>OY728133.1:399472857-409336481 GCA_963277665.1 Viscum album | reverse complement strand
TATTATATAAAAATGCAACAATATATTTTTGAATATAACACTCACGTCTCCCTAGGGAACATGGTCATGAATGAGTTCGAATCACTAATGTGTTGAATAGAGATACCCATGAATGAAATAGTTGAAGTTATATATTAGACGAAAATATATGGGATAATGGGAATTATAATAATATATTTTTATTATGTAAATATTAGACACGAAATAATGTTCCAATCAAGATAGGTTTGAATTATTGAGTAATTAATATATAGAAATGGCTTTACCACACTTTATGAAAAGCATTATATGATCAATGTTTTATATTTTCCATGATTAATATTATATAATGAGTGAATGTTATGTGAGAGACAATGTAACTGAGTATTAATGAAATGAGTTGAAATAAATTTTATATGAAAATCCACACTTCAGAGCTAAAAATGTTTAAAAAAATTGATTATTATAGGGTTCAAGAATAAGTCCACTATGTCATGAAAAAACCTCAATAGAGCTACTTTTTATGTAGTTTTAGGGATCTAGGTGTAATCATTCTAAATTATATTGTTACTTATTTAATGGTGTTGAGAATATAATATCAACGACGTTCTAAGAAGAACAACATAGATTTTACCTAGGAAATAAATGTTTTGAGGTTTTTTTGAAACTAGATATTTGTGTTATTTAATTACATTGATCATGATTCATTCTATAATGGATATTAATGGCTAATAATTTATTGTCATTTATTGTGAAAATAAGAAAGGTTTATAGAAATGTAATGCAAAAATTCAAGGTTGTATACTATAATGGTGTCCGAATCCATGCCATAATTAGTGTAATTGTAGTTATATATAGTGAGAATAAGTTGAAATTGGTTATTAAATACATGGCTCAATCACCATGTTATATAATAAGATCAACTACCATATTCCCCTCATGAAATGTATTATGAATTCACAATTATGGTTGGATTTTTCTTATGTGACTTCATGACTATATTGACAACACTATAATGAATATTTAATGGAATGTAAATGGGTTCTAATAATATAGATGAATCAGATTCAACAAAAGATAATGATACATTGTTGTAGTTCTAAGGATTTTTACCAATAAAAATTGTAAGGGATTCATCATGGATATATGTTCCCACTATATTTAATGTTGAAATTTCATTGATAAAAAATAATTTTCTATCATTTACAAGCCACACATAACTCATGGTCACATAAATAGATGACCCATAAGTATTGATTTTAATATCCAAACTTATAGTATTACATCATTCCAAAAATCAATTGTTTTTTGAATTACTCATTGTCTCATTTGTTTGACATGGAATATGGGTCCGGATATTTTGAGCAATATTATCCTTTTTCTTCTTAACATTTTTTTCGAGAAAACGTGGTAAATATTTCTAATATCATGGTAGTCATAAATAATAATAATGAAATGATTCTAGAGTACATTGTGGGTGTCCCATTTCAAATAGATATAAGATGTGATTAGAATTAATCATCCTTGGTAATTCATCTATCTAGTACATAAATATTGATATAATATTCATGAATGTTATCAATAGAATCATAGTGAAATATCATTCATTCATGTAATACCCTAATATAGCGCACTCAGACCCAATCAAAAAAATATGAATTAGTGATTCAGAATTAAAAATAATAGAACATGCAAATTTTGAGACATCATTGATGCATCTATTATAAACATCTACATTTGGCGAATATCCTAATTCATGTGTCAATATTCAAGAGAATTTATCTTAATTGGAATATCCTTGTACAAATTTATTCATCCCTGGTAGTCAAAATAATATTTCTTTTGTAATATATTTCTAAAGGATGATCAAGTGAAATCTCTCCAATTAAATGGATTGAAAGTAAAATATTAATGAATATATCTCAATTGTATGGTTCAATACAAATATTTTTTTATCATCATTTAGAATTTAAAATGGCAGCTAAAGATATACTAAGCTTTCGTGAAGTTAATGTCTCATGTAGGGAATATAAGAATATAGAGATTATGTAAAGAAAATAGTATCACCTTTAATTATAATCAGGAAATAATTTTAATGAATAAATCATCGGGAATATATATGTCCATGAAAATGGAGTGAGTTTTATTATTTTTATTCTAGATGATGTGATAATGAATTTTTTTTTTGATTTATAATATAGGTCCAAAAGGATTTAAAAAGAAAAATAACCAAATCTATTTCTATTTTATGCATGAAAAAGTGTTATTTATTCTTCTGATATTGATTCCACATTTGTTAATAGGCCTATAAATTCTATAAAAACATGTCAACTGAAAGCTCTATTCTTGAATAGGATCTAAAATAAAACTATTGTGAATTTTATTAATGTTTCTTATAATATTCCTAGTGTACGTAAATTCTAAGAAAATATGTATACGGTATGATTCCATTATAATATTTAATAATAGTTTTTCCCTTAAAGGAAATATATATTCTCCAATATTATTTTATTCATTATATGATTTAATTAAAAGAAATATCAATGTATAAAATGTGAATCAGTTTTTAGATAGTGACACATCAATGTTTTCTATAGGAAAATTCCATCTATAAATACCAATTGTATCATCTATACACTAATAATTACTATTAATTGAAGATATTGATATGTAGACACAACTATTGTTAACATTGGAGAGATTACAATCTCAACTATAAGGATAATTATTAACACATTGATATTTTAAATGGTATTTCAATTTATAGTAATAAATAATTACATGTCAGCATTAGATAATAATTTATATATTCCTTTGAAACCATGTGATCCACCACATGGGTGAATCTTGAAATTGGAGATTCCTTGATTAAGTTTTATACTTGGTAAATAATAATAATGAATAAAAATTCTTGGGGACTGAGGAAATCCTTTTCAATACACCTATAAGGTGGATAATTCCAAATCATCATCCCATTATTGATATTTTCAACCATGATTTGGAGAATCATATGAATAAAAGTCACATACCAAATAAAAAAATCCACATTTTTTCAAGACATTTAGAATAAATATCGACATTATGTTTCTAATATATTATTTGATGTCAAAGTTATTGATAATATTGGATCAAACCATATATAAATCATTATCTAAACAATTTTTATGGATAATACAGTATCTCATGGATACATTCCCTTTATAAAACACAATTTTTCATAGAAAATTTCATGGAATAAGTGCTAGTATAGATTTTATTTAAAATATTAGTTTGCTTTTTTTTAAAACCATACATTATATAATGATCCATAATTTACATAATCCACTAGGGTTACATAATGTAGTAATAATAAAGAGTATGTTTGATGGAAAGAATTTTGGAGTAGGTCAAATTATAAATATGTCTTGAATTTTATTATAACTTCACTTTTAACAAGATCCCTTTATTTGGATAATATGGATCTCGAAAAACCATAAAGGCACATGACACTAATTGGATTATGACTTTTAATAACATATATTATTTATCCATTACTAAAAATTAAACCAATAAAAAATGTGCCTATCCCAAATATACATCATAATGTTCCGGAAATAAAAATCATATCATTGCAGAAATATATAACTCTATCTTAACACCCATCTTAGTCCTGTAGGAAAATTTTATAACTGGGTAAAAAGAAGGGGGAAATTAAATTAGCATCATTTAAAAGCATTAATCCTCAATATAAGTATTTACTATCCTAAAAATGATATCATACCTTATAAATCATTGATATAGTCCATACTTTGGTCACCCTACTAGGACCATCTTGATCATGAATTCTATATAGCCATAGAATATTCAATCAAGAAAACTTGATCTAGTTTATTACACTTGTGGGGTATATATATATATAATGATAAAATAATTCCAAAAGTCTTAGACATATATATAAAGCTAACTAATTTCCTTTTTATTTACATTAATCATGAATTTATATGACAATTGTACATTTCAACATGACATAATATATCATAGAAATTTACAATATTTTTTCCTTGAGAATCTCCCAATGATTTACCTTCCGTGAGGTCAACCTAAAAGAGTGAACCATTTCCATGAATAACCTATCATATACATGTCATAAATGTGTAGTGTTGAAGAGATAAATAATTTCTGTCTAATATATTAGGACCCTCTTAAAAATACATATGATTCAATTGGATGGATTCTATTCTATATATATGAATAATATTGTTTTTTATAAAAATTTCTTACTTTCATGGATTTATTCATAGGTTGTCAAACTATAATTAAAAAAATATTCTAAAATCTAATGCACTTGAGAATTTATTTTTGTTTAGATATGGATCTAATTATACAAGGATTACATGCCACTATAGATATCAAGATGAAATTTAGAAGGTGGAGATATGGGTTGATTTTTCAAGTAATGAAAACAATCCATTCCCTATAGAAATTTTTATACAATGAGTGTAGATATTTCTGAGAGTGGGATGAAGAGACTTATTTATATTATTCTTCTTAATATTGAAATTAGGTGTCTGGAAGGGTTCATGTAATAATAATTAATAGACACTAAATGTATTTGATGACACAATTAGATGTTCCTTGATCGTTATCGAAGACACCCCTTGCACTCTTTGTGAACCTTTACGATCCTCTATAATTGGTGCGTGGGATGGAGGAAAAAACTATGGAGATATTATGAAATAATCCACATGAGTAGAAAATACTTGAGGACATGGATAACACTACATTAGAAACTACCATCAATATTGACATCAAGATGGGTTATAGAGAGGAAGGAGGAGAGGAGTCCATATAGGGCACACAACAATCATAGTGTGAGAATTCATAAACCTCTAGTACATGGGGGACAACATATATAGAAATGTTTCAAGACAACACATTAAAAACCAACAATGGTGATGCTTGAAAGACTTCTAGAAGGGTAATGTGGTCCTCTATAACTGAACATCCCTCCTTGATAACCAGGTACAAGAATCCTAAAATATGGGAATATCAATCAATGATTACTCTAATAAATGTTTCTGTCTTAAGGGAGGAATAACATACTCTAACAAGACGATTAGGGGGAGCCTCATATCCTAAACAATCAAGTGGATTTATCTTAGATATGGTTTTGAAAAACATAACCCTCTATATCTAGGGAAAAGAATCTTTTGATATATGGATACATTCAATGAAACATATATGAGAATATATCGAGGATGCTAGGTATCCAAATCAACATTAACACAAATAATCATAGTCATCGTGCGTTATTTCCTCTCTATGGTGACAACTTCACATTGAAGCAACCCGAAACTAGCACATATTCATTTGAGAATAATATGATTGGGGAGAATTAATGAAATATATTGTAATTGAATCCAAATCACAACAAATGAATAATCAAAATCTTTAAGAGGCCAAATCAAGCATTGGGTTTCAGTCATAAAAACATATTCACTATTATAATGGAATTCTATATAATCAATTGAATTTATCATTGTATATCTTTATTATGAGGATCACATCCTATTTAGGGGCCACCTTATGAAATTTATTTAATTTCTATAAATAAATATGTATAGGAAAGTATCATATTATTGAAGCATTCTAAGGGGTATTTAGTATTATTTTTAAGAGAAGTATAATGATATAAAACAAGTCCAAATTTTCGGGTCCTATGATATGTATTATGTACAAATTTTTTGAGTAGTTAAATCAAATCATTCATCTTGTAATCTAATTATAGAACAATTATATTTTCCATTTCCTAATTCGAATGATAATTTCTAAAGTTGATATTGATATTTCAACCACTACACAAAAATTATTAGAAAATTATTGAGAAGGTCGAGTGAATCATGTAAAATAACCCTATGTATACAAGATTCCATTCTCATTAAACGTATCTAAATAAAATTAATATTATGTATTTAATTTCACATAAACTAGGAAAATGAATCAATGTTTTTTAAATTAGTGATTTGGTATTTTTTCCACTAGTGATTCAACCACTATTAATAGTGGGTTACTCTCTCCTAGAAGGTTACTAATCCCTCTTTTTGCAGGAGAGTGGATAATGAAAAGTATTTAGAGAAAGAGGAACTATATTCTCTACAACCGAGAGCACAAATGTGCAGATTTTCTCTTTAAGGAAGGATTGCTTATGCTAATGGTGATCGTCCTGGCCCATTCTTGATTTAAAATATAGATTATCTCATTGTTGGGGATTCCAGAACATGAAATTAGTTCTAGTGGGTGAGGGATATTACCACATGTTATTTAGCACCCAATAACACCTTGACTACTTGTTGAAAATTGGGAATTTGCAATTGAAACCAGGAAATCATAGACATTCTGATTGGGATTATGCGTTTAATCCCAACACACATGGATATAATGTAGCCCATGCTTGGATTAGAATGCATGGACTGAACTGGTATTTTTGGTATCCCAAAATCCTTAATGACATATCCTCTTGCATTGGTTACCCAATCAAAATTAACTAAAGAACACTTAATGCTGAATTGGGCATATTTGGTCGGGTTTTGGTGGAAGTTAAACTGGACATAGAACTCCATAATTCTATATGATTTAGTATTAAGTATTTAAAAACTAATATCAAATTTGAATTTGAAAATATGACACCATATTTTTATGTTTTTAAAATAGTTGGGAATAACATAAATAATTGTAGGATTATTAGGAAATAGGTTATTCAACCTGTTGAAAATAATTGGAAATATATACATAATGATAAAAAACGAAAGGCTCGTGTAGTTTTCATTCCTGAAACTAACAAGAACAAAAAAGAAGTGTCGGTTATAAAGCAGAATACTTTTCCCCCCTGAAGCATACCTCAGATTAATATTGGGAAGACATTGTCGATGAATAATAAAGCCATGTAAAAGAACATGTTCTTCATAAAGATCCTAATACTATGGTTTTGGACATTGTCAAAAGCCATAATGATCATTAAACACATTTGGTTAACAATTCTTTGGATATTATGATTGTTCATGCTTCTTCTAACCCTGATGAAATAGATAAGGAATAATCCTCCTCTCTTGAAAAACATGAAAAATAAAAAGAGTTCATGAAAGATAAAAAGGAGGATCTTATGGACCATTGCGAACACCAAACACCCACTCGTGATGTGAAATTGAATGCCACTTCTGAAAGTAGTCTGGATTCACAGGTATGTGAAGCTGGTACTGCACACATAGAACATTAATTTGACTCAGTGCAGGTAACTAGTGATGATCATCTTGATAAGTCTAATAATGTTATCACTTCCACTTCTATGAATTCAATAAATATCTTGAAATAAGCAGATATTGAGAAATCTAGTAACATAGATTTAATGCAATCTGATAGTACTATTGACCTACTTCTCAATGCAATGCATGTTCTACTGATGGATTAAAAAATAATTTTCTTGATGTAAACTGTACGCATCCCCCCTGCACAATATGATAACATAGTTTTGCTGCATCATAATAGTACTAACTTACCTATCTTCATCCCTTACTTATAATAAAGTTATATATTGGAAAATATTGATAATCAACATCCTGGTAACATAGATTCACTGCATACTATTAGCATGGTTTTACCTGTTTCTTAATGATATGAATCATCTTCTGAGGGTTTAAAAAATAATTCATATGCTATGAATTGTGGTCAGCCTCGTGTACATGAAATTGTAGAGTAAAAGGATATTATTGGTACACCTTCTACTTCGGTGAAAACAGTTAGGTCTGAGACACAAGATGTCCAGAAAACAAGACTAATGGATTCAATAACTGATTCTACTATGAATTTATCACAATGTTCCAGCACTAGCACTATTAAATAGGTTTTAAACACTAATTATTTGAAATATGATAACATTGTTTTGGCCTCTAATCTATGTACATTCTTGATAGACTAAAACTGTAAAACAGAGGCTGTTAGCACTCCTATCCCAGAAAACAAAAACAAAATGACCCCTTCTCATGAAGTTAGATAATATAAGTGGAATAAAAGCCCGGTTAAATCAATGAAAAGGGGTTCTAAACCCAAACTAAGTTCTGAATGAATATAATATTTTGGAACTATCGGGGTATTTACAACTCTGACACGATTATTGTTCTTAAAATAATTTTAACAACACACAAACTGAAAAACGTTGCTATTACTGAACCAAAAGTGAACTATTCCAAGAGATCTGCTCACATTTTTTCTTGTGGTTATAACTTCTTGGGTGCCTGCAAAGATGGTACTTTAGTGGATTCTTTATGGTTAATTTATCATACAACCTTAGACATGGTTCTACTTTTATAACATCTAATCAATTGTACACTTTTGATTTTACCTATGATAGTAAACACAGTTTTTACACCATGATTTATTCCAAGAATAGATTCCAAAATAGAAGGCCTCTTTGGGATGATCTTATAAATTTATCTAACACTATCCAGGACCCTTGGGTCTTTATTAATGAATATAATGATATTACTTCCCCTAGTGAAGAAGTTATCCCTTCTCATTCCTCTATTTCATCTCATGAATTTAAATCTGCCATCGATTATAGCAACCTAGTGGAAATTAATCTTACTGGTTAAAAATATACTTGGTATAGAAGGCACTACAATAAAGTGGTTGCTATAAAACACAATAGAGAACTAACTAATATTGCCACAACTGACAATTGGGATTCTGTTTCTAGTGTCACGCTTCCTAGAAAAAACTCTTATCACTATCCCATTCATGTTAAACTACTTACTAAAAACACAAAACCCTCCCTACCTTTTAGATTCAACAATGCTTGGTCTGAAGACCCTGATTGTGCTTACTTCATTAAAAATTTCTGGAACTCTATGATTCATCAATATGATTAATATTCCTTCATTAAGAAGATTAAATTTCTCAAACAAGCTTTAAATAGTTGTTGTAGAACCAAGAAAACAAATTGACAAAGACATATGATCCTTGGAATGTGATCTTACACAAATTCAAAATAGTAACACAAGCTCTGGTTTTTCCCTAGATCCACAATTGGAGATCAAAAAACATTAAATCTCAACTCTTTACTATATTTTTAAGATATAATGCTCAAATAGATATTCAAAACTAAATGGTGTTCTGATGGAGATAGAAATACTAACTTTTACGACTACTTACAAAGAATTAGGAAAATTAATCAGCCTCTCACTTTCCTTTTGCATGATGACATTCTTATATATTATACATAAAACATCTTCAATCATGTGGTCTCATACATAATTACATCTTTTATGGTTTTTATGTGAATAATGACCATAGGCCTGATGTCATTCCTTGAATGGTTGAAGAAGTTGATAAAGCTTACCTATCTTCTACACCTCATGACCATTGAATAAAAGATATTTTTTTATGTATAATGAGACGATAGTTCCCCAGGTCCTGATGGATTTAGAAATGGTTTCTTTTAGCATCACTGGGAAATCATTCACACCGATTTCTGTAATCTTTTTAAATATTTTTTCTCTACATGGAATCTCCCACATGGACTTAATGCTCAATTTATTTTTTTAATACCTAAGGTGGATAATTTATTTGAGGTAAATTTGTTCCAACCCATAGCCCTTATTAATACCTTGTACAAAACCATTACAAAAATTCTTTCTAATCAACTTAATCCTATATGCATTAATATCTTTAACTGGTAACAATTTGGGTTTATCAAATGTAGATCTATTAATGATTGTATTTGACTTTCCTCGTAGTGTACTAATATTTTAAACAAAACTAAAAGTGGTTGGAATGGTTCTATTAAGCTGGACATTAGGGAAGCTCTTGATTCTATTGATTGTAGATTCAACTTAAATATTCTTCGTAGGTTTTTTTAATGAGGACTCCATGAAGAAAATGAAAACATTATTTCATTCAACACACATTTCCATTTTGATTAATGTTTCTCCAAAAGGTTAATTTAAATGCTCTAAAGATGTTATATAGGGGGACCCCCTTTCATCCATTATATGTTCTATTGATATGGATTACCTCAGCAAATTGATTCTATATCTTGTGGATCAGAGAAAACTTAGTCCTATTCAAGCCTCTAGGAACTTAAACGTTCCCACTCATCTTCTATATCCAGATGATATCATTCTATTTCAACAAGGTGATTAAAAGAATATACATGTGCTAAAAACTCCACTTCCTCATTATGAGGACGTTTTAGGACAAGCTACATGCTGTAATAAATCCTTTTTTTTTTGGGAAAAGCATTCCATTGTAATGGAAAAAATATTATTATTATCAACCTTGGAATTAAAGTGTGTATATTCCCATGCACTTATCTTGGGGTACCCATCTTTTGGGGAATACCTAAATCTAGTTACATTAAAAACATTGTTGATCAAATAACACATCAGCTTTCTACTTGGAAAGGTAAATACTTGTCTATGGCTAGGAAAATCTGCCTTGTTAAATATACTATCATTTATAAAATGATTTAATCATTGATGATATAAAAATTTCCTGATAGTACAATAAAAATACATAATAAATGTATCAAGAATTTCATCTGGACTCGAAATATTCTTGAATGGTAGCCTGTCATAGTTCCCTGTAGTAAATGTTGTAATCCTTTGGATAAAGGAGATATTGGAATTAAAACCCTTGAAATGTTTAATGATGATTTGTAAGAGAGGATTTTCTGGATGTTGATTCCTAACAACTCTGATGTTATTTAGTTTCTTAAGAAAAGATTTCTCAATAAAAATAAAAAAGGAAACATAAATTATATTCAGTCCTATATATGGACTTCTATTAGGAATTTTTATCAAAAGATTATGATTAATGCGAGATGGATGGTCAATGCTGATTCTTCTTTAAATTTGTGGATTGATAATTGGATGGGTACCCCAGTATTTTGCTTATTACCCACTAACTCTTCTCTTGGAAATATTAATAATACCATTAAGGATGTAATTCACTAAAGTAGACAAGATATTCTTGATAACATTAATCACATAATTGACAATGACCCCTATTCGATTTCTAAAGACTTCCCGATTTGGAAAACTTCTCACAATGGTATTCTTGAATAAATTGTTTTACTATCATATACTTTTGAACTCTAATTCTTGTTTTGGGTGGTTTAATTCCATTATTAACCCTTAGATCAAAACCTTGGGATTCACTCTTATATGGAGAATCACTCACAGCAGATTTCCCACTGAAGTGTGTCTTCAATCATTTGTTATACAACTTTGTTCTAAGTTCCATCTATGCAATAAAAACAGGGAATACAGTATCCTTATTTTCTGTCATATGCTACAACCTTTTAATTTTGGAACTATATTTCTGATATTTTTTATTTCATTTTGTCTTCTTTTGATTCTATCACCTCTTAGATAAAAAGATCTGTTGAACATGATCCTCTCAGAAAATTAAGAATGTGTCACTCTCTGCTATTACTGAGTTGATGCACATGATATGGTATTATGGAAATAATTTTATTGACAACAAATGCTCATTAAATCTCAATGCAGGAAAAGCCACAATCCTCATTGTGGTGCAAGAAGCAGCCTCTATATAGAAATCGCACTCCAACAATTCCGTTAGTGACTTAGATATTCTCTGAAAACTTATAATTAATGAAATCTATAGTCAACCCAAAACAGCCATTAATGTTTTCTGGAAATCCCCGCTCCATGGATGGATCAAAGTCAATATTAACAGGGCCTCGAATGGAAATCCTGGTCCTACTGGTTGTGGAGCTATCTTTAGAGACTACCTTGGTCAGTTCCATGGGTACTTCTATGGTACATGTGGTACGACCTCCTCATTGGAAGCAGAAATGATGGATGCGATACAAGCGGTCAATTTTGACCATCAAAAAGGCTAGAGGGAGATTTGGACTGTGAGTGACTCGACCATAATTATCCAGGTTGTCTGGAATGGTGTGATCTATCTCGCATATCCTCTTACCACCCGCAGGATGAGATGTCTTGATTTGCTTTGGGATATCAACTACATCGTCATGCATGCGTATCGTGAGGCGAATATGGTTGCTGATGCCCTTGCCAAAAAAGTACTCAATCAAGAATTGACTTGGTCTTATATCTTTCTTCATGAATTTCACCATTTTATGATAAATATTGTAATAAAATCCCATCCTTCAGACTCATCTACCTCCTTTTTTATATATTCAATAAATTGTTCCTTGGTCTTTGACTAAGGCACCACCTTCTTCAAAAAAATGTTTTATATTCAATTTATTAGGTCATTGATTAATGCGATTGATAGAGTCGAATAATATAATCGACAATAAGTTATTATTGTTCTTTATGTAAAACGTTTATATATATTGAAAGAGTGGTTGGTTCAATATATTCAACCAGATTTCTGTGATTCCATTGATATCACTGAGAATAGAGGCAGTATTCATGAAGCTATAATTTCCCACACTCATCCAAATTATTAAAATGTAAATGTTATTGTGAGATATTTCAATGAGCTTCTCTCATGATTCTTATAGAAAATAGTATTCATGAGTTATTTTAATGAATATAATAAATATAATATTTTTAAATTTCCTCAACATCAATGAAGGATATAATATAGTGAATGGGGCATAGTTAAGAAACAACATGGATGAGTTTTAATATATCTGATTGGGAGAAGCAGAATTCATAATTTATGTAAAAAAATTTGTATGATTGATTCAATATTATGGTGAAAAATTTAAAGATCCTATATTTTTAATTAATCATATGAGAATCCATTAATATAAATTCATTGTGAATATTTCATCAATTAATGATTAGTAATTTGATGAATGGACCATCAAAAAAACTATAGTGATTTGATCAACCATAATATATTAAAAAGGAAAACCAATGGATAAAATTCAGTACAGGGAAGGAATCCACATTCAACTTCATAAAATTTTGAAATAATTTTTATTCAATAAATATTACTAGGATGAAACCAAATCCAAATATGATTACATTACCATTTATTAATTTATCTAGTTGTTCTAAATGATAATTTATAGTAAATAAGGTAAATATATATGATTTCATCCCTTTAAATGGTTTTATTATGGTAATATTAGACACATTATAGTCAGTTTACACAAAAATACAACCCAAAAATTAAGGGACATAATTTCACACATCATGACGGTACATTTTGTAATAAGGAATGAAATTGAAAAAATAATGAATATGGGATTGTGTGTAGAATAACCATAATGGGTAAATAAAAATATCCCAATGATTCCTCAATTGAATAAATAGATTTTTGTAGTGAAGAATAGGTTGTCAATGAGGAAACAATGAAATTGTATTAAAATAGATTGAGTCTCTTGATATGATTGCAAGAAAATAAATGTCTTGAAAGAGAAAATAAATAATTAAATTTTTATAATGATTCATTAATAGAAATAACATAATTAATCAAAAGGTAAATAAATTATATATTTGGGAATTATTGTGAAATAAAATATAGCGGATCAGAATGAAAATCATAACATATGAAAAATGATTAATTTTACGATAGAATATCTTACATCCATGAATTTAGATATAGAGAAACCTGATGAAAATACTAAAGATTGAAATTATATGAGAAACACATATATTTTTTGTAAAAATATTCAATTATTGATGTCAATTATTACAGAAAATATGAAGAAATGGATGGTAATTCTTCTATGAAGACAAGTAATTTTTTCTAGGACTAAGAAAAAATGTTTAACAAACTCGTGACTTTAATTTCAGTGGGGTATCTATAAAAAATAATTAATTGATTTAATCACAAAAAATAAAGATATAATAAATTATTAGAAATATAATGGTGATATAAATTCAAGAACATTTTTTTTAAAAAAAATTATCTTAAAATAATAATAAGGTATAATTTCAGGTAAAATAATAATCTTTTAGTACATTATTAGGTTGAAAAATATTAAATTACATAAAATTACAGTGAAAAAAATGAGATACATTTTATGATATTATTTTCAATCTATGTACATTTCAATTATCATGATGAATATTGTGTTTTAGAGTATAAATAAAATATTATAATTTTTCTAGAATAATCTCTCCACATATAAATATAAGTGATGTGTTGAATCCAGGGTTTTTAAAATAGAAATCACTAAATCCCATCCATGAAAGATCCTAAAGGGAAGGTAAAATAGATAATAACTTTGATTATATTGATGGGACATGTGAGTGGGTCTGTAAAAACTCAAATAACCCCCAATATATTTCATACCATGCTACCTAATTAGCTGAAATAAATGAATGTCTAAAAATGTATTATTATAAAAAAATCAATAACATTAATTCTTTTTTGAGGTTTCTTAATAGTCTAAAAATTTGGAAAATTTGGGCATCCAAACATGACTAGTAACAAAAATACATTAAATTAAATCCAATGGTACAATATAGAAACTAAAATTATTATAAATTAAAAATCATGAATGTAATTATTTGGATAGAAATTAATTAGGAATAATAAATTTTGTGATATTATACAAATATATTACTTATGAAAAAATATCTGTAGGGTTTTTTAACATTAAGATAAAATTAATATGTAAGTGTTACATATGAGTTAGATTGTCACAAATTTTTTTATGGATGTAACTATCACATCCATGTGTAAATAAACAAATGTAAATATTTTTAGACTTGAAAAAATAAATAAATTTTTTTGCATGAGATTAATAGAGGAAAACAATATATATAATAAATAAATTTTCTATTTGGGGAAAAAGTATATAACTATATTTGGGATGCATGATGTTGTGAAGAATCTAAAAATGTACAATATGGACGACTGAGAACATTTAAAACATGATATAGTGTAAAACTGATAATACAGATTATCAAGTAGTGGGAAATTTGAACTAGGAAACTGAATGTGTTCGTACTCTCAAATGAGCGTAACTTACTAATAATGAAATAAACTAAAGAGATAACTACATCATATTTAATTAATTATATTTATTATATTATTTATTTATATATTTTATTTTGTAAATAAAAATCACATGAACTAAATAAACAATAGTTGAGGATAAATTTATATAAAACATTGTATGTAATCATATTATTTTAATTCAATAGTTGTTATTAATAGTAGTTAAATTGTGCTCGGTGTATATATAAAAAATATTGGGATAATACGTGAATATAGATCTCCATACACACCAAAATAGATAGAATATTATAGGAAGATACAATTTATAGTGGAAATGGTAAGAAAAATTATTTCATAACATAGAGTTTAAAAATTTTCCTTTGAGACTGTCCATCACCATGACTTGAAATTTTTTGAATTTCATTTAGATGAATAATAATTTGGTCGAAACTATTTGATTTATGGTTTATAAAAAATATATTCATGAAGGGAATGATTGAATTTTAAAAGAAAATCTTTAATATGATTAATATAATTAATTTAACAAATTTCAATAAAATTGAATATGAATGGATTTTATTTGTTTATAGTGCCAATGAAATAATTTAATAGTGCAAAAAATAGAATATGACATAGTGATTGGAAATATTTTATATGATTGAATCATATAATCAATATTTCACTCAAATATTGTTTCGGGATTACAATAAAATTATACAATACCATGAATATGTCACTATGAAACAAGATATTATTATAGATATAAAAGATGATATTATGGATTCTTATGTTTATTCTTAAAATTCTAATAGTAAGACAGCACACCGTGAGGAAAATCATTGTTCTAAATGGAATGAGAACATACTAAGACATATATTTTCTTGAATTCAATGGAATACAATTATTAAGTTGAAAAATAATTAGAAATTAAAATCAATAAAACATTTATTAAAAGGATCAACCAAATAGTGTGGATGTGTCTAGATAACATGAATATATGAATTTTTAAATAAAGGAAGAGATGATCAAAATTGAGATGAATGACACCTTGGAATTGAAGAACATTATTATATATTAAAAAATTATTAGTTGAAAAAAAATTAAACAATAAAATAAATGATAAATATTTTATACCATATATAAAATCTCATATTGTTTTCAAAAGACATTTTGAAATTATTGATAATGATTCTGATGATAAAATATTATTGGTCCTACAGTTTGAGAAAATTAAAATATTAACTGAGATTTTTATTTAGTGAAACAATAATTTATTCCAAGTAGAAATGATGTATTCCTTTTATAGTTGATGAATTTAGGATGGTTTAAATTTTAATAATCAAAATTTTTACCTAATATTATTATGGTTTTAGATGTTATATCATGAAAAGGAATTGCATGGGCCCAAAAAAATCTCCTTAGCATGTTATCAAATATGAAAAACATATAATGTTCATATAATTCCTAAATGGAATATTGGATTCACATATCTATTTCAATGGAGTTGGTACAAATATCTCACTGTGATTGTATAAGCATTGATATAATTTATATTTGAAACATAGAAAACTCTTTTGAAGATATTTCTACACAAATAGTGATACCTCTAAAAATGTATATGATTGTTAATAGGGATTTTTTGTCATTTTGAAAATAAAACATATAATATTTATCTATTTCATTATAGGTGTGATCATGATCAAATAAAAATGAATGTAATGGATGAGCCAAGAGAATATTCCACTTCAATAGTGCATGGGGAAAAGTTTACTTAGATAACGAATTATGGATTGTAAATCAAATTTAGTTCCAAAGGATCATTGAAATTTAATATATTAAAAATCAACATGAATGGGCACTGTGTTTTCAATTAAACATTACACATGACTGAAAAATAATCTAAAGAAGTATAATTTTTTTGTAGGAAATTCTTTATTTTATTATATCAAATAATCCCTTATTTATGGATTGTAGCATGATAATAACTCAACCTTACTAACTCATTGTTATAAAAATTAATATTATTCAAGAGATATTGGAGATTTAATGTACACATATAGATACACTTTCACTATTAGTAGAATATGTGCTTCTTTACAATTAATGAAACAAAATTATATCACCTTTTACTCAATAGAAATTGAGTATGATTCATAGAAACAAGTCTCCACTCCAATTTTATTGGTTGTATAATTTTTTATATTCATAGGGGATGATGATGAATACAAATTCGTGATTTTTTGTGATAATAAATGAATAATAATTTTTAACAAATCTGTTTAAATAATCAATGATTAACAATCATTATGTGAAATAATAATTTCTCCAGCTGTTGGTTGATCATGGTGATCATTTATTGTAATAAGTTTCCATCCAATGATAAATTCATTTATATGTGGACAAACCCACTTATAAAGGATGCCATTATGCGCATGAAAATGTTTTGGGAATATATTCTTCCTTTAAAACCCTATCAAATTTTGGTTATTTTATATATTTCTTTTTTTTATTTATTGAGAGGGGTAGTTAATAAAATATATATCTTCTTACAGTAGGACACACTATGTTCAACTATACATGATCTTGATATTAGAGAAGAGATTTTAAGCCTTTAAATAACATTTTTCTTGAGACAATCAAACCACAACATACATGTATATTACATTATTTTTTATGAATACTCATTACATCTCAAAATTAAAAAAAATTCAAAATTAATAAATATAGTGTCTTTATATACATGATAAATACTAAAATTATTTTACCACTATTATTTATCATCTCTCTTAAACATTATTTACACATGATACCATTAATTCCATATAATAATTAATACTATTGTTTTAACCTTGTAAAAATGAATATATATGAAAAGGTGATCTTAGAAACATAGTATGGGCCATCATAACAGAGAAAAATGAATGATTACGAGTGAACAAATTATATTCATGTATGTACGAGAACATAAAAAGTGTGCTTGAATATGAAAAATAGTTTCTAAATTATGGGTTTTAGTAATAATATTATATCCTAACATAAAACATATGTAATAAGACTGTCGAAACATTATTTTCATAAATACTAAAATGATAACATTTTGATAAAAATATAACACATACAATATAATGTAAAATTATTTCATATTTCAAATATAACAATTAATACAATCATCACATGGTGGATAATGTACCATAGTTTATTTTTTTAATTAATTATACCTACACAATATCTTAATATATATACGACATTACATGATGCATTGGAGGGGTATGTTATTCTATGACCACCCATCACATAGTGGAAAAAAGAACCTTATTTTTTGTGTTTTCATGCCATTTTCAGTCATCTCAGAAGATAATGAATCACCCAATCAATTAGAGAGGTATAATATAACCACAAATCACATGATTTACTATACATATATATATATACCACATGAACATGTAAACATTCATAATTACTTCATGGATTTATTAACTTGTGGGATAGAAATGTGTTTCACAAAAACATCGATAATACATTATTTAATGAAATCAATAGAAAACATTTGGAAGGAATCATTAGAGTCCATCCCCAATGAATACTGAGGAACATTAAAGTAAATCCACATAAGTATAAGAAAATTTTAAAATGGAATTATAGAATTCATTTCGAAGATATTAATATGAATAATTTAATGTTAATAAAATTTATTTTAAAAGATAATTTTTTTATTGTAATGGTAGTAGAAATTAATTTAGATGTAAATAAAAAGAATGATGGGATGTTTTTTAAAATATATTTATGAGGAAATATTGGAAATTAATAAATTTGGAAAATGTGAAGGAAATACATTATTTTCACACTTTCATAATTAATTTTATATCAATTGAAATTAAATCATGTGAAAAAGAAAAGAATCATTAAAATAAAACATTTGTATTAAAAGTATAGTAAAATAAAAAATTACCTTAATTGATGATAAGTATATATATTGGGATGTGGAGAAATTAAAATAATGAATATGAAAATGTTGGTGAACTTTTCCCTTACTAAAAAGAATATATAAGGTCTGTTCAAGATACACGTATATACTCAATTAAATTGTTAAAACATGTATGGTAAAATTAAAATAATAAATTTGATCTCTCTAAGAGTCCATAGAAGGATAACATGGATGGGGTCTCAGTGATAACAAATATATAATTTCATAAATGAATTTTAAAATGCAAACAATATTTCCTCTATAACGAGATTCATAATGAAATCCTTACACTATATCATAAAATTTAAAAAAATTAATATGTTATATAATAGATATAATTACTAATTTTAAAAACATAATCTAATATATTAAAATATATATTTTTAAATTATAATCTTTCATTTCATATATTTTGGTTTGTTATAGAATATTATCTTTGTAATATTGTTTATTTCATTATAATAGTTTAATAGTGATATTGATCCTTGTTCAATGATTCTGAGTCCATCATTCCTTAATTAGAAAATTAGTGGAATATTTTTTTCTAATTATTAATTTTTACCCATATTAATTTTACGGTATGTATTATTATGGTTCGCTAGATTGGAATACACAACAATCTTGTTTAGGTAATTTATTGACAACCATATGTTTATTTATATTATTCATTTTCTTTCTCTCCCTTAAAAAATATGCATGTAATATATTAATATAAAATATATTATATCAAAATTATTAATGAATTAACACTTTTTCATGGTGATAATTATATAGTTTATATATCATCATTCTTGTAGGTGGTAGATCCATCCAAAAAAGGCACGTTATATGATTAAATAAGTAAAAGTATTGAGATGTATAATTGTAGATTCATGATACCAATATCATAATGACTATAATATAACATTATTTTAGTCGAAGATAACATTTTTAAGTAGTTGGGAAGACAATTTAACTAAAAAGGTTAAAGAAAAACCTAGATGCATACATGATGAATCATTCTTGGAAAGGGTTCCATTATAATGAAGGATTCATGCTTCCTTCAAGGAACCACAAGATACCCATTTTATAATAATTATTTGTTAATTAAATTTTTTAAAATATTAATGAGATAAAATGTCAAAGGGATTTGTTTTTGAGGGGAAGATGAGAAGTCCTTTTAATGGTGAGTTTTTCATAGAATTTCAACAAATAATCATTAAATAATATATAATGTTCCCATTTAAAAAAAATTCATCAAATTTGGTAAATAATAGAGAAGGGTCATGAATAATAAAATTAATAAAATTTATAGGTAATTCCTGGGGAAATTTTATTTCATTACTAAATAGTTTATCCTTTTTATATTATTTTATCTTTACGAGGATTCCTGATATTTTTCATCAGTAACATCCTAATATGTCAAAAAATGTAATATAAATATTTATATAATCTTTTTTATGATGATTAAAAACCTAAAATCTATTTAATATATTTAAAATTTTGAAATATAATAATTTTAAATTTTAAAAAAAAATGATATATATATATATTATATGTTCATTTAGAAAATGAATATTTTTAACCCTATGTATTTTTAGAATTATTTTAAATTAATTCTTAATTAAATGGGTTATATTGTATTTTTATATAATTGACCATTGATGTAAAATAATAATATAAATTTAATCTATTTATTATTTTAGTAAACAAATGCATTTAACATAGTAAATAGTTTGTTGAAAAAAGTATAATTTTTGACATTAAATAATTTTAAACATATCCTACGAAAATTAGTTTTTCATATTCTAGAAAATTATAATGATTAATACATTATTAGTAAAATAATTTTTTCAATACTATAAATACTTTTTATGATTCATTAATAATAAAATTATTTAAAAATAAAAATAAGAAATAAAATATTTCCATAATAAAATAGTTTATTTAAATGTTTTATTTTTTTCATTTTTATTATTTAGAAATTCTATTATTTTAATTTCATTAATATATGTTAAGAAACATAAATATACATTCCAAGTACATAAATACTCAATAAATATTAATTTTTAATATCCATTTCTTCCAATTATTAAATTTCTGAAATCCAGATATTCAAAAACTATATTTTTGACAATTTTCTTTCATTCTTATATATTGCATTATTAACATAAATAAAATAATTCATCATATTTACTTCCCTATCAGAATGAATTTTTCATTTATAATGTTTTTCTTTATTTATATAGTTATATTTGAGGGTATAGTCTTCATAAAAAACAATGATGGTAAATTTTTTAAGTCAGGGTTATTTTATTTAGCTAGTGTTTTATTCCACTTATAAATATATTAATTTTTTTCATAATTTATTCATATAGTGAATTTTTTAAATTGTCCTTTAATATTTTAGATTACAAAAATATATCATAGTTCATTTTAGTTTTGTGTCACATAATAAAGAATCTATTTAGAGTAGTGATAATATAAATGATAAATACATTGTAAAATAATGGGGGTTACATTATACCCTATTAAAAGAATTTCCCCATTGAAATTTAATTACTATAATGAAAACTAATTAGGTATCCACTTCCTATATATGTATCAAGGATACCACATTTATTCCTTAATAATATTAATTACCTATAGATCATTGATGAACTATGTAGTCATACTTCATATTACATTATTGTGACAAGTCAACCAAATGAGGAAGGAGAAGCAGCAACCCCAAGACAACCTCCAGAGGCTATAGGGCGGTGAAAAGCACTGAAAGTCATAACTAATATGGGTAGACATTACCCAATGTAATTTCATACAGACACCCATATATCAAGTCAGAATATACAAAGAAACAAATGAAGGGGGCTGAATTATGTCTTTTCAAAAAAATTCCACAAATTAGGATTTGGTCACCCACATTGATTTATATAGATACACGGTGTTTTTATTTTGAATGAAATTATGTAGTGGATAAATAGAAATAATGATCATAGTTTCTTATAGTGGTTTAGGGAACTAGGATCCCCTAATCCACTCTACCAATCACTCTCTCTATAGGAATGGTAAATATCACTAGAATGATCATATTACCCAAAGAACAAGAATTCACAATTGAGTGCAGGCAGTTGAAACCTTTACAAAAAGCCTAAAAACAAAGTCTTATAATTATTAAACAGAGAACTGGTTATCCACATATTAGATTGAGTAGATGACAGTCCTCTACAACTCTGTTTGAAGAGTTGAAACTCTAATAAATCAAAAAAGTGATTTATATGAAAGGCTTAGGTTGTAATTTACAGTTACAATAATAAACAACTGATAATTGATGTATATTATTCTTCAAAAATTAATATCATCAATAATGACATTTTCTGATGTGATCCATATTAAAAAAATATGTTTAATAAGGTAGAAACATAAACAATAATAAAATATTTAACTTTTATATATCCTAAATATGGACTCATTCATAATCAACAATTCATTGCTTCAACAATGTAAAAGATAATTCCAATCATACTGTAACATATGTTAATGGATTATCATCAATATATATATTTTTGAAGAGGTACCCTAAATGAATATATAGAATTGAAAACAAGTGTAATTATTCTAGATCCAAAACAATATCATGATTGATTAGGTAAATAAAAATTCCAATTATTAATGGGAGTCATAACTTCTTACAGAAATAGTATTGATTTTATCCAATGAACACATTTCATTGATATAATCAAAATAAACCTTTTATAATTCTTTAATTTTGCCTGGGATATTTTGGAAATCTCCGATAAAGATCACATATTTAAAAACCTCACCAATGAGAATTCAACATAGGGTTGATATGCATATCATAGGGTTTCTTATCATAGAGAATCAATCCTTTTCATAACCTAGAGTACCTTTATGTAGGATATGTCTCATATAAATGTATTGTTTCTCAACCATACATTCATTATCATGTAATGTAGGGAACAAAAGTAGTTTATGGTGATAACCCATTCATTTATACTGTTTATTATTGATTCTTGAACATATAAATGATTAATCAGATGTTCATATTTAATGCTCATTGGGCGTGAATAGTAAATATAGACTCCAAAGTAGGGTTGATAATACATATGTTTCATGATTATCAGAATGTAAGGATGATGATCCTAAATATGTTCTATTTTAGTGTAACATTGGTTTGATACCATATGCAATTGTTTCACTTATCATCGCAATGTAGCGTTGATAACATTATTTCTATATTTATTCATGTAATTATAAATTTCTTAAAATAGAAAATAAATTCATGTAGAACTCACTCCACAGAACATTATTATAAAAAAATATATGAGTATTTGTGAACATAAAAATAATCATAATCTATAGAGTATTATTGAAACAATAAATGCCCGAAATTCTCCCCCTATTTATGTTCACAAAACCCATAACCTAATCCATAGAAAAATTTAAATATATTGAAGTATTTGTAAGAGTACAAAAATAGACACTTATAGTATTTTGATATTTTTATTTCAATGTATTCTTTTGATTTTTATTAAATTGATACTTTTAAATTAGATATTTTTTCTAACAAATTATTTTTTTTTTGAAAACATTCTTCCCATAAGGTATTCATAGTTATTCTATTTTCAGGCCTTATTCCCCTAATTAATTTTCTCAATATTTTTTGATATCAGAATGATAGTTTTAAAAAAACAATATAAATCACATTTATTATAGCACTAAACTATTAATGAATATTTATGAATTCTATGACAAAAAAATAATTTTTTATTGGTATTGAAGAGATGAACTTTAATAAAATATATCTAAATCTAATAAATAATAAATATTAAATTGAAATAAAATAAAATAAAACCAAATAAATAAGTAAATAGAAATTAAAACAAATATTAATTTCTGTAAATATAGAGTATCTTACAAAATCATTCAAAAAGTATTCAAAATAAATTTCTAGAGATCATTTTTTGCAGAGACTGGAGGGTTCTCCAGGATGAGGAAGGGCATGAATAGTATTGGTAAGATAAATAATCTTAAAAATCAATATTTGGAAATGGTTGTTGTATACTTTTGACCATTTCTAATGAATCATCCTAGAAGGATTTCTATCCTTCAAATCCACTACATGATTTACCTTTACAAACTCATTGAAATACTCTACTGACTAGATGAATGATGTCTACTTGTCATTAACATGATTAATCACTAGTCATTAACAGTATTCACTTAAAGTCAGTTGACTTATTAGATGACTCTGAATTTCCAATAGAACATTTAATGGTATGTTATTACATTGAATAGATAATATCATATCATTGAACATTGCCACTATATAGGTAATAACTTTGACCTTTCCGATTAGTTCTAGTGGTGTCTGTTGATAAATGGTTGATGATTGATTCCATTTTATGAGAGGCTGAAATTGTCACATAGTCATCATCTTAAACTCATCACACATTTTCTCTTTGATAGAATCTTCCTTTAATGAACAGAATTATTTTATGATTTGGGCCATATGTTCTGTAATATATCAAATAGAAATGAGTTTCTATTTGAATACTATTATATAAAGCTTTTTGTCTTTAAAATCTAATCTCGTAACTGATGTATCATTGTTTTACTCAAATGTTTTCATCTTAGATTAAAATAATTCCATAAAAAATGGGTTCTATCCCTCCAATAGATTTATCTTTATAAATAAATAATTAGCCTCAAATAAAAAGATTCAAGATATGGAGACCCATGGTTACCAATAACTTACTTTTTTAAACTACTACCGAGAAAAAACATGGATCTTTATTATATGTTGTGATATTTCTTATAATAGATACTCTATCTAATAGAAAATCAGGAATAATAGTTCCAAGATTATGGTCATCTTCTTGGATATGTTTGTGCCTTTGTGCCTCTTTCTCAATATTCTCATCCACTAAAGTATCATTCTCAACTACACAAATTAAATTCTCTATAGTCTCTGTATCATAGACTAAAATTACTATTAATTTAAGAAAAATATATTCGTATGGCCTAGAATTTCCTTATACTTCATAATTCTATTGAATAGTGACAACGAAAAAATATTCCTTTTCTCCCTTGAGATTCATCCAAAAACATCTTTTGTTGTTCTTCACTAACTAGATGAAAAATTGTTTGATTAATTTCTCCAAAAAAACAAATATTCGTTATAGTTCTATAATTCAATTTTATGATATAGTGGAAAGACCTACCAAAACACATCTAGAAAATAATTAATCTCCTTCAATGAAAAAAATAGAAGTGATCATTCCACAGGGATAATTTAATATCATTACATCTCCATAGTAATGAAATTATACATATCCTATCGTAAAATGAAGAAAATTATGATTAACATTGTTCTGAATAAAAAACATGATACAATGAATAGGAGAAAAGAATTTCACTAACTCTTTTTTCATAGGAAAATATTATATCTAATAAATATCAACATCACACTACAGATAGGACAATGTTATTCCATCAATTCATTCTTGATAGTTATTGTTATAAGAAAAGAAAAGATATTATCCTCAGAGGAATGCATTCCATTACTAATATTCCTCAAATCAAATTAAAACATCCCCTGTTGTGGAAAACAAATAATTTCATCCATTTCCATAGAACCCAAAAAAATCAATATAGTTAATATTAGAGATAAGGGAAACGTATTGGATTCCACGGCTGAAAATTCATTTTTATAAAACTATTTTAATTTTATTTCACACAATAACAAGTTATATTCTCTAAAAACAAAATCTAAACCTTGAAATAACATGTATTTCATAATCGACTTTTTTAAAATCAGAATATCTAAAATCAATTTCATTTTCCTTCATATCCTTTCATGTTTTCCGTTATTTATATACCTTGATGTCCAACTTAGCATCAAAGGATCTTTGTGATATTTCTATCTTCAAGTAATTTATATTTAAGGAATTGGAGGTTTATGATTTATATATACAAGAATCACAATAAGCTCTATAAACTGAAAGGATGTTTAGGAGAGGAGAAAGAGAGTTAGAGATAAAAAACTATTTTCTCTTATATATTAGGAGTGTACATATTACTTTTTAATTTTGAAAAGACATGTAAAATAAATATAAAATGAAAATATAAATTAAAATTTATTGAAATAAAAAATATTAAATAATGCATAATAAATTAAAAAAAAGGAGACTAGAAATAAATTAATAAAAATATAATTTAAATTAAATATTCTTAATAACCCCTTAATAAAATCAAAACTAGTACTATGATTTTATTTATTAAAAAAATATTCTAATTAATATTTGTTACTTAAAAATTCTAATGAAATATCTATTTTAATACATGGTATCATAGAAAATGATTTCTTATATTAATTTGTTCTGTCCCAGAATGACATAAAGGATTCTTATAAATATTAATAGAACTAGTGCTATCATTAAAAATAGGTATTCAATTTCTGTTTATTCTAAATTCAAGTAGAGTGTTTCTTATTCAGAATAAATGTGAACAAAAACTATCTGTAGATACATATTCTGCTAAAGAGGTTGATAGGATATTGTGTGTGGTTCTTACTAGTCATGAAAACGATGATTTTCCTAAAAATTATGAAGATATTGTGGTAAATTTTATATATAATCTACAACCATCTATGTAATAATATAAATATAAAGTTTAATTATAATAAGTAGTGTTGGTGTATTGAAGATATTTAAAAATTATTCCATTTAAATATCTAAAAATTCATCTAAAATGTATGATGGGGCTCTTATCGATTTGATTGAAATCTAGCACAAAAAAGTACAAATAACACAATGTATGGTCTACTCGAAATAAGATATTAAAAACTGTAAAACATACCTCAATATAACATATTGTCAACTGGTTTTCTAGCATAATTCAAATCATTTTTTATATTGGTACACATAGGTGTTGTTTATGTCATATTGTGATAAAATCTAATCTTATTCCATAAAACAAATAATATACCTAATTTTATCTGAAACACTTCCATAACCATTTTTATAAATTTTAAATCCTAAAAACAAATTCAGTTCTCCCATCATACTCACTTCAAATTCATTTTGAATTAAATTTGAGAAAACAAAGTACATATTTTTATTAGTTGAACCAAATATAACATCATCAACATAAATTTTACATAATAAAATATTAGAACATACTATTTTCCTTAAATGTTTTGGATCATATAATCTAACTAAAAATCCATTTTTCAAATGAAATAAACTTCTCAATACATATCAATCTATATTTTATATATAAGTCCTTATCAAGCCTTATTATACTTAAGAACAATGTTTAGTTTTTGAAAATATTCAAAACCAGAGGGTTTTTAATAAAAAATTCCGCCATTAACTAGCCATTTAAAAATGAATAATTAACATATATCTGATATAAGTTAAAATTCATATGAGATGCATAAGATAAAATAATTCTAATATATTCAAATGGATTCTAATATTGCTATAAGGGAAAAGGTCTCAACATATTCTATACCTTCATACATATTATATCCATTATCTACTAATATAGCTTTATTTTGAGTTATGATCCATTGATCATCCTATTTATTTCTAATGATCCACTTTGTTCTTATAACTGGATAATTGGATGGTCTTTCTACTAGCTCCCAAATATCATTCCTTTTGAATAGGTGTAGTTCTTCTTGCATTGATAATATTAAACACTCATCAAATAAGGCTTCATCCATAGTATTAGGTCTTTACTAAGATAGAATGGAATAAAAATCATCTATATTTCCTACATTTCCTTATGTTCTAATTCTTATTTCTATCTCTACTATAAAAGTAATAAAGTATGGGTTTTATGGATTGAAGGATTTCTATGAAATATAAATTTAGTTATTTTTTTATCATGTTCTTTTGAACATGAAGTAATTTTGTTAATAATGTTTTCAAAATAATTTTTATGGTTTTAAATTCTCATGTTATCAACATATTTAGTAACTTCATCAGTTTAATCATTCTCATTAATAAATGTGCCAGTTTTATCAAACATCACATTAACACATTCTTCAACCATCATTGAAATTTTATTAAACAATATATATGTAATACATGTATAATTATATCCCAAAAATATTCCTTCATCATCTTTTGGATCAAACATTACATGTTTTTCATTATTATTCAAGATTTACACCAATAATCAAAAAACATTACAATACTTTATTTTAGGATTTTTCTTATTCAAAATTTCTTAAGGTTTCATTTTTATAATCGTCTTTATTAAAACAGTATTGATGAAATAGAATGTAGTTCTTATCGTTTCATAATGATGATAGGAAGGGAGATTGTTTACATTCCAAATAGTCATTTCTATTCCATGAATAGTCTAATTTCGTTTTTCAGCAATTCAATTTGGTTGAGGTTATTTTAGTGTATAGAAGGTGTGTTTAATAACTATATTTGAGATAAAGGAATTGAATTTGTGATTCATAAATTATCCACCATGTTCATTTCTTAATGAAATTATTTTCAGACCATTATTATTTTGAATAATTTTATAAAAAAATTCAAAAATAGTGAAAGCATCACATATGAGTTTAGAAAATAAGTCTGAGTAAATTTAGAATAATCATATACTATTACATAAACATATAATTTAACATCCAAACATGCTACCCTTTGTAGTAAAAAAAAGTTATATAGTTAATTTCTAATGGTTTAGACGTACACATTTATTTATTATATTTGAATAAAGATTTGTGCTCCCTACTAATTTGGCATGCATCACAGAACATGTCAGTGTCAATATTAGAGCTAGGAAAATTTAAAACTAACTGTTTCATGGGAAAATTATGTGAATAATAAATATTATAGTGTTGAATACTTTTCTTCCAAGTCCAAAATTCATTTATCTATTTAGTTAAACAGTTAACATTCTATTCGTATAGGGAATTTATATCCAATGTATGGACATTGTAAGTTCTAACTGCACTAATTTTATATTACATATCATTAATCAAAGAGAATGATTTGATCAAAATATAATCATAACAATCATCATCACATAGTTGAGAGATACTTATCATATTGTGTATCAACACATTCACATATAGATCTTTGTTGATTGAAATATTTTTCTAATATTTGACACTTCTTACTCTAACTATTATTATTTTTGAATTTTCACCAATGTGACTAATCCTCCATCCATTTGAGTTAAAATGTGATTGTTTTTTGAATCTATACTGATATTCGTGGAATAAATTTTATCCATTGACCATATAGAGTTTTTTCATGGGTCATATTTCATACAAAATAATTTAAACTAATGTTTGTTTTGGTACCCATATTTTCATAGTCCAGTAGTGTTAGTTAGTAATGATTTGGTAACCTAGATTATCATTATGTTCCTCCAATTTATATAACTTTATTTAGAAAAAATATTAGAAATAAAGTTCCTTTTAATACCACTAATTTGATGATTTTTTAAAAATAAACTATTAGTAACACATCCTTTTTCCCACAATGATAAAATATTTCATTTTTTGAATTGGGAATAGAGATATTTTTATACAATTTTGATTTCTCATCCAAAAATCCTATTGAAAATCGTTCCCTTTTAATGAAAATCATTCCATGAATTCCATTTAATGTATTTTATCCATTAGTAAAAAAAATAGAATCACACTTATAAGAATATACATCATCAAATAATTTCTTGATTTTCTGTACTTGATTTATACTATTTGATATAGTGGAATTTAATTTTTTGGATGATCTTGATGTTGTTTTAGCATGGTATCTCAATCACCTCAATCTACAATATAATTTTTTAAATAATTTTAATTTTTTTAGAGAATCAGGTTTTTCCCTAGCATTTTGATATATGAAATCAATTTATCAATTAATAAAATAATCATATCAAAATTAAAATATTATAAGTTTTTAACTTTTCCTCTTCACCCATAATGGACATATAAATATACAGATTTGATTTTTCCTTTTATGAATTAGACATTGAAGTTTTTCTTGAGTCATTAGATTCACTTTATGTAGCTTTCATTTATATGTTACTTTTCTTCATATAATTATAATTTTTATGATATCTCTTTTCGGGTCTTTTCCTTTCATATTTTAGTGGAGGAAAATCTGGTACGATATTCCCAAAATTCATACATTCAAAGAAAATAACTTCTCTTGGTTCTTTATAATCCTTTTTGAATTTTTTTATTAATATTTTCTTTATATGTAAAATGCATAATATTATTTATAGATGAGAAAATTTGATTTTAGAACTTAGGGAATCATAATTTGTTTCACCTTTTAATTCATTCACTCATATTCCACTACGATTCTAAGAAGAAACATTTAGATCATAATTTCCATTCATCACTATAATATTATGATCTTCAGTTTCATCATGCATGTCTTCATTATACATCATCAATATCCCAATTAGTTCTTCAAGTTTCAGGTATTTTACATTAGATGATTTGTTTGTAGAAACATATATTCCATACCATTTTGAAGGTAGTACTCTATGTATGTTTAATGCTTGATCATCTTTTTTGATGAGTTCTCTTAAGGCTGTAATATTGTTGATAATTTATGTGGGCCATAGATTCAACTGTGTGATTATTTCACCATAAATAATTCTAAATGTGTCAAATTTTATCATTGTTCTAGCATATCTCACCTGTATGATATTATATTTTCCTTCATAAAAACTGCAATAGTTTTCCACATTTCATAAGTAGCTGGACACTATGATACATGATTAAATTCATCTAGTATATGACTGAAAAAATAACATTTATTTCCTTTGAATTCATATCATAATTTTCTTCTATTACTGCATCCTGAGTTTCTGGGATTTCATATATCATATAAGGAGTAATAAGTTTTTACTATACTTTAATTCCATGATTCTTCAGATAGATATCATTTGAGATTTCTAGCATCAAAAAAAATTCACACTTAAAATATGGAGCTCCTCCCATTAACATTCCTTCTCTAGGATCATCAATTAAAATATTTTTATATACCTTATTATTTTCATCTTGCTCTAGAATTATAAAAAAAATATTTCCTATAATACAAACTGTTAGGTTGGATTATAAATTTTAACACAATTGGGTTAAATTGTGTTATTTAAAAAATTATCCACAATTTGGGATTTCTTTCACCCACTTTTATTTATGAGTATATTGAATTTTTATTATATATGAATATATGAAGAATATCATAGTAAATAATTAACCCAAATTGATAATGTGTTTCTGGGCAAAAAGATCTCCTAGTCCCCTCTACAAACCAATCTCTCTACGAGCATGGAAATTTTCACTATAATGGCTCTCTAATCACAAGATGAAGAATCCACAACAAAGTGTAGGATGTTGAAAAATATTCTAAAAGAAAAAACTAAAGTCTCCATTTTCATTAAAAGAAAATCAATTATCCAAAGCATAGATTGAGATGTTGTTACACCACCACAACTGAGTACGAGAAGTTGAAACACCAATATATCAAAATAATTTGATTTGAATATATTAGGTTGTGATTCATTGTTGTAGTACCATGAAAATGAAAATAGATGGGTTATCTTCCTCAAAAAAGAATATCCGGAACAATAAAGTAATTAGAATTGATCCTTATTGAAAAGTGTTCTTCAATTTAGTAGAAACATAAACATCAATAAAATTTTGAACATAAATATCTTAAAAGTGTATATTTTTTCGGAATTGATCACTTGTTGGAGAAGCAATGTAAAAGATAATTTTTGTAATGATGTCCCATATTTGAATCACTAATCTCAAAAAAAATATTTTTTTAAGAGATAATCAAAAAGAATATGTGGAATTGAAAATGTTTTTCATTATTCAAGAACCCAAAGAATATCATGATTGATCATTTTAATTAAAATTCCAATTGTCTAGGGGATTAATAACGTTCCAAAAAAACCGGACTGATTTTGTTTTATAAACATGGTTCTTAGAATCAATCAAAATGATCTTTGAATTGGTTTTTAATTCTAACTTGACCATTACAGTACACTCATATAGAAAATGCAGATTGAAAAACATCACCATTGAGAACAGAACTTGGGGTTGATATGCATAGCTTAAGTTTCCATTGTGTTGTGTAGGGTTCCTTTTCATAAAGTGGGGTTCCATTGAATAGAATAGGGTTCTTAATAACATAATGTTTCATAACCATAATTTGACATTCAAATAACATAGGGAACAAAAGTTGAAAATGTATTATAATCCATATGTTTATCCTTATTAGCGTAGAATCTTGAATGTAGAATTCATTAACCATACATTCATCTATACTGCATGTATGCTAAGAATAGTAATTCGAGAATCCCACATATTGATTCTAATCCAAACATTTTATGATTCAATATATGTAATGTTGTTGATCCAAATGTAAAATATTTTACCATAACATTTTGTTGATACCATACAAAAGTGTTTCACTTCTCAATGTAAGGAAGCATTGGCAACTATTTTTCCAGATTAATTACTATAATGATAAATTTATTAAAACATTATATAAATTCATATAAAAATCACTCAAAAAATCATTATAAAACAAACAAGGGTATTTGTGAACATCTAAATTTTCATAAATTATACAGTATTATTGAGAAAATATATAACCAACACCATCCACTTTAACGAATAATTATATAGGAGTAATAATTAAAGGTGAAACAATGAGAGAATTAACAATTCATGTAAAACCTCTAGGGATTACAATAGTACAAAATTTTAAACTAAAAATTAAAAAGGAAAAAATTACATTCCTAATAAGAAAGTTATTCTAACATAACAATATCTAGAATGAAAGTGCTAATAGTACCCAGCTCTGAATCTCCAAGCATCGACCACTATACATTGTCAGATGAACCAAGGTATTTATATGATCCTATATAATCATTAACAAACTATCCTTCATGATTATAATAAATTTCACGTTTGGGAAAATCTGATGGTGGTTTAATAGTATACATACCCACTAGGATTCCCAAAATGTTGAATGGGGTGGAGTAAGATACATGATATGAATAGATATCTCAACATAAAGAAAGATATAAAGGAATACCATGGAATGGATATATATATATATTCTCAACAATAGAATACCGAATGAGATAGAAATGGGACATCCATCTTATATACTATCATAGGATGTTGTTCCATCATTTCCATGAGGTCCAAAAATGATGGTTAATATCTCACTCATTTTTTTGAATAAAAATCAAATGGTAAGTCGGACATCACCACTATCCCACATAGTCGAGGGGAAATAATATCATGGTGAATGAGCCACTCCATAATTACAATAGTGGGTACCACTTATTAGATAATAGAAATATGACATAGTCCGTCCGAGTGTACCACTCAGTATAAGGAGGATCCACAACCTATTTGATATGGTGCAACACTCAGATTTTGGATAGAGGATCCTTTCACTTCCCAACATGAGGGAGACACACTAATAGTATACAGAGGACACATGAACAATCCATTAAGAGGATCCCACTATGCTGGGTGATAACACATTCCCTAAAAAACAATAGGGTTCCACACATATAGATAGGTGACCCCTACCTTACCCATCCATTGGGTTCCCCTGTAGTCATCGATAGTGGAACCATACCATGCCTAATAGGAGGGTTCCACATAGATAGGTAGAGGTCTCATTACCTACCTTGCATGTGGGTCCTAATACACTATTTAATATACCCATTCCCTATCAAATATGCATAAGACTATCAAATAGTATATATAGGACCCATTAATTTCCTAGTAGGGGGTGGCACTATATTGACAATGTATCCATGCACTACCCAACATGAGGATTCCAAACAAATAGTAGATTTTTGTATCATGCTCTCACCAACAATAGGTTGTCATTCTATTTTATAAGGACACATATGATGACACAAAATGAGGGTGACTCACAAATGTTAGTTAGAGGACCCTTTCTCTTCTTAGTAGTATGGTCCCACTTTACTATATCTGATGATCATGTCTGATCACTGTCATTGTCGTACAACACCAAAATAATAGACATTTTCAAAAAGTTTAAAATTAAGTTTCATAATATACTAAAAAATCACCATCACATTCTACATATAAAAACATTCATGATAGTCTACCGATTATCTAAAATTTGATTCTTAGTAAAGGAGATAAGAGAGATAAAAGTTTATTAAAAAAGGTTGTGGGGTACATGATGGGTAAGGGGACCCACACAAAAAAGGTCCATATACACTACGTGGAAATTCCCTTGAAAGTATTTGAATATATATACATTTAAACCTACATGTTGTCTAAGAGGTCTACCTGGTGTGTCACATCCACCAGTGGCATGTTTGTGTTCTTGTAGTCGTGCCTGTGTCGTTTAGTCCATATCCATGTAACTAGAAATATATGCGTCCTTCAGGCAATGTCTATGTCCATGGCCATACGATGTACCTAGCCATGACCATTTACTTGTCCATGTTAAAGTATGTTGTGTGTTCCCCACCCTACATGACATTTCAGGGTTAGGCTGAAAATCAATGTGGTTCACATACGGAAGATCGTGTACTCTCAGAAGTACACGACTACCTCCTTCTATACATGGAATGTGGGGCCACATGGTCTACTAGGCATGTTCCCTATATACTTATTGAGCTATTTATCTAGGTTTTCATGAATTTTGGAACCTCAATATGTCATTTGAAATTTATCTCCTATGGGAATCCTTAGCCGCCTCAAAAATTTGACTACAAAGTGCGTGTTCATGATAATACCTTTTGTGTAGTCATTAGTTTTCCAGAATCTCATATTTTCTACATGCATCATCGATCCATGATTGGTGAATCAATGAAAAATATAGAGAACCCAAAATTGAATGAGGAAACATCTGTTCATCGATTCCTACTCTCTTGTGGATGGTAATCAGATCATTATCGGTCAATCTGGAACCTGTATGTACCTCTCATGAATCCCCTACTATCACATTCATTGTCTGGAATATAAAATCCAGAAAACAACGACCTTAATCATATGATATATCCCAATTCATCCAAATATCACAAAACTATTTTCTAAATGTGAATCTATTAGAATTTGGGGGGGATCAATCAAGCATGATCTCACTCAACAATGTCAAACCATGGCCCTATATGCCAATAATAGAGAACGTGAAAAATGATAGGGGTAAAAGCACAAAAAAAGTTGCAATAATCATATTACAATATTTAGTTTCGAATATGTATATACTGTTTGTCACATACATGAATTATTTTGAAGTTAAATTTCATTTATTTTTCATTCATGCTTTGTTTTGGAGGGTTTCCAAAGGTTTTGTGGAGGAATAGATGAGTTTTTATGAATTGGGCCAAACCGTGAGCCCAATTCCAGATTTAAAACTAAATTTTGTTTATTTTATAACTTTTTCATTTTTTTTATATTTTTCACCCATTCAAATTCCTAAATGGTCTCCTATGACCTATTAACACCAAAAGTTAAATTTGGAGCCTTTATAAATCCATAATCTTTGAGGATTTGGGTTTTTATTTAAGAATTGGGCCAACCTGAAAGCTCATTATCTGGTTTTAAATGGTTTCTTTAATTTTTTAATATAGTATTAAATAAAATGGTATTTTCTGTGATTCTACCTCCCTCTCGACCCTATGAAACCCAGGCGCGCTCCCATTGCCTTTACCCTCTCCTTGGAGCTCTTTGAAATCACGACATAGGGCTGAACTTCATAGGGTGTCTCGAATCAGTCAGAATTGAAGAGGTAACTTCAACAATTATTAACTCTCTAAATTATTACTCTTTTAACTCCATTACAGTTCCTAAATTACCTCATAAATCCTGTTTGAACAACCCTTGAATTTTGGCTGTTTTCAATTTCAGCAACTATTGGTTTTGGAGTGATTAATTCAAGATACTTCAAGTAAGTGAGTCCATTTCTTTCCTCTTTCAAATTGCTTAGGGTTTTTCCTTAATTATTTAATTATAAAAATTATAGAAGTTAGGGTTCGTGCCTAGGTTCCAAATTAATTTATTTTGCGTGAAATATTGAGTTTTTAGGTTTCTTTTAACTTCCTTGAGGGGTAGCGGTCGTGCGGTTGATGTTTCGCCCCAATATTTGAGGGTTTCGACAAATTCGGTAGGTGATTCCATGGGTAACCATTTAATGATGAGTTATTTTGCTTGATTAATTTTTTTTCATGTTCCTTATATGCTGTTAATTATACGAAAACCATTTCTTGTAGCAATAGTATAGAATTTGGTATTAAAGTTACATTTTTGTTTGAAGTGTGTATTTCTCAAATGTATTTCATGTGTTATCTCTTGTGGTAGTTTTTTAAAATATGGAAGTGATTTATTAGTTGTTGAATGGGGATTTCAATTTTCATTGGGTAATTATATAGTGTCATGTGGGCATAACAATGAGGGTCTTTGAATGGGTTTTATGTGTGTAACCTTGTTACACTCTTTGAAAGTGTTTTATGGATTTGTGTGTTCCCATGGGTATGTTTTGCGATATTGTTCAAGGAGATTATATAAGATTTGAAAGTGGATTATTACATGTTGATTGGGATGAAAATTCTGTTTTGGTAGGATATTGGTGTGATTTTGTCTTAAAAATTTGTTTTTGAAATGGGTTTTGTGTGCAAGACATATTTACACCACTTGGGTTCTTTTTATGAATATAGTAAATGTTTTAGTTGGTTAATCAACGTAGGAAAAGGGTGCATATGTACTTTTTGGAATGTGTGCTCACGTATTATGGGGTTTTGAAAGGTGAAGTGATGTTTTAAGATGTCGAATATTTTTAGAATTTTTTGTAAATTTTTGAAATGTATTATTAAATTTTGATGTTGGAGCGAAACATGTTTGTGGGCTATTTCGTGTAAGTTTAATGATTAAATAATTTTGAAGGTAAAAAGGTTGTTATGTAACAATTGAGTGGGATATTATGAGAGTTGTAATATATTGGAATGTATTTATAAAATTGTTTAATGAATTTTTGGAAGTGTTAAAGGAATGTGAAAAGTGTTGTGTGCTATTTTGGTATGAGTTGGATTTCAAAATCAATTTGAATGAAAAGTGGAATTTTTTTACTTGTGTTGTATAAATGTGGGATGTTTAGTGAATTTATAATATGGAAATGATATTTTCTTGTGAATATTAAATTCATTTACTTGTTGAAATTGTTTGATCACAAAGGGAAAACTCGGGTATCTAGGTCGGTGGATGTGTACTAGTATGCTAGCAAATCGTTAGGGTTTGGCCTCAGTTTAACAAAGCGAGACTGTCTCTTACAACTCTAACTAAATTATGATGATGATGATTGGGGACCACTAGAATATGGGTACGTACCCTAGTAGTGGCCCGTGCACAAGAATGGATATGTGTGATGGTTACTCTCACTGATATACGAGGTACATGGGACCCACAACTAGCTAGTGGCTAGGGGTTATTTCACACTGCTTATGCTCACTAGATATTTAATGATTATCATCGGCATATGGTATGACTAGATGGAAAATCCAATAGCCTTGGTATTTATTTTAAAAGTGTTTATTCTTTAAATTATCCCACTTGAAAACTGATTTTTTTAAGTTGCATCTTTTAGAAATTGTAAGTACAAATTACATGTTTTTGAAAACATGAATGATTTTAGACTTTGAAGGTTTATCGCATGGAATATCTTAGTGGTGGTATACTATTGGGATTTGGCTCACACCCTACTTACACCCTTGGGTTTATTTTGACTTTGTTATTTTTGTTGTCACAGGTTGGGTACAGTTTTTAATTCCAGTGGTTCATGTTTCTTGCAGGTCCTTTATAGTGAAGTCTTATGGAGATGGCTTAAGGGCGGTGCCCCTTTCCATGAGGGTTAATGGGCTGTAATTATTTGGTTTTGTACATTTTTAATGGTCTTTCAACATACTTTTAACTTTTGTTATTCAGTTATGAATTTTTGTAAAAGATTGTTTGGTTTGAAAAATCTAGGTTCGTTTTATTGGATTCTTTTGTTGTTTAATGATTATAAAATCAGGTAAATCGTTGCCAATTATCATTATATGATACCCGAGCACTTGTTCCAGACCGTGGGGATTAGGAACGCCCTTCGGGTATTGGCACGGGCTGGGTTTGGTGCCGGTTTGATGGCGGCCAGATCCGGTTCGTGACAAAATGGTATTAGAGGAGGTTCTGGTTAACTCTTTGGGTCACGTTATTTAGGGAACATTCGAGATAGTCTAGAGTTAGGATTTTTGGGACTTGGTAGTTCAGTTATGGGCAGTTTGCATGATCACCACACCTCATTAAGGTATTTGAGTCTCCAAGGGATGTCGGGATTTATCTTAGTCCTTTGGTTTTCTGTGATTGATGATGATTATGGGAAATGAAAAGAGAGTTGGGTTAATGGTCTCAGTGAGCTCGCAAGGCCTGGAAAGCCATGTAGAGCTGGGGATATTACATAGAACACTCTCTGTGAAGGTGATGTGATTGGAATATGGTTGCCAACCATATTTCCAAGTCACCCACTGAAACTAGTTTCCTCTCGCATTGTTTTGTGCTTTAGTTTTGAAATATTGGCACTTTGGTTGAAAATGCATAATGTTTTTGTGAAATTTTTTTCAAATAAAGAGGGAATGGTTTGGTTTATGAAATGGGGGAACTGAATTTTTAGAATTGTTTTTAAATGGAAAATGTTGTGATTACACCTCTTTTGAAAGCAGGAACTATACTGAAGTTGGTTTTGAAAAATTGTTTCCAATAGAGTTTTCTAAACAATCATAGGGTGTTTTTTTGGGGATGAGATGTTTTGAAATTGATGTGAATAACATGAAATCGATTTCTTGTATAAATGGTTGTGTCTATATGAAAATTTTAGTAATATTTGAATTGGGATTTGGATTTCTTGGTTAGCAGTTTTGTGAAAAAGGATGTGTTGGTTGACTGTTTTGGTTTTGAAAAGTGGAAAGAATATTTGTTTTACCTTTGGTATTTCCATGAGTGACCACATGCATGGGGTTATATAGGATGATGAATGGTTTATGGCATTATTAGATGATTTCCGGGACAGATATGATGAGGGTGCCCGGTGTGCCACAAAAACATGCATGTGTGAGGCCCATGGGGTATCATTGGTGGATACGCTTACTGCTAAACCGTATGTTTTCAAATAATTGGTTTTAATGAAAAACATGATCTCTTGATGAATTTTCTTTATGGTTTGTATTATGGGTTTTTGAAAATGTTGATGTTGTGGGATGTTTTGCGTCCAAGAACCCCTTCTCTTTGAACTGTGTTTTGGGTTAGTGTTTGGTCAGTAAGCTGTGTTGTAGGGACGGTTAGTGGTCTCTTTTGAAAAATGTTTTGGGATTCCTTTGCTATGGTTACCTTCATGTGTTTGGATCTGGTTTATGGCTTTTTTTGACCAATGGACTAGATCGGTTGGGTCTTTCGGTTCTCTCATTGGATAAGGTATGCCGCCATTAAAGGTTAATGCATAACTGAAGCGCAACCCAGATTGTTTATCCATTGGAAAATCCTCTAGTTGATCAATATAAGGAATCTTTTTCTTGTGCTTTTTAGATTGAGTATACACCATTTCCTTTATTGTTTTTGTGTATCCTCTTGTAGTGGGAGATTGATCATGGATTTTTGAAAGTGACCTTATCCTCTTAAGATTACTAATTTTTCGAAGGTGGAAGTGTTCTGGGGTTGTTAGCATGGATGAGTATTTGGATAGTGTCTTAGAGGAACTCTTGGTCCTTCATAGTCTCTTCGAAGAAGGATTTCATGTTAAACTACCAGTGTGGGAAATCTGGTCATGAGAGGATATTGTGGCCACTTTCTAGAATTTTGTGTTTTTTGGGGATGTTTTACATGTTCCTTCTCTATGAATTGTTTATATCAGTCGCAATGGTCTGGATCAGTGATGCCTTGTGATGTCATGTGCTAGATTGACCGTAAAGGTGAAAGTTAGAAAATCATCTGAGAGTCTAGATTTTGTTGGGAGAATATCACCCTTGGAAAACAATACAAATATTCCATTTTAGGGGATGGTGAGTATAATTGTTCTTTACTTATATTGTTTCTCACCCGAGAAACCAAGGTCTGATGTGTGAAAATATTCTAAGTCCTTGTTTCAATGAAATATAGAGTTAGGGTAAAGTGAGTTTGGAATGTGTTATGACTTGGAAAAACTAATCGGGGATTGCAGTGTAGTTGTTGTTTGAAATGAAAGAATAATTATCATTCAGGGGGTTTCCAAAGCCTAACTGTGAGGCCGAAGATGTTTCAATAATTTGAGCTCCAACCATAGGTCTCGGAGAGAAGCTAGCTCATAGTCAGGGGAAATCACATGGTCATTTAAACCCTTGTGCAAAGTCATATCCTCAGTATGAAAGATAAAGAGATTTTAAACATATGGTGTCATCATCATTCTTCTATTTTTCATGTTCGGTGGAATTAGGTGGAGGGACTTGTACCAATTTCATCGCCCAATGTTATTCCCTCCCCCTTTGGTTTCCATTGAGTCTTTATAGAAAGGTATGAAGTTTGGCTAGACAGGTTGACCACATGGTTTTCACTTGGTTAATAGTGACCATGCCCCAAAAAACCATGTAGATAGAAGAATCCCCATTGTTAGTTCATGGTTCTCCAAACCATGTAGACTAACCATGTGGTCGTCCCAACACATTATATTTTGGGGTCTTTCTGTACCGGCTCATGCTGGTCGATTAAGATGGTTGGTTCTTATGGTGGGGAGCCTATTTTGTTCCCCCGTACTAATAACATAGACTTATCCATGGTCATGGATTGGTGGCAGGTAGTCTCATTCGGATCTATCAAGATACCTAAATCTTCCTTGGGTAACTATTGAGATTGGAGAGTTCCCAATGGTTTAGTTATAGTAAGGTAAGTGTAACCTTGGTTTGGGTGAATTTCTTGAGACTTTTTCGGATAGTGTTTGAGAATTTTTCCATTGGGATAAATCCTGAATGTGATTGATTGTTACAGGAATGTGGTGTATGTTTTTTTATGTATTCCTTCATTTATTGATCACTGGAGGTGTTTTGGCCTTTGGGGGCGAAACCTGGCAAGGGAGTACATCTTGGTTTATCGGTTGAGTTGGTTTTCGTACCTGGCCATTCTGTATCTTTACAAGGATGGAATATTTTAATGGTGGGGAGAATTGATACATACATGACATATATTGAAGTTAAATTTCATATATTTTCCATTCATGCTTTGTTTTGGAGGGTTTCCAAAGGTTTTATGGAGGAATAGATGAGTTTTTATGAATTGGACCAAACTGTGAGCTCAATTCCAGATTTAAAAATAATTTAATTTTATTTTATAACTTTTTAATTTTATAATATTATTCACCCATTTCAATTCCAAAATGGTCTCCTCTGACCTATTAACACCAAAAGTTAAATTTGGAGCCTTTATAAATCCATAATCATGGAGGATTTGGGTTTTTATTTAAGAATTGGGCCAACTAGAAAACCCATTTTCCAATTTTAAATTGTTTCATTAATTTTTTAATATATTATTAACAATAATGTATTTTTTGGTGATTAAACCTCCCTATGGACCCTAAGAAACCCAGGAGCGCTCCCATTGCCTTCCCCCTCCTTGGAGCTCTTTGAATTCGCGACATAGGGCTGAACTTCATAGGGTGTCTCAAATCGGCCAGAATTGAAGAGGTAACATCATCCCTTCTTTACACTCTCAATTATTACTCTTTTCCCTCCATTATAGTTCCTAAATTAACTCCTAAATCTTGTTCAAACAACCCCTGAATTTTGTATGTTTTCAATTTCAGAAACTATTGTTTTTGAGTGATTAATTCACGATACTTCAAGTAAGTGAGTCCATTTCATTCCTCTTTCAATTTGCTTAGGGTTTCTTCCATAATTCTTGAATTATAAAAATTCCAGAAGTTAGGGTTCATGTCTAGGTTCTAAATTAATGTATTTTGGGTGAAATATTGAGGTTTTAGGTTTTTTCTAACTTCCTTGAGGTGCGGCGGTCGTGCGGTTGATGTTTCGCCCCAATATTTGAGGGTTTCGACACTTTCGGTACGTGATTCCATGGGTAACCATTTAATGATGATTTAGTTTGATTGATTAAATAATTTTTCATGTTACTTATTTTCTTTTCATTTTGAGAAAACAATTTTTGGTAGCAATAGTAAAGCATTTGGTATTAAAGTTACATTTTTGTTTGAAGTGTGTATTTTTCAAATGTATTTCATGTGTTATCTCTTGTGGTAGTTTTGTAAAACGTGGAAGTGATTTATTAGTTGTTGAACAGGGCTTCCAATTTTGGTTGGGTAATGATATAGTGTCATGTGGGCCAAAAAATGAGGGTCTTTGAATGGGTTTTATGTGTGTAACCTTGTTATACTCCTTGAAAGTGTTTTATAGATTTGTGTGTTCTCATGGGTATCTTTTGTGATATTGTTCAAGGTGATTATATAACATTTGAAAGTGGATTATTACATATTTATTGGGAAGCCAATTATGTTTTGGTATGAGATTGGTGTGATTTTTTCTTAAAATTGGTTTTTGAAATGGGTTTTGTGTGCAAAACATATTTACACCGCTTTGGGTCTTTTTATGAAAATAGTAAATGTTTTAGTTGGTTAAACATAGTGGGAAAAGGGTGAATATGTGCTGTTTGGTATGTGTGTCCACGTATTATGGGGTTTTTAATGGTCAAATTATGTTTTAAGATGTCAAATATTTTTAGAATGTTTATTAAATTTTTTAAATGTTTTATTAAATTGTGATGATGGAGGGAAACTTGTTTGTGGGCTGTTTCGTGATAGTTTAATGAAAGAATGGGTTTGAAGGTAAAAAGGGTGTTATGTAACAAGTGAGTGGGCTATTATGAGAGTTGTAATATATTGTAATGGTTTTATAATGTTGTTTAATGAATATGTGGAAGTGTTAAAGACATGTGATAAGTGTTGTGGGCTATTTTGGTGTGATTTGTATTTCAAAATCAATTTGAATGAAAAGTGGACTTTTGTGACTTGTGTTGTATACATGTGGGCTATTCGTGAATTTATAATATGGAAATAAAATTTTCTTGTGAATATTATATTCATTGACTTGTTGAACTTGTTTGATCACAAAGGGAAACTCCGAGTATCTAGGTGGGTGGACGTGTACTATTATGCTAGTGAATCTGTGGGGTTTGGCCTCAGTTTCAATTTGAAAGATTGATGCTTAAAACTCTAACTAAATTATGATTATGATGATTGGGTACCACTAGGTTATGGGTATGTACCCTACTAGTGGCTCATGAACTATAACGGATATTTGTGATGGTTACTCTCACTGAGATAAGAGGTACCTAGGACCCACAACTAGCTAGTGCCTAGGGGTTATTTCCCATTGCTTGTGCTCACTAGATATTTTTTGCTTATCATCGGAATATGGTATGAGTGGCTGGAAAATTCAATATCCTTGGAACTTATTTTAAATGTTTTTATTCTTTAAATTATCCCACTTGCAAACTGATTTTTTTTAAGTTGCACCTTTCAGAAATTGTAACTAGAAATTACATGTTTTTGAAAACTTGCATGATTTTCGCCTTTGAATTTTTATCTCATGGAATCTGTTAGTGGTGGTATCCAATTGGGCTTTGGCTCACACCCTACTTACATGCTTGGGTGTAAGTATACTTGGTTATTTTTGTTGTCACAGGCTTGGTACAATTTTTAGTTCCAGTGGTTCGGGTTTCTGGCAGGTCCTTGGTGTTGAAGTCTTGTGGAGATGGCTTAAGGGTGGTGCCCCTTTCCATGGGGGTTAATGGGCTGTACTTATTTGGTTTTGTAAATTTTAATGGTATTTTAACATACTTTTAACTTATGTAATTATGTTAAGAATTTTTGTAAAATATTGTTTGGTTTGAAAAATCCATATTCGTTTTATTGGAGTCTTTTTTTGTTTAATGTTTATAAAATCATGTAAATCTTTCCCAATTATCATTATATGATACCCGGGCACTTGTGCCATCCTGTGGGGATCAGGAATGCCCTTCGGGTATTGGCATGGGCTAGGTTTGGTGCCGGTTTGATGGCGACCAGATCTGGTTCGTGACACTAGTATTCATAAGGTGAGAAACATGGCATAAATTGAATAACTAACTTTATACTGACATGCTAGCTGGTACATATGATCACAATAAAAAAATATCAAATAATAGGAATTTATCATTATCAATATTTTATTCATATGGGAAAAAATACAAAAATAAGAAGCATTAAAATTATATTAGATAATTTTTTTATGAATTTAACACTTCCAATGAATGTGGAAGATCCATTTCATTTCCCCCATATTAATTTTCATAGATATGGTCATTGATTGATCAGCTGATCTTGATTCTCCAACAATGGTGGCAAAATCTTCTCCCAATGATCTCATGGTTATGTGGATATCCCTAGAAATGTTCTCTAACAATTCAATAAATATTGTAAATTATATTTTAGTGTATAAATGATTTAATTAAATAATTTATTACCTAATTAACTGAACACAACCGCAAACAACCTTTTTATCTGATCTACCTACACCGACCAACATTTTGTCCCACCATGGGTAAGCATCACATTATGAATTTAATTTTGGTCTTAGCTATTTATTCTGATACTTGGTTAATGTGTTATAAAATTATTTATAAAGAAAATTATGTGTTGTATAGAATATATTTTATATTTTTATAAAATTAATTCAGGGAACTCTGGGATTCATAATCACATGTCTTCAACTCTTTTACTCTGAAAGTATTCTTTTGATATATTTTTAATTCTTATATTGAATTAACACGGTCTCTACATTATTCCATCATTCATGATTATCATCATTAATATAAATAACTAATAATAAAGTTAGGAAACCAATCCCACATTTGGATATCCCACTACCATGAGTTGTCCTACATGATCCAGTACTACCACAACATGTAAACAAATGGAATGGTACATCCACATATGATCATGTCCAGCTAATCCGTCATGTCTAGATCACACAATTAAATGACATTATTCTGTTCATTCACTTATATTTTCAGTTGTGAAACATGGAAGATGTCGTGTAGCCACTAAAAATATGGGGGTAGGGGATGTGGAAATGAGACTGGCCAAATATCTACAACATCTCGAATGTCCTAATAATCCTCACGATAAACTGACTACTATAATGAACCTCTAAAATCTTGATTATAGAGAGACTCCAAAGAAAACTTGGTATCCCTTTTCAAACATTATGGTCTTATGACTTTGATCAACAAAATATTTAGGCCCCCTCAAAGATATCCTCATCCACTTGTGGATGAACATGACCTTATTCATAATTTATTTCACTATCTCTTATCCTACAAGGGATGACTCTTATCCAGCACAAGTATAATCCACACAGTCTGCCCATATTTCGGTGGAATCACATACTAATATTCATTTATGTATTGAATTCCACCCACAAGAAACTCTATAATCATGAAGTTATCCACCAATCATGTCCATATATAATAATTTAGTGCACCCCATTATGTGAATGATCTCCAATTCATAGAACAACAACAAACACTAAAACAAACTCTGGTCCATCATAGAATAAAATTTCACTGACTTCACAAGTTAGTCAACTATTAACTAGTTGGATTCATGGAAAATATCTATCCATGGATAACCTATCATGATCTACATGTATACACCATACCATTAACACTCTGGAATCACAAGAGGTTATAAAAATCATGTGGGAACCTATTGCTCATCCATCACCTACTGGTAGGTCAAGCATAATGAGACGAACATAATAAAAATCTTCCTTCTATTATTCCCCCAAAATTTATACTAATGATATTTATAAATATTCCACATAGTTGGGTATTCATGAAAAAGAGAAATGTGAAACACATTGAACACCTCATCCCACATCATGATTGGGACCACTATCCATAACTATAAAAGGATGATGTGATTCCCACCATTATGAAATACATCAAGTGAATCTCTTAAGGATATCTGGTCATGTAATACCTCAAAGTAGTTTTATCTCAACTAGGACCCTCTCACATGATATATATGTACAGGTTTCAACACTATTTAATAGAAAAAATATCCACCCTACTACTCAACAAGTGGTAGATTCATGATATCCAACTACAACGATTTCTCCTACATGAAACAAGATCTGGACTTCCTATTAAGGGAATATTCCACCACAAATCCCTTCAATGGGGTATATACTATATCAATGTCATTCAAATTTTGGAAATCCAACTAGATCCATTTATTCATGTTCATGTCTTTATGTGTGAGTACACAACTAAAGCTCTAATGTTCTAAGTAAAAAAATAACTCCTCTGAAAGATCGTTCATACCAATCATCAATGTGAAGACCACAATTACTATCCTAGTTTCATGAGTCATATATATCCACTAATATGGTATCAATTACATAAATATATATGTGATAAATTCCCATCCTTGTATCAACAACCATCCATGACCAGCTCATGAGGCATCACAATATAATAAATACTTCACACCCTCCTCTAGTAGTCTTCAAACAGGATCACTCAACAACCAAAGCCCCACATCCTTAAACACTCATTAGAACAACTCCGCACATATACTAAACTATCCTTTACATGAAAGGATGGTACACCAAGATGAATTCAAGGAAAATTCTACCACAAACAACCTAAATCAAGAACTAAATCCCATAGTGTTCCCCATGACACTAGTACACTAAGAGCATGTCTAGGATCCATCTGAAAGTATATTGTTCTCTTATACATAGACAGAGAGGACATGAAGGTGTAATCTATTCTCATGGAAGGAATATCCAACCAGACATTCACCTGATTTAGAAAACAAAAACCTACACCTCACCCTGGAATCACATCCACCACTTAAGAATGAATCACATGGCTTTCTGAGTGATCAATTCAGATTTTGATAATCCCAACCTACGCAAGGCCCAAAATCGCACCACATACTCTCACATACCCACAAGGAAATATAACGTGCGATCAAAAATAGTTAACCCTTCTTTGTGAATGTTAATATAGAGTTTTTTCTCGTGGTGTAATGTTAAACAAAACACATCATCATACTAAACCATAATGGGAGGGATATTATAGATCATAACATTCCCTATTAAATGTGTAGTACTAGCCAACCTATAGATTTGTAGTGACCTATTATGAATAAACTCAACCTTCCCAATTAGAGTTTCACTCCTAATATAGGTGGAAAATATCATCTAATATCCTTGAAGCACTACCATACTCACTTCCAGAAATCATTTCAACGTGTATGGTCAAACACCCACTCAAACTATAAAAAAAATTAACACTATTTAAATGATTTCATGTGATGATCTTCCTCTGTCTTATATGGGTATGTTTACCCAATCTATAATAATGTGTGATCATTGATACTCCATGCAGGAGCATCCAACTCATAGGAATTTAAACAAGGGCCTCCACCAGTATCACTATGTCTCAAATAGTGGATACATAAAAAGAGACATAACTTTTAAATATGTGATAACAACTACAACTAGATATTTTGGGACATAGGTCATACCCAAAACAACACTCAAGCCTCACAGCCAGAATTCCCTTTTCCCAGAAGTCCATCCTTTCTATTTCCCACCATCTCTCCTTAACCAAAGCCTACTCTCACACCTCAATAATAAAAATTCACTTAGAACACAATTCAAAGGGACTCTTCCGCAACACCTTGACACTATCTATTTTTGTATGAATAGACTCACCCTTAATTTTTTAAGACACATCCCAATAAATAATCTTGATGGGGAACATCACCTTTTTAATTCATGCTTGAAAACTCATTAAATGTCTCTATCATAGGACCCTGCCAATGCCCACATTTTTCTAGGATAGGTCACACCAAAAAAGGCCCCATTGGAAAGGGTCTAATCCATTCGGGTTATCCAGAACCAAAGGATTAGGCCTTCTATAAACCACTTGAGATAAGAGTCTAGCTTAACAAAAAACGACGATGAATGTTTTTACTATAACCTACAGTGCACATTAAGAACATGTGTGATATATTCAAGTACCCTTGGAACCAAATATTTCCCTATGAAGAGCACTAGTTGGGAGTGAACCTATACAATCAGTCAATATCTTCACAATAATACATCTTGGACCACAGAATCACACCAATCCTATTATGCTCGAGGATCTATAACATCAATTATCTTCAATGAACACATTAAATAGAACTTGTTAGGTGTTATAAGAATATTATCATCATCCTCCTACTCTAACGGTATGATATGATGAACGATTGTTAGTGTCCTGCCACTTCTCTACATAGAGGAAGGATCTCACAAGAAGGCCCAAGAACTAATCCCCCAATACTCATTAGATATTTGTTATGATAATAAATATATAATCTACCTATATATATATATAATTGAAATCTTATTGAATGTTTATTCATGATGCACAAAAGTCATATGAGAATATTCGTATGAGTATATGACTCATAAAGTATTGTTAAACGACTCATTCCTATACGATTCATGTACCATTGATCCCTAAAAACCAATGCATTTATATACCAAGTCAAAATCCATGTCTTCAAAGTATTGATATATGGATACATTGGAAACCACAAAAACACTGGGTTCTCTAGTATGAAAGACACACATAACAAACTTCAAAACATATAACATAAATCCCAGAAAAATTATTTTATGGGAAAAAATACAAACATCATTCAAAGAACTAAATTTCCATAATACCAATTATCATGACCTAACTAATATAGATCAATATGAAAGTAGCCCAAGTCTGCTTAAATAGTCCATGGGGTAGAGACATGTACAGAAAGTAATAACTAATTTGTGAGTTTTTTATATAATTTACAAGTACAAAAACAAACACTAATCCATGTTAAAGTGTAGAAGAAAAATAATAAAAGATGAAGAAACTAGAGAATAAACCAGAACTATAAGACATCAATACAGTACAATATTGTGATAGTATAAACTAAATATTAAAAAGCTATAAATAAACACCCTACCATAAATTTCAAAAACACATACAGTAAATTGAATTTAAATCCTGAGTGATCCTTGCTCTGAGTATCTATGCTTCAACCACCATATGTTTTCAATTACAATATGGTATTCTTATGATCCTCTATAATCACTTATAACCTATTTGTCACCTACATCAGAAATGACATGAGTCAATAAAATATCATGTTGGGGTGTATATATAATTACACAATAAGATGAAAACAATGCTGAAATGAGGATTAGTAAGAGAAACAACAGGAATAGACAACACAACTCAATAAAAGAGAGTAAAAAATCAATTGACATTTATATATACATATATATACATATATATTCTCAACAGATGAAGAAAAATGAGAGATAAACGAGATCTATATCTTATAACCCATCCTAATATATAATTCCATCATTTCATCGAGGTCAATCAATGATTCCCATCATTTATTGTGTTTTTTTGAATAAAAATTCAATTTAGAGACACACCACACCACTATGTCTCAATGTAAAGGGGCCACTATATCACAGAAGAGTAATCAAACCTTAAATACATAGGAGGATACCACCTAGTTGATAGGGGATGCATGAAGTAGTCCCTCTAGGGATATTACACAACATAAGGAAGACCCAAACCCTATCTGATAGAGGGTATCACTCATTTTTTCAATAGAGTAACAATTACATATATTGTAAGAGGGTTCCAATGTAATTGTAAATAAATGATGATTTCCCTACCCAACAGAAGGGTTCCAATATGAGTGTCTAAGACCCATGAATAGATACCACATGAGGGTGACAATTTGATATATAGAGGGCCATTTCCCAACCCAGCATGTGGTTTCCAATATAGTGGTCAATAGAGTATACATACCCTTCCCATTAAGTGGGTTCCTCTAAGATATGTTTAGGGAAAATGCCATGCCTAGTATGAGGCTTCAAATCTAGTTATCGCAGACCCATTCCCTAATAAGAAAGATTTGTCTACTTAGTTAGATGATAGAGGGCCCATTAACATCACAATAATAGGGTTCTATAATAGTTTTTTAGGAACCATACCATGATAGAACATTAAAGTTTCACTCTAATGGTAGATAGAGGACCCATGTGTTGCCTAGTAGGAGGGTTCCCCTCCAATGTCTCAAATGATCCTGATCGAACAGTGTCATCATCAAACATATTCTAACGAGGTTTCATGCCCATAAAATTTAAAATAATATATACAATTCCACTAATAATCATTCCATCTAATTTTATAAAAAAATACTCTGTATAGACTACTCATGGGGAAACATTTGAGTCCATGTGAGTGAGATATGAGGGATAAGAGTTTTCTAAAATATAATGTGACGGTACATGGAGAGTAAAGAGACCCACCAGATATGTGGTATCACTCTACATCTGAGATATCTCCTCTCTTGTACATGAATCACCACCCATGTATGAAAATATTAGTTTTAGGGGTCTTTATGTTGTGTTTCATCCACTCAGTACTGAGATGTGTCTTCTTAGATTTTCTCCATTCATCCAGTCCATGTTCATATAAAATGACAAGTCCTTGTCCTTGAGATTATATTCATGTAACTGGCCATGTTTTTGTACTTGGTAATGTTTTTGTACCAAGCCATGTTCATATACATGGTTTCTTCCCCACCATAAATGGTGTGTCAGGTTCAGGATAACACTTTGCAGGTTCTGCCAATGGAAGCCCATGTACTCTCTTAAATACACAGCCACCTTTAGCCATAAATGAAATATGGTGTAACAGGGGATCCTAGATGTGTGCCCTCTATAAAGTACAATATGGTCATCTAGAGTTAAATTCAGTGTGGTCCCTCCACACATTGTGTCAAATTTGAATAAAAAATGAATCTCAAGACACTACAAAAAACACGCCTACAAGGAATGTGTTCGTGACAACATATTTTCTGTTGTTGGTATTTTTATAGAAATAAAGATATGGTCAAAAGACTTCAAAAGCATTCCATATATATCTAATCATTCATGTATTCCATCCAAAATCAAATTATGAATTCTCCATTCATGGATTCTTTACACCTAGTGGCTGGAAATCACATCTATGATGGTCCATCTAGAACCCATACACACCTAGTGTGACTCCTATGCCACCAACATACTTTTCTTCAATTTTATATGTGTGAAACTATCACCTATATCCTAATATTTATTCCAAATTTTCCTTAGATTTCTAAAAATTTAACCACACGTGAATGTGGCATTAATCTAGTGGTTCGACTGAGGTTGCTTATTTCGAGAAATGTCAAACTATGTCTTTGTTGGCCTATGAACAAGAATATGAATAATGGTATGGGAGAAAACATACATTTCAAAATATTTTGGACTATAATTAATTTCTAACAGATATATAATAGGATTCCTAGGGTGAGAAACATTTCACAAAATGAGTACAAAATTATAAACCGATACATGGGATCATGAAAAGGCTCATAATACATGTAGATCAATGAAATTGAATTGATCATACTCAATATTTTAATAATACATATAATAATTAAAATATTACGTGTTATATATAGATATTGGATCATTAGTTAATAAATAATTAACTCACCAACAATGGATGAATAATTTTTTCATTTTCTACAACATGATTTTTCTATCTCTAGTGATTGGTTCATCACCTGATCATGTTTTTCCAATAAAGGTGGGAGAAGATACTCTCAATGATCTTAGGGTTATGTATCTATCCATGGTGATACTCTATAACATTTATCAAATATTGGATATTATTATTATGGTTTTTAATGAAATAAATAAATATGTAAATAAATAAATCACTGAATGAAATAGCCAACAAGTGTTTATTTGAGTTCCCCACACTAGCTAAATTTAGGTCAACCTAAGGTTCAACCAGAAATTTTGAATTCAACTATGTCCTCATATTTTTAATCATCTATTCCATTTATGTGTTATAAAATTATTTTAAAAAAACCATTAATGTTTAATATAAAATATGTCTTAATATTTTTACAAAATCAATAATCGGAACTCTGAGAATCAAAATCACTTGTGGTATTAGTGCTTGCCTCTGAAATTAATTTTTTATATATTTCAATCTCTTACAAAGAAAGTATAATTTTTATATAATTGTCCTTATAAGCCAATATTTATATCAGATTCCCTCATAAGTGATATCATGTTTTAGTTGTACTACATTTGAGTTCCCTAAATGTGAATGTTTAGGAATATAATTCCATAAATGTCATCCATGTATTAAATCATACACCAGAGATAGGTTTAGTTGAAGTTCAAGATGAAAATATATTATACACACATTTTCAAATATTTCAAAAGAGACAATATATTTCTGGATAAACCACCCATTCATATTTAATATCCTTATTATTTTCATGGAGATATTCAAAGGAATACTATATCTTCAACTGTAATCATTAAATAAAATAGATGACTAAAATTTTATATGTTGTGTTGAAATTTTATATATCCAATGTTTCATAAAATCCATCAGATAATAATTAACATATCAGGAGGATGATACAGTCCCATACCCACAAACACTCCAACATTATCATTCCTTGTTTGAGTTCTGTAGCTCTTCCCATATAGAGCATCATATGGTTCAATTTGAGTGAAAAAAATTGAAACTATTATTATATTATAAATCTATTATACCAAGATATTGATACCAACCACATTTAAAATTAATTATGTATTATCTAAACTTATCTTCTAGATTTTGAATTTTTTTTCAATATGATTATTACATTGAGGAAGATTATTAGTGTTTAAACTCAATTATGCTTCCAATGAATATAGAATACTTATCAAGAACATCAATTAAAACTAAAATAAAGATTATATACTATAGAGTGTGATACTCCAAGTAGCCTTACAACATACTTTAGGAATATATGTACATGATGAATGATTAGTTAATCTTCATAAATAATAATGAAATGTGCTAAATTTTATATGTTTATAAAATACATCATATATGGAATGAATACATTAAAAGCATTCAAATAATATATAATGAAATCCTTATTTATGGTATCCCATTTTAATTCATGTTTAATGAATTTTTAAATCTTCACATTAGAATTATGTCACAATGATTCAACTTTCAAGAATACTATGATTTATGATACATATTCTATTGTCTAGCTATTCATGTTATAAAAAAACAATTATTTAGATACTTATTTTAATACCACATACATCCATTGAGTTATGATGAATGTATATTTTTATAAAAATAATAGTTTTTTCTATAATGAAGTGTTCAATGAGATTTAGGGTATCACCAAGGATTTCAAAAAGAAAAAATGGTGGTAGAGGCATTCAAACTAAAGGATGTAGTGACACTATGTAGTCTTTTATAGACCACCATCTTTCTGGTGGTCGTCTGATAGGATATGTTAACTATAGAAACCCACCATCCTAATGATAGGTCGAATACTATTTTTTAAAAATTGAATTTTTTCCCCATTTAAACCATTCTTTAATAACTAGAAACAATTCTATTTTTATGTAGTAGTACTGATGTGGGAAGCCCCATATCCACATCTTATATTTTTGGGGTTCCTCCATCAACCCACCTTTTATTTTAGTTCTATTTTTTCCATTGCATGTATCTTTGTATGGATAATACCCACCTTTCATAATAGGTTAGTTTACCATATATCTAAACATATACCATCCAATTTAATAAAATTACAAATATTATGGGGTTTTATCTAGTTTTTAAATATCAATTTTTTTGATCAATTCAGATGCCAATATCAGGTGAGTGGATCTCTAATAAAAAATGTTATGTTGTCTTAATGTTTTTACCTCAATATATTTCTTCCATATTAAATATTTTGATTATTCAGTAGTGTCGTCTCATCTAATTCATTTCCATAAAATTATATAAATTTATTGATTCCTAATAGAAGTATTATAAGCTCAATTGTATTTAAAATATTTGGTTTGTTTAGGTAGTCCTTTTTAAAACTATTGAACATGTGTGATGTTCCATGGAACATATTTTTGGTTGATCTTTTTAAGTAGTTAGTAATGAAATTTTTTATATAATATATTAATATTGAATGTTAGATACATTAGATGACCAATAGGACCCCGTTGGGCTTAACAACATTAAATAATGATGTTGGAATTTAAATTAAATTCTAAAAGGGAACAAGTATTATTTAAAAAATATATTTATTATATAATGTGTGGACTAATGAAATGTTTTAATTTCATGGAAAAGGCTATTATTATAGCATTCCATGATCGAACACCATATATTCATTGTGACTGTTATTGTATGGGAATGATATATATTGTCTTAAGATTGAACTATGGGTTGCATGTGAATTTTGATGTGCAATAAAAACATTTGATTCAATGAGTTATAATGATATTGAAATCATCATAAACACAATTGTATTATAAAAAAATCATCACCATGAATTGCATGGGAAATATTTCCTATAGATTTGGGATATGTCAATAATTATGTAATGGTATAGATTATGTTTTCGAATTATTGATGGATATCCTTTATTATTTGTGTGGTGTGATCTCCCAAGATTTTTCTTGATCCTATTTGTAGAAAATTACTTGTATGGGAGACATGGATTCCAACCATTCAATGATTATGAATGTCCGTGTTAGTCCATTAAGCTCAATGATAAAACATGAATTATTTATGAATTTCTAAAAGTAAATTCTAGTCTTATCAATGTGGATCCTAATAGCTTATAGGATCATAGTTACCATAGTAATGCTCAATGGAAAAAAAATTCTATGACACATACACCTTGTTTTGAGACTTTTGGGGGAAAATAAAGTGGGTTTGGCATGTTTTTTCTAATTAAGTATCAAGGAATGGCGTGGGTTCATTTGTTTCTACATATTCTCATCATTTTTATTAATAAATATTTTATATCATTCAATAAATTATGGAATACATGTGACTACTAGATTTACATTATACCATGTTGTTGGTGACCTTGTGATTTGTACTGACACCCTACTTAGTCCTCCATATTGTACCAAGACATACCTCAAGGATGTAGTCCATAATAGTGGAAAGAACCTAGTATCTATTATTCAATTTTATGTATATGTCTTTATTTTGGATTTCTGATCCAATATATGGAAAATGTATTATGAGTTTCTATTGTCTTCTGGTTTCTTCCTTTTATTTAATTTTGGTACTTGTTTAATTTAACTCAACATATGGGTGATCATTTCATTTCATTTTGTCTAATAATTTCAATATTTCATGGGTAGTTACTTATTATTTAATAATATATTTATTTTATTCAAATTTAATTTATGGGTTTTATGTGATGTTTTCTATATATTCATTGTGTTAGGCATTGAAAAAATCATATAGAATCCCATTTCTACAATATATTGAACCATGATACATGTCTATAGAATTTCGAATATGGGGAGTTTTTATTGAGACCATATAGAATACTAGTTTGGGGAAATGGTTTAGTGGCTCAGGCCTTTGGGAATTACTAAATAGTATCATTTTTTGTTTTTTAAAGAAATTTTTCACTTGTAAGTAATAGAAGTAAATGTGTTAGGATATGGTAATGGTAATTTTCATGGGAATATCTAACTTATATAAAAGTGAAAATTATCATTTCAATCATAGTAAATTTTCATTCATATATTTATTTGTTAAATTTTATCTATCTTCAACATGATTGAGGCATTGATTAATGTCATTATGGATTGTGAGATTTCAAATATTGGGATAGTATGATAATATTATGTGAATTCATACATCATTGATGGAATGTAGGTATTTATATGAAATTTTAATTAATTCTTTGAGTATATTAATCGGTTACATTGATACAGATATTTTTTATTAAATGTTTCATATTTAACATAATGTTTGATTTCGTCGATATCTATGTGGTCAAACACCATATTAACAATATATAAATAACTAATGATATATAAATATAACCATTTTTAGAATTTAAATTGGTTGATATTAAATTGAGTTACATAAACAAAATAAAAAGTTTTTTATTCTATAACATGTGTCTGAAAAATCATATATAACAACCATGCTATTGACTATTGATAATATAATTGAATAATAAAATTATAAGAATCTAAATGAGAAATTATTTTAGATTTTTATTATCATAATATGTGGTCTTATTTTAAGAAAATATTTCTATAATAGAAATCAATAATTTCACCTCATATCTTGGGAATGAAATCTTATTTTACCAAGCCTAGTGATGCGTTGTTCCCTTACGTGTGACCTAATCATATTGTCGATATATGGGGCTTATGAGAGTTCATGATTTGTGGGTTTATATGAATCATATTTTTCATTTTTCTAAATTTATGATATTAGGAAGCATTTAAATAATGAGTTGTATAATGTTCCTCTTCCATTATTGATAAATGCCTTCTTATCGACTATAAGCTGACTTCTTGGATGGTACAGGAAATAATTCCCCTAAGGTGTAGAGTGATGATTCACTAGTGGAATAGGGACATCGTTTGGATGTTAATAATTTTTATAATTATTATCTTGTGAGTAAATATTTTAGAGAGTGATTTTCTTAAATATGTGTAGTTAATGAATGAGTTGATCATGAAGTTTCAGTTGTGGCATCTATATACTTATTAATGGTATAATTCCCCCCAAAGTGTTGATACTTTATTCAAGAATTTTAATGTTGTATCGATTCATTTAAATTGAACTCTTAATACTATGATTGAATCATTCCACCAATATGCTTCAAAGCTTGTCTAGGTGAATGTGGGATGTTTTGATTTGGGATGATCAATATCTCGAAATGGTCTGGAAGTATTTATAGATTAGATTAATTGATAAATGATTTTTTGAGATCCACCAATTATATAAAGAAAGTTAAGTCACGTAAGTACAACATAGGATTTTATTTTCTTGGACTATAATACACAAATTTCATATTTACATCAGTTTTCCACATATATCAATATTGATGAGTTTTCATGATCTAAAAACATCAGGGATATAATTATATTAATGTTAAATCCACTAAAAAATGACTTCCACATGAGAACTATATTACGGAAGTTGAATCATGCTTCAATATCTGAGTGGAATTTTAGAGAGGCATGTAGTTCATGGAATGTATAACCAGTTGGTAGTTGATTTTCTAGTTGTTTTAATTGCCACTTAGATGGGTCCCAATATAAATGTGGGTGAAAAAGAATTATGGGTCATTGTGTGGTTGTATGTCATTATTCTGGATGGGTGGGTCACTGTCATTAGAACATTTATTAGATGACAATAAATTTTCGATCATAAGATTCGACAATACATGCCATAAGGGTTTAAATAAAAACATAATAAGAATCCAATAATTGATAATATTGACATTTTTAGATATTTTTTACTATATCCATTACTATTTGATATATGGGTATTTGGAGTTTGAGTAATAACACTATATGAGGTATTATAGGTGGTGTATATTGTTACTATTAGTCAGTCTAATAGAGTAATATAGCACTAGGTAGTCAGCATGGGGAGTGTGTACAATAATTAGGGAAGATGTATATATTTGAAACTGCTCTGACGGATTATGATTGTTGTTCCTCTACCATGAAATATACAATTTATATGGGTTTCAATATAGCATTGGTCCTTTTTAACAGAAGGTATTCACACCCATTCATGCACACATCGCTAGTTAATTCCCCTAGTTTGGATATCCAATTTATATATGAGTATATATCTATTTATACAATTTATGGGTTCGATCTGATTGATTTTATCACAGTAGTGAGTGATCTCTTGAGATCAATGGTTTCTAGATTATAAGGGACATAATAATTCTGGATATGAATGAGTTTTTCCTAATTTTTAAAATGTTTTTTGGTTCGTTTAATTCAATCTCTTGGATATTGATATTTTTAAGGTGTGTCCTTATTTTATCCTAATGATATCAATTATTTTTTTTGAATGAATATTATTAATTGAAGGTCATTTGAGTATGTCCTGATCAATAGAGTCATTTTAGGGTTTCGTCCTGGTTATTCAATAACATGTTGGATAACAAAGGGGATCCTTCGTTAATATACCCTCTTCATGTAGAAATATTTTTCAGAATTTTTCCAAATGACTTATAGGGATTAATTCTTTAGAGGGATGTGGTTTTCATCAATGAGCTCATTCTAGATACTATGAATATATAAATTCATATATATCTGATGGCTCTAATAGAGTTTCAATTGATTAAAAAATAGTTAAAGGAATATGAATAAAAGGGGTTTATCTAACTTAGTAAAACCCAATTAGGGCATTCCCATCCTCATTAATGGTTGGATAATAGCACATTGTGACTTTATATCATTTATAGTTTTCTTGAATTTGGGTACTATTAAGAACGTATGTCCACTACCTTGTATTGATGATCTTTTTAATCTATATAGGGGTGCATGAATCTGCTCAATGATTGACCTGTGTTATTTTAATCAATAAATAAGGTTGGACCCTATGATATAAATCATAGAGTTTTTGGTTATAGGTATTACTTTGAGGAGTTCTTTGTTATCCCATTCAGATTGAAAAATTCACTAGTAGTTGATATGGAAATGAAAAATAGTGGTTTCTATATATATTTGAATGCATTCATTGTGGATTTTGTGTAAAATATTCGTATGTAGTTATAGATGATAGAGGAGTATATATATCATTTGGTGGTAGTTTTGGTAACACTACAAGAAAATTCTTTCTAGGCTATTCTCTTGGTTGATAAAAATTCCCTCAAGGTAACTTTGCAAATTCTTTTGGATCATTGTCTTTTTTAACAAAGAGTGTTTCTGTGGTCAGTATTAGTGTTAAATACATATTTTTAAAAAAATAAGTTTACAAGTATCCATGAAAAGGGAATGGATGAGATGGAGGTGGTACAAAAATATCATATACAAGGTAGTGCCCTATCATAGTGTTTTCCAGCATTATGAGTCCAATATTTTGAGAATTTAGAATAGTGTTTTGGAAAATGAAGTTGTGTTAAATTTTTAGGTTGTTTGGAATGTTGAAAATAATTCTATTTTTTAATAACACTTCAAAATATGTCTTATAAAATAAGGGCACTCAATTTATGTATTTTTCCCAAATGTTGTAGTGGTGCTGACGTGGGACGTTTTCGTTTGGGGAGAAGTTCCATGCCATGTGTGAATAGTATCTAAAATTCCTATAAATAGGTGTCTACCCCATCATTCTAGTGTTTATATAAAAACATAGAAAACATTGGATCCATATTCATGAATTTGGTTGAAACATCAATTGTATAGTTGCATTTAAGATTCACGGTTGATGGTGTTGCATGGTAATAGTTTATTGGGTGTTAAAAGGGCATTTCCTACATGTATTGAGTACTTCACAAGTTGGTTTTCAAGGACAAATGTGACACTTTTTCACCATTCAGTAATGTTTCATTCATGTCAACCCTAGGTTTCATAAAATTTTGATTTATCCCCTTACATATGTGGTAGAGCATTAATCATTAGTGGATGAAAATAGAATTTAAACAGAGAATCAACCTATTATTGAGGATGCACGAATTCCTGAAATTTAAGGGAACTGCGTGTCCATGAACTATTAGAGGAGCCTTTCTATGAACAGTGAGAGAATTAAGAAGAAGATGTTTATCCTTTCCACTAGATTTGATCCAGTTAATGATGCATAGGGAGTGACCCTTGGAGATGTATTGGGCATACGCTAAAAATTATAAAGGCCTTTATCCTATTCAAAGAAGTGATATATCCCAAACCATATAATTGGAAGTGAGATTTAGTGGATTTGGTACATCGAAACATCAACGATGTGTACTCCTTTGTCAAAGCCCAGTTATGTTTGTCCATGTAAAATTGGTATGTCATTAGAATGATTTAATTTTTCTTCATAAATTACTACATGAGAAAGACATAAACATGTTTTGGTTAATGAAGAAACAATATCCAAAGGGTAATTAGTTTTAATCAGTCATACCCTAATGCACCCCCACCCACTAATGCTATTTGACCAAATGGAATTAAAAATTGGTAATATAGAAAAATGGAAAAAGTTTGTGAATTTATCTAATTAAAATAAAAATAGTTGGTCACTCACAAATCCATTATGATCTCTAATGGAAAAAATTATTAAATATGGAAGAATCAGATGCAACAATAATTTTGAACATTAGAAATAGATGTATTTACAATATCTATGCATGTAATAACATCTAATATTAGTTTTTATTCTCTATCAAATTTTGACCAATGATAAATTGATGATGATGCTACGTGAATCAATTAATTATGGGTAGCCCTATCAACTGCTATATATTCAAATCTGATTTAATGTAAGTCATCACAAGCTATGTGGGAAAATATTTTCAATATTTATGAGGGCAACTGAAATGCCATAGAAGAAAATATACGGGTTATATGTATCAAATATGAGGATCACCAAGTTCACCTTAATGTGTACGTTGATACATTCTTTCACCGGGTAAAAAATATTTAGGTAGAAAAATGTTGACTCGATGAAATTGTAGAAGATGAAATTATTTTTTATTGCATCCTAAGAAAACATACATCCCCGGTTAATCCAAATGTTTTTTATTTTGGAGGATAATGATCTGAATGATATGACAGTTGATATCATACATAGTACTCTAATTCAATATAAAATGAGAAATGATGATAACGAGTCTGTGGAAAAAGGTAATTCTAAAGTGGTGAATTTCAAGTAAATAAAGTGGATAACGATTGAATATAGTCATGAAAATAAATAGATGGATGAGATGATGTCCTTATTTACAAAATTTATCCATATATGAAAAAGGCAATTCAATGTGAAACTACCTCTTGCATTATTTTGATGTGGAATGGATAAAAATCTTACATCAAGGTGCCCCATGAAGTTCTAACAATATGAAGAGGATGATGTTGAAATTCCCATGAATAAATCATAATCCTATGTGAAAGGAAAAAAATATTTTAATAAAAACATCATTAGAAAAGAAGATAACCATTCAGAATAATTTTATGCATAAGTGTTGGAGGACTGTAAGTATCATAATATAGGTTATATTGTGGATGTTTCTGGTAATTATCAAAGCAAGGTAAGAATGTGAAAATGATGAAAATGAATTCGAAGGAATATTTTCATTCAGGTTAAATAAGAAGATTCTCTTGATGGGAATGAAGTTTTTAGAGCTTAAAGGTGAAATAAAAAAATTATTTCGTGATGAAAAACATTATATTTAGTAGCAGTAAGAAGTGAATTTTGAGTTGACTAAATAAATTGAAAAACTAATTTCATCAATGCCAGAGATCTCATAGAAGTTTATATAGTAAAAATTCTAGACTGATGAAAAAAGGTAAATAGATGTTGTGATTGACATGGTAAAAGATCAATTCATGCATGTCAATGAACATGATGATGATGTTATCCTATAGTGAGTAAGGGTTAAGGGATAGAAAAAACTAATAACACGTGTTATGACATTAATAAAAAGTAAAATTCATGAAATCGAGATGATGTAGTTGGAGCATAGAGTTCCAACTGAAAAAAAAGAAATAGTCAAATCCAAATGATAATGCTTATAAGAGGGTTGATAAAAAAAGGATTGTGATGATTAATGTCAGAACACATGATCCTAAATAAGTAATGATTGATTTGGGTATGAAAAATTGTCATAATATTTATGGATCCCAAGGTATAACCTATTGTGTAGAAGTGACACGTGGGAATTCACCTCGTCTAAGGTGTTATATCAATAGAACTATGGGGCTCTCAAAAAATGTGTCTTACAAAGCAATGAGATATAAAAGGTCACAAGAATAGTAATGAAGGCCCAACTTAACTCAATACTCTATAAAATCATTTGAGGGTAATTTATTTTGTATAGGATATCGCAATAATGGTATATTTTTTACATCAACCATGAAGGGGAATGTGCCAAAAAAATATTGAATTGGTCACCAATATAGATTAAATGAAGTATCAAGTGAGAAAAAAATACAAAGTTATTTTGAAATATTTCTTGATGAAACTTCTCCCTCATACACCGAGGAAGATGAAGATCAACAATCTATACTAAGTATTATTTCAAAATCATGGATCAATAAGAAAATATAATAGCAGGTGGTGGTTTAAGAGATTACATGTAAAGAATCAGATCACACTGAAATATGGATCATTGACTGTGGGTGAACATTGCATGTGACATGAAATAAGGATCTAGTGACCATAATAACATATAATAATGAAGGTATTTTATGGTGTGGTAATAATGAATGCTTGAAACTTATTTTCTATGGAAAATAAAAATTTCGAGGAAAAGAGATGAGATGTGAAGATGTATAGGCTATTGAAGGACTTAGTAACAATATTTTAAGTGTATGTAAACTGTATGGCTTGTGAAATTCTATAAAGTTTTCCATAAAGTTATGAGGAATTAATATAAATTATAGTTTCTTTTTGTAGGGTAAACAATAAAAATGGAATATCTACCACATGATTGGAGAAGAAGATATGTATTTTATGTACAAGAAAGTATAAATTATGTTATGAAATAAGAGTCACATTTATTTTTTCCAAACATCCATACTGGATCCGGAGAAATATGATATAGGTAGAGACCTCCCTAGATTATCATGTGATCGTACTCATACGTGTGATGAGTTTTAAAAATTAAAGATCATTTGGAAAACATACATGATGAAAGGGAGAGTAAAAAAACTCTTTAGATTGTCTATATAGATGTGTGAGGTAATATTTCATCATCATATTTGATGAGATTAAATGTTATGTTCTATTCATATATTATTTGAGTATAATTCCCTGGGGTTCAATCATAAACATCAAAATGGAGGTTTCCAATTTCATAAAAACTTATCCAAGATAAGTTGAAAATATTTTATGTCAAATAATCTTGAATATCCAAAAAAATAATGGAACAGAGTATACAAATAGAAAAGTGGAATATTAAGTTGAGAAACATGGGATAAGGAATCATCATTCCCTAGTAATAACTCAACAAATTAAATGTGTATTTTAGAGAATAAATCAGATTATGGACAACAGGGTTAGAAAATTCTCTTTAAGAAAGACCATCAATAAAGATTTGGAAACACGTAGTGACGACATCGGTATACACATCAAATAGATATTTATTATGATCAAAAGAATACAAGACATTGTGTGATATTTTGTATGTAAAATATGATTCATTCAAGTACATTGGATTCTTTAGAAGTAGGTGATATATTCTCAATATGGAGATTCGTAGGATGTTCAAATCTCGTTGAAATAAAGGTATATTTAATTTCTAAATAAAGAAGAGAAATGAAAAAAAATTCTTTAATATGAATCTACGAATTTTTGTTGAATGTCATAACGTTACTATAGTGGGGAATGTTCAAAATATTTAGAAAATACCTGATATTTATTAGGAAGATAGTGATGAAGAGATAAGTAGATCATGGGATCCTACAATTCTAAAGGATGGACTAGAAGAAAACTCAAACGATGAGGAGGATGAGGATAAATCAATATCATCATAGAGACAAGTGAGAAGAAATAAAATTGATTGAAGAAAACATAATGGTTTATCAAACAACACTAGTTCAGACAAGGAGGATGAAGAGTCTACAAAAAGAATCATACTAATTACATGTAAGACCAAAATGTTTTAGTGATGTAACGGCATAAGATAATTGGGTTTAGGATATGAATTAAGACCATGAAAAGATTTTAAGAAACAAAACATGTGATATTGTTTCAAGACAAATAGGCAAGAATATCATCAAATCTAAATGGGTGTTTCGAAACAAGATTGATGAAGATGGTGTTTTGATTCAAAAAAATGCAAAAATATTTTCAAAAGGGTACCCTATATTGAGAGTACTAATGTTGATGAGTCATTTTCACCTTTTTATGGATATAGACAATAAGATTACTTTTGGAGGTTATAGTGAAATGAGGGTTCACCTTTTTTCAGATGGATGTTGAATCAAGAATTCAGTATGGGGTACTAGAAGAGGAAGTTTACATTAAGAAAACATATGGTTTTCTCATTCATGAATATGAGAATAGACTGTGTTGTTTGAAGAAGTCACAGTATGGTTTGGAATAGGCACCAAAATCAATGTATTGATAACTAGAATAGTTTTTTTAGAATCATGGTTTCCAGCATGGTGGAGTTGATTTCAATACATAGGTGATTAATTATATTAATAAAAATAATTGGTGCTAGTATAAGTTGATGACTAAATATTGGGAGGATTAGATAAAGCATAGTGCTGATAGATTTCAAAATTTCTGAAAAGTGAGTTTGAAATGTCAATGATTGGTGAACTAATATTTTTACTTCATTTATAGGTAACACAAAGAAATAAAGGCACATTCATTTCTCAATATAAATATGAAAAAATGGTTTTGAAATGATTTGGAATGGATAATTTCAAGGATATGACAACTTCAGTGGCTTTCTGGAAGAATCATTCATGAGATGATGAAGTAAAAGTAGTTAATGTCAATGAATTCAGACATACCATTAGAAACCTAATCTACAAGACAACTACATAAAAAGATTTTTTACACCTGTTAATCACATGGTATCAATTAATCCCATGGAAATCCACATTCTTTTAGTAAAAATAATACTTTTTTATATCAAGGGAATGGTGGATTTTGGTTTTATGTACAACAATAAATATCAGCATGAGTTATTGGGATGTAAAAAAGTTGAATGGGTCGGTTTAGCTGGTGATTGAAAATCAAAAACAGGTTGTGCATTCTATCATTACAGTATATGTATTTCTTAGTTAAGTAAGAAAAACAATTTAATTTCATCAAGAAATTTAGAATATTAATATATTTTTTCAAACTAAGCATATATGTTGTTATTGTGGATGATGAAACAACATGATGATACATAAGTAAAAGTTATGTCTCTGATCAGAATCCATTGTGATAATTTAATTTATATAAATCATAGATAAAATCGAGTCCCTCACACATGGACACACCAAATTTAAATCATTCATCATTTTATCATGGATAATTTTGATCAAGAACATTTAATATTGGATTATGTGGCTAAAAATGTATAGGTTAAAGACATTATAATAGAGGCCTTATCCAAAAAATAAGTTGAGTGGAATCGACTAGCTCTCGGTGTTTAGACGACTCCCCACACGTGAAAACTATGGATGTGGAACCCCTCTCTGGGAGGACTAATTTATTTTTCCTAAATTAATGATCTATGTTATTTACCCTATTGTATACCACATTAATATGACCTTCAAATTCTTTGATAAAGTGACATTCAGGTTCATTGACAAATGGATTGAAATTGTGGCAATAGAACGGAGAATATTTTTTGTCAATATATGGGGAGAAGCTAACAAGTGGATTATTGAGATTATAGGAGTAGTGAGGTAAGGGAATTATTAATTAAGATTATTATATAAATTGTCAATCAATGATTATATATCACAACAACCAAGGCCCGTGATGAAAGAAGAAGAATGGGTTTTTAATGGAATAATTTGATTCATTTATTAGCTTTGCATTATACTCTTATTTATCACACCAATCATGGATATTGTGTGATTATATTATGTGTTGAATAAGTCATTAATCTCTATCTAAATCTCAAAATATTAATGGTGGTAGTAGATGAGATAAGTTTTCATGAGATATAAAAATTTGAATAGTTTTGAACAATCCAAATGGGGGAAATTCTTGGGAATAAATCCATCGATGCAGCATTATAACATTATGTGGTTGTTTGTGATTCTTGGAAATGTAGGTTTCCATATTTAGTTTTGTATTTCAAGAGATATTTTTTAAAATCTATGTTTCCATGGATCGATGAAAAATGAATATATGATATATAGGTGGTACAAAAATATAAAATACAAGGTAATGTCATTTCCAAATGTTTTTATAAAATTTCGGTACATAAATCGGAGAATAGAGAAAAATATATTTAGAAAAATAAGATCTATGAAAGTCTTTAGAATGATTGTAATAATTATTGTAATCCTTTTTTCAGATTATCACATAAAAATATTTAATGGAAATAATGGAACACAAGTTATAGATTTTTTGTGCAAGGTGTGGTTGTGCCAACGTGAAGCATGTTAATTTGGGTAGAAGTTGTGTTCCATGTATGAAGGGCTTCCAAAATGCATATAAATAGGATGTTAATCCCCTCATTCAAGTGTGAAGATCAACACTTGTAAAAAATTGGGGCTCTGGTTGGGTAAGTTATGGGATCATGCAATTGGAGAGTTGTGCAAAAGATGTGTCCCAGAATGGAGATTCACACAATAAGTGACTTGTGTGTAAAAAGGGAATGTCACACATATAATTATTAGTAAAAAATGTTTTCATCATAAAATATTTTACACTTGAGAGCCAATCATTAATTTGGCATGCTAGTAAACCCTAGTTTCTGTGAATGTTGGATGTTTCCCAATCCAGCTATGGTAAAGCAGTATTCATCCGTGGATGAAAGTGGAACATTACCAGAGAATCCACCTTTAATTGAGAATGCATACATTCATGAAAATGAATTGGCATAGAAGCCTATAATTTGATAGTGGTTCCCTTTTTATTAGCAGTGATCAATATAAGAGGAACGCATCAACCCTTTCCTCCATAAGTGTTCTAGTGAAATAGACATAGGGAGTGACCCTTGGGGATACACTAAGAATGACATAAACCTTGTAAAGGTAGTGATCGTGGGTGTTGATCTGATATTTCCCGAACCATGTAATGGGTAGTAATCTTTAGTGGATTTGGTACATCGGAACATCACCTTTGTGTTCACCATGGACATAGCCACATGAGGGTGGATGATGTTAAATTTATGTGTCATGTGAATGATTTAATTTATATTGATTCATTACTATGGGTGAAAGAGATAATTGTGTTTTTTAATGAGGAATCATAATCTAAAGGTGAATTAGTTTTTTATATCATACCTTGATTCATCCCCACTCATAGGGAATTTGATCAAGTAGACCTAAAATTTTGTATCTTAGGTAAAGGTTAATAGTCAGTGAATGGAAATCTATTGAAAAAATGAATAGTTGTCATTTAAAAATTGATTCTAATCACTGATTTAAAAAAAATTCAACTATGGAAGATTCATATGTAGCACTAATTCTTATCATTAGGTTTGGATGTATTTACAACAACAATTCATGAAATATATGTTAATATTGATAGTGTTTCTCTATCAACAAATGAAAAAAAAATTATTGGATGTGAGTGAAAATGTAATCAATTCACAAGGGGGAGACATGTCAAATTCTACATATATGAATGTGACATCATTTTGGAATCCCATCATATTTTAGAGAAGCTGTTGAATATATATGAGGGAATCTCCAAATAAGGGAAGAAAAGTTACATGTTGTTTGGAACAAATATTAGGATATCATAATTCACCCTAATGCGCCTATTGATACATTCAATCCCCAAGTAAATAGTGTTGTGGAAGATATGCATAGTATCGATGAAATTATTGAAGACACAATTACTATTAAGTAAATCTTTAGAAAAATTCCATCTCAGTTTAATCCAAAATTTTCAATTTTGGAAGATAATGATCTGACGGAGATAACACAGTATATCTTCAAAAAAATTATCATTTCATATGAAATGAGAAATGATGATAATGAGTTTTTTTAAAAAAATATACGTCTAAAGAAGTTTTGTTCAAGGACATAAAAAAGCTAACCATTGATGGCTCTCAGGAATATTAGGAGATCGATGATGTGATTTCACTCCATTAGTCAATTCTATTGAGGTGAAGATGTAATTTCAAATTGAAACTAACACTTCAATGAATTTTATGTAGAATGGTGGGTCATAATTTAATAAGGATCCCCAAGATGTTCAACGAAGATGAAGAGTAGAATGTTAAAATTATAGAAAAAAAGTACTCAACCTATGTGAATGTAAAGAAAAATTTTAGTAAAAATATATTCAGAAAGAAGATTATGATATTGAAAGAAGATGAATGTTCAGAAGAATCTGATGAAAACGAGTTAGAGGACTACAAGGATCAAAATTCAGATGTTATGGTGGAAGTTGTCATTAATTATAAATATAGGTAATATAATGGAAATGAATAAGATGAATTATAAAAAAACGATGACCTTAAGGTATAATTAAATGATTCTATTGAAAAGATGGATGTTTGGAGAGATAATAAGAATAAATCCAAATGATTTATTTCATGATTAAAAGGTTTATATAAATTTTAAAGAAGAATATATGTCTGACTTGAATGAAGAAATTGGAAAATTAAATTCAGCAATGTGAGAGAGCTCAATGAAGTTTGTGGAGTACATGATCAAGATTGAAATACATAAAAAAGGAAATCGATTGTTTGATTAACATTAAAAAATATCAAATAAATCATATTGAATAACATAAAGAAGAAGTTTTCATCCCACGAAGAGGAGATAAGGATCCAAAGAACAAATAACACTTATTACGACGTCAATAATGAATATCATTCAAGAAATAGAGAAGATATAGGTGGAACAAAGTGGTTTATTATAATCGAATCAACAAAAAAATCTAAATGATAAGTATAGTAAGAGGGGTGATCGAAATAAAATGTGTGTGATCATTATTGTTAGACCACTAGAACCCACTCCAATTTTTTTTATTGATATCTGTATGAAGATGAATAAAAATAGTCAGTGAACCAAAGGTATAACCTTTGGTGTAGTACTGAAATGCTAGAATGCACATTGTATAAGGTGTAATCATTGTGGAATGATGGGACAATAAAAAAATGTCTATTTGAAATCAGAGAGTTATCAGAAGTCCCAATAACAACAATAATAGCTAAACAAAACTCAATATGCTACAACATCATTAGAGGGTCATTTTTTCTATGGAGGATTTGGTCACATGGCAAGATAATATACATAAACCATACAGTGGAATGCGAAAAGACATAATAGAATTGGTCACAAAAAACAATTCAATAAATAATCTACTGAGCTAGTACTGAAAAATTGGTTTGTAGTATTTCCAGATAAATCTGGTCCATCAAACACTAAGGAAGATAATTATAATCTGTCATTACTGGGTGTAATTTTAAAATCATGGATCATGAAGAAAATATATTAGTAGATTGTAGTTGTAGTAATTATGTTCAAAGAATCAAATCATACAATAATATGGATCATTGATTATAGATTTACATCACATATTAAAGGAAATAAGGATCTGGTGACCAGAATCAGCCATGATAAATAATGTATTTTAGTATTTTTTAATGACATAGGATGGAAATTATTGTCTCTAAAAATAAAAAATTTATAGAAAAAGACATGATACCAGAAGATGTCTTGGTTGTTTAAGTCTTTATTCACAACATAATATGTTTAGGTCATATGTGTGACTTAAGACATGCCATAATCTTTTCCATGAATCTATTGGTCATCACGAAAAAATACAGTGAAATAGATTTCCAGGGAAAGTGTTAAAATAAAAATATACCTCATGAGTGCAGAATATGTTATCTGTTTTCTATCAATGGATTAAGATAAAAACTTATGGAATAAGTTTCTTGACCATTTTATCTAAACATCATGGAGATATCTAATGAAATATGATGTTGCTCGAGGCCTCCCAATATTATCACATGATCTTACTCATACATGTGATGCATGTCAACAAGGGAATAATATTCAAATGACCTACAAGGTTAGTGGAAAAATGTTTAAAATCGTTTGACTTTTTTCATATTGTTGTCTGTGGAAATATTTCACCAAGGTGTTTTGATGGGAGGTGATATTATGTTATCTTCATTGATGATTTTAGTATAATGACATGAGTTTCAATCATCACACACAAATATGAGGTGTTATCTTTCATAAAAATATATTTAATTGGATTTGAGAAGATTCTAGGTCAAAAAAATCCAATTAACCCAAATAGATAATGGAACAAAGTTACAAAATAGACATGTAGAGGATTATATTGAGAAACATGTGATAAGGAATCATGTTTCAGTAGTAAAAACTATGTAATATAATGTACTAATTGAGAGATGAAATTGAATTATCAACAACATGGGTAGAACAACTCTCATTAAGAAACTCCTTCTAAAGATATTTTTTAATGAAGTAGCGATGCAAACATTCTACAGATAAAATAGAGCTTTATTGTGTCAGAAATTAAAGAACACATCATATGAGATATGTTACAGAATGAACCGATCATTAATTTACTTTTAATTCTTCATAAGTAAGTGTTACAAAACCAATAAGGACAAACACAATAAATTCATATACTGTGGAGATTAAGGGTGATTTCATTGCTATTCAAAGAAGATCAAAGCATATAAAGTCTTAAATAAGCACCTAGAAATGGTAAATGAATGTCATGATGTAACTATAGTGAAAAATGAAAAAAATATTCACCAAATACATGATCATTCTCAATAAGATAATGATGACGAGATAATTGGATGAGGGGATTCTCCAGTTCAATAGGAGGATTCAGAAGAAGACATCGATGATGATGATAAGGATAAAAATAAATCAGTATCTTTATTGATACTAGTGAGAAGATATGAAATTTATGTAGAAAAGAAAATGGGTGATCAGATCATAACTGTGAAGAGAAATTGGATAATGTCTTTATATAAATCATCATACATATCACATGAATACACTAAATTTTTTATTAAAGTAGTTACATATGAGAATTTGGTTAAGGCTATTAATGAAGACCTTGAAAAAATTGAGAAAAATCAATCATGGGATATTTTTTAAGACCCACATACAAGTACGCCATCCAGACTAAATTGGTATTTCGTAATAGGATAAATGAATATGGTGTTGTGATTTAAATCAATGAACAAATAGTGTGAAAGGGTACCCAGGATAGAGTTTTTTGATGTTGATGGTATATTTTCACCTATTGTAAGGTTAGAGACAATCTGATTATTTTTTGTCGGAGTAGTTAAAAAAGGGGAAATCATTTCAATATGGATATCAAATAATCATTTCCAAATGTGGATCTTGATAAATAAGGGTACATTGATAAACTAGATGTATTTATCATTCTTGAAGATAATAACACAGTGTGATGGCTGAAGAAGGCATCATATTGTTGGAATCAAGAACCAATAGCATGGTATTCCGGAATAGATTAGTTTTTTAAGAACCTCAGTTTCTAGAATGGTGGTGTTAATTAAAATATCTATGTCAAAAATGGTAGTAATAAAATCATGATGTTACTGGTATATGTTTGTGACATAATATTTATAGGATAAGATGACGAACATTATAGAATGTTTTTATAATTGTTGAACCGTGAGTTTGAAATGCCAATGATTTGGGAAATGTCATTTTGCTTTGTTTATATGTTACAGATGGAAGTAATAGAAAATTTAATTCTCAATCTAAATATTCCAATGAGGTATTTAGAATACTTGGATATTATAATTAAAAAGAGATTAAAACACCAGTAGATTCTCTAATGAAACTTTCATGAAATGATAAATTCAAAGCGATTAATGTCACCAAATACAAGAAGATAATTGGAAGCCAATTCTACATGATAGCTACACGACCAAATATTTTTTCCCACATGTTAAGCTGTGTGTTATCAACTAAATGCCATGGAAATCCACAATATTGTAGTGGAAGGAATAAATTGTAATATCAAGGGAATGGGAGATTTCTGTTAGACGTATGATAACAATTCATAGCCGGAGTTATTTGGACATACAAATGAATATTGTACAAATTTACTGGATGATATATAATCAACATTCGGTGGTACATTATATCTTGGAAGTTTATGCATTTATTAACTAAAAAATAAAAATTATTGAACATCATTGAGAACTTTATAATCTAAATATATTTCAGCTAATTAAGAATACATGTAGTAATTGTGGATAAAGAAGAAACTTGATGATATGGGAGATGATGTAATTTCTCTGATCAGAATCCATTTTGATAATTCAATGGCTATAAATCATAGACTAAATCTAGTACATCACCCATAGAAAAAACATATATAAATCAAGTATAACTTTATCAAAAAGATGTTAGAGAAAGTGCATGTGAGATTGGAGGATGTAATTATGAAAGTAAATGTTGAATGAATTATGATGAAGGCCTTACACAAAAAAGAAATTGAGTGGAATAAACATTTTTTAGTAGTTTAGTTGACTACCTACACGTGAAAATTTATGGGTTGGAACCCCCTATCCCTGAGGTATGGTGTGTTTTTTCTAATGTAATGATATGTGTTTTTACCCAATTGTAGAACATAATGAAGATACCTTCAGTTTCTCTGATAATGTGACCTTTAGATTCATTTAAAAAGGTGAATAAATTTTTCCTATAGAATTGAGAAAATTATTTAGTCAAGTTACTATGAGAAGTTGAAAAGTTAAGTAGTGAGATAGGGGGCAACGAGATTGGGAGAGTTTTCAATATAATTTTTCTAGACATGATTTATTTAATAACTTATATCATGATAACTGAGGTTCATGACGAAAGAAGAAGAGTGGTTTTGGAATTGAATGATGTGATTAATTGATGTTATTTTCAATATACTCTTTTTTCTCACACTAAATGTGGATCATGTAGGCTTTTAGTATGTGTTGAGTAAGCCATTTATTTCTATCATAATCATAACTAGAATTTTGGGGTAAAATATTTTAGAAAATTTCATAAGGTACAAAAATATGAAGAGTTATCTAAAAACCAAAACATGAATACTCCTGGGAAAAAAGAACTCAAGTGAATATTACATCATTTTTGGGTTTATTATTTTTGTTGAAAAAGTGTGCTTCTAGGATTATTTGTTGATTTCAAGATATATTGTTGAAAAAAATATTGAAAAGTACATATAAGAAATGATTAGATAATCTTGATGTGGTACAAAAAGGTCTTATACTAGGTGGTTCCATTTCACAGTGATTTCCATATTTTTTGTCAAAAAATTGGAGAATATAGAAAACTATTTCTAGAAAAGTATGTCATGTGAAACTGTTTAGAAGGTTTGGAATGTCGCGTTTATGCCTTTTATGATGATTAAAATTCATATATGGAATGTATAGAAGGGCACACAAGTTATACATTTTCTGCTCAAGGTGAGGTTGTGAAAATGTGAGACTTGTGTGTTAAGGGTGATGTTGTGCATCATGATTGTAGGGATTCTACAATGCCTATAAATTGCCACACACCCCCTTATTCGGGTGTTAAGATGAATAGTTATAGAAAATCAGAGCTCTAGTCATTCATGTTGTGGGATCACACAAGTGGAGAGTTACAGAGATATTGCGCTCTAGAATGTAGTTTCACACCAATAGTGAGTGGTTCACAAAAAGGATGTCTCACAAATGTATTTATTAGTTCTCAAGTTGGTTTACATGGAAAAGATTACTTGTTCATTCCATTCATTAAAGATGTGTTCAAGTAAACCCTTGCTCGCGTGAATGTTTTAATTTTTCCAGTACATCTGTGGTGAGTGGTATTTATCAGTGGATGAAAGTGTAACATCAATGGAGCATCTAGCATTAACTGAGGATACTGACATTCATGATAATGAAGGGAAATAATGGACCATAAAGAGTTATTGGATCCCTTCTATGAAAATGAGTGAAGAATGAGGAAGAAAATTTTCATTTCCACTGACAGTGAGCCAGAGAAAAGGACACAGGTAGTGACCCTTGGGAATTCGGTGAGCAAAACCTAAAAATTTTAAATTCAGTGAAAATTGGAATAGATTTTATTTAGCCTGATCATTTAAATTGATAGTGATCTTTAAATGATTTTTTAAATAATCACGTTGACATTGTATGATCCTTGGATGTATCCTAGTGAGGGTGAACCATGTAAAATGGATGAGTCATTTTCTTGAATTAATTTCAATTTATTCATTTCTACTAGATATAGTGATAAGTGTGTAATATTTAACAACAAAACAAGATCAAATGTGGAAGTATTTTTATAATGATATACCCTGATTAACCCCCACCCACCACTTACGGTATTTTAACTAGTGAACCTAACACTCAGAAAGTAATTTTTCTTGAATATACTAGGGACACATAGTTGTGTATATTATATTGAAAGTAGATGGGTCTATTAGCAACGAAGAAGTGATAACTAAAGTTTCTTTGGAGAAACCAATGAATTTTTATGAAATATAATGATTAAAAGGATTTGAAGGATTTTTTCAATGTTTTATAATTATATTACAAAAGTTTGTGTAACCTTTTGATTGGTTAATAAAAAAGTGCGTAAGTTTTGTTTGGTTAGATGCTTGTGTGAATTCCATCCATTGGTTGGTGGGGAAATCAATCATAGAACTCATTCCATTAATTCTAAATCATTTTAGGTGAATATTTTATATTATGATACATTCATTGTTAGTCTTTGTGTGATTATTATGTTGGGTATCACGTCATTTGGTATGGTTCATGGTAGTTGAGACCGCCGAAACATAATAATCAAGTATATGTTCTCAACATAGAAAATTTAGTGCATTCATTGTTGTCATAGGGGTACTATTTCTTATTATGTACATCTTTGGTCGATATCGATCATAAGACATTTAGATTTATATTCACATGGAGGGATATGAACCTTTGGATGAGATGGTGGTTTGGGTGATTAAAATATCTCAGATTCATCTAGATTATATAGTAGAAAACAAAAAAAATAGTTCTTTAAGATGATATTCAAAATATGAATCTTTAGTGTTTCTAGGAATGAAGTAGTGAGTGGAAGCTATTTGTTTTTGTCTTGGATGATCCTAGATATATATGAGGGATATAGTTGAGCTACATTAAAATCTTTACCCATTTTCCATCACTTCTCTATATGATCAAGAGAATACTGCTTCTGGATAATGATTATATATCCCACATGGAAAAAATTAATAGAGGGTAGGTTCCACCACCCATGATTAAATATGAGGATGATATTATTTATGTTTATGTATTTATTTTGTTTCTAAATATCTTGTGAGATGAGTTGAAATTGGAATATCATACTACTAGGTGGGATTACTCTGTAGGTTTACAATGTTGTTTCATGATATCCAATGTATTTATTGGTGGTTATGAATGAAGAATTAGATAAAGAGGTTCATCAGATGTTTCCCCACTTATTTTTAAATAATGGAAGTGCAGAAATGGTATTCTCGCCTCTAGATGTATCAAGCCATTCCAATCTGTACATGAGATTAGTTCACCATATAAATTTTTATAGGTTTACTAAGGGTTCCTCAGGGGATGGATTTAGTGTGGGTCATCATGGATCATATGATAAATGATTCAAATTTTCATCTAATCAATAAAATATAAGATGGAGGTGTTGGTAAGTTTTTTTATCCAAACTATCTATAGAAACATGCTTTACCTCGAAGTGTCATTTCTAATAGAGGCATTCATTATATGATAATGTTCTATAATGGTTTCATGAATGAACTAGGAAAACTAGTTCTTTATAGTACATCATTCCATGTTTAGATCAATAGAGTATAAAAATTAAAAATTAAGGTTGTGGGGGATATGATAAGGTAATGATTCCTTCATTATGAAAATTCTTCGTAGAAGTGTTTTGTACGTGTGGGATTATCGTATAACAATAGTTATCATGTGAGAATACTAATGGAACATTAAGAGGTTTTATTTGGGAGTTAAAATCATTCACCCATCTGTTAGCTAGTGGTATGTGATGAGACAATATTTGGGTTAATTATCATTACATATATGTTAGTAAAAATATTTTTTGATTCACAAGAGAAAAAATATACTGATAAGTAAGTATAAATAATATATGGGTTTCCATTATTGACCTCATTAGTTTGATATGGGTGATTGTGTGTTTTTGAAAATGTTTCCAAGACTTGGAAACCATCATATAAATTGGTAGTGGAAATTGGTTCCCCAGTACATTGTGACATTTTATATTTTTCCAAGGGTAACCCTATTGGTTAACCGTGTTACACTTCTACTAAGGATTTTTTCCAACATGATGTATTTTTTTATCTGAATTTGTATGTTATTTTCATGGACAATCAAATACTATTTACCTTGATGGTAATAACCATGATGCCAATTCAACCATTAATGAGAATCTAATACATATATTTGACATATTCATAGGAATATACATGGAATTTATATTTCTCTCATTTCTATTATATCGTAACAACAACATTTCTAGATGTAAATGTGGGAGTGTGTGTCCAAAAAGCTTCCCCATTTCCCAAAAGTTTTTCATTGAGGAGACTGGTAAAATTTTATGGTAATGCTTGAGGACTCTAACATCCTAGACCTTGATTCCATAAAAAGGTCCCCAAGACCAGTTTCCCACATGGATTCATGTTCATCTCACCAAAATCTAGAGGCTAATGACTATCAGCGAAGTCATAGGGTGAGCCCGTGGGGATAATATTCCCTCATAGAAGAGTGTAAATTATTGGAATTATAGTAGTATATGAGTAGTAGAAGAAGTATAATAACCATAAAATGATAAAATAACTAAATAATAATATATAATAAAGTCTAGATAACATATTATATAAAAAATGAAGATACATTCCATATGTATCGAATAATATAGGGAAAACATCTAAAAAAAGAAGATATAATATACATGAAACAAAGCTCAAAAACACAAAAAACTCTCCAGATAAAAATGTAGGCCTTTTCTCCATCCCATTCTCTTTATCCAAATCAACAATCAATAACTTCTATAAAACCACATTATCTAATCCATACCTATAACCATATAGTGTGTTTAGGTAGCGAAAGGCAGCCCAAACCAGATGTGAGAGTAATTCCTAGAACTCAACCACACAAGGATATGTTTTAATCAAATAGAGAATATATATAACAACATTATGTTGTAAAAATATTCCAAGTAATGTATGTACTAAAATGTAAACATACTATATGTCTAGGATCTCATTTATGAAACATTTCATTTAAAATTTAAGTCTCTAAATTATCTTTCATGTCTGTGTCATTATAATAAACCTCATTTAACTATTACTATAAATAATTTAACATGTCTCCAGTCCCTCCATGTATCCTTAAATATTATATAGTAATATGATCATGGATTCCTAACAAGCCATCCATAAAGATCTTAAAATGTATGAATCCAAGCATGTTATTTGGCACGACATATGCATCTCCAAAACCATTTCATTCATTATTCAAATTAGAAACAAATACCATATGTGGATTTACTATGATGGGATTCTAGTTTCACTATAGGTGTAATATAAACCAACACCCTATAATCTCATCCATGAAGAACCTCTCAAGAAACCAGGTATCACTCTAGGTGTGGTATAACGTCACTGCCATTTGAATTCAACATAAGAAGTCCAATAAGTCATAAAAAGTAGCATCCATGGTATAATGATCAATTCCCTTTACCTCACCAGTGGAATTGTTATATTAATCCACATGTAAATTATTATATAATTACCAGGCCTCATATTTCATCATTGGTAACCTTCTAGGGAGACCATGTATCACATATATAATGCCCTGAAATCTAATACCTTGAGCCTATGCATTATTTCATTATATTGGAATGATTATAATAAATCAATCATGAAGGAAGGATTAGTTTAATAGATTTGGAAGACCACATTATATACATGATATCCAAATTAAATTTGTAATTATAGAAAATAAAACATGTTATTTAATAAACTGAAATAAACTACATCCTTGAAATCATATTCAGTGTTCTCTTCTTTAAAACCCGAGGATTAAAAATATTATAAGGGTGAGATAAAATTCTCTGTAAGGGTTACATATTTTTGAATAATGTATCAATAAAAAGTGAATGACAATCCATTGTACTTGACTAATATGGCATGATGAATAAATGAAAACAAATTAAATCAACAAGATGAGAAGAAAAACGAATCCATATATTTTTTTTCAAAGTGAAAACATCATGGATAGTAATAAATATGTAATAAACACCAAGATTTATTATTATTTTTATTTCATTTATATGGAACACAAAGCATTATACCATCGAGATGGATTAATACTATGGGTAGAAACCCGTCTGATTTTTTGAAACCAACTCGAAGGGATTTAAGGAAACTAATTAGTCTCATGAGACATGTCAATTCATCGAGGGGAAATATAAGGCCCTATACACAACTACCAATCCATATAATTCATCATACATAGATTTAATAAAATAAAATTATTCCTTTATGATATATGTATTTAATATAGGATATAGATTCATCAAAATATCCCCAGTTAAAAAGCATTCAAAATGATCACCGTATGTGAAATGGTATACATATTACATGAAAAATCATATCCATGATATAAAAAATGGATATTTAAAATTTTTATAATTTCAAATTAAAATGAACTCATATGGGTAGTGGATAGACCCTTTATGAAATATTAGGTGCACAATACTATGTGTGTTTCAATAAAATTGAAATTAAACAATTTCCCTTACCACATTTTAATTAATCGAGTTGAATGAAAAAAATTAATAGTCACAAATTAATCACACAATAAAATTCATATAAATATATTCAAGATAATATATATCACATTAATGTAAAGATACAACACATACTATAAATAAGTGGTGAACAATTGAAATCTCATAGAATTAAAATTGAGATAAGAAAACCCTTAACTTAGGCATGAATTTGTTTTTCAATTGATCGTAATAACCATAATAATCAAATTTATCATCATTATATAATATTTCAAGAACCATCTAGTACATGTAATTGATTTATTTTAGCCTTATTATGTTCAGTCGGGGCCTTTTTGATGGGTTTAATAGGTTCTATTTTATTGTTTTGGATGCATTTTTTCAATGGGTTTCACAAAATGTTCACTTTTATTCATGTATGAATGTTTTTATGAAATTTTGTTAAACATATAAAATTGTTGACATACATTTTTAGTAAAATTATATAGACATAAATTATCTTATAATGATTTCGATTAAATACCATGAGGATGATTGATTAAATATAAGTTAGTGATTAATGCTTGGATTAACTTGGCAGTTTTTTGCACAATGAAATTGTTTGGTATTTACATTTTATATTGTGAGAGTGTAAGAATTTCCAGAATATTGAATAAGGTAAAATAAATATATCATGATCTGGTTAAAACATTAAAAATGTTTCATTACCAGTCTTGAAGATTGTAATTGAAATTGAAAATCATTCTTCCTTGAATGTGATAAATTAACACAACTCAAATGATATTTTCATATTTAGTGTAAGGGGAGGAGGAAAAGAGAGATGATGAGATATATTCCACTACAATAATAATATTCTAGTTGATTTATGGTATTAGAATTATCATAGAATTTGGTTATGAGGTGGTGAGGAGAGATAATCAATAGAATTGAACTTATAAAATCAATAGAATGAAAAAAGAAGAGAGGTTCACCTCTTGAGTACTCATATTTTTGAATCTCTTTAAGGCCATTGTTATTTACCTTTTGGTGAGACTATATGGGATTTTAAGTAGGTGAGGGATTTTAATGTTTATTGGGAAGAACATAATCAATTCTTAATGCCTGAGTGGGGTGGGAGTAACAGGGGTGAGGGGTGGTTTATATAGTGGTGGGGCGGATAGTTTTCTTAATATGTTCATCATTAGTTTATTATTTTACCCTGAGTAAAGAAATAGTGATGATTAAATGACATAAAATAGTAATAAGTCTATTTTATTTCGAACCAAGTGGTCTTTCCACCACAGAAAAAAATCAATGACTTAATTAATCTGTTATTTAGCATTTTTCAAAACTCACCATATTTTACTATTCACTAAAGATTTATGTGTTTCTAAAATATCCCAAAAAATATATCTATTTATTTTTCAACATGTAGAATACAAAAAATAACTACCTTTTTCAAAAATAATTTTTTATATATGATAAATATAATTTTTAAATTAAATCATATTAAAATCAAAAATACCAACACTAAAAATATTCATCTTCGTCTTAAAGTGCCAAAATTTTATTTACACATTCAATGATAAGGTTACCGTTCATAAATTTCATATTATTATTCATAAGGGTAGGTTAAATTTCATAAGGTTGTTTCACTATTCATAAGGGCAATTTGCTATTCCTTGAAAATTAACTGGATTCTATCAAACTCCAAATATCACCCTGATTTCAACTATGTATGTCCATTTTTTGATACTCATAACACAACATAGAAAAATTACATTTAATGGATATGTTAGGACTATATACAATAAATAAAGAAGTGTTGTTTCACAAATACTATTCTCTTCATGAAATATAGAATATATATTGAATTGAAAGTATTTAAGGAAAACATTCATTAAATGTTTTGGGAGTTATATTTTTCCCTCCTTGAAAAATTTGGTACTCTAAATTGTCAAAGTACTAATCCAATTTAAAATTTCTGGGTGCTTCTTCTTCCTAACATCCTAAGGTTCCCATAGTTATTCCCCTATTTTATGGATTCTTTAAATAAAATTTACTATTTCTGTTGTCCAATTTTTCAATACCTACTCCATTGTGTCAAGAATATCGATATGATCTTCATAGTATAACAAATTAGGTTCCATATCTATTTCATCATAGGAGAGTACATGCATTGGGTTTGGGATGTATTTCTTCTACAAAGACACATGTAACACATTATGAACTTTAGAGAGACTTGGTGGCATTTTTTTATTGTAATCTACATCTACAATTCATTCCCAAATATCAAATGATTTTATGAACCTGGGTCGTAGTTTTCCATTCTTACTAAACCTTAAGTCACACTTCCATGGAGATGCTTTTATAAAGACTTAATCTCTTAGTTGAATTTCTAAATCCATTATTGGGTTATTAGCGTAACTATTTTTCCTACTTTGGGAACCATCAATGTTGGCCAAAACATTTTTCACCTTTTCAGTTGTCTCTTTGACATGTTCTTGGCCATGAATCATTTTTCTCACTAACTTCATCCTAACAAGTTGGAGTTCGACACCTTATAGCATATAAGGCTTAATATAGTTCCATTTGAACTCTATAATGCAAACTATTATTGTAGTCAAATTCCACCCAAGGAATGTATTGATCACACATACCTTGAATGTTAGGAGATCATGATATAAACATGTCTTCAAAGGTCTGAATAGTACTTTCAGATAGTCCATTGGTTTGGGGTGATAATAAGTACTCACATGAAGCTTAGAATCAAAATCCCTTAGAAGGATTTTCAATAATATTGATGTAAATCGAGGATCTCGATCAGAAAAAATTGATATATGTGCACCATGATGTCTTATAATTTCATTAATATAAAGTCTTAAAAGGATCTCATGTGGTAAATTATCTCTTGTAGCAAAGAAATGTACAACTGGCTAAAGGTGAAGGGATTGTGGCTGCTATGGGGGTGACCGGTTCAATTAGGAGCTGAGAAGATGGAGGTCCTACTCTAATGGGGAGACCTCTATTTGCAGTTTAGAAATAGGTTCGACAGTCTCTCAGAAGTTGGATTGGTCACTGATCATGTGGAATCTTTTTCAAAAGGTGTGGACGAGGGTGACCAGGAGAATCAGATGTGTGAAGGGTGGGGTCGCGAGGAGACCTCTTTGCCAGTGGTAGAGCATCCTAGACAGGACATTGGATACTTGAAAGACAGAGACTGGGATATAATGATAGTGGTAGAGGGTGTGGGGAAGGACTCTCCTAAATACAATGGAGATGTGGTTAGGTATCTTTCAGTGATTGAATGCAAAACACCTGGAATGAGGAGGGCCAAGGACACGGGATTAAAAAAAACATGTGTCAGAGATTCATTTTGGCAAGAGGGGGTATTCATCTGGGGGTGATAATGAAAATATGAGGGAATTTCGCACTCGATCCTTTAGTGATATAGTTCATAGTGGGAAAATGAAGATGAATGAAAATTTTGGAACGGTGTCAACATTACCAAGAATAAAAACAAGGATTTTTATTATCTACTGCGCTTGACAATTACTAGAGCATCTGCCATGCATGATAGCGGGGTGATCCTTCCTTAAAAAAAGACAGCATATCCATATAGCCGAGCCTGGGGCAGTGCCCTCTGGATCAAATGAGGAGTCGGGTCCTAGGCGATAATCTCTAGAGGCAATATAAACAATCTTCTGAATGGGAATAGGCCACTATGGAGGAGGAATCATGTGTCAGGTGTGGTTATGAGTATGGTTACTATGATTATTAGTGGTTGTGCTGGTTATTCTTGTTGTTTTTATGGTGATCCTTGTTGCTGGTTGTGGCAGTTGTGTTTATGTGTGGTTGTGTACCATGGTTTGTCACATTCCCTAAAAGTGTTTGGAAATAATTTTTTTTTCAAGTGTGTCATCTAATAGTTTTCAGTTTAGCTCAGGTAATGATGGAAAACCTAACTTCCTTACAAATTTTAGAACTCCATCCTCATACATGATGTTTTCAAATCTTCCAACCCTAACAGGTTTAATATTTTTTTTAAGAATATCATCATCAGATTTAGAGAATATTATATTCTCTTTTAAATATTGTTTAGAAATATTTTGAAAAAATATTTATGTATCCCCTTCCTTAACAATTCCCATATCCATATTTAAAAGATCCATGAATATAATACCTCTCCCAATTCTCATTGGGGTCAGAAGTCCATGATCATTCATGAATAATGCATCTTCTACCTTATTTTCCTTTCTTGGATGGTAGTGTATTGGAAAATAATAATATTTGTGTTACTTGATCCATATCCATTTCCGCATTTTGAGTTCGTTCTATGTATATATGTATCTTAACATCTTATTATCTATATATATCTCACATACATTACTGTAGATAAAATGTATATATATTCATAGCAAAGATTACGACTGCTATCTCATGATCATGATTTGGAAAATTTTGTTAATGTGTCTTCAATTATCGTATTGCATAATCAATAACCTTATCATTTTTCCAATGGAAAAACCCAATCAATTATTTGACTCATCAATGTACATTTCAAATCCATCAATCGCAGTTGGAAGAGTCATGATTAGTTAATTGACCAATCTTCTATTAAATTCATCAAAGCATTCTGTACATTCTTTCATCTATACAAACATAACACCTTTACTTGTGATCTTTGTTAATTGGTTTACCAATTGGTAAAAATTATGAACGAAATAGCGGTTGTAACCTACTAACCCAAATAAAACTATGTAGATCAGTTATGTTGGTTGGAATTTTCAATTATTGCATTTCCATTGTCTTCATAGGATCAACTATGATTCCATACTTAAAGATAATATGTCTAAGATAATAATGCGAGTGATACCAAAATTCAATCTTTCTAAACATCCCATATAATAAATTTCATCCTAGAGTTTCCAAAACAATATGCAAGTGATGGTTATGGTCTTCGTAGCATTTGGAGTATACTTGGATATCATCAATAAATACCACAAAATTGTTATCAAAACATTCCTTGAAAATTCTATTCAATGGATCTATTAAAACTGAGGGCGCATTAGTCTGTCAAAAAGTATTACTATAATCTCATAATGCCCATACCTAGTTCGAAAGAATGCCTATGGAATATCTCACTTCCCCACACATAGGTAATGATATCCAGATCGATGTTCAATCATTGAAAGATATTGGTCTCCATGATGTTGATCAAATAAATCATCAATTTTTAGCAGAGGACACTTGTTATTTATTAAAATTGCATTTATTTCCATATAATAAAATCATATCTCATGGATCAGTCCTTTTTCATAAAAAATGGATAGTGGATCCCCATGGAGAAACACTAGATCAAATAAATCATTTGTCACTCAATTATTCTAGATTGTTTCTTTAGATCCACTAATTATATAGTGGCTAATCTGTAGGGATTATTTGATATGGGTATTTCACTTGAAATTAAATCAAAAGAGAACTCAACATTCCACTATGAAGTATATCCTTGTAAATCCTCTTGAAATATATAAATGTATTCTTTCAAAATAGGTAGGTCATCAATTTTATGATTTCATTCCCTGCCCATAGATATTGTGTTCTCTTCCTCTCCAAGAATTGTATCCAGTAAAGATGCTGGTGGATGATCGAGATTAGAATCAAATGGAATCGTCTCTACTCTAAAGATAGGGGATTCTACACCATTCTGAAAAAGTGTAACTTCCATATTATTGTAATATATATTTTCATCATAATTTGACTGCAATTTAGTACCTAGAAATATATCAAAGTCAATAATTGTTATGATGATAAGGATATCAACTAAAGCATATTTACTTTTCATGAGGGGGGATGATCAATATATCATTTTTTCCATGATATTCATTTAGGAGTTTTGACAAAAAACTACTATATTAAATCAAATTGGACATGTATATTTTTCATTGAAAACTGGGAATATATAAATGAATGTGAAGATCTAGAATCAAATAAATCATCGGCTAAGTTAGGGGAAATAACTAATGTATCTACCACCATAGTATTAGGAACTTCAGCCTCCCTAATTGTAATTGCATATGCTTTATTTCCCTTGTTGACATTTATGAGGAATGTTTTCTTGGTGCTTATGAAACCTATTTTTATACTGACCCATCTCATAATAATTGTATCATTCAATGCCATTGACTTGCCACTTCCTGCTGCATTCAGCAGATCGAGGACCGTTTTCTCCACAATTTTAGAAATATCTCATTCCATCTAATAATTTCTAAGAATGATTCACTCCATAGTTCTCTCATAATGGATATTTAACCATTCTCTTAATCCTCATTGATTCTACTTCTTTTTTATGGTTATTAGAATGCCTATTCAAATCTTGATCTCCCATGATCAAATTTTATCTAGATAATTCCTTCTCTGTTTTGTCGGCACATAATAGAATTTCATGATATGATGAAATTTTTTGAGAAGCCATCTCCCTTCGAAAATATGGAATAATAACTTCAAAGAAATTACAATTCATGTCTTCTAAATCACATGAGTAATCTATAGAAAACCTGGATAATCTTTTGAATGTAGCATCATACTCTACAACGAACTCTTCATCCCTCTTCTTTAGTTTAATGAAATATACTCTTTATTTTAGTTCATTGTCCCTGTGGGAAATATTTTTAAATCAATAATTATTTTAATATTTTCCATTACATACAATCTAGTTCTCCTTCCTCTTTGGTATTCTTGATCAAGGACCGCCATTTATCAACATCACCATTGAAGTAATATATTCCCAGTACTACAATTTTATTTTCATTGCATCTTAATTCCAGGAATATAATTTCAAGGGACATGATCCACTGCTCAGGTACCCTCGGATATGTAGTCCCAATAAAATAAGGGGGATTTTACCAAATTAAATGTTCCAATGCATGTGTAGCATGGTTATTAAACACAGCCTAAGAATGTTTTCCCAATATGATCATGATCCTATCTTCATCAACAATGACTGTGTTGACTTGTTTAGTGGAAAATCCTTATACTGTTCACAAGTATTGATTCAACTTCTTCCATTTGATTCCGTCACTACAAAATGGTATGCACTAAATTTGGTAATAAATATTTATTTTTAACTACAAAACACTTACGATAATCATAATCAATATTCTCAACTAATCTCATATTCATAAACATTGTTTCTATTTACTATTAAGTCCTACATAATGGATTGAAAATAAAATGTCAATTATCCTAGCCATATCCCCTAGGCGTTTTAAACCTGGTGAATAGTATTCCATGTCTTTATCTACCAGTACACCCTGGGTCAAGCCCGACACTACTTGATAAAGTTATTACTCATATGTACATCTGTTATAGAACCACATCCACATGCAGTTTCCAGAACTGGATGTATTTTCTTATAAGAACCACATAATCAACACTTTACCAAAATTCCAGGATTTTATTCCTTGGTAATCATAAAATTCAAACATAGGTTTATTTACTCTAAACAATGTTTCCAAATTCTAGTTTCAAAGTTTGTTGTTAAATGTCTTCTGATACCTACTGTAACACCCTAAACCCCAAATATCTGAGCCAGTTAATTATTTATTTATATTGGCATGATTATAAAAAATCAATCCTAAAAGGACTGATTATTTTAGTAGTCTTAGAAGACAGTATTACATACATTATACATAAATTAAATTTTAAAAGAAATATCATAAAACATGATACCAAATAAACATAAATAAACTACATTCTTCCAACCATACTCTAGGCTCTCTGATTCATAACATAGTGAATGGAAATATAATAACGGGGTGATAAAATACTCACTATGGGTTATATATTGTAGAATCATTAATAAATAATAAGTGAATGATAATAAATTATACTAGAATGATATAGCAAGATGAATAAATGGAATAAATTATTCATCAATATGTTGAGAATACAAATGCATCCATAAATTTTGTAATAGTGAATACCATTTGGATAGTAATAAATGAATAATGAATAAATAGAATTATATTTATTTGAATGTCATTTATCTGGCACATGAACTTTTATACCATTGAGATGGATAATTAATGTGGGTATAAACTAGTTTGATTTTGGGAAATAAACTCTAAGTGGTTTCCACTATATGAATTATCTCATGAGATGTTTTCATCAATCGAGGGTAAATTGGGGACCCCTCCCAACAATTCCAGTCCAGATAGTTATTTATACATTTATTTAACAAAATTAAAATATGCCTTTTTGATATCTTTATTGAATAGTGGATACATATTCATCAAAATTTTACCTAGTAAAAATTGCATTCAAAATGAACAACATATGTGAATTGGTATACAACTAATAAAATTAATCATTCCCATGATATAAGAAAATGGGTATTTACCATAATTATAATTTCAATTTAAAAATGATCTTAAAAGGGAAGTATATACACCATGTAAGAAATTCTATGATCACTATAACAAGTATGTCTCAATGAAATGGAAGTCGACACTATGTCTATTACCACATTGTAATCAATCGAGTTGTATGAAAAAAAATCAATAGTCACCAAATGAATCAAAAAATAACATAAATATTAAAAGAATAATGATATTATATATCAAATGGATTTACACATACACAAAATGCATGAAATTAGTTTTGAACAATGGAATGAAAATGGAATTAAAAGTGTGATAGGAAAACCCTCAACTAATTCATGAATGTGTTCTTCGATTGATCTTTATAATCAGAATGTCAAAATTTATCTTCATTAATTTATATGTAAAAACCGTCCTATACATGTCGTTGATTTATTTTAAATTTATTATTTCCATCCAATACCTTTGTATGGGTTTAAGAGGTTCAATATTATTGTTTTGGAAGCATTTTCTTCCTCGGTTTCCATGAATGATTTACTTGTATTCATGAATGGTAGTATGTTTTAAATGAGGTTAAATATCCATAATTGTTATCTTATATTATTAGTTATATTACATTGAAATAAGTGATCTTATAAAAAATATGTTTCTATACCATGAGTATGACACATAATGTAAATTTTAATGATAATTTCATAAATTAACAAGGCGGTTTTGTGTGTAATCAACTTTTTTGTATTAATATTTCATATTATGGGTTTGTAAGGATATCTAATTCATTGAATAAAGTAAAAAAATATCATTATGATCTGGTTAAATGAATAAAAAAATTCATGAATATTCATAAGGATTTCAACTAAGATTTAAAACCTCTTATTCAATAATGTGATAAATTAACACATCTCAAATGGTATTTTCATTTTTAGTGTATGTGGAGGCAGAATAGGGAGATGATGATGAAATATTCTATTAGAATAATAAAATTTTATTTGATGTAAGGAACTAGAGTTATCATATAATTTGGATGTGGGGATGTGTGTAGAGAGCAACAAAAGAATGGAACACGTAAAAAAAGATCTATGAAAAAGAAATAGAGGATCACCTATTGAGTATTCCTCCTTGAGAATATACTTAAGGTAAATTTTTTTTGGAATTTTGGGGTGACCAATATGTATTGTATGTGGTTTAATGGAATGGGAAGTGTATTTGGTATAATATAAGCAAAACTTAATGCCTGAGAGTTATGGGAGGAAGAGGGCATGAGGGGTGGCATATATAGTGCAGGGGTGGAGGGTTTTAGTAATATTTTAATCAATAGTTAATTATTTTACCCTAATGAAAGAAATAGTGATAATTACATGATAGAAAATAGTAATAAGTTCATGTGTTTTGGAACCAAATGGTCTTACCTCCACAGGACATCATCCATGACTCAATAAATCATGTATCTAGAATTTATCAAAATTTATCATAATTTTCTATTCACCAAACATTCATATACTTCAAAAAAATACTCAAAATTCACCCTATCAATTTTTTGACCAGTATAATACAAAAATGAAAACTATTTTTTCAAAAATAATTTCGTAAATATGAGAAATTTAATTTTTATATAAATTTATCATTTAATTGAATAATAAAAACACTTAAAATATTCATCTTTAATTTTAAATTGTGTATATTTTGTTTACACTTTCTTGGGTAAGGATACCATTCATAAATGAAGGATTATTATTCATAAGGGTGGGTTTATATTCATAAGAGCATGTAACTATACATAAGGTTATGTTAATATTCACCTAAAATGAACTGGATTCTATCTTACTCTAAACATCACCCGGATTGTAACCGTGTATGTTCCTTTTTTGAAATTCAAAATTCAAAAGTGGATAATTTATGTTTAATGGATAGGTTATGACTATATCATATAAAAAAAAGTGATGTTTTCACTGAGACTTAGTGCTTCATGGAATATAGGATATCTAATGAATTGAAAGTGTTTTGGAGAAATGTTCCATAAAATTTTTCGGGTGTTATATTCACCCCACCTTCAAAAACTTCATCCTCCAAATTTTAAATTATAAATCCCAATAAAAAGATATGGGAGGTTATACATCATAAAATCCTTAGGTTCCCACAATGATTATGCCATTTTTTGGTTACCACAAAGAACCTTTACTAGTTGAGTTGTCTAACTTTTGAATACAATCTGCCTTTTTTCAAGAATATCGATAGGCTCTTCATAGTATGAAAAATCATATTCCAACTCTATTTCATCATATAAGAGTACATGAATTGGTTCTGGCATGTGTTTCCCCAACATCAACACATGGAACACATCATGATCTTTGAAAAAACCTAGTTTAATTCTTAAATGGTATGTTACAAATCTGATTATTTCCATATTTTCAAAAGATTTAATGCAGTTGTGGAACAATTTACATTTCTTACAGAACCACAAAAAACCCTTTCATAGAGATATGTTTAGAATGAAATGATGTCCCACTTGAAATTCCAAATCCTTTCTCAAGTTATCAGCATAAATATTTTTCCTACCTTGGGATACTTTAATATGGGTATGAACATTCCTATCCTTTTTAGTTTTCCCTTTGATACCTTTTGGGCATATAATTTTTCACTCACCAACATCATCCCAGCAAGTTCTAGGTTGACACCAATTACAATATAAGGCTTCATATGGTGTCATTTGAATTCTATAATGGAAACTATTATTTTAGTAAAATTACACCGAAGGAATTTACTGATCTCACATACCTTGAAATTCAAGAGATTGTGATCTCAATGGGTTTTCCAGTTTTTTAATAGTCTCTTTATATTGTCCGCCGTTATGGGGGTGCTCAGTGGTACTGATATGAAGCTTATTATTCAAATCCTTTTGGAGACTTTTTTTAGAATTATGAAGTAATTTGGGGATCACGATCAGACACAATCTTTATGGGTACATCATTATGTCTTAAAAATTCATTAACATAATGTCTTGTCCAGTACTCAAGTGGTGAATTATCTCGTATAACAATAAAATGTACTTATTTTTTAATAATATCAACAATTAACCATATTTTATCATTCTTTCTTGGTGTCCATGGTAGTCTGATGATAACGTCCATTTTAATTTCATCCTCCTTCCTCATAAGAAAGAGTGGATGTATTATAAAACCTATAGGATGTTGTCTCTCAACATTCACATGTTGGATAAATAGACACCTTGATACATAGTCAGCAACATCTCATTTCATGTTATACCACTAAAAATGATCCTTCAAATCACTACACATCTTTATGCTTTAATAATGTATAGAGAAATTTGACCAATGAAAATCATCTAATATTTCCATTTTTATCTCATTTATTGATGGAATGCATAACCTACTTCAAAATATTAGAACTGAATCATATTACCTGACGTCTGCCATTATTCTATCCCTAACAGCATTAATTTTCTTTTGTAGATTCTCATCATTAGAATTTGATCATTTTACCTTCTCTAGTAATTATGGTTTTACGATCATTTGAAAAACTAAATATTTGTCCCCTTCCTTAAAAATTCCCATTTCCATTATTAACGGATCAATGAATGTAAAATCACTCTCAATATTAATTTATGTTATAAGTCTATGATACTTCCTACTTAATGCATCTGCCACCTTATTTGCCTCTCATGGGTGGTAGTGTATTAAAAAATCATTATCCTTGAGTAACTCGTTTCATCCCCTTTTCCTCATTGTGATTTCATTCTTTGTTAAAATGTATTTTAATCTCTTATAATCCTCATATATCTCACATAATTCACGAGAAATATAATGTCTCCATATTTTCAGAGAAAATATTAATGCTACATGCTCAAGATAATGATATGGATTACTTTTTTAATTTTCCTTCAACTGTCTTTGTGCATATGAAATAACATTATCATTTTCTGTTAGGATATAACCCTGTAAATTCATTGATACATCACTGTATATCAAGAATCCATCATCTATATAGGGAAGAGTCAAGATTGCAGAATAGACCAATATAATTTTCAATTATTCAAAGCATTTTGTTCATTCTTTCATCCGTACAAACATAACCCCTTTAAATGTGATCTTGGTTAGCATCTTATCCAATCGGGTGAAATTATGAAAGAATAATCGATGGCAACTTGATATGAAAATAAAACAACATACCTCAGTTATGTTAATTTTTGTGCTCCATTCATTAAATGCCTTTGTCTTTGATGGATCAACTATTATTTCATACATAGAGACAATATGGCCAAGATTAAAATTTGATTGAAACCAAAATTCACACTTTTTCAACATCACATATTATTTATTTTTTAATAATTTTTCAAATAATTTGGTATCCATTCTCATGGTCTTTGTAGCTTTTGGACTATAAGAGGATATAATCGATAAATACCATAGAAAATTCATTATGAAATTCATTAAAACTCTATTTATTAGATCCATGAAAAACAAGGGCGCATTATTCAGTCCAAAAGGCATTAATGTAAACTCGTAATGCCTATACCATGATAGAAATGATGTTTTCTGAATATCTTCTTTCCTCACACACAGTTGATGATATCCATTAAGAAATTCAATCTTCTAAAAATATTGGGATCCATGAATATTATCGAATAAATCATCAATTTCTGTAAGAGGATAGTTCTTCATTATTTTAATAGAATTTATTTCCCGATAATTAATGCATAGCCTCATGGACCTATCTTTCTTCTTGTCAAAGAGGACAACGAATTCCAATTGAGAAATAGTAGGTTTAATAAATCCTTTTTTCACTCAATTAATCTTGTTGTTTATTTAGCTCTACTAATTCAATTGTGGCCATTATATTGGGAGTCTTTGATATATGTCATGCACTAGGAATTAAATAAATATAGGACACAACATCCTACTCTAGAGGATATCCATGTAAATCCTCTGGAAATACATCAATCTATCCATGCACAATAGGTACATCTTCAATTTTAAGATTTCATTCCTCAATCATAGATATTTTGTTCTCTTACTCTCCATGAATTTAGTTTTTTAGAGATTATTAGGATGGAAATTGATAAGAATCATATGGAGAGGTTTCCCCTCTAAAGATAATGGATTCTACACCATTCACAAAAATTATATCTTCCTTCTTCTCGCAATTTATATTTTCTTCATAATTTGATATCCATTCCATATAGAGAATTATATCAATGTCAATCAGTATTATGGTGAAGTGTATAGAAATTAAAGCATGTATTTTTTTCATGAGGGAGAGTGATCCGCATATCTTTGTTAGGATGATACATCCCCTAAGAATTTTGACTGATAAATTTTTTATTAAATAAAATTAGACATGTCTAACTTTCATGGAAACCTATGCAGATATAAATGAATGATATGATCCAAAATCAATTAAATAATTGGCAATGTTTTATGAAACAATAAATGTTCATACCTCGCCATAATTAAGAACATCAACCTCCATGGTTGTAATCACATAATATTTCTCTGGAAATTGGGTTTTTTCTAAAGAATGTATACTGAGAAAATAGAACACTCATTTTCATAGTTTTCCATCTCTCTAAAATTGTAGCATTGAATACCATTGAATAGTCTCTTCACCATGCATTTACCAGATTGATGACACTATTCCCCACATATATAGAACAGACCCATGACTATGAATATTTTATTAGGAATATTTTTTCTACAATTCTCACATAATGGAAATTGATTCATTGTTTTATTCTTTATTGGCACAACAGCTATTTCATGGTTATCACAATGAATCTTCTTATCTAAATTTACATTGAAAAAAATTTTCTATAAAATTTTTTATCTGTTTGGATGGAACACAATTCAATTTCATCATTTGATGAAATTTTTTGAGAAGCCATATCCATTTGGAGACATATCTTAAGACCTTAAAATAAATGAACAATCTTGTATTCCAATTCACATTGATAATCTATAGATTACATGTCAAATCATTTGAATGTATCCCCATACTCTGTGATACTCTTCTCTTCCCATTGCATTATAATATGAAATTTCATCTTCATTTTAGTTCAATGTTCCTATTGGAAATATTTTTGAAATAATATTTCCTTAAATGTTCTCCATTCCATATTTATCTTACTCTTCTTATTCCATGGTATTCTGGAACATGGACCACCATTAATCAGCATTAACCATAAGGCAATATACTACTTGTACTAATTTTTAATTTTAATTGGGTATTAATTCCATAAATATCTTTTCAAGGAACTTGATCCACTACTCCGATTCCACTGGAATATTATTCCCTCTAAAAGTTAGGGGCTTCTACAACATGAAATGATCCAATAAGGTTCTACATGGTTATTCATCACACCCTGCGTATGTAGTCCCAATATGGTCAGGATTTAATATACCCCAACACTAATTTTGTTATCTTTTTCAGTGAGGAAATACCTACATTGTCCATGTGTATTGATTCCCTTTCTTCTATTAGGCACCATCACTAAAAAATATAATACACTGAATTAGGTCATAGTTTATAATTTCTATCTAGAAAACACTTTACATAATCTGTAAATTTTTGCACAACTAATATCATATTCATAAACACTGTTTCTATTTACATTAAAATTCTTTATAATGTTTTAAAAAAAATTTAAATTATCCAAAGAATATATATAGGGATTTAAATATCATGGGCGTATTAAGTCCCATTGTTTTATACCAAGATACCTCAGGTAAATCCCGAAACACTTTGTCAGAGTTGTTACTCCATGGTACATTTGTACCAGAACCACGCCCACTTGTAGTATCCAGGGTTGAATGTACATTCTAGGAATATCCACATAATCTATACATTACAAAAACTCCAGGATTTTTTTCTATGATAATCCTAAATGTATTAAATTGGGTTGTATCCTCTAAACAAAGATTCCAAAATCTAGTTTCAAAAGATGCTACTAAACTTCCTATGATACTAACTCTAACACCCAAAACCCCAAATCCCAAAGCCGGTACATTATTTCATTATATTGGCATGATTATAAGAAATCAATCCTGAATGACTGATTAGTTTTGAAGTTTAGGAAAACTAGATTACATACATGATATTGAAATTACATTATGAGTGATTGAAAATAAAAATGATACAAAATAATATGAAATAATCTGCCTCCTAGAAAGCATATTGTAGGTTCTCTTCTTCATAGCCATAGGAAATGAATAATAATAAGGTTTATCTCTAATGGCCAGTAGGGGTTACATATAGTGGAATCATGAATCAATAATAGGTGAATAATATTAAATTATACATGTCTAATATGGCATGATCAATAAATGAAAACACTTTCCATGAATAATATGGGAATAAAAATGCATCCATATATTTTCTCTTAGTGAAAAAATCCTGGGCAGTAATTGGTGAATAATGAATAAAGTGAATGGTTATTGTTTGGTAATCATTTATCTGGAACATGAACAATTATAGTATTTATAGGGTTTATGATTATGGGTAGAAACTTTTCTGTTTTTTGGAAACAAACTATAAGGGTTTTCCACCAATTCATTTGTCTCATGAGACCTGTTGATGCATCAAGGTGATATATCAAGCCCCACCCTTAAATACCATTCCAAATATATATATATATATATATTTAAAACAACAAAAATATACATTTTCTATATCCATATTGAATAAAGGATATAGATTCATCTAAATTTACCAAGTTAAAACAGCATTCAAAATGAACACTCCATGTGAAATGGTATATATCTTATGGAAATCATAATATTCATGGTATAAGAAAATGGTTATTTACTAGAATTATAATTTAAAATTAAATCTAATCACATATTGGGATTAGATACAACACATAAGAAATATTTTTTGCACAATACGAAGTTAGTCTCAATAAAATGGAAATTAAGCCAATTCCCCTTACCAAGTTGTAATCAATCGAGTTGTATGACCAAAAATTAATAATCACAAAATGAATCATAGAATACCATAAAAACAAATGAAATCATTTTATTAAATATCAAATTATAGTACACATACACCATATGTAATAAAAAAGTGGAGACCAAAGGAAATATCACAATATTAAATGTGAAATGAGAAAACGGTTACCTTATGACGGAATGTGTTCTTCAGTTAATTTAAAAACCTGAATAATTAAAATTTTCATTCCTAATTAATGATTATATAAGCAAATATAAATTTAACTGATTTAGTTTAGCCATATTTTATTCAATCATGGACTTTTTTATGTGATTCATATGTTAAATTTTATTATTTTGGAAGCATTATTTTCCTTGGTTTTCATGATCAGTTTACTTATATTTATGAATGGATGTTCATTTGATATGTGGTTAAACATATAGAATTGTTTGAATATATTATTATAATACTTATAGAGATATAAATGTTCCTATAATTATTTTGGTTATATACCATGAAAATGACTCATCAAATAAATGTTAATCATAAATGTATGGGTTAACATGGCGGTTTTTTGCACAATGAACTTGTATTGTATTAATATATTATATTATTAGTGTGTAAGGATTTAAAAAACCTTGAATAATCTAAAATACATATATTATGATCTTTTTCCACCATTAAAAGGTTTCATCACCAGGATTGATGATGGAAATAGAAATTCCAAACGTTTTGTCATTGTATATGATAAATTAACACATATCAGACGATATTTTCATATTTAGTGTAAGAGGAGGGGGGAAAAGAGGGATGATGATGAAATATTTCATTATAATAATAACATTCCATTTCATGTATTATAATTCAATTATCATATAATTATTATTTGATGAGGTGAGGTGATTGAAACGAAAAAATGGAACTTGTAGAAGAAGTTGAATGAAAAAGGATCATATGTTCACCTCTTAAGTACTATTCCTAGAAAATCTTCTTAAGGCCATTGTTTATGGACATTTAGTGAGACCATAAGGTCTTGGATGTGGGGGGGGGGAGGGATTGTAAAGTGTATTTGGATGAACATAGGCATGTATCAATGCTTGAGTGGTGTGGGAGGAAGAGGGAGTGATGAGTGCATTATATAGTTGAGGGGAAGAGGGTTTTGATAATATTTTAATCATTATATTTTTATTCTACCCTATGAGAAGAAATAACAAAGATTACCTATCAAAAATAGTAATAAGTGAATATGAGTTTGAACCAAAAGTGCATACCTCCATAAGATTTCATTCATGACATAATAAAGCATATATTTATCATTTCTCATAATTTATCACATTTTAATTTTCAGAAAAATTTCATGCATTTCATAAAAATCCAAAAAATAATCCCTAACTATTTATTGACATATAGAATTCAAAAATGAACTCCATTTTTCGAAAAATATTTTTTATATATGAAAAATTTATTCTTTCATTGAAATCATCATTTAATTAAAAAATACCAACACTTAAAATACTCATCTTCATTATATAGTGCTTAAATGTTATTTAAACTTTCATGGTTAAAGTTGTCATTCATAAATAACGTATTACAATTCAAAATGGTAGGTTACTATTAATAAGGGAGTTTAATTATTCATAAGTTTATGTTATTATTCAATGAAAATAATCATGATTCAATCAGACTCAAAATATCACCCTGATTGCAACCGTGTATGCCTATTTTCTGAAATTCAATATACAAAAGTAAAAAATTTAAGATTAATCTGTATGATTTTACAATATCCAATAAATTACCAAGGTTTTTTTTCACAAATTCTTGATGATTCTAGAAATATTGGATATCTAATGAATTAAATTATTCAAAAAGAAACATACAATAAAATGTTTGGGAAGTGATATTCTTCCAACCATCATAAATTTGGTCCTTGTAATTTTTCACATATAAATCCCATTAAAAATATGTGGGTGGTTCTTATTCATAGAATCCTCAAGATCCCACATTTCTTCTTCCATTTTATGGTTTCTCCAATCAACCTTTACTAGTTGAGTTTTCCAAGTTCTCAATACGTACTACCTTGAGTCAATAATATTGATTGGATCTTCAAAGTATGATAAATAAGGTTCCATTTCTATTTCTTCATAGTTGAGTACATTAATTGGGTCTGGTGTGTATTTTATTAAAAACAACTAATAGAACACATTTTTTACTTTGGAGAGACATGGTGAAATTTCTAAATTGTAAGCTATAGCTTCAATTCCTTCTATAATTGCCAAAGTTATAATATACATGGGACTCAGTTTTCTTTTTTACAAACCTTAACACACAATTCCAAGGATATAATTTTATAATGAAATGATCTCCTACTTGATATTCCAAAACCATTCTATGGTTGTCAGGATTACTCTTTTTCCTACATTGGTCTTCTTTAATATGGACCTACAATTTCATCACCTTTATAGTTGTCTCTTCGATATATTTGGGGCCTATATGTTTTCTCTCACAAACATCATCCCAACATGTTGGAGTTGGACACCTCTTACCATATAATGCTTTATATGGAACCAATTGAATGCTATAATGGAAATTATTATCATTGGTAAATTCCACCAAAAGAATTTATTGATCCCACATGCATTGAAAGTCAAGAGATCATGATCTCAACATTTCGTCTAGTGTTGGAATAGTTCTTTCAGACTGTACATCACTTTGGGGGTGATTATCAGTTCCCATATGATGCACATTATCCAAATCGTTTTATGGAAATTTTCAGAACTTGGGTTTAAATCAAATATCTTGATATGGTAGAATTGATAAAGGTACACCATTAAGACTTACAAATTCATTAATATAAAGTATTACAGGCACTCAATTGGTAAGTTCTCTCTTGTATCATTGAAATGTACTGATTTAGTAAGAAAATCCACAATTACCCATATTTCATCATTCCTTATAGGTTTCCTTGGTATTCATCTGATAAATTCCATTGTAATGTAGTCCCACTTAATCAATAGAATTGGTTGTGGTTGCATGAACCCTCTAAGATGTTGTCTCTCAACCATCAGTTGTTGTAAAACAAGACACCTTGACTATTAGTCATCGATTTCTCTCTTCATGCTATCCCACAAAAATGATCCCTTATATATATATATATATATATATATATATACATCAAGGTTCTATATGGGTGTGTATAGAAATTAGTGCTTTTAGAATCATCTAATTGTTCCATTCTTAGCTCAGGTACTGATGAAAACGTAACCTCCTTCTAAATTTTATAACCCCATTCTCATACATGAAGTAGACCAATCTTCCATCTATAATCACTTTAATTTTCTTTTTTAGAATATCATCATCAGATTGGGAGATTATTATATTCTCTAGTAAATATGGATTATCAATTATTTAAAAAAGAAAAGATGTTTCCACTTCCTTAACAATCTCCATATCCATATTTAACATATCAATGAATATAGAATCTCTCTCAATCCACATTTGGGTTATATGTCAATGATCATTCCTATATAATTCATCTTTACCCTTATTTGTTTTTCATGGTTGTTGTGTATTAAACAATCATAATCGTTGAGTAAGTCATTCCATCTCTTTTGACTCGTGTTTATTTTATTAAATATTAATAACGTATTTCAAACTCTTATGATTTTTATATATCTTACATGTTTCACCAGAGAGATAATGTATCCATATTTTCCGTGCAACGATTATGGTTAATACCTCAAGATCATGAGTTTGATAATATTTTTCTTGTGTATTAAAATTTCAGGATGTATAAGAAATAACATTATCATTATGCATAATGACACAAATTGGTCCATTCTATGATGCATCATTGTATATCACTAATCCATGATATCCAGAATGAAGAGCCAAGATTAAAGAATTGACAAAAATTATTTACAATTTATTGAATCATTTAATACATTTTTCTACAATACATACATAACCCCTTTACTTGTGATCTTGTTTAAAAGGTTATCCAATAATGAATAATTATGAATGAAACACCGGTAGTAACCTACAAAGCCAATAAAACAACGTACCTCAGTTATGTTTGTTGGTGTGGGCCTTTCAAGTATTTCTTTTTCCATCACATGATCAAGTAATGTTACATCATTTTAGAAAACACAGCCAAGAATAGAAACTGATTTAATCCAATATTCACATTTTTAAACATCCTAAATAATTCATTTCTACTAATAGACTTTTGAATATTCCACAACTGATTCTCGTGGTCTTCATAGCTTTTGGAGTGTACCAGGATATCATCGATAAATATCACAAAAAATCCATCAAGATATTATTTGAAAACTCTATTAATTAGATCCCTGAAAATGGAGGGAGCATTAGTCAATCCAAATGGAATTTGTGTAAACTCTTAATTCCCATACCTATTTCGAAATATTATAATTAGAATATCTTCCTTCCTCACACACAACTTATGATATTCATATTGATGGTCAATATTCAAAAATTATTGGGCTCCATGAAGTTGTTCATATAAATCATCAATTATTGGGAGAGGATACATGTTCTTTATTGTAATAGCAATGATTTCGTTGTAATTAATGGATAGACTCAGGGATCCATCTTTCTTATTGATAAAGAGGACATGGGATCCCCCGGGAGAAACACTAGGTCAAATAAATAATTTGTCACTCAATTCCTCTAGTTACATCATTATCTATAATAGTTACACAGTAGCCTTTCTACCAAGAGTCATTGATATAGTTATTTCCCGAATAATTAAATCAATAGAGAACACAACATCCCACTCAAAAGGTTTTCGAGATAAATCCTTTAAAAATACATCAACATATTCTTTCCCAATAGATATGTCTTCAATTTGATGATTTCATTCATCACCCTAGATATTTTTTTTATATTCCTCTCCATGAATTTCACTCAGTATACCTACAAGGGGTTATATCTAAATAAGAATCATATGGCAGGGTTTCATCTCTAAAGATAAAGTATTCTACACCAATCTTAAAAATTTTAACCTATTTTTTCTTATAATATATCATTGCATCATAATTTGACAGTAATTTTATTCCTATAATTATATCAAATCTAATTATCAGTATGATGATATGGTTCGAAATTAAATAATGATTATGTGTTATGAGAGGGACTAATCAGCACATATTTTTTGCAATGATACATCCCCTAGAATTTTTTACTAAAAAATAATTTATTAATTTAAAATGGACATGTCTAATTTTCATGGAAAACTGGTAATATCTAAATCAATGTGATGATCCAAAATCAAATAAAGCATTGGGTTTGCTCAAGGAAACAATTAATGTACCTGCCACCACAGCATTAGGAACATCAACATCTGTGGTTCTAATCGCATAAGCTATCCCTTTATCATGTGTATTTTTCTAAGGAATGTATCCTTGGTGCATATGACCCTCATTTTCATAGTTTCACATATATCTAAAATTTTAGCATTGAACACCATTAAATTGTCTCTTCTATATTCATTCCTTAGATCGACGACCATTTTCTCTAAACTTATAAAAAATCCCATTCCATTTAATAATTTCACTGGATGATTCTTTCCATAGTTCTCGCATAATAGAAATTGCAACATTACCATTTTTATTTTCTCTTCAACTTTTCCATGGTTATTAGAATTCCTCTTCTTATATTGACTTCCCATTTATCAGCATCACCCTTGAGGAAATATAGTACATGTACTACCTTTTCATTTTCATGGAATCATAATTACATATATATCATTTCAAGGGATTCGATCCACTACCTAGCTACCACATGATTAGAAGTCTTACTAAAATATGAGGGCTTTTATAGCAATAAATTATCCAATATAGGTGTATCAGGGTTATTCGATATATTCTGAGTTATTTTTCCAAATATGGTCATGATCTAATCTTCTCCAACACTGATTGTGTTGATTTTCTCAGTGTGGAAATCCCTACATTTTCCAAGGGTATTGATTCCCCATCATCTGTTAGGTTCAATCAATAAATAATTAAATACAATAAATTAGGCCATAGTTAATAATTTCTAACTAGAAAACACTAAACATAATACGAAAATATGTGCACAAATAATCCCATAATCATAAATGTTCTATATATTTACAATTAAATCATTCATCATGGTTTGTAAATATAATTTGAATTATCCTATGTATATCCACTGGGAGTCTCAAACCTGGTGTGTAGTAAGGATAGTTTTTCTGTTCCAGGATACCCTGGGACCAGCCCCAAACTCTTTGTAGAAGTTGTTACTATTCTATAAAGTTTTTCTAGAACCACTTCCACTTATAGTACCCATACATGGATTTATTCTCTATGAATACCCAAATAATATATACATTGCCAAAATTCCAGGATGTTCTTCTAGGATTTTCCTTAAATTTTAACATAGGTTTATTTAATACTAACAGTTTTTTCTAAATCTTATTTCCATGGATGCTGATAAATATCCTCTAATACCAACTGCAATGCCCCAAACCCCGATTCCTAGAGTGGGTTCATTATTTCATTATATTTTCATGATTATAAGATATCAATACTAAATGAACAATTTTTTTAGTAGTTATGGAAGTCAATATTAAATACATGATACCAAAATTACATTTGGAATGAATGAAAGTACAACATGAAACATAATAAACAGAAATTAACTGCCTCTATGAAAGCTTAATCTATGTCCCATTTATCATAAAAAGAGGAAATAAAACATAATAAGGCTGATATGAAATGTTCATTAATGGTTATATATATTCAAATAATGATTCAATAAAACATTAATCATATTTAATTACCCATGACTAATATGGCGTGATGAATAAATGAAAACACATTCCATCAATAAGATGAGAATATAAATGCATCCCTATAATTTGTCACCGTGAAAAACACATGGATAGAAATAAATGAATAATGAATAATGGTACTTATTATTATATGAATGTAATTTATATGGAACATGAACCATTATAACATCAAGAAATTTCCAGTCTGTTGGTAGACATCAGTCTAATTTTTGGAAACAAACTTGAAGGGTTTTCCACCAAGTGATTTTTCTCAGGATACATGTCAATGCTTCATGTGGCTATAATGAGCCCCTTCCATCACTAACCATCCGAATAATTCTTTATAAATAGATTTAATATAATAAAAATTTTAATTTTTTATATCTGTAATAAATAGAGGATACAGATTCATCAAAATTTCCCTTGTTAAAATAGCATTCTAAATGGACACTGTATGTGAAGGGGTATATTGATTTTTGAAATAATCATATCCATGATATAAGAAATTTTATATTAACAAGAATTTTATTTTCAAATGATAAATGGTCTCAAATAGTAATTAGATACATCACATATAAAATATTAGGTGAAAAATTGAATGAATGTATAAATGAAAGGGAAATTGAGACAAATTCCCTTACCACATTGTAATCAATCGAGTGTCGTGACAAAAAATTCATCATAATAAAATGAATCATGGAATACCATGAATATAAATGGAATCATTATATTATATATAAAATGGTAGTAATTATACACTACCAAGAAGAAATTCTTGGTGAACAATGGAAATCTTCAAAAATTAAATGTGAGATGAGAAAACCCTTACCTTATGCCCAATTGTGTTCATCAATTGATCATCATAAATTGAATAATAAAATTTTAATTGATTAATTAGTAATTAAAGACCCTATTTTACATGTAATTTATTTATTTTATCTTTATTATGTTCATTGATGATATTTTGGATGGGTTTAAAAGGATCAATTTTATTGATTTGGAAGCATTTTCTTCCTTGGTTTTCAAGATTAGTTTACTTGTATTCATGAATGGGAGTTCGTTTGAAAAGTGGTTAAACACCCAAAATTGTTAACATATATTATTAGATAAATTAAAGTGAAATAAATGATCTTATTGTGATTTTGGTTATATACTATGAGGTTGAATTATATGATAAAGGTTAATGATAATCACATTGATTAACATGGAAGTTTTGTGCACAATGAATTGTTTTGTATTAATATTTTATATTATCACTGTGTAAGGATTTCAAGAACATTGAATAAGGTAAAATAAATATATTATAATCTATTTTAAACATTAAAAATGTCACATGACTAGTATTTAAGGTAGTAATAGACATTGAAAACATGTCGTTCTTGAATGTGATAAATTAACACTTTTCAGATGATATTTTCCTTTTTAATGTAAGAGGATGGAAAAATTAGAAATGATGATGAAATATTTCATTAAAATAATAATATTATAGTTCCTATAGGGTACTAGAATTATCATTGAATTTGGATCTGAGGAGGTGAGGAGAGAGTAATAAAATAATAGAACATGTAAAATAAATTGAATGAAATGGCTCAAGAGGTTCACCTCTTTAGTACTCCTTGAGAATATCCTTAAGGCCATTTTTTTCCTTTTGGAGAGACTAGTAGGTCATGGACGTGGGGGGAAGACTTTTGATGTATATTAGTAATAATATAGGCAAGGTTAAAGTCATGAGTTCTGTGGGGGGAAGAGGGTGTGTGGGGTGGTTTATATAGTGGATGGGAGGGGGGTTTTCCAAATATTTTATTCATGAGATTATTATTTTACCCTTATTTAATAAATAATGATTATTACCTAACTATAAATAGTAATAAGTGAATGAGAGTTAGAAGAAAATGTGCCTAACTCCACAAGACATCATCCATGACTTAGTCAATCATGTATTTATCATTTATCATAATTTATCATATTTTACTATTCACTGAAAATTCATGTATTTCCTAAAAATCCCAAAAATTCACCCCAAACATTTATCAATATGTAGAATAAAAAAAGAACTCCATTTTTTAAAAATAATTTTCTATATATGGGAAATTTAATTTTTAATTAATATCATCACTTAATCAAAAATACTAACACCTAAAATACTCATCTTAATTTTAAGGTACCTAAATTTTATTTACACATTCATGGGTAAGGTTAAAACTCATAAGGAAAATATTACTATTCATATGGGTAGGATACAATTCATAAAGGCATGTTACTGTCCATAAGGGTATGTTACTATTCACCGAAAATTATATTCATTCTATTAGACTCCACATATCACCATGACCACAACATTGTATCTCCGTGTTTTGAAATTCAAAACCAAAAAGTGGAAATGTTTTGTTTAATGGCTTGGTTAGGACTATATCATATAAATAACCAAGTATGGTTTCACAGAGACTCAGTTCTTCATGAAATATAGTATATCTGATGAATTGAATGTATTTAGGAGAAACTTACCATATAATGATTGGGGAGTTACAACATAATCATAAGAATATTACAAGACAATTGAGTCAATCCATTTAATTATAACTTTATCGATGTTTCACCCAAGTAAAATAAGCATTTAAACCATACAATATTATTTTATCAAATTAATTTAAAAATGTCAATTCCGTAACCATGAACATTTAATTCAAACTCGTCTAGATAGGTGACTCATTCCACTAGTCAAACATAGATTTTTTGGCATCCAAATACTCACTTGGGAAAATACCTATAATAAGATATTCAATATTAATTAATCAATATCATGAAATAACATCGTTCAATCAAACAATGGGATAAAAAAAATAAATTTAAATTCATACATAATCATCAAATTTTATAATAACAGCTAAACATAATAGTCATGCCTCTCAATTACTAACATATAATTTAACACCCCAAACTTCCACGGTATGCTTCTCTTTGAATAATACAATAGCATGTGATGTACGCAACACCGAGTTCATGCACACCACGACATATCAAACTATCCATTTGAAAAGAGATTATTAATATTAATAACCACATATTGAATTATTTATATATCACGTATAATATTTTCATTCATATTTTATGATTCTTAAACATAATATAAGGAAAAATTCAATTATTCAGATAAAAGAAGTATTTTTTAAAAAAATTGCAGTTTTTCCAGATTTTATTGGAGGACCCCTTCTAAATCCAATATTTTACTCTTTTATATGTTAAATTTGATGTAATTAAATTATTTTTTAGAATCGGGACATAATAATTTAATTTTGATAAATTTTTGGTGTTTTTCTAATAACTTTCATATTTTGATGAATAGCGAAAGATACAAAGTTTTAATTGAAAACAACTTTTTAATAAAAATAATATATAATTTTAAATTATACATTTTAATTGTTTTTAACTATAATTATATTATGTTGTTATAATTTAATCCATCTTTGGTCATTGGATGTAATTTCACTTTTAAACTGGACATAAACACATATCAATCATTTGATTGTTTTTACTTCTTAAAAACACGCATTCTAGGTTTGATAATTAGAATTATTTTTAAATTAATTAATCCCAATTATATGTTATGAATTTGATAAAATAGACAAATTTTTTGGAATTTAGATATCAAATTTTTATTAGGGTCAATTTTTTGTATATTTTGTAAAACATTTAATTTTTGATGAATAGTGAAAAACACTTTGTTATTGTTTAAAAAGAGAATTTTTATTTAAATAAATATTTATTTTTTTAATATTTATTTTAAGTCAAAATAGATACATAATACCTATATTAGTTCAATTTTATTCCCTGGATCCTTTTTATAATGAAATTAGTTGTTTAAATTTAATTGAAATTTTTAACGCCTTTTACCCTCCTACTATGCACTTTAGAAAATTTCCATAAAAAATTATATTACGGCTTCTTGGAATTCAATTTCAAAATAATGAGAGACATAATTGACATTATTATGTAAATGTGGTTCAATAAAATTTTAAAAAAAAATTGTGAATAGTAACCATTGAATTCTATTTACCACAGTTCATATTAAATAGGGAAAATAATTGTAAATATTATATTATAATTTCCCTGAAACATGTCATAATTATTTTGGATAAGTGTATTTCGACCAAAATAAACCTTAGGAATAAAATATTATTCTTTTGGTTCACATGGTTTATATTAGGTTGTTTATTATTATTTTATTAAAAGAATTTCTAAAAGTGTTAAATTCAAATTTTAAAAAGTAATTTTTATTTAATATTTGGTTATACCTAAGATAATTTTGACAATAAATATTCATTAGATAGCTAAAAATATTTCATAAATCATGGATTTTTATTTATAATTTTCAGACAAAAAATAATTAAATTTATTTATGACATAATGATGACACATCAATTTCTTTTTTAATAATATAATAAAATATTTGTTATTATAAATATTAAAATAAATATAAATTGAGATTTTTGATGCATTACAAAAACATTATAAGTTCATATTAAATGATTGGGTTGATTGTATTTATATTTTTAAAATAAATCATATTTTTATCACTTTCACAAAAACCAAATACTAAATAATGTCTAAATTGACATAAATGAGTTTTTAAAACAAATAATATATTATTAAATTATATAAAAGTCATAAAAATATATTTTTTGGAAAAAATAATTATTTGATAATATATATTTCATTAATTCACAACTTGGTATTCTCATGGCATTTTATAGTAATTATATTAACCATATAATTTAAATATACAAGGAGACATGGTAAACATCAAACTATTTAACAAATAGTTAAATCTAAAATATAAGGATAATATAGTGATATAAACCTATCTAAAACCTATTGGTTGGGTGGTTTTCGACATAGAACCACCTTATCCTCAATAAAATCATTTAATATCTATTATAAACTTAATATTATTGTATAATAAAGAAATATTTCAATGTTTTCCTAAAGTAACCCTTACCTCTCTTATAAAAGGATACTTCCACATATCTCAAAATCACACCTCTAATGCCATTCAGCTTAGCCAACAACTATTAAAATATCCTATCGAATACCCGTATTTTAACTTAGAGGCCTTAATTTGACCATAAATTCATCCTATGGTTCCCTTTTGATCAAATCAAAAGGAATCAACCAAAGAAGAGGTAATTATTTGATCACCTCATTCAATGTTTTTCTTCTTCTCCCACTTTTCATTCATTGTTGTTTCAGCACCAAAATAATATCACTAGTTCCTTACACATTTTTTGATGTTATTAAAAATATGGTACAACAACATTCATTGTTCTATTTATCCATTTAATGAAAAAGTCATTGTCCATGCGTACTTATGGCTTACCATCTCCACGTCGTGGTGTAGTTTGTTATTCAACACCTAATTATTTTGAGTTGTATAAAAATGAGTATAATTGATGTAAATAATAAATATAACATGTTACTGATTCTATAAAAATAAAATACCATATGATTGCATACTATTTTTTCATCAATAGAATTGTATTGTCGCTCATGCGTACGTACAGATTACCGTCTCCACTAATGTGATATGATTCATTCCCCATTGTATCCATTCAAGAAGAAATATCATTTTATGATTAAAATTTAATTATTAAGAACATAATATCATTATGAATATGAATCAAACACATCATACCCATATCCAATACATCCTATCCATAATAAAATGACTAATGTAACAAAACATATAAATAAAAATGAATCAGTTAACACCCGAAACAATGATACTACTGAAATATTAATTACAATGAAATATGAAAAGATCATATATGAATTAATATTTATGTATATGGTTCATGTATAATTTAATAACTATTATTTTACCAATATATAGGAGGATAACATACCTCCAACTAAATAAAAGTACAAGGTAAGGGGTTTTAATGTCCCTTTAATTCACGTGAGATAATGCTATATTTTCCACTATATCCTTTTGTGCGGTTAATGTACTGCCCATGATTGTGTTATTTGTGTCAGGTACAATAGTTCATGCATATTTACATAAATATTTTATGATTCTTCTTCCATGGGGTATATGTTTTGTATGTTTCCAAATTGTTAAAGGAATTTCATATTTCAATTTCCACTAATTGTGTTTTACACATAATTCATTGATAATTTTAATCTATGATTATGTGTGGAATCACTATTTATTTATTTGTGTAGTAACATCCACAACCCTTTGTGTGGATATACTTTTTATACAGATAATCCTTCCATTGATAAATTCTAAAGTCATTGATATGAACTTCATACGTGTAATTTTAACTCAATTTCTATTAATTGAGTTAATCATCCAAGTCATTAGTAATGCTTTTACAAGAATATGTCTGAATGTCCTATAATTAATTTAAATTTCATATCCAATCATATTGAGTGTATTAATTTGTTTACACATAATTTGGTCTATGATATAACCTTAACCTAAGGATACAGTCATTATAATAGATTTCATCTCAAATTACATTCCACTGAAGCTTCTTTGTTATTATTCTCTAATTCACTTTTATATGGTGTATATACTGTACTTTGACATTTTATGTAATGAATAAAATTATTCTCATGATATTATATACTTTTTATTACATCAATTATTTTTATTCATGCATCTTTCATTTGGTTAGAGACTATAATTAAAATATCATTTTTTATGTTTTAAATATTTATTCTTCAAAATCATTCTCATTAGTGTCAATGTTTTAAAAATAGTTTTATTGATTTATTTATATAGACATTAATGTTATTAAATTATAATACCTTGTATCTGTTATAATTTTCAAATGGACACCTTGATTTTAAAATATATTTTAAACAGATTCGTGATAAATTGTGAGAATTTTATTTGTTTTAATAAAATAGGGGGATATTTCTCTCAAATAGTTTTGAGGATTATTTTCATCTATATCAATATCCTTCATTTTTCTCCATTAAGGATAATTTATTATAATTCAATATTTCAAATTGTATTGAATGAGTAACTTTTGACTGCAGATGTGCAATTTTTATTCCATTCATAGTGTGTGGTTAAAATATTTACATTTCTTAAAGTATTTTTAATACAGATGATTAGATTATGTTTCAGCCGTTTCATATAAGGAATTCATTGGATATAGTAATTCATGGGTGGTTCTCTCTATAGCTCCCAGAAGCCTCATTAGGTCTCATGAGTCAAACTAGTGTGTTGGCACAAAGCCTTGACAAAATCTTATTTGTAGTCTTGGAACGAGGCCTTGAATATGTGGTTATGATGTCCGACATTATGAATTACATCATTTTGAAATTAGATATTGATATTACATGATATTATTTAACTAGTAGAGTATCCATGTTAATAAAAAAATTGAATTATTAGATTTATATTTTCCATATTATAATAAAATTTTAGTTGAAAAGGCTTCTATTTTAGTCTTTTACATTGCCTTAAATGTTAATGCCTATATTACTAAAATTAACAACTTTAGTGACCACAAAAGAGGTCACTAATGGTCTTCAATGGTAGACTTGCAACTGCTTTTGGCGGTCACTGTTGCTCCATTATTAAATTCCAATAGCAACCACCAATAGATGCCGCTATAGGGAATTTTTACAATATCACATTTCATCTGCGCTGGGAACAAGGTGGGAACGCTGGGATAACTGTGGTGGATGTGAGGAAGGATAGAAGCTATGTATGCTGGCCATGGAGGATATAAAGTATCCGGAGGGAGGGTTGCTTGCAATGTTGATGGTTTAGGTTGGCGGGTGGGGAGGGGTAACCGATGGGTTCAACAGTGATGGGAAATGGGAGGTGTCGGGGGGTGGTGACGAGGGCGGCTGAGGGTAGTAGGGTTTGTAGTGGTGTGCGACAAAGACGCTGATGTGGTTTGAGGAAGAAAACGGTTTTGGGGTGGCAGGTTGCAGTAGTGAAAATGAGGAAGATAGTGGTAGGTGTAGGAAAAAGCCCGCTAAATTTATTTTAGTATTAGCGATTGCCTATGGTGGTCTCTCGTGTCTAGAGGCGTGAAAACCAAATTTTCTAGTAGTGTTATTTATGAAATTTTTCACTATATTGTTATCCTTTATGAGAATATGAGCTCATCCCTTTCTATGTTTTATATTTCCTAGGATGTTATAAAGTAAATCATGATTAACCTGTAGGAATAGGCTAAGGGATGTGATTGTGCTCAAAGGGGGCAAAATGTTGTTTTTTATTTCATGAAGTAATGTAAATCTTATATATGTATATAGTACTTCCAAGGCTACTAAACTAATCATTATTTTGGGACATGATCTCTTCTAGTCATGCCAATGATATGTAATAATGCATCAACTGTGGGAAACTAGGTTTGGGGCGTTACTGTTGGTATCAGAGGAAGTTTATTACATACATTAGAATCTAGGTTTTGAAAAACTCTGATTGGATATAATTACCCTAAGATAGATTATAGGGATTATTTTTGAAGAACATCTAAAATTTAAGGTAATTTAAATATTATTTTGGTTCTCTAAGAAATACATCCATTTATGAATATGAGCAGGTAAGGCGGCTCTGGAATAGATGTACCTATGGGTAAAATCCCAAAACACTGCTTTGAGGTAGACTCGAATGGGAACCGGTGCACAAAAACTTGCCTTGTTTCACTCTTGGTTATGACACTCTCGGGAAATATGCTTAATATAATCCACATTTTATTTACAAATCTATTTGTATTATTCTAATATAATATGAGAATAAATAACCTTTCTTAATCATAAGGTGTTTTAGATTGAAAATTCGGTGTCATGATTTTCTATTAATTATTTTTTGTCTATTGTTACTCAAACAATGCTTTCTTGTTTTAGTTAATGGATGGATTCCAAGGAAGTCATAGTTACATTGAACATTATGTACAAGGTGGGAATGGTGGTGGAAATGAGAAACAAAATGGAATTTTGATTGGCATAAAAGATATCATGTTCATGCCGAATCAGTTGTCCAAAAATATGTTCGACAACAGATATATATTAACCAACTCCTGGACTCAAAAAAAAAGAGAAATGCGATTAATGATAAGTTCTTCAGCAGTGGAGACCATGGAAAAAAGAATGCTCAATTCCCATCATATAGGAAATGTAGAAGTTGAAACAAAAAAAATCTCAATAGAAAAAAGAAATTCTTTATGTGTTGGAAAGGAGGAAATAATTTAATGAGTTGTTGAGGATAAATGAAGAGTATTATGGATGGAAATAATAATCATCCCCAGAATCCATTTAAATTCATTTTCAGTAAATGTTGGGTACCTATGAAATAACGGAGTCAAGGACCTATTCTGTAGTAAACCCACTTTGTCAAGAAAGAACTTATGTTGAAATAAATGTACGGTGAAATGTTTAAATGTATTAGTGATTTTTGTTGATGGGATTACATTGGAAGACTTTTCTCTTGTATGTGTAACCCTGCAGTTTGTTATTTGAAAATTCTATTTGAGGATGATTTTTCTTCTCTTTTCTGGATATAGTTATAAATAACCATTTGGGTTTATATAATCCATGAATTTGATGCAATTACACGTTATTATTATTTTGGATAAAAATGAGAGGTATCAGGTAACATTTGTGATTAAATTTTTTTATGGTTATTTGGAGGAATTCATCTCATTTTGTAAATTTTATAAAATCCATTTTTTGTAAAATGAGAACAAGAAGTCCATATGACAACCCATCACATCGGACAAAGCTCCAGGAATCAAAACCACAACAATACTACGACTTGGATTTATCACCTACCACTTGTCTACGTGAAGTACCAGGTTAGTGTGACTAATTATTTTTAGTTAAATGATATTATTGATCAATAATAAGTATATTTGGGGTCTTTTCAAATGGATATCTTTTGTATAGGAAAATGATTTGGTGCTTATGTGGTAAATGTTAGTTTGGAAGACGTTCGATCTTTAGGGATCACCGTATACTAAATGAAAATAGAATAATATGGGACTTCATTTTAGGAGTAATGGTGGATTTTTATCACTGTTTTTATTTTGGACATATTGATATTTTGGTTATTTATGGAAATGATTAAACTATCATTGAGAATATTTGATTATGTTAATTACTTTTATGTATGTAACATTAAGATTAGTCGATTTTATTTGGAGATACAATATAATGTGGAAGACTACGTAATCAAATTCTTCTGGGTTCTGGGTTTCAATCATTGTTTCGATTATATTGAAGGATTTTAAGGAAAAAATTTTATTGAATGATATTTATTGATATTTGGGTATTTATGGTTTAATATTAAAAATTATGATGAGTATTTCTTTCTCAAAAGGGTTATCCTTTTTGGGGATCATCTGATCATGTAACAATAATTTTGGTATTGGATAATCTCTTAATACAAGGAAAATAGATTGTTTTTAATTTTTGGATTATGTGATTATCTAGATGTTGACTCTAGTGGTTTAGGTGTGACCAAGTTATCTTGAATACACTTCGTTTTTAGTGAAAGAGGATTTTGTGGTAGAAATTAGTTAAAGGATGGAACTCTACTTATAAATTTTTTATTCTATGAATAAATTAATTCTTAATTCATAGAGAAAGGATCTTATACCCAAAAATGTTTTATCCTAATACATTATATTATTCATCATAGATTTATAATTTTTAGGCCCTCAATTTTCCATTCACTTGTTTGTGATTGATGAACTCAATCACTCCCTAAAAATATTTATGTTTTTTCTCCAATTAAATTATCCACCAATGTTCTCCTATTTCAAATCCTAATTTGGTGGTGACTCTTCCATTTCCCTTTCCTTTTGTTAAGAATAAATTTTATTAACCATTTTTTCAATGTTGCTTTTCCAGAAAGGTATTTCTATTTTTTAAAACATTTATTTATGAAAATTAATTTCAAATTTCGAGGACACAATTTATTTAAGGGTGGAATAATGTAACACCTCAATCATCCACGATATGTTTATTTTTTTGAATAATACAATAGCATCCCATTATGCAACACTGAGTTCAAGCGCACACAGACTTATCAAACTAGTTATTTTAAAAGATTTTATGAATTGTAATAACCACATTTTGAATTTTATATATATCTCATATAATTTTAACATTCATCTTTTGTCTTTCTTATACATAATTTGAAGACAAATAATGTTTTTTAGATAAAATATTTTTTTAAATGATGGTTTTCTGACTTTTAAAGGAGTACCATTTCTAAATCCAATATTTGAAACTTTTATATATTCAGTATGATGAAATTAAATTCTTCTTTAGAGGAAGTACAAAATAATTAAGTATAGATAAATTTTTGGTGTTTTTTTTGATAACATTCATATTTTGATGAATAATAAAAGATACTAAAATTTAATTGAAAAAATATTTTTTTAATGAAACATATTTATTTTGATAAATTATACATTTTAATGGTTTTGAAATATAATTATAATATATTTTTATCATTTAAACTATTTATGGACATTGGAAGTAATTTTACATTTAAACAGGACGTAAACACATATCAATCTTATGATAGTATTCACTTCTCCAAAACCGACTTTCTGGTTTTTAGAAGGGGAATTAATTTTAAATTAATTAATGAAACTTAAATATTTCTAATTTTATAAAATATAAATCATTATAGAATTCAAAATCTCAAAATTATATTATGGTAAATTTTTGGTATTTTTCTGAAAATAATAAATTTTTTATTAATAGTGAAAAACACTGCATTATTGTTTAAAAATTGAAATTTTATTTAAATAATTGATTATTTTGATTGTATTTATATTAAGTCAATATATATACCAAATACCTCTATTTTTTCAATGTAATTCATTTGAGTAATTTTATATTAATATTAGATGTATAAAATATTATTGATTTTTTACGTCTTTTACACACCTTCTAGGCACGTTAGAAAATTTGAATAAAACAAAATTTAACCACATTTTTTAATTGAATTTAAATATTCAGAGAGACACAGTTGATTTCATTAAGTAAAATATTGTTCGATAATATGAAAATATTTTTTGATGAATAGTAACTTTTGAATTTTGTTTACCACATTTAAAAGTAAATAAGGCAATTAGAGGTAAAAATGATATAATAATTACCCTAAAACATGTCATAATTATATTGGATGAGTGTGTTTAGTCCAAAAATAAAACTTAGGAATAAAATATGATCCATTTGGTAAACATGGATTAGATTAGTACATTTATTAATGTTTTATTTAAATAAGAGTTAAAAGTGTTAAATTCAAATTTCAACAACTAAAACATTTTTAATATAGGGATATAAATAAGATAATTTCGACTATAACTATTCATTAGAAATCTAAATAAAATTCAAACATCATGTTATTTTAATTATAATTTTTATACACTAAAAAAATTAATTTATTTATGACACAATGATGATGCAGTAATTACCTTATTTGTGAAAGATTCAAAAAAATGATATTATAAATATTAAAATAGATATAAATTTAGACTTTTGATGCAATAAACAACTTTTATAGGATAATATTACATGTTAGTGTGGATTCAAATTTATTTCATTCAAAAAAAATTATATTTTCATGACTTCTAGAAAAACAAAATACTAAATAATGTAAAAATTGACATAACTGTGTTTTTAAAACAAATAGTATATTATTAAATTATATAATAGTACTAAAAATCAATGATTCAGACAAAGAACATATATAATAACAAATATTTCATCAATGAACAACTTGGGATTCTTTTGGCATTTTATAGTAATTTTATTAACTATATAATATACAAAATACAAGGAGACATGATAAATGTTAAAATATTTAACCAAGAGTTAAATCAAAATTATAAGGTCAACATGGTGACCTAAACCAATATAAAACCAATTATATGATATTTTTTCGACCCAAACCCATCTTATCCTCTAAATAAATTATTTTGGAGCCATTATAAACCTAATACGACTGTATAATAAAATAATATTTCAAGGTTTTCCTAAAGTAACCCTCATCTCTCTTATAAATGGATACATTACCTTATATCAAAATCACACCTCCAAATCCATTTAGCTCAGCCATACCCGACTCAAATATCTTGTTAACAACCCTTATGTCAACCTAAATTATTACATTGATTATAAATCCGACCTATGGAGCCCTTTTTATCAAATCAAAATGATTCACCTGAAGAAGAAGTAATTAATTCACCACCTCTTTCAATGTTCTTTTCTTCTTCCACTTCTTCTTTATTTGTTGTTTCCATACCAAAATAATAACCATGGTACCTTATATATACAATGATGTTATTATATTTATGGTAATACCATATTCATTATTATATCAATTCTACGAATGAAAAAGTCTCCATACATGCATACGTACGGCTTACAGTATCAATGTCCTGGTTTAGTTTGTTATTCAACACATAATTATTTGGATGTGTATAATAATGAGTACAATTGATGTAAATAATAAATATAACATGGTAATGATTCTATATATATTAAATAAAATATAATTACATACTATTTCACCGAAAATAGAATGGTATTTTCATTCCTGTGTACGTCCTGATTACCATCTCCACGAATGCGGTGACATACATTCCACTTTGTAGAATTCGAGAAGTAAAATCATATTACAATTAAAAATAACGATTAAAAATAAAATATAATTCTGTATAAGAGTCAAATTCTTCATATCCATAACAAATACATCTTATCCATAACAATCAGGCCTTATATAACAAAACATATAAACAAAATCAAATCAGTTAACACCAGAAAAAATGTTACAACTAAAATATTATAAAAAAGCAATTTTAAAAGATCATATATGGTATCATATTTATTTTTATGGTTCTTGTATATTTTAATAAAAAAATTCACCATTATATAGGATGTTAACTTACCCTCAACTAAGGAATGGTGCAAGGTAAGGGGTTTTCATCTCACATTTATTCTCGTGAGATTCATGAATTACATTCCACTATTACCTTTTGTGCGGTGTATGTAAAACCCAGGATTTTATTCTATATGTAATATAATTTAAAAAATGGGTATTTACATTGTCATTTTATGATTATTCTTTTATTGGGTGTATGATTCATATGTTACCAAATCGGTAAGGAAATTTCAAATTTCAATTTCCACTCATTGGGTATTACGCATAACTTATTGATTATTTTACTAAAAAATTATGTGTGGAATAAGTATTTATTTATTTTTGTCGTGACATACACTCCCCTTTGTGTTGATATACTTTTTATACACATTATCACTCTATTAATAAATTATCAATTCATTTATATGAACTTAATAAGGGTAATTTTAACTCAATTTTTATTCATTGAGTTAAACATCCATGTCAGTGGTGATGTTTTCACAAAAATATTGAGTGTATTTATATTTTTCACACAAAATTATCTCACTCATTTTTTCATAACCTACGAATACAGTCTTTATAAGGGATTTCATCTCAAATTACATTCCATTGAGACTTCATTATTGTTATCGGCCAAATCACTTCTATATGGTTTATATATTGTACATTGACATATAATATTAGGAATTCCTTTGTTCTCATGATATTATAATTGTTTTATTACCTCGATTATTTTTATTTAAGCATCTCTCATTTGGGTAGGTACTCTAACTAAAATATCCTTTTAAATGTTTTAATGATTTATTCTTCTAAATAGATTTCATTAATGTCCATTTTTAAAAAATTGATTTAATTATTTATTTATAGGGAAATTAATTTTTTAACATTTCAATTCCTTTTATAATTTTCAAAGTCATATGGGACACGCTGATTCAAAATTCTATTTTAAATAGCTTCTTGATAAGTAGTGAGACTTTTAAATTTTTTCAATAAAAAGGGGGATATTTCTCTCAAATGGTTTTGATGATTAATTTCATCTATGAAATATATTTCAATATTCTCAATTGAGGTTAATTTATTAAAATACAATCTTCCATATTTTATTCAATGGGTTATGTTTGACTGTGGTTGGGCTATTTTTATACCATTCCGTGTTTGTGGTAAAAATATTGACATTTCATATGCTAGTTTTAATATTAATGTTTCGATTATGTTTCAACCATTTAATATGAGGAATGAATTGGACATAGGAGGTGATGTGTGGATCATTCTATATCTCCTTGTTGCATCGATAGGTTATATGATACAAACAATTGACTTGGAAAAAGGGCTTGCCAATTTTTTTTGAAGTCGTGGAACGAGGCCTCGACTATGTGGTTATGATGTCCGACATTATGAATTCCATCATTATGAAATTAGTTATTGATATTACATGTGATTATTAGACTAGTATTATATCCATGTTTTTAATTAAATGGCATTATTTGATTTAAATTTTCTATATTATGATGAAATTTACATTTAAAATTATTGTGTTTTAGTATTATACATTGCCTTAAATGATTGTGCTTATTTATTATATTTTTTTCTATATTGTTATCCTTACTGAGAATCGAAGCTCATCATTTTATAGGTTTTTATTTTTCCAAAGGATTTGAATAGTTATATCTCGATTAACCTACAGGGACGGGATAAGGGATATGAGTGTGTTCCAAGGGGACACAATGTTGATTTTCATTATTTCATGATGTAATGTGAAACTTATGTATGACTCTATTACTAACAAGGATACTAAACTAATTGGTCTTCCGGGACATGATCTCTTGTGATCATTCTAAGGATATTTAATAATTCACTAACTCTGGGTAACTAGGGTCAGGATATTACATAGAAAATTAATTTAGATAAGTAATTCAAGAATAAACATGATTTACAATGGAATAAGATAATGAATCGTTCTTTCATCCCATCCCAGTAATCCATTTCACTTATAGTTTATAACTCCATACAATTTAAATTTATCAATATAATTTTGACATTCCATGATAGGGAAAAAAAGAAGGACCTATGGGTGTCTAAGGCTAAGCCACCCATGGTGGCCCATATATTTAACCAACACGCCCAAGGGGTGTTTGTACATCAAGGTCCATAACCTATAACACTCATTAATGGTCTCTTTAATTGAAAATTCCATTCCAAATAAATATTTTCAATGTGTTAAATCGTTTGAGGTGACACCTAGAAAAATGAAGTGTGTAAAAATGACATATATAGGCAACTAGAATTAAAAATAATGGCATGAAACTACATATCTTAGGTATTTAGTAGATTTCTCATCCATTACCACCTCTTGATTCAGCATAGATCAGGATATAATCGAAGAACATATGAAAAAACATAACAAAAGTTCATATTATATTTCACCCAAAAACATAGATGATACCCAAATGAATTAAGAATGGGTAAATAGGAATCAAGATCATACTGATGTAGATATGAAGAGATATATGATTCATTAATCTAGTACCAGATGGATTAGATCTCTAAAATATGATAATAGGCTCATATGAAGCTTCAAACCGGATGAACATGTTGTATGGGAGAAGAAATTTAAATAAAATAGGTTAAAATGTTTAATTCAATTAAAAAATATAAAATTAATCAAAATTAAATGGGTCACATGATATGATCACATAGTTTCGCATACTATGTGCCAACCATGAATAGTTAGCTATAAGAGAATGGTTTCCACATGTGTTCCTTGCATAGTTTGACCAATTGTGTTCAAATAGTGCCAGAACCCACATTTAAAATTACAAAGGTGTCCACATGGCCTTCTGTCCTAAAACACATGTTTTGGACTAACTCTGTGGCTTTTAGTCCCAAATTTTTAAGCCTCGTTCAATTTAATCTGTTAGTGAGGGTTGCCACACCTGTTTTATTCTAACTAAGAACCAATCTTATTCTTCCATAAAATGTGAGTTTTGGGAACTAACCATCCTTTGAAACCTCTAATATCTATGTTTCCTCAAATTGAATTAATAAAATGCCATATATAACCATATAAACTGAGAATTTATAGAATATAAAGAATCTATACCTCAATGAAGAACCTGGTTCTTAAAAACAACCCACGTAAAGAAATTCATCCCTAAATTTACATATTAAGGGTGGTCAAGGATTTCTAAAAATAAATATGTATACTAATAGGATACATCATCATATAGCTCATAGGTCTCACCTTATAGAAGGATGTGCTGCCATAACACTCGAACTACAAGAATTAACCATCCTTAAGGAACCTATGTTCTACGATCCAAATTAGTAATAGGATACTCTTAAAAGGATTTTTCACCTACAACTCATCCTCATTAGGATAAATGGTATGCGATAGGTATGAGTAATTGGTTCAAAACTAAAAAACATAGAATAATTCATGCATTTCTTAGTACATTCTATATAACTAAAACTGATAAGTTATTAGAAGGACTCTAACAAAAATCACAAACTGGAAGATATTTCTAAATGAAAGCATACCATGTCTCATGATTATCTTGTTTCCCACGTTGATGTAACACATTGGGAAACATGATACCCAATTTTGAACTCCATAGGTCATCTATGATGATTGGAATTTGATTTTGGAATAGACTATATAGTATCCATCCACTTACAAATCAATTTCACATGCTCTATAATATATTAAATAAGATGAGATCCATGTATAGCTACCAATTTAGACACTAACAAACATATGAGTGGTCAACATGGCCTACCATTCAAATAATCATTCGACGTCATCTTAATATTATCCCAAAAGATATTTTTGTTTGATAATTCAACCTAGGGTATATGAATCTACCAAATTTACCTAAAATAAGGCACCCATGCCCGAAGAATTCCCTTAATAACCTGAATAATGAACTCAAACTATCCATCAGTCTAAGGGTGTTATGTTTTTCGAAAAATAACCTATGTACGTAATTCCCTCAAAATCCCATACCAGAATTGTTAAGTAAACTTGGAGAACTTTTCTAATACAATAGAATTTCGTCACAACATCATATTATCTCATGGGTATACAACCATCCAAGATGATACACACTAAAAGTTTGTTGGATTTTCATGAAATTTGAAACCTTTGTGTGCCTATAAAAAACCCATGAGGAATAATTACATCAAGGTTAAATTAGTAGACCCTTCATTAAAATCAAAATGGCATCATTCTTTTTCCACTTGGGAGTGGTTATCTAATGTAAATGTCTAACTGGTCACTGGTGTTCTGCATTCACCTACTAAAAGATGGAATATATAATGATGAACCTAGAGACATCTATTTTCATACATATTCCCCAGTATAGGTTATAATAATACTGATTCATCATGGTGACAAATGGTTGCACTTCCAATGATGAATCATGTAAATCTCAAGGAATCACTTCATGCATGATTGAATACACCCATATTGGACCATGTGAATGGAGAATCTCATCCTTTCCTATAGTCCAACTAGGAATAGAGTCCTCTCCTTCCACACACTCACATAGGACTAGGCCCTCTGAATCTGATAGATGCCTCATACAAACTCAATCCAAAATTTAATATCTAACAACTGATGATGATAGAGAACTCTTCCCCTGACTTTCATGCACACACAAGTACATCTCAGAGAAAAATAACATAAGCATCAACTACTTGTTGTTGAAATAATACATTTTCTATATATGTGTCCTCCTACTCAGTGCTTTGCCCATTACATTTGTTTACCAAGTTTCTATGAATGCACAATATCAATTGATTGTAGGTATTCAACCCATCATCATTGCCTCAAACTCAGATCAATATGTGTAAATATGTACTTGAAAGTTTATTGGTATGTTTATACCTTAAAAATCAATCCTAGTAAGCAGTGTCTCGAATAACAAAATTTGTGAGAAACTACATCTAACTCGAGATCATGCACTACAAAATACCTCTCTTGTAGACTCAATTTTTGAGCCACGTACACCATGGCTATATCCCCCCAAAAAATAACTTTTCCATGCTTGATACCTAATGCATCATATTTATCTGATTACATCATATATTAAATTCTAAATTCATTATTGTTTCTATATTCAATTTCCATTTCTTCTTTTGATAGGTTTTCTCACAAGAATATGACCATACAATCATCACACCCATAATATTCATGATATAATTGGAATTCTAGGCTTTATAAGACCTTTTTTAAAATTCCAATAATATCAATATATCCCCAAGAAACTATATATAATGAATTGAAACTTCAGAATCTCCCTGTAATCTATAGCTCTCGCCTTTTCTAGGATGAGTAATACTCCTATCTCTAAGATAATGTGACCCATGAAGTGAATCTAATCCATCTAGAAGTGGAACATTGTGAGCATAGAATAAAACAAATGCTCTCTAAGTGTATTCAATATGATATTAGGATGTTTGGCATAGTCATTTTTATTATGATAATACACTAAGATATAAATAACCAAATCCACTACAAATGAATCATGATAGGGATGGGACACATTATTCATTCGTCACATTAAGACAAATGGATCATTTGTGAGACTGAACGACATAATCAATTACTCATATAGATCATACCTACATTGAATGACTATGAATGGTATGTCTGATGATCTAACATGCATATTATGATAACCATGTTTTAAATTAATCTTTGGGAGAAACATAGATCCTCAGAGATGGATGAAGATATTATCTATATGCAGAATTAGATACTGGTTCTTTATCAAAAGATGTTTCAATTTTCGGTAATCAAAAAATAGTCGGATTTTTTCACCAACATATTTCACTAAAAGGATCATAGAATCCCATATCATAGAACTAAGTTGGCTAAAACCATTTTCATCTAAATCCTATATCTTTCTAATGAAATAATTCATCACAGTAGTACCATCTTTAAAGGAGGAATGGATATCATTGTACACATGGAAAAATATCTATAGGCTACTCAACCTATAACAATGGAGGTAATCTAGAAAATTCATCCAAAAAACATCACTAAAATAATAAAACGTTTGTGGGAAATCGTCTCGATTCATTCTTAGATCATTTAGATATAAACTCACAATTTGAGTTGTCATCACACCCAGACCATGATGCTTAGGTCCATATCGTCTTTCCATGAAATCCCATTAACCCTATTGAATGAATATTTTCATAGACCCGTAAAATTCAATGAAAATTTTTTTAATTTTCTTTGGGATTTTACAAGAACGCAGTTTCTGACAGCGCCTGATTCTGAGGCCCGGTGTGCCCGAAATCAATTTCTGAAGTTAGGCTCGGGTACGTTTAGTGAACGAACGAGTGGGTTTTGCTAACTTTTGAACCTGTGCTCGGAATAGAAATCTGAGGGCACCAATGAACTCGCAGCACCGATAATTTCTTACGAATACCCTTCCTGGAGTTGCGTTTACTCGGAAGGAGTTGTTAAAAAAAAGTGAGGAATAAAAATATAATTGTTTTACAATTTTATTTATATTTCCTGCTATGTGGTTAAGCGATGAGTCACAACACCCTTCCCCTCTTTTATGTGGTTATATCCTAAGTATGGGAGTTGGGGGTGGGACCCACTTGTAGTCAACTACCTTTTAGAGGATTAAGGAGGTGTGGGGCCTACACGAGCCCAACCCCTCACCTTCTCCTAACGTTCATAACTTTTCCCCTCTTTAATTTGTACCTCTAAAAAAGAAAACCCCCTCTCTTAACTCTTTCCAACTTACACTAAATGAATAATTGAACCTTCTCAATTAATTAATTAAGTGTTTTGAGTTTTGAATTTCAAATGGCATGTGTTAATAAAATAATTGGTCGATCCCTTTTATTTTATTTTGGGGGAGACACTTTGTGTGGAGGATTTTGGGGAGATAGAGGGAGAGAGAGCCTTGTGAGAAGAAGAAGAGAAGAAGGAAGAGGAGAGAATTTCTCCTTGTTGAAGAACGACGCCTCTTTAACAAAGAACAACGCTTCCTTATCGATGAACCACAACTTTCCTCTTCAGTGACAAGAAAAGAGACGTCGACCGTGGAGACCAATGCCAAAAACAACGTTCTTCTACTTCTTACGATATCAACGGAATCAATATCGTTCTTCCGTGATGTTCGACTTCCGTGACTCGATGACGTCCGACGTCATTTTCGAGGTAGGGGATTATTTTTTTTGTTTGTGAATACTTTCGCCACCATTCATCATTTTCTAAATTGGGCCTCCTGTTATCGCAATAATGGGAGGAGGTCGGACCGCACGAACACGACCGACTCTCCTCACCCCTTGATTCTTTATTTTTTTGCGACACGACCAAGGCAGCGCGGTGCCGTTGCACTGCGCGAAAATAATAAAGAATGGGCAGAGAAGCGCGGCACCGTCGTGCCACACCTTTGAAGTCGATCAAAGTCATGGCGCCGTCGCGCAGCGCCGGAGAGCCTCAAAGAGGTCGTGGCTGGAGCGGGGTCGTGGGGGAGGGGCGCGGCTCCATCACACCGTGCCTATCGGACAAGGTCATGCCCTATGGCCGCGGTGGTGCGGGAGCTGCAGCCGGAATCGCTGGCCGTCGGAGCAGGAAGGTGGGACCGCAGTGGTCCCGCGGCGGCAGCAACCGGCCGGGCAGACCGGTCTGGCCGTTTCAGGGGGAGACCGGGGGTTCGTAACCCCCAGCTGGCCGAAGGAGCGGCCCCCCACGAGGGGTCCATGTTTTGTCAATCATGGGGGTAGCACACCCCCCCCCCCCTGTTCTGCTCAGCTCGACTAGCCAAGTAGGCCACACGGGCCGCGCCGGTGCGGCAAGCCAACCAACCACCAGGCCTGGACGGGCCGCCCCGGCCAGGCCACGCAGGCCGGTCCGGGCTGTGCCAGCTGAGCCGGGCTATGCCCAAACGTGCTGGAACCGGACACATTTCGGGTCGACCCGCTTCGGGCCGACCCAAGGGCTCTCGGGCCGTGTCGGTCCGGGCCCCAAACCCCCATTTTCAGACCTCTTTCGGTCTTTTGCCCATAACATAGGTTATGGATCTCCGATCGATGCACCATTATCTGTGATGTGATCTTTGGGTTGAGACGGTCGTTTCAGTATATTACACTCAAGGTTTCGGAGAACATTGTGTACATCCAAGTTGGTTCAAACCCAAAACCAACCCGGCCCTTGGAGCGGAAACACTTATAACATGACCTCCGGACATCCGATTGACGTGAAATCAACTTTGTTGGATTCATCTTGATGAGACAGAACTTTTGGCATACTTCGCCAGATATTTAGAGGCATTTGGATAGTGGTTGGGTTGGATTGTACCCGAAATCCAATCGGGCCCCTAGAACAAAAATGCTGATAACTTTCAGACCAGACGTCTGTTTGACGAACCGTCAGCAGAGTTGGTGATCACGTTGTGAAAAGGTCCCTATGAGTATACCCTACAAGATTTCGGGGTATAGTTGAGATACGACCGGGTTGGTTTGCACACGAAACCAACCGGGCCCCTGGGATGAAAAGGCTAATAACCCACAGACCGGGCGTCCGATTAACGCACAGTCTGTTGCATTGAGACCCCTATGATGAGGGAGTCCTTTGAGATACTTCTTCATGATACTTTGTGATACTTGGAGTATCGAACTATAGCTCATGGAGAGGACCCTCCCGGAGACGAGCATACAGAGTATGGAGACCGTGTAGCCGGCTGAGACCTGACGACTGCTTGACCGACTCCACTTAGAGTGATACAACTAGCCTAGTGGACAGAGCACTACTATGTTTGGGTGAAGACCCATTGTGGATAGAGCGCCTGGTAGCAGGTAGCAGACCCATAGTACTTGAGAAGAGAAGTACCTCTGCAGGCTATTAGGGGGGATGCACTACTGTGTTTGGGTGGCAGACCCCGGCGGGAAGCACTGCTATGTTTGGGTGGATGACCCGCGGTACTCGACAGGAGGAGTACCTCAGCAGTCTTAGGTTAGTGAGCATTACCTCGGAGACGTGACAGGATCACTGTACTTGTCAGAGACGGGGCTCTTCAGCAGTTATAGTTTTGATAATGAAAATCCTGGTTTGAGCGGAGTCTATGACCTTTGTGTATACCTCATGATGGAGATGGGTCACTTGATAACTAAGGTATATGTATGGTCATATACCTTGGTAGTGGTTATCCGTTGATATCGTAACCTTTGTGTTTCCTCATGATTTAGATAAGTTACTTGATAACTTAGGTATAAGTATGGGCTTATTCCTATGTATGGGTTATCTGTTGAGATCATTCTTTGTGGTTATCCTTGTTGGATTTAGTGAGACCTTGAGGGTATCGGGGTCCCTACTAAGTATCTTATACTCACCCCTACATGGGCTATGCCTACACCTCGATGTGTATTTTTCAGATGACGGGCAGCTCTGACAGAGGCCGAGTGTTCGAGGACTGGACGGTACCCGGAGGTGGACCTCCCGACGAGTCAGTATCTGGAGGTGGACTCATGACAAGATGATACTCGGAGGAGGTTGACGTGCAAGAGCGTTGTGGAGGCTATATGTAACTACCCTTCAGGTATGATCAGTGGCCAACGATCCAGGAGCTGCGCTATCAATACCAACCCTTCAGGTAGTTTCCGAGGTGGACAACCCATGAGCTGCTTCTATTTTTATTCCAACTGTTTGTCTTTCCTGTTGTAATTCGTTCAGTTGTATCTGTACTTTCAGTTGGGTTTGTATTCTGGCTCATATACTTGTCAGCACATCCTTTTTATACTTACTGTTGTACTTCTTCTTGTACTCTATGGTGTTTGTTTACTTTTATAAAGGCAATAGCTTCCCAGTTATTTGGATGTACGCCTTTGGTGCTAGTCTCTATCCCCTTGCCTATGAAGGCGGGCTTGGGGTAGTCACAGCACGGGCCCCGAGGACGGGTCCTGACAAATTGGTATCAGAGGAGTCGATTCTACCACAAAACTTATAACTCTGATATTTTCTTTCTGTGAAGTAATAGTGTTAAGGGTACCGAGTGTGGTTTTCAATTCACGAAGTCCAGTGTTGGTGCGGGCGGCCGACGTATCCATACACCAGGACCCTGACAACTGATTTCCGACTTCCGGAATGAAAACACTGATAGCATGTGTGTTTTAAAAAGTTTTCCCCTTAAAATAGCTCAAAACAGGTCACCTCACCAGATTTAATCATTTGACCGTGTCATGTTTGTTTCTTTCAGGATGCCTTATCACAGACGACCAGCTAGAGCTCTGAGAGATGTATGTACTGCCAGCATGTCGAGTGATGAGGCTTCGGTATAGGGCCCTCTTACATTTGAGGCAGTAGCGGAGGCATCAGCGGTACTACCATACGTTTGGCCACCGATTCCACTAGCCCCAACAGTAGGCGATGCAAGCCGCTTTAGCACGCTGCACGAGTTCCAGTGCCAGAGTCCACCCAGGTTCCTGGGAGAGATGGACCCACATGTGGCTGAGGATTGGCTGGAGGCTGTGGTGATTGTTTTTAGGATAGTGGGTACTCCAGCAGAATTCATGGTGATATTTGCTTCCATCCTCCTTCAGGCAGCAACTGAGAGATGGTGGAGCCACTTTTTCTAGTTTTGCGATGAGATGACCTTCACATGGGGAGACATCGAGACCTTTTTCAGGGTGGAGTTTGTACCAGTAGCTCTGCACCCCGAGCATGTTCAGGAGATGATGCATTTTCCCAAGATTTTCGATCAGTATCCGAGTCATCTATGGGCAGTAGACAGATGATGTGGAGGTCCAAGAGGACAAGATCCAGCCCTATGAAGAGCAGGAAGTTTTATGAATGTGGCAGGAAGGGTCACCTAGCACATGTTTTCCGACTCCCTGCACAGTTGATACGCAGGCGTTGGAGGAGCCACCGATATAGAAGCAGCGGCGGGTGCTTGAGCAACAGCCGAGTAGTGGACAAGGCAGTAGAGCTCCGGGAGAAGGTGGACCAGAGTGGAACTAGTGAATTCATTTTGTTCTTGGTACTTCTATTTCAATGTTGCTGTTGTATTTATGTCTTTGTACTATGAGATGCAGTAATAAAAAGACAGTTATCTTTATGATGTTTTCTTTCCTGTCTTTTTGTTTGGTTGATACTGAAAGGTCCCGATTAAAATTGTTGACATGAACCTCACTTTCGAGATTTCTACTGGAGGAGACCCAGTAACCTCACACTGATGCAAATAGTGTGACTCAAACCTTGGAGGTGAGAGTGACGGTTGGATCTCTTGGTAGTATCGTCGAGGCCTTACGACGTCATCCATGGCATTAGTGCATCATTCATGTCAGGATTGACTGCATTAGGCAATGGGCATGGTTCATTCAGGGGATGAGACCGAGTTTCACTTTTCAGAAAAGGATAAATCTTAGCATCTCTTACAGATTGTAGGCAAAGAAGGTGCAGATCATCCAAGAGCGTATGTAGACTGCACAGTGCAGTAAGATACAGGAAACTGGCGCTAGTCTTAGAGACTCGGGCGTGTTAAATGTTTCAATAAGAGGAAGATTTAAGGATAGATGAGTATGTGAAGCAGCAGACATAGAGGCAGAGCTTGGAGAGAAAAATGAGGTGGTGTACATTTCAACATTCTACAACCACTGGCCTTAGGTGTCACCGCCAGGCTCAGGGAGCTGGAGGGCAGGGGAAGAGTGCGGCTGCATGAGGTCAAGGATTGTGACCCAATGGCTCTAAAAATGATTCAAGGGACAGTCTGTGTCCACTACTTTCTTCTATAGTAACAGACATTGATATGAATCATTACTTCCTTCCACAAATCTTGTCTCGAACCTAGAGTTTCTGGTAAGCCGTAGACATGACCCTCACGTCTGGAGATACCATGGGAGGAGACTTGATAATCACACTTACACAGACAGTTTGGCCTGACCCTCGAGGCGAGATATTCGGTTGGAATCTCTTGGTGGAAGCGTATAGGCCTTACGACGTTGGTCTCGGTGTGGATTGGATTCACAGTTCATTCTCAGAATGACTGTATTAGGCAAAAGGTTGTGGTTTTATACAACGTCGGGATGGGTTTTCCTTGGTCGGCGAAAAGAAAACCCCAGGCAGCACAGGATGAACTCATGCATAGGAGGGTTTGGCCGATCACTCTTGGGTCGACCAACCTTACCCTCATGGCAACAGGAGTTTTGGGTTTCAATTCTAATCAGGAAGTGGATGCCTATTGAGTTCGAGGATGACGATCACGTCCTTATATGGGTCTCACCTCGATGAGGTTTACAGAGATGTGGCCGAGGCGACAAGTTATCTCCGATGTTCATGAACCTTTCTAGGTACTCAGCAGGGCAGGTGAGGTGGTTTACTGCTTGACCCATCCACCTCAGTTGCACCAGGTGCACGACGACTTCCACGTATCTCAACTGAGGACATACATGCTTGACCCGACGTATGTCATCAACCATGGGGAACTGGACATCGGTGATGGGGGTGACTTTTGGGGGGTTCCAGTAGAGGGTGAGGATCAACATGAGTGGTCCTACGAGGACTTTTGATTCCTCTTGTGCGCTTTATTTGGCAGCACGGGAACCTCCAGGTGAACATATGGTAGCGGAAGCCTCAGATGCGTGCTCAGTACCGCTTTTGTATCCCTAGTTTGTGTTAAAGCTTTACGAGGGCGTAAAGCCCTGAGGTGGGAGCAATGTAAAGACCCGTAAAATTAAAGGGAAATTTTTTATTAAGTTTCATTGGGATATTATAAGAACGCAGTTTCTGACGATGCCTAATTCCGAGGCCCGGTGTCCCCAGAATCAATTTCTGAAGATAGGCTCGGGTACGTTTAGTGAACGAACGAGTGAGTTTTTCTAACTTTTGAACCGGAGATCAGAATTGAAATCTGAGGGCACCGATGAACTCAAAGTGCTGGTAATTGCTTACGAAAACCCTTTCTGGAGTTTTGTTTACTCGGGAGGGGTTGTTGAAAAAAGTGAGGAATAAAAATATAATTGTTTTACAATTTTATTTTTATTTCTTTCTAATTGGTTAAGTGATGAGTCAAAACACCATTCCCCTCTCTTATGTGGTTGTATCCTATGTAAGGGATTTGGGGGTGTGACCCACTTGTAGTCAACTACCTTTGAGAGGATTAAGTTGTGGTGGGGCCCACACAAGCCCAACCCCGCATCTTCCCCTAACATTCATAACTTTTCCCCTCTATAATTTGTAACTCTCAAAAAGAAAACCCCCTCTCTTAACTCTTGCCAACATACACTAAATGATTAAATGAACCTACTCAATTAATTAATTTAGCGTTTTGAGTTTTGATTTTCAAATGGCATGTGTTAATAAAATAATTGGTTGAGCCCTTTTATTTTATTTTTGGGGACACACTTTGTGTGGAGGATTTTGGGGGGAGAGAGACAGAGAGAGAGCCTTGTGAAAAGAATAATATGAATAAGGAAGATGAGAGAATTTCTCCTCGTTGAAGAACGACGCCTCTTTAACGAAGAAATACTCTTCCTTATCGAAGAACAAAAACTTTCCTCTTCCGCGACAAGAAAGGAGACGCTGACCGTGGAGACCAATGCCAACAACAACGTTCTTCTACTTCTTCTGAAATCGACGGAATTGATACCATTCTTCCGTGACGTTCGACTTCTGCGACACGACGACGTGCGACGTCATTTTCAAGGTAGGGGATTATTTGTTTTGTTCGTGAATACTTTCACCACCATTCATCAATTTCTAAATTGGGCCGCCTATTATCGCAATAATGGGAGGAGGTCAGACCGCACGAACATGACTGACTCTCCTCCCCCCTTGATGCTTGATTTTGTTGCGGCATGAGAAAGGTAGCGCGGTGCCGTTTCACCGCGTGGAAATTATAAAGAATGGTTGGAGAAGCGTGGCGCCATCGCGCCGCGCCAGAGAACCTCGAAGAGGCCGCGGCCAGATCGGGGCCGCAGTGGAGGGGTGTGGAACCTTCGCACCGCCCCTATCGGACAAGGCCGCGACCTCTGTCTGTGGCGGTGCGGGAGTGGTGGCCAGAATTGCAGGTCGCCAGAGCAGGAGGGCGGGACCACAGTGGTCCCATGGCAGCAGCAACCGGATGGCCGGACCGTGCTGGCCGTTTCAGGGGGAGACAGGGGGTTCGTAACCCCCGCTTGGCCGAAGGAGCGGCCCCCCACGTGGGGGCCGCATTTTGTCAATCAGGGGGGGGGCAGGGCCCCCCCCCCCCCCCCACTATTCCGCTTAGCTCGGCCAGCCGAGCAGGCCACGTGGGTCACACCCAGGTAGGGCTGGGCTGCGCATGCTGGGCCAGGCCATGCCAGCTGGGCCGGGCCACGCCCAAACGGGCCGGTCCCGGACCCGGTTCGGGTCGACCCTGTTTGGGCCGACCTAGGGGGTCTCGGGCCGGGTCGGTCCCGGCCCAAAAACCCCTTTTTAGGACCTCTTTTTGTCTTTTGCCCATAACATGGGCTACAGACCTCTGATCGACGCACTATAAGTTGCGATGTGATCTTTGGGTCAAGGCGGTCGTTTCGGTATATTACACTCAAGGTTTGGGAGAACTTTTGGTACGACCGGGTTGGTTCGAACCCTAAACCAACTGAGCCCTCAGAGCGGAAACACTTATAACATGAGCTCCGGACGTCAGATTGACGTGTCGTCGACTTTTTTGGATTCCTCTTGATGAGACGAAACTTTTGGCATACTTTTCCTAAGATTTGGACGCAATTGTATAGTGGCTGGTTTGGATTGCACCTGAAATCCAAACAGGACCCTCGAACGGAAAAGTTGATAACATTCAGGCCGGACGTCCGTTTGACGAACCGTCAGTGGAGTTGGTGATCCTTTTGAGAAACGGTTCCTATGAGTATACCTTATGAGAGTTCGGGGTACAGTTCAGATACAGCTGGGTTGGTTCGCACACGAAACCAACTGGGCCCCTCGGATGAAAAGGCTAATAACTCACAGACCAGACATCCGATTGACGTGTCGTCTATTGTGCTGAGACCCCGATGGCAAGGTTGTCCTTTGAGATACTTATTTGTGGGAGATTGTGATACTTGGAGTATCTACCTATAGCTCATGGAGCGGACCCTCCCGGAGATGAGCGTACGGAGTACGGAGACTGTGTAGCCGGCTGAGACCAGACGACTGCATGACCGAATCAACTTGGAGTGAGTTGACTAGCCCAGTGGATGGAGAACTACTGTGGTTGGGTGCAGACTCACGGCGGACGGAGCGCCTGGTAGTAGGAAGCATACCCACGGTACTTGACAAGAGAAGTACCTCTGCAGGCTATTAGGGGGAATGCACTACTGTGATTGGGTGGCAGACCCCGGTGGGAAGCACTACTGTGTTTGTGTGGCTAACCCGTAGTACTTGACAGGAGGAGTACCTCAGCAGTCTGAGGATGGTGAGAATTACCTCAGAGTAGTGACAGGATCATTGTAATCGTCAGAGACGGGGCTCTTCATTAGTTACGGTTTCAATAATGAAAATCCTTGTTTGAGCTGAGTCTATGACCTTTGTGTTTACCTCATGATGGAGATGGGTCACCTGATAACATAGGTATACGTATGGGAATATACCTAGGTAGTGGTTATCCGTTGATTTTGTAACCTTTGTGTTTCTTCATGATTGGGATGAGTTACTTGATAACTTAGGTACAAGTATGGGATTATACGTAAGTAAGGGTTATCTGTTGAGATCCTTCTTTGTGGTCATAATTTTTGGATTTAGTGAGCCCTTGAGGGTCTTAGGGTCCCTACTAAGTATCGTATACTCACCCTGCATGGGCTATGCCTGCACCTTGTTGTGTTGGTTGCAGACGACGGGCAGCACTGACAGAGGCCAAGTGTTCGAGGATTGGACAGTACCCAGAGGTGGACCTCATGACGAGTCAGTATCCGGAGGTGGACTCACGACGAGACGATAATCGGAGGAGGTTGACGGACAAGAACATTGTGGAGGCAATCTGTACCTACCCTTTTGGTAGGATCTGTGGCGGACGATCCAGTAGTTGCGCTATTTGTACCTACCCTTCAGGTAGGATCTAAGGTGGACAACCCAAGAGTTGCTTCTATTTTTTTTCAGTTGTTTGTCTTTCCTGTCGTACTTCATTCAGTAGTTTCTGTACTTTCATTTGGGTATGTATTCTGGCCCACTTAGGTTTTTGCACTTCATTTTTGTACTTAGTGTTTTACTTCCTCTTGTACTCTATGGTGTTTGTTTACTTTTATAAAGGAAATGCCTTCCCAGTTATCGGGATTTACGCCTATTTTTCTAGTCGCCAGCCCATGGCCTATGAAGGCGGGCTTGGGGTAGTCATGGAATGGGCCCCGAGGATGGGTCGTGGCATTATTTCACCCTTTGGTGATGTTATGGTCAGCCTTTGGTGATGAGAATCCAAAAAATCATGAAAGAGACCAACCAGTCTTTACTAAAAATGATTTCAAATGAGGTCATCTAAAAGGAAAAGAGATCCCATATGAAGTGAAACCCAAAAATCGCAATGTGGCATCATACACTAATGTAAATCCTTCATTATAATACCCAATAAAGTTTCTAGCATCATAAAAGCATCATAAGCATTAACACTGAGCATAAGACTCTCCACAATGGGAAGATATATAAAGCTATCTGAAGCCCATGTATCAAAAACTGACGAAGATAAATTTGAATCTACTAGAATTGTACCTATGAATGTAGATGGTACAAGATCCTTATCCTCAAGGATCTATGTCAAATTTTTTTCTAGCCTAATCCATGACTATAAGATACTACATAAATGCCCTGAGAAAATCCACATTGTTGTCACCGTAAAACTAGGTTTAGACTACCATTGCCACAACCACCAGCTTGGAATGATTAGTCGGCTATACTCCAGCTCCATGTCTAATGTGAATATGCTAAAACTAATCACGAATGTGTAGTTAGTGGTAACCCTCTCTCACTCAATTTTGGTGGAAATTTTTTTGCTGAATCACTATAGATGGCCAAAATTTCCGAAATATCATCACTCGACTAGGTCCTCCGTACACTGTGGCCTTGTATATCACGACCTACTACATTATAATAACTTAATTAAGGTACCTATCTAACAACACTGTCTATTGGAATATTCATATGGATGAACCAAATGGTTCTTCCTATATATGCTGGATGTATCACCACATGTAGACACCAAAAAACCCAAGCTCGCACCTCAACCATCTCCCAAGTTACACACTTTGGGAAGTTTTTGATTCAATATTCCTTATATGGTTGTTAGAAAAAATTCATTTACCTTTGATGGGATATCATATATATGGAAATAATCTATTTTCTCATATTTAGATAACTCGTCACCCAGCAGAATTGGTGTGAACAATTGGAGCTTGGTATAATTTTCTATGTAATCCATAATTGATAGTGTGCCTTCCTCTAGCATCAATAACTCTAAAGATAAATAGACCGACAATATCTCATAATATAAGTATTCATTTAAAGACGTATAAAAAATTCTAGGTCATATATGAATGATGATCCATCTATGTTATAACATCACACCATGTCCGGGATTAATCAAGAAAAAAATATTCATAGCGAGCATTACCAACCTCTCAGGAAGAGTCCTTTGATGTTTGAAGATATATAGCATGGACTCATTCCAGTCATGTTCAACCAATGCTTCTTCATCCCCTGAGAACATGGTGTTATGATGTTACTGAAACCCAAAAGTCAACTCTTACATAGATTCAGTTGGCTGTGGTGCTCCTTGAATTATATTGACAAATAGTACTAACACATCTTGAAACTATGAATATTCACATATGTCTGGTAAAAAGATTGTTGGAATAGTTGTAACTACTATAGTTTCTAGAAGTATACAATGGACCACCACCTTTATAGTTTATTCATCACCATCCCCTTCGAATATGTCTGGAGGACGTATCTGTGGAATGCCTCAACAATTCCTTATACATTCCTTATATCAATATTTCTATCAATGTCTTCCACTTAATAGTGACAAAATAATAATAAGATAACTGTATTTCTTAAAATATAATAACACACCCCACTTTCTTATCCTTAAGATAGGTTTGGATGTTATATATATCATGTATAAGAATGAGACACTACCAATAGACCATTACTAAGGTTGTGTGTGGTAATGGTCTCTTCCATATCCAACTCATGTTTCCATTTTCATTTATTTCAAATTAAATATTATTTTTATATTCATACTAATTTAAATTCATTACAATTTTACATTTATTTCACAATTAATTTTAAAATGTAGATCCAATGGCCTTTAAAATTCTGATCCACTAGGGCCCATACTCTTAAAAAATCCAAACATGGAATCCACCTGATTCAAACCACAACACATTCATAATACCTATCACAACAATATGTATATATATAATGACACCTATAAAAACTGGATGCAACTAGTAATTCATCAAAAATGGAATTTCATAATTCATGGCATGTGAAATCTACCATGTTCTTATATGATTCATGAGATGGAACACCCTCATCTCAATGGGATGAAGTGAAATTAAAAAATAATGTTAATAATAATATCATAATTCAAAATAATTACCATATTGTTAAATTAAATCAATAGTTGTTAATTCCCAAAAAATAACATTCAGAAAAATAAAAAATGATGAAATACTTGAATAAGGGTGTTACAGTCCCCCACAAAAGAAATCATGTATAGTCTTATGAATCATATGAACCTATAATGGACTCTCAATCACATTACCATTTACAGGTGACCGAAGGAATCCATGTGTAGCCAATAACCTGTGGTGAATCACATAGAGCCCCCTTGAAATGAACATTCATGCTATTGTGATGGATTTTCTGAAAAATAAATTAATGTCCCCATGACACAATGTTTGTCATTAGAATATTCCTAAAAATAAATATGAAATTATTCTAAGAATAATGATGAATAATATACAATAGGATAGAACCTTGTTGTTTGTAAAGATAATGCCCCATATCATCATTTGGATGAATAAAATTCATTGACGATATTCAAGAAAACACACATGACTTCAAAACCATGGAATAAAAAACATATGGAATAAAATATGGTAGGTGATAGGTATTGGTGGACACTGAAAGACATGGAACACACCCCCAGTGACCCAGAATATTTCTTGAGACCTAACCAACATTACCTAATCATCTCAAGAAATCTCTTTGGCTTTTAAGGCTCGCTATGTGGAAGTCCTTTGTTATATCCAACAAACTCAATGATTTCCATTCTACCCTCTATGAATACATAATAAAATTTTTCCATGACATTCATGAACACCACCATATAAACTAAATTGGGGATGTTAGGCATCATAAAAAATTTGAGTAAATATCCTAAAATTACATGTGATAACAACCATAATCCGTGGACTTTAAAAAATAAAAAAAATGTGGATACAAAAGGGATTTTGTGAGAGGTACATGAGGTCAGTCAGTGACATTCGACATTCCCCTATAGGCCCACATGAAATAATGATACCTTGAAAACATATGTTTCACGTCTCACAAAATCACTTTAGCATGTTGTTCTCAGCAGGTGGAAATCCTCATGTATTTCATAAAAACTACATGATTTGAAACCCCGGGGACTGTTATAAAGTCATTAGGTGTGACCAACCACCTAATCCTATCAACTATTTAAGGGAAAATCTAAAATTGATGACTTTGATTCATTCGATAATCAGGATATGTTTGACGCCTTCTCTTGTTTCAAGCACTATACGAAATTCCCCATGGACCATCCCAATACATAGGTCCTATATCCGTATTTGATGAAGCTCATATTTCAAAATATTTTATACTATAATTCATTGTTTATAAACCCACCATAGTGTTGTTGTATGGATAATTGTCACATTTTTATGATATTAGTAATATTTTGTGCTTAATAGCAAAATTGGCCCATTTCGAATTTTTAACTATTTTAACTTATTTCTGTAGTTTGGCCATAAAATGTTCTAAACTAATCTAAATTGAAAAATTATTTTTTTCCCAAATTCAACACATCCAGGTATTTATTTACTATTTGTCTACTAAAACATGAATCGGCCATATGGAAGTTTAAAAGAAGCTCACAAGTGGGAGCATGAAAACAACTCACAGTTCTGCTGATATTTGGTGTAGGGTCCATAACTCATTCATGGTGGGCCCAAATGTTATGAAATTTGGTAGGCGGACGTGAAATTTGTTTTGGATAATCCTTCATTAAGAAAATACCGTGTTTAATGGCCGTTTAATTAGTCATTAAAGCATCCTAACCTGGAGAGTTTTGTTTTGGATATTCTGACTGGACAGAATAAATTCCCAGAGTAAAATCTACAAAACTCTCTGAATACATTTACAATCCCGCTCATATTTAGAGGTGAAACTCCCAAATGAATTATGAACAACATTGTAGAAGGGACAAACGAGTGAAGAGGTCATTTAATGGGGATACAATGTGTCAACATTAGGTGGGAAAATTATGGCTATAAAAGGAGGAGAGCTGCACCCTCTCAAAGCATCCCATTATCCATCCATTCTTTCAAGGCACCAAGGAGGATATCTCCACTGAGGGAAGCCGGCCACAAATAACCCCCCTTTATTTTTAAATTATTTATTTTATTTATTTATAGTTTTAAATTGTAATTTATATTTCTAATAAAATTAATGCATCATTTTTATTTTTGTGTCCACCCATCCACCTTGTTTTTTTCTTCATATTTTCTATTTATTTTCTTATTTATTATTCTAATATTATCCAACATGACCTATTACCCTCAAATATGATGGGTTAACCGATGAATTTTCCCAGGGGAGGTATGTGGAAATTTCATTTATTCTGTGGTTAAATTCTGATGTTTTATTTAGTTTGTGATGAGCAAGAGTGATGTGCACGAGTGTGGCGATCATCCACCATGACACTGCTCTCAAACTCATTTCTATTATTTTATTAAATATTTTCCTTCCCTTATAATGGATACATGTTCTTCATAGGACGGACATGAGCCATTCAGTGGTTGAAATTGAATACGATGGAGCCAAGTCTTGGAAGATGTCACACTCACGATCGAGGTATGCCATCAACCTTGATTATAGGATGAGGTGAAGTTACGAATTCTAAATGAATTCAAGATTTCACACCAATAAATAAAATAATAGTAATTCATGAATGAGATATTATAATTTAATTATCAATAATAATTTAAATATTAATAAGGATAATGATGAAACCCACAAACCAACCAATAAAGGCCAAGTTCTATCTCAATTAATTGCATTTTGTCATTGCATGTCAGTTTTTATCTTTTATTTTAATTAAATTGTATTCCACTAATAGTAATATAAAAACAACCAAAAGATATAGTTTAGTTAAATTAGATTATTTAAGCAAATGATTAAAAAATCCCCTCAACTGAGATGACCTTGTTCAGCCTCTATGATGCACTAGGAAAAATTAAATTGCTTTTGCCACACCCTACGACAGGCGTGCGTCAAAACTGGCGCTACTACCGAGGAGCTAATCAGTTGATTAATTTAAATTTTCTATTTTCAAATTTTAGATAGTTTTTAATCATTTTTAAAAAAAATAAAAAAAAATTCCATGATGAATTCAAATAATTAGTATTCAACATGGACTGACAATTACTCAATGGTGCAAGAACAAGAAAAGTACTACACTAAAGAGTCCCTCCAACAAAGAGTTGAGGAACTGATGATAATGGTCATGCAAAAAATATTGTGTCACAACAACACTGATCTCACTAGAAGATTTGAAGACAATGGTCGATAAACTCTAAGCTAACTTAAAAAGATTTGAGGCCAAGAAAAAATTGCCTCTGGTCATCCTCGATTTCACGGAATACAACCATGAAGTTGAGGCCAAACTTGAAATGGTGGAGCCTGACTACCTACCTCCATCTAGTGAATATCAAATCCATGATGCACTTTAAATTGAAGAGCAGATTAAAGTCAAACCAAATCAGGGATAGGATACAATATTAAACTCAAACTCTTTTAATTTTATTGAAAATAATTTCGGTATCACCCCTAATAGTTTGGAATTTTCAGATTCGATCATCTCATATTTTTCCTTGGAGGATGATGAGGGAAAATAAATTGCACCTATTGAGGGACAATTAAAGCTCCATGAACACACTGAATATTTACTAGGCAGAGCTCAATAATGGAAAGATAATGTTGCAGAAGTAGCAAAAAATGAGGAGGAGGCTATGTAATTCATCCTACCCTCACAATGAAAGTTGTACCTAATTGTGAAGGGGTGGATCTGGTATACTCTATCCATGGAGTCTTCATCAGTAAGGACAAGGAACTGTATGATACGAAGAGCCAAATGTGGGGTTTTAAATCAATGAAGATTCATCCACCATCATATTAAGGATAAAAGTTGGTACTGCCCTCTAGAGGCAGAAAAAGATGTCAGGGCCCACTTGGGGGATCATACCAAGATTTATCATTCACATTCATTATAGTAATTTAATTTTCAATATTAGGAATTTAGATTTCAAATTCAGTATTAAGAATTAGTCTGGCACGTGGCCCCCTCTCTCTTTTTATATTTAGGTTAAATGAAATGATCCTTGTGATTATTGCGTAATTTTTCTTTTGTAGGTTCCTGAAGGCAGAAGGAAGTCCCGAGAATTAGAGGAAGAGGAACAAATATTTATTTTAAAAGGAATATCACTTTTTATGATTATCATTTAAACTCCTTTCATTTTTTGGTCAAAAACATTTTTTGAACATTAATGAATATTCTTATCACTTTTGACACATCAAATGATTTCTGAAGAGTTGAAATAATTTTGGAAATAATGGATTTTAAAATATTGTTGATATGAATTCTTTTCCCCTGAAATGGATTTTCAGGAATTTTATAGAGTTTGACTGATTTTTGAAATCCATTCCCACGAAACAATAACTTAGAATATTTTTCCAATCCTGTGAGGTATTCTAAACCACTTTAACATATTCTTCCTAATACCCACACTTTCTTGAGGGAAACTTGAATTTTGTGTGAGAACAAGAATTTATGAATAATTATATTTTGAAGCGTTGGATTTCATAGAATGTATTTGAAATTATTGAGGCATATATTTGGCTAGCAACATTTTATCTTGAGACCCACCTTTACATTTATCTTTCGTAATCCCATAGATTCCATGAATTGCCTTATTGGTGCAATCCACATTACAAGCCACATTTTCCTTACCTACCTGCACTTTTAGTATTTTTAATGGATATTTTATGTTTGAGTGTGGGGGAAGGGACTTTAGTGTGCATTCATTGGGATTTGTATCATTTATGGGTGGTTTGAGGAGTGTATCAATACTTTGGGCAGTGGATAATAAGATATTTGGGCATGTGTCATCATTTCATTGTGCTTATTTTTGTTCCATCTATTTCTCCGACAAAAAAAGAAAAAAAATGGAGATAAGCTTGAATTACTCATTGTAAATTATTTTATGACTCATGACCCTCTCAAAAATAAATTTCATGAATTTTTATTCATTTATTTTATTCAATTTTCAGCTCATCCTCTATGAAAAAGGAAAAAAATTAATAACTAAATATGTGCCATTATAGAGACTTAAAAAAAGGGGAGAACATAGATGATATCATTCATTATAATAACTTCATGTCTCATGTACCATGTCATAAAAGGGGTGGTGTTGTTTTTCATATTTTCATGTGGGATTGAGAGGGGAATTTCTTGTGTTTTCCCTTGATTTAATCATGCATTGTACATAAAAGTCAAACATCCTCTTTCTAGCCTGAAACTTTTTCAATCATTTCCCCACCAACCCTAATCAATAGAATCATTTGAAACATTAATTAAATCCCTCATGATTAAATTCATTTTCATATTTTACGCTTTGGAGAAATGAGAATTTTCACTAACCTATGGTGATACATGTTATTTTCAAGTATGAGTATAACTCTAGATTCAATTTCCTTTTAGTGAACAGTGACATAAAATTCAATGTGAGGAAGGTTGTGATTGGTTCATGGAATGATTTATGAGGTTGGACAAATTTTAATTATAGAAATGAAAATTATTGAGTCTTGTTTTTCACATATGATACATGATGGACTTCTATTTTGGAAAAGATCATTGATATTTTCTAATTTTTGATTTTTGTGTGGAATTTTATTTAGATGTAAGATGATTGCCTAGGAGTGAAATGTTTTAGTGTATGGGAGTGATTAAGCTCACATTTTAATATATTTTATACTATAAATAATTGATTATAATCCCACCATAGTGTTATTGTATGGGTAATTGTCATATTTTTATGATATTAGTAATATTTTGAGCTTAATAGTAAAAATGGCCCATTTAGAATTTTTAACTGTTTTAACTTATTTATGTAGTTTGGACATAACATTTTCTAAAAATATTCAAATTGAAAAATTATTTGTTTTCCAGATTCTAAACATCTAGGGATTCATTTACTAATTTTGGATAAAAAGCTGCATCGGCCACATGGAAGCTCAAAAGAAGCTCACAAGTGGGTGCATGAAAACTATTTACAGTTATGTCGATATTTGTTGTGGGGTCCATAAATCATTCATGGTTGGCCCAAATGTTGTGTAATCTAGTGGGCAGATGCAAAAGTTGTTTTTTAGATTCATTCATTGAGGAACAACCTTGTTTATTGGCCATTTAATTGGTCATTAAAGCATCAAAATCCGAAGATTTTCGTTTTGGAGATTTTGAATGGACAGAATAAATGCTCAGAGTAAAATGGACATAAATCTTAGAATACATGTCTCAATCCATTGACATGTGGAGTGAAAACACCCAAGAGAATTATGAACAACATTGAAGAAGGGCTCAACACGTTAAGATATCACTAAATGGGGTTACAACACATTAACATTCAGGGGAAAATTCTGGCTATAAAAGAAGGAGAGCTCCACCCTCTCAAAGAATCCCATTCTCCATCCATTCTTTCAACTAACCACGAAGGAGATCTCCACAGCAGGAGGCCGACGGTAAGTCATCTCCATTTACATTTAATTTATTTCTTTTATTTATTTTTAGTTTTCAATTTTAATTTATATTTTTAATAAAATTCATATATTATTTTTATTTCTATGTCCAATAATCCACCTTGTTTTCTTATTCTTCTTTTATCCTTATTTTCATCATTTATTATTCTCATATTCTACACCATGAACTATTACCCTCAAATATGAGGGGTTAACCGAATACTTGTTCTGGGGGAGGTATGTGGAAATTTCATATATTCTGTGCTTAAAATATGATGTTTTATTATGTTTTTGATGATCAAGAGTGATGTACACGGGTGTGGCGATCGTCCACCACGACACTGATCTCAAACTCATTTATATTTTTTTATTTAATATTTTCCTTCCCATATAATAGATACAAGCATTTCATACGATGGAGTTGATCCATTCAGTTATCGAAATGGCATACGATGGAGCCAGGTCTCGGAAGATTTCACTCTCATGATCGAGGTGTGCCATCAACCTAGATTATAGGAGGAACTGAAGTTAAGATTTCTAAATGAATTCATGATTCCACACCAATAAATAAAAAAATATTAATTCATGAATGAGACCACATAATTGAATTATCAAAATTAATTTAAATACCAAAAAAGAGAATGATGAAGCCCACAATCCAACCCATAAAGGCCATGGTCTTTCACAATTAATTACATTTTGTCATTGCATGTTAGTTTTTACATTTTGTTTTAATTAAAATGTATTCCATTGATAGATAATATAAAAAACAAAAGAAGTAGTTTAGTTAAATTAAATTATGTTAGTAAATGATTGATAATGCTCCTCAAGTGAGGAAACCCCGGTAAGACACTATGCTGCACTAGGAAAAATTAAATTGCCTTTTCCACGCCCTACAACAGGCGTGCGTCAGTATTCCATGAGACTGATCGCCTATTCCCCCTTGTTTCATACACCAATCATGACTCACATGTTCATAGGTATATTCAATAAAAATTTCATTAGGAATACTGAATTTCTAGTATACTGGTCAGTTTTAGAATGTAATCCTAGATGAGTGGTATGGTAACAACACCCCTCATATAGTGACATATACCATGGAGCCAGACCCATGGAATTGTTAAACTATGATGATGATGATTACTTCCATAAGCAGGATTTGTGGGATGTATCCCTGAGACTGAATATCAAAAATTTTGTATCTCAGTACCAAAACATATGTCCTCATTACATGATGATATGGTGTACGAAGTTAAAGAACAATTTTGAGATTCATTACTATAAAAATTCGATATGTATGATTCTTCATAATGGAACAATCTAATACATAAAATATTAACTACCTCCTTATGGGTAAGCACATTCTGAAGAATTTGGTCATATGACTTCAACACTTAAATTATATATTCACCATTGGGTAAATGGGTGAAGAATCATTAATACATAGATATGGATTCACTAATGATACCACACCTCCATATGTTCATCATGGGACTACCTATTTTTAATACGATAATTAACTGGTGAATAATTTTTATAGGGAAATTGGTCCCACAATGGAATTTGGGAGAGATTCATAATCATATGATAAATCTATTAGACAGTACCTTAGAAGTAAAAAATTCCCCCAAAAAGGTGTGATGATACTGAACTCCCATCCTCTAGTCCAATGTGTGTCCCCAAGAGTTAGTAGTTTGGAAAACCCAAATAACCATCAGCCATTGGAATGTAGGTCTACACCTAACTAAAAATAGAGGATCCATATGGATTTTCTAGGAAAATTGATAATGGTATACCATTGAGGGAACCCAAATTCATGAATATAATACCTAAAGAAACAACTATAGCAGTAAAAACTATAGAAATCAACATTTTAATGAAAGTAAATTAGGTTTTTTTCTTATAAGTGGCTTAGTTATGCCTAAGAACAACCCATTAAAAAACTATATTACCTTAATTTACCTATATACAATCACCAAATTTTAATGAAAAACTGAAAAAGCTCAGATACCACTTTGTAACAACCCTGACCTAGATGCCACTAAAGGGTTATCCAATTCATGTTTCCCACATGTCCAGTAGCTCATCTCCCCAAACACAAGAAGCTACCGAGTAATAGATAGGCCCTATGCTGAGTCCATAGAAAGACCATGCCCTCCTTCATAAGTGAAACACAATAGAATAATTAAATCAAACATGTAGAAGAATAAGAATAATAACTAGACAATGAATAAATAGTGGAAGTCAGTTATATGAACAATATCCTAAACCACCTCATATACAAAATAATGATCCATGTCATATGCCTCTAATAAAGAATCCAAACATGTACACAAGGCATATATTAAATACATGTGACAAGTGTATACAATGACAAAAAATATCTAGATTGAAACCTGATACTCATCACTGTCACATGCTCATGATCCTATATAGTAATGAAGAACATGTAGAGTGTCACTTCCCCTTATCCATAATTGTAATCATATGGTCAGTTTGGGTACCCAAATGTGGACCAAACATGTTGTGAGACTAAATCCCAATAGTTAAATACCAAATGATATGTTCCAATCATCCATATAATATATTTATAAATAGTCTAAGTGAAAAATATTACATGTCAAATAATTTCTCAAATGTATACATCATTTAATTCCTGGATCTCATTTATGACCAATTTCATTTAAAAGGTGTGTCTCTGAATTAATTTCCAGTCATGTTTCATTATAATTAACCTCATTTATCTTTTCAATCTAATAAATATAATAAATCTTGATACCTTTCATGTATCGTAGCATCACCCTTAGAATTATTCTCAACGATTCGAAACAAGCCATCCATAAATATCTATACAAGATCGAATCCATTCGTCTTCTTTGGAGTGAAAGACACATCCCAAAAATAATTTCATACATTGTTCATTTTATAAAATGATCATATTCCTAGAAAGCCTAATTTAGAATCCATGTATCACTCCATATGTAATATAAACCTACACCTAATAATCTAATAAATTTATAAACTCTCAGGAACTCAAGTATCACTCTAGGTGTCATATAACATCACTTCCGTTTGAGTTCATCCATGGAGGTCTACTAAGGGAGCCCATGTATTACCCATGGAATAAAGATCAATACAGTTATGTATGGAATTCATATATGTATGCATGTATCACATGTCCTATAAATGTCAATCCTCTGAGTCCGTCCTTGTATGTCTGCTATAGAGTCCATGTATCACTCTTGCATAATAATGATAATATCCAATTGAGTTATTTGATGTAATTTTAATTTGAATAAATTTGTAGCAGAAGGCATATATTCATTTAACTAATTAAATATAATTTTATCATCTTCATTTAGACATGTTATTATCATAACCAATATAGTTTAATTCCATCTCATCTATAATGGTTACTCAAGACATTAGGCAAACACAGAGGGGATAACTTCAAAATACACACATGAGAGAATAATTATAAAAATATCATTAATAATAATTAAAATTTTACATGGCATTGTATCTTACAACCTAACATGTTTATAACTATATAAAGGGAAATATATTCTTAATAAAAAAATCTTAACAGGGGTTATGTTGAGAAGGATTTTCTATAAATTAGTCACATGGGAATTTCATTTAACCAAGAAAATCATGTTTAATATTCTATTTTAAGTCTCCAGCTAAGGCCATAGTCATCTACCTTTTTCCATTGATCCTTTCAATTTCTTGTTCATAGCACATAATAAATTTAATTTAAACAACCCATGATAAGGGGAAAAGGAACACATAAGGGTGTCAAAGGCAAAGCCAGAGATGGTGGTCTATCTATATAACTGAGACACCCAAGGGGTGTCAATAAATTATGGTCTGAAACCTATAAATTTCATTGATGGTATCATTAATTAAATATTAAATAAATAACAATTAAATGAAATTTTTTAAATAATTTATAGAGGTAACCAAAAAAATTTTGTATGGTACAAGAATATATATTAATTTTTCAACTTTTAAAGAAAGGTATGAGACCACCTACCTTTAGCTAGTATATGATTTATGGTTTAGTATTAGCCAATAATTCATCTTATATTGGGAGAAAATAGAATTACTGATGAAAAACATAATAGTAAGAAAAATTAGCTTCCACTCAAATATCTTAGTCGATATAAAAAAGAATAATGAATGTATTAAATGGAATCACGCCCTAACTGATAAATATCTGATAATAAAAAAGGTTCTTTAATCTAGTACTAGATGGAGAAGATTCGTCAAATTTAAGAATATTAAAAAATGGAGCTTCAAATGGAACATTCTCTTCATGAGAAGAAATTGAAAAATATTGGTTAAGAAATAATTTAATTTAATAAAAAAATATAAAATTATCTCAAATTAATTTCATCACATAATATGAGGGTACGGTTTAAAAAAAATTCCCCAACCATGTAAGGCCATCTAAAGGATAAGATAACCCCAAATCATCCTAAAAAGGGTTGAATACCCATGCATAAACTTTTCAAAAAACCATTTTCAAAGTTGTATTAGTATAATGCACAAGACATATTTCTCCACAAAAAGTGGGTTTCAGATACTGAACTAGGATGAAAAACCCAAGATACCTCTATGACCTCAATGGTTATTCATAAATTCAATATTTAGACATTTATTATTAGAATATATCGAATGTCAAGAATCTATATGTCAAGGGAGAACTAAGTTATTGTAATGATGACATGTCTTATGGTGTAGTGGTTGTGACAAACCACTAACTTTTTAGTTATAAATCATTTTTTATATTTAAAAAACCCTTTAGTTTATTTTCATCATGAAGAGTTCAATGAGATTTTGGGGATCACTTAGGTTCTTATGAGTAAAATTCGGTGGCCCTACATGTAATCCAATGTATATAGTTCCATTAACGCGATGACAAAAGAAATGTGGCTACATAGTGGAATCTATATAAGGTGGGAAACCTATTATATTCCCACCTTCCATCATGGGGCACTCACTGGGCAATTAGTGAGTACATAAATACTTTATTAAATTGAGAAAATGGCACATTATAACTCTTCCATTTTTAGTGGGTTTCTTATCAAAAGTATTGACATTTCATAAGTTCTGGTTTTTATGTATTTTAATCATTAAAACTAGGATTCATGGGTTTTTGATGGTTTATACATGATTAATGTTTTTTTGGAGATATTTGATAAAAAAATATGTATCTCGTTGAATGGGGAGTATTTGTGGGCTTTCATTGTAAACTCTACCATGAAATGAGTGAAGGGAATTAGTTCAGCTAAGAGTTTCTAAGGGTATGGGGTGATGCACATTATTTGGTGGGCCACGATTTGAGAAACCCCACCATTGATGTTTTATACAAAATGTTGATGAAAAAATACCTTGGTTTAGCTGACACATTGTAGTGCTATTCATGTCAAGAGGGACTGTTCAAGAACACAATGAGTGTGGTGAGGTCATGGGGGTGTCTAGAATAACATTTACATGGGATTTCAAATGGATAAAATATAGACTATTCTTCCTCAGATTACATATATTTAATATGTGAAATAATATAATACTAAAAGACGTGTCTATAATGTTGTATTAATTCATTAATCCTATCTATTTATTGATCTTCACTCCACTACCTGATGGAACCAAAAAATTTGATGATTTTTTAGGATTTCAAGCATTATTGGAATGACTAGATAAAAAATTCCATGCTAAATCTATGACCTTGGGTGATTCATTATCCAGTATTCTAATTTCATGATTTTTGTATAATCAAATAATGGATGGAATTGTCTAGTATTATTTGACCAGATTTTTGATACACTTGCATTAATTGTATTGTTTTTATCAAAGGTAAACAACAATTTTGCTTGGGAAATACCTAGAACTAGTATCATTATCAGATTCATATAAGTATTTTAGTATATACCTAATTAATTACCTTAATTAATTAAAGAGGGACATTATAGAACATTTTTGATGCCTTGTTTCTATCCATTTATAATTATTTGTTAATTGAAACATGTCCCACTTGGGGTGTGAATTTGGTTCAGGTAATTACACTCATAAAAAAAGTAACATTCATATCTTGAAGCATGTGGAAGGATGTTCCTTTCAATAATGACTGTATTTATATGATTATTAAAATTATGTATGTTTTTTCCCTGTAATAGTTGACCAATCATGATATTTATCACATGGGTGCATCTATCCTAGGACACTATATATTATGTTTTATCATATGCACATGCATGCATAACATGTGATACCCACGTTTTATTTTTATCACTAGTGTGTGTGTTCTGATAAAATTATCACACATTATAAGGTATTATATTACAATATTTGTTATTCCAAATTACCATGTGTTTTATTTAGTATATATAATTTCTTTGTAATTATATTACAGGTGCTAATGTGACTGGTGGACCATCATAGCTTGGTGGACCAAGAGAGGATCATATAATGACACCACATGTTACATGATGACCATACCGAGCTATAAAATATTGAAATAAGGATTTGGGTCCAAACCTGTGGGAATGCATGACTTCTCTGATCTAACAAAGAAGGTAAAAATTGGGAATGATTGTTTTTTGTGACCCTAACAAAGACATGGGGCATGGATATGATGACGTTGTGGCCTAAAATGAAGTCATATCATGATGTGTTAGCCTTGGGATAAATGTAGTATTCATGTGATTATAATATGGTTGACTCATGTTCATGACTTCTATAAAGAATATGCTTCTATAATGGTTCTAAAATAGGTAGTACCAGGGGTTTGTGGTGTCTTAGTTCGAACATGGCCACTCAGTCTATTAATGCATCTTGGTCCTTGTAAATTGTTTTCAACATGACAATCACTATTATCAATATGACTTCATACTAATGATGAATTAGTGGTAACCTACTAGGTTTATACACACATCCTTTATGAGAATCACAATAATGTGGAATTGTTCATAGTTTAAAATATAGGAAATGGTGTGGCCATTGTGACCGGGACTATAGAAATGGAGCACATTTTTCAGACACAATGTTGAGAGACACACTAGAGGCATGTCAAAGTATTTTATTTACTTACCTTTCTTAGTCATAAAATTTTTTTCACCTTCCACATTGGAGATCATTTTATTATTATTCTATATAACTTCTATTATTTTCTATTAAATTTATCATAACATTTTTTTCTTCTAATGTGATATTGTTTTTACGTTACTTTATGTGTATATATATGATATAGTCTCCCTACTAACATTATACTGATCCTCAATGCTATTTAGACACCTGTTGCATATGGGGAGGCACACATGAGGACACATGAAACTCTAAATAATTCTTAATGAAATCTCCTGATGTTATAAAAAATTATTAAAAAAGGATTTAAATTTTATCATTATGAAAATGTTTTTGGGAAAGGTAATAATTTGTATGGCTCTGTGGGACACAGGTAGGGTATTACCATGTGTTTCTATTCAATAAATGTGTAATGAACAATGGAGTAAATGTTAGTGGGAGTGTTGTTACAGATATGGTATTTTAATTTTATAGTATTTCTTTAATAAAATTCATTGATATGTACAATTTATTAGTGAAATATATTTTTAAATTTATTTTTAGATGAATTTATTCTATCTAATACTTTTTGAAAGTAAATATGACTGTTGATATATATATCTATGACTAAAAATATAGAATATAGATCAAGGATTGAGCTTTTGCTGATACTAGCAAGGTTTTATTTTATTATTAGTGACAGTCTCATAGGATTAATGTTACATTACTCTTTATTAGGGAAAGTAAATTTGTTAGTTTTTATCTATTAAGCTTATATATATATTCAATGATTATGATCCAATTTATAAAGTGATTCTGTGATATCTTCTTATAGGACTAAATAGTTATGTGGTAAATGTTACTCTCCCAGGAGAGGATGATTCCGTTCAAAATTCATTCATGTTGGAGAATAAAATATGGAATACTACCACAGATAATATAGTGGTTTATGAAAAATAGAAAAAACATCCAGTGGTCTTCCACATAGTACATATTCAAGGAGGATGAATTTTTATAAAAATACTCAACAATGCTTGAGATTTTTACCTCTATAACTCTTCAACCATATAGTTAACCAGATTCCCTTAAAGAGGTGAAGAATCGATTCATTTCATCATGGGGATCATTGATATGGTAGATACCCTAGATTATCAACATGAATGGTTTCATAATTTCATGAAACATGGAATTTATAATTGGTTGTTGATTTTTAGGAATCTGGAAAGAGAATGTGAATTATGACTTTGAAAACCTTCAAGATCTTTTTCATCAAGGATTTCATTCCATGTAAGATAAACCAAGAAAAAAGATTAGTGTTTTATCCATATTCATTAAATAACAATTATGGTGTTTTATTACATCAAATATTTCAATTAGTATATATTCTTTAGTCCTCTCATGGATGTGAGTAAGGCTAAGAAAGACATGAATATCATGATTGCCTCTGAATGGAGAAGAAAAAATTTGGTCTAGATCATCGACCAGTAACCATTTTGAGATCTTCTTTCTAGGGTCTTCATGTTCATGATTTATTTGGAGGAGGATAGAGGTATTGTATTTATACCATCATGGAAATTAATATTTAGTTATACATCATGTTATTGGAGGAAGAATTTAAATTAATCATACTAGAATGTAAGTAGATGGACATAGAAGAGTGTGGGTTCTTCCTCAAATATTGTGGATGAAAGAGGTCCTTTTTGATTCAACTATAACACCCAGAGATATTATGAGATATATTATTTTAAATTTATTTCTTGTCTTCTATTTTACACTACAACAAGATTATATTTTACTATACACAACACCGTATTATCTTGCAGTATATGCAACAATATTCTTGTCTAGTGTTACACACAATTTCAAGTTTGTTTTGTGGGAATTATTCTATGTGAATTAAGTATAGATTTTTTGTAATGTATAAATGAAATAAGTTTTTATTATGTTATATGAAACACCAATTTTAGCTTCCACTACACGAATCCCTGACTTGGCTTGCATCACACACAATCACGACCTTCCACAATAGCGTGTGTAGTACGAAATACCGGGATTCTCTAAAAAACAATATATTGTTATAATATTATTATGAACTAGCCGTTATTAATAGTATTAACTAAATTTTGAATTTTATAAAATTATTATTCATATTACACATTTTCTATTACATGGTATGAGAACAAAATAATATATTTGGGTAAAATAAGTATTTTAAAAAAATGCAGTTTTCCCGCCTTTTGATGGCGCACCCACTATAAATCTTATTTTTAAAATGATTATATGTTCAATTTGACAAAATTAAATTCTTATTTGGAATCATGATATAAAAATTTACTTTGGATAAATTTTTCATATTATTCTGATAACTTTTATATTTTAATGAATAGTAAAAACACGTTATATTTTAATTAAAAACAATTTTTTTCATCGCAATAATTTATATAGTTAAATTATAATATTGATTGATTTTAAAGTATGAATATAATATTATTTTTCCATTTAATATAATTTACCTCATTACCATTAATTTTACATTGAATTCATAGGTAAAAGCATTTCAATCTTTGGCAATGTTTTAACTTTTAAAACCCATTTTCTAAACAACAGGATTAATTTTAAATAAATTACTGCAACTTCTAGGTTTTGAATTTTGAAAAATTGATTCCATATTTTTATTTAGTGCTTCCAAATTATGTTAATAGGTTACTTTTATTTTATTGATATTATGAATAGTAACTACGGTAATTTTTATTTACTGAAGTTAAAGGTAAATTGGGTAATTAAGGGTAAAAATAAGATTATTAAATTACCCTTACACCTGTAAAAATTATACTGGATGACTGAAAGTATACCCATATCACATAAGGGTCAGAATATATTTATTTTATGGTCTTTTGACAGTGATAATAAGTTAATTATTATTAATACTAAAGAAAGATAAAACATGTCAGTCTCTTAAATCTTATAAGTATAATATTTTTATTTTTTTGATAAACTTCATGAAACATCATAAATGAATAGTATCCAAAAATCTAATAAAATTATCTACATCATGTGAATTTATTTATAATTTTTAGGTATTAAATAAATATAATTAAAGGTGACACAATAGTGATGTTGAAATTATATTATTTATTGAAATATCAAATAAATGGTTTTAAAAAATACTAAAATAAATATTATATGAACTATTTAATGTTCTCCAAGAATTTTATAGATAAATATGACATGTCATGAATCTATTAGATCTTATATTTTGAACATATATTCTGTGTGGATTTTATTTAAATTCAAATAAATGAATAGTGTCAAAATTTACACTATTGTTATTTTAAAAAATTAACATCATATAATATTGTTTAAAAATAACAAAAATATTTAAAAACTTTAAATTAAATTTTATATGGTCTAAAATTTTATAAATTATCCAATTATGTAAAATTCAAAACACATAATTAAATATTTATAACTATTTAAAATTTAGAATCTTATTACAACAAATAAAATTAAATAGATTAAATAAGGATAAATAACGTTGATATGGTTTAAAATAAATTTCCAACATGTCTAAATTTTAATGGTTGATGATATTACAACCCTATATCATCTAATATTGTAATAAGAGTCATTTTTGGAGTTTTTTAAGTGTGGTTTGATTTATTATAAAATAATATTTTGAGGTTTCCAAAGGTGCCCCTCTCCTCCCTTATAAATGAGCACCTCCTCCCTCTCCTCCTCATATTATATTGAGCCTTCAAGATCAGAAAAACCCTGACCATATCTCTTCAAAAAATATCTAGTTATAACATATAGGTTTTTGGCTTCTCAAAAGACCAACTCTAGTGCCCTAAGAGGATGTTTAAAATAGGCGTGTTGAAGAAGAGGTAATCTCTTCTACCGATTCTTTCAAGTTTTCTTATTCTTATACATCTTCTTCTTTAGTTTTTTAATTAATAAGTATTAAAATCAGTATAACTAACATAATGATATGTTATTATAAATATGAAACAACCCCATTTCAACTTTTATCCATCCTACAGAAAACGAAATCATTGCACGTGCGTACGTACGGAATACCATCTCCATGCCATGGTGTAATCTGTTTTTCCACCTCCACCTTTCATGGATGGGTATAATGTTGTAAAGAATAACTATATATGGTTATTATAACATCATATTTATTCTGAGATATTATATCATCTACTCCAATTCCATTCATTAATAATGGGAATGATATCATTGTTTGTGCGTACGTGCGGATTTTCGTGTCCATGAAGCGATGAGATTCATTTTCCATGTTAACCATTCAAGAATGATTATAAAGTATATAAAATAAATAAAAATTATATATATGACATAATAATGCTACTAGATTTATTTATATAAATATTTCATCTACTTACTTCCATTCATGTCAATAAGGAAATGAAAACAGCGTTCTTGCATACGTACGGCCTACTGTCTCCATGAACAGTGTGTTTCAATTAATTTATCTATCTATTATATATATATATACTGAATATGAATGATATATAAATCATGTTTTACATTCTATAAGTGAGTAAATCATGATATAAGTAATAATAATATCCTGAATAACAAGTCCAAACATGTACGATAAATGAAACAAATATTACCCAAAACATTGCTTTAACATTGAATTGGCAAATGAATGGGTAATATAAAGAGATAAGTGAATCATAAATGATATCATGAGAATGATTGTGATTCTGGAATAAGTCAGTGAAATTATTTAAATCATTATACAGGAGGTTCAGATACGTATAAATCAAATCAGACCTAAATTAAGGGATAATATTGCAAATCTCATTTTATCCGGGATTTCTTATACGTAAGTATTTACTGGGGTTATATTTTTCATTCATGTACTTAATTTTTTTTCATAAATTGTTTAATATTCTTCCATGTATGATTAATGTCATGTTTAACACTATTTGACTTTTACATTGGGTTATGGAAGGAATCATTCTTTTGTTTACCATGCGTGGTACTTTTTGACATTTCCAATAAAAGTATGGGGAGAATGTTTTTTTAACTTATATGTCATGAATGGATTTTTTTACAGTTTTATAATGACTTATTTTCATTAAGATTACTCTATAATATTTCATTAATATTATAAAAAAATCCTTTTATTTTAAAACTACATGTCATTTTTTGAAAATAAAGTGATTTTGAAGAAGAAAGGATATTTTTCTCAAGAATTCATTTCAAGTGTTTTATCAAAACCATTTTCCATCTAAGATTGAATAATTTCACATGTGTATGTTTTAAGTGTAATGTATATATTATTTGCATGGTTTGATTCTTATTATGATGAAATCATGTCCTTTTTTTATATGGATTATGTTATGATGAGATGATGTTCATGAAACCATTTTTATTATTTGGGTTATGATGAATGATTTATTTTTATGTTGTGGCAGACGTAAGAATGATTTCATTAAGAGATGTGTGGGACCTATATCTCCTTCCAATGCATTGGGTAAAGATTTATATCTCATGATATAGACATGGATAGAATGGCACATTAATCCAGTTCAGTGATACATTCTAGGAACAAGGAGGGAACTCGATTCAGAAAGGGAATTTTTCCACTATGATGGTCTTGGAAGCAATGCCTTGGCTACTATAGAAATCATAACATCTACATAATGGTTTCCATAATTAAATGTTTTATTCCCATGTTATTTTATCATGGTTAATGTTACTTTTTGATCTATGCCTTATGCACTGCCAAGATTTATATCATTACTCATGATTTTAATGTTTTATGTTCATGTTATTACGTTCAAATGTTTAGGGATTGTTTTACGTTCTCTATGTTTACCCTTACTGAGCATTTGAGCTCACCCTTTTTATGTTTTATTTTCCTCAGTATATATAGAAAGGTTTTGGGTATGAAAACAAAATGAAAAGATCTTGATGGGAGATGTTGAAGATCTTACACCATGATTAGATGACTATGTTCCGAGTTTCCAAATACACTAAACTAATATGGTATTTGGGCGTTTGTTTTTGTCATGTATTAAGTATTCTAAAAAAGTAATTTAATGTCTATGTACGTCAAATATAGTTCTCTATTGTTTGTATAAGAGAAATGGTTTAGTTAACCTTTGGAAACATGGATGCGAAACCATTAGTGAGATCCATGGAGATATTTCTAAGGTATTTTGAGGGATGTCCCTAAGGATAAGAATATGTATAGGTTAAAGTCCTAGAATTACAGTAACGATCATAGAATTAAACCTATTATTTTATATATTTAAGGTACTCCCCCTTTATTATGTTGTTTTCCTAGCATGATTTTTGCCCCTCAAAGTGTTATTTTTGGGTTTTAGATGATGGTTGGAATCCGAAGGAACCTTGTTGATCAATGTAATGGAAAATGCAATGATTTTCTTCCTGAAAAATCAAATGTGATGGGAGATGGAGTTAAAAATATTGTTTTTATACTTACAAAATCTATGAATCATTCTGTACATCCAAATGAGAATATAAAGGAACAATATTCTATTGATTCCTTCATGCGGCAATGCCCACCTTTTTTTGTGGGTCTTCTGATCCACTTATTTCTAAACAATGGATCAGTACCATTGAAAAAATATTTTCCATACTTCATTTTACAGAGCATGAAAAATCCATTTCGGCTGTTTACTAATTAGAAGATGAAGCAGACCAGTGGTGGACTCTAATTAAGAATACAATTCCCCAAGATAAAATTGAATCCATGAATGGGACGAGTTCAAGAACATGTTTTTTAGTAAGTACATCCATCATATTCTTTGAAAAAATATGGAAAAGGAGTTCCCTAAGCTTAAGAAGAAGTATGTTGAATCTATTGGTATATACAAAGCTAATTTTAAAAGGCTTTAAAGGTATAAATCCATCTTTAATATCTAACCTGAATGTAATGTTGATCGATTCATTACTGGCTTAAAACCAAGTCTTTGAAGAGCATTAGCTATAAGAGAATTCTGTACCTATGAAGAAATTGTGTGTTGTGCTATTAAGGTAGAACTATAAGTATGTGTTACGTATCCATCTCATGGGTTTGACATGAAATAAAAGATTAAGTTCAATGGAAAATCCCAAAATAATGGTGAAAAGTAGTTGAATGTTTCTTTATGCCCAATGTGTGGAACGAAGAATGGTGAAGATTGTCTTAAAGGGACTAGAAAATGTTTTAAGTGTGGAAAAGAAGGTCATCAAGAAGCTGAGTGTCAATGTGATGGGAAAAAGGTAGCTAATGATGTGAATAGAGAGAATACTACCGAGAATGAACCACCAACACTTCAATGCTTCAAGTGCAAGGAAATGGGGCATTATGCTACCCAATGTCCTAATCCAATGGTTAATGATGATCGACATCAAAAACCTCTTAATGAAAAGGTCAAAGGGAAGCCACATGTGATCACTATTGGAGATGCTGAGTATGAAAATGATGTGGTTAAATGATTATGTGTTTATGTAACAGGATTCCAAAATAATGTTGTGGAATCTCATTTATAGTATCGCGGAATATTGGAATATCTATGTAATAGTTTGTTGTGGTTTTTGATAATTATATTGTATAGGTAACCATGAAAAGTGATTGAAATATTTTTGGAAAGCAGATTATATGTGAATAATGAAGGGATAAGAAGAAAATAATATGTGTGATATTATTCATGAGCTCATGATTCAGATAAGAACAATGTGATATCATGGTTTTAGTATATAGAGTTTTTGTAATTTTGGTATGTGGAAAGAGTTAATGATTTCCAGCATTCATGTATTCACTAATGTTCAATGGGTATTCATTTTCAATAGAATACATGATTAAGGTATTCACATGTTTGGAATGTGACCAACAACAAGATATATCTTATGGGGGATAAATGATGGTATTCAAATTCTTGGTAGATGAACTTTCTAGTAGTCATTTTCTTTGTACTATGATATTGGATACAAGTATTTCTGATAGGCCTAAAATATGTAATTCATTAAGTTGGAAATTATATAGTATTGTTTGAGGCTAGAAATTTTTGATATTATTTCTGGAATTTTGTAATAGTATTCTTTTAGTTAAAAGAAAACTCGTAAGATGGGCAACAACCCATCGCGTCAGACAAGGTTATGAGAATCGAACCCACAAATGAAGTGCGACATGCCTTTATCTCATACCACTTGCCTACATGAAGTCCCTGGTTAGTAGAAACTAGTTTTATTTTATTAAGCAGGATGATAGATGAAGTATAAGTCCCTTTTTTGAACCATATATGATTAATCCCGCCATCAATGGGCTTATGTATATAACTTTTGTTACCCATATGTTTGAGACATATTGAATGACATATCATTCTATCGCATGATCTGCTAACACTTCACGGAAGACAAATTCAACTTCATTTCATTAAGATATGAAGTGGAATTTTTTCAAGGCACAAACAACAGTGAGATTGTACAAAAGTTAAGTTTGTATTTCTTTTAATTCCAATATTTGTCAACATTAGGGAAATGATCTTGAAAACAAAAAACTTTGTCCATGATGGTACCTTATATTATCAAATATTTATGGCTTTGTGATTGTTGGCTTTTTCATAGCCATGTTCTCTACCACACTCCATTAGAACATGACAGTTAGATTTATCTTCCATATACATATTTTCACCTATGTACTCTTATGTGGAAGCCCAGTGATGACTTCATTTGGGTAACCGTTACATTTCATACATACCTTTTTAAAATTATGTTTTAGTATTCCTTTTTACGATGTGTGTTTCTATGAATGAAACTTTCAAGTAGTAAACGATTTATAACCCCGACGAATTTCAAGAGAGAAATTCATTTCAATGGGGGTATAATGTAACACCTTTAGAATTTATGAGATATATTATTTTTAATTTATTTGATGACTTCTACTGTACACTACACCAAGTTTATCTTGTACTGTACATAACACCGTATTAGCTTGCAGTATACGCAACACTATTCTTGGCTAGTGTTACACACAATTTCAAGTTTGTTTTGTGGGAATTATTCTACGCAAAATTATGTATAGATTTTGTTAAATGTATAATTGAAATAAGTTTTGATTATGTTTTACAAAACACCAAAGGGAGCTTCCACTACACGCAGCCCTGACTTGGCTTTCATCACACACAAACACGACCTTCCTCGATAGCGTGTGTAGTACGCAATACCGAGATTCACTAAACTACAATATATTGTTATAATATTATTATGAAATAGCCGTTATGAATATTAATAACTAAATTTTGAATTTTATAACATTATTATTCATCTTACACATTTTATTGATCATAGTATGAGAAAAAAGTAATTTTTTCTGGTAAAATAAATATTTTTCAAAAAAATGCAGTTTTGTCGCCTTTTGATGTCGCAGCCACATTAAATCTATTTTTTACATGTTTATAAGTTAAATTTTACAAAATAAAATTATTCTTCTGAATCAGGATATAAAAATTTACTTTGGATTAATTTTTCATATTATTCTGATAACTTTCATATTTTAATGAATAGTAAAAACACGCTATATTTTTATTAAAAACAATTTTTTTCATCGCAATATTTTATATGGTAAAATTATAATATTGAAGGGATTTAAAGTATAAATAGAATATATTTTTACCATTTAATTTAATTTATGGCATTACCATTAATTTTACATTTAATTAATAGGTAAATACATTACAATCTTTGGAAGTGTTTTAACTTTTAAAACTCATTGTCTTAACAGCGGGATTAATTGTAAATTAATTACTACATATTCTGTGTTTTGACTTTTGAAAAATGAGTTCCATATTTTGATTTAGTGTTTCCATATTATGCTAATAGGTTGATTTTATTTTTTTGATATTATAAATAGTAACTACGGTAATTTTTATTTACAGCAGTTAAAGGTAAATCTGGTAATTAAGGGTAAAAATAAGATTCTAAAATTACCCTAACACCTACCAAAATTATATTATATGACTAAAAATCGACCCATATCACCCAAGGGTTGGAATAGATTCATTTTTTGGACTTCTGACAATGAAAATAATTTAATTATTATTAAAACCAAAGAAAGTGACAACATGTCACTCTCTTAAATCTTATATGTATAATAATTTAAATACAGTGACAAACTTCATGAAACATAAAACATTAATAGTATAAAGAAAATTTAATAAAATTATATACATCATGTAAATTTATTTATAATTTTTAGGGATTATATAATTATCATTAAATGTTACACAATAGTGATGTTGAAATTATTTTATTTATTGAAATATCAAATAATTTTTTTAAAAAATATGAAAATAAATATTATATGAACTATTTAATGTTCTCCATGAATTTTCTAGATTAATATGACATGTTATGAATCTAATAAATATTAAATTTTGAACATATCGTTTGTGTGGATATTATATAAATTCAAATAATTTAATAGTGTCAAAATTGATGCTATTGTTATTTTATAAAAAATAACATAATATAAAAATTTTAAAAAATCCCAAAAATATTTAAAAATTATAAATTAAAATTTATATGGTGTATAATGGCTTATAATATCCAATTATGGACAATTCACAACACATAATTAATTTTTTATAATAATTTAAAATTTAGAATCTTATTACCACAAATAAAATTATATAGATTAAATAAGGATAAATCAAGTTGATATGGTTTATAATAAATTTACAAAATGTCTAAATTTTATTGTTTGAAGATATTACAACCCTATCTCATCTTTTCTTCGAATATTTTTTATTTTTGGAGGTTTTAAAGTAGGGTTTGATTTATTATAAATTAATATTTTTGAGGATTCCAAAGGTGCCCCTCTCATCCCTTATAAAAGCACACATCCTCCCTCTCCTCCTCACATAATTTTGAGCATTCAATCTTGGAAAATCCCTACCCTTTTCACTTCTCATCATATGTAGTTATATCAACGTGGTTTTGGGATTCTCAAAAGACAAACTCTACTTCCCTAAGAGGAAGTTTAAAAGAGGCGCGTCGAAGAAGAGGTAATCTCTTCTACGGATTCATTAAAGTTTCCTTATTCTTATTCTTCTTCTTAATTAGATGTTTAATTATGAAGCAATAACATCAGTATACCTAAAATACTGATATGTTATTATAAATATGAAACAACACCATTTCACTTTCTATCCATCCTACAGAAAACAAAATCACTGCGCGTGCGTACTTACGGAATATCGTCTCCACACCGTGGTGTAATCTATTTTTCCACCACCACCTTACTTGGATGGGTATTATGGTGTAAAGAATTAATATATATATTTTTATTATAACATCATACTGATTATGAGATATTATATAATCACCTCCAATTCCATTCATTAATAATGGGAATGATATCATCGCTCGTGTGTACGTACGGATTACCGTCTCCACGCCGCGATGAGATTAATTCTCCATTTAACCATTAAAGAATGATTATAAAGTATATATAATGAATAAAAATGATATATATTACATAATAATCCTACTGGATTTATGTATATATATATGTCATCTATTTACATTCATTCATGTCAATAAGGAATGGAAAACAACGTTCATGCATACGTATGTCATACCGTCTCCATGAACGGTGTGTTTCATTTCATATATATTTCTATTATAAATATATATAATGAATATAAATAATATATAAATCATGTTTTACATTCTGGAAGTAAGTGAATCTTGATATAAGTAATAATAATGTCACGAACTATAAGTCCAAACACGTACGACAAATGAAACGAATATTACCCAAAACATTGATTTAACATGGAATTGACAGATGAACGGGTAATATAAAAACCTAAGTGAATCATAAATGATATTATAAGAAAGACTAAGATTCTAGAATAAGTCAATGACATTATTTAAAGCATTATACATGAGGTTCGAATACGTACAAAGCATATCATACCTACGGTAAGGGAAATTTTTTCAAATCTCATTTTATCTTAGATATCTTATACGTAAGTATTTACTAGGGTTATATTTTTTATCCATGTCCATAAAATTGTTTTACATAAAGTGTTTAATATTATTCCATGTATGTTTAAAGTCATTCTTACCCCTCTCTGAATTTTAATTTGTGTTATGGAAGGAATCATTCTTTTGTTTACCATACGTGGTACATTTTTACTTTTCTGTTAAATGTATGAGGAGAATGTTTTTCTTAACTTATACAACATGAATGGATTTTTTATTGTTATATAACGCCTTATTTTCATGAATCTTACACTACAATATTTCATTACTATTTTTAAAAAAGAATTTTCCTTTAAAACTACATGACATTTTGTGAAAAGAAAATGATTTTGAAGATGAAAGGATATTTTTCTCAAGAATTAATTTCAAGTGTTTTATCAAAACCATTTTACATATAAGATGAAATTATTTCACATGTTTATGTTTCAAGTATAATGTCTCTATTATTTACATGGTTTGATTCTTCTTATGCTGAAATTATATCAATTTGTTTTATATAGATTATGTTATGATGGGATGATGCTTATGAAACCCATTTTATTCTTTGGGTTATGATGAATGATTTATGTTTATGTAGTGGCGCATGTAAGAATGATTTCATTATGATATGTATGGGACCTATATCTCCCTCTAATTAATTGGGTAAAGATTTATATTTCATGAGATAGACGTGGCTGGAATGACAAGTTAATCTGGTTTAGTGATACAGGACTTGAACGAGGAGTGAAATCGATTCAGTAATAGACTTTGTCCACTATGATGGTCTTGGCAGCAATTCCTTGGCTACTATGGAAATCATAACATGTTCTTAATAATTTCCACAATTATATGTTTTATTTCTATGATATTTTATCATTTTTAATGTTACTGTTTTATCTATGCCTTATGAACTGCCAAGATTTATTTCATTACTCATGATTTTGATGTTTTTTGTTCATGTTCATACATTCAAATGTTTAGTATCTATTTTATGTTCTCCATTTTTACCCTTAATGAGCATTTCAGATCACCCTTTTTATGTTTTCTTTTCCCCAATACATAAATAAAGGTTCTTGGTATGAAAACCAAAGGGGAAGATCTTTATGGGAGATGTTGAGATCTTTCTCCATGATTAGAATATTATGTTCCGAGTTTCCTAAGATACTAAACTAATTCGGTCTTTGGGCGTCTGTTTTTTTCATGTATTGAGTATTACACAAAATTAATGTAATATCTATGTATGTCAAGTATGAGTCTTTACATCAACAATAGAAAATGTTGGAAATTATCACATGTTATTTCCATAATCTCCTTTTCATCTATCATCAGTGTGGAAAGACTGGGCCTTTGTAGTGTTTTTCCTTGAATGTATCAAAAATGAGTACCTATGGGGGTTTGAGCTAGATAAATTCATAAGGTTTCTCAATATACGGGTTCATCCTATTATATAGTGAGCGATGAGGTGACTGATGTATATCCAAATAGGTTCATTGAGCTGAGGCAAGATAAGTGTATGTAGTAGTCTTTGTTTTAACTAACCATGGATAGAAACCATTCAATGAAATAAAATCATTATTAGCTATACTCCCTCTACCTCTATTTTTTATTTTTGTTTCTCAAATTTATATAATTATTCAAAAAAAATTAGGGTTAAATTATTTTTCATGTTATCATCAGATTGGGTATACCATGAAACCCCATTGGGGAATAAATATGATCATCATTAGATATTTCTAGAATGTCACATGGTAGATGATAACTACTGACATATATGGGATTTCAAGATCCTTGTGATAATAAACATTAATGTGATCTTCAATATTTACTTATTGACTACATATCATGTACACATCAAATTATATAGCAGAGAATCATCCATTACCAATACCAAGGGGGAGAACACTGTTTTAATTGTTGAGAGAGAAGTTTTAGAAGATAGAGTGGGACTAGAAATAACTCAGTTTAGAGCTATTACACTATTGGTTTATTTTATGACTCTTATGGAATAGCCAATTGTAGCCTTTTAAATTTCTCCAATTGTGGACCTGTATTAGGTTTTTTCTATAGTTGATTTTTCAGTTCACTCTCTTGAGAGATGAACTGACTTTGAAACTGAAATCTTCCATAGAGATAAACCTATATCAATTCCCCCATCATATATATCATATAATGAGTTAAGGAACTCAATGTATGAATAGTGGATTTTGAGGATATGGAATTTTTTAGAATAATATGATCTCATTGGTTTGCACTGGTTTTTTTAAAAAAGATTGCAAATAGTAGTACTATATTTTGAGTAAACTATAGTAATCTTGACCTAGTGACCCTGATAAATTGATACCCACCTCCATGGATTTATGACTTTTTTTTCTAGTTTTTGGTATCCTAATGGTCCTAACATATTTAAATAACCTCATGATAGAACTAGAATTTAGTTATAGATGTGGATATTCTGAATATAATGTTCTTGAGTAGATATAGTCTATATGAGAACATTCTCAGGGCATTCAGGATGAAAAATCCACCAACAGTGCTCATAGAGTTCATGAATAGGATATTCAATCCATACGATGACTCAATCATAATTGTTTTCATTAATGATAGCCAAATATATTTTATGAAATTTTACGTTCATTCCATGAAACATAAGAATATTGAGCAGGTTTTAATAAAATTGGTTTTTTCAAACTATTGAATTATAACATCATGATTCAAGTGGTGCAGTTCAATGTTCATGTGATTTCTAAGGTAGAAATTTCAAGGGATATATAAAAGGTAGAAGTGGTGAGGTATTGTGATCACCATATGAGTATTATTAAGTTAAATATATCTATTATTTTTTCAGGGTAATTTAGTTGGTTCATACATGTGTTCTCTCATTGGAAAGAACCTATGTTATGGATTATATAGGATAGGGTGAAGTTCATGTTGATAAATAATTATGAATAGTGATTCCTATAGATAAAGAAAATACTTATGACAACCCTGATTTTTATATTTCCAGTTTTTGGGATTATATATTCTATACACATTGATTCCAATGGATTTTCTTTATGATTCTTATTTATATAGAAGGACAAGCATGTTGTTGATGTGTCACATTATCTGTGAACACATGAGTTGAAAAACCCGACAAATGACTTGAAGATAGAAGTTATGGTCCATCTTCTGAAGTTTTAGAGACAATATCTATTTTGGTAGAGGTTTCTTATTTATATGCACCATAAGATCTTCTGATGTATTTCTATTGGGGGGATTTTATCCTAAGATAGAGTATTTTGGTGGAATATATGTATATATTTTATTTGATATGGGTCATTCTTTGGGGAAGGATAATTTCCTTGATGATACACTAAGAATAAAAATTAATAAGATGTGGTATCTTGGAGAGAGACCTTAATTGGATGAATAATGTATAGTTTGTTAGTTACTGGACAAATCAGAGTATAATGGGATGATTACATGTGTGACTTTGATTATATTTTCTACAATATAGTAATGGGTGAAGGCTTTATTAGATTGAAATTCTGAGTTTGTAGTGTTGTGTAAATGATTGGTAGATAGTGACACAATGTCGGTTCAGTTATTATTTGATGATGATGATGTGATCATAGTAAACTGAAAAATTTATGGTTTAGAATCCATGATGTTGGAGATGATGATAGAATCATATTCATCAATGTAGAAATTTAATTCATAGTCAATTAAGATGTACTATGACACAACTTTTTACTGTGAGTAAAAGGACTGTACAATGGTCAAATAACTAGGCTCTATATTAAAAGAACATAGGTGGAAAATGAAAAATGGATACAAAGGAAAAATATAAAAGTTATGTTCTGATGGAGAGAGATAATATAAATGTTTAGATTAAATTTATTGACCAAAAAATGTAAAAAATATGAGTGAATAGAGGGCATCAATATCATAAAAAATGATGATAATTGGACATAATTATTTTCATGGCCATTTCATCCTATTATTGATAAACTATTTCATTTTAAAAGAATATAGGTAAATATATGTCATTATTTCATAAAATAAATCTTACTATTTGGTTCCGCATTGAACCATTTATACATTTATCATTGAAAAAAATGCATAATATAGAGAAGTAATGAATTTAAATCTTGAACATCATTTTAAGTTCAACAAAACAATTTCATAAATGTATATATTTTAAGAAAGGGTATGATCTAATACATAATAAGTACTCTAAATTTCCAAAATGAACATATCATAAGCCTTCATTTGACATGTTTTTGATATTTAATCATCACATACCGATCATGTGAAAACCTTCATCGAGAATTGTATTACAATATGGTAATAACATGAATTACCATATCAAATTTTTAGAAACATTAATTATTCCTTATTACATAAGTAAAATAATTGTTATAAGCTATTTTCCCGAAATCCCAAATTGTTGTAATCTACATCAATGACATCATAAAAAAAATATTTAAATAGTTCCAAGGCAGTTGGAACTTATCCATATCATAACGTTATTTATCCAAATTATATTCCATCAACATTAGTAACATATTAAGGGTTATCATTCCCTCAACAAGGATTTTTACAAAAAAATCTATCTTGATACTAAATAACAATTATTAGTACCTTTAAACATATGATCTCAACTATTTAATGATTTTGTACGTCAGTAAAATCATAAAATATTTCATATTGCATATTATGATAGATAAATAAATAAAATACATTAAAATACATTTATTTGATCTTAATATAGAAGAAAATCAATTCTTCCACTTTGGAAGAATCAAAAACATAGCATTACCTTTATCCCATATTTTATTAATTAGTATATATCCATGGGACTTGTGGAATAAATTTTCATTGTTACCCTATTATTTATATTTTAGACCCAAAATATCATTGATTTAGTTATTCCCTATCAATTCATTTTCATGGTGATCATTTTTATACACATATAACAATCTACCAAACATATCAAGAAATTACTGTGGTGATTCTTTCTATAGTTATCACTTGTGGGGAAGTCCATCATTCCTTTATTCCTATTATATATTATTTTCTCTTCCTTTCTCTTCAACTATTTATTCTCTTAGAATCTAGAGTACATAGATAATTTGTTCTCTATCTTGATAGCACAAAAAACAATTACCACATATGAATAAATGTTTTGATAAAAAATTCCCCTCTAATGAATGGACATAAGTCATTGAATAAAATGATCAATCATACATTCTATGAGGCATAAGAATTAAAAATAATACCTTTCAAACCTAGTAATTATAGATTTATACCCCATAACACATTCTTTCTCCTTTTTCACTACAACGAAGAACATTATTTTTATCTAATATTATTGATCATCAGGATAATATTTTTTGATGAATGCCTCTTAAATATCTTCCATTCGATGAATTCAATTTCATCTTCCACTATAGGAACCTTGATCAACAAACCCCATTGATCCACATTTCCATTATGAGATAACACTACAAGTAAAAAATTTATTTACTACATAATAGATCCACAAATGTCATCACCAAATGTTTAATTCATTTTTTAATGGCATTTGGGTCAGTATTCTGACTAAATAATGGGGTCATATATCTCATGAAGGGATCCAATATCAGGGAATCTCAATGCCGAACATGAATCTCTGTCTGGTCAAGGGGATGATTTATAACATGAGTATGATGTCATATTTTTTACATAATATTCTCGATTACAATACTAGATATATTAGTAACATTAACATAGAACTCTATATTTTCTAGGAGTAAAAATATCATTCATCCTTCCAGATCCATTTCAAAACAATTGAATACACTGGATTAGCACAGAATCAATAATATTTTATTCCAAATATGGTTATGAGCATGGAATAAATTTATAAAATTTAAAACATAGAATCATAAACATTGGTTTCTCTGGGGAAACCATTCTATATAAATCCTTCATAATGGGTTGTAAAGATACCGGATATTATACAGTGTGTATTCCAAATGAGTAGTAAATTATGTCCACAGTAAGGTCGATTGTTTATATTCCATTTTACACTGAGTTAGGCCCATCACACATTTTCAATGATTGTACCCCTAGGTACATCTATTTTGAAACCATGTCCAAATTCATTATCTTAGAAATGATGTATTTCTAGGAATACTGATATAATAGTTACCTTACCTAAAAAAATTATGTTATTATATATGTATATATCACCCATACATATCTTAGGGTTTTGTTCCCTAATATATCATTCCAAAATCCATCTTCCTTGGTATCTTCTAATATTAATCTACTAAAAACAATAATACTCATCCCCTAGATGGCTAGATCGGGTGTATTATTTTATTACATTGGAATGAATATTGGGAATCAAATATCGATGGAATGATCAGTTTTGTAGTTTTTGAATGAAAAATTACATACATGATACCCAAAATACATTTTGTAAAAAATAAAGCACGATTCAAAATAAAATTAAATAAACTAAATTCATGAAGGATTATTCAATTATTTATTCATCATAACTTAGGGAAAGGAAACATAATAAGGATCTGATTAAATTCATAGTAATGGTATGCAAATAAAAATAAATAATTAATCGGTTAGAGTAAATCAATATAGAAAGGTAAAAAAACTAACAACACATTGTATTAAAACAATGTTATAATGATTTAAAAATATATCTTGGTATTTAACTAAAACATAATCCATTTAATAAAAAAATAGATAACTGAATGCACCTAGGGAAATTTCATTGAAAAATATCAAGGATATGTGATAAAAAATTGATGGAAATGGATAATTATTAGATGTCTTTTGTGAGAGACGTGAAAACCTATATTGTCATGAAATTTTACAAGATGGTTTAAAAGTATTACTATAAACCCTTATAATTTTGTCAACTAATTCATCTGATGATATTCTATCAGTACATCACAAGAATATATAATGTACATGCCATTATCATTATTACAATTCCAAAACATTCATCTCGAATAGTCAAAAAATATAATACACCATATAAAATATATTTTTTTAATAAATATTATAATTTCATCAAAAAATCTTTAATTCATAAAATTATTATCAATGTTAAAAATGTATGTAAAAATGATATACAATTTAGAAATTCACAATATACGTTGTCTGAGAATAAGTTTATTCAAGTAAATTTCCAATGAATAATTTTTATAATAAATTGATTGTTTAAAGATAATGTTAAGAACTGAAAAAGTAAATTATTTCATAAGAAAATATAAATCTCAATTGAATGTAACTAGAGACGAAATAACTTACATTGAATTTTCTTTTGAATGATCTTATATTAACATTTTTTATAATGGTTTTATGATTGTTAGTAACTTTTTACAGAAGCATATTAATATTTATGATATCATATATTATCATATTATAAGATCTTATGACCTATTTGTTGACATTATTTTATTATTTTAATTATGTTGGGTATTAATTGCCTATATTCTTCAGTAATTATTGATTTTCTTTTATTGTTAACATTACACAAATAATGACTAAATCATCTTTATATTGTATTAAATTATTTAATTATCATATATATTTACTAAATATGTATTTATAACATTCCATTGTATTTTTAGATGTGAAATGAAATGCACCATTCATGGAGATGTTAGTCCATACAAACAAATAGACACTACATTTATTTATTTTAGTTAATAAAAGGAAAAAGTAAATGTTATATACGTTTATTATAATTAATGTGTTATAATTTCAATGTGAATATTATATAATGACATAAATTGAATTAATATATATATATATATATATTTGATATAACGTTACTTTAAATCAAATTTAAAATATAATTTATGATGATAAATAAATTACACAATAAAGAAATTTTGAATTAAAATTATATATATTTATCTATTCGGTAATGACTAAAACATCATATAAAAATACTAAAATTTAACCCTAACCTTATTTTACGTTTTTTTTTGTTTCATGTATTAAGTTTATTTTGTAATTTAATTTTTATAAAAGCTCCAGGGATTGGATTTAAAATAGGTTCTCTGTCAAAAGTCTAAAAAGTGCTTTTATAGAAATGCAGGTTTTTATGCATGAAATTTTGTTTGATCATATATTATGCCAATAAAATCTATTGGATGAATATCAATGATATTTTATTTAATATATAAGATATATATTTTAGTAATATTTCTCAGTAATAGTTATCAATTTTATTAATTAGGGGAAAACAACTTTGTTAGCATAAAAATTGCCTTTTATAAAAAATAATCAATTTCTATTCAATTGGTAATTATATTCATTTATAATTAATTTGGAACAAATTAATTGTTATTATATTTTAATAAGCCACATGTTTCTTAAATCAGTGAATACTATTAATATCCATTAATTTAAAAGATTAGTTTTTTCAAAATATATTAATTAATAATATTTTTACAATATAATACTGTTCGGTAAATCATGGTCTTACAAGCAATGTATGCTTCTAAAAAAACTATCTCTTAAATTTAATATAATCTAACTTAGTGTTATGTGCATTTAAAATTATAGATTATATTTCAACAATGTCAAATAGTCAATACACTATAATATTTTTAGGATATATCATTCTCTTACGCACTTGGTGATGCGTATCATACTTGTAATCAAATAAAGGGTTCACAATTTATAATTTCAGGGTGTTATAGATATATTATTTTATAAAATTTATTTTTTAATGATCCTCATATGTACCCTATTTTGTGATAATATTACCCAAGTGTGAAAATTCCTATTTACAAATTTATCACTTTTTAAATTTAGCATATAATTCCTTTATTCTCAAGGTGGACATCACAATCCATGAATGATCATTATGATCATATTTAATCCTTGAATATATAAGAATACCATTAACATATACTATGATAAATTTATCCATGTAATATATAGAGGAACTACTCATCATACCCATGAATATAGAATGAATATTTTTAATTTTAATTGGCATAAATTTTAATTAATCAAATTTATATATTATATAGAAGGGTGTATTGGATACATATTATCATTTAAAACATAAATGATAACACCTAGATAATATATGGATCATTGAGATGTATTGATACTAGAAAATCTAATATAATAAGTCATCAATATAAGGTTTATGATTCATGTTATTCAATGTTATTTTATCAATTCCATGATAATAAATATAGGAAAACAATGATAATGATTTATTCATAAAGGGACCTTTGCACCATCTGGTGAAGCACTTGGGTGTATAAATAAATTTTTAATATTATATTGGATATTCTTGTAAATTACTCCAATTAAATGATTTCATATCTAAAGGGTGTCTCAGAAGTAGGTGGAATATAAGGTATGATTTCAATATAAAACCTAATACTTACATTTTTTCAAAATGAGGGAAACTTAATGAAAAAAATAAAATTTTTAATTTAATTTTTAAATATATAAAATATGGTGTTTCCTTAAAAATATTTTAGTTGAACACCCCCGGATTAGATATTAAGTCTTACAAAATGGATGTAATTTCTATTGGGAGTTTATAATATTCAATGAATAGGTAAATAATAATAGATTTATTTGGGTTATAAAATTTCACATCTCAATTTAAATAATTAGTATGGAATCTTTTTAGAGATATAAAATCCAAAAAAATAATATTAAATTAAACAAATATAATAATAACAAAATTTTGTAGAAGAACATAAAAAACATCAATAAGATCAAAGTTATAGTAAAGGGTTAGAATCCTAATACCAGAAAGTTTATTCATTGATAGTTAAAAATATTTATTTTTGGGGTGTGATTCGATAGTAGTTTAAAATATCTAATATATGATGGAGTGGGTAGATCCAAAATCAAATTATACATTTTTATTTATATAGTGGATGATGAGTGTATCCTTCACCACATCATTTTTGTGAGCCACATCAAATGTAGTGATTTCGTTGTTTGTCTCATTCACCCTTTCTTAAGTGATTTTTGATGTTTATTAGCATCACTTACCACTAAATAATCAATTTAGTAGAATAAAGTTTTATAGTCCTTATAAATTATTCATTAGTGTGTGGGAGGTGTACTAGGTTGAAATTTATTTTCATTTATATCACGTGATTTCCTTATTATGTCTCTTAAATTTTTTTTCAATATATATATCTTTGAGGATCAATTTATTTACATATACCTATGGTTATATTCCTAAATGAATTTTACCACATATGTTTCATATATTAAGATTGTTATTTATTCCTCCAATGGTTTTATCATTTCAGTTTCAACAAATCTATAATTTTCTATTATCGTTGAAACCATGAGAATACTGAAATTCTCAAATTTACCTTTCTACCTTGAGATCAAATCGAAAATTTTTAGAGATACCAATGGTCCTTTTCAACAATGAATGTTTGAGACTTTTTTCCGAAACTCATATATGAGAAGATATTTCATTCAGTTTCATTGATAAATAGCCAAATTAAATTTAGAATATATGGATTATTACTTTATAGGACAAAACAATTATAAGAATTTAATTTAAGAACCATGAATTATTTATTAGTTTTATTTTAATGATTCTTGGTAAAAAAAATAAATAATATTTTTTAAACTCTACCCATTCCATTGAAACATTATTTTTCAGTTCACTATAATTTTTAACAAGAATCCACTAGTGGGTAGATTCACCATCGTAATTTCCATCACACTACTGATTATCTTAAATCATCATAGGTATGACCATAAAATATAATTGGAAATTTTAATTTCTGTTTCATGTGACTAAAATAATAGTTAATAATAATATGATAATAAAAATAAAAACTAAAATGAACAAAATAATAACAAAATCATTTCTACCTATGACACTTTAGGTTTGTCCTACACTAATTTTTGTTTGTATCACCTTATTTTTAGTATGATAATACTGAAAATTTACTATCCACACACTGATACACATGAGGATAACCCAACCCTAACATTAAAACATATTACATTATTATATATGTATATTCAATACATACAAAAAATAAACACAAACATGAAACAACAGATTTTTTATCCTTGGATAATAGATAAATAGTAAACATATTTTACACTCATTTTCCAAAATATAATATAGATATTTTAATGAATTATTACCCTATTACTTATAACATATGTAATAATATTTATACAATCTTTCGAAAAGAGAAACAATATATAGGATGAGTTCTGATACTTGATATGCATAAACACGGGAAAAAACTATCACGGATCATATGTGAGTATAAGTTAAACATATGAGCATGAGAATTTAAAAATAATTCACGGATATATCTTAATATTACCAGAAAAAATAATTATTACTTATTAAATTAGTCTTCATTGATTAAGGGTTGTTGAATTACATAACACATGAGTAAAAGGATTGTTGAAACACGAGTCTATAATAATAACATAAAAATATAAAAAATGAATTATAATGGGGAACATATATATAAATATAAATTCATTTATTATATCAAGGATTACAACCAGGACCATAATCCTATAATGAAAAATGCCTTTTATTGTATTGGGTTTAATCCCAAATCCATGACATGTCATCTCATGATATATAATTCTATACAAATTTCATTAGAGGGGTATATTATTCCAGACCCAACCTAGCACATTAGAGACAATGTCAATTAGGGTTTTGGGTTCACTAATAATTTCAATAAATCTCATGACATAATATTTTACACACTCTATATGTTGTCTATAATAGATATAGTTGTAATATAATGATAAACCATATATATGTGTAACATATGAACATGAAAACATTAATGAATCCATCAGAACATAATTATCATAGGGGAAAGAAACATGGAACAATGAATAATTCAATATTCATTATTATAATCTACTAATATTAAATCATTATACAATATCCCCATTAAAGTATATAAAACAATATAGTTTGTTGACTAATTGAAAAAAATAATTTTAAAATTAAAATTGAACGATATAACAAAATTTAGTATGTCCAGTTAAAATTAATTTTAGAAGAAAATATTTTAAAAAAAAAATTCATATATAAATTTCATTGGAAAAATAAGAAAACAATAAGTGTATTCATCTTAAATATACATGAATATTATAGTGGTAACATAGGTGTATGTATAAATTTTTGAAAAGTAAAATTATGTTCAAACTTTTGTAAATTAATTGAAATCAAAAGAAAATTAATCATGTAATATCATTTTAAGGAATACATGAAATATTATTTAAATAATGTAATTTACAATATAAAAAGACATTTTGATATAATTGATTAATATATATACATATACTTTTAATGAAATATTTAATATGGACTTGGGGGAGAAATATTATTAATAATGAAGAAGAGATGAGGTCTCTTATAATTCCAATTATCTTTCCTGTTGAATTATGAATCAAAGTTTAAAATATGGTAAGAGTATATAAAAAACCATGAACTACAAAAATAGAAAAATTGTTTGTGGTTTTATAGGTACAGAATCTATATTTTTTCCGAGAGAATTAGAATGATAAACAATATAGATTACAAAATGAGATTGATAATGAATCCCTTAAAATAAAGAAAAACATATAATAAATCAAATTGAACTTTGGTATTGTAAATAAAATCAAACATTTGAAAAAATAATTCATATATATTACAATTTATGAACATCAATTTTAATTATTCACCATACATATGTCAGTTATATATAGTTTAGTTTCATCATCATATTTTACTATTATTGAATATTTCATTAAATTTTTGTAATGGTGATTTTAATCATTGAATTTGATAATAATTTTATCAATCCTAGATTAGTAAAGTGAATGTATTAATTTTGTTTCATTTTATTTAAACTCCAATGTTCATTTTATTGAAGTTGTGGGTATTTTATTCTGATAATTCACTCCATTATGATCATATTTATGTATATTTGTTGACATCCATGAGTTTATATGTTGCACAATCATTTTTTGTCTTATACTTATTGTATTAAATTTATGTAATATTTAAATTATTAATATCAAATATTAAAATTATTAATTTTCGGATTAATATTCATGGTTAAATATATGATGTAGATATAGATTTGTTCATGTACATAGTTGAACCGACCAAAAAAAGAATATGTTATATTATTGAATGATGAATATTTTTGGGTTATATAATAATTGTATAATTTCCATAAATTTATAATGATTCTAATTTATTTTGATTATTGTTGAAAATATTAATATTAAATTGGGTAGATGATATATTAATTGAAAAATTTAGAGAAGAACATAAATACTAATTTGATGAATTCACTCATTCTTAACACAATTTATGTTAGAATAAAGGATTGATGTATCATTTTTAGAACCAAAATCTACAAAATAATAATTTAGGATTTTCTATATGTACAATAAGTATGGATTCATTTTATTAATAAATATATATAGTTGATTTTGCGTGATAGAAATGGGGTCCATTTATTTGTGTGTTTTTGGTGGCATTTCTAAAAATATTTATTCTTTAATGTATATAGATGTTATTTTAGAAGAAAATTGGATAAAATGGTAAATAATTTAGATGTTCATCCATAACCCAATACATAAATTCTGTATAATTTTTCACGATATTTTATGTCTTTACCATTTAGTTTAACCCTTTTAATTTTATTTTTTTATTATCATTGTATCATATTTTATAAATTGGTATCATATTTTTTTGTCTGAAAGTAAAATTAAAACATTTAACTAAAATTTAATATGATGATAAAAAAATTTAAGTCCATTTAATATAATTATACTTCTATAAGTGGAAATTTTTTATTCTAATTTAATTTGTAAAAAATATAAGAAGTATATAATTTCTAAAAATGGGTTTCTAAAATCTAAATGTCCCCTAACATATTTCTTATAAATTTATTAATAAATGAATATTTAATATCTATTATTCAATGAGAAAATTAAATTTTATTAACAATTTATAATTTCTCATTTTAATTAATTATGATCAATATACATAATACCTAACAAACACTTCTTTGGAAAAATATATTTTAATCACATTAAATACTTTTGAGCACATACTGTTAAATTTTATAATTTATATTCTATCAATTTAGTATTCTCAATTTTATATTATTAAAATATATCATTGAATTTTGTAAATACAGCAATCCATTCATTAAGAATTAAAATAGCGATAACATGTAACTCATAAAAAATATATTTATAAGAAATTTTTTAATTATTTCCATCTTGTTTAATTATTTTTTATTTGTGAATTAAATTATATTCCAATTTTTACTAGCAATTGAAAAACATTATTATTTCTACTAGATACATGCATTCCAGGAGATGATATATATATAATTATTGTAATTCCAACGGAATAATATCCAATGACCATATATCAAAGGAATATATATATATAATAGTCATGTTTATACCTATATATACCCTTTAAAACATCATTAAAATCTTTTAACATAATTACTAGCATCTCAGTATATCTATTATATTTCTAATATTTTATTATCTTTCATAGTTATCATCAGGGAGATAATCTTCATGAAAACATTTGTGAGAAAGGTTTCATGTTTGTGTTATTATTATTTTTCTACAGAATAATTTCACTTGTATTATTCTTAATGATCTTTTATATTTTCTTCTCATAACATATTAATGTTCATAGAAAATTTTAATAATCTCTCAATTATATGTATCATGGTTTATGTTAATTTTTTTTGCTTCTGAAACATGATTTTGGTGATTCTTTTTCGTTGAGGGAAAACACATATTAAAAATAACTAGATGTCATATATATTATGGTGTTGTGAGGTGCAGTTCAATAATGATGTATTATAGTAATTTTCCTCTTTCAAAATTATAAAATGAGGTTTATTAAAGCTTATTTTGAGATAAATGATATTGGAATAATTCACATTGATGTAAATTGAAAAATGGGAGAGTTATAATGTCTCAATTAAGAATAATCACTGTGAAATTGATCATCCACAAAGTTATGTAGTTGTCTCATAATGACAACTTTTTACTATAGTGTTGTGTTTATATGACCATTATATTATGGGAATAATGTGCATAATATGTTGACGAATGAAATTATTGTTTTTTTTGTAAAAAATTTTTACCGAAATATCCCTAGAGATATTTTGTAATCACATTGGAGTTGAGTGGAGATGGGAATGACTAAATGTAGTGACTTTATATGATAGGAACCAAAATGTGGCATTACCTGCCTGGATATTCCATTTTTTTATGTTAATATAATATTGGAAATAATTTAATAGATGTGATTAAAAAAATTTCATGATTTATTTCTAAAATCAAATGGATTAATATCACATGAAGTAAACAATGAGGCGAAGATCAAGATTCTACCATAATGAATCATATGAGAAAACCACTTAAAATGACAAGAGTGGAAATAAAATAGATTAATTGTGATGTGGTATGTTATTAATATAAAATGAGAAGCCTCACACTATAATTGAGATGTATGTGTAGTTATATTGAATCTGAGCGATGAAGAAGAGGTATAATGCATCGTGAAGAATCCTAAGGAGAGTAACATGTCAATATGATTTATATTGCCATGTATTACTACTCTATAAGACAATTAATTACACCAATTGGCATACAATGAATAATATGAACATGATGTTGTGGAGGAGACATGATTTTACCACATGGGTGAAAAATGATTCAATTTTTTTAGTTATGTCGAAATAAGGGTTTCTATGTTGTAGTTAATTAACTAAGCTATATTGATCTTGATTACATATGAATTTTGTATTGAAAGTTCATGGAAATTCATTGAACCCACACCAAAATTAATTCATTATTCTATAATTATATTCATAGATCATAAAATATATTCCATCATCAATTGGATTTTTTGGTACATATATTTTGTAAAATTGGATCACCCCATAAGAAGGGGATTTATGCAAAAAATGAATCAAATTTATATAAATAATCAAGAGAATCTAAATTAATGTGTTTATAAGATGAATCAAAGAGGTAGATATGCATTACAGTATAATTACAAAGATTTATTAGTTTTATTTATAGCTGTTTAATATTATTTCACATGATTTTAAAAATATAAAGAAACTTATGATACATGAAAAAAATGATAATTCCACTTGTTAGAAGTTTCAATTCATCTTCTATATAGAGTTCAAGACAATCATGTTTATCATTTCATTCCACATTTGATTAAAAAATCTATATTTAGGTAATAAGATCATAACTACATCATTACCAATTATTGGCTATAAAATAATAATTATGGGTGAACATTGTAAGAAACCCTTGTATAAATGTTTTTTCTTCATAGTGATCCTATCATCATCACATTGTCTCCATCAAGATCATTTCACACTTCCATGTGATGGTAATCACATTATATTAAGTTGGGTTTTAGTATCTATAGTAACTTCTAATTCACCCTCCCTCTCAGTAGTATTTTATTCTCCCCTAGTCTAACCAGTAGATTTATGAGAAAAGTTTTATTTATATTAATTATGATGTTTTATTTATGAATTTTTAAACAATGAATATATTAGAGATTAATGATACAATGGAATTTGGTATCTTTTGGGATATCATACAAATATTGGTAGATAAATAATGGTGTATAAATTTATTTTCAATAATTAACATAATAATCCATAAGAAAATGACATTAGAATTGTAATTTCTTATCAGCAAGTTTCCAAATTAATAAAAGATATATGTGAAATTTATATTTTTAAAATCATTAATAACCCAGAAATTAAAAAAATAAAATATTTTTTCGTACAATAGGATTATATGTACATATTTCATTAATATTTTTATTATGATAACTTGAATAGTTTGGAATGATTTTCCAATTTCATTGTCATGAAATTATCTAAAATTCTTTATTCAATGGATCTAGTTGATATATTGGACAAAGTATTGTAATTAAAATAGTTTTATAATAAGCATTTATTTTATCCTATCACATCACCTTGTGCTTGAGAATTATTGTTTTTTCATGATGAAATTAAATCCTATAAAACATTGAAATAATTATAGGTATCACAATATAATTATTACTAAGAATATGTATATATGGAGTTACATTTTTCTTTTTCGGTCAATCACTATAGTGTTCATTAGTTTTTAAATATTTATTTTAGGTATTAATGTCATAAGATTATGATAATTTATATATTACAATTTGGATTATATGAATAATGTATGAATATATTTCAAAAATATATTATTCATTTGAGTTAATGAATGAAATTATGTGGTATGGGATGTGAATAATGGACTCTCTATAGAATATATAGAAAATTTTATTATGATATTTATTAATTACATTTGAATGTATGCATTAATACATGAGTCACATGATTATTTCGAGGATTGTGATTCATTATAGAAGATAAAATAACACATACAATTACATTTAGTATAATTTTTTGTCAGATACAAATTATTCATATTGTATATTATAATTAAATATAAACTAGTAATGGGTCCCTTTAATAAAAATGATGAATAGCAAGGAAAAATAAAATAATAATGTTTTATATTTATGAGATTAATAGGTTTTTACAAATAAATAAAATTAATAATTTCCCAGTGAGATTTATTATTGAATAAGTTTACTGTAAATTGAATAAACATAATTATGATACCACAATGTTATTAATTTTTTATTAAATTTATTTTAAGAAACATTAATAGTGTAGAGTATAATTTTATCTCGTGTAAGGAAGTATTTATTAATTGTAGTTAGTCTACAATGATGGTTCATGATTTTTTGATATAGAATGATGAGTTTATAGAATATACATCATTATTTAATCCTCATGGATAATGTTATCCAAAAAGTGTTATTATGGTTATAATAATAATTTTTTCAATTAAAAAATTTAGGTTATTTATATATATTATAAAATTTGTGATATATATATATATATATAATTTATTAAATATTTCTTCACAAAATAAAAATTCAATAAGTGGAAAAGTAGGTTGTTTTATTTAACAACATACTATGATTTTATTATTCATTATCAGTAATGTAATAAATATAATATATGAGTTCATTATATTATAATTCCTTCCTACCTTCCAATCATTTGTTTTTGTTTTATATAAGCCAGATTAAGTGTGTCTGGTACCCAATATAAAAAACCAAACAAGTTCAACAGAACCAAAACAACTAACATTGCAATATAACACATATTTAAATATCATAATAACCGCACTCATCCCCATAACGCATACATGATTCATCTTCTCCCGTCAAAAGATTCTATTATAAATCACAATTAAAAATTAATTATAATAAAGTTTGATCATAATGAATTAGTAAAAATTAATATAAAATAATACTTTAAAATTATAATATTGAATGAGATTTTTTTCACTTGAATTATTTCCACAAACTTTGGAGCATTTTTATGCATTTGTTGATTAGTAGAACTAGTCACTAAGATGAAATTTGATGTCATTATTGATGGTATGCCAAGTGAATGTTATTTCTTACTACTAGAATGGTGATATATGATTTTCAAAAATGGAGGTAGTTTCTCATTTAACAATTCTAGTATTTTCTAGAATTTGATTTCATCTTGGTGTTTTATTAGTGATTTAGTTGGTGAAATATGATATATTGATAGTTAAATGATTAATTTATAATGGATATCACTATCTTTTTTTAGGAATACATTCATAGAAATTGATATTCAACACAATCATATAAGTGTAATTCTTGATATATATATTTTTTAACGGGATACATATGATATTTGATTAAATATTATTTGTTTAATCAGGGACATCATTTTTCAATTGTGACATGGTAGGGAGAATAAATGGTATCGGTTGGATAATTATAGGGGTGCATTAAAAAAAGATTCTATATAAATTAGAAAGGTGTGAGGTAATGATATAATATAAATAAAAGAAACAAAAATTTCAATTATGGGGTGAAACAAATGGAGTTGAACTTATACCTCATATGCTAAAACTATAGTGTTGAGGGCCGATAACCAGGGATAACTATGACCAAAAGAGGGGAAATTTGGGAATATATTTACAAACATTTGAATATGAATCTGAAGTTAAAAAAGAAGAATCTATAGAAACATTGGACATATAAGAGGACATGAATATAAATATTTTGGATATAGTTTTCTAATGCATGTTATAGTTTCTCAATACATAAGTGTATATTCATCACCAAAGATTATGTAGTACTGTTGTTTTTCACCAAGTTATCATAAGAATAAAATGGTTACATGATAATCTACAAATAATCTTTTTATATACTTCCCCATAAAGATGATTTGTAAAAAATTATTGGAAAAAATGTTTTTATTATAAACAAATAATGATCCATTTATTCATGTATAATTATTTTAATGTGATCTCTAACTTGACTGATTATTTTGGAATCATAAACAAGATACATCAATGTGTTTTATTTTCTCTACTAAATATTTAATTTCTAAGCATAGGAGTACCAATTCAGGTATGTACTCATATACCTTGGAAATGGGAAAACAACCCTTCTAGAAAGCTGGGCATTTTCTATAATTAATCACGTTTAACTAATCACACCCAATAACATAAGATTAAACTGTCACACATTTTATTCAATATATATATATATACAGACATATGATATTTTTTGGATGTGATAAAATTTCAATAAAATACATATTCAAAAAAATATTGGTCTACTATGTATAATGTCTGATCTTTTGACTAAACTTGTGTGATTGAGTAATATTTTACTAAAAATATTCCAATCTATGAACATTCATCAACCTATTATGCAAAGTAAAAATCACCAAATTGAATAACCAAATAATACATATGCATGTTCACACACATTCCCACATATAGATGGGGTGGTGCACTGTCCCCAATGGATTTTTCAATTTTCAATTATTGAAACGAAATTATGTTTTATAAATGATATTATATTTTAAAATGAGTAAATACATTACTAATAAATAAATTATTGAAAAAATAGGCACTAAATTACTTATTTAATATCATTATATGTTATATCCTATAAGATTTAAAAGCGTTAATAATCATAATAGTTGAAATATATCAATTATACAGTGACTATATGATTAATATATATCCAATATATATATATATATATATAGTTTTATGATAAATCTAATTGACACAGGAAAACGAAGGGAGGACCTTGGCTCATAGGATCATACTCTATGCATCACAGTTATCAATGGTTCTGAGGGAGACAAAATCACTAGAATATTTCATTAAACAATATAAAGATAATTTTTAGAAACTAAAACATGGGTGAAACCATATAAATGAGAAGTTCAATCCCATCTAGGTAACATTAAAAATCTTGTTAAACAAACCACTATAAGGAAATCTCACCATCTCAATCCTTACCCTAAGGACATTTGCTTGTTTAATAAATTTTAGGAAATCTTGACCATAACACTATAATTTTTATTTTTCACCTTTAATAAAATAATGATTATATTTATTATCTTTTTCCATTATAATGATTAAATAATACATTTGATTTACAATATATTTTGATACGATGAAAAAAATATTTACTTTTGGGAAATATAGAGAGTCAAGGAAGAAAATCTTGTTGATGAATTGAATTATTTTTTAAATAAATAATATTTTATAAAATATAAATATTAAATAATATTTATTATATATAAATTATAATTTAATTCTATGAAGTGAAATGTACATTTTAAGAGTCAGAAAAACTAATATTGTCTTGAAAATCGGTATTATTCAATTAATTGGGTTTTATATTTAAAATATTTTATTATAATATTTATCATATTTTCATCATAATATAAATGTAATTTGGGTACACATTATGAAAAAAATTTATAATGGTTAATAATTCATAATTTTCATACAGAACATAATTTTTGCGTAAAAATTGAATATTGTATAAATATATTACATGTAGTATGACATTATAATGGAAGAAAAGACATAATATCATTACCATAATTTTAATCCAATGATACATATATATCTTTATTTTATTTTAATTTTTTTGTAATGTATTTTATTAATTTTATAAATCCTTAATAAATATTTTAAAACATATATTATATTTTATGGTTTTCAAATAAAAAATTTATAATCCAGACTGACTTCCACAACACCATGTGTATTATTTTCAAGAGTTTTGTTCATCATATTATAAAATATTTATATCCTATAATATTTTTTTGTAACCATGGGAAAACTAATAAATGGTTTGTGGGTGGGACTAATTTATCATAGTGTCCAAAACCTATGTTTACAAATTAATAATGAATCCCCTGTTTTTTCTATATGAAAGCTCCAAGACACCCATTCCTATTCACTTAATACACATATATATTAAAGTTACTTTATCCATACATCTATATATTCTTTTTAATGTTCCCATTCTATTAACATGATCCTCTCAATCATTATGAAACACCCCCTAATGGTAAGATAAATCTATCTCTCATCATTTACATTCAAGCACACTGTTTTTATTTATCTATATCAATACCAATTTATTAATTTTTCATGTATTTTTAAATATCCAGATACTATAAAATATATTTTATAATAATGGTAGTTTCATATCCCTTCACATTTTTACATTTGCATAAGCTGTTTTTTGTTGAAGTAAGAGATCCTTACAATCTTCTCTTTATTCAAGCATGTTCATTATATAATTCCTTGTGATTATAGATTTTTTTATTGTGTTATGTTTTTAGAAAAACCTATTACTCCCACATGATTTATAATTTGTGAAATAACTATTTCACTATCATTAATCCCTTACATGAATCTATATCTAGCCCTATTATGCTTCAAAAGTTATCTATTGACTTTTTATTCTATAATATTGTGTAAAGAATACCCATCCACATTCCAAAAAAAATATTATTCACCTCATTGTAATGTAACTTTTTTGTTATGGTAATTCCATGTATGTTTTCAAAATTCCATTATTATATAATTAAAAGAGATGAAAGATATCATAATGTTGTATGATCTATGTAAAACACTTATACATGTGCATTTGTGAATATGACAGGTGGGCCTGAAATTTTGTTACCCTAAGACAAATATGGAAATGATTTTTAATCATGATATTTAATTCATATGATTAGGGAGAGATCATGTTTTATTATTATACATTTTCTACCATGTTGTTTTGTTTTGGTATTTATCCTTTACGTAATCTCATGCCATATGTTATATTGTTTCTATATTCCAATATTACATTTATATTATCCTCTTATATCATGACACACTATTAATGGTTTTGAATATCAACAATTTTTGTCTATTTGGTATTCCAATTGACTCACATGTGTTACATTGATAATTTAATACATTGATTATTCTCTTACTAAGATTTATAACTCAACCTCTAGTTAGGTATGTCTCCAAGTTATCATGTGAGGTTTTGGAGGATTCATGGATAATATGATCATGATATGGATTTTTTTAAGAAAAATATTTAAATTCCCTATTTCACATTGTTATGTTGTGTACCTAATTACCATGTTACACAAGGACTCAATATCATATTGGGTCATATAAAGTGTATAATTATGTAATAAAAAATGAAATAAAATTTATTAAGATATGGGAGGTCATAGTTTATAACAGAGCATAGTCTAGTAATTGTTTTTGGAAAATGATAATAAAAATAAAGTGAATGCCTTATAGATAAATTTAATAATATAAAAACAACCCTAAATTTTGGTAATTTATATAGTATTTGTTATGAAAGAAAAATACCCTTTTAGGATAGTACGTGTAGAAATGGATTTTACATTGTTTTACCAACGGGAAATATCCCCAAAAATGGAATAATGAGTTAGACCTAGTCATCACTTAGTGAACAATATTATAAACTTCTTCACACATGGGTTCACACTCTTAAAGGTTGTTATTTTTTAAATTCATAATATTATTTAAAACCATTATTATTGGAAATTGTTACTATTAATTTGGTAATAGAATGTAGACTTGGAGCAATATAGATGAAAATTTTGAAAGTAAATATTTATGAAATATATTTAATTGATGATTTATAGATTATATATTCATGGCTTCCCATTTATGAGTTTAATATATTAAAAATGTTCATCCACTATATATCCTTTATTTTAGACAATATATGAAAATTGGAGGAATTAACTCAATAACCAACGAGAGAAGTGTTGTGATGAATTTATAAATGTGATTCCTAAAATGATGGGGGATAAATAAAAATTTTATAGGATTTAGACAAACAAATAATCACGAATTATGATCCACACTAAGACAAATGATGATTCTCAAAACATATCAATGAATAGGTGGAAAAGGATTCCTGGATTTCCTAGGATAATTTTGTTAATAAATATATGGATCAACTTCTTACATGTCATTAATTTGGAAGGACGAACGATGGGAAATGTCCCCATGTGTCTTGAAGAATTTTTGGGTGTGCAAAAAATAGGGAATAATGTTTCTATTTTTCCAAGAATAACGACGAATTTAGATAAAATATTATAGTAAAATAAGATTGAATCAATGGTTCCACTAATAGAATTATGTCATTATTATAGGAGGACATGGTATTTGTATGGGACAATACAATAATCCAATGACTAATAATGTTTATGAGAACCAAAAATTTATATGCTTATTTGAAAAAGGAACGTAATATAATTAGATAGGTTGTGATAATTGAAGTAAAAATAACATATACTCTAGAGATGTGTATATATTCTTGTGTTTATATTAATTCTACACTAGAATATCTTATAATATTCTTAAGAAGATCAAGTCACCATATATAGTAATTTGATATCATTGAATAAAAATCTATGATTAGTGTATAAAAATTTTATGTTTATGATAATGTTATTCATGGAAATATTATCATTATCCTGTTAGTGGAATTTGAGGTTATCCAACTTATGGAGTGATTTTCCATGTATAGTACCGAATTAAATTTAAAGGAAACAAAATTCACCATATATACTAAAAATCATCTTATGATTCTATACAAGTATAAGGATGATGTTTAATCTCTATTGAAATTATATTTTTAATCATATAGTTATTGTCTTAGGTAAATTAATATAATGATAAATTATTGAGACTTAGTAAAATATCATCCTAGATTTTATTAAAATTTTATAGAGGACATGTTTCATAATGAATGGCCTAGACATCCTCATAAACTAGAAGTTGAGATATAAATATTAATTAAATTAGAATTAGGTAAAATTAATCATGAATGATATCACCATTAAAGGGATGTAGTTCCTACAATAATAGTGGAATCTAAATGATGTCCCATCACAACAAATGTTATAATGTTCTATAGTTTCTATGGTTTATTTTGGTAACATCAACAATTTTGGTGAAACATATCATGTTTTTCAAGGCCACTAACAAGGATAAAAGAAACGGTTAACAATTTATTCTTTAATGATTAATTTTATTAAATATATAAAAATATAAACATGAGAATAATAACTACACCTTTTATCAAATTAACCACTAATTTTGAAGGATTTCTACCAAATAGTGATGCATCCAAAAATGGATTTGGTTGTGTAATGTTAGAAAATGAATGATTCATAGCCTATTCATCCAACCAATAAGTGTTTCATGAGTAGAACTACCTATTATATGATATTTAATTGGATGAAATGATATTTGTATTAATGATTTGGAAACATTATCTCCATGGGGAGAAGTTATATATATATATATATAAATATCATTCAATCATGATGTATATTTTTACATAGAAGTAGAATTATATGTGCCAATGAAAGTTGTTATAGATGATCAGTGATTAGTATAGTTCAATACAATACCATTATGGGAATGAGAATGAACTTAGATAATCTCTAGGTATAAATCATTCTACAACGATATCCATGACGAGGAATAAAAGGGATATAATTTAATTTAAAATGAAATGGGTGGATATATGAATAATTAATTTAACATTATATTACATTTTTTAAATAAAAAATAACCAATCCATTCATGAGAGGATCAAGGTGGCCATGATGGATCATGGGGTTCTACAAATAATGGTTGAAAAAAAAATGATATAGAATTTTTTATTTGATGGAATTATAATGTTTCAAATCGAAGGATGCATCCCATAAAAACGAAAACCAAATAGTGAGATTCTAGATCAAAATAATAGATCATCCATCTCTATTAATCCAGTATGAAATACTATATATAGTGATCTAATAAAAAAATTCATGTGGGATAACATGATGTGTAGATTGCAAAATTTGTAACATGATGATTCATTTTCCAACAAGTCAGTAGTGAATAGTATAATTCCTTGGGTATTAGGAAAAGATTAACCATACCATTATAAAAATATGAAAATATAACAATAAATTTAATCATATAACTCCCTATGAAACCTAATGTAATAACAAACTCTTGGTGGTAGTCAATATTCTTAAAAATTCATTACCTTTCAATTCCAATAAGAAGTTTTTTTCTCTATACTATCACCCCAAGATATATATATGGGAAGTTGTAATAAAGGAAGGATTTTCTCTAACCAATTTATCTAATAGATAATTGAAGTTTACCTTAATGTTTTAGAAAATAAATTATCAAAAATTCAATACAAAACAAATATTCATCACTACATAACCCTTTTAAAAGTATTTTAAATCCAAGGGAACCATTCACACTAAAGAGGATATGTTTTGATTGTATTAAATGTATTTGAATTTTTTTGAATAAAATCCATCCCCTAGAAGAGTTCCCATATATTTAATGTTTCAATTCATTAATTCAAATTTAACCTTTGCGGTACTTTTATGGAAACATGATATAGTCTCCCACATATTGGGATGAATTTGGAGAGTGGAAATTAATGGGACCCAATTTTATACAAGAAATGATTGGGATGGATTGAACCATTAATTTTCAATTGAAATCTAAAAAATGTTTATAAAAATCAACACATATAATAATCAACAAGGATTAGATTGTGATGTAACAAATAATTTTTTCCCACATATATCATTTTGTAAGAATATTATGAGTTTTTTGAATAATGTAAATATTATTGCAAGATATATTAGCCGGTTTTAGACCCTTGAACACATTGGAGATGTGGCCTGTCAAGTAGCTCCCCCACCTAACCTTTCTCTAGTATGGTATGTGTTCCATGTATCCCTATTGATGATGTACATAAAATAACCCCACATGTTTTGAACTCAGTGGTATTAAAACCTTTCTCTAGTATGGTATGTGTTCCATGTATCCCTATTGATGATGTACATAAAATACCCCCACATGTTTTGATCTCAGTGGTATTAAAATAATGTAAGGATAAAAAATATGAGGAGAAGCTATGGAAGGTCATAGATAATTGATAAAAGGTTATAAGAAATATGAAAAGTCACATGTTCAAAATGATGTTGTAAAACCAAAAGTTTGAGGAAACAACATGTGAAGTAGAATACGAGATGAACCATATGTACACTATCCAATTTTAATGTATAAAATTAAAATGTATTGGGATAAATTTTTTATGGTGGAAATATTTTAATGAGATAATGTATTATAAATGAAATTTATATTTTGAATGTGTAAATTAAATACAAAGAAACTAATTATATAATGATAAATGCACTACATTGGTTGCATTTGACAATTATAATTTATATCCAATAAAAATTAAAATAGCATTAAGAATCATAAATGTCAATACAATATCCATTATATCATAATTATGTGATTATTATATATATAATTTTATGATAAATTCAATTAACATAGCCAAAGTAACTGATGACCTCGACCAGTATAATAATACACTATCAACCATTATTATCCACATTTGGTCGGTGAAAAAATCTGCCTGTTATTCCCATGATCAAGAAAAATATGAGATTAAAAAACTAAGGCACGTGAAACACCATTTAAGGGTGATCTTAAAACTAATGGAGATCACAACCAAAACCCTTCTATCTGAACCACCCTCTTTAATAAATCACTATTGAACATCTTATTCATTGAGAATTTATTGGAAAAATAATGTTCTAAATATATTTTCAGAAAATATTATGAATTTTAATACTTTATTTATAATAAAATAATGAATAAATTTATCATTCATACTTTATTATTATTAAATAGTATGTTTAATAGAATCAATATTTTGACATAATGAAATAGAAGTTATATTTTTAGGAAATTTATTTTTTTAATCAAGTCCAAATTTTTTGTGAATTCAATATTTATTGAGATAAATTATATTCTAATAATATATTTTTATTAATTGATATATTTTAAAATATAAATGATAATTTAATTTTACAATGTCAAATTTAATTTTTATGCATATGAAAAATGTTATTATTAAATTACTAGTTTTGTTTCAATAAATAAAGATTTCTATGTTAAAAAAAGTAAATTCTCTAATTTATAAAATATTATTAATAAGATACAAATTATTTTGGAAATCATAATAATGAAATAATACAACTGTGAATTTTTAATAATTCTTTTAAATATTAAAATTGTTTTTATAAAAATAAATTATGACGTAAATATCAGATATGTACATTTTCCTAATAATGACAAATAAGTAATATAATATATCATATAAAAGGTATCCACGATAAAAAAATATATATATACCCTTTTAATATATTTATTTTGTGAATTTATTTGATTAGATTTTTGAATCCTTACTGAATCCTTGAAAACATATATTATATTTTAATGTTTGAAAATCAATTCATTATAAACATGAATCACATCCACATCACAAAGGGTATTACCTATAGGATATCAAAACATATGCATAAAAAATAAGAAAATACACCCTTATTCATGAAACAATTTTAAAAAACATATTTTCTTCCTATGGTTCAGATTAATTAACAATATAGAGTCCAAAAATAATCTTTAAAGATAGAAAAACAATTCCCCACTCATTTTGAACATAAACTATTATAACATCAAATTAAACATAAATCAAAACTCATGGTCGATGAATTTACACTACCCATCCATAACTATATTCCTCTCCTTGTGTCCCAAATATCAAAATAATATCTCCCATTATTTGGGAATCACCCCATCAATGTGTCATATATCTCTCTATTCTTTTTCATCCAAGAACCTTTTTTTTTTGGTATTTAGAATTTTGAATCTCTATTGAATAAGATGTCATGTATTTATAAATATCCCTTTACAATCAAATTTACTTTATAAAAATAATATATCATTTATCCTTTCTTATTATAACTTTTACCTAACCCATTTCTAGGATGATATAAGTGATCCTCTCCTTCAATACATTATTCATGAAACATCTATGCACTATGCCTTTTAATTTCCAATTTTTCAATTATGGATATGTTTTTAATCATTCCTATTATTTTCCTTATGATCTATATGTGATAGGAGACACCTTTCACTCTCATTAAATTATTCCATGAATAACTATGTACCCCTATAATGTTGCAGAAAGTAACCAATGATTTTACATGAAAAATATTTGTGTAGTGAATACCCATCCCCATTTCTACTAATGGGTATTCAACCTATTGTACCTATCCTTCACTAATTCAAGAACTCCATTTGTGTGTCCAAAACTCTTTAATAATGAGATTAAATTTTATGAATGACATCATTATGTGGTATGATCATTGTGGCACTGTTATGCATTATGTGATATGAATGTGAAGTTTGGGACCATAATTATAAGGACTTAAAAAAATTGTGCTATTTTTATCTAATGAAATCTCATGAATTGGATTAGGGATTAACCCAAAAACATCATGGGAATTTTTCAACCACGTGATTTTTTCATGGTAGTTAGAATAAACTTATGCGTATGTCATGTTCTATATTGATTCCACATTCACATGTTTTTGTGATACTTTCATGTTATAGAATTCATTATTGTCCAAGACTATGATTCTAACCATATTTATGAATCATATATAAGACCATTACTTTTGATTTATTACTTTTAATAATTATATTACATAAGTATTCATTTACAATGATTTATTTATCATCCTTTTATTATGAATATCAATAGGTTATCTAATGTAGTTTTAGAAGATCCATGAAATATTAGTGCATGTTATAGAGTTTTTACTAAATATATTTGAAATTATTTTTCTCCGTGTCATGTTATAAACCTATTAATACAAAATACGCAAGGAGTCATGATCATCTTGGATTTTTTTATGAGTATCATTATTTAAAAATTGATTAAATAAAGTGTATTAATAGAAGGGTTATCATATTTATCATTTCATAAAAACGATAAATGTTATGTTATTTATAATGGAGATTATAAGGCCCCAGCCTTAAACCTTACTTAATCTTGAGTTATTACAAGATTACACATTGAGGATCTTTTCGGATTTAGAGTTTTAGAGAATTAGATCATAAAACATGCATTACATTACACATATAAAAAAATTTGTTACATAAAGATAGTATTCTTTATTCCCATAAATGGAAACATATTTAAAATAAAACATGGGTTCTTTCTGGACACTTCCTTGACACTATCATCATATCGTGTACCTTTCCCTTGACCAGTGAAAAACATTTCAAAAAACTTGGGATGAGCATAAAAAGCTCAGTAAGGGATATAAAAATATGGAAAGGAAACATGGGTACATATATACATAAGAATGAGATCATAATTTACCCATAAAACATATGCACTTTAACATACCTCATCAAAACATGAATAAATCATAGAAATCATAAGACACAAATGTAAATTGAGGCATTCATAACATTTTTACACAGGGAGTAACCCTCTTGGTTACGTTTGGAATACCCATCATAGTATATTACCTAAATCTCTTCAGAGAAACCTTATCGTTTCACTCCGTCGCGTTACCCAATCCATTGGAGAGCTATATCGGGCTCACCCACCCTTAGTTTATCACGGAACCACCCGTCTTCATAATAATACCCAAGAACCTAAACATAATCGTATCACATAAAACATGCATAAAGGAAACATAACATTTCCACATTTTAATGACAAGATATCAATACAACACATTGATATAAAATCATTATGAAAACCATTTTCAATACCAAAATAAAAGAAAAGTAAAACATGGTATTTATTTTTCTTTTAAAAAGAAGGTATGGCTTGTAGAGGAAGCCGAAACTCAAATAATGGTCAAGGTGGCGGAGAAGTCATTGTCGCCGCATACGTACGACAAAAAAATTCCCTTTTGTCATTTTGTAAAACGCTTCGTATAAAAAAAGATTCCTTTTGGATAAACGTAAAATTCAATGGGGTTTATACACCATGTAAATGAAGGTTGTGTATAAAACAAAATATGCCTCAATGAAAGGAGATTGAGACGAAGTCCCATACCTCGGGTCCGAATTGACTCGGTCGTTATTTAATCTCCTAAATAATAAACTTGAGTTAATTTGTACTTGTTTAAGAACCTTTTTCAAGTTCATTATTCCTTTTATATCACTTATCGCCATGTCATGAACACTATGTAATTATTTATGTTAATAACGGTCGTTTTAACGATCATTGGTACTTGAGTCAAAAATAATCCCTTTATAATTACATGTTGTTAATGTATCCATTATATCCAGAATGTTATTAATGATGTAGATATCATATATGTCATATATATCCAGTATATTCATGCATTTATAATATTACATAATCATTTAGAGGTAAGAAATGAAATGCACCGTTCATGGAGACGGTAAGCCGTACGTACGCGTGAACGCTACTTTCATTGTTATTTCGTATTTTATAGAATGGAATAATAATGATATAAATTTATATTATAATTCCAGAATAATATCATATATAATATCATAGTTCCATCCTTTATACATCCCACATATGGTATTTAACGAATCAACTCACTTTGAGGGGGTGGTAGTCCACACTTCCTTAAATGAAGATATTGCATTTACCCATAATGGAAACCATAAAGGTATACCAAAAATGAAAAATACAGAAGCTTCAGGAAAACATAAACATATTATATATTATATATAAATATAGTGACATCTTAATGGCCACCATTGAAGGTGTTAAAAGAATGTTGAACAATCATTGTTTCGGGAGGCATAAATTCACCATCCACGGAAACCGTATGTTCTTTAACCATTAGATGTAGGTGTGTGTAAGTGTAGCTTGAATAATTATTATAAAAACATCCTAGTATATTGAAGATACTGAAGTTTTTACAAAAGAAATAATTAAAAAGAGTTTAGGGGGTTGGAGAAGCAAAATAAAACAAAAGGACTCAAGTGAAGACATTACCTTAAAATCGGGTAACTCCCGTTAGTTTGAGGTCAAAGGCTTCCTTGGGAAGTCTTCGGCCCAAAGTGAGGCTTTAGAGAGTAAGAGAGGGAAGTGGAGAGACCAAATGGGCAGGGGATGGCCGAGAAAAAGGCTTTGGGGGTGTGAGTAAGGACGTAGTGGTGGGGGCCTTTTATAAGAGGAGAGGAGGGGCACTCTTGGAAAGTAAGGAAATATTACTTTATTTGAAAATGAGTTTCGGATTTAAATTGTCCCACATTGATATAATTCGAGGATATGGTCATAAGGGTTTTAAATCCACCCATCCAATAGGTTTTGGACATGTGTAGGTCTTAGATTTTACATTATCATTTCATTTTATTTAAATTGTTAAATAATGAGGTGATTGCTGCATCATCATGATGTCATAAATAATTTAATTTATTTAAAGTCTAAAAATTATAAAAAAAATACTATGATGTAGGAAATGTTTTTATCTTTACAATTACTATTTATAATAAATAATCTGATCTTTATTGCCCCATGTAAAATTTTTTATGTAAAACATATTATTTTGTGTCATTTTAAATTTCACATTAAATAAAAAGTTATTTATATCATTTACCAACCATAGTGGCTCCATGGGGTCCCCAAGTTGACCCATGGCTTGTCTTGGTCGGCCATGACACATCCAATAAGGTTAGGACATGTGTCTAGGTCATTTTATATTATTAAAGAATTATTTTTACCTTAAACTACACTAATTACAACTAATTGCGATTAAGAACTTAAAAGTTAATATTCACCAAAAAATTATTTTAATCTCATTGAACCACATTTTACTTCTTAATGACAAAAATGTATGTCGGATTTTTGAAATTCAAAACACAAAGGTGGCAAAATTTCATTTAATCGAAAAATCAGTTTCTTTAACTACCACTTAGTGATTTCACTATTCATCAAAAATTGAAGTTTTTCAGAAAAATACCAAAACTTCACCCTAAGATATATTTGATATTCTGAATTCAAAAATGAAGTCTATTTTAAAAAATTCAAAACATATAAGTCACATTAATTAATTTAACAATTAATTCCCGCTATCAGAGCAAATAGCGTGTTTTATGAAACAATAAGTATCAAAAGATTGACACCAGTTTAAGTCCAATTTCAAAGTGAAATTGATTACAATGACCACCATTGCATTAAATGGTAAAAATATATTCCAATTTATCTTCAAAACCAATTCAAAACAGAATCTAATCATATAAATAAATTAGATTAAAAAGCAGTTTTGATGTAAAATACAGTATTTTTCACTATTCATTAACAAAATGAACATTGACAGAAAAATACTAAAAATTCACACTAAGTAAATTTTGATGTCCCAATCATATAGAATAAGTTTATTTTGACAAACAAAGTTTATAAAATTGTCAAAAGATAGATTCAAAAATGGTTTTCCATCAAAAGGCAGTAAAACAATCTTTTAAAAATATTAGTGTATTCCATGGTTAAGATTGGATTTATTATCATTTTAAGCCTCTAAAACACTATCTAATTCATTAATAGGCATAGATAAAAATATCTATTATTCATTACTTACTAGGGATGTTATATCCTTCCCCCCTTTAGAAAATTGCATCCCTGCAATTTATTTATTATCGAATAAATGGGGGTACTTATCCCTCATTGCATTTTCAGATTCCAATGTTGCCTCTTCAATCATGTGGTTTTTTCACAAAATCTTTACCTGGTGAATCACCTTATTCCGTAACACTTGCTCCATGTGGTCAAGAATCTGGACTGGTTGTTCCTCATAAGATAGGTTCTCTTCCAGCTGAACTACCTCTGGACTCAAAACATGAGATGGATCTGGCATGTACTTTCTCAACATCGAAACATGAAAAACATTGTGTACCTGAGATAAACTTGGAGGTAAAGCCACTCGGTAAGAAATTGATCCAACTCTCTCCAGAATTTCATGTGGTCTAATAAACCTTGGACTCAGATTTCCTTTCTTACCAAATATCTTCATAATTTTCCAAGGAGAAACCTTGAGAAAAACATGATCACCTACCTCGAAAGATAGATCAATACTCCGGTTATCCGCATAACTCTTCTGCCTGCTCTGAGCTGTTCTCATGTGCTTCTAAATCAGCTAAACTTTTTCTGCCATCTCTTCTACCAATTATGGTCCCATCAACTTCCTTTCACCCACTTCATCCCAGAAAGCTAGATTTCGACACTGCTTCCCATATAACGCCTCAAATGGTGCCATCTGTATACTGGAATGAAAACTGTTATTATACGAAAATTCAACCAAAGAGTGATGTTGGTCTCAACTTCCCTGATAATCCATCGAACAAGCTCGTAGCATATCCTCTAAGGTCTGAATTGTTCGTTCTGACTTTCCATCTGATTGAGGACGAAAAGCTGTACTAAAATTTAATTCATTACCCAACGACTTCTGAAGGCCTTTCCAAAAGCTAGAAGTGAACCTGGGATCACGGTCAGATACAATGGATAGAGGAAATCCATGTAACCTTACTATCTCTTTAAGATACAAACGTGAAAGTTGATCAAGAGAGAAAGTATCTCGTATAGCAAGGAAATGACCAGACTTGGTAAAGCGATCAACAATAACCGAGATTGCATTATTACCTCGAGATGTCTTCGGTAATCTCACAACAAAGTCCATGGATATATTCTCCCATTTCCACTCTGGCACTGGTAGAGGCTGAAGCATCCCTTTCGGTAACTGCCGCTCTGCTTTAACCTGTTGACAAGTCAAACACTTCACAGTAAAGTAAGCAATATCTCTTTTCATTCCGTCCCAACAGTAATACTCCTGAAGATCTCTATACATCTTAGTACTTCCTAGATGAACTGAAAACGGAGAACTATGAGCATCACATAACAACTCTCTCTTCAACTGTGAATCACAAGGAACACACAATCTCTTCCCAAATCTCAAAACGCAATCATTATCAATGTTGAATTTAGGCAACTTACCTTTCTGAACCAGCTCAACCTTTTTCTGCAACTCACTGTCTTGATTCTGTGCTTGCTTTATTCTATCTAATAGAGATGATCTCACTGATACCTGAAACAAAACAGAAGAACTTCCTACACCAACAACTTCTATGCCAAAGATCATAAAATCCTTAACCAAAGGATCATGTTCCAATCGCAACATTGCTAATGAAGCATTACTTTTTCGACTCAAAGAATCAGCCACTTTATTTGCTTGTCCCGGATGGTAATAAATTGTACAATCATAATACATGATTAATTCCATCCATCTCCTCTATCTCATGTTTAACTCTTTCTGAGTGAATATATACTTTAAACTTTTGTGATCAGTATATATTTCACACTTTACTCCATACAAATGATGCCTCCAAATTTTTAAAGCGAAATAAACAGCAGCTAATTCCAAATCATGTGTAGGGTAATTTACCTCATGAGTTTTCAACTGGCATGAAGCATAAGCAATTACATGATCATTCTGCCTTAGGATGCAACCATGTCCTTTTAATGAAGCATCACTGTATATAACAAACTCACCATTCCTGGAAGGTAGTGCCAAAACTAGAGCATTCACCAATCTTCTTTTCAATTCCTGAAAACAATCAACACATTCTTTTGTCCAGATAAACTTAACACCCTTCCGAGTTAGCTTAGTCATTGGACTAGATAATCGTGAAAAATTCCTAACAAACCTTCGGTAATAACCTACCAAACCAAGGATGCTACGAATCTCAGTTACATTTGTGGGTCTTGGCCAGTCTTCCACAACTTTTGTTTTTGCAGGATCAACAATTATTCCATCTTTAGAAACAATATGACCAAGGAAAGAAATTTGTTGCAACCAAAACTCACACTTGCTGAATTTTCCATACAGTTTCTTTTCTTTTAAGGTTTGCAAGATAACTCTTGAATTTCTTTCATGCTCCTCTTTACATTTAAAAAACACCAAAATATAATCAATGAAAACCACCACAAACTTATCCAAGAACTCATGGAAAATTATATTCATTATGTCCATGAATACAGCAGGTGCATTGGTTATCCCAAAACGCATTACTAAAAATTCATAATGGCCATATCTTGTATGGAATGTGGTCTTCGGAACATCTTATTCCTTTACCTTGAGCGGATGGTACCCCGATCTCAAGTCAATCTTTGAAAAATACTGAGCTCCCTGGAGCTGAACAAACAAATCATCGATATGAGGCAAAGGATATCTCTTCTTAATAGTGATATTATTCAAGGCCCTATAATCAATGAAAGGTCTCATAGAACCATCATTCTTTTTAACAAATAAAACAGGAGCACCCCAAGGTGATGGAATAGGTCGAATGAAACCTTTCTCTAAAAAATCTTGAAATTGCTCCTTCAACTCTAAAAGTTCAATTTGAGCCATTCGATAAGGGGGTCTTGAAATTGGCTTAGCATCAGAAACTGAGTCAACAGTAAAATCAACTTCTCGGTCTGGTATTATTCCAGGCAACTCATCAGGAAAAATATCAGGATACTCATTCACCACTGGCACATCATTAATCTGAACAGTTCCTTTGTTTTCAACAATGTGTGCAAGGTAACATTCATTTCCATCTTTTACAAGTTTCATGGCCTCTTGATAAGTTATCAACATTAAGGGTTCATTCTTGTACACAAACTGAAAGTCTTTTTGAAAAGAAACTTCTTTAGCTCTACAGTCAATCTTAGCATGGTAAATAGAGAGCCAATCTATACCCAGGATAACATCAAACTCTACTAAAGGTAGAACAATAAGGTTTTCAAGTAGGTTATTTCCACAGATAAGGATAGGAAGATTCATATAAATTCTTTTTGCCTCAATATTTCCCCCAGGTGTTTTTACCACATGTTCATGAGTCACTTCTTGAGATTGTATTCCCATTTTACAAGAAATAGTTTCAGAGATGAAAGAATGTGTAGACCCCGAATCAAACAATACACTGGCATAATATGAAAAAACAAACAAAGTACCTGATATAACTTCATTTGATGGCCCGACGTCTGCCGAAGTAGTTGCAAAAGATTTCACCACCCCTTTCTGCTTGTAGTCTAACTGCTTCCCATCACTCAAGCTCTTTTTCGGACACTCGTTTGCATAGTGTCACATCTCATTGCACATATAACATTTCACTAACTGTAAATCAAATTTGGTCTTACCATCACCCTGATCTTTTTTAGTGCAATCACGAGCCTTATGTCCCATATTACCACATTGGTAGCACTTTCCAGAATTAAAAAGACATTCCCCCGGATTCCTTTTTCCACATTTATCGCAAACTGGAAACTTAGTTTTCTTACCATCAGACTTTTTTGAAGAATTCTTACCTTTCTCCTTCCACCTCGGTCTCTTCTTCTGCGGGTTGTTATAGAACACTTGGTCATCGGCAAACTTCATTTCCACCTTCTCAGCACATCGAACAAGCTTTTCATAACTTTTAAACTCACTAGAAGCTAATGCACTTCGATATTTTGGATTTAATACTGAGTAAAAACGATTGATTTTACTATCAAGGTCTCAGATAAAATTTGGAGCATACCATGCCAATCGAGTGAACCTTTCTTCATAGGTAGCCACTGAGTCTTCCTCCTGCCTCAGTTCCAAGAATTTATTTTACATCCTATGTCGAACAGCCTTAGGAAAATACTTCTCAAGAAACTTACCTTTGAATTCATCCCAGTCGAGAGCATCAATCTCATCAGCATCCCTGATATTTTTAACCATCGACCACCACTGATCTACCTCACCCTCCAAACGGTAAATAGAAAGACTAACCTTTTGATTGTATGAACACCCCATGACATCAAAAATCTTCTCCAGTGCTTTAATCCACCCTTCAGCTGACACAGGGTCATATGATCCTCTGAATGATGGGGGATGTTTCCTCATGAAATGTTCCACCACTGACATGTTCCTCTATAGTTGATCTGGCTGATCTCATGCAATGATACCACCACCATTTATAGCCTATGTCAAATGTTCCATCACTACAACAAACTGTTCAGTTCCAATTCTGACCATCTCAGGATGCTGATTCGGAAGGTTATTTCCTTCTGTATGCCTTCCTAGCACTGCTTCCCTATTTCCTCTGTGGAAAACCATTCTAAACAAACATGGCTTAGATGATGCAACATGGTAATCTTGAAATGCTATATCATTTCAAAAAAAATATTTTTGGATAATCATTTAATAGAATTCTAACTCCTAAAGTTATCTAAACCAACCTCTGATACCAACTATAAGGCCCCAGCCTTAATCCTTACTTAATCTTGAGTTATTACAAGATTACACGTTGAGGATTTTTTCGGGTTTAGAGTTTTAGAGAATTAGATCATAAAAAGTGCATTACATTCCACATATAAACAAAGTGGTTACATAAAGATAGTATTCTTCATTCCCATCAATGGAAACATATTTAAAATAAAACATGGATTCTTTCTTGACACTTCCTTGAAACTATCATCATATCATGTACCTTTCCCTTGACCTGTGAAAAACATTTCAAAAAACATAAGATGAGCATAAAAAGCTCAGTAAGGGATATAAAAATATGGAAAGGAAACATGGGTACATATATACATAAGAATGAGATCATACTTTACCCATAAAACATAAGCACGTTAACATGCCTCATCAAAACTTGAATAAATCATAGAAATCATAAGACATAAAGGTAACATGAGGCATTCATAACATTCTTACGTAGGGAGTAACCCTCTTGGATACGTTAGGAATACCCATCACAGTATATTCCCTAAATCTCTTTGGAGAAACCTTAACGTTTCACTCCTTCATGTTACCCAATGCATTGGAGAGCTATATCGGGCTCACCTGCCCTTAGTTTATCATGGAACCACCCGTCTTCATAATAATGCCCAAGAACATCAACATAATCGTATCACATAATACATGCATAAAGGAAACATAACATTTCCACCTTTCAATCACAAGATATCAATACAACACATTGATATAAAATCATTATGAAAAACATTTTCAATACCAAAATAAAAGAAAAGTAAAACATGGTATTTATTTTTCTTTTAAAAATAAGGTATGGCTTGAAGAGGAAGCCGAAACTCAAATAATGGTCAAGGCGGTGGAGAAGTCGTTGTCGCCGCATACGTACGACAAAAAAATTCCTTTTTGTCATTTTGTAAAACGCTTCGTATAAAAAAAGATTTATTTTGGATAAATGTAAAAGTCAAAGGGGTTTATACACCGTATAAAAGAAGGTTGTGTGTAAAACAAAATATGCCTCAATGAAAGGAGATTGAGACGAAGTCCCATACCTCGGGTCCGACTTGACTCAGTCATTCTTTAATTTACTGAATAATAAACTTGAGTTAATTTCTACTTGTTTAAGAACCTTTTTAAAGTTCATTATTCCTTTTATATCACTTATCTCCATGTCATGAACACTATGTAATTATTTATGTTAATAAAGGTCGTTTTAACGATCATTGGTACTTGAGTAAAAAATAAGCCCTTTATAATTACATGCTGTTCATGTATCCATTATATCCAGAATGGTATTCATTATGTAGATATCATATATGTCATATATATCCAGTACATGCATGCATTTATAATATTACATAATCATTTAGAGGTAAGAAATGAAATGCACTGTTTATGGAGACGGTAAGCCGTACGTACGCATGAACACTACTTTCATTTATATTTTTTATTTTATAAAATGGAATCATAATGATATAAACGTATATTATAATTCCAGTATAATATCATATATAATATCATAGTTCCATCATTTATAAGTCCCATATATGGTATTTAACGAATCAACTCACTTTGAGGGGGCGGTAGTCCTCACTTCCTTAAATGAAGATATCGCGTTTACCCATATTGGAAACCATAAAGGTATACCCAAAATGAAAAATACAGAAGTTTAAGGAAAACCTAAACATATTATATATCATATATAAATATAGTGACATCTTAATGGCCACCTTTGAAGGTGTTAAAAGAACGTTGAACAATCATCGTTTCAGGAGGCATAAATTCACCATCCACGGAAACCATATGTTCTTTAACCATTATATGTAGGTGTGTGTAAGTGTATCTTGAATCCTTCTTAAAAAATCCTAGTATATTGAAGATATTGTAGTTGTTACAAAAGAAATAAATAAAAAGAGTTTAGGGGGTTGGAGAAGAAAAATAAAACAAAAGGACTCAAGTGAAGACATGACCTTAAAATCGGGTAACTCCCTTTGGTTTGAGCTCAAAGGCTTCCTTGGGAAGTCTTCTGCCCAAAGTGAGGCTTCAAGGAGTAAGAGAGGGAAGTGGAGAGACAAAATGGGCAGGGGTTGGCCGAGCCAAAGGCTTTGGGAGTGTGAGTAAGGAGGTAGAGGTGGGGGCCTTTTATAAGAGGAGAGGAGGGGCACTCTTGGAATGTAAAGAAATATTACTTTATTTGAAAATGATTTTCGTATTTAAATGGTCCCACATTGATATAATTTGAGGATAAGGTGATAAGGGTTCGAAATCCACCCATCCAATAGGTTTTTGACATGTGTAGGTATTAGAGTTTACAATATCATTCCATTTTTTTAAATCATTAAATAATGAGGTCATCACTGCATCATCATGATGTCATAAATAATTTAATTTATTTAATGTATAAAAATTATAAAAGAAATACTATGATGTAGGAAATCTTTTTATAATTCCAATGACTATTTATAATCAAAAATCTGATCTTTATAACCCCATGTAAAAATTGTTTTTGTAAAACATATTATGTTTGTGTCATTTTTACTTTTACATTAAATAAAAATTATTTATGTCATTTCCCAACCAAAGTGGCTCCATGGGGTCCCCAAGTTGACCCATGGATTTTCTTGGTCGGCCATGAAACATCCAATAAGGTTAGGACATGTGTCTAGGTCATTTTATATAATTAAAGAATTAATTTTTCCTTAAACTACACTAATTACCACTAATCGCGATTAAGAACTTAAAAGTTACTATTCACAAAAAAATTATTTTAATCTCATTGAACCACATTTTACTTCTTAATGACAACCATGTATGTTGGATTTTTGAAATTCAAAACACAAAGGTGGAAAAAGTTCATTTAAACGAAAAATCAGTTTCTTTAACTACCACTTAGTGATTTCACTATTCATCAAAAATTGAAGTTTTTCAGAAAAATATCAAAACCTCACCCTAAGCTATATTTGATCTTATGAATTCAAAAATGAAGTCTATTTTAAAAAATTCAAAACATATAAGTCACATTAATTAATTTAGTAATTAATTCCCGCTATCAGAGCAAATAGCGTGTTTTATGAAACAATAAGTATCAAAAGATTGACACCAGTTTAAGTCCAATTTCAAAGTGAAATTGATTCCAATGACCACCATTGGATTAAATGGTAAAAATATAATCTAATTTCACTTCAAAAACAATTCAAAACATAATCTAATCATATAAATAAAATAGATTAAAAATCAGTTTTGATGTAAAATGCAGTATTTTTCACTATTCATTAAAAAATGAACATTGTCAGAAAAATACCAAAAATTCACACAAAGTAAATTTTGATGTCCCAATCATAAATAATAAGTTTATTTTGACAAACATAGTTTATAAAATTGTAAAAAGATAGATTCAAAAATGGTTTTCCATCAAAAGGCAGTAAAACAATCTTTTAAAAATATTAGTGTAATCCATGCTTAAGATTGGATTTATTATCATTTTAAGCCTCTAAAACACTATCGAATTCATTAATAGGCATAGATAAAAATATCTATTATTCATTACTTACTTGGGATGTTACAGAGATCCCACTCCACCTAGTTTTAAATGCTGGTTCACAAAATGCCTTTCAAAATAAAAGACATAAAATAAAAAAAATTAAATATTTTAAAACATTACAATAAAATAATCTAACACCATTTAAAAATAATGAACATACCATTTGAAAATACAGTATCATACGCCCTTGGAATGAAAATCCATAAATGAAGGTATATCCCATTTAAATCCTTATATAATAGATATAAATCATTGAAAAATATAAAAATTGATATAAAATTTCTCTAATATGCAACTCATGTTATTTTCCATATTCATCCTATAAGTGTCCATTAAAATAACATTGTTATCCATATACTAATATTAATCATTAATAGAATGGGTAACTTATAATTTCTTCACTTTTTGAGTGACAATTTCAAAAGTTATTTAGAGAGGTCACACTCTTATATGCACATCGGTGAAAAAAAATTCCCCTTGTATTGAAACATGTTCTATATCCTTTATTCATCAAGAATTTTAATATAACTCCTTGATATCTTGGTCACCAAACAAATTTTAATTTGGATGTAAAATAGAATTATTGATTACTTTAAAAATATGAAATAATTTTTTACATTTCACATATACCAATTAAGTTAGAAAGTATTTTTTTTGAGGTCACATCATTGATGGTCATTAAAAAAATACTGTAATCATATCTTGAAGGATGTATAGAATACAAATTCTATAGAATGTTAATTAGTTAGTAGATCCAAAAAAAATTTCAAGAACATACAATCTCCATAGAAGTGATTGAATAGTATATCAACTACCTTAAATTGGGATTTCTAAGACTAATGTGTCTTTATTTATCAATGTGTGTATTTTTATATACACTGATATTGTATCTTGACAAACAAAATATATTGAAATATGGGACATTAACCTAAGAAAAAATTTAATATCTGATAAAATAGATCTAATAATTTAAATTAATTTCTAGATACTTATATGGACATAAAATCGATACTTATTTGGAAATAAACTCACAATCCATTGATGAGTCTGTGAGACATGTTTTTTCACTGAACAACAAGAGACAACTTCATCGCCAGGAGAAAAACCAAACCACTCATATAATAATTAGCTTATATATTATTAATCCATCTTATATTATAAAAATATTCCATCACTATTATGTTTCTACTATGAAATAAACAGAAATCCGCTATACAATTAATATATTTGAGAAATCAATTAACTACATCCCATTTTGTATAACCTGGATTACTTATATACCCACTCAATATTCTAACAACATATGAAATATCACATATCATATTAGTAATAGAAAATATGATAAAACCTATAACCCCTGCGTCTTCATATTAAGAAAGAATATTCCATGACATAGTATCACCCTAAATTGTGAAGAATATGGTGTAGAGATATGTCAAAAATCAAAATAAATGATCCAATTTTATTCTTTTTCAGTTTGATGATATTAAAAATGAATAAAAAGTTTATTATTACCAAAAAAAATTTTACCCTTAACTATTTTAAATGAAATATACATATCCTCTTGTATAAGGTTCATATTAAAAATCCCTATGGCTTTCCATATTTATATTTTTTCATCTAATTTTTCCTTTAAGAATGATATTGTAAAATTAATTTTATGAACACAGAAATTATATATGGAATATAATTAAATGATAATTACCATCAATGAGATCCTACACAAAAGAGAATATTTATCCAAATAATTGACTCCTACCTCTTGAGTAAATACCTTAGACACCCATATGGAATTATATTACGCAACTATACTATAAAATTCTAATTTTCATTTGAAGAAATACATAATATTTAAAATCTGTGAACCACGAGGAATTTCAACTAGTATCTACATATTTTTAATAGTTATGGAGTCCATTAAATATTTTTATGAATTCTCTCATAAATATATGCATCAAAAGATGAAATTTATTCATTCATTGTTTTTAGTTCAAACAATATATTATGAAAAATCAGTGTTTGTGTAGAAATACTAAAAACCATTCCTTCCAACAAGTAAATATTTAAATTAAATTCATATATATCTAATATCCGTATTTATTAACTTTTATAATTCTTATATTTTATTTCTTCTTTAGAAACATTAATATTTTAGATTGATTATTCTATTTAGACATTATAAGATTTGGTTGTAAACTAAGATATATCAAAGGTAGAATATAATTATTCAACAGCCATGTAATTAGAAAAAAAATAAGTGAATATAACCATTAATATATAATCTCTTGAATCATAAATAGATAAAAATAATAAGTTATCAATATATATAACTCAACTTTTCTTTTTTAGGTTCAGGTAATATTATAATTTCATAACAACCCCAAATAATTAAATATATTTTGATTGTTTTCTTATGATTCCATGTTTTATATAGTGTGGGAGATTTCTATTTTACTTGAATTCTATATAGAATAAGAAACATATTAAATAAATTTCTTCAAAAAAATCTATTGGAAGACCTGATATATACATCATATAATCAACCATTTCAATTATTGGAATATTCTTTCTCCCTGAAACACCTTTTAACAAGGTTTATAGGGAGCCTCAAATTCATGTATGATCATTAAGAACTCAAAAAACAGATGTCGAATATGTTATCCTCCATGATATGGTCTGAGGAATATAATTGTATTCTGATAATAGTTTTTGAAACTCTTATATATAAATATAATAAATTTATATATTATAATATTATTTGAATGTATTATATATAAAAGAAAAATACAAGATTAATCATAAATAAAAGTTATTGTTTGAATTTTATTACCTAATGTTGGTGTATCATGAAAATAACATAAGTAACTATCAATTAATACTAACCAATATATTTTCCATTTGATAATTAGAAATATTTTTCTCACTATTTTATTTTTCATGAAAATACAACATTTATTCTATTTGTCCTCCCCATATAGAAAATAATTACATTGTTTTGACATTTTAAGTATTTTTTTAATATATTACACTTAAACGATTGTTATATTATTCTGGAGATTCTAGAATCTAAAAAGAAGCAATATTTATATTAAATTAGAACAATCTATCATACTAGTGATCCATTTTATCTAAATTCCCACCCATAAAAAGAAAAAAATCCAGTTAAAATATAAACAGAAAAACATTTTTTTAACATGATCTCCATCATCAATTTCATATGTACAACATATATGTACAATAAAACATTTAATGTTATGATCTTTCCTGATGTAAATGCTAAATCAACTACAACATTGAAATAAGAAAATATGCTTTAAATACTCCTCATATATAGAATAATATCATTATTGATTTAGTCCATCATTTTGAAGACAGATTATCTTATTTTAGAAAATTTGGATAACATTAGACATGATCATCAAGGAAGCACTATCATGTTTTACATTATATTCATTTACATTATTGAAAAAATTCTACGTTTTTGAATTGTTTTAATATTTAATCTTTTTTATATGACAATCCAATTTGAAGTGTCCAATAATTCCAAAAAAAACTAAAATTTCTATTTCATATTATTGGATTTAACCATTCCTTTTGAATGTTGGTTTGGATGCATTTCCCCTAATTTAGTTCCCTAATGGACCTAATACCTCCTCCAGGAGGAACTCTGAATTATCATCCTTTGATTAATTTTCTTTATTGTATTTTTAATATTTATCCTCAATTATTATATAATTGAGTTACTCATTATGAAAAAAATATTCCATCAAGTGTTTTTGATAATTTTTATAAATCCTTCATGAAGAGAGGATCATATCAATAATGGATTTGACAATTAGAAAATAATCTTTTTTTATTTTATTTCATTAGGAGTGGTATTTAATTATTTATTTCAATGAATTTAATGGTGATATATATTTTTTCTATAATTTTTATTAAAATATACTTCAGTATTAGGTATTATTTTCTTGTTTCATCAAAAGTGATGTAATTTTTTAATGAGCCCTATAATGTTTTTAAGGTTCAAATATGTTATTATGTGTTAAAGGTTCATTAAATAAAGAATTGAGTATGCATCCAAAAGAAAAAATATCATTATTTTTCTTTTCCATTGAATATGTATCATTCGGTAAATCATCATCAGATGTGGGGGGATTTAGAGTAGAATATTGGTATTCCACATTGAGTATTTCATGTATCATGTTTATCGAGTTTTTTTTCACTTCATGAAATTTTATCCATAGATTTGATTCATCTTAATTTCATTATTGAGAATATTTATATCAATGATAATGACTTCTCATCTATTTATTGATGTTGGTGTTGGTGGAAAATATATATATATGTAAAAATAGATTGTAGTAGATTAAGCTCGTTAAGTATTTTTAGAGTATCACACTATATAAGGGTAGATCCCCCACCAAATCGATAGTTATATTTGTTTAAGAAGATTATAATTCAAGATACAATGTAGTATAAATACTCAATATAAGTAATATATAGAGATTAAAGGTCTAATAAACGATTAAAATAAAAATTCACTGAAATATATTTTTTTCCACACAAATAATGTTCTTTTGATTATTTGATTGATTTTTGAAGGAATCAAAAAATTGAGAGGATATTTGGAATATTAATTTATAGACATTGATGTAATTTTTCAATCCAATTGATTCTTCAACTTATAATAATTTTATCACATCTTTAGACAAGGCATCACATCCCTTAAAATGTTGTCAATTCCACATGTAGGAAGGAATAGATTTTATAGATTTATAATTTCTATCTAATTACACTGATTTTAATCAGTGTCTTAGATCAGACCCCCTAAAGAGGATATATGATTGTATGATTGTTCTTGGCTTAGATGATTGACTAGGCTTTACCTGTTCAATGATAATTAATTACCCATTACACATACCAATTCTAGCATGGAATGAAACCAGTATGACCATCCAATATATGAAAAAAATTATTTAACCTATTAGAACCTATCACTAACACAACATGAAATGAGAAAATAATTCAATCAAATATCCACATTGTGCATTTACACAGGGGATTACACAAGGAAGTTGATAGTTCAGTACATTATAAACTTAAAAGTTATTCCCATTTCCATTATAAATTATGAATAATGATACACATATTATATTTAATAATGGAAACAACAATAGATTCATTTTTTGGTGATATTCCTAAAAGACCTTCACCTTTATAGTAGTGATAATAAAAAATATAAATATTTTAAAACAATAAAATTTAATACCGTATTCAGGGGAATGATTATTCACATATTAATAATATCTAATATTACACTGATTGACATTAATGAACTAAAATTTTGATTTACTTGTATTTTTTAAGATGTATTTATTTTACACATTCAAAGGTTTGTGAAATGATTTAGTTTGTAGTTCATTATAGTGTATTCAAGTATTCTTGTGGTAGTGGTATATTATCATATTTTATTTTTTTCTTTTTTTAATCATATTATATTGATGTGGATAAAATAGTAGAGATGTGATAATTAGTAATAGAAGTGTTTATAGAGAAGGATCATTTTTGAATCACAATTTATATTATGATACATAGACATAGAGTACTAAAAGACTAATTAATATTTTGTTAATAGCATATTTCCTTATTATGTCATTATCAATGTTTTGTGATATTTTTGTACCTTATATTTTAATGACTGAAAACATGAAATTTCTTTTAATAAATATAATATTGGATATATTTGATAGAATTTACTTATTTAGTAAATTTTATATGGGAATGAATGTATAAAAATTTTTATATTTGTCAAGAGATTAGTAATTTATTTAAAAAAAATATTGAAGATGCAAATTTTATTAACAATAGTGGGGTTATATAACTTAACACTTCAATGTATTATTCTAGTCACTAGATACATATATTTACACATATTTTTTGGATTTAAAAAATGAATAAAACTAAAATAAAATTACTTTACTCATTAATCAAATGTATCTATTTTTTTTCAAAACTACCCACTAATCATAGTTTTTATAATTTTTTAATGTTTTTATCACTATTAATTCACCAAATGAAAACATAATTTTATTTATTTTATAAATTTTTTTAAAAAATTAAATAAATATGATTATTTTCTTATCGGATTAAAAAATAATTCATGAATAATTATGTAGAGTTAAAAAAATATTTGTAGTATTCAATGAAATATGAATATTTCCTATCATTACTAAAATTGGAGTAATGTTTTGTGATTCAAAGAAATTTACTAATAAAATTTCTTAAAATAAACTCTAAATATTTAAAAAAACATGTAGACATTAAGAATTATTCTTTTTTTACTGTACATACCTAAAATTGTACACATTGTTTCATTTAAACAGCATACAAAACACTTACTACATATGTATTTAAAATAATTTAAATTGTCATTTAAATACTGTAGATAACTGATTTATAGTATTTTTATTTGGAATTTAAATTAAAAATAATCTTTTATTTTATTGTCTTAATGTTGGGAAACTATTCAATATTTCGTTAAACATGTAATATAAAATAAATTATTGTATGATAATTATGTTTTCTCAGTTTGTAATCCAACTTATTATGCCATTTATTACAAGTGGATATTTCATCATGATTTTATTAAAACCCCTTATTGATTATTTAATTTAAAAACTCTTTCTCATATACTTGTTTCACAATATAAAAACACCCAAAAATAATATTAAATAATTTAATTTTAATTTATGGAAATATTTTAGTCTAATTAGATGAGATATGATAGTTACAATTAAAAATTGAAGATAATGTATTCATGGAAATAGAAATAAAATTATTAATTTATCTCATCCTAGGAATGAAAATTTTGACATATATAGACTTAGTGAATATCAAATAACATTTATTTTAGTAAATACATCAATGGTTAGGATTGAAAAAATGTCTTGGAATTATGATCTTAAATAATAATATTGATCATGATTGACTTATTAAAATTGTTTTATCAATAATGAATCAATCTTAATAATTTTTTGATTTTATAAATTTTTTCAATAGCTACAACATCAATGATTTAAAGAGGATGGGATGAGGATGATTATTTTCCAATTTTTAATTAAAAAAGTACATGCAATTGGGTCCGTTATATAAATGTGTATATATTGAATAAATTTTATAATAATTATGAAGAATAGATAATGAAATATTATCCCAAGTAATTGATTGTAAAAATTAGGAGAATGATAATGAAAATTATGAAGGACAAAGTGAATTATTCCTTTTAGAATAAGAATTTTTTATATCTCTATAGCTAGTGAGAAAAAAATTGGCCACCTTCACAATTGTTCATTGACTCATTTTATGTGTGTGTCATATGATATTGATAAAATTTAGTAGAACCAATTTCTATTGAGATCTTGGATGATATGATAGAAGATGAACTCAAATAAATCTATTCAATTTCATACTAAAACTCTATATTAAATTAAAATAATAGAATAATTGTTAATATATTTGAAAATAACATTGATTCATATTGTGAAATGAATTTGAATTTTACTAAATATCAAAAACATCAGTAGAAATTTATTTCAGAAAATGATTAATTGGTCTGTTTAGAAAATCAAGATAGATATCTTTGTAATAAATATGATTTTTTTGGATCACAAGGGTATTTTAAGACCATGTTCTGATCATTTTCATTACCATGGAACAACTAAGATTGATAGTAATTAAACTTATAGGTGTAAATAATAATGAAATTTTATCCTTTTATTACCAATTATAACGTTTCATTGAAAAATCTATCAAATAGGTTGTGAATGAGCCAATGTATGATAAAATAACCCACTTACCCTTTATACTCTAGTAAGTATAATATATAGTTTCAATGTCTAACTAGTCCTAAAAATTCTTAAGGTAATTTATGGGGGATATTGTTATACGTTTTGAGAATATTACAGTATCAAATGGATGAATTGTGTAATCATATAAATCAAAATAATCAACAATATATGCCTTCAATTCACTTCATAAATGATTAGTTGGGCCAAAAGGATATGAATTTACGTAATATAAGAAAGGGTAAGCTATGTTGTATAGAATTAATTAATACATGGTATAATATCAGGTATATTTAAATTAGATGTGCTTAAATCCTCAATATATATCATGAAAATAACATAAATAAGTATACACTTTGAGGCACAATGAATCTCAAAATAAAAATACATAATAAAACCTACTCATTAAAGGGAATACTAAGGTCCAAATAGAGATAAAATATAATCCATCACTAAAAGACTATATGGGAATTAAATTGATATGGAAATAGAATAATGTGATTAAAAAGATCAAGGGGGATATATTAAAACCACAACCAATTTTATTAGCATCATATATCCCCTTATTTTCATCAATATTGTTTTGTAATTTTTAGAGAACTTTTGGAGTAATTGGGAATTTTATTGGGGGTTTTTGGGCTTATTCATGGTTTAAAAATGGTTAGGTAAAACTATTTAGGTGTACATAGTAATTAATGATTCTTGAGTTAGGGTATTAGAAGAGTATTCATGATTATGAGAATAATAATTCCAAACCATTTGATATTCCCCTCAAGATACGAGACATGATGCACATTCATTTTTTCATAGAGTGATCATGGTTCATTATGAAACAATAGAAAAACCAAGATAATTATCTATTAACCTAGAATGTGGTGCATTGTTTGTGCATTGTTTTCAAAAAAATTTGGCCAAACTATGTGAAATGTTTTAATTATTCCAATTTTTTATTTTAAAATAAACTAAGATTTGGTTTTTCCCATTATTCACAACATCAAATATGATCTCCTCAAACTAGACAACTCATGGATATTTTAGAGATTACTTAACTAATAGTGTTTTTTATTATATTTCGGTATTGGATATAGTTTTTGTATTGTATATTCATTTTTATTGTCATTATTATGTATTCATATATACATTCCATTATCTTTATGATAAAAACCATAGTTTGAGGTTGCTAATACTAGATATAAGTATTGTTAAATGATTTAATTGAATTTATTATCAATCCATCACAAAACTAGGATTCATTTCCCATGTATTCTATTTTCAATCATTAAAAATTTATGATGTATGTGTTTTTACTACCTCCAATTGTTATAGAAATGATTAATTAAAGGATATTATTTGATAATTGGGTTTCATGAATTTTTTATCCCATTATGGATCCCTTGTGAGGTGTTTGATGATACGAAGACACGAGATAGTTGGTTTTTAAGTAAATTCACATGATTCAAAACTATTATTGAATGGTTTGTTTAGAATAATTCTCAAATTGATTTCCAAATTGTGATTTGAGACCCTTGATTATGGTTTTAAAAATTGATTGTTTAATGTGTTTAACGTTTTGTGTATGGATCTAAAAATATGCTGATATGATCAAAGTGATTTGATATTGAAATCATTGACATGAAAAATGATTTGATGAATATTATTTAGAATATAATCCATGAAATATTTTAGGTATTTTTAAAGAAATGAAATGTTTTTAATGGAATTTGTTTGGATGAAAACTGTTTTATATTTATTTTTTAATTGAAATTTCATTTTTAAAATTTTATTTTGGGATTCATGAAAAAAATATGATGAGACTAATTTGTGATGAATTATTTTCCCATCGAATTATTTCATTGAAGAAGATTGGATTATATGTAGTTTTGTGGGTTTTATAGAACAAGAAGACTGAAAATTTATTATTTCAACCATGTAATGGATGAATGATGAGAATTATGTATAAATTATGAATTTGTCATGGATTTCATATGTTGTGGTGTTCTTATATTCTCCAAATCCCTGATATCTATGAATATATTCACACATGGAGCAATATTTCTCTAAGAACAAAGGATACATAATCCAATATCTTTCTAATAATATATATTATTAAAATATTTCATTGATATAACATAATTTATAAATTAAAATGGGGAGGAAATGGTATATTAATGAAAGTTTGTTCATTTTTTTCATTCTTGTTTAATATACCTGTTTTATTCTTTCTGTGTAAATAATACATAAATAATATTTCCATATAAATTGATAAAATAGTACCATACCTTGTCTTATTTAAAATTGAATATATTTGGTTTCATTTATATGTATAATTTATGTAATATTTGGGTGATAATGTGATATTGTTTCTCACACCCTACATAAACATTATATATATATATATATAAATTTATATTCTAGGTCTAGGAATTGTCAAACCATCACATAGATATAGATGATTCTTTGGAATAGAAATCCATGGGAGATGGGAGTTATAGTTAGAGTGTATGGTCAATATATTTTCAAGATAACATGATTTTATTTCAATAATGTTTTTTTCAAGGACATGGGTTTATGAATCATTTTTACACAAGGTTTTATCTAATTTTTATATTATTCTCTTAATGATTGAGTTGATATACCTATTTTCTATGGTTCTGTTATTCTATTTTCATTGATCTTTTTAAAACCCCGTGATTTAATATGTATTTAATTTGAAATAAATATGGATTTATCTAACAACGTACAATACACATAACCCTTATTCTATATAAGTCATTATATAATAAACCATTATAACATTGACATTAAATTGGTAGGGATGAGTAGAAATAACTTAATTATAAAAAATATTTATACATTATCTTATTTTAAAAAATTAACAATTAATTTATAAAAAATATGTAATTACTTATCAATAAATTATTTTTAAATAAGGAAAATAACTTTTATTTTAAAATGCTTATTATAAAATCTTCATAAGAAGACATATAATTAAACTAGGTGGAGATTTTTAGATTTTTCTAAAAATAATTATCTTACAATGAATATTGTACAATACAAATTTTTTAAATGCAATTTATTTTCAAGTAAATTTAAAAATATTTTATGAATTATACCCTCATTTAATGGAATAATTTATTAATTTTAAATAATATAATTAATTTCATAAAAATATTCATTATAGTTTCTTTTTAAAATATGTTAATTTTTTGACTAGAAACACTTTTTTCTATAAAAAAATTTTATGCAAAAACTATGTTTTTATAATAAGAAATTAAAATAATAACAAATTAACAAATATAGTATTGAAATATTTGTAGATAAAAAATTTAATATAATATTTTATCATTCATTTCATTTTTTAAAATGGAAATGAATGAATGTAAAATACGTTTTATGATTAAAAATTCATTTTTTGGAAATATATTTTCTTTGAGTACTTTGTTCTTAATAAAAATTAAATTCTACCACATATATTAGTTAAACTTGATAAAATGGATTACATATTCTTAATTATAATAATTAATATAATTTAGAAATCTATACAAAAATATTTTTTTTCTTATAGTGAGTAGAAAAAAATTAAAACATTATTACCATAGATAAGGTGAAAACATTTTTTCTAGGGGATATATATCAGGATATAATGGTATAATTTCCACCCAAACCTATCCAATACTTATTTTTTATATATATTTTGACCTTATATTATATAATATTTCAATCCCTCTCCATTTGGTGCCACCTTCCAATGAAAGTGACAATAATTCTATGATGAATTTTATGTTATTCACATCCTTTGGGGATATTATGTTAGAAACTACCTACTCTAAAAGTTACTAAATTAATTAATGATATCCTATAGCCATTTTTAGTCTCTAAAAAACAATACATTATATCTTTCGTAGTATGCCAAATGTGGTTTCTCAACGAATAGGTATATATATTAACAATGCTTATTTGATTTTATAACATATTCTACTTCATATAAAAATAATGCATCAATGAAAAAATATTTATTCATCAATATAATGATATGTTATTATGATGGTGGAATAACAGTTTTCCTTCTCTTCTCAATACAATGGGTGGTAAAAATATATCTCATGTGTACGGGTGGACTACAACTTCCACACACTGGTTGAATTAATTTTCAACCACTAAAATTAATTGTTTCTTATTTTGATTGTTTTAATATTTATATATGATATTAATGTTATAATTATAATTATTTAAATATTAATTATCATTAAACTTTCTTTTATTACATCCATTTTTTAATGGAAACATTTCTCAAGCATACTTACGAGGAATTGTCTCCAGAAAGTGAGGAAATTAATATTTCATCACCACTTCATATAAATGGTTATAATTATAAATATATGGTGAATATATATGATATTAATGTCATTAATAAGATTTTATACATTAATTTTCAGTGATAAATGTGAAATGACCGCAACAAACAAACAAAAAAAATATGAAAACCCATGTAGTTTATACTCCAAATGATAAATATGATGAAATATTATTTATAAACATGTAATAAGATGATATATTTAATTAATTAATGGTATTATTTTTTACTATTATGTTTTTTATATTACTATAATAAATATAGTTTTATAATATAGGATTTTAGAGTTCTTAGGATGAAAGACTGACATATTATAAGTGGATTATGTTAAAATATTATTTTTACTTTGATTATTTATGCTTTAAATTTTTGATGATGAGATTCTATAAAAATTAAACTTATTTTATTATTATAAGAGTAGTTCTATAATATATTTTTTACATTCACTTATCTCTTATTAAGTATAGAAGATATTAAAATAATGTGGTTAAGGAAAAAAGACCATGTTTTTCCCATTGGTTAGGAATTTTGTTTTCTTTTCCTATATAATTTTATAATTTTTTTCCATTAATATTATTAATAATTTCAAAATATTAATTAACTTCATTTTTGAACATGTATTACATTCTATAAAAATGTTTCAGAGGAATCTTAGTATAATTTTTGAACAATGTGCTTATGTCTTTTTTATTAACAATTTAAAAATAAAATTTTAATATACATGACGTGAAGCAATTTAGCTACCATAATGAATAATTTTTTCTTTGATGATTTTTTATATGATTACGTGGTGATCTTAAATTAAAATATTTCCTTGGTATTTGTTAATTTTTTATTATAAAATTTTATTTTAAATAAATAATGTATTTTCACAATGAAATGTTTCAATGTAATTTTAAAGGTATTTTTACCTATAATAACATGATTCGATGAATTATATTTGTTTTTAGGAATTGATATATTATTTAAATATTTATTACTTATATATATGGTTTAGGATTATGATGTTGAAACTGTTATAATGCATGCATCTTTTCTATTGGTTATGATTTGATTATATGATTAATGTTTTATGATCTTCTTCCACACATAAGTTGGGTTTTCTTTATGTAACATTAAGGACATATTTTTATATCACACCAATGAATTTGTAAAAATTTAAATCTAATGTGATAATAAATACTAGAATGGGGAGCGAACGTAGTTCAATAAGGTATGTTATCTAATAAGATCGCATTGGGAGTGAACCTTGAATAGGGAAATAATGACATGGGGAGTGAAACCAATCAACTATGATGGTCATGTAATTGATAAATAACTGAGTATATGATTTTATTTACTTATTATCCATTTAAATGTTTATATATGTAGTTTTAATTTGTTTTCATGGTTCATGATTGATTATTGATGATCTGCCACACTAATATCTCATGTATTTTGATTGATAAATCATTAATGCATTTTTACTAATTATAATATAGGAACTGATGGTCATGATTTCATCATATTATCCCATGTTTTCTTACCCTTATGATAATAAAAAACACACTTCTGATCACTTTTTAATATCCCCCATGTTTACCCATATTGAGTATCAAATCTCATCATTTATTTTTATTCCCATAACAATTTCATGGATAAATAATTTTAGTAATGTTTAGACCAATAATAGTTATTGTAGTAATTATATAAATAAGGAATGAAGTACATATATTATTAACTATATTAGTATGTTTCAATATTTTCAATGGAAATAATACACTACAGTTCTCTACTATTTATTAGTGTGATATTCACCGAATATTCAAATAATATTTTGTAATATTAATTTATAGAATGTATAGGTCACTAATATAGGAATCATATAAAAGGTTTACTAATATTTAGAAACTATGATGTGATTAAATTATTGAAAACCCTTGGTTTATGATTTATAATAGTATAATATCATATGATTTCAAAAATAATGTAGTGTGGTTTCCTTAATAAAATACTTCCCCACATGAATACTATAAAAGGAATTAGATTTTTAATGGATGAATCTTATTGTAACATCGACAATGATTATTTTTTAGCATGATTATATGATATACCAAAATTATTATTGGCTCTCTTATGATACTTCATTGTTTTAGAAAAAAACTAGAACCAAAATAAACCACCTTAATGTTGAATGTGACATAAAATGAAATGAGTTCCACACTGAGAAACTAAATGTTATGGGGTATGAAATGAAAAATATTTCTTCTATGACAAAAAATTACTCTCCAGACAGGAACCATGATGGTCTTCCAAATGTGAACTGTAATTTCCAATTTACTATAGTGTATTTTATGAGAAATCATGAACCTTCGTTTAGTGGGTCTAAAGATCCATGAACTACTATGAAATGAATCAATATAACTAAAAATGCTTTTTCTATAGAATAGTGCAAAGAATTTTAAACAGTTATCTTAATTTATTAATATTAAAATAGATAAATGATATACTTTCATCAATAATATGATCCAACCAGATGAAATTGAATACATAAAGAGTGATTTATTTTGGATCTTATTTATCAATATGTACATTCACTATATTCATCATGTGATGTTGATGGCATAATAACTTGTCATTTGGTAGAATCACATTGAATCTATTTATACCATTTATCAAAAATCATTCCATACTTGTGTGATCAACATTTTTTATTATTATTTTAATTGAAATTAAGTTATTATTAATCATCAGTTGCTTAAAACCTTGTCTTCAAATGTATTTAACATTAATAGAAATAAGTAGATATGTTTAAGTCATTCAATTTTTCATCAAGGTGGAAATAGAGATGAGAATAACCCATTAGTCTCAATATTATTATATAAAATTAAATATATAATTCAATGAATTTTCTTATAATAAAAACTATGGGGGATGATGATATGTTTTCCTTCTTCCCAAAAGTGTGGAATGAATCATATAGTAAATTTTATTTAAGAATATGGATAATGTTTTACTGGTAGAATAAAATTTGATGTGGAAATAGAATTCCAAAATAATGGGAATTAGATAGATAATGATGAAAATGTAGAGATATATCCACAAACTAAACTACTAACAATCTATTGATATTATTCAATGGATTTCGTATATTATTATTCCACACTTCTCAAAAATGAGTTTTAATAGTGACGATTGATTTCAAAAACCTATTAATAGCATAAATAATGAGAAATCTCTTGTAATCACTATTTCTGATGTGGGGTGGGATAACCATGTAGATAAAGGAACACCTACTATCCATTAAATAATTTCTAGTGGCTTATATAATTTTTTATTTACCCACATTTTATATCAATGATTTTTAAAATGGTATCACATTCTAATCTGAACAACTAAATATTGATATTAGAGTTAAAATCCTAATATCATAATGATCTCATATCATGTTTTTGAATATTAACCTATATTTTTTTGGGAATTTCCTTTATAAAATCTTATTATTCATTCCCTAGTATTTTTTTATAATATTATATATTTCACTATATAAAATAAATATCAATATCTAGTAAATGGAGGTAAAATTAAATATTCCTAAATAAAATATTATGTTATATCAATGCAATGATAAACGTGAACAACCAATGGGAATTACTTCCATTGAATTTGTATTTATTCATATCGAAGGGAGTACTAATCTCAAATTGTGTGGGAGAAACACAACATTGATCATATGAATATTCATCAAGAGTTATTTGATGTATTTGCAGAAGGGTATCTTTGAATTCCTCCAAATCACAATTTGGAGTTTTTAATAGAACTTATCCACAATGATACACCTATTTCAAATACACAATATATTATGGACCTAATTGAGTTCTAGGGATTCAATAATAAAATACATGAGAATCATGATAATGGATTCATTCTTAAAATTTCATAATCACTGGGTGAAATTATAAATTTTGTTAATAGTAACAATTTAAGAATGTGAATTTAAAATATTTATCAGAAACATTGATAAGGATCAAGAATATCTATATGTTACCCTATGTAAATTATTTTTAAAAAAATTAAAAGGTTATCAATATATTTATATTATTGTTCAGTGACTCCAATATTATCAGTTAAGTGTTAAAGAAGAATACATACACAAAATAGACTTTTTTCAAGGTATAAAAAATATGTATTTATGGTTTTTCTATTCGGTCTTCCCAATTCCCCAACTATCATCATGTATTTAATGAATTGAGTTTTTAGAGATTACCTTTATCCGTTTTTGGTATTGTTTTTAGATTATATTCTTATATAGTATAAGGTAAATGAATAGAATAATTATTTAATTATTATTGTATTGATGACACTAGTAAAAAATAATATGTATGAAATTATTAACAATAATAAATTTTTGTTATAGGAAATTTCATTTTTGTGGCATATAATCTCATATAAGCATATATTTGTTATTCCATAAAATATGATGGTTAAAAGCATTGGATATAAAGAAACACTAAAATAAAATACTTTCATTTTAAAATTTAATATATATTATCGATTCATTATAAAGGATATCGCATAACTTTCATATCAACTCACAATATTAATTCAAATGGTAGTTACGTTCCATTGTACTGATGAGTGCGAACAAAAGATCATGGAAATAAAGAGATGGAATTTTAAAACACATGTTCTCAAACTATCCTATATTATATATAGGTTTTTGATTTATATTAATGGATAAAATAAATGCACAAGATGTGTTCAAATTTTGATTGATATGGTGGTAGATTATTCCTCCATCCAATTGATGGTTCATGAAAAAAATAGCCCGAATAATGATTTGATGTTAACAATTGTAACTAGGGAATTAATGATATAGAGGTATTATCAATATATAAGATTTTTTCGAATGTATAATTATCAAAAATAATATTAAGTTATATATTAAACCAATAATTGTTGGATATGTAGTAATTATGATGGTTAGAGTTCATTTCAGATAATGACTCCTCAATACACCACTGCCCTGGGAAGGAAAATAAGGTGAATAATAATTTGACTCAAAAGCTTTATGATATAATATCCATTATAAGGATCATAAAAGTTCCCATATATATGTATTTTCAATGGATGGATGTTTAAATTTTTATATTTGGGAAGAAATCGTATTGTTCACTAATGAGAGATCAACAATCTTTTAATATGATTTTTAGGAGCCTAAAATGTTTGATGTAGATATGAAAAAGAAGGTGGAATGTTATCTAAAGTTCAACCATGATTATGATTGAATAAGAATGTTAATGAATATTTTTTTTATCCCATCAAAAATAGAACTAAACATGGATCTATTTAATGAAACACATATATAATTATTCTCGATTCATAATACATGTATGAACAATTATAGGGATCTAAATGGTTATTTATAATTAGAAAATATAAAGGGAGACATCGAAGAGTTTGTATCTCAATTCTTGTTATTTTAGATATTTATGGTCGAGAGATGTAATTTTAAGTTTATCTTACATCCAATACTGATATTACATTGGAATTGGGATCCCACCACCATGTATTTTATTGTCACCATTCCTAAAATAACTAAAGTCCATTATGCAATTTGGGTTCCACTAAATCACTTTACAATGATTTCATAATTAATTACAAACAGAGAATATTTTCCTATTTATAAAATCTATATGATATATATTTTTTAATTTTTAAATTTAAAATTGTTGAGAAATTCTATTTTATTTGATTAGGATGTGAGGTTTTCCTTGATATTTAGGAAATTTATTCAATAAGATCTAGGTATAGAGTCATATTCTGGTATGGATTATCTTCCCCAAAATTATTGTTATTATAATAGTAAAAGTAAATCAGTGGATGATATGTTTTTATCGGATTTTATAAGCTTCAATGGTATTTGGGATCAAAACTTTCATCTATTTTAGTTTTCATACAGAAGTTATTTTCACTCTAGATGACAAATTGACCCTTATAAATACATCTATAGAAGGAAGTGTAAAACATTAATATTATGGGATGAAGATGGGGAATATAAATAATGACACATTTGAAAGGTGTGTAAATAATAAAGAATATTTTATTATTCAATAACATATCACGGAAGATTAGAGTCGACATAAGAGTAATCTTGACAATAATTGCTGGTATTTTTTATTTGATGTTGGTGAAAATGATTGCTATGAATTTATCATATTAAAAATGTTAATATAATTGGAATTAATGGAAATTTGAGACCTAAATATATTTATCCATTGGAAATTTATTATTGAGTAGTTATTATAACATATCTCTTGTAACTCCCCTTAAACCTCTCACATGTTTTTAATGTGTTATATGTATCATTCACGAGGAACAACATACACAATCCTCATAGTGAACAATGTTTCTTTACCACTATATAATGATCATTCATTTGATGGAAAACTAGTATAAATGTTGTCTCATATATATAATTTTCAACGAAACAATAATACCCATCCAGAAAAATTCATTAATGAAATTAAACTTTTAAGGAAGCGATTTGATAACCAAAGGATGCCTTATAGTGGAGATATTCAGACTTTTGTGTACCAGAGTGAAATAATTTCAAAGGATAAATTTATTTCAATGGGGTTGTAATTTAAAATCCCAATATTTTATATTTATTTCCATTGAAATATAATTTATGTAATCGATAACGTTCCTTACAAGCAACCATAATACTATACAGACAATGACATAGTAAACCATTATAATGAAGCTATAAATTCGGTAGGTATGAATATTAGTAAACACTATATAAAAAATATATATAATGGTTATTATCAATTCAATGAATTTATTTATTTTTAATAAGTACATTATAAATATTTTGTAATGTGATTTTATTTATAAAAAATATGTTTTCTTAAAAAATGTATGTTACCACATTATTACATGTGTATATAACAATTTATTTCCAAATATTTATAAAATTTTATCAAAAATTAATATAATTGATTAATTAATACTTTAAATAGTGTCTTATTGTGTATTATTGTAATTTTTCTAAAAATTATTATTATTCAATTAATAGTGAAAATTCTGTTTTTTGTAAATATTTTCATTATTTTTAATGTAAATTTCAATGTATTTATTGAATTTTATATTAAATCAACCTATTTAACCATCAATTATTAGTAATATAATTAATTAAATTGTAGTTATCCTTATAATTTATTTTTGAATATATTAAATTATTTGGATAACAAGTTTTTTTAAAATATGATTTCATACTAACAATGTGCCTTTATCTTAATAAATTAATTTACTATTTATAGATCAATAATTTTAATTAACTATATATATTATATTTTAAATATAATATTTTAAAACTCGTTAATGTTTTTTTGATGTCATATCATCAATTTAAATTATTTTTTATGGTTAAAAATTACTTATTTGAAAACACGTTTTCATTGCGATTTATGTGATTAATTAAAAATATATTCCACAAAAAATAGAAATTTTATTTATTTAAATGGATCCTATATCTTATGATATCATAATATTTTTACCATATATTATCTTGAAATTGTATCTGTTTATTTTTGGATCCATGTTTCCATAAATGTTACCCTAAATAATTGTTATTTTTAAAATATACCATGTGTGTCCCACCATCACTTGTAAATAAAAACATATTATCATACCATATTAACTTAATTTTATAATTATATATCATAAAATTTATACTATAAAACATTTCTAGAATATGTCCCTTCATTATATATGTTATGGTCTTCTCATTAGGAAAACCATTCAAATTATAAAAAGTATAAAAAAGATGGTATCTCAAAGGTGATGTATAGATCTTAACGACAATCTCTAAATTTTATTTATTATTATTATTCATATAATCATTTGGTATCCAAAAAACATTATCAACATAATGTCATAAATATAATAAGAGCTTATAATAATCATTTCACAACAATTTATCACCACTTCTCCATCAAATGGGGGATGAATGTATCACTCTTGCATATTTGTGGACTACCCCAGCCTCACAATGATATGACTCTATTTCCAGCATCATCATTTGTTGTTGTATATGATGATATATTTAATTTTTATGTATTATATTTATTTCAAAATAATTATTCTAAAAATATTAATTAATATTTACCTTTCGATTGTTCTTTCTATTGAAAAATGGAAACACAACTCGTGCATACGTATGGACTACCCTCTCTACAAAGTGATGTAATTTATATTTCACCACATATTTATATGAATGGTTAAAAAAATTATATAATTAATATATATGATAATAATCTCCTTATTAACTTACTAAAAATTATGTAACCATGATCTAGGTCCATGGACCTTTAATGTCAATAAAAAGTAGACATGAAAATAAATGAACATTACACCTAAAATGATGATAATAGTTAAATATGGATAATGAACAGGTGAAAGAATGTTTTAAGTGAACAAATTTTGTTTTTATAATTATTAGTATTCTTCTAGTATGTAATAATAATTATTTAAATTAGTTTATACATTTCTCTAGATCAGTTGTGATGTAATACTAACTTGATTTAAGGGTATCATGAAACAATAGAATTTAACCAGGATAACATATGGTAATATTTTTGATTATTTTATTGTTTGATAAATCCATAAAAAATATTATTTCCATAATATATTATAATTATTTTTTTATTATTTGTATCACCTTCATTTTATATTCTTTAGGTAATTAAGAGATCAAAATAAATCTTTTAAAAAAAATACTATCTTTTCCCATCGGTATGAAGTATTTTGATCAATATCCATATTATTTAGTTAAAAATATTTCATGAAATTTTTCACTATTCTCTAATGAGTTTAACGGTATATTTTATCCATTTTCTAATTTTAATAAAAAGGATTTAAATGAATGTTTTAATGATTTTTCAAATCAGATGATTTTATGATTTTGCAGGTAAAGTGAAAGGCGGTTTTATTTTAACATACAATGGATGACGAATTTTTATATAAAATCCTTATCTATAATTTAATTAACTTTTTTTTATTATTCATTAATTATAAAAATTAATTTTATTTTTTAATATTTTTTTAATTTTTGTTTTCTAATTAGGTTATTCAAAAAAAATATTTATTTTCTACAACTAGTATTCTGTGTGGTCTTTTAATATTTATTATATTTATTAAAAATCATTCTATATTTATTATGTTTTTTTGATGAGATGATGAAATGTTATCATATTTATTAGATGTTTTTTTCATTATCATGATGATGATTTTCTTCAAAACTACTATGCATTCCCATAGTAATAATTTTTTGATGCGATGATGATTCTGTGATCTCTAGGAAAACATATGTATGGATTTCATTATGTGATTCATGGACAAAAATTAAATATATAAAAAATTCATGTGGTAATGAAAAATATATTAGGATATAATAATGAATGTAAAGGGGATTGAACCCAATATAATAATGGATTTTATCTAATGAAACTGTTTCTGGGTATAAACCCTATGTAATGGCATGATGGAATGGTGAGTAATCCAAATATTCTATGATAGTCTTAGATGTGATCATTTACATAAGAACATATTTCTATTCTTATATTCATACTGAAATTTATTTCTTATTATTAAGATATGTTTTTATGTGCCATGATTGCTTATTGGTTACTCCACACTCTTATTTTTTTGTTTCTCATTTTATGAGATTATATACCAACATTCATTATTGTTATATATGAATTGATGGGTATTATTTTATAATGTTTATCTCATGTTCCTATATGCTTATTCATATCCTAATATATGTTTTGATAATTTAGTGACATTCAATATATTTTCCCTTACATGGCCTTAGATCTCACCATTTCTTAGTATTACATTCGCCTAGTTGTAGAGAATGCTTTTAAATATGTTATATATAATAAGGGTACTACTTATGGGAGTTAATTGAGAAATGATACATATATTTAATATACTATTTGTATAAATGTAATTTTTTTGAATGAACTAGAACCATTACAGTCATATGACCAATATTATTATGAAAATTATTCATATTAATATAAAATGATAAAATATTTATATACTAATTTTGTTAGTTTCTCTAATACTTTCAGTTCAATCATTACCCTTTATAATTTATTGATGTTTGTCTGCTAGTTTCCATCCCTCAAAGATCATGAATTCACATCGGGTCATGTCCTGACATGCTCTAGTAAAAGATTAGTGGGTTACCAGGGATGATTTTTTTATATAGTGGTTTTTTATTACATGATAATTTATTCTCAACCAATAAAATAACAGTTTATACATAATATAAATAATAATCCAAACTATACAATTTTTCTTTGTAATTTTTATAAATATTTATCTTATTTTTTTGTCATTGATGATTTAGTTTACATTCAATGTCTTATTAAATTCATCAAAATAATATTAAAGAAAAAATACATGATATTGTTATCTATAATTTCCCATATCAAGGTGTGTATTTTCTTTATTCAAATGTAAATTCATCAAAAAATCAAAATTATTATACTATTTTTCAATACTTTATGAATAGGGAGTTATATAGGGAAAAACATTAATGCTATAATGGTACAACTTTTAAAGAAACTAAATTCAAATCATTTAATTAATTGAATCTAGAGAAAATAAATTTTCTATTATTTATCTTTAAAGAGGTGTTATGTCAATAAATCACCCTATTACATGGGTATATGAAATTATGGTTAATAGTTGTTAATTTTATAAACCCATTTGATTTTTGTTTTTGTATATTGAGTTTGATTAAGATGTATCTATCATTCATAAAATTCCATTTCTAACTACTATAGGCTAGTGAAATATGTTTTTATGGGGAATCATGATTTTAATATGGGTGATTAAAAATATGAGTTGATTTTTTTTAAAAAAAATATAATAAACCCACAATCTAATACTATACAATATTTGAATTAAATTAGAATGAATCTATTAATGATATTTAGAAATAAAATTCATGTTTAAAATATCTCATATTATGAGAGTTAATATCATTCAACAATTTAAAAAAAACTATAGATCATTGATTACAACATTTCTTTCTTAGAAATAAATTACCTATTATAAATAATTTTTTGGATTACTATTTTTTTATTTTTTGGGAAATGAAAATTATTTTAGTCAAGTGAATAATCTATAAAATATATTTCGAAATAAAAAAAGTGTTATTATAAATTGAAATTTATATTTTACCAGATTTTATAGCTATTTGGAAATCAATTTATGGGAATTTATAGATGGTAAAATTTGGTTTTAGAACATTTATTTGGTTTTTTGACACCAATAAATGAGTTGATAGAAGATAGGGAAATATTTTCTCTTTTCCTGAAATATTCATGTATATTTATTATGTTTTTTGTCTTGGAAATGAGTATTTGACAAAAAATATAACCTACTATACAATTTTAACTTCTCCAATCATTGGAAAATTTTTAAGATAATTATTATATATTGGATTTGTTTAATGTTGAATGAAATTATGAATTTTATTTTTCAAATGGACTATGTAATCATGTAATTTATTTTTTTCTCCCCAATATCCATAGAAAAAATATGATTTGGTAATCATAATTAGATACATTAAATTTATTTATTTTAGGTAATCCATATTTTTTTCTTTTATTTTTTTGTTTACTACTATTTTATTATAAATTACTATGTTAACCCCAAATTATAACATTATTATGTATTGAATGACCCTAATGAAATACTCAAGTGTATAAGAGTAAAAAAACTACAAAAAATGATTTTTTTTCCATAACTATCATAATGGAATTTAATTAATTCTCATCTTAGTAATTATTGGAATTCTTGATATGATCTAATGAGGTTAGAAATTTCTAGACCATGGTAGCCTTAACATATTACTAGATATTTTTCACTTGTGTTTAAATTTAATATTTGAATGAATTTAAAATCATTTCACTACTAGGAACATTAATTCTAACCCAAAAATGGATTGGGATATCTATTTATTCAAAATATTTCATTACTCATTAATGGAAATATATTTTTGATATGAAACTATTGTTTCAATGGTATAAATTTTTTTCTTATAGGTTCATAATAAGATATATTTGATTAATGGTTTAATCATGGACTGTGTGATCCAAGATTACATTTTTTAGATTATATTAATACAAATTTCAGGGGATCATTTTCCCCATTTTTCATTTCCATTTCAATATAGATAATAATAAATCATTCTTTCCCACATAAAATTAAATTTTCTATAACGATTTTATTTATTATATTACCCTTCACTAGATAATCATTTTTATTAGAACCTGTGTGTTGTTATATGGGTTTGTTAAGATTTTTACTATTTTTGGGTTAATCTATTATAATTACATTACATTTTGGTTATATAATTACTTTTACAACTAAGTGAATCAACTTTATATATTCAAATAGGGACTTGAATGTTCTCTACAGTGTTTTTTATTAATGGTTTAGAAATATAACTAATAAACATAAAACTTTAAAACTTTTCATTAATATTTGTCTATACATCTTTATACTTATTAATATGTGAAATTAATTTATAATATTGTTAACATGGTTCTTTTGAACACTTTTTAATTTATTATTTTTTTTAAATAATAAATATCTATGGATCATATCTGTAAAAATCATATTGATCTTAGGATTCAGCCTTAGGGAAATTGTTGGATTGAACATTATAGAGGGGTGAAGACATCATACAAATATATTTTAAGTGAATCAATTCCCTATGTGGTGATAACAGAAAATTTAGCCCTTCCCCCACTAGGCGGAGGTGTAGTGGTGGGCGTATCACAAAAGGATTGATGAATGTTTAAAACCCATGGAGATTTACTTCATTAAAATACTAATATTTCTTTCCATATTCCCTAACATTTTTATGAACCCCAAATCATTGTGGTATTAAAAACAATGTGGGTTTTTGTTTATCTATATTTTTTATTAATTAATTGGATTAGTAAATAAATAAGACTACTGGATTTTTGTTCTATCTCATCTTGAGAATTATATTCATTTAATTTAATAATATTCAAGTGTTTCTATTAATATGATATGATATATGATCCACATTTAATAGGGATATATTTTTCCCTAGATTTATCATCCCTGTTAAAACACCCTCCATTCCCATGTTTGTCTCAAATAGAGTTGGAATATTTATTTTTATTGTTCAAAGGATAGTGAATGAGTCACCCCATCACCACTTATGTCTATAGAAAGGTTGATTTTTAAAAATAAATTTCATTTAAAATAAATAGATTCTGAATATCACTAAAATTAATCAAATGGTTAAAAATCATGGAATTATTTCTACGCATATATTAATTTCCATGTCTATTCAAATAAAATCTATAATTTCAGTGTTAGAAAAGATTTTTTTATGAATAAAATCAACGATAATTGTTATCTAGATTATATTGAGTCTTATTATGATGGATATTTTGTCATAATTACCATCAATATATTTCAAATATTTTAGAAATCAATGATATTTTATAGGTGAGGTAAGAATCTAGTGTATCATGATATATGCATATAACTATTTCTGATAATGAGAGACATAATTAACTATTAATAAAAAAAATATAACGTTTTGAGTACTAAACATATGAATAGGATATGTTTTCATCATATAATAAATATAGTTTACCAAATTTTAATGAAGTGTGAGGATCTCTATGGTTTGTTTCTCCAGGTATAGAAAGAAATGAGAGATGTCTTGATATTGAACATTAGGTTGAGAATTATTCCATTTTAAGGTCATGTTATGAAACTAATTCTATATCTATAATCCCTCTGTATAATAGAGCTGGGAATTTTTTTTATTTTTTTAATCAGCCAATATGGATAAGGTGGAATGTGAATACGAATTATTGGGGTTTAATATATTGTAGTTTCATATTTAGAATAAAGTATTAGATTCATGACATGATATAGTATATCCTAGGGATGTTGGATGTAATTATTTCACAAAAAATTCTCAAGAAGAATATTTTCTTCCCATGATAAATCAATAAAAGGAAAATAATTAATTGGTCATGTTTTAATCATAATTGATGTAAAAAATGGGGAAACATCATTAATTGACTTAGAGGAATTTATAATATCACAAGGATGGAATATTTAATGATATAAGGATTATCGTAATTTTACTAAATCATTAGTGAATTTTTAGTAGGTGAATATTTTTCACCAATGGATCCTTATCAGAAGGTCATGAGGGGGCCTATGGAACCCCTATTATAGTAGAAACAGACACACATATAGATTCATTAGTTAGGCTCAAACACTCAAGGTGAGGACCTAGAAGTTCAGTCCTAAGAAAAGATTTTTAAATACCTAAAAATAAATGAAATGATTAATACCATATATAATAATTTAAAAAGACTAATTTTTAGTATTATAATGTTTTAAATATCATATAAAGTTAAAGTTGATCAGTTGATATTGCCTATTGGCCTTAATGATGTATTCATTGAATACTCTAACATATATTTTGGTTATTTCTACATAAAATTGATTCTTCATTTCAATACTTATGTTGAATAAATTCATATTGGAGTCAATATCCTCTAGTATTTAGGTAAATCTCTCACTCAATAATAATATTGAGATTATTTATTTATCCTGGAAATACTATCCTGATCCTCCCATAGGAAGAACAAGTTGTTCCTGCTAAAAGTTTAATACATTTTTCTACTTTTAATTAATTTTTTTTGTATTAAATTTATATTTCATAGGTTTTAAAATAATCTTGTTAATTTGGATATTAATAAATCACCTAAACTATTATTGTTGGAGGAATACAATTGTGTGTCGTAAAATTCTTCTATAGATATTTCTATATAATACATGTAATTTTATTTCATCATAATAGTAAAAAAACATCAAGGCCATATTCACCTGATTGAATATTTCTATTGATATAGATAATTTCATAGAGAGTATATATACCCTATAAAATCAAAATCACTATAGGGAGAAATTATTTACAAGTTATTAATATTTCCATATTTTAAAAGTTTTTCTTTCTATGGTCTACTATAATAATCAGAATGAATGATATCACTATGGATGTGGAAAAAATATATACATTTTATTATCAATATGAAAATGATGTATAATTAAAATTATGGGAAATATATTGAATAATGATTAACAAATTAATAGTTATTTATATCAATTTTATGGATTATGTGATATGTTCAAATGTGACCATTAGAATCGTAACCAAATTATCAGAATGGTTACATAACCAATGAAGTAGTTTAACAGGTGACTGGGTTAATAATTATATAACATTATATATATGGTTTATCAATGATAAATTATGTTCAAAGTTGTATCAAAATATCAAAAAATAATTATTAAAATTGTGTATCATATTGTATGTATACATATTAGTTTAAAAAAATGATAACATTATTTAATAAAACTGAACTTTTTTACCATAAATAAATATTAAATTGAAAAGTACAAAAATATTTTTGTAATATTCATGTAATTTTGGGAATTAATGTTTTGAAATATGGTAGGGGTATTTATATTTAATTTTCATATATTGTAAATTACATAGATGGATAGTGAAATATGATATCTTCTAATAGAGTAAATACATAGAATAAAACAACATCCATGTAGAATTAATGTTTTATAAAAACACTAGTGTACATTCAGAATGAGGATCCACTAATGTAGTGGCTTGAGCTAATTTCTCACATGGAATCAAGTGAGACTCCCTGGAAACTAGATGTTTTCGACTAGCATTCAGATTCTAAAGGTTATATAGTGGGTATACTATTCCCTGTGATTCAACAATTAATATAGATGAAAAAATCATAAGTGTGGGAATTATAATATAACAAAAGGAAAATAATTAAAAATAAATTAAGACTCATTCACAAACATAAAATAATTTATAATAATAGAAATACACTAATTAATACATAACCAAGGAAAATTTAAAAAAAATAATCCCTTGAGGATTTTTCCATAAGAATCCTATGAATTGGCTCGATTATATTCAGATAATCCCCCCTTTACATAAAAAAAATACACAATATAATCCATGATTCTCAACCTGTAACCATGCGGTATGTTGCGATACCAATGAAATCTGAAATTGGGTGTGAGATAAACCCAATAGACCACCACAAAATGTCTTAAAAACTATCCAGTAACTGAATATAAAATAATGTATTGTTCGTGTATAATAAATAAAATGTGAATAAAGAACTATGAACTTTTTGGGTTTTTGGATCATTAAGGACACATTTCCGACCATACTTGCTTATGCCAAATCGAAAATACGTCTAAATACTTATCAGAACATATATAGGTATACATATACATATACATATATATATACATGTATTTATATATTCATATATGTGACCTATATAAATAATTACATATATTGAAATATATAATGATACGTTGAACTGTCCTGGACTAATAGAATAATCATGGAATCCATGAATAATCATAATAGTAACAAAGGGATGAAAATATTAAATTATGGGTAAGTGACCAAGAATATGATCATTAAAATGTACAATGAAAAATAAAAACCAATATTATAATAGCAGGTATAATAATCGAATGATTGTAAAATACGATTATAATTATTTTATGATATTAAATGCCTAACAAACATGGGTAATATATATAGATCATAAGAAAAATGTAACATAATATGACAGGAGATTCCATCATTGGAGTTCCACATAAAGAACCTAAGTATTAATATTGTAATAACATATTCTCATCTATCATACGATTCCATCCATGGAAGTCCATATCATGGGTTCATGTTTTTTCGCTGTATATTACATATCATGAAACCAATGATTCCATCCTAGGAATTATGTATTTGGAACCCAGTATCATCCATAGTGTGTTATAATTCATTAATACACTTATCTATACAATGTAATTCCATGTAAGGAACCTAGGTATCACTCATTGTGTTTATATAATCACAATCATCCTATGTCCTCCTTAAATTATTTTTTCATAAGTGGCCTAGGTATTGATAAACATGTCTTTATTATCATTTAGTTTTTGAAACCACTAAGTAAATACATTTAAGGAACTCGACTATTGTTCAAGTAATTTTTTACATTAATTAGCATACTCTATATAACATTAAAATAATTATATGGGGTAACATATTCTAAAACAAACTATAGTGAAAAATAAAGAACTCCATTCCATTTTAAATCCAACTATTCAATAGGACCATTTAATTTATAATATAAATGAAGCCCATGGGTTGTACCAATTGTTTAACATTAATTAAATTCCACTTAAAATAAATTAATTGGAATTTTCTATTCACAATGTCAAACATTATTTTTGTTATTACGGACTGGAAGTTTTTTAATCAATTTTCATTAATTAATAATTTTTTTTATTTACCAAGGAAATTATAGAACACATCCCATGATTATTTTAATAGTATGAAAAATAAGAAAAATTATGTTGCAATTAATTGACATGACCTAATTTGGGGTATTTTTTTGAGTTCATCTGAATTGAACTATGATATGAGGTCTATGGACAACAATGTAATTTTCCATATAGATCAATTTATGATATTTCATGTTTTAGTGGTATCATGAAGAATTCGAAATGATTTGAAAAAATATATATTAAATGACTAACATTTAAAGGAAATGAATCTCTTCCTCCAACCATGATCTTTGGATTCATAACACATGCATTTCTAGGATTTTATTCGAGATGAGATGGTAAAAAATAGAACATCTAAAAACACCATAAAAAGGTCATATGAACTTGCATGGAAATAAAATCCATTATAAAAAAAATACATGATCAATAGAGGGAAGTGGAATGATAGCCTTTAAATTATTATTCTAACACACTTGACCATGTTCATCATGGAGCTCAAATAGAGAAGATACATGGAAGACAATAAGTGGAGAGAGTGGATATTAAGAGACTATTGGGCATGGGTGAAATTAAGGATAACATATTAAGTTTTTTTAAGTGGAATGATAGTGAAAAATAATTCCCAACATTTTAATGAACAGATTACCCTTAATTTTTTGATTTACCTTTAACTATGGCAAATAAAATATTTCGTAGTTACAATTCATAATGCTTAAAAATAAAAACGTATCATATTAAAATAATTTAGACGTACTGATTCCAAATATGGAATCCATTTTTTCAAATTTAAAACACATAATTTTCATTATATAATTTAAAATTAATCTCACTTTTGAGAAAACGGGTTTCAAAAGATAAAACATTGGAAAACATTGAAATGTTTTTATATTTGAATTCAATTTAAAATTAATGATAATTACTTACATTATATTAAATGGTAAAAATATATTATATTTCTATTTTAAACTATTAAATATTATAATTTAACTATATAAATTATCTTGATGAAAAAAGTTGTCTTTAATTAATTTTTTTTGTATTTTTTATAATATGAATGTTAACAGAAAAATATTAGACAATTTTCCAAAGTAACTTTTTATATAGTTATTGTAATTAATAAGTTTATTTTGTCTAATTTAACTTATAAACATTTAAAAACTAGATTTAAAGTGGGTGCATCATCAAAAGGCGGCAAAACATCATTTTTTAAAAAATACGTATTTTAAGAGAAAAAATTATTTTGTTCTCATACCATGTTCTATAATATGTGTAAGATGGATGATATTGTTATAAAATTAAAAATGTGGTTGATAATATTCATAATGGCTACTTCATAATACTTTTATAATGATATATCGTTGTTTATTAAAACTCGGTATTACTTACAACACACGCTATTGAGGAAGGTTGCACTTGTATGCAACAAAAGCCGAGAATAGTGTATGCATATAATACTAGCTAATACGGTGTTTTGTATAGTTCAAGATAGTTTTGGTGTAACATAAAACAAAAGACATTAATTAAATTAAAAAGAATGTTTCTAATAAAATCTCAGGGTGTTACATAATGAGGTGAAGACAAATAAGGTGGAAGTGTTCTTGAGTATTCATCAATGATAGCATTATGTGAAGGATTATGTTAAGCATTCCAATGAGCTATTTTTCATCTCTTCAGAGATACCATTTCAAGATCTATTGAAATTCCCTCAATTAATTTGGGGTATTTTTATAGAAATCAAGGATCGTATCCTTTCATCTGATGATGTTCAGTTCAAATGACTGATAGATGAAGTGTTTTTGGTGAGTTAGTTCTTGGGATACAGCCGGTGGTATGTGTTGATTATGAAGGTTCCATATCTGGAGTGTGGTGAATACCAAAAGATCCTTTTAATAAAGAGACTATGATATTGATTATGAATTCTAATTCATCATACTTTTCCCATTAAATTTTCAATGCGGCTGGTTTTAAAAATCAATGTTGTCATTCCATAATCCTCCAAATGTGTATCATTGTTGTCGCCATTTCGGTCACCAAGAAAAGTTTTGTATGAATCGCCTCCAGAAGTGGATTTATTGATTAGAGGATGTAAGATACTATGATAGGTATTAGATTCTTCATACATTAGGGCTCAAGCCATATTCCTTTAAGTGAAGCTCACATGATGTTAAGAACAATAGGTGGTGAAGAATACCTTGTCCCATCTTTTTTCTCTTATGATGAAGTGGAGACACCTGATGTTTTTTGTTTTAGTTCTTTTTTTTTGCTATAATTCCCATATTTTGATGTAAAATATTAACAGTGTGGTTATTTTGCAGTCTAAGTAGTTGTTATTATTTGGATTTCAATCTATATATTTTTATCCATTCATAAATCTATTTATTATTTTATACTGCAATTTTTTGGATATATATTTTATAGTGGAAATGTTTGATAACAGCTTATGTTCAGGCTCGATATATCTATCAGGCTCATTTAATAGAGTTTCCCTTGTTTTAGGTACTTTCTATATTGGTAATTACATGATCTGTCGGTGGTGATTTTTAGATGATATGGAGATGTTGGGTTAATTCATGTTTGGAGTTCCCACATTTCTCATCCTAGTGTAATGTTGTCTAAATGTTACCTGTTCGGTCACCCTATGGTGCTACTGTTTGGGTTTGAATGATGGTGGTGTTTTTTAGGACCTCATGGTGGGGAAAACCCTCCATTGTTCTCCCATTTTCCCTCATTATATGGTTTTATCACGAAATATTCAGTTGTGACTTGTGAAACTATTATTAAATTCATAGTTTGATGTTTTATTTGGATTTATTTGGATTTAGGATTGATTTTTGTTAAACTTATGGATTGGTGACACTCTATGGGATGAAATTGTTAGAGGTCGGGAATGATGTCACACCATAACCATGAAAATTGTTTTATTTTATTATTTTCTAGGATTTGGAAATTTCGGTTGAGGTTCAGGTTGAGTCTCTATTTGAAATTTTAGTGTTTTTAGAGAAAAATAGAGATTTTGGGATTGGCAGTGGGAGAAAAATGGTTGGTGCATGGTCAGAGGAATCTTTTCTCCCTTTAATGAGAATCCACGTGTTTAATTCTATTTTTGGATATTGGAGACCACATGGTCATGGCTTTGTTTGTAAAAATATGCGGCATAACCGAGAGACATGTTTTAATTTCGCTATGAGGGGTTTATGGTCAGCACATTGTTTAGAAAATCATTCCTACAAAGAGTTCAAGATTCACAAGTCATTGATTGTTGGAAATGACTATTTTAACATCAACTGGTTTTACCATAATTTAGGTTTCAACCCACTTGGATCAGTTTTGGTGCACCAAGTGGCTTCCAAAATCATTTCCCTTGGTTCGTCTCCCATTTTTGGTTCCTATCATTCTGATCAAAAGTGACATTTTTTATTTTTGGATGAATTTCCATCTCTCATCTCTTCCCACTATTGGTTCTAGATTTTTCTGTTATTAGAAACTATGTTGGAAAAACCCAATAGGATAGGTTTTATTTGTGGTACATTTTTGTTAATGTTAGGGTGTGAGGATTTTCACTTGGTGTGTTTTCTTTCATCTCTAGATGTTTTATTGCATTCTCACATCATTGAGGTAGTTTGTTTCATCCATTTACATTCCTTTGCATTCTATTTTTCCTTGATATTTTCTTTAATACATTAAAAAAAGTATTATTATTATTATTGGTATGTGATAATAATAATTTTTTAGATGATTTTATGATGGAAACATAATATGAAATGTTTTTGAAAGGGTTTATTAATATATTCCTAGTTTAAATGCATTCAATTTTTTATGAAATGACCCTTGTTTTCTAGAAATTAAATTGATTACATGTGGTGATATTTTTCCTTGGTTGTAATTTCCTAGTGTGTTGGAAGTGATTAATTTGGAAATTTTTGTGGTTTTGTTGACTCTTTATATCATAATGATATCTGGTTTCAAAATTTAGAGAGTTTATCCTATTGTTTAAATGTTTCTTGTTGATGTTGTAATTGGGTGGTACCTTGAATTGGTATAATATAAAGTGATGTTTCCTTTTTAAATGGATTTTGATAACCTCTTGGGAAAATGAAGATTGTAATTAAGTGTTGGTTTGGGTGTTCATAAATAAATTTATAAATGGATTTTTCTGTAACTAATGTGTCAAATTAAGTTGGGAACGTTTGGTTATTTTTTGATTCGTTTTTTCTATTTGGAACATTGGAATATGGTTGATATCAAAATCCACTTTGGGAAGCTTTTTAATGATGTTTATTCCCAACATGGTTTCAAAATGGTTTTGTAATCAGAATTGGTTTTGGAAATTTGTTTCATGATTTTTACTTGATATATTTTGGGAGAAATTTTTTAAAAATCGTATTATGTGAAATCAATTTTAGTACATTTTGTTTCATAGGGAAAGTTTCTTTAAATGTGATGTGAAGTGAAAGCCTGATTATCATGTCATTTTGTTTTTTGTAACTATTTCATAGAACTCATGTGGCAAATGTGTCTGACAAGAATCCGGGAAATTTTATGAAAATGAAATGAAAACCTAGGTAGTGTGAGGACAAATTAATATTTAACAATTTTCATGAAATAAATGGTGTTATTTTAAATTTCAGGGAATGTATTATATTTCTAGACTAGTATAACCTTTGATTAACTCATATAAAGTGTATCATTGACCTGAACATATTGGTATTGAGCCCATTAGAGCATTGGATGGGTTTCCCCTCCAAGGATCGTTCTTGAGAACATTGTGGGTTATGGTTGGTATACCACGCATCGCCTATTATTGTTATTATTGTTATCATGGGATTCCAAGGTTTCATTTAGAAGGTCAACTGATGATTTCTTGTCAACCCTGATTTGATAGGTTGGTACCACTAGACATTATGGTGCTGCATTGGATATTCAACAACATTGGATAGTTTTGAGTGTCCCATTGGTTATTGACTATGGTGATGCAACATATTCTTGTAGGTGTTTTTGAACTGAGTATGTATAGGTATTTCCTCAATGGATGTTTAGGAAAATAATATGATTTAATTTTAGTATGTTATGATTTGATTTTTAAATATGTGATATTTTTTCTTATAGTTTCTATGTTCATGTTTGTTCATTTTTTTCACTTTTTCCATTTCTCATTTTACCCTTTGGAATTAAATTGTGGTTTTTCATGGGGATTTGAGATGGAATTTTGAAATGGAAATCCTTTTTAAAGAAGAGATTAATATATTATTTGGAAAATGAAACTATGGAATGGTTTGTGTTACTATTTATAATTTCTTATTAAGTTTTATTTATTTTTAGCAAATAAGTTTTTTTTATTATTTATATTTTTTATTTTGTTTTTCGTAGTGACACCGGCATGTTTGAACATGGAACCATGTTTTTAAAAATTAAAGCTATATTTATTTGTTTGTTCTAAATGTGGGGTCTTTTGGATCATGTTTTCCATTAGAGTAAAATGATAAATCCATATTTTATGAATGTATTTCGAACTAGTCGTTATTGTCCTTTTCTATACCATAAATTTATGTACACTATAGTGATAACTTACTGTGTTATTTAAAATCACACCCTATATTTTCCCACTCGTTGTAGGTAAACCCGAGATATTCTCAAGGGGAATGTTTCTAGTTATGTTTCTCTTAAACAAGTTGGGATTGTTCTTGGTGGTGACCAGGAGGTATGTTGAGATCTTGTTGCCTGGTTTTATTTCAGTTTGTATTGAGTTTTTTTTGTTTAGCAGTTTTTGTATCTAAAAGAGTTGTATCTCAATTGATATTTTTTTATTATTGTGTATTACTATGATCATTATTGGTATTATTTGATCATAAGTTTCATTAGTCTAAATCATTCCCATTGGATTATATTGATTCCAATAACTAGTTTCTAGGCAATGGTGGTGAGGAATGCCCTTTGGGCCATGTCTCAAACCGAGTCTGGTGTTAGGTTGGATGGAATCCAGATATGGTTTGTGATAACAGACATATGTTGTTCCTCTCCCAAATAATCCTAGAGAAAAACTATGTTTATTTTTTAAGGATATGTTTGAAGGGTTATTCATATTCCTACAATATGTACATGTTTTATATTGTGATTATAAATGTATTTTATGATTGTAACTTTGACCTGTAAGAATAAATATATATTAATCCTTCATGAACCCATATAAATTGTACTAATAATATCATATGACCACCATATCTATCATGAATCATCTCGGGTACCCTTTCAACCTGATAACCGAGCCAAAATTGACATATCTTGAAGGGAAATCTGATACCCACAGGTCAGGAACTCATACCTAGGATCATACAAAAAAATGTGGGAATGAAATTTAATTTTAAAATTTAGAAAAAATATTTAAAAATTAGTATTCATACAGAAGAAAACTGATTGGAAAAATCATACAATAATAAGGAAAAAAACCCAAGTCCCAACTCAGATACAACTCACCAAGTCCATAGATTAACAACAAGAACCACCTAACTGTGATTCTATTCCATTTCTTGATCCAACAAAGATATAATCTCCAAAAACCTAAAGGAACAAGTAGGGTGTGACCCAAATATTAATATTATTTCACCAATGGATTCAATAATAGAGAAAAATATCAAATTAACCATGCATATTCATTCAATATTAAAAAAATTGTTTTGAATTTCCATAAAATATTTAAACCACTCATGCTTTTCATATAAAATATTGATATACATTATCAGCTCATGCTACACAGTTCAAATGATGGAAATACATTTAAAAAAAATCTTAATAGTAATCTTGATTAAATATTTATAAAACAATGGAACTTTTCAGAAATGTATTAAAGTAAGAAATTTTCACAAAACAATTCATATAAATCCCAATCCGTGTAAATCAGTTTACAACAATGTCATATATATTTTTTGGAATTTAAAAAATAATGAAACATAGTCATATTCCAAATTAGGTATGATAATAGAGGGTATAAGGACATTATTATTCATAACAAAAAAGATGTACATACACCCCATTTGTCATAAGGCAATGAAGACTGATCGCCATCACAAAAATGGATATGATGTTCTAAAATGAGTTTATTAAACAATATTTGTCATATGGTGCTTCCCAAAATTACTCAAAAAATACATAATAATTTCATCCTCTAAAGTACCTGATAGTAATGGGAAATTTATTTCAAGACTACATAAAAGACAATTAAATCCCATTCTATATTTCATATATGCCAATTTTCCATTAAAAACCCCAACATATTTTTAATAAAAAAAATTTCACATAGATGAGACCCTATGGTTCCCATCAAAAAAATTTAGTATATTATTCACAAATATTTATTTTGAACCCAATAATGAAATTTTATAATCCACTTTCAACAATTATATTAAAAAAATTTAAATTTCCTAAAATTCTATCAATTTCATAACAAACACCAAATTCAATGGATTTTTTTCACAATTGTTCATTGAACTCAAATCTACAAATAAATTCAAAATTATAATTTAATAAATTTCTATCAAATCCACCATATATGTCAGACAATTAAAATATTATGAATTACAATGAATTCTCCCAAATTCAATGGAATATGGTGTTTTCCAATTTCATGCATAAACCCCCCTTTTCATAAAATCCCAATTTCAATGGAAAATTGGTGCTCACAATTTTCCATAAAAAATTTCCTCAATTAAATTCAAAATTTTTATTTAATGAAATTCCATAAAATCCACAATTAATATTAATTTTTTTTAAATCTTATGAATTTCTTTAAACTCACCCAAATTCAATGAAATTGGGGGTTTTCTAATTTCACGCCAAAAACATAATTTTCTTAAAATCCTATATTCAATGTATTTGAGTTTCTATAGAGAAATTATTGAAATACATTTAATAAACACCAAGAAATTTCATTTAAATAAATCAATTTCATCTAAATAATGTAATTTAGTATTAATGTAAATTGGGAATCATAACAAAACAATATACCAAAATCGATGGATATTTCAACGCCAAGCCCTAACGATGATTTTACTTTGATAAACAATGATCACATATATAGAAATAGGTCATTGGTTTAATATCCCAAAAAATAGGTTATTATATCCATAACTTAGTATGGGGACCTATGGAATACTAGAAAGAATTACAGAGACTGCATGAGAATGGGATCTGAATAAGGAAACTAACCACAAGAATATTCAAGGGAATTCCTCTAACTAAGATCAGATTAGGGAGGGATACGATGATCCAATAATCCTTCATGAGAGATCCAAGGATGTCAGAAATTGGTTTAGTATCATTCCGGTTTGTCGAGGACCTAACAGAGAGAATTATGAAATTTTTATAAAACCCATATATGATAAAATCCTTCAAGCATGGTTTCCAAGGAAGACTAGCATGGTTAGACCAAACCGTGTGGCATGGACATGTTACTATTTTAAATGTTCGGTATAGTATCTACTAATTGGATTTATGACTTGAGTAACCAAGCACAAATTTTAAAATAGTACACTTCCTTTGGTTGCATGATTTTCTGTAATGGGGTGAACAATTTGGGAAACCTAAGTCCCAACAGTGTACTTGCCATGATTTTTTAAAAATTATAAAACAACAACCTCAAATAAAACTAAAGGAATCCCATCGAATTATATACTAATATATGGGTCTATGAATACTTGAAAACTATAAAAAGAGTTTATAAACTCTCAATATTAAAATTTTTCTATGCCTAGAAATCTGAATCAAAATCATCAATACGATAAATATGACAAAATGACCTCTCACTACATCCTCCCTCTCTATTGTATCATTTCTATCATAACCAAGATTCCATATAACATGAACCAAATGTGTAATCCACCAATGAAGTATCATGTTTCTAGATTCAACTATTACAAATTTTCATTCACTCACAGATAAATTTGGTTTTACATCCGGATCACTCTTGCAAATAAAATGATATGGATTAGATAGATACATTTTCAGTAGAGGTGCATGAAAAATGTTATGTATCGAAGTGAGCAGTTTTTGAACATTTCAATGATATGAAATTTATCATGCCATCATAGAAACCTCAAAAGTTCCCACAAAACAAGGAACCAATTTCCCTTTCTTCCCAATCCATCGATGGCCCATACGTGGTGAATATTTCAAGAACAACTAGTCGCCAATATATAATTACAATGGTATATATTGATAAACAACATAAGAACACTATAAAAAAATTTCATCCAAAACATATATTGAATCAACTGAAAATTCGTTATCATATCTTACACCATTCATGGTCCAAATAAGGATATTTCACAAATCTCCAACAAACACAATGTAGATTTATAAGGATGGCCATTCAAGGCCACAAAAGTATCCATCGTGGTCATGAAATAGTTATTATTGTTTAAATAAAAGGAAAAACTCAAAAAATCAATATCCCAATCCCTACCAATGTTGTGATCATAAGCTCGAAGCATATCCTCATAATCGGAATAACAATTTATGTCTAGACATCCGACTGGGGATTCTATTCCATGCTCCAATAAATGTGACATCCCAATTCCTTCTGTAGAACTATCCAAAAGAGATATCTGAATGGGGGATACCTATAAGATACTATTCATGATGGAATAATTTGAAAATGAACATTCTTGTTCTTATAGATATTTAAAAACTCTGAAACAATTATTTTATCATAAATGGTTATAATGTGAGTTGATTTAGTCTGTTGATTGATCAAAACCTATATCACATTGTTATTTCCCTGGTTTGATGGAAACCCAAACACAACGTCCGTAGAGAACTCATGCCACATCCATGTAGGGACTGGAAGTGGTTGGATCAAACTCATACTCTTCTAGTGTATTCCCTTCACCTACTGAAACGTATAAAAAAAGATACAAAATAATCTTTGAACTATCTCGTACATGGAAAACATAACCGCCACTGCATATCAGAAAACTTATTCATGGTTCCTGCGTGCACATCCTATTGGGAACTTTGGAAATCCCCCATAACATATTTTCATGCGTCTCACATTATAACATATTGATTTTAAAGGCATAGTACTCTTTCTTAAAAAAATACCATTCATCAATGGTAACCTAATTATAATCGGAGTCTCTAGTGATTCAAAACTCATCATTAAGATACTAACCCAGAAGAATATTTTTTGGAAGAGAGGATTTCAACTAAACAGTTACCAAGGAAACCTCAAAGAATTTTTCCTAGACCCCAATATGAAACAATAAAAAATGTAACACCATGTTACACTCTTCTAATGATTCTCATGTGGCCTTGCTTAGATTCTTCCTTTTTCAAAGAATATCCAATGAAACTACCCTTCCTTGGCATATAGATGATGTTGAAATTAAAATACGTCAAGTATTTAACCAAATTCCTCTATAATATTTTCAAATATTTTTGAGAGAAGATAAAACTGCAGTTGTTGTGGTAAAAAATGACTAACCCTTCACTATTAATGTAAAAGTTCCAACTTGTAAGTGGGTGCATCATGGAATCATCTTTAAGGCCAGGGTTCTAATAATTAATTTTATGTGTCCTAAGATGATGAGATCCATAGGTAATTAGATGATTAAAATTCATAATAACATAGACCAATCTTGATGATGGTTCATCACAAAAATAGAACATAGCCTTTCCCATCCTATGGAAGAGTCAATATCAGGGCAGTAGTCAAAAAATGTTTCAACTAAACCAAATTATTTTGACATTTTTAATCCCTAGAAAACATAACACTCTTTCAAGATAGAGCAGTAATCAAAGATTCCAAATTTAATAATTCCTTATTCAAACTGCGATAATATCGATCTAACCACATGAATATCAAATTATTAAAAACATTTTGTGGTTTCTCCAATGTCATAAAAGATTTTTCCTTTTCATGGACAACTCAAATTCAATGTTATGACCCTATGTGTCCCACTATTTTCACATCTTGAATCTAGGAATCACTTTTGATAGATATTCATAATGTTGGTGATTTATCAAGAGAGTCATAAAAATTATCAGATGATGGTCTTGATCCTCCTTAGATATAGTGTAAATGCAGATGTCATCCACAAATATTACAAAAAAGTATATATACACTCACAGAAATTCATTTTCATTAACGATATGAAAATAATGGGAGCATTATTTAGACCATATGGAATGAAAAGGTACTCATAATGGACAAACCTTTTTTGAAATAATTTTTTGGATGTTGTATTCTATTATCCTTAACAGATGGTAACCAAATCAAAGATCTATCTTTGAGAACCACTTCACCACCATTAAATTGATCAAATATATCACCAATCTAGGGAAATGAATATATCTTACTTATTGACACACTATTTGGATTTAGATAATTTACACTAAGATATAGAAATGCATCAACATTCATAGAAAATGGAAATGGCTTTGTCGAGGGTGAAACACATGAGCATATAAATCCTTTCTCAAACACTTTCCCCAAATAGGAAATTAACTCCTTTATTTCATTTGGTTAGATTTTGTAAGAAGGGATAGAAATTGTTTATTTCCAATAAATATTTAAATGTAAAACTAAAACTCCCATACTGGGGTAAGAATATTACTGTTAGAAATAACAATGTTGGGAAAATCAATGATAACTAGAGGAAGATCACCACTTATAGATTCCCTCTCCAATTCAACAGAAAACATTGATATTACATTCCCATAATCTGTATTAGATGTTCTTGTCCTTATTGACTTTAGGTACTATTCTCCTTGAAAAACATGAGACACAACAGTGGGTGTATAAAGGACACCGATCAAATATAACAATCAACTTGGGATTTATTATAAATGATCTAATCCATCCAAAAATGATTTCAAGATATTTCTTATTGGGAACTAGAAAGATCAATGCAATATCAACTACAAATAGAGATAAGATACAAGATGGACTTTCGACTCACATCCTCATATTAATTCCAAGGGGTGTTGTAATATCCATTTGACAAGATGAAATATCTATAGAAAGATTGGGCATAAAAACAACACGGTTTGATACAAATTAATGAGATACATCCATAAAAAATAGAGAAATTATTAATGATGATTATTTTATAATGTTACCTCTCATAGTCACTAGACCTATATCATATTCCACTTGAGACTATTACACTATGTGAAGAATCTTTGTTCAAGATGTATGTGGATGGAATGCTTTTACAAGTGAATCATTTGATTGTTCCATAGTTTTAAATGGTTTGGATGATCTAGTTATACTACATTGAGTAGAATAATAATGGATGAATCTCTCTAAGTTCCCTAAATGTACACATGAGAGGCAGTTCTTGTGTTCCTTGGTGAAATCCCTCTTTGTTTATCCCCACCTTCAACAATGGCATTAAACTAATTAAATTTTTTTAGGCACTATAAAAGTTTTTATAGGACCCTAATATCAAGAACCACCAATAGAATAATCATTATTCTTATATGCAGTAGTGGAATGCACACTTCTCAACCACCCCTCTGCCTCATAAGGATCATTTAATAAATTGAATGGTACATGATTAAAGAGAATTAAATCATGGGAATAATTTCTCAGAACATTCCTTTTAGTTTCCACATCATAATACTAATTAATAACTAGAGGTGGTTCATTTCTACATAATTTGATGGTGCACTCAATCACCACAACCAAATTCAGATCTAAAAAAGGATTTTATTAGTATGGTTCAAAACAAATACTTTTTCCTAGAAATTATTTGCATGTATTCTAATAGGCATCATGCTACAAGACATTAGTTGATAATAATGAAGACATCATATTAACCCTCAACAGAGAAACAATGAACATTAAGCCCATCATATAGAACAAAAAATATTTTCATTTCAATCTGAATAATAAAAAATAGGTAAAATACTATAATTAATTCTCAACACATGTTTACCTAAAACCCCATATATAATTAAGGTTCTTTATGGTGAGAGTTTACCAAGAACTCGATAATAAATACCTCATATTTCCTAACATGATTATACAATTGCATATTAACACCATGCAAAAGAAGAAAATAATGCTCCATTGATACCAAATTTTCACGAACCATCCTAGTTACTATAATAACCCATTAACTGTGACAACTCTGAATTGGAATGAATGGAAATTCCCATCCCGATGGGTTGGTGCCTAGCAATTTATATCAAATATAATGATGTTTGGAATGAATCATTATTAATAGTTGAAAGATAATGATTTATAAAATAGTATTCATAAAAAATAAACTTATCTTGAATGAGGGATACTATGATACTAGGAATAACTACCCAAGTCCAAACTTGGATGAAACTAACCAATTCCATGTATAAAAAGATAGAACCACCTCCACGTGATAATTTTTCCATGATAAATATATGAATGAGATAACTAATACCTGAAGTCTCAAGTACAATGTGAGAAAAATATCATTTGGAATTTACCAAAATATCCCATAACAAATGAAAATATCAATTTAATTAACTATGTGATTTCAATTTTCAAATAAACGCCTTCTTTACTTCAAAAGGATATTTTAAAAATCATGCATTTGATTTCATAAATAGAAATAATTTATCAACTCATGAACACCATTTAAAATGATGGAAATATATTTTAATTGAATGAATCACAAAACCATTGATAGAATATTTATGAAATTATAGAAATATTATAACAAGTATTAATAAAAAATTTATCAAAATAGTTTATAGTAATTAGAAGGCATGTAAAACAATTTAAAATAATTGAATATATTCATTTGAAATTAAAATAAGTTATTTACATGGTTATATTCCTTATTATGTATGATATTTCAAGGAATTAGGGAACTGATATTATGAGATTGAAAATACATTCATACATCCCTTTAATTATAAGGCCAACAAGGACACATCACCAATGCCTAAGGGATATGATGCGATGTTGTGATGTATCAGGACACTGTAAATCGTAAAGTGCCCTAGAAAAAAATATACTAACTACCTAATGATTTAATGTACTCTATTAAAAAAATGATTGTAAATTTATTTCAATACTGTTTTAAATTCAATTAAATTCAATTATGTATTTTAAATATGCTAAATTTCCATGTAACAACAACTATGAGATTTTAATTTAAAACCAACCATTTCCCGAAGATGAAACCCAAAGGTTTACATCAAACCAATTTTAAGGATTTTTCACATATAATTATTCGAATCCCATTATTGTAATTTCACAAAACACATTCACAAACTAAATTAATCAAATAAAATTTTTAATCAAATTCAATCATTTTTTATTACAAACCCCAAATTCATGGAATTGGGGGTTTTCAAAATTTTCTATTTAATCAATTTCCATTCATAAATTAAAAATTTTAATTGAAACAATTTTAAATAACTAGAAAATTTAAATTAAATTTTTTAATGATTCATATTTCAATAAACGGACAATAATTAAAAGGAATTTTTGATTTTCTATTTTCAGGCCAAAAAACAATTTTTCTCTGAAACCTAAATTAAATGGAATCAGGGTTTGCCAACAAATGTTTTTTAAATCCAATTTATAAAAAACAAAATATTTGAAATTAATTCATATAATTTAAAGTAAAAAATTTTTTGATTAATATAAATTGTTCATCATAACCAAAAAATCTATTAGAATCAACAAATTATGTAATGGCAAACCCATGTCATTCTTTTTTCATCCAGAAAGATGTTCATGGAAAAAGAAATAAATACTTTGTTGTTGATCAATAAACATATGGTAGTGGATTTATAAATAAATATGGGGATCTATGGATCCCCAAAGAGAATATGAGAGACTGTAGGAGAAAGAGAATGGGTTAAGGAAACTAACCACCATAATAACAAAAGGAATTATTAAAGGTTTGGATCAAATCGTGGAGGGATCTGAGGGTCTAGGAATATTTATTGGTAGATCCAAGGATATGATAAATTGGTTTGGGTTAATACACATCAATTGAGGACCTAAAATAGGGGTTACAAATATATTAATATCTGATCACATAAAATCTCATAGGCACGGTTTCTTGTGAAAATACACACGGTTATACAAAACGGTGCAGCCTGGAAATGCAACCATTTTAAACAGGCCAAACTATTTCATATATGATTACAAATGGATTGACTATCCATGCACAAACTTTGAAAAACACTACAACCTTGAGTTATTTGGTATACTCTAATTAGGTGCACAGTTTGGGAAAACTATGCACCAATTATGGAATAACACATATTATTTAGATTTCATAAAATATCAACCTAAACTAACCCCAATAAAAATGAAAAATTGATCTACTAAAATATGGGTCTAAGAATACCTGAAAATATCACTAGGATGTTATAATATCCATGTTTCTAGAGTTTGTGATGTTATAGTTGGTAAAATGGGATGTTTAGTAGAAACCTTGGGGGTCAGATTTACTGGGACATAGTAAGATAACATGTTCCTGACCAAAAACCACACATTATTTACATGGTACAGTATATAAATAAAAAAATTATATGAAATTTTCAATTAAATTTATTGATCTCATCATGTGTATTCACTTTTATAATGTTGTAGAAAACAGAATGGAATGAAAATGGTATCAATACCCATATTCAATGTAGGTATATTCACTATATACTTGTTATTTAACCTATTATTGTGAATAATTAAATCATTACCATATTATAGAAGTTCACAATGTTTATGGAAAATAATAACACTTGAATAGTGTGACCTACTAATCAAAAACATGGTGTAACTATGGTGGGTCAAGTCATGTCACTACAACCACCATTATCTGGTGGAATTACTAATCAATTGGAATCTAAACAATGGTTCAACTCCATAGAGAATATATTTCTCACTTTTAGATATAGAGAAAATTGAAAATTCATTATTTTGGTCTACCATATGAGGGGATATATAGACGAACCGTGGACTCTAATACAACACTCAAAGTATTAAGATAATATCAACTTCATAGAGTAGGTAACCTTCAAAAATTAATTCTAAAAAATACAAACCTTATGAGAAGAGACCATAAATAGAAATGATGTTCCTCAATTTCAGATAATAATATGAAGAAATTTTATTGAATATGTAGATAAAATTAAATGGTTATCTAAGTATGTTGTTGAAAATGTAGGTAGAGAATAAACAAATCATGATATTTTTATTTATGGGTTAAAATAAATCTTTCAAAAGGTGTTTGCCTCTATAACCTTTTCATCATACGAGGATATAATATCATGGATTATTTTGAAAGAAAAGTAGTATTAAATGACCTAGTTATTCATCTGAAATGATGATAAAAAGTGACAATCTGAGCAACAAGTGATGAGAAATATGACTAAGGGGATGAAATTGGGGACAATTTTTCACACATGTTATAGATCTTGGAAGAAACACCTTAGTGCTTGCAAGAAAGAAACGATAGTTTGAGAAAAGTGATGAAAAGAAGGATATCAATATCACTAATATAGGGTAATGGTTTTTTTTATTTAAATGACATACCAATAGTGATAAAAGTCATTATGAATACAGAATATTCAAATATCATGGAAATTTACATTACAAAAGGACAAGTGAGAAATCCAATCATTCGAGATTACCAAAACAACAGTAAAATATCCTAATAATGTGGTGGAGTGAACATTGACAACTACCAGAGTATTAGATAATGTTTTCATCAATCTATGATCAACAAAACCTATTATATCTTACATGTTTTCATAAAAAACATAGATACACCCTTTGTAACCTACTAATCGAGTTATCAATTTAAACACAATGTGGGATTCATATGGAAATAACAATATGTTAATAAAATTATATATATGATGGATGTGAGTATCCTATTAGAATATACTGTAATCATACAAATGGTTGACTTATATGTGATACAAGATAATGATTTGTGTTCTAATTATAAATAAAATAATATATTAGTATGGAAAGGTGATTTCATTATGCGACAATGAAGTGTGATATATTATCTTCATAAGGGAAACTTCATCATTTTAAACATGTATATAACCCCTCCCATTATGTCAAATTAATTAAATATTGCATATAAAGTATGTGATATATTAATATATGGAAGACGATGATACCCTAATAATATGGGATACACTTGAGGAAAAATAATTCATTTATATTTTCCCATTATAATTATATAGTCTTCTATTATAGAGTTAAGTGGAGTTATCCATTAAACACATTCCTGACAAATGAAAATATCTAAAAATACTTATATAAGGGATATAGAAAACCTGTTGGAGATGGAGAAAAATATCTAGGAGTTTAGTGATAAGATATCTGTACACCATAGTGTTTCACCAAGGGAATCCCATAATTTGTTATTAAAAATGATTTATGAGTGCATGCCAAATTTCATTTATTAAAGTGTGAGTAATTACATAATACTGATAAATAATTATCCTTTTACACAAAATGATTCCATATTTCATCAAAATCAATGAGGATAATACATGTGTTGATCAATATTATATTGGGTTATCATTAACGAAGGGTGATGAATGGTGACATAACAAATATCGAATTTTGAAAATTGTATCGACATTATGGGTTTAGAGTATTTAAAATTGGATTAAATAAGGGACTATATGAATTTATCAATAACTGATAGAGTATTTATATAGTATCATCATGAGTTTTTTGGATAAATTAATTGATTTTATCTGGATATAATCAAATATCTATTAAGAGAAATAGATTTATCTTCAAATAAATCAACATACCCTCATCAAAATTAAATTATGTGGGAATTATAATGTGTGTGAATTTTCACAAAATATTTTTCCATTTCATGGCCAAATTGTAACTACAGATGGAATATCTATTAAACTTTCAAATAATAATGTATTCAATGAATTTCTTACATTGATGTGCATATTTGAGAGCCTAATCATTATGGCCATAGAATGTTACTATCTATATACTGTTCAAGATTTTTAACTGTTGGATCTACCATTAATAATGTTAATAAATAAAGGGGTTTAAATTTAACCGGACAATGGAATTTGATGAATGTAGTGAAGGGAAGAATTAGATAATGATTAATGAACCAGTAATAAATATATCATCATGTAATAATGGATTTGAAATTTAGAGTGATGAATCGAGGAGAATAATTAGTTATGTACTTATGATGATTGATATATTACCTACATGTACATCATGTAAAATAAAAAATACAAGAATAGAACTATCAAACTCATGAACATCAGTACGAAGTTCAAATATTTTATTTTAAAATATATAGTCAACACCTCAATAAATGACTATGATATATATATATATATATTGACAATAAGTGATTTAACTAAAAATACTTTCTGGATGAGACCGTCATCATTTAATTTTGGTATTGGGAACAAGTCAATGACAATGATTTCTCGATATTATACTACACTCGGAAGGAATAGAAGGAAGAATATTATTTTAGTAGGAGGGATCATGGATTTCTACACATTATGAGGACTAACAAAGATCCTATATAAAGAGTTATACCAATAGTTGAGGTTGAAATTTCTATGAATGGGTGGCATTATTCCATTCAAATAATTTATGAAAACATCTGTACTAGAAAATATTCACAAGACCCAAAAAGATAAAGAGAAAGTAAAGTGGAAGAATATTTCATTGAATGATCTAAAATGGTATAATTCATCCATATTGGTATAGTGATATTGTTTGGGAATATGATGTGTAATACCCCAACCAATGTTTTTGGCATTTTTATTTTTTTCATTAACTTAAAAAAATTGTTTTGAGGTTCGGTCTAAATTCCAAACAAAACTCATGAGTTGTGTCATAAAGTGTGAGTTTTTTAGTTGACATCGTTGGTTTTACGGGCATATCACGTTTTATAAACCCCATGTGGCATCACTTGTGCGACGGATCGATCCACCCATCTTTGGAATATTAAAAATGAGTATGTTTTTTAAATTTTTGTGTCAATTATAATTTTTATTATTGTAATATTTTATTATTATTTTTTAAATAAAATTAATATTTTTATCATTTTATTTGTATCATTATGTTGATTATTATCATTACTAAAAAGTTTCATTAATGTTATTATAATTATTAAGAAAGTTATTAATATTATTATCTTTAAGAAAGAACAAATCGTTAATAGATATTTTTAATAATATATTATTATTATTATTAAATATGTTTTGTTATTAATGTTATTATAATTATCTTTAGAAGGGAAACTTTATCATTTTAGTCATGTATTTATCCTCTCACATTATCTCTAATTAATTAAATATTTCATGTAAAGGATGATATATATTGATATATGGATGATGACGATACCCTAATAATATGGGATACAATTGACGAACAATAATTTGTATATATTTTCCCATTATAATTATATAGTCTTCTACTATAGAGTTAAGTGGATTTATCCATTAAACGCATTCCTGACGAATGAAAATATCTAAAAATACTTACAAAATGGAAATCGTAAACTTGTTGGAGATGGATAAGAATATCTAGTAATTATGTGATAAGATATTTATACACCATAGTGATTCACTAAGGGAATCCCATAATTTGTTTTTAAAAATTATGTATGTGTTCATGATACATTTCATTTATTATAGGGAGAGTAATTATATAATAATAATAAATAATTATCCCTTTACACAAATTGATGCCATATTTTATCAACATCAATGAGTATAATACATTTATTGTCAATATTATATTTGGTTATCACTAAATAAGGGGTATGAATGATGATAAACCAAATATAGAATTTTGATAATTGTATCGACATTGTGAGTTTATGGTAGTTCAAATTGGGTTAACTAATTAACCATATGAATTTATCAATAAATGATCGATTAATTATGGAGTATCTTCATGACTTTTTGGATAAATTCATTGATTTTTTCTTGATATAATCAAATATCAATTAAGAGAAATTGATTTATCTTCAAATAAATAAACATACCTGATTAGTCACTAAAAGTGGATAATTTATATTATTAATATCTATATATTCATTGTTCTAAAGTACATAAAAATTGTTTTTAGTGCATTACATAAATAGAACTTCATGTCTAATATTAAATGCAATCCATGTTTAAAATGAAAATTTGGGCCCAATCATTCATTTGTTTGTGGAACCATTATATTCATTTTCTGAATTTCATATATTGGGATATTATTTATCACTTTGTTTGGAACATTTTATCTTTTAGGTACGATAGATGAATCCCAAAGGATGATGGATATTTTTTCTCAAGAATGCATAAGTTTACTAGAAAAATCCTAATGGGCCTATGACCAATCAACCAAATGTGGGGCCCACAAACAAAGCCCAATGAAGCTCAAATTTTACAGTAGAAAGAGAAAATTATGAGTATAATTTTATTCAACTATGTCCAGATCTAATTCTAATGTTTTCATGATGATAAAGGGATCTGAAGTTGAGATTTAAATGGTGGGCCTGACATTAATGCACATAAAGTCGTCCCACAATTTTGACCATAAATTCCAATCGGCTACACCAAATTTCTTGAAATTTTTACATGTCATATAAGATAGAAGCAAAAGAATATTTCTTTTATAAGACCCCTATGAATTTATCCTCCATCAATTAATGACTCACCCGTAAAAACGGTGGACAAATCTGGATGAATTTCCAGGTCAACCTCGAAATAACAAATTTCCTTCATTTTATCACTCTCTTTCAACTCCCCCAATTAATGGAGATGTAATTTATTGTGGGGTGGTGTATCTATGTTTCCTAATATTCCTATATAAGGAGATGGTGTTGAAGGGAATGGGGATCAAATATTTTTGTTTGGAATTGAAGTTTTTATTTTCTTTCAATAGTAATTTCCTACTTTCATTTTGTAATCACATCGTCAATTTCCCTAATGTAAGTTTTTCTTTCACGTAAAATAACTTAATAAAAGTTGTTATTCTTATTTAATTTTTACTTTAATTTTCCAAACACGTTGATATCATTGAATCAAGGCATGAATTTATTCATAGAAACACTTGTGAATTTGTCACACAATGGTGGAGTGTTCATTTTTATTAATGTTTTTTTCTCCAATCCCACTTCTTTAAGTAGAATTCTCACATCCATTGATAGAATAGTATTGATGGAGGGATAAAAATTTATGTTATGGTCCTAGAGAGTTTCATGATATGGATTGGATGTTATTTCATGTACTTCAATTTTTTAATATGTTTGTTATTTTAAAATTTCCATTTGATGAGTTATATTCTTCATCATCTTTTCCATGTTTAAGGATGACACATTCAGAGTGCTAGTACGATCCAATTCATTGGAGTGATCATGAAATTGGTCCTATAAGTGCATTAGTGAGTAGCCTTATAATTTGGTAAGAACTAAATTTGTGAATGAGGTTGTGGAATTATATCGTTTTGAGGATTCATCTTGAATTAGTGATCTCAAATCTTCTAGAAAACAAATGCATCCAATCCACAAAAAGCAACAACCTAGGATCAAACCATATTAATTAATTGTTTTAGATCAAGTAAATTTGTTTTTTAATTGTTATTTAAATTAAATATTTATTTATCCAATCAATTCAAACCCATGTTAGCCACTTCACAGCCCATCCTCCAACAAATTACAAGTGTCTTAAGGTTAGTTCTTCGGTCCCTGTGGATTTGACCCTGACATGTACTACATCGACCACTTATACCTATAGGGTAAATTTGGGTCCAACAAAATTTTAGCGCCATTTCCGAGGACCAATGTCATTTTTCCTAGACACCCACCTTCTATTATCACCTAACTTCACTTTTCTCACCTATATTTCTCTTTTCTTTTCCCCTTTCTGTGATCGTGTGTCTAAAACAAATCTAAATACAAAATTCATTCAACTCTAATGGAGTATCATTAACAATTTTCTTTCATAAACATGGGCTGGAATAAAATAGAAAATCAAAAATGGGAATCCCCTCACATAGAAAATTACTTTGATAAACACTTGAATGATTACACCACACCAGATGAGATACAAAATCAATGGGATGCTGATTGATTAAAAGATCAATTTTTATACCTCTTTAGGATGATTGAAGAGATCAAACATAATGAAGTTCACGATGTCCCAACATCTATAAATCCTAATTCTGAAAAAATTCAAGAAAATTTGTTTGAAAAATGGTTATAATGAATTCATAAGTTTCAAATATGAGATTATATGTACAAAGAATTAAGGCTTTTGAGGAACCTATTCCCACTCAAGATGTCCTTTACACATCAATGATAGATGAATCCTTTATCCCACAAACCATTAATGAATATAAAAAATTACTAAAATTTGGATATTTGATAACTGAATAAGATCAGGGAAATGTTAAACGGTATTTAAATCAGGAAGAAATTAATTTTTTTGATTCACAAGGGGAAAAATTTTCTTCATGGATTGAGTGTCCAGAATATTTCTCCAATAATGATTTTTTAGAATCACCTATCATTGAACCATTGGGAGCGATAACAAATATTGAGTCTATACCAACTCCTGACATTCAAAAAGAAATTTTTTTAGAGGAATAAAAATTTCAAAAGGAACCAATTATTTCTAAATTTCATGGAGAAGAAACTGTTTTTGATTCAAATTTCCATCCTTATTTTGAAGATTTTTATCAACCCGAACTCAAAAATTTTCTCCTTTATTCCCCACTCTTCAATGTGGATAACCAATACCATGCAATTTCAATTCATTCTCATCTTGAAACCAGAAAACTTGGAATGGTCATTGATGTCTTAAGAAATAATATAAATTCAATTCAATCAACCAATTATGATATTACTTGGATTTTACCACTCATTATAGAACAAAGTATTTCACATGAAACATATTTCAAACAAAAAATCAATCTCAATATTGTTGAAGTGGAGAAATATTGGTTCATTAAAAATTCTAAAGTTTGAATTGGATTTGTTGGGGGGTTCAAGTCAAGCAAAGGACGTTGAAAAAAGCAATGCATGGGAGGCAACCCATGGTTTTCATGTTTCTAATCATTTTGAATAATTTTCTTTTTTATATAATACATTACAATTAACTGTTGACATGTTCTTCTTTTATGAGTATGGATGGGTATGAAAGGGGATCACCATATTCATCCGTGTCACATAGCGTGATCTCTAAGTAATACCTTACCCAGAAATCTAAAAAGAAGATAATGTATCATCAGTTTATTTTTTATTGTTTATTTTTATGTTTTTATAAGTTAAAAAAAATAAAAGTGCATGTCGTAAGTCATCATGAAAATCCATTCACCAACATCCAAGCTGCTAAGACTCAATTCTAGGATTGAAGGTAGACTGCGGCATGTGCTATCATCATCAACCACCAGGTGTCTTCATTCCATGATTATCATTTTAAATTTCAACATTGAACAACTCCCATATACCCCATTATATGTTTTCTTTAAACACTGGGGACAATTTTATTATATGTTGGGGGAAGATGAAATAAAAAAATGAATTTTTTATAAGAACATTCATGGGAAAAAAATTCAATTAACCTTGAACATGATAACACACATTTCAAACTATGAAATTGGATATCAAATAATTTTTTATGCCTTGATTCTGATTTGAATGCATGTTTAAGTTCATGAGCTTAGTGTTTGGAAAGTGCGGTTGTCCAATGTGATTTTTCAAAGTTTACATTCTCATCCTCTTAATAAAAATTCCACAATGCACGTATACTAGATCATGGGTGTAAATTTGAGTTCTTGGGTCTTTTTCATTATAGAATAGGGTTCTGGGGTCACTTTAAGTTAAATTTGGGTATCAAACAAGAAAACACAAAAAAATGACCACATAGATTAATGTTTTGTCCAAATACGTGGTGTCCGACACTTGGGGATCGTGACTCCATTGTTTTCTTGCACAGAGTTAGGCTTTATATCTCTATTTTAGAGTATGGAATTGACAATATGTGTGGCGTCCGGCACTTGGGGATCACTACTCCATAGTTTTCTTGCCCAGAGTTAGTCTTTTCATATCTATTGTGGTTAAAAAAATAAAATAAAAAAAATTCAACAAAAATTGGATACTCATTTCAAGGATTAATGTGATTCCCACCTAACGCTTCCATTTTTCCCCTTGAACAATAAAATGGGCCCCCATATCATTTGTGATGCACAACACTTTATCATGCTTAATTGAAATTCGATGAAATGTGGCGATGAATTCGAAGAAAGGAATGGGCTTGGGCTTTGGATATTCTTATGGACCTAGCTTGTTTTAAATGATTTTTATGGGTTTCATATTTTTTTCGTATGGGGTATTTGGGTGAGAAATATGTATTAAAATGTTTTAAGAAAAGGGGATTTGAATGTCATATTAGTAATATATTTTTCTCCAGACTACAAAAACTCAAGTTGGGGGGTGTGATTAGTCACTAAAAGTGGCTAATTTTCATTGTTAAAATCTATATATTCGTTATTCCAAAGTCCATAAACATTTTTTTAGTGCATTACATAAATAGAACTTCATTTCTCATCTTAAATGAAATTCATGTTTAAAATGTGAATTTGGGCCCAATCATTCATTTGTTTGTCGAAAACATTATATTCATTTTATGAATTTGATATTTCGGGATATGATTTATCACTTTTTTGGGAAAATTTTATCTTTTAGGTCCGATGGATGAATCCAAAGGGAAGATGGACATTTTTTCTCAATAATGATGAAGTTTACTGGAAAATGCCAAATGGGCCTAAGTCCCACTAACCAAGCCCAATGAAGCTAAAATTTTTATAGAAGAAATAGAAAAATATGAGGATCATTTTATTAAACTGTAACCAGAGCTAATTCTGATTTTTTCATGTTGATAAAGGGATCTGAATTTGAGATTTAAATGTTGGGCCTGACATTAATACACATAAAGTCGTCCCACCATTTTGACCATAACATCCAAACGGCTTCCTCAAATGTCCTGAAATTTTTACAGATCATAGAGGACAGATAGAAAAAGAATATTTCTCTTCTAAGACCCATACAGATTCGGCTACCATCAATTAAATATTCACCGATAAAAACTCTTGTCGAATCTGGATAAATTTCTAGGTCAACCTCCTAACGAAAATTTTCCTTTATTTTCTCACTCTCCTTTTAACTCCCCCAATTAATGGAGATGTAATTTATTGTTGGGGGGTGTCTCTATGTTTCCTTATATTCCTATATAATGATCATGTGATGAAGGGAATGGGGATTGAATATTTTTGTTTGGAATGGACTTTTTTATTTTCTTTCAATTGTAATTTCCTACTTTCATTTTGTAATCGCATTTTCAATTTCCGTAATGTAAGTTTTTCATTCACGTTAAATATCTTAATAAATGTTGTTCTTATTATTCAGTTTTTATTTTCTTTTTCTTAACACATTGATACCATTGAAGAAAGGAGTGAATTTATTCACACCAACACTTGTGAATTTCTCACACAATGGTTCAGTGTTCATATTTATTAATGTTTTTCTTCTCCAATCCCACTTCTTTAAGTCGACTTCTCTCTTCCATTGATATAATAGCATCGATGGGGTGCTAAATATTTATGGTTTAGTCCTAGAGAGTTACATGATATGGATTGGATGTTATTTCATGTACTTAAATGTTTAAATCTATTTGTTATTTTAAGATTTCTATTTTATGTGTTATGTTCTTCTTCATATTATCCATGTTTAACGATTACACATTCTGAGTGCTAGTAAGATCAAATTCCTTGGAGTGATCATGAAATTGGTCATATAAGTGCATTGGTGAGTAGCCTTGTAATTGTGTAAGAACTAAATTGGTGAATGAGGTTTTGGAATTATCTCGTTTTGAGGATTCATCATGAATTAGTGATCTCAAATCATCTAGAAAACAAATGCATCCAATTAACCAAAAGCAACAACCTAGGACCAACCCATATTAATTAATTATTTTAGATCAAGTAAATTTTTTTAATAGTTATTTAAATTAAATAATTAGTTATCTAATCAATTCAAACCCATGTTGTCCACTTCACAGCCCATCCTCCAACAAATCACAGTGTCTCAAGGTTACTTCTTCAGTCCCTATGGATTCGACCCCTACATGTACTACATCAACCGCTTATACCTGTAGGGTAAATTTGGACGCAACCAATAACCTCATAAAAATTCAATTATTTGGGAAGTATAATGTGTGTGAATTTTCACTCAATGTTTTTTCATTACATGGCCAAATTGTAACTAATGTTGGAATATCTAATAAAACTTCAAATAATAATCTTGTCAGTGAATTTACTACATTGATGTGAATATTCATGATCCAAATATTTATGACCATAGAAAGTTAATGTCTACATATTGTTCATGATTTTAACTTTATGGATCTACTATTAATAATTTTAACAAATAAATGGGTTTAAAATTAACTGGAAAAGGGAATTTGATGAATGTATTGAAGGGAATAATTTGATAATGATTAATGAAGATGTATTAAAATTATCATCTGGTAATGATGGATTTGATATTTTTAGTGATGCATAGAGGAGAATAATTAGTTATATACTTGTGATGATTGATATAATATATACATGTACATCATGTAAATTGAAAAATACAAGAATAGAACAATCAAACTCATAAACATCAGTACGAAATTCAAATACATTATTTTACAATACAAAGTCAATACCTCAATAAATGAATAAGATATATATATATATATATTGACAATAATAGATTTAACTATATAAACTTTTTTGAGGAGACAGTCATGTGGTAGTGTTGGTATTGGGAACATGTCAAGGACTATGATTTTTTTGATATTATACTACACACAAAAGGAAAAAAAGAGGCATATTATTTTAGGATGAGGGATCACGAAGTTCTATACATTATGAGGAGTAACAAAGATCTTATACAAAGAGTTATAGTAATTTTGGAAGGTGTTATTTCTATGAAAGGGGGGCCATCATTCAATTCAAATAATTTATGAAAAAATATATTCTAGAAAATATTGACAAGTCCCAAAAGGATTAAGAGAATGTAAATCGGAAGAATAATGAATTGAATGATAGAAAATTATACAATTCATCCATATAGGTGGAGTGATATTGTTTGGGAATATTTTGGGTAATTCCCCAACAAATGTTATTGGACTTTTTATTTTTTTCATTGACATAAAAAAATGTGTTGAGGTTCGGTCTGAATCTTGGAGAAAAATCATGAGTTATGTCAAAAAGTGTGAATTTTTTAGTTGAATTCATTGGTTGAATGGTCATATCACGTTTTAGAAACCCCACGCGGCTTCGATCCTGTGACGGATCGATCCGTCTATATTCCGAAAATTAAAAATGTGTAAATTGATTAAATTTTTCTATCATTTAAAATTTTTGTTATTGTAATAATTGTTTTTTATTATTATTTAAATAAAATGAATATTTTTATCATTTTAATTTAATCAGTATGATGTTTATTATCATTACTAAAAATATTCGTTAATGTAATTATAATGATTAATAAACTTATAAATATTATTATCATTATGAATGAAGAAATAGTTAAAAAATAATTTTAATAATATATTGTTATTATTAGATAACATTTGTTACTAATGTTATTATAATAATTAAGAAAAATATTAATATTATTATAATTACCAAAAAAATTCATTAATGTTATTATAATTATTATGAAACTTATTCATATTATTATCACTAAAAATTTATTTATCGTCATCATGTTATTATTATTATTAAGTTAATATTAGATGTAGTTATTTTATAAGGTTTTATTTTTTTTCTTATTTTTGTTTGTTCCTGGTTTAACGCATGACACCATATCCCTCTCCTTTATCTCAGCAATTATTCAACCCCCCCCCCCCCAGACCATGTCTTTGCGTAGTGATATGGAGCCCCCCTAATGGTGGTCCTCTCCTCCTCCTCGTTGCAACCTGGAGATCAACGTCCACCACCTTGCTGGCATAGTGCCTTCTGGATAGCATTCCTCACACATGCGTATTCTCTCGTTGTGTATTAGGCTCCATAGGCAGATGCCAATTCGGTAGCCCCTGCATTTCTCAGCTATCTATTCAGCCACCCTCCCCTCCCAATTGTGTTCTTCTGGCCACACGACCTCCCCTTATGGTAGTTGATTCTACAATTTATATTGTTTTTAGTTTATCTGTAGACCCTAGATATTAGATTTTTGATTTTAAGGGTTAATTCCAAAAATTGGATGTCTGATTTAGATGTATATGGTTGATTTGGTTTTTCACGGGTGTGGTTCATGTGCTAATGGTGTTTTGCCCCATTTTTGGTATATTTTTCATCAGTGTATTAGGGTTTCCCCATGAGAAAAATTTCTATATTTCATATTCAACAATTTCATATATTTCTCATAGTTTGTGATAATTCATTGGTGGCGTGAAATGTCTAGAATAATTTATTTTATGTTAAATTTGTTGGAAATGATTTTTCCATGTCAAATTTTCATTATTGTGTGTGTGCAATGATTTTCGTTGTATTTCCTATAAGTATTTTATAAGTTTAAATAAACTTATAAATTAATAAATGGTTATGAATGACAATTTGAAATAGTCTTAGTTTGTTTTTGGACATAAATAGAGGGATTTATGGTGTGTTTTGGCATAAAATCCTTGGATTTTTATTTAAAATTATTTTATAAACTTTTAACTTTTTTATTAAATATAATATGTGGTGCATATTTTTTTTGGTATTTATTTTGAGGTGCGTTAGTTATTTTTCATAATTTTTGGTCTATTGTCGTTCATTTGAGGTATCATTTTATATATGTATATTATGTCACAACCTTTTTCAACGATTTTATATCTTTTAATGCTCATGTATTTTATTTATACTATGATGGACCCTAATCATGATACTCCGAATAGTTTTCCTTTATTGTTAATATTTCCACAGTTTATAATTGGGTGTTTATATTTTGTGACTCTACGGTAATTAATTTTATGTTCCTATTATTTTATTGTATGTGTTTTAACCTTGATGAATTGTTTCTATGTATCATATTTATATTGCAGTAGGGTTTTGAACATCATCTAGGGTGTACATGCTTATGCTTATGTACATGTATAAATATATATATTATATGTCCTCGATGTACTTATTCCTTCATGGAGTGGGGAATACATGTATTAGATTATTGATATATATATATATATATATATATATATAATTTCGTGCATGTAAGCGGGTAGCAGCCTCTTCTGGTTAGAAAGCATCAAGAGGTGGAATTTTCATCTAGGTTCTCCTTTAAGGTAGGTCCCCCGCTACACTTGCCATTGAATTTAGAATTTTTATATTTCTTATCATTTAATTCATTTGTGTTAAATGTGAAATAATATTAATTATTTATTTTTATAATAGTGATATTTTGGAAATGGAACTATTTATCTCTTTGCATTGCACTGGAAATATTTTCTAGATGGATTTTTGCGAATGGTGAAAAATTCATGTTCGACCTTTGATCATAATTAATATATTTTTAACTTTGGTTGTGGTTTGTTTTGAAATGTTTTCTTCTGATATGTGAGAAAATGTTGTGGTTTCTCTTGAGAAATAACAATTCATTTCAAAGTTATTTAAGGTCTTCTTGCTTCTTGATTTTTTTTAGGATGGGGCCGAAGCCGCAATTTATTATTTAATTAAAATACCTCTTTAGACTGGGTAGAGGGTGACCCATTACATAGCTCGAAGGCCCAAGGCCAAGTCGCCTAAATACAAGGCTTGAAAGCCCATTTGTTGGCCCGACGGTCCCCTTGTTGAATAATACTTCTACAGTACCAGTGCTGCTAAAATACATGCTACAGTACCACGACTGCTATAGTACCTGCAACAGTCCTTCCCCTGCTGTAGTGTCGTCGTTTCTACAGTTCCGCCGCTGCTACAGTAATTCAACAGTGCCATGCTACAGTACTGCTATAGTACCCTATGAATTCGCCTCTGGTAGGATTTGATCCAGGGTCTTTTGGATGCCATGTAGGAGCGTATACAACTAGGGAACAATCTCATTATCACTTATTTCTTCTTGATGAATGTGGGGTGCATTTGGATTGTTGAAACTAGGTATTCCTATGATTCGAAGGTATTTTATCCTTTTCAAAATGTGTGGTTTCTTGAATAGTTTTTAAGGCCCTTTTGGAACTTTTAATATAAATGGTTGTGTGGAAAACTGTTTAGGGGTAAATATATTTTCATGGTTATATTGTATGTGGCCGGAGTCCCATTCTATGTGGATCCCATGTCTTTGAATGGTTAAAAAGGCAAGAAGACGTTCAATGTGGTGACTCAGGTAATGCTTTTTGTCTAAATTATTATTAAATTTATTCATTATATTTGATATGTAGTTGGTGTCGATTGGCTCACCAGTTTTTTTACATGTTATGACATGAGAACCATGCATAATATGTGAATTTTCTATGAGTTATTGTTCAATTGTTTAGATTATGCACTGGCTGGTGGCCCATAGTAGGGGATACACTATTATTATTATTGCTATGGGATTGGGTCCCTCGACCAGGCCAGGTAGGGTGATGGTTAAGCATTGTGGCATTAGGGCGTCATTGATTAGGGATTGACTTCAGGATTAGTCACACATACATTACATTCTAGATTTCCCACATTCTCCTATGACTGACTCATGTTTTCTTTTTCTCATATTTGTATGTGGTAGATGATTACGTTCTTAGTTTGGTTGCTGGCCTTGTACACCACTTTTCGATTTCACATGTTGTGTGTTGTGTTTTTTGTAGGGTTTCCTATTATTAAATAACTATATATGAATTTTAAATTGTTTGCAGAAATGTTTTTAAAATGTAATGCATCTTTCTTCCAAAAAATGTAATTTTATTTTTAATTAAAATGGGAAATTATAGTTACATTTTTTTATAAATGAATGGGTTGTGTGTGAAAACACATTTTTATATAATGTATTTAAAATTTGGAATTAGTAAATACTTTATTTAATGGCTGTTCATTATGAATAGAGTGTCTGGAATGCCTAGTGAGTATTAATACTCATTCATGTATTGTTTTCTTGTTTTTAGTTTCTATTGCAGGTTCTAACTCTGGTTTGGATTGCATTGAGAAATTTTTGTTTTCAGTATTGAAGAGTAACCCACGGGGTTATGCGAAGCCTTAATCTTGGGTAGGTGAGTCATGTTTTGGTCATTCTTTCTTTCTCTATCTCTTATTTATATTCCATTATTCATTTCTGTTTCTATGTATTAGTATATTTTCTTTTGGAGAAATTATTCCCATTTTCAATTCGATGATTACCTGGTGCTTTTCTCCTATCCTAGAGGATCGGAAATGCCACTTTGGCCTTGTTGTGGATCAAATCTTGTGACCGTTTCCGGGACGACTATGGTCGGTTCATAAAAATGGTATTAGAGGAGGTAGGCTTTAGAGAAGACCTTGTTTTTTATAGTTCCTATCATTATTTGTGTTAGTCCTAGTAAAAGGAGTCGTATTTTTAGTACTAAAGTCATTGGGATTTGAAGGACGTCACAGACCATTGATCGTTTAGAATCATGGGTTACCATGGGATTCATAGGCATGTTGGTGTCCTTTATTTTTTGTGAATTTCATTATTTTTGGAAATCAAACGGGATTTTGGAAAGTATCCCCGTGAGCTCGCAGTGCCTATAAAGAGATGTGGAGCCGATGAAATTACTCTATAATGCTCTATGTGAGGGTTGTGTGACTTTCATATAGCTACAAACCATATGTATGAGCCACCCATCTACACTAGTATTCCCTAGTGAATTATTGGGTTTTTCTTTAATTCAAAAAAATTGTTTTGAAATGTTTTATTTTTAGAATTGTATAAAGATGAATTTGAAATGGAAATCACCATGTTTTTATTAGGTTATTTGTTTCCATATTTCTTAGTGTTCAACTCCACAATAGTTTGATGAATTCCCATGGTACAGCTTTTGGTGGTCGATGATTACCATATCCACTAGTTGATCATCCGAGAGACAACATCATCGAGTTTTGAAAATTAAACCCTCATATATTTTATGGACAAGAATATCCTTTTGAGGTAGAGGAGTTTTTGTTGAAGATTAAGATGAAAATTTTTATTATTGCACAGTACGAGTCATTAATGATTAAGTGGATACAATTATTATTTAATTTTCAACCTCGAAATGGGGTAAAAATTTGTCTTGAATAATTCCTCATGACGATCTCACCTATGAATTATTCATGTATTCGTTCATCTAACAATATTTCTCTGAGGTGATGAAGGTGAGAAATAGGATGCAATTTCCAAGTATTAAACATGTATTTGGTTCAGTGTAGGATTTATTTTTTCATTTCATGGACCAAGATCTGTTTTTAACAGTGTATGATTGAAATGATCCCATGATAGCTTTTCATTTCGAACTCGGTATTTGTCCTATGTGATATTCGAATGTGGCAGAGCTCAACCTATCCACATTCTCGGATCTTTTAAGGCAATCCCTTCTATGTGATGCTGAGTTAGCAGGAGGACCTAATGAGGAGAATCCTCTCCCAGCATTAGAATTTAGTGCAGAGGATGAAGATAGAATGGATTAGAAGAGGCCAGATTGTGGTGGTACTGGTAGAGGAATGAAGAAGCCTTCGGACCTTCAGTCCACTCCTTCACTGGGTAATGCTGTAATCTATCACCAGTGTAGTATGTAAGGACACAAGAGGGAGACATTCCAAATTTCTCCAAGACCCTACCACATTTTTTGAAGACTTAGTCACTTGAATTGACTCTACAAAGTTGTTTCTAGGAAGTTCACAGATTATAGAGCTGGCACGTCAATGGTCACCTCAGCCTATCCGTAGGAGTAGAACATTGTCTGGGATCATTTTGGAATTGTATCATTGTACTATTTCAGGAATGTAGTAGTTGTCTCTTATAGATATTTTTTGTGTTTCTTTTTTTTTTGTAAGAATGGTTTTTGTGGAACCTATTTGAAAAAAAATATTTTAATGGAAGTTTGTTTCGTAAAATTTTCATTCATGTGTTATGATTGGTAATTTTTTAATCCTAACTGTGAGGCAAGAGATACTTCAATCATCGGAGCTCTAGCCATTGGTCCCATAGTGAAGCTGACATGTAGTTTGATGAACCCCAATAGTGAAAATGTCCTTGGTTTACTATTTGTTCTTAGTGTGACATGGTTTTTTTCTTTTGATGGAACAATGGTATTGAAATATCGATGGTGGTAGTTTTTATTTTCTATCATTTGGTCCCTTCACTTATCCAATATCATGGTGGGGATTTTTGATTCATATGGAATGTATTCATGTTTGGCTATTCTCAGCAGTTCTTATGAAGGGGAGACCCACAATTGGTCTCATAGAGTTGCACCTGAATTAATTTAGTGGTAGCCTGATTCTTATGGTGGGGAGTCCATTCAAGACACCATTTTTCAGTATTAGTGTTTCTTTTAATATATCATTTAGTAGAGGGTGGTATCATGAAAAAACACATAATCCTATGTTATTCCTCTATAGTAACCGTCGGGATTAGTGTACACCCAACAGTTCAGTTGGAGTAATGTTATAAGAATAAGTGTCTATAGTGGTTTATGTTTGTTCATTCATTAGTGGAAATAGGCGGTCTTCGTTTTTTTGGAGACAATTATGTTGATTTTGATTTAAAGATTAGATGTGTGTTATTGGATTTTTGTGTCTTTTTGGATCAATCATCTATATGGGACATAAATTTTTGGAGGTGGGTGACACTTATGAATTTTTATCTATGCGGCTAGACCTTGTTGTGTCTTTTTGAGGGAGGAAAACGTAATGGTGGGGACAATTGTCAAACCCCAAACCTTGTTTCGTAATTTTTAATTATTTCATTGGAAGTAATAAAATTTTTGAGGTTCGGGATGTATCATGAATAATAATTTTGTGTTATGTCAAAATGAGTGTGTTTTTTTAGTGGACGTTAGTGGGCGTACAGGCGGAGCGCATTTTGGAAAACCCACGCAACATCACTCCGGCAATGACTCAATCCTCCTATCATTGGAAAATTGAAAAATAAAAAATTTTGTAAATTGTTTTTTATTTATATTTTTTATTGTTTTTCAATAAATTTTAATATTTTTATTAAAATAAAAATAATATATTTATCATTTTTCTTTTATACTTTATGATTATTATTGGTATTACTAAAAAGTTTCATTAATGTTATAATAATTATTATCAATGTTTTAAATTGTATTTTCATTAATATTGATTAAATTGTTAATATATAATTTTAATATTATATTATTATTATAAATGGATTTTTGTTATTAATGTTTTTATAATTGTTATGTGTGTTAAAACTATTTTCAATTTATTTATCATCATATAGTTATAATATTTTTTAATAATATTATTATGTTACTATTATTAGTAGCTATTTTAGACGATTTTTTTTGATTTTTTGGTTTTTTTAGTTTTAGGCCTGAAACCCCATCCCTCCTATTTGTCTCACAAATCACCCCCCCCCCTCTCATATCCCATATATGGATGATGCTGTAGAGACCCCCCCCCCCCCCCATGGTGACCCTCTCCTCCTCCTCATTGCAACCCTATAGTCGATGTCATCTCTCTCATTGGGTCAGCTCCTTCTGGCAGCGTACCTCCCTCATATGGCTTCTCTCAGTTAGCAACAATCTCTGCGTGCAGAAGCCCTCTCAGAAGACCCTCCTTTTATTAGGTGAGCTTTCTAGAAGACCTCTCATCCCATCAGCTACATTCTGTCCATGCGACCTCCCCCTCGCATAGATGATTCTTCAAATAATAGGGTTTTTAGTTTCTCCTGAAACACCAGATCATAGAATTTTGATTTTTGAGTCTAGTTCCCAAAATTTATGGTCAAATGTTGATGTTTAGGGATTATTTTGTTTATTTCTGGTGCAGTTGAGGTGAGAATTGTGTTTTTCACCGTTTTTGGGATATTTTTATTTTGATGAGGTGAGTTTCCCCTTGATCAAATTTTCTTGATTTATGTTTTACTTGATTCATGTAATTGGCATTGATTGTGATAATTCATTTTTTACTTGCAATGTATCAATTATTTTCTCTTATGTTCAATTGGTTAGAAATGAGTTTACCATGTCAAATTTGGTATATTATTATTGTGCATGATTTTTCTTTGTATTTCTTACAGGTTGATTATATGTTTGAGTAAGTTATTAAATTATGATACTATTGCACACCATAATTTCAAATAGTCCTAGTTTGGGGTTGGACATAAAGAGAGGGGTTTTTGGTTTGTTTTGATGTAAAATCATTTTGGTGTTATTTAAATTTTTTTTAAACATTTATGTTATTTATTAAATATTATATGTGGTTCAAATTGTGTTTTCAAAATATTTTGATGTAAATTTGTGATTTTGAACTGATTTCTATCAGTTTTCATTGAATTGAGGTAAGACTATATATCTCTATATTGTTTTTCACCCTTTATTCAGTTTCTTTTTTTTTTGTTTTAATGCTCTTGTATTGGATTTATAGTGTGTTAGACCCTTATCATGCCTCATTGGATTGTTTTCCATTATTGTTAATATTTTATAATTTTATAATTGGGGGTGTGTAGCTTTCGAGTCTCTGGTAATTAATTTTGATTTCATAGTGTTTTATTGAAATTGATTAATCTTTTCCGCAATGTTTCTGATACTCTGATGTTTATTTTAGTAGGTTTTGAATGTCTTCTAGAGATCACATGCATATTATTGGGTAATTATATATGTATATATATATATATATATATGTATTCCATGTATGCATTCCATCATGGCATAGAGAATACATTCATTAGATTAAAGATATATAAATATATATATATGAAAATATGTGCGTGAAGGTGGGTAACTGCAACCTCTGGATTGCAAGAATCAAGAGGTTGAATGTTTACATAGGTTATCCATTAAGGTAGGCCCCCCGATGCACTAGCCTTTGAATTTAGAATTTATTTATTTCATATCATTTCATTGGGTTTCGTTAAATGTGATGTAATATTAAATAATTATAATTAGAATTGTGATTTTAGGGAAATTGTACTATTTTTTTGCATTACAATATAAATATTTTCTGGATAGATTATTGCTAATGGTGAAAAATTACCATTGGCCATTGAACATAATTCATGAATATTTATGTGTGGTTCTTTTTTGATGTGAAATGTTTTCATCTAATCTGTGAGAAAATGTTTTTGTTTCTCTAGAGAAATAGTATTTCTGTTAATATTTATTTAAGGCCCGTTTGTCTCTTTATAAATTTGGGGTGCATTTGGATATTTGAAAATGGTTTTACTTATGATGAAAAGGTGTTGGATTCTTTTAAGAAGGGTTGGTTTCTAAAAGGGTATTTAAGTCCTGTTTGAAACATTAAAATAAATGGTTGTATAGAAAAATATTCATGGACAATACTCTTGCCTTTTTTACTTTTAATGTGGCAGGATGCCCATTCAATGTTTCTCCCTTGTGTTTTTATGGAAAAAATAAAAGAATATATTCCATGTGGTGACTCGGTTTATTCTTTTTATCTGAATTATTATTGTAATTATTCATGAGATTTGATGCTCGGTTGGCATCGGTTGGCTCACCCTTTTGGTAGAGGTGTTGGTGTGGTAACCTGGCATACTAAGTGAATTTTATATGAATGATTGTTGTACTTTTTTTAGTATTAACTATCTAGCGGTCCATAGCATGAGATGCTATATTATTATTATTATTATTATTATTATATTGGTTCCCTTGACCAAGCTAGGTAGGGTGACAGTTGGAAATTAAGGCATTATGATGTCCTTGAGTATGGCTTGCCTTCTGGATGAGTCCATCATATAGTATCTTCTAGATTGATCGCAAGATCCTTGGTTTGACCCATCTTTACTTTAATGCTATTTTTATGGATGATTGAGTTCATTAGTTTGGTTTATGTCCCTATGTTCCATTTTTCCATTCCCCTTGTAATGTGTTGTGTCTTGTTTAGGGTTTCCTCTGGTTTAGAAACAAAATTTGGATTTTAAATTGTTTTTAGAAATGTTTTAAAAATTTAATGAATCATCTTCCTTCAAACCATAATAATGATTTTAAATTAAAACACTGAAGGGGTTGATACTTGTTATAGAAATGAATGGGGTGTCTGAAAACCCATATTTTATATAATGTATTTCAATCCTATAATTAGTAAATACTTTATTTAATGGTAGTGATTTGGGAATAGTTTTTTTGGGAACAACTACTGGGTTTTGATAATAATTCCTATAGTGTTTTCTTCTTCATAGTTTCTATTGCATGTTCCATATCAGGTTTGTATCGCCTCAAGGGATATTTGGTTTTGTTATCAGAGCGTAACCCATAGGGTTACATGGAGTATTAGTCATGGGTACGTTAGTTGTGCTTAGGTGGTTCATTCTTTCCCAGTCATTTATTTACCTTGCATTGTTCTATTCTATTTTTACTATTGAGTTTTTTTCATTGGGAGAAATTGGTCCCATTTGCACTATTTTGATGACCTGACACTTGTTTCCATTCTAGGAGGATTAGGAACACCTCTTTGGCCACACCACAACATGGCTTGGGTAATCTGTTTAGGGTTAACTCGAGTTGGTTCTTGACAGGTTTTATTTTCCATCCATTATTGTTTGAAAATACGAATAATAAGATGAATCCCATAGGTTAAAATTATCAATACATCATGATTTTAAAAATTAAAATATGTATATACGAGAACATTTCTAGTGGGATATAATAATGAAAAAATTAAAAACTATTTGTGAAGATGATTAGTATTACAATAGGTAATGGCTAAAAGAAAACATTATATGTGATCCATGGATACTATACCTATACCTATATGAAATTGAGAAAATTTTATAGTGATATTTTTTCTACACATCGAAATGCTCCAATGATGAAAATTATTATATAGGTTATCATTGATCATATTAAAATTCATTCCCATTTAATAGTCTTAAGATATTATTTTCCACTTCTGTTCCATTCCCTTCTCTATATCAATAAAATCATGAGGCTTAACGGGCAACCCTTATATATTATATAGGATCATATACCTCATTTAAAAAGAAATATTCTTGATGATTTATCAATGGGATCTCAAAATAGATAATCATTTAAGCATTACCTACCATTTAAGGACTAAGGTATTTTCTACAAGGACTATATAATATTAGGATGACATGAGGAGATCATGTTCTCTTCTGTTCCATGGTGTGTGATATCCTTATCAAACTTTTCCTAAAATTTTCAACAAATAGAAAATTTAATTCCAGAATTTAGAGAGAATTATATAACCAATTGTAGGTAAATAGGATTCATACTCCTTCCTATCAAGAAGAACATATTGAAATAAACCTAGAATTCCAAAATCTAGTGGTTGTGGTGACTATTAATGTACACACAATTTAGGATAATAATAAAATATCCTAAAACAAAAGAAAAAGATAATATGATAATTGATGTAATGTGTCATAATTTAATGTTGAGTGTCATGTATTCATAAGGTTTAACCATAGAATATATTTGAAATATTTCGTAAAAGGTGAAATTAAAAACCAATGTAAATTAGTCCTTTTGAAATACAATAATGATTTTTGGAACTGGATTACCAGTTAGATACACCTCCAACATTTCTGAAGTACCCAATAGATTCCATAATTATTTAATAATGAAATAACTTCTAGATCCATTAAATTTTATCATATAAGAGTTAAAATAATTAGGTATTGAATTTTTATATAATGATAAGCATTCAAATATTATTGGTAGTACTTAAGAAGTATTGTTAAATAAGAAAACTGGTTTGGTGAATGTACTTTGGGGAAATCATAATATAGAAATAGAAAAATGAGGTTGAACAAGACCTATGTATTTTGTATCAATTTTTTTCAAAATTTTATACATACCAAATTTATAAGGATAAAATTATTTAAGGGGGTGGTGGGAATGTATCAACTGAGACACAGCTATAGTAGGTAAATGTCAATTATTGAACTATATTGTAATTCACCACTTATAGAACACTTATTCATGAATTTACTTAATTGATTTATATAATTGTTTTAAATTAATGAAACCATTTTAATTTATGAATTCATCATATCAAAATTAGTATAGAATTATTATTTTTGTTTTCTTACTAAGGATAGTTTAGTGGAAAATTAGATTTTTTACTAAACAAGAATTTTATATGAGTTTACCATTATTTTATAATGGTCAAGAAGTTATAAAATCTCTTTATGTAATAAATGATTAATATATATAATTAATATTTTTCATTTAAAATATTAGTGAATATATAAATAATATCGTAATTTTTTTTGAACTAATTCAAATTTTATTTTATTAAAAATACTGGTTTCATTATTGTTTTTTATATCATGGATTATAAAGGTATATTTGGTTTTCAATTACCTAGAAATTATGATATGATCTGTTTTACAATAATCAATCATTTATTATTATGACAATTAGTAATGAGGAATATATTATGTAATATTTAAATTTAATAAAAAATATATTATTTCTCAAAAAAATATTTTTAAATTATTAAGTGTATTTATTTTAAAATTAATGATTCGGAACCTTTAAAATATTTATTTCATAAATTATATATGAATATTTAAATATAAATATCATATTTTTAAAATTATAAATATTTGTTTCTTTCATCAGAAAAAATTATTATTGTAAAATATTAATTATAACAGTATAAGAATATAGGGTAAATTGAGTTTAACCTTGTCTAATAGTCCTAAAATAAAATTAAAAAATATCTTTTAATACAATGGTTGTGATTTGTATCAACCAATATATTTTTCCAACAAAATATTTTTTTTTCTTTAACAATTCGGAAAGTAAATATAAATTATTTAAAATATTGGGGTTACCCTTATAACTACGCTTTACTACATTTAAATAGGGAAATCAACAATAAAATTTATAGACTGAACACTTATTCGAATTTATTTTAAAGAAAAATCTATTTTTCCTTATAACCCTATCTAATGAAATAAATTACCACTTAAATTATATTAAGTGTAATACCATTATAATGAAGGGGATGTCCTAGTAAAATTTATGTCCTCGACAAGAGTATTATAAAAATTATTTCTTTATTCATAATTGTGATATTTAGTTTTTCTACTAGAAACTATAATATAATTATATTATGATCAATAAATATTTTAATGTTACAATATTAATGTTGTAATCATTATTTATTCATATATTCCATCATTTATTTAAACAATGTTTTGTTCCTGAATTGTGGGGATTATCGTCTCCATGATGTATTGTGTTTCATTTTCCTTCAACAATTTTTCAATGATCGACATAAATATCATAATAATCTAAAAAATTTTAGGTTTATTATCTCATTATGTTACATGCCTATAAGCCTGGAGAACTTGTTAATGATATGACAAACAAACGATCAAAGTTAATATTATCATTTAAAATAAGCACACAAAGATTATAATCTATTATTAAATGTAGTGAATATTTTAATATACATTACATCCTCTTATACATTATTAAAATTATAATATGTAACACTAAAAAATCATTATAAAATCATTATTCTCTTTCTATAATGATATTAAAAAATAACCACTTCATAATATTTTATTAAATTAGGGTATGATAATGTTTCGACTCATTTAACAACCTACTACAATGGTAATATGAATTTATATCATAGATGAATATAAAAACATGTTAAATGGAAAAATAAAATATAAAAGTATAAATAATTATTTTTCATTCATTTTTAAATAAATTATATCAATATCTAATTCTCCATCTATGGAAACACCCATCGTTTATCCAAAATCACCAAGTGAAGATTGTTTTCCACTTAATCTTCAAGGTAAATTTCTGAAGAAATCATTAAAATAATTTTAAATGTTATATATTATAGAAAATAAAATAAAATGTTATATTGAATTATATTTTAATAATATTAATTTGATGAAGAATGAATTCAATCACCACTATTGAAAAAAGTTGTCAAAACATTGAAAACAATAAACCGCAATGTATATGATCTGAATAGTTCTTTGTGACAATAACGATTTTTTATGATTATGAATGGAAATATATTTTTTAATGTTTTTAATTGTTCTTTTATGATATCAATGTTTATGTGAACGGAGGTAAGGTATGTAAATGGAATTAAGGACAAGTTGTATTTTTTTCCTATCTCTAAATCCTATTATAGAGAGATGTTTTGTACAATATGATTAAATTTTGCAATGTCATTGTTATAATAACTATTTTATGTATTATGTAATGAAATTAAATTATTCATTTAATTTTATGATTAATTTTAGTCACGCTCTTCCTAGATGTTATGATTAAATTTCTATAAAATGAATATGTGGGGTTTTTCTATCTCAATCTCTATTCGTGCAGACTCATGATATATCCACCACCTATTTTCATTTGTGTGTTGAATACATTACCATGTAAAAAATTTTCTTGATATTAATCTTCACATTTATGGGATTTAATTTCTATATAATTACCCTCTATTATATTCTTTTGATTATTGATGTAAAAAACTTTATAAAACTAAATCGTTTCTATTGTGGAAAAAACCTCCAATGTTTTAATAATGTAAATGTGTGAGTATCTTTTTTAAAAATAAATGCCTATTTGAATAGTAGAAAATAGATGAGGCTATTTAATATAATTAACTAGGATTAATTATAAAAAAATTGGATGTGCATTGAATCAATTATCTTCTTGAGTCATGAATGTTTTTGCGAAGACATCACACATGGTGAGAAAATCTTTCGGACATGCTTTGGGATATTAACACCTACAAAATAATCCATGATAATGGACTTATCCTATAAATTTATAGGTCCCCATCAAATGAAAAAAAAATTATTATCTTCCCTTGATAAACCGACACATTTTATTTACCCTCCACCTATGATTATTTTATTAGGATAATACATTTTAGTTTGAAGTTACCCCGATCCATTATCGATGATTAAGAGTTTTTATCAAATAAATACCCAATATTTTATTAAATTGGGAAGGTATATGATATCTGTCATTAAAAATATATATATTCATGTTTTATTCGGTAAGAGGATCCTCATGGAAGGGTATGAATGGTCATGATGATAATTATGGTATATGTAATGGAATTACTTAGGTGATGGGTGAGGTCAATAATTATATATCTTATCAATTCATAAATTGGTTTCATGGGAAAAACAAGACATTAATTTGTGATTTTCACTTTCAATGATAGGAATGTTTCCTAGAATATGGCCTTAAAAACTCATTTTATATATATGGTATTATGAATTATATCCATATGTGATCAATTAATTTTATTAATAATTTTTTTTATTTTTTATTAAGGATAGATGATGACCTATGTTTTAGTTTATTATGGTTTCATGTTATTAATTTATTCCTTCAATATAACTTATTCCATGTTGATTCTATATAAAAATATGATGAATGATACTCTTAACTATCCATTGGAGCTTATCCTAATTTATTACATTTACATGGAAATATAGATGTGGAGAATGTGTATTATTTATGGATATAATGAATGAGATATTTATGTTCTCACAATATGAACATGTTTTATTTTTACATTTATAATGTTTTATTTGTATTAATATCATATTTGATGCCAATTAATCTATTAAATCCTTTGATAAACCTTGTATGATATTTTAAAAACGTCATAAACCTAAAAAATATTTATGTCCTGGGAAACTTATTTTAAAAAATTACACATATAATACATTAAATGTATTTAAATAATACATTATGTTTTATATGTTTAAATTGTTATAACATTTGATAAATTTATATATATAGATTTGATATGGCCTCATTGACACAAAAAAATATATCAATTTTAGGTCATAAATCGATGAATCAGTGATCTGATGTTATAAGAACGTTATTTATTAAAATATTTTTAATTTTAATTAATTTTAATCAAATTTAAAAGTGTTTAATATCATCATGTAGGTGAATGGTACCAATGGATAAATTGAAATTTATAGATAAATAATATTAAATTGGTGAATAGTTTTTATTATTTTCTTCAACACATTTTAGATCATATTATAATAATAATAAAAGTAAAGGAAAATATTTAATCCATATCACCTAGATCATGAGGGGAGTTAGTTTAGGATTGTACATCACATGGTATGAAATGAATAAAGAAGACGAAAAGTGGTTATCACATGACAAATACAGTGTTAAAAGTAAAATCGAATCCACTAACCACCGATGTTAATTGGTGTTTCACGTAAAAAATAAAATTTATGTAAGTTTTTGTATTTTGTTAGTTATTTGAAATAAAAATAAAATATTATTTTATTGAAAAAAATTGTCCCCAATTCAATGTGCAAGAAAAAACAGCTACATATCGTGTCAGCTCTATAACCTAGTCTTTTGATGTGATACCTACCCTATTCTATCTAATTTTGGGATATACCTAACCCACATGGCCAAGAAAATGCTCTCTAGGTGAAGTTTCACTTATGGTGTAACTATATAGGAGTAAACACCGCTAAAATTTATAAATGAATTATATACATTTAAAATAAATATATCTAGAATGTCAATAATATTTTTAGTAGATGAATTTCATTTCAATAAATGATTAAAATTATATTAACGGCATTTTAATTCATTAAAAAATCCCTCAAATTAAATATTATATTAGTTATATATTGTTATTAAATTTTATTGAGTTTATGATAATTATGGTCTTAGACTAACAAATTGATGTTGATTGTTTATTTATGTAATTTTAATTAATGTATTGATATTTCTTATAATATTTATTAATTTAATGTCATTTTGGATTATTTTTTAATCTCCCCGCCATATATTAATGTAAAATGGACTCTACATTGACATTTTTAATGGTGAAAAGTTAATATATCATCCATAGTACCTCAAAAAATGAGTCTGTGTAAATTTTTAAAAAACTGAGTTCATGGTGGAATGATTTGAGTCAACTGTCATATTGGAACCCAAAAAAATGAATTTTAATTTTTTATGTTATTTAATTAGAGTTGGTTCATGGATCAAGAAATTCCAATATTTTCTTAACTATTCCGTTATCAACTTGATGGGTCAACAAACAAGGAATATCACATGATCACTTCATTATTTCCTTATTTTTATATACATTTTTAATTATTTATAATTTTATAATCATATAATATTGCTAATTAGAATGAAGGGATAAAAAAATTAATTTGTAGGATGACTGATTTTATTTATTTATGGTTAAACTTGTGAGTGAGATAAAAAATTAATACAAATATAGATACTGTATAATTTTAGTTTCTATGAGAACTAATAGAAAAAAATCATGTGAATGAAAATATAAGCTAAAAAACATTCAAATACTTATATTTGAATGAAACCTGAGTATAAGTCAATCTATATCCAGATTTTGGAAGTCCCACCTCCCTTTTGGAATGTTCTATAAATGGTGGTTCATTTTATTATGTAATATTGGCATAAAAACCGCAACCTTCTTTCGTGCAATTTTAGAGGAAATTATTGAGGGGATCTATTTTATGGATCATAAAAGTTGATTATATAAACAAATACTCACGTACATATGAGTTAATTAAGTTTTATTTTGAGGAAACTAAATAAAATATTCTATATAGCAATGTATTAATAAATTTTTCTATTATGACAGGTTTTAAAGGATATTTCCCACAAAAATATTCACGTGAAAAAATACATCTAATCATGGAATTATGGGAAAAGTAGAGCTAATAATATATTATGATACATTTAAGATTAATTAGTCTATAGTGAATAATATTTTATAATGAATATCAAAGTATTAATATATTACTTTTTATAATTTATAAAAATAGAGGAATCACCACCAAAACACTTCAACAATTACTTGTAAATTATCATAACCTAAATAAGAATAATTTTAATATGTGGTACAAGATATTTTGTAAATTTCTTCAATTTCAATGGAATTTTTTATGCTACAGTCCCTATAACAAGATGTGATGCCTCATGATTAAATTAATTGAGTCATGAAATAATTATTGATAATAATGGATGATTCATTTTTTGTATACTTTATAATTTTACCTCAAATGTTCGATGAGATTAAAATGTAATATAATGAAATGTATGGTTATGACATATTATCTCATAGGTGATATTTTTGTGAGTATAATGATAAATATGAAATGAACCATATTATAATTGTACCAAAAAAGTGTAAATGGGATATTCATCATGTATTTAATTGGATATAGTATATTGATCGAATCACGGTCTTTCATTAAATATCAATCTTACATAATTATCACCCAATTAATTGAGTTTCATATATAATTATAAGGCAAATAGTATATAAAATCCACATCATAAATTTTTTTATGGTTCCCTAGAAATAAAATAAATCGATGATATCTATTTCATTATTCATAATATTAAAACGATAAATAGAAAGGTGAAAAAATTAATACTATGTGCAAGGTCAGAGACACATCTAAAGAATCCTTTTATGAAATAAAATATAAATAGTGATAGCATAGAAAAATTTAATTTCAAATTCATGTTGAAGGAAAGATCACTAGAATATAAATTTCATTAACATAGATAGTACATGAGTATAAATTTTATAATTTATAAATATTAATTACAAAATATAATATTTATATATTAATTCTTGGGTATTATGAGAAATATATATCTTAAATATTTTTATTGAAATTTTAGAACCTAGGATATTCATAATCATTAAAATAAATAGATTGATTTCCCATATTAGATGAGAAATGGTGATTAATTTGTTACTATCAAGAAGATTATGACTTATATTATAACATGTTGATTCATTATAGCTAATCAGTTCATTAGTATTTCAATAACTGATATCTCATCAATAAATTAGTGAAAAAAGAAATTTTATCATTCTGGAAACCGTTTTTTAATGGCACTCTTTAATAAAAAATAGACCATTAATACATAAATCATAAAAAACAAATGAATAATATATAAAATAACACTCATAAAAAGTTGTGTAATAATTAAATACTTATTAAGGTACTTAATCATATGGAAATATATATGATCTACAATGCTTCTATAGTTAAGTAAACATTACACTTTGAGTAATTATATATACAATGTAGAGTTAACATTCAAAAATTCATTATATTTTTATTAAAATTTTATGAATTCATAGTGATGAATTTAATACAATTGGTAAAAGTTATTAGATATTATGGGTGTGATTGTCATTATAAATCATAGTAATTATTCATCAATCATTAAAATTTATAGTGGAGTAATTTTTAAACTTACATTTCTTTATATAATTTAGATTCATGATGTTGGTAAAATGAGGATACATGATGATAGTTATAATCCAATATAATTCATGAATTTTTCCATTCAACTATTTTTACAATATATAACCATTAACCCGTAACCATCTATCAGATATAATGAATATTAGGTATTATAAAATTTTAATAAAAAAAATTATATTATGTCACAATACATTGTTTTAATATTAATGAATTTTGATGAAATGTGTTTATTAAGGCAATGTTAATTCACTACCATGCATTAATAAAACAATGTTAATATTAGGTAGACATACTAATTTTTCATAGTTGTTATATATTTCATTATGATTGTAACGTTATAGAGAAACTAAAAGTTTTATTTCTGTAAGAGGGAGAACATATATATTAGAAATAGTGGTAGAATGATTGGCATAGTTAAATCAAGCATCGTGGTCATAGAATATTTATTGGTGTGAAATAATTTTACGTGTTTATATGTTTTTAAGGGGACCAAAAATGTTTTCCAAGACAAATATGTTTATAATATATGAAAAAATATTTTTATTATTAACATCAATTAGGTCTACGATGAAAAAAATAAATCTAAATATTTATATAATTTTTAAATACGAAACTAGTTTTTTAGGATCTAATAGGATATATTTATGGTTTTCATGGACCATGTTATAATATAAATTATATCCAGTTATTAAAAATAAAAGTAACTAATATTGCAGAGATAATAGTATATAATGTCACCTGGAAAAGATCATTTCATGAAGAAATATATGAGGCATTGTAAAAGATTATAATTTTTTGTTGAACTCTTTAAATCTCAGTGAAAAATCTATTAAATATTTCATGATACATAATAAATTTTATATTCCAAAATAGATATTTGATAGGAAAATATTCAATAAATCCAAATTTCTTATAATGGATGTAGCCAAATCTATAAAATAGTACATGATATTATACATGTGATATATACTAGGTAGATAGAGAAAAAGGAACATTAGTTATTTTGAGAAATTTTTTTTTTCTTATTGACCAGTTTGATTTTATATTTAAGTTTATGATAAGGAAATAGAAAATAAAGTCTCATTAAATATAGTGGTAGAGTAGTAATGTATATGTTAAATCATCTAACTGTACTAATGATGTAGTATAAATATAAAATTATTTATTTTATTTCATGGAATTATACTTAGAAATTAACGTATAAACTTAATACGACATATTATAAACAAATAAAAATTGACATGGTAATATTCCAAGGTTATAAAAATGTACCAAAGGGATATATTGGGTAACATTATATCATTGATGATATTTTACTCAATAATTTGACACCACATATAGTTTAGTATCCATTTAATAAAATAATGTAGGGTCAACAATTAATCCCATTACTCTGTATAATCATTATATTTTCATATGATAATTAAAATATTGATAGTTAGCTCATTCATTCCATTTCAAGTGAGGGTGATGTAGAATTGGGTTCTAGAAAATGTATTTTTTTCATACACTTCAATTACAATATCTGGTATGTTGATAGTTATGCATGGTTTTATCTTTCTGTAAAAGTCATGTTACATCAAGATGAACTATTTACACTATAATTAACATGGTTTATTTTAAAGTGGTCTTCCAATGATAGTTATATCTCTCAGTGGTGGCAGGGGGAATCAATGATACCATTTTTCAATTATGTTTCCATTCTTTTGATACAACCATCTCCTTATGTTTATGATTTATCTGTTTGATGAAAACAAAAATTCCCACATCCAAATGAACGCATGTATTTAAAAAGATTACTAGTCAATTAGAATATTTATATAATTGGTATAAAGTGTAATTAGTCCAATACCACAAAGTCAACTAGAAAAGGTATAATTTTGTGGATAAAACAATTATGATATACCATTAAGATTGATTATCCCTACTATTTATAAAACAATGGATGTTATTCTTCTATAAAAAAATATATTTAAAATTCATGTAACACGTAACAAAAAATGCATCATTTAGTTCCAATCATGTGTCATTGCTACCATATCAACTGACACTTTTGACTACATTCAAAAAAATTACTTTCCTACCTAGTAGTAGGTAATTAAATTTTTTTAATTTTTATGGATACTCATTAAAATGGATCAATATGATTCATGGATCAAATTTATCTTTTTTGGAATATTAATTCAATAATTGTACCTCATATAAACCTATAAAACACCTTTAACAAATATCTAGAAAACTATTTATAATTGATAGGTCAAATCTGGTAACTCTGAATATGGTATTCCTTCTACATATTTTGTCTAAATTTTTTTTTATTAATGATTGGTTTGAAAATGTCTACTCTCTAAACCTATATAGATTTCCATTCTATTTTCAAATTTGAATAGTAATTTTTAAATAGAAATTAATATTTACTTCTTTGATATTTATATGTGTTCCAAAAGATGGTTGGGTAGTATTATGAAAATTTTTACTTTCATAAAAAGTTTTAGTAAACAAAAATTTCACCATCATTAAGATCAATAATTTTCTTCTTCAACACATCTGAAATATAATAAAAGTTTCTCACATAAATAATATTTTCAAAACATCATCATTCTTTAATTATTAAAACCATTCATCAGACCTATTTTCTCGTCTAACATATCATTACAATGAAAAAATATGTATGGTATCATACTACTTATAACATTTATTTTTATAAACTGTAAAAAAACATCATAATTCTTAATACCAACGAAAAAATTTGAAAACATTGGCCCATAAACATTCCTTAAATTTCTAATGAATTGAAAATCTCCCTTCAATAACGTATTCAACAAACCACTTCAAGTAAATATATTTTTCTTCTTTCCCATAGACCGAGGTTCATGTGTATAATGAGGTTATCTGTATCATCCATTATATGATGTAATAATTTTTGTATCACTCTGAGGGATTAGTTTCAAATCTAGTTTGATGCATCAAATCCACTTCATGTCGGATTACTCTTCATGCAATTGTCAAAAAAATAATCCTAATGAAAATGGTTAATAATATTATTTATCTTCATTTGATTGATCTAACCCAACTAATGGAAATAATGTTTTGTTGTTATAAACACTCATTCATCCGATAGATTGATGGGAATAATGGTTTATATATACGTGTGTTATTGAAAACTTCTTCCCTTTCCTGATTACGCTATAAAAAGACTTCCATTAGTTCCTGAAATATTACTAAAACTATTTTTATCTTATGTCTTGTTGATTTGACTAAAAAGCAACATCTTTATCTTATAAAATTTATAATTGAACATTCTATCCTTCAAACAATTATATGTCTGTTAATCTCTCACCGATAAAATCAGAAAATAAAACATTCAATTCAATGTTATTCTTCTTCAACTAACTCCTTTTATTCCATACATCCTCATGAAAATGAAAACATAAGGATCATAATAGAATCATCTCAATTATATTTCAAATTAATAAACATACCATCTTTTTAGAACATTATATCATTCGAACCAACTCCAATTCGATTGGCGACACATGTTTTCCCTATATCATTTATAAGCATTTCACTAAATGTTTCTACTAAAATTATGATTTTTATGAAATTAATGTTCTCATAATAATCATTAGATATACATTGGAACCATTTATTCTCTCATAAATCATATTATACCAATGTAATCATTATTTGAAACATAATTTCAGTCCAACGATCAACCTCACTTGAAAAACATCTCAAAAAAAAAAGAAAATCAAAATAACGAATATTTTTTATGAGATATGTGATTGATTATATGATTTAAATGTATAATTATGTCTCTATCATCTGATTCGAATAACTAACAAATTTAGTTGATTAATATTTCGTGAAAAATAAAAAATAATGCAAAATAGTCAGTAAAAACTTCTTTCAGCTTCCACAAAAAACATTCATCCAACTTAGTCCCAACAATATACCCCTATATATTTTGATCATCCAAAGTTATTAAATCAATGATCAATAAAAACTCATGAAATTGATTACTGTAATCAATTATATGACAATGTGAGCAAACTTGTTGTGGGAAATAATAATTCAGGATAGTAACTCCAGTCTTTCCAAAGTTAATGACTAATGAAAAGTCTTCATTATTTGAAATTTTAATCACACCATTCATCACTTCATTAATTTATTCATACCCATTACTATAATATATCTTTCCAACAAACGCTCCAATATAATATTAGAATTTACAAACATATATGTTGAGTTCACATCATATCCCTAACTCCACCACCATATATAATTTCATAAAAATTTTTAACATATATCAATGAAATAAATATTCCATGTGAAACCCCAATAAAAATGATAGATGAGAGAGGGGATAATAAATATATATGTCAAACTTGATGAGAATGTTGCTTGACACCCTTGTTCCTCCCAATTTTAAAAAATGATTCCTTCAGTAAATTTGTTGTTAATCTGTTTTCCACTTGTTTCGATGTGAAAAAATCCATCTAGAGATTATTTTACTCAAAGAGATATTTGATGAAATGATATTTTTTATTAATATATTTTGAATGATAATGTTGTAATTGGTTTATTATATGGTTTATTTAACATTATCATTACCCAATAGTAGATGTAACATCACACATTCAAGTAAGTATTATAACAAAGTCTTCATCCACCTATGTAGGGTATTAGAATTAGTGGTAGTAGCATACTCAGCAACATCCATGATAATATTTGTTGAATTTTTTTTCATTTTTTACAACTAACATGATAAGTTCCAAGATTGAAATTTCCACCAAATGTGTACCTTTAATAATCAATATTTATTTCACAATTATAATTTTAATACCCCAACTAGTCAATATATTCTGAGCTATATGAAATGATTCAAAAATATATTGTTCCTCTTATATATCTATGAATTATTTTACTATCCAATAGAAGTGATTCTATTGAAAAACATAGAAACATTACACATAAAGTAACTACATAAACAATTTCTAGACATCAATTAGTCAAATATAAAGAACTTCTGATAATTATTTGAAACAATATTGTGTCAACTTTCTTTCCATCCTAATCTTTAGTCAACATCTTTCTAAATAAAAGTGACATAGAAAATGGATTGAAATTTTCAATGAAAAACATCTTAATTAAGTTCCTTTTCATAAACTATATGATGAAGAAATATGTTTTTTCTCATTTTGGACATTTATAATCCAAAAAAAGTATTTAATTTCACCAAGAATGGTGATTTCATACAACTCTTTAATTTCTATAGAAAACTGTTCACATGTTCATTAACCAATTACAGAGAAGATTATATCCTTGTCATATAAAATAAAAATTTGTGAAATTCATGTAATTTCATTGATAAATATATTACTATTAAGTATTACATTTTTATATTCCAAATTCCATAATCATATATCCAATTTGGAATATGGAGCTCTCAGAACATTATTTTCTCGGTATAAGAATTTATTTAAAATACACATCTATAATTATTTCATGAATATATCATAAAACGCTTGGTTGTTTTATATACTATTCAATATCAAGTTAACAGTTTACTAATGTTGAATTCATATCCATCTGGAAAATTTTATATCTTCTTTGAAAATAAAAATCTTGAAAAATACATATTTTTTCCAATCTCGAAATTGAAGAAAGTGCCTCATAAAAATAAATGTCTTCAATTTATTAGTAACCTTTGCATAATAACCCATCATTGATTCTTATCACATCACCATCTTCATTCAACATTTTTTTGAACAAATACCTTTTACTAGAATATTTTCTTTAATTCAGAATAGGTACATGTTCCCATGATCCATTATTTTAAATTTAATCTTACTCATCATTCATATTTTGAACATATTTTGGATGATCAAATGATTATTTCAAATCATTCAGATGTACTTTGGAATAAAATGAAATAAGTATAATAAATTTTGATTATATTCTTGTTTGAAACATTTAATGTTGATATCCAATTATTTTAAGATATTCCACTTGATTCCTTTTCATAATATGAGATTATCATTATCATTTATCAACACTAGAAATAGATGAGTCTGATTCTTCCCATTCAGTAGTATTTCAATTTTTTTCATCCCAATCAGTACTCATAACAAAAAAATCATTAATACAATTCATATTTAAAATGTATATGAACTTTTAGCATCTAACTTAGATTTTTCAATATCTTTCACATTAATATTGTCAAGTAATATTCATATATCTTTTTTAATAATCTATATACTCTTCCTTCCAAATCATAGATAACAAAATTTACATCCTCAAATCTCTCCTTAAACATTCAAATGATTTGATGTATCTTATTTACCGTGAGTGAACATGTATAATTTTTTATATATTTCAAACAAAGAGTTTTTTATAAATCATTTCATATGTGCTCATATCTAAAATTGGACTGTAGAAACATTGTTTTTAAATATAAATAATAGTTATGCCAAATTTCCACAAAATGAAATGAGTGAGATAATGTTTTTGTAATGTAGTTTTCTCCTTTTCACCCGGAATTCTACTTTTTCTTTTAGAAAAATCATTTTATTAAGGAGTGTATAAGGTATTGATATAATTTCTCAATTCCATGTATCTCATGATATGTTTAGAAATGATTATTTTTTCTGCCACCATTTTCTATTATCATCTTCAACACTAAATACAAATATTTCCTATAACATTTTATTCAAAGTCATTTAATTGTTTTTAGGGAATCCAACTTAAATTTCATATGTATAATAGAATTAACAGGAGTAATGTCATAAATTAATGTAATGATGTATGTATAATTATGAGTTAATTTTTTTCACATTGACCTATATATATGGGAATTAATATGTCATAGGGGTCCTTTTTTTTACAAATGTTAACTTTCATAAGCACATAGATTGTAATCATAACTTTCTAACAAATTGTCCACCGTGAATATATTAAAATTAACATATCACAAATTATATGTCTAATATGACATATTGATAACATGATCATGCTTCATTGAAATAATTGTCCAATCCTTTCAAGACATTTCTAATTATTTTCTATCATACTTAAGTAATAATATTTTTGAACATCACGGACATGGAATAATTTCCCTTTCTTATGTTGCACTCTTGTAAGTATATTTTCGTCCTTCTACATATTTATAATACCCCAAATTTTTTTCAAATAACATGATATACTTCATTGAAAAATTGTGAAGCACTTAAAAAATTATGGTGAATCACATTAAAAAATATATTTCTTGGATATCAATTTTTTATTCTCAATTATTGTTAATTTTAAACCATTAATTCTAGGAGATTCATCATTTCCAATAATCACGATTCCTTTCATGAAATCATTAACATTACTTAAAATATTTATTAATATTGCCTTTAGAGATGAACACCAACTCTTTATAATCCATGGTCATTCTATTTATAATCCATTGAGTTCATATTTAACAATAAGATATTTCTAATTACACGTATATTTCTTCTCATTTGGATAATGAAAATTGTTATAATACAGTTTATTACAATAATAATAAAATGAAACAATTTTCTGTATTTTTTGGTTGTTCATATATTTCCCATATAGTATAAATTGATAGAACTTTTTTTCAACTTCTAAACAAACATTCCTATATTTCTTCAATTTGGAGGATTGACAACACCTAATTATTTTCTATATATAATATGTTGTATAGTTGTAATGATGATAACAAAACTGACAGAAGCATTCTATTTTTCTAAATCAATCACAATACTAGGATTACACAATGGATGAATAATTTCATCTAAAAATTTCATACTGTATTAATATATGAACATATTTCTAAATAACATTATTTAATTTAACATTACAACATTATATAGACATAAAAATTATTTTATCACCGAGAATTTATTATTCAAGTAAATGTTTTTTTCTGTCGTATAAGAATTAGAATATGTAGGGATTTTTTAATCTCAAAATGATTAAAAGGTTATAAATTATATAAATTGTTAGTTTCTTTAACATTTTGAATTATAAATTTTTTATTCTAGGGACCAATTTCATCATTCATTCAAACCATTTAATGTAATTTTTTGATAGTTTTTTTTATCCTTCCTATAGATTTCACCAACATTTGAAATATTTTTATTTAAACTTATAAGAATCTTCTCATATTGAGAATGTTTGTGTTGAAAAAGATCCAATTATTCTTATTTTTTTATCATTTTATGTTATAGATATTCATTTGGATTTTATACTTCTCATTAGATTTTTTCATGTCATCGAACTCTTCAAAAAACGTAACCTACTCACCTAGAATTTTTTTCATGGTTTATTTTGAAACAATATTTTTTCAATTTATTAATTTCATTCTCATTCCATCAAATATTTCTCAAATTTTCATTTAATTATTCCATCAAATAAAATTATAACTAGTTTTCATCGTGTCGAGAACTTCATCCATCAAAATCTTTATTATTATATATTATAATGAGTTTATTGTTTCTACTATTTTCAGTATTTCATTCACAATCGACTAGAAAAAAATAGTTTACATTGATACAACAAGTAGGATATACTCGTATATTTGGTGGAACTTTGATTAATACAATAATACATGTGATTATTATAATATATTTGATGCAATACCAGTTTTTGTATAAGTAATGAAACTATCCCAAGTTAGGTCCAATCATGATACTATACTACCTTCTGAACATCGAATTTTGAATAAATGATATAAACATTAATCACTTTCCTACCTATTAGTAAGAAAAAACATTTTTTCACCACATTAGTATACATAGTCCATTGAATCAGTCAAAAAAATTCTAAACAGCCTTTAAAAACTATATTTAAAACTATGTTTTATTTCACTATCCAATCTAAAAACACTGTATAAAATATTCAATGGTTTTATTCATTATAAAAAAACATCTTCAAAAACGGTTATGATAGAAACATATACTCTATATAAATATAGCACTTTTTTTCATTATTCACATGTGAATAGAAATCAATCTTCATAAAGTAAACTGTAATTCCTTACTATTTTTTTGGCCTGGTAGAACTAGTTGGGGAAAAAATTTAAAACTTCATGCACTCTTAATTATATTTCCTTAAATATGAGTTTCAAATTAATTTCTCCTCAATATTTTACTTCTTCAGTTACTATCAACTATTCTGAATTATGAACTATCATTCACAGATAATTTCATGTCTTTAACCTGATTTTAAATTTATAAACATTCATCATTATGGTTCCTTAGTATGGTTCATAATTGTAATTAAAATATATATAATTCATAAGTCTCCCCTTGCATTTCTCAATAAAATCTCTTTTAAATATTAACATTCTAATGATTTGTACAAATTTTAAATCAAAATCGTTGAATACATTCTTCCATAAGAATTACAACAACTACTAAAAAATATTAAACATATGTTAGATAAACACTTCCACAAAACACTTAAAAAATACATTTTTCTTCTTTTCCTCATACTGATATTCCTATCTACGATGAAGTTATCGGTGTCATCTAACATATAATGTAAAATTATATATCTCACTCTGATGGGATAGTATCAACTCCAGTCTTATGCATTAACTCCTCTTATAATTTGATGACCCATAAACCAATTGTAAAATAGATAATCCTGATGAAAATGGATTAATACATAAATAATAATTATCATATTGATTAGTCCCAATGACTCTGATTTCTTATCTATATTCACAAATTTTCATGGCTCTGATTGATTAGTGGCATACAAGGTCTGACATACCAGTTTCAACAAAAACTTGTTTCTTTTTTAAAATTTCTATTAAAAAAACCTACAAAAATCACAATCTTCTTTCTATATTTATTTTTTATCATGTGCCTTATGGGTATTAAAAAAACCAATAACATCATATTATAATATTTTAAAAAAAACCTTCCATCTATCAATTTTTTTTGTTTGATGTTATCACACAAATAAAATTAGATCTAAAAACATTGACATAAAATAATTTGATCTTCCCCAAAATCCATCTTATGGACATGAATTACTCATGATTTCAAAACATAAAGATTTACAGCACATCATCTGAATAACATTGAGATGTAATATAACTTTAAATCCTTTCAAAACCTCATATCTTTCCAACTAATTAGCAATGTGATTGGAATCTATTATTCTCCCCCATTATCTCCAAAGGCATCCCAAATTCCTCAATAAACACATGATTTATGATAAAATGAATATCAAAAAATAATAATCAGATTATCGTTGTATCACATTAAACTCTGATATATATTCTCTTATAGTATTAATCTTTCATTTTAGACCCATGTTGTGTCTAATGAACACATTCATATTCACAACATCTATACCACAAAAAATTGATACAATGAAAAATTAATTAGAAAAACATGTTCATTTAATTTATGATGTATCATCTTGATGCCCCTATCATTCGATAAAAATTCCTTACAAATTTGGAAGATTTATTTATCATGAATGAAACGGAAATAAAAATTAAACAAATTCAACTGAATCTTTACTTTTCTTCTAAAAACACTTCCTTCAAACTTGATTAAAAAACATGTGTCATATCAATTGTTATAAAAGTTCCAAGACATATTGTGAAATTCAATATAAAATTACATTAATTATAAATATTGTCATGTGGTAAATATATTTCATATTAAAGTGACAATAATGGTTTCTAATAGTCAAGTTGTAAGGGCTCATAAGATTTCACACTTATCCTCAAAAAGTATGTACATATAAATTTTCTGTAGTGAACATCATGAGGCCTAACATGATAATAGAAACACCACGTTGTTTTGGAGAAATTGTATGTTCCTATCCATGCCCATGTGGGTAAGCCTCCAAACTTGAGATCATTATAAATCATTATTAATTTATCATTAATTTCTATACCATAAAAAACTCAGATATATATAATTTTATTGTGGTAACCAACGATGAGTTTTTAAAAATCATAATATATATTTGATATATATCTATTTGATATATCATATTACTTGAAATGTATGATTTAAATGAATTCATGTATTTTTTCCATGCATCTGATGTAAGAAACTAAATAAATCCTTCATTTAATTTATCACCTATGAAATCCTTTAATAAGATGAAACACATTATGGAATAATAATTCATGATAGCAATGTGTGAGTTTACTAAGATGTTAAATAATGAATTTTAAAACAAATGTTATTGTTCATGATGTTGATGTATTTTTCAAGAGCCAATATAATCCTTCCATGTGATGTAATAATGTGTGGATAAAATTTGGTTTCTTTATAAAAATCATTGAAATCCAAAACTTTATTCCTCTTCGTCCATAGCATAAAATACGATATACCACTAATTGTAAATGATTTCCCCTCTCCCAAAATGAGATATTTTGATCAATCCATGGATACCTCCATAGGTGCGATGATTTCTTCTAACACTCCATTGATATTAATCAAAAAAATTCCAATGAAAATTAATACTATTATATTAGAATTATCTTTGTAAGGTACACCCTTAAAAACAGAAAATATTTTCAAAATTCAATAGTTTCATATTTCATTCCTAGGAGATCCTCATGAAAGGGACTTATACAAATCAACATTATATAATACATGTTATTATTTCATGATGATTCATAATTGTGGTATTATAGTGAACCCATGATTTTGATTTATGAAATTATTATGAAAAAGATGAAATGAGAAAATAATGCATCATACATTAGAAATAATAGAAATTTAGTAAAAAACAGGTAAGATTTACATAAGAGATAACATAAAGGTAAAATCAAAATTACATTTATAGATAAATACACAAATGATAAATACAATTTTGTGTAATGGTAAGAATATAAAAACTAAAACATGAGGTGGTGAATAAATTTAACCTTCTAATACTTATGGAATGTTATTCACCTAGTTACATGAATGTCCAAGGAATAAATTACTCTACTGGGGGGAGGGGAGTTTGGATTGTTGAATAATAATTTTTACAATATTACTTAATTTATTCAATGTCTATAACATGTGATGTTATGATTCACTATAATGAAGATTATAAATATAAATCATGGGTGATATAAATAATGAGATAGGGAACTTGAGGATTTTTATAGGTCTGGTACTATTCATGTGTAACATAATACTTGTCGTTATTAATTAATGTCTCTAACAACATAATCATCACTATAATAAATATCAACAGAAAATTTTTACAATATTTGTGTCACGTAACACCATTCATTTTTAGAGTCACACAAGATAGTATAATTTACACTACCTTCAAGTAAAACTAAAAATTAAGATGAAATAATTCATCATGAGAGATCATTTGATTCAGTAAAATCAGATATTGTTATACCATTATATGATAATAATAATATTAAATAAATATATATATCAATTAATATATAACTAATGTAGAACTCTAACGAAATATTTGATAATCATTTTGATATTTTGAGCATTAAAAAATGAAGTGATGTTCATACAGAATAAACATCTATCAGACTATTTATAATTTATACCATTATACTCCAAATCATCAATATATATGAATGATTAGAACACCAAATATTAAGGTTACTAATATATATATATAGAAATAAATTTAACTCTTATAAAATAACTTATGTCCAATTATTATTTATTTATTTCAGAATGAAATAATTTTTCAAAATCTCCTTGATTTCGTAATTTTTTATGCTATAATACATGATTCATTATCTCTTGAATTTACATAACTTAATATAACATCCTTAATTTATCGATATACCATCTCTATAATTATTTTTTCTCACCATCATAATGTAAATTGATTATAGATCATTTTTCATTGTCTCTTATAATTCAGATTAATAACCAAATGTTGCATTTTTGAATAACACAAATACAAATTCCTCCATTGTTAATGAATAATACTAAAACATTATATTCAATATAAATTGTTGATAAAAAGAAGAATATGTTAAAATTACTAAAAATATATTATTTTCATCCACAAAAGCTCCTGGACAACACACCTGGAATCACTATATTTTATTATATCAGTTATTGCAGCATATTTAGAACAGTACAACATTGTTACATTGATATTATATATATAACAACTAGGATTATTCAGAAAACAAGAAATAATCATTACCACCTATGAATATAATAAAAAATTATTTATCAACAAATTTAAAATCTCACATAAAATTACTAGATAATATTTTAGAGGTTATGTATTACTTCATAATGATTAATTTCAGCATAAGGATGTTTTATTTATTCAAAATATTAAAATTAATTAATCAAAAAAATTCATAGTAAAAAACATAAAAATAAAAAACTTATTAATGTATCATTCTACTGATGTAATACTTATATTATCGAAAATATATGAAATCTATTTCACATATTTATACACTCATAGAAATTTAATATTCTATAAATGAATTCAGATCTTACCATATAATGAGAAAATTATTATAATGTGTGCATTAATTCTGTTATATTGTATTACACTCAGAGACGATGTCTTAGATCCAATACCCAAATTAGTATTCTCAATATTCATAACCATTGCCTTTTTACATTATGAATTCTTTAATTTTTAGATAATATGATGATTTTCAAAACAACATTTCAACATCAATAATCTACCTCCAACCATTCAAAATCATAGTCTAAAAATATCAAAAACATTTTAATATCACCAAAAACCACAATTAAAATTTTCTATCATGTTTAAATAAATGAGAACAATTAAATAATATATGGGTACATTATTATTTATCATTTTGATGTGTTAGAAACATCTACCAAATCCTAAAATAAAACCATAGTACATTTCAAAATTCCACACGATATATGAGAATCATTACATAACAACATATCACAAATTATAAATTTATTTCCCCCCATATCAAAATAATTTAATGTTATTGGGAGAATTTTATCACATAATAGATAGTAAATTTTCCCATGTTATATTGAAGAAATTACACTCAATTTATACAATAAATAACACTAAATAAAAACTCCCCCATTCATAGTACACCTATTTTTTAATGATATTCACATGATTGCTACTCTAATTATCAAAAATTCTATTCACCCATTACCATTATGTGTGAGAGTATTTCACTCCCATTATTAATATAATCAAAATCCCATTTAGGAGTAATGGTCTATATTTTTCTTCTGATAGAGGAGTGGGATGAACATTCAGTTTCGTCCACAATTACAAAAACCTCCTTATAGGAATAGATTTTCCCAATGTATCTATAATATTATTTTGAGAATTAATATATTGAATTCTTATATGTCTTTTAAAAACTCCTATTTTAATTAAATTATAATTTTTCATGTTATTTGATAAATATAAGTGTACATTTTTCTCTATCAAATGTTATACAATATAATTATCACATAAAATCATCAACAAATTCATTTTTTAACCCTAATGTTTAATAATTGTATAAACATTGATAATACATATATATATATATATGTGTGTGTGTGTGTGTGTGTTGGTGGATTCTATAAAAATTTCATTGATTATTCTAAGTGGCACAATGTTTTTTTACAATACCATTTCACAAGACCCCCATGAATTACGATAGTCGCACCAAATATGGATTCTTATATAAAAATCAGATACTAATTTGGAATTAGTGTATTGAGGGAGCATTAAATCTAAAAAAAAGTTATAAAACATTCCATAATTCATTTTTTCCATAAAAAAAATAGAATCCACTTTTGTAGAAGCATGTGTAATTACCTTGTGACACATTGAATTTGAGCACAAAGATTCACAAAATAGATACACATAGCCTTGAAGATAATTATTTAGAAAGACATCCAATGAGTCCCCTATGTTCATTTTAGTTATCTAATCTAAAATTTTCTTACTAAAACAAATTCATTCCAACAGAAATTAGTGATGAAACATGTGTTTAATCTTAAATTCAAAACATTTATAGTAACTATTTAGAATATTTTTCATGTAACAATAATATGAAATAAAGTTTTTGGTCAATATAGTAAAAAAATTAACCATTTTTCAAAGAATTTGAAAACTCAAACCATTAATTAAATTTCATAGATAATTATTGGAAAATGAACAGTTGGTCCCTAGAAAAAATTATATCATCCAAATAAACTATTTTATGAATTGAACATGTTGGTAAATTTCATAGATAAAAATTACAATGATCATTTACTTCTATGAATCCCATTTCACTTCGAAAATCACAATGTTTTGATTATATGGTTATATTCACCTCTTTTATCTAATAGAACTCTTTTTTAATTCTTTTATTTCAATGGAATTCATTGAAATATATCTAATAATATTTTTTGGAGCAATACATTGAGATAGAATGATATTTTGAGGCTTGGTGATCCATGAAATTATATAATAAATATAGTAAATACATATTATATCATGGGTACATTTTTTTCATAATATAGTCAAATAACTCCCAAATAGATATGAAGATGGAAAACAAGATACCACAATTGAGCATAGAATATGTTTTTTACACTAGGAGTGAAATAATATTTGTTTTTATGTGATGTTTGGTTTAAGAAATGTTGTAGAAAAATGATAAAATAACTAATTAATTTATTTATTTACTTTTAATTGAATTAACATTATATAAAATTATGGTGCTATAAAAATCCCAAAATGTCATCTAACTAACCGAAGGAAAATAGAGAGATTGAAATATTATTTTATTTGTTGAATTGGATCATGCATCACCTGTGAATGAATAGAGGTAAATAGAGGTACAGATAGTGAGTATAGTTGGATATTTTTCTTATTTTCTAGTGAACATGTCTTTCACAACTAGTAATTTCTACTCAAGGTAGAAAATTGTTTTATAAAAATTTATCCCACTAATTATCCCATGATCAATGTAAATCAAATCACCCAATATATTAATTTGTATGTCAATCATGTTGTGATTGTATGTTTTTTAACCTAGGATAATGAGGATTATTATTTTCCATTTACTAGTTCTTCTTCATTTATTATTATAAAAACACCAAATCCAATACCACCCAAATAATAGCCAATGTTCATTCCTTTTTGGTTTTTATTCATTTCATCCCATCATTTTATTCATGTTCACCACCAATATTATTTTGGATGGAGTTTCTACTAATAATAAATGTATTGTCATCATTTTTTTGATATTTGTTGAAAAAAAACATCACTATGGGTTTAGGTTTGTGACTAATGGTGTTATAGTGGTGTGTGGTGAATGAAATTTATCATGACCAAATAGGTGCCACGTGTTTCTTTTGTTGGCATACAATAATAGAATGATGTGATATTCCGTGATTTCTGATCAGATCGAATGATGGATTTGGGACGGTGCTGAAGATGTGGTCTATTCGACCTCAGATCCAAGAGTTATAGGTGTGAGTGATTTCTAGATTAGTCGTTAATATAGTGAAGGTTTACTGATTTAAGAATATATGTGTTTTATAAATCATCTCATAAAAACGACCGTACCTCAATGAACACATGTTGTGTGGGCCCCTATCCATGGTGCAAGGGTTTTCTTACATGAAAAAATACAACATTCTCAATAACACATGTGATATTCCATGTGAAATGATACTAGTACGTTGGTCTTTCATCCTATTGGTTAAGTGGCCCAAACATGGCTCAGATCATCAGCATTGCCAATGTACACAGAAAGAGCCAAGTAGATAGACATAGGTACGAAAATAGACTTGACCAGATATACACTAAAATGAGCTACCAGGACACTGAGTGTTGATCTGACCTCAACACACCATGTAACACTTAATAGAATTCCACGTATATATAATATTAGATACTGTGTGAGAAGATGTGTCATGGGAAGCCCATGTTTGACCACAGATTGTTCCTATATCATTCCTTCTTATCATATGTATAGAGTGTCGAATCAATGTGACCACTATGTTTAGTGAGTTGATCACATATCATGTAAGTTTCTATAGAATGGTTTTTGGTGTCCCAAACTGGACTTAGGTGGGATCCCCTATATTATTATCATGATCATCGATATCGAGTGAGTACTTATTTTTCAATACATGTCCAACCCTAACTCTTGTATGAGGATCATAGATGACAAAAAGTCTCATGAAGTGAATTATCATGAATGAACATTACCTTGAATCCCCAAGAATAATATTGTGGATATAATTGTTGTTGTGACATTATTTACTGATGTATTATATTATGAGTGTATCTTGTTTTTTATTTATCGCTATGTATCATATCTAAATTATCATATATTAATCAGATAACTACAATTTTTTATTTATCATTAGTGATTTCAGGTTATCTAACTATGTATTGTTATTCTTATCCCTATATAATATTATCCCACCCATATCATGTATTATGATGGTAACAATAATTTTGATGAAATTTTAGGAGCACCGATATCAAGAGGAGCATTAATTTATCTAGGCAGGAAAAGTTTATTTCCAGTGGTGTAATTCATAGTACTCCCCTCAGTATAAACATTATGGAATTTTTTTCTATTTCATATAGGCTTTTATTTGGCCAATTTTTATGTATATTGTGGTAATCAGATGCTGGGAATTAGATGTTTTCATGCATTGGTATTTGTTTTTTTACCTTCAGTATTGTATGGGATTCCAGATGTGTGTGTGCCTAGAGGTATATAATATAACGAATCCAAAATGTGAAATATCCTAACATTTCACTAGTCACAATACATTGACCAATATGAGGTGGGATTAGTCTTTTTTTACTTTGATTACCTCCATCCAGGAAGGACCCAGTGGGTCTGGTCATAATAGATTGGTATCAGAGCATGGTTCAACCTTAGGAAAGATGTTTGTGTTTTATAGATATGAATTTTTTTTTGGATTTAATGTAAAATTTTTAATGTATATGAAGTTCAAATCATGGGAAAAGGATTCCAATATGGGTGTTGCGACCAGTATATACATTCACTGATTCTCTGACAACATTGTTGTTGACTCATTAGATGTATAAACTAGTTATATTTAAGGAATTATTAGAATAATAATATATGAATGGGTTGTGTTTTCCTTGTTCTTTTTCATTCCATCCCAATATATGATCACCTGATCATGGTAGTTCTTGAATTTATATCAATATTCCTCCTAAATTATTTCTAGATGGGATTACATAGTGTGATCGTGAGGATGATCCACTGAGTGATAGGGATTTAGTAGAGGGTCCTGTAATCAATGCAGTAACTATGGGTTGGTTTCTAGTAATACCACCACCAATTGAGTTGTAAGTTTCCCCAACTATATTTATAGAGGATGTCAGAAGGCCAATTTCTATGCTTTATTTCAAGAGGTAATGACCTCTAATGTTTTTTGGTGACCTAAAACCCCGTGTATCTATGTAATTTATTGTGCTAGTTACCCATGCGTTCCCCTTTTTGATGGAACTTATATATCAGATAGAGGTCATAGAAGAAATTCATCATTTGGGATCCACTCAGAGATGGTAATATTTGGATAATTATATTCATAATGAGACATATCACACATAGATAGATTTTATGAATCACTTATGTGAGGTTTCATATAGATCCATTTTATGATCATTACACATTTAGGGATATCTTCAGTTGACCTGGGTGGATTATTTTAGATGTTTAATCACTTATCAATGTATTATAAGTATAGGTTTATTGATAAATTCATTATATAACATATAATTAATATTTTCATATACCATTATTTCAAGTACTCAGTGATATTCATTTCTATTCCCAACTATTTTTAAGTCAAAGAGTTGGCCTTAGTGGTGGAGATTATTCTGCGATACCAAATATAGAAAGATAGTTTAGTTAATGGGGATATAAGATCAAAGAACTCAGAAAATGTATGTTGATGAAAAAACCTAGATATAGCAATGTGTGATTCTATAGGTGTAGATCCATGGTCATAGTATCTATATTTCATTACTCTCGTTATTTTTATAGTCATATGATAGATAGGAGGTGTTACTATCGTAATGGTTGGGGACATCAAACTTTGGATTGTCTGGACCATCATTCCTCTAAAAAAGATATGATTTATTGAATACACATGAAGAAACAGTTTCAGGACTGATATATTCCTAGGGAAGTGGAAATTTTATAAGAGTTTACAGAGTGGAAGGATATTATATAAGGTTTAACCAATTTCCACCACAATTATCATTTGTTAATATCCAAGTGTAGAAAACTGGTAGATATGTACAACGTTAGTAGCAGGAAGTGGAGGAAAAACAATTCAAGGAACTATCGATGATTTGAGGTATGATCTCTTACTTCTCTGGTTTAATTATATTAGTGACATAATTTGGTTGGATCCACTCTATTGTTTCATGTTCCCTAGTTCTATACTTATATATTATGTTTGTGCCTTTGGATCTACCACTGCAATTGGATATTCTTACTAGTGGTGAACCAACAACTAAATAAATCTTAATAGAGTGTTACCAGACTACTGGAGATGAGAGATTATAATGGGATCTCGTTGTTGTATAAATGGTGCCTCACAAATTCATTTTAGGTATGAACTGTCTATCCAAAGATCATTTATAGAGTGACTATTTTTGGGAATGGATGTGATGTGTCCATAGTGATGGGATGTTGTTTTCCATCATTATTTATTAGGAAACCTGATATGGGTATTACAATATCATGCATATGACGATTCAAGAAATGACTATTTAGTTGGACAATATTACACTTAGAGTTATGGATTATAGGTGTATTCATCAACATGCATTGGTGGTGTAGTATGAGGATGTATTTCATGAGATTTTTTTTGGATTTCCTCCCCCAAAAATGTTTTAAATTTTCACATTCATTAATGAATTTTTGGTTATGATATATACTAAATTATATTAGATGACTCCCACAGAGCATCATGTGCTAAAGGTGCAGTTGGTGGGCTTGTAGAGGAAATGGTTTTGAGACCGAGTGTTTCCAACTAAGAATCCCCAATGATACATGTCACGAATTAATAGAGAAGATTGAGTTTTTTATGTATTACCATCACATAAACAATGTGAAATATAATGATATGTCTACACTAAATAGCATAAAAACCTACTTTGACACTTGTTTAGATTGTGATGGTTCTGAAAGATACACATATGATCACTCGTTCACCATCTTATAGTAGGTGATGTGGATATGTAAATGTTTTTCATACAATTTTTCTATAGTAATTATAGGAATATGATGATGCCTTTTGTTGTAATAATTTCATATCATTTTTCATGGGAGTCATGAACCAGATTTTTTATCATTTCATAGACCTATTTTTGGTGGACTTCATTAATGATATCCTAGTGTACCTAATGTCTAAGGAGCAGTGCACAAGGTATATGACGATGGAGATGGGAATACTCTAAGTGAACCAAAATTATAAGAATCTATTAATGTGTCATTTTTGGAAATGTTATTTTTAACATTTTAAAAACTTTATCTATATTGATTGTGATATACTGTACCTAGAGGAGGTTAAGGAAATTTCAGCTTGGGATCCATACAAAAAATTGACAGAGGTATGAATCTACCTTATATTGGTAAGATATTATAAGAGATTGGAACATTATTTCTCTAATATATAAGAACCATTATTATTTACATAAATAATAGTGATATATTTTCATTCTATATAGAGTCACCAATGGGTTTATAAGAGTTTTGGTAGAGGTTGAAAGGCACTCAGATATTGATATCTCAAAAATATTTTTTTGAAGATAGAGTGTTCTATGATACCTCATAGACTAGACGTGGATGTGTTCAAATGAAGATATATGAAATGATTTTATATGGCTACTAATAGTTGAGACCAAATTATAAAAAACTACATGACCCAAATTTTGGAGTTAGAAGAAGTAGTCTTCACTATGGAAACATGGTTACAATAACCTATGGGTGTATGGTTTATCATCAATTTAGACCAAATGTGTCTCATGTATATCTTCTTCTAGACGTATATTAAAATTATAAATAGGTGATTGAAATATTTCATACATGATTATGACATCAGGATAGAATGTACTCCTAGGAAGGGAAATTATTTTTATGATTCTTCTAGTCAGAGAATTTGTTCTTAGTTTTTGGTCATTGAGTGAGAGTAGTTAGCCAAATTGTAGTTGTACATAGAGGATGAAGGTGGTGAATAATCCCTAAAATCAATGTTCTTTAACATTATACTTATACAATGTGTCTAGTTATCCAAACACAGGGATACCTGTGATGATACATAACATATTCAGATATACACTATACGTGCTCTTGATGGATTCTAAATGGTAGAGCACAAGTAATCATTTTTATATGATGGACATTGGTTCTAGATACATTACGGAGGGATGCGTTTTAGGAATTTCCTTCATCCATTGTAGTGGTTAATAATATATTGAAAATGATTCACTAAGACATATAGTATTAGTTCTAGTGGCTAGTGATGAAGAATAGTTTTGCTGATATTGTCTATTGATACCTCAATTTTCCATAGGTGAAGGAAAATCCCTATGTTTCAGTGTGTTTAGCTCAACCCCATGGGGATACAAATTAAATGTAAGATATTATATATATATATACACACCTAATGATGTGGTTACCATTGAAATATTATGGGAAATGATTCAATTTATTTGATCATTTGTTGATTCACCAAGGAATCCCAATACCTAACTATCTTAGAGCTGATTTCAGTACAGATCATGTGACACCTATAAGTGAAAGATATGATATGGTTCAATGAAATTCTCTCAACAATAATTTCAGACAATGATGCTATATTCATGTCAAAATAATGGATAGGATTTAAGGAGGCCTTTATTACTTAGTTTTATTTTATGACAATTTTCTGACTACGAGTCTAAGAAAATCATTCAGGTTCTAATGTAAACAATGTAGGATTACATTTTTTTGACATTGTATATAGTTTAACACATCTTGTATAATTTTAAGAGTTTTCATAAAACAACATATATCATTATTTCATTATTATTTATAAATTTTAGTTTTTTATAGGTGATCTTACAGGTCAACACTGTGTTGGACTGATCAAGTTGAGTCAGAACTCATGAGTTCATGTTTGTGAAAGTTATGATAGAGAAGGTGAAGATCATACATGAGTGTATAAAACATACTATATCAATCATAATTACTATAGTAATTGATGAAGTATTCCATAAATGTTAAAAGAGGATGACAATTTGTCCCAAATGATCTCACCTTAATTTGGATTATGAATATTTGGCGAGAGAGGAATTTAACCTTTGATATTCATTCCCCTTTCAAGATAATTTGCAGGGTCAACTAGTTGGTGTTCTTATTTCCCATAAAATCATAGTTATAACATGTATATAAAGTATTCCACATGTTACTATATAGAGTTTTGTACATAATCCATCACATTTTATCGATTGGTGTGAGCTGGAAATTGAGGGTAGAGCTACCTTTTCAGAGAAACCAACGAAGATCAGGTGCCCGTTGGAGTATATATTCTTTTTATGTGATATAACAGGTATGAGTCTTGTTGAAGAATTATCATCTTCATTAGAGTGCATGATAGTGGTATACCCAAATACGTTCTCAATACCCAAACCATTTTGAGTAGTCATTTTTACACATTTCAAGATGAAAATACTTATGTTCAAGAGAAATTAAAATATATTTTTATTTAATTTATTGATTTAGAATATATATAATAATTGTTTTCTATCTAGGATCGAATATGACATTACATTTTGAGTTATATTAGGACTAATAATTATATAAAAAATAATAAATATATATTACATCACACTGTTTTAAAAACTTTGAAATAGTGGAATAACTCCTAAACTGGGATTGGTATAGGAAACATGAAAATGTAGTTCATTCTAGATTGTGTGGTTTACCTAAGTCATGACATAACCATTTTTAGAATTGGGTGTTTTGAAAACATTGTTAATGGAAAAATGGTTAAATAAATAAATTATTTATTTATTTATTACATATACTTTTCATTAAATATGATTTTATGGAAAATACATAGGGTTACCAGATTACCATATGAGAAAAACCGGTAGAGATCTTTTGTCATTATTTGATTAGGATTGATGACCCCCGATAAACAAATTTAGATGAATTGAGAAATGAATGACAAACACATTGGTATATCGTTATACTTCTCTTGAAAATGTATTAATCCCTAATAATCAATCCTAATCAAGATAGGATTTTTATGTGTATTTCCTAGGTTGGTTGAATGATAATATCAACCAATATATTTATTCTCTATTTGATCTTGTTGTAGGTAGGGGGTTATTTTTCTAGGATTATAGGGATTATTATTTCCCATTTATTAGTTTTACTATGTTCATCATTCATTTGAAAATGAATCAAGTCTAACCAGATCAAATAACAATGTTAAATATAATTTATTTTTTTGAGTTATCCTCCCTCTATTCTATGCTAGATAAACATTATTATTTCCTTGTCTAGTGATTTGACCAATACTAAATAGAATATCTTTTCTCATTCAAAATTTGATGCAACAGATCTGCTCTATGGTTTTGGGATTACAAACGAGGTGGTGATAAAGGTGTGTGAAAATATTGTTTAATTGGGATCAATTGTGGGTTTATGTATCTCATATAGTAGTGTGGGGATGGTATGATTATATGATTTACAATTTTAGAGTTGATTAAAGGAAAACTTATAGAATGCAGTGACAATAATTTTTAAGAATACATAGATACATGATTTTCCTTCATGATTGAAGGTGGGATCATATATGTTAATTATGTGAGTAGACAGTGTGAAGAGACAGTGGGTTCTGTAAAATCATTCAATTCATGACATTTAACGTGAAGAATTCATGTCATGTAAGGACTTGGATATGGTTCTAGGATTTAAATGTAAAGGAATATACCTCATGTTATTTGACATATGTCACACATCATATACCAAGTTTTGGAATCTCATCATGTTCCTCTATAGGTACATGGTCACTGAAAATGCCAAGCACACCATCATAACCATATGCATGATTAGAACCTAGTAATCAGACATCTCTATGAATAGAGGTGATTCCGCTTTCTAATTCTCAAAAATAGATATTGATGATTATGGGCTAGAGGCACACGAAGGGTTGGCCCAAACTCTACAAATCATGTACCATAAAAGATGTTATGTATATATAGATAATTTCATTCAGTGTGAGACTTTCGGACATTGGATGATTCTAGGTAGATGAGACATTATGAATAACCATGGTACATACTTTGTAATATTTATTAGTAGTTTGGAGCACTTTCTTTTCTTATTATAGACCACATTTAGATGAGTGTACTTCATTGGTCCATCCTTATGAGGGTACAGTGTGGTCTTAAGTCCTCAGCATAGGATTGTGTTGCCCTTAATGCAGTTGTGTCAAAAAAGGATTTTTGTATACCCTTATGTGACTAGGAATGTATAAAATTAAATCAATAATAAAATATTAAGGTTTTAGTGCATCTACATGAGAACCATACAAAGGGAGTTGATTCCGAATCTAGAGGGTTTATCTAGTAGGGTATGTGTCGTCCCCTTATAGTCCTATATCAGATTACCTATATATATTTATTATTCATGGCGATCTATTGTGAACTTCATTGGAGATACTTGATGTGATCTATGTCTCATTTTGGAATCATTAGTGAAAACATGACACATCGATTTTATTCTCTATAATAAGCATTATATTTACACATTAAGATAAATCATATGATGGTAGGATAATTAATATCATCATGAGACATGGAGTATGTTATTATGATAAATGGTTCTCATTTTCATTAATTATTAGATATTGATTGAAATATAATTATATATATGAGATGAATACATATGGTTATATATATTTAATTATTTCAGGTTGACCTATTTTGGGTTGTTATACACACTCTTGGATGGGATCTTCCCCCACATTCCATATATGATATACACGATAGGCCATTAGATGGTGTTCATGGATATCTGGGAGAAGGAAAAAACAGTTTTGGGAAATACATATATAGGTTCTTATTGATGATTCATTTGACAATAGTGTGGTCATTCTGATCAGGTGGGAATATAATATTTATTTAGTGTTCTTGTATTTGGGCATATTTTCTTTTAATAATTAATGGTACTATAATAGTTGGATTTTGATGTATGAATACAGTGGTATTAGTTTTCATTAGATTTCGTTAAATTTTTATGTGAATTGAGTTGTGGGTTTGAATATAGGTACATAGGTTAATACCTCCCATATGTGCGATATGACAACTAGAAAATAATCACCAACCCCTAAACTATTTGAAACAGATATGTTGTTGTCAGACTCAGCTTTCAACTAGGAAAATGGGCACTAATGGGTTACACTATGATACTTTTTTATTATGATCACCATATATATATATCATATCTAAGAATAAAACTATCAGGCTTCTAAATAATGGATTTTTTCTCAAGGTCACCATTTAAAAATGCTCATTTCAAATCTTTTTGATGCACATTAGAGTGATTTTTTTATAGCCATAGATAAATATATAGTAATTTCTTCAAGATTTTATATTGGATAAACGGTTTCTTCGAATTCAATTATTTCCATTTGAGTATAATATTTCATGACATCTTTGATTTATTTATTACCAAATTTCATTTCCGTCACAATTTATTTTTCAAAAAAAATTGTTTCCAAATAACATTATTATCTTTTCGAATAGGGACAATTATAAAATTCATAACTAATTAATCATTAATAAGTTATACACATTAAAAATGAATTATATATTATTAAATATATTATGGTTAAATATGTTATTTGAGTGTACTATGGTCTCATAATATCATAGTTCATCTTGTCTGAATGATATCTCCTTGGTCTCTATTTTTTCATATAATAAAAAAATTAACATCCAAAACTCTTTAAAGTCACTAATCACAGCAAGAAGAAACCAGAGTATTAATAATTAATTCATTTTATAATTTAAATAAATAAAATTTCATAATATGTAAAATTAATAGAATAATATAAACACGGTTATTGTAAATAATGGTACATAAAAATATTTATCAACATGTTTTATTGATTTTTTTTAATTTTTTTTCAAATCACATAAGATTCTCAAATAAATCTCTACTTCTAAAATACAATTTAAAATAATAATCTTTAATATAAATATATTTATCTGAATATTCTTTTAAAAACATATAATATTAAAATAACTAGACATATAAATTAGAAGTACATTTTAGAATTGAATATATATATATATATATATTTACATGTAATGAAATTATTATATCTATTATAATAATTTTATCATTTTTTTACAATGAAAATAATAAATTATATAAAATAATAATAATAAGTATATAATTTTCATTATTAATATTTAAATTTAAATTAAATGATATAATTTATTTAAAATTAATAAATTTTGAATTTTTATATTATAGTAATATGTCTTATATTAATATATGACATATAATATTTTTGAAATTACAAATATATATAATCAAAAAAGAAATTATACATATATAAAAAGGATAATTTTTTTGATTTAGTATATATAATTACGTTAATATCGAGAAAACTAATATAATGAATAAAACAGAAAGAAGAAAAATGTGATATGTATAATAAATATATTTATGAATTGAAAATAAAAATTATATTTTTTGTAAATAAATATTATTATAATATATATATATATATATGTCATAACATGATTAATATATATATAATAAAGGTTTATAAATATATATAATTATAGTTTTATTATATATATATATATATTTTATATTATAAACCTGAATTTCATTGTTTTAAAATAATAGTTTTGAAATTATTTATAAAAATTCTATTAATATAATAAAAAACGTTAAATGATATTGATAAAAAGAGGTAATAAAAATGGATTTTTAAATTCACACATAGAATAAATGATGAAACACGACTTACACAATAGAAAAAAATACAGAAAATCTTGAAAATGAGAAAACATTAAAAAATGAATAAAATATTAAATGAATAGTTTATATAACTGTTCATATTCTTTTTTTATCCTCTTCCTATAGAAGTAATAAATATATCAGGTTATACTTGTCTATTAATGTCCTATTCCACCTTCTTCCATCTCGCATCGACTTCCACAAAAATTAGGAAGTTAGATTATTCTATTTAGAAAAAAATCAATCCTTGAAATAAGTGAAACCTTACTAGATTCCCTGGTAAGCCTCAATTAAAAAAATATATATTTATATATATGTGACTTCAAATTTATAAATTCCATATTTTTTTCAACTAATTAACACACATGTTCTATCTTCCTTAGGTCAATGCTAGAATCATCTTTCATATCATTGATTATTGAAGCGTGAAATATAATATATACATATATATATACACATATATCATGTTTTTTTATCAATTTATTTTTATTCTAACAATAAATTTTTATATAAACCCCCAACCCAATCTCAATTCTCTCAAACACTCAATTTTACTTTTTTTCTCAGATCTAGAAGTAAGTATCTCATTTTCATATAAGGGTTATTTCGATTTTAATATTTATATAAGTATGTTTTCTTCTAAATAAAATCATGTAATAGATTAATTTATATTTATTATTTTATTTTTAAATTACAATATATATATATATATATAACTTTTTATCTATCTATTTTATTAAAATTTAAATTTAAGGAGTTGATTTTAGTTTCAATTTATCGATGTATGTTGTATTTACAAATATATATACACAAAATTATATATATATATATATATATACATTTATATCTATCTATTTGTTTTAAAAATATATGAAGTAATGGGATTGATTATTTCTCATAATCAAATGGTTTGATATGTTTTTCAATATATCATTTTATGTTTATTTCAAAAAGAAATATATACATATATATATGAATATATAAATATATATATATATATGGATCTAATTATATTTATCTATATTAAAAATTAAAAGGGAGTAGTGATTCATTTTTAAATCCACATGAAACGATTTGAATTTTTTAATCAATAATTTTATCTTGTGTTTTATATACAAATGATAAATGTAATTATTTTATCTACTATTTCTAAAGAAAACATATCATTTAATTTGTTCAATTTCTTTATACATACAAGAATTTGATAATTTTTATATGATATGTCCATAATATGTAATACAGGAAATATCGCACATGCGTTAGTTTTTGTTAAATATAAACATATATGTGTTAAATAAATATTTATGTAGAATTATTTTAAAATTGTTTATTCATTTAAAGAGTGGAATATTTAATTCAATAACGTGGATATCATTACATCAATTTATGATAAGTGGAAAAAATCATCTTCTATAATTTATCAAAAGTTTTCTTATTAAAATTATAATTGTATATTTTATTATTTTAATTTGTGTTCAATGTTATTAAAGGATATTACCATGTGAAAAAATATAGGTATATAATAATAAATTAATTTTTTTCATAAAATACGTGACTCGAAATTTTCAAAAATGGTATGGAATAGTGGAATGATCCAAACCCTCACCAAATGCGTACCCCCAAGATATCCTTCAATGTGTAAAGTGACTTCAGTGTTTTATTATTTAATTCTTGAGTAATATTTTCAGAAAAACTACGGGAAAATAATTAAAGAAATTTTTTATCATAATTACTTTTGAACGAAATGCAGTATTTTAAGTCATAAGTAATTCGAATAATTTTTTCCAAAATTGATTATAAATTAATTTTCCAATTTATTTTCGAAAACAAAATTTTAATGTTTTTATCAATGATACATTTTTAAAAACCCTGTATTGTGAGAAATATTTTCTCACCCTATGTTATTAATTTATTTATTACTGGTTTGTTGGAATTACTTAGTGATTTGTTTGTCATTAAGGACGAATAAAACTATAATAATTTTATTTATTTCATATTATTTTTAATAATTTTTTTATGTTTTATGTAATGTATCTAATTCTCTAAAAGTTATACATGTAAATTTTATATGTATGTTATAAATGTTTTTTATTTGTTATGATTCATTATAAAATAATACACATCATTTATATGTGCTGAACTGAGAAGTGGGGTTTTGGGGCTTTACACAACTAATTCATCATCATTAGTATATCCTTAATAAATATCATAAACAATTATTCTAATATTTGGTTCTTATTCAACCTACTAATATAAATCTACTTGTAATTATCATAATGTCTCGTAATTTACTAAAATAATATAATCTATTTTTTATTAGTTTTTTATATTCATTAAATTTAAAAAATCCCTATTAATTAGAATATTTTTTTTGTAATCATTTAAATGTATCCTTAGATAACTAATCTATAAATATATACTCATTAGGATTCTCTCTAAACATTCCTATATTGTTACCTTTAATATTTATAAATCACAGACTTACACAAATTTTGATGTACTTGACAACCAATTTCATTCGGTAGAAAAATTCATTAGAAGCCAATTTTGTCTTGAGACTCAAAATACATATTCTCTACATGTGTACTATAGAACACACTTTATACCTAGGAATAAATAATATTTCTTATGGTATTGTGAATCCAATATCAATAATACTCCCATTATTTATCTCTAAAAATATATTATGTTTGATAGTATTTAGTGTTATAAAATAATCCATCGTTTCATATTTGTAATGATAAATTTCAAATGTATCACATATGAATTCATTCCTTTGATCAGATCCATCATTATTAATTAGAACCACTATATATCTTATCTACATTTCATTAAATGAAATTAAACATATAAATAGAAACTAATTTGGTATTTAGAAATGTCACCTTAGTTATTTAGCAGAAAAATTCACAAAATATTCTGAAATATAAGACATATTTTTTTTTTATTTTTTTTCACATGGGATGGCATAAAAAAGTTTTTATAAATTTTTCTACATCGGTAGTGATAATTTATATCTTATTGTGTTTTTACCAATTTATTTATTTTTTGAATGGCCCAAAGACATAATTTTGTTCTCTTATAATATTGGAAATATCTAAAAAAATTATGCATCAAAATATTACTCAATATAATTTTAACTTGAAAGAAATATCTATTTTTTCATATTAATCATTCAATACATTAAAAAATCTATAAATAATTGGAAAGATCACTAATCAATAATATATTTCCAGTAGTTCTTCTTCTATGATAATAGATCCCTAAATTTTCCTTTATTTCAACGAAACAAGTTTTATTCATAATGGAAATCCCACTAACATTCACATAGAGTTAACTAATATTCATGTTTTTTGTTTCATCCCTTAAAAAAAGAAAACATCACTTGATTTCATGTTTTTTAGGTTCAATGTAATCTATGCCAATAAAATATTTTATAAGAGAAAACACAAAAAATAGTTTTTCTCCTCTTTAATGCTTTTAAATTTTCATCAGTATCAATGTATCACTAGTCTAGTGGGAGGAGATCCCATATTAATGAATCCCTAATCTTATTTTCTAATAGCCTTCAATGGAACCTCAATTTTATATTTTATCTGTTTCTTAGGTTTCTAACTTTACATTTATTTCTATGAATATATTTTATCCCAACCAATATTTTCATACATTTTTATGAACAATGGCCTTATTTCTAAACTTTTCACTTTCCTCCATAAAATAATAATTTCAATTTTTATTTTCAAGATTAGAATATATAGAATAATTTACTTCATTCTCAAAATTTTTAATTTCTAATCCTTTAGATGATTTATCATACTTTAAAAGACATTCATATAAATTAAATTTCATAAAATAATATTTATGATTTGTTCCAAAAAAATCCACATCACCATGTTTACCCTTAAAATATTAGAATCATTATTCAAAAAGAAGCATCCCATACCTCTTCCAAAAATATAATTTTTATACACATTCAGCCTGTATTTTTTTCTATTTGGGAGATGAAAAGCTTTCATAATTCATTTCATCAATTTAAATTAGATAATGATTCTCAAAATTATTTTTATCCCAAGAATGGGTATATTTAGATTAATAATACTTGACATTAAATGTAAACATAATCGCAAATATATTTTTTAAGACCAATTTTTACTTAATCTACTGTTTATGCTCCCCTAGATTAATTTTTGGGTTCATCCTTAACATCAATATAATTTTCAATTTTTTCATCACTTTATTCATCTCATCAACCACTATATGGAATATATACAATATTTTCAGTATATCTCTTTATTTCAATGAAAATATTTATTCAATATATTTTATTTACTTCTCTTGTTCCTACCATTTTTATCAAATTTATTTAATCTCATCAATAGTGTTTTTTATTTATATACAGAAATTATTTTCTTCGGTTAAATGAATATTTTATTTGTCGATCATTTTCATTTGTTTTTTTTTTGAGAATCATATTCTCATCATGAAATGATTCAATGTAATTTTTCAACATAGATTCTATATTAATTTGTTTTTATCATCTTATTTATTATATGATTTGTCCAAACCCATTTTTATGTGAGAACTAACATTGGAAAATCAATTTCCAGAATCAATATTATATTCATCATAATATTTGTTTATATTAAAGTCTGTATTGATTGTCATGTTTATTTTAATAAATCTAGTAAATTTATTCTCACATCTTCTAACATGGGTGATTATTTTAAATGTTTATTAAAATTTATATTAAAAGGTATCCAATTTTATTGTCTTATAAATTTAGTTTATAATAATTCTAATGATAATGGAAATGTTAAAAATTCCCTTGATTTTTTACTTTAAAACTAATATTTCATTTTTTTTTTACCTTTAAGAATATAGTTAAAATAAGAAAAATGACTTATTTATTATCTCCATCATTCCCATATTTTTTATTCACTAAAATATGTTTTAATAGTATGTTAATAAATTTAAATTTTTTTAACATCCTCAAAATTCATTTCATCTTATACATATTACATGGATGATATATTATTTACTATTTCATAAGCTATGGGAATATTATTCAATTAATCCAAGTAAATACCCTATATACTATCTAGTTCAGTGATATTTGGATAAAATCTTTCAAAAATATTCTTCATGAGATTCTTAACAATTACAGAGTATTCAAAATTTCCATAAAATCCCTAGATTTTTCTAACAATTTTTTTTCATAGGATAAAGATTAATTATTTTCTTCATTAGTCATATTGATTTATAAAAAATTTATTTCTATATTTATAAAAAATAATCCTTTAATATCACATTGTCATAAATACTACTCCCTTAATATTCTTTGATTTCTTAATCCAATTAAGTTAAAATTATATTATAGTAAAATGTTTGGGATAAATCCATAATAATATCATTTTTTGGTTGATCATAATTCTCTATATTTTTTTTATACATGTTAATTGGAGGGTTCCATTAAATTGTTAAAAAAATAAAAGTAACATCTTTGACACCCATACCATGTGAAAAAAGGTATGGAAATATTCTATAAATATAACAGTGATAATTTTCCAATAAAATTAAACACAACACATATATTATTAAAATTAAAATTATAGAATGCTAAAAATAGAATAATTCAATAAAAGGGACCATGATCTACTACCTGTTGACATTTCTAGGAATGAATTAATCCACATAAAATGAGGGGTTGTATTAGTGTAGAAAATTTTTTACAATATCAATATTAATAAAAAAAATATTGAAACCTATTAATATATGATTACCTAAAATTAATAGTCTTAGATGCAATAATGTGTGTAGTAAATAATGAAGTAATGGAAACATGACTTTATACAAGTTTATTCTTATTTATTTTTATAAAATTCCATCCATGGTCATTTAATATTCCCAATAATAAAAGCTTCTCAATATAATATATCAAGATCATAAGATTATAATATTGACCCAAGGTCACACAATTATAGTACCAATAACCAAAAAACTATATAGTTTTACACAAACATCGAATATAATATTCATTAGAGATAAAAAATTTATTCATCAGAGTTTAGATACATAAATAACAACAATTGAAAATCTCTATATATGATACATTAAAAATATTTACATACAATTGTTAAATTTATTTCTACATTATGTAACTTTTATTCTCAATCAGTGATGATCTCATTGAATGTCTCAGTTCTAATATATAAAGAAGACGATAATAGAGAATCAACTTCTGCATTTTTGAATTTTAACTATTTATTCTATTTATATAATATATATGAAGTTCATATTCCATGATTTGAAAAGAAAAAATATTTGGGTACTCATAATTATATGAATTATTTTATTTCAATTGAAACATCTTCCATGTAAACATTATCAATTAATCTCAAAATGGAATCATAAAACATGAAATTATTTTTTTACATATCCAATTTTTCTTGTAAACATTCCCCATGATCTCCTGAATATATTTCAACATGACTAAATGAATATATATTTGGTAATTTAACCTTCATAATAATAATTTATTACCATCTTAATGAAAACCAATTCAAGAACACTCACTATACATGGTTAATATTTTGAATAATTATGATGTTGTGATTTATTGATTTCTATGAGTACCAATGTCCCCTATTTTAATTAAAAATACATAAATCTATCTTAGTTATATTATTTTCTACTAGTGGAACCGTATCTTAGCATGATATGAAAATTATTAAATAATTTAAAATAAACTCTCATCTATCTCAATTTGTATCACCCAAAAATATTATTCATTTAAAAATTTGACATAAAAAACTAAATTGCACCATCACATTATTTGTATTGATTAAAAATATTTAGATTATTAAAAATTCTGAAATTTATGATCTAAACCACCACTGAAAATAATAAAAATATATGAATTAGTTTCTATTTACTGAATGTAACATTAAAAATTTGAATCTCATTTTATAATTGATGCTTTAATTCAAAATGATCACATTTATTATCATACAGATTTATTTCATGAGAATATTATGTCATATGTACATTATACAATCAACCAAAATAAATCATTATTATGAAAATAATTAATTTTATATAAATGGGAGATCAAACCCACACACTTTACATTATCTATGATTTTGTAACTAAAGGAATACACACATGTAAAAGGATTATAATCTCAAATACTAATTCTCATATCATATTATGGAATAATGTACTATGTTTGAGACTTATAGTTATGCTTAAATTCTTACAATATGACATGGAGTATTTAATTGAGTACTTTATCCATTACCCATAGTTCTCAAATACATACACTTGGTAGTTTTTCAAGTTCTCATGGTGGAAAAAATTACATGTGTTTTAGAATAACATCATTAAAATTTTAGACTACCTCCAACCATTTTAAATCACATTATAAATGTCTCAATAACAAATCAATATCCACAAACACCACTATAAAAATATTTATTCATGTTGAAATAATTAGGACCATAAAAACACTAAAGCGAATTCTTTAACTATACCCAAATATGTCACATATAAGAAATAAAGATATTACATTTTCATGACTATTCATATAAATGTAACACATGAAATACTTTCATGTGATGGTTATAACATAAGGATACAATATGGACTCCAAAAATGACATGATGGTAATCTAGAAGATCATTTAATGTTAATCAATATAATTATATATGTCATGTTCATTGAAATGTACCTTGATGTGAGGGATTTACCATGATGCAAAAAAGGATTTAAAGTTTCAAAAAGGAACCATTATTATAATTCATAAGAATAAAAACATGACAAAAATGTGTGGAACCATCATATATATAGAATCAATTTTATATTTCAATTAAAGATAATTAAACTTGCAAATAATAGTATGTCAAGAATCTAATCTTGTTTCCCGTTTCATAATGTGTTATGTATCATCACATTTTTCCTATAGCAGATTAAGCACAATGACATATTTTACATATTGGATAAAGAACTTCAACTCATTTAAAATTATTATCTCATGGGATATTAACCGTAAACAAATAAAATTTTTAGGATATATAAGTCAATGATCATCCATTAAAAAAAGAATACCAGTTATTTCTGTTCCCAATGATTATGAAACATTCATTATACCACCAAAGAATAACTCATGTAAAGAAAAGGGATTTCATAAACAATAAATAAATATATCATACTTTAAGACAATAAAAATAAAGAAGTTTCATAATTATATAATTATTATAAAAAACAATCCATGTGAAGAAAATGGACATTATTATTTTATCTGAACCCCTGAAAATCATAATAAATACCAATAAATACTATTGTAGTTGTAAATTTCTTAAAAATATCCTTAAAATATTTCTTTAAGGATGTACCCTTTTAAATTTTAAATCATGTATTAAATATTTAAATATTTATAAAATTTTATGTAAAATTTCTTCTTTTAGAATTATCATGTAATTTTGTAGTGGAATCGTGAAAACAAGAAGATTCATGATTGTGGAAGATTATTTTAATACCATGTAAATTAATATAATGATTCTATTATCACTTTTTGTAAAACATTCCTCATTTAGATAGTGAACATAAAGTATATATGATGCATTTTTTTAGTTAAAAAATCGGTAAAATAAATTTTAATATTATTGGATGATAATAAAATACTTTCAAGAAATTGTTTTAAATAAATCAATGACTTGGAGAACAAATTACTCCCAACAGAATAGTAAAACATATTCTACTTTATTTAAAAGACATTCATAAAGTATCTTGAGTACTTAAAGTGCTGAAAATGAAATAAAAACATGAATTGCCTAGAAATAAGACTATAAAATGAAAACAATAACATATTTATCCAATGATGATAACAAACGTTTCTCAATATTAAGTTATGCCTAAAAACACATATTAATATGGGATTGAAATATAAGTCACTTATAACTCTATAAAATCAAAATGAAAACCTCTGAAAATATAAACCCTTATATGGATATTAATATCCCCAAAATATTCATGATAAGAGTAATTAAATTAATTCATGTTTTATATAAAAAACATTAAATAAATTAGTGTTGGATATAGAATCTGTCTCAAAAAAATGTTGTTCAAATATCATATACCTCACGTATTGTATTTCTTTATATGAATTCATAAAAAATGTATAATAAAAATATATTTAATATAAATTTATTCTATGAAACTATTGTTATAAATAATACCATTTATGATGTAATTATGAAATTATATCACACTTTTAAAAACTAATCATTATTAAAGTCGATGTTTCATGTGATTACTAATATGTTTTCCATACCCGTATCAGTTTGTTTTTTCCAGTCCTAATACATTGATCATGGTGCAACCATATGAATTTTAATAATCATTATATTTCTATAATATATATTAATTAAATATATATCTATACTAATAAATAAATTTTTGAGATATAAAAATGAATTATCCCATTCTTGGAGACGATAGGCTACACGTAAACATGAACATTATATTACATTTTTGAAAAATGTAATGAATGAATGTAAAATAAAAAATACCCTTTAAACAATCATTATTACCTGATATATATCATCTATATTGACTAAATATATCTATATTAAAAACAACTTATGAAATAAAATGAAAAACCAATCACATCATTTCCCTGAGGTGGTAGTCCTACAATACAGACAACCAACATTATCATTTTTCAGCGGATGAGAATACGGTGGATAATTATTGTCCCAAAAATATAATGAAAATTTATTATATTGTATGAATTTAATTTTTAATTTTATAATTAGTGACATATATTTATAAGGGGTATAATATTAATGAAAATTGTAAATGCTTGGTTATGAGTTATACATATTCATTAAGAATCTTTCTATGGATTACAAATTAATACATAAAATAATGGATTTTTAAAAATAATGTAATATATATGATGTTTTGAAGGAATTTAGGATAATATTAGGGTGGGTATTAACTATTATATTGGATGGAAACAATGTGAAATATTAAACAGATGAGTTTTCCTATTATTTGTTTGGGGAGTGGCACTCTTAGAAGTATTTAATGTATTAAAATAATATAATTTAATTTTCATGGGTAATTGGATCCAAATTAATATTATTTGAATATAAAATGACTATGGTTTAAAACAAAGTAATAAAAAAATGTGGACATGTTTAATAGACCATGATTTTTGTTTTACACTATATCTGGTCTACATGGACTAATATATTCTTTCATGCAGATTAAATCATTTAAATAAAAATTATATATATTAAAATATAATTAATGTTTTGTTATTAAATATGATAAATTTGATAATATAAATTTCCTCAAACACATGAAAAATGGTTCTTAGATGACATGTATTAGATAATATGTTTTAAAAGGTAAAAATATAATTATCCATTTAATATTGTTACGTGTTGATTTTATTTTAAGCCATATTGTCTATTTCAAATCATTGTGTAACAAAATTTTATCATAAATATTGTAGTAAATTTTTTAATGTTAAATGGTTATAATTATATTTATGAAATGGAAATAGGATCTTAAATGGCCCAAAAATGAAATTATTGACTATTTCTCAATGTAATATTCTTATTTCAAATTTTTTATGTTTCTTTCATAATTTAACATATTAAATTACAATCAAAAAAATAATGACATTTTAAATTTTACTCTAAAAATAAGACTTTGAAACAACATGATTGCAATGGAATTCAATTATAAAAAATTAAAATATCTAAAATATGATATCTTTATCCAAAAAAATTTAGGGATAATTATAATTATCTAAAAAAATTATATTTATAATCTTTATAATAAATATTTTTTAACAAAATATTTTAAATAAAACTATATCGAATTTTCATAACAATTTAAGGTATTATGAATTCTGTAAAAATAATAAATAAATTAATATGATAAAAAATTAATTTATATTTTAAATTAATAATTTTAACTAAAATTAACCTCTTTTTATTTGTATATTAAAATTTTAGTGATATTAATGTATAGAAAATGATTTTTTTATTCGACTATTAATATAATATAAAAGTTATAATAAGATATAAATGGTCAGAAAAATGAATATTTTAATTATTTTTAACGTTACTTATAGACACTACTCATTCAATTGGATTATTAAAATTTATATAAAAATTTTAAATCATTATTCAAATATTGTAACTCTATTTTACCTTTTTTACCCATTACATAGTGACAAACATTTAAAAATGTAACTATAATGAAAAAAACTATAGTTACCTATTTAACAAATTTGGTCCAAAATATTCAAAATACTAAGTCTATAATCAATATTCAATTCACAAAAGTCAAATAATTTAATTTAACATTAAAAATACAAAATGCGATCAAAATATAGTTTCCATAAACAAATTAATTTTCATGAAGTATATAATTTTTTTACTAAATTCTAACAAAACATATATATCAACGACAAACATTAGAAACATAAAAATTTAAATGATTGAAATTTATTATATATCCACTTTGATACAAAATTGAACTTAAGAAATTATTTAAATGAAATGATAGTTTTTAATAAAATCCAAAAAAAATCAATATTCCCTAAAAAATAGATATTCTCATAATATTCTCAATATTTCTCTAAAAATGAAATTAGGATTATACAAATTAAGTTCATTTTTTAAAATAGAAATTTATAATGTTTGATTAAATTAATTAAAGTTTCTATATATAAAATACACTAAAAATAATCCTTGGTAAAAATGAATTTTTTTGACAACAAATGGAATTCACTAAAATAATATAGTTCTTATTTCCTAGTAATTAATAAATATATTTGTTGTGGGTAATACTAATATACATATATTTCATAAAAATCATACATATTAATACTCACCAATTCAATGTCTATTTCTCAAATTAATAATTTTAAATTTATAATGCATCTCAATTTACATATTGATTGGTGTTTGTTGTTAAGAAGTCTATCGAGATTGTTATTCGATAAAAACTAATTCATATGTGTGTTAAATTTTCTACACCTAAATAAATTTCACCACCATAATTTGTTATTTCTCATAAAATGTTAAACATTAGAATATACCTTAACTTAAAGCCCACGTCATGCAGTATGATAAAAAAACTTCTAAAAAAAGAAGTGGGGAAGATAAAGGATACATAAAATGACATATAATCATGTTCTTATATAAAAAAATTAAGGGAAAGTATATATATATATATATATATATATTGATGATAATAAATCCATATATATATTAATATAGTGTCATATAATATATGTTCCTAAGAATGTTAATTACCACAAAAATGTAAATATATGGGGGGTGAAAAGAACAATAATTCATCCAAAATGATTGTAAACTGATAAAATATTATTTCAACATCATTTACATAATGGTGAAATATTTTTTTATTGTTATGATAAAGACTATGAGATAAATAAATAAATTATTATTTTTTTGATTTAAAAAATATAATTTCATCCATTGGTAGTGCTTAAATTAATTTTCATCTTGTCCCTTATAAAATGAAAAATACCCAAGTGTAATTTTTCTTTCCTAAAGAAATAAAATTAACCATTAATAGATCATATGTTAACCAAATAAATTAAAATTAATTTCTTCATTCATAAAATAATAAAAAAATAAAAATAATATTTTCATGTTATCTGAAATATATAAATATAATAAATTAATCTATATTTCCTCATCATTAATAAACAAAGATGAAATTACTCAATTAAATAAATTTCAAGCCTTAATAATCATCTAGAATATTTATGAAAAAATTAATAGAATAATAATATTTAATATTTGATCCAAAATTTATCCTTATACAACATTAATTATCTCATAATTTCACATACCAAACATGTGGATACCTAGATTACATATTCTATTAGAAATATATAATTACCTAAATCACAAATAAACTCAATGAAATATTATAATGTTTAAGATCTTGCAGAAAATCCCCATAAAAATAACAAACATCATCAAATATTACCAAAAAACACTTTGTCATCAAATCACCATCCAATTTAACGTTTACCAATACTATCCCATTTTCCTTGTTGATGTTACATATCTTATTTTCCCAATAAATAATTATTAACTAAAATTCAAAATCATATTAAGGGATATATTTCTATTAATCATGTGTTCTCCAAAAATAATATCCCACCACTAAATCAGATATATAGGTCTTTATTACCATTGAATATATGGTTTCAAATCCATAATGAAGAATTTATTATAGAAAAATACTTATATGAATCAAGATTCTTATAACTAAAATATTATAATTATTGACTCTCAATAAATAAAAAAAATTTTCATTCAAAATCTATGATTAAGTATAATGTATTAAATTTATTATTCTAGATGTTAACCATAGGATTATGAAATTTTATTAGATAATACCATTGTCCCCTATTCTGAATACAATGAACTGTAGATTTTCCAATAGGTTGAGCTCCATATTCCACAATTGAACTCTTAATTTTTCATAATAATTTTTTTTCTTTATGTATTTATTTTACAGACCCAAATAATTTTAATAGCTACTATGAGACATTTCCACATTCACTTTTTCCAAAATTCATAAAATCGTGGAAACTTAATCATCTTCCATTAATTAGATTTCTTAATTTAATTTTAATTTTTTAGGTGCCTCAGGAATATCACTGCTGTTGGGATTTTATATCATATAATGAGATAGAATATATTAAATAATACAAATGTTTTACAATCATGATCACATATCATTTGGTTATTTATGGGTACAATTATTTAATTATTCATCACCATCATTATTAATATGATATCTTTTTTCCGAAGTATTAATTAAATAAAAAAATAAAAATTCAATCATTAATCTATGATATTATGACTGGGAAATTATATAATCATGAAGAGTAATTCATATGAATTTATGATACAGAATCTTTTTATTCAATCTACATCATCATAGGTTTAGCCTTGGTTATCTATGGTAATTATATATTCAATTTCATAATAATAATTTTTTTGGAAAATTGGAATTAAACCAATAATACCCTTTAAGAATTTTAAACAAGGTATTCAGTAAGATATCATTCACTATAAACTAGAAGGATAGTTGTGATAGTCTCAACCAACTCCTTTCAAATTTATTACATCGATACAAATCTATACCAAACACATATTTAATATTTATATTAATATATGGTTATATTACTCAGAAACCAATTATATATATAACTCACCAAAATAATAATATTTTATCCTATACTTATACATAATACAGGCGTTATCAGTAATTTGTTCTCATTGTAATATATAAATATTAACTAAACCCTATTATAATACCATTTATAGAGACCCAAAATATTCATCAATAAATATTAGATATTCTAATATTAATATCTATATAAAACATTATGGTCCATGAAATAACCATAAATATTTTTTTTCTATAGATACTTGATACATAAACATCTTATTTATGTGAATTTTATTATTATCTCTCCAAATATTCTATTCACATCTATCCCTTATTAATATATAAAACTTGAAAACTGTCATCATATCATTGGGAAATGAAACATTAGAATGAATTTATATATATTCTTGGTTTGTTTAAACTTGGGAGATGAAATTAGTGACTAAATTAAAGCATGACAAAAGCCTAAGGGCATGTGATCAAGACCATAAAATCCATTGTTCATATCTAATCAATCATAGATCATGAAAAAGATCCATGTCTTTAAAAATTATTATTTTTAATTCATGAATCATAATAGTAATATATCTACATAAATAAAATATGAATAACAGGTTCAATTCGAATGAATAAAAACATATTGTGAAATTGTGAGACATTAATAGGATTAGAAATTATTTCTTATAAAAATATTAACTACAAGGATAGTCAAATAATAGTGGATCAGTTATAAAAAACATTTTCCCATAGCATAATTTATCAAGAACCTCTAATTGTTTCCTATAGTGTATCAATCATATCTCATAGTTTCGTATATAAGATCATGCACATCGACCTATTTTTTATAATGGATCAAGCACATTGCCTTTTTTTCTATAGTTATCTCATGAGATATAAACCATTACCCAATGCATTGGAAAGTTTTATAATATTTGGACCAATTTTTACATAATTAAATCCATTCATATATGTCCCAAAATATCAATAAACATTCAGTATATTATAACCTTTAAAAAAAATCATTTATATATTATAATGATTTCATAGAATAACTACTTAAAAATAAATATTTTTCATAATAATATAATTATAATAAAAATTAATCATCCATATAAATAATATTTATGGTATTATTGTATCATATCTCTAGTAATGCATAACTATCTCAAAGGTTGTTATCATAAATGAAAATTATTTTAAAATAGATTTGTTGTATTTCCTGAAGAAAATAACCTTTTATATTTAAAATGAGTTATTTAAAATAAAATTATTAAAAATATATTAATGAAAAAAATTAAATTGGAATGAAACATGTCATATTTCAAATAATGTTTCAATATAATGGGTTTCTCTGTTGAGATTAAATTATGTCTTTGTCATGTACATTAATACAAAGATTCAATTATAAAATTCGGTAAAATAAACAACATTCGGAAAATGAAAATAATATTACATTTAAATGTTATTAAATAATTTTAAACATGAGAAAAAATTATTTCTTAAAAAACATTATAGAATAACCAAACACATTATTAAACTTTTTTAATGAAATCATGGAGAAATGAGAGAACACTTCATAACCCAATTGAAATGAAATTAATCATTCTAAAACATTACCCCATTTCTTGAGAACATAAATAGATGAAAAATAATGGATATCATGTATTCAATATCCATTATAATATTATAATAAAAATTAAATATATTTTTTATAAAATGATGTTAAAACATCCTAAATAGTAGTTGGAACATAAATAACACTGATTAAAAAGCGATTGAAACAAAAATCCCTTATCATTATGGTAATTTTCAAATTAAAACCTAATAAATTAGAAATGATTATATATATATATATAAACAATTAATTTTCATTATAATAAAAATAATAATCCTTCATGGTTTGTGTCTATATCTAATAAAATAAACAAGTTTGGAATATGGTATGTGTCTCGTAAAAATAAAAGAGGGTTGATAATCTATTACCCCAAGTCTGGTATATCATTGTATGCATTAACAAAACATGTATGATAAATATTAATTTATTATGAATTTATTAAATAACCGTAATCACATATATAAAACCATTATTGATTTACCTATAACATATTATCAATATTTTATATGCTAATTTTTATCACGATCATTCTTTATTTTCATGACAACTTCATCAATCATTGATTTTTTAGTTCAGTAGGTCTGATACTTTTACATTTATAGTTGCTAAATAATATATTTTTTTAATAATTATATAAATATTAGATATAATTATTACATTTAAATTTATAATCATGGAGAAAAGTTTGAAATAGAATAAGTAATCACAATATTACTAGATATAGTTGTTCATATGTACATATGAACACTATTTTAGAATGTTAACATATAGAAAAAAAATCAATTTAAATAATAATTCACCATTATAGAGTAATTTATATGTCATATAGACTAATCATAATGATTAAATATATCATTATAGAAATATGTTAATGTTAAATAAAAAATTTCACTCCCATAACATTGTGGTTGTTCTAGTGGACATGTACACACGAGCAATGTTATAATTTTGTAATTGATAAAATGAATGTGGATAATGGTTTTTACATCATAATAATTAAATTTAATTATAGTTTAAATGAAAATATTATTAGTTTACAATTTATAATATAGTATCATCCAATTAATGAATTAATTTACTCCTCAACCCCTCTTTTTGATTATTCGTTAAGTAGGTTTCATCTAGGGTAATTTAGGGAAGGATGTTAGAAATTTTGTAATTTAATGTGATTTGAACGATTGGAGCATGATTTTCCAAAAAATTATGCTCCCATATATGAAAAGTTGTTAAACCCAAAGAGTAGGATTTTTCATGGTTGGTGCAATGTTTCAAAACTCGTGTGCCCTCATAGTGGAAATAGGTCACCCAATCAGAGTAGTTCATGGTTAGGGCACTCGGTTTGAAAAACCATGCTACCCCACCTATAAAACATTCATACATATTTTATTTATTCTTATTTTTTAAAAAAATTCCTGAATCCCTATTTAATCACCCAGTCAACCATAAATTATGATTGAATGTCTTATTTAGTCATTAGATCTCCCAATAGCCATTTTTTACACCTCCAAACATATTCCTATGCAATTTTACAGTTGGAGAATATTATTTGATCCCTCTAATGTAAGTTTTCTTCACTCGTCATTTCACTCCCTCTCTATATATCATTACATCATAGGGATTGTTAGATCATTTTTTGTAGATGTATCTAATCTCTATATTTTTTGATATTTAACTAATATTTGATTCCTTCATCTCTAATGTCGACGTACATTGTTGTAAATTAACATTGAGGGTGTTGGGGGACATGATTTCTGTTTTATGGAATTTGGTTTTATTGATATTTTCCATGATATAAACCATTTAATTATTTTATTCAAATTTAATTTCATTCATATAAATTTTTAAAATCCAATTCATTTCATATTGGTAATATTAATTGATTTGGAATTAGTTTTATTATGAAAATGAAAATTCAAATTGAATCAGAAATGTATGGTGTAACTAGATTTTTAGGGAATTTTATAAATTTATTTCATAAATTTATTATGAGAAAAATTGATTAAAAGGATTGGATAAAAACTGATGATTGATTTTTTATTGAAAAAAGAATGAATTGGATATAAACTAGTGATTTGTATTTAAATTGAAATAATCACATTAAAATGAGAAATGGGGTGATTATATAATAAATAAAATTATAATAATTTTTCCTTTGTTGAATGATTTTTTGAGAACACGAAAGCTCTGTTAGTATGTGATTTATTCAAGAATATCATATTAGGATAGTAATCCCCTCTAAATAGATTGATGGTATGGATCTTTATAAAAATCATAATTCATATATTATCTCTTATGGGATATTGATGCTTCATATTTGACTAGTGTATGATGGATTTTTTATACATATTATCAAGGTCAATAATATGATATGTGTCAGGATCCTATGAAATTTAACTATCATACCTCTTGGACGATTGCCTTGTTTCTTGTTTGTGAATTAATTTGATATATATTACATTTCAATTAAACATATTTACATATTCATAATTATTTATATAAACTTTTTGATATTAAGTTATTTTATAAGATATTTTTTTAAATGTTTCCATCATTTGAATTGAAGATCACATTTTATTTTAAATATGGTCTTTTAATTAAATTCAGTTTTACTTTAAATTGAAATCCTAATTTGGTTTACTTATTATAGAATGTAATCATAGAACACATGATGATACCCACTTAGTGCTTTATCTGACACCCTACCATTTTATTTAGGCATATGTAGATTTATATATATTAGGTTTGATCATGGGGAAAGAACCACATGGTGGACATAGATGTTGTTGATTATTTGAGGCTCGGAGTGACATTTTTATTGGGGATTAGGGTGTTATATCTTTTATTTTTGGAATATGGTGGTGGTGGATGTTATTGTTTCCTTGAGGATGGGAGTGAAATTCCATGTTATTGTCACCAACCCATGGGGGATCATGAGTTATATTCTGGTTATGTCAGTTATTTATTTGGTATTAGGGGACCCATTTGATCAGTCTTGTTCATGACTTAGTGGTATCAATGTGACATATTGTGCATCAATTTTTTATTTCTGTATGAAACTGTCAAATGTTGTTGGAACATCATAGGTAGTTTCAATGGATTTTATATCTATCTCTCATCGTAATGAACCATAAGTCATTATGGGTGGATAGGGAAATTCTTATTTAGAATTAATTCTAGTCATGTACCTATTTTTTATATGGGGTGCTAAAATAATAATCATGTAATCTTATTTGATGGGATTAATTTCCCTCATATCACATTTTTGGGTGTGAATATATGTAATATTATGAGGTATTCATTCTTGTTTTATAACATTTTGTAGAAACATGACTCTGGGAAGACATTATAAAATGATCAATGAGGATGCTTTATAAGTACAGAATCATCAGATAATCTTATTCAACTATTTATTTGGCATTAAAAAATATATATCATTATCACAGTATATTCATGATTTAAATTATAGTCATTATTTAAAAATATAAAATAAATGAGAAAATCCACCATAGAACATAAAAAATTATGCATTAATCACTGTTTATAGAATCTGTCAATAACGAAATGAATCAAATTTTAGATGTGATAAATTTCATCATAATGATCAGATTTCACATCACATGGTTTTATTTAATTAGAATATTAAAAACGAGGTATCTTATATTTTTCAAAGAAATTACTAAAAAAATTCCAAATAATTATTATATTATAAAGATGTGATCAAACCCAAACCCTTGGAAATTCTGTACATTTATTAACTAAAGACTTACACCCATGGAATTTGATTATAATCTTAAATACATATGATCAAATCATATGATGGAAAGAAGAATTATGTTGTAGATTTCTAGTTATACAAAAATTCTAAAACTAATACCTGATATATTATATTTTGAACTATAATTTTTTCCCTCGGTGTTCAAATACAGACACATGGTATTTTTTCAATTTCTAAAGATGTACATATTCTATTTTGTTTTAGAATAGCTTCGTAACTTTATAGACTACCTCCAACCATTCTCAATAACATTCCAAATGTCTCAGGACATCATATTTTTCAAAAAAATACACCTCTTAATATTTGTAATCATATAGAAAAAATGAGTACCATAAACACGCAAAGTGTAATTTAGTACATATACTCATGGATATTAAATACAGGTAATCAATATGTTACCAAAATGTTATTGGTCATATAAAGGTAACCCATGAAATACAATTATGTGAAGGGAATCATATATGGTTACTTTAGGGTTTAATAAAAGCACATGTGGGTAATCTAGAGGACTGAATTATTGTAAGATACATAATGGTATATATGTAATGTTTTTTGTAAGCTACCCAGACATGTGGGTTTTACCATGATGTACCAAAGGATTTACATATTCATACATGAACCATATGTACAAATCAAAACCATAGTAAAATTTCATAAATATGTCGAATTAACATATATATAGATTCCATTTTGTATGTCAATGATAACTAATTATACCACCAAATCATAGAGAGTAAAATACCTACACATACATACCATTTAATAATGGTTTTATAATTATCACATGCTTCATATAGAAGATCTAGCACATCATCTTGTTTCCCATATTTGATTAAGAACATTGACACGTTTCAAATAATTATCTCATGAGATATGTAATATAAAATATAATATTGTGGGATATATATGTCAATGGCCACCCATTACATAATGAAAAAAAACATTTATGTTCCCCATGATCATAAAACAATCATTGTAAAATCCCATCATAAATTGTGTAAAGAAAAATAATTAAAAAAAATATAAAATTCATCATATGAGAACCAATTGGAAATAAATACGTTTTGTAATCATCGCGTTAGTACAATAAAATATCCATCTATGAGAATAATAATGATTGTATTATTGGATCCCAATCCCCGTAAATCAAAATAAATATAAATTGATATTATTATAGATAAATATTCATTTACAATATCACTATAATATGTTTAGTGGAAAACTTCATATTCATCATGAATGAAATTATTGAAAAAAAATTATAATATGTCATGTAAAAGATTTTATTTTAAAATTAACATGGAATTGTTTAATGGAATCATAAAAAACATTGAGCAATGATCACGGTGTGTCACTCCTATTTTTTCATGTTTTGGTTTATTATCTAGTTGGATGGAAATTTTGATCTTTTTATTAGGTTCTAGGTGTGATGGATGTAACACCCTAAGGTTTCAAAGTACATTATCTCTTTAAAGCAATTTAATAGCTTGCACCTCATTGAACACCGAGTTCGAGCACATGACGTCATAATAAACAAGCCGTTCAAAAGTAGTTATGAATAGTATTAACTGATTTTTGAATTTTATATATTCCATATAATTTTAACATCCATATTTTGTGTTTCTTAGACATAATATATGAACAAATTCATTTTTTCATATAAAGGAAGTATTTTTCCAAAAATGAAATTTAACTGCTTTTTAATGGTGAACCAATTTTAAATCCAATATTTGACACTTTTATATATTCAATTTGACAAAATAAAATTTTTTTATAATTGGGACATAAAAAATTTGGAGTTGATAAATATTTGGGGTTTTTGTGTTAACTTTCATAATTGGGTGAATAGTGAAAAATACTAAATTTTAATTGAAAATAAATCTTTTTTATCAAAATTATTTATATTGTTAAATTATACATTTGAATTTTTTGGAAGTATAATTAGATTTTATTTTTTCAATTTAATCCAATTTTGTTCATTATAATTAATTTCACATTGAAATTTTACGTAAACAAGTGTAAATCTTTTGAGAGTTATTGTTTCTTTAAAACATGTGATTTTTTTTGACAACATGAATTAATTTTAAATTAATTAATTAAAAATATATGTTTCCAATTTGGTAAAATAGACCTAATTTTCAAATTTGTAATATCAAATATATCTTAGACAGAATTTTTTATATGATTATGAAAATCCACAATTTTAGATGAATAGTAAAACCACTGAGCAGTTGTTAAAAAACTGGATTTTCATTTAAATAAAATTTTACAAATTTTAAGAATTGAATTTAGAAAATAAAACATACATGGTGGTTATTAGTGAGTATATTTTGGTTCAATATAATGAAAATAATTTTATGTGAACAATAACTTTTGACTTTCACTTATAACGGTTAATGGTAAATATGGTAATTCTAGGTAAAAAAATAATAATATAATAATATATTACCTTAACACATGTTATAATATTATTTTATGAGTCATGGAAAACCATGGGCATCCTTAGATATATTTCGTGACCCCGTGGAGCCACTTAAGAGTGACAATGACACTTTATTTTAATTAAAATAAAGTGAAGACAAAAATGAAATTAACAAATAACATTTAGTATATCAATTTTTAAATTATGTTATATAATTCATAGATTAGTATATAAATATTAACTATAAATATAAAAATATTTCCTACAATATGGTAGTTTTTTAATATTTTTTATACATAATATCAATTAAAGTATTTATGACACTATAATGGTACAGTATTCACCTCATTAATAAATGATTTAAATAAATATTATTATTATTATTAAAACATTATACAAAACCTGTAATATTATTATGTAATGTTTTCATTTCTAACATGATTCTTCTTATGTTTTAATTAAATTATTTTTTAACCTTTTTAAACCCATGATAAGTTTGCAATAAAATAACATTTTCAAACATTCCAAAAGAACCACCCCTCTCCCTTATAAAAAAACAATTTCTAACACATTCCTCACATATCTGTAGAACCTTGGATCATCCAACCCCTACCCAAATAAGCTCTCAATATCCCTCTATTCCACCCATATGCCTTACCTTATCCATAAGTCACTTCAATAAGTTCTTTTAGATCAAATCAAATGGAGTTACCCAAATTAAAGATAATGGTTTCTCTTAACTTCTAAACTTTTATTTTACATCTAAAACCCCTATAATATTTTTATTCCTTTATTTTATAACAAAAAAATTATACTAAATATACTAGGATATTGTTATCAGAATAATTCGAACTATACTTACACACACCTTCATCTAATAGGTAATCAACACACTGTTTCTGTGGATTACAAACTAACGCCTCAAAAATGATGATTGTTCAATTATCTCATACCGCCTCTCATGGTGGAAATTAAAATGAAACTATAATTATATATGATACATATTATGTTTATGTTTCTTTTAATCTTTGTTATTTTCAATTTATATAATACCTTTATGGTTTTTGTTATGGGTAAACGCGATAATTTCTTTTGAGGAAGTGCAGACTGTCGGCCCCTCAATGTGATATTACTCATTAATGTCTTCTATGGAACGTATAAAGGATAGATTTGATTATATTATATGTGATATTATATTGTAATTATAATATATCTATGTATCATTATGTTTTAATTCCATTAACATACAAAATAGAAATGAAAATAGAGTTTATGTTTACATACGTCTTACCATCTCAAGGAACGATGCATTTCATTTCTAATCTCCAAATGTTATGTATAGTTATAAGAACATATATATACAGGCTATATAATATATATATATATATATATGATATCCTAATAATTTATATCCTTATGGAGATAATGGACTTCTGATCACAGGGAAAATTGTTATTATAACATGTCCATTTTTTACTCAAGGTCCGAACATCGATAAAATATCAAATATATAATCAAATAATTAAATAATTGTTATAGAAATTTAATGAGTTATATAAAAGCAATAATAAACTATTTAAATATTTTCTTGGTAAATCATAAATTAACATAATTTTATTATTTAAGATAAATGACGAACACACAAGGAATGTCAGACATGAGGTAAGGGGTTTCTAATCTCAATTTTAAATCTATGAGATTTCCACTATGTGCCCCTAATTAATTTCATGTGGCGTATTTTGTACTACCATTTGATATATATAATCAATATTATATTTATATTCATGATATTCTATGATTAATTTGGTTGTTTTTATCTTTTGTTCGTACAACTCGATTGATTACAACATGGTTTTCATCTTATTTTTTATTTCTGTGTCATTCATACTATATTGACACGATTTCCTTTTGTTTTGTGTTTCTACTGACTATGATTTTATTACTTAGCTAATGAAAAATAATATATTGGTATTTACGTAATCATTTTTTTACCCATCTTTAATTTGGTGTATGTTTCGTAAGTCACCAAATCGGTATGAGAATTTCTATTTTCGATTTCCACTCTTTGGGCTTTATGCATACTTCATATATTATTTTACACCAAGATTATGTGTGGAATGAATATTTATTATTTATTTAGTAATTTCTACTACCCTATGTGTGGATATAGTTTTGATACACATAATCACTCCATTGATAATTTCTCCTGTCATTGATAGGAACATGATAATAGTAATCTTAACTATATTTCCATTCATTGAGTTAATCATCCAAGTCATTAGTGTTGTTTTTACTAGAATATGTGTGAATGTACTCTTATTCATTTACACTGAATATCCATTCATATTGGTTGTAATAATATTTTTTCACACATAATTATGTAATTTATTTATCATTAAAATAAGGATATGGCCTTTATAGGGGATTTCATTTTAATTTATATTCTATTGAGACTTCTATGTTGTTATGCACCAATTGACTTTTATTTGGTGTATATATTATACATTGACATAATATATCATGAATCCTTTTATTCTCATGTTATTACTATGTTTTGATAACATCAATTATTTGTATTCAAGCACCTCTCAATTGGATATGAATTCTAACTAAAATATCATTTTAAATATTTTAATGCTTTATTCTTCTTAATCGTTCTCATTAATGAAAATGTTTAAAATTTTTTTAAGGATTTATTTATATGGACATTAATGTTTTAAAATTAAAATTTCTCTTATATGATTTAATGTGTTATCGGACACTTTGATACAAAAATATATTTTTAATGGATTATTGATAAATAGTGAGATTTTTAAATGTTTTCAAGAAAAAGGTGGATATTTCTCTCAAATAGATTTGATGATTATTTTCATCTATATTAATATCCTTAATTATTTTCGATTTAGGTTAATCTATTGTTATAAAATCTTCAAAATTATATTGAATGAGTTATGTTTGGCTGTAGATGGGCTCTTTTTATACCATTCATGGTTTGTCGTTAAAATGTTGACATTTCGAATGTTAGTTTTAATACGAATGTTTAGATTATTTTTCAACCATTTCATATGAGAAATGCATTGGACATAGTATGTGATGGGTGGATCCCGCTATAGCTCTTCGATGGATTGGTAGGTCTAATGAGACACACTAGTGTCTTTGCACAAGGACTTGAAAATATCATATTTGTAGTCGTGTCACAAGGCCTTGACTTGTAGTTATGATGTCTGGAATTATGCATTCCGTCATTAGGAGATTAGGTACTGATATTTTATGTAGTTATTCGACTAGTATAACACCCATGATTACGTTTTATTATGGAATTATTTAATCATCTCATATTTCTGCCATAAAGTGTTGATGTTTACAATATATAAAGGAATTCACCATGCCTAATTTTTATGTTACCTTCCACTGTATTGCAAGCTCTTAATGAGCATTTGAGCCCACCCATTTCTCATGTTTCATTTTTACAGGATACGCAGATGCTAGTTATGAGTGACTTGCAGGAATAATCTATGAAGATTGGATGTTTCTAATGGAATAAATTAGTGTTTTTTTCTATTCAAGTAGTAATGTTGAATTTATGTATGTATCTTGCTTCCAAGTCTACTAAAATGATCGTTCATTCGGGACTTGATTCCTTGTAATCATGCCAATGTATCAAAATCATGCACCAGCTTCGCGATTCTATGTTCAGGTGTTACCATTGGTATCAGAGGGAGGTATATTACAATCCTTGGAAACTATATTTATATAAACTCTGATTAAATCACATTACCCTAAGATTGACTTTGAGAATTTGTATATATGAACATCCTAGAATTTTTGTAATGTAGAGATATTGTGTATTTTCCAAGCAATACATCCATGTCTGCATACGAGCGGGTAGAGGTTTCTTTGGCACCTATGTACCTAGGAGTGAAAACATCAACAATGAGTTTCAGTCTTGACCTGGGGTATAATGGTACACGGAAATGGGCCTTACTGCACTATTGGTTTCAAAACTCCTAGGGGATATTCTTAGGATAATTTACATTTTCTTTAAAAACTTATTTGATGGATTTTAGTATTAGATAAGAATAAATGTTATTGTTTAATCCAAAGGTGTTTCAAATTGGAAATATGGTATCATGATATTCTATAAATGATTTTATGACTATGGTTACTCACACAATGCTTTCTAGTATTAGGCAATGGCTGGATTCTAAGGAAGTCATAGTAACATTGAGTATGATGTACAAGGTGGGAATGGTGGTATAAATGATAAAAAAATGGAATGTTGGTAGGCATAAAAGATATCGTGTAAATGCAGAATTAGTTTTTCAAAAATATGATCAACTATATTTATATTAACCAACTCCCAGACTCAACAATGAAGAGAAAGGCGATCAATGATAAGATCTCCAGCTGTGGAGTCTATGGAGAAAATAAATGTCAATTTCTATCATGTAAGAAATGTGGAAGGAGACACCTAGGAATGGGTCTCAATGGAACAAAGAAATGATTTTTTTGTGGGAATGAAGAACATAATGTAATGAATTATTGAGGAAAAATGATGAGTACTGTGGTTTAAAAAAATGGACCCAAGAATCCATTTAATGTCATTTGCCGTAAATGTAATGAACCTTACACTACCCGAGTGAATACCATATTATATTGGATATCATCTTGGACAAAGAAGAATCTCTGTGTAAATAAATGGTTGGAGAATTGTTTAAAAGTATTAGTGCTCTTTGATTATGGGCTTACATTGGAAGAATTTTCTCTTGAATGTGTAACCCTTCAGATTTTCATGTTTAATGATATTTGAGGAATAATTATACATTCTCTTATGAATATAGTTGTAAATTACAATTTGTTTTTATAAGATCCTTGAATTTGAGGAAATGACAAGTTATTAAATTTTTGGATTAAAATGTGAGGTATGAGACAACATTTGTGGTTAAATTATGTTATGGTTATTGTTGAGAATTTATCTCATTATGGTAGTGTAATAAAATATAGTTTTTGAAAAAGCACAACACGCAGACCATGTGATAACACGTCATGTCGGACAAAGCTGTGGGAATCAAACCCACAACCAGACAGAGTTTGGGATTTATCGACCACCACTAGACTACATGAAGTACCTTGTTAGTGCGAATAATTAATTTAGTTAAATGATTTTATTAAGTTGATTTTGGAAATTATGTATTATCAGATGGATATCCTTAGTTTAGGAAAATGATTTGGGGATTAAGTGATAAATGTTATTTTAGAAGACATTCCCTCTGTTGGGAACACTATATACCTAGGGAAAATAAAATACTATGTGATTTCATTTGAAGAGTAATGGTGGATATTTTTCAATGTTTTCATCATATATGTATAGTGATTCAGGATATTTATTGAAATTATTAACATATCATATAGAATATGTGATTAGGTTAATTACTTTTACGTATGTGACATTATGTGTATTCGATATAATTTTGAGATACAATTTAACGTGGAGGATAACGTAATAAAATTCTTCGGAGTTTTGGGTTTAAATAATAGTTTGGATTATATTGAAGGATTTTAAGTACAATTGTTCATTCAAGGGTATTTTTTTGCTTTGGGTATTATTTGTTTAAATTTTGGAGATTCATAGTATTATTACTTTCTATAATAGATTTTTCTTTTTGGGGATCATATGATCATTTACTATCAATTTTGGTATTTGTTATTGTTTAATGGAATGAAAAATATATAGTTCTTTCTATTTGGATTTGGTGATTCTATATATGTTGATTGTAGCGCTTTATGTGTAACCAAGTCCTCTTTAATACTCATCATTTAGAGAAATGATATGTCTGTGGTAGACATATATTAATGGATGATACCCTACTTTTAAAGTATGTATATCTCATTATAATCTTTGTAAATATCATAAATAAATTCATCAGAATTATGAAAAGGATCTTAAAACAAAAAAAAATTGTTTACTTTTCCTTCTATGTAATCAATGACCTTTCAATCCATCACATGTTTATGGCTTTCAGGTCAATAACTTCTCTTAATAATATTCACGATCACTCTCCATCAGAACTTGATGATTAGTTTTCTTTTCCATATCAATGTTTTCATACATGGAACCCTATTATGTGTTATTTTTTGTAACCTTCATAGTTACCATTATTTATTTTAAAATAGAGGCCTCATTAATCCATTTTTGAGGTCGGATTTCAACTATGAAATTTTCAACTGTCAAAACCCAAGTTTTCAATCTTGATCATAAAGTGAGACAATGAAATTTATAAAGGGATGGGAGAATGTAACACCCAAGGGTTCATAGTAAATTATCTCTTTAAATTAATTGAATAGCTTGCACCTCACACAACACCGAGTAAGATCCCATGATGTCTTAGCAAACTAGCTGTTCAAAATCAATTATGAATAGTATTAACTGAATTTTGAATTGTATATATTCCATATAATTTTAACATCTATATTATGTGTATCATAGACATAATATACGAAGAAATTCATTTTTTCAGATAAAGGATGTATTTTTTTAAAAAAATGCAATTTTGTAGCCTTTTAATGGAGAACCCTTTTTAATTCCAATATTTTACACTTTTATATCATCATATTGACAAAATAAACTTATTATTTATAATTTGGAAATAAAAATATAGTGTCAATAATTTTTTTTTGTGTTTTTGTGATAATTTTCATATTTGGGTGAATAGTGAAAATAATAAATTTTAATTGAAAAAAGCATTTGAATCAAAATAATTTATTGTGTTCAATTATACATTTGAATTTCTTGGATGTATAATTATTTTATTTTTTTACCATTTAATCAAATATTGGCCATTAGGATTAATTTCACTTTGAAAATATATATAAAGATGTGTCAATCTTTTTATAGTTATTGTTTCATTAAAACTTGCTATTTGTTTTGATAATGGGAATTAATTTTTAATTCAATTAATGAAACTTCTATGTATTGAATTTGGTAAAATAGAAATCATTTTTGAATTTGTGATATAAAATATTGCTTAGGCTGAATTTTTGGTATTTTTCTGAAAATCCTCAACTTTTGATGAAAAATAAAACCACATAGTATTAGTTAAAAATTGAATTTTTCATTTATTTGAAAATTTACCACTTCAGTGAATTGAATATTGAATATCTGATATACATGGTTATTATTAGTAATTAAAATTTTGTTCAATAAGATGAAAATAATTTTTCATGAATACTAACGTTTGACTTTTATATACCATTGTTAAAGGTAAATAGAGTAATTCAAGGAAAAAAGAATATTATAATAACACAAAATTACCTTTATACATGTTATAACCTTATTGTATGAGTCACGACCTACCATTGGCATCCCGGGGTCAATTTTGGGACCCCATGGAGTCACTTAAAAGTGACATTGTCACTTTATTTTAATTAACATAAAGTAAAAACAAAAATGACATTAACAAATATTTATTAGTATATCAATTTCTATATGGTGTTATATAAGAATATATTCGACTATAAATATTCATTGGAAAGATAAGAAGATTTCCTACATTATGGTTGTTTTTTTATAATTTTTAGACATCATATAAATTAATGTATTTGTGACACAATAATGATGCAGTATCCACCTCCTTAATAAATGATTTAAATAAATAAGATTATTAATATTAAAATAATATCAATAACCAGTCCAATTCTTACTGGATGATTTTATTTGGAACTTGAGTCATATTATATTTGTCTTTAAATAGTTTTAGACCTTTTTAAACCAAGGATAAGTTTAAAATAAAATAAAAATTTAAAACATTCCAAAAGAGCCCCTCCTCTCCCTTATAAAAGGACACCATTTATAACCCATTCCTCACACCCCTCAACCCTCTTGGAACATCCAACCAATTCCGTAATAATCTATAAAGATATCTCTATTCCACCTAGATTCCTTAACTTGCTCATAAGTTACTTCAATGAGTCCTTTTGATTCAATCCAAAGGGAGTTACCCAAATTAAAAGTAATGGTTTCTCTTAACTTCTTTTATTTTATTGAACTTATTCAACCCCTAACCTCTTTTTATTACTTACTTTTATAACAAAAAAAGTAACCAAAATATACTTGGATGTTTTTATGTGAAGTATTAATACTACACTTACACACACCTCCATTTAATGGGTAAAGAGCACACAGTTTCTGATGTTAGAAAACTAATGCCTCATGAAATGTTGATTGTTAAATTATCTCCTACCACCACTCTTGGTGGACAATATGATGGGACAGTATTTATATATGATATATATTAATTTTATTTTTTCTTTATGCTTCTGTATTTTCCATTTATATCATAACATTATGGTTTCGATTATGGGAAAACGCAGTAATTTCATTTGAGGATGTGTGGACTACTACCCCCTAAATGTGATTTGATCCATTAATGCCTTTTGTGTGATGTCTAATGGATAGAATTAATTATATAATATATGATATTATACTGTAATTATAATATACCTATGTATCATTATGTTTTAAATCAATTAAAATACAAAATGGAAATGAAATTACTGTGTATGTGTACGTACGGCTTACCGTTTCCATGAACGATGCATTTCATTTCATATCCCCAAATGTTATGTATTGTTATAAATACATATATATATATATACTAGATATATAAAATATATATATGATATCTAAATAATTTATATCATTCTGGAGAAAATGGATTTTTTATCACATGGACAAATTGTAATTATAACATGTTCATTTTACTCAAGTTACGAACATCGATAAAATAATTAATATGAACTCAAATAATTAACTAATTATTAAAGCAATGTAATAAGTGATATTAAAGGAATAATAAACATGAAAAAATGTTCTTAATCAAGTAAAAATTAACTTATGTTTATTATTAATGAAGAACAAGTAACATACAAGACAAGTCTGACATCAGGTAAGGGGTTTCTAATCTCACTTTTAATGTCATGGGATCTCCATTATTCGCCACTTATTTTTTGCATGTGGAATGTTTTGTACTTAAATTTGATAAATAATATCATTATTATTTTTATATTCATGGTATTCTAGGATTATTTTGGTGGTTATTAACATTTTGTTGTACTACCCGATTGATTACAACATGGTTTTAATCTAACTTCTTATTTCCATGAGATTAATTCTATATTGCCACTATTTCTTTTTCTGTGGTTTATGTAGTGACAATGATTTTATTAATTATGTTATATACATTAATTTAATTATATTTACATCTTTATTTTATTATTATTATTTCATGTGGTGTATGTTTTGAAGTCTCCTAATCGGTAAGGGAATTTCTAATTTCTATTTCCACTCTTTGGGCTTTACGCATAATTCTTTGATTATTTTACTCCAAGATTTTGTGTGGAATCACTATTTATTATTTATTTAGTACTTTCAACTCCTATTGATTTGAATATAATTTTGATACATATAATCACTAAATTTATAATTTCTAAAGTTATCGATATGAACTCGATAAGATTAATCTTAACTCAATTACCATTCATTGAGTTAAACAACTGAGTCATGGGAGTTGTTTTTACCAGAATATCTGTGAATGTACTCATATTTATTTACACTGAATATCCAATCATATTGAGTTTATTTATATTTTTCACACATAATTATGTAATTTATTTACCTTATCCTAAGGATAAAGACTTTATAAGGGATTTCATCTCAATTTACATTCTATTGAGACTTCTTTGTTGTTTTGCGCCAATTCAATTTTCATTGGTGTATATATTTTACATTGACATTATATATCATTAATACCTTTATTGTAATTATATTATTGAGTTTTTTATTACCTCAATTATTTTTATTCAAGCGCCTCTCATTTTGTTTGGTACTATATCTAAAATATCATTTTAAATGTTTTAAATATTTATTCTTCGTAATCTTTCTCATTAATGTACATGTTTTAAAATTTGTTTTAATGATTTATTTATATGGAAATTAATTTTTTAAAATTAAAATTCCTTCTAAAATCAACAATGTAGTATGGGACTATTTGATTCAAAAAATCTATTTTAAATGGATTCTTGATAAATAGTGATACTTTTAAATGTTTTCATAAAATAGTTGAATATTTCTCTCAAATAGTTTTGATGATTTTTTTCATATATGTAAATATCCTTCATTATTCCCAATTGAGGTTAATCTATTATAATAAAATCATCCATATTCTATTTAATGAGTTATGTTTGACTTTGGATGTGCTATTTTTATACAATTCATGGTTTGTGATTAAAATGATGACATTTTGTATGCTAGTTTTAATACGAATGTTTAGATTATGTTTCAACAATTTTGTTAGAGGAATTGATTCGACATAGTTAGCGAAGGGTGGAGCCTTATATAGCTCTTCAATGTATCGGTATGTCTCGTGAGACAAACTATTGTCTTGGCACAAGGCCATGAAAAAATCTTATTTGTAGTCTTCGCATGAGGCCTTGACTATGTGGTATTGATATTCAACATTAAAAATTCCATCATTATGAGATCAGATATTCATATTTCTTGTGGTTATTAGACTAGTAGAATACGCATTACAATGTTTTTATGGAATTATTTACTCATCTCATATTCCTTCCATAAAGTGTTCATGTTTATTGTTTGTAAAGGCATGTGTTTTCAATTAATCACCATGCCTAATGTTTATATTAAACTCTACTATTTTTCTTTCTCTTACTGGGTGTTTGATATCACCCCTTTCTTATGTCTCATTTTCCCAAGATATGAAGAAGATAGTTATGAGTGAATTGCAAGCATAGTCTAAGAATCGTGGATGTTTCTAATGGAAGAAATTCGAGTTGTTTTTCTTTTCAAGTTGTAATGTTGAACATATTTATGTAACTTGTTTCCAATACTACTAAACTGATCGGTACTTCGGGACTTTATTTTTTTTAATCATTCCAATGCATTAAAATAATGCCTCGGCTCCTAGATTCTAAGGTTGGGGCATTACAATGGTTGTTGATTTTGATTTGTTTTCTTTTTCATCTCATTTCATCATAGTTAATATTTGGTTCATTAGGTATTTTTTAAAGAAAACATGGATGTTTGGAATGAAAAGGAACAACACATTATTGGTGTATTGTTTGATAAACTATGTAGATATACCGAGGTAAATGTGCATTAGGTATAAAGCGTATAGTACAGTTGGAGTACGAGTGTTTGTTTTGTTGGAAGGAACTTTGTGGTCTCTCCTATATCTACCACACAGTTTGCTTCAAGGTTTAATAAACTATGTGGCCTAACCTTGTGAGTCTCCATGAATTAAAATCATAAAATATATAAATTTTCCAACTTGGGTTTTTAACCAAATTCACCCAAATCCACCACCTGAATTTCCTAAACCCATGGAGACCTCTCTATTTCATCCCAATCTATTCCACCTACTTCATTAGTGTAGTTATATGAAATCTTCAAATTTGGGAAAGTTTATTCGTGGTAATTTCTTCACTTTTCACCTCCAATTTCGTTTTTGAGAAATTTTTCATGGATTTACTCTTCAACCCTAGTCATAATAGTCTAAGGGTACTATTTTAACATGTTTTTAGGGGGCTTTAGTTGTTTAGGCTATTTATCTATATATCTAGTGTTTTGGAACCCTCAATGAGTGATTTCGGTTGTGTGAGTCCTTTCTGCAATGATTTTGAGGTAGTATTGTCCATGTTCTTGACTTTATAAAGAAAGAAATATTTTTTTCATGATATATTCACCTTAATTAATATTTTATTACCATTATATGATCCTTGGATAAATGGCTGGGTGAGGAAAATTGTAGTTTATCCCTATTTCTTATGTTAAATAGTATGGTTTTGTTAAAAATGTTAACACTACAAGTCTTATAAATCAGTATATTAAATTTTAAAATTTATTTTTGATATTTTAAACATTATTTAGAGACAGGAATAAATTTTGGCATGAAATTGGTATTTTATGTTTTTTTGGGTGTTGAATAATAATTGTTTTGATATGTTTTTTATCCCTATCATGTGATAAATTTCTTTATTAGATTTCATTTTTAAAATGTAATATAGAGGTATTGGTTTGGTTTTATAGACATTATGGTAGCACGAAAAATATTATTATGGGTCCTTTATATGGTTTACATAGCAGTTTTGGTTTTTGTAATGAAATTCTCATTCGGTTTCTACATTGTTTGGGCATGTGCTACTGATTAAAAGAACATTTGGCATTTTTTAAGCAATTGGATTTCATGAATAAATAATATGATTTTTTAGAAGATTTTATAAAAAAAAATACGTGTAAAATGGTGTGTTTACAACCTTAAAGAAAATTTTGCTTTCTATCATTCATAAAGGTTAGTTTTGTGAAATGCTTAATGTCCCATTTGGACACATTGTAAAAATGATGAACAATTATTATTATAAGAACATATTTTGGATGTTTCTCATGCCTTGTATAAAATAATTGATGAGATTTATTTTGTTTTGGAATCCTTGGAATCCGTTATCAAGGTTCCTAAATTGGGACTCTTTCTATTCTCCTAATTATAAGGAATGAGATTAGTCATTAAGGAGACTCAGGGTGATACCTGTGTTGAATTTATTATTATTATAAATTTCAGTGACTTGATTCTTTGCTAGTATCAGTTGGATCACCCTTGTTATATAAATGATACATTGGAACCTACAATAATGAGAGCATTTACTAGGAACTATTACAGTACTAGTAGTTGGAATACATTCTAGTGGCCCATTGTTGGTGGATATATTGGGGGATATTTTGATGGGATTTGACATCAATTTATCATATGTTGGGGAGGAAGAGTGTATAGAGTATTTATGAATTCATCAATTTTGGTATGATTATGGGGATGAGGTCACATGTATTGGTATCTTTTGTATTATTTTAGATCTCCTAGGTTAACCCATGTCTATTGGCTGTTAGTTTATTGCACTTACTAATTTGATACATATATGATTATTTTAATTTCCCTTGATGTGTGATTACTATAGTGCCTTATTTTATAATGTTTTCCTTAGAATGTGAGGTGTTTTTTTAATAAGGGTTATGGAAATTGTATTCAAAGAAATGTGTTTTACCCCATTTGAACAATCTGATATATTTAAAAATTACCTCCCCTTCAAAATACCAATGTCGCACTAATGGAATGAACCTGTTATTGGAATTGAATTAGGGAAATGATTTGTACTTTTTTTTAAGTAAAATTTGTAAAAAATAGTCTTTTATGTATTGTTGTTAAAAATTAAAATTTATGTTTTATTATAAATTAAATGAAGTGAATTGTGAAAAGATTATCGGGCTTGCCAACATAGTTTTCATACTCACACATATAGTTCTTTTCTATTTTTAGACATTTTGCAGGTTCCATCTTGTGTTCATTCACATTGGAAGGTATTTGTAATTTTTGTTGGAGAGTGATCTATAGGGTACCAAGGAGATAATGTGGTCCTAATGTTTAGTAGGTTTAGTTGTGTTATTTTTTTCATATTGTTGTATAACAGATGATTTGATCAGTTTCTTTTATATAATTACTTTTAGGTGAATTTTTCATGCTTCTTATTTCTTTTATTATAAATTTTTGTGAAATATCTCCCTTGTGTACTATGTTTATTTCCAACACTCACTACCATCCCATGAGGATCAGGAATTGAATTTGGCCGATTCCATGGATTTGACCAGGTAACAAATTAAAGGTTAACCCAGGATGGTTTCTGACATAATGGGAGATTATGTTTATAACATGTACATTAAAATAATGATCTTGTTATGATTTTTTTTAATAAATCCACATTTTGAAAATAACATGAATATTCATTTGAATCATTTTTATTAAAGGTAATACATAGGTAAAAATATAAGAACATGGACCTTTTTTTCAGGCAAGTTTTTTCCTTTTTCTGGTGTTTTTTAGAAAATAAGAGTTTCTGGAAATTTTTGATGTACATGTCGTGTACTATCTGAGTACACATCGTGAAATTTATTACCGCTTGAGGTCATGTGTCGGTCATGTCATGTGCAAAAACACGGCCATTTATGGGTGACATGGAGTCCGCCTAAATCAGAGGAAGGAAAAGCCTAGTACACACTGTGTACTACAAATGTACTCACCGTGTACTTTGTTTTTTTACTAAATGCACCGGGGTCACGTCTTTACCCCAGAACTGTCTTATTCCCCAGTTTCTTTGACCGAGGGTGTTCCATACAGCCGCGGATCTTCGATGAACCCCCGAGCCTCCGTCCGTTCTCCGAATCGACCACTATTGATATCATTGGAACCGCAATGGTAAGCTCTTCATTCTCCTAGAGCTTAGTTTCCCAAGTCCTCTTCTTTCTCATGTTATTGTGGGTGATCATAGTAAATTTTTTCCTATATCCATGACATTCTAAGGATATTCAAGCTTAGAGGTTCGAATATATCGATATCCTAATGTTGAGGTAGGTGGTTTGTGCCTTTCTATAGAATGTCTTTGAATATTTTGTTCAAATTCTACCAATACCCTTGACTGGGGTATTGTGTGTGTCCTTTTTTCCCTTGTTGGTTGCCTATTTGTCTTATATGCTTGAGTAGAGGTTATTGTTGTGAATAGTGTAAATTATTTTTCTTTGGATGCATTGCCCATGCATGTTTCGTCTATTTATGATTTCTTGGTCTATTTTTTCTTATTAGTCTATTTCCAGTTCCATGACTTGTTTTTAGGATGGTATGTTTGTTCTTCCATGCTGAGATGTTGTAGATGCTATCGAAGTAGATCTTGAGGATACTTTGGTCGTTACACGATGCGATACTTGCTGACCTTATATAGGGTAGTGGGAACCTAGAGTAGTAGACCACAGGGAGAATGGACATAAGGGCTTCTTCAGAGTGTCTTATAAATTACGATGTGATACCACAGGGGGGAAATGAAGTTGAGTGATTTCTTAGAGTGTCTATAGTTCCTCAAAACGGGCCGCAGGGGGAATGAGATGTTGAGTGCTTTGCCAGAGCGCCTTTAGCATGATACGAGACTATAGGGGGGATTCCCGGTGAGTACTTCCCCGGAGAGTCTATTCTTTAGTTGAACCAGAGGGGTGAGGCTATGTCTGCCTATCAGAGGGTTTCTAGTACTTTTAGGTTCAACCATAGGTGTTAGGTTGTGAGAATTACCCAGAGGGTTACCTGTTTGTTTTACTTGCTTGAGTGGCTACTTTATTGTTTGTATATTATATGCTAAAGACTGTGGATTTTTTTCTGCTGAGTACCTTCCTGTTTACTATTTTTTGTACCTTACCTACCATATATTTACTGAGTATTAGGAACAGATCTTGTGGTGGTTTCCTACTGGGATTTAGTCTCACACCTTGTTTGGGCCATGATTCTGGCCCCAAAAAGATTATATTTTAGCAGGTATATATAAGGGAAGGCTCCCTTTAACTTCTGGAACATAATTTTCTATAGATCTGGAGAGCATGGGACCACGCTATGGATTGCGATGTTGAGGATTTTATATATATAAATTTTTTTACATTGATTTAGTAATGTTTTCAGCATTGTGACTTGTTTTTCTATTTTCCTAGACATATATGTATCATGCATCATTTATATATGTGCTCCTTTTTTTATAATTTCTGTCTTCCACTGTTTACTCTTGTATGGATTTTTATAGCTTCCGCTTTTGTTTATTTGTTTCACGTCCACTATGTACTCTTCCAGTGAGTTCATTGTTTTCCCACTATCACACCCAAGGCCCTCACATCTAGTCAGCAGCCTCTGGCATTTGGAGAAATGTGCTTGAGTCCATGTGACCAACCTGGTCTGGGGAGCCATTGGGTGACATCTAGAATTGGGATGTTTCAAAGTTGTATCAAAGTTTTTCATTTCTCTTGGTTTACAGTTTAGAGCCTTTAGCTGGGGATAGGAAGAAATAGGTACATGGTAAAAAGCTATGCCCTGGAGTAGCTAACTTGTGTACAGGGAAAATCTTATCTACCTCGTTTGATTGCACTTTTTTTTTTCTGGTTTTACAATTTTACAGTTAATTTTATTTAACATTGAGTGATTCACAAGTTTTCTATTGTTACCATTGCTGTTAATGCGGTTCTATTTCTATCACAACCTAATGAGATGAGGGTATACAATCTCATGCATCATATAGGATGTTGTTAGAAAAAACATGTAATGCATTCTTTTCATGCCATATAGGATGCATTAGTGATTGCATGCTGTTGTGATAGACGTTCTGTAGAATATGCATGCTGTTATTATTGATTCTTGATATAATACATGCTGATTGATAAGGAATTGTTTGAGTAGTGCTTGGTTTAGATGAACGCCTAACTTTTGTCCTTGAGGTGTTATGGGTCCTGATGGACTGGAACTTGGTGGATCATCTCTTTGTTTCCTTTTTATAACTTGTATAAGCTGCAAAGAATTGATTCGAGGGTTGTATGGTCTCTCATGGATCGAAATTTGGCACCTTCACAGTTCGGTTCTCTGTTTTTTCTGGGCATCAGAGTAGTTTCTGAGGCTACTGTCTGGAAAAACCTAGAATACACGGTGTGTACTTTATGAATACACGCCGTGTAGTTTTAAAACTATGCCAGTGACTGTGTAGGAAGGGATACAGTATTGTGAAAAAACAAGTAAAAACACACCATGTATAGTACATACACGTCGTGTTGTAGTAACCGTGTGTCTACCCATGTGACTAACGACATGTATGGATAAAACTTCATTTTTACATGTCATTCCTTGATTTCTCACACTGTGCAGCATAACCTCGGAACCCGGTCGTGTCACGAAAAACACGGTTCGGTGTAAAATTTTCTTAGTACACATCGTGTTTGTTTGGAACACGCAGTGTAGTGTAACTAGGGTTCACATGCCATGTCATGAATAACACGGGCAAGGTGAAGCTTGCCTTGTACACGCTGTTTCTATATTGAACATTCTGTGTAGTTTTTTCTTAGGAGAGCTATGTGGATTAGCCATGTAGAAGGACCCGGGCAGTGGAAGAGGATTCAAGTACACGCCGTCTGTTTTGAGAACACGCCATGTGTATGGGGTGCTACAAGACCAGTTCAGGAAAAGGTACACGCCCAAGTGAATGAATTTAGGGAATATTCCATGTATTCTTTATACACGTCATGTAGTCATGATTTGTATTTTTTAATGCTTTATTTCCCCTGTTCCCTTCTTACACTCCTAGTTTTTTGTCCTTGATAATGTTGATATAAGGTGTGTGTTTGACCTTGTAGAGTCATGGCACCGAAACATCCTCTGGTTGTACGACAGTTTCCTGGAGGTGGTCAGACACTGGATATGGCTGATCAAGGACTTCCCACAGATCCTCATGTTGTGCCAGCCTTGGCACCAGCAGAGATACAGGTTACAGCTACCAATGATCAGTTTAGGGAAGGCTTTTTAAGGATGATGCAGAACCTCCAGGGAGCACCTCCCCCTGCCTTGACTATGGAAGAATTGACATGGGTCTTCTAGCTGCATCATCCTCCCACCTTTTCAGGGGAAGGAGGACCTCAGGCACCAGAGTATTGGCTAGAATCCATGATGATGATCATTGAGCTTCTGGAGATTCCCCTTGAATGGCGGGTCAAGATTGCTACCTAAATGCAATGAGAATCCACCAATAGGTGGTGGGATGTGATATCACAAGCGAGTCATCGTCAATTTATGCTGTGGGAGGAGTTTCAGGGCCTCTTTTACGACTACTTCTATCCGGAGACCCTGAGGGCCAATCGAGCCCAGGAGTTCATGAGTCTTGAGCAGGGTACTATTTCAGTTATGAATTATTCCTCTCATTTCACCGAGATTCACCATTTCCCACCCCTCTTGGGTGAAGATGGGTTGTTCATGGAAAGGAAGTTTGAGGATGACCTCATAAGGGATATCCACTCATAGGTTAATATCTTTAGGTTGACTTCCATCGCTTCTATTGTAAACCAGGAACTGATTGAGGAACCAAATCTGAGAGATTCCGGAGTTGAGAGCCATGGCGGTTCTACATCTAGAGTTAGTAAATCACCAGATAACAACATGAAGCATCATAGGAAGTCTATGCGTGGTGAATCGAGGAGACGAGATTCATCTTTAGGTAGCCAGGTGGTATGCTACTAGTGTGGAAGGGATGGACATTTGAGACCACAGTGCTAGAGAGACCCAGTGGTGGGCCAATCTTAAGGCAGTATGGGTCACCTTTAGCGCTTCTGTCAGGTTTTCCCACCTGCAGCTAGTGATGGTGGTTCATCCATGACTCCTCATTCAAGAGAAGCACCACCAGTTTCTCTCCAGTCAGGGAACTAGAGTTTTTATGCCCATTCAGGATGAGGTATAGGTCATGGCCGGAGTGGTCAGTCGTCAGTCTATCAGCGATAGTAGGTCATATCAGCTCAGAGAAATCAGGCAGGGCCATCTGGCTGTGGTACATGTTAGGCCTTTGTAGTGGAGCAGACCCAGTAGGAGCCAGATCCTAGACCCTCTATAGTTTGAGGAACGATCTTAGTAGCCTCAATTTTATCTTCTAATCTTTTCAATACATGGTATTTTGATAGCTTTATCTCTATTTCTATTTTGGAGAGCCTTGGCCTCTGTATCTTTTCCTCTACCGATACGTTGACTCTAGACACACCGTTGGGAACTTGAACGACTATTGTATGTCAGTGCAAGGAGTTCCCTCTATAGGTGGCTGGGTATCACTTGTTATGGGATATTTATGTCCTATAGATGATAGGATATGTTGTCATTCTCGGGATAGACTGTCTAGTTTCTTTCAAGTAAGTCATCTACTATTATCACCAGAGGGTGAGTTTCATATCACCATATGGTGGATCTTTTCTTCCGTGGGACGAGTGGGATGTCTAGGCGAGTCAAGCAGGACCTGAGCATCATGGACATGGAGGAGTCACAACCCAGATTGATAGTCTATAACTAGATGACCAGGGGAACTCACAGTTTGACTTTCTTCCATTGGTGGATTATTTCAGAGATGTCTTTCCAGGGGACTTTTCATGTTTGCCTCCAAAGAATTAGGTAGACTTCTCGATTGATCTTGTTCTAAGAGCGGCACCGATGTCCATTCTTCCTTATAGGATGGAGACACCTGAGCTACAGGACCTCAAGAAACATTTTGAGGAGTTATAGGCAAAGGGTTTCATCTGAACTAGTACTTCTCCTTTGGGTTCTCTAGTACTATTTGTGAAGAAGGCAGACCGCACCCTTAGGCTTTTTGTGGATTATCCGAAGCTGAAATAGTTGACGGTCAAGAACTGATATCCCTTTCCTAGGATTGATTACCTCTTTGATCAGCTTCAAGGAGCCTGGGTATTCTTGATGATCGATTTGAGGTGCAGTTATCCTCATTTTCACGTTAGACCATCAGATATACCTCTTACATCTTTATAGAGCAAGTATAGTTTATACGATTATATGGTTATGCCCTTCGACCTCACGAATACCCATGTAGTTTTCATGTAACTGATGACCTAAGTGGTCCATCCATTCTTAGACTCTTTTGTGGTGGTCTTCATGGACGATATCTTGGTGTAATATCACACTCGACACGACCATGCTACCCATATTGAGATAGATTTGAGTAAACTAAGAGAGAACCTGCTATATGCTATGCCCTCAAAGTTCCACTTTTGGATGGATCAGATTCACTTTTTGTGTCTCTTTATATCAGAGATAAGAGTATCAGTAGACGCAAAGAAAGTCAGTGCAGTATTTTCTTGGGAAAATACGAAGAATGTCTTTATGTTTAGGTGTTTTCTAGGGTTGACTGCATACTAAAAACGCTTCATATTGGACTTTTCATGCTTAGTATCACCTTTGGTAGGTCTGACCAAGAAACGGGTGAAGTTTTTATGGTTAGATTCATTTGAGTCAGCCTTTCAGGAGAGGAAAGGGATTTTGAATTCAGCACTGATACTACTATTTCCAGAGCAGAAAAAAAATCTATACTATTTATTGTGATGCATCAGGTATCTACCTAGGAGCTGTAATTTTTCCGGAATATGGAGTCGTTGTGTACGGGTCTCAGTAGTTGAAGTCACATGAGAGGAACTACCTGACGCATGATCTCGAGCTGGTGGCAGTTGTTCATGACATACGATGTGGAAGACATTATCTTTTGGGAGAGCACTTTGTGATTTTCACTAACCTCAAGAGTATCAAGTAAAACTTCACCCAGCGTTATATGAATCTGAGGCAATGTAGGTGGGTTGAGTTTCTTTAGTTTTTTTACTTTGATCTTACCTATATGCTCAGAAAGGGAAAGTTAGTGGCTGATGCGTTGAGCATGAGGACTTTGATACATGCAGTTTAGAAGGCCAGCAGTGAGTGGCAGCTTATGGATCTGTTCTATGAGATGCATTTGGAGGTGCACGACAGACAGGGGCAGACCATTCTATCTTATATAGCTGTTATATCTGCAGTTCTTGGTCAGGTACGGATGAGGCATCTATCTAAATCAGAAGTCCTAGTCCTGTAGAAGAGTGTGTCAAGAGAGCACCCTCTTCCTTGATGAATAGTGGGAGAGGATGAGATCTTCTGTTTCCAGGGATGTATATGGGTTCAGGAAGACATACACGAGGTGCTCATATGGGACTTTCATTCCACATTTTGGGAAGGTCATCCCGGCGTCACAAAAATATATCGTGATCTACACCACCAGTATTGGTGGCCAGGTATGAAGATAGATGTTGTTGGTTTTTTCATGAGGCGTTCTACTTGTTAGCAGGTGAAAGTGTAACATCAGCAACCAGCATGTCTTTTGCAAGAGTAACCCATTCCCAATTAGAAGTTGAATGATGTCACGATGGACTTCGTGATCAGTTTGATTATATCACCTTGAGAGAATGATGTTTTATGGGTTGTGATTGAAAGACTCACAAAGGTCGCTCACTTCATGCCGATCAAGGAGACCTTCCATGTTGATGAGCTGGGACAGTTGTACATATGAGAGATTATATGTGTTCATGAAGATATATACTCCATCAATTCAGACAAGGATGTGCATTTTACTTCTCTATTCTGGAAGGGAATTCAGAAGGGTTTGGGTATATAGGTACTTTTGAGTACATCATACCATCTCTAGACAGATGTCTGGTCCGATCGTATGATTTAGGTTCTTGAGGATATTCTCTGAGCATGATTTATAGATTTTAGAGGTTATTCGGAGAAGCATATACCTCTTGTGTAGTTTGCCTATAACAATATTTTTCATGAAAATATTCAGATGTCACCATATGAGGCTTTGTACAATAGGCCTTTCCGATCACCCTTATGATGGCTGGAGGCAGGAGAGGCAGCTTTGCTGGGACCTCGTCTTGTTTAGAAGACCTCAGAGTAGATAGAGTTGATTCAGAAGAGGATGGCTATAGCACAGTCTCAACAGAAGTCTTATGCTGATCAACATAGAAGACCTCTAGAGTTCAAGGTCAGGGATCAAGTTTTCTAGCGTGTCGCACTGAGGTTGGGACACAAGTGGATTACGAGATAGGGTATGCTTTCACTATGGTTTGTTGGGCCATTTTAGGTGTTGGAGAGAGTTGGGTTGGTTGCCTATCGGATGCAGTTTCCTTTGAGGTACCGGACTTTGCATGATGTCTTCCATGTTTCTCAGCTCCGATGTTACTTTTCAGACCTGTCTCATGTCCTTCAATCTGATGAGATTGAGCTCGAAGGAGATGCATTGTTTGAGGAGCATCATATCCGGATTGTCGATCGCATTACGAAGGTTATATGTGGTTGGTCTTTTTCTCTAGTACGGTTTCTATGGTAGAATGGGTGAGTATAGGATGAGACTTGGGAGAGGGAGGTTGATGTACCATCACAGTGGTTGGAGCCGTTCAAGGAATCTTCTTCTACGCCTCGCTAGAGAAATTCGGGGATGAATTTCATTGAGGGGGGAAGTTTTTATGAAGACAGACCTTCTTTTCAGGTATGTTTTTCCTTTTTCTGAAGTTATTGAGAAAAGAGGAGTTTCTAGAAATTTTTGATGTACATGTCGCATACTTTCTGAGTACACATCGTGTACTTCATTGCCGATCGAGGCCATGTGTTGGCCGTGTCATGGCCACACACACGGCCATGTAGGGGTGACATGGAGGATGTCTAAAGAGGAGTACATAAAAGCATAGTACACACTGTGTACTCCAAAATTACATGTCGTGTACTTTGATTTTTTACTAGACACACTGGGGTCGCGTCTTAACCCCAGAACTATCTTCTTCCCCAGCTTCTTCGACCGAGGGCGTTCTGTAAGACCGCAGATCTTCAACAAACCCCTAATCATACGTCTGTTCTCCGAATCGATTGTTGTCGATTGTGTTGGAACTACAACGGTAAGCTCTTCCTTCTCCCAGAGCGTCCTTTTCCAAATCCTTCTGTTTCTCAATTTATTGTGGATTTAGAGTTTTTGACATTTTCATAGATCTATGGAATTCTAAGGAGATTCAAGCTTCTAGGATCGAGTATATAGATCTACTAATGTTGAGGAAGTTGATTTGTGTCTTTTTGTAGAATGAATTTTATTATTTTGTGCATATTCCACCAATACCCTTGAATAGCGTATTGCGTGATTCTTTTTTTCCTTTTTTGTTTGCCTACTTTGCCTGTATGCTTCAGTAGAGGTTATTGTTGTGAATTGGGTAAATTAATGTTCTTTGCATTCTTTTCCAAAGAATGTTCTTCCTATTTAGGATTGTTTGGTATAGTTTCTCCATTTAGGCTATTTCTATTTCCATGCCTAGTTTATAGGATGGTATGTTTGTTCATCAATGCTGAGATGCTGTAGATTCTAGCCAAGTATCTCATGAGGATACATTCATCGTTACGCGATGCGATACTTGTTGACTTTATACAGGGCTGTGAGAACCTAGTGTAGTAGACCATAGGGAGAATGGACATAAGGTATTCTCTAGAGCATCTTATAAATTACGATGCGAGACCACATGGGGAATTGACATCCAGTGCTTCCTCGGAGTGTTTGTGGTTCCTCGACACGGGCCACAAGGGGAATGAGATGTAGAGTTCTTCCTCAGAGCTCCTTTAGCACGATACGAGACTATATGGGAGATTGACCATGAGTGCATCCCCAAAGAGTCTATTCTTTAGCAGAACCAAAGGGGTGAGACTGTGTCTGCCTCCTAGAGGGTTGATAGTGCCTAGAGGTTGAACAATAGGGGTTAGGCTATGAGAACTACAAAGAGGGTTACCTGTTTGTTCTACTTGCTTGAGTGGATGCTTTCTTGTTTGTACATTATATGCCAGATACTATGGATTATTTCCTGCTGAGTACCTTCTTGTTTACTGTTTTCTGTACTTTACCTACCATATATTCACTGAATGTTAGGCACAAATCTTGTGGTGGTTGCCAACTAGGATTTAGTCTCACAACCTGTTTTTTCCATGATGTTGGGCCCAAACAGATTATATTGTTGTAGGTGTAGATAAGGGAAACGCCCTTCGACATCTGGAACATGATTTTCTATTGAGCTGGAGAGCATGAGACCAAGCTATGGCGTGTGATGCCTAGGTGTTTATCTATTTTCCTTTTGTACTTTGGTTTAGAAATGTTCTCATAATTGTGACTTTTTTTGGATATTTTCCTAGACATATATGTATCATGCATCATTTATATATGTTCTCTTTTTGATTAAACATCCATTCTTCTGTTTATTACTCGTGTATAGATGTTTACTGCATCAAATTTTGATTATTTGTTTCTCTTCCGCTGTGTACTCTTCCAATGAGGGAATATTTTAACCACTATCATACCCAAGGCCCTCGCTGCTAGTCAGCAGCCTCGTGCATTTTAGGAAATGTGCTTGAGGCCATGTGACCAACTGGGTCTGGAGCGCCATTGGATGGCTTCCGGAACTGGGATGTTACAAAAAATGAATTTCAAAATTATTGGTTAAAAATAAAAAACATTAATAAATTTATTATAAATAAAACTTATACATGGAAGAAAATGATTTTTGACCAAATAGTAAAACATAAATGATTTTATATAAAAAACATTATTTCAATATATTGACTACAGAATGTGAGAAAAATGAAATAAAAACATCAATTCTACTGACATAACTAGTGTAATAGAAAAATATAACATATTTATCTAATTAAGATCAAAAAAATTTCAATATAAATTTATGCATAAATATTTTTATAAAAATGGGAGTGAAACACAAATCCTTTACAAATATGTAACGTTCTATTAAAATCCATAGGTACTATAAAAGCATAGATGGATATCAATATCCCCAAATTTTTCCTAATAAGCATCATAAAATAAAATCATGTTCATATGTAAAAAACATTAAATAAGTAAGTGGCAAATAAGGCATGTTTTACATAAATAAATGTGAAAAATATTTTCTACCTCCAATGTCGTACTTCATCTCACACATTCCCACCATCCATACAATAAATATAGATTTAAGAAAAAAATTTATAAACTTAATCAAATATTTCATACAATTTATGATTTAATTATAACATCTTATCAACCATTTAATAAAAAATTGTTGTTAACATCAATGTTTTAGGTGATAACAACATTCATTTACATGCATGTGTCTGTTTTGGATGTTTATATCCATATATGTTGATCAGGTTCCCATCATTAGAAAATCATTAATCAGGATTTAAATATCATATATATTTAATAAAGGTATATTTATATTCATAATCAAATTTTAATGATGTAAAAATGAATTATATAATTCATAGAGATGATATGATATACATACACATAAACACTTTTTAATCATTTTGACATATGGAATGAATGGATGGTAAATAATAAATACCGTTTATTAAATTTTTATTATATCACACATATCATATATCTTTTTATAAAATTTATCCTTTTTTACAATAATGTGACGGAAAAAAAATGAATCGCATCACTTCCAAAATGTGGGGGTCCACACATAAAGATGAGCAATGTTATCGATTTCCAGTGGATTGGAAGAAGGTTGATATTTTTTTATCCATTAATAATAAAATAATTAAAAATATTTTCAATACTATACTAATTATTTTATAAATAATACCATATTTTTAGAGGAGGTAATGTAATATATTAAATTTAGAACACCCAGTTATGAGTTATTCATTTTCATTGAGAAAAATTCTCCACCTTACAGAATAAGAATTGAAAGGATTCTATTTTATAAAGACATTAATCTTCGTGATGTGGTGATGGAATCTTGGAAAATGTTATGGTGGGTCATGGAATGATAGAGGGATAAAACATTGTGAAAATCATTATAGATTTGTTTCCCTTTTATAAGTGCGAGGAGTGGAACTCTAGGAAGAATTTAATATATTAATATAATATAGATTAGATTCATGTAAAAATTGATCCAAATTGTTATTATTTGGTTAATAATTTAGTATGGGTGAAAATACATTGATGAAATGAAAAATGGACATGTTTAATGGGATATGATTTATATTTTAAACAATATCATTTCCACATAGATGAATAATTTTTTAATAATTTTAAATCATTTTCTAGAAATCTAATCACAATAAAATAAAATTAATTTATTTTTTTGAAATACAGATGATATTATAATATAATTTTTGAAGAACTCATTAAAAAGGTTCTAAAATGACATGTATTCAATGATACGGAATGTATGGTATTAATATTATTTTCTAATTTTTTTATTAGTGGTAGATATTATTTTAAACGATGTCTTTGGGTTTAATGTCCTATTTAACGAAATTTTAGGTTAAATGTGGTAATAATTTCTTTAAAATATTAATGGGTTATAATTTTACATATGAGATAAAAATTGGATCTTAAATGTACGTTAGATTAAATTTTTGACCATTTCTCAATGTAATTATCCTATTTCATGTTATTTATGATTGTAATGTAATTTAACAAAAAAAATTTAATACAAAATAAAATTAATTTATTTTTAAAAACTATTTATAATAATAGAATATGAAAAAACATGACTATAATAGAATTTGATTATGAAACATTAAAACAACTCAAATATCATATCTTCATCCTAAAAATCGTGGGTAATAATAATTCTCCAAAATTATATTTCATAAACTATATTTAAAATCATTTATTTTATTTATTTTTAATTGAAAAAATATTTTTTCAGTATAGATAATGAATTTATTGTAATTATAAAGTCATTAAAAATTAAAATTATTCTTTATGATAACTAAAATTAATTAATATTTAAAATATATGTTTTAACCAAAATTCCCCTATTTTTTCATGATATTAATAAATTGGAGATATTATAGTAAAGAGAGTGACGTTTGGTTTTAAGGATTTTCATAAAATAACATAAATGTTAATTACTAATGGATTTGTCATGCCATATTTTTATTAATTGGATATTTATTTAAAAAATATACCCATTCAATATAATGATATAATTTTCAAAAAAAATTTAAATCCATATCCTATTATCTGAACTATTATTTACATATTTTACCCAGATTACAGTGAAAAATAATTAACAATTCTACAATAACGAAAGCAATAAAATTGACCTATTTATCAAATTTAGACCTCATTATTCAAAATTTTAAATCCTTAAACAATATTCAGTTCATGGATGTTAAGGAAAATTTTTTAACATTATAACTGAGAATTCAACGAAATTTTGTATTTAGAAAACATTATTTTTTCTAACGTATCAAAATTATTTATTACAGAATTATAATAGAAAATAAATATCGAAGATATTAATAGAATTATTAACCAACTTAAATGAAATAATTTTACTTATATAACCATATTCACGCAAAATTTATATTTGCAAAATCTAAAAATGAAATTAATTTTTTTGAGAAAATATTGTATTTTTCAATATTCATTAAAATGTAACATTAAAAAATATTAAAAAATTGACATTAATTTTTCTTCAAATTCTGATTTTAAAAATGAATTTATATTTTTAAAAGAAAAATTTCTAATGTTTTATGAAATAAGTTAGAATTTCTATATCGAAAATTAAAATACTTGTCATCATTATAGAAATTGAATTTTTTGAAAATTAATGTGTTCAGTCAATAAGGTTTCATTATGACATTTCCACTTCTTCGTGATTTGAAAGTCATAAACACTCTATCTTAAGTAAAATTTCATTTTACCATAAGTTTTATCTTAATGAAAAAAATCCATCCCCATGGAAATTTATACTTACCATGTTTTTCATTGATCATATTTTAGTTTCTATATATCTAAATCTTTTTATTTTTAAGGGTTCAATTCAGTTTCATATCTAAAACATCATAATTGTTTAAATACATAGATATAGAGTATTCTGTTTTCAGGACCCGAAATCAAAATCTGAATTCTATGAAATTCAGACATTGAATTATCTATAATTCAGACTCTGAATTCTCAAAACTTTAGACTCTGAATTCTCTGAAATTCAGAATCCGAATTCCATAAAGATAAATAATTGAATTCTATGATATTCAGACTTTAAATTCATAGAAATTCATACTATGAATTTCTTAGAATTCAGGTTCCTAATTCCATATAATTATGACTTTGAATCCCTAAGAATTCAGACTCCAAATTCCTTAGAATTCGGGCTCCTAATTTCCTTGAATTCAAACTCTAAATTCTTCATAATTCAGACTAAAAATTCCTTAGAATTCACAATCTAAATTCCTTATAATTTAAACTCCTAATTCCTCATAATTCATGCTCTGAATTCTTCATAATTCAGTTTCGAAATTTTTCAGAATTCAAACTCCCAATTTCTCAGAATTTTGACTCTGATTCCCTCATAATTCAGCTTCTGAATTCCATAAAATTCATACAATGAATTGCTCAGAATTTTGACTCCGAATTCTACAGAATTCTGATTCTATATTACTTGAATAACAGAATATATATATCCAAGTAATATGGACTCTGAATTTTTTTCCTTAGACACTGAACATTATTTTCCTTAGACTCGGGACATTTAGATTTAGTTTAGAAACCATAGTTTTCTTACCTTTGTTATAGTAATGAAATGATTTCATGTATTCTGTTTCTAACTATCTGTTGTTTGAGTGAAACGTGTATAGGACCCTCTAATATTCAAGGAAAAATATTACTTTTGGAGGAGGGACCTGACTGTTGGAAATGCACCTGTAAATTGTAGCTCATTTAAACGATCCCAACACATACAACACACGTTGTTAAATGTAGAGATTATATGTTTCTAAAGTGATTTATAGAGAGAGATACAATCATGCATTATAATTATTAAACAACTTCTTCGGATTACTTTTTAGGACTATGATTATTGTTGTGTATAATCATGGGATTCCGAGTATATGAATACAGAAGTTTTGACTACCATAAAGTTTGAGGACTTCCTTGATAAGGAAGACTAAAGATCTAACTACCTTGAAGTTTAAGGGCTTGCGCAGATAGCTAGGAAGAATCTGATATTCTTTTCAATGGATTAACCTGGTGTAGGTAATAAAACGTTTTTGAAAATATAAATCAAGGCACCTTTATCCAAGGATGTTGGATACCCTAATCTTTGGGTTAACATATTTCATACATGTTACTTGTATTGTTTCAAGTTTGTTTTCAACTGCATTTTTATTATTAATGAAAGTATAACTATCTTATAACTGATCATACTATTACTTGGATTAGTAATATCCTATACACTGTAAGGTAGAATCTTTGTCCTTGTAAACTTTTCTTATGTTTCATTTCTGGAACAATATTATTGGAATCTAGCATATTTGTAGAATTTTGAGGTCTTGGGAATTTACCTCGTTTAACATTGTTAAACAATAGAATGCCTTAACCATCTTTAAAGGTTCCAAAGGATTTTTTAAAGTATTAAATCCCCCCTCTTCTATATTGAGCATCTACATCTTATTTCGATAATACAATTGGTATCAAAGTACGTCTCTTAAATACTTATCATCACATATATATTTTCTATTATAAGCTCTTCATTGATCTATATTTTCCATGCTTAGGATAATATTATCCTAGTTTAAAATCATTTACTACTAACATGTCTCTATAGATGGATATTTTCATTGAGATGGTAAGAATGAATGTTGGTTAAATTGGAAATATTAATCCTACTAGAGCACTTATATTTGATAGGAATTATTATGAATATTGGAGTGAACGTATGAAGACTTTTTTCATTAACACAGAAGTAGACAACTTTGTAAAATGTATTGGATATTATAAGATTCATGATAAGAAAGAAATAAATTTTACTAATCATGAAATTTTAGAATATCAACTAAACTATAAGGTACACAATACATTGTTTTTTTCCATGACTAAGAATATATATAGCCACATTTCTCCATGTGAAACTCAAAGTTGTATTTGGAAGAAGATTGAAGTAACTCATTTTGGAAATCCAAAGTTAATGAAACTAGATGAGCTATGCTTAGAGATGAATATCATGGTTTTTTGCTTTTCATATGGAGAAACACTATGTAAGGTACAACAGTGTTTATGATCATTGTTAATAGCTACAATATATGGGTGAAAAAGTTTTAGATGATGAGGAACTTGTGGAAAATATTATAGACATCACGCCTAATGAGTGGGGATCAAAGAGAACAGTTATTGATGAGAATAAGAAAGATTCACATAATAATCTTTATGAGATATTAAGAACTCTTCTTCAATAGGTGAGTAGAATGAAAAGATACTATGATCTAAATAAGAACAATAATAGAAATGGAAGTTTTTCTTTTATAACTACTTCAAGTCATATGAGATCCATGACTCTTGAGATTGTTACAAGATCTAAATCAAAGAGGACAGTTATTCAATCCAAATCAAGGGAAAGTGATCATTCTGAAAATGAACTAGCTAATCATGCTCTAATAGGGAATATGATAGTTGGGAATAAAGAATTTCAGTATAGATATAAAAAGAAATAAAGAAATGATAAAAAAGACATAGAAGTCACATATTATGAATGCATGATAGAAGGGAATATAAGACAATATTGTCCTATTCTTAAGAGAAAATACAGAAAGGAAAATAATTCTAAGAGGAATATATAAAATTACTACAAATCTAAATCAAAAAATGTTTTGAAATCCAATGATACCTAGAGTGTCAGTGGTGGTGTCTCTTCTGATGAATCCTCCAAGTACAAATCTTCTGGTCGAAATAATATTGGATTACAAGCCGAGTTACCTATTAAAAATCAATATTTAATGTCCAAGTTACAAAATGTTGAATCTATAACCAATCTACCCTTGATTACTAAATATATTAATAGTAAAAATTATGAATATTCAGATAAAAAATATTTTTAGATGAAGATAATACTTTAACTAATTGGGAAGATGTTTCTATGTTTGCTATGATACTTGAGAATGAAAATACTAAATTCATGAAAAATATTGATAAGGAAATTTCTTGGATTTATATTTTTTCTTAAAAAAATATCATATATTTCTAAATATCATGATAATAAAACCATTTATTATTAAAGTATTTGAAAACCCCTAGAGGAAGCTAATTTTGAGATGTATAAACTTTCTAAGGATCTATAAAAAGTTATTTCTAAGAAAAATGTTTTCAAGACAAACTCTAGTGCTAAAACTAACATTTATTTAGAAAAAAACATTATTATTAGACTGAAGTCAAAAATATTTTCCATAAGGATGTGTTTTTGAAACATTACTTTAGATAAGTAAAACATTGATAAGATGTATTCCAAAATTTGATCTCTGTGTAATAATTCTTCTTTTGGATATATTCATTCACAACTGGTTTTTGGTAATAATTATTTTGTTCCTCAAAGTGCTCCATTCTACACTAAGTGTCAGTGTGGTGGGTATTGGGCCAAAAATTGCTCCTTAAACAAAACTCAGTCTTTAGGTTTTCATAAACATTTTTTTTCAATGAAAATTTTGATTCTTAAACATTTTCTTTCTGATGTTTTTGAATCCACGAATGTTTGGGTTCAGAAATTCTAACACTCTTATATTATAGAAAGTAAAGATAGTTCCAATAGAAATACATGGTGCATGGATAGTGGATGTTCCTGGAACATGACAGGTAACAAATACATATTTTAAAACAGTATGAAGATGAAGGGAGGAAAAGTAACATTGGAGATAATGCTCAGGGAGAAATTATTGATATAGGTAAAATTGTTCTTCTTTAAAAAAAATATATTTCAAATGTATTATTTGTTAAATTTCGTAAGCCCAACCTTATTAGGATAATTCAATTATGTGATTAATGTACCCTTTGAATTATAGAAATGGTAAATATTTAGTACACAATTACAAAGAAGTCTTTATTCATTCTTCACATATGTAAGAGAATGTTTGAACACTAAACATAGAAGACCATATGAGCCAGGATCTACCCTGTCTTAATGAAATGGAATAGAAGGTTAGGACATTGTAACCTTATAAAACTATGAATTATTTCTATGAAAAGACTATTTCAGTATCCAAAGGAGCATAGATTTGATTCTTCAAAAGTTTGTGATTCTTGTCAATATGGAAAGACACATATATCATGTTTTAAATCAATTCATGATGTCTCAACTACTGATGCATTACAGTTAGTTCATATGGCTCTTTTTGGTCCAAATAAAACTGGAATCATTGAAGGAATATATAATGTATTTGTTTTAGTTGATGATTACAGTAGATTTACATGGGTCGATTTTTTGGAAATGAAATCTGATCATTTTTCTTATTTTTAATGTTTTAGATCCCATGTTAAAAATGAGAAAAAAATTCCATTGGTAACTATTCATAGTGGTCATGGAGGAGAATTTCAAAATTCTGATTTTGAAACATTTTTCATAGAAAACTAATTTCTCATATATTCTCTACACCAAGAATACCTCACCAAAATGGTTTTATTAAACAACAAAATTGAATTCTTCATGAGATAACAAGAACCACGTTGACTGAATATTTAGTAGCCAATCATTTTTGGGCTGAAGCTATAAGTACTGCCTTCTATACTATGAATCTTATTTTGATTATAAATTTTCCTAATAAAAATCCATATGAGTTATGGAATGGTTTAAAATATAGACATTCTTACTTCATGGTTTTTGGTTTCATGGTGTTCATTATAAATACTAAATATTATCTACAGAAATTTGCATCAAAATTTGATGAAGTTATTTTATTAGGCTACTCCACAACTTCTATGGCTTATAAAGTTATCAATCAAAATACTTGTACTATTGAAGAAACAATAAATGTTAACTTCGATGAAAATGATCATTTTGTTTTTAAACAACCTCAACCTATATCTTCGGATTTGTTTTCAAAAACTAATTATCAACCCTTTATTGAAGATCATTCTGATATGGAAAATTTCCATAAAATATTTCTGAATCAGTTACCCCAGATGAATTCCTACCATACGTTGATGAACAGGTTTATGAAACCCAAATTAGTTGTATCTTTACAATCATCCTAGTGATAGTATCATTGGTGATGTAAATCAACCTGTAAGGACTAAAAGTTCATTAAGAAATTAAATAGAACATATTTCATTACTTCCCCAATTAGAACCAAAAAGAATTGATGAATCTTTATATGATGACAATTGCATAAAAGCTATGCAAGATGAGCTAAATGAATTTTAAAGGAATAATGTTTGCATCTTTCATGAAAGACCTAAGGAAACATATTCTATTAGAGTAAAATGGGTCTTCGTAAATAATTGTGGAGAAAATGTAATCATATTAATAAATAAATCTATATTGGTTGCTAAAGGATATAAGAAAAATGAAAGAATAGAATCTGAATAAACCTATGCTCCAGTAGCTGGACATGAATCTATTCGTACTCTACTTGACTTTGCAGCATTCTTCAATTCCAAAAAATTTCAAATGGATGTTAAATGTGATTTCCTTAATGGATTTGTTCAAGAGGATGGTTTACATGAACAACCTCCTAGTTTTGATGATACAAAACATCCTGAACATGTTTTAAAACTAACCGAACCATTATATGGACTTACACAACCCCCAAGATCCTTTATTGATAGACCTATAAAATTTTTTATTCAAAACAATAATGTTAAAGGAAATTCTGATCCAGCCCTTTTTATAAATAATGATAGGAATAAAAATTTCATTGTTCATATTTATGTTAGATGAAATTATATTTGGTTCAACACAGCAATCGTTACTAATTTCATTGCATATATAATGAAATCTATGTTTGAAATGACTATGATGGGTGAGTTAACATTTTTCCTTGGTTTTCAATATTCTCAAAAACCAGAAAGAAACTATATATCACAAAATAAATATATTAAAGATCGTCTTAAAACGTATGGATATGAAAACACTAAGAGTATATGTACTCACATTGGTACCTAAAATTAACTTGATCTTGATGAAGCTGGGAAACCAGTAGATCAAAAATATTTTAGATGTATGATAGGTAGTCTACATTACTTGACATCAAGTCATTCAGACATAATGTTTTTGGTATTCTTATGTTAAATATATAAATCCAATCATAAGGAATATCATTTAAACGCAGTGAAAAGTATTTTTTTCAACTTAAAGGGATCAATGGATCGAGGACTCTTTTATACTTCTCGAAATGATTTTATTTTTAAAAAAAATCAGATGTTGACATTGGTGGATGCTAAATGGATAATAATAGTACATCTGGAACTTTTCATATCTTAGGAGATTAATTAGTTTCATGGTCATGCAAAAAAGCAACACTCAGTAGCACATTCCTCTACTAAAGATGAATACGTAGAAACTGGAAGTTGTTGTGCTCAAGTGTTGTGGATGCAACACACACTCACTGGATATGGTAGGATTTTTACCAAAACACAAATATTTTTTGATAATACTAGTGCCATGACTTATGTAAAAATCTTTCACAACACTCTCATGTAAAACACATAGAAATTAGGCATCAATTTCTTTTTGATCACACAAAAAAAGGAGATATCATTCTTTTATTTATCAGAATGGAATATCAACTTGCTAATATTTTCACAAAATATTTACCTTCTAATATATTTGAATACATAAAACCAAATATTGTATTGATAACCATAAGGTAATATTTCATATTTACTTCTTGTTGAAACCTATCTCTTTACATTAACAAACTCTTTTTCATAAGGGGAGTACATTTCCTTGTTAGTTAAAATTTTTTGTAGTTTAAAATTTTCCATAGCTTACAATTATTTGTTGTCTATGATTTTTCGTAGTCTAAAATTTTTCATAATCTAAAATTTTTCATAATCCAAAATTTTTTTGTTATCTAAAATTTTTGTTAGTCAATATTTTTTAGTAGTCTATAATTTTCATAGTCAATATTTTCGTAATCAAATTTTCTGAATCTAAAGTTCTTCACAAATAATTTTCCTCATTAAGAATAAATATCCTAGAAATCATAAAAGTTTTTTTTTCCGTTCCTAAGTCTTCATAACCATTTTACCTTGCTGTTATTTCTTTTTGTTTTTAAAATATTTGAATTCAATTTTCCTAAAATCTAGATGTTTTTTCAGAAACATCAAAAGATATGAATCAATTAAAATCCTTATTCAGATATACTCTCAATCGTTAGATCTTCTCAAGAAGTTTTCAACTAATGGATCAATCATGGAAGGTGAACCGTTCCTTCTATTTCTAATATAAAGGACCCCTGATGGTTGTACCACATCGAATATCAAGCCTCCAAGTGTTGAAGCTCTACCTCTATTTTTATGGTCATTCTGATTCTTCAATGTTTCTTCCGTTCATAATTTTTTTTGAAACCTCTACTTAGAAATCGTAGTCATCTATTAAGGTAATCTCTGGGTGGCACATCTACTGAGAAAGGTTTTTCGATTCTATTTTTTATGCCAATTATGATTTCATTATTTCTAAGAATATGAAGATGAATAGTTGGGAGAGTGTATATATATTAAAACCAAGAGCATATAATCTGATGTATAGAGAATTTCTGGTTGAATTATATGAAATGATTTGTTTTTTCAAAAAGGAGGAAGAGATAAATTTTCATTCAAGCGCTATGGAAATACATACACCCTTTCATATAACATGGTAGCAAATCTGATAGGGATTCCTTATGAGGGAAAAGAAAAGTTTTGAACACACAAGCTACCTAAAGAAATATGAGATTTTAACAAGAAAAATGCTATAGATTATCTTCATATTTAAAAGGTAAAGTCTCTGAAAATTATTCATCACTCTAAAAATATTAGGATTCATCATCTATGGGTTCATGGTTTACACATTATGAGAAATGGGGACCAGGCTACCCTAATAAAAAGCAATATGTATGTTATGGATTTCCTAGTGAACCTAAGAATGATAAACATAGTTAAACATATCTTTTATAAGATTGAGAATATAAGGATTGGAAACCTGATGTCTCAGATTATCATGTGTCCAGCCATTATTTCAAAGATCATTTTTCTTTGTCTTCAGTCTTTTTAGATTCCATTCCGTTCTATGCTGAAAATTTATAAGGAGATGATTTTGAGTGATGATACTCTATGGAGGATGAAGATTGGCATTAATAGCCAACTTAAATAATTTCTTGATTTTTTAGAAGAACAACATGAAGCTATATAAAAATGACAGAAGAGGATGATACTTCTAAGAAAGGTGGAAGGATGATAAAGTCGAAGGAACCAGAAGAGAAAGAAAAACCCTAGTGTCTAAAGAAACTCATTCAGCACCTCTAAAGACAAAGAAACAAAAAATCATATCCTGATGAGGTAGTGTCTTAGTGGAGAGAAGATAAGAAGAACAGAAAGGAAGGGGATCCTATGATTGTCTTGGACCCTACTAAGGAAACATCATTGAAGGAAGTGGATGCGGTGAATCTTGAAATGAAAGAAAAATAAAAGAATAAAAGGATTAAATTAATGGAACCTGAAGTCATTAAATATCTTATGAAGGCTACGGAAAAAGGCTCTGAATAAATTCTTGTACCAAAATCATTTTTGATAGAACCATTTCTAGAGTCTCCAGGAAAGAAGTTAGTGATTCCAGAATGACATCAAGACGAAGAAATAGTGCAAGAAGAATAAGTAGTAGTAGAAGAAGAAAAAGATACTGGTGATAATGATGACATGATAAAGTAAGTGAAATATTTACATAAGAAGGAAAGTACTGTTGAGAAATTATCAATACAAACTTATGAACCTGATTCATCAAAACTTGATACCCATGAAAAGATTATAAGGGTGAGGAAGAAGTGAATAAGTTTTCTGAAAATGAATGTCCCAGTCATGATTTCATTCACCCAGGGGATGTTGATGTAGGAGTCAAGAAAGAAGAAGTTGATGAAGATAAAATTGTTTAACTATCATATAGTGAACATGAATAACCTAATAAAGAAGAAATTATTCCAAAATATGATAAGGTAAAATAGGTGGTAGTCGATACACCTAAAAAAATTTTGGTAAAAAAGAAAGAAGTTTGTGCTTTATCGAAGAGGAAGGCTGTTGAAATAGAAAAATAATCCTCACCAAAAAAAGTCTCAGATTCAGAATCATCCTCACTTAGACATGACTTTGTTATTGAGTCTTTGAATAATCTAGTTGGGACTATTCTAATATTCCTTAGTATAGAATCAAGATTTCAGATGCTTGAACATACATTATATCAAAAATCAGATTTAGTATCCATGATGATGGATAAATGTGTCAGTCTCGATGCAGATTAAAAATATTTTCTCATCAGCTATGAGGCTAATCGTTGATCTTAGAAGATGTTGAAAATCTGATCAAGAAAGAAAATAGAAGAGATGAGAATCTTTGAGGGATTTCAAGATAATTTCAAGGATGCTTTTGACACTGCAGATGTGAAGATCGATGATCTAAATAATAGTTCTGAGGAAAATATACCTATTGAACAAAATTCTTGGAAGCAGGAAGATAATTATTTGAATAGCAAGCATAACTCTGTTCCCATGAATTGGAATAGAGAAAGGGATTTCAGAATTGAGATAGAAGAGAAGCTTGTTAAGCAAGAAGAAGTCTTGAAAGCCCAGGAATAATCTCTTAAGGCACAGGAAGAGATAATTAAAGCCTTAGAGAAGAAAACAGAAGGTCAAGATCAGTTGCTCAAGCATGTAGGAGAAGATTACAAGGATATCAAGAAGTTAAAAACCATAGTGAAGAAGCTGATATCGAAGGAGAAGGAAAGATAATCATTTCTAAATATGATCTTTTGTTGCATTTTCCTGTTGTAAAAATTGTTTCAATCATAATGAAATTCTTATTTCAATTCATAATTTTGGTTACTTAGTACTAATCTCTTATGTACCAAATTTCATTTCCATTAACTTTATTCCTTTTTGGAAATAATAAACGGAGAGAAAGGAATGTTAAAAAGAATACTATGTAAATAATAAATTTAACTAAGGGGGAGTTCTTCCAAGGGGGAGTTTTTATCATGGAAATTTTTTGTATGATAGAAAACATAAAATATCATTCAGAAAATCAAGAATATGATCCTCAGGTTTTCTAAAGCCTATAGGAAGTTAGTCATATTCACTATGATCTAGAATTAAAGTGAGATCTGTTTTTTGTAAGATCATCGATATTTCAATGTCCATATATTCTTTTTTGTATGGATGTTTTTGCTTTCAAAAAAGGGGGAGATTTTGGAGTCAATAAGGTTTCCTTTATGACCTTTCCATTCCTTCATGTTTTCAAAATCACAAACACCCAATCTTAAGGAAAATTTCATTTTTCCACATGTAGTATCATAATACAGAAAATTTTCCTTCCCCACTGAAATTTATCCTTACCATGTTTTTCATTGTTCATATTTTAGATTCTATAAATATAACTCTTTTTATTCCTAAGTGTTATATTCGGTATCATATCTAAAACCATGGAATTATATAAATACATATAGAGAGAGTATTCTGTTTTTAGGAACAAAATTTAGAATCTAAATTCACCGAAATTCAGGCTCTGAATTCCCTAAAATTCAGACTCAAAATTCTCTAAAATTCAGACTCCGAGTTCTCTGAAATTAAAATTCCGAATTCTCTAAAATTCAGAATCAGAATTATCTAAAATTTTGACTATGAATTCCATACAATTCAGTTTCCGAATTATTCACAATAAAGACTACACATTACTTAGATTACACACTCTGAATTTCTTAGAATTCAGGATCTCAATTCCTTAGAATTCAGACTCTGAATTCCTTAGAATTCCATCTTCGAATTCCTTAGAAATTAGACTCCAAATTTCATATAATTCAGAATCCAAATTCCTATTAATTCAGAAACATAATTCCTCAGAATTATAGTTCTAAATTCCTTAGAATTCAGACTCCAAATTTCTCAAAATTCAGACTCTTAATTCCTCAGAATTCAGGTTCTGAATTCCTTAGAATTCATGATCCGAATTCCTCAGTATTCTAACTCCGAATTCTATAGAATTCTGAATCAAAATTCCAGGAAAAATAGAATCTGAATATCCGTGTAATATAGACTCCGAATATTTTTCCTTAGACTCAGAAGTATATTTTACTCAGTCTCTGGAAAATTACACTTATTTGAGAAACCATATTTTTCATATATTTGTTATAGTAATGAAACGATGTCGTGTATTTTGTTTCTAACTAACCGTTGTTTGAGTGACATGTGTACAATTCCCTCTAAAATTCAAGGATAAATATGACTGTTGGAGGAGGGTGATCACTATTGGAAATGCACCTATAAATATGAGCTCATTTAAATGAGCTCAACACATACAACACGTGTTGATCAACTTAGTTATTACATGATGCTGATGTTATTTCTAGATAGAGAGCCTTTGATGCTTTGTGCGTACTGATCAACTTGTTCAAATTGAATTGTGTGACTTTTAATGTTGTTTTGTACAATTGGTGGGTTATGGGGATTGGAAGAAAGAGGTGTCGAATATCTTAATGTTATAGGACTTCCTTGATAAGGAAGATAAAGGTGCCGACTACCTTGAAGTTCGAGGACTTCCTTTAATATGCCTCTTCACCACACTGCACCACCGTCATCCACCACTCAATGGATAGAAAAGAAATAAAATAACTTTTTATGTTAATTTATTATTTTTTAAAATGTTAGAAAATTATTTTTCATGTCCGACCATTTTTTTCAATGTTAAGTCCTTTCTGGAATAACCTCGGTGTTTTGAGTTTAATGGTGACCTACTATTTTTGATCTGTGTACTGGTCTAGAAGTTACTATATCTCAATCATACATTTACTTAAATTAACATAATGAAGGATCAAAATTAAATTCTAGGAACACCGGGAATCAGAATCATGTGCCCTAAAACTATTTTATCTCTTAGAAATTCCATAAAATTTTTATAAAAAATTACACGGAAATTATAGGAAATTAAATTCTCCCCTCCTTAGGGCTTTATGTCCCCAAATGTCAACATAAAGTCTAATCGAACAAATGTGGGTATTGAACTTGATTCTGAGCCTCTAACTACAATTTTCTCTACAGGAGGTTCTTGTGCTACCACTAAACATGAACAGGAAGACTCAACCATCCATGAAGAACCCAGTCTTATTGATTATCTATCTCCACTAGGAACTCTGCAAAAGTTATCTAATTGGCAATGTCTAGCTCACCATAGGTGATGTCATTAGATTGATCATCCAAGTACCTCCTCAGCTATGAAATGTGAAAAACATCATGCACCCAGTGCATCTATGGGGAAAGGGATATGAAGAATACCACCTCTCCAACTATATTGAGCACCAGTAATGGACTAATGAACCATGGAGATAGCTTGTCACCCCTGAAAAATCTATGCAATCCCCATCTGGGCGAGACCCGAATGAAGACACAGTATCCATACTCAAACTACAAGTGTCTCTTCCTCTTATTAGTAAATGATTATTGTCTGCTATGTGCAGTCCTTATATTCCCCTGGATATTCTGCACTTTCTCAGTGGTAGCTTGTACTAACTCTGGACCCACGATTAGTTACTCTCATTGGTCTACCCAACATAGAGGTGATCTGAACATCCTCTCATGCAAGGCATCAAATGGTGCCACGCCAATGGTGGATTGATAGATATTGTTGAATTAAAACTCCACCAATAGTAGGTGGTCCTCCCCACTACGACCAAAATGAATGACACAATAATGAATCTTTTCCTCTAGGTTATGTATGTTATGCACCATCATACCATCTGTCTGAGGGTGAAAAGTTGTGCTCAAGCGTAGCTGAGTCCGGAATGTCTCTTGAAATCCCTTCTGCAACTGGCATGTAAAGCATGCATCATGGTCTAAGACAATCATCAAAGGCACCCCATGAAGCTGCATTATCTCCTTAACGTAGAGTCATCTTATTCCCACTAACGATCCATGCTCACAGATGGGTTGGAATAGGGACGACATGGTGAGTAATTGCATTATCACCAAGATAGATTCGGGGCCCCAAGACATGTGTGGTAACCCTATCATGAAGTCCATAGAGATACCATCCCACTTCCATTCTGTTACATCAAGTGGTTGTGCCATGAAATTTGGGACTTTATGCTCGACCATCACTTTCTTAAAAATGACACATCGTGAAATGAAACCTACCATCACTTTATTCATCCCTGGATACCAGTTCTGACATTAGAGGTCCCTTTACATCTTCATCACACCAGGATGTACCTCCAAATTAGACGTATGGAACTCCCTCAACACCTCCTCCTGTGACATCACTGTTACTATGGTGCATCCTATAAAAATCATGATGTGCTCCCCACTTATCAAAAATATCTTAAGATATGGTTCTAAGGATATCTGAGCATGTTAGTTCTCGAAGTCAACATCCATATTTTTTGCCTCCATAACTCTCTATAATATTAGAGGAGTGATATTCATCAACCAAAGGGTAGATTTTATATCATCATATACATATGATATCTACGTCACGACTATCTACATTGTCACTTCACTTAGCAGTTGTAAACCATACCTCCTGGTGAGCGCGTCTACCACCACATTATCCTTTCCAGAATTATAGCATATCTCAATATCATACTCTAGGAGGAACTACAACCAACATCATTGTCTCATGTTCTTGACCTTTTATGAGACGATATTCCAAAGACTCTTGTGATTGGAGTAGATGGTAAACCATTCACCCACCAAGTAGGGATGCCACATTTTCAACGCTAAGACCACTCCTGTTGACTCCATGATAGGGGTCTTTTAGTACTACTAATGTTTCCTAAACTACTGTGATCTTTTAGAGATCATTACTCACTCCTACATCGGGACACATCCCAGTCAGATCCATGATGCATCACAAAAGACTACAAACCCATTTACTTTTTTAGTAAGTCTCTAGATGGGGGAACTCGTCATTCTCTGCCTTAGCTCTTGGAAACTCTATTGGATCCCCTCTATCCATATGAATGGTTGTAAATTAATTTTCAAAGATGAAAAGGCTTCTTATTCTATATAAAATCTATGTATGAGCCCCAAAAGTATCTAGAAATTACTATGAAACTCTACAATTCAGTCGCACTCCGGGGTGGCTCCTAAAGAATTACTACCTCTATCTTCTCTAGATCCACTACAACTCCATCCTATGAGATGACGAGTCCTAGAATGAGGATATCCCGAATCCAGAACTCTCACTTCGAGATCTTAATATAATGATGGTGCTCTCATAGTGTATGCTGAACTATCTGCAACTTGGTAGTGTGATCCTCCTTCGTTGTGGCGTATACCAAGATGTCATCTATTAAGAAAACCAAAATACGATCGAGGTAAGGTTGGAATATCCTGTTCTTGAGTCACATGAACAGTTCTGGGGAATTCGTCACACCGAAGGTCATCACCAATGACTCGTATTGGACATACATGAATCTAAAGGTTGTCTTCGTTACGTCGACATATCGTGGTAGAAGCTAATGATATCCAGACCTGAGGTATATCGTCAAGAACCATATTACCCTCTTCTTTTGATAAAAGAGTTCGTAAGTACTTGGTAGTGGATACCTTTTCTTCATAGTCACCCAGATAATGCAACAATAGTCAACAAATACCTCAATATCTCGCCTTCCCTCTTTGAAAACAACACTAGGGCTACCTATGGTGAAACACAAGCCCTCATGAATCCATTCTCCTAAAATCCTTCAACTGTACCCTCAATACATGAAGCTCTATTGGAGCCATCCAATATGATAGTTCAAATATTGTTTCCATCCCTATGTATAGATCAATGAATATTTCTACCTATATATAAAGAGTTATTCTTAAAACATCTTCCGGAAAGACATCCTCATACTCATCCACCACTATAGGAATGCTCAGACTCTTCTAGTTTACCACACTAAGGTTTAGTCTAGCCAACAGGTGATTCATCGGCTATACCCACCTATGAGAAGGTCCATCTTGTGTTGTAGAAGATCCCTTCTCAATGATTTAAGAAACTTTTGTCTCATCCTTGTGAACACAACATAATTTTTTCCTAAAAAATCGATATGAGCATGGACTGTAGATAACTAGTGCATACCCAATATAAAATTTTAAGGCCTCTATAATTCCCTGACCCTGGTTACCCAGAGTGGGTGCATTATTACAAAATATTGACATGACCACAAGAGATCAAATCCCAAAAGACCGAACAATTTAGAAGCCCTGTAAATGTTGGATACATTCATATGTTTTACATTGCATTAAAAAATGAAAAAAATATAACATAGTCGCCATTAGCCACACTCATATCCCTTAGAGTATCCCTTTAGGTCAGTCAAAATATACTTCTTCGCATCTTGGAAAAAATAATACATAGAAAGGGGTGAGCTCAGATGCTTAGTAAGGATAACAATATAGCAGAAACATTGACAAATAAGAATAAAAATTTAAAGTAATGTAAGACTAAAAAAATCCATTCATACTTGAACTTTAGCATAATATAAAAAAGATAGAATCAAATAATGAAATTTATATATTCACATTGATATTATACTAGTCTAATAATGAAATTCAATATCATTAGCCACTTTCATAATGATGGAATGCATAAATCCAAACTTCATAACCACATAGTCAGGACCTTGTTCCAAGACTAAAAATAGGATTTTTTTTCATGGCCTTGTTCCAAGACACTAGTTTGTCTCATGATAACTACCTATGAATCAAGGAGTTATAGTGGGATCCAACCGTCACATACTAAGTCCAATACATTCCCCATATGAAATGTATTAAACATAACATAAACATTTATAATAAAACTAGTCTACGAACTGACAACACATTATTCATAAACCATCAATGGTATAAAAAACACATCCACAGTCAAACATATCACAAATCATCATTACAATATGGAATTTTTCTATCATTATAAATCAACTTCAAATAATCTTACAATACATCAAAGGATGTTGACATAGATGAAATCAAAACTTTTTTTTAGAGAAATACCTTTTTCTAATTTGAAATCATTTAAAAGTTATATAATTATAAAAGAAAACATTTATTTTGAAAATATAATTATAAGCTTGTAAGGAATTTTTTGATGATGATATAATGATAGAAAATAGTTGCACCTACCGTATAAGTTAAAAAAGCATTCTTACCTTAATTTTGTTGAAAAGTTCATGAAGTACCTGGTTTGGAAAATAGAGGAAAGATTCATTTAAAAAATATATAAAGCTATATAAGGGTATAAATTACATTAAACCATTATCAAGTAAATTGAAAAAAATTGAAATTCTTTTTTTAGGAAAAACATATTTGGATGATAAAGAGGCCACAATAGACACATACGTACAAACAACCTTGGATAATAAATAGATTGTGAAATTAACCCTTACCTTGTACTTTTCTTTCATTGAGGGTAGGAAAACCTCTTGAATAATGGTGAAATTACTTTTATTAAATTATACAAGAACCATATACATTAATATTATATCATACATGATCTTATAATATTTCATTATTAATTATATTTTAGTAGTATCATCGTTTCAAGTGTTAACTGATTCGTTTTCCTTTATATGCTTGGTTATGTAAGCCATATTCATTATGGATAAGATGTATTTGATTCATGTACAAAATTATACTATTTTCATAAAATTTATTTTTAATCATGAAATGAATATTATTTTCGAATGACTACGATGGGGAATGAATCTCATCGCATTCATGGAGACGGTAATCCATACGTACACACGAGCGACAATATAATTCTTTTGATATTAAAATCGTATATAATTTGATGGTATATCATATATAAAGAATCATTATAATGTTATATTTATTATTTAAATCATTTATACTCATTATTATACCCATCCAAATGATGAAGTGTTTGAATAACAAACTACACCACGACGTGGAGACGGTAATATGTACGTACACACTTTTGGTGACTTTTTCATCTATAGGATGGATAGAATAATGAATATGGTTTTTCCATTTTTATAATAACATGAAATTATATAGAATATATTTTAGTTATTATTTTATAATGGGAACAACAAAGAAAGACGATGTGGACGAAGAAAAAACTTGAAAGAGGATATGAAATATTTACCTCTTCTTCAAGTTTTTTCCATTTGATTTGATCAAAAGGGCACCTTATCATGGCTTTCTAATTAAAGGAAGGCCTCTATGATGAAGGTAGGATTGTTGAGAAGATATTTTGGACGGGTTTGAATAGACAAATGGATATAATGGTGTGAATTTGATAGATGTAGAAGTGCCCATATATAAGAGAGTGAGGTCCACTTACGTAAAAGCTTGAAATATAATTTTATAATAAAATCATTTTCAGTTTATAATGTCTCCAAAATAAATTATTTAAAGTAAAATGTGGATATGATGAAATAACTGCTCAACCAATAGTTTTTAGACAGGTTTAGGTCATCATATTAACCATATAATTTATATTTAACTCTTAGTTAAATAGTTTGACATTTACCATGTCTCTATATATTTATATTATATGGTTAATAAACATACTATAAACTGCTAGGAGATCCCTCAATAGGTGCATTAACAGCATATATAATATTATTAAGGTCCTTTGGATGAACTATAGGTTTATAAGAATTTTATATCAACTAATAATATCGTATTTGTTTTAAAAACTCAATTATGTCAATTTTGAAATTATTTAATAAATGATTTTATTAAAGTCGTAAAAACATTATTACTTAGAAATAATGTCATATTTTCAATCCTATAATGTCATATTAACAAATAAAATTAGTGTTATCAATAAAAAGTCTCCAATTACATTTATTTTGATATTTATAATATAAATTATTTTAATATTTCATTATAAAGGTAATTACTGTGTCATCATTGTGTCTAAAATAAAATAAATTATATTATGTCTCAAAAATATAAATAAAATATCATTACATAGGAAATATTTTTTTCTTTCTAACTAATATTTATTGTTGAATTTATCTTTTTTATAACTCTATATTAAAAATGATTTATTTATTAATCATTGATTTTAACTATTTTAACTCTTCTTTAAATAAAATAATAATAAATGTCCTATTATAATCCCAGTGGACCAAATGGGATCATATATTATTCATAAGGTTTGTTATAGTCCAATTACAAATATTCAATAGAATTAGGACATGTGTTATAGTAATTATAATATTATTTTACCCTTAATTACCCTATTTTCTATTTACTGTGGTAAATAAAATAAAAACATAATATTCTCAAAAAATATTTTCATCTTCTTGTACCATATTTTACATAATAATATTAACCATGTCCCTCATATTTTTGAAACTCAAATCACATAATTTGTAAAATTATGTTTTATTCAAATTTTCAAATGCTCCTAGGAGGTGGGTAAAAGACAGTAAAAAGTTCCATAAAATTTTTTATATCTTTTATTATTACAAAATGACTCTAATGACATAAATTGAAAATATATAGGTGTTATTTATCTATTTTTACCTAAAATAAATTTAAATAAAAAAATTATTTATTTAATTTAAAAATTCAGTTTTAAACAATAACATAGTGTTTTTCAATATTCATTAAAAATTGAATGTTCTCGGAAAAATAATAAAAAATCACCATAAGCTAATTTTGATATTGAAAATCCAAAAATGAATTCCATTTTGAATGATAAAATTTATCAAATTTCCAAATGTGGGTATTAATATTGATAATGACTGGTTTGATTGGTCACGATGTGTTAGAATATTGACGATATGTATAATCCAAGTGATTACTTTATTCAAAGGGAAACATACCGTGGAAGCTTAGGGTGTAACATTATTCCCTCGTTAAAATAATTTCATCCTCAAAATTTCTGTAATAATACCACGAAAGAAGATTTGGGTGGTTCTTCATCATATGTTCATTTGGGTTCCCACGATGCCTCTTCCATCTTATGGTTTCCCAATAGAACATTTACCAGATGAGTCATCCAGTTTCTCAGCACTTGTTCTCTTGTATCAAGAATTTTGATAGGCTCTTCACAATAAGACATATCAGGTTCAAGTTCAATTTTCTCATAGGTGAGTGCATGTGTTGGGTCAGGCTTGTATTTTCTCAGTAGTGATACGTGTTACACATCATGAACTTTGGAGAGACATGGAGGCATTTCCAAATGATAAGCTACAACTCCAATTTGCTCAAGAATTTCAAAAGTTCTGATACCTAGGACTCAATTTACCCATCTTACCAAAATTTATAACACCCTTCCATAGAGATACCTTAATGAAAACATGTTCTCCTACTTGAAATTCAAAATCCTTCCTTCTGTTAATGGTATAGCACTTTTTATTACTTTGGGCTGGTTTGATGTGAGTTTGGATAACCTTCACATTTTCCATTGTTTCTTCAACATGTTATAGGCATATGAGTTTTCTTAAACAAATATCATCCCAACAAATTGGTTTACGGCATCTCATTCAATATAACTCTTTATATGATGCTATCTGAATAGTTGAATGGAAGCAATTGTTATACAAAAATTCTACCAGAGGTAAATATTGATCCCACATAACTTGAATGTTATGTGATCAAGATCTCAATATTTATTCTAAGGATTGCATAGTGCATTATGATTGTCCATTTGTTTGAGGGTGGTAGGCAATGCTCAAACGACGTTCAATATCCATGGATTTCTGAAGACTTTTCTAGAATATTGATTTAAAAAGGGAATCATGATCTGAAACAATCGATAAGGGTACTACATGAAGTCTTACAAATTTATTAATATATAGTCTTACCGGAAATTCAAATGGTAAATAATCATTTATAGAAAGAAAATGTGCTGACTTGGTAAGATGATCAACAATAACCTATATTGAATTATTCCTTCTATGAGTATTTGATAGCCCCATAACAATGTCCATTATTATATTATCCCATTTCCATTCAGATATGGGAAGAGGTTGCATGACTTCTCTTGGTTTTTTCCTTCCAGCATTATCTTATTGACAAACCATAAATCTTGAAACAAAATCAGAAATCTCCCTCTTCATGTTGTCGCACCAAAAATGTTCCTTCAAATCAACATACATCTTGTTGCTACAAGAATGTACAGAGAAATTAGAGCAATGAGCATCATCTAACAATTCCCTTTTTTGATCAAGTATATTAGGAACACAAAGCCTCTTCTCAAATTTCAAAATCCCATATTCATATATGAAGTCACTCAGTTTCACATAATTCACAACTTTAATATTCTTTTGAAACTCCTCATCATCATCCTGATAACATTTTATCCTTTCTAGTAAAGATTATTTGGCAACCATTTTAAAAATTATTGATGTTTCAACAGTCATGATTATTCTCACATCCATTTTCACTATATCCTTGAAAATAGGATCCCTTTCAACTCCTATCTTGCTCAAAAATCCATGATAATTTCTGCACAATGCATCTGCCACTATATATTCCTTACCCTAGTGGTAGTGTATTGTGCAATCATAATCATTTAGTAGTTAAAGCTATCACCTTTGACTCATGTAGAGTTATTTTTGTGAGAAGAATACATCAAACTCTTATGATCAATATAAATTTAATATTTTACACCATAGAGATAATGTCTCCATATTTTCAGAAAAAATATTTCAATTCGTAACTCAAATATCGTGAATAGGATAGTTTTGCTCATGAATTTTTAGCTTTTGTGATGCATAGACAATAACTCTATCATTCTGCATAAGGACAGAACAAAGATCATTATTTGATGAATCCCTATAAATAAAAACCAATTTTTCTCTACAGGTAGAGTCATGATAGAAGAATTGAATAATCTTATCTTCAGTTCTTCAAAACATTCGTCACACTCTTTTTTCAAAACAAATTTAACCCCTTTACGTGTGAGCTTGGTTAATGGGTTAGCCAATCAGGAAAAATTCTGGACACAATGCCGATAATAACCTGCTAAACCAACAAAAATGCATACGTCAGTTATAATTATTGGTGCTGGCCATTTTTGGATTTCCGTATTCATTGAAGGATCAATATATCTTCCATCCATAGAGATAATATGGCCTAGAAATGAAATATCATGAATCCAGAATTCACACTTGCTAAACTTCGCATATATTTCATTTCTTCTAAGATTCATTATAAAATGCGCAAGTGATTTTCATGATCTTCGTAGATTTTTGAGTATACCAAGATATCATCAAAAAATATATCTACAATTTCATTATTATATTCTATGAAAACACTATTCATTAGATCCATGAAGATATAGGGTGAATTAGTCAATCCAAAAGGTATTACTGTAAACTTGTAATGCTCATATCTGGTTCAAAATGTTTTTTTCAGAATGTCTTCTGTCTTCAAACACAATTGATGATATCTAGATATATGTTCAATCATTGAAAAATGTTGAGATCCATGAAGTTGGTTAAATAAATCATCAATGAGAGGTAGGGGAAACTTGTTCTTTATTGTTATATCATTGATCACCCTTTACTCAATGCACATCCACATAAATTTGTCTTTCTTCATAACAAAAAGGATAGGGCCTCCCCATAGAGAAACACTAGGGAAAATAAATCCCTTATTATTAAATTCATCTATTTATTTTTTTTGTTCCACTAATTCTATAGTGTCCATTCTATATGGGGCCATTGATATGGGCCTTGAACCAGGAATTAAATCAACAAAATACTCAATTTCTCATTCTTGGGGATGTACAGGTAAATCCTCTTGAAACGCGTAAATATATTCTTGCACAATAGGTACATCCTCTATTCGAACATTCTTTTCCTTAGCCATTGTTATTTAATTCTCTTCTTCCCCAATAATTGAATATATTAGAGCTACGGGGGTGGATCTATATAAGAATCAGGTGATGACATATATTCTCTAGAGATAAGATATTCTTTTTCATCATCAAAAATTTTAAACTCTTTCTTCTTAAAATATAATTTTGCATCATGGTCTGAAAGCCAAACCATTTCTAGGATTATATCGAATTCAATTATGGGTATGATGATAAGATCTGCAGATCATGAAAATTTATATGCTCTAATGTGAACTGATTCATAAAACATTATTGCGATGATACTTACCTTAGAATTTTTGACTAAAAACTCCCTTGTTTACTGAAATAGAAAATATATAATTTTCATAGAAAACTGGGAAGATATAAAACAATGCGATAATCCAGAATCAAGTAATTCATTTTCTAATCATGATGAAACCATTATATTACATGCCAGTATATCTTTCAGAGTATCAACCACAGCAGTAGTGGTAGCATAATCTTGGTATTTATCCCTCAGAATTTTTGGAGGTAAGTTCCCTTGGCGCTTAGGACATTCATTTGAATAATTCCCCTTTTGTCTACAACTATAACATACTATTGTCTCTTTCATCCCCTTTCAATCATGAGCATCATGGCCTTTTCCCCCACACCTGTAACAGACTCCCATTTCCTTTAGGAAGGGACCATAGTGTTTTTTCCACCATTTACCATGTGATAGATATTCAACATTTCCCTTATTCCCATTATTTTCATTTTCAGAGTTTCCGGCAGATCTCTTCTTCTCTTTCTTTACATTAAAGTCATAAGACATAATCAATGATTTTCTATCTTTATAGCAAATGGAAAAATATCATCGTATGATGAGAAGGATTGTGAGACTACTTCTTGATGAAGAAATTGTTTGAGCTCATCAAATAATCGATCAATATTCCCCCTTGGGTTATGTATATAATCTATTGCATGCCTTTCTAACCTTATAAAGTTATCCTCATATTTTGCATCATTCCCATCCTCATTTTTCCGCAGACTCAAAAATATCCTTTCTATATTTGTTCAATGGTCATGAGGAATGTACTTTTTAATGAATATATCTTTAAACTCCCTCCATTCTATATTTGATACTTCATCATCATCATTTGTATTTAGAATCAATGACCACTAGTGATCTACATCTCATGTGAGGTGATCAACTGCCATGACAACTTTTTCCTTTTTACTACTCCCCGAAATGTGAAATATTTTCTCCAATGAATTAATCCATTTCTCAGCTAATAATAAATATGTAATCTCATTGAATATTTGTGGTTCTTTCCTCATGAAGTGGTCAAACATTTATGCTCTGTGTTGTGGATCAAGGTGCTCTTTACGGTAAGGTTATTATTCATAACCTGGGTGAGTTGTCCCAGTATGGTGATAAGCTGATCAGAACCAGTTTCTCTACCATCTCCACTATAATTATCATAAATAAGAGGTAAAATACTTATATGGAGTACGTGAATTGATATGGTTTCTATTACATCCACTAGGATCCATTTATAAACAATTGCATACAATATATTATTTTATCAACTGCAATAAATAATTACAAACATGTAAAACACATTACATTAATTGAAAATTTTATGGATATAATCCAAAATCATCAAAAAAATTCATTCGGGAAGTATATACTAATAAACCCTTTCATAATGGTTTGTAAATAAAATCAGAATTATCCTAAGCATATCCCACGGGAGTGTCGTAAAAAAGAGGGAAGCAAGGCCCTTTGTCATGCACCATTTCCCATTTGAGTATAGCTCAAAGTGGTGTTTTCAGGTTTTAACCCTATGTACATCTGTTCCAGAGCCATCTCTACCTACTCGTATCTAGACAGGGATGTATTTCTTGGTAAACTCACAAAATCTCTACATTACCAAAATTCTATGAAGTTATTCTATACTAATCCTCAAAGTCTATCTTATGGTAATGTTCTCTAATCATATTTTTCTTAAATCTTTCATCCATGGTTTATTCTAACCCTCCATCAAGTACCAACTATAACGCCCTAATCCAAGTTACCCAGAGTTAGTGAATTATTACATAACATTGGCATGATCCCAAGGGATCAAATCACAAAGGACCAATCATTTTAGTAGACATTCCAATACTAGATACATTTATATGTTTTACATTACATTATAAAATGGAAAAATACAACAACATATCCTCCATATGCCACACTCATATTCCATAGACTATCTATGCAGGCCAGTCATAATATACTTCATCGCATCTTAGAAAAAATAATACATAGAAAGGGGTGAGCTCAGATGCTCAGTAAGTATAACAATATAGCGGAAATGTTCATAAATAAGCATAAACATTTAAGGAAATGTCAACAGAAAAACCATTTAAACATGAACATCATCATAAGATGGAAAAGGTAAAATCGTGTATTGCCATTTACTTATTCAAATTGATATTCTACTAGTCGAATAATGACATGGAATATCAATAGAAACATTCATAATGACGGAATGCATAATGCCACACTTCATAACAACATTTTCAATGCCTTGTTCCAAGAAAACAAGTATGATTTTTTCAATGCCTTATACCCAGTCACTAGTTTGTCTCATGAGACCTACCGATGCATCGAGGAGCCATATCGGGCTCCACCCGTCACTTAATGTGTCCAATGAATTTCTCATATAAAAAGTTTTAAACATAACATAAACATTCGTATTAAAACTTGATATGAAATGTCAATAATTTTTCCATAAAAAGTGAATGGTATAAAAATAACACATCCATAGTAAAAAATATCGAAAAACCTTCAATATAATATTGATGTTTTGTATCATAATAAATAAACTTCAAATAAGCTTAAAATCCATCAAAGGTTGTTGACATAGATAAAATCCTATCTTTTTTTAGATAAATATCTCTTTCTATATTGAAATAATTTAAGAGTTATATATTTATAAAAGAAAACATTTATTTTGAAAATATTCTTATAAGCTTGTAAGGGATCCTTTGATGATGTTATAACGATGGAAAATAGCAGCTCAAACCACATAAGTTAAAAATCATTCTTAACTTAATTTTGTCAAAAAGGTCATAAAGTAACATGTTTTGAAAACCACGGAAAGATTAATTTCATAACATATATCTTCAAATAAGGGTATAAATGACTTTAACCCATCTTCTAGTAAATTGTAAAATATTTTTTGAAATTATTTTTTGAGAAAAAATGGATGTGGATAATAAAGAGGTCCCAGTAGATACTTATATAAAAACAACCTCAGATAATAAAGAGATTGGGAAATTAACTCTTAACTTATACTTCTTCTTGGCCAAGGTTAGGTTAACCTCATGAATAATGGTGAGATAATTATTATTAAATTATTCAAGAACCATATACATTAATATGATAGCATATATGATCTTCTAATATTGCTTATTTGATGATATTTTAGTTATATCATTGTTTCATGTGTTAACTGATTCATTTATCTTTATATGCACGGTTACGTAAGAAATGTTTGTTATGTATATGATGAATTTGATTCATATAAATTATGATATTATGTTCATAAACATTATTTTTAATCATGAAATGAAAATTATTCTTGAATGATTACGATGGGGAATGAATCTAATCGCATTCGTGTAGACGGTAATCCGTACGTACTCACGAGCGACAATATCAATTTTTTGATATTAAAATCATATATAATGGGATGTTATATAATATATACAGAATAATTATAATTTTATATATATTATTTACATAATTTATACTCATTATTATACCCATCAAAATGATTAAGTGTTTGAATAACAAACTACACCATGACGTGCAGATGGTAATCTGTACGTACGCACGTATGGTGACATTGTAATTTATAGGATAGATAGAATAATTACTATGGTTAAAATAAATTTATAATAACATCACAGAATATAGAATATACTGGATTTGTTATTTTATAATGGAATCAACAAAGAAATAGGACTTATAAAAATAAAAGAACTTGAAAGTGGTGATGAAATATTTACTTCTTCTTTGGGTTCTTCCTTTTGAATTGATCAAAAAGCTCTCCATTGGGTGGATTTATGACTAATGGGAGGCCTTCAGGATGAAGTGTGAAAAGTTGAGAGAATATTGGGGCAGGTTTTGGCTGAGAAAAATGGATTTGAATGTCTGCATTTGAGAGAAGGGGATGTTCCCTTTTATAAGAGAGGTGAGGGTCAATTTAGGAGAAGCTTGAAATATTATATTATAATAAAATAATCTTCTGTTTATAAAGGATTAAAAGTGAATTTTTTAAATGATAAGGTGATTATGGGTAGAAAAACTCTGAATCAATAGTTTTCAGAGTGGTTTAGGTCATCATATTAACCTTATCGTTTAGATTTAACTCTAAGTTAAATAGTTTGACATTTACTATCTCATTGTGTATATTTATATTATATGGTTAATAGACATAATATAAACAGCCAAACAAACCCCAATAGGTTAATTAATGACATAAATAATATTATTAAGGTCTATTGCCCGAAATTTTTATTTTTAGTAATATTATATCAACCAATAATATAGTATTTGTTTCAAAAACTCAATCGTGTCAAATTTGACATTACTAAATAATTTTTTTAAAGTCCTAATAACTTTTTTACATCAAAGAAAATTAATATGTCCAACAAAAACATGTCATATTAACCTTTAAAAATAGCTTTATTAATAAAAAGTCTCAAATAACATTTATTTGGTTATTTATAATATCAATTATATTAATGTTTTATTATTAAGGTAATTACTGCATCATCATTGTATCATAAATAAATTAAATTATTTAATTTTTAAAAATTATAAATAAAATATCATTACATATTAAATAATTTTATATTTCTAATGAATATTCGTAGTCAAATTTATCTTATGTATAACCCTTTATTAAAAATTGTTTAGTTATTTAACTATGAATTTAACTCTTTTAAATCTTCTTTAAATAATATAATAATTAATATCCTAATCTAATCCAAGTGGACCAATGGTGATCATATTTTATTTTTAAAGTGCTTTTTTGTCTAATTACACTTATCTAGTAGAATTAGACCATGTGTTATGGTAATTATAATACCACTTTTCCACTAAATCACCCTATTTACTTTTTACTCGGGTAAATAAAAGTAAAAAGTTAATATTCACCAAAAAAATTCATCTTATTGAACCAAATTTTACTTACTAATATTATCATTGTCTCTTGTATTTTTGAAATTCAACTCACAGAAGTGTCAAAATTATGTTTTATACACATTTTCAAATGTTCCGAGGAGGTGGGTAAAAGACGGTAAAAATGTCAATAAAATTTTATATATCTATTATTATTACAAAATGACTCTGATTAATTACATTGAACATATATAGGTATTATGTATCTATTTTGACCTAAAATATATTTAAATAAAATAATTAATTATTTTATTAAAAAGATAGCTTTAAACAATAACACAGTTCTCTTCACTATTCATCAAAAATTGAATGTTATTATAAAAATACAAAAAATTCATCCTAAGCTAATTTCGATATTCCAAATTGAAAAATGAAGTCCATTTTGAATGATAAAATTAATATAATTTTAAAAATTTGTTATTACTATTCATAATGGCTAGTTTTATTGGTTGCGGTGTGTTAGAATCTCGAAGATGTGTACAATGAAAACTATTGCATTATTCAAAGGAAAACTGTAATGCCCCGAGATTTTATGAGAAATACTTTTTTAATTACTTTCATGTCCAATGTTTTATGCTACACCAATATTATCTTCTGCTAAATTCAACACCATATTAGCTTACAGTATAATAAAACACTATTCTAGGCTTCTATTACACACGAGAGCAACCTTCCTAGATAGCGTGTGTTGTACGCAATACCGAGTTTCACTAAACGGGATATTATTATAATATTATTATGAACTAGCCGTCATGAATACAAATACCCACTTTTTAAAATTTTATAAATTTTATCATTAAAAATGGACTTCATTTTTGGATTCAGAATATTGAAATTATCCTAGGGGGAATTTTTGGTATTTTTCTGAAAACTTTCATTTTTTGATGAATAGTGAACAACTATGTTACTATTTAAAAACCGACTTTTTATTTAAATAATCATTTATTTTATTTAAATTTATTTTAGTTCAAAATAGATACATAATACCTATAAAATTTCAATGTAATACATTAGAGTGATTTTATAATAATATAGATATATAAAAATTTTATTGAACTTTTTACCGTCTTTTACCCATCTCCTAGGAGCATTTGCAATTATACATAAAACATAATTTTACCACTTCTGTAAGTTGAATTTCAAAAATCCAAGAGGCACAGTAAATATCATGTTGTAAAAAGTGGTTCAATTAGATAAAAATAATTTTTGGTGAATAGTAACTTTTTTACTTTTATTTATCATGGTTTAAAGTAAATAGGGTAATTAAGGGTAAAAATGATATTACTATTACCTTAAAAACTATAATAATTCTATTAGTTAAGTTTAATTCAACAAAAATCAACCTTTAGAATAAAATATTACCCTTTAGGTCCACTTGGATTAGATTATGACATTTATTATTATTTCATTTAAAGAAGAGTTAAAATAGTTAAAATCAATGTTTATTAACTAGAAAATTTTTAATATAGGGAAATACATAAGATTAATTTGACTATAAATATTTATTAGAAAGATAAAACTATTTCCTATATTATTTTATTTTATTTATAATTTTTAGAAATTAAATAATTTAATTTATTTATGACACAATGATGATACAATAATTACCTTATTAATGAAATATTAACATAATTGATGTTATAAATACCCAAAAAAATGTAATATGAGACTTTTTATGAATTAAAATAATTTTCTAGGTTATTATGAAATGTTAGTAGTGATTAAATTAACGTTTTTAGATCTAATCATACTGTTATGATTTTCACACAAACCAATTACCAAAAAGTGTCAAAATTGACATAAAATAGTTTTTAAAACAAATATTACATTACTAATTGATATTATATTTTTAACAATATAAGGTTCAGAAAAATGACTTAAATAAGGTTATATATATTAATAATTAACCACCTGGGGTTCTTTTGTCTTGTTATAGTATGTTTATTATCCATATTGTGTAAGAAAACACGAAGACACGATAGGGGTTAAATTATTTATCTTAGCGTTAAATCTAAATGATAAGGTTAAAATAGTAACCTAAACTTGTCTAAAACCTATTGGTTGAGATTATTGCAACCCATACCCACTTCAGCTTTGAAATAAATCAATTTTGAGCAATTATAAACCTAATATGATTTTATTATAAAATAAATGTTTATGTTTTTCCTATGGTTCCCATCTCCTCCCTTATAAAAGGGCGCCTCCTCCCTCTTCTCCTTACACAATTTTGAGCCTTAAAACTCAGGAAACCCCTGACCATTTCGCTTCTCAACTTCCCTATAAACAATATAGTGGTTTTTTTCTGCTCACGAGATGAACTCTATTGCCTTAAGAGGAAGTTTAAAAGAGGTGCGTCGAAGAAGCGGTAATCTCTTCTACCGATTCTTTCAAGTTTCTTTCTTCTTCAACATCCTCTACATTAGTTGTTTCATTATAAAGTAATAAAATCAGTATCACTAATATAATGATATGTTATTATAAATATTAAACAATCCCAATTCATGTTCTATCTATCCTACGGAAAACAAAATCACCGTGCATGCATACGTACGGAATTCCATCTCCACGCCATGGTGTAATCGGATTTTCCACCACCAATTTACTTGAATGGGTATAATGGAGTAAAGAGTAACTATATAAGGTTATTATAACATCATAATTATTGTGATATATTATATCATTCACTCTAATTCCATTCAATAATTATAGGAATGATATCATCGCTCGTGCGTACGTACGGATTACCGTCTCCATGACATGATGAGATTCATTGTCCATGTTAACCATTCAAGAATGATTATAAAGTATATATAATGAATAATAATGAAATATATTAAAAAATGAAGATACTTGATATATATATATATATATGTCACTTACGTACTTCCATTCATGTCAATAAGGAATGGAAAATAGTGTTCATGCGTACGTACGTCCTCCCGTCTCCATAAACGGTTTATTTCATTTCATTCATCTATTTATTCTATATATGTATATATACTTAATATATTTGATATATAAGTCATGATTTAAATTCTTTAAGTAAGTAAATCATGATATAAGTAAACATAATATCAAGAACAACAAGTCAAAACACATACGATAAATGAAACAATTTTACCCAAAATGCTTCTTTAACATGGAATTTACAAAAGAACGGGTAATATAAAGTCATAAGTGAAACATATATTATATCATAACAATGAATAAGATTATTTAATAAGTCAGTGACATTATTTTAATCATTATACAGAAGGTTCAGATATGTACGAAGCATATCGGCCCTAAGGTAAGGGATAATTTTTCAATCTCATTTTTATTCGAGATTGCTAATACTTAAGTATTTACTAGGGTTATATTTTTCATCCATGTCAATAAAATGTTTTTCATAAAGTGTTTAATTTTATTCCGTTAATTTTTAAAGTCATTTTTACCCCCCTTGGACTTTTACATTGTGTTATGGAAACAATCTTTCTTTTGTTTACCATATGAGGAACTATTTGGCTTTTTCAACAAAAGTACAAGGAAAATGTTTTTTTAACTTATACAACATGAAAGGATTTTTAAATTTTCATAACATGTAATTTTCATTAATCCTACTCTACAATTTTTCATGGTTATTTTCAATAAAATCCATTTCTTTTAAAATTTTGCGGCATTTTGTGAAAATAAAATGATTTTTAAGATGAAAGGATATTTTCATCAAGATTTCATTTCAAGTGTTTTGTCAAAACTATTTTCTATCTAAGATGACATTATTTAGCATGTTTATGTTTCAAGTATAATGTCTATATTATTTACATGGTGTGGTTTTTTCTTATAATGAAATGATATCCATTTGTAATGATGGGATGATGTTTATGAAACCAATTTTATTCATTAGGTTATGATGAATGTGTCAAGTTAATTTAGTGGCACAAGTAAGAATGATTTCCTTATGAGATGGGTAGGACCAATATCTCATAGAAAAATCATTCCTCCAAATGTATGATCACACAATTGACACTAGTGTTTAATAGTTTAATATCCTCCTTCATGGGTCTCTAAATATATGGATTAATCCAACAACTCTACTGGAATATCTTGGCCTCGAACACGGTCTGTCGCAAGGAAGGAGTGAATTGAACCTATATCTATAAGAACTATATATAATGTTATGTAGACATATATCATGCCTCTAATCATCTCTAAAACCCCATGGTCACAGGACTCAATCTTCTAAAGTTGGCGCAGCCCCTTTACACCTGCTCCTGGAACATGTGGAGGACCTCCTTGGGGTACTGGTGGTAGCACCTCATATCTCTTCCAACTGTCTTCTACTCTACTTGATCACATGCCACATTCTCCTCTTTATGAAACACTCTATTAGACTCTCTGCCTCTACCATGGAGGTCCCTCGACTTCTTGTTGATCGTCTGTATGGCGGGTCCGATAGTCTCGAGCTATGTGCCCCAACCACTGCACGTGAATCACAACATGTTCCTCAACTAGTTTACCCTTTCATTTGGGCTTCGTACTACCATCCCAGAATCATAGGGTAGTCCCCAAGAGGTTCTAGTCCTCTTTGACCCATATGTGAGCTGTCGGCTATCCGCTGCCGAAGACTCTGCTACGTGTCTTCCCGTGGTAGCTCTCACAGTCGGTGGAGGTTCTTCCATGAATTTATCTAATAGAAGATATCTCTCTAGAATCCCAGCATGCATAATAATGTTGAGAGTGATCAGTGATGCTATGATATCTTGTCTAATACCCTGCATGTTATTTCGGGTCTGGAGGAAAGTGTCTCATGCCATATCTGAAGAGTATCGGTAATGGTCTATGAACCTCGCATAGTACTCAACCCCGGTCAGTTTTCCCTGCTGTAAGTGGAGTAGCTCATGTATACGTACTGATAATAGGTTCTCAAGGAAGATCTACTCCCACAAAAGGTTCGTGAAATATTCCACGTTGAGGGTCACCCCCTTGTGCGTCTATTTAGTCAAGAACCACAATCTCCCTGTGGCGCCCTGTAGAAGGATACCAGCCAAAGCCACCATATAGTCTGAAGGTGTCCTCATTAGGCCGAAAACATGCACCACTACCTCAAACCAAACATCAGTTGCCTAAGGATCTGACATTCCTTAATACATTGGACACATCTGCCTATGAAACTCATGCAACATGCTTCAAAGACATGCATCCTATACTATTTTAGCTGGTTGAAACTACTACTCGATAGGATGTGGTACCTCTGGTACACCATCTGGGGGTTCCATCTAAGGATCATGTCCCTACAGAGATGCCTCATCACTTGGTGGACCATTATAGTGATCATATACTAGGATCTCTTCTGGATTTCTACATGGATGAATCTTGAGTGAAATAAATATGATCCACAATCAGTTAATTATACATGTTAAGCATAATATGTAATGCCCCGACCCTAGTTACCCTGAGTCGGTGCATTACATCGTAACATTGGCATGATCACAAAAGATCAAGTTTTGAAATACCGATTAGTTTAGTAGCCTTGGAAACACTAGATATATTCATAAACGTACATTAAATCATAAAGTGAAAAACTAAAATAACAAAGTCTCCATAGTCCACACTCATATCCTCTTCTGACTATCCCTGTAGGTCATTCATAAAATACTTCATCACATACTAGAAAATATTAAAACATTGAAAGGGGTGAGCTCAGATGCTCAGTAAGGATAACAATATAGCAGAAGATTTCATCAATAAACATAAACATTTAAGGAAATGTATAACTAAAACAAAAGACTTTTAAACATGAACTTCAACATAATATGGCAAAAGTAAAATGAGATAATGCCATTTACTTCTTCACATGGATATTCTACTGGTCGAATAATCAAATGAAGTATCAATAACCACTTTCATAATGATGGAATTCATAATGCCGGACTATCATAACCACGTAGCCAAGGCCTCGTTCCAAGACCAAAAATAAGATTTTGTCAAGGCCTCGTGCCAAGACACTAGTATGTCTCATGAGACCTGCCGATGCATCTAGGAGCTATAGAGGGCTCCACCCATCACTTATTAAGTCCAATGCATTCCTCATATGAATAGATTTAAACATATCATAAAACATAACATAATCCTATCACATATAACATGCATAAAAGAAAACATAACATTTCCACATTTCAATAACAAGTTATCAATAAAACACATTGATATAATACAAACACTTTCAAAAACATTTTCAATACAAAAATAAAAGAAAAGTAAAACATGGTATTTATTTTTCCTTTAAAAAAAGGTATGGCTTGTAGAGGAAGCTGGGACTCAAATAATGGTCACGGCGGCGGAGAAGTCATTGTCGCCATATACGTACGACAAAAACATTCCCTTTTTTTAGTAAACGCTTCTTATAAAAATATTCATTTTGAATAAATGTAAAAGTAAAAGGGGTGTATACACTGTATAAAAGAAGGTTGTGTATAAAAAAAATATGCCTCAAAGAAAGGAGATTGAGACGAAGTCCCGTACAAAGATCATTTTTTTAAATAAAATAGATCTATTATGTGTATTCACTATAAATACACATAAATAAAGTACAAATACAAGATTGGACATAATAATATCATGATGTAATTTGAAAGTAGGAGATTAACCCAAAGAATTGAAATTGGGTTATGAAATTCCCTTACCTTGCGTCCTATCTTGACTCGACCGTTCTTTAACCTCCTGGATAATAAACTATAGTTAATTTATAATTTCTTAAGAACCTTTTCATGTTTTTTATTCCTTTTATATCACTTATTTTCATGTTATGACCATTATGTATTTATTTATGTTAATAACGGTCGTTTTGTAGATCTGTGGTACTTGAGTCAAAAATAAACTTCTTATAATTACAGGTTGTTCATGTGGTGAAATATCCATTATATCCAGAATTATATTCATGATATAGATATCATATATCTCATATATATTCAGTATATACATGCATTTATAATATTCCATAACGTTTAGAGGTAAGAAATGAAATGCATCGTTCATGGAGACGGTAAGTTGTACGTACGCATGAATGCTACTTTCATTTCTATTTCGTATTTAATGAAATCATAATGATATAAAGGTATATTATAATTCTAGTATAATATCATATATAATATCATTTACTCCATCCTTTATACATCCCACATATGGCATTAACAATTCAAATCAGTTTGAGGGGGTGGTAGTCCGCACTTCCTAAAATGAAATTATCGCGTTTACCCATAATGGAAATCATAAAGTATGCGACAAATGAAAAATACAGAACCTTAATTAAAACATAAACATATTATATATCATATTTAAATAGAGTGACATCTTAATGGCCACCTTTTAAGGTGTTATATGAGTGTTGAACAATCATCGTTTCGTGAGGCAGAAATTCGCCATCCACAGAAACAGTATGTTCATTAACCATTAGATGTAGGTGTGTGTAATTGTAGCTAGAATACTTATCATAACAACATAATATTATATTGAGGATACTTATGTTTTTACAAGAGAAATTAATAAAAAGAGTTTAGGGGGTTGGATAAGAAAAATAAAACATAATAACATAAGAGAAAACATTACCTTAAAATCGGGTAACTCTTTTGATTTGAGCCAAAGGCATCCTTGGGAAGAATTCTGCCCAAAGTGAGGCTTCTAGGAGTAAGAGAGGGAAGTTGGGAGAGTATTTGTGCAGAGGTTGGACGAGCCAAAAGGCTTTGAAAGTGTTAGTAAGGTGGTAGTGGTGGGGGCCTTTTATAAGTGGAGAGGAGGGGCACTCTTGGAAGGTAATGAAATGTTACTTTATTATATAATACTTTTCGGATTCTAAAGGTCCCACACTTCTATAATTCTAGGCTAAGGTGATAAGGGTTCGAAATCTACCCATACAATAGGCTTTGTAATAGTGTACGCCTTGGATTTTACGTTATATTTTCATTTTATTTAAATCGTTAATTAATGAGGTAATCGCTGCATTATCATGGTGTCATAAATAATTTAATTTATATAATGTCTAAAAATTATAAAAAACTATCATGATGTAGGAAATAGTTTTATCTTTCTAATGAATATTTATAGTCAAAAATATGACTTGTATAACCCAATTTTAAAATTGTTTTAGTAAAACAACTTATGTTTGTGACATTTTTATTTTAACTTTATATAAAAGTTATTTATGTCATTTTCCTACCAAAGTGGCTCCATGGGGTCCCCAAGTTGACCCATGTATTTTATTAGTCGGCCATGACTCATCCAATATGGGTAGGACAACTGTAAAGGTCATTTCATATTATTATAACATTATCTTTACCTTAAATTACACTAATTACCTTTAATCGCGATTAATTAAAATTAAAAGTTACTATTCACCAAAAAATTATTTTAATCCCATTGAACCCAATTTTACTTCATAATGACAACCATGTATGTCGGGTTTTTGAAAATCAAATCACAGAAGTGGTAATATTTCATTTAAATGAAAAAATCGCTTATTTAACTACCACTTAGTGGTTTCACTATTCATCAAAAATTGAATTTTTTCAGAATAGTGCCAAAATTTTACCCTAAGCTATAATTGAAATTCTGAATTAAAAATTGATGTCTATTTTGAAAAATTCCAAACATATAATTTGCGTTAATTAATTTTATAATTAATTCCCAATGTCGCAACAAATAGCGTGTTTTTAAGAAACAATATATATCAAAAGATTGGCAATTGTTTATGTCCAATTTCGATGTTAAATTAATTCTAATGACCACAATTGGATTAAATGGTAAAAATATATTCTAATGAAACTTTAAAAACACTCAATAGTATAATTTATCATTATAAATTATTTTGATTAAAAAAGTTGTTTTTAAGTATTTTTCACTATTCATAAAAAATTGAAGTTTACAAAAAATTCAACTTAGGATAACTTCGATATTATGAATACAAAAATGAAGTCCACTTTGAAATATAAAATTTCTATAATTTTAAAAATTGGTTATTACTATTCATAACGGCTACTTTGATTAGTCGTGGTGTGTTAGAACTTGATGTTGCGTACAATGCAAGCTATTGAATTATTGAATGAGAAGCGTATCGCAGAAGCTCGGGGTGTTACATTCTCCCCTCCTTCAATAAATTGCGTCCTCGCAATTTGAAATTTTTCATTGAAAATAAATTGTTGAAAATATAAAATATCTTTTTGGAAAACCCACATAGGAAATAAGGTTAATAAAAATATAAATTTAAAAGAATGAAAAATAAGTACAAAGGTCACCCGAGATAGCCCATAATAGGATTCTATGAAAATATGGATATGGAAGAAAAACAAACCATCAAGGTCTGATGGAGAGTTGTAGAGAACTGGATTTGGAGAAATTTAACCATAAGAAAATCACAAACATGTGATTGGTTAAACGGTCATTGAATCCCCAGTTGGAAAAGTTAACCGACAACGTTTTTTGTTTTAACTTACCATTTATAAAGTTGAGGAATTTATTTAAGAGATTTTCTAAGAATTTAAGGAAATATACTTACTTGTCGTGTAGACATTCATTCCTTAATAAATGTTTACCACAAACCCATCTTTTACTCCAAATGGTAACAGAACTCAAAAATATTCTATTTATCCTAATTGTATAAGGTTTTAAATATTACCACATACCATTTATATTAGTAAAACTATTTTTTAATAACCAGGGACTTCCTGTAGGCTAGTGGAAGGTAATAAAGGCATGTCGCACTATGGTTGTGGGTTCGATTCCTGCAGCTTTGTCTGACGCGATGGGTTATGCCCCACCCTGCAGGTTGTCCTTTTCCTAAAAATATAGTAATATAGTATTCCAAAAATAATCTTCAGAAATGCTTTAACCTTAAACAATACTATCAAAAGATCAACTTAATCCATTCCAACTTTTATAGTTATCCAAAATACCTCCGTCTAGACTTTTTCTAAAGGTCTCAAAATTCCAAAATCATTTGTGACATCAGATTCCCCAAACAAAGTAAAGTTTCTCTTACTGTCACATAATTAAAATATGATTACCTTCATCATATTAAATCCTTAATTAAAAAAACAAGTACTATAGTAAAATCCTTATATATATCACATTATTCTTATAACCAGAATATAATCCTTGTTTCCAAAAGAACCAATAAATTAATTATTCCACTTCAACTGTAGTAACAGCATAAGATTGTCCTTGATCCCTTGGCCTTTTCTGAGGTATGTTTCCCTGATGCTTAGTACATTCATTTGCATAATTCCCCATTTGCCTACAATTTTAGCATTCAACATTGATAGCCTCTTTCTTTCCATTGCAATCACAAGCCTGGTGACTTTTTTCTCCACATTTATAACAAACTCTCATTCCCTTTAGGCAAGCACCGGGGTGATTCTTCCCACAATTATCGCATAATGGAAAATCCTTCTTTTTCTTTTTCCCTTTATTTGTCTCTTGTTCCATCATTCTCTTCTTCTCTTTCTTTACTTTATTGTCATTAGATTTAGAGAATTCATTTTCTATCTTTATAGCACACGAGACAATATCTTCATACGATGAGAAGGATTGTGATACTAAAGCTCGACGGAGAAATGGTTTTAACCCATCAAAGAAATGATCAGTCTAAACTCTTGGGTTACGTATATAATCTGCAGCATGCCTCGCTAACCTTGTAAAGTTAGCCTCATACTTTGCTACATTCCCATCCTCCTTCTGCCTCAGACTCAGAAATTTCCTTTCCATATCTGCTCGATGGTCATGAGGAAAGTATTTTTCTAAGAAAAGCTCTTTGAACTACCTCCATTCCATATTCGATACGTCATCATCTTCCTTTGTGTTTTGAATCAATGACCACCATTGATCAGCATCTCCAGTGAGGCGGTAAACTGCCATGATAACCATTTCCCTTTCACTACACCCCAAGGCATGGAATATTTTCTCTAAGGATTTTATCCATTGCTCAGCGACTAATGGATTTGTACCCCCATTAAATGTTGGCGGTTGTTGCCTCATGAAGCGGTCTAACATTGATCCTCCACGTTGCGGATCAGGGTGCTCCATACGAGTAAGGTTATTATTCATAACTTGAGTGAGTTGTCCCAGTATGGTAATAAGTTGATCATCACCAGTTGTATCTCCAGATCCACAATAATTATCTTGAGCAGGAGGTAAATCCCTACACGGAGTGCGTGCATTTATACGGTTTCCATTCCTTCCACTAGGCGCCATTTCTAAACAATGGCATAAACTAGATTAGTTTATGAATCAAAATACATAATTCCATACTTGTAAAATACTTAACATAAATTGAACTATTTATGGATATAATCCATAAAAATGTTTTCTTTGAGGAAGTATATACTCATAACCCTTCATAGTGGATTGTAAATAAAATGAGAATTATCTTAAGCATATCCCCCGGGAGTGTCGTAACCATGAGTGCAGCAAGGCCCGTTGTCGTGCACCAGTTCCCGTTCGAGTCTAGCTCAAGCGGTGTTTTCGGGTTTTACCCCTAGGTACATATGTGCCAGAGCCGCCTCTACCTGCTCGTATCTAGATAGAGATGTATTGTTCGGAAAAACTCACAAAATCTCTACAACAACAAAATTCTATGAAGTTATTCTATACTAATCCTCAAAGTCTATATTTGGGCTATGTGCTCTAATCAGAATTTATCTAAATATAGATTCCAAGGTTAGTAATAAACTGCCTCTGATACCAACTGTAACGCCCCGACCCCTGTTACCCAGAGTCGGTGCATTACTTCGTAACATTGGCATGATCACAAAAGATCATGTCTCGATAGAACGATTAGTTTAGTAGCCTTGGAAACACTAGATACATTCATAAACGTAAATTACATCATAAAGTGAATACTACAATAACAAAGTCTACATAGTCCACACTCATATCCTCTTATGACTATCCCTTCAGGTCATTCATAAAATACTTCTTCACATCCTGGAAAATATTAAAACATTGAAAGGGGTGAGCTCAGATGCTCAGTAAGGATAACAATATAGCGGAAGCTTCCATCAATAAACATAAACATTTAAGGCAATGTATAACTAAAAAAAAGACTTTTAAACATGAACTTAAACATAATATGGAAAAAGTAAAATGAGATAATGCCATTTACTTCTTCACATGGATATTCTACTGGTCGAATAATCACATGAAATATCAATAACCACTTTCATAATGATGGAGTGCATAATTCCAGACTATCATAACCACGTAGCCAAGGCCTCGTTCCAAGACCACAAATAAGATTTTGTCAAGGCCTCGTGCCAAGACACTAGTATGTCTCATGAGACCTGCCGATGCATCGAGGAGCTATAGAGGGCTCCACCCGTCACTTATTAAGTCCAATTCATTCCTCAAATAAATAGGTTTAAACATATCATAAACCATAACATAATTGTATCACATAAAACATGCATAAAGGAAACATAAAATTTCCACATTTCAATCACAAGATATCAATAAAACACATTGATATAATAAAAACACTTTCAAAACGATTTTCAATACCAAAATAATAGAAAAGTAAAACATGTTATTTATTTTTCTTTTAAAAAAGGTATGGCTTGTAGAGGAAGCTGAAACTCAAATAATGGTCACGGCGGCGGAGAAGTCGTTGTCGCCGCATACATACGACAAAAACATTCCATTTTTTCATTTAGTAAATGCTTCATAAAAAAAGATTCCTTTTGAAAAAACATAAAAGTCAAAGGGGTTTATACACCGTATAAAAGAAGGTTGTGTATAAAACAAAATATGCCTCAAAGAATGGAGATTGAGACGAAGTCCCATACAAAGATCATTTTTTTAAATAAAATATATCTCTTATGTGTATTCACTATAATTACACATAAAATAAGTACAAATACATGATAGGACATAATAATATCATGACATAATTTGAAAGTAGGAGATTAACACAAAGAATGGAAATTGGGTTAAGAAATTCTATTACCTTGCGTCCTGTCTTGACTCGACCGTTCTTTAACCTCCTGAATAATAAACTAGAGTTAATTTATAATTGCTTAAGAAACTTTTTCAAGTTTTTTATTACTTTTATATCACTTATTACCATGTTATGAACATTATATATTTATTTATGTTAATAACGGTCATTTTGTAGATCTTTGGTACTTGAGACAAAAATAAACTTCTTATAATTACAAGTTTTTCATGTGGTGAAATATCCATTATATCCAGAATTATATTCATGATATAGATATCATATATCTCATATATATCTAGTATATACATGCATTTATAATATTCCATAACGTTTAGAGGTAAGAAATGAAATGCACTGTTCATGGAGACGGTAAGCCATACGTACGCATGAACGCTACTTTCATTTCTATTTTGTATTTAATTAAATAATAATGATATAAAGGTATATTATAATTATAGTATAATATCATATATAATATCATTTACTCCATCCTTTATACATCCCACAGATGGCATTAACGATTCAAATCACTTTGAGGGGGCGGTAGTCCGCACTTCCTAAAATGAAATTATCGCATTTACCCATAATGGAAATCATAAATTATGCAACAAATGAAAAATACAGAACCTTATGTAAAACATAAACATATTATATATCATATATAAATATAGTTAATCTTAATGGACACCTTTTAAGGTGTTATATGAGTGTTGAACAATCATCGTTTCGTGAGGTAGAAATTCTCCATCCACAGAAATAGTATGTTCGTTAACCATTAGATGTAGGTGTGTGTAAGTCTAAATCGAAAAATTCTCATAACAACATCCTCGTATATTGAGGATATTGATTTTTTTTCAAAAGAAATTAATAAAAAGAGTTTAGGGGGTTGGATAAGCAAAATAAAACAAAATAATATAAGAGAAGACATTACCTTAAAATTGGGTAACTCTTTGATTTGAGCCAAAGGTATCCTTGGGAAGAATTCTGCCCAATGTGAGGCTTCTAGGAGTAAGAGAGGGAAGTTGGGAGAGTCTTTTGTCAGAGGTTGGCTGAGCCAAAAGGTTTTGAAAGTGTGAGTAATGTGGTAGTGGTGGGGGCCTTTTATAAGTGGAGAGGAGGGGCACTCTTTGAAACTAATGAAATGTTACTTTATTATACAATGATTTTCGGATTCTAAAGGTCCCACACTTCTATAATTCGAGGCTATGGTGATAAGGGTTCAAAATCTACCCATAAAATAGGCTTTGGACAAGTGTAATCCTTGGATTTTACATTATATTTTGATTTTATTTAAATCATTAATTAATGAGGTAATCGCTGCATCATCATGGTGTCACAAATAATTTAATTTATTGAATGTCTAAAAATTATAAAAAACTATCATGATGTAGGAAATATTTTTATCTTTCTAATGAATATTTATAGTCAAAAATATGACTTTTATAACACCATTTAAAAATTGTTTTAGTTAAACAACTTATGTTTGTGACATTTTTATTTTAACTTTAAATAAAAGTTATTTATGTCATTTTCCTACCAAACTGGCTCCATTGGGTCCCCAAGTTGACCCATGTATTTTCTTGGTCGGCCATGACTCATCCAATAGAGGTAGAACAAGTGTAAAGGTCATTTCATATTATTATAACATTATCTTTACCTTAAATTACACTAATTACCTTTGATCATGATTAATTAAACTTAAAAGTTACTATTCACCAAAAAATTATTTTAATCCAATTGAACCACATTTTACTTCCTAATGACAACCATGTATGTCGGATTTTTGAAAATCAAATCACAAAAGTGGTAATATTTCATTTAAATGAAAAAACCAGTTATTTAACTACCACTTAGTGGTTTCACTATTCATCAAAAATTGAAGTTTTTCAGAATAGTGCCAAAATTTTACCCTAAGCTATAATTGATCTTCTGAATTCAAAAATGATGTCTATTTTGAAAAATTCCAAACATATAAGTTTCATTAATTAATTTTATAATTAATTCCCGCTGTCGCAACAAATATCGTGTTTTTAAGAAACAATATATATCAAAAGATTGGCAATTGTTTATGTCCAATTTCAATGTTAAATTAATTCTAATGACCACCATTGGATTAAATAGTAAAAATATATTCTAATGATACTTTAAAAACACTCAATAGTATAATTTATCACTATAAATTATTTTGATTAAAAAAGTTGTTTTTAAATATTTTTCACTATTCATAAAAAAATGGAAGTTTACAGAAAATTCAACTTAGGATAACTTTGATATTACAAATACAAAAATGAAGTCCACTTTGAAATATAAAATGTATATAATTTTAAAAAGTGGTTACTACTATTCATAATGTCTACTTTGATTAGTCGTGGTGTGTTAGAACACGATGTTGCGTACAATGCAAGCTACTGAATTATTTAATGAGAAGCGTATCGTGGAAGCTCGGGGTGTTATATAATATGACTCAAATAGATCCCAAATAACATTTTAAAGGCACAAGAAACCATTGTTTTAATGCACTATGTCTAAAATCATATTTTTGTGTCTTGGTGTAAGGATACGTCAGACGTCGCACCAACAACGAACACCATGAATATGAAACTCAAACTCAAAACATTTGAAATTGTTGCTCAGATAAATAAATTTACTCCCAACCTTTTAGGTAGAACTGGCCACCATGGCTACCAATAAATCACGACTCATCACCCGGGGTCCATGTCGCGACTACCCCAAGCTTGCCTTCCATAGGATAGTGGCTAGTAACTAGCACCAAAATTTATATCCCAAAAATAGAATGAATTTCCATTAAACCTGTACACACACACTCAGCCCACACTGCATAATGTAAAGATGAAACCGGAATACTAACTACAATCATGTCACCCAAGAAAACAATCAAACTAGAAATAGTGAAACTAAAAAGAAAAAGGGACCATAATATAAACACACCTAAAAAAGAAAGTCGAGAAAAATGAATTAAACCCATTGGAGGTCGTCTACTAAGGATTTTAATTAATTGGATGTATAGCTCACTGTCAACTGTCGCTGAAGCTTACTACAACTGTAGATACTCCCCCAATAACTACTTGAACGTATCTCTCCAAGATCTAATTCAATGTTTTTATTCATATTCACAAGACACAATTGGTTTGGGTGAATTATATGCAGGGTTGAGCATAACAATACTCTGTAGGGACCACGAGACCGACTTCATCCTCACAGAAAGCCAAAAGGAAATCACCATAGAATGTAAAAATATTATAGTCATTAGAGTCAGTTTGATACCGGTATAACAAAATGTGTTGAAAGAAATACCAACATTTACAAACACTATGCATCAATAATTGCAATGTCAGTCATCCCCAGTAAGAATTTTAGGGTATCCAGGTCACCTAAACCTATTCAGTAGTTATTTCACAAATTCTCGATAATAGCTGAACCATGAAGTCTCACTAGTAGCTAAGTCATAGAGTCTCACTGGGTAGCTGAGTCACAAAGACTCACTGATAGTTGTGTCATAGAGTCTTAGTGGATAGATCGGTCATGAAGACCCACTGATAGATAAGTCATGGAGCCTCACAGGGTAGCTTAGTCATCAATTCCCACTGATAGCTGAGTCAACATGTCTTTTTGGGTAGTTGAGTCATAAATTCTAGCTGAAACCTAAGTCACGAAGTATCGCTGGGTAACTGAGTCACTTTATAAGGACCACCCCATAATGTGGATCCCAATTCCATAGACGTCACATCAATCAGAGGCATAGATTAGGATATACGTCCCTTTTTGAAACAGGGATCGCTTGCATCTGGTCTAGATATGACTATCCTAGATCATCCCTAAAAACCCCAAATTGAGGTTCTGAACGACCCGATCATGTCCATATGGCTCATTGGACAAACCCATTGGCCATCTTGGACTCTACCGAGGCTGGTCGTGGGTCTATTTCACGTGGTCACCCAGTAACCCAAAATTTATCAGACCCAACCCCCACTAGTGGGACAGTCTCTTCTCGTAGCCCAAGATTATATGTGGCCCATGTTTATCTCATCGGACTAGTTCTCTATGTCATACTTTCTGGAATTTTTAGATGGGTGGCCCAATCTGAATCTTCCCAGACCAGCTCAGTCAGTCGGGTTGGTGTGCACATGACCGATTCAGCCAGCCGCCCCAATTTGTCCCCATGTGGCCCGCAAAGTGTGGGCCCCTCATCTTACATAACATTGGGCTAGAGCTGCATCCAGTTGTCCACCATGGCCTCTCCTATACCACATTGTGAATTGAGTGTTTCGCCTTCCACCAGTAGGGCCAACAACTCTTACCTTCCCCTTCATCACGTTGCACCGGTTGCCACCACTACCCTCATACGGCCACAAATGTTGGCCACTTCCTCCCCCAGGCTGATGGTGTCATGCCTACAACACCTTTTTTGGGCTATTAGGTCGGCTTCAGTGGTCCGATTTCAATTCATCTTGTACTATTAGGCCTCTCGGGTTTCTGCTTTCCCTATGAAGGCCTTGAAATTGCCTTTCCACCATTTTGAAGGATTTTAGACCAAGAAGGTAGTAGGTGGAGAGGGGTCGATTTTTTTTATATCGGACCATGGCCTCTGCATTATTTGTTTAAAATAGGGTATTTTGGTATCCCATTTCTATTAATGATAAATTAAACCCCCAGTAGTATACCCAAGATCGACGCTCTCTTACAAGAAGACATGATCAACAAATAAACATGTTCGTGGGATGATTCACATTTGTCATTTTAGAATAAGAGTGGGGGAAAATAAAAAATAATAATAATCCACAACTTGGTTTAATGATCCATCGCTAACGAGGGATTACACTTCTAGATGTAGTTTATCCTCGCTTTGTTAACATTCATGGTCATTTTTCATCTCTCAAACCCTTACACTAGTATTTGTCGATAGAGTACGTCATCAAAGAAGAAGATAGAGAGGGAGAGAGAAGATCCACATTCATTATACAAAAATTACACCAACTGATTTCCCCAACGTGTTACTAAAAGAAAACACAACACAACATTTCTATTACATTGTGGAGCTGCTTCTTTAAGATGTTTAATTAATAAAACAGCATAGCTATTATGCTTGCAAAAAATGGTAAATTATGATTTACCTTTAATATGACTCATCACCACAACGCACCACCATCATTCAACTCTCAACAGGGATAAAAGAAATAATATAAAATTTTATGTTATTTAATATTTTCTGAAAAGTCTGAAAATTAACATTTCCATCTAACCCTTGTCGTCCAAAGTCTTGTCCATTCTAGGAGAACCCTAACATTCTGAGTTGAAACGTGATATCATATTTTCTTTTCAAGCACCGATCCAAAATTTTGAAAAAATCATTCTCACATTTACTTAAGTGAACTTAATGAATGTTCAAAATTCCACTTCGGGCTCACTGGGCCTTAGAATCACGTGTAGTCAAAGTGTATGGTCTTAGAATAATCCCATTTAATTTAAAAAAAAATACATATAAATTATGGGACATTTCAAGTACTCTCATTAATCTCATCTAACTAAATTTAAATATGACATCCTTACATTTTATCCTTTATATTCTAGTTAAATCTATTTGTCAACTTTCTAACCTTTAACATGATATTAAATTTTTTACTAGTTAGTGTTAAGAGTTATTACTTTATATAGAAAAGTGACCCATAAATTTAAAATATTTGATATTATCCAATACATAAAATTTACTTTGTTGAATAAAGGGTTATTATTTAATTTACATCATTTAATAAAATGTTGATTATTATAACATATTATTAGTTCTATTTTTGGTAATATAAGAAATATTATAACATAATATGTGCCTAACCCATTTTTTTCCTAAAATACTATTTATTATAATTTAATTAATATATTTTATTAATAATAATTTGTAATATACTATTTATTTGATTAGATATACTTTGAAACAAAATATTGTGGTCTAACCACTTCATTAATAAAATTTAACCTTATTAGTCATAATGACTTTTTTTAAATATTAATGGTTTATAATTATACTTATAATGAATACATAAAATCATAAATTGAAATGAGATGAAATTATTTAACATTTGAAATCATATTATTTCTATTTTCAAATATATATAATTCCTAAATTATTTAACAAAAATATTTATCATTAATACTATTAATGTGTTTTTAAGTAATATTAATAAAATCAATCGTTTATAACAACATTATGATAAAATAATTATAATATATTATATTAAATAATTAAAATAAGGTATATTTATTATATAAAATAATGTATCAAAATTATTTATCAAAATATAATTTATGTGAATTATTTTTAAAATTAGTTATTTAATTTGTTATACTTCATGAATAAAAATTATGTCTCTGTTGTGTACATAGATAAGTTAATTATTCAATCACTAAAAATTGAAAACAAATTACAATGAAAAATTTAATAATTGATATTTAAAATAAACATTTATAACTATAATATAGTTATTTTTATCCATATTTAAGAAGTTGAAATAAATATTTTATTTAAAATAGAGTGATTTTGAATACATTATTTTCATAAAATAATATGATCATAAAAATAATGAAAAGGAACAATGTAGAAATATATTTAATACATTGATGGGTATGTTAGAATTATACTCAAATAATTTTTGTATGAATGTATTAGAAAAATATAAATCATTTCCCACCATTTTAACAATTTTTATGCATTTTTAAATTTCCACGTTGAATGTTATTTACAAAGGAATCTATTATGTAAAATTAAATAAAAGTTAACTATTTACTAAATATGATCATCCAAATTCATAACATGGAATCTATTTTTTTTTAGATTAAATTAAAATTATTGGAATAATTCAATTTAATATAAATCCCATAAAATGCGATGAAGAGTTGTTTTCTTTAAAAATTATTTTCTAATATATGAAAACATTTTGTACAAGAAACCAATATAAAGTAAATTTCAATTAATTTATTTGGATTATTAATATTATAATTTATAAAAAAATATTTTTTAAACCATTAAATAATATAATAACACAATTTAAATTCTTAAAATGAAATACACTTTTTAATGAAAATCATTATTTTTCACTAGTAAATGAAATATCAAAATTTTCGGAAAATTATAAAAAATTCACTCAATGATAATATTGATATGAGTATATTAAAAATAAACATATAATTAGAAATAAATACAAAATGTGGTAGGAATTATTAATAAATTCATTGAAAAAAGTTCAATTCATATTATTTTTGAAAGAAATAAATTTTTTATTCTAAAATGAATTCACTATAAAAATGAGTTCTTAATTACAAATAATTAGTCATTTCAATTGTATTTAGTAGAAAAAAAGTACATAAACCCTGTAATGTGGTTACTCATTATCATAATCCCCAATTCAATTTCTAATTCACATTTAAATAATAATATTTATGGAATATATCACAAATCTCTTTAAGATCAGTATTGAGTTTAATGAAATATATTTAAATTTTTATTATTTTAAACATTTTTTTGTTTGTGTTACATGATCTAGATATGATTACCATTATAATATCTAGTATAAATCATGTGTGAATGATCTATGATCAGGAAACACCTATATTGTTATAACTGGATATTAAAGAAGGAACGTGTCACATAAAAGTATTTTTGTATAAATTTTATTTTTAATTAATACTATGTAAATAAACAGTTCATAGGAAACCCCAATAGAATGAATCATTGATGCCTTTTTATGAGATAAAATATTTAAATTCTAGAATAACGGTACTACATTATGTGTGTGAAATAATGAGACAAAAAGATAACATTTCATTATGATATATTATTATTAAAATAATATATATTTTTGTGCATCATATATAATTTTTAGGTTATCTTTTTCCAAAATTCATTGAAATAATTTCACCTAAATTTTTAATAAAAATTAAATATTTTAGAATATATATTATAAAATTTAATGGTATTTTAATATAAATATAAATTATACAATTAATAATGTCGAATGAATATTTTTTTAAAGTACATTGTATTATTAATTACATTTTAAGAAATAATAATTTTAATTAAATATATTTACAATTTTTATATAATAACTTTTTAACATGTAATATATTTTAAAATGAATCTAATTATAATAATTTCATTTTTATTGCAGATAATTTATTTTAGTAAAAATTTACATTTCATTTCCAATAAATTTTTATTTTGTTTAAAAAATATATTTTGGATTAATGATTTTATTTAATAGGAAAAATATGTTAATAATAGTAAAATTTATAATATATTCGATATATGATGAAGGAAAAAAATATTTTAGAGATTTATTTTCATATAAAACTAATTTCATTATACTGTAGTTTCCAAAATAATGATAAATTCAAAAATAAAACAATTTTATTTTATTTAAACATCATTTACTGATTCAATATATCGTAATTATCCATGGGATACAATTTCATAGTTTTCTAAAATTATATTTAAGTTAATAGTAAATAATAATATTTTTATAAACACTGGTACATTTTGAAAAATATTTTAATTTATTATTGATATAAACATTTTTCAAAAACATCTTTATAAAAAAATATTATTTAATATATATAAAAATAATAATAATAATAAATGGTTTTTATGTATAATATCATGATTTGCCTGAGGGAACATATGATAGACATTCTCAACAAAAATTATATGTATTTTACATTGATGATAATGAAATAAATTTTTATCACTCCTTGGAATTTAATATGATATAATGGAATTTAAATTTGGGATGACAATGTTAAAATTAGGTAATATTTTAAAATTAATTAGTATTCATAAAAATCTTTTTCCGAGGGTAAAAAATTTATTATTATGGTTAATTTAAATTATAAAAAAATGCTCAATTAAGGGTAAAATACCAAAAATATACAAGTATTTATAAAATATTTTATATCACTCCAAAATACTCCTTAAATTTTTATAGTGTTTATTGTCTCACGGAAATTCCATTCTATGAAGGGTGGGAGAGTGTTCCAAAGTGTAAGTTAAAAACTATTAATCATTTTTTTTCAATTTAATTCTGTATTCTTTAACCTATTACAAAAATAATATAACCATTCCATTAGTAATTTAACTGTTTCATAAATAAAAGGATATTTAATTGTATTTAAATGATATTCATTATCTACCTTCCTCTCAATAGTTTGGAAAATAAAATTTTAATCAGGTGTAAAAACATATTATTCCGTCGATGAACGACATATTTCACTTTTCATCACAAAATCTCATGTATTTATATAAGATTCTAATTAATTAATAAATATTATATTTATGATATAATAATTATTTTTCAAATGATAAATCATTAACTATCTTATTTACATCTATTTAATTTCTAAGCGATAGCATCACTCATGTATATGTGGTGAATGCACATCCCTAGAGAACTTGATTCATTTTCATCAATACCGCACATAGATGGATAAAAATTTTGTTTGATGAAATTTTATGATATTATGGAATAATTTATGTCTTTAATGTGGTTATTATGGGATTAAAAAACTGGTAATAATTATAATTTGATATGTTTGTATAAAAATGTTTCCACAACAAGATATTCATCAATTTTATCTTCATGATTCATAACAAAAAAACATATTGTAATGAAACTGGATAATAATAATTCATTAGGAAACTTATAATAAAATTAACTGAATAAAATGGTAACTATAAACATTTTTTCTAATTAATGAGAAGTGGTTTCACTATTACAAAAACAATATAAAATAAAAAATTTAATTTACAACAAATAATTAAAATAAATGATTAAGAACTAATACATCTGTTTAGAATAAAAATAAATTAATTATATAATTGATATTTTATATTAATAGTTTTATTAAATATGTTAAAAATATATTTATGTTTATATTATTGGATGTTAAATGGTATTCATGGAAGTCAAGTTCCATGGTATGGGTTTATGTTAACATAGTATAATTTCATTGAGTTATAATATATAATTATAAACTATAATATTATAAGTAAGGCATATTCATACATATGATTTTATTATATTTTATTAACATTTTTTTTCTTGTGAATCACATTTATATCATATAAAATCCATTTTAAATTTATCATAATTCATGAATAGTGATTTCTGTAATGGATTCTCATTTCACAATTATTTTTTTATTAAATATGAAATATGCATCACTTGTTTTATAGTTTGTGGTATATATTATGAAATATAGATTATTTAATCCATTTCTAATTCAATACCATGGATTTATAGATTCAAAATACTATCTACCATTCTCATGATTTTGATTAAGGGGATACCAATGTTGTAAGGGTGTTTTTTAACTTAATTATAGTACATTGAATTAAAAATGTTATTGTTGAAAATTAGTATTTTTTAGTACAATATACCATAAGATTGAATTGAATAATACATCATCTAATATTTATGTGGATTTAAATTTTTTTCACATGATATAATTTTTAATGGACTTTCACATCAATTACCCCACTATGAAAATCATAAATATTAATTTAAAACTTTTCTTTAAATAATCATCATCCTCATTGGTGAATGTTTCTCCTCAATGTCTGAAAAATTTATTTCAAACAATTATTCCTTCCTTATTTTGATACAAAAATATATATTTTCTCATGAAATTTCCTTATTTCTTTTTACCTTTATTGAAAATATAGTATTATTGTCCCCTTTAGATTGTGGGTTTCAATTAATGTATTTCAAAATATTAAATAAGTTATTTGTTTTTTGAACCATTGTTATATCCACGTCTTATAACACTAATAAATTACTACTCCAACAGCCTAAAAGGTCTAAATAGAATCTCTTGAAGCAGTAGAGTTTGATGAATTATAGAGAGAGTTTTGGATGTATGATGGAGAGATCATAACCTCTTTGTCATAGAGAAAAAAATTATAAATATAGAAATCATGAATCTATATTAGGATGTTTCAATTTATCCATACTTATATTTGTAAAGTACTCTTTGAAGATAAATAATGTCCCAAACAGGGTGTGAGAATAACTGAGTATGCTGCAAACAATGTTGTCAAATTAAAATCCAGTTCATTAATATAAAATGTAATTTTTTAAATATATAATAATTTAAATAAGTTATGTATTTTAATTATTATCAATCCCTATACCCTTGTAGGTTTCTTAACTAACCATACTTGATTTAGCTTAATTCATATGTATCTATTCGTCTGACATTTTCATTATTTTGGGGACCCATTTTGTGCTTCCATGAAATCTGTGAAGAAATGACAATATATAATCCATGAAAATAGTCTTGGAACTCCCACATAACGTACAATTTTCAAATACACAGAGGACCCATGATAATCTTTATCTTTATTTATTAGTTAACTAATGTTGATCAATCATTAATATTTCAATCTTGGGTTTTTAGTGGAATCTAATGGCTTAATACTTTTCATGTTAATCCCAATAGTTTCTAATAAAAAAAGAAAATAAATCATTTCATGTAAGTGTAAGTCATGATTGGAATCCATGGATTGGAAAAATGATGTTCCCTGTCTAAGGATATCAATCTAGATCTATGAGAAAATCAAAATAATCCATGTATTTTGTAGTGCGAGAAGAATCTGTGATGAATATCCATCGAATTCAGGATGGTGAGAAACTGACCAGATCATTAATGCATTTAAATCATGGAATTAAAATTAATGTATCTGGGAACAACATATGAGTATTTTTTTTTGTATTCCAATGTTAGATTCCTAGTCAATTTTTAGGTTTGTAATTCCTTTGACCATGTGACTAGGATTTATAATGTATAGTCATTCTTTCCATGGTTATTAATTAAAACTCCATTTAATTAATCATGTCATGGATTATATCAAAATTAAAACACAACCATTAAAATTTATTTCATGATTTTCTATGAGATTCACTCATCAATTCAAAAAAATTATTATTATAATACTCTTATTATTACACAACTAATGTAGGGTTCATATTCAAGAATTTATCTAAGAAACCACTATTATAATAACCCTATTTAAATAACCAACGACATACCAAAAGGTGCATCTTATGAAGTGAATCATTTAAGTGACATCCTAAACACAAGACAACGGGTGGTTTGGTTACCTAAAAGAAAAAATTGGGTTTTACTAATTTGTTATTAAAACGTTCAGCAAATGGGGTTTGGTTACACTTATGGTTTTCTTGTCATGATTTTCTGGATAAAAAAATCTTAACGGTTTGTATGTGTTGTGTTTTTGAACAACCAATTGTTTTTTGGGGACCAAATTACATCTAAGATAGACCTTAATGGAAAAATAATGTTTTTATAGATTATTGGGTCAATAATATTAAATTCATATATATATAACAATGAAACATTTTATACATGCTGATAGTACTTGAGAATATATATATAAAACGACAAACATAGGATCATGGAAGACTCTATATCCACTATCAACCAAATATTAGGGATATAATGACTGAATATGATTAACCAAACATGATCTATGAAATTAAGGAATTTAAATTAAATTTATTGAGAGTTATTTTGATGTATGGAATAGAAAAAATAGGAAAATAATAGAGTTTTCCATTACCATTATCCTTTTGAGATTATAGATGAAGATAATGATAGATTCCAACTTAATGGGTTCCAATAAAGTAATCCATGTTGAAAATAATTCCTCTTAATTATATTCTTTTTTCCCAAATGTTGTAGACCATAAGTTAAAGATGAAAAAGTGGTGAGGGTGTAAATAACCATGTACCCCATTTTTTATAAACCATCCAAGCACACTAACTACTTGATGTGACTCACTTGATAGATAGTGGAACTCACTAGCTAGTATGTGAGTCTTCTAGTGTGTTATCCAACATATTATATTTCAACTATAAATCCTATGGACTAATACTAGATAAATAGTGGCTCAGTAGTATTAAGACTACATTCCCAGGCCTCTGTCAGTTCTTCCAAAAAAAATCAGATTACCAAAAGAACCCCCTTAGTGCATTTTAAAATAAAATAGTTTTGGAAAGATGTTCAGTGGTTTTACACATTATTGATGTCTTGGTATGACAAAACTTATGTTTATTGTAAATTTATTCAAGACATATTGCATAAAATTGCACATAGTAAAACCTAGACGATAAATAATTCTAGTGTTTTTCGGAGTTTGGTATATTATATAAAAAAATAAAATAGGAAATAAATCATCATTATTTAAATCTTCATTAACATGAATGAAAATAAAACTAGATGGTATAACCTGTGGATAGACATAAGAAAAGGGTGAGATTTGATGACCAGTATGGGAATAAACATCATTAAACATGAAAATGATAATTCATGTTATACTATAGGAATATCAATGTGGAGTTAAATGGGTGAGAATCATAAACATGAACAATTAGTCATGATATAGAATGATAATAATAATAGAAAGATTGAAATTTAGGAAACAAATTAAAACACTACATCATAAACATTAGAAAATGAAAAATTCCAATAATCATGATGGAAAATTTTCTGTTATGGACCAGGTTCACTCCCTGATCCATCATCTGACTAAAAAATTGCCCAATTAATTATATCACTATATAATTACTATTGCATCCATCACATTCATTACATTCTCTTTATTAAGGGGAAAAAATAGATCATAAAGTATGATTCATTTTTAATAAATTTTTATTCCTTGATAAATTAGTATCGAATACATACATGTAATTATCATATCAAATAATTAGTAATTCATAAAGTTGAACACCATCGATAAGAATTTGTATGGGTAATCACTACACATTTTTATTAATGTAAATTCATGATTAAATCTTGACAGCATGAATGATGAATAAAAATTTTCATGGAATGGTATAATGATAGTAGAAGGGGTCCCCAATAATTTAGTAAGAGTAGGGATAATAAGGGGTATATGGGAGAACATTTTCTATATTATCAATTTGGTAAAAATATAATAATTTAATGAAGATACCTGAAACATTGGGAGAAATATTATCCCATACATTGATAGTTTGTCACAAATTTCATGGGAGAAGCTTCTTAATATCTTAGAAAAACATTGGGGGAATCTAGATAGGGTAGGGTAGAGTAGTTATATTCTTATAGGATTTTGAGTGAATAGTAATAAGAAATTGGGTGGATTTATATAATAAATTTGTAGGGAATTATTTTTCATTTATCAAACATATGTTTTAGACTATATATAAAAATTAACCTAAACCACCATAAAAACATTGTGTTTTCCACTGTACTATACAAAAATGGGTTATTTTTCATTATTTTATTATATAAATTTCCTAACAAATTTAAATTTTACCCTTGGTGATGTGGAGGTGGGACATACTCTTAATGAAGTTATTCAAAACATTAAAATATATTATATGTTTTGGGGGATTCATAATAGCTTTATGAAATATATCAAAAACCATAAATCATATTATTTTAAATGGAAAACATATATTTTGTCATGGATACCATTTATTTGATCATATTAGGTCACTATGATGTCATAATACCAAAATATATTTGTATCATATTTAACATTAATATGAAAATTCATTCGGCTCAAGAAATTCATGGAAAATTCACCATTAGATAATGTTGAAATTATATTTCAAGAAATTATATACATTATATGTAAATAATATTACTAATGTGTGAATTTCCACATAGAAAAAATCCTTATTTATTGAGAAATGTTGGGTTTTTTGACAATAATAGGTTTTGAATCCTTTTAAAAATTACAATTGACAGCATAAATTTTTTATGACTATTTAGAATTAATAATAATTATTTAATATTAACATTTTTTATAAATTTTATTTATTTTAAAATTCCATTAATTTATGATACTAAATTCCAAAATTAAATTTCAATATTATAGACAAATATATTTTTTGTTTTGTTGTAAAAAATTAAAAATAATTTATAAATTAACATTAAAAAATGAAAATATAATCATTTTCATATATGATATAATTATTCATATAATTAGGTTCTTTAATAATATCCCTTTAATGCACTAAAATACTCTCTTACAATATGGTGCACAATAGTGAGACATTCTTTCTTGGTGGGTTGGCATACAAGGTTTGTTTGATGATCTCGATGAGTTTTAAATTCTACCATGAATAGTTTTTCTCATTCTTAAGTTGTATGATATCACCATGGAAATGGTCAAGGGAAAATACGATTACATATATCTTCCACAATATATCTTCTAAATAGGTTTTCAAAAGGAGCGATCTTACTAGATGAGGACATCACATCCTATGTATATTTCAATTGGATTTGATAAAACAATATATATACAAATTATATAATCATTGTTCAAGTACTATATTATCAATAGCTATGATGCTTAATTGTATTTGAAATTCAATATAATATAATAAAACAAAATAAGTTCCTATGTTTTCAATAATCATAATACATAATGTATTTTTTAAATAAATCACAAGGGGAATTTTTTTTTTAATGTTCAAGTTGTTATATATGGGTCCTTACTGTCACCCCTCCTCAAGACAACAATTCCATAAGTTGTAAGTTTGAGGGTAGTCTGGCTGTATATGGGAATAATTACATACATTGATTATATATATCATTCTCTCTATCTTAAATATCATCCGTAGTACAGTCGTTCTACTAAAACACCATAACCAGAGGATCTATTATTCTTCATTATTTCTTTATAATATGATCAATTTATCTATTTTGATACTCCTCAAATGAATTTTCAGCCTCCAACTCAATTTTTATGGGATCAAAACATTTTTTGACCCAAGATAATAATGGTTGAGATAATATTTTTAGAAGACCATAAGAATTACAGTATGTCACTGATGAATAGTTAATCAATATTATATTATCTGAACACTCTCAAAAATCATTAATGTCTCAATAAATCTATGATCCATATTTTTATTTCCCTAAATCAATTGATGATCCAATCTATGTGAAGCATGTAAGAAGAAGAGATTGATAAGGAACCATGTTTAAATGATATGTAAATTGATTTTATAGAAAATATTTAAATTTATTCCATCTTTATGATAATTTTGGTATAGATATAAAGATAATATGTTCATTAATATTTCACTAAAAATTCATACATCACAAATACAAGAGTTTGACATAGTATCAATTATTTTTAAAAATATAGAACTTTTATTATGAAACATGTTCAAATATAGAAAAATATTTAAGAAATTATACACGATTTTTTAATTTTTTATTAATGATCCCTTAATTGTTTCAAATTCCTTTAATATCATGGGCTGTGAACAAAATTAACTATATGGGAAACTATATAAAATTAGTCTATTATAGTAGTCTATTTAATATATTTTGGATCATAAGATTGAGTTTTTCTTTAACATAATAAACATTAACCTCAAATAATCATTTACTCACACCTGAAATTATATTTACTTCCGAAATATATTCAAAATATGTTTTTTAAATATAAAAAATTAAAATGAGGTAATCTTATTAAACCTAAGAACCTGTTGTAAAAAAGTTATTAAAAATATACTAGTGTACCATTAAATGCAAAAATTTTCCCTTATATTAAAACTATTATAGATTTCATTTTGAAATCATATAATTTATATATAAATTTTTTAATAATCATTGAAAAGTCATGTAGGTAACATATGTCATCATTTTTATATCACTCATAAAATAACACATAAAAATGGAATTACATATATATTAAATTCAAATGAATTTTTTTAAGAACCAAAATAGGTCAACTCCATCCCTTTATATTGTTCATTGGATAGCTCTATCGGGCTCACCCAACATCATGAGAAATATCAGGATCACCCATAATCATAAGCATTAATAGTCTCAACATTCATTACAAAAATTATCTCGAATGATTATAAATTATAATACATTATGTCTTTAATTTTCATCAATTATACATAAAAAATATTATTTCACCCATATGAATTATATTTATTGATATCAAAATATACATTTTATTAGAAATCTTATTTTATGATACTGCGATGAAAGTGAATGTTGATTTTTTTTGGATATAACATTAAATAATTTTGAGGAATACAAATACTATATAACATTAAAAAAAATTAGAATATGGATGATATCTTATTTGAAGAAATACGATTTGTTTGTATTTTTGTTAATATAATCGATAAAAAATACAATAAAATATTATTTCTGAAATAAATGTAAAATTAAAAATATTTATAAAATTTATTTTATCTTTTATTTGTGCATATATAAATAATTTAGTAATAAAACATTAATAATATTAACATGGAAAAAATTCAATAAATAAATCATTATGAATTTTTAAAGGATTTTTTTAAGCTAATGTGTCCCTCACCTCGAGTTCAACTCATAATGTATCTTTTTTATCATCAGAAATAATAATATTATGTTAATTATTTTCATTAATAAGAATCATTTTAATATCTATTATAAATTTTAATCAATTTTTTACACATTCATATACAATTACTTATTTTATTTAGTTCATAGAAGATTCTTTCCTGATATTCATATCTTATTCCAGAAAATATCTTGGTACGTTGACTATGATCAACAAATTATTACTACATAATATGAAGATTAAAATTATGGAAATATTTTCAATTTTATATATAAATTATAATTTTTATGTCCTAATATTAATGATGGTTATGAAAAATGAACTATATTTCAATAATAGATATTGTAGGCCATGGGTAAGTTTGAGAAACAATTTGATTTTTCAATATACTAGTTTAAAGAATTTATCTATTATTTTATATATCTAGAATGAAGAATATATAATTAAAATATATTTTTTTAAATACAATAATATATATCATTCATATGATGTGGACATGGAAAATGAATCACGGTGCATTGTGGACGTGGTAATCTACATACAGACACAATGACAATATAATTTTTAAAATGATAATAATATAAATAAGTACATGACATATTATCTTCATGATGTGATAAATATTTCATGAATATTATATATTCCAATTAAATAAATCAATATAACTATCTATAAGAGGATGTTATGGAAAACAAACTACAACATTTCGGGGGGCAATAATCTGTCGTTCATATGAACTATGGTTTCGTTTTCTATTTGAAGTACCAAGGAGATAGATATTGGTTTTATAAATAAAATAATAATATATATGTAAATATAGTACACATAAGTAAATATACAATCATGGATGAAATATATTTTAAGGATGTATAATAAATAAAAAATTAAAATTATTAATTAAGAACAATATATCTTCTTTGGAAAACCTCATTTGGTTTGTAACTAATTCATTCCTGGGATGGTTTTAAGAACAAAAAAGGGATTCTAAAGCATGAATTTAGATTTTAGGAAGGTATTTGGGATTTTTTGGATCTAACCAAGTTGGAATTTATATTCATAGATTATAGAATATGGGGTATTCTTTTATATTAATATGAAATGACACACTAGGAATTTAGTAAATGATTTAATAAAAAATATATCATAAATATGTCAGGCATCACCATGGAGAACAAAATTTAAATACAAGATGTGATAGTTTTGAAACAAAACCCCAACATATAATATTTATTCATGTGTTGGAAAAATTTAAATCCTTAGTGCCTTGTTAAACCACACATAACTCAATACAATTATAACCATGATAACATAAATATTTTCTACGATAAAATCATTATAATGAAAAAAAATATTTCCAAATTTGGAAATTTAAATTAATATTTTCTCATCGATGTTTTTAGTATGAATTTTTAATGGTTTATGAAGTTAGTTGTAATATAATGAAATAATATATATAATTTTTGTTTTGAAATTCTTTATTTTTGTGTAAAAATTATTTTACCTTGAAATCAAGTAAGAAATTTATTAAAATCATTTTTTTCAACAATAAATTAAGGTTTTAAAATATTAATAATATTAAAAAACTAATTTTCAACATCATTTAATACCTTAAAATATAGAGACCAAGAAATCGTATTTAATTTAAATAAAATATAACTTCTCTAATCTAAAGTCAATATTGGAATCCCAAATTCAAAAAAATAATTATTTATTATTTAACACCATTATGTCTCATTAATATTAATACCACCCACAAAATAGTATAAAACAAATTATTGTGTGATTTCTCATCCTTATATCGTAATTTTATCCCGCAAAAATATTTCTTAACGTTTACTATTGTAATACATTTTTTACTATTTTTTCTATTAATAATGAGAAAAAATAGATTAAAAATTTTGTTTTATTTTTGATTTTTAAAATTACAAAAGGAAAAAATTAAATCAAATTCAAATAATAAGAGTGTAATAATCTAATTTAAAAATTAATCCACAGAACATGACGATGAATATTTATTCATTTAAATTCCTTTTTATGTATAGAAATGTTTAGATAAAAAATCATGTATAAGTTTTATTAAAATAAAATTTATTTGATTAATATTAATATTATTTAAATAATTAAATTTTACAGCTACTGAAAAATAGAATATTTCATTGTAAATACTATAAATGAAAATAGTTTTTTCAACAAATATCAGTATTTTCCAAAATTCATTCAAAAAAGAAACCATATAAGAAAATTGATAAAAACAATTCCAGAACTATGTTTCACAATATAAAATAAAAAAAATGTTATTTTTTAAAATAATAATTCTATAATTTCGAAATAAATAATATCTCTACAATATTATAATTAAAGTGAATAAAATCAGAGATGTAATTATTTTTCCTTTTTACTAGAAAATGGAAGATAGTTATTATAATTAATCTGAAATTATAAAATCATGTTGATGAGTATTAATAAAAAAATAAAAATTATTTATTTATAATTATGTGGTTTTCTATATTATTTCCCAATTTAATAAATTTCACCCTTTAAAACTGAATATTATCTAAAAATCGATGGTTGGAATTTTGATATTACATATGTTGAAATATCACATTTTTGAAAGGATTAATAAATTTACTTGTGAAAATAGGGAATGGAAAATATGATGGTCATTTGGAATAACATATAATTTTGATTAAAAATAGGATATAACTACAGGGTTGTGAATATATGGACAAAAAGGGGAAATTATTTCAATAATAAAAATGGAATGTGACGAGTGAATGATCAAGATAATGTAAATGAACCCGAAAATATATCAAACAGATATGAAAAATACAATCCAATCATCATAAATAATGAATATATGATAAACTTATTATATCTATATCCTTTTCATAGAGTTGTGAATTTCCATTACAATATAGAGTTACAAAAAAATGGAAATATACATAATTGATAACTCCAATAACATCCTTTAATAGGTTTCCACTATAATCACAGATTCTACTCCAAATGATGAGTATTTAAGATGAAAATTTTAAAGTTGAAGTACTAAAATATATTTTTAATGTTTTATATAATTCCAAAAAAAAGTATAAGAATATATTTATCATGTCTTTAGACATAAATAATAACAAAAAATGTTCATAATGTTATTTGAATTACAAAAATGAATTGAATATCATATGAAGAAAAACATTAATCTCAACAACCTCAACAATAACACCAAATGTATGTCTTAGATCATTTTATAAATAAATAACTGTAAGATTATTCAAAATATTACCTACCATATTTTAAATAAAAATATATAAGAAATATTCGATATCATATATAACCCAGATTAATTAAACATTTATTTTATATCAACATTATTCACACAAAATGTCATATACAAAAAAATTATATTCTTTAATCATATGACATACAAAATATTATAATAATTTTCAAATATTACCTAAATAATAATAAAGACACCTTAAAATCGATGATTCCCCCAAAAGATAATTCATCATTTATTTGTAAAATTAAATCTCATATTATCCAAAAAAATTTGTTTACCATAATCCTATAATATTACCCAAAAATATAGTCATGTTATTGTTAAATTACAATAATCACTTTCCACCAAAAAAAATTTTGTAATACTATTGTTATCTATATGATACAAAATATAATCCCTTTAGTTAACAAAACATAAAATATCATATAAACTATAATTTTTATCTGCACCATTAATCATTTTTTCATAAAATTTTATGTCATTAATCCTCAAATAATTTTTTGACATATTAAATTTAACGATTACGTATACCTTAGATATATATCAAAACTCACTAAATTTATCACAAATTATTCCCATCACATAAATCCTAAAAATAAGTATATTAGACACTAAACACATTATTATCCTTAGACTTATCAACACATTAATATTTATAGTTATCTCATATAGCAATGATTTATTATAGGTTTCTATAGGTTATATCATCGGATTATTCATACCAGGAAATTCTGAACCAGGTGTAAGCCTGGTCCCGCAAATTTATTAAAGGAAAAAAAGAGAAAAAACAACCGGTTTAAGGGTTGCCGGTACCCCTTACAACGTGACACAGCAACCAAAGACCACTCCGCATCATACAGTGCAAATACAAATTCAAATTTCAAAACCAATTACCCATACAGCTGTCCTCGATCCGCACGTCGTCACCGCACACCTTTCAATGCCTCGAGTCGCTCACACCCTCGATACACACCCAACCATCACAGCCATCAACATCCCCATCCATCGTCACCGGCGAGACCTCCTCCGGCGTCAATACAACACCAAGATCCACAAAATTGACCAAAAACAGAGACAACAATCCCAGTTCAGAACCGGAGAATCGCAACCCACACGCCATTCACTGAACATCGGCTCCCCAAGTTAACACCAACAAACCAAAACCAGAACAAGAAACCTCCAATCGATCGCATCCCACCACCGAATGTGTCGCGGACCAAAAACCAACTGGTAATCACCAACCAACCCACCACAAAACCATCACCAACACTCATGAACAAAACGACAGAAAGAACGGAACCAGAAACATCACCAAAACCAGATCTCGGAGTTGCTGTAGAGAAGATCCCGTCGTCGCCATCCAAGCCGCACCTCAGGGTTGCGACGAAACGCCCAACACAGGTCGAAGAAGAGGAGGCATCACTCGGGCCGCAGATCCTGGAGCTGTCGACCAGCATCAAAAACAATGAAACCCTATCCGAGATAGGGAATCGTTGTGCGAGAAGGACAAGGAGGCGGAGTCCGCATCACGCAATCCCAGAGGGCTCCGACTCCACTGCAAACGAGAGACCGCCACCACGACCTGAAGGAAAGGCGCCGCACGAACCCTAGGCAGAAGGAGGCGGCGACGAGGGGAGAGAGACGGAGACGCGGAGCCCCTTATGGGCCCATCCACCGTGTTTTTTCATCGGATTATTCATAATTATTTATAATGAGACTGTGAATTAAAAAATGTAATATACAATAAGACTATCTATCTATGTGTAAAACCTTATTATAATAATTTTACACCAATGATGATTTAGTTAATACCAAATCATTCATATTAGAGAAGTTACCCATGGGGTATCTATGACAGAATGTCATCCACATTCCTATATCGATACATGGATTTAATTTATTTTAAACCTATCAATATAGACATTAACAAAATAATGTAATGTTATCCTTATCATCAGCCAATCCCAAATTTATTTTTAAAATTTTTCACATCATAATATTACATGTTATCTAAACCTATTATCTGAATAATGTATAAGGACTAGACTATATAAAATTCCAAATTTGAATTATTTAAAAAATAACATTAATTTATTTCTAGGATATTTTAGTTTAATTTTTCTATAAAATTATACCATAAATATTACATAAAGAACCCCATTTACCTCATTGTGGAAACATCCACTAACAATGAATTTTCTTAAAAAAGTAGAACATTTACAAATGAACACATTTTCTTTTAATGTAAATACCCATGACCTGGAACCAGAAATCATATATATTCCTAATAATCATTAATCTCTGTAAACAATATTTAAAACTTCTTTATGACCACAAGGATTATAGTAACTGATATATTTATCGAAATAATGATATTTTTTAGTACATTATTATGATTTGAGATAATTAATGATAGTTTTCCATTATAGGTAAAATAGTTGAACTCAAATTACTGGTTATATACACATGAATGCAGCTTTTAAATGATAAATTTAAAATAAAATAAATTATTATAAAAAATATTTTAAATAAAATAATCTTTATTTGATATTACAAAATATGAGAACTCATGAAAATTATTTTCATAAAAACATTCCTTTTTCCACTAAAGGATACAGTGACAGACATATAAAAAACTCATTAGATTACATTTTGAAATAAATTTTTTTTCAATTAAAACTTATTAGATGTCATAAAAATTTCATGTGTTTATCTTATAAAGTAAATATGATATCACTCTTATAATAACTCTAATATTTAAGAATGAGAAACCAAATAAAGTCAAATTATACATTTGGATAAATCTAACAGACTAAAACCTTACTTTTAACCAATGCATTGGAGATCTGTATCAGGATCACCCTCCATTATAATATACATTAGTAGAACCCATTATCAGGAGATATATAGGGCTCACACGAGATCATAAACAATTCCCTAAAATCAAAACATAATAAAAAACAACAAGTCCTTCATATTAATCAATTATCATCTATAAATACTTCTTCTACCAATAAGAATCAAATACAAAAATATCTTAATATACCATCAGTTTTAACCCTTATAGAGAGATATAATAACCCCAATGAAGGAGGTATTTCCACTGATCAAAAAGATTAATTATTATAAATTATTTAAAATAAAAAATAATAGTTACTGTAGAGGGAGAAAATACTCATGTTGTATGTTTTAAAAAAGAGCATTCCTTTTTCATTTATGTCTAATGATTTTGTATAATGTATATAAAAAGATTCATTCTAAAAAAATTGAAATATGGTCAAATTACACATAAAACATAATTTTTTATTCATGTATTTCAATATAAAAAATTCTATGAAATAATGTAAAAATTATTCATATTGAAGAAAAAAATCATTAAAATTTTTGAAATAAGGGTTTTAATGTATAGTGTTCTTAATCTCATCTTTGACACATAGCATACGTTATTTACCCATTAGAAAATTTAAATTATACTGAAAATTTAAATTATTAATAATATTAATCATTTTTATTTTTTCATGTAATTTAATATTTCATAATCAATTATGTTCACATCAGATGTTTTGACAATATTAATCTCTTATATCGAAAATTATATGGGTATATTGAATTTTTTCAAAAGGGACCTTACACAATATTTTGTAGATTTATTTTAATGGAATAATTATCATCTTTTACAAAAATAATATGCATTAAAACAAACCATCATTAATTTTTATCAAAAATTAAATATGTTTCAATCATGGAGATGGTTGGATGTATATATTCATGGGAAATATTTAAAATTTTCAACATTCATGATTAGAATATGGTTATTTCTATAATAACATTCCATAATAATGATTACATGAATAATGTATCATTTTATACAAAAATACACTTATATAAATAATAAAAGATATTTTATCTTATACAGTAATCACATCACATCATGGAAGAGGTAATCCCCACATATGAATATACAACATTATAATTTATTAATTTAAAAAAAGTAATATAAAAAATTCTATACTATCACTTAATATGATAAAAAAATTATGAACACCATATATATACAATATATTCATCATTTAAAATAATCTGTAATATGTGATTATAGAAAATGAATTATATCAGTTTTCATGGATGTAGTCGGCCGTACAAACGAATGATTGTTTTATTTTCAATTTAAATGAAGAATAATATTTATATAATCTATAACATTAAAATGATAAAATATTACTATATTTATGATAGTGAATTCATTATTTCATTATGGTTTAAAAAATTTGTAGGAGGTAGATAAACAATAAATTCATAATTATCATTCATGAATTATACCTCTACTTGTGAAAACCTCTTAACGTTTACGTGTAATGCCTTCTATGATTTGTTCTGTAGATAAATTTCTATTGTTCAAATAACTTACATTTAATATAATAAAAAATTTATGAAAACTATTTTTAGTTACTTTTGTACAAATCCAAATCAAAATAGAATATTACAACAATTTAATTAAATTCAGGTATCAAAAACTAGTTTTCATTCGGAAAAATTATAAGTTATCTTATAAAAATTAAATATTCAATTCTAAAAATTAAATTTAATGTTTCAAAGTATATTATATATCTCATTAAGTAACTTTTGATAATCCTTTCCTTAAATTAGTTTATTGACTATGTTTAGGTAATTTCTACCCATATTTATTTATTTTAACCCCTAGTAACCCAATTTTAACATTAATTGGGCATCATGTTTTTAACTATTTATAATACTAATTATGAAAAAATAATAATTGAAAATTTTAAAATATTTTAACTATCACAATTAATAATATTTATTCCATTTGATAATAATTATGTCATTTATTATTGATTATGTTCTTAAAATTAAATCCATAAAATATAATGAATGGTTATTTTAGAAAATAATGTTCTCAATGAAAAATGATTCTATATCAAATTCAAATATAATTTTACATTATAATAAAATTTATTGGATTATATAAAATAAAATTGAAATAATAACATTTTAAAACAAATCAAAATTTTAATATGAAATTGTAAATACTTTAAAATAATATACTTTTTTAAATAGAAATTTATATTTTCTAATTTTTATTTGAAAAATAAAAAATATTAGAAAATAATCAACATTTAATTGCATGATAATTTTAAAATGGTAAATTAAAAAATAAATTTATAATTTTCACTTTTAAATTTTAATAATTTGGGGATAATTATAAAAAATAAAACCATATATTTCATAATTATAATATTAGGCCAGATATAAAGATTTTTTATTTTTTATGGAAAATTTAACTAATATCACTATAATGAATAAAACATTATCAAATATAATTTTTTTACTATTATTATTAAATGATAATAAAAAATTGTAAAACTATAGAGATTGTTACAAAATCACCCACCTCATACATTAGAGGTCAGAAAATGCAAGTCTACATATGAAATCTTCCTAGACTGAGTTATTTACATACACATCCCTAACTATTTCACATGCTCTGATATCTCCTAAAAGAGACATTTTACTAGTTTCACTACCTCCGAGTACTCTATTAATTTTAATGGTGAATGAAATGATCTATTATATAGATATTTATAATAATACATTTGAGTTGTATCCTTGATGATAATTTTTTAAGAGATCAACAAGGGACATATGTTTATCTATAGAGGCACCAAAATATTTGATTCAAAGTTGAGGCATATTATACTATTCTGATATAGTTCACATTTATTTCCCTTTAGTTTTACGATCATTAGATTGACTTATGAGTACTTCTTAAAAAGATAATTTTATAATCCCCTAAAATATATGATGCTCCTAGAGAATCCCTATAATATATAATGGTACATAGAATCATGTGAAGTTGTATGAAATATCAAACATATAATCTCTCAAGATCATCTACTGAGAATGCCTACCAAACATGAGTTAAATTTTTGTACTTTGTTTTCTTTTCTCCACTCACCCATATTGTGTCACTTCATTGGCATGAATTAAGTAGCCCCATCTTGGAGTCTATGTATCATCACCACATGTAAATTATGGGTTGGTTAATTTATAGAATTTTATAATAGAACGCTAAGGATCCACATTAACCTTTAGAAGGAGTAGAACACTCTATGAAATTCCATTATTTAATTCATCATCCTTATATATTAGCGCTGAAATTACAAATGTTGACACATCATTGTTAGTAATAGATGAATTATTAATGATTAAACATAACATTATTGAATCTATTACTATAACATGCCTACAGGTGTAACACCACAAGCTTTTACGGTATGTTTCTCTTTGAATAATACAGTAGCGTGTGTTTTACGCAACTTCGAGTTCTAACACACCACAACCAATCAAACTAGCCGTTATGAATACTAATACACAATTTTTGAAATGTTATAAAATTTATCTTTAAAAATGGACTTCATTTTTGGATTCGGAATATCGAAATTATCTTAGGGTGAATTTTTGGTATTTTTCTAAAAACATTCAATTTTTAATGAATAGTAAAAAACATTGAGTTATAGTTTAAAATCTAATTTTTATTTAAATAGTTATTTATTTTATTTAAATTTATTTTTGGTCAAAATAGATACATAATACCTATATAAGATCAATGTAATTAAATGGAGTCAGTTTATAAAAATTTTAGATATATAAAACTTTTATTGAACTTATCACTATCTTTTACCCACATCCTAGGAGAATTTGAAAATTCTCATGAAACATAATTTTACCGCTTCTGTGAGTGGAATTATAAAAATGAGAGAGACACGGTAAATATGAAGGCGTAAAATGTAGTTTAATATGTTAAAAATAATTTTTGGTGAATTGTAACTTTTTACTTTTATTTACCATGGTTAAAAGTAAATATGGTAATTAAGGATAAAAATGATATTATTATTACCTTAACACATGTACAAATTATATTGGCTAAGTATAATTAGACCAAAAAACCCTTAGCAGTAAAATATGAACCAATTTGGTCCACCTGGATTAGATTAGGATATTAATTATTATTTAATTCAATGAAGTGTTAAAAGAGATAAAATCAATGTTAAATAAGTAAAACATTTTTAATATATGGTTATTCATACGATAAATTAGATTATAAATATTAATTATAAATCTAAAAATATTTCCTAAATAAATATATTTTATTTATAATTTTTTGAAATTAAATAATTTAATGTATTTATGACACAATGGGGATGTAGTAATTAACTAAATAATGAAATATTAAAATAATTCATATTATAATTATCAAAATAAATGTAACATAAGACATTTTATAAATTAAAATAATTTTATAGGTTAATATAACATTTTAGGGTTAGATAGATTAATTTTTTTCGAAGTAATAATGTTGTTATGAATTTAGAAAAAGAAAAATACCAAATAGTGTCAAAATTGAGATAAAGGAGTATTTTAAACAAATGTTATATTTTTAATTGATATTCTATTCTTAAAAATATAAGGTTTGGCCAAATGACATAGATAAGGTTACATATATTAATAATGAACCACTTTTGGTTCTCTTTCTGTGTTATGGTAAGTTTATTAACCAAATAATATAAAAATACAAAGAGTCGTGGTAAATGTCAAACTATTTATCTAAGAGTTAAATATAAATGATAAGGTTAATATAGTGACCCAAACCTGTCTAAATTTTTTTGGATGAGTTTATTTCGATACATTCCCACCATAGCCTCAAAATAAGTCACTTTTGAGCCATTATAAACCATATATGAATTTATTAGAAAATAATATTTTAGGTTTTTCATAAGGTTCCCCTCACCTCTCTTATAAAAGGGCACTCCACATACTCTCAAATTCAAACCTTCAAAGTCTTTTGGTTTGGCCAACCCCAGTCCTAATATTCTCTCAACTTCCCTCACTTAAACCTAGGGGCCTTATTTTGATCATAATTCCAATATAAGGATCCCTTTTGATCAAATCAAAAGGAACAACTCGAAGAAAAGGTAATGTTTTCACCACCCTCTTTCAAGTTCCTTTCTTCATCCAGTTCTTCTTTTTTTGATATTTCCATTCTAAAATAATAAATCCAGTATCTTCTATATACATTGATGTTATTATAAATATGGTACAACCATATTCATTATTCTATCAATCCATTGAATGACATGTCAACATACGTGAGTACGTACGGCTTACCATCTCCACGTCGTGGTGTAATTGTTATTCAAAACATTATTATTTGGATGGGTATGATAATGATGTTTAATTGAATTAAATAATAAACATAACAATATAATTATTCTGTATATGTGATATACCATCCAATTATATATGATTTTAATATCAAAAGAATGATATTGTAGCTCGTGTGTATGTACGGACTACGGTCTCCACAGACGCAATGAGATACATTCCCCATCTTATCCATTCAAAAATAATTGTCATTAAATGGTTAAAACTATGTTTAAACACTCTATATAATTCTGGATATTAATAATATAAAACCAATCCATAATAAACACGGCTTATGTATCAAATAATATAGAGGAAAATGAATCAGTTGACACCCGAAACAACGATAATACAATGATATTATTAACAAAGAAATGTTAAAAGATCATATATGATATTATATTAATATATATAATTATTGTATAGTTTAATAACAAGTATTTAACCATTATTCAGGAGGTTAACCTGCCCTCAACCATGTAAAAGTACAAGGTAAGGGTTATTTTCACAATCTCTTCATTATCTGAGGTTGTTTATATGTAATTATCTACTGGGACCTCTTTATCTTCCACGTCCATGTTTCTTAAAAAGGAATTCCAAAACATTTTTACTATTTACTAGACTATGGGTTAAAGTCATTTATACCCTTGTTTATCTTTTTATAAAATGTTATGAAAGGAATCCTTATGTCATTTTCCAAAAAAGGTCGTTTTTTTACCTTTTCAAAAAAATTAAGGTAAGAATGTATTTTTTAACAAATACGGTGGGTGTCACTATATTCTGCCGTTATAAAATCATCGAAGCATCCCTTACAATCTTATAAGAATATTTTAAAAGTAAATGTTTTCTTTTACAATTATTTGACTTTTAAATGATTTCAAAAAAGAGATATTTCTCTCAAATAGTTTTGATTTCATCTATGTCAACATCGTTTGATGGCTTTTATGCATATTTAAAGATGATTTATTATGATACAAAACATCAATATTGTATTGAAGGTTTTGTGATATTTTTGACCATGGATGTGTTATATTTATACCATTCATGGTTTATGAATGAAGTATTTACATTTATTATGCTAGTTTAAATACGAATGTTTCTGTTATGTTTAAACCTTTTCATATTGTAATGCATTGGACATAATAAGTGACGGGTGGAGCCCGCTATAGATCCTAGATGCATTGGTATGTCTCATTAGACAAACTAGTGTCTTTTCACAAGGCCCTGACAAAATCATATTTCTATTCTTGGCATAAGGCCTTGAAAATGTGGTTATGATAGTTTGGTATTATGCATTCCATCATTATGAAAGTGGTTACTGAAATTCCATGTGATTATTTGATTACTATAATATCCATGTGAATAAGTAAATGTAATTATTCATTTTATTTCTGCAATATTATTCTGAAGTTCAGGTTTAGAAGGCTTTTGTTATAGATATACATTGCCTTAAATGTTTGTGCTTATTTATGAAGGTTTCCTCTATATTGTTATCCTTACTGGGCATTTGAGCTCACCCCTTTCTATGTTTTAATTTTCTCGTGATGTGAAGAAGTATTTTATAAATGAACTGCAGGGATAGTATGAAGGGATACGAGTGTGGTATATGGAGACAATATGTTGTTTTTGTTTTTCAATTTAAGATATAATGTAAACTTTATGATTGTATCTAGTGATTCCAATGCTACTAAACTAATCAGTTTTTCGAGACATGATCTTTTTTGATCATGCCAATGTTATGTAATAATGCACTAACTCTGGGAAACTGGGGTCGGGGCATTACAGTTGGTATCGGATGAGGCTTAGTACAACCGTTGAAAGCTAGATTTAGATAAACTCTGATTAGAGCACAATATCCTAAGGTATACTTTGAGGGTTAATATAGAAGAACTTTCTAGAATTTTGGTAATGTAGATATTTTGTGAGTTTTTCAAGAAATACATCCCTATCTGTATACGAGCAGGTAGAGGAGGCTCTGGCACAGATGTACCTAGGGGTAAAACCTGAAAACACCGTTTTGATCTAGACTCGAACGGGATCTAGAGCACGAAAACGGGCCTTCCTGCACTCTTGGTTACAACACTCCTAGTGGATATGCTTAGGATTAGTCACATTTTCTTTACAAACCATTCTGAAGGGTTTATGAGTATATACTTCCTCAAAGAGAACATTTTTTTATGATAATGGATTATATCCATAAACTATTCAATTTAGGTTATGTGTTTTACAAGTTTGGAATTATGTATTTTGATTCATAAACTAGTCTAGTTTATGCCATTATTTAGAAATGGCACCTAGTGGAAGGAATGGAAATCGTATCAATTCATTCACTCCATGTAAGGATTTCCCTCCTACTCAAGATAATTATAGTGGAGCTAGTGGTGCAACTAGTGCTGATCAGCTAATCACCATACTAGGAAAACTCAGTCAGGTTATGAATAATAACCTTACCCATATGGAGCACCCTGATCCGCATCACGGATGATCAATGTTAAATAGCTTCATGAGGAAACAACCACTAACATTCAATGGGGGTACAAATCCACTAGTACATGAGAAATAGATAAATTCCCTAGAGAAAATATTCAATGCCTTGGGGAGTAGTGAAATGGAAAAATTTATCATGGCAGTTTACCGACTCTCTGGAGATGCTGATCAATAGCATTCATTGATTCAAAACATGATGTAATATGATGAGCTATCAAATATTGAATGGAGGGAGTTCAAAAAAATTCTTCGAAAAATACTTTCCTCGTGACCATCGAGCAGATATGGAAAGGCAATTTCTGAGTCTGAGACAAGAGGAGGATGGGAATGTCGCAAAGTATGAGGCTAACTTTACATGGTTGGCAAGGAATGCAAGAAAATTATATACATAACCTATGGAGTAATATTGATCATTTCTTTGACAGGCTAAAACCATTTATCCATCGAGCATTAGTCACAAAATCCTTCTCAGTGTACGAAGATATTGTCTACTGTGCTATCAAGATAAAATAATTATAAGTCTTATGACTTTAAAGAAAAGCACGAGAAGAAGAGATATGCTGATCACTATGGGAATTGAAATTAGGGGAATAAGGGAAAAGTTTAATATCCGTCCTGCACTAAATGTGGGAAGAAACACCAAGGTACTTGAATGAAGGTTATGGGAGTCTATTACAAGTGTGGTGAAAAAAGCCACCATGCTCGTGACTGTAAGGGGAAGAAAGAAACTACCAATGTTCAATGCTACAATTTAATGGAGATGGGACATTATGAAAATGAATGTCCTAAGAGTCAGGGGAACTTACCTCAGAAAAGGCCAAGGGATCAAGGCCAAGATTTTGTTATCACTGATGCTGAGCTAGAAGCTCCTAAAGATGTTGTGGCACGTAATTTAATGGTTTCCTCAAGTCTATAAAATGCATTATTTGATTCTGGATCATCACATTGTTTAATATCTTCCCAGTTATCTAATAAAATTAGATATTTTCAACTTTTATTTAACAAGGTAGTTGTTAGTTGAAACTCTTAATGGAAGTATCATTGAATCAATGTTTTGTGAATCATTCCCCATTAGAGCACATAAATGTTCTTTATCGGCTGATCTAATCATCATACCCATGAATGAATTTGATATAATCCTTGGTATGGATTTCCTTTTGGAACATGATGAAAAAATTTATTGTAAGAAGAAGGAGGTTACTATTTTTGATGACGATGATAAATAACATCTTATCTTTATTGCAAAATCGTCACAACCTAATTCTTATCTAGATCCACCCCCAGTAGCTCACTTAAATTCAATTATTAGGGAGGAAGAGAATAAATAAACTATTGGTGAGGAAATGAATTATCAAATAGAGGATGTAACTATTGTGAAAGAATATGTTGATGTGTTTCAAAAAGATTTACCTAGACATCCTCCAGAACGAGAAATAATGTTTTCTGTTGATTTAATTCCTGGATCAAGGCCCATATTGAAGACCCCTTATAGAATGGCCACTGTGGAATTAGTGGAAATGAATAAACAACTAGAGGAATTGAGTAATAAGGGATTTATTATCTCTAGTGTATCCCCATGGGGATCCCCTGTTCTTTTTTTTATGAAGAAAGATGGATCCATGAGGTTATGCATTGACTATAGGGAGATCAATTCTATAACAATAAAGAACAAGTATCCCCTACCTCGCATTGATGATTTATTTGACCAACTACATGGAGCTCAATACTTTTCAAAGATTGAACAACGATCTGGATACAGTAAGTTTTCTGTGAAGAAGGAAGACATTATGAAAACAACATTTCGAACCAGGTACATGCATTATGAGTTTATAGTAATGCCTTCTGGATTGACTAATTCACCCTCTGTATTCATGGATATAATGAACAGAGTTCTCAAGGTGTATCTCGATGATTTTGTAAAGGTATTTATTGATGATATCTTAGTATACTATAAATTCTATGAAGATCATTAAAATCACTTGCGCATTATCCTGAAGACACATAGAAGACCTGAATTATATGGGAAGTTTAGCAAGAGTGAATTCTGGATTCAGGAGATTTCTTTTCTTGGCTATATTTTCTCTAATGATGGAATCTCTGTTGATACTTCTATGTCAAGAGAAATCCAAGAATTTACAGCACCGATGTGTATAACTGAGGTATGCAGTTTTAGTGGTTTAGTAGGTTATTATCAACGTTTCATCCAGAATTTTTCCCAATTGGAAATCCCATTAACGAAGCTCACACGAAAAAGGGGATAATTTTTTTTTGGAAAAAAGCGTGCGAAAATTGTTTCAAAGAACTGAAGAGAAGATTACTCAATGCACCTATCTTCATTCTACCATCAGGGAATGATATGTTTGTTATTTATAGTGATGCATCAAATAAAGGACTTGGTTGTGTCCTTATGCATAATGATAGGGTTATTGCTTATGCATCACAACAGCTGAAAATTCGTGAGAAAAACTATCCTACTCATTATCTTGAGTTAGATACTATAATCTATGCATTTAAGATATAGATACATAATCTCTATGGTGAAAATTTTGAGATATATACCAATCATAGGAGTTTAAATTATATTTTCACACATAAAGAACTCAACAGGAGGAAAAGGTGATGTCTTGAACTACTAAATGATTATGATTTCATGATACACTTCCACTCGGGGAAGGAAAATATAGTGGTAGATGCTTTTAAAACAAAGGATCATGGAGTTTTGATCAAAATGATAGTTGAAAGGGATCCAATTTTCATGGATCTAGTAATGCTGGATATGGGAATAACCATAGAAGGTGAAACATTGATACTTTTTCAAATGGTTTCCAAACTATCTTTACTAGAAAGGATTAAGAGATCTCAGACTGATGATGAAAATTTTCCAAATAAGATTAATGATTTGAATGATGGGAGATTGAGTGACTTTGTGTATGAAGAAGGAATTTTGAAATTTGGGATGAGACTTTGTGTTCCCGATATACCTGATCTAAAAACAGATTTTTTGGATGGTGCTTGTAGTTCTAATTTCTCTATACACCCTGGGAGCACCAAAATGTATTGATATTTGAAGAACATTTTTGTTGGGACAACATGAGGAGGGAGGTTACTGATTTTGTGTCAAGATGTATGGCTTGTAAACAAGTGAAATCTGGAAGGCAACAACTTGGAGGAGTCACGGAACCTCTTTCCATACCTTAGTGGAAATTGGATAATATTACGATGGACATTTTCATGGGGCTACCAAATAATCCTAGAAGCAACGATGAGATATGGGTAATTGTTGATTGTCTTACCAAGTCAACACATTTTCTTGCTGTAAGAGAAGATCTACCACTTGAATTTCAAGCAAGATTATATATTAATGAAGTTTTGAGACTTCATTGAGTACTCCTATCGATTTTTTATGATCGTGATCCCCGTTTTACTTCAAGATTCTGGAAAAGTCTTCAGAAAGACTTGGATATTGAACTTCGTTTGAGCACTGCCTACCACCCCCAAACTGATGGACAATTAGAATCGGCTATTCAAACCTTAATAGAAATGTTGATATCTTGCTCACTTGACTTTCAGGGTATTTGGGATCAATATTTACCTCTGGTGGAATTTTCCTATAACAATAGCTTCCATTCAAGTATTCTGATGGCACCATATGAAGCATTATATGGAAAGAGATGTCTCACACCAACCTGTTGGGATGATGTTGGTGAAAAAAAACTTGTAGGCATAGAACTTGTTGAGGAAAAAATGGAAAAGGTTATTGTAATCCAAAACCAGATCAAAGCAGCTAAAAGTAGGTAGAAGAGCTATGCCGATAACCGAAGGAAGGATTTGGAATTTCAGGTAGGATATCTTATTTTCTTGAAGGTATCTCCATGGAAGGGAGTTATACGTTTCATTGAGAAATGTAAATTTATTCCCAGGTATATAGGACCTTTCGAAATTCTATAACGAATTGGGGCTGTATCTTACTGTTTTTCAATGTCTCCATGTCTCTCCGAAGATCATGATGTGTAACACCTATCACTGTTGAGAAAATACATGCATGACCCAATGTATGTAATCATCTATGAGGATGTATAATTGGAACCCTATCTATCTTATTGCGAAGAGCCCGTTTGGATTCTTGATACTAGAGAACAAGTGTTGACAAACTGGATGACTCGTCTGGTAAAAGTTCTATGGAGAAACCATATGATGGAAGATGAAATGTTAGAACCTGAGGAACTTATGATGAAGAACCACCTGAGTCTTTTTATGTAGTAATATTCAAAAAAATTAGAAGATGAAATTATTTGAAGGAGGGGAGAATGTGACACCCCAATCTTCCATGCTACATTTCTCTTTGAAAAATATAGTAGTGTGTGTTGTACGCAACATCGAGTTCTAACACCCCGCAACCAATCAACCTAGAAGTTATGAATAGTAATACCCACTTTTTGAAATTTTATAAATTTTATCTTTCAAAAAGGACATCATTTTTGGATTCAGAATATCGAAAGTAGTTTAGGGTGAATTTTTGATATTTTTCTGAAAATGATCAATTTATTATGAATATTGAAAAACACTGAGTTATAGTTAAAAACTGAATTTTTATTTAAATAAATATTTATTTTATTTAAATTTATTTTAGGTCAAAATAGATACATAATAAAAATATATGTTCATTGTAATTCATTGGAGTCAGTTTATAATAATTTTAGATATATAAAAATTTTGTTGAACTTTTCACCGTCTTTTACCCATATCCTATGGGAATTTGCAAATTCACATAAAAAAATAATTTTACCACATATGTGAGTGGTATTTCGAATATCCTAGAGACACGGTTAATATCATGGAGTAAAAATTGGTTCAATAAGTTAAAAATAATTTTTGGTGAATAGTAACTTTTTACTTGTATTTACTATGGTTAAAAGTAAATAGGGTAATTAAGGGAAAAATGATATTATTATTACACTAAAACATGTCCTAATCCTATTGTCTAAGTATAATTCAACCAAAAACAACCTTATTAATATAATATGATCCTTTTAGGTCTACTTGGATTAGATTAGTACATTTATTATTATTTAATTCAAGGAAGAGTTAAAAGAGATAAAATCAAAGTTAAATAACAAAAACAATTTTACTATAGGGTTATATATAAGATAAATTATATTATAAATACTCATTAGATAGATAAATATAGTTCCTAAATAATAATATTTTATTTATAATTTTTAGACGTTAAATAATTTAATTTATTTATGACACAATGGTGATGTAGTAATTACGTAATTACTGAAATATTAAAAGAATTGATATTATAAATATCAAAAAAAAAGTTATTTAAGACTTCTTATAAATACTAATAATTTTCTAGGTTAATATAATATATTAGGGTTAGTTAGAATAAATTTTTCCAAAGTAATAATGCTGTTATGAATTTATCAAAAACAAAATACCAAATAGTGTCAAAATTGACCTAAAGGAGTATTTAAAACAAATATTATATTATTAATTGATATTCTATTACTAAAAATCTATGGTTCAGCCAAATGACTTATATAGGGTTATATATATTAATAATTAAACACATAGGGTTCTCTTGTCTTGTTATAGTATGTTTATTAACCATATAACATAAAAATACAAAGAGACATGGTAATTGTCAAACTATTTTACTAAGAGTTAAATATAAATGATTAGGTTAATTTAGTGACCCAAACCTATCTAAAATCTATTGGTTGAGTGTATTTAGACCCATCCCCACCTTATCCTCGTGATAAGTTACATTGGAGCCATTATAAACCGAATATTAATTTATTATAAAATAATATTTTAAGTTTTTCCTAAGGTGCCCCTCGCCCCTCTTATAAAAGGGCACTCCCCCTACTCTCAAATTCATCCCTTAAAAGCCTTTTTGTTCGGCCGACCCCTTCCCAAATATCTTATAAACTTTTCTCAATTCATCCTAGAGGCCTTATTTTGATCATAAGTCCATCCTAAGGATCCCTTTTGATCAAATCAAAAGGAAGAAATCGAAGAAGATGTAATGTTTTCACCACCCTATTTCAAGTACCTTTCTTCATCCACTTTTTATTTATTTGATATTTCCATTATAAAATAATATCTCCAGTATATTCTATATACTGTGATGTTATTATAAATATGGTACAACCATATTCAGTATTCTTCCCATCCTTTGAATGATATGTCACCATAAATGCGTACGTACGGCTTACAGTCTCCACATCGTGGTGTAATTGTTATTCGAAGCATTATTATTTGGATGGGTATGATAATGATCTGTAGTTGAAGTAAATAATAAATATAAAATTATAATGATTCTGTATATATGTTATAACATCCAATTATATACGATTTTAATATCAAAATAATGATATTGTCGCTCGTGCATACGTACGGACTACCGTCTTCACGAACGCGATGAGATTCATTCCCCAACATATCCATTCAAGAATAATTGTCATTTAATGGTTAAAAAAATGTTTAAATAATTAATATCATTCTGGATAATAATATGATAAAACCTATACATAAAAAACATGGCTTAGGTAATAATTCATATAAATGAAAACAAATCAGTTAACACCCGAAACAATGATAATACAAAGATATTATTAATAATGAAATTTTAAAAGATCATATAAGATATCATATTAATGTATATGATTCTTGTATAATTTAATTGAAATTATTTCACCATTATACAGGAGTTTAACCTACCCTCAACCATGGAAAATTACAAGGTAAGGGTTAATTTCATAATCTCTTCATTATCCGAGGTGGATTATACGTAATTATCCGATGGGACCTCTTTATGATTCACATCAATGTTTATTAAAAATTTATTCCAAAACATTTTTATTATTTAATAGAATATGGTTCAAAGTCATTTATACCATTGTTTTACTTTTTATAAACTGGTTTGAAAGAAATCATTCTGTCGTTTTCCAAACAAGGTCCTTTTTATCCTTTTCGACAAAATTAATGTAAGAATATCTGTTTTAACTCAAATGGAAAGTGTGGCTATTTTATGCAATTATAAAATCGTTGAAGCTTCCCTTACAAGCTTATAATAATATTTTGAAAGTAAATGTTTTCTTTTAAAATTATGTGACTTTTAAATGATTTCAAAAAAGTGATATTTCACTCAAATAGTTTTGATTTCATCTATGTCAACATCCTTTGATGGATTTTAAGATTATTTGAAATTGATTTATTATGATACAAAAAATCTATATTGTATTGATGGTTTTGTGATACATTAACTGTAGATGTGTTATTTTATAGCACTCAAGGTTTATGAAGAAATTATTGACATTTCATATGCTAGTTTTATTACGAATGTTTATGTTATGTTTAAACCTGTTCATATGAGAAATGAATTGGACTTAGTAAGTGATGGGTGGAGCCCACTATAGCTCCTCAATGAATTGGTAGGTCTCATGAGACAATCTAGTGACTTGGCACAAGGCCTTGACAAATTATTATTTTTAGTCTTGTAATAAGGCCTTGACAATGTGGTTATGATAGTCTGGCATTATGCATTCCATCATTATGAATGTGGTTACTGATATTGCATTTGATTATTCGATTAGTAGAATATCAATGTGAATAATTAAATGGAATTATTTCTTTTTATTTCTGCCATATTATGCTAACGTTAAAGTTTAAAAAGTGTTTTTTTGTTATACATTGCCTTAAATGTTTATGTTTATTTATGATGGTTTCTGCTATATTTTTATCCTTACCGGGAATCTGAGCTCACCCGTTTCTATGTTTTATTTTTCCCAGGATGTGAAGATGTATTTTATAAATGACCTTTAGGGATATTATGAGGGGATATGAGTGTGGTATATGGAGACAAGATGTTGTTGTATTTTTCACTTTAAGATGTAATGTAAACATTATGAATGTATCTAGTGATTCCAAGGCTACAAAACTAATCGGTCATTCGAGAAATGATCTTTTGTGATCATGCCAATGTTATGTAATAATGCACAGACTCTGGGTAACATGGGTTGGGGTGTTACAATAGGTACCTTGAAACATTTGGATAATAATAATCTCTTCATTATCAATATATAATTTAGTACGTGGATCCTCTCAAAAAATACACTGCCTTTGGAAGATTCATTCTTGATAAAATATTTCCCTCAGTTTTTTGATTTAAAAGTAATAGAACCACTAGTAACTCCATCACGATAGGTTTCATATATAGTTTTTAACATGATGATATATTTTACAACAAAATTCTTCGGTTTCCATTCACAACAATTATTATGATCTAATTGAGACTATATATTTTGGAATACATTCTCATTTACATTATTAAATTTCCCAAGAGTATATTTGAGATCTATTAAAAATAGCTGAATTTATTCAACCCACGTTTACTTCATATGGTTATGGCCATGCTGAGACAAATGTATATTTCAGGGTTTTATGGTTCATATATACCATGTATGACTACCATAGAGGGAAATGTCTCCCAAAATGTATAAAATTAAAAATTGTTGAAAACTCATTATTTTTAATTGAGTGGTTTTTCTTTCCAGTCATCAACAAAAGTGACATTTTCTCCATAACTCATTAAAAATACATTAATATTCTACTTATCATGAAGAATGATTTTTCAATATAAACTACATACCCTCTACTTGGCTGAGTAAAAACATAGCATATGTGATGAGGTAATATTTACATTCAAATCCTGAAATGGGTTTTAACAAGAATTTATACTATATAAACCATACACCCTTCATGCTACAGATTATATGTTGTTTTTTCATTTCATAAATTTATTTAATAAAATATTGAATATAATCAGATAATCATAAGATGCTATAAATTTTAAAAAAACATATGATGCTCCCAAGAAACAACTTTTATCTCCTTCTCTATATCCATTAATTCCAATACTTGTAATATTATGTGGCCCAAGAAGTGAACTATATTAAACCAAAATCTACTTCTATATAGTTTAACATTAAAATTATTATCCGGAATACTCGTTAAAACATCATATAGAGGTCCCACATGCTTCTTCTATAACTATGGATGCATTAATATATCATTTAGAACATGACCACAATGGTATCATCATATGAGTTGATCAACAAATTAATCATGTACAAGAAGAATGAATATTCGTTTATTAGATTTAACAACATCACCAGATTCTCAAATAATCCATACCTAATTCAAAATAATGTATATAGTATATACATTGGCATAATTGTCACCTGAATATAAACGGATCTATAATAAATCATCAAAAAAACCCTAAATCTGAGGATATTGTAAAAAAGATATTTTTAAAATGAAATTGGTAATATATTTGAAACGTATGTTGAATAAAATATCTATAATCAACAAAAAAACACAATTTTCCATCCACCATCATAAATATCATATGGGAGAACCCTGTAGATAATTAATGTGTTGAAAAAAACCATAGGCTTTATGTCTTATAACTCCCTCATTTTTCAAAAGAGCATAGTAGGATCCATCCAGTATAGAGGGACTGATACCGCTTCATCTCATTATATATGATAAATATTAAATTCAACCTCTCTCTCAATATGTATCTAGGAAAAATCGTTATCGAATAATATTTTAAAATAGTCCAAAACTATATGAATGATAGATTTTAATTCCCTATAATCATCGAGTAAAATTATAAAAATATAGGACAAGAATCCACTAAGCTAAGGAAGCATAAGTCCACCACAAAATTATAAGACATCCCATTCTCCATTGTGAGCATACCTACCACCCTTGAGTGATGATAATTTCACCAATCCATAGTAATGGCCATCATGAAATCAAAAAGAAAAACCCATCCAAAATAATAATTAATTTCAGTCCATTCATATCAAGCAATAAAATTGTAACATCCCAAGTAAATAAAAAATAAGGCATATTTCATATATATTAATATTTGGGAATTAAAAATTAATTTTACTTTAATGGGGTTGATATGTTCGATAGCATACTCGATACGCAACAACGAGTTTCTTTGAAATATTATCTTGCACACTAACAATATAATATTATTTTTTAAATTGGTAGTTAAATCATAGCCATTGTATTGGAGGAAATGAACAAAACTAACTAAAATATGATGATACATGTTTGTTAAATGTATGTATATTTTTCCAATAAAAGTTAGAGGCTAAAATTGTGAATGAATATAATTTTAAGCATAATTTACATTAAAAGGATGATTTATCACCTTTTAATGGAGAACCCTTTTTAAATCTAGTTTTGTTCACTTTAATAGATTTTATATGATCAAATAAAATCTTTTGATAGAATTGGGACATCAAAATTTACTTTCTGTAATTATTTGGAATTTTTCCGATAAAGTTCATTTTTTAACGAATAGTGAAAAAATTGTATTTTAATTCAAAAGTGAATTTTAATCTAATTTATTTATATGTTTATATTGTCTTTTTTATTGGTTATAAAGTGAAATTAAATTTTTTTTACCATTTCATCCAATTTTGGTTGTTGAAATTAATTTGACATTGAAATTGGACATAAACAAGTATAAATCTTTTCATAGTTATTGTTTCTTAAAAACACACTATTTGTCTTTATAACATTAATTAATATTAAAATTAACTAATTCCACTTCTATGTTTTGAATTTTGAAAAATAGATATAATTTTTTAATTTGGAATATCAAATATAGCTTAGGATTAATTTTTGGTATTTTTCTGAAAAACATTAATTTTTGATGAATAGTGAAACCACTTAGTGGTTGTTAAAAAAAATAGCTTTTTCATTTAAATGAAATTTTACCACTTCTGTGAATTGAATTTCAAAAATCTGACAAACATGGTTTTTATAAATAAGTAAAACGTGGTTCAATAAGATGAAAATAATTTTTGGTGAATAGTAACTTTTGGATTTTATTTACCGCAATTAAAGGTAAATAAGGTAATTCAATGTAAAAAAATATTATAATAATTTAAATTTACCTTAACACTTGTCCAAACCTTATTTTTTGAGTCATTTACGACCATTTGAATTATTGGGTTTATTTTGGGACTCATTGAGCCACTTGGGTGTGATAATGACAATTTGGATTAATTAATTTAATGTAAAGACAAATTTTACATTAACAAAAATCGTTTAGTAATTAATTTTTATATGGTGTTATATAAGTCATATTTATGACTATTAATATTTATTGTAAATCTAAAGAGATTTCTTATATCATGGTATTTTTTAATAATTTTTAGACATCAAATAAATTAAATTATATATGACACAATAATGATGCACTGTTTACCTCATTAATAAATCATTTAAATAAATAAGAATATAATGATAAACATATTATCCAAAACAGGACCAATTATGATTGGATGATTTTATTTCGATAATGAGTCATCTTATCTTCACCTTTAATGATTTTTGGACCATTAGAAACCAAATATCATTATATAATAAAATAATGATTTCACACTATCCTAAATAGCCCCTCCTCCCCCTTATAAAAGGAGACCACTTCTAACCAATTCCTCACACCCCTCAAGGAATTTGGCTCACCCAAACTCTACCCAATTAAGCTCACTACATCCCTCTCCTCCACCTAGAAGCCTTACGTTAGGCATCATGCACTTCAAGAAGTCCTTTGGTTCAAACCAAGCGAGTTACCCAAATTTAAGGTAAAGGTTTCTCTTAAATTATTTTATTTTATTTTACTTCTTGAACCCCTAAACTGATTTTAATATTTTATTTTGTAACAAAACCAGTATCCTCAATATAATAGGATGTTTTTATGATATTTATTATATCTACATATACCCACACCTCCATCTAATGGGTCAAGAACATAATGTTTTTGTGGATGGCAAACTAACGCCTCACGAAACGATGATTGTTCAATTACCTCTTACCACCACTCATAGTGGCAATTATGATGGAATTGTATTTATATATGATATATATTATGTTTATGTTTTCTCTATGCTTTGGTATTTACCATTTATATAATTCCTTTATGGTTTCCATAGTGGGTAAATATGATAATCTCATTTGAGGAAGTGCGGACTACCGCCCCCTCCAAGTAATGTGACTTGTTAATGGATTATGTGGGATGCATAAATGATATAATTAATGATATTATATATGATATTATACTGTAATTATAATATATCTTTGTATCATTATGCTTTAATTCAATTAAAATAAGAAATAGAAATGAATGTAGCGTTCATGCGTATGTACAGCTTACCATCTCCAAGAACGGTGCAATTCATTTCTTACCTCCAAATGTTATGTACTATTATAAATACCTGGATATACTGGATATATATATGATATATATGATATCCAAATAATTAATAACATTATGGATATAATGGACTATTGACCACATGGACAACTTGTTAATATAAGGTGTTCATTATTCACTCAAGTACCAAATATCGACAAAACGAATGCTATTAACTTAAATGGTTACACAATGTTTATAACATGGTAATAAGTGATATAAAAGTAATAATAAACCTGAAAATTGTTCTTAAGTAAATATAAATTAACTTTATTTTATTATTCATGTGATTAAAGAATGATCGAATCAAGTTGGACACAAGGTAAGGGAACTTCTTAACCCAATTTACGTTATTTGGGTTGATCTTCTCTTTCTTGTTTATGTCGTTCTTTGATTAAGTGATAAATGAATTATTATGTATTTATACTTGATTTATGTGTGATTATATTTAATTCACATAACTATCTATTTTATTTTCAAAATTATCATTGTAAGGGACTTCGTCTCAATCTCCTTTCATTGAGGCATATTTTCATTTATACACAACTTTCTTTTATACGGTGTATAAACCCCTTTAAAATTTAATTTTATTCAAAAGGAATATTTTTCAATGAAGCATATTACTAAATGATAGAAAAGAATGTTCCTTTTAATGTAAGCAGTGACAATGAACTTTTCCACTACAGTGAGTACTATTTGATCTTTGGCTTCCTCAACAATCTGTAATGTATTTATAAGATATTAAATACCATATACTTTTTTTATGTATTTTGGTATTGAAAATGGATTTGATAATGGATTTTTCATATCAATATATTTAAGTGATATATTTTTATTGAAATGTGGAAATTTTTTCGTTCCTTTATATTTGTTTTCATTCTTATGATTTTATAATGGTATTTGGTCAATTGACTGGTGGTTACGTGAAAAACCAAATGACGGGTGGTGCCGTGAATACCAAGATGGGTGGTTACATTATTACATCCAATTCATTGGGTATGGAAGTCAGCCGTATGACTATTTCATTTAGTGAGATGTGTGGAAGTCAGCTGTATGGTTATTCTATTTAAGTATGTATATGTACCAAATTAATTTTATATGGTATGTGTTCTTTATATGGGTTTTATGGAAATGTTTTGGTTACAAAAATGGAAAGTAATTATCTTTTATTCAGTGAATAGTATTTACTACTTCATAAAGGTGAAAAGTATTACTTATGTTAAAGTATTCATGGTTTACTTGTTGTTTTGAAAAACTAACAATTTTCCTTCTTTGTGTATCCCTTACTGAGTATTATAACATACCAAGTTTTTGAAATGCTTTTCACAGGACATAATGTGGAATCGGGTCAAGTATGGGATCATGGAAAATACATGTTGTCTTAATCATGGAACTAGACATGACTCTTTTTTTAAGAGTTCCTGTTTTGTAAAAAATATTGGAAACTGTGTGGAAGTGTCTACTTTATATTCTTTTGAGATGTAATAGTTTTCTTCTAATTCTATAAAACTCTAAACCTAAAAAGATTATCAATGTGAATTATTCATTTAATTCATTATTATATAAGGTTTAAGGTCGGGTCCTTATAGATGGTATCAGAGGTCGGTTAAGATAACATTTGGATTTAGGGTATCGTTAAATAAATGTCCATAAATTAATTTATGGTAATATTGAAATGATATAGATTTTACATATTACCATGTTACTTCGCCTAATATATTTTTTCGTTAAGAATGGTTTTTTAAAGAAATTATATTAGCTTTTCTAGGAAGGCATACAGAAGAGAATGACCTTCAGAATCAGCAACTAGAGATTGTCGGAATCAGAATTGAGCGGTTTACTGCAATGATGGCTCAGTTGAATAATGTGGTAAATGGTGGTTGTGTTTATTGATGATATTTAGGATTATTCTTAAATTAAAGAGGATCATAAAAGTAATTTAAGGTTTTTTTGAAAAACATAAATGAAAATAAACTATTTGGGAAATTCAGCAAGTGTGAGTTTTATTTATAATAAATTTCTTTCCATGGTCAAATGTTTTCAAAAAAGGGCATAACTTTTGATCCTTCTAAAACCAAATTTGTTGAGTAAATGCCAAGACCCACAAATATAACCAAGATTCTTAGTTTTATTGTTTAGGTAGGTTATTACCGGAGGTTTGTTAAACATTTTTCTCGGTTATCTAGTCCAATGACTAAGTTAACTCAAAAATGTGTTAAGTTCATCTAGAGAAAAGAATGTGATGATTGTTTTCAGGAATTTAAATGAAGATTGGTGAATGCTCCAGTTTTGGCACTGCCATCCAGAAATGGTGAGTTTGTTATCTATAGTGATGCATCATTCAAAGGACTTGGATGTGTCCTTATGCAGAATGATTGGGGAATTGCTTAAACTTTAATGAAGTTGAAACCCCATGAGTTATATTTTTCTAAACATGATTTGGAATTAGCTTCTGTTGTTTACGCATTAAAAATTTAGAGCCATAATTTATATGGATTAAAGTGTGAAATATATACTAATCAAAAAATTTTGATGTATATATTCACTAAGAATGAATTGAACACGAGACCGAGGAGATTGCTGGAATTAATCAATGATAATTATTGCACGATCCATTACCATCCAGGAAAAGCAAATAATGTGGTTGATGCTTTGAGTCGAAAAAGTAATACATCATTTACAATGTGACGTTTGAAACGAGATACTTTTTTTTGATTTGATGATCTTTGGAATAGATGTTTTTGGTGTAGAAAATTCTTCTGTTTTTTTTTCAGGCTTTAGTGAAATCATCTCTATCAAACAGAATAAAGAAATCATAGAAAGAAGATAGTGAGTTTTAGAAAAAGGTAGAGTTGGTTCAGAAGGGTAAGTTGCCTGATTTTAAAGTTGATAAAGATTTTTTTTGAGGTTTGGGAAGAGGTTATGTGTTCCTTGTGATTCACAGTTGAAGAATGAGTTGTTATGTGAAGCTCATAGTTCTCCATTTTATGTTCATCCTGATAGTACTAAGATTAAAGAGATCTTTGAAAGTATTACTGGTGGGATAGAATGAAAAGAGATATTGTTGATTTTACTGTGAAGTGTTTGACTTGTCAGTAGGTTAAAGTAGAGCTGCAGTTACAGAAATGGATGCTTTAGACTTTACTGGTGCTATAGTTGAAATAGGAAAATATATCCATGGACTTTGTTGTGGGAATACCAAATACATCTCTAGGTAATAATGAAATCTGGTTTATTGTTGATCGATTGAATAAATCTGCTCATTTACTTCCTATTCGAGATAATTTGTCTCTAGATCAACTTCCTTGGTTGTATGTTAAAGAGATAGTCAGGTTTCATGGTGTTCCCCACTCTATTGTATCTGATCGTCACCCCAAGCTTATTTCTAACTTTTAGAAAGGCCTTCAGAAGTTGTTTGGTACTAAATTAAATTTTAGTAGATATTTTCATCCACAATTAGATGTGCGGTCAGAACGAACAATACAGAACTTGGAGGATATGCTATGTGCTTGTTCACTAGATTATTTGGGAAGTTGGGACCAATATCTTTCTTTGGTTGAATTTTCGTATAATAATTGTTTTCATACCAGTATATAGATGTGTCCATTTGAGGCATTATATGGAAAGTGTTGTCAAACTCTTGCTTTTTGGGATGATGTAGGTGAAAGGAACTTTATGGGACCATGATTGGTAGAAGAGATGGTAGAGAATGTTCAGTTGATTTAAAAGAACATGAGAATAGCTCAGATCAGACAGAATAGTTATGCAGATAACCAGAGGAAGGATCTTTCTTTTGAGGTAGGTGATCAAGTCTTTCTCAAATTTTCTCCATGGAAAAGTGTGATGTGTTATGGTAAGAAGGGAAAGTTGAGTCCAAGGTTTATTGGACCTTATGAAATTCTAGAAAAATTTGGATCAGTTGAGTACATAGTGGATTTACCTCCAACTTTATCCCAAGTACACAATGTTTTTCATGATTCGATGTTGAGAATGTATATGCCAGATCCATCTCATGTTTTGAGCCTAGAGGTAGTTCAGTTGGAAAAGAATCTCTATTAAAAAGAACTTCCAGTCTAGATTATTGACCGTAGAGAGCAAGTGTTGAAGAATAAGGTAATACACCAGGTAAAGGTTTTGTGGACAAACCACATCGTTGAAGAGGCAACGTGGGAATCTGAAAATGATATGAGGGATAAATATCCCCACTTATTTTGATATGTGAATAAAAATTGTGAAGACGCAATTCTCTAAAAGGGGGGAAGGATGTAACATCCTAGGTAAATAAAGAATAAGAAATATTTCATATTTATTAATATTTGAGAATTAAAAATTATTTTTACATTAATGGGGTTGCTATATTCGATATCGTACTCGATACGCAACAATGAGTTTCTTTGAAATCTTATGTTGCATACTAATAATATAATATTATTATTTTAAATAGTAGTTAACTCATAGTCATTGTATTGGAGGGAATGAACAAAACTAACTACAATATGATTATACATGTTTGTTACATATATTTACATTTGTCCAATAATAGTTAGAGGCTTAAAATGTGAATGAATCTCATTTTAATCATAATTTACATTAAATGGATGATTTATCACCTTTTAATGGCAAACCATTTTTAAATCTAGTTTTGGTCAGTTTAATACATTCAATATGACCAAATAAAATCTTTCTATAGAATGGGGACATCAAAATTTACTCTATGTAAATGTTTTGGAATTTTCCAATAAAGTTTATTTTTTTAATGAATAGTGAAAAATATTTTATTTTATTTCAAAAGTGCATTTTAATCTAATTTATTTATATTGTTAGATTATATTTTTAATTGGTTATAAAGTGAAATTAGTATCTATTTTTACCATTTAATCCAATTTTGGTCATTGAAATTAATTTCACTTTGAAATTGGATATAAACAAGTATCAATCTTTTGATAGTTATTATTTCTTAAAAATACGCTATTTGTTTTGATAACGCGAATTAATTTTAAAATTAATTAATGTCACTTCCGTGTTTTGAATTTGGAAAAATAGAGATAATTCTTAAATTTGAATATCAAATATATCTTAGGCTGATTTTTTGGTATTTTTCTGAAAAACATCAATTTTTGATGAATAGTGAAACCACTTAGTGGTAGTTAAAAAAACTTGACTTTTTCATTTAAATGAAATTTTACCGTTTCTATGAGTTTAATTTAAAAAATATGACATAAATGGTTGTTATCAAGAAGTAAAATGTGGTTCAATAAGATGAAAATAATTTTTGGTGAATAGTAACTTTGGACTTTTATTTACCGCGGTTAAAGGTAAATAAGGTAATTCAAGGTAAAAGAAATATTATAATAATTAAAAATTACTTTAACATTTGACCAAACCTTATTAGTTGACTCATTTATGACCATGGGCATCTTTGGAACGATTTTGAGACACCATTGAGCCACATGGGAGTGATAATGAGAATTTGGATTAATTAGTTTAACGTAAAGACAAAATTAACATTAACAAAAATCATTTAGTAATTAATTTTTATATGGTGTTACTATAAATATTGATTGGTAAGATTAAAATATTTGCTAAATCATGGTATTTGTTTTATAATATTTAGACAACAAATAAATTAAATTATTTATGACACAATAATGATGCAGTGTTTACCTCATTAATAAATCATTTAAATAAATAAGATTATAATGATACAAATATTATCCAAAACACGTCCAATTCTGATTGGATGATTTTATTTCGACCATGAGTCATCTTATCTTCATCTTTAATGATTTTTGTACCATTATAAACGGAATATCTTTATATAATAAAATAATGTTTTCACAATATCCTAAAGAGCCCCTCCTCCCCTTATAAAACGAGACCACTTATATCCAATTACACACACCTCTCAAGCCATTTTTATCATCCAAACTCTGACCAATTAATCTCCCTACATCCCTCTACTCCACCTAGAAGCCTTACCTTAGGATGAAGGCACTTCAAGAAGTCCTTTGGTTCAAACCAAAGGGAGTTACCCAAATTAAAGGTAAAGGTTTCTCTTAAATTGTTTTCTTTTATTTAACTTCTCTAACCCATAAAATCTATTTAATATTTTATTTTGTAACAACACCAATATAATCAATATAATAGGATTTTATTAGGATAAGGATTCGAACTACACATATTTGCACCTCCATCTAATGGGTGAGGAACATAATGTTTATGTGGATGGGAAACTAATGCCTCACAAAATGATGATTGTTCAATTACCTCTTACCGCGTCTCATGGTGGCCATTATGATGGAACTGTATTTATATATGATATATATTATGTTTATTTTTTCTTTATGATTCGGTATTTTCCATTTATAGAACGAATTTATGGTTTCTATAGTGTTTACATATGATAATCTCATTTGTGGATGTGCGCACTACCGCCCCCTCAAAGTGATGTGACTCGTTAATACCTTATGCAGGATGTATAATGGATGGATTTAATGATATTATATATGATATTATACTGTAATAATAATATACCTATGTATCATAATGCTTTAATTTCATTAAAATAATAAATATAATTGAAAGTATCATTCATGCGTACGTGTGGCTTAGCATCTCCAAGAACGGTGCATTTCATTTCATAACTCCAAATGTTATGTACTATTATAAATACATGAATATACTGCATATATATGATATATATTATATCTAAAAAATAAATAACATTCTGGATATAATGGAATATTGACCACATGGACAACCTGTAAATATAAGTTGTTCATAATTAACTCAAGTACCAAATATCGACAAAACGAACGTTATTAACTTAAATGGTTACATAAAGTTTATGACATTGTAATACGTGATATAAAGGAATAATAAACTTGAAAAAGGTTCTTAATAAAGTAGAAAATTACTTTAGTTTATTATTCAGGAGATTAAATAATGATCGAGTCAAGTTGGACATAAGGTAAGTGAACTTCTTAACCCAATTTTTGTTCTTTGGGTTGTTCTTCTCTTTCTTGTTTATGTCGTTCTCTGATTATGTGATCAATTAATTTTTATGTATTTATACTTGCTTTATGTGTGATTATATTTAATGCACATAATTGATCTATTTTATTATCAAAATGATCATTGTAAGGGACTTTGTCTCAATCTCCTTTCATTGAGGCATATTTTCATTTATACACAACATTTTTTTATACAGTGTATAAAACCCTTTGAATTTTAATTTTATTCAAAAGGAATCTTTTTTATACGAAGCGTTTTACTAAATTACAGAAAATAATGTTCCTTTTGTTGTATGCAGTGATAGTGACCTTTTCCACTACTGCGAGTATTATTTGATCTTTGGCTTCCTCAACAAGTTCTAATGTATTTAAAAGAAAATAAATACCATATAATTATTCATGTATTTTGGTATTGAAAATGGATTTGATAATGGATTTTTTATGTAAATATATTTATGTGATATATTGTGATTGAAATTTGGAAATGTTTTATTTCCATTACATTTTTTTATTTCTTATTATTTTATAATGCTACTTGGACATTTGACGGGTGGTTTCGTGATAAACCAAATGGCGGGTTGTTTCATGTATACCAGGATGGGTGGTTACGTTATTACCTCTAATGCATTGGGTATGGAAGTCAACCGTATGGCTATTTCATTTAGTGATATGTGTGTAAGTCAACCATATGGTTATTCCATTTAAATATGTTAATGTCCCAAGTTACCTTTATATGTTATGTGTTCTTTATATGGGTTTTATGGTAATCTTTTGGTTACAAAAATGGTATGTAATGATATTTTATTCAGTGAAGAGTATTTACTACTTCATAAAGCTGAAAATTATTACTTATGTTAATGTATTCATGGTTTACTTGTTTTTTTGAAAAACTAACAGTTTTCCATCTTTGTGTATCCCTTACTGATATTTTTATGCTCATCCCAAGTTTTTGAAATGTTTTTCACAAGACATAATATGGAATAGGGTCAAGGATGGGATCAAGGAAAAGTCATGCTATCTTAAACAGGGAACTAGACATGACTCTTTTTTTTAAGAGTTCATGTTTTGTAAAAAAAATGGAAACTGTTTCGAAGTGTCTACTTTGTAATCTTTTGAGATGTAATTGTTATATCCTAATTCTCTAAAACTCTAAACCTAAAAAGATTATCAATGTTAATTATTAATTTAATTCAATATTATTTAAGGTTAATGGCCAGGTCCTTACAAAAATTCATCCAAAAAAATTTTATCCACCTATAACGAGGAGCCAGTCATTCCAATAATAAATTCCATATGAACAAATTCTAAGGTGTTTGTTAAGGTAAATAACCCCATATAGTTATTAAATCACTTAGCCCATGATCCCAAATAAATTGAAAAATATAAATTTCAGTGAAGAACCATGGAAAAAAAATGTTTATTCAACTAATATTAAATGTATAACTATTGGTGGAATGATGATCTTCTCAAATTGTTATAGTTGTTCAATATTTAAATGGCAATATCCATGACCATGATCATTTACTTTATATTCTTGAGTACCCATTTTTTCTAGACTTTTACATCATAACTCTTTATAACTCTACCTATTACACCTATTTGACCTTAGTGTTCAATAGTTAATTAGATATCTACATGGAATGGTGCCAAAAATCCCACTCCAAAACACTGACCAAGTAAAAAAACTCACTAGGGTGATATGGAGAGGATTAATAAAATCATCAACGATAGACTATTTTATAGCATTATTTCAACAACAATAACTCTCTATCACATTGCTGCTTCATGTGAACCTAACTACCAAACAATAACATATGATATAGCTTCATGTGTGTTCAACCAAGCAATAACTACCCTAATGAGGAATACCATGGAGATTCTTCCTCCCAGAAGATTATCCACTTAATGGAATAACTATTAATCCAACTGGAGTTATACATTTATATTCCCGCATAATTTTCTTTAGAAATTCACCATCTTAGAGATAGTATCTAGTTAAAAGAAATAACCTAGTATGACACAACATACATATGTATGTCCTCAAAATTTATCTAAATAGACTATTCGTCACCCATAGGAGTGGGTAAAAATTGAAGGATCTTAGGGAATAAATATTATTAATTGCTAAAATTCATATAATCCAAATCCAAATTAAATAATTACATGTATTATTTCATCAATAATATTCATTGAGAAAACGTATTCAAATAAATGAATCAATAAGTCCTCCAGGATATTCCCCAATTCATATTTTCATATATAAGAACATCCCTATATCTTTAAAAAAATCCCAAAATCATAGCTTAAAATATAAACCCTCTAGTCTATACGGTTATCAACATTATCGAAAATAATATTTATTCTTAATAAAAACTAGTATATATCAAGGGTAAAAAATTATCCCAATAATGTATGTGAGGAAAATTGATATAACTCACTAGTCAAAAAAGACATAGTCATTGCATCCCATGGAGCTCCATCTATGCATTTTACCTAGAATAGAATTATATCTCTATTATAATATTTTTTCCCCATCATGGAATGATATTTGGTACAATAATAGATTCTAAAATTATCACAATATATATTAATACATGTAGTTTAGGTCCCACCACCATATGAGCATGGTCATTATCACCTTTTGGGAACTTAACTACATCCATCACAGAGGAATGTATCTATAATGACAAGAAAACTCCTCATATTAAAATATTAAATTAGGTGACATTACATATAGGTAATGAATTAACAAGTTCATGGCATCACTAAATAAAAAAACATAAATTAATAAAAATATTTAATTTAAGTGGTTTAACTAATCCAAACGAATAATTCATAGGGTTAGGTAGTACATTAATATTAAAATTAAATATCATAATGGTTCTTCTATTTGGCATTTCAACCCCATGTTATATTTTTAAACACTCTATAAGATGACATCAATATCCCATTTAGAATAAGAAACATGTTTTTCCTTTTAAATATTGGAGTTATAATTTTGAAAGTATATATATATAATTGATCAATTCTAATGAATGACTATTGGCATTTAAGAGGTATACTCATTATAAGTTGAAATAAGAACTCTATATAAGTACAACCAGTATGAATTATATTTTTTACCAATTTTTTAAGGGTATAATAATATTAATACTATTAAAATAAATGTTTATTCTCGTGAAATATATGGTAACATAGTTTAGATTGATGAAATCAATTTACACAAATTTTTTTGTAAATAATGTTGAAAATTATAAGAATAAATACCTATGCGTATACTGAAAGAAATAAGATGTACTTGAAGTGAAATAGGCATTACCTAGAATATTACTAACACATATATTCATTAATATAAATATTTTTTTATGAACTAGATGAACCATTTCGTGATGACCAAAGGGTGGATATTCTATAATACATAACATTATATAATATATAAATCACCAAATGTCAATAAAAAAATAACAACTAAACTATAGAAACATAAGTACCCCCATTGCAACTTGTTATTTCACCCATATGTGGGATAAAGACTAATTAGATAAATCATATTAGAAATATTCTACATTCCGTAGTGTCCCATCACCAACCAATTATATAATGTCAATGTAAAATATGGCACCAATAGTATTTTGTGAAATCTTTATCCTAGATCACCATAATGTTTTTGGTCTAGTCGGATAGAAGGACTCATGAAGTCACCCATGTATTCTATAGGCGAATAATTAGTTGAATTTTTTCTTATAATTATAGTGGGGAGACAACACCATATACATTAAAGTTGTAAAAAAAGAAATATAGAAAAAAATCCATCTATATAATAAATAAATAAAATATAGAGATGTAATGAAACAGAATCCATAAATGATGTCATGGTTTTTCAAAACATATTTCAATTTTTATTGGGTAGTATTAATATATGTCGTATTAGGGAAGAAAAAGAAAATAAAACAAAAGATAAAACTGATTAACAATAATGGGAATCTTGGTACCCCGATCAGTTCTCCACTTTCATGTTCCCATACTAAGACTCAAATATAGTTTCTATAAATTAGTTCATCCTATTTTATTCCTACATCCATGAAATCTACCTACATAATATGAAATCACATAAATTGGTTTTGGGAATTTCATAGTAGTACAATAAAAATTATGTATAATGAAAAATCTTGTCTATACATTCAAAATGAAATGGTTCAGTATACACAAATTTGGATTAGTATCATAATCGAATCCATATCTAGATAGACCATCATGTTTGATTCCCATCTAAACGTATTTTCTTCAGGTTTTGACATATGTATATAATCATGTTACCTTTTAATTGGTCATAGTATTATAGTAATTTATCTAATGTGTACTATATTTAACAATGATAAGGAATATTTCAAACTTGTATTGGAATTCATACACTAAACAACCATTTGGAATTAATATAGGATCAATTATATTTTTTATCATTATTTTTTAATACAAAATATGTTGATCAATTCATTCTGAATTTTTCATGGATTTTTAGTAGAGTAAAATGGTAGAACCCTTGGAATTTTACTAAAAATATTTTATAATTCATTAAAGGAATGAAATCCTTTTATTTCATGGTTGGTCTTATATGGACTATAGATGGACGTCCCATGAAATTCCATATCTATGGATGTCAACTTGACCATACGAGATTATCCTAAACATACTAATTTTTTGGATATATATATATATATATATATATATATATGAAAATATAATGACTAGATATACATTCGTGGGAGTAAGAAACTGACTGAATCGATGTTTGGTTCAAAAATTTATATATACATTGATTAAATAGATAGAATCCTATATGTTCCCTTAAATAATTCCATAGAGGGAATATAATGATTTCCAACATAATGTTGCATCATTAAAAATGTGACCAAGTTCTGTAATAATTATCCATGGAATCGAAGGTAATATATCCTAATTACCATATATGTATTCATGTATTTAATTTTATGAAAATTGAATCTGTAAGATGGATGTTTCTCTAAATATTTTCCATTAGATACCCACATAAATTTTTAATTAGAATAGTCCATTCCTCTTACACATTCATAAAAACTATAGTTTTTGGTCTATATAATTTTTCCAAGGAACCCTAATCATCTTATCTCAGATTAATTTACCCATGAAATACCTAAAAATCACCTTGTTAATTTTTTATTTATTATCCATGCCAAAAAAACCATAAGGTGTTTTTTTGGTTACTTAAAGGATAAATTGTGAGTTTTATAATTTCCATGAAAAAGACACCGTATAGGGTTCCTTGATATAGTTGATAGGTATGTATGTCATGGGATATTAGATAAAAACACAAAATGAGATGCATTAGGACAAGTTTATAAACAAAAATGGAGATTAAGTGGCCCATTATACATCTAGGTCACGATTATGGGTAAAAATTTAAAAATATAAACACTGGGTTCAATTCCTACGAATATTGAAATGTAACATATTGAAAATTTTTATAAATTGTGAGACTATTATCAAAAATAATTTTTACCACCAACTTAAGGCTCATGGAAGACTCCTCATCTGATATCAACCTCAAATTTGTGTCAGAATGTGAGAAAATGATGATGAAAAAAATTATTAAAATATGTTATTTATGTTTAATACAGTGAAAGTGATTTTTTTATTTGTAATGGGAATCAAGGAATAGTAAAGGAGTGGTAGAAATAAAATGGTCTAAAAAATACAAATTATGGCCATGAAATTGGATGTCGGGTGAAAAGGTTCAACAGAAGGGTTCCAAGGGGAATATGAGTGATCCCAAAAATATTGATTCATCACTAATGAGGTGGGAAAAGGATTAGGGATGTATTATGTGTATATGAAAAATGGATAGATAACCCCCTTATAAAACCATTCATATCCCACCCTTTGGATGGTGGGTCTCAATGGTAAACCCATGGATATTCCAATAGATTTTCTAGCCTATAAGAATACCACCCACTAGCCAGTGGACTTATATCTTCAATATAGTGGAATTTTAGTCCATGTACTGAATGCCAGAACCATGTGGCTCCCTTCTTGAACAACTTTTGACCACCTGAACCTCTATAGTCACATATCAAAAAACAAAGGGTTTTGTAAAAAACTATAGGGGTTTTTACCTCAATGAATAGTGAGTATCACACAATCATTTTTCCCTATTCCACAAAAAATTTGATGAATTAATTCTATATTACCATTAGGTCTCTAAAATTATGTGTTATTTTAATGTGGTGTTTTAAGAATGATTCCTTTTATCCTTATCGATAATTATTTTTTAAATGGCACATATCTTCTTCTTGTTACAACAAGGTTGAAAATACTTTTTAAATTACCATTTTATGATTTCACATCCTTTTTAAAATACAAATCACAAGGATATATCTTTGATGGATTAAGGATTTGTTAATCACCCATAAAATAAACGTTAGAAATATTTTATAATGTGTGATTATGTTTTTGTATATGCTAATTATATTAATGATGTCATTTTATTAGATAGTATTTTAAATTTTTTTGAATCTCATTTATTATTAAGGTTTTTAATGATATTAAATATCATTTATTTCGTATGGAAAAAAATGTGTCATTGTCTTTTAGTGGGATATTCTATCTCACTTTAATTTATTTTTTAATGATTTATATATAATGATCATAGAAGAGTATATGAGAAGTTACCTACAACTAAGATCAAATTTTTTTTCATAAGTGATAGAGTGTGTGAAAAAATTTCGCAAACCCAAGGGGTTCTATGGATTCTTATCTTAAGACAACAAGGTTACTTAACTAGTTATCCAATGACCACGAGGGAAAAAATGTATTTAGACTAAGCCCACTATACAACGGGAAGGTTGTTTTCTTAAACAATATTGTAATTACTTTCTTAGTAGTTAATAATTATTTATTTTCATTGATAATATTCCTTTTATATTATTTTTCTAGGAATTTTACCTATTTCATCTTCATGTATTATTGACTATTGATCCCACATACTATTTAATAATGTCATATGATGTAATCCATATTCCATGAATCATCCTTTATGGTGTATTGTTTATTGGTTATGATTCTCTTATGTTATTCAATGAACAACAATTAAATTCACAAACCAAAATTCTCATATTATGATCACTTATATTATTAGATTGGGTAATTTTATTATTACCCTTGTTTATAATTTAATAATACCTATTTTTTATGATTTACATTCTTTATGTTATAAATCTGTATACCATAAAAGATTTCTAAAAGGTGAATGTAGTAACCTGTAATGGGAATCATTCATAACTACTTTACATTTCCAACCTTCAGTGATAGAAAGAGATTTTTTTTCTATCTATGTTGATGAAATTAATCGTATAACATTGGAGAATTTATTAGGGATTACTTTTTCATGAAAACCCACATTTAAAAATAGGAAATTCTATATGAATTCTGGTATAACCTAACTGTAAGTGTAACGTCCACAAAAAAATAAAAGATAATCCCACTTTAAATTGACTGAAGGAAAATTTGATGATTTAGATATTGTATTTGAAAAACTAAATAGATACAACATAAGGTGTCAACTCACACTCCAAACACATTAACTTATAGAAACTATCTCAAGAATATGCCCATCCAAACCCACTAAAATTACTATAATCCTCTAATGATGGTGTGTATTAATAAAAAATATTCCCCCCATTCGAAAAATGTAGTAAGTATGAACTGATGTTCTTGATGAAGATAATCAACATAACATGAATCTAGTCTCCATTCAAAAGATATTTTCATTTTTTAAGTGATCATGAACTGAATTCACATCTACAATAATTACACTCATTCTATAAACCTCGAGTTGAAAATGTATTGTGTGAGCTATAATTATTTTAGTTATGAACCTCATAATTCATTTATTTCCAAATATGTTTTATAAAAATACACTAAATTAAAATAATATTTTTCTTCATTTCCAAAAAAACTCATTATCTTTTCTAAATCCCTTTTAAAACCCACATATATATTTTAATGAAATAAAAAGAAATTCCTTTTATATATTATGTTAAAAAAAATAAAATATCCCCGTTTAAAACATACCATTCCCAAAAATCCTCCATTTTAAAAAATAATATTATAGCAATGAAACCCATACATGAATGGAAAATATATCAATTCCCCAAACTAGTGAAAACCTAAAAATACCTAGTAAAACTATCAAGGAAATGATGAAATAGATCCACCATAATAATGAATATATACATGATTATGGGAATAAAATAGAACATATCATCAAGAAAATAATACAAATAACCTTGGAATAACCCTGACCTATAGGTTTTAAATGAAACTAACATGTTTTTTGAACACTAGTCGGCAATGTGATCTTTCAGGAATAGAACCATTCCCTATAGGGGTTATAAAAACAAGACTATGGATGTCACCTCAAAAATAATTAGAGAAACACCTAACTTTTTACATCTTACCAAGGTCTCCTCTGTGCAAAAAAATTCCTACATTCCAAACAAGAATAATATTAATGAAAACCCAAGAAGAATTATATCACACAAAATCATATTTAATAATTACTCTAGAAATTATCTTTGAAAACCAAACATCATTTAATCAAATTTGAAAGCATTTTTGAAAATACACTTTTCTGGATGATGAAAATAATTTAATGTTATATGTTTCAAAACCCATTTTTTGATATTTTCTGATATAAGTATGTAAACATCTATATTCACACATACATGTATGTATACATGATCCAATCAACTAAATATTTGAAAAAAATGATAAGTATTGTCTGATTGACTTATAACGGTTCAAAGATTAGATTATTTTCCCAAAACAAAGGTGTTCCCAAATTAATCCTTCAGTGAAACTAAATAATAAATTCAGTGTGTTAGTAAACCATCAATTAAGTTCATTATACATGTTAATGCAATAATCCATATAAAATAAACTCAAAAATAGGGTTAGATGTCTATTATTGTATATATCACCATTTATATCTCATAAATATTCCTTTTGTTAATTTAATTAATTGTTTTATATTTATTTATAATACCCAAGTCCTTTATGAAAAGATCTTAAAAATTTAATTATATATATATATATATATATATCATGATTAATTTCTTAAAAAATTTATTTATGAAACATTAGTGCAACATGGACCATGATTAAAGGTCGCAAAAATGGAAAAACCAACCCAGTTGAAGGTTAGGTATATTGAGTCCATAATCATGAAATAGAAAATTGGAAAAAAGAAGCCATTACATTATCTAGAAAAATGAAATGTAATATATTTCATGAAAAATACGCTTGTTCGATTTAGCATAGGGAAAATCCAAAAAAATTAAGGGAAAACTAATAAATATAGTGAAATGAGGGGGAGATGATATTCTTAGGAATATGCAACCTATAATCTAGAAAAATATAAGTTGGATAAAGTAGAGAAGAGTAGGGGTATCTATATTATTGATTCTCCTAAGGACAGGTTCATTTCATGACGGTGGGGAGTGAGGGAGATAATTTTTATTTGTATTCCATTAAGGATTGATTTTGGAATTCTGAAAAAATTGATCATAGGAATCCTACAAAATTTACCAATACAGTTTACAAAACACCATGGTAGATATGAATCCCATACTCAATAACCCAACCAATTCCCACATAATTTCTATGGGATTACAGTATAGTTTCTAATCATCGTATAGATTTTTCAAGTTCCCCAATCGATTAATAGAAAAACAATTACTGATTCCCACACTGTTTTCAAACCTATTATAGTTAAAAGTGATACACCAAGAACAATATAATAAAATTAATAAATTAGAAATGGGTGGTTCTGAAACAAAAAATAATTAATAAAGGAAGATAAACAATGAAATAACTATGTAAATGAGATTGTGGTGTAACAATTTGACCTATACTTACACTTTATTACCCCAATATATATAGATTAAGGTAGGAAAAATAAAATAGGAAAATATTATACTTACTATTCAATGATGAAACTCAAAAAAACATGGGACACCATGCGATCAACCACAAATATTTCCAAATACATCAAAGACTACATATGGAAAATAGGAATCCTGCTATCATCATGTAAAAGTTGTGCTCACTAAATTTTTATAACATTATCCACAGACATAAAACCATAAATACTTCTAGTCAACCATCCATATTAGATCATGGTTCTATGAGACAAAAACCAATCGATTAAGTAGTTATGATGAATCCAAACACCCCAAACTGAAAAATATTGATATAGAACCCATTGTAATGGAAACATTCAGGGTGGTCTCCACACTATTTATTATTTTTTTATAATTCTAAATAATACATGTCAATAAAAAAAATCAAAAAATCTTGAAGTTAATATTTTACCTCAACATTTCAATAAGTATCTAAAGAATCCTTTGGAAATTCAATGATTTCAAATAAATTTATGAGTTAACCATTGAAGGCCTCACATGGTTTCAACCAAGAACTATTCCCAAACATGAATTGTGAACTCCACTAGAAATATGACCTCAAAATAGATACAATAAAATAAAAACATAAGAATTATCTGGGAGAAATAAATACATATCAAGAAACCAAATTTATATACATATATATGAATGATTAATGTGGGGTCAAATCCTTGATCTATTGGTTGTATCCATGAACGCCATTATCTAAACACGAAAATTTGATAAACCCAATAATGAAACCTACCATAATATAATCTGAGCCTAGAGAACCTTTTCCCTAGTCACCGAAACCACCCGCCCAGACATCCCACAAAACACTCTACCAAAATAGAGGCTCACCACAAGGTAATATTCACACCAATGTTCATGTGTGAAAAACCCTACTACCGTATGAAATCATCAAAACTACATCATCACATATGAACAACCAATGAAATATCTATATAACACATCAACCAAAAATTTCATATCAAATTTATTTGTCAATATTCAACTTGAATAAATCTATTTTATAAAATCTCTTACCTCAAAAAAGGAACCATACAAAATGTAACATCCCAGACCCATATGCCACTAAATAGTGCCATGACCCCGATCAGTTATAAGATATCAATCACATCACTCTAAAAACTAGAGGCTACTAGCTAGTGGTTAGTTCTTAGGTGTGTCTATGGGGATATTTTTTCCCCATCACCACAGTATCGCACAATGGAATTTTATTAACATACATGTAGCAAATGCAATACAATACCTAGAAAATATGCAAACAATGGAAGATAAAGATATATAAGAAATAAAAAAACCCAACTCATATATAAAATTAATATATATATCATATTTATCTAATAAATAATCCAATACATGTATTCATATAAGATATACAATGCATGATATTAAAGTACAAAAATACCAAAATCATTCCTTCCAGCATCGAGAGCCCTAGCTCGGTCTCATGATCCTTATCCTAAACAGCAATCAAGAACATGTTAAAGGGGCCATGCCCTTATCCATACCTACAAACACATAGTCTATTTGTGTAACAAATAGTAGCCCAAACAGGGTGTGAGATATAATCTGATTAGGAAACCACCCATGGTCTTCTGCCAGTTATTAAGTGAATATATTTATATATATAATAGAAAATTAACAAGAATTAATACAATAAATATAGAAATTATTAAAAAATTAAACATTATAAAATTAAAGTTCTCATTTATAATTCATGCACATTTAATAATTCTCTTAAATTTAATAATTTTGTCTTGAGACCCAACTTATATATCGGCATCCATTTTGATGACATGAATAATGCATGACTATACAATCCTTACATAAATATTATGGTAAAGAACGAATCAATTCTTTTGATTTATCTTCAAAAACGCGTAATATTATTCCTATAAATCATTAGAAAATTTATAACCTAAGATCGTTCATGGAATTACAATATTTTAATTCATGTATCCCTCCATGTATAATATAAACAAATAGTCTGTAAGACTTTCCATGAAAAACCTATCATGGACTCAGCTATCACTTTATGTGTGGTGTAACATCATTGCCATTCAAGTATATCTTTGAGAGAAAAATATGGGAAACCAAGTATCACCCATGGAATAAGAGATCAAATTTTCCATTGGGTCCTTCAATATATTTCTCAAAATAATCCATGTATCACAAGACATATAAATTCAACACAATGATTATATCCTTAGTAGCCTTCTAGGGTGTCCATGTATCACTTAGGCATTAGAAATGTACATGCCACCTTAGTCCATCCATGGAATTCATCATTTAAATCCATGTGTGACCCAAGGATTATAATCATTTAATCAATTGAATACCCTTCATTCCCTTAAATTAAAACTAGTTAAGGTCATATCCAATGACATTTAATTCGATATCACTTAGAATAATTATTCAAGACATTATCCAATCCTATAATTGTTAGATTTCAAAAAATCCCATAGAAAAATAATTCTAATTATCTTATCAAGTATATTTAAATTGTTACATGGCATACTCCTTATTTATCTCACAAGGGAGAGAAAATATAATTTGAAATTCATTTTTTATCAAGACAATTAATAAAAAAGGATAATTTTAGAGTGTCTTACACTCAATTAATCACATAGGAAATTCATTTAAATAATATATAAAAAATGAACAAGTTATAACAAGTAAAAGTCCAATGGAATTCTCATACATGGCTTCTCATTAATACACTTCTATTAAAATTCATAGTTAATATTTAAATTTAACATGAAATAAAATTCATTTACTTTAAACACAAGGAAAAGGCACATATAAAAGGTATTCAATTTTAATGGTATCCCATAGTTGTCCATCTATATAACTAGTACTACCATTTGGTGTTTCTATAATAGTGTGCAAAATCATTATACATCCATTGATGAGCCTATTTGAATAAATTGTTCATTTCAAACAACTTAATTCATAGATTAAATCTCATTTAAAGGGAGAAACTATGAGAATTGTGTGGAAAACATAATATCATATATATAAACACTCAACATTAAACTAAAGGTTTGAGACTACATAAAATAGGATTATTATTATAGCTCATCTACAATAAAATAATTGGTTGTATCATATCATGATAATGTTGAATAGTCGATAAAGAAACTAATAATGGGTTACATTATGGTGAATCTAAATATTGTAGTTGATACCTACATGAATGAATAATGTCTAAAAACAAATAAATAAACACTGATGTGGATCCAACAGGATTAGTGATACTTGAGTTAGAGTTTTGATGGATATAGAGGATCAAATCCATGAATTTCCATAAAAGAGGAGCTCTCAAATGTGTTCATGATGTCTGTAGAAGGAAATATGATTTATGTTTGAGTTAATTTAATTTTTAATGGAATAATAGTCATTTTTCCAAAATATATGGGTACCTGTCACACCCCGACCGCGGACGTCCGTAATTTTTCTTCTTTTCTGGGTCACGGTTTAAATTTTTCGAAGACTTTTTGCGTTGGCGGTTTCGCGCCGGTGCGCGGTCACTGTATCATTAGCGGTGACCGTGCGTTCAGCCCGGGTGACCGTGTGTGCACCCAGAATGTTTTAAATATTATAATTTTTATGTGGACATTTTATTATTATTACTATTTAAGTTGTGTTATTAATATGATAGTTAATTTTATTTTTATATATGTTTATGTATGTTTTACATATATATATGTATAATAATGTATATATACATATAGTTCTATATATGGTTATGTATATGTATATATCTTTATATGCATAAATGTATATATATGTATTATCTTTAAATTAATTTATTATTTGATCAAAATAATTGTTATTTGAATTAACTAATATATTATTTATTGTTATTATAAGTTTTATTATTGTTATATAAGTTTTATTGTTATTAATATTATAAGTTTTAATATTATTATTATAGTGTTATTATTATTATTATTATTATTATTATTATATTATGTATATATATATATATATATATTTTTCAACCCTAACCTAACCCTATTCTACCCAGCCCCCCCCCCCCTCTCCCTTCTCTCCTCTCATCCCGTATCCCTTCACCCTCTCCCCCGCGTGGTTTCCCCTCCCCTCTCCAGGCACTTCACCGCACACCCGGCTTACCCTCCGGCAGCGACCCCATCCCCCGCCTTAGCTGCCTTGTGCCAACGCCGCACCACCACCTCCGCCTCCCGGCCTCGTCCGGCCTCTCCGGCGCTCTCTTCCAGCGCCGACCTCCGGCAACTGCGGCCTCCTCCCTGTGCCGCCGTCCAGCGCCTCCTGCTTCCTCCAGCGCGCTCCCCGCCGGCAATCGCCTCGCCGGCCTCCCCATCCAGCCGGCCTCGCCTCTCCTCCCACCTTCTCTGCCAGCCGACCGCCGACTCTCTCCGGCCTCCCACCACCTTCGCCACACCCAGCGGCAGCTGCGCCGGCCCGGCTCTCCCGCTCACTCCCGTCCGGCGCACCCCCCCTGTTCCGTCACCGACCCCCCCCCCCTGTCCGACCCCGTCGCCGGCGCTCCGCCGACCTCCTCTCCCACTTGCGGCGACACCCCCCGCCCCCTGCTCCCTGTCGTCCCGCCTCGCCCAAGCCGGAGCCGTTGTAAGTTTCTTTTTTTTATTTTATTTATTTATCTTTTATTTTATTATAATTATAGTTATTATATTATTATTATTATTATATTTATTATTGTTATTATTATTTTAATTATCTTATTACATCTTTATTATAATTATTATTATGTTATTATTATTAATACTATATTATTATTATTATTATTATTATTATTATTATTATTATTATTATTGTTATATTTATTATTATTTTAATGATTAACATCGTATTATTAATATTGATATTATTATTTATTAATTGATTAATCAATTAATTGTCTATTTAATTACTCATTTAAGTATTTGTTAATTGATCAATTATTTAGTTATTTACTTATTTGTTTATTAATTAATTGATTAATAAATTATTTATTTATTTATTTATTTATTTGTTCATTTAGGTACTTGTTAAATTAATTAGTTATTTAATTATTTACTTATTCTTTCTTTCTTTCATTTATTAATTTATCTATTTAATTATTTGGTCAATTATTTATTTATTCGTGTATTTATTATTTGCCTATATATATTTATCTTAGTTTTTTTATTTAATTTGAAATAATCCTTTTTCTGTCGCGGGTTGAGTAACGTGTACTTTTTCCAATGTTCAGCGTACGCAGTTTGTCCGTGAAGGATTGTCCGACTTTCCATTGGGGTTCCGTCGCGTCCGCTCCTTGTTTGAGGTAGGCGAATTCACCTGTTTCCTTTTCGAAGCACTCTGCTGGTACTTGAATTATTTTAAATTAATTTTATTCCATGATTCGCATGTTTATTATAGCCTTGCGTGACGTATTTTGGTGTTTTAAAATCTATAGTTTTGTTCGAAAGATAAGTTTGAAGCAATTATATTTTATGCCTATGTAGTTGTACACTAGATGTTGTTTTGCACATTTTATTGTTTATATAGTGACCTGCGGTAGTGTTTTCGTGCTGAAATATTTGATTAAAAATAAACTTTAGGATGCTCCTCTGTTTATGCACCTGTTTATGCTTTGCCAGCTTGGTTGGAACTAAATGCCTATATTTTCTAATGTGATCATTGGTTGTTTTAAATGGTGTTCTTTTTGTAAAAAAAATCACTCTTGGATCTTATTATCCTGTGCTGGTTGGTTTTATGAAATTTAGTATCAATTGGAAGTGTTGTCGTGTCCCTTTGCAGGTTTGACGCACCATTGGATGTTTACACATCCATGGGTGCACCAGGTGCACACATGGATGTGCCCTCAAATGAAGATGGTGTTTGAAATTGTTACCACTTATGTTCATTTATTTTTATTTTCTCGAGATCTTGACTTTTCTAAATGGTTCTTGGATACAAAATGTTTTCGCCTCTTTTTGAGACACATCGAACTTGTTTTAAAAGAAATATACGAAGGTATGCCCGTTTGGCCCTTTACTTAATACAAAAACAGTGTTTTGAGTTATTTAAAATGATACTGTGAAATATTCGTGTAAAGATGTTTGTTTTTGAAAAACCAAGTGCTCGCTTGACAACTCCAGGTATTTTATAAAGTTGTTTTGATAATCAAATGACGTGAAGGCCGGTTGGCACTTTATTGAATGTGAAGTGATTATACATATAGATATATATACATATACGTACTTGTGAGGGCATCTCTACAGGGGGACTTCCCTTCGAGGGTTGTCGTGTAGCGGTGTCCGTGTAAGGGGTCGGCAAGTGCGGTGAGATGAGTCACGCGTGCGTGGGCCTCCCACTTACACAGTGTTACTAAAACCACCATGGGTTCCTGGGCGTCTTGTAGATTATCGAGTGACGGTTGCTTGCTAACCCTGATTAGACGGGTTGGTACCCTCTGGAGTTGTGGACTGGCCAGGTGGGATGTGCCACTGGTTGGCTATTAGGGCGGCCAGTTGGTTATTGACTGTGGAGTACCATGCCGCCAGGTAGTCTGAACCCGAGTACGTCCAGGGGTTTTCTAGGGATGTTTAGGATCACCCATGGTTACTTGTTCACCTTGATTGTTTACTTTCAGTTATTCTTTACAGCTTATAGTATTACTTGTGTCCTTTTGCACTACTATCATCTTGCATTACTTGGTTACTTTCTGTTTCACTGGTTTGCTTTCAGCCCGTACTGTTTACCTGTTCCTTTTTAGCACAGTCGTAGTATTATCTGTATTTGGTTTTGTTTATAAAAACAGGAAATGGTTTTGAAATTGATTTATAGTGTGCTTTGGGTTTTCAAATGGGGAAAACATGTTTATTTTTTTAAAATGTGAAAAATCTATTTTATAATTGTATTTTTCAAACCTGTGTCAACGGATTGCTTGGGAAAGGAAACATTTGGATTCAGTGGTTTACTTTGGCTTACCTACTGGGCATTTTTAATGCTCACGCCTATATTATCATTTCAGTTTCAGGTCTTCCCTTGCTCAGGTCTCTGTTTTGAGTCGCTCAGTATTGGAGCGAGGTTTCTCTCTAGTTGGGTGGTGACCTGAGGGGTCACATGGAGGTACGTGGTCCTGTGGCTTTTATTTCCTTTCCGCTGTTAGTGTTTATTTAGTCTGTTCTATTTACTTTTGTTTGGGCTCAAATCTTTCCCACTTGCTTAATTTTGATGCCCGGCACTAGTTGCCATCCCGGGGGGATCGGGAACGCTCCTCGGGACTTGCCGCGGATCGGCTCGGGTGACCGGTTCAGGGTCGACCCGGACTGGTTCGTGACAGTACCACTATTTATGATAATGGTTTGATATAACAATGCACAAACTGTGAAGGTTCTGCTATTGGAAAGGGGTCCCCACATGGTTTTCCTATTTGGTTTGCATGACAATGTTCAAACCATTCCAAAACCAATTTTCAAAATTGTAGACACAACCTCAGGGTCATGCACAAAAAATAAAAAATCGTGGGCTACTATTTTAGCATGTATCTCCCCAATGTCTAGCCTTACATGGTTTTATAAAAATATATAGCCTTCCCCATATGGTTTAAGCTAACTTGGTTCCAGGCTTGTTTCACCCTAAATCATGCGTTCCGGCCTCGGAACTAGCCACATACACAACCAACAGCAATATATCATCAATGGGAATTCACAATTTTCCATTATTAATCATTTAATATTAAAATTGACATAATGTAAATGATCTATACCTCATGGAGGAATTAGGTTTATAAAAACTTCCCCCTTAAAGAAGTTCATTTCCAAATTTCATTCAACATGGTGATCAATCATGTCTATGAATAACTTTGGCCACTATAAATGTACATCAACCTATCGCTACCAGGTATCTTCATGTACATATCCATGCTTCCATTTAACCTATACTAGAGGAACTGAAAGGTCACAAAAAAATTGTTCTTTGATCAACTGTAGGTCTAGGATTCTCCTAAAAAAACTTATCTTGTAGTATCTTAGCCTCCTCAGGATGAAATGAATGAGACTAGGCCGAGTAATAATGTCATATATGAGAATCATGGAGAATGTTGTGTAGGGACTGATTCCTCTGAGGAAACTAAAAATTATAGGATACCATACCTACTCTACTCAAAATAGTGAATAGATTAATATAACATGGGGAAGGTTTACACTATCTCATGATCCCCAATTTTCCTAGCCTCACTAAGACAATCAGGAACATTGAATCCCAATTCTCAAACCCTAGAGGTCTTCTGAAATGATCAGCCTAACATTTATGATGACACTTTGGAGTACCATCCCCATCAAATCAATTTCACTAGCTCTATCATCTCTTTAACAAGACGATTCCTTTGAAAAGCTTCTACTACTATCTCTAACCAACAGTGGGGTGATCAACATGGCCTATCATATATATCCTCATAAACAACCATCTGAATAGTAAACAAATATATATTTTTTGGAAAAAAACTAAATTTATATTAATATCCCAAGATCCCCCAAAATATTGGACACAAACTCACATCATGTTTCCAAGAACCTAAATCAAATACTCTGACTAGCCATTGATTTGAGGATGGTGTACTATGTTAAGAAGTGCCTATGTACCTAATTCCCTCTACAACCATTTCCAAAACCTTGAAATAATCTGGGAGTCCCTATATGAAATGAAATTATGTAGGACACTGTGATGTCATGCAATCTCACATTTATAAATCATACCAAGATCATCCACACATAATTTTTCCACTAAAAATTCGGTTGGTGCTATAAAATTATGGCTTTTTTCTTCTGTTCCCCCTTCAAATGAAGACTGGTAGAACCTCTCAGAAAAAAATAGTCTAGATATCTTTTCATACCTAGATACTAGTACTACATATGTAAATCAAGATACATCAATGTGAAAACAGGGTTCACTATCCTTATTAATGTATGAAAATAATGAATCAGTTCCTCATTAATGTCTACTGAATCCCACACGTGGCCATGAGTTCATAGAATTTTATCCCCACCTACAGTAAAACCAGGAGGTGGGAGCTCACCTACCACACAATTTAATAGTATTATGCCCTTTGTATATGACTATGTCTTCAAAATTAATCCATTTATAAGAGTATAGGTAAAAACTATGGATTATAGAAATTTCTTCCCTTAGCTATCCTACACTACCATGGGCATCTCAGATAATAAATACAGAATCATCCAATCACTACTAGAATGAGGAACTACATATATATGATTCTTCCTACTTAGTGAACTAGCCACTATATTTACATTACCAGGATTATAGGCAAGATCTATGTCAAAATAATATAGGTAGTCAACCCATCTTCTACTGCATTAGATTTAGATCATCCTCATTAAATATGTACCTGATGCTTTTGTGGTCAGTTTTTAAAAAATTTCTCTCCTAGAAAACAGTTCCTCCAATAGTGTAATTAATGAATAAAATCATCTAAATTGATATTTTTCATTGGGTAATTCCTATCATGTGGCCTCAAATATCATGACCCATACAACATGACACTATCCCACTGCATAAGAGCAGACCCTAGCATGATACATGACATGTCATAGTAAGTAGTGTCACTTCTACCTAGATTTGAAAGAATTAGTATTAGTTCTAAAATCAATCTTCATTTCAGCTCATGAAAGGCCATCTCAAAATAATGAGAACATAAAACATCACACATTTATTATATTATCTTATCAGTGGTGCTAAAAAGTGTGAGAAGTTCTATATAAAATTCATATAATATTTGTCTACCACCAGAAACTCCATACATCAAAGATGTTCTTGGGATACCCAAAGAAACTATAATTATCACCATCTCTTGGTGAACATATACTTATTTCTCTCAGATGACGTGACCCATGAAGTGAATCTGATAATTAAAAAAGTGAAAAATTTTGTGCATATCATGTAACTAATGATATCTTAGTATATTCAACAAAGTATCAATATGATTTGAATGATCATGTCGATTTTTAGAATACACATTGATATCGTATATGAATACCACTACAAATGAATCAAAATAAGGATGGATGAATCTGTTCATATGTTCCATAAGGACTCCTAGAGTATTCTGGATACTGAATGAAATAACCAAATACATGTATATAACATACCTGTTATGAAAAAAAATTCATCGTATGTTCTATGGTCTGACACACAATTATTGTTAACTGGATATCAAATAAATATTTGAAAAGACCTGAGATCCTAAAAGTTTTCTAAAAAGATCTAGTATCCATTGTAAGGGATACTAGTTCTGAACGGTCAGAAAGTTGATTTTCACGTAATCCCTAAATGGAATGAAATTTTCATCCTCCTTTTTGAAAATATGGATATACAAATCCCACATAAAAGTACTTAGTCGGATAAAACCCATTGTCTCTAAATCCTCTAGGTACATATTTAGCAATTTCCACTATGTCAAAACCTTCCTATAAGAAGGAATGTATATTTGGGAAGCTCCTGACATTGGCATGATATATAACTCTAATTTTTTCACCAAAGATAATCTTGAAAAGTAATATGGGAATAATTCATTGAAACAATCGAATACAACATGTATATATGCCTAACGTGATGGATGATAATCCAGATATGGACTTGTATTATGAGATGTCATCTCGCCCATTCCCTAATACTCAAGTAAATATCGGGTCACTAAGAGATCCCCTAATCCACTTTGACTATTCAATATGCACTCTAGTGACATGAAAGTCACGCATTTGTGATAAAAATCAATGAAATCATGAGATAGAACCAAACAGTCCATCCAGAAAATTATGTAAAAACCATTAATATTATTGAAAAAGTGGTCCTATAAGATGTTACCCCCATAAATCTCAAGGGGAACACCTTGAACTGGCATAACCCCCCTTTTGAAATCCCCAATTGTGTGTTATGGGACATTACAGAACAAAAATTCTGGCCACTGGTCACAAGGATCTTCCCTCCAAGAACATATATATAGTTATGAGGTTCCCCTTTATCGAAAAGTGAAAAAGCAAATGTCGATGAGGCTAGAATAATACCTCTAATAGTAAAAAGTCTATGATCATACTTTTCATGGATCAATTGTATTGTGTATATCTGGAATAATCAATAAACTTATGATATTTTTTGGATACCAATAGAATATATTCTCTACTATAGTTGTAGAAATGCGGTCTAACTACAATGACCTCCAACACCATCCCATCCAAATCAGCCAACAGTACTCCAGCTCCTTGCCTGATGTGAAAAAACTGATTGTGCTCCTGAATATGGAGGTGGTGTAAACCCCATATCACTAGTTACTATATGAAATGTTATGTAGAATCACTTTATATGAACAATCATTCCACAAGATCGACAATTGAATTCATAAATCTTGAATTATTTCCATATATGTCTTGACATATGACAATAGTAGCACCCCACCTGGCTCCCTGAGTGTTTCATATAATTACTGGTATAATTGATTGGATGCAACACATGACACTTCATACTATAGGTCAATGTAGTACTACATATAGATTCTGACTCACCATGGATCACACCTCCGACCCCATTGGGAATACACTTTGAGATAAGCACCAGATTCAGTATTCTAGAAATGGTATTCAGTCTCAAGACATTCACATGTGATTGAATGTAATACCTAAGACCCGCCAATAATTACTTGGATTTATATATTTGTAACCCATTAGAATAGGTGTAATTATCTAGTATTTAGTAACACATGTTTATTAATACATTAATGATAGTGTGCAGTTCTCCAAGTGTAATAAATCCATGATCATATCAGCCCAAAATGAATTTGGATATAAAAAATTGTAGATGTTTGAATAAAAATTCATCTAATACATCTCGTGATTATGATCTGTCAGATTTGTAGCATTACACCGTAACATGAAGGAATTATATAGGATATATATATTGATCTTGAAACTCCTATCAGAAGGTGTCTCTAGATGATAAATGATAAATAGCATTCCATATACCAATGACTCCACAGCTTGTGGTCCCATACACCATATAAATGTCGGTGTATGATGTTGTGGGAACAAAAGTGTCTACACTTCCATAGTTGGGGTAGTCGTAGTACCCCATGAATACTTTTTATGAGTCATATAATGTTTTCATGGAATTGTTCCTCAAACCAAGTGCCTTTGACAACATATTGTAATGCATAGAGGACTACTAGAGGATCCACCGGTTTCCCCTGGACCACCACCAATATTGTGTTTTCATTTCCACCATCTAAGAGTATGAATAGTGGTTTTCATGGTGGAGTCCTTCTACAATTAAAAAAAATATCTCAGATTATATTTTTATAAATGTTATTCGCTCAATATAGAATATATTTAAACATGAGAGGTGAAGGAATCCCCAAACATGGACACACCCCACTTCCTACTCCATGAGTATAGTCTAGGTGTCATATAGATCATGTATAAGGAAGAGGTACTACAAATATCCTATTACATAGGTTGGGTCTGGTCATGTTCTCTTCCATAAGAAACTCATGTTTCTATTTTCATTTTCATTCCCATATTTGATTCCATTTCTCTTTTTCATCTAAAATTATGCATTAATTATGATTTTAATTCATTCCAATTTTTTCATTTATATAACATTCTCTATAAATGGATGAAAAAATAGTCCACGAGATTCCAATACATGATGGGCCATACTACTAAGGAACCAATGCACGGCATCCACCTAATTTACACCACACACATTCAAAAATACCTATATCAATTGTAGGTATAAATATCATGGGACCTATAATAATATAATACAAAATGTTACCAATCCTAAATAGAATGGAATAATGCATGGAATGTGAAATATTGTAGGTGCCTATAAGATGATGAATGAGATGATATACCCTCATCTCTTCAAGTTTCTACACAATGAAACCATAATCAAATCAACAATAACAACGCACATAAAAATATTCACTCAATGGTGGAATCAAATTAAATGTAATAGTTAAAAACCAGAAATGATAGTTTATTTTGAGACTACATGGATTTTTCCTATATCTGGTTTAGCTACACTGAGGTAATACTTATTACCAAATCCAGTTTTCTTTATATACCATTCTATTATCTCCCTTTATAAAATAAAACAAAAAAAATATCTGATTAAATTTCTAACAACATGAACCCAGATGCCTCAGAATAGGTACCCATGACTGGTTCATTACACGGCCTCAAGATCATCTTCCCCAACTCTAGAGACTACCAACTAGATGTGAGGGCCTAATAATGATTATTGGGAGACTATACCCTCATAACAAGAGATTAAAAAATTGAATAACAGCAACAATCAAGTAGTGAATGTAGTAAAATGACTGGAAAATAGCAAAACAACAATAAACTAAAATATATAATAAGTTATAGAAACCACATCATATAAAAAATGATGAAATGTTTCATATGTTTCCAATAAATATTCCATGAAATATATACAACCCATATTTAAAACATATTTGATAAATGTATAAAAATATAAATATCTTTCAAGATAGCATAGCAAGGATTATCTCAATCCCATGATCCCACTCCTAAGCATCAATCATAAAAATATAGAAAGGATTGATCCCTTATCAATACCTACAATGATATAGTCAGTTTGGGTACCAAATGATGGCCCAAATAGGGCGTGACATGTAGTCTGAATAAGAATCCCCTGATGGGAAACTTTTAAATAATCATTGAATATATATATATATATAATAGATAGTGTAAAAACAATAATGAATTATGTAAAGTAATTTGTGAAATGTAAACATTATATATCTCATAGTTATCATATATATTAAAATTTCATTTAATAATTAAATTTAATTTAATCATTAAGTCTCAATATCTTGTTTGTATCCTGATTCCTCCCTTATAACCTGATAAAATGATACTTATACATTCCATCCATAAATTATAAGGAAATGAATGAATACAATCTTATACATTTGCGTGGAATATGATTTATATGATTTATATAATTATTAATTAAATTTTGGACCTAATCCAACCCTTCGAATACCTAGGATGGAATTCAAGTGTCACTCAATGTGTAATACAAAGAAAATATACAATCTCATCCCTGGTGAACCTCTAAAGAACCCGGGTTTTTCTCTTGATGTGGTACAACATAACTAGAACTCGATTCTATCCTTGGAGGTCTATTACAGAAGCCCAAGTATTACCCATAAAATAAGATATAAAATTCCCCTTATATCAATATATGTAATTCTTATATTAATCATTGTCTTACTAAGAATATAAAGGTCAATCTTATGAGTCCATCCCTTGTAGTCTGCTAGAGAGTCCAAGTATCACTTGAAAATAATCAAGGTATATTCCACCTGAGTCGGTCCGATGAATTTTTCATTGGTATCCCTATGTCCCCCATGTCATACAAGAATTTAATAATTTCAATACCATTCATTCAATTTTATTTAAATATGGGAAAATCATATCGAAGATCATTTAATTCAAACTACTCTAAAAAGGTCACTTATGCCATTATCCAAGTGTATATGTCTTAGGTTCAAAATAAAAAAAATTATAATCATTATAACTAGTTTATAAAGCATAATTAAACTATTACATGTATTTCCCTCCATATATGTCTCATAGGAATAAAAATATTAAGGAAAATTCATTCTTAATCAATATTTATCATAATTAGTTTTAATCATAGAATTTGTACCTCTCAATTAATCACATGATAAATTCATTTAAAGAAAATATTAATGCTTAAAAAAGTTATTCTAATTGAATTGTCTGGGGAATGATTTTTTATCCCTTCCCATCAATCCATTCCAATTAAAATTTATAATTAATATTTCAATTCAACGTAAAATTAAGTTACTTTATTTAAATACAATAGAAAATGAACACATCAAATATATTCAATATTGATGGCCACTGATGGTAGTCTATCTCTATAACCAACACATGGAAGGGATGTTTCTAAATCAATTTCCACAACCTATTATCGTTTTTTATCCAAACTTTTAATTAAATAGGTCATCTCTAACAATTTAATTTATGGATGTAAAATAATTAAATGTTGGAGCACATATATTTTTTAATGAGAGAGAACAACATATATATAACAACTAATTTATAAATGAAAGGAATGAGACCACCAACCTTGTGTCCGGAGCTGATATATCACCCAGTATCATCTCCTAATCATACTTAGAAATGAAAAAATAGATGAATATATATAGAACATATTAATAGTAAATAATAGCATGCACTTAAATAGGGCATCTGATATCCATAATAATAATAAATGGATATAAAAGAATAGTTTTCACATTTATACAAATCAAATGAGACAAGCTGTTATTGAATTAGAGTTCAAATATATAGAGATGATAAAATACTAGAATAACTACATTGAAAGATCTCATTATAGTGTTCTTATTTTTTGTAAGAGGAAATAGGATTTTGGTTTGATATAATATAATTTGCATGGGAAAAATGGTCTGTTTTACCAAAATATATTGGTCATATTTTTTTGGTTCACAATTTGATATAATCATGCACAAACTGCGCATGGTCCCCTATATGGAAGGGGACCCACATTGTTTTTTCAAATGGGCTACTATCCATGAAAAAACACATCCAAAACCCACTGTCAAAATGGTACACATCGTTGCTTGGTTGTGTGCCCCAAATGGAATAGTTTGGTCTAACTATGTGGCCTATAGCTCCCCAATATCTAGTGTCACATAATTTTATCAATCGTTGTGTCCTACCATACATGGTTTGAAAAAACCACATGTCAAACTTATTTAACTCCAAACCATGGGTTTCAAGATTCTAGCTATCCCCAAATATCTTTAATTCCTCCAATACCTCATTGAGAATTCCAAAAAGGATATAATTAAAAATCTAAAATGCTAAATGACATTAGTTAAAGGATATACACCTCCAAGAGGAATTGGAATCTTAAACCAAACCCTAGAAATTATATTTATATAGATAATGTGGAATGGATCTGAAGCATCTATATAAGAGATTAAATCTCAAAACATCAATGAAATCATTCATCATAATAAATTACATATCTCAAATGATGAAACATCCACTCAATCATCGTAATTTAATCCAAAAAACCCTTAATTAAACTATGAGACAATATGAAATATTTATACCCATGAAAAAATAAAATTTAAAATAGATATTACATGTTAAATAATCCTAGAATTTCGAAATGAAATCAATCATTTTTAAAAATTCCCATTAGAGGAAAAAATATTTTTTCAAACAATTCATTTAATACATAAACATCCCATTTAGTTATGAAAACTAATGAAAATCCATATTTAAAATACTAGTCTACTATAAAATTTTCGACACTAAAGTATACCATGTTTATTCAAAACATAAAAAATTAAACCTCTAGTCCCAAACAATTTAAATTTTTAATGAATCAATATAAAATATGATAAATGACTTCCCTATAATTATTTAATATACAAAATACATCTTTCAACACATTAAAATACTCAAATCATATCTTTAAAATTACACTAATATGAAATTGGAATTTTTTTAGTCCAAATAATAATTCAGGATTTATAAACAATTATAGAAGTTTATAATTATATAATCTTATTTTTTAACATTATTGAAACATCATTGAAAACCATTTTTCAACGAATATAAAAAAATACCCATTTCTTCACCGAGAAAATTATTTCTAATAAATAAACACAAAATCCATGACACACATCATATCCAAAAAATATATTTTATCCAAATTATAAAAACATATCTAGAACCCACACGATAATTTCCACTAAAAATAGGATCAAAATGTAATGGAGAATATAAATTAAATCCATGAATAATGTGGAACATTTATTGACCTGTCCAAAGGGTTGGATGGGGTATGGGGTGTTCCTGAAAATACTCCCAAAACATTCTTGAATTGAGTAGTTGGTCATGACATTTTTTATCAAGACAAGAAACCAAAACTCATACCAAGAATCCCTCCTCTGTTTTGAATCCAAATTTAATATTTAATCTCCAAGGAAATACAATATCCTGATGTGGATCACCATCATAAATAATGAGAAAACAAAATTATAAAAGTCAATATTTAAACAGTAATAACATGTTGTATTCCAATGGTTATTATGATGGGTGGTGGTAAGGAAAACTCTTAAAACTGACCTATTGTGTATTGAAAATAATATCTCCATACTACCAGAATCCCCTAAAAAAGAAAAATCATTTTTTTTTAATTTTGGACCCTTTTATGAAACTATAGAAGTGGAATAATTTTAAATAATATGGACAATGACATTCATCTGGATGAATGATTGAGGAATACTACCATGGACCAGAGGAGTATATTTGATCCCCTTGGGCAATTGAAATGTGTTATGTGGATCAAGTGAATTTGTTTTCGATAAATTTTCCCATATAAATGATATTTAAAAAATTAAGAATTCTATAATAATTCTTTCAAGACTCAACTATAGAATGGATTCCAGTTCCCAAAAAATAAAAAACATGAAAAATAAATATAATCAAAAGAAGCATAAATGTATTCGAAAAATAATCAAGTACATAATAACTAAAATCTTACACTCTAAACACACTCCCTTATATAAATTACATCTAGTAGATGCATCTCCTCCACCACAATAACTGTATACACTTGCCACCATAGATGGATGTAAAATTTATACCTAGAAAATTCAATCTAAATGTGGATAATATAAAATAACATTCCTGAACATGATAACCCATGTGACATGAAGCCACTATCCATCAAAGATATCTTATTGTTTCTCCTGAAACTGTGTTACATTCTATGTAAATAATGAATATGAATTTTTCATATTTATTAATATTTGTTAATTAAATATTAATTTTAACTTAGAGGGGAGTCTATGTTTTATGGCATACCCAATACACAACAACATGTTTCTTTTAAATCATATGTTGCACACAACATGGAGTTATACAGAAAAATAAAATAATAAAATATTATTATTTTAAATGGTAGTTAACGCCAAGCCATTATAATGGTTGGAATGAACATAACTAACTAAAATATGATTATACATGTTTCTTAAATGTTTTTACATTTATCTAATAAATATAAGAGGTGTAAAATAATAATAAATCAAATTTTATGCAAAAATAGTATAGTATTGAATAAATGGTCGATTTACCGCCTTTTAACGGTGAACCCTCTTTAAATTTAGTTTTTTTAATTTTATATATTATATTGGAAAAAATAAAATTATTATTTAGAATAGGGAAATAAATAATTAATTTGGTTATATTTTTGGTATTTTTATAATAAAATCAATTTTTAATGAATAGTGAAAAATATTGTACTTTAATTCAAAAATGCCTTTTAATATAATTATTTATATGGTTATATAATATTTTTAATTTGTTTTAAAATTTAATTAGATTATATTTTTACTATTTAACCAAATGAAAGTAATTGGAAGAAATTTAACTTTGAAATTGGGTAAAAACAAGTGTCAATCTTTTGATATTTACTACTTCCTCAAGCACGCTTTTTTGTTTTGAAAATGTGAATTAATATTAAATTAATTAATTCAAATTCTATGTCTATAATTGGGTAAAATAGACATAATTTTTAAATTTTTTTATGAAATAAATCTTAGACTGAGTTTTTTCAATTATTATGAAAACCATCAATTTTTTATAAACAGTGAAAGCAATAAGTAGTGGTTAAAAATCCAAAGTTTTCATTAAAATTTATTTCTACTATTTTTGTGAATTGAATTTCGAAAATATAATATACATGGTTGTTATGAGTTCATAAAATTTGTTTCAATAAGATGAAAATAATTTTGGGGGAATAGTAACTTTTGCCTTTTATTTACCTCAGTTAAAGGTAAATAGGTAAATTCAAGGTAAAAATAATATTTTAATAATATAAAGTTACCTTAAAACTTGTCAAAAACATTAATGGATTAGTTCTGTCTAACCAATACAATCATTGGAATATATTATTTTCCTTTTAAAGATATTTGGGTATGATAATGACATTAACAACTTTTATTTAATGAAAAAATAAAAATATCATTAATATGTAACGTTTTTCTAAAACAATTTTAATGTGGGTTATATAATTGATATATTTTACTAAAAATATTAATTATAAATATAAAAATATTTCATACATCATAGTAATTTTTTATATAATTTTTATACATCATATAAATAAAATTATTTATGACACAATAATGATGTATTGTTTATCTAATTAATGGAAGATTTAAATAAATATGATTATAAAAAATAAAACAATATCCAAACCCTATTAAATTATTATAGGATTATTTTAAATTGAATAATATTCATCTTATCTTCTAATTTAATGAGTTTTGGACCTTTAGAAACCAAAAATAATTATATAATTAAATAATATTTTCAAATATTCTTAAAGAGCCCTCCCCCCTTATAAAAGACCTCAAATATTACCCATTACTCATACCTCTCATGCCCCTGGATCATCCATCCTCTATCCATATAATCTCTGAATATTCTTCTCTTCCACCTAGAAGCCTTAACTTATACAGAAGGAACTTCAATAAATATTTTTGGTTCAAACCAATGGGAGTTACCCAATTTAAAGGCAACATATTCTCTTAATTTATTTTGTTTTATTTTTCCTTCTGCAACCCCCTAAACTAAATTTATTACTTTATATTATTAAAAAACCATTATACTCACTGTAATAGGTTTTTTTATGAGTGGGACTCTAACTACACCTACACACACCTCCATCTAATGGATACGAACATATTTTTTATGTGGACGACGAACTACTTCCTCACAAAATGATGATTAGTCAAATATCTCCAACCACCTCTCATGGTGGCCATTATGGTTAAATTTTTTTTATATGATATATATAATTTTTTTTTTCTCTATGCTTCTGTATTTTTCATTTGTAACATACCTTTACGGTTTCCATAATGGGTAAAAGCGTTAATTTCATTTGCGGAAGTGCGAACTACCGCCCCCTCAAAGAGATATGACTCATTCATTCCATACATGGAACATATATATAATGTATTTAATGAAATTATATATGATATAAAACTATAATAATAATATACCTTTTTATAATTATGTTTTCATTACAATAGAATATGAAATAAAAAAGGAATTTAACATTATTGTGTACGCATGACTTACCGTCTCCATAAATGGTGCATTTCATTTATTATCTCCTAATGTTATGAATTGTTATAAATACAGATATATATGATATATATTATATCTAAATCATGAATATAATTCTATAGAAAATTGAATTTCGACCACATAGAAAATTTATAATTATAAATGGTTCATTTTTTACTCAAGATCTAATCATCGAAAAAATGTCTAATATGAATTCAAATAATTAATTAGTTTTTAAAGAAATATAATAATTGATATAAAAGGTATAATATACTTGAAAAGAGTTTATTATGTTATCATAAATTATCATATGTTTATTATTCAACATATTAATGTACAAATGGGTCAAGTTGGACACGACATAAGTGAACATCTTATCCCAATTTTCATTCCTTGGGTTAAACATCTAATTTTTAATTATGTCATGCTATGATTATATTAGATATAAATTTTGAAATCATATCATGTATTTATTCTTGATTAATGTATACTTATCTTTAATACACACAATCAATCTATTTTATTTTAAAAATTATCTTTGTATGGGACTTCTTGTTATTCTTATTTCATTGAGGAATATTTAGCTTTATACACGACATTGTTTTATATAGTGTATAATCACTTATGACATTTCATTTCATTCAAATTGAATCAATTTTTCTATGAAGCATTTTAATAAATGAAAAAAGGAATGTTTTTAACGTTTGTGGGGACCATTACCTATTTGTTGCATTAATCATTAGTTGGGTTCCTCTATAAGCCTTAATGTTTGTTTAATGAAAAAGAAATGACTTATTCTATTTTTGGGTATTTTGGTATTGAAAATGGTTTTTTAAATGAATTGTTTATTTGAATATCTTGAAATCATTTCTTGGGATTGAAAATGAAATGTTATTGTTTAAATGTTTATATTGGAAATATTTTGTGTTTTATGGTTTTATAATGGTACATGGACACTTGACGGGTGGTTACATGATAAAAAAAATAATGGGTTGTGTTGTGATAAACTGGGATAGGTGGTTACGTTATAACCTCCAATGCATTGGGTATGGAAGCTGGCCATATAGCTATTACATTTAGTTATATGTGTGGAAGTCGACCGTATGGTTATTCTATCTATTTATGATTATGTACCAAGTTATCTCTATGGGTTTAATGGTATTATTTTGGATACAAATTTGTAAAATAGGATCTTTAATTCCTTGAAGTATATTTACTACTTCCTAAAGGTTAAAATTATTACTTATGATAAGGTATTCATGGTTTACATGTTGTTTTGACAAAATAACAGTTTTTCTTTTTTTTGTATCCCATACAGAGATTTTCATGATCATACCATATTTTTTTGAAATGTTTTTCATAGGATATAAATATGAATTGGGTCATGTATGGGATCATGGAAAAGTCATGATATCTAAAACATGGAACTAGACATGACACTTTTTTTCAAGAGTTTTTATTTTATGAAAAAATAGATACTGAGTAGAAGTATCTACATGTAATATTGAAGTTGTTATGTATATGTTTTCACCTAATTCTCTAATGATATGAACCTGAAAAGATACTTAATGTGAATTACTAAATTAATTCAATATTATGTAATGTTTTAATGCTGGGTTTTTATAGTTGGTATTAGAGGTTGGTTTAGACCACTTTAGTAGTTACAATATTGTAAAATTAATATCTATAAATTAATTTCTGGCATGATTGAAATTATAGATAATTTAATGATTATTATATTGATTCGCCTATGATATTTATTTGTTAAGAATGGTTTTCTACAGAGGATAAAAGGGAAGCTATTTTGGATGCCACACAAAGGAGAATAACCTTCCAAATTAACAACCTGAGATGGTAAGAATTATAATTGATCAGTTTGATGCATTGGTGGCTTAGTTGAATTAGGTGATAGTTAGTGGTTGCATTTATTGATGATATTTTGGTATATTCTAAAAGTAAAGAGGTGAATGAAATTCATTTAATGGTTTTCTAGAAAAGATTATAAGAAAAGTCATTTTATATGAAATTCATAATGTGTGAGTTTTGGTTACATAAAATCTCTTTATTTGGTCACATCATTTAAAAAAATGGCATAACTTTTGATCCTGTTACAAAAATTGCTGAAGAATTACCATGACCAGCCAATATCTCTGAAATCCGTAGTTTTCTTGGTTTATTAGGTTATTACCAGAGGATTGTTGAATATTTTTCACGGTTATCTAGAACATTGACTATGTTAACTCGAAAATGTGTTAAGTTCATCTGGACCAAAGAATGTGATGATTGTTTTCAAGAATTGAAAATAAGATTAGTGAATGATCTATTTTTTTCAATTCCTTATATAAATGGTGAGTTTGTTATCTACAATGATGCTTCATTGAAAAGACATGGTTTTTTCCTTATGAAAAATGATCAGGTGTCAATGAAATCATCTCTATCTAATATAATAAGGCAAACCCAGAATGAATATTGTGAGATGTATAAAAAGGTAGTGTTGGTTCAGAATGGTATGTTTCCTAATTTAAACATTGATAATGAATGTGTTTTGAGGGTTGGGAAGAAATTATGTGTGCCTTGGGATTCATAGTTGAATAATGAGTTATTCACCAGTTTCACTTTATCATGGCCGTACTAAGATGTATAGAGATCTACGATACAGTTACTGGTGGGATGGAATGAAAAAAGATATTGGTGATTTTACTGTCATGTGTTTGGATTTTCAACAGGTTAATGTAGGGTGGCAGTTTCCAAATGGGATACTTCATTCATTACTAATGCCATAGTGGAAATGGAAAAATATGCCCATGGTTTTCATTGTGCGATTACCAAATAAATCTCAAGTAAATAATAAAATATGGGTTATTGTTGATCAATTGACTAAATTTTCTCATTTCCTTCATATGTCATTGAGTACTAAATTAAATTTTAGTACAGCTTTTCATCCTTAATTAGATGGGAAGTAAAAATTAACAATTCATTCATTAGAGGATATGTTACATGCTAGTTCAATGGATTACCAGGGATGTTGGGACCAATATATATATTTGGATTATTTTTTTATAACAATAGTTTTCATTCCATTATATAAATGGACCAGTTTTAGGAATTATATGGGATTTCGTGTCGAACTCTAGCATTTTGGGATGATGTTGGTGAAAGGAAGATGATGAGACTAGAATTTGTAGACTTGATGGCAGAAAAAATTCAATTGACTCATAAGAACATGAGAATAGTGTATAGTATGAAGAAAAGTTATGCAAATAACCTGATGAAGGATATTTCTTTTAAGGTAGGTGATCGGGTCATTCTTAATGTTTCTCCATGGAAAAGTGTGATGCATTTTGGTAAGAAATGAGAGCTGAGTCTAAGGATCAGTGTACCCTATGAAGTCTTAGAGAAGTTGGATACGTTTCCTATAGAGTGGATTTACCTCTATGTTTAACCTAGGTACACAATGTTTTTCTTGTTTAAATGTTGAGAATGTATATGCCAGTTTCATCTCATGTTTTCATCCCGGAGGTAGTTCAGTTGGAATAGAATCTCTTTTATGGGGAACAACCAATCTCGATTCATGACCAAAGAGAGAAGGTGTTTAAAAATAAGATAATTAATCATGTTAAGGTTTTATGGAAAAACCATAAGGTTGAAGAGGTATCATGGGAATCCGAAAATGCTATGAGAGATAAATACCTCATTTTATTAGATAAGTGAATAGAATTGCGGGGATGCAATTCCCAAATGGGGGGAGGGATATAACATCCTAAGAAAATAAAGAATATGAAATTTTCATATTTATTAATATTTTTTATTTAAATATTAATTTTACTTTAAATGGGATTCTTTATCGGATGGCGTAACAGAAACAAACAATGAGTTTTGTTAAAATCATACGTTACACACAATGTAGAGTTATACCAAAAAAATAATATAATAAAATATTATGATTTTAAATGGAAGCTAAAGCCTAGCCATTGTAATGGTAGTAATGAACAAAACTAACTACAATATGATTGTACATGTTTGTTAAATGATTTTGCATATATCTAATAAATTTTAGAGGCTTAAAATAAGAAAGAATTCATTTTTATGTATAAATTCTCTAATATTCATTAAAAGCTTGATTTACCGCCTTTTGAAGGAGAACCCTCCTTAGATCTACTTTTTTCACTTTCATATTTTATACTTGAAAAAATAAAATTTTTATTTACAATCGGGATATAAAATTTACTTCTGGTATGTTTTTCTGAAAAACATCATTTTTAATGAATAGTGAAAAATACTGTATTTTAATTCAAAAATTCCTTTTAATCTAATTTATTTATATTGTAATATTATTTTTATTATTAGTTTTAAAGTGTAATTAGAATATATTTTTATCATTTAATCCATTTTTTGTCATTGGAAGTGATTCCTCTTTAAAATTGTACATAAACAACATTCAATCTTTTAATATTTATTATTTCTTTAAAAAAAGCCTTTTGATTTGACAATGTGAATTATTTTTAAACTAATTAATTAAACTTCTATGTTTTGAATTTGGTATAATAGACATCATTTTTAAATTTAAAATATCAAATTTAGAATAGGATGAATTTTTTGTATTTTTATGAAATCCTTAAATTTTTTATAAATAGTGAACACCCTGAGTAGTAATTAAAATTAGATTTTTTTATTTAAATGAAATATTACCTCTTTTTTGAATTTAATTTCATAGATCCAATATACATTTTTGATCAGCAAGTAAAATATTTTTCAACGGGATTAAAATAATATATAGTGAATAGTATCTTTTGACTTTTATTTAACACGGTTAAAGATAAATAGGGTAATTCAAGGTAAAACTAATATTATAATAATATAAATTTTCCTTAAAACATGTCCTAACCCTATTGGATGAGTCATGGCCAACCAATAAAATCTTTGGGGTGAGATTTTGGGCCGTTGAAAGCTATTTGTGTAAGATAAATCAATTAATAAATTTTACTAAAACTAAAAATAAAAATATCATAAACATGTATTGTTTTGCTAAAACAATTTTAATGTGGGTTAATATAATTGATATATTTGACAATAAATGTTAATTATAAATCTACAAATATTTGATACATCATGGTTAATTTTTTATAATTTTTAGACATCAAATAAATAAAATTATTTTTGACACAATAATGATGTAGTGTTTACCTCAATAATGAATAATTTAAATAAATAAGATTATAAAAATTAAAACAATATAAAAAACATGTCGAATTAATATTTCCTGATTTTATATCCAACAATAGTAATCATATCATTGAATTTAATGAATTTTTTATCTTTATAAACTGAAAATCATTATATAATAAAATAATATTATCAAACATTCTTAAAGAGCCCCTCCACCCTTATAAAAAGCCCTCACATATAACCCATTACTCACACATCTCAAGACCCTTGGATCATCAAAAATTTTCCCAAATAATCTCTCAATATCCCTCTCTTACACCTAGTATCCTTACATTAACATCAATAAATTCTTTTGGTATAAATTAATGGGAGTTACACCATTAAAAGTTAACATCTTCTCTTAAGTTCTTTTGTTTTATTTTTTCATCTCTAACACCCTAAACTATTTTAATTCTTTTAAACTAAAAAAAACTAGTATCCAAAATATATTATGTTGTTTTTATGAGAATTATTCATACTATACTTCCACACACATCCATCTAATAGATATGATCATACTGTTATTGTGGATGATGAACTGATGCCTCACAAAATGATGATGGTTCAAATATCTCCATCCACTGCTCAGGGTGTCCATTATGATGGAATTATATTAATATATGATATATATTATGTTTTTTTATTTATGATTTTGTATTTTTATTTTATAGAATACCTTTATGGTTTACATAATGGGTAAAATCGATAATTTCATTTGGGGAAGTGAATAATACTTCCCCCTCAATGTGATATGACTCGTTCATGCCATATGTGGGATATAAAAAGGATGAATTTAATGAAATTATATATGATATTATTCTGTAATTATAATATAATTTTTTATAATTAAATTTTTATTCCATTAAAATACGAAATATAAATGAAAGTAGTGTTCATTTGTACGTATGGCATACCGTCTTCAAGAACGGTGCATTTCATTTCTTATCTCCAATTATTTTGTACGTTTATATATAAATATACATATATTTGATATATTTGATATTTATGTAATCTAAATCATGAATATCATTATGGAGGTAATGGAATTTTTACCACATAGAAAATTTATATTTATAACGGGTTTATTTTTTACTCAAGTCCCGATCATCTAAAAAATTTATGATGTAAACCCAAAAAATTAACTAATTGTTATATAAAGGTAATAAGTGATATAAAAGAAATAATATAATTGAAAATGGTTTTTATGTAAGTAGAAATTAAAATATTATTATTATTCAGGAAATTAAATTATGAATGGGTCTAGTTGGACATGAGGTAAAGGAACTTCTTAACCGAATTTCTATTCATTGGGATTAACTCCTACTTTTTGAATATGCCTTGCTATGATTATGTTAGAAATAACATTTTACATCCTATCATGATTTTATACATGATTTACGAATACTTTTATTGAATACACACTATCAATCTATGTTATTTTCAAAATGTTCTTTGTAAAATACTTCATCTCAATCTCCTTTCCTTGAGGCATATTTTTCATTATAAATGATTATCTGTTGTATGGTATTTTCATTTCATTCAAAGGGAATATTTTTTTTCAATGAAGCCTTTCACTAAATGACAAAAGGAATGTTTTTAACGTTTGTGGTGACAATGTCCTCTCCGCTTCCATAATCGTTAGTTGGATTCCACTATAAGCTTTAATGTTTTTTAAAGGAAATGAAATCCCTTATTCGTTTTTTGGGTGTTTTTTTATTGAAAATTGTCTATGAAATGGATTGATTATTTCAACATCTTTAAATGATTTCTTGTGATAGAAAATGAAATGTTATTAGTAAAAATTTTATATTTGTAATATTTTATGTGTTATGATATTATAATGGTACTTGGACATTTAACGGGTGGTTACGTGATAAACTAAATGATGGGTTGTGCCGTGATAAACTAGGATGCGTGGTTAGGTTATAACATCCAATGCATTGTGTATGGAATTCATTCATATAGCTATTTCATTTAGTGATATGTGTGGAGGTCACCCGTATGGTTATTCCATCTAAGTAGGTTTATGTACCGGGTTACCTTTATATGCTATGTGTTCTTTCTATAGGTTTTTTGATAATCTTTTATTTATAAAGAGGTAAGAAATGATCTTTTATTCAGTGATGAGTATTTACTATTTCATAAAGGTAAAAATTGTTACTTATGAAAAGTTATTCATGGATTACATGTTGTTTTGAAAAAAATAATAGTTTTTCTTTTTTGTGCATCCCTTAATTATATTTTCATGCACATCCCATGTTTTTTGGAATGTTTTTCACAAGAAAAAAAATGAATAGGGTCAATAATTGGATATAGGAAAATTCATGTTATCTAAAACATGGAACTACACATGACACTTTTTTCAAGGGTTTGCATTTAATGAAAAAATTGATACTGAATAGATGTGTCTACATGTAATATTAAAGTTGTTTTTTATATGTTATTACCTAATTAATTAAATATCTAAACCTCAAAATATTATAAATGTGAGTTGTAATCTTATTTCATGATTGTGTAATGTTTTAAGGTTGGGTCCTTCAAAACCTTGAACTAGATCTACATCAGCAAATGACCACTAGGTCAATAAAACACCTTTTTCTGTATGTCTATTGTGAGATATAATCCCAATTAAAATGAACCACATAATCAATGTGTTTCAATTTATAATTAAGTCAAAATAATTGTTTGAATTTGAAAAAAATTAAATAATTATATTCAATATTTTTAGGAAAATAAATCTGTTGGATCTAAGAATCATATTTTAATATGAACAAAAAATAATTTCATGAAATATTAAAATTCTATAATAATAATTTTTTAAATATAATATTTTCTATTTCAATTTTTAATACATGTATTTCCAAAAAACACTTTTTTTGAAAATTATATTTTATTAAATAATATCTGACGTAAATGAAAAAAAACTAATTCACCCAAATTGTTCAAATATAAACAGAAAAAATAAAAATTCCATCAAATGTACAACTTTCTCAGCCATGAAAAAAAACTATTTTACAAGTATGTATAAAAGAAAATGAATCATCATAAAAATAATAAAAACAACATGGGAAGTTCTTTGATCTATATGTTCCATATTTAATTGACTCTATTTTGGAACAATTGATAGCTAATTGAACTAACAGAAATATGGCATTTGCATATTGAGCACACCATAACTAAAATTTAACATGTTTCTTATAAATATCTACAACATCATCCATCTCGTTATCTATGAACCAAAATTATCCCTTATTTAAACCAAAATAACATATTTTAATCCATTCCAAAATAAGAATCAAACCCCCTCAATATTCAATATAGATGAAAATTTAATATTTTTTAATGTCCCATTCAAATAAAATATTAAAAATAAGAAGTATTTAAACTATTTTGAAGAACCCTTTTTAAATACAATTTTATATAAAAATTATAAAATATAAAAACCCAAATTTCAATTTGAGATTCTATGAAACATTTATATATATATTCATGTATATATATTTGTGTATGTATATATGTATATATAAATTTTTACTAATAAAATTATATTCCTAAATCATCAAATATAATTCATGAGTAATAAAGAAAGGGATTAAATTTATGTTATTCTCCAAATAAATATGCATTTATAAATAAAGTCATCCATTCACTGAATGATGATAGTCATACTTTTCTTATACCATCATCAAAATATCATAATAAATGAAACTAATAAACAATATCTACTAAAAAATAACTCTAAAAATTAAAGTGTGTCATATAAGATAATTTAAAATATATAAATTTTCCATTTAAAACTAATTTTATGGGTTAATAGTTTTTTAAAATACTATGGTCTTGTGATAAATACTATAAATAATTTATTTAATTACATATCATAATTAATTTCTAAATAAAAAGACTGATGAAACTAGAGTGTAACATGGATTGTGAAGAAAAGACCTAAAATAGAGAAGCATATTCTTTAATGATGTGATGATGAGTTAAAATTATAAATTGAAGAGTAGTTAGGAGACAAAAATACCCTTAAAACCATAGAAATTAGATAGAGATATTATTAAAATAAAAACACCCATATAGGGTTGATACTATTGAATATCACATCATGTGAGAGTGGAAATCCAATATAAAAAATAATAATGGGGGAGGATGAATCATTTATTAAGATGATTTCACTTGGAATATGGATTAATATAGTATGGATATAGAGTGTTGGTGGAGGGTTCGTGAGTGTGAGAGGTCATCGAAGTGGAATGTTTTCTATGAAGAGTATTTAGGGGGAGGGAGAGTGTATTTTTATTTTTATTTCATTATAGATAATACTGGAATTTGGAAATAAAAATTTCCATGGAATCCCTTATGTTTATCAAACCATGTGATACCCCTACAACCAATACAAGACAACGAAAATATATACATCACTATTTCCCTAATATGCTTAATTGTTTTCTAATTGTACACTATCAATGATATGTGACACTACTATGTCAAAAAATCAAATACATTGTATTTTGATGGTTTTCTGATCCATGTAGGCCATCATTGCAAAAAAAATCAAAAAATTTTAAAAAACTAAAAGAATATGGATTAATACACAAGAGTTTGGATAATGTAAATGATAAAAATGATATTTATAAACATGGTCATCGGGTTATAGGGATATTTCAGGGATTATTTATTGAGAAATATTCACTGAAGGTTATTTTTTTAATTAATGTAAAATGTGCCTAAATATTTCTATTATAGTATTCTATGATAATTTGTGAGTTGTAATTTTTGAATACAACAATTTATATTTTTTTCCTTGAGCCTTTTATATTGTAGTAAAACAGAATAGTTAATGTATTTTTTCATAGAACTATTATTGGGGTTGTGGGTTTGGGGTGAATCCATTTTTATAAGGTCATGTATTAGTTAATTTTAGGATAGAGACTAGGTATTTTTTGGTTTTAGTGATTGAGAACATTAAATCATATGTAAAAATATTAAAAAATGACTAAATATTTTTGTATATGGTATAAGATGAATATTCTAGTAATATCATCCCAATGAATATACAAATAAGGGGATGATGTCTCAATCAATGATACTCATAACAATAATAACCGTAAATGGATGGCTGAGTATTAACTCACACTTCAACTGGTGCACATCATATGGAAATAACCAGTGGCTATTAGTACCATCGGTGTAGTTGATTTAATGAAAAATAGTATAATATAATTTTTTCACCATGTATAGATAAAAACACTTTCTCTTATGATGTTAAATTCAATGTTACAATCTATGTATCTTATATGGATGAAATTTTGGAAAAAATTATTCAAACCATTAGTTTATTGTTTTGGATGATTCATGTTTTTAGATAGTCACCAAAAATCATTACACAAAGAAACTGAAGAATATCCTCTAGATTTTTTGTACATGAATCATAACTTTTCAAGACTGTTTATCATCTAAATTTGAGTTATGGAATGAATTAATAATGAATCATTTTGCCTCCATATAATTTCCACAACACTGCCTCTTCTATCCAAGAAGAAAGTATTTGGTAGAAATTCTTAAAGGGGATCTTTCTAAATCTTGGATACAATAGAGAGGATGATGAATATACAAAATTTAAGTGATTAAATTGTACATTTAATTTTTGATTCTCGTATCAAATATAGATAGATTAAACTTATGTACATTTCACATTGACTCTCGAATATGATTATACCTTTTAAAAATATCTGAATGACATCTTACTATATTCTAACCCTATGATAAATACCATTGAAACAACAAAATATGAGTCTTTAACTCGACATTATTATCCTATAAATATTAAAAAAACATTTATTATTAAATATTAATTTGTAAAATATTTTATATCTTATTCACTGAAAATCAAGTGAATTATGTGAAAAAGAATTCATTAATTAATATTATAAATTTAAATAACATGGATTTAAATATATATTGAGGTTATTTTAATATCAAACATATGTCAATCCTTTTGGTTTGGACTACCATGTCAATAATTCATTATACACTATAAAATTTTATTTCCCTTAAGGTGATTATGTTTTGTTATAGAAAAGAGACATCTCTTAAGGACACTCATAGTATAATATAATCTCATATTCATGCCACAAATCCTAAGCTAAAATATACACATAGTGTCGACATCCTTTATTTATTTATTATTTTATGACCATTAATGGTAAAAATATCTTCTTTTTCCATGTCCATAGATTTAATAAATGTACTACTATCCCACATAGCCAGTCCAATGATATATATTCCTCAACTAAGAGATTAAAAATATTGTCATGATCATTCACTCAGTGGAATAATACTAATGATATACCCAACACAATATGTATGACTAGAAATATTAATATCATGATCTTTTCTATCAATGTATTCCATATAATAGTACATATTGATAATGATACCATGTATAGGGTGAAATAGACATTTTCAAAAATAGAAATATCGGATAACACATGTAACAAGTGGCATTCCTATTAATGGGTTAGACATTATAATCATAACTTCTTGCGATCTAAATGTGTGACTTTTATGTGATGAAGTACCAATTATTATGTCCCCAACAGGTAATAATTATTTATCTTTTATGTCCTATTAGTATAATTTGATTAGACCATATAATATTTGTTTATAATTACATCAGCATTTTCTAAATGTTATCGTTATAGATGAGAAATGGTGTAACATATTGATATTTGAATAAATCTAAGGAAAGCATAATGTATAATGTGCATATGGAAAAATAAAAACTTTTATATTATGATATTAACATGTAGATTCTAAAAAATATACATTTAATGGTGAAAAATGTACATAAATTTGTTGGGTCAAGGTTACCCATTCTCAAAACCCTCTAACACACAATAGGGTAAATTACAATCAGTCCTCAGCCCCAAGAAATGACATTATAACCATGTTCCCTTGAAGTATGTATTTTTCATGTGGCTTTATAAATTTTTCATTTTAGAAACTATATTAAATTAAAGAATATTTATATTAGTAAAATTAAATAGGATTTGTAGCTCTTAAATTATATGTTATATCCTCTAGTGTGACCTATGTTTCTAGGAATGATCTAGTACTATGTATTATAACAGTATTATGTACAAGATCATGATTTCTATGTGTAGTAAATATATATGTGATAAATCTTTGAATTTTTTTTTATTTCCTTTTTATTAAATTATATATTTAGATTCTATTATAAAATCTACGGATGTAAATTTATTTGAGCTTCTCTAGGTCAGCACACCATTTTATGAAAAAATAAATACCCTGAATGGTTTTTACATCATCATGATCTATATAGAGAAATGATTCCTTATCTTCCCTCACAACTAGCTCCTCATCTTTTCAATACACATGGAATATAAACTATTTATTTATAATGTACTCCAAGATATAATTTACCTTTTTATAGTATATATATGTAGTATTTTATTTATATAATCAAAGAGTGATTGAAGGAAAATTATCATAAAAAATATTTCATAACATGGAATTAATGATAGACCCAAATAATGAAGGGTAATGAATTCTAATAATCTTTTCTGTATTATTCTTTTTTTTGACATGTTTTCAGGAATGATCGATTCCATTTGAAATTGGAAACATTCCACTCTTATAGTGTTCAACATTTTACATTTCGAGGTCATTTCCAATATAGTTACATTGATTTAGTCCATGAAGCCTTTGAGATCTATCTAAATATATCATCATCACCATTATAGGGGTTACATAATGTAAATATTCTAGGTATAATATATCATTAAACAATGTCTTTTTGGAATAAATGATTAGAAAACCATTTACAATGAATAATAATTCATCTACATAATATATATTTAATGTGATATTATTCCCATTATACTTCGTGTAGATTCAATACTCAAATATATTTTTGAAAAAAACAAATTCTAATATATCTATATAAAAATAAACAATATATTATAATGACATGTTATTTAAACTATATCTCTGTCTCTTCCTCTATCATACTTAGTGGGATATCATTAACATGATGACCCCTTTTGGTTATATAACATTGACATGTTCAACCATCACCACTTTTAGGAAATAACTATTGAGATAAATTTTACTAATATCATAACAATTTAGGGCATCAATTACAAGTATTTGTTTTATATATTTTAGTACCTTGACTTGTGAGTTTTTCTCTTGTAGCCTTTTCAATGATGTTTTCTAAAACATTTCACAATAATTTGATCATTATAGATTGTTATTTTATGTTTCATTTTAAATTTTTTTTGGAATACCCATCACTGCATAATAGGTTCTACAAGAGTTAGAGATTCTACTATTATCCAAACATTATTTTTGTATATATAATTTTTATCTGAAATTATAGATTATTTACTTTTATCATCTCATTTTCAATAAATTTTTCCTCGTAGGGTAATGTATCATTATATATAAAGAGCAATGACATACCAAACATGGTGATAGCAAAACTGTATATATCCATTTATCTTACTTGTGATGTTGACCTATAACATACTTCTGTATTAGTAAATTCACCTTCTCCCATTGACTATTGTGCAGATTTTTTCCATACTAACTCATTTTCATATGGATCATCAATATTATTGAAGTCAATCATTAACCTATTTTTTCATTTGAAAATAAATACCCTTTCTTGAAATATGGAATACCTATCCACAATAATTTTTATATATAGTTATTGATATTGGTAATATCCACTAGTTCCATATGTTATCCTATAAATATTCACCTCTTAATTTGAGATGTTCGGTTTTCATTCGAAATTATATTGACTATTTACTCACATTCCCAAAAATATATATTTGAATGAGTTTCATTCATTACATTCCATAACTCATATAGAATGTCATGTACTTAGATGGTACTCGGTTAAGTCTTTGTACACTACTCCCCAGTATAAATGCCGAATATGATAATGGTGGACTTTCAAGACACATCATTGATATGATACTATATAAAATGGAATGATTCCACATCTTAATTACACCATTACACTATGGTGTATAATTAGGAGTGAGTAATGAGATTATCCCACATTCCATTAAGTGAATGATTTGTTATTATCCTCTTAGGTATTGTGGAGTTTATAAAACATCAAAAAAGTGGGGTTTCAAATATTTTTGAGATATTAAAAAAATATTATAAAATAATGAGATTTATACTTTAGATAATAGATATAAACATTCTTCACAGTAATCATCTGTATCTATATTGATTCAAGAAAACCCCTAGTGCCTCTAATAGGAAAGGTATATATATATATATCAGTATAAAATAGTTTCATTTATTATGTTTTGGGGTGAAAGATGGAGTGAATGGAAATAAATACATTTGGAATGACTATGATGATCCTTTGTTCCTTATATATTTTTATGAATATATAGCTTTTTTTCATTCAGATCTGAAAGAATCAGTCGATAATGTGGTGTTTTAACCAGCTAAGAATGAGAAAAAGGTCACGAAATCACTAAATTATATTTAATCGGAATATTCATATCAAAGATTCATTCGGAGAAACATGGACTTATCATTTTAAGAACTACTTACGTGATCAGATTGCCTCAATGACTACATCAAAAAAATATCCAATATTAATATGGTGTATGTTGGTTCTCTCTCTTTGGTGGATAATTTAGAATATTTAACCAATGGATAGATTTATTCATGTTCACCCTCCTCAGATGTATAACCAACACTAATGGTGATAATCCTTGATCTATTATAGATCTAAAAAATATAATATATCACTATTGGAATGACTTCACTGTAATTTGATTCCCAAAGGAAGATGATCCTTCTATAATATTCTAAATACTAAGGATTATCTCAAATATTTCATGAGGATTTGTAATATTAACTTAAAACCACGAGTCTTGAAAATATAGGGATGGGAAATAAGTTGTGACTCTATTAATAAATTTAATTATTCATCTAAAAATGAGGTCATACATCATGGAATCAGTTGGGTAATTTGGAACCAAAATATTTTGAGTGATAATTCCTTTTTCATTGGGGTACCTCAGAATATGGATTTTTGAACACTAAATGGTGATTTGTTCTTGTATACACGAATTATTTCCGTGCAATTTTTTTAAAAAACTACTAGATTTTATTAATTCCATTTATAATGAAATTAAAATTTGATGTTATGGATGATAAAAAACATAACCACAATTCTTTGGAGTGTTCATGATGGTAGGAATTTCATTTGTGAAATATCGTGTGTTTTAAAAGAAAAATAAACTTGATAATGAAGACAAAACAAGGATGAAGGGAACCAAGTGCGAAAGAATGTAGGGAACCTGTCTTAAAAAAAGGTTGAATCTTCAACTAATGTAGTGTTAAAATGGGTTAAGGCCCAATCAGAAGGTACTAAGGATGATATCTCATGGAATTTAATAGTTTTGGATGAATAAATAGAAAATAGAAACTCTATGAACAAATGGGATTCAAGGAATTTTTTTCTTGGTGAATGTAGAATACAATTAAATCTATGAAACAAAAAATACAAATAATATAATGGAATTAAAGATTTTCATAGGGGTAAAAAAAATTTGTTATCTCATTTTGATATGAAATGAGATTGGATGATGATACAGAATATTATAATAAAGACAACTCCATCACTGAGGTCATTGAATGTATCATAGAAATTACTATACATATAATGATAAAAAATAAGGTTCTATTGGTATAATCTTAACTACTTTGGGGTGTATAAATTAAGATAATTACACTATACCGATTGACATGGTAAATGATAAATTGGACTTGTATAATGTAAATAGGAAGAATAATTAAAATTTAACAAAAAATTTCTCTTCCACTAGAATTCAGGACATAATAAAATCTATGATAAGGTAAACTTCCATCCCTATACTAAATTACATATAGGAGTCTAACAATCATTACTTCTATTTCATGGTTATATGTGGAACTATCACTCATTTAAAAAATATAGAGACTATTGAATATATAGTACATGATTCCATGAATGAAGATAATTTGATTGATAATCTGGACTCTCATTCTAATAAACCAAAAACAAGCCAAAATATTAGAGGAAAAACAATCCATGAGGGAAGAAATAGGTGGATGCACTACTATACCTTATTCTAAACAAAGTTTCCATTATTTACTTTTAAGGTAATGATTAACCCTGACACTATTAGTAACCGTGTCCTATTTATTAATAATCGTATTCCTGAATTAATTGTTATCGAAAAATCATAACTTGTTTACTCTACTAATATTTCTTACTTGGAAAATATTGGATATTAGTTTCTTGGAATGAATAAATATAATAAATAAATTAGTAGATTATGGATCTTAGTCCACTCAAGACTTTATTAAATCTGAATATTTTACTATAGTGAACATATTATTACATTCATATTGATCAGAGATGAAAGGAATAAATATTTTTTACTATTCTTTCAAAACATATCAATAAAGAAAGACATTATAGGTGGAAGTATGGTCTTTTTCTAATGACATTAATAAACCTTGAAATATATGTTGGGATTTAAATTTCAAACTTTATCTTGATGAAAGTATTTTCCTTATGGCAGACTCTATTTCACCCAAAGAATTCATAATCTTTATTATATTAAGAAGCCTATTTGAGATAATCATGGTGATTTCTATATACACATGGTACTAAAATCATATTAAAAGAATGTTAGCTAGAAAATTGATCTATAATCTACTAATGAGGCTTATTTAATCACTTTGGACCTTATCTCACATAATTTATTAGAAATAATTACTTCATACCTCGAAAAAAACCATATGAACATTGTTACTGAGAAGTGAATCCATCCCTTCCCTTTATATTTGAAAATTGTTGGCCACTAAATGTGTATATGGGTAAACATGATCATAACGTATTGATCTTGGATGAATTCAAGGAACATTCTTTATTGAGAATTCTAAAAATAAAATTGCTAAAAGTAATGATGGTATATTGAAGAAGAAATTATTTCAGTAAATTTTTCAAGGAGATTTAATTTTATGATATTTTTTTGAATCAAATTCATGAATTCATAAATGTGGATGGATTATTCATAAATCTTTATTCCTGAAGCAGATGACTTATATTATCCTAATATTCATCTAAATATTAAAGGTAATATTCAAAAATAAAATATGAGAAATAATTGGATGAATGATGTGTTAAGTTAGTAAGGTTTTTATATGACTTTTACAATCCTATATTTTTTTAAATAACAAACACATTTTTATAATGAATATTTTATTTCTCTATGATTTATTTTCTTAAGGAACATTTTATTTTTTTAAGAAACATATTATTCATATAGTGAGTATCAATGTCTTATTCAATGTCTTCTAAAAAACAGGTCCAATTTTTTTTATTAAGTCATGCTTTCAGATTCATAAATAAATCCTCAAAATATTACAGTTCCTGTGATATCAAGTATTTTTTGTTTGAGACTACAGATTCTATAAAATATAGCCAACAAATTATCTAAAATTTAGGCTTTGAATTCTCTAAAAATCATTCTACAAATTCAATGAAATTCATACACCTAATTCCTCATAATTCCAACTCCGAATTCCTCTGAATTCGGAATGTGATGTCATATAAATCATACATCAAATTAAGTTTTATTAATACACCAAATTCCTAAGAATTTTTACCTCGAATTACTTATAATTACAACATTGAATTCAATATAATTCGATTGTTGAATTCCCCAGAATTCAGACTCAGTATTCATCAAAATTCAGACTCCGAATTAATCAGAATCCAGACACTGAATATTCAATTTTCTATGATCATTGTATTCATATATTTAGAATCCAAATTCTATATTTTCATATTTTCCCATTATTTAATTTTTTAAGCAACATTATATTACTTACATATTATTTATCATTAAGAATGAAAATGTTTCCCATGTTTTTCATACATAAAATTATGTCATAAAATTGCTTTCTAACTAAACGTTGTTTGAGTGATGCATATACAAGTCCCTTTGAGATTCAAGGAAACATTTTACCATTGGAGGATAGAGTCGACCATCATTGTTTTCCCCATAAATAGGAGCTCATTTGAACGATCTCATTATCATTCAATGATCTTAGATATTACATGCTATGATGTTACTTCTTGACAGAGGAAGACACTCGTGACTTTTGCATTTTATGATCATCTTGTTCAAATATGAACATCTAGTTCAATATTCTGTGTGCGACTCTGATTGTTGATGTGTAAAATCGAGGGCTTATAAGAATTGGAAAACAAAGGTCCCAACTACCTTAAAGTTTGAGGGCATGAGGAGATAGAAAGATAGACTCTAATATTTATATCATGGGTTTACCCTAGTGTGGTTAAGACAAAAAATCTTCAAAGTATAAATCAAGGGTCCTTTATCCAATGATGATGGATACCATTCTCTTTGGGTTAAAATATTTCGTACATGAATACTTGATTTTTGGTTGATGTTTTATTTATACTATATTTTCTAAAAGAAATAAACTATAACATTCTAATGCTTTCTTGAACATATATTTTCACTTATAAATAAGATTCTATATTCTTTATGATAGAATCTTACCCTATGATAATCATACTAATTTATTCTTATGTTCAAAATTATTAATTTTAGGTTTCTTATAATTTGACCTAGGCCCTTCCAATTACCCGATTATGTAATAACCAAAGAGGGTTCATGAATTTAACTTATTGAACATTGTTACACGTATATTATCTTTTAATGTTAAAAAGGAAAATGTTTTTTAACCTATAATTTACCCCTCTTGTATTTGAGCATCTACAAATTCTATTTCGATTATACAATTTGTATTAGAGGAGGTCTCTATAATACATATACTTACATATAATTTCTCTTTCTCATATTTTCTTACTCATGTTATATTGCTTAAATTTTCTTGTATATATTTTTTAATGATTTTTATTTTTTAGAATCTTTTCCAATTGAAATTGTTTTGGGGGAAAGTGATTTTTTATAGAATGGAAGGAATAATTGTTGGTTCTATAGAAAACCTTAAATATACGATACCACCAATCTTTGATAGTAATTATTATGAGTACTAAAGAGAGAGGATGAAGACTTTAGTCATTAACATTAGACTAGAAAACATTTTTATGCTCACCAAAGATTAAATAATTCCATATAAGGAAGTCAACACATTCACCAACAAAGAAAAACTAGAATATCGATTAAACTACAAGATACAAAATACATTCTGTTTTTCTATGACCAAGAATATATATATTCAAATATAATCTTGTGAATAATCCAACTGTATTTTGAAGAAACCATAAAAGACAGATTTTAGAACTTATAAAATGATAGAAAAAATAAAAGCTATATTATTTTCTAAATATCAGGGATTCATAATTCATTATGGATAACCTGTTTGAAAAATACAACAATGGTTTATGACCACTTTCAATAGACACCAATCAATGGGGTAGAATGTTCTTGATGATGATTTTATTTTGGATAAGATAATTGGCATCATTACTGGTGAATGTGAATAAAAAAGGACAACTATTGTTGACAACAGAAAAGTATGAAACATTACTATTAATGATTTATTTATAACTCTTCTTCAGTACAAATAAGAATAAAGGGAGATGATTATTTCAATAAAAAATGGTAATGGAATTTTAAATATATCTACTACATATAAATCCATAACTATAGAAAGAGTAACGAGATCTAAAGTTAAGAAAGTTGTTGTTATATTCTAAAAAAGTGATGGTGATTGGTTAGAAAATGAGTTAGCCATCTTGCTCAAAGTATGAACAAGATTATGGGAATGAAATATTTTCATTACATATATTAGTAGAAATATATAAATAAGAAGAAAGATTCTGATGTGACATGTTATGAATGAAAAAGGGATAGACATATTAGACATGATGGTCCTATTCTTGAGAAAAAATATAGAAAGGATATGTATTATGAAAAGGAACAGAAATAAGAACTAAAAATCAAAGGATAAGAATTTTATCAAAGAAAATGACACCTAGAGAGCCATCATTGGTGTCTCTTTAGTTGAATATTCAGAATATGAATCTTCATATCAAAATAATAAAGGTCTTATAGCCATAGTACCTATTGAAAATCCTTATCTTATGGCTAGGTTAATCAATGTTGAATCCTTAACCAATATTTCAATGAATTCTAACTTTCATAGTGAATAATATTATCAATCGTCCGATGAATAATATTCTTCATTAGAATATAATACATTATCATCTTTTGAATAAGTATCTATATTTTTCAAAATAACATGAACATGAAAAATCTAAGATAAATAATAATTCAGAGAAATAAAATTATATAATTTTATTTTAACAAAATATGTATTAGATATTTCTATGAATTTTGATAAAAAAATGTCGTTCTTGAATATGTTTCTAAATACCATAAGGACTTTAATTCTGAGAATAATATACTTTTAAGGATATTGAAAATGTTACTTCTGTGAAAAACGTTTCAAATAATATCTTCTTTTTTAAAACTAGTTACTATAAGGATAATAATTTAGTCTCCAGACTAAAATTTGAAATTTTTTCCTTTAAGAAACATTTATCAAATTTCACTTCTAGAAGGAAAGAATTTGATAAAATTTATTCATATCTCTATCCTCTTAGGAATAGTTCGGTATTTTGTTATACTCACTAAAACCCATTTTTTGTAATAATTATTTTGTTCCCCAGCATGAACACTTTTTTCACTAAGTGTCAATGTGGTGGAAATTGAGAGAAATAAATTTCTTTAAAAAAAATAAAATCCATGTGTTTTCATAAACCATACATTTATAAGAAAATATAGATTTCTATGAATTTAATTTGTGAAATTTTAAGTTACAATAATGTTTGGAATATGAAATTATAAAACTTTTATTTTCAATAAAATAATGGTAGTACCAACAAAAATATATGGTACATGGATAATGGATGTTCCAAGAACATGACTAGTAACAGAAATTTCTTTGAAAAAAATTATCAAAGAGAAATGGGGAAAAGTAACATTCGGAGATAATTCATTGGGATAAATTTTTTGTATATGTGACATTGTTCTTCTTGGAGAAACATTAATTTCAAATGTTTTATTTTTTAATGTTCATAAAAACAACCTTATATGCATGAGATAATAATGTGATGAAGGTTACCTTGTGAATTTTAGGACTGATAATTTCTTAGCACACTATTACAAGGAAGAGTCTATTCTTTTTGAAAATTATCATGGGAATGTTTACAAACATAACAAGGAAGATCTTAAGATCTAATATCTACATTCTCTAAGTGAAATGTAAAATCAATCATGGTTATGGAAAATAAGACTAGGACACTATAACATTAGGAACCTATTCAAACTATCTAAGAGAAGGCTTGTTAAGGATCTAATAGAGTTTATATTTGATTATTCAAAAGGTTGTGATCATGGTCAATATGGAAAGTAACATAAGTCAACATTTAAATCAATCGGTGAAGTATCAACTTCTGATATTTTACAAATAGTGCATATGGATCTTTTTGGTCTAACACGGACTGGATGTATTGGAGGAAAATAGTATGTACTTGTCTTAATTGATTATTACACTACATTTATGTGAGATTATTTTTTAGTAGAAAAATATGATGCATTATAATATTTTAAAAAATTTAGAGACCTTGTTAAAAAAGAGAAAAAACTTCCATTAATATCTATTCATAGTTATAATGGAGGATAATGTCAACATTAAAATTTTGATACATTTTGTAGTAATAAAGGCATTACTCATAACTTCATTTTCCCTAATAAGTCATCAAAAAATGGTGTCGTTGAAAGAAGAAATCAAATTATTCAAGAGATAACTAGAACCATGTTGAGTGAATATTCTATTTCTATAAACCAATGGGATAAAGATGTAAGAACTAATTGTTATACTATAAATCATGATTTAATCAGGAATATTCTTAACTAAACACATTATGAGTTGTTCAGTTGTTGAAAACCTTGAAATTTTTTCTTAAATGTATTGCGACACAGTGTATTTATTTTGAATACTAAATATAATTTACATAAAATCCCACCCAAATCAGATGAAAGAATTTTTTAAGATATTCCACTACTTATAAGGCTTATAGACTCTTTGAAAAAATGTGTGTGCTCTTGAAGAAACAATATATGTTATATTTGATGAATGTGATACTTTTTTTTGAAAAATACCAATTGACATCCACAAATGTGTTTTCAGAAACTTATTATTTACAATTGATGTAAAATTATTCTAATAATGATAATTCCCATGAAAAGGTTTCTAAATTATGTACCCTAGAATAATTTATTCCTTATGATAATAAATAAGCATATGAAAACTCAAATCAGTTGTCTCTAAAAAGTATTTCTAGCTAGTGCATATGGATCTTAGCAGCATTCATTAATTTCAAACATTTTCAAGTGGACATGAAAGGTGAATTCCTGAATGGATATGTTCAAGATGATGTTTATAATGAAAAAATTTCTACTTTTAATGATGAAAAACATCATGATCAGGTCTTTAAACTTACCAAAGTTTTATATGGACTTAAACAAGCTCCAGGGGCCTATTGTGGTAGACTTACCAAATTTTGGTTAAAAAATAATTATGTTAAGGTAACTGCGGATCCGTTTTTTTATTAATGAATGATATGATAAAAACTATAATGTTCAAATATACGTTGATGATTTATATTCGGATCAACTCATTAGTTATTAATAGATTTATTTGCAAATCGCATGAATTCTATGTTTTAAATGACTATAATGGGGGTGTTAACAACTATTCGTGGTTTTCAAATATCTCAAATACTAGAAGTAACCTATATATCTCCACAAAAGTATATTAAAGATATTATTAAAAATTATGGATATGAAATTACTATATGTATACTTACACCAATCGGTAACTCAAATTCTAGTTATCTTGATGAAGGAGGGAAACTAGTAGATCAAACATCATTTAAAGATATGATATCTTGTTTACTGTACTTAATAGCTAGTCATTTGGACGAAATGTCTTAATTATTCTTATTATCAAGATATCAATATAAATAAAAGGAATCTCATTTAAAAGCATTTAATTTTTTTATTTAAAGGGAAACATGGATATATGACTTTTTTATTCTTATGGAAATGATTTTGTTTTAAAAAAAATCAAATGTTGTTTTTGTGGATGTATAACAGATAGAAAGAGTACATATATAACTCGTTATCTCTTATGAGATTAATTAGTTTACTATTCATGCATGAAGACACACTTAGTTTCATATTACATTAATAAATAATAATATGTAGCAACTATATTTTTTTGTGCTCAAGTGTGGTGGATGCAACACAAACTCACATACAATGGCATGAGTTGTAACAGGAAACAGATATTGTTTGATAATACATGTTCCATTGACCTATGAAAAATCATTCACATAACTCTCATGAAAAACTCATAGATATTAGGCATAAATATCATAAAGATCATACACAAAAATGAGATATCATTCTTCAATTTATCATAATGCAAGATCAATATTCAATAATTTTAACAAAATCATTACCCTTCGATATATTTGAATACATTAAAGAAATAGTGGGGATGGTAAACGTAAGGTAATATTCTATATTATTTTTTTTAACATTTTTCCTTACATTAAGAAACTCCTTTTCATAGGAAGTATATTTTTTTATTCATCAAAATTTTATTTCTTAATAAATATTTTGGGAACCATGAACAGACTTTATTGATAAAATTTTTTAGAACCCAAAATTATCATTCTTAATAAAATTTCTTGGCACGCAAATTTATTTTCTTAATTACATTTTTTAGAACCTAAATTTTCATTTTCATAATTAACATTTCAAGAATCTATGTTCTTCATTAAGAACTATATTAATATTGTTAATTCAAGTTATTTAATCCAGATAGTATTTTTCTTTACATAAATCTTCGTAATTTAAATACATACATATTCGTATTTCTATCTTTTTAATGAAAAATCTACTAGATTGTATTTCCTTAAAACGGATTTTTTATAAAACATCAAAAGATTCGAACCTACCTTGTCCTTATTTGGAATTCATATAATCTGTCATATCATATCTATCTTATATCAACTGATAAATTGAATTGGGAATTCAAACCTCCCTCTCAAAGGCTATATGAATCCCCCTAATTTGTGTCCCACATCTATTTTTCAAGATTTTTTGCATTGAAGCTCTGATCATCTACAAATCATTCATTCAATTATCTATGTTTCATTACATTACAGATGTCACTAAATGTATTCTTGTAGAATCAGATAATTTCAAAAAAGGAAATCGTGGATGGAAAATCTATAGAGAAAGGTTTGTTAACTCAAATTTCGTTTCCAAGTATAATTCATTGATTAAGAAGAATATCGCCTTGAATGGATGTAAAATTTTAGGTTTAGAAAAGATGAAAAGTAAAGATCCTATTTATCCTGACCGTCTCATTTAATTTTATGATTCAGTTAATATTTATAATGTGGTAGTAGGAATATTTTTCTTCAAGAGAAATGGAAAAACCTATTTTTTATCTATTAATATGGCTGCAAAAATACATGGATTTCCTTATCAAGGATTAGAAATACGTTTCCCTGAGAAGTATCCAGAAAAGATTGGATGTTTTGATAATTTAATGGAAATGTAGTGCCTTCGAATCAAGCCAATAAAATCACCATGATCAACCATCTTACAATAAACATATTGTATTTATCTTTGAGGTCTCATGGATTTTTTATTCAGAGAAAGAGAGATATGGACACTCCTAAATAATGTGATATTTTTATGATGGAATTTTTGTTGAGTAATATAGAGTTTAATTGTATCATGTATATTTTACTTACCATCAGCAATATAAAGAATCGAACAATCAAATCTATGATTATCCTGTATCCAGCTATCTTGTCAATGATCATTATTCTCTGTTTAGATGCCTTTAAAATTATATCCAATTTAAAACCCAGAACCTTTAAGATCATGTTGTTTAGTGATGAAAATAGGAGGAGGATTAATGTTGCTTTATGTACAAAATTAGTAGTGTTTTATGGTCTTTCTGAATGTGAGGTTCAATATTTAATCATGAAAGGGGAAGAAGAAGAAAATTAAAAAATAACTCAAAATAAGATAAATGATAAAGACTAGAATCAAAATAAAAATTTATACTTCTGGAAGTCCAATTAGCTCAACCCAATCTGAAAAACAAATAAACATTTTCTAATTAAGTAGTATAAAATCCGATAGATAATAAAAGAAAAATAAGGAGGGAGATAGAAGCTTTGGTTTATACCATGGTAAAAAAAATCCATGAAGATTAATTCTACTGAAGAACATCGAAATCAAGAAAAATAGAAGAATATGAAGAAGAAAATGTTAGAAGTTGAGATTGTTTAGTCTAATCTTAAGGATACGGGGAAAGAATCCGAAAATATCTAGGTACCACAATCCTTCCCCCATGATTCGGTTTCTTTAGAATCATTGGGAAAGAAAATTTCAATAATGGAACATATTTTGGAAGAATATATAGTTCAGTAACAGCATGAATAATACCATTAATAATAATAAGATAGTGAATATGTGATCAAATAGGTAGATGTATATCATGAGAAGGAAATTCCTTCAGAGTGGTTATCAATCAGAACATACCAAGTTGAATAAATCAAAATAATCTCTCAATGTAATAATGATGATAGAAAATATGAGGTTGATAAAGCTGCATATTATTTGAGCAGTAACCATGATTTCAATCATCCTAAATATATTAAGGGGGATACTAAGAATGAATATCTTTATGAGGATAAGATAATCCCTATCTAAGATAGTGTACATGGGAGTCGGAAAGATGGGATGGAAATATCTAGATCTGATAAATGAAAACAGGTGGTTGTTAGCTCACCTTAAAAGGTTTTGTTTCTAAATTATATGAAAGATGTTGTTGGATCATCCAAGGGGAAAGCTGAAGAGTTAGGAAAATTTTCCTCCCCATCAAAGGAATCAGCTTCTGAATCTTTATCTTCCTTAGGTCAAGATTTTTTTGTTCAATCATTGATGAAGTTGTTGAACACAATTCCCTTATTTACAAGTATCGATTCAAGATTCCAGATTTTCTACAATTCATTTAATTAAATGATGGATTCAATAAGTATTCTCAAGGGAAATTTCCTCATGCTTGTGGTGGATTTCGAGTATTTTAATATTGATTATGATGCGTATAAGAGATCATGTTAGTACATAAACAAATAGAATAAGTCATTAATTTTGAATCTATAAATTATAGATAATTTTCATGAATCAATAAATGATGCCTTTTACCGGTCTGATGACACCACGAAGAACCTGATTTCAATCCTTTTAGATACTTTGAATCAAGAGATAGTCACCCATATTCAAGATAAAAAAGACATGAATGGAAAACATAATTCTTTCACGTACTAGATCCGGCCTCTATCATAACTGGAACCCAACCTATGTTGTGTCAAGTCCTGAAGGGTGCTCCCAATACCCATGGGCTGCCACAAGTGCCTGGGTATCATAAACTGAGTATTGGGAATGATATACCTATGTTTTTAAACATTAATCAACAAATAAAGTAAATACGAAAAATATGGATTTTTTCAACAACCCGTATTTTAAGAAATTACAAAATTAAATTACATACTTTAAAACTATTATAAAATACTAAAACATATGTAGAAACCCACAATGTATATTCTGAGAACTATCTTCATGGAATGAGGCATCTCCCTCAAGCCACCTCTACAAGACAACACAACAAAGGACCTACTAGAATCTCGAACCACTTGCACTAAAAATGGTACCCAAATCTATTACAGAAATAACCATTTCCACTTACAACCAAAGGTGTACGTTTGGTGTGATCCAAAGCCCAATAGGATACTACCACTATGATATTCTATGTGATAACCATTTAGAGCTGAAGAGCATGCATTTTTTTAAAACAATAAATGCTCGCAATAATTTTTAATATATGAGCCTTTTAAATAAAACCAGTTTTCATGTGGGAAATTTTGATGAATCAACACTTTTGAAAAAATTGAAAAGATTCTGATTTTTTTCATACAGTCATACTTTATGTTGACGGTAATATCAAATCATCTAATCATGACAAGGAATTGGAAATAACCCGAAGGCACTAGCTCGTTGTGGGTCCAAGTTACCTCGTATCTCGTTGAAAGGAAAAATCGCAATATCTCTTCTCGTGCATGATCCAGTAGTAGAAAATATACCAATAACCTAGTGGACCCCCATAATCATCATCATCATCATAGTTAGTTAGTGTTGTATGTTTCAATCTTTCTACATGATACGGTGGCCAAAACCCACATTATCAGTTGCATACTAGTTCATTTCCACCCACCAAGATACTTGTGTTTCCCTCTTGTTCTCTAAAAAGTTCAACAAGCATTGAAAAATTGTTTTCACATCCAACTAACACAGCCACATCAGAGATTATCCAAACATCCCCCATGTATATCACACATGTCTCATCATCCCCCTTTTTATTCAAATATGGTTTGAAATCCAACTCACACAAAATAGCCCACAACACATTTTTCATATCATTCACAATTAAATAGATCCATTAAAAGTTCTATAAAAATCATTCCCATGATGATAAAAATCTAATAATAGGCCACTCACTTGTTAAATAATACCCTTTTTATAAACAAATTATATTTTTCACATAACACTCACACAAAATAGCATGAAAACATGTTTTTCACCCACATCACAATTTCATAAATCCCCTTGACAAATTACAGAACATTTTCAAAACGATTGACATAAAAAAGGACACCTTTTTCATTAAAAACACATTTTACGAACATAATACCACCCAAACAGTATATAAGTATCCTTTTAAAAATTTGTGTAACTCATTAAATTATTTACAATTTTCATATATCCAACCTAAGGGGTATAACTATGTTTTGACCACAATACCCCTTTCCAAATACTCTTTTAAAGACAAAATCACACCAATACAAATCCAAAATACAATTCAAAGACCTAGAGATATTGATTTATCAACCCTTAAGTATTATAAAATCACCTCATATAATGCCATGAATGATGCACCTGAAAAACACACATTCTCAAAAAACGCTTTCAAGAGGCATAATATGGTTTCACACATAAAACACATTCTAAACCCCTCTTCAAAACCCAAAATCACACTAAGACCCTATCAATGAATAATTTGAATCCCAAAAAACATTTAATAAACCACATTCATTTGTTATAGAATAACCCAAATAATACCACAAGTGTTTCACAAGAAAATACACTCAATTTAAATCAAAATGCAACAATAGAATTAAATGCTTAACCAAATCTAGAAAAAACAGTTTTCTCACCACATATATCATATGAGGAATAAGAAAAATCAGATAAACAAGGAAACTAACTCATCAATAAATGGTTACACATGCAACCACCTACCTTTTTGAGTCAAAACCCTTAAATCTTGGTCCGAAATTTCAACCGTACCTATGTTGCATCACAAGGAAGTTAAATTCATCCCCAGTGCACACAATTTGATCCTAAAGACAAAAAAAATAAAATCCTTAGTTCGAGCCATAATTTCGGGAAATTTTAGAACATCATGAATGAGGGAGGAAACCCTAAAGAAAATGGATGAAACCCGGAAGGAATCATATACCTTGAAAAACCTTATATAAATTGCCCCAAATCCACCAAAGGATGAATCTCCCAGCAGGAAAAACTAATATGTATGTTCAATGAGGATGAATAGGTTATGTGGGGACTAAAATGGGGGATAAAGAGTGAAAATTAAAAGGTTTATAAAAGAGTAAAATTACCTTCTCAAATCTGGACGTTTTGAGAAACCGTGAGACATTTCTACCTAATCCCTGATCCAAAAGAGATCCAAAGTATGTATAATGCATGTGAGACTAGTGTTTTTGGATTGGGTTGGGAGGTGGAATTACTGGAATATAGTAAACAAATGAATGAGATATTAAAAAATTAACCAATAATTCAAAGTAGAAATGGACTTATAGGCTAGCCCAAAACCATAATAAAACACCCAAATACATCATTATTATGGATTACTTTGGGATCGAAATTGACATTGTGGTTTTAATATACTTGTGGATGTTAATACAGAAGTGGAATGGGTGTCAAATTTTGAAAAATTATGCTGTTATAAAAACAAAATTTATTTTTATATCATGAAATAGCCTCACGGTTTGGCCCAGATTTTGAAAACCAACTATTTCCACACAAATGCATGAGAAACCCCCAAATAAAATTAATAATGGATATTGAATAGAGAATACCTATAAAAGAAGTCACGGATGTGAAAATTCTCCCCACCAAGATTATTTCCCCCCTCGGAAATCCGCATCAAGGCCAAAAGAAAAAAATAAAACCAAACACAATGGCTGAAATGGACTCCATTTCCAAGTTTCACTGCCATCAACAAGGCTAGGATATCTCAAATTAATAAATCAATTAAGGAATACTCTAAAAATGAAAAAAAATACACCACTTTCCTATAATGTTCAATAAAATTCAGAATTCATCCCAAAGAAAACACCTCAATCACTATCTGAACAAGACATAACCAAACAAACAACAACATCAAACAGGGTTACACTGACCTTACTTTAAATAAAATGCTAGGGGATAGCCAATGTCAATGTATACCCAATGGGGATTTTGGTAGTTAGATAGATCTGAATGATACTACCTACTAAGAATCCATGTTCATGGACAAAACTTTGTTACTAATATTGGGAGACACAAATGGGATCCCCACCATAAGAGACAACTTAAATTCTCCCATGAAAACAAATGTACACTAATAGGGGGAGACCCGAATGGACTCCCTGACATAAGTGGTATAATATCATTATATTTTTTCAAAATAACATTCATGAGACCCATTGTGGGCTCCCCACCAAAAGAACTAACCATCAAAATAGACTAGCATGGTCTGACAAGAAAATACCCAAAAAAATAAAGAGTTTGTGTGGCCATAAGGTTACATGGGCCAAGACACATGACCGTGTGGTAGCTACTATCTCTTATCACATGGTTACCTAGGTCTGTACACAGTTACTACTAATCATGCACAAGTTGTGCACTTTAATATTTCTAGCCTATCTTTCCATCTTTTCTTCAAAAACATGACTGAAACCAAAGGGGAAAAGTATGAAATCAGGCTACAACATAGAAACTAGGTCCTCCCACCACAACCACAAAATGGAAACAACATGAACAGGATGATGAAACTATAGGTTTAAACTTATCACATCATGAATACTGAGGATATGAATTTGTAAAAGGGTTTGAACAACCTAGGGATTTCCCCTGACTACACGTCAACTTCACTCTGAAACCTATAGTAGGAGATCAACTGAATGAAGCATCCTCAGCCTCGTATTTATGCATTGGAATACCCCTAAATGGATATTCTTCTTAGAGGGATAAAAAAACTACACCGCAACTCCATATGGGTATACTAAGACATAACACAATCCAAAACTCACTTTACCAAAACCCAACATTTCACTATAGCTAGTGATTCAAAGACAAACATGCATCATCCCATGTTTTTGCGAATGAGAAACAGAAATAGGAAAGGAAATGTAGAAACACATTCTCCTAAACAAAAGATTTCAATATCTCTAGAAAAGATACAAAATTATAGAACAATAAATACTCACAAATGATTTTACAACTTCACTATTACAATAAAATGGGCATGCGACATCACAACGCTTCACCGTACATGACCAATGCAACTGATAGAAATAATACTTGAAGGGAGACCTTATACAACGTCTCCAAACCTAACATAATTCTCGAATGTGTCTATAACAACCTCTCTTGACCAGATTTCCCACACAGGTGGTTGAATGTGAACTCCTACTTCAAAGATACTAGGAAGGACCTAAATGCCCTATTTGGAACCATCTAGGAACTCATCTACACTAAAAACCCAACACCACCTCCACCTTTGAAGAATCAGGTAACTTAAGATACAATGTTTATTTCAACCTTCCATGATCACTATACCCCTAAAAAGAGGATCTGAAAAAACATAAAAGGAAAAGGGTGTAGACACAATCTAAAAATATGAAAAAAAATGATTCTTTATATTGATCAACTGGTGGATTTTCCAATGGAGAAACAATTATGGTTCCACGTCAATCTTGAACTAACCATTAATGAGGGTGTACTTTATCCAAATAGAGAACCCAAGGATGCATCCAAGATGGTCCATTTGTAAAAACGTGCCACAAAACATAACCAAACATATGAGGGGAACCGCCATAAAGGCTTCCTAAAATATATCTCAGAAGAGATCACATACCTGCCCTTCAACCCAGCTTAGTAACCAAACACAAACCCAAAACAACGTTCAACAAGAGGGGTTCTTGGACTCATTACATCCCATGACAACAACATTTCCAAAACCACATATAACACACCATCCCAAATAAATCATCAGTAAATCATGTTTTCATTTAAAAAAAATTCTTCAAAAACAAATGGTTCAGCAATTAGCATATCCACCAATGGTACCTCATGGTCCTCACACATCCATGTTTCTGTACCACAACAAGAACCCTCCTAATATCCATCCTGACACTCATCTGGTTGTTCCATTAACCATATATCATTTCATATAACCTCATTCAAGTAGATTATCACAAATATACCAATGGATAAAAAATTATTTCAACTTTTCAAAACCAAAACAATCAACAAATACTTCATCTTTATAATGACTTCTAACCACGAGATCAAAATCTCAGTATACATCCTACAAAAAATTTCAGAAAAAAAAGACTTTTCAAATAAGAACTCACTTTCATATTATTCACATAAATATCAAAACCTTTCATCACATTAAAACTCATTTCAATAGTTTAGAAAACTCTATTAGAAATACTTTTTCAAAACTATCTTCAATATAGTTCATGCATTCAAAAGAGGTATAAGGATACCATTTTCCATTTCAAGACAATTCTGAAATTTCAGTTTTTCCATGTCATAAATCAATCCATTACCTATTTACTTGAAATCAATTTTTCAAGACATAATGCTTAATAACACCATGAAACTCTTTATAAAAGCTGAAAATCCATGATTTCAGAACTAAAGAACACAAGACAATGCGAGGGAAAACTAGATTTGGTGGGTGACATGGAAATATGGTAGGCAGACGTATTCTAATCACTTCACCATCATAGAGAGTGTTCTAGGGAAATATCCTAGTCTCCACATGGTTTTTTATCCCCTTCAAGGCCACTGAGACCATTATCACAACACTCTTTTTATATCCCCGAATCATCATCAAACCATGAAAACCAAAGGACGTAGATGTGTCCTGAATCCCCTGGTGAATTGAATCCCATCTTAAGATGTGGTGATCAAGAACACTACTAATAATTTGAATGCCATGTCTCGACAATTTTAAATCTAGATTATCCAGAATGTTCCCCAAAGAACATGACCCAAGGAGTTAACCTATATATACTCTGATACCATTTTTTCATGAACTAGATTTGGTGGCCATCATAACCCGTAACCGACCCAGACCATGGCATGGGCCGAAGGGAATTATTGATCCCCATAGGATTCCATAATTGTCTGGGTAACATAAACAGAAAATTTTGAATGATTTACTAGAGTTAAAAAACATTAAACAACAAACAAATTCAATATAACAAATCTGGATTTGTATAAACAAACCATCTATCAAAAAATTCCCTAATTGAATTACATAGTTTAAAACAATTATAAATGACTAAAAAACCGTAAAACACACAATATATATCCCATGAACCATCCTCATGGATAGAGGCACAACCCTCAATCCATCTTCACAAGACAACCCCACGAAGGTCCTTCTAGAATCTCGAACCACTTGCACTAATAACTGTACAAAAACCTGTGATAGAAATAACCATGTCTATATACACCAAATGGTGTAAGTAGGGTGTAATAAAAATCCCTTTAAGATAAATCCACTAAGATATTCCATGTGATAGTCTTTAGAGATGAAAATCATTCATGTTTTATAAAACATGAAATGGTAGGTACAATATCTAAGAGAAGCACCTTTAAATAAAAGTAATATTCATGTTGTATTTTTTAAAGAATCAACACTTTTTAATGAAATAGAAAAGATGCGGAATTTTTCCGTACAATCATACAATATGCTAACAGAAAGCAAAAATCATATAATGGGCACAAGAAATTTGATATAACCCTTATGCACAAGCTCTTTGTGTGTCCTACGTACCTCGTATCTCAGTTAATGTATCCATCACAATATATGTTCTTGTACACGATCCACTAGTAGGGAACATACCCATAACCTAGTGGTCTCACATCATCACCATCATTACAGTTTTTTTAGTGTTGTAATTTTCAATCATGATAAGTGATACTGAGGCCAAACCTCATGGGATCACTTGAATACTAGTACACGTCCACCCACCTAGATACCTAGGTTTCCCTCTTATGCTCAAAAAAGTTCAACAAGACAATAAAAAGGGATTCCACATGAAAATACCACATCAAAAACACACATTAACCAAATAGCCCCCATTTATATGACACAAGTAACATCAACCCCTTTTTTATTCAATTTTTTTTTTGAAATCCAACTCACACCAAAATAGCCAAAAACACATTTTCCATATCTTTCACAATTCAACAAATCCTTAAACAACATTATAAAATATTTCCCAAGATGATAAACATCAAATTACAACCCACTCACATGTCACATAATACGTTGTTTATAAACAATGTTTATAATTCACATCACATTCTCACAAAAAAGCCTGAAAACAAGTTTCGTACCCACATCACAATTTCATAAATCACCTCAACAAATTAACAGACATCACCAAAATGTTTCACAAAAAAACTAACTACATTGTCTTTCCAAAACAAATTATAAAAACATAATACCTCTAAAACATTACCTAATCATCCTTTTCACACTTTTTGTAACTCATTAAATCATTTACAATTTTCATAAAACCAACTCAAGGGGTATACATATGTTTTCCTAAAAAAAATTCAAATACTCTTTCAAAGCCAAAGTCATTCTAATACAAATCCAAAATATAATTTAAATCCCTATATATTTTTATTTATCTACTATAATGTATTATAAAATCACCTCAAATAATGCCACATAAGATGCACATGAAAAACAAACATTTTCATAAAACTCATTGAAGTGAAATTACACGGTTTCACACATAAAACTTATTCTAAAACCCTATTTAAAACCCAAAATCACTGAAAGACCCTACCAAAGAATAATTGGAAGCCCAGATGATATTTAATAAAAATGTTTCATTTGTTATATAATAACCCAAATAATACCATAGGAGTTTCTCATTAAATTACAGCAAATATAGATCAAAATGAAACTATAGAATTTAATGTTGAACCAAATCCAGAAAAATAGTTTTTTCACCACACATAACATATTATTAACCTAAAATATCTGTAAAACTAGAAAAATAACTCATCAATAAGGTGTTACACATGGAATCCCCTACCTTTTGAGTTAAAACCCTTGAATCGTCGTGCGAAAACTCTACCGCAGTAATTCCGAAGCACATAGGAGATAAATCCAACCATATACGAGAAATTTTTTCCAAAAAGACAAAAAATCACATCCTAGGTTATAACCCATAATTCTAGATATTTTAGAACTTCATGAAAGAGGGAGGAAATCCTAAGGATAATGGATGAAACCAGGAAGGAATCACTAACCTTTTACAATCTTGCAAAATCACCCCAGATACAAAAAAAGATGATTATCTAATCAACCAACACTAATATATATTCATGAATGAGGCTGATTAGATTAGTTGCGGATTTAAATGGTGGAGAAAGAGTTAAAATTGTCGTGTTTATGAAATAATCAAAATACCTTCTCAAATATAGACAATCTGAGAAACCCTGAGAAGTTTCTCCTAAATCCTCTATAAATATGAACTCCAAGGCGGCAAAATAGATATTTGAATGAGACATGGTTTTTTTGGATTTGGATGGGAGGTGGAATAAATAAAAAACATTAAACATGGAATGAGATATTAAAATATTAATAAAATAATTTAATGTAAAAAAAAACAGGCTTACGGGCTGGCCCAAAACCATAATAAAAAACCCAAATCAATCATTATTTTTGATTCATATGCCCTCCAAATTGATATGGTTATTTTAATATACTAGGGGATGCCACCTAAAATGTGTAATGGGTTTAAAATATTGAAAAATTATGTAGTTATAAAATAAAAAAATTATTTTTAAATTTGGATATGGGCTCACGGTTTGGCCCAAATTTTGAAAACCCACCATTTCCTACAAAATGCATGAGAAACCCCCAAACAAAAGTAAGAATGGGAATTGAATATAAAATACCTTTAGAATAAGTCATCGATGTTACAAATTTTGTTTCATTATATTTAAAGAGAGAAATATAGCTCATGGAATAATTGAAAGAAAAGTTCAAATAGTAAGAAGATGTTGTAAAGTCTCGGGAATAATTTCTAAAGGCTAAAGAAAAAAGTATCAAGGCTCTAGAAAAGAAGAATCATGATCAAGATCATTTGATCAAAATTATTGAATATGATCACAAAGAGAAATCGAAATTAAATCCATCCTTGAGAAATCTCATTCAATTGAAAAAGAATAATGAATGATTTTTCGTGAAAATCAGCTATTTTGTTGTATTTTTCCTTATAACAAATTTGTTTCATCGTAATGAATATTTTCATCAATTATTTTGTCTTGTATATTTATAATCTTTCAAGATAATTTTTTTCATTCCATCTATTCCTTTTTTAAAATCTCATAGTGGGAGGAATGAATGATTAAAAATCATATTAAGTAAAATAATGAGAATTCCATAATAAGGGGGACTATGTAAGGGGAGTCTACATAAAGAGGATTTTCTTGAGAAATAAAAAGTAAATTCACAAAAAACAACAATATGAACCTTAGGGATTTAAAAACCTATGTGGGATTTATTCATATTCATCATAATCCATAATTTAAGGGAGATAATTATTTTTTAAAATATTAAAATGAATAATCCTTATACTTTAACCTCTCTTTCAAAATGTTGTTTTTTATTTTAATAATGGGTAATATTATTTATTATATAAGGTTTCCATAAGAATTTTACATTGCTCTCTATTTTGAAAATAAAAAACACATTTTATTAAGGAAAATTTTCATTCTCTAGGAATTATTTTCTTTTGGAATGTTTTGTATCTCTATGAAAAGTTTTATCCATACCATGGTTTTCAATGTCTTATTCAATTTCTTCCCAAAACAAAGTCCAATTTTTTTTATTAGGCTAGAAATTTGGATCCTAATATAAAATATCATAATCATACAGTTCCAGGGATATCGGGTCAATCTATTTATAGACACTAAAATCAATGAAATTTAGTCACGAAATTATTGGAAATGCAAACTCTATATCTCTAAAGTTGGACTCTGAATTTTATGAATTTAAAATTTAAAATTTACTAATATTAAAAAACAAAATTCTATGAAATTTTGTGCTTCAATTCATTAGAATTCATATTCCAAATTATTAAGAATTGATACTATGAATTCCTTAAAATTTTGACTCTGAGTTCTTAATAATTCAGAGTCTAAATTCAAGCTTTGATTCCCCAGAATTTAGACTCTGAATTCCACAGAATTTGAACATTGAATTCCTCAGAATTCCAACTCTGAAGTCATTATAATTCAGACTCTATGTTCCCCTAAATTTAGACTGTAAATTCATCATTATTAAGTCTATGAATTAAACAGAATTCATACTTTGAATATTAATTTTTATTGAATCTGGGTATTCATATATTTAGACTCCGAATTCAATTTTTCACAAGATTCCAATTATTTAATTTTTTATGATACATTATGTTCCTTTAATATTATTTATTAATAATCATGATATTTTTTTCCCATGTTTCTCCCTTATAAAACAACATCATACAATTAGTTTCCAACTAACTATTGGTTTATTGACACATGTACAGGTCCCTACAATATTGAATAAAAAAATTACCATTGGTGGATGGAGTCAATCGCTGATGTTTTTCCTTTAAATCATATCTCATTTGAACTATATAACTATATAAATATCATTCCATGATCATATAGATTACATGCATTGAATTTATTTCTAGAGAGAGAAATACTTTGTGCCTTGTGAATTTTATGAACATCTTATTCCACTATCGTCATCTTATTCATCATTCTTTGTGCCACTCTGACTGTTGTTGTGTACAATCACGGGCTTCTGGGGATAGGAAGATATTGTTTCCTACTATCATAATGTTTGAGAGTTTGTGTGGATATAATGACAGACTCTTGTATTCTTATCAATGTATTACCCTAGTGTGGGTCAGATAAACATTATTAAATGTATAAATCGAAGGACCTTTATCCAAGGTTGTTGGATACCCTTATCATTTGGTTAAAAGATTTCTTACTTATTCAATTGATTATTATATCATGTTCAATTTCAATTTTATTTTTTTAAAAGACACTATAAATTTTTTATACATTATTGTACTTATATTTACTCTGATAAATAAGAATCTATACACATTAATATAGAATCTTCCTCTAAGATAAACACCCATATGTTTTCTTATGTTTACCCAGATTAAGATTATTTTTCATTTTATTGAACCTGGAACCTTCCAGTTATCCCATTACGTAACAACGAAATAGGGTTTGTGAATTTACCTTGTTTAACATTGTTAAACCTAGAATTACTTATAAGGTTAAAAAGGGAATAGTTTTTAAACCTACAATTCACCCCTCATATATTTTAGAATCAACATATTTTATTTATATCATACATTACTGGGGAAGAAAATTTAAAAAATGAACTCCATTTAATGAGTTAGAAATGCTAATAGATTATGTATCTATTTAAGGATAGAAGTCATAATTTGGATAGAAGGAATTCTCTTTTTTAATAAGTTTTTTTCATTCAAAATGAGCCTTCTCAATTATCATATCACTACTTCAAAAGTATTAGATGTAATCATTCCCCAATTAGTGAATATTAAATACCACATCATGCATACCTCAATCCTTTATGAATTGTATATTTAAGAAGATATCATTGCCCTTAATCCTAAAATATCTCATGAATGATATAGTTCCACTAATCATTTTTTTCCAAAAGATCTTGGATATCATTCATCGTGGTGTTTTTAGATTGGTCAAATTTTTTTTAAACGGGTGGGCTTATCACTTGTTTTACCAATACAAACCAATTTTTAAATATCCCAAAGGTGGAAAATGAAAATAATATTAGCCAGTTTAGACCATGTGCAATTGTCAAAAATATTAAAAAATTATGGGAATAATCCTTTCAAATAGGTTTTCTAGAGTCTATAATAAGATAATTTCCTCGAAATATTTTAACTAAATTATAGGGAAAACAATACTGGAGTACCTCATCACATATAATGAGTACATGAAAATACACATAAAACCCAAGGGGAAACATTGTATAAAATAATGTTGTAATAAAATACATGGACCCCGTGGATTGGGGTTTCATTAGTAATTTTCAAAATAGAATTAAATTTGAAGAGATATTTTTTCTCTGGATAAAAATTATATTAAGCTCAACTCGTGACTCATTTTGAACTAATGGGTCCACTGAGTGATTCTTATCTTTATCAATGGGAGTTAGACAAGGTGGCCACTATCTACCATTATCATTTCTATAAGAGAGGACTAATGTAGTCGGGTTATTCGCAATATAGTGGGAATGTGTGATTTAAGAACAATCAGTGCTTAAAGTGGTTTATCTATGCATTCACATTTATTCAATGCTGATTGAATAATTCTATTTACATAAGTAGACAAAAAGGAAATCATGAATATATAAAATGATCTCTTTAATTATAAAAAAAATTCAGGATAATGTATTAGTTGGAATAAATGATACATTTATTGGGATGAAATTTCCTTATTCAAGAATGTTTATTATAATCCCGAAACATAGAATATAATAATGATCTATCCCATTCACATAATATAGAGTCTCCACGTTATGGGGATGAACTATGGATTATTACTTTAATTATATTATGGCTTAAATTATATGGATTATGACCTTAATGAAAATGTAAATCAATTTCAATGGTTGTTAGTGTTATCCTTGTGAAACATATTATTTTTTCTAAATTATTTTATTCAATCATGGTGTATAAATAGAACACCTCTATTATTAAAAACCTCAGAAACTCTGTTAGGAATTTCTACTAATGTGGTATCACATTTGAATAAAATATTATCATAGTTCCATGTATTCAATGTTATATACCATATGTTATTAGTGGTATTTGGAATAAAAACATTTGAAACATCATCCAATTAGTTTAGGAACATTTTTATAGCGGCTTATAAATGAGAAATATGATTTCTTGAGATTTTATAGATCATGATTTCATGGAAAATTGAAATTTTGAAATCAAAATTACGTGGAATCATAAATCTCACATTAATTTAAATCAATATTTTCAAGCATTTATATGTAGTCTTATAGTCTTGTTAATATAAATAATTCGGTTTAATTTTTGTTTCAAAATTTCACAGGTGATCTCTTGGTTGATAAGATAGATTTCTATACAACAATGGTTGATATGTGTACTACCATTATAGAGTAATTAGAATACTCTGAGTCTCTTCCAAACATGATCATATCAATTTTCAATCACAAAAAATTCATTGATCTTGATGATAATCTTATATGGGATCAGGTGACATATATCAACATTAATGCTAATATATATTATAGAAATTTTACTTAGGGTATTAAATAGTTTTATTGGATCGATGAATAAAATATTGACATTTTCACCCAGATTTACATTAATATCTATATTGGGATTCTCAAATATCTTGTCTAATACAACTCTTAAATAAATATGTATTTCTGCCTTATAAATGTGAGCCATATTCCTTCAACATAAGGAAGATGCAAATATTCTCTTCTTATGCTATGACAAAACCTTATCATGTTGTTAGGAAATCTTCATAATATTTGATATTCATCCTTCCACTATCGATTCAATCTAAAATATTGTCAATGAGTTCTAGAGGATCCCCCATTCGCTAAAACATCTTCATGGTTTTAGGTGGAATGTATTGAACTCTTCCATTTGATTTATCATGGTATAAAAGGGTATTTTTTAGAAGATCCGTTTCCATATCCAATCTTATATAATGAATATTTTTGTAGCATTTTAGAATTTTGACCATCAATAGGATAATCACTAAAATATTTTTTTATTGATTTATTATTATGAGATGATATAATATTGAATTTAATTTTCATTGTCATACTAGTATTGAAGATTCCATTTGGAACTCCATATTTATTTGATATATTAAATGAAAATCTAATGGGGGAATCAAGGCCCAATGGGCTTTGATGATGTCTTTAGATATTATAATGATGATGGATTGGGTTTTCATTATTTATCCTATAAAAATACATTATTTCATGAAGGATAAATTCTAAATATCATTAATGAGGTTTATATGAAAAACAAAAAAAAATTGATGATTTTTTTCTTGAGTGTGACTCTACATTTATTATACATATAGTTATAAATGGTAACGTATTCTTCTCTTTTAATATAACTACTTGATGGATAACATTCATGAAATTCTCTCTATAATAATAACTTTTATCATGCATTAATTTAATTAATATAATTTTACTTATGATGGTAGTGAAAGTAATGGGTAATATGTGATGGTAACATCATTTTATATTCCCTCTATGAAGAGTTGGTGCCTATTTTTCAAAGAAATAAATGTAAAATATCATCCCTCATACTGGTGTAACATTATTTTATCTAATAATGGTGACTTATCCTTTGGAAAATATCCAACATAATTTCTAAAAATATATCTCTATCTCCATAACCCTTTCTATTTTTTCATTTTTCCATATAACCATGAATGAAGTAAATTTAGGGGTTTTATGACAATAGTATCTAAACAACCTTCCTGATACAGTGTATGTAAATGAATCATATTTACATGACCATGTATAATGTTACAAATTAATGTAGGATATATCATTTTCAATATTTTTTTTAATGATTTCAAAAATTGATGTTTAATGTTAAATTATATGCAATCCATTATATAGTTGAGCTATACCATAACATCTGATATCCAAAAATGTTCTACCATTTATATCCAAGCATGAGATAATAACAAAAATATTCTACACACAAAAAAAATTATAGTTTTTGAAATTTAATGTAAATAATATAAACTATTATATATATGAACCGTAGCTCTTGAAAAATTTAGATAACAATCAATCACTGTTAGCGATTCTAGTTTTTCATCATTTTCTTCATTAGGACCCACATTATTCTATTAAATCTTCTTGATTAAAGACTATTACATTATTTATTTCCAAATATTTCTTCTACATTTTATATCAAATACTAAATATTTTTAAACTGATATATTACAATAAGTAACAAATATAAATAATCCATAAAATCCCCATGTTTAAAAAAAGAAAATTTAGTAAATAAAAAAGTAAATGAATCTCACTGCATTTTATAATCCTAGTATCCCTCTTTATAAATACCCTAAAACAAGTAGTCTATAACTAATATAAACTTTATTATATTGGTGTAAAATATATTCTATTAAATCTTAATGGAATGGTAAATAAATGATTCTTGAAGAAACAAATACATAAATGATACAAATATGAAATTGGGAAAAATTTAAAACACATGAAAAGTAAATATTCAACATAATTGAAACATATTCAAATATTTTCCTTCCCTGCCTAGGGAAAGGAATAAAATATTGGCGAGCTAAAATAATCAGTAAGGTATATGAACATCTGATGAAATAATGAGTAAATATGGAATGTTAAAAAACATAAAAATCATGTAATTTAATAAATAACATGAGAAAAAACAGAATACAAGGATAATACATTTCATTAATATGATGGATAATAATAATAGAATTATCAATGAAGGTAATGATTAATTTTAGAAGACATGATTTCATATATCATTGTATCTTTATAATAGATAATTTTTTCTAAGAAACATTAAAATCAATTTGAACGAATACATAAAAAACATATTTAATTATATGATACTAATTTTTTCATGAGTCTAGCTAATGAAATAAGGTGAAAAAAATTCACTGCTCCCCCTTTCACTACATATCAAATTAATTTCTCACATACCAAATAATAAATTCTATTCATGAGTAATAATACTTATCAAAATATAAACAAATTAGGTAAATAATAAATAATTATAAATAATTCTTAATTGATAAAATACATTCAATAAATAATGATATATTTTGAAATGATATATGTGATAGGTAATAATCATATCCTTGATATAAACAATATGGATATTTAAAAGAATTTTAATATCCAATCATCACATATATGTGAATGTTTCAAATGAGAATATCATTATAAAATATACTTATTGGTGAATATTTAAAATAATTATTTTTCATTGATGAACGAATGTACCATAAAAAGAGCATTAAAAAACTATTTAATGAGAATTTTAAATTTTTTACTTAGGAATATATTTTTTAAAACAATAAACATCACAAATATTGCGTAAACAATTTCCTGAAAATAACTTTAATTTTTTTAACATTAATATTAAAAACAATCAAATTTCATAATAATTTAAAATTCCAAAAAATTTATATAAGTTTCATGAATGTAGTTTTTCACACATTTTTATGCATATTACATTGTTTCAAAATCGACAGGATAATTCTTTTTTCATTTTTTAAAAATGTCAAACAGGAGTGTAAATATATTTTTGATAAATCATTGTATATTTTTTAAAAAAATGAATTTTTTAATCAAACTGTGGTCATGGATGAAAAATATATTTCATCAAAAGATAAATAATATCAGTTTTCATTGAAATGTTTCATTGCTTTATTTGAGTTCCTGATAGTGGAAAATATCGAAGAAAATGTGAAAAAATTAAAAACATTAATAATTAATTGAAATATTTTTATTTTTAATAAATAAATATTTATGTAAAAAACATCAATGGTAAACTATATACTCCATATAATATTAAACTATTTTATAATAGAAAATATATATAAATGGAGTTGAAATTTAAAATATATCCCTTACTTCAGGTTTCACATGCCTCGAAGGTTTAATAACATCGATTTTATATAAATATTATTTGTTATAAGTGATTAAAAGAACCATATTAATAAATTTAATTTAATATATGATCAATGTTTAACAATTTATCACCCTCTTATTATGAATCTTTTATTATTCTCGTTATTTTAGGAGGTAACTTATTCGTGTTCATGTATGTTTTGATTCATTAGATCTGATACTTGTATTTTTATTATGGAACTATAACCTGAAGAATTTTACTCATGGTAAAAATGTAATATATATATATATATAGAGTTATAAATAAAATATATATATATATAAAAATTGATCATAGATTTCATGGAGATACTAGCACATACATACGCATGAAAATGACTTTCATTTTTATATGCATTGGAAAAAAATAATTAAATAATAAATAGAATTTCCAAAATATAAATTATTAAATATATTACATATATATATATATATTAATTAACATAAATATTGTTTCCATACATTTAAAGAGTAAATTAAAACTATATTGCATTTCTTTGTGTGGTGGTAGTCCACACATACACATGAGCGACTTTATTATTTTCTGAAGGATTGAAATGTATGAAGCTGGTAGTCCCCACATACATATAAGTAATGATTTATCTATTCATATGATAGAATATAGAGGTAATATGTTTACCTTATAATCATAACAACATATTAGAATATTTATCATACTATAGAAATTATTTGGGATGGTTACAACACTTTAAGAGAAATTTATAAGGACAAATAATATTGAAGGACCTAGTAAATATGATTACATCTTATTCTATATACCTTTAATATATTTATACATAAGGGGAATATATATGGTATTTTGAAAGGATAAATTTTATTTTAACCTTAAAAATATTTTCTAAAATATTGTTTGGAATGGTTAGAGTGATATATACGGCTCAATGTGGTGAAAATAATTGACAGAAGGGTGACCTTTTATAATTAAGTAGATGGTAAGTCTGTGAATATCATAAAATTATAAATTAGTATATATTATTTCTCATTTCCAAATGGATCCATAATGATTTTATAAAAAGTTAATTGGATTATAAATATAATATCATCTCTTTAATGGACAATATGATTTAATTATGTTATCACATTTATCATATAATTTTAATTCATGTTAACCCTTTTGACAATTACAATAATACTAAAATTTCCAACCCATTAATTATTAATGAATTATTTATAAAGTAAAAAAATGTTGCAGATTTATAAAAGTGATTATTTATAAAACCAAATCCCCTTAATTGTGATTTTTTTTTTGTTTTTTTCGAAAATTGAAATCGTTAAATATAATATTTTATTTAAATATAAATAATGTCATTTTTAATAGTATTGAATAAATTTGACGTTAAATATATCATGGAAAAGAATTAATTTGAAAATAACTCTTTAAAACCATCATAAAAATCTCATATAAATTTTTAAAACTATTGGGATGGTTTAATATGTTCAAACTAAATCACCTATAATATCTTCAAATTAATTTTATTTATTTATTTTTGTCAATTGAATAAATAATCTATTAGTGTTTCACAATAATGTAAGGAAATTATATAACTAAAAAATATAAGTAAATTTAAATCATGAACATGATTTCATTACCCACAGTATTTTTATTTATAACAATTCATTAAATGATTTATTGTTTATTATGACACATAATTAATATGTTAAACTGAAAGTGTGACTATGTGTATCTTTTATTAATTTTTTAATTATAATGGTCATTTTAATGGATTAGTTCCCATTAAACATAACCATATTGACTAAAAGGTGATTATGTAAAAATTAAATCCATATAATAAATCTTAATATTAAAAATCAATACCTTATAAATTATTTTTTGAATAGATAAACCTGATATACCATTTATTGAGGTGATAAATTTTATCACATTTATAGTTCACATTTAATAAAAATATATGTGACCTATTTACCAACCAAGAACCACTTGATTAATAATATGTAATCTATAAATAATGGTTCAATTTATTTATGATTCAGAGATTAATTTCAAAACGGTTTAACAAAATATTATAAAAAAAAGGTATTCAAGAAAATTCCTTAATATGTATAAATATTTTATACAAAATTAAATCATGAAATCTAATACAATTAACATAATTAGATTAGAAATGACAATAGTGAAATTTTTTTAGCATCAAATAATTTTAATAAAATGATTATATTTCTAATATTGAATCAAAAATATATTTTTCATAAAAATATATATATATTCCCCAATCAATGGAAAATTGGTCTATTCCTAAAAGTAAAAAACAACCCTATGCTAATTTGGATTTTATGGTTTAATAATTTATAATGCTTCATTGAAATAAAATATATTATATTTTTATAAATTAATTACAATTTATTATCACATAAATTAAATTAAATTATTTTTTAAGAGAACATATTTCTAAAGAATAAAATAACATTACGGAAAATTTATTACTTTTAATAGGAATTTAACAATTAATTTATATTGAGTAGGATCAATATTTATCCATATATATATATATAATAATAATTCAGTTAGTAATATTCATATCCACTAATTCCAAAAATATTTTATAATAGTCAAATTTAAATTATAATATTTGGAGGCTAGTTGAAGTTCGAAGATTTATCCCATATACGCTATCAAATATTGTTTTCATTTAAAAACATGGTTTTATCATTATCTTAATTAAGAAAAATTATTGATAAAATTTTAAATATAATCAGGATAATTTTTTTGTTATTCAATTTATATTTCTTTTGAATAAATTTCACATCATTAGACAGGATAATAAAATTTAATCTTAATAGTGAGTAAGGGTTATAGAAATTTTATCACGAAACTAACATCTTAATTGGAGAACATATGTGGAATGTTAAAAAATGTTTATGTAGGAGAAACATAATTTCCAAGGATTAATTAATAATTGTTAAAACATTTACAACATAATTTCAACCATCCCAATATATTAAATAAATTGTGCATTAAGAAACCATTGATTTACTAGTTTGAAAACTAAACAGGTGTCATTTTTAATTCAATTAAAATTTCCTAATTGTGATGGATTATTCTAAAATATAGATAAATAAATAAATAATATAAACTAAATGTATATATTTCTATATCCTATGTATAATCTATATTATTTTTTTACATCTATTAATCTCTATATTTTTTCTTATACCATGAAACAAATATTTGATATTAAATATTTTGTAATGATTGAAACACATTTAATGAACTATACAATCCATAGTTCCATGCTTTTTCAATTAAAAATATACATAAATAAAAATGTTTCATAATCGTATATATTATTATAATTCATACATTAACCTCAATTAATAATTTCCAAAGTTTAAGTTAATATATTTCATAAATATATAACTGTATCACTCTAATAAAATATTTCTAACCATATTCAATGACCAAACATTTGATCATGCATTCACCCCAAGACAATATAAATAATTTGATAATGTATCATTCCAAACGTATGAATACCTTGATCAGATATACTAATAACATAAACCTTTATTAATATTATCCCTACTCTATATATCTAATAAATCATGAAATGAAGTAAACTACATCCTAAATTTAATTTCATCCATTTAGTATCCATTTTCATATTGAACAATATTACTCTATGAAAATTTTCAATTATAATTTTATCATTATCCCAACTAAAAATTATTAACTCAACATTATGAACATGGTAACCATTATCTATTTGATATTCATATATTCTCTAAAATATATCCTTATATATAAATCTACTTTCTTGAATATCGATTCCATTAAAATATGATTACAAATCCTTAAATACAACTAATGTTAAAAATCACCATTATATTTAATGAGTATTATAATTGAAATACATTGATAAAATATTCAAATCCAAATATAGAACCACATTAATTTTTTTGCTATTGTAATAGTATTAGATTTACTATCACCCCTTCAATTCATATCTAGAGGTATCCCTTAGCGATTGGTGAAATTTATTGAATAATTACACATATCTTCACATTCAACGCACTAGATAATAAGGTACACATTATTTTCCTTTTGTTCATCACTGAGATGACCCTTGTCTCCACAATTTTAAAAATATCTCATTAAATTCATAAATACTTCATTATATTTCCTTCAAAAAAATTTACATGATGTAAATTGATTAATTATATTTTTCCTCATTTGTGTGTTACCTTATTCATGGTACCTAGATAATATCTTCTCTTATTCATATAATCTAGAATATTTATTCACTATTTAAAAGGTAATTATTTTATATCATCATATAATGAAAATTTTATAGAAATTAATTCCCTTTCAGAGACTCATAATAATCCATTCAAGGAAATATTAAATCATTATTTCTAGAATACTTATAATGTTTGAGGAATATCCGGATAATATTGTTAATATATCCCCATAGTCTACCAAAAATTATTCACATTTTTTATTAATGTGATTAAATGTTTCCCTATTTCATAACAATGTTCACAAGGTAATTATTTCAATAAAATAATATTAAATGATCTAAATTACATAATTTTAATTTCATTAGTATTATTCATTTTCATGATCAATGAACACCATTAATCAATATATCATATTAAAATATAAACTTCAAGAATGTATTATTTTCATTCATTGTATCCAAAATAATGTAATATCATTTCAGGAGATTTAATAAATTTCATAGATTCGGATGGATTAGTAGCTCCACTAAAAGATGAAGGTTTTTTCACAGTAATCAATTCATTTTATGTTAATCATGCTATTGTATACTAGTTTGTTTTATATTGGAATGAATATATCTCAAAACATTATAAAAATTAAATAATATATCCATGATATACTATGTTTCAACTACAACTATATTGGTTTTCTCTATAGATAAATTCCTATGTTTTCTACAGGTGTTGATTTCCTTCCAGACATTAAGTTCCCTCACAAAATAATGTCAGACACTAAGTATGCTAATAATTGTCATGAATATTGATCCGTAAAATAAAATCATCATAATGTTAAATTTCCTGAAATAATATAATATATTAGTAAAATTCTCATGTTAACTATTTTTATTTATAATCTATTTCTCCAATGTTTCTACCAAACATGCTCTAATAAGGGATAAAAACATAAACTCATATAACCCAAAGCTGGTGTAAATGTTGTTAAATTTGCATAAGCTAAAAGTTATTGAATCCCAATGAACCAAATAGTTTAATATTTATGATAAACTAGATATATAAATTATTCTCATTTATTATTAGAAAAAAATATAAATCACAACAAATGTAAATATTCTATATCATTGAAAATCATTAAAATATTTATTCTACTTAACCTTGGTAAAGTAAAAATAATAATATTTATGTTAAAATCATAGTAACTATTATATAAAAATAATGTTATCATGAGTATATCAGTTAGAATAAATTTTTAATGAAAATACCTATAAAATCATGATATTTAACCAATAACAAGAGAAAAAACTGAATCCATTGATAATATCATTACAATAATATAATATATCATAATAGCTGAATTGTTAAAGAAGGAAATGATTGGTATTTTATGTCATCATCTCAAAAACCATTGTATTTGAACGAACATGGAATTGTGACAAGTTAGTTTTAAAAATGTGTAGGAATACCCAAAAATAATTTAATTCTAGGTTAATATATTTTCTCATTAGATCTGTTGAGGCATGGACATGCTATATAATTTTGATCCCAACAAGTCCCCATATATCCAATGACTTCATTATATACCAAATGATCTATTTATTTAATGATTAATGTGAATTATTGAGAATAAAATTAATTGATTAATGAATATATATTTATTAATAATTCACCAAACAATCGAATACTTTCAACGGGTAACATATCATGACGAAAATGAAAATGAATTTGGAAATAATAATTTATAGGATAAAAAAATATGGGTATATAAAAGAAGTGTAATATAAAATGATCAAAAGTAGTTGAGTTTTTTAGATGATGATATAATTTCAACATAATAGTGGATATGTAAAATAAAGGGTAATATTCATGGATGAATGAAACTATGAAAAAAAGATCACAAAAATTTGATTAAAATATGAAAAATATTTAAAATTGTAAAAATTATATGAAATATAATAACCATGAATAAATATATACTAATGGTAATTACCTAAGTGGGTTATTATATAAAACATACAACTGGAAATAGGTTCATATGACCATATATGTATCAATGGAATATATATTAACTTTGTATCTTATACAACATGATAGACTTGTCTTGTGGGTTCTCTATTCTATTGAATAATAAATATAAATTTAATAAAATCTTATTCTATACCATTATTAAAAACTATAATATAATTTATCATCGATTTATGACATTTTATCACATGTTTTAAATAATCATTCAAAATAATAATTATTTCAGGTGTTAACTAGTTGGTTTTCAAATATATGTTGATTATATAGTTGCGGTCTTTATACTTTTTTACAGTTACAACATGTAGATAATTATAATAATGGTACAAACAACACATTAATTCAATATATAAATATTTAATGTAATCAATAAAAGATATATATAGAAATATTAATTACACCATCTATGGAGATGGTTGGCCATAAGTATGCATGAGCACTTATTAATTTTTTTGGCTGATGTAGTGAAAGAAAGGTAAATAATAATGAAATTTTCTAGAATAATTATTATGTCATATGTATCAAATATATTCATTAATTTTAACCTTATTGACATTAATGTAAAAAAGTGATTTGTAAAACGAATTACATCGCTTCATGGAGGTGGTTCTCTCACTAATTCATGAGTGACATAATGAAAAGGCACACTAAATATCATTTTTATGGGAATACAATGAATCATTAATAGGCCTTAATCAAAATCCCCAAGTCACCAAAGGCTACCAATAAATGTCTAAGGCTTTCAAATGATGTTTGTGTTTGTTTTACCCTTTAATAATAAAACTACACACTCAACATCCCATGACCAATAAACTCACTATATGATACATGAACAACAAATGAAAATTCCACATATTTGTTAATGATGAAAAAACATAAAATTGTTAAATAGTGTAAGAAAACCCAACTATATAATAAAAAATTTAAATAAAATTAAGGACTCCATGAACACTACAAGACTCCATTCACTTCAAGATTTATACTCCACACTCACTGAACATCACAGGTATCGTGAGGAGGTTCTAAAAACATGTGATACATTACCTTTTCACATTTCATGGAAGATAGCATTTACAAAAGCACCAAAGCTCCAAAGTAGGTGTGATTATAATACTTAGTATGCTTTCCCCATGGTGTTCCCTACTCACACCACTAGAAGGAAAAAGTTAGAAACATTTATAAAAGATAGTTTATATAAAAAAATATCAAAATATTTTTAACTAAATGTTAATAGGTTTCTAAAATCATTAAAACCCAAAAGCATGAAAGGGAAATTGAATCCAATTTCCTAAAAATATAATTTTCTAGAAAAATAACTAAACAAAACAAAAAAACCATTTCTCAATATTGTTTTGTAATACCCAATCCATTCCACACTTCAACCTAACCAACCATGCATTCTAGGCGATGATAATTACATACTCTTAAGTTATTTATCATCTATATACCAACTCGTCACATGGTTATTATATATATTGTTCCAGTTTAATATTTTTGCTGAGAACAATGTAATATTTCCACCAATACCACGAAATGATACATGAACACACACAAAAATATTCAGAAGGATCATGTAGAAAATCCTTTTCAATAAAATTACCATTTTATTGAAATTCCATTTCCATAAAAACAATAACAAATCCAACCCATTTTATTAAAACTACAATTTTATTGATACACCTCTATCTAGAAAAAATTTACAATATCTATCAAAATTTAAATTTAAATTCATCATTTTAAATCCAAGAAGCCAAAACAATTTTAACAATCATTTATCATGATTTCACAATTTTAATAAATGTTACTTCCCCATTAAAAATGAATTTATTAAATGATATTAAAAAATATTAAATAATAAATTTCATTCAATTTAACAAATTTAAAACAATTCAATAAATTATGACAAGTCTAGATGTGATTGAATCCACCTACCATAAGGGATTTAATGAAACTCAACAACGGAAGAAAAACACACAGGAAACAGGGTCAATTACCCAAAAAACATCCTTAGATATCTTCTCCTATCATGATCAATATTAAATCTCTAAATACTTTTAATCCAAACTACTACATTTGACCATAAGGTTCATAGATCTAATAAACATATGAGAGAGGAGAATTATATAAAATTAGACCTAGGAAATAGATCAACAACAAGGAAGAATTATCACATACCTCAAGAATATGACATAAAATAACCAAGGGAAGCATTCAGATTATATCCATATTTATGGGAGAATGTTCTATGGAATTAGGAAAAGGAAAATAATTATTTAAAGCTGATATAGGTAAAAATAGTATATTAAAGGTAAGGGTGACCTAGATCCACTTTATGATGATATTTTTTGAACCCCATGAACGGCTACTTCACATCATTAGACAAATGATGCACTAAATATACATTATCTATGACCTTAAGGAGACCCTCAAATGAACTCCTCTCATGGGCGCCCTAACTATTATCATATTATTATGAATTTACCGAATCAAAATTTCAATTGTGCCAGATTTCTCCTAGAATATCTGCATAGTTTGGGAAAACCCTATGCAGGCCGTGCAGCTATCCTCTAGCCCCCAAGACATATTGAATTTTTACAAAACACTACAATCATTCACAAAAATAAATTCATATAAATACAAAAAAAGAAAGGGTAACATTCTAGAATCCGGGGGTACTACATTCTCCCCGCCATAGAACTTTATGTGCCTGGAATGTAGAAAACCATAACTTCCCTGGAAGAGTTTTGGTCATTACACTTTAATTTCATTCTCTCATTCCCAAGTCTCATAATGAATATGGTTATTTTACAATAAATCCAACACTTGAACTATGATTTTTCCATGAAATTCTTTCTCTTGACTATCCACGATCTCCATCGAGATATGTACCAATGAAGCATATGTGTCTAGGATAATGTGATCCCATCTGATCACATGGTCATGATTAATTTAATACTTTTTTAGTAAGGATGCATAAAAGAAATTATGCACTAAAGTGAACCATGATGGGAATTCCAACCAATATTTATCCACTCTAAACCATTCCAATATCTCAAAAGGTAGAATAAATATCAAAGATAACATTTAATTATTCGCAAAATGATGATGTCTAAGACTTATATTGATCCTTCAGAAAACATGATCACTCAAATAAAATTTCAGCATCTATCAACAATGATCCACATAAGATTTTTAATGAATCTATGAAATCTCCATAATCATTTTGATTATTTGAATCTAGTCTGATGTTTATTGGAGAAGGCTCATCCCAACTAGTGATGGTTCATTTGTATCCACAAAACGCATTGGATAATGACAAGAAACCCATAAAATGATTCAAAAAATGTAATATGTACTGAGGAAAAGTAGTTTTTTTGTATGAGAAATACACTAATGGTAGATTCTCTTCCCATGTGCCCCAAAATCCATAACACAGCCCCGAAACATGTCTACAAACGTTGGTATCATCCTTTCTGATTTTCCATTTAATAGATCAAATATTTCAATTAATTTTCATTGAATATCATTGTTATACATCCCCCCAAAGTGTTACTTTATGATAAATTTCTTCATTTTATAACATTGGTGTTATTTTGAGCTTAATAGTAAAAATTTCCCATTTCTTATTTTTAACTATTGTAAATTATTTCAATATTTTGGAAATACTATTTTCTACACTAATCCAAATTGAAAAATTCATTATTTTCCAGATTCTACACATCCATGTCTTTATTTCATTCTTTTTACCCAAAATTTGAATTTTCCATATGTAAACTCAAATGAATCTCACAAGTGGGAGCTTGAAAACTGTTCACAGATCTACCATGTTATGGTGTGGGGTCCATAACTAATTCATAGTGGGCCCAGTTGTTATGTGATTTGGTGGGAGGATGCGCAAGCAGTTATGAAAAATCTTTTATTAAGGAATGGCCCCATTAATTTTCTATTTATAGTTTAATTAATGCATCCTAATTCAGAGGTTTCTTATTTAGAGAGTTTGACTGGACATAATATTTAGTAAGAGTAAAACGGGGAAAACTTACAAGAAACTTGTCCAAATCTGCTATGATTTTGAGAGAAAATGCCCAAAATAATTTTCAAAAACATTCAAGAAAGGTGATACTTTTCAATATTAAATTTAATGGGGCTAAAATGCATCAAAATTATGGGGAAAAATTTTGGCTATAAAAGTATGAGAGATCCTCTATCTCAAATAATCTATCATTCCATCCCATTCTGTCTGGGACTCCAAGGAGGAGAAATTTTCATAATTTACTTTTATAATGTTATTTTCCATATTTTTTGAATGCATTCTTCTTCCCCATTCATCTAATTTACCCTTAACATTGTGGGGTAAACATAATGAGTAATTGGGTAAGGTATAGTTTTCTATTTTTTAATGCTTGAGTTCTTGGACGCAACTGAATGAAATTTATTTCTTCTTTAAGGTTGTATTTAATTTCATATAGCGGATTTTTTTATCAAGTGCGATCGTTCTTTAATTTTAATTCTGTTATTTATTTTATTCCATGGTAAAATAATCATTATCTCCCTCCTCTAATTTATGGTTGATATACGAGAGAATAGACCAGGGATTAGTGGTGACGTACTTAATGATCATCAGTACATGTGAAATGGGTACTAAATGTTGTTGATTTTTGCGGATAAACAAGTCATGTTCAGTTATTTCCCATTTCAATTAAGGTTATCTTATACAAATATTTTTTACATGGAAGTAGTGTTGACCATACTAATATTGGTATGGTTTTCCCTCATAATCATAATTTCACCAAGGATGTTAGAGGAAACGATTATGGAAACTCACTTTAATCAATTAAGAAGAATATGTTTGATGTAAATTTAACAAGGATAACATTACAATTCGGAACCTACCCCAACCTAATCACCCATTTAATATCAAATTTTTTCAATTATTTGAATTTAAAATTTTCTTTCAATCTCATTCACATTAATTTATTCTAAATAAACAACAATTTTACCATTTTTTTGAAGTAACAAACTATTTTCTGCTCACTCCTCTTCAGGTGACTTCCTTGGGTTAATCACTAGACTACACTAGGGAATATATAAATTTTTGTCCCATGCCCTATGAAAGGCATGCGTCAAACATGGCATCGTTGCAGGGGAGGTAGTGAAAAAAAATTTCAAAATTGAATGACCCACAACTCAAAAAAACATTAATTGAATTAGATCAATAAATTAAAATTACATTAACACAACTATGAAAAAGAAACCATACATATATATTTGAAGAAATATTTCACTCAAATTCAAGTGAAACTCTTAGTGTTCACTTTGATCCTAAAATCATGGCTAGAAATCCCAACCAAACCTTGTGTGATCTATGTTCATCTCAATTTTCCAATCTAAATAACCAACTAATTACACCCACTAGACAATGATTTTTAATTATGTGTTAATTTGATTCTTGTGATTCCAAAGTATTATGTTATTGCAGGAGAAGATCCAAATAAACACCTGTATGAATTCAGATACACTTTCTCAAGAATCATGCCTAGATGAGAACCCAAAGACCAATTTCAATGGAGGGAATATCCCTTATCACTCAAAGGAGTGACTAAAGAATAGTTGTAAAATCTACAGCTATAGGTGACCAATTATTGGGATGACCTATCAAGGTTTTCCATGCAATGGTTTTTTCCCACATCCAAGAGAACATCCATCAAAAAAGAGATTTACATCATACGATAATGAACTAGAGAAACCCTCTACGAGTATAGATAGTGTTTCATGAGGCTATGTTCTAGTTGTACACATAATGAAACTTAAGAATACTAATTCCTTTTATTCTTCTACAAAGAAATTCTGGATAATGATCGAAATCTTTTAGATTCCTCATCTAGGGGGATCCCTGATTGAAAATTCACCCATAGATATCAGATTACTAATTGAGAAGATTTCTTAAAACTCAAAAAAAAAGGAAAAAGTGGGTTGAGAACAAGAGGAATCCATGAGGTGAGAACATTTTTTTCAATAAAATTAATTATAAGAGAGATGGGAGAACTCACCAGGTTAGTGTGACATATGGATATGAAACAAGTGAATGAACAATAAGAATAAACTCAGGTATGTGGTTTATACTCTTCTATTTATCATTACACTGACTAGTGTTTGGAATTTCTGAGAACCAAATTTTGTGATACTACCTATTAGAAAAGGAAATTATAGCCAAATGAACCACTTCAGCCCCAAACCAACCAAGATATTGATTCCAATAGTCCCATGACAGACCTCCTTTTCAACAGCAATACCAGAACCCACATTCATTCCAACATACCTATAATCAACATTTTTAACCACAAACCCCTTTCAACCACCCCCATTGCAAGGGAATACATATGAGAAACCCTCCACCAGTCACAACCATCATATGAGATCCAAAACCTACAGTCATATGATGAGAGTCTTAGAGAAAATTTGAAAGACTTATCCAACCAGTTAAAAAATGTTTTGGAAATTCTGACATATAATTTAGAGAAGACTCCAACCCAAGATGTTCCAAATCCTAAAGGTAATGTCAATGAAATCATAACATGATGTTGAAAAAAAATCCCACCTCCATCCAACCTTGAACAAGAAACAATACCACATATTATGAGGGAGAATGATGTGGAAAATATAGAAATTCTTCTGAAAATCCACAAAGGAGAAGAAAATGAAGTGAAGGAGGAGAAAGATAAGCCATATAATAATATTAAAGAAACACCAATATAAGGGAATCAATGTAATAAGAATGAATTATCCCCACCATTTCCAACAAGGATGATTGAATCATGGAAATTGCATGAAGATACACTTTAAAAAGAAATTTTATACACTTTTCAGAAAGTGGAAATCAAGATCCCTCTATTTGAAGCTATCAAACACATAAAATGTATGCAAAAGTTTTGAAAGATCATTGAACCAAAAAGAGAATACATCATTGGAATGAAAAAATCAACTTAGGGATAAGTGTCCTAGCCCTCATCCAACAGCAGATTCCAACAAAATGTCATGATCTAGGGATGTTTTCCCTTCCATGCACCATTGGTTCATTAAATATCTCTAATGCTTTGTGTGATCAAGGTTCATCGATTAATGTATTTCTTCACTCTGTATACACATATTTATAGATGTGAGACTTAAATCCCATAAGAGTGGTGGTCGAACTTGCAAACAGATCCACTATTTTCTCAGATGGAGTTCTAGAGGATGTCCTGGTGAAATTCAATGATAACTTATTCCTAGTCAACTTCTATGTGCTAAATATGGAAGAAGTTAGGAACCCGTCACAACCACCCATCATTTTTGGGAGACAATTATTGAAGACATCAAAAACCATCATCAATGTCCATAAAGGTATAGGCACCATAAAATTTGGAGATAGCACTATCTACTTCATCATTTTTTAATCCATGAGGTACCCATCAGATGATCACTCCCTCTTTTCTCTTTCCCATGATTTTAGTACTAAACACATTGAAGAATCAGGTATGTGCCGTGAATTATTAGACATAAGAGATAATTTTTCCATTAATGAACTGGTGAATGCCCAAAACACTGGAGATTCTGATTTAATGTGGGAAGAAGAGGTAAAATCTTGATTTCATTAATGATTTGTTGATTGATGAGAAATATGACATTGTTTCTTGTCTTTAAGAGGCCCACCATTTGGAAGTGGGGAATGTCAACAAAATATTTTCCTTTGAGAATCCCCCAAAACATGAATTAAAACCACTCCCCAGTGATTTGAAATATGTGATCCTTATGGAAGGATATAAATTACCAATGATAATTGAAAATAATCTATCTACATCCCATGAAAAGTATTTAATAGAACTTTTGAGAGAAAATTTCTAGGCAGTAGGACGGATCATAGGTGATATCCCAGAAATAAACCTAGAAATATGATCAGATAGATTTTTTCTTTATGGAAAATCTAAACCTTTTATACAGTCCCAAAAGAAGATGAATCCCACCTTGATGGAGGTTTTCGTAAAGGAGATAGAGATGCTCTTGGATGCTGGGACCATCTATCCCATTTTAGATTCATTGTGGGTTAGCCTGATTAAGGTTGTACCTAAAAAAACTATCCTCACCACTATGAGGAATGAAAAGAGTGAGTTAATCCCTATGAAAATTTGAAACAACTAGAGAGTTTGCATTGATTATAGAAAATTGGACCATATCACTCAAAAAGATCATTTACCTATTCCATTCATTGACCATATATTAGAGTGATTGGTAGGGAGAACGAAGTAGTGCTTTTTGGATTGATTTTCAAGTTATATCCAGGTACCCATTTCTCCCAATGATCAATAAAAGACGATATTTACATTTCATTTTAGTACTTTTTCAAGTATAAAAAAGACATTTTGATTATGTAGTGATCCATGTAAATTTTAGAGGTTTGTGGTGAGTATATTTTATGATAACATTGAAAATTTCATGAAATTTTTCTCAGACTATTTCACTGTTTTTGGATATTCTTTGGATCATTGCTTGATCTATCTGGAAAATGTTTTAAAAATAGCATAGAAAAATAATCTTGTTTTAAATTTTGAAAATCATCTATTCATGGTAAAAATAAATATTTTACTTGGTCATTTTTTATTTCAAAATTTAGTTGAAGTGAATAAATTAAAAATTGAAGTGTTAAATTAATTTCCTTGCCCTACTTGTGTGAAACATGATAGATCATTTTTAGGACATGCATGATTCTACAGCCAAGCAGTTGGATCAGTCCTTTCTCAATGAATTGAGGTATGATCACAAGTCATTTCATATGCCTCAAGAAAGATATATGTGGTCCAATTATATTACACAACCACATAAAAAGAGTTCATAGAAGTTGTTTTTGATTTTGAAAGATATAGATCATATCATCTTGGATCTAAAATCAATGTGATTTCTGATCTTGCATCTTTGAGGTACGTGATGAAAAATGATGATAGTAATCCGAGGTTAGTGAGATGGATGATATTGTTGTGGGAGATCAATATAGAAATCAAGGACAAGTAGGGATTTGAAAACCAAGAGGCCGATCACTTACGTAGACTGCCTATCACTGCTAAAATTGAAATTCAAGAAAGCGACCCATTGAATGATCAAATTCTTGGAGAGTAGTTGTGCTTCATTGAAAGAGAAATGACTTGGTATGATGAAATGGTCAATTATCCGGTAACATCTCAAATCCAATTTCATTTCAATTCACACAATATTAAAAATCTAAAATCTAAATCTAGGTATTACATTTTGGATGATCCATTTCTTTGAAAGATTTTAAATGATCAAGTAATAAGAATTTGTTTACCTGAAAGTGAAGTTAAATATGTCTTTGAGTTTGGTCACACTTTAGATTTTGGATGTCACATTGGAACTCAAAGGGTAGCAATAAAGGTTTTAGAATATAGAATTTATTGGCCAACCAATTTTAATGATGCTTAGGAATTTTCCAAAATAAGTGAAAAATGCATGTTTTCAAGAAATATTTTAATGAGGCAAGAAATTACTCAAATTGCATTGGAATTTTTTGTGATATTTTTGATGTTTATGGGATATATTTTATGGTTTGTTTCCTGATTCCATTTGTAAATTATTAAATTTTTCTTGTAGTGGATTATGTTTCCAAATGGGTTGAAGTAAAAGCCATCATTATTGACGATGCTAAAGTTGTTTGTGATTTTGTTAGGTCTTACCTATTTTGTAGTTTTGGAGTTCCCAGAGAAAGCATCAATGATTAGGGGACTCACTTATACAGTTTTATAATATATACATTGTTAATGAAGTATGGGGTGCATTATAAAACATCAACTCTCAATCATCCACAGACTAGTGGGAAAGCTGAAATTTTCAACAAGGAAATCAAAGATGTTTTGGAAAAAACAGTTAATCCAAAAATGAAAAATTGAATCCGATGGTTGGAAGATACATTTTGGTCTTACTTGATATCCTACAAAACCCCAATTCGAATGGGTATATATATATTTATTTATGGGAAAAGTTTCCACCTACCTATGTAATTAGAGCATAAGGCGTATTGGGCTGTATAGAAAATAATTTTGGACCCTGAAAGTACTGGGAAGGAAATAAGATTAATGTTTCAAGAGCTGGAAAAAATAAGAATGGAATAATTTTAAGATTTTATAATTTATAAAGAAAGAACAATAGTGGCCCAAATGACAAGCTGATTAGACCGAAATACTTCTATCCTAGAGAAAAAGTGTTGTTATTCAACTGAAGACTCAAGCTGATTCCAGGTAAACATTGTTCCAAATGGGAAGGTCTATTTATAGTTCCTCATGTCTTTTATTTTATTTATGTGTAGATTATGAAGGATTAAGTGTATGATCCATTCCCTATAAATGGTAATTGGTTGAAGAAATTCATTGGGACCCTACCATCAGAGCCAGTGGAGGAGATTGCACTCCTCTAACCTGTTTATCAATAAAATCCATCAGGTCATACCTCTCCTTTAAAAATTATTTCTTATTTAGATTCATTTTATAATCTTCTTACATTTTAAATTAATTTTAATGTACTGAGGATACCACATCAATTAAGTGTGGGATAGGGATCATTTTTAGTTTTGGATTTTCATTTCTTGTTTGATTTAATATTTTTATTAGAAAAAATCCTCAAATATTTGTGTGTTTATTTTATAAATGTAGTTGTTTTTCAATACTTTTGATCTAAAATGATAATAATTTATATTTTTGAAACCCATGTCGATGAGTGATGAAATATATTCCATGAATCTAAGATTAAATAAATGATAAATTGACTTTTTTATAAGTTAAATATTCTGTAATTTTATGAAAATTACTATGATTTTTAAAATCCCATGCCACATATCACCATATTTAATTTGAAATAACATTCTTTTGAGGTTTCTTTACCATTTATTTCATATTATTTACATTTACCTCTTCTCTTGATAGAACCAGTCCATCCTTTGTTTAAATAGAATTTGTTTTATTCCATTCAAAACATGAGGGTTTGTGGTATATGTGTTTTAAATAATTGAGGAATTTATTTTGTTTTAAGACATTTTGTAAAATAATTCTTTTAATTATGGAATAGATTAGACATTAATCATTGTATACCATAGAATCCATGAACAACATGTTAGGATACCCACATTAAAAGCCAATTTTCCCTATAAAATCTTATTTTGATGTAAACATTCATGATATAGTTGAACGTAAGTGTGGGGAAAGATGTCTTTGTGGTGTACTATCTAATTTGGTGATACATTGGGTGGAAAATAAAATTTTATATAGATGATTTTTCTATTGAAGAGTTCATTTTTTAAAAATATGTGACTTTCTGGATCATTGATGATAAAATAAGTTGTGCCTTTCTAGAGCTTCCAAAAAAAATTTGTGCCTATCTAGATCTTTCAAAAAAACAATGTTTGAGAAGATTTTTTTGCTGGTGTACTACTAAATTGGCACAAACATTCCTTGGGTTCTAATGATTAGGGAGCCAATTTTCTATAAAGGGGAAGAGAAGGATACTACATTAGAGTGAAAATTAGAATCCTGCAATTTTTCTTCAAAAAGAGTCAAGAACTCCTTTTTCAGCCTCAGAATTTTTAACAACTAAATCCTACCAACTAAAAACCATATAATAACCCTAAAAGTTCTTCATGAGAAACATATGTCCTTGGCTCACATCGGGTAGATAAGTAGGAATTTATCAATCCTATGGTGACTCTTGTATGAGTTTGGAGGAGAAAATCCTTATTAACATTTACATTTGTGAGATGAGAGACAATTCTTGTGAGGTAGGTGTTTTCTGTACATGGGATAAGATATGAAGTGGAAATATAATATATAATCTAAAATAGACCACTTTAAACATTTTTTTATGTGGCATGATATATTATTGTTTATTGGTATAGATTTGGTAGATTTCATGGGTATGTGTTTTGGATTTGATTTGATTTGATTTTGACGTTTACTTTTCAAGAATTCCAAGTGATATGTGTGGGATAATGGATAGGGAACATATTTTAATTCAATTTATATTGAATATAATTTTTTTAAGTCCCACAAAATGGTTAATTTTTGATAAATTGCCAAATTTTATTAGATTGATGATATTTTGAGATTAATTTTAAAAAATGGCCCATTTCTGATTTTTAACTATTTTAAATTATTTCTATATTTTTACATAACATTTAATACACTAATAAAAATTGTAGAATTTTTTCATTTACAGATTTTAAACATCCATGGATTCTTTTCATCCTTTTGTACCAAAGGATTAATTGTACATATGGAAGCTCAAAAGAATATCACAAATTAGAGCATGAATACTATTCACAGATCTGTTGTGTTTTGTTGTGGGGTCCATAATTCATTCATGGTTGTCCCAATTGTTATTAAATTAATTGGGTGGATACACAAGAGGTTTTGCAACATCATTTAAGAAGGAAAAGTCGTTTAAATTGGTTTTTTAAGGTGTCGTTATAACACCCTAATCCGGAGGTTTGCGATTTGGATAGTCTGACTGGACATAATAAATGGTATTAGTAAAATGGGAATAACTCTTGGAATACATGACCAAATCAACTGATCTTTTGATTTGGACCTTCCAAAATAATTATGAACAAAATTCAAAAAGGTATAAACGTGTGAAGATGTCATTTATCACGGATAAAACGCATCACCATTCGGGGGACAAATTTTGGCTAGAAAAGGAAGAGAGCTCCTCCGTCTCAAAGAATCTCTCATTCCATCCCATTAATTCATGACACCAATGAAGAGAACTTTTCAGATTTAGCTTTTATTATTTTTATTTTCCATAGTTTTTTAATCCTTTATTCTTTCCTCATTCACCTCTATTACCCTTACTATGGTGGGGTAAACATAACGAGTGATTGAAGATGGGTTGGTTTTCTATTTTCTAATTCTTGAGATCATGGAAATAATTGAATAAAATTTTATTCTTCTTCAAATCTGTATTCAATTGCATGTAATTTTTTTATTATCAAGTGTGATTGTTCATGAATTTTAATTCTATTATTGATTTTATCTTTAGAAAAATATTCATTATCTCCCTCCATTAATTTTTGGTTTATATATGATGGAATAGGCAAGGGATTAGTGGTGAAGTACTCAACGATCGCCAGTACGTGTAAAAGGGGTAGTGAATGTTCATGATTGTTAGGGAGAAAAAATACCAAATAAATTATTTCCTATGACAATTAAGTATATTCAATACAACTATTTTTCTCAAGGAAAGAGTGTTGACCAAAATGAGATTTTGGTATGGTTTTCTCTCACTATCATAATTTCACCAAGGAAGTTAGAGGAAACGATTGTGGAAACTCACTATAACCAACTAAGAATAGATGTTTGAATTAAATTGAACAAGGATAACATTACAATTGGGAACTTACCTAACCTAATAACCCATTTAATATCTTAGTTTTTCTATCATTTGAATTTAAATTTTCTTTTAAATCAAATTCAGATTAATTTATTTTAAAAACACATCATTTTTACCATCGTTTTAGTGTGAAAAACTGTTTTGTGTGAACTCCCCTTCTAGAGACATCCTAGGGTTAATCACTAGACTGCACTAGGGAAGATAAAAAAATTCCATGCCCTTCGACAGGCGTGCATCACCATTCATCATATAAAGATATGTTGTACTCATATTCAACTAAGTTCAAAGCGATTAATTTAAGGATTTATAGTAACGAGATGTGAACTTCATGTCATTGTTTGTTACTATATACATAAGTATAACATACCTCTTTACCACTATTTGGATATTGATTTTTGATATACAATCCACCATTTGTGTATCATGAATCAGGATGAAATGGGCCAACTGGGTATGAAGATCCACCACCACCCTTCTGCCATCGGGTTACTGGACCAATATTTGGAGACCCGTAATAAGATCCAAAACTATATTCTCCAATTTCCACACTGTAATTGATAATGACTGCATCATACCCATTGGTCTCTGATGCCCTTCTTTGACATGCGAACAATTTAAGCACCACATGAAAAACTTGACCACTATCTTTTTCATGACGCTCCACCACAACTATTCATTAAATGCCTTATACATATTCTGTGTTCCTAGATGGACAACCCATCTTGAATGGTGGTAAGCATGAAGTAGTTTTTCTTAACACTACATAGGTACAACACTTCGATCTTTGAAACACAAAATTGAACACTCATTATTTTTTTATCCCCCAATCATCCCCATTCCATTGGGAATTGAACTCATAACAATGCACATTCATCCGATGTTTGTGAAAATTTTATGATATTTACCAAATTATGAGCATGATTAGTAGAAAATAAAATGGAAAAATCACCTTTGAATTCACATTCCATATGCATGTTAGCTAGGACCAACATCAACTGCAATTAATCTGAATCCTTTTTCCCCAACTGAGCATATGACTTTCTTCTCAATGTATCTTCCACCAAATTATGTTTTCCCGATGAATACATCAATTCAATGACAAACATATAAAGATAATCCATGTGTCTACTATGCCATAGATTTAAATATCACTGTGAGAAAATTAGTTTCATGTTTTTATGATCCATAAATATAGTTAATTTACCACCAAAGGGATAATGATTCATAATTTTCAAAGCAAGGATGACCTCATCTGGCTCCAAATCATGTGTTGGTAAATTATTATCATGCCCTCTAAACATCCATTAACTATAAGCCACAAAATTCTCTCATGTTATAAGAAAACATCCCATCCCTGATCTAGAAGAATCATAATACCACACATATCCCCATCCTGATTCTAGAAAAGTTATGATATGTTTCGATGAAAGAAAAACATCAAATCTGTGAAAGACATCTGCCATTCCATTGTCCATTGATATTGAGAATTATTTTTTATAAATATTTCATTAGAGAAGATAGAAATGAGATTTCACACACAAAGAATGGGTAATAAATTGCTAGGATGATAAATCTTGGTTCTTAAAAGGAATTTTTAGTAGTTTCCAGGACATCACAACTTTATCTTCTCAGGATCCCCTAAAACACCTTTTCTGAAAATAAAATGGTCATGAAATCATACCTCCCATATCCAAAAATTACACACATATAGTTTTTCTTGAAAATGATGATCTCTCATTATTTATAACATTTTCACTAGGTGTTCCTCATGATCATCCCTTTTCATTAAAATCACCAAGATGTTCTCCAAAAACACCACACAAAAAGTGTCCAGATATCACTAAATTATCTGATTAATCAATGTCATAAAGACTGTTGGTGTATTTGTTAGACCTAGAGGCATGACTACATATTTTTTGTGGCTGCAGTTGCTTCTGAAAGTTGTCTTCTTAATGTATTCCCTATGGACTCACAATTGATAATATCCATATCGTATGCCAATTTTAGAGAACCATTGATCTCCCCTAAATTGACCAACTAGATTATCAATTGATGAATATGGATAACAATTATTTATCATATCTCAATTATGATTAAAATAATCAATGCATAACCAAATAGTTCCATCTATTTTTATCAGGAAGATGATCGGTGCTTCCCAAAGTGATTTACATGGATGATTGAAATGTTTACTTTCCAGTTTCCCCAACTACACTTTCTATTCCATTAAATCTATTGGTGTCATCCTATAAGATGGATTTGAAATAGGAGTAGTCCCTGGAAGAAGATCAATCAAAATTTCCAATTCTTTTATATGTGGCTACCCTTAAAATTAATTAGGAAAAACATTTGGAAATTGATCCACAAATGATGGGAAACTAACATCATGGATATCTTCCATTGATACCAAAGTCAACACTTCCATTAGGTAATAGATTTATCCCACCAGTGGTGCCAAAAATCTCATTCCACCTTCCTTCAAAACCTCTTCTCGTCAGAATAGATGCTCAATGCCACCCTCAAGAGTGAAACTAACAGTTCATTTATAATAGTTCATGTGATCCTTGAACATTGTCATCCAATACATACATATCATTACATCATATGAATCTATATCGAACATTGATAAGTCCCATTTCAACTCATCTTTAAAAATAGATATAGCAAATTCTCTACATAAAAAGTCTCGACATTCTCTTTCACCATGGGGAGATTGATGTTTTATCAAAGAGGTCATCATTTATAGTTAGAAAAATAGTCAGTCAATAGCCTTAGAATTAATGAAGGAATGTGATTCCACAATATAAAACAACTAAATCATAATGGTATAATTAAAAATAATCACACATCTCATTGTGGATGGTTCGGCCTCATTATCGACAATCATCTTCTCAACTCTATACAATTGCTTCATCACTTCAGTCTTCTCTTTAATACCTTATTTTGATTGACATTATTGAGGAGTCATGGTATTTCGAGAATAACCATGGATTTCCCCACTCTATTGATGATAATTATTCTACTACCCTCACTCTGTAGAATCATTTGGATGATGTGATTCAATAGATGTATCGCCAACACCAGACCATGGAGAAATGTGACAACATCACTTAATATGTCCCATATTTTTGCTATTATGAAATTTGCTCCAATGTTTTTTACACTCCATGTTGACATGAATCTGTGAATTTCACTAAAAATATCCAAGGACTTTATTGGGTCTTGGGGGAAGTATAGATGATTTTGTAGTTTGATTCAGATGTTTTCCACCTCCTTGGGAACATGTGTCCCATTTTATCTATAAGTTTTGCTCAATTACATGTATCATCTAGTGAATACAACTGTACATCTTCCACATGGATGTTCAGTAGTGATAGATATCATTAACAGAGTATTCAGTTACAGACCTAACTCAATGGTTTGAAAATCTCGAGTGATTTTTTGGTATGATAGTTTGTCCACATGTGGCTTATATGCGATGAAATTACATGTGGCCTCTTCTTACTAGTTCCTATGATGCCTACTAGGTTCCATTATCTATATAAATAGCAGTTTCAGAAAGTTTCACCCCCTAATAACTAATGGATTTGCATTTCTAATTCTATCAAATCAACTACAAAACATTATTTTCCAAAAACATCATATTTCCTAATTCAACCATTTTTAAAGAAATAATCGCATTCATTCTTTTGAAAATCAAAACAATTTCAAAATACATCTATGCATCCATTGTTCAAAGTCTTTCCTTTGAAAAAAAAAATTTATATTTTTCAAAAATCAATCGTTTTCCATGATATCATCAATTCTTAATCAAATTGAAATATGCAATCCTAATGTAAATTCATTCCGTTACAATGCATGACATGATCATCTCATTTGATAAACCCATGAAAATGTGATTCCAAATTCCTTTAAGTGTTTCCCATTCAATTATGCACCCAACGCACATGTTACATGATGTTTATAATAAAATGGTTAGCTAAATCCTATTATGGTATACATTTCATTTCATGACAATCCACTTCCTTTCTAATATCAAAAAACAAGGAATAGGCATGAATGAATTTCAACACCCAAACCATGAAAACTAAAGGCCAATTGTTATGAATGAAATTAACAAGATAATAACATTTTTAATGAACCATTAATTCTCATTGTCTTCAGAATTCAATTAATCATTACTAGGACTTAAGTAACATCCTCAAGACGCAAATGGATGGAAATAAATACCCAAGTGTTTCAAATGAAAGTGGGGGAATGTTTAAACATTAATAATAAAACCATGAAAAAAATTACCCATGACACAATATGTCACTATATGATGCATGAACAATGAAATAAAATTCAACCAATTTATTAATGATAAAACAACATCAATGTGTGTAAAATAGAAGAAAAACCAACTATCAATGTAAATAGTGTAAATCAACTAAGTACTCCAAGAAGACCTAATTAATAGATTTTACACAAGCTTCAAGCTCTAAAATCCCTAAAAACCCCATGTATCATGTGGTGGTGCTATAAACAATTGATACATTACCTTTTCCTATCTCCTAAGAGATAACATCAACAAAATCACTAAAGTGTAGAAGCAAGGGTGAGTATAAAACATAGTAGAATTTCCCTAATGACTTCCCAACTAACAACAATATGATAAAAGAGTTAAAAATTTATATAAAAAATTTTATATAAAACATGTTCTCAAATAAGATTATAACTAAATGTAAACATGTTTCTGAAACCGTTCATATCCAAAAGCATACAACTGTAATTCAAACCAATTTTCCAAAAAATTGTTTTTCTTTAAAAATAACTAAACAATGATTTAAAATAATTACTTAATAATTCTTTGGGATTCATAATCCATTCCATACATCGACAAAACCAACAATTCATTCTACACAATGACAGTTCCAAACTCATGAGCAGTTTATCATTAATCAACTATGTCATAACAAGGTAATTATATCCTGTGTGCTAGTTAAAATTTGGCGCTGAGAACAATTTAATATTTCAAAAAAGCCCTAGAAATGAAATATGAACACATGAGACCAATATTCCCAAGGATCATGCAAAAAATCACTTTGAATAAAATCATATTTTTATTCAAACCTATTTTCCATCAATACTATCATGAATTGAATCTAGTCACCATCAAAACCAGCACCCGACATGGCACATGGAAAGGCCTGAAGTTATTTCCTAATATTCACGGGAAAGATTAAGTGCACATGTATCACATAATAAAATTTTGTAATGATTTTCCCCTGTTTATAATTATAAACCAATTAACAAATCTAATAAAACAAATATGGTTATTTTCAAATAAAACAGTATTTTAAAAAAACTAATTAAATTACATAACACGAAACAATTATAAAAGTCTAAAAAAATTAATAAACCCAAAATGGACATCCCAAGAACCTCCTCATTGCATGTGGGACCTCCCTCAATCCAACTCCACAATACTACATCATGAACGAATGCTAAAAATATGAACCATTGGCATATAATGTTGTACCCAAACCTCCGACAAAAATTAAAATGTATAATTACACTCAGAGGTGTATTTATGGTTTGATCCAAATCCCATATGGAATAAAGCACTAAGAAAATCAATGAGATAAAAAATAAAGGATAAAAATCTTACAAGTTTACAAAACCATGAGATGCTATTATGAATTTTTAAAAGAGGTAAGTTTAAAAAAATAGTTTTGAAGTTTTCTATATTAAATAATCAAAACATATAAAATAGAATTACAAAGTTACTAAATTATCCAGGGAAACATACCATATCCCAATGGTAACCATTAAGTATATAATGAGCACAAGAAATGGGGAAATAAGCCTTAGGAACTTCCTCATTTTGGGTCCTAGGTACCATGTATCTCAATGGATGTAACCATCACAATATCTATTCTCATGAACTAGAGAAACTAGTTGGAATCATACCCATAACAACATGGTCCCCAAAAATTATCATCATAATCATCATCATAGTTTAGTTAGTTTTTTCATCGTCAAAATTTTTATGTGAAACAGGGGAGAAACACCATAGGATCACTAGCATACCAGTACACGTCCACCCAACAAGGTACTTGTGTCTTCCCTCTTGTGATCAAAAAATTTATAAAATCCAGGAAATATAAATTTCACATTAAAATAAAACTTCCAGGTCACACATACACCAGTCATCCCACACACATGTGACAAAATAATCCTTTAACAAACAAAATTAATTTTTCACATCATACTCTCACAAAACAACCCTCAAACGTGTGTCACACCTTTCATGAAATTTTGTAAAATATTTCATAAATTTATAAAACATTATAAAAAATGCTTGACATCTTAAATCACACCATACATTTCAAAAACCCATCATTAGTGAACACGCTCACTAAATGATACCGCAACATGTTTATTTATCTATTTCCAAATTCAATAAATCCTTTAATCAATTGTATAAAATGATTCCATGTTGGTAAACATTACATAACATAAATTTCAAAACAATTCAGACCATTTTAGAAACATATACTCCCCATCCAAATAGTACATAAAATCATTTTTCACACTTTGTGTAACTCAATAACTCATTACCAATTTTCATTAAACACATTCAAGAGGTACAACAAATTTTTGCACAACGAACCCATTAAAAATTATATCTTAAACCCAAAATCACACCATGACCACACCAAATCATAATTTCTATCACAAACAACATTTAATAAACCACTTGTATTTGTTATAAAATATCTTCAAACATTACAACAAGAGTTACACACAAAAAACACACAATTTAATGAAAAAATGAAATTATAAAATTAAATGCTTATCCATATCCATCAAAAAAAGTTATCACACAACACACAACATATTAGAAACATGAAAAATAAGTAAATCCATAATTCTAAATCATCAAAAAATCCATACACATGGAATCACCTATCATTTTTTCCAAAAACTCCTAACCATTGTGTGAAACATAAATTGTACCACTGCCACGCCACAAGAATGTAAAATCAACACCTAATCCACAAGATTTCATAACAATAACACAAAAGAAAACCCTAGGTATGAACCCTTGCTTCAAGACATTTTATAACCTCGTGAAAAGTGGATAAACCCCTAATGAAATGGGAGGATCATCTGAGGAAACTCCATTAATTGAGAGAACAAAAATAAAATGTCGCAAATACACTAGCAGCTAAATTTCCGAACATCCAAAAATGAATGTGTGGTTTGGATAATGATTATTAGGTCATACGAGAAGTGAAATTGAGGTAATAGTGTAAAAATGAAGTATTTATCAATGAAACTATTTAACTCTTCAAATCATAGAAATTTTAGGAATCCAGATAAATTTATCCTTAATTCACGGGGAATATGAGCTCCAAGTAGAGGGAGAAGATCAATGTGGTGTTCCTTTTGTAAGTTCTCTCATGTGAGATAGGGAATCATTGAAAAAAATGTATAATTTAATGATATATTAATGAAATTAAAAAAATTATAACAATAAATGGTCTTTTGGGATGTCCCAACACCTTAATAAAAAACCAAAATCCATCATTATTATGGATTCCTTGGATGTTCAAATTGATATTGTGGTTTTAATATACTATGTTATTCCAATTGGTAAGTCTAATGGGTGTATAATGCTGAAAAAGAGTTAAAAATAAAGAAAATTTGTTTTTAAATCAAGAAATGGGCTCATAGTTTGACCCATATTTTGAAACCCATAATTTCCACCAAAATGAATTTGAAACCCCCAAAACCAAGAATTAATGGAAATTAAATTTAAATTAACTTTAAAATAAGTCATATATGTGACAATTCTCCACAACAGAAAAAATTTCTCTCTTTGAAAGCCACATCAAGGCCAAAAGGAAAAACCAAACCCAACATAATTGCAGAAATGGACTCCTTTTCCATGTTTTTCACACCCCCAAAGGTCAAAACACCTTCACTTGATCAATCAAAGAAAGAATACACTACCCAAAAAAACTAACACCACTTCCTAAAATTATCAATCACATTCAAACTTCATCCAAAAAAACATCTCAAACACTATCTGAAAAATACATAAGCATTTTACCCAAATGAACCACGAAAGTAAATGTGTCACCGAAGTCTTACTCCAAAAAAACCGTTGGGCGCACAAAAATTACAACATTTTTACTCAAGGAGGAATTTGGCAGTGAAATATCTTTAAGAACGACTACCTATTTCCAGACCAACACTAGGGACAAAACCAAGTTACAGATATGGGGAGACACAAATAGACTCCCCACTATAAGGGGAAAATCAAATATTTTCTGAGATAGAATCGGAACACTATCATGGGGAGGCCCGAATAGACTCTGAGTATAAGGGGTAGTATTTAATTATAATTTCCAAAAGAAATTATATGAAACTCTAAGTGGGTCTCCCCACCATAAGAACCATACCTCTTAATTGAACAACACAAGATGACATGAGAAGACCCAAAAAATTTAATGAGTTGGCCTGACCACATGGTTAGTCTTCCAGGTTTGGGAAACTGTGTGCTAATCATGGGATCCATCTATCTGCACGGTTTACTGGGTTAGGGTTACTACTAAAAATGAAAAAATCATTCACTAAACCTATTTTTGAATGTTTCAATAATTTCTCTAAAAACTCAATGGAAACCATAGAAGAAAAGAATTAACTTCGTCTACAATATGCACTAGTAAAAATATGGGATTTATCATTGAATTAAAAGAATAAATGTTTTATAAACTAACACTGATGGTTGGAGTGAGAAATTTTAGGCGTCGACTTTACTAAAAACTGACAGCAAAAAAATCTAAGAAATGTTTTTTGCATCGTTTTTACCAAAAACTGATGCCAAACACTATAATACGATGATTTTCGGCGTCATTTTATGAGAAACCTGACACAAAAAATCAAAAAAAAATTTATGCAACGGTTTTAAGGAAAACCAATGACATATGTATATTTTTTGGCATTGGTGTTCCAAAAAACTGGTGATGAAAATAAAAAAAGGAAAATAGATTCAGCATTGGTTTTTATATAAATAGATGAAAAAATTAAAAAAATATATTACTGGCTATGGAATTGGGAAAACCCGACATAGAAATATTTTTTTTTATTTTTGGCATCAATTTTGGTAAAAACAGACACCGAAATTCATTTAAAAAATTTTTGGATCAGGAAAACCTCATCTTATTCGTTCTTCAAAATCGAAACCCGCGGTGGCTCCTCCCAACTCAGGAAAACTTTGAAGCTTTATTTGTGATACCCAACATCTATTATTGATGATTTTATACCACTTTTTGATATGTGATATGTGTTGTTCATTATATTCTCATTACTAGTCTTGTACAGATTATTTGTTCATATAATTCTATTATGACTGACTTTCACCCATGGTTTTGTTTTAGTTTATTTACTTTTTATTTTTATTTGTTGCAATCAATTTTTGTCTAGATCTTGCAGTGATTAATTATTCAACACTTTATATGGATCAATATTCATATTGGGGATCTATTTTCATATTAAACTCTAAATTTTTTATGTTTTTTAAAATTTTAATGATATATAATTTATCATCTAATTTTTATTTTGATTTTCTTCAAATATTAGTTTATATTTTATTTAAAATGTGTTGGAAAATTGTTAATAGTCAACCCTAAAAGTTATTAGTCAATGTTCGTGATATTTTTTAGAGTAGTTTTTGATTTTAGGTTGTCAATTTTTCTTTTACATTTTTTTATATGAAAATGAGTGATTTTAGTTTATGAATTTTCATCTAGAGTTATGTATAAATGTATTAGTCAATGTTCTTGAATAAATTATACTAAAAAAAATTAAATATATTAATCTGAAATTATTTTTATCTGACATTATCTATATATATATTGGTTAATGTTCTTGACAAATTTTATTAGCCAATTTTTTTGAATTTTTTTATCGTACATTATTTTAATCTTTACCAATGGAGTGAATAACGTTCTGACGTTATTTTTAACTGACATTATGAGTCCTCATAGGACTAAGAGAATAAACTTGAGAGGGGTGGGGTGGGGTACTTGAATTAGGTCTACATAAATTATTCCAAAAGCCAATTGATTTATTTTTAAGCTATTCTATTACTTTTTTCCATTGGCTCTCTATAGTCGGTTATGCTATATATATATCTCTCTCTCTCTCTCTTTTACCGAATAATCCACAAACACATTTAATATAAAATATAAATAGAAAGTCTAATTGTGTTATTTGTACATGCATTAGACCGATTTAGAAATCTTACTCCCTATCTTATTCAACTCCCAATGAGACATATATTATTTGCTATAATATATTAATCATTTATAATGGGTTTCCAATGATTATCTTCACACTGAATTTTCAATAATTCACACGAAGATACATAATATTACCCATGAAAACATAGTAATACATCCCACAACACCGTTGTATTGAAATATCACAAGTTCATTCTCAAAAAACATCTTATTGAAGTTACTCAACACAAATACTAAGGTTGTCACTACATCCAAATGCTCGGCCTTATTTATCACAGCATCGTCATTGAATGCCTATAGATCATCAATAAATAAAAATATTTAAATTGAACATTGATATTCGGATCAGTTCTCAACTCTTATGAATCAGATTAGGGAATTATCTACTAATTTAATCATTAGTGATCCTAACCAATAGAACTTATATTGGCTTCCTCTTTAATTTCTTCATTTCATTATTCTTGAGTTCACAACTCTCAGCTCAATCACATCAACTCTTTATTCTTCCTTATAAATAAATGAAATTTTTTCTAGAACAGTTTCACAAAATAATATATGTATATACTCATTAGAACATGAAATGGATTCGGAGACAATTATTATTCCTTAAATGATATTATTGTTCTCTCACACAAATGAGTTGTAAATTATATCAATTTTGTAATGTATTTAATTTTAACCGCCATAATGTTTGGAGTATTAGGATTTATTTCAATTACAATAAGAACATTTACTCTTATTATTATTTCATATTACTAAAATAAACAAAATTTTCACACTTTAAATTAATGCAACGATCAATACATTTTACCCATGAAACATCAAAATAATGCAACAATGATGTAAAATGAACTTATAAATTTTAGATTAATGATATCATAATTTAATTATAATATCAATACAACACATGTATATAATATGAAAATAAAATTTTTACTATTTTTGAATGTGTTTCATATCTGATTATCAATAGTTATTTTTAACTGTGCTTCTGTTTATAATTTATCTATAACTATATATATATATTTGAATGTTTAAATCTTCTAATATATTCCAAAATTATTTTGTGATATCATATATTGAATGGATCTTAATAAGATACATTTAAGAAATACCACTAGTGAATAAGAAAAAATAGTTGATGAATTTTTGGAATTTTTTAAACGACATATTCAAAACATTGAATTGATTTTTTGTCTACGTGTGATGTGTTTAAATATAAGAAAGTTAAAATCGATAGAAATCAAGGACCAACTCATTTATTATGGTTTTAGCATTAATTATACACATTAGATCTGGAATGCTGAAAAAACTAAAAATTCATCATCCAATTTTGATGACCGTATTCATAACGAGGAAAAGGTTAATATTGAAGAATTAATTCGTCATTTAGGTGTTGAAACCATCGAAAAACAACCACTATTAAACAATTGTATGAAGATTCAAGGAAACCATTATTCCAAAGTTGCAGATAATATATAGTGTTATCATTATTTTTCTGATTAGTTAACTAAAAAGAAAAAAATGGGTGGAGTGATACAGGTTTTCCTAGCTAACTTGATATTTTAATAAAACTACTTCCAGAAGGCAATGGGCTTCCAGATTCCAATTACAATGTGAAGAAAATATTATTCCAAAAGGGATTGGGGTATAAAAAGATACATGCTTACCCCAATGATTGTGTGCTGTATATGAAAGAAAATGAATATTTATCATGTTGTCTTACATGTGGGGCATCACGCTATAAGGTAGATGAGAAATTCAACTAAGATTCATTCTTAGGTTATGTCATATAACATCAAAAAAATCAATTAATATTTTCTAATGATATCATCCAATATTGTTTCCTTAATAATCCGATATATCAATTCTGATTTATTTTTAGGTACCAGAATGCAAACCCATGCTAAAGTTATTTGGTACCAACCAATAATTTCTCGTTTGAAGCATCTATTTTAATATTTAATTAACGCAAAGTGGTTAAGATAGAATTCATATGAGCCCATCTCTAATGGTAACTTATGTCACCCTGCTGATTCACCATAGTAGAAGTGTTTTGATAACAAATTTGATGACTATAGAATTAAATATAGAAATCTCATAATGGTATTTTTTTACTAATGGAATGAATCCAAATTGGAGCCTCAGTAGCCAACATAGTTAAGAGTCTTTATGTAGGTATTTTACAACTAATCCCCAAATCTATGTATGATGAAAAAAAATTTATGATGAGCTTCATGCTTATTGGACCAAGAAAAATGGGAAATGTTATTGATGAGTTTCTATCAACATTGATTGATGATTCAAGATTGCATTGGGAGGAAGTTGATAATGTTTTCGATGCATTCATGAAAAATGTATTTTCTTTTGCGTGTTCTAATAATTTTCACTATAAAGGAGTTTCTGACATATTGAAAATTATCAGGTTAAAATGTTATGGGAGATAAATAATGTTAAATTTGTGAATAACATACTACAAATTATCAATTGTATATTAGAAGAATTAAATTGTACATGGAAAATCGATAATTTTTGGGAATTTATCATCCTCATCATAGATTGCAAAAATAATTTAACGAATTACAAGAATATAACCTTATCCATAGAACATTTTTAGGTGATGAATATTATGACATGGTGAAAGATATTGATTCTACATTTGAAGGAAATAAGTTCTTCTTTTCAAAAAAATATTAGGAATAACTAGTCTATTTTTTCTAACTACCTTATTGAATTTTTTTAGAGATAAAACATAACATTGATGATATGCATCTTGAAAAAAACATATGTGACAGTTTGATTGGAAAATTATGAGACATAAAATGAAAGAAATAAATATGTATTTTATGCTATATTGAACTTGATATTAATGAGAATACATTTGGAGTTAGCTCCCACTATTAAAGGAAATAGAACATATTTACCATTGTCTTATCACACATTAAGAATGATTAAATAGATAAATTTTTGTCAGTGTCTTCATGGTGTTAAAGTAACCAGTGGTTTTTCATCAAATGTGAATAATTTGGTGCCATTGGTGGATTCTAAATTAATAGGTATGAAATCTCAAGATTTCCATGGTATGATACAAAAACTTCTACTAGTTGCATTTCCTAGTATATTACCAGAAATTGTCAGAAATACTGTCAGTAGGTTATGTAATTTTTTCAAATCCATTTGATGAAAAGTCATTAATCCAAATTTATTATATGTGTCAGAGAATTAAGAGACACTTATTCATTGTCACCTATAAATGTATTTCCTACCCACATTTTTTAATATAAGGGTTGAATTGCTGATTCATTTGGTGCATGAGATAAGAATATGTGGGATTGTTTATCTAATAAGGATGTATATTTCTGAAAGATATATGAAAATTTTGAAGGGATGTGTTAAAAATACATGTCTACCAGAGGCCTCTATTGTTCAAAAATATGTATCAGAAGTGGGGATTGAGTTCTGTACTTATACTTTGTATGAGGTGGAGCATATTGGTCTCCCTGTATCCCAACATATGATTGCTGATAATGAAGGTGGAGGGGTTTGAGGTTTAAAGGCAATGTTCATTCAACATGATGAAGTGATGAACGTACATTTATAAATATTAAACAAAAAAGATGATGTTCAATCGTATATATTCTCACATATTGCTAAATTAATATTATGATATCTGGAAGGAAACAAAAAAATGGTTGATGATTGAGCATAAAAGACATTTGTTTCATGGTTTAAAGAGAAAGTAACCCCATATTTATCTGCATTAGAAACATTACAGTGGTACGAAGGGTGACCATTTCATAATGTGATCACATGGGCTGGTTTTGATATCAATGGATTCAAATTTTACAGAAAAAACCCTGGATAAAAATAGTACTATTCATATTAGTGGTATTATGGTTTTTGCGGAAGTAGTTCATTTTTTGAGTTCCAATGATAAAAACCCAATTAATGCATCAATGTCTTATTTTGGAGTTCTATGAGTCATATGGGAAATTTATTATATTAAATTTAAAGTCAACATTTTATGTGTAATGGTGTTAATAGCAATAGTGGTGTGAAACATGATGAATATGGGTTTAAACTAGTTGATTTGGAAAGATTTAATTACAGCCAAGAACCTTTTTTCATGGAGACACATGAAAAAAGTATATTATGACACTGATACATTAAATGATCAATGGTATGTTGTTTTCCAAGGAAAAAGATACCATTTGGTTGATGAGGATGATGCGGATGATGTATGTGATTTTCATAATCCTTATTCATCTTTTATGAAACTTTTGGATGATTACAATGAGTATAAGACAGAAACAGTGCATGCAGTATGTAATGATCATGATAAAGGTATGTCAGAAAATAATAAATTTGTATCTTATTTTTTATTAAATATTTATATTTTATTCTTTGTTTTTAAACTTACAAATCCATGCCTCATTTTTATATACATATTTTTTGTATTCCATGTTTCTAAATATTTATTTTTCTAATGATATGCAGGTTAAAATACTTCACTACAATTTCTAATTGAAATGTCAGATACAGATAGTGAGGAGCAGTTTCCAAGGTATATCAATTTTTACATATTATTAAATATTCATAAATATAATAATATAAGGAAATTAAACTATAAATTTGAAAAAAAATTGTATGATTATTGATGCATCCTCTGCGGAGGAGACTTTCCATATTACTAATACAAAATCATGTTCTCAAATTGGTAGAAATGGTCTTACATGTCTTCCAAAACTATCAATTTTATGCAATGATAAATAGTACACAAACATTTTGATGATGATGATAATGCAATTGGTCCAAATGCAGTTAAGTTTTTCATTTATATAATGATACAAAGTCAATGTAGGATTGGTATTTTATGTCCTGATTAGAAGTGAGTAGACATGACGGCGTAGCAAAAACTTTTGGAGGCCATGATGGTAATGTATCTTAATTTATTTATTTTATGTAATAATTTAATATTATATATTCTAAATGGAAAATTTAATTTATTCAATTATAGATGACATTAAAATATGAGGAAACAAAAAAAATAAGAAATGAAATCTCCCTTTAGTAGTGGTTCGATGGAGAGATTTTAAAACCAAACTGACAAAAAAATTGTTTTTGGGAAGAGAAGGTTTGAAATCCCATGCCTCAAGTGTTCAATTATATATGATGATACATAGAAGCTATTTGTTGAAAATCATAATGAAGAAAAATTTCAGGAATGCTAATTTTTTTATATTGTAAAATTTATTATATATTTTTCAAATTACTTAGTAGATTATTTTTATATAACAGAACTCTAGGAAATCACATCCGGAGTTCCAGTTGAGAAATGTATACCCTCAAATTTTATCATGTAGAGGGTTTTATTATTTCGAGAAAAAATTGATTGAAGAAAAATTATAATCATTAAGTGATCGATCTAGTCGTGGTTCAAATGAGGTCCAATTTTTTTTCTCCATATCCGCCCACTCAGGGCAAAAAATGGAAATGAGCAACAAAAATGAATAATAAACAGTATCTCATGGAGGATTCTATGCAAGTAGCTAATAAAATTAAATGTAAATATTAATTATATGTTATTAATTTTTCTATTTTTTAAATTATAAAAACTAATATAACTTTTTTACATTTCATCTCTGGTTGAACTTCAAGAACATGAGACATAAGGCTATTTTATCCCTGAGTGTAGGATTGACATCCTAGCCACTTCATTGGAAAGGCACAACACCGTGGTCGTGTTAGAGGATATCACACAAGTGTTATTATTCAGAAGGTTTTTGGTAAGAGTAATAAATCAAGAGACCTAGAAATGGAATCCATAAAAGTAATGCTGAAAGATATAAAATAGTTTATGTGTGATAAAATTCAAGTTGTAGTGCAGAAGGCTTTGTTAGATAACATGAAAAGACGGTAACATTCTGTGAAGCCCACCATGGTATATTATTTATTTGTCATAAATTTTTGTATTTTATAAATTATAAACACAAATATATCTTTTTCACTTTTCATCCTTCCCAGCCTACTCACTTGGACTACCCTACCACATCTGTCTATCCCACTCTATATGACAAGACATTATAGTTATATTATTTATTTTTCATCAATTTTTCTATTTGATAAATTATAAACACCAATATATCATTTTCATTTTTGAGCCTTCCCAACCTACTCACCGAACTACCCTACCACATATGCCTACCCTCCCCATATGAGCTGCCTTCATAGATATTTTATTTATTTTTATCAATTTTTCTATTTTATAAATTATAAATACCAATATAACTTTTTCTTTTTTCAGTCTTCCCAGCCTGCTAATAAGGGCTTCCCTTGCCCATCTGCCTACCCCACATGTATGAACAACCGTCCCTAATATATTATTTATTTTTTATCAATTTTTCTATTTTATATATTATAAACACTAATATAACATTTTCATTTTTCAGTATTCTCACATGGACTACCCTACCCCTTCTACTTACTTTGATTATTCTCCCATTTCCTACCATGGAGATCACCCGAGTTAGAGATTGTGTGGGTCATTGTTTACTTTAGACAACTATTATGCATCGTTATATTTCATATAAAGAATTTGTTTATTTAAATATTAATTAAATATGATTCAAAATTATTTTAATTATTTTGTCATTTAACTTATATATGATCTTTTGAAATTAAAAGAAGCTACACAAATGAAACAAAATGTTCAGTAACAATCGACTGTAGATAAATAAGATATTTTCCATGGGAAACAATTATTATCTCAGGAATATTATTCATTGAATTAAATATAAATGTTTTGGATGAAAAATAATAAATGTATAATAGAAAATCTATTGAGAATACTCATAAAAAGTTATCATGAAACTAGTATATATTGAAGAACACAGCCTGAATATGGTGCAGTTGATTACCTTGTATGTAAATTGACATTTGAATTTGTATTTCTTTAATAAAAAGGATTTAATATTGACTAACTATATATTCTTTATAAATTTGGTATATACACGCACTTCTTCAAAAAAATTAAATTATATACATATACGGTATTGTTGATCTAGAATTAATTTCCACAGAAGTGAAACATGTCAATAATCCTGATAGAGTTGAATATATGTGTGAGAGATTTTCATATACGATGATTCAATGCTGGATTATTCCATTTATTGTTAATTAAGAATAGAAACATAATTTTGAACTAATAATCATTATAATTTCTTTAATTGTTTTGTTTTTGTATCGTAGGGGAATTGGATGTTAGGCGTATTGTTCCCTAGTGAATTCACTTTATATTTGTCTTTTTTCTTTATTAGTGAATGTTCGAAAAAAATATTCCACCTTATTAGAAATGTATGTGTTTTATGTTTTTTCTAATCTCATTATGTTTTATTATCATTGTTTAGATATGTATAATTAGTTCATGAATATGAAAATGCAGTTCCTGGAAAAAATTTAACATGGAATGCAAATTGATAAAGACAACGAATAAAATCAAATATGTAGAAGTACAATTAATTTGTTTTTATATAAGAATTTGTTCCGAATTTTTTATATATTAATTTTTATTAATAGTTCATTGTTTTATAACTGTAGTTTGATCATCTAAAAGGAAATTTTGAATGTGGTTATTATATTCCACGATTCATGTATGATATAATCACAATTGGAGAAACTATGGAATTTGATAAGGATAGTTGTATTAATTTTTTAATATTTTCTGCCATATTATTCTATATTTTATCTCATATCATTCAATGTTATAATAGATATTTAGTGATTCATAGGCTTTTTCCCAATTGGATATGACTCATATTCAATCTATTATTTTGAACTATTTTTTTTGTCTGATTAGGATTTGAGGTATATATATTCTAATATTTATAAATAATATTACATATGGGTTCAAATAACAATATATTTTGATAAATTAGGTGTTCGAACATACTAATAATTAAATTAATGCATAAAAAATAACCACCAATGAGAATTCTGTTTGTTTCAGGTATGTGCATTTTAATTCTACATTATTTTGAATGTTTAATATTCTGAAATTTATAATTTTTTGGTAATGTTCGGTGTATATTTTTTTGTTTATTCATGGTATATGAAAGAATAAATAATAAATAAACCATGTGATGAGATGCTATGTACTATCCATGATTAGATAAAACCATGTCTTAATTGCTACAACTCCATTTCAAAAGGATAAAAAGGACATTGAAGTGACATAGAACAATCAAAAAGTGCATTAAAAATATTAAATTGTACCCTTATGTCATTGAGTGTAGCATCAGGACACAATGATAATGAGTAAACATGTACTTGATATCCACAAGGAATCAATTTATTACATGGTACTTTCTATCTATAATGAATTGAATTTTAGGTCAAGCCATAGGCCAATTATAGGTACATCGTAGTCATTGATCATGTTAAGTTAACCACACTGGTATTATTATATCAAGACGGCCTACATGTTCTAACTACAAAATAATGCTTCCTTAGTTATGGAAATAAATTTAACAAGAAATATCACTAAAGGAAGAAAAATACATATCATCGTGATATATATTGATGCAGTGATCTTAAACATGAATTCATTGATTTGTCTCAAGTGCCTCTACAATGTCTTTGTCTTGTTTTTTATAAAATTTATTGATGCATTGATCTTTAACTGGAATCCATGAAAATGTTATAGTGACACAAATGTATTTTCATTATTGTCAAAGAATAGTTGGGTGTTGTGAGAACTGGAAATTCTAGTGTCGTGGGACATGGAATGTTCCCAAACTTTTTGAAAGATGTCACTGATTGTAGATACGGGTATTTTAATAATACTATATAATACAAATGCGTAGATAATTTTCTGAATAACTAGATAAAATTATGTATGATATATATTTTATTGAATGGTAAATACCATTTTATTGATGTTTACTGTGTTTTTACAGGGGTTTTGATTTTATTGGAATTCTATTTTTTCTGAATTTTTTAAAAAATAATTTAACTTACATTGTCGGTTATTTTAAAAAATGGCACCAATGTTTTTAAAAAAACTATTTTTAGGCATCATTTTTATATAAAACCAACCCCTAAAACCAGTTTCCAGTGATGATTTTATCCAAACTGACTCCTTAAACCCGATCCTATTTGATTTTCGGTGTTGGTTTTAGGTAAAAGTGATGTCGATACCCTCAACAAAATTTATTTTCAGCATCGGTTTTTAGAAAACTGATGCTGAAAGGAATATTATTTACTTTGTCTTTATAGACCTCTGTTAAAATACAACCTAGAAAATAAAAAAACCAACATTAAAATATGATTTTATAGTAGTGATAGGAACGAGTTCCTCCCACCTCTACAACTAAATAGGTAAAATATGAACAAGATGATGACACCAATGGTTTAAACTCTTCCCATCTTTAATACCGAGGATAAGAAATCAAACAACAAATTGAATGACCCTAGGATTTCCCCTGACTACGTGCCAGCTTCACTCTGAGAGCTATAGATGGAGCTCAAATGATTGTGGCATCTTCAGCCTCATAGATGGGCCTTGAAAACCCCCTAATGGAACATCAAATTTTGGTTCCATTGACAAAATTCCCTGATCCCTGAGAGGGTTCACCATGACATAACACACTCCAAAACACACTTTACCAAAACATGACATTTTTCTAAAAAAGGTCTTAGAAGATGCACACACATCACTATTTGTTTCTTCTGTTGAAAAATGGTAGGAATAATGAACATATCGAAACACCTTCATCTAAACATAGGATGTCGAGATTTTCTATTGGGAGGCCCACTTCCTACGAGCAGAGACTCTTAGATGATTGTACAACCTTATCCTTTAAAGTCAAACAAGCACACAACAACACAAGGCATCACCAAACATGGCCGTTGTGACTGGTTGAAACAAAATTCATAGAGAGAGAGCTTATGAAACATCCCCAAACATCACAAAATTCAAGAAAGTTCCCATAATAGCCTCTCATTACCAGATTTACCAAACTGGTGTTTTATCATGAACCCTTGCTCCGAATAGACTCTAATATAACAAGAGGAACTTTTAGATACCATCCACACAAATAACCCCATACTACTTTCACCTTCTATGAAATGGGTAACTTATGAACCCAATGTCTCTTTTAATCTTCCATGAGAAATCTCCAGCTACAAGAGGATCCACAAAACCAAGAAATGAAATGGTGTAGACACAATCTAAAAAACATGTGAAAAAGATTCCTTATGTTGATCAACTAGAGTATCTTCAAATAGAGAAACAATGTGGGCTGCACTTCAGTGGTGTATTAACTCTTAATAGGGCAGTACCTTATTCAATGAGAGAACCGAAGGACCCAAATAAGATAGTGCATTGGTCATAATGTGTAACAAACTATAATTGAACACATAATAGGAACCACCGTAAATCATTCTTAGATAATTTCTCATAAGAGACAACTAACCAGCCCTTCATCCAAATTATTCGACCAAACACAAACCCAAAACACCATTCAACAGGAGGGTTTTTTGGACTAGAACATCCTACAACAACAAAATTTACAAATACACATAAGACACACCACCCAAACCAGTCATGAAGACAACAATTTTTTCCCTAAAATAAATCACTTCATTGAAAAAAAATGTGTTAGTGGTTATCGTATCCAACAATGATAGCCCATGGGCCTCACATATGCATGTTTCCATGCCACAACAGGTACCTTCATTATATACATCCCAAAACTTGTCCAATCATTCCATAAACCATCCATCATACCAAATAACCCCATGCATGTGGTTGCTCATGAAAATACCATAGGTTAAAACAAAATTAATTTCCAATTTTCAAAACCAAAACATTCAACAAATACATCTTTTTTCTCAAGACCATTATCCACGAAATCAAAACAATAGTTATGTATTATAAAAAATTTCAAAATATCACCAATAATTCATTAAAAGATGAATTTCAATTCGTTCACATTAATTTCAAAACATTTCATCTCGTATAAAAAACATTCAATTTCATGAAAAACTCCATTTCCTAAATCATTGTTAAATTGGGAGGTCAAGTCCACTAAGTTATTACATGATTCTGAACATTCATAAAACATCTCCAAAGATCATAAGTAACTAAATCAAAATTCATTTCTAAACTCCAAACATGAACTCCAAAATAGTCCATCACATTAAAACACATTTCAATTGTTTAAAAAACTATATTGGAAACACTCTCAAAAACCAACATTAATAAAGATCCTGCTTTCAAAAGAGGTTTAAACACACAATTTTCCATTTTAAATAAATTCTAAAAATTCAGTTCTACCAATTCAAAAATAATGCCACATTTACATTACAGGAAAAAAGCTTCATAAAAGATCACATTTCTTAAATGGATTACTTTTTTATTTAAAACAAAGTCCCATGATTCCGTCACGAATGACACATGACAATGTGAGAGGAAACTAGTTTTGGTGGGTGACTTGGACATATAGTCATTGGCCATGCATCAATAAATTTATCATTATAAAGAGTGTACTAGGGAAATATCATCAGATCCACATGGATTTCCCAGACCTACAAGCTCACTAAGACTATTAACCCAACTCTTTATTCATTTACCCAAATCATCATCAAACAAAGAAAAGGAAAGGACTCAGGAATATCCTGACATACCCTAGTTACCTGAATCATGTTATGAGGTGTGTTGGCTAGGTAAACTACTCATAATTGGAATGTCAATCACCTGTCAATTGTTACTCTAGACTATCCTGACTCTTCCCCAAATAACATGACACAATAGAGTGAACCTCTATTGATACCATTATGTTGCGAACCGAATCTAGTCTCCATGAAAACCAGTACCCTGCCCCGCCCATGTCATGGCTTGAAGGACGTTTCCAATCTCCACGGGCTAGTACAAGTTCCCAGGTATTACATACGAAAATTAGGTATTGATATACCTGAGTTTATAAATAGAAAACAACTAATAGATCCAATAAAACAAATCTGGATTTTTCAAACAAAAGAATATTTTATAAAATTTCAGAATTGTAATACATAACCTAAAACAATTTTTAATGAAATTAAAAATGAATAAAAAATAGACATCACAAGTACCTATTCATGGTAACAGTCACCACCCTAATGCCAACAACACAACACTGCAACACGAAGGACCTCTATAAACCAAACAATTGGCACAAAAAGTTGTACCCAAACCTGTGAAAAAATAACCATGTCAACTTAAACCATAAGGTGTAAGTAGAGTGTGAGACAAATTCCTATAGGATTCCCCCACTAAATTATACCATGTGATAAGCATTCATGGAAGAAATCCATGTTTGTTTTCAAAAACATGAGAAGCCTTTAAATTTTTTAAAAGATACAACTTTAAGGAAAATTAGTTTTTTAGTGGGCTATTTTAAAGAATCCGCAATTATAAAATAGAATGTAAATGCTACTGAATTTTCATGCCAAACATACCATATGCCCAAAGTACGCAATAATTATCTAATTTTAATAAGTGACTAGAAAATATCCCCTAGGAACTAGCTCACTCTTGGTCCGAGGTACCTCATATCTCGGTGAAAGTTACCATAAAAGTATATGTTCTCGTGCACATGATCCACTAGTAGGGATCATCCTCATAAACTAGTGGTCCCCCAAAATAATCATCATAAACATCATCATAGTTTAGTTAGTGTTGTCATCATCAAACTTGGTACATGAAACTGTGTCAAAACCCCACAAGATCACTAGCATACTAGTACTTGCCCACCCACCTACATACATGGGTTTTATCCACATGTGCTCAAACAAGTTCCAGAAGCCATGAAATATAATTTTAACATGAATATACCACTTCCATGTCACAAATACACCATTCATCCCACACACATGTAACATAATAAACTTTTCACAAACAGAATACATTTTTCACTTCATACTGACACAAAACATCCCAAAATGTGTGTCAAATCATTCTTTCAATTTGATAAATCATTTCATAAATTTATAAAACATTAGAAAAATATTTGATATCTCAAATCACACATTAACATTCTAAATCCCATCTTATGTGAACACACTCACTAAAACATCTCGCAAAATGTTTCATATCCCTTCCACAATTCGATAAATCATTTAAGAAATTTTATAAAACATTTCCAAGATGGTAAACAACACATAACCAACCTTTCACAATAAATAGAACCATTTAAAAAATATAAACCCACCCAAATAGTACATAAACATCCTTTTCACACTTGTGTAACTCAATAACCAAATTTCAATTTTCATAAAACAGTTTGAAGAAGTACATCTTGGTTTATCACAAGAAAGCATTCAAAAACCCTCTTCTAAACCCAAAATCACACCAAGACCCCACCGAAGCAGAATTTGTAGCCCAAAAGACATTTAATAAATCACTTCAATGTGTTATAAATTTAACCCAAATATTATCACAAAAGTTACACATGGAAAACACCCAATTTAAAAAAATACATCCATAAAATTGAACTCCTAACAATATCCATCAAAAAATATTTTCGCAACTCACACAACATATGAGGAACATGAAACATAATTAAATAAAGAATGATAATTCATTAAGAAAAGCATACGCATGGAACCCACCTTCCATTTATGCCAAAAACACCAAACCGTTCTATGAAACATCGATCGCACCACCCATTCACCTTAAAAAAGTGATATCAATACCTAATACATAATATTTTTATTCAAAATGACACAAAATAAAACCCTAGGTATTAACACTAGTGACAGGACATTTAAATACAACAAGAAATGTGGAGGAAACCCTAATAAAATGGGGGGAACATGAGGGGAAACTCACTTAATTGAGATATCATGAATAGAACTCTTCACATACACTAATAGATTAATTTTTAAACAACAAAAAATGAATGTGATGTTTGAATAAGGGTGAGTAGGTCTTGTGAGAACTAAAATGGTGGTAAAAGAGTAAAAATTAAAGGATATATGAAAGAAAAAATTTACCTCTTCAAATATGGATGATTTGAGAAATCTAGTGAAATTTTTCCCAAATTCGAGGGGAATATGAGCTCCAGAGAGAGGAGGGAGAGCATGTGAGTGCTCCTTCGGTAAGTGGTCTCAAGTGAGAGTTGGAATGACTAAAAAAACATAAAAATTTATTGTGATATAAATGAATAAAAAAATAATGTATGAAATGCGATTTTGGGATGGCCAACCACTTTAATTTAAAAACCCAAATCCATCAATATTAAGTATTCTTATGGGGTCAAAATTGATATTGTGCTCTTAATATACCAGGGGAAGCATATTGAGAAGTGTAATGGGTATAAAATGTTGAAAAATTAAGGAGTTATATAAGACATAAAAATTATTTTTAAATCTGGAAATGGGATCACGGTTTGGCTCAAATTTTCAAAAGCCACCATTTCCACCAAAATGCTTATGAAACCATCCAAAACAAAGAAATAATGGAAATTAAATGAATAATTCCTTTAAACTAAGTCATGGAAGTGAAAAAAACCATCACAAATCCAAACCATTTAAATAAGACTCATTTTTATTGAAAAACTATTTTCCATACAACCATTTATAAATTCCATCAATAAAAAAATTTATAATCACCATTATAAATTCAATATGATAAAGCAATTTGCACAACAGTACATCCTGATTTAACAATTTTACAAAAATGATAGATACTAAATAAAGGGGATTTCATCCAAATGTTTAACAGTGATTTTAATGTAAATTTCATTATATTTTACCAATTTTTATCTAAGACAATAAATTATAGATATATGATTTGAGATTGAAGCCACCTACCTCAACTTTTTTGACGAATCTCAATAAAGGATATAGATTCCACAAAAATCCAGGTCAATTATCCACAAAACCTCCTTAAATATCTTATCCTATAATGATCAATAGCAAATATAAACATATTTGGAATTCTATATCTTGTATCTACCCATATCCATAATAGATCTAAGAAACTGAGATGAGAGGGGAAGTAAATCTAATTATATATATGAAACTAATCAAGAATGAGGAATAACTATCACATTCATTAGAAATATAGATTTGAATCACCATGGAAAGACATCATATGGACTTAGGATCGATGAGATAACCATATTTTTCTTTAGAAAAAAAATAATCCCGAGTTAGAGCTTGTTTGGGGAAAATGAGTTGATTAATAGCATGGATGACCCAAAGCCAATTTTTTTTGGATCATGTTTTAACCCCACCCACAATTAGACAAACTGTCAGTTAACCATGTGATAGGTAAAACCTTAAGGAAACCCTCACTTGTCCTCCTCATACGGTCTCCCTAATCGTGCTCAACCTGTGCCAATGATACTACCTCTAAACTAAAACTTTGCAAGTTTTCTCCAAGGATATCTACATGGCTTGGAGAAACCGAACACAGACTATGAAATGATCTTCAGCCAAAAAAACATATTGAAATTTCAACAAACTTTCCCATCCATCACCCAATGAATTTATATACATAACAATTAATGAAAGTAATATTTACAAGAAATCGGTGGTACTACACATCATCATTTTATGATGGATTGGAATGAGAGAAGGTACTGAAGTTATTTAAATTTATGAAGAATATATATTTCTTAAATTTTTAATATATTCATTATTTCATCTTTGTAATCATGCATATTAAATATAGATAACAAAAATTGCATAGCTAGATGGACATGGTAATCCATACATACACATGATCGATGTTTTGTCTTTTTATATGATGGGGACGATAAGGAATAAGGTTTTACCAAAATCATAATAACATATCATTTTTATTATAATACATATATTATCCTTGGATTTTTACTAAACGTTAATATGTTGTAGAAGAAGAAAAAAAAATTGATGGAATTTGTAAATAAAATTACACCTTATTTGGTATACTTCCTTTATAAATCTTCTTAATGTTACTACAATAGGTATTTTGGAAGGAAAAGAATATTTAAGACATGAATAAATATGTTTAGAAGATGAATTATTAGGGTTTGGTTTATATACATCAATCAAAGTGGTGTAAATATATGAAGGTTTGGGCACCCTATTATATAAATGGGTAGGGGAAAACATATAATATCTTAATGTATTAATTTAATAAAAATTATTTCTAAGTACAAAAAAATAACAAATTTATATAATTATTGAAAAATATTAGGATATGTATATACAACCTAATAAAAAATTCCCATATGTTTTTTAGGCTTCCACCAATATCTTTTATTATCCCCCCCCCCCCATTAAACCATTTGACAATTACCGTAATTTTAATGTTTTATACCTTTTATGTTTTGATGATATTACTAAAAAATGAATAAAAATAAAATTTTATAATGTTGATGATGTTAAAAACTATATCTCATTCATTTGGATGAATATAAGTTTTAAAAAAAAATTATTTATCTAGTAAAATAAACATTATTATAAAATATCATAAACATTATTTTAAAACAATTCTTTTAATGTGATTTTTAATATATTACTAAAAATAAGGAATTATAATACAATGCATTAAAAACATTATAAATTTTCATAATAATTTATCGAATATTTTTTGGAAATTAGTTAGTTGAAATTTTATCACTTTTAATAATATTAAATTAAATTCTTTTACTTTTTTATTAGTTAAATAAATAATTTATTCCCTTATCAAAAAAAATATGTTATTTTCTAATAAAAAAAATTGAAATAAATTTTCATCATGTAGAATATTTTATTATAAAATAAATTTACATTTAGTTTCATTAATAACATTATTTTTTCCTTATGTAGGCACAAAACTAATATTTATAATTATGTGATGGACATTTTGTAACACTCTTTGAATTAAATAATAAATTGGTAATTGTAAAGGAAAATTTTCCATTATACAAATAAATTTCAATTCTAATGTGATAATGGGAAAATTATAATCATTAAATAATAATTTAGATAAATTATTATGATCATGTCCCTTATTTTAACATAGATTAACACAATTTAACATTACCGAGATTATAAATTTTACCATAGTTAATATTTAATTTAACTACAAAAGGGACCATTTTTTTAAAAGTAAAGTATCCAGATTCAAAATATGGTATATATTTTATTATTTAAAATTCTAACTTCTTACTTTTATATTTTATTTGTTTTCGAAATCATAAACAGTTTTTAATAAAATATGATCAATAACTATTTATGCCCAATGTATTTTATTTTGTTTTTGTAGAAAACATTACATTCTATCATGCATAGAAATTTTACTAATATTTCAGGAATTTGATATTTACATTTACTAAATATAATACATTTGATGAAGATACATCTGATACATATTAATAACCTTTGTTCATACCAAATGTTCAAAATATGTTTTTCTAGCTCGACTAACAGAATTATTTATCATTGGAAAAACATTAGAAATGATGCATTCGACAAATTATCATTTAGTTCATCATATTTACAATAAATAAGAATGTGAATCACACTAAAATAGATTTAGAATCAATGTATCCATGAATATTTTATATCATAAGTAATGATTTTAGCATCGTAATGGTTAGAAAAAAATAGATTAGACATTCACTTAAAGATAAGTTTTTAAGCCACAAATCTCTAAGGATATTGAAAAATAAACTCAATAATATAACCATTGGATCATTTAATTTAAATATTAGTATATTAAAAGTGTTTGGAACTATTACATTTCCCTACTCAAGTCATAAAATGTATAATCTATGTGAATTTATTATTCATATTCTCTATATATATATATATAATTCTTTCTACAGAATCATTTTTATTGTTTTTCCCTTAAGAACATTTTAATTTTATATTGTGTCTTATCAGTATTATGATTGAGTGATTAAAGGGATAAGAAGATGGTGAATGTGTCTTATTAAATTGAGGGATTCCAATGATAGATTCTAATAAACATATATTGGGCTTTTGAATATAAGAAGACAGATCTTATTTTGGGCACCATATCGATTGATTTCGTGGTAGGGAAATATAGAAATTATAGTACATTTAACACTATGTATACATTTTGTTAACATTATTTACTACCATTATTGTCATGGTAAAAAGGGTTATTTCTATTATATGTAAATATCATTTCATTCGTATTGTATAAGCTCTTGTTTTAATTTTATTACAATATTATTTACTATTGTGCATATATGGATATAAAATTAGTTTTGAAAATCATTCATATCATTTTTAAATGTTGTATTTGTGATACAAATTAAAACACACTTTGATATAATCAGATATTTTTTAATTATGTTTCTAATAATTTAATCATCAGATATAATATGATTCTATTGTTTTTATATATAGAGGTATTGTGTTTTCTTATAGTTTAAAGTAATTAAAATAATATTCACACCCTCTTAGAAATGTATTCATCTTTTTTACCATTTATATCGATGAATTTCTATGATCGGAGGATATAATAATTATACATGTTGATTGTTTACATTCTTCATCAAATGCATGTTTATTATGTATTTTTAGAAACTTCTTGTCAATGTAACTTTTTACACTAATGTGTATTTTTAGAAGAAAAAAAAATTTGTCATTTTTTTAATATGTAATGTATTAATATTGGATCTATTTAAAATATAATTCATATTTAGAAATATTACTTTCAGGAGAATGACTATTAGTATTGGAGATATATATTTAATGTTTTATCTATATTGGAGTTGATAATTTCATAATGCTTATAGGGAAGTATCGTATTCTCGATAAGCGAGTTTCTGCTTTTAATAATTTTGAGAAGCTAGAATTTCAGTTGAACTAAATTGTATGAAATGATTTTTTGTGTTCTATAATGAGGATTATGTAATGTCATATATCATCTACTGAAATATCCAATAGTGTTTAGCGTAAATATTATGTACCATGTTTTGTTACATCTAATATCATTGAAATAATAAGATCCATTCTTAGAGCTAAAAACATTGACTTTATTTTTTTACTAGGTGAATTAGTTTCCAAGGTTAACCAAATACCATTGATAATTATAAATAATTTACATCATCTTTTTGAAATAAAATTCCTGATTAAATTTTGGATGAATAATTATTGGCATAATGCCAAATTGGTGGGAATAAAAAAAATACTATTTTAGATGATAAAAGGAATAAAAATCATGTAACCCTTGAGGATCTTATTAGTACCCCCATACAATATGAAATAAAATTATTAAGGAATTATAGAAAAATAAAAACAAAAAAGGTGGAGTTTTTTTTACAAATTAAAATATTCATACTAATGTTTATTCTGCATATAATGTAGTATTGTCTTCAATAAAGTATAATGTTGATTTTGAATATGGTTAAAGTTCATTAAAACATTATATGAATAAGATGACTAGTATTTTAAAAAGATGAATATAATATTTGGTGATTTTTATTTAATATACAGATATAAAAATGAAATAATGATCTAAGTGGTTGAAACAATTCTGATGTTATATGTTATAGTTGAAGAAAGAATGACACATCCGACTTGATTTCTTTATGACCTAATGTAAAGATAAAAATAAATTATTCAGGCATAAAATATAAGAAATATTATATGTCTAATATAATTTAATAAATTATATTATATGAAAAATGGAGTTCTAGTGGTGGATATTCTTCATAAAATTATTCTAATAAGGAATGTCCCAAACATAGGTACATTCGTATTTAAAAAAAAAAATAAATTTAAGAAATCATTGTATTTTGGAAAATGTACATAGTTATGAAGAAATTACCTTAAAATTAAAACAATCCTAAAGATGAGACAATATCTACATCTTTTGGTTAAGAATATTCTTCAACTAAAGATTATACATAATATGATTATGATGATGTTTTTATATTTTCTCAATTTTTATAAAATGAAAATTACAATGTTTCAAAAACAAATTATAATAGTGCCAAAGAAATAAAATTTATGTACAATTAATGAATAACCCTTTTCTAACTAATTATGTATGATATAATTCAAATGATATTTATAAAACTAATTTGTAAAAATATGGTATCTAAAACGAAATTGAGAAAACTATATCTCAGAAAAATAGTTTTAAAATTGATTTTGATTAAAATATTCCAAATACTATTTACAATTAGTTATCAAATAAAAATAATTGATACCTAGTTTAAATAACCATTTTTCTATGTTTTCCCCTGATAAGGATTACATTGAAAAAATTTATAAACTAATTAATCCCCATTGTATTTATTATGGAATGGTTTTTTTCCAAAAAACCAATATTCAAAAATAATTACATTTTTAACAAAAGTGATAAATTTTCTACTCAAGGTCAATGTGCTAAAAATTGAAAAAAAATATTAAATAGTGTTTAGTCTCTTAGTTTTTAAAATATGTATTCTATAAAGAAATAAAATTTAATCAATTAAATATTTTTGGTGAAATGTGTTTATAAAAAAATTTAAAAAATTTAAAATACAAGAACCTAGATGGTTTGGTATTAGAATAACTAATTCTTCTATTTTTATATATTAAATATAGTAGCAACAACAAAAACATATAGTAAATATATTTAGGATATTCCAAGAAAATTACTAGAAAGAAAAATACTTATTTCTGAATATTATCCAGACAAAAAGTGGCAAGGAATTTATTATTTCCTCTAATCAGTATGAGAATGAAGACACAGTAAACATATAAGGCCTCAAGATCTAAGACATACCATTTCTTAACACGTTTGAAGGCTAATATTAATTATAACATAGAATATTTGGACAATGTAACCTTATAATTTTTTATTTTTTTGACTAGGAATGGACTAGTTATAGATCTATACGAACTAAAGATTTATATTTTAAGCATTTTCTATCTTTTCAATATGGTAATAAACACAATTCATGTTTAAATATATTAGTTAATTATCAACATCTAATGATTTATAGTTTTTTAAAAGAGACTTATTCTTTCCTTAAAACATTATTCATTGGTAGAAAATATATTGTATATGTCTTAGTTGATAATTCTACAATATTCACATTTCTTTATTTTATTAAAAGGAAATTTGAAGCCTTTAGTTATATTAAAATGTTTATATCTAGATATAGAACTGAATGAATCCTATCTTTAATAAATGACCATGGTTATCATGGTGGTGAAATAAAAAAAATTTCTTAAATCATCTTGTCGATAGAAATATATTGATCATAAATTTTCACCACCATGTACCCCATAATAAAATGTCATAGATGAAATAATAAATAGATTTCTACAATATATTACTATAACCATACATACTGAATACTTAGTTTCTAAACATTTTTTGGGTGCAATATGTTAGTACATCATATTATACTATAAATTAAGTTTTAATTAGGCTTTTCATTTGTAAAACCCTTAATGAATTATATAATACAAGAAAAAAAATGTTACTAACTTATTTTTTTTCAATTCAATGTATTCATCATAAAAAAATATTACATACATAAAATTTCACCCACATCGGATGAAAGAATATTTTTAGGATATTATAATAATTCAACATATTATATATTTTTTAATAAAAAATATTATACTATTGAAAAAAATTTACATGTTAGATTTTGATGGAACTGATCATTTTGTTTCCAAACAACCCAAACCTACATTGTGAAATATTTTTTATAAAAGTAATTTTCAACAATTTTTTAAGAAAGTTATTCTCATATAAATATAACTCAATAATATTTTTTTAATGTTATTTGGTAGGATTATTTTTCTACCAATAATATAATAATAGAATTTTAAAAACGTAATATGTATGTTGTTTTAATGAATCATCGTAATGATTGTATAATTAGTGATGCTGATAAACAAATTAAGACTAAAAATTGTTTTGAAAAATATGATTGATAATATTGATTTCTTTTCTCAATTTTTACATAAATTTCCTAACGAGGTTTTTTTATGAACATCGGAAAACATTTATTAAATATAAACTCAATGAGTAGAAAGGAAACAAGTGAAGAATTTAGTTTAACAACCTAAATAAACTTCTATAATTAGAGTAAAATGTTTTGTTTTGGTGTAAATTTTTTGATAAAGGAATAATATTTATAATTAATGGCATCCTTATTTATAATGTTTATAACAAAAAAGTTTTAATTTACTATGATAAATCCTATACTCGAGTAGCAAAACATGAAGCTATTAAAATACTTATTGCCTTTATAGAATTTTTAATTTAAATATATTTCAAATGGATGTAAAGTGTTATTTATTTAATTGATAGTTTTAAAAGGATAATTATCAAGAAAAAACCATTGGTTTTTAAAATTATAAACATCAAGACCATGTTTTTAAACATACCAATGCAGTTTATGGACTAAAATAAGCCCCTATACCTTCATATGATATTTTAATTATATTTTTGTTATAGAAATTTATTTTATTGAAAATAAGACCCAACACTTAAAATTGAAGAATTAGAAAAAAAATTTGATTATAGAAATTTATGTTGCTGAAAATATATTTGGTTCAACTAAAAAATCATTAACATATTCCATTTTCATATCTTATGAAGTATGAGTTTGAAATGAGTACGATATGTGATTAAATAAATTTTCATGGTGTTATAATTTCAATAAAATAAGAATTTTATTTTATATATATAAATTAATATATATGGATTACATAATTAAATAGGGTATTACAACATTAACTGATTTATTAATCCCATTGGTACCTCCATAACATTATATACTAATGAGGCTGGGAAACTAGTTGATCATAAAAAATTTCAAGGATTGATTGGAATATTACATTACATAATAACTAGGTTTCAATATTTAATGTATGTAGTATTCATAAGTACTGGATTTCAAAAAAATATGAATTATTCCCATCTAAAAGATATTAGGAAAACATTTCTTTATCTTAAGGGAACTATGTATATTTTATTATACTATTCTTACGGAATTATTTTTTTAACATAAAATATTTTCATATTATTATTGTGGTTGATATAGAATGAATTGAATACGTACATATTGTACTGGTAATCTATAAGGGGAGTAATTATTTTCATAGAATTTTATGATGCAAAACCCATTTTCAATTTCCACTACTGAAGCGAAATAGGTAGTAGCTGGATGATTTTGTGCTATAGTGTTGTGGATGCAACAGGTACTCATAGACCATGGCATGAGTAGTAAAAAATATCAAAACTATTATAAAAATAGATGCTCCATTCCATTTATTTAAATATAAAAATAACTCACTTTTTAAGATCACAAATATGAGAAACCATTTCCTTCAGGATCCCACACTTAAAGGAGATATAATTTTATAATTAATCAGAACAAAATAACAACATTATAATATTTTTAATAAGCACATTAGTTCTAATATATTTGAATACACTAAAAAGAAGCTTGGAATGATCAATATTAAGTGATCATTTATGACTACTTCATGTTTACCAATCTTGTTAGAACAATATACCAATTTTTATAGGGGGATTACATATACATTATTTCCAAAAATTTTGTTTTTTAGAATAATTTTATTTTTATAAAATGTTAGTATTCTAAAAATATTAATCATAGTGACTTTTCCAATCTGAAAATTTTATAATATTTTTTTGTCAAAATTTAAAAATTATTTTCCAGAACCAAAAATTGAATAAAAATTTTTTGTTTCAAATATTGGTATAACCTTATCAAGATAATAAATTTTCATCAAATAAACTATAATAATAAATTTTTGAGAAATCGTAATCTGTTTTTATATTACAAAATATCCTATTTGTTTTTTATTTTTAAAATTATCATATTCCATTTACATTATAAAACAATATAATTTTTTTAATAGAAAAGTTTTGAAATTTACTTCTTTTTACTACAAATAGGAATAATAGTTTAATCGTACCTTTGAAACACTCAACTACAAAATTTGGACTTTAATCTTTAATGTATTTTCTATAATACATTACTTAATATTATAATGGTTTAGACTACTTAGTATTTAAGCTTTCTTACATTGATATGTTTTTAAAAGATTAATTTTTTTCCAATATTAATGATCCCTAATCAGATAAATGTTTTAAAACATTATGATTTTAAATATACTGTGATATATTTTTTAAATTAAATGGCTCCCATCATATAATTTATGGTTTAATCTCATCTTTTGGTAGAATACTAGAATTTAAGTGAAATTTTATCACACGTATAAAATAGCAGAAAAAACATGTACTAAATTGATTTCTATCGGTTTAACCATAACCAATTGTTACCCCTCAGACTCATTAGTCTAATACATTTTCCATTCATCTGATCTTCGACTCAATTTTCAATACAATGAAAAATAAGATCATGAAAATTATTATTTAACTCGTGAAAGACACATTTAAATTACATGGATATATTCATAAATTATTATTTTTAAAATTTTATTTTTGTTTCAAGGATGGGATGGGGTTTGTGTACAGAAACAAGATAGAGATTTTGAATAGTAATACCATTAATTTGTAAGATAATTTTGTGACTCTATTCTATTTTTTAATGAAGAAGGAATGTAAAATATATAATTTAACATGTATTTTAAGATATATTATCTTTCATTCAAGATAGTTGTAGACTTTGTGGGTGTTACATCTAATAGTGAGGAAAAATTAACTTCCCACAAGTTTCTAGACACCCATTAATCTTTCCAAGGAGAATATGGTTAATTCTTATTTGTTTTCATTCTATGTGAAAGTATGGAATGTTTCAAAAATATCACTAGAATGAAAATTAATTAAATTTTGGATGTATGGTTTTTAAATTCTAGGTAAGGCTGATATGGAAACATTATTTTTTATGTCCTTATTTAATAATAAATTATAAATATAAGGAAAATTGATTGAGTGAAATTATATTCATTATGGGGGAGAATATTAAATATTATGGAATAAAGTCAATGTCTATAATGTTTCCATCCTTCATCAGTATGTTAATTGTGAAATGTTTTAATCATTTTAATGATCATAATAAGTCATACCCAGTCAACTAAAATATTTTTTTCATTAGTGAAGAATCAATTTCATGAATGATATTGGATTCATATTTTAAATAAAAAAATTTATATGGATGAAGGATCCATATATAAAGCTCAAAAATTAAATAATTATGATGGTGAAAATCATAATTGAAAGGATAAATATTCCCCTCTAATGAAAAATATGAAGGATAGGACGACGATTAATGATTAGTTTTTGAATTTGATGTTATATATGTCACAATATAATCATGGGGATCCTATATGTAGTCTTGATTATTCTAAGGAATTGGACTTGAAAATTATGAAAAATAAATAATTAGTAGATGAATATAAAAGGTAGATGAAAAAAAAAGATAGATTAAGAATTAGTATTTGAATGTTTTTTGTTGGACGTTGGGAATGATTTGGAAAATCACATCTTTCTAGTTCTTCATAACTATCAGATTATTCATAATGATCATATTGTTTTTGAAGAAAGAGTTATAATACCTTTTTTAATTCCTTTATTGGTTGATTAGTGAAATCAAAACAAGATTTGGAATAGTTGGATCCTTCTATACCTGAGAATAAATAGATATCTAAATAAATTGGTAAGGTAGTATTAATAACAACTATCCAATAAGAAGAATAGTTATAGAAACAAGTTGAATAAGAATTAAAAGTTAAATTTGATGAAGAATTATTACATGAAGACATTGTAGTGGAAGTAGAAGAATATGACAAGGAAGACGTTCATTAATAAAATAATCAAACCGATGGAAAATTTGATTTAAAAAAAATCATTACATTATTAATTTTCCAAAAAAATATTACCTTCAAAAAATGATATGGATGAAAACATGGATGGTACTCATCATGAATAATATTTAATGGAATAGTAGAAAGATTCATACCCTACGGAAGAAAAACAAAACCAATAATCAAATATGAAATATGATGATAAAGTAAAAATTAGATAAAAATATTATTATTAAACATTTGTTTGGGGAATCATAAGATCGATATAATATTCTAGATACACATTAAAATAATGTTGAAATGAAATGGAAGACAATTGATGTTGGAACTAGGAGATGATAAACTCTTTATGTTGAGCTTGATCAACTGGACTCATAATCAATAGTTCCTAAAAAGGAAGTCGATTATAAATTGCATAACATAAAAATGTTGATTTTTTATTTTTTTATCTACCTAAAAATGAAGAAATTTTAAAGTTGATAAAAAACCATTGAATAAGAAATCAGAATCACTATATTTTTTGAATGAATCAATGACTAAAATTGATGCATATTTGAACGTAAATCAAGGAATTTTTAAAACCCTAAAATCTTTAATACAATGAGATGCTCAAGTGTTCAAACGAAGTGGATAATTATATATTTAGAAATGATGATCAATTTATGTATGTAAAGAAACATTTTTTAGAATCTGTACATTCTTTTAATTAGCTGCGTTCTGATGCATCAAATTAAGTGAATTTCATAAAAAATATAGAGATTCACTTAATATTCAGAAAAATTAAATTCCTTGAAAGAAATTTTTTTGAATTTATATGTAGATACTACCCATGTAAAATCATGTGGATCTAGAAATTTCTTTATTAATTAATAGAATAAAAATTACTGTATATAGATTGAATGATTGTTTATTTATACTCAAAAGATGGATATTTTGGAAGAAAATATTGTGAAGCATGAGAGTGATCTAAATAAGATCAAAAAGAAGAATTAATTCATAAAGAACATCTTGAATAAAATTATACCATTAATTTCAACTATTGATTTAGTTTTTAAGACATTTTACTTTTTCATGATCATTGTATAAATGTTTTCCAAATCCTTGGAACTTGAATGTATTATTATTATGATTTGATATGTGTTAATTAACATTATTCATTAATGATTTTTTAGTTCATCTGTTAAATATGATTCATGTGTTATTTCTCCTCTAACATATTTGGTACATATTCATTCATTCCCTTTTCTTTTGAAAAACAAAAAGGGGAGAATATTTTATTAAGAGGAAGAATATCTTATAAAGGAGTGATATTATACTAATGGGGGAGGTAATAATACAATCCATCATACTAAAATAGAGTTATAAATTTATGTATAGATTTTAATATAATTTCCATTGTAATAAAAAAGAGTAATAACCCTATATTGTGTTATAATTAATATCTGTAATGATACTAAAAGATCAAAAGGTTGAATGAATTTCAGGATTTAATTTTTATTCATGGGTCATGTCTTGTGGTTTCTAAAAAGGGTGAGACTGTTAAGATATTAGAAATACTTCTTACGTTTTCATTACCTTAGTGTAGGAAATCAATAACACAATATTAAAAAAATACTAAATTTTTATGTCATATGTTATTTAGTATTTTTTTTGTTGGAATATTTAATTTCTACCATTCATAGATATGTTTGTATTATATTATGAATATAAAAATTCAATTTACTCAATATGGTTTATCAAAATGATGACGTTTCTAAGACATTGTAATTACCTTTGTTTATACAAGTTGTTGGAGTTGTGTATTTTCTACCTGACTGAAAAAATTAATGATCAATAGATGGACCATGGTGCTGGTAAATCATACAAATCCTTTTTTTAGTTCATCAAATTGATAATCAATTATAACTCCATATTATTGAAAAATATTATAATCATTATAAGTAAGAAAAAAATTTTATTTCATGTAATAATTTTATTATTTTAATGGTGCTAAACAAATAATGATGTCGGTAATTCAGTTACATATGATTTTTCTTGTGATATCATTACACGGTCATTGCATCAAACTTAGAAATATGACTGTTGGAGCATCTATTATAAATATTATATCATTCAATGACTTTGGTGATGATACATTTTAAAACTCGATTCTTCTAAAGTATGTTCTTCGTGATATTCTCATTCATAATAATTGTAAATAGTCAATGTGTTTTCATTCTAATGAATCTTTTTCTAGCGTTTTTTCCAAAGAAAATTATCTATAGTATTATGCATATGATCATTATTACAATCATTGGATTCTTGGGATATGAAAGCAGTGAATCTTATCCATCATAACATGAGATTCATGGGAGACGTAGAAAGAAACCAATCGTCATATCAAAGGATTATGAGGATTGGAATACATAACTTATTTTAATCATCAAGTTGCGATATTTCCTGGAATAGAATATCAGACATTAAAATATGAAAAATTATGTTGATATTTTATTCATGTTGATTTACTACCATTACTCTTATGATTAAAAGGGATTTCATTTAGATATATCTTTTTTTTCATTATTATAATATAATATTTTTATTTCTTGTTTTATAGGTCTCACATCCACTGTGTAAATTTTGATAGAAAAATATCTATAAAAACATTTCCAATCATTTTCTTAATTTTTTATCTATGATAATTATTAAAACATACTCTATTATAATAAGATCATATGTGGTTATGATTCTAATACATTAAACATTTTATGATGTCTAAGTATGATATTTTTAAGAGAAGAATTATGTTTTTTATAGTTTAATGTTTTTAAACTATATCTGACCCCCATTATAATACTAACATAAATTTTTACTCTTTATATGAAATTTTTTTCAATTTTATATTTATATTATTGTCATAAAATAATTTTAAATTATGTTTGAAAAAATAGACAATAAATAGTTTTTCAACAAAATAAATTTGTATATATAAAATTACTTTTATTCTAAAAATCATGAATTTGATTATATTGATATTAGTTGGATTATTCAAAACAAATGTAAACTAATTTTCTTTAAAAATGATTTTAATTTTTTTCTTTTTATATAATTTTAAAAAAATTACATTTTTACTAAAAATTCATATCGTTCACTAATCAATATAAAATCATTCTATTCTTAAAAATCTAAATATTTTACATGAAGATAATTTTTATTTTTTTACTTAAAAATTGATATATATTTTCTTATATATAAATTACAATAGTTCTAGAAACTAATTTAAATATTTTTCCTCAAAATTAAATGTTTTTTTTCAAAACATATATATAGTGCATAAAATAACATTATTAAAAATTTAGTACATATTTCTGAATCTGTAATAAATGAATTTATATATATATTTTTCATATATATATGTAGGTATTTAATTTTTTTATTAATATAATTCATATCTTCTAATTGAAAAATAATTTTACCATATTTATTTTTTATTAATTATTTTCCATGGTTCGTTTATGTTTTATGGAGGTAGTTGTTTACTTAATACAACATATTTCTCTTCTTGAATCATTGGTTTCTAAACTCACTAATAGATTTATAATAATAATTTTTATGAGTTATATAGATGAAATGATTCGTAATATATATCATCACAATCTAATCTATAGATTCACCAATACTATGAGATATTAAGGTTGTATTTTAGCTAGCCAACAACAATAACATGTTATTAAATGATCTATTTAGTGAATAAAAAGTATATGGAAATTAAAAAAGTTATTTAATAGAATATTTTCTATTTTTTAAAAGAATATAGCTATTGATACTTCTTTTCTACCAAATTTATTTATTTGAGCTACCATTTTCAAAATTACACCAAAGTAGTAAGGAGAACAACAAATTAAGGCTTAGATACAGCTTAAATGATTTTATTCATTCAATATGAAATGATTGGTGGCATTATAAAATAATATTTATTTGATGGTTTTTTACTTTTTCCGTCTAATGAAACCATTTTCAATTTAATATTTTTTTGTGATCCCACTCACAACATATCCCTCAATGAAATCCCTAATTCAATGTGTATTAATTTATTTTATCTATATATTCTTGTTTATAATTATATAGGATAGATTTAAAATAAAAAATTTACCATATAATAAACCTAAATAAATAAATAAAAGATATTGTATCATGGGAATTTCCTAATACATGATCCATCACGTGGTAAAAGAAAATCAATAATTCTTGGTGCAACTCTATAGTCAAAACATACATGAGTTGCAACACCCATCATACCCTATTCATTTAGCTTTCATCAAGTATTCTGTCATATATCAGCATGAAATATATCTACTATTGGACTCTTAATTATAAAAAATATTCATTCATATATGAGTGTGTGTTAGTATTATCAGACATAGATAAATAACTATTATCATGGACATGTAGTATTCTATAATTATATTTATATATAATTTGTTAATGTGATAATCTACATGCCATAACTTATTAAATAATTATTAAATACATAAAAACATGGAAATAATTAAATAAATATACCTAAATACTAATCAATCGTGACTTTCTCTAAATTGATGTCAATGATCATGCAATTATGAGTTTGATAAAATTTAATTTTTATTTAATTTAACTCAATGGAATATGGTTTAAATTAAATTAATATCAACTTATTTTAATTCATAAATACCTTTTTATTTTTCCCTATAAGTAATTTTATTATAATATAAATATATTTTTTCATTTTTTAATGCAAATCGAGGCTCCCAAGGCATTTAATCAATCACTGTAATGGTTCAAGTTACTATTATTGTGCAGTATTCATGGGTAATGTTCACATGTAGAATTAATTGAACTATTTATCAGATACTTTTTATAGGTGTTTTGAGACATATTTATATATATCAATATTATGTATGCCCATCTTAGGCATACCCATTGAAATATCTAACTGATGTTTTATTATTAACCATGAGTTATTATTCAACCAAGTCATTGGTGTTGGGACTATATCAATGAACTCAACACGGATTGATTAAAATTCAATTGTTTTTTTAATTAATTATGTACACGATCAACCAAATTCACATGTTAGTATCAAACAATAGTCAATAGTGTAATCAATGGATAATTCAAAATTCTACCACAAGAAATATTTAATGAATTCATCTATAGTGATGAGAAACTATCATTTACTACATAAAGTTCTTGTGTAGATCATATTAATAATGAAATTATAATTGAATAATACCACATTTTATTGGAAGATACATGTGTGTTCTGATAATTATTATACATCTCTATATGATGAACCCATTTGCCAATACCTTTACATCATCCACACACATATCAAGCATATATTAGAGCATTGATCATAAGAATTATTATTATAGTGTGGATTACTAATGAATAATCAACTTCTTAAAAATATATATTGAACATATTATTTTATTCAAGAAAGAGGTATTTGAAGTAGGGTTTTCAAGAAAAAGAAAATCACATTAGTATGGGTGGGAGATGAGAGCGATTATTGTATAATTGATTGTGGGTATAGTACACCCAATTTATTCTTCTTCTACTATATATATCTTTATTAATGTTATGAAAAATGAACATTGTACTTTTAATATGTTTAATCATCATAATTAGTCAAATTTGAAATCATATAAACTATTTTCCATGACATTAATTCTGTTTATATTTAATCAATTACCCATAACATATTATATATTCTATATTATAAAATATGAGTCCTAAAAATAACTTTTTTACACAAATATCACATGTTCTAATAATAATAAAAATATATTTATAATATCATTTCGGCACATATATACTAAAATCATTAGAATAATGTAAATTAAAAAATTAAACACATATTATTCTAAACTCCAAAATCATTAATGTATTTACCTCTTGGAAATAATTAACTCCCAGGCATATTCCAATCCACATGAAGGGTCCCAACATATAATACACTCACAATAAATAGAATAGTGTATAAATTTGAATATTCATATGCTCTATCCCTTTAGACCCCATTCTAGATAGCAGTGAATATAAATGAGAATTTAAGAGATATTTCATGCAACCCACTAGGGCCCCTAATATTGAGACTCAAGTTTCATGGATTCTGAAATTTGAGAATAAATTTAATTTTTTATGTTAGGTTCTCATGAGGATTAAAATGGTAATATTACCAAAAAATATGATCTTGTATTATTTTTATGAATTCTTCATGGGTAATATAATATGTTGTTTACCTTAGGAAAATAATTTAGTGTGGTATCGATAATTTAAATTTTTGTGGAATATATAATTTTTAATTCATTAAATATTAAATTAGTTCATTGGTTTGGGTGGATATTTATTCTAAATGGAGTATTTTATTGGGCTTATGACCCTATGTTTGAGTATATAATAGGGTATTTTCCCTAGTATAGGTATGAATCCATGCTAAGATCAATTTCTGGGATCAAATGTTAAAATATGAAATTAATTATATTGTTATATAGTTAATTAAATTAATGAAAACACCCCCACCTCCCATTTTAAGTTACTATGGAAATAAAGGCAAGGTAGAGTCTTCTATAACAGTCTTTATGAGAAGATATAAGGGTAGGGTGGAAGATACTACCTAGATTCATCGTTAGCCTAAATTCGGACCATATCAAGGTGCAATAGCCTCTTGGAGTGGATTTGAACCCAATGCATATATGTTTCTAACATGAGGTAAGAGAGTTGTTATGTTTCCATAATTGATCCCCATTAATAAATTATAATTATTTTAAATGCCTCATTATTGTTTCTAAAGACCCCTTGAGGGTCGATCTATGCTTATTTGGGGTAAAATCGGGATTAATATAAGGTTCACAAGGGTTTCCTACTAGAAACCCCATCATTATGAAATGTGGTTATAATAACACATGAAATGTGTTATTACCAACTTATGGAACATCTTATAACTATTTAAATTCATTCTCCTCCGATCATTCTAATAATAATTCTTCCATAAACATCATCTAAAATCTTCACTTTTTTTCTTCATGTTGCTGATTCTATTTAGATGTGTGGTTTTGGTTCTTTTTTGTAGTTAGGGTGTCGAACCTGACAATGATGGTTGTTGCTTACCCATATATCTTCATCCCCTATATGATCTCGTGTTTCATATCTCATATCCATGCTAGATCTGCAACAATGTTTACCCAATTTTTTTAGGATAAGTGGAATTTTGGTCGATGGATTTATAGGAACTCATGTGTCCAAATTATATTGGTTTTGGATTTTGATTTCTATTTATGGGAGATGGAATTTCTTGGAGACAATTGTTTTTTTTATCTCTGCTTAACCCCAAGGCCCTCTTCTCCTCTTTGAGTTGGATATAGAGCAGTGGTTTCTCAAATATTTTTTGGTGTGGGATCTGGTAGTGGTTGATGCTTCTCACATGACATGTTTCTATTTTTTGGGTGAAATTATTTTTTTTGTCTTCTATAGTGCTGGATTATTATGTGGTTTTTTCCGTAAAATTTTTACTTCTAGATCTAGAAAGGTGTTTTTATAGCTTATTCATGCCTCGATGATTTTGTGGTGTTCAGATGAGGATGAAGATAGTGGTGTTAATCCTGAAATGTTTCTATTTGCACCCCATGATGCTTATATGTTGTGTTAGTAATTAGTTAAATTAATTTATGATGGCATGATGTTATGTTATTATTTTATAGAAGATAAAATGATGCTTCCTTCAACAACGGGAGAGGATTCCAGTGGAGCTCAGTGGTGATCTGAATTGATATGGATAGGGAAACCACTATGATTGGTGTGTGACTTGAGGAAGGGTAATGGAAAGAAGGTGACATGTGATTTGAGATGAATTTTTTATCGAGTTGGATAATATTTCATTAATTTTGAAAATATTTTTTCTATTTTATGATGGGATTAGTGGTGGTACTATTTCCCTGTGGTTGATTTTGTATTATGAGTATGGCATGATATATGTAGATCATCTTGTGGGGTATGTGGGTTATGTGTTGGGGATATGTGGTGGTTTTCATATGTTTCCCACTTAGACAAAATTTAGATTCATAAAAAATATAATTTGGGGTTTTGTGTCTCACTATTGTCAAAATGTACTTGGGAAGATGGTTCTTGGAAAGTACACATTGTGTAGTACTACATAGGTAGACCCCATATTTATATGGCCATTTAATAATACATGGTGATGATGAGATATAAGAGTACATGATGTTTACTTTAATTTAAAATAAATTCACCATTTCCATTTTGGAGGTTTTTGGGTGTTTTGGTGATTAGAAGTCAAAATTGTGCTTATGTGTACTAAATTATTATCATTTTTTATATAGTTCACAGTGGTAGAATCTTGTGGACATATAGATGTCATATAAATGTTTTTTTGGAAAGTTTTATTTTATAAGAAATATTTCATTGTTTTTTTTGATTCAGAATAATTTAATGGGTTTAGTTTTGAGCTGGGATAAATGGGTAGTGATGGTGTTCTCAATGATTGATCTATCCAGGGCATATAATGGAACATTACTTGAGGTTTCTTGGATGGATCACATAATATAGGATTCGATAAGTATCTCAGGAATGATCTTTATTCGTTCCTATGAATATAGACAAGTGGTTTGAAGATAGAGTCATTATGATTTTGATCTTATGTTTGAGGGTTAGAGTAGTTGGAGCCTATTGGGATTGGATGACACCATAAGACTATGGTATTGAAAAGTGATGGTGTGTTGTAGATTTTAGTATGAGGGACACATGATGAGACCAATTTTGGGTATGTTTCCTATCAGGTGTCCTTTGTATGTCATGGTTAGCATTTGAGAAAACCAACATGGCATGGGATTGATTTTGGAAGCCTTGAGAGCATGTTGTTGATTTAGGATTGTTTAGAGGCCACTAAGGGACACCTGAGTATATTTCCTATGATGGGCATTGCCAAGAGTTGTATTTTTACAAGGTTCTGGAGATGATTCCTCCACAAAGTGTTAGTTTGGAAAGTCCAGGGAGGGATTCTTTATTTAATGTGCGGATCTAGAGGTTCATGTGTATGCCTAATTGATATGAAGACCTTACTTGTGTGCATTTGATTTTGTAGTTTGGTTATGTGTGTTCTATAGCTTACAAGATAATATATGATCTAATGGGTATAATATGTTTCTGGATTATAGGGATGTATAGGCGTCCATTTTTATGATTTAGTTCACAGAGGATGAAACCTGTTTTAAACTGACAAGGAAGTATTTATATGTTTGGTATTCCATGTTTTGAAAATCGGTTGTTTAGTAAGGGATGTGATGGTAGAGAGATATGTGTAGATGTTTCACATGTGTTGTTCTGGATACCCATGATTGATATTTTTGGACTATGGATCCTTATCAATATTAAAGGATAGTTTATTTTTTTATGGGGAGATAGAGGGTTTATTCATGTTTACATATACTATTGAGTATAATGGATGTGATGCCACTTTTATGTGGTTTGATGCTATACTAAGCTCTAGGAAGGTGTAGTTTACAACATGGTTTAGGTTACAGATGGATGCCCATGGATCCACTGCTATTATATATGGAATAATATAGGTTGATCTCACATGGTGTTCTATGTTTCAATTGGATTATTGTATTTATAGTCCATGTTTACTGGCCTATGAATAATGGTTTTGGGATGACAGGTTCATGCTTCACTCAATGGTGCGCTATGGGTTTTGGGGGAAGGAATAACGCTCTTAATACCATGTTTATGGACATGTCATTCCAAATAGAGTTTGGTATGGTTGTACATTGCATTATGATTCCCTGTTTGATTGATGCACTAATGCTCTGTTTCCTCCGACTTGTGACCTAGTGGTTGGGATAGAAGAACATGGCCTACTAGATCCCGATTGGATACATAGAATGAAGCTCCTTGTTTATTGACCATTGATCTTTTTGAATTATGATTTTGATTCCATACTGATTCTCTATGCATTGATGATTATATATGTATGTGGTTTATGTGTTGGACTGATTCTCCATTCACATTGGTTATGATATATGAGATAGATTTTAGACTGATGTTTTGGGATTTAAAGTACTATTGACTGGAAATGGGCATAGATTCATCATTGTTCCAAGTATAAGTCATTTTTTGGTTACGAGGACATGGTATGGGTTGGAATAGATTAGTATATGAATTGATAAGACTATCAAAGGATGGGTTTCCAATTTTTTTAGGTTGGTTGTGGATTCCACAAGCATGGAGCCCATAGCTTGTTTGAGATTCATTGCCCTTGAGATTTTCATAAAGATATTATGACATTGGCTGATATTGTTGTCACTGATTGTGGTTTTGTACCAACAGATCATTGGTTATTGATTTATATTTTATTTTCTTATTATATATCATCTTGTTTGAGCATATTATATGAGCATAAACTATTGAAATAAACATAGAGGTTCACCATTAGTGGTATCCTACTGGGATTTATTTTTCACCTGACTATGTTCACCTCGTTTCTTATCCATACCTTTTTTCATCTTTCAGGATGAGCCCAAATTCACTATGGAACAGGTCGAGGGCCCAGGTTTCATGGCTGAGTAAGTTGCTTGTGTTGAGTTTATTGGTCTAGATAGTGCATCTTGACAGTGTACTAGAGACCAGGTATGTGTTATGTCTCGAGGGTGGCTATTGGTTCTATTATATTTACTATTTATTATTTATTATTTATTTGTGATCAGCCTAGTAGGAGGTCATGGTTGTATGTGGGACATGGTTGTTCAGTCCTATAATCTTGTATCATTTTAGTATATCTTGTTTTGATTTAGATTATTTATTATCCCCATTTCTATGTTGTGTATGGTATTTTGTTATTTATTTCTAGTTGTGCAATCTTATATAAAGGTATAGTCTCCCCACATATTCAATATAGACCTCCACTTTATTTGATAGCCTTTAGCGTTTGATGTGTCATGTTGGAGGTGTTACGACTAACTTGTTCAAAGAAATGATTAAGTGGCTACTAAGATAGTACATTACAATGTGGTATCAGAGTTATTAAATTCCCATTATTTCACTATTTGGGATTTGGTAGATAAGAGATATGGGTATATGTCAGAACATTTGATGGATACTAGGATGGTGAATTGCAGACACTTGTTCTGGTAGGATGGTCATGCTACTATGGAATAATATTTATGTAATAGATTTTTTATTCTATGGTGGTACAATATTTTTTATTTGACAACCACATGTTTTGTTTTGACATGACAGTTTAAGTTGGATATCTGGATATTGACCCATTGTTAAGAGTCAAGTGAGTTAGTTTTGATAGTTTTCATATAGAGACAAGAGGCGTCCCATGAATAATGATATGAATATAGGATCCCCATTTTATATTCAGTATACTATTATATTTTGGGGATTTCTATATGATTGTAGGTTATATGAATGTATGGTGAGATGCTTGAGGGTGGAGACACTAGTGTAGTTTTCTGTGTTGTTGGTGACCTAGATGTATCTTCATGGTATATGTGTAGTGTTGTGGACCCCTTGTTGATGGTTTTGGTTCTTATTGGTAGTACGATCAGAACCTATAATGAGTGGTCATTTGTGAATATATATCTAGAGGATGGATGTCTTAGTTTCAGTATGTTGGTTAGTGTATGACACCATTTTAGTGTAGGAACATATAGATGGGTATTTTTTCTAATTGATGTTGTTTAATGATTTTAAATATGAATGCTGATTACCCTTGAATATTTTTCCTTTTCTGAGTTGGATTATAACTAGGTGTTTAGACCTCATTGCTTGATATGAGAATTGATCTGTATGTGTTGGTGGGAGACCCTAATAGAATGTCTAAATTTACTCCAAAGTAGGGAGTCAAGGATGATTGAATTCTGAGGTTTAACTGCAAGACGGTTTGATCCAGATATCATTACCTTTGGGTATATGAGAAAAAATGGATTTTTTTTGGACTTTTAATAAAAGAGAATAAAAGCTGATATTGATTTTTATGTTTTGGATCACTGGATGATATCTCTTGGGATGGTTCACTTATGTGCCGATGTTTCCCCTTGTGGTTTATTATGAGAGGGTCATATTTATTGAGGTTCCTATCCCAGAAAATAGTTGTGAAAGAATGTTGATCCCAAAGGATTCAGTTTGGATCCAAATCACCTAAAGTGATCATGTATTCATGGTTTAGAGTTCTATGAAAAGGTTTCAAGATTGGCAACTCATATGAGTCTGAGTAGGTTTTGTGGATGGGTTACACATGAGAGTGTTATTATATTTTGATATTCTGACATTGGGGTTTCATGTTCTGGATATGCACTATATCATTTAGTATTTTGGATTAGAAGTCACAAGAAATTATGTATGATATTTTTTAGTTTGACATGTATCCAATAGTGGGATAAAAGTAATTGTAGTTATAGAGGATGAATTTTTTTCATGGTGACCTACGAACAAGGGAATGAAATATGATGTTATGGGAATGATTTTTTTGGGATGGTAATCCACAACTAAATCGTCGTATATTTACATTTTATAGATGATCACTCCAAAAATCATGACATCATAGTGAGTATACTAAGAGAGAATCAGCTTGATGTCATTCTATTTAGATAATTCATTTTGTTGATAAGGTGCCTTCTAAGAGGTTATTCTCGTAGAGTAGTATAAGGGTAGACATATAGTGTGGATCACATGATCATTTTACTATGTGTGAGGTCCCTATGATGGATAAAATATCAATGGATACCAGGGATTCTATTCTCAGATACCAGGGATAGGAAACAATATATTATTGTAGTTTTTTCTATGGTGGGTGTATGATAGAAATGTCCATCTCTAGGTTAATTCATGATTGGGTAATTTTTTTGGGAGAAAATATGTTTTACATGGTGATAATAAGGATAATCATATGGAAGGGAGTACCATGTTTTTTATGGAGGTGTGAATCATGCATGGGTATGGTGAATGATGCAATGAGGGTCACATTGAAAAGTTTGGTGGACTATAGAGAATAATTCTAAATGGAATCATCCCTAATGGGAATCTTCATGTATTTGAATTCGTAAATGTGGGATGATATATATATTAGTGATAAAGATGAAATTGATGAAGAATTTATGTGATTTTGTGGAAAATCAATACTGACATGATTGGTTAGTCAATGTTCTAGTGGGTTCTTAATAGTGTCATGTGGTGTCTTGGCCATTGGATGGGTTTCATTATCTATCTTAGAGGATATATAGGAAACTTCGATGGTATATATGATTACAAGCTAGTTATATGATATTGGTTTGATGACCATTTTGGGTTGGGTTATCTGGTTGGGAGACTATATATGCCTCTTAAGGATGACATGTTTTATGGGGGGGTCGTAGATACAACATTTTTTTGGATTTTGAAATTTTTTTAGAAATTTATTTTTATTAATCCCAGGTGTACTTGAGGAGTATAGTTGTAATTTTATGAAATCATATGATCTCAAATAATTTTTCTAACAACTCCATTGGACCCGAAATTTGGTTTTACAGTAGGAAATATGTTTAATGGTGTTTTAAGTTGTTGGAATATTGGATGAATATTTAATATTTAATTAATTAAATATTAAATTTTATAGGAATTGTGGGTGGTTATACCTTCTAAAAAGATCTCAAAATTGAGATTATAACACAATGGTTGATTTTAAAATGGGGGTATTCCCTAGGTGAGGTATAAATGAACCTTAGTTGTCAGAACATGGGGATGCCATTAAATAGGGAATTAATTAATTAGATAAATAATTTAATTATTTAAATTATTTCCCCCTCCCATTTGGTGATCCCACACACATATGGATATGGGAGGGGAATCTCTGACAAATTTGATGTCCATGTCGAAGGGGAAGGTGGAGGATGCATCATTGAGAATCATCCATGGCGTAGACCAGGACACGATTCAGGTGATACAACTTCCAAGAGTGGATTTGAACCCAAACCATTTGTGATTACACTTGAATCATCAATGGTTTTAAGGTTTTATCTATAGATCCCCATATTTTGGTTTTTCATATCTCCTTTGTACTTATTATGGTTTCTAAAGACCCATTGGGGTTTATCTGTGCTTTTTTTGAAGAAAATGGGTTTTACAAGAGGGTTTGGAAGGGTTTCCAATTGAAAACCCCATTTACAAGTATGGTGGTTCTATGAACACATGGAATGTGTTTTTCCCAACTGTAGAAGTAAAAATTTTAAGAATTACATGATGTGTTCTTTAAATTCACATTGTTTTGTAGTACACTGTTATGTGTTTGGACATGTGAAAATGTACATGTGGTTCTGGTATTTGTAAAGTAGGATAGATGTTCATAGGGTAAACTCATTGTAGAAGTACACAGGCTTTTCCCATGATGATCTGTAAATGTCAAATTTCAAGTCTAGAATGTTATATGAGTGTACACACCATGTAAATAAATGTACATTACATGTACTTTTTATAGCTTGGATTTTTTGGGATTTTTGGAACATGGATGTTGAGACAATAATGTTTTCCTTGTGGATTTTCCATTCCTTCTTGTTTTGAAAATCACAAACACCTTATACTTAAGAAAATATATATTTTACTTCTATAGGGAAACTTTTCTTCCTTAAATAAATTCACCCTAACCTAGATTTCCTTATACATATCAATATTTATCTTAAGTACAAAAATCGGTTTCATACCTAAAAATATCGGAATCATATAATACTTAGATATGAAGCATTCTGTTTTAGGATCCGAATTCTGGATATAAACTATAATGAAGTTCCACTCCGAATTCTTGATACGAACTGTAATGAAGTTCCAATCCTAATTCTGGATATGAAGTGTAATGAATTTCCACTCCGAATTCTGAATACAAACTGTAATGAAGTTCCACTCTGAATTTTGGATACAAACTATAATGAAGTTCCAATCTGAATTCTAGATATTAACTATAATAAAGTTCCACTCTGAATTATGGATACGAACTCCAATACAGTTCCATTCCTAATTCTGGATACGAACTCTCATATAGTTCCACTCCAGATTCTGGACTCCAAACTTTTTCTAGTTCGACTCTGAACTTCTATGAGTTCAACTCGGAACTTTTATAAGTACGACTCCGAACTTTTATTAGTTCAACTCCGAACTATTATAAGTTCGACTCCGAACTCTTATAAGTTTGACTCCGAACATCTAAATGTTTGACTCCGAACTCTGTAAGTTCAGATTCTAAACTCTGATGTAACCAGACTCCGAATTCAATCTCTGGAATTCTACAAAATTCAGGTTCTGAATTCCTATAAAACAGAATCTGAATATCCTTTTTATTATAGACTCCAAATTCCATTTAGGTTAGACTCTGAAAATTTATTTTCTTATATTCTGTACATTAGTTTTGCTAATGCTTACACTTGTTCTATTATAAAATGATGTCATCCATTCTGTTTCTATCTAACCGTTGGTTTAGTGACACGTGTACAGGTCCCTCCGAAATTTAAGAAAAATATGACCGTTGGAGGAGGGAGCCGACCATTCCAACAGAGCCTATAAATAGGATCTCATTTGAAAGAGCTGAATAACAAGTTGATCACAGTCAATACCACACATTGTTAAGATGATTTCTAGAGATAGAATCTTTTCATGCCTTATGCGTACTAAACTGCTCATTCATATTGCTCCATGCGACTCCGATTGATAGTGTTTACAATCGAGAGCTTACGGGGATAGGAAGACAGAGGTTCCTACTTCCTTGATGTTTGAGGGCATCCATGCTTAGGATGACAGAGGCTCCAACTACCTTGATGTTGAGGGCTTGCGGGGATAGCAAGACAGAGACTTTGATCTTCGTATCGAGGGCTTACCCTGGTGTGGGTAGGATAGACTTTCTTGAAAGTATAAATCAAGGGACCTTTATCCAAGGTTGTTAGATACCCTACTCTTTGGGATAAAATATTTATATCTTGTAACTTTTAGTTTTACTACTCGTTTTCTGCTGCATATTGTATTGTAATGAAATTATAACCTTCTTATATTTACTTACACTTTAACTATGATTCATTTAGATTCTATACCCTTTAAGGTAGAATCTCATATTTTAAACTTTGATTAAGTCTCATTTCCGAATTCATATTTCCAAAACCTGTTTTCGGAACCACATTCCAGATTTCAGAAAGTGCATAGAACTAGAAGTTTGTAACATCATACTTTGTCCAAATCTTTTAATTGGTGTTAGAGGTTTTGCGAATTTTCTTAGTTTAACTTTGTTAAACTTAGATCTTTCCTTTTTTAAGGAAATTTTTAAAGTGTATAATTCACCCCCCCCCCCACTCTTGTATATTGAGCATCTACATTGTTATTTCAATCCTACAATTGGTATTAGAGGTTAGAAACCTCGTACTCTATACCAATCTCACATTTGGAATCAGAGCGAGTCTCTAAAACACATATACTCACATATATGTTTTTCTTGCTCATGTTTTTCGTTGTTCAATATTTTCCTTGGATATGAATATTTTTCCTTGAATCCAAAATTTTGTTTAAAAAAATTTTGTGTAGAAAAACCTTCTTCAAGATGGCAGATATAAATGTTGGTTCAATCAACAACCTAAATCCTACAAGACCACCAATTTTTTATGGAAATGACTATGAATACTGGAGAGATCGAATGAAGACTTTAGTTATCAATACTAGAGTAGACAATTTTCTTATGATTACTGGAAGTTATAAAATTCCTGATAAGGAAGATAGTGCTTTCACAAACCAAGAGAAGCATGATTACCAATTAAACTATAAGGTACGAAATACTCTAATATGTTCAATGACTAAGAACATATATAGCCAAATTTCATCATGTGAAACGGCTAACTTTATATGGATGAAAATTGAATTTACTCATTATGGTACATCTATAGTGATTGCGACTAGAAGAGCTATGTTGAGAGCTGAGTATCATGGTTTTAATTTCCCTTATGGAGAACACATAAGAATAGTTAAACAAAAGTTTATGACTATCATGAATAGCATACAATCTATGGGAGAGAAAGGTCAGGATGATGAAGCACAAGTTGACAGGATTATAGATATTATGCCCAATGAGTGGGAATCAAAGAGAACAGCTATTGATGGGAATAAGAAGGATACTCAAATTTCCTTATATGACATGTCTCGAACTCTTATCAAACAAAAAACAAGGATGAAGAGAGATGCTGAAAACATCAAAAAGAAGAATGGGAATGGTACTGTTTCTTTTACAACTACATCAAATCACATGAAAGAAAAGACTCCTAAGAGAGTAACCAGATCCATGTCTAAGAAGGTTACTATCCTATCCGAATCTAGTGAGAGTGAAGTCTCAGAAAACGAGTTAGCTAATCTTGCTCTAAGAATGAACAAGATAGCTGGTCAAAGAAATTTCCAATCCAGGTATAAGAAGAATGAGAGGAAAGATAAGAAATATTCATAGGTCACATGCTATGAAATCAAGAGAAGTGGACACATATGACCTGATTTCCCTATGCTTAAGAAGAAAGAGAGAAAAGAGAGGCATTTTGAAAGGAATAGGAAGATGTTATATAGAGCTAAAGATAATAAAAGTCTGCAATATTATACTACTTTGAGTGATAGCTGTGGAGACTCTTCAGAAAGTGAATCTTCAGAATATGATTCATTAGATCAAAAGAATATGGGATTCATTGTTAATACTTCTTTTCTACATAAATGTCTTATGGCCAAGGTATGCTCTGCCGAGGAATTAAAAAACTTATCACTTGATAAGAATTACTATTATGAAAATAGTACTTCTAATGAAGATACTTCATCCCCAGAAAATTAAGAACCTTCATATGAAGAAGTATCTAGATTTTCCATGTTACTTGATGCAAAAAATTGTAAAATTTCTAAGAAGTTAGATAAGACAAATACTAGGGAATAAATTCTTACAAAAGATATATCAGATCATTATTCAGATCTCAAAGATAAAGAAGTGCTTTTAGACAAACTTTCTAAAGACCTTGAGAAAGAAAATTCTGATAAGGAAGAACTTTCTAATGATCTTAAGAATGCTATTTTAAATATGAGAGTTTTTTAGGAAAAATCTAACTCTAAGGAAATGATTACTAAGGATAGGAAGTTGGATATTAAACTAAAATCCAAAATTTTTTCCCTAAAGAAGCTTCTTGATAAAATTTACCTCTAGGAAGGAAAATTTTGACAAGATGTATTCTCAAATTAAACCTAAAGGAAACACTACTGGAGTATGTTATACTCCCCAAAAACCAGTCTTCAAAAACAACTATTTTGTTCCTTCTAGAGCCAATTTTTGCACTAAGTTTCAAAGTGGTGGGCATTGGAAGAAGAATTGTTCTTTGAATAAATCCTAATCTCTTGGGTTTCATAAAGCATATTTCTCTAAAAAATGTGGATACCCAAAATTTTGCTATATGAAAATCCCATATCCAAACAAGTTTGGATTCCAAAAGTCTAATTCTTTTCTTATTTTCAGGATGATAATGAAAGTACCAACAACAATACATGGTACATGGATAGTAGATGTTCCCAGCACATGACTGGTAACAAAAGCTATTTCAAAAAGATTATCATGACGAAAGGAGGAAAATTAACATTTGGAGATAATGCTCAGGGAGAAATTGTTGGTATAGGTAATATTGTTCTTCTTGGTAAAACCTTGCTTTCAAATGTTTTTTTTTGTTAATGGTCTTAAACACAACCTCATTAGCATAAGTCAATTATGTGATGAAGGATACCTTGTGAACTTTAGGAATGATAAGTGCTTAGTACACAATTCCAAGGATGATTTTATTCTTTCTGTCCATAGGAAAGAGAATGTTTTCACTTTGAACATAGAAGATCTTAGAATCCAAGACTTACCTTGCCTTAGTTCAATGGAAGATCATTATTGGTCATGGAATAGATGGTTAGGACACTGTAACCTTAGGAACTTATGTAAAATCCCTAAGAAAAAACAAGTTAAGGATCTACCAGATCATAGATTTGATTCTTCTAAAGTTTTTGATCCTTTTCAGTATGGAAAGAAACATAAATCTAGTTTTAAATCAATCGGTGAAGTCCCAACAACTGATGCACTATTGTTGGTGCAGAAGGATCTTTTCGGTCCAACAAAAACTAAAAGAATTGGAAGAAAATACTATGTGTTTGTTCTAGCTGATGATTACACAAGATTTACATGGGTCTATTTTCTAGCAAAGAAGTCTGAGGATTTTTCTTTTTTCCAAAGTTTTAGATCCCAAGTTATAAATGAGAAAAACCTTCCACTGAAAACAATTCATAGTGATCTTGGAGGAGAATTTCAAAATTATGATTTTGAAACTTTTTGTAGTAGACAAGGTATTACTCAAAACTTTTCAGCACCTAGAACTCCTCAACAAAATGGTGTAGTTGAAAGAAGAAATAGAATTCTTCAAGAGATAACTAGAATAATGTTGAGTGCATATTCTATTGCTAGACATTTTTGGGCTCAAGCTGTAAGTAATGCTTGTTACACTATCAATCGAGTTTTGATTAGACCTTTTCTTAATAAAACCCTTTATGAGTTATGGAATGGTAGAAAACCTAGACTTTCCTACTTCAAGGTTTTTTGTTACATGGTATTCATCATGAATACTAAATATAATCTACAAAAATTCATGCCAAAATCTGATGAATGAATTTTCTTAGGCTACTTTACAACTTCTAAGGCTTATATAGTTTTCAATTAAAACACTTGTACTGTTGAGGAAACAGTGCATGTAAAATTTGATGAATCTAATCCATTGGTTTTTAAACCATCCCAACCTACACCCTCAGATGTGTTTTCAAAAACTGATTATCAACCTTTAATAGAAGATCCTTCCAATAAGGAAAATTTTCAAGAAGATATTTTTGAAACATTTACTCCAAAATACTTTCTACCCTATGTTAATGAACAAGTTTTACAAAACCCATGTCAGGTGTTTATAAATATTCATCCTAGTGATAGTATCCTAGGTGATGTAAATCAACCGGTAAGGACTAGAAGTTCCTTGTGGAATGAAGTAGAACATCTAGCATTTCTTTCCCAATTATAACCAAAAACTACTGACGAAGCTCTAGGTGATGATGATTGGATCAAAGCCATGATAGATGATCTAAATGAATTTGAATGGAATAAAGTGTGGACCTTGGTTAAATGACCTAAGGAAACTTCTGTTATTAGAGTAAAATGGGTCTTCAGAAACAATTGTGATGAAAATAGAGTCATCGTTAGAAATAAAGCTAGACAAGTTGCTAAAGGCTATAATCAGCAAGAGGGAATAGACTATGAAGAAAACTATGCTCTAGTAGCTAGACTTGAATCTATTTGTATCTTATGTTCCATTACATCATTCGTCAATTTTAATCTTTTTCAAATGGATATGAAATGTGCTTTTCTTAACGGTTATGTTCAAGAGGAAGTTTGTGGTGAACAACCACCTAGATTTAAAGATACAAAACATCCTAATCGTGTTTTTAGACTTACCAAAGCCTTGTATGGTCCTAAACAAGACCCATGAGCATGGTATGATAGACTTACAGGAGTTTTGATTCAAAATAACTATGTTAAGGGAAATGCAGATCCAACCCATTTTATAAAGAAAGATAAGAATTTTATTTGCTTGTTCAAATTTATGTTTATGACATTATATTTCGTTCAAATCAGAAATTGTTAACTTATTCCTTTGTGGATCTATTGAGATCTGAGTTTGAAATTAGTATGATGGGTGAGTTAAACTTTTTCCTTGGTTTTCAAATTTCTCAAAAACCAGAAGGAATCTACGTATCCCAACATAAGTATATTAATAATATTCTTAGAAAGTATGTTTATGACAACACTAAGAGTATAAGTAATCATATTGGTACCTCAAACACACTTGATCTTGATGAAGCTGGGAAACCCGAAGATCAAACATCTTTTAGAGGTATGACAGGAAGCCTACTTTACTTGACAGCTAGTTGACCAGATTTGATGTTTTCAGTATGCTTATGTGCAAGTTAGAAATCCAATCCTAAGGAACCTCATTTAAAGGTAGTGAAAATAATTTTTCTCTACTTAAAGGGAACCATGGATCTAGAACTATTTTATACATCTGGAAATGATTTTATCTTAAAAAGATTTTCATATTCTAACTTTGGTGGATGTAGAATGGATAGAAAAAGTACATCCAGAACATTTCATTTCTTAGGAGATTCGTTAGTTTCTTGGTCATGCAAGAAGAAACATTATGTAGCACTTTTCCCTACTGAAGCTAAATATGTAGCAGCTGGAAGTTGTTGTACTCAAGTGTTGTGGATGAAACACACACTCGCAGACTATGGCTTGAGTTTTACTAAGACTCAAATTTTTTGTGATAACACAAGGTCCATTTACCTTAGTAAAAACCCTGCACATCTCTCTAGTACAAAACACATAGATATTAGGCATCACATTCTTATGGATCACACAATTAAAGGAGATGTCATTCATCAGTTTATCGGAACGCAATATCAACATGCTGACATTTTCAAAAAATCATTACCCTATGATAGATTTGAATACTTTAAGCAGAATTTTGGAATGATAACCTAAGGTAATCCTTCTTCATTTAATTGTTCTTGAACAATTATCCATAAAAAATAAACTCCTTTTCATAGGGGGAGTACATTTTCATGTTAGCGTAATCAAAATTTATTGCAGTCACTCTTTCAAACATTTATAACTAAATTTTTCATAATGAGTTCCTCAAAAACTTCTGGTTTTGGAATTTTTCGTAATAAAAATTTCCGGAACTGAAATTTTTTGTGAAGAAAATTTCGAGAACTGAAATTTTTCATAATGAAAATTTTTAGGAACTGAAATTTTTCGTAATGAAAATTTCCGGAACAGAAATTTTTCATTATAAAAATTTATAGAATTAAAATTTTTCGTAATGAAACTTCCGTACTAAGAATTTTCGTAATGAAGTTTCCATACTGAAAATTTTCTTAATGAAATTTCTATACTGAGAATTTTCGTAATAAAATTTTCTTACAGAGTTTTTCGTAATGAAATTTTCATAATGATGTTTTTCGTAGTAAGTTTTTCTTAGTTAAATTCTCCTCAAGATGAATTTTACCAATTACGAACTAACTTCATGGCCCATCTGAAAGGGATGATTTATTTTCGTAAGTTTTCGTAGTCATATTTTCTTTGCTGGTATTTTCCTATGAGTTTTAAATTTCTCAGAATATAGTTTTTTTTCATATCCGAATGTTTTTCTTAAAACCTCAAAAGATTAGAGTCATGTTTTCCTTGAGGTTTGTATCTCAACTGTCAGATCAAATCTCAATATATTTCAACCATTCAATCAACCATGGAAACTGAACCGTCGTCTCAATGCCTATTTAAAGGGGACCCCCATGGGTCGTCCCACATCAGTTTTTTAAAAATTTCACGTCTGGAAGCCCCGACTCTCTTCTTAAGTACCGTTCTGTTCTTTCTTAAGCACGTCCCGAATCTTCTAGAACTCTCAATTCCAAATATCTGTTTAACCTAATTCCCAAGATATGTCTACCATGAAGCTGATATCAGAATGGAATGTGTACAGAGAAAGGCTGGTCCATCCAAATTTTTACATGTATGATTCTATCATCTCCAAGAACATCAGACTGAATGGTTGGGAAGATGTATGTATATCCAAGACAATTGATCAAGACCCTGTCTATCCGGAGTTACTTGTAGAATTCTACGAATCAGTAAGTTTTTATGAGGAAGATGGAAGAGAAATGTATTCCATCAAGTCTTACAGAAATACTTACCAACTTAATTATTCCAAGGCAACAAGCTTGGTAGAGCTAGCATATGAAGGAGAAGCCGAATTCTGTTTACACAAACACCTGGATACTCAAGGTAGTTTTGTTAAGATTAAATCCTTACAATGTCTTGGACTTGCTGATGTCAAGATAGCAAAGATAACTCACCAATCTCCTTATAATCAGATTCTTCAACTTTGGGTAGAAGGATTCTAGGTCCTGAGAAAGGGTGATAAAGATACCCTAAAGATAAGTGACATATTTTTCTTAGACTTCTTGGTGAATCTAAGAAAAATATATCTGATACGGAATATCCTTGTGATAATAAAGAACATCATGGAAGGAAACTTAAGACCTCAAATCATCATGTACCCTGCCTTACTATCAAAGCTGATTGTTCGGTGTTTAGATACCTTTAATATTACATGTAAGTCAAAAGTTCAGAATTGCAAGTTTATGCTTGTCAATGATGACACGTTTAAAAAAATGAATATGGCCCTTTCAAAAGAATAAAAATAGATTTATAATTTTCCAGAGGCAGAGGATGACACCATTCAGGAAAATGTGGAAAAGGTTGAACCAGTGAAGAAAGTCACAAAAAGAGGAAGCTTAAGGAAGTGGTTGCTAAGGAAAAAACACATAAAGCTAAGCAAACTCTGTCTACACCACCCAAGCCGAAAAAAACAAAAAACATATCCAGATGAAGTGAATGCTAAGTGGAGGGAAGATAAAGAGAAGAGAAAAGAAGGGGATCCACAATTCGGATTGGACCCTGTTGAGGCTAAGGCCTTAAAAAAGAGAGCTTTTAATGAGTTAAAAAAACAATAAAAGGAGAAGAATATGAAGAAGAAAATGTCTGATGCAAAGGTTGTTCATTATATTTTAAAAGAAACTAAAATAGATTCTAAGCAAATTCACATTTCGGAAAACATTGATGTCCAATAAACTTTACCAGAGACTCCCGGGAAGAACTACATCACCCCAGAAATGTCTAAGGGTAAAGATGTAGTTGAAAAACTAGAAAAAGAAGCTGGTGAAAAATTAGATGAAGGGGTTGTTGAAGAAGAAGAATAAGAAGAAGAAGAATCATGTGATAATCTAGATGACAAGATCAAACAAGTAGAATATTATCACGAAAAGGCTGAATCAGCAAAATTAGTCACTCTGGGAAAGGGAGTTGAGAACGAAAGTAAGAAAGATGATGATAAGAAAGAGGAAGAGGAAGAAAATTTTTTGGATGATGCGGAAGAATCCTATGTGAAGAATTTTCTTGGTTAAGGAATAGAGAAGGAGAAAATTGATGAAGACCAGATTGTTCAACTTTCAGGAAGTGAGGAAGAATCTCAAGATGACAACCCATTCTAATAACTGATAAAAGAAAGCAACTGCTCATAGTGACACCAATAAAAGATGTCATCAGGAAGAAAGAGGTTGGTGGTTCTTCTAGAAGAAATATAGTACAAATTGAACAAGAAAAGTCTCTATGAAAATTATCTGATTCAGAGTCATCAGCACATGGGCATGACATTTTTGTTGAATCCTTGAAAAAACTGGTGGAGACCATTCCGATGTTTCCCACTATTGACTCCAAATGCCAGATGATGCAACATATTTTGAATCAGAAATCTGAATCCTTATCCATGGTGATGGATAAGTGTTGGAAGATTGAATCTGACCAAAAAAATTTCCTTATCAATTATGATTTTCACAGGAAATCATGCAGCAAAATCACTTTATGGTCTAAGAAAGTTGATGAAGACATTGCTGACTTTGAACGTTTTCCAAATGAGGTAAAAGATTCTTTTGAAACCGAGGATAACAAGATTACGAATTTTAAGGATTAGATGATCATTGAGCAAAGTTCTCGGAATCAACAGGTCAGAGACCTGAATGGAAATCTTAACTTGGTTGCACAGAACTAGAAAGGGGAAAGAGATTTTCAGATTGAGTTTAAAGAGAAGCTGTAAAAGCAAGAGGATATAATAAAAATGTAGGAAGAGGCCATGAAGGCTCAGTCTGAAGATTTGAAAACTAAATATGAAAGGATAAAAGATTTGGAGGGGAAATCTAAGGAGGATCAAAGAGATTTGAATAAATTGAAAACCTTATTGAAGAAGCTGATCCCGAAGGAGAAGGAAAAGGAAGACAAATAAACTCACACCGATCTTTTGATGTATTTGTTTTTCCATGTAAAATTATTTTTCAACACTAATGAAATTTTGGTTGGTTTTATCTTGTATTAATATTTACTAATGTTTTAGGCTCCATACTTCTTTTCCATTCCCTTAAAATTCCTTTTGGAAATCACAAAGGGGGAGAAGGAAAAAGAACTACTCAAAAGAGGATAAAGAAAATTTTAAAATGGAGAAGGAAAAAATTCTAAGTGAAATATCCTTAAAGTAAGGGGGGTTTTCTCATTAAGAAGATTTTCATTCCCATTATAATGAAAACTCCACTTCGAAAATTCAGAATACAATCCATAGAGTTTCAATGCATAAGGGGGAGTTAGTTGTATTCACTATCATCCATTAAAAAAGGGATATAAGTTTTAATTTCAAAGTCAAATGAAAATTTTCAAAGTCCTTATATTCTTTTTCGTAAGGATGTTTTTGCTTTCCAAAAAGGGGGAGATTGTTGAGTCAATAAGGTTTTCCTTATGAATTTTCCATTCCTTCTTGTTTTGAAAATCACAAACACCTTATACATATGAAAATATATATTTTACTTCTATAAGGGAAATTTTCTTCCTTAAATAAATTTACCCTAACATAGAATCCTTATACATATAAATATTTTCTTAAGTACAAAAATCGGATTCATACCTAAAAATCTCGAAATCATATAATACTTAGATATAAAGCATTCTGTTTTAGGATCCGAATTCTGGATACGAACTGTAATGAAGTTCAACTACGAATTCTGTATATGAACTGTAATGAAGTTCCACTCTAAATTATGGATACAAACTATGATGAAGTTCCACTCAGAATTATGGATATAAACTATAATAAAGTTCCACTCTAAATTCTGGATACGAACTCCAATAATGTTCCATTCCGAATTCTGGATATAAACTCTCATATAGTTCCCCTTCGGATTCTGGACTCCAAACATTTTCTAGTTCGACTCTGAACTTCTATGAGTTCAACTCTAAACTTTTATAAGTACGACTCCAAACTTTTATAAGTTCAACTCCAAAATTTTATAAGTTCGACTCTAAACTCTTAGAAGTTCAACTCCGAACTTCTACAAGTTCAACTCCAAACTCTGTATGTTCAGATTCTGAACTCTGATGAAACCAGACTTCGAATTTAGACTCTGGATTTCTACAGAATTTAGTTTTAGAATTCCTATAAAACCGAATCGAAATATATTTTTTATTATAGATGCCGAATTCCATTTTTGTTAGACTCCGAACATTTATTTTCTTACATTTCGAACATTAGTTTTTCTTATCCTTACACTTGTTCCATTATAAAACAATGTCATCCATTCTGTTTCAAACTAACCATTGGTTTAGTGACACATGTACAGGTTCCTTCGAAATTAATGAAAATATGACTGTTGGATGAGGGAGCCGACCGTTCCAACCGAGATTATTAATAGGAGCTCATTTGAAAGGGATAAATAAGAAGCTGATCACTATAGAGACCACACGTTGTTAAGGTGATTTCAAGAGAGAGAAGCCTTTCAGGCCTTGTGCGTACTGAACTGCTCATTTAGATTGCTTCGTGCGACTCCAATTGTTGGTGATTACAATCAAGGGCTTCCGGGGATAGGTAGACAGAGGTGACAACTTCCTTGAAGTTTAAGGTCTTCCTTACTGGGGAAGACAGAGGTTCCAACTACCTTGAAGTTGAGGGCTTGCAGGGATAGTAAGACAGAGACTCCAATCTTCGTATCGAGGGCTTACCCCTGGTGTGGGTAAGACAAACTTGCTTGAAAATATAAATCAATGGACCTTTATCCAATGTTGTAGGATAGCCTACTCTTTGGGTTAACATATTTATATCTTGTTACATGTAGTTTTACTACTCGTTTTCTACTGCATATTGTATTGTAAGGAAAGTATAAACTTTTTATATTTCCTTACACATGTTCTTTGATTTTTTTAGATTCTACACTCTTTAAGGTAGAATATCATATTGTAAACATTGATTAAGTTTCATTTCCTGATTCATATTTCCGGAACCTGTTTTTGGAACCACTTTCCAGATTTAAGAAAGTGCATAGAACTAGATGTTTGTAACCTCATACATTGTCACAATCTTTTAATTGGTGTTAGAGGTGTTGTGAATTTGATTAGTTTATCTTTGTTAATCTTAGATCGTTCCTTGATTAAGGAAATTTTTAAAGTGTACAATTCACCCCCCCCCCCTCTTGTATATTGAGCATCTACATTGTTATTTCCATCCTACATTGGTCACCCGAATTGGGTTTGTGAGTTGTACATTATGAGCATTTTTTCAAATATAGCGCAATGTTGGGATCATTTTTACATTTAAATGAAATATAATTCTTGTTTTGGAAAAAAAATCAGAACGAGGATTCCATGGAGTTTTGGATTTAGAATCCTTTTATGGGTTGTGTTTTGTGGTGGGGTACCCAGTTGAGGGTGTTATGCTCAATATTTGATCTGGACTCGGCATATCATTGTTTTTTATGATGTTTCCTCAATGAATCCCATACTAAATTATTTTCATAGTAACTATGGGAACATATTCAGTTTTCTCTATGTATTAGGACTAGCAGATTAAGGTTACAGTAGTTGTGGTTTGGACCATATGTTTGAGAGTTGGAGTGTTTGATTCCTTTGGGGCTAGGTTGTAACCATAGGATAGAGGTATAGATGTGTTTCAGTGTGGTGTAGGGTTGAGTATGATGTAGTATTGATGATTACTATATGGGTATGTTTTGTTGGTTATGTGATCATTATATTCCATGGTTGGCAGTTAAGAGTGCCCACATGGTCTACGATTGATTCGGAATGCCTCAATGACATGTTGTTGAATGAGGATCTATTGGTGGCCACTGAGGTCCAACAAAGGATATTTCTTGTGATGGTTCTTGAATGAGATTTTGTTCTCCACTAGGTTTTGGGGAGGATTCTTCCACTTGAGTTTATGTTGTGTGGATCTATGTAGGGATGCCTCTCTCTTTCTCAGGATCTAGAGGGTCCAGTGTGGGCCCTATTTAAAGCACTGAACTAAGCATGTTCATGTGGTTATGTAGATATATTTTTGGTGTTTCTAGAGACCAATAATTATGTATTATTGGAAGGTTCTAATATGTTTATTTCTACGATAGAATTATATCTAGTTATTTTTATTTTTAGTTTATTGATTTTGAGACTTTTATTACACCCACGAATCAATTTGATATGTCTAAGATTCCATGTTTTAGAAAATATTTGTTTTGTAACAGCTAATATTGTTGATAATGATGGATAGATGATCCACATTTACAGTTCTAGATATATGTTATTGAGTTTGTTGGATGAAGCTTCTATTTCAATATTGATGGATGGTTTATGTTTTGAGGAATGACCCATAATGACATTTATGGATATTATTGACTATAGTGGATGTGATGACCCGTGTATATGGATTTTTGCTAGATCAATCTTGGTTTACATTCCATATAGATAATCTAGGAACCACTGATATTATTTATAGAAATATAGGGTATTCTAGTACCTATAGTTCTGAGTCTCTATTTCATTCATGCACTAAGGAACCATATTTGTCAACACGTTATTAATGGTTTTTGAGGTTGGATTGATTATCCGCTTCCTAGTGAACAGTATGTTTTGGGAGAGGAATGAGGCTCCAAAACCAAAGGGTACATACATGGAATTCAATATTTGTGTTTGGATAGTCATACAAGGATTTTTGTCTACATGTTGGAATCATGGAATGAGGCTCCATGTTTCCAAATTACTGACCTAGTGGTTGGGATAACTGTACGTGGAATACCAAATACCAATTGGACGGTTTGATTCAGTCTCCTTGTGTGTCTAACATTGACCATTCTGAAATATGGTAAAGATGACATACTGATTATCCATGCAAGGATGATTATATATATATGATTTATGTGTTGGAATTATGCTCTGTGCACAATGGTTATGATATATGATATAGAAGTTAGACTGTAGGTCTAGTCATTGTATTACTATTATGTGGAAATATGGAGATATTTTCCATGGATCCATATATGAGATAATGTATAGTTTTGAAGATAGAATATCAGATGGATTAGATTAGTATATCAGTTCATAAGGCTATTGGCATATGGGTTATCAATTTTCTAGGTTTGTTTTTTCATCTTGGCAATTATTATTGAATGAGAATGAAAATATAGAAGAATTTTATAGGATCTCCATTACGGATAGCCAAGGGTTGTATCTTTATCTCCAACATATGTTCACATTTGTTCCCATAAACCTTCTATCTTCTTTCAGTTTGAGCATAGATGCACAGTCAATCGGGTAGAGGACCTGAATTTCATGGTTGAGCGAGATTCCCCTATGTAGTCGACATGTCAATCTATAAAAGCATTATCTGGTACCTAGAGACTAGTTATGTGTTAATGTCTGAGGTTGGTATTTGGGTATATTGTATATACTTTTTATTTATTCATTATTTATGTGTGACCATCCTTGAGGGTGACACACTTTGTTTGTAAGACATGGATATTCATGCCTTTATATAGATTTATTTTATTTATCATGTTTAAATTAAGATTATTTTTTATTCTATATAATCTTTTGTGTATGGTGTTTCATTATATTCATATTGATTTCAACTCTGATATGGGGGGTATAGTTTCCACACACATCCAATTTAGACCTCTGTTGATGGTCTCCATCCTCTAGTGTTTGAGGGGGCACAGTTAAGGTCTTGTCGAAAATTGGCTCTAAGAATGGATTTTGTGGATAATGTGTTAGTATGTTACTCCTAAGGAGATAATTTTTAATCATATTAATGAAAACCAATATTATGAACCCACACCATTTAATATAATCTCTTTTCATTATGATATCTCATATACCTAGTTGCACAATTTTTTTCATAATCATTTAGATATAATTTATGAATTTAACTGATAGACATTGCTTAATCTACAATGGACATAGAAGTAATCATCATTCTGAAATCTTGATCAACATATCCTGATAAAACTCCTCCTCAAAAAAGGATGTGAAAATATGGTGTTTATCATCCAGTCTTTGTTATAATACCAATGAAATGGAAAATATATATTATTTCATAAAAAGGTCTCATGGTTTTCATATTGTATAAGTTTAAGATATCAATTGGTAGATATTGATAATGACCTCATGTTAAGAGACATAACCACATGTCCACATATTGGAATAATAAATTACACATGTCACAAGTGATGATCTAATTTACATGCTAATTTTCTCGATCTGAATAATGTTGAGATCATTATAGAAAAACTTCAAGATAAATTTCATAGAATTTAAAACCCACCACACATAACTTTTAGATATCTTTTTTTTCCTTTCAGTATGATATTTCATTGACATAAAATATATTTTTAATATTAATATGATAGTATCTTAATATTCCCTCTCTAACATCAATTAGTTAAAACGTTTTTATATGAAAAAAATAACTTACATACATTATAATATAAATATATGATTTAGAAGTATCATAACTAAGAATAACACATTTTTCATATAATTTGTTATACATATGACGATAATAAATTTATATATATGAGTTGGGTCTAGGGAACCCATACCTTCTAAACACACATGGTATGAGACACATGGGTGTTATGATTTTGTTGATTCACCTAATATTTATGATTATTTATTAAAAAAGGTTATTGAAAATTTCATGTATATCTTGTTATCTAATAGGACGTAATAAGAACCTAATTATACGAAACCTAGTTTAAAATGAATATGTAATATGTTCATCCAATTATAACATAATTGATTATCAATTATTATTGTTTTAAATGAATATTTCTTAAGAGAATACATTATAGTATTGAGTTTTCCAATCCATGTCACCATCATATATAGGTATTAATGATATTATTATAACTATAATAGTTAAAGTATTTGTTTGAGTACAAGAAAATGAATTTGGTGCTATGAAATTTAGGACCCTAGAAACACCATAGTCATATAACCAACTGTTGAGTCATATTGTTATAACTTGTCTATGTATATTCTAATTATGGATTAATATTTGGGTTTCCTAGGATTCCCTATAGAATCACAATAATGTATTGTAAAACTATTACACCTTTTTAGATGTACAGTCAATTGATAACAATATGATCAATCAAAAAATTTTAGTGGTTTATAGACTTTGGAGACTATATATGAATAAATAGTATTTCACGAAATATCATCAATATATCAAATAAATATATTATTTTGTACAAATATTTAATGGAAAACCCTACAGAGAACATTATTCATATCCATAGAAAATGAAACACTTGAAAGGATTAGTAAAAATGCTCAGTAAGGGTAACCATGAGAGATAAAAAATTTGTAATCATACTAAATAATATGATAATCATATGTGTATATGATCATTAAAATAAGAATAAGTGTACAAAAAACGCTAAAAAATATCATAAAATTGTGTTATTGGAAAAAAATTTCCTTTCAAAATACAGGAATTAAAAGAATGGTAAGTCATTATATCTCAATCATGAACAATAAATTCATGTCCTAATATGTGGATCCATCATCTGTATAAAAACCATTTCTTATTTCAATGTTATCTTCCATGTTAATTGTATTAGGAATCTACACCAGTTTTCATAGTGGATCAATCACATTGATTTTTATCCGTTAATGGTTCAATAAAATCCACAATATTTCTATAATGGTTACAAAACTTTTAATTGTTTCTGACTATTATCTCATGAAATGTAATACATCACCCAATTAATTGGAGTGATATACAGTCCCCAAAAGTACAACAATAAAAACCATACAAAAGTGTTCTATATGATCATACAATAATATTCATATCATCAAATCATAACACATGTAATGAATATGACTTCCATATTTCATAATATTATAGAATAACCCCAAAATATTCGATTCATAGATAATTTATCATTAAAAAATAAAAAATGATGTGAATTGAAATAAATGGTATCCTGAGACCAATTCTATATTTGAAAATAATCAACCCTAAAGGTTGCTGCAATTGATGAATAGAAATACTATTAAATAGACATTAAAGACATTACTTTGGAAAACAACATATTCTTTTGAAAATGAATTTTCATAAACTAAATAATTCCAAATTATTACGGAATTTATTTATTATAACATGGTATTTGAAACAAGTAATGTTATATTCAATTTATTTGAACATAATTGTGATTAGAACTTATAGTCATTCCATATAATTTACAATATAATATTCCTATCATATTGTTTTAAATTTTTTGAAAATTATCTCATTTAGAAATCAATAATATGATTCCCTTCAAACAACTTAGAAAAATGTAAAACCATGGTAAAAATAAATTTATTCAATCATTGGATAATAAAATAAGATTTTTTTAAATATTCTATAGAATATATGGATATGGAAGAAAAAATATTTTAGAGTTAAATGAGAAATAATATTTATTTTCATCAAAGAATTACAGTAATGGTTTTAAATATATATTTTATATATATATACATATAATATAATAGATTAATATATTTCATGATTATTTTTCTAAAAGGATGAAAAAAATCTATAATTCTTATAAATTAATCCACCGATATTGAAAAACTACCTAGAACAAGATCATCAATGATTTCCTCTTCAGAAATCATGGATGAAGATATAGTGGAATAAGAATTTATACTCATTAATAAACAATGAACATGTATTCTATAAAAATGAATAATATTATAATGATAGAATATTTACCAATGAAAAAGTGTCAATTTTTTATTCCATATAAAATATTAAACCTACAAAATTATTAACATCTAGTGATGCAAATAAACTATTACTAACAAATATATGTGTGAATATTGATGATAATAATGTATATAAAGGTATTATAAATTAATATGGATGTAAAAAACTTATTATTTTGTCTAATGTGATTATATATAATTTTATATTTTATTAATTTGTGTTTAGAGTACTTGTATGGGTTGTTCTTAATTCAATATCTCTTCATTCAATCATAATGTATCTTATCCAGCAATAATATTTTATGTTAGGTAAATAATGACCTATGATTGAATTATTTTGTATCCATTGTATAATTTTTGGTGATGTAATAATCTAAAAATACTATGAATCCTATATAAATTATTGTTTGACCTACTATAGAAATGGGAGTCATGTCCAATTAGTGGATCTTGTATAGGATTCACATATCTCTTTAAAAACTAAATACAACATCAACATTTCTGATGTTGATTTAGAATGATCAAAATTGGTCATCAAAATGTCTGGTTCTCCATCCATCCAACATACCATTATATACACCATCAGATATTATTGATCTATTCTTAATAATAATATATATATATTTTAAAAAATGGTGTGAATGGATCAAAATAGTAGACCTCATTGCATATAAAATAGATTAAGAGGATGTTATGAATATCTGTATGTAAATTAATCTCAAACATCTACTAATGACAACATATATTGATGTTATTCCCTCATACTATATCACTTTTATCCCTAATAACTCTTATCCCTCTTCACTCATTATTTCCCTACTATTTTAATTAATTTCTTAATAGAAATTTCATATTTGCAACTAGAACGGGTTCTCTTATTAAATTTCATTATTTCAGTTATAAGAAATATTCACCATATGTTTTATATATTTTTTATGAGTATAATATATAATGGATGTTTTATCACATATTCCTGAAATGAACGGGATTTATAGGTCCATATCATATTTAATAATTAATATACAATCAATTAAAAATATATCAATGTTGTAATGGATTTTGGTAGGTCAATTTATTTTCATTAATTTATGGTCATTTTTCATATACATAGTTCATATATATAATATAAATTCAATCTTATGTTGAAATTATATTGTGATTAGGTTCATTTTTTGGGGTATTAAATTTATTTTTTCAGTATTAATTTTCAATAAATAGTCACATCAACACATCAACTATGACAGAACTCCTTATTATTTAAAATGAAAAATTATTGAGAGTAATACACATCTTTATTTATATATTCTTTTCACCCATGTCCAAATTGTTTAATTCCAAAATTTATAACTTTATTATTTTGAAACCAAAATAGTTATTTAATAATGTGATCACCTAATTTAATAGTACAACTATTCCAATTAATTTTTTATTATCTTCTTTATGAAATTTCTTCCAATAAGGGTATTTTAAAATATAAATAGTGTCCACTATTTCATGATTTCATCATTTATAATCCAATACAATTTTTAAATGAGTGAAATAATTTTTTTCAAAGATCCATTATTCATATTTGTTTTAATGAAGTTACATAAATATTTTATCAAGTTAACATATTGAAAAATGGATTTCCAATTGGAGTCATAACATCATCTTGTTTTAATAAGGATGAATTTTATTTAAATTGTTTTTTTTATTATGTTTCAATTTTCCTCTCTATTTTAATGAATTTATCCTTAATGGAATTATTATTAATGAATCACTCTCTAGATATTCCTTGTTTGTATATATTTATGTGTTATTTGATGTTGGTATTAATTGATCTAATTCATTAAGTCGTCTTTGGTGATAAAAAATAGAATTATCATATATCCCATTTTCCTTCCCTATTTTATTGACGATATGATGTATTAAGGTTTACTAATGAAACACATACACACACACAAATATATATATACATATATATATATTAGTGGGTCATATGTAACCTTAAAATCCATTGGTTTCTGTTTTATATCTCATGCAGTTGAAAGGGTAAAAAGAATGTGGGCCAAATATAATATGGTATATGGGTTATTCAATCGGGTCTAAGAGGGTAAATGGTTTGTTCTACAGGTCCAATAAGAGTACACAAGCCATTATCCCATTCCTAACAGGGTAAAATCATTTTTACTCTAATACCATAAGGGTTTACATATTTGTATCCTATGCCTACGAGGGTAAATATGTAGTAAAACACAAACAAATGGGTATGCAGGTCATTATCCAATGTCTATGTGGGTATTCGGTTTCATATTCCATGCTCAAGAGGGTATAAAGGTTGTTAGGAGACGCCCAAGAGGGTAAAAATATTGTCTCCCTATGAGAAATATGGTATTTGATATGTCCCCCAATGACTATTATATTGTGATATTGTTATTAGATTGTTCTCTTTTAGAATGATTTTCTCTGTTTTTATTCTCGACACATGTTCAATTTTCAAATTAATTATTTATTCTTATGTCATTACTCAATAATGTGCATTGTTTACAAATTATGTACTATTGATTCCAAATCCCACAAACTAATATCTTATAATGAAATCCATATTCTAGGGATTGTGATTTGTGGTGGATGATGTGTAAGGTATGATTATCCTATGTTATTCCAATCAACATAATTGTGTTTTTATACTCTCATTTTTATCCTATGATCTGTTCCAATATTTGATCTATGTCTCTTATTTTGCCCTATTTTTATAATTTAATGTCACCCATTTGTTTGGATTCTTTAAACCATGTTATAAAGAAGAGAATAATGTATGATATGTCTCTCTTTGGATCTTGTAATGTATTATTATAATGTTATATTCAGGACAAAAATTTTATATTACTAATCTAAAATGTCCTTAAACAATTTGATTAGAGGATTGTTTATTCATTTTAAAGGCATTATATTTTTATATAAATCTACATTGAGTTATGTCCCATTTTCTAAATAAATATGTTGACTTAATTTTTTTATACTACATTCATGTGTTCATGTTTAGAGAACCTCAGAACAAAGAATATAATTCAAATGTAGAATTATCTTCATCAGAACATTGTTACTATTATTTTTAACGATGACATAGACTCATCTATTCCATAAAGGTGTCTTTATTTTAAATATTCATTTGATTGAATTATTAGTGATCATGAACATCAAAGAAGAATTAAATTTGGATTTATGATGCAATCAAAAACACATTATGTATTTGATGATCACAACATGTCTACAAACTAACAAAGCCTCCAAATAAGTAGTGAACATTATCTAATTGGAGGTTCTAGTCCCATTATTGATAGTTTGTGTTTATAAAATATTATATGGGTATCTTTCATTCTTAAGGATTTATTATGACATAGAAGTTCACATAAAACAATTATTGTGGATCATGTTACACTAATACAATGTCAAATTTATTTTATTTGGACTGGCCTTTAGTGGTGAACCATGTAAAAAATATGTTATTTTAATTTATTTTGTTTATTTATAAAAATATTATATGAAATCAATTTTAAGGGATATTTATATATTTAACATATAATTTAAAATAAGGGGAGAAGATCTGATTGTCCAAATATACAAACATAAAAATTGAAAATATGTAATTTTTTGTGCAACCTATTTCACCCAGCCAAATATTCTTATAATTAAAATTGACTCAATTAATTAGACCAAATCGAAATGATTAAATCTTGAGGCTCAATCTATAAATATTATTTTTTATTTTATTCAAATGTGAATCACTAATCCTATAATAAAATATAATTTATATATTCCTCCTATTAATAACATGTATAATGAATTATTAAACTCATAGTATTGTGGTTTAGTTTAATAATAAATTTATTCATGACATATCATATGAAATCTGTGAAGAAATATGTGATATAAAGAGAAAAATATTAATTTAGGATTGAGATTTGAGGCATGTTTCAGTTAGGTAAAATCCTAATATTAATCTTATTTGAAAAATACATGTGACAGATGAATTAGGAGAAAATCAGTATCAGTGATTCTACTAAAATAATAAAATTATTTAAATAAGTTTTAAACTATAGTATTCATATTAATATTATATGTTTATTAAATATTTTTTTATCCTTTAAATTCTATCATTTAATCTACCTATTAAAATTATTTTATTACTTCATTTTCTGAAACTGTAAGATGGGGGGTTTATTGTCAAGTTTAGTAATTTAAAATGATATACATAATGTGAATTTTCTATTTCTAATAAGTAAATATATTAAGAATGAACAAATAAAATAATAAAATGAAGGAAAATATTAAAACAATTATATTTTCCCAAAAAAATTAATGTAATTTATTTTCACCATGAACATTAGAAAAAGGATTTGATATGAAAATGAAGTATTCCAATGGGATAGGAAAAAGATAGTTAATATATGTAATGTATGTTTAAATAATACTATTCTTTTATAGAATTTATATATTATTATGTCTAGAGTAGTTCTATCCATGCATTTCCCTCTATTCTTATTATAATCCTCAAAGAAAATCTCTTTGAAATTCACCCACTGAGATAATAAAATGGTTGATCCCTTGATTCTTAAAAGAATCTAATTATCCTAATTTTTAAAAGATTTTTCACTATTAATTAATATTTTTTTGTTCTTTCCTAATAAATAAAATCAAATAACTCCACCTATACCACTATCCAAATTCCAAATTAAAAATGTATAATTAATTAAGAGTCACATAATCATTGTTCTATGCATCAACAACACCTTATACCATTACACATCTATTAGGATGCCTAAAAAGTCATGAAAACATATTTTTATAATATTATATATCCCTTAATTATTCATTATTTCATGGTATTTGACATGATATATCCTTTCTATGACTTCATACAACATGGGTGATCTCCATCAAAATAAAAACTTTTTAAACACAGGCACCGAATATCTTTTCCATTTTTAACTGATATAAAGTGTTTTAATGGTGTGGCCTTGTAGTGAATCGTAATCATTTGGGTTATTATCATAAAAACATATATAATTACTCTATGATCCATGTCCATTGACAAGGTTTATTTGTGGCACTCAGCCTCATTGATATTACAATTTAATAATCATTCTCAATTTATTTGTTCTCCTAATACCATTTTGTATAATATGAGTCTTTGAATCTTTGAATCTTTTTAATAATTTCAGTATGGAATTTAATTGAACACATGGTGTGTACTCATTCAGAAACACAATGATATAGAATTTTTTTGATCGAATAATCATTGTCCATCACCAACATCCACATGCAATAATGAAAATTAGTGATTATCCATCTTCTTTATCAACATTATATTTGAATATATAAAATTAAACAAATTCCTACATGAATAGATATAGTTAGTCATCCCTCCTTACTCTTACTCATATTAACCATTAGCTAGTTTATTCAATCATTTAGTTTCATCCAGAATCAATGATTCACCCCTATTAAGACTATTGATATTGATTTACACTTAGTGTAAGCATCAACAACTGGATACAAATCTTCTTTATAACATTGATTCATTATAATTTACTTTATCATAAATCACACTATTTATTTTTCTATCTTTAAGATAGAAATAAAATATGAACCTAGCCTCTCCATTATATCAACATTGCAAAGTAATTCCATGTGGTGTTGATCATTATCACATAATTCTTGGCACATTCTCTATCACCCATAATGAATCCTGACCATGATAGTCATTTATTAACTGCCTTAATGTAGTAAGTATCATATCATGGATCCAACCCTATATAATTTAGTTGTAAACTTGGGAGATCGATATCTGATTACTGATCATGAATCAAAGATTAATTAGTATAAATCCCACCATATTATGAATCATTATTTAATGATAAGTTGAATAATCATTTATCATCAAACTATAATGTTTGATAAATAAAATAATTCAACACAGTTGTTTTTTATTACTGGTTGGATGTTGACTCTTAAAAACTAATTTAAACATTACAAGTTAATATTTTACTCCTCGTCTTTGAGAAACTCACAAAATTACAATATGTGTGGTATAAATTACCTTACAATAACATTATATCTTTCATATATTAGGAATCTATGAAAATAACATATGGACATACCATAATTATCATATAAGATATAAATTTTCATATATATATTTGTATCTTGAATGACTGCTCATATACTAATTTTGTAAAGAATTTTTCAATTTTCTTAAATGATTAAATTTTTTGGAAATCATCTTATATTTACTTACAAAAATATATATGTCACACTTGAAAAAGATATAAAAAATAACTTAGGAGTAAAAATATTTAAATTTATTATTATAAATTAATTCATTTTTAAAATCAATGAGAAATTATATACAGATTAAATAATTTCATTTCTTTGTTTCAAAAAATAATAATTTATCACTAGTAAAAACAAATTATTTAAAAATTTAACATAATAGAGAAATATAAATAGATATTAAATCATTAAAAATATATTTTAAAAAATATTGACAATTAACAAATAAATTAAAAAATAGTTACTTTTAAAATAAATTAATTTTAATTACATGAGAATTTAATCAGTTAAAAATAATAATTTTCATAAAAATATTAAATTAATTAATTCTTCAGAAACAAAATAAAAAAAAATTAATCATTTATTCAGTTGAACAACATGTACACAAAAAAATGAACTCAATCATCATTTTTTGTAATAATATCTCCCATAAATGTCACATAAAATTCCCTTACAGTTAACATAGTTCTCATCATCAAAAAATCATGTTATCAAATTCAATGAAATAGAATTAATATTTTTAGGGAAAACTAAAATACAAAGAAAATTATTTTATGATAGATTTAACCCCATAGACCTTATAAAGTAGTAAATGTTGTTTCCCTAATAAAATTAGTCATTTAGCTATATTGTTTCATTACTATTTTAAAAAAAATCAATGAAATTAAATATTTTGAAAATATTTAAACCAAAATTAATTTTTTTACATGAATATATTACAAAATTTTTTTACCAATAGATTAAGAGGAAAAATAATATTTTGGTCATTGAATTCTTAAAAACACTACTATATGTGCTATGTAGAATATATAAATGCACATAATAAATACTTCCATGAATACTAAAATAATAAATAAAATTGTTTTAAAATTAGATTATAGTTTCATTGTGTATTTGTAATCATATATTTTTAATTTATGTTAAATAAAAATATCTCTTTCAATCATTACATTCATACAATTTTTTTGTAATAAAAGTACATCGAAGCGAAAAATTAAATTATGTAACCAATTAAATACATAGATAAATATAAATTAATTACAAAAATTTTGAAAAATATCCATCATTATTTAGAATCATTTTACATGATTTATATGTGTAAAACATTGAAAGAATATTTAAGTCATTTTAATATCCCTCGTCATTATTATACTATAAAATTTCAATCATTGTTGAATCCTATGGTGAGAAAAAAAGAAAACAAGTGAACTTCAAGATGTTTTTCATTGAGCCTAAAAAATCATTTTTACAGGTCACAATGAATTATAATACATATTGATTCAACAATCTAAAAATCCCAAATATGCACATAAATGTTTTTTATTTTATATATAGAATGATATATGATTTGTATGAAAGTTTTTCAATAATTAATTATATTGTATATGATTTTACTTTGTAAAAATTAAAAATTTTTCTCAAAATAGATATTAATGATACATGTTAAATAATTAATATCAACAACTTACCTTTCAGATAATTTAAAAAATTTACAATATGTTATTGGGGGTCATAAAAGTGATTATAACTCTTTTACAATGTAATTTTAAAAACAAAAACATATATTAAAAAAAGTTCCACACATCATTTCTAAACAATATTCTCCAAATTCTTATTCAAAAACCATTTCCAATTTCCCCAAAACATAATTTATATAATTCCACATATTATATGAAATAAAATTTCAATTTCAATTACAATGGAGTCAAGAAAAAAATTGAATAGAATTTAAATGTATTATAAAATGATATTGTTGAAACAAAACCTCTCATAATGTTTATTTTTCTTTAAGAATAGTAAATAATTAATATCTATTATAAATTTTTATATTACAATGGTCTATCTATTCATATTCCTTCTAGAGTAATTCATCTTGATCACCATTATCAACAATACAAAATGAATAATGAAACTAAGTATATAGTGATAAAAATGATTTAGTTAATGTTTCAGGTATAAAGATGATTTTTTCCATGATTTTTTGGGAAAATAAATATTTGGTTATGAAGGATGTAGATTAAACGTAATGATACGTGGATTTTAATCAACATGTATTCATGTACATCCTTGGATGTAATCATATATCATAATGTGGGGAGATTTTTTATTCAACATGGATTCATTGTCCGTGGTGGATATACTCATATTCTTTTTATCAAAATAATCTATGGTGATTAAAATGTGGGTCATTGAAAACTTCCCAAAATGTTGACTTGAATAATTTCAATAAATATATATTTACCAAACATCAATGTTAGTTAGTTCTATATATATTGTGATGATTCTTTTTGAAGTCTCCTAGTGTCATTGGTATGGACCTTAAATCATTAATCTTATGTCACTTTTCTCTTGAGATACCACCTTGAGAAACACGAGTCCTCAAATATTGAAGTTTGTTCATGGATTTTACTAAATATATTATTCGTGTACATGACATGTTGTTATTAGAAAACACAAATCCTTAGTTTTTGGTGTAATAAATATGCATTATTTCAATATTAACTTGTGCCCCCAAAATGATGAACATTGATAACAAATTATCATCAATATGTTTTCATTCGGATCTGTTAACTCAAATGGATTCAATCATCAACATATCTGGATCAGTAGTTCATCTCGATCATCATTGTGATTTATATCTATTAGTTTGGGAATGAATTTTATTTCAGAAACCTTTGTTGATTCACACAGACACTTCTCATTCAGGATGATTCAAGATTACATTCATCATCTAAAACCACCTTTATATCATATTATTCAATATTGATTCATCATCATGTGGATTTTAATTTTAATGTCAATAAGAATATCCCAAAAATAGATGTGACTTAATCAGTCAATGTGGCCTCACTATCACCTCATTACTCTCTAACAGGTAGATGAGGCATCGACATTGATTTTGTCTGGCACTGTTCATTCACTATCAACCATTGAAACTGCTATTTGGACGTGTCAAAAATTAATCTTCATTCCCCAATATACATATAAAAAGAAAATTATGCACATTCGAATTATTTTAAATCATACTAAATCAACATTCATATAATGATAATGATATAATGACTTATTAGTTGAATACAAGAACTATTTCAGCTTATCGTTCAATGATAATTTAAAAAATCATGGTTTATTTGGATATTATTTTTTATGAAATAAAAAAATATTAATACTTGTTTACATTTTGATTTAGTACTCAATTATTCATTCCCAAGCATTGATTCAACCCTCAAAAACGTGAACTCAGTTCAAAAAATTCAATCAACCCATAGAATTATATTAAACATTTTCAAAATTATCTAATGTTAACATATGAAGATTATCACACAAGGAATCATGGATAATATAATATATACCTTTTATAATTTTCAAAATGTATAATAATTCTATTACATATGAGAGAATCATGAAAGAATAGAAATAAAAATATTTTAATAATAATGTTGTCAATTATCTTAATTGATTATTATTTATTGAAAATGTCATACGTTCACTTGAAAAAAATCATACATCCTAATTGAAATTACTTTTGAAATAATATTAATGTAAATTGAAACACTATAAACTTGATATGATGAACTAAAATTCGTTTTAAATAAAAATTTATCAATGAAATGACTAATAAAGGAATTTTTATTTTCAATATAATTAAATTAAAATTATTTTAACAAATTTATTTTAAAAATATATTTCATGGAACACTGACCATTTAATTTACAAAAATTGAAACACATGAAGTAAATAAAATTTAAATGAATATAAAAAAACAACAGACATATTGTTTTCAAAATATATGAAACATCAAAAAATAAAATTAAATCAATTTATAAACAAATATGGGCATTTATGTAAAAATAGTTATAGAATTAAAATTTCGACATTAATTAAAAAAATATTAGTATATCTTATATTAAATAATATTGTAACATTAAATAATCAAATATTTCATCAAAATTATGTGGAAAAAATTTATCCAATGATGGCCATATCAGTTCCACTAGTAGATTTTATGTTAATACGCCATTTTTTTACAAGTAATAACAATTATAGAAATAAAAAAATATATGTATTTGTTTCTACATGTTTATAGTGAAGACATCGTAGTATATGTCTAATGATATATTGATTGTAGAATTCATGATGAACAACTACAATTTGCGGAGTCCCAATATATAATTTATTAGTTATTATCCAATTCGGTATTTGAGAAAAATATTTAATATCCTTGTTCATTTGAAATTATCAAAATAGATGGTTCAAATATCCTTAAAATCAATTGATTTAATGGAGAAGGAGGTATCATCATCAAAATCAATTTATGACTACCTATATTCAATTATCAATAAGAAGATAAATATGGGTAAGGATCATGTGAGGTTTTGAATTATTATATTGTATAATAAATATTTTTACAATTTAAAATGTGATCATAACAACATTTGTGAAGATGCATAAGAAATTTATGATGTAGAGTAACCAATGAAGAGTGATAGAAATAGAAATTCCGATGAGCACATGAAAATTACATATAGTTCATACTCATGTGAATGGTTAATTAGTGATCTTGATAAGATACAATTTCTATAAGAGTATGTATAACATTTGAATACTAGTCCGGATGTTTAGCAATAATTCATATAATACATATTCAAGTAAAATAAAAACATGAATATGATATATGTTTCCATGTATATGTATATATACACATAATATTGTCGGCTAAATGATTAACATCTATAGTGACAAACATGAATAAAATCCATAATAAGAACAAAAAAATTGACTATATGGAAATTTTTAACTGCTATAATTATCCACATAAATAAACAACTAAATTAGAGGATAAATTTAAAAAAGATGATTGTTAACGTTTAGAGAGGATGTATACCAAATTTATGGGGAATTATGATAAGAATAATGATCTTGAATTAAATCACTAATCCGTAAATTTAATATATAAGGTTTATATTCCATCTATAGAATCCAAAAAATAAAGCATGAAAATATATACATATTGAAATATTTAATAAATAGATGATTCATGAATATTAAGAAAGTGATTACCCTAAAAATAAGGTATCCATATTGTGATACTATTTTGGTTGTTTAGGGAGTACTATGAGTTTCTTCCTAAAATAAATTTAATGCTTACATTATATACATAGTGACTTTTTTTCCAAGTATGACATCCGATAAAATTAGAACGATACAGAGATGATTAGCATGGCCCCTGCGCAAGGATGACATGTATAAATTGAGAAATGGTCAAATTTATTTCCATTCCGGATTTATTTCGTGGTGGTTATATACCAAGGGTGGCTGGTGCTACTGCTCTGGTTTTGCTTCCTAAGATTAAAAATCCATCCCCAATTTGTGATTTTAGGCCAGTGAGTATGTGTAATTTTCATTATAAAATCTTATCTAGTATCATCAACTCGCGGTTGTCTGTTCTGGTTTTTCAATGTATTTCGCTGGAAGAACATGGTTTTGTTAGAGGTCGATCTATCCAGGGAGTGGTTGTTTTGGCCCATGAAATGATTCGTGATATCAATATCAAATGCCATGGTTCGAATATGGCTTTGATGCTGGATATGAATAAAGCTTATGATATGATGGAATGGGGGTTTATTATCAAGGTCCTCAGATTTATAGGCCTCTCATCGTGGGTTATTGATATTCTGTTTCACTGTTTTAGTTCTTCATGGATGTCGGTTTTATATATGGTCAAAACTCATGGTTTTTTCAAGGAAACTCGTGGTCTTAGGCATGGAGACCCTATGTCCCCAACCCTCATTATCCTTATGCAAGATGTTCTTAGCCATTTTATCAACAAGAAAGTATCTACATGTGATATCTTACCATACCGGAGGAAATTAAATCAACCACTGATCTCCCACTTGATGTTTGCGGATGATACGTTAATTTTCATTAATGCAACTGTTAGATCGGTTGGTAGTCTTATAATGGTTCTGGATGAATACTGTTTATGGAGTGGGAAATCTATCAACAAGGGGAAGATCAGCATATATATTTCTAATAAATGTGGTCCTAGTCAGGTTCTGTCCATTTCCGGGTTGTTGAACATGTAGAAGGTTATTTTTCCCCAGGATTATCTAGGCTCACCTATTTCTCTTGGTCGTGTTCATGTTAGTGAGTTTGATGGTATTATTAACAAAATCATGTGGAGTGTGCCGGATTGGAAAAATCATTTTCTATCTTTTAGAGTAAGGATTTCATTAATTAATAGTGTGTTAACGGGTATTCCAATTCATGTTCTTTCAGCTTGCAATGTGCCGAAGGGCGTTATTATAGCTATTGACAAAATCCTGGCTGATTTTATTTGGGATTCTAATTTTGAGGGGAAATTTCATTGTTCTTCTTGGAAAACGATGGCCAGACCGGTTCAGGAAGGTGGTATTAATGTCAGATGTCTTGTGGATACAGTGCACTGCATGTAGGTGAAACTCGCCTGGGTGGTTGTGGAGGGTCATACGCTTTGGGGTAAAATCATGTCTTTACAAGGTGAGAACTCTGTGGTTGACAGCAGACCTGTTTCTCCTTTCTGTCCTTTAATCCGATGTTTTTTGCCTAACATTCTTCAACACTCATATTCAATTATAGGAATGGGTGAAATTTCATTTTGGAATCATAATTGTATAGGGTCGACTATTGGTTTCCCAGGTGGTCCAGTTCCTTTGATTTATTTCAGGGAGGCTAGTAGATATCCTGTTTTTATCAATGCTATTCTGGATACGGTTCAAAAGTGAAATTTTTTACCTTATTGTTTTGAATCAAGTGTTTTATAGGTGTGTTTTCACGGATTTGAAATCTGGTTTGTTTTCTTCTAAAGACTTTAGGGGCATTTCTATTTCACAAGCTCAGTATGACATCTAGAATTATACAGTTTAGTGTAACATCATACCCACAAAATTTAATTTCTTGGTATGGAGAATTAGAAATCAAGCTATATCTACGGATGAAAATGTGAAAAGAAGGGGTATTAACCTAGTTTCCAAATGCCATTGTTGTATCCTTAATAAGGAGGAGGATTCCAACCATATTTTTTTGAATGTGATTGGGCTATGGCTGTTTGGAGTTTTTTTGTGAATTCACAAAAATCTTTGAACCTTTTCCTCGTGGTACTTCTTTTCTACAAAAGTGGTTTTATGGCGTGAATGGTGCAGGTCCTGAAAAAACTGCAAGAGCTGTGATTTTCAATGCATGGTGTTGGTACATTTGGCAAGCAAGAAACAAAGCCCATTTTGAAGGAATTCATTGTACTAAAAGATCAGATATCATCAAGTCAAGATGTATGCGGCTTGATTTGCTACGTTATTCTAAGATTTCTAGTGATAATCCTTCTTTTAGGAGCATGAAAATATACAGTCTTGATTTTATTCATTTAGATCTTATAAGAAGGGGTAATTGGGTTGGCTGGATTCCTCCAAGCATGGGTCTCAAGCTTAATATTGATGGATCATGCATTGGAGGAATTATCCGAGGTGGAGGTGTTCTACGGGAAGGGTATGGAAGTATTCTTCTTGCTTTTAATTATTTTTATGGGAGGGGAAGTTCTATCCAGGCTGAAGCTGAGGCGATGTATATGGGGATAACATTGTCTGTTCAAAGGAACTTATGTCTGCCGCAGATTGAACCTGATTCGAAGATCATCCATGACTCGATGAGTGGTAAGATTTCTCCTCCTTGGTCGATTTTTTATATAATCAAGAAATGCCGAGGCAGCCTCGACATCAACAAAACACAGTTTTTATATACATGGTGAGAAGGTAACAAAGTAGCAGACTACTTAGCTTCTTTGACGGTGGTGGATCAAGGTACCAATATTCATTGTTTGTCTAGTTCTCTTCAAATGGAACTGAAAGGGGTGGACTTAATTAGGGGAGACCAACTGGGAATTCACTATTTTAGACCGCCTTAAGATTTTTGTGTTTTTCCCATGGCCTATTTTCTATGGGTTTTATTATTTTTAATAAAAATGCAATGTTGATGATGAGTTTTTTCCTAGAATCCTAATGTCACAATAGTGGAAGAAAATCTATTAGGATAAAATCATTTTTGAAAAATAAAAAAACTATGAATAATTTCAAAAGTATATTTTTTTAATATACATTTCATGAATATATAGTTACAAACCTTGAATATTATGTCACTAAATCTATCCTAAATAATCCAAACATTAATATTAGAAATTATAAATAAGATTCTCTTATAGAAGATCTATCATGATATGAGACATTTTTTCCACATTGAATGAAAATAATAATGGTAAAGATTTAGAGGTACTATAATAATGAAATAATAATACACTCAAAAAATCTATCATGTAGAGAAAAAGAACAAATATGTTAGATAAATCTATGTTTGACCATCAATGATAAAAATGGTTGTGAACTTGATGAATGAATCACCAAGGATTAATTAGTATTATGAGACACTTATATATAATGAAAAATACATGAATATATATTTACTTGGTTTAATTATAATAAAATATCTAGAAAATATTTGAAAACATTTGGAAAAGACCAAATATAAAATAGAGAGAATAAAAAATTATAAAACATGCTACATCAAATGAGGATTAGATAAAACTCTGACTTTTGCAATAATAGTGGTGATTTCCATGCCATGAAATTATAATATTAAATATATCATCTAGATTTAATTCATAATAATTTTTATTACTAAATTAAGAGAAACTTGTGTAAGAAATAAAAATACTCAAAGAAAATGTTTTGTTAACAAATTAATACAATGTACCACATCCTAAAATGACTAAAAAGATTCCATCTACCAGTATAATTAAATGTTCTTTATAATAGTCACAATTAATGTAGGATTTATGTGATCACTCACATGGGAGGCCATAACCTATGGTACCTATATACATGAACAAATTTCATAGAACATATAATAATGGTATGTAAAAAACCAATAACACTACATATATACATCTAAAATCCCATCATAATTATATGACCACAATTATGGGAAAGTAAGGGGAAAAATACATGACCTCCAAAATAATATAAACAAATTCAAACATGATTGATTATTCATACTATTAATGAAATCATAGTAAAACAACATTTTTTTTAGCTCAATATCCTATTTCTGTTATTGGTCCCTCTATTACTCCATTTTATTGTTGGTTACCTGCATAAGACATGAAATTCATCGGAAAAGTCTGTATAGCGGTGATTATAATAATACCTAATACGATATAATAAAATCACTCTTCATTTATCTTAAAGAATAGTATTTAGCTTTTCACATGTATATGTGAAGGGAATATATAACTAGAACATATGGATATACTCATAATAGACACACGCACTCATGTATTTCAATAACTATATCACAAAACTTGGATTCTATATAGGGGATGACCATCCTATGAATTGTGTGTGAATATAAGTAAACCCTCTTGGAATGGATAATGGGAATATGCGCTAAAGAAACATGTCCATGAAGAAGAGTAAAATGGATCAAAAATATCATTCATGATGTAGAGGAAAAGTAATTGTAGTGAACTATATGTCCCTTTAACATTGTATTCTACCCATGTATCATCACACATTACCTTTTTTTTAGAAGGCAATGTGTCCAACCCATGTAACCCTACCCTATACGTGTTCTGGGATTTGTGTCTATCCTAGTGCATGACCGTGTACTCCCAGATAACATGTCAGGGTTCTGGGTAGATTTACATGCAATATAACACGTCTCGCATTTCAAGATATAGTTATACCCTTTGTAGAAACTATAGAAATGAAACTAGGGTATATAATTGTGTGTATTCACGAATGACACTCCATGTAAACAAGACCTATCTAGATACATAGATTCATCTTTTACACACCTGTATCCCGCTATTGCCTCATGGTTTACCACTGATCTCTCTTTGAGATGCCTGATCTAGTCTAAACGAACCTCGTCATCAACTTTCACAATAATCTTCTTGTCTGATTCACATGATGATAGGTTTTAATCATGCCTCATCGTCATTGCACACCCAAAAGAGAAGAATACATATCTTTGGATAGATACTGATTTTATATCTTCATTATGAACCCCATAACATTCGTTAAATGATCACACCCTTATGATATCTATTTTTATCTAAGGAATAGGTGAATATTTATTTATTTCTGGTAATTTATTTAACCAAAATGAGATTTAATTTCTGGTATGAACAATGAATAGAAGAATAAATGTAAAAATCATAAATGTGGGGAAAGATCCTCAAGAAATTTTTCTTGTTCCAAGATTGTTCCATTAGTGTGATAATGATGGGATATAACATAATGAAAACATAAATCTGCAATCTCAAGTAACATATATCCCACTCTATCAATGCACGTGATCTATAAATAAATTCCTAAATTGATTGCTTAGTGTTAATCATATGAATAAAAGAATGGTGATAAACCAAATATAACCACAGCCTACCTCAATATGTATCATCTTTAATGAATAATGAATCCACATCATTCCTTTGTCAATATCCTCAAAATCTCATTGTGTAATGATCCTTAATCTTGTTTTGATATGATATATTATTGAAGAATCTTCTCCTCTAAATTTCTCTCTCCAATTTTCTGTTTGTGAGGCTAAACATACAAATTTTTTTAATAGAATCCAATTAATTGAGCAGTTCTAGGTCATAGTGAATAAATAAAATAAAATAAAAAATTTATTACATTCATTAAATCATACAAACATAACATTGTTCAACCTGAACATCTAATTCGCTCTGAGGTTATGTCTCTCATAAGGTCAACCCCATGCTTTTAACATAATTAAAACCTCATATTTATTTTCTAAGCCTAAATTTTGATGATATTACTCTTTTTCAAAAAGAAATCAATGCGATCATGATATTTAATATATTTCATAAATTATTTCTAAGATCACTGGGGCTCAGAATATCATTTCATCTCATATCCTATCCGCGAAATAAATCTATATAATATTCTAATGTTTTAAATTCAATCATTAGAGTTGTTACAATCTCCCAAACATACATAATTATATCATTTAAAACCAAAAAAAAAGACTACAAATAATTATTGGCACCGAGCATTTGTCTCAGTATCCTACTCCCATGTACTATCTAGATGAATATTGTGTTTAAACTGGACACGCAATAATTTAATCACTCACTGAGAGAGGATTCATTTTAATTGATCTTAATTATCTTTTATTTTTTCTAAAACGGTATCTCCATGCTCATTCTCCACCTCAATCTTGTAGATACCATGAAATGGGATGTTCTCTTCCCTTCTCATTTTTTTCACTTGGAAGACATTGTGTACCCAATCGAATTTTTTTGGGAGAGGTAACTTTTATGGAACCTCACCAACTCTATTAAGAATTCAGAATGGTCCATTGAATCTAAACATTATCTTTCTACTTGAGAAAATCACTATAACCCACATAGAGGTGATACCAATACAAACAAATGGTCCACCACATTGTAATCCAATGGCCTCTATTATTAGAATATATAGGACATTTGTTGGATCTGTTAAGTGCTCATCTACTTATGGATGATCTATGATTACTTTTTTTGGCACAAACCAACTTGGGGTCCATAAATGTGTTCTCTCATTTATTGGTTTAGAAAGTGGTGTCCTACAGGGTCAAATGTACATGGACTCAAACAGTTCACTACAATTGGTGGAGTGGTTGCTATTTTTGTAATAAAATCCAATAATGGTAGGTGGTCCCACTATATATGGATAATGACTAACATGAAGGAATATAATGTTTCCTCATATATCTAAATGGTCCACTTAGTTTGGGCATTAGTTTTGGGTTGGAAATACATTCTCAATTTCAACTCATTCTCAAAGGCCTCTTGTATTCCATTCCATAACTGCGATGTGATGCAAGAATAATGGTCTGAAATGATCCTCGATGGAACTATATATAGCATGTCTAAAAAATACATATAGAATCATCACATGCACTCTACTGAAAAATTTTCTCGAATATCTAGGATTTCATCATATTTTTTTTCAATGATCACCCAGAAGGCACTGTGTCCACTAGAGTTATGTGCTAACCCCATTACGATTTACTTGGATATCTAATCCCACTTCCAATATAACACCACATGGGATTGAACTAAATCAACTGGAACATGGTGAATAGCTATTAAATGTTGACAGGTAAGGTTTCTAGTGAAAATATATACAATACATATATTCATAAATACCCACCACAACTACTGCTAATGATACTAGTACATATTTTTCACACTTGAATGTACTAAAAAGATTGATGCATGAAACTACCTCAACACCTCCTCTCTCAGTGAAACTAGTACCATGATCCATCAACTAAAAAAATACATACTGCCAACTTCATAAAATACCTCAAGAGCATATCTAATGGATATATGAGTTTGTATGAAATCACAGTGTGTATCATCATATTTTTCTAGCCCCACTCACTATAAAAGAAGTGGGGTAACAACCATCAATTTCAAGAAAGCCACCCCAACCCCATCCAAAAAATCATAATGTAATAAATCCAACTACATTAACACATTTCTAAATAGCTATAAACACGATTTACTACATAGATAATCTTCTACCATGTTACCTAATATGGGATTATAGGAAATCTCAATGTCATACTCCTAGAAGAACTCTAGCCATCTCCCTTGTATAACCATAATAACGTTTCTAAGACATGATTTACTTTAGACTCCTATTGTTTGAATTGAAGATAAATCACTCACCCATCAGGTAGTGTCACAAAATCATTAGTGAAATTAATTTCTATACTAACCTATGATCTTGGGTCACATAGTTCTAATCATCGGGTATCAACTAATGTGAACCGTATGTATCCAAACATTTTATATATATTGATTCATAATTATACCTATTCCATGATTCATTTTATAAAATTATGTTATTAAAACCATAATATGGATGTCTCCGGATTGGAATTATCATTAATCTCTTCCTAAACACCTAGTGTCCCCAATGGAAACTTTCATTACAAACAAATGGATATCACATTATGTTCAATGTTATCATAGTAGCTAACAACCTAGAGAAATTAGGTATGATGCTACGATAGTATCCTAACCCAAAATAGTAACTACACACAACAAAATTTCTCTTGGGTAGCTCCCAAGAAAACAATTCCTTAACATTTTATTGGTCAACAACAATAGTGACAGTTATGATAACACATACCATAATGCAGACCTCTTAAATGTAGAACTTCCACCTTGATAGCTTAAAAGAATTTGGAAATCATAGAGTATGTCCAAGACCATCATCTTGTACCTCACATTCTCAAAATGATACTCCATTTTTTTAGGATATCTTCATTGATGTCTAGAAAATATTTAGTATAAGAGTGACTAAAATATCTGGTTTATGAGTTCAAAAAACACAACTAGGGAATTCATTATAGCGTCCTAGTTTGTATACCTAGTATGATGTTTTATTTTTGGTAAAACCATGAACTCTCACCATAGGGATAGTCCATTCAATATATTAATGGAGGTTGTAGATGGGATGCAGTTAATCTTCAAACCAAATGGGTGTGTAACTATATCATTTATTAGTGTATTTTGTACTATAATTTTCTGACAATTCCTCAAATGCTTTTGATAACTTAGTTCTATTATTTTATATTCCAAAAATAGTCTTAGATTTTGTAGAATCAACACTTAGATGATTACGATGATGTGAACCACCCCTATGGGTGTCCCCTTTCATAAAAAATAATTTCAATTATACTTATATTTTTTACAAATTTATTTGTGTATTTGAAGGTTTAATAAATTTATTGGAATGTGAAATGAATTAATTAAGATGATTGTCCATGCATTAAGACCCTATGGTCTATGTCATAGGTCTCCATAACCTTGTAAAATGGACTGACCAACTTGATTAATTTATTATGACTATAATTACTTAATGAAATGGTATGATATTTTGATAGCTATGAAATACCCATATGTCATGCTGAGAGAACTATACAGGATTCCATTTATATATCATCATGGATGGGCTCATTGTGATTTAAAAATATAACTTATTGATGAATGGTAAATACACCTACAACGATACTTCATATTCCTTGGATCGACTCACCCTATTGATTTATTACCTCTTAGTGAGTGATACTGGTTCCCTTGAGGACAACCATGGGTAAGATCACAATCAAGATGAATATACGGGTACATAAGTGATACATAAACCCCTATATGAGATACCTGGGAGGTGATTAGAGATTTTTTCTTCACCCCATTCTTGGATTGATTCTTTGTATCCTTTTATGGACTTCCATGGACTGAATATTACGACAATGAGAGCCTAATGGTTTCTTGGTGTTATATATGGGTTCATGATATGGTTCTCTTTGGATGGGCCCATGATTATGCTTTTTCAAATATAAGAGATACCTTTCCATAATTAAAATTTTAGTAATTTATATAATTAAAGGTCAGTTCCACCAAGATAAATAAAATTCATAGCTCATTCCAATCATAAAAAATTTATTAATGATGACCCATTTTTACACGAGTTTATTCTTTTATAAGCTAACTTGTTTAAGGGAAATAATGCTTAACATGAAGTAGGTAGATTCTATGAAGTATTCTTTGAGTAACCTTGTTTTATGTTTGTATTTATGTAAATCTATAATCCTATTAGTAATGAAAAAATAAACATTTTATAAAAACATAATAGATTTGTATATACACCGTTGTTGGTGGACTATTCAGCATATATCTCATACAACTTGGGATTCACTGGGTACTCATGTTGATATCATTATTTCACATGTAAATAAAGGAATGAATTTTGAATATGATGATGGATTTCAAGTAACAGTTTGGTGATTGAGAGAAGAGCACTGATCCAATTCCCATGATTCTAGTAGATAATATATTTGGATTTTTTGTATTTTTTTAGCATGTAGTATATAGATGTTTCTCCTATAACCAATGTAATATTTTTTATAGCATCATGACAGGATCATCAACATCTATTAAATCTATTTAGGACTTTTCTTTATCCTATCTAATTATCCTGGATGTTTAATGTCAATATTTCTATTATTATTCATTTTCTACCACTTCTACTTTTTCTATTAACTATTTACCATTGAAATATACTACAACTATGGAGGGAAAAATTTCCCAAAACACACACCATAGGCCCTCAGTACGAATCAGAAAAAATTGGCTCATAGAGACGTGTTATTTAGGTCATGTGTCCAACAGTCATAGAGAATAGTTCAGTGGTAATGAGGGGAAGGAAAAAAAATTGGTATCAGAGTCCCTTATTTTATTTTATCATACTATTTGGGTATTCAAAAAGAGACTAGGATTTAACATAATTTGTAAATCAGCCTATATTGAGGATTACCTAACCCATATATTAGGGGAACCTATATTAACTGGTAATGGTTGATGTGTTTCTAGATTTTTCCTATTTCAATTATATTGATGTCACCAGTGGATGTCAAACATGTTATGTGATGATATTATTTATCTTGATTTTATTATTATTAGGGAGGTTATTTTTAGGATTGGTATAGTGCAGAGGTACTATCGTAGTAATCATAATATGAAACATGGAATTCACATGTCATGTATTATTCCAAGACATCTTTATATAACTACATGTATTTCCTCTATTGAGTTCATTTTTTGTGAGATCCTTGGTCATTATATATATATATATATATATATATATATATATATCTGTGTGTGTTTTATAATATTTCATGCATGGATGACATAAATGGATTAATTAAAGTTCCAACATCAATCTAAACTTTGTTTTCCAGTGTAGATTGATAATTTAACATTAATTAACCAAGTATTCCATTTCTGATCATTGAAACACTTAATATATTGGATAAAATATTATTCTAGTTGATTTATGAATAATCTTTGTATTTTATAAATCATTTAATTCAATAAATTGGGAATAATTATTCAATCTATAAATTCAATATACATGAACTATTACATCTTGATAAGATACATACATTCTAGGTCTTTGTTACTTGACATACCAATATCAATTTAGAGTGTTTGGGCATTTATTAAAAGTAAATGGTGACAAAAATAATTAGATTGATATATCTATAACCGTATACAGAAATAATATTAATTACAATAAGGTTTTAAAACAAATTGGCCACTGCTAAATGGGGATGATAACTACAGAGTAAATGGGGTTTTCCTCTAAACCATCAATTTACATTCCATATATTGGAGCCTTTTGGACTTATATAATATCATATCCCTAAACCGAAATTAGTATTATGCAGTAGAAAATCTCTGTTGAGACTTAAATGTTCTTCCCTATCAACTATACATGGAATGAGGATAAATATTAAGAGTGTGATTAATTTGAAAATGTTATTTACTTATCCATTCCAGGTTTCTCTTATCACATATAATGTTAAATCGTATTTGAGTAGTGTGCTTTGAAATTATAGAGTGATGTTCCCAAAATATCCTTGACTTTTACTAAAGGAAGTTAGAGAATACCATAATATAGAGTTGGTGGGACTTGAGCCACATGTAAAACCTCTAATAGGTGATCATATGGAACCTCGTGGTGATCATCCTCTTGGAACTGATCTTTGGTTTCGACATTGATTTTATCGCTTCATTCAGTCGGTATAAGAAGCTCCATGACATGCCCCTATAATGGAAGAATTGACATAGAAATTATAGCATAAGCATTAGACCTCCTTATTAGGGGATGGTGGATATCAAGGTACTAATTCCTTGAAGGAGGATATATTTTATATTTTCTGTGCATTTGAAGATGCCTCATGAGAGGAGGTTCCCGGCCACTTCCAACAAGAATTGGGATTATGCTAAACAATGGTGGTATGTCATCACCCATTCTACATGTCATCACGGTATTTTTTTGGGAAGGTATAAAAATGTTATTTTATGATTACAAAATTTTTCATAGGTTTCAAGTATACATCACTCAAGAGTTTATTCATCTTCAATAAGGTACCATATTATTTATGTATTATTCAACACATATGAACATCATCATTTTCACTGACCCTTACCAGTGATGATTTGATGACTATGAGACACAATTGAGTATGGGACTACGAACACCATATAAATGAAGCTTAATGTCCCTTAGTTGACTATTATTTATGAGACAGTGAACCAGGACCTCATCACTATGCAGTACCTGAGGGAAGAGGAAAATGTGATCTATGGAGGTTCTAGTTCCTATATGGGAAATGATTAATCTTGTGATGGGAAATTTTTTTGAGATTGAACATGGGGATTGGGGAAAACACTGGCCATATGGAATGTAAAAACTGCTATTCGGATTACCACTAGTGTTATTTGGTAGGGAATAAGAATTTCTATTGTACGAGGATCCCCATGAGGTAATAATATTATCGCTGGATGGGTTATTTGCAGTATTTCTACCAAAATTACGTCATGTATTTTGATAGAAGTTATATATGTAAACAATGATTATAGGTGAATAATTAGTAGATGCACATATTTTAGGGATCTAGTATACTACCATCCAATCTATCCAATGAGATGGTCATGGATGAGGTATTCCAACCTCAATGGTTGAACACTTGTAGAGGGAACTTCATAGGTTTCTAAGAATGCATTTAGCACTTATGGGTCTATCTATATTAATGTAATTAATCCTATAGTAATTGAATAGAGTCTAAGGACATATACAACATGTGTCACTATTCTTACAACCTCTACATTACTTTCATATTTATTTGATACCATTTATACACACTCTTTTATATTTTCAACAATAATGGAATATTTAGGACTAAAGATGGAGTACTTATGTGGCATGATTACTCTCGACACACCACTAGGGGTTCCATTAGAGTGTATACACTACTTAATGGTTTTCCCCTAGATATAGGTTGGTATTTTTCTCAGAATTTCATTATCCTTGAGATGAGGTGTTTTAACATCATTATTTAAATAGATAGCTTGGTACCTTACCACACCCTTATTGAATGTAAATCAGAAAGGTATCTTTTACATCAGTAAAGGATGGTTCATAGACTAATAAGGTATAATGAGATATCTGGGTAAGTCAAACTTGACCTTAGTGTCTTGGACTGGGTACGGTGGCATATTAAATGGATAGTTTTTTTAAAAGCTACTTGGTAATGCATATTATGTAATTTATTTTTCTGGTATATAGCTACATGGATGTATTCCATGGCCGTTTTTTATCTTATCTCTTATGAAATAGGTGGTGTTCAAAAAAATCTAGAACGATGTGTGGTACCAATTTCCATTCCACTCTATAGAATGGAACCTACTCAGCTCTAGGAACACAATACGGTGTTTGAATACATTGATGAAAATAGTTTTATATGACCTAATACCTCACCATGGTGTTTACCTATACTTTTACCCATAAAGGTGGATTACTCCCTCATGTTGTTCATATATAACTATCCATTGAACTAGAATATAGTTAAGAACCTATATCCACTTCCATGTAAGAATGGAATCTTTGACCAGCTTCTAGGATTGATTGATTTCTCTAAGATAGATTTAAACATGTTCTATCATTACGTGCAATTGAGTCCATAATACATACCATGTACAACATTATGAAGTTGTTCTAGGTTTTATGAGTACTTGATAATGTTTTCCAGCATTGTGAATTGTACCTTTAGTTTTCATGTAATTTTTTAACCAGATTATTCACCCATACCTATATTTATTTGTGGTAGTCTTCATATCAGACATCTTAGTGTATTAATTTAAAATAAATGACAATTACAACCATCTTAATATCATGTAAACTATAACAAGATATCACCATCTGTATGTGAATCTATGAAAATTCCACTTCAGGATTGATATGGTTCATTTATAGGGTCATATTATATAATAGGAAGGACCATTTATTGACCAAAAATGGTTAGTGATGTGGTTTCCTAGGTTAAACTGATGAGTTTCATTGATTTACACTATTTATTAGGACTAGATGGATATTACATGTAATTTATGTTAGACTTATAATGACTTTTAGTTCCTCTTGTATATTTTATTAAGAATGGTGTGGAATTTTTGTTGTCAAAATCATTTGAGTTGGCCTTTTAGAAGGTTAAATGGATGCTGACTTCAGTTCGGATCTTGATTCTGATAGGGCAGGGAAAAATCTATACTTATTAATATTAATTTTTATTACATGGTCTATGAGTTATTTTGGGGTAGTGATATCATGTAGTTGCATATGAGTCCCACCAGTAGTGACCTCATGTGGTGAATTTCCCAATGCATGAACTCACGTTATCAGAAGTGCTTCTTGAATTATTTTATTGGAGGCATTTTCTTTTGGATGAGTTTTTCATCATTTACATAAGAAGTGAGGTACTCCCTTCTAGAACATGTGTTCATGATAAAACATTTTGATCATAAGGGCCTCATTTTATGGTAGAGTGTCTCATGTCAGGACCCACCACCTGGTTAGGTTGTCGATGAAAATGATATCCGAACATTAATGAACATGTATGTGTTCATGCTAATATACGTGATGAGTGATGTGGTAATATCATGTATATGTATGGAAGGGTCACTCTGCTCATACCAAAATATAATGAGATAATAATCATTGGTATTTTTGGTTATGTATAGGGAGTCATATTTTAGGTTTAATCACAAGGTGTTCCACTTCCCTGATGGTGAAGGAGGAGTGCTTATTACTTTATGGAATTCATTAGACTCTATCCAATCATGAGGGGAAATGAAATTATTTCATTATGGCTTTTGTGAGGGGTTTTTCGTGATCTTCTTAAGCTAGTGATGCAGTACAGATGATTGTTGACATGATTACCATGGGAGCACACTTCCAAATTATCAAATATATATTATCAATTAATGAGAATAAGATACATTATATATGGTATATTTATGTCATTCATGGTGTTTCACATTCCATATATTGATACTGAAATTTTTGGTTAACCACATATTTTCTATATGGGATGGGGTAGGCATAAGGTTCACAGGTTCTCTTGAGTATAACATATAAACCATATACTAATGAGAAGTCTTAAGATATGACACAGGTGATAGAGGATATGATTTAGGCATGCATCCTTGATTTTAGAGGTTTGTGGAGAAAAGTATACTCCTCGTTGAGTTTTAAAACAATAATAGATTGTAGTAAATTGTTCAGATGGATAGATATGGGGCCCTTTTATGGTAGGTCATACAATTAACCCATATAAATATAATAGAGGTATAACTACAAGGTCCTCATATCATTAAATAGACTTTTTATCATGTACGATTGATTCTGAATTATATAGATACATGCTAATATAGTGATAAGTCTTATAATTGTCGTCATTGTTCCCCTATGCAGCTCAATGTTAGAAATTGTGTTTTTTGTGAGTACCACCATTATTTATTCATAGAAAAATTCAATGATGTGGAAATATATAAATAATTAATTCGGACATTTTGAGATCATAGAGAGAGTCATGCTAGTATCCTATCAGTTATATTTACCTCACATATACCAATTCATGCACTATGGTCTTCCACATATCACATCTTTATCAGTATGTTTTCAAACCATGTCATTTGTTTGATTCTAAGTATATTAAGATGTATGAAGATGCATCTTTTATGGAGTATCTAATACGTATGATTAATTATAACTTAACCACTCTCATAGGAAGGTGAGTTCCCTAGTTCATGGTTTTGTGGCATCATGGCCATATATAGGACGATACATGGGAAAGATAGGATAATTTATGTGTTGAGGGGAAAGAATATTTATAAGATGATGATTTACCACTCGTAGAAGGGAAACATGGGGTGACATTTTTATGGAGGGGAGGTTATAACATATTGAATTTTTAGAATGGTATTTTTTATTTTTAGTTTTTTTTAAACTCAAAAACCATGCCAATAGGCCGGTCAGTTCATTATAGGAATAGAGGTAGCATATGAGATGGAGGAAGGATACGACATATATAAATGGATCTTGCTAAATAAATGGTGTGTAATTAGAATAAATCCATTCGAATCTACATTTTTCTTTCTTCGGAGTGTTTTTTCACCAAAAATAAAATTAAGGAAGGTTATAATATTGCAATTAAACATGACATTAAAAAGGCCTTGGATACCATAGACTATAATTTTAATTCTAAATTGCTTAAATATTTTGATTTTAGTAATAGTATTTTTACTACTATCAGAACATTTATCAATTTTTCCTACATCTCTATTAATATCAATAGTTCCCCCAATGGATATTTCATATTAACCAAATGTGTTAGAAATAGGATCCCTCTTTCTTCCATCATATTCACCATTACTGAGGAATATATTAGGCTTTTTCTCACTTGTTTGGTTGAAAAAAAACAAACTTTAACCCATCCACATTTCACGGAATCCTAATACACCTACTCACATATTGTATGCTGATGATATGATTCATTTTCTTCATGGTGATAAAAGAAACATTTGAACACTCAAAAATTACCTTGCTCATTATGAGTATATCTATGATCATACAATTAGCTGGAAGGAATATTTTTTCTTCATTGAAATATAAATTCCCCTTAATAGTAAATGAATCATTATAAGTGACCTAGGTATAAAAGTGGTATCTCTCCCTTTTAAGTACTGAGGTGTCCCCAACTTTTAGGGAAGACCCAAATCATGCCATTTCATTAAAATTTCAAATCAAGTATTAAATCAACATTCCTCTTGGAAAGGCTAATCCATTTCTATGGAAGGTGGAATCTGGCATGTAAAATGTTCTATTATCTCTAAAATGGATTACTATATGATGGTCTTCAAGTGGACTGCTAGTATCATAAATAAAATACCTCAATCAAAAATTTTGTTAGGACAGGTAGCACAGTGGAAAAGAAGCTTCTCATCATTCCCCGGTCAACTTATTGTAAACATATTAATAAGGGAGTAATTGGTATTAAAAAACTTAAACATTTTAATGAGGCTCTTGAAGCCATGCTTACTTGGGATCCTTTCTATAATAAATCATATTCCATCAACTTTCTTAAAAATAGATTTCTTAAAAAACATAAGGAAGGAAACTATATTTTTCTTACCTCATCTATCTAAACATCTATAAAACATTAATTTTGACAAACCTTGGATAAATCCCTCATGATTTACTCTTATCTGGAGGCTTTCCCACAAAAGACTCCCCACTAATGATCGCCTTCAATCATCGGGTTTTCAACTCTTCTCTAAATGCAGTTCCTGTAATCAAAAATAATAATATGTTAATCATATTTTTCTCTCTTATTCAACTTATTATGCTTTATGGAATTATATTTTTGACATTTTTTATTGTAGATGTTGGATGCATGACTCTGTAAAATCTTAATTAAATAGATGTGCGAATATGAATAGATCTCACCAAATTAAGAACATTTTTGTTGTTACTGTCACTCAGCATCACCATGTGATCTGGAATGATAGAAATTCTCTTCTTCATAATAAATTCTCATCCATTCATAATTCTGGCTAAATAAGGATTCTCATTTCCATTCATATAGCTGCCCTGATCCAAAAGGGTCACTACAATAACACGGTGCAGGAATTTGGAATCCTACAAAGATTTATTTTTGATGAAACTATTTCCAACTTCACAATACATTTGACGTCTTTTGTCGTGCCCCTCTACTAGGATGGATTAAGGTTAATTTGTATAGTGATTCCAAAGGAAATCTAGGCCCTGCAGGTTATTGCTTCATATTATGGAATCATATTGGTCAGATCATCAGTTGCTTCTATGGTATTTGTGGAATTACTTCCTCACTAGAGGTTGAAATGATGTTTATTATTCATGCCATCTATTTTTCCAAAAAAAACATAGTTAGAACAACCTTTGGATTGAAAGTGACTCAACCACCACTGTGCAATATGTTTTGAATGGTGTGATACATCTTGCATGGCTGATCACCACCCGTCGGATGGATTGCATCAATGATCTTATTGACATCAACTACATCATCACTCATATATATCAAGAAGCTAACAGGGTTGTTGATGGTCATGTGAACAAGGGAGTCAATCAAGAAATTACCTGGCATGATGAACTCTCCATTAACATACTTCCTTTTCATAATAAATATGTTAATATGTTCCATTCTTTATGACTCTTGTAATTATTTTCCTTTATTATAATTGTGCCATGGTTTTTTAGACAGGAACCATATTCTTCGAGATAAAAATTAGAGTAAATGGAATTAATGAGATATGTTATGTGTAATGGATTGGAAATACCCATTTCATACCTTGACTTGGCATTTCATAAGAAAGAAAATCACAATCCTTATATGATGCACAAATCAAAAAAACAATGTAACACTAATGATTGTTTTTCTAAAATCACTGAGGATAATTATTTGGGAGAAAACCCTTATTTCACTATAAGGACACACACAAGAGAACACTCTAATACACATCCATGGATTCTTCACCCCTCTTTAATCCTAGCTCAGTTTTCTCCACATTTTTTCACTTTGGATTAGAGAATAAAATCATTATAATGCACTTTCTATCTATAATTATTTATCATTCCCTCTATTTCACAATTTTCCTTCAATATCATTTGCACTATATTCATTATTTTTGTCCTCTTTGTTATGTTATTGCATTATAGCGAGAATTAATGGCGTGAAGTAAGAGATTTTTCTTCTATAAACCAATGGTTGATTTTCTAGATCCTTTCACTTGTGTATGGGGCCTTTTATATCATGCATCATTGTTTATCATGCCAAAATGTTCTAGGGAAGCCTATAATGTGTTTAGTAAATTAATTAAATTGATTTTACATACCCAAAAAGTTATAACTAGTAGAGAATGAAAATAAATGTTGATATAGTTAATTAAGCCACACATATGTGTGTTACATTCCTTAAAGGAGAAGTTTTTATTTACCGTAGTTTTATTAAAACCCAATTTGTGTCTTGTTTTTTCTTGTAAGACATTTATCAAAATGTGTAATTAATTTGAAAAGATGATTGTGCTTGTTTTTTGTACAGTATGATCAATTCCATTATTCACTATTATTTAATAAAAACAATTTTAATTTGATTAATGTTTTATGAATGTAACGACTTGATGAAACAATATGATATTAGGATAGCTAAGATAAAACATTATGTCACATCAATATAAATATGTGGGATTACATTTATAGTATTCATGGAGATTATCATCATGATTTATAATTAGAAATTACTAATGAATGGTTAATATTCCTATTTAGATACATGTTATGCCTTGGATGAAATAAATGTATGGATTATTAACCTCATTATTAGTGATACTAGTACAATAGTGGAGACACCGTGTAAGGGATTGGTGGAATGATGTTTATATAAGAGTAGTAGTCACACCCAGTTCCCTAAGTGAAATTCCCATGATGATCATGGAGGGTTTTTCTACACACCATACCAAGAGTGTTACATGGGATCCATTTGTATATCTCCTTAGATGGAATTTTATATATTCGCGTATATATTTTGATCAGGGTGTGATACATGTGTTCCATGACATTGTTTGACATGGATGGTCCCATGATGGTACTTATTTAAATTAATGATATTCCATTTTCATATTTCTTGGATAGTTAATTTATTTAATTAGAGGACACATCCTCCAATAAAAATTAAATTACCGGTATTAGTTTGATATTCACACTTTATTTATGATGACTAATCTTTATGCTATATTCTTCTTGTATAGGATTATTTAGTTCAGTGACACCTAGCTTTGGTTGAATAAGGTAGAGTCAATTAGGTATCCCTTGAGGAACTGAGTGTGATGCGTTTAATTAATTAATTCCATTTATTTATTATTATTTTTATAATTCTATGTTTATAATGAAAACTTATTTCGATCTAGAAACCTTTGGTGGTGGACCACCCTACCTAGGATGCCTTGGGTTTCAATGAAGACATCATGATTGTAGTTTTTGGAAAATGGAAGAAAATATATTTTAGGGATATATTTCTAGTACATGGTTGGAGTATGAGAGTGTAGGATAGAACATATACTCATTATGGATGTAGATAAAAAATTTGGGGTTTTATTATTTTCCTAGAATGTGGGAAATGACAGTTTCAACATTATTTGGTGTACTAATTTTTTTAACAATATGACAATACCATCATCATCTTTTTCATGCATTTATGATTCAGATTCTACCTATATATTTAACATGGATATTTATTATATATTTTTTGCAGTATTTCATTCCCTACCACTTGAACTAGGTCCATTTATAATTTATCATTATGATACAATCATACTCATTAGGATGGTGTCTTCCCACACACACCCAATGCCCTCGCTACTAGTTGTAACCCTCTACCCAACATGATGGTACAATGTAAGTCTTGTTGAGGTCCATCCCATGTCACTATTTAATGGATTCTGGGGAAGGATGGAACATTTTTCTTGCCAAACAAATAACTATGTACTCACGGTGACTATAATAAAATTTGTAATCCATATTCAGTAAATTCTTATTATATAGAAGTATCAATTTATTTCTTTGTACAAGTTTTATATTCATGGACCATAATTCCCCACTTGACTGATCAAAGAGGTCAAATATACATATTATTGGAAACTTGTTCTTCATTTTCACATATTTTAGGCAACATTAATCTACACAAAACCTCAATATCATATCTCTCATATTGGAAACCATCAATAAAGATTCCCAGTGTGAAAAATTAGGTCATAAAAATTACTTCCTCTGCAATTACTCTAACAACACTCTCATATTTTAAATCACTTTAGGGGCCATCCTATATGATGGTTCAAATATTAGGGTCATCCTTTGAGGTAGAAAAATGCACATGACTTTCCCTTTGTGAGTAGTTTATCATCATACATCCATAGGAAATACTTCATTATACTCAACCATATATAAGGTAACTAAAAACTCATATAGTCCCCTACACAAAGGGATATTCTAGACCACTAGTTAGTAATCAGTTGCACCATTTCATTCATTATTCAACAATATTTCACATGTTTTTCCATTTCAACAATAAAAGAATGAATCATCATATCATCGGGAAAAAAATTATTGTCTTAGAAAACAGTCTATTTGGGAATGATCTATCGATAACTAGAATATATATAAGATGATGACATAAGGACATATCACTACCAAAAAAATATACAAAATGTGGCACTCTCTCCCAAGTACCATTTCACACCATTGACAAAGGTGTGTGATCACTATGTCGCAACTAGTAAGAGTCTCCATGTTCAATGGTTCAGCCAAAGGGTCAACTAGAATCTCTTTGTGTCAAACCAAACTACTATCATAAATAGAAAAAATTACACTTCTGTCTACCTATATTAAATCTAAGGTTTAGGAGACACAAATCATATAGTTTATCCTACATAGAGATTCTGGGTCCTAATCTTTGACCGCCTATAGGTTCCCTCACACCTATGCACCATTTCTCTGAGCCTGGATAGGGACATATGGGGATGGTTTTGGTAAGAAGTCATAATTTATACAACATATAGGTACTCTAACATATCCTATGAAAAATTCACCACCATGTTGTCCTTACTACCCTTACTATTTCAAGTTCCCATGTGGCTCATCCACTATATCCCTATCTGTGGCATGGATAGTTGGAAATTCCTACATGTGACGTCCCACACCATCCAAAGTGTAACACCACCTCTCCCAATGATGAATTGATCCATCATGCCAGTGATGAATAATAACCCCCATAACGTGGGACCACACCCTGAATCATTGTGCATGTATTGGTCCTTCATTCTATTGGGGTGTCCCATATGCTGAGGTCTCGGCTCTTGAGTTCCCACTACCGACACCAATTAATTTTGGATGCTCATCCTTCATAATATAAACTCCCAAAACATTACCCTTCACTGTAGAAAAATTATGGATGCATAGTGATATCATGCTAAATTGGATGTCTCAACATAGTCCTTACTCAATTATTCTAGCCTTAAATAACTTCCCACACACCATATCAATAATGTTACTAGATGGGATTTCTATACCTCATTGAATACTCAACCATAGTACTAAAAAAAATTGGTAGCTTTTGAATCTCTTATTTCATGCTCAACCATAAACATATATATAAAAATCTATTATATAAATAGGAGATACAACTATTAACATGAAAGATTCACCTCATCATATTACTGGTTCCCTTTTCCCCCAATCTCTCCATATATCCTAGAAAAATCCTCACTTCCAGGACCACCATATAGTATGCTTGTGTTCTGATAAGAAGATGGTCTTACATCAAAACCATAAGAAAATCCTCAGCCACCCAGACATCATGTTCACCTCATAAATTAAGGGGTCACTATCATTGAAACTCTTGATGTTCTCCTTGCATATTCACATCTTCATATAATTCTGCTATTTCCATTTAGTGGTTGATATGTAAGAGAATGACTATTTTATCACATGGAGGTATAAAAATGAGATAAAGTACTTTTATAATAGATTAATTACTTAGTGGATCATCCTTGTGATCCTCATGAATAAAACTATCAAGAAAATGTTGTGGGGCATACTCAGTTAGAAAATATGTACCACAATCAATGAGTAAATATAGAGACATGACTCAAGAAAAACAAGGAAACCACACCTCATCCCAATGTGATGAATGTACATATTTATCCCATAAATATAGGGTCTATATGTATTAAGCTTAAAGGTAGGTGAATAGAGTCTCGTTCAATGGATTTGTCAACTAACATGCAAAAAAACATAGTCCCTATATGGAAATTGAAGCAGTAAATACTTAATTATTTTTTCCCAAAACAATCTCACATACTCTAGTTCTTAAGAATAACTAGTTACCCCTAATACCATTCTATCATGACTTGGCCCAATGGTTCCCATTCCATTACTACCCCAACTAAAACATAAATAGGCTAGGGTCATAAAACCAACACTGATTCGACATATCACACGCATGATAGGACTTATATCAATGTACATGTACACATGGATACATATCTAAGCCCATAAAATGATGAAATATAAAAACACAAATAACCCTGCATATATACATATAAAATATCATTATTGGGGTATAAAAACAAATACTAGAAATAAAGGGTTGAAATAAAATCCTGCCAAACAAAACTATAAATAACTGCAACCTCATAGAAGGGGGTTGTTGTCAATGCTACCAAAAGAACACAGCACAATCTATATGGATCAATATACCATTCCTAGTCTTGTTATCTATAAGGATGTGTTAAATGTTATGTCATATGAATAAGACATGACACATATGGGAAACCCCTATCAAGGGGTGATCTAAAAATAACAAGGAGGATGCCAAAAATTCTCTTATGATGTAGAATGAAGAATAACTATCAGCTCATAAAATTTATATGTTAATAGAATATAAAATAGAAAATCTAGATATACCCGTATTTGACACACTAACTCTTGTAGGTTCCAAACTATATTACCTGTGTAGTATTTCTATATAATGGTTTAAAATAACAGTCATCCATGAGGACATGTTTGAATAGTCATATGTACCTAATAAAGTAAATCTGAGATGTTTCATTCATCGTGAATCACCCTAATATGTTCATGATGTATGTATGAAGATATTGAGTCATCGATGGGTTTTATATCCAGGGCCATGGGGTATACCAAAAAAAATAAGGATTGACCCCCTATGTATGAAATCAATTCTTATGCAGTGTTGGTCACGATGATACCAAGAATCCCACCTAGGGAAATGATTATGATAGTTTATCTAAATTTGGATCTCACAGAAGGATTCCAATGATTCTATCTGAGGCTAAAGTCCCTCATTAGAGGTCACCATCCAATGAGTATGAATCAACTACTTAACAAACCATCAATGATTGGATCAAGGTGATATAAAATTATAAATATTTTCCAAGATGAGGAGGTCAATTGATCTAATCCATATTCGAATAAATACATGTAGTGAAATGGTAGTACATGACATGACCCATTATAATGGGTTATACACATGTATAACGACCCATGCACATGGTTTTGTATGAGAAAACAAAGTTTCTAACCACATGTGGTTCTGACCATAAACAAGTACATGACTCTCCATGTATACCACTCGCTTAGCTATGTTCCTCACAATGTTTCTAGTTGTATTCATGGTTGTGTACATCTAGAGAACTTTTCGAGTTTCTAGGATGAATCATACATCTTGTTACATGTTTCACCCACCATGGGATACTTATCTCCTCCACGGAAACCCTATCACCATTGACTGGGACCCACATAGTGTTTGTTTCTAGATTAGACATTATGTAACCTAATATAGTTCAAAAATATAGATTCATAATTCCTTTATAATCACACCATTGTAGCCTCTGGTATAACTTCCAATCTATCCCTGAGATCACATATCGACACCCACTGAGCCTCATCATCACCACATTTGAAATCATATCTATATAGTTAACATGGGATTCAGTTTTTATTTTGTATCATTTTCCTTTTATTCCCAACTAGGATGAATAAATACTAGACGAATTGTCCATATCTACTATCTTCTGTATTCACTTCTATCACAATGTATAAATGATCCCATGATTTTAGTATCAATCTATTTGTCCCAAGTATTTGGAATGAAAAAATTCATTTCCATTTATTTCCGAACCATTGGGAAATTTAATTTCCCACAATGAGTGAAATATAGGGGACGGAATTCAAAAACTAAATCAGGACTAGTCCCCATAAAATTTTCATGTTGTCCATGATTCAATGTTTTTGAATGAATTTATGAATATATTTTACATAATCTACAATAAAATTTCCAATCAAGGATAACAACTATCCAATACCCACAATATACATTATTTGTGAATAAATTAATCAGTTTATTAATTAAAAAATTTGATAGGAATAAAAAATGTGGATAAATACAAATAATAAAATTTCCTAATTCGGGAAGTATCGATCACATATGAAGAATGAATACATATCACTATTTTTAGAATGATCCTTAAATTCCAATGGTGCAACAGTCCTTGATAAGAGTCTTTTATAATGTCATTTTTAATGATTTCCTCATCTAATAGTGTATATCAATTTATAAATACTTGCAAAAAACCCTAATTTTTTTCATAGAATTATATATATAGACCAATTATATATCATGGATAATTACTTGAATAAAATGAATAATTTATTTTATTCATCTTATAATATGCCCACAGTGGTGCTCGACTCGAACATCCAACATGATCCAAGGTTATGTCGTTCCTTGTGTCAAACCCATGCTCTAAACTCAACAACCACCTCATATATAATACCCAATACTCGTTTTTAAATCACTCCACTTTTTTGGAAATATGGGATGAGTGATATTTCAAATCTTTAAGATATTTCAAAAATGAATTATGAGCTCAAGAAACATTATAATCTCATGTTATGTGAATGAATAGCTAAAAAATTAATACATTTAACCTTCTGAAAAATATATGGAATAGTCAAAGTCAGTACATGGTCCAATAAATATAAAACATTTCATCTTAATGAATAGGATTCCCATAGTAATGTAAATTATATTTATTTAATAATATTATAACTATTATGGTCTAAATATTTTTTTTAAGATTCTATACGCAGCTAGAAGAATATACCATAATGATCATATTATTTTACATTGAATGAAATAGTCTTATTACATGGTTTTAAGAAAGAAATTAACTCAAATGGATTTTTTGTTGAGTAATCAATGAATTTTTAGCCACATCTTATAATGGAAAATCCTTATATAGAATATTTCAATAAGGATAACAAACTAAATAACAGGTCTTTCATAGAAAGATTGTATTGTTGTGTTTAGTATGTAGTAAAACTCACACTCCTGGTAATTCATATTTTATTCACTAATGGTTTTTTCTATATATAATTTATATAACATGGTGTTTTTAATATGGTAACAATGATCAATATTAATCATCTTAACTAAGTATTATTGGTTGTTTTCACAAAAAACATTATTTACTATAGTAATTTCCAATTCTATATGCTTAGTTTATTTTATAAAAGATTTTTACAAAGTAATAAATTCACTCAATGAAATAATTGTGAAAAATGATGACTAAGGTTGAAATAATTTGTGTTATTATAAAATATGGATATGAATTTTATTTCCAAAAATCAATGTGATGGAATAAATGAAAAATAAATAGTATCTCTATCCATAAAATTTCAAAACGTTTAATAATTAAGTGGTCGATATTGTACATAAATATTTAAAATAGATAAATAGGGACAAAGATTCTGTAATATATTACGGTTTTCTTGTTTTTAAAACAATTCAATTTTATGAGGGTAACTATCAAATGGGTAATAGAAAAAGGGGATTTTTATAGCAACTATTGATATCATGTGGGTCATAAAGAGGCCATAGTTTATTGAAATGATAAATGATCCACATATAACTGGGATTTTACATAATTGATTTAAACTTTTATTAGTAAAATATCCAGAAATTATCATCATATATTCAGGAGGATCTTCATATCCCCACATGGATTGGGAAAATAAAATTTAAAATATAGATAATTTCATGTATTGATATAACATGAGTATACATATTAATATACCCACATGGATTTATGTTATATAGGTGGTGGTAAAACATGATGGAAAATCTAGATACACACAATGGTGGATATGAAATAAAAACAGAGTATCCAACAAGGATGGATCCATTGAAATTTATTCAAAATGATGGATTATTGAGGAAAATTTGTAAATTGATAAATTATGTGTCACGATTTTTTGAGATTAATGGTGAAGGTAGTTTTTGTAGTATCACAAAAATGGTTAAAGGGAGATATAATTGAAACCAAGTGGTTGTGTGTTTATTTTGTTGATAGTATTTGTTTGAAGTATGATTTACTCCTAATAATGCAGTGGGTTAATGGTCCAAAAATAGAATTTTGGTAGTTGTTGGAGTAAAATTTTTATTTTCAAGATATCATAAATGAATTATTTGAAAAAAATATTGTATTTAAATATATATATATATATAGCAAGATGATAATGTGAATTATTATCATACAAAATGTATACACATTCATTGTAGTATTTTAAATGTTTATTGGGATAGATATTTGACTGTAAGTTATCTTGCATGATAACCTTTGGAAAAGTTTCATAATATAATACCTGGTTATATGAATGATGATACAGATGTTGACCATACACATGTGATCCATATTTTCTATTTTTTAGAATTCATCAAAACTATATAAATGTTATTATGTTGTTTTGTTGATTATTATCCGTAGAATAAATTCATGCCATAATTGAATGCCTAGGAGAATGTTGTAACTGTTGTTTTAGGATCAATAAGTCAATGAAAAAGATTATTTATGGAATTATAAATGATTTTTTTTCAAAATGTGGATTAATAAAACCTATAACAGAAAATGTTTTTTTGATAGTGTATGCACATATGTTTTTCCCAAAAGTTTTATAAGATATGCACAACATTAAGATGTGTTTGAAATCTAATTTTATATATTATATTATGTTTTCAAAATTGTAGTTATATTTGAAATGGAAAATGGGTTCCTATAAACATATGAATAATATTAAAATATATATAAGGTTTATTAGATTATAAATGGAATAATCCACATGTACAAAAATGATTCATGACAAGAAAAAATCAGTTATACGATAAAGAGACCTATGACTATTTTAGTGGATTATTATTTTTAGTGGCTCCCATATCATTTTTCAAAATCACAGAAAAAATAAATGTAACTTATGGGTGACATTATGATGTATATGAGGTAAATTCTAGTAGATTTACCAATTTCATGGTTATCTAACAATTGATGAATTTCATTTCATAGCATTCATGGTGTATCTTGAGGCTGTTGACAATGAATATGAGAAATTCATGGGATTCAAATTGATATATACATTTTTTATATATTATTATTGAATGAGAATTATTCCATGAATATTGGTAACACATGATGATCTAGTTAGGTATGTAGATGACTACAAAATGATAATGGGCATTACACTATAAAAAACCTAATTTATACAAGAGCTTGTAGATTCAATTGTTTTTTTCAATAATAATATAGAGTTAAATTTTTGTGTGTAACATGGTTTTATTAGTATATCATGACCACATTAAAAATTTCTATACACCTGAAATGATAATGGGAGATGATGATAGGATCGATTGTCCCAACCATTAGAATATGTGTTTTTAGTATAGATGTCTCTATAAACATATTAACATTTAGTCAGGAGAAATGGGAGACTAAATTTAAAATATATAAATAGAAGTTAGAGGAGAAAAATGATTAATCTAATAAATAGAAAAATATTAGAATTTAAACATATAATATTGAAATCCCATTATCTAGTTCAATTCTGTAGTGAATGATAAAATTTTTTATAGCTACAGTATTCTAATTTCCCACCAAATAATGAAAAAAAATTTGGTTCAGGGTTTATTTTTTACATATATAACATAATGTTGTTATATATTTTGAGGAAAAAATAAATATCACCCAAACATCAAGGAGTGGATCTCCTCAAGACAATGTGTATTGAATGACCATAATATATATAATTCCAAGAATCATATAATATGGATTTATAATGTGATTATACTCTCATATTGATCATTATGTGACCACATGTCAATAAAATAAGAATTACTTAACTAAATAAATGCCCATAGAGGGATAATAAGGAGTGACCTTTTGATAAATAGTGAGACTTTCAAGAACCTTATATTAGATGTGAACGTTTCCAGGGAGTTACCATGACTTTAAAACATATCTACTAAATATTAGTATATTATATTTAGGTATAATGGTATTTATCATTTTTAAAACACCCTACATTTTCTCTTAGTTGTAAACAAAATAATATATATGTGTCTTTGAGGGCAATAATTTTATGAATCAATAATAATATTCAGTAGTATCAATGTTTTTAAAAGGGAGAGATAAATAATTGCCCTTGGAAAATGAAATTTAATTAGAATTTCCTTTATGAAAAACATAATTAGAAAATATAGTTTAATTTGGAGTGATCCAAAATTTGACTACCCCAAATAAGGGTTCATCTAGTAATCCTAGCCATTATAACAACCATTTTCTATGATAAAATGTTTTCTATATTTTGAATATATGTATGTAATAACATTCAATCAATAATATATGTAAATATTTAAAAACAAAATTTAACCCAAACTGTTTATGTACATCTATTACTTCCTATGACTCATATGATTACCCAAAAAATTACATCGATGTATATTTCAGATAAAAAATAAAATTAAGGGGATAATGATGGGTACATGAAGACCCTAATTAATTAAAATATCAATTAATTATATACTATAATAATATATCATAATATATTAAAAGAAAAAGTCATGAAAACTAAAATTCATAAATAATGTATAAAACCTTGATTCCATTGATCATAATATTATTTCATAGTATAGAATAATAATTAATAATAATTAAAAGTATAATTTTGTTATTATTTCACTGACATTTAAGATTTATGAATAGGAACATGTTAGTGTCTACTACCAAGTCATCATAATAAAGTGTTCTTGGTTCACTACCCAGGAACCATAATAAAGTATTTTTGGTTCACTATCCATTCAATATACATAACATGACTTGAAAAATATTATTTTGTAAATGAATTAAAAACATATATTATTTTGGCCTCAAATATTACCTCATTACATGTACATGTGTTTATGTTCCACCTAGAAAATAACAATTTATCAAGAATAAATATAAATTAAATTAATGAGAAATATTAGATTCATCGGGATTTTGTATACACAAGTATACTATAAAATCATATATATAGCAAAACAATAATATCATGAATCATATATGATGATAAAATAAATATATATAAAAATAATAATTATTTTTTGAAACTAAAACAAAAAATGAAGATGTTTGTAAAACATAATTTAAATTTACTGAATATGAAATTAAATATAAATACTCCATGTATATACTCTACAAGGATTTTAAAAAAGTATGAATTCAATGGCAAATATAAAAGTGTGAATATATCAAAGGGAAAATAGATAAATTAACAATGAATTTGTAAAAAAAACAATTTATTAATAGAAATATATAAATATTATGATTTATATTTATTTATCCTCTAAATTTATATTCAACGTAGTTTTATAAATAATTTTTTAGTATTTTTTAATTGAAAAAGAAAAAGATATATTTAAGTATACATGGACTACATGAATTACATGTTTTTATTTGTAAGTTAAATATATATTAGGAATTTTATTTTAAAATATGGAAATTAAATTTAAAATTATCAAAAAATAAATTTAATATGATTAAATTTATGAATTTTTATATATCATTGATTTTTAAGTGGGTAGTGAAAAATCCATATATTAAATATGCATTATTTCATAAAAACATGTAATTAAAAAATCAAAGACTAATTTTATTTTTATTTTTATGTAAAATAAGTGAAATTTGAATAAAAAATATAAAGAACATAATTGTAATAAACATTATATTTCATTTAGATATATGTTAAGTTTATTATTTTAATAAAATTTTTTAAATAAGTTTTCCATTGAGTTTTTCAAAATTTTAATAAATATAATTTCATTAAAACATAAAAAATTGATTAATTAAAATGGACTCAATATATGTAATTTTAAGTTTATGATTGATCAATTCAATAAAATTCATTTTTTCAATATTAAAAGTAATAGTGAAATAAATGAACTTAATAATGGGTAAACTAGGTAAATTAATGTTAAAAATAAGTTATTAAACTAAAAAAATACTATCTAAATTATTTTATGATGATAGAGTTTTTATAATTATCATCATATATAAAAAAATATAGTCTTATTCACACATTCATATGATTAATAATTTATAATATTTAAATTTTTATGAAAAATTTCATGTGTCCCTCTCCCCTCCATTATAAAAGGGAATCCCATATACTCTCATTATCATAACTTTTGAGAAATATATTTTGGCCGAAACATATATTAATCTATTTCAACCATAATTCCTAGTTCTACTAGACCTATTAAAAAAATCCTAAAAGTCTTATGTTGTAATCCTAAAAGATTTATGAATTGAAAATGAGATAGTGAATGTACAAATCAAGATGATACATAATGTAAATTATTTCTTATAAAACCCTTTTTTTTAGTGTCTTCCTTTCAAATAATTCCCATACATATTAATTTTAACAAAAATTTCATATAATATAATTATTTATACCCCTTTTTTTAAACTCATTTTAATTTACTAGTGACATTATTTTTAATGTATTTCAAAAAAAAATTTAAACATTTATCATACATGTCAATTGTTGTTTTCATGAATGTAGAAGATAAATGTTCTCAACATATACTTATTGACTACTTTTTCACATTGTTATTGGATTTATTAATTTTCATTCATCCACAACATGTTTCCAAGTGTATATTACTAAAATAATTTTCAAATTCTTTTAGAAATTTAGTGTTTTAAAATTTATTTCTAAGGTAACATAATCCTTTACCCATGTTTTTGAGACAACTGAATGTATTGTTTTATTTAAAATCAATTCCATTTAAAAATGGGATTAAATATTATATTATATGTTATATATAAATTAATTATCTTGATCTTGAAAATTTTATATTAGTAATGGGTGATCCTAATATAGATATTATGATAGGTTAAGTCGATGTAGCTCTCTATAGCATTAGATAAAGTGATAGAGGATTCTTGTGATAGTCTATTAAAAAGGGATATGGGATTTATTTGGTTTTGTGATTCAATTTAAAGGGATAATTTAATGGTAACATAAATATAATTTTTAAATATAAATTATTTATATTCATAAAATATTCTATAAAGGATATATTTTTATTTCAAAAAGTAAATAGAATAAAGTTATGTTTTTTTGGAAATTTTAATTCCCTTTTTAATTTCTGTGAAAATGAATTTTTTCCCATGAATTTTATTCTAGAGTTTTTATATAATCCTTAAATATATTATGCATATTAATTTTCCCTTAGTATTACATATAAAATACTTTGTGAAATGTGAAATTAATTTTTTTCTTTAAAAAATTATATTTTTTGTCAAATGTTTGTTGTAAAAAGATATATTTCTATTCAATTGTAAAACATTGAAAAGGGTTTAATGATATTATTTTATATTTTTTTACTTAATGAAATTTTTTGGTCACATGAAACATATTATAAAATAATTTTCAGGTGCAATATGGATGATTATAGATGATAATAAATTTACAGTTCTAGGTATTGGATATACTATTAACGAATCATCTGTGTCATTAAAAATTTCTTTTTTTGTTGAAAAAATAAAAACACGGTAAAAATTGACAGTATTTAATAATTTTTTAACTAATTGAATATAACTCATAAAAAAATAATCCATAAAATGTTTATAATGATGACCCTTTAATAAATGATGTTGTTATGTTTTGAATAAGGTAGTGTGTGTGATTGTTGGGATAGTTGGAAATGTGTAGATACCTTTTGAGGTATAGAGAATGTTAGTTAGATATTTATGTATAATAAAAAAATTTTATATTATCATCAAATTGTATTTGATGAATAATATAGAGTTTCAATAAATATATTTTACGAAAAATTGATTTCCATTTAGGATATAGGAAAACTGATATAGGGGTGACATCTAGGGCATAAGAAGCATTTAAATCAGAAACAGTTAATTATTGGAGATGATAAATTTTTAAAATGGATCAATTTGTTGATAAATGATATAAATATTGTCTCCCCAAATTTGAATAGTTTAATTATCCTTATAAAAACATTATTATAGTAGATAATTTCATTAAATAACTTTCTCTGGTGTTTGGTGGATCCACGGTCCCATTGAAATTCGATGAATGGATTATTGATTTAGAGAAAATATTTGACAATATGGGATGTTCAGAAAATTAAATGGAGACCCATTATATTTATAATTTTTAATAAAAATAAGATAAATTGTCATATTTCATTATAAACATTAATGAAAATCCCTAAATTTATACCATCTAGTGTGTAATAATTGAAGAATTATTCATTCAAAAGTATTTTCCAAGGGTAGTTGGAAACAAAATAGAAAATATATTTTATGAGTTGTTGAAAAAGTATGATTACATTATAGTGTCCTAAAAAGATAGTTTTAATAGTTTATTCAAGTATTAACAGACATTAATTCTATACAATGATTGAAAAATTAATCAGCATTTCCCTTGATTGATTCTATATTTATAAAAGGCTCATATTACTATAGATTTAGTATTTTTTGAGGGAAGGATCCTGTGTAATATGATATTAAATATATAAAATTTGGAATTTTATTTCAATATAGTTAATAATGAACCTAGGTGGATAATAATGTGAATGAAGTCATCTAAAAATCCAAAAGGTAAGAAAATTAGAAACATCACATGTTTTAATTGTTTAATGAATCATTCTTGAATGTTTTTTATGAGATATGGGAAGTGTTAGTATTATAGAAATACTATAACCATGGATAATGACTATAATGAAATGATAATTGTAAATGATAAAAGATATATAATGAAAATGACATTTTATAATTTTTTACTTTTATGGAGTTTGTGCAATATACTAATTTAGTTATGAAGCTAGTTACTCATGGTAGGAATCATCATGATCAATCATAGATTGGTGTGTGGATTTTCTATATCACTATTAAAATATATTCATGACCCAAAATAAACATGTGATTTTTACATAATTTTTTATTTTGGCTATAGAATTATTTTATTTGATTAGGGATCTAAAAATTCTAATATATAAAGTATATTTTAAATATAAATAAAATAACCACCAAAGAGACGGCAGATGAAATCATGATGAAAACTCATGTGGGTAATTGAAAGGGGGGATGATACTCACATACACATTCAGATTATCCATGTAAATTTATTAATATCCATGATTCTATTCCCTATGGTGTGTTTTTCATCAGATATGAATTTGTTTTTTGAGATATTGTTTGGCCTCATAATACATATTACTCAATTTTATATGAATTTATAGCTTTAATAAATCATCTGAAAGGAAGACACTACTTCATGTGTTACTCCCTCTTTCATTTCCTATAATGATGTGATTTTATCTTAAATTTCCCATTTATCCAATGTTAGAATCCATGTTAGGTCATCTAATTTGATTATGTATTATGTTATACTACCAGTTTTGGTATTGGTATTCTTTATCAAGGGTTGTAAAACATAATACATGTCACCCACCTTGTGTGACCTCTCTATAGTAGCTCATGTGGATCATTATATTATTTCGTATTTTCTGTCATCGTTTTCATAATATCCATTAAATGAATCGTATTAATGACCACACACCAATATGTATTCATAATTAGTATTGTATACATCTTTTGGCATTGTTCCTATGGTTTTTTATGATGTTATTTCCTCTGCAGATGATATTCATTCTAAAATTTTATCAAAAATGTAGTGGAATCTAAGAAAATAATTGGTGAAACATATTAAAAGGTGTTGATAATTTTCATTTATATATATTTTACCATCATGTGGTCCAATGGGGGAAACTACATTGGATTTGACTTTATAATATCATAATATTGATGAATATATTAACATTTTATATAAATATAAAGTATTTGATGATTTTTTTACATAAACCATAGAGAATATATGGTCTTAAATGTATTTAATTATTAAAACTGACTATTATAACCTTACAGTTAAATTAGTAGGAATAAATTTAAATAAGTGCATTCGAAAAACATATCAATTAAAGTTTTTTCTCAATAGAATAAAACTACTTAATTATTAATAAATAATTACACAAATTTTACTAAGAAGTATAAAATCATATAAGATAAAAAATTTAAATAAATTTATATACATATTATATATTAATTATTTTTGATATATAATAAAATTAACAAATATTATTTCAAAATAGTGTAATAAAATATATTGTATTTTTATTATATGGCTATGAATAAAGATAATGGAATTTGAATGAAAACATATATTTTTTTTAATACAATTTTTTGTGTATGGTGTAGATAATATATTCAATAATGTACATTATAACCCATCTAACAGTTGTTATTGGTTAAGGAATGGAAATATAAAATCTCTGGTAAATGATATATTTTTATATATTTGTAATTTATATTTTCCAATAGTTTATAATAGAAATAATTTCATCCATATTTAGAAATATAATAACATAAAATGGATTCCATGATATAATTTATCTGATTTAAATAAATATTAAATATTTTTTAAGTTGATAAACTAAGTGTCATAGACTCAATATCATATAAACCTTACCATTATCTAATTTCTAACCATATTTCTTTCTCGTCTCACCATATCTTTGAATTTTCTCCATTTGGTTATGACTTATATTGAAAATAAAATTTATTATATTTAAAGCTAATAAATAATTATAATGGTTCAACTCCCCTAAATTATAAATGAAATCCTACTATTCTCACTTCATCACACACATTGTGAATAGTATATCATATATTACCTACTCAAATCCCATTATATAATTCCCTTAACATGTTATACTTCATGGCCTCACTAAAATAACAAGCATAGTACTATTTAATAAGTAAACTAAATGATGAGACACATTTGATCAGTAATTATATTTTATAATATATTAAAATTATTCTTCACTCATATATAGCCTATAAATATTTTACAACCACATTAATATATATAAATAATTATATTTACTATTCGGAAATTTGGTTGTGTAATTTTTCAACTATTTTTTTTCATTTCAATGTAATATATAATTAAATCATTTAATATGTGTACATACAAACTATCATCTCTATAAAGGGATCATATCCCCCCATGGATTTTTATTTATATATATTTAATATATATAAAAATATATATTATATATTATAAATTAAATATTCAATAATGATATATTTTGATTTACTTTTGGTTTTACCATTTCATTAAAAACTGAAAACATCACTTGCACATATATACCCACTTCAATCACTATAATGTGATGCAATTCATTTCTCTCCAATATATAACATATATTTTTTTAGAATTTTATATAATTTTAAGACAATATATTTATTTCATGATTGGAAATCTATAAATTATTTATCAATAACTATGGTGAAAGTATTACAATGATCAAACTAAATCATAGATTAAAAACAAAATAGTTAACAACTAGAATATTGTTTTTATCGGTCAATTGTTAAAAAATTATTGATTAAAAATATAGAATTAATATTAAGTAGAAATATAAGTATAAATATTTTTCTAATATATAGTTATATTAAAAATTGTTTAATTATAACATATTTTTTACTGTGTTTGATGCAACTTGGGAGTTGAGGTATGTGTTTATATCATAACAACACATTACATCATGATTTTTTATGTTTTGATTTTTATTGGAAAAAATATGTTCATTATTATTTAAACCAAAAATAATTTTACTCTATTTTTTCCTAGTGGTATTAATTATCTATTTCATTTTCCCCATCTTTAGTATTCAAAAATTCTAAACGAATGTTTTTTAAAAAGGACAAAATTATTTCTTCATTTTATCTAGAATAATTTTCATCCATGTATATATTATTTAAAATTATTTAATAATTTACCTTTATATATAAAAATTATTTTTTATTTTAATTCTAAACTATAATTTACATTTATTTCAATGGTTTTAAGATAAATATTTTGTAAATTATTTAAATTTTTTTACCTTTGACTTCTTCTGAATGTGAGCAAAAAATATTTTTATTAAACATATAAAACATGAATATATTTTCCAAAGATAGTTACTTTATAACATTTTTAATTTCCATTAAAATTATTCATGTTTCATAAAGTAAATCTATATTCCCATTATTCTAGGATTTTTTAGTTACAAAATTGTACAAAATGAAAATTATATTTTCCAGGTATCTTAAAGCATGATTCAAATGATTTTATACATTTCTTTTCTGTATTTGATAATTTAAATTGTGGGATTTTATGATTTAATAAGGATTTTACTTAATTATATAATCCATATTTTCTTTGTATGGATTTTTATGATGTATTATAAAAGATATTATTTCATTACACGAGTTAATTAAGAAGTGAAATAATCATGAATGTTATGTTATTATGGAAAAAATTTGAATAGATAATGGTGTGGTGATTGTTGGGTATGTTATATCCCTCAAATTAATGGGTTAATGGTCTAATATCACATGAAATTATTCCTAGATGTTCATAAAAAGTCATGATCAGATATACAACAAAACTCTATTAATAATTTCTAATATAATATACTATGGGATTCTTGTAATAATTTCATGTCCATTATAATGAGGAATTATTGTTACAGTGCATGATCTATTATGATATGGGGTAATGGTAATGATTTCTGATCTATTATGTTACGATATTATGGTATTTATGTGTAATACTAAATATTATGTTTGACTATACTTATGTTTATTACATATTATTAGGTTATTCCACATAGTTATAGTACTTTTTTCATGGTTCAGTAATTTTTTTTTCGATTTCATGTTTCATGTAATGAAGATCATAATGACATGGTCCTTATGTTGGGGGTAATGTCATTATATGAATGATTCTATATTTTTAGAATCATGATTATATAATCATACCAAATTCTCATTATATTTATTCTCTCAATATATAGGAATCATATAATCATTATTCATCGTTACTAAGTGTCTGCTCTCACATATTTTTATTTTTCAATTTTCATACTTTATCAATATTGATTTAATGTAGGATATAGTTATGAAGATAACTATTTCAGATTAAAATTTTGGTGGAGGGGGGGTTGAAGACATTTCATGAAAATTAAATTCCCAGTCTCCAAATGAGCTGAACCATTTAAGTTCTCTGGAATAATTTATTTTTAAAATAATTAAATATTCATGTAATAATATGTAATATTTATTTATCTTATTATCAGGTTTCCACAATCATGATTTAATTTAATCATGAAAAACATTTTGGGTGTTTTCGATAGGATAGATGGGTTTGTTTTTTGAACATACTATATCTTATTTAATAACTTCCCTTATAATGTATTTTTATTAATAAATTTATGAAATACATAATTATAATGTCAATAAATCAATTACAATAACAAAAATTTTACTATTATAGTAGTCATTTTAGTATTCTAATACAACGGGAAAAAATTTATAGCCACGTTTTTAAGGGTCATATAATTTTTCACATTATATAAATATGTTTTTCTTAAATCATTATTTATTAACTGATTTTTCTATAAAAATAATCAACAAAATTTGTATAGTATTTAAATTTTCATAAATAATTATTTTACTTTATAAAATTTTTATCATGAATGTGATGTTTCTAAGAGACCAATAATGTGTGTCTTTTCCAATTCTAATAATAATTTTCTAATCAAATTTTTATCCCATTTAAAAATTTAGATTTATGAATATTTTATTTTTCGTTCTACGTACTAATTATTTATCTTGAAATAAAAGAGTGATTCTTTAATTATGTTTTTCATTCTCAATATTCAATATATTCCATTATACATTAATTAATATTTTATAAAAATTGATATATTTAATAATATAAATCTATTATGTGATAAATTTGATCATAAAATCTACGGTCATATTGTTAATATTAAATTAAAATATTTTTATTTATTTTTAAATTTAAAGATTTGATTTTATGAATATATTCATTTGAAAGATTGAACATTTCACATTAATATATAATTATTTTCATCATACTCTAAAAATGGATTAACTAATTCACCATCCCCCTAGTGTGGAAGCTTCTATTAAGGTGGTATCATATCTCAACACCAATAACATAAAAATGGAAAAATGTGTTTGAAAATTTATCTGGTACCATATAAAAAAATCTATAGTGGATGACCCCATACACATCCAAATATTTCTAAAGAGCCACTTCTAGGTATCATCATAATTACTGAAAAGAGTTGTGATATATTGGATATGATTGTAAAGAACTGAAATATACATATTATTATGATCCAAAAAATAATATTAATATTGAATTTAAAATATTTGAATATACCAAAAATCAATATAAAGTCTCATTCAAATTTAGAATTTCCATTATATATTACCATATACAGTGATATTATATAATAAAAATAAATGAATGTTTCATTTATATCACCTATTTATTCTATTTGTATAAATATGTAATATTATGAAAGGAATTTATCATATGAATATCCATGACACCATGAAATTTCCCAACATTCAATATACCTTTTTAATGTTACAGTATCACAGAGACCCCATATAAAAAAAGAACCAATTTTTCACTCTAATCTATGAAATATTTCATAAAATATGCAGACATCGCAATGAACACTATAGATCCTTATATGTGACACTATAATGGTCAAATACCTCATTTGAAAAAATATAAAAATTATCAAGGTAGTGATGATATTCTATATAATCCCATATTCAATATACACCACTACCAAAGAAATATTTATTGAGTTTTTCTCATGTATTATAAACATCATATTTGAATATATAATATAGTATATCATTAAAATCCACTATTATTCTATTATCACTTACAATAATTTATGATTTAATATCACGAACCAAGCTAGGTTGACCCTGAACTGGTCACTCGTGTCGATCAATGTAAAAACACGCGAGGTGTTCCTGATCCTCCCTTGCATGCGATAAGAATCAAGGCCATCACAGAGTAAATAAGGAAATGATTTCTCCCTGTAATTAAAAATTAACTCAATTAAATAAGATGCACATATAGATCAAAATGTAAAGAAATTTTAAACTAAACTGAACATCATCTATACATAAGAGAAAATGCTATTAAACTTGTGTACAATACAAATGAAATCGAACCAGATGTCCACACTAACTTAATGTGACCTCACAGGTCACTCGCCAACACAACGATCAGCCGACACTCAAGGATAATGAATCAAAAGTTGAAACCTTCACATGGTATAAAAAAAGAACAAAATAGTATGAAAGAATATAAAACATAGTAAGATATCCCGATAATATATCCCCAATGAACATCCATTATAATTAAGGAAAAATAAATTCCATGTTTGAACTACAATTTATAAATGTATGATATTTTATACATTTCACTTATAAAAAATGTATGAAACTATAGTGTCCCAAAAACCGTTCAATGTGATGAAAATAATCTAACAAGAACATTATAGAAGGAAGCAAAAATTCATACATGTCCAGCTAAGAAAATGGATGGAAATTGTATTACAAAACATAGAATAACCTTGATGACATTGAATTTCCCAAGAGTTTTAAGTGACTACTATACCATCACCGTGAAGGGTTTGTGGAATTTATGAATCATAAACCACAGGTACGCAGAAGGACTCACAAGACACTGGCACATCGGGTGATGGCCAGCGAACCCAAGAAGCCACGAACCGCATTGTAAGAGGAATCAACCGCATGATGTCCAACCGTATAATGATCCCTTATCATGATAGTTTGTGTACGAATCAAATTTCTAGGGTTCCACAATCCCTGGTTTGTAAACCGAAGCATCCATAAACCATAGTTGACCGAGTCTTCCGTAGGTTCAGATATGTCTTCATGGTCTCTTGAAAACGGTGTCTCATGCCCACATATATGATTTTATATTATTCTCTATAAAATTATCACAAGTGGAAGAAAAATAATAAAATATGATGATTGCATGAAAGAGCACATAGATAATTGAAGAAATAATCTAGATATGTTTCAGACTTCTCTTTTGAATCATCACCGTATTGAAAACCATGAACTTCATTCTGCATGTATAACCATCTGTGATCTATAAAAAGAAGGATCTTCAACATAATGGGTAAAACACGAACCTAATTAGTGTCACTACAAACCAAAATATCCATGAGGATGAACTCCCCAAGAATGGTAGTTTTCATAACCCTCCATTAGTATGACTCTTTGCATAGTGCATCTCTTTGTGAATAGTTCCTCGCACCGCGTACTGCGTTAGTGCGATGATGGATGCTGAAGCAGTATGAAGGGCCACATCTAGGAAGGTATTCCAATTTGGTACATGGTGGTCCATGCCCAAGCACGTTCATTGATTCGGTATGAAAACAATCCCTCTGCATGCATTCTACTATGGTATGTGAATCTCCCCCATCTCTCTTGAGAAAATAATACGTGGAATGGGGAGTTATTGGGTGGCCTTCCCTCCATCTCCAATATCTCCTCTATTTTACCATCCATTACTCCATATCTCCACAGTAAACCAGTCCCCTAACATTAGTTCAAAGCCTATTCCAGTGCCACTGACATGTATGATCAGATTATCGGGATCCTCAGTGTGCCCCTTTACGTCTAAAAACCCATGGTAAGTGGAGCAACAAAATCTCTCCCCACAATAGTTTGAACTCCTGAGATGTCTATGAGTATATATTCCCATGGTAACCAAGATTTCAACCTTGGGATGTTTCCATAATCCTCTCCATTTTAGGGATTAGTGGTGATCAGTTTTTTCTATTATATGTGTAACATTGATCAGTCAAAATAATCATGTTCTCTCTTCATTTTGACAAGAGGTGACATTCGTCCCATTTCCCTAATCACCTTTTGGGCACTCCAATGGAGGTAAGTCCCTAATCATTCATGATCCATGCCACATAACCTCCAATGTCATCCCATATTGAAAGGTTCATCACTCCGCACCTGCTCGAACATTCCCCATGGCTTCTTCCACCGTAGGCCCCCCCTCTACCATCCATGGGAAAGAAGGTGTGTGGTTGGTTAAATCTCTCACATCCTCAACTTTCTAAAATTTATTATAACTTTTGTGGGATTAGAGACTTATAATTATTACCGCATCAACACAACCAACCAATTTTGAATTATGAGAACACTAATTTCTGCTCAAACCAGGATATGTATGAGGCTTACTTGAAGGCCCAAGCCTAAAAGGGGAGCCCTTCCGAAAGGGTTCACCCAATCATGTCCCCTGATATGGGTAGCTTCAATGCATAATCTCAAACCCATTATGGACTACGATAAATTTGATTACTTCTAAAAATAGGAATCTTAGGACGCCTTCTTGACGGCTCGATCTCAAAATAGGTGCCCTTCCAAAATGGCTAACCCAATCATGTCCCCTAAAATGGGAAGTTCCCACACATTAACCCAACTAGTTTTGGACAATGATAACCCTAATTTTTTTTTCAAACCACGATACATAGGACACCTGGTTGAAGGCCTGACCTCAAAATGGATTCCCTACCAAAAGGGTTCTCCCAATTATTCCACAAAGAAATGGGCCTTCTCTTTGGTCCAAGACCCAAGTTAACTGAACAATGTGGGTTCTGATTCCACTCCTAAGGATATGTTGAAATCCCATCTTATTGGCATTATCCCAACAATAAATCACTTTTCGTCCCTCTTGGATGATGATAATATTTAGATTGCCTTATTGTAGGGATTAATTCATCATTTCCCCCATAACATAAAATATATGAATATCAATGAATATCCTACAAACTAGTGGTATCCCATGAATACACTCTTTGGGAATGAACTAAGAATTCACGAAAATATGTACCCAACTAAAATCTATAAGAGAGACCTGGAATATGTAGTATATTTCCCAAAATGTTTTTGATGTTCCTGACCTCCCATCTAATCGACCAATGGGGTCATTATGTGTCTTTGACCAAATTTTCATTCATTGATTGACTACCTTTAGAAGTAAGGTCCCTGAATCATGGATTCAAGGGTCGTTGGGAGTTTCTAGCTCCATGAAAAAATCTATTGAAGATCATTTGAGGGAGTCATATCCTATGTGTACTAATTTCATAAATACATAACCCCATGTAATCAACTTCTTAGACTATTTGACTATGGAACGCCCTTAATAATACAGAAGGTAGAAACTACTCAGTCCCTCCTAAAGGATAATGACGTGTATCAGGTCAGAGAGAGATGGCGACAGGAAAGTATTTTTAATAATTGAGGAACTCAGCCATACAAACAAGGTAGCATTCAACTAGATGACATACAACTCTTCCCCCTCAACTCATGCCCACCATAGAAACATGGTGGAACAATAAAAACATGTACACATTCTTATTCTTGCTTGTTTTTTCCTCCATGGAGATAGAGTAGAAAATTACTTGAAGATGCATATATCTATCGATGCATGAGTATCCTATCATCCAAAAAGGATTGAAAACACTTGAAGGTTGGAAAAAAACTTGTTGATGCGTATGAATCACATCATCCAAATAGGGAGACAAGAAAATATAAGCCGAGTAAAATTCTTGCGGAAGTATATAATGCTCGTGAGACAAATTCATTGGTATCAACGAAGATGCAAAATAATGCTCGTGAATATAAAGTCCACTAGTCAAATACGATAGAAACTAGAGAATAGTATTTGGAATTAACTCATTCCTCTATCCATGAATAAGGTAACTGACAGTATCTATTGGAAACATATATTGGACTAGAGAGGACACAAACTACTACTCTGACATCAGAATGGGTCTTCATACCCATTCCATCCAAATATGAATCACAACACATACATTCAATGATGGAAGATCAGATGTTAATTCTAGAAAATATATTCCAAACATGACAATATAACATTGGATCCTAGGAAAAGTAAAGAAATCAATACCACAACCTTATTTCTTAAAATGGATTGGCTTACTCACAAATTGGGATAGTGACTCCATTGAATTTATCCATCCATACTCCACTTCAAGAGGGTCAAGCACAATATATAGTGATATATGGAAATCCAGATTGAGAATAATATTTGTTATAAATGGGGGACACCAGCCTAACTTGGTGGCTACTCTAGGGAGTCATATATCCTTGTGAAAACTCCATATGCCCATCAGCATATCCCTATGGAATCACGGGAACCAAAAAAATAGTAACTGAAAAATTATGATCACATTCAAGATAATCCCTTGTTAAATGATAGAGTTGTAGATGCACTTGAGAATATATCAATAAAGTATAAATACCATGTTAGTATAATACCAAATTTTGGAAGTTTCAGTAGCAATTTTGAAGGTCTCCTTGCTATTTTTATACTAGTAGCTCTGATGGTCCTCCCCAGATAGCCCACGGGGGCTTACTCCAAGGGTTAAGAATGATCGATTTTGATTTCCTATCTCCTGATGTGTGTTAGGATATCCCTCCCTGTGACCAGAATATTATACTATATAAAGATTCCCCCATTGAGGTTTTATTCCCTCACGGTATTCCATAGGATGTACTCTACATATATGCTTCTCCTTATAGTAAGACAACAAGTCATGATGGCAGTCCTCTCCATGATGATAGTCATCGCAATGTCCCTCCCCGCAATGGTAGTTGTTGTGAATTCTCTCCCCATAGAATCATTAAATAATAAAAATCTCCTCCCCTAATTACCATACATCCTGAAGTCCCTCCCCCATATAAACACGACATAAATTCTCACTACAACTATATACCATGCTTTTTTATTTGTCCTTTCCATTATAGTAGTTATCGAAAAGTTACTCCCCTAAAATACATCAACTGTCAATAAGGTCCTCCTCTCGCTATAGCCCTCCTTAAAGGTCCTCCCAAGGGCATACGCCATAAGAATATTTCCCACAGTTGGGAATTAAGTTGAAATGGTAACCCATTACGTTGTTGCACCAATTTTCAAGGTTCTCCCCACAATCAGAACTGGACATAAGGCCCTCCCCTTTTGGGGTCAAATGTGGGAAATCCCTCCAACACAAAGGCACTGAAAAAGATGGATTCAGACATATTAGACACTCTGTCAATGATGGTTGATATCCTTTTGCAACTAGAGGATGGTCCAAGGCCACACATATCTTCTGAGCCACATTTTCACTGCTCTCATATCGATAAGGCACCTACCTACCATGATTCTTGAAAAAAAATTGATAAACAGTAAAGTTGGGCATATCATGTACATGAGTCCTAGAATAACTACATCAGGATTTGTTAATCATGAGAAGAAAAATATCTATGGATAATATACAAGTGATGTATTAGCTCATGGACACTTCTCACTTACACATACTGGGAGAGTTGTATAATGATTGAATGCATAAAATTATCCTCAATTTTGGGATTAAACATCACTATCTAAAGGAAAAGTTATTTATATCTTAATGGTATGAAGACCATGTCAACATATTATGAGAGCTTGTCTTTAAAATCGATATGTAATACCTTCCATCTACATTGAATTCAAGACCTAAAAGGAGAAATAAAATCCTTGAACTGGCCAGCCTCCACAAAATACAAAATTTATGATGCCTCGTCACCAATGCCCTGTCTGGATTTCATATTTGTGTATGGGGAGAATATGGAGCTCTACACTACACCCCACATATTTTCTAGAAGCCTAATTGTAAATGACATCTTTTAATGTCATTACCCAAAGGCTTCAATCAAATGAAACATATTATAAGGATTAAATACTACAAAAAACTAGCTTGGAGTAAATCTTAGAAGCATCAGGCCAGATGAGATCAAACCATCAAAAAACATCTCTATTAGGAAATCGATAAAATCAAGTAGTCATCACACCTATGGGAATACAACCAAAAATTAGTTCTCATGTCCTCGGATGCAAATAAATCCTATGCGGATCTAGTGCCATACTCGGCTCACACCTACACAGGATAGCCTGAAATCAAAAGGGTAGAAATAGAGGTGGAAACCACCACAATATGGAAATGCCCATGCCTCTAGGGCTGGTGTTTTTTAAAATATAAATGCGCTAGTAATTCTAGAAAATCTAATACATAGTTCATCAGTGGAAGAATAGAAGCACCCCAATCCCACAGATCTCGGGTAATTTATACCTCAAGTTCCCACACAGCGAACGTCTATCTTCTCCCATCTAGGATGAATGATAAGAAGTGGGGTTACCCATTTCCCCCATATCATGGTTCATACCCTCTGAGATGAAGGTACGTTACGAGGTCTATTAAGGGATACCTTCGGTCAATTTTCTCTAGGAAACCCTAAGAATACCACATAATGAATGGGGAAAGTCCAAAAAATAATGCAGAAAGCATTCCTGCCATTTGGAATTGTGTACAGTAGTTGAAATGCGATATTCATCTGGGAAAATTGTAAAAAACCCCATGGATCTCACTAGAAATGATTCAAAGGTACACAGTGCAAGAGATGATGGGTCCCTCCAAGAGGCATACCACATTGAGCCTGAAGGTGTGCAAACCAATAACCATAGAGCTGTCCAAAATTTGGGCACCCCCATAGTTAATCCCCCATTACCTCATGCATGAATCCCCAAAACAGTGAATAATAAATCCAAGGTTGTCTCTGACCCACTTATTATTCCCATGAAAATGTTTCCCTCACCCTCGAGTAAGTATTCCCCAAGAAGAAGGATGAAATGAAAAAGATTAGTGAATCAATGTTGATATGTATCGAGGGTTTTATCTTACCCGATGCGTTACTCAAGAAGAACATCAATAGGTGTTCCCAAAATAATTTATGGTTACATAGACACTCATCCAGATAAATGATGTTATGCTAGGATGAATGTCCAATCCAGCACTAGGATGGTCATCCTACTTAATCATGACTTGGAAAGAAATCAACACATTCCTGCACTAGGAAATCAGTCACAATAAATTTAGGTGAACCCACAAAGGATATCCTGGCATGCTATCCACCCAAAATACCCACAATACCGACATTTCTAGTTATTCCCCATACAGGACCTACCCATGTTCATGTCTGGAATGATATGTATCAATGGCTAATGAATATCATCGAGAAACTAACATATTTGCTGGATGCTATGGATGGGAGGCACCCCCAAAACAAAAAGAACATAAATATTACCTTAATTGGGTGAGAAACATTTCTTTACATCAACACATTGGAAAACCCTCATTCCTAGTGTTCAATGGTTTGGGGGACCCGAAAAAGATTATAATGCACTATTCCTTTTACTATGACCCCATGATGGGCACCCCAGTGTAGTAAGAAGCAGAAAAACTAAATGGAATATTGTGAACACTGTAGGATTCATCCTTTTTATGGCATACTCGGTTAGAATCTAACTCAATCAGCGGTTGATATGACCTCCAGTGACATTTTCCCTTCTAGTTATGTTTCACATTCCCTATGATAATGATCAATGATCTCATGAACTTCATACAGCAAAAGAATGAAAGAGATTGAAACATAATTTCTAGATTTAATGGCCTAAATTATTCCCTCAACTGACCACTCCCCTAGAATGAAATGCTTTCTAGGTACATTGATAATATCTAGGATGAATTGTGAACACTGACCACCCTAGTGATTTACACAAGTGAGTTCCCTGATTTCTCCACAATTTCCCAAAGGATAGAACAATCACTGCAACTGACCAATATCATGTCCCGGGTGGCCCCATCATCCACAGGAAAAATAATGGGAAAAGATGAAGTGTATTCGGTCAAACTTAATCCAACCCTAGTGTCAGCTCTTGTTTCCAATCCTCCACCAAACAGTGCAGGACCCCCTGGGGGCCAACATCCACCCCCCACCGTAGCAAGATGAGAGAAGGGTTCATAAAGAAATCAGTGCAATGAAAAAGGTAATAAAGTATACTCATTCTGATATGACCAAGTCTATAGGTACTTTAGATCCGCCTTGAATTTAAACTTACTCTATCTACAAGATCATAAGTGAGCAGATGAAGTGGGTCGTGACAAATATCCAAATTATTGTCCCTATCACTGGATACTTGGGAACATCATGTAGGGGTGATTCATCTTCAAGGATATCATATAAAAGATGGTACATACTAGGAAAGTCATTCTGGGTCCACCACCAGCACTAGTGGCATATGTCTCCACCTCAGACCCAATAGAGTAAGTTGAATAGAAAATAGTCACCTAAAAAGGATAAAAATTTGGTTTTTGGATGATTTTGAAAAATGTCTACCAAGATAATGGTAACCTCTATGCACATTTGAGGCAACCAGTCATTACCTAATTGCATCAGATGAGACACACCCATCATCTTCAGCCTCACAGTCCTCTGAGGGCCAGAAGGGTAAAAATACCGAGTTAGAAGATTAACTGGCACCAAAGCCGAATCTAGTCATGACACAATCTGACTTCGTGCCAGGAGAATCATGACAAAAGGAACTTCCCCACAAAATGACACAACGATAACTGGCTCACCAAATGGAACCATCATAAGGAGACAGTCATTCATTGTTAGATCAAAAACTGATCTTCATCTCAATCAATTTCATTCACATGATGGACCCCTTTTTATGGAGACTATGAACAAAAACATGAATTCCCCGCATCCAACAGTAGAACCTAAGGAATTGGATGTAGAGTAGAAGGGTTTCCTAGAAGGCATGATCCTGGTGGAATTCAAATTCAAAGTCATGCCTTAACTCAATCAATTAATGTTATAGGAACATGTAGAAGAACACTCTAGATGACACCAAAGGAATAGGAGTGTGTCACCTCCCACACCAAAAGATATCTTAACCTGATCATCTGGGATTATCCATCATGGGAAGCACATATTTCCAATATCCCAAGGTATTATGAAAAACAATTCACCCAAGCTCAAAAAAAAAGCCATAAGTTTCTGTCATAGATGCCAGACCATCTATATCCAAAGCTCATGTCCCTAAATCACCCATGAACGGGTATCCCCATGTCGGGAAGCTATGACCATTTGAGTAGAAATATGTTATTCTGAATTAGGTAGCCTCATTGCAGGCAACAATATCGATTTGTGATGTCTTGTGTCTATCTTCAAGCCTTATGGAGTTACTCATAGAAGCTATATTAAGACCCTAGGAATTCGTGGTTGAAGAAGCAGTAGATGAAGTCATTTGGATAGAGACCAATCCCAATGAATTCCACACAGAGATATCCTTCATTGATAAAGATGAATATTCCATTATGAAAGAGAAAATGAAACCTATATATGTGTCTGGAATGATAAACGACATTTATGTTTGGAGAATAATAATTGACAACAGCTTTGGAGTCAACCTCCTCCCACTATAAACACATCGTCGGTTAGGCTATAACGAGGATATCCCAACACAATGCACCAAAACTCTACCATTATACGAAAAAAGTGACAAGAATCCCTTCATAAGAATCAATCATAAAACGTGTCATGGTGACCTATTGTCTAATTTTGTGTTTTTTGTCATGTGGAAAAGCACAACATTCAACTCCCTCTTGGGAAGGCACAGGAAATATCAGCATACTGTGATTCCCTAATCATGCAATCAATGCGTCAAATATTATGCAAATGGGAAAAATGGGATATTGTGTACTGATAAATCCAAATTCAAATATTTTGAGTCACATTTCATCAATGTTGGGTTCTATGAACTTAGAGAGAAGCAGTATTTGGCCAACAAATTGGATTGTGTTACCACCCCAAATGGATTGGAAATGGCTCCCATTGATCCCCTAAAATAAATTGGGGAGGAGGGTGTATTACGCATCAACCAGGTTGAATGAATTAGTTCAATCTTGGATAAAAACAATATCATATTAATAATTTATATTATTACTATGATGTCCAATGATGCTGAAGAGAACACCGACACCTATGATGTCAAGGAAGGCCTAATCATAGATTCTCCCAACCCGTCCTTGGAACCCAAGATAGTTCCCACCTAACTCACTAAGGAATGAGACAATTTCTCTCCTAAAACTGGACAGTTCATCATTGGAATCCCATATCCATCTAAAAAGGAATAATATGATGAAGAGGATGAAGAATAATTACAAGAATAATAACTCAAATATGCCACTCTCGTATTCGAAGAATGTTTCTCCACCAAAATCAACGAACATATGGAGATGAACCTGCGCACCGAAGATGACTATGTCCCACACTGATCAGTGTTTTTATGCCTTTTGAAGATAAAGAAGAATATACTTCATTTATAACAATAATCATGATGTGTTTTTTCCAGAATTACACATAAATTCTAGGTATTGATCATGAGTTTTCCACTCATCATCTGGGTCTATTGGAACACCATCGTGGTTATAAGAAGGTTTTTTGAAGCACACATCTGACACATGCTGCAAATGTAGAGGCTAAAGTTGACAATATACTCAATGTTAAATTCATTCAATAAGCCCAATATCCTATTATGATATAATACATAGTCCCTTTCAAAAAGAAGAGTTGGCAGATTGTGGTCTTCATTGAATTTAGGGACCTCATTTAGAACTACCCGAAAAATTATTTCTTGGTCCCAATCATAGAATTGTTGATCCATGAAACAACTAGGTATGAGGCGTCACTTTCCTGGATGGTTATTCTGGATACAACCAAATCCAAATGTCCCATGGAGACGAGGAAGATACTACTTTAGGGAACCCTCGAGAGTGTTATATTATAAGTTGATTCCCTTTGGTCTGAAAAATGTAGGTTCTACATATCAGCGTGCATGAATCAAATTTTAAATCCCTTCCTATTATTATTCATTGATTTCTAAATTGATAATCTTGTATTTAAATTATAATATCACTCAAACCACATTTTAGATCATGATACAGTGTTCAGAAAATTGCGAAAGTATAATTAAAAGATGAATCCAAAAATGTGTTCTTTCATTGTTAGTTCTTGGAAATTCCTTGGCCTTATCATATGCCATAACAACATTGAGGTTGACCCTAAGAAGAAAAAAATTCATCCTTGGTTTGTCTCCGCATCACATTCTCAATGAGTTGAGGGGTCTGTAGGCACAACTGGCCTACATCTGGTGATTCATTTCCAACTTTATTGTTAATTGTTTACCATTCAATAGGTTAATGAAAAAAGGGGTTACATACAAGTGGGATAATTATTGTCAATAATCATTCGAAAATATCATATGATATCTCATAATCCCACCAGTGTTAATTCCGCTTCTTGAGGGTAGACCACACATTTTGTACGTAACCACCATGGAATAGTCATTAGGTTCTTTCCTCAAACAGAAGAATTATTTCGGCAGTGGGGACAGTCTCTATTACCTCATCTGAACAATGATTAATTCTAAGACTCAATATTAGATAATATAAATTAACTTCCTACAATAATAGTCATAGTTATTAAATTCATGCATTACCTCTAGCACCACGAGGTATATCTGGTCTCCTACTGCAACCTGCTCAAAAATATTCTGATCCATCCAAGTCTAACCGGATGCCTATCACAATGTCCAGTCATCCTACAATAGTTTAAAATATGATATGTGCCACAGAAAGCCATCAATGGCTATGCGTTAGCAGATTTCCTGGTGGATCACCCCTTGGAAGAAATAAACCTATTGGATAATGAATTTCCTAATAAAGTTTTCTTTGCCCAAGAGGGTCCCCAGTCATGGGAATTTTTCATTGAAAGTTCTTCGGAGAGACCAATAGGGAAAATGATAGAGGATACCAAGATCAAAAAAGAGGGTATGGGTGTTATACTCATATCCCCAGAAAAGGCCATCTTGCATTAATCCTTCATTCTTTTAGAGGGGTACACAAATAATTAATCAGAAAACCATGCCCTCATTATAGTCCAGGAGTTGGAACTATATGAACGAGTCGAACACCAAAGGTTAAAACATGATTTAGAAATGTTCATCTAGTAAGAAAATAGTGATTATTCTACAAAGAATGAAGTATTTTCCCCCTTAGTGAACCCTGTTTTTTGAGCTGATGGAAGAATTCCCTTCATAGCTGACACTGACCTATTCCCCTCGGTCAGAAAATGCTTAAGATGATGCATTGAAAAATATATATACAACCCTGGTAGATCTAGTCTGAGATGAAATAGTCATCAGCCTTTCCCAATGTTGGATGGTCTTTCCATTTTTTTAGAACTATACGGAGGAAATCTATGAGATTAGCCCTATTTTTTGAGCCTTTTGGTCTCCCCACCGACTGGATGACCACCATTAAAATTACCTCCTAAGGGGGGATGTAACACCGCATCTCTAGAATCCTAGATATAATGCCTAAACCATGGTGTTTAATTTTTTTAAAAAAATATTATGATTATATTACTCATTACATATCATTATAGAGGATCTTCTCATTCTAGGTTCTAGAAAACCAGATACAACTAACACATTTATTCAAAATGAAACAAGATAAACTCCATCATATAGCCAACACATTGAATAACTCCAATTTTAAAAATCTATTATACGTATATAAATTAAATAAAAATCATATGGTGACATTAAGAATGCTCATTAAGGTTTTTTAAAAATAATTAATAAAATATTTTTTATAAAATCCTTTTTAAATAAATATAAAACATTTTCATAAAATAAACAACATTTCATGTAGTACGTGATCATAATTTATCAATGGTAACTTGAAATCAGTTCTAGGAAAATCTCATATACAAAAATTTATATATTTATTTAATGTTCACAAATATAATACATTTCAAAATATGCCTATAAGTAAAAAAATAATGGAAATTTTGCATATAATCTGGGAGTTGATCAAACTAATTTCGTAGTTACATGCAATGGTGAGGAAAAATTATCTCATGAAATAATAATTTCTTATAATTGAACAAAAAAATATCATAAACCACTTATCCATAAAATGAAATTCTTGAAATGAAAGTTTAATTTTATGACTTTTGTATTGAAGTTTTGATGATAAATGATAAATGTCATTGTAAATGATTTTCTATGTAATTATTTAATTATTCCATGTTTAGTTATTACCATATTAATATATACAAGACTATTAACCAAGGATATTTTACTCCTCAAATGAACACATGGTTAGTTAAATACTATTCACATATTGAGGAATGAATAATTCATGACAATCATAAACATTCTATCAAGGCCTCATGGATTAACCAAATGTAATCATTTTATAAAGGCCTCGTACCATGACAAAGACTATCAACTAAGACCAAATGAGGCATTGAGAGGCTATATTGGGCCTCACACATCACATAATAAGTTATATAAATTTCTCATATGTCTAATAAGTCTTTAAATCAATGAGTCCCAAAGCTCTATGATTTTTTAAGTTATTTATTTTATTCCACGTTCCCCATACCTCATCGAATTATTACTCTGTGTCAATTATTCAATGTGTCCCATTACAAATTGATTTATTAAATTATGTCTCATATTCCAAGTCTCACATACAAATTCAAATAATTATATTCTTAATCCACAAGTTATAATAAGAGATTTATTTTTATAATTACCGTCTATATTCATAAATAATGTGAATCATGCATTAACTATAAACATTAATCCAAAAACTGCATGGTTTGTGGGTTTTACATCAGTCTATGGCTATTTTAAATTTATCAATTACATGCATGGACAAATAGACATACTTTTCTACATGTGATGATTACTAGTGCACATAAAATAGTAGATTTTTTGGGTTTTTTCACATAAAATAATAAACCCGAAATAAAAAACACGTGTTTTAAAAATGTAGACATATAATATACTAAATTATCTTTTTTTTATTCAATTTAATATAGTTATCATTCATGTTTAAACCATACACTGGTGAATGGAAGTGTCCAATAAAATTGAATCATAAACACTAATGATTAATAGAATTTAGTGTGGGAGATTCATCATGAATTATAATATAATAATTGTAAATATAAAAAATTCACTTATTGTTAGATATTGAGGCATAAGAGATTATTTAAACACACAATTCACTATATGTGATTATTCATGTACATGAATTTATCAAAAAAATGTTATTATAACCATTTGTCCTAAAATAAAGAAATGAGATGTGTGCATGTAATGTTAATTGAAATAATAGGGTGATGACCTCTTAAAATTTTTAAGCATGCAATACCAAAATAAGGTTTTGTTTTTTTACCTATATAAAATCATATTTTTGATCATATAATCAATTATTATAGGTATTGAAAACAAAAATTTCAATGACATACATCAAATTTAAATCATGTTGAAGTATAAACACGTGTATTTCTTTGAAAAGTTCCTTGGAATGATTAATTAATCCCTAGCACCATGAGGACTAAGAAAACAATTATAGAAAAAATCATTTATCTTCAATTTATTATTATTTTTTAGAAAAGGGTTATATATTGATATGATAAAATGTTTATTGTATAAAACATTTTGATCAAATAAAAATATTACATTCAATCCTAAAATCATAATAAGATTAATTCCATTTAAAAATCTTAAAATTAATCAAGACATGTAAAATTGTATTTGTGGTACTTATATATATATATTCATTTGAATTTTTTATATAGTATTAAAAGATTAATTATATGGACATGGGACAAATTTTAAATTATGTCATAACATAATAAGAGATGTATCTTAATCATATTTTGATTAAAAACTACACACACACACACACATATATATATATATATATAACTGTATATAAGAATATATATATGTGAATTTAGAAAAAAAAATATAAAAATCATAGAAAACACTTTAAAAGTATTATATGAATCAAAACATCAGTTAATTACTGATAATAATCACATGTAAACCCCAAAATAGAATAGGATTTGATTTTATATAAAACCCTATATACACAAACTCTAAACATGGGATTTTCATAACTAAAAAATGGATTGATAAATCCAAACATGAATCATACATATCAAAAACATTATTCAATCACTAATGTTATTTAAAAGAAAACCTAAATTATATTATTATTAAAAAAAATACATATATATACATACAACTTTGTATACACGAAGTGTATATATGGGGTTTTTATATCAAAACCGAAGCCAAAATAACCCTTACATATCTTCAAAGGTGAGATTGAGTTGATCAGAGGTTGGAGGAAGGTTGAGGGGTGGAATAAAAGTAGGTTTAAGTGTGAAAAAATGGGTTAATATATATTATGTATATATAATTGTATACACTAAATCTAATATAAAATCAAAGAGGCTTGAAAAAATCAGAATCTAACTATTACTGATAAAAACTAAAACTATAATCAAGCCAACTCTTATAAAATTTGTTCATTTGATTATATATATTTATTTTTATGGAAAACAATAAAATGATTTGATATGGGTTAGAAATAAATTATTCTACTAAATCATAGACTCATGGAAAAAAATGACATAGCTGGACTGGTGTATAGAGAGTGATAGGAGGACTCACGGGAGGAAGAATGAATAGTGAAGGAGGAGGGTGATGTCCAATGGTGTGGTGTGAGGAAAAAGAAGGAAAAATGTAGAAGGGAAAAGAAGTGTATGGTTGTGATGGACCCATTAAGGTCAAATAGATGTTGTCGCATTTGTAGTTTTAAAAATAGAAGAACGATCAGGATTATGAAGTGGATTTGATTGGATAGTCATGAGGAGACTGTGGGAGTTAAAAGGGATGTGCGGTCGAGATAAAACAAGTCCAAATAAGATGGTTTACAAAAAATATTGCAATAATTTGTTGTGATAGAGTTTGAAGGATAGACTAGATCAGACAATTGATATCACAGAAGGTGAGATCGGATGGCCTAGATTAGATTTCTTGGAAAAACTTTCTTCAACATCAAAACAGGGAGTGTTTTTGGACTGCCTAAGATAACTCTACATCGCTTCCTTCTCTCCAATGACATAGAAACACACATCATGTGGTACCTATACGTTTTACCCCCACCTTTAGGCCTTGTCCTACACTTACCTACACCATTGTGCGACCCGTCTAACCCCCTGTTCATGTTTGACAAGGCCTTACACACAGGCTTCTGCATGACTTAGCATGCACTTTGAAACCGCTCGACTTAGGACTTACATTAGCTATCTAGGTGAGATTCCCAATTCCCATGAGGGATTGGCCTTCAAGTATATTCTCATTAAGGTGGGGTACCAACCAATTTTTACAATAATTTTATTAATCCCAAATATTTGTGGAAAACAGAACAAATATATATTATTAAAAACATTCATTCTCATTCTAAATTTCATTATTTCATATATTTGTGTTCATTTTTATCATTAAATAATTAAATATAAAAATAAAACATCATTTAAAACATTTTATATCTTTTATAAATTTATACTCATTTTAAAATAATCATTATGGTTACTAGATTTTTAAAATCCAAATATTAAATTCATCATTAATTAAGAGAATTTCTTTTTTTAACTAGGGATATAGCATTAAAATATTTATAACAAATTAAAACATTTGAAATTACTAAAATACATATATACTTAAAATACATAAAATAGTCAAAATACTAAATATCTATATAATTTGGTGATTGTTACCAAAAACCAATGTTCATCTAAAGACCCTAACAGCTATTAGCGGTCATATTTTTCTTCAACAGTTACAAGGCCTTATTAATACATTTCCTCTGAATAATGCCCCAAACTGTGGAGGATCCTTGCACACCAGTGGATTCATCAACATACTAATACTAAACCATGGATCCAAATGGGCTAAAATTTTTCGAGATTTTCCAAAATGAATTGGAATACATTTCCTTTGAATAAACACAAGACTCATTCGTCCATCTGTTGTCCAAACCAACTTAATCATTCCAACACACCGAATCTGCACGAAGTAAAATGTGGTGTTATTTGATCTGTCCATATCTCAGGATCTACTTGTCTAAATGGTGCAAAACGTTTGGTGAAGATAGTAAAGCGATGGGGATACATCATGGTTATTTTTTCCAAAGTGAGTAAGGTTTTCTAGAGGTATGAACCCATGTGGGAAGTGGTTTTAAGAAATATGTGTGCTCAAAACAGCCATCCCATTATCCTTTAAAATGGAACCTTGGTCTCCCCAACTGGATGTTCAAACAAGAAGTGAATCTCATCAATTTTGGACTTCTAGAAGATTCTTCTCCCCATCCTTTAAATTTTGGAGGCCCCTATCTTTATATGGGGAAAAATAATGAATAAATAGTTCCACCCGAGCTTCCCCGTCATCCAGATGCTGAGCTAAATAGTGGGTGATCATTACGAGGGAGTAACACAATTGAAGAGGGAGTTTAACCACATTATATTCTACTATTTTGTGTAATTTGTGTGTGAATTGGTTCAATTAGTTTTAATCATTATATTATTCTTATCTAAATGCATTGATTTTTGTATAATTTAGTGAAAATTTTCTAATTTCAATACCGATTGGGTTGATATTCAACTGGGAACCATGGGTTGTTCTGATTGGACATCGCAACCATCCCCTTTCTCTCACACATATGATATTTCAGTATGTCTTGGTAGACCTAAATCTATTTTTGAGGTCTATACCATGACAACATGATTTTTGTGTCAAGGGGTGGTTCCTTGAGAATCATTTTAAGAGGAAAGAGGGAAACCATGATCTTGGTCATCCCTCAACCAAAGGATTACAACAAAACCTGGAAACCGATTGAGAACAAGGGGCTCTTCCAGTTCTGTAGTGACATAACAACGATCACTTAATTATTTCAAATATTTTGAAATCCACATTGTCTTTCATCTTAAAAAACATTATGTAAAGTTACTTCCTTAAAATTGATTACATAATCACCCCCCTCTTTTGTTCCTCTTATTAAAAATTCACACTCAAAACCTATCAACACTCCTTGAAAGATGTCCTAGGGTCTTCTGTAGACAATATATCAACCATAAAAACATAATCAATTTAACGCGTCATGACAATGTGGTCATTATGTTACCCAAATGTCACCATCTCTCGCAACTTCACGGAAATCCCCTGGTGACATAAAACCTTCAACAAGTGTCAAATATTTAAATATACAGTCAAATTACATTTCCTGATGTGTATATAATTGGATTTACAATTCACCATGAGGATATAAACAATGTGTGGCCCTCGATGGAAATAAAGTATCCGAGGAGTGTCTGATATGTGGTAAATATATTTTCAGGTCAAACGAATGTTTCCAAAGGGATAATATTAATTCATTCATGATTTGAAAATTATGGTATCTAGTATCTCAGAAGGAAGAGACTATATATTGGTTTCTGGTCTCTCTTATCCATCTAAAAATTTTATGAAAATGTTCTACTCAGCATTGCATTGTTAAATATGTAGTTTTGTTCTAATTTTATAGAATTATCCAGACCGTTCCTTTAATACAAAGTGTAATGCCCATACCCAAGAATCCCGAATATGGTGCAAAAAAATTGGTGTATAAATGTTTTAATAAAAAGGGTCTGATAAAATTAGACATCACATCTCATAAAAGAGTATCTTCTCGGTCTGGGTTTTGTAATACCGTATACAACTGATACATTTCGTGAAAACTGAATGAGATAAACTCCATAATGTTGCCACCACATAGAATAACTAAAAGATATAAAATCTACTAAACATATAAATATTAAATTAATGTCATACAGTGAGACCAAGATTACCCAGTATAGGGATATAAAAATAATCAATAAAATCATTTTTATAAAATCATTTTAAAATAATTATAAAACATTTCCATAAATGTAAAAAACATTTATTATAGTATGTCATCATCATTTTTCAAAGGATACTTTAAATCATTTATATGCCAATCTCATATAAAAGAATTTATATATTTATTTAAAGGATTCAAATAAAACACATTACATAATATACATACATGTACATAAATTCATGGAATGTAGAATATAATCTAGGAGTTGATCAATCTAATTTAACTATGGCATGAAAGTGTGCAGGTACAAATGAGAACATGAAATAATACTTTCTTATAATTGCACAAGAAATAATATCATAAACCACTTATCAATAAAAAATTATTTATTAAATGAAACATGATTTTTAAAAATTTTCTATTAATTTTATGAAGTTAAATGCTAAACATTATTTGAAAATGATTCTCATCATTTTTTCAGGTGAATTTATTACCATAATAATAAGTTCAAGATTCATAACCAAGGATATACTACTAGTAGAATAATCACAGGGTCAGTTAAATACAATTCAAATAATGACAGAATGCATAATGCAAGACAATCATAATCATTCAATCAAGGCATCGTTCTAATACCATACATAGTCATTTTCCCAAGGCCACATGACATTACCTGGTTTTTCCCATGATACTTACTGATAATTCAATAGGCTATTGAGGGCCTCTCCCATCACATAATAATTCCTATGAATTTTTCAAATGTCTAAAAATTATTTAAATAAAGTTTCTCATACAAATTGGATTTACTAAATTATTTTTGTTATTCCAAGTGTCCCATATTAATTTAAATTATTAATTTGTGTCTTTTATTCAATGTTTTTTATACCATGTTTATTTATTAAACTATATCTCTTATCCAAAGTGTTTCATACAAATTTTTATAATTAAATTCTCAATCCATAAGTTATCATAAGAGATTTCATTTTACAATAACATTCTATAATTAAAGTGAATCATTCATTAACTATAAAAGTTAATCCAAAAACTGAATGGTTTGTCAGTTATACATTATGTTGTGGATATTTTAAATTTAACAATGGAATGCATGGAAAAATAGAAAAACTTTTGTACATGTGATGATAACTGGTGCATATAAAATAATTTATTGTTTGGTTTTTCACATAAAATAATAAATCATAATTTAAAATCCCTTTTTCTATAAAATTAAACATTTAATATACTTAAATGCGTGTTTTATTGAATTTATGATAGTTAAAATTCATGTTTAAACAATAAATTGATGAATGTAAGTGTCAAACAACATAAATCATAAACATTAATAACTATTTGTATTCACTGTGGTAAATGCATCATAAATTATAATATAATATTATTAAGTGTAAAACATTCATTTCACGTGACATATTGATGAATAGGGGACTAATTAAACATACACTTCTCTATATGTGTTTATGCATGTAATTGTATATTTTTTAAAACAGATAATCATAACCCTTTATCCAAATATTATTAATTTAGATGCAAGCATTTAATTTTTATTGAAATAACAAGGTGATGTCCTCTTAAAATGTCTAGGAACACAATAGAAAAAAAAATTATTGTTTGAAAATATAAAATCATATTTGTGATCATATAATAAATTAGGACATGTAATGGAAACATCGATTTCAAGGATTAATTTCAAATGTAATAAGTGTAGAAATATGAACACTTTTATTTATTTTCAATGTAGATTGGCATGATTGATTAATCTCCGTCACAATGAGAACACGAAAACTAATTATTGTACAAATAAATTTTCATCCATTTATTATTATTTTTTAAAATGGTTATCTATTGATATGATAACATTTTTATTGTATAAAAAACATTTAAAAATTAATATATTACTTTCTTACCTAAAATCATAAAAATTCTAAAACCTTCAAAACTTCTTAAAATGAATCAAGACATTTATAAATGTATTTTGGGTACTTATATATATTAATATATTCTCAAGGGGTTATCATCTAGTATTAAAATAATAATTATAATTACATGGGTCATCTTTAGAATAATTACTTAACATAATAAGAAATAAAACATAATCAGATTAGGTTTCAGATCTATATACATATACATATATATCCATATATACATATATATACTTATGTGATTTTAGAAAACATAAAAATAAATCTAATTAAACCCTGAACAGTTATTATATATATCAAAACATCAGTTAACTAAAGATAATCATCACTTGAAAACCCTTAAATTGATTTGGATTTGATGTGATATAAAACTCTATATACACAAAGTTTAAACGTTGGATTTTCATAACCAAAACAAGGCTTGATAAATCCTTACAAGTATCATACACTTCAAAATAACTACTTAATCACTAATGTAAGTTATAAGAAAACATAAATCAAATTAGAATTAATATATATTCATATAATTGTATACACCCAAAAGATATATATGGGTTTTTCATATAAAACACGAAGCAAAAATTACCCCTACCTATCTTCACAGGTGTGGTAGAGTTCAGCAGTGTTTGGAGGAACGTTGAAGAGATGAATACACATATGGTTAAGTGGGAAATATTTGTTTATATAAACATTGTATATTTAATTTTATATACTACATTTTAAATATAAACAATGAGACTTGATGAAATCTAAATCTAACTATTACGGACAAAAAAACTATAGTCAAGGAAAATATGATATAATAAGGTCATTTTATTATATATATATATATATATATTTATATATATTTATTGGAAAATTTCAAAGAAGGATAAAGGGGTTGGGAATAAATTATTTCACTCAGTGGTTGAATCGTGGAAAAAAATGAAGTAGTTATACTGGTTTGAGGTGTGACACTGCATGATTTTGTAATTAAATTTAATATTGAATTCATTATACACAAAGTCTCAACAAAAAATCACTTTTTTTATATCCAATATGGTAAACATTATTTTTCCACCATTGTGATTTGAATTTTGAAAAACCAGTATACACAATTGTTTTCAGTAAGATATTTAATGTCTAATAAGAAAAACTTTTTTTTGAATAGTAAAATACCCTAATAAATAGTAATACAAATAGTAATATGGAAGTTATTAATAGTAATAAGGACCCAGCCTTTAACATTACATAATGATAAATTAAATGAATAATTCACATTAAGGATCTTTTCTGGTTTAGAGTTTTAGAGAATTTGGCCATAACCATTACATTACATCTCAAAAATTACAAAGTAGACACTTCTATACAGTTTCCAATTTTTTAATAAAGTAAAAACATTTGAAAAAATGAGTCATGTAGATTTCCATGTTTTAGACAACATGACTTTTCCTTGATCCTATCCTTGAACCTATTTATCTTTAGTCTAGTGAAAAACATTTCAAATCATGGGAAGAGAATAAAAGGCTTAGTAAGGTTTATGAAATAAATAATGTAAACATTAGACCATAAAATCATAATATTTTTAACATGACTCATGAAATAACAAGATTTATGAATAAAATATAGAAAACATAAATCATAAAGGTAACTTGTGGCATCCATATCATATATACATTATAGCTATCACAGATACGTAGGGAGTTACATTTTGAATACCCATCATAGTATATTCCCTAAATATCTTAGGAGAAACATTCATGTTTACCTTCTTCACATTACCCAATGCATTGGAGAGCTCTATCAGGCTCACCAGCCCAAGTTTTATCATATAACCACCCATATACATAACACTGCCCAAGAACCATAACATATTCATAACACATAAAACAAATAAAAAGGAAAGAAAACATTTCCACATTTCAGTCACAATATATCATTTAAATATATTGAGATAATAAATCTTTTATAAAAACCATTTTCAAAACCAAAATACCTATAATAGTATATGGTATTTATTTACTTTTTAAAACATTACAGCTTATTAAGGAATCCATAGATCAAATAATACTCACGGTGGCGGAAAAGGTCATTATCACCACTTTTGGTAAAATAAATTTCTTTTTCATTTAGTAAAATCCCCATAGATAATGATTCCCATCAAATAAAATTAAATTATAATGGTGTTTATAATCTTTATAAAAGAAAGTCGTGTATAAAACAATATATGCCTCAATGGAAGGAGATTGAGATGATGTCCCTTATCTCGTGTCCGACATGACTCGATCATTTTTTAATTTCATGAATAGTAAAATAAAGATAATTTCTACCTTATTAAGAACCTTTTTCAAGTTTATTATTCCTTTTAAATAACTTATTACCATTTTATAAAAATTTTGTAATCATTTATGTTAATAATTGTCTTTTTGTCGATATTTGGAACTTGAGTCAAAAATGAACTTGTTATATTTACCAGTTGATTATGTGGTCAAAATACCATTATCTACAGAATGATATTAATGATTAGATATCATATATATATTATATATCAAGTATATATATATGTATTTATAACAGTACATAACATTTGGTGGTAAGAAATGAAATGCACCGTTCATGGAGATGGTTAGTTGTATGTACCCATGAACGCTAGATTCATTTATATTTCTTATTTTAATGGTATAAAAACATAATTATGCATAGGTATTTTATAATACTAGAATAATATAATATATAATTTCATTAACTCTGCCATTTATATATCGCACATATGCCATTAACGAGTTATATCACTTTTAAGGGGCGGTTGTCTGCACATCCTAAAATGAAAATATCGTGTTTACATATAATGGAACCCATATAGGAATGATATAAATGAAAAATACGGAATCATAAATTAAACATAAACATAATTTGTATTATATATATATATATATAATGTTCCATGATAATGGCCACCATGAGAGGTCGTAGAAGATAATTGAACAATCGTCGTTTCATGAGGCATTAGCTTTCCACCCACAGAAACATTATGTTCTTTACCCATTAGATGGATGTGTGTTTAAGTGTAGTTAGACTTATACTCATAAAAAATCCTCGTATATTTAGAATATAGGTATTGTTATTAAAAAAATAACAAAAATATTTTAGAGGATGGATAAGTAAAATAAAAGAAAATAATTTAAGAGAAACTTTTAACTTTAATTCGGGTAACTCCCTTTGGTTATAATAAAAAATATTTCTTAAAGTGCATTATGAATGTATTATGGCTTCTAGATACAAGATAGAGATATTAAGAGCTTATTTGTGGAGATTTTGGATGATTCAAGGGGCTTTAGAAGTGTCAATAATGTGATTGAGTTGGGAACTTTTTATAAGGGGGAGGATGCTCTCTTTTTGAAGGTGTGAAAATATTATTTTTTTATACAACGAATTTCGGTTTCTAAAGGTCCAAAAATAATTAAAGTCGATGATAAGATGACTCATGGTCAAAATAAAATCATCCAGTAAGTATTTGATAGGTTTGGATATTGTTTTTTTCATTATAATATAAATTATTTAAATCATTTATTAATGAGATAAACACTACATCATTATAGTGTCATAAATATTTTTATTTATTTGATGTCTAAAAATTATAAAAAATAACCTGATTTATTAAATATTTTTATCTTTCCAAATAATATTTAATGTCAAAAATATATCTTATATAACTCTACATAAAAATTTTCTTACTAAAAGATATTTTTTTATGTCATTTTTGCCTTTTCATTAAGTTTATAAAAATAAACTGTCATTATCACTCTTAAGTGGATAAATTGGGTCCCAAAATAGACCCAAGGACTTATGTTTGTCCACGACTCATCCAAAAAGGTTAATAGAAGAAGGTATTTTTCATTATTATGATATCATTTTTACCTTGAATTACCCTATTTACCTTTAACCATAGTAAATAAAAGCTAAAATTTACTATACACTGAAAATTATTTTCTTCTTATTGAACCAAATTTTAATTACTAATAACTACCTTGTATGTCATATTTTTTAAATTCAATTCACATAAGTAGTATAATTTCATTTTAATGAAAAATTTAGTTTCATATTACTACTTAGTGGTTTCACTATTCATCAAAAATTGATGTTTTTCAGAAAAATACCAAAAATTCAGCCTAAGCTATATTTGATATTCTGAATTCAAAAATGATGCCTATTTTACAAAATTCAAAAAAATTCAGTTTTATTAACTAATTTAGAATTAATTCTTATTTTCAAAACAAAAAACATGTTTTTAAGAAATATTATTTATCCAAAAAGGGAACTTGCTTATTTCAAATTTCAATGTAAAATTAATTACAATGACCAAAATTAGATTAAATGGTGATAATATAATCTAATTTCACTTTAAAACCAATTAAAAATATAACCTATCCATATAAATAAATTAGTTTTAAAGATATTTTTAAATTAAAATACAATGTTTTTCATTATTTATAAAAAAATTGAATTTTATCTGAGAAATACCACAATTTTACCCCAAGTGAAATCTGACATCCCAATTCTAAAAAAAGAATTTTTTTGGTCAAATATAACTTAAAAAAGTGACGAAACTATATTTAAAGAGTTTTATCCATCAAAAGGATGTAAATCAACCATTTAATTTAAATTATGCTTAAAATTAGATTCATTAACATTTTACGCCTCTAGCTTTTATTAAATAAATGTAAAAACATTTAAAAAACCTGAATATTAATAATTTAGTTTTTTATGCTCAGTCCTACTAATACAATGACTTAGTGTTAAATACCATTTAAAATAATAATATTATATTATTATTGTGCAACGTAAGATTTAAAATAAACTTGTTTTTGAGTATAGGGTGCGCCATGGAACATAGAAACCACTTTAAAGTAAAATTAACATTTAATTCACAAAATATTAATTAAAATGAAAATGTATTATTTCTTTATTTACATGGGATTTTACATCCTTTCCCCTTTTTAGAAATTTGGTATTCATAATTGTATTCACATATAATAGAAATGGGGGTATTTATCCCTCATAGCATTTTTAGATTCCCACGTTGCCTCTTCATCCATATGGTATTTTCCACCAAACATTTACCTAGTGAATTACCTTATTCCACAACAATAGCTCTATATGCTCAAGAATCTGGACTGTTTGTTCCTCAAAATAGAGAATCACTTCCAACTAAACTACCTCTAGGCTCAAAACGTGAGACGGATCTAGCATATAAATTCTCAACATTGAAAAACGAAAAACATTTTGTTCCCAGGGCAAACCTGGATGTAAATCCACTATGTACACAACTGATCTAACTTTATCTATGATTTCATAATGTCCAATAAACCTTGGACCCATCTTTTCCTTCTTAACAAAACACATCACACATTTCCATAGAGAAAACTTTGAGAAATACATGATCACCTACCTCAAAAGAAAGATCATTTCTCATGTTATCCACATAACTTTTCTGTCTGCTCTGAGATTTTCTCATGTTATTCTGAATCAATTGAACATTTTCTTTCCATCCCTTATACTAATTTTGGTACCATAATCTTTCTTTCACCAACATCATCCCAAAATTATGGAGTTCGACTCCACTTCCCATATAATGTATCAAATGGAACAATCTGTATTCTGGAATGAAAACTGTTATTATAAGAAAATTCAACTAATGAAATATGTTTGTCCCAACTTCCCTATTAATCTAGTGAACAATAACTTTGCATATCCTCCAAAGGTCTGAATTTTTCGTTCTGAGTGCCCATCTGATTCAGGATGAATAGTTGTACTAAAATTTAATTTCTTACCCGACGACTTTTGAAGGCCTTTCCAAAATTATGAAGTAAACATGGTATCACGATCTGATACAATGGAGTGGGGAACACCCTGATACTATGCTATCTCTTTAACATACCACCGATAATGTTTATCCAGTGAAAATTATCTCTAATAGAATGGAAATGACCATATTTAGTCAATCGATCAATAATACCCCAGATTGCATTCTTACCTCGAGATGTCTTCAAAAATCCCACAATGATGTCCATGGATGTATTTTCCCATATCAAATGTAGCACTGATAAATACTAAAGCATACCTATCGGTAACAGCCACTTTGAATTAACCTATTGACCTATCAAACACTTCATAATAAAATTGGCAATATCTCTTTTCATTCTGTCTCACCAGTAATACTCCCAAAGATCTCTATACATCTTAGTACAACAATGATGAACTGAAAATGGGTAACTATAAGCTTCACATAACAACTCGTTCATCAACTTTGATTCCCAAGGCACACATAATATCTTTCCAAATCTCAAAACACAGTCATTATCATTGTTAAATTTAGGTAACTTACCCTTCTGAACCAACTCTACCTTTTTTACAACATATTGTCTTCCTTTTGCACATGCTTTATTGTATCTAATATAGATGATTTTACTGAAACCTGAAACAAAACAGAAGAATTTTCATAAAAAACATATATTCCAATGTTCATCAAATCAAAAACCAAAGGATATATTTCAGAATGTATAATTTTTTAAGAAGCATTACTTTTTCGAATCAAAGCATCAACCACTTTATTTTATTTTCCCAGATGGTAAAGGATTGTGCAATTATAATCCTTGATTAATTACAATTATCTCCTCTATCTCATGTTCAATTAATTCTGAGTGAATATATACTTCAAACTTTTTTGTTCAGTATATATTTCAATTTTTACTCCATACAAATTATGCCTCCAATTTTTTAAAGAAGAAACCACAACTGCTAATTTAAATCATGTGTAGGGTTATTTAACTCATGAGGATTCAACTGACATGAAGCATAAACAATTCATAGATCACTCTGGATAAGGACACAACCAACTCCATTAAATGAAGAATCACTGTAAATAACAAACTCAGCATTTCTAGAAGGTAGTTCCAAAATTGGAGCACTTATCAATATTCTTTTCAATTATTGAAAAAATTCATCACATTATTTTTTCCAAATGAACTTAACGCCTTTTTGAGTTAACATCATTAGTGTGCTAGATAACTATGAAGAATTCTAAATGAACCTCCTGTAATAACCTTCCTATCCAGGAAAACTACGAATCTCGATTATATTTGTGGGTCTTCGCCATTGTTCAACAACTTTAGTTTTAGAAGGATATACAATTATGCCATTTTTTCAAAAAATGTGTCCAAGGAAAGAAATTTGTTGTAACCAAAACTCAAACTTGTTGAATATCCAAAATACATACTTTTCTTTTATGGTTTGAAAGACAACCATTAAATGAGTTTCATGCATCTCTTTACTTTTTGAATAATCCAAAATATCATCAATGGACGCAACCACTAAATTATCCAAGAACTCATAGAAAATTCTATTCATAAGATCCATGAATGCAATAGGTGCATTGTTTAAACCAAAAGGCATAACTAAAAATTCACAGTGGCTATATATTGTAAGAAACACCATCTTTGGAGTGTCTTCTTCCTTTAATTTTAACTGAGGGTACCCCAACCGTAAGTAAATATTGGAAAAATATTGAGCTTCCTTGCGCTGATCAAATAAATCATCAATATGAGGCAATGGATATTTTTTTAATAGTGATGTTATTCACTTCTCTATAATAAATGCAATGTCTCATTGAAAAATATTTCTTTTTAACAGACAATAAGGAAGCACCCCATGGTGATGTTCTAGGTCGAATGGAAAATTTATTTAATAACTCATGCAATTGCTTTTTTAACTCTAAAAGTTCAATTTGAGCCCCTGGATAAGGGGGTTTTGAAATTGGCTTAGCATGAAGAACTAAGTCAACAGTAAATTTAACTTCCCAATTTAGTATAATACCAAGAAACTCATCAAGAAAAACATCAAGGTACTCATTTACCACAGGAACATCATTAATTGGAATAGTTTCAATTTTTTCAACAATATGTGCAAGGTAACCTTAATATTTATCTTTTATATGATTCTCAGATTCCTGATATGTTTTCAAAATTAAGGGTTCATTATTGTACAGAATCTGTAAATAGTTCTGAAAAGAAAAATCTTTATCTCTCAATTCAATCATAGCATGATAAAAATAAATCCAATACATAACTAAAATGACATCAAAATCGACTATAGGCATGAAAATAAAGTTTACAGGTAGATTTTATTCGCCACACAAGGAAAATAAGGTTCTTATAATTTCTTTTTGTCTCATAATTTCCTTCTGGTATTTTTACCACATGTTTAGGATTCATATCTTCAGATGTAATAACCAATTTACAAGAAAACTTTTCAGAAATGAAATAGTGTATAGACACTGAATCAAACAACATAATGGTATATTCTAGACAAAAAAAGAGTGTACCTGATACTACTTCATTTGATGGCCCAACATCTACAGATGTATTTGCAAAGGATTTCACCACCCCATTTGGCTAGTAGTATGGCTTCTCTCCCTCAGATGAGTTCTTCATTGAACACTCATTTTCATAATGACCCATTTCATTACACTTAAAATAGTTTAATGATTGTAAATCATATTTTTTCATACAATTACCATGATTTTTTCAGTGAAATTACGAGAATTATACCCCATTTTACCAAATTGGTAGCACATAATAGAAATCAAAATACATTCCCCATCATGCTTTTTACCACAATTTTCACAATATATAAAGTTATGCTTCTTTCCATCAGACTTTTTTGAAGAATTCATCCCTTTTTTCTGCCACCTTGACCTCTTATTCTGTTGTTTTTTAAAGAATTCATGATTTTTGTCAAACACTATTTCCACCTTCTCTTCACATCAAACATGTTTTTCATAACTTTTTAACTCACAAGAAGCAAAAGACCTTAGATACATTCTTCTTAATCGTAAGTATAAATGGTTGATTTTTCTATCAATATCTCGTATGAAATTTAGAGAATACCTTGCCATTTGAGTGAATTTTTATTCATAAGAAGCCAATCAATCATCCCCCTGCATAAATTCTTGGATTTGTTTCCATCCTAAGATGATCCACCATAGAAAAAAATTTCTCAAGATACATACCATTGAATTTGTCCCAATCAAGAGTATCAATCTACTCACAATCCCTGATATTTTTCACCATCAACCACCACTGATATGCTTCCCCTTCAAAATAGTAAACAACAATACTAAACTTTTGTTGTTATGAACAACCCATAACATCAAATATCTTCTCTAGTGCTTTAATCCACCCTTCAGCTAGAACAGGGTCAGATGATCCTCTGAATGATGGGGGATGTTGCCTCATTAAATTATCCACAACTGACATATTCCTCTGTGGTTGATCTGGCTGATCTCGTGCATGGATACCAACACCATTTATATCATGAGTCAACTGTGTCATCACTGTAACAAACTAGTCAGTTCACATTCTTACCATCTCAGGTTGCTGATTTGGAAGTTTTTCTTCCTCTTGATGTCGTCCCAACATTGATGTCTTGTTTCCTCTATGGAAAACCATTCTGAACACAGAAAATATTTTAGGAAAATCAACATGGTAATCTATAAATTCTATATCACATAAATTTGACCATAAGTTAATTTAACAGTATTTTAACTCCTAATGTTTTCTAAACCGACCTCGAATACCAACTATAAGGACCCAGCCTTATGCATTACATAATCATATATTAAATGAATAATTCTAATTGAGGAACCTTCCAGGTTTAGAGTTTTAGACAATTAGGCCATAACTATTACATTACATCTCAAAAATTACAAATTAGACACTTCTACTCAGTTTCCATTTTTTTATAGAATAAAAAATCCAAAAAAAAGTGTCATGTCTGCTTCCATGTTTTAGACAGAATTACTTTTCCTTGATCCCATCATTGACTCCAATTATCTTTAGTCATGTGAAAAACATTTCAAAACGTGGGATGAGCATCAAAAATATCAGTAAGGGTTATGAATTAAAGAAGATAAACATTATACAATAAAAACATAATCGTTTTAAAATTCTTCATTAAATCATATGATTTGTGAATAACACATAGAAAACATAAATCATAATGGTATCTTGTGGCATAAATATCATACATACATTTTAGTTATCACATCTATGTAGATTGTTACATTTAGAATACCCATCAGAGTATATTTCCAACATATATTAAGAGAAATATTCAATTTTACATCTGTCACGTTACCCAATGCGTTGGAGAGCTCTATCGGGCACACCCGCCCTAGGATTATCATAGAACAACCTGTATATGTAACAATTCCCAAGAACCATAACATATTTATGACACATAAAACTAATATAAAGGAATGATAACATTTCCACATTCCAATCACAATATATCATTTAAATATATTGACATAAAAAATCCATTATCAAACCCATTTTTAATAACAAAATATGTAAATGATTATATGGTATTTATTTTCCTTTTAAAACATTACGGCTTGTTAAGGAAGCCACATATCAAATAATACACGTGGCGGCAGAAAAGGACATTGTCAATGCTTACGTTAAAAGAAATATTTTTTCATTTAGTAAAATGCCTGGTAGAAAAAGATTCCCTTGGAATGAAATGAAATGTAAAAGTTTTTTATACAGTGTATAAAATAATGTTGTGTATATAACAGAATATGCCTCAATGAAAAGATATTGAGATGATGTCCCTTACCTTGTGTCCGACTTGATTCGTTCATTATTTAACCTCTTGAATAATAAACTAATGATAATTTCTACTTGATTAAGAACCACTTTCAAGATTATCATTCCATTTAAATCTCTTATTACTATGTTATAAACATTTTTCCATCATTAATATTAAAAATGTTCGTTTTTTCAATATTTGGTACTTGAGTTAAAAATAAACGTCTTATATTTACAATATGTCTATGTGGTCAAAAGTATATTATCTCTAGAATGATATTAATGATTTAGATATTATATATATCTTATATATCTTGTATATATATGTATTTATAACAGTACATAACAATTGGTGGTATGAAATGAAATGCACAATTCACGGAGATGGTAAGTCGTAGGTACACATGAATGCTACTTTCATTTATATTTTTTATTTTAATATAATTACAACATAATTATACATAGATATATTATAATTATAGTATAATATCATATATAATATTTTTATCTATATTCTTTACATGTCTCGCTTATGGCATTAACTAGTCATATCCATTTGAGGGTGCAGTAGTCCGCACTTCCTAAAATGAAATTGTCACATTTACCCATAATGGAAACCATAAATGTATTAAATAAATGAAAAATACAGAAGCTTAAATAAAACATAATCATAATATGTATAATATATAAACGTCCAAAACTAATTAAAGTCTAATATTAGATGACTCATGGTGGAATTAAAATCAAACAATAATAATTTTACAAGTTTGGAATTTTTTTAATATTGATAATATTATTTATTTTGGTCATTTATTAATGAGGTAAACACTTCATCATTATTGTGTCATAAATAATTTTATTTATTTGTTGACTAATAATAATTAAAAAAATTAACATGATGTAGGAAGTATTTTTATATTTAAATGAATTTTTACTGTTGAAAAGATAACTTATAAAACCTTATGTAATAATTAATTTTCTAAATAATAATTTTTTATCTCATTTTTTCATGTACTTTAAGATAATTAAAATTAAGTGTCATTATCACTTGTATGTGGCTCCATGGGGTCGAAAAATAGAGTCAAGGATTCTAAAGGATTACCATGACTCATCCAATAATGTTAGGACAACTATTAATATAATTTTGTATTATTATGATATTATTTTCCATGAATTACCCTGTTTACCTTTAACTACGGTAAATAAAAGTCAAAAGTTATTATTCACCAAAAAATATTTTCATTTTATTGAACCAAATTTTACTTACTAATACAAACCATGTGTGTAGAATTTTCAAAATGAAATTCATAGAAGTTTTAAAATTTCATTTAACTGAAAATTATGTTTTTAAAAACTACTTAGTGGTTACAATATTCCTCAAAAATTGATGTTTTTTAAGAGAATACCAAAAAATTCTTCCTAAGATATATTTCAAATTATGAATTCAAAAATGATGTCTATTTTAACAAATTCATAACATTGAATTGGGATTAATAAATTTAAAATTAATTCTCATTGTGAAAACAAAAAAGTGTGTTTTTAAGAAATATTAACTATAAAAATATTGTCAGTTATTTATGTCCAATTTCAAAGTGAAATTAATTCCAACAACCATCATTGGATTAAATGGTAAAAAAATAATCTAATTACTCATTAAAACCAACAATAAAGAAAATATAAAAAAATAAATAGATTATATTAAGAGGCAGTTTTGAATTAAAATAATTTATTTTCTACTATTAATCAAAAATTGAATTTTATCAAAAAAATACAAAAATTTTACCCAAAGATAATTTTGATATCCCGATTATAAATTATAAATTTATTTGTTCTAATAGAAAATATAAAAGTGACCAAAAGTATATTTAAAGAGGATTCTCCATCAAATGGTGGTAAATCCACCTTTCAATGTAAATTATGCATAAAATTATATTCATTCACATTTTAAAGCTCTAACATTTATTGGATCAATGTAAAAACATTTAAAATATATGTATAATCATATTGTAGTTAGTTATATTTACTCATGCCAATAAAACCTCTATATGTTTACTACCATTTTAAATAATAATATTATATTATTATTGGGCAATATAAGAGTTCATGGAAACCCGTTGATGCGTATCGGGTACACCCTCGAACATAGCAACCCAATTTTACTAAAATTAATATTTAATTCACAAAATATTAATTAACATGAGAATTTTTTATTTCTTTATTTACCTGGGATGTTACAATAGTAAATAATAATATTTTTTTATTTCTATAAGATAATAAAATAATGAAATATTGATTAAATTTTCAATGTGATCTAAAACAAATTATAATTTTAAAATTGTTATTTTTCAAATAAACTATTATTTTATATAAAATTTAAATTAATAAAATTTTAAAAAATATTTTCATAAAATATAGTTCATTTTTGAATTGTACATGTACAATAATGGTTAGGGTGGTTTTGTGGGATTTTGTTGAGATACTCAAATTTTTGATGAATAGCGAGATATGATAATTTACCGTATATACACATTATGAATTAAATTCACTATTCTATGCATATTGGCTAATGTAATAACACCTAGTTCAAACTAATATTCACTTAATACTACTAGGGTTAACATGAATCAATACTATTTAACATTGTGAGGGAAAAAATAAACTATGGAATAAAATATACAAAACTCACTCCTCTCCTCTATTATAAATCCCCACCCCTCACTCCCACTTCTTTCCACTCCTCACAATCATATTTCCTTTTATATGTTCTACCAAAATACCCTTACATAGTCACTCCCTCCATATATGAGATATTGGTCTTTTCAAAAGTCCAAAACCCTTCCCCTTAAAGAGGTTCTCAGGGAGGTTATTTCTAGGGGTAATGCATCTTTCTTTTTCATATAGTTTCATTTCAATATATCATCATTATTTATTATATCGTAACCAAATTTTTCCAATTGATTGTTATAGCTCTATTACCATCTATATACTATAATTATATGATGTTATTGTAATAACCATTATCAATATTTTTACTCCCTCTCTCTCTTATAAATGAAATCATCATTTTTGAGGTTCCAATTTACAGCCATCAGGGATGATAAAGGTTTGTTATTAAATTTATCCTTAATTAGAGGTCATGAAATCATTTTTAGGGTTTACAAAGAGTATAATAAATTCATTAAATCCTAATTAATATTTAGTAAATAGTATGTGTACATAATATTAAAACATATGACCAAACTAGGGCCTGATAGTCAGAATACTGCTAAAATGATCTAGGGTATTTCCGTTCATATTTGATCTAATGATTCATCCTTATTTCATGTAAAAATGATATAAATGACCCTTAAAAGTTATTTATGTTCATAAATAATGTGTAAATTCAATTCTAGATATTTAAATCTATTTTAATTGAACTTCTTTACATAAAAACAAGTTTACTGATTATGAAAACCAAGGAAACGAACACTCAGAAATGACAGAGTTCAATCTTATAACTTATCAATAAGGACATAATGAACATAATAAAACTATTATAAAATTAATTCACGTGTAATAGGTTATTAAATAAGTTATTAATAAGTCTAATTTCATATTCTAGGAACTTATGTTCAAGAGATGAACACATTCTCACTTAAGTAATGGGTATTCCATCCTAACCACCTTTTTCATTTGGGTTAAATTTATTGTCATATTACCGTAATTAAAATCATATGTATGACTATGTAATATTGATAAATTATATTTTTGGTTTTTATATATTTTAACCAACCAGAATCCTTCTTTATTTTATGGGGAGTGACACGTTTTTCAAATTAATATTCAATATTATATTGGAAATACAAGCTTGTTTCAAGGGAAATTCTCAAATTCATACCAATTTTTAAGTTCACTATATAATATGTTTTTTGCAAAAATTAACATTATAAAATCACTTCATTTGGTTATTAAAATTTATTTTTTTCAATTCTAGTTTTATACAAATACTTTTCAAAAAGAACACTTCTTTTCGAAGTAAAAAAGTTTTTATATCAAGAATTACACAAAGATTTTATACGCTTACATTAATATATTTCAACACTATTGTTGATTATTATGTATGATATCCTAAAAATATTTAATTTATTGTTTTATAAATATTTTGACTATGGATGTCTTATCCTGGAACCATTCACCAATTAACTCTGAATGGATAGTGTTTATGCTTAATGTTTGGGGAAGGTTATTTACAGTTCAAATATTAGTTTCAATATGAATATATTTGTTGTTTTTGTTTATCCCCAATCATATGACTAATGAATTAGAATTATTATGTGATGTCTGGGGCCCGCTATAAGACCTCAATAAATCAGTAGGTCTAATGAGAAAAACAATACCTGGACTTATCCAAGGCCTTGCCAATTTATAGATATGGTTTCGGCTGAGGCCTTAATAATTTTTAGACGTCTTTTTCAAGGCCTTGACATTATGTTTTAGAATGTCCAGCATATGCATTTCCATCATTATGAATCTAGAAATTCATATTTCATGGGGTTATCTGACTACAAGAATACCCATGGTTATTATTTTTTATGGAAATGTTTAATCATCTCATTATCCTGCCATATTATATTCAAGATTATATTTAATGTCATTCATTTTCAATTGTTCATGATGCATAATTTTAATATTATCATGCTCTATAATTCTTGCTCTTACTAGGTGTTTGAGATCACACTATTAATAGGTTTATTTTCAAAAGATATGATGATGATTATTGTGAATGACATATAGTGATAAGCTTATACTTGTGGCTGATCCCAATAAAACCTATATGTTGTATTTATTTTCATCTTGTAATGTTGATCTTATATATGTATCTATGTTTAAAAATATATTAAACCATCCCGTATTTCAGGATATGATTTTCTTATAAGCATGCCTATATGATGTAATAAGGTACCAACTTTGAGAAACTGGGGTTGGGTCATTATAGTTGGATCAATGGATGTTTAGTAGAAAACATTGAAGCAAGATTTAGAAAACATTGATTAGAAAACAAACCCCTAAGATATTTTGTTAGGATAAAAATATGAGAACATCCTGGTAGTTTGGTAAGGAATATATTATGTTGATATTTCTAGAAAATACATCCTTGTTTCGATACTACAAGTGGATGTGTTTTTTGAAATGATCTACTTAAGAGTGAAAAATCTAAAAAGGTGTTTCAGCATTCACCCTATGTATCCAGGTATAAGAAAATGGTCATTATTGTGCACCTGGTTTTAAACTCATGGGGGATATGCTTAGGGTAATTCACACATTATTTATAACACATTATGAAGGATTTAAATGTAAATTTTCCCTCAAGAAACCCATGTTTGTGATTATGGGATTAGCCATGAATATGAATTCAATTTATGATAATTATTTTGCAATATTATAATTATAAATTTTGATTCATAACCTAATCTAGTGTATGTCATTATCTAGAAATGGAACATAGTGGAAGAAATGGAAACTGCATGAACACACATATCCCATGTAGGGATTTCCTTCTGAGGAAAAATAATGATGTTTGCTCTGGAGCTACGACTGTTGTTGATAAAATTATAACTATACAAGGAAACCTATCTCAGGTTATGAACAATAACCTTGCCCATATGGATCATTCAGATCCCCAATATAGAAGAGCTATTTTGGATCTCTTTATGTGACAACAACCTCCATCATTAAATGGGTCTAAAACCCCATTTGTATTTATGTAGTGGATAGGATCCCTAGAAATGATATTTCTTGAATTGGGATGCACTGAAAGAGAGAATGTGGTTTGGTCAGTTTATCATCTAACAGGATATATAGATCATTGTTGGTCATTAATCTAGAAAAAAAGAGGAAGAACAGATAGAAGAGATGGAATAGTGGTACGTTAAGGAAAAGTTCCTAGAAAAATACATTCCTCATGAATAGCGATCAGATACAGAATGAAAGATTCTGAATTGGTGGAAAAATTAATATGATAATGTTTCAACGTATGAAGCCAGATTCACGAGGTTTTAAAGGAATGTTCTGGACTACATATGTAATCTAAGGAGAAAATTTGATTGATTTTCTAGTGGCATAAATCCATTCCTCTGATGGGCACTGGTCTAGCCAATTTTTCATCGTATGAGCATATAGTGTCATGTTCTATCAAGGAATAAAAGTAATTCTCAAAATCCTATGGCATTATGGGAAACAAAGAGAAGAATAGGGTTACTAATAACACTGAAAAATTAAATAAGGAAATGGGGAAAGAGGGATGTGTTGAATTTCCACCTTGTTATAATTATGGATAGAAAAACCATGGTTCCTTCTTAAATTGAAGACGAGTAAGCTAAAAATTTTGAGATAAATTTTATTTTTCTGGGGATTGTAAGAGGAAGAAAGAGGATATAAATGTTCAATGATACAATTATCTGAATACGGGAAGCTATTATCAGGGTTTTCCAAAGCATCAAGTAAAAATTCCATAGAAATGACCAAGGGGGATGGGACAAGTTTATGTGATCACAACAGCTAATATTGAAGTTCCAAATGATGTGGGGGAAAGTACTTTAATAGTTTTTTCAAAACAAAAAAATTCAATATTTTATTCTTGATCATCGCATTCTTTCATTTCTTCCATGATTTCCAAGAAAATTATATATGTCCAATTTGATTTAATATGCGAGTTGTTAGTCAAAATCCTCATGGAAGTATCATTGCAATAATTTTGTGTCAGTCAGTCCCCATTATAGCATATAAATTTGATTTATCATCTAATTTTATTATCATAACCATTATTGACATTGATATAATCCTCAGTACATATTGGATTTCGATCCATGATATTAAAATTAATTTAAAGAATAATTTGGTTACAATTTATTGATGGTGATAAGGAATCCATTTTCTTTCAGAAAGAAACATCTTCATCTGATCCTCAACTAGATCCACCCCCAGTAGAACTATTGAACTCAAATATTTGGATTAATAGAATGCAATAACTATGGGTAAGGAAAGGAATGATCAAATAGAGAAAAAAACTATTCTACATGAATATGATGATGTGTTTCAATATAACTTACCTTGACATCCTCTAGAGCAGGAAATTGAGTGTTCCATTGACTTAATTCCTGATTCAAGGCCCATGTCAAAGACCCCTTATATAATGTCCATTGTGGAGTTAGTGGAACTGAATAAAAAAGAGAGTAATTGTGTGATAATGTATTTATTCACCCCAACGTTTCTCCATGGGGAGCCCCAATTATTTTTATTAAGAATAACGATGGATCTATGATTTTGTGAATTTTCTATAGGTAGATAATTTCTATGAAAATAAAGAACATGTATCCCCTAACTCAAATTGATGATTTATTTGATCAACTTCATGGAGCCCTAATTTTTTTTGAAAATTGATCTTTGATCAAGATAGCATTAGCTTTTATGAGGAAGGAATACATTCCAAAAATAGCACATCGAACAAGGTAAATCCATTATTATTTTAAAAAAATACCTTTTGTACTAACTAATGAACCCTCTATTTTCATGGATCATATGAATATGGTTTTCAAGGAATAATCAGATGAATTTGTGGTGGTATTTATTGATGATATCTTGGATTTCTCTGAAATCAACATGAAACATAATATCGCATGGGAACAATTATGAAATATTTTAGAAGAAATGAATTATATGGGATGTTTAGCATGTGAGAATTTTGGAATCAATTAGTTTCCATTCTGGGTGACATTTTCTCTAAATATCGAATATTTGATGATCATGCAAAGGTAAAGGTTGTACAAGAGTGGACTTGTATAATAAACATAACTGAGGTACATAGTTTTATTGGTTTAGCTTGTTATTATCAGCATTTCTTTTAGAACATCACTATTTTATCCAACCTAATGACCCAGATTACATGTAAAGGGGATATGATGGTATTGAAAAAACAATGTGGGGACTATTTCAAAGAATCGAATTGGAGATTAGTGAATTCTTCTATCATAACTCTACAATCGATGAATGATGAGTTTGTGATATATAGTGATGCATCAATGTAAGTACATGGTCGTGTCCTTATGAAGAATGATAGAGGTATTTCTCATGCATCACGGTAGTTAAAAATTCGTGAACAAAACTATACTACCCAATATCTTGAGTTAGTAGCTATAATATTTTCTCTAAAGATATGGATAAATTATCTCTATATAGAAAAATGTGATATATATACCGATCACAAGTGTCTAAAGTATATCATCTCATAGAACTAACTCCACATGAGGCAAAAGAGATGGATCAAACTACTGAAGGATCATAATTATTCCATACACTACCACCTAGGAAAGGCAAATAAGTTAATTGATGCATTGAATAGGAAGGATCATGGAGCTCTCAAAATAATGTGGATTGACATGTATCCTTTTACATGGATCTTGTAAGGATGGACATGATAATTATCAATGAACGAGAAAATCATTATTTTTCCCAATTGGTCACCCAAAAATAATTATTATAAATAATTATATTATCCCAACCTGATGGTGATAAGCTTAATAAAAATTGCTGCTTTGATATATGGTGTGTTGGATGGCTTCATATGTCAAGATGGGATTTAGAAATTTGGGAAGAGGTTATGTGTTCCCTCTAAACCTGATCTAAAAATAGAGTTATTGGATGATTATCATAGCTCAAATTTTTCAATACACCCTAGTAGATCTAATATTTGTGATTATTTGAAAGAAAATTTCTGTTTTTGAACCGTGAAGTGGGAAATTGCTGATTATGTATAAATATTTTTAGTCTTTCAACAGGTGAAAGATGAAAGACAACATCCTAGAAGAATCATTCATCCTATACCAATTCCTTCATAAAACTGGTATGACATAACAATCGACTTTTTCACTAGATAACCCAAAATTCCATAAATGTATGATGGAATACGGTTACTTGTCGAACGACTTATGAAATATGCACATTTCCTCACTATAAAAGGAGGATTTTACATGGGAGAACCTAAAAAGACTCTATATAAATGATGTTGTGAGTCTTCATGGAGAACCTATATCAATTTTTTCTGATCTTAATCAATTTTTACATATAAATTCTGAAAACTTATTTAGAATTATTTGGATACTAATCTTTGATTGAGTACTACTTATTACCCCCAAAATTATGGGCAATAAGAAAGGACGATCCAAACCTCAGAGGACATGTTGAGATGATGTTCACTTGAATTTCAACGTATGTGGGATCAATATTTAAATTTAAAGAGTTTTATTATAGTAATAGTTTCTATTCATGTATTCAAATGGCACCATATGAAGAATTATATGGAAAGGGATGTCGTACACAAACTTGTTGGGATGATGTTGGAGAAATAAAGCATGTGGGCCCAAAATATGTAGTGGAAACCATATTAAAGGTAAAGGCTATTTAAGGCTATATAAAATAACATCAAAGTAGAAAAAGAATTTATATTGATAATTGAATGAAGGTTTAGGAATTTCAAGTGATAGATTATGTTTCCTAAAAAGTGTCTTTATAGATGGGTGTTCTATGATTTAGGAAGAAAGGGAAACTAAGCCCTAGGTATATAAGCAATATTGAATTTATTGAGAGAATTTGAGATGTTTCATATCATTTGGATATACCCACTAGCTTTTATAATGTTTAAAATGTTTTCCATTTCTCATTTCATAGAAAGTACATGCCAGACCCAAATCATGTCCTAAATTCTGAAGGAATTGAATTTGAACCTAACCAATCTTTCTGTGAAGACCCTTTCTATATTTTTGAAATTAAATAACAAGTGTTTAAGAATATGAAGACTCGACCAGTATAGATACTTTGTAAAAATCATAATATTTAAAAGACAACATGGGAGCCTAAGAAATTATGATGAATAACTTCCCAAATCTTTTTGTAAGGTAACATTCTGGTAATTTTTGTTAAGAAAGTTTTGTAAAGAGGGGATAATGTAACACCCTTAGAATTTTCAACTATAATTATTATTGAATGTATGAAACACTAAGTCTTTACAATACACCACATTGATATAACCTATCTAGTAAAACTAATTTTTCCACCTATGTGATTTGAATTTTGAAAAACAAACATTCACAGTTGCATTTAGTAATTTATTTAGAGTGAGATAAGAAAAAAGAGTATTTTTGATGAATAGTAACATACCATTAAGATTGGTAATATTAATATATGTATAAACCTTTTTGTTAGTAAATAAAAGTATTATTTTATTTTCTTAAGTTTATAGGATAATGAAATATTGATTTATTTTTTAATGTGACATAAAAAAATTATAGTTTTGAAATTGTTATTTTTTGAAATAATTATGATTTTATTTAAAAATTAAATTTATAATAATTAGAAATTTATCTTCAAAAAATAGTGTTCATTTTTGAATTCTAACTATCAAAAAATGGTAAGGGTAAATTTCTAGGATTTTTCTAAAATCGTTTAATTTATTATTATAGTGAAATATGATAATTTATTGTAAAAATAAATTATCTGTTAAAATCAATATTTTTAGAATCATGAATTATGTAAGAACACTTATTTTGAACTGAAATGTAATTATTACTATTAGGGTTCACATTAATCAACACTATTTTTTGTCATGAGGGAAATAATAAAATAATGAATAAAGAATTCAAACTTCTCTCCTCTCCACTATTATAAAACCTCCATCACTTCATCATCTCGTAACACATCTCAAGCCTTGATAAATGTCTTGTTTCTTCCCAATTACAATTAATTATTCACTCCCTACTCCGAAGAGGAATTGGTCTTCCAAAAGACCCAAACCCCATCACTTAAGGAGGTTCTCAAGGATGTTATTTTAAGGGGTAAAGAATATTTCATTTTCATTTACTTTCATTTCAATTTATCTTCTAATCATATTATATCAAACCTTCTCTATCCAATTTATCCTTATCAATATTTTATCATCTATATAATTTAATCCTACCATGTTTATTTAATACCTATTATCAATACTATAAATCTCTCTCTCCATCTTTTATAAATGGAATCATAGTCCATGAGATTCTAATTTACAACCATCTTGGATGATGAAGTTTTATTCCTAAATTTCTTCTTCATTATTGGTCATGAATAAAATTTTAGGAATGAAATAGATAATAATACATGTTTTATAACCAACTTAATATTTAGGACCTAGAATATGTACATAATATTAAACCATATGACCAAGATTGTTCTTAATAATCAAAACACTGCTAAAATAATCTGTGTGATGGTCATTAATATTTCATCTAATTAATAATCCTCATTTCTAGTAAAAAATGATATAAATGACCATTAACTCATTTTCTTTCTCATTAATAATGTTTAAATTCAGTTATGTATATTTTATTTCATTCCACATGAACTCCATTAATTAAAAACAAGTGAACTGATTAAGAAAACCATGGAAACGAACACACTGGAATGAAGGAATTCAATATTATAAAATACTGATATGAACATAATGAACTTAAATAAATTATGATAAAATAAATAAATGTATAATAGGTTATTAATTAAGTTATTAATAAGTCTAATTTCATAATCCAGGTCCCTACGTTCAAGAGCGGAACACATTCAGAATTAAGCTAAGGGTTTTCCACCTGAACATCCTTTATCATTCGGGTAACATATATTTTCTACATACCACAGTAAAGATTTTAGGTATTATTATGTACTCCTTATAATGTAAGTGTTAGTGTTTTATAAATTTTTACCAACCATAATACTTCTTTATTTTATGGGGAGTTAAATGTTTTAAAAGGAACATTCAACATTCATTCTGAAATACAAGTCTGTTTCAAGGGAATTTATCAAATTTGGACCTATTTGTATGGACACTCTATAATTTGTTTTTAGAAACTATTACTATAATAAAATCACACATTTTATTATGAAAATTTTATCTTACTTTGGTTCTTCTTTTATACAAATACTTTTTCAAAATAACTATTCTTTTTCCATGTAAAAGCGTATTTATCTCAAGAATTTCTCAATGATTTTATAAGATTATCTTCATATATATCAACAATATTTTTGATTCTTATGTATTCTATCATCTACCATATTTTGTTTAGTGGTTTATTATTAGTTTGACTGTGGATTTTCTATCCTAAAACCATCCACCAATTTACTCTTAATAGTTAGTGTTTGTACTTAATATTTGGGGAAAGTTATTTACATTTCATATGTTAGATTAAATATGAATACATATTTTTTTTATGTTTATCCCCTATCATATTATGAATTAATTTTACTTATTATGTGATATGTGGGACTCTTTATATCCCCTCTATGAATCATTAGGTCTCACGAGACAAATTTTCATGGACTTGGCTGAGGCCTTGCCCATTTCGAGATATGGTTTTGGCCGAGGCCTTTATCATTTTTAGATGTCTTGTATTAGGCCTTGAATGTTTGTTTTATAATATTTGGAATATAAATTTCCCCCATTATGAAGAAACAATTTCATATTTCAGGTAGTTATTTTACTAGTTGAATACTAATGGTTTTGATTTGTTATAGAAATGTTTACTCATCTCATTTTCCTTCCTTATTACGTTCGATATTATTTTTTAAGGAATGTGTTTTCAATTATTCACCATTACTAATGATAATTTTATCTTCCGCTACATTTCTTAATCTTACTGAACATTTGAGCTCACTCCATTCATATATTTCATTTTTTATGGTTTGGAAGTATTTTTTTGTGAATGACCAATAGGGGTAAGCTTATTGTTTTGGATGATCCTAATAAAGCATATATGTTGTATTTTATTTCATGTTTTAATGTTGATCTTATATATGTATCATTATTTACATATCTAAAAAACTATTCATTCCATCATAAAATGAATTTATTGTAAACATTCCTACATAATGTAATAAGGCACCGGCTCCAGGAACATGGGTTCAGGTCTTTACACGAGGCGAGTGATATGAGGACTCATCGGAGGATATATGAAATGTTGAGGAGAGAAATGTCCACAGGTGCAGCGCAAGGAGAAAGAAGAAATAATATATAAGAGAATGGAAATTGATGGCTATGATCACCTCCATTAATATTGAAAGTCTTTGGTGAATTATATGGTTTAAAAAACATAATAATGGTAGAGATAATATTGTGTCTTTTATAGGACGGTCATGGAGAAACCAAAAGATTTAAAAGGGAAGTGAGGTCGAGATCAAACATGTCCGAATTAGACTGTTCATAAAAATCATGGCAATAAGGTGTGGTGGTGGAGATTGAAGTCTAGATAGGATCATATGTTTGAGATCTCAGGGGTTGATATTGGACTTCTTGTATTACATTTACAAAAAAATTGTCATCCAACATTAAAACAGGGATAGTTTTTGGACAACCTTAGATTAATCGATTCTGCTTCCTTCAATCCAATGACAAAAACACACACACTATTGTGTCCTTATACAAGGTACCACCATCCATGGGCCTTGTCCCACCATTACCAACATCGGTGTATGACCCAACTCACCCCTACGTGTGCCTGACCAGGCCCTACACATGGGATTGTTCTCCAATCAGCATGCACCATGCATGTGCTCAGCTTAGGCCTAACTTTGATTGTCTAAGTGAGATGCCCACTGACTATGAGGGCTCAGCCCCCAAGGCTGTGCTATGTCAAATGGGGTTGTCACCTGATATTTACTGAAAATTTATTTAACCCCAATATTTATGAAAAAAAGAACACATATATAGTAATAAAAAAATATTTATTATTCTAAATTTAATTAATTCATATTTTCGTATTAATTTATAGTTTTAAAACATTACATTATAAAATAAAAATTCATTTAAAACAATACATTTATTTACTAATTTTTTTAAAATATACATCGTGATTTATATATTATTAAAATACAAAAATAAAATATATCATTGATTAAAACTAGTACATTTTTAACTAAGTACATAACTTTAACATATTTAAAGAATTATAAAACATTTTAAATTCATTAAATAATTATAAAAATAGAATACATAAAATACATGAAATATTTAAAATAATTAATGTTGATAAAATTTTATGATTGTTACAATAACCAGTGGTCCCCTAAAATCCCCAACGACTATTAACGGCCATATTTATCATCAACATTTATAAGGAGTAATAAATACTTGTTTATGGTCTTCCCAAATTTGAAAACCTTTTCTGCATATAAGAGTGGTCCATTACATTCCCTTGATGATTAGTACAATTTTCATAGTACTTTACATAATGTAATTCATTTTGAAAGTCTCAAAGTATGTTCACTACATACTAGGTCTATTTGTTGTGTTTGTTGGTCTCTCGATGATCAAGATAGGCCTTCTGGTAGGTTTTCTAGGATTGTTATGGTTTTTTACCTAAATTAAATGTAATGTTTTAGTGATTCTATAGAATAAAATATGTCTTGTTATTTATTCTATGGGAATTTTATTTGGATGAAAACAATACTAAACAAAACCAAACAATAATAATTCTTATAACTAAAAAATATAATTACTAAAAATATTAATATGTCTCGGAATCACAAGGGAACTCCAGACAGATAGGGATAGAAGGTAACATATTCAGAAGTGGGAAGTCAACATTTTCTTTTACAACAGTGTGAACCATGAAATGGTAACCAACAAATAAGTCATTTTCGAAGTATTTCACAAGCGTATTGATGTAGAATAGGCTCTTACCATCTTAAAATAAGTGCAATCCAGAGGTTTTTTTTCACAAAAATTTGTATCCAAAATTTCCCCTCAATTTCTATGTCTAGGATACCATTGGACCAATATGATATACGATTTTTCCACCTTAATCATGAAGTGTCATTTTGTTCATGTTCATACCAATTTTATTCTCCAACCTCAGAGCTAATTTACATAACTATGTACTCTGGGAAATTTTTTGTGTGGTGGATGGATGTTATGGGACCTTATCCCCCTAGCGCATCCAGAAAATTCACGTTCATTCTCACAAAAAATGACTTTTTCTATAAATGGCCAGAATCCATGCCTCTTAAAGAGTTTAGGAAATAAAGAATTGTTACCTTTATAAAAGCCATCATCATTAATATATTTGGTGTCTCTCATACAATAATAATTGAAAATGGAACAAAATTATACTCTGTTGAGTTGGATAAGTTATACAAGGAGTATGGAATCAAAGCCAACAGTTTATCATGTAACCATGTACTGGCCAACACGTAGATATAGGCTTTCAATAAGTCTTTGTCCAACATACTCTAGAAGATTGTAGATAAGGATAATAAACCGTGGATAAAAAATATCTTTTCGGATTTATGGACTTATCGGACCATGACCCACACTTCCACCCAGGCATCCTTGTTCCCACTAGGATTAATGGAAGAGACAGGTTTTCCCATTGAAATTAAAGTTCCATCACTCTGTGTGGCCAATTGTGATCATCTTTACATGGATGAAAAATACAAAGAAAAATTATTTGATGAGTTGGAGAAGTTTGATGAGAAAAGTTTGTAAAAATTTCCTCATTTGGAAGTCTACCAAAATCAGATCGCATGAGCCTTAATCAAAAGGTTCTCCTTTAATCATTACTCAAAGGAGATATGGTATTGTTCCTCAGATACTCAATGATACTTGGGATAAACCCCCCCAAATGATGAATGAAATTGGGAGGGATTATATGTCATACATAAGGTCAATTCCAACGGATTATAATTGCTGATATCAATATATGGAAAACTCATCCCAGCCCCCACTAATGCATGGTTTCTAAAGAATTACTCCATGTAAAAGATAAATATATGGTCTATACACAATGAACCTAAACTAAGAGTCATCATCCCAACCATATGATATTAAACTCTATGGTATTACTCCCCTAACAATGTGATAAATTATGAATTCAATGTCCTCTTTTCATGACTCTATACTGTATAGCACAATGTCCTAGTTGTAAGATGTTAAAAAACATAGCATAAATCGTCCAAATCGCATGACGATAAACTATAAGATCCCCATAGAACTATGAATGATTGCACCAATATTCATCAGTAGGATATGTATCGATTCTTATACCCTTGATATTATCACATCCCCCCATATCTAAAATATTCATCTATTGCATCCTATATCTCCCCATGTTTTGAGATAAATCTTTGTCACTCCTCGTTTCTCACACCAATTATAACCCATGTGATCTTAAGATTAGTGGTCAGGATTACCTTAATAAAAAATGATTAACGAATATGATATACCTGACACCTATGGTGGATGAAACCAAAATTCTGCTACACCTATATCCGAGTTAGACTAGTGGGCGGAACATTTAGAACTACTTATTTCATGATTCCTGCCCTTGCAGGATACGTAATGATTCAAAGATTTAACATTTGGGCCCAACCACCAATATAATAATAATAATAATAATAATAATTCCCACTCATGTCTCTAATTTTATATTGGACCTTTGTAGGGAACATCCATTACTATGTATGACTTTATTCAAATTTATTTTACGGGATATGAAATGATGCCTAAATCCTTTATTCGGGTCCAGCCGCCCAAATAAAAAAAATTCCCCTTCCTCAGTGCATAGGTCCGAATTGTATAGGGTAATACATGAAAGGACCAAACTACATGACAATAAACAACAAGGTTCTTTAAGATCCATGTGTTTCCTAATTATCAACATTATGATATCCCGCACATGCCACGAATTTTATACACAAAATATTTGATGAGATGATAGAAGTCTCAGGTCTAAATTCTAACACTCATAGGGTGTCAAAATATTATTCTTCCCCCATAATATGAGTTATATCGATGTAGAAGCATCAATAGTTCGTGGTTGATCACATTCGGGATATTTCATACATTAATAGAGAAAACTTCTCCATTTTTCGAACTCTATACTCTGATAATGCTTATATCCCCATAAACATTTGTGGCCTTTGGGGATGGAACGTCAGTGTCATGGGACACCATTGTTTTACTATTCACATCATGACCTAGTGTCTCTTCATATCAATCCTATATGATGACCATTTATAAAACTAAAATTCATCCCAAGGTGAGTCATCTCCTTCCTCAATATGCTTGATGGCTTCCAAGACCCATTTTATTCCTCTAAATCCAATGAACCCCTCTAAAATGTGGTTTAGACTTTTTATCATCACTCATTTACAAGAAATTCATAAATATCATGACTAGAGTTAACATAAAGTTGTTTATGGTCTTTATAACAATATTTCCTCACTTTATGACTCCCAAATTCGCAATATAATGTCCTCACTGCATGACTCTAAACTACACAGAAATCCGTACTTACAGCACGACGCTATACTGTAAGGATAGAAGAGTCCCGAGTGCATGACATTAAATTGCACAACTCAGTGGAAATGATTAGATTCATATCTAGTCTTGGCCTCTTCAAATGAAATTATATCCCATCCCACAGGAAGGTAACCCCTATGTAAAGAGAGTTCATTAGAAATCCTATGTAACTTGGTTTCCCCCATGAGAAGATGTGTGGTGGAACTAGACACTTCTACCAAGACCCATCCATCGTATATAATGAAATATCCCCTTTCTCTACAAATATATCAAATCAGATAAGAGAGTCCTCAGACAAGTCCTATCTATAGGGATGCTTAAGAGTGGTTGTTTTTTACTTCATTCCGATCAGGATTACCCTATATCCACCCCACAGGATGATAAATTTTGTGAAATTTATTCTTTTATAAATGATGTTGAACTGAATAACATTGGTTTAAGCATTAAAAGATACCTTCCAATGATTATTCATTTCTTATGAGGTGATTTTGAATCCTCATAATCCATTTTTTCTTACACAAATCATAACTCAAATGAGCATAGGTACCTTATCAAGGGATAGACCATAACATCATGGAAAATTAGTCAAGGAGTTTTCATCATATAAGAATGAATCTAAAAGGCATTTTATGGTTCCATTCCCCATAATGAACCATTGGTCAGGGATGTATGGCACTAAACTATAGGGTACTCAAAATATTGAACAAATTCCTCATCGTACATACAAGTCAAATCTACATAGGGGATTACCTGATCCCCTGAGTGAATCATTGACTGATAGTTTCTAATGTATTTGGATACCATAAAACTATAAAATAAACTCCATTATTTAAGTAATCATAAGACTCCATAATCATTCAAAGCCATTAGAGATGGAAGGCCAGTGTCCTATGGTTACCTATGTTTGACTATACTCATCATGTCCTGGTGGATCTAAATATATCGCCGAAAAAATAGATGTCAACGAAAGGAAAAGACATCAATAGGAGTGTCCACTCATACCTTAGTATGCTTGATGGATTCCAAGCCTTGTGACCTCTCTTCTGATCCAAGAACCATTAGATTCATGGTTTACATTATCTTTCCTTCTCACGCCCTAGATATATCAGAATATCCAGGCCTAATTCATCTCTGGTCTCTCTTGAGGCTTCTGTAAAATAATGATACCTCATTTATATTTGTCAATTTGATCCATGTATGAAAAAATACCACCAATTATTATCGGGTGTCCCATTACCGTTTATCCAAAGAAATTCCCCTTTCATGTTGAGGCACACCCCTTTTCATAATCTATATGTTGTGTCCATAAATGTCACAATCTCCATAATACTTCACAGCCATCGGAGATGGAAGTCCAGTGTCATGCGTACACCTTTTTTTGTTTATACACATCATGCATCGGTGGCTCTGCATGGGTTGCCTAAAAAATAGCAATCAACCAATGGAAAGATCTTCCCCATGAGAGTTTTTTCCAGTTTTTTTACACTCGTTTGACATTTATGTCTTCTGTCACCCCCCCCCCCCCAATTTGGGAAACCCCATGGATTATGGATTACATGTCTTTCTCTTTTAAAATTACCAGAAATGAAATCCATTTCTAATTGAACTGGTTATTCATTTACTATATTGTGGTAATATAAGAATTATCTCCTCTAATAGGTGTCAAGTGTCCTGGTTATATGTAGTTAAAATGTACCATTATACATCCCTTATTTAAACAAGTAAAACTCATATGGGAATGGTTTTCCATTCAAAGAAGATTCGAATCCCCCTAATTATTTTGTGCATCATACATCAGATATACCAACCACTATGGCCCCTAAACCCAAACCAAATCCAAAATGTTCTAAATCCTCTCAGACCATCAAATATGGGAGTCTAGTTTCATGGATACACCTTTGTTTGACAATGCACATCATTCCCAAGTGGATCTTTATATAATGACTAAAAAACAACCATCAATCAAAGGAAAATTCATCCTCACGAGAGTCCTCTCCTACCTCCTTCCACCCAAAATGGATCTCAAGACTCATATTCATCGAAAAACCAGTAAGATAGGGTCACTAAAAACACCTCATTCATGTTTATTATTATTAAGACATTCACAGATAATGAATCCAAAATTAGGACCCCTACCACATCAAGTTTTACATAGCTATTCGACCTAGATCATCATTAAAATTTCCAAATGTAATGACTATAATCCACCTATGAAAAAGATGTAATTATTACCAGAGTAAAAACCCACAAGGTAAACCCCTAGATAATGGCCGGGTATCATCTTGTTAAACATATATTTTGTATGGTTTATGAAAACAATTTGAGTTATCAACTAATCAAATGATTCGTAATTCTTGTTAGGTCGAAAAGCAGCAAAGGGAAGACCAGGGAAAAGTAATGTTATACCTTCTAAGCACATATCAGATAGGCTTATGCAAAAATTATGATGAAAATGAAAAATACAAAAAAATTACATGTGGCATTCCATGAAACCCCAGCAATAGCCGAACTATGCTCCCTGTGTCTCGTGGCTTAGGAAAAATTAGAGACCAATTCAATTATTTCAATTTACCTATTTCGAATCGTAGTTAAAAATTAATACATGTTGGAAATAATAATTATATGGCTGATTGTGATTAATTTAAATTTTATTAAATGGAAGAAAAGAAGTATTTTAGGGGAAATTATTTCCATTATGTTTCAAAAAATAAAGGAACATCCCCAGTTCGAAGTCTCTCCAAAATTTGATAATAAAATTAGTACATCATGATTTTTGAATGTTACAGCATGTCTAGCCTCGCCCTTTCCATAAATATGGTAAGCGACTATCGCAGGTCGACAAGCGATTCCACTAAAGAATCTCTCTCTTATGCTTCACCTTTGATCGTTTGGAAAACACGCCCCATAATGACTTTAAGTTCCCTTCCTTTGTTCGGAATAACTTTATAATTTGAACCTGAAGATGCCAGTTGGGACATTAAACTTACTACAATAGCATCACATTATTGTAGATATTTATTTTGCTCGACCACCAAATCATGAGCCTTCACCTCTTCAGCCGTCAAGTGATCGAGTTCCTCCACAATATCTCATAAGCGTGTTACCTGAAGATGGGAAGAATTGAATATGGCATGTTTATCCTCACTTGAACGAGGTCTTCCAAGGCATTCACAATCTGCTATATAAGAGGATGTATATTCGATTAAGTAGATCCACTAGATCCCATCTCAGAAAATAGATTCCATAATTTGTATGTCTCATCAATAAAGAAATCCAGGGATGTTTCTACGGTTAGGGTTTATAACTAACACCCCACCTATTTTCGCACTACATGATTCATCCCTGTAACAGCAGTTCCTTGGTCCTCCCCTACTATAATAAGAATATAGGAAAGAATAATCCTTACTTAAGTTAGAAGAGACCTAATATTAGTTACCCATGATATGGGGTTCTCCTTACCCTTAAATGGTTCGACTGCAAGAGTCATACGTGGAGGACTAGCCGCAACTTCTGAGGTATCTGGTGACACTCGGTTGGGGGCAGCCACATAATGTATGTGGCTGCTATCCACAATAGGGGAGTATTCTAAATCACTCCCCCGGAGATATCCCTTATACATAAAGTCCATTCTAGACACATCTGACGATGGATCAAGTGTCTTATCACCACAGGGGATGGAATAGAATGTGTATCCATTGTTTCCACCATAGTGACAAGATTAGATAGTGTAGCCATCATGGCCATCCTATGGAAATTAGTAGATGGAATTTCCATCATGGCCACCACATTGACATGAATAGATGACATAACAGTCAAGTTCATCACCTATGAAGGAATAGAGGGAATGACCATCAGGGCCAAGATGGGGAAAAGCTAGTTAAAGGCTTCTAGACCCACCAAATTGGTCTTCTAATCACCCAATTAGGGTAACATACCACCCAAAGTTGGGCCTATCACAACGATAGAAATGTGTATTACATCATATTAGGTATGATAACCTCCATAAATTCACCTTTACGGGTAATCATAATCCATTACTAAAGTAGAAATAAGATATGATATTCCCCCCCTAAACTAACTGACAAGAAGATGTGTACTCTGTTGAGGGAACCAAAATTGCATGGAGAACTGGTATGGGGGTATGGCTCACAAATGGACACTCAATCTATGTGAACAATTAGCATCCTATCCTGAAGAGAGATATTGTATGAGTGCTACTATGATAAACTACCCATGTCACCCCTTAATGACCAATGAGGGGTAGTGTGCAGTGCAAATGAGAAGATTGACACATCATCTAGTAGCCCGACTATATCACTAATGCTTAATGTCATAGGTCAAACATCAGTGATATTAAGTAGGGTAGGTTGAAAGTTGGAGTGAGGAACCCTCGCAGTGTGTTGATATTCATAGAAAGGGAACTGTTTTAATATCCACCCATGTTGGAATTGAAATGGACCACTAAGACAATGCGGAGGTTTACCTTCTTATATCTTCCCCCAAAAACTTATATGGTTTGGATAGAGTAGGAATGGAATGATTAATTGGTTAGACCCTTGAAGAGACATACTCCATCATTAGAGTTCATGACCTGAACTCAGTATATATGTCACCAGATTAGAAAATCCATCTGTTGAAAAACATGGTAATGAAACTGGCTAATCTAAGCACGAGTGGAATGTCCAGTTGAAACACATATAACCAAGAACATAATCATCCTGGTTTTAGGTTGGTGCAATATAAACGTGGAATATTTTGAGACTGACCGGAAGGTTGAGTTCAACTATAGTGGGATCTCAACATAGGCCCATTTTTCCATATAAATGGCCCTTTTCAAGGATTAAATGGGATAAGAGAGTGACCCTGGTGGGGGGATAATGTAATCCTTCTTCCATGATCAGTAGGATCATTATCAATGAGAAAAGATGGTTGATATCATCCAATGTAGCATCCTCTTGATGAAATAATTCAAACATATTTCCAAGGATGGGGATCCCTCTAATATGGTGTATGTCCCATAAACTACTTTCCACCTCCCCATATGACAAGTGGAAAGTACTGGTGCATGAACAGCAATGGCTCATCAACCTAGGAAATAATTTTCCATGAGTGAATGCTACAAAATATAATACCAAATCCACTTGATATAACTTCACCTCCTTCAACTGATCAGGGGACTCTAAGAAGGATCGATGTTCCCAAAATACCCCAACCGATTCATCAGAGAAGCATCATCCAGCTCGCAAATCCCATTTTGTGCTACATAGATTGTTAGGGTTTTCTTATGAAAGGTGAAAATGGATGGGTACTACTTTTTGACTAGAATAAAGACATTGTTGTGACACTGTTGATTTACCTGAATCCATTTCAAGTATTAAAATATGAACACATTCTCTGGAATTAGAGTAGCTATGACATCAATGGTTGATGAAATATTGGCCTAATCATTAAATTGTGGTGATATTAATAGAATGAAATGTGTATAAGGGATAGTAAAAGGCAATGGAACGTCATCAGGAAGACTAAATCTAGAAAGTGGAAACTGGACAGAAAATGGGTAGGTGAGGAGCTCTAGCATCCAGAGATCTTTTAATAAGTTGTCCTAAAAAACAATGTTGGGTAGAAGATGGTCCTCTATGTCCCCAAACATGGTTTCCATCATCATGGTTGATTTCTTCAAATTATGTGGATGATCCATTACTGCTAATACCCAAAGATCCAAAAGCCCACAAAAATTAAGTCCAATGAGAAAATTGCAGGATAAAGGTCACAAAAAACTTGTTTGATGGAATTAAAAGAGCATCCTCATGTGTATTAATTTACATCACCTAGAAACGGTTTGCAACAACCATTTCCCATGTCTTTCTTGGTTTTCAGACACCATCTACCACATATTACAGCAGTACATAGATTTTATATACTCTATATAGCCAGGGTATGCGAATGTCCCTTGAGGTGTTGGCCCATATAGAATTGGAAAGGAAACGACAGGGTTCATTGAAGGAAGAAACTATGAACCAAGGCCTCACAATGATGGTATCCAAAAAGATGTTGATTAAGATTTCTGATTGTATTATTAAGGCTTAATGTTCATTTCGTCAGTTTTATTTTTGAGTGAGGCACATTCAAATTGTGTACAATTTTCCTAAGTCAAGGTCCGAACAATGGTTCTAAATTAAAAAATGAAGTTCTTGAAGCCTAAAAATTGTTCAAGAGAAGAATCAGTTTTGAAGAGTTTGGTTCATGGTATATACAAGGTAGTTCACAATTACAGATTTTGCAAACGAGGTGGTATGCGGACTTCGATAAAGGTGAGGAATATTTGAGAGAAATTTTAGACGTGATAAATGGTAAAAGACAAATGAATCAGGCCCATATAATTATGTGTGGTCACCTCTTATGGGACCTATCTTCTCTACAACAATCCATGACCACCTCTACTTTATAATAGTCTCCTCTTCATTCTGAATAGACCCTATTCTGATGTGGGTAATTTTTATAGTCCTAAAAACCTCAAAAAGGGAAGAAAATACTCTCACAAAAACATTGCAGATGGAAAAAATTATTCATATAGGACCAACAATGAAACTGGATGCTAATTGAATTGAATACATGGGGTGAAACATGAATAAATTGAATTTCTCATGAGTTTTAAGTGACTAATGTACCATCACCATCAAGGGTTCATGGAACACTTGTATCACGAACCACAAGTATGCAGAAATACCAGTGAGGTGTTGTCCCATGAGGTGATGTCCAGAGAACCCAGGAAGCCATGATCCACATCATTAGTGGAATCAAGTGCACGAAGAAAATCTTCCTACAATTTTGTGAACTCAACAGTTCACAGATGAATAAAATCAGTAGGGTTCTGTGAAAAGCATCCTCTACAATCCCCGGTTGACCATGTATTCAACGGGTTGAGATATGACTTCATTGGCTTCCAGAAATGGTTTTTCATTCCCATAGATATGATATTTTAAAATTCTCTATAATAGGAGAACAAGAGGAAGACGAAAATGATGGATGAAGAAAGCACATAAAAGACCTTAATGATTGGAAGAAAAAATTCAGAGAGGATTCTGATTTCAGATTCAAATCATCACCATAGTGAAAACCATGAACCACGTTTTCACATGTATATCCACCTTCGCACCATAAAAAGAAGGATCTTAATAATAATTGGTAAACATAGAACCTAATTTGTGTCTCCGTTAACAAAAAATTCCTCACATAGGAACTCCTGAAAATGACTTGTTTTAAGGTCCTCCTTCATTTCCATGCTCCGCCTAGTGCATAGCAATTCAAATCAAACCTCACATTGTGTACTGCATCAATACGCAGATTGAACATGAAGCGGAATGGAAGACCATATCCAAGACCACATACCACTTTGATATATAGTGATATATACCCATGTCCGTGCAATGCTTCTGTATGCAGACGACCACTCTACCTGTATACCACTAAGATGTGTGGATATCACACCATCCCACACGAGAAAACCATACATGGAATAGGGTGTATTTGGGTGTCCTTCCCTCCGACTCCATTCTCACCCATCCATTATAATCAAGTCCTCCATAGCTCCTCTGTGAACCAGTCCCCTGACATCAATCCAATGCCTCCTCCAATGCCCTCAGACCCATATGATCAGATTATTGGGCGCATCAGCACGCCCCTCCCAGTCTACATACCCATTGTATGTAGGGTCATGGAGGCTCTCCCCACAACGGTTTAGAATCCTAGGATGTATGTGAGTCTAAATTACTATGGTAATATAGAGCCCAACATTGGTATGCAAACATGATCCTCAATGTTTTAGGGATTAACGGTGATCACTTACTTTTCCATTCAATGTGGGACAATGATCATTCGAAAGAATTGTAACGACCCAATGTTCTTCAATGGAAATTACCGTCTTATAATTATGTCATAAAATAACATTAAATCACAACATAATGAACTACTATGTGATAAGTGACCTTTAAACATATTTTTTTTCAGTTATGTGTTTGGAATTTTGAAAATCCGACATACACAGTTGTGTTCAAGATGGTTTTTGGAGTCTAATGAAACAAAAAAAATCTGGTGAATAGTAACCTACCATAATGAATAGTAACCAACCCTTATGAATAGTAATATTACCCTAATGAATAGTAAATAAGAGTAACATTACCTATGATTGATAAAATAAAATTTAGACATCTTAGAAAGTGACAATTTGACCTTAGTAAAAGTTTTGGTATTTTGTAAGTCATAAATAATTAATTATAATTAATTAATTAATTTAAATGAAACTTTATTTCCCTAAAATGTATTCATAAATTATTTAATCTAGGTATTATAGTTTTAAGATAATTTTATAAGACCCTACATAATTTTTGAAAGCACTATAATATCAGTTTTAATTTTAAAAACTGTTTTTTTTTTGTAAAATATGATTTTAGTTAAATATTAAATTAATAATATTTAGAAAATAATTTTTGAAAAATGGAATTCATTTTTTGATTCTACACGTCGAAAAATGGTTGGGGTAAATTTTTGGGATTTTTCTGAGATACTTGAATTTTTTGATGAATAGTTGAATCCGATAATTCACAATAACTGCTAAATAATGTATTAATTGAGTCATCGATGATGTTATGTGGATTTAATCCCACTTGGTTCGGTATTACATTATAAAATTACTATTATTGGTCGTTAAAGAGTCATTATTCCTATTTATTGGTGAAATTAATAAACTAATCAATTTTATATTAAGGAAACAACTCTCCCCTCCACTATAAAAGCCCCCCTTCACTCCCTCTTTTCCTCACACCTCTCAAGCTCCAAGCCTTCTCTAAACTATGACCAAAAACCTTCCCTATCCCCTCCCCCACGTCCAATATCTTTTGGTCTCATCAAAAGTCCAATACTATCATCCTTAATAGGATCTCAAGAGGAAGACTTAAGAGGTAATTTCTCTCCCTCTTCTCCTTTATTTTCCTTTCAAGTTCAAGTTCATTTCTTGATCTTTCCCCACCTATATTCATAAAAATTGTAATGTAACTCTATTATTATAAGAATACTGTAATTTTATTATTCTAATGGTATCTTATATCATCCAACCCCCTTTCCCTTTTCCATTTATTTTATTAAAGAGAACGTTGTTCGTGTGGTGTTAATTCATCACCTTCAAGAACGACATACTTTCTTCTTCCATTTCTACCTTCAGATCTGGTCATGAAACCATTTTTATGGTGGAACAAGAATAGTTTATATGTTTTGATTTCTACTTAAAGTTCTCGAAATAACCTATGTCCATATTACTAAATTATAAGTTAAAACAAGCTCATTGTGATCCAAAAACTGCCCAAATTGACCCAAATAACCATCATTTAATTCTTATCTAACGATTTATCCACATGGATCTAATATAATTCATTATAAGATCATTAAGACTACTAAAATATTATTAATAACATGTAATATCAGTTCTGGATGTTTACGCATGTTCTACCCAAACTTCAATTAAAGAATACAAGTGAACCACACAATAAAAACCATAAAACGAACATCCTCGAACAATGTTTTTAAACTCTATAAGTCATCAAACGGAACATAAAATGACATAATGAAATCAGAATTAAACATATTAATTTACACATGGTTCTGGATTTCTAATTAATTAATATAAGGTCATTATATAGGGCATTAAAGAGAAGGATGCATTCATGTACAAGGTAAGGGGGAAATTCTCGAACCCAACTTTCATCCTTCGGGTTCTACCTCTTTCACTCCATTTTTTATATGGTCACTCTTTAAAGATCATTTGTTCATAATTATATTTAATTTTATGGGATATACATGTTTTCCAATGATGTTTATATCAATCCAGATGTTTTCTGAAAGAACTCTTCTCTTAAGAACAGAACTTTTACCTCTCATTCAAGGTTGATGGTTCTTGTATCAAGTATGTTGTTTCCTCTTTCTTTTGGGAACCCAAAGTTTATAAATGTGTTATTATGAGATGAAACCCATTCCTTTACATGGGTTAGTTATGTTCATTTATGTTATATGTTCATTGTGTAATTCATGATAAATTATAATGTTTTGATGTGACGGGTGCGCCCGGAATTATATAGCGCAATATGAATGTTTAAATGTGACGTGTGCGCCCAGAATTATATAGCGCTCCAAATCATTGGGTAAAGTGATGTATATCATGATTAAATGTGAAATTATGTGTGAAAAAGATTCTATCTTGGTTCACAAGTATGTTTGGTAGTTAACCACTAAGACATGATGTTTCATTTTTGTGCATTGCCACATTTTATGTCTTTTATTTATGCTCCTCTCATGATCATGATCTTTTTACTATGTTATGATTATGCTTACCCCATGATATATTGTTATTATCTATCCTCTTACTGGGATTCTATCTCACCTGTTTTGATTTATATCCTCAGGTGGCTACATGTACTAATGAAAGGACAATTTCCAGTAAGAAGCTATAGAAGAAGAAATTAAATGAATGTTTATGCTTGATGTTGTATTTGTTAAGTATGGTACTAGTTTGCCAAAGACACTAAACCTATGGATCCTCTATGTGTAATACTATTATGTTGTTTATCTCTGAAACGATGTAATATTAATGTTAGAAAATACCGAGATGTTATAGTTAGTATCAGAGGAAAGGTTTAGTTAATTTGGGAATTAGGATTAGTGAACCCTAAAGAAAAACTCTACCATGAGACTAAGTACAAAAATGCACAGAAGACTATTTTCCTAGGGATCCCATATGTTATGATTTTTGTATAAATTGTTTAAATTAATAAGTTATACATGAATTATTTACTTATGTTTTGTTCTAACATTTTCTATTTTAGAAAATGGTGGGAACCAGGAGAAATTAGGCCAATAACTCTTGTGAGGGCCAATTCAACAATTTCTCAAACAACATCCCCAATGATTTGGGATGTGGAGTTCAAAACTTCCTGGCGATTATTTCCCAATTATCTCGGGTTATGAACAATAACCATAATAATGGGGAACTTCCACCATCACCAACGAGGGAGCAACTGGCTATCGAATGTTTTATGCGGAAACGACCAGCAACGTTTTGTATATCTTCTGATCCACTTGTTTCAGAACAGTGGGTGAACTCCATGGTGAAGATCGTTTTGGTACTTCACTGTTCTGAGATGGAGAGTGTGACTCTATCCATTTATCATCTAGATGGAGAACCTGATCAATGGTGGGATTTGATTAGGAACACCATGCCAAGTGAGGAAATTGAAGAGATGGAATGGGAAGACTTTATGATAATGTTTCTTAACAAGTATTTCCCAAGAACTCTTCACACGAAAATGGAAGGAGAATTCATTGAGCTCAAGAAAAAAGAAGTAGGATATGTCACAAAATATGAAACGAATTTCACAAGGCTCACAAGGTATGCTTCTGGTTTTTTATCAACAATGATAGAAAAATTGATAGATTCTTTAGTGGATTAAAACCACACCTTCGAAAGGCTCTTGAAATTCGAGACTTTGGGAGTTATGAAGAAGTTTTTTGATATGCTCTCAATGTGGAGATGGAGTTTGGAGAATGGTCCAATGGGAATGGGGATAAGAAACGAAAGATGGAGTTTCAAGCTGGTGGATCTAGTGACAAAGGTTGGAAGAAAAATCAACGACCCACATGCCAAAAATGTGGGAAGTTGCACCATGGGAACTGCCTTAAAGGGATGGGGAAGTGATTAAAGTGTGGTAAATACGGACACCATGCTCTAGAGTGTCTAAAAGACATGAAAAGGAAGGGGAATATAGTTGACGAAAGGAGAGAACCACCCATGGTTCAATGCTAAAAGTATTGGGATCAAGGGAAGAATGCAAACCAGTGCACTACACCTCGATCTCTCGAGGGTAATCAGTGTCAACAGTCACCAAAGGCAAAGGAACAAGGGAAGTCTTATGCCATCACTACTGCGGAGGTGGAGCATGATAATAAAGTCATACAAGGTATACTTCATATTCACTCGAGAATGGAAAAAGTCTTATTTAATTATGGTTCTACGCATTCCTTTATATCTTGAAAGTTTGCTGTAACTATAGATTCGAAGCACTGAAACCTTTAAGTAGATATATTTGTAAAAACACCAAGTGGTGCAATCATTGCAACCCAAGTGTTTGAATCTTCTCCCATTGGCTTATGTGGGAAGATTCTTCCATCAAATATCAAAATACTTCCCTTGGTGGAATTCAACGCTATAATGGGAATGGATTGGCTCTCGTTATATAGAGAACATATCAACTGTCGGTAAAAGGAGATATATTTTCATATTCCGAACCATCCCATGCTCCTCTACAAATTCAAGGAAGATCATGAATCTCCCTTGGAAAATACTTCAATGGTGCGGGTGTTGATTCCCTATGAAGAATCATACCTCACCCAAATGGTTGAGTCTAAGGAAAGTTTCAACCTTGAGGAGATTCCCATTTTGAGGGAATACGCTAATGTATTTCCCGAAGAGTTGCCCAGAATTCCCCCGTATCGTCAGGTAGAGTTCTCAATTGAACTCATACCTGGAGCTACTCCTATCTCGATGTGCCCCTATAGGATGGATCCTATCGAACTGGAGGAGTTAAAGAAGCAGCTACAAGAGCATCTGGACAAAGGTTTCATATGCCCTAGTGGATCACCTTGGGGTTCTCCAGTACTCTTTGTGAAGAAAAAGGATGAAAAAATGCGGTTTTGTATCGATTAGTGGGAACACAATAAGATCACCATAAAGAACAAGTATCCTCTTTCAAGGATTGATGACATGTTCAATCAGTTAAGTGGAGCTCAATACTTCTCAAAGGTGGATCTTCGTTCTGGATATCATCAGGTAAAGGTGAAAAAAGAAGATATTCAGAAGACTAGCTTTCGTACAAGGTATGGGCACTATGGGTTTTTGGTGATTCCCTTTGGACTTACTAATTCCCCTACAATCTTCATGGATTTGATGAATAGAGTCTTCGGACATTACCTCAAAAATTTGTGGTAGTGTTTATCGACGATATTATCATCTTCTCCAAGATAAAGGATGAACATGAAGAATATCTAAGACTTCTGTTGGTGACATTAAGAAAGGAGAAGTTGTATGCCAAGTTCAGCAAGTGTGACTTTTGAATGAATCAAGTAACGTTCTTCGGACATGTGATTACAAGTGAGGGAATATCTATGGATCCATCAAAGACAAAGGCAATTGTGGAATGGCTCAGGCCCTCTAGTGTCACAGAAATCTGTAGTTTTGTTGGGTTAGCTGGGTACTACCGACATTTTTTGAGAAACGTCACACGATTTTCAAGCTCGCTAACTAAGTTAACAATGAAAGAAGTAATGTATGTCTGGATGGAAGAATGTGAGGAAAGATTCAAGGAGCTCAAAAAAAGGCTGATCACTGCACCTATACTCACACTACCAAAAAGTGGAGAGAGTTTTGTGATATACAGTGATGCTTTATAGAAAGGCTTGGGTTGTGTACTCATGAAAAATGATAACGTGATAGCCTATGCCTCACGATAGTTGAAGATGCATGAGCAGAACTACCCGACGCATGATCTAGAGCTGGAAGCCGTGATTTTTGCCTTAAAAATCTGACGGCACTACCATTATGATGAGAAGTGTGACATATACACTGACCACAAGAGCCTAAAGTATATATTCACAAAAAAAGTATCTCAACATGCGTCAAAGGAGATGGTTAGATCTAATCAAGGATTACGATTGCTCTATTCACTATCATCCTGGAAAGGCAAACAAGGTAGTTGATGCTCTAAGTAGAAAAGAACCTGCTACTCTATCCATGTTGCGGATTGAGAAAGACCCTATCTTCATGGATGTGTAAAGGATGGATTTGGGAATCGTAAGGGCAGTGGATACATCCTACCTTGCCCAAATAATTGTGAAACCATCCATACAGGAGAATATTAAGGAAGCACAATGGAATGATGTGGAGATACAAAAGAGGGTGAATGCAGCAAAGGAAGGGAAGCTACAAGAGTTCCATATCGGCGATGATGGTGTGATTCGGTTTGGAAAGCGGCTTTGTGTGCCTTCATCACCCGAGATAAAGAAGGAGCTATTGGATAATTCACATAGCTCAAATTTCTCTATCCATCCTGGGAGTACCAATATGTATCGTGATCTCCGAGAACACTTCTGGTGGGATAACATGAAGAAGGATATTGCGGAATATATATCAAGGTGCTTGGTATGTCAGCAAGTTAATGTTGAGTGACAAAAGTCCAAAGGTATGATGCATCCATTACCTATACCCATGTGTAAATGGGAAAATGTTACTATGGAATTTGTCACGGGTCTCCAGAAGACGTCAAAGGGAAATAATGTGATATGGGTTGTGGTTCATCAACTCACCAAGACGGCCCATTTTATCGTTATTCGGGAAGGCCTCTCTCTTGAACAACTTGCAATGATATATGTGAAGGAAGTGGTGAGACTGCACGGTAATCCACTCTCAATTGTCTCTGGCCGTGATCCAAGGATCACATCTATGTTCTGGATAAGCCTTCAACATTCTTTGAGTACTAAATTAAATTTCAGCACAGCCTATCACCCCCAAACTGATGGCCAGTCTGAATGGACTATTTAGACGCTTGGAGATATGCTCAGAGCTTTCTCTCTAGAATTCAAAGGTGTTTGGGATCAGCATATCCCATTGGTTGAGTTCTCATATAACAATAGCATCCACTCGAGTATTCATATGGCTCCGTATGAATCTCTTTATGGGAAGTGATGTATAACTCCAACCTGTTGGGATGAAGATGGAGAAAGAAAGCTACTTGGGCCCGATCTGGTTCAAGAGATGACAGAGAAGGTTCAAGTCATCCAGAAACACATCCAAGCTGCTCAAAATTGGCAAAAGAGTAATGCTGACAACCGTTGAAGGGAATTGGAGTTTGACGTTAGAGATAAATTTTTCCTATGAATATCTCCATGGAAGAGAGTCATGTGATTCGGGAAGAAAGGGAAGCTAAGCCCAAGTTATATTGGCCCCTTTGAGATCCTTGATCGCGTAGGAGCCATGGCCTATTGTCTTTCACTTCCACCGAATATGAATCATGTTCATGATGTGTTTCATGTATCACTACTAAGGAAGTACATACCAGACCCTCACATGTACTAAACGCAGAGGTGGTGCAGTTGGAAGATGATCTCTCCTATGAGGAGCAGCCAGTAAATATTTTGGATCGGAGAGATAAGGTTCTACGCAACAAGACAACCCATCTTGTCAAAGAGTTGTGGAGGAACCATAAGTTTGAGAAAGAAACTTGGGAACCAGAAGAGGCAATGAAGGAGAAGTACCCCCACCTGTTTGTGTAAAGTGAAATTTCGGGGGCGAAATTTCTTAAGGGGGGAATAATGTAACAACCAAAAGTTTTTCAATAGAACTTCTCTTCTTATAATTATGTCATAAAATAATATGAAATCACAACATAATGAACTACTAAGTGATAAGTGACATTTAAACATATGTTTGTCACTAATGTTTTTGGAATTTTGAAAATCTAACATACACGGTTGGGTTCAAGATTGTTTTTGGAGTCTAATAAAACAAAAATAATTTTTGGTGAATAGTAACCTACACTTATGAATAGTAACCTACCGTTATGAATAGTAATATGACCATTATGAATAGTAAATAAGAGTAACATAACCTATGATTAATAAAATAAAATTTAGACATCTTAGAAAGTGATAATTTGACCTTAGTAAATATTTTGGTATTTTGTAAGTCATAAATAATTAATTATAATTAATTAATTAATTTAAAAGAAAATTTATTCCCCAAAATTTTATTCATAAATTATTTAATAAATTTCGTATAGTTTTAGGATAATTTTATAAGACCCTACGTAATTTTTTAAAGCACTATAAAATCAGTTTTAATTTTAAAAATTGTTTTTTTAAGTAAATTATGATTTTATTTAAGTATTAAATTAATAATATTTAGAAAATTATTTTTAAAAAATGGACTTCATTTTTGGATTCTATACTTCAAAAAATGGTTGGGGTAAATTTTTGGGATTTTTCTGAGATACTTGAATTTTTTATGAAAAGTTGAATCTGATAATTCACAATAAATGCTAAATAATGTATTAATTGAGTCATCGATGATGTTCTGCTGATGTAAGCCCACTTGGTTCGGGATTACATTATAAAATTACTATTCTTGGTCGTTCAAGTCTCACTATTCCTTGTCATAGATGAAATTAATAAACAAATCAATTTTATATTAAGGAAACCCCTCTCCCCTCCACTATAAAAGCCACCCTTCACTCCCTCATTTCCTCACGCCCCTCAAGATCCAAGCATTCTCTAAACTCTACCCAAAATCCTTACCTAGCCCCTACCCCACGGCCAAAAGCTTCTGGTCTCATCAAAAGACCAATACTAGCATTCATAAGAGGATCTCAAGAGGAAGATTTAAGAGGTATTTTCTCTCCCTCTTCTCCTTTATTTTCCTTTCAAGTTCAAGTTCATTTCTTGATCTTTACCCACCTATATTCATCTAAATTTTATTGTAAATCCATTATTATACACATAATGTAATTTTATGATTCTAATTTTATCTTATATCATACAACCCCCTTTCCCTCTTCCTTTTATTTTATTAAAGAGAACGTTGTTCACGTGATGTTAATTCATCACCTTCAAGAACGATATACTTTCTTCTTCCATTTCTACCTTAATATCTAGTCATGAAACCATTTTTATGGTGGAACCAGAATACGTTATATTTTTTATGTTATATTTAAATTTCTTTAAATAACCTATGGCCATATTACTAAGTGATAAGTTAAAACAAGTTCGTTGTGATCCAAAAACCGCCCAAATTGACCCAAATAACCATCATTTAATTCTTATCTAATGATTCATCCACATGGATCTAATATAATTCATTATAGGATCATTAAAACTCCTGAAATTTCATTAATAACATGTAATATCAGTTCTGTATGTTTACCCATGTTCTACCCAAACTTCAATTTACGAATAGAAGTGAACCACCCTAGAAAAACAATTAAAACGAACATCCAAGAACAATGTTTTTAAACTCTATAAGTCATCCAAAGGAACCTAAAATGAAATAATGAAACCAGAATTTAACCTATTAATGTAAACATGGTTCTAGATTTCTAATTAATTAATATAATGTAATTATACAAGACATTAAAGAGAAGGATGCATTCAGGTACAAGGTAAGGGGGAAATTCTGGAACCCAACTTTCATCCTTCGGGTTCTACCTCTTTCACTCAATTTTTGATATGGTCACTCCTTAAAGATCATTTTTTCATCATTATATTTTCTTTTTCTGGGGTATACATTTTTTCTAATGATGTTTCTATCAATCCAAATGTTTTCCGAAAGAACTCTTCTCTTAAGAACTCAACTTTTACCTCTCATTCAAGGTTGATGGTTCTTGTATCAAGTATGTTGTTCCCTCTTTCTTTTGGGAACCCAAAGTTTATGAATGTGTTCTTATGAGATGAAACCCATTCCTTTCCAAGGGTAAGTTATGTTAATTTATGTTATATGTTCATTGTGTCATTCATGATAAATGATAATGTTATGATGTGACGGGTGCACCCGAAATTATATAGCGCAATATGAATGTTTAAATGTGACGGGTGCGCCCGGAATTATATAGCGCTCCAATTCATTGGGTAAATTGATCAATCTCATGATTAAATTTGAAATTATGTGTTAAAAAGATGATAGCTTGCTTCACAATAATGTGTGGTAGTTAACCACTAAGACATGTTGTTTCATTTTTATGCATTGCCACATTTCAAGTCTTTTATATATGCTCTTATCATGATCATGATATTTTGCCTATGTTATGATTATGCCTACCCCATGATGTATTGTTCTTATCTATCCTCTTATGGGGCTTTTAGCTCACACCATTTGATGTATATCCTCAGGTGGCTACATGTACTTAGGAGAGGACAAGTGCCAATAAGAAGCTATAGAAGAAGAAATTAAATGAATGTTTATGCTTGATGTTGTATTTGTTATGGATGGTCCTAGTTTTTTGAAGACACTAAACCTCTTGATCCTCTATGTGTAATACTATTATGTTTTTTATCTTTGAAATGATATAATAGTAATGTAAGAAAAGGTCGGGATGCTATAAGAATCAAGTTCTCTTCTCCTTTTGACGAGATGCGACATTCTTCCCCTTTCCAAGATCACCTTATGGGGAACTCCCTCTAAGGCCAGTCCTTAATCTTCTGAGATCCAAGCTACATAACCTCTAATGTCGTACCAAATTGAAAGTTTCATCCCTCACCACCATCTCTGACCATCACCTCAGATTCTCCCATCATAGGTCTGCCCTCTCCCATCAGCAGGAGGGAAGTTGTGTGGTTGGTTGAATCACTCACATCCTCCTGTTTGTCACACATATAATGACTCACATGGGCATAGAGAATTTTGATGATTACAACATCCACACAACCAACCTGTTATAAAATATTATAACTCTAATTCCAGCACAAACTAGGATACGTAGGATGCCTCCTTGGTGGCCCGAGTTCAAATGGGGTTCCCTTATGATGGGATTCACACAATCATGTCCCCTCAAATGGGATGCTTCCACACATAAGACTCATTCCATTCTGAACTACAAGAACTCTGATTCTTGCTCATACCAGGGTTTGTATGATGCTTGGTTGAAGTCCCAAGCTTAAAAGTGGTGCCCGTTAGAATGGTTTCCCCCAATAATGTCCCCACAAATGGGAAGATTCCATGTGTAAGTCCCAATCCATTATGAACAATGATAACTCTGATTCCTATTCAAACCAATACATATATGACACCTGGATTAAGGCCCGATCTCAAAAGGGGTTCCCTACCAAAAGGGTTCCACCATTTAAGCCACCAATAAATGGGCCTCCTCTCCAGTCTAAGCCCCAAGGCAACCGAACTATGTGGGATCAGATTCCACTCTTGAGGATATGTTGGAAGCCCATATTATGGGATTGATCAAAACACAAAAAACCACATTGCAACCCTCCCAGATGATGATAATCTCTATAGCACCTTATTTCTTGGCTTAAGTCAGCATTTCCACCATAGCATCAAATTTATGAATATCCATGATGATCCTGGAAACCGGGGATATCTAATGGATACACTCTTAGGGAATGAACCAAGGATTCATGGTCATATAAACATGACATAAATTTATAAGGGTTTCCTGGAATTGGAAATAATTCCCACAAAAATGGTGTGATGAGCCCGACCACCAATACTCTCGACCAACAGAGTCCTCAATTATTGTTGGAAAAATTTTCACCCAATGAGCGACTGCGTTTGGAAACCAGGTCCATAAATAAGGGATAATAGATCCATTGAGTGTTTCTGACACCATGAATAAACCCATTGGACAATAAATAAGGAATTCATATCCTACGAGGATAGATTTCATTTATACTTTACCGCATTCAGTGGCCCGCTATGAATATTTTACTATGGCATCTCATTCATAATACAGAAGGGATGAACTGATCAATCCCAGGGATTCAATCCAGTCCACCCTAAAGGATAATTTTTTGGATAAGTCAAAATAAAGGTGGACAACTGAATGTTTTTATTATAATGGACTAATGATTGTCACGCATCTTACCGATTTTTTTAATTTTTCCCAAACTTGAAAACACACCACCTGAGAGGCAAAAAATAAACTTTTCCCCTTTTTATTTCCAAAAAAAGTCCCTACCCTGAGTGATAAATTATAAAATCCATGGGGAATTTTTGTCTATATTTTTAATCTCCTAAATAGATGATAAGACACATTTCATGAAAGGTTTTTTCAAAAATAATTATTACGATCAACACATAACTTTCTAATAAAAACAATACACAATAAAGTACCATAGTAATCATATAATATGGGAAATAGATATAATTATCAAATTATCTCAACATAACTGTAACTGAATAATGAAAGAAGACATAGGTGAAAAAATGAGATCAAGAGTAATCCACAAGACACTAATACTTGATACCCCTTCACTAGTTGCATTCTACAGATGATGAAATTAAAAATTATCAATATGCTTGGACACCCTAACTCAGGATATACTGATGGAAAATCCCATAGTAACAATACCAAACATTTATCCACCTACTATTGACCACTAGTCAGTAACTCAACAACTAGTAAAAATTATTCCTAGAATATACTCTAAGTATCATAGGTTCCCACGTCTCATGTATAATGGGGGTGAGCAAACTGATTCCAGCCAAGAAACTATTGAAAAGTATATATATATATATATATATATATATTAAAAATAAACATGAATTACCCTAAGATAACCTATGAATCAACTCACAAGCCATATAATGAATAGAACACAATGAGTATATCCTGAGGACCACCAATAATGTTTCATGTTGATTCCACAATGAGGAAATCCCACCCATTAAACATAACATGGAATGAGAGTCCATCCACACATGATTTCAATATAAAATATTTTCTTCATTTTTACAACTGACAAATGGGACATTAAATGTTTCAAAAAATTAAAATTTATCAACCTACAAATGTAGTTTTAATAAAATTGGTTTAACAACACAAAAACACCTAGAAAATCGACACTCATTTATTTATAAACTCTATTCATTTATTGAAACCAAATATGGAACCCCAAAATACAATATCACATGCGGAAGAAACATTTATAAATCTATTGAAACCATTTTATATCACATTTATCCCAAAAACTCTAACCAGGAATTTTATAAAAAACATGTGACACCCAATATTATATAAAAACCAATTGACACTAAAAAAGGTATAAACACTAACATTAATGTCATAAATCCATTTATAATGTTAAACCATATTTTACCTATCACAAATGATGTGAGAAAAGTCACAGAACATGTTTTCAAACAAGTAATATGCATATTTTAAAAAAACAACACAATTTAAAATGAAACTAGGTCTACACTATAATTTTCACACTAATTAATTATTATAAGGACCAAAAAAATACTCCAAATGTATAGAAAGGGTAAAAAATATATGAAACCAAAGAATCGTTAATTATAATGGCTAGTTCATGGGGTAACCTACCTCATATTCTCAGAGGAGTGAAAAAAATCATGCTTGAGATTTCTCCAAGAGGGTTTGAAAACCATAAACAACCTAGAATAAACCCTAAACAGTTAAAAACCACAATCTATTTGAATTAAAATTAAGAATATTCAATAGTGGTATAATGGTGTGGGAAAATCTGTAGGAAGGATGCGGCACACCAGTAGGGGAATCCCCTCGGAAGAGGTCTTCCCCCGCAAGAGGTGCTTGCTATAGTTGTGCACATGGAGCAAGATGGGTTAAGAGATCGTGGGGAAGCCACTGGGTAGAGGGCACCGAAAATTGAGGGTATATGAGGAGGTCTGACAAGCAATGAGGTAGAAGGTTGGAGGGAAGCACAACACTTGATTGTGTGTCAATCAAGAGGAAGAGAGGCCACCAGAATAGGGAGAGCACACATGGGGGTCACGACTATGGGTAGTGCAGGGTAAGGGAGAGGGAGAGGGAGAGGTATCATTGGAGATGGGGAAACCTAAAAGAAAAGGAAAAAATTAAATAAAAAACAAACTAAAAAATCAACAAATTGATAGTAATAAAAATATTTATAGTAAATATATTATCATAATGATAACAATTATATTAATATTTAATAAATCATTAATAATAATAATAATATAATTATTATCAATAATAATAATAACTAATATTCACAATATTTATATATTTATAATAAAATAAAAAAAATAATTCTAAAAATAATAATAATCATCATCATTTTAATATTTTATAATAATTATTATTATTATTCTTCATGACAAGAATAAATAACATTTATTTTAAAGTTCATATTTACTCATAAAAATTATAATAATTATTATATTTAATATATATAAAAATAATATAATTATTATTAATGATTATTTTGGTTTAATATTAATTATAATTAATCTTTTATTAATTTTCGACATTGGGAAACTGTGCCATCTATGTACGCCTTAAACGCACATGCAAAAACTGTGTGGTAGCTTCTGTCTCTAGGAGCTACCACCTAGGAACCCTCATTGACTGCATTGTCTCCACTGACCATGCGGTACCAATGCACCATCCTAGAAGCCACCCAAACTCCCAACATTAATACTTATAATAATAATAATAATATAAATAATTATGTAATAATTATAATAATTTTATTAGTCCAAATAAATACTATCATTGTTATTATTGTTAATATAATACTTTTAATGTTATTTTTACAATTTATTATTCTATTCGAAATCTCATTTTATTACTCATTAAATTATTATATTGTTTTTTTGGGGATGAGCAATCCACATATTTTATTGGGAGCCACACAGTTTCCAAAACATGCAATGCCCGTGCATTGGGTGTTGTGAAGCCAAAACATTCCTTTTATAACATGAACTCAAAATTTTAATATAGGACACATACCGAACCATAAAAAATTAATTCATGGAAAAGAAACAAAAATACTTTACTACAAGGGTTGGGGTGAGAAAATTATCCACAACATAATGATTTCTGTCATTAAAAATCCACAACACATTCTATCTGATTCATCAACACCTGAGGATCCCACATCAACATGATCCAACCTATCAATCTGACGACATTTCCATGACCACAAATAGAAAATAACTCTAATTCCTGATGAAGATAACTAGTATAGGGGCGGCCCGATTGTACTTCCTACCATTATAAATCAACTAATATCTGACAAATTATTAGAATGATGGTCAACAAGCCCCATGGTGGGCCTCCCCACATTTATGAACCAATGAAAAAAGGAAAAAAATTGAAATTTTACTTGATGTTGAACTAGACTATTCCCAAGATAAGAGGAACACAACATGAACATTTAAACCACCCAATCCCATAAATACGAGAAAACAATTGAACTGAAACATCCTACACGGACCAAAAACCCTCACCATAAGGGGATGGGATTTAAGGGACGCAATGATTGGACCACTGAACCACAACCAACAATCACCAACGACATTTCACCTATAGAGGAATAAAATCCAAGACTACATCTGGTTCACATGGGCAGTACAGATTAGGACACTGATTGGAAACTTACATCATAGAATGTATGACCAAAGAAACTACATGTGGGGTATTTCCACCACTCCATTTTTACAATAATAAGTTCACAATGAAAGATAAAACACAACAAAAACACTATAACAAGCTCTCAGCAATGGTAGAGGCACAACATTAACCAAACATTGTAACCCCATGGGTTCCTAAAAACATGTCAGCTTCACTATGAGGCCTTTGGTTGTAGATTTGATGAAAGAGGCATCTATTACATTTTATTCAAGTTTTTATAATCTTACTAAGAAACATAGATTATTTTATTAGAAAAATAAAGGACAAATTTTCGAAATGAAAACCTCACTATCATTGAAAATTAGAGTTCATCAAAATGACCACAAAATTCCATTACATTTCAAAATCCAAAAAAACCTCAGTACAGAAACCACGAAAAAATATACCTTACATTTGTTGGTTCTTTAAAAAAGAAACTTTAAATAAAAACCCCAACCACACATCACTTATAAGAATTTCCTTTGGGAAGCTTTCTTGCATTTCCCCAATAGAATCGCCTCATGTAACCCAAGCATCCACAATACTTGAAGGGATTTGGGGAATTTGTACCCGATGAGTTTTTTTGACCCAACGTGCCACACTGCTAAAAAATAAAGATCTCTCACTTTGAAGAGGTAGATGAAATATCCCAAGGCCTCTCAATTATATGACCTGATCCATCATCATTCTGTAGCTCCAACATATCCTTACCGAAATCATACCAACTACTTATAGTGATTTATTGAGGGAGGACTGCCACATTAACTCCTTCCATCATAGCCTCAACAAGAAAATATTGTCACACTACATCATCTAAATAAGATAGATTGAGTTTTGACACCTTCAACTACATGCCTGGAAGACTCCCAACCTCGATACATCGAGCCTTCATGGAATCATTTGAAGAAAACCCTAGATCATAAGGTAATACATGTAAAAATTGATATAAACACTCCAACACTGATCTATCAAAATACTGTAGACAACACATATCCATCCCCTTTCTCTACATTTCATTCTAAGAGAAATAATTAAAAATGAACCAATACTTGAAGTACTTCTATGTAAGATCATCACATGGATTGTTCATAGATGCTGACCTCCACCACATCAATGGTGAACCTTCAAGAATAAAAGTAGAAAACATAACCTTCAAAGATTCTAGTATCTCAATGATGCCATTGTTTTTTATCTATTTCATTTACTATTATTTTAATGAATTGTCTTCTTGACCATAAAGGGGAGGTGGATCCACCTTTCAAAAATCATGTATACAATCATTAGGATGATCAAACACACTATGATCACCCATCAAAGCCGCATGAGAACAATAGCTGGATAAGGAAAAGTCATGAACCAAGTCAAGGCCAACATAGAAAAATTTTCAAGAATGAATACCACATAAGCATCTTGAATTTAATATAAGATTACAAACCATTATCAACAACAAAAATCAAATTTTTTGAAAAAAAATTATTTAAAGAACAAACTTGGTGGATTTTAACCCTCACTATTGGTGTATCATGGATCCTCCCTCATATTCATATTTTCATTCAATGGGAACCCATCCAATGTTCCTTACTGACCACCCATCCACACATACACATATCACCAAGCATTCTAGGGACCATTAAGACACCAAAGGCCAAAAAAATGAATGTTCATTATTGGAAACTAACCATTCAACCCATTTCAAGAATCATATTCCTTCCAAAGGTAGAAAATCCACCAAGTCAAAAATTCATTTCATTTAAAATCCAAACCATTTAATTTAAAAAAATATCCAAATAAAACATTCCATTTCAAGTATCTATTTCCCCAAACCAAATCCTACATATTCAACCACTTTTTGAAATTAAAAGGATTCCAAAAGGAACTGAAAAAGTGAACTAGTTTTAGTGGGTGACTTGACCATATGGTTGGCGGACATATACCAAACATGCCACAAACATCAAAGGAATTCTAGGAACATTCCAATAGCTCAACATGCATTTCCAGGTCATCGGACCTCACTTGGTTTGTTAGCCGAAATCCACTTCTCATATACCAATCTGAAAACATTCCCTAAACACCGAATAAACTATTTTGATCAGACATCCCATGGAAGCCCGATGATTAGAATGAGAAAGAGTTTACTATGCTCCTACAACACATATCCCTTGAGCCCAAGAAAAATTTACTCATTCTATCTTGACATACCCAAATAAAAATTTTTCTCAAAAAAGAAAGGTCCACTAATATTTGACCTCATATGATATCATGTTTCCTCATATCGACATGGTTGACCAGTTTAAGGTTCACCCGGGATGGTTCGTGGCATGTACTTTCTTAATATCAATAGTAATTGACCTCTATATTTGAGATAATTCAAAAATATTGATACCATATTGAATGATATTGATATTGAAAATTACCTCGCATGATTAGTCCTAGTGGGATATCCATTCATTTTACGATGTCTGTTTAATACAAAAAAAATTCTAACATACTTTAATATGATTCATGTTTTTTCGTATTTTGGAACCTAATATTCATTACATTAACATAGAAATATTTCATAAATAAGTGTCACATTTATTAACACACTAGACAATACAACCATTGAAACATCTTGTACTATGACTATCTGAACTAGTGATCAATAATAAATCTTCGAAAAACTATACCTATGAATTATTACATATGAATATGTGAAAACCCTAACCTACTGTATGGATAAAAATATTTGACAACTACTCAAACTGGTAAGTGAACTCCCAAATTAGACATATATATTTTGAAACGATAGATATGAACAGTGGTGTATACACATAAATAAATGGTTCCATTATAGCTATATAAAAGTTGTCACCTACTTTCTCTATTATAATCCTCCAAGAACTAAATTAAAAATAAACTATATAGTATTATTTATGCATATATATAAAACTCGATGATAAAATATATGTTGATACAAATAAAATTGTCTTGTATAACAAAAATTATCAAAAAATAAATAATATTGATCACAAATGAAATGAGGCTGACTTTTATAACTATATAATATTGAAAATTGATACAATATAATTCATCCGTTCAAATATCCTTAATATTATTACAAAAAGATATACTAATCCTTATGGGGAAATGGTGAAAACACACAATTGCGCAAGCATGTGGGACCAATAACACCAATTATTGTTATCTAAAGTAGTGATATAACCCCCAAAAAAACATAAAATCGAATTGTGGTGAACATAAATAGTTTATAAAATCTATTCTCACTTCTAATAATAATGAAACTATTGGACTCCTCATGTGTTAATCATGTTTTAATGATCACAAATCTTATTGCTATTAATTAATCTCATTATTATATAAAAATCTTATGCATGATCACTAATATTACTTATCTTATCAAACCTCTATATTTATGTTTCAAGTTGTCTTACCTTATAATGGTTATGTTTAATTAATATTATGCATATTACTGTTTAAGTTTGAATACAGTAATTTTTCTAAGTATCAAGACACCATGATGTTTGACATAGTAAGACAGACTGTGTGAAAGACACAGACACCGTGAATTCTAAGTCTCAAACACCGTGACCAGTGAGACACCATGACCTCAACACACCGTGATAGTAAGCCTGACACCGTGAAGCAAAATACTATGAGCAAGGCACCGGAAGTCAGACACTGTCACCCAGACACCGTGAGTCAGACACCGTGAGTTAGACACCGTGACCCAGACATCGTGGCATGGATACGTCATGAAGGACCCACCGTGAGCCACATACAGTGAAGATCATATCGTGAAGGACACACCATGAAGGAGACACTTTTTGCATAACTACCGTGACACTGTTTCTTAACCTTTTGGCAATATTATTTAAATAAAGTTAACGGTCATATTTGATGTGTGTAATGCAATTAATGATATTTAAGGATAGTTGTTGGCATTTCAGGAAACTGTACCTCATACCTATGAAAAGGTAATCATTCCTATTGCCAGAGGTCACGAAATATAAGGAGGATTGAGCTGTAATAGAAGAGACACGGAAACACATACTAGAACATACGCAAATCTATAGACAATACACGTGATATTTGTACTGAACAGAAGAACAATACTAAGAACAACTAAAGAACACATTACAAGGTCTTCAAGAACTCACATGCATGAAATCCGACACTACTGGAGGAAATAATATCAAGGGAACATTCTCACTCATAAAGAACACAAGATGAACCAAGACACTCTATTTTTTCCACATAAAACAAGAGAAGGACTCAGAAGTATTTCTGCTAAATCCACAGAGTCCAGAGCTGCACTTCAAATCACTATAGCTTTATAAACTCTCATATACTCTCTCTAAGGGATTAATTATTTACCTCTTCGATCAGTGTGTGTACTCTGTATATCTTACACACACACTGACTCATGTTCTGAACTGGAGGATATCACAATCCTCACACCAAAACTCCTTACTCTTATTTACCCATGACAACTGTGGAAGTCGTACTTATGTGGCCTTGTCTTTATTTTTGTTTCCCACAAAGAACTGTGGTAGAGGTCCCTGTGTGGCCTGGAATGTCTTATACTATTTTTAACCCCGATCCATGGTGTGGATAACTTTTATATAAATTGTTTAAGAGGACTAAGTCTCGGCTTGAGACTGAACCTCTTGGTTATATTTGATGTGCTTTTAGTTTAAGTTTAAAGTATATTATATATATATATATATTTTATATTCTGTTGATATTACTTTTAAATAAAAACTATTATAAAGTTAATTTGATAGTTAATCTCTCAAGTGTTTGTAACTATTGTAAATCATTAGATTAGTTCCAAAAGCTAATTTAATCTTCTGATTAAATTAACTGAGACCTAATCAATTATTTGAGAACCTAATTGCACCTTTACAGTTTTACAAATTCACTAGAGTTTAACTTGTTTTATAAGTTGTGGGATTTTAATTGAAATATTTTAACAGAAATTTTAATTGGAACTCAATTCACCCACCCACCCCCCCTCTTGAGTGTCCACTCCAACCAACATTTGGTATCAGAGGCTTTTTTTTTTGTTCAAAGTTTTTGAAATACTCTGTTTTTCAAATGTGATTTTAGTTGCATCTTTAAAGATCGTAAATTTTTGTTAGTTCTAAATATTATCACTTTAAATCTATTTTCTAAAATCTAGCTATGGAAAATATACTATAAAATGATGCTACTAACTAGCCACCTTTCTTCAATGGTACCAACTATGCTCAGTGGAAATTGAAAATGAAAATACATTTAGAAAGTATGGGTTTTGATATCTGGACTGCTATAGAATCTTAATATAAAATTCCAAAAACATAAACAACAACTTGGGATGAACCTACTAAAGTAGCTTAAAATAATAACTATAAAGCTATGAATGCCCTTTATTATGCATTAGGAGATGAGGAATTCAATAGAATATCTTCCTGTAAAACAGCTTATGAAATATGGGTTACTTTAGGGGTTTCTCATGAGTGAACTACTAGTGTTAATGAAATGAGATTGAACACATATATTATTAAATATGAAAATTTTAAAATGAAGATTGATGAACCTTTTTATGATATGTATCTCAGTGTCAATGAGATAGTCAATACAATGAGTTCACTTGGTAAAGTTGTTCCAGCAAAGGAACAAATTATGAGGATAATGAGATGTTTTCCAGATAGATAGAGAGGCACATCTGTTTCAATAAGAGAGTCATGTGACATTGGAGCTCTGCCTATCAATGAACTAATTGGTAAGCTTATGATGTATGAGTAAGAACTCAAAGTGAATAAGGAGGAAGATGATGAACCTAAAAGGAATTCATTGGCTTTTAAGTCTACTGCTTAAAGAGAAAGGACAAAGACAAAGTTCAAATACAAACTGAAAGTTCAACAAGTGAAGATTCAGACTCTGTCAATAATGCTGAGATGGCTCAAATAGGCAGGAGATTCTAGAAGTTATATTGGAAGAAGAAATTATTCAGAAAATATAATTACAATGGAATGTATGACAACAAGGGTCATTGGAAGAAGGACTAGTAGAATGTTGATAAGGTTGATGAGGTTGTTTGTTATGAATGAAAAAGGAAACGACACATAAAAGCTGACTGTCTGAAACTGAAGTTCAAGAAGAAACATGACTACAAGGACATTATGTACAAGAAAGCTATGAAAGATACTTGGAGTGATTCAGAAGATAGCACAAGTGATTCTGAAGTTTCTGATTCTGAAAAGAATCGTGCCAACATGTGTTTGATGACCAATGCCCCTGAGGTACCTACTTCCCCTATGCTGAATGATTTTTATTTTGGAACTGATTATGATTCTGAATCTAAAAATATGACTAGTGAGGAACTGTTTGAATACTGCAATATGCTTAAGGAAACATGTAATGAACTTAAGGAAAAATATATGTCATTTAAGAAACAGCATTCTCTCACTGCAAATGTTAAATTTTCTCTTGATATAGAAAAAGAAAAGAATGCTCAACTATTAAAGGAAAATACTGAACTAAAAATGACTAATGAGAAACATAGAAAAGACTTAGAAAAGTTAAAAAAATCAAAAAGACACTCTAACTCAAATGCTAGGAAAGAAGGTGGCACCAAAGTAAACTACTGGAATAGGTTTCCAACCTGGAAAAATACATTTCACTAAAACTATATTTATTCCTAAATCTGGGCAGAATACTGCTAGTTCAAGTTCTGGAAATTCAAATGTGTAAACTAGTTATTCACATAGTTATAGATCAAATATAGTTTATCTTTCAAAATATTTTGATTCTGTAAAATATATGAGACCCATAAGACAAATTTGGGTACCAAAATCATTGATTTCTAACCTATCTGGACCTAAGAACATCAGGGTACAAAAATCATTTCCCTTCTAAATCTATTTTTTAGGAAACCTACATGAAGAGCTCCCAGAAGAAGACATGGTACTTGGACAGAGGATGTTCATGGCATGTGTCTGGGGATTATTCATGCTTCAAGAGATTAATCAAGATTCATGGAGGCCATGTCACCTTTGGTGATAATTCTATACGAAATATCATTGGCCTATGCCAAATTGGTAACACAAAATCATTTTTAATTTCTAAAGTTTTATTTGTTGATGGACCTAAATATATTCTGTTAAGTATTTATCAGTTATGTGATGATGGATTTATTGTTAAGTTTGAAAATGATTCTTGTAATGTTTTTAATTCTAAGAATGTTTTAGTATTTTCTGCTTTGAGAAATGAAAATGTTTGTGAAGTTGATTTTAATTCTTTAGCTAACAAAAACATTACTTGTTTAAATGTTTTTCATAAAGAATCATGGCATTGGCATAGAATATTAGGACACTATAATATACATTAACATATAAAACTGACTAGGAAGAACTTGGTTAGAGACTTACCCAAACTTGAGTTTCCAAATGACAAAGTTTGTAATCCCTGTCAAAAGCGAAAGCAACACAAAATCTCCTTCAATCCAAAGAAAGAAGTTTCAACTTCTCAACCTCTCGAGGTGGTTCACATGGACTTGTTTGAACCATCAAGATTTTCTAATATAAATGGGAAGCAATATGTCTATGTCTTAGTAGATTACTTTTCTAGATATACTTTGGTATACTTCTTAGCTCACAAAAGTGAAGCTTATTCTTACTTTATTAAATACTCCATGTCTGTAGAGAACCTTAGTGTACTTATGATTAAGACCCTGAGAAGTGATCATGGCCGTGATTTTGAAAATCAGGAGTTTGACTACTTTTTCTCACAAAATGGCTATACTCAAAATTTCTCTTCACCGTGGACACCTCAGAAGAATGGTGTGGTTGAAAGAAGAAATAGAACCCTATAAGGAATTGCAAGAACAATGATTAATTAGTATGACTTACCTATTTATTTTTGGGTAGAAGCTGTAAATATAGCTTGTTATATCATCAATAGAGTCTTAGTCAGACCTTTTCTCAAAAAGACCACTTATGAACTGTCGAAAAAAGGAATCCTAAAGTAATCTACATTAGAGACATTGGTTTCAAATTCTTTATTCTAAATACCAAGGATAATATGGACAATTTTTCCTCTATGAGTGATGAATGAATCTTTTTAGGTTATTCTATAACTAGCAAAGCCTATAGAATGTTCAATAAGAGAACCAAGTGTGTGGAAGAATCTGTTCACTTCAAATTTGATGAAATTGATCCACATGAACCTAAGTCATCTCTTGAAAATCTTGAGGAAGATTCATCCATTATGAACCTTAATGATATAATCAATGAACCTACTGTAAAGACAACCAGTTCTGGAAATATTTCAGAATCTGCTCCTAATGAACCCGAACCTAGAGAAGAACCTGAAATTTCTAGTCCTACCTTTACTAGATCAACTAGGATTCTAAAGAATAATTCATTAGATGTTGTTGTAGTAAATCTTGATAGAGGGACATAGACTAGAGCTCTCTTAGAAATCAGGTTGAACATCAAGCCTTCTTGTCATAGCTTGAGCCTAAAAGCATTAATGATGCTATTAATGATGAATGATGGGAAATTTCTATGCAAGAAGAACTCAATCAGTTTGAAAAAAATAAAGTTTGTAAACTTGTTGAAATTCCTAAGGAAACATTCACCATAAGCACTAAATGGGTGTTTAGAAATAAAGTATAGGAAGCTGGAAACATAGTTAGAAACAAGGCTAGGTTAGTTGCACAAGGCTATAATCAAGAAGAACGAATTGACTATGATGAGACTTTTTCTCCAGTAGCCAGACTTGAAGCCATTAGAAATCTACTTGCTTATTATCCACATATGAATTTTAAACTATATCAAATGGATGTAAATAGTGCATTCTTAAATGGGTATATAGCTGAGGGTGTTTTTGTTAAACAACCACCTGGATTTACAAACACTCATTTTCCAAATCATATTTTAAAATTATCAAAAGCTTTATATCATTTAAAGCAAGCTCCAAGAGCTTGGTATGATATATTAAGTACTATTCTAATTTCCAAAGGTTTTACAAAAGGAATAGCTGATCCTACTTTCTTCATAAAATGAATTTCTAAAGATGTTTTAGTTGTACAAATTTATGTTGATGATATTATTTTTGGATCATCAAATACATCATTATGTACTGATTTTTATAAAATGATGTAAAACAAATTTGTAATGAGTTTAATGTGTGAAGTTGAATTCTTTCATGGATTTCAAATCTTTAAAAATAATGATGGAATTATTTTAACTCAAATTAAATATACTCGATATCTTTTAAAATGTTTTGGATTGGATAGAACAAAAAGTAGTGACACTCCCATGAGTACCACCTGTAAGTTGGATCTTGATGAAGATGGAAAATCTGTTGATCAATCCACTTATAGAGGAATGATTGGAAGTCTACTCTACTTGACTTCTAGTCATCCTGATATTATGTTTAGTGTATGTATGTGTGCTCGTTTTCAAGAAAATCCTAAAGAATCGCATTTGAATGATGTAAAAATAATTTTCAAAAATCTCAAGAATACAACCAATTTAGGACTGTTCTACCCTAAAGGAAAATCATTTGTTTTAGTTAGTTATTCTGATGCTAATTTTGCTAGCTGTAAGTTAGATAAAAACAGCACTTCTGGAACATGTCACCTTTTAAGAAAATCACTAGTATCATGGTTTAGTATGAAAAAACATTCGGTTTCATTATCGACTACAGAATCTGAATACATAGCTGCTGGAAGTTGTTGTGCACAAATTTTTTGGATGAAACACACTTTACTAGAGTATAGATATCAATTCAGACATGTCCCAATAAATTGTAACAACACAAGTGCTATTAATATTTCAAAGAATCCAGTTTCACCTTCTAGGAAAAAGCATATAGATTTAAGACATCACTTTTTAAGGGATCATTGTCAAAAGGGTGATATCACTATAGAATTCATTGGTACTGAATATCAATTTTCTAATATATTCACTAAACCATTAAATTCGAAAAGATTAGACAACATCATACATGATCTTGGTATGATTAATCATAAAAAGATATCTTACTGGTCTTACTGTTTAAAATCTTCTTATATTTTACTTTACGGTTTCATGCTCACTGTTTCTCAATTACTGTTTCATGCTTACGGTCTCACATTTAACAACATGTGTTCACGGTATGTCACTTAACTATCTCACCATGATGTAACAGTTCACTAACTGTCTCACCATGACTACACAGAATAGTCAATATCTCGCCGTGACGACCACCAACTGTCTCACCATCATGACTGCTTTTCATCGCACCGTAACGCCTACTCACGGTCTCACCGTAAAGATTATTTATGCATTTATTTTAATCCCTATCATGGTAATTTTTATTTTACCACCATTTACTTTCCCGCGTTTTTGTTTTTATGACGTTTGAAATTACCAAATGATAAAACAAAAGGGTTTTCATTCGTATCCTCACCCGAGCTCTCTCGTGATCACTCTCTAGAAACCTTGTATTATTCTCTCTCACAAGAAGCTTCAGTGGATGCCCAGGATGAAGCGTCCATATTCACCCTCATCTGAGAAGCTCCACTAGAAGAAACAGAAGATTGCACCGAAGATAGCTCCCGATGGTCCCCTAAATCCTAACCAAGTAATTTTTACTATAGTTCCTAAGAAAGAGAATTGTCCTGAGTGGCTGTTATCTAGAAAGCCTTTGGTTCTAAAAATCATAAGAGAAAAAGGATGGATCTAATGGTTCTCTTGAAGAGTTAGAACTATTTACCCGAGGTTGGTATCTCTATTTTACTCGTATTTAAAGTTTTCCTTTAATGCTGGAGAAAGTTTTATGATAACAAGCTGGATCAACGGACAAAAATTCTCATTCTCTTCGAGACTATGGGATGCATGCCTGAGGATCCATCATGAAGGGATTTGTGATGATTACCAAAGATAACCTCCTCCTTCACCCGACATTTTTGATCTGGAAAATTCCTTGGAAATCGTAACTGGAAATGGAACCAAGAGAAGGGCCATAGCAGCTGAATTGGATGGGGAGACAAGGCTCCTATTTAATTTTGTTCATAATTTGATTAGTCCGAGGAAAGGAGACATTATTGTGTTTAAATATCAGGATGTGTTCCTGATTCATCTGATAAAGAATTCCCATAAGATCAATCTATGAAAATATATCATTCACCAAATGTGTGAACTGATTAAGGTCACTTCCAAATGCACCTCCTTGTTTTACTCAAGGATGGTCTCAACTATGCTAGTTTCCAAAGGAGTGGTTGGACCAGATGAGTAAGTATTCATGGATTTTTATTTTATTTTGTCCAAGACTACCATTAGACGGATAAAAATTTATTAGAACCCTTGGAATAAGCAGTGGGTTTAGGATAATGATCAACTTTATAACAAGTATAATCCTGTTGATTATCCTAGAAGGCCAATGAATATTACTGATCCCGGTTTGGAACTAGATGAAGTGGATGAGTATCCAGAAGAGGTAGAAGAAGAGGAAGTTTCGGCTGAAGTATCAACTATAGAAGAGGCTGAAGTACCTCAAAAGGATGCATCTCTTGTTGAGAAAGAAAGGACTATTGTCCCAACTAATGTTCCTGCTTAAATACCTCTTAGAGAAGAACTTGATTTTGTTTGTAGAGAAGAATAATCTTCTGTTGTTCATGGAGAAGAATAATCTCATGCTTCTAGAGAGGGTGTTGATCCAGAAACCCATCCTCGAGCTGCAAGAGATTTGATTATCGCTTATTTAGAGCAGCAAGCCATGGAAGAGTCTGGTGGTGCAGAAAACCTCCCTGCAATGCGAGAAGCTAGTTTAGAAGAATTCCCTATTGAAAAATAAGCAAGTCTGGAATCACATACTATGGAACAATCGGTTCCTGAATACATACCCTCTACTGAATAGAGGATAAAAATTTCCTTTCAGTTGGCAAGGCAAGAAATGACTGAAGAGAATAGAGTTTTTCCTGTGGATCTTAACCAAGCTGTTGAGCCTCTAGTTCCTGAAATGGATGAACTTGTTGTGGGGGAGGAACTTAAAAACCTTGAACCTAGTGCAGCTAAGTCTGATTAATCTGAATCTGAACCTGGTGATGCACCTCCTTCCACTGAGTCATACTCTGTGTACACTCGGTATGAATTCCCCAGTTTTAATAATTTTACTGAATCACAGCAAGTGACTGCAACTAATATAGATCTCTCCTTTTCTTTCATTTGAAATCATTCACTCATACTGAGCAAGAACCGAAACCTCAATCTCAACCAGAACCAATACCACTACCTTCACCTGCACTCTTACCTGAGAAACAGTCATTTGTAACTAAAAATGATTTGAAAATATTTGGAGAGACTATCTTAGCTGGATTTGAGAAGAATATATCCTCTGAACCTCGTCCTGTGACTCAACTAAGTCAGGAATATGCCTCGATTCATTTGGAAAATATTATTATGCATATTCAACCAAGGATGATCCATGAAAATCAAGAAGTCCGGGTTGAAAACAAACTTCTTATTGCTGATGTTGAATCTTTGAAAAGTATGGTAGTCGACATGAAAAAATAATTGTCTTCAAGATCAGAGCATGGTCCTGCACCTGTTTCTACTCTTGAACCAAATGTTTCTAACATTTAAAGAGATATTGTATCTCAAGTTCATCTATATCAGTTATGTTTTGATGAGAATATTGGATAAAGTCACACAAAGATACTGCAATGCATGAGATAGCTTGTAGAAAATCTGAATAAGCTCACAGATGAGTACATTTGATGCCTTCAAAAGGTTTTAAAACATCTCAAAGCTCTAACTATAGTTGTAAAGGCTTCTCCCCCATCTAGTATACCTTCTGTTCCTTCTTTGGATGATTCTCTGCTGAGATCCATAATCAAGGAAGAAATTAATAATGCCCTTAGTGGTTTAGATTTGTCTTCTTTATCTTATGTTGTGAAGAACAGTGATAGAGAACTTGACTTGGTTCGCATTCATTCCATGATTGCCAATGATGATCAACAAGAGATCTCCAGGAAGATAGATTTGTATCTCAATCCGATTTACTCCAAATATGATATGAAAAATCGCTTTAATTTTCTTTTGGAGAATCTAAAAATCCTTTCAGTGACACAGGCTTTCAAAACTCAAGTTCAAAAGCTTACATAGTTCACCAGATTGTTGGAAACATTCATGGAGAATAAGGGAGATTTTGAAAAGGCTATGAAATATGGTGGATAAATCATTACTGATTTCATCAATATTTTGAAGTTGTATCTTCATGTGCAGAGTACTGCTATCATTTCCCTGGTTGCTGCACCCCTTAGACCTGGTCTACCTGCCTTAGCCTCAACCGGCATGTCAGTCAGCCAAGTCCTTTCTCAGATAAGACCAATCATTCTTGACCAACCACATACTAGATATTCTACTGCTCCCTCTTTGGCTCCATCTATTTTTGAAGGTCTACCTTTGCCTTCTTTTTCTACCACCTCTATGCCTTCTTCTAAATAAGCTCCAGCTCCTGCTACTAATAAAGGCAAAGAGAATGCCAATCCGTGATGCCAACCAATGATTCTTAATTTTTGATGGGATGTCTTTGTTTTTGTATTTCTATTGTATGATGTATTCTGAACGTTTTTAATGAAAATTGTTTTGTTTCACTCCATTCCCTCTACTTTTTGATAATCCCAAATGGGGGAGAAAAAATGAGAAGATTTATCTCTTAGTATTTTATTCGTTATTCTTCTATATGTTATTTTCTCCAACATTGCATTTCATTTATACATAAACTATACATGATTTGTGATCATCAGAAAGGGGGATATTGTTGGACTCCTCATGTGTTAATCATGTTTTAATGATTACAAATCTTATTTCTGTTAATTAATCTCATTATTATTTACAAATCTAATGCATGATCACAAATATTACTTATCTAATCAGACCTCTATATTTATGTTTCAAGATCACTTACCTTATAATGGTTAAGCTTAATTCATATTATCCATATTACTATTTTTGTTTGAATACAATTATTTTTCTATGTATCAGGACACCGTGAAGTTTGACATAGTAAGATAGATTATGTGCAAGACACAGACACCGTGAATTCTATGTCTGAGACACCGTGACTAGTGAGACACTGTGACCTCAACACACTGTGATAGTAAGCCTGACACCATGATGCAAATTACTATGAGAAAGGCACCAGAAGTCAGACACCGTGACCCGGACACCGTGAGTCAGACACTGTGACTGATACATCGTGACATGGAGACACCGTGAAAGACACACCGTGAGCCACATATAGTGAAGATAATACCGTGAAGAACACACCATGAAGGAGACACCATTTTCATAACTACTGTGACACCTTTTCTTAACCTTTTTTCAATATTATTTAAATAAAGCTAATGGTCATATTTGATGTATGTAATGCAATTAATGATATTTAATGATAGCAGTTGGCATGTCAGGAAACCGTACCTCATACCTATGAAAAAGTAATCATTCCTATTGCTGTTGGTCAAAAAATATGAGGAGTATTGAGCTGCAATAGAAGAGACACAGATACACATACTAGAACATATGTGAAGCTATAGAAAATACATGCGAGCTTTGTACTGAACAGAAGCACAATCCTGAGCACAACTGAAGAACACATTGCAAGATCTTCAAGAACTCACATGCATGAAATCCGACACTACTGGAAGAACTGAAATCAAGAGAACATTCTCACTCGTGAAGAACACAAACTGAACCTCGACACTCTGTTTTTTCACACAAAAACAGAGAAGGACTCAGAATCATTTCTACTGAATACACAGAGTCCAGATATGCACTTCCAATCACTAGAGCTTTCTAAACATTCATATAATCTCTCTAAGTGATTCATTATTTACTTCTTTGAGCAGTGTGTGTACTCTGTATATCTTACACACACACTGACTCCTGTGCTGAACTGGAGGATATCACAATCCTCACACAAAAACTTCTTACTCTTGTTTACCCATGACAATTGTGGAAGAGGTCCTTATGTGGCATGGTCTTTATTTTTGTTTCCCACAAATAACTCTGGTAGAGGTCCATGCATGGCCTAGACAGTCTTGTACTGTGGTTAACCCGGATCCAGGGTGTAGATCACTTTTATATAAATTTTTTAAGAGGACTAAGTCTCGTCTTGAGACTACACCTCTTGGTTATATCTGTTGTTCTTTTAGTTTATGTTTAAAGTATAATATATATATTGTTTATATTCCGCTGCTATTACTTTGAAATACAAACTATTTTAATGTTATGTTGATAGTTAATCTCACAAGTTTTTGTAACTATTATAAATCATTGCATTAGTTTCAAAAGCTAATTTAATCTTCTGATTAAATTAACTGAGACTTAATTAATCTTTTGAGAACCTAATTGAACCTTTTCAGTTTTACAAATTCACTATATTTTAACTTGTTTTATAAATTGGGAGATTTTAATTGAAATATTTTAATAAAAATTTTATTTGGAACTCAATTCACCCTCCCCCCCTCTTGAGTTTCCACTCCAACCAACAAGAAACATATCAATATAAATGAAAATTACTTTTCAAGACACACATACCGCAATTTTATCAATCTCACCAAATTCAAATTATCAATTATATAATATATTTTAAAATATTAGTATGACCTAACATTACTCCATAGATTCCCCATATGATATGTAATCATAAATTAACAAAACATGAGATTCTAGTTGAAATTAACATCTATACTTATCAATAAATTATCATTGGAAATACATATGTTCAAAAAATATATATATAGATTATATTGGAAATAAACATACCATAGGATATGACATTATATCAAGGTATTAGTAGAAAAATACATCTCCAATTTTGTATTTTAATAGTTGCTTATTCTAAATTGCATTTTTAGGGGTAGGGGTAGTGGTAAAATTGGGTGCATTATATTTTACCTGGATCCCAATGATGGGAGAATAAAATAGTTCAAATTGTTGTGTGGTTTATTATTTTTATTTCCTTTTATATGTAATTATATAGGGATTATTGGTCTCTATCTACCTCATACTAGAGTTGCAAGAGGAAAAAAATATCTCTACCAATCCATTTGAAATATTCGATCTATGGAATCCCAATGTTTTTAATTTTTAGGGGTAGATGTATTTATTAATATGATTCATTTACAACCTATAAATACATTAATGATTGAGAAGTGTATGGTTCATTAGTCATATATAGGGGTGTAAATATTATAGAGGTTTTCAAAAAAAACTTCGGCTCGAGTAAAATTTTATTTTAATTCATATTCATTTTTTAATGATGACCTTATTATAAATATACTAAAATAATAACTCAAGATTAAGTAAAAATTTAAAACAACATAATTTATTATATCAAAAGAATATTAATGTGCTATTTTTTTAAATATGTATGCATTTATTTACAAACATTAGAATTTTATCATTATTAAAAATTCAATATCGATATTGAATTTGAGAGGGATACTATAAATCAAATTTTCTCATTGACTTTAAGTCAACAAATATTGATCTTATTTGGGAATCTTGGTGGATTTAAATTCATGATTTCCCAAAATATTAATTCTAGAATTTGAGACTCGATCTTTATCAACCTGATCTCAGTGCATCAAAATTAAAAATCTCACATTTTCTCAATTAGTGAAATGAACAACTCATATCGACATTATTATACATTCAATAACACTATTTCTCAAGTAAAATTTAATGTGTAAAGGAGACCAATGTTTAATACACTGATAATTAATTTCCATTTATTAGAGAACACTATCATATGATAGTACATAGGAATACAAAACAATAACCTCGTATATAATTAATTTTCATCCTATCAAAAATAAAAAAAAATCTCATTTACCAATACATAGATATGACATAATCATTAATGAATTATTCATTTCCAATCTCATCAAGATATAATGATAATTAAATAATTGAAAAATTTTACATATTGAATAATTTATCTACATACATCATAACATAGTTAATTCTACCTACACATAAAATTTATGTTTTAAGAAATCATAAGTTAACCTATGTTGATCTATTAGATTCCTTATTCATTCTCCCAATATGAATGAAACATTAAAAAATTGATTCAATTGTAAAACCATTATTTATTATTATCAACTAAATTTAAGAAAACCATTTTTTATTTCTAATATTTTCCAGATTGTTAATTTCATCACATGGAATAATATTTCATTAACAATATTATTTTATTTTATTTCTCTTAATTACATAAAATATTTCACACGGGATGTATTAATAATAACTCAACTACATTATCAATTCTTGGATTCAATAAAACACATTATAGGAATTGATTGAATAAATTTATATCATTAAATGAGTCTATTAAATTTAACTCTTTAATGTACATTTAACATAATAATAATTTATTTTTATAAATACATTCAATTAAATATTTTTATTAAAATATTTATACCCTATTTTGAAAATATGGATACCCTATTTTGACTCTATGAAAAAAATAAGACTTTTTACATCCATTCAATAATATAATTCATTCCATTGTTGTGTAATATTTTTTAAGAATTCATTTCAATGTAATTATTTTTATAATCACCTATGTTTTTTTCAAATTAACTTAGATGAATCCTTTAAATATCTAATTTTCTTCCATTCCATTTCAATATACATCTTATCAAATGATCTAATATAAAAAGATGATTCATATTTATCTTTTTCTGATTATGTTTCAAAATATATTATGAAAATATTATTCTCATTTTACATTAAAAACATACATCAAATATTATTTTTAACATGAAATGACAATATTTTTACCTTATTTGTTAAATGTGATAATTACAAACATGATAAAAAAATTCACATTCCTCTAATTAGATACATGTATTTTGTAACACCCTATGGTTTTTATATAGGAAAATAATGTTTGATTAAATATATGACACACAACACCATGAGATGAAGATAATTTAACAAACCAATGAATTATATATATTTATATTTATATTAATTAAATCTCTTTTGACTCATATAGAGTATACAACAGGTAGTCAATATGAACTAAAATGTAATATTCCATTTTATGGGAAAAATGTGGTCAATTGTCACCTATTGACCGGTCAATGTTTCGATGCTCTACTAATGTTATAGCAGCACTCTGGTCAAATCCTCAGCAATGATAATTTGTTATAGTCAGTTCTTTTTAGTTAATTGAATTCTGATTAGGGGGTTTGTTTTCTATGTTTATGAAATAATTTATTGATGATGTTTGATTTTACAAATTGATAAATATTGGGGTGAGTTCATTATTGGGGATTTATTCTTTTGATATCCTCGATCTTTAGTTTATATTGCATTAAATTAATACCCACCTCACAATATGATTGTGATCGGAATTACCAAGTGTAAAATCATTAATCCAAACCATAACAAAACTTAGGGTTCTAATCATTAATGTTACATGTTTAAGGTAGTGTATTAGTGGTTCTAATAATCCATGTAATCTACATACTAAACAAAACATGTCATTAATCCATGACATATAATGTTCAACATACACAATATTAACTCAATGAATACTCATCGAGAAAAGGGTCTCAATCACTTAATATCCCCAAATTATAACTCACCCAAATGAGATATTTACACAACCATTTAAATGATTAGTAATATGTTTATAATTATTATGATGACAAATTAAGAACATAAGAAAAAGAAAGAGATAAGAAATTAGTTTTGATTCGAACACACACACGAACAATGATGGGAATTAAAAACATAATTTTTATTGAACGAGGAAGAAAAAGAAGGGAATGGGATTCAACTGTATTTAAAATATTTTAAGATCATTAATATTAAACTACAGAAGGTGGATGAGAATAATATATACTGATGAATAAACATGCATTAAAACATAATTACAAAGGAGACTTCCAAGATTACAAAAATGATGAACTCAAAAGTAATTGAAAAAAAAGAGAGGAGGAAAGGTCGTTCAAGAGAAAACATGAGTATGAAAAGTTCCTCCAAAGACATTGGAAATGATTTGGTCGTGTAAATATGTGATCCACTATTTCGAAATGCCAACACTTTTGAAGGAGAGGAGGGGGATGTATTTATAGCCCAAGGAAGTGGACTGTTTGCATTCCCAATCTGTCCCTCCTCTTGACTCGATGATTTGGACATCCAGACAGCTGAATCCTGAGATATCTTCTACTTCAAAGTTGTATATAATTATGTTTTCTGACATCTCTAAAAATTGGGAGTCATTTGTACATATAGAGACAATGTTAAGGACAGTTGATTAAACAAAGATATACTATCCCTTTCAATCTATTTTTTTCAATGGCCAAAAAGTAAATTTATTTTGGAATAGAATTATTCATTTAAATGCGAATTCTTTATTCAAAAAATCGGGCCACCTATATCTCCTCTTTCACGCTGAAAAAACATAGCTTGATTAGATGACTATATAAGGAGACATGTCATGAATACTATACTAATTATAATTCCCAACCAGAATGATGTTCTGAGTTTAAATGAATCATATGGGTCCCTTTTCTTTTGATTTGAGACTTGAATTTTGTTTTCAAGAATACTTCCATTATCCCACAAACCATTGTAGGGAATGAACGAATTCTAATATCTTTATTGATCACAACAATTAAATCATCATGGATGGTTTCTTCACAGATTCTGTAGGCCATCTTGGGTGGTCCATATGGACCTTCAAATAGAAAAATTAGCCCATGATCCCCTCTAATAAAATGTTGGATATTGAATTAGGAATCCTTAAAGTCAAAAACCACACAATTCGGATCAGTAGGGTGATAGTTATAAATAAAATAGTAAAACAACTCAAAAAAGAATTAAAAAAATACTTTGTATTAAAACATTAATATTTCACACAAATTATGCACATTTCATATAAAATCAGTAAATGGATTATATAATAGTTATGAAAATATTAATTACATGAACACTACGACACTTAGTCTTGTGTATTTCCTCATGTGCAACAATTATAAAAACATGACAAAATAATTTTCACTCACCAACAAATATTAAAATTTTATTTTCTCCAATCAAGGGAGGTTTAGAAAATTTCACTCATCCATTTTGAATTCCAACAAAAGTTGTTATAGAAACAATATTTCAAAAACAATTAATTTTCCATTCTCAAATTTTGAAATGTAAAATGGTGGCACACAAAAACTACTCCTCTCAAGATGATAAAATCAATTTATGGATCTTCAATCATTCAACAACCAAAAGTGAAAATATTAGATGTTGAAAGAGCTCTCAGATTCCATTTCCCAATCCTAAAGTTCTAAAAAATCAAGAGGACTTTTTTGGGGGTTTCGGTGGCTATGGGACGGTAGGAAGATGATATCTAAAAGGGAGGAAAAAGAGGGTAAAACACCAACCTGGAAAAATCAATTCACATTTTTTTAAATGAAACCTCAGAGGAAATGAAAACACATAGTTACAAGGAAATTATTGTGTGAAAAAGACACAAGAGGAAGAAAATTTGAAGGGGATAAAAAGATGAAATATTTACAAACCACAAAACTTCTCCCAATGACATAAGAATATAATGAAAGTGTTTTTTTTTTGGCTTTTTTTCTAAAAATATGACTGTTTCGCACGGAATCCGGGGATGACCTCCTGGACGGGAGATTCAAACGTTCCGATCGGTTTCTAACGGGTTTGTTCGTAGAACCGGAAACATCCAATGATTCCACATCCGTTTGGACCTACTTTCCAAAGGCAGACGCTCATTAGCTTGTGGACTAATGAGGCTTAGGAATTTGCATTGGTCGATAGGATGGGAGGTCGGACTCATCACACCTTTTTGAGGGGAATTATTGTCTACTTCGGGACTCTCTTTATAGATTTAAGTTATGTTCGTGAATCCTTATTACATTACCAAGTATAAAATGTGCTTTCCTTTAGTTTTAACAATCAATGATTAAATATGCAAAAAATTTAGAGAATCTTTTATAGGTATTTGAGGTTCATCATCAATAGAGAATCATCTATATCTGTTTAGAGATTCTTGGTCAATGGTATCCTTCAAAACATTTATAAAAAGTCTCTTGGTCATTTATGATGACCAGGCTGGTTTTAAATCCACTCAGTGGGGCACTTGAAGTTTATTGTCATTCAGAAGGACATAGATTATTTCAAAGTTGGGATCGAACCCATAAATGGGCTACCTACGTATCCTTTGTTTTGGAAAAGGAATCAGAACCCACGTAGTTCGAGAAATGGGGTATGATGTTTATGATTGATGGCTCAAAGATAAATGTCATAATTACTTTTACACTCTAATCTCACGTGAGTCATGCTCGGTGTGAGAAACAAGAGGTATTGGTAAAATTTAGACAATTGTGCCATAAAATATGCAATCATAAGCATTTGTTTTGGGGCTTATGTATAGATGACTGCCCAGATAGATGAAGGTTTAGGATTTACTTTTAGGGAGAAAATCCATGAACAGGGTCCATAAAGTTATATGTGCTTCATGGAGATTTTGAATACTCTAATCTTGGGGCTTACTCCTAAGGAGGATGCCCATGTTAGGAGGGGACTTATGATTGGGTTTTATTCCTGAAAAGGAAACCCAAATCAAAGGTAATTTATGACTGGTTAAGAAAAGTTTAAGGGGACTTGGGGCTTTATTCCTGAAAAGGAAGCCCAAGGTTATGACTGAGTCTTATTCCTGAAAAGGAGACCCAGGTTAGGGATTAAGGTTTGGGGCTTACTCCTGAGGAGGATGCCCAGGTTAGGGAACTTGGTTTGGGGCTTACTCCTGAAGAGAATGCCCAAGTTGTGAGATTGGGATTGGGGCTTACTCCTAAGGAGGATGCCCAAGTTTGGGAATTAAGGTTTGGGGCTTAGTCCTGAGGAGGATGCCCAAGTTAAGAAATTAAGGTTTGGGGCTTAGTCCTGAGGAGGATGCCCAAATTTGGGAATTAAGGTTTGGGGCTTAGTCCTGAGGATGATGCCCAAGTTAATAAATTAAGGTTTGGGGCTTAGTCCTGAGGAGGATGCCCAAGTTTGGGAATTAAGAATTTGGGGCTTACTCTTGAGGAGGATGCCCAAATTTAAAGGACTATAACTGGGGATTATTCCTAAAAAGGAGACCCAGGTTAAGGATTCTCTCATCTTAAAGGATGAGGTTGAATGAATGAACTCTCAATCTTTGGTGACATAAAGATGTTTAAATCACTAGGTTTTGAGAGATATTCCACAGAATTCCTTTGAGATAAGAAAGTCAAGTCAAGAAATCATGCCATAAATGGCTTTGAAGAGTGTCTTGAAGATTGAATCTTGAAAAGGAAAGGTGTGATGGCTTAAGAGCGGTGGCATGGGCAAGATGGGCACCCAAAAAAGTTGGGGCGCGCAAGTCTTGAAAGGCGCGCAAGTCCTGCGGCGGCGCGCAAGTGTTGGTCGCACAAGTATACTTGCGCGACATGAGGGGTACTTGCGCGATTCTCAATCGGAATTGAAATACTTGAGCGACTTCTTTTTAGTCACATTAGAATCCTCTTGAGGTTCTTCCAGAAAAGGGACGCGCAAGTTATATTGAAGGAAATAAGCCGGCGCGCAAGTGTTTGATAAGTTTCAACACTTAGGCCTTCCTTCTTCTCTTTAGATCTTCCATTCTAGGTAAAAAATTACCTTAGAAGTGTTCCGGAAGCTTTGAGAAGAGACTTGGGCGTCAGGAGCTTCAATCCGAGTTTCTGGAAAAAGATCCTCTCGAATGGGGGGCCCACAGGGTCTATTTATAGGCAAAGAAGACCCAGGGCGGTTACCGGGCGGTTACCAATTAGTTCGCGCAAGTAGCCTGCGCGACCAAGGGTGGCGCGCAAGTGTACTTGCGCGACAATGATAAAACTTGCACGGTGGATGTGCTTTTGATCCTCTGTTCATGCCTTTGTCGATTTTTGATGTTTTCTTCAAAGGTTGAATCATTTTGAGCTCAGATATTCCCTTTTCCGATCTTTAGATTCTGTGACGAATAGGAGCCTCAACAAAAGTCCCCCCTCAGAATTGGATCCGGAGAGAAATGAGGATTTGACTCTGAGGAAATCGAATTCCTCCAAAGGAAAAGGGTGGCGCGCAAGTCTTCGTGCGAAGAGGGCGGCGCGCAAGTTTGCGTCGCGCTAGCCCTAGACGCTTCGGGGTATGGCGCGCAGGTAGGCTTCCTGGCCTATAAATACACGGCCTCACCTCCGTACAAGTATCCGGATTTCCGGACTTCATACCTTCTCGAGCTCTCACCGCGCAGGTCACCTAAGCCGCGCAAGTCTGCTCTGTTTTCCTTGATGTCGCGCTCCTGTAAAGGTATTCTTACTTGCGCGGTTTATACTTGCGCGGTGAAAACTAGCGCGGCACGTGAATACTTGCGCACCATGTTTTAGACTTGCGCGCCTTAATGCCTTTGCCATTTTTCCAAATTTCTTCACAAAATTTATGAAAAATAAACCCATTTAAGAATTAGTTTATTCATCTTTTATGCAGATTCAGTGGTTCCCAAGGGAATTTGAACGGCTTATGAACTGGCTAGCAAGCGGATTGATGACATGATGAACATCATTGGCCATGATTACTATGACATTTGCGACAACACTCTTCCAGATTTGGCTAAGTACTTGAAGAAATATCATCTTAATTTCCCACAGAGCATCTACCTGTCTCTATGTGGTCATGGTTACTTGCAAGGAGTCAATGTTCCAAATTCAAACAACTATACATCTGAAATGCAGCTGCGCTACTACTCCTTCATTTCGGTTATGTTGTGCATTAAGAGCAACAACAATGGTGTAAACTTTCAAATTCTCCTTGCATGCCATTTCCTTGCAGATATGAAAATGGAAAATCCATGGGCTGAAATGTTTTCCACTACCGGTTGGTGGAGAGAAGAAAAACATGGTATTAGAGCAATATCTGAAAAAGAATACTCTCTCCAAATCGCTCTTTACTTCCAATGCTCCATTCTCAAATCCATGTATCCATCTTCCAAGTCTCTTGGACAGAAACAGAGTCACTGTTTGATCAGCAGAAAATTTTCTCAAACCGCACTCAAGAACATCCTTTTACAACTTTTTCAAGAAGAGCTGGTATCACTGCATCTCTTTTTGTATCCAGTTGAATGAATGAATTCCAGGTGGTTGCTGATGAAGCTCGGGATGCCGTAAATCAAATGAAGTGTTATGTTGAAAGCCTCTTGTAATTCTTGAAAAAGAGAAGAGACTCCAATCTGTGGATGTCCTTCTAACTCTTGTGTATCAATGAAAAACACTTTCGTCTCCGATCATTTGTACCTGCATTCTTTCATTACCTGCTTCAAATTTACTTAAGCCAATGGGCACAGTAAGTATAGTTTGATTTTTACTAGGATTATTACAAATAACCCTACAAACTTTGAATCTTTTAACTGCTCAATATTACCTAAATCATACAAAAATGTATATTTAGTGAGCTGGAACTTGACTTTTATTCAGAGTTCCTTTGTCTTTTGTGGGCAGTTTAAATTCATGCACGCCGGACATAAAGGGGCTAATGTTTAAGGTCGAAATAGCTTTGACCGGAAATGGATTAAAAATGGATTCAATTCCTTGACAATTTATCTGAAAACATATTACCATACTCAAGTATGAGGGAAAAAATGTAAACTATGGCTTAAGAATATTTGAATCTGAGGAATGATATGAAAAAGAGCTAAAAGGCATTTAGAAGAAGTAGTTTCCAAGAATGAAGTTACTATTATTTAACAAAACCCGTTAGGGGGTTGAAATATGCAGGGCCACCTATGGGCATTGGCTGCATGGTCAAATAAATAGCATCTTTTGGCTGACAAGTCTGTTATGTGGACTGTTTATGCAAGGCCACCTATGGGCACGTGCTGCATAGTCAGGCAAAAGAACTCCCAGAAATTTACTTTCCTAGTGCTAAAAGCCAGTGAAAGTTTATGGAGATTCAAATTTTCTAAAGCATAGAGTTTGTTGTATGGAAAGAGGTACTTGAATATGGAGAAGATATTTCCAAACAAGAATATCGAAGAACTGGATGAATATCACTCCTACGAAGGTTTGACCCAAACGTAGGGAAGAAGAATAAACCATAGACTTGAATACTTTCAGATCATGAAAAAGGATATGGGACAAATATGTTAAGGATGGCTATTTTTTGCGGATCCCTACATACTGTTGTTTTAAGACAAATAAGGACAAATGAGGCATTCTTCCCAAGAATGAAGTTACTATTATTTAACAAAACCCGTTAGGGGGTTGAAATATGCAGGGCCACCTATGGGCATTGGCTGCATAGTCAAATAAAATAGCATCTTTTGGCTGACAAGTCTGTTATGTGGACTGTTTATGCAAGGCCACCTATGGGCACGTGCTGCATAGTCAGGCAAAAGAATTCTCAGAAGTTTGACATTTTTGTGACTAGAAGTCATGAAAAGAGTTATGAAGATCTAAAAATATTTAAGGTTAGGATTATAATACATAAAGATGGGTATTGTCCAATGTATATAGAGATACATAGGTCAAATGAAAACCATAATCATGTTGTGGCTGGGTCCTAAATTGAAATTTTGGACTTCACTACGTATCTCATAAGAATGAGAATCAAGCCTTACGTATTTCTTGAAATGCAGTTTAACGTCGTGCAGGACGAAAGTATGAGTGATCTTAGTTTAGGGTCATAGAATTCGGACCATAATAATGAATACACAGTGTGTGTTTTCATGAGGACTTTTCAGCCAAGGGACTGAAAGCGAAATTTGGGGTTAGGCCCAAAAGACTTGGGACTGGATTCGAGGGACACTCGAATGTTCCTACGTATCCCATAAGGATGGGAATCAAGTCCACGTAGTTCTAGAATTACCCTTAGTACAAATTTGGTTCGTACATGTGAAGGGTGAAAAGGGGACTTTAGTGCAATGATGGTTTACCCTGAGATAAAAAGTTTAGGCATTACCATGTATGTACGTAGTCTTTTTGAAATGAAACATGATTGAAAAATCAATGTCAATAATAGTTCTCTCTCAAGTGAGGAGATCAAAGAATATTGTAGTTTATTGTCGTACTGGACAAAAGTGTTGTATAGTTTAAACGTCATATAACAAGGACGAAAGTGAATCAATGTAAAGATATTGATTCCAGGGGCGGTTTCACAAATCATCATCATATGAGATGGTGGTGAACCGATGTGAAGAGATTGTTTTTGGGCTTGAACCCTGGGAGGTTGCCTACATACCCAGCCTGGAGGGCAAGGATCAAAGTCTGTGTAGTTCAATTAAAGAATGAATTAATGATCAAGTTGTTCTTGGGGATAATGATCTAATTAAAATGTTGTTGGGACTTACACATGGTTAGCGGCCCAAAGGGAGTGTTATGGTTGATGTTCACTCTAAGCTCACGTGAGTCATACTCGGTGTGAGAAACAAGAGGTAATAACAACCTTAACGATGCACAGTTTAATGTCATGTAGGACATAAAATAAAAGGGACTATGCAGTTTAAAGTCTTGCAGTTAGGACTATTGGTGCTGCACAGTTTAGTGTCATGTAGCAGGGACAAAATACAGTTTAATGTCATGTAGGACCTATCAAGGATTTTCTGTACAGTTTAACGTCATGTAGTTAGGACGATGGGGATAAAATAGTTTAACGTCATATTGGACGAAAGGGGGACTGTGCAGTTTAATGTCATGCCGTAAGGACAAAATAACACACCATTTATGTCATGTTGGACGAAAGTGTGAATAGTTTAAGGTCATATGCATGGACCGTGGATGGTGCAGTTTAATGTCATGCTGGAACTTTGATGATTATATAGTTTAACGTCTTTCCGGACGTGAGGGACTTTTATACAGTTTAGCGTCATGTAGTTTAGGACGTCACAGTTTAACGTCTTGCTGTACATAAGGGATTTGCAAATAGTTTATGGTCATATACATGGACCAGGGATGATGCAGTTTAAGGTCATGTTGGACGGTTCATGAAAGGACGAACTGGTGCTGTACAGTTTAAAGTCATGTAGCTAGGACTAAGGTGAACCAATATGAGGATATCAGTTCTGGGGATTTTTTTACAGTTTATCGTCATGCTGAACGTTGGAAGTGCCACACAGTTTAATGTCATGTTGCTAGGACACAATATAGTTTAATGTCATCTCAGACATATACAGTTTAGTGTCATGTAGGACATATGAGTAACCAATGTGACAGTTTTAACGTCATGTTGGACGATAAGGGAACTGACAAAGTTTAACGTCATGCTGGACGATGAAAGTTCCACACAGTTTAATGTCATGTTGCTAGGACAAAAATATAGTTTAATGTCATCTAGGACATATCATGGAACTTCTATACAGTTTAATGTCATGTAGATAGGACATAGTTGCAGTTTAAGGTCATACCGGACCATGGTGCAGTTTAAGGTCATACTGGACCTTGGTGCAGTTTAAGGTCATACAGGACCTTGGTGCAGTTTAAGGTCATACTGGACCTTGGTGCAGTTTAAGGTCATACTGGACCGTGGTGCAGTTTAAGGTCATACTGGACCTTGGTGCAGTTTAAGGTCATACTGGACCTTGGTGCAGTTTAAGGTCATACTGGACCTTGGTGCAGTTTAAGGTCATACTGGACCTTGGTGCAGTTTAAGGTCATACTGGACCTTGGTGCAGTTTAAGGTCATACTGGACCTTGGTGCAGTTTAAGGTCATACTGGACCTTTGTGGTATGAACCAATTGTATGTCTTGGTTCTGGGGACCATATTTTGTGTTTATACAAAATACTTCTTCAGAAATCTGGCATTGGTTGGAGTCGTGATGTGTTCTCCATCCATTGAGATTAGAGAATACGCTCCATTGGAGTAGGCCTTATGTATTGAATAAGGTCCTTCCCATTTTGGTTCCAGCTTGGGAGGCTTCTTTCCTGGTATCATTGGTGCTCTGAGAACCAATACCAATTCTCCCTGAATGAACGAACGAAGACGAACTTTTTTGTTAAAAGCTCGTGCTATCCGATTCTGATAGATTTCTAAGTGGTGCAAAGTGCACAATCTTTTCTCATCTAACCGTTCCAATTCATTCAACCGCTTTTGGGATTGCTCATCTGTAGATAACTTATCACAAATGGCTATTCTGAGTGAGGGCAATTGAACTTCAATTGGTAAGACTGCTTCTGTTCCATATACCAATGAATATGGAGTTGACCGCGTCGCATTGCGAGTGGTAGTCCGATAAGCCCATAAAGCATGAAAGAGTTTATCAGGCCAGGACCTCTTATCTTTATCCACCATATTTTTCAGTATATTTGAAAGAGTCTTGTTGAAGGCTTCTATCTGGCCATTAGCCGCTGCATGATATCGAGATGAATGGTTGGACTTAATGTTGTATTCTTGATACAATTTCTTTATCTCAGAAGAACAGAAGTTGGTGCCGTTGTCCGTCAATATGGTATGAGGGACACCAAATCTAGTAATGATGTTAGACTTGATGAAGCTAACAATGCATTTAGAACTGACTTCTTTGAGAGGTACTGCCTCTGCCCATTTGGAAAAGAAATCAGTAGCAGTAAGAATGTACTTAAACTGCTTGGCCGTAGCTGAAGGGTAAGGTCCCACCACATCCATTCCCCATGTGGAAAATGGCCATGAGTATTTAGCTGTATGAAGCAACTCTGGAGTTTGATGAATGAAGTTGGCATATACTTGGCATGAATGACACTTCTTTGTAAAATTAACACAATCTTGTATCATTGAAGGCCAGAAGTATCCAAGCCTTCGAACTTGATCAGACAATCTATGTCCACATTGGTGGGCACCACAGACTCCTGCATGTACTTCTTTTATGACAGCCATTGTCTCTTCACCATCAATACATCTGAAGAGAACTCCATCAAAACCACGTTTGTAGAGAATTTTCTCGAGGTGGTTTGGACCATCATAAAGAGTAAAATTGACCACACGTCGCCGAATTTGTTCTTTCTCAGCTCTATCAGGTGGAAGTGTTCCATTTTGAAGGTATTCCTTGATAGGTGACATCCATCCTGTAGTATGACCATACGGTTCAGGAATGGGACTAATTTCATTAATTTCCTCTGTTCTGATTTGAACATAAGGTGAAATTGCACGACGGTGGGCAATACCGATGGTTGTCTCGTCCCGATTTGGATCTGCTAAAGCTGTGGCTATATTAGCCAGTGCATCAGATTGAGCATTTTGTGATCTTGGGACATAAGAAAATGTCGGTTCTGAAGGGAATTCGGACATTAATTCTCTGACGTAATCATACAAAGGGATTAATTCTTCTTTTCTGATGGCATAATCCCCATTGACTTGTTTGATTACCAGGCCTGAATCACCTTTCACCTTTAAGTGATTCACTTGTGCTTGAAGTGCTAACTCCAAGCCTGCAATGAGAGCTTGGTATTCAGCTTCATTATTGGTACCACCTTCCCACAACAAAAAGGAATAAGGTAACACTGTCTTATCTTGAGAAATGAGCACAATTCCTAAACCAACTTTGTTGAATTTAGGATTTTCCATTTTCCTTCCTGTTGGGCTTCTAGAAGCACCATCAAAATACATTTCCCATGTTTGAGGAATCTCTTGAATAGAGAAAACTTCCTCATCAGGGAGTTCGATATCTGAATGCGTGTCTTCTACTGAAGGATGTTCAGCCAGGAAATCAGCAAGGGCTTGGCCCTTAATTGCCTTTTGAGACACATACTGAATGTCGAACTGCTGCAGAATAACCGCCCACCTTGCCAGACGTCCTGTAAGCATTGGACGACTAAGGATGAATTTGATTGGATTATTACGAGATACCAATTGGACCTCGTGATGTTGCAGGTAGTGTCTCAGTTTCTGTACTGCAAAGATTAATGCTAGGCAGCACTTTTCAATACTCGAATACCGGGTTTCTGTTTCAAGCATAGTTCTACTGAGATAGTAGAGACTATTTTCATTCCCAGCGTCATTCTTTTGAGCGAGAAAAGCACCTAATGATCACTCTAAAGCTATCACATAGAGGATAAGAGGCCTACCTTCAACAGGTGGCATGAGTACTGGTGGACTCAAGAGGTATTTCTTGAGAACATCAAATGCTTCTTGACATTCTTCAGTCCACTGGTAAGTGACTCCTTTCTTCAATAATTTGGTAAAGGGTAAACTTTTGCCTGCCAAATTGGCGATGAAACGCCGAATATAGGCTAAGTGTCCTTGAAGTCCTCTTAATTCTTTCAAATTCTGAGGAGGTGACATACCAAGGATTGATGTGGTCTTCTCAGGATCGACTTCAATACCACGATGGCGTACAACAAAGCCGAGGAATTTTCCTGAGGTTACCCCAAAAGCACACTTTAAGGGGTTCATCTTCAAATTATGTTGTCGAAGCTTGTGGAATACGACTTCCAAATCAGCCAAATGATCAAAACGTTTTTTGGATTTAACCACCAGATCATCTACATATCATTCAACAAATTTCCCTAGAAAAGGTTTGAAGATATGATGCATGGCGCGTTGATATGTTGCACCTGCATTCTTTAAACCAAAGGGCATCACCCGATAACAAAACACACCTTGAGGAGCTCTGAAGGTTGTCTATTCCTCATCTTCTGGGGCCATTCGGATCTGATTATATCGAGAATATCCATCCATGAAAGAAAGTACTTCATAGCCAGCCGTCGCATCAATTAAGAGTTTTGTAATCGGAACTGGAAAATCATCTTTGGGATAATACCGATTAAGATCTCTAAAATCTATGAAAACCCTAATTTGTCCGTTATTCTTCTTTACAGGGACAATATTAGCCAACCACTTGAGATATTGAACTTCTATGACGAAATTAGCTTTGATAAGCTTATCCACTTCAGCCTCGATTTTGGAAGCATAGGTTGGGTGTGTTCTTCTCGTGGCTTGCTTGAATCCTCGATGTTCTTTTGGCAAACCCAAATGATGGGTGGCAACATTAGGATCAAGGCCAGGCATCTCTGTATAATTCCAAGCAAAAATATCTTTATTTTGCTTTAGAAAAGAAATATACATCTCTTGTTCTTCAAGGGTCATGGCCGCACTAATTAAAGTGGGGCGTGGATCTTTCTCTGTACCCAGATTTACTTCTCTGATTTCATCCACAGTGGTAGAGATACCCTCTTCAAATACTGGAGGAGCATCTCTATGATCTTCCTCTTCCTCTTCATCATGTGTTATTTCTTCCGTTTCTACTTGCGAAGTAGATGAAAAAACGAAATTCTCATGATCATAAGAAATGTCAAAATTTTCACATTTTGCAGAAGAAGATTCCATTTCCGACCCTATTGATGATAAAGGGTCTTCTTTGGGAATCAAAGAGGAGATGATGGATCGAGAATCGACATCATTATTCACCTCTGGTGTTGCTATAACTTCTTCTGGCCTGATTATCGAAGTATAGACTTGTTGGATTTCAGCAGACGAAATGAAAATGTCACCACTTATGCTTTCATCACTGCTTGGTAAGTTACCAATTTCTCCCATGTTGTCTGGCTCGATTGTCGTAATTGAAATTATGGATCTTTCCATAAGAGTATTTTGATTTGGGCCTATTTTGTCAATTTGACTGATAGGTAACACATAATCTGTACTCACATGTGAAAATGGATTTATTGGAATTTTTTCCAAACCATATGGAGCATTAACTTTGGTAATTTCCTTCATTGTAGATTTTTCTCTTCCCTTCATGTGATAAAATTCCGCCTCAATGTATTGAGACTCACATGTCTTGAACGGGACCTTATCACCATACAATGTTCAAACTTGACCATCGAAACAGTATTTGAGACATTGATGGTATGATGACGGAATAGCTGCATGCTAATGTAGCCAGGGTCTTCCAAGCAAGATATTGAAAGCTGAGTCTTGATCAACAATCATGAAATCTGAATTGGAAACAAGATCTCCAAACTGAGTTCTGAGTGTAACTTCTCCCAGTGGTTCTTGTTCATTTTTATCATATCCTTGCAACATCATGGTAGAAGGAGATAAATCAGATTCCGTGAGGCCCAATCGACGAAGTGTGCGAATGGGCATGAGGTTGACTCCTGAACCATTGTCAATAAAAGCTCTTCGAACATCTATACCATTGACTTTTCCAGATAAGTACAAAGGTTTTATGTGCCCATGCACAACATCATCTTCATCTTTATCAGTAAAAGATATCACTGCATGACATTCTGCAGGATTATTCTCTATGTGATAAATTTCAGCTGCAGCAATTTCAGCTTCAAACTCCTGAGGACTTGACAAAGCTTCGATGAGTGCTTCCCGAAGATCTCTTGATAGATTCAAAGAATCCAAAATTGATAATTTGGCTGGTACGTGGGCCAAGTGTTTCAATATATCATACTTTTGATCTAGAGGCCTGCGTTTCCCAATAGGAATATGCGGTTTAGCAGGTACCTTGGAAGCAGATGCTTTGGAAGCTGATGCATCTTGTATTGAAGTTGGCAACATCCTAGGTTTTGGAAGATTAGACTGATTAGATCCATTTACTTTCTGTGATAAATAAGATGGAACCTTTAATCGGTCTTCCAAAATAACTGTGCCAAAACTGAGTTGGCCATCGGCAGAAGAACTTGCTTGTTCTTTTTGAGCTTGCTGAAGGGCTCTACCACGAGTTTTTGCTGCGTATACAGTGCTAGCAGGGGTAGAATTAGAGTAGTGGCTTCGGAAAGATCCACGTCTTCCCCTATATCCTGAACCTCTAGAACCTCTTCAGATTCCCTTATTTGTTATAGGGAATTCAGGCTTATCAAGACTGGAATATGGATCTGTTAATTGAATCATATTAACAGAACCAAAGATTAACTCTTCGTCTGATAAAGACTCTGCCTGGTTAGCCTGTTTAGGCTATGCCGTTTGATGGGGCGGTGCCCGTGGCTTTGAAGTAGATGGCATGAAATCTGCCAAAGTCAAAGACAATTTAGGCTTTGATACATACTCATCTTCTTCTGATTCCTCTTTCTTCTTTGAATTGCTCTGCCCTTTTGAGGATTTGTCTTTTGATGGAGGCTTTACTGCAGCTTTTGTAGGAGACACAATTGGCTTCTTCAATTGTGTTCGCAAAATGGAATGGGTCCAATTGATTGTCTTTCTGACCAACCAATCATCATATTTTTTCGCAGTTTTGCTTTTGACTTCCTGTCACTCGTCTCCTTCCTCTGGATCTGTAGCGGTAATACACGCTACATGAGCTGAAGAACCCTTCAATTTGACCTGTCCCAAATCGACCATCTTTTGCAGGAGGTCTTTAAATACAAAACACTCCTGGATGGGATGCCCCAACATTTGATGAAAGGGACAATAATTGGGATGGTCTTCATCTCATTCCTTGTTTGGCCTCTTGGGCACTGGTAATTGAACCAGATTATTTTCCAGAGCTGAAATGAAGTAACCAGGAACCTACTCACTTCGGAAAGAGTATGTTTTACTCTTCATATCCTCAAATTGTTTTCGTCGTTGATCTTTTTGATCATTTGGACGAAACAGCCTTTGTTGTTGGCATTCAGGAGGTGGAGCCCTTCGAGAAGATGAAGGTTTTGAAGTAGAAATAGGTACAGGTGCCTGTTTAAGCATAACTGTAGCAGTTTCTGCTTTACCCATTCTTCTTCCTGGAGCTGATGGAATTACACGAGATTTAACCTTAGCCTGTATAAGGGAATCTTCAATCTGTTGAGCGATTGAAGTAAGGTCTCGAAACCCTCCTGTGTATTTTACAGGGATCAATGGCGTGCATAATTCGTCACGCAAATTTGCCACACAGATTGGCAACAATTCCTCCTAAGGGAGTGATAAACTCAAGGAATATGTTAATCCCTTCCAACGAGCAATGAAATCAGAGACTCTTTCATTCTCCCTTTGCTTGCAGTTTGTAAGATCAAAAACTGTCGTTTTGGTCAAAGTTGAGCTAAACTGAAGATGGAATTTTTGACGAAGATCCTCCCATCCGATGACTGACCGGGATTTCAAGCTTGTATACCAGACAAAAGCTGGTCCTTGCAAGGTTCGCATGAAGCATCTGAGTTTCAATGCTTCTTGCTGCTCTGGAGTTCCCATCATAGGATCACAACAAGATACGTAATGCGTCAAATGTTGTTCAGGGTCGCCTGATCCATTGAAAGTAGGGAAAATAGGATTTCCAAAACTGGATGGAGGAGAAATTGCATCTACCCATTCAGGGTAAACTTTCTTTTCAGGTTGAACTTGCACCCGTTACCCTTCCATAGTTTCTAACCGAGCTGTTAATGACTCAATAGTAGTTATTAATTTTTGAGAAACATCAGGTTGAACTTGGTTTTGGGTAGGTGCAATGAATGGAGCTTGGACAGATGTGGTGGTTGGTACTGCAACTGATGGTAGTGCTGCCAACCGTTGTTGCGTTTGACCCGTAGGATTAGACCTCTGTGGGTGTACTGATAAAGGAGGATATTCGTGATCCATCTCAGTAGTTACAACAAATTCCTTCGGCTGTCGGACTTCAGCATTCTTAAGATGAAGACTACTCTGAAGTAGTTCTGCATTCAACCTTCTTAATTCTTTCATTTCTTCATCCTGTTGTGCAAACCTTTGCTCTAATGAGAGCGATTGACCTCCTTCAGAGGAAGGGTGAGAAGTAACCTGATTCTTTCCTTTCCCCTTATTAGATCCTTTTCGGAGAGGGGGAAGTGGGTTACTTGAAGGAATACCCAGATTTTGGGTAAGCCTTTGATTACGTGTACGCACACCTTCTTCATTTAGGTCCGTGTGCGCAACTTCTTGAGCAGGAACCTCTTCGTCTGATCCCTCTGATTGAGCCTCATCTGGTGAATCAGCAGCAACGGCATTGATGACATTAATGGATGCATATTTCATGTAATCCTTTCTATCAGCATTTCTGTGATATTGTCTTCTTCTATGTCCATGATGAGACATGGAATTCCGTTGACTTGATCCTTCAGGAACTTCTTGGAAAACCATCACTTGGAGAGAATCTCCTGATAGCTTGGCTCTTCGTTCCTCTTGAGGCTTATTCCCTAATCGAGAAAATACTGACTTTCTCTGAGGGAGGGATTGAGAATTTGAAAAAGTCCCCAGTCCAGTGGACTGGGGGTGTTCCTGCTGCTTCCGCTCAACTCCTCTAATCCCATTCGTTGACTCTGAGGGTTGGGTTAGAGAAGTCCCCAGTCTGGCAAGCTGGGGTGTCTCTTGACATGCTATGTCTGAGATCTTCTTGAAATCTCTCTTGATCTTGCGAATCTTAGTTTGGAAATTAGCTGGATGCATTAATCTGTATCCACTTTTATCACCTGGTTCAACAGACCGTTGGATGATTTCCGAAACTTCCGTCATTTGATGACGTGTTTGCTCCAGACGAGAGGCTTGTGCAATATTCTCGCCTGCTCGATGTAGGAGCAATTCAACAACTTGTTCTCTATGTACTTGATTTTGAGAGGAACTAGTTGAAGCTTGTTCTTGAGCAAGCTTTTGATTATGAACAAAGCCCATTGACTGTGGTCGGCCATGGGCAATAACATTGCATGAGACCATTTTCGGCGGGCATTGCTGACCGGAAAGCACTGTGAAATGTAGTGCTCCGTGAACACCCCATCCTCTGATATGAACATTATACGGAGCATTGGAAATTAACTGACGCAATCTTCTTAGTGCGCCAAGGCATGAACGTTGAAGGGTTCTCTGTTGCTTTTCAGCCTTCGGATACCGAGAGACTGATAGAGATGCCAAATCAATCTGGCGTTGTAACCCTTCTATTATCTTAAGATGATTTTCATATTCATCGTAAGATAATATCTTCTTCTTTAATTGACAAATAGTTTTCCATATGTTGAGACGAATATCATGGATTCCATCATCCGTCAACATCTTTGGAATGTCATACTGGGAGTCAGCCAAAGTCCAAAACATGACTGGTACTTCACCTTTTGCCAGTTTTTTCCTCATGTTCAGCATTTCCTCTTTATCATTGAATGAAGATTCTTCTACCTGTTTGGACCATAGTTGGTGTTTCCTTGTTGCTTCATCGGATTCAACAAGATTGGTAGAGATATCACTATTCATGCCGGAAGATGAATGACCCAGGGATGGTTCGGAGAATAACCTGAACCCCAAGCTATCTTCTGATGGAGAAAGAGTTTCACCTGCCGATAGTAAAACTTCAGACATGACTGGTTTTACGTTTGCAAGTGACTTGAGAAAGGAGGGCTTTCTCATCACTAAATTGCCTTCTGAAGAATTTTCGAGACAATGTGAATCACTACTGCGGAGAGGACTTTCGCAACGAAGTTCATCACCATGAGGAGGACCTTCATGATGGGTTACAGAAAAAGATGAAATCTCTTGCTCCTTGGTCTTCTGACCACACAGAGGGTTCTTGTGGCTCTCATCTGAAGAAGAAACTTCGAGATTGACCGAATTTTCATGAAGCAAGTCTTCATGAGGAAGTGTCTGTTGAAGACCTTCAGAATTAATGTTCCCGTTATTGGGAACTGAGGGAGTAGAATCTTGAATTCCGACAGAAAAATGTCTGAGGACTTCAAGAACTCCAGCATCGAGCAAGGCTTGGTTGCAGATTGGCCTTTGATCTCCTGACTGTGCTGGGCGGATCTTTTTCTTAGATGCCTTCTTACTCGCTTTAGAAATCACTTGATGACGAAAGTGATTGCTCTGAGCAGGTGTATGTGCCTGATCAGGAAAGATGGTCAGGTTAGGCTGACAATCATCGCTCAAATCAAGTGTATGTGCCTGACTTGGTTGTCCGTATGATATGGGGGAGTATGCCCCATAACCCTCTTGGACTGGAACAGATGTGTGTGTCTGTTCCGGAGTGAATCGTTGATGTGTCACTCCATCGCTAGGGATAGATTTATGTGTCTGTCTCTGAGATGATGCTGAAGTTGTTATGATATCCTGGCAAGCATCCAGAATATGAGCAGGAATTTGCTTCTGCTCTTTCACCATTGACAAAATATGTTTGGTGACATCAGCTGCCGGAACGGGGATATACGTCCATTCCGGGCATGGAGTAGGTGTATGTGCCTGCTCCTGTCCTCCTTTTCCTGTCAGTGAATCCTGACAGTACTCAAGTGTGGAGGTAGAGAGTTTAGTCTGCCTCCTGTTTGTCGTCGGGACTTTCCGACTGACTTCTCTGTGCGCTACCAAACGAGACTGTTGGTAGGCTTGATTAGTATTAGCAGGTGTATGTGCCTGCTGTTTACACTTCGCCAAACGCGGTTGACGAGATCCATCATATGTAGTCAGACGAGCCTGCTGACTAACTGGTGATGTATAAGCAGGTGTATGTTCCTGCCTACAGTACTCCGCCGGAATTGCCTGGAGGGATCGGCTTGATGCTGCCAGACGAGTCTGCTGGACAGCGGAATTAAAACGGGCAGGTGTGTGTGCCTGCTCGTTGTTTGCCACCAAGTTAGGTTGGTGGACTTCTCCGGAGATGGCAGGGATGACAACCTGCCTATTGTTAACCGGATTCCGTCTCTGGTGATTCATCTTGCCTACTCGGGTTCGAGGAACCTGAGCTGAATGCCTGGAGACGGTACCCTCATCATGTTGAGGGCGCACTAAAGCACGAGTCTGGCGGCGATTGTTGATGGGAGCCCTCAGGAAGGACTCCTATCTTTTTGAATTAAGGCCCTGAGGGACCTGCTCATTCACTTCCTCAGAGTAAGGGAGTGAATGGAAATTGCGTTCCGGGGATAACGACCCGAAACGGTTGGAGACGGTAGTCAGCACCACCTGCTTCTTGATTGCTGGCCGCCGTTGTCCGGACGACCAGGTAGAATTGTTAACTTGGAGGGCTTGACGAGCGGCCTCCAGAGTTGGGATAGTACCGTTGCGACGGTACTCCTTAACCAGTGCATTAGAAACACAGCGTTGAAGACGCTGAGTTGGTGATGTCATCCTCAGAGCGGATGACGTTCCAGCAGGAGTAGCAGCATTGGTTTTCACAGCAGCAGACCTCACAGTAGAGGTGTTTACAGCAGCAGTATTCACAGGGGTGAATTTAAGGAAAGCCATTTTGCAGAAGATCTTGATAAAAGAGTGCCTGTTCCATATAACAGACATAATCAAGATGAATCTGGCCACTGCATCTTTTGGATGAGCACATGTCAATGATTGCTTTGTTGGCCCAAGGGGCCTAACAAATAAGAAGAACATCACTTTCACTTGGTTAAGGATTCACGTCGGGTTCACCATTTTTTGTTTCGCACAGAATCCGGGGATGACCTCCTGGACGGGAGATTCAAACGTTCCGATCGGTTTCTAACAGGTTTGTTTGTAGAACCGGAAACATCCAATGATTCCACATCCGTTTGGACCTACTTTCCAAAGGCAGGCGCTCATTAGCTTGTGGACTAATGAGGCTTAGGAATTTGCATTGGTCGAGAGGATGGGAGGTCAGACTCATCACACCTTTTTGAGGGGAATTATTGTCTACTCCGGGACTCTCTTTATAGATTTAAGTTATGTTCGTGAATCCTTATTACATTACCAAGTATAAAATGTTCTTTCCTTTAGTTTTAACAATCAATGATTAAATATGCAAGAAATTTAGAGAATCTTTTATAGGTATTTGAGGTTCTTCATCAATAGAGAATCATCTATATCTTTTTAGAGATTCCTGGTCAATGGTATCCTTCAAAACATTTATAAAAAGTCTCTTGGTCATTTATGATGACCAGGCTAGTTTTAAAGCCACTCAGTGGGGCACTTGAAGTTTATTGTCATTCATAAGGACAGAGATTATTTAAAAGTTGGGATCAAACCCATAAATGGGCTACCTACGTATCCTTTGTTTTGGAAAAAGAATCAGAACCCACGTAGTTCGAGAAATGGGGTATGATGTTTATGATTGATGTCTCAAAGATAAATGTCATAATTACTTTTACACTCTAAGCTCACGTGAGTCATGCTCGGTGTGAGAAACAAGAGGTATTGGTAAAATTTAGACAATTATGCCATAAAAGATGCAATCATAAGCATTTGTTTTGGGGCTTATCTATAGATGACTGCCCAGATAGATGAAGGTTTAGGATTTACTTTTAGGGAGAAAATCCATGAACAGGGTCCATAAAGTTATATGTGCTTCATGGAGATTTTGAATACTCTAATCTTGGGGATTACTCCTAAGGAGGATGCCCATGTTAGGAGGGGACTTATGATTGGGTTTTATTCCTGAAAAGGAAACCCAAATCAAAGGTAATTTATGACTGGTTAAGAAAAGTTTAAGGGGACTTGGGGCTTTATTCCTGAAAAGGAAGCCCAAGGTTATGACTGAGTCTTATTCCTGAAAAGGAGACCCAGGTTAGGGATTAAGGTTTGGGGCTTACTCCTGAGGAGGATGCCCAGGTTAGGGAACTTGGTTTGGGGCTTACTCCTGAAGAGAATGCCCAAGTTGTGAGATTGGGATTGGGGCTTACTCCTAAGGAGGATTCCCAAGTTTGGGAATTAAGGTTTGGGGCTTAGTCCTGAGGAGGATGCCTAAGTTAAGAACTTAAGGTTTGGGGCTTAGTCCTGAGGAGGATGCCCAAATTTGGGAATTAAGGTTTGGGGCTTAGTCCTGAGGAGGATGCCCAAGTTAAGAAATTAAGGTTTGGGGCTTAGTCCTGAGGAGGATGCCCAAGTTTGGGAATTAAGAATTTGGGGCTTACTCTTGAGGAGGATGCCCAAATTTAAAGGACTATAACTGGGGATTATTCCTAAAAAGGAGACCCAGGTTAAGGATTCTCTCATCTTAAAGGATGAGGTTGAATGAATGAACTCTCAATATTTGGTGACATAAAGATGTTTAAATCACTAGGTTTTGAGAGATATTCCACATAATTCCTTTCAGATAAGAAAGTCAAGTCAAGAAATCATGCCATAAATGGCTTTGAAGAGTGTCTTGATGACTGAATCTTGAAAAGGAAATGTGTGATGGCTTAAGAGGGGTGGCATGGGCAAGATGGGCACCCAAAAAAGTTGGGGCGCGCAAGTCTTGAAAGGCGCGCAAGTCTTGCGGCGGCGTGCAAGTGTTGGTCGCGCAAGTATACTTGCGCGACATGAGGGGTACTTGCGCGATTCTCAATCGGAATTGAAATACTTGAGCGACTTCTTTTTAGTCACATTAGAATCCTCTTGAGGTTCCTCCAGAAAAGGGACGCGCAAGTTATATTGAAGGAAATAAGCCGGCGCGCAAGTGTTTGATAAGTTTCAACACTTAGGCCTTCCTTCTTCTCTTTAGATCTTATGTTCTAGGTAAAAAATTACCTTAGAAGTGTTCCGGAAGCTTTGAGAAGAGACTTGGGCGTCAGGAGCTTCAATACGAGTTTCTGGAAAAAGATCCTCTCGAATGGGGGGCCCACAGGGTCTATTTATATGCAAAGAAGACCCAGGGCGGTTACCGGGCGGTTACCAATTAGGTCGCGCAAGTAGCCTGCGCGACCAAGGGTGGCGCGCAAGTGTACTTGCGCGACAATGATAAAAATTGTGCGGTGGATGTGCTTTTGATCCTCTGTTCATGCCTTTGTCGATTTTTGATGTTTTCTTCAAAGGTTGAATCATTTTGAGCTCAGATATTCCCTTTTCCGATCTTTAGATTCTGTGACGAATAGGAGCCTCAACAATGACATTCAAACAGATCTCACACTCATATCCCAACCCATGATTGACCTCCTCATGACACTAATTTTAATTGTTATAACAAGATCATAGGCTGGGAAATTGCGATTTTTGACCCAACCCAGACATAGCCCATTTTTTCGTTTTTTCATCATTATGGATTTTTTGAAAACTTATCAATAACATTTAAAAAATTACATAAATGGGTATTCTATAAAACTCATTGAATGAAAACCTCTCCCCCATACTAAAATGGATGATTTCCCTCAAGCATATGATAATATAGTGAAATAAACAAAGGTTACACTAAATGAAATTCTTCCCCTCCACACATAAATTTTTAAAAAAAATATGCTAATAAAATTCATGTTGATATTGGGTGGAAGTTTATTTGGATTGTATTGTCGCTATCAAAGAAAAGGTTTTCGTTGGCTCTAAGGGGCTTTAAAAATGAGGATTGATGTATGGTTAATGGGAATATATTTGGATATTGTGATTCTCATGTGGTTCATAAAATGCCTCTATCATATTGATCCACACTAAAGTAGTAAATTCAGCTTGAAATTCCACAAACTATAAACTCACAAATGGGGGTGAAAACACACATTTTGAAAAGATGGCCATAGGTGTCCATGGAATGAAAGAAAATGTTGTTCCGTACAGTTGGGGAAAATAATTTTAGAAATAAAAAATTATGCATTCAAAATTTATGGGTTTTGAAACAAAATTCGTTATCCAAATTCAAGATGAAATTACAAATTTTATTGAGATGAAAACATGTTTGTTTACTCCCCAAAAAGTTGCATAAAATTTTAAAATTATTATGTTAGTAAACATGAATATTGACATTTCATTTTTTATTGATTTTTTTGGTTTTGTAATTTTATAGGTTTTTTTTAATTTTTTTGTAATGATGCACCCACACAAAAGAGAAAGAGTAAATAAAAAGGTTTGATAAATAAAGTGGTAAAAAATGAAAGAGATGGTAAGATGAAGAAAGAGATAGAGAGAGATATAAAAGGAGTTAAATGGAAAGAGGTTCCCCCTTGTTTGGATTTGGAGGGTTGCCATCTATATCTAGTGGTGGGTCGACTGTAGAAGTTGGGGATCTAATGGAAGCCAATGATGATCCAAGATTGTGAGTCCTATCATGGTGATTCTTTAACCGATGTCCAATAACCATGAATGCCCTTTTGGAAGAGGGTTCTTGAACTTGCAATGCACCAAATGGGTAAACATTATTAATAACGAAAGGACCTACCCAATTAGAATTAAGCTTACCTGGGTAAAGCCGAAATTGATAATGAAATAGCATTACATTATCACCTTCATGGAATACCTTTCACAGGATGTGTTTTTAATGGAGTGTCTTGGATTTTTCTTTGTAGACATTAGAATTTTTGTAGGAATAATTTCTAAACTCCTCCAGTTAATCCAATTGTAACATTCTTTCTTCACCAGATTTTCACAATCAAAACTTTAATATTTCATGGCCCAAAAAGACTTCTGTTGGATTTAAACTAGTAGATGATATGCTTTTTCAAAAACTAGCCAAATAGGAGACATCCCAATGGGTGTTTTATAGGCATTTCGGTAAGCCAAAAGTTATTCACCAAGTCTTTCAGGCCAGTCCTTTCTGGTGGGTTTTACAATTCTCTTAGGAACTCTTTCCACTTCTCTATTAGAAATTTCATCCATGCCATTTTGTTTGGGGGTGATATGAAGTTTATGTTTTATGTAAAACCCCATTCATTTTAAAAAAAATAATCCATGGTTTAATTTCAAAATTTTTTCTTATGTCACTTATCAGGGCACGAGGTGTGCCAAATAGGTGGAAGATGTGTGTCTTTAAGAACTCACTAATAGTATGTGAATCATTATTTCTAGGGGGTTTTTCTACAACCCATTTCGAAACATAATCAATCGCAAGAAGAATGTATGAGAATCCATTGGAAGGGGGAATGGTCCCATGAAATCGATGCCCCAAACATTGAAGATCTCACATAAAATTAAAGGCTTTTGAGGCATTTCATTTATCTTTGAAAGTGTGCCAAACTTTTGGAAAGTGGGACATGAATGAAAGAACTCATGCAAGTACTTGAAGAGTGAATTCCAAAAGAATCCAGAGTCTATAACCTTTTGAGAGGTACTTTGTGGTCCAAAGTGGCCACCGCCAAGAATTGAGTGACAGAATTCTACGATGGAATAATGTTCATTTTCATCGACATGTCTCTTTATTACCATGTTAGCCCCAATTTTCCAATGATTATTTTCTTCCAAAAAATAGTATTTTGAATCACTTTTGAACTTAATTTTTTGTTCTTTTGAAAAAAAATTTAAGGAAGAAAATTAGAAACCAAATAATTTACAATTGGGGAATACCATGGTATTTTTGGAGTGAGAGATGAAAGGATATCAGTTAGAAATTATGGATCAATTATTTTAGAATGATGTGAATAGAAAATTCTAGTCAAGTGATCAGCCACATGGTTCTATTTTCCTTGTATATCTTTGATATCAAGGTCCAACTCTTGGAGAATTATGATCCATCTTATTAGCTTCAGTTTGGAATCACTTTTCCTCAGTAATAACATTATACCATAATGGTCTGGGAAGATGAATTTGGAACCTAAGCGATAGAGATGGAATTTATCTAAGGCAAAAACCATTTCTAAATGTTTATTTTCAGAAACAGTGTAGTGAGATTGAGATTCATCTAATTTTTTTGAGGCATAATAGATGACATGAAGAATTATTTCTCTTATTTGACCAAGAATAGACCCAATAGTTCTATCAAAATAATCACACATCAACTCAATGGGTAAGGAGAAATCTGGGGGTTGGATTATTGGGGCATATGTAAGAGAAATTTTAATTTCAATGAAGCCTCTCTTGTAAACCACATAAAAATCGAAAGTGACATCATTTTGGAGGAACCGAGTGAGTGGGAGGGAAATCCTACAGATGTTATGAATGAATCGCCGATAGAAGTTGGCATGACCGAGGAATGATTGGATATCTCGAAAAGATGTGGGTTCAGGAAGTGATTGGATCACTTCAATTTTGGAAATATCAACATCAATACCGTCTTTTGAAACTATATGCCCTAGAATAATCCCATTCGAATCCATGAAGTGACATTTTTCAAAATTTTACACACTGTTACACTTTACACTGTTTTAAAGGACTATAGAGGGTGAATTCAAGAAAGATTAAAATGACTCACCATAAATGGTAATGCCATCCATGAAGACTTCAATGCAGTGTTCAATTAATAAAGAAAAGATACTCATCATACACCTATGGAATGTTGCAGGAGCTTTGCAATGGCCAAATTGAATTCTCTTATATGCATATTTTCTAATGGGGCGAGTGAAAGTAGTATTTTCTTGGTTCTGAGGTGCGATTGGTATTTTGAAGTAGCCAGTTTATCCATCAAGAAAGTAATATTGTGACTTTCCAGCTAATCGTTCTAGAATTTTTTTCAAGGAATATAAGATTGTAGTGATTTTTTCGTGTTTCAATATTCAATTTTTTATATTCGATTTACACACGCCATTTGTTCATCACTCGAGTTGTGACTACCTCCCCATGTTCATTTGTGAAAATAGTTATCCCACCCTTCTTTGGCACAACTTTAATTGGAATAACCCATTCAATATCTGAAATTGGGTAGATAATACCAGCTTGAAGAAGCATGGCGGTATCTTCCTTAACTACCTCAAGTATGAGTGGATTGAGTCTTTTTTGTGGTTGTCTAATTGGTTTAGATGATTCCTCAGGATGGATGTGATGCATGAAAAGAGTTGGGATGATTCCTGGTATGTCATCTAGGGTCCAATCTAGGGCCTTTTGTTTTCCTATACCAACTGAACATGTTTTGACTCCTTAGTTTCAGTAAGTGAAGAAGATATAATTACAGGATAAGAGTGATTATGGAAAAGGAGTGCATGTTTCAGGTTTTCAGGAAGATGGTTCAGGTCATTCTAATCTTTCATTTGTGGGTTAGACAACTCATGAATGGAGTAAGGTACTTCAGTTGCTTCAGATTCATTTTCCTTAATATTTTCCACGATGGAGCAGTAGAGACCAGATTTGATGTCGGATTCAACAGAGTTTTCAAGTTCCACTTGATTGATGGAGTCTATGAATGAGAGATCAACATCAAATTCACCATTAATAAATTGATTTATCATGGTAGAAAGTTCAGAAGATCCTTCCTCATTAAGACATGATAAACCTGATGGAATGGGGTTCAATTGACTCTTAGAAGATTCCTCAGAAGCATGGATTGATAATGTTGAGTAATCCTCAGATGGGTATCACATGGCTTGGAAAATGTTGAATATGATCAGTTGGCCACCAAATTCTATGGATAAGACGCCTGAATGGAAATCAATTTTGGTTCTAGCAGTCATGAGTAATGGTCTTCCTAGAATTAGGGGAGATACAGAAGAGTAAATCTCAACATCCATGTCAAGGACATAAAAATCAGCTGGGAAGATAGGATCATTAACACGAACTAGGACATCCCCAATTATACCCTAAAGACTAGTAGTGCTTCGATTGGCTAACTGAATGAAAACACCCATTTGATGTAGGGTACCTAGGCCATGGTTGGAGAAGATGGATTTGGGCATGACATTAACTGAGACTTCTAGGTCTATGAGTGCATCATCGAATTTATAACTTCCAATTTGCTAGGGAACTATAAAGGTACATGGATATTTAAAATTTATGAGAATAGACTGGTGGGTGGAAACATTTTCGAAGGACTTATGATGCCTCATGTGGGTAAACAATTCCTTATGAAAAATGGAATTCTTAGGAATTTGTTTGTTTGCATATATGATAGGAATGTTGACTTCAACACATCTAAACATGTTGAGAATTTCGGGATCAGGTTCAAATGACTTCTTTGGATTAGAGAGAGCTTGTGGAAAAGGAATTGGATTCCTAAGTGGAATGAGAGGAGTTGAGGGAATAGATTCATATTCATTTTCAGGTTTCTTTTTATTTTCTTTTTCTAGTTCAAAATTCAATGGAGGTTTTGAGGACTTATCTTGAGGAATAAAATTTTCTTTTCTGATCTAAGTGCAATTTCACTTACATTACCCTTGGGGTTAGGTAATGGTTGAGTTGGGAGTTGGGAAGAATTGGATGGTTGCTGCTGACTAAGGGTGGATGCAAGTTGACCATTTTTGGATTCAATGTTTTTGAGGCTAGAATGGGTAAATGGGGTAAGATCATCAACTGCACATACCCATTCTTTCTTGGAAGAAGATCTTGTCCTAGATTGGGATTACCTAGATTTTGGTTCTTGGGAAAGCGATTGTATTGGTTTAGGAATTGATATGGATCACTTGGATAGTGGAATCCATGAGGAGGATTGATCCTTTGGGGTTGAGGAACAAAAGGGTAAGGTTGTTGGAAGATACCAACACCTTGACCATATTGAAACTGGTATGGGTTTTGAGGAGGAAATTGAGGGGGATGATAGACGAGATTACCATACCTCAGGCCTTGGTTAAAAAAAGAAGAGAAGGGCACCGAGCGATGTTGGATGAAGTTTCTAATGAACTAACATGATTATTGAGGGAGGGGGTTCCACTGAGAATATGCTACATTGAGATCCATTGGTCCAGATGAATTAGATTGATCCTCTTGATGTTGTGGACAAGTGTCATTTGGTTGATATGGAGAGTTGCAGATTCCATAGTTTTTGACAGGTCCAGGAAACATTGATTCTGGAGAAGAATAAGTTGGGGCTTTGGTAGCCATAAATAGTTGTCACACAAGACTTGTAAGTTCACTCATCCACTCTGTCATCTTGTTTGTCTCTATCGACTATCTATCTTGGGCTTGTTTGACTTGAGCATGTTCTCGAGTGTGTAATTGTAGTGTGTTCGCAACCATGATGCTTATGAGATCTCTTGAAGCTGCAGTAGTTTTTTCAACAAGAGCACCACCATTTGCGTCATCAATGAGGGTTCTCTCCATAGATAATAACCCCTCAAAGAAGTATTGGATCATGAATTTTTTTGGAATTTTTTGATGTGGGAATGTTGCAACATGATTTTTGAACCACTCTTGGTACTCATGTAGTGATTCATTTGGGAATTGATGGATACCACTTATTTCCTATCGGATAAAATCATTATGAGAAGAATGAAATAATTTCTATCAAAATAGTCACATAAGTCATTCCATGTGGTTATGGAACCAAGAGGTAGGTATAAATCCATGACGTAGCAGTGTCATCTAAGAAGAAAGGGAATGCTCAGAGTTTGATTTGATCCTTAGAAACCCCTTGAGGCTTTATGGTAGAGCACACTACTTGGAACTCTTTAAGGTGGATATGTGGATCATCACAGGATGGCCCGTGGAAATGATGGAGAAGATTAATCAATCCCGATTTGAGTTTGAAGTCAGTTTCTAGGTTTCGATATTTAATACCAATAGGTTGGTAATTCATATCAAGGGCAGAAGCTTCTTTTAGTGTTTGTTCCTAAGGATTGGCCATATCTAATTCAATTTCTTGGATGAGGATAGGTTCATGAATTAGTTGATTATCACTTATGTTACTTCTAAAATGATGAAGTGTTAGCTAAATTTCAGGTTCAAACAAATCCAAGCGATTGTTTGGGAGGCTATGGGGCATTTAAAGATATTTTGGAAAAAGAAGAAGGCAGGTTTTCTTTGTTTTTTTTCAAAAAAATATTTTGTTTTTGTTTTTTTTTAAAATAACTAGAAACTAATTTTTACTTAAAGCACCATCTTAAGAAATGAAGACTTTTGAAACACATGTCTAATTGTCACCTATCGATCGGTCAAAGTTCATATGATCTACTAATGTGTATAGCAGCACTCAGGTCGAATCCTCAGCGATGATGCTTTTTTATAGTCGTTTGTTTTTAGTCAATTGTATTCTGATTAGGGGGTATGTTTGTAGAGTTTATGAAATAATATATGGATGATGTCTAATTTAAAAAATTGATGAAGATAGGTTTCTGTTCATTATTGTGGATTTAAGATTATGATATCCCTTATCTTTTCTTTATATTTCATTAAATTAATACTTACTTGAAAAGATGATTTTTATCGGAATTCCCAAGTATTAAAGCAGTAATACAAGACTCAACTTAACTTAGAGATCAAATCATTGCCATTATGTGTTAATGGTAGTGTATTTGTGGTTATAATAAATCTCAGAATCCACATATTAAACAAAACATGTCATTAATCAGTGACATATAAAGTTCAACATGCACAATATTAACTCAAATAATACTCTTCGTGAAAAGGCTCTCAATCACTTAATATCCCCAAATTATCACTCACCCTAATGATAGATTTACTCATCCATTTAAATGATTAGTAATATAGTTATAATTATTATGATGATAAATTAAGAAGATAATAAAAATAAATGGATATGAAAATAGTTTTGTGTTGAACACACATAGACACATGAACAATGATGATAATTAAAAACATAATTTTGATTGAATGAGAAAGAAAAATAAGGGAAATGGATTCCACTATATTTTGACTATTTTATGATCATTAATATTAAACTACAGGAGTTGGATTAGAATAAGAGATATTGAAGAAGAAACTAGCATTAAAATAGAATTTCAATGAAAGAGACATACAAGATTAAAAAAATGAATAACAGAAAACTAAATGAAAACAAAGGGAGAAGGAAAGGTCTCTCAAGTGAAAAAATGAGTATGGAAGGTCCTCCCAAGCCTTTGGAAAGACTTTGGTCTTGCCAATATGTACTCTTATCTTCTGAAATTCCAACTCATTTAAAGTAGAGGATGGGTATGTATTTATAGCCCAAGGAAGTGGACTGTTTGCATTCTCAATTTGTCCCTCCACTTGGATCGACGTTTTGGACATTCAGAAAGCCAAATCGTTAGATATCTCCTTCTTAAAAGTTTTAGATAATAATGTTGGCCAAATTCTCTCAAAATGTGGAGTCATTTATACCTATGTCTCCAATGTTATGACTGGTTGATTAAACAATGAAAAACTGTCAATTTCAATCCATGCTTTTTCGATGGACAAAATTTGAATAGATTTTTGAATAGGAATATTCCTTCACATCAGAATGCTTTCTTCAACTAAGTCAGCCTATTATAACTCCTATTTAACACGTAAAAAGCTCATCTTGATTTGATGACTGTATCAAAATACATTTCATGAATAGTGTGGATATTTTAATTCCCATCACGAATTATGGGCTATGTTTAAATGAATCATTTGGGACCCTTGTATTTGATTTTGGGCCTTAAAATTTTAATCCAAGACTCCTTAAATTTCCACCCAATCTTTTGAGGAGAATGAAGGAATCTTAATTTCTATATTGAGCCCAGAAATTAAATCTTCATGGATGGTCAAGTTTCTTCACAGATTCTGTAGGCCTTCTTGTGTGGTCTCTGTGGGCCTTCAAATGGAAGAATTGGACCATGATCTCTTCTAATGAAATGTTTTATATTTAATTAGGAATAAAAAACACAAACTAAATGTTTTGGATTAGTAGGGTGATTGTAATAAATAAAATAGTTAATTGACTCAAAAAAATCTCACAAACTGTACTTTGTATTAAAATATTAATATTTCACATAGATTATGCACATTTCATATAAAATCATTAAAGGGGGTATATAATAAGTAATAAAAATATTAAAAATCAATATAATAGATGATAAATTTTCATGTACAAATAAAAAATCAAACAGTTATAAAAAAGCAAAAGGATTACCAATTTATAAAATAAATTGATTTGTTTTATATTGATTAGCAATTAATTAAGAACTATTTGAATGAAAATGTATTGTTTTCTGAAAAAATATTTTTTTATATAATGGGGTTTATTATCTTATATAATATGTCCTTTGGTGGGACCTAGAATCCTTGTAAATCACCAATATAATAGTATTCTTACAATATACTATAATAGGGTCTACACTTCTAGGTAGAATTCTATGTTCAGAAACAATGTTTCTGTAAGGACCGGACCCCGGTTTCCCAGAGTCGGGGATGTATTTGATTACATTACCATATAAAAAAAGAATAAGAATCCCTAAGGACTGTGTAGTTTAGTATTATTGAAAAAATGATATAAACAAAAGTTCAACATTACTACATGATATGAAAAACAACATACAAACTACTTTCACAACATCCATAATTCTTAGGTTATTTCATCATGTCATTCATAATAAACATATTCATGGCCTGAGAAAATGAAACATATGAAAGTGGTGAGCTCAAGTACTCAATAATATTAAGCCATAAAGCAGAAGATAATGTAAATATTAGACATGTGGAAATATTGAAAATACATGCCTTTAAAAAACCTTGAACATAATATGGAATAAATATGAGCTGAGTAAATATTGCCATAATATAACATAATCATGGATATTCTACTAGTCGAATAACCACATGTACCATAAATACTATTTTCATAATGAGGTAATTCATAATGTGGGACAACATAACCATACTATTAAGGTCGTGTGACATGACCATAAATAATCATTTTGTTATGGGAGTATATAATAAGTCATGAAAATATTAATAACATCAATATCATAAACGATAAATTTTCATGTATGAAAAAAATGAAAAAATTATAAAAAAATAAAAGGTTTACTAATTTATAAAATAAATTCAATTGTTTTATATTGATTTTAAATTAATTTACAATTTTTTGAATGAATAAGTATAGTTTTCTGAAAAAAAAAATTTATAAAAGGGGGATTATTCTCTTATTTTCAGACATTATATAAATATTTCCCCATTTTAGAAAAATTTATTTTGATAAATAAATATTATTTTTGAAAATTGCATGTCAAAATTATATTTGGTTATATTTTCAAGAATTTCATTAAAATGATATGTTCTATAAATAGTGATATTAAATATTTTTTTTAAACTGCACTTTCAATTAAATTAATTTTAAAAAATTATTATTAATTTTTATTTAATATAAGTTGAATAATATTATAATAAAAATAAATTTTTTTATTGGAATTAGTATCACATTGAATGGTTATATAATATTTTTTAATATTTTTATTTTTTTAATGGAAATATTTTTTTCTGTAACTATGCAATAAATTTTAAATAGATTTTTTCCACTTATGATACTAAAATTTATTAAAATAGAATATAATTTGAATTAATATAATTAATATTTTATATTACTATGGGAAAATTTATTTTTACAATGAATACTAAAAATAGTAAAAATTAATTATCATGTTTGGGTTGAAACAATGTTACGTGGGGGGTGGCGTGTTAAACTAGAAGATAATGGTTACAAATAGTAGAAAAAATGTAAAATATCATTTTATGGAAATATTCATAAATTATATCTTCCATGGATCAATAATTACCCATTTGGAGGCCAATTTAATGATTCAAATGTGGTATCATTTTTTTCAGAAATTCTAGGGGTATCCACATTTCTATGTCTCAAAGGGCACCAACTATCTTCTACTATTAACACTCCCAAATACATTTGGTTATGCCAATACTAGAACCAATATTTTCCTTACATCTGTCCCAAAATGAAAACCAAGATTGGATTTTGGGGCAACCCCAAATAAGATCTATGATGAAAATTTAACATTCTCAAATGAATGTTTTTAATATGTTTATTATTTCACCTCATACAAAAATTATTAATCAGTTTTTATATAATATCCACATGAATTATTATAAAATAACTTATTATTTGGTTATGTTAATAAACTATATACATCTCTTCTTCCATAAAATTGAAATCCAAATCCTCGATATTTTGTAATGTGGACTATAACCTCAGGAACATATTTAATTCATTTTCCATCATGGGCTATCAAAATCAGATATTATGAAAAAATTAACATATTTATATAATACCTATTAACATAAAACTACCCTGGAATTATGATATCTCATATAAATTATAACTTTTCAACCTATTTAAAAACAATATTTTCACCCATTTATGTGGAGGATGTAACACCCCAAGCATCCATGGTACAATTCTCTTTTAATAATACAGTAGCGTGTGTCGTACTCAACTTCGAGTTATAACACACCACAAACAATAAAACTAGCTGTTATGAATAGTAATACCCAATTTTTTAAATTTTATAAATTTTATATTTCAAAGTGGACTTCATTTTTGGATTCATAATTTCGAAATTACCTTAGGGGGAATTTTTGATATTTTTCTAAAAACATACAATTTTTTATGAATAGTGAAAATACCGAGTCATTGTTTAAAACTGAATTTTTATTTAAATAATTATTTATTTTATTTAAATTTATTTTAGGTCAAAATAGATACATAAAGCTTATATATGTTCACTATAATTAATTGGAGTCAATTTATAATAAATTTAGATATGTAAAAAATTTATTTAACTTTTTACTATCTTTTACCTACCTGCTAATAGTATTTGAAAATTTACATAAAACATAAATTTACCACATCTGTGAGATTAATTTAGAAAATAAGAGAGACATGGTTTATATTAAGGAGTAAAATGTGGTTCAATAAGATAGAAATATTTTTTGGTGAATAGAAACGTTTATTTTTATTTACAACGGTTAAAAGTAAATAGGGTAATTAAGGATAAAAATGATATTATTATAACCCTAAAACATCTCTTAATTATATTTGATACATATAATTATACCAGAAGAAACATTAGGAATAAATTATGAACCTCCTTGGTCCACTTGGATTAGATTAGGACATTTATTATTATTTAATTCAAAGAAGAGTTAGAAGTGTTAAATTCATGTTTTATAAATAAACCTTTTCTAATATAGGGTTACACAGAAGATAAATTGGACTATAAATATTCATTAAAAAGATAAATAATATTACTGAATAATTATATATTATTTATAATTTTTAGACATTAAATAATTTAATTTATTTATGACACAATGATGATGCAGTAATTACCTAATTAATGAAATATTAAAATAATTGATATTATAAATATCCAAATAAATGTAAATTGAAACTTTTTATCAATTACAATAATTTTATAGGTTAATTTGAAATATTACGGTTGTTTAGATTTATTTTATTCGAGGTAATAATTCTTCAGTGATTTTATAAAAAACAAAAAACTAAATAGTGTCAAAATTGACATAAAAGTTTTTTTAATTCAAATATTATATAATTAATTGATATTCTATTGCTAAAAATATTGGATTTGTCCAAATGACTTATATAATAATAGGAGTATCATTAATGAACAGATTGGGGTTTACTTGGAAGTATATAGTATTTTTTTAACCATATAATATTAAAATACAAAGAGACATGGTAAATGTAAAACTATTTAACTAAGAGTTAAATATAAAATATAAGGTTAATATAGTGACACAAACCTGTCTAAATACTATTTTATGAGTGGTTTTCTACCTATCCCCACCATTTCCTTTAATTAATCCACTTTGGAGCCATTATAAATCTAAAATAATATTATTATAAAATAATATTTCTAGATTTTCCTAAGGTTCCCCTCACTCCTCTTATAAAAGGGCACTTCCCCTTCTCTCTAATTCAAACATTCAAAGCCATTTGTCTTGGAAAACCCCTTCCCAAATAACCTCCAAAATACCCTCCCATCATCCTACATGCCTTACTTTAGTATGAACTCCATCCTAAAGAGCCCTTTTGATCAAATCAAAAGGAATAACCCGAAGAAGAGGTAAATATTTCATCACCTCTTCCAAGTTCCTTTCTTCTTCCACTTCCACTTTCTTTGTTGTTTCCATTATAAAATAAGAAATTCAATATCTTCTATATACATTGGTGTTATAATAAATATGGTACAACTGTATTCATTATTCAATCCATCTTTTGAATGACATGTCACCATACGTGCATATGTATGACTTACCGTCTCCATGTCATGGTGTAATTGTTATTCGATACATTATTATTTGGATGGGTATAATAATGATGTGTAATTGATTTAAATAATAAATATAACATGATAATGATTTTTTATATATTATATACCATCCAATTATATATTATTTTAATTTCAAACGAATTATATTGTCGCTCGTGCATACGTACGGATTACCGTCTCCACGAACGCGAAATGATTCATTCCACATCATATCCATTCAAGAATGATTTTAATTATATGATTAAAAATAATGTTTAGAAACATAATATAATTATAAATATGAATAATATACATCCTATCCATACAAACATTACTTACATAATGAATCATATATAGGAAAAAAATTAGTTAAAACCTGAAACGATGATAATACTAAGATATTATTAACAAAGCAATGTTAAAAGATCAAATATGATATAATATTAATATATATGATTATTTTATAATTTAATGACAATTATTTCACCATTATACATGATATTAACATACCCTCGACCAATAAAAAGTACAAGGTAATGGTTAATTTCTCAATCTCTTTGTTATCCGAGGTTGTTTTTACGTAAGTATCTACGAGGACCTCTTTATCATCCACATTCATGTTTCTTAAAAGTGTATTTCAAAACATTCTTAAAATCTTATAGAATATGGGTTAAATTCATTTATAACCTTATTTTACTTTTTAATAGATGTTTATTAAACAATCTTTCTATCGTTTTCCAAACAAGGCCCTTTATAACCTTTTCGACAAAATTAAGGTAAGAATGTCTTTTTTTTAACATATACGTTGGGTGCGGCTATTTTCTGCTATTATGACATCATCTAAGCTTAACTTACAAGATTATAAGAATATTTCCAAATTAAATGTTTTATTTTATAATTATGTTATTTATAAATGAATTCAAAATACAAAGAGATATTTTTATAAAAATGGTTTTGATTTCATCTATCTTAACATCCTTTGATGGATTTTAAGATTATTTGAAGTTGAATTTTTATGATATAATACTTCCATATTGTATTCAAAGTTTTGTGATATGTTTGACTATGGATGTGATATTTTTAAACCATTCATGGTTTATGGATAAATTATTGACATTTCGTATGCTAGTTCTAATACGAATGATTATGTTACGTTTCAACCTTTTTATATAAGGAATGCATTGGACATAGTAAGTGATGGGTGGAGCCCGATATAGCTCCACGATGCATCGATAGGTCTCATGAGACAAACTAGTGTCTTCGCACAAGGCCTTGACAAAATATTATTTGTAGTCTTGGCACAAGGGCTTGACTATGTGGTTATGAAAGTCTGGCATTTTTCATTCCATCATTATGAAAGGGTCTATTTATATTGCATGTGATTATTCGACTAGTATAATTTCCATGTGAGTAAGGAAATATTATTATTTTGATGTATATTTGCCACATTATGAGGAAGTTTTTTTTAAAAGGCTTTTGTTTTTGTTCTATACATTTCCTTAATTGTTTTTGATTATTTATTAAAGTTTCCGCTATATTATTATCCTTAATGAGCATCTGAGCTCACCACTTTTTATGTTTTATCATTCCTAAGATGTGAAGAATTATATTATAACTGACCTGCAGGGATAGTCTATGGGATCTCAATTTTTTCTATTGAAACAATGTTGTTTTAGTTTTCCATTTTATGATGTAATTTAAACCTTATGAATGTATCTAGTACTTCCAAGGATACACAACTAATCGTTCTTTCGAGATTTAATCTTTTGGGAGCATGCCAATGTTATGTAATAATGCACCGACTATGGTTAACTAGGGTCGGGGCGTTACAGTTGGTATCATAGGAAGTTTAGTACAAACCGTGGAGTCTAGATTTAGATAAACTCTGATTTGATCACATTACCCTAGGATAGACTTTGAGGATTAGTATAGAAGAACTTCCTAGAATTTTGGTATTGTATATATTTTGTGAGTTTTCCAAGAAATAAAACCCTTTCTAGATATGAATAGGTAGAGGCGGCTCTGGCATAGATGTACATATGGGTAAAACCCGAAAACACCGCTTTGAGCTAGACTCGAACGAGAACTGGTGCATGACAACGGGCCTTGCTGCACTCTTGGTTATGACACTCTCAAGGAATATGCTTAGGATAATTCTCATTTTCTTTACAAACCATTATAGAGGGTTTTTGAGTATATAAATCCTCAAAGAAATTTTTTTATGATTTTAGATTATATCCATAAAATGTTAAATTTATGTTAAGTGTTTTACAAGTTTGGAATTATGTATTTTTGATTCCAAAACTAATCTAGATTATTCCATTTATTAGAAATGGTGCCTAGTGGAAGGAATGGAAACCATATCAATGCACGTGCTCCATTTAGGGATTTATATCATACTCAAGGTAATTATAGTGGATCTGGTGATGCAACTAGTGTCGATCAGCTAATCACCATACCAGGACAACTCACTGAGGTTGTGGATAATAACTTTACCCATATGGAACACCTTGATTTGAATCATGGAGGATCAATGTTAGTTTTCTTCATGAGACAAAAACCACCAACATTAAATGGGGGTACAAATCCAAAAGTAGATTAGAAATGGATAAATTCCTTAGAGAAAATATTTTACACCTTGGGCAGTAGCAAAAGAGAAAAAGTTTTCATGGTAGTTTACTTCCTCACTATAGATGTTAATCAATGATGGTCATTGATTCAAAACAAAAAGGTAGATGATGAAGTATCAAATATGGAATAGAGGGAGTTTAAAGATATTTTCTTAGAAAAATACTTTCCTCATGACCATCAAGCGGATATTGAAAGACAGCTTCTGAGTCTAAGGAAAAAGGAGGATAAGAATGTCGCAAAGTATGAAGCTAACATTACAAGGTTAGTGAGGCATGTTGTATATTATATACATAACCCATGAAGTAATATTGATCATTTATTTGATGGTTTAAAACCATTTATCCATCAAGAATTAGTATCAAAATCCTTATCGTCGTACGAAAATATTGTCTCATGTGCTATCAAGACAGAAAAAGAATCCTCTATGTCATAAGACTTCAAATCAAAGCAAGAGATGAAGAGATATGTTGAACACTCTAAAAATGGAAATATGGGGAAGAAGGGAAAAGTTTAATATCCATCCTACAGTAAATATATGAAGAAACACATTGGTAATTCATGAAGGGAATGGGAGTCCATTACAAGTGTGGTGAAAAAACCCACCAAGCCCATGATTGCAAGGGGAAGAAAAAGGCTGTTGATGTTTAATGCTAAAATTTTAGAGAAAGGGATAATTATACAAATAAATTTCTTAAGCTTCAGTAGAACTTAACTCGGAAGAGGCCAACGGATCAAGGCCACGCTTATGTTATCACTACTGCTAAGGTTGATGCTCTGAAAGACATAGTGGTAGGTAATTTAATTGTTTCCTCAACTTTAGCCACTGCTTTATTTGATTATGGATCATTTAATTGTTTCATATCATCCTAGTTTGATATGAAAATTATATATTTACAATTTTATTTAACAAGGGTGTTGTCAGTCATAACTCCTATTGTAAGTATCATTGCTATAATGTTTTTTGAATTAGTTCCCATTTGGGCATATATAATGTTCTCTATCTACTGATCTCATAGTCATACCCATGATTGAATTTGATATAATCATTAGTATGGATTGGATATCAGACCATTATGCTAAAATTTATTGTAAGATGAAGGAGGTTAAAATTTTTGATGATGATGATAAAGAACACCCTATCTTTAGAGCAGAATCGTCACCACCTAATTCCTATCTAGATCCACCCCATGTAGCTCTGATGAATTCAATTATTGGGGAAATAATATAATGAAATAAATGTTGGTGAGGAAAAAAAAATTTCAAATAGAGGATGTACTTATTGTGAAAGAATATGTTGATGTGTTTCTAGAAGATTTACATGGACATCCTCCAGAACGAGAAATTGAGTTTTCGATTTATTTAATTCCTGGATAAAGGTGCATAGCGAAGACCCCTTATAGAATGGCCATTATGGAATTAGTTGAACTAAAGAGACAAATAGATGAGTTGAGTAATAAGGGATTTAGTCTCCCTAGTGTTCCTCCATGAGGAGCCCCTATCCTTTTTGTTAAAAAGAAATATAGATCTACAAGGTTGTCCATTGACTACAGAAAGATCAATGCTATAACAATAAAGAACAAGTATCCCCTACCTCACATTAATGATTAATTTGAACAACTTTAGGGATCTCAATACTTTTCAAAGATTGACCTTCGATCTAGATATCATCATTTGTGTGTGAATAATCAAGACATTCAGAAAAAAAAATTCAAACCAGGTACGAGCATTACGAGTTTACAGTAATGCCTTTTTGATTTACTAATGCACCCTCTATCTTCATGGATCTAATGACTATAGTTTTCAAGTAATATCTTAATTAATTTTTTGTTTTATTTATATATTATATATTGTTATACTCAAAAATCTATGAAGATCATGAAAATCGCTTGCGCATTATTCTTAAAACTCTTAGAAGCCACGAATTATATGGGATGTTTAGCAAGTGTGAATTATGGCTTCAAGAGATTTATTTTCATGGCCATATTGTCTCTAAGTATGGAATCTCTATTGATCCTGTTAAGACAAGAGAAATCAAATAATTTCCAGCACCGACGAGTATAACGGAGGTACGCAGTTTTATTGGTTTAGTAGGTTATTATCAGTGTTTCGTCCAAACTTTTTCTCGATTGGCTAACCCATAAACCAAGATCACACGTAAAGGGTTTAAATTTGTTTTGAAAAAAGAGTGTGATGAATATTTTGATGAAATGAAGAGACGAATAGTCAATGATCCTATATTGAATCTACCACCAAGGAATGGTGTGTTTGTTATTTATAGTGATGCATCAAAGAAAGGACTTGGTTGTGTCCTTATGAATAATGATAGGGTTATTGCCTACGCATCACGACAACTAACAAATCATGAGAAAAACTATCCTACTCATGATCTTGAGTAAGAAGCTGTAATCATTGCTTTGAAGATATGGAGACATTATCTCTATTGTGAAAAATGTGAGATTTATACTGATCACAAGAGTTTGAAGTATATTTTCTCATAGAAATAACACAACATGAGGAAAAGGAGATGGATTGAACTAATCAAGGATTATGATTGCACGATACACTACCACATAGGGAAAGATAATAAGGTGTCAGATGCTTTGAGTAGAAAATATCATGGAGTTTTGAACAAGATTAGAGTTTAAAAGGATCCTATATACATGGATCTAGTAAATATGGATTTGGGAATAACCATGGGAGGTGAAACATGAATGATTTTTTAAATGGTTTCCAAACTATCTTTACTAGAAAAGATAAAAATTTCTCAAGCTGATTATGAAGAGTTTCAAAATAAGATTACAGTTGTGAATAACGGGAGATTGAGTGACTTCATATATGAAGATGGAATTTTGAAACTTGGGAAGAGACTTTTTGTTCATGATATCCTTGATCTAAAAATAGAATTGTTGGATGATGCTCATAGCTCCAATTTCTCTATCCACCCTGGGAGTACCAAAATGTATAGATATTTAAAAGAACATTTTTGGTTGGACAACATGAAAAGGGAGATTTATAATTTTGTGTTAAGATGTATGGTATGTCAACAGCTGAAATATGGAAGGCAACATCCTATAATTTTCATGAAACCTCTTCCCATACCTGAGTGTAAAATGGATAATATTACTATGGACTTTTCCATGGGACTAACAAATACTCCTAGAATGAATGATTCAATATGGGTCATTGTTTATCGTCTTACCAAGTTAGCATATTTTTTGGCTATAATGGAAGATTTACCACTTGAACGTTTAGTAATACTATATATTAATGAAGTTGTAAGACTTCATGAATTACCAATATCGATTGTTTATGATCATGATCCACGGTTTACATTAAGATTCTGGAAAAGTCTTCAGAATGCCCTGGATACTGAACTTCGTTTGCACACTGCCTACCACCCCCAAACTGATGGAAAATCATAACTGACTATTACAATGTTAGAAGAAATGTTGAGATCTTTCTCACTTGTCTTCCAAGGTCTATGCGATCAATATTTACCTCTGATAGAATTTTAATTTAACAATAGCTTCTATTCAAGTATTCAGATGACACCATAGGAAGCGTTATACAAAAACAAATGTCGCACACCAACTTTTTGGCATGATGTTGGTGAAAAAGACCTGTAGGACCAGAACTTGTGGAGGAAATGACAGAAAAGGTGAAGGTAATCAAAACCACATCAATGCAGCACAATGTAGGCAGAAGAGCTATGCTGATAACTGAAGGAATGATTTGGAATTTCATGTAAGAGATCATGTTTTCATGAAGGTATCTCAAGGAAAGGGTGTTATATGTTGTGGTAAGAAGAGAAAATTGAGTCCCAGGTACATCAGACCTTTCGAAATTCTAGAACAAATTGGGTCTGTAGCTTACCGTTTGGCAATGCCGCCAAGTATTTCAAAAGATCACATTGTATTCCACATATCACTATTGAGAAAATACATGCCTCACCCAATGCATGTACTCACCTAGGAGGAATTAGAACTGGAACCTGATCTGTCTTATTACAAAGATCCTGTCAAGGTTCTTGAATCAAGAGAACAAGTCATGAATAACTGGACGACTCATCTGGTAAAAGTTCTACGGAGAAACCATAAGATGGAAGAGGAAACGTGGGAACCCAAGGAACTTATGATGAAGAACCTCCCGAGCCTTTTTACGCAGTAATACTCTAAAAATTTCGAGAATGAAATTATTTTAAGGAGGGTAGAATGTAACACCCCAAGCTTCCATGTTACGCTTCTCTTTGAATAATACAGTACTGTGTGATGTACGCAACATCGAGTTATAACACACCACAACCAATCAAACTAGCAATTACGAATATAAATACCCACTTTTTGAAATTTTATAAATTTTATCTTTAAAAATGGACTTCATTTTTGGATTTGGAATATTGAAATTAGATTAGTGTGAATTTTTGGTATTTTTCTGAAAACTTAAAATTTTTTGAATAGTGAAAAACACTGAGTCATTGTTTAAAACTGAATTTTTATTTAAATAATTATTTATTTTATTTAAATTTATTTTAGGTCAAAATAGATACATAATACCTATATATGTTCAATGTAATTTATTGGAGTTAGTTTATAATAATTTCATATATGTATAAATTTTATTGAACTTTTGAACGTCTTTTACCCACCTCCTAGGAATATTTTCAAATTTATATAAAACATAATGTTACCACTTTTGTGAGTTGAATTTCAAAAATATGAATGACACTGGTAATATCAAAGAGTAATATGTGGTTCAATAAAATAAAAATATTTTTTGGTGAATTGTAACTTTTTTACTTTTATTTACCACGGTTAAAAGTAAATAGGGAAATTAAGGGTAAAAATGATATTATAATTATTACCATAAAATATGTCATAATTCTATTGGATAAATATAATTAGACCAAAAACAACCTTAGGAATAAAATATGAACCTCTTTGGTCCAATTGGATTAGATTAGGACATTTATTATTATTTAATTCAAAGAAGAGTTATATGTGGGCGAGAGGACAGAAATTGAATTTTTTAAATAATAAATTACACCTATGTTTTTTATCAAGGATAAAATAAAATGAGTGATTCATGAACTATGGAGAATATTTGGTAGAAATAATCCAGAAAATTATTGTTTTAGAAGTTGTTATGTCACCTTAACAAATTAATGTTTTAGTTAAACAAATAGTAAAACCCTTTTTAAATTAATCACATTTACTAATTTTTTTATGATTTTACTATTCATAAATGTCATAAATTTAGTAGAACATAACATTTAATGTAAATTTTTATGAATCAAAATATGAATCATATTTTATTAAATCGATTCATAGAATTGGAACAGTCTAATTCAAAATTATAATGGCAGTCATAATGAAGAAGAGGGATTCCCGAGAGATCATTCACATTAGAATGATTTAACATCAAAATTTCTTATTAAATTTATTCTAACGACCTATGTATAATAAATTTTAATATAATTGAACATATTTTACTTTAATTACTATTAAAATTTTAGTTGAACTTTATAAATAAATATAATGATGCATTATATTTCTATTAGAATACAGTATCATCACTATTTATAAAATATAATGTTTTTAGTGAACTACAAAAAAATCAATCAAAGGAAATATTGATAGATAGATTTGAAAAATTATGTTTATTTTTTAAAATACATTTTATAAAAATTTTAAACATTCAAAACAAAATATTTTTCAAAGTGGAACTAATCAACTCAAAAAAATACTATTTTTTCAAAAAATATTCCCATATATTTATAATGGTTATAATTTTTATCAAATTAATCGATAACCATTGAAATAATTTTATATTCATGTAAATTATATTATATCCATAACTATTTTATTCATATTAATTTATTCTAACTTAACAGATAGTTATTAATATTAATGTTTAAAGAATAATATTTTAATATGGGGTCATTTTTTAATTAATCTAAATGTTTTGTAAATCATAGGATATCATAGAGATTTAATTTATTTAAAATTAAAAATGTCAATTATTATTGGATTATAATTTTCTCATCTAATATAGGAATTTAATTTAATTAATGTTATCAAACATTGTGTTATTATTTTAAAATCTTAGTGTGTTATCGGTACCTCATGTAAAGTAGATCGTGATGAATTATAGAAATTGGTTTTTCAAAAATTAATTAGAGGAATGATTATAATATTTAAAAATATTATGTATATTTTATTAAATATTATGTATTATATAATATTATGTGTATGATTTCATAAAAATATCATGTAATTAAATATTATATAAGATATACCTATAATATTTGTATTTAAAGGATCTCTATTACTTGGACTATATATTCTTCAAGAAATGTGTTTATTCTTAATAATTATTTTTGATACTGATTTTTTATATTTTGAAATACTCCATATGAAAGGTTTACCAACCAAAACTTTTGTATTATATCATTATTTTCATACTTTTATATAAAAAATTCATTTTAACATTCCACTTCTAATATATAATATATAATACATATAATTTTTTTCATTAATGCATTGTGGGGGAAACATACAGTCAATTATTTCTATTTAAAATTTTCATTATCTAATTTTTTTCCATAGAAAAATCTATAAAACATTATCTATGAATATAAAATAAGTTTTATGCACATCTAACATGGAAATAATACACCACTTCTATGAGGACCACAAAAAATAGATATTATCCTTGAATTTATATCGAATGAAATATAATTTACTTGAATTTATGTAAACTATTAAATTTAAAAAGATTATTAATTATTAAAATTATTCTACATATAATCAATTTAATTTTATAATAATTCCATAACAATTTTCAATATATCTACTAATAATAAAAAGTCATCATTAAAGGGATATAAATATTATTAATTGATATTCATTAAGATATTTTATTTAAAATGAATACATGTATATTGAGAAATGTAGCTCTCAAAAATTGAATTTTGATATAATTGAAATAGGAAAAAGTTTTGGTAAATTATTTTTAAATTTAATATTTTTTCTTAGACACCATTTATCTATGATTTTCATGGAATATCTATAACTCATAAAATGTAAAAAAAATAAAAATATTACAGTACATTTTAGGTTTGATTTATTTATTTTTGTTATCTCCCAAGTGTCTATTCCATCAGAGGATATTTTTTGGATTTTTTCCCATCTAATTTTTATCATCACATGATTTTATATATCCATTAAAAAAATTGGGGATATAAAATGAAATAGTTGAAATTTAATTTTTGGAAATGAATATAAGGAACGAGAGTTATATATAACTTATAATGTAAATGAGACTATTTAATAAATAATTATGGATATTTTTTAAAAAATTATTTATACTATGGAATTTATCACTTTAATTACCCAACCTGACAAGTCATGAGCTACAACTACCTGAGACACGCCTCTATATGATAAGGGATAGTGACCTGATCCATATATAATATATATTATTGGAGTAAATTGTGTAATAAACCTATATGCATGCACCTGAACATCTCAATGTAAATGTGTATATGAATAATCATAAATAGACACAACATATTGAATATAAACCATGTTTGAAAAAACTCTTGGGTGTACAAAATTATTCTATATTAGAGTGGAATGTAAATGGAAAAAACATTCCCAAATAGAAATATATTGTAACACCATGATATCTTACTAATATATATTTTTGAATAAATTAAATTTCATTGATGACATTCATTGCACACTACACAATGTTTCACATGATTTATATGAACCTCAATTTTAATATTGCGCTACACAAAACACATATATCAGCTTATGGTGTACTCAACACTATGTTTGGATTGGGTTATTTACAAGGATGATTTTCTTCGATAGCCTATGTTATATAAAAGACCGAGTTCTATTGGACTAAAATATATAATTAATATTTTCAATAAAATGTTGTTATAGCTACCATATATTCGTTGGAATGGAAGCTATGAATAATTTTCACTACATTATAAAAGTATTTTTTACACATGTATATTAAATTAATCCACTGGTTAACAATTAGCTTGATATTTAATTAATAACTGTTTGAAAATTAATATATTCATTTTATAAGAAAAATATTTTTTTGTACAAACATGTTTTATGACAATAAGTAAAACAAACCACATTTTAGGAATTTTTTAGTGTACTTTATATATTTAATATACAAAAAAATACAATTTAATATTCCTATTATGTGTTTTCTATACAAGATATATGATTAAATATAATTTTAGGCATAAAATACAATATTATTATAAAAGGTATCTTCTCTACCTATTTAAAGAATACATATCTATAAATTATTTAAAATATTATAATATCATTTTGAAAAAGTAATCATCGTATTTAAAAATATAATATTAAAAATTTAATTAAGTTGATTTTTTTATTTTTTGGAAATTTTTATTTTTTTTTTGAATAATGAATATTGGTGAATTGTAATTGATAACAACATTTTCAAAAAATTTATTTATATAAATTAATTAAATTTTAACTTGGTTATAAATTACCACTATTTAAGTAATAAATCATTCAATATAATTCTGGTAATTAGAATCAATTTCAGATTGAAATTGGATATAAAAATTGTTGATACTATCAATATTTTTTACATTAAAATCCAGATTTGAAGGTATATTTATATGACTAATTTTTAATTAATTTCATCTAATTTTGTGTTTAGAATATCGAGAGTTTTTTTACTTATTTTGAATAAAAATAAATTATAATTTTTGTTAATTTAAAAATAATGTATAACTAAAAATTTTAGTGAATGAAATTACAATTAACTAATATGGTTAAGGAAAAAATGAGTTTACATAGTGCATAAATATTTATATTAAATTGATAACTGACCTAGAATAATGTACAAATGAAATTTTATTGAAATAATTATACCATAACCCCACTTGGATATAATTTTGTTCATTATTATAGCTTCATGATGTAAGGGAGACCTCACAATTGTGTTTATCATTTTGTATTTACAAGAATCTTGTTCCCCCTCCAATGTAAATGGGAACTCACCCCCTCACTTACACACACAACTCAAACCCATTTTATCATCCGAACCCTACCAAATTAATCTCTGATATTCCACCCTAAAATCCTAGAATCCTTAATTTTGGACGAAATCATACCATAGAATCCCTTGGGTTAAGACCAAAAGAAGTTACCAAGAGATTACTTATCATTCATCAACATGAATTTTTGTTTTGATTCCTTATCCCCAACCATAAATTAAACTGGTATAACTATTACATAATTAACCTTGTATGATAATTATAATAAGATTTTTTTATTTTTAAGGTATTAGATACACATTCATAACATTCATAAAATGGGATATTGAATCATTGTTTGTGTGTACAGAGCTCTACCACATCACGAAGAGATTTCATTTGTTATTCCATTACAATATATCAAGGATGGTAATAATTATGGAATCGATATTTTATACTGTATATCTACTTTTTTAATTATTTATTTATTCTTATGGAACCTTGATATAACACATACCATAATGCAATACATTTTTTTGGGATACAATGACAACATTTGTGGATGTGTGGACTACTTCCTCATCAATGCAATGTGATTGGTTCATTATTTAAATAGAATTTATTAATTTTTGGTTTAATTAAATTATATCATTTATATTAAATAATAGTGCTAATGTAATTATTATATATATATATATTACATTTGCGTTCTTTCTTTCAATATGATATAAAATTGAAAAGGAATTCATGCGTACGTATGACAATCTATCTCCATGAACGGCATGGTTTGTAAAGACCCATAAAATTCAAGGAAAATTTTTTCTTTATTTTCTTTGGAATTTTACAAGAAAGCAGTTTCTGAAGGCACCTGATTCCGAGGCCTGGTGTGCCCGGAATCAATTCCCGAAGTTTGGCGTGTACGTTTAGTGAACGAACGAGCGGGAATTTCTAACTTTTGAACCGGTGCCCGGAATCAAATTCTGTGGGCACCGATTAACTCGCAGCGCCGATATTCGATTAAGGAGACCTTTTCCGAGGTTTCGTTTTATGAGGGTTGAGAGTTAGTTTTGGGGGAATTAAAATGAAGTTAAATAAAATGTGGAAACACATTTTATTTTTTTAACCTTGTTGGTTATATCCTCCCAAAGGGAGTTAGAGGTGGGACCCACATCCACTTAACCTCCCTTGAGAGGATTAAGTGTGGTGGGGCCCACACGAAGCCTAACTCCTCATCACACCTTAAAACTCTCATTTAACTCCTCTCTTTTAATTTGACAACTTGTTTAATTAATGAGGTGAGTTAATTGTGGTTTAATTGAATTTCAATCTTTTGAAATTCTTGCCAACACTTTGCATTTAATTAATTAAACCAAATTAATTAATTATTTTGAGTGTTTGATTTCTTTTGAAATGATTTTTCCAGCATTAAAATGAGAGATTCTATTCTTCTCTTTGGGTTCGCATAAACTTGTGGGGAGAACTAAGGAGAGGAGAAGAACTTTTAGAAGACCTTCAACCTCTAGAAGAAGAACTATCCACGTCTCCAAAGAACGTGAAGCAACACCTTCTACCTTCTTCAACCAGAGCAAGGAAGGGAAGAACCGCCTCCCACAAAGTATTTTGAGAGTGTCAACTCGACTCGACTCGACTTCACTGAGCGCTTCTTCCACCAACGTTGACGGAATGACACTGTTTCCGCGACACCCGACGTGCGACATCTTTTATCAAGTAGGGGTTTGTTTTTGATAATGGAATCTTCTTCCCTTCCTTTTTTCCCTTTTAAAACAATGAATGTGGATTATCAAGGGAAGTTTGTTTCAATTATAATTGTTATGAAATTGATACTTAGTTGTCGTTTTTGAAAACTCCTAACGCGGAGGGTGCGGGCCGTACGAACACGGCCCGACAACCCTCTACTATTTGCTCTTGTTGTACGGTTTTGTTGGCAATGAAGCAACGAGACCACGGTAAGGATTTGAGATCACTGTAGTTAAGTTCTCGACCCGAGGAGAGCATTGGTGCAGGCGGCGGTCAAATCGGACCACCGGTGCGTGACCGATGGTCCGCAGAGCTCGACGGCGGTGCACCACCCCGGCGCGGCGGCGGCGGCGCGCCGCCGGAGAAACCAGCAGCATCAGTGCCGCAGCGGCCTTCAAGGCGGCCGGCAAAGCCGGCCGTGGTGGTCAGGGCGGGACCCCTTCTGGGTCCCACGTGTATTAAGAACGACCGGCCATACGCCGTCCGTTACCCTGAAGACCCGGGGGTTGAACCTCTGGTTGGCTGGAGCGAGCCCACCCCACGTAGGGGGCCGTTGGTGTCATTAACATGGGGGTGGGCTATGCCCCCCGTATCCCTCGACCCGCCGCTCGGCCAAACGGCCGAGCTGAGCTGGCGCCGGGCCGCCGGGCCGGGTCGGCCTAGGCCCAGACCCCCGTTTTCGGACCACTTTCGGTCAAATGCCCGTAACATGGGCTACGGGCCTCTAAACGACGCTCTGTCAGCGGCAACGTGATCCTTGGATCGAGACGCTTGTTTCGGTATATCGCACTCAAGGTTTCGGAGAACCTTGGGTTTGGCCGGGTTGGTTCGTACACGAAACCAACCGGGCCCTCGGAGCGGAAACGCTCGTAACTTGAGTACCGGACGTCCGTTTGACGTGTCGTCGACTTTGATGGATTCCTCTAAGTGAGACGGATCTTTTGGCTTAATCCGCTCGAGGTTTGGATGCCGTCGGAGTGGGGTCGGGTTGGTTCGCTCACGAAACCAACTGGGCCCCTGGAACGAAAAAGCCAATAACTCACAGACCGGGCGTCTGATTGACACGTCATCTGTTTCGTTGAATTCCTCTTGATGAGACGGAACTTTTGGCATACTTTGCCTGAGGTTTGGATATAGTTGGATGGTGTCCAGGTTGGATCACACCCGAAATCCAACCGGGCCCCTGGAACGGAAAAGCTGATATCTTTCAGATAGGACGTCCGTTTGACGAACCGTCAGCGGCATTGTTGATCACGTTGAGAAATGGCCCCTATGAGTATACCCTATGAGAGTTCGGGGTACAGATGAGATACAGACGGAATTGGTTCACTCACGAAACCAACCGGGCCCCTAGGACGAAAAGGCTAGTAACTCACAGACCGGGCATCCGATTGACGCGCCGTCTGTTGCGTTGAGACCCCTATGACGAGGCGGTCCTTTGAGATACTTCTTCGTGGGACTTTCAGATACATGGAGTATCGACCTGTAGCTCGTGGAGCGGACCCTCCCAGTGACGAGCGTGTGGAGTACGGAGACCGTGTAGCTGGCTGAGACCTAACGACTGCTTGACCGACTCGACTTGGAGTGAGTCGACTAGCCCTGTGGACGGAGCACTACTTTCTGGGGTGCAGACCCATGGCAGACGGAGCACTACCGGTGTGACAGTGCAGACCCGCAGTACTCGTCCGGAGAGTACCTCAGTAGGCTACTAGGGGGTGTCCACTACGGTGTTTGGGTGACATACCTCAGCAGGAAGCACTACTGTGTCTGGGTGGCTGACCCGCGGTACTCGACAGGAGGAGTACTTCAGCAGTCTTAGGTTAGTGAGCATTACCTTGGAGTCGTGACAGGACCACTGTACACTCCAGAGACGGAGCTCTTCAGCAGTTACGGTTTCGATAATGAAAATCCTGGTTTGAGCTGAGACTTTTGACCTTGTGTTTACCTCATGATTGAGATGGGTCACTTCCTAACTTAGGTTTATGTATGAGCATATACCTGGGTAGTGGTTATCTGTTGATTTCACAATCCGTCTGTTTCCTCATGATTGAGATGGGTTACATGATAACTTAGGTATATGTATGGGCATATACCTAAGTAGAGGTTATCTGTTGAGATCTTCTTTGTGGTTATCTTTGTTGGTTTAGTGAGACCTTGAGGGTCTTGGGGTCCCTACTGAGTATCGTTATACTCACCCCTGCACGGGCTATGCCCGCACCTCGTTGTGTTGGTTGCAGATGATGGGCAGTGCTGACGGAGGCCGAGTGTTCGAGGACTGGACGGTACCCGAAGGTGGAATACACGACGAGTCAGTACCTGGAGGTGGACTACACGACGTGACGACTCATAGAGGAGGTTGACAGACGATAGCGTGGAGGAAGCTATCTGTACCTACCCTTTAGGTAGGATATGTGGCGGACAATACAGGAGCTGCGCTATCTGTACCTACCCTTCAGGTAGGATCCGAGGAGGACAACACAAGACCAACTTCCTTCCTCCAGCTGTTTGTCTTTTTCTGTTGTACTATCGTTCAGTTGTAGTTGTACTTTCTTTTGGGTTTGTATTCTGGCCCATTTACTTTTCATCACATTCTCTTTGTACTTAGTGTTTACTTCCGCTTGTTCTCTATGGTGTTTGTTTACTTTTAAAAAGTCAATGCCTTCCCAGTTATCGGGATTCACACCTTTTGTGCTAGTCACCAGCCCCTGGCCTATGGAGGGCGGGCTTGGGGTAGTCACGGCACGGGCCCTGAGGACGGGTTGTGACAAATTGGTATCAAAGGAGTCGGTTCTACCGCAGAACGTATAACTCTGATATTTTCTTTCTGTGAAACAATAGTGTTAAGAGTACCGAGTGTGGTTTCCAGTTTAGGGAGTCCAGTGTTGGTGCGGGCGGCCGACGTATCCACACACCAAGACCCTGACAACTGATTTCTGACTTTGTGCACGAAAACACTGATTGCGTGTGTGTTTTCAAAGGTTTTCCCTTAAAATAGCTCGAACCAGGTCAGCTCACCAGGTATAATCATTTGACCATGTTACGTTGTTTCTTTCAGGATGCCTTTTCTCGGACTACCAGCTAGAGCCCAGAGGGATGTGCGTGCTGACAGCCTGTCGAGCGACAAGGCTTCGGTACAGGGCACTCTTGCAGTTGAGGCACCAGCGGAGGCACCAACGGTACTACTACCCGTTGGGCCACCTATGCCACCAGCCGTAGCAGTAGGCGATGCACGACTCTTGAGCGCGCTGCACGAGTTCCAGCGCCAGTGGCCACCTAGGTTCCGGGGAGAGACGGACCCGCAGGCGGCTGAGGTTTGGCTGGAGGCTGTGGTGAGAGTCTTCAGGCTAGTGGGGACGCCGACAGACTTCATGGTGATCTTTTCTACCAGCCTCCTTCAGGCAGCAGCAGGCAGGTGGTGGAGCCACTAGTTCCAGTTTTGCGACGGGATGACCTTCGCATGGGAAGACTTCGAGACCTTCTTCAGGGTGGAGTTTGTGCCAGTAGCTCTACACCCCGAGCGTGTATAGGAGCTTCTGCCTTTGCCGCGTGTTTTTCGATTATTTTCCGAGTCATCTGTGGGCAGTAGACAGATGATACAGACGTCCAGGAGGACCAGACCAGCAGTTGGACGATCTCGGGTTTTAGGACCGGTGGTGTGGGGCACCCGGGGTGGGAACAGAGCTAGGCGTGCCAGAAGCAGGTTGTGTTACTCATGCGGTGGAAAGGGTCACTTGGCACGTGACTGTCCGAATCCTCATACGGTTGATCAGCGGGTGTTGGAGGAGCCACCGAGACAGAAGCAGCGGCTGGTGCTTGAGCAACAGCCGAGCAGTGGACAAGGCAGAAGAGCTCTGAGAGCAGGTGGGCAGGAGAGGAACTAGTGGATACGTCCTTTGTACTACTAATTCCATGTTGCATTTGTATTCGTGTCTTTGTACTATGAGCTATGGGCTACAATAAGAAAAATACACTTATCTTTGAGATGTTTTCTTTCCTGTCCTTTTGTTTGGTTGATACTGAGTGGTCCCGGTTAAACTATTTACTTGAACCTCACTTTCGAGATTTCTACTGGAGGGGACCCAGTGACCTCACACTGATGCCGACAGTGTGACTCGACCCTTAGAGGCGAGAGTGACAGTTGGATCTCTTAGTAGTTACGTCGAGGCCTTACGACGTCATCCATGGCATGAATGCGTCATTCATGTCAGGATTGACTGTATTAGGCAGCGATTGTGGTTCATCCAGGGGATGATACCGGGTTTCTCTTATCGGCAAAGAAGAAATCATAGCAGCTCTTGTGAGACTAAAGGAGGTCCAGGTCATTCATAAGCGGATGAAGACTGCACAGTGCAGTAAGAATCAGGAAATCGGTGCTAGTCTTAGATACTCGGGCGTGTTAAATGTTAAAGAAGAGGAAGCTTAAAGGAAAGATGAGTCTACGAAGCAGTAGACGTGGAGGCAGAGCTAGGAGAGCAGCATGAGGTGGTGTACATCCTAGCATGGTACAACCACCCGCCTTAGTTATTCCTGCCAGGCTCAGGGAGCTGGATGGCAGAGGAAGAGTGCTGCTGCATGCGGTCATGGAGTGTGACCCAATGGCTCTAGAAATGATTCAAGGGACAGTCTGTGTCCACTACTAGCTACTATAGTAACAGACGTCGATATGAATCATTCCTTGCTTTCACAAAATTTTTTCCAGACCTAGAGTTTCCGTTAAGCCGTGGACTTGACCCTCATGTCTGGAGATACCTTGGGAGGAGACTCGATGATCACACTTACGCCGACGGTGTGGTCAGACCCTCGAGGAGAGAGTTTCGGTTGGAATCTCTTGGTGGCAGCGTCGAGGCCTTACGACGTTAGTTTGAGTATGGAATGGGCAATAACTGTTCATACTCAAATTGACGGTTTTAGGAAAACGTCGGGATGGGTTTTCCTTGGATGGCGAAAAGGAAACCCCAGGCATCATGGGATAAACTCTTTCACAGGAGGGTGTGACCAATCACTCTTGATTCAGTCAACCATACCCTCGTGGCAGCAGCCTTTCGAGTTCCAGTTCTAACAGAAAATGGAGACCTCTGGAGTTCAAGGATGACGATCACGTCCTTATATGGGTCTCACCTCGATGAGGTTTACTGAGATGTGGCCAAGGCGGAGAGTTATCTCCGAGAGTCAGCGGACCTTCTTAGGTCCTCAGCTAGGTAGGCGGGGTGGCTTACTGCTTGACCCATTCACCGCAGTTGCACCAGGTTCACGACGACTTCCACGTATCTCAATTGAGGAGATACGTGCTCGACCCTTCGCATATCATCGACCATGAGGAGTTGGACGATGACGATGGGGTGTCTTTCACGGAGGTTTCAGTGGGGATCGAGGATCGACAGAAGCAGATCCTACGAGGATGATCGATTCCTCAGGTGCACTTTCTCTGGCAGTATGGGAACCTCCAGGTAAGCACTTGGGGGCGGAAGGCTCAGATGCGTGCTTTGTACCGCTTTTGTGACCATAGTATGTGTTGAAGCTTTACGGGGACATAAAGCCCTGAGGTGGGAGTAATGTAAAGACCCGTAAATTTCAAGGAAATTTTTTTATTAATTTTCTTTGGAATTTTATAAGAACGCAGTTTCTGACGGCACCGGATTCCGAGGCCCGGTGTGCCCGTAATCAATTCCCGAAGTTTGGTGGGTACGATCAGTGAACGAACGAGCGGGAATTTCTAACTTTTGAACAGGTGCCCGGAATTGACTTCTGAGGGCACCGATGAACTCGCAGCGCCGATATTCACTTAAGGATACCTTTTTCGAGGTTGCGTTTTATGCGGGTTGAGAGTTAGTTTTGGGGGAATTAAAATGAAGTTAAATAAAATGTGGAAACACATTTTATTTTTTTAACCATGTTGGTTATATCCTCCCAAAGGGAGTTAGAGGTGGGACCCACATCCACTGAACCTCCCTTGAGAGGATTAAGTGTGGTGGGGCCCACACGAAGCCTAACTCCTCATCACCCCTTAAAACTGCCATTTAAATCCTCTATTTTAATTTGACAACTTGTTTAATTAATGAGGTGAGTTAAGTGTGGTTTAATTGAATTTCAATCTTTTGAAATTCTTGCCAACACTTTGCATTTAATTAATTAAACCAACTTAATTAATTATTTTGAGTGTTTGATTTCTTTTGAAATCATTTTTCCGACATTAAAATGAGAGATTCTATTATTCTCTTTGGGTTGGCATAAACTTGTGGGGAGAACTAAGGAGAGGAGAAGAACTTTTAGAAGACCTTCAACCTCTCGAAGAAGAACGATCCACGTCTCCAAAAAACGTGAAGCAACACCTTCTACCTTCTTCAACCGGAGCAAGGAAGGGAAGCACCGCTGCCCACAAAGTATTCTGAGAGTGTCGACTCGACTCGACTCGACTTCACCGAGCGCTTCTTCCACCAACGTTGATGGAACGACACCGTTTCCGCGACGCCCGACGTGTGACATCTTTTATCAAGTAGGGGTTTGTTTTTTATAATGGCATCTTATTCCCTTCGTTTTTCCCCATTTAAAATAATGAATGCGGATTATCAAGGGATGTTTGTTTCAATTTTAATTGTTATGAAATTGATACTTAGTTGCAATTTTTGAAAACTCCTAACACAGAGGGTGCGGGCCGTAAGAACACGGCCCGACAACCCTCCGCTATTTGCTCTTGTTGTACGGCTTTGTCGGCGATGAAGAAACGGGACCGCGGTAAGGATTTGAGATCACTGCAGTGAAGTTCTGGACCCGAGGAGAGCATTGGCGCAAGCGGCGGTCAAATCGGACCACCGGTGCGTGACCGGTGGTCCGTAGAGCTCGACGACGGCGCACCACCCCGGCGTGGCAGCACCAGCGACCGGCGGTGGCGGCGCGCCGCCGGAGAAACCAGTCGCGGAAGTGCCGCGGCAGCCGGCAAAGCGGGCTGCGGTGGTCAGGGCGGGACCCCTTCTGGGTCCCACGTGTATGAAGAATGGCCGGCCATACGCCAGCCGTTACCCTGAAGACTCGGGGGGTTGAACCCCCGGTTGGCTGGAGCTCCCCCCCCCCCCACGTGGGGGGCCGTTGGTTTCATTAACACAGGGGGGATGTGCCCCCTGGTTCCCTCGACCCGCCGCTCGGCCAAACGGCCGCGATGAGCTGGCGCTGGGCCGGTCCGCGTCGGGCCGGGTCGACTCGGACCCGGGGGGTCTCGGGCCGGGTCGGCCCGGGCCCAGACCCCTGTTTTCAGACCACTTTCGATCAAATGCCCGTAACATGAGCTACGGGCCTCCAAACTACTCTACGTCAGCGGAAACACGATCCTTGGATCGAGACGTTCGTTTCGGTATATCGCACTCAAGTTTTCGAAGAACTTTGGGTTTGGCCGGGTTGGTTCGTACACGAAACCAACCGGGCCCTCGGAGCGGAAACGCTCGTAACTTGAGTACCGAATGTCTGTTTTACGTTTCATCGACTTTAATGGATTCCTCTAAGTGAGACGGATCTTTTGGCTTACTCCGCTCGAGGTTTGGATGCCGTCGGAGTGGGGTCGGGTTGGTTCGCTCACGAAACCAATCGGGCCCCTGGAACGAAAAAGCCAATAACTCACAGACCGGGAGTCTGATTGACGCGTCGTCTGTTTCGTTGAATTCATCTTGATGAGATGGAACTTTTGGCATACTTCGCCCGAGGTTTGGATATAGTTGGATGGCGGCCGGGTAGGATCACACCCGAAATTCAACCGGGCCCCTGGAACGGAAAAGCTGATATCTTTCAGATAGGACGTCAGTTTGACGAACCGTCAGCGGCGTTGTTGATCACGTTGAGAAACGAACCCTATGAGTATACCCTATGAGATTTCGGGGTACAGATGAGATACGGCCGGAATTGGTTTGCTCACGAAACCAACCGGGCCCCTGGGACGAAAAGGCTATTAACTCACAGACCGGGCGTCCGATTAACGCGCCGTCTGTTGCGTTGAGACCCCTATGACGAGGTGGTCCTTTGAGATACTTCTTCATGGGGATTTGAGATACTTGGAGTATCAACCTGTAGCTCGTGGAGCGGACCGTCCCAGTGATGAGCGTACGGAGTACGGAGACCGTGTAGCTGGCTGAGACTTGACGACTGCTTGACCGACTCGACTTGGAGTGAGTCGACTAGCCCAGTGGACGGGGCACTACTTTCTAGGGTGCAGACCCATGGCGGACGGAGCACTACCGGTGTGACAGTGCAGACCCGTGGTACTCGTCCGGAGAGTACCTCAGCAGGCTACTAGGGGTTGTGCACTACTGTGTTTGGGTGACATACCTCAGCAGGGAGCACTACTGTGTCTGGGTGGCTGACCTGCGGTACTCGACAGGAGGAGTACATCAGCAGTCTTAGGTTATGAGCAGTACCTCAGAGTCGTGACAGGACCACTGTACACTCCAGAGACGGATCTCTTCAGTAGTTACGGTTTCGATAATGAAAATCCTGGTTTGAGCTGAGACTTTTGACCTTGTGTTTAGCTCATGATTGAGATGGGTCACTTCCTAACTTAGTTTTATGTATGGGCATATACCTGGGTAGTGGTTATCCATTGATTTCACAATCCTTGTGTTTCCTCATGATTGAGATGGGTTACTTGATAACTTAGGTATATGTATGGGCATATACCTAAGTAGAGGTTATCTGTTGAGATCTTCTTTGTGGTTATCCTTGTTGGTTTAGTGAGACCTTGAGGGTCTCAGGGTCCCTACTGAGTATCATTACACTCACCCCTGCATGGGCTATGCCCGCACCTCGTTGTGTTGGTTGCAGATGACGGGTAGTGCTGACGGAGGCCAAGTGTTCGAGGACTGGATGGTACCCGGAGGTGGACTACATGACGAGTCAGTACCCAAAGGTGGACTACACGACGTGACGACTCACAGAGGAGGTTGACGGACGAGAGCGTGGAGGAAGCTATCTGTACCTACCCTTCAGGTAGGATCCGTGGCGGATGATCCAGGAGCTATGCTATCTACCTACCCTTCAGGTAGGATCCGAGGAGGACGACCCAGAAGCTGCTTCCTTCCTCCAGCTGTTTGTCTTTTTCTGTTGTACTTTCGTTCAGTTGTAGTTGTACTTTCTTTTGGGTTTGTATTCTGGCCCATTTAATTTTCAGTACTTTCTCTTTGTACTTAGTGTTTACTTCTGCTTGTTCACTGTGGTGTTTTTTTACTTTTATAAAGGCAATGCCTTCCCATTTATCGGGATTTACGCCTTTGGTGCTAGTCGCCAGCCCCTGGCCTAAGGAAGGCGGGCTTGGGGTAGTCACGGCACGGGCCCCGATGACGGGTCGTGACATGGTTAAATTCATTCTCTATAATTTATGTAATATTATATATATATTCTAATCATATATGATATTTATATAATTTTTTACATTCATTAAATTTTTTAAATCAATCTTTATGTAATCAGATCAATAAAAAAAGCCAAAACATATACAAAAAACAATGTATTTATTACCAAAAACTTAACAATAACATTGTATTGTTACTAAAAGGTTAATATAAAAAATTAAAAATATATTTATGGTACAATTTATAATAATATGGATATATGTTTCATATATAATAAATTATATTTATTATACTTTTGTTTTGAATGGGTATGAAGAAATTCATGAGTTATGGTAAGGGTATTTCTAGCCTCTCATTTATTTCAATGAGTCATATTCCATATTCACCAATCCATTATTTAGTGTATAGTATATACAGCCCTATGACATCTTGTATATTTAATTTAATTTATTAGTAGATATTAAATTTATCAAATTATTTTATTATTTCCTATAATTCATGAATTCAAATAGAATCATGTAGTAAGGGATTTTAATTTCACTTTTATTTTCCATAAAACTCAAGCAATGTTTTTGACATGTTTCTTCTATGTGGAATAAATACTTCCCATGATGGTATTAACTAATTATTTTCAGAAAAATTATTATTATTTACATATTAAACTCAAGATCCATTTTTAGGTGGTTTACGTTCCAATAGTTACAAAATCGGTAAGATAAATTTGTCTCAATTTTTCTTCTTTGATATACATGATATGTTATGAACCTATATTATATTATGAGGTTCATACACTTCCCTATTAATATGTTATATCACGACTCATATATTTTTTATAAAATTTATATCCTCATGTAATTTAATTCTCCTATGTTAATAGTGCTTAAATGTTCATAGATTTGTGATAATTTATTAAAACAATATCATCATATTTCTGGATTGTAAATTATTACTCTTTCACAAATGAAATATTATGATCTATAACCCAATAATTATATATAAACTTTTTCCTCTATTAATTTATTAAGTCTTCATGTAATTATATCATATTTTTTCTCTTCATTACATAATATAATTAAGAAAACTATTTTAAGATAACATGAGTTCATTATCCTCTTTGGTCGGAAATATGTTTCAATTCAAATACATGTCTTAAAAAAATATTTCTCTATTATCCTATGAGTTTTCAAATAAAATTGTAATATTATTTATTTCTTATGATATTCAATAATAATTAATCGACATTTCATTTTACAAATAAATCAGTTATATGAAATTTTTATGGTGAAAAAGGATTGTTCTGCTTGTAATTATTTTCCCAACATAACAACAAATATTTCATTGATGATTCATTTTAATGATTAAAAGATTTATTTTTGAGAAATATATTTCCTTATATTATTAAAATTCGTTAATTTAAAATTGGTTTTCAAAGAAAATCTTTTTCAAAATATTTATATGTTTAAAATGATTATAAAATGATATCCACAGCTTCCATTACAAGTTTTCAATATTATTTTCTAAGAAATAGTTTTAAATTTTATGTTTTATTTTAAAAAAATTATAAAGAGGAATGGTTATTTTCAATAATAAATGTTTTAAATAATTTATGAAACATAAATCAAGAGAATTAAATGTGGATTTCAATGAAATGAATATTTAAAATGTTTTATTTCATAAAGAAATATTTTCAAGGGAATGATATTTTTCATAATAAATTTTCCAAATTATGTTCTAAAATCCTTCTTCATTAGGAAAAAATAATTTGATATAGTTTTTTCATTAATAGTGATATGATCCATAGACATCATTCTTATTGTTTCTTTGATTTTATGTAGTTATGATATAAAATTATATGTCAAACAAGTTACACTTCCACGGTTTATACCATGATAAACACTTATAGAACACGATTCCAATAAAGGGATATTCTATGATGAAATGATTGTGAAATATATATCTTTTCCATAGGTTATGAGGAAATTTTTATGAAGCCCATTAATTTTTATGCGTAATGATATGATAAATGTTATACTACCATGTGTCACATTTAAATGATTTCACTATGTGATGGGTGGGACTTATATCTCCCTCCAATTCATTGGGTAATGATCTATATCACTTGACATAAGTAATTGAACCAAGTCGACATGAATTTTACATAATTGGAACATGTACATCACAATGAAAAATGGGAATTCTATGTTTCTGAATTGAAAATGAAAAAATGTTGCATCCTGATCAGCAATTGGAAACATGTGTCCCGATCCACTGTGGGAAACATGTCATTCTAATCAACTATATTTACAGTCTTTATATTTATCCCTAAAACATGAATTTTTTTTTAATATTTATTGGGGTTCCATAGATTTATGATAGAATATTATGGTTAATTATGTATTTTTGATGTTTTTTTAACCTTATATATATGTTATTTCTAAAATCGTTATGTTTTATGCCATCACCCATGTTTCTAATCTACGAATGGTTGGTTATTAAGTAATAATTTATTAATCATTATTAAATACCCTAATTCTAATATTATTAATTCATATTTTCATAGATTTGTATTTCTTATATTAACACTTATGAAAATTCTGAGATCACCCTATATTATATTTCAATTCCCTAGGTTATGATGAAATTTTTTAAGTAGTAGTACTAAATTGGAAAGATATGTGTTGGAGATGATGATGATTTTCCACCAAATTAGATGAATATGTTTCTATATAAAAAATACATTAACCTATTTTGGTCCATTGGAATATACATTGGTAAGGTGATGAATATTCATCTAAAATGTTATAATATCTACTTATGATAATCATGGGTCAATATTTTTTGTATCAAAGAAAATGTTTAGTCAACGATCTTAAAAGAGTATAAGAAATCCTATGTTATTTCCTTAGGGATATTTCTAAGGATATGGCTAGGGTTGTGTCTAAGAATAAGTCAAATGATGATTTAATGTATAGGGAAATGTCTTTCAATTTTGGTAAATAATAAAGAGTGTGGTTTCCTAGAAATACATCCTTCTATGTATACTAAAAGTGTCTGTGTATCTACTAGATATTATCATAGGTGTAACAACCCTGAAAATTACATATTCAGCTGGCCATGATGGGGAACTAGTTCACAATAATTTAACATATGATACACATAGTTTGACACTCCTAGTGGATGTTCCTTTTGAATTCACAAACACTATATGAACCATCATGAATGATTGAAGTAGAATATGACAATTAATAACAATGGATAAACCTAAGTGTTCATAGATTAATGTAAAAGGAATCCTGATTTAGACAACCTATAAATGAATTTCATGATGATGAGGTTTTCGGGTCTCATTAATATTTCATACACTATATTTCTTATATTAATCATTAGTGCGATCCTGAAGAAACTAGGTCAAAGGTAAATGTTTCAGATTTGGAATGTATTAAAATTATGAAAATATATTTTCTAATATTAAATCTCATGAGATGAATTCGAAAGGTGGTATGATTATTTCTTATAATACTAATGGTAAAGAGATCGCAAATGACTTGTGAATAGTATGGGATGTTCTAAAAATATTTTTTATAATAAATTTCAGATGCATGAATAAATTGATGTCTATGAAACTAAAAACATGATTCATAATTCAATATATAGTAATGGTATATTTAACAATAAGATAATGAAGCTTATGTAATGGTTTATAAATAAAGTTTAATGATTTTGGTGATTTTTTATTAGAAGTTATGAATTATATTTTATGAATCATGTAGTATATGTCTTCCAATAAGGATTTGAAAAATATATTTAATATCTCTAATGACCTAGTAATGTGATTTAATGGAATTTTGAAATATTTATTAAGGTACTGTAACGCTTAATGTGTTTAAGATATTGATAAAATTGTGTTTTTCTTGGATAAATAGATATTTGATATGGAAAATGTAAAGTGTATATAACTGACACACATGTAATTGATTATTTATTTATTAAAAGAGTGTTCCATTTTATCATCAATTATTCTAAATTATTTTTGGATTTAAGAGATAAATAGCATAATAAATTTAAAGAGAAATAATGTATATTTTCAATAATATTTTATGGTAAATTAGGTTATTCCATATTTAAAAAGAATACATGATCAAGATATTCACATGAATGGTATGTGAAATCCAAGATCTATTTTATGACATATATGCGATCAATGTTATCTTGATTTTGAGAAATTTAGTGACGTTCTTTCTTAAGTTATTAATTTTTTAATTTTGTATAAGTAAAAGGATAACAATTTATATAATGGTTTATCCCAAAAATAGAATGAGGATTTACATATTAAAGTATTATATCTAAATATTAGAATTTATGTATATTGGATTACATGTGCTAATAATTTTCCTATGATGATAAATAAAGGAATATATAAGGACTTGTCATTCTATTTAGGGATCTCAAGACTTGTTATCGCTTCAAGAATGTAAAACATACCTTCACTTCCAAGAGTAAGGGGTAATGTGTAAATTAATCAAGGCATAAAAATGGTGATATTTTTTATATAACAGTGAATGAAATCATGTAATTTTATAATCTAGTGGAATGTAGGTCAGCGTTATGAAAGTGACCATGAAGTAAAAGGTTGTAATACCATAATGATTTTTATGATATCATTGACCGTTTACATACCTCTATGATTTATTATTTTTTTGTTCATTATCCTTTTCAAGATCACCCATATTCTTATTATCAATGTTATCTATCACTCTCCATTCGAAATTGTTAGTTTTATTTCACTTCTCTATCCATGTTTTCACTAATGTTGTACTGTTCAGAAGCTCGATTTTTTATAACCTTTTCATTTCCACTTTTAAATTATTAAAAATATGTTATTCTATTAATTTTTATGATGTGGTTTTCTATGAGAGGAATACTCAATTATTTAAACATTTGATAACAAAGATGATTTTTTTGGGTGAAAATCATTTTATGTAGGATAGAATGCAATACCTTCAGTTTGTGTGAATTAAATTTTTTTGAATAAACTATATTTCATTGATGGCATTGATTGCATGCTAAAAAATAATAGGAATTAAATATATTTAGAAACAAGTTATTATTTCACTACATAAAAAACATATATTTTAATATAGTATGTATAAAAATATGTTCTTCTTGGGTTATAAAAATATCTGAGTTCCTTCAATATCATGTGTTACATGAATGGTTGAGTTCTCTTTAATTACAATATACTGTTAATATAATAATAAAAATTTTATTATAGTTACCACCTTTAATTTGGGAATAAATTAATGTATAAGTTTAAATAAATTTTGAAAATAGGGTTTATATATGTATATAAAATGAATAAATTGGTGATCAATTAGTTATAAATGAATATAGGTACTATTTGATAGTAAAGAAATTAATTTTCCAATAAAACAATTTTTCTATGAACAGTCATGATTTTTATAAATAAATTAAACAAATAAATTTTGATGAATAATTTTATTGGAACGTATATATTATAATTTAGGAAAATATTTAACATTCAAATTATTATTTTTTTTAAAGAGATAAGAATAATTCTAATTTCTGCATAAATGTATATATTTTTATAGAACATAGTTTTTCCGCCTCTTAATGGATGACTTGGATTAAAACATATCATTGATTTTTTTTAATTTTTATATTAAAAGTAAATAATAATTTTTTAAATCATATTATAAATATTTACGTTGGGTGATTTTCTGGTATTTTTTTAGAATCCTTTATTTTATTAATACCGAAAACACTAAATTTTAATTGAAAAATGAATTTTCATATAAATAATTTTTATAGTTATATAATATTTTAAATAGGTTTTAAATAATAATTAAATATACTAAAAATCAATAAATTTACATTAGTTTATTGTAATGTAATCTAAATTTAAATTGGATATACAATCATTTTAAACATTTGAATTGTTTTACATTAAAACCGGATTTGATGACATTTCTATAAGAAAAATTTTAAATTAATTATTACAACTTCTATTCTTAGAATTTTTAAAAATGGATTCCATATTTTGAATTCGAAAATTTTATTATTTATAATAATATAATATTAGTTTTTAACAAAAAATATTAGTGATAAAAAAATTAATTATTGTGATTAATGAAAGAATGAGTTCACTTAATTGATAAACAATAATTTTAAGGGGATGAATGACCAAGAAACATTCCCAAAATCAATTTTATATACATATGTCGACCATATCCAAAAAATTATTTAATTTTGTTTATTATTGTTGGCATGTGATATATGGGATACCTTTAAAAGGTGTTTACCTTAATTATTTATAAGAATTACACTACTCATCCACTAGAAATGTGCATTAAACCCCCACACATCCACATACATCTCAATAACTTTCTATCATCTATAAACCACCAAAATAATATCCCAACTGACATATTCTAAAACTAGAATAATTACAAATAGATAAAATCCATCCAAGTAATCATTTTTTGTGAAAACCAAAAGGCGCCATCTGAAAAACATGTAATGTTCATCATTATGCATTTCTGTTATGATCCTTTATAATACCACTTAGTTTATTAGTATATAATGATTATATAATTACCAAATTATAATAAATATTTTCTATTTATTTATTATATTTTAATTAAATATTAATTTACACACTTCATTCAAATGGAACACACAATCACTGTTAGGATGTACGACAGACAATTGCCTCACGAATAGATGAGCTTTGTTCGACCATTACCATATCTCATGGTTTGGAATAATTATTTTAATATTATTTATAAATGAAATATATGATATTATTGATGTATTTATTAATATATAATTATTATATAACATATGTTTTCTTGCTTTCCATTCTTTATTTATATGATAACACCATTTGTGGATGCGTGGACTAGTGCATCCTCAAACCCATCTAATTCATTCTCAACATACATGTTTTTTATTATGGATGGTTATAATTAAAAATATGTGTTATATATTATATAAAAATTATACTATAATTATAATTCAGATATATATATATATATTTCTAATTTTCATTCTTCTAATCAATATGATAAGAAAGTGAAATTGTTTTCATGTTTATGTATGACCCACCATCTGCATGACCTGTGCATTTAATTTATTATTTCTATAATTTGAAGAATATTTTAAATTAATATTTTCTAAATATATATGATATTTATATCTTGAAATAAATTCTTGATGTAATAAAATCATGATCTTTGTATAAACGAAATAACGGTTATAACCTAGAATGTAACATTGGAAAGGAATTATTAATAAATGGATAATATAAATACATAATAAAATAATATATTTTATGATCTAAAATAATAAGGTTATTTTTTTGATATAATATAAACTCATATATTTTATACAAGTGGTTTGAACTTGTACTATTAATGTAAATACTTATAGTAATTTGATTTCTAGTCTCACATTTATTTCTATAAGATTTAGGACACATTCACCACTCATTTTTTTGTGGTGTATGTACTTCAATATGAAATTTTATATCATGAGTTTAATTTATTTCATGATAATAAAATTTTATTTTTCTCTTATTCATTTGTATTCCCTATGATTCAAATGTTACACAAGTATTAAGGGATTTCCCTCTCACATTTTTTCAATGAGAAAGATTACATGTTCATCACATATTTCTTCTATGTCGTGTATTTACTGAACATGAAGGTATATAAATATAGATTTCAATTTTTTTAATATAAAAATATATTTTAGGATCTCAATTTCATGGGGTTTATTTTCCAAATGATACTAAATCATTAATGGAATTTTTTCTCAATTTTCATTCTTTCAGATACTTGTTCTGTTATACAGTTATATTTATTCATGAGGAGTTTAAAATACAACTATGAAATTTTATATCATGAATCAAATCATTTTACTGATATTTTAAGCCTCATGTAATGTTATTCTCTCATTGAGATTATTATTAAATTTTACAAAAGTTGAAATATTTAATTTCTATAATCTTATCATTTATCATGATTTCTTTTGATTATGCTTCCATTGATGAACTCATATGATCAATATACCAAGAATTATCAGTAAAAATCTTCTCATATATAAATTCATGATAAATTAATTAAATAGTACTATTTTTTATTCCTTTTAAACTTATTATAATTATTTTTTTATAAAAATCAATATTATTACTCTCATAGGACAGTGATATTTTTTCATTCAAAACCATGTTTTCCATAAATGTAATTAAAAATGTTTTAATATTCAAATATAATTTTTTAATCAATTTTTTGCCTATGAAATTATTTTTAAATTTTTTTTTTAAATTTAATATGATTTTAATTTTCATATCAATTAACTTTTAAAAAAATTTTACTGAAGAAGGATGGTTAAGCATCTAAAAATTTGTCATCATTCCTCACCATCATTTCATTGAAGCTTCTACTATAAATTTTCAATATTACATCCAATGAAAATAGATTTACAAATATTCTAGAAATTATATTTTTTCACTGGTTATCATAGATATAGTTTTATAAAAATATGATTGTAATTTTTTAAATGACTTTCAATGCTTCCAATATAAGTTTTAATTTAAATTTATAAAGAAATAGGTTTTCAAAAATCTTTTCTGATTTAAAAATAATTTTCCAAAGAAAAAAATATTATGCAATAGAAATGTTTTAAATTCATTCTAATTAATAATTCATGAATTTTTAATTTTTCTTTCATATAAATGGATTCAAAAAAAATTATTCAAACAATATTTTTTTAGGAAAGGGTATCTTACATAAAATTTCATCCAAATATTCATAAAAAATAAATCTTCATATAAGATAACATCATTTTTTGTATTTTATACATTTTATGGGATATAATCCAATGAAACCATTATTATTCTTTCATTTGATGGTATATTTTCTTGATGAAATTTTTTTTATGAAAATAATTTCACATCCATATCTTAAAGCCATTATAAATGATTATGTAAACTGCTTACATTCAGAAGTTATCCGATGATGAAAAGATTATGAAACATTTATATTTTAAATATGTTATGATATTATGTTTAAAAAAACACTCTCTTTTGTGCTTTATGATATAATAAATTATTTATACATCTATCACATGTATGTATGATTTCACTATGTGATCGTGGGACCAATATCCCTTTGCAAATATTTGGAAAAAAATTTATGTCTCATGAGATAATGAATGGAAAATGTGTTTATGGGATTAACCCATATTGGGAAATGAGTGTTTCATGATCCATTATAGGAAATAAGTGTTCCATGGTCCACGATGGGAAACGAATGGGTCTTGATCCACAATGGGAATTAATTGTGTCTAGATCCAAAATTGTAAATATGATTGTTATGATCCACTATGATCATTGTATTAAATGTCATCCTTGAAAAATGAAATAGTTTTCTATATTTAGGATGGTTCTACACTTTTATTAATGAATCATATGATTAATTATAGTATTGTGATGGTTTATCACTGTTATGGATCCTGTTTTCAAAAATGATAATTTGTTATTCCATGGATCCAAATTATGATCTATGATATTATTTTTATGAAATTATTATTTTTTTATTATAAAATCCCCTTATTCTAATCTTACCCTTTAATATGTTGATAGATTTTTACCTCTTATTTTCTCCCTTACTATTAACTAGAGTCCACCCAATCTGATGTTTCTATTTCCCCGGATATAATGAAAGGTTTAAATTATGAGTAAAGAGGAGGATGATATTTAATTTAAATGATGCATATTTTTCACCAAATTAGAATAATTTCATTCCAATTTCCAAATATTGTAAACTATTATAGTACATGAGAATGTACTTTTTTAATTTTATGAATATTCATCTAAAATAATGTAATATCAATTTTTTAAAGCACGGGTCACTATAGATGTCCCAACATGAAAATAATTGAATATAAAAGTACCGAGAGATCCCATATTACAATGTTCAAGCTCATATCAGCATACACAACCTAGATCATAATTATCCCTATGTTACTCTAATGTCACCACTGTCATATTTATCTTTCGCAAATGAAATGACATGTTCAAGAAAATCTTATGCATGGGTGAGTATATACACACCAATTAGGACACCCCAAAAGCTAAAGGGGGTGCAGTAAGATACATTAAATAAATAGAAAGTAAACAACTCAACCCATAAAAAGAGTGTATAAAGTCAAATGACATTGATACAAATATACATACGTATATATATATATATATATATATATATATAGGATCTAACCAGATAAACCATAGTGAGATATAAGGGGATTTCCATATCCAAAACCAACCAGATAAACAATGATAATAGTTCAATATTCCCATAAATGATTCCTACAATCTCTCCCATCTACCTAGGAAAATAAATCTATTAATGCCACCCATCGATACTATTCCATGTAGTTTAGGGTAACAACCTCTTGAAAGAGGACCCATGGCTTGTAAAATACGAGGCTTTTACAAAAGAAATCAGTAGAGGACCCACATTTGGACAATATAGAGGGTTAAATTCTAATATTTTTAGACTCGTAACTTGATACCACATTGGGGTCCCACTCAGATAGAAAATTGAAGATCCTTGTGCTACCCTACATGAGGGGGTCACTCTAGCAGTCAATGACTGATGCCCAGCCTAGTTGTAGGGTTCCACTTTCGTAATCGAGAAACTATACCCATGTTCCACAAGATGGTTCAACTCATAGGATATATAGTGTACCCAGGTCCTCACTTATAGTAGGGTTCATCTCAATATGTATTTAAAGGTCCCATGAATATCCATACATTAGGGTTCCACTTTGATAGCCCATTATCTATGCCCTATCTCGGTATGCGGGTTACACTCTAGAAGTCAGTCGAAGACCCATGCCCAGGTTAATGAGGATACCACTATATGATATTAAATAAAACCCATTCACATCCAAGTGGCAGGTTTACTTACTATATATAGGTAGGGTACCCATTCCATACCCTAGTATGATGTATCCACTATAGAAACTCATTTGATCTTGTCGGCTCACTATCATCCCTGAGCATGGCCTGCATAATATCTTTACTAAGACAAACACGCATAGTATCTAAAAATACACTATTGAGTCCACCACCATGTTCTACATGAGAAAACTCTATATAGACTATTCATATAACAAAATTTAATTCCAACAAAAGATATATGGGATTTTGAATTTTTTTAAACAGAAACTTGGGATACATGGTGTGAAGCGGATCCATATGGTGTGTGGTCCCACACTTTATACCATACATTTAATTTCTATGAAACAACAAAAACCACATATTTGAGTACATGACATACAGGTGGACTACAAGGCATACCCAATCTTTCTAGGTTCGAGCTGTGTTCTTTAGGTCATGTCCTCGTACTTCGGTACATGGCACACACCTAGTCGCATCCTCTAGCTCAGGTATTACCCACACGCTTCATCAAAAAAAAAATTACACCTAGGGAGGGATAAATAGATTTTATGGTTCCTATAAAATGATCCATCCTTATCATATCAAAATAAACTAACTTCCATAATAAAGGGGTTACACATGGTTTGTTCTTAGGAACTACACGATATATAGTTAAATTTTTTAGTGAAATTTATATTTATTATCTCCAAAAAATTTGTATTCATTCCGCATTTGAATATTAAATTGTATACAAGTTAAATCAATGAATCGGGCTTTTTCTATATTTTTTGGCCCTCTGATGTCCTGAAAATCGAATTTAGTTTCTATGGAAGAAATCTGCCTGAACCACTTCAAACTGCTCATGTATTTGGTCACACTCTATATTATATTCTATTAATATCCAATTAATTAATAACCTACATCCTAAAACACCTCCATTTCTATGTAGGATTTATTATTCCATTCAACGCATGTGATTACACTATAAATCTGAGGTTCTGATTGGGTTCAGTTCGCCCGACAACAGTGATCCATGGCCTTATAGATCAATGGTGAACAATGAAAAAAACTTAAGGATAAAGGCAATGAAAATGTTGTTTAGTCGATATTTTAATATTATTAATGTCCATTTTTCTTGAATAGGGATATCCTGTTTGAGAAATGAATGAATAATTAATATAATTTATGTACATGACTTCATGAAATCTCTAAAAAATTAGTGCATGATAAATGAATGGAATGATCATGCTTAATCAATTTAAGCGATAAGGTAATAAACAAAAAATTGATTATTCTTAATTGGGTATTAGAACATTTTTCATCAAATGATATTATATCCAATTATATAGAGGTTCCTCTACGTTTGTTTCACTTTTATCTACTTCACTCATGAGATTAAATGGCATCTAATTTGATTCTCTAATGGAAGGAGGAGAAGAATTATCATGATCATTCTAGAGTTTAAGAGACTAAACCATGGAAGAATCATTATAATGACATAAATATAGACTAAAAATATTATATTGATTTAATTAATTAATTAAATTTATATTTTAAATATTCCACTAAACGTACCTCCAACAACAATCTTTTTAAAGTGCCTTTTGCTGACCTATTTTAGGTCCTTGATAAGGTAACAATTATCTTATGATATCAATCATGGTCTCTGATTTCTAATCCAAAATTTCATTTAGGAGTAACCCAATTTATTTTTAGAAAAAATATGTGTTAAATATAAAATATTTCTAATATTTTATAATATTAATTCAAGGAACACCTTCCCTTGGAATTTCATTTCATATCATCTACTATCATTGAAATTCTATATAGAAATATTTTAATATTTTATTTGGAAGGAAATTGGTCTCTACATCATTAAAACATTCAATTTTTTTCATCCCTAATGTGAACATGTAAAAAAGAATCTCATGATACTATTCCCATTTCTAGATCTCACATTCATATGAGCTCTCTTGCATGTTCATGTGTTGCCACAAGATGCATACCAAAGGGATGATCCATCTATGCAGGTTCCCCTATTATTGATCCTCAATTGGAACTAAATTCTATGAAAAAGTGTTTCCTTTCACAATGTTCAACATTTACAATTAAATTACTTGTGTGATTCAATTCAAATATCTCTTTAACCATGACATGTAGAAGACATCGTTCACATGCTCTAGCTGTGGGGGTAGGTCCGGGTAATTAGAAACCTCACCAACCCAATCTAAGAACTCAAATGATCCTATGAACCATGAAGATACATTGGATCCCCAAAAAAACCTCCACAGCCCTCATAGAGGTGTGAATATTAAGAAAACATAGTCTTCCTGGTTGACCTCCAGGGGCTGATGAAGACCATTTGCAAAAGAATTTTCTCTACATTGGGTCATCCTCATCTGCTCATGGATAAACTGAGCCTTATCTGTCATCTCTTGAATCATATTTTTCCCAAAAAAAATCTCAAAAACATCATTATAACTCAATTTTCCCCTATATGATCTCCAATAAAAATCCTTGAATGGTACAATTTATATAGTATACTGATAGCATCTATTGTAAAAAAACTCTATAAATAGAACTTGATCCTCCAATATTAAACTCAATTCTAACAGGAATTCCATCATCATATCCTCTAACATGTAAATTGTGATATTAGTTTTTCCATCTATATGTGGGTAAGATTTTATACTCATCCTCACATGGAAAATGAATACCTCCAGTAGGCCTCCCAAAAATCATGATGTGAACTATGCATCATGATTTGAGGAAATAGTTGATGGAAGACTGTGAAGGTGAACGATCTCCTATATTTACATCTACACAAAAATATCACCCAAAATCTTATCCCTACAAGAAAGTAATTGTTCCAGCATCGTGATTTGCTCAGTAATCACACAGATGGCATCATTGATATTCTCATTCCATAGAGTCCATATCATTAAGTCCATTGATATGGAATCCCACTTCCACTATATAATTTCAAGGGGCTCTAAAAACATACTAGAACCTAGTAATCATTATTTTCCTACTGATAGGAAAGGCACCAGGACACTAAATCAGCCACACTTCATCTCATGTCAGACAACCCAAACTACTGTTGAAGTTCTTTTCCCATCTTCAACATTTCGGGATGTAAATCTATAAGATAAATGTGGAGCTATTAAATAACCACTCCATGTATCATGATTGGTACCACCCCCATCCCTTGAAATTTATTTTGTGATTATCTAGTTGATAATATTCACTATTTGAATCAGATTTTGACATCTAGTCATGAATAAATCATAGTTGATGTCACTTTTCTGGGACTCAATAACATGTTTGAGGAAATGAGAAGTCAATACCATTGACAAAAGAAATTTTTCATTCCCCCAATCCACATGGGTCATCATAAAAGAAGTGAATAACTCAATAGACACCTTCACTAAATAAGAATTGGAAATCTTGCTGAGGGTATCTACTACCATGATCATTTTCCCTAAAGAATAAACTATCTCAAAGTTATTGTCTTTTAGGCCCACCAAACCGCCCTATTGTCTCATGATCAATTCCATCTACGTAGTGACATACCTGATAATCTAATGGACTTATTCAACCATAATGTGCTCTACCAATAGATAGTTCCTCCAAATCTTTAAAAAAATACTACTACTAACTCTAGGACATGAGTCTCATAGTATTTCTCAATGGGCCACAACCACCTCATATAGTATGTGATAACTACCTAATATTGCATCAAAATGTATACAAACCCCTAATAAGAGTCATCACAATACACAAGTACTCCATGACCTCCCTTGATAGTCTTAACATAGGACCACTTGTCCACATAAGAGTCAACTCCTCGAAGGCCCAATGGAACTACTCCATCCATGTACAGAGATGAACATTCTAGGTCAGGATGGTCAATGGGACATCGTCATGGAGAAGTAAACAACAAACCTCCTAGATTATCATGCCATGCAATGAAAACAATGAACCATTTAACGCCCTCTTTATAGGATCCTATGAAATAAATGCATCCATCATAAATGCGAGCATGTATAAACTGTGATATGTGATTACATGGGAAAGGATGTGAACGTAATGTATCCATAACTATCACTTAATGATATTAAAATAATTATGGTGATACAAAATGAAATCTAATACCACCCCAAGTGTATTGCATGCTCCTTCTCTGATATAGTGTTTTTGATTATTCCATTTATTAAGACAAAAAAACTATCCCTTGAATGGCTGGATGTTTTGGTTCATCAATGCAATAAACATAGTGGGGGACTTCATCATAAAAAGTTTATCAAAGTGAACTCATAGTGTCTATAGTGACATTATAATGCAAGATTCATAATATCAACATTTTTAACTCTCAACAAATATTACCCGAACCAGAGATCGATCTTTAAGAACCACCACATGCCTCACAATAGGTCAAAAATATATTCAATCATTGGAAGGGGGTTTTCCTTATAGTGTCCTTGTTTAATTTACAATAGTCTATAGAAGGATACAATATTACATCCCACTCATTCATGAACACCACTATGGATTACTAGGGGGAACACCAGCTCTGATTAAATTCTTCTTTCAATGGTCCTCCAACTGCAATTGCATCTCCTAGAACTCATTAGGTACATATGATATGCCACATAATATATCAATTTTATACTAGAATTCATGTCAATACAAAACATTATATCCTACCATGGAGGTCATCATGGAACATCCTTGGGGAAACGGTCAATAAAATCATCCATAAATGATAGAGTGTTGATTCATGAAGAATCTACTACACTAATGGATACAATCTTCAACTGATTGGAGATAGTCTGTAGTCTCCTGCTCGTAGAACCTACATGTACCTACCATGTGTTATCTCTTACTCATAAAAGAAAATATGATCCCCATAATTCAATGGAATCTGACAAGTATATTGTGAAATATTTCTAGTCTTTGACTATAGAGAACCAATCCATACACTTGATTATTTCATGGTGTTCCATATTAATTACCAATAGTTCACACAAGAACATCTACCCACTATGTGATATCTCTAACTTCAGGTAGATATATTATATAAAGTAATTGTTCTGTGAATGAACATTATGACAAAGCTATTGGGATAATGCCTAAACTTGGAGTTCTAGATCTTACACTAGTAGTAAATAGATTAAGTAATTAAATGAACCTATGTCTACTAATACTGATGAAATAAAATAGTAATCATATATTATACTTTTAATAATCAGGTGCGCTACTAGTTAATGTGGATCCATTGCCAAAATCTATCTATAGCCATGACCAACAAATCAATGATCCTGATGTGGGATTCCTATTAGGGGTGGTGGAAGGATCTCATAGAGTTATCCACTAACCATAAATCCTTATCAAGGAGATCCATCTGCTCCACTACTAGCTCTAGTACCCAAGGGATCACCCTTATCTTACCTGGGATATCCCTGAACACTATGATGCCTTTGTTGTGGCGTTGTAACAGCTTCCAACATGTGCTCCTCAATATGCCTAGTCAGGCAGTCTTAGGCTTTGTAGAATCACCTATCACAATCGAAGAACAATACCTCTCTAGGAATCCCTGATCCTCAATGATGTCCCTGACCAAGCACCTGAGACAGCGCTTAGGAAGACCCTGCATGCCGTGATATTTCTAGATGACATGTTCTTGATGTTTTCATTTGAATCTTCCCTATGAATAACACAACCAATTCAATCCACCTTACATCTCTATGATAGAAATATCTTTTTCACTAGTACCCATTCCAACCCACCATCATTTTTGGTGATGCACAAGGGTACCGCACTAGAACAAGTCACTGTATGGAGTGCACACTCAAACATCAATGATTGTATGTAGCTATCATAGATCATGTAAAGAGAGTACAGAATAAGTTTTATGAACATTTCCATGTATTCAAGAACTAATATCCCTACATTAGGTAGCTCCAAAAATCTCATAAATGTGAATTGTGAAAAATATAAGGGGTGGTGCTCATTAAAAAATAGTTTCTAGTAGTTGATCGATGAGAGTGTCACATCATCATGTATATGTGTAACAAGACTCCACCAACCCCTAACTGATCCATAAAAAATTAATGATTTCAATTAAATCGCCAAATACATTGGTGTTCATATGGAAATGAATACATAGACCCCCAAATGTATCTAAACCACCACTGCTTGGGGATATCGCTCACTAGGAACCCTTAGTATCCTATGGCACTAAAAATCCAAAAATTTCACTAAAACTATAAACATCATTATCCTTCATTACTCTGTTGATCTATTTCTTGATAGGTGGGGGTTAGACTACCTATCTACTTAGAGGAACGATCTCACAGGATGTACACTAAAATGAGGCCTCATCACTCATCATATTTCCATTATGATACAGAAATGGTAACATGGATGGATATTGTCATTGATTCGTCCTGAATGATTACTCAAGACTAACCATATCCATATGAACATATATATATATATATATATAATATGGAGAATAATTTAGAAGTAAATTCAATGACTCAATCATATATGATTAATTTATCATTAGTCCCTATAACAAATGCCTTAGTATGTCATGTTGACAAGGAGAGAATCATGGTCATGGTGAATGGATACGTCTATTGCCCATATCGTCACATAGTTTCCTAGTCTGAGAGATTCACTTATGAACCATTGAAAAATTTCCCTATATCTAACAAAATATTCATAATTCGACATCATTAAAAACCATCTTATGGACTAAACCACCCATGATAACAATCAGTCATGACCCTACCCAATGGAGATTGAGTTTCAACTAAAATAGTCCCAAATCCATATGCTTGGGGATGGATAGTAATGCCAAAAGGAATATATAACATGGGTGTCCATTGAATAATGTACATGTACACATGAACCATACCATTTTAATTTAGAAGTATAGAGGAATAATAATAAAAGTATTCAACAACTACAATATAAAATAGGTATTAAAAAGCATTAGGATCTACAAGAGTACGATAGTTCAAACTATAAATATAATGGGAAAAAATACATGCACAACTATAAATATTTTGTAACATAATAAAACTAGAATGTATATGTGACGATAGATCCCAAATCCATGTCTTTATGATCTGATCACCATTTGCAGCCAAACGATCCAAGTATTCCTTAGCTCCCCTAAAATCAATGTTTATTATTATTCCATCTATAATAGTCATGGCATGTGGGTGAAAAGAACATATATATATGACTATACAAAATCCTAGTAAGACTCCCAAAAAATAAAATGAGGAGAATCAAGAGACATGACTGGAATAAAATTTAAACATGTTAATCCACACCAAGAGAGTAAAAAAATAAAATGATATTGGTATATATATTCGCTAAAATAAATGAAACCAAAATGAGAGAGAAGTTCATATTAATATCATGACCTATATCAAAAAAATATTTCTTGTATTTCTAGTATCCAATCAACGGTTCTTATACTTTCTCACATCTTCCTAGTAGAAAACATCAATTTCAACCTACACCTCACCACTTTGTTTCACTGTTTATGGAAAGAATTACTAGGTAGAGGACCCATACCCTGGTACGATAGGAGGGTTCCACTGAAGTAATTGGTAGATGATATATTCATATCCCTTATAAAGGGGTTCACTATATTATTAAAAGATACATAACCCTATAATAAAAGAGTTTGGAACTTGGATTGAATATAGTGGACCCATTCCTGGCCCTAGAGGATGGATCCACTCTTGTAGTCGAGGATCCATGTATAGTTTTACTAGAGGGAGACACAATAGACAACCAAGAATCATACATTATATCATTGTATGTTTTCACTCAATGGATAGTTAGTGGATCTATTTTATTCCCCAAATAACTATGCCACTCTAGAAGTTTGTAGAGGACCCATGCCATGCCCAGCTGGAGGGTTCCACTCTTATGGTCGATGATCCATGCTCTATCCCCACAGATATTTTTCACTCTAGAAGTAAGTTAAGGACCCAATACATGCCCAGTAGAGTGGTTCCAATCATGTAGATTATATGACCCTTTCCCAACACATATTTATACTGAATCTTTTTAGATATATAGATAGCCCATTCTAGAACCTATTTTGAGCATGGAAATCTAGACGGATGCTCTGATCCTATGTTATCTATTTTAATATTGAGAATCTCTTAAAAACTAACCACACACGAAAAAACCTTGTATCAAATCTCAGAAGAAACTTCCATGGACAGCATCATGTAAAATGTTAAGAAACATTATGGATAGACTATTCACATAGTGAAAATATGAGTTCAAAATGAAGGAGATAAGAGATGATGATGTTTTCAAAAAAGGAAACTATTGGTACACATTGTGAAAGGGTCCAACACGGGATATATTCCCATTTTTTATCTTGTACATTTTCTCAGTAGCGTAACCCCCATCTAATGATGAGGTAAATAGAATATCTAAACTATTTGGGCTTGAGCACTGTTCTCCTAGTCGTGTACATGTACATTAGTGTACAATGTGGGCTTTTTCATTTCCTCATACTTAGGGTTATTCCAATGTCTTCCACCACACTAAAATTACACATAGGGACTGATATGTGGTTTTTAGGTGGATGAAACTCTATTGCATCCAATTATTTTCCAAAAATCATAGCAGTCATAGAAAATTGCTCACACATCATGTGCTCTTTTGAATTAGATGACCTATAGTCTGTATTTTTATATATGTTTAGATACTCACTTTGTATGCTATTAGTGGCCTTTTTTCATCTAATGTGTCCTCACATCCCTTTGAAATGGAAAAAAATTATCCAGGTGATGAATTATTCCTTTGAGTGGTAGTAAAATAGAATTCAATTTGCTATGCATGAAACCTTCATTAACACCACCCACCACATGTCAATTTTGTCACTGACTATATTTTATTTGAGTTCCAATTTAATGAATAAATTATATGAAACTAGAAAGGCCATAATTTTTTATCATTTTCATTTTTTTGTTCATTTCAGGTGATTTTTCTATGAATTCAGGGGTCTAATTTGTCTCGTTACAACTTGAAAATGAGAGGCTATGGACCCATATCCCAATGGGGAAAAAGGGGATTAAATTTTGGTATAAATGAATAATGTTTTTTATTAATAATTTGAATTTTTGTCTATAAATCATGACAGATATATTCGATATGAGAAACTAATGAATAATTAATATTATTTTTATACATGGTTGTGCTAAACATCCTGAAATTGGAATAGATAAAATAAAGGATTGATCATGATCAATAAATTTAACAAATACGGGTGGAAACAATTAATTGATGTTCCCTACATGGGGATTGGATTGTTTTCAATGTTCATCCTCACCAATGATTGTGAGGGATCATTTCATTCTCTGCACATTGATTTTCTTTCATGAAGAAAATTTTAGTTAGGTGATTTGATATGCCAAATGGTGGAGAAGAATGATCTAAATCCTTTCTTAGACTCTTCTGATAACCATGTAGTATTCATCATAATGATGTTGTTATTGATGAAAACCATTATGTTAATTTAATAAATTAATTGAAACAATAATTTAATAAATCCACTAAATGTTCCTCATAATGAATCTTTATCTGAATTCCCCACAGCGACCTGTTTAATGACACTCCTAGGGTAATCATTATATTTAGAACCAACTCATGGTCTGAAATTTTTAATAAAATATTAATATTAAATGTTATCCCATTTTCATTATGAAATTGTTCATGAAAAATATAAAATATATTTAATAATTTTATTAAATTAATTATGGGAAAACCATCCCTAAAAAACACACTCCATATCATAGCCTAGATATTGAAATATAGACATAAATATTTCAATTGATAAAAGTAAAAAAGTGGGTCTCTGCAATCACAAAAGTGAAATTTATTTCTGTAAATATCTATTTTACTTATAGGGATATATCATTAATTCGTAATTCATCTTCTAATGAATGTATTTTTTTTATTTAATTTCTTTACATCGTGGAACATATACTATAATAATTTTGTTTTAAATCACTACAAACAATCTATGATTCATTAAAATGCAGTCTTCCATTTTTTTCATACACTATATATGGGGAAATATTATCACATATTATAATTTTTAGTGAGTTTTTTAATGTTGTTATTTGATTTGTTTTTAATTCTTATTGGAAACAATGTTGGAATTTGGTGACTTGTATACTTTTAAAATTATTGGATTTGATTATTAATAATACATATTATAATTTATTCAATATCACATTTAGTTTGTGATTATGTTCTACTAAATGCACATATACTTTCAATTTTAATTGTTAAAATTATCTTAATATTCATATAAATCAATTAGGACATGATAGTACATTCTATTAACATAAAGAGTATAAAAATTTTGATGATGTTCTCTAAAACTACTTTGATTAGAATATGATGTGCTATGTTTTATACTGTTGCAACTGATAGAAAAAACATATAATTTGATCATAAAATATTTTTGAATAGGAATTTATAAATAATACATGATTCTTTCTGGAGAATAATTAATTACATCGCCTAATTTGTTGTCTATATATTCTTTTTGAGTAGATTTATTTTGATTGTGATTTTTAGTGTTCTTTTATTAGAACATAAATTCATGTTATTTTGAACTGTAAATTATCTAACATTTTATAATAATGATAGTTCTTATTTGATACATTTATATATAGTTATTCTATGAAATTTAAGATAGGTTTCTGTTTGATTATCTGATTTAGTGGTATTCAATGATTTGGAAGAATTACTTTGTCTAGTTTGGATGATCCATGGGTTACATTGATTGGAAGAATGGGTTTCTAAGAACACGAAAGAGACAACATCTAGGTGTACTACATTTGATGGAGTTTATGTTTGAGATTAGGGATAAACTTGATTGAGATAAAATATAAATATTATTAATTGGATAAAAGAAAATTTCCTTTAATTATTTAATTTGGATTGGGAAATAATATCCATTAGAGAATGTTTGTTATTACCCAATACACCAGTGTAGTTTTCATTATTTATTGTTGATTAATATTAATTTTCACTGTGCATTTTATTATTTAAAACAAAATATTATATTTTGATATATTTATTTTTTTCTACATGTTATATTTTCATTTTAATATCATATATCATTTGATAATATAAAATGGTTTATTTTAAGGTAATAAAAAACATTATGTTGGAGGATAAATTAAAATTAAATTTTTGACAAAAATTTATACTGCCACTTAATTATTATTAAAATTCCATATTCAATATCATTTGAACTAACAAACACCATTTATTTCTTTCAATGATATGTGATCATTATCTTTTAGGGATGAATAATTAGGTATTTAACCTATTTTTCATTGCATCTCAACGGATTTTTGAATATAATATAATCATCTAAATTCTCACAAAATAAAAATATTTTTAATGAAATATCATTTACTTTTGAATATTTACTCAATGTTTTTATAATCCTCATGGATTTTAAAATACTAAAATAATCTCATATGAACATGTGATTTTCTTTTAAAAACACATATATAACCCTCTTATATACTATTTAATTTATTAAAAAATTAAAAGGAAGATTCTGGACCATATTATTTTTCATATGAAATTATAAAAAGGATAGAAAAAATGCATTTTTTCTTATATACGTCCATTTTTATCTTATCATAATGATTCATAGTGGTGTCATTACAAATGGGTGAAGGTCCCACTATTTCTAAATCTCATTCTTCCAATACAAGTGATAATAGGTAGAAACCCATCATATTATTATTTCTATGATATTTTTTCCATAAAATGGGGTAACATATTTCTTAATATCATAATGTAAATTTTCCTAATAAAATTTCAGATATGAAAAAGGGAATGTGGGTTTTCTCTTATTCCACCTGTAAAACCCAGAACGAGTTAGATCACCATGGTGGGAGAATCCACTATCCATTTTAATAAATTATTATTATTAATTAATCTTTATAAATTATTTAAACTAAATATCCACTACACCATGAATATCATATCCTAAAATGCATTGTTTATAAAATAAATGAATAAAGACATATGATTTATAACGTTCAGCCTTGAATTCCCGTTACTCTTCATGATTGGTCAGACACCCTGATCATGTATTCTCCAGTATAAAGAAATTCAGTACAATGGGCTTCATCTCAGTCCTATCAATAAAGATAAATAAAGTTCTCCTACTACAAATTTACATAAGAACATGATGTGATATTCATTCCACTAAGAATTGGTTAACTGAAAATAAGAAATATAGCATTTTTCATTGTTTTTCACTACCCCAGATTAAATGGATCATCCTCCTCAAGAATAATGGATTCTTATACTATGAAATTCCTATATTTATTAGGATCATTAGATTTAGATTTTCAAGAATATTTTTTCCATTATATCTTAGAAGTCTTTAAAATCTTTAATGATTTGACACATTCTCTTCTCCTTGAACACCCGAGAACATTATTATCCTTCATTATAAAAATCTCTATAATTTGGTCTTATTCAATATTTATTTAGTACTAAAATGTATTATATTATACATATTGTTCATAAATTCACATATATCATTCATATTTTCTTATTATATGTTTATATTTAACTAGGTTCGTGGATATTTTGTCCACAAATTCATGATATGGAAATACCTTTAATCTAAATTGGAATGAGATTTATTATTTTACATAAATATATATATTTATTATATTTATGAATTTAATTTTTATCCTTTTTAATTAAGAGTTTTTGAATTCAATTAATCCACCAATGAACATAAATTTTTCATCACAATATATTTGAATATCATGGATAATTGTTTTTTCAAAAATTTCCCACTTATGAATCTCTTTTAATTCGTGAATTTGTGCATGGATTCATGCATAGTAATGATGTTAAATGTACTATTATAAAAAAATTGTAACATAATATCACTTAATCATCATGTTTGGACCCATCTCTATATACATCAGAAGCTCACAAACTCTATCTTATCATTAAACTTATTTTTAATCTGAAATATTTCAATTATAATCAACATGAGTAATTCAGAGATTATTTCCATTAATGATTAGATATCATGAATCATCTAAATTAATTTCCAATTCTATCAAAATGTTATTTTTTAATATCTCATTTTATGTCCCCTATTTATGAATATTGAATTTCACCATGTAAATGACTTATATGAAGTCTAAACAGACAATAATGACCCATATGATAATAATGGTTGGTACTTTTGTAGTTACTCATATATATTCCCTGAATAAAATATATTTAGTTTATATCAGACATACATAAGTCCAAAAGTACTTATACAAAGTCTATTATTATTTATATATATATTTCTCTACTCTCTGTTGACTTATATAGTGTTTTAAGGAGTCATACATTCAGATTAAAAGACTCATTCAATGACACGATAGTGTCGAGAATTTATAAAATTTCATCCTCAGCAAAAACTTGTAGCTGGATAAAAAAATTCTAGAAAAACATTAATTAATATTAGATATATAACATGTAAATATGAATTCCATTTATTAAATTTTAATTATATTGGATCTAAATAGAATCTTCTCAAACATTTTAATTATTATTCCCAATGCGTTGTACTATATTATATACTCATTTTATGCCATTAAAATTAAGAGTAATGAATGTTTAATTTAACTATAAAATCATCAATATAGGTCCTTAAATTTCACTAGTTTCTAGCCATTATATTTTGAAAAGCAACAATAGATAGATGTTTTAATAAAATAATACATTTCAATTATTTCTATAAAGAATATATATATAATCAACATATGTATAATATTTTTCTCTTGAATCATTCCAGGTGTGGTCCTCAATAAGTGCTGTGACAAAAAATGAATCTTGGAAACAAATAAAATATATATAATTTATAAATTTATATTTTATTCAATTATTCGTTATTTTCATATATATGATTTATTTAAACATTTTTTCTGAAAGGAGAACAGTTTTATTTAAGTAAATTGTTTACCCATGAATTACATGGATTCATATAAAATAAAACTATCATTATATTATAAATTATAATTGAAAAAATGGATTTTTTTAGAAATTATTATGTTATAGTTCTAATAGGATTATTTTTTGTAATTTGAAAAAAAAATATTTCTTAGTGAATAGAGAAAAATAAATATATTTTGAAACGATGTATTTATTATTGTTATTAAAATTAATTTAAATGATTCAATATGTTTTAGAAATGTTTTAATGTAAAATTAGATAAATTTTATTAAACATTATCACAATAAGTCTATAACAATCTATATTATAGATTAATTTATTATAAATTCATTGTTAGGATAGAAGATATGATTTTCTAAAAACATTTTTTCGTTTCCTTTGTGTATATAAATTAAATTAAAATTTAACAAATCTACATGTAGAATATTGAATGATATATTAAACATTTGAAATTAAGCACTTCAATTTCATTAATGAGGTTAATTTCATTTATTTGTTAGTATGAATAATAACCGTGGTAAAAAAATATTCACCTCGGTAAAGGAAAAATTTGGAAAATTAACATAAAAATAGGTTAAAAGGATACCAAATATTATCATATTTGTTATTTGATGATGTTATTTCAACCCATAACACCTTAGTATATAAATCATATATTTTTGTATCTTAATTACTATTATTAATACATTATAATATATATAAATTTTTAAAAAATAGAAAATATCCCACTTCCCTCACTTTTTATAGGTAACCTAAACTCACTTCATCTCACTTTAGGTAGACACTAACTCATTCAATACATAATTGAATATCCAACAGAAATACCTCCTAAAATCATATATTACTTTATATTATCAAATTTATAATCATTGAGGGATTAATTTCTATAAATAATATAGATATCCAAGGGTAATTTATATGTTACAGCTTGTACCTCACCATTTGGATTTGGAAGAGGTTGAGGTGTTATTTGGACATTTGTAACATCCCAATGACAACAAAAAATGAATATAAATTGCATGGGGCAAACAAACATTTTATGGATTACATTTTCATTGAAAGATAAATATCCAAACAAATAATAGAATATCAAAAAAAATTCTACATGTTTCATGTGTAGAGAATACAACTCAAAAAATAACAAATCGCACAACCATATCTGAGTAAAAAATCAAAAATACATTCTATAAGCAATAATTGAGGAAATTTAATACTCAATTAATCAAATGTTACACCAACTGAGAAACACTCAACCATATAGATGCTCTATCTTTAGATTCCAATGCCATATTATCCAAATTCTTCACTAAAGAATTGTGAAACCTTACCTTTACCTGTATCTTGATAATTGAGAAATGAAAATTAAAAATAGTTTCTATAAAGGGGGTGATTTAAAACATAGTATGATTTCATAAATGAAATCACTATTCACACCAATATGATAATAAAATTAATAAAATTTGTGTACAATAGTTACAAAATAAATATAATATAATTTATATCAAATCCAAAAACAGGTTACAAGGAAAACCATTAAACAAGTTATGAATTGATTTTCTGTTTTTTGGAAACCCTAAACCATTTATAAACACACATCATGCACTAATACGAGTTAGTTCTATACTCATTATCGATTTCTCGTAAAACTACTATTTCTTTGCAAGGTATATAATACTAGTTACCCTAGTAGCACAAACACATTTCACATGGCCATATCTAATGAGAACGAACTTGCACCAACCATATATTCCAAATACCCAAGAAAATTAATTCCATAAAAATATTATTCATTAATTTATTTCAAAAAACATATCATAAGAAACAATCAATAATTATAAATTTAAAATTAGTATTTCAAATTTTATACCAAATATTGTTTTCCAAAAAAACCCTCAAAATTTCATGATTTACATTACTGTATGAATAATAAATAATTTCATAAAATAAGACAACGATTTCTAAAAAAATATTAATAAAAATTTAATTATAAAACCATTCCTACATGTTTTAATCATTTATATTTGAGTGAGAACCCACCTACCTCTAAAATTTTGAATATAATACATAGAACAATAAAAACAAATCATCATGATCTCATCACATCTCAAAATTTATGTCACTCGATCTAACCAGATTCCACTATAAATCATTGATAACCCATAAATACTTGAAAAATGAATATATCTATGGTTAAGAGATATATAATAACCTTTTAGCTTAAAATAATGGGGAATAATTAGATCTTATTAGTGAATTTTGAAATGCAACGTACTATGAGTCACCGAAGGATATCTCCTATAATAAAGGTGAACATCTCTCACACCAAGGGAGAAAAATAAATTTGGGTTATGAGAGGATTATTGGAAAACAAAATGATTTTATAATTAATTAATATTTTATAATATTTTTATTTACAAAATCATGAAAATTTCATAGTTAGGTCACATGATTTTTAAAACATTCTGCCAACTATACGGTAATACTCTATAAAGCCAACCCCTTTCATGGTTGGCTCACACAGTTAGACAAATCATGATATGGTTGTACTTTTATACTATATCCATACATTCATATTTAAACATTTATATCCACATGGTTAGTAAAACCATGTTCTAACTTTGGGGAGATACCTCCCTTCATTCAAAAGTCTGATATTTTTCTAGATGCGGTGCATGGTTTGTAGCAACCATGATCAAACTTTGAACCTCCAAAAAATTCCCTAGATCATTAAAAATTTTCTAAAAACACCCAAAACATAACCCAATGTTTGTATATTCATGATGTACAAAAAATAATGTTCTAAGAACATCATACTGATACTGTTTTGAGCTCCCCACCAATGGTTTTTCCATCATCATAAGCTATAAATTGCATGTCATTCTAGAAGAGTATGGGCCATTACTCCACTATTTCGTTCTCACACATTCATGTTTCTAATTAGATCTATCTATGTTTCCAAAAACCACAATAGAACAATTCTCTTCCATTATAAGATATTTTATTTCCTATCGAATGTTTTTACTAGAACAAGAATAAACAATGAATCTAGCTCAATGTCATTTTGATCATATTGAATCACATGGTCTTGATCATAATTGTACATATTTAACCGAGAAACATGAAACCCATTGGTCTGGGAACAAATCCTTTATGGAAATAAATACTAATATTCCATGTCACTAAATCCTTCATGTATCTCATATGGTATTATGTACCGAGGTGATAACATCCCCTACTTACCAAAACAACGATTCCTAAGCCTTGGATATATTATCAAGAACACATGATCTCTTATCTCAAATTACAATGATCATTGTTTATGTTCAGCATATATTTTCTAATAACTGTGACTTGTATCCATTGTATTTCGATCCACTAAATCTACTCCTTCTTCTCTGGCATATGGCATATTCCAATGTGGATCTTCAACCATTTCCACCAAAAAAATTAGATAATGAAATCGATTCCATTACATTTCATTAAAAGAATCCACATTTATCGATATATGACACCAATTATTATTAAAGAACTCTTATAATGGTAAATTACATTCCCACAAGCCACTGAAACCTAGTAGTAAATTCGTAATCATGTCTAAAAATTTTCAGAGTATCTATTTAGACTATACATCTATTTGGGTATGATAAACTGTACTAATTGTAATATATGTGCCAAGGGATTGCTGCAAGGATTTTCAAAATAGAGATGTAATCATGGGGTCTCTGTCTAATACTATCTATAGTACAATGACATGATACATTACAATTTTCATAATACAGATTTTAGACATTTCATCAGATGAATAATTTTATAGAATCTATTTGTAGTGATCCAACATTGTGAGTTGATCCACCTTCTCCCATATGGATTTATATTTCTTACCATATTTGGTATAAATTTTACAATATTCATGGTTATATAGTATAATTTACACATGTAAATTGTTGAAGACTTCAACATACCTACTGGTCTTTGGTGATCATCCTTTATATGCTAACAACTGAGGCATCTCATCCCATACTCCTCTAAAACTCTGTTAATTTAAACATTAAAGAACTATTATTTGAACCCCTTATAAAATTACTAAATCCTAGGGTGAATAACCCAACTAATATTATGGTATAAACTAATAATGGGTTCCAAATAGCCCAAGCATAAGATGTTTTGATCTCAAAATCCATAAAAAACTGTCATCTCGTATAAATCATACAATATTCACCCCCACCATTTTTTTGACCTCATAAAAACAATTTCTGAATTATGACTTAGAATCTATAACCTGGTCATCAAAATTTAGAAAAATGGAAACTAGAAAGAAAACAGTAACACTACTACTACCCAATAAATCACGATTTATATTCTTTGTATCTGAAATTTTTTCCCACTATTCTAAATCCTCATTTTCCAACTAAGTATATGGCATCCTTGTCAATTCTTCATCCTTATATTTACCTTTATCAGGTGTATACATCAGGTCAAATTAAAAAAAACAGTTATTCCGACCATCTAGGTTATCTTAAAATCACATTTCATTGAGTAGTAATGTGTTTAATTAATGTATGATCTATACACATTGTGAATTTCTCACAAAGTAGTTAATGAGACAATATCTCCCATTAATGTACCACATCAACTAATTCCATGTCATGTGTTAGTTATTTATTCTCTTGAAACCATAACTACCATGAACCATGCAAAATAACTTCATCTCCCCACATGAGATGAAATCCAAACCCAAATCATGAAAAATTATAATATACTATATATCTCAAACCAAACTCTAGATACATGATCAATGGTTTTTTTTATCTAAATATATGATCTTGAATGAATTTATGAAATTTATCATTACGTTGTAAAGGACCTCTAATCTGTTTGAAGGCTATCATTAGTGATACCAAACATGAATAGTCTCACACAAAACTTATATATTATCATGTGTTTCCATGAAACTACATAACTCAAAGAAATTATTCAATGGTTACCAAAAGATAACATCTTTTATATTTTCTAAATTTATAGAAATTACAACTTCCAAAATTAATTTTCTATGGAAATGTACCCCTTTCATCACAAAATAAAAAATTGATAAATTTTAATATTGGTGATGTTTTCCTAGGATACCAAACAATATAACCAACTATTTCTCATGATTCACTTTTTTCCAAGATTAAATTAATATAGAATTAAAAAATTACAAAAAAAAAGAATCTAGATATATATAAAAGATTCTATTCATAAATTCTATAAAGTGGGGCAGTTCTTTCGTATGTAAAAATAGAACTACTACATAATAATAATAGAATATCTACTTTTGACTGATTACTTATAAATATCCAATTTAGATAAAGAAATAGGTTATATCATAAATGTAAGAAAAATTGTGAGAACTACTACACTCTGCTCAATTGACTAGATAAGTGATCAAGGTGTGGAAGTGGATTCTACTTCTTAGTTGTAACCTAGTTATGATTTTAGTAATCTGTACAATGTATAATATTTCCACCTAACATCATTACAAATAGAACTGATTCTTCTCATATATATGTAATAATTCAAATAAACACTGTACTTTTTAATTTTACTTTATGAATTGCATTATGGTGTGAGGATAGAATGGTTTGATAAAAATTACTAAAAATTATCTCATGTAATGTTGTGGTCTAATTTAGCATGAACAACTAAATCCCACCACTAGAGTTAATGATATTCTAAAATATCTGTTCCCAAGTACAGCTTTAATGTAGATGGTGTCCCAAGGAAATCACTAATTCGATTTGTCACATTCAATCGTGCATCTTCTTTTTCTTGTTAAGAATCCATGAGTAAAATGGTTAGATTCTTCTTTTGGAACTAAAATTATTGGTCCACATTTTCATGGCTCATCATTTATGTTACCCTTATCAAAGGAATATAAATGATGTAAATTATATCGGACCAACTTCTTGTTCAAATGTGGCTCAGGTGCAGACACAATTGTAGCATCCTCCCCTGGAAGGGGACTATGATTCCTTCATGGTTCCATTCACTATAGACAAAAAAACTATGTTTGATCTCATTCATTATAAAATGATGACTTAACAACTTTAATTAACATTATTTATAAATATTATAAATTATCTTTCCTCATTTAAACAATTATACATATTTCAAAAAATAATTAGGAATCTAATGATTGAATTAATAAAGAAACCATTTTAACATTATTAAGAAAAACACTTCTTCCAATTTCAAATTTTCATTTACTAAAAATAATTTTTTTTCTAATTTTGGAATGTTACTATCAATTAATATCACGAAACACTCAGTGGATAAATCCTTAATGATTTTCTAATAGAGAACCTAGAAGATTTTAAAGCAATCAAGTACTAGAACTCCCATATAACATGAAGTTCTTCATAAAATGTTTTGGTGTGTCATTTTATGACCAAAATTTCATTTTATGATAGTTTGAAGCCTTGCTACAATCCCAATATAATTACTGATTCTACTTCCAACTCTAGTATAACAACCAAACACCATTTTTTATGTTCTTTTTTGAAAAACTGATATTTTTACACAAAATATAGATATCCCAAAATAATATGATATTGTTTATTTCAACGATAAATTTAGTTCAACGAAGACTAATTCCATTAATTAAATCCGTCAAATAAACTATTTTATATGGAAGAGTTTGTTGTGTTACTAGTCCATATGTGATTTCAGCAAGACACTATTTTTTGGAAATAAATTCCAAGTGCCTCATAAACATATGGGGGATGATTCTTCAAATTAAAATGACGGAAAAAAAAGAATATATATATATATATATATATTTTATATTTATGAAAAAATTATGTTTCAGTAAATTTATTATTTTTATTTTTACCTTTCCAATCCCATCAATCATTAATTGATAATGTCACTCATACGCACAAATGGAATACCACCTCCATGAAAAAACATTCTTAATTATTCATAACCACCTTATGTGGGATACCATAAAAATTAATATAATGATTAAAAATGACAAGTATAAAATATTTATGATTTTTGGAAAGTAAATTTTTATGAACATTATTTCCCTTCAACCAATTGGAAAAATGTAATAATTATTCATGAATATTTAAGAATTGTAATCTTTATTTAATAATGTGGTTAGTATTTCATGTGAGAGTTGAATGATAGGTTTTAAAAGTGACTATAGTGTATAAATATGATAAATATTACTTGATTGGTTTTCTATATGAAATGAAGATATGGAACATCTGACCTTGTTCAATGCACCATTGTTTTTTTGATGTTTCAAACCAGATGACCCAAAAATGTCTAATTAAAACGGGTTATTTCTTATAGGGTTGATATTAAATTAAAATGTATTTTGTGATTAATTGGAAATAAATATGTATTTCAATAATGATATGGTTCCACAACATATTATATTAATCATCTGTGATCTGGATATAGCAGTTCAAATAATTGGGAAAAGTTTTTCATTTTTTTTAGTTATAGGTTACTCCTAAGAGATATGAGAATTATCTTTCCATGTAATTCTATTGTAAGGGTTTCTATAGAGATTAACGTAAGTATAATATCTCAAGGTAACCATATGATAAAATTTCAATGGATTATTAAGGAAATCATTTAAATTCAAAATGTTTGAAAATGACCTCATATATTTATGGAAATTTAATAACCTTTATTATTTAGTGTGAAATGATTATTTTATATATAAATTTATGCATGAGTTTTCATGTTTTCCATGAAACACATTTTATTTCATTTGATGTTTTATATAAAATCTATTACAAAATTATATTTTAAAAAAAATTAATCAAATAATTTTTTGATAAAATTTTTTGTTCAAATTGGAACATTTTTATAGTTGGGTTGGATTAAAAAAAGACTAATGAGTTTGATTTAATTTATGTACTATGTATATATATTTTTTATCATCACAATTTAAAATGGTTTAATGTTATGTATAAATATTAATAATGAAAATTTTATAGATATTGAATTTACCATGATCAAAGAAAGTATGAATTTATAATGAATTTATTTATTTGAAAAAATGTAAATGGGCTAGAAATGTTTGCTTTTTAAAGAATGTCTTTATATAGGTAACTAAAAAAATAAACTAAATAGATAATGTAAATGTATGAAAGTGATAGCACTATTATGAATCATCTATTTATAGTGTTTAAAAGTATACCATGTTTTATAGTTTCTTTGAGATTAATAGTTAAGAAACAACTTGAGGATAATATAATGTTAATTGAAACATCAAAAATACTCTAATTTGTGGTTATATTAAAATGAGATATATTTTTAAGGATTATTTATTTTTTCATATAATACATGTATTTTATGAATGTATTTTCTAAAATTGAACACAGAATTTTTGAAATAATGAAATTAATTGGATAATAATCATCTTAATCAATAACCAAGAATGTTTTGAAAATATATTCTTTAGAAATGTTTACATATTAATTTGTTTTTATTAATGACGGAACTCATGAAAGATGGTTACTAAATTCCACAAAGGAAAATATCTCCAAAGTAGTATATTTAATTAATCATCACCATTTAGATATTGATTAATCCTCAGAACATAGGAATTAGGAGAATCCATTAATGATTTAGAGAAGATATTTGATGTTATATGATATTTACAATATTATAATGTAGACATGTCTATTTATTATATTGAAGGGGAAACTAATAATTGAAGTTATTTTATTAAGAAAACTATAGAAATTTATGAAATTGATTCAATTAAATGGGTTACATTTAAATATCCATTCAACAATAATTATTTTTATAAAGATATTCAAATTTAAAGGGAATGTTGTTCCTAGAGTTGAATCAATTGTAATATTACTAGGATTCTCGGTATAAATATATTATTAATATATTATCTACATATGCATTAAATTTCATTGTACCACATGATAATAAATTTTATCCATGTTTTATCTAGATTGAAGCCTTGTTTATGAAGTAATCTAGTTACACATGATTTCATAATTTATGAGATAATTAGGTGTGGGAATGAAAATGTTCAAATGATTCCTATATAATTTTACAAAAATAAATTATGATAAGATATCAATATTTTTCACAACATGAATGAATTAATTGATCATCCCAAGAGGTAAGAAAATTCAATTACCTTATTATGATATATGGGTATTAAATAATTTCAGGGAAGTATTTATGATATATGGGTTGTGTTATCAATGAGAAAATCTTGGAAACATGGACTATGACTAAAATGAAAATATAAATGGAAGTTTTCATAATGGTATTAAATAAAAGGTTATGAAATATTTTAGTTTTAATGAGCGGCGATATTAGGAGAGTTAATGTTCTATAATAGTTACTGAAGGATCGAATCCCGATGATGAGGAAAAAAGTAAAAAAATTATTTCCTACAACTATAAAAAATTTAACACAATAAAATTATGTTTTATTAGGTTCATTACATGTTTATTCATGTTATTTTAATGTCATTTTAAATTCCAATCCCTGTATTCTTTTTTATCATAGAAATTTAAATTTATTTTCAAAATATAATATGAATAAATAAATATAAAATTATTAGAAGACACTCTTGGTGGGTAGTATAAAGAAACAAATATCAAAATATTAATATTACCATATGTGGAATATTTTTTTCTTAAAAAAAACCTTATTTTCCATCCCATTATAGAGTTTTATTTTATTATAGTTCTGGATTTTATTTTAGATTAACATAACAAGATATATTATAGGTTCAAATATTACATATTCAATTTGTATATGAATATTTAATATTTAAATGAAAATCATTTTAAAATATTGATAATATATCATGAAGCTATGAAAAATATGAATGGATAAAGGAAACGTTATTATTCACATATTTTTTAAATGGATTTAATTTCTAAAATTATTGAAATTATATAACTAAATAAATATTAACAATTATTTACTAATTATTTTCTTGGTGTTATTATAGATTATAAATTTAAGATCACTACAAAGTCATTCAGGAATTTAATCCACTTTAATACTCCACATAAAATTTTTTTTGTATAGATGTTTGAATTGAAAAGTACTTTCTTGAGTGGCTTTATAATTTTTTAGCCACCCAATCACATTACGTGGGGTTATCATATTAAATTATTATAATTATGGATGGTTCATTGAGAGATTACATTTATTATAGAGAACCGGAAAAAACCTCACTACTAAGAACAAGTATTTAGCTTCTCTTATTGATAGCACCTTTTATTTGTTCTAATATAGAAAATATTTTTAGAATATTAATATTAGGTATAGGTATCACTAACTAAATTAAAATGAGGATGAATATTTCAGAATGAAATTCCATACATGTTATGGTAAATATTAATTATTGGTTATTTCAAACATGTTGAAAAATTCGTAAACTATATTTATAGATCTATTAAATAGATTTTTCTATGAGTATTTGTATAAATTTTTGGTTGTTATTGTTGGTGATATTTTGGAATCCTATAAAAAATTTCATGGATATGAGAAAAAAAATCTACTGATAGTCTTTTCAACTTGTTAAGAAATTATGTAATATAAAAAATTCACTAAATTTCAATTTTTCTAAAAAAATCCTTTATTATGTATATTGTTACTAATAATGTAATAACTATAAATCCTTCTAAAACTAAATTTACTAAAGAGATTCCAAGGTGTTAAAAGTATAGTATTAATTAAATCTCTAATATAAAACTGGGTTGCTACAAACTTTTTATTAAAAAAATTTCTTTTTTATCTACCCACATAATATGTTAACCTTAAATGGAGTCAAAATAATTTTGAAAAAGGAATGTGATAAATTATTTCATTAAAATAAAGAACACTTTGTTAAGGTTCTATTATTATGTTCTACAAAAGAAAATATTTAATTTTTTATTTATATAAAAAAAATTAAACATTACAAGGATGTGTCTTAATATAGAATGCTCAAGGTTTCACAATTTTATTTCATCTATAGAAAATCCTTGAGAAGATTTATATTACACAAGGCCTTGAGCTGATTGTAGTTTATTTTCTCGTAATATCTAGAGGAAAAACCAATTTTGTGGGTAATATGAAATATATATTTATTTTCAAATTTTAATGTATCTATTAAATAAAATATATTTTATTTTAATCTAATAAATTATTTTGAATAATTTAAGAATTATAATACAACACTTCCATATTTTCATTTTAAATAAAACAAGGTTTCTAATGAATGGAGTTTAAAAGGAAATAAATCATTTACTATGTTATGTAAAGAACATAATACTTTAGTAAAGGATTAAATAATTATTGGACAATATATTTTTTAAGGTTAAAGTCATTGTAATTGGATATAGGTATTAGTGCACCATAATTTTTCTGATATAATTAAGCAGGATCAGAAGGAAGATATTGGTTTTCCTAAAATGTAGAGTTAGTAGGAAGTATTATATATCATAATATGTAATTGGAATTTGTTATTAGATTTGGAATTATGTTATATATTCTTATTGATTCTAGTTGATATGTAATTGTTATATATCGATCATATCCTATTATTATCAATTAATCCTATTTGCATTAAGATGTAATGATACCTTTAGGAATATTGTTACTGTGAAGGAATGAAAAATGATATTTTTAAATTTTAATAAACATTTTTACTTTTAAGTGGTTTAAGGATAATGAATAAAATATAAAGGAATTAATTTTCTATTTCTAAGTGCTCAGTGTAAATTCAAAAAATATATGTTCATTTTCTGTAGGGATTACCAAATACATTTTGAGGTAGTAATGTAATTTTGGTAATTCATGATAATTTTACTAAATAATTTAATTTCTCCCTATACTAGAAATTATTTATATTGATTATATTTCAATAGTTTATATTTTATAGATATTTTGGTTATATTAAGGTCATATATCTATTGTATATAGTCATAATAACATGATAAAAATAATTTTCTGAAATTAATTCAAATTTCATTGTGGAGTAAATTAAATTTATGTATCAATTTTTATCCTCAATGTAATGGAATATATATTAATTAAAATAATACATTATATGATATATAATTATAATTCTCATTAGATAATCAATGAATTATAAATTATAATTTTATTTAAAATTAATTTCATATAATAACAATTTTCATTATAGTGTTTAGTTTACACATTTTAAGGCATTATATTCAAAAGAGTGTTGGACTCCTGCATGTTGGAAAAATATTTGGTGAGAGGAAAGTATTAGGACCCGATTTGGTGAAGGAAATGGGTTAGAATGTAATGATGATTAATAAATTTATGAGTCAACAAATAGTTATTCAAGTATTTATATAGATAACCAATGAAAGTTCCTTGCATTTTCAATATGTGATCATGTATTTATAAAACATTATCCTTGGAATAGTGAAAAATATTAAAAAAAGATTATTTAGAACATTTGTAATTAGACCCTATGAAATTCTAGAGAATGTGGTATTTTTTTTCTATACATCTTTTCCTCCATGTTTGTATTAAGAGCATTATGTCTTTTCAGTTTCTTTTCTATATACCCACATACTTGGTGCGTTTTATTTTTTAAGACTTAATGTACTATAATTGGAAGAAAATAAATCCTATAAAGAAAATAAAATAAAGATTTTTTATAATATAGGGAATGTATGTAAACATATGTGGGCTCACCTTGCTAATGACTTATTGACGAATCACAAGATTATGGAAGTGGTGTAGGATTTAGAAAATTCTATTAACGAAGAATCCTCACTTTTATATATATTATATATAATTGTGATGAAATAATATCCTATGGGAAGAAGTATGTAAAAACCTAAAAATACTACAAATAAGTGAATCTAATGAAATATAATTAGTAATACTATTTATTTATATTCATCATATTTTTATAAATGATATCACAGAAGTTTTTAGTGAAAAAAATGGTAATTTTGTATTATGAAATTATTTTACAATTATTTTTATGTTCTTATATAAATTATAAATTTATATATTTTAAAAATTATTTTTGAAAAAATTGATACGATTATTAAAATTATTAATTCAATTTTTTCAATTTATGAATTTTAGATTATTTTAATTAAATTTAATTTTGTGTGAATAGTGAAAATTTCATATTTTTTAAAAACATTATTTTTTCCTTAGTAAAAGTAATTTAAATGGAATATTCAATTTTTTAATTTCATTAATATGAACATAATATAATATTTTTAAAAAAATATCTAAATTATTTCATATGAAAAAATATTATATTTTTTATGTTATAAGTTCATTTTAATTCTTAAAAATAAATTTTTCTAATAAGTATATTCTATTGAAATTTTTACAGTTATATAAAATTTAATTACATACAATTATATAAATTTATTCTCAAAAAAATAATTCATTTTTTTGAATAATGAATTTCATATTTAGTAATTTCATTTATTTCAATTTTTTAATTATAAATAATATCCATCGTTAAAATGTGTCACTAGGAAAAATGGTAGATCGTGTTAATGAATGTAAATAATAAGTGATAAGTCTATAAAATATTTTTTTATGTTTAATTATTTAATGTTATTTTTATACCTAAAAATATATATTTATAATTTGGTAGTTTGTTAGATTCTTTCAAATTATGAAAACTATTGAAAATATAATAATTTAGAAAAAAGGAAACTATTCCACTCCACCCACTTATCAGATTTCACATACTACCATATCTTCCTCGCAACTGTTGATTAAAATATAATAGATAATACCTTTATATATATTACATTATATTCCTTTATAAAATGCTAGAGGTATACATATTCTCATAAAACCTATCCTAAATGAATTATTATGTTCTCAAAAGAGAGTAATATGAGGAGTAGAGAAAAACCCAAACAGTTCAATTCCAACTTCATTGCTTTTCCTATATCCACAAAATTTTATTAAACCATGAAAAAATAATATCTTTTATACTTTTCATAGAATAATATATTAATATGTTTATGTTACAACCCCATTTCATCTCATTTCTTATATTTTGTGTTATGAAAACATCAATAGCACTTAATTGTTTTCTAACACCTCAATAATGAAATATGTTCTATTTTCAATAATGAGGTCATACAGATATTTAAAATTATGGAAGATATTATTTTATACGATATTTATGAAACAAATAATATTCAATAACACTAATATATAAGTTAATTTCGGACTATTTCCCTCCATTATAAATTTATAGCACTAATCTTCCGTCCATGTGGAAAACCATCTCCTTGAAGTGATGTGATGTATTTTTCATTTCCATCTTATAAAGATGCTAATAAGGATATGAATATTGAATAAATATTGTAGAAATAATATATTTTAATTTATAATATTTCAATATTTTCTACATAATTTATTATTTAATTGTTTGAAAAATGAAAATTGCATTCACGTGTATGTATGGACTATAATCTCTATGAAATTATATTATACATTTTTCTTGACCACTATACAAGGTATTTTTAAAATGTTTCTGAAAATAATGAATATGAATAATATCACATGTTTATGATTTTATTTGAAATGGAACTACAGAAACTTTTACATTGGTAAACACACTAATGCTGATTTTTCATTATAAACTAAATGACTCTAAAATATCATACATAAACATAATAATGCTACAATCAATTTAAGTCTCGAAAATAAATTATATTATAAAATTAATAGTTATAAAATTTTGTTTCTATTTTCATTAATAACATATAATTATAATATAAATTCATTATTTTGGAGTTATGGATTGTATGAAGGTAGATGCAACTTAAGATAATGGATTTTGTGATAAAATATATTTTAAAGTATTCTATTAATATCATTCTCAACCATATACATGTTCCACAAAATGTTAATAAGAAGTTTAATATCTATTAATAAAATATTATTAAAATTAATTTTAATATATTAATTAATTTATTTATATGTTACTAAAAATAAATCCTTGAAAACTGTATAGATTGTTACAATTTGGTTTTTTTTAAAGATCACAAATATGAGGGTTTATTAACATAATTGATTTTGAATATTGTTTACCAAAATTATATTAGATTTTTATAATAAGGATTACTCTAATAGTTTCGATGGATATTTTTAATGAAATTAGATTTCCTAATAATATATTAATTGTTATTTTTTTAACTATATAAAAACATATTTTTTCACATATTTACAATAATTTAAATATGCTACAATATATGGGATTAAAGGAATATTCAATTTGGGTTAATGATATCTGTGAACGATATATAGGTCTTATTCATGATTTGGTTAATATATATTTTAAATGAATTTTTTGTTCCCACTATATATAGGTTTATAGCTATGCATAATATAGTTCTCTAAAGAATTGGGTAAAGTGAAGGAGTTTACTTATGATTGGTTGGTCCAACGGGATAATGAAATTATCAAGTTACATGAGTCCATTCTATTATTTATTAAGAGGTTAATTTATATAAAATATCCCATGTTCGCAACATGATATTACGGTATTAGATTATAATAGAAATATTATTATTTAAAATAGAATTAAAATTATAACATGTCTTTAATAAAAGTATGTGTTATTTTATTAATAACAGTAAAAATATTGTTTTATAACAAATTTTATTCGTTATATTATTTGTTTTCTGAGAAACTCTAAGGGATATGATTTGATCCCTTATAATATCAAATTAAATTTCCATGAAATATAAGAAAAATAAATGTCTTTTCACAATAAATAAATAAATATATCTAGTAAATTTATTATTATGAAAATCAAAAACATATTTATTGAATTTTTTTGTTTAAAACATCACTAAGGAGGGTATTATATTTTATATCTCATACTAAGATTTTATTTTTTTGTCCCAAAATTACAATTTATATTCTACCCATTTTTAAAATAATTAGAAATTTTAATAATATCAATGTCCCTGATGTAGTAATTGCCTTAAATGGGAATGTGTGTCTTTATAGAAAACATTATTTATTGATAAAATGGTACCTATTTGTATATTTTCATATATTTTGTATTTTTTTACCAAAATATGTAAACCCTAAAATAAAATTATCATACAAATGTAATAATATGCACACATTATGATAAATAATACATTTCTAGGTAGAATAAGGTCATATGGGTTATATGATGCCTTTATCTTCCTATTAAATTTATGATGGAATCACCATGATTTAAATGATTACATGAAAAAAGTATAATTGAAAATAAATAAAAAACACATTAATAATACCATTTTGAATCTTTAAGATTTCCCTTTGTATTTTTCTTATCAGTACCAAATATCATTAAATAAAATTTTATCTTATCCAATTTTTTTCACAAATGAATAGGAATATAGGGGTTGAGATTTATTCATATCATCTTATAGTGCAGCAGGATTTATAAAATTTACTTCTCCAATATTTTATTCATAATAACATCATGGTTTTATTTTTTAATAGAAGAATGATACAAATATTTATTATCCATGGTCCATAAATTTTCATCTCAATGTTAACATTTATTAAGCCAATATATAATATTTAATTGAATAACTATGGTGATACAATAAGCCTATAAATAGATATAATTTTATATCACCTCATCAAACATACATTATATACTTAAAATACATATTTAACAATACATTATTCACTAGAATAATCATTATCAATTTCATTAGAAATGTTTAAGAGATGATTTTTTCTCCCCCTTCTTACCTCAATTACTAGTCACCATTGTAAAAAATGTTTGGTATGAATCAACACATGGGTTTAATATTGATTATTTTACAATAAGAATTTGCATGTATATAATTTCTTGATAGCAAATTCATTTAGTAGATAATATATATAAAAAAATTTCATCTCATATGACACACGCTATAGGGATTAAATCATTCTTCATCATTGATTTTAGAAGAATCTAAATAGAAAAAAAAATTATTTTTCAATATTTTATGCTACACTAATCCGAGTTATCATTTATTTTATCCCAAACTATTCTGTAAATAATAATATAAATAAAAAATAAGGAATAAGAAATTACCTATTAGTTATATAGATTAATTAGATATTATGATAGTTCCACCAAATGTATCATCCCAAATTTCATACCATCTCATCCAAGGAAGAATTTTTTTAAAACATTTTCATATTATAATACTTTACAAGTTGCATGAATATCTTATTCCTATAACTATTTCATTTTTTAGTTGTGTATTATTAAAAAATTCATCAATAAAAATGAAATACATAGTTTATATATCATCTTTATAAATAATTGTACTTAGAAAATTAGGATGGTCAAAAAAATTCATATACCTTTAATTTCTTTTCACATATTACACATATATTTTCTAAAATTATTATATTATCATATTTGTATAACCAATTATGATATTTGATCTCCTCATATTAAATAACCCTATTTCCATTACCACTAAAACTTACTTGTCCTTTTCCTGTCTAATAATACATTTTAATTAGATGATCACAATATTTTGAACTCTTTATTAGTATTCATGAATCCTCTAGAATGTTTTGATAATTTCATTAAAATATCAGGAAAATATTAATTTCCGCAATTTAAATTATATAAATTCCTACATCACGCACAATGTGAGCCTATAATATTAAGAATAAATGCATAGTATAGATCTATGGACATCTTATTCTTATTTTCTATAAATTAACCTAATAATATAAATTAGATTTGGGTTGAAAAAATATATGATTTTATATCCATGGATTACATTATATGAGTTTCTTTTCTAAATGATCATTATAGCTCCACCTTGGTTCATAAATCATTCATATTATTGAAATATTATACCAAAATTATAGTGATTCATATCTAAACACTATAGTAAAATATTATAATCCATGAATCATTGGTCGCATATATTATTAGTATTTTTGTATTGAATACTATTAATAATAACCTACTATAACATGTGAAAGAATATTCCTTAATAGAAGATGTAAAATTATAATTTTTTTATATTCCATTGAGGTGTAAGAGTCTATGTCACTTATATTTTCAGACTTACCAGGTTTATGATTCGTTTAAAATCTCAAAATATAGAAATAATTAAATATATAAGAAATTGATTAGGATTATATTTCACGTGTTTTTTAGAAATATTCACCTAACCAATTTTGGAGGTATCATCATTAACATTAACTACATTTTATTTGCCTATTTTGATATTATTTAACTCATTTTTTACTTCAAGACAAGGTGAGTTCATCTCAGAAAACTATTCTGGTTTACCAACTACATGATAACTAATATATCTCGACATAATTTCCTTTTCAATGAATTTAATATTATATTTATGGATTTCATATATATAATTGACATATTTCATTTTATACTCATGTTTTTTAAGAGATTATATCTTTCTCTTTCAACCCCACCCTCTTCTCCTTCTTGAGTTTTGTTTTCTACTTATTAAAAGATTTTAATTCATAAAATAGCATATATTCAAACATTATCTTTTCACCAACACCATCATCATTTCATAATGTATTGAATTCAATTTCATTGTGAAATATAAAATTAGCATCAATTCATGATTTACTACTCGCTGTTGATTACTAATTCACTTTCTTACAAATAAAATTCCTTCTCTCGACTATAGATTTTTTTATTTATCTTACACCATTGTTTTTTATGATTTTATTTATCATACTCATCTTGTACGAATATAAATTCCTTTTTTTCTGATGTTTTTTTATAAATGATTAATATCATTAGAGTTGTTTCACCTTTGTGGTTTGTTTTATATTTTATTCATCATGACATATTTAAATTTCATTTAAACAAAAATGATAATATTATTACAGGATTCATAATAGTACTTGTTATCAAATTTTCTTTATTTTTCATCATCATCTTAATAAAATTAATGATTTATCAATGAATTAAATCTCACATAAACATTTTAGTTTCTTCACAAAATATGGAATTTTTCTCATTTCATATGAAATAGAAATGTTTCTAATCAATTAATTTTTCTTTTCTTATTATTTATATATAATAGTACACCTTATTATTCTTTTAATCCCACATTGTAGTTGATGACAATGTTCAATAAAATTATTAACTATTTATTATAGGATTAGATTAAAAGAATATATAAATAAAAATACTGAAATATAATCATATATTGTATTGAAATATATATTGTAAAGAATTGGATAGAGCATTTTGGAGATACATTCAAAAAAATATGATGATCCACATCAGATTTCATCGAAAATAAAACAAATTTAATAAAGATCTTAATGTTATTGATTATTAATGTGGATACTATAAATAGATGTAGAGTATTTTAGGACCATAAGTGATAAAATTAAGATAAGATGAAATGTATAAATCATATTGATGTCTGAAATAACATTTTTCCTATATTATATTTTTTGATTTATATTTTCATTTCTTTTCTTAAAGAATGCATTTTTGAGTTTTTTAATTATAAATTGTATATGTTGTTATTTTTTGGTAATTATTCTTTGTCTAACCATATGAGATCATTGTATTAGATGATTTTGAAAAATAGAATTTTTTTTTATTGGTTTCATCATGTTCTTTATGGGATATCATGCTAGAGTGTCAAGGAACTAGACACAAAAATCGTTATATGGGTTTGTAGTTGAGAAAATGTCAATATTGGGGTGGGGATACATAAAATCGGGTCATCTAATCCTACTAAAAAATTGTATTAATGTGATGAATATTTAATGTTTGGGATTATATTTTTAAATAATTTATTTTAGGAGTACATGGATTTTGACTCGGTAATCAATTATGATATCTTCTGGTCTTTATATTGTATTATTTTTTTACATTCTATTTTATATTTCATTGAAATATATTATATATTTCAATATATTTTTTCCAATATATATAATATTTGTTTTATTTAAACAATGATTTAATTTTTTTATGATCAGAAAATTTATATTCAAGTTATCAAAAATGTTATATATGATGAATAATTGAGCGAATATTTTGGATTTCAGTCCCTCATTCTTGAATTTTCTTAATTTACATTATTTTTTTATCATTGGGACCAACACATTTTATATAATCATAAAATTATTTATCCATAGATAATATTAAATTCCATAAAATAAATTTTTTATGAGAATCTAATTTTGAGTTTCAATTTTTTTTCATAGTATAATATGTCCTTTTTTATTATTTCATTATTTAATATTAATATAAATTAAATTTCGTACAAGAAATTATATAATTTTATTGATGAATTTTTAGGTTATATACATATAAATTTCTTCTAGAAACAATATATTCTCTTAATATAGGATGTCCCATAATATTTTAGGATGAGTATGAATAATGGTTTGATGGGAATATTTTTTTAACAACATGGGAGTTGATAATTTTCTAAATATTTTTATAAAATATGAAATACTAAATAATAATTTATCTACTTTTACTAGGGATGAAGAACTATAAAAACATATGAATTATAAATTTTAAAATACCTTGATATTATTAATGTCTGAAATATCTAATGTCATTTTTTATAATGTGAGATAGGTAATGGAACATTGATTACATTGGAAATAAATCACTTTTGGACATCCCAAATTATTGTAAAAACACATTTTTGAATTATATAGACTACAAGGTGTTTTTATTATTACATATATATTTTTCATATTGATAGAATATACACTATGGACATTGTGAACAGACATAAATCATTTAGAGGGAATTAAATCATTGATGAAAAATAATGGAAAATATAATTTTCTCTCTCGTAAGGAATGTGAATCAATGTGGAAATTTATAGATCATATAAAACACATATTATAGGATAATATTCATGACATATTTTCTAACATAATGAAATATCCAAATCAGTTACAAACAAATATTGATGAAGAGAAGATAAAAATATTGGTTGTTTTAAATCAATTAATTGTGATTTACAATTATAAATTTATAATTTTAAAATGTCTATAAGGATAAAATGTAAACAATAATTATATTCTAATAATGTAGATAATGGTGGTGGAGGAAACAATCATCATATGATGAGATTAATATAAAAATATTCAATAAGAACTTCTTTTAGGATCATTGCGATAAAAAAGAAAAAATTAATCAGAAATAAGAGTGTTCATACAATATATAATATGAATAAAAAATAATGGACACATCAGAACATATTTTCCATAGTTCAAGAGAGTGAATAAAGATGGATAATTCATGATGTGGAAGTAATTAAATTGAATTAATAAAATAATGATATATGGTGTGTTTGTAAATAACATATGCTTGATAACATTAGTGTGATTAAGTTTGAAGGATGATAAATATTTCTTTATTGTTTACATATTCATCAAAATATTTTCATCTTTATGAGATAGGTACTACCTAAAAATATTATAAATATTCATTTACAAACTCATGATTAATATTCATTATATAATGATAGTAGTCCACTATCATGACCCTCCATCCTTAAAACGAGTGAAGGGATGGAAAATTCCCCCAACCATCCTTCCTCAAGACGATGGAGAGATAATGACTCCCAAGTGCCACCTTTAGTAGGACCAAGAGTGGAAACTAGCACCAATGGTATAGAATCTCACAAAATTATAGGCATTACCATTTTAATATAAAATATTATAAGGAAATAACATGATGAAATCCCAAATAACACCATAATAAAGGTAAAAGTAAATCCAAAATCCATTCACATATTCATATTCTAAAATAAAACTGGTTTAAGGTACAACAAAACCCCAAAGTAATGTACCAAAAGAAAAGAATCCAAGATGTTATATAAACTATACCAATGCACACATAATTAAATTTCAACATAGTCCTCAAAGTCCCCTTGGAAACCTAATAATAGTTTGGTAGACATAGGGTGAGTACAAAAGCATAAAAGGTAGGAAAACTAATGTTATCTGCGCAAAATTGGGGGAACATACTAATGCATGTGTGAGAGAGAAAAAACCATAAGCACCTATCAAGGATCTAACCACCCAGCCTCACCAAAGAGTACACTTACCAAATAACAAATGTAAAGTGATTTAGTAGTATAACCACAACGATATTTGGGTCTCCTACACCACTTTCCAACTATTTAACTGCTAATTCCTAATAACTAACGTCTGGATGCTACTACTCTTCCCATACATAGTCCTATTTCCACAAATTGCATGAAAACACATGGTTTGAAAACCATACAAAATATACATCTTGATCAAATATCGATCACAACAACCATACATCATTCCTGAAAACACCTCGGTCTCATCCCAATGTCACTTGGGAAACAAACCTGGCCCATAAAAACTTGATATCATCATTCACAACAAACATTCCCAAAGAATCTTGGACTGTGGAAGGCCTCAATAAATTATATAATTCCCAGATACCATCGAGTGGTAAGAACCCGGAGGAGGCTTCAAGGAAATATTCTAGTACAAGAAATCTATCGTCCATGAAAGATGTTAGGAACGATACCCTACCCCATGTAATGGGGGTGTTCGAACACATGGCACTCGACAAGGGTGGGGTGCATATTGAAATAACATGAAATTGAAATTTATATATATAAGTAAAAAACACTCATCCCATCATACAAGTTTCCAAAACAAACAACCATCCCACAAAAACTACCTTTCTTACTACCCCTACATGAACAACTACACAAAAAACCAATGGTGGAGAATAAACCCAACAATCACTTTTATCTAATCGGTTTCCTTTTACTAATTTAGGGGTTCTCTTTATTTTCTTCATATACTACCTATGGAAAATACCAAGAACAACATCTGAAGCCATCTTTAGAGTAAACGATCTTGATTAACTAAACACAAATCAACCAACTAACTCTCCCACTGCACACATCTGGTTCATCGTACATATCCATTCAATAATTTTCAACAACCATTCTCAATGTTATACCACACAATCCTTCTCTCATAACCCAGTCCAAAAACCCCGCTAACCAAACATTTCCCAAATGAATTCCCACAAGATGACAAGATTATAAACACACTATTGTCCCACTCCAAAACGTCATTTGATGACCAGAACACAAACAAAAGGAAGTCCCACTACCTACAAGTCCATCCATTTCACAATAAATAATTTTATAAAATAGGGATACCAATATTCCCCTTGTACATCCCCATAAACAAATCCCCACCACAACTACCATTAAAATAAAAAATCATTTTAATTAATATCATGAGGATACATTAATTACACTTTAGAATAATTGGGTTTATCACACAATAGGATTGATCCTAAGGAATCCATTTCAATTTTCCACGTATACAAGATTATCAGATTTCATGTTACACCGATTTTTCAAGCATCACGAAAAAAATAATATCACTAGTTTTAATTCAAATACCACCAATGATCATGAAATTTAGAAGGAATACAAACATAACAATCCAAAAAAAAAGATAACAAGATAAATTAGGAAATAAAACCTCAGACCACTCCCAACCCGTTATTTTATTAAGCCCTATTGACTTATGATCATTTTCCCTTTTTGTTTATTTATCATTTTAAGGGTGTATTAATCCATTATTCATATAGAATCATTAGTAAACCCACATTGCATGATACAAAATTAAATATATGAGGAATAAATCTCTACATGAAAGAACCATTGACCTAAATGATTTCATGCACCTAGAATATAAGATAAGGATTGAAATAGGAAACTCCCTGAAAACTGGGCATGATGGGGCTCTAGCATAGGTTTATGAATCGTCTTGAGAGTATGTCTCTAGGCACACCAATTTGGAATAGAAAAACACATTGTGATTAGATGGTACTGGCATTCAAGAGAAAGATCCTATATTAAAGGAGGAACGGTTTCAAAATCCATTAGTGTTTTGGTCGTGGTCGTGATTACGCAGTTTTAATATCTTGAAGTCCCATATCGATATGATATTATTGATATACATAATATCTTTTAAAATTCCATTAAAACACTCAAACAAGGATTTAAACTCATTTTATGCCTAATAAGACACAAGAGGGGTGAAGCTAGAAAACAATGAGAAATTAGAAAAGATTCACTGGTGGGTGAGTCACCAATCTGACCTACATATAGTAAGCCAATGATGCTCAGCTACAGATGAGTGAGATACTGATATGACCTATCGATGTTGACCAACTAATGTAATGACTCACTGACACCCTTGATCAATTAATTCTATGACCTTCTAACTCCCTTGACTAACCGACACCTTGACCTACTGACTCCCTCAAGCTACTGACACCAACTCCTATGACTCACTGATGAGTATTCCCTGACTCACTGATGTCGACACACCTGACTCAACAATGCGCTAACAGCCGACATTGATAGTTCAAACTAGATTTTTGGATAACTCTCAGAATGAGTCTGCGACAACCCCATGAACACCCCAAACACTATATTTCATAAAGGAAAGGACTGTGCAAATCCGTGTAATTACACGAAATACCTGTCAAACTATTCTCATCCTGGTTAATTCACCAATAACTCATAAGAATAAGGGGTCCGAACAACCACACTATAAGAAATCTCATTGGGAAAAGCTATCCTCCTCCTAGATACCTACCTCATAAACAACTGTACACACACAAAGTTCCCACTACCCAAAAAAAATTCAAACAATGACTTCACCCCATATAGACACATGGTTTAGGTAGACCATTCCTCTATTTCATGATATTATACTCTATAGGGGCACTTCCTCCCTTTCATGGTTTTAATCACATCAACATTAATGCGTCCTGATAAGGGATTAGGTCCTCCCCTTCCCACAATCATGACATTTCACACACATTATGAAAACAATGAAACAAAATATATTACTAAAAACATGTTCAAGCATTATGTCACAATCCAAGAACAAAGAAAAACACAAAATAAAAACTCAGAATAGATCTGGGTACTAGGCATGCATCTATACCTCCTTCTCCCATGTACTATCATTAAGGACACCATTCAACTACAATACACTAACCAAAGGAATTATTCGTCCATAAGGAAACATCCCATGAGGGTCCTAGACCTCCACTAGATACTCCACAAATGTTGCGTCATCCTCATCATCCAACTATCCCCAGTTTTTGACATGGGAGTCATCTTGTAAATACTAACGAAGCTAGGAGGCATGGATAAAATTGTCGATCCTATCCAACCATGGAGGCAATGCCAGCTGATATTCCACCTCAAGGACTTGTCCCAATAGCTCAAAAGGTCCGAAGAACCTTGTATAAAACATTCTCTCCTCATCGAACATCCATGACCCCCATTGAGGAGAAACCTTAATGAAAACATAGTCCCCAACCTCAAACTCAAAGGGCCACATCTTTTGACTAAAATACGACTTCCTCTGGTTCCGATCCTCCTTCAACCTATCACGCATAAGCCAAACCTTCATTATCACTCTCTACACTACCTCTAGTCAAAGAATGACTGCTTCTACAACCTCTTTCTAGCATATTATTTAATTACACCACCATCTATACAAATCCATGAATTGTGGCATGTCAATGGTAAAGTGATATATGTTATTGTATGAAAACTCTAAGAGGACCAGTTATAAATATACCTAACACTGGGAGGGGGGGTGAATTAATGTTGGTGAATTTTTTAAACAAATTCCATATTTTATCCATGTACCTCTTGACCTATTAAGATATTTATTTTCTTATTCTCTTTTCCCTGTCCCATGCAATAACAGAAAGCAGTAAAAATATTCACACAATATTTTTACAAGGTTCACCACTCAATAATAGTAGTTACATCCTTACCATTCATGGATATGACTATTGCATGTATTCTCCACTATGATGTGATATGCTATTACAATGGAATGGCTAGGAAAGCAATCCTCTAGCTAGTGTGAGTATCTACACATTAGAGGGGGTGGTACAAAATCCTCTTCCCTGGACTGGTGATGGCATAGTCCAACCTAAAGCCTCTAGATGGTTCTTTATACTACCTATGGAAATAGTCTTTTTCCTTATTGATAAGGTAGGTTATGTTATTGGTCTCCATTAGTGCTCTTCACTTGATTACATGAAATTTAGTAGGAAAGCAATTCTTCTTTCCTTCTTTATCTTCATCTATTGTGCAACACTAACTGCGCTAGACTTCTTATTTCTCCTTCATATTGTGACAGCCAACTACACTAAAACTTCTTCCATAATCTTGGAATAAATCACATACACCAATGTGATTATTCAGGCATTGATTTTTGGCTCACTAGCCATCATCTGAATCAAACTCCCCTAAATAATTGTCAGCCTTCAGTTGGGAAGATTCTATTCTTATTCTTCTTCTCTTCTTTCTCTTTGACAAAGTATAATAAGGAATAATATTGTCGTATCTTATCCTCTTTCTTCAATTTTCAACACCAACACAAGAGTGTATCATTATACTACCTTCTTTCTTCGTGCGGATATAAATTCAGTTGAACGTCTAGTTTTTCTTCACTTCGCAAAGAACATCGAGAGTGTTAAACTCTAGTTTTGTGAGTGTGGTTCTACTTCTCTTCATGACATAGAATGGTTCATGGAACATCCTTCTTCGCAATTTTACATAGAGAGTGTTATGCACATGTCGATGGCATGCGGGACCGTAGTCTTTCTCACACCCCCTTTTGGGCGACTTGCACACTACATTAATTACATGCATGCAACATCCAACTTTTGTTGTGGACAACTCTTGTGCAAAAATTATATATTGTGTGCAAGTCCATTCTTGCACGCAACCTCTCCTTCATGCACACCACTCCCTTCTTGCACACAACTACCTTTTCATATTTTTCATATGTGCTTCAGAGCTCCGATTTCTTCTGATTTTTGAGCATATCAAATGTGAGGGGGTCACCTCTTATTTATAGACCCTATTGACCCATGCGCACAAAATCTCCAATGGGTCACACAAGAGCCTGACACGTCATGAAAAACCTTGATTGGCATCGCCTTTGGCACAGAATTTTCTTTCACGCCAACCTCATATTTCACACAGTTGTGAGAACTTTCATGCACTTCATTCCTTTACCATTTTCAAATGTTCGGACCACAAATTATACATGGTGTGCAAAGCCTTGTTTTACATCGCCTTTGTCATGCATGTTTTTTTCATGCCAAACTCTTATTTCGTTCCAATTCAACAATCTTTCACGCAACAGCCTCTTTCACTCCAATTATCCAATACTTCATGCAACCTCATGACTTTTCTATTTTTCATTTTTCTGACCTCGAATCATGCCTTGAATGCAAGATTCCAAACTACCATCAATCATACGTGAAAAAACCAATCATGTGCACAAAAACCAATCTTGTGCGGAAAACCCAATCTTTCGCACATGCCTCGCCTTTGATTGATTTTGATGTTCAGATCATGAAACTCCACTTGCGTGCAACATAGGGTGCCACCTTAAACTGTTCTTTTTTCACACCTCCAGATTTTTCGTTTCGTTGTTGTGGCTCCCTTCACTACATCAGATAACCATTCTTCAACTCTTATCTGGAAATCCACCATCGTGATATGTATCCTTTGATAGTAAAGCTTTAACATCGTCAGAGTTCCAATGGCAAGTACTGAATCATCCCTTTCTTCTACTAGCGGTATTCCATCCAATCAAAATTGTACATGACTGGTATCATAACTTCTACCCCTTTCTTTCATAAGGATTACATCACATGTTCTCCTAACTTATGATATTTGTGAAATAAAAATCAACAAATCATCATCTGGTTTAGATACAATGTGAAATGCATGGCTACCACAGAACTCCATGCCCTTCCACATTCTTTCTTCTTCTTCAACCATCATTCCACACGTCATGCAAATTATTGTTCTATTCTTCTAGTAAGATATTTCATGGTTCACATGCACTCATGAAGAGTTTCATGGATTTTTTCAAATCCTCTTTCTTCTTTAATCATCCTCAGATGGATGATACCTCACCATTATTCATTATTGTAGACAATGTGTCACCTTTAACACAAGGTCTTTGAACTAAGGATCAGTACATCAATAGTCTAAATTTACATCATAGATAATTGCCTAAGTATGAAATTAAATTATATTATTTCATAAAAATTCAACAGGCATCCTCACATCAGCCATTTTCCATTAACTTTGGAGTCCTAATTCATTTTGTCCAATACTAAAATCTGTTGACACCAAATACAATATTCATACACAAAGTGGTCCCACCAAACTCTACCAGAGTCATGTTTCTCACCCACAATCATCTGAAGTCTAGAACACATTCCCACAACATATCCTCCAATGCCTGGATGGTCCTCTCTATTTACCCATTCATATGAGGGTGGAAGGTAGTTCTAATGAATAGATGTGCTCTAAAAACATGTTGTAGTCCCCTATAGACTCATGATGTAAACCATGAATCCTGAACTAACAAAATGGGTATTGGTACTCCATGTAGCCTCACCACCTTTTCTACATACATCCTTGCCCAGGCATCCACAACGCCTGACTCCTTGATATCTATGAAATGATCCAATTTAGTCTGTTGACCCACCACCACCTAAATACCAACACTGTATCCCGGATACCGGGGTAGTCCTCATAATAAATCCATTCCAACTTCATGCCACATTCTCTTAGGGACACCTATGGGATGCATGAGACTATTGAGAACATGTGCTCAGCCTTCACCAACCGACACACTAAGAACCTTGCCACAAACTCTGCCACTACCTGCGTCACCTCAGGCCACCAAAACTATTCCATCAGGCCTTGGTACATTATAGAAACTCTTGAATGTACCACCATGGGTGAGCTACGGAACTCATGGATAAATCCCTTGTGGATTTTCTCAGGGACAAAGAGCTTCTCGAGGAAGATCATATGATTCTGTCCATCCTCGAACCATCCTTACAGAGCATCACCCTGGACAACGTGATTACGCATAACTTCAATTTCTGAGTCTCCACACTAGTAATTCTCCACCTACGATACCAATGAAAACTAACTATAATATTAAATATGTTGCCACTACCACCATCAACTCTCACATCCATATAGAAAGAGGCCAACTCCTCCATCACCTTTCATGAATCTGTGGATTCACGAACTACCTTCTTCTGTGACTTCTTTCTTAATGCATCAGCCACCATGTTCCATTTTCCTATGAGTATAAGATATTTTGAAGTCTAAATATTGGAGATACTCACTACACCATAACTTCCACATGTTTAGGCCTCACTAGTTGATGATATACATCAGTATCATGTTATCCATGGAGTCCAAAAAGAATTCTCTGATGTGGTAATGTCGCCACAACATCAGCACGAATATGACCGCTAAAACATCCAAATAATGGGTTGCATATTTATTTTCATGTGGACATAACTTAATAGACCCATAATATATCACTCCCCACTGCTATATCAGCATACATCCTATGCCTAGACAAGAAGCTTCAGGGAACACCTCACACATCAACCATTCCTCTAGAAACCTGATCACTGGGTCACTAAATAACTTCCCCTTTATATTGATGAAAGTGTATTGACACTACAAACTCCATAAAAACACTTTGTCTTTCTTGTTCAAGGATTTCAATGGATCTTCATCTCGTGAAAATTCTAGAATGAACCTTTAGTAATAGCCCAATAAACTTGTGAATATATGAACTTATACCACACTCATGGGTGCTGCCCAAGAAACAACCGCTTCAACCATTGAATAGTGCACATATATACCTTTTTGAGAAAGTATTAGTCCATTTAAGTTCAACTCATACATCCAAAACCTTCACTTTGAAAACTTCACATAGAGCTTGTGGTGTTGGAGGACCTCCAAGGCAGTCATCAGATGACCGTTGTGATTTTTCTCTAACGTTTAGTAGATGAGGATGTCGTTGATGAATGAGAAGATGAACTATTCCAAGAACACGTGTATGCTAGAGTTCATGGGTCCCAAGTATATGGAAACATCATTCGTAATAACGAACGTTATGACCACAAAATCAAATTTCCCAAACTTCACATGAAAGTAGTCTTTGGGATATCACCCACCTTCACCCTCATCTGGTGATATCAGGACCACATATGGATCATAGAGAACCAACCTACTCCATTTATTTGATGGAAAATATGTTCAATCCTTGGAAGGGGCACTAGTTCTTGATTGTCACCTCATCGAGTCCCTTATAGTCTATCCACGGTCTTAGACCACATCATTCAATCCTTATGAAAAATACTAGGGTACCCCATGGTGACACACATAGCCAGAAAAAACCATTCCTAATTAGGTCTTCAACCTGAATATGAAACTCTTGCAGCTCAGAAGGAACCATCTAATAGGGAGCCATGGAAATCATATGATCACTGTGTTGTATGTCTTTTCAAAACACAACATCATCCTAAGGGGTTAGAGTGAAAACCACTTTTGGAATTAAATATAGGAAATTTATAAAAAAACCCAGGAACCTCCACCATTTTAGTGTCTATTGATTTCACTGATAGTGTAGCCTATAAGAATAGAAGATGCTCCATACACTGACTTCCCACCTGATATCTCTTCTCATCAACGAAAACTAAACATTTTTCATCCATATCCAAAAATAATAATCATCACTGGAAGCATTTGATAGTAGTGTCCATAGAAAAAAAAAATCAATGTCTAGGAAGGAATCGTGTGGTTATAGGCGTAGCAGAAGAAGATCTCCAATGGACTGAAGTGGCCCCAACATCAGTCCACACCCCCATGAAAAAATCATACACACTGGTCTGATCTCGAATGGGTGTACTCAGAAATAGGGGCACAAAAATTCCCTCTACATCTAGAACTAGTGCATTGAATATACTAAGTTAGGAAAGGAGTAAAAATATCCTTAATCAAACAAGAAACACGCAAGTATACTAACCATAATGATGATAGCTTGAACAACCTATGATCAATCAACAAAAAATGCCTTAGCAACATGTAAATTTCCACACCCATCTCCTCTACCTCTCTATAGTAGACCGCCTGTCCGACCACACCCTAGTTGAGGTCCCTAAGAAGCACCCTGAGGTCAACCCCCTCTGGTACTGTCTACTCTCGGTGGAGAGATAGCCTGCTGGCCCTAAAGTTAGAAATACCTAACCAATAACTACTACTACTGATGTGAGTGTTGAACCTACCCACCCCCATCATACTATGATGGAATTGGGAATTGGTTCCAAAGATTCCTTTTACCTTTTCTTGAAATAAATCTTGTTCCCATTCCCATAGGAAATTTTTCGGGGCCCAGAGATTAGAATTGGATCTTCGGAGGCCTACTCCACGCTGGCCGAATCCTGGATGGCTCTGACTTCCGAGACATACTATTAACTACATTCCCCTTTAATGAACTCAGTTAGATCCCCTCTTATGGAAAAACTACTTGTGAGTACCTCCACTCCACTACCTCTGCCATCTTCTGAACCTCTATGTATGTCGATAGATTTAATGGAGAAACAACTTACTGAAGAGAAGGTTAGAGTTTCTCCTCTAAGAGTCTCATCAGGGACTCCTCCTCCTGAAATAGATTTAGAGACAAGCATATGAGATCCATGAAATGAATCAAAAATTTTCCACTAACATACTCCCCTAATAGAGATACAGTAGCTCTTGTCTCTTCTCTACCATCATCTTCTATGAAATAAAATCCCATCGAAACTCCTTCTCAAAGTCATCCCACAAAACATTATTCTCATTCCTTTCATTGAGGTTTAGCATCCATCACTGATGTGTTGCTCCCCCCATCAAGCTAATTTCCAATCATCCATCTCTAAATATGAAATATTTCCTTCATAAATCCCCATGGTTTGTCTCTAGATGGAACAAAGGGTCTTCTGCCACAATCCATCTTCCTCCTCTCCATTGACCCGCCACTGATCAACCAAGTTATCCTGTTGGGTCTCATCATCCCACACCACATGTAGACGATGTCTGGGTACCCTAATTGTAAAGGGAAACAAATAACACTTAAGCATGTTTGTTATGGAACATTACTTTTTAAATTAATTTAACTTTTTATTTATTTTAAATTACTGGTGCACAAAAGAACACAATAACACGACTCATTATGGTGCATGTATTATTCCTAAGGTCTCTACCATTTAATCAGTGCAACCCCACTTGGACATTCATTGGGATCAGAGTCCTCGCATCAGATCATGGGTGACCTAAAATTAGCTGTTCCATCTTGTTTTCCCCAGCCTATCTCATGAAATAATATTGTCTAAAATTCTTTCCCTATTATTCCATTAAATACTCACTATAAATATCTGTGAACTCCATCCAATCCCTCAACAAAAACAAGCCTCTGATACCATTTTGTCATAACCTATCTTCTTCATGATGATGGATGGGACCGAAAATTGCACACAATTCCTTCCTCAATATGAATGACAGTTAAAGAAATTCATTAAAATTTATAATTAAAATAAGAGATGGAGATTAGATGATTAAATCCCAAACCAAACCAAAACTAAAGGTAAATGTGAAGAAATAATCTATTCCTATATGCATGTTCAAAAGTAAAACTGGTAAAAGGTAAAACAAAACCACAAAATAATATAATAAAAGAAAATAATATATGTATAAACAATGAATATTCTAACGCACAAGCTAGTAATGTCTTGCATGATCCTCAAATTCATCTTGTAAACAAGTAAATAGTTTTGAATTCATAGTGTGAGTGTACATGTATACCAAACAGTTATACTAAAGCCACCCATGCACATGTTGGAGGGTATACTAATTCCCCTATTAGTGAATAGAAACTATAAGCACATATCAAGGAATACTAGACACCTAGCCTCACCATGGAATTCACTCACCAAATAACACAAGTCAAGTAATGTTGTAGAATAATCACATATATATTTGGGTACCCTACACCACATTCCCACTAGTTAATTTCATATTTATAATGACTAACATATTGACGTTTTCACTCATCTCATATTCCATACCACTCCTACAACCTAGAATCAGACACCTGGGCCCCAAATTATTCACACAACCTGCCCAGAGACACCTGGAACATAAAAACCACACACCACACTCGAAATCACCTATGCCTAATCCCAATGAAAAATAGGAAACAAACCTATACTTCAAACCTATGTTCCTCTCATCCAAAAAAACCTTCACAAAGATTCATGTACTGTGGTACTCCTCAATCCATTAACACCTCCCCAAAAACACTAAAGTGGTAATAACTCCGAAGAGGGTGCAGGGGAATAAGCTAGTGACAATCTATCTATCCTCTCTCTGGGATGTTGGGAATGAATAAATCCACCATGAAACGGGGGTGTTCGTCACATGGTGCTCAATAAGGGTGAGGTGAATATAGAAATCACATTAATGTAAAATATATATATATATATATAAGTAAGAAAACACTCATCCCATCCTACATGTTCCCAATTAAAAGAACAGACCCACCCAAACCTCCTTTTTTGCTACCCCAATATGCACAACTAAACCAACAACTATTGCCAACACATAAACCCAACCCACTCATTCGTATAATCACATTACATTTATTGATTTAAGGTTTCTAATTAATTTATTTCATCACTAACTATGGAAATTACCATGCACAATATATAGAACTTTCTCTGGAGGAGATGATCTAGTTTAACTAAACAACTAACCTGTCGTCCCACTACACACATCATGTTCTTCCTAGAAACTCGTTAAATCATTTCCAAATATTATTCATCGATGTTATACCACACAATAATTCTCTCACAACATAGTCTTGTAGCCCTACTACCCAAGAATTTCCCAGATGCAGTCTCACTACATAAAAAGATCATAACAACACCACAGTCCCACTACCCAACATCATTCGACAACCACAAGACTAAAATCTAGTCCCTTTGAGTAGAATTTCATCCATTTCACAATCAATTAGTCTCTCAAACTGGGATACCACACCACCTATACCACCCCATATAGAAATCCTAGCCTCACCTACAAATAAACCACAAAAACATGTTCTAGATTATGAATATGGTTCTTTAATTCTAATTTAGAATAAATTTGGAGATCACACATCTGGTTTGATCAGGGGGATTCAATTTCAATTATACAATTATACATAACTAACAAACATTAAGTTACATCCATTTATCAATAATGATGAAACAATTGCATATCACGAGTGCACATGAAAACACCACCAATGATAGTGATTTTCAGAAGGCATGCAGCCATAAAAATACCAGAAAAGAAACCAAGATAATAAGATAAAATATTTAACCAAACATAAAACCACTCCTAACATGTTATTTTATTACCCCGTGTATTATTTTGTTCATGTTACCTTATTATTTATTTATATAATAAACTATTTATTAATACTTTCATCACATTTAATCATTAGTACACTGCTCGTGCATTCGGCAAAGTGAAGAGAGGTAGATGAAACCCATAATTGAAAAAAATGACCAATAATCCTTCTTGCACCTAGAATAGGGGATCACACGTGTAGTAGTAAATAATAAGAATAATGATTCAGAGGGGGCTCTAGCACATGAGTATGACTCATTGAAAGAGGATGTCTCTATCCAAACAAAAGGGGAATGGAAATAAACAATCAGAGGCGAAGGTCTCAGCATTGAAGAACCAGATCTAATAATAAAGGAAGAACTATTTTAAAGTCCATCAGTCATGGAATCATTTTCATGAAAGAGTGGATTGAGTATCTAAATGTTGTAGAGAATTATAATAATAAAGATATAAATAATATATTTTAAAAATCCCAAAAATCTTCCAAATAAGGCACAAAAATTTGTCTACATCAATTAAGGTTTAAGTGGGAATAAACTAGAAAACTGAAAATAACTGGAAATGAGTCACTCGTAGGTCAGTCACCGGTGGCTGAGTCATTAACATGACCTACCAAAAATGATCCATTTATACTGAGAAAGAAATGGGTGGCCTACAAACATGACGTACAGATGTTTAATCGCATATCCAAGGATACACTAACGCCCTTGACCTACCGACACCTTGACCTACAAATGGCCTTGATGCCCCGATTCCCCGACATACTAAATCATCAACCTACTGATTCCCTTGAACTATCGACATCGACTCCCCTGACTCACCAACTTCAACACCCCTGATTCATAGATGTTGTCACCACTAACTAATAATTCACTGACATGCTGATGCTGAGGGTTCAAACTAGATTTTTGACTAACACTAAAAATGGGTCACTGATGGCCCCCAAAACACTTCAAAAACTATATTTAACAAATAAATGGGATGGGGAAATATGGGTTATTACATCATCCACAATCCAATGATGAATACAATACTATATTATTTTAAAAAATTACTAGATATAAGAATTAAATAACTTGAATAATAATATGTTAACTATATATTTAAATGATTCAAAAACAAAAGATAATAATTTGGATGATAGAATTACAAAAACCTCTAATATTTATAAACCCAAATACAATATGAATAATATATATGTTAAAATTTATATGATTAATAAAATAAAAATAAACTCATAAATTAATTATGTGAATGTAAATGATAAATTTATGGGCTAAATACATAGTTAAAAACAAAAGAAATCACCATAATTTGATTGAACAATAAAAATATTAGTGACAAATTCAAAGATAAAATTTAATATATATATATACAGTTCACTAATATTAATATAGTGATATATTCTTTTGTAAAATTTTATAATCATTTTATAGTCAAATGGATAATGATTTGTCATATCTATAAGTCTATCAGAAGATGAACTTATAAAAAAATTGAATTCTTCCCATTCAAACTGATTTTTATCCAAATGTTAGAGATATATAAGTTGATGAAAACTCTATATAATGAATAATTATATATAACTAAGACACCACAAGAATCATTTTATGAATGAGCACACAAAGGATTAAAATCGAAATTTGGTCACATACGAGTTGTAAAATAAATTTTTACTAACATTAACAGTCAAATGAAAGGTCTAGGTTCCAATTTCATAGTCATGTATTTTTCAAAAGAATAGGTTTATTACATATATACATAATATATAATATACTGTATTTTCTTTTAATATGACTTAATACTTTTTAAATTTGGAATACCTAAAAAAGTTAATGTTGGGTGACTTAATTTTATAAATAAATCTCATGGAAAAATATTTTGTATGGGTGAAATAATTTCATTTCATAAGGCTTTAATTTCTAATTTCATTATTTTATAAGACTTGAAAATTACCTCATTGGAACAAGAGAACAATGTAATGATGGATAATCTTTGAATTTTAGGACTAATAAATGTACTCTAAGAAGTTAAGATGGACTATATTGTATAAATTCAATAATTATTAGAGTGTATGAGTGATTAATATTGAATAAAATATTAATATAAAAATTAATTATCCCCGTGTTATAAAAGATAATTCATATCTCTTGTAATGAGTAGTATAACACTATCATTTTCAGACCATAACAAATATATCGTAGAAATTATTGGTTTAGGATTTACTAGGATATTTCTTTAAATATTATAAAATTTATAACCCTTTCTAATAAAATAAGTAAGAAAATCGAAGATTTAAATACACAATTTAATGATAAAAAATAATTATTTACACATAGTATAAATTTATCATCATTGACCTTTGGGAATTATATTAATAAATAGAAATCTCCAATTATATGTTTTGGTGGTGACTACTATAGAATTATATAGATATATTTTCTTGAACTTAAATAAAAATCACTATAGTATTTCAAATATTTTATACTCGTGTAAAAACATGATAATGCTATCTGAAACCACTATTGGGATTGATATAGGTGGGGATTTTTTAGAATTTTGTTATGAAACATTTTATAATGAAAAATTAATAACTTCAATTTGTATAAACCCATGATCTCCATAAATAAAATATGGTAGTCGAGTGAACGAATATAAATATTCACAAAATTGCATAGAAAATATTATGTGAATTCATAGTTTATATAATTTTTTTGGAAGAATCTATGATGAAAACCTACAATAATATAAATTGAGTGTAAATTTTAAATAGTATTTTGAAAAACTCTTTATGAATCATGGATTGAACAAAAATATAAACATTCACATTAAAATGATTTTGGATTCAAAATATTCCATTAAAACATTAAATTTAATATTTACAAATTTTAACCAAAGGATAATAAAGAGATAATTTTAAATTATTTTACTAAAAGTAAATAATATTATGTTATATATATAAAAACTAAAAAAATCAAAGAAAAGATGAATTTTATCTTTATTGAAAATGATAATTTTGTTTTTATAAACCATCCATGAGATTCACATCAATATTTTAATATTTTAATCCCTTATTTTTTCCTAATTCTGAATCCCACTAACAAATTATTAATATACATGAAACTAGACCGATAAAACAATGTCGTTTAGAGGTTATTTCAACAGAGGTTAATCCTCGTGACGTTAAAGATCAGTAATCCTTATTACCTATAATAAAATATTATTAAGGAATTATCCCACTATTAACATCAATGGATATATAATACGACAAATAATAATGAAAATTTAAACATAATATAAATTGGACTCTCTTTATTTTTAATCTCACCTTGAGCCTAAAATGAATATTGAACCACTTTGTGATAAATGATGGATAATTACAAAGAAAGTAACATAGAGTAAAATTCATATTACCCATAAATAAATAATATATTAAATATAATGTATCCCATAAAATACCAAAAGAATATGAAATAAAAACTATGATATATTTTAATTTTAAATATAGCCTTTAAAACCTATATATTAACTTAGCTGGTATAAATAGATGTAACCGTATAAAAAATCAGTAAATAAAGTAATAACATATGAAATATGAAATTTTTTTCATAAGAATTCTATTTATATATTTTCATAGAGGAGGTACAGTTTTACAGTGATTTAAATAGACAAATCACACACTAAAAAATATAATTTACTACTTGAGAAAATTGTTTTTAGGGAAAATTAATCCTGTACAACATGATATAAAATCCATGCTAAATAAATTAGTACATGTGACTACCTTTACCAACTAGCATAACCATATATCTTATTCTACATTTATACAATGTTTTTTATAACAATTTTATATGATAAAAACTATTAGTTTTTATTTATAAAATTGAATGGGTATATTAATATAAAATATTAATTTCTATTAAACAATTTCTATTTTATAATCATGTATTAAAATGAAAAAATATCAGTTTTATATGTGAATATATTTGAAATTAATTATCATCCCATCAATATACTTATTCTTTCATAAAAAATAGTAGTAAGTAATAGTTATCATTTAAAAAAATATTTCTCAATATGAATAATTTTCCATAGTATTTTTTGGATTTTGTTTAAATATTTGGTTATAATGTTTAATAAATATAATTAATAAAAATGGAAATAATTTTTTTAATTATAATGGTAATATTATCATATGAATATTTTCTGGGATTCTTATATAATAATAGATTTTTAATTGAATAGTGAAAAACATCATTTTTGAAAAATATTTTATCTTTTATTACATCCCATGGATATAAACATAACATAAATATTATAAAACTATTTTCATGATGAAATATTTTTCCTTTAAGAGAAATTTTATGTTATTGAATATAATTTTTAAATTCATAAAATATATTATATATTTTCTAAAATAAGTAATATTTTCTCAAAAACGTGTTTTCAATATATTAGACAATATTATTTCTAAATTTGTTTTCCAAATGTGAATCAAATGAAATGGATGTAAAATTATATATAAGTGTATCAAATGTTTTCCAATATTGTATAAATAATTTTTGGGAATTAATATTAACTTACCATGAATATATATTAGTTCTCCTGGTAAAATAGTTATTTTTTAATAAATAATACTTGACCAAATACTATGTATTTTAAAAATTATTTAAAATCATATAGAAATGAAATTTTAATATTATATATAAACATATATAAATATTAATTGACAAAAAATTAATGGTTTTACAATGTTAAATAAAATTAAAACCACTTAATTATTAAACTGATTTTTTTTGGAAGATTTTGTTTTAATAACATGACATTTTTTCATTTAAATGTTAATTTTCTCATATTATGATATTGATTTAGGTTAAATTTAATCAAATTTTGATTTCATCATTTCAAATATTTATTATAAGTTCCATAATATATTTTTTAATAAATATAATTTATATGATTAATATTTAATTTGGATTAATACGTGTTTAAATGACTAATCAATAGTTCATCAATTATTCCAAAAATAACATAAAATTTAAGCCATTTAGAATTCATCTTTAGATGTTACAATCCAATATAAATTTCAAACAAAAATACATCCACCTAAGTCACCAAAAATTCATTTCATTATATTCTTTCCACTCACATAACATTCTTTCTGTAGAAATCCCCTCCCATTATATTAAATATGGAATTTATTAGTGCTAAGAAAAGGGATTTTCTAGTGCTATAAAAGTACTGATAGTATGAGAGATGATTGATGGTATACATCAAAATAACTTGAAAAAATTTTCTAATAAAGGCCCTATTTAATTGATATAAAACAAAGAAGTGATAAATGGGGATTTTATAAACATTTTCTGTACTATTAAAGGCCCCCTCTAACACTACTACTAAAATAAAAAATAATTTCCCTACTAATAATGGGGGATAGTTTGTTATTCAAAACACCTTTTATCATTTCCCCTAACCCGCCACCTATTTACCATCACTTGTACCCACTTAACCATGTTCTCCCCTCCCCTTTATCAGTATTTTAGATAACTCCACCAACTCGTGTGTAACCCAGCCTCTATCGAGTTTCAAACCTAAGACCTACAACACATACACCTAAGAATTTTGAAATCCAATATATTATTTTAATTGTAATTTTTTAATATATCTTCATATTTGTATATAAATAATTACAATTGGTATCCATATATTTAAATATATTATTATATTAATATATATATATTTATAAATTCAAATATAAAATATGTTTTCTGTTTGAAGGTGTGTGTCAAAAAATTAATACATGAATTAATATATATTTATATATATGTGAATCTATATATATTATTATTCGTATTTATAACTTTGAAATTTACTTTATATTAATATTCATCTCGGTTTATTAAAATATATTGATAAATATATATATTTTTGTCAATATACACACTCAGATATATATATATATATACATACATAATTATTATATATACATTAATTGTATTGGTAAATAAATATTCATAAATTTTTATTATAAATAATATTGACAATAATATTTATTTAGATAAGGATTATATATTGAGAAATATATTTTCCATGTAAATATGACTAAATATATATTTATAAAATTAATTTTTTATGTCAGAATATAAACAAATATGTATATATTTCTATATAATTGATTATATATAACTATAAAATATGAAATATGATTAAAAACCATAATATGAATATGAATTAATTACCTGGATATAAATTTTGTCTCCATCAGAATGATAAAAAAATATCCCCATAAATGAGGCTGAAATTCCCTTGAATGATTAAAAATTGGGGTACCCTGACAAAAAACTCAGTTTTAGTGGCCTTTTGAGAGTTATTTTGCCCCAAAATTTTTGATCGAGGATATACCCAATCAGTAGAGTTTAGGGATCATTTCAACTTTCTTATAGGTGGTAGAGCATAAATTTTCCCCTAATCAAATGTTGTGGTTGTTAGAAGTTAAAGACATGTTTTCAATTTATTTTATATGGTTTATTATTATTTTTTATTTTTTATCATAAAATTGTTATTAAATCACTATTACCTTGTAATAGTTATAAAATTATTAAATAGAACATGTTTATAATAGTAACTACCCCCTTTGATAGTACTACAATAAAGTGATGTTTAGAACTCCATTTAACAGTGATTTTTCATGTGTTGACAAAGGGGGATTTTAATAGTGATTCCACCTAGCACTATTAATGACCCAGCGCTGGATAAACCAAGTTTTTTAGTAGTGTTCACGTAACATGCAAAATTGTTATCACTTATTCCCTCTAAATAATCCACCCTTATTACTAAATTACCATGTAAAAATGAATTTTTCTTCTAATTGATGTATTTTACACATCTAATTTCCCATTTTCACAAACCATTTTCTTAATTTTCTTAAATAATTAGAGTTTCCTTTTATTTTTCCATATCAACTAACGGTATTGGACATAAAAATTATTTTATTAAAAAATGGTAATATAATATAACATAATAATTCTATAATGATAATATTATTAATTATATAGAAATTATTAGGAATAAATTATTATTTGAAATTAAACTATGAAAATTAACATATGAATGGAATTTTGTTCAATTGATTACATTCATGTATAACCTATTTACCAATATAAATTATTTTTTAATGTCATATAAAATGAAAAAAAATCAACTCAATATATTATGAAACTATTTAATAATAACTTTAAACTTAGTTAGAAAATCAAATGATTATAGATAAATTAAATACAAACCCCAAGTAACTGATATAAAAGAAAACAATATAAAAAATATGCATAAAAAATATTTATATTCCATGAAAATTAAATATATGTTAATCACTTTTATGTTTATATATCTAATAAACATTTTTTTGGTTATTTTTTTATATTATATGTATGTATAGAATGCATTCATACACAAGTTTCAGTTTTTTATCAACATATTATTCTTTAAGACACATATTGTTTTTCTATAGTAATTATTTTCTAAGGGATTGTATACTTCCAATTATTATTTTTTTATCATTTAACAAACTTTTTCATGGTATTTGAAAATCAAATTTATTCTATATTTTATTTAATGGTTTTGTTATAATTTTTCTATAGTTGTAAGGGTTTAATATTTTAAAATCATTCATTAAGGCACATATTTTTTATGCACATAATTTGTTCTAAATGGTGTATATGATACCAATTGGATATTTCATATAATATAATATTATTAACAAATTAATTCAAAATTAAAAATAAAGATCTCATTTATTTAAGGGATTTTATTATAATATTATTGATGTTGTTTTTTGTTTTCAACTCATCTTCTATTTATTAAGTCATGTTATAATTCTATGCACCAATTTCATTTTTTTAATATTTATGTACTATGCAATAATGTATTTTTTTTTTACAAATTCCATGATATTATCGATGATATTTACAAGGCCATATGGTTTTAATGATTTAAATTTCTCTTGATTAAAAATAACATCATCTGTAATATGATTTAATGGATCAATTCAATTCCATGGGTCATAATAACTTTTAATTTTATATTTAATATCAATTTGGATCAATTTTATCTTATTATGACTTTACGATGTATTCTAATATTTTTCGGGAATAATGTTTCAGAAAAATTTAATCTTCCTTCATGTATTATGTATGGTTAAAATGTATTTTGTTATAATCAATTCCCCTTAACATTAATGGATATTTCATCCACGACCATATTTTTATATCCCACCCATGATCTCCATTACCTAAGAGAATCTCAACATTTTATATCAAACTTCTTATTTTTATTCCAAAAATTATATTTTTGTGAAAATAATATATAATCACTTTTATTGATATGATGTTTCAACATGACTATTTCGAAATGATAAAAATAATTTTTCATCGTTTAAAAAATATTTTAATTATCTACTCATAATTTTCTATGAAAAAATTATTTAAATTATTTAATTTTTAGTATTAATGATTCTTTTAATTGTAAATTGATTCATTTTATTTTCACATACCAATTTGAAAACATTATATATACTTTCCATATTATTAATGTTTATTTTAAATTTAAAATTTTTAGAATTATTTTCACTTCCTTTCATGGAATGCAGTATATCTTATCCATGTATCATTTATTAAATAATATATTTAAATTGTGATTTTATAAAAATAAATAAACATCCTAATTTACAAAAACAGTATGTATTTTCAGGGATGATTTATTTAGAAATCGTTATATTATGGTTTCATAGTCTTATATTTTCCTTCAAAATAATAATATCTAAACTAATTTACACTTAAAAGAATTAAAATGTGTTCAGAATACCATTTTATTCTAACATCTATTTTCCTTACATGGATTAAAATTCATGATGTGATATATTTATCACACTATATATGTCATTATGACATGATTTCTTTTTTGGATATAAAAATTGTGATATTTTATGATTTCATATGTTCATGATATGGGTGGATTTCTAATTATTTAAGAAATACATTCTATATATCATGTGTTATTAGTAAAATGACTATGATATTCCATGAAACCGATTTTTATGCCCATGGGTTATTTACTTATATAATTATTGTATTTTTCAAGTGGGAAATAAATTTATAGATTTTGAGATGGATGTGACCTATATATCCTTATAATGTATTGGGTAAAAAATTATTTGTAATCAGATGGAAATTGTGTGTGAATGGGTAAGAATATAAATATGGTCACAATAGGTGATTTGTGATGGTGTTTAGATCATCTCGCGCTTTTACAAGTGAAAGGGTTGATGGTTGTACATGTTTATAATGATAAGAAATAATATTTTTATAATTGGGACATTATCTTTACTATGTTTCAAGGCCCGTATTATTTGTTTTTTATTTTTTTATCATTCTATAGTAGAAGCGATAGAATTTGGGATGTTATTTCCATCTTTCAGGCTTATGTCAGATTCAAATTTTTTTATGTTCGTATTAATTTTTTTATTCATTATTTTTAAACATTTTTATGATCTGACAATTATTTATATTGTTATGTTATTCCAAAACTCTTCATATGATCTAACCACTTCTTATTTTATCTATTATTGAGTATTTAAAGTGAATTATGTTTTAAGGAATACCTTATAGAGGAAATAAATTATGGGGAAATGACCGTAGTATGTGAAATAAGAGATTTTGTGTTTTAGTATCCAAGACCCTAATACATTAGTTCATTGGGTTGATAAAATAATTATGGATTTAATAATTCAATGTTTTCATAAATGTTATATTTAGATATGTTTATATTTAATGAATTAGGATGGTATCAGAGTAGTGTTTAATTAATTTTTGAGATTAGTTTTTCTAATTTACGAATTAGTATAAAGAACTGTATTTAAACCCCTAGATATGTGTTTACGTATTGTGTGATATAATTAAATAATGTGAATTCCTTGAATTGAAATTCTTCCTATTAAATAACCTCGTATCTAGATACAACATACAGATGTAAGATCTAAAACAGATGTAACAAGGGGTAATAACATTAAAATGGGTGTGGTAGTTATTAACCCAATCACTAATTGGTGTATTATATAGATTTCTAGATACACATCTGCTTTGACTGAATTTAATTTTATTTATAATATTCTCCTTTCAAAAAAATATAATTGATTGATTTTCTTGTAATATTGAGATATTAGGTTTCAAAACATAATATTTCCAAATATTGTTTAGCCATCATAAAAGTACGATTTATATACGTCTTAAAAAAGGAGATATTTTCCAATGTGAAAATTTTAAGGGGAATGTACATTCTATGGTTTATTTCTTTTTTATATTATTAATTACTATAATTTTTTGATGAAATATATTTTTTATCACACAGGTTATGGATTTTTGTTTTAGTGGTAAATAATGTAGAAGAAACTCAATTAACCTTAAGTGTAAAGGATAATGTGATGAATACCTAAAAAATCAACAAATTTGAATGGGGATTAACAAAGATATATAACAATTAAAAAAAACCAATAATTTTCATTTTGAATAATATTTTAAAACTGAAAAATTATGAAGGAAAGTAATGAAAATAAATAGGGTTCCGCATGAAATATAATGTGATGAAGATAATAAAGGGATAAAATAACCAATTTATTATATGTACTAAATGAGAAATAAATATCAAGGTAATATCTCCAATTGGACTAGATGATAATTTAGTTATAGTCAAAAAGATCAATGAGAATCAAACTATTGGGGGAAAATGGAGAAGTTATTTAAAATACGGAAACAAGATAGAACTAATCCTAGAGAAAAAATATCAATTTAATGTTTTATGTGTGGAAAATTTGAAAATCATCAATGAAAATGACTTCATCCATGGATTAGTAAAGATTATAAGAATCCGTAACCACAAAATTCTACGGAAAATGGAATAAAATATGAAATTACTGACGATGAAGAAGATAGTGGTTACTAGGTTTCACTACCCTTCACCATGAATTTATGGATATATTCTAGTTATATTAATTTTATTATACCTAGGTTTTTTTGATGAAAATCATAAAAAACATGGTGAATTGTATTTTAAGTAACTTATTCATTGGTATGACATCTCGATTTCACGATATAAACTCTTTGTAATTTAAAAGATACACCTTTAGAAGTATTGATTCCACTTTTAAAATATAATTTTTTTCATCACATTATCTCTACATTAATTTCAATAATAAATAAAATATTCTAAATCAATTTTGGCCATATATTTTTTCCAATCCAACTTTAAATTATATAATGATAAAAAATAGTTCTTCACATATTCTGTAATATATTGTCATGAGATATATTTATGTGAAATAAACAGTGGAAAGAATTGTTTTATAGTATACTATAAAATGTTATGTATCATATATATTTATATTTAATATATAGAGGTGTCTGAATATTTGTTGAAATTTTTGTTATTTTTACAACTTAATGATAATTATATTATATGGATTAAATTTATTTATTAGTGTTTAATGTAATGACATGTGATTCAATTTTATATTCTATTTAAATAAATTAGAAATTTAATGTAATATTTTGAAAAAAATAATAATTTAAAATCAATGAAAAAAGTATATAATTTTTATTTTAAATATGATCCTTAAAACATAATCTTCAACAAATGTTGTATAAATATAAGTAACCGTATCTAAAAATGAATAATGAAAATCAGATAATGAAATAGATAATTGTATGTTTTTAATATGAACAATGATTTTTTTAGATAAATTTGGGAGGTTTCTTTCCTAGGTTTTCCTCGTACCAAGACCAAATACCCTCATGAAATTGCTACATAAGGGAAATAAATTGTAGGAAATTCATAAGAATGTAGAACTCATTCGGAAATCTTCACTAGCTAAATCACCACCTGTGATGAAAACTACAGGTAATATTATAATCATGTCAGAAGAGGAAGCTATAGTAGGGGGTTTAGATATTATAAATTTGACTTAACGATGTTGTTCATTACTATAAGATCTAGTGGTAATATCAATATAAAAACCATTTAATGCTAAAATAATTATGTATTGAATTCCTATAATAAAATTTAATCAAAAAAACTATTAGAATGAAATAAAAATAAATTAAAATATCTTAAATTTATTTTATATTACTTGATTATAAATTATAATAATGAATACAATTCCTTAAAAAATATGTTTATCAATAAATATGTTTTCAAATAAAATATTGGAAGTTATTTTATTAATAAATTCTAAAATATGAGAAATTTAGTTTTATAAATAAATTAATTTTTTGTTTACCATAGTCATAATATACAATGTTTATTATTTGGTATTATTTAAAAATAATTTATTTTTTAGTGAATAATGTAAAATTATGTTTTTATCATCAATGAGGGTTTGAGAAAATCACCATTCCAATTTTAAAATTTCTTTAATACCCTAAACAATTATCTACTCTATGAACATCATTACATTCCCTAACTCCCCAGGTCAGTAAAAATTATCATAAGTCCCCCAAATCAAAGGTCTTCGTCAAATAAAAGTCCAATGTCTCGCCATTAGGGTCACATCATTCATTACATTTATATCTTAATCACTAAATACAAAACCAAGTATTAAAATTTCATGATAATTACATCTGAATAATTTTAATCTAATATATTATTTAATAATGGTACAACCATTATCTATTCTCTTATATTTTAAAGAAAAACAACTAGAATTGTATTAATGTATTTGTGCAGATTATCACCTCCAGGAAGAGACACTTTTAGTTTTCCATCAGAAGCATTCATTAATGTATAAAATGGTTATTTTATTAGATAATGTTTCATTTATATCATTTTACTTAATCTTATATAAATTTATATTTTATTATCAACTCATTATATTCTATAAAATCGAGAGTTTCTTCCATGTGAATGTGTGCACTACAACTTGCATGACATGTTTTTTAAAATTAATTTTCTAGAATAAAAAGCAAATAGAAATAAAAATATATTTTCTATATAAAAATCATAATTTATTAAAAAATAGTATTTTTGGATTTATAATATTTTATATTCTGTACATAATAATAGAAATAAATTATTGAAATAAATTTATGCTCTAAATAGAGAATTTAATGTATCTTTTCTAAATTAATTACATTCATTATGTAACTACATGACTATATAAATTTTCGACTAATTAGAAACTAAATTAAATGATAATAATATATTATTTATAATATTATATTAGTATTTTACACTATTTTCCATGACGATCAAACTGAATGTATTACGAATAAATTAACTGAAAATCCTAAGTGTTCGATATAAGCCAATACTATGTAAAAAATTATTCCAAAAAATATTAAATGGAAATATAAAATTGAATATATATGAATTTTTTTGTGGTTATATATCTAATGAATATTACTTTTTTATATTAGGTGGTATGGTAATGTGCTTATTTATTTTTTACCCATGTAAGTGCTTATCTCAAAACCTTTTTCTTTGTAACACATATTCATTATCCACCTAGTTTTATTTAAATGGTTTATCTACACCCAATTAAATATGTAACATCTTTTACTACCCTTATAATTTATATATTATCTTTATATTAAATATATCATTATTTCAATAATTTTTATTAGAATGTTTCTTAAGCTGTAGGTTTTTAACCAAACAATTACCTCATTTGCAACACATATTAAATTGTGCACCAAATTTCTTTCAAATTGTGTAAATAATATATAATGGATATTTAATATAATTTTATTTTCATATTAATGGTATATTACCTTATAATTCCACTTATGAGTTTTTAAAGGTTTTTTATTTTCACGGTTCTTATGTTTTAAGGATTTTTTCTATCAACTTATCTTCACGAATACATGTTTTTAAATTATTCCCAAATTTATAATTATTGTGTTTTAAATACATAAAAATAATATATTTTCACATGATATATGATTTAATATATGTTATTTATAGAAATATTTCTATTTTCGATGTAATGAAAACTTTTAATTCATAATTATTGCACCTATAAGTGGTTTTCATGACATAATTACCTTCCTTGGATTCCAAACAACCATATTTGTCTATTATTTTTCGTGATTGTTCTATTATAACTTATTATGATCTTAGGATGCATCTAGGGAAATAATGTTTAACACAAAATACAATTTCCATGAATATTTTACTACTTCTTAAAAATTCATTCTTATTAATGATTTATAAAACATTTAATAGATCTTTCATCCATATACATATTTATATGTCTCACTAATGGTATCTTTTCCCTAGAAGAAACTCAAATTATTTTATCTCCAATGACCCTTTACTTACATCATTTCGTCTTAGATCAATTGTTTCACTATCATATCTAATGATATATGTTTTCAATAAGGCTATTAAAAGATGTTCAAAAGGTTTAACTATTCATTCCAAATAATTTAATAATTATACACTCAATTTTCAATTTTATAAAAATTGTTTATTTTTTCATGGTGAAATTATTAAATATTATTTTTAAATGTAACATGTTTCAAATTATTATCAATTACCTTATGGAATTCATTATACAATTTTTACATTCCAATTATTGTATATTATTTAAAAATTAATTTTTTTAAAAAATATCCCACTTCCTTCTTGAATAAATCATTTTATTTCGAAGTCACCTTTATTAATGATTCATTTAAAAGTACATGTTTTCTATTTTTATCACATATCCTTTTGATAAAGAGTATTTATTTTTTAGTTTTTTTATGTAGAACACACAATATTTATGTTTTCTATATTATTTTCTTTCCCATTCATTTTTTTTGAATGTAATTTAAATTTCAATGTTTTAATGGGTCTTGTGAAAACATTATTATTTTAACATATATTTACCCTTCAGGGTTTAATATCCATAAAGGGTTTTTATATTACTGTATATTTTTTTGGTCTGATTTATTTTGTAAAATGATATTTTTGGAAGTATATGATTTCATAAAATCATGATATTTTATAATTTATTTTTTTATGTTAAAAATAATCACTCACTTATTTATTTATAAATTATTTAAAAATAGCATCTAACACAATTTTCAATCTCTAGGTTAATTTTTTTCTTGTGGCATAGAAAATATTGGATTTTGATATGTGAGGAACATATGAATCTATCTTATAAATTTTAAATGTAGTTTATTTTTTAATAAAGGTAATGGAAATATGGTAGAATGTTGCTAGGTTCACAAATGGTTAGTGCGAAAGCATTGAGATCCATTAAAAAAAATACAGTGAATGGTCAGGTAGAGATCTAGGTTTATAATGATTAGATATCCAATATTTATTATTTTTCCATGTATCTTCTTATATCCCATAAACTATCTTTTATTCTTCATGTTATATTTTATCATGAGATGGATAAAATGGTAATATTTGTGATTTTCTTCCAGTGATTTATGATTTTTTCAACACATATTGATTCATTTTTTTTAATAATTTAATTTTCTTTATTATTATTTTTCTATTTTTTATAACTTCTATATGTATTGTTATTTAATCAATTGATAATATTATATATCCTAACCATTTATTTTTTTCCTTCACTAATACTTGAATAGTATTGTGATTAATGAAAGGTATGTTACTATATTTAGATTTTTTAAAAATATTCACAACATGAAAAATAATTTCATTTATAATATAGTATCTAAAAATATAAATATTCTTGTTTATGAGTTATAATACAGTTTTTGGATATAATAATTACACACTTTTACCAAAATATTATTCATATAGTTTTATCCCGGGTTGATTCATACATTATAAAAAAAGTCAATCAATTAGTTGGTATAAAAAATTATTTAGACCTCAGTGAAAAATTGAAATGATTTTACATTGAAATGTATAAAATGGTTATTTTTATCTAAATGTGATTAAATTTGATTTTTAATTCTGAATATGGGGATACTAGTTAATGAGATATATTTTCAATATGTGGTTATAGAATCTAGAGAAATATTTTCTTCTGTAGTTAGGCTGTACTCTATCTGGATTTCTTGAGACATTGATGATCATATTAATTTTACTCTATAAACAATTTTCACATAGGTTATTAATGATTCTAATATAGGTAAAACCATAGTTACATATGTATAGATAAGTGCTAATATGTCTTCAGTATTACTATATCTTCTTATGAACATAAATAAGCATCACAATCCTAGAATAATTGACTGCCTTGTTTTATATCTCTAAATGATTTACTAATGGTAAGGTTAATCCAACTAAATTAATGAAGAAACCATTCATGGATGTCACGATACAATAATATATTTAAATGGAATTATTTTTTTTTCAACTCATAAATCTATTTTTTTATTTTCACATATGTTTTACAAAATGAGTTCTAATTGAGCATTATAAATGAATATAATAAAATTGGCTTCCAAATAACTCATTAACAGGAATGAGAAAATCTAATCAAATATAATTACATCAAATATATATCTTTTTTTATTTTGATAATAACTGGGGCATATGTCCTCTGGTAGGTAACTTGTTTATATTAGATCTTCACGATTTAAGGAAATTGGATGGTAAATTTTAATTAATGAAATAATTCTAAGCATACACTATTAAATGGATATCTAACAATAAATCATATATTTATTTTGGTTATGTGAGAGATTTAAATTAATTTTTATGTAATACCATCATAAATAAATTAATATTATTAGAAAATTCATTAAAATAACTATAGAAAAATAACTTCTAAATTTATTAATAATTTGTTAAATCATAATATTTTGTTGGATGTTTTTAGTGGATGCAATATGGATCAGAAGAGAACATCTAAAATAAATCATTTTTAAAATAGTTAATCATTTTAATGGACTAGTGTTAAACAACATACTCTTTCACTTTCTAAAAATGAAATAGAATATATAGAATGTAGAAGTTGTTGGGTTCAAGTGTTTTTGATGGAACATAAAATTTTGGATATGTTTTATATTATGAATAATTCATTATTATATACTGAGCCCCATAATTTTCCATAAAAACAAAAAATATTTTTTTGTAGATATAATATTCATTTAGTTTTGGAAAACAAAAAAATATTTTTTGAGAACCTTAGTAGGTTGTTTAATGAATAGGTATTGTACATAACTGAGCCATTTTTTTACTTCTTGTTCCACTAATTAAAACATTGTTTAACCATTATGATATAATAATAATATTTTGTACCATATATTATTATGTTTTAATTATTATTAAAGTTCCTATTTTCATTTATAACCACTATTAAATGGGAATGGAATCTTGAATTCTTGGGTACGGTAGTCTTTCGCCTCACTGACATATATAATTTTTTCAATCACAATATGTTATGAATGCTTATAATTAATGAATTATTGTATATATATGATATTACATAAACATTTATCATTTATTTAAAATTAAATTTCATTTAATTTTATACTATTCCATACATTAAGAAATTACAAACATTGTTTGTGTGTACTTGTGTACCAAAACCATCACAAAGAGATTTGATTATTTTTTTTCATAACCCCATACAACGGATGATATATATAATATTACATAATTAAATAATATTATATTTATGATATTTTTACCTATATGGAATATTATAATAACACATTCCTTCATTCTATAATAATCATTGAAAAATAGAAAAGTTATTCATGTGTTTTCACGTCCTGCCTTCTCTATGATTGTAATATGGTTCATTTTTCATCCCCATAATTCATGAATGGATTTAAAAGTATAATTTTTTTATATAATTGAAAATTATTTCATGATTACTATTCTAGAAATAATTGAATAATTGACACTTTGACTATTTTCATCTAATTGAATTCATTCTTGCCATATGACTCGAATATCACGATAACATGTAATATGAAGAGAAATTATTAAGAAATTGTATAATAAATGGTAATAATATAAATAAATTAAATAATTAAATTCAAATTTTTTGTACAAAATATAAATAATTAACATAATTTAATTTTTCAAATGATATGGAACATATGTGATGATTTTTTCTAAAGTAAATGTATTTTGTCTCAGTTTCCTTAAATTGGGAAATTTTGTAATACCACACACAAATTACATTTTTAAGTGAATATAATACCCCATTTACATATTATGTCACTTAAATAATTTTTTAATATTATTATATTTTTTATTATATTTTATTCTCTAATGGGGATCATGATTGGATAATTTCCATTGTAGAAATGGATTTATATGAAATTCAATTTTTTTAGGATTGATTATTTTCAAGGGTCATTAACTGAAAATTTTCCCATATTATTTTATTAAACCCTATATCTTATATTCCCCTCTAGTTATGACTATGTTTTACATGTTTAATTTCCAGTTTTGGATTAATTTATTAAACAAACATTTAGAAATTGATTGATAAGATATCACAATTATGAAACATATTTTTGATTAAGAATATTTCTAATAAATATCGATATTTCATAATATGTTTTCAAAAATGAACATTTATAAACTATAGTTTTCTCATAATGATATTTTACATGATCATTGAAAAGTAAATTTATTAATCTTTTTCTCAATGGGTAATTTCGGAACACTTTTTATAATGTTTGAAAAATGATTATTTTTTAATTTAAAACATGAATGAAATTTCACAATGCCATCACTACTATTTTCTCTGAAGCATTATTTATTTGGCTACATTATTATTTTTAAATCCAATGGATTTCTCAAATTTTTTTGATTTTTGATTTCTAAAAGTCATTTATTTAATTGATAATCATGAATTCATAAAATATTTTCAATGATCATTAATTATTATTTATATTCATCAATTCTAAAAACCATTAATGTTACATATGATATTCTAGGGTTATTTATAAATGATTCCATATCCATTACATTTATATAAGAATTATGCTCGTTTCAATGATATCTTCTTAGAACCCATTTGTTTTCTATGGGATAATCATGTTATGAATGGAATAATGTATATTACGACATGTTTTATTATGAAATGAAAGATCTGTGTGCTTTATTTTTCTAATGGTTCTTTGAATATGTATTTTGTAATGGTTGTTTCTATTTGATCTAATTTTAGGTGATCTTGTTAAAGATCTCTAATGTATTGTGGGATGAGAAGGAGTTAACTGATGAGGTTTTTCACATGAGATTATACGAAAATACTATGATAAATATTCCAATTGTAAACATCAGGGTTATTTTATAGGTAATATTAATGGTTACTCTATGTGTTATTCGAAAGGTTATACCATTTTCATATCTAATAAAAAACTATTGAATCATGTTACCATATGTTTTATCTATGCTTGATATGGTTTTTATAGAAATATTATGTATATTCGAAGTAAATGCTTCATGTGGTTAAGAATTTTATCTTTATAAAAATGTTATTACAATTATTTTATGATATAGAGGAAACTAGTATGATTTTTTACTTTTCATTTATGAATTTCAATAAAAAATTATTACAAATAAAATTAGGAAGAGTAGTTTATTTTATGGGTAATATAATATTTATTTTGAGCCTAAATTTTTTTTTTGAAATAAAATGTTTTATAATTATTGTTAGACTAATGGTTTAATTATTTATTTCAAGGACCCTTACCAAGATTTTTTTGAACATACCATGTTTTCTACTATATTTAGTAGGGCTTACAGATATGAAATTTAAAGAATGAGGTCTAGATAAAAATTTTGAATATGTTTTCTTATATTATTTCATTTTTATTTTAATAAGTTTTGGTTTGTGATATAATGATACAACATAAAATTTTCAAATTTATATTATAATGGTTTGTTATATACGATTTATAACATGAATCTCTAATAGTCTAAACATAAAATATCATTAGGAATTTAGGAATGTAAATTTTAGTTTAAAAATTACTATAATTTTTAATTTTTAATGATTAGTCCACGAAGATGGTATAATCTCCTTTACTAGATTAAAATATTTGATAGGATATAGTTTGAACATAATTTAAAAGTTATCTATAAACAGAATGGAGAGTACATTACATTAAAATTATTGATATTTTGAATAATTATAAAAGATTGAATGATACCATGGTTAATATTATCTTTTTGTTTATCATCATTATTAAATTTTTTATTATAATTTTATAAATATTATCACACTATCCCATTTTTGCTTAAAGTATGAATCTACTAGGAACCAATGTAACAATGGATGTGAAGGAAAATGTGTATGGTTTTTTAGTAAGAAACTAGATAAAATTGAAGTCACATTGAAAAATGTTTTGGTTATTTTCATGTAGAAACCATAAGTTATGATTAAAAAAATAATCTAGTTGAGTTTCCCAACTCATCAAAAAATTTGTATGTGAGGATCTAGAGAAATTTAGTCAATAAATTTCATAATGGTAAAAAATATTATATTCTATATGTTCATGAATGTGGGAGATTACATGAGGAATATTTATTAAATAAAAAATAAGATATTTTTTATGTGGTTAAAGAGGGAATAATGAAATAATATTCCACCGAAAAAGCAGGTTTTTAGATAACACCATATGGTGGTATAACCTAGTTGAGTTTCCCAACTCATCAAATAAGTTTTATGTGAGGATCTAGAGAAATTTGGTTAATAAATTTCATAATAGTAAAAAACCTTATATGTTATATGTTCATGAATGTGGGAGATTACATGAGGAATATTTATTAAATAAAGAATAAGATATTTTTTATGCGGTTAAAGAGGGCATAATGAAATAATATTCTACCGAAAAAGGAAGTTTTTAGATAACACCATATAGTGGTATAATGTGATTCTAAAGGAATCTGTTGAATTTTTTAAATTTTGGTAGTATGAGGATTTTGTAAATTAATGTTCTAGGGGGGATATATCAAGAATTGGAACAACAATGTTGTATAGATGAATATTTAGTAATTCCAAATGAAAAATATTTTTCATGAAAATAATAGTTAAAATTATAAATGAAATGTGTGGATTATATATTGGATTATTATTTTGATAATGTAGAATATTAAGATATTTTTCAATTTTTTTATAAAAATGGATTTTTAAAAAATAATATGGAAAATCATGGTCAATATGGAATATTTGATGATTATGGTTATTAGTTATTTTAAATCTTGAGTTATTATATAATGTTATAATTAGTGGTGATCATATGTTTTGAGGAATAAAAAACCATGATGAGTTTTATTTTAATTGGAATATTTTGGGAGATATTTATTGAGTTTTGATAGGTGAATGAGGTATTTTTAAACATAAATATTTTCATATATAAAACCAATATAAATAATAAAACAATATCAAATTTTTTGACATATATTTAAAGGTATTAATAAAATTTTCTGTTTATATTATCATAGATTAGTAATGATATTTTTATGATATTTATAAAAAAATGAACAATTTTGTTCAAATTATATAAATATATTATTAGAAGTATGACAGCCCCAAATCCAAGTGATGAAATGTGAACTTTGAAAAGGATTTATGCATTAAACCCAAAAATTAAGGGAGATAATGTCACAATACATTCCACCAGTATATGTGATTTCCTGATATAGTTTCATGATTGAATTATGATATGGAATGTTATTTATTTTGGGGGAATTTCACTATTTTTTGAATCATATTTGATTATAATAACTATGAATATTTGGGTAATTTATTTCATGATTAATTTTTCAACTATCTTTTAGATGAATATATAAATTTAATGTGTATTTATGGAGAATCATCTTATTTATGGAAATGATTACATATTTTAAAGGTTATATTATTATGGGATTTTAATTTTTTGGGTATATGGTATTATTTTGATTGGAGTAAATTGTTAAATTTATTTTGGAAGAATATGTGATCAGATCCTTCAAATCATTGGTTTTCAAAATTTAAATGGAATATTTTTGATAAATATTATGGTTAGTTATTTATGAATGATATACACTGAATATTTTGAATTATCATTAAGGTTATGGAAATTAATGTTGAATTTAATAATCTGAAAGATTGTTCTTAGGGGAATTATCTTATCTTTTTCTAACGATTTTATTTAATCACTAAATATATATGGTATATATTTAATCCATATATTGAGGTATATTATATGATAAAGGGTTATTTTTTTCTATGGGATTAAAAATCATGATGAATAATCAACATCTATAAAAAATGTGATTATTGTTGAAATTGTTCGAAGGATTAAAACACACATATCAAGTAAGTATATTTCCTTATATTATATGGTAATGGAATTAATTACCTATAAAAAGTATTTTGAAAATAATGATATAATATTACCTTCATTTTTGATAAATTGATGTTCCATTTTTCCTTTACTAATTTATGATATTTTGTGTGTTAAATTTTTCCTAACCAGTTTATATATCACACGCTATCAGTCTATGGGAATTTGTTATCACTTCAATGCCTATATTTTCCAATCCCATAAGTTTTTCAAATATAGAAATCTTTTTATATGTTATTATTGATGAACATCATATTTATAATTTCTTATTTTGAAGTTGATATTCTATTTGACCTTTATAAATTTTGTGATTTCAATAAATGTATTTTAAAATGTAAAAAAATTGTAACATTCTTGACTCCCACCATCCAGATATTCCCATACTAAGCTAGAAATTAAGAAAGTTAGATGATAGCCCATGAGTCCCACCTCCTTTTGTCCTCGTGTTGGGGAGTACCACCAAGGCTATTAAAATGTCCCAAAATGGGAGGCAATATACTTTTTATATTAACCATCATTGGGAGATAAGACGTATCAAACACAAACTAACTCCAAGATTTATATGTAATAGAAATCCAAAACAATCACACATGCATGTATAACAAAATACAAATAAAATAAAAATCATTAAAGTAAATACTAAAAACAAGGCCGAGAAGTGACATGAAAACTATCCCAATTTCTAAGCTAATAATCACTAGCATGATACATTTAGTCATCATAAAATCCTGAAAATAGTTTTATATACATTCAGTGATTATATGGGTCTACTTAGTATGAAAACTATGTTATCTCATGTAAAAGGTAGAGAAGTAGACTAACGACCCTATAAGAAAACAATAGAAACAAAAAGAACCTAAAAAAGAATACTTGTCAACCAAACACCACCATGGAATGTTTAGAAAATAATGCATGTCAGGTAATGTAATATAAAATGTGAATCAATTTTTGGGTACCTTGCACGACTTCACACTGCATAACTACTCATAACCTACTGTAAAATGTCTTCAAACTTCCTCAACCTTCCTTAAGACCCATTTCACAATCCTCCTATAAACACGAGGGCCTCAGATATAGTCCTGAAACCTTGGTCTAAAAAGCTCACCCCAACCCTCTCATAACCACCTGACCCACAACCACACCACATACTAACCGTAGAAACATAGGCCAGAAGCATACCAAATCCTAAAGAAACATTGGAAGCACACCACATCTCATCCCATAGACACCTGCGAAAGCATACCTTGACCATAGATTTGTGGGCCTCACAACCACACCACAACCTACCTGAAGAATATTGGGCTACCAATGCATAGAATAGGGAGAAGGTAATATAAAATAAACATTCATCTCTCCTCCAACTAGGATGTTCGGAAAAGTCACCCCCCCCCCATAACAATAGGGTTGTTCAGCACATACTGCTCAACTAGGGTTTGGTGGGTATATAAATCACAAGAATAATATAGGAATATATATTAATTATCAAACACTAATGAAAACCCATTGCATTATTCCCAAAACCAACAACCATCCCACAAAACATCATTTTCTTCTACCTGTGAAAGTATTTACCAACACCAGTAACAGTCATGTTATAATTTGATAAATAAGAGCCACAACATAAATCCTACACCAAGCTCACTCATTTGATAACTTATAATTATTTATTAAGTGAACCATATGTTCATTATATCACTACCTATGAAAGTACTAATCACAGCACACAACAACACACATAGCACAAACAACACAATGTAAATATAACAATAGTAAGGAACTTCACATCACATTTCCACTTTGTTCAACACCCCGACCAACCACTCCCATAATTATTCATCAATGTCATTCATCCAAATCTATCATGTCAACAATAAAACCACAAACACACATGAAAACCCCACAATACATCTCATCAAAACCGAATCTGAAAACCCTACTATATAACTACACCACACCTAATATCGTAAATATAGCGCATCATGAACCTGCAGCCCCGCTACTAAAAAACTACCAATCCACTCCAAAATTAGTAAATATCTCATCATGTGATTCCATTACACAACTCATACAACCCCATCCTTATAGTTGTTCTCTCAACCCTATCACCACACAACTACACAAGGCACAATACTGAATAAAACAACACACAACACACAACCAAATCAAACAAGGCATGGTGCTTTAGATTTACCAAACATGAGTTATTTAATTCCACTATAATAATTCCAGGGTTACCATAGTGAAAGTTTGATCCTAAGTCATCCATTTATTTTACCAGGTATAAATGGCTATTTAATTTGATATGTAAAACCATTAAACACAATATAAAAACATCAATCACAATTCATCCCATGTGAAAAAAAGACCACTAATGACCATGATTTCTATTAGTCATACAACCCATTAAACTCAAAATATCAATAAACAACAAAATAAAAGCATTTGTCTCTTTTTCCTTGCCCTTTTATATTGGATAAAATAAGATTCAATTATCTTTAATAAATTCTGACCCATATTCTAAATCATGTGAAACATTCGTACGCCCACCACACATGATATAAAAATAAGTGGGATGAAGGGATCCCTACCTCCAAAAACAGTCAATTAGAACCTCTTCCATAGGCCAAACAGGGGTGGTGCACATGGCTCCATTGAAATGTGATCCAAGGTTGAAAAATATATGAATTCATCCTTGGGGAATTAAGGTTGTAGGGGATCATGGTATTAAGACTAAATGTAAACATACGAGGAAGAAATAGTCTTATATTTAAGAGGGATAGATCCAATATAAATGGAAAAAACAGTTTCAAAATCCATTAAAGATGGATCACGATCAAGACTAGGGATTTTGAATATCTAAGGCCACTCTAGAATTTTGGATTTAATGATATATTGTAATTCCTTTGATATTAATTAAAAACACTTAATCATGGTTTTATTCTCATTTTACATCAAATAAAATGTTAAAGGGTAAAATCTAGAAAAAGTGTAAATATTGGGTTTTTTAGAAACTGTAGGTAATGAAACAACATTAGGTGTGTCACCAGCGTGAGTCACTAGTGGGTGAGGCACCAATAGGTGACTTACCATTGGACGTGTCACCAATGAGAGTTACTAGTGAATAGTTACAGATGGGGAGTCTTATTTTAGTGATACACTCTTTGGTTAGTCACCATTCGGTGATTGACGATTCTGTGAGTCACCATTCCATGATTCATCATTCAGTGATTCACCATTTAAGGAGACACAGTTCAGTGATTCATCGTTCAATGAGATATTATTTGGTGGGTAACATTTTGTATATACACTATTTGATGAATCACCATTCTGGGAGCTTCCATTCACTGAGTCACCATTCTCCAAATCATCTTCATGAATCACCGTCATGACGCACCGTCATCAAGTCACCATCTGGAGTCACCTGTCCTGACTCACTATCACTGACCACCCATTATGGACTCACCATTACAAGTAAACATTGTGAGCCAGTTTTGTGAGTCTCCATTGTGAGTCACTAATTCTATCCCACCAGTGGGTGAATCACCATCAGATGAGCTACCATTGAAAATACATGAATTTCATAAAACTCTCAAAACGGGCTACTCTGACATCACATAACACCTAAAACACCATATTTTCACAATGTAATTTAATGAATAGGTTTGGACCATTACAAGAGATACCTCTCATAATATTCTCACCCTCGATAATTTAAAACCAAACCAAATGAAAAATTGTTCGAAACAACAACCCTGTTAGATTCGTCTTTAGTATCTCTCTATACTTGAAACACCACAATGATTTGGACATACCAGGTCCCATATTTAAACCACACTATGTTTTTATAAATGTTTAGTGAAAAAAACATCCAAGAACACCTCCAAAAACACTAACTACCCCAATTTACCACAAGACACTTCACACAAGAACCAAAATCCACACTATCTAAACATCTGATTCATGGCATTCTTCCTCCATGACATGATACTATACACTCTTTATTGTACATAATTGCTTTCATGAGTCTAATTTCATATTAATTAAATCATATTTATTAGTAATCTAGTCTCCCCATTTCAAATTTCATAACATTATCAAACATTATGGAATATTGAACCAAATCATCTCATAACAATCAAGGTTCAGGAATTAAATTACAAAGGAAACACAACATGGAAAAATTAAAAACATTTACATGTACTAGGAAAACATCTATGCCTCTCTCTCCCATGTACTCTACTCTAGGATACAATTCCTCAAAAAATTACAAGGGAATGGTCCGTCCATGTATCATGTTCTCACAAGGCTCTTAGATCTCTACTAGTCAATGCATAGACATTGTGTTGTCTTCGACTTCCAACTCTCCCCATTTAATTAAATTAATGTCATTACGAAGATGCTGATGAAGAGGATATATATGTTATATATTGTGGACCTTATCGAACTGTTGTGCTAGCACCAATAGGTATGCCACCTTGATAACTCACTTTAACACCTTAAAGGGTCCAATGAACCTATAAGAAAACATGACCCCTCTACCGACCCTTTGTAGCCGCCATTTAGTGGAACCCATCCATAACGCACAGTGCCCATCCTCCAACTCCACATGCCTCCACCTAAAATTGGTATATGAATTATTTCAGTCATGTGCAACTTTCATCCTCTCACACACAAGTTGAACCTTCTATGTTGTTCTCTGCAACACCTTAGGACCAAGAACAACTACCTACCCAACCAATTTCTATCACAATGGTGAATGGAACATTCTTCCATAGAATGCATCGATCAGAGCCAAAAAAATGGAAGGGTGATATCTATTATTATAACGAACCCATATCACATAAAATTTTCACCCCCAAGACTCACAAATATACAAGTCACAAGCCAAAAAAGTGCCTTAAAACATTTTGACGGTCCGCTCTATCTGTCCATCCATATGAGGCTAGAAGGAAGTGTTGAGGTAAAACTGAGTGAAAAAATAATGATTCAATATTCTCTAGACACATGAGTTAAAATGTGTGTCCCATTCTGAGATGATGGATAATAACTCTATGCAACCACACCACCTCAACCACATAACTCTTTGACAAGGTCTCAACTATACCCAACTCCTTAATCACTAATAAGTGAGATGATTTCATCAGTCAATATACTACTACACCAATAGCATCACAACCTCCATAATCCTTGGGTAGTCGTGTGAAATAATCCATCGAGATTTCATCCCACATCAACATGGGTACATCTAAGGGTTTCAACTAGGCACCAAGAACCTGATGCTCAAACAATACCTATTGGAACACTAATAACTTCACTATAGACATTATCACTTCCCATTTCATTTCAGAATAGAAAAAATGCATCATAAAGTCATGGTACATTTTATAAATTATTGGGTGTACCGCCAAATGTGATCTATAAAACTCACAGAGGACCCCCTCTTGCGTTGCCACTAGAAAAAATAGCCCCCAATGATATAAAATCATGTTCTGACTATCCTTAGACCATCATTCTAGAGCATCACCATGGTCAAAACGATTGTGAATCACCTCCACCTCTGAGTCTCACCACAAGGACACCTCCATATGCTACATTATAGAAGACTTCACTATCATCTGAAACAAACAACTTATGCTTCCATCCATTCTTGAATCTATGTGAATGTTTAAAAACTCCTCCATCACCATCTATGAATTTGCATAATCCAGAACAACCTCCTTATTTTACTTCCTAATCAAATTATCAGCAATGAAATTATTCATTACTGATGTGTCAAAGGTCTCTAAGTTGTACTATTGGATAAACCCCAACCTCTTATGACATCTCATGTTTAGATATCACTGCGAAAATACATACCTCAAACTCTTGTGATCTGTAAAGACAAAAAAGTGCTATCCAATGAGGTAATGTTTCTAAAACATTAGCACTAACACGACTTCTACTTGCTCCAGATCATGGGTGGCATAGTTAATTTTTTGGTAATATAACATCCTAGACCCATATGATATCACTCCATTATATTGCATCAGTATTCATCCCGAGACCATATGGGAAGCACCACAAAACACCTCAAAAATCCCCCTTCCTCTGGAAACTGATGCACTAGAGGATTGAACAACATCCATGTTAGGTAGATGAATGTTGTTTAACACCACTCTCTCCATAAAAATTAATGGTCATTACTGGTCATGTCTATCAACAGGACTGCAACTCATGATAAACTCGGTCCAAACAACTTGTAATATCCTAATAGACCGAGAAAACTACAAACCTCTACAACATTCTTGGGTGTTTCCCAATAAAATAATTCCTTGAATATCGAAGGGTCCACAACTACACCCTATTTGGACAACACATGTCCATGTTAATGCATCTCTCACATCCAGAACATACACTATGACATCTTTCTTTTTATCTAATAACATTGAATAACCTCCAAGATAGTCTTGAGAGGCTTGGTATGCTCCTCCTTCTCCTTCAAGTATATTTTCATTTTGTTAATGAATAAGATGATGAATAAATATAAAATCTCATGAAAGGCTGAGTTAGTAGGTCTTCTAAACATAGATAGGGCTTCCATAACATTGAATAACAAGACCACAAAATTAAAGTGCTCGTAATTGCACCTGAAAGAAGTTTTTGTGATGTCACCATCCTTTACCGTCAAATAGTTATACCCGGACCATAGATAAATTTTAGAAAACCAATTGTATACCCTCAGTTGTTCTAAAAGATCATATATATTCAGGAGAGGGTAACAGTTCTTGACTGTCACCTAATTTGACCTACGATAGTCTATGCACAACCTCAATCCACTATTTTCTTTCTTCGAATACAAGATTGGAGAACCCCATGATTGAACACTATGCTTGATATATCCCTTATTAATTATGTCAAAATTATTAATCATGAGTTCCCATAACTCAAACGGTGTCATCCAGTAAGGGGACATCAAGATCAGACTAGACCAGGGCTTTAATTCTATCCAATACCCTACATCCCTTCGACGGGGTAGAGTTAAAATCTCCTTAAGAATGGAATCCAACAACTCCCTGACTAGCTAGGAAGCCTCCACCATCTTATAATGCACATAATCAACTGAAATCATGTTTAAAAAGTAAATAAGAGGATCCAAATATCGACTGCCCACCTAACATCCCATCTCACCAACAAAATACACATAATGGTCATCTACATAAGGAAACACAACTCTTCTATTGAAGTGTATAGTAATATCATGAACATAATTCAACTAGTCGTTGTCAGGGATGATATCATATGGCTCAATCTGTATCAAGAATAGATCCCCACAGGACGGATGTAGCCCCATTATCTATATACATCCCCAGTACATATAAAATGAGATGGTCTGACCCCTGACTGGCATACTCAAAACAAGGGCATGAGATGACTCTGTGCATATCATCACAAAGTATGGGAGAGGTGTGAATTTTTTTTTTTGCTTCAGTATCAAACAATCATAAGAAATGTACTGAACAAACTTACCATACCTTGAATGATTTTTGGCCCTGTTGGGATTGCTGCCTCTGTGGCTTGAAAATAACCACACCTAGCTCCTCTACCCCTTTTTTGATGACTCCCTCCTCAACAGCATCATGTTTAAGGCCCCTAATGAAAACACTAAAGTCATACTCCTCATACTCTGCCTCCCCTCGATGGAGGAGCATCTTGTTATACTTTCTGTTAAAATGTATTGGCCAACATCTATGGTGGAGGTGAGAAATGGACATACCCACATCTAACATGGTGTGCTAAAACTTTCATCAGGAACTGACTCTAAAGATGGACCATGGTTTAAATATGAAAAAAACCTTAGTGCCAAGTTCATGGGAAAATAACAAGGACCAAAATGCTATAACGAGAACAGCTAAGGTTGACTCCCTGATGACTGAAACCTAGAAGACCCTTGTTACAGAAACCTGTTGTTGGTAGACTTGTCCTTGGAATACCCTACTAGTTCCCCTCTCATGATAATCCTCCTCATGATTGCATCCTCTAAAATACCACCACCTTCTTTTGGACCTCCACATATGTTGAAAATGTAAAGGGATTAACCACATACTAGAGAGAATGATGAAATGTATCTTCTAAGCATCTCGCACGAGACTCCTCATCCAAAAAGATATCTGGGAAAAAATGTTTGAGATCCTTGAACATGATCCTCAGCTCCCATACCAACATAATCCCCCATTAGAAGTAGGGTAACTCTTTCCTTTTCTCAGCCTTAATAGTCAATGAATGGAATTCAACTCGAAACTCTTCAAAATTGACCAACAGAATGTCAGCAACCATCCTCTCCCCCAGGTACCATGTCCACCATATTCACACAGCTCCACTCATCTGGCTAACCATTAAAGGAACTCAGTACTCCATTATAGCATAGATCAAGATGAAGGTGATCAGAAGCTCTGAGAGCTAACTCATCATATCTATGTTTATAACACTTCTATCATATATTCTAAGATCCTTTAGTTTTAAATCATGTAACTTATTCATCCATAGCTCATAGTCTTTTTCTTGATCAACCTACCACCGATCAATCTTGTCAGCCTACGGAACCTGCACTAAATACACTATAAGAAAATGATGACTGGAACCCATGGGTGACCGGGTAAGCCTGCTGAGTAGTGTGGTATTTTATTTAATATTTTTTTCAATTAACTTAACTCGTTTATTTTTCCATTTAAAATAAATCAAAATGGGAAATTATAAATAGGAACAAAATTCACTATGATTCATGTACCACTCTTAGGGTCTATACCCTGCAAACAGTGTTTCCTCACATAGTCCTTTAGTGGGCTAATAATCCTTTCATAATATCATAGGGGGACTTAAAATCCCATGTCCTAGCCAGTATTCCCTAGCCTATATCTCTCACCAAGTTCACCTAACACTATTTTTACTACAATCCTGTTAAATCATAAGCGTTCCAAACTCCATACTACATCCTATCTCTCAACCACCCCTTTGATACCATTCTGGCATGACCCCCTCCCTCCACAGATGGCCCTCTTGAGCTTGAAATGAAGGAAGAGAGATAATGACCCCCCAATTCCCACCTCAAGTTGTCCCCGAGGCAACGACTAGATCCAAGGGTATACAAATCTCAATGAAATTGAGGCATTACCCAGTTTATAGGAATGAATATTGAGAGATAATAATTATCAACAAAAAAACTACACCAACACATTTATTTAAAACAAATACAAAACCATCCAACATACATGTTTAAAAATAAACAGCTACAAATGTAATATATGTCTATAAATTAATACTAAAAACAAGGTTATAAAGTGACACAACAACTATCCCAAATTCTAAGCTTGTAATTCCAAACACAGTCCACGAAGTCCTCACAGAAATTGAAAAATAATTTCATATATGTGGGGTGGGAAAATGACTAAACTCATTAGGAATGACCGAAGTCTCTCATGAACAAGTAGGAGAATCATAATAATTACCTTATGAGACAATAACAGAAAACAATATCACATAATAAGATATTCTACCGTCCCAAACTCATGATAAAATGCTCACCAAATAAAGAAATTAGAGTAATGTAATATAATATGAACATCAATGTTTGGCTGCCCCTCACCACTTCCCACTAAGTAACTTCCCATACACTTATGAAAAATGTCTTGGTGCTTCCACACTCTTCCACAATCCCCATACCACAACTCAAACACACAAAAATGGCCATGAGATCTTGTTCTAAAACCTTGGAATACAAAGTCCACTACATCCCACTATCACACACCTATGCCAAAACAATACCACATCTCTCCCATAGAAACCTGGACCACAACAATACCACATCCTATAGACACCTGAGAACACAACAAATCTCATCTTGTATATACTTGTGAATGCATACATCACCTGCAAAAATCTGGGCCTCACAACTACACCCTAACATACTCGAAGAATCATGGGTTACCGATGCCTAGAAGAGGAAGAATGCAAGATCCAATTACTATCCATCCATCCTCCCATCAGAATATTGGGAAAAGTCACTTTCCCCCGTGATGATGGGGGTGTGAGTCACATAGTGCTATTCTAGGGTGGGGTGCATATAGGAAAGTGAATAAAAATACTAGTATATATATATAGTAGCAAACACTCAATCTCAATCAATGTAATCTACCCAAAACCAACAACCAGTGTGAAAAACATCCTTTCTTGGTACTTATAAACGTAATTATCAACACTAGAAACTATCAATTTAGAAGTTTATAAATTAAATCCTCTTCACAATGAGACAAAACTTAAAACATACCCACATCTATATAATTTAACAAATAATAATTCTTTATTAAGATATCTATTTTTTTCTTTCCATCCTAACTAGGGCAGCTACTAATAACAACATGCAACAAGCCTCACCGCACAAACCTTGTAGAGGAAAAAAACAAAGTAAGGAAAATCACATCATATTTCCACTCTGTTCAACACCCCTACAATACACTTCCATAATAAGTCATGAAATTCATTCTACCCAATCCATCCTTTCAAAAAAAATCTAACACATAGCCAAACCGAAAAACACATGTCAACACAATCGAACTCGATATCCTTGATGTATTCTGACACCGCATCCTGTAATGTAAACATAGTATAACCAGAACTTGTAACCCCACATCTCAAACACTACTCTTCTACTCTACAATCAATCAATATCTCAACTTGAGATTCGATTACACCAACCATACCACACCAACTTATAGTAGTGATCTCAACCCAGCACCACCCAACAACATAAGGCACAAGACATAACAAAACCAAACATAGAACACAACCAAACAAAATATGAAACAATGTATTCTGATTTAGCAAACACACATTCATTTATTCCACTTTTATAATTCAGTGGATATCATAGAGAAAGTTCAATCCTAAATAATCCATTTACTTTAATAGTTATACATAATTATTCAATTTCATATATAAAACCATTAAACACATGATCAAAAATAAGTAATCAATACCCATCTATAGAGAAGAAACAAATACCACCAAAACCCCATGATTTTAAGTATTCATATAGGCTATACATCTGACAATATCAATAAACAACAAACTAGTATCATCTGAAGATTATTCCCAGACCCTGTATGTTATATTAATAAAGATTCAGGTATATTTTTTAAATTTGGATTCAAATAACTTAACACTGGAAAATTTTATACAACCACCCTACATGATACAAAAATAAGTGGGATGAAGGGATCTCTACCTCAAGAAACAGATGATCATCACCTCCTCTTAATGTCAAACAGGTGGTGCCGAGGCCTAAAAAAATGATCTAACGGTGAATCACAGACGCATGACTCCCCATGGAATAAAGATGTTGGGATTCATGGTAGTAATATTAATGGGAAATGTACATGGAAGAAAGGTTCTTAGTTATAGAATGGTAAGATCCTATTTCAATAGAAAAATGGTTTTTAATCCAATAAAGTTGGATGACGATCAAGACTACGTGTTTTTAATATCTAAGGGCCTCCTGATTGTTAGGGATTTAAATATATATTTGAATTCCATTGAAACAGCTTTGAAAAAAAATTATACATGGTTTTAAACTCATTTTTTGACAAATAAAATTCTAAAGTGGATAATTATGATAATCTTTGAGAACAAGGATTTTGAGAAACTATCTGAAGTGATTTACCATTTGGTGAGTCACTAGTGGGTGAGTCTCTATTGGGTGACTCACCATTGGATGAGTCACTAGTGAGAACTACTAGGGATAAGATACTGATGGAGAGTGAGTCATCCTTTGGTGATATACTATTCAGTGAGCTACCGTTGGGTGAGTCAACATCATGACTCTCGGTCGCAAACCACTGTCAGAGTGGAACTATTGTCAGTCACTTATCCTGACAACCATCAGTAACCTACCAGTCCTAACTCACCAATCTGAGTCCCCATTTTGATTCATCGATGCAAGTCACCATTGTGACTGACTGGTCCTTAATCATTGGTGGATAAATCCCCATTAGTTGAGCTACCATTGGAAAAAATTGACTTTTGGAAAACTCCAAAAATGAACTACTGTGACATCTCAGAAAAACTCAAACATCATATTTTTTCTAAGTAACAGACCAAGATGTCCAAACCATTATAATAATTGATAATGAGGGAAAAAATTTGGGATGGTAAAATTTATAAAAGGGGGAAGGGAGAATTTGATAACACATTTTATTAAAAGACTGATTATATTTGATATAGTATTGAATAAGAAGCATATAATGTTATCAACCCACAAAATAGCATTATTCAAATATGTCTATTATAACCTACCCCTTAAATTGAGAAGTATAAATATTATAATTAATTTTTTAAATATATATTTATATAAAATTTATTATCAATAAAAATTTATCTGTAAATTATTATAAAATCATAACCATATTTTTATAAATTCCATTTTATTCTTAAAATGATATGTAAAAAAATTTGTCTTATTTTTGTGAGAAAATTATATAATTAATTTCAGAAAACGGAAGATTTTTTTTTTGAAAAAAAAAATATATAATAATTAAAATTAACATAAAAAATTACCATATGGAGAAATGTTGAATCTTTTTACAAGTGTCTTATTTTTGTTTCGAATAGTGAAATATAAAGACATTATAGAAAATTTTATTTTATTTTATTGTTACTAAAAAATAAAATTATTTTATAAAATAAATTTAAAATTAAATTAGACAATTATTATTTAAAATAATAAACTTTCTAAAAAAATAATAGTTGAATTTTTTATACAAAATTATATTTTCAAACATAATTTATCTAAAAAATAAATTTTCAATTTAGTTTTTCATTAAGATTTATATTAATTTATAAGACTTCTATATATTTATTTTTAAAAACTTGATTCACTATTTATAATAATAGGGTCATTTTGTTTTAATATATCACTTTATTTTTGGTTAAAAATCATTACGAACCAAATTTAATATTTATACTTGATAAATGGTAAAGCCTGTAATTAAGTGTTAAATATAATTTTATAAGGACTACAATATGGTCCTTACTGTTTCCATAATTTTAATTTATGAAAAAATATCTACCATAATCATCGAATATTTGGATATATTTCATTTTTTTAAATTTTAATTTATTTATTTCCACTGTAATATTTTATATTTGAACAGTGAAAAATTTCACACTTTCGTGTTTAAAAAATATAATAGTTTCAACAAGGGGTAAAAAATGGGTTTTTGTTTTTAAATATTATTATGAAGTATGAAATATTTATATTCATTATGGACATTTATTATTAATTTATAGTCAATAAATATTTACCATAAATTTTGACATTATGCTGATGTGATAATTATTCATTTAATGGAAAAATTAAAATAATTGATATTAAAAAATATTAAAACTAGAATAATATGATATAATTAATGTTACCAGTTAATTTTGAATATAATAATGATATATTAATTTGTTAACAGTTAATTTTATTAGAATTTATATTTTTTCATTATCATATTAAATAAATATAGATGGTTAGTTCAAAAATTGACATAAATGATATTTTAGAGAAAATAATATTATATTAAATGATATATAATTCATAAAAATGTATATTATGATTAATATACCAAATAATGTAAATAAAATAATATATTTTAAATTTATGGTCCATTTATTATTTTAAAGATTATTTTTTGTCCCTTAAACGGTTGAAATTTTTATGTTATTGTAATTTTTTAAAGGGTTAATGATGGGCTAGAACGAAAAGTCGTGGTTAAAAATAAAATATAAAATTTTCTAAAAATTATTGGATGTGATTATCTATACTAATGATCCAAAAATATTAAAATTTTGTAGATTTTGATCCATTTGTTCATCAAAGATAATTTATTTTAAATTTATATTTTATTAAATTCCAAAAATTCTCATCCTCTCTCATATAAAAGGGAACCACTTATTCTCATTTCACCACATTTTAAACAAAATTTAATTAGCCCAAACTAGCCAAAATACCTTCTATACATCCTTACTCACATTCAATATGATGTTTTTAATTTAAACCCTTCTTATCTCATATATTTTTTATAAAATAAAAAATATGATCTCAAATAAGTGGTATAGCTATGTACTGATTGTTTATATTTTATTTAATCATAATACTTCAAAATATATAATTAAAAGGACTAATTTAATAAAACCAATATATCCTCTATTCTATAATTTTATTATGTTAATTGAATATCCAATATCCATCTATAACTTATTTTAAATTGTAAAAAAATTAATCCCTTGTGTGGATTTAGGAATACCAAATTGGGAACTGGTGTAATTCATTTTCAATCATCATCTCTCGAAGATGGTTATAATGATAAAATACAAATTTATATAATATATAAATGAAAATTAATATTTATAAACTATTTATATAACATTTAAGTTAATACTATCCATTTCATATAAACATTAGAATGTTGTTCATTTGTACGTTTGGATTTCCCCCTCTACGACGGGATGTGAATAAATTTTCATCACCACATCTCATTGATGATATATATTTTGATTAATGTAAATACTATTACACATAGGATATTATGGTAATTATTTAAATAAATAATAATTCTAACCTTATTTCCATAAATATTATTGAAATAATTGACAAATTACACATTCATATGAATGAACTTCCATCAACCTGACTGTAATAATGTTCATTTACCATATCAACCACTACTATTAGGTTTAAAAATTAAAAATAGATATATAAATGATAGTTATATCCTTAGATATTTTATCTAAAGTAATAATGAAATTTTTGACTATAATCATCCCACCAATTAAATTTTTAAATTAACAAAAATAATTTTTCTTAAATGTATATATTGGACATCAATGATTAAATAAAAGTATGTGAATGGGTAATGAGAGAAATAATGGGAATAATAAACATGGATTAAGTTATCAATCATGTAAATAATTAACATATTTTTTTATTTTTCTAGAAGATAAGGAATATACTTGATATGTGTAACAAGAGGTATGATATTTTATCTCAATTCAACTATTTTGAGGGTTTTTTAATTATATAGCCCAATTTATTTTATGATTTGTATATAACATCACCTGGACATAATATATCATTATTTTAATTATTATCCTTATATTGAAATTTTCATTTGATTTTATTCATTCATGTGGTGTAAAATTGAAGGGTTATGGATGTTCCAAAGGGTTTAATTGAAAATATCCATTTTGGGTATAGTTTATTTTCAAGGTTCTATATGTATAATTAAAATCATTTTATTTTTTTAGAACACATCTCTTTTTTCCCCAAATCTTATGAATGTGGTTTAAATGTTTAATTTTCATTTTCTATCTTATTTTAAAAAAACATTAGGAATGTTTGTTTGTGTTATGGATCTTGTATCTTAATTTATATTTTCAAATTTTATCCTCAATATGAATGTTTTTTATAATGTTTTAAATGTATTTTTATAAAAATAAATATTTTTCTAAATATATATATAATTATATTTTGTCTTCTTTTAAAACGTTATAAAATGGAAAATATATAATGATTTCTATATGGGTCCCCTTTGACTCTCTTTTTCGATTGTTTGTATATAATATTCTTATGTTTATAACATGAATAGATTTTCCAACCGTCATGATCATTATTTTATTTAATATTTAGATTATAATCTTCTGTGTTAATTATAAATGAATATTTTTTCCAAAAAATATTACAATTTTTTTAAAATAGTTTTTTTCTCTATGGAATGTAAATTTTCATCATAATTGTTTCTCAGGGTCATCTAATGGGATTTATATTCATCAATTTGAATGGAACTTGATGTTACTTATTTTCTACTAGGGATGTTTTTTTAATTATACATTCCTTGTTGTTTTCTGTGATGCATTATTATTGTTTCGAAAATAATTTCATAGAACGCATTTCATTTCTATAGGTTAATCATGTATGAAAGTAATAATAGTATTTTTATGATTTGTATGATGAAATTAAACAATATATAAATATTAATGTTGTGATTTTTGGGAAATTTTTATGAGGGTGGTAGTTACATTATAAAATTAGGGTGATTAGATTATTATAGCTATAGTGCATTAAGTAATTGTGTATGGTAAAATGATAATGTTTTTACATTGATTATATGGGAATAAACTGTAATTGTTAATACAATTGTAATAGTGATTGTTAGATTATGTGTAACTAAGATGTTTATTCTCTATATAACTATGGAGTTTATCACATTTAAATGAGATCTATAAAAATTATTCTCAATGTCAATTATATGTTTTATTTATTCGTTCTATTTTTTATCTAAATATAATTATGTAAAAGGGTAATGAAATTTATGTGGTAATCTATATGTTTCAAATATTTTGTATTTCCTTAAATGATATTATATTTATTTCATCATTTCAATGAAACCTTTATTGGTATTTTTATATAATATTTTATATTAAATATTTTTTTGAAATAATTCATTAGAGATGTTGATTTTAGGGGACTGAAGTTGTTTATTTTAATAGCATTGATTATTTTGAAAGGGAAAATTTTCTAATTAACTATATACTATCAATTTTAATTATTAATTTGTTTTATTATAAAAATATTTTTGTTCACATAATATGTTACAAATTTTTTATAATAGGTATTTATAAATGATTAGGTTTAAACATGATAGAAAATGAAAGATGTTTCCTAAAATGAAATAATTCTACATTTTAATTTTTAATTAAAAGTTGAATAATAAAATATGTAAAATTATTATTATATGGGTTCATTATGTAAGACGTATGACATAGTTATTTAAAACTATAACATAAATAGTACTTGTGAATTAATGAAATTGAATTATCATATAAAGAAACTAGAATACATAATATTTATGGCTTGTTCATTATGATGACTCTTATTATAAATTATTTTTTTGATTAAAAATAAATGTAATTGTTTTTTTATTATCACATTTATTTGGATGTTTACGTTCTCTTAAAAATAGATCATCTAACATACTGGTCTCCAAAAACCAAAATCTTGTTGTCATATTACATTATTGGAACAACATACACGTTAAATAAAATGATCATTCATTTCATTTGTCATAAAAGAAATGATAAAAACAATAAATATATTTTAAATCATAAGATACAACTTGATAATATTGTGATAATATGAATATCCCATCCCTCATATCAATGAAAATTATACATGATCCTTCTCTAAGATTATAGGGGATTAGAAAATAAATAAGAGAAGATTAGTTTCTTAGTAAGGAGTAGAATATAGTAGATTTTTACTAAACATAAACATGGTATATGTTATAAGGGAAGAATAATTAAAAAACATGAATCCATAATAAAAAAACATAAGGAATTATATATTGACAAAAATAAATGAATCCATTGTTAGAAATAACCATTGATCATATATTGACTGATTTTATTATTCTGATCATTATAATTTTTTTCATTGATTTTTTATAATACACTTTCCAGTCACGGGAAGTGGTATACACCAAAACCCAACCCATTTTATCTCATGGGGAATGCAGATACAATATGTGGAAATATAATTTTGGGCCCCTCGTATCATGTTGTTATGACTAATTCTTTCACCAAAAGTCTCATCAAAACCATTTATACTATTCATAGAGGTAACTATTATAGAATAAAACATTATTATGATTATATTGACAAATAAAAACATTTAATACTACCATATTCAATAGAATATATTTTATATCATATATATCATATCTTAATCAACTAGGATTTCATGGGATATCATCAATATATTATGTACAACCCTTTTCAAAGAATATATCAATGATGGAAAATTCATTTTTTCAAGTTATACATAAAACATAATATTTGGCATCAATAGTTTTAATTTTTTGGAGACAAAGGAAATGGTAGGAAAATCCATTTTCAGGGTTCACCGTGTGTATGTGATTATTCTAATGGAATATCCATTGGATATTCCTTTCCATGTTTGATGTATTTTTCCCACTCAACATACATCATGGTGAATATTGAGTCAAATATCCAACCAAAATTCATGAGGTGATTACCCATAGGTTTATTTTTTCTATAACTATACCCATGCTCTATTATCCAAAAAATCATGTATTTAATATGAAATTACCCAGAATTTTACATTTACAAAATATATGATGGTTTTCCGCAATGGAAAAGGTAACACATGAATATAAATAATTTGAGAGAGTGATAAAAATATAAAAATGTAAATGGAAAAAATTTAAGGAGTAATATGGAAACAATTCCATGGAAATGTATGAATCATGAAAAAGGAAATAGTTTGTGATTATATCATTATACTAGTAAATGAAAATTGATATGAAAGAACCACACATATTGAGTCGGTCAAAATTAAATCATAACATTACGAAAGGGGGGAACAAACATAAAATTTGAATTTCATGATAAAATGATTATAATGATATAAAACATCAAATAGGAATTATATAACACAAATATAGAAAAGTATTTATATAATACCAAATACAACTCAATGTGAGGAATTTGAGACAAAAATACCAGATCTCATATCCATATTTCCATGAATACACATTAATCCCAATTATCAATTACATATATCTCTTAATAAATTAATTAATAACCTTAAAAATATCCATTTTCATTAATTTTCATTATAAATAGTCATTATATATATTAATCCCAATTATCAATTACATATATCTCTTTAACTAGAATTTACATTTGAAGATCACTTTAGTTTAGAGTCTTAGAGAATTATGATGAACACTTACAAATTAACCCATATATTTGAAAATGGTAACATATACTCATTATACAGTTTTTCCAATAAAAGTAATCATTTTAATATAAAACATGATTTCTTTTCAAGAAAAATATTCATCAAATGTATCATGACATCTTCACTGTTTTTACCAATCTTATGAGTTCTGATTTTTGTAAAACGTAGGATGATAAAACAAATCCTAGGGATTTATATAAATAGAAATAAATTAATTTGTACAATGAAAACATGATAACTATATAATGTTTACCATTATCTTCAATATTAATTGAGAATATGAAATAATACGTTTTCACGTGATACTAAACACCCGATTTCCTCAAAGAAAAAATTTACAATCCACAAGAAGAAATTTATACTCGTTTTCTTACTTAGATAATCATATATATGACCAATTTAATAAACTATCAATTATAATAACTATATGGAAAAAATAAAATTATGCTATTATGAGCTTTCTTGAAGCTATCTGTAACACCCTGTGTTAATCTATTATGGGATTTCTTAATGGTATTTGGGAAACTGCATGTTAAGCTATAACAGGTTTTTGTTGTGTTCTCCGAGACACACCATGTATAATCAATATCAGGAACACTATCTTACTATAATGATAATGTACCATATCAATAATAGATATATTAATTATAAATCCCTTTTAAATACTCTTTTAGTATGATATGAAAATTTCATTCATATAAAAATACCACTTTTTTGGGGACACATTTTCAATAAGAAAACAACATTTTCAATGAAAACCCCTTTCCAATACTGAAATTCCAAAAATTATTAATATGGTTTTTCATTTAAGGAAACAGAAAAAAAAATTATGAAAAAATATAATAAATTAAGTTTCATGATTTGAAAAATGTCTTTGTCACCAGATATGTTAAGAATATAACATTATTGTTGTTGTTTGTCAAAAGGTTCAGCATAAAACATGAAAAATTTTAAATTTTAAAAACCATTAAATCATATTCAAAATAATTATTATATTTACAATATAATCATTTTATATACATGTAAATAAACATGTAGAGTTATATCTTGAATACTGAGATGGAAAAAAATTTTATAATTAAATATGCAAACATTCAAGGTATCCTACATCACATTGAATATTTAAAGATTAAGAACCATGAAACAATACATTAAAAACATTAAACAACATTATTATAGATAAAATATGTATATAAAATTTCATAGTTGTTTTATATACACCTTATAAAACAATACAAGTTCATATCATCATGAAATGCCTTCATGAAAAGTGATTGTGACAAAATACCTTAGCTTGAGTCTGAGTCTTAACATACATTCATTATCATCTAGAAAAATATATTTTTACTTGATTTACAAATTTTTTTTATTTTTATAATTTATTTTATGTCACTTATTATCATGTTATACCAATTACTTAATTATTTAAGTACATATCATACATTTTGATGGCATTCGGTACATGAGTCCAAAATAAATTTGGTAAGATATCAATATTCAAAGTAGAAATTAGTCCATAATCTCAATAAAAATATTGATCAAATAATTATAACATGTATTTATCAATTATAATTTTAAATCAAACCTTTGAGTAGGTATATGAAAAATGAACTACATTATAATCTTCGAGACGGTATATCTTACATATGCATGAGTAATATTTGGATTTCAAATTTATCATTTTTGAATGAATGTTAGTATTATTTTATAATTCCATAATAATCATATTATATATTTCACCTTAATTATTTAAATATACATATATATTATCCATATGTTTTTCTAATGAAAAATGAATCTAATCCCTTCATAGAGGTGAAATACTATATGTACGCATTAATGATGTTATCATTTTCATGTGTGTGTAAGTGAAGAAATTAATTTATATATTATTTATGTATAATGATAATAATTAAATTAATATCATATATAAAAATTAATTCCTTGATTATAGAAAATATTGAAATATATTAATGAAAAAAACCTATATCGGTTCATGGAGGTGATAGTTTTCATGTATGCATTGACGATTAATTCATTTCCCTTGTGAAAAAGTGAATCTGGATTGAGGTGATGATATTAAAATAATAATATCGTACTATATTTAATATAGTATAGTTATTATATTATCATGGATAAATAATAATTTATGGAAAAGGGAGAAGAAATAATATAGAAACACTTGATTAAAAATGTTACCTATTCTTCATATTATCTCCTTTTATTAACACCTCAACACCTATAAAGAGGGTATTTTGACAAAAATAAGGACACTAGAATGTGTATAGTTAATTTTGGATGGGATTTGGACATATATTAACTGAATCAAATAGGTGTTTTATTTTAAATAAATTATAATAGTTTGTTACCTTTTATAATACAAGGGAGTGGCAATATTGGAATTTGTCAAAATATTAAATTTATATAAAATTAAAATTTTCATTCCAAATGAATCCAAAGTGATTTATTTAGAATATTGGATAATTATGAGTCCAATAAAATTCATCCAATTACAATTAGATATGTTTTTTACTATTGTTTCATAGGTCCCTAGAACATGTGTTCTAAATTATGAATCACTACTTCCAAGCAGTTTCTATTGGATTTATTCATGGAACCTGAAACATCTAATAGTTCATTATCCAAAATAGACCTTCTTTCTCAAGATAGGAGTTCGTTATTTTAGATCTTCATGATACCTAAGAACAGGCATTGGTCGAGAGGATGGGAATTATGAATCATCTCACCCTTTTGGGGGGGAATTATTTCCTACTCTATGACACTCTTTATAAATTTAAGATATTTTCATGAATCCTTATTAATTCACCAAGTATAGCATAAGTTTCCCATGGAATTTTCAATCACTTATTAACATGGGTAAAATTTATAATCATTTTTATTTATTATATTTTATTCATTAATGGATATATCCATAGGTATTTGAGGTTCTCTATCAATGGTATCATCTCATATACTATTTAGAGATTCTATTAAGCATCATTATGATGATACAAGTTTTTATGCCACTCATTTGGGAACTCTCTAATTTATTTTTATCCAGGAAGATGAGGTTTTTTCTATATTGGGATCGTACCCATAAAATGGGTGAACTATGTATCCTTGTGAAAGGATTCCTAACCATAGTAGTTCGGTGCAGCTTAAAGGGACACATTATACCTTTTGAGGTCATGTGATAAGTACTTAACTATATAGTTTAATGTCATGTGGTATGAACATATAAGAGAAACATTCTTAGTCATGATTTGGTGTTGGACTTATGCCTAAGAAACCTATGGAACATGGAATGAATATGGGTTTCCCTAGAAGATTAGTCCTTGTTGGGAACATGGTCCAAGGAGAATGGGGTTTGTTTGACATGTTGGATTTATACCTCATGGATAATTCTTACATATCCCATTTGGATTTGAATCAAAAACCACGTAGATAGATAAATATTATAGGAGAGTGTAGTCCATTGAAAGAAATGAGTTTGGGATTACTTCCTGAAAAGGATGCCATAGTGATTGAGGGGATTAATTTTGGGCTTATTATTAAAAAGAATGAATAGATTAAGGGAATTATTATTAGATTCTTGAAGTGGATATCCAATGAGATCAGGCCCTGATAAGGATTCCCAGGTATCTCAATGATGATGGGAATCAGAGTTCTCATTGTTCTTTATTGTGTTGGGGGTTATGCACGAGAGCTGCCCATTTGAGGGGACGAGATTGGGTGAATCCTTTTTGGAAAGGCACCCTTTTGAGCTTGGGCCATCAAGTAGGAATCCTATGTATCATGGTTTGAGAAGGAATCAAAGTTCTCATAGTTCCTGAAATATTGTAAAAATGTTGTGATCATGACAAATCACAATTCCCACATGAGGCATGCTTAGTGTGAGAAACAAGAGGATGTCAAAGATTCCACAAAAGCACCCAAACTTTTCCTCCTTTGCTGGTGGAAGAGGGAGCGCCTATGGCGGCGATGATGGGCATGGGAGAGGTGACCCTAGAATAAGGAGAGGCGAATATCCCTCCCTCTATTATATTTATATTGTAATAGGGTCCAAAGTAATGAAGAAGTGAAGGTGATGGAAGAAGAGATGAGAAATACTGAAACCTTCTTCTTAGAAGTATAGAAGCTTACACTAGGATGGTTGCCCTAAAATTGGTCATGATAGGGGAGGGAGACTACTTCTTTGCGTGAATTGAAAATCAAGTGTGAATCGTACCTTACCAACCAAATACTTGAGGTTACGTGTTTTAGAGATGAGAAGGGGAGATCAGAACTCAATCCCTAATCATCAAAACTGAGAACCTCCTAACACTATTCCTGGGAGAATGGTCCATCTGACTGTGTATATACAAAACCATAGACACTCCATGAATCACAAACACATTTTAAACCAAATATTAGAAACCAATGACATTATAAATACAAACCCAAATAGGAGTCACACTAATGTGTCTTACCCAAATGTTTGATAAATCAGTAGATTATGGTGATGGTCTCAACAGAATACCTTTCAGGCAAGGGAGACAATGAAGAATAATCCTTTCCATGAATGGATTTGAAAATGTCATAATGTCTTTTAGACTGAAAATAGTAGGTGAATCTAAGAGGGATCCCATGTAGGTATCAGCAAGCAAGTACGGGCGTGAAAGTATGATTGGGTGACCTGATATTCACTTGAGTGATGAAAAACCTAGATATTAATACTTGGGTGATAACTTACTCAATACTTCAAGAGTATTCACGGGTATTCCCAGAAGTGTGGCGCTTATGTTCCTATGAGTGGAATAGGTGTCCCACAATTGTTTCTGATTTAGGGAGGTATGATGCCTTAGCCATGCATGTGTTATCGATTTCAAACACAAAAAGAACATAAGTCTTATGGTCCTCTATAAATTCATCTTCGTAGGTGTAAAAGAACTACCTTAAAAGATTTATAAGTCTTGGGAGAAGCACTATGGAGACTAGTGCTACAATTAGGCTTCTGTGAAATTCTTTCATACAAATGAAGGCCCCACCAGTCTATTTATTGGCCAAAATAGAACCCTGTGTGAAAGGAGTTTGGTCGCGCACGTAGGTTGCGCAACAGCTTTGTGGCACACAAGATGTTGCGCGATGGATTTGTGGCACCCAAGTAGGTTGGCATTCCATTGGTGATTTGGCCTAACTAGGGATCTGCTTTGAGGACTTATCCTAAATTAATTCATTTAGATCCATCACGGTGGTGTGAAAGTATTTGTGTGCAGGTAACTTGGATGATGATTTTGGGACTTATCTAAATTAATTTTTCTATACCATGGTTGCTACACCCCTACACCCCTTCTTAGGATTAGTTTCTAGTTGCGGTCCCGACCCTTCTAGCTGGAACTTTCAGTACCAGCACTGTCCCCCATGAAAAATGTAGAGTCACAACATGATCATTTCATGCTCGGTTGAGGAAAACGTGCCAAAATTTGCATGGAACACATTTTATAGTGTGTATAAAAGACCCCCCCCCCCATTGAATTTGATTCATTTGAAACAAAAAAACTTGTTCTATGGTAATACTATTGAACTTTGATGCATTCCAACATCATTTTTTTTGGATTTTGAGCTATGTCATGCTTGGAAGGATGATCTAATTTTTTCCTAATCCATGGGGCCTAGCGTGCATAGTATTATTTTTACTAGGGTTATGTAAAAAACTCAACTAACATAGTTTTTTTTTCTTTTTATTTCTCAAAATAACCTAAACCATACAAAAATGGACATTTAGTGAGGTGAGACTTGACTTTTTTCTAGTGTTCTCTTTGTGGGTTTCCAATCTGGTGACTACCACGTCTTTTTTTATTGGTTGTTTATAGTCATGAATGTTGGACTATAATGGGATAGTGTTTAAGGTCGAATGAATTTGTCAATAAATTTTTAAATTAGATCCCAAACAATGATTAGTGGCTAATAATTTCTCTAATATTCTTTAAAAACATCCAAGGGGAATCGTGAGTCATGATTTTTATGGTCACCAAATATAAAACATGTATAAAAATAAAGGAGTTCTCTTACAAGAATGAAGTTACCATTAATCTATGAACCCATTATGGATGCCGTATTATGAAGGGTTAACTAGGGAATATATTGTATAGACAAATAGTGGAATCTTTTGACTTACAGGCATGTTATGTAAGAAGCTTTTATGCTAGGCCTTTGGGGGAACGTACTGCATAGTCATCAAAAGAGCTCTTAGAAATGAATTTTAATAAAAAAGGGTTCTATATTCCAACATATCTCATGAATAGAAAAAAAACACTTCTATATAAATTTTATGTATGATGAATGGATAAAAATTTTGAAAGTGGAATTTATGACATCATACCATGTAGTTTTAAGTCATGCATTTATGACACTAGGTGGATTTAATTTTAAGGTCATTAGAATTGACCAATGGTTTTACAGTCTCCAATTTCATGATAATTTGTTCGGAAACATACTACCATGTTCATTTATGAAAGGGGTGGATTGTAAACTATGATTTGGTTATTTATGGATCCAATGAATGAAAACAGAAAAGGGCTAAAAACATTAGAGGAAGTCTTTTCCATGAACCAAGTCACCATTGTATGAAACCCCCGTTATGGTGGTTGTATTATGTATGGATGACTAGGGAATATAATTCATAGTCAAATAGTGTCATATTTTGACTAATAGGCAGTTCATGTAGGAAAAATTAATGCAGGGCCACCTAGGGGAACATACTACATAGCTAGAAAAAAGTGATCTCAAAGGTTAGACATTCTATTGCTTAAATCAGAAGAATGATTATGAAGATTCATATTTTCTAATGTAAAGAGTTGGGTTTAGGAAGAAAGGTACTTGAATATAGAGATAATATATCCAATCATTATTTTAAAATAATCAGAAGAATATGATTTCAATGAAGGTATGGCCCAAACGTAGGAAGTATGGTGTCTGTAGTTTTTATCCATACGACTAAGACCAACAATGGAAATTGTATATGACATGTGGTCAATTTATTCAAGATTATTTCATATTTATTTGAACCCATGGATATGTAAATGTGTAAATCACAGTCTATAAGTCTTTCAGATTGAGATAAAGGTAATGGGTAAAATATACATGAATGACATCTTTAAAATACAGATTCTTGTATATTTTTATCAAAGTTTAAATGTGAAAAAAGAATCTTTAATGGAGAACAAAATTAACATTATATGACATGCCCATTATGGGGGATGTTTTATGTAGGTCCAACTGGGAAAATTTTGCATAATAAAATTGTGGTATCTTGTGACTGATAGGCCCATTATAATGTCAACTTATGCAAGGATACCTAAGAGAACATACTACATAGTCATGCAAAAGTGTTCTCAGATATTAGAAACTATGTCATAATAAATCATAATAAATATTATAAATATCTAAAAATATTCAAGATTATGAGTGTGACATATAGAATGGGGTTATGCTTATTGCACATGACATATATTTGAATCAATATTGCCCATGATTTTGGAGTCCTTTACATAGATCTAGCTCAAATGTAAAATGGATACCTTCCATTTTTCTTTTGAATAAATATTATGTTGTATGGTTTTGAGTCATACATCGAGTACATGATGTGATTCCAATGTAAAAATAGAATATTGTGGTTGGGTCCATGATTAGAGATCTAGGAATCTCTACATATCTCATATAGATGATAATCATGCTAAACTTATTTCTTAAATGATTCCCTCTGGTTTGATTCTTACATAAAAAAATAAAGGGGGTTTTTTATTATGGATGGGACAAAGATTGGAGATCCAGGCATCTCTACATATACTATATTGATGAGAATCATTCCAACTTTAGTTCATGAAACATTCCCTATGTTGGTTTGATTCTTACATAGGGAATAAAGGGGGGTTTTATTATGGGTTGGCCGAAGATTGGATATCTAGCCATCTCAACATATATCATAAAAATGAGAAGAAATACAAACATATTTATTGAAAAATCATTTCACAAACTAATTGGGTTTAATGTGGGATTTGGGGGGCTTGTAACACATTATAGAAAATAATTAGATTTAAGACACAAAAATGGAATGAAAATAAAACATTGTATTATGATATAACACTATGTATAGATCTGGTTCATATACAGGATGAGAAAGGTAAATTAAATTTGTTTGGATGTGGTTGGACCCAAAATTGGAGATCCGGGAATCTCTACATATATCACTAAGAAGATAATAAATCAACACATAGTTCTTGAAATAAGGTCTCTCATGAAAATTATGATTCAGACAAAGGGAAGAAACGTACTCATGTTCCACTGAGGAGTAACAATGATGTCAATGATTCTTGCATATAGAATCTATTAACATCAAATAGATAAGAAGTTAACCATAGAGTTTATTGTCATGTAACGAAGATAGATGATGTCATGCATTTTAACATCCTGGGACAAAGAAAAAAATACTATTCATTTTAACATCATGAAGCATGGACACATATGGTTGTCATGAAGATTAAGGTCTTGAAACTAGGACATTGTGTTGTTCAGTTTAGAGTCATGCAGCAAGTAAATTTTTTTAGTTACACAAATTATTTCATCAAGAATCTCGCATTGTTTAGAGTTGTGATAAGCTCTCCATCCATTGAGATTAAGGCATAATCTCTATTTGAGTAGACCTTATATATTGAATAAGTTCCTTTCCCACTTTATAACCATCATTGGATGTTTATTTCCTGGTATAATTGGATTCCAGTGAACCAATACCAATTATATTTTTTGAAATGAATGGTGGTGAACTTTCTTGTTAAAGGCTCGTGCAATTCTATTCTTATAGACATCTAAATGATGAAATGTATGCAATCTTCTTTATTTTAATCATTCAGCTCATCAAATCGTATATAATACTTCTCATCTGTATACATTTGATCACAGATTGAAACTCTGAGTGAAGTAAATTAAATTTCAAATGAAAAAGATACTTCTATTCCGTACACTAAGGAACAAGTGTTTTCTAGAGTGGTTGTATGGGTATTAGTCTAATATGCCAATAAAGCATGAAATTTTTTATCAGGACATGATTGATTATCTTTATCTACTATCTTCTGAAGTATATTTTATAGGGTCTTATTGAAGGCCATGATTTTTCCAATGGTTGTTGCATGATAGTGAGATGAATGGTTAGATTTCATATCATGCTCCCGATATAAGTTCTTTACATCAACAGAACATAAATTGGTATAGTTTTCCATCAATATATCATGAGGGACACCAAATATGGTAATGATGTTAGTTTTGAAAAAACTAGAAATGATTTCAGCTCCAACTTCATTGAGAGGTATTTACTCATCCCATTTTAAGAATAAATCAATAAGGTTTGTAATATACTTGTACTAGTTAGCTGTAAATAGAGGATAAGGTCTTAATACATCGATTCCCCAAGTGGAAAATGGTTAGGAGTATTTAAATGTATGAAGAAACATTGGGGGTTAATGAATAATGTTGGCATGAACATGGAAAGGATGAAATTTCATGGTAAAATTTGTGAAATCTTATGTCATTGAAGGCCATGAGTATCGAAGACTTCAAATTTGATCATAAATCCTTTTCCAAAACTGGTGAGCACCAAATTCTCAAGAATGTACTTTTTTCTTAATAGCAGTGATATCTTCTCTATCAATACACCTAATGAGGATTCCATCATAGCCTCATTTTAAGAGAATTATCAGGTGATCTGGACTATCATAAAGAGTAAAATTGGCCACTCGTCATCAAATTTATTCTTTTTCAGCTCTATCTAATAGAAATACTCCATTTTGAAGGTAATCCAAGATGGGTATCATCCATCCCATGGTATGACCATATTGTTCGTAAATAGGGATAATTTCATTAATTTCCTCCATTCTTGTTTGAATGAAATGTGGGACCACACGATGATGGGATATACAGATAATTGTCTCATCCCAATTTAGATATTCTAGGGATATAGCTGCATTATCCAGTGCATCATCTTGGGATTTATGTGATCACGAGACTTAAGAATATGGCAGATTTAAAGGAAATTCATCCATTAATCCTCTAACGTAATAACACAAAGGGATTAACCCTTCTTTTTTGATATCATAATCCCAATTGATTTGTTTGATTACCAACTCTGAATAACCTTTATCTTTCAGGTGGTTCACTTTTAACTGGAGTTTCAATTCCAAGACTGTGATGAGAGATTGACATTCTACCTTTTTATTGGTACTGCCTTCTCACAACAAAAAGGAATATGGAAACACTGCCTTTTCTATAGAGATAAGTATAATTCCTAACCCAAATTTTTTGATTTTAGGTTTCTCCATTATCTTCCCATTTGGACTTCTAAAAGCACTATCAAATTACATTTCCCATGTTTGGTGATTGTCTTGCATAGAGAATGCCTCTTCACCAAGAAGTTTAGTATTCAATGACGTAGTTTATGCGGATGGATGTTGAGCGGGTATGTTTTCCAAGGCATGGATTTTTATTTCCATATGAGGTACAAACTGTAAATCAAATTGGTGTAAAATAACTACCCATCATGCCAAATTCCCTATAATCACAAGACAACTAAAGGTAAATTTGAGAATGTTATTTTGAGACACCAATTTGACCTCATGATGTTGCAGGTAGTGCCTCAATTTCTGAACTGCAAATATTAATGTCAGGACACACTTCTCAATAATTGATTATTGAGTTTCTGTGTCATTCATAGTTTGAATGAGATAATAAAGACTATTTTCATTCCCACCAATATTATTTTGGGTATGTAAGGCACCTAGTGATCACTATAAAGCTGTCACATATAGAATATGTGGAAATCCTTCAACATGTGGCATTAATACTGGTGGAATCAAGAGATATTTCTTGAGGGTATCAATTGTCTCTTGGCAGTATTCTATCTGTCGATATGTAACTCCCTTATTAAATAATATAGTGAAGGGAAAACAGTTGAATGCTACATTCGCAATAAAGCGCCGAATATAGGCCATGTACCATTAAATTATTTATAATTATTTCAATTTTCCAGGAGGTTTCATGCCAAGGATTCCATTTTTTCTGATGATCAACATCAATTTCATAATAGATTATGAAGAAGCTAAGAAAATTTCTTGAGGTTACCCCAAAAGCACATTTCACAGGGTTCATCATCAACTTTTGTTGCCAAAGATTATTGAATATGGTCTCCAAATTAGCAACCACCAGATCATCCCCACAACATTCGAAAAAGTTTCCTAAAAAGTGTTTGATGATGTGGTGCATGGAACATTGATATGTTCCACCTGTATTATTTAATAAAAATGACATTACCTGATAGAAAAACACACCTACAGGGAATCTGAAAGATGTAGACACTTTATCCTCTAGGACATGCTGATTTGACTATACCCGAAGTAGTCATCCATGAAAGAAAGATCTTTATAGCTAGTTGTTGCATCAATTAAAAGTGTTGTGATCAGAACTGGAAAGTAATCTTTGGGACAATTCTAGTTAATATCCTTGAAATCAATTCAATCATTAATTTTCACATTCTTACTTTTGATTAGTACAATGTTATCCAGCCACTTTGGATATTTAACCTCCTTGTCAATGATATAATTTATGAACTTATCAACTTCAGCTTCAATTTTAGAGGCATGAGTTGGGTCTGTCCTTTTAGCTACCTGCTTAAATATTTGATGATCTTCTCGAGAACCAAAAGCATGAATGGCTTTATTGGATTGTGGCCTATGAATATTTGTATAGTTACAGGAAAATATATATCAATGTCTATTTAATAAGGATGTATACCTTTCTTGTTCTTCAGATGTCATCGAAGCTCTAATTAATTTTGGGAAATGATATTATTAGGTACTCATATTTATTTCTCCAAGATCATCCTTGGTGGTAGAGACAACATCCTCAAATTCTGGAAGAGAATACATGAGATCTTGTTATTATTCTTCCTTATGTGTCAATTCTTCTGTTTCTACATTCATAGTAGGTGATGAATAGAAGCTTCCAGATCTAGGGTAAGGGTTAGTATTTGAACATCAGGAATAATAGGTCATCATTTCTGACCCTACAAATGATGAAGGGTATTCCTTGTGTATTGAAGAGGATGAAATGGGTTGGAAATCAACATCCTTGTCTTCCTCTAGTATTGATAAAACTTATTCTTGTCTGATGGATGATGCATAGAATTTCTGAAGTTTAGTGAATGAAATGAAGACCTCTCCATTTAAGATTTCACCACTTCTTGGTGAATCAACTATTTCTACCATGATTTCAGGCTTGATTTCCACAATTGACATTATGGGACTCAATAGATGAGTGCTTGGAATTTGGTTTATACATTCAATTTTACTGATAGGAAACACGTGATCTATACTCAAATGTTTGAATGGTTTTTCTGGGATCATTTCTAGGCCATTTAGAACATTGATTCTGGTTACCTCATTTATAAAAAACCTTGTTCCCTTCATTTGATAAAATTCTTCCTCAATGTATTGTGATTCAAACATTTTGAATAGAGCCTTTTCACAATAAAATGTTCCAATTTGACCATTGAAATAGTACTTGAGACATTGGTGGTAAGACGAAGGAATGGTCACATGTTGATGTATCCCAGACCTTCCAAATAATTTTAAAGGATGTCTCATGATGGACAACCATAAACTATGAATTCGACATAAGATCCCCAAAAATGAGTTCTTAGTGTAATCATTCCCTATGGTTTTTTCTCGTTCTTGTCCTAACCTCAAAACATTAAAGTAGAAAGAGATAAATCCAATTTAGTGAGGCCCAGTCAACAAAGTGTATGAATAGGAATGAGGTGGACTCCTAAACCATTATCAATGAAGGCTCATTGGATTTATCAATCATTAACCTTGACAGATAGATATAGTGGCCTGATATGTCCAAATACAACAATATATTCACATTCATCTGAAAAAGATATTACTGCATGACATTATTTAAGATCATTCTCTATACTGTAAACCATAGCAGTAGAAACTTTAGTTTCAAACTCTTTAGGACTTTACAAAGCCTCAATAAGTGATTATAAAAGATTATTTGACAGATATACGAAATCCAAAATTGAAAACTTGGTCAATACATGGGCCAGCTATTTTGAAACATTGTACTTTTGGTCCAGAGGACTATGTTTCCCAACATGAAGTTGGGGTTTTCAGGTACCATGAAAGTTGATGCTCTTGATGGGGATATATCGTGTGTCAGAGCATAATCTATAAATACTTCTACCTTTGGTATATTAGACTGACTAGGTCTATATTCTTACTGAGATAAGTATGGTGTAACCTATAATCGGTCCTCCAAAATAATAATGTAAGGACTGAACCTATCATGCATTGACGAATCTCCTTGTTCTTATTGAGCCTGCTCAAGGGCTCTCCCATGAGTTTCTTCAACATATATGGTTTGATAAGGGGTTAGATATAATAGTGGATTCTAGAATACCCATGTCTTCCACTGTATCCTTGACCATGGCGTCTTCCTCTTATTCCCCAGTTAGATACTGATAACTAAGACTCATTATAACTAGAATCACCATTGATGTAGAGATTCGTTAAGTGGATAACATTGAAGGAACTAAAGATAAATTCATCATTTTCTAAATATTCTACTTGATAGATTAGTTCTAGTTGTGTTTTTTGGAGAGGTGGTTCCTGTTCTTTTGAAATATATGTCATAAAATATGCCAAAGTCAATAACAACTTTGGTTATGACATGAGATTGTCTTCTTTTGACTACTCTATGTTCATCTGGTAATTTCACTTCTTTTTGGATTGACATTTAAAGGAATTATCATTTGATGAATGTGGTTTTTCTATGGCCGGAGTAGAATAATACACAATTGGGTGTTTCAACTATGTTTGTAGAATGTCATGAGTTAGGTTGATTGTTTTCTTCTTTATCCAATCATCATATTTCTGTACATTTTTACTTCTTACTTCCTGCCATTTCCTTCATCCACTGGATCAGTAGAGGTATCACCTGCTACTTGGACTAAAAAGCTTTCAGTTTCACTTATCAAGAGTCTGCAATTTTTTTCAAGAGGTATTTGAAAACAATACACTCGTGAATGGGATTCCCCAACATTTGGTGAAAGGAAAAATAGCTCTCAAGATATTCATCTCCTTCTTTTTTTGTTTTTTTTCATCCTTGGAAACTGAACCAAAATATTTTCTAGAGCTAACATGAAGTAATTGGGAACCTGTTCATTCTGGAGATAATAAACTTTGTTCGATAACTCATCAAATGGTTTCCTCGTTTGATATCAATGATCATTATTATGAGGTGGTCATTGTTGTCAATGCTAGGGAGGCAGAGACCTTTGATATGATAAAGGATTTAAAGTGGAAGCAGGTATAGGTGCTTGATTGAGTGTATCTATAATAGTCGCTACATTCCTTGCTCTCTATCCTAGAAATAATTTAATTACACGAGTTTTAGATTTACTTTCCACAATGGAATCCTTCACTTGTTTAAAAATTTAATGATGGTCTTGAAACCCTCCAATGTATTTCATAGGTATCAATGGTGCACATAACTCATCATGATGATTTACCACCAAAATTGGCTGTAACTCTTCTTGAGAGTGTTCCAAATTTAAGAAATATGTTAATCCCTTCCATTGAGAAATGAAATCTAAGACTCATTCATTTTCCTTTTTTTCAATTTTTAAGATCAAAAACAGTTGTTTTTGAGAAATGTTGAACTGAATTGAAGATGTAATTTCTAATAGAGATCTTCCAATCTAGTAATAGATCAAGATTAAAAACATTTATACCAGATAAAAGATGGTCCTTATAATGATTTCAAAAGCACCTATGATTTACTACTTCTTTTTGTTGAGGATTTCCCGTCATGGGATCACAATGAGAAATGAAATGTGTTAATTGTTGCTTCAGATCTCTTGAACTATTTAAGATTGGGAATGTATTATTCATAAATTTCGATGGGGAGGGGTCTAATCCACCCATTAAGGGTAAAATATCTTTTCCAGTTGAACGGGAACACGTCGTTCTTCCATAACATCTAATCATGTTTTTAATGCCTAAATTTTGTTCACAATCATATGGAGAGTATTCGGATAAGCTGGGACGTGTACAGGTACATTCTCTAGAGCTTGATCTAGTGTAATGATAGGAGAAACCATTGGTCATGGTGATACTGGTATTTGTCTTGGATAACCCATGGGGAAAGGCCTATAAGGTTGTGTTTGATCCTACCCTAGTTTTTTAACCTATGGAGGGAATTTATTATCTGCATCTGTAGTTACCACCAATCCTCTTTGTTGAAGAGATCCTACAGGATGTGTAATTTGATGATCTTCTTGGGGAACATTTCTAGTAGAAATACTGCTTCATGTAACTCTGTATTGAGCCTTTTGAACTCATTTATTTTCACTTATTGTGGGGAAATTTTATCTTCATGTGAAAGAGATTGACCTTATCCAGTGGAAAAGTGAGAGGTGATCTTACTTTTTAATTTCCCCTTGATAGACACCTTTTGATGGGGTGAGAGTTGGTGACTTGAAGGCATACGTAGAATTTGGGTAATCCCCTTATTTTAGGTATACACACCCCCTTAATTTTTTTAGTGTGTACCTTATTATGGATAATAACTTCATCATATGAACCCTATGAACTAGAATTATTTTTTTGAGGATCTTCAAGAATGGTGTTAATAAAATTTAGTGGCTTATAATGCATCGATTGAATTCTATTAGTATCTTTTTAAGATTGTATACTTCTGTATCTTCCCTGGTACTATGTTCTCTTATATGATGAATCCCTGGGAACTATTTGACTGACAGTTACCCGAAGGGAATCCTAGGATAGTTCAGTTGTGCATTCACTATGTGACTTCATCCTTTAATGGGGAAGAGACTAACTTCTATTGAGGAGGGGATTGGAGATGTAAAAATCCCCCAGCCCTCCAGGCTGGGGTTATTCTTTTTCATCTTCTTTAGTACATAAAAATGTTTTTATTGAATTTTAAGGATGAATTAAATAATCCCCCATTCATACATGTTGGGGTGGCTCTTGAACTTTTAGGGATGAGATTCATGCAGCTGCACTTCTGATTTTTCAAATTTCTATCCAATCGTTAGCTGGGTGAATTATCCTAAAACCACTCAAATAACCTGTTTCAGAAGATCATTGTGCTATTTTAGACATTGCCATTATATGATGGCTTATATCCTCTAAGCAGGAGGTCTGCTAACGATTCTCGGATTATGTATGAAAAAGTAACTCAACAACATTCTTTCTTTGGACCTGAATCTGATGAGAGCTAATTGAGGCATGTCTTTGAGAGTATATTTTTTTACATACAAAATCTATTATTTTTTACCAACCGTTAGAAATAACATTGCATGATACAACTTTTAGTGGACATTTATGAATATGGAGTGATGTTAAATGAAATGCTCCATGTGCTCCCCATCCTCTGATATGAACACCAGATGGGTCATCAAAAATTAAATGGTTTATCCTTTTTAGTGCATCGAGGAATGCATGATGAAGGGTTTTTTATTTCTTCCCAACCATTGGATGTCGGGAAATTGAGGGAGATGCCAAGTAAATTTGGCATTGAAACTCTTTTATTATGATTATATGATTTTAATATTCATCATATGGTAATATATTATTTTTAAAATGAAAAATAGTTTTCCATAAGTTGATGCAGATATCATGAATGAAATCTTCTTCCATAAATTATGTAATGTTTTATTGAGAGTTTTCCAAAGTCTAGAACATGACTGGTACTTCTCTATTAGCAAAATGTTTTCTCATGTTCAACATATCTTAATCATCTTTTTCTAGAGGTTTATCCACTTGGTCTGATCAAAGTGAAAATTTCTCGATTGTTTTATTAAAAGCAATGAAACCTATTGCATTTTCCTCTACTATATTAGAAGAAAAATGAATCAAGGGAGGTTTATCGAATGACCATCCACATAAGATGTCTTCTGGTTGAGAAATTATTTCACTTATAAATTAAAATGAATCAGACATGAATGACCTTGTGTTGGAAAGTGCCTCTAGATAAGAGGGATTTTTCAATAATACATTGTCAATTAAGGAACTATATTGACCTTGAGAAATACAACTATAGAGATAACATTCCCTGCAAATTCCTTCATAAAGAGGATCACCATGGTGGATTATAGCATGGTATAAATCCTCATTCTCCTTGGTCTTCGAGCTACCAAGTGGGTTTTCGTGGCTCTCATATGGAGATAGGAACTCTGGATTAAACAAATTTTCATGAAGAAATTCTTCATGATGAAGTGTCCAATAAGAATCTTCAGAATTTCTACTACCAAATTTATAACATCGTAATGAGAGTGTATGATCTTGAGCTTAAACATATAAATGTTTGAGGGCTTCAAGAACTCCAACATTAAGGGAAGCTATATCAAAGTTTGGCTCTTGATTTTCCAACTATTTTTGGAGAGACTTCTTGTGGGATGTTTTATTACAATTACTTGGGGCCACTTGTTGCAACAAGTGGTTATCATGGGTAGGTGTATGTACCTTCCTTAGAGTGGTCATCAGTACAATCTGATTACCTCCAATTGAAAAGGTTTTATGTTCCCAACCATGTTGTCCGTATGATATGGGGTAGTATGCCCCATAACCCTATTGGACTGAAACATAGGTATGTATATGATCTGGGATGGCATGATGATGTGTAATCCCAGGTGTGGGGACAGAGTTACGTGTTGGTTCACTAGTACTAATGATGTTTTTTTATGCTATTCTAGCTTTCTTCCAGAATATGGGTATAAATTTGTGTATTCCCTTTCACTATTGTTAAGATGTGTTAGGTGTTATCAGCAGCTAGAATGGGAATATATTTCCATTTCGTATTGGGGGTAGGCATATGTCCCTTCTGCTGTCCTCCATTTTGTATCATTAGATACTGACAGTACTCATGTATGGGTTAAAGAGTTGAGGATGCCCCAGGTTTTTTCTTAAAGATTTCTGACTGAAATCTCCATGTGCTGCCAAATGAGATTGTTGGCTGGCTTGAGGAATGCTAGAATGTGTATGTTCAGGATGTCATTTTTCTTACTATTAAGGTATAAGGACTTCTTTCAATACTCAAAGATGATACAGCTGATAGAATTTATTTGTGTTAGCAGTTGTATGTTCCTTTTTACCAGTTGCCACCAAATTTGATCGGTGTGGTTCCTTAGATGTATTCAGACGAGCCTGCTGAATTCCTGATAAATTTTAAATAGGTATATTTTCTTTTTTATTGTACTCCAACGGATTTACCTAGAGGTATTGGTGGGTCAGTTCTAGATGAGTCTACTAGGTAGCAGAATTATGACAGACATGTGTATGTACCAGCTCATTGTTTTCCATCATGTTAGGTTGAAGGAATTATCCAGAGGGGTAAATGGTATAAAATTCTCCCTATTGGAAGGATTTTGACCTCGGGGGTTCGTATTTCTTGCACTGGTATTACAAAAATGGGCCGAATGTCAATAGGAAACACCACCATCATGTTGGTGGTTCACTACCACACAATTTTGCTGGTGGTGATTACTGATGGGAGTCCTAATAAAGGACCCCTAAATCATTGATTTAAGGTAATTAGTGACCTATTGATCCACCTCTCAGTAGTATGGGAGGGACTGGTTGTTACGTTTAGGTGATAAGGACCTAAAATGGTTGAAGATACTGGTTGCCACTATCTGCTTCTTGACCATCTGTCATCACTGACCGAATGACCGAGGATTCTTATTAACCAGAAGCGCCTGTCAGGATGCTTTCAATGATCGGATAGTACCATGATGACAGTACTCCCTAAATATTACATTGTAGACCTATCATGGAAGACACTGAGTCGGTGATTATGTTCTTCTAGCAGATGATGATCCAGGTTGATCCTCGACTGAGACATTCATAGTTGCATGTTTGAAGGAATCCATTTATGATAGAAGGGAGTTCTAAAAAACATAAAAACAAAAATAAAAACCATTAAAGAGAAATATTTTATATGTATACATGCATGATTTATTCCTTTTCCTATCATTCCTTTATAAATTTATAGTGTCCTGAAGAGTTGGTTACATTATTAACTTGGTTTAGGATTCACATCGGTTTAACTATTTTTGTTTTGTAGTTCCTTGAAATGTGTGTTCTAGTTTAAGAATCATTATGTCCATGATGTTTCCATTATATTTATTCATGAACTAGAAACATCCAAAATATCCTTATTCAAAAGGTACCTGATTTCCATAGGCATTATTTCATTATGTTTGATCATTATGATACTTATGAACATGCATTGGTCGATAGGATGTGAGGTCAGTCTAATCACACCATTTTGGGCAGAGATTATTGTCTAATCCAGGACTCTCTTTATAAATGTAAGATTTTTTCATGCATCCTTATTAATTCACCATGTATAAAAACATTTCCTTGTAATTTGAAATCACTTATTAACATATGTGTAATTTATAATCATCCGTATGTATTCGAGGTTCTTTATTAATTGAGATATCTGTATGCATTTGAGGTTTCCCATCAATGGTATCATCTCATATACTATTTAGAGATTCTTTTAATCATAGGTATGATGATAATGGTTTTTAAGAAACTTAATGGGGATCTCTAGAATATATTTTCATCCAGGAAGATGAAGGTTTTTTTGGATATTGGGATTGTACCGATAATATGGGCTACTTATGTATCCTTATGAAAGGAATCAGAACCCTCATAGTTAGGTGATTCTTAATGGGGCACATCATACCACTTATGTTCATGTGATAAGGAAATAACTGTAAAGTGTAATGTCATATGGTAAGGGAATCTAAGTGAAAGGTGAATAGTTAAGGTTTTGTGAGAGAATTATTCCTAAAAATCCCAAGAAACGTGGATAGAATATGGGTATCCATGTAATAATAGAACCTGTTGGGAATATGGTCCAAGGAAAATAAGGATGGTTTGATTTGTTGGATTTGAACCTCAAGAAGGCTTTCTATGTATCCTGATTGGATAGATATAAAATTCCACGTTGTTTTATAAATATAATAGTACAGTGTAGTCCTTTGATAGAAATTAGTTTGGGCTTACGTCCTGAAAATCATACCATGGTGATTTGGGGGGTTTAATTTGGGGATTATTCATAAAGATAATTCCTAGATTAAGGGAAATCAAGTTGGATTTATGAAGTTGATATCTAGTTATCTCATTCCCTAAGAAGGCTTCCAACGTATCCCAATTATGAAGGGAATCATAGTTCTCATAGTTCATTGGTTGTGTTGAAGGTTATGCATAAGATTTTTCATTTGAGCGGACATTATTGGGTGAATCCTTTTTGGAAGGACACCCTTTTGATCTCGGACCTTCAATCAGGTGTTCTATATATCCTAGTTTGAACAGGAATCAGAGTTCTCATTGTACATAAAATCTTGTTTAAATGTTTTGATCCTGAAAAATCTCTATGCCCATGTGAGTCATGCTCGGTGTGAGAAAAAAAAATATATCAATGATTCAATAAAGGAACCCAGACCTTTCCTCCTCTATAGGTGGATGGGGGCGTACCTACAACAGCGTCAGGGGATGAGGGCGAGGTGACCTCAGAAGAGGGCGAGGAAACGAGCCCTCCTTCTGTTCTCTTTACATTGGACAAGGGTCCAATGTAAGGATGGAGTGAAGGTGAAGGAATTAGAGAGGATAAAGACTATAATATTTAACTCCAATGGTTAGGGTCATACTCCATGATGGATTCCTTAAAAGTGTTCATGATAGGGGGTGAGACTTCAACGTTGCATGAATGGAAAAGTAAGTGTGAACCGTACCTTCCCTACTAGAGACCTGAGGTTTCGGGTTATAGAGATTATAAGGGGAGATCATAACCCAAATCATAATCCTCCAAACCGGGAACATCCCAATACTTCTCATGGGATAAAGTTCCATGTGACTATGAATATACAAACCCACAGACACTCCATTAATCCTAACCCCATTGTGAAAAATGTGGGAAACCTCTGACTTTGGAAATACAGACCCAAATAAGAGACACAATGATGTGTCATTCCCAAATGTTTGATAAGTCACGAGGTTTTGGTGAAGGTCTCAACAGAATCCCTTTGAAAAAATATACCTAATGAAGAAATATCCTTGTCATGAATGGATATGAAGTGGTCCTAATGGATTGTATGCTGAAAAGAGAAGGTAAATCAAAGAGGGGAGCCCACGTAGGTAATGGATTTCAAGTATGGGTGTGCAAGTAGGTTTGGGTAACCTAATATTCACTTGAGTGATGAAAAACCTAGATTTCAATACATAGGAGAGACCTGACTCTAGACTTCAAGAGTATTCATAGGTATTCCCAGAAGTTGTATACTCAACTTCCTATGAGAGGAATAGGTGGTGTTCAAGGGTTTCTGATTTAGGGAGGTTGGGATCTTTAGGTGCACATGTGTTATGGATTTCAAATGCTAAAATGACTTATGTCCTATGATCCTCATTCAATTCATCCAGTTCAAGTGTTAAATAACTACCTTGAATGTTTTAGAATGCTTGGTCGAAGCTCTAAGGTGACCAGAGCAGCAATTAGGATTTGGGGAAATTAGTCCATACAAATGAAGGCCCCACTGGTCAATTTATAGGTAAAAATATGACCCTAGGAGAGAGTATTTTGGTCATGCTATTGGGTTGTGAACTAACATTGTGGCGTGAAAGTGGAGGCATGCCGGATTTGTGGTTCCCAAGTAGGCTTGCACGCCGCCGGTAATTTGGCCTCACTAGGGTTCTGCTTTGAGGAATTAACCAAAATAATACCTTCATTCATCTCCAGCATGGTGGCACACAGGTATTTGAGCACAGGTACCTTGGGTACCTGGTGACATAGCCAAATTAATTTCTCCATACTACATGGGTTGTTCCCCTACACCAATTATTGGGTTCAGTGCCGGGTTGCGGTCCCAGCCCTTCGGGCCTGTTCCTTGGTAACTGTCACTGTCCCCTATGAAAAATGAAGAGTCACACTATGAAATTTTCATTCCCAAATGAGGAAAATTTTGCAGAAATGTCCATGGAAAACATTTCATAGTGTCTACAACTATATTTTAATCCATATCATTTTTAACCCCTTTTAACTTTCAATTTTATGTCATCTAATTTACAATTTAATGGTTATTATAATTATAATACTATTACAAAAGACAAAAAATGATTAATTAATGAAATTTTAATACTTATACCAATAATTTGGATGAATTGTATATTTTTATTAATTTCATATCATTAAATAAAATATTATTTATATTAAAATATCATTAATACCAATATTTAATACTCTTCATTAAATGACTTTTAAAAAATTTCAAAACAACATGATTTATTCAACCAAAATGATATTAACTCATCCTAAAAATGCCAAATTAATCCATAAAAATCGTTTATAACATCAATTATATCAAATAATATTTATTTTACTATTTTTAATATAATTTATTTGAATCTCCCCTTAAATAATCAATTAATGCAGCATCATTGTCTCTATATTTAATTTAATTAATTAGTTCTAAAAATAATAAATAAATTAACATTGTGTAAAAAGATGTTTCAAATTCCCCAATACTACTTATATTCATACATGTCCCCTATATAACCCCATATTAAAAATATGTTACCTAATAAAAATATGTGTGATAAATTGAATTTTCTTTAAATATAATATTATTAAGGTCATAGTCACAAACAAGTGGAATCAAAAGGTGATAATCTTGGAACAAGGAATATTTTAGTTGAAAAATATGCATCCAATTAAATTATAGAAATTGTTAGGTTGATTATATAAGATATATAACATTATTTTTACCCTAACTTTCTAGTTTTACCTTTAACCATGGTAAAAAATTAATTACTAAAATTACTATTCATATTGTGCAAAAATATAATGGATCTATTTACATAATTTTTAAATTTTAATAACAAATATGAGATCCATTATACTATATTAAAAAGACATAATTGTAATAAATTAATTACAAATTAATCTCATTGATAGAATAAGAAAACATATTTTTAATGTTAAAACGCCCAAAAGTTGATAATGTTTTTATTTCCAATTTCAATGTGAAATTGATTCTGATAACCTAAATTGAATTACATGTTCAAAAATTATCTTTTCATACTTTAAAACCATTCATATATAAAAACTAACCTTATAAATAAATTTGACAAAAATCAGTTTTCAATTAAAAATGTAATATCATTTCATTATTCATAAAAAATAAATCATATCATAAAAATGCCAAAAAAATAAACCAATAATAAATTTTGATATCCATATATCAAATGAGAAGTATATTTTGTTAGATATAACATATATAAGTTTCACAAACTAGATTTAATATTGGTGGCCATCAAAATGTGGCAAAAAATATTTTTTTAAATACTTCTTTTTTGTGTAAAATTGAATTTGTTCTTAAATTATGTCATGAAAAAACATAATATGAATGTTCAATATTATATTTACTATATTAGATATATATTTAATTAATATAATAAAAATATATGTAATTTTTTATTTATTTTTATAAACCACACTTTTTGACAATTAAATAGTTTTTTATAAAAAACATTTCATTTTATATTGAAAATTTTTTTTCATTCATTTATAAAAAGATTTCACCTAATAATTAACTATATATAAAATTTTAAACATTATTTTTATAATTTAATTAATATTATTCATTCTTTGCATTCATATTTCTAGGTCATAATGGTGAAATTTAAATATTGTTTAGTCGTTCTCTTAATCTCAGTGTGGTGTATAACGTACACTATCGAACATATAATTTCTACTTAAAAATTTTGATATTACATTTATGGTTTATGTATTCACATTTTGTATTATTATTTTCCAAAATGATTTTTTATATTTCTTAGGTATGACCATTTCTTATGAGGAATGCATTAGAAATAATAATTTAGGGGAGGGGTCTTATTTATCCTCTCAATACATTGATAGATCTCATGAAAAAACATGTTTCGGTTTTGGATTTTTTTCATACCTGTTTATGTATGGTTTTTGGTATTAAGCCTTAATAATGGGTTTAATACATTTGATGTTATGCATTCCTCATTATTAGATTAGTTATTGAAATTCCATGATATTATTCATCTAGTAAGACATCCATGGTTATGTATTCAAGATCATGTGATTATTTTATATTGTATTATTTATTCATGGAATATTATTCTCAAAAGAATGTTTATATGGATTTTGTTTCATCCATTCACCTTTCCTCAATGTTTCTTTTTATTAATGATAGCTTCTGATGTACACTTCCCCTTGAAGAGTATATAAGGAAACCAATTTCTTATGTTTTATTTTTCTAGTATTCTAAGATGTGTGTTATGAATAATATTCCAAAATAATATAGGAGAATAATTTAGTTCATAATGGAGTAATTATGTTGTAATTTTTATTTTATATTGTAATGTAAGGTTCATGTATGTAATCTGGCATCAAAAACTACTAAACTAGATAGTACGTTGGGATTGGAATCTTATATCAATGAAAATGTAATAAACCAAGGCACTAGATCAAGGATATTTTTTTCCGGGGTCATTATAGTTAGATCCAGAGAATTTTCAGTAGAATCCTTGGAAACTATATTTAGAAAACATAAATCATGGAACTTATCCCTAAGGTAAAATTTGTGGATATTTGTATAATATCATCCATGAATTTTTCTTGGAAATTATTTTGTGGGTTTTCCTAGAAATACATGTCTCTTTGGATACTACATGTGGATTAGATTTTGGCATAGATTACCTAAGGTTAAAAACTCTTACATGGTGTGTCGGGCCTAAATTAGAATAACCATATACATGAAAATGATACTTATGGTGCACTAGGTTTAAAACACTCAAGGGATATGCATCAAAGAATTCACATGTAATTTACAAACTTTTATGAAGGACTTGAATATATGAAGAAAACTAATAACCTAGGTGAAACGTGATGTTTTTTAGATTGACAATTTGTTTTCATGACATTCTATAAAATAATATGCATGTTATCACATTTAATATTTATACTCCCACAATAATTTCTTGTTTTAGTCAATGGCTGGAACCTAATGGAGTAATTATAACATTGAGCTTGATGGAAAAGGTGGTGGAAATGATTAAACAAATGAGATGTTAATATCAGTGACTGATACTGAGTGAATGAATAATTAGTTTTCTATAAATATTATTAATAACTCATACCTAAACCAAATAAAAAAAAGAAATCAAAAGGATAAGGATGGAGTTTGATATGATCCACAGTGGTGGAGACAATAGTGAAAATAAGGATTGATTTCCATTATATATGAAATATAGAAGTTGACACCCGAGAAAGTGTCTTAATAGAACAATGAATCTTGTTAGATGTGGAAACACACATGAAATAGTGAATCACTGAGGAAAAATAAAAACTACAATAAAAAATAATATAACACATCATAAAATTCCATTTTCAGTTCAGTGCCTTAAATGTAGGGAATTTGTGCATTACCTACGTCAAATCTCTCTTTTTTAGGATAAAATCTAGACCAAGGAAGAACCAATTTGATAATTAATGGACGAAGTATTTTGGTAGTAGTGAGGCATTTAAAACATTAGTGGTTGACCTTATTTTTATAATATCGACATTATCCATTTTGGAATTAATATTTTGAAAAAATGATAACTTGTATGTTTGTTGACAACCCCTCACGTCCAACAAGGGAAATGGGATTCAACCCAAAACTGAAGGGTGGTTAAGGAGGAACACCTACCACTATCCTACATGAATTCTTAATTAGAATGTCTTTTTTATATCATATGGATAACGGTTATTATTATTTTATGGTATTTTTTTATTAAATATATAACCTTGGTTTTGGAAAATGATGTTGTAGTTAAGTGCTTAATTTGATATCAAAATATGTTTACACTTTTTGAAATCATGTGTGATTATGGAAAAAATAATATTTTAATTAATAATGGTTTAATTATATTTTAGTTTCAAATATGATTTTATTGTGGAGATATGGTGTTTCAGGTTTTTTATGGAAATTGATATCATATCGTGGATATTATGTGATAGAGGATATTAAAACTTTCATATAAGGAATTAATAGATATTGATGATATTTGGATGACTAAAAGAAAAAATTCTTATGATTTTTCTATTTCAATATTATTCTAGAATATTTTTTTGGAAGGATACTTATTGTTTTAATGATATATGTTGATATTTTTTTACTGTTTAGTTTTGGTGATTATTTTTTGTTAGTTATTTTATCTTATCCTAGCCATTTTTGTTTTGGTTAATCTATAATGAATGTATGAATATATTGTTATTGTTTTGGTGGGTTTTTTGATCTATAGAAGTAGATTCAAAATCATTAGGAATCATAAATTCAACTTCAAAACTCATCTATACAAGAAATAGATGACTCTGTGGTGGAAATTAAATAAATGATGGAACTATACTTATTGATTAAGTATTTTCTTATATTTTCATAGACAATAATGTGAATGAATTCTTAAACTACATTGAAAAGACCTTGAATCAAAAATATTTATCCTTTTACTTTATTTTTGGATGAATCAACTATCACCTTAGATCATCTTAGATTTATATCATTGAGATTGTTAACATTATGTGAACCATGTTCTCTATCACTCACCATTAGAAAATGATGGCTATATTTCTCTTCCATGGCCATGTTTTCTTACATGGAACCTTACAATGTGTTATCTCCAGTGACATTTTTACTACCCTTTCATTATTTTGAAGTGGATGTTTTACTGACCCCCATTCTGATTGGGATTTAAATAAATGTATTTTGAATAGTAATAATTTAGTTACCAAAAATTATGAGGCTAAAATTTATTGAATGAGAGGATAATGTAATACCCCAATATTTTTATGTAATTTTAGATTTTGAAATTATATTTCCTTGATAGGATACATTGCATGAAACATTGAGCATATACAAATAAATAAACATTTTTATATAAATGTGTTCATGAAAACCTATCCATTAAATTAGCAGCTATGAATAGAATTGACTATGAAATGAAAATATATGTTTTATAAAAATACTAGATAAATTCATGGGATATAATTTTATTTTAAACAAAAATAAAAAAAATTATATAAAGTATTTTTTTATTATTATTCTCCCAAAAAACAATTTTCTTAATAACGACTTCAACAAAAATCCACACTTTACATGTATCGGGTAAAATATAAAAAGTATACTATGAAACATTTGGACTTTGACTCAAAGGAGTTCAATGCAGGAGGATAATGTAGTTTTTTATGGCACTAGGAAGCGGTGATCGTATGAGAGAAAATACCCTAATCATAACATGGAATTAGAATCGACGGTATATTCCACATTATTTTTGAGAAACTATCCCATGGTGGATATATTTTTGGTATATAAGGATCACTAGAGCTCCAGGTATATCTTTTCCTAGAGGGACTTGAACCATTCTCAGATGGTGTGAGTCGAGTATCTTGTTTTTTTAAACATTGAAATGGATTATAACAAGGATAGGGAAACATCATTACTGATTCCTTGAGATGAAAGACATAGAATGGGGTAGAATGGAAGTCTTGTGATGATTACTGAATAATGGAACCCATTTAAGACATGTTTCTTGATGTTCAAGAATCACTTAGGGGAGTAGCTCCGACATCAGCATCTCTTATACCAAGGATTTTGGACCCGATTAAGGAAGGGATGTTGTCTAATCTAAAGGGAAATAATCCATGATATAAATTTTATTGTGGGTATATTCTATCAAGATGGTCTATCTACCATGGAAATTCTAATATTTTCTATGGATGAGTATGAGTTTCTACATGCGTGCAGAAGGGGATAGTGTGGGTGTTCCATGAATCTTGAGGGTAGGTGCATACTAGTATAAAAAATATGTATCGTGATATCCATAGACAATACTGGTGATCATTAATGAAGAAATAGGTGGAAATATTTTTGGATAGAGTATTCCCTTTCTAGTAGTTGAAGGCCTAGACGAGATTTTACATCATTTACACATTTCTATGTGAATTTGAGATGATGTCACAATGGAATTTATTATAGAACTACGATGGAAAACCCACAAGAATGATGTTTTATGGGTTAATCTAGATTGACTGACAATGGTAGACCAGTTATTCTATATTAGAAAAACCTTCAAAGTGGATGATATGGAGAATATTCACAAGTGTGTGGTGGTTCAGTCCCACAATGTTCTAAGGAGTATCATTTCAAACAAATATCATAGATTCACATTACCTTCCAAGATTAATTTTTTCCATAAATAACAAGAATTGTGAGTTTTTTAAGCACATCCAATTACCTATAGACTGATGTTCAATCTATGTTAAAAATTCAGGTTTTGTAGGATATTTTGCATGACTATTTGTTGGATTTTTGTGGCCTATGGGAGCATTTTATGGATCTTGTGGAGTTTTAATATAATAATAGATTCCATGAACTGTTCTAAATGGATCATTTTGATGATTTATAGGGAAGGATATTATATTTCTTTCTTTTTTAGAGAGAGGTAGGTGATTCATCACTTCATGGGCCTAGTCTCATGTAGGTGACATATTAATAGGATTAGTTGATAATAGAATAGTCGGTGACTGCATATAACAAGCCGAAATCATATGAAAACCACCAAAGATAACCTCTAGAATTACGGTTTGGAAAATATATTTTCCTTCAGGTGTCCCCTAGGTTAGGGAAACACTATCTAAAAAAATTGGAAATCTGGAGCCTAGGTTTATCAGGCTGTTTCATAAAGTGGTAAGGATCATTCTAGAGGTGTACCTTTTACCATATCCATAATGCTACAGTCCCATGCATGATTTTTTTAATTCTATTCTAGCTATTAAGATATCGTAAAAACCCTTCCCATGTGATAGGAATTGTAAATGGAGTGTTTTATGATGATTGGTACTTTTAGAATTATTTGATATATTTTGTAGATCAGAGAGGGAAATATCTTCAAGAATGGATAATACTGTTGGTTCGGGTGCAGTAGTATCATGAGAGAGTTTAAGAAGATACTTGGGAGAGGGATTTAGATATGAAAACACAGTGGCAAGACATTTTCACTATGTCCTCATAGTTACACCTAAAGAAGCTCTAAGGAGATTAGTTGTAAGGTGAGGATGTTTTATGTTCTCTTATTGTTTTTGGTATGTCACTCTAAATATTTTTTCATTCGATCGTTGGTGGCTTATTCAATTTGAGATATATATTTTTGTCTTTTTTAGAAGAAATAAATTAATATTTTGGGAGGCATGGTTGTTTGAATTAATGGAGTATTGGAATGAACTGGTTAAGGGTTTTATGGGATCATGGTATGTTTAGATGCATTAATGGGGGTTCAAGTATTTAAAAATGAACATGGGATGAAAAATAAAATATAGTACATTTTCATGGCATGTAAAGGGAATACATGTCATGTAATTGTTTGAGGATTTAAAAATAATAAATATGAGATTAATGGTTTTTTGGTGAATTACACTAAAAACAATTACATAATGAGTAATCACATCACATAATGTGTAAATTACCAAGATAATCTTCTAAACATTATGTAAGGATGATAATCATTATAATCTATTATAGATTCTCTCATCTCTACCCTACATAATTCTCTAGGTGATTTCTAGTTTCAACATCCCTTTTGGGTGTCTTGTTTGTGGGAGTAATCTTTTGGGTGTGTTATTGGTACTATTTCACCCTTATCTTCCTACTTTTCAAACAATTTAAGTGAAATCCATTGACCAATTTCATTGTCAGTTTTTATTTTGATTAGTTTTGATCTAGGAACCACACTGTAATCATCTACACCTTCATCCTCATGGGTTTTTGTTGTTGGAACCATTTTTGGAATGTTGGTTAAATTTTGGGGGTCCAAATATTAACCCTATCGCTGGATAATTTTCCAATATATGAAATTTATGATACCACCAATATAATTTCTACTCAAATCAATTAAATAAATGAATGTCATAATTTCTTGATGTCTATTGTTTAAAATCAGATTCTATGCTAGATTATGATTAACCATTGGGTGGAGAATCCTATGAATATAATTGAATTCACTAATGGGTTACTGTATAATTAGAATGACTTGTGACCTGGGGTGATTTCATACATGAGAAACCATAAATTTTTGCTTGTTTATTACTTATATAACTGTTAAATATTTTTTAATTGAATTGAAAGTGGCATATGATATATGAATGGTAATTAAAATATTTTGTTGTTGATAATTATTATGTGATATTGTGATATACATGCTATGTGACTGAAATTATGTTCTATACTGAATTTTTTATTTAATAGGATCGACCTTGAAAATTTCATAGTTATATGACGTAACACTGATATGGAGAGTGAATGGCCAATTCCCATCATTTAATTTCTACAGAGGGAAGGATATGCTCACTCCCATGTTGTAATGATTTTAGGGCATTGAATCAAATTTCTCTAATTATTATAGTAATTTTATCTGGATTTTTGTGACTATACCAAGGTTTATGGTTTTTTATGGAATAGTAGTATGATATGCACAATGATATTCTAAAATGAGGCTGAAGCTGGTTATCTTACCTTGTTTATATGGTTGTGGGTGGAATGGTCAAAAGGTATGATCAAATCTATTCCAACACAAAAATTAAGTAGGTTATGGTGGTAATTTATTAATTGTTAAATTAATTAATACAAATGTTTATCACTTTACTACATACTCTACTTATCAGACTTGTTTATTTATACATGGTGGGGTCATCCAATAGTGTTTTAATCCAACCCTATTCAGTATGATATTTGATACCCAATAATTTTATGTGGATTCACATTCTTATGAGGGAAAATAGCAATTATATTGATTTTTTTGTAGATGGGATAGAGTATAGAGATGTATCTAACATGAAGTTTGGTACTAGGGACCCAGTGTCTTTTATTTCAGTCTATTATTTTTTTTATCCTTTGTTCTAGCTTGATATTCTATTTCATTACATCATGTTTTTACATTATTCATTTTATTTATTCAATTGTTCATTTGGATTATATTTTTCCTTATGCAATGTATTTTGTAACATCCTACACCACTTTATTGTTTAGAGAAGTAGGAAGGACTTTCAATTCCCTTAAGTGACATACCAAATGTTCCAATGGCGGGAAATAAAGGCTAATATCTTCATTTATATTTTGGGTCCTATTTTTTTAAATAAATAAAACCAACCAAACATTCCAAAACTAATAAAATGATACATGATTCATAATATCAATTATTTATATCTAAATCATTTCATATATATCAAAACAATATAATGAGTACCACAACAGATGAATGTGAAACAACCACGTAAAAAAAGTGACAAAACTCCCAGAATCCATCGTCAAACTCCAAAGGTCCATATATTCTCCATGCTCCAACTCCATATGAACCTCCCAAGTATCACGAAGTACTACTAAGGATGTATGATAATTTACCTTTTCCAATGTTTCGATAAACAAAATCTGATATCCACCATATTTCCAAAGTATGGGTTAGTAATGAATCTTGTTAGATTCCCCCAATGTCTTCAATTCTCAAACCACTAGGATAATACATGTTATTATTTATAAATAAACTAGTTTATATAAAACAATTTCAAGATTTATTTTATAATCAAATAAAAAATGTGTCACAGGAAAATAATTTTCTCAAAACCATAAAAAGTTCCATGGAAATGAACCATGAAATGTCCAAAAACCATTTAATAAATCCAATTTTCCATTACTCGTTCAGATTAACAACTACTCATTGACACGTGTATGATTCATTGTGATAGTTCCTTCCTCATGAGCATTTTCACATTGATCTACAAAGACATCACAATGTAATTAAATCCCATGTTCTATTACACCATTGGCACTGAGAAGAAGGTCAAATTTCAACCAATCCTTGTATAGAAATATTAAATCACACCACAAACCCATGATCTGTTATACCTTTTCCACCAAACACAATTTCATATTACAACTGGTCTTGTAAATTAATTATGAAAACCTATAGGCCATGTATTCCCAATACCAATGTCAATTCAAACATGCTAAAACCATTCCAATGAGAAATACATTTCAATACAAAAACCATTAAAATAAAACAATATTTTATTAAGATCCATTATCGGAAAACCTTTTTTTCCTTGATTCAAACCCAGAAAATATTTTAGAACTGACATTTTAAAAACATTTTTTAATTCACTTTTTAGAACAATTATAAAATATAATAGAAAACCACAGAACATCAATATTTAATGCTTCCTTCATGATTTTCACACCAATTTTAGAGTAAATTTCAAAGAATTTAACCAATTGGAAACAAATAATTCATATTAATAATAGTGGAGTTGAAATTGAATCCACATATCTTGAGTGTTATGCTGAAAAATGAAGTACGGCACTCAAATTCCAACAAAACCAGGATGAAACTCAAAATACACTCCCTACATAACTTCCAATAGCATGAAACAAAACAAATATGATCATATATTGAATCAAATATCTTATATCTATCCATGAAGGATATAGATATAAGAATCTAAGATAGAGGGAGAAATAGATCTAAGGAAAACCACCATGAACAACCTAGAACAATGACTTACCACAAGAATTGTGCTTTAACGCACCATGGGATGCCTCATGATCTTTAAAAAAGTGATGGGGAGATGTTATTCAACCATTGAGATGGAATGTTCCGAAGTTAGGACTATTTTTTGTAAATATAGTTATTAAAACATAAAACCAACATAGATCCAAAATCATAGTATATAGTTTTTTTACTCTTTGTGGTTAATTACACAGTTAGGCAAATTGTGCGCTAACTATGCTTCAGATTATATCTCAATAGAGAACTATGCATTGTTGGCTTTCATGGTTTACAATCTAATATCCAACTATGCTAAAACCCAATATCTCATAGGGTAAGGTTTCTCCTAGGATACCACATTGCTTCGAAAAATCGAAACCCCCCCCCCCCCCCGTGCACCACCCCTTTTCGCCCTATTTCATTATGCATGTTTTTTAAAAGGTGTTGTATGGTTTTCCCAAACCAGGCACCAACCAGACATCAATATAAAATTTCAAAAAACACATTATAAGTTCTATAATACCTCTAGTACTTCACCCATTTACTTTACATACTAAAAAAATAAATTAATGGTTACTTACATTAAACTGTGGGTTTTACATTCTCCCCACCATTTTCTATTTCGTCCCTAGAAAGTAGAAAAACATCAATTACCTAAATGAGTTATGGCAATTTCTCTTTCATTTACTTCTCACATTCCGAAGTCTCATCATAAATCTTATCATTTTACTAAAACTACCACACTATACCGATTATTTTTCCACCAAATAATTTTTCTTACCTATCCACATTCTTTACTTGTATGTGCACCATTGAATCTTATAGATTTAAAATAATGTAATCCAATCAAATCTCATGGGTAGGACCAGTAATATACTTTTCTATCTAAGATACACAAAACACATTTTTCACCATATAGAGCCATGGGGGAAATTCCAACTGAGCTGATACCTCCCCAATATGTTCTTGTATCTAAAAAGGTACTATGTATCGAGGAGATAATATTTTATAATCCCAAAAATTATTATGTCTGATCCATGGATAGATTATCAAGAACACATGATCACACACCATGGATGAAAATGGATATCGATGATGATCTGTATATGCTTTTTGATGACTCTGATCCTTCTCTGTTTCATTATTGATTAAATGAATCTTCTCCATTGTTTCATGGAAAAATTTATTCTGAACCATTAAAGTCTCATATATTTCCACCCAATAATATGGGGGATGATAAGGGAAAAAATGGATGATTCAAATGGATCCATTTGTATCATGGTGTGATAATAGTTGTTATAAAATAACTCAACTAACACGAAATTTTTTTCCCATGAGCCAACAAAATATATTGAAAATTCTTTTATATGAAATACAATGTCTACATCATCCTTTTGGATCTTCCATCCTTCAGAGTATTATATTCCATACTCATAGTCAACTGAGTACCAAGGTAATTATTTATAGATTTATAGAAATAATATGTAAACCTAGGATCATTATATAACTCTATTATAACTATTATTCTATGCCTCCTTACAACATCATGGATATAGATTTTTGACATGTCATTCACCATTATTATTTTAAAAATAAGGATGAAATGAGATTACACTATGATCTGATCCACGATAACCCATATTGAACTTTGTTTCCAAACCATTTTTGGGAGACCTATTACAAAATACCTATATATTTGTTCCCACATAAAAATATCATTATTTAAAGACTATAACATATCCCTTGGTCATTGATACTCTACCTTAACTTACTGAAATGTTTAACACCATTAAATAAACTCATACAATTTATTTTTCATATTGATCAACCAAAATTGTGCTTTCAATTCCTTATATATATATATATATATATATATATATATATTGTATTATAGGATAAAAATCCCATATTGATTGGTGGTAATAATAATATATTTTTTCTTGATAGGACTTATGTACAAACATTTTATTTCTAAACCACCACATTGAACTCTCATCCTGCTTATGGCCATTATTTGTCTCCCCACCCTTGAGTTTTGAACTCATTGAAACATATTCAGAATTGGAAATTTATGCCTCTTTAAACATCATGAACAAATATGGAACCACTAAAATTAGATATAAAACTGCAACATTACCTTGTTCTTCAAATTTAACATGCATGTAGTCTAGGAACAACATCAACATTCCCTCATTGAAAGATTCCTTTCCCAACTGAGCATATGAATTTCTTCTCAATGTATCTACAACCAAATTGATGTTACCTTGTGTACACATCAAGTAAAATTCATTAATCCTGATGTAATCCATATATATTATTTCTCTCATATTCAAATCCCTTTTGATAAAATATTCTTCAGGAACTTATGATATTTAAACATGGTAAATTTCTCACCAATTAATGATAGCATGTCTACAATTCATAGACTACGATAGCAAACTACAAATAATTTGTTGGGTATTTATTCCCATGAACCATTATCTACCTTGATCCATATGGAAAAATATATATCTTTTCATGAGAACACATCACTTTATTGAATCCACATAATCAAAATAAAGCGTGTACTGTTATCTTGATTTTGGAAAAATCAAGATTTTAGGTGACGTGAAGTGAAAATTAAGAACCTGAAAAGTGTTATCAAATTCAAAATCCTAATTGAATGGAATGTTTTTCTTTGTCAAAACTCTCAAATATTAATATATTCATGAATAATCACACACAATGAATTAATAATAACAATCCCATCCTCTAAAACTATATATCTTGAAGAAGTTCATTAGTGGTCGCCAAGAGACCACAACCTCTGCCTTTTATGGATCCATAGAAACTATTTTTTAAAAATATATATTTCCAAGAAAATGTACCTATGGTATCGAAAAATTCCCTTTGATAATTTGGTATATATGTGTTGATCCATCAATATTACAAAAAAAATATTCCATGTGTCACTCATAATAAGCCCATGTCCTTCAATAAAACAATATTATGTCCAAAAAAACCACCATATCAGAATCTAGATATCACTGAAATATCATACTCAATAATGTCACAATGACTGGAAGTGCATTCATGAGACTAAAATTCATTACTAAATATAAATATTTGTGATATCTACAATTAAATTCTATTTTTTTAAAATATCATCTTTCAGAACTCACCATTGGTGATATCCTAAGAGAAAGCCAATTTTTTAGAACCACTAATATATGAGTTCAATATTTGAAAGACTTGGTTCTGACACCAACTGTAGGTTCAATATATATATATGACAAAATACAAGAGGGCTGAATTTAATGTTTAAAAAATTCATTTTAATACATAGATAAAACATAGTTAAATAGAATTAAACTGATCATATTGAAAAACAACTTTTGTATTTAAAAAACTAATTGGATAGGGGCCTAGGATCTATGAAAACTATGTTGTAATTAATATGTTACAAAAAATATTCCATAGGTCATATTTGAAATTAATCATATTCTCAGTAAAAAAATAATTTAATCAGTGTAAGCGTGACATGGATCATAATCAAAATGTTATGATAAACATAGTGAAATCAATAATGATTCATTTCTAAAGAATATATAATCTTATGGAGTAAATGAGTGTTTATAATTACAGAAATTATTATTATGAAGATCATAATCACAAAATAAATAATAGAAAGATGAATATATAAAGGATTCACTTTCTATTACAAAGAAACAAAAATGTAAAACATGTCAATGAGAAAAACTTATTCTAAACCAAATATAAGGGAATCCAAAAACCTTTAATAGATTTCCATTGACATATAAATTCATGCATGTATATCTTACACACATGACGGTAACCCCTTGATATGATGATCAGACTCTATCATTCCATCCCAGCAAGCCCTTGATCAAGGTGGTGGTCAACACCAATTTATTTGGAGCCTTAGAATCCATCGATCTGTAAAATATTGGCACAACTGTCTTCCTATCCATAGAATCTTCCAATCATAGACACAAAAATTGTTGTTCCACAAATGTAAAAAACTCTTGGGAGTCACAAGTAAATAGAACAAGCGGTTCAGAACTTGTAAACTTAATGTTTTTCACAAATAGCATCAATTTTTCGGATCTCTCACAGAGTGTAAAAATTCTAAAGCAACCATAACTACAACAAACTAAGATCATTCAAATGATTTAGTAATTATAATTGCTTTTCCAATTGGTCAAATTGGTCTCTAATGATCATATTTTATCATTAAATATTAGAGGGACTTAGACACTTGTCACTCAAACGGTCATCTTATAACTGAAACAATGACATCATTTTAAATGTGTAAGGAAATTGAATAGACAATATTTTTTTGATTTAATGGTTTTCCATTCATTAAAAAATAATTTTCAAGATATTTAAAACTAGATGAGAAATGTTCCCATGATTTTTATTAAGAGAGTCAATTCAATTTATATATTTATAGAAATAAATTTATTATGAAAACTAAATTGTGTGTATCATAAAAATTGTACTCGATGTGTATGACAGTAATCATATACAAGTTCGTTACGATAATCATGGAATGAATAATTTACAAAAAAACAAGAGTACGATTACTATTATATGAATATGAAAGTATTGAAAATTTATATATAATTATTTTCTTAAAATTCATTGAATATAGAGGAGTATGTAATTTTGTAATTAATAAAGACATTGTGATTTCCAAAACAAAAGGAATAGATATGTCAAAAAGATGGATTTTGACTCTACAGTCTTCTAACCAATTGTTTAAAAAGGAAATTTATTATGTAAAACTTGATTTTAAAAGATATTTAAAGGAAAATTGTATTCAAAAGTAAGGACTTATGCTTATATACCATTGAATTTTAAAACACTTCAGAATATGATGTTGAATAAATCTTACTCCCCATTAGGATTTTATTATATTATTTTTAACCCCCCCCCCCCCAAAATAAAAGAATTCTATTTTTTTATTATCATTTTCCCATTATCCCCATATAAAACATAGTCTCCCCCCTTATAAATCATTACCCCCCCCCCCTTTTATTTACAAAAAGGAATAGAGAATGCATCTGACTGCCTTCAAAAGGGTCAGATATGCAAAAACACAAGAAGTAATAAAGAATTTGATCATCTAGAATAAATGAATAAACATTAATCCAAAAGGAGGAAATACATTCAATAAAAAAAATTAGCTGTCAATGTATTTCATTGATGTTTAAAAAAATAAAACAATAGTTGGAAAAAATATATATCTTCCCCTTTTCCTTCTTATTATTAAAGTGATTTATGATAAGTGTCTTATTTTTAATGACTTACTTATATTCATCCATTAGCGTATCACGAGATTCATTCTATGACTAAAAATATTTTTCATGTTCTTCAAACAACTAGTCCTGGGAATGAATATTTTCTTCCTTTGATTGCAACATTTCTTTGGGAGTATGAATCTTGAATTCCTAAGATTTGATTTCCTAATCCTGAACCTCAATACTATGGATCATAAATTGATTTTTTATTTTCTTAAATAGATTATCTCATCTTCATAAAACATCATACTTGATAATTACAATTGAATATCCTACATATTTTTCCCAATATGTTGGAATTATTTGTATTGATAATCATTTGGCCTTGTAAAGTCTTTCATTTTTTGAGCTATATCACTATCCAAATTACTGAATGAAATTGTAACTTCATTCAAAAATCGTATAATATATCTATTTAATCTTCATGAAGTTTGATAATTGAACCTGATTTTTGTGACCACTTCACCCCTTTATTATAATCATTCATTTGTTCCACATAACTTTCATCAGACAATTTGATGTCATCCTTGACCTTGATCAGTCATTTTCCATGAATATTGATTAAGTTTGATCATTTTTTGGTTATCCATAACCAAATCAATTTTCCTTTCAATCATAGGGAGATATGGAATTTTATTTTCAATTATCTTGAGATCTTGAACAACATAATGATAAATTTTCAATGAAATTTAATTTTTTGAATCTTATCTTGTCCATAATTATGTATTTATCCCGAATGACTTCCAACATCATCTTTTTCCAATTCATTATTATAAACATCATAAGTCCTAGTCTATTAATCATTGTTTGAAATATGAATAAATTTCTATTACTTTTTCCTAGTATACCTTGCATTGATGAGTCTACCCAAGGGAGTGGTAATTTTTAAGAAGTAGCTTCTGAATATTTGACTGTTATTTAATTGGATTGGGATTTGTCATCCTAGCTGGAAACCTTTTCAATCTCATCTTCATTCTTTTCTTTTTCTTCTTTTTATTTTTTTTATCCTCTTCATTTATTTATCCATCTTCACCGACAAACTATTTTATTTTTTTGATTTTAGTATCTTCTTCCTATTTTAGTAATTCTTTATGAGTATCCTTTGGTGGAAACTATTATTCAATAATTTTTTTATTCTTCACTCTCTTGTATTGGATAGAGGAAGTGAATTTTTCTTCTTGAATTTTTTCCCTAATATAAATTCCAGCACTCAACTTTTCATCTCCTTTCAATAGTTTAACAACATCAAAACAACATATTATTTTCCTTCCAACCAATTTTTATTCTCTTCTTCTTTAAGTGTTTTTGGAGTATAGATTTTTTTAGATATGGATTTTTCTCGATCAAAATCAAACTACGAGTATCCATATTTTCATCCGACTTTACTTTTTCCTAACTGAGAAAAAATTTAATCACTATAAACTTTTTATTCATTGATATTAAAGAATAATCTGACATGGAATTATATTCATTCTTAGAAACAATTGGCCCAGATTTTTTTGGAACACTTTGACATATTTCTACTATTTCTTTTAGAACTTATAATTAGTATATTTCAAAAAAATCTTTAATTATAAATTGAAATGAAATTTCAAACTCTTTAGCATATAATAACTAATACAAGGAACATTTAAATTTCATTTAACTGACTTGAGTTGGATATTATTTGTTTTTTAAAATTCAAAAATCAACTAACTCAAAAGTTCTGGAAACATAATCAGTTGAGACTTAATTTATTCTTTCTTAATATTGTTAATGGTTATGAAAATATGACCCATCAAATTCAATTTCCCTATTTTGACCAAATAATTAGGGACGAATACACTTGAAACCGTTAACATTTCTCTATCATATTTTCTGGGAATTATGAATCCTTGCATCAAAAGTTTTGTAAGAGGATTGTCCACTGAAATATGATTAGTCCTCATTTTTTCTTCCAGAATCTCAAAAAAATAATGCTCAGATAATTCTTTATTGAAGGCTTCATTTACTTTTGGCATCATGTGATATGGAAAAAAGGAATTTCCTTCTTATAGTATACATGGAAAATGAGAAACTTAATTTTTTGATATACTATTCTCTCTATCGTACATTGAGAAGGATACTAATAAATTACATTAACATTCCACATTAATATAATATTGTTTGACTTCACCGATAATAAAAGGATCATGATATGTTTTGGGATTCTATATACAAATAGAATCCAATCATTGGAATTAAACAATTCTATTCAATGAATAATTTTAATTATTATGAAACATTATAGTTACAATCATTTCACTAAATTATTTGATCCCTATAAAAAAATTATAGTAACCATAGACAAAATTTTCTGAAACAAGGTGTGAGTTGTTTCAGTTTTTTCGGACGCGAGTACAATGATAAATATTGGTCATGCAATACATCAGACTCAATTACTAGTAGGGTGTTCAAGATTTAGTGCAATGAAGATAAAATCAATGTGGGATATCTTATGGGTTCTGTTTATATAGGTGAACAAATATGACCACTCAGATTCTATGACTTAAATTAGATAAAAAAATATCCAACCGTTGAAAAAAAATTAACTCTTAATTTTTTTTTTGAAAAAATAACAAAACATTTATCATATTCAAAATAAACTTATAAATTTTTTTAAAAAAAGTATCGAAAAATATAATATAATTGAATAGGTAAGTTATGAAATCATACATTTTGGAGTCTCCTAATAAACATATTTATTTCAATATTTTGTTCTTAAAAAATTTAATATGAAAATAAATTTTTAAAAAAATTGAGTTCAACATTTATTGGATAAGGGAAATATGAGAACAAAATTTTTGAGTATAAAAATATTTTAGTATGAAAAAAATTATGAGTAAGAAAATTATAGGAATAAATATTTTATGAGTACAAAAAATTATGAGAAAAAAATTATAAGTACCGAAAATTTTGAGTATGAAAAATTAAGATTATGAAAATATATGAGTACAAAAAATTATGAGGATGAAAAAATATGAGTACAAAAAATTATGTGTATGAAAATTTATTAGAATGAAAAATTATGAGTATAAAAAATTATGAGTTAGAAAATTTAGGAGATTTAAAATTTGGAGTATGAAAATTTATGAAAATAAAACATTTATGAGTACAAAAATTCATTAGTATAAGAATTTACGAGAAAGGAAAAAAAATTCAATCATATATATGCCCACATTGAAAATAATTAACATATTGTAAGGAGATGATTGAAATGAGTATATATTAATGATTACATTATAGTGATCATTCCTAGATTATGATTAATATATTTAAATATATCATAAGGTAATGTTTTTGTAAAAAAATCATCATGTTGTTCTTGAAATCCAATGATTTATAAAATTATATATCTTTTAAGTGTATGATCCCTAAAAATTGATGGATAATATCAATTTGTTGTGCATGATAGTGATTTTCAGGGTTTTTTAATAATGATATGGCACTATGGTTATCACGTAGTATTTTAGATGATGTAAATCCTATTCAATATCCATGACTGGGTGTTGCAACCACAATAGGTTGGAACAAAAATATCTAGTTGCCACATATTTGGATTCAGAAATGGAAAGTGCAACTGATTTTTTTTCATAAAAAACCCGAAAATAAATAAATCACCTAAGAAATGAAAAGTTATGAATGTACTTTTTCTATCCAATTTATAAAAATAAAAGTTATCATCCAAAACAATTTATTCAAATTCATATCCATTAGAATAGAGTAGTCCAAAACCCATGGTTCCATTTAATTAAATAAAAAAAATTTTATAGCTTGTAAATGGGATTTCTTTGGATTTTATTGATATCATGTACATAAGAATTATGAAAAAATAATGTATGGATGACTATCTGTTATTTATAGTAAACATCCTATCATATCTCTGAATGTTTTGCAATTTACTAGTATTCAAACTTCATTGTGATTAAGAGTGTTTGAGGTACCCATTTAAGTACTCATAATTATAGTATTATCATATCCATACTTTTTGAGATGATATATAATAATACTTATGTTGGGATATATAAGACCATTTTAGTTCATGAGAAATTGGAAATCCAGGAAAGAATTTTAACTCTCCTATCCAACTCATTTCAAAATCAGATTTCATAATATTTGTGAAAGAATATGTTATTGATTGTTGAATTGATCTGAATATAATGTCGTCAACATAAATTTTAAATATCAAAAAAATTGTTTTTGTAACTTATGAAATGAATTAGGTCAGTATTTCCTTTAAAATATATTATAACAGAAATCTCGGTAATCTATAATACCAGGCTCTAGGGGATTTTTTATGTCCATATAAGGCTTTTGAATTATTGAAAATGTATTCAGGATGTTTTTTTCTTCAACACCAATATGTTGTTCAACAAAAACATCTTCTTGAACATATATGTTAAAGAAATATCACATTATATCATTTTTATTTTTTATGAAATTAATGAATGTTGCAAAGGCTAATAGAATATGAATAGATTCGTGTTTATCTATCAGAGTGTTAGTTTCTTCATAATCAATTACCTCATAATGATTATAAATTTTAGCAACTAGTAATTATTTATTTATCAAAATTATTCCATTTAATCTCATTTGTTTTTTGAAAAACCTTTTTAATCTAAGTATATAGGATTATTTAGATATTTCAACCAAGTTATAGAACTTGTTCATTTAGAATTCATTTACTTCAGCTTGAATTTCATTAATCCAAACATCATCACAAAATGCCTCATAAGGACATTTGGGTTCAAATTGAGAAAGAAATTATAGATTTTCTACTTCATTTGTAAATGAACCTCCTAACCTTACATGTTTATTCACATCACTAATTATATTATTACTTGAATGATTATGATGAAACAACTAACTTGGGTTTCATAAAACATGTTAATCTACATAAGATAGAAAGTATTATAAAGGGAATAATTCTGAATAAATTTCTTGATTATTTTCCTCATTATAAGAGTATTCTATCAAAGACTGATAATTAGTTTAGAAAACACATCAATAGATGTAGGTTGGTATTGTTTAAAAATAAAAGGGCCTATTTCATCAAATTTAACATGTATTGTTTCAACAAAATAAGATATTTTTTATTAAAAATTCTATAATACATAGAAGTGGTAGAATAGCATAATAAAAATACTTAATCGTATATGGGTGTAAATTTATGTAAATTAACTTTTTTATTCAAAATGAATAATTTGCATCCAAATACACTGATAATTGAGAATTCTAGTTATTGGACAGTTTATAACACATAAGGTGTTTTGTTATGAAATGGTCTAATTAAAACTAGATTTATTGTTTAACAAGCCATACTTTCAGCTTCATTCCAAAAAAAATTAAAATATAATATCCACTCAACGTGTTTCTTGTTATCTATTGAAAAATACAATTTCTACCTTCAAAAACACCATTTTTTTTAGTGTTCTTGGAGCTAAAATGTTATATGTAATTCATTTCTTACTACAAAACTATTCTACTTAATAATTTACAAATTCCTAAAAATGGTCACTATCAATAGTTATCAATGGAATGTTTTTCTAATTTTTTACTCTGTGTATGAATTTTTTAAAACAATAATAGGCTTAAGATTTCATTTCAGGAAAATAGACCCATATATATCTAGTGTAGTCATCTATGAAAACAAATACATAATAATTACCCATAATAAATATTATTCTATTATGACCAAAAATAACCTTGTGCACTATTAGTAAAGTATCATAAGTTGAGACATCACTAGTTGAATTAAAGATTGACTTATATTTCTTTTCCTATTGAAAAGGGTCACAGACATTTGTTGAGTCAAATATTTGTTCTAGTAGATCCTTGGCTAGTTCTTAAATATAAAATTTACCTATGTTCTTAAGGTTACAGTATCTTAATATTCACTCCCATAACCACGATTGATATTCCATTACACTAAGGAAATTTATGTCTTGGCTTCTAGGTTCATATATGTTATGTATGTAATCATTATAATGATGATGGGAAGATAGAATAAAACCATCCCTGGAATTGTGTTCTACACGTTTTTCATTCGAAATATTCACAGGGTAACCATCATCACATAATTGACTTATACTTATAATTTTTTTCTAAATACCATTAAAATTAAAACAATTAAAATCAATTATTTTCCATGAAGAATAATATAACCAATACCAATAGTCTTTCCTTGAGAATTATATCTGAAGGTACCACTTCACCCTTTTATTTCAATAATATTTTCAAAGAATTATTCATTACCAGTAAAATGCCGGTAACATCCACTATCCATGTATTGTATATATTTTTTCATTCCTTTTTTCCCCTGAAAACAAATCAATTAGACATTTTGAATACAAAATTTATTGGATCTAGTAATGTTTGAACGAAAATTTTGGAAATCCACATTTTCTTTGAAAAATGAGCTTTTTGGAACCCTAAAGATTGAATTTTATTTAGGGGAATTTTTTTTCCAATATCCTCCACATTGAAATGTTGTGAAAAAGGGGAATATTTAGGAACAACAAGATTGTTAGTAAATTTTTTAATGGGTATACCCCATTCTTGAACTATTACCCTGTAGAAGATGTTGTTTATAAATTTTATCAAATCCTTCGTAAACAATGGTAAATTTTGTCAAATTTTTTAATTAAATAGAAAATTTGAGACATAAGTATTATAAATAAATTTATATACATATTATTACTAGTTTTAGAAGTGATTTTTGTTTCTAAAACATTTTTCTCAAAAATAACATTTTAAAAATCTTTTTAAATTTATCTTACTCAAAATTATCTTCCTCAAGATTATTATAGATATAATTAATTTTAAAAACATTATTATCAATATCATTTGAGATATCTAATAAATAGATATTCAAAACATTTTTTCAATAATTTAATTTCTCAATTATCCTGTTAATTTTTCAATTTTCAATTTCAATGAATTTTGAGAATATATAGACCACTTCATATGATGTTAAAGAATTATCTTCTAATAAGGAATTATCTTCATTAGAATAAATATATTCATTACATTCAATATACTTTTCATTTGAATAAATATTTGATAAATAATCAAAAGTTGGTACCTTCTGCATAAAAAATGACTCTCAAAAGTTATTATGGAATAGAGACCAGTATGCTTCTCTCTGGAATTTTTTGATGATGGATCATCAGTTAAACCTCTTCCACTTTCACTATATAAGTCATTCTCTTTAAATAAGTTCTTTCTATTTAGCTTGGAATATATTTTTTATTTCTATTATTATTTAATTTCATTTCTATCATTTCTTTTGAGCACTTGAAAATCAGACATTATATGTATAGACATTTTTCATTCATAACATTTAACTTCAGTATCAATATTATCCTTGTAAATTTTCTTATGTAGATACTAAAAATATTTCCTTCCAACAACATTGTTCATCCTTCGGTCATGATAGGAAAAATCATTTTGATATGTTCTGATTCACTTGAGTCTAATTGAATAACCAATTTTCTTCATCTTTGAAGATTTTACTATCTTTTTATGAGTATGAGATATCATATGATTTGATGTATAATTAAAAGAAACTCTTCCATTAATATTTTTAAATTTTTCATCACTTCTTTTCAGTCTATTGTCATTTTGAAAAAGAGTTCACAAAAACTCATAGAGAGTTATATTTTTTAATTTTCTTGAACCATCAAAATTTAATCTTTTTTCTTTCCATTCATTTGGTATAATATCTAGATTATTTTATAAAATGATCTCATAATAAAATCCTTTGTCTCCAATATATTGTAAACTTTTCATAGTTATCGTGAATCATTATTGGACCTAAACAATAGCTTCTCAAAAAGGAAATTCAAAAGACTGATAATATTCAATTAGCATGGCTCTTCTAGTTACAACAACATTATATGTACTGAAATGAGTAATATATAGCTTCTTCCAAATATTTATTGCTAATTAAAAAGTGGAAATATAAATATATATATTTCTAGTTATCGATCTATGTAATGTGTTTTGTACCTTATAATTCAATTTATATTCATATTTCTCTTGATTAGTAAAGAGTATGAATACTTTTTCAAGAATTTTATAGTCACTAGTCAGTATAAAAAACATTTCATATCCTATGTTGATCACAAAAGACATCATTCGGTCTCTATAATATTCATAATCATTCCCATACAAAATTTGGGGTCATGTGGTATTTATATTGTCTATGGAAGAAATATTATATCCTTCCATATTTAAAACAATTAAATAGTTCATTTCTTACAATACACATTAGTGTGACAAGTATTTATAAAAAAACATTTATAAAGTGAAATAATTCTAACTTGTAGACATACTGTAAGTATGAAAAATGATCATCAGAAACCTCCTTTGATTCCAAATGTGATTATCATTATTACAGAGATATGGAAATAATACCATTTTTTGGATCTTAATGTATCTGTAGATGAAAAATCCAAGAGCATGGTTAATTTTTAAGTATAAAAAAAATTTATACATTGATACAATATAATATAATTTAAGTAAACTAATCATATTCAAAAAACACTATTGTATTTAAAAATTAATTTTATATCCCCTGGGTTTTATGGGAGAAGTGTCATTATTAGTAGGTTTTGATAAATATTCCAAATTTTTTATTTAAAATTAATCGTATCCACAATAAGAAAATTATTTAATTAGAGTCATCATGATATTTATCATAATCACAAAAGTTATGAAAAATGATGTGAAACAATTAATTAACCTATCATAAAGTGTGAAGCATTGTATTGAGTAAATGAATGATGATAATTACATAAATCATAATTACAATGTTCAAAATCCCAAAATAGGGAATAAAAAGATTAATATATATAAAAATCACATTCTTTTATAGTGAATCATAAATGTAAAACAAGTAAATGAATATAATTCTTTTAACCCAAGGAGATGTGTATCCAATAACCTTGGAAAGTGTTCCATTGATTTATTCTTTCAAGAAAGTCATTATTCCCAACACTATGGTAAACCCTTGATATGATGATTGGCATATTTCATGATATCCACTTAAGCCCTCGATTAAGGATCAGATCAACACCTCTGTGTCCCATGCCTCTGAATCCCTCAATCAGCAAAATATTGGAACAAATTTCTTCTCATACAATGAATAACTCAATATTAGTCACAAGTATAAGCATCACACAATGTAAAAAAAATATTATGAGACTCGCAATTAAATGGAACGTGAATTTAAAAAAGTGTGACGTTCAATTGATTTTCACATAGGGTAAATTTTTCAAAGATCTCCCAGGGTGTCAAAATTCAGCAACAATCACGTCTATAGTAACTAGAGATCATTCAAAGAATCCGGTATTTGTCAGTGTTTATCCCAATAGTCACCCTGGTCTCTAATGGTTGTATTTTTTGAGGAATTCTATGAGTTAATTGGACCCCTAGAACTCCAACAGTCATCTTATAACTAAAACAGTGACAATGTTTTAAATTCATGAAAAAAGAGTATACATGAAATCATTTTGATAAAAAGTTTTTCCTTTCATCATGATATATATTTTTATATATAAAAATAAATGAAAAATTTTATGATGATTTTATTTATAAGTTTATATATGATTTATATCGTTATAAAAATATTTCCACTATTAAAAATAGATATTTGGTATGATTAAAATTGTATAAGTTTCTATGATTGAAATCATATCCCAGTGCATTCCGTTGATTATGGGATAAATCATTTCTATAAAACTCATGATTACTATTATTATATTTTCCATATAAAATTATGTTAAAATTATATTAGTTTCTATAATTAAATTACAATGAATATAGAAGAGACAGTAATTACATATTTAAGAAAGACATTGTTATATAAAAAACAAAAAGAATAGATATGTCCAAAGAAGAAATTTAGATCAACATGAGATATTCTCAATCGATAGAAAAGATCATAAATTCATGAATGTGGATACCAATTCAGTATTCTTACTTAGTTAATCTAATAATAATATACACATAGACTAATATTTTTATCCACATTTTCACAAAAAATACTAGTGATTCCCATGGGGACATGCTCAGCCAAATAAAACATTTTATTTCATGCTCTTCCACCTTCACTATCAACTCCCTTAATTTGATTAGTTTCATTTGAGAAGATAGAAGTGAAATAGTATAGGTCCACATAATGAGATCAATAGTAAACTATACATCCCTTATATGTGGGAACCCTAATAAATTCTCATTAAAAACTTCAGGAAACTAATCCACCGCCACTATATTACAACTATTCTTTATCTCTTCCATCAATTCCAACATCAATGCTAACAAATAATAAGATATTGTTCTAAATTCTACTGATAAAAAGCTTGTCGCACCTACCTTTACATTCCAATATCCATTAAAAATATTGATTATGTCATCATTAGTAGTGAAACTACATTTTCTGCTATAACATTTTATGTGAGAGTTTAATGTTTTCAACTAATCCATACACTATAGTATATCAAAAACATCTATATCATGGACAATAAAGTCCCATTTCACCTATGATCCATCAAAGGTTATAGAACATGCTCTGCAAAAAATATCAACACTCTCTTTGACCAAGAAGATTTTGAATATTTATTAAAGAATTCATCATATTAAGATTTAAGGTAATAAAATAAAAAAACAAAATAACTAATAATAGAATAGGATGCACCCATATTGAACGAAGCCTGTATAATGGTATATTTCTAGAGAATAATTTCTCTTATTTTCGATGGCCCCAACATATCATCCACAATTAGCTCATCAACTCCATATATTTACTTTATCACCATAATTTTCTCCTGGATTTCCTTATTGTGATTTCCCTTATTGAGGCGTCATGTTATACCTAGAATGACCATGGCTAGCTCAGTTTCTCTAATAATGATTTTCTGGAATCCCTTTCCCCATCGAATCATACAAAAATTGTGACACATGAGGAGTGTACTGAACACACTACCATGGAGAAGTATAATAATAAAATTGAAGATTCGCCTCTTTATTTAAATTGTGGCATGATCATGGTGATACAGAATACTTTTTCATAATTTGACTCAACAATTAACACTAAAAACATCCAGGCATAGACATTGGTCTTGGATGAAGGTTAATTTATCATGTGTTTCCATTTTGATGTGTTCCACCTCCATGATAAAAGGTGTTCCTCTTCCTCTTGTAGTTATATTTGCATTTATCACATCCTATCATGAATAAAACTATACTCCATCCACTTGGATTTTCAGATGAGATAGATATAACAAAATTAGTATCTAGTTGCAGTCCCAGATCAATGTTTTGACAATCCTAATCGATGATTTGGACCAACTATTGGTTCACCTATAGCTCAATTGAATCCAAATTCTCAAAAACATCTTCTTACTAATTCTTTTGACCCCTACATGGTTTTATTTTCTATAAAAACAAAAAACAACATTTACTCTATATAAACTGAAGGCTTAACATTTTAAATTCATCCATTGCATACTATCACAAAAAATATTTCTAAAATCATCTCTTATAAAGCTCAACTATTTTTGAAATATTTATTCTTTACTTTTAAAATCAAGTCATTTTCAAAATAAAAAAGAAATTCCCTTTCACATAATATTTCATTTCCAAATAATTTCAGTATTTTTAAAAGATCAAAACTTTTATCCCATATCAAGAAACATTACTCAAAAAAATATATGTAGCCCTAGTGGGAAGTCATTCCTATAATTCATGTCGTTCTCATCTCATTGGATAAACCCATGATAATGAGAGTAAAAATTATATAAGTGTCTCAAAAACACATATGTACCAAAATCCTTGGTAATTTTATTTTCATTATAAACAGGTTAGTTGTGTATTTTTATTCTCCACATTACTAGTTCTGAAAATCCTACTCCTTTATATAAATAAAACTCAAGAAATAGATAAGAATGTATTAAACTCCATGCCTGAAAACCAATACCATGTCAAAGACCAACAGAGACTTATTACATTCGTTCCATAATAGTTGGACCAATCTGATATCTCTTGTAACATCTTTTCCATTCTCATTGGATTAAGAATGTGTAAGGATGTTACATGGACTTATGATATATCACTATGAAACCAAAGGATGAAAATAAATGAAAAGTGCATTATTTAAATTTGCGGGATGATTTTCTGTTTACAAATATAACAATCAACCAAACATACCATAACTAATAAATTACTATATTATGCATGATATAAATAAATGAAAACACAATCATTTCATTTATTTGAAAACCATCATAAGTGTTCCACAATAGAAGACTACTAAACAACCATGTACAAAATAGAAGATAAGCACAATGAGTCCCGTGACAAATTCAAATACTATAAACATTATCCATGGTCTTAACTCCACTAACCACCTAATTATCATGAATTATTACTTAGGTTTTGTGATACATTACCCTTTCCCATGTCTTGATAAACATTATCTGTAAAATCACTAATGTGCCGAATAAGGGGTGTGTAATAAAACGTAGTATATTTTCGTTGATGACCTCTCTACTCATTGTTTTATGATATAACATATTATTAAATTTACATATACAAAATTATATAAATATATTTATAAAATTAGTTTATAACTAAATTCCAAAAATTCCCATATTAAAACAATTTTCACAAAACAATAACAATTTCCATGGAAAGTAACCAAACAATGTTATCATATAATTTTATAAGTTTATGTTGCATAACCCATTAAAATCCACAACCCATCCATCCACACATTCATTCTTCACTGTGAATGTTCCATACTCCTAATCAGTGTCTCATGGATCTACCAAGTTGTCATGTGGTAATTAAATCCCTTGTACCATTATAAATTGGAAATAAGAACAAGGTCATATTTCATCATATCCTTGTAATTCAATATAAAATCAAACAAAAACACCAAGTTCCTTTAAAAATATTTCACTGATCACTATGTCATATTTCAGCTGACTGATCTCACCATGATTTAATCTTTCATTTTCACCATTACACCCCAGTGCTAAACTTGTTTTATATTGAAAAATATAAAAACAATAACAAATTGCATTAAATTTTTTGAATAATTTATTTTGGTTTTATCTCTATTTAAAAGGTAAATGTTACTTGTTTTGATGATTCCATTGTAGTAGGATGTTATTTAGAGGACCCATGATGTTGTCCAAGAAAAATGGGCCGAACTGTGCAAGATCTATGCACACTAGTGGAATTGTCCACAAACTTCTCATGAATCATCCATCCAAATGGGATGATTTTTTTTGGGATTATCTGAAATTCGTTGGGATACATTTCATCTTAAGTAACCCATGACCCATTCGTCAATATGGTATCCCAACACACCTGAGATCTCCAGCACACTGAATCTACACGAAGTCAAAAGTGGTGTGTTGTGATTTTCCATATCTCATGTTCTAGTTGTTAAAATTGTGCCAAAAATTTAGTGGATACATCTAATAGGTGGTGATGAAACTTATTAATTTATTCCAAAATGAGATAAGGCTTTGTTGTGGTCGAAACCCATGTGACAAGTGGTTTTAAGAAATCTGTGTGATCAGAACCACCTTCCCATTTTCCAATAAAATGGCACCTTGGGCTCCCAATTTGTAAGTCAGAACAAGATGAAAAGCTCTAGAATTTGGGAGTCCCAAGGAGTCCCCTCCTCATAAAAGATGTGATGGAGGCCCCTATCATCATAGGGGGATCAACAATGAAGAACGAGTTCCACCTAAGCCTTCTCCTCCTCTCAATGGCGTGATAAATGGTGGAAGATCATTTCAAGGGAGCCACACATACTTGGGAGGGTGTTCTGGAACTTGATACTCTAATGGTTTTGAATAATTTCTTAGTGGATTATTTCACTTATGTTTTATCTAATAATTTTTCTCCTTTGAATTCATTTCATGGTTTTAATTAAGTGGTCCTCTTTTCATTTCAACACTTATTGGATTGAAATTTCAATTGGGAAACATGGGTAGTTCCATTTGGGAAACATAAGGATCCTCTTTATACCACACATAAAAAGATATTAGTTTGCTTTTTAATCCGTTAATTTATTCTTGATGTCCAAACCTTGACAATGTGATTGTTGTGTCAAGGTTTGGTACATTGTGCAGTGTTTTGAGGGGCAATAGGGGAATCAATATCTTGACAACCCTCAACCAAAGATTTAATCAAAACCAAGTGAAATTTTCAGAAGAATGAAATATAAAATATGTGTAGTTAACATTAAGTGATCTTCTTATCTCATAATTATAAAACATAAATTTTATTTATCATCTATTAAACTCTTTAAATGAAGTCATTTTCATAAAATTGTTTTCAAACCACCCCCTCTATTGCCTTTTTATTAAAAATTCACACTATAAAACCACCAATTCTCATTGAGAGATGACCTAGGGTATTCCTTAGACTAAAAAATATATATTTAAATCACTATCAATTTTACGTTTCATGACAATGCATTAAAATTTTGGCACCGTTGCTAGGGAGTCCTTTGGTTTTAGTGCAGTTTTTATATGATTTTTGAAATTTTGTTTATATTTATTTGTTTTATCTTTATATTTTTCATATATGTTTGTGTTCTGATTTATTTATTATATAGTTTTTGTGTATTATGGGTTCTACTCTGGGAGACTTACAACCATTCGAACCCAAAATAGATAGGATCTTACAGCAGAGACCCCGAGATGCACAAGACAACCCTTTAAAGGAGGACACGCCACAACTTGAGACTTTTATAAACCCATCTTATTCTAGAAAAAAATTTGAAAATAAAATTGACATGATTAAAATTATAGAAAACAATAGAACACTAAAACAATCATCCTCACCATATTTTCATATCCAACCCACTTACATTCAAATTCATGGCGTGGCACCCAATTTTGAACTTAAATCTGGTTTAATTCATTTATTACCAAGATTCAATGGACTTTCTGGAGAAGATCCACACAAGCATCTTAAAAAAATTTATATTGTGAGTTCTACATTAAAACATGATAATGTGGATAAAGAACAAGTAAAACTTAGGTAATTTCTTTTTTCATTAGAAGACACTGAAAAATATTGTCTTTATTATGTAAATTCACCAATAAGAGGCTGGGCAGAAATGAAACATTTTTTCATGAAAAATATTTCCTAGCCTCTCACACAACAACTATTATAAGAGAAATGTGTGGTATAAGACAATCACAAGGTTCAACACTACATGAATATTAGTAACTCTTTAAAAGTCTTTGTTCAAGCTACCCACACCACCAAATAAGTGATCATATTTTAATTCGATATTTTTATGAATTTTGAATTCTTATTGACCTAAATACGATTGATGATGCATCAGGTGGTACTGTAGATGATAAAACCCCAATCACTACAAGGACTATAATTGAGAACATGGCACAAAACACTCAACAATTAGTTTCAAGGTCCAATGTACCCCTTCGAGGTGTCCATGAGGTGAAAAGTACCAAATTCAAAATGAAGTTGCACATGAAGATCGAATAGTTAAGTAACATTCTTCGAGAACATGATCATTCCCAATGGAAATGCCAATATCATCCTCCCATCCATTGTGGTATATTTTCTATTGACACCCACTACTCTGATCAATGCCACCAAGTAAGATAAAAGTCTGAGAGATGTGAGGCAATATTTCCAGGCCACCCCTTTAACCAACCCTTTAGGAAAGTACCAAACTATCTATCCAATCCTGGGTGGAAGGAAAACAAATCCTATATATAAGGGGGTATTCAAACCATCCTGAAGAACCATGGAAAAAACCGAGGTAGATTAGTCAACCACCACCACCAAAAAATGCTCAACCACAACATTGTCCATTCCAAAAAACCCCTCCAAAACCCAAGCCTAGATTAGAAGACCTTATGAAACAAATGGTTGACAACAATATCCGATTCCAAAAAACCACCCAAGCTGCCATAGAAGACCAAAATATCCAATTAGGCCAACTTTCAAACTCGGTGGGGGAAATACAGATCCATAGGTCATGTAAACTACCTTCTAAACTAGTATTTATGCATAGAGATAAACAAAATTCTAGTGCCATCACCCTTTAGAGTAGAAAAAATTGAAAATCCAAATTACCCATCGACTAGAGTCATCACCTACTAAGTTAACCACCATCCCAATTTGTGTAAATGATCCAAATGAGCTAGAACATTGTCCTTAGAGAATCCCCTCCAAAGGAAAAAGTGTGTCTATTGTGGTGTAACCTAGACCAACAATCCCTCTTCCATTTCAACAAAGGTCCACCAATCTAGAAAACAATAGGATACTGATCTCGATAAATAAATTTTGGAGAATTTCAAAAAAGTGCAGGTAAACATTCCATTGATTGATGTTATGAAACAAATTACAAGATATGCCAAGTTCATAAAGAAGATGTGTACACACCATAAGTGACATCAAGGTGATGAGGAGGTGTGCTTGGGGAATACTGTTTTATAATTAATAGAGCCATCACTTCCCACCATGTGCAATGATCCTGGAACATTCTCAATTTCATGCACCATAGAAGAGTATTATCATTCTAATACTAGGATTCATTTTTGTGATTCTATAAATGTGATGCCTCAGTCCATTTACTCTACATTATAGGTCGGGGAACTAAAGCCCGCTGGAATTATTGTTCAACTTGTTAACCAGAGTGCCACACACTCCTCTGGTGTGTTAGATGATGTTCTTGTGAGGGTTAAAGATTTAATTTTTCCTCCTAACATTTATGTGCTTACAATATAGGATGATAGGATGAATGGAGAAGACCCAATTATATTTGGGAGACCCTTCTTGAAAACTGCTCAAACCATAATTAATTTACACAATGGTATATTATCTAGGGAGTTGGGTGGTGACATTTTCCATTTCAATATCCTTGATGCCATGAACCACCTCTCCGAAGAACATTCCTCTCTCTCTATGTTAATTCTATATATGTACTTCCTTCCCTTGAAAAAAACATCAATTCATTCCCCTGATCCCCTTTCTGTGTTTTCTTCATTGATAGAAATTCTAGTAAATGACTCATCCATTGATTGTAGTACTGTTCTAGAAAAGTTTCATGATTGTTCATTGATTGATGATTTCATGAACACTGAGCATACAATGACCATCTATGATACTGCTAAGCTTTTAAATTCTCATCCCTCCTCTAAGGATGATACCATTGAGTATTTAGAGGATATCAGTGACATCTCACAATCACATACACTCCCATCAACCCAAAATCCCCTAAACATTGAATTAAAACATATATCTAAAGATTTAAAATATTTATATCTTGAGAATGGAAGAAGTTGCCTATCATCATTCCTAGTTCACTCCCTCCTGAGCATGAATTGTGACTTCTAAAACATTTAAGGGAGTATAAACAAGAATTATTTTAGACACTTGCTAATATTTCTAGTACTATCACATCAATTTTTATACATCATACTTTATTTAATGATGAGGATAAACCAGTGAGGAAGGTACAACATCAACTGAACTCAAACCTTCTAGAAGTTTTGAAAAAAGAGGTAACAAAATTATTGGCTTCTGGAATCATATACCCCATCTTTGATAGCCAATGGTTCAATCACATTCATGTAATTCCTAAAAAAACTATCCTTAAAGTAATCAAAAGGGAAAATGATGAATTGGTTCCAACTCATTTGTAGAATAGTTGGCGTGTCTACATAAAATATTTCTGACTAAACAAACACACTAGGAAGGACCATTTCCTTTTGTGGATCATTGAACAAATTCTATAGAGGATAGCGGTAATGTACTAATACTATTTTATTGATGGGTATTCTTGATTCTTTCAGATACATATTGCCCCCTAAGGATTAGGAAAAGAAAACAATCACTTTCCCCTTTGGCACATTTGCATATAAGGGGATGCCATTTTGTCCGGGCAATGCTCTGGGTACTTTCCTGCGATGTATGGTTAGTATTTTCTTTGATTACCTGGTTAATTTCATGGATGTTTTTAGGGATGATTTCACTATTTACTACTTCTCTTTTGATGAATGGTTGATTAGTCTTGGTTTAGTTGTACATCATTGTATTGAAAATAATTTTGTATTAAATTATGATAAATTCCATTTCATGGTGTGACAAGAAATATTTTTGGGGAATTTCATTTATGAGGATGGTATCCAAGTAGATAAATCAAAATTTGATGTAATTTCTTTCTTTCCATTCCCCAAAAATGTATGGGATGTGTGGTCTTTCCAAGGATATATTGGATTTTACCATCGTTTCATTCGTGAATTTAGTAAGAATGCACTCCCACTCTCCTAGTTACTCCAAAAAGAAAAAGAATTTGTTTTTATAAATAATGTGGGGATGATTTTAATAACATAAAATGGAGTCTCACGTCACACATAGTAATCCAACAACCTCGGTGGGATTAACCATTTGAGTTCATGTGTGAAGCCTCTAGCTATGTAGTTGGGGCAGTCTTGTCACAAAGGGTCGATTGACCTCAACATGTCATTGCCTATACCTCAAGTACATTGGACCCTTCCCATGAAAACTACACCAGAACTAAAAAATAATTCCTTTCCATAGTTTTTCCCAGGGATAAATTTAGGTCATATCTTCGAGGGTCCAAATTCATTATATTATCCGACCATTCGTCCCTCTAGTATCTTCTTAAGAAACCATAATCCAAACCATTCCTCATTGTCTAGATGCTCCTCCTTCAAAAAGTCAATCTAGAAATTAAAAACCAAAAAGGAGTTGAGAGTGTGTAGGCTGACCATATTAGTTGGATCCACCCATCCTCGAAAATTGACCCAACTCCCTATATTCTTATAAATGAAAAGTTTCCTGATGAGAAATTGTACCAGGTGTAAGATGTTATTCCTTGGTATGCTAAAATTGTAAATTATTTGGGAGCATCTTACATTCATACCAATTTCAAAAAAACCAGGTCGGCCGTCTAAAACATGAGTCTCTTTGGTACATTTGGGATGACCCCTACCTCTGGCGCACATGTAGTGATAACTTGCTTAGGCATTGTATCCCTGATAGAGAGTTTCTGTTTGTCCTTAGATTCTACTAAACTCTTCCTTGTGGGGGCCACTTTGGTCCCCAACGGACTGCACACAAAATCCTTGATTCTGGTCTCATTTTTCTAACACTTTTTCAGGATGCCCACGATTTTTATAAATATTTTCCTCATTGTAAAAAATGTGTAATTTCTCTAAGATAAATAAAATGCCACAACAACTATTTCACTTTCCTAAAAAAAATTATGTTTGGGTTATTAACATTATGAGGCATTTTCGAATTCCTTTGGAAACTTGTATATTCTTCTGGCAGTTTATTACATGTCCAAATGAGTATACGCATGATCTACAAGGAAAAAGGTTTCTATGGTAGTTTTAGAATATTTTAGAGACCAAATATTCTATAGATTTGTCTTACCTAGGTTCATCATCAGTGGTAGGGGTTCTCATTTCTAATACCGAACAATTCAATCACTTTTGTGTTGGTATGGGGTCGGTCATTGAGTGTCTACTGCATATCACCCACAGACCAATAGTCAATATGTGGTGTCAATTAGATAGGTAAAATAAATTCTTGAAAAAATAGTTCAACCCAACAGAAAATAATGGAGTCTTAGACTTGATTATTCATTATGGGATTAACATACTACTTTTAAGAATCTCATTGGCATTTCACCACATCAGCTAGTGTTTGGAAAGATTTTTCACCTCCTTGTTCAGATTGAACACTGAGCCTAATGGGCCACCAAATAATGAAATTTAAATCTTTCTCGTGCAGGTTCTCAAAGAAGGATGCAGATTTAGGGGCTAGAATAAATGAGAAGAGATGCATATGAGAACATCAGGATTTATAAGGAGCATACCCAAGATGACCATGATCATCGCATCCATCATCGTCAGTTCTTCATTGGGATAAAGGTCCTCCCCTATAAAGAAATGATCATGTTGCATCCAGGTAAGCTTCATTCCCTCTATTTTAGACCATACGCAGTTACTAACATCTCTCTATTCAGTGTTTTTCAGGTTCAAAATGAAGAAACCAATAAAACCTTCCCAGTTAATGGGCAACGACTAAAGCACTTCCACAAAACCCTTCAGAGTCCCTGATGGAGGAACTCCATGTTCAAGAAGTATTCTACGATTGACACCCACTAGGTGTTATCTTTCCTTCCTACATTCTATTTTTACAGTGATGACACTACACACTCTAGGTGTGTGTAGATGGGTATATTTATCTATTAGTTAGTAATTTTCATCAACTTTCTTCTTTTTCTATTTTTAAATTGTTGAATAGTATTGTTACTTTCTCCTCTTTCTCCCCCACTCACCTTTGTATGGAATATTATTTTTTTATTCCCACTTTATCATGGTAAATAATGCTTGTTTAATAATAAAATTTATTGAAAATAAATGTGGAATTTCTGTATTTCCTGATGATTTAAAATTCAAAAAAATCTGATGAAATGTGCATTTCAACAAGAATTAAATACTATGGTGTGACTTTGTTTTGAAATTTAGTTCTTATTTGATGATATAAATGGTTATATCATTTTTAAACCTTTAGAAAGAATGGTTCCCATTTTTGTGAATAGTTTAAGGGGAAATTGTGTCACTTAATCTCTCAAAACATTTTTTTCAACAAACCATGATGTGTGAAAATTTCATATTTAATGGAAGGTAAATATATGTTTCGTTTATTTTTCTCTAATTTCCAAAATCATTTTTCCATTGATTCATTCCTTGTCTGATCTATTTCATTACTATACCAAATTGACCAATGTGTGTACTAATTATCTGACTATTGTACACCCTAAAAAATTGGTTTTATATTGGTCAAGTAAAAACCACCCTTCCTCAACCTTTGATCTTGTTATAACTATTACAATTATTGTCATGTGGAAATCAAACATGGGTTGGGAGAAGAGTGTGAGATTTGTTCCAAGTGAAGCATTTGAAAAATTAATAAATGAGGGGAGTGAAGAAATGTACAACATATATGGATATCTAGGTCAAGAGCTTATGGTTTGACTTTTGGAAATTCTTAAGTGAGCGGGTCATGAAATTTTATTGCAAAGGATGTGGGCCAAGTTCATGGGAAAGGATCTTGTAAGTAGACAATTATTAAAATAACTTATATCTACTCGATAAAAAGTGGAATGAATATCATGAAATGGTTGTCACACACACAAGTTGAGAATTAGTGAGATGATTAACTTTTTAATTATTTTCTTTGATTAGTATCATGCATCTCTTGGAATTTCATTTGGATAAAATTTTTGAGTCGTCTTTTTCAATAACCAATGATAATAACTCCTCGGTGTGATTATTGGTTTGATATCATTTCTTTTAGGAATTAAATATTCATTTAATGTTAAATCCATATAAATATGGAATTATCTACATGAATAATTTTTTGGAATTATGAATTTTCCTAGGAGTGTAAATATTTAGGTGTCAGGGTGTGATCACACCACGATTCACTATTTCATTTTCACCCTTAAACCACTGTGGTAAACTGGTTTTATATTGAAGATTATATAAATAATAACATATTACATTTCATGTTAGAATCATTTATTATGTTTTTATTTATACTTAAAAAGGAATTGTTACTAGTTTTGATGATTCCATTGCAGGAGGAGGTGATTTTGAGGACCCGTGATGATGTCAAAGAAAAATGGGCCAAACTGTGCAAGATCCATGCACACCAATGGAATCATCCATGAACTGCTCTTATACCATGCATCCATATTGGCTGATATTTTGTAGTCGGGCCAGAATTAATTTGGAAACATTTCATCTGAAGGAACCCAAGACTCATTCTACCATCGGGTGGCCTAACCGACCTAATATGCCCAACACAACAAATACACACGAAGTCAAAAGTGGCGTGTTATGATCTGTCCATATCTCAGGCTCAGGTTTTCCAAATTGTGCAAAACATTTATTGGATACATCCAGAAGGTGATTCTATAACTTTTTTATTTTCTTGAAAGAGAGATAAGGCTCTATAAAGGTCAAAACACATGTAAGAATTAGTTTTAAGAAATATGTGTGCTCCAAACTACCTTTTAAATTTCCTATAAAATGGCACCTAGGGATCCCCATTTTTATGATCGACCCAAAGTCAAACCTCTGGTATTTTGGAGACCCAAAAGAGTCTTCTCCTCATCCCAGATGTTCTAGAGTCTCTAATCATCATATGGGGGTCAATAATGAAGAAGTACTTCTACCAGTGCATTCTCCTCCTCTGGATAACAAGCTAAATAGTGGATGATCATTTCAATGGAGCTACACATACATGGGAGGGTGTTTTGGAACCTGATACTCTACTATTTTGTATAATTTTTGTGTGGATTATTTCACTTGTGTTTTATCTACAAATATTTCTCCTCTAAATTCATTTCTTGGGTTTAATTAAGTGAACTGCCTTTCATTTCAACACTGATTGGGTTAAAATTTCATGTGGGAAAAATGGGTGGTTCTGATTGGGAAACACAAGGATCCTCTTTCACTCACACATACAGAATATATTAGTATTATTTGGTATCCACTAATCTGTTCTTGAAGTCCAAACCTTGGCAACAAAATTATTGTGTCAATGGTTGGTACTTTGTGCAACTTTTTGAGGGGCAAGAGGGGAATCATGATCTTGACAACCCTCAACCAAAGAATTAAGAAAAATCAAGTGAAATTTTCAGAATAATTAATTATATAATATGTGTTTTGAACATGATATGATCTCATTATCTCATAATTCTAAAACACCACTTCTATTTATCAACTATGAAAATCTTCAAATCAATTCATTTTCTTAAAATTGTTTTCAAACCGCCCCCTCTTTTGTTCTTCTTAATAAAAATTCACACTATAAAACCACCAACGCTCCTTGAGAGATGAGCTAGGGTCTCCCCTAGACTAAAATATATTCTTTAAATCACTATCAATTTGATGTGCCAGATAAATTCATTCACCAACCCCATAAATGAAATATGAACACACACCAACCATGTAGGCCTAAAACCCATTCCAATTCAATCATATGAACACTATTCCAATGAGACAGCCATTTCAATGACATAACCATTTCAATAAAACAATATTCTTATTAAAAACCTTTTTTAAAAAATCATTTTAACCATGAATAAAACATTAAAAACTAATTTATAACCAAAATATTGAAATCATTTATCAAAGCACCTTGAACAACAATTCCACAATTTCACACGAAACCACAAACCATCGCTAAATAAGTTTTCTATCATGTTTTGAAAACCAATTTGACAATAAATTTTAATCTATTTAATCAATTTGAAACTAATATATCATATTCAAAATATATTATTTGACAATTAAGACACCGACCATGATTTTTTATGATGAAAAACTATGAATGACACTAAAACGCCAACAAACCCAGATTGAAACTCCAAAACCCGTTATAGATCTTTTACCCTAACATCAACCAAAAATATATAATCATTTTTGGAATAATATATCTTAGATCTATCCATATAAGATTTATATATAAGAAACCAAGAGAGAGGTAGAAGTATATCTATGTAAACCCACTTAGAAAGATAGATAATGATAGCATACCTTAAGAATCGATCTTCATCGCCCCAAGGAACTCCATTGTATAACCTCCAAATTGACAGGGAGATGTTATAAAACCTTTTAGAGGGAAAATATAGTGAAATGATTGTTTTTTGGAAAAAGTGATGTTAAAACCTAAATCTGACCTAAAATCACAATTTTAGGATCTAGTATATTGATTGTGCATGGTTATTCACATAGTTTGGAAAATGGTGCACTGACTGTGGGACAACATCAATCTCAAGCAAGAAACACACATTTTTGGATTTCACAATATCTAAACTATTCAATAACCATGAAAAATCTATATATATTATATGTAATGGTTTTTATTTGATTCCACATAGTTTGGAGAAACCATGTGCTAGAAATGCACCTTCCCTTTAGCCCATGTTTAATTGTGCATATTTTCATGCTGGTGTTGCATGGTTTTCCAAAACATTTCACCAAACATGATCCTTTGGAAAATTTCCAAAATAAATCGATTGTTCACCAAACACTCCAAAAAATCACCCATATACTTTAAATACATATAAATCATAACGAAAATATTACTTACTAGAAACCAGGGGTTGTATATATTTACATTGATAATTTCCATTTTACTATGATATGAATCTACTGCTATGACACCTCACGACAGAGGGTATACGCTCTAAACAATACATTTTTCACCCTCACTACTAGTTGGTGTCATCTAACATACATGGTGGTCACTTGAGGTCTCGAGACAAACCCATTTAGGCCAAGTGAGAGAGTTCCATATTGAGGGGCATTTCATATATTTATGAAAAAAAGGATAATGAATTTTGATTATATTATATTAGTAAAAATAGTATGTCAATCATGAATATTTTTTGTTGTAATGTGTATGGATTTGAATCCATGTATTACATAATGATTATGTCAAGGTATATTCAATAGGAGATCCAATTTGGTAAATCATTGAAACTGAAAGCATCCTCATGGTTACAGAAAACAAGAAAATAATTTACATGTTTTCAACTTATGGAATATCAATCAGATCTATACAAGGTTATAGTCAATGATATTGTATTTAATGTATTGATTCTAGCTGTATATATTATTTAATGTGGATTAATTTTATATATAATGGGAATTAATATTCATTTCATTTGAATTATGTATGACAAGGAATGTGTGGTGGGACATAGTGATGATGATGGATTTATGATCATGTGATATTGTAATGCCAATATCAGAGGCCAAAACATGAGGACCAATGATATATTGGTAGTTGAAGGATATTTTTCATAATTTACAATGTAGGTCCATTATATTATTTATGTAATGGTGTACATTATCAAAGGGTAACTATATATTTAATGTATTATAGTGTGATATTGTTATGAAAAATATGTTTATAATAAAAATTATTTACATTATTAATGGTTATAATGATTTTTCCTTCCTATAAAAAGTGGATAAATAAAATTATTTTATCATAAGTCTAATTTATTTTAGTCAATATTCATTAGAGAATTTGTTTAATAATGTCAAATCTAATTAAATTCTAGATATTATAGGAGACCATAATCAAATAGGTTATATTAATAAAAAATTATAATCCATTGAAAATTTTGTAAGATAAAATAATATAATTTGATGATGTAACATCAAAGGGTGAATGTTGATGTTTTTGTGTCAATATTCTGTAATTACATTGTTGAAAGATGATGTAATATACATTTCAATAATATCTATAGAATTATTTCGTGATTAATTGTTATTTTTTAAAAATTCTATTTGTTAAATTTCATTTAACACACATTGATATTTAAAAATGAGAAGTTTATGTAGCTAAAAATAAGATTCCATTTCATTAGTGGTATGGGGATTGTAAATATATTTGTAGAGGAAATTCTAAAATAGAAAATGATAAGGCATCAATAAAATTCATGGTTTACTCCTTCACAAAATTTTCTAGTTGAGATGTTAAACTAGATAATAATAAGAGAATATTTAATGTAAAAAATTTATAAATACATAATAGATATTTTTTTGGAAGATGTTTCCATGAAATAGACAAATACCCATAATAAAACTGAATTATGTCTAGGTGAGGGAAATATTACATATAGGATATCAGTTGGGAAAAATAGTATATTTAAATACATTAATATAATTAGAGGTAAATTCCTTTATCTCAATCTGGAGAACTGATATATGATATTTGATGATCAAGGTGTTGAATAAATTATTTTTGGAAAAAGATTAAAGATTAAGGTAAACAAGTTTTTTAGTAAATAAAACTGATGTCTTAAATCATGAGATGTCACTATTTTTGGAAAAGGAATGATTTTCAAACAAAATCAGATAAAATTATAGAGGTAAACAATATGAAGTTGATAATTTTTGGTTGATCATAGGGAAATATAATGGTTATAAAGAAAGAAAAAAACCAACTAGGTTTATAAATAAACATAAAATACTTTATGAGAATCATTAATAAAATTATATCAATAAATAAATCATTATTAATGATTAAATAACTCTTATAGAAGAAAATAATTGAATCTCTAAATAAAAGATCACTTCTATCAAATTTAGAGTGTAGGAGTATATATTGGAATGTAATGAATAAAAATTGGATTAAGGATATTAATGAATGGATTTTTACAAATCAATAAGAATTCATATTTATAAATAGTTTCATGATATATTCTAATAATATTATTAGAATAAAATGTTTTTTCTTTAATATAGTTGAATAAGAATTATTTTAGTAAATTAACCATTTCTATGTTATTTTATGTCTATGAAGTTTTTGGATTACTTTTTAGATGTTTTGGAAGATTTTTGGAATTTTTTTGGGTTTTATTTTGGATCACTATTTGAGTATTGTTAGTAGAAACCATGAAACACTTAGAGGAAATATTATAAAGAGAGACAGTGGGCTCTAGCTAGGTTCATGGTTAGGTGAAAATTTTTTCCAAATCATGTAACAACCTAAGAGAAACAATTTAAAGTTGGTATATGGGTTTAGTATGGTCAGAGCATTGTTTGTTTTATAGAGCGATTCAACCATTAAAGGGATGATTAGAGGTAGCAGATAGTGCACAATTTGAGTAATGTTTTTCTAATAGTACACACTAAATATTCACCATTAAAAAAAGGATCTAGAATATGTGGATCTAATTATTATATTCCTATAATCCTCATGTTTGTTTACTTTAAAACCTTACGTTAATTCCTATCCTCTTAATAAATGTGATGATGATTCTTCATTATCTCGAAGAAATCTATTGGTGAATCGTGGTGTGATAGAGTTTAGATTCCTAATTTTGTGGGTGTTATTTCTTGGTTTTCCTTAGCTTATTCTTCTTATTTATCTTAAAATAATGGATATAATATGTTAGGGAAAGATTTATGATTTTTCCAGAAAATAATTGTGCAATATTTTTATTTGGTAGGTGAAAAACATGATCTAAGGAGGGTTTTAGAGTTTCAATATGGTCTGTTGAATAATATTTTCCATTCATAGTTTCTGACTCATTTGAGAGGTATGTGGTTTCACTATTGACTCCTCATATTAGAACTATAATTTTTCATTTCAGATTTATCAAACTATATTAATTTTATTTTTATATTTATATGCATGTTTGGTGGAATCCATGTTTTGTAATGGTTTGTGAAATTGAGGAGTTTTGTCCATTTTGGAATGTGAAATTTTTTACATGGTTTTAAAATGATAAATTTAAAAAGGTTATTAGTTTTTTTTTTTTAAAAAAATTAGAAATGTTTCCAATAAGTTGATTATTTTATGTTACAGTCATCGAACAACTACTTTGGCATGGTTTTCATATTCATATGTTTGTTTGAGTTCATGATTTCTATGTGACCCCGAATAATTGTCTTGTACCATTTTGGTATAAGATATGTGACTCTGGATAAGGGACTTGTGACATTAGGTAATATAGATATTTTTTACTTTGTGAAGAGTTGGCTGATAAATGATAATCATCCCTTGATTATGTAACTATAACTAGAGCATTTATATGTTGGTGTTTCTGTGAATAAAGAAATTGGTTAGAAAAATGGAAATGTAAAATTGATTTAAGTGTTTGTTGGTTTCATTACATGGAAATTTTTTTGGATTGGAATCATTATTTCATACATTGATTTAATCATTTTTTAATTTAGTTTTAGATTTTTTATAAAAATTATCTTACATGTCCTATCATAGTAGAGTGTATAGGGATGTCATTTAGAGAATTCCTACTGTGTATTTATACTAACCCCCATCTAGGGATATTTGGTGATTTTATAGATATTGAATATTAGGACACATATAAAGGTAAATTATCTCATTTCATTAGTGATATATCCTGATAATTTAATATTGGATTTTAGAGATTGAATTTAGAGCATATGGGGAGATGTGTAATTTATGAACTTGGAATCATTGAGATTTAATGGGTATTCATTCACATATTACTCTGATATGTGGTTTTATTACTGTATTTTACTCATGTTAGGTCTTGGTTTTGTCACATTTTACTAGTATTACATTTCACTCATGCATCACTTGGTGGTTATCTAGATTTGGTTAATTTGTAGATTGTTTTATATTCAAAATTGAAAATAATACCCCATTTTTTATAGACCCTTAGAAATATTTCTAATATTTGGTTTCCAAGGGATGTCACCTTAGGCCTAGTAATGTCACCACATATATCCAAGAAAATGGGAGAGTGACAGTATAAGTCTGTAACCTTAAACATTACATAATCTTGAGTTAAGTGAGTAATTCACATTGAGGATCTTTTCAATTTTAGAGCTTTATAGAATTAGGTCATAAAATATACCAATCATCTTGAATATTACACGTAGAAACTTCTACTCACTATCCATTTTTTTGTAAAATATAAACTCTTTTAAAATAAACATTGCATTGTTTCATGTCTTAACAACATAACTTGTACCTGATCCCATCTGTGACTCTATTCTTCATGACGTCCTTTGAGAAACATTTCAAAACATGGGATGAGCATAAAAATATTAGTAAGAGATACATAATGAAGGAAACTATTAGTCTTTGGATAACAGTAAAACCATGATAATTTATAATAATGTAATAATTTTCACCTCTAAGATGTTGTAAATATACTTCACTGAATATAATCTCATTACATACCCTTTTTTTATACATGAATATTACCATAAATCCCATAAAAAAAACATATAACATATAATGGTATCATGGGACATAAACATGCTTAAATAGAATAACCATACGGTGGACTCCCACACATATAACTAAACTGAATAGTCATATGGATGAATTATATACCCAATACATTGGAGGTTATAAAGTAACCACCCATCCTTGGTATATCACAGAACCACTCATCATTTGGTTTATCATGTAACCACCTGTGAAATGTTTATTTACCATTATATAATCATCATACATAAAAGATTTCAAATACCAACATTTAAAATATAAAATTTCATTTTAAATCACAAGATATAATAATAATATATTAAAATAGTAAATTCACTTTAAAAACCATTTTCATTACCAAAATATGTAAAAGGGATATATGGTTTTTTTTTCTTTTAAAAACATCACATCTTGTTAGGAAATCCAAATATCATATAATTCCCACGATGGTGGAAAGGTTATTTCCGCTGCATATGTTAAAAACAATACCTTTATTTTTTAGTAAAATGATTCTTATAAAATATATTTTCTTTTGAATTAAAATAAAATTAAATGGTTTCTATTATACACTTTATAAAATATGGAGGTGTATATTATCAAAACATGCCTCAATGAAATCTTGAGTCCAACTTGGCTCGTATGTTTATTTTTCTTCCCGAATAATAATCTTATGTTAATTTATACTTGAATAAAAACATTTTTTATTTTTATTATTCATTTTATATCTGATATTACTTTTATATAACAATTATTTAATTATTTGATTTCATATCGGACATTTTGTAGATGTTCAAAACTTGAGTCAAAAATGAACTTTTTATAATTATAAATTATCCATGTTGTCAAACATACATTATCTAGATAATGTTATTAATGATATATATATCATATAGATCATATATATCTAGTATATATGTATTTAAAATAGTCCATATAATTTGGATACAATAAATGAAATGCACCGTTCATGGAGACGGTAAGCCGTATATACGCATGAACGTTACTGTCATTTCTTTTTCATATTTAAAGGAATAAAAACTAAATGACACATAGGTATATTATAACTCCATTATAATATATATGTTATTTATTTTGAATAATTTCATTAATTCCATACTTTATATGTTCCTTTTATAGCATGAACAAGACATATCACTTTGAGGGGTGATTGTCCGCACTTCCTCAAATGAAATTTTCATATTTATACAACATGAAAAGTGTAAAGGTATGTTATAAATGATTATTACCAAATAATAGATATAAAATAAATATCATAAATATAATATATTATTACAATTTCATATTAATTTTCATTATGAGAGGTGGTAGGAGAATATTGAACAATCATCATTTTGTGAGACAGTAGTTCACCGTCCACAGAAACAGTATGTTCCATACTCATTAGACGGAGGTGTGTGTAAGTGTAGTTTGAATAATTCTAATAAAAAAACCTATTATTTTTAATATATTGTTTTTTCTATGTAAACAATGAGTACATAGAGCATAGGGAGTGTAGAAAAAAAAATAATGGAGAGGAACTTGGGAGAAGACATTACCTCAAATTGGGTAACTTCTTTTGATTTGAGCCAAAGGGCTTTCTTTAATTTCCTTATGCATAGAATAAGGCTTCTAGGATGAATAGTGGGATGTGGATAGGTTATTTTTTGTAGATTTTGGATGATCCAAGGGCCTTTAGAGTAGTGATTAAAGGGTTAGAGGTTTTGTGCATTTATAAGAGAAGGGAGGGTCACTTTAGAAATGTTTTAAAATATTATTTTATTATTAATTGATTTTAAAGTTATAATAACACCGAAGTGATATATTTCTAATATCATATGAATATGGTTCAAAATACTATCATCAAATAGGTTTAGGACATGTTTGGGTTCCAAATTTACCCTTATCATTTATCTTTAACCTTTGGTTAACTAATTTAACTATTACCGTATCTTTTTTATATTCATACAATATGAATAATATAGTTACCATAAAATGAAAATAAAACCTCAAGAGGTTCATTAATGAAATTTAGAGCATTATATAAGTCAGTTGGAAAAATCATATGTTTTTTGGAATATTATATCATTTAATAAAATAGTATTTGTTTTACAAACCCATTTATGTCAATTTTTATACTATTTATATAATTCCTTTCCAAAAAATTTATAAAAACATGATTATTTCGAACAAACATCATAAATTAAAAGATAAAAAGTCATAATCATTCATAAAAATTTTGGATAGTATAAATTTTTTTAAAAAACAATTATTTTAATATTTATAATCTCATTTAATTAAATCTTTAATAAATAAGATAATCATTACATCATCATTGTGACATAAATATTTTTATTTATATGATGTCTAAAAATTATAAATGAAATGCATGATATATGAAAACTATTTTGATTTATATGTACTATTTATAGTCGAAATGATAACTCATATAACCCATATAAAAATGTTTTACTAAAAGGGATATGTTTAGGTTATATTATCCTTAACTTTAAATTAAAAGAAATTAAATGTAATTTTCACACACACGTGGCTCCATGGGGTCCTAAAATCGAGGAAAGGATGTCCATGGTCGGAAATATCAAATAAAATTGGGTTAGTAAATGTGTTCAGGTAATTTAATGTTATTTTAATATTATTTTATTACCCTTATTAATTGGATTTACCCTTTAACTATGGTAAATAAAAAATTTACTGAAGTTACTATTCATAAGGTCAAAAAATAAAATTTATCTATTTACAAAATTTATACCTCCTGATTCCAAATACGGAATAATTTTTTCCAACTTTAAAACACTTAATTTTCAAAAATTAATTTAATATTAATTCCCATTGTCAAAATCAAAAATCGTGTTTTTAAGAAGTAAAAAATACCAAACGATTGGCGTGCATTTATGTCCAATTTCAATTTAAAATTATATAAAATGACCAAAATTGGATTAAATGATAAAAATATAATCCAATTACACCTTAAAAACAATTAAAATTACAATCTAACTATATAAATTAATTATATTAAAAGGAAGTTTTGAATTAAAATATAGTGATTTTTATTATTCATTAAAAATCAACTTTAGCAAAAAAAATACCAAAATTTCATCCAAATTAAATTTTGATGTTCCACTTATAAATAAGAAGTTTATTTTTCAAATAAAATATGTATAAGTGAAAAATATATATTTAAAATGGTTCACCTTCAAAATGTGGTAAAACAACCTTTTAAAAAATTAGAGTATTTCATGCTTAAAATTGGATTCATTCATATTTTAAGGCAATAGAATTTATTAGATAAATATAAAAACATATAAAAAACATGTGTAATCATAATTTATTTAGTTATATTCATTACCTATAATACAATGGATATGAGTTTATTACCAATTAAAATAATATTATTATTATATTATTTTTCGGTATAACTCAAACTTGTGTGCAACATAAGATTTCAAAGAAACCCGTTGTTCCTTGTTGAATATGCTATTGAACAACATGTCCACTTTAACCTAAAATTAATATCTTTTTCATAAATGTTAGTATATATGAAAATGTATTATTCTATTAATACTTATGTCGTTACATTATTCCCCCTTTTGGGAATTGCATCCTAGCAATTTTAAAATTGGGCTTAAAACATCCTTGAAAGTCCCACATTGAAAAACGAGTCAGAAATAATATCACTTTAAAATAATGAAATAGAAGTAAAAAGGTCACCTGAGATAAACCATACAAGGATTCTGTTTAAGAAAACATGTATAGGGAAGATAAACTAACCATAATGTTCTGATGGAGAGTGATAGAAACACAAGATTAGGAGAAATTTTACAACCAGAAAATCACAAACTTGTGCCGGTTTATACATTCTTTAATTCCTAAGTAGGAAAAGTAATCGAAAAATGTTTTTTCAAGTTCATTTTCATAACTTTGAATATTTTATTTATGATCTTGGTTGAAAACATTATAAAATATAATTACATGTCTGGTACACTTTAATCATTTTCTAAATTTCTACCACAAACTCATCTTTTCTCCAAATCATGAAAATTCATGATGACGTGGTCACACCTAAAGTGATAGAATAAACTTATAAAGAATAACCAGATCCACAAAAGATGAACCATTTATTTTCCAAGCCATTAGACATTAACCAAAACTAAAATGGTTAGTATAAGATCAAATAAATACAAAAAATGATAATTTTTTATAAAAATAAATACTACTCTAAATCTCCAAAATTGGACAAATAATACTCAAAGATCAAAAAATACCAGTCAATGCAAAATTTTCCTTAAAATTATTCAAAACAATCCAAACTATTTTTTAAAACCAAAATTTAAAATGATTTGATCACGTAGTATTCCACAAAAATAATAACATTTATCTCCAAATAACATCGTCTACTCTTAAAGTCACATACTCAAAAGTAATTAACCTAATAAAATATTCTCTATGATTTGTTAATCATTTCCATAAATAACCCAAATCACTATATGTCCACAATAAAACCATATATTCTTCAAAAATAATATTCCACTATCACTCCTCAAATGAAATCTCAAAGTATTCTATTTTACTTAGGCATATAGTATTCCCAAAGAGAAAACATCTTCCAAAATAACCATCATAACTTAATCACCAAATAATTTTCCTATACTATGGATATCTATTTGATAAAACATAGGATCCCAAATAAACTAATTCATGATCAATAAAATCATTTAACTAAAAACAATAAGTCATACAAACCAGGGACTTCACGTTGGCCAGTGGTAGGTGATGTGCCCTTATCACACTTCAGTTGTGGGTTCGATTCCCATGGCCTTTACGGACACGATGGGTTGTCACATATCTGGGGGGTTTTCCTTTTTATAATACCATATCATTGTTATAACATTCTAAAAAAATAAGATAATTTCCTCACAAATAAACATAACATATTTGATCCTCAAAGGTTACTAATACGTTTCATTTTGCATCCCAACATGTTATAATCATTTATCACCTCAAAAAATATTATATGAACCCCTAAGGTTATACATTATGTCTACACAAGAAAAGATAATTCTTTCTTGCATAAAATTTTCATATACCAAACTTCAGGGTTACACAAACTAGAAAAAGTCTTCCAATGTAATCCCATCATCAAAAGGTCCTTAATACTTTTAAGCATTTCATCACCATAAAACCTACCTTAACTATTGAATCCCATATATATAGACTTCTTACTCATTCGTGGATCTTCACAATGCATTAACTTCTCTATTCCATCTTATTCTGTAATATTTCATTCTAAAAAACAAAATCATGAATCTTATCCAATGACTTAATAATGTCAAAACATCAGCTAATCAATAAACCATACAATTCATTGGTCATTTTCAATTTCCTCAACCTTAATTGGAATGGAATTAGGTATTGGTAAACATATATTTTTACGATCTTATAGATCCCATTCCTGAACATTCTTCGTAGGAAATCTATTTTTATAATGACCATTCACACCGCATTTAAAACATTCAATTGATCCCTCTAAAAGAACATCGTTCCCATTCCTGGAGTCAACTAAACGCTTCCTTTTTCCATCACAGGTTATTTTTTTATGACATTATTTACCACATCTATAACATCTTACCTTCCCTTTGATGCATTTTCTTGGTTGTTTCATTCCACATCCTTAACACTAATGTTTTGGAATATATATACCTTTATGCTTATTACCTAAACTTTCACATGAATTTGTTTCTCACATTTATGATGCCTTATAAAAATCACCATGGTTTAGGTAATCAATCATGAAGACATATACTTGGTTGAGAATAACCAAAAGAGTTCTCATTGAATATCCCATTTCATTTGTTTTCTTATTCATAAAACCATCATAGTTTCCATCACATCCATTATTACTTTGGTGTCTGATAGATCCATCCCTTTACTAAAACAAAAAATGTTATTATGAATATATCAGTAATTTTATCATATAATATCTTATGATGAGGGTATGTAATAATATATACTTATTCATGTTATCTTAAGCTCATTCAATTTATCTAAAATAACTATGACTCTTTCTAATATGCTAACCATTATGGTTATGTCACTTATGCTTAAATAACACCCTAGCCTCTATACGTATTTAAACTGACCTCTGATACCAACTATAAGGGCCCAACCTTAAACATTAAATAATCTTGAATTATGTGAATAATTCACGTTGAGGATATTTTCAGGTTTAGGGATTTAGATAATTAGGTCATTAAATATACATATCATATTGAATAGTATAATAAGACACTTCTACACAATATGCATTTTTTTCAGGAAAGAAAATATTTTTAAAAAGTAACCTAGACACGTTTCATGTTTTAATAGTATAATGTTTCCCTGATCCCATCCTTGACTTTTTTCTCCTTATGACCTCTGAAAAACAATTCAAAACGTGGGATGATCATAAAAGGCTCAACATGTGATACATAAAGAATGAAAATTGTTAGTATTTTTGGGACAACATGAAAACATTGAATACTTTTTCATAATTTAATACTTTTCACATTTAATAAGTAGAAAATATACTTCACTGAATATAAACTCATTACATACCCTTTTTTAACTGTAATATTACCTTAAATCCCATAAAACATATAGCATATAAATGTAACATGGGACATAAACGTACTTAAATGAAATAACTCTACGGTCGACTTCCACACATATCACTAAATGGAATATCCATATGCCTAACTTCCATACCCAATGCATTGGAGGTTATAATACAGTCACTCATTCTTAGTTTATCACAGAACCACCCATCATTTGGTTTATCACGTAACTAGTCGTCAAATTTCCAAGTACTATTATATAATCATCACACATAATGGATTGCAAATATCAACATTTCAATCATAAAATTTCATTTGTGACCAAAAGAAATAATTTCAAGATATTGAAATAGTAAATCCAATTTCAAAACCATTTTAAATACAAAAATATGTAAAAAAATGGTATATGTTCTTTATTTTCCATTTAAAAACATCACAACTTGTTAAGAATGAAAAGTATCAAATAATGCTTGTCGCAGTAGAAACGTCGTTGTTTCCTTGTATATTAATAACAATCCTTCTATCATTTAGTAAAATTATTTGTAGAAAAAATATTTCCTTTCAATGAAAATAAAAGTCAATGGTTTTTATTAGACACTGTATAAAATAAGTAGGTGTATATTGTCAAATTAGTCCCCAATGAAAAATGATTGAGACGAAGTCCCTTACATCGAGTTTGACAAGTCTTGTATGTTCCTTGTTCTTCATGAATAATAAAAATAAGTAAATATATATTATCTTAAGATCCATTTTCAACTTTATTATTCCCTTTATATCACATATTTCCTAGAAATAACAACTAGTAAATTATTTGAGTTAATATAATACATATTATCGATGTTCAAAACTTGAGTCAAAAAAGAACATGTTATAATTACAAATTTTCCATGTGGTCAAACATTAATTATCTCCCAAATGAATTTTTTTATTAATATATCATAAATATTTTATATATCTAGTATATATGTATTTATAATAGTCCATAGCATTTGGATATAAGAACTGAAATGTACCATTAATGGAGACAGTATGTCATACGTACACATGAACACTACTTTCATTTCTATTTCATATATAAAGGAATGAAAAACAAATGGTAGATAAGTATATAAATATCCACTATAATATCTATCTTATATATGTTACATTATTTCATTAATCCAATTTCCTATATGTTCCATGTACAGCATCAACTAGTTATATCAATTTGAGGGGGTGGTAGTCGGCACTTCCTCAAATGAAATTATTGTATTTATAAACATGAAAAGTATAATATAATGTTATAAATTATAATTGAATAAGAATAAAGAAAAATTCATTATAATAAATATCATATATAATTATAGTTCCATCATAACAGCCACCATGAGAGGTGGTAGTACAAGATGGAACAATCATCGTTTTGTGAGGTAGTAGTTCAGCATACATAAAAATAGTGTGTTCTATACCCATTTGACGCAGGTGTGTGTATGTGTAGTTATAACAACATCCCAGTATATTCATGATTTTGGTGTCGTTATGTTGAAAAATAGTAAGAAGAGCATACGGAATGGAGGAAGAAAAATAATGGAAAGAAACTTGTGAGAATACATTACCTCAAATAGGGTAACTTCTTTTGATTTGAGCAAAAGGGCATTATTAAAATGCCTTCTTTCTATGGGAAGGCTTCTAGGAGGAAGACCGTGATTTTGGGAGCTTATTGTAGAAGGGTTTAGACGATCCAAGGGGCTTTATATGTGTGATTAAGGGGTTAGAGGTGGTGTCCTTTTATAAGATGTAGGGGCACTTTATGAATGTTTTGAAATACTATTTTATTATTAATTGATTTTTGAATTATAATAACACCAAAGGGATATATTTAGAATATCACATGTGGATGGGTCCAAATCATCTCATCCAAAATGTTTTAGACAAGTAATGGTTTCAAATTTAAACTTATCGTTTATCTTTAACCTTTAGTTAACTAATTTATCTATTACCGTGTCTTCTTGTATATTAATACTATATGGTTAATATAGAATCATTCAAAGAAAATAATACCTCTAGGTGTTCATCAATGACATTTCCAACATTATATAAGTAATTTGGTTGAATCATAGTTTTTAGAACCATTCAATCATTTAATAAAATATTATTTGTTTTAAAATCTCATATATATATATATTTATACTACTCATATAATGTATTTTTAAAAATCCATAGAAACGTTATTCTTTTAAAAAACCTTCATAAATAAAAATATATCAAGTCATAATATTTCCTAAAAATTTTTATTTCCTAAAAAGTTTTAAAATAAATTGATATTAATATTAATTATCTTATTTATATAAATCTTTCACAAATAAGGTAATCACTACATCATCATTATGTCATAAATATATATATTTATTAGTGATATAAAGACTATAAATATAATATAATTATGTATGAAAACTTTTTTTATTTGTAATTATTATTTATATTAGAAATGATAACTTATATAACTCAAAATAAAAATAGTTTTTCTAAAAGATTTATGTTTTGGTGATATTTTCCTTAACTTTAAATTAAAAGAAATTAAATGTAATTTTCACACACAAGTGGCCCCATGGGGTCCTAAAATAGACCAATGGACGTCCATGGTCAAACATATCTCATAAAATGTGGTTAGGACATGTGTTAGGGTAATTTAATATTATTATATTACTATTTTCTCACCTTATTTACCGAATTTATCCTTTAACCACGGTAAATAAAATAGTTACTGAAGATAGTATTCATAATATAGAAAAAAATTATATATTTACAAAATTTATGACCTCCTAATTCCAAATAAGGAATCCATTTTTTTCAAATTAAAAATTCCGATGTTCTAGAAATTAATTTATATTTGATTCCCGTTTTTAGAACACAAAAGCATGTTTTTAAGATATAATAACTACCAAACGATTAACATCTGTTTATGTCCAATTTCAAAATGAAATTACATGAAATAACCAACAATGTATTAAATGTTAAAAAAATAATCCAATTACACATTATAAACAATTAAAATTTCGATTTATCTAAATAAATATATTAGATTAAAAGGTTGTTTTGAATTATAATGTTGTATTTTTTATTGTTCATTAAAAATTGAACTTTTGCAAAAAAAATACCAAAATTTCATCCAAAGAAACTTTGTATGTTACACTTCTATATAAAAAGTTTCTCTGTCAAATAAAACATTTAAATGTGACAAAAAAATATTTAAAAAGGGTTCACCTTTAAAAGGCAGTAAAACAACCTTTAAAAAAATTAGTGTATTTCATGCATAAAATTGGATTCATTATTATTTTAAGCCTCTAAAATTTTTTGGATAAATATAAAAACATATAAAAACAAGTGTAATCATAATTTAGTTATTTATGTTCATTCCTAGTAATAAAATTTATTTGTGTTAACTACCATGTAAAATAATAAAAATACTATATTATTTTTGGTATAACTCAATGTTGTGTGAAACATAATATTTCAAAGAAACCCATTGTTGCGTGTTGAGTATGACATAGAAAAAAGTGTACTCTTTATCATAAATTTAAAATCTTATTCATAAATATTAATAGATATGAAAAAGTATTATTCTATATATACCTCAGTCATTACAGACAAGATTTCCCAAATTGTATAAATCTTGGCTGGTCCGTCATTCATTTTGGGAAAATGGTATTTTGGGTTGGTATTGGATTTTAAAATATATTATTGATTTTTCCTCATATTTGGATGTTAGAAATTATTCAAATCTTCCGGATTTTAATTTTAATTAATAAAAATACACACCTAACCTATTTATGATGAACCTAATATTATTATGGTGTTGTATACAAGATTTTTACAAGACACTTATATGAGTTATTACCTCATCGTCATGGGTTTAGCTACAGAAAAATTCATGGAATGAATTTATGGGCTTGACATCCCACTAGGAGTTCATATATAATTTTGAGTAATGGTTTATGATTTAGTGTAAAATGTTTTATCTTTTAAAGTGATTAAATTGTTTTCAAATGTGAGATTTTTAAATTTATGTTAGTGGTATTTTGAAAATAGGATGACCGATGTATATTGGAATTTTAAAAAATGGTTCAAAATTGAAATGGTGTTTAATTTTAAATGTTTTTTGTGATATATTTGATGTGGTAAATTTTGAATTGATCAATCCTATGTTTTTAGAGAGTTAGACTGAATTGTGTTTTATTGGGTTTATAAAAAATGTCACTAGATATGCATAAAAGAAAAAACATGATGAAGATGATGAGAATATATTTTCACCTAATCCACAGGTGAACCATCATCTGTTTCAAATTATTTTAACTCAATTAATGGTAGTGGATAGATTAAACCAATGGGAATAAAAATGAAAGTTTCTCATTCCAATTAGTCCTAGAAGAATAATCACCCATAATTTAATGTGATTCAAAATAAGAGAAAGTAGAGGTATGGTAGTATAGGATGAATTGAATAGTTGATTTTATAGGATCATTGTATAAGCATAATTTCATGTTTGAAAAAAACATTCTGGAGGATATATCTTGCTATTGGTGGTATATATTAGTTCATGCTAATCTAGTATGAAGAATTTCATTGGAGGATTTTGAATAATTGTTCAAAAAAATAATTCAATCCCCATATGTCTAAGATTTCTAGAATGAAACAATTTTTCAATTTCATGTAAGAGAACCAATCACTAAAAAAATATGTTGATAAAATTATGCACTCATTTTTCATTATAGAATAACATTTTGCATGTATTTCATTTATGGAACACATTTCTGAATTAGGGTTCAGAAAATAGATTCACTCAATGATTTTTGTGATTTGTGTAATCGATTATATAAATATGGTCAATAGATTGATGAGGGAAGAATGGGTAATCACTATAACTAATGATAGATTAATATTTTTAATAACTATGAGATACGGTGGGAACTCTATTTCTAGGAACCAGTGGAATAGGGACACATATATACAATGTATTAAAATGACCCAAGAATTATATTTCTAAATTGGTGAATTTTCCCACCAAAACAAAATGGTAATCCTATATATTTTCAAAGAATTTTTTTTGAACATATGAATAGATATTATCTGACATAAAATATGGAATGAAATAATTGGAACCATATAGGGAATTTTCTACACTATTGTTTCTTTTCTCCATGTTTAGGTGATAAATATAAATCTCTAGTTTCACAAATGTAGTATGAATTGATTGGAAAATGGATGTTGAAGAACTCTCATTATATGATCCGATGAACCAATGGTGATTCCCTGAATAACAGGACTCATCAACTAGTGCAATATCAACAGGTAAATAATGGCCAATGTAAATCATGTAAGTAGTTGTGTAGATATTATCAAGTGATCATAGAAGATAAAACATGACCATATGTGGTAATAGGTATAATTATTTTGAATTATACCATGATGTAATTTTTTACTTAATTCAGTTTCATCCCATTAGTTTACTACTTATCATGTTGTTGATATTATTTTTTCATGTTGATATGATATATTTTATTTTAAAACACCAACTACTAGTTAGTCAAAGAGAATTTATATCATTTATATGAAAATCGTGTTCTATAATTGTTGACAGAGATGAGAAGTGTCGTGATGTCACTATGCTTGATATTGATGTATATAAAATAACATTATGCATGGAATGGTTGAATATGTTCAAAGCTCACATAGACTTCTATAATTTATGGGTTAGTTTTACAAATAATGATGGTGTTGAGAATCTCTATAGAGGATACCTGAATGTAATGTCGTGTTCATAAGGCTTGTTGAAACTAGTGGTTGGGATAATATCATACCACTTGGTAGTGTTAAACATGGAATCAATGGATTAGATCGTGTTTATAGGCTTTCAAATAGTCATTGATCATTTTAATATGTTTTTCATAATAATTTATAAGGGCTTACACCCATAAAAAAGTTAATTTTATGATTGATATCTTACCGAGGACCGGTCCTCTCTCACTACTGTATAATAATATGGAACCAATATAATTAAGGGAGTTTAAATTCTAGTGGAAATATCTAGAAAGTAAATGGTTCATTCATCCTTGTATGTATACATGGGAATCAACTATCTTGTTGGAAAAAAGGATGAAGGAACTCTTACTGTGTATTTAGATTATCATAAGAAGAACCAATTAACAATATATTATTGGTATCCACTTCCAAGAATTGATGATCTATTTAATAAATTTATGGTATCCATGTGGTTCTATAAAATTTAATTTCATTCATGATATCACCAAATGAAGGGGTGGAATGACTACAGTCTGAAAAAAAATCATTCAGGGTAATATATGGCCATTACGATTTTGTGGTAATGAATTTTGATCATAGAAATGAACCAGCGCTCTTTATGGAATTGATGAATCACATTTTTAAAAGGAATAAATATTTTTTTTCAGTGTTTGGGAAATTTATAATGGTGTATTTAAGGACATAGGATAACCATGAGAAACAATTAGTGATAATATTTGGAAATTTTCAAGGTCATCGATTGTATGCCAAATTATAAAAGTGTGATTTTTAGAAACAAGGTGTAGGATTACTAGGTCATGTAATATCTATAAAATTTGTTTCTATTGATCCATAAAATACAGTAGATGTGATATCTTGGAAACTACCAAATAATATCTTTGAGATATTTAATTTCCATGGACTTTTGGGTCAATATAGAAATTTTGTTTATTAATTTTCAAAACTAGATTCACCAATGAAAAATTTGGAAATGAAGAATTTTATATTTTAATTAAATGATCATTGTGATATTTATTTAAATTAGCAAAATTTTATCCTTACATTAGTACCAATCATGATATTTCTAGAATTTGAAAAATGGTTTGTGGTGTAGTATGATGCATCTAGATATGGGAATGATTGTGTTCTCATGTGGAAATATCATGTTCCATATTGTATAACATGGATGTTATAAAATCATGATAAAAAATACCGAGAATATGATTTGGAATTATCTCTTCTAGTCCATTAACTGAATACATGCTATCATTACCTCATTAGTGATAAATGTATTATGTTTAATGATCATAAGAGAAATAAACATATTTTATCACACAGATATTTAAACATGATACAATTAAGATGGATGGAGTATGTCCAAATTTTTGACAATGACTTAATATATACACCAGGTAATGTAAATTTTGTTGTATTTGTATGGAGAATAAATTTATATTGTTAGTTGGAGAAGGAGGTATTTGAATAGTTTTAGCAGTTTTAAAGTATAATTTTTATCAAGCAGTTGGAGTTTTAAGATTGTCATGGTATTATGGTTTTAATTCATGTTTGTTTTGTGATTTGGTGGAAAAGTTTAATGTGGAATAAATACCCAATTCATAATTTTTATCTATGAGCTTAAAAATCAATAGCTGGAAGGCCATTGAATGATATAATTATGGAGAGAGTTCAGTTTTCTATGTTGAATATTGGATGGTCATACATTTTTATTCTTAGTAATGAGTCCTTCATGCTCGCCACTATTCTAGATGTCCTGTTCATATAGGAATACAAAAACTGAATAATGAATTGAAATAATTATTTTGGTTGCTTGGAATGAAAATTAAGGTGGTTGAGTTTTTTTAAGATGCCTCATGAGTCATAAGGTAAAGGAAAATCACTAGTTAATAGAATTTATATTTCATTCATTTCATATTCATGTTTGGAAATGGTAGGATATAAAAAAGAATATTTTATTGGCCTCCAATAGATGGATTGGAAACATGATTCCCTATGGGTGATAGCAGATTACCTTATAAATTATGCCAATTTCAACCCTAATATTTAATCTCTTAAGGTTGGGGATTTGTCTAAAATATATATCTAGGAAATGGTTAAGAGGAATTTCATACACATTTCTCTTATATTATACCAAGATGTAATGTTTAAATCTCATTTTTTGAAATCTTTTCTACAATCCCTTATGGCTCAGTTGACTCTGATTATAGTGGGTCATCATTATATGGATGGGAGGATGGAAATTTTTTGGAAGACATTCCTCATGCTTGTTAAATGGATTTTAGTGGCTATTAGGAGAATCCCATATCATTAGTGGAGTTTTTGAATAAAGATAGTTATCATAAATAGATACATATGAAACATTTTGAAAAATTGTATGGGAGACCATGTCGTTATCAACTTTTTTGGTGGAAATGGTGGAATCCCCACTAGTTAGACCAACCCTTCTGCAAGATACAATAGAGAAGATTCAGTTAGAGGTAGTTTCTAGTGCAAGGATTTCCTAACCATGTGTGATAACTTGTCACCATTAAATTTTTTTCCAAATATTTTTAGTCTAATACATATTTTCTTAAAAACCTTATATTTTCCCATAAAAACATAGTATATTAAATTACATTCATCATAATGGTTTTGAAGACCCATCCATCCCATCTAAGAGAAATCATTTAGTGATTCTAGTTGAGTTGGAGGTCGGACTCAATGGTAAGTGCTCATTCCAGGTCACTTATCCTTATTTCCATATTTTTCCCTCTCATGAAATCATGGATCCAAAAATATTTCGATATATTCAGGATTTCTAGTGATTTACATGGTGATATATGATTTTTTGTGTATATGGATCAATATTGAAGAATAGTTTTTGGATTTTCAATCCGGTTTTTGACAAATATTTGAAATTCGTAGTTTTTATATAATTTGAGAGATAGGTGGATTCATTTTTGTCTTCTATTATTAGAAAAATATTTTTTTTATTTCAAAATGACTGAATTTATTAAATTAAATTGTGAAGTTTCTATGAATGTATGGTGTAAACCCTCTTTAGTGATGGTTTGTGAAATTTTGGAATTTGGTTGGTTGTGTGAGAAGTAAATAGTTACATTGATTTAAAAAGTTACTTCAAATGGTAGTTAGTTTGTATTTATAATAATGGGTTGTGGAAATGATTTCAATAATTAATTTTTTTATATGGATTGGTGCAATTTGTTTTTCTATATTTTTTTATACACATGTTGGTGTGAGCTCATGCTTTTGATGAGACCTTGAATTAGGTGTGTGTACCATTAGGGTATAAGATAGGTGACCCTAGATAAAGTGAATGTGAAATTATACCTGAATAAGATTAAAAAATATCAGCAACTTGGTGGATACTTGAGAAACTTCTCATGTGTATGGAACTATAAATATAGAATGCATGAGTTGGTGTGTGTGTGTGAATCATGGAGTTGGTTTGCAATATATAAATGTATAATGGTAAATGTTTTTGTTTTAGAATAATTATTATATTCTTTTATATATATATATATATATTTAATTTTATATTTAATTTTAAAATGTTTTATATGAATTTGATAACATGTTCTATTAAAGTAGAAGTAGTAGATAAGTTATTTGGGGAAAGCATACTTATTTTGGTTTCTCACACCCTTCATATGAACATTGGGGTAATTGAAAATATTTTATACTAGGAAACAGGTAAAGGAATAATGTCTAATTTCTTTATTGATGTGTCATAATACTTTTACTTTGGCTTCTAGATTTTCAATTTAGAGGATATTGGGAGCTGTGGAGTTTATGTCACTAGAGTCTCTAAATTTTGTTGGTTTTTATTCTGCTTATTAATTTATTATTGATATTTCTTGCAACATTTCAATCTAGAATGGAATTTATATGTCTCTTTTTTGTTGTATTAAATATTACACATGCATCATATGGTAATTATCTGGTAATTTTTAGTTATTTGATTGATTTATATTAAAAATATAAAATCATACCCCTATTTTTAATGAAGACCATCGAATTTATTGTAATACTTTGGTGTGTTGGGGATTTCACCTAACTCTTAGTAATTTAACCCCCATATCCCTAGCCAATGTGTGAGGAGAAGGATGTTACAAAGTAAAAATGTTGTAATATTACATCAAAATAACGAATCAATATCATGAATAGGCTATTCCAAAATTAAAGAAATTTATTTGAATAGGAGTTATTATCCCATTGATAAATTGTAAATGATTTTATTATTATTGACTATAAAAATTTAATGGAATTTCATGGTATTTAAATTTGATGGAATATCTTCTTTTCTAAACATTTTCCTTCAGAATTAAGTATAAATTAAATAGTATGATAGATTTATGATTCCTATTAATGGTGAAATGTTATTCTAATGTCACATGAATATTTACTATAAAACTAAATCACTATGATCTTTTCATTCTAGGATAAATAAATAGTTTATAAATTAAGGGTTCTAATATATAGGATTTAATCAATTCCTCTTTGAAAAAATGTATAATTATTTAATGATTATATCTCTTATTTTTTTTATACATAATATTTAATTGAAAAAAATAAACTTAATTTAATGAATTTAAATAAATTCTAAATGTGATTGTTTTGAATTATATAATGAGTTAATGTTTTGAAAACATGATATTGAATATATGCCATATTTCGACCAAATTTAATATTAAATATATCATGAAACAATTCATTATAAAAATATGATGTAGGGAAGAATAAGTTGTCTCTAAGAGTTAAATTGTTTCTAACCAGTTAAATGGATTGGATAAGGAACAACCCATACCCTATGGTGTTTCAATATTCCACATATTTCGAGTAAATTATTACAAAGATATGAATTTATAAATTATATTTATTCCCTCATGCATTTTAATAATATTTTAATATTACACTCTTATAGAAATCCAAATAATGTCAGTTTTGGTTTTCTTGAAAATGGGTAGATGGGATTCATAATTTATAAAAGGGAGGGTGGTTCTACAGACAATTCAACTTATGATGAAAGCTGGAAAGGATGTATTTTTAATGGTAATAGGTAAGTGTGTTTCATTATTTCAATTATATTGTGATGTTTTCAATGGATGATGATATCACAATAAGTGATTTTGGTGTTTGGTTTATGAATAATGAAAATATTTTCAAAGGATTGAAATATGAAATTTATATTAATTTTTTTCAACGAATATTATTATCAATACAGTATTTCATTTATGAACATTTAGTTTTTCTCTGGTCATTAACAATTATCATGGACCATGTGGTATTATAGTTATTGATTTTTATATAATTAATTATAGCATCAAAAGTCATTGATAGTGTATTAGTTGAATGTATTGAATTTTTAATGAATGTTTGATCCCAAAAAAATCCATTGGGTAAACTTTTAAGGATAAATTCTTATATAGATTTATGGGTTATGATTATTGAAAAAGAATTATGAAATATTTTAAATAGAATGGTGAATCATGGATAATTTACATCATATATTTCCGAGGTATTTAGAAAATGGTGGGGAATGTTATATTTAATGAAATAAAATATCACAATAGTGTTATGTATTTCTTCTCTGTACATAGCCAATTCTCTAGTTATCTTATCATAAGTATTTTTTTATATTATATTTTTCTAAATGGCTGATTTTATTTTGAAATGGAAAGGTCTTGTCCCTAATATTATATGTATGTTGTAGAATAATTATTAACACACTAAAATTTAGTTATTTATAAAAATAAATAATATTATAAAGTAGGAAGATTTTTTAAATCCAATGTAATTCAATATGGATTGAAGTAAACATGGAATCAAAAATAAAAAATTTAAAAAAAATTATGGTTAATGGTTTTGAGAATTTGGAGTGGAAATGAATGAAAATAGTGGTGAATGTGTATGTAGAAATATAAAAAACTAACTGTAATAATGTCTAAAATAAGATAGATTTTGGGGAAATTCAAATTAACAAAAATAAGAAATGTTCCTTTTCAAATGAATTATATTTAGAAAATAAATGTTCAAAATGTTTTCTGCAAAGTTTTTTCAATGTGTAAGCTACCTCATTATGGAAAACCATTCCCATTGAAATCTACTAAGGATGGATATATCTACCAAAAAATAATAAATTGAAAATTTCATATAGGAAAAAATGTAAATATTATTAAAGGTATATACATTAGATGTGGTGTTAATGGAGAAGAATATAGTACTGAAAACTCATTAACTCATTGATTATTTTATAAATTATTCTCATGGGAAAAAATTAAAAATGGATAACTAAATAAAAATAAAACAATGGATCATCCAGTAAATATGATAAAAATATGTAAATTTTAATGTTGAATAAATTAATTTTCTTATGCCAAATAGAATAAAACTCCAACTTCGTTTTACATTTCCTCATCATAGAATGTAGAAAAGAATTTTGTATTCAATTTTATAGAACAATTGTATACTACTATGAAAATCCAAAAGAGTATTAATGAAAATTAAATTCATTTAATTAATCCCATCAATAATGTTTATTTACAAAAATGTTTATTTAATAAATAATAAATTTCCATTAATATATCTCTAAAAAATAATATAAATGGGAATGATGGTAATTGAAGAAGAAACATCATTGTTGGGTTGAATACATTCTCTTCCTCCAAATCCACTAATCTACTGTCTCTATTGACACCTCTACAAAAATTTATTCATTCATCCATCATGTTACAAAATTATTTGAGTCTATATCAAAGATTTAAGGAATTAAAAATTATAAATATTTTTTACACCTCATTAGTTCCCATCCTTAGTTATTGGTATTTTAATTTTTAAAATAATTATGTTATTGATTGAATAAGAGACTTTGTATACACACTTTTCTGAATGAATTTCCCAATCGGTGGAAGTTAAGAAAAACCCAAACATCAACATCCAAATATAAATTAAATTAATAGCTTCATTTGGAATGTTTTTTAGCATTTCATCATTATGTTTTGTTATCCCTAGATTTAATATGTCTTATTTTCTCATTCATTCTTAACAAATCATTTATTGTACTTTCTATCTGAGTACATGGTTTTGAACTGGCCCAAAACATATATATTTTCTTTTAATAATATTTTAAACCCGAATAATAATATATGAAGAAAATATGAAAAAATTAAATTATATCATGGTCTAAAATCTAGGAGCGGTAATTTTTTAAAAGCTCAAGGAAAAATTAACACACTAAAAATATCACATAACCTAACAAAAGAATTACCCACATACCCATATATTTCTATATGTATCACATATATCTTATACCCCAATAAAATATATTATAATGTAATATTTTATAACATCATTCAAATCCATATCAATTACTCTTCATGAAATTTTTTGTGAGTACAAGAATTGGAAAATTGAGGGTCAAAGTTTTCATATCTGACCAAGAAAATTAATTATTATATATTGTTATTATCTATTCTTAAAATCTCCAACATCTACATATTCTTGTAAAAATATCCTATTATGGGTCCAACAAATGGCTTTGATATCTTTATTATAAGACACATACATCAAATTTGTTTTCCTATAATGGTTGAATCCTGAATAATACTTACTCATTGATGACTTTTATTTATCTGGTTGTATGTTAAAAATGTTTAATTCACACATGAAGCACTTGAACATATATAGGCCTCGTCCATTATAAAATAAAATAAATTATTTTTTACAAAAATATAAAAAATATATTCAACAACTCCAACTTGAAATAAAATATTCTTATGTTGTACCATATCTAAACATTCTAAGGATAATTGACTGAGCTCCATCTATCTCACTGTGGTAACCATCAGTGAAAAATTTTCATGAATTTTCTTATAATTTTAGTTTTATTATACTCATTAATTAACACCCTAGGTACATTAGTCTATTGTGTATCGGTTCATCCTAGCCCAGTTTTTGTTTCTAATCAATCATGTCTCATTTTTGGTTTAGTTATCCTAAATTGGGTTGAGTTCTTAAAATTTGAATCCACTTAAAATGTTAGTACTATCCCAGTATCACTCAATATTAAATATATCTTTTCGTTAAGGATAAACCAAATTTTATCTATCCCATTATAAATTCATATAATTTTTCGTTCATTAACTCTAATCTTTTTTCTTCAATCATTGATCCTAAGTTAGATATCAATCTTGAATTTCAATGCTCCAATTGCATCGAGATATTTTTTTCAGAACAAATAGTTCATTTTTAATACATAAAATATAGTAAGGATAAATATCATAATCGGCAAGCTAGAATAATAAATACCCTACATGAAAGTGAAATGAAGACATTCTATAATGAAGAAAAAACAAGTTATGCATGCCTCACATGAAAATTTATTATGTGCTTGCAACAAATTTTTATGTAAATTAAATATAAATATATAATATTAATATTTACAAATATATATTATGGGACATGAAAATTACTTATGTAATGAAATTATTATGAAAATACATATAATGAAAACCAAACTGTAAATTAATTATAATGAAATAATTTCAAAATAAATTGAAAACAACAATAGAAAAATTCATGAATTATAAATGAAAAAATATAAAATTATTCCGTAAAAAAATAATTTTTATAGAGATATTAGACATTTAAAATTGTAATTTCAACACCAAAAATGTTTATTTTGGCTAAAAGTTGACAATAATAGAAAATAATGTGTTCTAGGATGTAACACCCCAATATTTTATGAGATATATTATTTTTAATTTCTTTGTTGTCTTCTATTATACACTACACTAAGATTTCCTTGTACTATACACAACACCATATTATCTTGCAGTATACGCAACACTATTCTTGGCTCGTGTTACACAAAAATTCAAGTTCGTTTTTTGGAAATTATTCTACACAACATTAAGTATAGATTTTGTTAAATGTATAAATGAAATAAGTTTTGATTATGTTTTATGCAACACCAAACAGAGCTTTCACTACACGCAGCCCTGACTTGGATTTCATTACACGCAATCAAGACCTTCTTCGATAGCGTGTGTAGTACGCAATACCATGTTTCACTAAACGAGATATTATTATAATATTATTAGGAACTAGCCGTTATGAATAGTAATACCCACTTTTTGAAAATTTATAAATTTTATCTTTCAAAATGGACTTTATTTTTGGATTCAGAATATCGAAATTATCCTAGGGTGAATTTTTGGTATTTTTCTGAAAACTTTCAATTTTTGATTAATAGTGAAAACACTGGGTTGCAATTTAAAAACCGACTTTTTATATAAATATTTATTTATTTTATTTAAATTTATTTTAGGTCAAAATATATACATAATACCTATATAAGTTCAATGTAATTCATTTGAGCCATTTTATAATAATTTTAGACATATAAAATTGTATTGAACTTTTCACCATCTTTTACCCACCTCCTAGGAGAGTTTGAAAATTTACATAAAACATAATTTTACCGCTCCTATGACTGGAATTTCGAAAATCTGAGAGACATGGTTAATATCAAGGAGTAAAATTTGGTTGAATAAGATAAAAATAATTTTTTTGTGTATAGTAACTTTTTACTTTTATTTACCACCGTTATAAGTAAATAGGGTAATTAAGAGTAAAAATGATATTATTATTACCCTAAAACATGTCCTAATTCTATTGGATAAGTGTAGTTCGACACAAAATAACCTTAGGGATAAAATATTACCCTTTTAGTCCACTTTTATTAGATTAGGACATTTATTATTATTTTATTTAAAGAAAAATTAAAATAGTTAAAATCGAAGTTTAATAACTAAAACATCTTTAATATAGGTTTATAAATAAGATAAATTCGACTATAAATATTAATTAGAAAGATAAAAATATTTCCTACATAATGGTATTTTATTTATAATTTTTGGACCTTAAATAATTTAATTTATTTATGACACAATGATGATGCAGTAATTACCTTATTAGTGAAATATTAACATAATTGATGTTATAAATACCCAAATAAATGTAATTTTACACTTTTTATGAATTACACTAATTTTATAGGTCAATATGACATGTTATTATTCATTTAATTAACATTTGTAGAACTAATCATGCTGTTATGATTTTCACAAAAATCAAGTACCAAATAGTGTCAAAGTTGATATAAAATAGATTTTAAAACAAATATTATATTATTAATTGTTATTTTAATCCTAAAAAACTAAGATTCGGAAGAATAACTTATATAAGGATATATATATTAATAATTAACCACTTAGGGTTCTTTTTTCCTGTTATAGTAAGTTTATTAACCATATAGTGTAAGAAAACAGAAAGACATCGTAAAAGTTAAATTATTTAACTTAGAGTTAACTATAAATGATTAGGATAAAATAGTAACCTAAACTTTTATAAAACCTATTGGTTGAGATTATTTCGACCCATCCCCACCTTAGATTCGAAATAAATAAATTTGGAGATATTAAAACCCGAATATGACTTTATTATAAAATAATATTTTAAGTTTTCCTAAGGTGCCCATCTCCTCCCTTATAAAAAGGAAACCCCTTCCCTCTTATCTTCACACCCTTTTGAGCCTTGAAGCTCGTCCAAACCCTTACAATTCCTCTTATCAACCTCTATAGTTATATCATAGAGGATTTGGTCTTATCAAAAGACCAACTCTAGTTCCCTAACAAGAAGTTTAAAAGAGGTGTGTCGAAGAAGAGGTAATCTCTTCTACTGATTCTTTCAAGTTTCATTCTTCTTAAACATCTTCTTCTTTAGTTGTTTCATTATAAATTAATAAAATCAGTATCACTAATATACTTATATGTTATTATAAATATAAAAAAACTCTATTTAACCTTCTATCCATCCTACGGAAAACGAAATCACCACGCATGTGTACGTACGGAATATCGTCTCCACGTCGTGGTGTAATCAGTTTTTCCACCACCACCTTACTTGGATGGGTATAATGGTGTAAAAAATAACTATATATGATTATTATAACATCATATTGATTATAATATATTATATCATCCACTACAATTCCATTAAATAATTATGGGAATGATATCATCGCTCGTGCGTACATATGGATTACCGTCTCCACGACGCGATGAGATTCACTCTCCAAATCAACAATTCAAGAATGATTATAAAGTATATATAATTAATAATAATGAAATATATGACATAATTAAGCTACTTAATTTATTTATATATATATATATCATCTACTTAATTCCATTCAATTCAATAAGGAAACGAAAAACAGCGTTCACGCGTACATACGGCCTACCGTCTCCATGAACAGTGTATTTATTTCCATTTATCGATATATTATATATATGTATATTATGAATATATATTATATATAAATCATGTTTTATATTCTGGAATTAAGTAATCATGATCTAAGTAACCATATTAATAATTACAAGTCAAAACACGGATGATAAATGAAGCGATTTTACCCAAAACGCTGCTTTAACATGGAATTGACAAATGAATGGATAATATAAAGTCGTAAGTGAATCATATATGATATCATAAATATTATTATGGTTCTGTTACAAGTTAATAATATTTTTAAACCCACTATACAGGAGTCTCAGACACAGACGGATGAAATTTCACATAAGGTAAGGGATAACTTTTCCAATCTCGTTTTTATCCGAGATTGTCTATTCATAAGTATTTACTGGGGTTATATTTATCATCCATGTTCGTGTTTTCTAAAAATGGTTTCATGTTTTTTTAAAGTCATTTTTACACATTTTTCTTGAATTTTACTATATGTTATGTAAGTAATATTTCTATTCTTTACCATATGATGTACTTTTTGACTTTTCCGGCAAAATTATGAGAAGAATGCTTTTATTTAACTTATACGACATGAACATATTTGTACGGTTTCATAACTCCATATTATTAAGAATCTCACTATAAAATATTTCATGAATATTTTCAACAAATTCATTTTCTTTTAAAATTTCATGGCATTTTTTAAAAAGAAAATGATTTTGAAGAAGAACGGACATTTTCCTCAAGAATCCATTTCAAGTGTTTTATCAAAACCATTTTTCCATCCAAGATGACATTATTTCATATGTGTATGCTTCAAGTATAATTTATCTATTATTTACATGGTTCCACTTTTCTTATGATGAAATGATATCAATTTGTTTTATATGGATTATTTTATGATGGGATGATGTTTATGAAACCCATTTTTATTCATTGGGTTATGATGAATGGTTTATGTTTATGTTGTGGCACAAGTTAGAATGATTTAATTATGATATGGGTGGAACCTATATCTACCTCTAATGTATTGGATAAAGATTTATATCTCATGAGATATACATGGCTAGAACGGTAAGTTAATCTGGTTCAGTGTTACAGGACTAAAACGAGGAGTGAACTCGATTCAGAAAGGGACTTTGTCCACTAAGATGGTCTTAGAAGTAATGACTTGGCTACTATGGAAATCATATCATGTTCTTAATGCTTTCCACAATTACATTTTTTAATCCCATTCTATTTTATCATGATTGATGTATCTATTCCTTATGTACTGCTATGTTTTATGTCATTTCTCAAGATTTTGATGTTTAAACTTTATGTTCATGTTTTTAAGTTCAAATGTATATGGTTTGTTTTATTCTCTCCATGCTTACCCTTACTGAGCATTTGAGCTCACCCTTTATATGTTTTCTTTTCCCCAGGATATAAAGAAAGGTTTTAGGTGAGAAAAAAAAGGGGAAGATCTTTATGGGAGATGTTGAAGATCTTTCACAATGATTAGAAGATTTTGTTCCCAGTTTCCAAAGACACTAAATTATTAAGGTCCTTGAGTGTTGGTTCTTGTTATGTATTAAGTATTCCACAAAATTAATTTAATATTCATGTACACAAGCTTTGGGTCTCTACAGTTGGTATCAGAGGAATGTTTTAGTCAACCTTTGGAAACTAGGATGCGAGAACTTTAGTGAGATCCCTAGAGATATTTCTAAGGTATGTCTAGGGATGTCCCTAAGGTTAAGTATAAGTATAGGTTATAGTCCTAGAATTACGGTAATGATCATATAATTAAAACTAATATCTTAGATATTTAAGGTACTCTCCCTTTATTATGTTGTTTTCCTAGCATGATTTTTGCCTCTCACACTGTTCTTTTTGGGTTTTAGACGATGGCTAGAACCTGAAGGAACCGTGTTGATCAATGTAACAGACAATGCAATGATTTTCCAAATGAACAACCAAATGTGATGGGAGATGGAGTGAAAAATCTTATTGTTAAACTTACACAAGCTATGAATCATTCTGGACTTACAAATGAGCAGAGAAGGGAACAATATTCTATTGAGTCCTTCATGAGCCAACATCCACCTTCTTTTAGTGGGTCTTCTGATCCACTTGTTGTTGAAAAATAGATCAGTACCATTGAAAATATATTTTCCATACTTCATTTTTTGGAACATGAAAAAGTAATTTTGGCTATTTACCGTTTAGAAGGTGAATCAGATCAATGGGGGACTCTAATTAAGAATACAAGGCCCCAAGATGAAATTGAATCCATGGAATGGGACGAGTTCAAGAACTTGTTTTTCAGTAAGTACTTCCATCGTATTCTTATACCAATGATGGAAAGGGAGTTCCATGAGCTTAAGAAAAAATATGATGAATCTGTTGGTATATACGAATCGAATTTTACAAGACTTTCAAGGTATGCATCTGGATTTATCATCCAACCTGAAAGTAAAGTTGATCGATTCTTCAGTGGCTTAAAACCAAGTCTTCGAAGGGCATTAGCTATAAGAGACTTCAGTAGCTATGAAGAAATTGTGCATTGTCCTATCAAGGTAGAACTAGAAGTTGGTGTAACAAATCCATATCATGGTTTTGACAAGAAACGAAATATGGAGTTCAAGGAGAAATATCATAATAATGGTGAAAAGAAGATGAATGTTTCTTTATGCTCAAAGTGTGGAAAGAAGCATGGTGAGGATTGTCTTAAAGGGACTAGAAAATGTTTTAAGTGTAGAAAAGAAGGTCATCGAGCAGTTGAGTTTTGAAGTAATGGAAAAAGGGTTGTTAATGATGTGAATAAAGAAAATACTGTAAGGAATGCACCACCAACACTTCAATGTTTCAAGTGCAAGGAAATGGGGCATTATGCTAATCAATTCCCTAATCCAAGGGTTAATGATAATCAACGTGAGCAACCTCTTAAGGATAAGGATAAAGGGAATTCACATGCGATCACTCCATATGATGTTGAGTATGAAAATGATGTTGTGTAATGGTTAAGTGTTTAAGTAATGGGATTTTAAAATAGTATCATGGAATATAATTTATGGTATCATGGAATTTTTGGAATATCTATGTATAGGTTTTCAATAATTATATGGTACCAGTAACCATGAAAATTGATTGAAATATTTTTGGTAGGAAGATGATATGCTCATAATGAAGGGATAAAGAGAAAATGAAATGAGCTCATGACTGATATCATGGTTTGAGTATATAGAAATTTTGGGATTTTGGTATGTGGAAAGAGTTAACTTTTGACCGCATTCATTTTTTCACTAAGTTTAAATGGGTATTCATTTTTCAAGAGAATACATGATTAAGGTATTCAAATGTTTGGAATGTGACCAACAAGATATATCGTATGATATATGGGGGATAAATGATGGTATTCACATGCTTGTTTGATGACATTTCCAGTAATCGTTCTCTTTATACTATAAGATTGGACAGAAGTATTTTAGATAAGCCTAAATATTGGAATGGATTATGTTTGAAATAATTTAGTATTGTTTAAGGATATAACTTGGTTTTCAATATTATTTTCTGAATTTTATAATAGTATAGTTTTAGAAAAAGGACAACCCATAGGATGAGCGACAACCCGTCGTGTCGAACAAGGCTGTGGGAATCGAACCCACAACTGAAGTGCGACATCCCTTTATCGCATACCACTGGCCTACAGGAAGACCCTAGTTAGTAGAAACTAGTTTTATTATATTAATTGGTATGATATATGAAGTATAAGTCCATTTTAGGAACTATATATGATTAATCTCACTATAGATGGACTTATGTATTTTTGATAACTTTTTCTAACCTTTTCTTTGAGATAGATGGAATGACCCATTATTCTATCACATGATCTTCTAACACTTAACAAATGACAAATTCAACTTCATTTCTTTAAGAGATGAAGTGGAAATTGTCCAAGGAACGAAAAACGGTGAGATTGTACCAAAATCAAGAAATCATTTCTTCTAATTCCAATTTCTTCAACTTTAGGGAAATGATCTTGAAACCCAAAAATGTTGTCTTAGTGCCCTTATATCTGATTAATTAGATGGTACCTTAGATCATCACAAATTTATGGCTTTGTGATTGTTGGATTTTTCATATCCATGCCCTCAACCACTCTTCATCAGAAGTTTATGGTATTATTTCTCTTCCATATCCATGTTTTCACCCATGTTGTCCTATGTGGAAACCCAGTGCTGAGTTACGTTGGGTGACTGTTATGATTCTAACTTACCTTTTTAAAATGAAGTTTTATTATTCTTTTTTACATTGTGGGTTTCTATGAAAAAAGCTTTCAGGTAGTAAACCATTTATAATCGCGACGAATTTCGAGGGCGAAATTCATTTTAAGGGGGGTAGAATTTAACACCCTGAGATTTTATGAGATATATATTATTTTTAATTTCTTTGATGTCTTCTATTATACACTACATGAAGATTAACTTGTACTATACGCAACACTTTATTATCTTGTGGTATACGCAACACTATTCTTGGCTTGTGTTACACACAAATTCATGTTCGTTCTGTGGAAATTATTCTACGCAACATTCGGTATAGATTTTGTTTAATGTATAAATGAAATAAGTTTGATTATGTTTTACGCAACATAAAACGGAGCTTTCACTACAAGCAGCCCTGACTTGGCTTGCATTACACGCAATCAAGACCTTCTTTGATAGCGTGTGTAGTACGAAATACCAAGTTTCACTAAACGAGATATTATTATAATATTATTATGAACTAGCCGTTATGAATAGTAATACCCACTTTTTGAAATTTTATATATTTTATCTTTCAAAATGGACTTCATTTTTGGATTCGGAATATTAAAATTATCCTAGGGTGAATTTTTGGTATTTTTCTGAAAACTTTCAATTTTTGATGAATAGTGAAAACACTAGGTTACTATTTAAAACCCGAATTTTTATATAAATAATTATTTATTTTATTTAAATTTATTTTTGGTCAAAATTGATACATAATACCTATATAAGTTCAATTTAATTCATTGGAGTCATTTTATAATAATTTTAGACATATAAAAATTTTATTGAACTTTTCACCATCTTTTACCCACCTCCTAGGATAGTTTGAAAATTTAAATAAAACGTAATTTTACCGCTTCTGTGAGTGGAAGTTCAAAAATCTGAGAGACACTGTTAATATCAAGGAGTAAAATGTGGTTCAATAAGATAAAACTAATTTATGGTGAATAGTAACTTTTTACTTTTATTTACCACGATTAAAAGTAAATAGGGTAATTAAGGGTAAAAATGATATTATTATTACCCTAACACATGTCCTAATTCTATTGGATAAGTTTAGTTCGACCAAAAACATCCTTAGGGATAAAATATTACCCTTTAGGTCCACTTGGATTAGATTAGGACATTTATTATTATTTTATTTAAAGAAGAATTAAAATAGTTAAAATCAAAGTTTAATAACTAAAATATTTTTAATATAGGTTTATACATAAGATAAATTCAACTATAAATATTAATTATAAAGATGAAAATATATTGTATGTAATGGTATTTTATTTATAATTTTTAGACATTAAATAATTTAATTTATTTATGACACAATGATGATGCAATAATTACCTTATTAATGAAATATTAACATAATTGATGTTATAAATACCCAAATAAATGTAATTTTAGACTTTTTATGAATTTCACTATTTTTTTAGGTTAATATGACAGGTTAGTATTGATTTAATTAATTTGTTTCGAACTAATCATGATGTTATGATTTTCACAAAAATCAAGTACCAAATAGTGTTAAAATTGACATAAAATAGTTTTTAAAACAAATATTATATTATTAATTGTTATTTTACTAATATAACGATATATTATTATAAATATGAAACAACTCTATTTCACCTTCTATCCATCCTACGGAAAATGAAATCACCACGCATGCGTACGTACGGAATACCGTCTCCACGCCGTGATGTAATTAGTTTTTCCACCGCCACCTTACTTGGATGGGTATAATGGTGTAAAAAATAACTATATATGATTATTATAATATCATACTGATTATAAGATATTATATCATCTACTCAAATTCTATTAAATAATTATGGGAATGATATCATCGCTCATGTGTACCTACGGATTACCGTCTCCATGACGCGATGAGATTCATTCTCCGTGTTAACCATTCAAGAATGATTATAAAGTATATATAATGAATAATAATGAAATATATGACATAATTAAGCTACTTAATTTATGTATATATAAATATATATATGTCATCTACTTAATTCCATTCAATTCAATAAGGAAATGAAAAACAGCGTTCATGCGTACGTACGGCCTACCGTCTCCATGAACGGTGTATTTCTTTCCATTTATTGATCTATTATATATATGTATATTCTGAATATATATTATATATAAATCATGGTTAATATTCTGGAATTAAGTAATCATGATCTAAGTAATCATATTAATAATTAAAATTCAAAACATGGACGATAAATGAACAATTTTACCCAAAACGATGCTTTAACATGGAATTTACAAATGAACAGATAATATAAAGTCATAAGTGAATCATATATGATATCATAAATATTATTATGGTTCTATTACAAGTTAATAATATTTTTAAACCCACTATACAGGAGTCTCGGACACATAGAGAAGAAATTGGACATAAGGTAAGGGATGACTTTTCCAATCTCGTTTTTATCCGAGATTGTCTATTCATAAGTATTTACTGGGGTTATATTTATCATCCATGTCTCTATTTTCTAAAAATGGTTTCATGTATGTTTAAATTCCTTTTTACACATTTTTTTTTTACTTTTACTATATGTTATGTGAGGAATCTTTCTTCTCTTTACCATACGAGGTATTTTTTGACTTTTCCAGCAAAATTACGAGAAAAATTCTTTTTTTAACTTATATGGCATGAACGGATTTGTACGGTTTCATAACTCCTTATTTTTAAGAAGCTTACTATACAAAATTTGATGACTATTTTCAACAAAATCCTTTTCTTTTAAAATTTCGTGGAATTTTGCAAAAAGAAAATGATTTTGAAGATGAAAGGATATTTTCCTCAAGAATCCATTTCAAGTGTTTTATCAAAACCATTTTTCCATCCAAGATGAAATTATTTCAGATGTGTATGTTTCAAGTATAATGTATCTATTATTTACATGGTTCCACTTTTCTTACGATAAAATGATATCCATTTTTTATATGGATTACGTTATGATGGGATGATGTCTATGAAACCCATTTTTATTCATTGGGTTATGATGAATGGTTTATGTTTATATTGTGGCACAAGTAAGAATGATTTCATTATGAGATGGGTGGGACCTATATCTCCCTCCAATGCATTGGGTAAAGATTTATATCTCATGAGATAGACATGGCTAGAACGGTAAGTTAATCTGGTTCAGTGTTACAGGACTAAAATGACGAGTGAACTCGATTCAGAAAGGGACTTTGTCCACTAAGATGGTCTTAGCAGTAATGCCCTGGATGCTATGGAAATCATATCATGTGCTTAATGGATGCCACAATTTCATGTTTTAATCCCATGATATTTTATCATGATTGATGTATCTATGCCTTATGTACTGCTATGTTTTATGTCATTGCTCAAGATTTTGATGTTTACACTTTATGTTCATGTTTTTAAGTTCAAATGTATATGGTTTTTTTTATTCTCTCCATGCTTACCCTTACTGAGAATTTGAGCTCACCCTTTATATGTTTTCCTTTCCCCAAGATATAAAGAAAGGTTTTAGATAAGAAAAAAAGGGGAATATCTTTATGGGAGATGTTGAAGATCTTTCACCATGATTAGAAGATTTTGTTCTGAGTTTACATAGACACTAAACTATTATGGTCCTTGAGTGTTGGTTCTTATTATGTATTATGTATTCCACAAAAGTAATGTAATGTCTATGTACGTCATGATTTGGGTTTCTACATATGAAATATCTGAATTTAAATGATGACCTTTTTTAAACTAACCATGAAAAGTATATATTTCATATAAATATTAAAAAAAATAAAATTTGATAAAATATATTCATTATTATGTTTTAACCATTGAAACCACACTTAGTAACAAAAAATGATAATAGAAATAAAAAATATGTGGGAGACATTCATTAAAATAGATAGACATCAATTTTCCCCACAATTAATAATTTTGTTCCCCAAGAATAAAATTCAACATATTTAGTGAAATAAAATATATATAAAATGAAATAACAGAAATATGAATATTATGGTGGCCTTTAAAAAATGATTTCCACCATATACTCTCTCATGTAAATAATTATAATTACCCTTATCAAAATAAAATGAAATATAAAAAATATGGTTACTAGTAATAAAAAAGTCATTGAATTAGAAAATTTGGATGTAAATTAAATTAACATCTTTATGAGTTCAAATTTCGATAAAAATTATATATTTTTTCATATTAAAAAATAAATTTACAATAATGAATAATTAATAAAATTGAATTGTTGGTTGAGTTTAATAATTAACAAGTAATAAATATGAACATATATAAGATTTTTATCATAAATAATAAGAACCACTATCTAGATTTGGAATTAGTTCCCAGGGGACTTGAATTAAACTATTATTATTATTTTCTAATAAAACTTTTAATTTAAATAATAGTATTAGAAATAGTATAAAAAATTTAACAAAATGTAATTCCTTTTGACATTAATGAAAAAATATTAAAATATTTAACCTATTGGTAAAATAAATTATTACACACTAAATGTTTCTAAAAATTCTTCAAATTCAAGAAAATATTATAAACAATAAAAATGGAAAATTTACCTTACATTTTTTAAATTTTAAAACAATTATAGGGTTTTTGACATTTACATAATGATGTAAATCTATCATAATTAAATTATCATCCCCCTTTTATAAAACTCCTCATATAACCCCATGATTATTATAAATATGAGAGAACATTTAAAAATTTTATGTTCAAATATATTCTTCTAATTAATTAGTTTAATGATTTATTGATGGTAGAGATTATGTTAACACATATTTTTCTAATAATTAATCCATAAAATATTATAATACACAAGGTATTTTGTTAATGTCAATATAAAAATATATTATACAAAAAGCATATGATAAAATATTTCAAAATGTAATTCCAATAAGTTGGAGCATAAAAAATAGTTTCAAATAATACATTAATCATAAGGGTGTTATGAATGTATTTTTGAACTTATTGGAAGTAATTTTAAATATAATTAATTAATAAAATTATTACACCAAAAAATGAAATAAAAATATATGAAACAATTTGTTTCAAATTTATGCAATTCCAAAATATATAAAATTAAAAAATAATGAAATTTAACAAATATTCACATAAATATATTATATAAAATTTTAATGAATTTATTCATAAATATAATCCCCTAAACCAAATTTTAATTCAAAATTATTGAATTATAAAATATTCCCCATAATTGTTGTTGACATCATTACAAACTATCTCCAATAGTTTACCCTGCTTCAAATTATAATGCCTTATTGGTTTCACTCATTATTTTTCTTAGAATAGTTAAATTTGTCATCATTAATAATAAATCAATAAAAATAATTGAAACAAGAAAAATATGAAATTAGTATATTTAGTAATAATGCTTCAACACATCGATATGTGAGACAATGCACTAAATGAAAAGGGATAATGACTTAACCATTGAAATATAGGTTGAGGGTAGAATATTGGAATAAAAGGGAGGAATAACTATAATTATTTTAAAAATGTATTTAATAGATATCATTTTTATTGATTGTATGAAATTATTTTTCTTACAAATAATAAATTCAGGGGTTTCACCACATGTAGTGCATGATTTAAAGTCTATAGAATGAAATTTTCTATAAAATATTTCAGAAATCCCTTGTGAGAGGATATTTATTTTTTCTGTGGATCATTAATATATTCCATGAAATTAAAAAAAATATGAAAGGGATCTCATATTATAAATATAATTAAAAGATTCTAGAAATTTCGAAAGGGTCTAGGATTTGTCCAGCGATTTATTATAATTTCTTTATAGAAACCAACACCATCAACTTGTAAAAATTCAAAAAATAAATTATAGGAATCTCCCAATATTGTATAAAAATTATCACTAGGATCTCCACACATAATGGATTTTAATGTAAAAAAATAATCCTAAAAAACTTTTCACGACCCGTCCCCCGGGGCCCATATTCTGATAACCCCAAGCCCGCCTTCCATAGGCCAGGGGCTGGCAACTAGCACCAAAGGCGTAAATCCCTAAAACTGGGAAGGCATTGCCTTTATAAAATGTAAACTCAGACAACCAGAGTACAATGAGGATCAAACACTAAGTAAAATTTGTATAACAAGTGTACTGAAAGTAAAGGGGCCGATAATACAAGCCCTACAGGAAAGTACAAGGAAAAGACAGACAGGTACAACTAAAAAGGCAAATAGCTGGAATGTGTTTAATAGATCTTGGATCGTCCACCACAGATCCTACCTGAAGGGTGGGTACAGATAGCCTCCCCAGTGCTCCACATCCGTCTGTCTCCTCCGAGAACCGACTCATCGTGAAGTCCACCTCCGGGTACCGTCCAGTCCTCATACACTTCGCCTCGGTCAGCGCTGTCTGTTGTCTACATCCAACACAACGAGATGCGGTTATAGCCCATGTAGGGGTGAGTATAATGATACTTAGTAGGGATTTCGAGACCCTCAAGGTCTCACAAAATCCAACAAGGATAATCCACAAAGTATTATTTCAACGGATAACCATTACTTAGGTATATGCCCACACATATACCTATGTTATCAAGTAACCCATCTCAATCATGAGGAAAACCAAAAGGTCATTGACTCAGCTCAGACCATGATTTTTCATTATCAAAACCATGGCTGTTAGAGAACTCCTCTTCTGTCGAGTACAGTGAGCATGTCGCAACACCGAGGCACTTCTCACTAACCATAGACGGTTGAGGTACTCCTCTTGTCGAGTACCACGGGTCTGCTTCCAAACTGGTTGCTCCGTTCGCTATGGGTCTGCCGCCAAACTGGGTGCTCCCCCTATAGCCGTTAGAGGTACACCTCCTATCAACTACCACGGGTCTGCTTCCAAACCAGGTGCTCCGTCCTCCGTGGGTCTACCGCTAAATGGGGTGCTCCGTCCACTATGCTAATCAAATCAATCTAAGTCGAATCAGTCAAGAAATCGTCAGTTCTATAGCCACTAGGTCTCCACACTCTGTATGCTCTTCTCCAGAAGGATCTGCTCCATGAGCTACTGGTCGATACTTTAAGTGTCACGAAGTCTCACGGGGAAGTATCTAAAAGTATTGCCACATCATACGGGTCTCAATGCAATAGAAGGCGCATCAATCGGATGCCCGGTCGGTGAGTTATTAGCTTTTTAGACCCGGGGACACGGTTGGATTCGTGTACAAACCAAACTGAGGGTAACACAACTATACATTGAACTCCAGTGGGGTACAATCAATGGGACGGTTATGCTCCAAGGATACCGATGCCGCTGACGGTTTGTCAAATGGACGTTCGGTGCCAAAGATATAGCCCAAGCAAGAAAAGGGATAGTAATTGTCCCGGGTCCAGTTCGACCTGGTTGGACCGACTCGGCCCAACCCAGTCTGGGCCGACTCGGCCTGGGTCGACCTGGTCAGACTCGCTAGGTCTGACCTGGGCCATTGGGCGGGTCAGCCTGCTATGTTTTGACCCGGTCAGCTGGGCCCTGCCCAGTGGACGGCGAGGGCGGTTCGGCCCAATAGTCGCCATGTAGGCGGCTCGGTGACTCAGCTCGGGATACCCATATGGTTCAGCCTATGACACCACGGGGGACACTGCGGGTCGTCTCAGGTGGCCGGTGGATGGGCGGTCAGCGGGCAGGCTGCGCGCTGTGCGGGAAGGCCGTCTAGGAAATGGGTAGGCCACGAGTGCACCGAGCAGGGCGCGGGGACACCGGACAGGGCGCGTGGGTGTCAGGCAGGGTGTCAGGATGTCGGGCGGCGGAGCGAGAGCACCGGGGGGCGGCGTCGGGGCGTCGGGCGGCGGCACGGGGTGGCGGGCGGTGGCATGGGGGCATCGGGTGGCGGCGCGGGGGCGGCGGGCGGTGGCACGGGGGCGACGTGCGGCGGCGCAGGGGTGCCGGGCGGCAGTGTGGGGCCACCGGGTGACGGCACGGGGGCACCGGGCGGCGGCGCGGGGGTGTCGGGCAGGGTCTCGGGGGAGCAGAGCAGCACGCCAGGGCACCGGGCAGTGGCGCGGGGCCCGGCGGTGTGCGGAGGCTGCGGGCAGCACGGCCTTTGATCGACATCACCATGTGTACTGCCTCCGTCATCATCAATCAAGAACAAGCAAAGGGGATAGGGTCAGACCGTGTTCGTACTGCCCAATCCCTCCTCATTACGGCAATAGCATTTGGCAATGAAGTGCTCAACAAATGACGAAGAACAGAGGTTTAAATTCATACATAAATTAACTCAAAAATCCCACAACCTTGCTTGTCGTTCGTCGTCGACGAAGTCACGAGAAGCGGGCATCATTCTGTTGACGTCGGAGGAAGAAGAGCTCGAAGAAGACGAGTCAAGATGACATCGTCGGCGTTCTTCATGGGCGGCAGTGCTTCCCTTTCTTTCCCTGGTTAAATAAGGATGAAGACGGTGTTCATCGTTCTTCGTTCCTCGTGGGTGACGGTTCTTCGTTGGAGGAATAATTATTCAAGGGTTGGGTGTCACATCTCTTTCCCAGCATTTCACCGCTTGAAGAAGTCGTCTCAAAACCTTTCCCCAAGATTCCTTTATATAGAAGACGTTGAGAGGTATGTAACCGTCATGGAATTTATAGCGGTTAATTTATTAGAAACCTTACTAATTTCCAACGATGCGGTTACTTAATTTAAAAATAGAGAACAAATTAATTGCCTCCACTAAAATAATTTCACGAGAGGTGGTGCACTTAATTTTTAGGATGTTAAGAGGCTCCCTATAATTAATTTACGGACGTTGTCGAAATTAGTTGGCACGCGCATTGGCTCAATTAATTGGCATGTGTGTTGGCATAATTAATTGGCACGTGCGTTGGCACAATTAATTGTGCAGAGGAGGTTAAGAGATCCTCCCTTATTAATGAGGGGTTATGCATCTTGGGTGGTCCCCATGTCATAACCCCTCACGGGAGGTTATTCTCGGGTGGACCCCACCACCATAACCTCTCATGGGAGGTTAGGGTGTGGCGGTCCTACCCCCAACTCCCAAGTGGAGGTTCCAACTAACCACACACACATCGCGGTTGGAATAAAAAAAATGTGGCTATACTTTATTTTATTATTATTTTTTTAAAATCCAAAAACTAACTTTTAAACTCTACAGAATGCAACTGCGGTGAAGGTCTCACTAAGAAATTACTAACACTGCGAGTTCAACGGTTCCCTCGGATTTCCATTCCGAGCACCAGTTCAAAATTTATAAAAACTCGCTCGTACGTTTACTGAACGTACCCGAACAAAAATTCATAAATTGATTCCGGACACATCGGGCCTCAGAATCAAGCACCGTCAGAAACAGCAGACTTTTAAAATTCCCATTTATTTAAAAAAAATCTTGGGAATTCTAGGTCTTTACATTCTCCCCACCTCAAGGCTTGACATCCCTGTAAGATACAACTAGAACTAAGGGAACAAATGGGGATACTGAGCACGCATCTGAGCCTCCCTCTCCCATGTGCTCTCCTGGAGGTTCCCGTGCTGCCAACGAACGTGCACCAGAGGTATCAACCAGCCACATAGGACCCACTCCTTTTGATCCTCAATCTCCACTAGAACCTCTTTGAATGTTCCCCCATTATCAATGACCAGCTCCCCATGGTCGATGATGTGGGATGGGTCGTGCACGTATCTCCTTAGCTGGGATACGTGGAATAGGTCGTGCACCCAGTCAAACTAAAGAGGAAGTGGTAAGCGGTAAGCCACATCACCTACTCTATTGTGGACCTAGAAAGGTACGATGAATCTTGGAGATAGCTTGCCACCTCGGCCAAATCTCTGTAGACCTCATCGAGGTGATACCCGTAAGAAGACGTGGTCTCCATCCTCAAACTCCAGAGGTCTCTGTCCCCTGTCAGCATACGACTTCTGCCTGCTCTGTTCAGTCTTCATCTTCTCCTAGATGATCTGAACCTACTCTATGGTATCCCATACTATCTCTGGTCCCACTAGTACTGACTCCCCTGGGTCTGTCCAGCACAGTGGTGATCTTTAAGGTCGTCTGTACAACGCCTCAAAAGGTGTCATCCCTATGGTGGAGAGAAATCTTTTGATGTAGGAAAACTCCACCAAAGGAAAGTGATCCTCCCAGATATGACCGAAGTCGAGGAAACATACATGAAGCATGTCCTATAGGGTCTGGATGGTCCTCTCAGTCTGACCATCTATCTGAGGATGGAAGGTGGTGCTCAAGCGAAGCTGTGTCCAGAAATCCTCCTGCAACCCCTTCCATAGTCAGGAATCGAATTGTGTGTCACGGTCAGAGACTATAGAAGATGGTACTCCATTAAAAATCACAATATCTTGCACGTATAGGTGTCCCAATATCTCTACTGATCCCTACTCTTTGATCGGTAGGAAGTGGGACGACTTGGTGAGTCGGTCAATGATCACCCAAATCGAATCATGACTCCTAGATGTATGTGGAAGACCCGTCACAGAGTCCATGGATATCCCATCCCACTTCCACTCTGGGACCTCTAAGGGCTGTACCAAGACTTCTGGTACCTGGTTCTCTGCCTTCACTTGCTGACAAGTGAGGCACTATGAGACAAACTCCACTACTGCATTCTTCATACCTAGACACCAGTGCTATTGTCTGAGGTCCTGATACATCTTCTCCACTCTTGGATGTACCAATAGAGGAGAAGTGTGAAACTCCCTCAACAATTCCTCCTAAAGTGAAACTGGTACCATGGTACGTCCTCTAAAGAGGATGATGTGCTCCCCACCTTCAGAAAATCCATCAGGTGCCTTCCCTGTGGATATCTGATCACATCGCGTCTCGTAGTCAGCGTCCCCATGCTACGCCTCCCTGACTCACTGAAGAAGTGGAAGAGTGACTGTAACAGACTGTAGATAGGCTGCACCATCTCTATCCACAATGGATATATGAAAGGTAGCCAGCTGCCCTGTCACCTCTCCTACCAGCTGAATACCATTCCTCCTGTTGAGCGCATCCGTAACAATGTTCCCCTTCCCATGAGTATACACTATCTCGAAGTCATGGTCCTGGAGGAACTCAAGCCATTGCCGCTATCTTAGGTTCAGGTCCTTCTAAGATAACAAACACTTGATACTAATGAGATTAAATTAAACCATAAATTGTTCACTCAACGAACTATGGGTGAGACTAGCCAATTGTAAGAACTCAACTTCACCCTTCTTCGCCTACGTTCTACAAGAGCTACTAAGATTTATCCCTTAAAGAAAAGAGAAATTTGGTCTCATCCCCTAGATGAACCATGTCCTTTGCCTAATACAGTAAATCCTGACATGAACGGTACTAATTCATTCCATGGACGACATCGTAAGGCCTCAACGCTACTACCATGAGATCCAACCCTTACTCTCTCCTCCAAGGTCTGAGTTACACTGTCGGAATCAGTGTGTGGTCACTAGGTCTCCTCTAGTAGGAATCTCAAATTTGAGGGTCAAGTCAATGGTTTTAACCAGAACCTCTGATTATTAACCACACAAAAGGCGGGAAAGAAAACCCCACAAGGACATGTTTTTTTTATTAGTGCAGCTCAAAGTAAAAAGACCAAAAGTGACCACAAACAACAACATCAAAGAAGCTATAAGCATAATGAACAATAGCCTATATGCCTGGAACTAGTCCTGGTCCTGTCCACCTACTTCCAGAGCTCCATGGACGTATGCTTCTAGTGCCTAAAGTTATGCTCTCCCCTATCAACCCATTCACTGTGATCGGGGTGGACCTCCTCGTAGTGGTGGTGGCAACACCTCGAAGCATCATCCACCACCAGTTGCACAGCCAACTCCTCTGCCACGGTCGCCTGCTCCTTCCGGTCTGCCTCGATCGAACCTCTGCCTCTGCCTGGGAGGTCCCTCAACTATATGTTTATTGTTTAAGTGGTGGGTCAGATAGTCATGAGCGATGTGACCCAGATCATCGTAGGAGTAACACTGCCCGCTCCTGGTATGTTTGGCCTTGTCTCCACTCTGGGTTCCCTGTACAACTGATCCTGAGTCGTTCGGTCGTCCACCAGCAGGTCTGGACCTCTTGGACCTCTACATCATCTGTCCACTGCCAGCTGCATAATACTCCACTGCATGTCGACAAGTAGTGGGTCCTGCTACTGGTGACTACTCAGCAAGGAAACTCTTCACTAGGAGGGATCTCTCTAATACCCCCATCTGCGTCAGGATGTTGTGGAAGACAAATGAAGCTCTGATCTCTCACCTAATCCCATGATCGAAGGTCCGGGACTTGAAGAATGGGTGTCATGCCATATCATTGGAGTAGCATGAGAGGTCGGTGAACCTCGCTGAGTACTACACCACCGTAATTCTACCCTATTGTAGATGTAATAGCTCTTGTATCTATAGTGCTTGTAGGGTTGCTGGAACAAACTCCGCCAGAAATAGGCTCTCGAAGTCTGCCTATAGAAGTGACACCTCATCATGAATCTGGAGCATCAGGCTCCACCATTTGCCTGCTGCTGCCTAAAGGAGGCTGGAAGCAAGGATCACCATAAAGTCGGCTGGTGTCCCTACTAGTCTAAAGACTCTCACCACAACTGCCAGCCAATCCTAAGCCGCCTGTGGGTCCATCTATCCCTATAACATGGGTGGCCTCTGGCACTAGAACTCGTGCAATGCGCTTAAGCGGCATGCATCGTCTACTGTTGGGGCTGGTGGCGTCGGTGGCCCAACGAAAAGTGGTACCGTTGGTGCCTCCGCTGGTGCCTCGACTGGGAGAGGGCCCTGTACTGAGGCCTCGTCCCTCAATGGGTTCTCAGTACATACAACTCTCGGGGATCTCGCTGGTCATCCAGGGGGTGTAATCCTAAAAGAAACAGATGCAAAAAGGTTAAAAGACTAAACCTGGTGAGCTGACCTGGTTTGAGCTGACTTAAAAAAAACTTTTCAATACACACACATGCAATCAGTGTTTTCATGCATTGAGTCAGGAATAAAAATTCAAGGTCCTGGTGTATGGATACGTCGGCCACCCGCACCAACACTGGTCTCCCTGAACTGAAAACCACACTTAGTACCCTTAACACTATTTCTTCGAAAAAAGAAATATCAGAGTCTTAAATTATGCGGTGGAACCGACGTCCTCTGATACCAATTTGTCATCACCCATTTCCCAGGGCCCATATCATGACTACCCCAAGCCCACCTTCCATAGGCCAGAGGCTGGAGACTAGCACCAAAGTCATAAATCCCTAAAACTAGGAATGCATTTCCATTATAAAACGTAAACTCACACAACCAAAGTAAAAGCGGATGAAAACACTAAGTAAAAGTTGTATAACAATTGTACTGAAAGTAAAGGGTCCGGAAATATAAGCCCAACAGTAAACTACAAGGAAAAGACAAAAAGGTATAACTGACAAGGAAAATAGCTGGAAGGTGTCTGACAGCTCCTGAATCGTCCACCACAGATCCTACCTGAAGGGTAGGTACAGATAGCTTCCTCAGCGCTCCATGTCCATCCTTATCCTCCGGGTACCGACTTGTCGTGAGTTCCACCTCCGGGTACTATCCATTCCTCATACACTCCACCTCGGTTATCGTTATCCATCGTATGCATCCAACACAACGAGGTGCGGGTATAGCCTGTGCAAGGGTGAGTATAACGATACTCAATAGGGACCCCAAGAACCTCAAGGTCTCACAAAATCCAACAAGGATAAACCAAAAAGTATGATTTCAATAGATTACTATTACTTATTTATATTCCCATATATATACCTAAGTTATCAAGTAAACCATCTCAATCATGAGGAAAACACAAAGGTCATTAACTCAGCACAAACCATTATTTTTCATTATCAAAACCACGACTGCTAAAGAACTCCTCTTATTTCGAGTACAGTGAGCCTGTCGCGACACCGAGGTGCTTATAACTAACCTTATACTACTAAGGTACACCTCCTGTCTAGTAATGCAGGCCTACTACCAAACCGGGCGCTCCATCCGCTGTGGGTCTTCCACCAAACCGGGCGCTCCCCCTATAGTCGTCAGAGGTACTCCTCCTGTCGTGTACCGTAGGTCTGCAACCAAACCAGGTGCTCCAACTTCCATGGGTCTACCCCCAAATCGGGCACTCTGTCCACTGGGCTAATTGAATCATTCTGAGTCGAATCGGTCAACCAGTCGTTAGGTCTACAGGTACTAGGTATCTGCACTCTGTATGCTCATCTCTGGGAGAATCCACTCCACGGGATATTGTTCAATACTCCAAGTGTCACAAAGTCTAACGGGGATGTATCTCAAAGGACCTCCACATCATAGGGATCTCAACTCAATAGACGGCGTGTCAATCAGATGTTCAGTCTGTGAGTTATTAGCATTTTAGTCCCGGGGGCCTGGTTGGATTTGTGTACGAACCAACCTGACTGTAACTCAACTATACCACAAACTCCAGTGGGGTAAACTCAAAGGGATGGTTATTCTCTAAGGATACTGTCATCGCTGACGGTTCGTCAAATGGACGTCTGGTGCCAAAGATATGGCCCAAGAAAGCAAAGGGTCCGTAATAGGTGCGGGTCCGGTCCGACCCGGTCAGACCGACTCCTCCTAACCTAGTCTGGGCTAACCCGATCTGGATCGACCCGGTCAGACTCGCTATGTTTGACTCGGCCCATTGGGTGGGTCAGCCCGCTAGGTTTTGACCTGGTCCGCTGGGCCCGGCCCGGCGGACCGCGAGGGCAGTTCGGCCTGATAGTGTCCACGTAGTCGTCTCGATGACTCAGCCCGAGAGACCGGGTAGGTTCAGACTAAAACACCGCAGGGGACGTCGCGGGTCAGCTCGAGTTACCGATGGCCGGGAGGCCAGCGAGCAGGCCGCGCGGGGCGCGAGCAGGCTGACTGGACACCGGGTAGGCCACGGCTGCACCGAGCAAGGCGCAAGGGTGCCAGGCAGGGTGGGTGAGTGCCGGGAAAGGTGCCGGAATTCCAGGCAGTGCACGTGGGCCCTGGGCAACAGTGCGGGGGCACCAGGTAGCATTGTGGGGGTACCGAGCAGCTTCACGGGGGCGTCGGGCAGTGGCGCGGGGTTGTCGGGAAGTGCGCCAGTGCACCGAGAAGCGGAGCGGGGCAGCGCACCGGGGTACTGGGCAGTGGTGCGGGATGCGGCGGTGCGTGGATTCCGCGGGCAGTGCGGACTTTGATCGTTGTCTTCATCTTCGTCGCTGCACGTACCACCTCCGTCGTCATCAATCAAGAACAAGCAAAGGGGAGAGGGTTGAGCCATGTTTGTGCGGCCCGCGCCCTCCTCATTACGGCGATAGCGTTTGGCAATGAAGTGCTCAACAAACTATGAAGAACTGAGGTTTAAACTCATACATAAATTAACTCAATAATCCCTCTACCTTGCTTTCGTTCGTCGTCGACGAAGTCGCGGGAAGCGGGCGTCGTTCTGTTGACATCGGAGGAAGAAGAGCTCGAGGAAAACAAGTTGAGATGACGTCATCGGCATTATTCGTGGGCGGTAGTGCTTCCCTTTCTTGCCCCGGTTGAAGAAGGATGAAGATGGAGTTCTTCGTTCTTCGTTCCTTGTGCGTGATAGTTCTTTTTTGGAGGAATACTTTTCCAATGGTTGGGTGTCATGTCTCTTTTCCAGTATTTTGCTTCTTGAAGAAGTCATCCCAAAACCATTCCCCAAGATTCCTTTATATAGGAGAGGGGGAGAGGTATGTAACCATTGTGGAATTTATGACGGTTCATTTATTAGGAACCTTACTAATTTCTAAAATGTGGTTACTTAATTTAAAAAGAGAGAACAAATTAATTGCCTCCACTAAAATAATTCCACGAGAGGTGGCGCACTTAATTTAGAGGATGTTAAGAGGCTTCCTATAATTAATTTATGCACGTTGGTGAAATTAATTGGCACGCGCATTGGCTCAATTAATTGGTACGTGCGTTGGCACAATTAATTGTGCAGAGGAGGTCAAGAGGTCCTCCCTCATTAATGAGGCGTTATGCATCTCGAGTGGTCCCCACGTCGTAACCCCTCGTTGGAGGTTATGCTCGGGTGGACCCCACCACCATAACCTCTCATGGGTGGTTAGGGTGTGGTGGTCCCACCCTCAACTCTCAAGGGGAGGTTCCAACTAACTGCACACACATGGCGGCTGGAATAAAATAAAGTGTGGCTACAATTTATTTTATTATTATTTTTTAAAAAAGCCAAAAACTAACTTTTAAACTTGACAGAATGCAACTGCGGTGAAGGTCTCACTAAGAAATTATTGATGTTGTGAGTTCAAGGGTGCCCTTGGATTTACATTCTAAGCACCGGTTCAAAAGTTATAAAAACCCTCTTGTACGTTTACTGAAAATTCCCAAACAAGACATCATAAATTGATTTCAGACACACCGGGCCTCAGAATCAAGCACCGTCAGAAACTGTGGGCTCATAAAATTCCCATGTATTTAAAAAAAATTCATAGGAATTTTCGGTCTTTACAAAACTAGACTATTTTAATAAATTTCATGTATTGAGCACAAAATAGCTTGTTAATCTAATAATTCATTGTCTGCCTCATGAATATTCAAATTTTTAAATGAGAAAACAATTCTTCATGTCCCAAATGACATAAATGAATTGAAATTTTTATATATGAGTGTGGAATTAGTGTTTATTGTTTCAATAACAGTATATGGTATGTTAAAAAGAACTAAAACTTGTTTATATTGAATAGTATATAGTTTTTAATAATACAATTTAAATTGAAAGATTACCTATGTTTTGATCTTTCAAACACAAAATTATAGTTGAGAAAAAAAAATTAATTGGTTTATCGAACACATGATGAAATATTATTAACCTGAAATCCATGAAGTGACCATGGTAAGGGGTTTACTATCAATTAAGAAGTATGGAATACTCAAAAATGACATAATTGATTATTTCTATATAAATACTTTTTTATGTTTAACAACTCCATGGTTCATAGTTAAAATTATTCAATTCTTCATAAAACATTATTTATTCTTCTATATACTCATGTGGCCTTAGATTCTATAAAAAATATACATTAAACTGTTCATCAATTGAACATTTAATGATTTCATCCAAATGAAAATGAATATCATTCCTTATTTTATACCGAAAAATTAAATCATCAACATTTATTATCATCCAAATTACTAATAATATGAAATTAAAAATAAAATTTGATTATTAATTTTTTTCATTGTCACGAAGCATATATTTTCCCATTGAATCATCTTTGATCTCCCCACCAGTAGCTAGGAATGCCCTACCTTAAACAAATGGATCATTTTTTTAACACACTATATCTAGAATTTGAATGTTTTTAGGTAATGTAACCTTCTTGAAATTCACTAATAGATTATAAAAAATATATAATGAGTTGTGTAACATGCCATTCATCATACACCAATGAAAAAGAAGTGGATTTCAACTCCATCAAACCCAACATAGAAACATTGTTTAATGAAAATTGATGAAACAATATATTACGTTACATAGTAAAGTTTACTACTTATTTTTCATTTTATAAAATGTAGCATAATGTTTCATATGTATTTTATTTTTTGAGGTATCTTATATTATATGAAATGAATATATTAATTAATTATATAAATAGTGGAAATATATTCTATAATTATTTTATTGACTAATAACATATTCAAAAAGATCCCATAAGATAGAATTTTTTATGGCCTTAGATAATGGATTTCTCATGTCAATGGTCATAAAAAATCAATGAATTTTAAATTGTGTGATTAATCATTATTTATCTTAACTATTTGGATAAAGGGAATGTGATGGTAATATGTGTATTAACTTTGTCAGTTTTTGAATTTTCCAACATAATCAAAATTATTCTTCCCTAACTTAATCATATCCCGCATCAGTCTCTTTTTGATATTTCTTATGAAATTTTTCATCGTTAATTTATATTTGTACCATTGTATCATGTTTCCTAGAAATCTCATTTTTATAATTTTTCTTTTAATAATCATTTAAAATATTTTAATTATCTTCTTAATATATTATCCAAACTTATTCTATTGTTTTAATACTATATCCTATATTTCCATCAATAAATTTTTTTTTCCTCTATAGTTCATGGAATAATTTTCTAATCTCTAATAGAATGGTCACCTTCCACTTCATCTATTTGAAAAGTTTGGTTATTAATGAAATATTACTGGGAATCCATCTTATTGATTAGCTACCTAACAAAAACCTATAAATTAGAATTTTCATTAGATGGTATGGAAGTTTTTAGAAATTTATCCCATCAGTAATTTGTGTTTAAAGGGAAAACATATTTATTCCACATCCATTGGTTTCTCCATGATATTTTTAGATGGTTAATAAAACATTGATTTTAATTATTCAAAAATGTATTATGTCCCCATATTCTAGAGTTTCCTTTGTAAAATTTTCATATTCAAATGGATGGATAAAAAATTCCATGATGTGGATAATAGTTCTATAGGTCCTAAAAATTCTATAACGTTATAATATCTCATTGCGTGAATTTATAATAAAACTTCTAAAAACCCAATGATAATCTTATATCAAATAACTTTTTTTATCCTATGAAAAACAAAAATTATAGGGATTCTGTATTGAGAGTTTTAACCATGTTATTAATAATTTATTTCAGCTCATTGGTTGTAAAATTAGAAAACAATACCACATATAGATCTGAAATAAATGAGTTTATATTAATATGTTTGAATTTTATATTAGGTTTGAAACAATATATGTGGAGTTCATTACTTATTGGAATACTAACTAAATATTTCCCTAATGAAATATCAATATTCATGAAAAATGTATCCCTAATCATTGAAAAATCACATTCATTTATGAATCACCTTAGTAAAAATGTTTTTTCGATAAAACATCCTTATAAATAAATTGAACATTTAGTCCCGAGTATCAAAAAAAATTCATCCAGCAGTATAAAAATGATTTTTTACATACTCATTAAAAAAATAGAAACATTATTAACATAAATAACATCCTCACTAATACCATTCCAAAGTAGTTAATGAACTATAAAATAAAATAATTTAATAAACTCCAAATATTCCTCAAAGGGATGACCATTAATAGATTGTATTATGAGGAGATATGATTTTTTCTACTCAAAGATTGTATAACTCTGATATAATATTAAAGTTGATCTATTATAAAAAATAAATGAAATTTTGAAATCCCATTTTATATGTTATTAAAAAATCATAAAATTTTGAATGATAAGGAATGTGAATCTTATTTATGTTTTAAACACACTGAATTTAAAAAAAATATTAAATTTTTTGTCTTTATTAATAAGAAATGTCAACGTTCTTTAATATCAAAAATTAAATGATATATCGCAAATAAAGAATATTACAGTATTTTAAATATATTTTGGAATCATTATTCTAAAATACAACATATAAAAAAATTCAATAGAGTACCTGAAAAATTATTAGCCTTTTTTACATAGATTAAAAAATTTCAATTTTGTGGGGTTAAATGTGTCTTCACGAGAAATAGTACTAATAATATAGTACTGATACTATTATAGTTATAAAATTTAGATATTTATAATCTTATGTAATATAATGTAAGAAAATATAGGGTTTATCCCATTTTAATGATATATGGTGTGAAATAAAAACAAAAAAAACAAAAGGATCATATAAAATATTGTTGAGGGATTGTGAAATTTTAAGAAACCATTACTGAAATAATTAATATATTTATAAGAAATATATGAAAAGTGAAAATAAGTAAATAACGATGGATTATGTGAAAAACATGAATAAACTAAATGAGTTCATGATCATGTCCCTTATATTATTATTGGTAATAGATGGTTGAAGAGAATTTTAGAGAATGAGTTGAATCACATAGGTATCACATGTTGAAAATAGATTCTTTTTTAAATGTTCTATTAATTGATATGTCAACAAAAATATAAGTAATGGATTATTAATTTTTGAGAAAATATAAAATCAACATTATTAATGTTAACTACATATTTTTGAGATATAAAGGTAATAAATTAGCTACTATTCAATCATTATTACATACATTATTATCGAAATTATTCTCACTAGAAATAAAAATTCTAGCACTGAATAAAAATTTCATACCATGAACATCCAGAAAAAAAACCTAAATATGTTAATTTAGGTGGAGCTTGATTGTATTCTATATGAAAAAATAATGTAAATATATATTTATTTTTCAATTCATCATTGAAGAATGTATAAAGGATGGAAGTAAGAATGATCTAGGAAGAGAAACAGACCTCTACGAAAATTAGAATAAGAAAATATAGGATAAATTATTTAATAAAACCCAAATCACAAATAAATATTAGTTACACGTTTTCATATATTCAGTAGTGAATAATTGATAATAATACATTTCAAAAAATATAATGTAAGTAAATGTTACTTTGTAACGACGGATCGTATCTTTCAAGATCAATCCTTTCTCTAGTTATAACTCCTCAAAACATTTTCATCTAATGCTACAACACACTTCAGGTTTTGTTCCTATCTTATTTGTAAAATACCTAGAGTTTATGTATGAGAATGAATTTAATCAATTTTATAATGAAATTATCTACTACATTATTGAACCTCATTATATTTATGAAATATAATGTTTAAAATTTATTATTTTAATATTAAATTGTATCTGGGAAATAGAATCATTAGACCAAAAGTAGAAATGCTTCTTTGTTGTAAAAACATTCTTAACCAAGTACAACCACATTCAGAATTAATTTTTTCCACATATATTATTTTTTCACCACAAGATCACAATGTATGGAACTCAAGGAATTCGATTAACACTTTTTCCTCTTACTTAATTATATAAATAGTGCATGCACACTTTATATCATTATATATCTTTAAAAATATCTAATATTATATTTTTTCTTTCCTATATCTACTTGAAATAAAACCATGTAAAGTTTTACAGAATTGTAATTTAAAAAAGTTAATTTTTCTAAAACACATCAATGGTAATCGTTATGCAGACACTAATTAGTGATATAGAAACATCAAACATCACTCAATCCAAAAACAAATCCAACATCAAACACTTATCTGGATCAAATTGAACTATTTTATATCATGTATCCTCTACTAATAAAGAATCATGTATTTTTTACTCCTTAAAAAATATATACTAGTGTCCCAGATCGTTAGCATCATTTAATTTTTAACCCATTCATCTTCTAGATGTATTCAGTTAGTTAATGCCTTGTACCATTTTGGACTGAACTCACCAATGTTATGGAATAAAACAAATCATTTTATGTGGTTATCAACAATAATCCACATCACCAGTCTCCCCATCAGCTTATCAAAGTCTTGTTCCATTAGTATGTCCTATAAAAATTAAATCTTCATCTACTTAATCTTGTAGTGTAGTCTAGTGAAACTAATGTTTCACGATCGCCTTCTATTGTCTTGTTGTGATATTTTGTTAAGTAGGTGGTATGCATGTAATTATGATTTAATAAACACACTATTATTGAACATTCTTGATGGTTCCATGGTTAATTAAATATGAATGTGAAAGAAAACTATAGAAATAGTTATTCTACTTCATTATGATTGAAATTTATCAATGGTTATATCCTTTTATACCATTTTTTATACTCGACTGAGATCCCCTAGATCAATGAGGTAATCATCCTTAAAATTTAATTTTGAACAGTATTCTTTCTTTGTGTTTCATAATTTGATAACATCATCACCCATGAATCATCCATTTTTTTGAATAATTAATTCAATATTTTTTTTATTCTTAAATCAATCGTTGCTTCTATTTTTGATCATATATTCTAGATATAGTTTAATTAATTAATTTAGAGTAATATTTTGACTTTTTTATTATCATAGATTGAAAATTACTTAAATCGGATCATTATTTATTTTAAAAAAAAATTATTAGCTTCAAGATCATAAAACCCTAGTTTCATTTTTGGTTACTGGTGTCTTCATGTTTCAATCATTAAGACCAGTTTAGATATCCTTGGACAATGTTGTATATCAGTTTTGCTCAACCTCATCTTAATTCAAAAATGGGGTTATGGATGGTGAAATATCTTATACTTAGGTGAAATGTATTATATGAGAATCTGGTGGAATTTGTATCCTACACATTTCAAAAAGAATATACATCTACATGGAAGGTTTTATAAAATTTCCCATATGGAAAAAAATCATATTCCCTAAAATCATGAAAAAGTATAACATTCACGATTTTTTTTAAATTCTTCTTCAATGTCTTATGAGTCTTCAGAAAAAAATATCTTACTAAAAATTTTATGATCTAAAGATTTTAATTTAAATTGAATTAAAAAAATATAAGTTTAATTTCATTGTAATAAAATAAAAAATAAAAACAAATAGAAAACTCATTGTATAAGAAAAATAAATTTTAAATTTCATTTAAAAGGATTTAAAAATGATCCACAAAAACATAATAAAAAACAAATAGTTTTGAAATTATTAATTACACCACCTGAAAATAATATTTCTAATAAATTCACCAAATATAAGAAAATATTTATTTTATGAAATTTATGATTACTCAAATAAGAAAAATCATTCAATTAATCCTATAAATAATTTTCTTTGGAAAAAAATTCTAAAATTACATCTTATAAAAAAGATATTACATTTTTAATAATTCACAATTGAAAAATAATTTATATTCAAAAGAAAAAAAATATAGTCAAAATGAAATGGAAAAAAATTCTGAAAATATAGTCACATTAATAATATTTAATTATTATGATGAATGGAAAATAATAAGAACTCTATATCACACCAAGATTCGTTATGTTATGAGGAGATAAATTGAACTGTAAAAGAGAATTTGTTAGTTTTTAGTTTAATTAGGTTTCAGGACCATTCTCTATGGATTAAATATTATACCATTGATTATTTGATGAGGCATTGTTATTATGTGGAGGATCACATCAAAAAATTACATGGATGATGTAGTTTATTTGATGAGGGGATCATCATTCCTTGATGGGTTGAGTTATGCTCCGATATAGTTAAGTTAGGTTGGCTTTAATGTATTATATATTGTATAAATTAAAATATAACATGTTAATTTGAGGGGAATATGTTTAAATAGATTTTCAATACCTAAATTATGGGACTTTCCCATGAAATCTGTGTCAAAACAGACCCACCGAGTTCTGACCCTTGACTACCCCAAGCCTACCTCAAATAGGTTAGGGGATGGAATCCAGCACTGAGTTGGAATATACAAAAAAATGGGAGGAATTATCCTAAAGAACCTATACATACCCACAAATATCTATGCCAAAACAATGCTTAAATTTAAAACAACGGAAACCAATACATGTATACATATAAGTTCCCATAATATATCAAGACAGTAATGTGTCGACAGAATAAAAGGTCTCCCAATATAATCCCACCAAAAACTATAAAGAGTTTAAACTACTCAAGGGTGAGGTCTATGAAAAATGAAAGCTTCTAGAAATACACCTCTGTCAGAAAATATCCGATTACACTCCAACCACACCACGTCCTCCCCTGACATCATCAAAAAATGTTTTTTGCATAAGACATGACATGTGTAGGAAAATCTCATGCAAGGGGTGAGTATAAAAATACTCATTTGGACCCCTATAAAACACTAAACAAGAAAAAAAAGTATAGTGATCTTAGTACATGATATAAAAATTAATGTATAACATAAACTCTAATTTACACTCAGGAAAGACACCAAGCCACCAGGAAGACATTACCAACTACCAGCCACAATATAATTCTTAATGCAAATCTTGGTCTAGGATAATCCACTTCACAAGTAATTATAACATCACATAGACTTGATTAATAGGTCTATATAATTGTGTGTGTCCATTAAATATCATTGGTATAATATGTATATGAGATATAGATATAGGAAACACCCATAAACACTATAGGATTCCACAAACAAAATATGTATCTGTATGCTATATAGGGGATCGTATGTCAAAGGTACCATAATCCCTATTGATACATCATGCTAGATGGAGGGTCAGTGCCCTGCTTAGGGAGGTCATAGTGCTTCCACATACCACACCTAAGGAAAAAAGGATGATATGGGGTCACACTCGAGTGTCATGAAGGAACACTACAACCCTATATGAGACTCGACCTCTAGATGGGATCACAATTCAATGATGTGGTTATAATTCCACATTGTAACCCTGAGGGAAAGGACTAAGAGAACAAACTCAAGTTATACCATTCCAAACATAGGAAACAAAAAACTATAAAAACTATTAAAGTGGGAATGTGGCATGTACCAGGTGATACATGATGTGGCCATCTATTCATATGCCTTCCCATGTGGATTTTCATTAAAAAAATGTATGTCTTAGTATACATGTCATATAGATGGATTATATTACTTATGGAGGGACACACTACCCTTCCGATGTCATGTGGTCATTTCCATGTACTATGGTTGTTTTTGTGTATTATCCCATGTACACGAATTCATGTCTATGTCCCAGTACAAGACATGACACTTAGACATGTACTTTTTTCCACAATCATGTACTATCTATAGTACATGTTTACTAGTAATGGTGATGTCACATGAAGTGTGACCAATTAAAATTATATGGGATATTTCACTTCCGCTAGAACACTAGCGTTGCAGCTAGAGGGACTTGCATGTCATGTAATCATGAAATACATGTTGTTTTGATCAAGATTATCTTGATCCATTATTGATCTATTCCCCTTCATCCAACGTATCACTAGAGTCATTGACCTTATCAAAAACATTAGACCTGAGGTTGGATGATCCTTTCAATCATTAATGATTTGAATTTGGGTTCAAATATGCATGACAAATGTCATCCAAGAAAAATCCATCACTACATGCCAAAATTATGAAGAATAGGAAAAAAAATCTATCCATTTCACTCTAAAATTACCCACTACCATTACCACACCATGAACATTCCATCAATTATGAATTGTTCCCAATTTATCAATCCATTTCACTGAATAAGGGTCAGTCAAAAATCTAGTAATAGATATTTCATTTAACCACATGCCGAATGAGAATACATCATATTAATATATAATGAAAATAGTATGAAATAAATGTTTCCACAAACCTTTGGAATGAAACCCATCCATTTTTTTGGGTCTTGATTAGTTGTCGTATAATGAGATGAACGAAGAAGGGTAATCCAATGAATATAAAAATAATTCCATAAATTTAAATATACTGATGATGAGTGTATCAATTCTTTTCATGGAACTAATCAGTATTCATTAGGGATTAAGATATAGGATATAAATCACAAAGAAACACATAGTACATTGTGTTTGGAATAATCATTAAAAAACAATTGATAACTTTCTATCATAGTTGAGATATAGAAACTCCATTTGGATGATGATCCATGATCTAATATTGATCCATTTTTTTCCCTACAGCAATCTATTCAACTTTATTTTAGGTCTCCAGTGTTTAAAATCCAATCCTATGATAGTATCCATAACCCTATATTTAAGGATGGGTCAGGTTATTATGATAAAAAGAAATAATATAAATTCTTTAGTTTATTTATTTTATTTATTTCATGCCTGTGATAAATTTTTCACAAATATCATGAACCAACAATGTTTATGTTCTTCCTTTATTAAAATCTATGTTCTAAACTCAACATTGTATTTAGATTTTTGATTTGGGACCCTATTCTAATGATATTTCAATTTTTTAGAGAATTAGGGGTCAGTTATATATAATATAATTAATATATTTAAGAAAATTATAGTTATATTGGGCCTCATAATCTCACTCTGTCTCAATACCTAGTCTCGAATATAATTCATATTATATCAAAAAATAATTTATAGAAAATCTAAGTAATTATGTTCTCCCATAATTGGTATTTTAATCTCAAATATTGAAACCATACTAAAATAGATGAGGGTACTAGGCTCACATCTTGGTCTCCCACTCCATGGTTCTCTTTCGACGATTCCCATGCTGCAACCAAATACATACAAGTGGAATTAGTCTTACATGAAGGGATATCATCTATAAATCCTAGATCTCCATCAGTTAATCTTCAATTCCTAAAAATCTATCTCCCCAGTCGATAACGTGTGATGGGTCATACACATACCTCCACAGTTGTGACGTGTGTAAGACGTCATGTATCCAGTCTAACTGCGGTGGTAGATATAAGTGGAATACCACCACACCCACTCTATGAAATATATGTAAGGGACCAATGAATCTTTGAAATAAAATTCTACCATATCAAACTATCCTCAATCCATATCAATGTGAGGCCCTTAATAACACATGGTCTCCCCCCTAAAACACTCTATATTTTCATCTTCAGTCCTCATAATACACTTGACAACACTATGCGGTCATCATTAGCTCTTTAATGATATGAATCTTCTCTATAGTATATTGCACCAACATTTGGACCATGATTACTAACTCTCTTATATTAGTAAAAGAATGTTGTTGTCTATTGGAAACCCCATCAAAATACTCAAATTCTCTTATACCAATGGTGGAATTGTAATATTTTCGTAGAAAAACTACACCATGTGTATGTTATCCTCCTAAAAGTGACCAATGTCTAACACGAAATATTATTTATGTACCTCAAAGACCAAAATAGTCTTCTATTTCTGGCCATTTGTTTGGGAGTGAAATTACATGATCAAGTGAATCAATTTCCCAAAGGCCTCCAGTAATCCTCTCCATAATCTAATTCTGAAGCAGGTGTCACTATCAGAGATGATCATCAATTGGACTCCATGGAGTTGTACTATTTACTAGACACATATTAATCCAAATTACTCTAATATGCACTTCTCTCAAATTGAATGGAAGTGGAAAGACCCTATGTTTCAATATATGATCATCGAGATATATTTGTTTCCCCTGGATGTATGTGGTCATCCCCTCATGATGTTGATAGATATCCCATACTACTTCCACCCATGAACCTCAAGGTGTTAAGTTAAAGCTGTGGTAACATAGTGTTATTCCTTCACCTATTGACAAGTGAGGAATCACGAGACAATATCAACAACTCATTTCATCATGTATGGCCACAATAACTGATATCAGATGTATTGGTACATCATTTTCCATAATTAGATTTTCCACAAAAGGGTATGTCTCAAACTAATACATCTCATATTTTCACAACATCAAATATACCGTCATCCATCCTCTGAAAATTAAGTATGCTTCTCACTATTGGAATATTCATCGGGATAATGTGTAGTGGATATATATGTACATAAGTTTTCATTGTCAGTATCTATATGTTTTGCATCCCTAAAAGACTACAAAAGTGGTGGAGTAACAGCAATCAAATTAAGATATGAAGCATTATCATTGTTCTTGATGTTTTAATATAATTGTGATAGCTACTCTGACCCCTCCTCCGACAAGTGTGAACAAGTTCTCCGGCTGAGAAAATATTCCACAATATTCCCCTTACAAATAGTATAGAAATTATCTATTTCATATTCATGGAGGACCTTTATCCATCACATCTGTATCAAGTTAAGAACCTTTTTTGAGATGTTGTACTTCATTTTTTTGTGGTATCTGAAAATGGTAAACTGTTCACCCATCAGGTAGGTTCTCCACATCATTATTGTGAAGGATGAAACTGAAAACAGAAGATCATGGGTTATTAAGTTATTCTCATGGTGTCTTAGTTGATGAGAACTATAAGCAATCACCACCTTACACATTATTAGAAAAATCCCAATTTGGGTCTCTGACAAATGATAGAACAATATTCACTCAAGACAATCCATTGGAAATCTCATGATTGGAGCACTCATAAATATCTTCCTCAAATCCTGATAGCACGGTTGGAACCTTTTCATCCACACAAATGGTTAACCATTCTAATTGAAATAAATAAATGGTGATTCCACTATGGAGAAATCAAGTACAAACCTCCAATAGCACTTTAACAAACAATGGAATCTCTATACCTAGTTGAAAATATTAGTTGGATCCTAAGAAATAACTACCTCAAACATTTTTTTGGATCTAATACTACTCTATCCTCTATGATAATGTGTCCTAGAAAGTGGACTTATGAAATCCAAAATATAAACTTCCAGATCTTCTCGTAAATCTATGACTCTCAAAGTGTGTCTAGGACTATCCTCAAGTATCTCGCGTGCTCCAACTCAGATAATAAATACCCTAGGTTCTCATGAAATAATTCTACCATGAACTGGTATATTAAATACTAAGTGATATGGTTCTTGAGTCCCATGAACAATATAGTGCCATTTTTCTCACATAGAAACATCACCATGTACTTATTGTGACTGAGATGACATCTTAATGTCATCATTGGTATATCCTCATCCTGTACTTGTAAGTGGTGATATATGGAAAATAGTTCAATCATTGAGAACCATCCCACCCATATAAACTGATTAATGAGTTCATCGGTCAATGATAGTGGATAATTGTTATTTATGGTCTGAAGGATCAAGTTCTAGTAGTCCACACATAACCTTAGTCTCCCGACCATCATTCTATCAGAACAATACATGGGCCTACTAGGGGGAAATAGCGGGTCTCACAAAGGACATATCATACATTTCCTCTTACATCATGTGTAGATCATGATGTGTTGCTGGATCAATATGATATGATGGTGAGGATATCATTACTGTCCTAGGATGCATGTCAATAAATATTTCTAACTTTTTGTGGGTATGTATGCATGGTACATCATTAAGAATAATATACTCATAATCCACCACCACATTATAAAACTGATAAACCATATCATTCACTATTCCATGAGTAATCATATCCAACTAGTGTGTAATCATCTGTACACTTCTATTACTGAACTCATCTTTCTATTCCAAGGATTAATTTTCACCCACTTGGGATAAACTCATTCTATCATTATAGACACAGTGTATCCTATACATAAAGAAATAAATTTGGAAATGAACTATGTATAGCCATTCCATTATAAATATGATATCTTAAAGACTCATTACTGCTACAAAGAGATCCTGTGAAAAATTAACAACTCTAAGAATCGAATCACACTATTGGAATAAGTGTGAAATAACATAGTCACTACCTATTTGATTAATTAATCATAAGGGTTGATCTAATGGCCCAACTAGAAAATATAATTCTCAAATAATATATTTGTAATGTAATGAATTAATCTATCATATGCCTATAAATACTATAAATAATTTAGAAATGACATAGGTCTTACATCATATCTTAATGACCCCATTATTTATGATTAAAATTATCCTTTTTTTAATATCTTCTATATATAGAAAACATATGCAATATGTTATTATAAATATTGGGTGAAAATTACCATTATTTATCATTATTATTGGTAATACAGCCATCAAATAGTGATCATGTGATTGATAAAAATATAATGTTTTTAAAAAATTTCCTTTTGATACAGACAAAGAAGAGGATGGCCTCATCCAGTAGACAGAATCCAAACAATGCTCAATTTTCAGAGGTTGGAAAGGAGGTAGTGTCATTGGGATTCAATCATGACCAATCTCAAGATAAGCTTCAACATGTTAATCTTGAATTGAATTACCTACAGTATATGATCAAGTTAAAAGAGATTACCACCTGAGCGATTTTTTCTGAGCCGCCCCAAGAGTCTGTTAAAATCACACACCATAATCTTATGACTTATGTAGCTTTTATAAGGGGTTATGTTAAAAGATATTAGTTAATTATCATGTAATATATTTTTATAAATAAATGTCATATTCCATGTTTTTTATGAGAATAGCCTTTCATAAAATAATGATGAATTTGATAAAAACAATTTTGAGTGAAAATATTAATTTTAAGAAATATATACATTATTATATTAAACTAAGGTTTTTATTAGTTATATTACAAAAAAATATATATATAATGATTATATTAGTTCTTTATCTTTAATTTATTAGTTAATTAGTTTGATAAGAGTAATATATTTTATACACCAAAAAAATGTATTTTTAAAGAATTTATTATAATAATATTATGATTTTTTTTAAATAATTATTATTTTAATAAAATATTATTATCAAAATACTTTTATGAATTATAAATGAGTATATAATTTTTATTATGTCAATTGAAATTTTTATTAAGGTTTGAAAATAGTTTTTGTCAAAACCCATGAATTTTCAATAAATACAGGTTTCCATATTAAAAGTGAATATTCACATATTTATAATATTATTTATATAAAATGAATATTATTTTTGGAATCATGATTTCAAAATTAACCCATGGTGAATTTTTCCTAATTTTCTATGATAATAGAATTTTTGGATAAAAATTTCATTCTATATAAACAAAATATGAGTTTTATGACATCATAATGTCCCCCAAAATGATGTAATAAATACTATAATGGTAATTCTTGGCCCAATATATGTTTTAAAATTAAAATAATGTGTTTTTATATTGGTTTTACTTATTTTATAAAGAATTAGTGAATCCTCCAAATGTATAATATATTTTAAGATTTTAAATTCATTTCTTTAATAATGTGACTCACCTCCACATAAGAAAGGCTAATATTTTAATATGTCCAGACACTGGACTTATAAAATTAATTTTTACACTCCTAAATGTCAAAAAACATGGGAAAGTCATGGGAAGGTATGTGGTTTTCTATATTTATTTATATATATTCCAAAACCTATTTTTTTTAAATATTAATTAATCCCCCTCTCATTTCCTATAAATATCCACCCAATCTCCCACATCTCTTCACAAAAAATCCTTGGATCACGTCTCTAATCTATCATAACATCACTATAATCCTCCCATGGCACCCCATTTTCTCATTAATCCCCTCTCCAATATTTTTAAGTCACACACTCATATTAGGGATCCTCACTTCCCTTCCTCTCTTATTTTTATCCAATTTTCCATATATTATTACACCCTTTTATTTTAAATTAAAAATAATGGGGTATATTTTATAAAGTCCCCCATACTTCCCTTATTATTTTTTTATGATGTGATTCCTCCTTTTCTCTCATTAAACCTTCCAAAATACACTTGTTTCTGTGCCTAAATTTCTAAAGAGTTACTCCATTTCTCTTATTTCTTCATGTTTTTATATTATGTTATGCATTCTATTTCAGAATTCCTTGTGTTAGGATATGTATATATATGGCCCTATTATCTTAATTCTAATTTATATAATATAATATACCCATTTTTCTTTCATCAACCATTTTGATAATTTTTTATGTCATGTCGTTAGGCTGTAGAAATTGCACTATGATTTTCCATGATTAAATCATTGTGTAGTGAATACCATTCCCATTTCTCCATCAAGGGTATTCGCCTTTATACACAAATACACATGTATTATATAATTAAATGTATTTATTCGGCATTCCTTTTTTGTGGAATAATTGATGATGTCGAATCAATCCTGGTTATATGATCTATGTGGCACAGTTAACCATGATATTAAAATGTGGATGAAGGGTGCTCCTTGATAGTTATTCAATGCATTGGGTAATATTTAGTATCATGGTACATCATGTTGGGATATTGATTTTTATGATTCCTTTTAGGACATTTTCCACCATTTTGGGATAGGTTTTTTTCATGATTCCATTATGTTAATGATGTAATGTTTTATGTTATTTCCAAATTTCCATGTTATGATGATCATGTTATATTGTCCCTTTTTGTTCATATTTCTTTTGTGCTCCATTTATATGTCTATTTACTAGCATTTATTGTATCCTTCATGTTATTCATTTTTTACTCCCTTATTAGGCCTTTTAGCTCATCCATTTCTTATGTATGTCCTTAGGTTATCCAATACAATTATATTTATGAAGGAATGTTGTGGACATGTAAAAGAAGTTTTTAATAAAGATTTTGTATTTTATGTCTTATGATGTCAGGTAATTTTCCTAGTCCCAAAATACACTATACCTCTCAATCATCTAGCTTGTATTATGTTAATGTTTATATAATAAATCATGTTTAAGTGTGTAATAAAGAGAATAGTAGTAATAGTAGGTATCAAAGTATAGGTTTAGTTATTTTTGGGATTAGTATTACAAAGCTATATTGAAATACTTAGGGATAAGACTAAGTATAAGAAAAACATCCCTAAATTTTTGTGAGTATAGAGTAATTTATTTTTCAATAAAATAAATCTCCTTCTATATAAAAACTAGTAGAAGTGTCTATGGAACAAATGTATTGTGGCGTAACACCTAAAACACCACTTTGAGCTAAACTCAAATGGGAATTGGTGAATGAAAATGGGACAATATGGACTCTTGGTTCAACACTCTGAAGGGATATGCTTTGTTAAATTCATAAGCACAGTAAGAACCAACATTAGGTAATAAAAAACATCCCCCATGAATATATGTTAGGATGTATATCATGGTTATCTTATATCAAAACATAGAAATTCATAAATTATGGAAGTAAATTTAATTTATAAGTTATCCATTTTTTTCATTGGATTCCCCTTTATATTTTTTATAGTTTAAAATAATTACCACTATTTTTCCTTTTCTTATAGAAAATGGTCGGTAATATAAGGATTCAGGATAACCACCGATGAGAAGTTCAATGTGGGGATTGTTCTAATTAGATGCCCAATCAGATAGAAGTGGGAATAGAAAACATTGTTAGTATACACTCTTAAATATCTCTGGTTTTGAATAGAAACATGTTTCAAGAAGAACGTCCACCCCCCCCCAATAAATATCAAGTCTCAATCGAGATATTACTGAGAAAACGACCTCCTACATTAAATGGTTCATATGATCCCAAAATCTCCAAACAATAGATCAACTCCATTGGGAAGATCATCTCCATACATCAATGTTCCAAACATGAAAATGTTCTTCTGCCTTCTTATCATTTATAGGGTGAATATTATCAATGGTGGACATTAATCAAAAATAAAAATCTTTAGGAAGAGATAGATGAATTGGAATTTAAGGATTCACAAAAAATGTTTTTTGATAAATATTTTCTTCATACCCTTCGAAATATGATAAAAATGGACTTCTTTGACATTATTAAAAAAAGGTGATGAATCCATCAAATCATATGATGAAAAAATCATAGGACTTACACAATATGCCTCTATCTTTGTTGTTACTCCTAAATAAAAGGTTGGACACTTCTTTAGTGGTCAAAAACCTTGCCTAAAAAATCTCTAGTGATCTGTGACTTTGATAGCAATGACTAAATTGTTTGATGTTCCACCAAATATGAAAAGGATATCGGTTAATATCATAGGTATCATGTGGATAGAAAGTGGAAAGTGGACTTTATTTTTGGGAGTTTAATGGATAAATACAATGGTTCTAAAATATTATAGAACCCTACATTCTCAAGGTGCAAAAACAAGATCCCTATAAATTTCCTTAAGGGGACGAATAAATACTTTAGGTGTGGAAGAGAAGGGTGCCAAGACAATTATTACAAACATGAAAAACTAGATGTTGTGACATATGAGATAAAATATCCATTTGATCATTAATGCATTGTTCATTACTACAACTGTAATGAACCTAGGTAATTTTCAAACCAATTTCCTAAGACAATGATTTTTGGAGGAAACCAACAACCTCCAAGGTAGTAATGGAGAGCTTTTTTCATCACTACCACTTAATAGAATACTAACAATGTAGTGGTGACATGTACGCTAGTTATTTATTCATGAATAGTGAATATACTTTGTTATTTTTGTTTTACGAATTCTTTTACAACCCAAATGTTTATTAGAACAATCCAAACTCCACCAAAAATCATAGAAGTAAATATGTTGATTAGAATGTTAAATGGAACAGTAATTGCATCCCATTAATATAACTCCTCACATATTACAATTTTTGGATTAAAATTCTCGATGATCCTCATCATACTCCCTATAGTAGAATTTGATTCATTTCATGGAAGGGAATTTATTTCCCTATATAGTGGCAACATATATTTTTGTGAGATGTAAATCACTCTCCATATGCTGAATCGGCCTAAGAATCTACAAAATTCCAAGGAGGAGGATCAGTCTTCTTTAGCTCCATAATCTCAACAATGGATATTACTTTCTTATGAGCATCTATATTGGTCTCAGATGGTTGATTATATGGAAGGAATAATTCTCTAAGACATGCCTATTTTGGGGGAATTAACTGATTTGTTTCTCTAGAAATTTCATGGTCTTCCTCCTAGAATGTATGTTGAATTATCAATTAATATTATACCTATAGAATTTAAAATATCCAAGACTCCATATAGAATAGAATTTGTGGAGCATGAGGATCTAATGAAATAACTTTTAGAGAATCTATATGAAGGGTGTATACACCCACGTGCTTCACCATGGGATACACCAGTCCATTTTACTAAGAAGAAGGAAGAGTCAATGCACCTGTTCACTGATTATCATGATCTCAGCCAAATCAAGATAAGGAAAAGTATCCTTTTCCATAAATTGATGAATTTTTTGATAAGATACGTGGAGAACATAACTTCTCTAAGGTGGATCTGTGGTTGGGATATTACCATGTAAGGGTGATGAAGGATTATATCCCCAATACTTTTATGTAAACGTTTTGGGCACTATGAAATCACAATAATGCTTTTCAGACTCACTAATTATCTATAAATATTCATGGACTTGATGAATAAAGTCATTAGGGATTACCTCAAAAAATGTTCTCTATTCTTTATAGATGATATTATAATATAATCCAACCCCAAGGATGAGGATGAAGATAATCTAGGAACTATAATAGAGTCCATGTAAAAGGAAACATTCTATAAAAAGTACATGAAATGTGGATCCCTCCAAGAAAAATGAAATTAAGGGATGGTCGAGTCCAAAATATGTGACAGATATCCATATATTTCATGGGTTAGCTGGATATTATTGCTGATTTGTGACAAATCTCTCATGATTGTCAAACCCTTTTAACAAGATAACTCAGAAGGGAGTTTTGTTTTCTTGGAACTATAATTGTGAAGAGGAATTCAAGGGGTTTAAAATGAGGATTATCACTATGCATGTGCTAAATCTACCCACAAGTGGAGAACATTTCGTGGTATTCAATTATGATTTAAATAAAGGCTTGGAATGTGTGTTGATGGAAAGTTAAAAATTTATTACTTATGCTTCAAGAAAATTGGATGTTCATTAGAAGAACTATCCATCACATGATTTTGAGTTGGATGTACTGATCATCACATGGAAAATTTGGGTACATTACCTCTTTGGGGAAATGTGTAAAATATATATAGATCATAAAATCCTTAAGTATATATTCACACAGAAAGAGTTGAATATGTGCCAAGGAATATGGTTAGAGCTGATTAATGACTATGACTGGTCAATTCACTAACATCCAAAGAAAGTGAATAATGTGGCTGGTGCTCTAACATAAAAGGATCATACAACTCTTTCATTTATTAGAATTGAAAAGGATCCAATACTATTTTATTTGATGATGATGGAAATGGGAATCATTAATAAGGGAACATAATAAATCATTTCCCAAATGATAGCTCAACTGTCTCTTTTTGAAAGGTTAAAGGATGATCCAAATTATGATGCAGGAATTCAGAATAAAATGGAAACTTTCAAAAAATGACAATCCTCGAAGTATAATGTTAATGAAGAAGTAATTTTGAGAATTAGGTAATGATTATGTGTTCCATAATATCTGGAGATAAATAAATAATTTTTGGATGACGCAAATAGTTCGAATTTCTCCATTCACCCATGCATTAAAAAGATGTATCGAGATTTCCAAGAGAATTGATGGTGGGGTAACATGAAGAATGAGATTGTTGAGTATAAATAAATGTGTCTATTATATCAACCAAGAAAATGATGAGAGGTTTAATTCAAAGTGGGTTATCCAACCATTACCCAAGACATCTTGAAAATGGGAAAATATCACCAAGGAATGTGTAACCCAACATCAGAAGACATCCATAGGAAACAATGTTATCTGGGTTGTTGTGGATCATCTTACAAATAATGCACACTTCACTGCAATTCAAGAGGATTTCTCATTAGATCAAGTGGAACGATTATATATCAGAGATGTGGTAAGGAAGCATGATGTACCACTATAGATTGTATCCAATCATGATTAATGAATACCCTCCAATTTCTAGAAAAGTATCCAACATGCTCTGAATAGAGATCTAAAATTCAGTACGGCTTATCATCCTCAATTTGATGGCCAATCGGATTAGACTATCCAAACACTTGAATAGAATTTGATATCATTCTCAATGGACTTTATAGGATGATGGGTCGATATCTTCTTCTGATTGAGTTCTCTTACAATAATAGTTTCCACTAAAGCATCATAATAGATTCTTATGAAGCCCTTTATGAGAAGATATTCATAATACTGACACGTTTGGATGAATTTGGGGAGGAATAAATTATATGTCCAAAAATGGATGAATAAATGGTATATATGGTTAAGACCATCTCGTAGCACATTAAAGCTTATCAAATTTGAAAAAAGGGATATTATGAAAATCATCGACAAAACCTTGTTTTTGATGTTGGAGATATGGTTTTCCTCCACATATCACCATAGAATATAATTTTGAGATTTTGGAAGAAGGTAAAGCTTATTCCAAGGTACAACATCCATTTTTAGATGCATGATCGCATTGGAGCTATGTCCTACTGACTAGCACTTCCAAAAAACATGTCTCATATACATGATGTAATCTGTGTAACACTCTTGTGAATATATAGAACTCACCCATTATATGTACTCAATAAAGATGTGGAACTATTTGAGAATGACCTCTCCTATGAAGGGAAGTTGGTGAAGATCAATGATCATAGAGAATAATTTCTATGAAATAAGGAGATGTCCCACATGAAGGGGTTGTGGAGAAACAACAAGTTTGAAGAATCAACATGGGAAATAGAGGAAGTGATGAAGTTGAGTTATGATCATCTATTTTAGTATTGGAAATGGAAATTTTGATGGTGAAATTTCTTAAGGGGGGAATGTTGTAACATGTTAGTCATTATAAATAAAATCCCCTTTCTTTGGATGTCGTATAGTTATAGAAAACACATCAAATGTTTTTTTTGTTTTTATTGGGTTTAAATTATTATTAATTATAATTATCATTGATAATATATCCATTGAACAATGATAAAATGAATGAAATGAATATAAGTATTTAAAAAATATTTTTGACCCAGAAAAAAAGATGATGGCCTCATCTAGTAGACTCGGTCTGTATGAAGCTCATTTGACAAAGCTCAGAATGGATGTAGATTCAATGGTAATCGCCCATGATGAATCCCATGTTGAGAATCAACACATTAATCTTGATTGGAATCACCTATGGAAGATGTTCAATTTAACAGATATTACCACCCAGGCGATGTAATTCGAGCTACCCCAAGAGACTGTCACAATCGCACACCTTACATATAGGTCTTATGTGAATGTTATATGGGGTTATGTAACAAGTTATTATTTACTTATTGGGTAATCCATTTTTATAAATAAATGTTTTATTCCTTCAATTCCTTTTCCTAGAATATCATTTCTAAAAAATGATGAATTCGATAAATTGATTTTTTGGGTAAACATTGTAATTTTAAAAATACATACAATATAATATTAAACTATGTTTTTCATTAATAATATTAGAGAAACAATTATTATAAATTATTATTATATAAGTTTCTTATCTATAAATTATTAGGTAATTAGTTTAAAAAGAGTTATAAGTTTTATATGATAAAACATAAAGTGTATTTTTAATGAATTCATTTTAAGGAATTAATGTCTTTTTGAAATAATTATTATTTAAAAAAAATATTATTTTAAAATCAATTTTATGAATAATAAATTGGTATTTAATTTTTTAGGATGTCAAATGTAATTTTTATTACGGTTTGACAACCGTTTTTTGTCAAAATGTATAATATATTTTATGATTTTAAATTAATGTCATTACTAATGTGACTCACCTCTACATAAGCAAAGAAAATATTTTAATATGTTCTAACAATAGCCTTATAAAATAATGTTTTCCACTCATCATTGAAAAACCCCCTGGGGAAACCCCTGGGAAGGTTTTTTTTAATATATAATTATTCAGATTCCAAAACCTATGATTGTTAAATAATAAAGAATTCATCAAAAATTTCCTATATAAACCCACTCAGGATCCCACATATATTCACAAAAATACATGGATAATGTAACTACAATATAATAACCTCTCTATAGTCCTCCCAAGGTTCCCTGATCTCACAAGAACCCCTTATTCAATCTTTTGATGCCACACTCTCAAGTAATGGATCCCCACTTTCATTCATTTCTCATTTTTTCGAAGATTCCTTATATTGTTACACCCATTATTTTCAATTAAAAATGATGTGAAATGTTTTTTTACCTCCCCCATTCTTCCCTTATTATGTTTTTATGATGGGAGACCACTTTCCATGTCATTAATCCCTCCCATGTACTCTTGTTACCATGCTAAACCTTCGAAATATTTATCCAATTTCTCCTATTTCTTCAAGTTTCTTTATTATGTTATGCCTTCTATTTCAAAACTCATTATTTTTATAGAATTATTAATATAACCCCATTAATTTCCATTTTATTTAAATATTATGAAAGACGCATTTATCTATTATCAACCATTTTTGTGAATTTTTATGTCACACTGTAAGGGTGCTAAAATTTCACTATGATTTTTCATGCCAAAATAATCATGTATTGGATACCATTCCAATTTATATATCAAGGGTATTCACCTTTATAAACATATACTTATTGATTATATACATTCATGTATGTATTCCACATTCGTTTATTGTGTAATAAATGATTATGTTGTATTAATCCATCTTATATGAACTATGTGGCACACTTAAGCATGAGATTAAAATGTTCATGAAAGGTTCATCTTGATAGGGCTCCAATGCATTGGGTAATGTTTTATATATTGATACATATTGTTTGGATAGGGGTTTACCTGATTCCTTTTACGATATTTTTCCATAATTATGGTATAGGTGTTTACCTGATTCCTTTATTTTAGTGACTTAATTTTTTGAGTTGTTCACACATTTCCATGTTATGATGATCATGTTATATCGTGCCTTTATTTTCATGTTTCTATTATTCTCTATTGATATGTATATTACCTAATATATACAAAATTCTTCACATTATTCCTTGTTTACTCCCTTACTCAGCTTTATTTTTCACTGTTTTCTTATGAATGGCCTCATGTTTTCCCATGCAATGTAATGTACGAAGGAATGTTAGGGTCATTTAAAAAACGTTTTTAGTAAAGATGTTGTATTTTATGTCTTAAGTTGTCATGTAATGTTATTAAGCCCCAAAGATACTAGACTTATTGATCATTTATGTTGTATTAGGTGAATTTTTATGTAATAAATAATTTTTATGTGTGTAATAAAGATCATGGTAGTTACAATATTCTCACTAAAGAATCAGGTTCCAATGAACCCAAATCATGGATCTAGACTCGTCCCTATCCACTGGCTCACTGAGCCTGGCGCTGACCACCTGAGGGTGGTGGTGGTAATAGGTTGATCCTCATACCACCTCATGATTCCATGTTAGCCCATAATCTATGTATTCCACCCTGATAACTATAAGGCCCCAGCCTTAAACCTTACTTAATCTTGAGTTATTACAAGATTACACATTGAGGATCTTTTCGGGTTTAGAGTTTTAGAGAATTAGATCATAAAACTTGCATTACATTCCACATATAAACAAAGTGGTTACATAAAGATATTATTCTTCATTCCCATCAATGGAAACATATTTAAAATAAACATGGATTCTTTCTTGACACTTCCTTGACACTATCATCATATCATGTACCTTTCCCTTGACCTGTGAAAAACATTTCAAAAAAAACTTGGGATGAGCATAAAAAGCTCAGTAATGGATATAAAAATATGGAAAGGAAACATGGGTACATATATAAATAAGGATGAGATCATACTTTACCCATAAAACATAAGAACTTTAACATACCTCATCAAATCATGAATAAATCATAGAAATCATAAGACATAAAGGTAACTTGAGGCATTCATAACATTCTTACGTAGGGAGTAACCCTCTTGGTTATGTTTGGAATACCCATCACAGTATATTCCCTAAATCTCTTCGGAGAAACCTTAACGTTTCACTCCTTCGCGTTACCTAATGCATTGGAGAGCTATATCGGGCTCACCCGCCCTTAGTTTATCATGGAACCACCCGTCTTCATAATAATGCCCAAGAACCATAACATAATTGTATCGCATAAAACATACATAAAGGAAACATAACATTTCCACATTTCAATCACAAGATATCAATAAAACACATTGATATAATAAAAACATTATGAAAACCATTTTCAATACCAAAATAAAGGAAAAGTAAAACATGGTATTTATTTTTCTTTTAAAAATAATTTATGGCTTGTAGAGGAAGCCGAAACTCAAATAATGGTCACGACGGCGGAGAAGTCGTTGTCGCCGCATACGTACGACAAAAACATTCCCTTTTTTTGTTTTGTAAACATTTCGTATAAAAAAGATTCCTTTTGAATAAACATAAAAGTCAAAGGGGTTTTGTAGAGACCCGTAGCCTGACGCACATAGACCTTACATTACTTTTGCGGAATACTTAGTACATAACAAAAACACACACACACAAGGATCGTAATAGTTTAGTGTCTTTGGAAACTCGGAATGTAACCTTCTAATCGTGGTGAAAGATCTTCAACATCTCCCATAAAGATCTTCTTTTTTTTATACCTAAAACCTTTCTTTATCTCCTGGGGAAAAGAAAACATAAAAGGGTGAGCTCAAATGCTCAGTAAGGGTAAACAAAAGAAAAATCAATCACATCATATACATAAGAACATAGCTTTTGGAAATCTTAACCTGCAAAAGAGCTCATAATATCATAACATGGGATAAATCATAGAAGTGAAAATGAGATCACCATAATCATAACATGAAACTTAAAACTTTGTGGCATGCACACATAATCATGAAAAATCATTTCTTGTTAGTCATGACTCATTGCCAAGACTATCATAGTGGACAAAGTCCCTTTCTGAATCGATTAACCCTCGTTTCAGTCCTGTTTCACTGAACCGGTATAACCTACCATTTCAGCCATGTCTATCTCATGAGATATAAAATCTTTACCCAATGCATTGGAGGGAGATATAGGTCCCACCCATCTTATAATGAATCCTTTCTTATGTGTGCCACATAATCATAAATCATACATCATCGCATAACACATGTAACAAAAATTGAATTCTTGAAACATCATGACATCATAAAACAAACAATATAAGATAAAGGAATTCATAAGAATATTTCCATCACAACATAATAAAACCAATGTAATAATAGGGATAAAAATAGAACCCTTTTATTATCTTATATGGAAAATAATTTTGATAAAATACTTGAACTTCATTCTTGAGGAAAATATCCTTTCTACTCCAAAAACACTTTTCCTTTCTTAACATGTCATAAAATTTTAAACTAAAAGAAGTTGATTAAAAATAAACTTGAATACTTGTAAAGGAAGCTTCTTGGAAATAATGTTTTAGAAATCCTTTCATTCCGAATAAGTTAAAAAAACATTCTTCGTACTTTTGTCGGAAAAGTCAAAAAGTACCTCGTACGGAAAACGACAAAAGATTCCTTTCATTTCTTTTACTAAAAACTCACCGAAGGGTAAAAATGGATTTAAACAATTGTAGGTGGATGGAAGTAATATTACATATTGATGAAACATGGATGTGGATGATAAAATACACCCCAGTAAATACTTACGAATAAACAATCTCGGATAAAAATGAGATTGTGATATTTCCCTTACCTTTGGTCCGATTTGCTTCGTATGTGTCCGAACCTCCTCTTCTTTGAAGCGCCTCTTTGAGACCTCCTATTAGGGCACTAAAATTGGTCTTTGAGGAAGACCAGAACCTCTAGGATTATTCTAGGGAAGTGGAGAAGAGAAAATGGCAGGGGTTGTCCGAGCTTGAGTGCTCAAATTGGTGTGAGGAGGAGGGGGGAGGAGGTGTCCTTTTATAAGGGAGGAGAGGGGCACCTTAGGAATATCTCAAAATATTATTTTATATTAAAGTCAAAATCGGTTTATAATGGTTCCAAAGGGTCTTATTTCGAAGCTAAAGTGGGGATGGGTCGAAATCCTATCATCCAATAGAATTTAGACAAGTTTAGGATATTATTTTAACCTTATCAATTAGATTTAACTCTAAGTTAAATAATTTAACATTTACCGTGTCTTTTTGTTTTCTTTCACTATATGGTTAATACACTTACTATAACATGCCAAACGAACCCCAAATTGTTTATTATTAATATATATATCCTTATCTAAGTCATTTGGCCGAACCTTAGATTTTTAGGAATAAAATAACAATTAATAATATAATATTTGATTTAAAAACTATTTTGTGTCAATTTTGACACTATTTGATATATGATTTTTGTGAAAGTCATAACAGAATTAAATGTTAGAACCAAGTTGATTAAATCAACATTAATATATTATAGTAACCTAGAAAATTAGTGGAATTCATAAAAAGTTTCAAATTACATTTATTTTGGTGTTTATAACATCAATTATGTCAATATTTCATTAATAAGATAATTACTGCATCATCGTTGTGTCATAAATAAATTAAATTATTTGATGTCTAAAAATTACAAATAAAATACCATCATGTAGGAAATCTTTATATCTTTCTAATGAATATTTACAATCGAATTTATCTTATGTATAACCCCATATTAAAAATGATTTACTTATTAAACTTTGATTTTAACTATTTTAACCTTTCTTTAAATAAATTAATAATAAATGTCCTAATCTAATCCAAGTGGGCCTAAATGGTCATATTTTATTCCTAAGTTTGTTTTTGGTCGAATTACACTTGTCCAATAGAATTAGGACATGTGTTAGGGTAATATTAATATCATATTTACCCTTAGTTACCCTATTTACTATTAACCGCGGTAAAAGAAAAGTAAAAAGTTACTATTCACCAAAAATTATTTTCATCTCATTGAACCACATTTTAGTCCTTGATATTAACCGTGTCTGTCGGATTTTCAAAATTCTATTCACAGAAGCGGTAAAATTAAGTTTTATGCAAAATTCAGTTTTTTTAACCTACCACTTAGTAGTTTCACTATTCATCAAAAATTGATGTTTTTCAGAACAATGCCAAAATTTCATCCTAAGCTATATTTCATATTCCGAATTCAAAAATGAAATCTATTTTACCAAATTCATAACATAGAAGTTGCATTAATTAATTTTATAATTAAATCCCGCTGTTAAAATAAATAGCGTGTTTCTAGGAAACAAAATATATCAAAAGATTGACACTTGATTATGTCTGGTTTAAATGTGAAATTACAACCAATGACCAACATTGTATTAAATTGTAAAAATATATTCTAAATATACTTTAAAACCACTCAAATTAATAATTTATCACTATTAATTATTTCGATTAAAAAAGTTGTTTTTAATTATAATTTAGTAATTTTCACTATTCATTAGATTGTGAAAGTTATCCGAAAAGTACCAAAATTTCACCTTAGGCTAAATTCGATACTCCGAATCCAAGAATGAAGTTCATTTTGAAAAATAAGATTTACAGAATTTTAAAAAGTGGTTATTACTATTCATAACGGCTAGTTTTAATAATATTATAATAGCATATCATTGTTTCGTGAAACTCAGTATTACGTACCACACACGCTATCGAGGAAGGTTGCAATTGCGTGTAATGCAAGGCAAGTCAAGGATGCGTGTTGTGCAAGCTCCTTTTGGTGTAGCGTACAACACAAGACATTAGTGAAATAAAAAAGAATATTTTTCATAAAATCTCGGGCTGTTACATTCTACCCCCCTTAAAATGAATTTCGCCCTCGAAATTCGTCGGGGTAATAAATGGTTTACTATTTGAAAGTTTCTTTGATAGAAACCCACATCGTAAAAAGGAATACCAAAACTTGGCTTTAATAACTAAAGTATGAAATGTAACGATTACCCAAATAAACTAATCATTGGGTTTCCACATAGGTGAAAATATGGATATGGAAGAGAAATCTAACCATCATGTTCTGATGGAGAGTGGTAGAGGACATGGATATGGAAAATCCAGTAATCACAAATCCATATATTTGTGATGATATAAGGTACAATCCGATTCATCAGGTATAAGATCACTAGGACAACATTTTTGGTTTTCAAGATCATTTCCCTAAAGTTGAATAATTTGAATTAGAATAAATACTTACTTTATTTTGGTACAATCTCACTGTTGTTCGTGCCTTGAACAATTTCTACTTCATCCCTTAAATAAATGAAGTTGAATTTGTTATTTGTGAAGTGTTAGAAGATCATGTGATAGAATGACGGGTCATTCCATCTGTCTCAAACAAAAGGTTAGCAAAAATTATATACATAGGTCGATCTATAGTGAGATTAATCATATATGGTTCCTAAAATGGTCTTATACTTCATATATCATACTGCTTAATATAATAACACTAGTTTCTACTAAACAGGGACTTCCTGTAGGTCAGTGGTAGGCGATAAAGGCCAGTCGCACTTCGGTTGTGGGTTCGATTCCTATAGCCTTGTCCGAAGCGATGGGCTGTCGCCCGTCCTGCAGGTTGTCCTTTTTCTAAAACTACGTTACTATAACATCCCATCAATAATATCGAAAATCTTCTATCCTTAAACAATACTAACTTATGTCCAACATAATCCAGTCTAATCTTTAGGCTTATACATAATACTGCAGTCCACACTCATAATATAGTGACAACGATTACCAGAGATTTAATACTGTCATTGATCCCCACATATCATAAGATATGTCTTGTTGGTCACATTCCAAACATTCAAAGTCCTTAATCGTGTATTCTCTTGAATACCTTAGTGAAAACATGAGTGCAGTTAAAAGTTAACACTTTCCACATACCAAAATCCTCAAAATTCTATATACTCAAACCATGATATCACTTAGTCCTTATATCAATCATGAGCTCATGAATACTGTTAAACATCTCGTTTTCTCGTTTTCCCTTCATTATGCGCATATCATCTTATTTCCAAAAATATATGAATAACCTTTCATGGATACTGGTAACATTAATCAGACAACAGTGTAACAATCCTTACATGTCTCTTTATTCTAAAGTACCATGAGATTACTTATACAACATTGCACATGATAAACATGTAATCATTCCACTATATTCTTAAACCATTGACTGTGCTTCAACAATTCTTTCATCTCACATATCATTTGTAGTCTCTTCATCATCATCCACATAAATACTTCCCATACGACCATACTGATTATCTTCATGAGACTTTCCCTTAGGGCATTGGTTTGCATAATGCCCGCACATTCCACATTTAAAACATTTAACCATTGTTGATGTCGTAGCAATACCATTATCATCATCCATGTTGTTAACTGAACCTTTTCCTTTGCATTTACTTGCTTTGTGTCCTTCTTTTCCACACCCAAAGCATCTTCCAGTTCCTTTGAAACATTCTCCTTGATGCCTCTTCCCACATGATTTACATAGGGGAAATTGAACTTTCTTTCCTCTATGATCATCATGAAACTCCATCTTTCTCTTATTAGCCGAGTCGGGAAACTTACCAAATTTTACTTTATTAATCATATTATGAGATTGCGGATTCGGCATAATAATGATGTTTGGACTTCCAAATCCCATTTCATTATGAATAATATCATTCCATTGTCCATCATATTCTCCATTATCGTGAATCATCTTGTTTCCAGCCATTTTCTAAAACCCAAAAAGAATTGTGTGAGAGAAAAAACAATGCTAGGGAAAACAACATAGTAAAGGGGGAGTACCCTTAATATCTAGCATCTTAGGTTTAATTCTATGATCGTTAGCGTAGTTCTAGTACTATAACCTATACGTATACTTAACCTTAGGGACATCCCTAGACATACCTTAGAAATATCTCTAGGGATCTCACTAAAGTTCTCGCATCCTAGTTTCCAAAGGTTGACTAAACCTTTCCTCTGATACCAACTGTAGAGACCCATATCCTGACGCACATAGACCTTACATTACTTTTGCGGAATACTTAGTACATAACAAAAACACACACACACAAGGATCGTAATAGTTTAGTGTCTTTGGAAACTCGGAATGTAATCTTCTAATCGTGGTGAAAGATCTTCAACATCTCCCATAAAGATCTTCTTTTTTTTATACCTAAAACCTTTCTTTATCTCCTGGGGAAAAGAAAACATAAAAGGGTGAGCTCAAATTCTCAGTAAGGGTAAACAAAAGAAAAATCAATCACATCATATACATAAGAACATAGCTTTTGGAAATCTTAACCTGCAAAAGAGCTCATAATATCATAACATGGGATAAATCATAGAAGTGAAAATGAGATCACCATAATCATAACATGAAACTTAAAACTTTGTGGCATGCACACATAATCATGAAAAATCATTTCTTATTAGTCATGACTCATTGCCAAGACTATCTTAGTGGACAAAGTCCCTTTCTGAATCGAGTAACCCTCGTTTCAGTCCTGTTTCACTGAACCGGTATAACCTACCATTTCAGCCATGTCTATCTCATGAGATATAAAATCTTTACCCAATGCATTGGAGGGAGATATAGGTCCCACCCATCTTATAATTAATCCTTTCTTATGTGTGCCACATAATCATAAATCATACATCATCGCATAACACATGTAACAAAAATGGGATTCTTGAAACATCATGACATCATAAAACAAACAATATAAGATAAAGGAATTCATAAGAATATTTCCATCACAACATAATAAAACCAATGTAATAATAGGGATAAAAACAGAACCCTTTTATTATCTTAGATGGAAAATAATTTTGATAAAATACTTGAACTTCATTCTTGAGGAAAATATCCTTTCTACTCCAAAAACACTTTTCCTTTCTTAACATGTCATAAAATTTTAAACTAAAAGAAGTTGATTAAAAATAAACTTGAATACTTGTAAAGGAAGATTCTTGGAAATAATGTTTTAGAAATCCTTTCATGCCGAATAAGTTAAAAAAAACATTCTTCATACTTTTGTCGGAAAAGTCAAAAAGTACCTCGTACGAAAAACGACAAAAGATTCCTTTCATTTCTTTTACTAAAAACTCACTGAAGGGTAAAAATGGATTTAAACAATTGTAGGTGGATGGAAGTAATATTACATATTGATGAAACATGGATGTGGATGATAAAATACACCCCAGTAAATACTTACGAATAAACAATCTCGGATAAAAATGAGATTGTGATATTTCCCTTACCTTTGGTCTGATTTGCTTCGTATGTGTCTGAACCTCCTCTTCTTTGAAGCGCCTCTTTGAGACCTCCTATTAGGGCACTAAAATTGGTCTTTGAGGAAGACCAGAACCTCTAGGATTATTCTAGGGAAGTGGAGAAAAGAAAATGGCAGGGGTTGGCCGAGCTTCAGTGCTCAAATTGGTGTGAGGAGGAGGGGGGAGGAGGTGTCCTTTTATAAGGGAGGAGAGGGGCACCTTAGGAATATCTCAAAATATTATTTTATATTAAAGTCAAAATCGGTTTATAATGGTTCCAAAGGGTCTTATTTCGAAGCTAAAGTGGGTATGGGTCGAAATCCTATCAACCAATAGAATTTAGACAAGTTTAGGATATTATTTTAACCTTATCAATTAGATTTAACTCTAAGTTAAATAATTTAACATTTACCGTGTCTTTTTGTTTTCTTTCACTATATGGTTAATACACTTACTATAACATGCCAAACGAACCCCAAATTGTTTATTATTAATATATATATCCTTATCTAAGTCATTTGGCCGAACCTTAGATTTTTAGGAATAAAATAACAATTAATAATATAATATTTGATTTAAAAACTATTTTGTGTCAATTTTGACACTATTTGATATATTATTTTTGTGAAAGTCATAACAGAATTAAATGTTCTAACCAAGTTGATTAAATCAACATTAATATATCATAGTAACCTAGAAAATTAGTGGAATTCATAAAAAGTTTCAAATTACATTTATTTTGGTGTTTATAACATCAATTATGTCAATATTTCATTAATAAGATAATTACTGCATCATCGTTGTGTCATAAATAAATTAAATTATTTGATGTCTAAAAATTACAAATAAAATACCATCATGTAGGAAATCTTTTTATCTTTCTAATGAATATTTACAATCGAATTTATCTTATGTATAACCCCATATTAAAAATGATTTACTTATTAAACTTTGATTTTAACTATTTTAACCTTTCTTTAAATAAATTAATAATAAATGTCCTAATCTAATCCAAGTGGGCCTAAATGGTCATATTTTATTCCTAAGTTTGTTTTTGGTCGAATTACACTTGTCCAATAGAATTAGGACATGTGTTAGGGTAATATTAATATCATATTTACCCTTAGTTACCCTATTTACTATTAACCGCGGTAAAAATAAAGTAAAAAGTTACTATTCACCAAAAATTATTTTCATCTCATTGAACCACATTTTAGTCCTTGATATTAACCGTGTCTGTCGGATTTTCAAAATTCTATTCACAGAAGCGGTAAAATTAAGTTTTATGCAAAATTCAGTTTTTTTAACCTACCACTTAGTAGTTTCACTATTCATCAAAAATTGATGTTTTTCAGAACAATGCCAAAATTTCATCCTAAGCTATATTTCATATTCCGAATTCAAAAATGAAATCTATTTTACCAAATTCATAACATAGAAGTTGCATTAATTAATTTTATAATTAAATCCCACTGTTAAAATAAATAGCGTGTTTTTAGGAAACAAAATATATCAAAAGATTGACACTTGATTATGTCTGGTTTAAATGTGAAATTACAACCAATGACCAACATTGTATTAAATTGTAAAAATATATTCTAAATATACTTTAAAACCACTCAAATTAATAATTTATCACTATTAATTATTTCGATTAAAAAAGTTGTTTTTAATTATAATTTAGTAATTTTCACTATTCATCAGAATGTGAAAGTTATCCGAAAAGTACCAAAATTTTACCTTAGGCTAAATTCGATACTCCGAATCCAAGAATGAAGTTCATTTTGAAAAATAAGATTTACAGAATTTTAAAAAGTGGTTATTACTATTCATAACGGCTAGTTTTACTAATATTTTAATAGCATATCATTGTTTCGTGAAACTCAGTATTACGTACAACACACGCTATCGAGGAATGTTGCGATTGCGTGTAATGCAAGGCAAGTCAAGGATGCGTGTTGTGCAATCTCCTTTTGGTGTAGCGTACAACACAAGACATTAGTGAAATAAAAAAGAATATTTTTCATAAAATCTCGGGCTGTTACAGGTTTATACACCGTATAAAAGAAGGTTGTGTATAAAACAAAATATGCCTCAATGAAAGGAGATTGAGATGAAGTCCCATACCTCAGGTCTGACTTGACTCGGTAGTTCTTTAATGTCCTGAATAATAAACTTGAGTTAATTTCTACTTGTTTACGAACCTTTTTCAAGTTCATTATTCCTTTTATATCACTTATTTCCATGTCGTGAACACTATGTAATTATTTAAGTTAATAACGGTCGTTTTAACGATCATTGGTACTTGAGTCAAAAATAAGCCCTTTATAATTGCAAGTTGTTCATGTATCCATTATATCTAGAATGGTATTCATGATGTATATATTATATAAGTCATATATATCCATTACATTCATGCATTTATAATATTACATAATCATTTAGAGGTAAGAAATGAAATGCACCGTTCATGGAGACGGTAAGCCGTACGTACGCATGAACGCTACTTCCATTTCTATTTCATATTTTCTGGAATGGAATCATAATGATATAAGAGTATATTATAATTCCAGTATAATAACATATATAATATCATTAAATTTATCCTTTACACATCCCACATATGGTATTAACGAATCAAATCACTTTCAGGGGGCGGTAGTCCGCACTTCCTAAAATGAAGATATCGTGTTTACCCATAATGGAAACAATAATTTTATGCCATAAATGAAAAATAAAGAAGCTTAAGGAAAGAATAAACATATTATATATCATATATAAAAATAGTGACATCATAATGGCCACCTTTGAAGGTGTTAAATGAGTATTGAACAATCATCGTTTCGGGAGGCAGAATTTCTCCATCCACGGAAACCGTATGTTCTTTAACCATTTCATGTAGTTGTGTTAGAGTGTAGCTCAAATAAATCTTATAACAACATCCTAGTATATTTAAGATACTGTTGATGTTTCAAAAGAAGTAAATAAAAAGAGTTTAGGGGGTTGGATAAGCAAAATAAAACAAATGAACATGAGAGAATGAATTACCTTTAAAAGTGTAACTCCTTTTGATTTGAGCCTAAAGGCTTCCTTTGAAAGGATTCTTCCCAAAGGGAATCCTCTAGGATGAGGAGAGGGATGTGGAGAGAGTAAATGGGCAGGGTTTGGCCGAGCCAAAGGCTTGAGGTGTGTGTGAAATGAGGTAGAGGTGGGGGCCTTTTATAAGAGGAGAGGAGGGGCACTTTTGGAAAGTAAAGATAAGTTACTTTATTTTAAAAAGAGTTTCGGATTCAAAAGGTCCCACATTGCTATAATTCGAGGATAAGGTGATAAGGCTTCTAAATACACTCATCCAATTGGTTTTTTCCATGTGTAGGTTTTAGATTTTTCATTATCTTTCCATTTTATTTAAATCGTTAAATAATGAGGTCATCGCTGCATCATCATGATGTCATAAATAATTTAATTTATTTAAAGTCTAAAAATTATAAAAAAAATACTATGATGTAGGAAATCTTTTTAGGTTTCCGATTACTATTTATAATCAAAAATATGATCTTTATAACCCCATGTAAAAATTGTTTTTGTAAAACATATTATATTTGTGTCATTTTTACTTTTACATTAAATAAAAAGTTATTTATGTCATTTCCCAACCAAAGTGGCTCCATGGGGTCCCCAAGTTGACCCATGGCTTGTCGTGGTCGGCCATGACACAACCAATGAGGGTAGGACATGTGTCAAGCTCATCTCATTTTATTAAAGCATTATTTTTACCTTAAACTACACTAATTACCACTAATCGCGATTAAAAACTTAATAAGTTACTATTCACCAAAAAATTATTTTAATCTCATTGAACCACATTTAACTTCTTAATGAAAACCATGTATGTCAGATTTTTGAAATTCAAAACACAATGATGGCAAAATTTCTTTTAAATGGAAAATCAGTTTTTATAAGTACCACTTAGTGGTTTCACTATTCATCAAAAATTGAAGTTTTTCAGAAAATTACCAAAAATTCACCCTAAGCTATATTTGATATTCCAAATTCAAAAATGAAGTCTATTGTACCAAATTCAAAACATATAAGTCACATTAATTAATTTAATAATTAATTCCCGCTGTCAGAGCAAATAGCGTGTTTTTATAAAACAATAAGTATCAAAAGATTGACACCAGTTTAAGTCTAATTTCAAAGTGAAATTGATTACAATGACCACAATTAGATTAAATAGTAAAAATATATTCTAATTTTACTTCAAAACCAATTCAAAACATAATCTAATCATATAAATAAATTAGATTAAAAAGCAGTTTTGATGTAAAATGCAGTATTTTTCACTATTCATTAAAATATGAACATTGTCAGAAAAATACCAAAAATTCACACAAAGTAAATTTTGATGTCCCAATCATAAAGAATAAGTTTATTTTCACAAACATAGTTTATAAAATTTTCAAAAGATAGATTCAAAATTGGTTTTCCATCAAAAGGCAATAAAACCATCTTTTAAAAATATTAGTGTATTTCATGCTTAAGATTGGATTTATTTTCATTTTAAGCCTATAAAACACTATCTTAATCATTAATAGACATAGATAAAAATATCTATTATTCATTACTTACTTGGGATGTTACATCCTTCCCCCCTTTAGAAAATTGTGTCCCCACAATTTATTTACTTATCGAATAAATGGGGGTACTTATCCCTCATTGCATTTTCAGATTCCCATGTTGCCTCTTCAATCATGTGGTTTTTCCGCAAAACCTTTACCTGGTGAATCACCTTATTCCGTAACACTTTCTCCCTGTGATCAAGAATCTAGACCGGTTGTTCCTCATAAGATAGGTTCTCTTCCAGCTGAACTACCTCTGGACTCAAAACATGAGATGGATCTGGCATATACTTCATCAACATTGAAACGTGAAAAACATTGTGTACCTGAGATAAACTCGGAGGTAAAGCCACCCGGTATGAAACTGATCCAACTCTCTCCATAATTTCATACGGTCCAATGAACCTTGGACTCATCTTTCCTTTCTTACCAAATCGCATCACACTTTTCCATGGTGAGACTTTGAGAAAAACATGATCACCTACCTCAAAAGATAGATCCTTCCTCCTGTTGTCTGCATAACTCTTCTGCCTACTCTGAGCTGTTCTCATGTGCTTCTGAATCAGCTGAACTTTTTCTGCCATCTCTTCTATCAATTCTGGTCCCTTCAACTTCCTTTCACCCACTTCATCCCAGAAAGCTGGAGTTCGACACTGCTTCCCATATAATGCCTGAAATGGTGCCATCTGTATACTGGAATGAAAACTGTTATTATTTGAAAATTCAACCAAAGAAAGATGTTGGTCCCAACTTCCCTGATAATCCATAGAGCAAGAACGTAGCATATCCTCCAAGGTCTGAATTGTTTGTTCTGACTGCCTATCTGATTGAGGATGAAAAGCTATACTAAAATTTAATTCAGTAACCAACGACTTCTAAAGGCCTTTCCAAAAGTTAGATGTGAACCTGGGATCACGATCAGATACAATGGAGAGAGGAACTCCATGTAACCTGACTATCTCTTTAAGATACAAACGGGAAAGTTGATCTAAGGAAAAATTATCTCGTATAGCAAGTAAATGAGCAGATTTAGTCAAGCGATCAACAATAACCCATATTGCATTATTACCTCGAGATGTCTTTGGTAATCCCACAACAAAGTCCATGGATATATTCTCCCATTTCCACTCTAGCACTGGTAAAGGATGAATTATCCCTTTCGGTAACTGCCGCTCTGCTTTAACCTGCTAACATGTCAAACACTTCACAGTAAAATCAGCAATATCTCTTTTCATTCCATCCCACCAGTAATACTCCCGCAGATCCCTGTACATCTTAGTACTGTCAGGATGAACTGAAAACGGAGAACTATGAGCTTCACATAACAACTCTCTCTTCAACTGTGAATCACAAGGCACACACAATCTCTTCCCAAATCTCAAAATGCAATCATTATCAATGTTGAATTCAGGAAACTTACCTTTCTGAACCAGCTCTACCTTTTTCTGCAACTCACTGTCTTGCTTCTGTGCTTTCTTGATTCTATCTGATAGAGATGATCTCACTGATACCTAAAACAAAACAGAATAACTTCCTACACCAACAACTTCTATGCCAAAGTTCATCAAATCCTTAACCAAAGGATCACGTTCCAAACGCAACATTGCTAATGAAGCATTACTTTTTCGACTCAAAGCATCAGCCACTTTATTTTCTTTTCCTGGATGGTAATGAATTGTACAATAACAATCCTTGATTAATTATAGCCATCTCCTTTGTCTCATGTTCAATTCTTTCTGAGTGAATATATACTTTAAACTTTTGTGATCGGTATATATTTCACACTTTACTCCATACAAATGATGCCTCCAAATTTTTAAAGCAAAAACAACAGCAGCTAATTCCAAATCATGTGTAGGGTAATTTACCTCATGAGTTTTCAACTGTCGTGAAGCATAAGCAATTACCTGATCATTCTGCATTAGGACACAACCAAGTCCTTTCAATGAAGCATCACTGTATATAACAAAATCACCATTCCTGGAAGGTAGCGCCAAAACTGGAGCATTCACCAATCTTCTTTTCAATTCCTGAAAACAAAAAAAGTACCTGATACAACTTCATTTGATGGCCCGACATCTGCTGAAGTAGTTGCAAAGGATTTCACCACCCCTTTCTGCTTATAGTCTAACTGCTTCCCATCACTCAAGCTCTTTGTCAGACACTCATTTGCATAGTGACCCATCTCATTGCACTTATAACATTTCACTAACTGTAAATCAAATTTGGTCTTACCATCACCCTGATCTTTTTCAGTGCAATCACGAGCCTTATGTCCCATATTACCACATCGGTAGCACTTTCCAGAATTCATAAGACATTCCCCAGCATGCCTTTTGCCACATTTATCACAAACTGGAAATTTAGTTTTCTTACCATCAGACTTTTTTGAAGAATTCTTACCTTTCTCCTGCCACCTCAGTCTCTTCTTCTGTTGGTTGTTATAGAACACTTGATCATCGGCAAACTCCATTTCCACCTTCTCAGCACATCGAACAAGCTTTTCATAACTTCTAAACTCACGAGAAGCTAATTCCCTTCGATATTTTGGCTTTAATCCTGAGTAGAAATGATTGATTTTACTATCAAGGTCTCAGATAAAATTTGGAGCATACCTTGCCAATCCAGTGAACCTTTCTTCATAGGCAGCCACTGAGTCTTCCTCTTGCCTCAATTCCAAGAATTGTTTATCCATCCTAAGTCGAACAGCCTTAGGAAAATACTTCTCAAGAAACATACCTTTGAATTCATCCCAGTCAAGAGCATCAATCTCATCGGCATCCCTGATATTTTTAACCATCGACCACCACTGATCTGCTTCACCCTCCAAATGGTAAATAGCAAGACTAACCTTTTGATTGTCTGAACACCCCATGACATCGAAAATATTCTCCAGTGCTTTAATCCACCCTTCAGCTAACACAGGGTCAGATGATCCTCTGAATGATGGGGGATGCTGCCTCATGAAATGTTCCACCACTGACATGTTCCTATGCGGTTGATCTGGCTGATCTCGTGTATGGATACCACCACCATTTATCGCTTGAGTCAACTGCGCCATTACTGCAACAAACTGTTCAGTTCCAATTCCGACCATCTCAGGATGCTGATTCGGAAGGTTATTTCCTTCTGTATGCCTTCCTAGCACTGCTTCCCTATTTCCTTTGCGGAAAACCATTCTGAACAAACATGTCTTAGATGAAGCAACATGGTAATATTCAAATGCTATATCACTTCAATTTGACCCAAAAAAAATATTTTTGGATAATCATTTAATAGAATTCTAACTCCTAAAGTTATCTAAACCGACCTTTGATACCAACTATAAGGCCCCAGCCTTAAACCTTACTTAATCTTGAGTTATTACAAGATTACACATTGAGGATCTTTTTGGGTTTAGAGTTTTAGAGAATTAGATCATAAAACTTGCATTACATTCCACATATAAACAAAGTGGTTACATAAAGATATTATTCTTCATTCCCATCAATGGAAACATATTTAAAATAAACATGGATTCTTTCTTGACACTTCCTTGACACTATCATCATATCATGTACCTTTCCCTTGACCTGTGAAAAACATTTCAAAAAAAACTTGGGATGAGCATAAAAATCTCAGTAAGGGATATAAAAATATGGAAAGGAAACATGGGTACATATATACATAAGGATGAGATCATACTTTACCCATAAAACATAATAACTTTAACATACCTCATCAAATCATGAATAAATCATAGAAATCATAAGACATAAAGGTAACTTGAGGCATTCATAACATTCTTACATAGGGAGTAACCCTCTTGGTTATGTTTGGAATACCCATCACAGTATATTCCCTAAATCTCTTCGGAGAAACCTTAACGTTTCACTCCTTCGCATTACCCAATGCATTGGAGAGCTATATCGGGCTCACCCGCCCTTAGTTAATCATAGAACCACCCGTCTTCATAATAATGCCCAAGAACCATAACATAGTCGTATCGCATAAAACATACATAAAGGAAACATAACATTTTCACATTTCAATCACAAGATATCAATAAAACAAATTAATATAAGAAAAAAATTATGAAAACCATTTTCAATACCAAAATAAAAGAAAAGTAAAACATGGTATTTATTTTTCTTTTAAAAAGAAGGTATGGCTTGTAGAGGAAGCCGAAACTCAAATAACGGTCACGACGGTGGAGAAGTCGTTGTCGCCGCATACGTACGACAAAAACATTCCCTTTTGTCGTTTAGTAAAAATTTCGTATAAAAATATTCCTTTTGAATAAACGTAAAAGTCAAAGGGGTTTATACATCGTATAAAAGAAGGTTGTGTATAAAACAAAATATGCCTCAATGAAAGGAGATTGAGATGAAGTCCCATACCTCGGGTACGACTTGACTCAGTCGTTCTTTAATGTCCTGAATAATAAACTTGAGTTAATTTCTACTTGTTTACGAACCTTTTTCAAGTTCATTATTCCTTTTATATCACTTATTGTCATGTCATGAATACTATGTAATTATTTAAGTTAATAACGGTCGTTTTAACGATCATTGGTACTTGAGTCAAAAATAAGCCCTTTATAATTACAAGTTGTTCATGTATCCATTATATCCAGAATGGTATTCATGATGTAGATATTATATAAGTCATATATATCCAGTAAATGCATGCATTTATAATATTAAATAATCATTTAGAGGTAAGAAATGAAATGCACCGTTCATGGAGACGGTAAGCCGTACGTACGCATGAACGCTACTTCCATTTCTATTTCGTATTTTTTGGAATGGAATCATAATGATATAATAGTATATTATAATTCCAGTATAATAACATATATAATATCATTAACTTTATCCTTTACACATCCCACATATGGTATTAACGAATCAAATCACTTTCAGGGGGCGGTAGTCCGCACTTCCTAAAATGAAGATATCGTGTTTACCCATAATTGAAACAATAATGGTATGCCATAAATGAAAAATACAGAAGCTTAAGGAAAGAATAAACATATTATATATCATATATAAAAATAGTGACATCATAATGGACACCTTTGAAGGTGTTAAATTAGTATTGAACGATCATCGTTTCGGGAGGCAGAATTTCGCCATCCACGGAAACCGTATGTTCTTTTACCATTTGATGTAGTTTTGTGAGAGTGTAGCTCAAATAAATCTTATAAAAACATCCTAGTATATTGAAGATACTTTCGTTGTTTCAAAATAAGTAAATAAAAAGAGTTTAGGGGGTTGGAGAAGCAAAATAAAACAAATGAACATGAGAGAATGAATTACCTTTAAAAGTGTAACTCCTTTTAATTTGAGCCTAAAGGCTTCCTTTTAAAGGATTATGCCCAAATGGAATCCTCTAGGATGAGGATAGGGATGTGGAGAGAGTAAATGGGAAAGGTTTGGACGAGCCAAAGGCTTGAGGAGTGTGTGAAATGAGGTAGAGGAGGGGGCCTTTTATAAGAGGAGAGGAGGGGCACTTTTGGAAAGTAAAGATAAGTTACTTTATTTTAAAAAGAGTTTCAGATTAAAAAGGTCCCCATTACTATAATTCGAGGATAAGGTGATAAGGCTTCTAAATCCACTCATCCAATTGGTTTTGGCCATGTGTAGGTTTTAGATTTTTCATTATCTTTCCATTTTATTTAAATCGTTAAATAATGAGGTCATCGCTGCATAATCATGATTTCATATATAATTTAATTTATTTAAAGTCAAAAAATTATAAAAATAATACTATGATGTAGGAAATCTTTTTACCTTTCCAATGACTATTTATAATCAAAAATATGATCTTTATAACCCCATGTAAAATTTTGTTTCATAAAACATATTATGTTTATGTCATTTTTACTTTTACATTAAATAAAAAGTTATTTATGTCATTTCCCAACAAAAGTGGCTCCATGGGGTCCCCAAGTTGACCCATGGATTTTCTTGGTCGGCCATGACACAACCAATGAGGGTAGTACATGTTTCAAGCTCATCTCATTTTATTAAAGCATTATTTTTACCTTAAACTACACTAATTACCACTAATCGCGATTAAAAACTTAATAAGTTACTATTCACAAAAAAATTATTTTAATCTCATTGAACCACATTTTACTTCTTAATGACAACCATATATGTCGGATTTTTAAAATTCAAAACACGATGATGGCAAAATTTCATTTAAACGGAAAATCAGTTTTTATAAGTACCACTTAGTGGTTTCACTATTCATCAAAAATTGAAGTTTTTCAGAAAATTACCAAAAATTCACCCTAAGCTATATTTGATATTCTGAATTCAAAAATGAAGTCTATTTTACCAAATTCAAACCATATAAGTTACATTAATTAATTTAATAATTAATTCCTGTTGTCAGAGCAAATAGCGTGTTTTTATAAAACAATAAGTATCAAAAGATTGACACCAGTTTAAGTCTAATTTCATAGTGAAATTGATTCCAATGACCACCATTGGATTAAATGGTAAAAATATATTCTAATTTTACTTCAAAACCAATTCAGAACATAATCTAATCAAATAAATAAATTAGATTAAAAAGCAGTTTTGATGTAAAATGCAGTATTTTTCACTATTCATTAAAAAATGAACATTGTCAGAAAAATACCAAAAATTCACACAAAGTAAATTTTGATGTCCCAATCATAAAGAATAAGTTTATTTTGACAAACATAGTTTATAAAATTGTCAAAAGATAGATTCAAAATTGGTTTTCCATCAAAAGGCAGTAAAACCATCTTTTAAAAATATTAGTGTATTCCATGCTTAAGATTGGATTTATTTTCATTTTAAGCCTCTAAAACACTATCTTAATCATTAATAGACATAGATAAAAATATCTATTATTCATTACTTACTTGGGATGTTACAATAACCACCATTCTTCTACCTCGTTCCTTATTAATGAGGTAGCCCAACTATTTCATGATCTGCTATATAAGGGGTTAAACAGTCATAAGACAGCTATCCCCGAACATCGTATGAGAAACACAACTTTTCCTTTATATTAATTTATCCACAAATATAGACTTTTATTTCTAACCTAGTTTCCTATGATCCATATCTAAAGAGTCTGACATGCTTAGTTCCCTATGTCGGTCGTTGTCTGCCTTCTTTCTGAGGCATCTACTATTGGGCGCCAACTATTTTCTCCCACTTATAGGGCATACTCTTCCAAAAATATTTCCTCAACTACGGTTTCCTCAATAACCCTAGCATATATTTTAATGTAATGAGATACCACTAAAGCCTTTATTTCCTAGTGTATGCCCTGCTCAATGGTTTGAGCCCCAAATAACTATTCTCGCACCATATCTAACAAGCAACACAATAGATCAGCAACCCTCGCTGAGTAATCCACCATGGTCATGTTTCATTGTTGTAGAAGTGTAATCTCATGTACGTGCACTGATCTGAAAATGTCAATATAGAATTCCTCAATAAATATACAATCAATGTATGATAAAAAGAGATATATTCCATCTTGTGACTAAGTTACAAAACCCCACCATCACCCAGATGATTCCTAATGTAGACTCTATGAAATTACTCCAACATGATATTTAGTTGTCCTCATAAGGAGGAAATACAATTGAATACCTCTATAAATTTTTCTTCCACCATAGGGTATGGATCACACTAAATCATGGTATGTTGCATCCTCTAAGACTCATGTTGCACACTTAGCCTATGTACATCCTCACCTCGTACCTCCATCACTAGATAATAGTTAATCGGTGGTGGTATAGCTAGTAAACAACATGGAGGTCCTATATTAAGTAAGATACCCTATAATAATTCTTCATTACTAGGTGAATCATCCTCATGATAATTTAGGGGTTTCTAGGAGGGCAGTCTATATGGTGGCATAATTACATGAAATAAGATGTATGCGAGTCAAAAGTGTACATCTGGGGATATAAATCAAGAAGGAATTGGAATAATCAACCATTCCAATATGATACATGTAAAAAAATTCCCTATAACAAATTTTTACATGTACTGATTTGAAAGGAAGGTGATGATAGTCATAGTGCATGTATATGTTGACTATTTCACAAACACTAGAGTCCTTTTCCAAAAATAAAAACACTAAAAACTAAACGCTATCTCCCAACCCAATCTCACCATCTCTGGTTCTATGTTGGAACTCACCTTCTTTATTACCACTACTTTATGAAACATCCCATCATGGACTAACATGTTACTACCCCAAACTGATATAAAATAGGCCATGGGATGGTGACGGTTGTTGAGTAGGAGTATCCCAAAAAGTGGGAGGAATTGTACAAAAGTACCTACAAAAACACACACACACACATATCCACGACCACACAATTATGAAGATTAAAATAAATAAAACCAATGCAATAAAACCTCTGTGATCTCACAATATAGTATATTAGTAATGTAGTGAAATCATAAAATGGGGTGAATACATGCCGAACCAAAATCAATAAAGAGTCCAACCTCTTCCATGGTTGAGGAATAAGTAAAATGAAACCTCTAAGTAAAAAAACTTGTTTGTACATGCTCCAAAAAAGCTCCAAAAACTCTCTACCCTCCCAAGACACTACCAAATGATTCTTCGTATATATAAAAAACGACATCTATGGGAAAATCTAATGCATGTGTGAGTATACCAAGTCCTAGTAGGACAACCTACAAACACTAAACATGAAGCATCAAGTATATCCAACTCAATTAAAGATATAAAAATCAATGTACAACATAAAAACCCAAATACACTAATTAATCTAACCTCACCATGAGGCATTCAGAAAAAACTACCATCCAAATGATTATACTCAAAGCAATACTCCTTTTTGTAGATTCTACGTCAAAAGATATGATTACATCAAATTCACTCAATGAATTGGTATAGATCATCGGTACCACCCACGAAAGTCCATTTATTTATGAAAACCGTAATAGATAGATATAGCGTCACACCTAGAAACATTGGGGGACACCACAAACCCAATATGGATCAATACACTATGTAGTTGATCATATTTCAATGATACCACAAACCATACTGATACAGACTACTAGACGGAGGATCAAATACTTACTAAGGAATGTCCTGTAGATTCCTCAAAACCTCCCATTAGAATCAAAAACTCTATAGGATCACACACTAGTCTCCCAGAGGGACCCTACAGCTCTAACATTGACATGACCTCGAGAGGGTATCACAATCTTTTGATGTGGATGTAATGTCACATTGTACCCATGAGGGAAAGGAACAAGGGAACACAATCATTCTATAATACTAAAAACTAAAGAAATTTATAGATAAAAAAACTCTTTAAGGGGGTACACGGTGTGTACCAGGGGGTATACGACGTATGAAGCTATCCCCATGCATGCCATTGTAGTTGTGCTTCACACGACATGTATAGCTCATTATACACATTTTGTAGATTGAGTAAATGTAATATAGAGACATATAAAACTTGGCCAATGTCACATGGCTATTTTTATGTATGGTGGTCATGTCCATATACAATTTCATGTACACCATGTCTTTTCCATGTCCAAGTACATGACATGCCACCTGCCCATTTACATTTTCCCCTTCTTGTATACTCTAAAAATTACACATCGGGCCATCATGGAGGGGTCACTGAGCATGTTAATAGTTTATATAGTTTGCTAAATATTTATTTAAACAAAAAAACCTAGAGCTACATCAGGGGGAATCCACATGTCATGTAATATATATATACATGATGTGTTTCTCATGATTTTTTAGATCCATCATGGGATATATTCCATACCATCCTAAAGGAAAGCAGAGCCACTTCCCATGATGGAACCTGTTTATTAGAGTTTATTTGATATGTTCCATCATTTATGGTTGGAATCTAGGTACATATATTTTCGGTTAATGATCTATTAAGAAAAAACCATCACAACATATCAAGACTTGGAAAAACGTGAACCACAAATCTATTTATTCCACTCTTAATCATCCACAACCATCATCACACCTCAACTGCACCATAGATCATGAACCATACCCACAATATTGATATATTTCACCAAATAATGGGTAGATAATGATAAAATAATTAGTATTTCATTTAACTGAATGGGAAAAGAAAATGCCTCTGATGAGCATGCAATGAATGAAGGACGAAATCCAAAACCCATAAAATAAGAGTAACGAACGTCAACCATTGTTTGTTTGGACTCAATAAATGTTCATATAAGGAGATGAATGAATAGAGATAAATCATCAATACAAACAAATTATTCCATCAATATAAATCAACTGACTATTCATGTATCAATTCAGTTCATAGAATTATTCCATGTTAATATAAGATTAAGAATTTGGATTGAAATCTCAAAGAAACACATTCTACAGGGAGTTTGAATTGATCATTGATGAAGAATGATTTTTTTGATGAAATTTATGATATCCAGTAACTCTGTTGTAATGATGATCCATGATACATTCTTGATCTGTCAATGTTCCACAAGAATGCAGTCCTCCAAATGATTCTAGGACTTTAGGGTTTATTGTCTGACCCAAAAATAATACATAGTTGTATATTTAATGAGAAATCATGTCACTGATTTTAAAAGTAATAATGTATTATTATTTTTAAAATTATTTTATTAATTTCAATGGCATTATAAAATTTTAAAAATTGACCCATGCTAAAAATGTTAATTTCACACATAGGGTAAAACCCACATTTCAAACTCAATGAATGAGACAAATTTCAAATATGGTCCCAATTTCAGGAGTAATTCTACTTTTTTTAAAAAAATAAAATGCATGTGCTATTTAATATATTTAATATATTTCAATAATTAATTTAGTGATCTCCGAGCCACAGAATCATAGACCATATCAATGCCAACACTTAGAAATAATTCATATAATATCCAAAAAAATAAATGGAATATATAATTCATTAAAATTTGTATATATTTGAATATAATAATTATTCATGAATTCAAAATTTATATACAATTAGAGAAATATCTTCTGTTATAAAGAGAATTGGAAAAAATATTGAGCATTAGATATCAATTTCAGAGAGTGGACTTCTAAAATTTTATTATTTATAAATAATAGATATTAATAATTAATCCAAGGGATTAATATATAAATTTATTATTGGTTCACCATTTCTATGATTTAAGTGTATATTTTTTAAATGTTTTTACTATAAATCATTTATTCCTAATTTTTGGATGATCAAGGAGTCACGTGGTAGTGCTGTAAGATTTCAATGTGGGGAGGGAAATGATTAATTTTCTTTGAGTGGGTTATTAATGTAGAGGTTTAGTGAGACCAGTATGAATTTAAAATGAATAATAATACATATATTATAAATTTAGGTATAGTGACGCATTAATGAGTGAATTATACCTAGATGAATCCATTTGTGAGTAGTCCAAGTTAAATTATATTGGTTTATTATTAGTGACTTTTTGTTCCTATATTCAAATTGATGATTCTGATATATATTTTTATTAACTAGGGACCTATATGAATAATAGGATTATTTAAGATCATCCTAATATTATTCACCCCACCACTATGAATATAGTAAATTAATGGGAATTAATTATTTTGGTTTTATGTTTGATTATTTATGTCATGATTAGTTATTATTGATTTCTTTGAAACCAATCAATGTAATAATATCCTTTGTGGAAATAAATTTATAAGAAAAAAATAGAATTTTAAAATGTATGAGGGGAATATAATATTTTTAGGAGTCCTTCTATATTTATATGAATTCATTAAATTAACTGAGGATTCATTTAAATATACTATAATTTATTTATTTATGAAATTATCATTATTATTCCCACTCATGCATATTTTTTAAACATTCTTTTTATTTCATTACATTATTATTTAATATAAATGAATATTATTTAATTACATGTTGTGAATATTTTATTTCTCTCAATTATGAAGCTAAATTATTAAATTTAAATTGTCTTATTTTATATATAAAAGTTACATGATATGTAACATAAATAAAATTCATATTTTAATTGAAACAAGAGAATATTTTTCAATTTTTCATAAAAAGTAAATAGTAATTTATGATTATGATATATTTATCTTTCTATTAAAATTTTATAGGGTATTATCTCATTATTGATTATTAGGATGGACATCTCAAAAATATTTGAGATTATGATAACTCTATAAATGTGGATATTGGATAAATATCTAACCATAATTGTTATATGGGGATATTGGTTTTGTAGGACTCACAAACATTTAATGATTTTTTTTATGTATCTTATTAACATAAAACATTTGGATAGTTTTTATTGTAGTTTTTATATTTTTTTGAGTGGAAACCCACTAGAATTGTGTGTGGTGTTATATAATAATAATTTTCGAATATATTAATTAGGTTACAGTAAAAGGGATTCAAAAACAAAATCATTAAAACTATGCATACATTTATAATTTTATGAGATGTAGTAATTCCATGATATGAAGTAGTAATAAATTATATATATGTATATATATATATATGTTCATAATTAAAATAAGGAGACTTAAATAGATCCCATTAACATACTATGTAGGGGAATATGTTATAAGAAAACACTTGTGACATCTTAAATTTTCCAAATGTATTGGTTATAGATGGAACAGTCTCATTGGAATACCATATATAATAAATAGAGGATTTGGTAAACCATATTAGTTATGTGACCATGGGACAATGTGATATTTTAGTTTCACTTAGATGATTATCTTTTAGAGTTAACACATAATTTTTATTATGTTATCTATATCAAATTGATTGTTTTTTTCAAAGGGATGTATATTCAAATGTGTATGAATCAAATATGTTATGATTTGTGGGAGTGACACATAAATTGAATAAATTTTTTTAGATATTCCAATGTTAACAAATAATAATGAAAATATACAAAACAACCCCTAATAGATATGCAATATGGGGTTATCAATTAATTGGATGAAAATTTAGTAAATTTATATGGTGAAGTTATATAAATCATGATAGTCACTAAATGATTTTCACATGTAATGTTAATTCAATTCATCATGAATAATATTTTGTTATCATATATTGGATATAAATATATTTTTATAGATATGGAGATGTAGTTATTTAATTATTTTCATGGATAATAAGTTAGTGTGTGTTGATATGAATATTTTAGAAATCAATTTCTATAAATATGACCAATGGGTATTGAATATTATATATCCACCACACATTTCTATTGATAAAAACTGATGATAAATTATTAAAGGGGATGAAAATTTGTACATTGGTTATGAGAAAGTAGTTTTTTCATTAGAGTTCGGTATATATTTTCAATATCATCCTAGTATATTACTTGATGAATAATAAAACTATTATTATTTTATACTAATTAAAAGTAAATTTAAATAATAATTAATTTATAAGAAAATATTTTATTTCTATTAATGATAAATATAAATGGTTTTTTAATATATTTAATTTAAAAAATTTATAGAGGTAGGAAGTAAATAATTGTATATTCATTCCTTTTATGGATATTATAATTTATAGCATACTAAAAAAAATCAATTTAGATACATCAAAAAACACTTATCCTTGCCATTGTCTCTTTTGGAATATAAATAAGAAACACATACAAAGTGTCTATATAGATGTGTTGTTTAAATAATTTTATTATAAATCATTTTATAATTTTGAAATTTTATATTAAAAATATAACAGAATTACCCTTTAGTATAAAATACCAAATGTCCATTAGATAATTGGACTCATCCAAAGTTGTGTGTATAAAACATAGATTACTCAATTAGGTTACTATTACAATTAATTGGTAATAATTAATAATGAAATAATATTATATGGTTTTGTGTTTTGTATATAAACCAAATTTGAAAACATTAAATATTTTTTGGGTTTTAATAACAAAGTAAAAAAATCAAATTCTCTAAAAGTATTGTTATTCACAGATTGGATTATGTCCATTAATAAATGTCCAAAATATTTACATATGATGTAATATATTCCCACATAATTTCAAAACTCTTTCCTCTTGGAACAAAAAAAATTAAGATTCAATATTTGAGGAGTTATGAATTATTTTAACACATGTTTTTATGAATGGTGAGTTAATGTAATGATTATATGCCATGAATATGGATATGATATTGAAATGTATTTATTCTAACTTAACAGAATTCCTCATAACATTTTCAAAATGAAACTATATTTTATATCGACTGGAAACAATACCATAATATCTTTAAGAGAATTTTTTGGATATGAATAATTAAACCAATGATTGAAAATATACATATTCATCTATTATCCCATTGAAAACACATGATATTATATTTATCATCCCATTAAACCCAATTCAATTCATACATATACTGATATTTTCCACAATATGGAATATATAACATGGGGATTCGGTTTAAGAAATGAAAAACTTTGAGAATATCAAGACCAACAAATTAATATTGATCAATAAAGGAATTCTTATTAGTTTTATATGAGGGTTTTGAAATAAGTGATGTCCATTATGAAAAAACTAGGAATGATTAGTTGGGTTCATTAAAAATATAATATATATTTATTTAATAGAAAAATTATTGTAAAGAATCATTTATATAGAAAGAAACTACAACCGTCAAATGAGCTATTATGATTTCAGATTTCATGAAATTCTAACTCGCATTGAGATGAGATTAGGACTCAATGGACTCAAACAATACATAGAACACGCTAACAACCCTTGAATATGTGACCACATAGTGTGAATGTAGGTTTTATATGAGAAAATTAACATCAATGGTAGTGTGTATTACAATATAAGTATATAATTATAAAAATGGTATAAAAATAATATTAATAACTATTGATCAATTTTTACAAAAGTTATGGTGATAATTTTAAATCAGGTATGTGTTGTAATAACCAAAAGTTCATTTAACCATTGATAGTGTCATGTTTATTAAATTTTTATAAAATAATATAGATCACATTACCAAGGCTCAAATAGTTTACAAGAATTTAAGAAATAGATACATGCATGATACCCAATTTCCATTAAAAATAATATTGAATAAAACTAAACTGTAAATATTAATCTTCCTCAAAACTCATTTATAGATTCTACCTTCATATACTAGGATAATGAATGAAAATATGTGTGAACAAAACATATTATAAATGGTTTTGTATAGTGTATTCTATAATGATTAAATAATTCATAACAAATATATAATTTTAAAAATTTTAAAACACATGTCATTTTTTGAATACCAAGAGCATAAAATGTATCCATGTATAAAAAAAATGGAATATTTTCATTGATAATAATAAATAAATAAATAATAAATAAATTTTTTAAGTCTTTATTTCATTATAAATCACATGTAATAATATGTTTTTATACATGTGTAGGTATATAATAAACACCATTTAATAACACTATATAAATAACTTTCCTCATGAGGCCTTTCAATGCATCAAGGTTCAATCAATAACTATACCCCACTTGTAAATTAATATCCCATGTCTTTCTCATATATTAAATGATGAATTTGTGTCATGAAAATTATGACATATAAACTACGATCCAAATTTTATAAATAATTCACAATATCTATATTTTCATAATCAATCAAATAACTTCCATATTAAAAAGATCCTTGTAAAATTGGTATACATTATAGGAAATTAGTATACCCCATAATCAAAAAAATTAGATATGGAATAGAAACTTAATGTCTGATGGAAGTTGAACAAAACAATGTGAATGATTTTATAAAATTTTATTTAAAATACTAATTAAATATAACCATAAACTGGTCATAGATATAGGTTTTGTCATAAAATAATGTCTATATAAAAATAAATAAAAATAGAAGTGAAACATTTAAAATATGTTTTCAATAATGAATATCCATTTTAAACCCATCTAAATACTATAATTGAAGTTGAATATCACATAATAGATATAGTGGTTGAAACGCCTGGCCGATTGTCGCCTAGCTACCGGTCAAAGTTCGGATTCTCTCCTAATGTGTATGGTAGCACTCGGGTCGAATCCTCGGTGACTATACTTTCTAAATAGTCAATTATTTTTAGTTGATTATATTTTGATTAGGGGGGTTTTTTGGTAGAGCTGAATTTAAATGATTGATTGATTATGATTGATTTAAAAAATTGATAAACATTAGGCTGAATTCATCATTAGGTAGTTAAGCTTGTGAAATCATTGAGCCTTGCTTTATATTGCATTAAATTAACACCCACATCACAAGATAACGTTGATTGGAATTCCAAAGTGTTAAGACTTTAATCCAAGCCTTAACATAAATTAAGGTTCTAATCTCAATCAGATCTAGTTTATGGTGGTGAATTTATGGTTCCAATAATCCATGTAAACCACACGTTAAATAAAACAAGTCATTAATCCATGACATGTTAAGTCCAACATACACAATGTTAATTCAAAGAATATTCATCGAGAAAATACCCCCAATAACTTAACATCCCTAAATTTTGACTCACCCCAATAATGGATTTACTCATACATTTGGGTGTTTAATAATTTGGTTATAATGATTATGATGATAAATTAAGAAGAGATGAAAAAGAATGGGATAAGTAAATAGTGGTGTGTCGAACGCACACACATGAACAATGATGATAATTAAAAACAGACATTCGATTGAATGAGTAAGTAAAAGAAGGAAGGAGATTCAACTATATTTAAACTAATTTAAGAACATTAATATTAAACAACAGAAGGTGGATGAGAATAAGATACATTGAAGAAGAAACTTTCATTAAAACAAAATTACAAAAGAAAGACTTAAAAGATTACAATAAAGATCAATACAAAAGTAAATGAAAAGAAGCAATGAGAAATGGTTTCTTAAGTAAATAAAATGAGTATGGAATATTCTCCCAAGCTTTTGGCAGAGCCTTGTTCGTGCCAACCTGTCATCCTTTGCTCTGAAATTCCAACCCCTTTGAAGAAGAGGAGGGGAATGTATTTATTGACCATGGAAGTGGACTGTTGGCATTCCCAATCTCTCCCTCCACTTGGCTCAATGATTTGGACATCCAAACAGCCTAATATCGAGATATCTTCAACTTAAATGTTGTAGATAATAATGTGGGCAACCTCTCTCAAAATTTGGAGTCATTTGGACCTATTGAACCAAGGTTAAAATGGTTTGATTAAACAAAGATAAACTATCCATTTCAATCCACACTTTTTCGATGGCAAAAATGTGAATGGATTTTGGAATAGGAAGACTCCTTCAAATATGAATTCTTTTTTAAACAAATTTGGCCACCTATATATCCTATTTCACACTGAAAAATCTCATCTTGATTTGATGACTATATCAAGACACATGTCATGCATAGTGTCTGGATTACAATTTTCAGACAGAATGGTGGGCTGGAATTCATGGCATTATTTGGGCCACTTTCTCATGTATTTGGGCCTTCAAATTTTTATACATGATTACTTTGGATTATCCCGAACATATGGAAGATTTTCATAAAATGTTAGACTTGGGGATTAAACCAGTAACTCAATCATCATGGATGGTCCAGTTTCATCACAAATTATTTGGGTCTTCTTATGTGGTCCATATGGTCCTTCAAATTGTATAATTGGCCAATGGTTCCTTCTAATGTTATGTGAGAAATTGAATAAGGAATCCTCAAAAACAAGAACCACACAATTTTAATTAGTAGGGTAATATTTATAACTAAAATAGTAAACTGAATCAATTGGAATACTTCTAAAAATTCTCAAAAATTATACTTAGTATTAAAACATTAATATTTCACACAAATTATGGACATTTCATATAAAATAAGTAAAGGGAGTACATAATAAGCCATTAAAATATTAATAACATCAAATCCCCCACACTTATTCTTGTGCGTGTCCTCATGTGCTACAAATATAAAAACATGACAAAATCATTTTCACTCACCAACAAATATTATAATTTTTTTTCAATCAGGGGAGGTTAAGACTATTTCACTCATACATACTGAATTACACCAAAAGTTTTTATAGAAACAATGTTAAAAAAACAATTCATTTTTTTCATGCTCAAATTTAGAAATAGAAAATGTGGACACTCAAAACTCACAGCTCTCAAGATTATAAAATTCATTTGTGTAGGTTCACTCATTCACCATCGAAAAGTGAAAATCATAGATTTTGAAAGAGATTTCAGCTTCCAATCCCTATAAAAAGTGCACAATAATCAATATTTCTTATTAAAGGGTTTTTCTGTGTCTATGGGACGGTAGGAATATAATTTCCAAGAGAGAAAAAAAGAGGGGGAAATACCAACATGGAAAACACAATGCCCAATATTTTTGAAATAAAACATGAAAGAAAATGGAAACACATATTTACGAGGGAATAAAAATGTGAAATAGGACACAAAAGTGTAAGGAAATATGAAGGTAATGAGAAGATGAAATATTTATAAAACACAAAACATCTCCCAATAAGAATATAATGCAAGTGTTCTTTTATTTTCTTTTATTTTTTGTTTTTTCAAAAATTGACCTTGAAACAGATATCATACTCTTATCCCAAACCATGTTTTATCTCCTCATGATAGTAATTGTAAGAGTTATAACAAGATAAAAGGTTGAAAAATAGTGATTTTTGACCTACCCAAGACACAACACATTTTTTCAATTTTTTTTGATTGCTTTTCATCATTTTTGAATTTTTTTTTGAACAATTTTCAATACCATTTACAAAATTACATAAATGTATGTACATTACATTCCCCAAAACTCACTGAATGAAATCCTCTCCCCCATACTAAAATGGATGCTTACCCTCAAGCATATGATAACATGGTGAAATCAACAAAGGGTACCCAAAAAAAATCCATTCCCCCCACACTTAAATTTCAAAAAAAAAATATGCAATGACAAATCCATGTTGATATTGGGTGGGAAAAGGTATTGGGATAGTTATATGGATAACAAAGAAAAGTTTTTCATAGGTACAAAGGGGATTTCAAAAGGAGGAATAATGTATAGTTAATGGGAGTCTATTTGGATATTGTGATTATCATATGGTTCATAAAATGCCTCTATCATATTAATGCACACTAAAGAAGGAAATTCAGCTCAAAGGTCCAAAAAATCAAGACGCACAAATATTGGTGAAAAAACACTCATTTTGAAAAGATATCCATAGTAGCCTTGGCATGAAAGCTAATTTTGGTTCTCACGGTTTGGGAAAATCATTTTCCAAATCAAAAATTGAGCATTCAAAAATTTTCGGTTTTCACAAAAAAATATTTATACAAAGTCATGATGAAAATACAAAATTTTTGAGATGAAAACAAGCTGGTTGACTCCCCAAAACAGTTGGAGAAAATTTCAAAACTGGATAGTGAGTAAGCATGACTCTTGATTTTTTTGTATTTTTTTGTTATGAATTTTTTTAGAGTTTTTTTAGTTATTAATAAAGACACACTCACACAAAATAGAAAGAGAAAAATAAACGGTTTGATAAAGAAAGTGGTAAAAAAATAAAATAAAGTGGAAGAAGAAGAAAGTGGTAGAGAGAGGAAGAGAGAGAGTGTGAGTTAAAGGGAAAGAGGTGCCCCCTGGTTTGGATTTGGTGGGATGCCGTCTCCATCTAGTGGTTGGTCGACTGCAGAAGTTAGGGATCCAATGGAAGTCGATGTTGATCTAGGATTGTGCATACTCTCATGGTGATGCTTTAACTGATGTCCATTAACCGTTAATGTTATATTGGAATAGGGGTCTTGGACTTGCACTGCACCAAACTGGTAGACATTAGTAATAATAAAATGACCTTCCCAACTAGAATTAAGCTTTCCTGGGTGAAGCCGAAATCATGAATTAAAGAGAATTACCTTATCACCTTCATGGAATACCTTTTTCAGGATGTGTTTTTCATGGAGTGCCTTGGATTTTTCTTTGTATAGATTAGAATTATCGTAATAATCAAGTATAAGATCCTCCTATTCATCCAATTGAAACAATATTTTTTCTCCATATTTTTCACAATCAAAATTACAAGTTTTTGACAACCTAAAAAGACTTATGTTTTATTTAAACTGGTAGATGACTTGCTTTACCAAAAACTAGCCTAAAAGGAGACATCCCAATGGGTGTTTTATAGGTAGTTTGATAAGCCTATAGTGCTTCACTAAGTATTTGAAGCCAGTCTTCTCTGGTGAGTTTTATAATTCTCTCAAGAAATCTTGTCATTTATCCATTAGATAGTTCAGCCATGCCATTTCTTTACGGGTGATATGTAGTTGAAGTTTTATGTACAACCCCATTATTTTTAAAAATAGATTCCATAGTTTTATTACAAAAATTGTTTCCTAAGTCACTTATCAAGGAAAGAGGTGTGCCAAATTGGTAGAAGATGTGTGTCTTTAGGAACTCACTAATATTATGTGAATCATCCTTTCTAGCGGGTTTGGCCTCGACCCACCTAGAAACACAATCAACCGCAAGAATAATGTATGAAAATCCATTGGAAGGGGGGAATGGTCTGATGAAATTGATTCCCCAAACGTCGAAGATCTCACAGAAAATTAAATTCTTTTAGGTAATTTCATTTCTCTTTAAAATTATGCCAAAATTTTGGCAAGTGGGACATTATTGATAGAACTCATGTAAGTCCTTGAAGAGTGAAGACCAAAAGATTCCTGATTCTAGAACCTTTTGGGAGGTCCTTTGTCTTCCAAAGTGGCCACCACCAGGCATTGAGTGATAGAATTTTAAGATTTAATAATGTTCATATTCATCGACACATCTCTTTATTACCATGTCAGTCCCAGTTTTCCAAAGCTTATTTTCTTCCCAAAAATAGTATTTTGAATCACTTTTCAACATCATTTTATGTTCTTTTGAAAAAATTTCATGAAAATCACCAGAAACCAAGTAATTTATAATTGAGGAATACCATGGTATTTTTGGAGTGAGATATGAAAGTTTCTCAGTTGGAAATTCTGGATCAATTATTTCAGAATGAAAAGAATTAGAAATTATACTCAAGTGATTAGCTATAGGGTTTTCTTTTCCTGGCCTATCTTTTATTTGAAGGTCAGAATCTTTGAGCATTATGATCCATCATATTATCCTTGGATTGGAATCACTTTTCTTGAGTAAGAACTTTATATCAGAATGGTCTGTGAAGATAATGTTTTTGGAACCTAAGAGATAGGGTCAGAATTTATCTAAGGCAAAAATAGCTGATAAAAGTTCTTTTTCAGTGAGAGTGTAGTCTGATTGAGTTTCATCCAATGTTTTTGAGGCATAATAGACGACATGAGGAATTTTTTATTTTCATTGACCAAGAGAATCCCCAACAGCTCTATCAGAAGCATCACACATCAACTGAAAGGGTAAGGACCAATCTGGGGGCTGGATTATTGGGGCAGATGTAAGAGAGATTTTGAGATCAACAAAGGCTCTCTTGAAAACCTCATAGAAATGGAAAGTGACATCATTTACGAGAACCCAAGTGAGTGGGATGGAAATTTTTACTGAAGTTCTGGATGAATCCCCAATTGAAAATGGCATGACTGAGGAATGAACGGATGTCTCGAACAGAAGTCAGTTCAGGAAGTGATTGGATCACTTCAATTCTAGCAGGATCAACTTCAATAACATCTTTTGAAACTATGTTCCCTAGAACAATCCCCTTTTCAACCATGAAGTGACATTTTTCAAAATTTAACACAAGGTTACACATGACACACTTTTGAAGGACTAGAGAGAGTGAATTCAAGCATGATTCGAATGAATCACCATAAATGGTAAAGTCATCAATGAAGACTTTCATGCAGTGTTCAATGAATTTAGAAAATATACTCATCATACACCTATGTAATGTTGCAGGAGAATTTAAAAGGACAAAAGACATTATCATATATGCATATGTTTCAAAGGGACAAGTGAATGTAGTCTTTTCTTGGTCCTGAGGTGCGATTAGGATTTGGAAGTAGCCAGTGAATCTATCATGAAAGCAACAGTGTGACTTTCTAGCTAATAATTCAATCATTTGTTCAAGGAATGGAAGAGGGTAGTGATCTTTTCTTGTTTGAATATTCAATTTCCTATAGTTGATGCACACACGCCATTTTTTTTTCACTCGAGTTGTGACTACCTCCCCATGTTCATTTATGACTAAAGTTATCACACCCTTCTTAGGTACAACTTTAATTGGAATAACCCATTAACTATTAGAAATTTGGTAGATAATACCAACTTGAAGAAGATTGGTGATCTCTTCCTTAACTACCTCAAGTATGAGTGGATTGAGTCTTATTTGTGGTTGTTTAATTGGTTTTGATGATTCATCAAGTTGGATGTGATGCATGCAAAGAGCAGGGTTGATTCTGGGTATGTCATCTAGGGTCCACCCTAAGTCCTTTTTTTCCTCTAACACTTGAACAAGTTTTTACTCCTCGGTTTTGGTAAGTGAAGAAGATATAATGACAGGATAAGGGTGATCATGGAAAAGGAATGCATATTTCAAGTGTTCTAGAGGAGTTTTTAGATCAGTATCATCTCTCATTTGAGGTTTAGACATCCCAGGAATGGATGAAGGGACTTTAGTTGCTTTAGATTATTTTTCCTTAATACTATCCAAGGTGGAGCAGTAGAGATCAGAGTTGATGTGGGATTCAAGAGAGTTTTTAAGTTCCTCTAGATTGATGGAGTCTAGGACTGAGAGGTCCACAACAACTTCACCATTTATGACTTGGTTAATCATGTTGCAGATTTCACAAGATCCATTATCATCAAAATAGGATGAACATGATGGAATGGGGTTCAATTGACTCTTAGAAGTGTCCTTTGAAGCATGGATTGAGAATGCAGAGTAATCCTTAGATGGGTATCGCATGGCTTGGAAAATGTTGAATTTGGCCAGTTTGTCACCAAATTCCATGGATAATATGCCTGAATGGAAATCAATTTTGGTTCTAGCAGTCATGAGGAATGGTCTTCTTATAATTAGGGGAGATCGATAAGATTTCATCTCCCCTTCCATTTCAAGGACATAGAAATCAGTTGGGATGATAAGATCATTAACACGAATAAGGATATCATCAATTATACCCTCAGGACTAGCAGTGATTTGATTGGCTAACTGAATGACAACACCTGTTGGATGTAAGGGCCTTAGATCAAGGTTTGAGAATATGGATTTGTGCATGACATTAATTGAGGATCCTAAGTCTATGAGTGCACCATCAAGGTTAGAACATCCAATTTGTCATGGAATAGTAAGCGTCCCTGGAACTTTTCACTTTATGGGAATAGACTGCTGGGTGGAAACACTTTTAAAGGTCCTAAGTTTCCTCTTGTGGGTGAAAAATTCCTTAAGAAACATGGAATACTTAAGAATTTTTTTGATGGAATATAAGAGAGGAATGTTGACTTCAACACGTCTAAAAATGTCAGGCATTTCAGCTTCAAGTTAAAATGACTTCTTTTGCTTAGAGACAACTTGTGGAAAAGGAATTGGATTCCTAAGTAGTATGGAAGGAGATGAGGGAATTGATTCAGATTCCTTTTCATGTTTCTTTTTCATTTCATTTTCTAGGTCAACATTCAAAGGAGGGTTGGAGGACTTATCATGAGGAATAGAAATTTGCCTTCCCGATCAAAGTGAAATTGCATGTACATTACCCTTGGGGTTGGGTAATGGTTGAGCTGGGAGTTGGGAAGAATTGGATGGTTGCTGCTGACTAAGGTGGGATGCATGTTGACCAATTTGGGTTTCAATGTTCTTGAGACTAGAATGGGTGAAGGATAAAAGATCTTCAACAGCACTTTCCCATGGTTTCTTAGAAGAAGAGGCATGTCCTGGATTGGGATTACCTTGAATTTGGTTCTTGGAAAATCAATTGCATTGGTTTTGGAATTGGGAAGGATCATTAGGATAATGGAATCCAAGAGGAGATGGTTCTTTTGAGGTTGAGGAACAAAATGATAAGTTTGTTGGAAGTTACCAACATCTTGACCATATTGTAATTGGTTTGGGTTTTGAGGAGGGAATTGAGGGGGATGAGATACAGGATTCCCATATCTCAAGTTAGGGTTATATGTAGAAGAGAAAGGCTCGGAATGGGGTTGGTTAAAGTTTCTAACAAATTGAACTGATAGTTGAGGGTGGGTGTTCCTCTGAGAATATTCTACATTGAGCTCCATTGGTCCAGATGAATCAGATTGATCCTCTTGATGTTTTGGACATATGTCGGTTGGATGACATGGAAAGTTACAGATTCCATAGTTTTTGACAGGTCCAAGAAACATTGACTATGGAGAAGATGAGGTTGGGGATTTGGATGCATAGCTAGTTGTCGCACAAGACCTGTAAGTTCACTCATTCATTCTGCCATCTTGTTCGGCTCTATTGAATGATTATATTTGTCTTGTTTGACTTGATCATGTGCTCGAGTATGAAATTTTTGTGTGTTTTCAGCCATGTTGCTTATAAGATCTCTTGTAGGTGCATGAGTTTTATCAAAAAGAGCACCACCACTTGTGGCATCAATGAAAGTTCTCTCCATAGCCAATAACCCCTCATAAAAGTATTGGATCAATAGTTGGTCAGGGATTTGGTGGTGTGGGTAGGTTGCAACATGATTTTTGATCCTCTCCTAGTATTCATGGGGTGATTAACCTAGGAACTAATAATTACCACTTATTTCCATTCAGATAGAAGCAGCATTAAAAGTAGGAAATAATTTCTCTAACAAGAGTCTCTTCATGTCATTCGATGTGGTTATGAAACCAGAAGGTAGGTAGTAAATCCATGACATAGTAGTGTCATCTAGAGATAAAGGGAATGCTATAAGATTTATTTGTTCCTTATAAACCCCCTGAGGCTTCCTGGTAGAGTACACCACTTGTAACTCTTTAAGGTAGAGATGTAAATCCTCATCGGCTAGCCTGTGGAAATGAGGAACAAGATGAATCAAACCCGATTTGAGTTTAAATTCAGCTTCTATGTTTGGATATTTAATACCAAGAGGTTGTTAATTCATATTAGGGGTAGCAAGTTGTTTTAGTGTGTTTTTCCTAGGATAGGCCATATCTAATTCAATAGGTTGCACAAAGACCAGTTCTTGAATGAGTTGATCATCTCTAATGTTCCTCCTAAGTTGGAGAAGTGTTTTCCCAATTTCAACGTCAAAAAAATCCGAAGGATTTTTTGGAGGCTATGGGGCATTCAGAGAGATGTTGTAAGGAAAGGGAAGATGGTTTTTTCTTTGTATTTTTTTATTTTATGATTTTTATGAGAAGATGGGTTTTTCTTTGTGTTTTTTTTAATTTTTTTTAATTTTTTGTTTTTTTGTTTTTTTAAAATAACTAGAACTTAATGACTATTTAAAGCACCATACCCGAAAATGGTGCCATTTGAAATTTGTGGCCGATTGTCTCCTATCGACCAGTCAAAGTTATGATGCTCTGCTAATGTGTATAGCAGCACTCAGGTCGAACCCTCAGTAATGATACGTTTTAAATAGTCAATTGTTTTTATTTGGTTGTATTTTGATTAGGGGGTTTGTTGGAAGATCTTAATTTAAATGATTGATTGATTATTATTGATTTATCAAATTGATAAATATTGGGGTGAGTTCATCATTAGGTAGTTAAGCTTGTGAAATCACTAAGCCTTGCTTTATATTACATTAAATTAACACCCACATCACAAGATAACGTTGATTGGAATTCCTAAGTGCTAAGACTTTAATCCAAGCCTTAACATAACTTAAGGTTATTATCTCAATCAAAGCTTGTTTATGGTGGTGTATTTATGGTTCCAATAATCCATGTAAACCACATGTTAAACAAAACAAGTCATTAATCCCTGACATGTTAGGTCCAACATACACAATGTTAATTCAAATAATATTCATCGACCAAATAACCTCAATCACTTACCACCCCTAAATTTTGGCTCACCCCAATAATGGATTTACATAGCCAATTTGTTATTTAATAATCTAGTAATAATGATTATGATGAAAAATTTAGAAGAGAAGAGATAGAAAGGGATTAGAAAAGAGTGGTGCGTCGAACACACACACACGAACAATGATGATAATTAAAAACGGACATTCAATTGAATGAGCTAGAAAAAGAATGGAAAGGGATTCAACTATATTTAAACTATTTTAAGAACATTATTATTAAACTACATAAGGTGGATGATAATAAGAGACATTGAAGAAGAAACTTGCATTAAAACAGAATTAAAAAAGAAAGACTCACAAGATTACAACAAAGAACAATAGAAAACAAAATGAAAATAAGCAAGGAGGAATGGTTTCTCATTAAAAAAATGAGTATGAAAGATCTTCCCAAGGCTTTGGAAGAGCCTTGGTTATGCTAACCTATCCTCATTTTCTCCGAAATTCCAACCCCTTTGAAGGAGAGCAAGGGAATGTATTTATAGCCCAAGGAAGTGGACTGTTGGCATTCCCAGTCTATCCCTGCACATGGATCAACGATTTGGACATCCATACAACCGAATCTTGAGATATCTCTTTAAACAAATTTATAGATTTTAGTGTTGTCTGACCTCTCTCAAAATTTGGAGTCATTTAGACCCATGGAGCCCGGATTATAACGGTTTGATTAAACAAATTTAAACTGTCCATTTCAATCCATGCTTTTTCGATGTCCAAAATTTGAATGGATTTTGAAATAGGAATATGCCTTAAAATACGAATTATTTCTTCAACAAAGTCGGTCTACAATATCTCCTTTTTCACATTGCAAAATATCATCTTTATTTGATGAATAGATCAGGAGACATGTCATGAATCGTGTCCGGGTTTTAATTTTCAAACAGAATGGTGGGTTGGACTTAATAGCATTATTTGGACAACTTTTTCTTGTAGTTGGACCTTAAAATTTTTATCCATGATTTATTTGGATAATCTCAAACATATGATAGAGTTTAATAAAATTTGGGTATCGGGGATTAGACCAGTAACTCAATCATCATGGATGGTCCAGTTTCATCACAAATTATTTGGGTTTCTTGTGTAGTCCATATAGTCCTTCAAATCGTAGAATTTACCAATGTTTATTCTAATGATATGTGATATATTGAATAAGAAATCCTACAAAAAAAATAATGACACAATTTTAATTTATAGGGTAAGATTTATAAATAAAATAGTAAACTGACTCAATTGCCCGAATGGCCCAAAGGCCTTCATTTTTATTGAATTTTGATAACCCTCCTTTCAAGGGATGAGGGGGAACCCTTACAAGGCCCATAGGCTCAGAGATTACATGGCCCATAGGCTTAGGAGATTACATGACCCTAAGGTCTTAGGTAATTCAACCAAACTATCTATAATAAACTGCCCCTCCCCAGCATCTACGTCATGATAATAGCTCTCCACCTTTTGCATGGCCGTCTAGAAAGTATTCCTGTGCAAGCACATGCTGGTACAGATGGCATAGCCATACCCTCTCATTCTGACAATCCATTTGGTTCTGCTCTGGTGATTGCACCTGCTCTGAATCCTCATCTGGGGCTTCTCCTTTTTTGTAGTGTGTCTAGGGCAACTGCATGTGGCCCAAAATCCTTGAGGTGGCCTGAAAGCCCTACTGACCTGAAGGCTTGGGTGTCTCGAAAGCCTTAAGGACTCCAAGCCCAAACCGATGGCCCAAGGTGAATACTTCCAGCTGCTACAGTACCGAACAGTACCTGCTACAGTAACTACTACATTGCCTGCTACAGTACCCGCACAGTGTATAGTCTGCTACAGTGACTGTATAGTGTACAGTTCTGCTACAGTGCCTGCACAGTGTACAATACTACTACAGTAACCTGGAAATCATTACAAATATACGTCTCAAACCATGTAAGAATTTATTGATATATAAATATTTCATTGATAAAAAACATATGTTAATAAAAATGATTGTTTTTTGTTTTTTAAAAAATATTTATTACATCAAATTGGTATTTTAAAAGAATAAAATTCTATTCGATTGTGTATAGGTCACACAACACCGAACATAAAAGACCCCCAAAATATATTATTCAAATATGACCATTATATCCTAGTCATTAGGTTGGATTGAATGAATATAAATATATTAATTATGAAAAAATATCTAATTATCAAATTTATAAATTAAATTCATTTAAAATTAATTATTTGGAAATTAAAATTAAAATTATTCTAAAGAATAATAATAGATTTTATGAAAAAAAATTATTCAAACAATGAGTTTGGTCTTAATAAATTAAATCATTCCCTAATGGTAAATTAAATTTATAAATTTATAATATTATATATTAAATTATATTTTTAATAATTTATCTAATATTTAACAAGGCATGAAATTAGAATAAATCATTTTTTATTCTTATAGACTTTATTTTTTTTTAAAAAGTGTTTTTATCACTTTTTTGCATGATAATTTAAAAAATAAATTTTACCAATTTAAAAAAAAAAATTGAAAAAAAGAAATTTATTTTTAAAATCAGAAATTAAAATTTATCCTAGTGTGAATATTTTTATATTTTTATAAAATATTCTTTTTTAGGATTACTGAATGATACATATTTGTATTGAAAACTGTCATTTTTATTTAAACTGTATAAAAAGGTATATTTTATAGTAATATGGATTGAAATTAAAATTACTATAATTATATTAAAATTAATCCAATTTAGATCATTGGAAAAATTTATATGATGAAATTTTATATAAATAGTTTTTGTATTTAAGAACACTTATCTTTCTAAATAATCATGTTCATCAAAAAATGATTTTAATTTTAAATCATAATATAAAAATTATTTGAATTGAAATTTTTATAATTAATTAACATTTGTAATTAAGATAATTAATATTATATAAAATGTCCATCAATTTTTTTTGATAATTATTAATAAAAATTGTAATAATTAATTACCTCAGTTAAGGTTGGAACATGTTTACCGAGAGTTAAACTAAGAAGATGGTATTTAAAATGATCTAAAACATTTCATAATACAATTTAATGTGTATATATTGACCTTATATGATATATGGTTTTATAATGAACCATTTTGGATCCCTTTTTATGGGATAAATGTTGGAAAATTTTATTCACATAAAAAAATCCAACTTTGTCTTCTACCCCACATATAAAAGGGAATCCCTCACCTATCCTATTAACACATAAACAACCATTTGGTTAAAAAAAATACATAATATAACAAATTAATTATATCCATACCCTTAACCAAGATTCTCTTTTTCATATTCAAAACTATATCAGGACTGATTTGGGTATATTCCTAAAGAGGTTCACTAAAGAAGAGGTATATTTTTTAACCAACTGTATTAACATTATTTCCTCATATAACCCATTAAAATCATCTCCAAATCTGAAAATATAATAATATTAGTATCTAAAATAAACTATGATATTATTATGTAAATGTAATATCCTATATAAAAATATTATTTTAAAAACATTGAAATGAAACAGTGGATTGTATGTATGGAGGACTGACACCTCATAGACTGCTTTATTTTATTTTCCATCTCCACATATCATGGATGAATATAATGATGGATTATATATATTTATATTATATGAAGTTTAAAATTACACTTTTTGAATGATATTATCATATAATCCTTTTAAATAAATAATACATATGAAAATGATAACGTCACTAATGTGTACATTTGGACTACCACGTCCACAAAGTGATGGGATTTTTTTTCACATGGAATGTAATTTGGCTTGATTTTATGGACATATATTATTTATGATATATTATACAGATTTTTCATGTTGAAGTTTTATTTACCATTATCTCATTCCGTCTAAAAAAATTAACATTGTGTTCAAGCATACATATGAAAAATCGACCCTATGGTTATAATAAGTCATTTATATATATATATCTCATTAATTTACTATTAAAAATACATATATATAATAAATATATAATATCTTTATGACATGTTTAAAATTTTGGATATTATGTAACCATTAAAAAAGAAGAATGATCTAAACTACCGAACCAAAACAAACCAATTATCACCAAAAATATTGATTTTAATAATGAATTGTTAATAAACATGTTTTAAAAATTTATAAATAAGTCAAATTTGGTATAAAATATTTAATTATGGGTTATAATATATAAAAACTAAATAAATATTTATTATACATGAGGTTCAAAATTTTGAAAATGAAATCAGATATGAGGTAAGGGTTTCTCATATCACTTTTACCAAAATGATAAATGTTCCATATTCATCACATAATCCATTTTTTCATCTACATAGTACCCATTTGATATTTTACATCACAAATATTTTTAAGTTATTTTTTTAATTTTTGGTTTTATGTTATTTATTCTATTGGTGTAACACCCCAAGGTTTTGAAAATAAATATTAAATGCATGATAAACTTTGTGCATAAATAAAAACACATTTTATAATCTAGTCATTAAAAACAACATGGCCTCTACTATGATTGGAATTTCTAAAAATGGTCATCTAGAATTTTGATCAGTATGTCATTTGGATTCTGATATAACCAACTTGATTTTTGGTGAATAGTAACATACCCTTATGAATAGCAATATAAATAGTAATATGACCCTTATGAATAGTAAATAATTTTATTATTTTATTTTCTTATGGTTACAAGTTAATGGATCTTGATTAATTTTTCAATGTGATATAAAACAAATGATAGTTATAAAATTTTAATTTTTTAAATAAATTGTGATTTTATTTTAAAAATAAATTAATAATATTTGGAAAATTATTTTCCAAAAATGGATATCATTTTTTAATTTTACACATCGAATAATGGTTAGTGTGATTCTTTGGAATTTATCTGAAATACAAGAATTTTTGTGAATAGTAAAATACGGTAAAATACCGTATAAACAAATTATCAGTTAAATGCACTATTTATGAGATCATTAGTGGTGTTAGTCCACTTAGTTCAAACTCAAATTCACTTATTACTATTATTTTTTACATGAAACAATACTATTGGTTGTATTGAGGTAATTAATAATATAATAAATAAATTATTCAAAATCCACTCCTCTCCTTCACTATAACCCCCCCCCCCTCCACTGCCTCTTCTCCTCACTCATTTATTCCATGAAGATCCTTAGTGTTCTACCCATATACCCTTTCCTAGTCACTCATCACATCCAAGAATCTCTTGGTTTAGAAAAAAAATATCTCTTCCCTTAAATAGATTCTCAAGGAGGTGGATTCAAGAGGTAAATCCACATTTTATTTCTTTCATTTCGGTTTTATGCTTCTTTTTGTTGTTATCATCTCCTCACCTCCTCCATAAAAATGAACATTATAACTCAAGTATCATCTATATTTTAGAATTATATCATCTTAAAGGATAATCCATCATGAATATTCTTACTCTATTCCTTTTATTTTATAAATGAAATCATTGTCTGTGAGGTTCCGATTTACAACCATCGTGGACAGTAATAGTCCATTCTTCATTTTAACCTTGATTACTAGTGTTGAAACCATTTTAACGGTTCAATCAGAATTTAATATATTTTATATTACCTATTCAATATTTAGTAACAATTATACATACATTTTAATAAATAATATGACCAAACTAGTTTATAATAATTAAAATATTGCTAAAATAATCTAGGTTAATGTCATTAATATTTCATCTAATGATTCATCCTCATGACATATATCTAAATGATATAATTTACCATTAACACCCATGTATGTTCATAAATAATATTTAAATTCAATTATGGATATTTTCATCCATTCCACATGAACTCTATTACATAAAAACAAGTGTAATAGTTATGAAATTCAAGAAAACGAACGCTTCGGAATGATAGAATTAAATATTATAACTAATCAATAAAGAGATAATGAACTTAATAAAATCATGATAAACTAAATAAAATATAATATTTTCTACATTAAGTTATTAATAAGTATAATTTCATATTCTAGAACAACAATTTCAAGAGAGGAACACATTCAGACATAAGGTAATGATTTTGCACTAGAACCACAATTTTTATTCCTGCCACTTTTATTGTAAAATTACCTAAATAAAATAATTATGTATTATTAATTAATCCTCATAAAATAGTTTTGAGTGTTATATAAATGTTTACCAACAATAATAATTCTTTATTTTATTGGGATATAAACTTTTTAAGGGGAATATTCAAAATTATTTTCGAAATACAAGCCCGATTGGAGGGAATTTTACAAATTCTTACCTATTTTCAAGAAAACTGTATAATCAATTTTTCAAACCATTATCTTTAAAATATAAACCATTTTATTATTAAAATTATATCTCAATTCAATTCTTGTTTTATTCAAATACTTTTCCAAAAGAACTCTTCATTTTAAAGTAAGAGAGTCTTTATCAGAAGAGTTACTTGGTGATTTTATAAGAGTATATTCATATATTTCAACACCCTTGTTTATTTTTATGTATGGTATTCTCTAAAATATTTAATTGAATTTTTTATGATGATATTTACTATGGATTTTATATATTAAATCCATTCACCAACTTACTCTGATTGGTGATTTTTTAAGCTTATTGTTTGGGAAAAGATATTTATATTTCATATGTTAGTTTCAACATGAATATATATTTTATTTATGTTTATCCCTAATCATATGAGGAATGAATTTGACTTGTTATGTGATGGTTGGGTCCCGCTATAGCCCCTCTATGCATCGGTATGTCTCATGATACAAATAGATGTGGACTTGACCGATGCCTTTCCCATTTTGAGATATAGTTTTGGTCGATGCCTTAATATTTTTTAGACATCTTGGATGAGGATTTAAAGGAATGTTTCATAATGTCTAGAATATGTAATTCCCTCATTATAAAGCTATTAATTAAAATTTCATGTGGTTATTTTACTATTAGGTTACACAAGATTATATTTTATTATGAAATTATTTACTCATTTCATATTCTTATCATAATGTGTTCAAGTTTATTATTTATAAAGGCATGTGTTTTCAATTATTCACAATGCCTAATGTTTATTTTTATGTTATCTTCTATTGTATCTCTTATAATTATTTATCATTTTATCTGACACTATTCTTATGTTTCAATTTCCCAATATATGAAGAAGTATGTTAATAGTGACTTGCAGGCATAATCTAGGAGGCATGGTTGTTTTTAATGGAATAAATTTGTGTTGTTTTTCTTTTTAAGATGCAATGTTGAACTTATATATGTATCTTGTTTCTAAAATATACTAAACTACTTTTTCCTTTGGGATGTGTATTCCTTGTTTATATTCCAATGTAATATAATAAGGCACCGACTCTGAGAAACTAGGGTCGGGTATTTACTCTTGGTATTAGAGTAAGTTTAGTAGAAAACATGGAAACTAGATTTAGAAAATAGAGATTAGTGAACACATCCTTATGTTTATTCATAAGGATAAACATACAATAACATCTTGGTATTCTGGTAAGGAATATATTATACGTATCTATCTAGAAAATACATCCCTTTCTGAATACTACAAGTGGATGTGGTTCAGGAAGAGATGTACCTAGGGTTGAAAACTACAATATGGAGTTTCGGGATTGTCTTAGGGTATCCTGGTACATGATAACGGGCCTTACTACACACCTGTTTTGACACTCCTTGGATATATGATTATAAAAATTCATATTTTATTTACAAGCCATTATGAATGATTAAAAATGTAATTTATTCCCAAACAAACCATGTTTATGATTATGGTATTAGCCATGCATATCATTTCAATGTATGCTAGTATTTTGCTAATTTAATATTATACATTATGATTCATAACCTAATCTAGTGTGTGGAAGTATCTAGAAATGTAAGCTAATGGAAGAAATGGAAACTACATGAACACATGTACCCCATGTAGGGATTCTCCTCCGACGAAAGATAATGATGTTGGATCTAGTACTGTGAATGGTGGAGAGCATCTTATAACTATAATGAAACAACAAACTCAGGTTATTAACAATTGCCTTACTCGTATGGAGCATCTGAATCCACCACATGGAGGAGAATGATTAGATCTCTTTATGAGACAACAACTTACATCATTAAATGGGACTAAAAAACCATTTGTAGTAGGGCACTATATAGGTTCCCTATAGAAGATATTTATTTCTTTGGGAAGTAACGAATGATAGACGGTCATCAAGGAAGTTTATCGTCTATTGGGAGATAAGGATTAATGATGGTCATTAATAAAAAACACAAAGGAGGAGGAAGGGATTAAATAGTTTTATTGGATGGATATTTAAGAAATATTCCTAGAGAAATAATTTCCTAGTGAACAATGAGTAGATATGAAATGGTAGTTTGTGAATTTTATGAAAAAAGAATATGAGAATTTTTCCATGTATGAAGCTAACTTCACGAGGTTATCAAGTCATTATATGGATTACATAGGTAATCCAAGGAGAAAAATTGATCTATTATTTGATGGCATAAATCCATTATTCCATTTATAACTGGTCTTAAAAAGTTTCTCATCATATTAATATATAGATTCATGTGATATCAAGATATAAAAAAATATTATATAAGTCCTATGAATTTAAAGGGAAGAAAGATTCGAACAGGGTTGCTAAAATCTCTGGAAAATTTAATGAGGAAATGGGGAAGAAGGGATGTGTTGAATTTCCACCCTGTGAAGGTTGTGGAAGGGAAAACCCTGGTGCCTACTTAAAAGGAAAATATGTGTATTAAAAAATTGGACAGAGTGTCCATCTTTCTGGTGATTTCAAGGGGAAAAAGAAGATATTAATGTTCAATGTTATAATTTTCTAAAGATAGGACACAATGATAATGATTTTCCAAAAGACCAAGGAAACATTCCACAAAAAAGGCCAAGGAAGTAGGGATATCTTATGCGATCAAAACTGCTGATATTGAAGTTTCGAATGATGTGGTGGCAGGTACATTAACTTTTTCCTAAAACTTATCCATTTCATTATTTGATACTAAATCATTTCATTCTTTCGTGTCATCCCAGTTTTCCAAGAAAATTTGATATTTACAATTTGATTTAATAAAGGATTTTGTAGTCAAAACTCCTATGGGATGTATCATTTTCCGAAAAGTTGTGTCAGGTAGTCCCCATTATGGCAGATAATTTCCCTTTGTCTATTAATTCTATTTTAAAACCCATGATTGAATTTGATATGATACTTGTAATGTATTCGATTTCAAACCAGATAAAAATTTTATTTCAATAGGAATGGGGATACATTTCTTTATGAATATGTGTAATTCCTTATATTTAGGTCAGAAAATCACCCTCTGATTCTCATCTAGATCCACCCTTAGTAGCTCTGATGAATTCAATTATTGGGGGGTAATGGAATGAAATAACTATGTGTGAGTAAAATATTGTTCAAATAGAGGATGTACCTATTGTGCAAGAATATTTTGACACCCTTCCATGGGATTTACCTGGTCATCCTCTAGAGATGGAAATTGAGTTTTTCATTGACTTAATTCTTGGATGATATCCCATATCATAGACCCCTTATAGAATGGCCACCGTGGATTTAGTGGAATTGAAGAAACAACTAGACAAATTCAGTGATAAATGATTTATTCTCCCTAGTGTTTCTCCATGGGGAGCCTGTGTTCTTTTTGTTAAGAAAAATGATGGATCTATGAGGTAATGCATTGACTACAGGGAGATAAATGTTATAACAATAAAGAATAAGTATCCCATACCTCACATTGATGATTTATTTTATCAACATAATGAAGCTCAATATTTCTCAATGATTGATCTTTGATCTGGATATCACCAGTTGCTTGTGAGGAAGGAATAAATTCCAAAAACAACATTTCAAACTACGTATGGGAATTACGAGTTTACATTAATGCCTTTTGGACTGACTAATGCACCATATATTTTCATGTATCTATTGAATATAGTTTTCAAAGAATATCTTGATGACTTTGTGGTTATATTTTTTGTGGATATATTTCTGTAAGATAAAATCTATGAAGATCATGAAAATCGCATACGCACTATTCTGAAAAATCATAGAAGAAATGAATTATAATAAATGTTTAGCAAGTGTGAATTTTGACTTCAATCAGCTTCGTTTCTTGGACACATTATCTATAATGATGAAATATTTATTTGTCCTGAGAAGAGAATGGATGTGCAAGAATGGCCTACTCCAATGAACATAACTAAGGTACGTAGTTTTATTGGTTTAGTGGGTTATTGTCATCATTTCATTCATAAATTCAACTATTTAGCCAACCCAATGACCATGCTTACACGTTAAATGGATAAGATCATATGAACAAATGAATGTGATGACTATTTCACATAATTGAAGAGGAGATTATTTAATTCCCCGATCCAAACCCTACCATCATGGAATGATGGGTTTCTGATCTATTGTGATGTATCAAAGAAATGACATGGTTGTGTCCTTAGGTATAATGATAGATTTATTTCCTATAAATCATGGAAGTAAAAAAATAATGAACAAAACTATCCCACTCATGATCTTGTGTTAAAAACAGTATTATTCACTTTGAATATATAGAGACATTGTCTCTATGAAACAAAAGTGAGATATATACCGATAACAATATCCTGATGTATAACTTCTCATATAAAGAACTCAATAAGAGAAAACCACAATAGCTCAAACTTCTCTATGATTATGATTGTACTATACACTACCACCTAGGAATGGAAAACAAGGTAGCTGATGCATTGAGCAGGAAGGATCATGGATTTCATAACAAAATGAGGGCTGACAAAGATCCTTTGTAAATGGATATAGTGAGGATAGATATAGAAATTATAATTGAAGGTGAAAAATTACTATTTTATAATTTGGTTTCCCAACCATATTTATTATAAAGGTTCAAAAGTGATCATCCTAATGATGAGAACCTGTAAAAAAAATTAATGTTGTGAAAGAGGGGAAGTTGGCTGACTTCTTATGTGAAGATAGAATTGTGAAATTTTGAAATTGGATTATTGTTCCAGTTATACCTATGATAAAAAAGGATTTATTGGATGATTCCCATTGTTATAATTTCTCTATACATCCAGGTATCATAAAGATTTATAATTATTTGAAGAAACATTTTTTATGGGATAATATAAAGAGGGAAATTGTGGATTATATATCAAGATGTATAGTCTTTCAACAAGTTAAGGCCGAAATGAAACATCCAAAAGGATTCATGCCACTATTACCTATTCCTACCTGGAAATGGGATGACATCACCATGTATTTTGTCATTAGATTTACCAAAAATCCATGTTATAATGATGTGATTTTGGTAGTTGTGGATCGACTTGCAAAATCTAGAAATTTACTCAATATAAGGGAGGATTTTCCACTGGAGCACTTAACATGACTATATATCAATGAATTTGTGAGACTTCTTGGGGAGCATCTCTCAATTTATTTTATTGTGACACATGATTTACAGCAAAATTCTGTAAAAGTCTTTACAAATCGTTGGATACACAGCTTCCATTGAGTACTACTAATCACCCTCAAACTGATGGGAAATCAGTAAAAATGATCCAAACATCAGAAGACATGTTGAGATCATGATCATTTTATTTCCAAGGTATGTGGGATCATTATTTAACTTTGGTGGAGTTTTACAACAATAATGGTTTCCATTAAAGTATTCAAATGTCACCATATGAAGCATTGTATGGAAAGAGATTTCGTCCACCATCTTGTTGGGAATATGTTGGAGAAAGGATGATTGTGGGCCCAGAGCATGTGGATGAACTCAAAGTGACAATAAAGTCTTTTCAATGTCAAATAAAAATATCATAAAGTATACAAAAGAGATATGTAAATAATCGAAGGAAGGATCTAGAATTTTAAGTGGGTGATCATGTTTTCTTGAAAGTATCTTTATGGTAGGGTGTTATAATATTTGGGAAGAAAGGGAAACTAAGCCCTAGGTACATTGGACATATTTTAATTCTAGAGATAATTATAGTTGTTTCATATCGTTTAGATATGACTCCTAGCCTATCCAAAGTATACGGTGTGCTCTATGACACATTGCTAATAAAGTACATGCTAGGCCCAATGCAAGTCCTCACTTCTGAAGGAATAGAATTGGAACTTGATCTATCTTAATGTGAAGAGCCTATTTGGATTCTGGAAACTAAAAAACAAGTGTTGGGGAATGGGAAGACTCTTCTAGTAATGATAATTTGGAGAAATCCTAAAATCGAAGAGGAAATAATGGACTCTGAGGATCTTATGAGGAAGACCTACCCAAATCATTTTCTAATATATCATTCTATGAATTTTGAGGAAAAGGTTTTGTAAAGAGTGTAAAATGTTACACACCATAGTTTTGAAAATAAATATTGAATTCATGAAACATTGCATCCCTAAAACAAAATTTATTATCTAGTTGTCAAACACAACTTATCCTCTACTATGTTTTGAATTTAAAAAAATGATCATCTAGAGTTGTGATCAATAATTCATTTGGATTCTGATATAACCAACTTGATTTTTGGACAATTGTAACATACCATTATGAATAGTAATATGAATAGTAATTTTCTCCTTCTGAATTGTAAATAATTATATATTTTATTTTCTTAAGGTTACAAGATTAGGAGATCTTGATTACTTTTTCAATGTGATGTAAAATGAATGATAGTTTGAAAATTTTTATTATTCTAATAAAATATAATTTTATTTAAAAATTAAATTAAAAAAATTTAAAAAAAATTTATTAAAAATGAATTTCATTTTTGAATTCTACATTTTTAATAATGGTTAGGGAGAGTTTTTTGTATCTTTCTAAAATAAATGATTTTATTATGAATACTGAAATACAGTAAAATACCCTATATACAAATTATCTTTTAAATACACTATTTAGGAAATCATGTATGATGTGAGGCCACTTGGTTTGTACTCAAATTACTCTAATAATTTTAGGTTCACATGAACCTATACTATTGGTTTTCTTGAATAAGTTTATAAAATAATGAATAAAATATTCAAAATCCACTCCTCTCCTCCACTAACCCCCCCAGTCCCTCTTCTCCTCACTCCTCTAAGCCATTAAGATCCTTAAATTTCTAACCAAATACCCTTACCTAGTAACTCCCCACGTCCATGAATCTTGTAGTCTTTCTAAAAGACCAAAACCCCTTCCCTTAAAGAGATTCTCAAGGAGGTGGATTCAAGAGGTAAATTCCCTTTTTATTTCAATCATTTTCATTTCAGGTTCCTTTCTATTATTATCCTCTCCGAACCTTCTATGTCCAAATGACCATGATAACTCCAATATATTATATATACTTTAATTATATAATTTTAATGGAATAAAAATCATCAATATTCTTACTCTCTCTCTCTTTTATTTTATAAACAAAATCATCGTTCGTGAGGTTCCAATTTACAACCTTTGTTGGGGACAAAGTTTTTTTATTCATTTTATTATTAATCAATGGTCATGAAACCATTTTTATGGTTGATTGAGACTATAATATATTTATTATACCATATTTAATTTTCCAAAACCATTATATGTGCATATTAGTAAATCATATGACCAAACTAGTTCCTAATAACCAAATCACTGCTAAAATAATCTAAGTGAATGTCATTAATATTTCGTGTAATGATTATTCCTCATGAAATTTAACTAAATGTTATAAATTACCATTAACACATTTATATGTTCCAAAATAATATTTAAATTTAATTTTGGAGATTTTCATCCATTCCACATGAACTCTATAACATAAAAACAAGTGAACTGATTATGAAAATCAATAAAATCAAATGCTCTAGAATGATGGAATTATTTATTATAACTAATCAACAAAGACATAATGAAATTAAGAAAATCATGATAAACTAAATTAATATATAATAGGTTTTGAATTAATTTATTAATAATCCTAATTTTATATTCCATGACCATATGTATAAGAGCAGAACACATTCTGAGTTTATGTAAGGGTTTTCTGCTCGAACATCCATTTTCATTCGAGTTCCTTTTATTGTCTAATTACCTCAATGAAATTATTATTTATTATTAATTACCTATCCTAAAAAAAATTTCAGTGTTAATTATCTGTTTACCAATGATAATCCTTCTTTATTTTATGGGTAGTTACACACTTTAAGATGAACATTCAAAATTATTTCCGAAATACAAGCTTGATTCAAGGGAATATCACAAATTCTTACCTATTTTCAAGAGAACTATATAATAAATTTTTAGAAACCATTATCTTTAAAAATTCACTCATTTTATTATGAAAATAATATCATACTTCAATTCTTGTTTTATTCAAATACTTTTCCAAAAGAGCTATTCTTTTCAAACTAAAAGAGTCTTTATCTCAAGAGTTACTCGTTGATTTTTTAAGAGTATCATCATCTATTTCCACAATCATGTTTATTCTTATGTATGATATCATCTACCGTATTTAATTGAATGTTTTATGATGAGTTTGATTATAGATAATCTATCTTAAAACCATTCTCCAGCGTACTGAGAATGGTTAGTGTTTAACCTTAATATTTGGGGAAAGTTAATTACATTTCATATGATAGTTTCAATATGAATGTATATTTTGCTTATGTTTTCCTTGGTCATATGAGGAATAAATTGGACTAATTATGTGACAGGCGGTACCCTCTATATCCCCTCGATGAATCAGTATGTTTCATGTAATATATATACATGGACTTGGATGACGCCTTGACTATTTTAAGACCTACTTTTGGTTATGGCCTTAATAATTTTTAGATGTCTTGGATAAGGCCTTGATCGTATGTTTCAAAATGTCCGTCACATGCAATTACCTCATTATAAATCTAGTAATTGAGATTTCATGTAGTTATTAGACTAGTAGGATACCCATGATTATGATTTATTATGACATTATTTACTTCTCTCATATTACTTATATAATGTTTTCATGTTTATTATTTGTAAAGGATTGTATTTTCAATTATTCACCATGCCTAATATGTCACGACCCGTCCTCGGGGCCCGTGCCGTGACTACCCCAAGCCCGCCTTCCATAGGCCAGGGGCTGGCGACTAGCACCAAAGGCGTAAAATCCCGATAACTGGGAAGGCATTGCCTTTATAAAAGAAAACAAGCACCACAGAGTAAGCAAGCGGAAAGTAAACACTAAACAAAAGCAGAGTACAACTGAAAGTGCGGAAAAGTAAATGGGCCAGAATACAAACCCAAACTGAAGTAAAGTACAACTCGAAAGGGAAAACAGCAACTGAAAAGTAAAAGCCGCTACTCCGAGCTGTCCACTGGAAATCCCACCTGAAGGGTGGGTACAGATAGCTCCTCTTCTCCACGGGTCTCGACGTCCGCTCCGAGCACGTCCCGCCCAGTGGTCCACCTCCGGGTACCGTCCCGCTCTGCAAGCCTCAGCTAAGGTCAACGCTGTCCGTCGTCTGCAACCAACACAACGTAGTGCGGGCATAGCCCGTGCAGGGGTGAGTATAACGATACTCAGTAGGGACCCCGAGACCCTCAAGGTCTCACTAAACCAACAAGGATAACCACAAAGAAGATCTCAACAGATAACCTCTACTTAGGTATATGCCCATACATATACCTAAGTTATCAAGTAACCCATCTCAATCATGAGGAAACACAAGGATTGTGAAAACAACGGATAACCACTACCCGGGTATATGCCCATACATATACCAAAGTTAGCAAGTGACCCATCTCATTCATGAGGTAAACACAAGGTCAAAAGTCTCAGCTCAAACCAGGATTTTCATTATCGAAACCGTAACTGCTGAAGAGCTCCATCTCTGGAGTGTACAGTGGTCCTGTCACGACTCCGAGGTACTGCTCACTAACCTAAGACTGCTGAAGTACTCCTCCTGTCGAGTACTGCGGGTCAGCCACCCAGACACAGTAGTGCTTCCCGCCGAGGTATGTCACCCAAACACAGTAGTGCACACCCCCTAGTAGCCTGCTGAGGTACTCTCCAGACGAGTACCGCGGGTCTGCACTGTCACACACTTAGTGCTCCGTCCGCCATGGGTCTGCACCTCAGAAAGTAGTGCTCCGTCCACTGGGCTAGTCGACTCACTCCAAGTCGAGTCGGTCAAGCAGTCGTCAGGTCTCAGCCAGTTACACGGTCTCCGTACTCTGCACGCTCGTCTCTGGGAGGGTCCGCTCCACGAGCTACTGGTCGATACTCCAAGTATCACAAGTCCCACGAAGAAGTATCTCAAAGGACCGCCTCGTCATAGGGGTCTCAACACAACAGACGGAGCGTCAATCGGACGCCCGGTCTGTGAGTTATTAGCCTTTTCGTCCCAGGGGCCCGGTTGGTTTCGTGAGCGAACCAAACCCGGTCGTATCTCAACTGTACCCCGAACTCTCATAGGGTATACTCATAGGGACTGTTTCTCATCGTGATCATCAACGCCGCTGACGGTTCGTCAGACGGACGTCCTGTCTGAAAGATATCAGCTTTTCCGTTCCAGGGGCCGGTGGGATTTCAGATACGATCCAACCCGGCCATTCTCCAAATGTATCCAAAACTCGGGCGGAGTATGTCAAAAGTTCCGTATCGTCAACAGGAAGTCAACGCAACAGACGGCGCGTCGATCGGACGCCCGGTCTGAGAGTTATTGGCATTTTCGTCTCCGGGGCCCGGTTGGTTTTTAAGGCAAAACCAACCCGACCGTACTCCACTTGCGTCCAAACCTCGGGCGGAGTATGCCAAAAGATCCGTCTCACTAAGAGGAACACAACGCGGCTGACGGCACGTCAATCGGACGTCCGTAGCTCAAGATATGAGTGTTTCCGCTCCGAAGGCCCGGTTGGTTCCGTGAACGAACTAACCCGGCCGAACTCAAAGTAATCCGAAACCTTGAGTGCGATATACCTAACCGACCGTCTCGATCCAAGGATCGCGTTGCCGCAGACGGTTCGTCATTCGGAGGTCCGAGGCTCAAGATATGGGCCAAAAACCGATTCTGGTTCGAAACGGGGGGTCCGGGTCCGGGCCGACCCGGCCCGACCCCCCCCCCCTGGGGCGGCGGCCGGCGGCGGCGCGGTGGCGCGGCGAGCCGCGGCGGCTGGCGCCGCACATGGTCGACACGCGGGGGGCAAGCCCCCGCTGATTGGGAAGAGGCGCGGCCTTTGTGCCGCGCCATTAGCAGATAACGGCCCCCGCACGTGGGGGCCGGCTGGAAGCAATCCGGGGGGCCGGCTGCCCCCCCACCCCTCCTTCAAAAAAACGCCCCCCCCCCCCCCCCCTCATAAAGAGGGGGGTTTTATGAAGTGCTCGGGGGATTAATTCCCCCGGTTTTTAATGGTATCCGGCCGGCCAGCTGGCCGGCCGGTTTTCTCTAACGGGACCAGAAATTCCGGTCCCCCCTTCGGCTTCCGACGCCGGCGGCCCGGCCGCCGGTCTTCTCTTCCGCCGCGGCCCAGAACCGGCCGCGGTCTCCTCGTCCCGCCGCGGCCCGGAACCGGCCGCGGTGTTCATCGTCCGGCGCGGTGCGACGGCACCGCGCCCCTTTCGCCGTGCCTTGATTCCATTCAACGCGGCGCGACGGCGTCGCGTTCTTGAAGATTCTTCCTCGGCGTAGCGCGACGGCGCCGCGTAAAATATTTGCACGATCATCCGCGTGGTGCGACGGCACCACGCCACTTGCTTCCACCCGCAAGAATAAACAAGAACGATGGAGGGGGGTTCGGCCGTGTTCGTGCGGTCCGGCCTCCTCACGTTAAAATAATAACGCAACTTTAAATAATTCAAGCCACACGTTAGACTTGCTATTCACGATCAAGAATAAAAAAAGGAAACCAAAAAGAAAACAACAACCCCTACCTCGGGTATACGTTCGAGGATTTGTCAACGTTCGCGGAAGTCGACGTCGCGGAGATCGGGCGTCGCGGTCGTCGTTCGTCAATTCCGTTGACGAAGAGATGCGTCCGATGAGACACGTCGTTGGAGGATACTTGTACGCCGACGAAGGTTGTCCGAGGAAGAAGAGGTGTCCTCTCTCGTTGACACGGAAGACGAAGAAGAGCGGAGCGGCGTTCTTCGTCGGAACTTGAGCGTTCACGTCAAGTCTTGAGGAAAGTCAAATAAAAAGAAAACAACGAACTCAAGAACCCCTACCTCGATAGTCGCACGTTGACGTAGTCGTGGAATATCGGTGTCGATTCCTTTGACGTCGGAGGAAGAGTCGTTGTCGATGGCATTCGTCGCGGAAAACCGTCGCGGAAGAGATGACGCGGAAGAAGTACGTCGCGTCGCGGATTCGGCGTCGCGGATGGACCGTGTTCTTCGGCGGAGAAGTTTTTCGTTGAAGAACGGCGTTCTTCGTGTTCTTCGTTGAGTTTGAGGAAGATGAAGAAGACTTCCCTAATCTCTCAAGGAGATAAAATTCTAACAAAATAAAATAAGACTCTTTCTTATTTTATTCACACAACCCAACCTCTTTGAATTTCAAAGGTTTGAAATTCAAAAGGTTTAACTCCCATAATTAAATAAGTAACTTAAGTCATTTAATTAGGGGTTAAGCAAGTTGAGAGAATTTGAAAGGATTAGGGGTTAGTGTGGGCCCCACCACACTTAATCCTCCCAAGGGAGGTTAAGTGGGTGTGGGTCCCACTTCCAACCTCCTTTGATAGGTTTTAACAAGTTATAATAAAATTGTTCTACACAATTTTATTTAACTCAAACTAAAAACCCCAAAACTAACTTTCAACCCGCAACAAACGCAACTCCCGAAAAGGTCTCCTTAAGCGAATATCGGTGCTGCGAGTTCATCGGTGCCCTCGGATTTCAATTCCGAGCACCGGATCAAAAGTTAGGAATTCCCGCTCGTTCGTTCACTGAACGTACCCAAGCCAAACTTCGGAAATTAATTCCGGGCACTCCGGGCCTCGGAATCAGGTGCCGTCTGAAACCACGCTCTTGTAAAATTCTAAAGAAAATTAAGAAAAAATTTCCCTTGAATTTTACGGGTCTTTACATTACTCCCACCTCAGGGCTTTACGTCCCCGTAAAGCTTCAACTCACACTTAGGGGAAACAAAGTAGTACTGAGCACGCAACTGAGCTTTACGCTCCCATATGCTCACCTGAAGATCTCGTGCTACCCGTGAAGCACCCCAGAGGAAGCAACCGTTCACGTAGAACCTGCTCCTGTCGATCCTCATTCTCTACTAGAACCTCTGTGCTTGTCGCCCTGTCCTCGACGTCCAACTCCCCGAGGTCGATGACGTGTGAAGAAACATACACGTATCTCCACAGCTGAGACACGTGGTGGACATTATGCACCCAGTGCGACTGAGGTGGTAGGGTCAAGCGGTAAACCTCCTCGCCTACCCCGCTGAAGATCAAAAGGGTCCATCGAACTTCGGAGTTGACACGCCGCCTCGGCCACATCTCCAAAACCTCATCGGGTTGAGACCATATAAGAACGTGTTCGTCACCTTCGAACTCAAGAGGTTTCCCTTTTTAGGTTAGAACTGAAACTAAAAACTCATGCTGCCACAAGGGTAGGGTTGACCAACTCAAGAGTGATCGGTCACACCCTCTTATGTCTGAGTTTAACATGTGCTGCCCAGGGTTTCCTTTTCGCCGACCAAGGAAAACCCATTCCGACGTTTGCCTAAAACAGTCAACCGGGGTATGATTTGTGAATCAAAACCAAACCCAAATCAACGTCGTAAGGCCTCTACGCTGCCACCAAGAGATTCCAACTGAAACTCTCGCCTCGAGGTCAAATCACACCGTCGGCGTAAGCGTGATTATCGAGTCTCCTCCCAAAGGTATCTCCAGACGTGAGGGTCAAGTCTACGGCTTACCCGGAACCTCTAGGTCTGGGACATGATTCGTGGAAGGGTAGAATGATTGGTTCCTATGTCTATAGATATGGCAGCTCGTAGTAGACATAATTCGTACCCCGAATCATTCTTAGAGCTCCTGGGTCACACTCCTTGACCGCAATGCAGCTACTCTCCTCCCCAGCCCTCCTGCTCCCTGAGCCTGGCGGGGACTACTAAGTCGGGTGGTCGTAACATGTCGAAATGTACACCACCACATGCTGCTCTCCAAGCTCCGCTTCCACGTCTGCTACCCTGCAGATTCATCTGTCCTTATCACTTCCTCCTCCTAAAACATTTTACACGCCCGACTCTCTGAGACTGGCGCTAGTTTCCTGCCTTTCACTGCTAACGTTCACAACCACAAAGGTTCTCTCTAGCATCCTAGCATAGGTAGGAATGCATATAGGAAAAGTAATGGTTCGGATGTCCTTTAGACACACTTCGCTCAGAAGTTCGAGTCTAAAGAACTGATCACAAAGTAACCAACGAGTACCAAGATTGATTGGTAAGCCACGTTGAGTGCTCTGCTTCCGACATGTCGTACTTGTCGAAGCTGTATTAGCTCCAGAAAACTCACAACCACCTCCTCAAGCCAGTCCTCAGCCGCCTACGAGTCAGGCTCACCTCGAAACTTGAGGGATATCTGGTGCTAAAACATAAGTAAGGCACTAAGCCTGTGAGTCTCTGCTACCGGTACCGCCGGTAGTGTCTGCTGACCAACAGGTAGTGACATAGCTGGCGCACTACCCGTAGGTACTAATCCAGGTATCGGTTCGCGTACCGAAGCCTCATTACTATAAGGACCAACCTCATGGTCACTCACTGGAAACACCAGGAGCTAAGATCATCATCCGCTCTACTAGTATCAAAGCTAGGCGTAGAACTCTAGCAATCGCCTCCATCCAGTCCACTGCTGCCTGGGAAATCTGTCTCGCCTCGTATCCTCAGAGGCCTCTACTGCTGGAACTCGTGCATCGCGCTCTGCTAGTGTGCACCGTCAGCTAGTGGCATCTGCTGCCTAACGGGTGGTGGTGCTACTGGTACACCACCCGAAGGTGCCAACACTGAAAAAGGGCCCTGCACAGGAGTCTCGCTGCTCGGTGGGCCATCATCGAGAAATCTCTCGGAACTCCAGCTAACTATCTGCATGGTGACATCCTGAACAGTTGTGTCATGGTCAACGATTTATACCTGGTGAGCTGACATGGTTTGAGCTGACTTTAAACCTTTTGGGAAACACACACGCAATCAGTGTTTTCATGCATTAAGTCGGAAATCAGAAGTCAGGGTCCTGGTGTACGGATACGTCGGCCGCCGCACCAACACTGGACTCCCTGGACTGATAACCACACTCAATACACTAAACACTATTGCTTCACATAGAAAAAAAGATCAGAGTTTGCGGTAGAATCGACCCCTCTGATACCAATTTGTCACGACCCGTCCTCGGGGCCCGTGCCGTGACTACCCCAAGCCCGCCTTCCATAGGCCAGGGGCTGGCGACTAGCACCAAAGGCGTAAAATCCCGATAACTGGGAAGGCATTTCCTTTATAAAAGAAAACAAGCACCACAGAGTAAGCAAGCGGAAAGTAAACACTAAACAAAAGCAGAGTACAACTGAAAGTGCGGAAAAGTAAATGGGCCAGAATACAAACCCAAACTGAAGTAAAGTACAACTCGAAAGGGAAAACAGCAACGAAAAGTAAAAGCCGCTACTCCGAGCTGTCCACTGGAAGTCCCACCTGAAGGGTGGGTACAGATAGCTCCTCTGCTCCACGGGTCTCACCGTCCGCTCCGAGCACGTCCCGCCCAGTGGTCCACCTCCGGGTACCGTCCCGCTCTGCAAGCCTCAGCTAAGGTCAACGCTGTCCGTCGTCTGCAACCAACACAACGTAGTGCGGGCATAGCCCGTGCAAGGGTGAGTATAACGATACTCAGTAGGGACCCCGAGACCCTCAAGGTCTCACTAAACCAACAAGGATAACCACAAAGAAGATCTCAACAGATAACCTCTACTTATGTATATGCCCATACATATACCTAAGTTATCAAGTAACCCATCTCAATCATGAGGAAACACAAGGATTGTGAAAACAACGGATAACCACTACCCGGGTATATGCCCATACATATACCAAAGTTAGCAAGTGACCCATCTCATTCATGAGGTAAACACAAGGTCAAAAGTCTCAGCTCAAACCAGGATTTTCATTATCGAAACCGTAACTGCTGAAGAGCTCCGTCTCTGGAGTGTACAGTGGTCCTGTCACGACTCCGAGGTACTGCTCACTAACCTAAGACTGCTGAAGTACTCCTCCTGTCGAGTACTGCGGGTCAGCCACCCAGACACAGTAGTGCTTCCCGCCGAGGTATGTCACCCAAACACAGTAGTGCACACCCCCTAGTAGCCTGCTGAGGTACTCTCCGGACGAGTACCGCGGGTCTGCACTGTCACACACGTAGTGCTCCGTCCGCCATGGGTCTGCACCTCAGAAAGTAGTGCTCCGTCCACTGGGCTAGTCGACTCACTCCAAGTCGAGTCGGTCAATCAGTCGTCAGGTCTCAGCCAGTTACACGGTCTCCGTACTCTGCACGCTCGTCTCCGGGAGGGTCCGCTCCACGAGCTACTGGTCGATACTCCAAGTATCACAAGTCCCACGAAGAAGTATCTCAAAGGACCGCCTCGTCATAGGGGTCTCAACACAACAGACGGAGCGTCAATCGGACGCCCGGTCTGTGAGTTATTAGCCTTTTCGTCCCAGGGGCCCGGTTGGTTTCGTGAGCGAACCAAACCCGGCCGTATCTCAACTGTACCCCGAACTCTCATAGGGTATACTCATAGGGACTGTTTCTCATCGTGATCATCAACGCCGCTGACGGTTCGTCAGACGGACGTCCTGTCTGAAAGATATCAGCTTTTCCGTTCCAGGGGCCGGTGGGATTTCAGATACGATCCAACCCGGCCATACTCCAACTGTATCCAAAACTCGGGCGGAGTATGTCAAAAGTTCCGTATCGTCAACAGGAAGTCAACGCAACAGACGGCGCGTCGATCGGACGCCCGGTCTGAGAGTTATTGGCATTTTCGTCTCCGGGGCCCGGTTGGTTTTTAAGTCAAAACCAACCCGACCGTACTCCACTTGCGTCCAAACCTCGGGCGGAGTATGCCAAAAGATCCGTCTCACTAAGAGGAACACAACGCGGCTGACGGCACGTCAATCGGACGTCCGTAGCTCAAGATATGAGCGTTTCCGCTCCGAAGGCCCGGTTGGTTCCGTGAATGAACTAACCCGTCCGAACTCAAAGTAATCTGAAACCTTAAGTGCGATATACCGAAACGACCGTCTCGATCCAAGGATCGCGTTTCCGCAGACGGTTCGTCATTCGGAGGTCCGAGGCTCAAGATATGGGCCAAAAACCGATTCTGGTTCGAAACGGGGGGGTCCGGGTCTGGGCCGACCCGGCCCGACCCCCCCCCCCCCCCTGGGGCGGCGGCGCGGCGGCGCGGCGAGCCGCGGCGGCTGGCGCCGCACATGGTCGGCACGCGGGTGGCAAGCCCCCGCTGATTGGGAAGCGGCGCGGCCTTTGTGCCGCGCCATTAGCAGATAACGGCCCCCGCACGTGGGGGCCGGCTGGAAGCAATCCGGGGGGCCGGCTGCCCCCCCCCCCCCTCCTTCAAAAAAACGCCCCCCCCCCCCCCCCCCTCATAAAGAGGGGGGTTTTTATGAAGTGGTCGGGGGATTAATTCCCCCGGTTTTTAATGGTATCCGGCCGGCCAGCTGGCCGGCCGGTTTTCTCTAACGGGACCGGAAATTCCGGTCCCCCCTTCGGCTTCCGACGCCGGCGGCCCGGCCGCCGGTCTTCTCTTCCGTCGCGGCCCGGAACCGGCCGCGGTCTCCTCATCCCGCCGCGGCCCGGAACCGGCCGCGGTGTTCATCGTCCGGCGCGGTGCGACGGCACCGCGCCCCTTTCGCCGTGCCTTGATTCCATTCAACGCGGCGCGACGGCGTCGCGTTCTTGAAGATTCTTCCTTGGCGTAGCGCGACGGCGCCGCGTAAAATATTTGCACGATCATCCGCGTGGTGCGACGGCACCACGCCACTTGCTTCCACCCGCAAGAATAAACAAGAACGATGGAGGGGGGTTCGGCCGTGTTCGTGCGGTCCGGCCCCCTCACGTTAAAATAATAACGCAACTTTAAATAATTCAAGCCACACGTTAGACTTGCTATTCACGATCAAGAATAAAAAAAGGAAACCAAAAAGAAAACAACAACCCCTACCTCGGGTATACGTTCGAGGATTTGTCAACGTTCGCGGAAGTCGACGTCGCGGAGATCGGGCGTCGCGGTCGTCGTTCGTCAATTCCGTTGACGAAGAGATGCGTCCGATGAGACACGTCGTTGGCGGATACTTGTACGCCGACGAAGGTTGTTCGAGGAAGAAGCGGTGTCCTCTCTCGTTGACACGGAAGACGAAGAAGAGCGGAGCGGCGTTCTTCGTCGGAACTTGAGCGTTCACTTCAAGTCTTGAGGAAAGTCAAATAAAAAGAAAACAACGAACTCAAGAACCCCTACCTCGATAGTCGCACGTTGACGTAGTCGTGGAATATCGGTGTCGATTCCTTTGACGTCGGAGGAAGAGTCGTTGTCGATGGCGTTCGTCGCGGAAAACCGTCGCGGAAGAGATGACGCAGAAGAAGTACGTCGCGTCGCGGATTCGGCGTCGCGGATGGACCGTGTTCTTCGGCGGAGAAGTTTTTCGTTGAAGAACGGCATTCTTCGTGTTCTTCGTTGAGTTTGAGGAAGATGAAGAAGACTTCCCTAATCTCTCAAGGAGATAAAATTCTAACAAAATAAAATAAGACTCTTTCTTATTTTATTCACACAACCCAACCTCTTTGAATTTCAAAGGTTTGAAATTCAAAAGGTTTAACTCCCATAATTAAATAAGTAACTTAAGTCATTTAATTAGGGGTTAAGCAAGTTGAGAGAATTTGAAAGGATTAGGGGTTCGTGTGGGCCCCACCACACTTAATCCTCCCAAGGGAGGTTAAGTGGGTGTGGGTCCCACTTCCAACCTCCTTTGATAGGTTTTAACAAGTTATAATAAAATTGTTCTACACAATTTTATTTAACTCAAACTAAAAACCCCAAAACTAACTTTCAACCCGCAACAAACGCAACTGTCGAAAAGGTCTCCTTAAGCGAATATCGGTGCTGCGAGTTCATCGGTGCCCTCGGATTTCAATTCCGAGCACCGGATCAAAAGTTAGGAATTCCCGCTCGTTCGTTCACTGAACGTACCCGAGCCAAACTTCGGAAATTAATTCCGGGCACTCCGGGCCTCGGAATCAGGTGCCGTCTGAAACCGCGCTCTTGTAAAATTCTAAAGAAAATTAAGAAAAAATTTCCCTTGAATTTTACGGGTCTTTACATAATATTTGTGTTAATGTTATCTTCCACTATATTTCTTACTCTTACTAGGAATTTGAGATCAACCATTTCTTATGTTTAATTTTCCTAGGATATGAAGAAGTAATTTATGAGTGACTTACAGGCCTAATATAAGAGCCATGAATATTTTTAATAGAATAAATTAGTGTCATTTTTTCCTTTAAAGATGTAATGTTGAACTTATATATGTATCTTGTTTCGAAAAGATACTAAACTTCTTGGTCCTCTAGGATGTGTATTCCTTGTTTATATTCCAATGTAATGTAACAAGGCATTGGCTCTGGGTAACTGGGACATGGTCTTCACAATGGGTATATCAATTTTAAAGTAATCAATCCCAAAATAATTTATTTCACAATTTTATTATTATTAAATATTGTTTGGGTTTGAGTCTCACATGGTAGAATTTTATGAAATTTATATATCCTATCCCATATATTTTCTTATTCTATTGTTATTGAGGAATGATTTATTTACTAGTATAAATTTAATATTTTTGATACATGAAATTTTTGGAATAATTATTTTAAAATTGATGACATAATTTCCCTCTTTGGTCGAAAATCCTTCTTATTCAACACCAATGATTTGGGAAAAAAGTTCCAAAATATTATTTAACATTCTAAAATTGAATTATTAACAAATGTTTTAACAATTTGTTAAATTTTATGAAATGTTATAAATGAAATCACCTTGACATTGTTTGTATTAGGTGCTTTAAATATTTTTTAAACATTGTGAAAAATGTTTTTAATGATATATAGCATGTAAAAAATTGGGTACTATCATAAAAAATCATTGTTCCTAATCATAAAATACATCTTAACAATGAAATTTTTATGGAGATTTTTTTTCATAATAATATGAATATAGTTAGTTTTTCAATGTGATATTAAAAGTGAAAATTTTATTTTCCTCAATAATTTTTTAATTTCATTTTTATGGTATTTGAATTTAACAATGTCAAAATCCTATATTTTACATATGACCGTATAGGGATATTTTGTAATAGTACCATAATTATTAATAATTTAGTTGGTTTATGATTATATTCACTGGGAGGTACAATTTATATTTGATTTCACATAATACAATGGATTGATTATGTTTTTTCTTATTGATTGGGGAATGTATTGGCATTCATGTGCTTGTTTTGTAATAAAATTATTTATGCTAATTATGTTTATTAATTGGGAAAATTTGTAATATTTCATATTATAATTTTTTATATGAATGATTATGTTTATTACATTGTTCCATTTAATATAATGAATTAATTGGACTTAGTAAGTAATGGGAAGAGCCCCCTATAGCCCCGTGATGCATGGATATGTCCCATGATAGAAAATATATTGGGTATTAGGATGAGGATTTACCCATTAATGTAATACTACTTTGGTCAATACATTAATGATATGTTGATGATGAATGGAATTATGTATTCATTTATAATAAGATAATTATTATTGATGTTAATTTGATTATTGGAGTATCCACTAACATGTTTAAATAATATGTGATTATTTAAATGGAATTATTTTAATCAATTTTTTTCCAACCATATTATTTATTATATTGAATGTATTTAATAAATGGAATATTTATTACTTATTTACCTTTCCATATAATGTTTTCCTTATTTTTTCATCAATGATTCCACAGTATGAATACCCTTACAGAGTGTAAGTTCTCATCTATTTCTTATATTCTCTTTCCACTAGATGCTAATAAGTGAATTATTATTGATATTTAGGGATATAAAAGAAGGAATAATGGTTTTCTCAATTGAAATTATTTTTTTTTTAATGTTATCAATTTTATTGTGAATTTAATTTATGTATTTAGTTTTCTAAGGCAACAAAAAAATTTATTCCATTTCGATGTAGTCTAATATATATTTCACTAACATAATAAAGTTACCACTAAATTGGGATACTTGGGTTGGGGAAAATAAATTTGGTATCATATAAATATTAGTAGAAACAATAAGAACATGATTTAGGAAAACTATTATTAGAGAACATAACCCAATGAATGAATTGAGGATAAAAGTATATATAAGAATTCATCATCATACTTTGGTAACAAAGATATTTTTTGGAATTCCTATAATTACATCCCTACATGGATACTTAAATTGGATATGGATCTAGAATAGTTATTTAGTGGTGTAATAACTCTAAAAATGTTTTATTGTTTTTTAATCAATAATTACCTTGTTCATGAAAAATTTCCATGTTGTACACCTTTTATGACACTCTTGAGAGATATTAAATGTTTAAATAATTTTTTTTTATTTTAAAATCATGATGTATTTGAATTGGTGATAACCATTGATGAATTATATTAAACATAAACTATCATATATTAAAAAAATCATGATATATTTCTCATATAAATGATTTTCAAAATTATTATTATTATTTCTGAGAAAATTATATTCTTTGTAGTTAGTGGAAATAACTAGGAGGAATGATGTGTATGCTAAATTTAATGGTAAATAAGGAGATTTTTTAGACAAAATTGGATATTGAGTGATGTAAATGGTATTGCGTTAATTTATAATTAATTTTACTGATATATGATTAAAATACAATATCATAACCAACTCTTGGATTCACTAAAGATGACAATGATGAAGTTCACTATGTGTTTCGGTGGTGGAGGCCCTAGAAGAAATAATGAACAATTTATTCATTCTAAAGATATGGAAAGAGACACTTATGAGAACACATTCATTGAATAGAAATGATTTTTATGTCTGGATAATAAGGGTATATAGGAATAAATTGTTGAGTAAAATTGTAGTGTTTAAAAAAGAGAAATAAATTGAATCAAATAGAAAATTTAATGGATTTTTTTCATAAATATAAAGAACCTAGTAATAATAGTATTCAAGGATATATTTTAATATTTAACCCCTTTATTAATAATGAAGATATTTTATTCAAGTATTAAATTTAAAAGTATTAATGTATCGATGTTTTTGGGATCCTAGGATTAGGTTGTAAAATAAGTTTTCTCAATCGTATTTTGGTTATTAGAATCATGAAATATATAAGGATTTTTTAACATATGGAAGGATATATATCCTCAACTATTGTAGAATTAATAGTTTATGATAAAATCATTTGATTATTACTTTATTTTTTATCATCTGTTCAATTTCATGAAATCTTATTATGAGGTTTTATAACATACTATTACTATATTTAGGTATTCATAAACACATTTTTTATAGTTATTTTTTGGGATTTTTTAAGGGTTATTTTAGTGAAAATTATGAAATTTATGGAATTTCTGGGGTTGTTCATGGTGGGAGCATGATTTTCCAAAATTGTGCACCCTGCTATTATAAACAATGAAAACCGAGGATATGGGGTCATACACGGTTGTTGAATGGTTTTTCAGACCATGCACCAACATAGTAGAAATAATAAACCTGAATAAAATTGTTTCATTAGTATGGGTATCATTTTTTCCAAACCGTGTGTCCCTGCCCATCTAAACATGAATACAATATTTATATTCGAAAACATTATTTTAAAACACCCATAACACTTGTTTAAGGTTCCCAATAGACTTATTTAATCCACCAACCATTTATTCTTCCATCGAAGATCCCAATAGGTTACTTTGGCCCCTTTACACCCTCCCAAAAGAGTTTGAATATTAACAAATGATGGTTTATCTCCCTAGATTGGTTTCCTATTTATATTCTCTATCTCCTACAACCTCCTCCATCCTCCTTAGGGATTTATATATCTTTTTATTGGTTAGAAAATAAAATTCCCACTGTTTGGTATTAATTATAGGGATTGATTATTGGATCTCATTGTCGACGTTATTCATTAGAGAATCCCATTTAGGGCTAGGTGTTTTGAGATCCAATGATGTTGAGGAAGGTGAATCCATTTTGATTTGGAAATTTTATTATCCCAAAATTTCATGATTTAATTACAATTTTATAATTTGAACCTAATTTTTTAAATTACATTGAATTATTTAATTAAAAAAATAATTCTCATTAACTGCTGAATTTGGTTATGATTTGGAAAGAAATTATGTGAATGGCCAATTCCATTGAATTTGGATGTGTTTGGGAAAAATATGGATTTTTTTATAAATTAAATTATTTAATTTAATTTAGGAAATGGATTTGATGAAATTTATTTCAATTTGTTTTTTAGAAAATTCCTTAAACTATTGTTATAGAAACCTAATTGTTTTATCATGAAAAAAAGTTATTTGAATAAAAACATTAATTATGATTTATAAAAGGAAAATCAAAATATTAGATATATAGAATGAGATGATTTCTATTTTTTGTAGTCTTAAGATATATTTCTTGTCATTTATTTTGTACTATAGCACATAAAATCCATGCTAGTTAGTTATTTACTAGGATAAGATTATATAATTATATAATGTTACTAAAACATAATTACAATATGTCACATCCCTTATGGGGTGGTGACGAATCCCATTCAACCAGAGTCATTGGGATGTGTGTGTACACATGTTTTTGTGTCACATTTAGTGTGAGGGATTCCCTTAGACTATAATTATCATTCCTTTTAGCACATGAATGTGTTAATAGATTTTTTTTAATTGGAATATGTTCCATTTTTTTTAAATTGTTTTACATGCCTTGTGAATTCAAATTAAATGTTTAACAAAAATTTTATTATTAATCCATTTGTTTATAAATATTCAATCAATTAAAATTTGAAGAATTTGTTTATATTATTTAAAAAAATTGAAATGTACGATATGATTTATTTAAATATGATTTTGAAATGACAAAAATGATTATTTAAAATTGCAATATTTATTTAGTTAAGTAAATATGGAATATCATGTGGAATCTTTTGTGTGAACCTACTAGGCATCTATATAAAACCCTACTCATGCATTATAGGGTTTGAAAATTACCTCCTTCTAGGTTCGTGTCAAGGAAAAGAACCTCTTAGTGGTTTTTTAAACTATTGATATTTGGGAAGGGAGTATTCAATCTATTCGGACTTTGGTTATTCTTTATGTTTCTAAAAATTCGTTATCGTGCCTTGGATTTTTTGTACCTATTTCACTTATGGTACACTTCTCCCTATGATGTTTCTATTGTATGCATACTAATATGTTATCATTCTTCCAAAATTTTTATGGAAAATTTATTCCCACATTCATTTTGTATAATTCTATGTTTTATTCTCTAACCCATGGGGATTTGGAATCCATTGGGTCCAGGTTAAGGATATCTTGGTTATAATGTTACTAGGGTTCCTAGGATAGTTTGTAAAAAATTTGTATTAGTGGTATAGGTTTTTCATATTTCTGTGATGATGTTATATAGTTGTTTGTTGTTGTCGGAAATTTGGAGGTAGTTTTGATTGAGTGCATAGAAAACACTCGTCGTAATGAGCCTTAAGTCACCAGGGGGATTTAAGGAAATGTGTCTGGAGGATTAGTTATAGTCTTTTCCCTAAATTTTATTTGGATAGATTGAAATCCAAATCTTTTTTTCTATCTTTTGGGATGAATTTCTCTATTTCACTGTTCAATTGTTAATTTGATGTATTCGTTGTTTTTTATTGATTTTATGTAGCATCATTCCTCTAATAAGACATGAAAATTAGATCCAAGAGTAAGCTATTACTGGTCCTCATCAAGTGAATACTCACATGTTCTTATGTTTGGTTGAGGTGATCGTGCATACACTCTAATATCTAGGGTATGAACCACCACTAGTCCCCTAACAGTCTCTAATTTGGGATCCTCAAAGCGGTGATTTGTGTAATCATTCGGTAGAGTTCATTCACTAAAATACATAGGGGTTCAAAGGCCCCAACGATCCTAAAGAGGTTGAGGAGTGGTCGAGCTGGATCAACCATTCTTTTATTCATATAGATAGATAAATAAATCTAGGTGAACTGTTCCACCTTCTTTCTAGAAGGAATGAACATGATATGGTTTTAGATCATGGAATTTATGAAGAAGAATGAATGGTTATAGTGGGATGATATCAATTTTATTTTCACTGACTAGTTCTATCATGAGTCAATGGTGTTGGTAAAATATATGAACTTTTTCAAACTTGAGTTGGTTGATAGGACCATGGAATAATATGAAAGTTCCTTTAATGAGGTTTTTTAGTTTTCTCAATAGATATTATCTAATGAGAAGGTTAAAACATAGTAGTTTGAGTTGGTAATAAGATCTGATATCCATTCTAATGTTGTCTGGATGATGATGACTTCTTATACTGTTGTGTGGGAAGGAGAATTGATGGTCAAAATTGACATGGCTAGAATGTAAGGGTTATCACAAGTTTATTTCACTCCTAGTGGTCTTGTTCATTCCTATTAGGAAAATAGGATGTGTGCTGATTCTCATGGTGGTTAAAAATATAAGATTCATTCTTTTCCTCCTTCAGTTCCTATAATATTCTCTTTGATTGGTTACTAGTGTGATAATATAGAGCGTTCAAAGAGGGTTTGCACTGAGGCACCCAAGGTATGTGGTTCTTGTAGATGCTCTAGTCAGTTGCATATGTTCCAACATGTCTACTCCACTTCATATAGTTTTATGATTTCAAAATCACCTTCTAAAAGTATGGTGCAATAAAATTATTTATTAGTAAAGGGGTTTCATCCACATGAATCTAGAATGAAACTAATTCACATAGTTGAAGAGTTTGTAGTTGAAGCCAATATAGGTCAAGTGACTATTAGAGGTACCATCACTATAACTTCATTAGTGGTGACTATTTTATTTGATACTTATGCATATCATTTGTTTATATAAACCTATATGATTAATATCCTAAATCATCCTATGATGATTTTAATGTAACATGAGGATCTTTTCATGAAATATTTTCGTTAAATAATTTTCACTCTTTAATAGCTTGCATTATATGCAATCATGAGTTTAAATGAAAAATTGACTACATTAGTATAAAATGACCATTATAACCTACATATTAGGTTATGAGGAATAACTATAACTCTCTTATGAAAATGTATGGGGAATTAAATCTCTAATAATTATTTATAAAAAAATAAATCAATTATATGTTTTTATTTTTCGTATTAATAAATTGAGAAAATAACGATTAGTAAATGAAATTAATGAAATATACATTTTATATACTAAATAATAAATTTTTATATTCATACAATAGATATTTTTTTAATTGGTTATAAATAAACCCAATTTTATGTAAAAAGACCTATATTTTTTCAAAAGGATAACTTTACCTCCATTAAATGGAGGTCCATTTTTAATGTAACATTTTGATACATTACTAATTTATATATGAAAAAATAAAACTCTAATTTATATTCAGGATATAAATATTTACTTTTGATGTATTTTTTATATTTTTTTGATTACATTCATGTTCTGATGAATATTAAAAACACACTAAATTGTAATTGAAAACATATTTTTTTATCAAAATAATATATATAGATAAATAATATTGTTGAATGGTTTTGGAGTATATATATAATATATTTTTACTAGTTAATATAATTTAAATCATTTGAATTAATTTTTTCTTGAATTTAGATTTAAAATAATATAAATATTTTAAAATTATTTTATATATAAAATATGTTTTCCATTTAGATAATGAAATTAATTTTAAATTATTTACTAAAACCTATCAGTTTCTAAATTTAAAAAATTTATTAAATATATAGAATTATTATGTCAAATTATATAAATATCTTTATTTTACTTTTGGTCTCTATGAATAGAAACTTCATAAATTTTTATTAATACTATAAAAGGGTAAATCAGGTAATTAAGGGTAAAAATAATAATACAAAATTACCCCGAAACATTTCTCAGTATAACTAGATGAGTTTATTTTGACCTAAATCATACTTGGGTCAAAATGGTGTCCTTTGGAAGCCACTTGGATGATATTAGATCATTTATTTTATTTTATTTAATAAAATGTTAAATATGTCTTCATCAAATATTAATAACTATACCATGTTTAATATCAGTTTATAAATATGAAAAATTAAATTATATATACTCATTTGAATGCTAAAATGTTTTTCTTTATCACGATAAATTATTTTTATTCTTTGAGAAATAAATAATTACCTTAATGACTTGAACTTTAACGATGTAAAAATTATCTAATTGAAGAGAAAAAAATAAAATAATTATTATTAAACTGATAATAAAAAATTAAAATACCAAAAAAACGTTTCCAAATATTATTGTTCAAGTATCTCTCAACTATAACAATCCAAGGGTTGTTTTATTGACCATTTGGAGACCTATATAATGGATTATGACACTTATATTTGTTAATTTAATGTGATGATAAACTTGTAAAAATTATTTTTTAATGAATATAACATTTTTTATGTTGTATTTTAAATAATATATTTTCTACTAAAAGTATTATTCTATAATAATTTACATTTATCTACATAGTTGTATTTTATTTATAATTTTTATTCAAAAAATAATTGTATTAAATAATTACAGAAAATTAACATTGTAGTTGTTTTATTAATGGATATAAAAAATAAATGTTACTAAAATAGTAAAATGTATTTATTTTTGGATAACTAATATGTCCAATGAATTTTATTTATGACCTTGACCTCTTTGGAATATAATCAAATATTTGGTTCGAAGTTATCTTGTTATTTTAATATTTTTTAAAAATTCAAAGAATAAAATTGTGCCAAAATTGATATTATTGATTGTTTATCAGTACAAGGTTTTATTAAATTAATTAAAAATAGAAAATTATGTTTTAAACATATTTAATAATTGTGATATGGTTTAAAATTCTCTACATAAATGTCCTTAAGGCCTTCACTTTTTATTTTGTTTTGATAATTCTCACTCACATATTCAATTCACATTGAGCCTTCAAGATCATCCATACCCTATAATTTTCCTTTATAAACATACCTAGTTATATTTTAGAGGTTTTTGTCTTCTTCAAATACCAACTCTAGTTGTTTAGAAGGATATTTATAGGGAGCACATCAATGAATAGATAATATCCTCTACTAATCCTTTCAACATCTTTCTTCTTATACTTTATCTTCATGATGGGTTTCCTTATAAAGTAAAAACACTAGAATGAATTATATAGTGAGATGTTATTATTATTATGAAACAGACATCTTCCATCTTCTATCCATCATATGAAAAATGAAATATCCATGTGTGTGTACGTACAACTTACCAGATTCATGTTGTGTTGTATTCTATTTTTCACCACCACCGTACTTGGATGGGTATAATGATGGAAAATATATATATATGATTATTATAAGATTATTTTCATACTAAAATATTATACACCATCCACTTTAATACCTTTTATTAATCATTGTAAGGATATCATCACTTGTGTATACCTACAGCCTATCATCTCTACGATGTTATGTGATTCATTCTACATAATATTCATTAAATCATGATTATATAAATGAAAGGAATGAATAAATATGATATATATTATACTTATATAATTCTATAAATTTTATAATTATATCTTATGTATATGAACCAGAACATATCCAATAAAACGTGAGTATGAAAATAAAGAAGTTAACACCCAATGGAAGGGTAATAATGTTACTAACAAACGAATGTTAATATGACCATATATGATATCATAAAAATTTTACAATGAATCCTAAATGAATCTATTATATTATTTAAGTCATTATACAGGGGCATTGGCTACATATAATATAATTTGGACTTAAGGTAATGGATAAATTAGCAATCAAATTATTCTATTATATTGTTTATATGTAAGTATTTACTAGGGTATATTTGTCATCCAATTCCTTGTTTAATAAATATGTAATAATATTTATTTTGGAATAAATAATTTTATACTCAACTTTTCCTATTTCTGACTTTTTATTAAATAGTTTGAAAAGAATTTATTTTAATTTTTCGATATGATGCAATTTTATTGACTTATCCGACAGAAGTACTAGAATAATGTCTTCTTTTAAATTTTCAATATGATGGGTTATTTTAATTTTCATAACACCATATTTCAATGAATCATAAATTAAATTATTTAAATGATATTTTGAAATAAATTAGTTTATTTTTAAATTGTGAGGCATTTTGAGAAAAAAAAATTGACAAAGAAATGATATTTTCCTCAATAGTTAATTTCAAGTGTTCAATCAAAAATTAATTTCATCTAATATTGAATAATTTAATACTATTATGTTTCAAATGTATTGTCCTTATTATTTTTATTTTTTTATTATTTATTTAATGGAATTATATTTATGAAATCCATTTGTTTTACATGGATTATATTAGGATCTAATGATGTTTATGAAATCCATTTTATTCAATAGGTTATAATATGATGAATGATATATATTTTTGTGGAAGACATAATAACTATTTCATTATAATATTTTTGGGATCTAAATCTCCAAAAAAATAATTGGGTAAATATTTATATCACATGAGATAGATAGGGCTAGAATGGGAAATGTTCATGGTTCAGTAATACAGTGCTAGAATGAGTAGTGAACTCTGTTTAGTGATGGACATTGTCTACTATGATGGTCTTAGAAATTAGCCTTGAATAATATGAAGTGATTTTATATGATTATGTGTATGACGCAAAATTTAATGTCTTATGTTATGACTTTTGGGATTATGTTCATTGATTTTTATGAACTTTTATAATTTATTCCATGGAAAGATATCATGGACATTCATATATCGGAAGGGATTTTCAAATGTTATGTTCTTATGACTTATGATTATGATATGATTGATAACTCCATTTTTTACCTCTACTGATCATCTAAGCTCACCCTTTTAAATGTTTCTTTTCCCAAGTTCATGAATATGTTTATTAGGTAATATAGGTAAAAAAGGGGGTCAAGTTATAAAGAAATAAGTGGGAGATAATGAAGATGTCTTATGAACTAGTAATTTATGTTTACCAGTTTTAAAAGAAACTATACTGATATGGTCCTATCATATATTTCTTATATTTTTTAATGATTATTCATCCATTTTGATGTAATATAAATTTATTTAAGGAATGGTCCATTATAGTTGGTATCAGATGAAAGGATTATTTATCCTTTGGAATCTAGGATGAAAAGGTAATTGGAAGAACCCTAACAATATGTGGAAGTATAAGTTACAATCCTAATTTTTTATAAGTGATCATGAATAATGTAGGATAAAACCTAAAATTTTTTAAATTGATATTTTATTCATTACTATGTGGTTTTTCCATTATTTTTAGTGTTTCTCGTACTGTGATTCTTGGTTTTACTCAATTAATAGAATAGAATAAACAAAATTAATGATTAATGTTAGAGGAAATGCGAGGATTTTATTCCTGAGAAACTTAATGTTATTAGAGATAGTTAGTAAAATATTGAATCTATGCATACAAAAATGTATCAATCTATTAATATTATAAGACTTCAAAATAAGGAAAAGATGGAACAAAATTATATTCTGTCCATTGTGAGGTATTGTCCACCTTCTTTCAATGGGTCTTCTGATCCATTGGTGTCTGAACAATGGATCAATACCACTAAAAATATATATTCAGTTCTACAATGTTTTTTAGATGATAAATTTATCTTAGTAGTGTGTTGTTTGGAAGGTGAATCTGATCAATTTTGTATCTTTATCAATAGTAAAATGTAAATATATGAAATTGAATCAATGGAATATGAACAGTTCAAGAAATTATTTTTCAATAAGTGTATTCCTTGTATTCTTAGAATAAATATGGGGAAGGTCTTCTGTGAACATAAATATAATGATGATGAATCCATTAGTACTTATAAAAAAAATTACTTGACTTGGAATGTATTTTTCTGGGATTATTATCCAACCTGAGTGTAAAATTGATGGATTTTTTATTGGATTAAATCCAAGTCTCTAAAAGGTAATTTTCTATAACAAACTTCAATACCTACATGAATTTTTTTTGATGTGTTCTCAATTTAGAGATAAAGATTAGAGTAACCCATCTATCATATGGGTTTGATAAGAAGAGAAAATCTTAAATCAATGTAAAATCTAATGGCCACTCTAGATAAGATGATTTTTCCCTTAATACTGAAATATGGAGAGAAACATGGATGAAATTGTAATAATTGGACTAGAAAATATTTTATGTGTACAAAAGAGGGTCAACTAGAAATTGAATACTAATGATATCATAAAAAGGAGACTAATGATATGATGAAAAAAAGGATACACATAATGCACCACATATACATCAATGTTACATGTTCAAGGAAATGGGGAATTATTCAAATCAATTCCCTAATCCAAGGGTTATTGATGATGATCAATGTCAATAAACACTTATGTATATAGATAATGGATGGTCACATATGATCACTATAGGTGATGTGGTGTACGATAATGAAGTGGTGAATGGTACAATTACCATATACTCTAAAGTATAAATTGTTTTATTTCATTATTGATCCACCCACTCCTTTTTTATGAATAATTTTTTATGTGTATCACCGTATTACCACAACATTTATATTATATGTTAACTGTGAAAACTCTTAATGGACAATGGCCACACCAAAAGTTTATAATTCTTCTCAAGTTGTTTTTTTGGGAAATTAATTCTGGAATATATTTTGATCCTTCCATTAGTGCAATTTTATTTGATTCATGGAATTAATTGGCTTTATATATAATAATATCATATGAATTTCCATGGATTTGATGTTATATTTAATATTACGGAACAGTCTATGATCATATATCGATAAAAGGATGAGTATGAACTTATAGTTGAAAATTTGTCTATATAATGGTTCTTGATTCTGATAAATGTACGTTATTTATCTCAAATTCTTGGGGAGAAAATAAAAATTAAGAATACACCCATTGTATGTGAGTTTGATGATGTATTCAAAGAATAATTTCTAGTTTTTTATTTGAATAGTGTGGTTATATTTTTAATAGAACTCGAACTCGATGATATGCATGTATGAAAGACACCTTATTGTAATTCCCCTATTTAGTTATAGGAATTTAAGAAGAAACTATAAAAGAATATTTACAATGTTATTCATAGACCGTATTATGTCACCTTGGTGTGCATCTATTCAGTTTGTTTAGAAAAAATATGGATCAATGTGGCACTAAATTGATTATAGAGAACCTGAAAAGATCACTATAAAGAAAAAATATAATTTTCCCCATAGTGATGAGTTATTAGACCAACTATATGGAGCCCAATACTTTTTCAATATTGATCTTATTTCAAGTTATCATAAATTAAATGGAAAATAAGGAGGATATACCAAAGATGGTATTTCGTACAAGGTATAAACACTATAAATTTATATTGATTCCCTTTGGTCTTATTATTTCCCCCAAAATATTCATGGATCTAATGAATAATGTCATTAGAGACTTTCTCGATCATTTTTTGTAGTCATTGTAGATGATATTTTTTCATATTCGAAGAGCAAAGAAAAATATGAAGATCACTTGGGAACTGTACTGTCGACCCTGGGAAAGGATAAGCATTGTAAAAAATTTACCAAGTGAGAATTTTGGCTTCAAAATTTTTCAATTTTGGACAAAATAGTCTCAAGAGATAGGATATCTATGGATCTAGAAAAAACATAAGTTATTGAAAGATGTATGAGACCACGGTTACTAAGATAAAAAAAATTTATTAGTTTGGATGGATATTATTGATGTTTTGTGAATGTTTTTTCATGACTATCTAATACACTCACCATGTTGGCATGGAAATAAGTAAAGTTCCTATGGATGGAGGAATATGAATATAATTTCAAAGAGCTAAAAATAAGGATCAAAAGTGAACATGTACTCAAACTGCCTTATAGTGGAGAAAGATTTTTTATCTATACTAATGCATCCTAGAATTGTTTGGGATGTGTTCTTGTGAAAATTGATATTGTGATAGCTTATTCCTTATAACATTTGAAAATCCAGGAACAAAATTACACATACCTGATTTGGATTTATCTTTCGTAATCATTAAACAAATGATATGAAGGCATTATCTTTAGGGTGAAAGGTGTGATATTTATACTTATCCAAAAAGGTTAATGTATATATTCACAGAAATGGACCTGAATATTCATCAATGGAGATGGTTGGAGATGATTAAATATTAATACTGAACAATAAATTAATACTATTGGAGAGAATAAGGTTCAAGATTCATGGAATTTAAGGGACCATGTCAACCTATCCATGAAGAGGATAATAAAAGATCCAATATTTATGGTTTTACAAAAGATGCATCATGAAATTTTAATAGAAGGGTAGAAATATTACCAGTCTCAAATGAATTTTCAACCATCAATACTTATGATGACTAAGGAGGCACAAAATAAAGATGTATATATACAAAATATGGTGAGAAATGTTCATTAATTAAACCTTCATTGTGATAGAATAATAAGGTTCAGGACCCAGGATTGTATTCCTCTCATACCAGAATTAAAGAAGGGGATGTTGGATGAGGCCCACATTTCTTCATTATATATTCATCATGGAAGCACAAAGATGTAAAGGGACATGAAATAGTATATCTATCATGATGGATGAAAAGAGATGTTCCCAAATAAGTTTTTCGATACTTTGTATATCATCAAGTTAAGGCTAAAAGACAGAAGTCAATGGGGATGTGACAACCATTACCCATAACAGAATTGAAATGAGAAAACATCACTATGTATTTTTTCATTGGCCTTCCCAAGAAACTAAAGGCCATAACAATATATGTTTTAAAGTTGATTGCCTCATGAATTCAAAACAATTTTTTTCTATTAGAGATCATTTCTCTCTTGATCAGCTTTCCACAATAAATATAATGGCAATGGTAAGATTTAATGGATTACCACGTTCCATTATATATGATCATGATCTGAGGATTACCATGATATTATGGGAAAGTATTTAGATAGCTTTGAATACATAGTTATTTTTCTACACCTATTATTAACCTCAGCAAGAGAGTTAGTCTGAGAGGACATTTCATACTCATTAATACATGTTGACGGCTTACTCAATGGATTTAAAAGGTGGTTCAGATCAACACATCCCATTGGGGGAATTGTCATAAAAAACTATCTTTCACTCTATTATTCAGATGGATCATCATGAATCCCTCTGTAGAAAGAAGTACAGAACTCCAACATGATGGGATGAATTTGGGGAATGAAAGAAATTAAGACATGATCTTGTCAATGAAATGGCATAAAATTTCACATGTATTCAACAACACATAAGAGAAGCTCAGTGTTGACAAAATTTACACACAAAAAACGATAACAATACCTAGATTTTGAAGTGGGTGACAATGTGTTTCTATGAATATCTCCATATTAGAGATTAATGGGATTTGTAATAATGTTCAATTATACCACTAGGTATATTGGTCCTTTTGAAATTAGAGATCATGTTTGGAAGGTTGTTTGTTGATTGGTGCTTCCACCGAATCTCTCTCAAGCACATGATGTTTTCATGTATCTCTCTTTAGAATGTACATACCTGATCTTTAAAAAGTACTAAATTCATAATTTATACCACTATATAAATATCATTCCTACAATGAACAACCAATAAATATTCTAGATCTTATTGAACATGTTTTGTGAAACAATACCAATCACTTGGTTAAATTTTTATGGTGGAATCACCAATTTGACGACTCTAGAATGTAACACCTTAATGTTTTCAAAAAAATTATTTAAACAATTTAAATTTTTCAATAGCTTCAAATGTACACAATCATGATTTTAAACGAACTGTGATACACCTTTAGTATTAAATGAACATTATAAACCTGTAGTTAGGATAGAGTGAATAAATATAACTAACTTATGAATATATGTGGTGAATTCATTGGCTATCAATTATTAATGAAAATATAAATCAATTATAAATATTTTGTTGTATGAATAAATTGAGTGAATTATTATATGTTTTTGAAATTTTTGAAATATATATTTTTTATACGTAATAAAATATTTTCAATATTCATGTAATAGATATTTTTTTCAATGGGTATGAATAAACCTTATTTTATGTATAAAAACTTATTTTTTTCAAAATGGTGATTTTACCAATTTTTAAAAGAGAAACATTTTTAATGTAAAATTTTGGTACATCGATAATTTTTTTGGGAAAACATTAAACTCTTCATTGGAATTCGGATATAAAAATTTAATTTTTATAGATTTTTGATATTTTTCTTATAACATTCATGTTTGGATGAATATTTAAATTATACTAAAGTTTAATGGGAAAAAACTGTTTTCATCCAAATATATTATATGGAAAAATCATATTATTTAATGGTTTTAGATTTTAAATAGAATATATTTTTCTCAGTTAATATAATTTAGGTTATTAGAATCATTTTTATGCTGAATTTAGATGAAAAAAAAATCAATCATTTGCAATGTTTTAACTTTTATAATCTATTTTCTCATTTTAAAAACTATATTAATTTTAAATTAATTTATACATATAATGTGATTTGAATAATTAAAAATGGATCCGACATTTTGAATTTGTATGTTCAAATAATTTAAATATCCTTATTTTATTTTTTGGCTTTATGAATGGTATCATCAGAAATTTTTATTAATACGGTAAATGGGTAAATCAGGTAATTAAGAGTAAATAAAATATTATAAAATTACCATAACAATTATCCTAATACTATTTTTATGACAACCTTGATATTTTATTACACAATTAAACATAATTTATTACATAAACTTCACTTGATACAACATAGAAGATCAATAGGTCTAGTGTCTTTGGGGATTAGAATCATTACATAACAACTTAAAACATGACAAAAAAACCCTCTTTATTGAAAACTTCCTTTACATGACCACTAAATTCCCTCATAATTAGCATTTCATGGGATAACCTGAGGACATGCATAAGAAAAGGGTGAGCTATAAAGCCCAGTAAGGGAATAATCATGGAATAATATGAGGAATAAAATACATGTTAGAAAATAATCATATCAATAGAGCACAAGATAATCATAAACATAAAGGCATGATAAATCTTTATAATCATAACATGGAAATGTGGCAACAACACATAACATGGAATTAACATGAGCCAATTCTCATTGCACATGGAGCATGAGTAAATCATCATTGCACATGAAGCACAAGTAAAACCTCATTTCACTTGAATTAGAATGATTCAACACCCATTTCACATGACGTATCATGATATTATACTTTACCCAATGCATTGGAGCGCTATAAGGGAGTAACCTTCTTTAACATTTAATTTCATGCATAAGTGTGACACATGGATCATAAAACATTAAATAATCAAACATAATATTTTATTCCATGATAAACGAATGTGGAATACCTAAATGAAACTCATTAAACAATAAGTAAATGTGCATAAAGGTGGATACCCTTGATAGATAAGTGTTCATGGTATTCACTACACAATTACATTGTCTTGGAAAAAGGCGGTGCAATTTCTGCAGCATAACAACGTGACATAAGAACTCGTAAAAATAGTTGATGAGAGGGAAAGTAGTGTCTCATCATATTTAAATGACATGGAAATTAAGGGGGTCATATATATACATGTCCCAAAAAATGTAATGTAATTTAGATTCATGATACAAAATAATTTCTTGAATGTAAATGAGGAGAGAAAAATTCCTTTCAGAATTTCGGCATAGTAACGGGTGTACATGGGAGGAATTTAATGAGAGGGAAAGGGGTATACCATTATTCAAAAATTAATATGGTAGTATGGAAGAGGTGAAAAACCATACCTCAACATTTATAATTGACACTAAATGGGCATAATAATTTAAATAATATTTGACAAAAATGAGAAAGGAAGAAAAACCCGTACTTGGAAGTGTGCTTCCAAAGGATATAGAGGGGCGTGAGAGAGGCATATTGGGAGATTTAGGCACCATGGGAAGATTATAGAGAGATAATGGCAGACATTGGATTACCTTAAAAGTCTTTGAGTGATAGAATATGGGATCTCGGTTGTGTTTATACATGAAAGATGAGAGAATTCCTTATTATTTAGCTTTGGGACATCTCACATTAAACTAATCCAAACCACAAACCATTCCATGGTTTTTTCCATTAGATTTTGGAAAAGGAAAGTGGAAAATATAATTTTATAAGGCCAAAGTCATAACTTCCTAAAATAATGGGGTTTCTTATGTTGAGGTGAGTCACACTCCCAAGGAAAACAATTTAAAAAGACAAAATGTTTAATAAGTATTGTAGGGTCCACTAAAGCTTTGTAAAATAAATTAAACAAACAAAAAATCACAGTATTTTAATGGTAAAACATATATTGGTTGAAAATAATGTTTATATTATTTTATAACATCACTATTGGGTCATTATGATGTCATAAAACACATTATATATTTAAACAGTATTTAATTTTTACCCAAAAATTTGACTGTCTCAGAAAATTATGAAAAACTAAATATTGGATAATTTTGACGTCCTGATTCTAGATATAATATTCATTTTATATAAATAATTTTATAAATATGTTAATTTTCACTTTTAAAAAAAAAACAGACATTTATCGAAAATTCATGGGGTTTGAAAAAAATGTATTTCAAACCTTAATAAAAATTACAATTGCATTCATAAAATTATATGATCATTTATATTTAATAAAAATTAATTTAATAATAATAATAATATCTTATTAAAATATAATTTAATTCAAAAATCCCTTAATTCATCGAAATATATTTCTTAGTTGGACATTAACTAAAAATACTATTTGTGCTTTAAAAACTATTTACAGGGTATAAATAATAAAATGAAAACATATTTATTATTATATAAAAAATAATGTATGTAACCATAGTACTAGGGTCTTGTTACATAACCCCTTATAACACCCACATAAGACCGATGAGTAAGGTGTGCAATGGTGACAGACTCCTGGGGTGTCTCAGATAACATTTCACGCATGGTGATCTCTATCAACTTCCAATTCTCTCATAGGCGGTCTCACTCAGGATTAACATATTCGATCTCGTCTTGGGCTTGGTTAAGAGCGAAGACCAAAATGCAACATCCTTTCCTAGCTCTAATAAATGGGATTTTTATGGGGAGCGTATACTATATGAGGCTATCGCTTCCTTGGTTATAGTAAATTGGATTTTTTAAAGCGCTATATTTATACTAATCATGTGATCATTGTTCAACGGAGATATTACCAACGGTCACAATTCATAAAAATGTATTAAAATCCAAAAACATAAAACCAAAGATGTTTGTCATTTTATATAAACATTTAACATAAAGAGACATTTAATTAGATCAAGAGGGATTTCCATTAATGAATGTTTGGGTCGTTACAATATTCCCACCTTAAGAAATTATGCCCTCAAAATTTCGTTTTCCCACACTAAAACAGATGTGGGTAACTCTTCTTCATCATTTCCACTGATTCCCACATCACTTATTCAAACTTTTGGTTTCACCAAGTCACGTTGATGAGGGTAATTGCCTTATTTCGTAGAACTTTCTCTCTATGATCAAAAATATTCACTGGTTTCTTCTCGTAAGAAAGATCATACTCTAACTGTACCACCAATAAAGAGTGTACATGTGAAGGGTCTGGTATGTTCATCCTTAAGAGGGATACATGAAAGTTATCATGTACTTTTTCCATGGTAGATGGAAGTGCTAGTCGATAGGCCACAACCCCGACACGATCATGAATCTCGATGGGGCTGATGTACATTGGACATAACTTCCCTTTCTTTCCAAACCACATGACCTTATTCCATTGAGATATGCATAGAAATAAAATGTCTCCAACTTTAAACTCCAGGTATCGTCGACGGTTATCTTCATAACTCTTTTGTCAACTCTGGGCTGCCTTGATATTCTGCTGAATGGTTTTCACCTTCTCCCCTTTTTCTTCAGCCATTTCTGGTCCAAGCAGCTTACGCTCACTGACCTCATCCCAACACACCGGTTTTCTACACCTTTTCCCATAAAGGATTCATATGGTGTCATTTGGATGCTTGAGTTCAAACTATTATTATAATAGAACTCAACCAGAATAATATTTTGATCTCTTCCTCCTTTAATGTCCATTGAGCACACTATCAACATGTCCTCAAGTGTTTGGATAGTCCGCTCAGATTGGCCATTAGATTTAGGATGATAGGTCATACTGAAGTTCAGTTCGGTATTCAGATCATGTTGAAGAATCTTCCAAAACATGGAGGTGAATCTTCGATCTCTATTATCAACAATAGATAGTGGTACTCCATGAAGCCTTATCACTTCCCTTATATATATATCTATTCCAATTGATCCAATGATAAATACTCCCGAATAGAAATGAAGTATGCAGGCTTTGTAAGATGATCCAAGACAACATAGATTTCATTTTTGACTTTAGATGTATTCATAAGTCTAGTGACATTGTCCATGGTGATGTTCTCTCATTTCCATTCTGGTATAGGCAATGGTTGCATCATCCTGTTAGACTTCTGCCTCTCTGCCTTCACTTGCTGAAAAACTAGGCACTTTGATTTATATTCAACAATCTCCTTCTTCATATTATCCCACCAATAATTCTCTCAGATATCTCGATACATCTTTGTGTTTCCTGGGAGAATAGATAATTTTAACCCATGTGCATCATCCAAAAGTTCTTTCTTCAGCTCCGGACTGAATGGAACGCATAGTCTATTCCCAAATCACACAATTCCTTCTTAATTAACATTAAACTATGAGGATTTCCCTTTTATGATAGCTTCCAGTTTTTCCTGAATTCCTACATCATCCTTTTGATCATCCTTTAACCTTTCCAAAAGTAACTATTGAGAAATCATTTGGGAAGGGATTGATTATGTTCCCTTATTTATGATTCCCATGTCCATATTCATCAAATCTAAGAAGATTGGATCCTTTTAAATTCTCATAAATGATAGAATCACTGGTCCTTTCTACTTCGGGAATCCAACACCTTGTTTGCATTCCCAGGGTGGTAATGGATTGGGCAGTCATAGTCTTTAATCATCTCTAACCATCTTCATTGGCGCGTGTTCAACTCTTTCTATGTGAATATATACTTGAGGTTTTTGTGGCCCATTTATATTTCACACTTCTCCCCAAATAGATAATGCCAACAAATTTTTAAAGTGAATATCCCTACAGCTAACTCGAGTTCATGTGTTGGATAGTTCTATTCATGAACATTCAATTTCCTTGAAGCATAGGCAGTGACTTTGTCATTTTGGATCAACACATATCCTAGGCCCTTCTTTTAATAATCACTATGTACCACAAAAAGTTCTCCACTTGTGGGTAAAGTGAGCATGGACATGGTGATAAGCCTCCTTTTCAAATCCTTGATTCTTTCTTCACATTCATCACTCTAAGAAAACATTACTCCCTTTTGAGTTATCTTGTTAAGAGGGTTGGACAACCATGAGAAATTTCTCACAAATCTTTGATAATATTCACCTAATGCTAAGAAGCTACGGATATCTATTACTGATTTTGGCCTCAGCCATCCCTCAATTGTATCTATTTTGGAGGGATCCATAGATATCCAATGTCTTGTGATGATATGGCCCAAGAATGAGACCTCCTTTAACCAGAACTCACATATATTGTACTTTTCATAGAGCTTCTCCTTCAGCAGGATCTCTAGTACAGTTCTTAAATTCTTCTCATGATCCTCCTTGGTTATGGAGTATATTAGAATATCATCTATAAAGACTACCAAAAATTTTTCTAGGTAATCTCTAAAGACTCTATTCATCAAGTCCAAGAAGATTCCTAGAGCAATGGTGAGTCTAAAATGCATGACTATAAATTCATAGTTCTCGTATCTTGTACAAAGAGCAGTCTTTGGGATATCTTCCTTCTTCACCCTTACTTGCTAATATCCCGACCGCAAATCCACCTTGGAGAAGTATTATGCTCCACGTAGCTGATCAAACAAGTCATCAATTCATGGGAGAGGATACTTTTTCTTTATCATGATTTTGTTAAGCTCACGATAATCGATGCAATGGCGCATTGACCCATCCTTCTTCTTAACGAAGAGGACTGGTTCACCCCATGGTGAAGCACTTAGGTGTATAATCCATTTATCTAGATTCTCCTGTAGTTTTTTCTTCAGCTCCTCAATCTCTACAATAGCCATTTCATATAGATTCTTGGATATTTACAATTTCCCAGGTATAAGATCAATTGAGAATTCAACATCTCTTCTAGGATGAAGAACAAGAAATTCTTCGTGAAACACTTCAGCGAATTCTCTCCCAATAGGCATGCTTTTTAGGATGGTTGCCTCCTTAGAATCAATCGTCTGAGCCAGATACGCATGCTCACAAGGCAGTAATATCCACGCTTGAGATGATGGATCTAAAGAAGGTTCATCTTCCTCCTTGCACATGTAATGAATCAGGGGTCGATTCTCCACATGGAGAGTGATTTCCCTCTCCTGGAAAATTATGTTGGCTCTATATAAGGAAAGACAATCCATGCCATGAATTGTATAAAATTCCAAAAGAGGGAGTATGAAGAGGTTCGTCAGGAATTTTAATGCACAGATTATGATAGGGGAGGAGTAATATTCATGGATACAATTATTTCCCCATTTTTCAAACTCACCAACATTGTCACTTCCGTGATTTGTGGTGGTGCTGGGATTTTTCTACTAAACTTTCGAGATATAAAATAATGCGTACAACCTGAATCAAAAGGTATGTTCACTATTCTTGAATGAATAACTAGAGTACATATCACCACTTTTTAGTCGAGGTTTACTTAGGTAGTACTGATGGAAAAAACTCACCCTTGATACCTTGGAGGTTTTTGGTTGCCTCTGAAAACCCTTGGCTTAGGGAACTAGTTTGTAGGATGCACTGGTTCTTTGCAGTTGTAGCAATGAACCATGCATTGAGGTTCGAACAGAACATTCCTCTCTGCTATCACAGTCGCGGGTCTTTCTTGCCGATAGTTAATAACCATGTTCCCTTCTATTCCACACCTAAAGCATTTCCTTATACCCTTTAGGCAATTTCTGGGGCGCTTCTTTCCACACCTTTGGAAAGTGGGGTGTTGGATCATCTTAGCACTGTTGGATTTATCCATCGGACTACCAGCATTGAAATACACCTTATGCATATTATCCCTATAATACCCCTTAGATTATCTGATCTCTATTTCAACTTTGAGGGCACATCGGACAATTTCCTCATAGCTGTCGAAGTCACGGAACACCACCGCTTTCAGAAGGTTAGGTTTCAGCCCACCAAATAAGCAGTCAACTATGCATTAGACGGTAAAGACAAAGCCGAAATAATATCGTGCAAGACTTTTGAAGTTTTCCTCATATTCTCCAATATATTTTTCACCTTTTTATTGAGGAAAAGGAAGTCCTTTTCCATCTTAAGCCAGAGGGTGCCTGGAAAATATTTATCGAAAACATATTTAGGAAATCCTTCCATTCCAATGCCTCAATCTCCTCCTTAGGTTTTGTATTTTTGACCAATTTCAACCATTGATCAGCTTCACCCTCTATACTATAAGCATCCAAGATAACCTTATCTTTTTCAGAACATTGAAGGATGGAGAAGATATTCTCAATGGTGTTGATCCATTGTTCAACGATTGAGGGATCATATGATCCTTTAAAAGTAGGATGCCTTTGTCTCATGAACCTCTCAATAGTGACTTTTTATTTCTTAGAGGGTTGAATGTTCCTCTTGACCCATGTTTCTATTCAAATATTTAGTTACCTGAGATAGAAGTGTGACAATGTTCGTGATTCCCGCTCCCATTGGATTGGGCACCTTATTAGTACAGTCATCACATTGATCTTCACAACGGTTGTTAGCCCAACTCCTCCTATTACCAGCCATTGGATGGAATAAAATAAAAGGTAGGTTAACACATAAAGGGTAATACAAGGACAAAACTGATGACTTATAAAAAACTTTTATTTCTTTAACATATGAATCTATTGGTTTCAGTCTATGTTATCCAAGATCTAATTTCTAACATATATTCTTATGGAATTTTTTGTCCCTTAATAATGGTTCATACTAAGCTTGTGAATTTACCAAATCATATCCCCCGTGAGTGTCATAACAAAGAGTGTAGCAAGGCCCAATGTCGTGCACCAGTTCTCATTCGAGTCTAGCTCAAAGCACTGTTTTTAGGTTTTACCCCTAGGATACATCTATACTAGAGCCGCCACTACCTGCTCGTATCCAGACAGGGATGTATTTGCTTGATAAGACACTTACACAATATTCACTAAAACCTTGGGATGTTTTTATTATACATAGTCTTGTCTCTAAGTCTTTACTAGGGTTTTTTAATCCTAATCCCAAAAATAACTAATCTAATCCTCTAATACTTACTATGACAACCCTGATCTTTTATTACACAATTAAACATAATTTATTACATAAAATTCACAAGATACGACATAGAAGATCGAGAGTTTTAGTTTCTTTGGGGCTTATGATCATTACATAACTAGTTAAAACTTTATAAAAAACTGCTTTATTGAAAAAATCCATTACATGACAACTACATTCCCTCATACATAGCATTGCAAGGAATAACCTGAGGACATGCATAAGAAAAGGGTGTGCTATAAAGCCCAGTAATGGAATAATCATGGAATAATATGAGGAATAAAAAACATGTTAGACAATAATCATGTCAATAGATCACAATAAAATAATAAACATAAATTCATGATAAAGAATGATAATCATAACATAGTAATGTGGCAACAACACTTAACATCAAATTAGCATTAGCCAAGGCTCATTGCCCCTGGAGCATGAGTAAATCTTCATTGCACATGAAGAATGAGTAAAACCTCATTATACTTTAATTAGAATGATTCAACACCGATAGCACATGACATATCATGATACTATAATTTACCCAATGCATTGTATCACTATAAGGGGACACCCTTCTTAAACATTTCATTTCATGCATATGTGTTCCACATGGATCATAAAACACTCAATCATTAAACATAATCTTTTCTTCCACGATAAAAGAATGTGGAATATATACATGAAAAACTTTAAATAATATGTAAATGTACATAAAGGTGAAAACCCTTGATAGATAAATGGGCATGGTATTCACTACAATATGAATTTGGCTTGGAAAAGCGCAGTGCAATTTCGGCATCATAACGACGTGACATAAAAACTCATAAAAATGGTTGATGATAGACAATGGGGTGTCTCGTCATATTTACATGACATGGAAAGTATGGGTGTTCATATAGATAAATTTCCCAACAAATGTAATTGAATTTAGATTCATCATACAAAAAAAATTTGCTTGAATGTAAATGAGGAGAGAAAATTTTCTTTTGGAATTTCGGCATAGTAATGGGTGTAGATGGGAGGCATTTAATGAGAGAGAAAGGGGTCTCCCATAATTCAATAATAAATAGGGAAGTATGGTAGAGGTGGTCAACCTTACCCCAACATTTATAATTAAAATTAAAAGGGCATAACAATTTAAAGAATATTTGACAAAAATGAGAAAGGAAGAAAAACACTTACTTGGAAGTGTGCTTCCAAAGGCTTGAGAGAGGATTGAGAGAGGATTCATGGGAGCTTGGGGAACATTGGGATGATTTTATAGAGATGATGGAAAATGTTGGACGAAATCCAAATGGATTTAGTGAGGAGGAAGTGGGATCTTGGGTGGGTTTATATATGAATTTTGAGGGAATTATTTATTATTTAGGTTTGGGTCACCTCACATTAAACTAATCAAAACCACAAACCAGCACATGGTTTTTGCCCATGGTTTTTGGAAAATGGAATTGGAAAAAATATTTTATAAGTCCAAAGTCTGAACTTCTTAAAATAATGGGGTTTCTTATGTGGAGGTGAGTCACACTCCCAGGGAAAAAAATTTAAAAAGACAAAATGTTTAATAAGTCTTGAAGGGTCCACTAAATCTCTGTAAAATAAATCAAACAAACCCAAAATTACATTATTTTAATGATAAAACAAATATTTGTCTAAAATAACGTTTTTAGTATTTTATTACATCACTATTTTTCCATTAAGATGTCATAAAACACATTTTATATTTAAACGGTATTTAATTTTTACCCAAAAAAATTTCCGCCTTAGAAAATTATGAAAAACTAAACATTAGATAATTTTGAAAACCTGATTCCCAAAATAATATTCATTTTATCTATATAATTTTATTAATATGTTAATTTTCACTTTTAAAATAAAAAACTGACGTTTATTAAAAATTTATGGGTTTTGACAAAAATGGATTTCAGACCTTAATAAAAATTTCAATTGCATTCATAGAATTATACGATCATTAATATTTAATAAAAATTAATTTAATAATAATAATAATATCTTATTAAAATATTATTTAATTCAAAAATCCATCAATTCATCAAAATAGATTTCTAAGTTGAAAATTAACTAAAAATACTATTTGTGCATTAAAAAAATTTTACAATGTAACAATAATAAAATGAAAATATATTCATTATTATATACAAAAATAATGTACATAACCATAGTAGTATGGTCTTGTTACATAACCCCATATAACACCCACATAAGACCGAAGAGTAGGGTGTGCGATGGTGACAGACTCTTGGGGTGGCTCAAATAACATTGCATGCATGGTGATCTCTATCAACTTCCACTTCTCTCGTAAGCGGTCCCGCTCGAGCTTAATATATTCAAGCTAGGCTTGGGCTTGGTTAAGAGTGAAACCCAAAGATGAAACCTCCTTTCCGAGTTCTGAAAAATGTGCTTCATATGGGGCACATCTACTGGATGAGGCCATCGATTCCTTTGTTTGAGTAAATTGGATTTATTAAAGCCCTATATTTATACTAATCATATGATCAATATTCAATGGAGATATTAGTAACGGTCACAATTCTTAACAGTATTTTAAAATCCAAAAACAAAAAACCAAAGAAGTTGACATTTTATATAATCATTTAACATAAATATACATTTAATTATATCAAGAGGGATTTCCATTAATGAATGTTTGATTCATTACAATTCTATGAGTGTGTTTCGACCCTAATCATCCTTGTTTAGAAATGGAGTTTTTTAGAAGCCACTTGGATGAGATAGGGACATTTAATTTATTTTATTTAATGAAACGTTAAATATTTCTTACTTATATTTTTATAAAAATAAATTTTTTTGATATAAATAATATAGAATATAAAATCAATTATGAAAACTAATTTAAATTTTATTTCTTAATAATGAAAATTTATTTGAAATTTTTTAGAAATAAATAATTACTATAAAGACATATACTTTAATGATACCAATGTTTTTTAATTGATGATAAATAAAGAAAATAATTATTATTGAAGTGAAAATAACTATTAAAAGACACCAAAATTTGACAAAATATTATCGTTCAAGTATATCTCGTCCATTCCCATCCATGGGTAAAGTTATTGACCATTTTTTCCTTATAGAATATAATATGATACTTATATTATTTTCTATAATGCTATGATAAACATGTCACATTCATTTTCTAATGAGTATAACATTTTTAATATTCTATTTTATTGATGTTATATTATACTAAATGTATTATTCTAAAATCTAATAGATTTTTATTCATAATATTCTTTTATTTTAAATTTATATTAAAAAATAAGTTTATTAAATAACTCCACATAATTTATGCATAATTATGTTATTAATTGTGATATCAAATAAATTTTATTAATATATTAAGATAAATTTAATTTTTGATAATTAATATGTACAATGAATTTTATATATGATATTGACCTATTAGGAATATAATAATATATTTGATCCAATGTAATCTTTTTATTATAATTTTTAAAAAAAATCAATGAACTAAATAGTTTCAAAATCGACACTATTAATTATTTATCAAAATAATGATTTATTTAGTTGTTTAAAAATAAAAAATATATTTAAATATTTATATGTTATAAAATGTTTTGTGGTGTTAATTTATGTCTTAATTTACATCAAATAAGTATATATTGTTCTCTTTTGACAATGAAATATTTGTTACCCTAGTTAGATATCAAATAGAATAAATAAGTGCTAATAAAATGATAAGGTACAAATTGAATGAAAACATATCAAAAATTTATTGGATTGTGATATTACATCCCATTATCATCTCATTTTCTAAATTGGGTCATTTTGGAGTTTTTTTGGATGGGGTTTGATTGTATAACAAATTAATATTTTTGGAGTTTCCAAAAGTTCCCCTTACCTCAATTATAAAAAGGAACATCCTCCCTAACCCCATTACTTCACCTTGAGCCTTCAATATCATATATTACCCAAAATTTTCCTCTCTAAACTTCTATAATTAAATTATATAGGATATGGTCTTCTTCAAAGACTAACTTTTGTGCTTTACGAGGAGATTTATAAGAAACATGTCGAAGAAGAGGTAATCTCCTCTACCAATTCTTTCAATGTTCATTATTATTATAATTACTATTCATGATTTTTTTCATTATAAAGTAATAAATCATGTATAAATTATATAATGATATGTAATTTTGATTATGAAACAACCATATTCCATCTTGTATCCATCCTATGAAAGAAATCACCATGCGTTTCTACGTATGGCTTACCATCTTCACAACGTACTGTAATCTGTTTTTTACCACTACCTTACATGTGTATTTATAGTGATATAAATAATAACTATACATGATTATTATATAATTATTTTGATTCTGAGATATTATACCCCATCCATTTCAATACCATTAAAAAATATGGGAATTATATCATCTCTCGTGTGTACGTACAACCTACCATATCCATGATGCGATGCGATTCATTATACATGATCTTCATTAAATCATGTTAATATAAGTGAATTAAACTAATAAACATAATATATATTACACAAATATCATTCATCAAATGATATAACTATACCCTAACAAGAGGAATAATAACTTATCTTACAAAACATGGGTAAAAATAATGAAATTATTAATTGACGGACAAATAGTAATTTTACTAACAAAAATATGATAATATGATCATATATGATATAATAAAAATTAATATTATTAAAAAATAGGTCATTTAAAATTTTTAAATCATTATATATTAGGTTCAGATACATATAAATCAAATCGTGCATAAGGTAAGGGATAATTTTTCAATCTCATTATTATATGAGATTATTTATAAGAATGTATTTAATATGGTATATTTATCATCCACATCCATGTTTCCTAAATATGTAACATTATTATTATTCATATCCAATTTTTTAAATCCAATATTACCCATTAGTTATTTTTTATTAAATGGTATGAAATGAATCTTTTTCTATTTTTTGAGATGATGAACATTATGACTTATTCGTCAAAAATAAAAGATGAATGTTTTTTTGCATAGATTTTATGATGGGTTTTTATGATTTCATAACAACATATTTCCATGAAGCTTAAATTACATGATTCTAAAGTTATATTGAGAGAAATTGTTTTCTCTTAAAATTGTGTCGAATTTTGAGAAAAGAAAATGATTTTGAAAAATAAAGGATATTTTCTTAAGGAATTAATTGCATGTGTGCAATAATTATTATTTTCCATATAAGATGTCATTATTTAAAACGCTTTTGTTTTATATATACTATCGATGTTACTATTATGGTTTTAATATGTTTTTTATTGAAATCTATTTAAAAAATATATTTTTAACATGGATTATGTTATGATGGAATGATGTTTAAGTTTCCCATTTTATTCCTTGGGTTATGCTGTGATGAATGATTTATGTTTTTGTATAAATTCTATGAATGATTTCATTATGAGATGGGTTAAACCTATATCTCTCTTTGATGAATTGGATAATGATTTATATGTCATGATATATACATGGATGGAAAGGGAAATGATCTCGGTTCTGTAATACAGGGTAGGAATGAGGAGTGAGGTCTGTTTAGTAATGGACTTTGTCTACTATAATGGTCTTGGAAATGAGAACTGGATAATAAGAAAGATTTTATATGCTTATGTGTATGAAAAAAATTCATGTATTATGTTTAAACTTTATGGACTACCTTAACTGATTCTTATTAACATTTAGGATTTATCCCCTAGCATGATAAAATGATCTTTCATATATTGTATTTGATTTAAAAAATCTTATTTTATTATGCATTATGATTATTAAATGATTAATATCTCCCATGACAATCCTTACTGGTCATCTAAGATCACCCTTTCATATGTATCTTTTCCATATGTCACGAAGAAGGTTATTAAGTATGTTACTTCTAAAAGGGGTCTATTTATGGTGAAATAAGTGGGTGATAATGAAGATTCCTTATTAACCAATTATTTATGTTTCCCAATTTCAAAATACAATATACCTATATAGACTAGTTGTGCATTTGTTATATATTTTAATTCATATTCATTACTAATCGGGTAATATCTATGTATGTAGTGTATGGGTTTCTATATTTATCTTATGTGAGGAATGTTACTACACCTCTAGAAATGAAGAGAGATAAGGGTTTCAATAGTCTTACTTCTATTTTCACATTACAGTTATTGATTTTGTTTGGAGTTTTTTTGTTCATAAAATGAAATTGATTGATGAACTACAAAAGATAGATTTTCTAATTTCCAATAAAGCCTGGATTTATATTGATCTTCAACAGGACTCCTTCACTCCACTTGATGGGGGTTTTCATGTCTTTCAAGGAGAATGTTTCCTGAGGTAGAGTAGAGATAGACCTTCTTATCCAGAGTTGGGGAATTCTATATATAAGATTTCATTTTTTTTTAGGGTTTATCTTTGAGATGTGTTCTCCCTCAATTTGGCATTGTGTTTCCCAATGTGTTTCTTACCAACATCTCTGGTTTTCCATTGGTAGGGGAGGTAGAGTTTTATATCGATCTAGAGCCTAGTACTCAACCAGTATCTATTTCATCATACTATATGGAACTAGTTGATATGAAATATCATAAGACTCAGTTGGATGATCTTATTTATAAAGGATTTATTCTATTCTGGCACCTTGGGATATGTCGGTTCTCTTTTCTAAGAATGTTGATGGGTCACTACTCAATTGTGTTCATTACCAAAATCTTAATCGAGTGATGGTAAATAAAAAGTATAGGTTTCCATGGATTTCTGATCTATTTTATCATTTAAAAGGGTATAAGATGTCCATGAACATTTATCATCGATATGGATATCATAAATTGAGACTAAAATAATCAAACATTTAGTTAACATCCTTTCGATGCAGGTACGACCATTATGAGTACCCTGGAATGTCATTTGGTTTATACAATTACCATATAGTATTTGTGGAATTAATGAACTGAATTTTCAGTGATTATATTTATAACATATTGGTGTTATTTTTGCATGAACTCTTTGTTTACTCTAATTAAAAGAAGGATCATACACATCATCATGGAATAGTTTTGAGATTTTTTAAATATCACTGACTTTTTTCAAGATTTTGAAATGTGATTTATTGATATGGGAGGTGATGTTTTTACAGAACATGAATTCTTAATATGTTATATCATTTAATCATGAGAAGGTTAAGGATGTTATGTTATGGTAGAAACCACAAAATGAAATCAATAATCATAGCTTTAGGGATTAGATAGTTTTTTTAACTAGTTTGTAAAGGAAATTGCCATGATAGATTCTTTAATGAATTCTCTAACTCAGAATGCAGTAAACATCCCATGGGATGATAAGATTTATAGTAATTTTGTTTATTTGAGACATATTTTTATTATTGTAATGTTTTTGACTCTTTTATAGGTCGACCATGGCTATGTTGTATTCATTGATGTGTCACATTTCGGTTTTGATTTTCTTCTTATGCAAGGTTATAATGTTGTTTCTTATGGCTCTCATCACATTAAGACACAACATATGAAATTCCTAACCCATAACATTTATCATGCGGCTACGACACATAAACATAAGATTTGGTGACACTAATATTATGGTTAATTTTCTTATCATTAATTTTAACCACAAATTATTTAGTAATATCTTCCCAAAAAATATTTTAATCTTTTATAGAGGTGTTTTTGGTAATTTTTATAGTCTTCTGATTTTGACATCACATATTCCTCATGGAAATATAATTTCCTTGAATATTCATTATGTATGATACATACGACTCAGTCTATGAAATAATCAACAGAAGATTGGAACTTGATGGATCTCTTTTCGTAGTTTCATATGGGAGTCCAGTAATAAAGGGATGATGTTTCCTTTTCCAATGTCCAATTGTCATTTAATCTTCTCAAGATGATCATTTTGTAACAATATCTCGATGATGAGTTCCATATAATTACAATTATTATCTATGGTGGGGATTCAACTATTGAGTAATCATTATTGAAATAGTGCATACAATGTTATCAAAATCATTTTATGGTAACATTGTCTATAGAGAAAGATGTTATGTGTGATTTTTATAATTCCATGTTGACTATGCACCCTAGAATCAAAAATATGTTCTATGAAATGTAGTAGAGATTATGGTATCCATGCATGATACGAGACATTCTTATGTTTTTTCTCTGGTTGTTGCACATAAAATGGGTTAAGGTCGAGAAATAGAAACCTTCAGCTTGTCTTTCGCCACATCCAGTTCTGACTCGGATGTGGGATGGTATTTCTATAGACATTGCTGTCAGGTTTTCATATACCTAGAGAAATATGAATGTTATATGGGTTTTCATCAATATTATTTCTATATCAGATCACATTATACCTATTTGCGAAACAACCATTGATGAGGGGTTGGGAAATATCTATGTGAAAGTGATTGTCCATTTTCACTGGTGTTATCTGCTATAGTTTCTGATAGAGATCTACAATTTAATTCTCATTTTTAGAGTGGCCTTCTGGTTGTACTAGAATCTCTAGGCCATTTATACATGTAATACTACCTACATTTGGATGGATAAACATATAGGGATATACAAATTCAAGAGGTAATGATTTGTGATTGGGTAATCGACTTCGATGGGGTTTGGGATGACCCTTTTGTTCGGGATAGGTTTTCTTATAAAAATAGTTATTAGTATACCTTTAGAGTGGAAAATTTTGAGGCCTTGTAGATCTCTATCATCCTGTTTGGAGTTTAGAGATGTTTCCTTGGGTTGACAGAGCTTTTTCCAAGAGATGATGAAAAATATTTAGTTTATTATTTAGATAATTTTGACAACACAAAGACTATAAAAGTCATATGATAATCGTCACAATAAACTAAAAAATATATCAGTTGTTAACCATGTGTTCTTGAAATTTTAATCGTGATTGGGTCATTGATGGATTTTTAGTAAAGGAAAACTTTCTCCTCATTTTGTGGGACCATGTTATGTTTTTGAGAAGGTATAAAAAGTATTTTATCATTTATAACTTCCAATACTACTGATTTAAATACATAATATGTTCCACTTATATTAGCTCCAAAAATTTATATCGGATTCATCTCATGTTTTGAGCTATAGTGATCATAAGGATGAATCTGAATTAGCTACAACTGAGCGTCCAATTTGGAAAATTTGTCCTAAAAACAAGGTACTTTATGGGAGGATGATACATTTGGTTCAAGTTCTATTACAGCATGGTTTAGATAAGCATGAGATGTGGGAGCAAGTGGCACTGATGAGAGATCATTGGTATTATCTTTTTCCATGGAATATTTTGTGTTGGATTTCTAGGGACTGAATTTTTCTATATTGGGGAGGTTTTTTCATCATGTGTCTATTTTCGGGTATTCCTAAATCCCTATTTTGATCATAATTTAGTTGGATTTAGTTTATGGATGCTTCATATGAAAATGTGTAAATTTTTAAAAGTTATGGGGTTGTGTATGGTTGGTGCATGGTTTTCCTAAATATCATACCCTGTTAGTGGAACCCATAAAAACCAAGGCACTGGGGTTTTTCATAGTTGGAATACGGTTCTTCAAACTGTGTGCTGACATAATAAAAACAATGAACCCGAATATAATAGTCACACAACTAGGGTGATCTATTTGTCTAAACCTTGTCAACCTACATAGTTAACACTGTGTATGTGATTTTTTAATCTAAAAATAAATTTTAAAACATGTGATTTTCAAATTTATGGTAACAAAAAGACTTATTTCAACCCCAAAAGTTTTCTTCTTCAAGGGAAGCTACCAAGAGTATATTTTTCCCCCTCTACATCCTCACATCAGCATATCAAATATTGATTAATGTCATTCTTTCTCCACCTGATAGTTTTACCCCTTTTGTACTCTATCTCCATGTCTCTCCTCTTCCCTCCCTAGTGTTTTTTAGATCTATGTATTCATTGAAGGATCTAATATTTACTATTTGGGTATTGAAACCAGGGATTTATTATTATATCCCATTTTCTATGTTATTTATTGGTGAATACCATTTATTACTAGGTGTTTTAATATGTTATGATATCTTGGTAGGTGGTTCTATTTGGATTTTTAATTTTTATTATCCCTAAATTACTAAACTTAATTTGAATTTATTGATTTGAAACAAATTACTTGAATTTTATTTTATTTTTCTTTATTAAAAACAAAATTCCATAAAATTTGAGGCTTTGGATTTTATTTAGAATGAATTTGGGGAAAACATCCAATTCCATTGAATTCAAATGTGTATGTTAAATTTATGGAAAGTTGTTTAAATAAAATTATATTATTTAATTGTGGAAAATTATTTGCTGTAAACTTTTTTCATATTTTATTTGAAAAAAATGTCTTGAACTATAATTATAGAAACATGATGGTTATATCGTGTAAAAACGTATGTTTTGATTAAAACCCATGTTATGGTTTTTAAGATTAAAATTTTCATATTGGAATAAGAGAATTGGATAAAATATGTTATAAGAAGTATTATGAAAAATTATTCATCATGTATTTTTACTAGAGAAAATTAATGAATGTGTAATTATCGATTTATTGGGATAGTACTTTATGATTATATAATGTTATTAAAACAAATTTTTCACACATCACATCCCTGAAAGTATAGTGATGATGTTTTTTGAAAAGTGTCTAAGGGACATGTGTATCACATATTTTCATGTCACATTGAGTGTGTGAGAATCCTATATCCTATAACTGTAATACATTTTGGAACATGACCATGTTTCTCTCTTGTTTTTATTTTAAATATATGTCTTTGTTTTTTAATCTATTTTTAATACCCTTTTAATTTTAATAAACAATTTTATATAAAATTTTTTTAAGTAAATTGTTTAATAATATTCCATAAATTGAATTGGGGAGAAGTTTTTTAATGTATTACCATCATTTTAAATGAAAATATGGATTTGTTTAAATATTAATTGAAATGAAAAACATGTTTACTTAGAATTGATGTTTTTATTTTTTCAATTAAATGTGGAATCTCTTTTCAAATACACAGTGTCACCCAATTAGACCATTATCTGACATCCTGCCTATGAATTTAGGTGTTTGTAGATTGTCTCATTCTGGGTTTGAGAAAGAGAAAATCACCACATTGAGGAGTTTCAATATAATGATCTTTAGTATTATATAGTTGATTATGATGGGACATGGGTTGTTCTTTCAGTTTTTGGAACTTTGCTATAGTACATTAGGTTGTTTATACCTGTTTAACATCTAGTACACTTATCCCTATGGATTTTCATTTATATGTATACTGATTTGTTATCTTGATTCTCTAATTTGTGTTTAGAATTCATTCCGAATTTAATTTTTAGGATGCTAGGTGCTAGTCACGAACTCATGGGGGTAGGGAACACCCTTTAAGGCATGTTAGGGACGACTCTATTATCAGGTTACCAGGGTACTTGGGATAGTTAGTGATAGATTCTATTTAATGGATGTTCTAGGTGATTAAGTGTATTAGTAGATATATATAGGGTAATATAATCGTTTATAATTGTATGGGTTTTAGTCAAAATGTTATTTAAGCTTGAATTTCATTACATTTTTTTAGATATGATTTAATGTATTCATAAATTTAGTTTCAATATGATCTTTGATGTTTAGGTCATAATATCCAATCATATTTTTAGGAAAGAAACAAGTATTTTTGAAAATATTTATGTTTAAAATTTATTGGATGGATAATGTTATATTTGAGAACGTACATCATATTTTTTATAAATTATATTAATATGTTTTCTTGAAATGGACTACCCACATTGTATGTGACAACCTATCACATTTGTAAAGGATGTAGGGATTCGACCCAAACCAAAAGTATGAATATATTGTGCATCTATGATTGGTGTATGTGATATACGGGTTAATATGATTTTTAACTCTAATTGTTTAAAAAATAAATATTATGTTGATAAAATATTGTTCAATCATTTTGACATTGATGGGATAGATGATATATAATTGGAAACTTAATTAGGTTGAGACACATATATAACTATTAGGATTAACATAAATAATTATTTAAGAAGAATTATATAATATTATTGGTATGTTAGATGATGGTTTTTTTGTGAAAAATATGTTTCGAATGGATTATAGTGATCTTTTGGTGTTAGTTTTATGGTTTAGAGATCAATTTATTATTTTGGATAACATGTGGTAACCACTTTTAATTTTTCAAATATTTAGATACATATATAAGGGATAGTCACTCTTTTATAGATATTAGGATAAATTATACATTAATTTTAGTATATTAAGAATATGAAATAAATTTGGAAATACTTTTCATGAGTTGAGAAATTAAGTGGAAATTGATCGAAGCAGAACTGATGGATGAAATTGTGATTATGATATAAAAATATACCAGGTAATTATATTTCTATTTTTTCTCTATAGTGATCATAAAATAATCCTTTAAATTTAGGGAAAGGATTTTAATATAAAAAATATACATTTACTTGGATTTTTTATGAATCCTTTGGTATTTTTTATACTTCATCAGTTAATGTATTTTTGGTCATAAAATTTCACTTGATCATTCAATTTATTATTATTAATGATTTAATTTATTCGTTGTAATTATTTGTTCTCATCTATTTCGTACATATTTTTTCATCAAAATAAACTTTTCCTATATGGAAACCCAATTATGTTTTATTGTAAATGGCATGTTTAGTTCCCATTCTTACTAATAAAGATGATGTTTTTTTAAAAAAAATTATGATGTGTGATTTCAAAAGAAATATATCTTCAAATATAAAAACCTTGTTTTCTGAGCATAAGATAAAAGTGAATGCATCAACATTATTGAATGTGGAAAGAATATGAAAACTCAAGGTTTATAATTAAATAACATTGTTTTTAATAGAATATATGACATCAAACACAGATCTTAAACATCCAATGAAATATATTATTGATATGAGACCATTGTAACATAGTTGTAAAACTGGTGGGTGTGAGTAAGACTAAAAAATTATGAAAAATACTTGGATAGCACATGGTTTTATTAAATTCAGTGGATATAAATTATTTATAAATTAATAAATAAATATTTTAAGGAAAAAACAAATATATTTTTGGAAAAACATTTATATATCCAATGTTTTTTTATCAAAATTAATTAAATTAATAACTATTTTTTAATTATTTTAATGAAATTTATATATAATTTATTAAATAAAATTTATTTCCATTCATCTAATATTTTTTTAGGCATGTAATAAAAATAAATATAGTTCGATGATTAAAATTAATAATTTTTTTAAAAAAAGGTACATCATTATTTTCTTTCTTATTTTTATATTAATTTTTAAATATATTGTAGTAAAATTCTATAAATGAATGAAAATAAATAATTATGTCAACCTTTCAAAATAATAATAATGTGAATTTGGATTATTTTCTGAAAATATTATTTTTGTCAATGAATTGGGAAAAGTACACATTTTTAATAAAAATGTCTTTTCATTTAATGAGTTTACAAAGATATATTTTCTATAAATGGTTTAGAATTAAAATTATATAAATTATATAATTAATAATTCAATTTAATAATATAAATAAAATCTATTTTGAAATTCAATATTAAAACATATTGTACATAATAAAACAATTCTTTGGAAAACAACATTTTCATCACGCATGAAGGCTAAATTTTAAATTCAATTCACCTAAGTTTTGTGAATTTAATTTAGAAAAAAAATATTTATATTTAAATTAATTAATATTATATAATAACTCCAAATTATTTTATTTCCATGATTAATAGTAAAAACTAAAATAAAAATTGTTACTGCAGTTAAGGATAAAATAGATTTATAGAGAACTTAAACAATAAATATAATGGATAAAATGATCAAAATCATTTAGAATTTATATTTTATTGTAATATTTATATAATTTCTCATATATAGTTATTTAACGAACAATTTTTTATTCTTTTATTTATATAAAAACATGGGTATGTATTATTGATCCCAGAAATTCCAAGTGTTCCCTCTCCCCCACTTATATAATGGAAACCCTTCTCCTTTCATATTCATACATTCAATTAACATTATATCAGCCAATACCTACTCAAATACATTAATTAAATCCCTCACCATGAACTATATTCTTTGTTATATTTTTATTAATAATGTTGGAAGGGTCTATGTATTTACCTAAAGAGGTTCTCCAAAGAAAAGGTATAGTCCTTTACAAAATGCCTTCATTTTATTCATTCATGTAACCCCATATAATATTATATAAGTATTAAAAATAATGAAACAAGTATTTCATGTATATTGAAATGTTATTATATTAATTTTATATCCTTTATTCATCTCCACTCATACAAAATTGGGAATCAAACTACATTACCTGATAGATAAATTTTAAATAAAAATAAATATAGAATTATAATATCACATCAACTTTTTTACATTTTATTCCATTGGAGAATGATAACTTTTCTCATGTGTACATTTGGACTTTATCATGCACTAGGTAATGTGAATCACTTTTTATTTCATTTTGACTTGGATATTAATGTAGAGAGTATTGATGAACATGTAGGATTTTATGATATTATAATTATTCTTTAATGGGGAATTTTTTTTCCTTTCTTTTGTATCAACTGTAAAAAAAATTAGAATCTTGAATGTGTAAGTATAAGTTACTGTCCTAAAGAATAGTGTAACATATTTTTAAATCTCTTATATTTAAGGAAAATTATAAAAACATATATAAATAAGATGTACTATATTTTTCTAATTATTATTATTCATTATATTATGGGTTCATTATAAATATATAAGGGGCTAAAACTACCAAACCCAGATATTCAAGTAAAAAAAGTAGTTATCACCAAGATAGTTCTTTTTGATAAATACATTTTATTAAATAAGTGATAAAGATTTATAAGTAAATCATAAAAAGTTTTATATATATTAATAAAAATTATTTATATAAATATAATAAATGTATATTTATTTTATAAGAGTTTTGATCATATTTGAAGGAAATCATACCTAAGATAAGGGTTTCTCATATCAGTTTTACATTCAGGAGACATATTACATATTCAGATTTTTTTTTGGTGTTGTATATAGTTACAAATTGATATGTTATATCAAGAATCTTTTTATATTCATGGTATTTTAATTTTAATTTCAAATATTTTCTTTCGAAATGATTAGGATTCAAAATTTACCAAAGTGGAAAGGGTTTATATTAAAATTTAAAAAAACCCAAAAATTAGTATTTTTATTTTCAATTAAGGGGAATGTTTTGTGTTTCTAGCAGGAACCTCAAAAAAAATTAACCATTTAAAAAAAGCATAAAATTAATAAAAACCCAAATTTGGACAATAATGAATCTATCACCAAACATGATAAACAACCATGAAAAAAACAAACTGTTTACCTTGTGATCTAGGTAAAGATGAAAGAATAATTCAATGTTCTCATTACTCATGGAGTTGTAGGGTTTACTCGTATATTTCTAGAATAGGTATCATATATATTTTCTAATATTAAACTAGACACAATATTTTATTTTATTGGTGATATGATTTATAACATACATGTAATCACCAATAGGGATCTAGTCTTGATCAGAATCCTTGAAAATGTAATTATGATATGAAATTAAAAATTGGTCTAATGGATCTTTTGGTTTCTAGTTAAAGTTCCCCAATTATATTCTAAATCACAAATCCATGGTCCTACCAGAATTGATATGGAATGAAGTTCATTAAATGGGAATAGCCTTGTCGAAATTTTGGTATAAATATTTCATTTTCATAGATAAATATTTGAGAAATGGTAAATCTATTATACATTATTTTCTTTTTAAATAATCACCTAGCACTGGTCCTTAATATGAAGCATCCATCCTCCCACCCACATATTCTTGTTCCTTATAATAAATATTCCAAATTATTTTTTTCCCACCTTGAATATTATTATTTTACTTTTGATCCTAGTTATGTTTATTGAATTTTCATTTCATCACCTTTTTTCCCCATAAAAAATAATTTTAACTCACATCCCCTTCTTAACATTCTATATGGAACCACCTTTATCTAGTGTTACATAATCTGGCATTGTATCTACTTCGGTACTCTTAGGTTTTCTAAAAAATATGGTGAGCATGTTATTTGGTACATTTTCATAGAAAATTTATTCTTAATATATTTCTTAATGATATGTAAACATAAAGAGTTTATTAATGATATATGATATGATTCATTCAATGATAATTTAAGAAAACCGAATAATATTATATTAAAATTAATTCATTTATTTTAAGTAACATTATAATTATTACGCCATGAATGAATAAAAATGAATTATATCATTAATTACCCTCAAAAATATTTATTCATGTTATATATATATCAAAGGGTAAGTATATACAACTTAGAAAAGAAAATTGGTGATTAATTCCAAATTTATATTAAGGGAATGTAAATCATGGTGGAATCCATTAAAATGATTGTGTCATTGAATTATGAATTTATAAATAATGTAATTATGTGTCCAAATATAAATACATAAAAAACTTTTAAATAAAATATTTAATGATCATAAGAAAATTTAGATGTAATATTGTAAATTCATAATCAATGATATTGTGGTCTAACTCAATGAATATAAATTGATTTTAGAGAAAATACTACATCACTCTTCTACATAGTTGAATGTAATTTAATGTAACAGTAAATTTATATAAACATTATATTTATTATTTACAAAAACATAATCATATTTATTTTATTTTATATATATTCCCATTAACTATTCATTATAAATTCATGATAAAAATAATCATTGGGTGTAGACTATTTTGTTTTCTCATTAACGTTTCATTACAGATGTTATGGTTCTTTTTTATATGTTAACATTTCTTTATATATAAAAATTATTTTAATGTTATTAGTATTTTTTTTGTCATTTTATACACCTTTATAATTGTCAATGTAATGTGGTATGGAAAAACCAATGATATCACTCTGTGAATGTGGAACCCCACACATACGCATGAGGAACATTATAATTTTCTATTGTGAAAATTCGTAGGTATTATATTATCATTTAATTATATAATTTACATAAAAACAATAATTTTATTTAATTTAAATATACATATACACACTATGATTGTGAGGTCATGGAGAAAAAAATACATTATTTCGATAGGTGGTTGTCTGTCGTACACACGAGCGATGATTTATTTCCCATTTGATATAGAACATAAAGCATAAATATTATTACTTAAAAATAATAAAATTTATTTATATTCGGTGATACTATTTTTATTATAATGGATTTTTTTTGGAAAAAAATTATTTTATAAAAAAATAAGAAAATGTAGCTTTTAATTAGGGATGAGAATATCTTTCTTTAATGTTATCATTTATATATCATATTAATGGTCATAAGGTTGATCTTTTGGGAATTCAGTACACTCGATGATATATTTAATGATGTTGGTGATTGGGTTTTTAAATCCCTATTGAGATAAATTTCTCAATAGGTGCGAATAAGTAATAGTAGGATGTTCCCTTATAAAATTATAGAGAGTGAAAATCTTATTTTTCAGTGTTTTAAATATTATTAATTCAAATTGTTGTAAAAATGTCATCACGTTGAATAAATTTCATATTTTAAGAAATATATAACCTCTAAATCATTGTATTAAATAACATTTAAACATGATTTATACCTATTTTTACATTTATATTTTTATATTAACCTGTGGTAAACTCATTTTATCCTTATCTATTATACCCAAATATTAAAAATTATTATTGTTAATGACCAATAATAAAATTTAAATCATTAAAAACTATGACATGATAATTTAAAATAAGAAAACTATATTATAAAATTTCTTTTTTATATATTTATGAAATTAGTTTTATATTAGCGGGCAAACCACAATGAAAACCTATTATATAAGAATGAAACCATAGGCATAAAAATAAATTTACATTGATTTCATGTCGTATCAAAACAAAAAAATTATTGTCAAAATATATTATTATATAAATATAAATAAATTTACTTAAAATAATTTATTATTTGAAAAAATGTTATTTTATTAATAGTTAATAACATTTTTTACAAAAAATATTATTTAGAAAAATGTATTTGTATTCCAAAAAATTAATATTTTCCAAATTCAATTATAATAGTGATTCCAATGTAATAAATTAAAATTTTATAATTATATTTGGATTAATTTCATTTAATATTGAATTAGAAATATAATTTTATATTTACATTAAAATAAAAAGATAGTTTTTTAAAATAATTGCTGTTTTTTAACTATTAACTTAAAAATGAAAATTTTTACTAAAATCATACAAATTGACTCTGAGAAAATATTTAAATGAGGATTTAAAAACCTATATTAATTTAATAAATTAATATTTCAATATTTTTTAAAAGTTATTTCTTAATTTTGTGTAAAAAATCAATAACACACATTTTTGAATGAGACGTAGTTTTGAAGTGTTAATACACATTATAGAAAATGGAGTACTCATTTATTATGATTTAATATATTAATATTAAATATTTAAATCCTTTAATAATATTTTCATAATTGGGTCATTACTATTAATAACTAAAAATTTAATTTTTTTGTTATAACTTGTCACAATTTTTCTTAAACATTATTTTCATTTTGAGAAAAAAATACAATATAATACGACTTTATAAAAAACAATTGTGTGTCATAAATCACATAATTACAACTCTTTATAATTATAAGATATATCAAATCGATTTATAATCACTATAATTAATATTATTATGTCTAATTTCTGTATATCATAAACTTGATTTTTTTTTTTGAAGAGATAAATGACGCAAGTAATGTATCCTTTTTGGAAATAGATTTTATGGATTGATGAGTTCTTTTCCTAGATCAAAGATTAATTTAAATAATGGATCAAATAATTTTTTGGAACTTTAAATAACTAGAATGGATATTATATATACAATCAAGTTAGTGTGTGTTTTTGTGATATTTTGTTATGTGTGAATGAAAAACTAATAATAAAAAATTATATCCCAACATTATTATATTTTATGTTATGGATAATAAATTTATTCTTAATGAAATACATGACTGGATCAACTTATATACAATGTGTAAATATTTATATAGATTGAATAAATATGTACATTTGACTATGTAATGATTATATACATTGGGATAATGATAAATTGATTTAGTTTTAGAACTCTATAAAATAATTTTTACTAGTGTTTCATGATAAATTACATTTAAGGACTCAGTACACATATATTATGTTTAGAAAGAAACTGTTGGATTGGAAACTTTATTATTTTACAAATTTATATATTATGTATTATATGTTAATCACTTGACCAAATTTATAATACAATTTGAAAATAACAAGTATATATTACTCTAATCATTCTGATAATCAATGTAATTTAATAATGAATATCCATACACAGTAGGTAATGTGAATCACTTTTTATTTTATTTTGAATTGGATATTAATGTAGAGAGTGTTGATGAACATGTAGTATTTTATGATATTATAATTATTCTTTAATGGGGAATTTTTTTTTCTTTATTTTGTATCAACTATAAAAAAATTTGAAATCTTTAATGTGTACGTATAACTTACTGTCTTCAAGAATAGTGTAACACATTTTTCAGTCTCTTATATTTAAGGAAAATTATAAAAGCATATATAAATAAGATTTACCATATTTTTCTAATTATTATTATTCATTACATGATGGGTTCATTGTAAATGTATAAAGGGCTAAAACTACCAAACCTAGATATACAAGTAAAAAAAGTAGTTATCCCCAAGAATAGTGTTTTTTGATAAATACATTTAATTAAACAAGTGATAAAGATTTATAAGTAAATCATAAAAAAAATTATATATATTAATAAAAAATTATTTATATATTTATAATAAATATATATTAATTTTATAAGAGGTTTGACCATATTTGAAGGAAATCATACCTAAGATAAGGGTTTCTCATATCAGTTTTACATTCATGAGACATATTACCTATTCAGATTTTTTTGGTGTTGTATATACTTCCCAATTGATATGTTATATCATGAATATTTTTATCTTCGTGGAATTTTAATTTTAATTTTCAAATTTTTTCTTTCGGAAGGATTAGGATTCAAAATTTACCAAAGTGGAAAGGGTTTATATTAAAATTTTAAAAAACCCACAAATTAGTATTTTAATTTTCAATTAAGGGTAACATTTTGTGTTTTTATTAGTAACCTCAAAAACTTTAACCATTTCAAAAAATCATAAAATTAATAAAAACCCAAATTTGGACAATAATGAAGCTATCACCAAACATGATAAACAATCATGAAAAAAACAAACTATTTACCTTTTGATCTATGTAAAGATAAAAGAATAATTCAATGTTCTCATTACACATGGAGCTGTAGGGTTAACTCATATATTTCTAGAATAGGTATCATATATATTTTATAATATTAAACTAGACACAATATTTTATTTTATTGGTGATATGATTTATAACTTACATGTAATCACCAATAGGGAACTAGTATTGATCAACATCCTTGATAATGTAATTAAGATAAAAAATTAACAACTGGTCTAATGGATCTTTTGGTTCCTAAGTAAAGTTCCCCAATTATATTCTAAATCACTAATACATGGTCCTACTAGAATTGCTATGGAATTAATTTCATTAAATTGGGGTAGCCTTGTAGAATTTTTTGTATAAATATTTCATTTTCCTGGATAAATATTTGAGAAATGGTAAATATATTATACATTCTTTTCTTTTTAAATAATTAACTAGAACTGGTGCTTAATCTGAAGCTTCCATCCTCCCACCCACATATTCTTGTTCCTTATAATAAATATTAAGAATTATTTTTTTCCCACCTTGAATATTATTATTTTACTTTTGATCCTAGTTATGTTTATTGAATTTTCATTGCATCACCTTTTCCCCCATAACAATGAATTTTAACTCACATCCCCTTCTTAACATTCTATATGGAACCACCTTTATCTGGTGTTACTCAATATGGCATTGCATCTAATTCGGTACTCTTAGGTTTTCTGAAAAATATGGTGAGCATGTTATTTGGTACATTTTCATAGAAAATATATTCTTAATATATTTCATAATGATATGTAAACATAAAGAGTTTATTAATGATATATGATATGATTCATTCTATGATAATGTAAGAAACCCAAACAATATTATATTAAATTAAATTCATATATTTTTAGTAACATTACGTTTATAACACCGTGAATGAATAAAAATGAATTATATCATTAATTATCCTCAAAAATATTTATTCATTTTATATATATATATCAAAGGGTAAGTATATACAACTTATAAAAGAAAATTGGTGATTAATTCCAAATTTATCTTAAGGGAATGTAAATCATGGTGGAATCCATTAAAATTATTGTGTCATTGATTTATGAATTTATAAATGAAGTAATTATGTGTCCAAATATAAATACACAAAAAACTTTTAAATAAGATATTAAATGATCATAAGACAATTTAAATGTAATATTGTAAATTCATAATCAATTATATTGTGGTCTAACACAATGAATATAAATTGATTTTAGAAAAAATATTACATCAATCTTCCACATAGTTGAATGTAATTTAATTTAAGAGTAAATTTATATAAACATGATATTTATTATTTACAAAAACATAATCATATTTATTTTAGTTTATATATATTCCCATTAACTATTCATTATAAATTCATGATAAAAATAATCATTTGGTGTGGACTGTTTTGTTTTCTCATGAATGTTTCATTATATATGTTATGGTTCTTTTTTATATGTTAACATTTCTTTATATATAAAAATTATTTTAATGTTATTAGTAATTTTTTTTCATTTTATACACCTTTATAATCGTCAATGTAATGTGGTATGGAAAAACCAATGATATCACTTTTTGAATGTGGAACCCCACACGTACGCAAGAGGAACATTATAATTTTCTATTGTGAAAATTCATAGGTATTATATTATCATTTAAATATATAATCTATATAAAAATTATAATTTTATTTAATTAAATATATATATATATACGCACTCTGATTGTGAGGTCATTGAGAAAAAATATATATTATTTCGATAGGTGGTTGTCTGTCATACACACGGGCGATGATTTATTTCCCATTTTATATAGAACATGAAGAATAAATATTATTACTTAAAAATAATAAAATGTATTTCTATTTGTTGATACTATTTTTATTATATTGTATTTTTCTTGGAAAAAAATTATTTTAGAAAAAAATAATAAAATGTAACTATTCATTAGGGATGAGAATATATTCTTTTAATGATATCATTTATATGTCATATTAATGGACATAGGGTTGATCTTTTGGGAATTTAGTTCCCTCGGTGATATATTTAATGATGTTGGTGATTGGTTTTTTAGGTCCCTATTGAGATAAATTTCTCAATAAGTGCGAATAAGTAATAGTAGGATGTTCCCTTATATAATTATAGAGAGTGAAAATCTTATTTTCCAGTGTTTAAATATTATTAATTAAAATTGTTGTAAAAATGTCCTCACATTGAATAAATTTCATATTTTAGAAAATATAACCTCTAAATCATTGTATTAAATAACATTTAAACATGATTTATACCTATTTTTACATTTATATTTTTATATTAACCCATGGTAAACTCATTTTATCCTTATCTATTATACCCAAATATTACAAATTATTATTGTTAGTGACCAATAATAAAATTGAAATCATTTAAAACTATAACATGATAATTTAAAATAATAAAAATATATTATAAAATTTCTCTTTTATATATTTAAGAAATTAGTTTTATATTAGCGGGAAAACCGCAATGAAAACCTATTATATAAGAATGAAACTATAGGCATAAAAATAAATTTACATTTATTTCATGTCGTATCAAAACAAAACAATTATTGTCAAAATATATTATTATATAAATACAAATAAATTTACTTAAAATCATTTATTATTTGAAAAAATGTTATTTATTAATGGTTAATAACATTTTTTAAAAAAATATTATTTAGAAAAATGTATTTTTATGCCAAAAAATTAATATTTTCCAAATTCAATTATAATAGTGATTCCAATGTAATAAATTAAAATTATATAATTATACTTGGATTAATTTCATTTAATATGTAATTCGAAATATAATTTTATATTTACATTAAAATAAAAGATAGTTTTTTAAAATAATTGGTGTTTTTTAACTATTAACTTAAAAATGAAACTTTTTTGCTAAAATCTTAAAAATTTACTCTGAAAAACTATTTAAATGAGGATTTAAAAACATATATTAATTTAATAAATTAATATTTCAATATTTTGTAAAATTTATTTCTAAATTTTGTGTAAAAATCTATAACACACATTTTTGAATGAAACATAGTGTTTAAGTGTTAATACACATTATAGAAAATGGAGTTCTCATTTATTATGATTTAATATATTAATATTAAATATTAAAATCCTTTAATAATATTTACATAATTGGGTCGTTACTATTAATAACTAAAAAGATAATTTTTTTGTTATAACTTGTCACAATTTGTCTTAAACATTATTTTCATTTAGAGAAATAAATACAATATAATACGACTTTATACAAAACAATTGTGTGTCATAAATCACATAATTACAACTCGTTACAATTATAAGATAAATCAAATGGATTTATAATCACTATCATTAATATTATTATGTCTAATTTTTGTATATCATATAACTTGATTTTTTTGAATAGATAAATGACGCAAGTATTGTATCCTTTTTGGAAATAGATTTTATGGATTGATGAGTTCTTTTCCTAGATCAATCATTAATTTAAATAATGGATCAAATAATTTTTTGGAACTTTAAATAAATAGAATGGATATTATATATACAATCTAGTTAGTGTGTGTTTTAGTGATATTTTGTTATGTGTGAATGAAAAACTAATAATAAAAAATTATATCCCAACATTATTATATTTTATACTATGGATAATAAAATTATTATTAATGAAATACATGACTGGATCAACTTATATTCAATGTGTAAATATTTATATAGATTTAATAAAAATTTACATTTAACTATGTAATGATTATATACATTGGTATAATTATAAATTGATTTAGTTTTAGAACTCTATAAAATAATTTTTACTAGTGTTGCATGATAAATTACATTTAAAGTCTGAATACACATATATTATCTTTAGAAAGAAACTGTTGGATTGGAAACCTTATTATTTTACTAATTGATATATTATGTATTATATGTTAATCACTTGACCAAATGTCTAATAAAATTTGAAAATAACAAGTAGATATTACTCTAATCATTCTGATAATTAGTGTAATTTAATAATTATTATCCATACATACTGGAGAAAAATAAATGATTTATTCCATGATTTTATATGTGAATAATATATCAAAGTTCGTGTTAACAAAAACGATTTCTTCCAAAGTGAATGGGAATATCCTATGTCTTGATCATGTAATTTTTTGTTCCATGCTTGTGTATTTATTTTTATACAACTCTAAAATAAAACACAATTGTAAATGCTATGGGAAATGTATAATATATTGTTTCAACACATTTTATATATGATTTTTTTAGTCAATGAAGATGTTAACTAAACATGGGATGGCCCCATGAATTTATAAACCATGTATTCTTTACTATAATAATAATAGAGTTATTACAAAGGCCATGGAACCCTGGTATCAGAAAAGTAATAAACAAATATTTTTAATATTTAACATTTTTTTATAAATTATTCATATTGGAGGTGTAATGATAAAATGACTAGATAGAAAGAAGAATTTAATGGATAAATTAAAAAAAATATAATTATGAAATTATATGATTCATGTAATTTCTATAGGTATTTGACACATGGGATACTGGATTTAATGGTAGATATGAATGTAATTCTATCACAGATTAATAATAAATATAATCTATATTTGTTATCATTCACGTTTTTAATATATTATATATAATTAATATAATGATAAATCATTTCATTGTATTTGTTTTTATCTTTATTTGGTGATCGTCATTGATTATCATGGGTGTGAGAATATGTAATGATAATCGTGAATTTAGTCTTGTACATGAAACAATGTTAAATCATATTAAAATATATTTTTTATTTTTAACTAAAAATACCTAAAAAGGTAAATTAAACAAAACATTTATGATTGTTATGATATTTTCTACTTTAACTTTATAATAATAATGAGTACCAAACTTTAAAAAATTACTTTTTAGTATAACCCAAATACCATGATATATTTCTTATTCCATCCTTGAGGCTAACCTAATTTGGGACTTGTTGGTTATGATTTTGATAATTTCATCGGTTGAGATTAACTCAGATAATATTTTTCATCTTGAATTAATCATATGAAATATATCCAATTTAATGCATATATATAATTTAATTCATAACCACGATTTGTTGAGTGACATGCAATGTTCTTGTATATTAAGATGAATGACATGGGATATATTCATTAATTATTCTCAGATTATTTTGGTCAATTATAAATAATTTAGTTATCATATACTATATTTACATGTTTGATGTCTTGTTTCTTCTAGGTGGTCTTTAATAAAGGGATTATTGTGTTATTCATATCTTATATTTGGATAAATCCCATGCTAGAATTCTTTATATGGAAATTTCATCATATTTGATCATGATTTTTTTAACCATTATAGATTGTATTGAAATTGTGATTTTATAAAGGTTACATTTTCTTAAAAAATGGATTTCTTAATACATAATTGTGATTAATGAATTAATTAATTTTAGACTATAATTAGGACATAGTATAGTGATTATTTTTTAGAAGAAAACTTTTATCTTATTTTGGGGATAATTTTTATCATAGTTTAATCTATATTTGGATGAATATATTTAAAAAAATATATTTATTTTTTAAAAATATGGATTGATTTATTTAATTATAGAGTTGTTTGGATATTTTTAGTAAATCAAAATTAGAGAAGTTCATTATTTCATTATGCATGTTTGTTACAATAATGTTATGATATATGATATACAATTTTTTAATAATTGATAATCCTTAATTTTTAGATTATAATGCACCATTAAAGATAAATTATGCTTAAATGTTAATTTATTAAATTACAAGATGATTTTAAATTCTTTAATATTAGAATTATAATTCTTATCTATGATTTATTAACTCCAAATATAATTTCATTACATAATTCTACATGATAAACTGAATTTTTAAATTCTTTATACACATGTGATATGTAATCCTCATAGTGCATGAAATTTATTTATCAATTTTTATTCATATAACATTAATAGTGGAGGTTCAATAATAACTTTTTTTTGAATATTTTGTTATATAAAATAATTAGTAATAATAGTGTTGATATACCTCATCAAAGGAGGGAAAAATTTTCTTAATTGTTTGTGATATTTATCATTTTCATTGATCGAAGAATGATATTTATGTTCACATATGTAATAATATAATTATATTTACGTATTCATAATTTTATAAATTATTTTTATAGTAGGTTTTAGATAATTTTTTTATTTTTATTTATTAGGTATATTGTTTGACTACAAAAACCATCATTATATTGAGAATATATTTAAATGTTTTTTATTATTAATATAAATATAAAGTTGGTTAGAAACATATTATGTATTATTTTTTGATATTTAAAATACAATATCAAAGGATTTTTATAATTTAAATGGTTTTATGAGATGATTTAAATTTTTTTTCAAAGGAAATGTAATATTAAATTGTTTAAAGGATTGTTATGTGACATTGAAATAATCATTCTATAGGATATATAACACTGAATGATTATTTAGTTAATGTTTCGTTAGATTGTGATTATGGTTCCATTGGTAAAATAATAGTAAATAGGTTCTTCTTTGATATTTAATAGATATATTTAAATGTGAAGTATGATTGAAATGTATGAATTTAAGTTAATCCATATTTGTTTATATTTTTGATTATTTTCATTTTTATTATTTTTATGATTTAATGGTGGTTTTAATATTTTCCAAATATAACACAATATTATTATTAATCAAATGTGTTCTAGATGGTGGTATCGATATCCATTTACATAGTAGATACATTTTAGTTTAATAGGGGAATGTATTCTAAATATGTATTTGTCGTGATAGAGATTATAAAAATTAATTAAAAAATAAATTATTCAATATTTTTCTTATATCAATCATGTTGCACACACACTCACACACACACACATAGATATCATCAAAAGTGGTTGGACGTAGTAATATAACAACCAAATACCAAAACCAATATATCAAATAACAAAGTAATATTATTTGAACCCATATTACAATAAAATTGGAATGTTAATATTAATATTATGATGGAATGATATTCTAATTTTTTAAAAAATATATAATAAATAATGTATAATGTCTAAAAATCAAATATTTCATCTCGTGTGATTTATTTATTAATTAATCTGAAAAATAAATTTTTTTATGTCACAAAAGAAAACCATGTCATATTCTTTATTAAATAATATAATATCTAAATAATAATATATGATCAGGAATTATTATATTTATAATTGAATCATATAGTGATAATCTATAAGTGGTTAATACATGAGAAAAAACAAAAACAAAATGTGAGGTATAACAAAATAATTATGATAAAAAAATTATATTTACATGCCACAACCACTATAGCACTATGTCTAAGCTCTTGGACCAAAATTTATTGAATAAAATACTTTATAATAACTAAATAAATGTAATAATAAAAATGAATACCTACACTATTTGTTTTTATAAATGTGTTGAATAGAAAAACTATTCAAATAGCAATAAACACACTATATAATTTTATTAATAGGTAAAACATATATAAATTATTTGAATTAAAATAGTAAAATATTTACTTTAATTAAATATTTAAATGTGAAAAATGAGAAATTAATTATTATTATTATTTGAATAAATATAGATATATAATTAAAATAAACCAAATTTAACAAAAATAATACAAATTACAAACCAAAACCAATTTTAAATTGAGTGAAACTAAAATGAGAAATGTCATCATCATGGGATAAACCTTCTTGGACCTCAAGTGAACCACCAATTACATATGGTCACATAGAACCATGATACAGGTAGTGAAATTATTCGACATTTTGACTAGATATTCATGATCTAAATCAAATTTTTTGAAACAATTAGTGTGAATTATCTAGTCTTCAAAAGTGGAACTTATGTATAATTATCCCAACCAAAATATTTTATTTCCTCATTATACTTAAAAATAGGGATTTTAAAAATGGAAATATTGAAAAACACACATATCACTCCATTAATACCCCCATTATAGTAATAACACAATCTTATCTCATTCAATCTAAATTATTAACTTCATTAACAAAAAATTTTATGTGAATGTACATGTGATGATTAAAATTCAAATAAAAAATATTATCAATCTAAACATACCCATTAATTCTAAAAAATAATTCATAACCCATTAAATAATTTATATAGATTATTAAAATTAATTTAAACATTATTTTATTCATATATAGATTTTAAAATTTACAATAACCATATTCTATATATCTTTTCTTAATCATTAAAAATAAGTCCATATTCAAAAACCAATAATATTTATCTCAAAAAAAATTCTTCTTAAATCATAATAAAACATTTAAATCTATGATGTGACCATGAAATTGCATATAAATTATTAAAACTATTATACAATGTGTTTATTAAATTAAAATTTATTGTAGTAAAAAAATTATATTAATATCACATGAATAATCTAATTATTAATCTCATGAATAAAATTCTATAACAAAAGTAAAGATCAGTTATTGAATAAACTACCACATATATGTAAAATTATTTTTATAAACCACTATTTGAATAATACCCTTCATTTAGGCATATGGTATCAAATAAAAATAATATAAAATTTAAAAAAAAATTTGATGAAAAACTATAATGAAATAGAATTTCATTTTTATGTGATAAATGATAATGAATGTACTAAAAAAATAGGTTTATAAGGATCGAAGATGATTCCTATTAAATTATTTTGAAATGTGTCATCATTCCCTACAGTTACTCCTTAAAATAGAGAAATCCCAAACATAAGAATCCATATACTGATAAATTATAATGATGGAAAAAAAGGATGAGAATAAAATGATGGAGAACCTAATGAATAGTAATAAGAAACTATGAAGAATTTTGTATTTTATTTCCCATTATTTATTTTCTTACATAGTGGAAAAATAATCATGAGAGAAGACCCTATCACCCAACCGTTTAAGCAGTTAAAAAATATTTCATGGAGGGAAGATTGTTTCCCAATTATTTGATTATTATTATTATAATTATTATTATTATTATTCTTGTTTTCCTTGTTTTTTTAATCCATTAATGTGTTTTTGAGATGCTTATAAACATCATGGGTGTTTAGGGTTCAAATCTCAATGACCCACCAATTTAGGGAAAATTTCCAACGTAACTATAACACTGCAGTGGTACCGGAATTATAAAAGATGTTATATTAGATATAGGTAATTTTGGTGGTAATATAATATAAGGTGTGTTGTTGTAAATTGTATAATATATAAATATAATTCTTTAAAGGATCATATGGGAAATAAATTCAACATTTGGGTATAGCATAGGTAATTGGATCAACATTCCCATTGACACATCACATTGTAGTGATCCATGTATGTGTTTTTCTACTCTTATTTTGAGGGATGAGGCTTACCCACTAAGGATATATGGGAATGTGTGTAACTTCTTAAATAAATATTTTCAACCTATATATAGACCCAAATATAAATAATTAAAAATCATAACTGAAAATGATAAGATTAATAATATATATAATAGAAATGAAAATAAAAATAATATCAAAAAATGTTTTAAATTATTACCACTAAATAAAAAAATTAATATAGTACCATGAAAATAAAAAATTTATATATTAATTTATCTAACATTAATAAAAAATAATTAACATAATAAAAATTATTTATATTTTAAATAAAAAAGTAATAAAATTTAAAATAATTATTAATTAATTATACAACCATTTATAATATCTTGTATCATATGTACATTTATATACAAAAAATTTATGGCGAGCCTTATGAGTCTTGAAAATGATAAATGATGTTTTGAGTAATCATTCAACAAATAAACGCTAACATGTAATGTCAGTAGTCTGTAAACCAGGCCATACATTCATTACTTCAACAAAGTCTGTAGTGAATGGTCACAATTCAATTTTTTTAGAATATAAACCATTCCATGGATCACCAAATAAAATTTTAATTTATTGATTATTAATTTTGAAGAACCCTATAATAATACAACATCCTAATATTTTTAAAATAATAAAAGTTTCATGTAAAATAGGTGTTCATCTATGAGGGATATATAAAATAGAGTTAGAGATAGATAAATTATGTGGACGAAGAAAGTCATCAATATTTATTAAAAATATAAATAAAAAATGTGAAAATAAATTGATATATCCTAGGAATTCCCTCAATTATATTTATAATAGATTAATTTATATATGTCAAATCATTATTATAGAATGAAATGACTAAATAATATAAATTAAAATTATATTGTCTAGATGGTTTTCCACTTTCCCATATATGTAAGACATTTATAACAAATTGAAGTCTACGTTAAGTGTAATTACAATCCCATGATTCCATGATCTTGCTTCTAACTTTTATTCTAGGGTCATTTAAACACTCATGTCCCTATTTAATTATTTTTTTTATCATATATGTGTAAAATTAAGGGAAAACTAGTCCCATATATGTATAAAAAATTGAGGAGATTAATTTATTAGATATGAGAATAAAAATACATGGATCCACCCCTTTCACATAGTGAACATGTTAAAATCATAATAGACCAATGGTATGTACTACTATTTTATATGGTGTATGTTTATTTTATATCCCAAAAACTAAATAATCACTATGTATTTTATTATAAGTACATTAGTGTTGGATGATGTAGATGGTTTAAATATTGTAATTTTTTTATATAGTTTATATAGCTATGAAGCGTATATTTTTATAATATTTTACATAATATAATGTATAAAACCAACATGAAAAATGAATGAAATTATGTGTGAAAAATGATGTGTATATTTTATCATGTTAAAGTTTAGTTTTAATAAATTTATGAATGTATATGATTCTATCATAAACATGAATTTCCTATTAATTTTTGAAAGGGATAAATGATTTTCAAATTTCTGATCATGATGGAATATTAACTTATATGATTCCTGATATTATGGATTTCTCACTCCGGTATACGCATAAGTGAAATTTAATCATTTAATTGCTTGTTTGAGGAGTGTGGTATTTAATATTTATTATGATACAATCGTAAAATTCAATCAATTAGATTATTTTTTCATTCCAGTGTCCCCAAGTTGTCCTTATTGGAATGAATAATGGTTTTTTGATGAGGATGAAACAATTAAAATCATTCATGAAATATATTGAACCCAGGTTTCACTATATGTTTCTATTTTATTTTTGAGATGGTTTTAGAATGTAATACATATATTATGTCATTTATTATCCATAATTTCAATAAAATAACCATAATAAGTGAATAATTTGGAGAGAACATTTCTTTAAATCTGATAATATGATCCTAACATGGTGGATATATGCCTAATCGAGTACATCAATCCATATAGAGGACACATATAGAGTATCCATGTTCAATATGATTTCTCATACATATAGAAGTGTAGATACATAAAAAATATTTCATATCTAGTGATGTTGTGGTAAGAAATATCTATTTAGATTAGTTCCTAAATTCTATTTATTTTGGAAGAAATTTATTTAAAAATCATAAAACTAAATTTAGATAACCTTTTCAACCTTTGTATCATGAAAACATTCATAAATGGAATACCATATATTTATGGATGATCTCATCTCACAAGAATTTTTTTCGATTTTTTTAAACTAATAGGGAAACTCGGTCATATTTATAACTATGTTAAACTAGAGTAGTTTTTTCCCATGGATTCATGATATATAGGATTTGTGATGATTTTTTGGGGTCAATAATTTCCATAGGATCCAACATCTTTTTTGGTACCATCAAATTCACATGTGTATATTTAATTTAGGATGTCACATTTCACACCTACATTGATCCACTATTCAAGTCATACAGTTCCATAATCAAGATAATTTACACTATTATGGACTTAATTCAATCAAATTCTACAATCCATGTTATCCTTGCGATTATTATGAAATCAGGTGATACTAAACTCTAATATTTCAAACATATCATTACCTCGGTGTATCTATTTTGGGATAATGGATAGATTTTATCTCATGTATCACCATTTGTCTGTTCCGAATTTAATATTTCTTATAAATACTTTTAGTGATCCAATTTTAAGGTGTTGATCATTTTTTGATTCACTCGACTAAAGTGTAAATTCTTACAATGAGCTAGACACGATGATTTAGGACACAAGAATCTTTATTTCACCCCAAAATATAATTTTTTTAATTAATTAATCACAATACCTCCACATATTGAGTACTTTTATGTGAATCCATAATGAAATTTTGATATTAAAATTCACCCACCATCCATGAGCATAGATATTGTCTCCCAATGTTAGCCAAAATATGTAACTTTTGATTACATCCTATATTACACATAATTTTTTAACCTTATATTGAGGAACACAATAATAACATCACATATAAACATTTATGGGTCCTTGAAATGTTTATTCCCAAAAAAGATTTTACTAAAGAACACATTTTCACCAAATTTTATAAATAAAATTTCATGGAACATAATATGTCAATTTTTTATAAAAAAATTTGATCATTGATTAAAAATATTATGGGGTTTACCTGATCATATGTCCCAACCCACACACATTTTAGTGATGTTTAATTTCTCAGACCCTCTTGGTCCATTACATTGCTAAAATTCTGGTGTTTGGGGTATCTGGGGTACCACTAATGACTCGTTAAAGAGTTTTCCAAAAACTCGGTTCTGCCAAACAGTTCCATCAAAATGGTAGTTCCATAACAGAGGCATTGTGATGGTGGGACCTTCATGGTGGGACTATGATGAAGGCACATTAATTGTTGCACTGTCATAGTCACACACCAAAATGGTGGCATCGCTTATGGTGTTCCACCAAACTTATGGCATCGTTACTGTGTCTCACCGAACGGTGTCCCACCCTTTGTTTTTTTTCAGTTTACTAGTTTTTCTAGTTCCTATCCTGTAATGTATATTTTTACATGAATATGTTTTAACACCCTTTTTAAGGAAATTTAATGCCAGTAAAATATGTTTTCAATCCCCCATTATTCAATCTACCCTTATGTTACCAAAACGTGTGTCTTTTCTACTTATGTCACACCTTTCCCCATGCATTCCAGCTTCACAAACATTATATGTTTTTCTTTATTTAGAGGATATAAATCATCTCAAAGCCTTTATCTCCACCATCTTTGAGTATAATTATTTTAATATAAATTAATTACACCTTCTGTAACCTCCCAATGGCATGGTGAACTAACAATCTCTTTTTAAACAGTTTGAGATTTCATATACCGTAACTCCATGATCTAGCCCTTTACCACATGGATATTTTTCTTTTCTTCATCATTGATTCATTTCTATTCCTTGATATTCTTGGAGTATCTCTTTAGTAAATGAATCATGTGACCGTGTTAGAGCCCTTCCTGCTCATCTCAAGAGACCTTCGTAAAACCACAGTTCTTGGCGCAAGAATAATACTTCGACTTTTGATCAGCCAAGTTGGGTTTTCCTTTGTCTCTCTTTACTATGTATCAAGTGGGGTGGGTATGATAATGTTTCCACAGATATTGTATGTATCCAAATCATAACAAAGACAATAAAAAGGCTTTAAATAATTAAGGGGTGTGATTTATGGTGATGATTTTGTACTCTTTCATCTTTTCATATATGTTGTGAATTGTATCGTCTTATGCCCAATGAAAATAGTGGTAATTAGTGGTCCTTTCTTGCATACTAATGAACCTCTATTTCTCTATATAAACATTTTATTGAATTAATGTATCATGGAAACTAATTAATCATGTAAATTTGGTTGATAAAATGTATTCCCAATGAATAATAATACTTTGGTAATCACCCTAACTAATCAAATAGCAGAAAGGAACCTAATGAATAGTGTGGAAAAATATGAAAACATCTCTTTGTGTGGTTGCTGCTTGGGGGTGATGTGGATGGGGATGGGATATCTTGTTGTTAATTTGTGAGCTTCTGGATCTATTCCCATACGTTGGGTCTTGGTTTGGTTCAAATAATTTGAGGGATCTCAAAGATCCATTTTTTTGTTGTGACATTACAAGAGAAATGGTCGTGAATTCTTAAATTGATTTTTGGCTATTTTCTTATTTAGTCTGGAGTTGTTTTGACTTATGGATGTTCTTGTTAGTTTCCTAGTAGTGGAGAATTATTTTTCTAATGAAATCACTTGAACATGTTAACAAAAATGGGTGGTGTTATGGTTGTGGTTGTTATGCATTTGTGCATGTATGAATAGTAACCAGAGTGTTTGTGTATGGGATTGTTTTGGGACCCTTATTCTAGGATGAGTGCTTCTTTACCTATCTGTATTGTCTTTGTTCTTGTGTTTCTTTTTCACACCCCACCCAAGTTGACCACTTCAGGTTAAACACCCTCATTTCATGGGGTAGGGTGTTTTCCAACATTCTTATAAGTGGATAGTTATTGGCTCCCTTATTCTCCCTCTACCTGGTATCCCATGACTCTTTGGGTATGTTTTGATGGCTTAACATCCATTATAGCCTAAGAATATTCATGAAGGGTGTGTTGTGGTGGTCAGCCCAGGTGTGTATGACAACCCTGCTTTTATTACAAACTTAAACATGATTTATTACATAAAACATCACTTGATACAACAAAGAAGATCAAGAGGATTAGTTTCTTTGGGGATTAGTATCATTACATAAAAACTTAAAACATGAAATACAACATCTTTATTGAAAACTTCCTTTACATGACCACTACATTCCCTCGTACTTAGCATTGCAGGGGATAACCTGAGGGCATGCATAAGAAAAGGGTGAGATATAAAGCCCAGTAAGGGAGTACACGTGGAATAACATGAGGAGTAAAATACATGTTATACAATAGTAATATCAATAGAGAATAAAAGAAACATGAACATAAAGTCATGATAAAGCATGATAATCATAACATGGAAATGTGGCAACAACACTTAACATGGAATTAGCATGAGCCACGGCTCATTGCACACAGAGCATGAGTAAATCCTCATTGCACATGAAGCATGAGTAAACCCTATTTGAACTTGAATTAGCATGATTCAACACTCATTGCACATGATGTATCATGATACTATACTTTACCCAATGCATTGGAGCGCTATAAGGGCACACCCTTCTTAAACATTTCATTTCATGGATAAGTGCGCCACATGGATCATAAAACATGGATTCATAAAACATAATCATTTATTCCATGATAAATTAATGTGTAATTAATACATGAAACTTTAAAATCAATAAGTAAATGTGCATAAAGGTGAATACCCTTGATGGAGAAATGGGCATGGTATTCACTACACAATGACATTGGCTTAGAAAATCGGTGCGATTTCGGAAGCGTAACGGCGTGACATAAGAATTCATAAAAATGGTTGATGATGAGAGATAAAGGGGTTCCTCATCATATTTACATGTAATGTACATTAAGGAGGTCATATATATACATTTCCCTACAATTGTAATGGAATTTAGATTCATGACACAAAAGTATTTCTTGAATGTAAAAGAGGAGAGAGAAGTTCCTTTCGGAATTTCAGCATAATAACGGGTGTAGATGGGGGTAATTTAATGAGAGATAAAGGGTCTCCCATCATTTAAACATAAATATATCAGTATGAGGGAGGTTCTAAACCATACCCTAATATTTATAATTGAAATTAAAAAGGGAAAAACAACTTAAAGAAAATTGCACAAAAATGAGAAAGGAAGAAAAAACCCTTACTTGGAAGTGTGCTTCCAAAGGCTAGAGAGAGGCTTGTGAGAGGCTTCTTGGGAGCTTGGGGAAACTTGGTAGGATTCTAGAGAGAGTTGGGCAGAGGTTGGATGAAATCCAAAGGCTTTGAGTGGGGAGGAAGTGGGAGCTTGGGTGGTTTTATATAGGAAAGGTGAGAGAATTCTTTATTATTTAGGTTTGGGTCCCCTTACATTAAATTATTCCAAACCACAAACCATCCCATGGTTTTTGCCCATGGTTTTTTGAAAAGGTAAGAGGAAAAAAATATTTTATAAATCCAAATTCCGAACGTCTTAAAATAATAAGGTTTCTTATGTGGAGGTGATTCACACTCCCATGGAAATTAATTTAAAAAGGCAAGGTGTTGCATAAGTCTTGAGGGGTCCATTAATGCTTTGAAAAGTAATTAAAACAAACCCAAAATCACATTATTTTAATTTTAAAACATATATTAGCCAAACATAAAGGTTTTAGTATTTTATTATATCACTATTGGGTCATTATGATGTCATAAAACACATTATATAATTAAACGGTATTTAATTTTTACCCAAAAATTTGACTATCTCAGAAAATTATGAAAAATTCACCATTGGATAATTTCGACATCCTAATTACAGAAATAACATTTTTTTATCTAAATAATTTTCTAAATATGTTAATTTTCACTTTTAAAATAAAAACTGAGATTTATCGAAAATTCACGGGTTTTGACAGAAATGGCTTTCAAACCTTAATATAATTGCATTCATAAAATTATAAGATCATTTATATTTAATAAAAATTAATTTAATAATAATATTATTTTATTAAAATATTATTTAATTCAAAAATCCCTTAATTTAATAAAATATATTTCTTAATTAAATCATAACTAAAAACTCCATTTGTACTTTAAAAACTATTTACAATGTATCAAAAATGACTAGAAGTTATATTCATTATTATATACAAAAATAATGTACATGAACATAGTACTACTTATTTGTTACATAACCCCTTAAAGCAGCCAAATAAGACCTAAGGGTAAGGTGTGCGAGGGTGACAGACTCTTGGGGTGGCTCGGATAACATCGCTTGAGTGGTAATTTCAATCAACTTCCACTTTTCCCATAGACGGTCACGTTTGAGCTTGACATGAAGAAGCTCAGCTTGGGCTTGGTCAAGAGCGAAGCCCAGAGATGCCACCTCTTTTCCGAGCTCTGACAAATGGGCTTTGTATGGGGAAATTCTACTGGATGAGTCCATCGCTTCCTTTGTCTGAGTAAATTGGATTTGTTAAAGTTCTATATTTATACTAATCCTGTTATCACTGTTCAACGGCTATATTAGAAACGGTAAAAAATTCTTAACATAAAACCAAAGAAGTTGAAATATTATAAAAACATTTTATATAAAGAGACATTTAATAATATCAAGAGGGATTTTCCATTAATGAAACTTTGGGTCGTTACAGTGTGTGTGGACAGGTTTGTTTGTCATGTTTCTTAGGGATAAGGCACATGTGTCTTCAAGCATACCAGTGTTTGTACTGGCCTAAGTGTTTGCTGGAGTGGTAACATATAGTTGTGGTTTCCCAGGTGTATGCGGGGGTAGCAGAGGTAGTTCTGGACGAGCTGTTTGCGGGCATGTTTAAGTATGGTTGTGGTGGCCCAAAATGTTGTTCTTGGGGTGGTAGTGGGACTGCATTCAAAATGGCAGGGGGAGGTCTGACACATTGTTTTTCTTCAATAACAAATGGTAAATTGATGCAGGGTACCCAAATATTGATGTGGTATTACTATTAATTTTGATAACATGCATTATTTAGTGAGTGTACCTTGGTGAGGTCAGCTAGGTACTTTTACTTGGTAGGTGTTTGGTCTACCTATACTTTCTCGCGGGGCATTATAATGAATCCCCACTTATGCATAAGATATTTTGGATTTACCTACTTAGTATACCTATATTCTCACCTTATGTATATAAGAATCCATTCAACATTATAAGAGGATTTCAAGGACTGTGCGGGAGCATACTAGATCAAACATTGGGATAGTTTTTGTTGTTTTTTAATTTCTTTTTGGTACATCCCCTTTGGAGTTTTCGTGTACCTTATAGAAATTTATATTGAAAATACAAGTAAGAAAAGGTTTTTATATTTACTTTTACAAATTGTATTTGGAGTTGATGGAGATTTTCCATCTTATCTCCCGGTCTTTTTCTATAAAAAGGGTAATGACTTCTATATTACGTGTGATTCTATAAAATTTGTGCTATTTTATACTCTGGGATTATTGAATGTGGGACTCAGGGAGTCATTAAATCTCCTTCAACTTGAAGAAGGATGAGTCTGCCAGTTTTTTGGCCCTTCCATCTTCTTGGTGAAGGCGGGTCGTGAAAGAATGGTATCAAAGTCTGATGGTTGAAATATAGGATGGAGTTCAGATTTAGTAATAGTGAGGATTGTAGGGGATAGTAGAGAACCAATTTTAGGATATCATGGTGCCTCAAATAGGGAAGGAAATAAATTCTAGGACAATGGATTTTAGGGCCCCACATGATATGATGTAAGGACTATGGACCTACCAACTGACTAAGGGAGGCTACATTGAATGAAGGCTAGAGACCCTAAGAAAGGTACATGCATTAGAATGACTTTTTTTCTTGTGTATTATTGGTTATTTAAGAATTTAAAATTAATAAAATTTCCAAGAAAATTTTAAAAGAAATATTCTACACAACTCGGGCTAAGGCATTCTTTGTTTACCATGCAGCTATGGCACCTGAATGACGTCTGCGAGTAGTTCATGTGATCATGGCCAAAAATTCTAATTTGAATGATTATAGGCGGAATAATAGAGAGGAGGAGGATGACCATTGGTAGAAGAAAATATGTTTCTTTTAGCGGGACACCCTTGAAATGTATGAGGGCATCATCTTAGACATAGAGACAGAAATCTTTCATAATGTGTTAGTGATAGATTTTAGCTTGATTCGTTCTCTAAGAGAGTATTGGGTTCCATTAGCAGTTACTCTGATGAGGGGAGTAGCGCGTCAGTGGTGGACACTCTACCTTCAAGTTAGAATGGAGATTGAGGTTTTGTTGGTTTACTTCGAGAAGGAGTTCCAGGAGGAATTACTTTCTTCTACGATGAAGGCCGATATGAGGCAGGAGTTACACTCCATCCTGTAGTGTAGTATGATAGTGAGGTAATTGGGGATCAATTTCAAGGATCTCCATTGTTTTTATCTAGACCACTTTCTGAATTAGAAGTATCATGCATAAAGTTTAGTGGATTCACTCTGAACTTATTTTCAGTATGTTGTTACTCCCTTCACTCTACTGACGTACATGGAGGATCAGAAGAAGGCTGAAGTGGTGGAGATGATGCACACACTGGGTGGTGTTCCTCAAGAGGGGATCCATTTTAGCTTGTTGAAGGGGAAGGCTATTATCAACAAGCCTCTATTCTTAGGTCCTTCTAGGTTTTGGTCGATGGGGGGCAAGCCCCTGCAGTTCTAGTTTTGGTCCCTCGGTCCTCGTCCTTTTCCTACAGGACTAGGAATGAGTTCCTTTTATATGAGGCAATCGTAGGCACCTTCTGAATCCACACTCGGACTGAGTTTAGTTGTAATGCCCCAACCCTAGTGACCCAGATTCGGTTCATTATTACATAACATTGTCATGATCAAAAGGGATCAATTCCCAAAAGACCGATCAGTTTAGTAGCCTTGTAAATACTAGATAAATTCATAAGTTTTACATTACATTATAAAATGAAAAACTACGACAACATAGTCTCCATAGGCCACAATCATATCCCTTAGACTATCCCTACAGTTCAGTCACAATATACTTTTTGACATCCTAGGAAAAATAAAACATAGATAGGGGTGATCTCAGATGCTCAATAAAGATAACAATATAGTGGAAACTTTCATAAACAAGCATAATCATTTAAGGAAATGTAAGACTAAAAAATCCATTTAAACTTGAATTATAGAATAATATGGAAGAGACAAAATCAAATAATTCCATTTACATATTCATAAGGATATTCTACAATTCTAATAATCACATGCAATATCAATAGCCACTTTCATAATGATTGAATGCATAATGCCAGAATATATAACCACATAGTCAAGGCCTTGTTCAAAGACTACAAATAAGATTTTTTCAATCCCTTATGCCAAGACACTAGTTTGTATCATGATGTATACCAATGCATTGAGAAGCTATAGCGGGCTCCACCTATCATTTATTAAGTCTAATATTCCTCATATGAAAAAGTTTTAAACATAACATAAGCATTCGTATTAAAACTAGCATATGAAAGGTCAATACATAATCTATAAACCATGAATGGTATAAAAATAACAGATCCATAGTCAAACATATCACAAAACCTTCAATACAATATGGATGCTTTGTATCATAATAAATCAAATTCAAATAATCTCACAATCCATCAAAGGATGTTGACATAGATGAAATCAAAACTTTTTTAGAGAAATATCTGTTTCTATTTTGAAATCATTTAAAAGTAATATAATTATAAAAGAAAACATTTATTTAGAAAATATTCTTATTTTCTTGTATGGGAAACAACGACAATGTTATAAGGGTAGAAAATTTCCTCACCCATCGTATAAGTTAAAAAAACATTTTTAACTTAATTTTGTCGAAAAGGTCATAAGGTACCTTATTTGGAAAACGATGGAAAGATTCCATTCAAACCATTTAATAAAAAGTTAAAAAAGGGTATAAATGAATTTAACCCATTTTCTAGTAAATTGTAAAAAAAAATTTGAATACATTTTTAAGAAACATGGATGTGGATGATAAATAGGTCCTAGTAGATACTTATGTAAAAACAAGCTCGGATAATAAGGAGATTGTGAAATTTACTCTTACATTGTACATTTCCATGGTCGATGGTAGGTTAACCTCCTATATAGTGGTAAAATAAGTGTTATTAGATTATACAAAAACCATATGCATTAATATTTTGTCTTATATGATCTTATAATATTTATTTTTTAATGACATTATAGTAGTATCATCGTTTAGGGTGAAAACTGATTCATTTTCCTTTATATGCATTGTTACATAAGCCATGTTTGTTATGGATAGGATGTATTTGATTCATATACATAATGATATTATGTTCATTGAAATTATTTTTAATCATAAAATGAATATTATTCTTCAATTATTGTGATGGGGAATGAATCTCATCGCATTTGTGGAGACGGTAATCCGTACGTACGCACGAGCGACAATATCATTTCTTTGATATCAAAATAATATATAATTGGATGGTATATCATATATACAGAATCATTATCATGTTATATTTATTATTTACATCATTTATTATTCCCATCCAAATGATGAAGTGTTTTAATAACAAACTACACCATGATGTGGAGACGGTAATTCGTACATACGCACATATAGTGACTTTGTCATTTATAGGATGGATAGAATAATGAGTATGGTCATAAAATTTTTATAATAAAATTATAGTATATATAATATATTGTATTTATTATTTTATAATGTAATCAACAAATAAAGAGGAAGTGGAAGAATAAAATAACTTGAAAGAGGTGATGAAATATTTACCTCTTCTTCGGGTTCTTTCTTTTTATTTGATAAAAATGAATCCATAAGATGGCTTTATGACTAAATTAAGGCCTCTATGATGAATGGAGGACAGTTTAGAGGATATTGGGGTAGGTTTTGGCTGAGCCAAATGGCTTTTAAGGTGTTAGTTTGAGAGAAGGGGAAGTGCCCTTTTATAAGATAGTTGAGGATCACATTAGGAAAATCTTGAAATATTATTTTATAATAAAATCATTTTCAGTTTATAATGGCTCCAAAATGAATTATTTAAATTATATAGTAGGGATGGGTCAGAAACCGCTCAACCAATAGGTTTTATATAGGTTTAGGTCATCATATTAAGCTTATCTTTTAGATTTATCTCTTAGTTAAATAGTTTGACATTTACCATGTCTCTTTGTATTTTTATATTATATGGTTTATAAACATACTATAAACAGCCAAGAGAACCCCAATAGGTTCATTTATGACATATATAATATTATTAATCACCTTTGGATGAACCTTATAGTTTTAAGAATATTATATCAACCAATAACATGGTTTTTTCTTTTAAAAACTCAATTATGTCAATTTCGACATTATTTAATTAATATTTTCTGTTAAAGTCCTAAAAATTTATTAATTCAAGCTAAATTAATATTTTTAATCATAACATGTCATATTAACCTAAAAAATTAGTTTAATTAATCAAAAGTCTCAAATTACATTTATTTGGATCTTTATCATATCTATTATTTTAATATTTCTTTATTAGAGTAATTATTGTGCCATCATTGTGTCATAAATAAAATAAATTATTTAATGTCTAAAAACAATAAATAAAATATTATTATTTATGAAATCTTTTTATCTTTCTAATGAATATTTATAGTCAAATTTATCTTATGTATAACACAATATTAAAAATTGTTTAGTTGTTAAACATTGATTTTAACTCTTTTAACTCTTCTTTAAATAAAATAATAATAAATGTCATAATATAATCCAAGTAGAACAAATGGGATCATATTTTATTGTTAAGGTTGTTTTTGGTCAAATTATACTTATCAAATAGAAAAATTACATGTGTTAGGGTAATAATAATATCATTTTTACCCTTAATTACCCTATTTACTTTTAACTGTGGTAAATAAAAGTAAAAAGTTAATATTAACAAAAAATTATTTTCATCTTATTAAAAAACATTTTAATTACTGATATAAATATTTTATCTCAGTATTTTGAAATTCAACTCACAGAAGTGATAAAATTAAGTTTTATGAAAATTTGCAAATGCCCCTACGAGGTGGGTAAAAGGCGGTAAAATGTTCGATAAAATTTTATATATCTAAACTTATTAAAAAATGAATCCAATGAATTACGTTGAAAATATATAAGTATTATGTATATATTTTGACCTAAAATAAATTAAAATAAAATAACTATTTTTTTTAAATTATAATTCAGTTTTAACCAATAACGCAGTGTTTTTTCACTATTAATAAAAAATTTAAAGTTTTCAGAAAAATACCAAAAATTTACCCTAAGATAATTTTGATATTTTGAATTAAAAAATAAAGTTTATTTTAACATATTAAAAACATAGAAGTTTCATTTATTAATTTAAAATTAATTCATGTTATCAAAACCAAAAATCAGGTTTTTTAAAAAGTAAAAAAACCAAAATATTGACAAGTGTTTATATCAAATTTAAATTTTAAATTACTTATAATGACCTAAATTGTATTAAATGATAAAAATATAATATAAATATACTTCAAAATCATTCAAAATCATAATTTTTCACTATAAAATATTTCAATTAACAATGTTTCTTTTAATTAAAACATAGTATTTTTTACTATTTATCAAAATATGAAAGTTATCAGAAAAGTACCAAATATTTATCCCAACTAAATTTTTATGTCCCGCTTCTAAAAAAGAATTTAATTTCATTAAATTGACTATATAAAAGTGTAAAATATTGGTTATAAAAATAGTTCACCATTAAAAGGTTTTAAAATTGCATTTTTTTTTAAAATACATATTTTATCAAAAAAAATTGTTCTTATATTATGTCTAAAAAGCACATAATATAGATTTTAAAATTATAGAGTATATAAGATTCAAAATTAATTTAATACTTTTCATAACTGCTTTTTGAAAGGTTAGTTTACTAAGTTTTGGTGCACTCAAACTCAGTGTTGCGTGTAGCACAAGCTATTGAATTGCATTAATGAGAAAACGTATTATGAAATCTTGGGGTGTTACATTCTCCCCTTATTCAATAAATTTAGTACTCACAATTTGAAATTGTTTTTCAAAAATAAATGGTTAAAAATAGAAAAATACCTTTGTGGAAAATCCACATCAGAAATTGGTTTAATAAAATTTACTTTTAATAAGAGGGAAAGAGAAATGAAAAATCCACCACCAAATTATGATATTGATTAAGAGAACATTGGTGGAAATTAGAGACACATAATTGGAGGGAAAAAGTAAATATTTATAGGGAGTGATTGACGTCATCAATCACACACATATGTAAAATTAAGGGCCTCAAAGACATTAATCTAAGATGATGTAAAATATCATCCATTCAACAAAACATAATGTCTTATAATAACACATTTTTGGTTTTAATATCCATTCCCTAAAGTTTAAGAATTTAATTATTCGTCGAATAAGAGGAAAAAATATAATTTACAAGTATAATTGCATCATTCAACTAATTGCTACCACAAAATCTTCTTTCACTCCAAAAGATAATATAATTCAAAATTATTATATTTATCCTAATTTTATAGGGTTCAAAAAATAATGAATTTATTATTTATAAGTCAGAACATTTAAAAAAACTATATAATACAAGCTAGGAAATCACGTAGTCTAGTATTAGGTGATGCACCCTTGTCACCCTTCGGTTGTAGGTTCAAGTCTCGTGACCTTGCCTAACGCGACAAGTTGTCATCGGACCTCCGGGTTGTCCTTTTCATGACAATTCAAAAAATAATCTCAAGAAATGATTTAACCTTAACAATGGTATTCAATGTCAAACTTAATCGATTACAACCTTTATAATTATTCAAAATACTTCTGTCTAAACTCACAGACCAAAATTTATAAGGAAGGTAAACACAATGAAGATAATTTTTTCCACGTAATAAATGTGAATACTTTCATCATGTATTATATTAAAACACAGTAACACCCTGAATAATCATATAACCGTATTGATTACATTCATTCTCCCTTATTCCTTATAAAATATTGGATATACTCCTTATATCAAAAAATGTTTTAAACTCCATCAATGATGGAATATACAAATAATTAATCAATTTCAAAGTAGTCAAGAATATCAAATAAAATTTATCTAAATCAATCATATCTTTTCCCAAATCACTACCTCAGTATTAGGACCATATTATGGTTTAACTTTCCTTCAACCATGTATTTTCAAGAAAGTTTAACCTGAAACTGTGTCACTTTACTTGGTACCATACAATCTCAAATTCTTAATAAAATTTTACTGCAGTACAATCCTTTTATACTCTATAATTTTTATAACATGTACATCATTAATACAATACTCAAATGACACAATACTTTAATAACAACATAAGAAATCTTATCATTCATCCTCATCTTCGAGAGTATCATAACTTGATTATTATCTAAAAGTAGCATTTGGGGTATTCTATGATGATTTGGACATTGATTCGCGTAGTGTCCCAACTCCTTGTAGATGAAGCATTGTACATTTGAATCCTTTTTCTCACCCTTACAATCACGTACTTGGTGTCATTTTTCTCCATACTTATAACAAACTCCCATTCCCTTCAAGAATTTACCATGGTGATACTTTCCATAGTTATCACATACGGTAAAAATCCTTCTTTCCCTTATTCCCTTTATCCATCTTTCTCTCTACAATCATCTTCTTCTATGGATTCCCTTCAAATCAATAAGACTCAGAGAATTATTTACTTATCTTACTAACAGATGATACTATTTCTTCATATGATGATAATATGTGAGAGACTATTTCCTTTCTAAATTTTGGCTTAATACCATGAAAGATATTATCCTTCTTACTCTTTGGATCATGTGTATCGCTAGAGGTCTCATTCCATTTACTGGGTGCCATTTCTAAACAATGTCGTACACTAGGTTTGTTTATGAATCGCAATGCATAATTCCAAACTTGTAAAATGGTTAACATAAATTGAATAGTTCATGGATATAATCCATAATCACAAAAATGTTTTCTTTGAGGAGGTATATACTCATAAACCATTCATAGTGGTTTTTAATGAAAATGAGAATTATCCTAAGTATATCCCCTAGGAGTGTTGTAACCAATAGTGAACCAAGGCCCATTGTTGTGCACTAGTTCCCATTCGAGTCTAGCTCAAAGCAGTATTTTTAGGTTTTACCCCTAGGTACATTTGTGCAAGAGCCGCCTCTACCTGCTCGTATCCAGACAGGGATGTATTGCTTGGAAAACTCACAAAATCTCTACAATACAAAAATTATTGGAAGTTCTTCGATATTAATTCTCAAATTCTATCTTAGGGTAGTGTTCTCTAATCATATTTTTTCTAAATCTAGTTTCCAAAGCTATTTCTAAACATCCTATGATAAAAACTATACACCCCGACCCCAGTTACCTAGAGTCTGTGAATTATTACATAACATTGGCATGATCACAAGGGATTAAATCCCGAATGACCGATCAGTTTAGTAGCCTTTGAAATACTATATACATTCATAAGCTTTGAATTACATTATAAAATGAATAATTACAACAACATAGTCTCCATAGGCCATAGTAATATCCCTTAGACTATCCCTGCAGGTCATTCATAATATACTTCTTCGCGTCCTTGGAAAAATAAAACATAGAAAGGGGTTGGCTCAGATTCTCAATAAGGAAAACAATATAGCAGAAACTTTCATAAATAAGAATAAACATTTAAGGAAATGTAAGACTAAAATAAAATCTTTTTAAACATGAACTTCAGAATAATATGGCAAAGATAAAATCAAATAATTCCATTTAATTATTCACATTGATATTCTACTAGTCAAATAATCACATGCATTATCAATATCCACTTTCATAATGATCGAATGCATAATTCTAGACTTCATAAGCGTGGGGAAGAGCGGTGTGCAGGTGGTGAATGGGGCCCAGAATAAGTGTGGCATGGAAATCACCAATACCTCGTTACCCACAACTCGTTTGCCGACCAGGGTTGGCTTAGTGGTACCGTGTAAGGAGGCCACTCCCTGGCAACGGAACTGGATCAATTTCGAGTCTTTCCATTCTCAAATCTAGCTAGGGACGAGCGGCGCACAGGTGGTGAATGGGTCCTAGAATAAGCGTGGCATGGAAATCACCAATACCTCGTTACCCACAACTCTTTTCGCCGACTGAGGTTGGCTTAGTGGTACCATGTAAGGCGCCCACTCCCTGGCAATGGAACTGGCGCAGGTTTGAGTCTTGCCACTCTCTAATTTATATGGGTATGAGTAGTGCGCAGGTGGTGAATGGGTCCCAGAATAAGCATGGCGTGGAAATCACCAATACCTCATTACCCACAAGTCGTTTGAAGAACCCTAACGGCGATGACCTAATCGGATGTCATAGAGCATTGCCCCCCCTCTCGGTCGTAGGGGGGAGTCCCGCATTGCCAATCTCATGGTAGGAAGCAATTCTTGTCATTCTCCAATCCCGAGTATCTCCCTTCTTTCCCGAAGATCCAGCTTTCACCGAAAGTTCAGGAACTTTTTCAGAGTGCGCCGCAACTCCTTCTTTCCCCATCGGAGCTCAATCGTGCCATGGAGTTATGTAGTCTCATGCTGGTGGCTTGATTTCATCTTAAGAGACCTTTGGTTGATGAATTTGATTGGTTTGTTTTTAACTCTTGGGATCTTCAGGAGCATGTGGTAGTCGGATTAGTTGACAGATGTCATTTGATGATTCGGTTTGTGACGGAAGTCGATCTGATAACTGCCTGGTCCAAAGCCCCTCGACGATGCAATGGGGACTCGTTTTTCCTATTTCAATGGAGTCTTGACTTCTACATGAGGCGTGATCCCTCGACGATGGCAACATGGGTGAGTCTCCCTGGCCTCCCTATGTCATTCCAAAATCCTGCCATTCTTTTCACTATTGGGAACATGATAGGCAGATATATGTGCTCTGATCATCTAACATAGGAGGTTTGTCATCCTATTTGTCCACAGATGTGTGTTGAGATTGATTTCATATAGAAACTGGTGAAGTGGGTTTAGATCACTGATTGAAAGGAATTTCGTTGGAAGTAGTAGGTAAGATTTGAATCATGGATGCTTTATTGTGTTAATTTTGGTTGGTTTGGACATGTGGAAATGGTCTGTCGTAGGAATGGTGTGGCTTGGGTTTTGCAATAGGTGATGAGGACGGGCAACAGTGGAAGTGTTGCATCTGATTTGGCTGTAACATTTTTAAAGGTTCCATTGAGTATCTTTCCTTTAAGACCGGGCTCTGTGGAAGGATCTCTGGAGTAGGGTTTTTCTGTGGAAGGGACGTCTATCGGGCAGACAGTGGATGAGGTGCACCACGTGGTGAAGGAAGTGGAGGCAATGGGGCAACATGGTCCCTCAGAGAACATTGGTGATGATGTTCAGAAGGAGAAGCAGCGGAGGTCAGAAAATCCATTGGTTAGTCAGGTCTTCAGTACTCTATGGTGTGATCTTGGCATTGTGAAGGATCTTCCAGTTGATGCATCTGGCTACTCTTTACGGCCAGACCACACTTTGGACCCCTCTACTTCGGGGGATGGCACAATCCTGGGAGGTTTGGATGACCGTGTTTAGGAGTTGAATGGGAAGGAGTATAGTGTTGGAGGTGTGGTTTGTAATGTTCCCACTGCAAAATTCCTTCCAAGAATTGGAGAATGAGAAGACTGATAATGCTGAGGGAAGTACATCACGGAATGAAAGTGGTAGTAATAATGAATTTTCTAGTGAAACTTCAAGAGAGAAGGGGACTCGTGATGATTATCAATTTGTGGAACAACCATGTTGTCTGGATATGATTGATGATAACAGTATTTCTCAGCAAGAGCGGGTAGCAAATGAGGGGTATCAAGAGGTGCGCATCACTGGAGAATGGGGGGAACTCTCTGATAGTGGAAAGGAGAATGTTGGAAGCTTGGTTCAACCCTACTATAGCGAAATTGTGAAGGATGGGAAGAAGAATATGTCTGGTAGTAAGGGATCCATGTCAGTTCCAGCAAGAACAAGGGTGAGGAAAGATTATTCATATCTACCAAAGCCGGTGTCTACCAGGTCCACTGTTGGGAAAGAAGAAGGGGCAGACTCTGGCTTGAAAAAGGGTATGCAGTCTGCTAAGGAGTTCATTTCATTAGAGAATTTGAACCTTATAAGGAAATATTCCAAGGTCTTGAAACCCTATGAGAGCTCGGAGTGGGAGTCAGCTACTTCAGAGGAAGAAACCTATATTGGATGCAGTGGAGGGTATGACTTTTATGATTTTTAGTTGTTTTTATACCTTGTAATGCTTGCTGGTATCTATAAACCATGAATGGTATAAAAATAACACATCCATAGTCAAACATATCACAAAACATATAATACAATATCGAAGTTTTGTATCATAATAAATCAACTTCAAATAATCTCACAATCCATCAAAGGATGTTGACATATATGAAATCAAAACTTTTTTATAGAAATATATCTTTCTATTTTGAAATAATTTAAAAGTAAAATATTTATAAAAGAAAAAATTTATTTTGAAAATATTCTTATAATCTAGTATGGTAAACTTTGACGATGTCATAATGGAAGAAAATATCCACACCTGCCGTATATATTAAAAAAACACTCTTACCTTAATTTTGTCAAAAAGGTCATAAGGTACCTTGTTTGGAAAATGATGAAAAGATTAATTTCAAAAAAAAATATAAAATGTAAAATAAGGGTATAAATGAATTTCACCCATAGTATAATAAATAGTAAAAAAAATTCGAATACATTTTTATGAAACATGGATGTGGATGATAAAGAGGTCTCAGTAGATACTTTTGTAAAAAAACCTCTGATAATAAAGAGATTGTGAAATTGACCCTTACGTTGTACTTTTACTTGGTTGAGGGTAGGTTAACCTCCTGTATAATGGTAAAAATATTGCTATTAAATTATACAAGAACCATATACATTAATATGATATCATATATTATATTTTAATATTGTTTTTTTAGTGATATTTTAGTATTATTATAGTTTCGGGTGTTAACTGATTCGTTTTACTTTTTATGCTTGGTTATGTAAGACATGTTTGTTATGGATAGGATGTATGTGATTCATATACAGAATGATATAATGTTTATAAAAATTATTTTTAATCATAAAATGAAAATTATTCTTGAATTATTACGACGGGGAATGAATCTCATCAAGTTCGTGGAGACAGTAATCCGTATGTACGCACGAGCGACAATATCATTCTTTTGATATTAAAATCTTATATAATTGGATGTTATATCATATATAAATAATAATTATCATGTTATATTTATTATTTAAATCATTTATTATCATTATTATACTCATCCAAATGATGAAGTGTTTGAATAACAAACTACACCACGACGTGGGGATGGTAATCCGTACGTACGCACATATGGTGACTTTTTCATTTATAGGACGAATAGAATAATGAATATGGTTGTACCATTTTTATAAAAAATCATAGTATATAGAATATACTATAGTTATTATTTTAAAATGGAAACAACAATGAAAGAAGAAGTGGAATAAGAAAAGAAGTTGAAATAGGTGATGAAATATTTACCTCTTCTTTGGGATCTTCCTTTTGATTTGTTCAAAAGGGCTCCTTCGGTTGGCTTTATGAGTAAAGTAAGGCCTCTAGGATGAAAGGAGGATAGTTGAGGGGATATTTATGTAGGGTTTGGCTAATCCAAATTGATTTGAAGGTGTGAATTTTAGAGAAGGGGAACTACCCTTTTATAAGATAGGTGAGGGTCATATTAGGAAAAGCTTGAAATATTATTTTATAATAAAATTATTTTCAGTTTCTAATGGCTCAAAAATGACTTATTTAGAGGATAATGTGGGGATGGTTTTAAAACCTCTCAACCAATGGGTTTTATACAGGTTTAGATCATCATATTAACCTTATCTTTTACATTTAACTCTTAGTTAAATACTATGACATTTACCATGTCTCTTTGTGTTTTTAAATTATATGGTTAATAAACATACTATAAACTACCAAAAGAACCCCAATAGATTCATTAATGAATTATATAATATTAGTAAGGGACTTTGGCTAAACCTTAGATTTTTTGGAATATTATATCAACCAATAATATAGTATTTGTTTTAAAAACTCAATTATGTCAATTTTCACATTATTTAATAAATTATTTTTGTTAATGTCCTAAAAAAATCATTACTTCGAAATAAATTCATATGTTCAATCCTAAAATGTAATATTAACCTATAATATTATTTTAATTAATCAAAAGTATCAAATTACATTTATTTGGATATTTATATTATCAATTATTTTAATATTTCATTATTATGGTAATTACTGTGTCATTATTGTTTCATAAATAAATTAAATTATATAATGTATAAAAATTATAAATAAAATATAATTATGTTGGAAATCTTATTAGATTTATAATTAATATTTATAGTCGAATTTATCTTATGTATACCCCAATATTAAAAATGGTTTAGTCATTAAACATTTATTTTAACCTTTTTAACTCTTCTTTAAATAAAATAATAATAAATTTCATAATCTAATCCAAGTGGACCATAGAGGATCATATTTTATTCCTAAGGTTGTATTTTGTTTAATTATAGTTATAAAATAGAATTAGGACAAGTATTAGGGTAATAATAACATTATTTTTACCCCTAATTACCCAGTTTACTTTTAACCGTGGTAAATAAATGTAAAAAGTTACTATTCACCAAAAAAATATTTTCATATTATTGAACCACTTTTTACTTACTGATTTTAACTGTGTCTCTCGGATTTTTCAAATTCAACTCACAAAAGCAGTAAAATTATGTTTTATTCAAATTTTTAAATGCTCTTAGGAGGAAGGTAAAAGACGATAAAATGTTCGATATAATTTTATATATCTAAAGTTGTTATAAAATGACTCCAATGAATTACGTTGAAAATATATAAGTATTATGTATCTATTTTGACCTAAAATAAATTAAAATAAAATAACAAATTATTTAAATAAAAAGTCTGTTTTAACTAATAACGTAGTGTTTTTCACTATTCATCAAAAATTGAAGGTTTTCAGAAAAATACCAAAAATTTACCCTAAGATAATTTTGATATTACAAATTCAAAAAAGAAGTATATTTTACCAAATTTAAAACTTAGAAGTTTCATTTATTAATTTTAAATTAATTCCCTTTCTCAAAACCAAAACAAAGGTTTTTTAAAAAGTAAAAACTATCAAAAGATTCACATGTGTTTAGGTCAAATTTAAAAGTGAAATTACTTATAATGACCTACATTGTATTAAATGATAAAAATATAATCTAATTATACTTTCAAACCATTCAAATTCATAATTTATCATTATAAATTATTTTTATTAACAAAGTTGTTTTTAATTAAAACATAGTATTTTTCACTATTCATTAAAATATGAATGTTATCAAAAAAGTACCAAAAATTTATCCAAACAAAATTTTTATGTCCCGTTTCTAAAAAATAATTTAATTTCAATAAATTGAATATATAAAAAAGTCACATATTGGTTTCAAAAAGGGTTTTCCATTAAAAGTTGGTAAATTTTCATTTTCTTTAAAATACTTATTTTATCCGAAAAAAATGAATTTGTTCTTATATTATGTCTAATAAACACATAATATGGATGTTAAAATTATATAGAGTATATAAGATTCAAAATTCAGTTAATATTATTTATAACTTCTTTTTTAATGGTTAGTTTAGTAAGTTGTGGTGCGCTCGAACTTAGTGTTGCTTGTAGCACAAGCTATGAATTACTTTAATGAGATAACGTAATATGAAATGTTTTGGTGTTATAGCAGTATAGTGGAGGTGGCAGGTATTGCGCCCACCTCAGCAGCAGCAGTTTCTAGCTTGGCCATTTCAGTAGCTACAATAGGGGAAGTGAGCTCCTGCTCCTCCAAGAGCAGACGTTGTAGGAAGAGGCTAGCCTTAGGGCACTTCTCATGGACCTTGACCAGGGTGTGGTTGGGGAGGCGACTAATAGCCAAGTAGAAAAGAAGCAGGGCATGGGAATTTTCACACCATAGAGGAAGCAGTTCCAGTCGGCCAGTAGTCGTTCGAGGTACAATCATCTTGTGTAGTACTCTTTCATTTGCCATTTTTGATTCAGGAGCTTCTCACTCCTTTGTTGCACCTAGTATAACCCATTCTTTGGGTATAGATGCAAAGAGACATCTTGTTCCTTTATTATTGAGTACACCAGTCAGAGGTCATATTAGCTTTTCTAATGATTGATGGGGATGTAGACTAATGTTGGGTCCACAACTGTCCAGTGGTGACCTTATTTTACAATAGATTCCACCATATGATGCCATTTTAGGCATCAATCGACTGTTCTCTGTGTATTCCCTTTCAGATAGCATCCAGATAAGGGGTAGTTTTTAGATATGGGCAGCTAGGGTGTAACTTTTGTTGGCGAGTGAGGTTACTATGAGGGCAGCCAGCAAGTGGATCCCCTTCTTTCCTTATTAACTGTGATGTTAGTGGAGTTGGTAGGTACAGAGATGGTGGAAGTCCCAGGGATTATCAGTGAGTTCCTGGATGTCTTCCTAGGAGAGGTAGAGAGTCTACCCCCGACATGATGTTGTGTGTGGGATAGACTTGAAAACCTATGCCTCTCTGATTTTGATATATCTCTATCGGGTGGCGCCTTCTGAGTTGTGGGAGTTGCAAATCCATATTGTTAACGAGATGTAGAAGTTTTTTATCCGACTATCAGTGTCACCATGGGGTGTTCCAATCCTGTTCGCAAATAAGGCAGATGGTGGCCTCAGGCTGTGTATAGACTATCAAAGGCTGAATTGGGTGAAAATCAAGAACAGTTACCCCCTGTCAAGGATCACCAACCATTTTGACCAGCTGAAGGGGATAGTTTGGTTCTATAAGATCTACCTGTGGTAGGGATATCACTAGTTGAGGGTGAAAGAGGGTGACATCTCAAAGACTTGTTTCAGGTAAATATTTGGGCACATTGAGTTCTTGGTCATGTCGTTAGACATTACTAATGCACTAGACATGCTCATGGGGATCATGAACTCTGTCTTCTGCAAGTTTCAGGACCGGTATGTAGTCATTTTTATTGATTACATCCTGATCTGCTCATGGTTAGAGGAGGATCACATCGAGCATCTGAGGATAGTTTTGGAAGACCTCTGACACCACTTGCTCTATGGTATGTTTTCCAAGTGTAAGTTCTGGACATGATAGGTGACCTTCCTTGGACACGTGGTGTCCCAACAAGGAATAGTATTGGACCCATCAATGGTCACAATAGTTGTTTCTTGGGAAGCACCCAATATCTTGAAATAGGCTCTATGTATCCTGGGTCTATCAGGTTACTACCGTAGGTTCATGCCCAACTTCCCTCAATTTGCAGCACCATTGATAGCCTTGAACAACAAAGACCAGGTATTCATCTAGAGTGAGAAGTTCCTAGCATCCTTTAGTTATCTGAAGGGGAAACTAGATATTTCCCTATTTTTTATGTTTCTAGAAGAAGGGGTAACATTTAAAGTGTTCTGTGACGCTTCAGGCATAGGCTTGGGGTGTGTTCTGATGTAGCTATGGGGAGTGATCTCTTATGGGTCTAGGAAGTTATGTCCCCATAAGAGTAACTATTTCACACATGATCTGTAGTTTGTAGAGGTTGTGTTTGTGCTGGTGTTGTGGCGGAATTAACTCATCGGGGAATTCTCCATGGTCTTCATGCATAATAAGTTCATGAGGTATATATTCTCCCATTTTGACCAAAACATGTGACATCATAGGTAGATGAAGTTTTTTCAGGAAAAAAACTTCAAGTTTTCCCACTCCATAGGAAAGGGGAACTTGGGGGCCAATTCCTTCATAAAAAAAGTCACATAAGAATGTGATTTGAGAATCAACAGATGCATGGAAGGTGATGGAAGATTTTATTTACCTTCACATAGATAAAAGGGCAGAGGATGGTAGGGGATTGTTATTCCAGATGAAGGTGACATATTCCTTGGAACAACAGGTGGAGGAGTCTCCGTGTGAGGACTTAAGGCTGATATGATGCACGATCTTGTTATCCAGGGCAATACATCATAAGGATGGCCAAAATATGGTCATAATCAGATGTTGTTTCATAGAAATATATTTTTTCCAATGTCAACGCATGATAGATTTCTCAGTTAGTCCCATAACTTTCCCCTCATGTTACACCTAGGTGTTTCCAAGATGTACTGGTGCTTGAATTGTCAGATTTGGTGGCCTGAGGAGAAACTGGTGGTGGTGATGTTTTTGGAAATGTGCCTCATCTGTCAGTAGGTGAAGCCTGAACACCACATTATAGGAGGTCTGTTGCAGCCTTAAGATGTCCCCGAGTATCAGTGGGATTAAATCTCAATGTATTTCGTCACAGGACTACCAAGGGTTCAAGGAGGCTGCGATACAATCTAAGTTGTGGTGGACCAGCTGACGAAATCAGCTCACTTCCTGGCAGTCAGGTAGTTGATTGTGGTGGGTTCCTTAGCACAGAGGTACGTGTATGACGTGGTACGGTTGCATGGAGTTCTGAGGTCCATAGTATTATATCAAGATACATGTATTACCTCAAGGGGCTCAAAATGAATGCAACATTCTTTTGGAACCCACATATGCCTATGCACTTCTTTCAACCCCCAGATGGATGGGCATACATAGAGGACCATCCAGACATTGGATGAAATGTTGTGGGCATGTGTTCTAGACTTCAAAGGATCATGGGTGTGAAAATTTCCACAGGTATATTTTTCTTACAACAATATCTATCACTCTACAATTGGAATGGCTCGGTTTAAAGCCTTTAATGGATGACTGTGTCATTCACCGATGTGCTTGGAAGAGGTTGGGGAGGCATGTGTTCTTGTCCTGGAGGTGGTTCAGAGCATGAAGGAGAAGTTCTAGCTTTTGCGTTAGAGGATGAAGGTGGATCAGGACCGGCAGAATTCATATGAAGACCATATGAGGAGACTGTTGGAGTTCGAGGTTGGGGACTGTGTGCTCTTAACAGTCTCCTAACAGCATGGGAGAAAAGGTTTGGCAAGGGGAGTAAGATTTCTCCCAGGTTCGTTAGACCTTCTCGGTATTGTGATGGGTCCGCGAAGTGGCTATCAACTAGCACTACTAATTCCATTGCTGAGGGTTCACGATGCCTTCTATGTGTCTCATCTCTGTCGGTATCTACATAATGATTTGCACGTCCTCGACTGGGGAGAGATGGATATCAAAGACAATTCAATGTTCCTAGAGCAATTAGTGATGATCAAGGATCATGAAGAGATGGTGATTCATTTATGAACCATTCCCTTGGTTCGTGTGTTATGGAGGCATGGTTCCCATGAGGAGAGTACCTAGGAATGGGAGTCATAGATGTGTGCCCAGTACCCAGATCTATTTTGAGTTTTGTTCTGTGTTGTTTCATACTTGACTGTGATGTAGTGAGTGACCTTGTTAACTATGAGATGGAAAGTTTCCCTTGTTCTCTGAGTGTGTGTGAAAAGTATTGACTATGGAGAGGGGAATACCTGATCCCTAATCGAGACGCATTAAGGTGGATGTGAATAAACTTGTGTGGGAGAGTCAGTGTCATCCAAAGAGGATAGTATCATAAAATGGGGGAAGGGACACCCTAATCTATATACCTAGACAGTGTGACCTTTAAATGTTTGTGTTCATACTTGGGTTATAATATTGTTGGTGTATCCAAAGTTGTTCAAGAGATAGATGATGGAGATGTGTTCATAGATATCGAGGATTGTTCCGGCATTCAAACAACTCTATGGTAGTTTTATCCCAGAGAGGTATCTTACTAGGTGGTAGTTCGGACCCCTCTTTTTTCAACGAGATTACTCTTGGATTCTCAAGCACGAGAATAGTTTGAGAGATATCTGATGCAATGGCATGGACCCTCCTGGTCCATTACTTTTCCAAATTTATGGTGTTTATGGTATCTAGAGTACTACCCGTGAATCATTGAGGAGTTTTCCAAAAACTCAGTTCCGCCAAATGGTTCCACCGAAACGGTGGAACCTTAATGGTCGCACCATCATGATTGCACACCAAAAATATGGAACCGCTTACGATGTCTCACAGAATGGTGTCCCACCTTTTGTTTTTTCTAGTTTCTGAGTTTTTCCAGTTCTGCTCCCATAATGTATCTTCTGATGTAAAAGTGTGTTAATACCATTTTTAAATCCATTTAATTCTAGTAAAAGATTTTTTTAAACCCCAAATATTCTAGTGACAATTAAATTACAAAAAATTGTGTCATTTTTACTCGTGTCACACCTTTCCTCGTTCCTTCCAACTTCAACCATGTTACGTGGTTTTCTCTTTTTAGAGGATATCTATCAACTCACAGTCATTATCTCCACCATCTCTAAGTATAATTATTTAAATAAAAATTACATCCATCATGTGTAACCACCCAACTGCATGGTGAAACCATAATCCACCATTTCTGCAGTTGGAGATTTCATATCCTGTAACTCCAAGATCAATACTTTTATCACAGAGAGATTCTTTTTTTCTCATTTGCTGATTGAATTATTTTACTTGGTGTGCTGGGAGTAACTATTTTGAGGAAAAGTTGTGTGGTCATGTTATAACCCTTTCCAGTCATCCTTGGAGACAATCACGCAACCCCAATTCTGGGTACGAGAATAAAACATCGATCGTTGATAATGCAAGTAGGATTTTCCTTCATCTATCTTTACTATGTATCATACGATGTGGGTATGATAATGTTTCCTCAGGGTGTGGATGAAACAAAATCATAACAATGATAATAAACAAACCTTAAAGAATGAAGGGTTGTGATTGATGGTGATGTTGTTGTACTCTTTCATCTTTGCTTATATGTTTTGAAATGTGGGCCTATGCCCACTAAAATAGTGTGAATCGGAGGTCCTTTCTTGCGCACTAATGAACCTATGTTTCTCTATATAAACTTGTGATTGAATGGAAGTAACATGAAAATTGGTTAATCACATAAATTTGGTTAATTAAACAGATTACCAATGAGTAATAATCCTTGTGTGATCACCCCGGTTAACCAAACAGCATAAAGGAACCGAATGAATGGTGTGAACAAATCTGGAATCTTCTTTGTGTTTGTTTTATACTTGTTGGGTGATGGGGATAGGGATGATATATTCTATAGTTAAGTTGTTTCCTTGTGGATCTGTGCTCATACATTGGGTATTGGTTTGTTTCCAGTAATTTGAGAGATCACATAGATCCCTTTTGTTGTTGTAACTTTACAAGAGAACAAGGTGTGAATGCTTAAATTGTTGTTTGGATGATTTCTTCTTTAATAAAGAGTTGTTTTGACTTGTGGATGTGATGGTTATTTTCCCAGGTATTGGAGAATTATTTTTTAACGAAATCACCTAAACATGATAACAAAAAATTGGTGGTGCTCTGGTTGTGGTTTTGTGCATTTTTGAATGTATGAATAGTAATTGGAGTGTTTGTGTATGGGCTGGTTTTAGGACCCTTAGGCTGGGATGAGTGCTTGTTAACCTATATTTATAAACTTAGTTCTGGTGTTTCTATTCGCACCCCCCCCCCCATGTTGAGCACTTTGTGCCAGACCACCCCATTTCATGGGGGAGTGTGTTTTCCCAATATTCTTATGAGTCGTTGGTTATTAGATCTATTTTTCTCCCCCTCACTTGTAGCCCAAGACTCTTCGGGTAGGATGTGACAGCTTGATGCCCATTATAGCCCATGAATCTTCTGGTAGTGTATGTTGTGGTGGTTGTCCCAGGTGTGTGCGGGATGGTTTGTTTCCCATGTGTCTTCAGGATGAGGCACATGTGTCGTCGGGTGTGGCGGTGGTTATTCTGGCCTAGGTGTCTGCAGTCATGGTTACATATTCTTGTGGTGTCCCAGGTGTCTGTGGGTGTTGCGGAGGTTGTTCTAGCCCAGTAGTCTATAGTCATGGTTACGTATGGTTTTGGTGGCCCAAAATGTAGTTGTTGGGGTGGTAGTGGGAATGTTGTGAAAATGGTGGGGAAGGTCTGATGCATAGGATGTCTTCAATAACACATGGTAAAGCAGTGCAGGGTACCCAAATATCAATGTTCTATTTCTATTAAATCACATGACTTGATTTATTTGGGCAGTGTACCTTGTTGAGGTCGAGCGGGTATTTTCTCTTACTAGGTGTTTTGGATACATCTTTTTTTCCACGAGGCATTAGAATGGCTCCCCACGTGTGCACGACAACTTTTTGGTTTTCCCGAATGAGTATACATATATACTCACCCTACGTATATAAAATATCATTCAGGATTCCAAGAGGATTTTGAGTACCGTGTGGGACCATACTAGCTCAGACGTTGGGAAATTTCTTGATATTGTTTTCGTTCATTTTGGTACATCCCCTTTGGAGTTTTCTTGTACCTTGTAGCACTTTATTTTGGACATGCATGTGATAAAAAGGGTTTTATCTTTACTTTTACTTTCTATATTTGGATTTGATTGAGATTTACCATCTTATCTCCCAATCATTTTCTATAAAAAGTGTAATGCCTTACATATTAAGTGTGATTCTATACCAATGGTGCTAGTTTCCACTCCATGGATTATTGATGGCGAGACTTTGGGGGTCATTATCTCTCCTTCAACGTAAAAAAGGAAGGTTCTAGTAGTTTGTTAGCCCTTCCCTCATCTTGGTGGATGCAGTTCATGACAACAAGCCTTCAAATTTTTGAACATTCCCATTTACAAAAGGATTTTTAATATTAAAATCCATATATCTAACTATTCACACATTCAAAAAATTACCTTAACCAAAGTGATGTAAACTCTCCATTCCATTGATCTATCATACACCCAATCATGTATTCTACTTTACCAATGGGATGCTTTCCAAGGTGGGAATTCTTTAACCACATATCCCTTGATGAAAATATTTGATAGATTAAAGTATGGAACATTACTTCAAAATTTACATAGTTTGTGAAAAAATGCACAATAGAAATATTGGAATAAAGAAGATAAACTATAACTATGTCTCCACACCATATCAACGCCCACAAATACACAAAAATACATCATTTATAAATAAACACAAAAGAGAAAACAAAATAAAATAAGGACTAACATAAATAAATTTTATGTTATTTAGTTAATAGTCCTATATGTATTGAAGAAAACTCATGATTAATTTAATTTTATGCAATAAGAATTGATTGAAACTAAAAACAGCAAAACAACCAAAAGTTGATCAAAATAGCTACAACATGTGTACTTAATTTCTCAATTTTCACTTACTATACATGTGGTTTACCCCTACATATTAAAAAGGGGGTTGAGTTGTTCAATGAGTTCTAGCATAATAAAATATATGTACCAGAACCACCAATCATATTAACCATAAAAATCATCCTATAAGTATCTCTACCATAACTACTATCAAGAAATGAATGTATAGGCCCTACTCATGTGGCTTTATGATTTTTTATATATCACCATTTAAAGACCTCTTGATAATATAACACAGCTGTAGAGTATATCCTACATAACATCATCCATGTAAACCATAATAAATGTTGAATTCATTCACTCCCTCATATGGTCAGAAACAAAAAACATGTGGTAATGGAATATTAACTTTCTTACAAAATTTCATCACCATACATCAAATACTGAAAACATCCTCCAATGTCCAATTCCATTGATCATGAAAATTTTCTTCAAGACATATAGAAATATAATAAAAAATGGTTCTTCACATTTCTTACCAATATATGACCTAAATATTTCAATCATGTATTTGAGGTAAGCACAGGATCCTTGTAATTTACTTATCATTCAAATATCTATAATCATTCTTCAGTGTCTCTATAACACCTTCCAGTCACCCAAGCCCTATTTAGGAATAGTACTAATTAACATATTCCTAGATTAATACCATGGTAAATATGTAAGATAGATTATAACTTATGAATATTTTCCATAGATCCAATATCTAATTAGGATTATTCTTCTAGATGAAATGATACTTCATCTCAATGGATGTTTTCCATGATAAAATAAATAGTTTCTTTGAAATAAGAGTTATATATTGAATATAAGAAAACCACATCACTTAATTATTTTGACTTCCTAAAATAAATATTTCATCTAAATATTTACCTTATCTACATCAATGATTACCCCATTATTTTTTAAATGTTTTGGATAACACAATTTCCAACTAGAATCTTGATATGAAACTAATTGTTTTCCTTATAAATAAAAATATATATTTAGTACCCTTGCATAATTTATATCGCCAAAATATTTCACACCAATTAAAATTATAATGGATAAATTATTCAAAAAATTAAGGATAGATATATTTAATCATTAATATATTAAAGAATCCAATTCACTTTATTCTAGTAATACCTTCCAAAATTCCCTATAGACTAATATAAAAAACTCAATATCTTTGAAATTTTTAGAAATATAAAAGGAAATAGATATGTAAATAATACTACCAATAATGAAAACATAAATCACAATGTATGATAAATCATTTATTCATTTTATTATCTTTGGATAAAATATAATTTCTAGCTGGTGAGTTGATAGAAGTTTAGAACTAATTATTTTTAATCTCTCAATTACCTTATAGATATACTAACTCTAAGAAAAATATAATTAATATATCAACCTATAATGTTCAATAAAAATCCATATTTTCATTCTATATTATTTGAGATCCTTTATCTCAATCCTTATAGTCGAATCAACATTCAACACATGATTTTATTTTAGATCCAGACCTAAGATGAGCATTTGATATATGTAAATGAGAATGTTTCTTTTTTACCATCTACAGAAAATATTTTATTAAAAATTAATCATGTTTCTCTAGATAATAACAATATTTTTGATAAATGATATTATTAAATGGACATTTTCCTCATCATTATCATCATTCGATAATGACATATTTTTATCATACACACTCTGACTACATTTTTTTTTCTATTAAATAGTTAGACGTCATCATATATATTTCCATATTTGATTTTCAATGAATGATAAGCTTTTTAATTTATTTTTCATCTAGGTAAAATATTTTAATAAAATATAAACATAAAACTATTTTAATGTTTTTCTTTTTGATAATGTGGTAAAATTGTGGATATGTCCCATCATTTTTCTTCTAAGACACTATGATGACCATCCTTGAATTAAACCTCAATCTTCCATCACATTATTTTTTTATAACAGGAATATATTTTTTTATGATTTCTACCCCTATCATAGTTATGTTAGTTCGAAGGTTTCATTTTAAATAAAGAGTGTAGTTCCATCATTTGTTTCTTAGTTTTACATTCTATAAAAAATTTGAACATCTACTTCTTATAGGATCTCAAGCTCTCCTCCATACATGAAAATAATGTATTAAAAATTATTTCAAAACCATTGTGTTAGTTATCCAATCATAGAAGTCATATTAATATAATATCATGCTTCTTATCTCATAGAAACAACTTACTTCATATTCTCATAATCTAAAACTCTACACATATCATTATATAGATTTTCAGAACGTCCTATGACCATATATATTTCTTCTAATCTTCCGGGACATTTTATCCCTCCTAAATTTTTTACATTATAAAAAATATTATGTATATGAATTTGGATGTTGAATCTAGATTCATTATTTGAAAATATTTTTTTCACAATGATAATCTATTTTACAATACCTTCGCAATGAATATAAAATTATAGATTCTAATAATTTCCCAATATTCATTACCATAAATAAAAAATTTAATGGTTTTATCATAATACCCAATAAATATACATATTTGGAATATTGATTCTAGTTTTTTATCCTTAGAATCTACTTGGGAAGGATTTCAGGGTTTAATTTTGGATTTATCTACATTTTTTAGGATTTGGTAAATAAAATTCAGCATATCATTGTTTTTACTGTCATTTTAATTTATAAAGGTTTTATTATCTTTTTATGTAATTATTTATGTTATATGTATTTTAAAATTATATGTTTTATAGTTTATTTATATGGATTGATGTTTTGGAAATATCTACTAGACTATTATATCCTTATAATTTATATTATTCATGATTAACCTAATTGGAAAGAGAAGATTATGAAAATTATATACTGCCTTCTAAATATTATTAAAACCAACATTAATATACATGAATTTTTTCACATGAATATTTATGTATTTGAATTATTCTTACATGAACCTAATGACATGAATTATACTAGTATAAAAATACCTATAAATGAAATCAATCCATTGATTTTTATCATCATGTAAAATCTTATAAATATAATTACATGATTGTGAATAATAGTAAAATATTATTATTCTTAAAAAGAGTTTTTGATAATCATTAAATGATTCTAAATATATTTTTTCAAATAATCTTATTCCAGATTACATTTACACCCACAGATGTAATTGTAGTATTAGTCTTGAAGATAATTCTTTACTTGCGCTCTTGTAATTTTTTTAATCATTTTCTAAATTTCATTCACATCTATTCATTATATGTTATGGATTTTCATACATTATTATAGTCAATGTAAATAAATATAACTTTTCATCTATGCATTTAGAAACATTATATGCCAATATTATTGGAAGGTATTTAGGTAGTTTCTTAGATTTTCTATATCTGTATTTCATTACTCAGGGTACATGTTAACACATTCATATCCTTGGGCACAGGGTACTGTAGTAGTATTATAGCGTACTGTAGTAGTGGCGGCACTGTTGCAATGGCGGGTACTATAGTGGTGGTGGGTCACTGTAGCAGCAGCAGGGTACTGTAGCAGCAGCGGGTACTGTGCGGGACTGTAGCAGCGCCTAGTACTGTAAAAGTACTCTTCACATAATGGGATTTGGGCCAAAAAATTGGGCCTATGGGCCATGTAATGGGTTAAATTCCCACTAGGCCTTCGAGTTATGTAATGGGTCTCCCTCTACCTAGTTAAAGAGGTCTTTGATTTCCTTTAATAATAAATGAGGCTTCGGCCCCAACCTTTAAAAAAATCTTATTTTTTACTATTTTATGGATTATATAATTACATATGAAATCTAGAGATTACATGTGTAGTGGTTTCAATGTGAATAATGTATGAATATTGTGAAAAATATTTTAAAATATATGTAAGTCTTAAAAAAAGATAATTTTAATATTTATATTTATTTTTTTATTTATCATAGTTTCATTGCATTCTATGTTAATGATTTAAGAAAAGCATATATGAAGAATTTATCTGCATATTAATTTTAGGAGTTTTTTTATTAACTCATTAAATAAATGAATACGCATTTACATTTTGACATATTATTTAATTTTAAAATTACAAGGAACTGAAATTTTCATGAGATCTAATATTTTTTTAGAAATTTAATTTTTTGAGGTTTGGATGGTTCAATACAAGAAATTTTTTTTATATTTTAGATTAGATCCTTGAAATATTATGGTTAGTTTTTTCAACTTGTAAAAGACAAGGGGTTAGGTAATGGTTATATGTAAGGAAAATATGGGATTTATAATGTTATAAAATCAATTCAAATTATAGAATTGTATTAGTTTCTACCACTACTCTCCCCGTATTAGATATTCAATAAAGTGTAGATGTAATATAATAGGATCTGAACTACTATAAAAATATAGTTTTCTTATTTTTTTAAATTTTGGGGAATTTTATGTTGAATACTACACATATACATAATAAAAAATTCTTTTTCATTTTTATATCTAATTTGACTAGTTTTTTTAATATGTATATAGCCTTTCAATCTGCCCCCTCTTGAACTACATTATATTGAACAATGAATGACAATGACAATCAGATCCTATCCAATTATGAGTTTATCATTATTGTATTTATTCTAATACCACAGATGAAACTATAAGGTAACCCATTGTCTTTCTTGATTACTATGAATATTTTTTTAATTCCATTATTTATATTTTTTAAATATATACAGTTCAACATAATCTAAAATGTATTGGGATATATTTTTTATAATGGATGGAAAAAAAAGAGATGATCCATGAATTTTTCAGAATAAAATCATTGGAAACAAGTTGTATCAAGATAGCCTTTGTGTTTAAAATTTATGAAATGTTAAAACATAAAGAAATACAATCATAGATGAAAATTATTGATCAGTAAAAAATAGAGGGACATGTAAAAAATATTTTAGTTCTTATTAATAATAATTTGAATAGGATAAACTCACCAGTAATATATATCTGTTGGATAAATCTAATAAGGTTATTAAAACCAGTTAAGATTCTAATTTTGATTCATGTATTAAATCTTGAAAATATTGTTTAGAATTAATTTTATTAGGTAAAATATTGATTCATATAAATAAAAATTTTATAAACTAAATGTTATATACATGAAACATAATGTGAAATATAATATGGTATATAAACAAAAGAATGATTTTGATACTAAAACATTGATACATAGATTAGAAAATGAGATGAAATTATAGAAGAATTATAACAGAAAATGAATTATTTCTAAAATAATAAATCTTAATGTTGGAAAATTAAATTTTTGTTGGGTAATATGGCTCAAGATGAATAAAATTTAATTATTTAGGAGGATAATAATATATCATCAAAAATATATATTAATCTACTCACATTACTCACTGTAATTTTTTAAAAGTTTGTAATAGAAATAATTAAATTCTAAGAACAGAATTTCCTATAATTATAAATAATTTTTTTTTTAATAATTCAAATATCTAATAATTTTGATTCAAATATTAGAATTGGGATATTTTTTTATTTCAAGGTTAATGATGATTAATGTAAGTGAATGGATTCTCATAATAAAAAAATAGTTAATTTTTTTCACGGTAATTATGCTTCTTAATGTTATATATATTATAGATATCCACATCATAACAACAATGTGTTTACTACTTCATCCAATAAGATTTCAAATGTTTAATGAATTCCCTCAGTTTGGTTTTCTAATTGTACTATGATTAAACAATATGTACTTAAACCACTCTATTTTACCATGAATATATATATATTTAGGTTAAACATGAATAAACATTAATTTTTTTAAAAATATACTCATCTAGAATGGGAATATTATGTTATGGTTTGTAATATAAGAAGTATTCATGTTTTATATTTTTTATATAAAATTAAATATTATATATGGTCTATGGTTCATATTTTTTATTGAATTTGTTTTTATTGATTTTATAATTTCCTATAATAAATCCTTATAGTATATAATTTATTTTTTACAAAAGGTGTTCATAGTTGTGAAAATAATCATTTGATCATCCTAGAACAAGAGGAAATATAAATTAAGGGATTAGTTTCATGTTTTTTATCATCTAATTATGTTAAATTATATTTTTTATTATCTTATTTATTTTCACATTTATCATTTTATTTATTATGGGTATTATTGTAATTTATTTATTTATTTAAAACATAAAATACTTTTTTTATGATCTAACTTAGGGGGGACATAAATCATTTAAAAACACATATTTATTTCATTTCATTATAATGTGTGTTATAAAATTCTTTTTTTATTTGGGAATATTGATTTCAGTTTTTTATTATTGTGTTTTATTATTATAAATTACGGGTGTGTTTTTTAAGTAATGACTCCTATAATATTTTTTTATTTTTTCAATTATAAATTCAAAAAGATTCATTTTCTATTCTTCGTGAGTTAGTGACATTGTTCTATTTTTTAAAAGAATAAAAAATATATCACACTTGGGAAACATAAATTTATTTAGAATGAATAAATTTATGGTTTGTTAATACGTATTTTTTATTATTAAAAATGTTGTGATTTGGGTTATAATGTAATTATTTTAATGAATATTTTGTACATTTTGGAGTGATTTTTATCATTTGAAAACTTTTTCCTTGGTTATATTTTAATGATTAATGGAGAATTAATGTTTTGGACATCTATTTGTTTTTTATTTTATGTTATTTGTTCATAGGACTTATTGGGATATATTTATATTAATTAAAAAGGGGGATTTTTATCCTCAATAGGAAGAAAGTGGAATTTAATTAAATCTAGATGACATTTTTTCAATTGTTAACCAGTGTTCTTATTCTTTCATAGTTGACTATTATAAAAAAACATGTATATAACATTTATTTTTGGATTGTTCTGTATAAATTGTCTTATGTTCCATTTTATATTTTTTTGAACTTTTTAATAAATTTTAGAAGGTGGAGGAGTGTTTTTATTTTTGATAGTTTTTCTAGTTATAAAAAGTATGACATTTTTAGTTGATATTTTTAATTTTGACTGGCACCTTGATAATTCTTGTTAATGTTTCGATATATAATTAATATACCTTAAATTGTTATTTTTAAATAATTTTTAAATTTATTCTTTATTTTTATTTATATTTTGGTCATTTATTTATAAATAACAAAATTTAATTTTTTTACATATTAGTTCTATTGTTAAAATACTTTGATTTTTTAGGTAAATTGTTTTATGTTATGAAACCCCTTGAGTGACTAGAATACCTTATTTTGAGTTTTATTTTATTATTTGGATATTTGATAATTTGTTGGTTGAAAATATCATTTTATTTAGTTATGGTCTTTGAAACAATTTAGCACACATTTAGTATTAACCATGAGGGTAACCATGAGAGAGGGATTTTTTGGAGATAGTGTAGTATTTCACGATTTGTTCATGACTTGTTGAATGTTTTGGTAGACACTAAGAATTGTGAAACATTGGATTTTGTAGATAATTTCTCTCACATTATTGGATAACATTATTCAAAACGATATTCCCAATCAATTTAGGATCTCCAAAAAATTAATATTTTGGGTTTTTAACATTTTCCCTATTTTTGAGTTAACCAATGATATCCAGTTTCTATCCTACTCACATGTGATGGTGCCCCAATGGCAGTGAGCCTCTTCTTTGTTGGGTTATGGAGGATTTCCTGTGATGATTGGATTAATTTATTTCACTTGATCATGGTTTTTCTTGACATCTTCACGTAATACCCTCATTCATCCTGTAGACTATCATTTTCATGGAATTAGGAAATAATAGTACAATATATGGCCAAATATATTGTTGTGGATTGTGTATTTATGTTTTTTCTTGGTGTTTTAGAAACATGGTGACTTATCCTACTCGAATATCACGGTTTTTCTTGAATGAAATATTTTTTTCTTGAGTTTTAGTGTAAGAGTATCTTTTAAAGGGATTTTTTATGAAAATTAGAGGATTATTAATTTATTTTTTTATAAATTAAATATTAAATTGTGATATTAGTTATGACTTATCCATTTTTTCTTCATTTATTGATTTTAATAGTAATTTGGTTATTTCATATGACTCTTCATAAAGGAATTTTTTCTGAGTACGTGAAATTTGAATGATAAAATAAGTCAAGGAATGTTTTTGGTATCAAATGAAATTTAAAATGAGTTTTAAGAAAAAGTTACCATGTTATTGGGGCTTGGTTGATGATCAAAAATTGTGATTTATAAAAAGGTGAATTTATATTACATTATATGATTGGAAATCTATTGTACATGGGAGACCATAGGTGCATAAATGACATAGGAACTTCAATCCTTATATTTTGTCATGGTCTAGCTAAAGGGGTAAGCAGGGGATTAAGGGAGAAAATAGATTTATGTTTTTAATGTTTGTTGAGTGTTCCCATGAGATTAATTCTACCAATTAGACCCAGTAATATCATTGAAAAAAGATGTCCATGATGACTACAATTTCACAATGAATATATAGACTAGTGAAGACATATAGAAATTCTAAAAAAATTTATGCACTTAGCTAGATAATGAAACTTAATATAGACTAAGAAACGCTACACTACATATGTTGGAAGCCATAATTTTTATTTATTCAACCATTTTTATTTTTAATCCATATAGTTTATGTTTAAAACCTATGTCAAATAATATTTTTATTATTCCATGTATGGGTGACAAGGGAATGTCTTCCATGATTTTATATTTCCTTTTATTTGAGTCATTCTCATTCAAAAATTTAAAATATTTAATTTCTTTTATGGAAAACAACTAGAATTTATAAAATATTATTTTTTAAAATATGATAGGTTAAAATGAAGTTTTTAAATAATATATTATGGTTTTATAGAAGAAATATATTATATAGATTCATTTTGGTATCCTATTTTTGTTTTATCTCAATTATTTCATATTCCATCATATGTATGTTAAAAATGTTTTTTAGGAAAAATGTATATGTAATTTCACTAGGTATTTCAGTTTCTATTCTTGATTACCATCAATTATAAAAAATTTGGGATAGTGGAGATGATTTTTTCATGGAGTTTATCCCTTGTGGATAATTTTTTTTATTTACTATATTCTGATATTCTGTACTACCCTCTTCTATCAACATCCCTTTTTTGATCTTTTGACTATGTTAAATATTTATATCATGTATATGTTTTTGTTATAAATTTATGAATAATGATGAGTTTAGGATATACATTTTATTAATTGTTTCATATATAATGTTTGGATGAATTCATATTTTTTTATTTTGGTAATTTTTTTGCAATGGCATCCAAGTCATGGTTGGGTCAATAGTTTATTTTTCAGGGTGAATCTATTTCCAAATAGTTATGTTTGATTCCCTAGTGAGTTTCTCTATCCCATTGGCATTACAGACTATCTTTTGGACTTCTGGAATACAAATTTCAGTGACATGTCATGTTGACCTACGATGTTTAATAACAAAAAATATGAGATACATTTCTTGTTTAGGGGTTAATGATAGACAAGAAATAAGACCATTGGTGCTTTATAGGTAGGTTATTAGGAGTGCCAAGACATCTCTATATCATTAAAACCCATGAGATTCCATGGGTGATCAAGAGATGTGATTAAAATTTTACCTCACCTATTCGATGATTTCAAGGGATTTAATTTTTTTTCCCTTTCTGTTATTAGTTATAGGATGATCCGATGAGTATTGTTATATATTTTGAGTTTTGGTGTGATATGAGGAATGATAGTAAAAGAATATGATAATATTAACCTTTGTAATTCCATGAAACCACATCAAAAATTCATCCATTGTTGTTTCACATTATTATAATATGGTTTTTCATACCATGAAGTGAAACCATGCACAAATAGAAAATGTTCTAAATTATGAAATCTCTACTAATTCATTGATTTTATTTCATGTTGGTGCTTAGGATTATTGTATAAGGATTATTTTATGCTTTTGGGTTTGTTATATGTTTTTATATTTTCAATTTTGAACTTAATGGACTTATGACATGTTTTTGTTAGAATCTAAATTCTAGAAAAAACTCTTCTATGAAAAGATATTGAGAAGCAAGACTTGTTCCATTACAATATCTTCTAGTTGATCCAAATTTAGTGGAATCAATGATCTATACTATTTAATCCGTTTTCTATGAGTTTCAAGAGGTTATACATGGTCGTTTTACTATGTTAATGTGTTTACCGAGTTTAACACACTTGTTTTTTATAGTGATAGATGTACTCATGACCTTGAGGAGTTGATTGAAAGGATCTAGCATATCAACCTTTTTCTAAAGAACCATAAGATATTTGATGTTTTCTTTACACATAAAATTGTTACATACACTATAGGATATTTTTATATCCACTATAGAAGTTAAGAGTCATGAGTATATTACCTAGGAAGCCTTAAAAATGTGGTTATTCAATATTTGTGCCCTAAGACCCTTACGGTGGTGAAAGAAATTTAATTTGGGAAAATGGTGAAAGTGGATTGTTCAATGATTGAATATAATCATTGGGGTGAAAATATATACCATTTGAATCTATAAACCCTCTTGAACCACTATCACAAGGGGATATTTTTTGAAATTTGGTCAAAGTATGAGATCATACTAACGCTTATACTTCTCTTCCAAGCCACTTATGTTATAATGTGGTAATTTCCAATGCTTATTTGTCTAGGAATATAGTTCTTAGTTGGGTTTCATATATGGTATGTAATATCGGGGTTTATACATTATTCTAGAAGAGAAAGTGGGTTATACCTCATTACAGTAGTTATAGGTTTGTTCAAAAGTTATAAGGTTTGGTGAAAGTGGATTCATCATGGCATAGTACATTGAATAATAATATTTATGAAATTAAATGTATACCCAACCTTGAAACATAGAGGTTATGAGAAAATTTATTAGGTTTCTGCTTTTGGTTCATCATCAATGCTTCTCTATTACCCTCCCTTTAGAGAGTGGAGTTGGAGGTTATATTACTATGTGTTAAAAAGTTCAATGTAATGGGTCATCAGGTGTGAGATCTTTACCTAAGTCTAATGGGGAATGTCACTAAGTTGGGTGGGCCTATGTTAGTATATCTCTATATGAAATTGATTCCACCTGATGATCTAATATTAGATTTTCCACCTTCATAGGTATATTTTCTATTAATTCTTCTGTGGAATTGGATTTGTTTTGTACATGTTACTACAAATACTCTCTCTAATTAATGATTTTTGATTCATTAAGTAATATAGTAGAGTTGACTACATTTATCATGGATCAAATAACCCTATCTGGAAGGAGTAGTGACTAATGGTTTATGTTCTCAAAGTGTAACATAACCATTATTGTTATGTATGTTGTGTAGGGTTTCCTTATATTAGACCTTGACATGTTTGATCTCATCAACAATATAGAATGGATTATTAGTTTCAAATAATTTAATTACTATAATTGATGGATGGTTTTGTTTCAATCTATTAAAAATAGAAATCACAAATTCTAGCATGAGTGGTATCCATGCCAAAGGATGGTAGAATATTTTTTTGGATATGGTATTGATTTCGCCTGTTTGATCATGTTATTAATTGATAAGGTTGATCATTTCATAGATAGTCCTCTAATTGTAGTGTTTAAATAGTTTCCCGTGTTGTTTTAAGTTGAGTTTTATTTGTTTCAACCTCATCTAGTTATCAAAATAGCTATATTTCTTCCCCATATTTAGATACCTATATCTTTACCTTCATATCAGAATGATCCAATTGACATTAATGAGTTAACGACATAGCTGAATGATGTTGAGGGATCATGTTTTATTAATATGATATTGTCACCATGAGCATCACCTAACACTTCTAAAAATAATATTGATGGGTGTCCCTAGAATTGATTTTATTATATCATGTTAAATTAGGTTACTATTAAAAATAATTACATTCTAGATTGATTCAATGATATTTTTTATAAACAATGGGGGTGGGGGAAATGGTTTTTAATAATCATATTTTGGTAAGGTATCACCTATTGAGGGTCTTGGAATATTATGATCCTAAGACTAGAATTAACAGTTGATATATGATTTTTGTGTATCTATTTATTCAATTTTGACTTACTAATTCCACTATGGGAATCATTTATTTTTTTAAATATAATTTTAAATACATTTTGTTCTCTTTCAGGGTCATGTTCATTGATAAAATATTGACACTTTCTAATATAGAATATGAATATGGAATCCATATGAGTGTTGTTTTGGATACCTTGAGATTGGATATCCTATGTCCCAATATATAAGATGTTAGTTCTAGATCAATTATGAAATCATTTTAGAGCATGTGATTTTTTGGGGAAGGATTTCAATGGACCTTGTGAATATTTATGTTATTATGTATACTTCAAAACTGAATATTTTTTTATTATTTGAAACATTTTTTTCATTTATAGGTATTATAAATGTTTTTCGTTTTGACATCATCAGGATAGCCTTCCCTATGAATGAATTATCAAGTAAAGTGGTGATTTTTTAGTGTAGTGAAATGTTTGGAAAATATTTTGTGATGTTGGAGTTACAGCTTACATAAACTCTTTTTTCCATTATTTTTTTCTAGGGAAGTGATTTTCATTCTATACTGAGGTCTCAAGTGTGGGACTATGGGTGTAATATAACTTTGGATGATTATATGGTGGTATATGGATATTTTATTACATGAGTAAAAAATATAATTTTTTGAACACTTTTCATAGAGTTGGAATCTTGATGGAGTAAATGAAAACATGGAACCATTTCATCATCAGAGATTAATGTATAGTTTATCGTTATCATTAGAGATTGAAAAAAAATCACATAGATGAACATGAGCATTATGAAATGATACTGATAATAGTATCTTTATACAATGGATTTTGATATAAATTATACACCTTAAATTTTGATGTGGATGTCTATTCTTTTGGAAGATTTATATTAGTGTAGGTAGTCGATGAATATGTGGATGAGTAGAGTCTGATGGGTCTGCCTATTGATCTATGATTAGATATTTGAGATGATATTGAGAAGGTGTATATGGATAGTGTTCATGTTATGCACTATCATATTTCATAGGTTTGATGTGAGAAGACGTCTTCCCCTAACTACCAATAGAATAGTTCGTCTTGAAACAATGGGGTGACCACTAGTGATTACTCTCGGTCAACAAAGGATTCTCTTTTATTCAGTATGCTTGTAATGGTTCCATTGACATTGTGACTAAATTTTTTTCCTAGGGGGAATTACACTAGTTGGTTCCTTCACCCCCAAGATATAAAGATGTATTATACCTTGATGAGTAGCCTTTTGTGTATCAAGATGATACATCTAGTTGTGAATATTTTTTCTATATATTTTTCTACCAGAGTGTCACAAATGAAAATTCAAGACAAACTGGGTTTCTTTAGTCTCTTCCCAGTATGGTTTGGAAGTGGTATGAGATCATAATGGAATTTTTGGTGGGAATAAATCATATTAATAATGGGGAAAACAATATTTATATGATTATAAATCATATAACTTAGTAATCTCTTATCCATTCAATTAGCGAGTCAATGAATATGGAATTTTCTAAAACCTAAATATCTTAGAGATCATTAGGAATCATGTGGTGACTTTTTCCACGTTTTTATACTATCATACACATTTTTATTATTATTAATTGAATGTATCCATTTATCCATTAAAATTTAGTTAATTCATTACACAACATATCCACCACATACAAAGGAAAGACTAAGTGAGCCATCTAGATTCTTAAGGATATGAGATGAACGTTCATTATTTAAATTGATGATTTTTAGGATATGTATATATAATTTTTTTCTATTCATATAAATGAATTTATCAATTCAGGATAATGATTTCTTATTTTGAGGATTTTTATTGGAGGTTTTGTTATTCCACATCATAAATATATTTTTTGGGTGTGTTCTCCTTATAGGGATAGAGTCTTATGTGGGGTATTTAGCATAATGAGTTGCTTCTTGAAAATATGAAAATGATATATATTTTCCACCATAGATCATATATCGATTGGATTCATTGACACTGAGATTTTTTTTTCAATTATCAGGTGTTTTTTATAGTTTTTTGGACGTAGAAATTATCACATTATAAAGAATGAGAAATTGTTAGTGAGTTACATCTGGTATTTTCATGTTGTTATGCATCTTTTGGTGGTATTCCCTTATTTTTTCTTTATTACATTACTACTAATGATTCTTGATGTTATATATATATCCTAGGTGAATAAGTACCATTAGGATCCATCAAATGTGATATAGGGTAATGGTTTGGAGGTGATTTCTGACAATCCTGTTATAGATATTATTGTTCATATATACGACTATGAAAACATGGTGATCCTTTGTAAGTCAATAACATTTATAAGGACCCATCCTTAAGCATTACATAATATTGAATTAAATGGATAATTCACATTGAGGCTCTTTTTAGGTTTAGAGTTTTAGATAATTAGGTCATAACATTTACATAAAGACATGAATATTATATATAGAAAATTCTACTCAGCATCCATTTTTTACATAAAATAAAAAACTCTTGAAAAAAATAGCCATGTCTAGTTTCATGTTTTAGACAGCATGACTTATCCTTGATCCCATCCTTGACCCTTATTCATCTTTATGTCCTATGGAAAACATTTCAAAAACATGGGATGAGAATAAAAAGCTTAGTAAGGGATATAAAATAAGGAATGAAAACATTATCCCATCAATAAATAAAAAACAATGAAACCATAATTTTCAATCATAACATACCACATGAAATCATATGATTTTTTAATAGCACACAGAAATCATAAATCATAAATGTAACTTGTGGAATCCATATCAAACTTACATTTTAGCTATCACAGCTACATAGGGTATCACATTTGGAATACCCATCACAGTATATTCCCTAAGCCTCTTAAGAGAAACATTCACGTTTACCTATGTCACATTACCCAATGCATTGGAGATCTATCTTCGGCTCACCCACCCTAGGTTTATCACAGAACCACCCGTATGCATAAACAATTCCCAAGAGCCATAACATATTCATAACACAAAAAACAAAAATAAAGGAAAGATAACATTTCCACATTTTAATCACAATATATCATTTAAATATATTGACATAACAAATCCATTATCAAAACCATTTTCAATAACAAAATACATAAAAACAGTATATGGTATTTATTTTTCTTTTAATAACATTACAGCTTGTTAAGGAATCCAAAGATCAAATAATACTCGCGGCGGTGGAAAAGTTCGTTGTCACCGCTTACATTAAAAAGAAACATTCTTTTTTTGTCATTTAGTAAAACGCATCATAGGAAAAGATTCCATTTTTAATGAAATGAAAAGAAAAATTTATTTATACACCTTATAAAAGAAAGATGAGAGTAAAATAAAATATGCCTCAATGAAAGGAGATTGAGATGAAGTCCCTTAAAAAGATGGTATCCTTATATTAAGGATAAATAAATTAAATAATTATGTGTGAAAAATATAAATACACCCAATATAGGTGGATATTAAGTATAAAACAATCAGAGGATATTCACACATATTCTTAGCACAACATAATCATGAAGTAGGTGTTTAACCCAAAAATTGAAATTGGGTTAAGAAGTATTCATAGAGAAATTCGACAGCCTAATGGGATCACATTAAAATTCAGAAAATAAGTTGATGAGAGAGAAAAAAATATATATCATCACATGGATGTAAAATTTACATCAATAAAGATATATAAGAACACATCCCAACATAATAATATTTAGTTTTTAAAGACATAACAAAAAGAATTCTTTTTAAAAATAGGAGGGAGAAAGGTTCCCTTACTGTTTTGGTAAGTTACAAAACATACACCCCATGAAAGAAAGACCACTAAATGAATATTAAAATACCCATAAATAAAAGTATATTACACAATTAATACAATCATGGGTGGTAAATACACCACACAAAAGGAAATAGTGGCTAATATAGCATGAATCTCATGGGAATAAAAAGTGAGATGAAAAAAACATACCATGTTGTAATCAATCGAGTTGTATGAGAAAAAGTTAATAACCACCAAATGAATCACATAATACTATGAATATAAATAGAATAATGATAATATATATCAAATGGTAGTACACAATACACCACATGCAATAAATAAGTGGTGAATAATGGAAATCTCACAGAATTTAAAGTGAGATAAGAAATCACAAACCTCGTGTCCAACTTGACTCGTATGTTACTTGTTCTTCTGAAATAATAAACTTAAGTTGATTTCTACTTGATTAATATCCTTTTTAATGTTCATTATGACTTTTATATCACTTATTACCTTGAAATAATAGTTATTTAATTATTTGAGTTCATATCGAACATTTTTTCGATTTTTGGAATTTTAGTTAAAAATGAACATGTTATAATTACAATTTGTCCATGTGATCAAAACAACATTATCTATAGAATTATATTAATGATTTAGATATCATATAAATCATATATATCTAGTATATATATATGTATTTATAATATTACATAAAATTTGGAGATAAGAAATTAAATACACCGTTTATGGAGACGGTAAGCCATACATACGCATGAACCCTACTTCCATTTCTATTTCTTATTTTAATGGAAATAAAAAATATTGATACATAGGTATATTATAATTATAGTATAATATCATATATAATTTCATTAACTCCATCCTTTATAGATCCCACATAAGGCATTAACGTGTCATATCACTTTGAGGGGGCGGTAATCCGCAATTCCTAAAATAAAATTACTGCATTTATCCATTATGGAAACCATAAATATATGCTATAAATGAAAAATACAGAAGCATAAATAAATAATAAACATAATATGTATCATATATAAATACAGTTCCATCATAATGTCCACCATGAGAGGCGGTAGGAGTTAATTGAACAATCATCATTTCGTGAGGCGTGAGTTTTCCATCAACAAAAACTTTATATTCATTACCAATTAGTTGGAGGTGTGTGTAAGTGTAGTTAAAATAATTCTCATAAAAACATCCTAGTATATTGAGGATACTAGTTGTAACATCCCGGATCTTGGTGCCACACAACGGGTGCCCCGAACCCGATTAGTCACATGACCTCAAACGCATTTCCCCAAACGCTAGAGGCTGCCGACTAGAGGGCCTGGGTCTGATAGTGGGGAAACTATGACCTCATTTGTCAAAGTGTAGCATAGTGGAAAAGATAACATACAACAGCAGAAGTAGTAAACAATATACAACTGAAATGGACAACTGAAGTAAACAAAATCTGTAGTTATATATATATAAAGATGCAGCATGTCACTATTCTATGAAAGCATCCAGAACAGGATACAATGAAAGAAAATACAATACAACTCAGAGTACGAGGTACAACCAAACATAACAAGGCAGAGTAAATAGAACGCAGTAGCAACGCAAGCCTAAGATCGGTCCCATGCTCTCCTACTTCTCTGCTACAATCATGTACCTGTATAGGTACACTTGCCCTTATCCACACCTACAGCAATATAATCTGTTTAGGCCGAAGACATGACCCAAATAGGGTGTGAGAAATAAATCCCAGTAGGCAACCACCAAAGGCCTGAGCCCAACTATCAATGAAAATGTGCAACATCAGTTTGCAATAGTAAATGTAATAAACTAAGTAGTACTCAAAAGTAACTAACTATACCAGTTATATTTCCATTTTAATATTCATTTAACCATGCCAAGCATGTGCTTTAACTTGGTAGGTATAACATATGAAATCACCACGGTGAGTACACAAAGTAAACGTTGTCCGAAGACATGAAAAATCCTTACCCTCAGGTAATCAGAATCGAAGCCCACAGATATCTGCCCACATGCATAATGAATATTGCCCACAGGCATACGAGGTGTTACCTACAGGCATAGAAACTACTGCCCATGGGCATAGAAACTACTACCCATAGGCATGAGAAAAGTTTCCCACAGGCTAAATGAAAACTTCCCTCAGGCTATACTGGTAACTAGGCCAAGCCCAACACATAAGCAAGAAATCATATAAAATTCCTCTCAAGGAAATTTCAAATCATGCTAAAATTCATGGTATACCCACAGGTATTCTGGCCAAACCTCTAAACAGAGGAACGCACCCACGGGGTGACCTTGGATCCAAGCGGTGATCCCAAACTGCAGTTTTAACTTATCAAAAGATTATCTATGCAATTCTAGATATCTTTCAGCAAAGGCCACATCCATACGACACCTTAAACATGGGTTTGTAGCACAACGGTACACTAATTCAACTCCACAGTTGGAAATAAACACTAGACCACCTACCTTGATCTCCACTGATCAATATACGCAAACGACGCCTCTCGAAATGACCAAAAATGGCGTAGATCTGAGATAGAAGATTCCCAATTCAAACATAAATAACTTCCCTTAGAGGAATAATTGTTAAGAACAGTGCAAGGAGAGGGAAGTGTGTACCCGTACGGTCCCAATGTGATCAACGGATGCGGAATCGGATTCCCGGTACGCAATCGGTGATTCTCCAAGGTTTGTTCATCCTCTCCCGATCTCCTCTAGTGTTGCCAGCTTCCTCTGTTCAAAGAGGAGGCTACTGCCCATTTTATGTGAAAAAAAACAAACTACACGACATGTACTTTCATCATTTAACTATTCCTCTGGCGATTACTTTTCACTGTCGAACTGTTCACTTGCCGACATGAGAACATGGCTCGTATTTACGAATACACGGCGTGTGTTGTCCGAACACATGGCGGCTCCTTCTACCACCTTACTGTTTACCTAATAACTAATTACACGATGTGTAAATACTAAGTGCACGGCGTGTAGTCATTTTTTACACCCTTCATCATCGACAGTCCTACACGCCCTGTGTACTCATCCCACATGGACAAAGTACATGGCATGTGGAAAATTACATGGCATGTACCCACAAAATTTGGTATTTTTTTCCATTTTCCTTATTTTCTCAAAAACACTTAATGAGGAAAAGGAAGAAACCCGTACCTCAAGAATATGAATTGGGTTCTTACAAACAACCCTCCTTAAAGCAATTCATCCCCAAATTCCCCTTCCAAGGGTGGTGAAGATAAAGCTATGAAAAACTCTGTCCACTGAGCATGTAATTCGGTCTCCCGCTCCCAGGTTTCATCCTATACTCAGCCATGCTACCATAGCACCCATACAAGAGGGAACTAACTGGCCTTAGAGAACCTTCATGATCCTATCAAAAATATGAATCTGATTCTCCTTAAAAGATGAATCAACCTATAGCTCAACCTCCTTAGGATGAAAATGTGAGATGGGTCTGAATGATAATGGCGCAGCTAAGATACATGGAAGACGTCATACATAGCCCGGTACCCTTATTGTAACTGCAACCGATAAGCAACTGGCCCTACTCTCTCCAAAATCTCAAACAGCCCCACATACCTTAGGGAAAGTTTACCCTATATCCTGATCCAACTATTTTCCAACCTCGGTGAAACACTCAAGAAAACCTGATCCCTGGCCATGAACTCCAAGGTTCATCAGTGGCAATCAGCATAAGATTTATGATGAGACAGCGCAGTAGCCATCTGCTTCTGAATCAACTGGACCTGATCAGAAGTCTCCTACACGAGATGTGGTCCCAGTAAAGCTTCCTCACCCGCCTCCAACCATCACAAAGCTGATCGGCATGGCCTACCATATAAAGCCTCGTAAGGTGTCATCTCTATATTTGCCTAAAAACTGTTATTGTAGGAAAACTCGACCAGGGGTATGTGCTTCTCCCAAGAGCCCCTAAAGTCCAGGATGGATGCACGCAACATGTCCTCTAGCACCTGTATTGTACGCTCTGACTAGCCATTGATCTGAGGGTCGTAAGTTGTGCTTAGAAGCACCTCTGTACCTAGTTCCCTTTGAAAACCCTACCAGAAATGAGACGTAAAGCAGGCGTCCCTATCTGAAACGATAGAACAAGGGACCCCATGTAGACATAAAACCTCTCATAAATACAACTTTCTGAGCTCGTCAACACCAAATGTCTCTTTGATCGGAAAAAGGTGAGCTACCTCTGTAAGTTTGTCCACAACAACCCACACGGTATCACTGCCTCAAGGTGACCTCGACAACCCAGACACGAAATCCATCGCGACATCATCCCATTTCCACTACAGAATGGGTAACTACTTTAATAGTCTGGCTGGCCTCTGATGCTCCGGCTTCACCTGCTGATAGGTGGAACATCTCGCAAAAAAACCAGCTACTTCCCGTTTCATACCCAGCCACCAATACTGAAGTCTCAATTCACGGTACATTTTGGTAACTCCGAGAATGTAATGCCCAAGATGAAGCATGAAACTCCCGCATCATCTCCTCGCGTGTATCTTCTGGAACCCACACTCGTCCATGGATACGCAATACTTCGTCATTTCCTATTGTCCAACCAAGAGGAGGGTCCTCACTTTCCCCTGACTCCCGTAGAACTAGGCCTTCCAAATCTGATAGTTGTCTCATCCTCACTCTATCCAGGAGGGTAAAATCCACAACTAAGGAAAAAAGATAGGTTTGCCCTTGACTGTCGTGCACCTCCAAATACATCTCATAGAACAAAGCCATAAGATGACACTCACCACTAGCCGCCTGCACTACCTATGTTTGCGTCTTCCTACTCAGTGCATCAGCTACTACATTTCCCTTATCAGGTGTATGTGAAAACTCAAAGTCGAAAGACTGAAGGTATTAGACCCACCTTCGTTGTCTCAAATTCAGGTCACGATGGGTAAAGATATATTTGAGACTTTTGTGGTCCATAAATACCACAAAATGTTCTCTCAATAGATAATTTCTTGAATAGCGTAACGCATGAACAACTGCTGCCAACTCAAGATCATGCGTCGGGTAATTCCACTCATGTGGCCTCAACTGCCAAGACCCATATGCAACAACTCGATCGCACTGCATCAACACTACACCTATCCCAATACCCTATGCATCACAGTAAACTGTATAGCTCTTCCCTTGATCTAGAAGTATCAGGCTTGGTGCTGATGTCAACCTACCCTTCAGCTCCTGAAAGGCTATCTCACAAACTTCTGACCAAACGAACTTCACACCCTTCTTAGTCAAACCCGTCAATGGCACTGCTAAGCTGGATAAGTCCTGTATAAAATGCATGTAGAAACCCACGATCCCCAAGGAACTTTGTATCTCAAACACGTTCTTAGGCTACTCCTAGGAAACTACTGCTCTCACCTTCTCTGGATCAACTACAACTCATGATTCTGAGATAATATGACCCAGTAAGTGAATCTGGTTCATCCAAAAGTGGCACATTGAGAGAAAAGAAAATAACTGATGCTCTCTTAGTGTACTCAAAATGATATCAAGATGGGTAGCATGGTCATGTCGAGTGTGAGAGTACACGAAGATATTATCCACTAAGACTACCACAAAAGAATCTAGATAAGGGTGGAATGCACGATTCATCAGAGCCATGAAAACTTCTGGTGCATTTGTGAGTCCAAACGGCATAACCAAGTACTCATATAGACCATATCTACTCCGAAAAGCTGTAAGTGATATGTCCGATAGTCGAACACGTAACTGATGATATCTGGATCTCAAGTAAATCTTCTAGAACACTTATGCCCCCCCGAAGTTGATCAAAAAGATCATCAATCCTTGGTAAGGGATACCGGTTCTTGACCGTCAACTGGTTCAGCTTCTGATAATCCACACAGATTCTGAGGGTACCGTCTGCCTTCTTTGCAAAAAGAACCGGTGAACCCCAATGAGAAGTACTGGGTCGGATGAAACCTTTTTCATGTAACTCCTGTAACTACCTATTGATATTTTATAACTCAGGTGTAGCCATCCTATAAGGAGGAATGGACACCGGTGTCGCTCCTGGAACAAGCTCAATAGAGAAATCTATCTCCCGCTCTAGAGGAAGACCTGAAAAGTCATCCGAGAAGACGTCCCTGAAACGATCAACTACTGGAGGGAAATCCTTCTAATAAGTCCCCTAATCATCCAGATATAATCTCACAATCTGGGTTGTCACACCCCCTCGCGCATGATGTTCGGGTCTATCTCGGCTTGCCTGGACATCCCATTCACCCTTGTATAGAAACTCTCCACCCTCCGGTGACGTGAAACTCACCCTGCAACGGTAGAAATCTAAAAAGGCTCAAAAAGGTACCAACCAGTCTATCTCGAGAATGACATCATATCTCATCATCTCTAAGACATAGAGGTCTCATTGAAAGTGACACCCACTAACCTCTAGGGGCACTCTTTGCACTGACGCACACTAGCTATTCTAGTCCCCAACGGAGTGTCTAGCGTCATAACATCAGAAGAAGAAAAAACAGAGAGCCCAAGGCTCTCCACAATGAGAACAGATATAAAGCTATGTGTAGCACCCGTATTGAAAAGTACAGAAGATAAAGCAGAAGCTACTAAAGTAGTACCTCTGACGGTGGAAGGCCCGAGATCCTGCTCCTATTGGGTCTGTTGCACTGCATATTCCTGCCCAGTGCTGCTACCCTGCGACACAGCCTGGCTACCCTGAGATAACCTGCCCTCCTATCTCTGAGATCCTAGCTTTTGGCTACCACGGCCATGAACACCACCTCGTCCTAAACATCTTGACGTATTCCAATTCCCTGACTGGTAAGAAGTTGTTGGTCCTGTTCCTGCATGAGGATTCTGCACAGAACACCTCTCACTAGACACTGGTGGAAACACCCTGCAAAAACATTGCAGATGACCCATCCTATCGCAAGCTTGTCACTCTACTGGGTCTCGTGGACACTGCGGTCTCTTGTTCCCTTCTTTACCACACTGGTAGCACATTACCTGGCCACCTGAAGTATTCTTATAACTAATACTTCCACCATGAGAGAAGTCCACCTGTCTATTCCTCTTACCGGTAGAAATAGTACCAGCAACTGGTGTCGAACCGCCCTGGCCCACACCACTACCTTCCCACAGGTTCTGCTCAGTAATCAGTGTCTGGTTCACAATAGCATGCATTGGAAGCAACCGGAAAACGTTCACCAGTGCTCGGATGTCATACCAAAGACTATCCTCAAAGTGTCTAGCCCTCAACGCCTCATCACCCACCATAACATGTGAAAAACATTGTATCTTGGTGAAGCGAGCAGAATAATCCATCACTAACATGGAGCCCTAATGCAGATTCATGAACTCTCGAGCTCGATCTACCCTCAGCATCTCTGGGAAGAATAATTCATATAAATCTGCCTAAAAATATTCCCACACCATGAATTGGTGATGCTCAGACTGGGTGGTAACATCCCACCACCTTTTGGTGGAGTCACACAGAATGTATGTAGCGAGCTTGACCCTCCACCCAGGAGGCGTCTCCAGATGCTCGAAAATAGTCTTCATAGAACCCAACCAAGATTCCACAGACTGTGGTCCGCCATCCCTTGAAAACATAGGTGGATGTTTCTACTGGAAGATATGTGTCCACTCTACCATAGATGTGGCAGTCTGCAGTGCTCCTTGAAAGGTCTACGTGAACCACATAAAGCCTTCATGGAATTGTGCATCTGCACCTGTGTCTGGTATAACGGCTGGTGCCACATCTAGCTCTGCTGGAGGATCCATTGGTATCCCATGGACTACCATATCTGGAGTATATTTTTTTCCACTCTCTTGGAGAACAAATCGTGGTCGTCTCGGCGGCATGACTCTATAAGGTCAAATGCACACCTTAGATCAAGATTTATTGTAGACTGAAAACAAGGAGAACAAGAAGGGAACAGGAGAAATAAATCATTTAAGATTTAAAAAACTTGACTAAACGGTGTGTATAAATACTACATGCCATTTCCTTACAATCCATCCACATGGGCGTGTACTCCAGCTTAAACTGGCCATATAACACCCTAAATACACGGTGTGTATTTTTGACTACACAGCGTGTACTTGAATCCTTCTTCCCTAACTGAGTCCTTCTACACGGCTTTGCCACACTGCTCGCCCAAGACAAATCTACACAACATGTCCCATAGGTACATAGTGTGTACTCTACAAGTGTTCATCGGCCTGTTTTGTTAGAGACATGGATAACTACTCGGCTGACACCACACGGCGTGTTACACCCGCACACGGCGTGTACATCATTCTATTTTCCCAGCCATGCGGTCAAGTCTACATGGTATCTCACTGGTCAAGACTACATAGTGTGTTCCTTAGGTACACGGTGTGTTTAAGAAGAGGTAACGTTGACCCGTGTTTGTTAGTTACACAGTCGTATCCCCTGGTTACACAACATGGTGTGTTCATTGTTGACACGGCGTGTATATGGTCAGATTTCTCTACCTGTGTTGTTAGTTACACGGGGGACACATGTTCACCACAACACGGCATGTATAATAACTACACGGCGTGTGCCTTAAGGTTTCCACTATCCCATTTTCCCACCTACATGGCCTATGACACGGGTAGAAACTACATGGTGTGTACATACGGTACACATTGTGTACTTAAAAAAATTCTTTTCTTCCTGAACAGAAGATTAAACGACATGTAATCAAAACTACACGGTGTGTATTCTGGCTTTTTCCAGACAGATAGCCTCAAAAACTACTCTGGAATCCATAAAAACATGGAAACAAACACCTAAGTGCCAAATTCTGATCCGTGAGGGCCCATACTCCCCGTGAATCATGTTTTGGCATCTTATACATTTTATAACAAGGTAAACAGTCAATGAGCCACCAAATTCAGGTCAATGAGGGCCCATACTCCTCAAAAACTAAATTTTTGCATTCATTCTACTATACCCCACATAAGCATATCCTACCAAATAATAGGTATTTATCAAATCAGCTATCACAATAGCATGCTTTTCCAGCACAGCAACTATCACAACAACATGCAATTTCTAATGCACCTACATGGCATGGACAGAATGCATGACATGTGATTTCTAGAATGTGCCTATATGATGAATGAGATGGCATACCCTCATCTCATCGGGTTGCAAATAAATAGAACCCACATATAAAATAAAAACAGTACACTACAAGTGCATCACCCAACGGTGAAAATCAGATCAACTGTAAAAGTGAAAAATCAAAAAAATTGCAACACGCGGTAAATTGGATTTTCCTTGTACATAGGTTAGCTACTCCTAGGAACAGCTTATTACCAAGTACCTATTCCTTCCTATCTCTCACTATAGCCTCCAAACATTATGTCAGAGAAAAGAAACTCCTCTGACACCACTTTGTAACATCCTGGATCTGGGTGCCACACAACGGGTGCCCCAAACCCAGTTGGTCACATGACTTCAAGCGCATTTCCTCAAATGCCAGAGGCTGCCGACTAGCAGCAAGGACCCAGGTTTGATAGTGGGGAAACTATGCCCTCATTTGTCAATGTGTAGCACAGTAGAAAAGATAGAATAAAACAGCGGAAGTAGTAAATAATATACAACTGAAATGGACAACTGAATTAAAGAGAACCAGTAGTTATATATATACATATATATATATATATAAAGAAGTATCATGTCACTATTCTATGAAAGTATCCAGAACAGGATACACTTCAAGACAATAAAATACAACTCAAAGTACAAGGTACAGCTAAACAAAAAAAAATAGAGTAAACAGAATCCAACAGCATCGCAAGCCTAAGATCGGTCACATGCTCTCCTACTCCTCTGCTACAATCATGGACCTATATAAGGACCCTTGCCCTTATCCACACCTGAAATGTAATAACCCGAGATTTTATAAGATATATTCATTTTAATTTCTTTCATATCTTCTGTTGTACGCTACACCAATATTATCTTGCGCTATACGCAACACCGTATTAGCTTGCAGTATACGCAACACTATTCTTGGATCATGTTACACACAATTTTGATAGTAGTTATTCTACGCAACATTGAGTGTGTATATACATATATATATATATATATATATTCAATGTATAAATGAAATATGGTTGGATTCTGTTATACGAAACAATGAAGGAGTCTTGCATCACACGCCACCCTGACTTGGCTTGCATTACACGCAATCACGACCTTCCTCGATAGCGTGTGCAGTACGCAATACCAAGTTTCACTAAACAATGATATATTGTTATAATATTATTATGGACTAGCCGTTATGAATAGTATTAACTACATTTTGAATTTTATAACATTATTATTCATCTTACATATTTTCTAGAACATGATATGATAACAAAATAAATTTTTCGGGTAAAATAAGTATTTTTCAAAAAATGCAATTTTGCTGCCTTTTGATGGTGCACCCACTTTAAATCTAGTTTTTGACATGTTTATAAGTTCAATTTGACAAAATAAAATTTTCCTTGGAATCGGGATATAAAAATTTAATTTGGATAAATTTTTCATATTATTCTGATAACTTTCATATTTTTATGAATAGTAAAAAACACGCTATATTTTAATTAAAAACAACTTTTTTCATCGCAATAATTTATATGGCTAGATTATATTTTTAATTTTTTTTAAAGTGTAATTAGAATATATTTTTACCATTTAATCCAATGTTGGTCATTGGAATTAATTTCACTTTGAAATTGGACATAAACAAGTGATGATCTTTTGATAGTTATTGTTTCTTAAAAACACACTATTTGTTTTGATAACGGGAATTACTTTTAAAATTAATTAATGACACTTCTATGTTTTGAATTTGGAAAAATAGACATCATTTTTTAATTCAGAATATCAAATATAGCTAAGGCCGAATTTTTGGTTTTTTCTGAAAAACTTCAATTTTTGATGAATAGTGAAAACACTGAGTTTTTTGTTAAAAATGAATTTTTATATAAATAGTCATTTATTTGATTTAAATTTATTTTAGGTCAAATTAGATACATAATACTTATATAAGTTCAATTAAATTCATTGGAATCATTTTATAATAATTTTAGATTTATAAAAAATTGTATTGAACTTTTCACCGTCTTTTACCCACCTCCTAGGAGCTTTTGCAATTGTTCATAAAACTTAATTTTACCGCTTCTGTGAGTTTAATTTTGAAAATATGAGAGACACAGTTAATATCAAGGAGTAAAATGTGGTTCAATTAGATAAAAATATTTTTTTGTGAATAGTAACTTTTTACTTTTATTTACCATAGTTAAAGGTAAATAGGGTAATTCAAGGTTAAAAGAATATTATAATAATTCAAAATTACCTTAACACTTGTCCAAAACTTATTGGGTGAGTAATGGCCGACCATGGGCATCTGTGGGTCTATTTTGGGACCCCATGGAGCCACTTATGAAAGAAAATGACACATTAGATTAATTAATTTAATTTAAAGACAAAATTGGCATTAATAAATATCCTTTAGAAATTAATTTTTATAAGGGGCTATATAAATTATCTTTTATACTATACATATTGATTGGAAATATAAAACTATTTCCTACATTTTGGTATTTTTTTTATAATTTTTAGACATCAAATAAATTAAATTATTTATGACACAATAATGATGCAGTGTTTACCTCATTGATAAATGATTTAAATAAATTAAACTATAATGATTAAAATATTATCCAAAACCTGTCCAATTCCTATTGGATGATTTTATTTATAATATGAGTCATTTTATATTCTACATTAATGTGTTTTGGACCTCTTGAAACTAAAGATAAGTTTATAATAAAATAATGTTTTCAAACTTTCCTAAAGAGCCCCTCCTCTCCCTTATAAAAGGAGACCACTTCTATGCAATTCATCACACCTCTCAAGCATTTTAGATCATCCAAAATCTGACCAACTAAGCTCCCTACATCCCTATCCTCCCCCTAAAAGCCTTAAATTAGGCATAAGGCACTTCAAAAAAATATTTTGGTTCAAACCAAAAGAAGTTACCCAAATTAAAGGTAATAGTTTCTCTTAAGTTGTTTTCTTTTATTCTACTTCTCCAACCCCTAAACTATTTTTAATCCTTTATTTTGTGACAAAACCAGTATCCTAAAAATACTAGGATGTTTTTATGAGAAGTATTATAACTACACTTACACACACCTCTATCTAATGGATGAAGAACATAATGTTTCTGTGATGGAAAACTAACGCCTCACGAAATGATGATTGTTCGATTTTCTCCTACCGCCTCTCATGGAGGCCATTATGATGGAAATGTATTTATATATGATATATATTATGTTTATAATTTACTTATTATTATTTACTTCCCAATTATATCAAGCCTTTATGGTTTCCATAGTTGGTAAATACGATAATCTCATTTGAGGAAGTGCGGACTACCGCCCCCTCAAAGTGATGTGATTCGTTAATGCCTTATGTGGGATGTATAAAGGATGTAGTTAATGATATTATATATGATATTATACTGGAATTATAATATACCTATGTATCATTATTTTTTAATTCCATTAAAATAATAAATATAAATGAAAGTAGTGTTCATGCGTACGTACGGTTTACCGTCTCCATGAACGGTGCATTTCATTTCTTACCTCCATATGTTATGTACTATTATAAATACATGTATATGATGGATATATAATGAATATATATGATATATAAATCATGATTTACATTCTTGAAGTAATTAAATCATTATATAAGTAATAATAACATCAAGAACAACAAGTCCAAACACGTACGATAAATAAGATGATTTTACCCAAAACGTTGCTTTAACATGGGATTTACAAAAGAACGGGTAATATAATGTTATAAGTGAACCATATATGATATCATAACAATAAATATGATTCTGTAATAAGTCAATGACATTATTTAAATCATTATACTTGAGGTTCGGATACGTATGAAGCATATCGGACCTAAGGTAAAGGATAACTATTCCAATCTCGCTCTTATCCGAGATTGATTATTCGTAAGTATTTTTGGGGTTATGTTTATTATCCATGTCCATATGTTCTCAAAATGTTTTCATAAAATTTTTACTTTCCTTCCATGTATTTTTAAATACATTTTTACCCTTTTCTTACTTTTACCACATCGTATGGAAGGAATCCTTCTTTTGTTTACCATACGAGGTACTTTTTTACTTTTCTGACAAAAGTACAAGGAGAATGTTTTTTTTAACTTATACGGAATGAAAGGATTTTTAAGGTTTTATAAAGCCTTATTTTCATGAAGATTACTCCAAAATATTTCATGACTATTTTCAAAAAAAATCTCTTTCTTTTAAAATTGCATGACGTTTTGTGAAAAGAAATTGATTTTGATGAAGAAAGGATATTTTCCTCAAGAATTCATTTCAATTGTTTTATCAAAACCATTTTCCATATAATATGACATTATTTCATATGTGTATGTTTCAAGTATAATTTCTATATGATTTACATGGTTTCAATTTTCTTATGATGAAATATCCATTTGTTTTATATGGATTATGTGATGATGGGATGATGTTTATAAAACCCATTTTATTCTTTGGGTTATGATGAATGTTTTAAGTTTATTTTGTGGTACAAGTAAGAATGATTTCATTATGAGATGGGTGGGACCTATATCTCCCTCCAATTCATTGGTTAAAGATTTATATCTCATGAGATAGACATGGCTGGAATGGTAAGTTAATCCGGTTTAGTAATACAGGACTGGAACGAGGAGTGAACTCGATTCAGAAAGGGACTTTGTCCACTAATATGGTCTTGGCAGCAATGCCTTGGCTACTATGAAAATCATATCATGTGCTTAATGTTTTGCCACAATTTCATGTTTTATTCCCATGCTATTTTATCACGATTAATGTTTCTTTATGATCTATGCCTTATTTACTGCCATGTTTTATGTCATTTCTCAAGATTTTGATGTTTAAAAATTATGTTCATGTTTTTAAGTTCAAATGTATATGATTTTTTTATTTTATCCATGCTTACCCTTACTGAGAATTTGATCTCAACCTTTATATGTTTTCTTTTCCCCAGGATTTAAAGAAAGGTTTTAGGTAAGAAAACAAAAGGGGAAGATCTTTATGGGAGATGTTGAAGATCTTTCACCACGATTAGAAGATTATGTTCTGAGTTTCCAAAGACACTAAACTATTACGGTTCTTGAGTGTTGGTTTTTGTTATGTATTAAGTATTCCGCAAAAGTAATTTAATGTCCATGTACATCAAGCTTCGGGTCTCTACATACAACAATATAATCTATTTGGGCCGAAGAAATGACCCAAACAGGGTGTGAGAAATAAATCCCAGTAGGCACCTACCAAAGGCCCGTGCCCAACTGTCAGTGAAAATGTGCAATAGTAGTGTGCAGTAGTAAATGAAATAAACTAAGTAGTACTCAAAAGTAACTAACTCTACCAGTTATATTTCCATTTTAATATTCATTTAACCATTCCAAGACTATGCTTTAACTTGGCAGGTATAACATATGAAAATCACCATGGTGAGTACACAAAGTAAATGTTGTCTATAGAAATGTAAAATCCTTACCCTCAGGTAATCAGAATCGAAACCCATAGGTATCGTCTCACAGGAATAATGAATATTTCCCATAGGAGTATGAGGTGTCGCCCATATGCACAGAAACTACTGCCCATAGGCATAGAAACTACTTCCCACAGGCATGAAAAAAGTTGCCCACAGGATAAATGAACATTTCTCTCAGGCTATACAGGTAACCAGGCCGAGCCCAACACATAAGCAAGAAATCATATACAATTTCTCTCAAGGAAATTTCAAAGCATGCTAAAATTCATGGTATACCCATAGGTATTCTGGCCAAATGGATAAACAGAGGAACGCACCCTTGGGGTGGCCCTGGATCCATGCGGTGATCCCAAACAACAGTTTTAACTTATCAAAATATTATCTACGCAATTATAGATATCTTTCAGCAAAGGTCAAAACCATACGACACCCCAAATGTGGGTTCGTAGCACAATGGTACACAAATTCAACTACACAGTTGGAAATAAACACCAGACCACCTACCTTGATCTCTACTGATAAATATACGTGAACGGTGCCTCTCAAAATGACCAAAAACGGTGTAGATCTGAGATAGAAGATTCCCTGTTCAAACATAAATAACATCCCTTAGAGGAATAATTAGTAATAACAAAGAAAGGATAGGTAAGGTATTACCCATACGGTCCCAACGTGACTGACGGAAGTGGAATCGGATTCCCGGTATGTGATTGGGTAATCCTCCAAGGTTTGGTTGTCCTCTCTCGAGCTCCTCCGGTGTTCTCAGCTTCCTTTGTCCAAAGAGGAGGCTACTGCCCGTTTTAAGAAAAAAAACAAACTATATAGTGTGTACTCTCAATTACATTGTGTGTAATTTCATTATTTAACTATTCCTTTGGCAGCTACTTTTCACCACCGAACTGTTCACTTGCCAACATTAGTATACAGCGTGTATTTCCGAATACACGGCGTGTGCTGTCCGGATACACGACGGCTACTTCCACCGCCTTACTGTTTACTTGCCGACTAATTACACGGCATGTAAATACTAAGTACATGGCGTGTAGTCATTTTTTACACCCTTCATCACCGACAGTCCTACACACCCTGTGTACTCATCCCACACAGCCAAAGTACACGATGTGTGGAAAAGTACACGGCGTGTACCCACAAAATTTGGGATTTTTCCCCATTTCCCTTATTTTCTCAAAAACACTTAAGGAATGAGGAAAAGGAAGAAACTTGTACCTCGAGAATAAGAATTGGGTTATTACACTAGTTTTTCTATAAAATAAATTAATAAAAATTGTTTAGGGGGTTATAGAAGTAAAAGAAAACAGAAGAACTTAAGAGAATATGTTACCTTTAAATCGGGTAACTCCCTTTGGTTTGAACCAAAAGGGTTTTTTGAAGTGCTTTCTGCCTAAGGTAAGGCTTAAAAGATGAAGGGAAGTATCTTTGGAGGTTATTAGATCATAGTTTGTACGGTCTAGTGGCTTGATAAGTGTGACTAATGGGTAGGAATTGGGGGATTTTTTTAAGGGAGATGAGGGGTTCTTTATGAATTTTTGAAACAATTATTTTATTATAAACTCATCTTCGTTTTCAAAAGATCAACTAGTCATTAAAGTAGAAGTTAAGATGACTCATGGTCGAAATAAAATCATCTAATAATAATTGGACAAGTTTTGGATATTTTTTTAATATTTATAATCTTATTTATTTAAATCATTTATTAATGAGTTAAATATTGTAAAAATATTGTGTTATAATTAAATTAATTTTTTTGATGCCAAAAAATTATATAAAAAATACCATGATGTAGGAATGATTTTCATCTTTCCAAATAATATTTATAGTTGAAAATATAACTTATATAACTATGTATAAAAATTTATTTACTAAAAGATATTTGTTAATGTCATTTTTATCTTTAGTTTAAATTAATTAATATAAAGTGTCATTATTAATACCATGGGGCTCCATGGGGTCCCAATTTCGACCCAAAAATGACCATGGTAGGATATGTATCATCTAATAGGATTAAAAAACTTGTTAGGGTAATTTAATATTATTATAATATTATATTTTACCCTTATTTATTATATTTACCCATTAATCATGGTAAATAAAATATTTACGAAGTACATATTTAAAATTTCTAAAAAAAGTTACCTATTTAAAAAATTTGTACCTATTGATTCCAAATATTGAATCCATTTTTTCAAATTCAAAACATAGAAATGTCAGAAATTAATTTAAATTTAATTATCTCTATCAAAACAAAAAAGCATGTTTTTAAGAAATAATAACTATCAAAAGATTGACACTTGTTTGTGACCAATTTCAAAGTGAAATTAATTTCAATATCAAAAATTGGATTAAAGAGTAAAATTATATTATAATTACACATTGGAAACAATTAATAATATGATATATCCTTATAAATAAATTATATTAAAAGGCACATTTTAATTAAAATATATTATTTTTCACCATTCATTAAAAATTGAACATTATCAGAAAAATACCAAAAAATTTCCCAAAGTAAATTTTGATGTCCCAAATCTAAATAAGAATTTTATTTTGTCAAATAGAACATATAAAAATTAACAAAACTAGATTTAATGAGGGTTCACCATCAAAAGGTGAGAAATCTATATTTTAGTGAATATTAGAGAATTTAGGCTTAAAATCGAATTCTTTACTTATTTTAAGCCTCTAAATTTTATTGGATAAATGTAAAAATATTCAACAAACATGTATAATCATATTGTAGTTAGTTCTATTAATTTCCGCTAATAAAATTTCTAGGAGTTAACTACCATTTAAAATAATAATATTATATTATTAGTGTGCAAAGTAAGATTCCAAAGAAACCCATTGTTGTGTATCAGGTATGCCATCGAAAATAGTGTCCATGTATAATTAATATTTAATTGAAAAATATTAATAAATAATAAAAATTTCATGATCTTTATTTACCAAGGATGTTACATTCTTCCACCATTTTGGAAATTTTGTCCTCGTAATTTTAAGGTTGGGCTCGGAAACTTAATTGAAAGTCCCACGTCAGAAAAAGAATCATTAAAATTATTTCATTAAAAAAAGGAAGTGAAGTACAAAGTTTACCTGAGAAAAAAGATACTAGGATTCCATGAAAAAAAATTTATGGAAGAGAAAACAACCCATCATGTTCTGATGTTGAGTGATAGAAAACATTATTAGGAGAAACTTAACCACCAGAAAATCACAAACATGTGATGGGTTAAACAGTCCTTGATTCCTGAGTAGGGAAAGTTAATAGAAAAAGTTTTTGTTTTAAGTTACTTATCATTGAGTAATTTATTTACGAGATTAACTAAAAATATAAGGAAACATACTTACTTTTCATATAGACTTTAATATATTAATAAATTCTACAACAAACTCATCTTTTCTCCAAATGATGAGTATTCAGACCGACTCTGTCACATTATTAGAAATTGAAATATCTTCTTGAGTTTCACATAATCCAAAAATTATTAACAGTATATTTCCTATATCTTTAGACATCAACCAAAACCAAAATTGGTAGTGCGAGATCAGACAATACCCAAAAAAGATAATCCTTTATAAAAAAATAAAACTCTTAATCTTTAAAATTCAACAAAAAGTACCCAATGTTCAAGAAAGGTCATTCAATACATAATTGTCTTTAAAATTATTCAAAATAATCCAAACAAAAATTGAAACCAAAATCTCATAAGGATTTAATCACATAGTCTTCCACAGTAAATCTTAAAATTTATCTCTAAATAGCATCGACTACTCTTAAAGTATCATACCGAAGTGTAATTAACCTAATCACATATTCTCTATCATAGGATAGTCATTTCCATAAATAACCCAAATATCCATATTTCCAAAATAAAACATAAATTCATCAAAAAATAATATTTTAACCATTTCTCCACAATTTAAATCCCATAGTATTCCATTTTCCTTAGGTATATGTTGTACCCCAAAAGAGATAACGTCTTCCAAAATAATCTTTATCACTTAATTACCAAATCATTTATATAATAAGTATATACATTTGTTAAAACATAAGATCAAATTATTCTTGATCCATAAAATCATTTATCTTAAATAATTATTCATACTAACCAGGGACTTCACGTAGGCTAGTGGTAAGAGATACGCCCTTGTCTCCCTTCAGTTGTGGGTTCGATTCCCGCATCCTTGTCGGACTCGATGGGTTGTCACCCTTCCTGTAGGTTGTCCTTTTTCTAAAACCATATCATTTTATAACATTCTCCAAAATTAGATAAATTTCTCAAAAATAACCATAACAAATTTAAACCACAAGAGTTCTCATTGTAGCTCCCATTTCATTCAGTATATCATTAAGAAAACTACTATAGTTTCTTTCACCTCTATTGTTACTTTGGTTCCTTCTAGGTCCAAACATTTACTAAAACCAAAAAAGGTCAGTTTGAGTTTATCCATAAAATATTCATATATTATCTTATAAGGAGGGTATACACTAAGATATACTTATTCATGTTATCCTAAACTCATTTGATTTATCTAAAATAACCATGACTCTTTCTAATATGATAAACATTATGGTTATGTAACTTATGCAAAAATAACACACTAACCTCTAAAGTTATCTAAACTGACTTCTGATACCAACTATAAAGACTCTTCCTTATGAATTACATAATCTTTAATTAAATCGATTATTCACATTGAAGATCTTTTCAAGTTTAGAGTTTTACATAATTAGTACATAACATTTACATAACAACATCAATATAACATGTTGACAATTCTACTTAGTATCAATTTTCTCAGAAAATAAAAAACTCTTGAAACAAAAGTATCATGTTTAGATCCATGTTTTAGAAAAAATAACATTTCCTTGATCCCATCCTTGACCCTTATTCATCTTTAATTCATGTGTAAAACATTTCAAAAACTTGTGATTAGCATTAAAAAGTTCAATAAGGGATATAATATAAGGAATGAAAATATTAGCCCATCAATAAATAAAAAATAATGAAACCATACTTTTCAATAGTAAAATACCTCATGAAATCATAATATTTATTAATAACACACAAAAATCATAAATCATAAAGGTAACTTGTGGAATCCATATCAATCATACATTGTAGCTATCATAACTACATAGGGAGTCACATTTGGAATACCCATCACAGTATATTCCCTAAATTTATTAGGAGAAACATTCACGTTTACCTATGTTACATTATGCAATGAATTGGAGATCTATCTCAGGCTCACCCACCCTAGTTTTATCACATAACCACCCATATGCATAAACAATGCCCAAGAACCATAACATATTCATAACACATAAAACAAAAATAAAGGAAAGATAACATTACCACATTTTGATCACAATATATCATTTAAATATATTGACATAAAAAATTAATCATCAAAAACATTTTCAATAACAATATACATAAAAAGAGTATATGTTATTATTTTTTCCTTTTAAAAACATTACATCTTGTTAAGGAAGCAAAAGATAAAATAATACTCGCGACGGTGGAAAAGGTCATTGTCACCACTTACGTTAAAGAGAAAAATTATTTTTTTTGTTGTTTAGTATAACACCTCATAGAAAAGGATTCCCTTTCAATTAAATGAAAAGTAAAATATATTTCTACACTGTATAAAAGAAAGATGATAATAAAACAAAATATGCCTCAATGAAAGCATATTGAGACGAAGTCACTTACAAAGACGGTATCCATAGATTAAGGATAAATAAATTACATAATTACATTTGAAAAAGATAAATACATCCAATATAAGTGGATTTTATGTGTAAAAAAATCAGATGTTATTCACACATATTCATATTACAACATAATCAAGAAGTAGATGTTTAACCTAAAAATTGAAATTGGGTTAAGATGTTTTCTTACAGAAATTCGACAGCCTAACGACATCACTTTAAAATTCAGAAAATTAGTTGATGATAGAGAAAAAGATATATCATCAATTGGACATAAAATTTCAATCAATAAGGATATAGAAGAACATATCCCAACATAAGAATATGTAAATTAAAAGACATAACAAAAATAAGTCTTTTTAAAAAGAAGAGGGAGAAAGGTTCCCCTACCGATTTGGTAACTTATGAAAAACACACCCCATGAAAGAAAGATCTCACAATGAATTTGTAAATACACATAAATTAAAGTATATTACACAAATAATACAATGATGGGTAGTACATACACCACAAAAAAAGAAATAGTGGCTAATATAGCATGAATCTCATGAGAATAAAAAGTGAGATGAAAAAACCTTACCACGTTGTAATCAATAAAGTCCTATTATCAAAAGTTAATAACCACAAAATTAATCACAGAATACCATGAATATAAATATAATAATGATAATATATATCAAATTTCAGTACACAATTCAACACATGAAATAAATAAGTGTTGAATAATGGAAATCTCACAAAATTAAAAGTGAGATAAGAAATCACTTACCTCGTGTCCAACTTGACTTGTATGTTCCTTGTTATTCCTAAATAATAAACATAAGTTAATTTATAATTTATTCATAACATTTTTAATTTTTATTATTACTTTTATATCACTTATTACTTTGTAATAATAGTTAGATAATTATTTGAGTTCATATCGGACATTTTGTCGATGTTCGGAATTTAAGTTAAAAATGAACTTGTTATAATTACAATTTATCCATGTGGTCAAAACTAAATTATCTCTAGAATGATATTCATTATTTATATACAATATAAATCATATATATCCAGTATATATATTTATTTATAACAGTACATAAAATTTTGAGATAAGAAATGAAATGCACCGTTCATGGAGACGGTAAGTCATACGTACGCAAGAACGCTACTTCCATTTCTATTTCTTACTTTAATGTAATTAAAACATAATTATACCTAGGTATATTATAATTATATTATTATATCATATATAATTTCATTAACTATATCCTTTATACATCCCACATAAGGCATTAATGAGTCATATCACTTTGAGGGGGAGGTAGTCCGCACTTCCTAAAATGAAATTATCACGTTTACCCATTATGGAAACCATAAAGGTATGATATAAATTAAAAATACAGAAGCATAAATAAATAATAAAAATAATATACATCATATATAAATTTAGTTTCATCATAATGGCCACTATGAGTGGTGGTAGGAGTTAATTGAACAATCATCGTTTTGTGAGGCGTTAGATTGTCATCCATAGAAACATTATATTATTTACCCATTAGATGGAGGTGTGTATATGTGTAGTTAGAATAATTTCATAACAACACCCTATTATATTGAGGATACTTTTTGTGTTATAAAATAAAGGAATAAAATGATTTTATGGGGTTAGAGATGTAAAATAAAACAATAGAACTTCAGAGAAGCCATTACATTTAAATTGGGTAACTCCCTTTGGTTTGAACCACAAGGGTTTAGTGAAGTGATTTTTGCCTAAGGTATGGCTTCTAGGATGAATAGAGGGATCTTGTAACTTATTTGAGCAGATTTTGTATGAGCCAAAGGCTTGAGAAGTGTGAGAAATGGGTAGAAAGTGAGGGATTTTTATAAGGGAGAGGAGGGGCTCTTTAGGAAAGTTTGAAACATTTATATTATTATAAACTCATATTTGGTTTGAAAAGGTCAAATAATCGTTAAAGTCGAAGTTAAGATGACTAATGGTCGAAATAAAATTATCTAATAATAATTGGACAGGTTTGGATATTGTTTTAATATTAATAATCTTATATATTTAAATCATTTATTAATGAGGTAAATATTGCATCATTATTGTGTCATAAATAATTTAACTTATGTGATGGCCAAAATTATAAGAAAATACCATGATCTTGGAAATATTTTGATATTTACAAAGAATATTTATAGTTGAAATGATAACTTATAAAACCCATGTAAAAATTTATTTATTAAAAGATATTTGTTAATGTCATTTTTGTCTTTACTTTAAATTAATTAATATAAAGTGTCATTATTACTCCCATTTGGCTCCATGGGGTCCCAAATTCGACCTAAGGATTCCAATGGTCAGATATGTATCATCCAATAGGATTAGGACACATTTTAGGATAATTAATATTGTTATAATATTATATTTTAAACTTATTTATTATATTCACCCTTTAATCATGGTAAATAAAATATTTACTGAAGTAAATATTTAAAATGTCTAAAAATAAAAGATAAGTATTTAAACAATTTGGAAATATTGATTCTAAATATGAAATCCATTTTTCAAAATTCAAAACACTAAAATGGCAGAAATTAATTTAATATTAATTCCCCCTGTCAAAACAAAAGGCATGTTTTTAGGAAATAATAACTATCAAAAGATTGACACTTGTTTATGTCCAATTTCAAAGTGAAATTATTTCCAATGCCCAAAATTGAATTCAATGGTAAAAATATATTATGATTAAACATTAGAACTAATTAAAAAGATAATCTATCCTTATAAATAATTTATATTAAAAGGCACTTTTGAATTAAAATACAATATTTTCACTATTCATTAAAAATGAACATTATTAGAAAAATACCAAAAATTTAGCAAAAGTAAATTTTTATGTCCCGAATCTAAAAAAGAATTTTATTTTATCAAATATAATATTTAAAAATGACAAAAAAACTATATTTAAATAGTGTTCATAATCAAAAGGTGGTAAATCGACCTTTTAGTGAATATTAGAGTATTATGATTAAAATCAAATTATTTACTTATTTTAAGCCTCTAACGTTTCTTGGATAAATGTTAAAATATTCAAAAAAACATGTATAATCGTATTGTAGTTAGTTTTATTCATTATATCCAATACAATGGATAGGCGTTAACTAATATTTAAAATAAAAATATTATATTATTAGTGTGCAACGTAAGATTTCAAAGAAACTCATTGTTGCGTATTAGGTATGACATCAAACATAGAGTCCCCTTTAAATTAGAATTAATATTTAATTCACAAATATTAATAAATATGAAAAAAAAATTCATGTTCTTTATTTACCTGGGATGTTACATCATTAGTCTATGGGATTATGTAATGTGATTATGAGTTCCATGATATATGAGAGAATGTATATTAAGAAAAATAGTAATAGACTGAAAAGTTTCATTTTTTGTATTTTTAACGAACATTTTTTATGGAATAAAGTGTATTGAAGATAGAATTATCACAACCTCCATGTCATGAGTTTTTATTGTTTTGAGTACTATTTATTAATTTTTTGATACTTTTAAATCCTCAAAGATAGAGGATAAAAACTACTATATTTTTAGGAACATATCTTGGATGATGGATTATATGTAGATAGTAGTAACCTTATGGATAAATTTTATAAGGGCTATGTTTTTTAGACATTTTAGTTTGGAATGGTTTGCGAATGTTTTGTCTAACTCTATAGTGTAATCTATTATCAATGTAAGTTTTGTTTAGGGAGGAAGTGGATATCCTTTGATTAATGCATTGTTCAACTAACTATGTAAAAAATAATGTCGGATAAGAAAATAAAAAGTGTGTATTATCCTAATTTCCCTTATCTAGAATTGACCAATAATTTACAATTATCTTCCACTCATAAATGTAGTCTCCATCTTTACATAGATCATCATACAAAATTGATTTTGGGTGGATATTCGTCTATTATTAGTGATTTTTAATTAAGGAAAACAATATTATTCTTGATTTATTCATCCTAAACTCTAATCTATCAAATTTTCATCCTTTTTAATTAAGATAAAAATCTCTAGAATATTGTATGGCTAAACCAATTTTCTAGGATTATGGATTTATTTTTTTTCAAAGATTCTTAAGTATGTCATGTCCTATCATACTCTATTCTTACAGTATTCATTGAATTTTATCGGTATTGACTTGGTTTATAGTTAGGTGTCTCAACATAAGGGAAATTATCAATGAATTTCACTTTAATAATTTTTTTTATCAAATTTACATTAAATGTTGACACTGGAGGTTCTTTATCCATGATTGTTTTTATTTATGTAGTGGAATGAAAATTTATTATCATAATGTGGAATATCCCAATGGAAGTAGTTATATTTGATTAAATGTGTTTGATAAAAATCCTATAAAGTATATTTTGTTTAAAATAAATTAAAAAATGTGGGTTTGAAAGGGTTATACAATGTACATGATTCTTAGATTATTAGGGAAATGTGTGGTTTAAAAATTATTTTTATATTACATTATTTGATTTGAAACTTTTTTGATAAATGATTCTTAGGATTTTGAGTAAATTAGTCACTTGAATCCATAATATATGTTTCATACCAGCTAGTTAGTGTTAACCAAGTGAAAAAGAGAAACCAATCAATTGTGTTGTTCTTTTGGGATGAGTATTCTGATGAATGGAATGTTACCAAAGTGAATGTGTTTACAGATCAAGACCATATTTACCATGTGGACAATGCGATCCCATGGAATGTAAATCCAATTGAATATTTAGATATATTCCTTTGTTTATGTATGTTCTTACTCAATAATAAAATTGATTCATAGTGAATGTCACACTAGAATATACTGTTTATATCCCATAGTGATAATTTTTTCTATAATTTGTTATCTTGTTGAATTTTGATTGTGCCTAAAAACCTTATTCAATATATGATGTTTCCAATTTCATGTCGGTTTGAGTTATTATTATTTTTTTCATCTGGATTCACATATATTTATTTGATCCATGATCACTCTTATTTCAAAAAAAATACTGTTTAAGAAAAAAAACTAATTTGTACGAAAAAAAAATCAATTTGGAATCAATTAAAATACTGTCTTTCAAAAATAGTTAGTAGTGTTTTTAGAGAAACTCATTATATACCTTCATCGTTGTATACCCCTGGAATTTTTTCCCACAACCTATATATGTCATTGGAAAAATGTATTCCTTATTCTATATGATATAAGAAAATTTAAGGTAACTATTTTCCTTAGTGGATATTCATATTTATTATCACCCATATAAATATTGGGATTGTGGATATGTCAGTCTCATGGATCATAACTTACACTACTGGAAAAATACCCTATACCAACGATTTGTAACCGTTGGTATAGGTCCCCAAACCGTTGGTATAGGCTATACCAACGGTTTGGAGGACCGTTGGCAAGTAAGTCGTGACAATAGGTCTATACCAACGGTTTTGGGAAACCCGTTGGTATAATTAATTAGAAAATCTATACCAACGGTTCTCAAAACCGTTGGTATATGTATTTCAAAAAAGAAACATCCGGTGGGATTTGATCCCAGGACCTCTAGTTTATAACGGAATGATTTAACCACTAACCTAACATGACTTTTGTTAACATAATTTCATAAATATATATATGTATTGTTCTAATTATTTTAAATTTTGATTTATATAATGTTCTCCATAGGTAGATTCCAAAAAACTCAAAGGACCTTTCCCAACGGTTTGCAAAACCGTTGGGAAAGGTCTTGTTTTTTTTGGGTATTCTGGACGAAGGTTGAATTCTGGTCACCCTTTCCCAATGGTTTGGGAAAACCGTTGGGATAGGCTACCCTTTCCCAACGGTTTGGCCAAACCGTTGGGAAAGGTGGTCTAGAATTCAGCCTTCCCCAATGGTTTGGCCAAACTGTTGGGATAGGCTAACCTTTCCCAACGGTTTGGCCAAACCATTGGGAAAGGTGGCCAAAAAATGGGCTTTCCCAAGGGTTTGGCCAAACCGTTGGGAAAGGGTACCTATACCAATGGTTTTTACAAACCGTTGGTATAGAAGCGTTGGGAAAAATCATTTTTCCAGTAGTGTTATGTGGAGAAAAATTGGGATTTTAGCCTATTGGGAAGTAATTAATTATCATATTTGGTCTCGATCCCTGTTTTGTGATTTTTAATATGGATTAAATGGATATCAGAATTATGATAGCATAATAAATTTTGAAATGGTGGTTATCTGAAGAAATATATTATCATTATTATTGCATGTACACAATTTGGATGTATTCATATATTATGATTCAATTTATTTTTAAGAGTAGAAATCCAATTCATAGAATAATCATACATGTTTTTAAAGTATGTATTTGTCATGAAATGGTTATGTGTTATTGCTTGGTACTTTTCATAAGCTGGTGTTGATCACGAACAGTCTTCTAGCCTTTGGCATGCTAGTTTATGAGATGTATCTTTTCAACCCAAGATATTGTAATACATAAAATTACATTGTTTTTTATTCATGATTATAAAAATAATAAGATTATGTTTACACAATTTATATTTATTTTTATATGGATCTAAAAATAATCATTTTTTAATATAAATTTTAATGAGAATATATACTTATTGGGAAGTTTCTAAAGTCAATCTACAGAGATGAAATTAATTTAAAATGAAAATATACTAATATGAAATATGCTTCTAATAATTTAAACTTCATATAATGTTATATTAAATTAATTATATGAAAATAAATGTGATATAGATTTTTTTTCTTAAATTTTCATATAAGTTATCATTATATTTAAATTTTATGTTTATATAGACTCTAAAATATTTACATTTATGCACAGAGTTGCAGTTATAGTCTCTAAATTACATATCACAGTTGTTGTGGAGTATTTATATAATTTTAAATATATTTTCATTATTTAATGATGTTACTTATGATCAAAAAAATGAGTTAACATCCTGGATTCAAGATACAATATTAATGTTGGAGGAAATGATCTAAAATTTTGATCCAATACATTCATAACTTTATATATTGGATTGAAGTAAATGATACATGTTATCCATTAATTTTACATTATCTTTATTTTTTTAACTAGTAGTTTTGGATATCTCATACCGATGTCAGGAAACCATAATTGGAACAAAATCAATGCATTATGTTTTATCAAGAATTTCAATCTATAAAATTTATTACTTTAATTTTAATAAAGTCGTTCAGGAAGTATCCAAAACATTTAATTAGTTCCTAATAAAAATAAATACATCTCCACATGAAAAAACATTATGAAAAGTATATGTTGATGATTTTTTATATGAAATAAAATTTATTATAATAACAACCTGAAGGATGGAATAGTGCTTTACAAACATCACATTTGTTACAATACATTGTTTTCATATATTGTTTTTATTTTCATTTAATGAATTTTGTTATCCATTGTTTTAATTGTTTAATATATTAAATGATTTCATATCTAATCTAAAAAATATATGAAATGTCATTTCAATTAGTATGATGAATTTTTACAATTATATTTTTTTGAAAATAACCTAAAATTAAAAATTGAATTAAATTTTAATATTTATTTAATTATATATTACTTCTAACTATTTTATTGAATGATGTGATAAATATTTAGGAATCATTCACTAATATAATATTCTTGTCAATATATTTTTGATATCAATTTCATTTTTCTAAATGATCTAATAATAATTAGTGAAGAATTCATGTAGGGGTATATGATTATATTGAATAATAATGAAGTGATATAGTGCTTTAGAGGTCCATATTCACATCCCAACAGTAACATTCTCTAATAGATCATTTAATGTTTAAATTATTTTATTTTTTAGTATCCAATATATTTCAGTTTTATAATGATCATATTGAGTTCTAACACAACACCCTTAATAATATGATTATTATCAAATTAAAATGTCTTCGTTATTCTATCCATATCAAAAATAAAAAACCCACATGTTTTGTCTAATCTTAGTAAAATGATGGGATTTTTTTCGGATCCTATAAAAGATAAAGAGATTTGGTTTTTCCTCTATTTGAGAAAAAATTAATGTCTGAATACAATTATCTTGAACCTTCAAAGGTTTGTGTGCACCAATAATCAAACAACGTTATAGTGTATATGATGATTACATGTTGGATATCTTAATCAAAACAATTTCTATATTTTTATTTTATAGTTTATTTTAAATAATTTTTCACTATAAATTAAACCCTATACCTACACATGAAATATTATTTTTTTAAAAAAAATTAGAAATTGTTTAATTAATTTGATTAAGGATTTAACTGGTCTATTTCCACCAATGTAGACCTATATTCCATCAGATAATAGGACATAAATTTTTATTAGATATTTTACCTAAAATATGTCTTATTTGTTATAAATATACAAGAAAAAAAAATTTAAAATAGTACATACCCCTTTTGGTATTCATTATACTTTAAATTTTTTCCATTGATTACATATATTTTTTGATTCATTCGATTATCTGGAATCTAAAATGACCATAGAGATCATTGATTGGGATGGATTGAATAAAGGGAAGTAGGTCTAGGAATTTTATCAATGTAAATTATATAAATATTATTATATCGAGAGAAAATATATGTTTTGAATATAGAACACATTTAATCTTGAGGCCATGATATCTAATATGGCAGAGAAATAGGATACAAAGTCATATAAATAATTTCGTGTATTATAAATCTTCTAGTTTATTATATTCTATGAAGAGAAGATTTAGTAATAAAAATCACTTCAACTGATCTTCTCATATTAGAAAAAATTAGTCATTAATCTGATCATTATTCTATTATTAAATCTTAAATTTATATGATTATTGTTAATAAAAAATAAATTTTATATTTATACGAAGAAAAAAATTTATAAACTGAATTTAGTTCACTCAAAACTCAAGGACAAATATAAGAATGTCGATAATGAAATTATGGATGATGATTCTATAATATTGATTCCAGGACTCAAAAAGGAGATCATAATGATGACAATAATAGGATTATATATTTTCATCTTACAAATAATATATCTAATGAATTAAATTTATTTTTTTCCAAAATCATATATCATTATATTAAAAGTAATATACAAATAATATAATAGAAAATAAAATATTATAAAATATTACATGACCTGGTCATGGGAATGTCTATATGGATATATTTGATTCTCATATTCAAAATGAAATGTTAAAAAGTAAATTGTGTAAACATACAAAACAACGAATATGTTAATGAAATATAATTTCTATTAAAAAAAATCAATGGTTAATTTTCATAAATCCTTTTAGTTTGAGAAGCATGATGATAAAAGTAAGAAGAGGATTCATTATTCAATTTTAAATTTTATTTAAATGACTAGAATTATTATTATTATTTAGGATTATTTAGGTAACCACTTTACAATAATTAGGACATTACATAATCATCCTGAATGAGTTTCAAAATTCCTAGAATTCACTCAGTTCGGTTTCTAAAAGATTTTGTGAAGTAAAATGACCAACATAAATCATGATATTTTTCCAAGTAAGGATATAATGTCTTAGAAACAATTAGAACCATTCATGTAATAACATATCAAATTCTAGAATGATACATTTATGTTTATTTTTTATTATAAATAAAAATAAATTTTTAAATATTATATATATATTTTAATATCATTTATAATATCCATTTGATATATTTTCTATTTTTTCTATTTATTTAATATCGTATAATGATTTTGTCTTTTTTTTCTAGATCCTTCTAGAGTTTAAAATAATTTATATATATGGATTTCATATATTTGTAAATTTCTGTGATCATTCCACAAAGTGGGGAGGCATAACATTTGGGTGAGTTTTGTATTTTTTGTCATTAAATTTTTTATTAGTTTATTTATTATTATTTAGTAGATTTTATTTTTAATAATTATATAAAGGAGGTTTATTATTGATAATTATTTATTAATTTTAATGCTATTAAAAAAATTATCAAAATTTCATCTAATGGGATTTATATAATTTTAAAATTATTTTTTATCTTAATTTGTCATTTATGTTTGTGAAGATTTATATTATTATTTAGGTATGTTTACTTTTTGTTTTATAAATATGTAAATTGTTTTATATACTTGTGGATAGAGGCTTTTAGTTTCATTCTGTCAAATCTCGGGTGATTAATATATGTATTTTTTATATTTATTTCAATGTGTTCTGTATCATTCTCCACACATAACACCGAACTAAAAGAACACATTGATATATATTAATAATTATATAAATAATATGTATGATTGTTCGAACCAATAAATTTATTTAATAAGAATTATTAGGGGAGACCACTATATAAATTTTAGGTATAAATTTAATAAATTAAAATTTAAATATGAATGAAATTCAATTATTTTACTGAAGACTACTAATAATATCATTTATTATATTAAAAATATTTCTAAACATTATTTATACAATATGATTTTAAATTTAAAGAAAAGTTTAACTATTTATTATAAATTATTTTCTATATTAATAATTGGTTTTTGGTAATTTAGTTCGAAAATCATATGAAATAATAATAATAAGAAATCATATTTAAAAATGTCATTATCATATACTAATGATCTTTTAGTTTATTTTGTTAATTTTATTTAAAAAATAAATGTTAAAAATTATATTTTAAATAGTAATATTTTTATAAAAAATTTTAATTTAGAATAAAAATATTATCTTATGTTTATTTTTTGGGATTTTTTCTTTCTAATTAGTTGAAATTTATTGTTTTATGTAAAATTATATTTTTTATGATTCTATAAATATATAAAGTATTTTAGAAGCATAAAAACCTATTTTTTTAAAAATTATTTATTTAAATAATAATTTTATTGTTTTTAAGAAATTAGTTTATATTTTATATCCTATGACCACAATTTTTAAAACTAAATTTAAATATTATTTTAATAAAAAACATATTGCGCCTTTTTATTAAATATATTATTTTACATGTTATATTTGGTATTGTATTTAAATTAAATCCCCATAATATTTAATTGTTTTATAATAATACTATTTATTTCATGTGAATTTATTAATTTAATAATTATAAATTACAAAAAGAAATAATGATTAATGCACACTTTTTTTAAAAAAGTATATATTTACTTGTTTTGTGCAGTAATCATCGAATTGGATTATAAAACCCAATTAAACACATCCTTTAATAATAATTTTAAATTTTTATTTTATAATTTTAAAAATATAAAAATGGGTTGATAAATATTTTTTATTAACAATCATTATTAAATTTAAGAATTAATTTCCCAAGAAAAAGTAAATTTGGGTAAAAGGGTCAAAGTAAAAATCTAATCATTAAATCACAAATTTTATTCACCCAATTTAATGATTTTGGAGAGTTCATACCTAAATTAACATAAACCCCTTCATTTTTTAATTTTGGATACAATATCTTTATATTAGTGACATCACATTATTGAACATTTTAAGGGCGGTTCCAAAAGTGCATTTCTGTTCACTAATAAAATGATAACAGTCCACCACATCAATTCACACCAATTAATTAAATTAAAATTTTCCACATTTTTATTTTAAGTTACTAATATCCTTCCTCCTTGAAAATAATTATTTAATCACACTATGATAGTTTAATAACATCAATTCAAAGATGTTTTCCAATAAAAGATCAAGTATCTAATATTAGTATTGTCAACTTCGTATATTTCATTCTTAATAATTAATATTAACAATTTAAATATAAACACTTAAATAATTACATTTTTATAATTTATATACTTTGATTTTTTTATATTTAGGATCCAACCATAATCTCAAAATATTTCTCATCCATTAAGTTATACAAAATTACTAATCATTTGTAAGTACGGAGAACTGGCTAAAAAAGGATTTTTATTTATCATCATCACATTTCATTGATGTGCATAAGGATTTAACTGATGAATAAATATATTTTATATATTATAATAATTATTCAGAAATTTTAAATTATCCTATACAATCAATCGATCCATTTGTGGATAAATTGGATCATTAATTTTGTGCATGTGTGTCGTAGCACCTCCACAAGAAAAAATTTCATTTGTCATAAACACCTAACATTGATGTTTATTAGAATGAATTAAATTGAGATAAATTATATATGTTTAATAATTTTATAATGAAACTTTTTATTAATATAATACAATAACATATTTTTATTTATTCAAATATTATAACACACTCTGGTTTGTTTTATTTTATCGCCTATAAAAACTATTTGATATTTTTTATGTAATGAATGGATATAGAGTTTAATATATGAGAATTACCATATAATAATATTTTTATTCCATACTTTCGTAGTGATAGTATCTTAATAATAATAATATCTAATCTTCTTAAAAATATTTATTATTTTTTCGTTAAAAATAGTCGAAACAAACTTCTCAAAAATTTCATCTCCATTAGTCATAAACAAAACACTCATGGAATTAATGTGGATAGTTATAAAAAAATTTGGATATATATTATATTACCTTGTAATAATATATATATTATTTACATTAATTACCTTAGTGATAAATAATATCATATTTGTAAATTTTATGCAAAACACTCAAATGAATTTTCTAACACCGGATGATGAAAAAAATCTATAAGTGGTTACTAAATTTGAAATAAATATTTATAAAATAATTAAAAAAATTGTAGTATTATTATATTAGGGTTCATGGATTAGTTATTAATTTTTTAATTCCCAATATTATAGATATTAGAGCATGATTAAGAATGTTGGAATAAAAATATTTTTCATTTCAAATTATTCTCCTTGAGAAATTGATCATCTTCTACACATAATTTCATTTTTTTTATATAATACAGGTTCACATATCAAATCATGAATTAAATTAAAATAATGGCCTGGGGTGTTCAATTACAAGCCACCAATTTAAAAGTTTACCTGTTAAAATGTCACTCAAGTCATATGGGTTATCATGGTCTCAATTCTGGATCATTAATAAAATTAAAATTTTTCCAATATTTTTTTCATTATATGGTTTATTATTTTTATATTGATATATTTATATAATAATATTTTAAATTAATTGGATTTACTAGAAATATTATTTCACTTATTCAAGTATATATTGATTCAGTTTTTTCTCCATTAGTAAAGATATTTTGTAACACAACAATCATTCATTTAGTTATTATCATTCTCAAGAACATATTTCATATTAGTTGGGTACATTCTAGCCTTTTATTATATTATTTTATAATATCTCCATGTATTCTTGGGATATATATTCCTAACACATATACCATTTGACAAATGTTTATCACTTCTTTAGTTATATTCTTTCTCAACAAATCAATTATATTTTTCATGAAGTCTTCCCATTATGTTATTTCAATATTTATTAGGATTAACAATTATTACTATATACAGTTTGAAAATAAAATTTTACATAATATATATTTTATTATGTTCACCAAAGCATATTTTTTTCTATTTATATTGGGAAAAGTATTGGCACTCCATTTTTTAAAATAAGAATAATTTTCTACGTGTTGACTATGTATTGTTTTACTACACAATTTCTCACTCGTGATAGATTATAATCAAGAAAACTTATTTATAAGAATGGTTAAATGTGTTGTACTTCCATGTATTGTTATTATAATATGGATGATCATAGTAATTTTTACAATATATTGTTTAGCCATTCAAATTTATCCTCTAGATTAGGTATGATAATTTATCCATTACATTGAGAGGACGAAATTTTTTATTATTTTGTTTCATGTTATATAAATATGTATGATTATTTTGTATATTTATTATAATATGTTTTTAAATTTTCTTGGATGATGAATTAACTGGATGTAAAAAAAATTGATTGGTGGACCCGTTATTATACATCCCTTTGGATTGTTGGTTGGGCTAATGAGACAAACATATTAGTGTATTTTTTTTGTTCCTACCCAAATCACCAAGATATATTTACGATGGACATTATGATAAAAATTATTTATTGGATATGGACATGATTTATAGGATGATTTATTTTCTAAGTCCATTATTATACCGTAAACTTGTGTTAAATTATACATTACACCACCATGAATTTAGTTATTATTATATATGTGGTCAATTTATTTTCATTTCTAACCATTAATATTTAATTCTCTAACTTTTTGTTTATTATATCATTACAATGTTTAGTTATAATTTACATAATACATATTACTAATTTATTCAATTATTTAATCAGTAATTTGTTGTCATTTTTTCTGAGTTTTTGCTTACTCTTTTTTATATTTCTATTTCCCTTAGTTATGAAGAGATTTATTTCACATGATATGACTAATAGTATAAATTGTGTTGATTATTTTGGGATATATTGAACACATAATATGTATTATATATAGTCTTATATATTAGATAAAACACCTAGAAATTGTCAAATATTTGAGTTCTAATATTTAATGGTGTTCCTAATTCTATAAATATCTACAAAAATAATTCTTAGGAAAATATACCATGAATTTATATCCTTAATTTGTTTAAGTATTGAATAATTATTTCTATGAATCTATTTTTGTAATTAAAACAATTATGTAAGGTCTTTTTTATGGAATTAAATCTGGGAGTGTGGGTCTAGTGCATCACAAATGGGTATTAGAGAAGGTTTTATATGACATTATATATTAGGATGTTTTTTTGGATTATTTAAGTGTTGATAATTTTGGGTTTAATAAAATTTAAAAGATATAAATAACCCATTATGATATTACATGATTTATTTCAAGGGGATTTATGGAAAAAATTTCCATTAAGAAAAGATATATGTAGTAAAACCCTAGGGTTATATCTAAGAATGAATTTTATTTATATGAAAATGTCACAAATATTTGGTAACATACAAGTTATATGGTTATCCTAGAAATTACATCCTTGTCATTATACTATATATGGATACAATCTTTGAAATAGATATACCTATGGTTAGTTACCCCAAAAAGTGTATATTGGGTATTAACTCAGTCTTCCTCGGGAACATAACAAATGTGCCAAATACCATAGAATATTTGAAACTCCTTGGGGTTATTATTTAGATATAAATATTTTTCTTATAAACCATTATGTAGGATATATTTATAATGATTATTTATTCTAATATAATAAAAAATAGAAAAATTACCATGGATAGCCATGGATTGTACATATAGAGTAATTGATTGATCCAAAATACCATATATTTGAAAATGGTTCCATTGGAGAAAATAGTTCAAAAATGAAGTTTTCAAATTCACATTTTTAATATTTTCATAAAATTTTTTTCTTTTTGGTTGAAATAGGGTGAAAAAAAAGATGCTAAATAAATTACATATAAAGAAACTCCTATGTCTTATAGAAAAAAGGTGCATAAAATAATAATTAATTCATAGTAAATGATAGAAAAAATCAATCTCATAGACAATTATAATGTAATTAAGATAATATATTAATAAAATTTAAATCATTAAACTCTTCACTACATTCATTATTGAGTCATATTTATTGATGATTTATATTATATTCAAAAATAATGAGGATTATGTGAGACATCTAAGGATTATTATTTAGTTGTTTTTCATTCATGTTATAGGAAATTATATTAATTAAGATCGATAAAATTGTATTTTTTTATAAATAGGTTATATTTTTTGGGATAATAAATGAAGACAATATGATTTAGGTGTGGATAATACTTATTTATAATGTATAATAGACCTTTAGGTGATAAGTGGATTTTTAATTTTAAGAAAACTGAGTTAGATATTATTGTTAGCCTTATAATTGATTTTTTTATTACTAAAAATGGAATCCATTTCATTTTAAATTATTTTTATCTCAATATTGGAAGTTTGATATATATTACTGGTGTGTGTACTTATAAATAATTTCTAATATCATATTATTGTTAAAGATAGCTTAAATATACAGAAAAATATATTATATCATATTGGTTTAATGAATTAGTCATTAAGATGGATGTAAGAATTGTATGTTTTGGAAATTATATGACTAGGGTTTATAAATTCTTCAATATATGATTTTATGAACGATTAATTATTTATGTGGAATTATATGTAAATTAATCATTAATATTATAGTAATTAATATGCCATGTTATAACAAAAATACTTTTTTATAATTACATTATAAATATCCTCACATACATACATAAGTGAGTAAAAATTTGAATAGTGTGGACATAATATATTTAGGGGAGAATGAAAGAACCTAAGATATTAATATATGACCTTTTTTAAACAATATATTTGTTCAATAGATATATTCCATTCATGTCACATGTCTGTTCAGTTTTGAGCATGGATCATATCGTTATAGTTCTAGATGATTTTGAGTGTCAGGGTTGAAAATATTGAGTTTCAAGGAAAATAAGGCAAGAACACTATTCAGGTTCATTTTTAGTAGTAACCATTCTATACATCATAATTATATGATTTTTTGTTCTAATGGATATTGAAATTACATATTAATGTGTTTTTTCCATGCGAATCTCCATGAAAATAGTACATATTATTTTTAAATGTCTATTTCTTGGTTTGATCAAAGGTTTTCTAAAAAACAAATCTCTTCCATATAATCCATGTGCCATAATTTTCTTGGGATAATGGATACATAACAAATTGTGTATGGTGTATAGAATAGTGAGTCATAATCATTAGACCTAATCCAAACATATAAAAATTTTATGTTACCTTGTGTGCTCACTCAATTTAACAAATAATCCCATATAAATTCCTCATTTGTCAAATCGAGACTATCTATTATTCTTTAGATGGTTTCTCATTTTGTCTATTATTAAATATTTGTCATTATTGATTGCCTACTTTAATAAATTTATGTTTTTGTTTTCTACATCTCTTCTTTCAAGAACCACTTTTGATCTCTCATATATTACTCCTTGTGAAAACATATATGGGGTTTAATGACCACTAAATTGGTTTATATGGAGAATTTATGGTTATTATCATTGATTTTTGAATGTTATCTTGATATTTCTTAAAATAAATAACTGTTTTTAAGGTGATTAGTTTTCCTACACATATAAGGAATCAATTTCAATAACAGTTCTATCACATGAATGACATAGATTTATTATAAATTCTTTTTCATTAATTTATGAAATTGTATTTTTTTTTAAACAATGTTAAATTTTATACCTAATTTTATTATTTTCTCCCTGGAAAATGGTTTTTAATTGGGGGTTTCTTTCATATATATTATACACACGTATTTATTTTATATAAATAACTTGAGGATTTTTTCAACTTATAAAGGTAATTCAATTCTTAGGTGTGTGATTCTTATCTTTTGTAAGAAAAAATTAGTTTTATGAGAATGGTTATTCTTAAAAAAGTAATCTATCATAGAACATTGGGTAAATTATATGTATCTTGTTATATATATATATGAATCCTTAGTGAGTGTGGAACCACTTGGTTTTATTCTTTTGATATCATAACACTCTACAGTGACTGTTTTTCTAAGAAATTCATGGTATTATAGGGTTAGTGATTCTTCATGTTACCTTTTACATATCCTAATATTATGGCTACTGATTTTTTCTTGGATTATTACACGGTTTTATTTATTCTTTTTTTCATTATCACAAGTTCATAATTTGAGATATGATTTATTTTAATTCATTTCCTATATTTATTTGTAATGATTATACTCATGTTTGTATGGACATGAATATGGATTGTTTCAAGGAATAATAATGTATGAATTTTGAAATAAATAAAGAAAATTTCATTATAAAATGTTTTATATGATTGTGCTGATGAATTCATATAAATAGATATTATATAAATATTGGTGGTTTCATTCTTTGAATTGGTTCCTAGACCCTACTTTTTCCATTTGGTGTTGTTTGTCCTTATTTTTTTTAAAACATGGAAAACTGAAGAGATACTTGTGACAAGTAAGATCCTCTTGTGTTTTATCACCTTTTATTAATTTGGGATTATGGTGATGTATAGTCACATGATGAATCGGTTTTGGTTGGGTTTTTTTTCTTCCTAGACAAGACATTTTGATTTTTTTATATGTATCATAGTAAGGTATCCTTTCTTATGTATTTTGATATAATAGTATATCTTCTTTTGTGTGATACTTGTTTTTTTGTTCATATTGAAATAGTTCCCATATTTTTTTGTATATATATACCCATGTGCATATCAAAAGACCATGGCTATAGGTAAAAAACTTATATCCTTATGTTGAGCCTTATTGGGTGACATATTATGATTACTCAGTATGTCTTTTTATCAAATGGTGTCAAATACATATCAAACATGATGTTTCCAAGATCATCATGGTGTCATATTGGGTTTTGGTTGACTTGAGATTAGTTTATTATGGGAATAATGAGTACATTATGATTATGTTCTTGATCACCATCATTTGTTAAATTTTTGACCAGGATAAACTAAGATTCAATTACAATTGGATTATTATAATGAATAGTGGTTTCATATGATATCCTATGATCCACATTAGCATGTATTGTTTACCTTAGGTGTTTTTCTAGATTGGGAGTGTATAGAAAAATAGGAATCATGTTTTGAGGTAAAATTAGATATCCTAAAAACCATACAGTGATTAGACAATTGGTTTTTAAAATCATAATGTTGTTAATAATCTAGATTAGTTTATGGATCACTAGGATAAAGTGATCTATGCTAAAAAAAATTATCATGATATGTTCATTTTTTTACTATGAATGACATAACTAGGAAATGTGGGAGTGTGTTTTATGATGGAATAGTTTTATAATTGTTTTGTTAATATAGTATATTTGGTTAATAATGAGGAATAGAATTTTTATTTTAGGGAGAATTGTGATGTCCTCCAAGTCACAAGTGTGTTTTATATTGGTTCACCTCTTTCAGGGTCTAGAATATATTTTGAGTATGGGGTTTAAAAAATATAGTTTCAAGGAATTCCTTATTAAAACTAGGTTTACATTCACAATTTGTTTTAATCATTAGCTAATCAAGTGATATGGTGTTATTGGTTATAAAGGATATTTTCTATTTCTAAGAAAGCATTATCTAGATTTGAAAGATTCAATGAAACCATGTGGTTGTCAAGCTTATTTATAGAGGTCATCACAAGGATTGAGAATGGGTTTTCCAACAATGGGTCTCTTCCCTTGAAGCCATGTAACAATGTTTTCAAGGAATAGTTGTAACGAACCAAACTGTTATTAATGAAAATTACTATTGATATAATTAAATGGTTTATACTATAAAAATTATATATAAAACATATTCACTTACTTGGTTTTTTTTTTGTATTTTAAAATACCATTATAAATATTTATCATTACTAATATATACATTTAACAGTGATATCGTGAATAGTATAAATATAGGGCTTTAACAAATCCAATTTACTTAGACAAAGGAAGCGATTACCTCATCTAGTATAATTGCTTCATACAAAGACCATTTTTCAGAGAACGGAAAGGAGTTAGCATAATTGGGCTTTGATATTGACCAATCCTAAGCTGAGTTTTGACACATTTAGCTTGAACGGGACCTCTAATGGGAAAAGCGGATGTTAATTGAGATTTCCACCAAAGTGATGTTATTTGGGTCTCCCCAAGAGTATGTCACCATCGCACCCCCTAACCTTAGGTCTTATGCGGGTGATATAAGGGGTTATGTAACGAAACACTAATATTATTATTATGTTCATTAGTTTTTCATAGAATAGAGAATATACATTCCTTTTATTATTGTTACCTTGTAAATAGTTTTGAAGGACAAATATTATTTTTAGTTAATATTCAATTCAGAAATATATTTTGATAAATTAATGTATTTTTGAATTAAATAATATTTTAATAAAATATTATTTCTAACTCAATTTTTTTAAATATAAATGAGTGTATAATTTTTATAAAATTGTAATTTTTATTATTATATCAAATCAGTTTTTGTCAAAACCCATGAATTTTTCATAAATATGGGTTTTTCTTTTAAAAGTAAAAATTAACCTATTTAGAAAATTATTTATATATAACAAATATTTTTTCTGGATTTAGGACATCGAAATTATCAAACGGTTAATTTTTCATAATTTTTTGAGATAGTTGATTTTTTTGGTAAAAAACAAGTACCATGTAAATATATAATGTGTTTTATGACATCATAATGACCCAATAGTGATGTAATAAAATAATATAAAAGGGATATTCAGTTAATATGTGTTCAACCATTAAAATAATGTGATTTTAGATTGTTTTTTTTTTGATTAATTTTATGGTGCCTTAGTGGACCCTCCAAGACATATAAAATATTTAACTTTTTAAAATGATTTCCTTGAGAGTCTGACTCACCTCCATATAAGCAAGCTTAATATTTCAATAAGTTCGTCCATTGGCCATATAAAATAATGTTTTCCACTCCCCTTTGGAAAAAAACTATTACATCTCTAGTAAATAAAGAATATGATATTTTCATATATATTTATATTTGTGAATTAAATATTAATTTTACATTAAATGGGATGCTATGTCTAATAGTGTACTCAAAATGCAACAACAGTATTCTCTAAAATCTTCCATTTCACACAATGTTGAGTTATACCAAAAAATAATATAATAATGTTATTATTTTTATTGATAGTTAACACATAGTCATTGTATTGTCAGGAATGAATATAACTAACTAAAATATAATTATACATGTTTATTAAATGTCTTTACTTTTATCCAATAAATTTTAGAGTCTTAAATAAGAATGAATCTGATTTTAAGCTTGAAATGCTCTAATATTCTGTAATGGGTTTTTTTACTGCCTTTTGATGGAGAAACCTTTTTAAATCTAGTTTATTCCACTTTTATATGTTTCATATAAAAAAATAAACTATTTACTTTGAATCTTGACATCATAATATACTTTTGGTAAATCTTTGGCATTTTTCTGATAAAGTCCATTTTTAATGAATAGTGAAAAATCCAAACCATTAAGTCAAAACACTCTTTTTATCTAATTTATTTATATAGTTATATTTTACTTTCAATTGGTTTTAAAGTGAAATAGAATTATATTTTTATCATTTAATATAATTTTTTCATTGATGTAAATTCACTATGAAATTGAACATAAGAACATGTTAATATATTGGTAATTTTTACTTCTTAAAAACACGTTTTTTGGTTTTGACAACGGGAGTTAATTTTAAATTAATTTCGAGAGAAATGTTTTTTTTTAATTTAGAAAAATGAACTCCATATTTGTAATTAGGAGGTCTAAATTGTGTAAATACGTACCTTTTATTTCAAGACATTATGAATAGTGATTTCAATAATTATTTTATTTACTATGGTTAAAGGGTAAATATGGTAAATAAAGGTGATAAAATAATATTATAATAATATAAACTACTTTAAATCATGTTCTACTCCTATTGGATGATATATTACCGACCATGGGTGTCCTTCGTCGGTTTTGGGACCCCATGGAGCCACTTTGATGTAAAAATGACATTTTATAATAATTAATTTAAAGTAAAAAAAATGTAACATAAACATGTATATTTTTGTAAAACAATCTTTATATGGTGATATATAAGTTATCATTTAGAGTATAAATAGTCATTATAAAGATAAAAATATTTCCTACATAATGATAATTTATTCATACTTTTTAGACATCATATAAATAATTTTATTTATTACACAATGTTTATGTAATGATTACATTATTAATAAATATATAAAAAATGAGATTATAAATATTAAATTAATTTTATTTGGAAACTTTTTCTTCTATATATGAATTTTATCTATGTATATGACTTTTTATATTTGAATTAATTATGTTTTACTGAAATAATCATGTTATTATGTAATTTTTAAACGTCATTATATAAATAGTATATAAATTGACATAAATGAATTTTTAAAACAAATAATATTTTATTAAATGATATAACAGTCCTAAAAAACTAAGATTCTTCCAAATGACTTATATTCTATTTAACATTCCATTAATGAACCACTTGAGCTTATATTGGCTTTTTATAGTAACTATATTAACCATATTGTATAAATATACAAGAAGACATGGTAAGAGTCAAATAAGTTAACTAAGTGTTATAGTTAAAATATAAGGTTAAATTTGTGCCCTATACTTTTCTAAAACCAATTTGTTGAGATATTTTGGATCCCACATCATCATATATTTAAAATAAATTATTTTGTGTCCATTTTAAACTGATAAATAATTTTATAATAAAATTATACTTTCAATCATTCCTAAAGTTCCCATCCTCCCTTTTATAAAAAGGTATCACCTCTACCCATTTAATCACACCTCTCAAGCCCCATATATCAATAAAAATCTACCCAAATAATCGCCTAAAATCCCTCTATTCCTTCTAGAAGCCTTAAATTCTGAAGAATGAAATTCAAGAAATCCTTTTTACTCAAATCAAAGGGTGTTACATGTTTTAAGAGGTAGTGTCTTCTTCAAACTTCCTTTCCATTATTTTACTTCTTCACTCTCTTTATATTATTATTCTTTGATTAAATAACATAAACTATATCCTCAATATACTAGAATGTTTTTATGATGATTATTCAACCTACACTCACACACACCTATATCTAATGGATTTATAATATAATGTTTCGGTGGACGGCGAACTACTGCCTCACGAAACAATGATTATATGATTTTCCCCTACCACCTCTCATGGTAGGCATTATGATGGAACTTTATTTATATGTGATATATATTATATTTATATTGTCTCTATACATTTTTATTTTTCATTTAAAACATACCTTTATGGTTTCCTTAATGGCTAAATACGAAAATTTCATTTGAGGAGGTACAAACTACCACCCAATCAATGTGATATGACTCATTCACACCATACATGGAACGTATAAATGATAGAGTTAATGAACATATGTAACATATATAAAATATGTTATTATAGTAGAATTATAATATATATATATATATCATTTATTTTTTATTCCCTTAAATATTAAAAGGAAGTGAAAGTAGCTTTTATGCGTACGTACGTCTTACCGTCTCCATGAACAATGAATTTAATTTTTTATCTCAAAATTTTATGTACTATTGTAAATACATATATATACCGTGAATATATGATATTTGAAACATGAATATCATTCTTGAGATAATGTACTTTTGACCACATTGACAATTTTTAATTATAACATGTTCATTTTTTACTCTAGTAACGAATATCGACAAAATGAAAAATATTAACATAAATAATTATGTAATGTCTATTACATAGTAATAAGTAATTTTAAATTAATAATAAAAATGAAAATGGTTCTTAATAAAGTATAAACTAACATATTTTTATTATTCATGGGGCATAAGGAACATACATGATGAGTCAGACTCAAGATAACGGACTTTGTCTCAATCTAATTTCATTGAGGAATATTTTGATTCATACACAAATTTATTTTATATAGTGTATAATTCCTTTTGAATTTTCATTTCATTCAAATGGAATCTTTTTCTACAAATCATTTTACTAAATAAAAAATGAATGTTTCTTTTTAACGTGTGTGGTGAAACCAACCTTTCTTCCGCCACGAGCATAATTAGATATTTGGTTTATTTAATAAGTCGTAGTGTTTTTTAAAGGTAACATATACCCCTTTTTATGTATATTGGAATTGAAATTGGTTTTGATAATGGATTAACTAAGTCAATATATTGAAATTAAATATAGTGATTGCAATGTGAAAATTTTTTCTTTCTATTATTTCTATTTTATGTGTTATGAATATGTTATGGTTCATGGGAATTATTTACATATATGGGTGGTTCCATCATAAATCAAGGGTGGGTGAGCCTGAGATATATCTCCAATGCATTGGGTAACATGAATGAGGTATATATTAAAATTAATTCTAATATATTTAAGGAATATAATTTGATGGGTATTCCAAACGTAACTCCCTATATACTGTGAAAGCTACAATGTAAGTATGTTATGGATGCCATAAGTTACCATCATGATTTATGATTTCTATGTGTTATTCACAATTCTTATGATTTTATGAGGTATGTTAAAGATCTTATGATTTGTGAATGAAAAATATGATTTCATTGATTTGTATGTATTTATGGGATAATGTTTTCATTCCATATTTTATAACCCTTACTGAGATTTTTATACTCATTCCATGTTTTTGAAATGTTTTTAATATGGTATATAGAATTTTTAGAGATATGAAGAATTCATGAAGATTTATATCATGAAAATAATTCTTTTTTTGTATAAGGAATTTTATTTTTATGAAAAAATTAGATAGAGAATAAGTGTCTAAATTGTAATATTTGAGATGTAATTTAATAGCTATGGCCTAATTCCTTAAAACTCTAAATTTGAAAAGATACTCAATGTGAATTCTTGATTTAACTTAAGATTAAGTAATGTTGTAAGGTTGGGGCCATATAGTTGGTATCAGAGGTCTGTTTAGACCAATTTTAAAGATAGGATATTGTTAAATTAATATCCATAAATTAATTATGGTAAGAAGTAAATGATATAGGATTTGAAGATTACCATGCTGCTTCGCCTAAGATATTTCTATGTTCAGAATGGTCTTCCATAAAGTAAACTGGGTAGCTATTATGGTATGACATCAAGAGGAAAAAAACCATCCAAATCAACAACCTGATATGGTCAGAATAAGAACTGAATAGTTTTTTCAATAATGGCACAGAATAATCACGATATAAATGGTGGTTGTATCCATGAAAGATACTATCTAGACCAACCATAATGAAAATGTCAATAGTGGAGCATTTCATGAGGTATCATCCCCCATAATTTATAGGATCATCTGACCCTGTGCTAGCTGAATGGTATATTAAAGCACATGAAATGCTTTTTTATGTCATGGGGTGTTTAGAACATCAAAAGTTTAGTCTTGTTGTTTACTATTTTGAATGTGAATCTGATTACTAGTGGTCAAGGGTTAAAAATATCATGGATACTGAGGAGATCGATTCTCTTGATAGGTATGAATTCAAAGGTAGGTTTCTTGAGAAATATTTTCCTAAGGTGGTTTGACTTAGGATAGAAAAACAATTCCTGTAATTAAGGTAGGAGGATGTCTCAGTGGATGTTTATGAAGAAAAATTCACTCAACAGGAAAGGTATGTTCTAAATTTCATATAGGATATTGATAGTAAAATACCTTGTTTTTACTCAGGATTAAATCCAAAGTATTGAATGTATTTTCATCTAGTTAGTTAAAATGTTAGGAAAATCTTATTCGATTTCTAGTGACGGTGAAAATATAGTTTTTTGATGACGAAGTGTTCGTTGAAAAACAACAGAATAAGAGGTTGAGGTGGCAGACAAAGGGGAATAACTCTTTAGAAAAAATTGATGTTAAGAAACTTAAGTTTACAATTTGTGAAATTTTTTGTAAAAATCACACTAAGGAATTCCTTTTTAATTATTATAAGTTCTTTCTATGTACTAAAATGGGACATAAGGCTCGTAATTTTACTGAAAAGGATCGGGATAATGATAAGAAAAAATCTGATTTTCAGTCAGTCAAATGTTTTAAGTGTGATGAAATGGGTCAGTATGAAAATGAGCTCCCAATGACGAACTCAAATGAAAAAAATATAGATTACATATAAAAATAGGATGTGAAATTATTTAAAACTACATCAGTAGATGTCGGGCCATCAAATGAACTAGTATCAGGTACATTGTTTGTTATTCAAATTATACCAATGTGGTTTTTGATTTAAGGTCTACACATTATTTAATTTCTAATAAATTTTCTAGTAAATTGGGAATTCTATATCAAGATTTGAATCATGAACATATGGTATAAATTCCAGGAGAAAATGTTGAGACAAAAAGAAATTATAAGAATCTTCATATCCTTATATGAGGAATGAACATACATGGAAACCATGTTTTTTTCCTCTAGTAGGGTTTGATGTTATTTTGGGAATGGATTGGATTTCTATTTACCATTCTACTATTGACTTCAGAGCTAAAGAAGATTCTTTTTGAGAAACGATTTAAGTTTGTGTACAAGAATGAGCCCATACTTTTGATAATATATCAGGAAGCTGAGAAACAAGTAAAATATGGAAATGAATTTTACCTTTCCCATATTGTTGAAAACAAAGGAACTATTTAGATTAGTGATTCTTCATTGGTAAATGAGTATCTTGATGTTTTTTCTGATGAGTTTCCTCTTATAATACCTGATCGGGAAGATGAATTTACTGTTTACTTAGTTTCTGAATCTAATCAAATTTCAAAACCCCTTAACCAAATTTATAAAATTGAACTTTTAATGTTAAATAATCAACTACATGAGTAATTAAATAAAGGTTTCATTCAACCTAGCACATTCCCATGGGGTGCTGTTATATTGTTTTTTAAAAGGAATGATGGTTCAATAAGACATTTCATTTATTATAGAGCCTTGAATAACATTACTATTAAGAACAAGTATCCTTTGTCTCATATCTATTATTTGTTTTATTAGCTCTAGGGAGCTCAGTATTTTTCGAAGATTTACTTGAGTTCAGGGTACAATCATTTTAAAGTAATGGGAAAATACATTCCAAAGACCGTGTTTTGTACTAGACATTCCCATTATGAATTTTTAGTTGTTCACATTTGGTTAACCAATACACCTATTGTATTCATGGATATTATGAATATAATTATTCATGAGTTATTGGATAATTTTGTGGTTGTGTTTATTGATAATATGTAGTTATATTCAAAAATTAAAGAGGATCATGAAATTAATTTAAGGGTTATCTTGAAAACATAAAAACATGTATGGGAAATTTAGTATGTGTGAGTTTTTGTTACAAAAAATTTCATTTCTTTGTCACATTATTTCTAAAAATGGACTAACTATTGATCCTGCTAAATCCAAAGTTGTTAAAAAGTGGTCAAGATCTACCAATATCATAGTGATCCATAGTTTTCGTGGTTTGGAAGGCTATTAATGATGGTTTGTTGAAAAAATTTCACTGTTATCTAGCCTACTAACATAGTTAACTCAAAAAGGTGTTAAATTTATTTGGACACATGAATGTGAGGATCATTTTCATGAATTGAAAATAATTTTAGTGAATGCATCTGTATTGGAATTACCTTTTAGAAATGGTGAGTTTGTTATCTAAAGTGATTCTTCATTGAAAGGACTTCATTGTGTCCTTATACAGAATTATAAGGTAATCGCTTATGCTTCATGTCAGTTGAAACCTCATGAGTTAAATTACCCTACACATGATTTGGAATTAGCTTTTGTTGTTTCTGCATTAAAAATTTTGATCTATCATTTTTATGGCATAATTATTGAAATATATATTAATCAAAAAAAATTGAAGTATATATTCACTTAGAAATAATTAAACATGAGATAGAGGAGATGGCTAGAATTAATCTAGGATTATGATTGCACACACTACTGGAATTTTTATCTTTACCAGTGGTTTAAAACCGTTGGTAAAGGCTAGACATCTGTTGGTATAAACTATACCAATGGTTATCCAAACTGTTGGGTCTTGATCTGTAGGGATAGACATATCCTAACGTATCTATGAGAAACATTTTGATATGTCTGAAAAATTGAATATATATTGATGGTTTCAATAAACCATTGGTATAAAGTTTTTCCAATAGTTTAAAACTGTTTGTAATAGAAAATATCATCTCTATACCAATGGTTTACAAAATTGTTTTTATTGAATTTTACCAATATTTTCCCACCAACCGATGGTAAATATCAAGTAAAAATGTATATAAAAATGGTTTACAAACCGTTGGCATATACTTATACCAAAATTTTACATAAAACTTTTAGTATAAGTTTTTCTTTTACACATATTCCAATTGTTGTAAACCATTGGCATATCCTTTTTGTACATATAGCAGCAAGCCGGCTTGCTGGCCTCCCCCTATGCACCTGCAGAAATTCCACCAGTAGGCCTGTAGAATTCATACACAACAGAATATATACAAGGGGTTGGGTGAGGTCCATTCTGAATACCTGCACAATTCTCAATGACTGCATAATAAATACATAATTCTCTATTAATTCATACAGAATTCATCAAACACATAATTCATATATAATTTTGAATACCTTCAATTCTTATTTAATTATCCTCTACACACATACATAATTAACACATAATTCATAAGGTAATTACATCAAGTATACACATAAAACAAGTATACCCATAAAACAAGTATACCCATACAACAAGTATACCCATACACCATTAACACATAATTCATTATTTAATTAAGTATATAAATAATTAAATTCATAATTCATGGGGTCGGGGGTTGTTCAGTAGTTTGGGGTGGTTGTCCAAGGGGGTAGGGGGTGTCCAGGGGGTGGGGCGTCTCGGGGGATGAGGGGTGTCCAGGGGGTGGGGGCTATTCAGGGTGGGAGGGGCTGTCCATAGGGGTGTCCAGGGGGTGTGGTGGTGTCCATGGGGGTGGGGTGGTGTCCAGGGGGTTGGGGGATTTCTAGGGGTGGGGGTGTCTAGGGGGTGGGGTGTCCAGGGTGGTGGGGGTGTCCTGGGGGTGGGGGTGGTGTCCAGGGGGTGGGGGAGGTCTTGGGGGTTGGGGGTTGTCCAAGAGGGGTGGTGGTGTCTAGGGGTGGGGGTGGATTTCAATGGGGGTGGGGGTTGTCCCGAGGGTGGTGGTGTCCAGGTGGTGGGTTGGTGTCTTGGAGGGGTGGGGGCATCCAGGGTGTTGGAGGTGTCAGGGGGGGACTGTCCAGGGTGGTGGGGGGGCTATACATGGGGGTGTCCAGGGGTGGGGTGGTGACTAGGGGGTTGGGGGGAATTCTAGGGGTGGGTGTGTCCAGGGAGTGGGGTTGTCCATGGGGTGGGGGTGTCCTTGGGGCGGGTTGGTGTCCAAGGGGGCTGGGGCGGTCCAAGGGTTGGGTGTTGTCCAATGTGGGTGGGTGGTGTCCAAAGGGTGGGGGTGGCTATACATGGGGGTGGGGGTGTTCAGGGGGTGTGGGTGTTTAGGTGGTGGGTTGGTGTCTAGGAGAGGTGGGGGTCGTCCTGGGGGTTGGGGCTGTCTAGGGGGTAAGGGTTGTCCATGGGGGTGGGGTGTCCAGTGTGGTGGGGGGGTCTAGGGGGTTGGGGGCTGTCCAAGGGGGTGGGTTGGTGTCTAGGGGTGTGGGGGGGCTGTCCAGGGGGTTGAGGGGTCTGTCCATGGGGGTGGGGGTGTCCAGGGGGTGGGGTGTCCCAGTGGTGGGGTGGTGTCTAGGAAGGGTGGGGCTGTAATGGTTTCAATGGAATTAATTTCATGTATTTTAAGATCATTTTTATTTTTAAAATGGTTTTTGGAATAGTATTTATTTCAATAGTATGTGTTTCATTAGGAAAAAATGAGTACTTTTGGTGTGTATGGTAGGAAGGGGGATTTGGTTATTAGGAAGTGGATTACATTTTTACTGTGGGACAAAAATATTATATGATTTTTTAAATAAAACATTAAAAGGTATTTTTATAAACCATTGGGGAGTTTTAAATAGAATGACATATCAATTATGTGATTTTGAAATGGTTTTATGAATAATTATTTATGATGTATCTTTAAGGGATTTTTGATTTTGTGTCCCTTCTTTTATAACATCAGATTATTTTACTAAAGGTATTGTTTTGGATAATTATTTATAATATTACCACTATAACTGAATTAAAAATTCATTAAGGGGATATCTCAGGTAGTCATTCTTGTGATCCAGCTATTGTCTTCCTGGTCTTGTTCTCTACTCAAACTCTTGTGGTAGTAGAATAGCCATGTTCTTCTCGGATCATTTATTATGCATGGGAATTTATAAAATACCATCAACTATATTTTATTAGTGGTCAAGGATCCCAGGTGGCAATGAAGTGGGTATCTAGGATTAATGGAATCTTTGAGATGTTATAAACCCTATAATCCACCAGGGTGGGGGCTGTCTAGGGGGTTGGGTTTTCGAGGGGTGGGGGGAAATCCTTGGGGTGGTGGGGCTGTCTAGTGGGGTAGGGGTGTCTAGGGGGTGGGTCGGGATTTCCATGGGTGTGGGGGGGTTGTCTAGGGGGTAGGGGTGTTCAGGGGGTGGGTAGGGCTTTGAAGGGGTATGGGGTGTCCAGGGGGTGGGTGGGCTGTCCATAGGGGTGGAAGGGCTATCTAAGGGGTAGGTGGTGTCCATGGGGGGGAGGTCGGGCAGTCCATTGGTGGTAGGGGTGTCCAGGGGGTGTTCAGGCTATCCATAGGGGTGGGGGCTATCCACAGGGAGAGGGGGTGTCCATGGGGTGGGCGGGCTGTCAATGGGGGTGGCAGGACTTTCGAGGGGTGTATGGGTGTCCAGGGGAGTACGATGTGTCCATTGCGGTGGGTGGGTAGTCCATGAGGGTGGCGGGGATGTCTAGGGGGTACAGGGTGTCCAAGGGGGTGGGCGGGCTATCCACGGGGGTGGCTTGGCTGTCTACGGGGTTGGGTGGGAAGTCCACAGGGGGAGGGGCTATCCAGGGGGGTGGGTTGGCTCTCCACATGGCTGGCGGGCCTGTCAAGGGGGTACAAGGTGTCCAGGGGGTGGTCGGGCTATCCACAGTGGTGGGGGCTATCTAGGGGAGGGGTGAATCAGTCACAAAAAACCATCAAGTAATTTTTTTTATAGATAAAAAAATAAAGATAATGTTACCTACCTAATCATAAATATTCAAGAAAAAATGAATGATTTTGGTGTGTATGGTAGGAAGCATGATTTGGTTATTATAAATTGGATTAAATTTTTATTGTGGGACAAAAATACTATATGATTTTTCAAATGTAACATTAAAAGGGATTTTTATAACCCATTTATGATTTTTAAATAGAAAGAAGTCTCTATTATGTGATTTTAAAATGGTTTTTTGAAGAATTGTTTATGATGTATCTTTATGGGATTTTTGATTTTCTGTCCCTTGTTTTAGAACATTATATTATTTTGCTAAAGGTTACGTTTTTCATAATTCTTTAGATTGTTACCACTATAAATGAATCAAAATGTAAATAAGGAGATATCTCAGGTAGTCATTCTTATTATCCAGCTATTGTATTACAAGTCTTGGTCTCTACCCAAACTCTTATAGAAGTAGAATATCCATGTTCTTCTCGGATCATTGATTATGCATGGGATTTTCTAAAATTGCATCCACTATTTTTTATTGGTGATCAAGGATCCCAAGAGGCAACAAAATGGGTAGCTATGATAAATGTGATCTTCGAGTTGTTAAAAACCCTATAATCCATGGGGGTGGGGGGCTTTACAGGGGGTACAGGGTGTCCAGGGAGTGGGTGGGCTATCCATGGGAGTGGCAGGGATATCTAGGGGGTGGGCGTGTAACACCCCAAGCTTCCACAGTACGCTTCTCTTTGAATAATATAGTAGTGTGTGTTGTACGCAACATCGAGTTCTAACACACACCACAACCAATCAAAGTAGCCCTTATGAATATTAATACCCACTTTTTGAAATTTTATAAATTTTATTATTCAAATTGGACTTCATTTTTGGATTAGGAATATCAATATTAGCTTAGGTTGAATTTTTGGTACTTTTCTGATAACTTTCATATTTTGATGAATAGTGAAAATTACTAAATATTAATTGAAAACAACATTTTTTTAATCGAAACAATTAATAGTGATAAATTATGAATTTGAGTGGTTTTAAAGTATAATTAGATTATATTTTTACTATTTAATCCAATGTTGGTCATTGGACATAATTTCACATTTAAACTGGACATAAGAAAGTGTCAATCTTTTGATAGTTATTATTTGTTAAAAACACGCTTTTTGTTTTGACAATGGTAGTAAATTTTCAATTAATTTCTGCCACTTCTGTGTTTTCAATTTAGAAAAATGGATTCCATATTTAGAATCAGGAGGTCCAAATGTAACAAATCAATTTTTCCCTCATCACCATCACTATCATCACCATCATCATCATCCTCACCCTATTCCTCATCATCATCCCCATAATCATCCATGCCCTCCACAATTCCCTCCTCCTCGCCCTCATACTCATCCTTGGCCTCCTCATCGCCCTCCTCCTTCGCCTCACCATCCTCCTCTTCCTCGGCCTCCTCCTCGCCGTCCTCCTCCTCCGCCTCGGCCTCCTCCTTGCCATCGTCTCAACCACTACTAGAATTTCCATGTGGTACACCATATATAGAATGCATCGACAACATATATTCATCAAAAGTGGTGCTGGCCTCTGGTGAATGTTTTGGATGTAAAACATCCCTCTGTTTCATAAATGCAGTGTTTTCCATGGAAGACTGTTCTACCATCTCTGTGGCCCTTTTATCAGCCTATTCATCCAGTACCTTAACCTATTGCGACTCATTGTCTATAGAACTCATACTTGAGAAGGTTCAATACCACATCGTAACTATACTCTTACTAGGTGTCAACGAACTCTACCATGGTGCTCATCTCCCAACACCTGATGTAACTGATCGTTTGGCCCAAAATTTCCAGGTTCCTGGGCAACAAGGGCCTATAAAGAATCCTTTTACAAATATAAATAGATTATTAAGTCACAAAATATAGATTGAAATTTTAAATCTACAATGTAAAACATACAATCTGTTGTTCTGTCAGTTCATTAACTGCACTTCCATCGTTCTTCCTTCTACTCGAGCTAAATAGTTTTTCTTGAGGCACATGTCCTTCTATATTCAATTTATGCCTCTACAATGACATTGAATTTAAGAAATCATAATTAAAAATAGGATACCAATAATTAATTTTCTAACTAAAATTATGTAAAAACTTTAGCAATCAAATAAATTATGGAGGAAGCAATAGAAAGTGAAAGTAGTAAAGAAAAATTATAAACTATCATACCAGCTGCCTCTCATGATTTGGCCTCATAGTACGTCCCAATGTGTGGAGGTATTTTTTAGCATCAATGATTTTTTTATTTCTTCAGTATGAATCCTAAATTAAATTCCATAATTAGTATTAATGAAAAACATGAAAATTTTCATTTAAATACATCTAGTGTGATTAATACCTTAAATTGGGTAGTGATCAAATGAGTAATCATCTGTCGATACTCTTCTAATGGAAAATTATCCATGATAGGGACTACCTCTAACTATGAGTCCACTACAGCATGCCATCCAATGTACAACTTGCTCTTATAAGTTCTCCAATGCTCACATAAATCCTTTAGACGTGCTAGTCGTGCACCCTCAGCATCAAAAAAATGAAACCGATAACGACACAAAAATATTAATTCATATAAATACATAAAATAATATATTGAATTAAATAAAACAGAATTTTTACCAATATATCTTCCCAACCATTATCCTTGACTTTATTAGGAAGCTGTCTCCATGAGAGTAGGCTGACAGGAATGATGTCAGAGTATTTGGAAAGCATCTCCAAAAAATCCGACATTGCTACCCTAATTTTTCAATCATTTGACAATCTTCATTGTAGTCCAACATCAACTGTGTGTGGTGGTTACACACCACACGCATGTGTGTATTCTCTCTCCCCCACTTCCTATCAGTATATGTATCAGTTATAAAAGAAAAACAAATATTTTATCAACACTTGTTATAATGAAAATAAATAATGGTGTAAAACTTTGTTAGGGTTGAATAATTATACATGCAGTAGTCTGATCAATGGGCACCGATGGATCCATAGAAACTGAAGGAACACCATATACAGATGGAGTGGGTCCCAATGTATTCTCTGTAGGGATAGACTCTATCGGATCAGGAGTCAAAAAAGATGGAATATTAAAGCCAGGAGAGAATTAAGTATATGTAAAAGAAGATGACAGGGATGGCAAGATGAATTCTAGATGGGGAGTGGGAATCATCATAGGATATGGTACAGATGGGTGAGGAGGATCAGATGTAATGGGTGGTGAAAACATGGGAGGACTAAATATCATGTGTGTTCTTAGTGACACACCAGGACCAGAATGTGGGATGAAAGGTATGTTAGTGGGAGGGGCAGGGTCTAATTGGGTACGCCGACCAGATCATCTAGCTCTGGTACCACCCCCCTCATATGAACACCCTGAGTACTGGGAAAACTACTAGGCTGCTCATCAAGTAACTATTTCTTATATATGGATCATTAAAAAATGCTGAAAACAAAATTAATTACATGACATTATATATTATCTAAATATTTATATTTGAAATAAAATACTCACTACAGACACTAGTGGTGGAATTCCCATCTCAGTTATGCAAATATTTTTGTCCATCGTCTGTTCATGTCACATCTCTTCATTTGGATGCATTTCCTACATTAAAAAACAAATATTGAAGTAATTAGAAAAGTATAACTAATCTGTAACCCAAAAAAATGATCTTGAACAGATATATAATGTAGCCAATAAATCATACAACATGTAATAAAAAAGTTTAATTTTTAGTAGGATAGATATTTACTGAGTTTCATTAGTCTATTAAAATCATGGAACATTGATTCTACCAGATTCATAAAGGATAAAAAATTAACAAAATTAAGGAAAATTTTAATTTATTTAGCTCAGGTAGATAATGCATGTTTCTATACATGTTTTCAGAAGAATGAAAACCATCATGTTCATTACCTGGTATAATATTAAAGAGAGGTCTTAGAGTTATACTAATTTTATACATATCACATTTGAATCATTGGAATGTTCACCAAGTTAGAAATGTTGGTTTCGTAGGTTTAAATATAGTTTAATTCCAAATTATAAAATAAAATTAAAATAAAATTACAACCAATAAACATTGAAAATTCACATAATAGTAAAGTCGGATACAACATATTTGTAATCAATATTAAATCAATTTGAATAGTACCAACCTTAACAACCCAAGTCGAGGTAAACCTAAAAATTGAGAACATGAATAGATGATTTTATATATTTCCCACCACAACATTAAGTTCATAATAAACTTAGACAATTGAGGTATTAGAGTCATAAAAAGTAATAAATGGATCATTTCCAATGGAAGTAGGGATGGTGTCAATTCCATCATCATCATCATCAAAAATATGTCTTGGAATTACTTCAATAATGACACCAAATTTCAGTCGAAGATGGTCTTTGACATAAAAAACATATTTCTCCATTGATGCCAATACATATGGTTCATTGATAGCATGAGTGTGAGTCATATCAATTACTCAAAATACACAATCATCAATAAATGTGACATTCCTCGTCATAGAATCAAACCACTAGAATTTCATCATCGTGACTTGTCCATGAGAACAATAATCCAATATTATTATTTTTTCAACGACTCCATAATAACCTACATTTTAAATAGCGGTCTACTATCTAATGAACTAGCATAAGAGTCTGTTGTGGAATTGACCATAACACCATCATATTGTGTTCTCATGTTCTTTGTGCATTTAGTGATAAAAAATCTCTACCCATTGGTGAAAATTTATTTAAGTCACGAACTACGGTATTAGGACCAAAAGACAAAACTCTTATTTCCTCAGATATAGAGTCAGTAGGAAAACTCTATATCAAAAATATAAATGAATATTAAAATCAATTAAATATTGTTTTAATTATATTAAACAGTAATATTATTACCTTCAATTTTAACCAAGCAGAAAACTCTTTGCTATGAAAAGTCTCCCTCCTTCTCAAAGATACAGAACAATGATTTCTATTTATCATTGCTTTATGTTCCCTATAGATAAAAATTTGAATATATTAATATATATGTATATATATATATATATATTTGAATACATACATATTGAATTTACTTAAAATATGTAGTCATCGAATGTATCACTATTGAACAAAACTGTGTGATGTGCCATCTCCCGCTCTTCAAGGAATAATGTCTTCAATGTTTATGATCCTAGAATTCCTCCTGTTTGAGGAATTGATGGATAACTGGGTTCAATTTTCTCATACTATTATTCTTCATTTCTCATTGGTCTGTTCATTACTGTAGTAAGATCAGACATATTCATAGAGTAGAAATCTATACATTCTTGAGCCAAGTAATTTTTCATGATAGAACCTTAAGGATGATTCATGTTACGGATATAATAATTTAATGTGTACATATTCCTTTCAGTTGGATACATCCAACGAAAAGAAATATTCCCTATAAAAATTATTTTAGTTGGAATATAGACAACTAGAGGAATCATGCATGTGAAAAATGATAGAATAAATATTTTCTCTAACTCACAAAAAATTAATGGGTCATCTGCCAAAATTTTTTGAAAGAAGGTCATGGAGAACATCTTAGCACAATTATCTCTAAATAAATTGCACAACCAAAAAACAGCGCCCCATAAATAATTGGAAAAAAGATGACGAATTACTATTGGAATCAACTCATGCAGAAGGATGTGATAATCATGAGTTATCAAAGATTTTAGCTTCAACTCTCTTCTGTTTACCCATTTAGAAATGTTTCTTGAATATCCATTTAGAACATTAATAATCTCTAGTACTTCTTGAAATTACTTTTTTCTGTAGGTATCATCACATGAGAAGTACAAGGAACTTTCCATTTACTTTCACTGATACAAACAAGATGAAATTATGGTTTGATGCCCCAATCCACCAAGTCATGTCGATATTGTAAACCATCTTTTGTATTTCCATTAAAATTTAGAAGAATAAAAAGCAATATTTCACATATATTCTTTTTAAATGTGCATTACGTCTAAGTAATGATATAACAAATATTTTGAATCATAAGGATAATCAAAGAAGATACTTATCTTCATCCAATTGTAATGGGTATTAGGGAAACATTCTTTCTCTTTCCATATTTCATTTTTCCCTTCCCGAATGAAAAACTGAAATCATTCAATTCATTAAGAACATCAGTTTCAGACATACACTATGGTGGATCATCGGTCCATATGGTATTTTCAAATCTTCAATGATTATTTCTATATGGATGGTCCATTGGAAAGAATCGTCGATGTCCCATAAAACTAAAACTACAATTATGTTTCAGTCTTCTGGATCGTGTATTCTTCATACAAACAAGACATGATAGTTTTCCCTTCGTGATCCATCCAGATATCACTTCATAATTTGGAAAATAATTGATCGTCCACATAAGTGCAACACGCATTTGAAATATGTCTCTCAAAAATGCATTATATGTGCGCACAACCACATCCCAAAGTAGTTTTAACTCTTTTATTAAAGGTTTCATGTATATATCTATATCATTTCTAGGATCAGAAGGTCCAGATATGAGTATACTCGTGAGAGTGAAAGGTTTTTCCATACACAACCATGAGAGAAGATTATAAATGTGTATAAAAACCAGACTTATGTTGTGTGATGTATGCATCTACCCAAACAGATTAAACCCATCACATGAAATACCCAACCTCACATTATTCACGTCAACTACAAAATCAGGATATCGAGCATCAAATCTAAGCCATGAAAATCCATCTGTAGGGTGAACCCACTCATCATTAGTCTTTTTATATCTGTATCATTTTATCTCATTTTTATTGATATTTCATCAGACATAAAAAGATTCTGGAGTCTGGGGATCAATGGAAAGTGCCACCTTACTTTTTGTGGCACACAGGATTGAGTTCCATCAGCTTTTGGCTTCTAGTGGGATGTGCCACATTTATACAATAATTTCATTCAGTAGCTTCCTCCCATAATAAACTGCAATCTTTTGGGAAAGCATGAATTTTGTTTCTTTAATATTTGAGTTCCTCAACTAACTACCATTCCATATAGTGGTTTGAGGGAATATCTGCATCATTTGGAAGTAATTCCTTCAAGAAGGTAAGAATATAATCAATGGAAGTATTAGAAATCCCATACATAGTTTTCCCATGAAACAATCGGATTAAAAATTCCAGTTTTTTCATTTAACTTCATTATTGATATACGAGAGTCGGGGTAGCATCATTCAATTTTTTCACCCAGAAAATATCCTCATTTTCATTAGACGCTTCCTGTGTGTTCATATCGAAATCTTCTTGGGTCGGAATCTTTTATTTTACATGATGAAGAATAAATAGAAATCAGTTATAAAACAAATTCTTCAATCATGTCCTCTCATTTGGGTCATCAACAATTTGAGATTTCATTTTCCCTCTATTGTGATACCACACAAAATAGTTTTCTTGAAAACAATATTTGGTTAGGTGGTAGCTGACTTATTCATGGCTCAACCAAGGTCTTCCAACACAATTGTAACAGGGGTAGTGTATGTGACCACTATCTAAAGCATTGTTAAATGAAAAATCTAAAAAACTATCCAAATTGTTTTGTAAATCGCTTGAGATCTGATCAGTTTCATACATCCAACTTCAATCCATTTTGTAAAAAAAATTAAAAGTCATTTGGTCAAAAGAAATTCAATAATATTGAAGTTTCATCAAAATATATTTAAGCAAATGAGAATTTTTCACTTTATATGAAACCATCACTAACACACTACTCTATATGAGAATCATAATATAAAAAAAATATCTTTGAAGAATTATACATGAGTGTACAAGATCATGTACACTTGTGGAGGTGAATTATTCAGAAGTTCAGTAAATTTTAGATAGAAAAAAATTAATATTTTAGTAGATTATTTGAGTGATCACATACACTACCCAAGGGGATGGGTAGTGTTCAGGGGTGGGGGTGTCCATGGGGTGGGGCCTGTCCCGGGGGGTGGGTGTGTTCATGGGGGTCAAGGGTGTCCAGGGGGTTTGTGGGCTGTCAACGGGGGTGGCAGGACTTTCTAAAGGGGTGGTGGGGCTGTCTAGAGGGGTAGGGGTGTTCAAGGGGTGTGTGGGTTGTCCACAAGAGTGGGGCTATCTAGGAAGGTAAGGGGTGTCCAGGGGGATGAGGGTTTTTGGGTGTGGTGGGGGTATCCAGCGGGTGGGTGTGTTGTCCATGGGGTTGGGGGGCTGTCCAGGGGGTAGGGGTGTCCATGGGGTAGGAAGGCTGTCCACGGGGGTGGTGGGGCTGTCCAGGGGGGGTACATGATGTTTAGAGGGGTGTGCGGGTTGTCCATGGGGGTGGTGGGGCTTTCTAGGTTGTAGTTGTGTCTAGGGGTGGGTGGGCTATCAATCTTATGAAAACCAAACGATGGGGGTTAAGGATTAGAGAATTATTTTTTAGTGAAAATCGAATTTGGTAGGATTAGTGACTTGATAACATGATGGTATCAAGATTGAAATTGGGAAAATATCGGGGCATTGGATTCTGGTGGATGGAATACGGGTTAGTGAATATCTATTGGTATTTATTAGGAATGATATAACGTATGGTAATGAGTTTGTAAGGATTTTCATCATCATGGCATGATGATTAAGGGTGTTTTCCTAAATGATGATGTATGGATTCCTCGATATTTTTTATCATATCTTGAATTAAATTTATGATTTCATTAGAAGGTAAAGTCTATATAGAATCATTATTCATTTAATACATGTAGAGGTAGGCTTATGAATATGGTACATTCATATGGTAGTACGTCTCTGGTTTAGGTGGATATATAAGGGGATTTTCATCCCATGGTCTCTGTATAAAAGGATTCTAAAAGGCACTCACCACCTTCCAAGGATATATTATTTTTAAAAAAATGTTTTGTGGGAGAAGGAATTAAACTTATATGGTTGATTTCACTTTTAGATTATGATATACCTTACTCATCAAGATGACTAGACAAGAACCAAAACCAAAGAGGTCACATACCTATCCAAATTTCAAAAAGTGATGACTTCCCAATGCTTATTGGTGAACTATGGAGGTGATGAATTCTCACCTTCATAGCCCCCCCTCCCCACCTTACCCCCAAAAGACTCCCCCTGCATAGCCCCTACCCCATGCACACCCCCCTTCCCACCTGCACATTGTACATCCCCGCCACCTGCACAACCCCACCATCACACCCCCTCTCATCCACCCAATTCACAACCCCCCACCTGCACCCCCCCCCCCCATGTGCACAGCCCCCCCTCCCCCACCCCCACCTTCACACCCCCCCCCCCCACACACACACACACACCTCACCCCCAAAAAACTCCCACCTGCCCACCCCACCCCAAACATGAACACTCCCCTCCCCCCACCCTCCCCCACCTGCATAGCCCACCCCCACCTGTACACCCCCCCCCCCACCTCACACCCAACAGACTCCCCCCACTACACACCCCCCAATTTCACATCCCCCTTCACCCACTGCACATCCATCCCCCCCCCCCCCCACTTGCAGAGCCCCCCCCCCCCCCCCACCCCCACCTATAAACCCCCCACCTTACCGCACGCCCAACAGACTACTCCCCACTAAACACCCCCACCTGAACATCCCCCTTCACCCACTGCACACACCCCCACCTACACCCCCCCCTGCACAGCCCCCTTCCCCCCACCGCCATCATCACAGCTGACCCTACCCCCAATGTACACCACCCCCACCTCACCCCAGTAGACTCCCCCTACACCCCCCCCCCCCCCCCCCGACCTGCACACCCCCACCTGCATAGCCCACCCCCACCTGCACATCCCCCCCCCCCACCTCACATCCACCTGCATAGTCCCTCCAATTGTTAAATATTTCATATATTATAATTATTTAAAAAAAACTTTTTATATGATTATCAACATATCCGACATGAATTTACATGGATTATTCTTAAGAATATCCCCATATGAGTGTTATAGTATGATGGTTTATATGTAAACAACCATATTAACCTCACTCATATGATAAATAAATATTATAGGCTCAAAGTATACCAAATAGGTACACACTTAAAATTATACATAGTTAAGGTATAGTAAACTAAATTCCATACAAACTACCATATCACCCTGCTAAAAATGGAAAACCACCTACACCACTACCCTAACCAGCCCATATCCCTTAATATGGTTCACTATATCTAAAAAATGAGTGGATATAAATATTTAAAATAAATTAGATTCACACAATCATGATATTTGAAGTGTATAAAAAACAGAAAACAAATCAAATAGGAATTATTGTGTATACCAAAGAACACAGACCTCAGGTTTAGGCCAAATCGAAACTGATAACAAAAAATAGATTCAAAACATTAAACATAAGGTTTCACTTATATATTTGGAGTCAATAACAAAAAAATTCATGATAGAAGATGGATCTGGTGGATTAATTTTTAGAGCAAGAGAGCTCCGCTTTAGGTCTTTGCATTAGGCCTGCAATCGCACGGATGGGGGATTGGGTCTGTTGAAAATTTAGGGGAAAAAATTCCTAATGGTTTAAAAAACTGTTGTTAAATGTATGATTTACTAATGGTTTGAAAACCCGTTGGGAAATCCTACCTAAAACTCACATATCCCAACGGTTTGACAAAACCGCTGGGTAAAATTCATCTAAAACTCACATATCCCAGCAGTTTGATAAAACAATTAGGTAAAACACATCTAAAAATATCTAATCTAATGGTTTACTGAAACCATTGGGTAATTAATTCTTGACATCCCTACTCTAATAGTTTATGAAAACCATTGGAAAATTTCTGTTGGTATGTCATCCATTTACAGTGGTGACAATTCATTACCATCCTAGAAAAGAAAATAAATTAGTCGATGCTTTAAGTAGAAACAATAATTCTACATTAACCATGTTATGTTTGGAACAAGATCATTTCAATAATGATCTTATGAAAATTGTCATAAAATTTATTGGTGTAGGAGATTCCTCTTTATTGTTTCAGGTGGTAGTGAAATCATCTCTGGCAGACATAATAAAGCAATCATAAAAAGAAGATAGTGAGTTGCAGAAAAATGTAGATTTGGTTTAGAAGGGTAAGTTACCTAAATTTAACATTAATAAAGAATGTGTTTTGAGATATGGGAAGATATTATGTGTTCCTTGTGATTCACAGTTCAAGAAAGAGCTGTTATATGAAGCACATAGTTCTCTTTTTTTAGTTCATCCTAGTAGTAATAAAATGTACAGAGATCTTTGGGAGTATTATTGGTGGGATGGAATGATAAGAGATATTGCTAAATTTTTTGGGAACTATTTTGAACTGCCAATAGGTTAAAGAAGAGAGACCGTTATCGAAAGGGATGCTTCATCCTTTACCAGTGCCATAGTGGAAATGGGAAAATATATCCATAGACATCATTGTGGGATTACCAAAGACATATCGAGGTAATAATGCAATCTGGGTTATGGTTGATCGATTAAATAAATATTCTCATTTCCTTCCAATTAGAGATACATTGTCTCTAGATCAACTTTTTCAATTGTATGATAAAGAGATAGTTAGGTTACATGGAGTTCCCCTCTCTATTGTATATGATCATGATGTCAGGTTAACTTATAACTTTGGGAAATGCCTTATGAATTTGTTGGGTACTGAATGAAATTTCACTTTAGATTTTCAGCCTCAATCAGATGGAAATTTAGAATGCAACATTCAGACCTTAGAGGATATACTACGTTCATGTTCACTAGATTACCAGGGATGTTGGGAGCAACATCTTTCTTTGGTTGAGTTTTCTTATAATAATAGTTTTCATTCTAGTATATAGATGGAACCATTTGAGGCAATATATGGAAATATGTCACATACATGACTTATTTTAAAGTAAAAATTTCATTTATCTTACATTCATGCATTGGGGGGGTTCTCAAGATTTTTTGGAGGAATGAATGAGTTTTCATGAATTGGGCCAAACCGTGAGCCCAATTCCAGATTTAAAAATAAATTTTGATTCCTTTATAACTCCTTCATTTTACAATATTTTTCATCAATTACATTTTCTACTTGGCCTCCCCTGACCTTTTAACACCACCATATTAATTTTGACCATTTAGGAATCTATAATCATGGTGGATTTGGGTTTTTTCAGGGATTGGGCCTACCCAAAAGCCAATTTCCTGCATTAAAAATATTTTTTAATTATTTAATATATCCTTATATTTTTATGTTTTTTTTGGTGATTTAAACTCTCACCAAAGCCCACATACCCAAGGCACGCCCCCATTCTCCCTTCCCCATATTTGGAACTAGGTTTAATCGCGAATTGGGATGAAACGTCTCTAAATTTCTTAAATCTCACAGATTTGAAGAGGTAAATTGATTATTTTATAACTCCTTCATTTTTGAGTCTTTTCCCCCATTCCAGTTCCTACATGATCTTCTTGCCCATGATCGAACCTCCCTTGAAGGTTTTGTCTCTTTTCAAATTCAGATACGGGTGTATTTGGGGTGAATATTTGAATATATTTTTCAAGGTAAGTGATTCCTTCTTGTTTTCTTCCTTTCCCCTTAGGGTTTCCTCCCTCTTTCATTATGTTCTAGAATTTCCAGAAGTTAGGGTTATAACCTAGGGTTTGATTTGGTCTCTTTTTGGTCAAATATTGTAGTCTAGGGCTGGATTTTTCTTCCTTGTGGTTTGGTGGTGGTGTGGTTGATGTTTCACACTATATTTTGAGGGATTCGACACTTTTGATAGGTGATTCCATGGTTAACCATTCCTTGATGAGTTATTTTTCTTGTTTTACTAGTTTTTCAATTTCCCCATATTCTGTGTATGGTGAAAAAACCATTTTTTAGGGATTTTGTTAAGTATTTAATTTTATAATTTCTTTTGGAGTAAGTTGTGATCTTTTTTAATGTAACAAGTGTGGTATCTTTTGTAGTAGTTTTATAAAATATAAAATTGATTTATTAGTGGTTAAAAGTGGCTGAAAATTCTATTTTGTTAATTTCTTAGTGTCATGTGGGCATTGGAAGGGGGTTTTAATAATAGTTTTTGTGTATAATACTTTTTTATACATTTTGAGATTATTTTATGAAAATGGGTGTTTTCATTTGTATCTTTCATGGTATTATTCAAGGATATATTATCACACTTCAAAGTAGTTTTATAGATGTCTATAGTGCATCCAATTCTACTTTGGTAGTGTTTGTGTGTGTTTTTTTCCTTGAAAAATGGTTTTGAAATGGGTTTTACGAGAAAAGATTGGATATACTCTTTGGGGTTATTTTATGAAATATTTGAATGATTTAATTATTTATGTAAGTGCTGACCATTTTGGAAACTGTTTTGGAGTGTGTGTATTTTAAAATGGTACATTTTAAATGTTAAATGGGTTGTTTTTTGATGTTTTTCCATCTTGGAAATATTTTATAAAAATGTTTGAAGGATTTACTAAAGTGTATAAGAGATGTGAACGTGATGTGGGATGTTTTGTGTGAGTGTGATGTGAAAAATGGATTTTGGTTATGAAAAGGGTATTATGTAACATGTGTGTGGGCTGTTATGTGAGTTGGAATATCTTGTTTTGGTTTTATAAAAAATTTTAATGGATTTGTGTAAGTGTAAAAGAAATGTGAAAAGTGTTGTGGGCTATTTTGTTGTGAGTCAGATTTCAAAATCAATTTGAATGAAAAGTGGAACTTTGTGACTTTTCTGGTATACGTGTGGAATTTTTGGTGAATTTATGATTTGGAAATGATATTTTCATATGCTAAATATATTTCATGACTTTTTGAACTTGTTTGAGCACAAGGGGAAAACCCGGGTATCTAGGTGGGTGGATTTGTAATAGTATGCTAGTGAATCTGTGGGGTTTGGACTCAGTTTCACTTAGAAATATTGATGCATAAAACACTAAAAAAATATGATAATGACGATTGGGGACAACTAGGTTATGGTTATGTTAACTACTAGTGGATCGTTCATGAGAATGAACATTTTTTATGGTTACTCTCACCGAGATATGAGGTACCAGGGACCCATAGCTAGCAAGTGCCTAGGGGTTATTTCCTATTTCTTGGGCTCATTAGATCCTTTATAATCACCATTGGCATACAACATATTTGGCTGGAAAATTCAGTTTCATTGGAATTTATTTTAAAAGTGTTTATTCTTTAAATTATCCCACTTGAAAACTTATTTTTTTTAAGTTGCATCTTTTAGAAATTGTAACTAGAAATTACATGTTATTTAAAACTTGCATTCTTATCATCTTTGAATGATTATCGCCTGGAATATCTTAGTGGTGGTATCCTAATAGACTTTTTCTCACACCCTACTTACACTTTGGGTGTAATTAGACTGGGTAATTTTTTTTGTTGTAGGTTTGGATACATATTTTGTGCCAACAATTCGGGTTTTTACCGGTCGTTCGTGGTGCGATGTTGTGGAGATGGCTTGAGGGTGGTACCTCTAGCCATGTGGGGGTTCTTGGGTTGTACTTATTTGGTTTCATACCTTTTTAATGGTCTTTAAACATTGTTTTAACTTTTTTAATTCCATTCTAATATTTTTCAAAAGATAGTTTTAGTTGAAAAATATAGATTTGTTTTATTGAGTTTGTTTCTTGTTTAATCTTTATAAACTTGGGTAAATCATTCCCAAACTTCATTTTATGATAACCAAAAACTTGTTCCAGACCATGGGGATCGGGAACACACTTCAGGCCTTGTCGTGGACTAGGTTAGGTGCCGGTTTTGAAGGGGACCAGATTCGGTTTGTGACAAAATGTTATCAAAGGAAGGTTCTCTCTCTTTGGGTCATGTTATTTAGAGAATAGTCGGGATAGTCTAGAGTTAGGATTTTTGGGACATGTAATTATAGTTATGAGTAATTTGGTGGATCACCACACCCCATTAAGGGATGCAAGTCCCCAGGGGAGGTCGGGACTTTCTTGAGTCATTTGGTTTTCATGGTTTGATGATGATTAGGGGAATTGAAAAGAGAGTTGGTTTAATGGTCTCAGTGATCTCATAGGGTCTGAAAAGCCGTGTGGAGCCAGAGATATTTTCCCTTGAACACTCTCTGTGATGGTGATGTGATTATAGTATGTCCTCCAACCATATGTCCAAGACACCCACCAATGCTAATTTCCCCATGAATTGTCTTGTTTTCCTTTAGTTTTGAAATCTTGGATGTTGGGTTTTAAAACAAAAAATTACATGGTTTTAAGAAGCGTAAGTTTTTTTTTTTTGAAATTATTTTCTAATAAATATAGAAGGTTTTGAATTTTAAAATGGTGGAACTGAGTTTTCAGAATCATTTTGAAATGGAAAATTGTGTGTTTACACCTCTTTTGAAAGCATAAAATAGTGTTAAAGTTGGTTTTGAAAAAGTGTTTCCAATAGAGTTTTATTAACTGTTGAGAGGTGTTTTAATGGGATGAGATGTTTTGAAATTAATGTGTATGAAATGAATGTGAGTTTTCATTTAAATGATTGTCCCTTTTTGAAAATCATGGTATGATGTAATTTGGGATTGATTTTGTGGTTAACGGTTTTTGAGAAAATGGAGGTATTGGTTGTCTGTTTTCGTTATGAAAAGTTGAAAGAATTTTTTTATTTTAACCGTTGGTATTTACATGATCCTCCACATGCATGGGGTTATATGGGATGATGGATGGATGATGGCATGGCTGGATGATTTCTGAGATGGATATGAGGAGGGTGCTTAGTGTGGCACAGAAACATGCATGTGTGAGGCCCATGGGGTACCATTAGTGGATACACTAACCGATGAACTATTTATATTCAAAAAGATGATTTTAAAGGAGAAACTTGATGTCTTTATGACTAGTTTGGGATGGTGTATATTGTGTGTTTTTATTAAATTTTGATGTTGTGGGATGTTTTGAGTCCAAGAACCCCTCCTGTAGGTTCTGTGTTTTGGGTTTGTGTTTGGTCTGTAAGCTGTGTTGAAGGTCCGGTTAGTGGTCTCTTCTAAGAAATGTTTTGGGACGACTTTACAGTGGTTCCTTTCATGTTTTTACATCGGTTTTGTGGTATATCTTGACAAATGGACCATCTTGGTTGGGTCCTTGGGTTTAATCATTGGAAAAGGTACACCTCATTAAGGGTTACTGCACAACTGAAGTGCAACCCGGATTGTTTCGCCATTTGTAGACCCTCCAGTTGATCAATATAAGGAATCATTTTCTTTACCTTTTTAGATTGAGTCTACACCAGTTCTTTTCATGGTTTTTTGTATCCTCTTGTAGTGGGATACTGATCATGGAAGGTTGAAAGAGACCTTATCCTTTTTAGTTTTCTTGATTTTCCGAAGGTGGAAGTGGTCTGGGGTTGTTAGCATGGACGAGTATCTGGATGGTGTCTAAGAGGTCCTCTCGGTCCATAGTAGTCTCTTCGAAGAAGGAGTTCACATTAAACTACCAGTGTGTGATATATGGTCATGAGAGGATTTTGTGGCCACTTTCTATAATTATGTGTTGTTTGGGCATGATGTATAAGGTCCCTCTCCATGCATCATTTATAGCAGTCATAATGGTCATGTTCAGTTATGCCTTGTGATTTCATGTGTTTGATTGACTATAAAGGTTAAAGTTGTGAAATCCTATGAGGGGTCTGTTATGTTGGAATAATTTATCCCTTGGAAAAACATTAAAATATTCCATTTTAGAGGAAGGTGAGTATAGGTGTTCTTTACTTCTATTGTTTCTCACTCTAAGAAACAATGTGTGATGTGTGTGCAATTTATATGCCCTTGTTTCAGTGAAATACAGAGTTAGGGTAAAGTTAGTTTGGAATGTGTTATGTCTTAGCAAATATTATTGGAGATTTCATTGTAGTTATTGGTGGAACCAAAAGAATAATACTTGTTTAGGGGGTTTCCAAAGCCCAACTGTGAGGTCGAAGATGCTTAAATCATTTGAGCTCCAAGCATAGGTTTTGGAGAGAAGATGGATCATAGTCAAGGAAAATCCCAGGGTCAATTAAACCCTTATACAATGTATTATCCTTAGTATGAAAGATAGGAATATTTTAAACCTCTGGTTTCATCATCTTTATTCTGTTGTTTTCGTTTGGTGGAAATAGGTTGAGGGCATTTTACCCATGTCATCACCTAATGTCATTCCCTACCCCCTTTGGTTTCTATTGATTCATTAGAGAATGGTTGGAAATTGGGATAGATAGGCTGCTCACACAGTTTGTGAATGTTTATTAGTGATCATGTTCTAGGAATCCATGTAGAAAGAATTATTTTCACATTTAGTGCATGGTTTCCCAAACCGTGTGGACTAACCGTGCACCCTTCCCAAATCATTAAATGTTTTTGGGTATTTCTGTGTCATCCCATGTTGGTCAGTTAAGATGGTTGGTTCTTATGGTGGGGAGACCCACTATGATTCTCTTGTATCTTCCTTTGTAAATTTCGAATGGAATTCTACCCTTTGTACTAGGGAGTCCATTCAGTCCTCCCCTAGTTAGTGTCTTAATTCTGTCTCAGAAAAATATTGGTTGTTTCTAATGGTGAGGATCCAATTTGTGTCCCCCATACCAATAAATCAGAATTAACCATGGTCTTGGAAAGGTGGTAGGTAGTCCTATTTGAAACTATCTAGATACCAACATCTTCCTTGAGTAAACATTGGGATTGGAGAGTGGCCAATGGTTTAGTTAAAGTAAGGTAAGTGTAACCTTGTTCGAAGTTGTTGTTTGTTTTGGTGAATTGCTTGAGTCTTGTTCGAATAGTGTTTGAGGAGTTTCATTTTGGGATAAATAATAAATGTGATTGATAATTTTAGGTATGTCGTGTATTTTTTGGTTGTGAGAGTAATCCTTTCTTAACTGATCACTGGAGGTGTTTTGGCCTTCGGGGGAGAATCTTGTCAAAGAAGTACATCTTTTTTTATCGATTGGGTTTGGTTTTTCTATTTGGCCTTGCTGTGGCTTTTCGAGGATGTCATGTTTTCATGGTGGGGATAATTATAAAATACATGACTTATTTTAATGGAAAATTTCATTAAAGTTCCATTCATGGTTTTTTTGTGGGTTTCTCAAGGTTTTATGGAGGAATGGGTGTGTTTTCATGAATTGGGCCAAATCATGAGCCCAATTCTAGATTTAAAAATAAATTTTTATTCCTTTATAACTCCTTCATGTTGTAACATTTTTCATCCATTACAATTCCTACATTTCCTTCCCGGACCTATTAACACCACCATATTAATTTGGACAATTTAGGAATCCATAATCATGTTGGATTTGGGTTTGTATTTCAGGGATTGGGCCTGCCCAAAAGCCCATTTCCTAAATTAAAAATATTTTTTAATTTTTTAAAATTACCTTTAGTTGTTACGTTTTTTTGTTGATTCTAACTCTCACTAGTGCCCACTTACCCAAGTCATGCCCCCATGCTCTCCTACCCCTCTTTGAAGCTTTGTTTCATCTCGAATTGGGATGAAACATATCTGAATTTATCAAAACTCCAAGATTTGAAGAGGTAAATTGATTATTTAATAACTCATTCATTTCTCACTCTTTTTCTCCCATTACAGTTCATACATGATATCTTCATACTTTATTGAACCTTCCTTTATTGTTTGGTTGTTTTTTATTCATATACTGGTGTATTTGGGGGGATTTTTTCTATATTTTGTTCATGGTAAGTTATTCCTTCTTATTTTCTTCATTTTCCCTTACTGTTTCCTCTCTCTTTCATTATGTTCTAAAATGTCTAGAAGTTAGGGTTCTTACCTAGGTTTTGATTTGCTGTCTTGTTGGTCAAATATTGTGTTCTAGGGCTAGATTTATCATCCTTTTGGTGCGGTGGTGGTGTGGTTGATGTTTCGCACCATGTTTTGAGGGATTCGACACTTTAGGTATGTGATTCCATTGTTAACCAATCCTTGATGAGTTAGTTTGCATGTTTTTATGGTTTTTTATGTTCCCCGTATGTTGTGCGTGGTGAGAAACCCATTTTTTAGGGATTTGGTTAAGCATTTAATTTTATAATTACATTTTTATTGAAGTTGTGAACTTTTAGAAGGTACCACATGTGGTACCTTTTGTGGTAGATTTATAAAAAATGAAATTGATTTATTAGTTGCTGAAATGGGCTGAAAATTCTATTTTGTTAATTCCTTAGTGTCATGTGGGCCTTAGAAGGGGGTTTTTGGAATAGGTTTGGTGTGTAAAACGTTGTTATACATCTTTATAGAATTTTATGAAAATGGGTGTTTTCATTTGTATTTTTTGTGGTATTATTCAAGGTTATTTTATCACACTTGAATGTTATAAATGTCTATAGGGCTGAAAATTCTACTTTTTTAATGTTTTGGTGTAGTTTTTTCCTTGAAAAACGGTTTTGAAATGGGTTTTATGAGCAAAGATTGGGTATACTCTTTGATATTGTTTTATAAAAGATTTGAAATATTTAATGATTTATGTATGTGGTAAAACCATTTTTGAAAACTTTTTTTGAGTGTGTATATTTTGAAATGGTGCATTTTAAATGTGATAGGGGTTGTTTTGTGATGTTTTTTATCTTGTAAATGTTTTATAAAAAATTTTGAAGGATTGACTTAAGTGTATAAGAGATGTGAAAGTGATGTGGGATGTTTTGTGGGATTGTGATGTGCAAAATAAATTTTGGTTATGAAAGAGGTATTATGTAACATTTGAGTGGGATGTTATGTGAGTTGTAATATCTTGCATTGGTTTTATATAATTTTTTAATGGATTTATAGAAGTGTACAAGGAATGTGAAAAGTTTTTTGGGATATTTTGTTGTGAGTCGGATTCCAAAATCAATTTTAATGAAAAGTGGACTTTTGTGACTTGTGTGGTATACATTTGGGCTGTTTAGAGAATTTTTGATGTGTAAAAAATATTATAATATGAAAAGTATATTTCTTGAATTAAATAACTTGTTTGAGAACAAGGGGAAAACCCAGGTATCTAGGTGGGTGGACGTGTACTAGTATGCTAGTGAATCTGTGGGGTTTGGACTCAGTTTCACTTAGAAATATTGATGCTTACAACTCTAACTAAACTATGATGATGATGATTTGGGACCAATAGGTTATGGGTATGTTCCCTACTAGTGGTTCGTGCATCAGAACAGATATTTTTGATGATTACTCTCACCGAGATACGAGGTACCAGGGACCCACAGCTAGCTAGTGCCTAGGGGTTATTTATTATGGCTTGTGCTCATTAGATCATTTATACTCACCATCGTCATACGGTATATTTGACTGGTAAATTCAGTATCATTGGAATTTATTTTAAAAGTGTTGATTCCTTAAATTATCCCACTTGAAAACTTTTTTTATGTTGAATTTTATAGAAATTCTAACTAGAAATTACATGTTTTTAAAACTTGCATGCTTTTCCTCTTTGAATGTTTATCGCATGGAATCTCATAGTGGTGGTATCCTACTAGTCTTTGGCTCACACCCTACATACACCTTTAGGTGTATGTAGACTTGGTTATTTTTTTGATACAGGTTTGGTACGACTTTTGTGCCAACAATTCAGATTTTTACAGGTCGTTCATGATGTTGTGTTGTGGATATGGCTTGAGGGTGGTGCCTCTTGCCAGGTGGAGGTTCTTGTTCTATCCTTATTTACTTTAATAACTTTTTAATGGTCTTTAAACATAGTTTTAACTTTTTAAATTCAGTTCTGAAATTTTGGAAAAGATAGTTTTAGTTGAAAATTTCAGATTTGTTTTATTGAGTTTTTTTATTGTTTAATGTTTATAAACTCGGGTAAATCATTCCCAAACATAATTTACGGTACCCAAGCACTTGTTCCAGCCCTTGGGGATTGGTAACGCCCTTCAGGGATTGTCTCAGGCTAAGTTGGGTGCCAGTTCTGATGGCAACCAGATTCAGTTCGTGACAAAAGTGGTGTCGAACTCCAATTTTTTGGGATGAAGTAGGTGAAAGGAAGTTGATGGGACACAAATTGGTCAATGAAATGGAAAAAAAAGATCAGTTTATTTAGAGGAAAATGATAACAGCATATATAATACAAAAAATTTTTGTAGATAACCGGATTAAGATCTTTATTTCAAGGTATGTAACCATGTATTTCTCAAAGTTTCTCTATGGAAAAGTGTGATGCGTTTTGGTAAGAAGGGAAAGTTGAGTCCGAGGTTCATTGGGCCTTAATAAATCATAGAGAAAGTCAGATCAGTTACCTACAGAGTGTGTTTACCATCATTTTTATCCCAGGTACACAATTTTTTTCATGTTTCAATGTTCAGAAAGTATATGTTGGAACCATATCATGTTTTGAGTCTAGAAGTTGTTAAATTGGAATAGAATCTTTCTTGTGAGGAAAAACAAGTCCAGATTCTTGGCCATAGAGAGAAAGTGATACGGAACATGGTAATCCATCAAGTAATTTTTTTTTGGAAAAACCATATTGATTAAGAGGATACATGTGAATCTAAAACTGCTATCAGGGATAAATACCCCCACTTACTAGATATGTTAATAGAATTGTGGGGACGTAATTCCCAAAACGGGGGAATGTGGTAACATCTCTGGTAAATAAAGAATATGAAATTTTTATATTTATTATTATCTATTAATTAAATATTAATTTGACATTAAATTGGATGTTATGTCTGATAGCATACTCAACACTCAACAACAGGTTTCTCTGAAATCTTACATTGCACAAATCATTGAGTTATACCGAAAAAGATTATAATAACATTATTAATTTAAATAGAAGTTAACACATATCCATTGTATTAGAAGGAATAAACAGAACTAACTAATACAAAATTATACATGTTTTTTAATTTTTTTCTTTTATTTAATAAATTTTATAGTATCAAAATAAGAATAAATCTAATTTTAAGCATGAAATACTCTAATATTTTTAAAGGGTAGTTTTACAGCCTGTTGATGGGGAAACCTTTTTAAATCTAGTTTTTTCCACTCTAATATGATAAATTTGAAAAAATAAACTTCTTTTATAGAATAGGGACATCCAAATTTACGTGGGGTGTTTTTTGATATTTTTTTAATAAAGTTCATTTTTAATGAATAGTGAAAAATACTACATTTTAAATCAAAACTGTCTTTTCATCTAATTTATTTATATAGATATATTGTATATTAATTGGTTTTAAAGTGTAATTGAATTATATTTTTCATTTAATGAAATTTTGTTCATTTTAAGAAATTTCACATTGAAATTCAACATAAACACATATCAATATTATTTTAGTTTTTACCTCTTAAAAACACGCTTTTTGATTTTTGACAGCAGGAATTAATTTTATATTAATTTCTACAACTTATGTGTTTTGAATTTGGGAAAATTGGATTAAATATTTGGAATCAGGAGTTATAAATTTTGTAAATAGTTACCTTTTATTTTTAGACATTATGAATAGTATCTTCAATAATTATTTTATTTTCCATGGTTAAAGGATAAAATATAGTAAATAAGGGTAAAAAATTGTATTATAATAATATAAAAATACAGTAAAACGTTTCCTACTTCTATTGGATAATATATGTCCATCCATAGGAATCCATGGGTCAGTTTTGGGAACCCATGGAGCCACTTTGATTTGAAAATTACATTTTATAATAATTAATTTAATGTATAGAAAAATGTGACATAAACATGTATATTTTAGTAAAACAATTTTTATATGAGGTTATATAAGTGATAATTAAACTATAAATAGTCATTATAATCTAAAAATATTTCCTATGTCATGATTTTTTATTTTTTATTTTTAGAAATAAAATAAATTTATTTATTTTTTACACAATGGTGATGTAGTGATTACCCTATTAAATAATGATTTAAATAAATGAGATTATAAATATTAAAATAAATTTATTTTGAATCTTTTAAGGTCATTCACGAATTTTATGGAAGATAATGACTTTTTGTCTTTTAATTAATGAAATTTTTTCGAAATAATCATGTTATTATGTATTTTTTGAAAGTCGTGATATGAATAGTATATAAATTGACATAAATGATTTTTTAAAACAAATAATATTTTATTAAATGATATAATAGTCTTAAAAATATATGATTCAGCCAAATGACTTATATAATGTTTAAAATCTCATTAATAAACCCATTTAGGTTATATTGGCATTTTATAGTAACTATCTTATCCATATTGTATGAATATACAAGAAGACATGGTAAGAGTCAAATAAGTTAACTAAGCATTAAATCTAAAAGATAAGGTTAAATTTGTGACCTAAACTTGTCTCAAACATATTGGTTGAGAGTTTTGTGACCCAAAAGAATATTATATTTTAAATAAATGAATTTGGGACAATTTGATACCGAAATTAATTTTCTAATAAAATAATACTTTCAAACATTCCTAAAGTGCCCCTCCTCCTTATAATAGGGCATCACCTCTACCCATTTAATCACATCTCTCTAGCACCATGTGTAACGACCCAAACATTCATTAATGAAAATTCCACTTGATCTAATTAAATGTCTTATTATGGTTATATAAAATGTGAACTTCATTGGTTTTATGTTTCAGTATTTTAAAATACCAATATGAATTATGACAGTTTCTAATATAGTCATTGAACAGTGATCACATGATTAGTATAAATATTGGGCTTTAAAAAATCCAATTTACTAAGACAAAGGAAGTGATGGCCTCATCCAGTAGACTTTCCCTGTATGAATCACATTTGTCGGAGCATAGAAATGAGGTGGCATCATTGGGTTTTACTCTTGACCAAGCCCAAGCCAGGCTTGAACACGTTAACCTTGAGCAGAATCGACTACGGGAGAAGTGGAAGTTAATAGAGATTACCACTCGATAGATGTTATCTGAGTCACCCCAAGAGTCTATCACCATTGAACACCTTACCCTTAATTCATATGCAGGTGTTATAAGGGGTTATGTAACAAACCTTAGAACTATGATTATGTGCATTTTTTGTATATAATAATGAATATATATTCATTTTATTATTACCACTTCGTAAATAGTTTTTAAATCACAAATAGTATTTTTAGTTAATATTCAACTAAGTAATATATTATAATGAATTAATGTATTTTTTAATTAAATAATATTTTAATAAAATATTATTATTATGTTACTTTTTATTAAATATAAATGATCATATAATTTTATGAATGCAATTTTAATTTTTTTAAGGTTTGAAAACTGTTTTTTTCAAAACCCATGAATTTTCAATAAATGTTGGTTTTTATATTAAAAGTAAAAATTCACATATTTATAAAATTATTTTGATAAAATGAATATTTTTTTTAGAATCAGGATGTCGAAATAATCCAATGGTGAATTTTTCATAATTTTCTAAGACAGTTGAATTTTTTGGTAAAAATTAAATACCGTTTAAATATATAGTGTGTTTTATGACATCATAATGACCCAATAGTGAGATAATAGAATACTATAAACATTATGTTCGGACAATATATTTTTTAGAATTGAAATAATGTGATTTTAGATTTTTTAATTTATTTTACAAAGCTTTTGTGGACCCTCAAAGACTTGTAATACATTTTGTCTTTTTAAATTGTTTTGCTTGAGATTGTGACTCACATCCACATAAGAAACTCTATTATATTAATAAGTTAGTACATTGGACTTATAAAATATTTTTTTCCACTTCCCTTTGGTAAAAACCATGGGAAAAACCATGGGATGGTTTGTGGTATTGATTAGTTAAATGTGTGGTGTCCCAAACCTAAATAATAAAGAATTCCCTCACCTTTCCTATATAAACCCACCCAAGCTCCCACTTCCTCTTCACTCAATGCCTTTATAGTTCAACCCACCCATTACCTCCTCCCTCTAGAATCCTCCCAAGGTTCCCAAAACTCCCAATAATTTTCTCTCAATCCTCTCCCAATCCTTTCGGATCACACATCCAAGTAATGGATTTCTTCCTTTCTCATTTATGTCTACTTTTCTTTAAGTTGTTATGCCCATTTATTTTCAAGTAAAAATGTTGGGGTATGATTTATAACCTCCCCCATACTGTCCTTTTTATGTTTGGATGATGTTATAACCATTTATCTCCCATTAATTCCTCCCATGTACACCCATTACCATGCCAAAATTTCGTGAGGGATTTATCTCTCCTCTTTTACATCCAAGTAATTCTTTTGTATTGTGCATCTAAATTCCATTAAATTTGTTGGGACAGGTATCCATATGACTCCATTACTGTCCATTTCATTTATATATGATGATACACCCTTTAATATCTAATCAACTATTTTCATGAATCCTTATGTCATGTTGTTATGATGTCGTAATTGTACTGCGTTTTTCCTAGCCAAGGTCATTGTGTAGTGAAGACCATACCCATGTCACTATCAAGGTTATTCACCTTTATGCATATATAAATATTGAATGGTACATTAATTTATTTATTCCACATTACTTAATCATGTAATAACTTATGATTTTGACTGATTCTATGTTATATGATCCATGATGCACACATATGCATGAAATGCAATGTTTATGAAGAGTGTGCCCTAATAGCGCTCCAATGCATTGGGTAATGTATTGTATCATGATACGTCAAGTTAAATTGGTTTTGAATCATGATAATTCAAGTTCAATTAGGTTTTACTTGTGCTTCATGTTCAATGAGGGTTTACTCATGCTCCATGTGCAATGAGCCTTGGCTGATGCTAATTCCATGTTAAGTGTTGTTTCCACATTTTCAGGTTATGATTATTATGCTTTATCATACCATTATGTTCATGTTTTGTCTTAAGATCCAATGATATTCTTATTGTATAACATTTATTGTATTTTTCATGTTATTTCATATTTATTCTCTTACTGAGCTTTATAGATCACCCTTTAATTATACATGTCCTCAGGTTATCCCATGCAATGCTAAGTACGTGGGAATGTAGTGGTCATATAAAGGAAGTTTTCAATAAAGTTGTTGTGTGTTGTATGTTCTAAGATGCTATGTAATGTTCCTAAGACCAAAATACACTATACCACTCTATCTTCTATGTTGTATCAAGTGAATATTTTATGTAATAAATCAGGTTTAAGTGTGTAATAAAAAACAGGGTTGTCATAGTTGGTATCAGAGGATAGGTTTAGTTATTTCTGGGATTAGGGTTAGAAAACCCTTATGAAGACTTAGAGAAAAGAATAAGTATAATGAAAACATCCCAAATTATTGGTAAGTATTGAATAAGTGGTTTATCAAGAAAATACATCCATGTCCTGATACGAGCAGGTAGAGGCGGCTCTAGCACAAATGTATCCTAGGGGTAAAACCCCAAAACACCACTTTGAGCTAAACTCGAACGGAAATTGGTGCACAAAAATGGGCCTTGTTTCACTCATGGTTATGAAACTCTCGAGGGATATGCATTGGTAAATTCACAAGATTATTATGAAACATTATTAAGGGAATAAAAAAATTACCCTATGAACATATGTTAGAAATTATATCATGAAGAGAATAGATTGAATCCTATAGATTCATAAGTTAAAGAAATAAAAGTTATTTATAATTCATTACTTTTGTCATTTGATTACCCTTTATGTGTTACCCCTAAATTTAATTTTATTATATCAAATGGCTGGTAATAGGAAGACTCAAGATAACAACCGATGTGAAGATCAATGTGATGATTAGGAAAATGAGATGCTCAATCCAATGGGAGTGGGAATCACAAACATTGTCATGATTCTCTCTCATTTAACTCAAGAATTGAATAGAAACATGGTAAAGGAGGAACGTTCAACACTCCCTCCCCCATGAAAGAACAAGTTTCTATAGAGAGCTTCATGAGACAAAGGCCTCCTACTTTTAATGGATCATCTAATCGCTCAATCACCGAACAATGGATCAACTCCATTGAAAATATCTTATCCATCCTTCAATGTTCTGAAAAAGAGATGGTTCTTCTAGATACTTATTGTATGGAAGGTGAAGCCGATCAATGGTGGATGTTGATCAACAATACTAATCCTAAAGAAGTGATTGAGGAATTGGAATGGAAATATTTTCAGAAGAAGTTTTTCGATAAATATTTTCCACACACCCCCCGACTTAAGATAGAATGGTACTTCCTTTCCCTCACACAAAATGATGAAGAATCTATTAGATTTTATGAGGAAAACATCACAATTCTTGCATGATATGCCTCCAACGTTGTCATTACCCCTGAATTCATGGTTAAATGCTTCTTTTTTGGGCTAGAACCTAGCCTACGGAAAGCACTGGAAATCCGTGACTTCAAAAGCTATGAAAAAATTGTTTGATGTGCCCTCAAGGTAGAAATAGAGATCAGAGAATCTCAAGGGTATCATGGGGATATGAATCATAAGGTGGAATTAAATGATGGCAGTCTTATGGATAAATCCAAAGGTGCAAAGAATATCTAGCACCCCACTTGCCAAAGGTGTGGAAAGAAGCACCCCAGAAATTTCCTGAAAGGGATGAGGAAATGCTTTAGGTGGGGAAGAGAAGGGAACCTGGCTGTTAACTGTCGATAAGAAAACCTTGTGGTTGCAACAGAGGAGAGGAACACTAGATTTGAACCTCAATGTGTTGTTCATTGCTACAATTTCAAAGAACCAGGGAATCTTGCAAATCACTAACCTAAGACAAGGAATTTTGGTGGCAACCAACAACCTCCAAGGCACCAAGGGAGAGATTTTTCCATCACTACTGCCAAAGTGAACCCCAAAAATGAAGTGGTAATAGGTACGCAATTTATTCATTCAATAGTAGCGAACATGCTTTTTGATTCAGGTTCTACGCATTATTTTATATCCCAAAATTTTAGTAGAACAATCCCACCACCACCACAAATCATGGATGTAAAGATATTGATGAGTATGAAAAATGGGGAAATCATTGCATCCCTTGAATATAACTCCTCCCCCATCATAATTTGTGGATTTAATTTCTCGGAGAACTTCATCATAATCCCTCTGGTGGAATTTGATGCAATTCTTGGCATGGATTTTCTTTTCTTATATAAAGCCAACATAAATTTTTGTGAGAGGGAAATCATGCTCCATGTGGAGAATCGACCCCTGATTCTATACAAGTGCATGGAGGAAGATGAATCTTCATTAGATCCATCATCTAAAGTGTGCATATTACTTCTCTATGAGCATGAGTATCTAGATAAGATGATTTTGTCTAAGGAGGAAACCATTTTTGAAAACATGCCTATTGTGAGGTAATTTTCTTAAGTGTTTCCCAAAGAATTGTCTGGTCTTCCTCCTATAAGGGATGTTGAATTCTCAATTTATCTTATACCTAGGGAGTTTCCAATATCTAAGAATCCATATAGAATGGATGTTGTGGAGCTTGAAGAGCAGAAGAAATAACTATAGGAGAATATGGAGAAAGGGTTTATACACCCAAGTGCTTCACCATGGGTTTCACCGATCCTCTTTGTCCAGAAGAAGGATGGTTCAATGAAACTTTGCATCGATTATCTTGAGCTTAACAAAATAATGATAAATAAAAAGTATCCTCTCCCACAAATTGATTACTTGTTCGATCAACTGCGTGGAGAAAAATACATCTCCAAGGTGGAATTGTGGTCAGGATATTATCAAGTAAGTGTGAAGAAGGAAGATATCCCCAAGACTACTTTTCGTACAAGATACGGGGACTATGAATTCATAGTAATGCCTTTCGGACTCACTAATGCTCCAGCAATATTCATGGACATGATTAATAGATTATTTAGTGATTACCTAGAAAAATTTGTGGTAGTCTTTATAGATTATATTCTGATATAATATAAAACCATGAAGGATCCTAAGGTGCATCTAAGAACTGTAATAGAGATCGTGCGGGAGGAGAATCTCTATGAAATATAAAACAAGTGTGAGTTATGGTTAAAGGAGGTTTTATTATTGGGCCATATCATCAGAAGCAATGGGATATCTATGGATCCCTTCAAAATAGATGCAATTGAGGGATGGTTGAGACCAACATCGGTAACAGATATTCATAGCTTCATGGGGTTAGCTGGATATTATTGATGATTTGTCAGAAATTTCTCACAAATTTCCATACCTCTTACCAAGCTAACACAGAAGGGAGTAAAGTTTGGTTGGAGTGATGAATGCGAATAAAGATTCAAGGAGTTAAAAAAGAGTCTTATCACTGCGCTCGTGCTCACTTTACCCAAATGTGGAGAACTTTTTGTGGTATTCAATGATGCTTAGAAGAAGGGCATGGGCTATGTTTTGATGCAAAATGAAAAAATCATTGCCTATGATTCATGGAAATTGAATGTTCATGAGTATAATTATCCAACACATGATTTGGATTTGTATGCGATGATCATCTCTTTAAAAACTTGGTGGAATTATCTCCTTGGGGAGAAGTGTGAAATATATATGGACCACAAAATCTTCAAGTATATATTTACACAGAAAGAGTTGAACATTCACCAATGAATATGGTTAGATCTAATCAAAGACTATGACTTCTCAATCCATTACCACCCTGGTAAGTGAACAAGGTGGCAGATGCTCTAAGTAGAAAGGACATAACAATTCTATCATTGATGAGAATTGAGAAGGACACAATCTTCTTAGATTTGATGAATATGGAAATGCGAATCATAAAGAAGGGAACATCATTAATCCTATCACAAATGATTTCTCAACCATCGCTTTTAGAAAAGTTAATGGTTTCTCAAAATCATGATGTGGGAATTCAGAAGAGTGGAAGCTATCAGAAAAGAGAAATCCTAAGAGTTCAATGTTAATGAAGAAGGAATTGTGATATTTGAGAAAAGATTGTGTGTTCCATCAAGTCCAGAGATGAAGAAGGATATTTTGGATGATGCGCATAATTCAAAATTCTCTATTCACCTTGGAAACACAAATATGTATCGAGATCTCCAAGAGCATTATTGGTGGGATAATATAAAGAATAGATCAATGAGTATACATCAAAGTGTCTGGTCAGTCAGAAAGTGAAGTCAGAGAGGCAGAAGTCTAAGGTGATGATGCAACCATTTCCCATACCAGCATGGAAATGGAAGAACATAAGCACGGGCTTTGTCATTGGACATCCTAAGACATCCAATGGAAACAATACAATCTGGGTTATTGTGGAACGTCTTACAAAGTCTGCACACTTCATTGCAATTTGGGAGGATTTATCATTAGATCAGTTGGAACGAATATATATCAGGGAATTGGTAATGCTGCATTGAGTACCACTATCTATTGTATCTGATCTAGATCCAAGATTCTCCTCTATGTTTTGGAAGAGTCTTCAACATGCTTGAGATACTAAGCTAAAATTTAGTATGACTTATCATCCTCAAACTGATGGTCAATCTGAGCGACTATCCAAACACTTGAGGACATGTTGAGAGAGTGTTCTGTAGACTTCAAAAGAGGTTGGAACCAAAATCTTCCACTGGTTGAATTCTCATCCAATAATAGTTTCCACTCAAGCATCTGAATGGCATATTATGAAGCCCTATATGGGAAGAGGTGCAGAACACCAACTTGTTGGGATGAAGTCAGTGAGTCTAAGCTGTGAGGACCAGAAATGGTCGAAGAAATGGTGAAGAATGTGAAAACCATTCACCAGCATATCAAGGCTTCCCATAGTCGATAGAAGAGTTATGCATACAACCGTCGATGAGACCTTGAGTTTAAAGTTGGAGACATTGTATATCTAAGCATATCTCCATGGAATAAGGTCATGAGGTTTGGAAAGAAAGGGAAGTTAAGTCCTAGGTATATTAGCCCATTTTAGATTCTTGATCGTGTTGGGGTTGTCTCCAATCGACTAGAACATCCACCTACCATGGCCAAAGTACATGATGTATTTTATCTATCCATCTTAAGGAAGTACATTCCAAACCCTTCACATGTACTCTCTTCAGAGGTAGTATAGTTAGAGGATGATCTTTCTTATGAGGAGAAACCAGTGAAGATCTTAGATCATAGAGAAACATTTCTACAAAATAAGACAATTCCCCTCATCAAGGTGTTGTGTAGAAACAACAAGTTTAAGGAGATACAAGGGAATCGGAGGAAGTGATGAAGCAAAGTCACCCACAACTATTTTATTATGGGAAAAGAAAATTTTGAGGGCTAAATTTCTTAAGGGGGGAGGATTGTAACGACCCAAACATTCAATACTAAAAATTCCTCTTGATATAATTAAATGTCGTATTATGGTTATATAAAATGTTAAATTCATTGGTTTTATGTTTTTTGATTTTAAAATACCTTTATGAATAGTGACCATTACTAATATAGTCGTTGAACGGTGATCACATGATTATTATAAATATAGGTATTTAACAAATCCAATTTACTTAGACAAAAGAAGCGATGACCTCATCCAGTAGACTTTCCCCATATGAAGCCCATTTGTTAGATATGTAACACCCCGACCCGAGTTACCTAGAGTCGGTGCATTATTACATAACATTGGCATGATCACAAGAAAGATCAATTCTTGAAATACCTATTAGTTTAGTAGTCTTGGAAACACTAGATATATTCATAAGTCTTACATTACATCATAAACTCAAAAAAACTACAACAAAATCTTTTCTTCATATCCCATCATACTTTCCATGCAGGTCATTCATAAATTACTTCTTCACATCCTGGGAAAAATAAAACATTGAAAGGGGTGAGCTCGGATGCTCATTAAGGATAACAATATAGCAGAAACTTTCATAAATAAGCATAAACATTTAAGGCAATGTATAAATAAAACAAAATCCTTTTAAACTTGAACTTCAGCATAATATGGAAAATATAAAATGAAATAATGTCATTTACTTATTCACATAGATATTCTACTAGTCAAATAATCACATGTAATATCAATAACCACTTTCATAATGATGGAATGCATAATGCTAGACTATCATAACCACATAGCCAAGGCCTTGTGCCAAGACTACAAATAAGATTTTGTCAAGACCTTGTTCCAAGACACTAGTTTGTCTCATGAGACCTACCGATTCATCGAGGAGATATAGTGGGCTCCACCCATCACTTATTAAGTCCAATTCATTCCTCATATGAACAGGTTTAAACATAACATAAACACTCGTATTTAAACTAGCAAACTAAATGTCAATACTTTCTCCATAAACCATGAATGGTATAAAAATAACACATCCACAATCAAACATATCACAAAACCTTCAATAAAATATGGAATATTTGTTTCATAATAAATAAACTTCAAATAAGCTTAAAATCCATCAAAGGATGTTGACATAGATGATATCAAAACTATTTGAGAGAAATATCTCTTTTTTTGAAATCATTTAAAAGTCACATAATTATAAAATAAAACTTTTACTTTGAAAATATTCTTAGAAGATTGTAAGGGAAGCTTCGAAGATTTTATAACGACGGAAAATAGCTGCACCCGACGTATAAGTTAAAAAAGACATTCTTACCTTAATTCTGTTAAAAAGGTTAAAAAGGACCTTGTTTGGAAAACGATGGGAAGATTCCTTTATAAAATTCTTATAAAAATTCAAACAAGGGTATAAATGACTTTAACCCATATTCTGTAAAATAGTAATAATGTTTTGAAACACATTTTTAAGAAACATGTATGTGGGTGATAAAGAGGTCCCAGTAGATAATTACGTATAAACAACCTCGGATAATGAAGACATTGTGAAATAAACCATTACCTTGTACTTTTCCTTGGTTGAGGGTAGGTTAACCTCCTGTATAATGGTTAAATAATTGTTATTAAATTATACAAGAATCATATACATTAATATTATATCATATATGATCTTTTAACATTGATCTATTAATAATATCTTAGTATTATCGTTGTTTCGGGTGTCAACTTACTCGTTTTCTTTTATATGTTTTGTCATGTAAGCCATGTTTATCATGGATAGGTTGTATATTATTCATATCCAGAATTATATCATGTACTTAAACATTATTTTTAATCATTAAATGAGAATTAGTCTTGAATGGATACGATGGGGAATGAATCTCATCGCGTTCGTGGAGACGGTAGTCCGTACTTACGCACGAGCGACAATATCACTCTTTTGATATTAAAATAATATATAATTGGATATTATATAATATATAAAGAATAATTATCATGTTATATTTATTATTTACATGAATTACACATCATTATTATACCCATCCAAATAATAATTTATTGAATAACAATTACACCACGACGTGGAGACGGTAAGTCGTACGTACGCACATATGGTGACATGTCATTAAAAGGATGGATAGAATACTTAATATGGTTGTACAATATTTATAATAACTTCACAGTATATATAAGATACTGGAGTTATTATTTTATAATGGTAATAACAAAGAAAGAAGAAGTTGAAGAAGAAAGGAACTTGAAAAGGGTGGTGAAAACATTACCTCTCCTTTGGGTTCTTCCTTTTGATTTGATCAAAAGGGCTCCTTAGGTTGGCTTTATGATCAAACTAAGGAATCTAGGTTGAATTGAGGAAAGTTGAGAGAGTATTTGGGTAGGGTTTGTCCGAGACAAAAGGCTTTGAATGTGTGAATTAGTGAGAAGGGGGAGTGCCCTTTTATAAGAGTGGTGAGAGGTACCTTTGGAAAAGCTAGAAATATTATTTTATAATAAATTCAAATTCGGTTTATAATGGCTAAAAAGTATATTATTTAAAGTTTAAGGTTGGTATGGGTCTAAAACCACTCAAAAAATATAATTTAGACAGGTTTGAGTCATTATATTAACCTTATCTTTTAGTTTTAACTCTTAGTTAATTAGTTTGACACTTACCATGTCACTTTGTATTTTTATATTATATAGTTAATAAACTTACTATATACCTCAAAGAGACCCCAAATTGGTCAATTAATGATACAATTATCATTATATAAGTCTCATGGCCGAACCTTATATTTTTAGTAATAGAATATAAATTAATAATATAATATTTGTTTTGAAAACTCTTTATGTCAATTTTGACACTATTGGGTTTTTTTTTTTTTGATAATTTCATAAAAGAATTATTACTTCGAAAAAAACCTATATAACCACTACTAATATGTCATATTAACCTATAAAATTAGTGGAATTCATAAAAAGTCTCAAATTACATTTATTTTGATATTTATAATATCAGTTATTTTAATATTTCATTAATTAGGTAATTATTGCATCACCATTGTGTCATAAATAAATTAAATTATTTAATGTCTAAAATTTATAAATAAAATACCATTATATAGGAAATATTTTTATCTTTCTAATGGATATTTACAATAGAATTTATCTTATGTATAACCCTATATTAAAAAAAATTAGTAAATAAGCATTGATTTTAACTCTTTTAACTCTTCTTTGAATTAAATAATAATAAATGTCCTGATCTAATCCAAGTTGACCTAAATGATAATATTTTATTCCTAAGGTTTTTTTTGGATGATATACACTTTTACAATAGAATTAGGACATGTTTTAGGGTAATATTAATATCATTTTTACCCTTAATTACCCTAATTACTTTTAACCGTGGTAAATAAAGGTAAAAAGTTACTATTCAACAAAAATTATTTTCATCTCAATGAACCACATTTTACTCCTAGATATTAATCGTGTATCTAGGATTTTCTAAATTCCACTCACAGAAGCGGTAAAATTAAGTTTTATGTGAATTTCCAAATTCTCCTAGGAGGTGGGTAAAAGACGGTGAAAAGTTCAATAAAATTTTTATATATCTAAAATTATTCTAAACTAAATCTAATGAATTACATTGAACTAATATAGGTATTATGTATCTATTTTTACCTTAATTAAATTTAAATAAAATAAATAATTATTTAAATAAAAATTCGGTTTTAAACTATAACTCAGTGTTTTTTCACTATTCATCAAAAATTGATAGTTTTCAAAAAAATGCCAAAATTTCACCCTAGGCTAATTTCGATATTCCGAATCCAAAAATTAAGTCCATTTTGAAAGATAAAATTTATAAAAATTCAAAAATTGGGTATTATTATTCATAACGGCTAGTTTGATTGGTTGTGGTGTGTGTGTTAGAATTCGAAGTTGCGTACTACACACGCTACTGTATTATTCAAAGGAAAGTGTACCATGGAAGCTTGGGGTGTTACGTTATCCCCTATTTCAAATAATTTGGTCCTCGAAATTTCTAGAATACTACTGCATGAAAAGACTCGGGCGGTTCTTCATAATAAGTTCCTCGAGTTCTCACGTTGCCTCTTCCATCTTATGGTTTCTCCACAAAACTTTTACCAGACGAGTCGTCCGGTTTCTCAGTACTTGTTCTCTCATATCAAGAATTCTGACGGGCTCTTCACAATAAGATAGATCGGGTTCCAGTTCTAATTCCTCATAGGTGGGTACATGTGTTGGGTTAGGCATGTATTTCGTCAATAGTGATATGTGGAACACATCGTGAACTTTGGAGAGACTTGGCGGCATTGTCAAACGGTAAGCTACAGCCCCAATTTGTTCTATAATTTTGAAAGGTACGATGTAACTAGGACTCAATTTACCCTTCCTACCGAAACGTATAACTCCCTTCCATGGAGATACCTTTAAGAAAACATGATCTCCTACCTGAAATTCCAAATCCTTCCTTTGGTTATCGGCATATCTCTTCTACCTACTTTGAGCTGCTTTGATGTGGTTTTGGATTACCTTTACTATTTCCATTTTTTCCTCCACCAGTTCTAGGCCTACAAGTTTTCGTTCACCAACGTCATCCCAACAGATTGGTGTACGACATCTCTTTCTGTATAACACTTCATATGGTGCCATCTGAATACTCGAATGGAATCTATTGTTATAGGAAAATTCTACCATAGGTAAATATTGATCCCACACACCCTGAAAGTCAAGTGAGAAGGATCTCAACATGTCTTCTAAGGTTTGAATAGCCTGTTCTGATTGTCCATCTGTTTGAGGGTGGTAGGCAGTGCTCAATTGAAGTTCAGTATCCAGGGCTTTCTCAAGACTCTTCCAGAATCTTGAAGTAAAATGGGGATCATGATCAAAAACAATCGATAGGGGTACTCCATGAAGTCTCACAACTTCATTAATATATAGTCTTGCTAGATGTTCCAGTGGTAGATCTTCTCTTATTGCAAGAAAATGTGCTGACTTGGAAAGACGATCAAAAATAACCCACATTGCATCGTTCCTTCTAGGAGTCTTTGGTAGCCCCATAACAAAGTCCATCGTAATATTGTCCCATTTCCACTCTGATAATGGAAGAGTTTGCATGACTCCTCCAGGCTGTTTCCTTCCAGCTTTCACTTGTTGACAAACCATACCTCTTGACATAAAATCAGCAATCTCCCTCTTCATGTTTTCCCACCAAAAATGTTCCTTCAAATCTCTATACATTTTGGTGCTCCCAAGGTGTATAGAGAAATTTGAACTATAAGAATCGTCTAGAAATTTCCTTTTTAGATCAGGTATATCGGGAACACAAAATCTCTTCCCAAATTTCAAAATTCCATCTTCATACACAAAGTATCTCAATCTCCCATCATTCACAGCTTTAATCTTCTTTTGAAATTATTCATCATCAGTCTGAGAACTCTTAATCCTTTCTAGTAAAGATGGTTTGGAAACCATTTGAAAAAGCATTGATGTTTCACCCCCATGGTTATTCCCATTTCCATCTTCACTAGATCCATGAAAATTGGATCCCTTTCAATTATCATACTGTTCAAAAATCCATGATCTTTTCTTCTCAAAGCATCTTCCACCTTATTTTCCTTCCCTGGGTGGTAGTGTATCGTACAATCATAATCCTTGAGTAATTCAATCCATCTCATTTGCCTCATGTTGAGTTATTTTTGTGAGAAAATATACTTCAAACTCTTGTGATCAGTATAAATATCACATTTTTCACCATAGAGTTAGTGCCTCCATATCTTCAAATCAAATATCACAGCTGATAAATCAAGATCATAAGTTGGATAGTTTTGCTCATGAATTTTAAACTATTGTGATGCATAGGCAATAACCCTATCATTCTGCATAAGGACACAACTAAATCCTTTCTTAGATGCATCACTATAAATAATGAACCCATTATTCCCTGATGGTAGAGTCAATATAGGAGAATTTACTAATCTTCTCTTAAGTTATTCGAAACATTATTCACACTCTTTTGTCCAAACAAATTTAACCCCTTTACGTGTGAGCTTTGTTAATGGGTTAGCCAACTGGTAAAAATTCTGGACGAAACGTCGATAATAACCTACTAAAACAATAAAATTGTGTACCTCAGTTATACTCGTCGGTGCAGGCCATTCTTCGATTGCCTTGGTCTTAGAAGAATCAACAGAGATTCCATCTTTAGAGATAATATGGCCAAGAAAAGAAATCTCCTGAAGCCAGAATTCACACTTGCTAAACTTCTCATATAATTCATGCCTTCTCAGAGTCTTCAGGATAATGCGCAAGGGATTTTCATGATCTTAGTAGCTTTTGAAGTATAGAAAGATATCATAAATAAATGCCAACACAAATTCATCTAGATATTCCTTGAAAACTCTATTCATTAGATCCATGAATACAGAAGGCATATTAGTCAGCCCAAAAGGCATTACTATAAACTCATAATGCCCGTACCTGGTTGAAAATGTTGTCTTTGGAATGTCTTCCTTCTTCACACCCAACTAATGGTATCCAGAATGAAGTTCAATCTTTTAAAAGAATTGAGCTCCATGCAGTTGGTCAAATAAATCATCAATGAACGGTAGGGGATACTTGTTCTTTATTGTTATAGCATTGATATCCCTGTAGTCTATACATAACCTCATAGATCCAACTTTCTTTTTAACAAAAAGAATAGTGGCTCCCCATGGAGAAACACTAGGGTGAATAAATCCCTTATTACTCAATTCCTCTAGTTGTTTCTTTAGTTCAACTAATTCCACAGTGGCCATTCTATAAGTGGTCTTCAATATAGGCCTTGATCCGGGAATTAAATCAATGGAAAACTCAACTTCTCGTTCTGGAGGATGTCTAGGTAAATCTTCCGGAAACACATCTACATATTCTTTCACAATAGGTACATACTATATTTGAACATTCCTTTCCTCACCCACAGTAATTTCATTCTATTCCTCCCCAATAATTGAATTTACTAGAGCTACTGGGGGTGGATCCAGATAAGAATTAGGTGGTGAAGATTCTGCTCTAAAGATAAGGTGTTCCTTATCATCATCATCAAAAATCGTAACCTCCTTCTTCTTACAATAAATCTTCGCATCATGGTCTGAAAGCCAATCCATACCGAGGATTATATCAAACTCAATCATAGGTATGACGACGAGATCAGTGGATAAAGAACATTTATGTGCTCTAATGGGGACTAATTCACAAAACTTTGTTACAATGATACTTCCCTTAGGAGTTTTAACTAACAACTTCCTTGTTAAATCAAATTGGAAATATCTAATTTTCTTAGCAAACTGGGAAGATATGAAATAATGCGATGATCCAGAATCAAATAATTCATTTTCTAAACTTGAGTAAACCATTAAATTACCTGCCACCACGTCTTTCAGAGCTTCTACCTCAGTAGTAGTGATAGAATAAGCTTGGCCTTGATCCCTTGGACTTTTCTGAGGTAAGTTCCCCTGACACTTAGTACATTCATTTTCATAATGTCCCATCTCCCTGCAATTGTAGCATTGGACATTGGTAGCTTCCTTATTCCCCTTGAAATCACGAGCTTGGTGGCCTTTTTTACCACACTTGTAACAAACTCCCATTCCTTTTAAGCAATTACCGGGGTGCTTCTTCCCACATTTATTGTAGGATGGATATTCAACTTTTCCCTTATTCCCCTTATTTCCATTCCCAGATTGATCGGCAGATCTCTTCTTCTCTTTCTTTGCTTTAACGTCATAAGACTTAGAGAATTCATTTTCTGTCTTGATAGCACATGAGACAATGTCTTCGTACGACGAGAAGGATTGTGAGACTAATGCTTGATGGAGAAATGGTTTTAAACCATCAAAGAAACGATCAATATTACTTCTTGGGTTACGTATATAATCTCCAGTATACCTTGCTAACCTCGTAAAGTTAGACTCATACTTTGTGACATTCTCATCCTCCTTTTGCCTCAGACTCAGAAATTGCCTTTCCATATCTGCTCGATGGTCACGAGGAAAGTATTTTTCTAAAAACAGATCTTTGAACTCCCTCCATTCCATATTTTATACTTCATCATTTTCCTTTGTGTTTTGAATCAATGACCACTATTGATCATCATCTTCAGTGAGGCGATAAACTGCCATGACAACTTTTTCCCTTTCACTACTCCCCAAAGCCTGAAATATTTTCTATAGGGAACTTATCCATTTCTTAGCTACTAATGGATTTGTACTCCCATTGAATTTTGGTGGTTGTTTCCTCGTGAAGCGATCTAACATTGATCCTCCATGCTGTGGATCAGGGTGCTCCATACGGGTAAGGTTATTATTCATAACCTGAGTGAGTTGTCCCAGTATGGTGATTAGTTGATCAGCACCAGTTGCATCACCAGCTCCACTATAATTATCTTGAGCAGGAGGGAAATCCCTACACAGAGTGCATGCATTGATATAGTTTCCATTTCTTCCACTAGGCTCCATTTCTAAACAATGGCATAAACTAGATCAGTTTATGAATCAAAATACATAATTATATACTTATAAAACACTTAACATAAATTTAACTATTTATGGATATAATCCATAATCATAAAAAAAATTCTTTGAGGACGTATATACTCATAAACCATTCATAATGATTTTTAAAGAAAATGAGACTTATCCTAAGCATATCCCATGGGAGTGTCGTAACCAAGAGTGCAGCAAGACCTGTTGTCGTGCACCAGTTCTCGTTCGAGTCTAGCTCAAAGCGGTGTTTTCGGGTTTTACCCCTAGGTACATCTGTGCCAGAGCCCCCTCTACCTGCTCGTATCTAGACAAGGATGTATTGCTCGGAATACTCACAAAATCTCTACAATACCAAAATTCTAGGAAGTTCTTCTATACTAATCCTCAAAGTCCATCTTAAATCTATGTGTTCTAATCAGAGTTTATCTAAATCTAGCTTCCAAGTTTTTTACTAAACTTCCTCTGATACCAACTGTAACGCCCCGACCCCAGTTACCCAGAGTCGGTGCATTATTACATAACATTGGCATGATCAGAAGAAATATCAAGTCTCGAAAGACCGATTAGTTTAGTAGTCTTGGAAACACTAGATATATTCATAAGTCTTACATTACATCATAAACTCAAAAAAACTAAAACAACATCTTTTCTTCATATCCCATCATACTGTCCCTGCAGGTCATTCATAAATTACTTCTTCACATCCTGGGAAAAATAAAACATTGAAAGGGGTGAGCTCAGATGCTCAGTAAGGATAATAATATAGCAGAAAATTTCATAAATAAGCATAAACATTTAAGGCAATGTATAACTAAAACAAAAGAATTTTAAACTTGAACTTCAGCATAATATGGAAAATATAAAATGAAATAATTCCATTTACTTATTCACATGGATATTCTACTATTCTAATAATCACATGCAATATCAATAACCACTTTCATAATGATGGAATGCATAATGCCAGACTATCATAACCACATAGCCAAGGCCTCGTTCCAAGACTAAATATAAGATTTTGTCAAGTCCTTGTGCCAAGACACTAGTTTGTCTCATGAGACCTACCAATGCATTGAGGAGCTATAGAGGGATCCACCCATCACTTATTAAGTCCAATGAATTCCTCATATGAACAGGTTTAAACATAACATAAACATTCGTATTAAAACTAGCAAGCGAAATGTCAATACTTTCTCCATAAACCATGAATGGTATAAAAATAACACATCCACAGTCAAACATATCACAAAACCTTCAATAAAATATGGAAGATTTGTATCATAATAAATAAACTTCAAATAAGCTTAAAATCCATCAAAGGATGTTGACAAAGATGAAATCAAAACTATTTGAGAGAAATATCTCTTTTTTTGAAATCATTTAAAAGTCACATAAATATAAAATAAAACTTTTACTTTGAAAATATTCTTAGAAACTTGTAAGGGAAGATTTGAAGATTTTATAATGACGGAAAATGGCCGCACCCTCCGTATAAGTTAAAAAAGACATTCTTACCTTAATTTTGTCAAAAAGGTTAAAAAAGACCTTGTTTGGAAAATGATGGAAAGATTCCTTTATAAACTTCTTATAAAAAGTCAAATAAGGGTATAAATTACTTTAACCCATATTCTATAAAATATTAATAATGTTTTGAAACACATTTTTAAGAAACATGGATGTGGATGATAAATAGGTCCCAGTAGATAATTACGTATAAACAACCTCGGATAATAAAGAGATTGTGAAATAAACCCTTACCTTGTACTTTTCCTTGGTTGAGGGTAGGTTAACCTCCTGTATAATGGTAAAATTATTGTTATTAAATTATACAGGAATCATATACATTAATATTATATCATATATGATCTTTTAACATTGATTTGTTAATAATATCTTAGTATTATCGTTGTTTCAGGTGTTAACTTACTCGTTTTCTTTTATATGTTTTGTTACGTAAGTCATGTTTTTCATGGATAGGTTGTATCTTATTCATATCCAGAATGATATCACGTCCTTAAACATTATTTTTAATCATTAAATGATAATTAGTCTTGAATGGATACGATGGGGAATGAATCTCATCGCGTTCGTGGAGACGGTTGTCCGTACATACGCACGAGCGACAATATCATTCTTTTGATTTTAAAATAATATATAATTGGATGGTATATCATATATACAGAATAATTATCATGTTATATTTATTATTTACATGAATTACACATCATTATTATACCCATCCAAATAATAATTTGTTGAATAACAATTACACCACGATGTGGAGACGGTAAGTCGTACGTACGTACGTATGGTGACATGTCATTAAAAGGATGGATAGAATACTGAATATGGTTGTACCATATTTATAATAACATCATAGTATATATAAGATACTGGAGTTATTATTTTATAATGGGAATAACAAAGAAAGAATAATTTGAAGAAGAAAGGAACTTGAAAAAGGGTGGTGAAAACATTACCTCTTCTTCGGGTTCTTCCTTTTGATTTGATCGAAAGGGCTCCTTAGGTTGGATTTATGATCAAAATAAGGCCTCTAGGTTGAATTGAGGGAAGTTGAGAGGGTATTTGGGCAGGTTTTGGCCGATCCAAAAGGCTTTGAATGTGTGAATTAGTGATAAGGGTGAGTGCCCTTTTATAAGAGGGGTGAGGGGTACCTTTGGAAAAGCTAGAAATATTATTTTATAATAAATTCAAATTCGGTTTCTAATGGCTCCAAAGTGGATTATTTAAATTTTAAGGTTGGTATGGGTCTAAAACCACTCAAAAAATATAATTTAGACAGGTTTGGGTCATTATATTAACCTTATCTTTTAGTTTTAACTCTTAGTTAATTAGTTTGACACTTACCATGTTACTTTGTATTTTTATATTATATAGTTAATAAAATTACTATATACCTCCATGAGACCCCAAATTGGTCCATTAATGATACACCTATCATGATATAAGTCTCTTGCCCAAACCTTAGATTTTTAGGAATATAATATAAATTAATAATATAATATTTGTTTTAAAAACTCTTTTATGTCAATTTTGACACTATTGGGTATTTTGTTTTTGATAATTTCATAACAGCATTATTACTTCGAAAACAACTTATATAACCAATACTAATATGTCATATTAACCTATAAAATTATTATAATTCATAAAAAGTCTCAAATTACATTTATTTTGATATTTATAATATCAGTTATTTTAATATTTCATTAATAAGGTAATTATTGCATTACTATTGTGTCATAAATAAATTAAATTATTTAATGTCTAAAAATTATAAATAAAATACCATTATGTAGGAAATATTTTTATCTTTCTAATTAATATTTACAATAGAATTTATCTTATGTATAACATTATATTAAAAATGTTTTAGTAAATAAACATTGATTTTAACTCTTTTAACTCTTCTTTGAATTAAATAATAATAAATGTCCTGATCTACTCCAAGTGGACCTAAATGATAATATTTTATTCCTAAGGTTGTTTTTGGATGAGATAAACTTTTCCAATAGAATTAGGACATGTTTAGGGTAATATTAATATCATTTTTACCCTTAATTACCCAAATTACTTTTAACCGTGATAAATAAAGGTAAAAAGTTACTATTCACCAAAAATTATTTTCATCTCAATGAACCACATTTTACTCCTTGATATTAACCGTGTATCTAGGATTTTCCAAATTCCACTCACAGAAGTGGTAAAATTAAGTTTTATGTGAATTTCCAAATTCTCCTATGAGTTGGGTAAAAGACGGTGAAAAGTTTAATAAAATTTTTATATATCTTAAATTATTCTAAACTAACTCCAATGAATTACATTGAACTTATATAGGTATTATGTATCTATTTTGACCTTAATTAAATTTAAATAAAATAAATAATTATTTAAATAAAAATTCGGTTTTAAACTATAACTCAGCGTGTTTTCACTATTCATCAGAAATTGAAAGTTTTCAGAAAAATACCAAAATTTTACCCTAGGCTAATTTCGATATTCCGAATCCAAAAATGAATTACATTTTGAAAGATAAAATTTATAAAATTTCAAAAAGTGGGTATTACTATTCATAATGGCTAGTTTGATTGTTTGTGGTGTGTGTGTTAGAATTTGAAGTTGCGTACTACACACGCTACTGTATTATTCAAAGGAAAGTGTACCGTGGAAGATTGGGGTGTTACATTATCCCCTCTTTCAAATAATTTGGTCCTCAAAATTTCTAGAATACTACCGCATGAAAATACTCAGGCGGTTCTTCATCATAAGTTCCTCGGGTTCTCACATTACCTCTTCCATCTTATGGTTTCTCCACAAAACTTTTACCAGACGAGTCGTCTGGTTTCTCAGTACTTGTTCTCTCATATCAAGAATCCTGACAGGCTCTTCGCAATAAGACAGATCGGGTTCCAGTTATAATTCCTCATAGGTGAGTACATGCGTTGGGTTATGCATGTATTTCCTCAACAGTTATACGTGGAACACATCGTGAACTTTGGAGAGACTTGGCGGCATTGTCAAACAGTAAGCTACAGCCCCAATTCGTTCTAGATTTTCTAAAGGTCTGATGTAACTAGGACTCAATTTACCCTTCTTACCGAAACGTATAACTCCCTTCCATGGAGATACCTTCAAGAAAACATGATCTCCTACCTGAAATTCCAAATCCTTCCTTCAGTTATCGGCATAGCTCTTCTACCTACTTTGAGCTGCTTCGATGTGATTTTGGATTACCTTTACTTTTTCCATTTTTTCCTCCACCAGTTCTAGGCCTACAAGTTTTCGTTCACCAACGTCATCCCAATAGGTTGGTTTGCGACATCTCTTTCCGTATAACTCTTCATATGGTTCCATTTGAATACTCGAATGGAAGATGTTGTTATAGTAAAATTCTACCATAGGTAAATATTGATCCCACATACCCTGAAAGAAAAGTGAGCAGGATCTCAACATGTCTTCTAAGGTTTGAATAGTCTATTCTGATTGTCCATCTGTTTGAGGGTGGTAGGAAGTGCTCAATTGAAGTTCAGTATCCAGGGATTTCTGAAGACTCTTCCAGAATCTTGAAGTAAAACGGGGATCACGATCAGAAACAATCGATAGGGGTACTCCATGAAGTCTCACAACTTCATTAATATATAGTCTTGCTAGACGTTCCAGTGGTAGATCTTCTCTTATAGCAAGAAAATGTGCTGACTTTCTAAGACGATCAAAAATAACCCATATTGCATCATTCCTTCTAGTAGTCTTTGGTAGCCCCATAACAAAGTCCATCGTAATATTGTCCCATTTCCACTCTGGTATGGGAAGAGGTTGCATGACTCTTCTAGGCTGTTGCCTTCCAGCTTTCACTTGTTGAAAAACCATACATCTGGACACAAAATCAGCAATCTCCCTCTTCATGTTGTCCCACCAAAAATGTTCCTTCAAATCTCTATACATTTTGGTGCTCCCAGGGTGTATATAGAAATTTGAACTATGAGCATCGTCTAGAAATTCTTTTTTTAGATCAGGTATATCGGGAACACAAATTCTCTTCCCAAATTTCAAAATTCTATATTTATACACAAAGTCTCTCAATCTCCCATCATTCACAGCTTTAATCTTATTTTGAAATTCTTCATCATCAGTCTGAGAACTCTTAATCCTTTCTAGTAAAGATGGTTTGGAAACCATTTTAAAAAGCATTGATGTTTCACCTTCCATGGTTATTCCCATGTACATCTTCACTAGATCCATGAAAATTGGATCCCTTTCCATTCTCATATTTTTCAAAACTCCATGATCTTTTCTTCTCAAAGCATCTGCCACCTTATTTGCCTTCCCTGGGTGGTAGTGTATTGTACAATCATAATCCTTGAGTAATTCAATCCATCTCATTTGCCTCATGTTGAGTTCTTTTTGTGAGAAAATATACTTTAAAATCTTCTGATCAGTATAAATATCACATTTTTTCCATAGAGGTAGTGCCTCCATATCTTCAAATCAAAGATCACAGCTGCTAAATCAAGATCATGAGTAGGATGGTTTTTCTTATGAATTTTAAACTGTTGTGATGCATAGGCAATAACCCTATCATTATGCATAAGGACACAACTAAATCCTTTCTTCGATGCATCACTATAAATAATGAACCCATTATTCCCCGATGGTAGAGTCAATATAGGAGCATTTACTAATCTTCTCTTTAGTTCTTAGAAACATTCTTCACACTCTTTTTTCCAAAAAAAAATTAACCCTTTTATGTTTGAGCTTTGTTAATGGGTTAGCCAACCAGGAAAATTTCTGGACGAAATGTCGATAATAACCTGCTAAACCAATAAAACTGCGTACCTCAGTTATACTAGTCGGTGCAGGCCATTCTTGGATTGCCTTGGTCTTAGAAGGATCAATAGAGATTCCATCTTTAGAGACAATATGGCCAAGAAAAGAAATCTCCTGAATCCAGAATTCACACTTGCTAAACTTCTCATATAATTCATGTCTTCTTAGAGTCTTCCGAATAATTCGCAAGTGATTTTCATGATCTTCGTAGCATTTTTAAGTATAGAAAGATATCATCAATAAATGCCACCAAAAATTCATCTAGATATTCCTTGATAACTCTATTCATTAGATCCATGAATATAGAGGGCACATTAGTCAGCCCAAAAGGCATTACTGTAAACTCATAATGCCCATACCTGGTTCAAAATGCTGTCTTCGGAATGTCTTCCTTCTTTACACACAACTAATGGTATCCAGACTGAAGTTCAATCTTTTAAAAGTATTGATCTCTATGCAGTTGCTCAAATAAATCATCAATGCAAGTTAGGGGATACTTGTTCTTTATTGTTATAGCATTGATCTCCCTGTAGTCGATACATAACCTCATAGATTCATCTTTCTTTTTAACAAAAAGAATAGTGGCTCCCCATGGAGAAACACTAGGGCGAATAAATCCCTTATTACTCAATTCTTCTAGTTGTTTCTTTAGTTCAACTAATTCCACAGAGGCCATTCTATAAGGGGTCTTTGATATAGGCCTTGATCCAGGAATTAAATCAATGTAAAACTCAACTTCTCGTTTTGGAGGATGTCCAGGTAAATCTTCCGAAAACACATCTACATATTCTTTAACAATAGGTACATACTCTATTTGAACATTCCTTTCCTCACCCACAGTCATTTCATTCTCTTCCTCCCCAATAATTGAATTTACTTGAGCTACTGGGGGTGGATCTAGATAAGAATTAGGTGGTGACGATTCTGCTCTAAAGATAAGGTGTTCCTTATCATCGTCATCAAAAATCGTAACCTCCTTCTTCTTACAATAAATCTTCACATCATGGTCCGAAAGCCAATCCATACCGAGGATTATATCAAACTCAATCATAGTTATGACAATTATATCAGTAGATAAAGAACATTTATGTGCTCTAATGGGGACGAATTAACAAAACTTTGTTGCAATGATACTTCCCTTAGGAGTTTTAACTGACAACTCCCTTGTTAAATCAAATTGGAAATATCTAATTTTCTTAGCAAACTGGGAAGATATGAAACAATGTGATGATCCAGAATCAAATAATGCATTTGCTAAACTTGAGGAAACCATTAAATTACCTGCCACCACGTCTTCCGGAGCTTCTACCTCAACAGTAGTGATAGCATAAGCTTGGCCCTGATCCCTTGGCCTTTTCTAAGGTAAGTTCCCCTGACGCTTAGGACATTCATTTGCATACTGTCCCATCTCCCTGAAATTGTAGCATTGGACATCAGTAGCTTCCTTCTTCCACTTTCAATCACGAGCTTGGTGGCCTTTTTCACCACACTTGTAACAAACTCCCATTCCTTTTAAGCAAGTACTGGGGTGCTTCTTCCCACATTTATTGCAGGATGGATATTCAACCTTTCCCTTCTTCCCCTTATTTCCATTCCCAGATTGATCAGCAGATCTCTTCTTCTCTTGCTTTTCTTTAAAGTCATAAGACTTAGCGAATTCCTTTTCTGTCTTGATAGCACATGAGACAATGTCTTCGTACGATGAGAAGGATTGTGAGACTAATGCTCGACGGAGAAATGGTTTTAACCCATCAAAGAAACGATAAATATTACTTCTTGGGTTACGTATATAATCTCCATCATACCTTGATAACCTCGTAAAGTTAGCCTCATACTTTGCGACATTCTCATCCTCCTTTTGTCTCAGACTCATAAATTGCCTTTCCATATCTTCTCGATGGTCACGAGGAAAGTATTTTTCTAAAAATAGATCTTTGAACTCCCTCCATTCCATATTTGATACTTCATCATCTTCCTTCATGTTTTAAATCAATGACCACCATTGATCATCATCTCCAGTGAGGCGATAAACTGCCATGACAACTTTTTCCCTTTCACTACTCCCCAAAGCCTGAAATATTTTCTCTAGGGAACTTATCCATTGCTTAGCTACTAATGGATTTGTAATCCCATTGAATGTTGGTGGTTTTTTCCTCGTGAAGCGATCTAACATTGATCCTCCACGCTGTGGATCAGGGTGCTCCATACGGGTAAGGTTATTATTCATAACCTGAGTGAGTTGTCCCAGTATGGTGATTAGTTGATCAGCACTAGTTGCTTCACCAGCTCCACTATAATTATCTTGAGCAAGAGGTAAATCCCTATATGGAGTGCATGCATTGATACGGTTTCCATTTCTTACACTAGGCGCCATTTCTAAAAAATGGCATAAACTAGATCAGTTTATGAATCAAAATACATAATTCTATACTTATAAAACACTTAACATAAATTGAACTATTTATGGATATAATCCATAATCATAAAAAAATTTCTTTGAGTATGTATATACTCATAAACCCTTCATAATGATTTGTAAATAAAATGAGACTTATCCTAAGAATATCCCCCAAGAGTGTCGTAACCAAGAGTGCAGCAAGGCCCGTTGTCGTGCACCGGTTCCCGTTCGAGTCTAGCTCAAAGCGATGTTTTCGGGTTTTACCCCAATGTACATCTGTGCCAAAGCTGCCTCTACCTACTCGTATCCAGACAGGATTGTACTGCTCGGAAAACTCACAAAATCTATACAATACCAAAATTCTAGGAAGTTCTTCTATACTAATCCTCAAAGTCCATCTTAAATCTATGTGCTCTAATCAGAGTTTATCTAAATCTAGCTTCCAAGGTTTGTGCTAAACTTCCTTTGATACCAACTGTAATGCCCCGACCCCAGTTACCCAGATTCGGTGCATTATTACATAACATTGTCACGGCCACAAGAAATATCAAGTCTCGAAAGACCGATTATTTTAGTAGTCTTGGAAACACTAGATATATTCATAAGTCTTACATTACATCATAAACTCAAAAAAAACTACAACAACATATTTTCTTCATATCCCATCATACTGTCCCTACAGTTCATTCATAAATTACTTCTTCACATCCTGGGAAAAATAAAACATTGAAAGGGGTGATCTCGGATGCTCAGTAAGGATAAAAATATAGCGGAAACTTTCATAAATAAGCATAAACATTTAAGTCAATGTATAACTAAAACAAAAGCCTTTTAAACTTGAACTTCAGCATAATATAGAAAATATAAAATGAAATAATTCCATTTACTTATTCACTTGGATATTCTACTAGTCGAATAATCACATGGAATATCAATAACCACTTTCATAATGATGGAATGCATAATGCCAGACTATCGTAACCACATAGCCAAGGCCTTGTGCCAAGACTACAAATAAGATTTTATCAAGGCCTTGTGCCAAGACACTAGTATGTCTCATGAGATCTATCGATGCATCGAGGAGATATAGCGGGCTCCACCCATCACTTATTAAGTCCAATGCATTCCTCATATTAACAGGTTTAAACATAACATAAACATTCGTATTAAAACTAGCAAATGAAATGTCAATACTTTCTCCATAAAACATGAATGGTATAAAAATAACACATCCACAGTCAAACATATCACAAAACCTTCAATAAAATAACGAATATTTGTATCATAATAAATAAACTTCAAATAAGCTTAAAATCCATCAAAGGATGTTGACATAGATGAAATCAAAACTATTTGAGAGAAATAACTCTTTTTTTGAAATCATTTAAAAGTCACATAATTAGAAAATAAAACTTTTACTTTGAAAATATTCTTAGAAGCTTGTAAGGGAAGATTTGAATATTTTATAACGACAGAAAATGGCCGCACCCACCGTATAAGTTAAAAAAGACATTATTACCTTAATTCTGTCGAAAAGGTTAAAAAGGACCTTGTTTGGAAAACGATGGAAAGATTCCTTTATAAACTTCTTATAAAAATTCAAATAAGGGTATAAATTACTTTAACCAATATTTTGTAAAATAGTAAGAATGTTTTGAAACACATTTTTAAGAAACATGGATGTGGATGATAAAGAGGTCCCAGTAGATAATTACGTATAAACAACCTCAGATAATGAAGAGATTGTGAAATAAACCCTTACCTTGCACTTTTCCTTGGTTGAGGATAGGTTAACCTACTGTATAATGGTGAAATAATTGTTATTAAATTATACAAGAATTATATACATTAATATGATATCATATATGATCTTTTAACATTGATTTGTTAATAATATCTTAGTATTATCGTTGTTTCGGGTGTTAACTTACTCATTTTCTTTTATATGATTTGTTACGTAAGTAATTTTTGTCATGGATAGGTTGCATATTATTCATATCCAGAATGATATCACATCCTGAAACATTATTTTTAATCATTAAATGAGAATTAGTCTTGAATGGATACGATGGGGAATGAATCTCATCGCGTTCGTGGAGACGGTAGTCCGTACGTAAGCACAAGCGACAATATCATTCTTTTGATATTAAAATAATATATAATTGGATGTTATATCATATATAAAGAATAATTATCATGTTATATTTATTATTTACATGAATTACACATCATTATTATACCCATCCAAATAATAATTTATTGAATAACAATTACACCACAACGTGGAGACGGTAAGTCGTACGTACGCACGTATGATGACATGTCATTAAAAGGATGGATAGAATACTGAATATGGTTGTACCATATTTATAATAACATCACAGTATATATAAGATACTTTAGTTATTATTTTAGAATGGGAATAACAAAGAAAGAAGAATTTGAAGAAGAAAGAAACTTGAAAAAGGGTGGTGAAAACATTACCTCTTCTTTGGGTTCTTCCTTTTTCTTTGATCGAAAGGGCTCCTTAGGTTGGATTTAGGATCAAAATAAGGCCTCTAGGGTGAAGTGAGGGAAGTTGATAGAGTATTTGGTCAGGGTTTGGCCGAGCCAAAAGGCTTTGAATGTGTGAATTAGTGAGAAGGTGGAGTGCCCTTTTATAAGAGGGGTGAGGGGTACCTTTGGAAAAGCTAGAAATATTATTTTATAATAAATTAAAATTCGGTTTCTAATGTCTCCAAAGTGGATTATTTAAAGTTTAATGTGGGTATGGGTCGAAAACCACTAAAACAATAGAATTTAGATATGTTTGGGTCATTATATTAACCTTATCTTTTAGTTTTAACTCTTAGTTAATTAGTTTGACACTTACCATGTCACTTTGTATTTTTATATTATATAGTTAATAAACTTACTATATACCACAAAGAGACCCCCAAGTGGTCCATTAATGATACACCTATCATGATATAAGTCTCTTGGCATAACCTTAGATTTTTAGGAATAGAATATAAATTAATAATATAATATTGTTTTTAAAAACTCTTTTATGTCAATTTTGACACTATAGGGTATTTTGTTTTTGATAATTTCATAACAGCATTATTACTTCAAAAAAAATTTATATAACCAATCCTAATATGTAATATTAACCTATAAAATTAGTTGAATTCATAAAAAGTCTCAAATTACATTTATTTTGATATTTATAATATCAATTATTTTAATATTTCATTAATTAGGTAATTACTGCATCACCATTGTGTCATAAATAAATTAAATTATTTAATGTATAAAATTTTTTAAATAAAATACCATTATGTAGGAAATATTTTTATCTTTCTAATGAATATTTACAAAAGAATTTATCTTATGTATAACCCTATATTAAAAATGTTTTAGTAAATAAACTTTGATTTTAACTCTTTTAACTCTTCTTTGAATTAAATAATAATAAATGTCATGATCTAATCCAAGTGGACCTAAATGATAATATTTTATTCCTAAGGTTGTTTTTGGTCGAGATACACTTGTCCAATAAAATTAGTACATGTGTTAGGGTAATATTAATATCATTTTTACCCTTAATTATTCTATTTACTTTTAACTGTGGTAAATAAAGGTGAAAAGTTACTATTCACCAAAAAATATTTTCATTTCAATGAACCACATTTTACTCCTTGATATTAACCATGTCTCTCGTATTTTCAAAATTCCACTCACAGAAGTGGTAAAATTAAGTTTTATGTGAATTTCCAAATTCTCCTAGGAGGTGGGTAAAAGACGGTGAAAAGTTCAATAAAATTTTTATATATCTAAAATTATTCTAAACTAACTCAAATGAATTACATTGAAATTATATAGGTATTATGTATCTATTTTGACCTTAATTAAATTTAAATAAAATAAATAATTATTTAAATAAAAATTCGGTTTTAAACTATAACTCAGTGTTTTTTCACTATTCATCAAAAATTGAAAGTTTTCAGAAAAATACCAAAATTTCACCCTAGGATAATTTCGATATTCCAAATCCAAAAATGAAGTCAATTTTGAAAGATAAAATTTATAAAATTTTAAAAAGTGGGTATTACTATTCATAACGGCTAGTTTGATTGGTTGTGGTGTGTGTATTAGAACTCGAAGTTGCGTACAACACACGCTATTGTATTATTCAAAGGAAAGCGTACCGTGGAATCTTGGGGTGTTACAAGATATCAGAAAGGAGAAGGTGTCATTGGGCTTCACTCTTGACCAAGCCCAAGTCGAGCTTGAACACATTAAGCTTTAGTGGAACCGACTACGGGAGAAGTTGATGTTAATAGAGATTACCACTAGAGCGATGTTACCCAAGACACCCCAAGAGTCTATCACCATCGCACACCTTACCCTTCGGTGTTATGCAGGTGTTATAAGGGGTTATTTAAAAAGACCTTAGTACTATGATTATGTGCATTATTTTTGTGTATAATAATGAATATACATTCATTTTATTATTGTCACTTTGTAAATAGTTTTTAAAGAAGAAATAGTAATTTTAGTTAATATTCAACTAAGAAATTTATTCTGATTAATTAATTAATTTTTTTATTAAATAATATATTAATAAAATATTATTATTAAATTACTTTTTATTAAATATAAATGATCATTTAATTTTATTTATGCAATTGTAATTTTTATTAAGGTTTAAAAACTATTTTTGTCAAAACCAATAAATTTTCGATAAATTTCGGTTATTATTTTAAAAGTAAAAAATTCACATATTCATAAAATTATTTTGATAAAAGGAATATTATTTTTTGAATCAGGCCATTGAAATTATCCAATAATTAATTTTTTATAATTTTCTGAGTCATTTGAATTTTTGTGTAAAAATTAAATACCGTTTAAATATATAATGTGTTTTATGACATCGTAATGACCCAATAGTGAGGTAATAAAATACTATAAACATTATGTTCATCCAATATATGTTTTAGCATTAAAATAATTTGATTTTATATTTGTTTGATTATTTTTACAATGCTTTTTTAGACCCTCCAAGACTTATAAAATATTTTGTCTTTTTAAATTGTTTTCCTCGAGAGTGTGACTCACCTCCACATAAGCAACCCTATTATATTAAGACGTTCGGCCATTTTCCATATAAAATAATGTTTTCAAATTTCCTTTGGAAAAAACCTTGGGTAAAAACCATGGTCTGGTTTGTGTTATTGATTAGTTTAATGTAATGTGTCCCAAACTAAAATAATAAAGAATTCCCTCTCCTTTCTTATATAAACCCACCCAAGCTCTCACTTCCTTTTCACTCAAAGCCTTTGGAGTTTGACCATCTCCTGCCCTCTTCTCTCTATAATCCTCCCAAGGTGACCCAATCTCCCGAGAAGCCTCTCTCAAGCCTCTCCCAAGCCATTGGGATCACACTTCCAAGTAAAGTATTTCTTCCTTTCTCATTTCTATCTAATTTTCTTAAAGTTGTTATGAACTTTTTTTCAATTAAAAATTTTGGGGTAAGATTTATAAACTCCCCCATAATTTTATATTTATGTTTGGGGGATGGGAGACCCCTTTCTCTCTCATTAAATCCTCCCATGTACACCTGTTACCATGCTGAAATTCTGTTAGGGATATCTCTCTCCTCTTTTACATCCAAGTAATTCTTTTGTATTATGCATCTAAATTCCATTATGTTTTTTGGTACAAGTATCCATATGACCCAATTACTGTCCATTTCATGAACATATGATGAGAACCCCTTTTCTATCTCATCAACTATTTTCATTAATCTTTATGTCACGCTGTTATGCTGCCAAAATTGCACTACGTTTTTTCTAGCCAAGATCATTGTGTAGTGAATACCAAAATCATGTCTCTATCAAGGGTGTTCACCTTTATGCACATATAACTATTTAATGGTACATTAATGTATTTATTCAACATTACTTAATCATTAAATAACTTATCATGTTGATTGATTCCATGTTATATGATTCATGTGGCACTCTTATGCATGAAATGAAATGTTTAAGAAGGGTGCACCCTGATAGCACTCCAATGCATTGGGTAAAGTATAGTATCATGATGCGTCATGTGAAAGGGGTGTTAACTAAATCTAATTCAAGTGCAATGAGGGTTTAATTGTGCTTCATGTGCAATGAGGTTTTACTCATACTCCATGTGCAATGAGCCTTGGCTCATGAAAATTCTATGTTAAGTGTTGTTTCCACATTTCCATGTTATGATTACCATGATTTATCATGCCTTTATGTTCATGTTTCTCTTGTTTTCAATTGATATGCCTATTTTCAAAGATGTATTGTATTCCTCATGTAATTGCATGTTTATTCCATTACTGGGATTTATAGCTCACCCTCTTCTTATGCATGTTCTCAGGTTATCCCATGCAATGCTAAGTACGAGCGAATGTAGTGGTTATGTAAAGGAATTTTTCAATAGATATGTTGCATGTTTTATGTTCTAAGATGTTATGTAATGTTCCAAATCAACAAAGACACTAGACCTCTTGATCTTCTATGCTATATCAAGTGAAGATTTTATATAATAAATCAGTTTTAAGTGTGTAATAAATAGCAGGGTTGTTATACCATGGCTCTTCCAACCTCTATCCAAATAAGCTTCCAAAATACATTTCGTCCTCCTAGAATACAAACCATATGAAGAAGGAAATTCAAGAAAGCCTTTTGACTCAAATAAAAGGGTGTTACACATTTTAAGAGGTAGTATCTTCTCTAAAGTTCATTTCCATTATTTTACTTTTTCACTCCCTATTCTATTTTTATTATTTGATTAAATAACAATATTATCCTCAATATACTAGAATTTTGTTATGAGAATTATTCAACCTACACACACACACACCTCCATATAATGGATTTTGAACATATTGATTTTTTGGATGGTGAACTACTGCCTCAAAAAATGATGATTGTTCTATTTTCCACTACCATCTCTCATAGTGGCCATTTTGATGGAACTATATTTATATGTGATATATATTATATTTATATTGTCTCTATGCTTCTGTATTTTTTATTTACATCGTACCTTTATGCTTTCCATTGTAACACCCTGATATTTTATGAGAAGTATATTTTTTTATGTATTATTTCATACGCAAAGGAATCTTTCACTGCACACAACACTAGTTTGGCTTGTGTTACACGCAATCGCGACCTTCCTCGATAGCGTATGTAGTACGCAATACCGAGTCTCACTAAACAACGATATATTATTACAATATTATGAACTAGCCGTTATGAATAGTATTAACTGAATTTTAAATTTTATAACATTATAAATCATCTTACACATTTTCTGGAATGAGGTATGAAAACAAAATCAGTTTTTCAGATAAAAGAAGTATTTTTCAAAAAATGTGGTTTTACCGCCTTTTGAAGGTGCACACGTTTTAAATCTAGTTTTTGACATGTTTATAAGTTCAATTTTACAAAATAAAATTCTTATTTGGAATCAAGATATAAAAATTTACTTTGGATAAATTTTTCATATTATTCTGGTAACTTTCATATTTTGATGAATAGTAAAAACACGCTATATTTTAATTAAAAAAAACTTTTTTCATCGCAATAATTTATATAGAGAGATTATATTTTTAATTGGTTTTAAAGTGTAATTATAATATATTTTTACCATTTAATCCAATGTTGATCAATGGAATTAATTTCACTTTGAAATTAGACATAAACAAGTGATGATCTTTTGATAGTTATTGTTTCTTATGAACATGCTATTTGTTTTGATAATGGGAATTACTTTTAAAATTAATTAATGCCACTTCTATGTTTTTAATTTGGAAAAATAGACATCATTTTTGAATTCATAATATGAAATATAGCTTAGGCTGAATTTTTGGAATTTTTCTGAAAAACTTCAATTTTTGATGAATAGTGAAAACACTGAGTTTTTGGTTAAAACCGACTTTTTATTTAAATAATAATTTATTTGATTTAAATTTATTTTAGGTCAAAATGGGTACATAATACTTATATAAGTTCAATGAAATTAATTGGAGTCATTTTATAATAATTTTAAATTTATAAAAATTGTATTGAACTTTTCATCGTCTTTTACCCACCTCCTAGGAGCTTTTGCAATTGTTCATAAAACTTAATTTTACCACTTCTGTGAGTTGAATTTCGAAAATCTGAGAGACACGGTTAATATCAAGGAGTAAAATGTGGTTAAATTAAATAAAAATAATAATTGGTGAATAGTAACTTTTTACTTTTATTTACCACGGTTAAAAGTAAATAGGGTAATTCAAGGTTAAAAGAAAATTATAATAATTAAAAATTACCTTAACACTTGTCCACACCTTATTCGATGAGTAATGGCCGACCATGGTCATCCTTGGGTCGATTTTGGGACCCCATGGAGCCACTTATGAAAGACAATGACACATTAGATTAATTAATTTAATGTAAAGACAAAACTGGCATTAAGAAAAAATCCTTTAGTAATTAATTTTTATAAGGGGATATATAAATTATACTTTCGAGTATAAATATTAATTGGAAAGATAAAAATATTTCCTACATGTTGGTATTTTTTTAATAATTTTTAGACATCAAATAAATTAAATTATTTATGACATAATAATGATGCAGTATTTACCTCATTAATAAATTATTTAAATAAATAAGATTATAATGATTAAAATATTTTCCAAAACATGTCCAAATCTGATTGGATGATTTTATTTCGACCATGAGTCATCTTAGCTTCATCTTTAACGATTTTTGGACCTTTTGAAACTGAAGATAAGTTTATAATAAAATAATATTTTCACACTTTCCAAATGTGCCCCTCTCCTCCCTTATAAAAGGGAACCTCCTCCCTCTCTTCCTCACACCACTTTTATCCCTCAATCTCGGCAAAACCCTACCCATTTCACTTACCCACTTCCTTAGAAACCTACTAGAGGTACTGGTCTTCTCAAAAGACCAACTCTAGTGCCCTAAGAGAAAGTTTAAAGGAGGCACTTTGAAGAAGAGGTAATACCTTCTACCATTTTCTTCAAGTTCCATTCTTCTTCTACTCCCTCTTCTTTAGTTGCTTCATTATGAGGTAATAACATCAGTATCCCTCATATACTGATATGTTATTATAAATATAAAACAACCCTATTTCACCTCTTATCCATCCTACGGTAAACAAAATCACCGCGTGTGTGTACGTACGGAATACCGTCTCCACGCCGTGGTGTAATATGTTTTCCACCACCACCATACTTGGATGGGTATAATGGTGTAAATAATTAACTATATATAATTATTTTAAAGTGGTATTGATTCTGAAATATTATACATACACTTCAATAAAATTCTACGATCATGGGAACGATATCATCGCTCGTGCGTACGTACGGCCTACCGTCTACAAGATGTGATGCGACTCGTTCTATATGATCTTCATTGAATAATGATTTTATAAATGAAATGAATGAATGAATATGATATATATTAAACTAATACCATTCTTTAAATTATGTATCTATATCCTATAAAGGGGAATAATAATTTATTCGACAAAACAAGCATAAGAACATAAAGCAATAAACACACGAATAACAAGTAGCAATGAAATATTACTACTAAGAAGATACAAATATGACCATATATGATATCATAACAATGAATATAATTATGCAATAAGTCAATTAACATTATTTAAACCATATTACAGGAGGTTCGGATTCATACAAAGCATATAGGACCTAAGGTAAGGGAAAATCTCACAATCTCATTTTTATCTGAGATTGTTTATGCTTTGGTATTTACTGGGGTGTATTTATCATACACATCCATGTTTCATAAATATGTAATATTATTTCCATCCTCCTACAATTTTTTAAATCCAATTTTACCCTTCGGTGAGTTTTTAGTAAGAGATATGAAAGGAATCTTTTGTCATTTTTCGTATGAGGTCCTTTTTGACTTTTTCGGCCAAAGTATGAGAAGAATGTTTTTTTTAACTTATACGGCATGAATGGATTTTTAGAACATTATTTCCAAGAATCTTCATTTAAAAGTTTTCAAGTTTATTTTTAATCAACTTCTTTTAGTTTAAAATTTTATGACATGTTAAGAAAGGAAAAATGTTTTTGAAGTAGAAAGGATATTTTCCTCAAGAATGGAGTTCAAGTGTTTTATCAAATTTATTTTCCATCTAAGATAAAATAGGGTTATATTTCTATCCCTATTTTTACATTGATGTGATTGTTTTATGATGGAATTAGTTTTATAATGTCCTTTTATCTTATATGGTTTATGTTATGATGGCATGATGTTTAAGAATCCCATTTTTATTACATCGGTTATGCTATGATGTATGATTTATGATTTTTTGGCACACATAAGAATGGTTTCATTATGAGATGGGTGGGACCTATATCTCCCTCCAATGCATTGGGTAAATATTTATATATCATGAGATATACATGGCTGGAACGGAAAGTTAAACCAGTTCAGTGATACATGACTGGAACGAGGAGTGAACTCGGTTCAGTAATGGACTTTGTCCTCTATGATGGTCTTGGAAATGAGCCTTGAATAATATGAAATGATTTTCTATTATTATGTGTGTATGCCAAAAAGTTTCATGTTTTAAGTTATGATTATTTGGGATTACTTTTCATTACTATGATTTATCCCATGACATGATATTATGACCTCTTTTGCAGGTTAAGATTTTCAAAATGTTACGTTCTTATGAATATGATATGACTGATATTTCTTTTTTTTACCCTTACTGAGCATTTGAGCTTACCCTTTTGTATGTTATCTTTTACCCAGGTCAGGAAGAAGGATATTAAGTAGAATATGCCAAAAAGGGACTCTAGATATGATGAAATAAATGGGAGACAATGTAGATGATTTATGAACCAGTTTTTTATGTTTCCCAATTTCTAAAGACACTATACCTATACGCTCCTTTCATGGTTTTGCTATATGTTGTAATAATTATGCTTCAATTTTTGAAGTAATAACCATGTATGTAAAGTATGGGTCCTTATATCCATACTGGGTAAATACGATAATTTCATTTGAGGAAGTGCAAACTATCGCCCCCTCAAAGTGATATGACTCATTAATTCCATACATGGAATGTATAAAGGATGGAGTTACTAAAAATATGTAATGTATATAAAATATTATATATAATTTTAATTATAATATACCTATGTATCATTTAATTTTCATTGTTTTTAATATGTAAAATAAAATAAAGTAGCATAATGTGTATGTATGGCTTACCATCTCCATGAAAGGTGCATTTCATTTATTATATCCAAATGTTATGTAATATTATTAATACATAAATATATATATATATACTATATATGTATGATATTTAAATCATGGATATATTTATAGAGATATTTTAATTTTGACCACATGGGCCATTTGTAATTATAAAGAGTTCATTTTTTACACAGGAACAAAATATCGGTAAAATGATTGATATTACCATAAATAATTATATAATGTTTATTACGTGGTAATAAGTGATATAAAATGAATAATAAACTTTAAAAATGTTCTTAATCAATTATAAATTAACTTAATTTTATTGTTCAGTATAAACAAGGAACATACGTGACAAGTCAGACTCAAGGTAAGGGAATTTGTCTCAATCTCCTTTCATTGAGGTATATTCTGATTTATACACGACATTATTTAATATGGATTATAAAACATTAAATTTAATTTCATTCAAAGGGAATATTTTATCTATGAATTGTTTTACTAAATTACAAAAGGAATGTTTCTTTTTAACGTGCGTGGTGACAACAAACTTTCCACTGCCATGATTATTATTTGATATTTAGCATCCTTAAGAATATTTAGTGTTTTTAAAAGGAAAAGTAAATTCCATATAACATTTCTCATATATTCAGGTATTTAAAATGGTTGTGATAATGGATTTATTATTTCAATATATTGAAATGATATATTTTGATTGCACTGTGGAAGTGTTATCTTTAATTTATGCTTGTTTTATGTGTTACAAATATGTTATGGATATTTGGAATTATTCACATATACAACTGGTTCCATTTTCTCAATTTCACCCTCAAATCATCCAATTAATCCTTCATCCTAATCAGTTGAGTTGGAACATTGGTAGTAGTAATATATTCTTTTTTTTAGTAATCAGTGCGACTATGTTCTATTTCTTGTAGTTCCAACTCACAAATCTATCTCCTAAGAGGAAAATTCCACCTGAAGTGGACCTTATATCATCACAGTAACCTATCGAGTCTATATATATAAATTTGGATAGATTTAGGTTGTTTATTATCTTATAGATCAGTCCAAAACTTAGATTTCCCTTGAAATATTTAAGGACTATTATAGAATCCATAAAATGTGACACATTTGAGTCACTATATTGTCTTTTAAATAGACTCACATTTATAAAATATCTAGTCTATAAAATGTGAGATATAGTAGGTTGGTGGTTAGTTTTCTGAATTCCCTTCAATTAACACTCTTACCTTTAGTATCACTTAGAAACTTCTTCCCCAATTGAATAGGTGTGGACACTATCTTGGATTCCTCTATTTAAAACATCATCCAAAATTCTATAGAATAATTTTATTGGGATAATAATAAAAAAAATTCCATTTTGATAACTTGTAACCATAAGATGTATCTCAACTCATCAAGCATGGAAATTTTAAATCATTTCTTCATTTATTTGGAAAATTTATAGATTACTTGAAAATATGATATCATAAATATAAATAATGATAGTGCATTATTACATTTATTTGATATATTTTTTCCCACCTTACACTTGAAAATCAAAATTATTTTATGTAGTTTTTATGTCTTGAATACTATTCCCCTGGGGAATTATTTTTTTCATATAAAATATTATTTAATTTGAAAACCCTTGATCCATTATTATCAAGAATAAAAGATTTAGGTTTCTCCATATACCCCTATTATTTAATATATCAATTCAAAAAGGTAGATTTTACATCCATATGTTAAACTTTGTATTACCAATATACTTCCAAAAAAATAAACATTCCTATGGCCTCTAATATTGCAACTAGGGAAAAGTTTCTTATAAATACACTCCTTAAACTTTAGAATAACCTTTACAAAAAAATAATCCTTCTTTCTAACAACCTTTCCTTTATAATTTAGCTTTTCCCTAAATACCCATTTTGTTCTAATGAAATTTTTGTTATTGGTTCTTTACACAAGGTTCCATATAGTATTATTTTAAATATGATCTAGCTCATCATCCATAGACTCAATACATTCTTCATATTGTAAAGTTTCATCCATTTAATGTGTCTCTACATGAAAGATTAAGGTTATTTGATTTTCATAATGCATCCTTTTTTGGTATTTAATAGAGCTGACTAATTTCCAATAATATTTTCTATATCCATGTGTTTCTTTATCCAACAGAACCTCTTTTTTCACTCTAAGAAACTTATTTTTCATCATTATTCTAAATATTCATCACATATACTACTTTTGGATCAAGATTAACTTTCTTTTTACAATTCTACCCCGTTTCTACTCATTTCCTTCACCTATTTCTTCAAAAGTGGTAACACTCAAGTTTTTTGTATTATTTTTTTTCAAATAAATTAAATTTCCTTGATATCTTGAGTTAAATAAAACACAAGTATAATAATGTGTTACATAAAACATCAATTTAATATTTTGTTACATCAAACACTGAGTTTAAATTTTTTTATAGATGACACTATGTTTTAACAAAATTGTGATATATTATTAATATTATTCAAACATGAATATTATAGCCCGTTCATTAAACATAGTGATATGAATGGTAATAACTACTTTAAAAATTTTAATTATAATTATTTTATATAAAGAAAACATATTGATAAAAAAGTACTTAATTTTTCAAAAGCCTTTATATGTTTCGAAGGTATTATTTTTTCAAAAAAATTATTTATTTTTTTGAATAATAATAAAGTTAATTTTTGAAACATTTATAAAATGAATTTGATAAAAAAAAACTTACTTTTTTAAATAATAATTTCAAAATTATATTAATTTTAATTTTTTATAATAATCAAAAAATATTAATTTTTTTATCAATAGCAAAAATATGGAATTTGAAATAAAAAATACCTTTTTGTTTAAATTATTTATAAATTTGGATTATATTTTAAACTAATTTTATAGTAAAATTAATTTATTTATATATCTATTAATACAATTTTTGTCATTTAAATCAATTCCACGTAAAAATTGGATAAAAAAACTTTGTAACCTTTTGAACATTTTCTCTTTGATACCCCACTTTTTCATCGCATCTTCAGGATTAATTTTAAATTAAATTTTGCCTATTTTACGAGTTTGATTTTTAGAAAAGGATTAAATATTTTTAATAATAATAATTTATATTATATAATAATTTTGACTTATTTTTTGACCAAAATGAATACTGAAAATAGTAAAAATTAATTATTGTGGTTTAGATAAAAAAGTATTTACCGAGGGTTAATATAAAAAGATAAGAGTTTAAATGACCTAGAAACTTGTATAAAAATTATTTTATGGAAAAATTAGATCCTATGATTTATAAGTCTCTATAATACACAATTTTATATCATTTTAAAATGATAAAAATGTGGTTACACTTTTTTCTTTTCAAAAATTACAAGTGAGTCACTCACCTCACTTATAAAAGGCCACCCCATCTCCTCTCTTCCTCACACATTTAAACCCTTTTTTCATCCAATACCTACCAAAATAACTTTCCAAATTCCCTAAAATCATCATATAATCCTTATTTTAGTCATAAATACAAACTAGGAAGTCTTTAGGTGAAAACCTAAGGAGGTTACCTGAGGAAAACGTAACGTTATTCAATGAGAATTTTTATTTTATTTCTTTCTTCACCTAATTAAATTATTATTAAAACGTGATGATATAATAACATTATTATATTAAATATAATGATATTTGTTTAATTTAATTACATATAACCATCTTCACTTTCATCAAATGGGTTATAAAATCATTTTTCATGTGTATAGTGAACTACCACCTCACGAACTGATGTCGTTCGTTTTTCCATTACTACCTCTCATAGTTGGGTATGATTATTGATATAAAGTATATATATTATATTTATAAAATAATTATAACTATTTAGATTTTATATCATATATACATTTTTAAACTCTATTCCATATGGGATAAGATAATGTTGTTTGTGTGTATGGAGGACTACCACCATACGAAGTAATATGATTCATTTTTTGCTAATGATTTACATGGAAGATAATAATGATAAAAATATGTGATAAAATTTGAAAAAATAATGATATTAATAACATATTTATAATTATTAAAAGATAACATTTTTTTCTTACCTTCTCACTTGATGAAATATGATAACGCTATTTGTGTATGTGTGGACTACCGCCTTCACGAAGCGATGTGACTCTCTTTTCATCATCAAGCCACATGGATAATTTGTAGAAGTATATTTAAAGAAAAAATATGGTATTTATGATATTATTATCATTATATGAATATAAAATATTACTTACCTACTTTCCAAATTGATCATTGAAAATTGGAAACGTTACTCATGCGTAAGTACGGCATACCGTCTCTATGATGGTAACATACTTCATTTCTCAAAACCATATTTCATGATTGGTCTTAAATGTATATTTTCTGTATAAATATGATAATTATTTAATCAATATTATTATATAGATAATTCAACCATGATCAAATTGATATTACCATAAATAAAAAATCAAACATATACGAAAAACAAAGCGGTCATTACCCGAAACATTATTTTAACAAAGAATTTTTAGTAAATAGGTAATAAAAGGTCATAATTAAAACATATATGGTATGATATATATAATTATGTTTATATAATATATTTATAATAAAGATAAATTTATTATATATGAGGTTCTAACATTTACGAATGATTTCGAGACTTAAGGTAAGGGATTTCTAGTCTCTCTATTATTTCTAGGAGACATATGCAAACTCACTTCTCATTTATTTTGTATGATGTATAGAATACCTATTTGAAATGTTATAACATGAATATATTTATTTTCATTATATTATAAGTTTTATTTAATTTTATTATTTCATGGGGCTTATGATTCAATTTTATCAAAGTGGTAATTGATTTATGATACAATCTCCTCTTTTATCGGGATTGTTTATGTTTATGCTTCTAATGATGAAATATTATGAACCATCACTCAATAAAATCATGAATTTTATTATATTATTTTTTTCATGATAATACATGTTTTCCATTCATTTTCATCTCTTTATTTACTCAATAATTCAAAATAATGTTTTTAAGAAAAATCCTCTTTTCAGTCGAAATCCCTTTTTCATCCAAAATCTTGTTTTCTAAAAAAATTAAATTTTTATTAACATTATTCAAATGTTTTATTAAATTAATTTTTACTCATGTTTTAGTTCATGTATTTTTTCAAAAAAAAATACCTATTTGTATTTTACTTAAAATGTTAAAAGAATCCTTATTTTTGACATACATGACATGAATAGTATTTCTCACTGTCATGACCACTCAAAGATTTCAATATTCCCTTACAATATTTCAAGGTTATTTTCAAAGTATAATATTTTTAAAATTTATTAAAAAAATCAAATACAATTTATTTTACTCAATAAATTTTACAATAGATCTTTAAAAATCATTATCTGTCTAAGATGACATATTTTGATGTAACTTATGCTTTTGGGGGGATATGAATTAAGGAAACAATTATTATTATTTATATGAATGGTTTATGATGAAATTTTTTTTATGAAACCCATTTCTATTCAATGGGTTATACCATGATAAAATTATTATAAAACCCACTTATTTTTCCATGGGACATGTTATGATGAAATGATGAAATGATTATTAAAATTATATCATTTCTACAAGTTATGATATGATTAAATGTTTATGAAACCCATTTCATTTAATGGGTTATAATTTGATGAATATTTTATGATCTTTTTTCACACATGTGTATGATTTTTATTATGTGATGGGTGGGACCTATATTTCCCTTTAATACATTGAGTAATGGTTAATATTATATGAGATCAAAGGGTACACAGATGGTTATCCCAAGCCCAAAATAAGAGGGTACACTAGAGTTTATCCCAAACCCAAAACAAGAGGGTACACGTGAGTTTATCCCAAGCCCAAAACAATAGGGTACCCAGGAGGTCATCCAAAGCCTGAAGTAGGTACATGGGTAATTATTACAAGCCTAACATGTCGTGAATATCTTGGTAGATATCCTTTAAATAATATTTTCTATGTTGAGGTGCATTCCAAAATTTTATGTCTTATGAAAATATTATTCTCTCATAGTTCATGTTATTTTATTTTATTATGATTAATGTCTTATGAACTACCGATATTTATTCCATGACTCAATATTATGATATTTGACTTTTTAGGGTATGGTTTTCAATGTTATTTTTAAGTTCACATACACTTATGCACATGTTATGATTACATATCTACCAACATTAATGAGAATTTGATATAACCCTTTTCTTATGGTTCCGTTCCCCATTTTATAAATAAAGGTTTTAAGTAGGAATATAAAGGGGGAGATCTTCATGGGATACATTGAAGATATTTCATGGATTAAGATGATTGTGTTCCATGTTTCCAAAGGCATTAAACTATTACATTTCTCAGGAATTTATTTGTGTACTACAATAAATTTTCATCTAAAAATATATAATATCCTTATATAAGAATCTTGGTTCACTATAATTGGTATCAAATTAAAGGTTTAGTTAACCTATGGAAACTAATATGAGAAAATTTAAGTGATATCCATATGTATATTTTTAAGGATATGTTTAGTGATGTCTCTAATTATAAGTCTAAGGATGATTCAAAGTATAATAAAAGTTCTTGGAATTTTTTTAAAGGATATATAAATTAGTTTCCAAGAAATTACATCCCTTTTTGGATAAGAAAAGTGGATGTGGATCTTGAATATAGGTACCTAGGGGTAATAACTCTTAAAAGGATGTATGAAGTTGGACTCAATCATCACCTAGTGTATGATAATGGGATTTATGGTACACCTGGTTTAAAACCCCTAGGGGATATGATTTAGAAATTCACAAACTCTTTATAAACCATCATGAAGGATTTAATTAGATGATGACTATGAATGTCCTAGGATATACCTAAGGTATCATAGATTAAAAATAATGTTTCATTATTTAGACACCCAATAATTTAATTTTCATGATTATATAATTCCCCACTATGATTATTGTTTCTTACAATATAATTTTTAGTTTTAGTCAATGGCTGGAACCCAAATAAACCAAGTTAATGCTAAGTGCGGCACACAATGCAATGATCATCCTCCTAATCATACAAACATTATGGGATATAGAATAAAAAAACTCATTTCTATACCCACACAACTTTCTCAATATATTAATCATGTTGGTATTCAAAATGATCAATTGGGGGAAAACATTATGTTGAGTCCATAATGAGGCAACTTTCACCTTCTTTTAGTGGGTCTTTGAATCCACTAGTTTATGAACAATGTATCAGCACCACTGAAAAGATATTTTCCATTCTCTAGTTTTCAAGACATGAAAAAGTCAATTTTTTTCTTTACTGGTTAGAAGGTGAAGTGGATTAATGGTGGACTATTATTAATAATATGAGGCAGTAGTATAAAATTGAATCCATGGATTGGAATGAGTTCAAGAACTTATTATTCAATAAATACTTTTCTAATATTCTCCATATTAAGATAGAGAGGGAGTTATTTGAGCTAAATAAAAAGGATGATGAATTTTTTGGTGCTTATGAGGAAAATTTTACAAGACTTGCAAGGTATTCTTCTGGTAGTATCATCCAACCTGAAAGTAGGGTTGATCATTCATTTTGTGTCTTAAAACCAAGTATATTAAGGGAGATATATATAAGAGAATTAAATAGATATGATGATATTTTTCAATGTTCTATCAAGGTGTAAATGAAGTTTGGAGTTATGTATCAATATCATAGTTTTGATAAGAAGATAAAAATGTAATTAAAGTGAAAATATAAGAACCATAGAGAAAAGAAGATGACATTTACTATATGATCGAAGTGTGGAAAAAATCATGTAGGAAATTTCCTTAAGGCTACTAATAAATGTTATAAGTGTGGAAAGGAAGGTCACCAAGTAGCTAAAATTACAAAGTTATGGGAAGAAGTTAGATAATGATACAAATAATGAAAAATCTTCATAGAATGCACCTCCCACACTTCAATGTTTTAATTGCAAGGAGTTTGTCCATTATTCTAAAATTTACCAAATTCGAGGGTTAATAATGGTGATAAACTCTAGAAACCTCTTTAGATTATAGAAAATGGGAAATCTTATAAAATCACTATTTCTTATGAGGAGTGTGATAATGACTTGGTTAAAGGTACACTTATCATCAACTATAGGACTGATAATGTCTTATTTGAATTAATATCTACACATTATTTCATTGATGAAGAATTTTATAAGGGTATAAAGATTACACCCAAATGATTATATATAGAATTAAAATTGAAAACCCTTAATGGTATGATTATCACATCCCAAGTCTATTATTCTTCTCTTGTTCAATTTTGTGAGAATGTAGTTCCTTCAAACCTTATCATTATTCCTCTAGTTGAATTTAATGTTATCTTAGGAATAAATTAGATTTCACTACATAAAGATCACATCAATTGATGAGAAAGGTAAGTCAAATTTGATATTAAAAAATAAACTTATAATAATCTGTATGTGTGATGATAAATATTAACTTACATTGGAAATCACATCCATTGTATGGGTTTTGATTCTTATACAAGAGGGGTGTTTGTATTAGATGGTTTGGGAGAAACTCAACATAGATGATATGCCTATTTTGTAGGAATTTTTTGACATATTTTTGGAATATTTTCCTAGACTTCCTCTAAAATGAAAAATTTAGTTATCAATAGAACTCATACCTGGGGCCATAGTTATTTCAAAGACTCCTTATAGAATAGACCTGATTGAATTGTGGGAATTGAAGAAGCAACTCCAGGAAAATATTTACATGGGATTAATTTGTCCAAGTTTGTCACCTTTGGGTACACATTTTGTTTTTTTAAAGAAATATTGATCAATGTGACTCTACATTGATTACTAAGAGCTGAACAATATCATAATTAATAACAAGTACCCCATTCACCATATTAATGACTTGTTTGATCAGCTACACGGAGCTTAATACTTTTCCAAGATTGACCTCCATTTTGGATATCATAAATTGAGGGTCAATAAGGAGGATAATTCAAAGATATATGTCACATACATTACTTCTTTTAAAGTTATTTTTTCATTTAATTTACATTACTGTTTTGTTTTGGGGGTTTCCCATGCATTTTTGGAGGAAAGGGTGAGTTTTCATGATTTTGGTCAAACCGTGAGCCCATTTCCAGATTTAAAAACCAATTTTTTTTTCTTTTATAACTCTTTAATTTTTCAAAATTTTACACCTATTCCACTTCCCAATTATCATCCCCTGGTATATTAAAACCAATATATCCATTTGGACCTCATAGGAATCTATAATCATGATGGATTTGGGATTTTTATTAAGTTATTGAGCCATCCTGAAAGACCATTTCCTGCTTTAAATGTTTTTTTAGTTCTTTAATATCTCATTAATTTTTTAAGTTTTTTTGGTGATTCTAACTCTCACCCGAGCCCACTTACCTAAGGTGCGGCCCCATGCTCTCCTCCCCCCTATTTGGAGCTCATATTCATCAAGAAAATGGGAAAAAATTATCTAAATTTCTCAAATCTATTAGATTTGAAGAGGTAAATTGTTTCTTTCAAAAATCCTTCAATTTTTACTCACTTTCTGCCATTTTAGTTCCTAAATGACCTAATCATCCTTATTATAACCTCAATTTCATTTTTGGATTTTTGTAAATTCAGATACTAGTGTATTTAGGGCGTTTTATTCAAGATCTCTCAATTGAGTGAGTTTCCTACCATATTCCTCACATTTCTTAGGGTTTCTTCCACTTTTCTTGAGGTTATAAAATTTCCAGAAGTTATGGTTTATACCTAGGGTTTTTATTTTAGTTTCTTGGTCTAATATTGATGTTTTAGGTGGATTTTCACTCCCTTGTGGTGTGGCGGTGGTGTGGTTTATGTTTCACAAAACGGATTGTGGGTTTTGTCATAAAAGGTAGGTGATTCCATGTGTAATCAATTATTGATGAGTTATCTTGATTGATTTATTAATTTAACATGTTCCTAATATGTTGTGTGTGGTGAAAAAACCATTTTTGGTAACATTAGTTAAGCATGTAGTATTAATGTTACATTTTTTCTTGAAGTTGTGTGTTTTTCAAATGTAACTCATATGATATCTTTTGTGGTAGTTTTATAAAATATGAAAGTGATTTATTAGTTGTTGAAAGGGGCTTCCAATTATTGTTTGGTAATGATTTTGTGTGATTTTTTCCTTGAAATATGGTTTTAAAATAGTTTTGATGTGAAAAACATGGTTAGACCCATTAGGATTGATTTATGAAAATTTTAAATGATTTATTGATTTAATAAAATGGGTAAAGGATGTACATGTACAATTTTGGTGAGTGTGCTCACCTAAGATGGGATTTTTGAAAGGTAAAGCGATGATTTATGACATCCAATAATTTTTATAATTTTTTATAAATTGCTAAAGGGTTTTATTAAATTGCATGAAAGGTGTGAAACATGTTTGTGGGCTGTTTTGTGTGAGTATGATGTGAAAAATTAATTTTGTTTGTGAAAGGATTATTATGTGACATGTGTGTGGGTTGTTATGTGATTTGAACTATCTTGGAAAGTTTTTATAAAATTATTAAATGATTTTTTGAAGTGTGAAAGATAAGTGAAATTATTGTGGGCTGTTTTGGTGTGAGTATGATTTCAAAATAAATTTGAATGAAAAAGGGATTATGTGACTTGTGTGATATACATGTGGGTTGTTTGGTGTGTGTGTGACTTGTAAGTGGTATTTTCATGTGAACATTATATTTCATGACTTGTGGAACTTGTTTGATCATAATAGTTAACACCCAGGTATCAAGGTGGGTGGACGTATACTAGTACACAACTGGAAAAAAGACCTATTTCCACGATTCAAAATTGTGGAAATAGGCCCCAAAACTGTGGCCATAGGCTATGGCCACAGTTTTGGACAACTGTGGCCACTATCGTTGTGGCAGTAGGTCCCAGCCAATTGCCACAGTTTTAACCATGGCAATAGGTATTAAAAACTACCATTGTGGTAGTTGATCTATGGCCACAGTTTAAATCGTGGCTATAGGAAGTTATTGCCATGGTTTTAACCGTGGCTATAGCCTTGGTAAACCATGGAAATAGCCTAAATACAAAATGTCACCAGCAGGTTTTGATCCCTGCACCTTTGCTCTATGAACCAGAGTACTTACCACTACACCGAGTGACATTACGGGTATATATATATATATATATATTATGATATATATTAATATAAATCATGGGAATATCCTCAAAACCGTGGAGGTAGTTCTTCCCTCCAATTTTTGGGTGGGAAATGTTTTCCCTACCAAAGCGCGGGAACCCTATTGCCACAGTTTTCAAAAACCATGGAAATATGCCATTGAAAAAAGTGGCTTATAGCCACGGTTCTAAAACCCTGGCTATAGGCCACATAACCATGGCTATAGCCACTACCTATTACCATAGTTCTGAAAACCGTGGCTATAGGTCCGTGGTAGTAGCCTAATTTTATAGTCGTGGTATGCTAGTGATATCATGGGGTTTGGACTCAATTTAACGTAGAAAGTTAGATTATGAAAACACTAACTAAACTATGATGATGATGATGATGTTATTGGTGGACCACTAGGTTATTGGTATGATCCCTACTAGTGGCTTGTGTGCATGAGAATGAATATTTGTATGGTTACTTTCACTGAGATATGAGGTACCTGGTACCCACAGCGAGCTAGTGCCTAGGGGTTATTTTCCATTGATTATGATCAATAGATATTTTATGCTTACCGTCGGCATATAGTATGTTTGTCTGGAAAATTCAGTATCTCTGGAATTCTATTTAAAGGTGTTGATTCTTTAAAGTACCCTACTTGAAAACTATTTTTATTTAAAGTTTCATCTCTTTAAAATTATTATTATCATTTCATGTTTATGAAAACTTGAAAGATTTTCATCATTTATTTTTTATCACATTGAATATTTTAGTGGTGGCATCCTACTGGGATTTGTCTCACACCCTACTTACACACTTGGGTGTAGGTAGACTTGGTTATTTTGTTGTTGGTTTTTGTAAATATTTTAGTGCCAGTGGTTCGGATTTCTTATGGTCCTTTTTGGCATAGTGTCATGGAGATGGCTTGAGGGCGGTGCCCCTTGCCATGAGGAGGTACTTGGGATGTCCATTTTGTATTTCTTCATTTGTTATAGTCATTGAGAATTGTTTTAAATTATGTAATTCAATTCTGATTTTTTGTAAAATATGGTCTGTTTTGAAAAAAATCCATATTTGTAATATTGGACTTGTTTTTTGTTTTATTGTTTATAATGTTGAGTAAATAATTCCCAAATTTAATTTTATGATACCTGGACACTTTTTCCAGCCCATGGGGGTCAAGAACGCCCTTCGGTCCTTACCACGGTCCGGGTTAGGTGACGGTTTTGATAGTGACCAAATCTGGTTCGTGAAAAAATGGTATTAGAGGTGGGTTATGTTGACTCTTTGGGTTATGTTATTTGGGAAAGAGTCGGGATAGTCTAGAGTTAGGATTTTCATGACTTGACATTTCAGTTATGGGTAGTGTTCCTAGCCAGCACACCTCATGATGAGATTCAAGTCACCAGGGAAAGTCGGAATTTATCTGAGTCATTTGGTTTTGTTGTTTTGATAATGATTAGGCTAAATTAAAAGAGAGTTGGTTTAATGGTCACAGTGAGATAGAAGGGCTTGGAAAGACATGTGGAGCCTAGTATATTTCCCTAGAACACCATGATGGAGAAGTGATTGGAATATGGCTGCTAACCATAAGTTCAAGTCACCCACCTAAACTATTTTCCTCTCTCATTGTCTCGTGTCTCTTTGTGTTCGAATTATTGAACTTAGTTTTAAGGAAAAAAAGACATGATTTAAGAAATGTGAACTTTTATGCAATGATTTTTAGTAAAGAGGAATTGGATTGATTTTTAAAATTGTAGAACTGAATTTTTATAATTGTTTTGAAATGGAGAATGGTGTGCTTACACCTCTTTTGAAAGCAATAAATTATGTTAAAGTTGGTTTTGAAAGTGTTTCTAATAGAGTTTTCTAAACTATTGAAAAGTGTTTTAATGGGATAGAATGTTTTAGAGGTCATGTGTTGAGTTTGGAAATGAATTTTGATTTAGTAACTAGAGATCATTTGAAAAGTTTTATGAAATTTTGGAATCTTGTTTTAAAATTAGAAGAGTTGAGTTCCCAACTTAATAGTGATTTATGAAATGCAGTTTTGCATGAAATTAAAAGTGTTTCGAAACAGGCTGAAATGTTTTGAAATTAATGTACATGAATTGAAAGTGAGTTTTTACTGAATTATTGGTGATCTTTTGAAAAGTTTTATGAATCATTGGAACCCTATTTTAAATAAGAAGATATGAGTTTTAAAAAGAATGGAGGTTGATAAAAGGGAGTTTTCATAAAATTGGGAGTGTTTTGAAATGGGATGAGATGTTTTGAAATTAATTTGTATAACTTGAAAGTGAGTTCTTATTTGAATGATTGGGCCTTTAAAGAAAATTTTTTTGTTAAGATGTAAATTGGGAATTTGATTTCGTGGTTAGCAGTCTTGGAAAAAAAGTAAGTATTGGTTGACTATTTTGGTTTTGAAAAGTGGAAAGAATTTTTGTTTTGACCTTTGGTATTTCCATGGGAGACCAAATTCATGGGGTTACATGGGATTATGGATGGTTAATGGAATGGATAGATGAGTGTTGGGGTGGATATGAGGAGGGTGACCATTTTTTCATGGAAACATGCATGTGAGAGTCCCATGGGGTACCATTGGTGGATACGCTAACCGCTAAACCATTTATTTTAAAAGAGATGATTTTAAAGGAAAACATGATGTCTTGATGAATAGTTTTGGATGGTGTGTATTATTTTTTTGTAAATGTTGTTATTTTTGGATGTTTTGAGTCCAAGAACCCCTCTTGTTTGAACGGTGTTTTGGGTTTGTGTTTGGTCAGTAAGCTGGGTTGATGGGGTGGTTGGTGGTCTCTTCTGAGAAAAGTTCAGGAAGCCTTTATGGTGGTTCCCCTCATCTGTTCGGTTCTAATTTGTGGAACATTTTGACCAATGGACCATCTTGGTTGGGTCCTTGGGTTCTCTCATTAGATAAGGTATACCCCCACTAAGAGTTAATGAATGACTAAAGTGCGGCCCAGATTGTTTCACCATTGGAAAATCCTCTAGTTGATCAACATAAGGAATTTCTTCTAGAGTTTTGGAGATTTAGTATACCCCCTTTACCTTTCCATGTTTTGGGGATCCTCTGGTTGCGGGTGAGTGCTCTTGGAAGGTTGAAGGAGACCTTGGTTTCTTAAGTTACACGATTTGTCGAAGGTGAAAGTATTTTGGGGTTGTCAGTGTGGATGGTGTCTAAGAGGGACTTTAGGTCCTTCATAGTCTCTTCAAAGTAGGGGTTTATGTTAAACCACCAGCATAGGAAATCTGGTCATGAGAAGCTTTTATGGACACTTTCTAGAATTCTGTGATGTTTGGGGATGTTGTATAAGGTCCCCCTCCATGTATTATTTCTATCAGTCATAATGATCATGTTCGGTGATTCCTTGTGATGTTGTGTGCTTGTTTGACTGTAAAAGTGAGGTTGTAAAATCATCTAAGAGTATCTGTTTTGTAGGAAGTGTTTCTCCCTTCTAAAAATCTCAACATCCTATGTTTATAAGAATTTTTTTCTATATATCCTTTCCTCTTTCCATTTCTCATCCAAAGAAACAAGGGGTGATTTGTTCACGTCTTCAAAGCACTTGTTTTAGTGAAATGTATGGTTAAGGTAAAGTGAGTTAGGAATGTTTTATATCTTGGTGAACCCATATGGGATTAGGGTATAGTTTTCATGGAATCAAATTGAGAAATTATGTTTGGAGGGTTTCTAAAGCCTAACTGCGAGGCTGAAGATGCTTCAATCATTTGATCTCTAGCCATAGGTCCCGGAGTAAAGTTGAATCATAGTTAGGGGAAATCCTAGGGGCATTAAAATTCTTGTAGAAAGTATTATCCTTAGTATGAAAGATGAGAATAATTTAAACCTATGGTTTCTTCATCTTTCTTTTGTTATTCTCGTTTGATGGGATTAGGTGGGAGGGCCTCATGTCTATGTTATCACCCAATGTCATTCTTCCCCCTTTGGTTTCCATTGAGTTTTTTGGAGTAAGGTTGGAGATTTGGCTAGATAGGTTGAGAGGATGGTTAGTAGTAACAATTCCCTAGAAAACCATACATATAGAAGGATCCCCATGGCTAGTGCATGGTTTCCCAAACCATGTGGACTAATTGTGTGGTCATCCCAACACTTTAAATTTTGGGGTCGTTTTGTGCTGGGCTATGCTGGTCGGTTAAGATAGTTGGTTCTTATAGTGGGGAGACCCACTATGAGTCTTATCTAAGTTATTTTGTAAAGTTATAATGGAAATATAACCCTTGTACCAAGTATTCCATTTAGGCCTCCCTTTATTAGTGTCCTGATTCGGTCTTGGGAAAAACTTAGGTTGTATCTTATGGTGGGGAGCCCATTTGTGTCCCCCTGTACTAGTAACTCAGATTTTTCCTTGGTTTTGGTGGTAGGTAGTATCATTGGGAGCTATCTAACTACTGACTTCTTCCTTGGGTAAATTTTGGGATTGGAGAGCGTTGAACGGTTTAGTTAAAGTAAGGTAAGTGTAACCTTGATTGCTGTTGTTGTTCATTTGGGTAAATTGTTTGAGTCTTGTTGGGATAGTGTTTGAAGATTTTCTTTTGAGATAAATTATGAATGTGATTTATTGTTTTAGGAAAGTGGTGTAATTTTTGTTTTGTGAGAGTATTCCTTTCTTAATTTATCATTGGAGGTATTTTGGCCTTTGGGGTGAATCTTGGAAAAGGAGTCCATTTCAACCTTTCGGTTGGGTTTGGTTTTTGCTTTTGGACTTGTTGTGGATTTCCAAGGGTGGAAAGATTTATGGTGGGGAGAATTGTCACATAAATTACTTCTTTTAAAGGTATTTTCATTTAATTTACATTCTTTACTTTTTTTGTGTGCTTCCCAAACATTTTTGGAGGAAAGGGTTAGTTCTCATGATTTGGGCCAAACCGTGAGCCCATTTCCAGATTTAAAAACCAATTTTGTTTCTTTTAAAACTATTTAATTTTTCAAAATTTTAAACCCATTACACTTCCCAATTATAATCCCCTAGTATATTAAAACCATCATATCCATTTGGACCCCATAGTAATCTATAACATGATGGATTTGGGTTTTTTTATTAAGGTATTAGGTCAGCCCGAAAGCTCATTTCCTGCTTTAAATTGTTTTTTTAATTATTTAATATATCATTCAATTTTAATTTTTTTTGGTTATTCCAACTCTCACCTAAGAACACTTACCCAAGTTGAGGCCCCATGCTCCCCCCCCCCCCTTTAGAGGTCATATTCATCGCGAATTTGGGGGAAAATTCTCTGGATTTCTCAAATATCCCAAATTTGAATATGTAAATTGTTTCCTTCATAAATCCTTCCATTTTTACTCTCTTTTTCCCATTTTAGTTCTTACATGACCTTCTCATCCTTATTTGAACCCAACTTTCATTTTTGGATATTTTAAAATTCAGATACTGGTGTATTTGGGATATTTTATTCAATATCTCTCAATTAAGTGAGTTTCCTCTCATGTTTCTCCCATTTTCTTAGGTTTTCTTCCACTTTTCTTGAGGTTATAAAATGTAAAGAAGTTAGGGTTTATACCTAGGGTTTTTATTTGAGTTTATTGGTCTAATCTTGAGGTTTTAGGTGGATTTCCACTCCCTTGTGGTGTGGCAGTGGTGCGGTTGATGTTTCACACAACGGATTGGGGGTTTTGACACAAATGGTAGGTGATTCCATGTGTAAGAAATTATTTATGATTTAGCTTGCTTGATTTATTAATTTACCATGTTCCTAATATGTTGTGTGTGGTGAAAAAATCATTTTTGTTAGCATTAGTTAAGCATGAAGTATTAATGTTACATTTTTTCTTGAAGTTGTGTATTTTTCAAATGTAACTCATGTGATATATTTTGTGGTGGTTTTATAAAATCTGAAAGTGATTTACTAGTTATTGAAAGGGGATTACAATTCTGGTTTGGTAATGATTTGGTGTGATTTTTTCCTTGAAATAGGGTTTTGAAATCGGTTTTATGTGAAAAACATGGTTATACCCACTGGGATTGATTTATGAAAATTTTAAATGATTTATTGAGTTAAGCAAAGTGGGTAAAATATGTACATGTACTATTTTGGTGATTGTATTAACCTAATATGGGATTTTTGAAAGGTAAAGAGGTGATTTAAGATATCAAACAATTTTTATAATTTTTTATAAATTTCAAAAGGGTTTTATTAAATTTCATGAAAGGCGTGAAACACGTTTGTGGGATGTTTTGTGTGAGTATGATGTGAAAAATGAATTTTGTTTGTGAAAGGAGTATTATGTGACATGTGTGTAGGCTATTGTGTGATTTGAACTATCTTGGAATGTTTTTATAAATTTTTTAAAGGATTTGTTTAAGTGTGAAAGATATGTGAAAAGTGTTTTGTGCTGTTTTGGTGTGAATATTATTTCAAAATGAATTTGAATGAAAAGGGTATTGTGTGAATTTTGTGATATACATGTGAGTTTTTTGGTGTGTGTATGACTTGGAAGTGGTATTTTCATGTAAAAATTTTATTTCATGACTTTTGGAACATGTTTTAGCACAAGAGGGAACACCCAGGTATCTAGGTGGATGGACGTGTACTAGTATACTAGTGATCCCATGGAGTTTGGCCTCAATTTCACGTAGCAAGTTTGATGATAAAAACACTAACTAAACTATGATGATGATGATGATGGGGGACCACTAGGTTATGGGTATAATCCCTACTAGTGGCTCATGTGCATGAGAACGTATATTTTTATAGTTACATTCACTGAGATATGATGTACCTGGGACCCACAGCGAGCTAGTACCTAGGGTTTATTTCCCATTGCTTGTGCTCATTATATACTTTATGATTATCGTCGGCATACGGTATGTTTGGCTGGAAAATTCAGTAGCATTTTAATTTGATTTAAAAGTGTTGATTCTTTAATGTATCCCACTTGAAAAAAAAATTTATTTAAAGTTTCATCTCTTTAAAATTCTTATTAGCATTTCATTTTTATGAAAACTTGCAAGCTTTTCATCCTTCAATGTTTATCACATGGAATCTTTCAGTGCTGGCATCCTATTGGGATTTTCCTCACACCCTAATTACACCCTTGGGTGTAAGTAGACTTAGATATTTTTTCACAGGTTTGGGTAAAGCTTTTAGTGTGAGTGGTTAGGGTTTCTGGCGGCCCTTCTTGGCGTAGTGTCATGGAGATAGCTTGAGGGTGATGCCCCTTGTCATGAGGAGGTTCTTGGGATATACATTTTAGGTTTCTTCATTTATTATAGACTTTTAGAATTATTTTAAATTATTTAATTCAATACGGGAATTTTGTAAATGACGGTTTGTTTTGAAAAATACAGATTTGTTATAATGGACTTGTTTGTCATTTTATAGTTTATAATCTCAGGTAAATCATTACCAAATTTCATTTTATGATACCCGGACACTTTTTACAGCCCATGGGGATTGGGAACACCCTTCAAGCCTTGCCATTGGCTGGGTTGGGTTCCATTTTTGATGGAAACTAGATCTGTTTCATGACAATAGAATTCCATACAAGGTATAGACACTATGAATATAAAATTATGCCATTCGATATTTCTAATGACCCCTCTATATTCATGGATTTAATGAATTGAGTATTTAGAGATTACCATGATCAATTTTTGTTAGTATTTATAGATTATATTATTATATATTTAAAGATAAATTAAATGAATTAAGATCACTTAATAGTTATACTAAAGACCCTAAGTGAGGAGAAACTATATGAAATATTTTAAAAAGTGTGAATTTTGGCTGAAAAATGTTTCATTTTTGGGTCATATAATCTTAATAATGTGTATATCAGTAGATCCATCAAAGATGGAGGATATTGAGTGTTGGCACAAAACAATAATAGGGGCTAAGATTCAAATTTTTCTTGGTTTATCTAGATATTATCGATGGTTTGTGGATAATTTCTCATGACTATCTAATCCACTCACCAAGTTAACCAGAAAGGGATCCAAGTTCCTTTGGAAAGATGAATGTGAGGTAAATTTCAAGGAATCAAAGAAAACATTAGTCATTTCACATATTCTTACATTAACCTATATTGTATAAGGGTTTTTAATATATAGTTATACATAATAGAATAGATTGGGATGTATTATTTTGAATAATGACATGGTTATAGCTTATGTATCATGATATTTAAATATTCATTATAAAAATTACCAAACTCATGATTTAGAGATTTCTATGGTAATTTTTACAATAAAGATATGGAGGCATAGAATTTATAAAGAAAAGTTTGATAAATATACTGATCAAAAAAATTTGAAGTATATATTCACATAGAACGAGTTGAATATACCCCAAAGAACATGGTTATAAATGATTAAAGATTATGAATTATCAATACATTTCCATTCTAGGAAAGAAAACAAGATTGATAATGCCTTGAGTTGAAAGGATCGTTCTAGAATATCCATGATAAGGATCACAAAAGATCCAATATTTATAGATTCACAAAGGATGGATCCAAAAATTCTAAAGTATGGAGATAAATCTTATCCTTCTCAATTGAATATTCAACCATCTATTCAAGTGAAGATTAAATAGGCACATAAGAAAGATTTAGAGCTTAAAAAGAATGTTAGAAATGTTCCTGATTTTAAACTTGATCATGATGGAATGATAAGTTTAGGAACCATGTATGTGTTCCATCTATACCAGATACAAGGAGTTATTTGAGGAATCTCGTAGTTCTTCATTATCTATTCATCTTTTATGTATGAAGATGTATAGATATTTGAAAGGGTATATATTTTGTGATGGAATTAAGAAAGATATATTAGATTTTATATATTGATTCTTGGTATTCCAACAAGTTAAGGATAAGAGGCAAAAGTCTAAGGGTGTATTTCATCCATTACCCATACCAGAATAGAAATGGAAAAACATCACAATTGATTTTTTCATTGGACTCTGAAAAACATATAAAGGGAATAATTCTATATGGGCTATAGTCAATCACCTTACTAAGTCAACACACATCATCACTATCATATAATAATTATATTTATATCATGTTAATCTGATATACATTAAGGAAGTGGTAAGGTTTCATGGACTACCACATTCTATTATGTCTAATCTTGATACAAGTTTTACCTCAATGTTCTGGTAATTTATTTAGCAAGCTCCTGATGTGGAGTTGAATTTCAACACTTTATATCATCCTCAAATATATGTTCATTATGAGAGAATAATTCAAACCCTATAGGATATGTTGATATATTTTTCTTTATACTTCAAAGTTAGCTGGGATCAACACCTTCCATTATTTATGTTTTCATACTATAATAGCTTTCACTCAAGAATTCAGATGACTCTTTATGGATACCTATATAGAAATAAATGTAGAGATCAAAGATTCTAGAATGAATTTGGAGAAACAAATCTATTGGGACCTAATATAGATGAAAAAAATTCAGATAATGTTAGATCTATTTATTAACACATCAAGGTAGCTCATAGTTGTAGAAAATTTATGCTAAAATAATTGGCATGAGATATAATTTTAATTTTGTGACATGGTGTTTCTAAAAAGTTCTCCATGAAATAAGGTTATGAGATTCGGGAAGAAGGTGAAACTAAGATCTAGGTATATTGGTCCCTTTAAAATTCTTGATCATATCAAGATCAAAGCTTGTCAATTGGTGCTTCCACAAAACCTCTCCCAAGTCCTTGTTTTGTTACATGTATCTATCCTTAGGTAGTACATACCTAAACCTTCACATGTACTTATCTCAAATTTCATACCACTAGAGTAGGATATTTATTACAAGGAATAATCAGTGGACATTCTTGATCATACTGAGAATGTTATATGAAATAATACCCCTCATCTACTCAATTTTTTTAGTGAAACTAGCAGTTTGCGGAATCTATGTGGGAACATAAGGAAATGATGAGGCTAAAGTATCTTTATTTTTTTTGTATCAAATTGATGAATTGTGAGGGAAAATCATTTTAAGGGGAGTATAATATAACACCCTGAGTTTTTATGAATTATTTTTTTAGAATAAATTAAATTTCCTTGATATCAGGCATTGCACACAACACCAAGTTAAGATTGGGTTATATGTGACACCTAATTAAGCGTTATTTACATGTAACACTAATTTTATCTTATGTTACACACGACATTGAATTTTAACAAAACTACAATGTATTATTAATATTATTCAAATATGGCTGTTATAGCCTATCCATTAAACTTAGAGATATTAATGGTAATAAATATATTTAAAATAATAATTAAAATTGTTATATATAAAAAAAATATTTATAAAAAAGTACCTAATTTTTTTATAAATCCTTTATATGTTTCGAACTGACTATACTCAAAAAAACTATTTTTTTAATTTCTTTTTGTGAAAAATAATAAAATTAATTTTTAATTATTTTATAAAATTAATTTAATGAAATAAACTTTATTTTTTAAATAATCATTTCAAAATTATATTTGGGTGTATTTTTGATAATTTTCGAAAAAAATTAATTTTTTGATAAATATTGAAAAATACTGAATTTCAATTGAAAACTACATTTTCATTTAAATTATTTATAAAGATAAATTATATTTTAAACTGGTTTTAAAGTAAAATTAGTTAAATTAAATATATATAGTAATAAATTTTAGTTCATTTGGATAAATTTAATATTGAAATTGGATATAAAAACATTGTAAACTTTTGAACATTTTCTCTATGAAACGCCTCTTTGTTGTTGCGTCTACAGGATTAATTTTGAATTAACTTTTCCCACTTCTATGAATTTAATTAGGAAAACTAGATTATATATTTTTAATAATCATAATTTATATTATCTAATATGGTAAAATTAACTTTTTACCAAAATTAATAGTGAAAAAAATAAAAAAAATAATTACCATTGTAAAGGTAATAATGGGTTTACCAAGGGGTTAAACAAAAAATATAAGGGTTAAAATGAAATAAAAACTTAAGTAAAAAATATTTTATGGACATATTTGGAATATATAATGTATATTTATCTATAATAATTAATTTATGAGCCTTTTTGAATGATAAAAATGAGACTACACCTTTTTATTTCCAAAAATTACAAGTGTTCCACTCACCACACTTATAAAAGGCCACCACCACTCATCTATTCCTTAATCCTTCAAACCCTTTTTTCAGAAAAAAAAACTTCCTAAATAACTTCCCAAATTCACTATTATCATTCTAGAAGCCTTATTTATTTCATATATACAACCTAGAAAGAATTTTGGTTCACACCTAAGAAGGTTACCTGAGGAAAAAGAAATATTCTTCAACAAGCATTTTTATTTTATTTCTTCCTTCACATCATTAAATTATTATTAAAACATGATGATATAATAAACTAATTATATTCAATATTATAGTATTTTTTATTTTAAGTTCATTTCCTAAAACCATCTCCACTTTCATCAAATGAGTTACAAAATCATCGTTCATGTGTATGGCGGACTACCGCCTTGCGAACCGATGTTGTTCATTTTTCCATTACCGCCTATCATATTTGGGTATGATGATGGATATAAAGTATATATGTGATATTTATAACATAATTATACCTATTTATCCATTATATCATATATAACTTTTTAATTTACATTCTGTAGGGGATACATTAACGTTATTCGTGTGTACATCAGATTGCCGCCTCACGAAGCGATGTGATTCGTTTTTCAATAACGATTTACATGGAAGATAATAAGGATAAATATATGTGATAAATATGAAATAAGTATGATATTAATTAAATATTTATCATTAATAAATGATAATATATAATTTTATTTCTTACCTTTCCACTCAGTGAAATATTATAACGTTATTCCTGTACGTGTGGAATACCACCTTTATGAAGCAATGTGACTCTCTTTTCATCAGTACACCACATAGATGATATGTATAAATATAATTAAAGAAATAATATTATATTTATAATATTATTATAATTACTTAAATATAATATATAAATTACCTCTTTTTAAGATGATCATTAAAAAGTGGAAATGCTACTCATGCATACACACGGCATGTCATCTCCATGACCGTAATTTACTTTATTTCTCAAAACCATATTTCATGATCATTATTAAAATTATAATTAATATATAAATATTATAATTATGTAATTATTATTATTCTGTATATATCATAACCATGATCAAAGTAAGAGGACCAAAAATAAAAAATCAAAACATATATGAAAATCAATGCAGTTATTACCTAAAACGTGATTTTAACACGGAATTGTTAATAAATGGGTAATAAAAGGTCATAAGTAAAAAATATATGGTATGATATATATAATTATGTTTCTTAAATATATTTATAATAAACATATAATTATTATACAATAGGTTTGAATATGTATAAATAAAGTCAAGACTTAAGGTAATGGATTTCAGGTCCCTCTTTTATTTTTGGGAGACATATGAAAATTGACCACTCATTTATTTTGTGTGTTATATATAATAACTCTTTGAAATTATATATCATTAATCTCTATATTTTAATTATATTATAAGTTTTATTTAATTTAATTCTTTCATGGGTCTTATGATTCAATATTACCAAAGTGGTAATGGTTTTACGGTATAATCTCATCGTTTATCAGGATTGTTTTTGTTTATACTTATAATGATGAAATATTATGATCTATATATCAATAAACTCATTAATTTTCTTCTCATATAGTTATGTTATTATAATTATTGTTTTACCTTCATTGTTATCCCTTAATTTACTCAATAATTCAAAATAAGTTTTTTAATAAAAAACATATTTTCAGTCGAATACCCTATTTCTTCCAAAACTATGTTTTCTATAAATGTTTTCAAAAAAAATTAACATTCATAAAATGGTTTATTAAATAAATTTTCTCCTATATTTTAATTTTTACAAAAAAATTGAAAGTAATCTTCATTTCTTTTTCCAAACAATTCCAATTAAGCTTTTACCAAAAATTTGAAAACAATCTTTTTTTATAACATACATAGCATGAAAAATATTTCTCACAATCATGGCCACTCAAATATATTAATATCCCATTAAAAGTTTTAAAGTTTATTTTCAATGTAAATTATTTTGAAAATGATTTAAAATTTTATTTTCAAAGAAAAGTTATTTTCATTAAAAAAATGTTCCAAGTGATCTTTCAAAATCATTCTCCATATTATATGAAAACATTTTATGTAACTTATGTTTTTCTAGGGATGTGAACCAATGATACCATTATTATTATTTATTTTAATGGTTTGTGATGATAATATTTTTATTAAACTCATTTTTATTCCATGGTTTATACCATGATAAAATACTTACGATAACTAGTTATTTTTTTCATAGGTTATTTTATGATGAATTGATGAAATTATTATGAAACCTCTAACTTTTACAAAAGTTTTATTATGATGAAATTTTTATGAAACCCATTTCATTTAATGGGTTATGATACGATGAATTATTTATGATATTGTGGAACAAATGTTTATGATTTTCATTATGAGATGTTTGAGACCTATATCTCCCTTCAATTCATTGGGTAATTATTAATGTTATATGAGATAAAAGGGTACATGGGAGGTTATCTCATTCATGAAAAAAAAGGGTGCATTGGATGTTTTTACAATCCCAAAACAAGAGGGTAAGGGAGAGGTTATACCAAGATCAAAACAAGAGGCTACATGGGAGGTTATCTGAATCATAAAACAAGAGGGAACATGGGAGGTTATCCCAAGCCAAAAATAGGTACATGGGTGATTAGACTAAGCCTAAAATGTTATTAATGCCTTGGTAGATAGAATTGAAATAAGATTTTCTATTTTTATGTGTATTCCAAAATTCTATGTCTTGTGGAAATGTTATTCTCTCATGGATTATGATATTTTATTTCATTATAATCCATGACTTATAAAATACCAATATTTATTCCATGACTCAAGATTATGATATTTGATTTGAAGGGTATGGTTTTAAAATGGTATGTTCAAGTTCCCATTCCTTTATTCTCCTATTATTATTATATATCTTCCAAGTTTTCACTTAATAATTATATGAGCTCGCACTTTCTTATGTTTCCTTTCCCTGGGTTATGAATAAAGGTTTTAATTAGGAGTAATAAAGGGGAAGATCTTTATGGTAGATATTGAATATATTTCATGAATTATTAAGTTTGAGTTTCAATATTCCAAAGGCATTAAACTATTACAGTCCTCAGGCATGTTTTTGTGTAATGTAATGAATATTCATCTATAAAGATGTATTATATATGTATGATAATCATGGGTCTCTGTAAAAAATATTATATCTAAAGAACTATTTTTGGGTTGTTTTTTAATGATTTTAACATCATAACAGTCAACCACCTTGTGAGGTCTTTTATTCCATCATCTGTATCCTTTTTCATTATATAGGTATCCAAAAAATATACCATCCTCTTCCCTTTCATAACATTTTACCACATTTAATTTTTTTATTTTTATGAGGAAAGGGATACCAAAAACCTTAAAATAAATCACTATAGGATTCCATGTAAACCACATTTCATATGAGGTTATATATTAGTTTGGCCTAAAAAATCATTAATTTTGAATGTGTACAGCAGTTCATATAGTCTCTCTTCAAATGAAATTTGATCTTACAAATTCAGTCAGCATTGTTCTCCCCATTTCCATAATGATCCTATTCATCCTCTTAGAAACTCCAAATTATTTGGGTGTGTAGGTAGAGATGTATTGAAATTTAATCCCATATTTACCAAGATAAGATTCAAAATAATTTATAGTGTACTCTTTTAAATTCTATTTTATAAATCTTGAACATGTCCACTGACTATGGATTGTGATACATAAATAAGACTATTTTCATTCTTGTATAATCATCAATGAATATGATAAATTACAAGTCAACACTTGTGTATTTATGTCTCATGGGTCTACATAAATCTAAATTAATTAATTTGAGCGGCCTTATTGGTTGTATCTCTACTCTTTTGTGCCTACCTTCATCCATTTTCCCCTTTTGAAAATCTATACAAACCAGATCTCTATCTCAGCTTAATTGGGTCAGATCCATTACTGCATTTTCTTTTGATATTTTACTCAGATTCTTTTATCCCATGTGGTCAAGTATTTTATGCCAAATATTATTTTCTACTCTTCCAGTATGGTTATAGGAATTACTAAGATCGCCAATTTAAAAATAATTTCCACTGGTTATTTCTCCTATTTGGATGGATTTTCAATATTTAATTCTTTTTATGAAAGAATAATATTTTTTTAAGATCACCTCATTAAACTCATCGCAGAGTTAAATCACACTCAATAGATTATGTTTAATACCATAAAAAAAATAAAACATCTTCTAACTTCAATTTATTGTGCTCAATTTTAGTTTTTTCAATTCCTCTGATTATCAAATATAACTAATTTTCAAAGTTTAACACACCACTATTATGTTATTTTATGTATTTTATAATATTTTTATCCATAACTTTTTTTATGATCATCCACTGTCAAGGATATAAGGCTTATTCCTCTTAAAAGATTTAAGAGTTACATTAATAATTAATTTATTTTCTATCTTTCACCTACTTTAGGTCTTATTTTCATTCAAAATCCAATGGTATTGAACTATAATAATTTTCAAATGATCTTCTTCATAGTGACCTTTTTGGTCACATCTTCTATATATCTCCTCAAACCCATTATGACCATTTTGAATAGATACACCTATTGTCCTCTCATATCTAATTTTCTTTATAGTGGATCCAATGTTCCTAACATCAATGTAGTTCCACATTAATAAAAACTTTTTTTGGTTCTATAGAAGATACATATTGTACCAAAAAAAATTGGTTTTGTTCCCATAGACACCAAATCGCCAAAAATTTCCTCTGAAACCAGTTCTTCTTGGAAATTTTTAAGATTTTACTAGGAAATGTACTTGTTGTTTTTCAATATAATTATCCTTAATTTTATTGTTTTTTTAGAGGACTTGATTATTTTAACTATTCTTAACTTCCATTGATATAAGATTTTTCTTATCAATGTTTTTCTCAACACAGGTTTTCCCAATTTGGTATTTAGAACCTATACTATTATCTTAGATATACTTGACACATACAAAAACTACAGGGGATGATTTTAACTAAGTTTATTCACAAGCATTATCCATACCATGTGATTACTCATCATTTACTTCAATAGATTTATAAAAGTAACTCTTCATCTTTATAAGAGTATTTTCATATGTAATACCCCTTGATTCATCCTGGTTAATCATTTCTATTTTTTCATCCAACTTTTTGTTATATTCTTTTATAATTCTTTCTTACTCAACCACCTTCACTTTAAGGATTTTTATTTCTCCAATATGATCATTCTTTCTGCTATGAAACTCATATTCACATGTATTTAGCTTACCAACTTCCTTCTAGAGAGATTTTATTTTTTTATTATGTTGTGTGTGTCTCTCAAGGAATACTTCAATATTCTTTTTCAACATATATTCTATATAGGTTTTTTCTCCCTATTGTTCATCACTACTTGATTGGTCATCCACCTTTTTAATATATGCCATGAAGTTGGTATATTTCATTGCACAATCTTACTCAGAATCAATAATTGAGAAATAATTTTATTATTTATAATTACTCAATATGATTCTTTATTTTATTCCTTGAAATAGGTTTCTTCTTTTATGATATTTCTTATACACCTTGGAAGCTCTATCTTTAGAATTTTTCTGAGGATTTTCTTCATCATCTCCATAATCATGATCTATGCTCTTCTTTATTCTTGGTAAGTCTACTATAAAGTTAAAAACTCCTAAAAACTTAAAACATTTGAGTGGGATATTTCCCATATACATTCCTTTACCCTTGTTAAGATTTATAAAGAGGAATTCTAGGATTCTTTTATGAATCTCATCACTCTCATCATCTTATTTAGAATTTCAAGAAGACACATCCTCCTTATCCTAGATCTGCAACTTATTGTTAAGAATAGATTCAAAATTCATCACCTCATTAGACTTTTTTCTTAAATATTGGTTATTTTATCATATAATAATTCAAATGGGTGTTATGTAACTTATCCTAAGATATATCATGAAATTTTTCCAAAGATGAAATCTGTTGTTCAAATCTATCTCAGAAGTTCCTCATTAAATATTTTACCATAGTTAAATCTTCTATTTTGTCACAAAAAACACTAATGTGACCAAATATTTAATTACTATATTTAAAATAGTCATTAATATTATCATTTTCTATTATTATTATATTTATAATATTTTCCCTCTAAATTTTAACTTGTAGATTTTTGATCTAGATGTTTCCCTCATACACATTCTTGAGTTTATCCAACATATAATTATCTATTTTCAACCCCATAATCATGGTGTAGACTCTATATAATAAATATGATGGAATTTAATTTCAATACTTCCCATATATTTCTATATTTCTATAATTAAAAAATTCATAGCTTCATCTTTAGTAATAGGTGGAAACCCATGGTGATAATATCACTCACTTATAGTTTGTGTAAGAGTGGATATGGAAGCATTTGATTATTCCACCCATGAAATTTATTTCGATAAAAAAGTGAAAACCTATAATATTAATATAATTATGATTCTATATGATAGTCTATATATTATTAAAATCTCATAGGAACCTGATTTGTTCTAATACTACTTGAAGGTCCTAGAACCTATAGGAGTACCACTGGGGGTAAATTAGTGGTTCCAATTGCTTTTAAAAATCCCTTTTTTGAATTTAACCCATGTGACTGGTTAAAGTATATATTCTCTAAAATAAAATATTCTTCTTAATTTTATGCAATAATAAAAATGAAACATAGTACACAAGTTATTTTTATGAGGTTCGACCTCGATGTGAGAGCCTACTCTGTATCAACTTTTGGTTGAGTCATGAATATTATTATCACTATAATTTTTAGTGATTGAAAATTATTAGAATTAGATACACAAGTTAGAAGAAGGAATCATACACCTCTCTATATGGTAATATATAATCCACTTATCATTATTGAATGCTCAAAATTATTTTGACAGAAACTATTTTTCTTCAAAGATTACTCCTTTTACATAGAATTAATTAGATATTTAATATTATTCAATATACATGTTTATCAAACATAAGATCGTATTATATAATCTACTAGTATTCTAAGATAATATAGTGATGATGTAAGAGATTATCCTTCTTTTAAATAAAATATTTAGGAAGATCAAGTCACATAGGAGAGATTGGATGCATGAAAATAACTCCTTCCTCATTGGCATCAAGCAATGGAATGAGTAGCAATAGAAATGGATTTCCTCAACCTTTAAAAAATGAATAGATTTTCATGAACCTCCCCCACTTGTACTCTACTTAGTCTAGTATTGAAGATAATAAGTGACCCCTTAGTCCCCCCCTCTAGTTAGGAACTAGCACTGAAGGTGTAAATCACTCAAATGGGAGGAATTAACCTCAATATATTGAAAATGATTGATAGATGAGATAAAAAACACCAAAAAATACATAAAAAAGGAACCAACCACTCATAGTTCTTGTTAATCAAAAAAATAAATGAATCCAAAATAAAATACCAAAAAGAAATCCTAAGGTAGTAGCTCTGGAGCTGCTCCAAACTCCAAGCTAGGAATATATATCCTACAAAAATGGGCAAGGGAAGCGCCACCTTATATCAGCGCTTTTCTAGCGCTCATAATGATGCCCTTTATCAGCACTAAAAAAGCACTGATAAAGATTCCATGTATCAGTGCTAAAATTTTAGCGCTGATATAGGGTAACCTTTATCAGCGCTAAAAAATAACTGATAAAGAGACCCTTTATCAGTGCTAGAAAAGCGCTAATAAAGAAGGCATGTATCAGCGCTAAAATGTTAGCACTGATAAAGGTATCCTTTATTAGTGATTTTTTAGCACTGATAAAACGTAGTCCCGTATTTTATAAAATTGGTCACACAGTGTCCTCGGTTTATCTAGACCTAAAGCCCTCATGGTACTGTAACCCTACGACTCCCCTCCACCACCCCCAGATCTTCTCATTTCCGGACCTCCGCTGCCCCCAATCTTCGTGTTGCTGGACCTCTACTGCTATTCCTTCTCCTAATCCTCCCCCTCGAACCCCTTTGGCGGATCCTCATCCCTACAAACCCTACTTCTCTTCCTCTTCACTCAACCCTACTCCCCACGAACCCTACTCCTCCATTTCTCTTCGGTTGGTGGCTCTTCTCGTGCACCTCCACCTCTGGCCGTCGTGCCTTCCCCTCCCAACGTAGTGTAGAAGGTTCCCTACTTATCCTCCTCTAAGGTGAATTTCTTTTCTATTATTCATGATTCTCTTCTTGAACTTTCTTCTTAGGAAGGATGTGACAACAATTCTGATTCAGTTTTTGTGTTTTTCTGCTATGGTTTTATGGTTAATGGTCATACATAAGACTTTTAGTGTGAATTTATTATTTGTTTTCCCTTTCATGCTACTATGTATGGGGTATTTATCACTATGATTATAAGGTTGATGGTTGATTGATGTGGTTGGATATAACATGGTAGGTAAGAGATGTGATTTTCAGGACTTAACTAGTAGGTTATGAGTGAGTTTATGAATATCTATTATTGTATTGATCCTTAAGTTACCATGGGTGGTTGAAAAATGTGTCTTTGAGGAATTAATTAATCTAATTATAGAATTTTCCCAAATCCTAATATGATGTTTGTATTCCCCGGTTGAGCTCTAATTGATATAGTTGATGTTCTTTTGTCTCTTGAATAATTTTTCCTTGTTTTCTATTAATATTGTATAGTACCATGCCCCTAATAAGACTTGTAATCAAGATTTATGAGGGATCTACTAATGAACCAAAAAAAAGAGAGTCCTTATATCAATTATGACCTCTTAGAGGAATTAGTTTACATGGTCAGAGATATGTTCTAGTGAGCCTCACCTACCCCCATTTAGGCTAAAATGGTGGAACCTGAAAGAGAAAATATTGGAGATCAGGCCTAGGATTTTATTCATCTGAAATAACCATCCTTCTAAGGAACAAATGATCCTTAGGAGGAAGAATATTGATTGTGAAATATTTAAAGGCTATTTGAGTTTTTGGAGATGTCATATTCCACTAATGTAAAGTGCGCCATATTCAATCTTGGGGTTCTAGAAGGATATGATGGGATTATATAGTTATAATTAACCTAAATGGGGTATTAGATAGAAAATACTTCAAGAAATTTTTACGGATTAATTATATCTAGATTTGATGGTATCGGGTAAGTCCATGGAGTTTCTCAACCTCATATAAGGTTAATAGACATTGACTCAATATACTAATAATTTTTCTAAACCTTCTTAGTTTTCACTTGAAGTGGTGTCAAACAAGAATCTTATGTCCTAGAGGTTTTATATGGGTCTTTGATCAGATATCCAATATCAAGTATTAATTCTAAAGTTTACCTAAAATTTTGATGTTCTAGATAGGGATGTGGTGGAAGAAATTGGCATGACTATTATGTCAGGGTTAACTAGAGTTACTTATATTCCCAGTGGTAGTTTTAGAGGTTCCTATAAGTGTAATAGAAAGTAGAATGAGCCTCATAGTGAAAATATTGGTGGTGGTATTTTATAGAAAACTTCCTCCAGATCATCTGTAGTGTCTATTAAAGGCCAAATGACTTTTTCCAATGTGGAAAGATTGATCACTCAAAGCATTATTGCATGGAAGCATTGAAGATTTACATCTCGTACAGACATTAAACCCACTTTAAGAGGGTTTTACATGTTTTTACTACCCTGTGTAATGGAATGGAATCATAAATATTGAGAGGTACCAAATCATAGTAATATTATTCAATAACAATGGGATCCTAGAAACATTTATTAGGAACTAAACAACTTCATGCAGTGGATTAATCTCCAGTAGGAACTGGTGTGGGTCATGCGATAGTGAGAGGAACCATTTCCATTTCTTTTTCTTTAGTGTATGTTTTATTTGGTATTGGTTCCCATAATTATTTCATATCAAACCTTAATATAGATCTATTAAAACTTATAATAGAGCTCATGGATTATGTGATAGAGATTGTAACATCTCTCTGGATAAATAGGGAGTAAGGTCTCTGATTCCGCTCTCATGCTTTCTCTTTTTTAGAGATTTAGATCATATTATATTTTTTTGTTCTTAAAATGATTCCCCTATATGTTATTCTCAGAATGAACTAGCTAGTTTCTAATAAATCTGGGATTTACTATTATCATCAGTGGGTTTCCTTCACTACCCCAGATGGGGAATTCCATGTTTTCCATAGAGAATCAAACATGAGGTCTATTCGATCTAGACCTCTTCTTCTAGAGTTGAGTGGGATGATATCCTTTTATGCTATTGAACTAGAGTAGGAAGCCTATTATAGTGAACTTCCCCTAGTAGCTATTTAATTTCAAAAAGTGTTTCCTTTAGTCTTTTTTGGTCTACCACTAGAGAGGGAGGTGGAGTTCTCTATCAACCTAGTGATGGGTACAAAACCAATATCTATTCTATATTACCATATAGAACTAGTTAAATTGAAGTAACTAAATAATAAATGGGATGAATTGGTTTCCAAATTCTTTATTTAACCTAGTGTGTTGCCTTGGGAAGAACTGGTTCTTTTCACCAAGAAGGTCATTGGAACCCTTTTATTGTGTATTGATTACCAGAATCTCAATCGGGTTATGATCAATAAAAATTATTTGTTGACCTATATTTATGATTTATTAGATATTCTAAAGGGGGTATTGGTTCTCTAATATCGGTATTTAGTTTGGTTAACACCAGCTTAGGATCAATGAGTTTGATATTACAAAGACCTCATTTAGAAGTAGGTATAGCCACTATGAGTATTTTTTTATTCCATTCAGCTGAGATAATATTGAAGGGGTTAAAGCATAAGGAATATTCCATTAGAGTGTGAGAATTACCATATTAGTGTGGAAGTGGATGTGGGGTAATTTATTAATATATATTCTTTTTATATTACACTTAAGATGGAGTTTGGAATTAGACACTCATGAGGATTGAATGGGATGATAGGTCAATAAAATTTGTTAAAATTTTCATATGGAATAACATGGGAGACCATCTATGACACAAGTGATTATCCCCTATGTGATTTAAACTAAGTAACTTGAGCTTACCAAAAATATTAGGCATGATGATATTAAATGTAGGGTAGAGACCTAGGAGTGGTAGATCTATCATTCTTGATTATTTTTGTGCTTGGACTAGGGTGATTTGAGGAAACTATAATGAATCTAAAGTAATTATATTTAATGAATTCCATATTATCGAGATTATGAGAATCCTTTCTTTACTTATAGAGCTAGCTACTGGTTTTCATCCATATGTATTTTAGGTTGGTGAGGTATAAAATGATGGACTAGTTGACCATAGAATAGTTGACCCGATAGAGGAGGATGATCCATAGAGGATGATGTTGTGTGTGTTTTACCATCTATGACACAAGTGATTATCCCCACAAACCTCTTTGTGTTTGGAAACTGTGTTGATTTTGATGGGGGGTCTATCCTAGTTTTGTTGATTTCCAAATCTTTATTGGAAATGGTTAGGCTCTATTAATCTATATTTTTATAAGGAATTGGTTCTATTAAACTGTATTTGGAAGTTTTGTTTTGTGTACTTTAACTATAAATACTAATATTTGAGATTCAAATAGGATGGAGATGAATAAAGATTGGATGGATGCTAATCGTTTGACAATAGAGTATGAGAACAGAGTGAAAGAGTTCATCAAGTTTGAAAAGGATCACGCAAAGGATCCTTCTCAAATCCTTTATCTGTGTTTACGTTGTTTTTATTCTAGACTACTTACTCCATAGGATTTTTAAGAACATTTGATATGTCATGGAATAGATTGGAGATATATATGTTGGAATAAACACGGACAAAAAGTGAATGTAGCTACTGGCTGGGATAAAACTGTGTTTTATGGATCATCAGATATAATACAAATATGGATAATGAAGAATTCAATATGGAGGATGTGATTACAGATGTCAATGATGATGAAGATCGTATTGAGGAAATGACAAATACAATTGAAGATGAACTCCATGATTGCCCAAAACTGTTTGAGAAGTTAAAGAGTTGTACAAAGACACCATTGTATGCGGGTTGCACTAAATATATAGCATTGTCAGCTGTACTAAAGTTGTATAAATTGAAAGAAGGCAACAGATGGAGTGATGTCAGTTTTACGGAACTACTTGATCTCTTGAATGACGTGCTCCTAGAATATAATGAGCTTCCAAGCCGGACATATGAACCTAAATGAATACTACGCTCGATGGGTATGATTTTTGAAATAATACATGCCTTCCCAAAAGACTATATATTTTTTCGCAAGAAGAAAAAATCACTTACTGAATGCCCAAAGTGTGGTGCTTCTCGATACAAGAAAGATGAATCCAATCCTATGAAAGTTGTATGGTACTTTCCAATCATTCCAAGGTTCAGGCGTCTATATGGAAGTGAGTAAACTACAATACAATTGTCGTGGCATGCAGATAAAAGAAATAAATATGGGAAATTATGTTATCTGGTTGACTCTCCTCAATGGAATAAAATTGATCATGAGTATCCTGAATTTGGAAAAGAGTCGAGAAACCTTCGTCTTGCGTTATCTATATATGGATTGAATCCTTTTGGTTTTCAAACCAACACTCATAGTACATGGCCTGTTATGTTGGTAAATTATAACTTTCCACCCTAGTTATGCATGAAGCAAAAATTCATCATGTTATATATGCTTATATAAGGACCAAAAAAACCAGGTAACGATATAGATTTTTATCTGGCTCCTTTGATCGAGGATTTGAGGTTATTGTGGGATTCAGGTGTTATGTTGTATGATGCTTATAAAAGTGAATAATTCACATTGAGAGCAATGTTGTATGGGACAATAAATGATTTCCCTTCTTATGGAAATTTGTCAGGCTATAACATTAAAGGAACTCAAGGGTGTCCCGTGTGCGAAGAATATATAGAATTAATTAGGTTAAAACGTTCATCAAAATCTGTGTTTATAGGACATCGTAGATTTCTACCTCATCTTCATAAGTACTGATCTTGGATGACATCATTAAATTGAAGTTTAGAACAACATGCAACACCATCTCCACTAACAGGTGATCAGCTGTTTGAGAAATTAAAAGATGTGAACACTATTTTTGGTAAACCATTTTCAAAAAACCTTATGAAAATCGGTTGGAAAAAGTTCTCAATTTTTTTTGAATTACCATACTGGAATTGTTTGTACATCAGAAATTTTCTTGATGTGATGCATGTTGAAAAAAAATGTATGTGACAGTTTTATCGGAACATTGCTAAATGCCCCTGGAAAAACAAAGGATGGAATTAAGGCAAGGTTGGACATGGTTGACATGGGAATATGAGAAGAGTTGGCTCCCGTGAAGGGTGAAAATCAAATGTTTCTTCCTCCGGCTGCTTATACTCTTTCAAGGGAGGAGAGATATTAGTTTTTCAACTTCTTCAATGATGTAAAGGTTCCAGAGGTGTATTCATCAAATATCAAGAAAATTGTGTCAATGAATGATTTGAAGTTAAAAGGTTTTAAATTACATGACCGCCATGTTTTGATGCAAGATCTAATTCCTATAGATTTATGTTGAATTTTTCCCAAGAATATTCATCATACGTTAACGAAACTTTGTTTCTTTTTCAAAGCTATATGTAGCAAAGTTTTAGACCTGTCGAAATTTTCATCTATGGAAAAAGAAATTGTCATCATATTATGTGAATTAGAAATGTTCTTCCCACCAACATTCTTTGATATGATGGTTCATTTGATGATTCACTTGGTGAGAGAGATTCGACTTTGTGGTCTTGTTCACTGTAGATGGATGTACCCCGTTGAACGGTATATGAATATTTTTAAAGGGTATGTCAAAAATCAAAGTCGGCGAGAGGGTTGTATAGTGGAGAGATATATTGTTAAGGAATCCATTGAATTTTGTACCGAATACCTATCTGATGTGGAAAGAATTGGTCTCCCAAAATCTCGTCACACTGGATGCATTGAGGGTGAGGGAATTTTTGGAAGAGATGTTGTGATAATTAGTGTTACAGATCGGGAGCATGCCAACCTTTATGTTTTGCATAATAGTTGGGAGGTTACTCCATATATTGAAACTCACAAAGAAATTCTTAAGTAGTTGAATCCATCAAGGGATGAAAATGGTTATCAAATACACATAATCACCAGTTTATAGGATAGTTTCATGACCATATTTTTAAGGAGTTGGATGAAAATCCGAATTCAGTTTCAGAATGACTTCGATGGCTAGCCGTCAGACCAAGTGTGTATGTATTATCTTACAATGGTTATGTAATTAATGGTTATACATTCTATATAGATGAACATGATGAAGATAGTACCATGCAAAAATAGTGGAGTTACACTAATGGTTGAAGTGATGCATGTTTCTGGTAGTAAGGACAGAAATCCAATTTATGCAAATATGTCATAATTTGGCATTATCAAAAAAATATGAGAGTTTGATTATACAACATTCCAATTGCAGATTTTTTAATGAAAATGGGTTGATAACAATAGTGGTGTTAAAATAGATGAATGGGGATTTGTGAAAGTTGATTTTAGTAAAGAAGGGTACAAAGATGAACATTTTATAATGGCATCACAAGTGGTACAATTTTTTTATGTTCCAGATCCCGCAAACTGAAAGTGGTCGATTGTTCTGTTATCGTCCAAATCTACTAAAGGGTCCGATAAAAATTCAGTTGAGGATGATTCTTTTAGTGGTACGTCGCAATGATTTCACAGCGGTCCCAATGTAGATGATGTTTTTTATGTTATAGGAGACCACAATGAAGGGATTTGGATAATCGATAGAGGGGTCAAATCCCTTCAGCCTTTGAAAAAAAGAAAGAGACTTCAAAAAATAGGTTATATTTTTTTTTTTGTAATATAGATCTTGTTATCTCATATTATTATCTTATCATTACTAAATTTATGTAATATAAATTAATTGTTCAACCACTTTTGTAGATAATGACTTCTGCACGTTCTGGTGCTCTTAACCTTGAGGCTGAACAAGTCTATCAAGCTACGGCTACTATTGCTCTTGCTGCGGCTGCTCACAGTGCAGAGAAACAATAAGTTTCTGAACCTGTTGTGGCTCCTAGTGTTGAGGTCCAAAAACCATCAGCACATATCGTTTTTACCATTTCAGATGAACATATAGATGATGTTGATATCGATGAAATGGTTGGGAATGAAGGACATACGTCACAGAAAACACAGGTGCGTCGTAGTTTGACGGTGTTATCCAAATTTCTTAAGGTGAAAAGCAAAGGCATCAAATTTGATGTTGTATGGAATGCATGAAGCCAACATGTGAATCCCAACAAGGCTATGTTTAGTAGTTACATTGGATTTGTCACTCAGAAACGCATGCTGATTGACATAGATTCATGGCACCATGTTGTGTCTGGGATGAAGGTTGTGATCTGGGAAGAAATTTTGGTAACATTATGATATTATTTCTTTAATTTACTAGTAAATAAAATAATGAAACAATGTCTTACTATTATCAATCTCTTTCAGAGTACATTTATAGTAGATGATTCACAAAAGGATTATGTAGTAAGGCTTGCAGGAAGGATTCATCGAGGTTTTCGCACTATTTTAACAAGATGTCACCTGAAAGATTCCAAAGGTAAAATAAACATTCACCCACCCATTGTCTACGGTCACCTGATATCTCAAGAATCATGGGATGCATTTATTGGCCATTGTGGGGATGAGAAGTTTCAGGTACATTGTGGGTGATAATACGTTATTTGAGGATACATGTATTCATCACTTTGATTTTCAATATTTCATTTATGAAACAGCAACTATGTACTAAAAATAAGGAACGTGCATCAAAACCAACATATCCCTATCGTAAAGCAAGGATGGGGTACGCTTCACTAGAAAAAAAATGTTATGTATTTTAAATTTACAGTAATATTGTTAGGTTCCCATAAACAACATCATAATTATATTTCTATATTTATATGTAGATTGATGAGTCTAAAACCAAAGACACTTCCATCCCACATCATGTGCTATGGAAGGAGGCATGTGTGAGTAAGGAAGGGAAGCTAGTAGATGAGAACACACAAAAATTGTGGGAAATATGTGCAAGTATGACATGATGATAAAAATATTTGTTTTAAATTGCTATTACATAAAAATAATTAGTTATTTTCCTATATCTGATAGTCACAGGAATCAGCTACTCTTGTAGCGGATGCAGACTTATTATCAACAGCTTTGAAGCAGCCAGAATAATATGGTCGTTTCAGAGGTGCAAGGTTTGGGGTGACACCCCGAGTATATTTTGAGAAGAAGAAAAAACAGATGATAGAGATGAAAAATTGAAACAAATGAGTGAAAGACTAGCAACTCTTGAAGAACAATTGTAATGGAAGGGAGAGTTGCTAGCAACTTTTATGGGTGGGAAGCAAGGATAAGACACAACTCAGGAACAACCAGTGCATAAAGATCCCACCCCACCCCCCCACCAGCTTTGTGGTGAGCCATTCCCCTCAAAGAGCTGTCTTAGACATGGTAATCAATATTCTAATAATTGTTCACATGAAATGTGAATCAGAAAAACACTGATACTTTTCCTACACTGATCTTTTATAGGGTGATAATGATTGTGATTTATATCTTTCCAAACCCACCTATCACCTTGTACCGAGGGCAATAGTGTTCAACATCCCAGATGACATGCTGCATAATAGACCCCTTCCGAATGATCATCTGAAAGTGACGATTACTGTAGCTCATGAGCCAAATGCAGAGCTACCTATTCCACTTGATGATGATGATATTAATACGGTAGAAAATGCTATTGGGACATTCATTACATGGCCGTCAAAAATTGTAAGAGTACATGAAGAAAAATAGGTATTTATTCCCTTTTTTTAAGCTAAACCTTTAACAATTAATGAAAAAAGGTTCTAAACCAATGAATGTTATTATAGACGGAGAAAGGGAAGGGGGTGACAAACATTGACTCAAAATCATCTAAAGGATCGACCAACCAATCCCAAGGAGCTACTGAAAGTACAATAACACCACCTGTTCTCTATCCACATTTACTAGCATTGAAGACTCATGTGGATACGAAGCTAAGAGGTGGTATTAGTCATATAGTGGTTTTCGAAAAGAATATATATGGAGAGTAAAGTCAAGATTTTGTTGCTACTAAAAATGTAAATGAGATCCTTGAAAACGGTTGGATAGGCTTCACAGTTGTAAATATATATATGAGTTATGTTTTCATGAATTGATTTTCTAAAAGATGATAAAATTTTCAAATTATGACTAAATGCATTTTATATTGTTGACAGATGTATATATGAAAAACAGTTGAAGGAATTTTCCCATGAGCCAAAATTCGGACTCGTTAGTCCACATACCACATCAACACCTCTAACAAAATTAGATCCATAAAAAAGGAATGAAATAGTGAAAGGCTTGCTGAAAACATTTGAAAGTAAGATTACAGATGACAGACTCTTCCTAATACCAACCATGTAGGGGTAAAAATCTACAATTAAAGCATATCAATTAGATTTTCACTTCTTTTATTACTTATTCCTTTTTGTGTTTTTAGGAAACATTGGATGCTAATTGCGGTGAACTTGGATACTCCAAAGATTTATTTTCTGGATTCAAAGCAAGGATATCCATCAAACCAACCACACATGATGGAGTTTGTGAATATATAAGACACTAAATCCTACGTTTTAGGTCTAAACATCAAGTAATATAATTTATATTATCTTTTACTAAGGATTCTTTTATGATAGAGTGGTGTATCATTATCGTCTAAAAAAAGGAATGAGGATAGAGGCTAAGCATAAGGAGGTGAGAAATTACTATGTCTGAACAAATATTAGGGTATATATAATAAAATTTCACTATCCAAACACATCTCAACACAAGTTACTTATTCTCTTAATGATCAATTTTTTTGCAGTGTCCAAAACAAAAAAACGATAATTATTGCGGTTATTATGTTTGTAAATTTGTGAAAGGGGTCATTTTTCATCAACAAACTAGCATCCCTAAAGAGGTATTTTCAAAAACAACTACTATTTCATTTAATTTATTTATTAATTATTTATTTTTATATTTTGCAGTACTACACTGACTGCTGAAAATCCTCATACTCACAAGATGATATAGATATGTTCATAAATGAGTGGGTTGCATACCTGATGGAAGATTGTACACAAATAGCATGAAGATATGACTTGGGTACTTGTACAATTGGCTGTCATTTTTGAAAGGGGTTAAGGGGATCAAAAGATGAAACATTTTTGTATGTAAATGTTTGTAGGAAAATTATAATTGTTATTAAATAAAACATCATTTATCCAATGAGTCATTTTCCCATTTTAACAGATGATATGCACCAGAAACATGCAAGAATGATGAATCACTCAAAGTGTTTCTCTTTTGTTTAAAATGGACAGATTTTTAAGTGAACACAACAACTGACGTATGGAAATCCAACCAAATGCATTCGGATTATGTTGATACTTTAGGAGAACAATAAATGGGTGCATTGGGGATGTGTACGAGTCAACCCTGCCTCAATCTGAGGCACGGTGTGGCCGGTATCACTCAAAGTGTCTGTCTTTTGTTTAAAATGGACACAATTTTAAGTGAAAACAACAACTGACCTACAAAAATCTGATCAAACGCATTCATATTGTGTTGATCCTTTAAGATAACAATCCATGGGTCCTTTGTGACGTGTACGAGTCAACCCTACCTCAATCCGAGACACGGTGTGGCCAGTATCACTCAAAGGGTCTCTCTTTTGTTTAAAATGGACAGATTTTTAAGTGAAAACAACAAATGACGTAATAAAATCTGACCAAACGCATTAATATTGTTTTTATCCTTTAATAGAATGATCCATCGGTGCATTGGTGATGTTTATGAGTCATACCCTTCTCAATTCGAGGCACGGTGTGGCCGGTATCACTCAAAGGGTCTCTCTTTTGTTTAAAATGGACAGAATTTTAAGTGAAAACAACAACTGGCATACAAAAATCCAACCAAATTCATTAGGATTGTGTTGATCCTTTATTATAACGATTAATGGGTCCTTTTTGATGTGTATGAGTTAACCTCGCCTCAATCTGAGGCACGGTGTGGTCGATGTCACTCAAAGTGTCTCTCTTTTGTTTAAAATGGATAGAATTTTAAGTGAAAACAACAACTGACATACGGAAATCTGACCAAATGCATTCATATTGCGTTTATACTTTAGTATAATGATCCATGGGTGCGTTGGGGATTTGTACGAGTCAACCCCACCTCAATCAGAGGCACGGTGTGGCCGGTATCACTCAAAGTGTCTGTGTTTTGTTTAAAATGGACACAATTTTAAGTGAAAACAACAACTGACCTACGAAAATCCAACCAAAATAATTTGTATTGTGTTGATAATTTAAGATAACAATCCATGGGTCCTTTTTGACGTGTAAGAGTCAACCCCACCTCAATCTGAGGCACGGTGTTGCTGGTATCACTCAAAGTGTCTCTCTTTTGTTTAAAATGGACAGAATTTTAAGTGAAAACAAAAACTAACGTAAGAAAATATGACCAAACACATTAATATTGTGTTGATACTTTAGTAGAATTATCCATGGGTCCTTTTTGATGTGTATGAGTTAACCTTATCTCAATCTGAGGCACAGTGTGGCCGGTATCACTCAAAGTGTCTCTCTTTTGTTTAAAATGGACAGAACTTTAAGTGAAAACAACAACTGACGTACAAAAATCCATCCAAAAGCATTTTTATTGTGTTTATCCTTCAATATAACGATCCATGGGTGCATTGGGGATGTGTACAAGTCAACCCCGCCTCAATCCAAGGTACGGTGTGGCCGGTATCACTCAAAGTGTCTGTCTTTTGTTTAAAATGGACAGAATTTTAAGTGAAAACAACAACTAACCTACTAAAATATGACCAAACGCATTTGGATTGTGTTTATCCTTTAGTAGAACTATCCATGGGTCCTTTTTGATGTGTACGAGTCAACCCCGCCTCAATCCGAGCCACGGTGTGGCCGGTATCACTCAAAGTGTCTGTCTTTTGTTTAAAATGGACACAATTTTAAGTGAAAACAACAACTGACCTAATAAAATCTGTCCAAACGCATTTGGATTGTGTTTATACTTTAATATAACAATCCATGAGTCATTTTTGATGTTTACGAGTCAACCCTGCCTCAATATGAGGCACGGTGTGGCCGGTATCACTCAAAGGGGCTCTCTTTTGTTTAAAATGGACAGAATTTTAAGTGAAAACAACAACTGATATATGCAAATCCAACCAAACGCATTCGGATTGTGTTGATACTTTAGGATAACGATCCATGGGTCCTTTGTGACATTTACGAGTTAACCTCATCTCAATCTGAGGCACTATGTGGCCGGAATCACTCAAAGGGTCGATCTTTTGTTTAAAATGGGCAGAATTTTAAGTGAAAACAACAACTGACGTATGAAAATCCAACCAAAATCATTAGGATTGTATTGATCCTTTAGTAGAACAATCCATGGGTCCTTTTTTATGTTTATGAGTCAACCCCGCCTCAATCCAAGTCATGGTGTGGCCGATATCACTCAAAGTGTCTCTCTTTTGTCTAAAATGGACAGAATTTTAAGTGAAAACAACAACTGACGTAAGGAAATATGACCAAACGCATTAGGATTATGTTGATACTTTAGTATAATTATCCATGGGTTCGTTGGGGATGTGTAAGAGTCAAAACTCTCTCAATCTGAGGCACGGTGTGGCCGGTATCACTCAAAGTGTCTGTCTTTTGTTTAAAATGGACACAATTTTAAGTGAAAACAACAACTGACCTATGAAAATACAACCAAACGCATTCGTATTGTGTTTATCCTTTAATATAATGATACATGGGTCCTTTTTGATGTGTACGAGTAAACTCATCCTCAATCTGAGGCACAGTGTGGCTGGTATCACTCAAAGGGTCTCTCTTTTGTTTAAAATGGACAGAATTTTAAGTGAAAACAATAAATGACATACACAAATCTGACCAAACGCATTCAGATTCTATTGATCCTTTAGGATAACGATCCATGGGTCCTTTTTGACATGTAAGAGTCAACCTCGTTTCAATCTGAGCCACGGTGTGGCCCCCCCAACCCATGGACGCCCCCACCCCCTAGACACCACCCCACCACCTGGACACCTCCCCCACCCCCCTAGACACCCCCACCCCCATGGACAGGAACCCCCACCCCCACCCCCTTGAACACCACCCCACCCCCCTTGGACATCCCCACCAACCCCCTGGACCCCCCCCCCACCCCCCTAGACACCCCCCACCCCTCTGGACACCCCCACCCCGTAGAAAGCCCCCTCAACCCCCTGGACACCCCCACCCCCCCAGACACACCCATAGACAGCCCCCCCCCCACCCATGGACGACCACCCCCACCCTCCAGGACACCACCCCACCCCCCTTGGACAGCCCCACTAACTACTTGGACCTCCCCCCACCCCCCGGACACCCCCCACCCCCTAGAAATCCCCCCCCCCCCCTCTGACACCCTGGACACCAGCCCACCCCCCTGGACACCCCATAGACAGCCCTCTCCCCACCTGGACACCCCCCCTCCTTGGACACCACCCCACCCCCCTTGGACTTCCCCCCAACCTCCTGGACTGCCCCTCCCACCCCCTGGACACCCCCACCCCCCTGGACACCCCTATCCCCCAGGACACCCCCATCCCACCCTCCGAGACACCACCCCACCGCCCTTGGATAGCCCCACCAACCCCCTGGACCACCCCCCACCCCCCAAACACCCCCCACCCCCTGGAAATCCCCCTGACACCCTGTACACCAGCCCACCCCCCCCCCTAGACACCCCCATGGACACCCCCCCCCCCTCACTTGGACCCCCACTCCTAGACACCACCCCACCACCTAGACACCCCCCCCACCCCCCCCCCCCTGGACACCCCTATTCCCCAGGACACCCCCATCCCCCCGGATACCCCCTACCCCCCCTTGTACAGCCACCCCAAACCCCTGAATAGCCCCCCAACCCCCTAAATTCTGAATTGAATTCTTTATGTATTTAATTAACTTATGAATTATGTGTTAATGGTGTATGGGTATACTTGTTGTATGGGTATACTTGGCGTAATTACCTTATGATTTATGTGTTAATTTTGTATTGGTATACTTGTTGAGATGCTGAATTTTTTGTAGGTGTTGTTTGGGTGTGCTGCTGCAGAATTTTTCATTGCAGCAGACAGGGCATTTATCAGAGCTTTTGTAGCGCTGATAAAGGAAGCCTTTATCAGTGCTGATAAAAGCCACCTTTATCAGTCCTAAAAAAGCACTGATAAATGATCAGTTTATCAACGCTAAAAGAGCACTGACAAACACACATTTATCAGCGCTTTTTAGCGCTGATAAAGGGTTCCTTTATCAGCGCCTTTTTAGCACTGATAAAGTCTCCCTTTATTAGCGTGTTTTTAGCGCTGATAAAGGTTTACTTTATCAGCACTTTTTTATCACTGATAAAGTACCCCTTTATCAGTGCTTATTGAGCGCTGATAAAGGGGACTTCCCCTTTATCAGTGCTTTTTTAGCACTGATAAAACCCATTTTGAGCGCTGATAAAGCTCGTTTTTGTAGTAGTTATATCCAGCTTAGTATCTGAAACCCTACATGAAAACTAAAAAATAGTTTATATATACATAGGATGAGTATGAAGTATATACTCAGTAGGATTATACCCTATGTCTCTTATGAAAAAGTGAAAAGATCGTACTAATATACCAGTGAATAAATAGCGGAACTAAAACAAACCTAAACATGTCAGGAAACCATCCTAGCCTCACCAAAGTTCACTCACCAAATAATGCACCAATATAAAAAAGAATAATATCAATATAACACAGATAAAGGCTCCCTAAATTCATTTCCCCATTGATTTGTATCTATCATTCCCCAACAACAAATATCATGTGCTCTCATCCCTTCCATATATACCATTCATCACTTATCACACTAGTCTAATGTGGTTTGGGTTGTAACCCCACCTACCCTATACTCTTTTAGGGCACTGCATCCTATACTAGCATCATTTAATATCCACATAACACAAGTTCTATGATATCTTCATTATCCTTGCCTCATATCTAATCGCAACCTCATAACCAAAGAAGCAGGGTATCATGAACATCAAGGAAATGAACCTCATTCCCTCCTCTTACCAAATATGGCCCCCACTACATATCACATCCTCTCATTATTAGGAATCACAACTAACTATGCCATCCTTGGTTAGTAATCACCACCAACTAGGTACCACCATCATATACCACTATTTAAGGAAGAAAGGGGAAAGGGGTAATAATTCATATGTTCCCTCACCATCCTATGTGTTTGGGAATCCCCCCCCCCCCCCCTTCCAAAAATTTGGGTGTCGATGTGTAGTACTCGACATGGGTGAGGTGTGTATAGAAATCACAAGGAAATACAATACACACACAGAGACACACACAAGCCCATCCTAAAGGGTTCACATCAATATTTCATCATCATTGCCCTCTATCAACACCATACTACTATTACCGCCTACTGTCACCACTAAATTCATCTCACCACACATCACCTATAATTATTTTATTTCCTTTATAGCTTGAACCATTTTATAGATTATCATATTACTAACCATCATTTTTTATTAATCCATTTAATCATATATTTAATAACAACCACTCTTTCCAACACCCATGTTAATCCCCATTTCAAATTTATCCCATTCTTTAACATTGCATTTATTAATTTAGTAACTATATTAGAACTTCAAGATCGCACTCATTTAATCTCCATCCTTGACTTTTTAATTTCATAATTAATAGCTTTATACCATAGATATCAGGAAGTTATAAAAAGTATACTACACAACCCTTCCACCTCATAATAGAAACCATCGTAAAACCTACCAAAATCATCCATGAAACTCAATCATTACAAAACAATAGTCACATTAACCATCACACTTCTATACCTCAACAAATCCCACATACAAACCAGTCACCTCCATCATCATAAAAATTAAAAAAATAATACACAAATACAAGGAAAATAATAAACATATTATAATCACATAACAATAGGATTTCAGTTCTCATAAATTCACTAAAATTCATTTGAAGAGGGTTTTCACAATTTTTTATCATCTCTTGCATGAGTGTTTTCATAAAAATTCTATATTTACATACATAATCGATTCATATACAAATATATGTGCTTAATCATTTATGAAATTTTAGTTCAACCAATCAACCATAGAAAGGGTCTCTATTTAGAGAAAACAGCATATAAAAACAAATTTCAAGTTGGAGGTGGTGATTATTGATAATAATAATAAGAAAATTGGTAACCTCATGTGAATACATCCCATACCATTAAACTTAATTATCTCAGTTCATTATCTTCATTAGTTAATATATATCATCCACCCAAATGAAAAAAAAATCATTCTACATATATATAAAAAAAGAAGAAATAAATTGGATACCCTACCTAGAGTGAAGCTTAAAATCATACTAGGTAAAAAAGGAGGAAATGAGGGGGTGGTGTCATGGACCCAAACACCACACACTACTATAGAAAATAAAGGTAGAAAATGGATAATTAACATGCCTCAAAATCATGATCAAGAGGAGTTCAATTCAATGGAAGATGGATCCCAAGGCTCAAGAATAGGATTCTAGATCATCTAGAATCAAAGGAAATAATAAAGAATAAAATCAGAGGATAAATTGGGTATTTTAAAATTAAAGATATAGATACTTGTATATATTTAAGAATAAAACAAACATCTTTCATTTTAGTTTATATTTAATTTGGTTTCCAATAAATTCTCTGAGATGACTCATTTAAGACCCCCAAACCTTAAGGAATTCTATGATATAATGAAATCACCACATAACAGATTTAAAAACATTTTTAAGCCTTATATTCCCTATTTAATATTAAAATTGAATTTTATATTATTCTGGGAAAATTTTAGTATTTCGGAAACTCCTAATTTTTCAAAGTCTTGAAGTGGATGCATGAAGGGATCAACCACATGAAGGTCTCAAGTGACCAACCATGTAAAGGATAAACCACATGACTAAATAGATCGATCGTGTGAACGGATATATTTAATACAATAACAAATGACTAACCATATAAATAAATTGACATAATTGAAGAAGGAAATGACTAACTACAAGAATGAACAAGTTATCGTACAAATAGACTTAAGCTACACATTCAGTCAAGTGTCCATGATAAAAAAATTAGAATCTCAAAGGTAAAAATCTCTTAGCACCCAATTGAAATCTCTAGGCCTCAGAAAAAAATGAAGGAAGGGTTTTTAGAAATCAAGGACCTTACATCAGATATATATCATACAATTATTTCCATCAATAATTTAAAAAAACTAAAAGAACAAAAAGGGGTCCAAAAAGTCACCTTAAAAGATACCTCTCAATGATCTCTCTATACAAGAACACAAACAACCCACCATAGTAAAAAAACATATAACAATGAAACATCATCAATAATAATGAGATTCAAACTCATATAATATCATAAGTCCAAACTTATCATCATAACAAAATGGAAACAGACAATAAAACCCAATAATAAGATCATCCATCAAATAAGTCAAGGTATTGAGCATGCATCTGTGGATTACACTCCCAATTTTTATCCACCAAACCACCATGCCTCTACAACACACAAACTAATGGGATAACTCATTAATATATAACCTTCTCTTATTGATCCTAGATCTTGAATAATTAATCCATGAATGTCACATTATCCTCAATATCCAACTCTCATTAGTCAATGAAATGGGTTTCATCATAGATATATCAGAAAAGTTTGGAAACGTAGAAGAAATCATGGATATTTTACAAGTGTGGTGTAAGTTTTAACCAATAAGACACATTTCCAATGTATTATAACACCTCTAAATTTCTAATGAAACTAAGAGAAATATGTCTCTCACAACTGAAACTCCATTGTCCCAAATGAGGGGAAACAATAAGGGGAAACCCTTAATTAAAATTTGTCTCAAACTCTAAAATATATGAGCCTTATCCTATTATCTACACAAGCATCATGATTCTCTAGAAACACCTTAATCTAATCTCAAACCATCTAGATATTCTCTATCATTCTCTACACCACATTAGAACCAAGATCTATTAACTACCCAACCTCGATCCATCATAATAGAGAATAGAACAGATTCTCATACAAAACTTCAAATAGAGCCACAGCAATGGATGAGTGGTAGATATTTTTATTGAAAAACTCAAATAAGGGTAAGTTTTTCACCCATGTCCCATCAAAATATAAGACGCAAGCCCACAATATATCCTCTAGTGTCTTAATGATCCTCTCTATCTTTTTGACTATTTATGGATGGAAAATAGTGTAAGGCATAACTAAGACACAAAATCATTTTATGATACTTTCCAAAATCACTAGGTAAAATGAGTGTATTAGTCAGATACAATGTTCTTCAACACCCCATGGAGTCTCACCACCTCATCCATATACCACCTCTATAAAGCATCCACAGCACTTGATTATTTGATCACTATAAAATGGGTCAACTTCATCAGTTATACCATGATCACTATAATAGCATCAAATACCCCCTAATCCCATGGTAACTTTGTTAAGAAGAGAATTGATATTTACTTCCAATTCTACTCAAGAACATATAAGGGATAAAACAAACCTCTAGGAATGTGGTTCCCCGGTTTCGCCTACCAATAGGATAATCACCGTACAAAAAACTCCACCAATAACCAATTCATTATAGGACACTAAATATATATTCTCAAATTGTGGTACATCTTATACACACCTAGATATAATACTAAGGGTTAGTTATGAAACTCATAGATAACTCACTCATGCATGTACAACAGAACAAACTGCCTCCCCTAAAACAGTATCTGATTCTAATTATCATTGGACCACCACTCTATATCATCACCATGACCAACATAGTCTCACATTACATCCAACAATGATTCTTTCCTATGATACTCATCCACCAACCACATTAGAGATGATTACACAATAATTTGATATAGACAACATCTATCATTAACTTCCTCTAAATCAAAATGCATTTCTACAATATCTTCCATACCTTTTAAAACATATTTAGACTCTTGAAAAACATCTCCCTATAAATTATATATCAGAACATCAGTAACCACATTCCCCTTTATTAGGGCGTTGGATATCTCCAAATAATAATCCTAGAGAAACTTCATCCACCTCTGATGATGCAGGTTTAGATTACGATGGGAAAAAATATTCCTCAGAATTTTCTGGTTTGTAAAGGACAAAAAGCACTCACCAATGAGGTAATGTATGAGGTTAAATGAGTATTACATATATAAATATTGCATCATTTTAGATGAATATTCAATACATTTCACATAATACTCTCCTTGAAACCATAAAGTTTTAGTTTATTTTAATACTAGATACATAATAAACTTATTTCATTAAATATATGAAATATCTTTAATAAATTTCTTCTCTCATGGTACTCTTATTTGAAATTTATTACTTAATACATGCCTTCATAACCTAGGAAAATATAAATATAAGAAAGGGTGAGATAAGATACTTAATAAGGTTAAACATAAGATATATCAATCAAATATCATATGAAAACATAAGATAATCATAATGGTATGAGAGCATGATCATAACTTACAAGTTTTATACCTAATTAGTTATATATCATAAACCATGAGTTAAGGAATAAAAATTTAGAATTTCAAAATACGTGATTCTTATAGGTAAGGAATCATCATTAATCAATCATGATCCATGATAGAATATCATAAACATAAGAACATGTCATAGGAATTTTGGCACAATCCTAACTATTGGTCGGAGTAGAGTACTCAAGAGGGGGTAAATTTAGTATCTATAAAAATTTGTATTCTAGAATGGTTCTTTGAAAATTTCCCCCAATTAAAAATATAATCAAATTCTGTTTGTAGTGAATTTATAAGATTCCTAAATGTTTAATTAATTTCTCAAAAGATTTATTAGTTATAAGATATAATAATATAAATATTAATAAAACTTTTGAAACTAACCTACTGGTTTAAAACATTTATAAACACTTGATAAACTATCAAAGTCCAGTTTAGTTTTATGAAATATATGATAAAAATAGAGTAAAAACTTAAAGGTAAAAATATAGCAGATATAAACAATAGGTTCAGTATCAATCTAAGGCTTAGTCCTCTCCACTTGGTGATCACATACCACCAAGTAGTTTAAATTAATAAAAAAGTTAGATCCACACCCTGGATCGTGGTTCACAACAGCACACAAGGTTGTCCAGGTCACACTTGACCTCAACCATAGTTATTTGTGGGAAAATAGTTACCAGGTCACACTTGACCTCTTCCACAGTTCTATGCGGGATACAAAAGGATAAATAGAGTGTGAGTTTGAGTATATCAAGTATCCTCTAGTTATGCACAGGAATCAGTGTGCGTGTAACAGATAGATACACAAACTGCTCAGAAATGTAAATAAAAGAACACAACAGAGGTAAAATATATAGAGTAAGGTTTATAAGTCTTTATATGTTATGCATTGAATCTCTATAATTGTTTGGTGAAGTGGAGTTGAAGTTTGAGTCCCCTTATGGAAGTTGACTCCAAAAATAGAGTGTTGAAGTCTCTGTGGTTTGGCTTCCAAGAGTATAAATGTTCATCTTCTGGTTTGAAATGGTTTTGGGTAGATCAGTAGGTTTTTGGTTGACTTCTTGATCTCCCTGTATGTTGTTCTTTTGAGTTATTGGGATTTTGGAAGTATGCTTGAGAGTTGCAAGAGTTCTCAAGTTTTCTTATTTTTGATACTCTTTTGCATGTCTAATGATCCAACTTGTAATTATTTTATACTTTGAGGTCCAACAGGCAAAGTGATCTCCCCATGTGCATGTACATCGTATTGTCTCCTAAATATCCTACAGACAACATTAAATAATGTTAGAAATATTAATTTGTCTAAATATGACTGTTATCTATAAATTTGAATTAATAAATTAAAAATAGTTTTTAAGACTATCACTGAGTCATAAGTATCGGTGAGTCCTTGGAAACGGTATATCAGCATCAGTCTGTTAGCATTAGTCAATTATCATTGATGAATCTCTGTATCAGTAAGTTCTTTCCATCGGTATTGGTGACTCTGGGCATAGGTGAGTCATTTGTACTATCTGTCTATCTTGGCATTGGTGAGTCATCATCAGTGACTCATTTTGAACTATCGGTGTATCGTCCATTGGTGACTCATACATTGATAAGTGGTTTGTTCTATCAGTGCATCGCCCATTGGTGATTCATTCATCGATGAGTCTCTTGAACTATCAGTGTGACCGATCATCCGTTACTTGTCCATCAGTGTGTCTTTTGTTCCATCGGTGTGTCACCCATCGGTGTGTCTTTCATCGGTGAGTTTCTTGAACTATCGGTGTCAGGGACTCTAAAAAACTTACAAAGTGTTTGTCTTATATAGAATGGTGCCATATTAAGTGTAAATAATAATTACAAGTAAATATACACTTGTAAGTATATTGCTACAAAAATATCCATAATTTATTGACTTATTGAAATGTATTTTACTATGTGACATAAGTTATTCATTTATAAATATTCATTTACATGATTAATAGTAGTTAAAATATAATGTATGAATTATAATAATTTGTAAAATGGCATGAGTTGTGAGTATTAAAACAACTATCCCACAAAGGGTCCAATAATCTCCCTCTTTTTGATAATCACAAATCATGACATTAATGAGTTATACAAGATGTTAAGGAATAAAAATTACTTTACTTAGCATATCAACAGTGAGTATGAATTCTCAATATAACTATAAGGTCTTTCCTTTTATTCTCCACCTCAATTATTGTATTAGAGAATATATATATATATATATATAGAATTTTCCTTTTAAGAGAGTTATATCATAGCATTTTCATGCTCCTCCTTAGTAAGTTGTATCAAAGGTGAAATCTATATATATATATATATATATTCGGTTGATTACATGACATATTTTCTATTCCAAAGTTCTCCCCCTTATATTAAGAATATATTCCATCCATATATTTCTCCCCCTTTTGGGATTATCAAAATGTTGAAAATAAATAGAAATAATAAATAAAAAACATAGAGAAACTAGAAACATATGGAAGTAAAATTGAGATTCATTAAGGTACAAAGAGTACAACCATAAAAAGAAAAGTATAAAGGCCTATCAAAAGAGGGATCCAAAACTAAGGATTGGGATTTTGAGGGGATTTCCCTTTGGCTGAAATGTCAATTATTGGTGCAGGAGTTGGTGTGGTGGATTTAGGAAGGTCTAACCAAATGGAAACACTGGTAGGAACATTTGTTGCAAGTATTGGTCTTCTCTCTGACAGAACATGACTTTGAGGCTGCTCTTGAATCACTTGCCTGATCTGAGATAAGGCTTGTGGTACTGACATCTGACCAGGAGGCAGTGAACTAGGTCCAATGGAAGTAGCTGCAGGGACCACTATAGCTTCAGCTTTCACATGTAGGTAGGGCTTCAAATGCTTGATAAAATCATTAATGATTTCACCCCCATACTACATAGCCATTTCAAAATAATCCTTGTTCTCCATGAATTTATACAGGGTAGGTATTGCCTTTTTAATGCCTCTGTCACTGGGGTAATCTTAAGGTTTTAATCCAAGTACTTAAAGTTTTTTTTCAGATCATGTTTGGTATATATTTTTGAGAAATACTTGTCCACTTTTTCTATAATCTCTTTTTGGGCAGCAGATGCCTCATCTGTACATTGTATTACCATGTTATAAACAAGGTCAATGTTCTTGTACACTTTGGAAAGAGTTTCTTTATTAGATTCACTCTGAATGAACCTTATAACTTCTCTTATCATAGTTCTAAGGGACTCCATTTTAGTAGCAGCAGGCCTGGTACGTTTAAAACTGGATGCATCAGAAGTCATTTTTCCAATATCCTCCTTTAGATTCTTCAAATTATCACTTAGTAGATGTGTAACCAGGTTCCTCATAACCTCCATAACTCCGCCAAGTGTAGTCTTGGAATCAGTGGTTAGAGATTTTAATTCATTACTCATTCTATTCACTTATTCTCTCATCATTGTATTATTTCTAATAATAGTCTTGGTTGTAGTGATTAGGTTAGGTTGAATCTCCTGAATCACCATTCTTGCAATCTTAGAATCATCAACCTCTGAAATACTCAAGGAAGTAGAGGCTTCATTTATGACTCTAATAGAAGATCTCACTGACTCATATATATCAGTTTTGAATTTTTCTAGATCAACCTTGGTGACATAGTCACTAGGCATTATAGGTACAATAGGCTCATCAGTAGGAGGTACTATAGATGAATTTGGAGCAATCGGTTCCAATTTAGTTTATGGAGTAGGAGGAGGAGGAGCTACCATCTCCTCATATGAGTCATAATCCAGCCCAAACATGATATATCCTTTATTTATATTCCACTCATGAGAATAGGTCCAGTCTCTAGGCTCCACTATATCAATCCTAAATCTTCTTCCTTGAGGAACATCCTCAACTTGTGCTTTATCTTCTTCTTCTTCCGGACCTCTATCCAAAACAAAATTTTGAGGAATTGGTACTAACTGAACTTGAGGTTCTACTAGAATTCCAGTCACTCCATCCACTTGAGGATCTTCTTGAATCTGAGGCATAAGTGTAATCTGATCCTAAACCACTTCTTCTTGACCTCTAGCCATAATATCATTAATCTTATAAATGATACCTGGAGCATTATCATTAGGGTGGTCATGCCTATCCTCATTTCTATAATATCCATCATCCTATCCATCATGATCAGCAGCATCCAATCTAATAGGATTATCCTCATCCTGTCTACCAATCTCATCATTATCTCCATGCACAGACTCCTCTCTTGAACTAACTTGTTGTCTTGGTTTTAGTGAGTCACTCACATGCTCACCTTCGTTATTCTCATCATCATAATCATCATCATCACCGTTAGTTTTTCTTATATACCCTTTAACTTTAGAGACTTCAGTCTCTTCCTCATCTTCATCACCCAACAAAGGTTCTCAAGAAGTTAATTCTAAAGGTAGACTGGCTGGTCTATATGTCATGTCTTTAGGGATTTCATCTATTTCTGGGTCACTCATATCATATATAGGAGACCCCTATTCTCTTGGCAGCTCAGGCTTAGCTCCCTCTTCATTTAAATAAACCACCTTCTCACCAGGTTTAAGACCTGGATTAGCTTGATCCCTTGGTCTGGTAGGATGATCTATGGGATTGTAATCCTCATATAGTTTCTCCTAATCTATTACCCACATCCTCTTTCATGGGTTCCAAAATATATTCATCCTTTTTCAAATATCTTTGTTTAGGAAGAATCCACTACAGAAATTAATAACCTCATCCCCATCTTCCACACATTCTAGCATCTTTAACATTGATAATATCATCCTTGGGTAGTATAGACATGTTGCTTTATTAGAGGGTTTAATCATATCATAAATATGTACCATAAGGTACCTGCACAGATTCACCTTCACTCTATTCCTAAACAAATAAATCAGGTAAACATCCTGATATTTCAAAGTACTAAAATCTCCATTCCTTGGGTAGATTTGGTGTTGAATAAACATGAAAAGTAGTATGGCCTCTACATCTAACTCTGTAGTTGTGTCTCTCCCTGACTCCTCATTCCTAATCAATTATTTTAAACAATTTTCATATGAAAATAAATCTAATATTAGTGTAATATTACCCTGGTAGTTGGCATATATTCCCTCATGTGTAATCTACAAGAATTCAACCCACTCCTTTGAAGTAAAAGTAATTTCTTTTTCCTTTACAATAAACTTCATCTGATCCTCCTTATCTCCTTCCAAATACACATTCAAATTAAGATAAAACTCTTGTACCATATTGGGATAAAATAGTCTCTCATTGTTTTCAAACTAGCTGATCCACCCTTGAGATTCCAATACTCTCAGTAAGAGATGTTTTCTCGACAACAACCACTTAGTAGATACTTCCTAATCAGCAGTCACTATGAGGCTTCCCAATCCTAGCTTCACGGAACCTAAGTCACTACTAGATTCACCTTTATGATGGTTGTTCGTCGATGATTCACTTGGTCCTTACACTACACACTTCTTCTTTTCCATTATAAAGGTTCGGGTTTGAAGGAGGGAGTCAAAAGGTCGAAGGATTGAAGGGGATAGTGAGGGTAGTGAAAGGTCAAAGTGTGGATTGAATTAATTTTATCATTTAGGGATTGTACTTTGTAAAAACATAAAATAGAATAATGGTAAAATGAAAAAGAACTAAACTGTGTCATTTTACTTAAAATAAAATAGATGAACAGATTTACTAAAAAGACCCTATCGGTATCAGTTTCATACTAAAAGTATCGGTCTCACCTAATCGGCATAATCTGATCAGTTTCACATGAATGGTATCACTCTAACGGTTTCACTGATCGGTTTCACCTGATTTGTTTCACTTAATCGATTTCACTAATCGGTTTCACTAATCGGTTTCACTTGACAGGTTTCACTAATCGGTTTCACTGATTGGTTTCACCTGATCAATTTGACTGAAAAAAAGATCTTTCTAAGGGGATAAGGTCAGATAGTAATTATAGATTTACCATTACTATTTCATGTCCGATGTAGTTCATTCTCTCAGAGTTTAACGGTTTAGTGAAAATGTCAGCAAGTTGATGCTCAGTCCCAATAAACTCAAGAGTTATATCAACTTTTTGATAATGGTCTCTCAAAAAGTGATGTATTACATCAATATGTTTTTTTTCTGGAATGATAAATTGGATTCCTAGAAATTTTAATAGCAGTTGTATTGTCTCAATTTATGGGGATGTGTCTAAAGTGAAATCCATAGTCTAATAAAGTGTGTTTTATCCACAAGATTTGTGCATAGCAACTACCAGTAGCAATGTACTCTACTTCAGCAGTTGATAATGAAACTAAATTTTTATTTTTAATACACCATGAAATTAGAGACTTTTCTAAAAAGTGTCATTTTCCATAGGTTCTCTTTCTATATAATTTACATCAACCAAAGTCAGCATCAGAATAACTGACCAAATCAAAAGGTTGTCCTCTCAGGTAGAACAATCCTAAATTTTTTGTATATTTTAGGTATTTGAAAATTATTTTAACAGCATTTAAATGTGACTCTTTTGGGTTTGATTTAAATCTTTCACACATACACACACTAAACATGATGTCTTTCCTACTAGCAGTTAATTACAACAAACTCTCAATCATTCCTCTGTAAGCATTTTGATTAATAGATTTCCCATCTTCATCAATATCTAACTTACAAGCAGAACTTATAGGTTTTTCACTACTATTAATTCCATCAAAGCCTTGTATTTTCAAAAGATCTTTAGTGTAGAGACCCAAGCTTGATGTACATAGACATTACATTACTTTGGCGGAATACTTAATACATAACAAAAACCAACACTCAAGGACCGTAATAGTTTAGTGTCTTTGGAAACTCGGAACAAAATCTTCTAATCGTTGTGAAAGATCTTCAACATATCCCATAAATATCTTCCCCTTTTTTTTCTTACCTAAAACCTTTATTTATATCCTAAGGAAAAAACATATAAATGGTGAGATCAAATTCTCATTAAGGGTAACCATGGAGAAAATAAAACAAATCATATACATTTGAACTTAAAAACATGAACATAATGTTTAAACATCAAGATCTTGAGCAATGACATAAAACATAGCAGTACATAAGGCATAGATACATCAATCATGATAAAATAGCATGAGATTAAAACATGTAATTGTTTCAACCATTAAGCACATGATATTATTTCCATATTAGCCAAGGAATTGCTGCCAAAACCATCTTAGTGGACAAAGTCCCTTTCTGAATCGAGTTCACTCCTCGTTTCAGTCCTGTAACACTAAACCGGATTAACTTACCATTACAGCCATGTCTATCTCATGAGATAAAAAATTTTACCCACTTCATTGGAGGGATATATAGGTCCCACCCATCTCATAAAGAAATCATTATTACTTGTGCCACAACATAAACATAAACCATTCATCATAACCCAATGAATAAAAATGGGTTTCATAAACATCATCCCATCATAACATAATCCATATAAAACAAATGGATATCATTTCATCATAAGAAAAGTGGAACCATGTAAATCATAGAGACATTATACTTGAAACATACACATATGAAATAATTTCATCTTGGATGGAAAAATGGTTTTGATAAAACACTTGAAATGGATTCTTGAGGAAAATATCCTTTCTTCTTCAAAATCATTTTATTTTTAAAAAATGCCATGAAATTTTAAAAGAAAATGATTTTGTTGAAAATAGTCATGTAATATTGTCTAGTAATCTTCTTAAAAATAAGGAGTTATGAAACCTTACAAATCCTTTCATGCTGTATAAGTTAAAAAAAAGTATTCTTCTTGTAATTTTACCGGAAAAGTCAAAAAGTACCTCATATGGTAAAGAAAAGAAATATTCCTTACATACCGTATAGTAAAAGTCAAAAAAATGTGTAAAAAGGAATTTAAACATACATGAAACCATTTTTAGAAAACAGAGACACGGATGATAAATATAACCCTAGTAAATACTTACGAATAGACAATCTCGGATAAAAATGAGATTGGAAAAGTTATCCCTTACCTTAGGTCTGATATGCTTCATACATATCTGAACCTCCTGTATAATGATTTAAATAATGTCATTGACTTATTACAAAATCATATTCATTGTTATGATATCATATATGGTTCACTTATTACTTTATATTACCCGTTCTTTTGTAAATTCCATGTTAAAGTAGTGTTTTGGGTAAAATCGTTTTATTTATCGTACGTGTTTGGACAAGTTGTTCATGATATTATTATTACTTATATTATGATTTAATTACTTTTATAATGTAAATCATAATTTATATATCATATATATTCAGTATATATATATATATATATAATAGATAGATAAATGAAATGAAATATACCGTTCATGGAGACGGTAGGTTGTACATACGCATGAACGCTATTTTCTTTTACTTATTGACCTGAATGAAAGTATATAGATTAAATATATATATACATAAATTAAATAGCTTTATAATGTCATATATTTCATTATTATTCATTATATATACTTTATACTCATTCTTGACTGGTTAACATGGAGAATGAATCTCATCACGTCGTGGAGACGGTAATCCGTATGTACACACGAGCGATGATATCGTCCCCATTATTATTGAATTGAATTGGAGTGGAAGATATAATATCTAAAAATCAGTATGATGATATAATAACTATATATAGTTATTCTTTACACCATTATACCCATCCAAGTAAGGTGGTGGTGGAAAAACAGATTACACCACGGCGTGGAGACGGTATTTCGTACTTACGCACGCGAGGTGATTTCATTTTCAGTAGGATGGATAGAAGGTGAAATAGGGTTGTTTCATATTTATAATAACATATAATTATATAAATAATAATTATTTTATTACTTTATAATGAAAAAACTAAAGAAGAGGAAGTAGAAGAAGAAAGAATCTTGAAAGAGTCGGTAGAAGAGATTACCTCTTCCTCGACGCACCTCCTTTAAACTTCTTCTTAGGGCACTAGAGTTGGCCTTTTGAGAAGACCATAACCTCTATTATGTAACTAGAGAGGTTTATAATAGGAATTTTTAGGTTTTGGATGAGATTCAAGGCTCAAAAGGGTGTGAAGAGAAAAGGGAAGGGGTGCCCTTTTTATAAGGGAGGAGAGGGGCACCTTTGGAAAAACTTAAAATATTATTTTATAATAAAGTCATATTCGGTTTATAATAGCTCCAAATTGATTTATTTCGAAGATAAAGTGAGGATGGGTCTAAATCCTCTCAACCAATAGGTTTTAGACAAGTTTAGGTTACTATTTTAACCTTGTCATTTAGATTTAACTTGATGTTAAATAATTTAACTTTTACCATTTCTTCTTGTTTTCTTACACTATATGGTTAATAAACTTACTATAACAAGCCAAAAGAACCCCAAGTGGTTCAGTATTAATATATATAACCTTATCTAAGTCATTTGGCCGAACCTTATATTTTTAGGAATATAATAACAATTAATAATATAATATTTGTTTTAAAAACTATTTTATGTTAATTTTGACACTATTTGGTACTTGATTTTTGTGAAAATTATATCTGAATTATTAGTTCGAAAAAAGTTAATTAAATCAATAATAACATGTCATATTAACATATAAAATTATTTTAATTCATAAAAAAGTCTAAAATTACATTTATTTGGGTATTTATAACATCAATTATGTTAATATTTCATTAATAAGGTAATTACTACATCATCATTGTGTCATAAATAAATTAAATTATTTAATGTATAAAAATTATAAATAAAATACCATTATGTAGGGAATATTTTTATATTTATAATTAATATTTATAGTCGAATATATCTTATATATAACCCTATATTAAAAATTTTTTAGTTATTAAACTTGGATTTTAACTCTTTTAACTCTTCTTTAAATAAAATAATAATAAATGTCCTAATCTAATCCAAGTGGACCTAAAGGGTAATATTTTATCCCTAAGGTTGTTTTTAGTCGAATTACACTTATCCAATAGAATTAGAAGATGTTTTAGGGTAATAATAATATCATTTTTACCCTTAATTACCCTATTTACTTTTAACAGTGGTAAATAATAGTAAAAAGTTATTATTCATCAAAAATTATTTTTATCTTATTGAACCACATTTTACTCCTTGATATTAACCGTGTCTCTCAGATTTTTGAAATTCCACTCACAGAAGCGGTAAAATTGATTTTTATGTAAATTTTCAAATTCTCCTAAGAGGTGGTTAAAAGACGGTGAAAAGTTCAATAAAATTTTTATATATCTAAAATTATTATAAAATGACTCAAATGAATAACATTGAACTTATATAGGTATTATGTATCAATTTTGACCTAAAATAAATTTAAATAAAGTAAATAATTATTTAAATAAAAAGTTGGTTTTTAAATAGTAACCTAGTGTTTTCACTATTCATCAAAAATTGAAAGTTTTCAGAAAAATACCAAAAATTTACCCTAGGATAATTTCGATATTCCAAATCCAAAAATGAAGTCCATTTTGGAAGATAAAATTTATAAAATTTCAAAAAGTGGGTATTACTATTAATAACGGCTAGTTCATAATAATATTATAATAATATCTCATTTAGTGAAACTTGGTATTGTGTACTACACACGCTATCGAAGAAGGTCTTGATTGCGTGTAATGCAAGACAAGTTAGGGTTACGTGTAGGAAAATCTTCATTTAGTGTTGCGTATAACATACTCAAAATATAGTTCAATTATACATTGATCAAAATCTATACTTGGTGTTGTGTAAAATGAATTTTATTCGAAATAACGTGAAATTTTATGCATCACAAGCCAAGAATAGTGTTGCGTATACTAAAAGCTAATACGGTGTTGCGTATAGTTCAAGATAATCTTGGTGTAGTGTATAATAGAAGACATCAAAGAAATTAAAAATAATATGTCTCATAAAATCTCGGGGTGTTACATTCTACCCCCCTTAAAATGAATTTCGCCCTCGAAATTCGTCGGGGTTATAAATGATTTACTACTTGAAAGTTTCTTTCATAGAAACCCACATCGTAAAAAGGAATACTAAAACTTAATTTTAAAAAGTGAAGTATGAAACGTATCGGTTACCCAAATTAACTCATCACTGGGTTTCCACATAGGTGAAAATATGGATATGGAAGAGAAACCTAACCATTAAGTTCTGATGGAGAGTGGTAGAGAACATGGCTATGAAAAATCCAACAATCACAAAGCCATAAATTTGTGACCATCTAAGGTACCATATGATTCATCGGATATAAGGTCACTAGGAAAACATTTTTGTTTTTCGAGATCATTTCCATAATGTTGAAGAATTAAAATAAATACTTACTTGATTTTGGTACAATCTCACTGTTGTTTGTGTCTTTAACAGTTTCCACTTCATCTCTTAAAGAAATGAAGTTGAATTTGTCTTCCGTGAAGTGTTAGTAGATCATGTGATAGAATGATAGGTCATTCCATTTGTCTCAAACATATGGTTAGAAAAAGTTGTATACATAAGTCAATCAATGGTGAGATTAATCATATATGGCTCAAAAAAATGGACTTATACTTCATATATCAAACCACTTAATATAATAAAACTAGTTTCTACTAACCAGGGACTTCCTGTAGGCTAGTGGTAGGCGATAAAGGCCTATCACACTTCGATTGTGGGTTCGATTCCCACAGCCTTGTCCGACGCAACGGTTTGTCGCCCGTCCAGCAGGTTGTCCTTTTTCTAAAACTACACTATTATAACATTACAGAAATTATATCGAAAAAAAAAGTTTTAGCCTTAAAAAATAATATCTTATGTCTAACTTAATTCATTCTAATCTTTAGGCTTATCCAAAATACTTTGGTCCAAGCTCATATTATAAAGAAAATGATTACTGGAAAGGTCACATAATAAGCAAGTGAATACCATCATTTATCCCCCATATATCATAAGATATATCTTGTTGATCGCATTCCAAACATGTGAATACCTTAATCATGTATTCTCTTGGAACATAAATTATCATAGAACCATAGTGAAAACATGAATTCTGTCAAAAGGTAACTCTTTCCACATACCAAAATCCCAAAAATTCTATATACTCAAATCATGATATCACTTTTTCCTTATATCAATCATGAGCTCATTAATACTATCAAACATTTCATTATCTCCTTATCCCTTCTTTATGTGCATATTAGGTGCTTTCCAAAAATATCTGAATAACCTTTCATGATTACCGGTACCATTCGACATATACTTTCAAAAACATAAGGAAAAACAATAGTGTAACAATCCTTAGATGTCTCATTATTCCATATTACCATGATATTACTTATAAAACATTACTCTTGATAAAAAAAGTAATCAATACACTACCTTCTTAAACCATTGACCGAGCTTCAACAATTCTTTCATCTCATATATCATTTGTAGTCTCTTCATCATCATCAATATAAATACTACCCATACGACCATGATGATTCTCTTCATGAGATTTTCCCTTAGGGCATTGGTTTGCATAATGCCCGTACATTCTACATTTAAAACATTTAATCGATGTTGATGTCGTAGCAATACCATTATCCTTGTCCATGGTGTTAACTGAACCTTTTCCTTTGCACTTACTGGCTTTGTGTCCTTCTTTTCCATACCCAAAACATCTTCCAGTTCCTTTGAAACATTCTCCTTGATTCCTCTTCCCACATCATTTACATGAGGGAAATTTAACTTTCTTTCCTCTATGATCATCATGAAACTCCATCTTTCTCTTATTAGCTGAGTCAAGAAACTTACCAAAGTTGAGATTATTGATCATATTATGAGATTTCTGATTAGGAATAATAATGATATGTGGACCTCCAGATCCAATTTCATTTGGTTTCTCATGAATAATATCATTCCATTGTCCATCTTTTCCTCCATTATCATGAATCCTCCTATTTCCAGCCATTTTCTAAAACCCAAAAAAAATAGTGTGAGGGGAAAAATCATGATAGGGAAAACAACATAATAAAGGGGGAGTGCCTTCAATATATAACATCTTAGGGTTAATTATAATATTGTTACCGTAATTCTAGGACTATAACCTATACTTATACTTAACCTTAGGGACATCCCTAGACAAACCTTAGAAATATCTCTAGGGATCTCACTAAAGTTCTCGCATCCTAGTTTCCAAAGGTTTACTAACTTGAACCTATGATACCAACTATAGAGACACAAGCTTGACGTACATGGACATTACATTACTTTTGTGGAATACTTAATACATAACAAAAACCAACACTCAAGGATCGTAATAGTTTAGTGTCTTTGGAAACTCGGAAAAAAATCTTCTAATCGTTGTGAAAGATCTTCAACATATCCCATAAAGATCTTCCCCTTTTTCTTCTTACCTAAAACTTTCTTTATATCTTGGGGGAAAGAAACTATATAAAGGGTGATATCAAATTCTCAGTAAGGGTAAGCATGGAGAAAATAGAACAAAACATATACATTTGAACTTAAAAACATGAACATAATGTTTAAACATCAAGATCTTGAGCAATGACATAAAACATAGAAGTACATAATTCATAGATACATCAATCATGAAAAAATAGCATGGGATTAAAACATGAAATTGTGGCAACCATTAAGCACATGATATGATTTCTATAGTAGCCAAGGCATTGCTTCCAAGACCATCTTAGTGGACAAAGTCCCTTTCGGAATCGAGTTCACTCCTCATTTCAGTCCTATAACACTGAACCAGATTAACTTACCATTCCAGCCATGTCTATCTCATGAGATATAAATCTTTACCCAATGAATTTGAGGGATATATATGTCCCACCCATCTCATAATGAAATCATTCTTACTTTTTCCACAACATAAACATAAACCATTCATCATAACCCAATGAATAAAAATGGATTTCATAAACATCATCCCATCAAAACATAATCCATATAAAAAAATAGATATAATTTCATCATAATAAAAGTGGAACCATGTAAATCATATATACATTATACTTGAAACATACACATATGAAATAATGTCATCATGGATGGAAAAATGGTTTTGAAAAAACACTTGAAATGGATTCTTGAGGAAAATATCCTTTCTTCTTCAAAATCATTTTCTTTTTACAAAATTCCATGAAATTTTAAAAGAAAAGTATTTTGTTTAAAATAGTCATGAAATATTGTGTATTAATCTTCTTAAAAATAAGTATTTATGAAACCGTACAAATCCGTTCATGCCCTATAAGTTAAAAAGAGAATTCTTCTCATAATTTTTCCGGAAAAGTCAAAAAGTACCTCGTATGGTAAATAAAAGAAAGATTCCTTACATACCATATAGTAAAAGTAAAAAAAATGTGTAAAAAGGACTATAAACATACATGAAACCATTTTTAGAAAATAGGGACATGGATGATAAATATAACCCCAGTAAATACTTATGAATAGACAATCTTGGATAAAAACAAGATTGGAAAAGTTATCCCTTACCTTAGGTCCAATATGCTTCGTACGTATCTGAACCTCCTATATAATGATTTAAATAATGTCATTGACTTATTAAAGAATCATATTTATTATTATGATATCATATATGGTTCACTTATGACTTTATATTACCCGTTCTTTTGTAAATTCCATGTTAAAGCAGTGTTTTGGGTAAAATAGTTTTATTTATCGTACGTGTTTGGACTTGTTGTTCAAGATATTATTATTACTTATATCATGATTTAATTAATTACATAATTTAAATCATAATTTATATATCATATATATTCATTATATATATACATAATAGATAGATAAATGAAATACACCGTTCATGGAGATGGTAAGTTGTACATACGCATGAACGTTGTTTTGTTTTCCTTATTGACTTGAATGGAAGAATGTAGATGAAATATATATATATATATATACATAAATCCAATATCTTTATCATGTAATATACTTCATTATTATTCATTATATGTACTTTATAATCATTCTTGACTGGTTAACATGGAGAATGAATCTCATCGCGTCGTGGAGACGGTAATCCGTACGTACGCACGAGCGATGATATCGTTCCCATAATTATTGAACTGAATTAGAGTGGATGATATAATATCTAAGAATAATTATGATTTTATAATAACTATATCTAGTTATTCTTTACACCATTATACCCATCCAATTAAGGTGGTGGTGGAAAACCATATTACACCACGGCGTGGAGACGGTATTCCGTACGGACGCACGCGCGATGATTTCGTTTTCCGTAGGATGGATAGAAGGTGAAATAGGGTTGTTTCATATTTATAATAACATATCAGTATATAAATAATACTGATTTTATTACTTTATAATGAAAAAACTAAAGAAGAGGAAGTATAAGAAGAAAGAATCTTGAAAGAGTCTGTAGAAGAGATTACCTCTTCCTCGACGCACCTCCTTTAAACTTCTTCTTAGGGCACTAGAGTTGGCCTTTTGAGAATACCAGAACCTCTATGATGTAACTAGAGAGGTTTAGAAGAGGAATTTTCAGGTTTTTTCTGTGATTCAAGTCTCAAAAGGGTGTGAATAGAAGAGGGAAGGGGTGCCCTTTTTATAAGGGAGGAGAGGGGCACCTTTGGAAAAACTTAAAATATTATTTTATAATAAAGTCATATTCGGTTTATAATAGCTCCAAATTGATTTATTTAGAATCTAAAGTGAGTATGGGTCTAAATCCTCTCAAACAATAGGTTTTATACAAGTTTAGGTTACTATTTTAAACTTATCATTTAGATTTAACTCTAAGTTAAATAATTTAACTTTTACCGTGTCTTCTTATTTTCTTACACTATATGGTTAATAAACTTACTATAACAAGACAAACGAACCCCAAGTGGTTCATTATTAATATATATAACCTTATCTAAGTCATTTTTCTAAACCTTAGATTTTTTGGAATATAATAACAATTAATAATATAATATTTGTTTTAAAAACGATTTTATGTCAATTTTGACACTATTTGGTACTTGATTTTTGTGAAACTTATATCAGCATTATTAGTTCAAAAAAAGTTAATTAACTCAATAATAACATGTCATATTAACCTATAAAATTATTGGAATTCATAAAAAGTCTAAAATTACATTTATTTGGGTATTTATAACATCAATTATGTTAATATTTCATTAATAAGGTAATTACTGCATCATCATTGTTTCATAAATAAATTAAATTATTTAATGTCTAAAATTATAAATAGCATACCATTATGTAGGTAATCTTTTTATCTTTCTAATGAATATTTATAGTCGAATTTATCTTATGTATAACCCTATATTAAAAATGTTTTAGTTATTAAACTTGGATTTTAACTCTTTTAACTCTTCTTTAAATAAAATAATAATAAATGTACTAATCTAATCCAAGTGGACCTAAAGGGTAATGTTTTATCCCTAAGGTTTTTTTTTGGTATAATTACACTTATCCAATAGAATTAGGACATGTTTTAGGGTAATAATAATATCATTTTTACCCTTAATTACCCTATTTACTTTTAACCGTGGTAAATAATAGTAAAAAGTTACTATTCACCAAAAATTATTTTTATCTTATTGAACCACATTTTACTCCTTGATATTAACTGTGTCTCTCGAATTTTCGAAATTCCACTCACAGAAGCGGTAAAATTAAGTTTTATGTAAATTTTCAAATTCTCCTAGGAGGTGGGTAAAAGACGGTGAAAAGTTCAATAAAATTTTTATATATCTAAAATTATTATAAAATGACTCAAATGAATACCATTGAACTTATATAGGTATTATGTATCAATTTTTACCTAAAATAAATTTAAATAAAATAAATAATTATTTAAATAAAAAGTCGGTTTTTAAATAGTAACCCAGTGTTTTCACTATTCATCAAAAATTGAAAGTTTTCAGAAAAATACCAAAAATTCACCCTTGGATAATTTCAATATTCCGAATCCAAAAATGAAGTCCATTTTGAAAGATAAAATTTATAAAATTTCATGAATTGGGTATTACTATTCATAACGGCTAGTTCATAATAATATTATAATAATATCTCGTTTAGTGAAACTTGGTATTGCGTACTACACGCGCTATCGAAGAAGGTCTCGATTGCATGTAATGCAAGCCAAGTTAGGGTTGCGTGTAGGGAAATATTTATTTGGTGTTGCATATAACATACTCAAAATATAGTTCAATTATACATTGATCAAAATCTATACTTGGTGTTATGTAAAATGAATATTATTCGAAAGAATGTGAAATTTTGTGCAACACAAGCCAAGAATAGTGTTGTGTATACTATAAGCTAATACAGTGTTGCGTATAGTACAAGCTAATCTTAGTGTAGTGTATAATAGAATACATCAAAGAAATTAAAAATAATATATCTCATAAAATCTTGGGGTGTTACATTTAGTGTATTTACTTTTATTTATAATAATGTCTTATTTGTTTTTAAATATTTTAAATCCAAGAAAATATTTAATCTCACCCATTAAACTCATTTCAAACTCACTTTGCATCATTTTTAAAAAATCATTACATAAAGAATTTTTAGAAGAACCAAAAATAATATCATCTAAATATATTTGAGCTATAAAAACATCTTTATAAATTCTTTTTATAAACAAAGTAGGATATAAAAATCCTTTTGTAAAACCTTTATAAATAAGAAAGTTACTCAACCAATCATACCAAGCTCTTGGAGCTTATTTCAAAACATATAAATCTTTAGATAATTTGAAAACATGATTTGGAAAATGTGGATTTGTAAAACCTGGGGGTTATTCAAAAAAAATTCTTGAATTATATAACCATTTAAGAATTCACTTTTAACATCCATTTGATAAATTTTGAAATCCAAGTGTGTTGTATAAGAAAGTATAATTATAATGGCTTCAATCCTAGCTATTGGTGCAAAGGTCTCTTCATAATCAATTCCCTCTTCTTGATTATAGCTTTCTACAACCAATCTAACTTTGTTTCTAATTATATTTCTAGCTTCATCCACTTTATTCCTAAATACCCATTTAGTTCCTATGGTCAAGGTATCTTTAGGTCTATCAACAAGATTCTATAATTTATTTCTCTTAAACTGATTAATCTCTTCTTTCATTTCCATAACCCAAAATCCATCATTGATTGCATCATTGATATTTTTAGGTTCAAGTTTTTCCAATAATTCTTGATGTTAAACCTGATTTCTCAAAGAATATCTAGTTTGTGTTCCTCTATCGAAATCTCTAACTACAACATCTAAGGGATGGTTTTTAAGAGTTCTATTTGGTCTAGTAAAAGTAGGGATAGTTATTTCAGGTTTATCATTTGGTTTTGGTTCATTATGGCTAGAATATGGAGAATTTATAGAAGTTAAATTTTTAACAGATTCCTTTATAGGATGGTCATAAGGTTTAGCATTAATGTCTAGATTTGACATATCCTCTTCAAGATTTGATAGTGAGATATTAGTTTCACATGGATTTGTTTCATCAAACTTTACATGTATAGATTCCTCCAAATATTTTGTTCTATTATTAAAGACTCTATAAGCATTGCCTGATGTTGAATATCCAAGGAATATCCCTTTATCTCTTTTAGAGGCAAATTTAACTAGATTATATTTATTTTTAAGAATATAAACTTTACATATAAACACTTTAAAATAATTTACCTTGGGTTTCCTATTATTCCACAACTCATACAGAGTTTTCTTAAGGATAGGTTTGATTAAGACTCTATTTATTATATAACAAGTTGTATCAACAACTTCATCCCAAAAATAAACAGGTAGGTCATATTCATTGAGAATAGTTCGGCCAATTTCCTATAGGGTTTTATTTCTTATTTCTACTACACCATTCTATTGAGGTGTCCTAGGGGTAGAGAAGTTATGCCTATATCCATTTTGTGAGAAAAAAGATTCAAAGTCTTGATTTTTCAATTTAGGGCTGTGGTCACTTCTTAAGGATTTAATTTTAAGTCCACTAAGATTTTCTAAAGTCCTAGTATACTTGGTAAAGTGAGAGAAAGATTCACATTTGTGAGCTAAGAAAAAGGTCTAATTATATCTAGAGAATTCATCTACAAGAACATAAACATAGTTCTTCCCATTGAGACTTTAAACTCTAGATGGTCCAAACAATTCCATGTGAACCAAATCAAGAGGTTGAGAAGTTGTAACTTTTTTCTTTGGTTTTAAAGAGATTTTTTGTTGTTTTCACTTTTGACAAGGATTGCACATTCTATTATCTAGAAACTCTAGTTTGGGTTGGACTTTAACTAATCCGTTTCTGGTTAATTTCTTAACGGAGTGTACATTACAATGTACTAGTCTTCTATGCCAGATCCAAGAATACTTGTGAAAGGAACTTAGACAAGAAACATTATGTGATGCTAGTTTGTATAAGTTTATATCATATACATTATCATTTATAAGATCAATAAATACAAAGTTATTTTTGGCATTGAAAACATGTCATGAATCATTTTTGAATTTGACATTAAATCCATCATCACGCAGTTGAGATATGATAAGAAAGTTATACTTTAATCCATCAACATAGAGTAGTTTAGAAATTGAAATAGATTTAGGATTACCAATCTAGCCTAAGCCGAAGATTTTTCATTTTCCATTGTCACCAAATGTGACATGTCCTCCCTCAATCATGATGAGATTCTTGAAGCTTGAGTAGTCTCCTTTCATGTGTCTTGAACAGCCACTATCCAAGAACCAAATTTTTCTACAGTAACTCTTTAGATAGTTTACCTACAAAAACAATTCATTCAATAAAATATTTTGGTACCCATATTTTTCTATGTCTAGAAACATTAGTAATAAAAACTTTAGAAACCCAAAATTGTCTTATGGGTTTTCTATATGTAGAATATAAGGTATTTGAAAAATAAAATTTATTTGTTCCAGAAAAACTTGATATAGTGAACGGTTTATTATAACTGGAACATGCAATAAAATTTTGATGTTTGGGAAAAGAAGCAGATTTTCTAGATTTAGTCATAAAATGTGTTTTAGATAGGTTTCTTCGTCCTGGATAATATCCAATACCAAAAGTTTACTTAGGATCTATCTTTTTACTAATAATTTGAGTAAGATTATCTTTTCTATTGGTAAACTTTTCTAAATAATTCTTCAATTGATAATTAGACATTTTTAATTCAAAATTTTCTTTGAGTAGTTGATCATTATTTTCTTTTTCAATAGTAAGTTTAGATTTTATAGTTACAGTAAGAGCATGTCGTTTCTTTACAGATTTATAATTATCTTTTAGTTCATTACATATCTCTTCCAGCATGTTACAGTATTCAAAAATTTAATCACTTGTCATATTCTCAAACTCACTTTCATTTTCATAATAATAGTCATTAGGTACAGGAGAGTTTAAGAGTACCTATGAGGTATTTCTCATAAAGCACATGTTTTCCATATCTTCTTTATTTTTATGAGATGATGTTGATTCACTAGAGATATCCTCAAATTCACTCCAGGTGGCCTTCATTAATTTCTTATATTTCCTATCTTTATACACATACTTCTTTTTATACTTTAATTTAGGATAGTCATCTTTGACATGCCCTATCCTTTTTTATTCATAGAAAACTATTTCTTCTAATTTGTCAGGATTCTTCCAATACATTTTCCAATTACCTTTGTTGTCATATTTTCCTTTAAAGTTTGGTTTCTTGAAGAACTTTTTCTTTCTGTAAAATTTTCTGAATCTCCTGGCCTGCTGTGTCATTTCTTCATCATTGTCTGAAGTTGATTCTTCACTACTTGTACTATCAACAATAGCTTGAACTTTCTCTTTTTCTTTTCTTTTGAAAATGGTAGTCTTGAAGGCTATATATTTTCTCTTTGTTTTATCCTCCTCTTGATTCACCTTTATTTCCACTTCATACATCATTAATTTTCCAATTAGTTCCTTCACTATCAGTTTAGCAATGTATTATAATTCTCTTATGGAAACTGATTTCTCTTACAATCTATCTGGTAAGAATCGCAGAATCCTCATGATCTATTCCTTTTTTGTGACAACTCTTCCAAAAAAATCATGGTATTAAAAATTTCATTGAACCTAAGATAAATATCATAAATAGATTCATTAGGATTTATTATAAAAATTTTCATATTTAATAGTATAAGTATTTAATCTCAATTTTTTCAAAAAACAAATTCCCTCATGGGAAACAAACAAGGTTTCCCAAATCTCATGAACATTTTTACAAGTAGAAATGTGATTAAATTATTCATCTCCTAGTGAAAAATATAAAGCATTCGTTTCTTTATAGTTATTGTTATAGGCAGTCTTGGTAGGTTCATCCCAAGTGTTTATATTAGTTCCATGGATTGCATATTTACTTCAATAGCAGTCCAGATTTCAAATGCCATGCTTTCTAAATGTATTTTCATTTTAAGCTTCCACTTAGAATAATTTGTTCCATTAAATAATGGAGGTCTGTTGGTAGCAGCACCTTCCAGTATATTATCCATAAAAAAATTGCAGAACAAGATTTTTAAAGAGATAAAAATTTAGAAATAATAGAAATTTTAAGATCTTTAAAATACAACTACAATCAAAGTTGAAAGTTTTGAAAAAGATTTGAAAACTGAAAAAATCCAGATTCCTCTGATACCAAATGTTTGTCAGAGTAGAGTACTCAAGAAGGGGGTGAATTGAGTATCTATAAAATTTTCTCTTCTATAATGGTTCTTTAAATATTTCCCCTAATTAAAAATATAATCAAAGTCAATTTTTAGTGAATTTATAACAGTCGTTAATGTTCAATTAATTTCTCAAAAGATTTATTATTTCTTAGTTATAGTAATCTAAATATTAATAAAACTATTAAAACAAACCTAATAGTTCAAAATAGCTATAAACACTTGCTAAAGTAACTATAAAATTCTAGTTTAGTTTTATGAAATATGTGATAAAAACAGAGTAAAAAACTAAAAAGTAAAAATACAGCGGATATAAACAAGGGTTTTAGTCTCAACCTGAGAGTTAGTCCTCTCTGCATAGTGATCACCTTCCACCAAGAAGTTTAAATTAATAAACAAGTTTGATACACACCCTAGATCTGGGTTCAAAAAAGTACACAAGGCTGTCTAGGTCACACTTGACCTCTACCACAGTTAATTGTGGGAAAAGAGAAACCATGTCACACTTGAACTCTTCCATAGTTCTATGTGGGATAAAGAGGATAAATAGAGTGTGAGTTTGAGGATATCAAGTATCCTTCAGTTATGTATACGAGTTAGTGTGTGTATAACAGATAGATACACACACTGCTCATAAATGTAAATAAAAGAACACCATAGAGCTAAAAGATGTAGAGTAAGGTTTAGAAGTCTTTGTGTGTTATTTAGTGAAGCTACAGACTTTTTTGGTGAAGTGGAGTTGAATTTTGAGTCCTCTTTTGGAAGTTAACTCCAAAAAAAGAGTGTCATAGTATTTTTGGTCTATCTTATAGGAGTAGAAATGTCCGGATTCTTGTTTGAAAGGGTCTAGGGTAGCTCAGTAGGTTTTTGGTTGACTTATTTATCTCCTCGTATGTTGTTCCTTTTTGTTCTTGGGATTTTAGAAGTATGATCAAGAGTTTCTAGAGTTCTCGGGTTTTCTTATTTTTGTTACTCTTCTGCATGTCAAATGATCCATCTTGTGATTCTTTTATACTTCGAGGTCCAGCAGGCATAGTGATCTCCCCACGTGCATGTACCTCGAACTGTCTCCTGAATATCCTAAAGACAACATTAAATAATTTCATAAACATTAATGTGTCTAAATATGACCGTTAGCTATAAATTTGAATTAATAAATTAAAAACAATTTTTATGACTATCGGTGAGTCATAAGTATCAGTGAGTCCTTGACAACAGTCAATCAGCATCGGTTGGTCAGCATCGGTCTGTCAGCATCGGTCTGTCATCATTGATAACTCTCTATATCAGTAATCCCTTTCCATCGGTATTGGTGACTCGGGGCATTAGTGAGTCATTTGTACTATCAATCTGTCTGGGAATCAGTGATTCGTCATTGGTGAATCATTTTTGACTATCGGTGTGTTTCCCATCAGTGACTTGTCCATCGATAAGTCATTGGTTCTATCAGTGTGTCACCCAGTAGTGATTCATTCATCGGTGAGTCTCTTGAACTATTGGTGTAACTAATCATCGGTGACTTTTCTATCGATGTGTCTTTTGTTCTATCAATGTGTCTCCTATGGGTGAGTCTCTCATCAGTGATTCACTTGAACTATCTGTGTTAGGGACTCTTAAAACTTACAAAGTGTCAATATTATAAATAATAGTACCAGATTAAGTGAAAATCATAATTATATGTAAATATACACTTGTAAGTATATTGCAACATAAATATCCATAATTTATAGACTTGTTGAAATGTATTTTACTATGTGAAATAAGTTATTGATTTATAAATATTCATTAACATGATTAACAGTAGTTAAAATATAATGTATAAATTATCATAATTTGTAAAATGGCATGAGTTGTGAGTATTAAAACAACTATCCCACAAAGGTTCCAACAATAAGAATATAAAATCATTGCATTAGTCAAGCCTCACTTCAAAGACCATTATCACATAGTGTACAAAGTATTCTAATGGATTACATTCACTACAAAACCTCTTTTCATTCTAGGAATGGGTTTTCTCCCCATCCTATTTCATATTATTTCATGATATATAAATAATTACCCAATGAATTTTGGGATATTTAATTATATTCCCACCCACCACATAATAAAAATCATACATATGTGTGCCACAAGATCTGATAAATGTTCATTATTTCATCCTATCAAAACATATGGAAAATAAATGTGTTTCATAAAGATTTTCTCATCACATAATCACAAGACATACAAATAAAGAACATGGATGGTATCATTTGATCATATACCAAGTGAATCATAATAAATATCAAAGTATATTTATATAGATAAAAATACATTTAAAATAATATTCAAACCATTCTTGGAAAATATGATAAAAATATCCTTTTATTTTGATAAAATTTTATATAAAAATTACCAAAATATTGATAAATGGATTTATTTAAAAATAAACATGTAATTTTGTAAAATAATATTCAAATAAAATAATGATCATGATGATAATAAAATCCATTCATTCCATAAATGTTAAAGAAAATATTCCTTTCACACTTTTTATAAAAAATCATAAATAACATGTTCATAAAACAATGTGAAATTTTATTTTTAAGACCATTGAATAGAAATTAAAATATGATCAAATATGACTTTAAACAATCATTGGATTATAGAAAATAATATTCTTGAAAACATTTTAATGAGCATGATCATGGAAGAAAATGTTCATAGACCAAAGAGTAAATAAGGTCAGCTTTTCTTAAAAAAAATTATTGATTATTTTAAGTATAGGAGGAAATTTAATGGAAGGTATGAAAACCCAAAAATAAATGTAGGATAAAAAAATATGGTTTTAAGTGATAAAGATAATATAATTCCTTTTGAGGATATAGAAGCATAAACAGTCTCGATTAAAAATGAGATTGTGATATAAACCCTAACCTCATGTCCTAACTTTATCCATATGAGTTATTATGTTCATGTATTATAATTTTAGATTTATTATACATCTATAATAGATCGATACTTATCTTACAATATATCATTCCCTTGTAATTTTTAATTACCCGTTTATCAATAATTATTTATTAAAATCAACATTAGAGTATTAATCATTTTGTTTCCCATGCATGTTTTGGTTTTACAGTTATGGTCCTTAAACCTTGTTCATGGTTTAATAATCTCATGAATCTTAATAATGTTGTGATTATCATATTTATTTATTATATACAGTTTTATAATCATTCATATTAGGTGGTGATGAAAATTTAATTACATCACTTTGTGGAGATCGTAGTTTGTATGTACGCATGAGTAAGGTTTTCATTTTCCAATGAATAGAAATACGGAAATATAAATAATAATATATAATTATAGGATAATGAAAACATCATAAATATAATATATATTCCTTAAATTCATCTATATTACCATTCATGTATGGCATACATAAAAAACAAATCACGTCACTTCGTATAGGTGAAAGTCCACATATATGGATGAACGACATTATCATTTCACATATGATAGAAAAAAGGTATAAAATGGTTATAAAATTAAAATAAAAAAAATTAAGTTTATTAATGATATTTTTTCATAATTTTAATATATTTATATAATATTTAGAGAAGGTACATTAATAAATAAACTTAAAATAATTTGATGAAGACGATTACCTCTTCATTGAGAAACCTCATTTGGATTTCTTTTCAAGGACCCATTGGTTGGTGTTTTAATAAGACCAGAACATATAAAACATGGATAGGGAATTTTATAATAGATTTATTTATATTTTATTCGAGATAAGTGGCTCAAGAAGGTGTGAAAAATTGATGAGAGGAGGTGTTCTTTTGTAATTGAGTGGAATGACATACTTGTAATTATTCTAAACTTTAAAATGATATAAAATCAATTTTAGGAAAAAGTGTCTATAAATTAGATTCATTTAAAATATGAGAAGACATGGAGTCTAAATAAATTCATCCAATATTATTTAGTCAATTTTTTAAGTTATTTTAATCATTAAATATTTAGTTTAATCCCTCAATAACCCTTTTAACTTTTACAGTAGTAATGAATTTTTAAATTGGTTACAATTCATTATGACCAAAATTGAAACTGATCTATTTAAAAAATTTTAAAATTATGATTACATATATAGAAACCATTTTATCAAGTTTAATTTATATAATTGGCAAAATTAATTTTAAAAATAAGCATAAAAACACAACGAAAATATTTTTTAAAAAAAATCATTTTTAAGTGTAACACTGAATATATTATTATTTAATGAAAACAAAAAATCATTAGATGAAATTTAAAAAAAATTATCTAATATATTATCCAAAATTTTAAATAAATCATTCATTAATATTAATTAATTTAATTTATTAATTTTAAATATATTGCGTACATAAAATCAGTTTTTTCATAAAAAACATCTCCTTTTACCTTCAAATGCATTTATTTTCATTTCTAACCTTTTGATAACCAATGAATTAATTTTATACATGTGTAAAAAATAATTTTTCATAAGTTTAGTACACTAAATTAATTTTTAAATTAATCATATATGACAAAAACTATTCTCATAAACAAAATATTTCAAAACTTCTTTTAGGACCAATAGTATTTCCTAAGTGAATTAGAAATTATTTTAAAACATTATAATTGATATAAATACCATATAATGTAATTAATTTTTTAATTTATTTGAATTATTTTCATAGGTTTAGGGTTTTTTTCTTCACAAGCTATCAAGTTCATTTATTTATTAAATTGAATTATATTCTAAAATCTCAGGGTGTTACAATATTGATACAGTGTTAGGAAAAACACCACTGTCATAGGCTCCAATCCATGGGTGGTATAGTTACACTCGTGGGAATGTAAATTCCTTGACCCATAAGATATGACTTCCCTCTAATAAATCAAAACACATACCAATCCCATATGGTAAGCATCCCAAAAGACCCTGATCATCACCCCTTCCTCAAGAAATTCAAATAATGGGTAATGAATCATTATAACATTCAAGTAGTTGAAAGATACCTAAAGCTGATCAGTTCAGATGAATTCATGCTCCTTACTAGTCAAATATATTAATGGGGTTTCAATATAAGAGAATTTATAACAACTATATAGTGTTATCCTGTAAGACCAATAATGTTTCCAACTTCTTCCAAGTTCTTGGGTGTTTCATAAGAAAAAACTACATCAATATTCGATGGGTCCATAGCCACACCCTACTGAGATAATACATATAAAATAAAATGATCATATCATGTCAAAAACTTTTACTTCGATATCTTACCATAGATTTGAAAGTTTTGAAGAAAATTAAACACATCTTTGAGGTGCTCCACATGCTCCTCCTCCATCCTTGAGTATATAAATATGTCTTCGATGACCATGACTATGAACTGGTCTAGGAACTCATGGAACATGAATTTTATGATCCCCATTAACACAACCAATGTGTTGGTGACACTGAATGGAATGCCCAAATTCTCAAAGTGTCTATACCTACACTTTAAATTAGTCTTTGGGATATCCCCCTCCTTCACCCTCATCTGGTAATATATGAAATGTAAATAGATCTTTTAAAACCAACTATACCCCTTTAGTTGGTTGAACAGATCATCTATCCGTTAAAGTAGGTAATAATACTTAACTATCACTATATTTAACATCTGGTATTCTACGCACAACCTCATACTACCATCTGCCATCTTAGAGAACAACACTAGAGCACCCCATGGAGATACACTAGAACAGATGAAGCCTTTATGTTATAAATATTCAATATAGAGTCTCAACTCACATATTACTATGGGTGACATATGATAATGTTTCATTTAAATCTTAGAGGCTTCCAACTGTAACTTTATCCCAAAGTTAACATCACGATGAGGGGGTAGTGTTTCAACCTCATCCGGGTAGACATTAAGGAACTCCTCAACAACTCTTGGAACTTAGACCACCTAAGAATCCACTAAAAACTCTACCAAGTGAGATAGAATAATATTATCATGCCTTTTTTCCATCTAATAACTCTTATCACCAAATAATACTACCCACTAACCCTCCACATTAGAAAATGAAACTGTAACATCCCATATTTCCATATGAGGTACATATCATTTAAATTTTGTTTTAAACCTTTATTTTTATCCTTATGAAAGTTCCTAAGAGATAAAGGGATATTTTAGGAGTGTATAGGGATCATTTGGAGCTCAGAGATCTAGATTTTTTAGAAAATAGACCAAGCGTGTGGTTTTTTTAAACAATGAACCTGAGGCCATGCGGTTTGGATGAACCACAAGACATTTTGTAGAGTTATAGAGAGGGTTTTATGGATTGCACACAGTTTTCCCAAACTGTGAACCTAGGAGGGACACATAGTTCCACTTATATAGTAGGTGTGAATGGTTGGTGCACAATTTTGTCAAACCATGTGTCCAAATTTTGTACCTATTTGAAAATGTTTGAAATTACCTTTTTACTCTACCTTCTTTAATACATATCATCCATTTTCTTCCCTCTCCATGCACAACACCTCCCATGTATGAATCTCTTCTTCTCCTCCTTTTATAGGTTTTGGGCTAGGTTCTTCACATTGTATCGGAATCATTCACAATCAATTTCATTGGATATCTAATGGTAATCTATTCAATCCTCTTCCTTCCTTTCCTCATTTATCTCTCCCTCAAGAATGATATTTCTAGTTGAGTTAATATGCCCTATTTTTAGTACATTTTTTTATTTCATAGATTTGTTCTATTATAGATTAAATTAAAGGCTAACACTATATGAAGAGTCATATATCACCTTAAGGTGGGTGGTTTAATAATTTTTCCCTAAATTTGAGTAGTTTTTTATCATGCATCTTCATGACACAAACCGTACATTTCATGCATTTCCTCACAAATATGTTTTATTAAAAATTGTATTTTAATCTAAGTTTGAAATACCATTATACACATTTTCCTTGATGGTGGATATCATCTTAGACTAGTTCTACCCCTTTGAGTGTTCTTATTAAATTCACTTTACTTATTAAATGTTAATGTTCCCAAACCACCTTCTAAGTAGTATTGGTTTTCCACCTAATTGAATGAAATATTGTAATTAAATAAAATGTGATTTATATAACCACGTCATGTGAATCATATATAAATAGTGGATTTATCCCTTGGATAATTAAATATATAATGATTGGAAACTATCTCCCAACTTATATTATTGGATGACCAAAACTTCTTATTAAATGTAATACTCGGGCATGGAATCCCTTATGAATGACAAGTTAATTTTTTTTATTATAAAGGATAAGAAGTTGGACAACTTTTATGGTGAGAAGAAGTGATGAATCCCTAGGGCGTCACTCCTCACAGTGATCTTACAATTCAATAAAAGAGACCCCGTATAAAAATATAAAGTGATTACTTCACCCGGGGATCTGTTACTAGCTAAGGCATCAGTAGGAAAGTTTCCTTCTCTCCAAGTGTGAAAAACCATCAAGCCAGGATCAAGGAAGCTTCTTTCCTTTTGAATAAGATATACTAACTCCCAAAGAGGATTAGAAGAACCGTTCATGAGACTAAAAAGAGTTTTATAATTCATTTCAAATTTGTTTAGCATGATATTGTACAATTTACATAGCTATAACCCACTAAGAAGATCCCTCACTCCTGTGCCAAGAGAATTTCCTACACTATAAAAATCAATAAACCTCATAATGATAGAGCCTCTACCATTATTAATGAGCCTGCCACCATGCATAAGACCTGCAGCACATGATCCATCCACCTTCAATTTAAATCCATTGGATGGTGGTTTCCACTAAACCCACCTACCCCTGTTGGTAATAGAACCCTCATTCTAAAGCACTGCCCTTGGGATGATCATCTTGAGAAACCTGGATGAGGACCCATAAGGTCGAATCCCACCCAATTCATCCACCAATGATCTAAATAGGACCTGGATGAGCACATGAGAGTACGTTCTACCCTCTCTAGATTTGTTATGGGATTCCCAAATTATCCAACATGCCTCAGTGAAGAGCATGCTCCTTAACTAGGCCTCCTCGCTACTAGCCTCCATTACTTGGAACCAGGAAGAAATAAAATCAGCAATAGAGTCCCCTCATCCATGTACTCTAGTACAGCTGCAAATATCACACCAAATTCATGTCGCCACATCACTTTTGAATAACATGTGACAAATGGTTTCACTGTTATGTCTTTCACAACACCAGCACCAAGAATACAACAATACCCCCTTATTTTAGATGTTTTCCTCCATCAGGAGTGTCCAGTTTTTCAAACGCCAGATAAGAAAATTCAGTTTAATCAGAATCCACTTACACCATAGCATAGTCTCCTAAGCATCGGTACCACTCCTCTCATGAAAACACTCCCGAAGAGCTTTCCCAATGAAGATTACAGAAGAATAAATGGAAATAATTCATCTGTATAGATCATAAATCAGAAAAATATTGTTAACTAGCTCCTACTACTATGAATCGAGTGTAGTGTGTATAAAATTAGGATATCCAAAATCTTCTCTAACAGTAATATCTGGCACTGGACAGCTTGGGAAAAATAGTGATGTGCCACACCAGTTCTCCTTTCAGTACTTAATCTCACCACATCCCATGATCCATATAACTTTATCCTCCAACACTTCAAGTAAGTTGATCATAGTTCTAGCTAGTTTAGATGGTTTCCTCATACCAACAGCCCATTTCATCTATTCTTCACCATACCTATGATACATGAAACTTTCCCAAAGATTTTTCCCTTCAATGATCTCCCAAGACAGCTTCCTTTTATGGACTTCATGACCTCCAAAATACTACAAAGTTTGACACCTCCCTTCTCCACTGTTTTTCCCATCCTTCTCCATGCAGCCCAATGACATCCCCCTCCATCATTTTCATCCCATAAAAATCTCTTTAGAAGTTTCTCAATGTGCTCAATGGTACCCTTTGTGGATTTCAGAATAGATAACACATGAATCTACAATAAAGACAACACACAATTTATCAACTTAATCTACCCACTGAAAGATAGGAATGTATTTTTCTTTTTTTTAAAGGTTGGGGTCGAAGCCTTAACCCTCCTATTTGAAATATGGGCCCCCAAGTAAAGTAAGGAAAGCTACTTCCTAATCATTACCAAATATTTTTGGATGTATCTAGCTTGATGTGAAGGACACTTAGTCATGGCACCCCTTATTTCTCATGATACATGGGCATTGCATCCCTTATTACACTTTGAGACTCTTATAACTATGCATGGATGCTTGATTTACACCTTGGGTCCTGGATAGAACAACATATCTATATATATATATATATGGTTATATATATTACTATGTATATAGTTAATATATATATATATACATACATATCTATAAAGTGATTAGGATGCCTATATACTCTCCAGGAGTGGTGAAACCCTCATCTAGGGTTCTCTAATTTCCTTTGTGGTTCGATCACCTCTACTCGGGATCACTAGAGGAGGATTATTAATGGCCTTGATTTCCAATTCTATAAATTATCTGGTGGTAATTGTGTCTCATATTATTTTCTAGATACTTTCTCATTCCTATTCTAATTCAAGTAGATCAATTGAGATTTTGGGTTATTCCCTTGTTGTGTGTCCCCCCTAGCCACCATCTTCCCCAGATCTCGTTCAGATTTGGGATCCCTCAGATTGGATTGGATCATATGAATTGGTTCTCAAATTTATCAAGTGGTTATGGTTCATAGTTCATTTATTTTCTTCTCATCCAACTTCTTTTATCTGGAACTTTCTTGGGTAGAGAGGTTTGATGGTTAGGAGGTGGCTTGGCTTCCTCTGGGCGGTTTTGTTTAGTGGTCTAGTGGTGAATGGATCTGGAGATATTCAGATCTTGGTTGAGGATTATTATAGATAACTTTATGGGAATCAAAGATATTAAATTTTAATGTTTATTTGGAATAGAAACTTTGGTGAAATTTGGTCAGCAATGGTTTCTAGGAAGGAAGATTTTTTTGTTCTTCTTTGATGCCAAAGTTCAACTTCAGGGGTCTCAGGCACCAAATCTGAGTTTTGATTTCTATGTGGTCTTTTTTATACACTGTTGTTTGAGATATTTTTTTCACTAGGGTGTATATTTCTTTGTTATCACTGGTCTTTTCTTCTTTTCATTTGGAAATAATTGTATCATTTTTTAGGTTTTACTAGGTGGGTGGATGGATGGGCACCTTTCCATCAACTTTTTTACAGTGTTTTCAGTCTAATATTGTGTTTAAATAGGTTTAATTGAAGTGTATTCCTCACATTCTTTGTCAGGTGGGCAGATTGAAAGAGAGAAAGGTGTGTTGTACCTTTCATCCAACTCTCCTTCATATGTCAATGATGGTTGGAGGGGTGCTCTACCATATTTTGCACATCTAGCATGGTGAAATTTATTGGCATAGTGGGCAACACATCATCTTCGACTGGTTTCACTATTGCATCATCTTGCGAGGTGGTGATGAGGTTTCTTTCTGGTGATTTCCTTGATTTGTTTCCCTTAGGACTTTCAGGACCATTCATACCTTTTGGTTTATGTTTATTTAAGGTTCTTTACCTTTCTTCTAATGGGTTTCCTCTTTTCCCGGTTTTGAAAATAGTTATTCTTTTTTATGTTCAATAAATGGGGTTGGACCCTTAACCTTTTCAAAAAAAATAAATATCTATATACTTATATATTTTTATAGTTACATGTTTATAGGAATCCCCTCTTAGATCAAAGTAGGTAGTGTCAGTCAGGTGTCCTTTAGGAGCTAGAGATGACTTGTTTTTTATTACATTTCTGTTGTACATTAATTATTACATTCACACTACTCATTTTATATACACAAACTGGATAGTTATAGACACCATTGATGGTGGCCTACGGAGTATATCTCACAAATTATTTGGTCCATCGATTGGAACTCAAATAGATCTTAAGGATGAAGGTAGGGAAAATGGAATATTCCAACAATGGATGCTTGATTATTATGTACTAGGATAGAGTACGAGGGCAGAGGACAGAGATTATGCTCATAATTCTAGTGGAGATATCTTTTGTTGTTTTTTTTATTTTTTTATAATTTTTTATATTTATGTTCATCTTTATCCCACAAACTATCCCTTTTTGTATAGAATCATGACATTATCATCATTTTGTATATGATATAGATTATACTTCTGCTTTTTTATTATATTTGGGTGAATTGTGCTTCCCTAGTTCATTTATTAAAATGTTACCCTTATTTTCTATTATTGTATATCATTGTTCTACACTATGATCATGAGGGTACAGTCTCCCTAACATACCATCACAAACCCTTGTTGTTAGTCAACAATCTTTAATGTACAAGGAGGTCCTCTTGAGGTCATGTGGCCAATCAAGTTCAGTTACTTATGAGTAAACCAGGTCTGGGACATTACAAAGTGGTATCATATGCCTCTTTTCCTTTTTTTCTTACTATTATAATTATTAGAAACAAGACTAGGAATGTTTCATAATTTTTTAATGATCCTATTTTATGTATTATATAACTAACATATTGGGGGAATCCAAATTACCTGGGATGGGAAATTGTTGTTTTGGTTTTTCCCTATTACAAGTATATTTATTTCATCATTTGGTGATGTAAATGATTTTTGGAATTATTATTGTTATTATTATGATGGATATTTTTTTTTTATTTGGTATGGTATTGCAAATAGGTATCATTTCATGCATCATGTTAGGAACCTAAGGATTCACATGTCATGTATATATTATTCCATATTTACATTATGGTGTGGATTGTTTGACTAATATTATTGGTGCCTTGACTATTATATTTGTAAATGTGGTAACATTTCTTATTGGGATATAATAACTAGATTAATTAAAGTTTATACATAAAAAAAGATTTTTTTTCTCATGTAACATTATAGTGGCACCTTAATTAACCAATTATGTGATGTTTGATCCATAGACCATGGATAAAAAGGGATAAAATGTTAGCTGATTTAGATTACATAAATTCCAATTGTAATTTATAAAGAATATAGTTATATAAATTTGGATTGGTTATTCATATAATCAAATCATTTTTATATGACCTATTACATCATGATACTATATTTAAGGGTCAAACCATTATTACAAGAAGTAATAATTGAAAGTTATAATGATTATTCCTTTATAACTTCATAATTGTGACTTATCTAATTGGAACATGATACAAATATTCATATAAATGAGCATGAAATTAAATTTTCAAATAAATTGGTTACCTATAAATAGGGATTCCAATTTCAATGTAAAGATTTTTTTACACTATAAATTGAAATTGACACTCCATATATTGAAACCTTTATTATGTGATGTGAGACCTAGGCCCTAACCCAACCTTAGTAGTGGGAATTATGTAGTGTCTTTTATGATACTTTGTGATCTTCTACATCGCCCAGACCTAGATTTAAGAGCAGTCATAGGTTTGGGACTCTTTTATAGGAAGGTTTATACCTTTTCTATTTAGTTATCTATGATCATATCAGTTCATAAACCTTATATGAGGTGTTCATTTGGAAATGGTAGATTCATTCCACCATGATTTCCTTGAGTCATGTACCAGGAGGGTGGAGATGACCATGCTCCAAAGGTGGTGGGCCCTAAGACACCATTATTACCTCCTAAAGTGCCTCATAAAGCACCTCAATTTATTCCTAACCTAGGCATTGATGCTTAATTATGATAGAGTTTCCAAAATTTTATGTAGTCCATATAGGGAGATTCGTGACCTACCCCTACTATGGCATAGTTGACACAAGAATTATAACAGTAGCATCCACCCACTTTATCAGGGGATGGTGGCTCCCAAGCTACTGATTCAGGGTTAAAGGTCATGTTATCCATCTTCGATCATCTATATATTCATATAGAGAGGAGGGTAAATCTCATGACTTATATGATTCATGATTATGCAAAACATTAGTGGGATGTAATCACCCATGTTGATCATCATTAGGGTATGGTATGGGTGAACTTTAAGATAGTTGTCTATGATTAAGTCTTTCCTCAGACACTAAGATTGGGTTCTTCTAGAGATTTTATACACCTGCAGTAGGGTGTTATGTTTGTGATAGAGTATTTAGCTCATTTCACCAAGATTTGGTGCTTCTCACTGACTCCTGTTGGTGAATAGTTGACAACAACATGACATTTTGAGGATGGGATTGTATACTCCATCTAATTGTGGATGAATTCTTCTAATTGACCATTGTTTTTTGAGATAGTGAATCAAGAATTCATCACATAACAGAACCTAAGGAAATATGATGATGTAATCCAAGGTGGTTCAATACCAACATAGGGAAGTGGTCTTTTGAGTGTTAGGAATCATATATTTGGGTTTTCTCTCAAGGGAAGTAGCAGTCAGATGACACCTATTGATAATTTCACGGTGTGACCCCAGTGTGGGAAGCTAGGGCATAAGAAGCCTTAATGTTCCAAAGTCCCCATTGAATGTTGAGGTTGTGCCAAGTTATGGTATATTTAGTAATTTTGTAGCACCCGCCCATCTATTCCTAGTGGGATAGGATTTATGATATCTTCTCCTTTAGGAGTGAGTTCAGTGGTGCCTCTCTAGGAAGGTAGTTGGAGTACTACAGGCTGATCAAGCCAAGGAGGTGGGCATGGCCAAATTATCTAAACTTTGGATATACGGCACCATTGGATTAGGTCTTCTCATGGTATCTAAGCTATAGCTCATATTCGGTCTCACGAATCTACCTATAGTCTTCCTGGCTCTAATGAATTGGATTTTTCAGCTGTATCTAGATTTATTTATGGTATTATTCATCAAAGACATATTGGTGTGTTCTCATACTTGATAGGATCATGCTAAATTCTTAATATTATACTGAATACACTAAGAGAGAACCAGATATATAATAAACTTACCAAATTCCACTTTTTTATTAATAAGGTTCACTTCCTAGGTCACATCATCTCAGAGGTAGGAGTATCCATTTACCTAGATAAGGTGAGAGCTATAGTTTTCTTGGAGCATCCCAATAATGTATTTAATTTGTGGAGTTTATTTGGGTTGGATGGATATTACATGAATTTTATTTAGGACTTTCCATGACTAGAAACACCTCTTAAAATCTTGAATAAAAATGGGTTAAAGTTTTATGGTATAAAGCCTATGAAACAGGCTTTCAGTAGTTTAAAGGGAACTTGACTTTAGCATCAATCCTGATTTTTTCAAATTTGAGCATTGTGAGGACCAATTTGGAATATGCTTAACAATGAGAGGAGGGGTGAATCTGGGAAATTCCATCCTAGGAACCACTAAATGGTTCCCAAATTCAGTTTGGAACATTCCCTCAAGCGCACCTCCCAGTACGCCAAAGGTTACCTACTAACAGCGAGGGCCTGGTAAGTCAGTCTAGGGGAGACTATACCCTCTGTTATTAGAATAAAACACCATCAAAATAAAATAAAAATAAATAAGAACAAATCCATAAAATAGGATAGTCAAAAACAGAAAATACAATACTCAACTAAAAGTTAAAACATGCTAGGACGATGCAAGTGACAAGTGTCTACAATGCAACTGAAAGTAAAGATACAACGACTCCCAAATAGGTCCTGAACCACGTCGGGTTCCCTCTCCCATGATCCAATCCCAAACTGTAACCTATCATAGGGCCTTTCCCTTATCCTGTCCCACAATAACAAAGTCTTCTCGGGTGCCGATCAAGTGGTCCGAATAGGGTGTGAGTACAACTCAGTAGGCCACCACCAATAATGTCTAAAATGATTCCAATCAAAATATAGTGCATGAAGATTTATGAAGCAATAAATACAATACATAATTTAAATATTTATCACATTTTCATTTAATCTTTAATCATAACATTAGGCCAATTAAATTCATGTTTCCCATTTGAATCATCATTCTTTATTGTCATTCATCTGGTGTAGGTCGGCATGCCTAGCACCCCAAATCTCAGTTTAAATGCCATTCATTATTATCATTCATTGGGTGTAGGTCATCATTCCTAACACCCTAAATCTCATTGAGTGTAGGTATTCATTCATAGAACTTCTTTTCTCAATCGGTGTATGTTGTCATGACTAACACCCCATAATCTCACGTTTGGATAACTATTGGGGAGGAACGCCATGTCCAAGTCCCAAATTCTAATCGGTCTAGGATGCCATGTCTAGCACTAAAAAATATCATCCATTTAATCATTATATAATTAATAAGAATTTTCCACCTTATTACTTTAATAATACAATGATTAGTTAAACATTTAAAAGGCCATTAGTTAATTCAACAATTAACTAAGCATCTAACCCATTAATTAATTCATCAATTAATTAATCAATAAAAACAATTCTCTTTCCATAATTAATTCTTTACAATTAATTATTCATATAAAAACCCAAAAAGTCATAATTAATTCTCACAATTAATTATCTTTGATCACATCATGACACATAATTAATTCTCCCAATTAATTATCTTTGGTCAACAACATGGAACATAATTAATTCTCACAACTAATTATCTCTCACATCCAAACATTATTTCATAATCAATTTTCCCAAATTAATTATATTATCACAATAATTAAATATTTTAATTACAATATCTCTACCAATATCAAATCTCCAAAATATCTATTTGTAAAACCCTCCATTGTTTGTTACATGGATCAATTATCAATTAAATCACCAAGGCAACTCAATTCAATTTCACATTCCTAAATAATCCAATTTAGAAAATCAATCATCAAGGGAATATAGCATATCATAAAATCACATTCACTTATCATAAGACATGACTATGGGAGTTATATTAACACCACCAACCTCAGTTTATTGATGGAAGTTATCCCAACAGAAATACCCAAAATCCGAGCGGCACAATGTCATTGATCAAGCTCCGGATCTAAATCTCAAAAGCCAAAATTAAGATCAAAGGAATCAAGATATTTGAAAATATAGATCTAAATACACAATCCTATATCTAGATATTAACTCATAGGTTTAGATCCAAGAAAAAGGTGGAGATATTCTATGAAAAATCTAGAAAAGATAAGAGAAATTACGGGAGAAGCAGTGAGTTGAAATCCACTTACCAAGAGGAGAGCAGATCTTCAATCTAGGATTTCAATCTCAAATAACGGTGTTCGGATCAACTTGTAATCTCTCCAAGAGGATTTGGAAACACCTAGAATTTTTCAAGCCCAAGACAAGGTCAAAAATATGGAAGTCATGGGGGTTCGTGTGGTTTTAAAAAGTATTTTTGGAATTAAAATCATGCACGCATGATTTCCTGGGCAGAGGCATGTGGTTAGGAAAACTTGTGAACCAACTGTATGGACCCATCTATCCAGTTTTTCACATTTTTCATGGTTTATTCACATGGTTTTTTAAACCATGCACAAACCATTTAGACCACTATATCCATTTTTTCACACTTGGCACGGTTTGGTTGCACGGTTTGTCAAACCGTGTGCAAACCGTACACAGCCCACTTTCCTTTAGTTTTTCATAAAATTTCACCCAAATGCACCCCAATCCACTACTCCAAGTTAAGGGTACTTAAAGGCTTTAAAAATTACCTGAAAACACTCCCTAGATGTCTCTAGAAAAGTCTGATATCTTATAAAATTAGTGTTAGTGACTTTTTAATCCTATTACAACTTTTTATCCCTATGCCTCTTAGATCCATTAGGATATTGATTCTCTTATTCTATTATACCTGTCATATGAATGTATATGAAATAAGTAAAAATAGAACATGATATTTTTACAAGATTCACTACTCAATAAGAGTATTTATTCCTTGGCATGGTCTATAAATAATCATGACCACACAACCACTAGAAAATAATCATTTGAATGTGTTTACAATGAGTAGGATATACCCTTACACTCATGTGGAACTCTGAAAATAGTTCAATAGTACATGTTTTATAGTTCTTGGATAGATATTTATACTACCTCCCAAGATAGTCTTCTCCTTATTGATAATGTTTTGTAACACCAAGAAAGTCCTCCACCTGTTGATTCTTATCTGATGTTACTATTCTTCTTTGTTCTTCTACAACCTTTTTCTTCACTTTGTTACTCACACAGTAGCATACAGGAAACTCCTCTTACTTATTCTAATCAGAAAACTTTATAGATACACTAACTTATTATTCTATTAGTCACAATAATATGAATTTTTTGTGTACTAATGAAAACTAAATCTTATCTTACCAAATTATAATTAGCTGATATCAATTTGTTCACCAAATCTTCTACTCTTCTTTCCTCTTTCTTCTTCAGTACAAACCCAACTGTACTAAGATCTCTTCTTCTTGGTGGAATCAAAAAATTCCTTTGTGATTATTAAATCAATTAACATCATCTCAGCATAGCATCATCACAATTTATATGTTTGGAATAACTGAATATATATTGGCCACTCTCTTCCTTTTCTTTGACACAAAATAATATGCAATTCTGTAGCAAGTGTATTCTTCTCTTTATTTGAAACTCAATACCAAAAAAAGAGTGTATCGGTTAACTTCATTTCTTACTTGTGAAAATATTAACTTAGGTTCATGTTTGGCTTTTTTACACAAACAAACTATGTGGATTTTCTCTTCTCTATCTGTTGTGTATCAATCGAGTACACACATAGTTTTACTTAATGTGTACATGGTATTTCTCCTTCGTGAGTTGTCATGTATCCTCCATGGATAGCCTTGTACTATGTTTCATGAGTGATTCATGAAGATCCTTCCCTTCCATGAATTTCCACTTCTTCATGGACAACTGATTCCCCACATAATGTCGATGCTCTATGGACCACCCCAGCTCCACGGATGACCTTTTCTTCATAGGCCTCCTTTCCTTCTAAGAACAGCCTTTCCTTATACAGACCATTTCTGATTCTATGTACTATCTCTATTACATGGAATATCTTCTCTTTAGATGATTTCCCCTGCTTCTGTAGACTACCCACTCTTCCATGGACTGCCTCTTCTTCTATGGACCATTGATGCCTCGCGAACCGCCTATGCTATGTGATCCCTCTTTACTCTATGAACTTCCTTCATTCCACGGATATCCTTCACTCCATAGAATAACTCTCCTCTATGGTCCTTTTCCTTTTTCAAGCTTTATCTCCCCACAAGACTCCTTCTGAATACAAATTCTTCCTTTATGGAATCTTCCCTCTGTGAACTACTTCCCTTCGCAGAATTATCCCTCGCAAACTCTTTTGAACTTAGCCGAATTCTTCCCACAGTGATTATTTCTTATAATAAAATTAGATCTTTCTTAATGATGGGATTTGGGTTCTTTATATAGGAAAATAACTCTTTGAATTTCACTAATCTTATTTCCCCAAAGTTTATATGTGGTACATCCTTCATTGCATACTACGCTCCTCCCATGAACCGTTTTTTCCTCTACAGTCCGCATAGCGCCTCTCTTCCCTTGTGGTGGCTGATTCTTCTACAAAAAAATCACCACCAATCAACTATTAATGATGCTCCTTCCTGTTAAAAAATCTTACAAACTGAAATCCTTCTGTGAACCAATTTCTTCACATGGTCTGTGTACCGCACTTTGTGGTTCTCATAGTGCTGCTATTATGAAATCCTTTATTATTTTCCATCATCATTCCATGAACCTCTTATGCGACCCATTAATTGTCCTTCATGAAATGTGAACTGTAAGATCCTTTGTGGAAAATATTCTTGTTCCAAAAACAGTCTATTTTGAGGTCTAAAAATTTGGAAAACACTAGGAAACGGTGCCACCTTCAAAACCTACTTTAGAAAAACTCCAACCATACCGATTCATGGTCGTTGATACATAGTTAAAGCATTAACCATCTTCTACCAAACTTCAATTCATTCCAACACCAATCGATCGCTTTCACCAAGAACCCCATCTATTGTGATATTTAATTTTTGATCGATCACTATTAGCATTGTCATATTTTCTAAGGAAATTATTGTAACTTCCCTATCTTCCATAAACATCTTTCATTCCAATCAAACCTGAATTTTATTAGAAACACCTTTTCTCCCCCTTTCCTTCATAATAGTTTCATCATAAGTTCTCCAAAAAATATGATATTTTTGAAATACAAATCCGAAAAACATCTTCATATTTTACTAGGAGAATTATTAAACCATGAAATGACATCCAATTTCATAAAATGAATCCATAAAAATTCTTTGGGTATCACCTTGAAACTCAAAGTCTTCAAATATTTCACATGTTTCTTTGAATATCAAGACTCTAGGACTTCATCCAAGCACCATTAACTTTGGAAATTTGGAAATTCTTCATCATATTGACATCATTGTAATCTCCCTATTTCATTGATCATATTTTTCTACCAATGAAAATAATTTGACAAAAAATACAATCCATACACAAAGTGGGATCTTCAAGAATAAGCTAAATAGTTTATTTTGATACTTTAAGAATTAGCCAGGAAGCCATTCTAATATAGGGTGATCAAGTAGTGGTTTCTAAGTATTAGTATTTGAGACCTCGTGAGAATAATTTCCCAATGAACAATCTCAAGTTAGAATCTTTGGTTCATGCCTTACGCTACTAGAGACATTATTTATTGTGATAACTGGTCATCTTTTACATAAAACACAAAATTATTGAATACATTTCCACTCATCATGAATTTAATCTTAGGTATCACATATGGGTAGAATATATTTAGTCGTTTGAATTTGATCTCACTTATACACTCAGTAAGGGTAATGTGGTGGCTGACACTATGATCTATAAGAATTAGACACAGACCATTTAAGAGGCCATTAGTGAGTGGTAGTTGATGGCTCTATTTTCTGAGATATATCAAGAGGTTCATGAGTATCATGGATAGCCTATTTTAGTATTCTTGGTAGTGAAATATTATCTTCTAGAGAAAATAAAGATATAACATCTTTTTTATTCTGAGAGCTTAGTCCTGTGGGAGAATGTCCTAGGTGAGTGGTTGGGATATCGATGAGGATAAGATTATACATATTTTTTTCATGTTTGGGTGCCTGCAAACATACAGGAACAGTTGATGTAAGAGTATCATGCCTCAAAATAGGTAGTAAACCCTAGGCTTACCAAGATGTACCTTGATGTATGTTGCAAATATTGATGGTCATGTATAAAGAGGTGGATTTCAAGTTTTATCACATTATATTCCACCTGTCATTTGGTGAAGGCTGAGCACTAGTAGCCAACTCAACTTTTATAACCTCTATATATTTAAAAATAGAAATGGGATGACATCATGATGGATTTTTTGATGGGTTTACTAAGATCCCCTCAAGGTAGTGATGTGGTATGAGTGATCATCGATATTTTGACCAAGGTCACTCACTTTATATCTATCGGAGAGACCTTTTCAATGAATGGTCTTGGGGGGATTTATTTCCAAGAGGTTTTACATATTCATGGTGCTCTCCACTCTATCATATCGGATAGGTATGATCAGTTCACATAATGTTTCTATAAAGGGTTACAAAAGGTATTGGGTTCACAAGTTCTTTTGAGCATATCCTATCACCCAAAAACGAATGGAAAATATAAGCACACAACTCAGATATTAGAGGATGTGCTCTGTGAAGGTTTTGGGCGCAGCGGAAGCGCGTTGGTGGGTTTGTACAACATTAATTTTAATGTTTAAACAACATTCAATATGAGATCCGTCACGATGTAAAACGTCGAATCTTTAGAATGGAATGAAAAACGAAAAACTTAAGAGGGAATCATGGAACCACAGAGATAGGATCATCATATGTTGGTTATAATTAATTTAATTAATTCAAGATAATTACCTTGGTGGAATTATTTCTTTATTGATGTCTCCGGTCATGATTCTATGATCCGTCGTTTCTTCGTAGAATCCAAGTGTAGGATTCCTTTAGCAGTGATCTACATGTGTGCCACGTATCTCCGAACATCGCCGAAGGGATCTACGGGTGCTAGCGCGGAAAAACCTTCGCTTGAGATGTTAGCCTTTGATCACCTTGGTCTCTCGGTCTTGAGAGCATTCTTGGGGAAGGAGTTCTTTCGGCCTTGAAAGAATTCTCCAAAATTGTTATGCACAACTTAGTGTGTGACCCTCTAGGCCCCTTTCTCAGTGGCATTAGGCGGAGCCTGTCTAAAGTCCAAGGTTAGCATCTAGAAACACGCTAAGGCACCCATAGAGAAAGAAGTTAACGTCACAATGATGTGTCACCTCCTACGAACGTTTATTGTGTAATATAATCTCTTTGTCACAATATCTCAAATCAAGTGGGTTGCATGCTAGTTCCATCAACCCATGTGCTCGATTATTCTTTCTTTGACTTTGTAGAATTGAACTCGCCCATACCTTACCATGGCCATGGATTTATTTAGGATATATCAATTCCATCAAAGGGCCTGATATATCTACTTCTGTTATGGAACAGAAGGGACAAATCCTTTCTCTCATTATCTATTAATGCAGTATTACTCGTGATGCACCCAACGTATCCTACCTCACTGCGAACAGTGTGTCATCATAGTTTTCGTCAATACATCTAAGTGTGCGAGTTGTAATACCCATTAATAATAATCTTAAAGTCTAAGGACCAATACACACGTCTGCAGATAGGAACATCCAATGACACTATGAAATTTGGATTTCCTACTGGTGAGTCTCGTTCTCATAATATCCTCCTAGATATTACCAAGGGCGCACACCATGAGAAGGTTCCTCAAAGTTTAATGAGTCCTCACCCCTAATGGCCTGTATTATTTGTGTCCCTCAAATAATATCATCCATCCATAGAACATATATTCAAGAATAGTGTTATGGCACTTCCGAGTTCTCATTACAGCAGGGATCCACTATGACCCTTTAATGCAACAGTTATCCTTAGGACATTATCACGTGAATTGTCATGCAGAAGAACAATCAAGATGTGATAATGATTTTATTAATGAATAAAGTACAAAGTAGTTGGTTCTAGGCCACCAACTCTAACAGACTCCCACTTGGACTAGAGCCAACTGCTAACAACCTTTAACCCGCTAGCTCTCACATGATATTCATGCTTCTGCTGAGATAGGCCTTTAGTCATGGGGTCCTCCACGTTCTCTTCCATGGATGCTCTGCTCTCTGCAACTTCACCCCTTTTATAGAAATCCCTCAAGAGGTCATACTTCTGGAGTATGTTCTTTGTCCGTTGATGTGACGTTGGTTCTTTTGCAAGAGCCACCGCTGCAGTATTATCACAATAAAATTTAATGGGATCTTTACTATTAGGAACCACATCAAGCTCCTGGACAAAGTTTTGAATCTAGAAGGCTTCCTTGGCTGCATCAGAAGCCACTATATATTCAGACTTCTTTATAGAATCTGCGACAACTGGCTGCTTTGAACTCTTCCAGCTCATAGCTCCTCTATTGAGACATAAAACATATCCAGATTGCAACTTCATATCGTTATGATCTATCTGAAAACCAGCATCAGCATACCCTCTGATGACAAGCTCCTCGTCTTCTCCATACACCAAGAACATATCCTTAGTTCTTCTCAAATACTTAAGGATATTCTTAATAGCAGTCCAATTTTGTTCTCCTGGATCTGCATGATATCTGCCTACCATGCTCAGTGCATAGGAAACATCAAGCCTGGTACATAACATGGCATACAAGATGGATCCTATAGCCTAAGCATATGAGATCTTACTCATTCTATCTTTCTCTTGTTGTGTCTGAGGACACATTTTCTTAGAAAGATGTAGGCCATGTGACACTGGAACCAATCCCCTCTTAGATTGTTCCATACTAAATATCTTTAGTATCTTGTCAATGAATGTACTCTGACTTAGTCCAAGCAGCCTCTTGGATCTATCATGAATGATCTTCATCCCTAGAATGTAGGCTGCTTCACCCAAGTCCTTCATGGAGAAACACTTGTTCAACCAGTCCTTAACTGACTGTAAGACTGGTATGTCATTTCTAATAAGAAATATTTCTTCAACATATACTACTAGGATAACGATCGCATTCCCATTAAATAGTTTATAAACACATGGCTCACATTCATTCTTAATGAACCCAAATTCCTTTATGGATTCATCAAATCAAATGTTCCATGACTTGGATGATTTCTTTAATCCATAAATGAATTTCTGAAACTTTCAAACCCGTTTGGATTCACTTGGTGTCACAAACCCTTCTGGTTGTGTCATATAGACATCTTCCGGAAGGTTCCCGTTAAGGAATGCTATTTTGACATCCATCTGTCAAATCTCATAGTCATGGTAAGCTGCTATGTTAAGTATGATTCTTATGGATTTAAACATGGAAACTAGTGATAAGGTTTTATCATAGTCAATTCCTTAACGTTGTCTGAACCCTTTAGCCACTAGCCTTACTTTATAGGTGCTAACTTGACCTTCCATTTCCATCTTTCTTGAATAACCCTTTGCATCCAATAGTATTTACATCAAATGGATCATAGACCAGAACCCAGACTTGGTTCTGATACATGGAATCTATCTCAGAATTCATAGCTTCTATCCATATTGTAGCTTCTGAGATTTCTACTACTTCCTTGTAGGAGAAAGGTTCATCATTGTCCAACAATAATTATTCACCATCCTCAGTGACGAGGAAACCAAATATCTCTGGTTACCTTACCTCTCTTGAGCTCCTACATAGTACTTGTGTTTCTGGAACCTCTTCCACGGGGACCTATGGAACTTGTTTCTGTACCAACTCATGTGTATCTTGAGCATCAACTTCATCAAAGTCAATATTTCTCCAACTATCCTTCTTGAGGATGTTCTCCCTCTCAAGAAAGACGGCTTGTCTGGCGACAGTCACTTTCTTGTTTAAAGGGTTGTATAGGCAATATCTTTTCATTTCCTTGGGATATCCTATAAAGATACACCTCATGCCCTAGGGTTCTAGTTTTTTGCCTAATAAGGCCTTAACAAACACCTCAAATCCCCATACATGTGTGTGCGACAAAGTGATTTTCCTTTCATTCCATAACTCGGATGGAATTCCATTTGTCGCCTTAGTTGGTACTCGGTTTAATGTGTATGTTGTAGTTTGTAATGCATATCCCCAAAAGGATAATGGAAGATCCACATGACTCTTCATCGACCTCACCATGTCCAACAAGGTGTGGTTCCTCCTTTCACTAACATCATTCCACTGTGGTGTATAAGGAGGAGTGATCTGAGATAGAATCCCAAACTCCCATAGAAGATCAATGAACTCTTGGTTCAGATATTCTCCACCTCGATCCGATCGAAGTTTCTTTATCTTCTTACCAAGATGATTCTCTACTTAATTCTTGAATTCCTTAAATTTCTCTAAGGCCTCTTACTTATACCTCTTTAAGTAGACATAGCCATATCTACTCAAATCATCTGTAAAAGTAATGAAGTAAGAATATCCACCTCTAGCTTCTCCTGGAAATGGTCCACACACATCTGTGTGTACCAATCCTAGAAGCTCTGTGGCCCTTTCACCTTTTCCACTAAAAGGCGTCTTAGTCATTTTTTCTTTTAAACAAGTGTGACATCTATCAAGTGGTTTTATCTCAGTAGAGTCTAAATATCCATATTGGCAGAGATTTGTCAAGCGCTTCTTGTTCACATGACTGAGACGGTGATGCCACAACTGGGTGATGTATGAGTCATGTGAGTTTGTTTCGTTATCGATTTTCAACACTTGGTTTTCATAATTTAATACATACAAACCATTATTTAAATGTGACATACCATAACATACATGTTCTTATAAAAGAGACAACCCTTATTTCCAAATTTGAAAACAAATCCATCCATATCCAAACAAGATACAAAAATTATGTTCTTGGTAACACTAGGCACATAATAAAAGTTATGTAAAACCAAAATCATCCCAGTCGGTAGTGAGAGGTGGTAATCTCCAATAGCCAATGCAGCCAGCCTTACGCCATTGGCAGCTTGAAGATCCACCTCTCCTCTGGAAATCTTTCTAAATCTACTTGGTTCCTGCATTTGAATGCATATGTGAGCCCCACAAGCTATATCTAATACCAAATGTGTAGAAATATAAAGATTACACTCAATAAGGAATGCACCTTTAGTATCCCCATGCTTCTGGGTGCAGTTCCTCTTCCAGTGGCCTTGCTTGCCACATGCAAAAAACACCACCTCTCGTTCCTTGCCCTGCCTCTAGATCTTCCCCTTCTTGGAAGGATGGTTCTCAGGGGCTTCATACTATTTATAAGTCTTTGTTCCATTTTCCTTGTCCTTCCTTTTCCTATTCACCATAAGGACTTCAGTTTTTTCATGACCCATGTCCTTATCTACCTGGAGAATCAAGGTCAGAAGTTCTGATAGACTCTTCTCATTGTTGCTCATGTTGTAGTTGACAATAAATCTAGAGAAGGTCTTGGGAAGTGATGATAGGATGAGATCTGTATGTAACTCCTCTGAGAATTTAATCCCTAAGATGTCCAGGCATTCAATGTAGCCAATAAGCTTGACTACATGAGGCCCAGCTGGCGCAGACTCTCCAAGATTAGTTGTAAACAAAGAATTGGAGATCTCATACCTCTCCTGTCTCGCCTTCTCTTGGTAGATATCCTTAAGGTGAGACATCATGCTATACGCGTCCATGTTTTCATGTTGCTTAAAAAGCTCATTGGACATGGCCGATATCATGAAACATTGTACATCTATGGAATCATCCATGTGTTTCATATAGAGAGATAATTCCTCATCACTGGCCTCTTTCCCAGATGCAACTAGAATAGGATCTTCCAGCACATACAATTTCCTTTAGTGGTGAAGTATGACGTGTAAACGCCTCTGCCACTCTTGGAAATTGGTACCTGTGAGAAGGTTTTCCTTCTCGAGTATGGTTCACAATGATATGTTTGAAGTCATTTTCTTATCATTTCTAAAAATTAAGATGAGAAAAGGTTTAGTACTTTATTACAAAACTAAGACAAATAAATAAATTAATACTTACTAGTCTCCCACTATTTTATCGAAATCCAATAGCCCCCACCATTGACTTCAGAATATTTTGTTGCCTGGATATTCTAGTGGAAAAGATCCATATTACCCTTAGCATTACCCCAACTAGGGTTGGTCAAGCAACTTGAAGGGTTTTAGGTAGGCATTACAAATTCCAACTACATTAACTCGCAGCTCCTTGATCCGCTGAGTGGACTCCTCAATCCTGAAATCCTTTTATTTTGGATTTCCTCAACCTTTTCCTCTTGGTCACACCAAGTCCTGTTGTGGCAGTCAACCCTTGATGCGAACCAAGTCAATTCAACCCAAAACCTTGAATTATAATTCCCCAATAATTGAAAGCACCCCATCTAGGGTTGGTTAAGCACTTTGAACTATGGTTCGATTCTTACCAAGATTATGGAAGGCTATACCGACTTAATATTTCATTTGAGGGATTTTATCCTTATACGTAAATTTCCATTTTATTATCTTTGATTACATGCTTGTTAATATTTAGTGGGATATACTTAAGTGATTAACCATTTCTAAGATAATATTTACCCATTAGCCAGTTTTTATTTTAGTTCCATCTTGCATGCTTGTTTAATTCATTAATTGTGTGATCGTGACAACACACCCGCAATAAATAAACCATGAAACTGGCAGAAATAAAATAAATAGTATGATCATGAGATTTTAAATTGGTTAGTTTATTTAGTGGTTGATAAACTAACCCAAGACCTAGGGGAGAAACACCTTGAACCTTTCGGGTTCATATTTACAGCTTTCCACCTATCCACCTTTGTATCTCCTTGGATTGGTTTCGCCTTTGCTTCTAAATTGAGCCGCCTCCACTAGCTTGGGAGATCCATCCATTACATATGCATTTATCTCACATGCAAGTGAGGGGTAAAAAGGGGGTTTTACATAAAATAATCCTTGGGCACACAGTCCCTACATATTAATGAGGAAAAGGCTCACAGACCAACATATTTAAATAAATAAATTAAAAGAAACCATTCACATACAAAGGTCTTGGTCTATCTCATGATCATCCATACATGCAATGATATTTATGCATAAATAAAACTAGAATTCAATTATTTAATCATTCTTTCTTAAGATAAATCATGCTTGAATCAATTAATTATCTTTAATTAATCAATCCTTTTATCTTAAATCATTTTCTGAATTTCCTTGAGATTATCATCCATCATAATTTTAAACAAATAAATTCATTTAAAATTATCCTTGTATGTAACTTGTACCTTGGAGGCAACCCGGTGAATTCCCATTTATTACGCAGATGTTAAATTAAACACATATATATAAAACACCTATCACGTGTTGTGACTTAGCTTTATGCCTGCACTATGGTACACGTCTCAAGGGTTTGTATAATATAATAATAAATTTTAATAAATCTGCATAATTTGGGTGAGTACACGGTGTGTAGTTCCAACTACACAGCGTGTACTTTTCTTCACCGTCCATCCGAAGTACACGCCCAGGGACATGGCGTGTTAATGTACTTCAGAAATTTTTGGAGTACACGGCGTGTACAGTGGGACACACGCCGTGTAGTTTCCGCATTACACGGTTTCTAGCCGAGAAAGCCGTGTAAGGGGTACACGGTCCAACCCTAACCCGAAGGGGCTACATGCCGTGTTCTGTTGGACCACACAACATGTAATCTGGAAACCATGTGCCACCTATTCCTGGTCAACACACGGTGTCATAAATGACTTAGATAAGATCAATAAACGACCTGATTTGGCAGACCAGTCCGATGCATGAACCTAGACTACATGGCATGTACTTCCGAATACACGTCGTGTATTCTGGTGTTGTATGGCCAGAAACGTTTGGCTCCTCCAGATGAGATCCTCTATTTTATTTTAATCAAAAATTAAAATAAAAGGTCGTTTCTGTATGGTGAACGAGAAACAATAGAGGAGGAACAGATCTCAAGATTCAGATTTCAAGAATGATTAACTTTAATTGAAACAACTAAATTATTTAATGCATAGATCACCAATAATAAACTAAATAATTATAATTAGCGATATGACCACTCTGATACCACTTGAAGGTTCCGGGAGTAGCGGAAGTGTGTTGGTGGGTTTTTCCAACATTAATTTTAATGTTTAAATAACGTTCAATCCGAGATCCATCACAATGTAAAATGCTGAATCTTCAGAATGGAACTAAGAATGAAAAACTTAAGAGAGAATCCTGAAACCATAGAGATAGGATCATCATATGTTGGTTATAATTAATTTAATTAATTCACAAGAATTACCTTGGTGGAATTCTTTCTTCGTTGATGTCTCTAGTCACGATCACGTGATCTGTCGTTGCGTCGTAGAATCCAAGTGTAGGATTCCTCTAGAGGTGATCCACATGTGTGCCACATATCTCCGGATGTCACCGAAGGGATCTCTGGGTACTAGCGCAGAAGAATATTCACTTGCGATGTCTGCCTTCGATCACCTTGGTCTCTCGGTCTTGAGAGCATTCTTGGGGAAGGAGTTCTTTCGGCCTTGAAATAATTCTCCAGAATTGTTGTGCACAACTTAGTGTGTGACCCTCTAGGCCCCTTTCTTAGTGGAATTAGGTGGAGCCTGCCTAAAGTCCAAGGTTAGTGTCTAGAAACACGCCAAGGTATCCATAGAGAAAGAAGTTAACGCCACAATGACGTGTCACCTCCTATGAATGTTTACTGTGTAATATAATCCTTTTGTCACGATATCTCGAATCAGGTGGGTTGTATACTAGTGTCATCAACCGATGTGCTCGATTATTCTTTATTTGACTTTCTAGAATTGAACTCTCCCATACCTTACCATGGCCATGGATTTATTTAGTCTATATCAATTCCATAAAAGGGCCTGAGATATCTACTTCTGTTATGGAACAGAAGGGACAAATCCTTTCTCGCATTATCTATTAATGCAGTATTACTCATGACGCACCCAACATATCCTACCTCATTGTGAATAGTGTGTTGTCACAGTTTTTTTCAATACATCTAAGTGCATGAGTTTTAATACCCATTAATAATAATCTTAAATTCTAAGGACCAATACACACGTCGGCAGATAGGAACATCCAATGACACTATGAAATTTGGATTTCCTACTGGTGGATCTCGTTCTCATAATATCCTCCCGGATATTACCAAGGGCGCACACCATGAGAAGGTTCCTCAAAGTTTTATGAGTCCTCACCCCTAATGGCCTGTATTATTTGCGTCCCTCAAATAACACCATCCGGCCATAGAACATATATTCAAGAATAGTGTTATGGAACTTCCGGGTTCTCATCATAGCAGGGATCCGCTATGACCCTTTAATGCAACAACTATCCTTAGTACATTATCACATGCATTGTCATGCAGAAGAACAATCAATATGTGATAAGGCTTTTATTAATGAATAAAGTACAAAGTAGTTGGTTCTAGGCCACCAACTCTAACACTATGAACATGTGTCATTGATTTTGTAGGTTCTTGGGATAAGCACCTACCACTTGATTAATATTCTTATAATAATAAGAAACTATTCAGATGAATACCTATGAGGACCTATATGATAGGTTGTGTTTTTCACCCATGTGTTAGTTGGAGGCATGTGAGGCAGTGTTGTTGGCACCTCATCTCATTCTGGATCCATCGAAACAGGTAAATATTATCCAAAAGAATATGATGACAAATTAGTCTATCAATAAGTCTTATATTGATCTTTAATTCCAGGATTTAGAGTTTGATGTGGGACATTAGCTCTTTCTGTAAGTTTTTTCTAGGTTGGTTTATAGGATGATTCAGAGATAGGTGAAGTTATTGCATGATTATGTTAGGCCTTCGAGATAGTGGATAGATTCAGGTCGATATCCTATCAATTGGATTTACCTAAAAGGTATTGAGAAATGCATGATTTCCTCCATGTATCATAGATTATCCATTATTATTCTTTTCCAACTCATTATTTTGATCCTGAGGATATTGAGCTAGAGATTGATGATTCTTTTGAGGAGTATCCTATTAGTATTATTGGTCGGATCATAAAGGATCTTCAAGGTAGGTTATTTTCTCTAGTTCTTGTGTTATGGAATCATTTTTAGGTACAAGATGATACCTTATAAATATAGGTCGATATATGTTCTTAGTGGCCAAAACATTTCTCAGAAGATGTCTTACCACCCATGTAAGGAAAACTTAGGTTTGAGTTGTTTTAACAAGGGGAGATTATAACACCCTAATTTTTCTTTAGAGGTACAGACCATTTAATATTGGTTTAAACCTTTATTTTTTATCCCCATGAAAGTTCCTAAGAGATGAAGGGAGATTTATGGATTTTCCATGGCTCATTCGGAGCTTGGAGCTCCAGATTTGGGAAAAAACATACCGGGTGCATGGTTTGTTCAAACCATTCACCTAAGGATGTGTAGTTTAGACAAACTGTATGGGGTGCTACAGAGTTTTACATAGGGGTTTACAGGATTTTCATGGTTTTCCAAAACCATGTACCTATCCCACACACTTATGTCCACTTAGGAAGTAGGTGTGTATGGTTGGCACATGGTTTAGCTAAACCATACAGACAAACTGTATACCCCTTTAAAAATGTGTGAAATGTACTTTTTACACTTTATTATTTAAGATATCTCCTCACTTTTTCTTCTCTCTCCACAAACATCACCTTCCGCATCCAAATATTCTCCACTCCTCCTTCAATAGGTTTTGACCTAGGTTCTTTATATGGTGTCATAATCATTCATCGTCAGTTGTGTTGGATAGATAATAGTAATTTATTAGATCCTCTTCCTTCATTTACTTGTTTATCTCTCCCTCGTGAATGCTATTTCTAGGTGAGCTTATATGCCCTATTTTTAGGAAATTTTTTTATTTCATCTATTTCTTCCATTCTATCTCATATTAGAGTCCAAAAAAAGATGAGGAGTAGTATACTACCTTAAGTTAGGTGGTCTGGTACATGTTCACTAAAGTTGAGTTGCTTTATATCATGCGTTATTGTGTCGCGTGATAGAATAATAGTGTGTTTCCTCAAAAATATGTTTTATTCTAAATTGAATTATTATCCATGTTATAAATTCCTTCATACACCTTTTCCTTGATAGAGGATATCCTATTAGACTAGTTCCACCCCTTTGTGTGTGCTTATTAAATTCCCTTGACTTCTTAAATGTTAATGTTCCCAAACAACCTTCTATGTGGTATTGGGTTTCCACCTAAATGAATGGAATATTGTAATTAAATGAAATGTGAGTGGTATGGCCATGCCACCTAACTCTTATGTAGACAATGGATTAATCCATTGGTTGATTAAATGTAGAATGGTTGGAAACCATCTCTTGGATTATATCCTGACCAGAACTTCTTATTAAATTTAATACTTAGGCATGGGATCCCTTATGATTCATGATACTCGAGCATAAAGTCCCTTACCAAATGTGATACTCAGGCATGGAATCCCTTATGATTACTAATACTCATTCATGGAATCCCTTATTAATTGTGACACTCAGGTATGGAATACCTTATTAACTGTGACACTCAGGCTTGGCATCCCTTACTCCTCATGATACTTGGGCAGCGCATCCCCATTACTCTTTGAGACTCTTATGACTATGCATGGATACTTGATTTGTGCCTTGGGAATTAGTTTACACAATATATATATATATATATATATATGGTTTTATATGTTATTATTTATATTACGCATATATATACATACATATTTATATACTAATATATTTATATGGTTACATGTTTAGAGGTATCCCGACTTAGGCCGAAGCAGGTAGTGTCAGCCTGGTGTCCTTTAGGAACCAAATCCAACTTATTTATGGTTTACATTTCCACTTTAAATTTATTATTACCTATACACTTCTCATTTTATATACGTAGACTAGATAGGTCTAGACATCATTGGTGGTGTCCTACTAATTATATCTCACACCCTATTCAGGCCGCTAATTTCTACCCAAACAGATCCTATGGATTCAAGTATGGACAAAGGGAAGCATCCAGCCTTGGATGCTTGATTATTCTATATTAGGATGGATTATGGTATAATAGGACTGAGTTAATGCTCATGATTCTTATGAAGATATATTTTGGTCTTTTGTTATTTTTGTTTAGCATGTTTTATATACTTATTCCTATGTATCTCATGTACTGTCCATTTTTGTATATAATCATGACATGATCATAATTTTGTATATTATTTGAATTCTTATTCTACTTTTTTATTATATTTTCATGACTTATGCTCTCATAGTTCATTTATTATAATATTTCTACTATTTTATGTTATTGTATATTGTTTTGTTACAATGAGATTATGAGGGTGTAGTCTCCCCACCGTATCATCACAAACCCTCAATAATAGTCAACAGACTATGGTATATGGGGAGGTTCACTTAAAGTCATGTGTCCAACTAGGTTCAGTTACTTATAAGTAAATCGAGTCTGGGACATTACAGTAGTTATCCTACAGAAGAAATCAATTACTACACAGATAGAATACATCCAATCCAAGAGAATATTGACATCATATGGTTATAACTACAATAATAATAAATACTCCAATGATTGATGTTTCCCCATCATCATACTACATCCCCGACATACTTCAAATAGAAAATATTATCCTCAAACTAGAATGGATAATGATAACACCAAAGATTCAATTATAGTAAGTCAAATTTATATTATAATAAAACTATAATACAATACACATATTGATATTTCATGGAATGAAAATTATAATATTATAGAACTGTAAAAAAAGAAATGGTTATCGGTGGTTATTTACTGGTATAGAGGTGGTTTAAACCATATCTTAATTGTTTAGAAATAGTTCTTAAAACTGTTGCGTATTTCACGGTCACTAGTCAATTAGCAGTGGTTTATTTTATTTCATGGTGGTTTTTTTAAGTTTCGTTTTTGGAAAATTTAGAAGCGGTTTGTTTTTTAATTAGTGACAGTTTATTAATAAAAAATCTACTAGGAATATAAATACAAAAAAATTAATCGTCATAAAGAATTTATTGGTGGTTATTTTTAGTGGTGTTTAATCTGAACTACTTCTAAATACATAAAATAATATATGTTTAGTGGTGGTTACAAAAAACCATCGCTAAATCTATTTTGATTTTAAAAATAATAATAAAAAAATATAAATATAAAAAAATAGCATGCTATAAAATGAAATATAAATATATAATAAATCCATCATTCATACATCACACATCTACAGTCATATAAACAACCACGATCATCATAACCTAAGTGTTAGTCACCCCATACATCAACCAATACCTCAGCCATCAATATATACATATAAAATATGTAAAAGACAACCTATGCCCAATATACATCCATATCATGACATATACTGCATATTTCTACCTCCACATAATCTCATCAACTGAAATTGACCACATCATCTCATCAGTTGTAGCAAAAAAGGAAACAAAAATAAAAACTAAACATAATAAATCATAATTACAGTAAAATAATTGATAAAATTTTAACATACCACAGAAACTAAGAACCTTAAAGACTGTATTTTGAATAATTTCATGGATTAGAATGGTCAAATTTCTACCTAATGTCGATATCTGCCATCTATAATGAAAACTAAAACATTTAGAAAAATAAATGTGAAAGAGAAAAGATACAGAATATATTCAGAATGATTCACGTAAAATTTGTTATTTGGTTGATAAAATAGAATAAATTTAATAAAAACAAATAATATATAATTAAAAACACTATGAAAATATAAATATACCTTTTTAAGATAATATTCAACACTTGAAACTGAAAAAAAAAATATAAGTAAATATTATAATTTATTTTTAAAGTGATGTGCAGTGCGCTTGAAATTCATTTAATAAATAAATTTTAAAGTTTTTAATATTAAATAATGTAATATAATTCAAAAATGACTAAGAAGTGGTTATCCTATGATTTTACATCAATTTGAGGTTGTTTCCTATGGTTTTGACCATTCCACACACGTTTTAGTGTTTTAAAAAAACTAAAAATGTGTTTACAGACATAATGGTAAAATCATCATTCAGAATGATGTGTCGTCGATTCTTATATTTCACAATTAAATATATAGTCATTTTCTCCTGATTTCAGTATAATCTAACATTATTTTCCAAGATTTGACCATTCCACATGCGTTTTAGTGTTTTAAAACACAAAAAATGTGTTTACAGCCATAACAGGAAAACTATCACTCAAAATGATTTTTCATTGGTTCCTACATTTCAAAATTATATCTATAATACTTTTCCCATGATTTCAAGGCAATCTGACATTTTTTTCTGGGTTTTGACTATTCCAAACACGTTTTAGTGTTTTAAAACAATAAAAAATCATTTCCAACCATAACTAACAAACTGTCACTTTGAATGTTGTGTTGTTAGCACCTACATTTCAAAATTAAATATATGGTCATTTTCCCCAGATTTCAGGACAATATGACATCGTTTTCCTATTTTTGATCATCCCACACATGTTTTAGTGTTTTAAAATACTAAAAATGATTTTATGGCCATAACATGAAAAATGTAACTCAGAATGATGTGTCTTTGTACCCATATTTTGGGACAATACGACATTGTTTTCCTAGTTTTGACCGTTCCACAAACATTTTAGTGTTTTAAAACACTAAAAATGTGTTTATTGCCAAAATGGGAAAACCATCACTCATAATGATGATTCATTGGTTCCTACATTTTACAATTAAATATACAGTCATTTTCCCCTAATTTCAGTACAATCCAACTTCATTTGGTTGGTTTTCACTGTTCAAATCATGTTTTAGTGTTTTAAAACACTAAAAACACATTTATAGCCATAATGGAAAAAATGTCATTCGGAATGATGTGTCATTGGTTCCTAAATTTTACAATTAAATATATGGTAGTTTTTCAATAATTTTAGGAAAATTCGAAGTTGTTTGTCTAGTTTTGACAGTTTCACACATGTTTTAGTGTTTTAAAACACTTAAAAATGCATGTACAACCATAATGGGAAAAATGTCACTAATAATGACATGATTTCAGTTCCTATATTTCAAAATTAAATATATGGTGATTGTACCATGATTTTAGTGAAATTAAACATTATTTTACTAGTTTTAACCATTCCACACACATTTTAGTGTTTTAAAACACTAAAAACATGTTTATGACCATAATAGGAAAATCATCACTCATAATGATGTGTCGTCGATTCCAACATTTAAAAATTAAATTTAAGGTCATTTTACCCTAATTTTAAGACAATTCAACATTGTTTTCCTTGTTTTGACTATTCAACGCACGTTTTAGTGTTTTAGAACACTAAAAATGTGTCTAAATCCATAACGGGAAAACTATCACTCAAAATTTGTGTTTTCAGTTCCTACATTTCACAATTAAAACTAAATATTTTCCCCAAATTTCAAGACAATATGATTTTTTCCTAGTTTTGACCATTCCACACATATGTTAGTCTTTTAAAACACTAAAAATGGATTTATGGACATAAAAGGTAAATTGTCACTTGGAATGATTTTTCTTTAGTTACTACATTTCAAAATTAAATATATGGTCATTTTCCCATGATTTAAGTACAATATGACATTTTTTCCTATATTTGACCATTCTACGCATGTTTTAGTGTTTTAAAACACTAAAAACACATTTACAACCATAATGAGAAACCATTATTCAAAATGACGTTTCATCAGTTCCTACATTTTAAAATTAAATATATGGTTTTTTCCCTAGATTTCAGGACAATCTAAAATCATTTTCCTAGTTTGGACCCCCCCAACACTTATTTTTAAAGGATTTGGTACCTTTTATAAGTGTTTATCAAGTAATTCCATTCACATTGCACATCATATTGATATTTTTCCGACGTATACAAGTCAAAAATAACTTATTGGTGTTTTTTCCTTTATTTTAGGACTATATTGTGTTTTTTTCATGGTTTTGACCACTTTATTCATGTTTTAGTGTTTTAAAACACTAAAAATACATTTACAACCATAACGGGTAAACCGTCATTTGGAATAATGTGTCATTTATTCCCACATTTGATAATTAAATTTATGGTCATTATAACCTAATTTTAGGACAATATGACATCATTTTTCTAGTTTTTCCCATTCCATGCAAGTTTTAGTATTTTAAAACACTAAAAACACATTTACATCCATAATCGGAAAACCGTCATTCATAATGATGTGTCATCGATTCCTACTTTTCACAATTAAATCTATGGTCATTTTCCTCTCATTTTATGTAAATCCAATGTTTATTTCCTAGTTTTGACCCCTAGACACTTGGTTTAAAGGATTTTTTACCTTCTATAAGTGTTTACCAATTCAAAACTAAAAAAACAAGATCATATTGTTTTCAATCTTATGGATAACAATATATAATTTATTTTGACATGTAAGAATAAACTACATGTCAATATGGTATAATATGTGGCTGGTATAACTCAAAATGCATGTTTTCTATATAAAAGTTTCATTTTAGTTTTTTTATGGATGTTTTATGTGTTATTTTCAAATTCTATGGGCGTGAAATAGAGTCAATGACATAAAAATGAAAAAACACCTAGAAATAAAAAAAAACATAAAAATTTATAAGTATATTAAAAAATTTACTTATGTAATTTAAATTATTTATCAAGGATTATAAAATTAATATTACCATTAATTGAGTATAAAAGACCTCATTTTTTTAAGCTCTAGGAATATGTCTCCAATATTTATAATTAATGGGAAGGCTCGTTGTCTCATAAGAAAGCTGCCTAAGAACTTCCCCGTATATTTCAGCAGTATCACTAGAAGGCACCCTAAACTCATCAAATGGAATTATAATCTTTCAGTCCTTCAGGTTCCATACATATTTTGTGTTCATATTTATATCCCTTATATAATTTTATTTATCTTTTTTACAAATTCATTAAATAATTAATAAAATATAAAGTTTTTTTTTTTGAAAAATGACATACATGTCAGTTATAGTAACCCAAAAATATCCCCTAGATGGAGGGGTGACCAATTTCTCCATCGTTAAAGGTGAATCAAGTGGTGGGATACCAAAAACATCTGGGTAAATGGCTGGCTCACTGTCAGTCTTGGGTACAATAGAATCACTAGGATTCATAGAAGATGATGGTACTGGTGGCATGCTTCGAGATGCTGATCATCTAGAATCCTGAATTATTTTTTCTCTTCGTTACTTCATTTAAAATGGTTAAGGTATGTTAAATATATAAATAATGAAACACTAAAATATTTTTACAAAACGAAAAATAAAAACTATAACAATGTTTATATGTATGAAACACTTGTCAATGAGAACTTGTAATATAATTTCATTACCAATTTATACATTCAATTATCTTTATCTTCATTATCTTCATTGTAATAAACCTCTATCATGATGATTCCTTTATTTTCACCCTCTCTTGGAAGTTCTACAATTTCAATATTGTTAGGAAATAACTGTTTAATATTTTGTGGTTGATGAGGTTCACTATCACAGAGCACCAATTGATCTTCATTGCCCATATAATATAATTCTTTCTACTTTAAGTGAATAAAAACACTCCAAACTTTTGTATTTCATCATACACATACTAAACTATCCTCTCTTGTGAATCCAAGATAAATGGATCATGCTCTTCATGCTCATTTTTATCCATAAAGTGAGAGAAATTGACATAAGTAAAATGTAATGAATCTTTAATTATAGCCCTATCAATGTTGACCCACTTGAATTTGAATAAGACAACTAAAAACTGGCCATGATAGTTTACTTCAATTATATCAATTATCTTCCCATAGTATCCCACCTCTGAAAATGTAAATACACCACTATTTTGAGTTTTCATGTCTTCTTCACGATAAATTATATGAAACCTAAAGCCATGAATATTGTAGTCATTGAATTTATTAACCTTTATTAGAGTACCTAAATCCAAAAACTTCAAATCCTTCAATATTTCAACTTGATTTTCAACATTTATTATCTAAAAAGAAATATATGAGATGTTACTTTTAACATAAAAAAATAACTACACATTAATAATATAAATATGAGTATATACTTACTCAACGGATAAACCATTTGAAAAGATCCTTATTAATATCTTTTGTTAATTCCAACTCATTTTGATCTCAACCCCTTAGTCACCTCTTTGTTTACAATCTAAATTATTCAATAAATGGATCTAAAATAAAACTATTGAGTAGCAAATATCTGTGTGCTTGTACCAACTCCAATTAAGTCAATGTAAAATTTGACCCCTTTCCAATTTGTCGTCCAATAGTTGAAAATGTTGATGACTGGTTTTCAGAACTAAAATTAGTGGAGATATTGTCAGTATGTCCAAAACAATTGAATCTAGTCTCAATATTATCCAAATACCTAGAATAGAAGGTAAATCACTCTTCAGCTATGTAATCTTTAGCAATATAGCCTTCTCATTTATCTTTATTCATCACATATGATTTCAAATGACCTAAGTACTTGATGAAAAAAATAAGAAACATAATAAAAAAATTACACAATGATTTGATAAAATTGAATTCACCAATGAAAATAAAAAATATATATCAACGTACCTCTCAATTGGATACATCCATCGATAGTGTACCAATCCACCAATTTTAGCTTCTTCAACCAAATGAATAGTCAAATGGATTGTGACTATGAATAATGAAGGGTAAAATAACATCTTTAAATGATATAGTGTAAAAAAAAATCTTGAAGTTTATCAAGCTCAGTTAGATTTAAATTTTTTCTAGAAAGCTCTCTAAAAAAGGTACAAAACTCAACTAAAACCATAGTTAATTTTTCAGGTAAATTATTACACAAAGACAATGGAAACATCTTATCCATCAAAATATGTGATTCGTGACTTTTCAATCCATGTAACTTTCAATGTTTCAAGTCAACACACCTTGATATGTTACTTGAATATCCATCTGAAACTTTTATATTATTTAAAGATTGAATAAATATATATTTCTCATGATTTTTAATTATAATAATACCCATATAATACTTTCCATTCTCATTTTCCCATAAACCATGATTTATATTAATTGACTCCAAATCCTTACGAGCATTAAGGTGATCCTTCGATTTACCCAACTCATTAAGCACTGTAAAAATTATATTTTCATGTGAATTATTCTCAATATGCATTACGTCAAGATTATGACATATCAAATTAGATTCCCAATAAGGAAGTTTTAAAAATATACTCTTTTTCTTCCATTTTTTGTTCTGGATTATTCGGATACTTTACCTCATACCCTTTTCCCCATTCCTTAAATTGATGACATTTTCCAAATTCATCAGTGACATTCATTAATTTTCCAAATATTTCGGAACCAAATAACACCTTCAGTGACTTTATAATTTCAATATCTATGTTGAATCATGTATTATTAAACCTGGATTTATAAGAAGAATCAATAAATCGATGAGGACACATAAAACACCATTTTCTACTATAAGGTAATCATTGAGGATAAAAATAAAAAATAAAAACTAGACAAGCTAAACCAGTATAAGTGTTCCAACCAGATAAATTTCCTAGTCCAGGAAAGCCACTAATTTTCCAAATTAAAGTAGCATGCATTATGAATAGTTTCCTCATTAAAGCATCATATGTTTCCATTCCATCATCCCATAATTATCACAATTCTTTGATTAGAGGGTCAAGGTATACATCAATGTCATTTACAAACATTTTCATTCTAGGAATAATCAAAATAATGAAAGAAGTCTTATTTATATACATCCATGGAGGTAGACTATAGGGGATCAAAACAATTTTCCAAATGATATAATTCGTACTTAAAGTGACAAAAGAGTTAAAACCATCATAATCCAATCCCAAATATATATTCCTAAGATCTAAAGAAAAATCTAGTTATAGTGAATCAAATATATTCCATGATGTTGAATATTTTGGATGTCTCATCAAGCCATCATTATTATCCTGAGCATTCCACTTCATGTCGTATGTAGTCTTAGATGACATGAATAATATTTTTAAGTGTGGTTTCAAAGTAAAGTAACACAATACCTTTATAGGAGTTCTCTTCTTATATTTATTTTTGGGGTTGCATTGATTTATACTCTCACTATTGTTTATTGACTTCCATATGATTGTATGACATCTTGTGCATTATTATTTATCAAACTCTTCTCCCCAATAAAGCATGAAATCATTAGGGCATTCATGTACCACTGGATAACCAAGTCCAAGTTTGTTGATGACTTTCTTTATCTCATATAATGATGTTGGGACCCTAACTTCACTAACTGCATCATGAATCAACTCTAAAATCATGAAAAAAAATCTAATTAATTCTATAGAGACCCTTGATATGATACAAATTAATTATAAAAGAAAACTCCAAATACTTTTCACACCCATAATATAGTTCTTGTTGTTTGTCTTTAACTAATTCACAAAAACCATTTTTTTTGTCACTGAAGTTCTGAGCAAGAATAACCTATTCAGGATCAACTGAAGGTTCTGTTGATCTACTGAAATCTTGGATATTCTATTATACAAAACCAAATGATTCATTTAACAAATTTTTAACTGAATTCTCCTCTACTGGGTCACTTTATATTTCATTGATAGTATTGTCATTACTTTGAATTTCCATAACATTTGATTCACCATGCCAAATACAACATACATATCGAGTAGTAAACTATTTCAATATCAAATGCCCATACACTTAATTTCTATTCAACCATCACTTGAATTTACAATCAGGACACAAACATTTTATTCTACCATCCACTGGTCGGTTTTGTAATTGCATGATCTAAAAATTCTTCCAATCCCTTGGCATACTGAGGTCTGTTTTGAGGTAAATTAATCCAACTTTTATCTATAGGTGTTTTATTGTATTATCCATGTACATTAAAATATAAAGATACAAATTTTTAATCAAACAGGTACAATAAAAAATTAAATAAGAATCTATACTTGTAGAATAAGACTTAAGAGCATGGTATTTAAAGTTAGATACAAGCTTGAAACAATTAATATTTAATAATGGAAGTGTGGAAAATAAAATATACCTTAAAGATTATAAATATATATCAATTTTTGATATTTTATATGTAGTGGATATAATTTTTATGGGAGAAAAAGATAATGGTGTATTCTACCTTAGTGTTGTAACTAAGTAGGGTTCATTCCATTAAAAATTAGCTACATTGATCAATGTCTGAACCATTTCTCATAGTCTAACTAAGACCAAGAGAACCCCTTTATAAATATGAATGAAAATTATACATTATTTGCCTATCACACACTATTATATGGATAAAACTGATAAAAACAAAAAATTTAGGTTGTTATATGTGATTATACTTCATTCTACTATTTAAGGTAATTTTGAATGTGCACGTAAATTTCCTTCAAAACTAGTCGGGGGGAACCTTTTACTATACACATACTACACCTTATTAGTTAGTGATTTCAAAGAAAAATATTTAAAATTATAAAATTTCTACAATTTGATAAGTAATGATTCTTGAAGCTTAGTCATGTTTTTGGAACTGTTTCTAGGTATTTAGTGAACGAAGTGGAAGATTATGTTTGATAGATTCATACATATCTTTTCTAACCTCGTTTATTTTTTTCATATTTACTCTTTAGGATTGGTGTTTTAATAATGGAAATTTCTTATTATACAATTTTTATCCATGAATATTCTACTCAGGAGAAAGTTATTAAATCAGGGAATAAAATTTCAACTATAATCCCAAGATTAAGAATTTATTATGGAAGAAAAATGAAATTAAGACTAAATGAATGGAGTTAATAAATATCATAGAGTATAATAAGTATTGAAAAGAGTAAAACTAAGGAAAATAACACTCAAGTTGTATAACTTACATTAAAGTATATGGGTATAACCAAGTGACATTATGCCACCAATTATTGTGAAAAATTTCAAGATAAATCAATAGATTACAATTATGTATATTATAACCAATAAAATAATTTTTAGGGATGGATTATATTTTAGAATACACTTTGATAAACCTATTTATAAAATTCCCTTTGAAAACTCAAATACTAAATCATCATAAAGTCACTATATTCAAGGTAACCCAACATCATTTCTTAAAAATCCATGCACACCCTTGGAAGTCATGAGTTTCCATTAAAAATTATTTTAAGAACCAAAAAAACTTTTATAGTCATTAAAATATATAATAAAATAAATTCTAATATTTTATCAAATTTTAGGTGTTCATTTTAGTTGAAAAATAAATTTAAAATACATTTTTTCGTATAAAAAACTTCACATTCAATGGGAAAAAAGTGAAACATGGTTTCCCTTTAAAATATATTTATATAAACATATAATAATTTCATTTGGAATCCAAAACCTATATTAAATAGTCAAGATATTATTGTTTATTGATGTGATGAACTATGTAATAGAAAAAAACTAACCTCTGGTCTTTCACTTCCACAATGTGGGACACTAAGCCACCATAATAAGGCAAAAGAAGCCTGAAGAGGCTATAAGGAGGGGAATCAAGCCAAGGAGAGGGAGTAATGAGGGGGTATGTGTCATAATTAGAGAGGGGAACCACCATGGAGAGGTAGGTATGAGGGGGTGTTCTTCATCATCATCAGGAAGAGGGTGGCCAGAGGGGGGTCGTGGGGGTCGGGGTTGCTGTAGAGGATGGAGGAGGGAGGTAAGAGGGGGGTTTCGCATCGTTGTTAGGGAGAGGGAGGTTAGAGGGTGGGAACACGGGGTCAGGGTTGTGTGGGTAGTAGGGGAGGATAGAGGTTAGGTTTGGGTCATATAGAGGGATTGGGGGAGGGGGAGGAAATATGGTTTTTTGAAAACATTTCATGGCAGTTTAATAGAAACTACCTCCAATTATTAAAATAAAAAAATACAACGGTGGTTTGACAAAATTTCCACTATATTATTATTTTTTAAACTGGATTTATTTAGAAGAAGTTAATATAACTACTTATAATAAACTTCTACTAACCAGTTCTTTTTTGTAGTGTAGGATGAATATCAATTTTGAACTTAATATGTCAAAATAATCCTAAAATGAATATTTGAAAATTTCCCTAAGAAATGTGATTTTATGAAAAAAAATATATAGTATTTAAATATTTACCATTTTATTTATTAAAATGTGTTATAATATATATAATTAAAATTTATTGTCTATCAATTAAATATAAATAAAGATAAGATCATTTTGAGGTAGAAAAGTATATTTTTTATAAAACTATTTTTTTAAGGCATATTGAATTTTCATTTTAGTTAATTAAAATAATATTTAAGGATGAATGATTTAAATTAAATTTATAGATTATATATCTAACTATATGAATTAAATCTATATAATGATTATTACTAGTCATATAGTTAATGTAAAGTTATCTTATTCTTAAAAAATATATTTCTTGAAAACTCATTTTTTGACATGTTTGGCAGGTTTATTTTTAAATTAAATTATTCCACTTATATAAATTGATTTTCATAAAATGGATTTCATATTTTGAATCAAAATAATTAATATTATTTAATAAGTTAAACTTAACTTTTGGTCATAATGAATAGTAAAAATAATAAAAATTAATTACTATGGTTAAGGTCAAAACAGGTTTACTATGGGTTAATCTATAAAGATAAGGGTTAAAATGACCTAAACACCTACTAAAACCACATTTTTTTGTTTTATTTTGACCTTAAACTTATAAACTTAAAATATTAGAAATTTTTTAACCATTTATTTAATAAATATACTTGACATTACTGTAAATCTTTGAAAAATTACAAGTATATCACTCACCTCAATTATAAAAGGGCACCTCCTCCCTTTACTTCTTAACTCCTATTAATCAATTTATCTTGATAAAACCCTAAAAAAATATCTAACCAACATCTTTATACATGTTTTACAGACATTTTTCTTCACAAAATACTATCCCTTGGGTTCTTAATAAGATATCCAAATGTGGTTTTTCTAAGAGAAGGTAATTATCTTCATCGGCCTCTTTATTTTTACTTCTTATTTTACCACATTAAATTATGTATTAAAAATTAAAATATAATAAATCCAGTTTGTAACATATAATTAGGTATTATTATGTTGATAAAATAAAATTTATCCATATTTTTCTCCATTTAATGGGAAACAAAACCATTTCTTGTCTGTACGGCGCACTACCGCCTCACGAACCGATGTAATTTTTTTTCCATAACCAACTCCCATGGATAGTCATAATGATAGAAAAAATGAATCTATATGATATCTATGTTATAATATTTATTTTTAAAATTTAATATATCATTTAATTCATCATTATTTCACCCATTGAGGAAATGATAAAGTCGCTCGTGTGTATATATGGTCTAACGTCTCTATGAAGTGATATGATTCATTTTCTATGTTCAAATTTTAATAATGATTATAAACATTTATCTAATGAATAAATATTTTATTTATAACTTTAATATCATTCTGAATATGATTTAACAATATCCTATTCATAAGAACCATAATTTCCATGACAAATCATGCATGAGAAAATAAAGCAGTTTACACCCAAAACAATCGTAATAATGAAATATTATTAATGAATGGGTGATAAGATGTTATAAGAGAATAATATATGATATTATAAATATTAATATGGTTTTTATATAATTAATAACATGTTTAAATCTATTATATATAAGGTTAAATTATGTTTAACTAAAGGGAAGCGTGAGGTAAGGGAATTTCATCTCAATTTCCACTCCATTGAGACAAATTTGGTATTATGAACCTATTTAATTTTATGTGGTTTATATACTTCTCCATTGATATATGTTACATGAATATATATTTATTAATGATTATTAATGTTTCAAATCATGTTTATTGTTTCATGGGGTTAAAATTTAAAAGTTACCACAGATGAAAGGATTTGTTTTACAATCTCATTTATTATGATTGCCTTAATTTTCATTGAAGGAATATTATAATCCATATATTTTATTATCCTATATATATTTAATTATTTTCCATATTTTATTCCAAATTTTCCTCTCTTTTAAACTTAAATCAAGAAAATAAATGTTTAACATAAAAACTGATTTTATTTATTTTTTAATCGGGTATAGTTTTCATCCATGTCCATATTTTTCAAAAAAAATTACAAAAGTACTTTTTATTAATAAAATGATTAATTTAGGAAATTTTAAGCTAACCTTGAATTTTAAAAGGTATGAAATAAATATTTTTAATTTTTTATTAAAGGTTTATTTTTTACTTTCTTTATAAAAAGTCAAAAGGAAATTTTTTTAATGTAGATGGTGTTAACATACATTATACCAATGTAATAGTTTTATGATATTTAGATTATTATACAAATTTTTAATGGTTTTAGGAAGTAAACTCTTAAATGAAATTTTATTTTAATATTTTACTACCATTTTATTTATTTCTCAAAAGGACTTGATTTTATATTTATGATAATCTAGGGTCATCTCTTATCTATTAATAATTTTGTGGTGGTTAACTATCTCTTAAAACATTCACTTTCTCGTGATGATTGGATATTACATTTCTCTTCAATATATATATTATTTGTATCATGGATATGATTATTTCCTAAGACATATACCATTTTTACATGTGTTTTTTACTATGAAAATTATTTGATTGACTGGTGAAAATATTAATAAATCCATATTATTTACTCAAAATGAATATTTATTGATTTTAGGTTCCAAGAATAGTGGAAGTGTGTGACGGGTCATGCCCAGCTTTTATTTTTTTCATTATTGATAAAAAATCCAATATTTACATGGTAATTAACACTCTGACCAATGGAATTAAATCAAAGAAAATATACAACGAATAAAATATCAGAAATAGAGCATAGGATCATCATATATTATTTATAATTAATTTAATAAATTAAATAATTACATTGTGTTAATTATTTATTCATTTATGGATCTAAAAACAAATCTATTTTGTAACATCATTACATTGTAGGAATCAAGAGGATATTCCATCTAGTGGTGATCCACATGTGTTCCATAAATCTCTGAACATCGTCATATAAATCTCCTAGGGATAGCACGGTAAATCTTATCAATTGCATAGTTCACCTTTGATCTATTCAAGAATCAGTTCCAAAACATTCTCCTTGATCCATCTATACTCGATATTGGAAGGTGGAGGAAGATCTATCTCCATTATTGGGATCATTCTTGGAGAAGGGAGCTCTCTTTAGCTTTGATAGGATTCTCTAAATTCATTATGCACAACAAAATAAATGAATTGGCTCTCATGAAAAATAATATCATTGGGTTTATATACCACTAGGGTTTAGAAATAAATATTTTCACAAGTGAACTTTAATATTTATTTAATCCCTATATAACGTCGTGTCTATAATAATATTATTATTATTATTTCTCAACATGTGATTAACTTGGGAATTAAAATTAAATATTATTTATTCAAATAATATTCAATATATATTATTTCTCACCTGAACATTAAACTAGGTATTCCATTACTCAAAATATTTATCGGGACTTAAATAATTTATATTTATTTATTAACTAAATATCACTTCATTATTTTCTAATAAATAAATAAATATTATATTCACTAAATAGAAAATAAATAATTATTAAATATTCTTTTCACATAATATTCTATCGAATAAATGGTGATGAAATATATGTGATCAAGAAAACATGAATAATTATTAAACAATGTATAAGAATAATATTTATTCAACTTATCAAATAATAAATAATAATATATTATTTAACTGTGATTCTAGATACACTTCATTTGGGACCCTTTATGCCTCTTTCTTAGTGGCATTTGGAGAAGTAGCCTAAAGTCCAAGGTTAGCATCTAGAAACATTCCAACACACCCATAGTGAAATAATTTAATTTCTCAATGACATAATACCACATATGGAAGCTTAATGTGTAATATAATCACTTTATCATGATATTTATAATCAAGTAGGTTGCATGCTAGTGCCATCAACCTATGTGCTCAATGTCTCTTTATTTGAATTTTTGGAAATAGAACTTGCTTATAGAACACCATGGCCATGGGTTTATTTAGGATATATAATTTACATCAAAGGGCCTGAGATTTCAACCTCTATTAAAGAATATAAGGGACAAATCCTTTCTTGCATTATTATTTAATGAAATATTACTTGTGACGAACTCAATATATCATACCACGCTGTGAAAATATGTCGGTACAGTTTTCTTCAATACATCAAAGTATATGAATTATAATACTCATTAATAATAATATTAAAATCTAACTATCAATAAACACATCTTCAAATAGGAACATCCAATGAAACATATAAATGTGGATTTCCTATTGGCAGGTCTTTTTCTCATAATATCTTACATTAGATATTACCAAGGGAATACACCATAAGAAGGTATCTCAAATTCCTATGAGTCTCCACCCCTAATAGAATATATCATTTGTTTCCCTCAAATGATATCATTCTTCTATAGAACATATATTTAATAATACTATTGTTGCACTTTTGGGTTCCCATCATAGTGGGGAACTGCTATGACCTTTAGTGCGACAACTACTCTTAGAAAATTATCACATATCATGTTGTGTATAAGAACAATCATGATGTGATACATAGTTTATTTATAATAAAAACTATAAATATGAGTTATCATAAAGTACATAGAAGTTGGTTCTAGGGAACCAACTCTAACAGACTCCAACTTGAACTAGATCCAACTGCTAACAATCTCCATTTTGCTAGCTCTTGCATGATACTCATGATTATGCTAAGATTGTCCTTTAGTCAAGTTTTCCAACCCATTTTCTTCTGTGGGAACTCTTCTTACAGAAACTTCACCCCTATGATAAAAATCCCTCAAGATGTGATACTTACGGAGTCTGTGATTTGTCTATCGGTGTAACCTTGGCACTTTTTCAAGAGCCACCACTATAGTATTATCAAAATATGATGTGATATGGTCTTTACTACTAGGTATCACATCAAGATCCTAGATAAATTTTCATATTAAAATGTATTTTTTGGCAACATCAGAGTCCACTATATACTAAGACTCTTCTATGGAGTCAGTGAAAACTGGATGATTCGAACTCTTCTAACTCACAACTCCTCAATTGAGACAGAAAATATATCCTGGCTGAAAATTTAGATTATTCCAATCTGTTTGAAAAAATAGCATCAGTGTAAACCCTAATGACTAACTCCTTGTATCCTACATACACTAGGAAAATATCCTTAGTTCTTCTTAGATACTTAAGGATAGCCTTAACAACTGATCACTTTTTTTCTCCTAGATATTCTTCATATCTTCTTACCATGATAAATTCATTGCAAACATCTAGTCTAGTATATAACATGGAATACATGATTGATCTTATTGCTAAATCATATGTGATCTTACTCATTATCACTTTCTCCTATTGTATCTGAGGAACTGTTTTCTTAGAAATATATATACCATGTGACATTGTAATCAATCCCCTATTGAATTATTCTATAATAAATCTCTTTAGTATCTATTCAATGTATATACTTTGACTTAGTCCAAGAAACCTCTTGCATCTATTGTGAATGATCTTGATCCCCAAAATATTGGCTTTTTCACCTATATACTTCATAGATAAACACTTGTTTAACCAGTCCTTAATCAACTGTAATACTATTAAGTCATTTCTAATAAGAAATATGTCATCATTATATACAACTTATATAATGACTTCATTCTCACTAAACCTATTATAAACACATGGATCGCATTTTTTCTTAATGAAACCAAATTCCCTTATATCTTCATTGAATCAAATTTTCAATGACCTGGATGCTTGATTCAATCCATAAATGGATCTCTGCAACTTTTAAAAAAAAATTGCATCACCTAGAGTTACAAACTCTTCTATTTGTGTCATATATACATCTTCCTGTAGTTTCTCATTAAGGAAATAAGTTTTTATATCCATCTACAAAATTTCATAGTCATGGTAAGCTGTTATAGCAAGTATAATTCTGATGGATTTAAACATGTAAACTGGGGAAATGGTTTCATCGTAGTCAATTGATTGATGTATTTTAAAATATTTAGCCACTATCCTTTCTTTATAGGTATTTACTTTAAATTATATGTCCAATTTTCTCTTGAATACCCATTTTAACCCTACAGGATTTGCATTAACTTGTGCATCAACCAAAACCCAAACTCAGTTCTGATGCATGGAATCTATTTTAGAATTCATGGATTCTTTCCATCTTTCAACTTCTAGGATCTCTATTACCTCTTTTTAGGAGATAGATTCATCATTGTTAACCAATAATGAGTCACCATATTCAGTGACTATAAAAAAATATCTCACTAATTCTATTCCCTCTCTTATAATCCTATATAGTACTTCTGTTTTAGGAACTAATTCTTCTATAGGGACCTGTGGAATATTTTCATATACCAACTCTTGTATATTTTGAGAATTAACTTCATCTATGTCAATCTAGCTCCCACTATCCTTTTTTAGGATGTGGTCCCTCTCAATAAATATGTCTTATCTGGCGGTAGTCACATTCTTGTTTGAGATGTTGTATAGTTAGTATCCCTTGGTTTCCTTTATATTCCCTATAAAGATTCACTTTATACCCTAGGGTACTATTTTGTTTCTTGAGAAGGCCTTAACAAATGCCTCACAACCCCATACATGTGTAAGTGATAACACTAGTTTATTATCACTCTATAAATCAAAGGGAATTTCATTTACGCTTTATTTTTTACTCAGTTTAATGTATATTCCATAGTTTTTAATTCATATCCCCAAATGGATAATGTAAGATCTCCATAACTCATCATTGACCTTACTATGTTTAAAAATTTATGGTTCCTACTTTCACTATTACAATTCCACTATGTTGTGTAAGGTGGAGTGATTTGAGATAGAATCTCAGACACTTGTATAAATTCGATGAAATCTTGGTTAAGATATTCACCACCTTGATCTAATCAAATATTATTTTATTTACAAGTTGATTCTCTAATTAATTCTTTAATTATTTTAATTTATCTAAGGACTCAGACTTATACCTCATTAAGTAGACATATCCATATTTACCCAATTACTTAGTAAAAGTTATGAAGTAAGAATATCCACCTCTAGATTCTACTAAAAATAGTCCACACACATCATTGTGTACCAATACTAGAATATCTATGGCCCTTTCACCCTATCCATCGAATGGAAGTTTGGTAATTTTTTCTTATAAACAATCATGACATATTTAAAGTGGTTTTAGCTCAGAAGATTATAAATAACTTTCTTGACAGATCTTTGTCAATCACTTCTCGTTTAAATAACCAAGATGGTGATGCCATAGTTGGGTGTTAAATTATTTGTGTAAAATGATTTTTTATCTATTTTCAATACTTGTTTTTCATAATTTAATAAATAAGGAACATTATTTAAATGTTCCATACCATAAAATATATTTTTTTATAAAATAAACAAATTTTATTTCCAAAATTGAAAATAAAACTATTTGTATCTAGGCATGATACATAAATTATGTTCTTTGTAACATTTGGTACATAATAACAATCCTTTAAACCCAAAATCATTCATGTTTCCAATGAAAGGTGGTAGTCACCAATGGCTAGAGCAGCCAGCCTCACACCATTGGAAACTCGTAAATCCACCTCTCTATAAATATTTTAGCATCTACTTTGTTCCTCTATTTGGATACAAATGTGATCACCATAAGCTATATATAATACCCAATGTGTAGATATTAAAAGATTGTACTCGATAACAAACACACCTTTAGCTTCCCCTTGCTTATGGGTGTAGTTCTTCTTCCAGTTCCCTTACCTGACACATGAAAAATATACGGCCTCCTTTTCCTTTCCCCACCTCTAGATCTTCCTCTTCTTGGAAGGATGGTGCTCAAGATCTTTAGACTTGTTATGAGTTTTGGGCCCCTTTTCCTTATTATTCATTTTTTTATTCACCATATTGATTGAGGGTTTTTAACTCCCCATCTCCTTATCCACTTGGATAATAAAATTAAGAAGTTTTGAAAGACTCTTCTCATTATTACTCATATTATAATTAACAATAAAACTAGATAAGGTCTTGGGAAGTGATAAAATTATTTGATCTATGTGTAACTCATATGGTAATTTAATACCTAAGATGTCTAAGTGTTCAATGTATCCAATAATCATGACTACATGAGTCCCATCTGGCATAGACTCTCTAAGATTAGTTATAAACAAAGCATTGGATATCTCATATATCTCTTGTCTTTACTTCTCTTGAGTGAGACCCCAAAAGTGAGACATCATTCTATACACATCCATGTCCTCATGTTGCTTCAAAAACTCATTGGTCATGGAATATAGCATGAAAAAATAAAGATCTATTGAATCGTTCAAATTTTTCTCATAGAGAGTTAAAAATTCATCATTAGCCTCATTTCCAGGCACATTAGAAATAGGCTCTTCCAGGACATATAATTTTCTTTCATGGTATAGGATAACGCTTAAGCACCTTTACCACTCTTGGAAATTTGTTCTAGTGATAAGGTTGCCTTCTCAAGTATGGATCATAGTGATATTTTTTAGGTCATTTTATTATTGTTTCTACAAATAATATGAGCAAAATTTTAGTAAATTATCTGATAAAATTTATACAAATAAATAAATATTATATTTATTAATATCCCATTATTTTATCAAAACCAAATATTCCTTAACATTAGCTTCGAAATGTTCTGTTTCATGGAAATTCTAGTGGAAAGGATCCATATTCCCTTTATCATTATGCAAAATTTTTTTGTTAAAGAAATTTGAACAGTTTTTTGTAGGCATTCCAAATTTCAACAACATTAACTCACATTTCCTTGATCTACTGAGTGGACTCCCCAATCCTAAAATCTTAAAATTGTATTTCCTCAACCCTTTCCTCTCAGTTACACAGATCCCTACTTTTTAAATCAACCCTTGATGTGAACTAAGTTAATTTAAACCAAAACTTCAAGCTATAATTCCATGATAATTGAAAGTATCCCAATTTTAGTCGGTCAATCACTTTGAACTATGGTTTGATTTTAACTGAAGTAGTGGAAGGCTATATCAAATTAATATATAATTGAGGGATTTTATCTTTTATGTGTAAATTTTCAATTATTATCTTTATTAAATTCTTTTTAATATTGAGTGGATTTACTTAAGTGATTAACCATGTCTTAGATAATATTTACACATAATCTAATTTATTTTAGTTTTATCTTGTATTCTTGTTTATTAATTAATTCAAGTGATCATGACAAAACATCCATAATGAAATAACCATGAAACTTGATATAAATAAAATAATAAAGTGGTATGATCATGAGATTCTACTAATGGTTATTTTTTCTATCGAATGATAAACTAACCATCGGTCGGGGGAAAACACCTTGAATTGATTAAAGTTCATGTTATAGATTTCCACATGTCCACCTATATATCTCTCTTGGATTAGTTTCTCCTCATCTCCAAGATTGAACTTCCTCCACTATCTTGGGATCTCTATCCATTACGTGTTATTTTACTCAAACATAGGTGAGGGTAAGGGGTTATATAAAAGAAACCATGGTTATATAGGCCCATACAAAATAATAGGAGATATGGCATGTAGAACAACAATGTAATTTAATAATAAATTAAATGAAACAAATAACATACAAAGTTCTTGGTTTAAGCTCATGATCATCCATTAGCATGCAATGAATTATTCATTTAATAAAATTAATATTCAATTCCAATCATTCTTATTTAAGATAAATTGTTCTCGAATCAATTAATTATATTTTTTAAATAATCAATTCTTTTATCTTAATTATCATTCAAATTTCATTGATATTCTTGTCTATAATAATTTTTTAAAAAAAATAAAATTAATTAATTTAAAATTAATCGTGTATATAAATGTACCTTGGAGGAAACACGGTGAAAAAATGTATGAATCTACCCAATATGTATTATATTATTATATTGTTCACTCTTGAAACATGTGGCATACATGAATTATCATGTAATTTAATTATGTGTACTATCAACTTAATGATTACACAGATTACATGATTTTTCTATGACATGTTATGTTTTAATACATGTATAGTAAAACTTTAATATGAATCCTACATGATATTCATATCAAAAAAAATTATGTATAAATTAATTAAACATTTATATATATATTAAAATCCACCACATGGTGTGTCTGATAAACTTAATGAACATGTGTAAGAACGTGTTGATATGGTTTACATAGTATAATAAATTAATTTTAATTTTGTTCAATTTGATATTAGTACACGGAATGTGAAATCTAGCTACATGGTGTGTACTTTTCTCACCATCTATCTTAGTAACACACCTAGGGACTCGGCATGTAAACCATGCCACAAAAAAAGTTAGAGTACATGATGTGTATGTGGGTACACATTGTGTGGTCTTTGCGTTACATGGTCACCAGTCAGGTAGGTTTTATAAAAAATACATGGAATGTCCATTACTAAAGGACTACACATTGTGTATATGGGATTCACGGTGTGTGCTCAGGCTGATCGTGCACCAAGATGGCCCAGTCAACACTTGGTGTATAATTAAATGCACCATGTGTAATAAATTCACACACCTTAAATTAATTATTAATTAAATCTTGGTTCATTAAACACTATTACATGGCGTGTACCTCTATGTTACACAATGTGCACTCTTGTGTTGTCTGGATAGATTCCTCAGCACCTCCTAATGAGATCTTTGATTTTATTTCATTCATAAAATTATTTGATTAGATTAGATTTATGATAAATGAAAGAGTAAGAATCAGATATCACAATTCAGATTAAATAATAATTAAAAAGTATTTTCAAACAAAATGTAAAATGTATAAATCAATAAATTATCTTTAAATAATTATGCGACTGCTCTGATGCCACTTTTAGGTTTCAGGCTTAGAGAAATTGTGTGATGGATCATGTACAACTTTTCTTTTTGTCAGATTGATGATGCCACTTTTAGGTTTCAAGCATAGTGAAAGCATGTGATGAGTCATGTACAACTTTTCTTTTTGTCATGATTAATGATCAATCTGAGATTTTCATGATGATAAATGTTTTGATCAATTTAATTAAATCAAAGAATACAGACAATGGATAAAATTCTAGATCCAGAGTACAGAATCATCACATATTATTTATAATTAATTTAATAAATTAAATAATTCCCTTGTGAGAATAATTTTTTCATTAATGGATCTAACAATAGATATATGTTTTCCATAATTTAATTGTAGGAATAAAGAGTATATTCCCTCTATCGGTGATCCACACAGGTTCCAAAAATCTCCAAATGTCGTCATTGGAATCTATGGGTGCTAGCATGGCAGATCCTATCGTTTGCGTCATTCACCTTTGATCACATCAAGAATTGCTTCCAAAGTGTTATCTTTGATGTCTCTAGACTTGATAATATAAGATGGAGGAAGATCCCTCTCCATTCTTGGGATAATTCATGGATATGGGAGCTCTCTTCAGCTTCAAGAGGATTTTTCGTATTCCTTGTGCACAACAAAACAAATGAATTGGCTCTTGTGAAAAATAATATAATTGGGTTTATATACTACTGGGGTTTAGAAATAAATATTTTCACAAGTTCCCTTTAATTTTTAAAGTAATCCCTATGAAACCAATTGTATATAATAATATTATTATTATTATTTCTCGACATGCGCTTAACTTGCGTATTAAAATTAAATATTATTTATTCAAATAAGATTCAATATATATTATTTATCATCGGACCATTAAACTTGATCCTCTACTACTAAAAAATATTTATCGAGCCTTTAATAATTTCTATTTATTTATTAAATAAATATCACTTCATTATTTAATAGTGAATAAATAAATATTATATTCACTAAATAGAAAATAAATATTTGTTAAATATTTTTCTCACATAATATTATCTCAAATAACTGGTGATGAAATATATGCGATCAAGTAAAAATGAATAATTATTAAACCACATACAATAATAATATTTATTCAAATTGTTAAATAATAAATAATAATATATTATTCAACTGAGATTCTGGATACATTTAGTGTGTGACCCTCTAGGCATTTTTCTCAATAGTATTAGGTGAAGCGGCCTAAAATACAAGGTTGACATCTAGCAACATGAAAAGGAATCCATAGAGAAATAAGTTAATGTTGTAATGAAATAATACCTCATACAGATGGTTATTGTATAATATAATCCTTTTATCATGATATCTCTCATCAAGTGAGTTTCATGTCGGTGCCATGGACCTATGTGTTTGATGACTCTTTCTTTGAATTTTTGAAAATAAAACTTTCCTATAGAACACCATGTCCATGGATTTATTTAAGAGATATCATTTCTATCAAAGGACCTAGATATCAACTTCTATTAAAGAACAGAATTGATAAATCCTCTATTTCATTATTCATTCATGCAATATTACTCATGACGCACCAAATGTATCATACCTCATCGTGAACATATGTCGTAATGGCCTTCGTCAATACATCAAAGTATGAGACTTATAAGACTCATTAATAATAATCTTAAAGTATAAGGATCAATACATGCATCTGAAGATAGGAACATCTAATGACATAAATAAATTTAGATTTACAATTAGCGGGTCTTGTTCTCGTAATATCCTACACTGGATATTACCAAGGGAATATACCATGAGAAGGTGCCTCGAAGTCCTATGAGTCTCCACCCCTGGTATCCTATATCATTTTTTTCCATCAAATGATATCATCTAACTATAGAACATATATTTAAGAATATTATCATATCATGTCATGACCCATCCAAGTGTGGCCCATGTCATGACTCCTCAAGCCTGTCTCTAATGGGCTAGGGGCTGGTGACTAGCACTGAGTAGGCATATCACTAACATGGAAGGTATTGCCTAAGTACCTATACACACACACACACATATCCAATCCACAAATATTGAAATGAAAAAATAAATAAGGAACAAAATTCATGCATAACACTAAACCCAACCAATAGAGTATGATGGGAAGGTAAAGTGTAGTAAAGTAAACTATTCCAGAATACAATCCCACCAAAAGAAAGAGTCTGAAAACTACAAAGTCCAACCTATAAACAAAATAGGTACTGGGATTTTTGGTTAAATCCATAGGAACACCTTAGCCTACCTAAACTCACAAAGCTCTGTCTGGTCCTGGTCTGCCCTAGACTCTATCAAAAGGTCTCTCATCTGCACAATACATGACTCATGTGGGAAAAACCCATGCATGGGTGAGTATAAAAATACTTAGTGGGACACCCCAAAACCAAAAAACAATACACAAAGGAAGATACAGTCAGCACTATATAGTATATGTATATAACACATATAACAAGAATATCCAAATATACTCAAACCTAGACTCGTAGTCTATAGGTAATTCACAACTACCGTATATCATCACTATAGATTCAATTAGAAGATTCCACAAAGAACTCAAGCAGGAGAACACATTCTTGCATCTGATAGCACTGATGAAGTTCATCCAAGAGGTGTTGTTCATAGGGAACCATCATGATAAAGATACACTGATATATCTAAATAGAGATTATGATACACTTGTTATGAGATAACTCACTCCATGAGTGGGGAAGATCATGATACACATATGAGGATCACTGCTAGGGTCATAGGGTGATACCACAACTCATTCAGATTCACTTTATAAGTACAGGATCGACGTCTGGTAGGATTGGTCATGCTGATACCAAGACTCTACTTAGGACATAATAATGGATAGAGGATCCTACTCCATTCCTCTGGGAGGGGATTCCAACTACTCTATCCAAAAATACCTGGTGAAGGGATCATACTTCTGTGAATAGGAAATTATACCAACTGAACTTTAGGGGAATAAGAAATGGCACCAACCCTGACAAAACTTATCCAAGATATGGTGGAGAATAGATTTAAACCATGTAGTAAGGGTACGCTGCGTGTAGTAGGGTCACACGTCGTGTCCCATGAACCTAGTTATTTTCTGTGTTCAACGGCCTATGTCATCAGAACATGTCATGTAGAAGAGGTATACACAGTTTGTAGAAAGGATCAAGCACCATGTCTTACTATCTGGGTTTTGATCCATGTATGCTGGCCATGTACCAGTACACAACTTCAACCCATGTGTGTTTTTCCTTGTACCAGTACATGAGGTAATCTACGTAATCAGTTCATCCAAGCCATGTGGCGGAGTACACGCTATGTAGGCAAGCCATGTACTCCACCCCATGTCCATGTATCATCCAATATACATTCCAAGTCCCTGGGAAGGACCCACAATCTATGTGATAGGTGTCACATGCTGCGTAACTCTTTACTGCTTCCTGAAACCCTAGCCCCCACTCATGGGGGCCCATATTCCATGTATTACTGAATACACATTGTGTTCTTTGGGAAATTCCAAAAACCTTGGTTCACACTCCTTCATATCCTCCACTACTCTGACTATAATTTTCATCTATACCTAGTCGAGAAACTCAAGATCTAGGGTTTTCTAGTCCCATTATCATCGAATTGGTAAGATTCAAGCCTTGAATCAACTTGGAAAACAAGATTGTCTTCATTATTTGTTTTTGACAAGGAATGAGAAATCATCACCCATCATCGTTCGATCCACTGTTGCAACCATATTTGCACCTCTGTCGAGTTGTACCAATATCGAATTTTCAATTTTGTATTGTTGTTCCATGAAACAAAGGTGAAATTATTGTTTGTTCCTAAACCATAAAGAACACGATTAATTTTGGCCAAGAAAAATCACATGGAACAACCCAAGGAACAAACCTCAATTTTTGTTTGTTCTATCCTCGATCCATTTCATAAGAATGATCAAGATAAAAAATAGTATAATTATCATCAAATTCTTGAAATCATACAATCCCATAAGAACGATTGAACCACGGGTCAACCTATTTGTGGGTTGATCTGCATTCATCATTAATTATAAGAATGGGGAAAGAAGGAATTCAAATAAAACACCCTACCTTGGGGTTGGATCATTCACTGAAGAGGTTTTATTTTTGTTTTGTCATTATTGGTGAGATTTTTCAAGAATGGAACTCGTCGATCTCTGATCCAAGACCCATCGTCGTTTTCCATCGAGAGAATTCTACAGGTTCTCTCCAAAGCCTCTAGGAAGTTCTAGAGTTATGAGCCTAACCCTGGATCCCTTCTAAAAAGGATAATTAAAAGAAACATCATTGTGTCAATGAAATGTTAAAATAAAATAAATTCTTAAGTTATTTTATCCTTTAAAATGTTTAAAAATTAACTTCCACATCTAACCCGCACCGACCGAGGTTAGGCCTCTACTAAGATAAATTCACTGCTTTAAACATAATGGTGCCCTCATATTTTGGATCTAGGAACCCTTTTAGAAGTTATTCTACATTTTCAGAAATACCAATTGCATGTGATTTTTAATATATTTAATATATTTCAAACATTTATTCCAGGCATCAAAGGACTCAGAATCGCACATTTTCTTAGCGCCCGGTCTCAAATTAATCTCATATAATATCTAAAAATAATAACCAGAAAAATATAGGACATTACATTCTCCCCACCTTGGGGATTTACGTCCCCAAAAATCCAAAAACAAAGGCTATACAAAGAGATGTGGGTACTGAACATGAATTTGATCCCCTCGATCCCATATGCTTTCATAGAGATTATCATGCTGCCACTGAACACGCACCAAGGGAATCATTCATCCATGAAAGATCCTCTCCTACCGATCCTCAACCTCTACTGGGTACTCAGAAAAGGTCTCTCCATCATCAATGTCCAGCTCTCCCTAGTCGATGAAGAGTGGTGGTTCATGCACGTACCTCCTCAGCTACGACATGTGGAAGACATCGTGTACCCGATCTAACTAAGGTGGTAGAGGCAAGTGGTATTCCACCTCTCCAACTCTACATAGTATTTGAAAAGGGCTGATAAACCTCGAGTTAACTTTTTTCCCCTACCAAACCTCCATAATCCCCATCGAGGTGAAACTCGAAGGAAGAAATGGTATCCTTCCTCAAACTCCAAAGGTCTCTGTTGTTTGTCAGCATAAGATTTCTGACATATCTGTGCATTCTTCATCCATTCCTATATCATCTGCACCTTCTTGGTAGTATCTCGCACCAACTCTAGGCCCATGAGTGCTGACTCTCCTAGGTCAGTCCAGTAAATTGGTGATCGGAAAGGCCGCCCATACAAAGCCTCAAATGGTTCCATACCAATGGCAGATTGGTAGTTATTGTTGTATGTGAACTCCACCAGAGGTAGGTGATCCTACCAACTATGACCAAAGTATAATATGTAAGTTCGTAGCATGTCCTCTAAGTTTTGAATGGTCCTCTATGTTTGTACATATTTCTGTGGGTGAAATGTTGTGATTAAGCATAACTAGGTCCCAAATTCCTCATGTAATCCCTTCCATAACCGAGTTGTGAAATGAGCATTATGATTAGAAACTATCCTTGATGGGACTCCATGGAGTCAAACTATCTCCTGAACATAGAGGCGTCTCAAGCTCTCTACTTAACTCTTCTCTTAGATAGCTAGGAAGTGGGACAACTTGGTGAGTCGGTCAATAATCACCTAGATAGAATCGTTTCCCCTAGACATACATGGTAAACCCATCATGAATTCCATATATATCCCATCTCACTTCCATAATAGAACCTATAGAAGTTGACTCAACCCTGCTAGAAACTGATGCTCAACCTTCACTTGCTGGCAAGTGAGGCATTGGGAAACAAAATCTGCAATTCCCTTCTTCATTCTCAACCACTAGAACCGATATTGGAGGTCCTAGTATATCTTCTTAATGCCTATGTATACCACTAAATAGGATGTATGAAACTTTCTCAATACCTCATCCCTAACACCGTTGGTACTAATGTGTTTCCTCTAAAAAGGAAATTGTGCCCCCCACCTTGTTAATATCTATCGTGTGTGTTCCTTGTATACATATGGTAATGTAGGGTTTTGTATTTGGTATCCCAAATATGTGATTCCCTGAATTTTTGTAAGAGTGGAGGGGTGAAAACCATTGACTGGAGTTAAGCTACCTCATCTCCATCCATGAAGGATAACTGTAATGAGGCCAACTTCTCTGATGCCTCATTCAGAAATTGTAAACTAGATCTCCTACTGAGAGAATCTTCCACCACTTTCCCCTTAACAGGAGTATAGATAATATCAAAGTCATAGTTTTAGAGGAACTCTAGCTATCTCCTTTTTCTTAAGTTTATATCTTTCTGAGAGAAGATATACTTGATACTCTTATGGTTGGAGTAGATGATAAACCGCTTGCCCATCAGGTAGTGTCACCACATCTTTAATGAGAAGACTATCGCTGCCAACTCAAGATCATGGGTCGCATAGTTCTTCTCATGTGGTCTCGACTGGAACAAACCATAGGAAATCACCACTTTCCTCTACATTATGACACAACCAAGTCTAGTACCTAATGTATCATATAAAACTACATACTCGATACCCTCCTCAAATAATCTCAAGATTGGGGTGCTCATCAAACTCTACCTAAACTACTGAAAATCCTGGTGTTACTTCTCCATCCATATGAAATTATAACCCTTTCGATTCAAAGTTTTCATAAGTGTTGATATATGGGATAAATCAAGGATGAATCTCCGATAATATTCTTCTAGACCAAGGAAGTTATGTGCCTTCGTCACACTCCTAGGTGGCTCCCATGATTACACTACCTCGACCTTGGCTGGGTCTATGGCCACTCTATCCACTGAGATAACATGTCCCAGAAAGTGGACTACCTAAATCCATAACTGGAAATTTGAGAACTTCCTGTAAATCTGGTGCTCTCAGAGTACGTCCAGAACCATCCATAAGTGTCTCACGTGCTCCTCCTTAGATTTTGAGTTCATAAGGATATCATTGATGAAGACTACCAAGAACCGGTCTAATTAAGGCTAAAATATCTGGTTCGTGAGTCCCATAGACACTACCGGGGCATTAGTCACACCAAAGGTAATCACCAAGTACTCATAATGATTGTAGTAGCATCTGAAAGTCATCTTTGGTATATCCACATCATGTAATTATAGTTGGTGATATCCTAATTGAATTTTAGCCTTTGAGGACCATAGTGCCCCTCTCAACTGATTGAATAGGTCATCGATCCTTGGTAGTGGATACTTATTCTCCGTGGTTACCTAGTTCAAGTGTTAGTAATCCACACAAAACCTCAAGCTCCCGTCTACCTTCTTGGAAAAAAAACTAGGGCTAGACAGGGTGAAACACTAGGCCTCACAAAGCCCTTCCTCTACAAGTCCTCCAGCTACACCCTCAGCTCACGAAGCTCTATAGGATTCATCTGATATGTCGGTGCTGATATCAGTGTCATCTTATGGTGTAAATTGATGAATAAGTCGATCTCTCAATAGGGAGGTAATCTTGGAACATCTTCTAGAAATATATCCTCGTACTCCACCACTATGGATGGGAACTAAAAGTCCATAAAATCTACTACTCTGAGGGTAAGGATATCCAACTCATGAGTGATCAGTTGCACCCTCCTATGCCTGAGACCATCCTGTGCTTCCTGAGTTTCCCTTTCACATACAAAGGAAAAATTCATCCCATCACTGCGGACACACCGTACACTTCGTCTAAAATAGTAAATTTGGGCATGGACTGAAGATAGCCAATACATACCAAGAATGATGTCATAAGGCCTCAACGCTTCCACCAAGAGGTTCCAACTAAAACTCTTGCCTCCAAGGGTAAGGTCACACTATCAGCAAAGGTGTGTGATCATCAAGTCTCCTCCATTATGTGTCTCCAAGCATAAGGGTTGAGTCGATGGTTCTACCAGAATTTCAAGGTCTCATACAAGATATGTGGTGAGGATGTAATGAATAGAACTTGTGTATATCAGTATGGAATCTAAGGTAAAAAAACACACATATTGTACCTCAGATCATCCCTGGAGTCCCTGGGTTATACTCCTCGACCACATGTAGCTCCACCGCCCCTATCCTCTAGCTTCCTAAGCCTAGTGCGGACCTCCTGGGGGTGTTGGTGGTAGTATGTCAAAATGTATACCACCTTCTGCACCTCTCCCAACTCCTCTACCACATCCACTACCTGACAGATCTACCTACTCCACTCATTGCTTCTACCTCAGGGGTCTATCCATCGTCCCCCTGTCAGAAGATCAACGGATTGGGAAATCTCTAGCGTGATGTCCCCTTTCATCACATGTGTAGCATCACCTCTCCCTAGACTGACTCGATCCAGCCTGAGAGCCCTAAACCATAGATACCCTTTCTTGGGACCTCCTATAACATCTCCCAAATCTAGATCCCTATGTCTGATGTAAGCTCCCTACTATTGAGGTCTTTGCACATGTCTGCTTGATGTTGACTATCATTGGCTGCATATGCCCAGCCAAGAAGCTCTTGAATACCAAAGCTTACTCAAGCACTCCAGCATAAGTTGGAATACATATAGGTATAACGTTGTCTCATATGTCCCAATATAGACCTCACTCAAAGGTCTGAGCCCTGAAGTACTCAACCCAGACCATATCCATCAAGTACCTAGAGGGGTTGTTGAACCTCGATGAATATTCATACACCATCAAGTTACCCTACTAGAGATGAATAAGCTCTTGTATACGCACTGATCTTAGCATAACTACATAGAACTCCTCTCTAAAGAGATGCTCTAACTCCATCCATGAAATATTCCCCTCACCATGAGTCTACGAGGCCAAACTCCACTATCACCCTATTCAACCCTGAAGAGGGATCTCTGTCAAGATCACCATCTGGTCCGCTGGTGTCCTCACTAGATAGAAAACTCTTGTCACCACCTCAAGCCAGTCTTCAACTGCCTGTGGGTCAGGCTATCCTCATAACCTAAGGGGTCTCTCTCTCTGAAACTCATGGAACGTGCTCAACCTATTCTCCTCATCTGGTGGTACTGCAGGTACTATGTGTCGCTCCACTGGTGGTGGTATAGCTGGTACCCCACCTAGATTTAACACCTGGGGAACTAGTCCCAGTATCGAAGACTCATCACTAAGGGGGTTATCCTCATGATCAAGCTACTGAATCCTAACTAGTATGAATATCATAGGCATCCTGTAAGAAAACAACATGTACCACGATTAATGAGTATATCTGGAGGGATTACTCAATAAAGACATGGAAAAACAACCCATTCCTATATGATGCATGTACCATTATTCTTCCTACAAACGTTGTTCTCATGTATCGAGTTGAAAATTAGGTTATCAGACTCCTGGTGTATGGATACATTGGCCTCCCACACCAACACTAAATTCCCTATCCTAAAATTCAAACTTGAAACACTTAACACTGTTTCCCTAAACCAATATCACAGACTCCTAGTCCTAAGGTAGAACCGACCACCTCTAATACCACTCTTTCTTGACCCATCCTAGTGGGGCTCATTCCATGACTCCCCAAGCCTACCTCCAATAGGCTAGGGGCTGGTGACTAGCACTGAGTAGTTATATCATTAACTAGGGAGGAATTTCCTAAATACCTATACACACACACACACACACACACACATCTCCAAGCCACAAATTCTAAAATGTAAAAACCACCAAGGAAAAAAATGAATTCATATCACTGAACCCAACCAAAAGAGTATTATAGGAAGGTAAAGTGCAATAAAGTAAAATGGGATAGAATATAAGCCCACTAAAAGAAAGATTCTGCAAACTATGAAGTCCAACCTATAAATGAAATAGGTACTGGGATTTCTGCTTGAAGTCATAGGAACACCTCATCCTATCTAAACTCAAAAAGCTCTGTCTGGTTCGGGTCCACCTTGGAATATGTCAAAAGGTCACTCGTCTGCACAAGACACAACACGTGTGGGAAAAGCTCGTACAGGGTTGAGTATAACAATAATCAGTAGGACACCCCGAAACCACAAAGCAATACACAAAAGAAGATACATTTATCTCTACGCAGTATATGTCTACAACACATATAACAAGAATATCCATATATACTCAAAACCACACCCTTAGTCTAGAGGTAGATCACAACTACTACATATCATCACTAGGGATTCAGTCTAAAGATTCCACAAAGCACTCATCTGGGAGAACACACTCTTGAGTCTGATAGAACTAATGATGTATGCCTGAGAAGTAATGTTCATTGGGAACCATCATGATAGGGATACACCAATAGATCTTAAGAGAGAATATGATACACTCATTCCATGAGAACTCACTCCATGAGTGGGGAAGATCACAATACACAGATGAGGATCACTTCTAGGGCTATGGGGTGATACCACGACTCATCCGGATTCACCTTCTAAGTAGAGGATCAATGTCTGGTAGGATTGATTGTGACAATACCAAGACTCTACTTATAGAACAATAATGGATAGAGGATCCTTCTTCGGGACTCTGAAAGGTGATTCCAACTACTCTATCTAGAAATTCCTATTGAAGGGATCATACTCCTGTGAATAGGATATAATACCAACTGACCTTCAGTGGAATGAGAAAGGGAAACAAACCTAATGAAACTTGTCTAAGATATGGTGGAAAATAGATTCAAGCCATATAGGAAGGGTTAAAAGGCATTTAGTAGGGTCACATGCCATGTCCCTTGACCTCAAGTACTGACTGTGTTCAACGGCCCATGTCATCGGAACATGTCATATAGAAGAGGTATACATGGCATGTAGAATGGTTCACACACTGTGTCCTACTATCTAGGTTCCTCTTTGTGTATGTTGGCCATGTTCTAGTACATAGCTTTAACCTGTGTATGCCTGTCCATGTACCATTACATGGGGTAATCCATGTAACCGGTTCAGCAAAGCCATATGGCGGAGTACACGCCATGTAGGCAAGCCGTGTACTCCACCCCATGTCCGTGTATCATCCAGGATACATGCCAATTCCTGAGGAAGGACCCACATGCCATGTGACATGTGTCACATATCGTATGACTCTTCAATACTTCCTGGAACCCTAGTTGCCACTCAAGGGGTCCCACACGCCATATATTACTGAATACAGGTCGTGTTCATTGGGAAATTCCAGAATCCCTGGTTCGCACTCTGTCATCTCCTTGACTTCTCTGACCATCGTTTCCAGCCATACCTAGTTGGGAAACTCAAGATCCAAGGTCATCTGGTCCTGCCATCATGGAATCAATAAAATTCACAGCTTGAATTAACTTATAAAACAAGATCATCATTGTTATTTGTTTCTGATGAAGAATGATAAATCAGCACCCACTGTCATTCTATCCACTACCTCAACCATTTTTTCACCTCTTTTTAGTCATATCGATGCTGAATCTTTAATTTTATTTTTTTTTTCCGCAAAACGAAGGTGTAACGATCGTTTGTTCATAAAACATAAAGAACTCAAAGAAAGAGAATAATTTAGAGGGAGAAAAAGAACATGGAACAACCCAAGGAACAAACCTCAGACATTGTTCATTATGGACTCAATCTATTCTATAAGAATGATCAAGATAACAAAATAGTATAATCATCTCCAAATTCCCTCAATCAAACCCTCTTGTAAGAATGATTAAACTGTGGGTCAACCAATTCATGGGTTGATCCACATTTTTCATTAATTATAAGAAAAAAGAACGAAGAAATTAAAATAAAACACCCCATATTAGGTTTGGATCATTCACTGAAGAGTTTTGATCATCACGTCATCTCTGTTGGTGAGATTCATCAAGAACGGTGCTCGTCGATCTTCTATCTAAGACCCATCATTTTTTGTTGTCAAGATAATTCTCTAGGTTCTCTCTGGAGCCTCTAGGAAGTTCTAAGGTTATGAGATTAACCCTGGATCCCTATTAAAAATTATAATTAAAATAAACTTTAATACATCAACAAAATGTTAAAATAAAATAAATTATTATTTTATTTTATCCTTTAAAACATCCAAAAATTAACTTTCACAGTCAACCCACACCAGCCAAAGTTAGGCCTCACCTAAGATAAAGTTGATACTCTGAACACAATGGTGGCCTCAGATTTCTAATATGGGAACCTTCTTGAAAGTTATTACACTTTTTTAGGAAAACCTCTTGTGTGTGCTATTTAATATATTTAATATATTTTAATCATTTATTCCAAGCACCTCGAGCCTTGAAATCACACACCAAGTCAGCGCCTGGTCTCCAATTAATCTGATATAACATTTAAAAATAATATATAGAAAAATATAGTACATTACATAGCACTTATGGGTTCTAATCATAGTAGAGAACAACTATTACCTTTAGTGTGACAGATACTATTAGGAAATTATCAAATACCATGTTATGAAGAAGAATAATCATGATGTGATAATAAGTTTATTAATATTCAAAACTATGTATACAGGTTATCATAAAGTACAAAAAAGTTGGTTATAAGTCACCAACTCTAATATTGATAAGGCGTATTATTTATGAAATAAATTAATACTCCAATATATGAAAAATTCATTGGACATGTAGTGATTATTTAGGCCCATTTATAGATAGCTCCTCGATGCATTGACACGTCTCATGAAACAAATCAGTTGTCCAAATTAAATGGGTTTTTTGTGTTTACTTACCCATAGATTAAACTATATTGGTATAGTATTTTGAATATATAGATATCATGATTTATGAGATCATGAAATCCCACACACTGACAATTTCTTTTTTGATTTTCAAATAGTCTGCTTTATGGGTGAGCGGGAACCGGAACAACAAGTGTGGGTTATAGATTCAAAGAAGCCAAAAACAGAGTTCAAAATTCGAAATTCGAAATTCAAAATACACAGAATCCAAGTTACCCTCAACATTATCGCCATCCCACCATCACCGTCATCACAGATAGCTGGAGAATAAGATGTTGTCCATCGTTTCTATTCCATTTAAAATCGTTTTTTCATGCCCGCGGAGAAACTCGTCGGGTAGGAATCAATGTCTTCATCCAAGGTAAATATTCAAGAACCACGTAACAATCATCCAAACTCACAGACCATCCAGAGAAAAAGACGTAGATGAACAACACCACTTCAACCAGAACGACCACAGTCTTCAAAAAATCCAAAAACATCCACGAGCATTCAATCCAAAATAAACCATGAACCCAAAAGCCAGATAGCAGAAAAACTATAGCTGATCCAGATTCAAAACCTGAATCATGCACCCGAACCTTCACCGGTCTCCAGAATCAAGGTTGGAGCCCCACCTCCAACCAAACCCCAACCGGCCACAGATTCCTGATGAACAGAAGTCTCATTGGAGACCAAACCGTGCACGGGAAGTGGGAAGGTCAAGCATGGAACCTCCAACGATGACGACCCCACACAAAAACCTCACGAATTTCAAACATCAAAGCATCAAACACAAAACCCCTTACTCATGTGTTTCTAGTTATTTATTTTTCAATATCAATTATTCCTTATTTACTCATGATAGATTCCACTGTACATGATCCTTATTGATCATTTGATCTCACCCTTGTTTTTTTCCTTTCCCTGAGATATGAAGAAAATTTATTTTAATGAGCACATTGATTCCAAATGTTTTCCATTACTATGTTTTATATTTTATTCCTAATGTAAAATGGATATTATGTATGTATCAGCTCTCCCATACTACTAAAGTGGTTACTCCTTCAAGATTGGAACCCTTGTATCTATTCTAATGTAATAAAGCACACACAAAATCTAGTTTACTAGATTTAGGGTTATTATAGTTGGTATCAGATAAATTTTAGTAGAAAACTTGAGAACTATATTTAGGAAAACATAGATTCAGAAACATAACCCTATGATTGAATTTTAGGATAATTTGAAGTGTAGGATAACAAAATAAAGTTTTGGTAAGGTAGATATTATGTGGTTTTCCTAGAAATAAATCCATGTCCTGATACTACAAGTGGATGGGGTTTGGGCACAAATTCATCTATGAGTAATAACCCTGAAAATAATTGGTTGAGTATATATCAAACATCATTATTTTTCATGGTGAATGGGCCCTTACTGTGCACCTTGTTTGACATTCCAGGGGGATATTCTTAGAATAATTAAAATTTTAGTTACAAAACATTATGAAATATTTGAAAATATATTTACAATTTTAATATAGTCCCAAAGAAACCAAGTTTATGATTTTGAGATTAACAATGCATTAATTTTCAAATTATATTAAGTGTTAAAATATATTTAGAATTATATATTATGATTTAAAATTAATGATGATATGATCTAATTTATTATATTCCATTGTTTTGAAATGGTTCCTGGAAGAAATAATGGTATTTATACTCATGGGCAATGTACAAATTTACCAACTGAGCAAGCCAATATAACTGGTGTTGGAGCTGAGTAGATCATGGCCATATTATGGTAGCTAAACCAGGTTGTAAATAATAATCATTAATATATAGAGCAACATGATTTTATATGTCATGAAACACCTATATTGGATCATTTCATATGGAATAAGCCCCCGTATTTTAGTGGAACTACTAATCTAGTGGTAACTGAGCAATGGATTAAGTCACTAGAAAATATATTTCTGAACTTGGGATGTAATGAATGGGGAAAGTTTATATTAGTAGTATATTATCTCAATGGATATTTTGATTAATGGTGGTCATTGATCCATAATACTATAAAGGAATAAGAAATAGAACAAATGGAATGGACAGATTCTAAAGTAACATTCTTAGATAATTATTTTCCTCATGAGAAATGAACTAAAATGAAGATAAAATTACTTAGAATAAATAAAAAGGAATAATAATGTTTTTTGTAGTTTGATGATACATTTATAAGAATATCTAAGTATTATATAGATTAAATATGTAATATGGAATTTAAGATTGACCACTTATTTAAAGGGATTAAATAAAGTCTCTAAAGGGCACTGGTTTCTCAAAAAATTACATCATATGATGAAATATTTTTATGATCCATAAAAATAGAGAATGAATTTTATATATCCTATGTATTCAAGAGAAATAAATTAAATAATAGGTTATATGAACACTAATAAAAATAGAATTCATCGAAGAAGAAGAATAAAATAAAACATTTCCATCACATAAAAATTGTGGAAAGAAATATCCTAGAAAATGCTTAAATGGCATGGGAGTTTGTTACAAGTGTAGAGATAAGGGTCATATGTATAATGAATGTAAGGGAAATAAATATACCACTACTATATAGTGCTTTAATTGTAACTAAATGGGGAATTACTCAAATTAATGTCTCAAACATTAGGGAATCTATTATATAAGAGGCCAAGGGGAGAATTCCAAGATTATGCGATAGCTACAACTGCGATTTAATTTTCTAAATATATGTTTTAATTAAATTTAATCATATACTCAAATTTAGATAATTATTTATTTAATTCTAGATATTTTCACACCTTTGTATCTTCCATTATTTCTAAAAAATTAGATATTTCCCTAGAACATTAAGATGGGAGTTTTCACTAAAACTCCTAGTGGATATCTCACTAAAAAAGGATGTGTTATAAAGTTCCCATTATGAAACATAATTGTGATATATTTTTTGAATTTATTATTATACATTTGGTAACTTTGATATAATCCTTGGTATGGACTGGATTTCAAAATATGGTTCAAAATTTTATTACAAAGTGAAGGAAATTATGATTTGTGATGAAGATGTGGAATTTATTATCTTTAGAGTGGTGACTTCATCATTTGATTCATGTATCAATCCACCCCCAATAGATATTTTGAATGAGATTCTTGGGTAATAAGAGTAGACATAACCTATATATGGAAAAGGGTAATCTTAAAATTGGGGATGTACCGATTAAACAAGAATACATTGATGTATTTCTTGAGGAATTACTTAGACATACACTAGAGTATAGAACTTAGTTTTCTATTGATTTAATCCCTAATACAAGACCAATATAAAAATCCATGTTGAATTGCCTCTTTAGAATTAGTGAATTTGAAGAAACAGCTAGAGGAGATGTGTGAAAAGGGATTTATATGCCCTTATGTTTAACTTTGGGGATTCCCTATTCTTTTCATTAAGAAAAATATAGATCCGTGATTTTTTTAATTTATTATAGGGAAATAAATGTTATTATGATAAATAACAAGTATCTTTATTAGAAAATATAAAAATTTCACAACCTAATGATGAGACTTTTCAAAAGAAAACTAAATCCATGAATGATGGGAAATTGGTAGACTATTTATATGAATATGGAATTCTGAAATTTGGAAACATGCTATGTGTTCCATCTATACCTGAGCTAAAAATGGAATTATTGGATGATTCTCATAGCTTAAATTTCTATATACACCCTGGTAGCACCACTATATATAGGGATTTTAATGAACATTTTTTATAGGATAATATGAAGTGGAAAATTGATGATTATGTATCAAGATCCTTGGTTTTTCAATAGGTGAAGAATGAAGGAAACATCCTAGAGGATTCATGAAACCTATACCTATTTCTATATAGAAATTGGATAAAATTAATAGGGAATTTTCCACTAGATTACCAAAGACTCCTAGAAAGAATAATAAAATATGTGTTATTTCTGATCACCTAACCCAATATACACACTTTCTTACTACAAATGAATATTTACCTCTATATCACCTTTAAAGACTCAATATTAATGAATTTTTAATACTTCATGGTGCACCACATTGAATTATATATAATCATGATCCCCGATTTACATTAAAATTCTAGAAAAGTATCAGAAGGCTCTTGATACTAGGCATTATTTGGACACTGCCTACCATCCTCAAATTGAAGGATAGTCCAAAAGAACTATTCAAACATTAGAAGAAATGTTCATATCATTCTCACATTAATTTCAATGTATATGGGATAATTGATTACCTTTGGTAGATTTTTCATAAAACAATAGTTTCCATTCAAGTATTCAAATGGAGTTATATGAAGCATTATACGGAAAGAGATGTAATACTTCAACTTGTTGGGATGAAATTGATGAAAGGGACCTTGTAGGCCTATAAATTATTGAGGAGACAAAATACAAAGGTAAAGACTATTCAAACTCATATTAAAGTAACCCAAAATTGGAAAAAGAGTTGTGTTAATAACCAAAGAAAATAATTGAAATTCTAAGTGAGAGATCATGTTTTCTTGAAAGTATCTCCATAGAAGGTTTTTATAAGGTTTGGTAAGAAAGAAAAACTTAGCCCCAAGTACATCAGACCTTTTACAATTATGGAAAGAATTAAATTAAGGGATTACTAATTGGAAATGACACCAATACTCTCTAAATTACATGATGTGTTCCACATATCATTGTTAAAGAAGCACATGCCATACCCAACATATGTTCTCACCTCTAAAAAAATAGAATTAAAACCCAATCCATCTTACTGTAAAGATCCTATCCAGATTATTTACACTATAGAGCACACATTAAGGAATTGAATTATTCAAATATTAAAAGTACCTTGGATAAATCATAAAATGGAGGAATCAATATGTGAATAAGATTATATTATAAATAAGATCCACCCTCATTTGTTTGGAAATGAATATCCATGAAAATTTTGAGGATTAAATTTTTTAGGAGGGAAAAATGTAACACCTAGGATTCAATTATAGTAAGTAAACATTTAATTTTTATTAAACTATAATGAAAAGAAAATTTTAATATTTCATGGAAAAAATTATAATTTGGTAGTATGAATATCAGTTTTTAACTTAATATGCCAAAATAATCCTAGAATGAATTTATGAAATTTTCCCTTCGAAATAAGCCTTTATAAAAAATTGAAAATGTATTATTTAAATATTCCTCCTTTTATTTATAATAATGCTTCAAAATATTTATAATTAAAAATTTATTGAATATCAATTTGATATAAATAAAGATAAGATCATTTAGAGGTAGAACGGGATATTTTTCATAAAGCTATTTTTTTAATGCATAATGTATTTCCATTTTAATTAATTAAAGTATTATTTAATGATGAATAATTTAAATAAAATTTATAGATTATATATATAAATATATTATTTAAATATATATAATGATTATTATTATTCACATATTTAATGTAATATCATCTTAAGCTTGAAAATGCATTTCTTGAAAAACGGTTTTTTGACACATTTTTTACGGTTTTTTTATAATAAATTATTCCAATTTTTAAAATTGAATTTAATAAAATATATTATATATTTAAAATAATGATAATTAATATTATTTAATAAGTTCAACTTAATCTTTGGTCATAATGAATATTAAAATGGTAAAAATTAATTATTACGGTTAAGGTCAAAATGGGTTTATCAAGAGTTAATTTACAAATATAAGGGTTAAATTAACATAAAATATTGATGAAACCCCATTAGTTGGTTTTATTTCAAACCTAACCTTATCTTTAACACCCCAATATTTTAAAATAATAATAATGTGATTGATATCATATACGATACACAACACCGAGCTTAAACAACCAGAAAAATGTATTATTTAAATATGACTACTATAACCTAGCCGTTAAATTGGAGGGTATAAATAGGACTAAATAAATTATTAAAATTATTTTATTTACAAATTTATTAAATCAATTCATTGGTTTTCAATTTATTATAAATGAAAATAAAAATTATTTCAATGTAAAAGAAATTTTTTTCTGAGAAAACTATTTTTATACACACAATGTGTTTTTATCTTAACAAATTGAATAAATAATTATTTTTTAGTTATTTTAATTTCATATATTATATATTAAATCAAAATTTTTATCATTCAAATAATATTTATTTATGCATGGGATAATAATAAATCCATTTTTATGCTTAAGGCTATATTTTTTCTAAAAGGTGACTTCATCATATTTTGTATGCTTATTTTAAAATTAATTATTAAAAATTTTAGAAAATTTATTTTTAAAAATTAAATTAATTTTTTTAGTAATAAATTTAAAATTATCTTAGAGTGGTTTTTTTATAATTTTTTTAAAAGATTAATTTTTCAATGAATAATGAAAATGCTAATTTTTATTGAAAACTGTCTTTTCATTTAAATCATTTACAGAGTTCCATTTTGATTTAAAATGGTTTAAAAGTAAAATTATTTAAATTATATTATAATTAATCCAATTTATATAATTTTAATCAATTTTATGTTAAAATTCTATATAAAAACTTTTTGAACTTAAGAAAACTTTTCTTTAGAAAACCACATTTTCATCACGCTTGCAGGTTTTATTTTTAATTAAATTCTTACACTTATGTAAATTGAATTTGATAAAATGGATTCAATATTTTTAATCAGAATAATTTATATTATATAATAATTCCAACTTAATTTTTGTTTATGATGAATAGTAGAAATAAAAAATATTAATTATTATGGTTAAGGTTAAAATGGGTTTACCAGGGGTTAAACTAAGATGATAAGGGTTAAATGAACTAAAAACTTGTCTAATTACTTTTATATGGACATATATAGATCTTAAATTGTTTTGGGTTTGAAAATTATCCATTTTTTCTCTTTTTTCATGCAAAAAATATGGGTTTATTCTTTTCAAAAATTCAAAAGTGTGTCTTCTCTCCCACTTATAAAAGGGCACCACCTGTCCCCCCCTATTTAAACATCTAAATACCTTTGGTTCATAAAATTCCAAAAAAAATACATTAATTAAATCCCTTCTTGTGACCTAGATTATGTTTTATTATCATAAAACCAATCTAGGAAGGATTTTGGAATAAACCTAAAGAGGTTCTCCAAAAAAGAGGTATGGTTCATAACCATGTGTATTTATATTATTTCTTCCTATAACTCCTTCAAATATTCTCCAAATATTAAAAATAATAAAAAATATATCTAACATATACTTGGATTTTATTATGTTAATTTTATAACCTATATCCATCTCCAATTCCATCAAATGGTAAACAAAACTGTCGATCGTGTGTACGATGGACTACCGCCACGCGAATCGATATAATTCATTTTAGATCAAAACCTCTCACTGTTGTATATAATGATTAATTTGATTATATATGTGATATTTAAGACATAATTATAATTTTTTAACTATAATATCACATCCACATTCTTTCATTCTAATCCATAGTAAAACGATGATGTCACACATGCGTACGTGTGGACTACTACCTCCACGAAGCGTTATGATTCATTTTTCATCTTATTTTGAACTAGATGGTAATATGGATGGATTTTATAAACATATATAATTTATATGATATGATAATGATTCTGAAAAGATTAATTATTATTTAAATTTATTTTTTTCCATCATTCAAAAAAAATGAAAACAGTGTTCATGCGTACGTACGGTCTACCGTCTCAATGAATGGTGTAACTCATTTTTCTATCTCTAACTTTTATAGACTATTCAAAATACTTATATAATGAATACACATGATATTTATATCATATTTAATATTATATATATTATTTAATCTTGATAAAATTAAAAAAACTGAAACTACCAAACCAAAACATATAAGAAAAATGAAGTAGTTATCACCAGAAATAGTGATTTTAATAAAGAATTATTAATAAATGGGTGATAAATAGTTATAAGTAAATAATATATGGTATGATATATATTATTATGGTCATTTAATAGATTTATAATAAATATATATTTATTATATATGAGTTCTCAACATTTATGAAGGAAATTAGACATGAGGTAAGGGTCTCGTCTCACTTTTACTTTCATGAGACGTATGTAATATTCACAAATTATTAATTTTTTATGGTGTATATACTTACCATTTCATATTATATATCAAAAATATATTTATATTCATGGTATTTAAATTTTAATTTTAATTTATTTCTTTCATGAGGCTTATGATTCAAAATTTACCAAAGTGTTGAGTGTTTATTTCACAATCTCATAATTATTCAGGATTTTTTATGTTTAAGTATACCTTGGGGTAATTTTTTTATATTTATATCTTAAAACCAATATATTTTATTCTCCTATGGTTATTAATGAAATTTCCAAGTAATAGTTCCATTTTCCTCTCTTTGGTATTTAAAATAATTGAGAATTTTTTTAAGAAAAGATGACTTTATTTTTCTCTTTGGTCAAATATTATTTTTAATCCATATCCATGCGTTATAAAATATTTAAAAAAATATTTTTAACATTCTAAAAATGATTTATTAAATTCATTTTTACCAATTTTTGACTTTTTATAAAATATTTTAAAAGGAATTTTCATGTTATTTTCCGAACGAGGTACTCTTTAACCTTTTTACATCAGTGTGGAATGAATGTTTTTTAACTTATATAACATGTCTGAAATTACCCATCATCATGGCCACTAATTATTTGGAAGCTTCTTTCAAAATTTTATAAGGATCTTTTAAAATAAAGTTTTTTCCCTAATATTCAGGAAATTTTTATTTTTTAAATGTTATTTTCAAAGTGAAAATGATATTTTCCTCAAGAATGTTTTAATTTAATTTTTCTGGTATTTATATTCATCCATGACAATAAACCTCATTTTACCTTATTATTCATTGAGAATATGTTGATGAATCTTTATTATCTACCCATATGGTTTATGATTAGTTTGAATGGGATGTATTATTTTATACCATTCTCCATAGTACTCTGGAAGGTTTATGATTGCATTTATTTGTAATGTCCTTGAAATTCGATGTAAATTTTTTTTAAATTTTATGGGATTATTTTGAGACCAAACGATTTGGCGGCACCTGATTCTGAGGCCCAGTGAGCCCGGAATAGAATTTTGAAATATTTTTAAGTTCATTTAAGTAAACATGAGGGTGGGTTTTATAAATTTTAAACCGGTGCTCAGATCAAAAATTTGAGGGCATCATTGAACTCAGAACATCGGGATTCTCCTATAAAGGACTTAACTTCAACCGGCGAGGGTTGACCAGAAAAGATAGTTTTCAGACTTTTCAGAAAAAAATAGAATAACTTAAAAAGTTATTTTCTTTTCTTTTTCTCACCGTTGAGTGGTGAAACTCTAGTACTGTGGCGCGGCAACGAGGTGGTGACGATCCCCTTTAATGAGACTTCTTAACGGAAGTGAAACAGAAATGATGTTTTATTAATGAAACAGCATAACGACGTTGTGACACAGCGTAACAGAAATGATGCAATGAGTTTCTCTATTAATTATATAACTCGTTGGGGAATCAAACGTCCAATTCCTCTGACAAAACTATGGCAAAAATCATCTCCAATGATGAATGATGAACATCATCAAATATCCAGCAACATTGACGCACCCTGAGAACGGTACCGGAGAGTGACGAACGCCAATGGAATGCCTGTGAACGGATCCCTCCAATAGAGAACCTCCTCCAAGTAGGGTTTGTGTGTGTTTTAATTTCCTTTTCCCTGTTTTCCGTTCTAAAATAGAAAATGAAGATCAACCCACAAATAGGTTGATTCGTGGATCGCTCGTTCTTATGGGAGGGTATCTTTTTCCTTGGATTCGTGTATTGGGATTGATTAATTGTTTGATAGAACTCCAATACTAAACCTCCACATGTTTAAACACTAATTCGAAGGGTGTGATGTGACACGAACAAGGCTCGAGACCCTCTACCTTGTGCGTTCTTCATGGAAAAATCTCCAAGTTGATGGCGAGGCAATTTAAAGGCCGTAATAGGGAAGTCGACACCCCATGGAGACCAGACACGTAGACAGTGCGAAGAACAGACCACCGGAGCAGACCCAGTGGTCCACAAAAGAACCCAACAATAGTGGTTCGGTGACCGCCGGCGGTGGATCGCGGTAGCGGCCATAGACTGATGGTGGTGCGCCATGACAGAGCGTCGGGGGCCGATAGCTACAGTCGGCTCAGGCCATGGTGAGGCAGCAGGAGCCACCGGCAACGGTCGACAACTTGTGGTGGCGTACGCGGCCACACGACCACACCAATTAAGTGGCCCGCACCTATGGGTTGGTTCCCTCATTGGCACGCGGTCCAATGACCGCGTGCGAGACCTAAAGAGAGGTTGTCTTATTTGGCTGTAGTGTGCGGTAATCCAAACACCCACGCGTTCAGCTGGAGTTGAACCAGACCATGGTCATGGTCTGGGTAGAAGAGACCAGTCCAGCAGGCGGGTCGGATCGGGGTGTGGAAACTGGGCCGCGGCGTAGCCCATGTTGGTTTAAGCTGGCCCGCTGTCACGGGCTGGGTCGGCGACATAATACTAGGCCGATGGGCGGACCAAAAGGGGAACAGACTGGCTCGTCAGTTACGGTCCGGACTAGATAAGACTGGGTCGCTGGGCGACCCGGCAAGATGGACCCTCGGCCGAACCGGGCTGGGTTCAACAATTCCCAATGGACTTGGCCCGGTGGCCAGACCGAACCAAGCTGGCCCAGACCCGAACTAAGTCAGGCCAGGTTGGTCGAATCGAGTCAGGTCGGTCGAACCAGGCTAGGTCAGTCGAACCGGGCTAGGGCATGTGGGGACCCCGATCTAGGTTGGTTGGGACGGTCTGACCGGGTCGGACCAGGCCCGAACGCAACCGGCTCCTGTTTACTAAAACGACAATAACTTATAAATCGGGCATCCAATTGATGAGTCGTTTATGGAATTGGAACCCTTGTGATAAGGAAGTTCTTTTGGAATACTCTAAGGAGGTTTTCATGGAATTTGAAATGCGAAAAATGGATTTAGGAGCGATTTCTCCCAGAATCAAGTGCACTACGTGTAGGAATCCTATGACTAACTGAGTCCTGAAGACTACTAACAAGCGACCCTATGTGGATTAGGTACGATAGCCCAGTGGGAAGCGGCTCTGTGTGACCCAGCATGCCCACAATGGGGATTATCTCTATGTAACCAGGTAGGCCCATGGTACTCATCAGGGATGAGTACCTTAGTACGATGACCAAGGCGGGAAGTGGCTCGGTGTGACCCGACAGGCCCAAAGTGGGGAACGGCTCTATGTGACCCAAAATACCCATGGTACTTGTCAGGGATGAGTGTCATAGTAGTCCAAGGCTAATGGAAAGTGGATTTGTATGACCTGGTTGGCCCACGGGGGGGGGGAGCATCTCTATGTAACCCAGCATATCCACGGTACTCATCAGGGAGAAGTACCCCACCAACCCAAGGTGTTCAGTGATACGACTAATGGTCTTACTTTCCTACTCTAGATTATACCTAGTGTGATCTATCTTGCTTTGTGATTTTCTTTGTGGATTTCTTTTTGGTATTTCCTTGTTGTTTTGGGGTCCCTATTGAGTATATTGTTACTCACCCCTATACAGGCTTTGCCCACACGTGTTGTGTCTGGTGCAGATGACTGACGACATAGTATAGAACTTGGTGGCCTAGGACCAGGTGGTTCCCAGTGAGATCAGGCAAGAGATATGTGCTTCTATGGCTTCTAGTAGCTACTCTGTACTTAACCATCAGGTGTTATTTTCAGCAGATGGCTTTCCATCAATCTTGGACTTACTCTTGTTGCAGTTTTCTTTTGTTGGGTTTGTATTCTAGCCCATTTACTTCTATTTGTACCTTTACACTCATTGGTTGTTGAGTAGGATGCATGTTCTCTTTTATAGTTTTCTTTAGACATGGTTGTGTGTGCGTCTGTACAGGTACTCAGGAAAATGAATCCCACTTGAAAGTTTACACCTTTGATGCTAGTTGCCAACCCCCGGCCTTCAGGATGTGGGCTTGGGGGAGTCACGACATGGACCTTGGGGGATGTGTCATGACAAAGTGGTATCAAAGGTGGTCAGTTCTACCTCAAATAATTAGAGTCTTTTGTTAAGTGTATAGGAAATAATGTTAAATGTTTCAAGTTTGAATTTCACATTCTGAGAATCCAGTGTTGGTGTAGCGGGTGACGTATCTATACACCAGGACCTTGAATTATACTTTTCGACTCTATACATAAAAATATTAGTTGCATGCATCATATAGGAATTGAGTGTTTCCTCATGTTATTCTTAAATTAGATTCATCTCGCTAGGTATAATCTATTGACTGTGGTAATTCTTGATCTGTATCAAGATGCCTCTATGCAGACAGCCAGCTAGGATTCTGATGCATGATTGTGAGGACAACTCACCTAGCGATGAGGCATCGTTTTAAGGACCAGTTCTAGAGATAGTCTCGTTGGGTGGTGCATCAGCGTTACCACCACCCGTTGATCAGCAGTTACTACTGGCGTTATATGTAGAGGATTCATGTAGTCTCAATGCCTTGAATGAGTACTAGAGACAGAGACCTCCCAGGTTCAGGGGAGAGACAGATCCTCATGTCGCTAAGGATTGGCTGGAGGTGGTGAAGCGGTTCTTCTAATTAGTGAGTATTCCACTCGACTAGATGGCGATCTTAGCTGCGAGCCTTCTTCAGGGATTGTCAGGGAGATGGAGGAGCATAACGATTCAGACTCATGATAAGGCAACCCTCCCCTGGGCTAAATTCGAGCGGCTCTTCTGGGAGGATTTCTTCCCCGTGGCCTTGTGCTCAGTGCGCATACAATAGATGCTTCACCTACAAGATGGAAGCATTTTAGGGGATGAGTACTTTGTGAGGTTCATAGAACTATCCCGCTACTCTACGGATATGGTGCGGGGTCCTTTCTTTAGGGCCCGGACCTTTGAGCAGAGACTTATAAGGGAGATCAGGGCATCGATGATTTCTCTCAGCATCCCTACTCATAACGGAGAGCGAAAAATGCCAATGGAATCCCCAAGAATGGAATGCTCCAATGATGAACCTCCTCTAGGTAGGGGTTGTTTTTGTTTTAATTACCTTTTTCCCATTCTTTATTATAAAACAACAAACGCATATCAACCCAAGAACATGTTGATCCTCGGATCGCTCATTCTTGTGATAATGGTGCCTTTTTCCTAGAATTCTTGTATCTATATTGATTAATTATTTGATAGAAATCTAATCCTAAACCCATCCATGTTTAAACTCTAATGAGGAGGGTGTGGGCCAACGCAAACAAGGCTATATCCCCTCCACCTTGTGCGTTCTTCATGGACAAATCTCCAATTTGACGACAAGGTGATTTCAAGGCCTTAGCAGGGAAGGTGGTACCACATGGAGATTAGAGGAATAGACGGCGGGAAGAATGGACTATCGAAGTGGACCCGGTGGTCCGTGGAAGAATACATTGGCACTGGCAGTGGGTCAGCGACTATTGGCGGTGGCCCACAGCGGCAGCCACGGGCAGATGGCGGTGCTCCACCACAGTGCGCCGAGGGGCATCATCCACAGCTGAATCAGGCCACGGTGAGGCAGAAAGAGCCGCCGGGAATGGCCGGAGGCTGGAAGTGGTGGACACGGCCACCCGGCCACATCGACGAAGTGGCCCGCACCTACAGGCCACAGTCCCTCGATGGCACGCAGTCCAGCGACCATGTGCAAGACCCAAAGCATGTCCAGTTTAGATGGTCATGGTGCACTGTAAGCTGGATGCCTACACATCCAGTTGGAGGATAATAGGCACATGCTCTTGTGTTGGGCATAGGATACGGGCATGGTATTCGATCCGAACTAGGGCACGAAAATCAGGATGCAGCATGGCCTGGGTTGGTTTAAGATGGTCTGTTGTTGTGGGCTAGGTTGAAGACATAATATCAAGCCACTGGGTGGCCCAAGAGGGGAACAGACTGGCCCGCTGGTTACAATCCGGTTTAGATAAGACCAGGTCATTGGGTGACCTAGCGAGCTGGACCCCTGGCCGAACCCTACTAGGTCCAACAAGGCCCAATGGGCCTGTCCTAGTGGTCAGACCGAACCGGGCCTGCCCAGACCCGAACTGGGTCAAGCCAAGTCAGGAAAACTGGTTTGGGGCATGCGGGGGCCCCGGTCCGGGTTGGTCGGGACAATTTGACTGGGTCAGACCGGGCCCGGACGTAACCGGCCCCTGTTTACTAAAATGTCAATAACTTACAAACCAAGAGTCTGATTGATGATATTTTTATAGAGTTGGAACCATTTCGATGAGGTAGTTATTTTTACATACTCTAAGGAGGTTTTAATAGAAGTTTAAATGAGAATAATGGATTAAGGAGAAGTTTCTCTTAGAATCAAGTGCACTATATGCAAGAATCCTATGGATGACTGAGACCTGAAGACTGCTGACAAGCGACTCTGTGTAGATCATCTATGATGGCCTAGTGGGAAGCAGATCTGTGTGACCTAGTAGACCCTTGGTACTCATCATGGATGAGTACCTCAGTATGATGGCCAATGTGAAAATCAGCTCTGTGTGACCCGGCAGGCCCATGGTGGGGATAAACTCTGTGTGACCTAGCATACCCATGGTACTCATCAAGGAAGAGTGCCACATAAGTCAAAGGCTAGTGGGAAGCAGCTCTATGTGACCCAACTGGCCCATAGTGGGGAGCGGCTCTGTGTGACCCCGCATTCCCATGGTACTCATCAGGGAGTAATATCCCAGCATCCCAAGGTGTTCAGTGATACAACTAATGGTCATACTTTCCTACTCTAGATTATACCTGGTGTGAGCTGTCTTGCTTCGTGGTTTTATTCGTGGTTTTCTTTGTGGATTACTTTGTGGTATTTCCTTGTTCTTTGTGGGTCCCTATTGAGTATATTATTACTCAACCCTACACGGGCTTCGCCCACATGTGTTGTGTCTGGTGCAGTTGACTGATGACTTGTCAGAGGACTTGGTGGCCTAGGACCAGGTGGTTCCCAATGATATCAGGCAGGCAGGATATGCTTCTATGGATTATGAAATCTACTCTGTACTTACAAAGCAGGTGGGATTTTTAGTGGAAGACTTTCCATCGATCTTTTACTTACTCTTGTTATAGTTTTCTTTTGTTGGGTTTTAATTCTGGACCATTTACTTCCAGTTGTACCTTTACACTCAGTGGTTGTTGAGTAGCATGCATGTTCTCTTTTCCAATTTTCTTGGGATGTGGTTGTGTGTACGTGTGTATAGGTACTCAGGAAAATTCCTCCCACTTTTAGGTTGATACCTTTCACGCTAGTCACTAACCCCTGGACTTTAGGAGGCAGTCTTGGGGGAGTCACGGAACGGGCCCCAGGGGACAGGTCATGACATTATTAATTGGGTAAAGTATTAACATATGTATGCTAGATTTCTAATAAGAATTTTTGTATTGATTATGTTTATTGATTGGAGAAATTACTAACAATTCGTATGATAGTTATTCAATATGAATGTTTATTTTGATTATGTTTCTCCCCTTTAATATGAGGAATGCATTAGACTTAGTGAGTGATGAGTGGGGCCCACTATAGCCCCTCAATGCATGGGTAGGTATGATAAAACAACCAATATTGGGTATTTGGCTGAGGATTTACCCATTTATGTAATATATATTAGAATAAGGCCTTAATGATTTGGTGATAATGTCTGGAATTATTCATTCCTTCGTTATAAGATTATTTATTGATGTCCATGTGATTATTCAATTTGTTAGAATATCCATAAATAAGTTTCAATATTATGTGATTATTTATATGGAATTATTTTCATCATCATTTATTCCTATCATATTACTCTTCATGTTAACATTATTGATTAAATTGAATGTGTTTCACTTATTTACCTTTCCATATTGAGCATGCTTTATTTTTTCATGATATTTTCCACTATGCGCATACCCTTACTAAGCATTAGAGCTCACCCCTTTCTTATGTTTTATTTCCCCAGGATGTCAGGAACTGTATTCTAACTTATATATGGGGATATAAAAAAGGTAATAATGGTGTTCTTAAATAAAATTCTATAATTTATTTTATGTTTTAAAAAGTAATATGAATTTCAAGTATGTATCTAGTTTTTCGAGGCTACTAAAATATTTGGTCCTTTGGGATAAAATCACTTGTATCCAATACCAATGTAATAAAGTAACCAATAACTTTGGTCTACTAGGGTTGGGTTCTTTACAGTTGGTGTCAGAGAAAGTTTATAAAAAACCTTGGGAATTAAATTTAGGAAAACATAGATTAGAGAACATAACCCTATGACTAATTTTGAGGATAATTCTAAGTAAATTGGTAAGGTAGGGATTATATAGATTTATTAGAAATACATCCCTATCTAGATATTACAAGTGGATGTGGCTCTAGAACAGTTATACCTGGGGGTAATAAATATGAAAAGTGAATATTGGCCTTTGACTCTATTGTCACCTGGTGCATGACAATGAGCCTTGATACATGCCTGGTTTTACACTCCCATGGGATATTATAGGGTAAATTCACAGTTTCGTTATGAACCATAATAAAGGATTTGAATAGATGGTGATCATGGATGGACTATATTAAACCTAAGGTGTAATTTATTGAAAAAAAATTCATGATTTAGACATCTTATAATTGATTTTTAATTATTATGATTATTGCTTCTCATACCATGATTTTTGGTTTTAGTCAATGAATATAACTAGGAGTAATGGTATTAACACTTAATATGATGTAAAATATTGTGATTGTAGGAAACCAAATGGTATTATGACTAAATAAAAATATATTATGATTATTCCTAATCAGTTATCCCAATATATGATTAACAATATATACCTTAGCTAAATCTCAGACTCACCAAGGAAGAGATGGATGAAGTTTTCTAATAGCTTGAGTGGTGGAGACCATGGAGGAATAAAGGCTTAGTTTCCTTCATATCAGAAATGTAGAAAGAGACACCCATGAGAAAGTCTCAATGAAACAGAAATTTTTTTTATATGTGGAAAATAATATAATAGAGAAATTAATTTTTGAAGAAAATTAAGGAGTTCAATAGAGAGAAATAAATTTAATCTTTGAGATCCATTTAGAGTTTTTTGTCTTAAATGTGGGTAACATGGGAATTATCCCAGTCAATGACCACTTTTAAAGGTAAACCCCTAGAACAAGGAAGGACCTATGTTACACTAATTTTTAAATTAAAAGGTTTTATGTATTTAGGTTTTGGGATCCAAGAATTATGTTTTAGAAGTATTTTTATCAATGGTATTTTGTTTTTAAGAATCGTGAAACATCTAACAATTGTGTTAATTTTTTGAAGAATATATTTCTTTATCTAAGGTTAAATTAAGATTTATGGATAACATCATGGGTTTATGAGTTTAAGGTGGATCATAAGTTTAAACTCTTAGAGACCCCTTTTATTTTTTAAGTGATTAGATTCTAAGATGACTAAGAGTATTTTAGGAGACATTTTTGATAATATAACCTTTGGGATTAGTATGGGTTTTAGTGAAAATTTTATTTGATGAATAATTTCTTTATAATTTGTAGAAATAAGTTTTATGGTATTGATAACATTTAGGTTTAATATGATCTTTGATGTTAAGGTAATAATAATCAATCTGATTTTGTGGAAAATATAAGTCGTATAGATAATCTTTATGAATAAAAAGTGATTTGACGGATAATGTTATTTTTGAGGATGTCTATCATATTTTTGGGAATGTTATAGGAATTATATTAATATAGTTTTAGAAAAAGGACAACCAACATGTCAGGTGACAACCTTTCATATTCAGAAAGGTTATAGGGCTTGAACCCACAACCAAAGACTGGCAAGGATGAAATTCCTACCACTGGCCTATGTTATGTACTGGGTAATATGAAATTATTTTTACTAAACCAATTTTATAGATAAAAATTAATCTGGCCAAATATTTTTGAATTTTTATGATTTTTAGGTGATTAATGATATTTAAGGAGACATTGTATTGGGTTAAGATGTATATAAAACCATTAGGTTTAACATAAAGGATTATTTGGTAATAATTATTTTATGTTTTTATAGATTTAAGCTAAAGGGTTTTAGGTATAAATACATATGGAATGGATTAAGTTGAACTTTGTGTGCTACTACTGAAGTTTAGAGATTAATGTATTATATTGGATAACTTAAGCTAACAATTTTGGTTTTGGTAAATATTTAAAGACATTTAAAAGTAATTTTCACTCTTTTATGAATCTTATGATTTGTTAAAAGTTAATTTTAGTGCTATAGGAATAAAAATTTCAACTTGTATATTCATTTCTTAGAGCAAGAAATAAAGTGGAAATCGATCGAAGCACAACCAAAGGATAAAATTAAGCTTGTGATATAAAAAGATATCAAGTAAGTTTATTTTATAGTGTTTTATATTTTGATAGTAAAATAATCCCTCAAATTTAGGAAAAGAAACTTGAAATAAAAATATCATACATTTACCTTTGTTTTTTATGAATCAATTTTTCTTTTTCACACCTCATTGGTTTGTGGTTTTTTTGTCATTAAATTTCTCTTGATCATTTACATTATTCTGATCAATGATATCTATCAATCTCTATAATTATTTATAATTTTCTTCCATGACTATATTTTCACTTCCCTCTAAAAATTTTCTACTTGGAAACATAGTTATGTGTTATTCTATATAACCTCTATAATTTCTTTTATCTCTTATCAAGAGGATGTTCTATTAACCCTTTTTATTATGTGGGATTTCAAAAAGGTTATTTTAAAATAAAAAAAAACCTTATTTTTCAAGAACAAGTTAAAATTGAGAGGATGTGATTTATTGTAGTTTTGAAGAATATAACACCCCCAATATTTTAAAATAAGAACATCATGTTAGATATCATGTATGACACACAACACCAAGCTTAAACGACCTGTAGAATATATTATTTAAATATGAACATTATAACCTATATGTTAAATTGGAGAGTATGAATAAAACTAAGTAAATTATTAAAACTCATATTGTTTACAAATGTATTAAATAAATTCATTTTTATCAATGTATTAGTAATTAAAATAAAAAATATTTGAAATTAAAATAAATGTTTTTCTGAAAAAAATTGTTTTTATACACACAATGTGTTTTTATGTTAATAAATTATATTAATCACTATTTTTTAATTATTTTAATAAAATTTATATATTATATATTCAATAAAATGATTTATCATTCATAAAATAGTTTTTCTAGGAATGGGATAATAATAAATCTAGCTTTATGCTTAAAAACTGTTTCTTTTTAAACGGTTTTGTCGTGTTTTGTGCGATTATTTTAAAAATTATTTTTTACCAATTTTAAAAATATTATTTGAAAAATTAAATTAATTTTTTAAATTTTAATTTAAAAATTATCTTAGAGTTAATTTTTTATAATTTTTTGAAAATATTTATTTTTTTGATGAATAGTGAAAATATTGATTTTTATTGAAAACTGTCTTTTCATTTAAAGAATTTAAAAAGATATATTTTGTTTTCAAATGTATAAAAGGTAAAATTATTTCAATTATATTATTATTAATCCAATTTAGATCATTGGAATCAATTCTATATCAAAACTTGGTATAAAAACTTTTGTTCTTGAGAAAACTTTTCTTTGGAAAATCGTATTTTCATCGAGCATGTGGGTTTAATTGTAATTAAATTATACCACTTATATAAATTTAATTTTATAAAATGGGTTACATATTTTTAATCATCATAATTAATGTTATATAATAATTCCATCTTAATTTATGTTAATAATGAATAGTAAAAATAGTAAAAATTAATAACCATGGTTAAGGTTAAACTGGGTTTACTTGGGGTTAATCTAAGAAGATAAGTGTTAAAATGACCTAAAAAATTTTAAAATTTATTTTGGATGGAAATATTTAGACCTTATACCATCTAAATTTTTATAATTAATCATTTATAATCCTTTTTTATGTGAATAAAGTGGTTATAATTTATTGTTTTCAAAAAAATCTAAGTGTGTCACCTCCCCCACTTATAAAAGAGCATCTCATCTCCTCTCTTATTCACACTTCCAAAGCCATTCGGTTTAAAAAAAACTTCCAAAATCTCTTACTTAAATCCCTCCCCATGTCCTATAATCCATTTTTTGATCATAATATTAATCTAGTAAGTATTTAGGTATAGACCTAAAGAGGTTCTCCAAAGAAGAGGTGTAGTTCTTAACCATGTGTCTTCATTATATTTATTCCTCTAACCCATTAAAATATTATCTAGATATGAAAAAATAATAACACCATTATATCCCATAAACTAAGATGTTATTTTTTTAATTTAATAAAATATATCCATCTCCTCTTCATCAAATATAAAATGAAACCATTGATCATGTGTACGGAGGACTACCGCCTCGCGAACCAATGTAATTTGTTTTCCATAACCACCTCTCATGGATGGATATAATGGTGGATTTTATATATATATATATATGTGTGTGTGATATAATTATACTTATTTTATTTTAATATCACATCCACATTCTTAACTTATAATATGTTAGAAAACAATAATGTCTCTCGTGCGTACATGTGGACTACCGCCCCCACAAAATGATGTGATTTGTTTTTCATTTTATTTTGACATGGATGGTAATAAGTATTTATTATATTAAAAAATATGATTTATATGATATTATAACAATTCTTAAAATTTTAATTATTATTTATATTTCTTTCATTCCATCCATAAAAAAATGAGAACATTGTTTATGTGTATGTACGGTGTGTCGTATCCATGAATGATGTAACTCATTTTGTTATATCTAAATTTTATGAACTATTATATATAATTATATAATTAATATATATTATATTTATATAATAGTTAAAATTATATATATTATGTAACTATGATCAAATTATAAGTACTAAAACTACCAAACCAAAACATACATGAAAAACAATGCAATTGTCTCCTAGAATAGTGATTTTAACAAAGAATTGTTAATAAACAGGTAATGAAAATTTATAATTAAATAATATATGGTATGTTATATATGTTTATGTTTCTATAATATATTTATAATTATTATATATTTATTATAAATGAGGTTCAAACACATATGAAGGAAATCAGACCTAGGTAAGGGTTTCTCGTCTCACTTTTACTTTCATGATACATATGAAATATTCATCACTTATTCCTTTTTTGTTGTTCATATACTACCCATTTGATATGATATATTATAAATCTATTTATCTTCATGGTATTTAAATTTTCATTTTAAGTTATTTATTTTATGGGGATTATGATTCAAAAGTTACCAAAGTGGTAAGGGTTTATTTCACAATCAGATCATTATTCGGGATTGTTTATGTTTAAGTCTCCCTTGGGGAAATTGATTGATATTTATATCTTAAAGCCAATATATTTTCTTATCCTATATTGATTCATTAAATTTTTAAGTAATAGTATCATTTTCCTCTCTTTAGTGCTTAAAATGGTTGAGAAAAAGTTTTTAATAAAAGTTAACTTTATTTCTATCTTCAATCAAGAATCATTTTTCTTCTATATTATTGTTTTCTAAAAATATTTTCAAATTTGTATTTAGAATTCTCTAAATGATTTATTAAATTCATTTTTACCCATGTTTGACTTTTCACAAAATGTTTTGAAATAAATATTCCTGTCATTTTTTGAATGAGGTACTTTTTAACCCTTTTACAACAAAGTTAAAGTAATGCTTTTTAAACTTTTACATCAAGTGTGGAATTACCCATCATCATGAAAAATTGTTGTTTTAAAGATTCCCTCACAATTTTTCAAGGATTTTTTTAATGAAAAAAAATCCTATTATTCTGGAAATTTTTTGTTTTTGAAAGTGATTTTCAAAGTGAAAAGGATATATTCCTTAATAATGTTTTTAATGGAATTTTTATTATATTTATATTCATTAATTAAAACAACCATAATTTTACCATATGATACATTAGGAATATTTTTTAATGATTCTATACTTATTATTTATATATATATTTTATGATTAGTTTGATAGGGATATTCTATTTGATACCATTCTTCATAGTAATATGGATGGTTTTTTATTATATTTATTGATTGGGGAAAGTATTAACATTCACATACTAGTTTTACCATAAGAAATTTTATGTTTATTATGTTTATTGATTGGGGAAATTATTAAAATTTGGTATTATAGTTCTTAAATATGAATGTTTACGTTGATTATGTTTCTCCCCTTTCATATGAGGAATGCATTAGACTTAGTAAGTGATTAGTGGGGCCCTCTATAGCCCATCGATGAACCGGTAGGTCTCATGAGACAAACTAGATTGGGTATTTGGATGATTATTTACCCATTTATGTAAGGTGTCTTGTCACAGGGCCTTGATAATATAGTGATGATGTTTGGTATTACGAATTTTCTCATTATGAGATTAGTTATTGTTGTCCATGTGATTATTCAATTAGTTAGAATATTCATAGATAAGTTTCAAGATTATGCGATTATTTATTTGGAATTATTTTGATCATCAGTTATTCCTTCCATATTATTATTTATGTTCAATTTTTTTATTAAATGAAATATTTTTCAGTTGTTTACCTTTTCATATTGAGTGTGCCTTATTTGTTCATGGTATCTTTCATTGTACGCATACTCTTACAAAGCATTATAGCTCACCCATTTTTTATCTTTCATTTACCTAGATGTCAAGAAGATTATTGTGATTGATATGTAGGGATTTGAAAAAGGGAATAATGTTGTTCTCAAAGAAAAATATATGTTGTATTTTATGTTTTCAAACGTAATTTGAATTTCAATTATGTATCTATTTTTCCATGGCTACTAAAATATTCAGTCTTTTGGGATGTGATCGCTTGTATTTATCACAAATGTAATAAAGTAACCATTGAACATGGGATACTATTTTCATGGTCATTAAATTATCACCTTCAAATATGAGCCATTTTGGAGCCATTTTTCTAAGAAAGTGACTTGACATTATTGTAAATCTTTGAGAAATTACAACAGTGCAACTCACCTCAATTATAAAATAAAACCTCATCCCCTCACTTATTCACACCTCTTAATCCATTTATCTTGACCAAAACCTACCAAAATATCACTCCCATAATCCTTATACACGTTCTAGAGCTAGTTTTATTTCCAAAATGCCAACCCTGTGATCCTTAATAAGAGATCCAGATGAGGTTTTCTAAGAGAAGGTAATTATCTTCACCGAGCTCTTTCATTTTACTTCTTCTTTTACCACCTTCAATTATGCCTTAAAAATTACAATTTAATTACACCATTATATATCATATACTTAGATGTTATTGTGTTTATGGAATAATATTTATTCATCTCCTTCTCCATCAAATGGGAAACAAAATCATCACTCATATGTACGACGGACTACCGCCTCGCAAACTGATGTAATTTGTTTTCCATCACCGACTCATGTGGATATCCATAATTATGGAACCAATGAGTATATATTATAATTAATAAATAATATTTATTATATAAATTTAATATATCATCTACTACCTTACCCTTTCACCCATTAAAGAAATGATAACATCACTCGTGTGTACGTACTACCTACCGCCTCCATGAAGCGATGTGATTCATTTTCCATGTTAAAATTTTAAGAATGATTCTAAAAATGTATCCAATAAATAAATATTATATTTATAATTTTAATATAATTATATAGATGATGGAACTATATCCTTTTCACACGAATCAGAACTTCCATGATAAAGCATGCATGAGAAAACGAAGTAGTCAACACCTAAAACAATGGTAATAATGGAATATTATTAATGATCAGGTGATAAGATGTTATAAAAGGATCATATATGATATTATAAATATGGATATGGTTCTTTTATATGTTAATAACATGTTTTAAATCATTATACATGAGGTTAAATCACTTTCAACTAAAATGAAGTGTGAGGTAAGGGAATTTCATCTCAATTTTCACTTCATTGAGACATATTTGGTGTTATGAACCTATTTATTTTTCTGTGGTGTATATATTGTACATTTGATATATTTAACATCAATAAATATTTATTATTTATGATTACTATTTAAATTCAATTTTATTCTTTCAAGGGTTTTCAAATTAAAAGTTACCAAAAATGTAAAGATTTATTCGACAATCTCGTTTATTGGGACTAAATTAATTTTCATAGAAGGAATATTATAATCCAAATTTTATAAAATCCATGTATTTTATCATAATATGAATATTTAAGGAGTTTCCATATTTCCTTCTAAAATTTAATCTCTTTGACACTTGAATCAAGTAAATAAATTTTTAAAATAAAACCCGATTTTATTTCTCTTTTAATCAGGTATATTATTCTTCTATATTTATATATTTTCAAAATTGTTTTACAAAATTAATTTTTATTTAGAAAATAATTTATTAAGAAAATTTTAAGTTATCCTTGATTTTTTAAAAGTTATAAAGGAATCTTTATAATTTTTTCTAAAAGGGTCAATTTTAACTTTCTTCACAAAAAGTCAAAAGGAATGTTTTTTAACATATACGTAGTTAACATAATTTTAGATATCATGATAATTTTATTATATTTAGATTCTTATAAACGTTTTAAATTATTTTAAAAAGTAAATTCTTAAATGTAATAATATTTTAATATTTCATTTCCATTTTATCTATTTCTCTAAAGGACGTGATTTTATATTTCTGATGGATCTATGGTCATATCTTTTCTCTTGTTAATTTTTTGGTCATTAACTATCACTTGAAACATTCACTTTTTTATGATCATTGCACATTAGATTTCTATTAAATATCCATATTATTTTTACCATGGAAAAAATTATTTCCTAAACCATATACCATTTTTACACATGGTGTTTTACTATGAAAGTTATTTGATTTGATGAGGAATATCTTGATAAATATATATTCTTTACTCGATATGGATATTTATTGATAAGGAATATTATTTCTGAATTGAATTGATAATTCAATATATTAGGAATGAATTGGAAATTTACTGATGGGTGGGTCATATTTATAGATAGCCCATGATTCATTGACAGGTCTCATGAGACAAATCAGTTGTCCAAATTAAATGATTTTCTAATGTACACCCACTCATTGATTAAAATGACTTGGTTAATAGATTTGATGGTATAAATATCATGATTTTTGAGATCATGATGTATAACAATATTCATTTCCATCATTAGTAATTTAGTTCATATTATCCATGAGATTATTGTATTTATATTATCCATTGATGTATTTCATGATCAAGTTATTGATTAAATGGCATGTGTTTTCAATTATTTACCTTACTATATCAATTAAGCCTTATTTATTCATGATATCTTCCAATGTACACAGAACTTACTGATCATTTGAACTTTCCATTATTATTTTTCCTTTCCCTAGGATATGAAGAATAATTCTTTGAATGATTACAATGGTGTCAAATTTTTTCCATTGCTATGTTTTATATTTTATTCCAAATATAAAATGGGTATCATGTATGTATATGAATATCCAAGTTTATTAAACTTTTAGGTACTTTGGGATTGGTACCCTTGTATTTATTCCAATGTAATAAAGTAGTCACCAACTATAGTTTATTGGAGTCAAGGTTATTTCAGATAACATTATGGACATTGGAAGTCTCTCTATCTTTAGTCCTAATGCACGAAACAAGGAAGGTGAAATAAAGGAGTGAAAAGCTCCAAAATCAAACAAATTAGAAACTAAGTTATATGATAAATTTATTATACCTTGAACAACCTCAGGTCCTTTTGAGGTTGGAACCACCATATCATGCATCTTCCCATGCCTAACTCCTCTTCCTCACTACTGAAGACCCCCACAACCATGCTCTGGTATGGGTCCCTGAGGATGAGGACCATCGTGGGGCCACTAAAAAAATGATTTATACCAATAAAAATGTATTTACTGATAACATATCTATTAGTAAAATTAAGTAATTTCAATAAATATTATTCTTTACTGGAATTAATTTCAAGTACCAACACTTATTTTTATTAACAGTTTTATCTGTTTATATTGATAGTTCAATGCCAACAAATATTTTTACAACAGTTAAATCTATTTAAATATCATAGCATTACCAATAAAATTTTACTAACATGTTAATATTTTATTAATAATAACTATTACTAACAAATAATTTTTCATTAATAAAAATTATTACAATAAACCATTTAATAACAACAAAATTTTTATCAATAAATAAGTAAGAGAAACCAGGTTTTTTATATATATTGTTATTTTTATATCTAAATTAAGTATATATTTCATGGGGTTTTATGAAAAATATCTAATTAATTAATTTTAATTTTATATTTCCTCTAAATATCAACATTTTTTGTATTTTTCAATGTTATTAATTTAATAATCATTTAAATAATTTTTTATGAAAAAAATATTTTATATTTTTACATATATGTTTAATTTTTATCTTCCTCGCTAGCCTATGATACCTTCACTTAGATTAGATCTCAAATAACATCATTGATCCCTCTCCTCACCCCCATATTTGATCTCAAATCCCACTAGAAATTGTTATAGATAATCCATTCAGAACAATATCTCCAAAAATGTTTGCAGTTTTGATCCCCCTTGGAATTGTGATTTGTTCATATGCCCTTCCTCCATTACCCCATATAGTTGATCATTTTTCAGTATCTTAAGAAATATTTCCTTATATAGTCTATTATCCATAGTTTTCTAAGCTCCTTTATAGCATACAATTTTTATTTTTCTACAGGAAAACCCTAATTTCACTTGGAAAAACCCTAGCTGCCTCCATAACCTCTTCTAGTCTGTGTAGAGAATGAAATATAAAGTACATGATTATAGTCTCATATATTATAGTGATACACCCCAATTATCAGATAAAAATATTCATCTATGTATATTTCATTCACTAATATTTCATCTTGTAGTAAATAATTTCTTAAACTTCAAGTTTAAAAATTTTAGTTTGCATATTCCCAATTGAAATACACATCCCAAAAACTATAGTTGTTTCGCTAAACTCTTCATGTTTGTGATTCCCCTACAATAGAAGGTATATCTTTGGTTAAGAAACTATTTAAAACTATTCTATAAATTATGATCTTTAATACCTAAATTCCAATACATATGTTTTTATTTGTATATTTCTCTCACTTTTTTCATTTTATAGAATTAATTGTTATATTCATTTATTAAATAAACTAAATTTCTATATTATGGTACCAATATTGTTACCCTAATTTTTTTTAATCTGATCCATTTTTTTATTTTATTAAGTGTATCTAAGTTATGTCAATACAATTATCCATTTTAACTACATCTAATTTATATTTCACTTATATCAATTATAAAAAGTTCTAGTTTAAATAAGGAATTATGTTTTTTTTTTCTAATATTATTATAGTTTAATTAGACCCATTGATGCATATTATTTTCATGATATAAGTCATTTTTCAAATTGGGATGCTCTCTTGGAATGCAGGCTGAAAACTTCATTTCAATTGAAACTTTTTTTTTAATTTTTTGGATGTTTGTATTAATCAGAATTGGGATAGTTCAAGAAAATTATTTCTAGAAATTTAATGTGATTATAATAAAAAAATACAAGCTATTTATATAGGAATAATAATAAATTTAGTGGTTTTCATATCCTTTTTCTTATTATCTTTTTCTATTTCATTTTATATTCTTATTTACTTTCATTTATTTATAAATTTTGATAATTTTTGGATTTTCAATGGCTGTTTGGATAGATAATGAGTTCACCAATCTATCAGTTTTTCCTATACCTTTATATTTATCATAATTCATTTTATGGACTTAATTGATATATATCAGATTCATTTAATTATTGTGACCAATACTACCAGGTGTTTTATGTTTTTCATATTGATAGATTTTGGCCCAACTCTTTCTCATTAATTTTCCAATCCCCATCAGTTTCAATTCATCCTCGACATTCATATTTTAAACTCACTTTCCATATTTCAAGTTTCAATAATGTTGTCATTTATTCTTTTTTGATTTAGTGTATCCAGTTTATATTACTACTTTATTTTATTATTGTACATTATGTTAATATTTTTATAATTCCCCCTATTTAATTGAACATTTACAATAATTTATTTTTTCCCATTTACTGTCTCTAATTAAAATCTAAATTAAATATATTGTAATAAATTATCATAACTATGTGAAAAAATAATCCATGTATAATATAGAATCATTGTGTTTGATCTATTAGGTATTATTCACTAATGTTGTCTATGTTTCCATTAAAAATAGTTTATAATCCATTTATTTTTTGTATTCCATCAGTTAAGAATGTGCCTTAATCTTTGTATAATCTAGAATCACTATGTGTGAACTATTAGGTATTCTCCACCAAATCTATCCATGTTTTCACCAAAAATAGTTAATAATACCTCTTTTTTTATTATTCCATTATCTAATAATTTTCATTGATCAAAAAAATAAAACCAACACTAAAAATATAATTGAATATTCTTACCTTTCTTTAATTTTAATTGATGTTTGTGTAATGAAAAAAATCTTTTGTTTCTTACAACCCCTATAACTCTACTAAATAATAAAATGGGACAAAAATAATATGTATTTATCATAACTAATATGTATTGATCACAATATTAGTTTCATAAATAATATTAGTTCATAACATATATGAATTTTGATCAATATGTATTAGGTAAATGTATTTTGATCAATAAATGTTAGTTCAGAACTAATATTACAATCTCAAATATATGATAACTAAATTATGTAAAACAACAAAAATACATATACTATGATCAATATATGTATCTGAACAAATATAAATTTTTTTGCATAAAAAATAAAATATCATATTAATTATAAACTAATATTACATATCATGTGTATTTATTTTAGTTTAGAACTAATATGTAATATTCATAATTGATATGTATTTTTCAGATCTATATGTATTTATCACAATATTAATTCAGATCTAATATAAGTTCAAAACTAATATTGGTTTAGAACATATATGTATTTTGATCAATATATATTAAAATGAAGGTCATTTATGTATTTTGATCAATACATGTTAGTTTAGAACTAACATTATGATCTGACATATGTCATAACTATTATGCGTACAACAAAAGATATTACATATGTGTATTTTGATCAATATATATTATATCAAAATATTAGTTCTAATGTCACAATATCATAACTAATATTAAAATATATGCATAAAAATTATTATTCCATGTTATATATGGATCATGACTAATATTATATATGAATTATATCCACACATATGTTCTTCTAGATTTTATCTTTCATTGTACCTCTCCATTAAATACTCCATGAATCTTTAGATAATCTTCTAGAACTTTTCATCTATTCTGTGTGATTTTACGCTTAGATATATCATGTGGTACCTTTCAAGGTTTCATCAAATGGTTTGTCTAGGTGCCTTTTCACCATTTTTAATGTATGATTTAGAATATTTTTCCAAAAAATTTACCCGTTTTTAACTTTAGATAATTTTCATGGAACAATGTAGATATTCTACCAGATATTAAGTTTTTCAATCAGAGTATAAAACAAAAACTTCCCAAATTACATTCTATTATTAACTATATTGTTATATTATTACTTTTATTACTTAAATCAATATATATCTTCTTTTTCCATGATTTTTTAAGGTATTTATGATCCAAATAGTGTATTCATTTCAATTTATAATGCTTTATTAATGAAAAATATATATATGATACCATACCAAGTGCCTTTATAGCTTAATGACTTTCAATAAGTGTGTTCCATCCCTTTTATATGTTATTGTATTTTATACATCCATGTGTGGTTAAATGTTTTGGTTGATATAGATATAATGTGAAAGGGATATTCTACTTAGTAAATCTTGGAAAATTTTGAGTAGGCAGCTATATAAACTTCTGGGTTTGATTTATATATTTTGGTTTTATATAAATTCATGCATGTTTTTATGTTAACAAATTTTACATAGCTATACTATTTCCCTTAATTTTAATTTCTAGAAAGAAAAAATATAAGGTGATTTGATTCCCTAATGAGTTGATCAAACCACACATGAAGCACCTTTTTCTCATAATTTCACTAAAATTTTAGTTTTAAACATAATTTAACATTTTTACCAACCACCTGCATGCTTCCTTTTCTATTAATAAATTGAAGTTCCTAAAACACTCATAACAACATGTTAACCTGTACTATTTTGGAACACCATAGTTATATCACCATAAGTATCTTTAACATACTTTTCATGTGGCCATAATAATTATTTATGTATTCTAATTGTGTCACTACTACCACTATATTATTTATGATACTACTTAATGTTTTTTCATTTTCACTACTTAGAATTAGCATTTAAAAAACACAACTTTCAAAAACTACAAGTATATCACCATTTATATGTTATTATGCTGAAGAATCATTCAGTATAAAATGTAATATATTTCTATCAACGTGTTAAAATTACCCATGGTCACTCCTATAAAAGAGCGCACCTATCCTTGATTATAAATAAACTAATAAACCAAATCCACTTTGTTTCCCCTTTTCTATAGTATTGCCTATAGTTTCATTTAGAGTATATATTTTATGTTATCATGGATCATGGTTGATTTTATATTATCACTAAATCCAACATGTTTGGTGGAAATATAAAATATATTATTTGAATGATTTTTGGTATCTTTCATATGTAGATGACTGTTGAATGTATTTTTTTCAGGTCTATTTCTTTCTTTGGGTAGAATTTCCATGTTTTGATACCTTATTTTCATTTATTGTTAACGTTTTATGATTGAAATTTTCAGTTGACGATCATGAACAAACTCATTTATTTTGATGAATGAGATTCATTTTATATGAATTTAATGGGTTCAAGGATTATTCTATTCATTCAAGTGATTTCTTTTGGAATATAAAGTGTTTTCTAGAAACAAAATATTGGAGACATTTATTATACTCTAATAAGTTCTTAGAAACTATAACATGAGTTTTATGAGTAGTTTTAAAAAATATGTTGTCCTACAAACCAAACATAGGTGATTTAACTTTATCTAACATTTTTATTCACTGGATGAAGTATTTTTTATATTATTTTGAATAATTTGGTTGTTTTATAGTTGATGTAATGTTAACCTATCTGTTGTTTATTTTTCAATGACAGTTCAATCCATGTTATATGGTGTTTATTTTTACCTCATTGGATGAAATTTTTAAAGTATTCTTAGCCAATCAGTTATCATATTTTTACTTAAGACTAATAAAGTAATTTTGGTTTCCATTACTATATTTTTGTTTTTCTAAGATATTTTCAAATTTTATACTTTTTTATTTTTTGATTCCCTATTTTAATGTGAACCCCATTATTAATGAAGTATGATTATATTTTTTCCCTTAATTATTTTAATATGGGGTTTAATTTTTAGTGGTTGATCATTTCATATGTATATAAATGGTTTTCTGGTGCTTTAGATCTAATTCATTAAAGTTATAATAATCCATGAATTCAATTGTTTAAACTCTCAACATAACCACTCATTATATTCCATGAATTGATAGGTGCATTTCACATGAATTTAATGTGATTTAGGGTCTACTAAATATCACTAATTAATTACATCTTTGACAATTTTTTGGTATGTTATTCTCTATGATAGTCTTTCTAAAATATTATTGTAATCTACATGAAAAAAATAATGTATAATTTAATTTTTTAGCTATAAATGATGACATAACTCATGTATTATAATATGCATGATGAATTTAAAATGAATTTAATGGCTTCAAGGTCCTATATGATACCACCTATTAAAACTTTTTAGAACACTTTATACTATTGGTAACTACTTCTACACACACAAAAGTGATTTTGGAATAATAGTATTCTTGTAATAGAATACGTACTACTTATTTTTTTGTGCTATTTTTAATATCTAGAAACTATTGTAACATCTTTTAGTAAGTGTGATAAGAGATATAAACTATTAAAATAAGTGTTTTCAAATAGACCTAATTGAGGGGACTCATTTTTCTTCAAAAAATTAATTATTTACAGGCTAAAATTGTTGTAGTGTCTTTTTAAATTTTTTCTTTTCAAAAACTAAGAATGTAAGCTGCTAGTATTCCTTTGGATGTCATTTTAACTATGTATTTTACCTATTTTATTTCCATGCATGTGCATTTTTTATATATAATTTTTTTATATATGTGAAATTTTTATTTATATACATCTTCTTGATTCCAGTATGATTGAGGATGAACTGATTCCATAAAAAAATTAAGAAAGGGGACCTTCTTACATGATTGGTGATGATCAGGTGCTTCTAGACACCTGCATCCAAAATTATAGATGATCTAATTCAATTTGATCCTCCTATAGGTGATCACCACTATTGTGTCCATTTAATGGCTAAGTGGCTGAAAGTCATGCATGGCCCTCACTGCTAGTGTGAACCATCATGGTGATAGCTGATGTTTGAGAAAAATAGTGTATGGATGAAGTTTTATAGAGTTTCATGTAATGTCTCTTGATCATTTTTAAACATGTTTTTAACATGTTTCATTGATATTAATTCCTTTTCTTAGAGTTTCTTCCAGGAATACTCTATCGATATACACTCCAACCAAAACTCCTATGACACAGAACAACACATCTTTAATCGCATCCCATTTTCTAAATAACAGAAATAAGGAAAACATCTTCAAGTGTAGTATAGATGTTAAGAAGAACTAGAATGATATGAGTAGGGAGATGAATAAGAGATTGACAGATACAATCAATAAGGGTGGTGACATGTATATCAAGGTGAAGAAAATCCTAAAAAATATAAATATTTGCAATGGTGGTACATATTTCAAGGTGAAGAATAACCGGAATGATACGGGTATTAGGGAGATGAATAAGATGATCATGAACAAAGATCAGGTGGTGAGAGTGGAAATGGTGGAACTGGACCCGGTAGAGAATTAAGCTATAACTAAAAATTAGGGTTCATCAATTATGCAGTATAGTTGTGTATTTTATTTTCAAATCAACATTTTAACTAATAGAAATGTTGTGTTCTAAGAACCAATTTATTATAATTTCATATAAGTTTGTTTTATAATTATTATATAATAAATATAATATATATTAATATATTAATAAATATAATATAAAATTTAAGCTACAAATATTGGAATACTCATTTATAATATTTAATTTAAAATATAATTTAAAAACATATATTAATTTTTGGTATTTATTGTAAATTTTGATAATAATATTATCAGAAAATAAATTTTTCATATGAATATATTGATAAAAAATTTAACCAACATATATATTATATGTTAGTATTATTATAATTTCAAAAGAATTATTTTATATTCCATAATAACATTTAGAAATATATTTTTTAGAAATAATTTAGTGACAGAGATATATATGTTGGAAAAATGATTTACTAACATAAAATGTACCTTTACCAATAGATATGTCCTTGTTAGAAAAATTTAAATATTTTGTAGTGGTATGAACTCTACAATATGTATCTCCTATCATTTAGGAATAATCATGATATCCTGATTACTGAAATAATATTGGAGGCCTCTATTGCTGATATAGTCTGAGGGGAATCTATTGTTGTTGCGACTAGAAAGGGATTTGACCACCCATACTAAAATGACCACCATAAGTGGTTGGGCACTGAACCTGACAGTGACTATGACCCCCATAGACATATCATGTAAAAAAATCCCTCAATAGATTCTTAGGAACCATCAGCTCTAGAAAAGTTCAAATTAGACTATTGTGACCAACTCCCTACTGATCAGAACCTCAATTTCCTTAACATCTTCAATCCTCTACCTGAATCTCTGCTCTTCATAAAGTTATGTTCAAATCCCTCTTAAGGCACTCTCCTTTATGATTGTACCCTATTGATCAGTTCTACCGTCTTTTATACAAAAAAAATACATATGAAGTGTAAAATGGGTGATAGTATATTCTATTGTTGGATATAGTTCCTCCTCAGGACATCATGCTCTAGACTCCTCAACAGGAAAGTGGTTGGGAGAAAAACGAAAGAGGTTCCTTGAACCTGATCTTGAGAACCTACATGATTATGCTTCCTTACTAAAGGTAGAGAAGATTTTTCCTCTTTTCCACCTTCATCATTGATAACAAGAACTCCAAATAAAACTCCTTATTAAATTTAATCTAAGAAACATCCTCCTCCTTTTACTCCTCAAGATTAAGATTCCACCATTGATGTTTCATCCCTCACACTTGAATAACTACCAATGGGATCGAGTACTCGTATTAGGATCTAATTTGACTGAATTTGATCTCAAGCTCCTCCAATCAGCACTCCATCTCTAGATCTAAGATAATCCCATCATACTTCACCGTACCCTAAATCTAGAAATCACATAACTCCCTCTTCCATGTCTCATCCTCCTTTGTCAGATCAATCCTCCAATGATCAATTAGATTAGACTGTTGAATCTCTCCTCCCTGAACCACATGTGGACGATGACCAGGATCCATCTATGGAAACACAAGGGGAAAACCTAAGCCTGGTATCATGAAATTTATCATGATTAATTTAATTAAATTAATTTTAATTTCCTAAAATCATCTCGTTCAATCAAAAATGAAAACAATTATGATGCATATTCCTCTCCTAGGTCTCTACCCTACAATCAACATAATCTCTCCTAGGGTTTTTAGTAAGATTAAGGTCATGTTGTCATATCATAGGGGGATTAAACACCTTTTTCCTAGCTAGTTTCCCTTGGTACATCACACACTATGTTTGACTAACATTGTTGTCCTACCGACCCATGCAAGCCTCACCAATGCTTGGCTCCAAAATTCATCTGATCTTTTAACCAAAATCTTTGATACCACTCTTTCGTAAATCCCCTCCACCCACCACCACCACTGTTACCCCTCCAAGGATAGTAGTGAATAGAAATATTGACCCCCAATTTCCACCTCCATTAGGCCCTGGGTTGGAGACCAACTATGAGGGTGTAAATCACTCAAATGGGAGAAATTTCCATCAATATATTAAAGATGATTTAGATATAGGATAAAAAAACCTACAAAAAACTCCATAACATAAAATAAAAGAACCAATCACCCATTATTCATGTCATGAAATACAAATAAAAGTCTTCATAATAAAATACAAAAAAGAAATCTTAAGGCAGCAGCTCTGTGAAAACTCTAGCCTCTAAACTAGAAATTCCCAAATCATTTTATAAAACCCTCCTAGAAACCAGAAAACTATTTATATATAAATAGTGTGAGCATAATATGTATACTTGGTAGGATCATGTTGAAGGTCTCTCATGAATAAATAAAAAGAGTATACTAATGAACCACTAAAAAATAGTGGAACTAACATTCACCTAAACTAATCAACTAACCATTTTTGCCACACAAAGGCTCCCTCACTAAATAATGCATCCAATATAATGGAATAATATCGAGAGAACATAGATTAAGGAATCCTAAATCCATTTCCTTACTAAGTAACCACTCTCACGACCCAACATCAAACTTCATGTGTCTCATCCCTTCTATATATACTAGTCATCATGAATCACACCAATCTAATGTGGTCTGGGTCACAAATCCACCTACCCTAGCCTCTCGTTGGGCCTAGAATAATATTCTAGAATTATTCAATATCCACATAACACTTTTTGTTTCCATATCATCACTCATACTACCACATATCCAATCACAACCTCTAACCAGGGAAGTATGGTATCATGAACCTGAAGGAAATCAACCTCTTTATCTCTTCCTACCACACATGACCCCCATTACATGTCAAATCCTATAATTATTGTACATATTCACAAAAAATTTAATCCTTGTTTGGTACTTTCCACAAATTTTGTACCACTACCACATACCACTAATAAAGGAATAATGATAAAGAGGGGGTAATCAGTCATATGTTCCCTCACTATCCTAGATTTTGGGGAAAAACTACCTAAAACAGTTGTATGTAAGTATGTAGTACTCGGTGCGAGTGCAGTATAAATAGAAATCACAAGTAAAATACAATAAATAAACAAAAAAACACACACATACAATCACACACACACACACACACATATATATATGCACACAATCCCAGCCTACAGGATTCAAATCAATATTGAATCTTCACCATCCACCATCAATATCATACAATTGTTACCACTTATTTCTATCACTAACTCACCACACAAATAAACCACACACATCCTAGAATTCCATTATTTCATGTATACTTTAAACCATTTTCCTGGTTATTATATTACCAACCATTTTTCATTTATTAAGGCATATAATCCCATATTTAATAAAAACCACTCTAGTTAACACTCACATTATTTCCCAGTTATGTTTATCCCATTAAATAACATTATATTTATTAATTTTGTTACCACATAAGAAATTCTAACACACACTAATTTAATTTTCACCCCTTCATTTTTAATTTAATCATTAACAGATTCATTTTATAGCTATTAGGAAACTACAACAGTGCCACTGTACAACCTTTCAACCTCAAAAAAGCAACCATAACATCTCCTATAAAAATTATCCCCATAACTCAACCATTTCACAACAAAAACTATATCGACCACAAAACTTCCAACCCTTAACACATCCCATATCTGAACTAGTCACCACAATCACTGTACAAACTCAAAAAATCCTACATAGCTACAAGGAAAACAACAAACGCACTATAAGAACATAAAAATAGGATTACAGTCCATGTAAATTCACTATGATTCATTTAAATAGGGATTTCACAATTTTTCATTATCTATTACATGGGTATTTTGACACAAAGTTTATATTTTCACTCACAATAGATTCATGTCCAAATATACATTCTTAATCATTTGTGAAAGGTGATCTCAACCAATCAAACACAAAAAGGGTTATCTATTTGTAACAAATAGCATATGACAACAACTTTCATGTTTGAGGTGACAAACATTAATAATAGTAAAAAAAGAAAAGTGGTAACAGCATACAAATACACCTCATCCCCTTGAATTAAATTATATCATATCATTATCTTCATTAATTAATTTGTATCATTCACATAAAGGAAAACAAAATAATGCTAATTACATAGATTCCCAATAGAAGAGAGAAATCAAGTCCTCTTCTAGAAGAGGAGATTCAAATTTCACTGCATAAAAAATAAAGGAAAGAGGGAGATGATGTCTCAGACTCAAACACCACATGCCACTATAGAAAATGAAGGTAGAAAATGGCTAATGAACATGCTTGGAAATCACGAGCAGAAGGAGTTTGGTTTCATTGAAGATGGATCCCAATGCTCAAGAACTAGATTCTAGATCATCCAAACTCAAAGGAAATAATAAATAATTGAATCAAGGTGAAATCCTATTTTTTTAAATTATAGATATATATATATATGGATATTACTAATAATAACACAATAAACTTTCCTTTTATTTTATCTTTAATTATATTTACATTAAATTCCTAGAGATGATTCATTTAAGACCTTAAACCTCACGGAATTCAAATATATAATTCAATATCCATATAACATATTTTAAATCATTTATTTAAGCCTTAAATTCCCTATTTTATGTTAAAATGGAATTTTATATTATTCTGGGAAAATATAGGTATTTTGGAAACTTGGGATTTTACAAATTTTTTAGGAAACCATAAGAAAAACTAACCAGATGCATGAAAGAATAGATCAACTGAAATAACAAACCAAATAGATGCATGAAGGAACAAGTTACTACACAAAATCGTCATGTTTAATTTCACATGACATTTGAATATCACATTCATAAAAACTACACAAAATATATTAATTTAAAACATTCAAAAATTTCATCCACATGTGCATGAACTCAGGCAGATGACATGGTAGCATTGGCTTGTAGTGTGGAACTCATCATAGAATTCTAGCATCCTTTTAGCTAGTACATTTTTGATCCTAGCTATAATCATAATCCACTTGGATTTATCATGATTTTTTATACTTAAAAGAAAATTGTAGGAGAATTTTTAGATTTAATCTCCGCAAAGAAATGATTCTTATAGTGATATAGATTATCCATATGGTGTACCAAGAATCGTGCTAATGGAGACTCCAAAATGATGTGTATCTAAATCCATTAATGCTTACGGATCTCAAGTGATGCTTATAAAACCTATATAAGGATTATGAAACTCAAATAATTCTTATGGAACTCGAATAATGCATATATAATGATGCTTATGAAGCTCAAATTATGATTACGCATAAGTATACTGATGGTTATGTATAATTAGAATTATCCATGCATAGAAATAGATGATTATTACACAGAGATATAATGATGCATGCATAGCTCAATGCCTTTTCCAATTTTCTTCACCTCAACACTAAAGTCCTAGACTAGATTCAGAAATACTCAGAACACCGTGGAATCTTTGAAAACTCCTAAAACTAACTCAAATAGACTGGATTTTAGAATACTTGGAACACCTTGTAATATTTCAAAACTCCTCAAAACAATTCAAATAACTTACAAAAACACTTTAAAAAGATCAAATACTTAGTTGACACCAAAGAAAATTTCTCCAATAATTCTAATGGAACTTAAATACAAGAGGAAAATCCCATCATGGTTGATCTTCATCCAATGAAATAATCATCCACATACCCAAACACCTGTGATTAGCTAAACCTTAAGGATTGTGTAATAAAGTTATCAAAGTATAAAGGATCACATTTTAGGTATCACACTAAACATAGGTAGTATATATTCTAAATATAAACCATTCACCCCTAGTATACCAAAGACATAGTGTATAACACTCTATGTGGTATACTTCAGGGGTCATCCAGTGCTCAAAACTTGTTTTGTGCCTCATGAGCACATATTTTTATCCTTATAAAAGAATCTTATTCATGCTAACCTTAAAATTTCATCACAAACTATAATGCTCTATGATGAACATCAGTTAGGGATAACTCAAAGTCATACTTTGAGAGGTCAATTATCATTACACTTCAAAAAATGTATATCAATATATATATATACACACACATAGTCAAAGTGAAATAATGATGAAGTGTAGATTACCTTTTTATGGTGAATTTTATACTATTGATCCTTTTAAGAATATTTTAACAAAACCATACATAAAAACTTGTCTAATATGTCATATATGATAGACTATTAAATGAGTCTTATGTTTTCTTCACTTTTAGGGGTTTTGTTAAACTAATTACATATTTATATAATTACTATCACATATTTATGTGAAAATATGATAAAATCATCCCACTAAAATCTTTAGTAAGTAAAATATATGATTTAATCTAGCTTAAATAATGGTGAGACTTAGGAATCATATTCTTAATGTTCAACTCCTTGAATTTATGAAAACTCCTTAACTCCACAACATTAAATGTTATGATATTAAACATTTTTATCTATTTATAAATCTTTCTAAGTTCATTATTATCATTCTTAAAACCCTTTCTATCATAATTTTCCTTGAAATCTTCTAGTAACTAATGTAACTCTTTATATTGTATCTTTACCAATATATTCTAAACTCCTATTAGGATGAAAAGTGATATTCACTTTGTTCTTGTAACTAAATATAACTCTTTGTATATTTCCTTTACCATTATACCCTGAAGTATTTTGAAATATTTAGTGAAACTCTATCTAAATTATGACTATAATAATCATTTATTTCTTAATTATTAACCTATATAAGTTCAAACATACTCCAACTAACTTATTAAAAAATATATCCTTTTTGGAATATCTTGCTAAGATACACAAACTCCTTTTTGTTTAGTAAATATCTATTATTTCCTTTACTGTAAAAACTTAAAAAATAAACTATTATTTCCATATCATATATTGTATTCTATGTGTTTAGATCATTTTATTGAAAATAAGATTTTATTAAATATTCCACTATTGGTAGTGGTGAAACATACAATTGGTATCAAATACCCTTCAAAATAGAAGAATTGGATTATATAACATTAATACCTAAGGTGGAATCTCCATGTGGTTTCTTGAGACCCTTCAACTACTCTGGATAGTTCCTTCTCTAATAGATATGTTTTCCACAATAAAAGTGTTGTCTATACTTCCTTTTTATCATTTTAGTTGGCATTGTGGACTCCCCACAACCTCTCTTATTATCTTTCTGGATAAAACATTTAACCTCATCCTTATGTAAAATTATGATAGAACTTGACCATGGACCTCACATGTACCATATATGGTTCATAATGAATTATTGGAACCTTTCTGATTGTAATTATAAAATGAATTCCATAGTCAAATCAAGCCTAAGAGGTGAACCTAGTATCTCTAAATCATTAATGTAACCAATCATATTTAGTAAATGAGTTGAGATTTAGTTTCCATCTATAATCATGTAGTGAAAGAGGTAATTTAAAACCATATGCTTTTCTTTTTCCTGGTAGATCCTTTTTAGGTTGTCTGTAATTTTGTAATCATTCATGTTCTCATGCATCTTTTTCATCATAAGTTATATAATCACATGCATGAGAGTATATACTTCTGGTAAATCTTTCATATGTTTTTCATAAACATCTATACTCATTTTTTGAATATATTAACGAGTTTATAATTTGGGAAGGGGTTTCTCCAATACATAGAATTTACCTTCTAATTTAAAAATTATTTTTAAGTTTCAGTACCAATCAATGAAATTGTTATCGTTAAATTTTTCCTTATCTAATATAGATCTCAATATCAATATTGAAGATGATTATTATGATGTCATTATCTATAATAAAAGGTTTTATCATATGAGTATCATGTTTTACATTCACTTAATAATTACTTTTATTAAATATGCTCCCACTAAAATAGTGACCCCTTTTAAATTTATCATGTCCATTAGTGGATCAATATCCATATTTCACTAAGAAAATGGACTTGTTTTAGTATGAAACTCATTGGTTAGTTGTTTATATAGAGCATTGTGTCAATCATATCAAATATTATTCTTAGATAATTCAGTGGAAAACACTTTTCCCAATCAATAATATGGATAAACCCAACTATATTGATCTAGTATCGTAACTCTTAGGGTTTTCTAGATAAGTGTAAACCAAAAAATGGAAAGAATTAGGCACCTAACTCTTGGATTCACCTCATTTATTTTCTTATATAAGATAATCCATAGGCACCTTGATTTTCCATGAAGCTACCCAGTTAGATGATTGGGGTCTTAATAAGTGCCACTTTGGAAGGAATCTAACACTTAGTGTTTTTAATGGTATTTAATCTCACCATATTTTATCATATCATTCCATTTAGGTATGAATGCTTCTAGTGATTTAGTTTGGAATCTTATTCCCTCCACCAAATCAATATGTTCAAAACATATTGATATGAAAATATTTACAAAAATCACATCTTGTGTTATGATCCCAAATTAAAATCCAATTATATTCAAACGTATCCAAATGTATCTAACACATAAGTTATATGAAACTATTTTAGATAAAGGTTTAGAATTATATGAAATCAATAATCCTTATATGAGTAAGCCTTTACCCATAGATAATCAACCCCACTTTTCAAGAACATGAAAAAAGACTCTAGGTCAATGGAAAGTCCAAATCAAACTCCCTATACCCAAGGATACTTTACTCAAGAGATATTTCAATTCCAACATAATTATAACACCTGATATGTATAAATCAAAATTAGATACTTAATTCAATCTCAAAACTCAATACAAACTAAAGTCAAGGTATTAGAAAACTAAATCCAATATCATACCTAATATGTAATTCCATAGATGCATGCATGATAATCTATTGAAGAAATTTAAAAATTTAAAGTATACAAGCATCTATAATATAAAAACTCTACTCATGAATTAAACAATAAATAATAAATAAGAGAAAAATTCATGAATTCAAACATGAGATAATAATTTACAGACAATTCATAAACAAATAATTATAAATTGTTTAATATTATTTAAACCTTTGATAAAATCATTTATAAAAACTCTTTTAATATGGTTTAAATAATTTATTTAAATGAGGTCCTTTTAATATGAACAATTCAAATTAAAAATTATAAACAATTCATAATTTTAAATATGAACACTTTATATTTTACTTTATTTTTTTAATTTATAAACCCTTTATAAATTACACTTAAAATTTATATATAAACATTTTATTTCTAAATTATAAGTCATGTCATAAAATTTAAAAGGTATTTTAATATTAATACTTAGTATTATGGAATATTTATTAATAAATGTTTTATAAACAATTAATTAATTAATTATAAACACTTTATAATTAATTAATTTATACACTTTTATAAATTAATAAATATCCCAAAATAACTTTTATTCTAATATATAAAAAATTATAAATTACATAATTTAACTCATAATTGAATTTAAAGGAAAACATTTTTTCTTCTCAAATCGTATTTAATGATATACGAAGAATCATAGAATATGATAGATAGTGTTTCAATACTTAAACTATTTAAATGTTATCAAGCATATTTTACAGTTGAAAATAGTATCCCCATTTATAATAAGTAACGAACATAAGGTTTTTCACTTATACAAAAAGGTAAAAATCTTACGTATCAATGTAAACCTTATGTATCAGCACTCTTACCTTTATATACCAATAATATTTTATGACCCACATCGATATAGCTATGGTGATATGATGCTCTTTTTTGAACTCATGGAAAAATGTTATCATTGAATACGATATTCTAATGCCACGCACTATGACTCATACAAAACCAAGGGATTTGTATCAAGTCACTGGCTATGATATCCCATATCATAAGTCTCAAATAAATTAAGTAGAACTAAATTATCAATCATATTTTATGATAGAGAATATGATTGGCATTAAAATTTCTAAAAACCTTCATTTTCAATATGATTTCACGAATCAATGTTAGGACCAAGCTGATGATGAAGGTAATGGTTTTCATGTATTGTATTTTATTGTCAAGAAAGTTGTTGAAGAAAGGAAGAAAGGAAATCACTTCACTTTTTTTATGTAAAAATAACATTGATGTATTTTTTCAAAAGAATTGGACGCATTTTTTGTAATGAATCATACTCATGTTTTCAAAAGAATCGGACTCATTATAAAATTCCATCAAAATGAGAAGAAGTTGTTTTGGAAGAAATGGTTTTGATCAAACTTGACTTGGGTCCAGAAAGAAAGTGAAAATATCTTGTCTGAAGTAAATGGTCATCAGATTCACTTTGAATATGATGAGAAATAGGTTGTTTGTTTTGATGGAGAGTCAGAGTCTACATGACTATAATTAATTTTTAAATGTGATGATGATATACCAATTTGTATTTCATATAAATCATAAGTTGAATTGTGAACTTGTGATGCAAGCATGATGAAATAAATGGGTAGTGAAAATTTGGTTCTAATTGAAAAGGTGGTGATGATTTAAAAGGTTGTTCCAATTTAAGGGACGGTTCTGATTGAATAGATGGTGTTGATTTACTGTAGCATCTAATTCTCCATCGAACAATCCATAAACTTTTCATACCCAGAAAATATTGTATTCTCAAAAATCATATCAAGCTTGTTCATACTCAAAATAGTCATATCCAAAATGATTATGCCTAATATAATCATATCCATACTAATCATATTCAGAAAATATCATACTCAGGTTGAGAAGAAAATAAATAAGTTTAAATGAATAGAAAGTTACAATACTTTCCAATTTAAATATGATGATAATAAAGTTGTTCCCAAATGAATTTAAAATCATGAAAGAGGTCATGATACAAGCACAGGATTTTGAATGAAGTTTTTTTAAGTGGTTCAAGAGAAGAGAAGAATAAAATGAGATCAAGAATGTAGTTAACAATTTCAAAAGGGTTGAATTACTTTGTAGGTTTCCAGCTGGGTCAAGAGAAGAGGAGAATATTAAGTTTTAAATCTCAAGTGGGTTAAGAGAAAAAGAATAAGGATATTACTGAATGATTTTTCAAGGGTTATTTTTGAATTCAAATGAAATATTTTGATTCATATTGTTTATGAGAATCATATTTAGAAAATCATAATGGTATCCTTTTCTTCAAACATTTGTTTTCAATTGATACAGAGATGTTTATTGAAGAAATTGGATTGAGAAAAATCATACTCATGTATTGAAATTGTAAGAAATATTAAAATGAAAGTATGAATAAGGATATTAAGTTTTAATAATAATCAAGAAGCTTTAAGAAGATTTGACGAAGTCAAAATGAATCCTGAGATTTCAGGGGAATTGAAATTTGGGTGAATTTTTGTGAGTAGGAAAGAATTTTGGGTTTCCCGCTAAAGGTCTCAATGGTCACCTATAAAGGGTGAAAGGGAAATTTTACTTTTTAGGTATGAATAATTACTATTCACTATAGTATAAATAGAACCTCATAGTTTTAGAGAGAATAATAATTCTTCGTACTGATCTTTTGTTAAAGAGGTTTTAATAGAGAAGTGAAATTTGTATTTGGATGATCATCATATCGGGCTTGATTAATCGACCTTGGAATTTCCGTATTGGGTTTCTGAGACTGAGGAAGAATTATACTAGGTTTTATCATACTCGGGAATTGAAGTGGTTCCAATTTATTTCTATTGTATTCTATTAGAAAATCATACTAAAAGAATTGTTTTGGAAGAATCATACTCAGAGAAATCATACCCAGTAAAATCAGACTGAGTTTTAATAACAAAGTCTAGGTGGTTCTTACCTTTCTTCTGGGTAAATAATTGAATAATTGTATTTCAATTTAATATATTTTTTTAATTGAAAATAAGAATAGGTAACATGAATTATTACACAAATGTTGTTTTACATTGTTTGTGTTAAGAGGGTTCACATTCACTATTGGGATTGTTTCATAGTGCTACATTATTTTAAGGGTATATCATACTCTTTGAAATACGAGGATTTATTTATAGTGGATTTTATGGAATTGGATCAAATCTAAACCATACCAAGGACATAACTATTCTTATTAAATAGTGAACCTTGTAAATCTTTGTGTTCATATATATGTGTGTTTGATTTGTTTTTAGTAAGGAATTGAAATATATAAAAGGAGTTAAATATTGTTTAAATTGAAAAGAAAAATAAAAGAAAATTAGTATCACTTGTTCACCCCCTCCCCCTCTCAGTGATACAAATACACTGACTAGGTACTTTCAATCAAAAAGCATGGTAAATATCTAATACCACTAAAAGATATTTGTGGAATGATTAATGATTAATAAAAGTAGCAGAAATGTATAGAAACCATAAAACCCAATATAATCATGTCTTTTAAATCAACATCATATAGAACTAGAAATGAAGAATGTGTACCTTACATAGTAGTATGCAGTTACTATTATTGTTGCCTTTGTTCAGTGCATGATGAAGATCACCATGGAACAACCAAAAGGGTCTTCCCTCAATGGTGTATCTACGGGTTGGACCAAATCACCCAAAATCTTTAGGTGGGACTTTCTGAACATCCTTGATATTATAGAAATTATGTTTTTTAATGGATATTTCTAAACATCCACATTATAACACTTGCCCAAATTTTAATGGATATTTTCGAAACATATGAATATAATTCTTAATGTCAAAAAAATGAATTAAATAATCACACAACTATATGAATATAATTTTACCATTAACAAATTCTATATTAAGTTGTTTATAACACATGCCAAAATTTTAAATATAACACATGTTATATAGCATGTGTTATAAAAAACTTAATTCTGAACGTTCAGAATTAAATCTTTGGCATGTGTTATAATTTGATTTAAATATAACACATGCTATATTAAGTTGTTTATAATCACACGATTGTATAAATATAATTCGACATTTAACACATAATTATCAAAATTAAGTTTTTTAATGGACACTTTCCATGAAAATGTCTTGAATAATATTTAAATCAAAGAAAGTCACAAAATGTCACTTTCTTTGTCTTAAATATCCCTTATGTGTCCACATGGGGGAAAAGGTATTTTATGAACGAATATAAATGTAAAATTTTAACTTAATAAACACATTTTAATTATATAAATTTATTTTTGACTTTTTAGTCCACTTAGATGAGATTATGATATTTATAATATTTTATTTAATAAAAATTTAAAGATGTCACATTCATGTTTTAAATACTATAACATTTTTAATATAGCATTACCCAAAAGATATATTCAACTATAAATATTATTATGAAATCAAGAAGATTTATCTTCATCATTAAATTTTAGTTTTATTTTTTAATGTAAAACTAATTATATTAAATAATTATACAATACTGATGTAGTGATTATTTTATTAATATAAATATCAAATAAATGTTATTAAAAATATTAAAATAAATAAAATTTGATATACTTAATGAGATAAAAGAATTTTCAATATGAACTTTACTTCATAGGGATATAATAATTTTTTTTAAGTTAACTTATTATCTTGATATTTTTAAAAGTACAAGTAATGAATAGTGTCAAAATTGACACTAATGATATTTTATAAAAATAATATTTCATTAAATTATTTAAAAATCATAAAACATATTTAAAAATATAAAATAATTATAATATGGTCTAAAATGTTATAAATTGTTCATTTATGGTATAATTGACATCACATATGTAAAAATTACAACCTTTTAATATTGAAAATTTTGTTAACTTAGTTAAAATTAAAATAGGTTAACTAAGGGTTAATCAAAATTATAAAGTTTAAAATACTACCAAAACATGTCTAAAATATATTTTTTGATGATATTACAACCTTATGTTATCTTATATTCGAATCCATGTCCTTTTGGAGGTATTTGTAATGTGATTGAATTTATTATAAATTAATATTTTTGAGAAATTCCAAAAGTGTCCCTTACCACAATTATAAAAGGGAACCTCCTCTCTCACTTCTTCGCATCACATTGAGCCTTCAATCTCAATAATTATCTAAAAAAATATTTTCTTAACTTACCTATCCAAATTCTAGAGGTTTTTTTCTTCTCAAGAGACCAAATCTAGTGTTCTTAATAGGATATCTAAAGGAAGTTTGCTAAAGAAGAGGTAATCTTCTTTACCGACTCTTTCAATATTATTTATTCTTATACTTCCTATACATTTTTTGTTTCCATTTTAAATAAATAAATAAATTATCACCTATTTTATGATATGTTATTATAATTATGGAACCACCATATTTCACCTTTTATCCATCCTATGAAAAAAAATTATCGTGTGTGCGTACGTACGGCTTACTGTCTCCATGTTGTGGTGTAATCTGTTCTTCATCACCACTTTATTTGGATGGGTATAATGATAAAAATAATATATATTTATATATGTGATATAATTATAAAATTATATTTATTTTTTAAATTAATATACCATCCTCTTCATTTCCATTTCACTATTAAGGGAATGATACCATAGCTCGTGTGTGTATACGGCCTTTTGTCTCCTCGATGCAAAGCGATTCATTTTCTATGTTAACCATTAAATGATGATTATATAAATGTATATAACTATTAAATATCATATATATTACCTTAATATCAATATTTAGATAACAGAACTATATCCTATTCACAATAACTGCGACTTATACAGCAAAACATTCATAGGAAAATGAAGCAGTTAACACCCGGTATAAGGATAATAATGAAATATTATTAACAAGAAGGTGATAATATGATATAAGACGATCATATATAATATCATAAATATTAATATGGTTATATTAGAAATTAATAACATTCCTTAAACCATTATACAAGAGGTTTAGATACATACAAAGGAAAACATACCTAAGGTAAGGGTTAATTTTACAATCTCATTATTATTTGAGATTGTTTATAAATTACTATCTAATGGGGAATATTTATATTTCATATCCATATTTCTTAAAAAATCCAAAATATTTTTAATATTATTCTACACTTTTTTCAAGTCATTTTTACCCATGTGTGAATTTTTACAAAATGGTTTTGAATGAATCTTTTTTTTTCAAATGTGGTACTTTGTGACTTTTCCAGCAAAAGTACGGAAGGAATGTTTTTTTAACTTATATGGCATGAATGGATTTTTTTTACTTTAATAACACCTTAATGTATTGAAGAATTTATTACAATATTACAAGTTATTTTCAAAGAAAATTTTTTCTTTTAAAATTGTGTGTCAATTTAAGAAAAAAACATTTTCAACTCAGAAAGGATATTTTCCTCAAGAATTATTTTCAAGTGATCTCTCAAAATTATTTTCCATTTATGATAACATTATTTTATGTTACTTATTCTTTATTGGGTATATTTTCAAGGATATTATCCCTATTATTTCTATGGTTGGTTTATGTTACTTATGGATTGATATTTATGAAACCTATTTTGTTTCCATTGGTTATGTTATGATAGAATGATGTTATAAAACCCGTTTATTTTTATAGGTTTTGATATGATGAATGATTTATGTTTTTATGAAACACATATGTATGGATTTCGTTAAATGGTGGGTGGGACCTATATCTCCCTCTTATTCATTATTTAAATAGTTATATCTCATGATATTGACAAGAATGGAATGAGAAGTGAACTTAGTTCAGTTATACAAGACTAGAATGGGAGTAAACTTGTTTCAGTAATACAAGGTTGGAATGAGGAGTGAACTCAGTTCAGTAAGGGAATTTTTCCACCATGATGGTCTTGGTAGTAAGCCTTGACTAATTTGAAAATGATTTTCTATGCTTATTTGTATTCCATAATTTCATATCTTATGTTATAATCCCATGAATTATATTCTTTGATTATTTTATAATTAATGTTTTATAAACTTATATGATTTATTCCATGACTCAATATCATGATCCCTCATATTCATGATATAATTTTCAAAAGTTATTTTCATGTTATTATGCCCTTGTGATGATGTTATCTCCATTTATTACCCTTACTGAGAATCTGAGCTCACCCATTTCTTATGTTTCATCTCCCCAGGATATGAAGAAAGGTATTAAGTCAGATGTGTCAAAAATGGTTCTATTTATTAATGAATAAGTAGGAGATGATGTTGATGTTTTATGAATCGATGGTTTATGTTTCCAAGTTTCCAAATATGCTAAACCTATACGGTTATAGCATGGTTTTTTATGTTATGTAATGAATATTCATCTATTTATATGTCATATCTACATATGAAAAGTATGGGTCATTATATTTGGTATCAAATAAAGGTTTAGTTAACCTTTATAATCTAGGATGAGAAAACCTTAGTATGAAACCTAAGGATAATTCTAAGTATAGGGTACAATCATAGAGTTTTGGCAATGATCATGAATAACCTAGGATAGAACCTATGTTTTCCTAAATTAAAATTTTATAAGTAATTTCCTTTGATTATGTGAATTTAAAACTATGATTAGTGTTTCTCACACTATGTTTTTTGTTTTTATTCAAAAGATGGAACCCGAAGGAACCACATTAATGTTTAATGTTATGAACAATGAAATGATTTTCCTCCTGAGAAACTGAATGTTATGGGAGTTGGAATGAAAAACCTTATTGTTTTTCTCACACAGCTTTCTTAAGCTATGAATCATACAGGATTTCCAAATGATAAAAGGAGGGAACGAAATTTTGTTGAGTCCTTCATGAGGCAGAATTCACCTTCTTTCAGTGGGTATTTTGATCCACTAGTGGCTCAAAAATAGATTGGTACCACTAAAAAGATATTTTCAGTTCTCCAATGTTTAGAACATGATAAATTCATTTTATATTTCTATCATTTGAAAGGTGAAGTGGATAAATAGTAGAATATTATCAATAATATGAGGAAATGAGATAAAATTGGATCTATGGAATGGGAAAAGTTTAAGAACTTATTTTTAAATAAGTACATTCCTTATATTTTTTGAACAAATATTGATAAGGAGTTCCTTGAGCTTAAGAAAAAGGTTGATGAATCTGTTGGTACTTAAAAATCAAATTTTACAAGACTTTCAAGGTATGTTTATGGAATTATCATCCAACCTGGTAGTATGGTTGATCGATTCTTTAGTGGCTTAAAACTAAGTCTTTGAAAGGTGTTATCTATAAGTGACTTTAGTAGTTATAAAGAAATTATTTGATGTGCACTCAAGGTTGAGATGAAGATTGGAGTTACCCATAAATTTTATGGGTTTGATAAGAAGATAAATATAGAATTCAAGGTATAATCTAAAAACCATAGTGAAAAGAATATGATATTTCCTTTATGATCAAAGTGTGGAAAGAAACATGGAGGAAACTGTATTAAGGGGACTAGTAAATGTTTTAAGTGTGGGAAATAATTTCATTAGGAAATTGACTACTGAAGTGATGTTAAAAGATAATTATTGATGTTAGAAACCTATTAATACCAAAGACAAAGGTAAATTTCATGTAATCACTGCTGGGAATGTGGAGTATGAAAATGAGGTGGTGAAATGTACACTTAACATCCATTATAAATAATCTAATGTTTTATTTGATTCTAGATCCACCCACACTTTTATATATAATAAATTTTTTGAAGGGTTTCACTGTATTATCTCAACAATAAGATATTCAGTTAGTAGTGAAAACTCTTAATGGCACAACAGTCGCATCATAAGTTTATAATTATTCTCTGGTTGAATTTTGTGGGAAAGTAATTCCTAAAAATCTTGTGATCCTTTATTTAGTTTAATTTGATGTGATTCTTGGCATGGATTGGCTTTCACTATATAGAACTCGTATCAATTTACATGGAAGGGAAGTCACATTTCAAATTCCAAATGAATCCATGATTATATATCAATGCAAGGATGGATATGAACTTCCAGTGAAAATTACTTCCATCTTGTGGGTATTAATTTATATAAATGAAGGTAATATATCTTATATGGTTCGGGAGAAACTCACCATTAAGGATGCACTTATTATACCAGAGTTTTTTTATGTCTTTTAGAAAGAATTTCCAAGTCTTTCACTGAATCATGAAGTTGAGTTTTCAATAGAATTCATATAGGATTTTATGCCTATTTCAAAAAATCCTTATAGAATTGAACAAATTGAGTTATAAGAATTGAAGAATAAACTCCCAGAGAATATTGAAAAGGGATTAATACTCCCTAGTATGTCTCCTTGGGGTGCACATGTTCTATTTGTTAAGAAGAAAGATGGATCAATGAGACTCTACATTGATTATTGAGAATATAACAAGATCACTATTAATAAAAAATATCATCTCCCCCATATTGATGATTTATTTGATCAACTATGTGGAGATCAATACTTTTATAAGATTGATCTTCATTCTAGATATCTTCAATTGAGGGTCAATAAGGAGGATATACCCAATACAACATTTCTTACAAGGTATGGACATTGTGAATTTATAGTGATTGCTTTTGGTCTTATTAATGCCCATATTATCTTCATGGATTTAATGAATAGAGTCTTTAGAGACTATCTTGATCAGTTTTTGGTATTCTTTATAGATGATATTCTTGTATATTCAAAGAGAAAGTAAGAACATGAAGATCACTTGAGTATTGTACTAAAAACCCTAAGAAAGGATAAGATTTATGAATAATTTACCAAGTGTGAATTTTGTCTTTAGAAAGTTTCATTTTTGGGTCACATAATCTCAAGAGAGGGGATATCTATGGATCCAGTAAAGACATAAGTTATTGAACGTTGGTCAAGACCAACAACGGTAACTGATATCCAAAGTTTTTTTGGTTTGGCTAGATATTTTCGACGTTTTGTGAAATATTTCTCATGATTATCTAATCCACTCACCAAGTTGACTCAAAAGGGAGTTAAGTTCATATGGATGGATGTGAAGAGAATTTAAAGGAGCTAAAATGATGGTTAGTCAATGCACCTGTGCTCACACTACCCTGTATTGGAGAAAGGTTTTTTATCTATAGTGATGTGTCAAAGAATGGGTTGGGATGTGTTCTCATGAAAAATGATATGGTGATAGCTTATGCCTCTTGTCAATTGAAAATCCATGAGAAAAATTAACCAAATCATAATTTGGAGTCATCTGCTGTAAGTTTTTCATTAAAGATATGGAGGCATTATCTTCATGGAGAAAGATGTGACAAATATACTGATCATAAAAGTTTAAAGTATATTTTCACTCAAAAGGAGATGAATATGTGCCAAAGAAGATGGTTGGAGTTGATTAAAGATTATGACTGCTCAATACATTACCACCCTGGGAAAGAGAACAAGGCAGAAGATGCATTGAGTCGAAAGGACTATGCTAGCTTGTCTATGATGAGGATCACAAAAGATCCAATATTTATGGATGGATATGAAAATCATAAAGGAAGGTGAGAAATGTTATCTTTATCAAATGAATGTCCATCCATCTATATAAGTGAATATCTATGAGGCGCGAAAGGAAGATTTAGAGCAACAAAAGAAGGTGACAAATGTTATGCTGACAATCGATGAAAAGACCTAGAGTTTGAAGTGGGTGATAAGGTATTTCTATGAATATATCCCTATAATGAGTTTTTTTATGGGTTTTTTGAATTTTTTTTAAATGTTCCTAGGTCAAAAAAAATCCAAACTATGTCGGAAAGAAAACAGGGGCCCTGTCGTCTTTCAGCCAAAAAAATTACTTAATTTAAATATACTTTTTTGTATATTTAATTTTTTTTGTTTTGTTTTGTTTATATATATATATATATATATATATATATATAACAAAAAAATCAGTAGAATTTATCTGTAATTTAATATCTAGAATTACTGTTATTAAAGCATTTTGAAATTCTGACATAAACCCTCACTTAGGGATCCCTTTTATAAGAGGGTTTTCCCTAGAAATCATTCTACATTTCTGATGTGGGATTCAGGTTCTCCCTATCCTACACAAAATTAATAATATATTATTATTAATAATTTTTAATCAATTAATTAATATTATTAATTAGTATTTAAAAATATTATCAAACAACTAATTAATTTCTAAATATTTAATAATAAATAATAGGTTTTAATTAATAAGAAGTTAAATAATATATAATTAACAAAAAATCTTTAAAATAACTAAATAATAATTAATAATTATATAATGCATAATTATTATTATTATTAATTAGTGACTAAAGAATAATTTTAAATATTTATTAGAAATTAATGTTTATTAGAAATTAATATTTTTAAATATTAAATAATGTTATTTAATTAATATTATTTAGTAATTAATATTAATTACCAAAAGTTATTTAATTAAATAATAATAATTTACTAAATAATAATAATAACTAATTAATAATTAGTAACTAATTAATTAAATAATATGATTTAAAATTTAATAATATTAATTTCTAATAAATATTAATTACTAGTTAATAATAATTACTAATAAATATTTAAAAATATTATTTTAATTAATAAAAATAAAAATATAATTATTAATTATTAATTAATTAGTAATTAATCAATATTTAATTACTTATTAAAAATAGTATTTATAATTAACTAATTAGTTATTAAGTAATTATTAATTTATTAATGAATATTAATAATTATTACTATCCAATTATTAATAAATTTTTAAAATTATTATTTAATTACTAAATATTAATAATAATGATTAAATTATTGAATTACTAGTTGTTAATTAATTATTATTATTATATTATTATTAATTAATTAAATAATTACTTATAATAAATAATAATTACTAAAAATATTAATTAAATAATATGATTTAATATTTAATAATATTAATTTCTCATAAATATTTATTACTAAATAATGTTAATTACCAGTAAAAATTTAAAATTATTATTTATTAACTAATTATTAAAAATAATAATATAATTATTTGTTGTTAATTAATTAGTAATTATACAATATGTAATTACTTACTAATTATATTAAGTAAAAATTTACTAATTAATTAATTATAAATTAATAATTATTAATAATTACTATTATTCAATTACTAATAAATATTTAAAAATATTATTTAGTTATTTAATATTATTAATAATGATTAAATTATTAAAGTAGTAATGATTAATTAATTATTATTATTTAATTAAATAATTGCTGGTAAATAATATTAATTACTAAATAGTATTAATTAAATAATACTATTTAATATTTAAAAGTATTAATTTCTAATAAAAAATAATTACTAATAAATATTTAAAATTATTATTTAGATACTAATTAATAATTATTATTATTATACATTATATATTTTTATTTATTATTTAGTTATTATTAATATTATTTTTTATTAATTATATATTATTTAATTTATAATTAATTAAAACCAATTATTTATTATTAACTATTTAGAAATTCATTTGTTTAATAATATTATTAAATACTAATTAATAGTATTAATTAATTTTATTTAAAATATTATTATTAGAAATTATTTAATTATTAATATTTAATAGCAAACATTAATAGTTAGTTATTATTTATTATTAATTAATTAATATTAATTAATTGATTAAAATGATTAATAATAATATATTATTAATTCTACATAGGAAAGGGAGAACCTAAATCCCACATCGGAAATGCAAAATGATTTCCAAAGAAAACCCTCTTATAAAAGAGAATCCTGAGTGAGGGTTTCTATCATAATTCTAGACTACTTTAATGGTAGTAATGATGGATATTAAATAGCAGATAAATTCTACTGAAAATTTTTGTTTTATTTATATATACGTATAAACAAAATAAAACAAAACAAAAATAAAAATAAAAAATTTTAAATATATAAAAAAATATTTTTAAAATAAGTATTTTTTTACAGAAAGGTGGGAGGGCCGCTTCCACCTTTCAACTTAACTGATAGGCGTTAGGGTCCTTGCCGCCTTTATGACATAGTTTTGAAAAAAAATGACCGAGACACATTTTAAAAAATATATTCAAAAACCCCATAAAAACTCTCCTAGAAGAGAGAGGTGGTATTTGGAAATAAGGGTAAGCTAATACCTAGGTATATCAGTCTTTTTTAAATTTTAGATCATGTTGGGAAGGTAGAATATATATTGGCACTTCCACTAAATCTCTCTGAAGTTCATGATGTGTTCTATGTATCTATCCTGATAAAGTACATATCTAATCCTTTACTTTTACTAAACTCAAAAGTAATATCTCTGGAGCAATATTTCTTTTGAAGAACAACTAATAGAGATTCTAGATCGTAGAGAAAAAATTCTATGAAAGAAGACTACTAACTTGGCTAAAGTTTTATGGTGGAACCACCAATTTGAGGAAGCTACATGGGAACTTGAGGTTGTGATGAGGCAGAGGTATCCTCATCTATTTGTATCCAAGTGAATAATTTTGAGGGAAAAATTCATTTTAAGGGGGGTAGAATGTAACATCCAGATATTTTTAAGAAATATTTCTCTTTAAATAATTTTAATTCTTTAATAGCTTGTGTTGCACGCAATTGTGAGTTTAAACTAACCACGAGACACTATTACTATAACATAGTCATTAAATTGGTGGGAATAAATATGAATAATCAATTTATGAAATAAATATAAAGCTTCAACTCAATATGAATGTATTGGTAAGTACATAGAAAATAATCACACAATTTTAGTAAAATTACTTTATTCTTTAAAAATATGTTTTCTTCAAAAATTAGTTTTTCTTATTTTAATTAATTTTTAGAAGTTCTAGAAAAATCATTTTTCAAAATGAATTTAATTTTTTTAATTCATCATGTCAAAATTATATTAAAATTATTTTTTCTAAAAACATTTATTTTTTTAATGAATAGTGAAAATACTAATTTTTATTGAAAATTGTATTTTCTTTTAAAGACTTTATAAGGTCAAATTATGTTTTTGATTCGTTTTAAATTTTTATTAGTTCATTTTAATTTAAATAATTAAATTATGGTGTTTGAAAATTATTTTATACATGAAATCATTATAAAAACATTTTATGTTTTAAAAAGAACATTTTCTTAAAAATTGCTTTTCAGGGCATTTTACCAGTTTTATTTTAAACTAAATTTTGAAACTTCTTTATTTTGAATTTTGAAAAAAGGATACCAAATTTAGATTCAGAAGTTCTAAATTTATTGAATAAGTCCCTTTTATTTTTGGACAATATGAATAGTAACCTTGGTAAATTTGGTTACCATGGTAAAGGGTAAATTGGGTAATTTAAGTTAAAAATAAAATGATAAAAACTATAAAATGACACTAACACATGCCCAAATTTTATTGGATGAAGATAATTTGACCCTTAACGCATAAGGATTGAAAGCAAGTTGTTTAATGGATATTTACCCATGAAAATGACTTATATAATATTTGAATCAAATAAAGTAACAAAATGTCACTTAATAAATATATTTTCATTATATAAATTTATTTTTTAATTTTTGGGACACTTAGATGATATTATGATATTTATAATATTTTATTTAATAAATATTTAAAGATGTCTTATTCATGTTTTAAATAATATATCGTTTTTAATATAGGGCTATCCAAAAGATATATTTGACTATAAATATTATTCTGAATTATAGAAGATTTAAATTCATCATGGAATTTTTATTTTTATTTTTATTGAACAAATAATTACATTAAATAATTATACAATGATGATGTAGTAATTATTTTATTAATGAAAATATCAAACAAATGTTATTAAAAATATTAAAATAAATATAAATTGAGATAATTAATGTGACTAATGAATTTTAAAGATGTCTTTGATCTCTTAGGGATATAATAAAATATTTTTTTCAAACTTAACTTGTTATCTTGATATTTTTAAAATTCCAGGTAATTAATAGTGTCAAAATTGACACTAATGATATTTTATCAAAATAATATTTTATTAAACTATTTAAAAAATCATAAAACATATTTAAAAATACAAAATAATTATAATATGATTGAAAATGTTAAAAATTATTCATTTATGGTCTAATTTACATCACATAAGTAAAAAATTACAACCTTTTAATATTGAAAATTTTGTTACCTTTGATAAAATTAAAATAGGTTAACTGAGGGTTAATCAAAATGATAAAGTTTAAAATAATACTCAAAAATGTCTAAAATATATTGTTTGATGATATCACAACCTTATCTCATCTTATATTTGAAAACATATATTTTTGGATGTATTTGGATTGTGATTTAATTTATTATAAATTAATATTTTGAGAAATTCCAGAAGTGACTCTTACCTCAATTATAAAAGGGCATTTCATCCCTCACTTCTTCACATCGCGTTGAGCCTTCAAGATCGACCATACCCTTTCAATTTCTCTTCTAAACTTCACTATCCACATTCTAAAGGTTATTTTCTTCTCAAAAAGCCAACCCTAGTGTCCCTAAGAGGATATTTAAAGGAAGTTCACCAAAGAATAGATAATCATCTTTACCAACTATTTCAAGATTATTTATTCTTATAATTCCTATTCATGTGTTTATTCTATTATAAAGTAATAAATAAAGTATCAACTATATTATAATATGTTATTATGATTATATAACAACCATATTCCACCTTTTATCCATCCTATGAAAAAAATCACCATGCGTGCATACGTACGGCTTATCGTCTCCATGTCATGGTGCAATCTGTTTTTCATCACCACTTTATTTGGAGGGGTGTAATGATAGAAATAATATATATGTGTTTGTGTGTTTGTGTCTGTTATAATTATAAAATTATTTTGATTATGGAAATTAATATATCATCATCTTCCTTACCCTTTCACCATTAAGGAAATGATATCATCACTTGTGCGTACGTATAGCTTATCATCTTCACAATGCGATGCGATTCATTTTCCATATTCACCATTAAATAATGATTATATAAATGTATATAATGATTAAATATGATATATATATTACCTTAATATCATTCTGGAGGTGAAGGAACTATATCCTATGCATAAGAACTGGGACTTATACGACAAAACATGCATAGGAAAATAGAGTTAACACCCGAGAGATAATAATGAAATATTATTAACAAACAGGTGATAAAATTATATAAGATGATCATATATAATATCATAAATATGAATATGGTTCTAGTATAAATTAATAATATTCTTTAAACCATTATACAAGAGGTTCAAATACATGTGAAGGAAATCAAACCTAGGGAAAGGGTTAATTTCACAACCTCATTATTATTCGGGACTATTTATATATTAGTATCTACTGAGGAATATTTCATGTCCACATTTCTTACAAAATTCCAAAATATTTTTTCTATTCTTCTACAATTTTTAAAATTCATTTTTACCCATGTGTGAATTTTTACTAAATGGTTTGAAAGGAATCTTTTTGTTATTTTCCAAATGATGTGCTTTGTAACTTTTCTGGTAAAAGTATGAAAGAAATGGTTTTTTAACTTATATAGAATGTATTTTTTTACTTTCATGGTACCTTAATTCCTTGAATCTTACCTTACAATCTTACAAGGTTATTTTCAAAGAAAATGTTTTCTTTTAAAATTGTGTGGTATTTTAAGAAAAGAAAATGTTTTCAAAGTAGAAAGGATGTTTTCCTCAAGAATTATTTTCAAGTGATCTCTCAAAATTATTTTCCATTTATGATAACATTATTTGATGTTACTTATGATTTATTGGGGATATTTTTCATGGATATTATCCCTATTATTTTTATGGTTGGTTTATGTTTATGATGGAATGATATTTATGAAACTCATTTCTTTTACATGGGTTATGTTATGATGGAATGATGTTTATGAAACCCATTTCTTTTTTTGGATTCTGATATGATGAATGATTTATGTTTTTATGACAGACATATTTATGGTTTTCATTATGTGATTTTCGGGACCAATATCTCAACTCAGTGCATTTGGTAAATATTTATATCTCATGAGATAGACATGACTAGAACAGGAAGTGAACCCAGTTTAGTTATACAGGACTACAATAGGAGTAAACTCGATTCAGTAATACACAGATGGAATGAGGAGTGAACTCAGTTCAATAATGGAGTTTTTTCACCATGATGGTCGTGGAATTGATCCTTGAATAATATGAAAATGATTTTCTATACTTATGTGTATGCCACAATTCCATGTCTTATGTTATACTCCTGTTAATTATGTTCTTTGATTCTTTTATAATTCATGTTTTATGAACTTCTATGATTTTTTCCATGACTCAACATCATGATCCTTGATATGCAAGATATAATTTTCAAAAGTTATTTTCATGTTCTTATGGCCTCTAATGATGTTATTGTAACATTTTGGACTCGGATGCCACTAAAGGTGCCCTAAGCCCAGAGGGTCACATGGCCACAAGTGCATCTCTCCAAATTCCAGAGGCTTCCGACAAATAGCAAGGGACTAGGTGTGTCAGTGGGGAGACTATGTCCTCATTACCATAGTGTAACGCAGTGGAATCAATAACATTCAAGTAACAGAAGTAGTATAATAACCAAACAATAAGTAAACAGTGGAAGACTTATAAATAAACAACACTATAAGACATATCATATACAAAATGATGATACATGTAATATGTATCAAATAAAGCATCCAAAACATGTATATAAGGAAGATACACAATACATGTAAAAAAGTACAAAAAGGCCAAAAGTTGTCTAGCTAGCATCGCGAGTCTCAACTCGGTCCCATACTCCCTTGTTCCTATGCAGCAATCAAGAATCTATAGTAGGTCACTTTCCCTTATCAATACCTATAATCATATAGTCTGTTTGTGTCCCCAAAGGTGGCCCAAATAGCGTGTGAGATATAATCCCAGTACGCAACCACCCAAGGTCAAGTGCTAATCATTCGGTGAATATATATAACAATAGTGTGGAGGAAAAATATAACAAGTAATCAAAAAGTAAACATCTTATAAGTCTAAATTCTCATTTTATAACCAATTATTTTAAAATGGTAAGTCTCTGAATTAATAGTCAGGCCTATGTCATTGTAATCATGTTAAATTAACCATTCAATCTCATGTAAACATTAAGTCTTGAGACCTAGCATGTAGCCTGATGTCCCTCAGGATAACATGATCAAGGATGCCTAAACAGGCCATCCATAAAGTGTCATGCAAGACTAAATCCAATCTTGTGATTTGGATTAGCAGACGTTTCATAATAACCTTCTCGATCATTCTTTAATTTAGAACCTGAGTCTGTCCTTGTAATTCCTATGTTGTAATCCAAGTGTCACTTTGGGTATAAAATAAACCAACACCCTACAAGGTCGTCCATGGAGAACCTCTCAAGAACCCAGGTATCACTCTTGGTGTGGTATAACGTCACTGCCATTCGAGTCTGCCCTTATCAGTACATTAAGGGAGCCCAAGTATCACCTATGACATATATGTTCAATTCCATTTGATCTCATCTTTAGAAATCCATTTGGATTCCAAATTTCACTCTACATATAATAATCAAGCCGCAAATTCCATCCTTGGCAGTCCTCAAGGGAGCCCAAGTATCACTCAAGCTTAAGCAAAGTCCGTTCCAATTATGTCTATCCATGGAATTCATTATTGAATCCATGTGTCTCCCAAGGAATATAATCTTTCAATCAATTCAATATCATTTAATAAAATTCGTTTAACATTCCAAGGTCAAAACCAAGAACATCCAAGTCAACTCACCCCAAGGAGACTCAATCATTGGCCAAGAATAGAAGGCTTACCTCTCAATTACTCACATGGGAAAATCATTATAACTAACATCTCATGCTTAACAACCTACTACATGGAATAGGCACTATTTAAATCACATGGTAAAATCAACTAAAAGGTAAATTCATGCTCAAACATGCAACTCAAGTTTCAACAAACAAATACAAATCCAAGGGTCAAGGGTCATGTCCACTCATCCCTTCCCATTAATCAATTCAATTTCAATTCATAATAAAATCAATTTATCATTTGATTTATAATTCAATTCATCCATTTCAAACCCATGACATGGAAATGGTATGCCTCAAAGGAATCTAAGAGCCAAAATCCACTCATTGAGGCCCATATCAATATTCAATCAACCAAGGGGTGGTTCTGTTTCATGGTTATTTACCCAAAACCAAACATTATCATACCTCTTTAATTGCATAAGCCATGCCTAACAATTTAAGGGTTGAATTTAATTTAAGGAGACACCCTAAAATTGGGTGTGTAGCATGACAACATATATAAACAGCTTGACTTTAAGCGAAAGGAATGAGACCACCTACCTTAGGTCTATAGTTGATAACTCATCCAGTATCAGCTCTTAATTCAGCTTAGATTGAGAGAAAATCGAAAAAAAATGAAGAACCTAATAATAGGTAAAATCAACTTGCACCTAAATAGCACAATTGATATCCAGAATAACAGAGAACGGATAAAAAGGAATCAATATATTATCGTTGCGGATCCAACGAGATGAATGGTATTCGATTCCAAGCTTGGATGGGAGAGTTACCTCAATTTCTACCTTAGGCGTCAAGGAGGAGCTCTCAAAGGTTGGGTTTTTGTGTGGGAGGAAGAAACAAGATTAAGATTTTAAATGGATTTTTAATTTAATTAAAAATTATAAAATTTACCTAATTTAAGGGGGTGGCATGGGTTAGGCACACGGTTTGACAAACCATGCACCAACCATGCATGGTTAGCTATAGGAGAAGGGGTTCCACATGGTTTACCCGCACGGTTTGACTAACCATGTGCAAACCATGCCAAAACCCACTGTCAAAATTATAGACCTAGGCGCACGGCCATGTGGTCCAACTCGCACAGTTTATCTAAAACTGTGTAACCTATTCCTTCTCTCTTCCCAAGCCTCACATGGTTTGTTAAACCATGCAGCCTGCCCTGTACGGTTTAAACTAACCGTGCGCCAGGCCATTTTCACCCCAAATCTTGGGTTTCGGGCTCCAAACCAACCCCAGACGCCCTCAAAACCTTCATGGCCTCAAAGGGTATTTACATTAGGCCACATTTACACATTCAAATTGAGAATTGATGGAAATAAAAGGATCTGTACCTCAAATAAGAAATGGGTTCTTACAAACTCCCCTCCCCCCTAAAGCAATTTGTCCCTGAATTTCCCTTCTAATGGTGTTGAAACATGATCTGAGAATAACTCCAGCCACTACAATCGTGCATCACCCTCCCACTCCCAAGTCTCTTCATGCACATGGCTATGCTGCCATAGCACCCATACAAGAGGGACTGACCATCCTTAGATAACCTTCATGTTGTGATCTACAATATCTATAGGATTCTCCTCAAAGGATGCATCTTCCTATAACTCAACCCCATGGGTTGAAAGGCATGAGATGGGTCTGAATAATAGCATTACAGTTGAGAAAAATAGAAAGCGTCATGCATGGACCAGTACCTCTGAGGTAACTGCAACCGATAAGCTATTGGTCTGACTCTCTCTAGAATCTCAAATGACCCGAATTATCTCGATGAAAGCTTACCCTGTCACATGATCCTCTTATGTCCTGGTCTCGATGAAACACATAGGAAAACCCGATCCCTGACCTCGAACTCTAGAGGTCATCTACGGCAATTGGTATATGATTCCTGACGAGACTACGCAGTAACCATCTGCTTCTGAATAAACCATGCCTACTTCGTGGTCTCCTGAACAAGACAATGTCCAAGCATAGCTGCCACTCCTACCTATAACAACATAAGGGTGGTCGGCATGTCCTATCGTACAAAACCTCATATGACACCATTTGTATAGTAACCCGAAAGGTATTATTTAGGGGAATTCAACCAAGGGTATATGTCTTTCCCAAGATCCCCTAAAATCCATGACGCATTCCCGCAACATGTCCTCTAGCACCTAAATTGTGCACTCTGACTGGCCATCTGTTTTGAGGTGGTATGTTGTGCATAGAAGCACCTATGTACCCAATACCCTCTATAGCCCTTGCCAGAAACATGAAGTAAACTAGGCATCCCTATCAGAAATGATAGAATGCGGGACTCCGTGAAGTCATAAAATCTCATGGATATACAACATTCCAAACTCATCCACACTAACAGTTTCCTTGATTGGTAGGAAATGTGCAACCTTCGTGAGCCTGTCAACAACAACCCATATGGAATCATTACCTCAACATGACCTCGGTAAACCATTTACAAAATCCATCACGATGTCATTCCATTTCCACTCAGGAATGCACAACTACTATAAAATCCCAGCTGGTCACTAGTGTTCCGCCCTCACCTATTGATAAGTGGAACACCTCATGATGAAACCAGTTGTATCTCTTTTCATACCCAGCCACCAGTACTGAAAATGTAAATCTCAATACATCTTGGTGATGTCAGGGTTCACTACCCAATCTGAAGCATGGAAATATCACATAATCTCCTCACGCATGTCTGAAGAGACCCATATGTGACCATGAACTCATAGAATCTCATCATTGCCTATAGTCCAACCAGGAGGAGGGTCCTCACCTGCCACACTATAAAACTAAGAATTCTGAGTCTGATAGTTGCATCATCGTAACTCTATCTATAAGGATAGAGGTAATAGTTAAGGATGATAGATAAGTCTTCTCTGACTGTCGTGCACCTCTAAGTGCATCTCAGAGAACAAATCCATCAACTACCACTCGTTGATGGCCTACTAAACTTTCTATATAAAATCCCTCCTGCTCAGTACATTGGCCACTACATTTCCCTTACCAGACATATAGGCGAGCTTGAAATTGAAAGACTGTAAGTACTCAACCCACCTTTGATACCTCGAATTCAGATCACACTGTTTAAATATGTACATGATTCTTTTGTGGTTCATGTACACCACAAAATGCTCTCCTAGTAAATAATTTCTCCAGCAACGCAATGCGTGAACTACTAAATTCAACTCGATATCATGTGTTAAGTAATTCCTCTTATGTGGCCTCAACTACTAAGACTTGTACTCCGTGATTCTATCCCCCTGCATAAGAACTCCTCCTAGACCAATACCCAATGCATCGTAGCAGACAGTGTAAATCCTTCCTTACTCTAGAAAGATTAGTATCGGTACTGAAGTCAATCTCTCTTTCAGCTCCTGAAAGGCTGTCTTATAGGAATCAGACCATATAAACTTCACACCCTTCTTATTCAAGCCCGCCAGCGGCACTTCTAATTGTGAGAAGTCCTTTATGAAATACCTATAGTAACTAGCCAACCCTAAAAAACTTTGTACCTCAAAGATTTTATTGGGATGCTCCCAGGAAACTATAGCTCTCAGCTTATCTGGGTCAACTGATACTCATTTCTCAAAGATGATGTGACCTAGGAAGTGAATGATCCATCCAGAAGTGGAACTTTGTGAGATTAGCATATAATTGATGATCTCTCAGTGTATTCAATACGATCTCAAGATATTTGGAATGGTTGTGTTGATTATGAGAATACACCAAGATATCATCTACGAAAACCACTAAAAACGAGTCAGGATAAGGATGGAAAACTTTTTTCATCAGTGCCATGAAGGTTGTTGGAGCGTTTGTGAGATTGAATAGCATAACCAAATACTCATATGGACTATACCTACTACGGAAGGTTATGCGAGGTATGTATGAAGGTCTAACACACACCTGATGACAACCAGATCTCAAATAAATATTTGAGAAGACCAGAGCTCCTCAAATATAGTCGAATAGAGAATCTATCCATGACAGAGGATACCGGTTCTTAACCATCAACTAGTTCAATTTTCGATAATCTACACATAGCATGAGGGTTATGTATGCCTTTTTAACAAAAAGGATCGGCGAACCACACAGAGAAGTACTTGGTGGATGAAACCCTTTACCTATAAATCCTCTACCAGTCACTTGAGATATTTCATTTTAGTAGTATCCATCCTATAATGAGGAATAAGTACAGGTACAGATCCTAACACTAGCTCGATAGAGAACTCTACCTTTCTCGTTGGAGGTAATCCTAAAAAGTTGTCTGGGAAGACATCCCTGAAACGATCAACCACTAGAGTGAAATCATCCTGAAATATCCCCAGGTCATCCAGATAAAAACTCACAATCTAGGCCATCATCCTACCCATCCTGCGATGCTTGGGTCTAGCTCGGCTCACTTAGACATCTCATTCACCCTTATGAATAAACTCTTCGCCCTATAGTGATTTGAAGGTCACCTTTCTATGATAGAAATCAAATAAATAATGAAAGGGAACCAACCAGTCCATTCCTAGAATAATATCAAATCCTATCATCTCAAGGATATAGAGGTCTCATACGAAGTGACACCCACCATTCTCAAGGGGGCACTCTTTGCACTGACGTACACCCTCTGTTCTAATCATCAACGGAGTGTCAAGAGTCAAACCACTATCTATAGTCTAAACATTGAGATAAAGGCTCTCCACAATGGGCATAAATATAAATATATGAGAATCCCATGTATTGAAAAGTACAGAAGCTAAAATAGAGGCTACTAGAATAGTACCTATGACAGTAGAAGGTTCGGGATCCTGCCCCTGATGGTTCTATTACACTGCATATATCTGGCCTAAACCATGGCCATGTGATACTTATTGGCTACCCTAAGCAGATCTACCCTACTATCGATGTATGTCTATGTTCTAACTACCACAACAACAACCACCACCTCGGCCTGATCGACCAACTGTACTCCAACTCCCTACATTATGAGAAGTTGTTGACCCCACTATTGAACATAAATTCGGTGTAGACCCTCTCTCATTGGATGTTGGTGGAAACTTTTTGCAGAAGCATTGTAGATAGACCATATTTCCTCAAGATCAACACTTGACTAGATCCCTCATACATTGTGGACTCATATGTCCCGGCCTACCACACTATTAGCGCCTCAATTGACTACCTGAGTGTCAGCTCTGGCTACTGGTATCACTGCATGGAATCTCTAGAAGATGCTTCCTATTATCATTTGATGAAGTTCCAGATCTAGATGTTGAAGAATCATAGCTTACACCTCCATCCTCTCTCAGGTTTCACTCTATGATAAGTGCATGATTCGCTATTCTAGAAACAGTAGTTGGTTGAAAGACATTCATCGGTGATCGGATGTCGTACCTAAGACCATCCTCAAATATCATGACTCTAGATAGCTCATCACCCATCAGAATAGGTGTGAAGCATTGGAGCTTTGTAAAATGGGTTGAGTAATCCATAACTGATAGTGCACCCTACTCCAGGTGAAAGAACTCTTGGGCTCTATCAGCCCTCAATGTCTCGGGATAGAATTATTCATACAAAGTTGTAGGAAAATCCCTCCATACCATATCTTGATGGTGATCCATGTGAGTGATAACATCCCACCATATTTTGGTAGAATCACGCAGCATATATGTAACGAGCTTGACTCTCATCTCAGGAGGTGTCTCTAGATACTTGAAGATAGATAGCATGGCCTCTAGCCATGACTCCATAGCTTGTGATCCATTATCCCCCAAAAACATGGGCGGATGCTACTACTAGAACTCGTGCGTCAACTTTCCATAATTGGGGCAGATCAGGATGCTCTTTGAATAGTATGCATGAAGCATAAGAACCCACCACAAAACTGTGACTCGGCATCTGTATCTGGTACAATGACCGGTGTCGCAGTTGGCGCTACCGGAGGATCCATTGGTAGCCCATGACCTACCATCTCCAGAGTGTGGTTGTTGCCACCTTCCTTGAATATGATTGGAGGATGTCACAGTGGCATGCCTCTACAAATGCCAAGCACATGCCTTAGATAAATATTTTTATCAAATTTCACAGCTCAAAAGTGAAGTTATAAAAATAGGACATGTACAAGCCTCCCTATATAAGGACACACCCCTCTTCCTACTCCATGAATTAGGTCTGAGCATTATACAGATTAGGTATAAGAAAGAGACACTGCCAATAACTCACTACTAAGGTTAGGTCTAGTCAAGTTATCTACCATAAGAAACTCAAGATCCCATTTTATTCCCACATTAATTCTCATTTTCCATTTGAATTCATACTCATTTAACATTATATCACAATTCAATTGAAATGGTTGAACTAATGGTTCTCCAAATTTAGATCCATGAGGTCCCATACTCCCTAGGGACCAAAGATTTGCATCAATATAATCCATACCATAACACTCCCCAGTATACCTATCACAACAACAGGTTTTTCTATCACAACACCTATCACAACATCATGCAAAAAGTAATGAATCCTAAATGGCATGGCATAATACATGGCATGTGAAATCTAGCAGGTTCCTATATGATGCATGAGATGGAACACCCTCATCTCATCAGGTTGAAAAAAAAATAGAACCCATAATTGTATCAATAATAACATCACAATTCAAGTTTGTCACCCAACGGTGGAATTAAATCAATTGTAATAGTCAAAAGCAGAAAACAACTATTGAATTCGAGGCAATTTGGATTTTTCATGTACGTGAGTTAGCTACGCCTGGGCATAGCTCATTACCAAACGCCAATTTCTTCCAATCCCTATCTATTATCCCTAAGTAGTAAAATAAACCATAAAAGACCACTCGAATACCACTTTGTAATGTCCCGGACCTGGATGCCACTAAAAGTGCCCCAAGCCCAGAGGGTCACATGGCCTCAAGGGAATCTCCCCAAATGCCAGAAGCTGATGACTAACAGAGAGGGCTAAGGTGTTTTGGTGGGGAGACTATGCACTCATTACCAAAGTGTAACACAGTGGAATCGATGACATACAAGTAGAGGAAGTAGTATAATAACCAGACAATAAGTAAATAGTGGAAGACTGATAAATAAAAAACACCAAAAGTCGTCTCGTATACAAAATGATGATACATGTCATATGTCTCTAATAAAGCATCCAAAACATGTTTACAAGGTATATATACACAGTTCATGTAACAAAAGTACAAAAAGGCCAAAAGTTGTCCAGCTAGCATCACGAGACTCAGCTCGGTCTCATGCTCCCCTTCTCCTATGTTGCAATCAAGAACCTATTGTAGGGAACTTTCCCTTATCAATACCTATAATCATATATTCTGTTTGGGTCCCCAAAGGTGGCCCAAATAGGGTGTGAGATATAATCCCAGTAGAAAACCACCTAATGTCAGGTTCCAATCAGTTAGTGAATATAAATAACAACAGTTTACAGGAAAAATATAACAAGTAAAGAAAGTACTCAAAAGTAAACATCCTATAAGTCTAGGTTCACATTTTATAACCAATTCATTTTAAAAGGTAAGTCTCTAATTTAATAGTCAGGTCTGTGTCATTGTAAGCATGTCCAATTAACCATTCAATCTCATGTAAACATTAAGCCTCAAGACCCATCACGTAGCCCGACGTCCCCCATGATAACATGATCAAGGATGCTTAAACAGGTCATCCATAAAGTGTAAGGCAAGATCGAATCCAATCTTATGCTTTGGCTTGGCAGAAGTGTCATAATAACTATTTCACTCTCTTCAATTCATAACCTCAGTCCGTCCTTGGCATTCCTAATTTGGAAGCCAAGTGTCACTCCAGGTATAATATAAACCAACACCCTGCAAGTTCGTCCATGATGAACCTCTCAAGAACCTAGGTATTGCATTGGGTGTGGTATAACATCACTGCCATTCGAGTTCATCCTTGGCGGTCCACTAAGGGAGCCCAAGTATCACCCATGGTATATATATTCAATTCCCTTTGATCCTGTCAATGGAAATCTATTTGGATTCCAAGTGTCACTCAGCATATAACTGACAAGCCTCAAAGTCCATCCTTGGATGTCCTCAAAGGAGTCCAAGTATCACTCTGGCTTAAGCAAAGTCCATGCCAATTGAGTCTGTTCATGGAATTCATCATTGAATCCATGTGTCACCCAAGGTATATAATCTTTCAATCAATTCAATATAATTTAATCAAATTCATTTGGCATGCCAAGGTCAAAACCAAGAACATCCAATTCAAATTCACCCCAAGGTGACTCAAGAATTGTCCAAGCTTAGAAGGATTTCCTCTCAATTACTCACATGGGAAAAATCATTATAACTAAAATCACATGCTTAACAACCTATTACATGGAATAGGCACCATTTAACTCGCATGGGAAAATCAAATAAAAGGGAAATTCATGCTCAAACATGCAACTCATACTTCAGCAAGCAAATACAAAGACAATGGTCAAGGGTCGTGTTCACTCATCCCTTCCCATTAATCAACTCAATTTCAATTCATAATACAATCAATTTATCATTTTATTTAAAATTCAATTCATCCATTTCAAACCCATGGCATGGCAAGGGCACACCTCAAAGGCATCTAAGAGCCAAAAGCCACTCATTGAAGCCTAGTTCAATATTCGACCCACCAAGGGGTGGTTCTGTTTCATGGTTCTTTACCCACAACCAAACATTATTGTGCCCCTTTAAATACATAAGCCATGCCTAACAATTTAAGGGTTCAATTTCATTTAAGGCGGTGCCTGGAAATTGGGCGTGTGGCACGATGGCATATATAAACAGCTTGACTTTAAGAAAAAGGAATGAGACCACCTACCTTTGGTCCGTAGTTGATAGCTCATCCAATATTAGCTCCTGATTCGGGTTAGATCCGAAGAAAATTGAAGAATGGATGAAGAACCTAATAATAGGAAAAATCATCTTGAACCTAAATAGTGCAACTGATATCCAGAAGAACATAGAACAGATAAAGAGGAATTGATATCTTATTGTTGTGGATCCAACGAGACGAGCAACCTTTGATTCCGAGCTCGGATGAGAGAGTTACCTCAATTTCTACCTTAGGCGTCAAGGAGGAGCTCTCAAAGGTTGAGTTGTTGTGTGGGAGGAAGAAACATGATTTAGGTTTTAAAAGGATTTTTAATTTAATTAAAAATTATAAAATTTCCCAAATTTAAGGGGTTCGCATGGTTTAGGCGCACGGTTAGCTGTAGAAGAAGGGGTGTCGCACGGTTTACCCGCACGGTTTGAGTAATCGTGTGCAAACCATGCAAAAACTCACTGTCAAAATTGCATACCTAGGCACACGGTCATGTGTCCCAACTCGCATGGTTTGTCTGAAATCGTACGACCTATTCCTACTCTCTTCCCAAGCCTCGCACAGTTCATTAAACTGTGTGGCTTGCCCCGCATGGTTTAAACTAACCATGCGTCGGGCCATTTTCACCCCAAAGCTTGGGTTCTCGACTCCGAACCAACCCCAGACACCCCCTAAAACCTCCATGACCTCAAAGGGTATTCACATTAGACCACATTTAAGCATTTAAACTGAGAATTGATAGAAATAAAAGGATCCATACCTCAAAGAAGAACCAAATTCTTACAGTTATCTCCCTTGATTACCTTTACTGAGCATCTAAGGTCACCCCTTTCTTATATTTCTTTTTCCTAGGATATGAAGAAATGTATTAAGTAAAATGTATCAAAAAGGGTTCTAGTTATGAAGAAATAAGCGGAAGACGATGTCGATGTTTTATGAATCAGCGGTTTACGGTTCCAAGTATCTAAATACACTAAACCTATACGATTTTGGTGTGGTTTTGTTATGTTATGTAATGAATATTCATCTATTTAGATGTAATATCTATGTATGAAAAGTATGGATCATTATGTTATGGGGACGCTCCCCGATCCCATGCATTTACTCGTGTGTTTTATAAAAACATTAGTAAATTCCTTCGATAACATCTTGTGTCACCCTCAGCCAAACACACTCCTATCTGTTTCATCCTATGAAACAGCTAATCAATGATACATGTAGAGATTCAAGTGTTAACTCATTAACACTTCGCTGTCATAGATGGGTCATTGTAATGACAAGTGAATCGAACCATTCAGTTCATGACACTACGACTCAACCATGTAGTAAGACAACTAGTTACGGTAGCCTACATGATATCTTTGTATCATAAAATATGTTATACCCAAAGGCATAGATTTAAACCTTTTTTCATATGTATGTTGTACTCTATGACATATCATATCATACTATATGATATCATATGAATTTAAGAAATATTCCCTTCAAGTACATCACATGGTCTCGATTTTAAGTTAAAGTGGCTCTATTCACGCCCTAGTGATTTAGACTTTCATAGATCAAATTTCACGTGAGCAAAAACAAAGAATTTAAACCAAATTCTTTCTCAAAACCAAAACATTTCAAAAAACCATTTTGAAATTACCTTTAAAGCAAGGAAACTGTTTTGGAGATCCCATGCACATGTATGTCATCTCAACACATGCCTATCATGATGCGTGAACACGTTGGTCGTCCTAACCCGCCATGGATGCAAACACACACAAAGGTACACATTCTTCATTTATTTTATTTAGTCTAAAAAGAATGGATAGATCTTGGAAAAATTGATTCTTCATTTATTTTATTAAGTCTAAAAATAATGGATGGATCTTGGAAAAATGGGTTTTGGTTTACCATTTTCATTGTGTTTGGACAAGCGTTGTCCCCTCCAAAACCCTTCACCTTTCATAGGTCTATGCACCATTTGTTTGGATAGTATTTGTGAGAGATTCTCATCCCTTAGGGAGGAGAAAGCATTATTGAGGCCAATGAAAACTCCTTTGATTATCAGGAGTCACAAAATCCTTCTTGGTTCCCTACACCAAGTGAAACTTTAAGAGGGCTTCTTTATGAGCTAGTCAAGGCATATGAACTTCATTGACTTGTTTCTTAAGCAGTCACTTATTTTCCTTCTCATTTCATGATGATCACCGCTTCAATAAGTCAAATCCTATATTATATTGAAAATGATTCCAACATGTTATCAGTTGCTTCAACACATCATGCACGGGTAGACCAATCATTCATGAGCACATCACAAATCCAACATGCTTGTATATTAACAATAAATCCAACACGTCATGCATGCACATCATCTTTATAACATGCATGGACAAATCAAACTTATGAACACTTCATAATTTAAACATATAACACATGAACAATTCATACAAACATGAATTTATAATTCAAAACATAATTATATAAACATTAGATAAATATGAACATTTAATATTTATAGGAAAAATATTAACACTTCATATTTATAAATTATATTACAAGCAATTAATAATTATTTTATTAAATATTTCATAAATATTTAATAATGAAATTATGAACAGTTCATATTTTAAATAAACTCTATAAATAAGACAAACATTTTATATTAAATTAATTCTCTCCAAACTTTTTTAAAAAAATTATAAAAAAAACTACTTTTGAGGCCAAGCGGGAAACAGAACAAGCCAAGAACCAATTCCAAAAACTAAAACACCAGAAATTCACTTGGACCAACATATATTATTATCTATTAAATGTATATTTTTGAACACTTATATTGCACGCAATGATATCTCATATTCTATATCGCCCCCTGTATATCATAGTCAACGATAGCCAATATTGTTTCATGCGATATAAATTTTATCAATGTCGCATCTTTAAAAATTCATATCACTACAAGCAATTAAAAATCACATGCTACAGTGCCATGTATCATACCTAGAGATGTGTCGAAGATCAAAGAATTAAACGGTATTGCACCCAATGATATCATTATATTGTTGACAACGATATGATGCTTTATTTTGGAAACTCATACAACTCGTGTCACACCTTGTGACAAAAAAAAGTGAATCTCCCCAAAACATCACAGAAATTACTCTGATACCATTAGGATTTTAGGGATATCTATTATGTCTAAATGCAATGAAAAGGCATCAAAACCCTAACCAAGTTCGACTAGTATAGGTTTAAGAGAAATAACAGTAATCGAAGAATATGAACATACCACTCTATTCATTTATATCATCATTTTATACTTATAAAGATCACCAAGTAACAGTCAACAAACTTGCCTTCGCATGTGAGTTTCAACCCCAACGGGGATTGTCTTGCAGAAGGCCTTGAATCTCATTTTATGATCCTTCTATAATAAATGGAGACTCCAAAGGCCCAGGATGTCACTCCAACATCAGTTGAATAATAGAAGTATGTTACGATATGTGTAACGCTAACTAATGTTATGATCCTAGATAATGCATAACACCTTTAACATTTACTAATGTCCATTTAACCACTCATAAGACACATCATCAAATGATATGTTGGTCACATAATGTAGAGACTCCATTTTTGCCTTGTGAGACTTTGAAATATATCGAAGAATATTTTCGAAGCCAGACGTTGAGAAGGAGAGCGATCTTGAGGCCCGGTGAGACCGTAATTAATTTTTTTTTAAAATATTAAGTATATTTTATATCACGCGTTCGTAGTTCTTCATAAATAATAGAATGTCTCCTGAATGGAGTCTCGGATCAAAAATCGGATATCATAGTTGAATCTAGAATGCGGGTTTTACCCTAGGCGCGACCTAAAATTGGTCGGCATCGAACGTGCAGATAAGACAGTCGTTGGCGGGTATGTTAAGAGGATTAATTAATTAATTAATTAATTAAATTCATTTAATACCTGTAACATATTTCCTTCTATAAATAGTTTGTTATGACAGTTCGTCAGGGTCACTCGCATAACCCTGGGATCGTTGAGAGGAGATTCGGAGCGTTCTTCATTGGCGAATCAGAATCGAATGACAAATGACAATCGGATCAAGGTGGATTGATAGACAGCGAATGCAGCGGATCTTCTCCATCGATGGCGAACGTATTCTTCACCAACGATTGATCCAATCTTAAGGTAAGACTCATCAATTGTGATTTTCCGCCCCCTTTTGATTAAATCTTTGAAGCATGGATTGTAATATGATGTTGATTCTGCGTTTTTGCACCCATCGCATGAGCCTCGTTGATGAATAATTTGTTTATTCGATTATTAAATTTTCATGTCATGGTTTCACCTCAATTATCCCCGATTAGAAAATTGTTGGCCAAGAACATTTGGCCAACAATTGATGCACCTTCATTCTTGTGTTGTTCCCTCACCATTCTTCGCGTTCTTCATTGTTGGCCTACAAGATCGCGGTTCGACTGTTGGGCGGGTTCGAGCGCAATCGAACCCCTGGATTTGCGGCAGATTCGCGTGCGACGAACAGAATGGCGATTTGAAGATGGATTGGGATGGATTGTGGGATGCGGGCGATGACTGTCGTGGATCTGGGATCTGGGACCGAGCAACAGCGACGGGGGGCGCTACGGCCTCGTACAGGCGATTCGGATTCCCGATTTTTGGCCACTAGAGCCCAGAAATCGATGATCGGCGACAGATTGGGCACGAACGAGCCTAGATCCGGGATTCCTGTCGTGATTCGCGGCGGAAACGGAGGCATCGAAGGTGCGACAACGACACGTGAAGGAAACTATACTTTCTGCAAAAAAATCTGACTACACATCATGTATTGTGATGAACACACACTGTGTAGTCCCTCAACTGCAGCAGCTAGGATTTCAAGAAAAAGATAATGATCACACGTCATGTGGTTGGGCCACACGCTGTGTGACCCTCCCCGGGAAGTCAGGTTGTGTGCCAGTACACGCCTAGGACCCTGGGTGGGAGGACACGCCGTGTACTCTAGGAGTACACGGGCACGGCTTGACGGACACAAGCACGGCCAAGAGCACACGGCTCGGTCCCGGGAGGCCAAGACACGTCATGTAGTACCCTTACACGTCGTGTAGTACTACATGGACAACAAGTCGTGTACAGTCAAGGGCGTGGCTAAGAAACTAGGTGAGGTCACACGTCGTATGACCCCCTTACACGCCGTGTACTTCTTTCTGAAACTTCTACCTCTCGTATCTCCTTTGTTTTGACTCAGATTTTGGCCCATAAGTAGTCTATCCTGAGTGTTTTTCGACATAGAACGTGATGGTAACCTTCATAGTGCCTTTTGAGATACGATGTGAGATGTTCTGAGCGTGATGCGTCCTTGAGCGGCGCTCGACAATGGCAGTGATCGGGTAGGATCGTCATAGAGAGATCGGGGTTGGCACCCCCCCCCCCCCACCCACCCACACACCTACTGAGTGGTGCCCCTAATAGACTAGAGTGGGCCTTCTATCTACTGAGTGGTACCCCCTGACAGACTAAAGTGTGAGTCCTCTATATACTGAGTGGTACCCCCTAACGGACTAGGATGTGAGTCCTCTGTCTACTAGGTGGTACCCCCTAACGGACTGGGGTGTGGGCCCTATACCTACTGAGTGTTACCACCTTGGCAAATTAGGGTGCGGGTCCTCTACCTAGTGAGTGGTACCCCCTTGAAAGATTAGGGCGTGGGTCCTTTATCTACAGAGTGGTACCCCCTGACACTCTAGGGTGTGGGTCCTCTACTTAGAGATTGTGCCCCCCCCCCCCGACTGTGCAACACAGTGGCAAGGTTTAGGTCCTCCGCATGGTTACTTCTTCGGACAGACACGCGAAATGTTGGGCATCGATGATGGGCCTTCGGAGCAGCAAGCAGATTCATCATACTGGGCTGGGAGCTGTGAGATGGAGATCCTCTTTCTCACTCATCTGGGTTTCTTTTATGAGCATATATATATTCGTTGTTGGGATTCGTTTCCCTCTTGCTTTGGGTTGAGCTGATTACTTCTACCATGACTCTTATTGTTACTCTAATTTTCGGGGTGTCCTACTGTGTATGTATATACTCATCCTTGTATAGGCTTTTCTCACACGTGTCGTGTCTTATGCAGGTGACGAACAAGTCGGTGGTGATTTTAGAGGATCATAGGGATACTCGGGTGTATTTGATTGTGTACGATGGTTGGGGTTTGGAGATCTGGAGTCATACACTCCGCTTTTCTTTTCCAATTATTGTTAGGTTCGGACATCTTTTCTGGGTGGGCGTGTATTTTGCCCCTTACATTTTGGTTTACTTTGCCGCACTCTTTTGTATTTCCTAGAGGTTATTATATTACATGCATGGTTTTACTCTAGAAGTTATTGTCTTTTAATATTATTCCTCTGCACTTCTGCTTGGAGATAGTTGGGTGCGTGTGTATAGATACTTTAGGAAAATGCCTCTCATTTTAGTTATGTCTTGCGGCACTTGTCGTCATCCCTTAGCCTATGGAGGCGAGCTTGGGGTAGTTGCAACCCGACCTTCAACCAGCCAGACGGGCTCCAGTGGATCGGTTCGTGACAGATTGGTATCAAATGTGGTTCGACCTTGGTGCAGCGGCCGATGTATCCATTCAACAGGACTTTGACTACCAGCTAGTCGACTCGGCATACCGAGGCATTGGTTACAGAAAACATTAGTATATGCATCATATAGGATTGAGTCATTTGACTATCCTTGAGTCAGCTCCCCATATATATTTGCTCATCTGACTGTGGTACATCTTGATTAATTTTCAGGATACCTCCATGAAGACAGCCAGTCAGGTTACCGATTCAAGATCGTGATGAGGATCCGATGAGTGATAATACTTCAATTCAGGGGTCTCGCAATATCCTTTTTACAGGCGGGCGGGTAGTAGCACCCCCGCCTGTCAAGCAATGGATTATACTAGTAGAGCGAAATGAGGATACATGAAGGCTTAGCGCACTCCGCAAGTTCCAGTGTCAGAGGCCGCTGAGGTTACTTGGTGAGTCAGATCCTTAGGCAGTGGAGGATTGACTTGAATCGGTGATTCGAGTTTTCAGACTTGTACGGACCCTGACTGATCAGATGGTTGTGCTGGCATCCAGTCCTTTCCACAGACCAGTTGGGCGCTGGTGGAGTCTAGTCACACAAACGCATGATGGGTTGACACTCTCATGGTCCAACTTCTAGCAATTGTTTCATGGGGAGTACTATCCCTCGTGCTTGTGCTCAGTTCAGATTCAGGGGTTGTTGGAGTTGCAGCAGGCAAGGATGACAGATGTTGAGTATGTCGCGAGGTTCACTAACCTTACGCAGTACTCCATCAACATGATTCAGGATATTTACTTCCGGGAACATAAGTTCGAGTAGGGTCTCCGTAGAGACATTTGTGCCAGTGTGGCACCCATGTGCATTCTCACATGTGCTGGAGTGCTAGAGCGGGTGCTGGTGACGGAGAGCTTCTTATCTCGAGAACGTCATGCAGCTCAAGCTGGTCGTGGACGTCATGGGTTGAGTCGTCTGCAGTAGCTAGCAGGCGCTAGTTGGCAGGGTCTTGCCGTAAGAGATCTCCTCATGCTCGGACTCAGGTACGTAGTCATGCGGCTCAGGGGCAGCGCAGAGGACCAGGGCAGCCTGGAGAGGGGCGATGATATACATGTGACGGGCGAGGTCACATGGCACGTGATTGCCCGACCCGACGTGCTGAGGAGGGCAGACAGACAGCGGATGGACCGCCATGGTAGAGGCAGCACCATGATCATGGTTCTCCCCGGTATGGTTATGGAGGCCCCTATGGAGACAGAGTTGGTAGAGGAGCGGATGGGGATCCCATAGGAGGAGATGTTGGTGGTGGACCATGTTATGAGCTCCTTCCACCACCACTACTAGGAGGCCCGCGCCAGGCTCAAGAAGCTGGCGGTCGGGGTCATGGGCAGCTATGGGATATGGAGGCTTATGACCCGAAAGCTCACGAGATGATTAGAAGTACGGTCTATGTTGATTATATTCTTTCTTCAATACTAGTAGACATAGGTACGAGTCATTCCTTCATCTCATTACTCCTAGTGCGAGAGCTGGATCTCCCAGTTGAGACTTTAGCCCCACAGCTTTGACTTGAGGATCCTACGGGGAACGCCTCTTCGATATCGCTTATCTGTCCGCAGTGCGAGCTATCGTTTGGTGAAGAGAGTTTCTTATGGGACATCTTGGTCATCACGATGAAACCATATGATGTCATCTTGGGTATGGATTGGTTGTCCGCAGTCCGGGCCCAGATTGATTGTCACCGCATACGAGTTAGATTCCTTTGAATAGATGGAACAAGAATTTTTCCTTGTGAGTGCGAGAGGTCTCATAGCGAAGTGAGTGGGTTTTGCGAGCAAGAAGCTGCAACCCATCACCCATCGGTTGGCGAGTTTAGCCCTTAGCGCAACAGGCTCTTCAGTCATCTAGGTTCCTTCAGTCATGGAGAATTATATGGGCATATTTCCTGAGGATGTTTCGGGACTACCTCTGAGGCGGGAGATGGAGTTTTGCATTGACTTGCATCCCGAGACCGCTCTGATATCTTTTGCGGCATATCAGATGGCCCTTACCAAGCTCCGAGAGTTGAGGATACAATTGGAGGACCTTCGAGAGAAGGGTTTTATCAAACCCAGTGTATCCCCCTGGGCAGCTCCGATTTTGTTCGTGAAAAAGGTAAAAGAGAGCTTGCGGCTTTGTATTGATTATCGTCATCTGAACCATGTCATAATAAAGAACAAGTACCTCTTGCCGAGATTTGACGACCTATTTGATCAGTTGTGAGGCGCGAGATGGTTCTTGAAGATCGATCTCTGGTCTGGCTACCACCAGCATAGTAGTCAATCGCGGATCAAGGCGTAACGCGGCGGGGTCCTATAGTGGGATAGCGGCGACGCGGATCGCGTCGCGGACGCTTTTTTATCCAATCTCAGACCAATAAATATAATTTAAATTATATAATTCTATATATATATGTTGAAAAATTTAAATATGATAAATAAAATATAAAACATAATAAAAATAACAAAATAAAAAAAAACAAAAAGGTTTTTACTGTGGAAATTTTTAACTAAAACACATAAAATAAAACAAAACAAAAAAAACAAAATCAAATAAAATGAATAAAAAATGGAAGGACCCCGACACCCACATCGACTCGGGGTGGGGGGGTCGGGGTGCGGTCGTCATCGCCGTCGAGGATGCAGGGAGCGGGGAGCGGTGTGCGGTGTGCGCAACAGCGAATGGGGGGGTCGTCATCACCGTCGGGGGTGGGGGGAGCGGTGTGTGCAGCAGCAAAAGGAGGGAAAAGAAGGTGCGGCTTAAAAAAAATGTGCGCACAGAAGGTAGGGCTTCGTCGCGGCAGGAGGAGGGAGAAATATGATGGGTAGGGTAGGGCAGGGGCGAAGCGGGTTTGACCGCTTACAGGGCAAAAAAATCACATTTGTTTGACGCAAGAACAGTCACGGCAGCGACGACCTAGATCGCGGTCGTCGCGCGACGGTCGGGATCGCGGGTGAGGCGGCGCGATCTCATTCCGCCCGCGATCCAGCCGCCTGAAGCGGCCGGGTGCCGCTTCGCACTGCGCAGGTGCGATCGCGGCCGCGACGCCGCATTTTGACAACAGAGACCACCAGTTGAGAGTTCGTGAGGCTAGTATTTAGAAGTTAGCATTCCGATGTTGCTACGGACATTATGAGTTCCTGGTGATGCCTTTCGGTGTGACAAATGTCCCCGTTGTATTTAAGACTCTGATGAACTGAATCTTTCAGCCATACTTGGACCGATTTGCATTAGTCTTCATTGATGACATATTCATCTACTCTGTGTGAGAGAAAGAGCATGCAGAGCACTTGAGGATGGTCTTAAACTTGCCTCAGAAGCACCAGTTTTATAATAAGTTATCAAAGTGACAGTTCTAGATCCATGAGGTTCACTTTCTGGGGCATGTTATTTCTGAGCGTGGATTAGCAGTGGACCCAATGAACATCGATACAGTGCTTACTTGGGAGTCACCCAAGAGCGTGTCAAAGGTGCAGATTTTTCTTGGCTTGGTGGGGTACTACAGGAGGTTCGTGGAAGACTTCTCTAGGATTACAACCTCTTTAACAGCCCTGACGCAAAAAGGGAAGTTGTTTACCTGGACTGAGCAGTGCTAGAGATCATTTGAGGGGTTGAGGCTAAGGCTAACTAGTGCTCCTGTTTTAAGACTACTAGAAGAGGACGTGGAGTACAGAGTGTATTGTGATGCCTTTGGAGCTGGTCTCGGCTGTGTGTTGATGCGGAGGCAGGCAGTGATCGCATCCGAGTCGAGGCAGTTGAGACCCCGCGAGCAGAACTACGCTACTCACAACCTAGAGTTGGCAGCGGTGGTCTTCGCTCTGAGGATGTGGAGGCACTATCTTCTGGGAGAGCGCCTTTTTTTTACTCAGACCATCAGAATCTCAAGTATGTCTTCACACAAAGAGATTTGAACCTGAGACAGATGTGCTGGTTGGAGTTCCTGCAAAACTATGACTTTGAGAAAGTTTATACTCCTCGAAAGGGCAACATGGTGGCAAATTCCCTCAGCAGGAAGTCTCATTCTCGCTTGATGGAGGAGACGTCTGAGCACTTAACTTCTTTACAGCTGACCCTGGTAGAGGAGGAGGGTGCAGCTTTTCTTCAGTCGATGATATTGACTCCTCTGTTTCTCCATTGTGTGAAGGAAACTCAGTTGGGAGACATCGACTGTGAGGTTCTTCGTGATCAGATATCCTCATGAGATTCACCAGATGGATTCTCTAGAGGGAATCACGTCATCCTTTTTATAGGAACGGACGATGGTTCCGATCGTGATGCGAGAGAGTGTGATGAGGGAGTCTCACACTTCTCTTTGGCTGTAAATCTCGGTATATAGAAGTACATGAATCTTCAACGGCAGTTTTGGTGGGTTGACATGAGGTGGAGCGTTGTTGAGTTCGTCTCTCGATGTCTCACATGTCAGGTGAAGGCTGAGCACCAGGTTTCGACAGGTCTGTTGCAGCCTCTTGAGATCCCAGAGTGGAAATAGAATGACATGTCAATGGACTTTGTGACAGTACTTTTGCGGATGGTGAGAGGCCACGATGTCATCTGGGTGATAGTTGATTAACTTATCAAGTCAGCACACTTCCTTTCTATCAGGGAGCAGTGTTCGGTAGAGAGTTTGGGGAAGTTGTGCGTGCGGGAGATCGTTCGCCTTCATGGGGTGCCCTTGACGATTGTCTCCGGCTGTGATGCACGGTTCACATTATGGTTGTGGAGAGATCTTCAGGAGGTATTCGGGACCCAGTTGAGGATGGGTACATCTTTTCACCCCCAAACGGATGGGCAAATCGAGCGCATTATCAAGATGTTGGAGGATATGTCAAGGGCTTGCAAGTTAGACTTCGACCGGAGTTGGGTGGTTTACTTACCTTTAGTAGAGTTTGCTTATAATAATAGATATCACTCTACTATTGACATGACAACTTTTGAGGCTCTGTAGGAGAGACTCTGCAGTTCGCCCTTAAACTGAACTGAGATCGGTGAGGTGTATCTAGTTTGGACAAAGATGGTGTTGCGGAATCGTCGGGAGTAACAATGACAAAAAACGAGAAAACGAAAGAAAGCAACAAGAACACAACGATTTACATGGTTCGGAAATAATCCATACGTCCACAGGAGAGGCAGAATTTCACTATATCAGGAGCACAAATTACAGAGGTTTTTGTTTTTTCAGTAGTAACCCTAACCCAAAAATGGGCTATAAAAAATGGTGAAGACGATCACTGTTCGAAAAGTAAGTTCGCGTCGCTACAGTGAACGACGGTCAGCTTTGTCAAAAGCGCTATAGTGGCTGCCGGCTAGAAGTCAAAAGTGCTACAGTCCAGTTGACCCCGAAGTCCGCACTGCTACAGTGGTCAGCATTGCAACAGTGCCGAAAAATTGGGTCGGGGCCTTCGGCCCCCGGAGCAGGGGCGCGTTGCCCCCTGCAACCCCCAACGAGCTCACCGCGGAGCTCAACCCGCGATAGTTGCAGGCCACAAGCATTCGGCCCAACCGGATCAGGCTACACCAATCCAACATATGGTGCAGGCAACGACGAAGAAAATCCAAGCGATCCGCGAGCGGATGAGGATAGCATAGAGCAGACAAAAATCTTATGCAGATTGACGTCGTAGGCCTTTAGAATTCAAGTAGAGAGACCACGTTTTTCTGAGTCACCTCACGACGAGGATTGCGGAGATTCTGCCAGAGAGGCAAGCTATCCCCGAGGTTCATCAGGTCGTTCGAGATCCTGTAGAGGGTTGGCAATATTGCTTACCATCTAGCCCTACCTCCGCAGTTGGAGCGGGTGCATGATGTCTTCTATGTGTCGCAACTGAGGATATATGTTCATGATCATACGCGCGTTATTGATTCGGGAGAGCTGGACATCGTGGATAGAGCCACCTTCGTGGAGTACCCAGGGGCAATCAAAGATCGGCATGAGATGATCTTGTGTGGACAGACCATTCTCTTAGCTCGTGTGCTATGACAACATGGGAGCATGCAGGAGAACTCCTAAAAGCGGGGGAGTCAGATGCCGGCTCAGTATCCCCACCTTTTGGCTTAATTTGTGTTTTTTGGGGACAAAAAGATTTGAATGAGAGAATAATGTGGATGCTCTATTTTTGCATTGTAAGACTTGGAAATATATTGAGAAATATTTTGGGATCCAAACACTGAGACAGCGCGCGATTCTGAGTCCTGTTAATTCCGGAATTAATTTTATAAAAAATATAAAATATATTTTATATCATGCACGTGCAGTTTTTCAGAAATAATGGAATATCTCCTGAACAAAGTCTCGGATCGAAAATCTGAGACCACGGTTGAATTTGGAACGCGGGGTTTAACCAAGATGTGACTTAAAGTTGATCGACGTCGGAAGTTCAGATAAGGCAGTCATTGACGGGAACGTTAAGTGGATTTATTTATTTATTTATTTATTTATTTATTTATTTCATTAAATATTCATAACCTATTTCCCTCTGCAAATAGTCTGTGATGCCAATTCGTCAAAGTTAGCCGCATAACCATAGAATCATTGAGAAGAGATTCATAGCGTTCTTCGTTGGCGAATCGGAATCGGACAACGAATGACGACCGGATCAAGGTGGATTGACAGGCAGCGAACACAGCAGGTCTTCCTCATCACTGGCGAACGCGTTCTTCACCAACGATTGATCCAATCTTGAGGTAGAACTCATCCATTGTGGTTTTTCACCCCTTTTGATTAAATCTTTGAGGCATAGATTGTAATTTGCTTTTGATTATGTGTTTTTGTACCCATTACATGAGCCTCGTTGGTGAATAATTTGTTTATTTGATTGTTATATTTTCATGTCATGATTTCACCCCAATTTTCTCTAATTATGAAATTGTTGGGCAAGAACATTTGGACAACGATTAATGCACCTTCGTTCTTGTGTTTTCCCCCACCGTTCTTCATGTTCTTTACCGTTAGCCTACAGGGTCACGGTTCGACTTTGCCGGACGGGTTCAAGCGCAATCGAACCCCCGAATTCGCAGCAGATTCACGTGCGACAAACGGAATGGCAATTTGAGGATGGATCATGATGGATTGTGGGATGCGAGTGATGATTCCCATGGATCTAGGATCCGAGACCGAGCGGCAGCGACGGGAGGCGCTACGGCCTCATACGGGCGATTCGGATTCCCAATTTTCGACCACCAGAGCCCGAAAATCGATGACTGGCAACAGATCGGTCACGGACAACCCTAGATTCAGGATTCCCAACGTGACTCACGGTGGAAACGGCGGCGGTGAAAGCGCGATGACGACACGTGAAGGAAACTGGACTTTCTACAAAAATCTCGACTACACAACATGTACTGGAATGAACACATGTCGGATAGTCCCCCAGCGACAGCTAGGGTTTCAGGAAAATGATAAAGACAACACGTCGTGTGACCCTTCCTAGGAAGTCAGGTCGTGTGTCAGACGCCTAGGACCCCATGTGGCTTTTGAGATACAATGCAAGATATTTCGAGCGTGACATTCCTTAGGCAGCGCTCGACGACGGCAGTGGTCGGTCAAGATCATCAGAGAGAGACCGAGGTTGGCAACCCCCCGCCCCTCTGCCTACTAAGTGGTGCCCCTGAAAGATTATGGCATGAGTCATGTACCTACTGAGTGGTACCCTCCTCACAGACTAGAGTGTGGGTTATCTATCTACTGAGTGGTATCCCCTAACAAACTAGGGTGTGGGTCCTCTATCTACTGAGCGGTACCCCCCAGACGGACTAGGGCGTGGGTCTTCTACCTACTGAGTGGTACCCCCCTGACAGACTAAGGCGTGGGTCATTTATCTACTGAGTGGCACCCCCTGACACTCTAGGGCATGGGTCCTCTACTTAAAGATTTTGCCATGTTCGACTGTGCAACATAGTCATGATCATGTGGTTATTTCTTCGGACAGACACGCGAGGTGTTGGGCATCGTTGATAGACCTTTGAATCGTACTGAGTTGGGAGCTAGAAGATTGAGATCTCATTTCTCTTTCATCTGAGTTTCTTTTATGAGCATATATATGTCTTCATTGTTGGGTTTTGTTTCCCTCTTGCTTTGGGCTGAGCTGACTACTTCTATCGTGTTTCCTATTGCTCATCCTCCAGTTTTCAGGGCGTCCTACTAGGTATGTATATACTCACTCCAACATGGACTTTATCCACAAGTGTCGTGTCTTATGCAGACGATGAACAGGTCGGTGGTGATTTCAGAAGAGCATAGGGATACTCGAGTGCATTTGACTGTGTACGGTGGTCGGGGCTTAAAGATATGGAGTTGGCTCCCTCAACTTTTCTTTTTCAATTGCTGTTATGTTTGGACATCTTGTCTGAGTGGGCATGTATTTTGCCCCTTACATTTTGATTCACTCTGCCGCACTCTTGTATTCCTCAAAGGTTATTACATGCATGATTTTTACTCTAGAGGTTATTGTCTTTTATTATGATTCCTCTGCACTTATTCATGGAAATGGTTGGATGCGTGCGTACATATATTTTAGGCAAAGGTCTCTAATTTTAGTTATATCTTTCAGCGCTTGTCGCTAGCCCCAGACCTCTGGAGACGGGCTTGGAACAGTTACGGCTCGACCTTCCGCCAACAAGGCGGGCTTCGGTGGGTCGGGTCGGGGCTTGGGGTAGTTGCAGCTCGAACTTCCGCCGGCCAGGCGGGCCCCGATAGGTCGGGTCGTAAGACCAAAATAAGATAGCTTTCATGAAATTAAGAAGATAGACAATGCGATATATTGTATATCACAATCACACACTGCAAGTACCAAGGAGAAACATAATAAGAATCCTGCTTCCACCTCGCATATGTTGGGCATCACACAACTTCAACTGAACCACAAGAAGTCAATCCCAAGAAACATAGAAACTCAAATCACCATCGTTAACCTTATGAGTCTCCATGAGAAAATGAAAAAGAAGAACCAAATAACAAGTGAAACCTTCACCAAATATCAATTAGATTCATCTTGGAGAAACATCAAAAAATTTAAAGGGTTTTGGACGACTCATGTTTCAATCCAACACGTGTGGATGTCAAATGGGGAAAATAAGCAAAATGATTAGCGGGCGGTATGATCCTCATGTCATTTTGAGACAATCCCATGAAATGAAATTGCAATAAACATGCAGACCTAGAGACTTGACCCCGCGATCTGTCCCCCCCAACACCACCAATGGTGGGGCTACTTTCACCAAACCAATAATAACACTTAAAAATTTGACCCGCCTTCATGTAACTTTGATACCAAGATTGAGATCCGTTAATTCCAGCAAGAAAATCAAGGATTTATAAGATAACAAATATGTAAGTAAAAACATGAATAAACACAAAGAATAAGAGAGAGCGATGATTTAGATGAAGACATGCCATGGAAACAAAAGCATGACGTAGTCACAAAAAAAGAAAGAGATGATCACCATCTAAAGAGAATTTGGTCGAGCCATATTTTCCAAAAAAAACAAGAAAATGAGATCTGGATTAAAGATTAAACGCAAATTTATAAAGACTTTCATCTAACGGCTGAGGTCCATTAGAGTGGTTCTAGAAATCAACTGCCTCAAAATGACATGAAACTCACAAAACCTAGGTCTTTATACACAAAAGGGAGATGAGGGACATCTCGAGAGGGGGAGTCTGATGCATGAGATTGTAATCATTGAAAATGTAAAAAATCACATAAAACTAATCATTTCATAATAAAATAACATTTTTCTTATTTAAAAAGAATTTACAATTAAATTATAACTCCGTATATAAGTGATAAAAACGCTCATACAAAAATACTTGTTAATAAGAATAAATATCACTTAAGTAACATCAATTATAGCCTAAATGGAAGGATGTTGGGATAAGGTAAGCATAGGAGCAGAAAACAAATATCAGACACAACTAAGTAACATCAATTATAGCCCAAATGCAAGGAAGTTGGAAAGACATAAGCTTAGGAACAGAAAACAATTCTCACAAGCCCCCCTCAGTGCACAGTTTTCAAAGGCAACATAAGTTGAACATTTTTAATATCACTGCAAAGCAAGTTTAATGATCAAAAAATTGGAGACAGGGAATTTTCAAGGCAACTTTAGGGGGGGGGGGGGGGGGCAGTTCCAATCAGCTTAATTTGACAGGGAGCCACCTCATGGATTCATATATCATTCAATTTCAACAACAGTTGAAAACAATAGAATTTAAAGAGAGCCTACATGAACAAATTTGAGCAAAGTTCATAACTAGGATCGAGCACGCTTATTGCAATCATGACAATGAAAGCCCAATCACAACAATATGAATTTAGGCATAAAATTTGGAGATATTAGAAAACCCACAAGCACTTACGCGCCCATGTTACTTTCGATCAATTTCCTCTAGAGCTTCCCAAAGCTTTTGATCACTGTAATTCTTTATGAGAAATGCTGGCTCTGCTTTGGTCAATGCATCTGCAGGGTTTCCTGTGGTTAACCCAACAACAGGCATCCCAGCAGCCACCCCAGCTTTTATCCCCGAAACTGAATCCTGAACAAGAGAAGGTACAGGAACGTTTATTAATCCGAGTCCATCGTAAAAATGACACCTTTTCAATAAGCAATTCCGAAAAAAATATACAGAATAACATTTATCATAACTGATAATTATTACAAGCAATTTTCAACAGTTAAGGAGAAAGAAAACCTCAAATATGAATGTATGATCTTTTGATGCCTTGAGGGCTTTGAGACCCTTCAAATAGGGATCCGGGTGTGGCTTTGCATGATCACATTCATCTCCAATAATAAGCGCTTGGAAAAAATCAGAGAGACCCAGGCATGAGATCATGAGTTCGGCATTAAGCCTCGGGGCATTGGTAACTGCAGCCCGCTTTAGACCTCGATCCTCAATCCATTTCTTCACTTTCTCTAGCCCTTCTACGGGATGCAATTCTTTTGAGGCCAACCTGTTTTTGGTCCATGACAAAAGACATGTAACAAGATTAAGAACTTGATTTAATGAAAAAACGATGATGTGATTGTTAATTTCCTAATAATGGGTGATGTTCTTTTATGTGGGATATTCATGACTATTAATATAATATTTCAAGTGTTTTTTTTTTAATATTACCCCGCTACTTAGTTTACCAGTAGCCAGTTCCAGTGCAACCCAACAGGTATCCCCAACATCCCAAACATTTGCCACCCAACGCCTGGTATTCGACCAGCTTCTTAGGCTGAGCTCATGTGCTTGATATAATACACATCCGCACATGGCCTGGGGCCCTAGACATGCTTAACGGGGGAATGCAGATGCACGAACTCGAACCAGAAACCTCGCAAATCATTCCTCAGGGTCTTTACCACTGGGGAAAAGCTTGTTGGGAGTGGGATATTCATGACTATTAAGCCTCCATTTGGCAACACAGCTTATTTCTTATGATAAGTGCTAAAAGTATTTTCATATTGTTTACTGAAAAAGTGTTTTTCTGTCACTTATTTAAGTGGTTTTCTGTCACTTATTTAAGTGGTTTTCTTCTGTAAGTGTAAGCAGTTTCCCCATAAACAAAACAAACACCATTTATTTTTTTCAAACTATTTAACATAAGTGGTAAGTACTACGAGCACTTTTCAGTAAGTGTTGACAAACACAACCTTGGAATCCGATTGTTTAAGATTTTTTTAGGCAATTTTTTTTCAAAATAAATCATTTCAGTGAAATTTAGGTCATTTGTTGACCTGGTTTTGTTTTGGCTTAGTTGTGGGTGTTGTGTGCCCACCTCAAGGATGTCTGTTTGAGCCTGGTTCTGGTTTTGTTTTTCATGCTTTGTCTGACATTTTTTCACATTTAGAATAATAAAATTATTTCAAAAAAATTATAGTTCATTTGTTCAAGATTTTCTCAAAAATCAGAATTTGAAAAAATCATCAACTTTCACATTTAAAAATGTAGATTGGGAAATCCCCCTCACCTTCTTACCTCAAAGTGAGGCTGAGGCATTCTTTTATAATGAATGATAAAGACCACATCGGACCATAAGTCCGATGTGAGATACAGACTCCAACACTCCCCCTCAAGTTAGGTGTACCTAGCTTAGACACATAATGAAAAGAAAGCAACAAAACAGACGCTAACACTCCCTCTCAAGCTGGAGGGGCCCAGCTTTATGACAAAAACAAGACAAAAACAAGACAAAACATAATAAAAGATAAAGCTTCAACATTGCTGCTCCCCCTGACAATGTTGATATGATGCCGCTGAAAGAGGGTGGGTAAACGCCGAAAAAGTGCGGGGTCAGACAACAGAGCGCCGGGAAATCCACACTGGCGGGTCGGTCGTCAGAGCGTCGGGAAATCCGCACTACGGGCCGGTCAGAGCGCCGGGAAATCCGCACTACGGGCCGGTCGTCAAAGCACCGAGAAATCCGCACGGGAGGGCCGGTCATCAAAGTGTCGGGGAATCCGCAGGAGGCACCGGGCAGGGAGGCGGGGATTCCGCAGGAGGCACCGGGCAGGGAGGCGGGGATTCCACAGGAGGCATCGGGCAGGAAGGCGGGGATTCCGCAGGAGGCAGGAAGAGGCCGGCATAAAGGCAGCAGTTGGCGGGGATTCCGCAGGAAGCAAAAGGAGGCCGACGCGGGAGGACCTTTAATCGCGGGAGGGAGGCAGAGCCGGGAAGCCGCAGCAGGAGGCGGGGCCGGAAGTCTTCCGTCAAGAGTCCGCGCAGAGAAGGCAGCGGGAGGGATCCGTCAGGAAGGAGGTACCGGCAGGGAGGAGCACCGCCGGACAGAGGCTGGCTGGGAGAGATCCGCCACCTGGAAGTCCGCACAGGAGGCGGGGATTCCACCGGATGGGGGAGACGGCAGGGGGGAAAACCGTCGGGAGGGCAGGGTCCGAGCAAAACCGAAAGGTCGCTTGTGATGCGGGCCCGGAGGGGGCGGCGGTAAAAACATAAACCTAACCCTTCATGAGGGCCACCGCCCCCCCACGGGGGGAGAAAAAATAATAAACCCTAGATAAGGGGGGAAATAAAATGGGAGGAGGAGGGTTTGGGATTAATTTCCCTCTGATACCATGTAGATTGGGAAATCCCCCTCACCTCCTTACCTCAAAGTGAGGTTGAGGCGTTCTTTTATAATGAATGATAAAGACCACATCGGACCATAAGTCCGATGTGGGATACAAATCCCCCTCACCTCCTTACCTCAAAGTGAGGCTGAGACGTTCTTTTATAATGAATGATAAAGACCACATCGGACCATAAGTCCGATGTGGGATACAGACTCCAACAAAAAATGTTAGAGGTTAAGTTGTGTCAAGTCCCGGACTTAAAGTATCATGTCATCTTTAACATTCATTATAAATAAACATCAAGGCCTGAGGCATCTTGGATATTGAGTTACTTGGTCCTTCATTCTAACATGCTATCAGCGCAAGTGTAACCCGAAACCCTCCCTCCTATGTAATCCCCTCTCTGCCTACAACTGTTTCTATTTTTCCCCCCAAGGGGGCGGCGATCTCATGGCTAGCGAGCCCTAATTCTCTATCGCCGCCCTCTCCGCTCCTCCCTTTGTCATGGGTCCTTGTTCTGTGCCCCTATCTCCAGCTACGACGGGTCGCTAGTCACCCACCACCTGCGGTGACTCTCTGCGCCGCCCCCACCCAGCAGTTGTGCACCCCTTCTCCCACCGCAACAACCCCACCTTCCGTTGTCATCCCCGCACCCCCAAGTCGTATCACCAGACGTGGCTCCCCTCCCTTCTCCAACGATCGCTGCAACCCCCGACACCCCCCTGCGCATTGCCCCTCCCTGCGCACCAACAACGACGACTCCCTGCACCGCCAACACCTAGTCGTTGCGCCTCTCTTCCCCAGTCGCACAATGCCTCTTCCTAGCACGACCTCTAACGTTGCAACCTCCCTCTGAAGGTGCGTGCTCCCATCTCTCAGGCGACACCTTTCTCAGGCGTTCGTTCCAGGCGGAGCTGTTCAAGGCGGCATCCTCCTAGCCACTTGATTCAGATCTAGGTCTACCCATTCTCCAGGCGCCTCTTCTAATGCTACTCCTCAGACGTGCGCACCAACCAGACACAGGGAGCCTTTGCACCGCTTCTCTTGGTCGTTGTCCCAGCACAGGTTCAACAGGCGTGCACTAGTTATTCGGCGCGTCCTGTTGAGTTTTCTCAACAGCCCTTGCTGCCTTGTGCCTAGATTTCCATCAGGCTTTTTCACCACTTTGTAGATCTCTGTCAGGCTGCCCGGATCACCGTCGGACTTCTTCATCAACGGTCGGATCACCGTCGAGTTGTCCGGATCACCATCGGACTTCCCCGTCAATGCTCGGATCACCGTCGAGCTATCCGGATCATCGTCGGACTCATTCGTCACTGGCCGGATCTTCTTCGGGCATTTTAGGTGTTGCCCAGACCAATGTCGGGCTTCGTTGATGTTTTTTTTTCTTTCTGTTTTTTAGTTTTTTAAATTTGTATTGCAAGTTGGGCATGTCCAGCTTCAGAGAGACTGTCACGGATGATTATCTTTGTTTTATTATGTATCTCAGCTAGGTGCACCTAGCTTGAGGGGGAGTGTTAGAGGTTAAGTTGGGTCAAGTCTCAAATCATATTTTATGTATCATGTCATCTTTATCATTCACTATAAATAAACACCAAGTTCTCCCTTAGAGAGACATCTTGGATATTGGGTTACTTGATCCGTCATTCTAACAAAAAAAAAGTTCTTTTGGTTTGCACTTTTAAAACTGAATTTGAGATCAAAACTATAAATATATTGTTTTAATTATAACACTACCAGAAAACAACTTCTATTTTTAAGGTAATTGGGCCAATAACAACTGTTGGGGATAATTAAAAAAATATAATCCATTGGAATCTAATGGTTATGATTATCCTGCTTCATAAAACTTCACCCATCAATACTTCAAAGGATCCAAATAAATTAGCGTTCAATTTCCATTCACATCCAATGCTCGTGATCCAAATAAACATTACCTCCGAAACATTGCTTCCTTGTCTTTCAAAAATTTCACGCCTCTCTCAAAATCCTCAGGGAAAAGGTACCCTGCAACATCATCGTTATACTTACCAGCAAAATTGTCAATGTAGAACTGCTCTGTAATTGGAATTCCTTCATTAAAGCCTATCTGTTGAGAAGAATGAATCAGAAAATGCCTTCAAAGAAGAATTGTTTCAAATAAAACGTTTACAAATTAAAGCAAAAACCAAAGGGAAGAAATATCCGTGAAATCAGCAGCTCAAGGTGATATAACTGCTTTTAATGTGGAGAATCGCTGGCATACCTCTGGAAGCATTTCACGGAAGGCACGGTAGTGAAGAGGATCGGAATCGCACAGAGTTCCATCGATATCAAAAAGCACTGCTTCGAGAGGGGCCAGTTCAGAAAGGGAGAGCCTGCACGTTCTACAGGGAGTAGCAGTTTAGCTTCCTAATATAACCAAAAAACATTTACTGTCTAAAGTATGCTTCTCCCAGCAACTAGGTCAAACTCCCCAACTCACAGTTTCCATTCAAACACAAATAACTTCTGGTTTTTCTAAAATCAGTTTTTTAAACGACCACAAAAACACATATTTTTCATGCTGAAACAAACCGGCCCCAAATGCATGGAAAACAAGCTGGGATATTCGATAGCATGACGTTATACACGCTAACAATTCATAAAGTGCTTTAGAACTTTGTGTGTTCATAGAATCAGCAACACAACAAATCTCATGTGATTTATTGAGCGATAGACTGGCAACGGTGCATCACAGAGACAACAAGATAATGTTGTTGACGCCTTGAATTACAGTGATTCATACAAGAATTGAAGTTGAACCAGTTTTGTAAGAGTTGACTAAAATTGGCTTTTCAATCTAGACCATACAATTATGAACAATTTTATGGTTATTGGGGCATACGTATTTAAAAGCAGTTTAAGGGTTCACTTTTGTAACATGTATCTAAAATCATAGTGAAGAACTTGATCTTTTCTAGTGGATATAAGTCTATGTTTGCTTGTTTATGGCAATAAACTACACAGCCAAACCATTGCAAAGAAGGGCACATCATGGATCATGGTCAAAATGTACTGTAACATTGTTCGAGGAACTTGATAACTTTGAGAAGTGTACCGAGACATGGTGTGGAGGGGTTATCACGTATCTAAACGCTGTATTTTCAGGTTTTCCCACCGCAGAATCGTTTTTTTTAAGGGTTCTCTCAAATATGGGTAGCATTAGAGTTCGCTATCACGGCTAAAGAAAAGTCTCCATTTGTTTGTAGTTGAACGCATTTGTTCATGGAAAGTCGATAAATCACAACAATACCAAAGAAATTCACAACGGGGGAGCTTTCCACAAATATCTAATGGGGGTGGGGGGCGAAGCGAAATCAGATATGAAAATTTGAATTAATAATTTTGCTGGGTTCACATAAAAAAAACGCAGTGACCAGGGCAATGATGAAGAACACCCGCGATAACAGGCGATGGCATGAATCTGCAAAACAAATATGAATAAAAAGGAAAAGAACATTCAAGAATCCCTTAAGTGGAACTACGAAATAGAATCACCTTTCTCCCGAGTTTTGCGCAGATGATGCTGCCATTGCCCTCGAAGGCTTCTGCGAATTATTCCAGGAAGCAAGGAAAATGGAGTGATGTTTGGGAAAAAAATTAGGGGAAGGCGACGACTGGCGTGTAATGGGAGGAACGCAGAGAAAGAGAGTCTAGGGGGACTCCATTTACATGCGTCCGGGCGGCCTTGACTCGGTAGTCGAAGCATATTTGCCGAATAATGCTGTTCTGTTAGAAGGGCGTTCCTGTAAAGGGGCGTTTTGTTAGAAATTGTTAATTAACGGAAAACTGATAATCATATAAAATAAAACATTAAATATTTAGACTTGCTTGTTTAACACACATAAGACTAGAGTGAAGATATGTTTTGAGGGACAATAGGTAGTGGACTCATTTGATTAAACATTGTAGAGCTAACAGTTTTAAAATATTGAAATGTGATAATTTATTATAATTATTTTTGCACGTAAACCCCATTACAAGTCATCAAATTCCCAACATGGCTCTTCCCCAAGGGTTGAGAGTACCGGGTTTCGTGTCTCGTTGATGCGGTCTTGTGGTTGACTAGGTAAAATTGTCCTCGACCACGGGCCCCTCCACAAAAATGGTGGATTTAACCTTCCATGGGCGTCATTACGAACCTTGCAGTCAATCGGCACGTGGCGCACGCGCTCGCCGCCGGGGCGCCTGAGCAGGGGCATAAATGGTGAGACTTGAACCTGGGACCTCATAATCACCTCATAGAATAAATAACCAATTGGCTATTTCCCTTGGGTTGAAATGTGATAGATTGATTTAGAACAAACTGTTTAAAGTGATGATATTTAAAACATAACAAACATGTCGCAAAACCCAATGTGTAATGACTTATATAAGAATCTTGAATCGGGAAATATGAAAAAATAAGCACACACAAACACAACAAATTTACATTATTCAATCAACGTGATCACACCTATAGATTAGGGAGTGACGATAATAATTATGGTTAGAGATTAGAGGACAATGATTTTGATATATAGAAAATCTTTATTCAAAAAGATGAAATTTTATTAAAGAATCGTTATATAGTCGCTATAAACAATTATAATCATAGAATTATCAGGGGAACTGATGCACCAATGTCAACCCAATGTCATATTGAACCAATGTAACCTCTCTGCCTCGGTCCACTATGAACAAAGATAGAGCCGGAGAGTTACCGATGCCTTAGGCGCACCTCCCCGTATGTCAAAAGTTGTCGACTAGTAGCGCAGGTCTAAGGTGGTACGATTGGGAGACTGTACTCGCATATCAGTGTGAAACAACTGCAAAAATAATAAAGCAATCAAATACAACATTCAGAGAAATCGTAAATAGATATCATGGTAAGTGTCGATACATAGATCAAAACCCATGCTTTGTCAAAACGAATTGTACAATACATATCAGGTAGTCATACATTAGCAGTAGATCATATAAACCAAAACCCAAAAGACCAAAAGACAAAATTGAGGAAAACCCTAAAAGGCGACCCTGAGTCCTTGTTCGGTCCCAAACTCCCATGCTCCATCCCAGCAGCCCAAACACACATCAGTCACAGGGTGTTTGCCCTTGTCCTTCCCAACAACCATAAAGTCTGCTTGGGTACCAAACGACGTTCAAAATAGGGAGTGAGTACAGTTCAATAGGTCACCACCAACGACGTCTATAAACATATTCAATCTGAGCGATAAAGTGCATGTTGATGTGAGAAGTAAACAAAGACACAATATCAATAAATAAACCACTATCGATCCTTAGGCTCTAAAGTGACACCCATGATCAACCAAACTCGCTTCGCCCTAAGTTGGATGTCTTTGTCCATAATATGTCACAGAGACACAAACGAGTCCAAGTGGGATCAGCCCAAGGCACTCCAAACCGTGAGTCATAATGAGTCCCCAAGGTACTCCAAATCACGAGTCATAATACGAACATGTGGGGGACTACCCAACAACGCCTCAAATTGTGTTCCATTATACAAAGATATGGAGGATTTCCCCACAACATCCCAAACCATGTCTCATCATATGAACCCATGTGGGATTGCCCCATGGTCCCCTAAATCACGTTTCATCGTCCCAAACTATGTTCATCATACGAACTCATGAGGGGTTTCCCCATGGTATCCCAAACCGTGTTTCATCGTACAACCCTATGGGGGATTTCCCCACGACGTCCCAAATCGTGTTTCATCATAGCTAAGTACATAAGCAATCCAATTAATAGTTTATTAAATTCATTTACAACAGTTCACACATAAAAAGCGGGTACCTTGGGTCCTAGAGCATGTCCTAGGCATCCGCAACCATAAAGACAATCATTTACTTAAGTCATGACACCCCGAGGGTCGCCCCTTTTATTACCCATTTAGTTTTCCCAAGTCAAACACACCTAAAGTGGTGGATAAATTCTTGATCACACACATACAATTACATTTCAAGCCTATGGAACCCCTATGGCCACCTCTTTAATTTTTCCAACTTACTTTCCAAGGTTAGGTGCACCCCATGGGTGGAAAAAGTCCCAGTCTACTCACCAATGGGTTGTTTGTGTCCCGTTGAGAGGTTTCGTTTCACGAATTAAGGCTAAACAAATTTAATTAATTTTTTAGCCTAAACATGTAGTAATGTAAGCGTGACTGCACAACACATACATCAATAAATGATGCAAAACTTGTGTGGTAGCTTATACACCACCTACCTTGTAATGCCTTGACCCCAGTTACCCAGAGACGATGCATTATTTTAATACATTGGCATGATACAAGGAATAGTGTACCGAAATACTGATCAGTTTATTAGCCTTGGAAGTACTAGATACATTCATAAGTTTTAAATTACACTACAAAATGAAAAACAACAACAACATTGTCTCTATTGACCACATTCATATCCCTTAAACTATCCCTGCAGGTAAGTCATAATATACTTCTTCGCATCCTGGGAAAACAAAACACAAGAAAGGGGTGAGATCAGATGCTCAGTAAGGGTAAATAATTTAGCAGAAGATAACATAAACATTAGGCATGATGAATAATTGAAAACACATGCCTTTAAAAATAATAAACATGAACACTTTATGGTAGGAATATGACTAAATGGCCTGAAGGCCTTCTTTTTTATTGATTTTATGATAACCCCCCTTTCAAGGGATGAGGGGAACCCTTACAAGGCCCATAGGCTTTAGAAATTACATTTCCCGTAGGCTTGGAGACATTACATGACCCGTAGGTCTTAAGAAAATCATGCAGACTAAGACTACTTGGAACTACTCCTCCCCGGCATCTGCATCGTGATCAGCTCTCCACCTTTTCATGACTGTTCGGCTAGAATGTCCATGTGTAGGGGTGCACAGACGCGATACCGATGGCAAATGTCATACCCTCTCATTCTTCCAAAGTTTGTTTAGCCCTTGCTCTGGTGGATGTGCTCTGCTCTTTCCTCTTCTGGAGTGGTTCCTTGTAGAACATGTCTGTGAAACTGCAAATCAGGTGGCCCTGAGGGCCTTAAGGACTCCAAGCCCAAACCGGTGGCCCAAGATGAATAGTTCTAGCTGCACAATACCGAACAATAACTGCTACAGTGCCTGCTACAGTGCCTGCTACAGTGCTGCTACAATACTACTAAAGAGGGAATGTATAATGCTGGACATTCTGAACCATTAATATTATTTTCATAATGAGGGAATGTATAATGCTGGACATTCTGAAACCTTTTGTCAAGGCCTCAGCCAAGACGTCTAAAAAGGATTACGGCCTCGGCCAAAACCATATATCAAATTGGGAAAGGCCTCGACCAATTCCATGTCTAATTGTCTCATGAGACCTATCGATGCATCGAGGAGCTATAGCGGGATCCACCCGTCACTTACTAAGTCCAATACATTCCTCATATGAAAAGGTTGAAACATAACATAAACATTCGTATTAAAACTAGCATACGAAATGTCAATACTTTATCCATAAACCATGAATGGTATAAAAATAACACATCCACAGTCAAACATATCACAAAACCTTCAATAATTATGGAATATTTGTATAATAAATCAACCTTGATCAAGAATAATATCGTGTAAAGGATGTTGACATAGTTGAAAATGATCAGTAAAAATCTTTGAGAGAAATATCATTTTTTCATGAAATCATTTAAAAGTCACATAATTTATAAAGGAAGTCATTTAAAATATAGTTTTGAATAAAAGTGTCTCATACCACATTGAAACTTTTGAAAGGAATCATCATTTTAAAACATTCACGTCCATATAAATAAATCCTTACAACCATTTTGAAAACATGGACATTAATGAGAAAGGTTTAGAAAAATAAATCTTTAAAACATTTAAAATGATGTTTTAGTAAAAAGTAACTTAAAAATAATACCTTTGAAAACTCTTTTATGAAACATGTACATGGATAATAAATATTTCCCAGTAGATACTTACGTAAAAACAACCTCGGATAATAAAGAGATTGTGGAATTAACCCTTACCTTGCACTTTCCTTTGGTCGAGGGTACGTTTAACCTCCTGTATAATGACCATAATATGTTATTAAATTATACCAGAACCATATTAATATTTATTATATCACACATAATTCATTTATGAATTTATACTACCCATTTAATAATGATTTCTATGTTAAATTAACATTTCAGGTAATAATCGCTTTCTTTATCGTACGTGTTTTAACTTGTTATTCTTGATCGTATCATTTAGATCAGGATTTACATACTTCCAAAATATGAAACATGATTTATATATAATATATATTTAGAATATAAATATGTATAATAGATAGATATATGAAATTAAAAACACCATTTATGGAGACGGTAGGTCGTACGCACGCATAAACGCTGTTTTCGTTTTCATATCGTATTAAATGGAAGTAAGTGAATAAGATATATGTAAGTATATACATAAATATATATATATATATATATATTAAGTATCATTATTATGTCACATATTACATACTTATTAATAATATATATTTTTATAATCATCGTTGAATGGTGAATGTGGAAATGAATCTCATCACGTCGTGGAGACGGTAATTCGTACGTATGCACGAGCGACAATATCATTATATTGATGGTGAAATCATATGTAATTGGATGGTATATCATATATACAGAATAATTAACATGTTATATTTATTATTTACATCAGTTATACTCATTATTATACCCATCCAAATAATGAAGTGTTTGAATAACAAACTACACCATGACGTAGAGACGGTAAGCCGTACGTACGCACGTATGGTGACTGTCATTTATAGGATGAATATAATAATGAATATAGTTGTACCATATTTATAATAACATCATAGTATGTATTAGGTACGCGAGATATTATTTTGGTATAGAAACAACAAAGAAAGAGGAAGTGGAAGAAGGAAAGAACTTGAAAGAGGGTGGTGAAATTATTACCTCTTCTTCAGGTGTTTCCTTTTGAGTTGATCAAAAGAGCTCCATAGGTTGGATTTATGATCAAATTAAGGACTCCAGGTTGATGCGAGGGAAGTTGGGAGGATATTTGGGTAGGGGTTGGCCGAGCCAAATGGCTTTGGAGGTGTGATTTTGAGAGAAGGGGAAGTGCCCTTTTATAAGAGGGGTGAGAGTCACTTTAGGAAAAGCTTGAAATATTATTTTATAATAAAATTATTTTCGGTTTATAATGGATAAAAAATGATTTATTTAGAGGATAATGTGGGTATGGGTCAAAAATCTCTCAACCAATAGGTTTTAGACAGTTTTAAGTCACCATATTAACCTTATCTTTTAGATTTAACTCTTAGTTAAATAGTTTAACTTTTACCATGTATTCTTATATTATTATAATAATTGGTTAATAAACTTACTATAAAATGACAAGAGAACCTCAAGTGGTTCATTAATGATATAAATATCATTATATAAGTCTTTTGGCCAAACCTTATATTTTTAGGACTATTATATCATTTAATAATATAGTATTTGTTTTAAAAACTCATTTATGTCAATTTTGACATTATTTAGTTTTTGGTTTTTTTGAAAGTCATAAATACTTGATTACTTCGAAAAAAATACATTGAATCAATCATAACATGTCATATTAACCTATAAAATTATTTTATGGCATAAAAAGTTTCAAATTATATTTATTTTAATATTTATAATATCATTTATTTGATTCTCTCATTAATAAGGAAAACACTGCATCAATATTGTATCATATATAAATATATTTATTTTATGTATAAAAATTATAAATAAAATATCATGATATAGGAAATATTTTTATATTTATAATGAATATTTATAGTTTAATAGATCAATTATATAAACTCATATAAAATTTTTTTACTAAAAGATATATGCTTTTGTTATTTTTGTCTTTACTTTAGATTATTTAATATAACATGTCATTATCACTCTCAAGTGGCTCCATGACGTCCCAAAATTGACACAAGGATGCCCATTATCGGAAATGTATCAACCAATAGGGATAGGACACATGTTAGGGTAATTTAATATTATTATAATATGAATTTTTTTACCCTTATTTACCAGATTTACCCCTTTAACCATGATAGATAAAATATTTACTGAAGTAAATATTCATAATGTCTAAAAATAAAAGTTACCTATTTTCACAATTTGGACCTAATGATTCCAAATATGGAATCCATTTTCAAAATTCAAAACACAGAAGTGGCAAAAATTAATTTAAAATTAATTCTCGTTGTCAAAACAAAGAGCGTGTTTTTAAGAAATAATAATTATCAAAAGATTGACACTTGTTTGTGTCCAATTTCAAAGTAAAATTACTTCCAATGAACAAAATTAGATTAAATGGTAAAAATATAATCTAATTATACTTCAAAACCATTCAAATGTATAATTTAACACTATAAATTATTTTAATTAAAAAAGTTGTTTTCAATTAAAATTTAGTATTTTTTACTATTCATCAAAATATGAAAGTTATCATAAAAACACCAAAATTTTATCCAAACTAAATTTATATGTCCCGATTCTAAAGAAAAAGCTTATTTTTTAAAATTTAATATAAAAAAGTGTCAAATATTGTATTTAAAAAGGGTTTTCCATTAAAAGGCGATAAAATTACATTTTTAAAAAAATACTTCTTTTATCTGAAAAATTGAATTTGTTCTTATATTATGTATAAAAAGCAAAAAATATGAATGTTAATATTATATAGGATATATATAAAATTCAAAATGCAGTTAATACTATTCATAAATTCTTTTTGAACGGCTAGTTTGGTAAGTTGTGGTGCGCTGGAACTCGGTGTTGCGTGTAACAGAAGCTATTGAAATTGTTCTTTGAAAATAAAAGGTTAAAAATAAATAAAAAAACCTTTGTGGAAAAACCACATCGGAAACTGGGTTAATAAAATTTAGTCTTAATAAGAGGGAAATAGAAATGAAAAAGTCACCACAAAATTATGATCTCGATTAGAAGAACATTGGTGGAAATTAGAGACACATAATTGGAGAAAAAATATAAATATTTATAGGGAGTGATTGAGGTCATCAATCACAAACAAGTGTAAAATTGAGGGCCTCAAATCCATCAATCTATGATGATTTAAAATATCATCGGTTCAACAAAACATAAGGTATTAGGATAACACATTTTTAGTTTTAAGATCCCTTCCCTAATGTTTAAGAATTAATTTATTCGTAGAATAAGAGGAAAAAAATATACTTAACAAGTATAGTTTCATCCTTCAACTAATTCCCACCACAAACTCATCTTTCACTCCAAAAGATAATAGAATTCAAAAATATTTTATTTATCCAAATCGTATAGGGTTCCAAAAATAATGAATTTATAATTTATTTGTCATACTATTTACAAAAAACTATATTATACAAACTAGGACATCACATAGGCCAGTTGTAGGTGATGTACCCTTTTCTCCCTTTGGTTGCGGGTTCAAGTCTCACGGCCTTGCCGAACGCGACGGGTTGTCGTCTGACCTACGGGTTGTCATTTTTATGACAATCCCAAAATGATCTCAAGAAATGATTTAAACTTAATAATAGTATCCAATTTCAAACTTAATCAATTCCAACCTTTAGAATTATCCAAAATACTTCTGTCCAAACTCACAGTCCAAAATTTATAAGGAAGGTAAACACAATGAATATCCTTTTTGCCACATAATAACATGTGAATACCTTTATCATGTATTCTTTTAAAACATTGTAACACCCTGAATTACCATAAAACCTTATTGATTACATTAATTATCCCTTATTCCTTATAGAATACTGGACATACTCATTCAATCCAAAAATGTTGTAAACTCCAACAATGATGGAATATACAAATCATTAATCAGTTTCAAGGTAGTTGGTACGCGCGTTGCAGCGCGTCTAATTTGCAAATTTTTATAACCAACTGAATACTGTAAAAGTGGCGAGCAAGGTCGAACCACTGAGAGCACAAAATCTAGTTCACTAAAAATATTTAGTTGGACAATGTTTAGACGGACAAGGTTTGAGGGAATTCCTATTTTTGTGTTTTCGTTTTTTTTTCTTTCTAATTAAATTAAAAGGTGATAAGACAAAAGATAAAAAGAAAATTGCAAATGAAAATGATGATGGACTCTAAGTCAACAAAATGTGTCGGGGATGCTGGTGTCGTAATTAAATTATCACGCAGACATGCAAAATATTCTTTTAAGTGATTAAATATTTATTCTATTTAGTTATCACCAGTTCCGAAAATATAAGCATTTTTTAGATGCTCAATTTAAATTTCCCAATTTATTTAAAGTCCCGTTCTCTGGTGTCATAAATAAATTAGAAAACTCGTTCAAGTTTCGAACTATACGGTGAAATGACACAACCCGTTTCTTACAAAGTTGTGTCACCAATTTTCACCTACCATCGGTTAACGCGGTTTACCTTCTCGGACCGCCGCGTCGACTTATAATTAAAAGGGCCAGTTTAAATTTTAGTAATTAATTCAGTGAAAAAATAATTTAAACAGATAAACATTCAATTAAAATAAATTTAATTGACAATTAATCATCAAACAATACGTTTCATGGCATGCGCAATAATTTTTATTAATCAACCAACATCCCGACACTAAGAAAATTACCCTGACATCACAACTGAAAAGGTAAGCGCGGTAATAAGATGACAAGTCATGTAAAATAAAACCACATTACCCACAAATAATCGTGTCGATCTTTACTCTCGCTGCATGCAATTCGTTCTTCGATCTCTGACCACACCTCAACACGTGATGATGTCATGCACTAACTTCACGACCACCAGAACAAAAGACGTTGGCAATGTAGTGGATGCTGGTCCGCTACGGCGACCGCGGTGGCTGGTGCGATCAAAGGTGGCTGCTCGGACGGTCGGTGGCCCGTGCGCTGCAAAAAAAAAAACAGAAGCAGGGGATGGCGGTAGGGGAAGAGGAGCGGGGGTAGCAGATCAGCCGGGGTGCAGGGACTTCGGACTGGAGAGGGGTGGCGGAGCAGCGGCAAGGGAGGAAAACTGGGCAGCGGGGTAGAGCTGGGGAAGCCGCTGGGTGATATGAGGGAGCAAGGGGCGCTGGGTCCGGCCAGGTGAAGGAGAGAGTGGGGCGGCAGCGGGAGAAGGGGAGCGTTGCGACGGGCTGGTGGCGGGGCTTGGTGAGAGAGAGAGGGGGGTAGCGGCAGGGGGCAGCGGGGCGCTGGCTAGGCCGAGGTAAGGGAGTGCAGGTGAGAGAGAGGGGAGATGGCGGTGGGATAGGGGAGGGGATTAGGGCGGCGGCCGACGGGTGAGAAGGGGGGGTGGGGTTAGCGGGTAGGGAGATAGGATGAGTGGCTGGGGAATTCGGTGAGAGATAAAAAAACGGGGGATGGAATGGTGATTGGAGAGAGAATATGAGAGGGGAAGATTGGAGTGAGGGGAGTAAAAAATGGGAGAAAAGGTCAAAGGGGGAAGTGGGGCGTGGGAATAGGTGGGTAGGGAGATAGGTTCAACAAAAAATAAAAATAAAAGAAAGTTAAATTCAAATTGAAAACAAACTAATTATCTAATTAAGTTAATAATAATAATAGAAAATAGTAATAAGAAGTAAATATTAATGTACATGTAACTAAATATAATACTACTATTAAATATAATAATAACTAATAAAAAAATACTATTTTATCAATACTATAAAAATAATGAACTAAAATAAAATATAAATAGAGAATTAAAATATACATACTAATAATAATTAATAAAATAAAATAAACTAAAATTAGTGAAACTAATAATAATAATATAGTGTTAAATATAATATATAAAATTAATATAACTAAAAAATAAAAGTAAATAACTAATGTTAATATAAAATTAACTAAAAATATCTAAAATATTAAAATACTACAAAAAAGAACTTAAAACTCAAGAAGCGGTTAGCAAATTAATTAAAACTAAGTTAAAAAATGTTTGTAACATCCATGTACATCAAATCCCTCATACTTAAACTTTTGCACTCCTGGGAAAAACAATCAGAAATAACACACAAGTGGACCCGTAGACAAATCCAAACATCAAAGTTGCAAGTTCAAAATTTCTCAATCTCTTTTTCCCATAAAATATCATGCTTCATTTAAAACTTTAATTTTCAAAAACAATTTTTATTTCACTTGCATTCTTTCCAAAATAAATATGTGCACTCATAAATCATGTGACCTACCTTACCATTACACTCATTGCTCGAAAAAAATTTGATCAAAGTTTTTCTCAATTCTCATACACATGCATGCTTACCATAGGCTTGCCATGAATTTCACATCTCCACTAGTGGAAATCAAAATAATGCATCAATCTCAAGGAATTTACATGAGGTTCAAATGTTTCTGAGGCTGTGGGATAGTGGGAAAAAAGTTGACATCTTTTTGGTAAAAAGGAGGGTTAAATCTTGAAATAAATGCATGATAAATGTCAATCCAAATTTCTCCCTCAAAATATCGCTCCCCCACACTTAAAACATTGCTTGTCCCCAAGCATATGATAAGTCAATGTTTCACTCTCTTTTTTTCACTCTCTGTTTTTTTTAAATACACAACTCACTCAAATAATATGGTCAGGAAAAACCGGTGAGTATCAACTCAAAAACCCCATGAAATAAATGTCAAACAATAATCCAAAAGAACGGTACAGAAGTAGCATATATGATGTAACATCTCAATGAAGGTAGGTCATATAGAAAACTCTCTAGTTCCTAGAGTAATGGATCATCACTTTTATAGGTATCCCCAAAGGTGAGGGTTACCACATAATGACCACCAATGTACTCATTATTGGAACCAAAAGGATTCTATATTCCCATATCAAAATACATGCAATGAATGTGGCTACTGTGAAAAATAACTCATATGATCAGGATGGGATAATGTCACTCCATGTACATCAAATGACTCACTACTCCTCAAAGAACCCTCTCTATGAGTAAATCTCTCCCCCACACTTAGATTGAAAAATTATCATGCAAAAATTCAAGAAATTAGTAAGGAAGGGTATCGACTTGGGCTCATCCTAAAAGGTTCCTGCATGGCTTCTAAGGGATATACAATGGGGAAAATGTATGGGTGGCTCAGTGGGTCAACAGGGATGAAAAAAATCAATCAGATGCCTCGATAATTTTAGTGCAACTTTTAAAAATTCCTATCACTTTGATGGAAAAACATGGCAAGTTCTAGAAGACATAACATGGTTGAGATTCCCTCAAGAAAAAAAAAGAAATAGGAGATGATGTAAAATGGGCCAGAGTCCTCATGGGTATGGAAACATAATGTTGGACAACACATATGAGAATGAGTGAAAATAAGTATCTCAAAAATATACAAGTTTTTGAAAAACATTTTTGAAGCATGAAATAATATCAGCAATCATCTAAGTCATGAGATCAAGGATCAAAGAATTCAAACAAGAATCATGTGCTCAAATTGTCTAGGGACACAAGTGGCATGTTCCCGACTGTGTTGCGACAAAAATATAGCAGTTTTTATGTGGGTTCATGAATGATAGGAATGTTATTTTTTTTTGTTTTTTTTGTTAGTTTACATGGTGTTTTTGGAAGCATAAAATATGGAAAAAATAAAAAACTTCCCTGTGTAGGTGCAGATAGACGTGGAGAGGATGTCTATATCCGATGAAGCTTCAGAAATAATGTACCTATAAAATCTACATATGGACAACACATACCTGCATCATATCATAAAGATAACACCAAGAATCATATAAATGGAAGAAGAGATACAAGAGAGTGACAAGTGCACACAAATATCAGGAGTAGCTAAAAATTTTCACACATGCCATGTTTTATTTTCTCAAAAAAACTAGAACAGTTAAAAGAAGAAAGGGGGAAAAATGAAACTGGAACATGGGTTGCCTCCCAAGAAGTGCTAAGTTTTACGTCTTCAGCCAGATGGATGGACAATGTTCAATCATCTTGGTCCATCTGATCAGAACTCCTCTGCCTCTTACGAGAACTAGTGGCTGTGTCATCGATCTCATGGGGACACTTAGTGGGATTAACCACATCCAAAGAATAGTGAGCGTGAAGCTGGTGAGGAAGGAACGAAATCTGTGCTCTTTGTGGTGGTGCTGACAGCTGAGCACGAATCTCCAGTGAAAGTTCCTTAAGATGGCGCTCGATATCAGCCAGCTCCTGAGTCATCCATCGTACTAAGTCAGAGGGAGACGGAACAAGCGCATCGATGACCATGGAAGAATCAGAAGAGCTAGACATTTTTTTTCTGCATCCACAAAAAAAATAAAGAGATAGAGATGGAGTAAGAAAACAAAGACCAAAGAATGAAGAAGCAGTCGGGTTGCCTCCCGATCAGCGCTAAGTTTAACGTCTTCAGCCAGACGAATAACTTCTCATTATAATTGTAGTTCTTTAATGATGCCTATCATATCCGAAGTGTGGTAAAGTTTAAGGCGTTGACCATTAACTTTAAATGGAGTCATCTTCCCATCATAAATTTCGACAGCACCATGTGGATAAACAATTGTGACAGTGTAGGGACCCGACCACTTTGACTTGAGTTTCCCTTCCATGATTCGAAGTCGTGAGTTGAAGAGGAGAACTTTGTCGCCTGCTGAAAAATTTCTTTGTTGGATCCGTTTGTCATGTCGGGCTTGAGTTTTCTCTTTGTAAATCAAATCATTGTCATATGCTTCTCTCCTCATCTCATCTTGTTCATTCATCTGTAGAAAACGCTTCTCTTGGGCAGTTTTGAAATCAAAATTCAGTTTCTTCACAGCCCAATAAGCTTTATGTTCCAGTTCTACAGGTAAGTGGCAGGTTTTTTCAAAGACCAAACGATATGGGGACATTCCAATAGGTGTCTTGTAGGAAGTTCTGTAGGCCCAAAGTGCATCATCAAGTTTGGTGACCCAATCTTTCCTAGATGTATTTACAGTTTTCTCCAAAATACCCTTAATTTCTCGGTTTGAAACCTCAGCTTGGCCATTGGTCTGTGGATGGTATGGGGTGCTCATGTAGTGGTGACATCCATGGCAAGTCATTAGCTTCTAAAACAACGCATTATTGAAGTGGGTACCACGGTCACTGATGATGAGCCTTGGAATTCCGAACCGGGTAAAAATACGTTGCTTTAAAAATCTGATGACGACTCGAGCAGTATTTTCTGAAAATGCTTCAGCTTCCACCCATTTTGAAACATAGTCCACATAGACAAGGATATAGAATTTCCCAAAAGATTTAGGAAAAGGACCCATGAATTCAATTCCCCATATGTCAAAAATTTCAATGCCCATGATTGAGTGTTGTGGAATTTCGCACTTCCAGCTTATACCCCCAGTTCTTTGGCATTTGTCACAATTCATGACGAATTACCGAATATCATGATTCATGGTTGACCAGTACAAACCACATTGTAACACTTTGCTGATTGTTCGATGAATCCCATGGTGTCCCCCAGCTTCTCTAGTGTATCACAAGTTCAAAACACTATCAACTTCTTCTTCAGGGATGTATATTCTTATCATTCTATCCAAAAAGTCTTTGAAAAGTAAAGGATCATCCCAGTAGTAATGTCGTGCTTCATTCAAAAATCTTTTCCTGTGTTCCTTTGATAAATCTGGATGTATCACACCTGAAGCTAAGTAGTTCATGAAATCAGCATACCAAGGTGTGATTGTCTCAATGGCATAGAGTTGTTCATCAGGAAATGTTTCATTGATTAGTTCGACATTGATTTCACTTGTGTCATGGTCGAGGCGTGATAAATGATCAACAACGACATTCTTTGTTCCCTTTTTGTCCTTGAATTCAATGTCAAATTCCTGGAGTAACAATATCCATCAAATGAGTCTGGGTTTTGCATCTTTCTTGGTCATCAGGTACCGAAGTGCAGAGTGATCCGTATAGACAGTGACTTTTGAGAACAACAGATTGGATCAAAATTTATCAAAGGCAAAGACAACTACTATCAGCTCTTTTTTAGTTGTTGTGTAGTTATGTTTAGCCTCATTCAAAGTGCGGCTAGCATAGTATATTGTCCTAAAGATCTTTTCTTTTCTTTGTCCCAAGGTAGATCCAACTGCCTAGTCACTCGCATCACACATTAACTCGAATGGATACTCCCAATCAGGTGAAATCATTATCGAGGCTTCAACCAAACGCTACCTTAATAATTTAAATGCTTCCTAACATTCAGGGCCGAAGTGGAATGTGACATTTTTTTCCAATAGGTTCGCAAGGGGTCAGGCAATAATAGAGAAATTCTTAATGAAGCGTCTATAGAATCCAACGTGCCCAAAAAAACCTCAAATGGAATGAATTAAAGAAGGCATGGGTAACTCAGAGATTGTACTAATCTTTGCGCCATCAACTTCAATTTCTTTCTTTGAAATTTGATGACCTAAGACTGTTCCACTTTATACCATGAAGTGTGACTTTTCCCAATTAATCACCAAATTATTTTCTTTGCATCTTGACAAAACCTTATCCAAATGTTCCATATAGTCATCAAAAGAATCTCCATACATAGAGAAGTAATCCATGAATATTTCCAAGAACTCTTCAATCATGTCATGAAACATTGCCATCATGCATCGTTGAAATGTGGCTGGAGCATTGCACATTCCAAAAGGCATTCACCGATAAGAAAATGTACCATATGGACAAGTGAACATGATTTTATCTTGATCCTCTAGTGTCACTACTATTTGATTATAGCCTAAGTATCCATCCAGAAAACAATAGTAATCTCGTCCTGCCAATCGTTCAAGGATTTGATCAATAAAGGGCAATGTAAAGTGATCCTTTCTGGTGGCATCATTCAATTTCCGATAGTCAACGCACACTCTCCATCTAGTCACTATTCTTGTGGTTATCAATTCTCCTTTATCATTCTCAACCACTGTGGTTCCACCCTTTTTAGGCACCACTTTCAATGGGTTAACCCACTGACTATCAGAGATTGGAAATATTAAACCAGCATAAAGAAGTTTAATGACTTCTTTCTTGACTACTTCTTTCATGGGAGGTGTCAAGCGTCGTTGTGGTTGCCTGCAAGGTTTTAAATTATCTTCTATATGTATTCTGTGAGTATAGATGGAAGGAATTATACCTTTTAGATCATCAATCATCCAACCTATTGCTGGCTTCCTTTGTGACAGGACATTGAGAAATTTTATTTCTTATTCACTCGAAAGATTTTCATTTATGATGACTGGTAAGGTGTTTAAATCTCCCAAGTAACTGTATCTCAGGTTTGATGGAAGGGGTTTAAGCTCAAGTGTTGGAGGCTTTTCAAGTGATGGAGTGAGTGAAGTAAAGTCATGTCGATCTAAAGGCTCGACTATGTTTCTGATGAATTCCACTACTTCGATTGATTCAGTAAACTCTTCATTTTCTTTGTGTAAATTCGTGAGCTCCAGTGCATCGCTTGCTAACTCATCCCATTCTTCAATCGTATCCAAGAAATGACAGTCTGCTACAAATGGTTTTTCCATAGCCTTTAGAACATCGAATGTTATGTTCTCATCCCCAATTCTAAAAATTAACTTTCCCTCTTGGACATCAACCAGCGCTCTGCATGTTGCTAAGAAGGGTCTCCCGAGAATGAGTGGGACGTCCTTGTCTTCTTCCATATCGAGGACAATGAAATCAGCAGGGAAGTAATATTTATCAACCTTGACAAGTACATCCTCTAGAATTCCTCGAGGATGCTTCACTAATCGGTCAACCATTTGCAAGGCGACCCTCATTGGCTTTAATTCGGTGATTCCCAGTTCTTCAAGGATTCCAGACGGCATGAGATTGACACTAGCTCTGAGGTCGCACAAATCTCTTCCGAATTGACATCCTCCAATATTGCAAAGAATAGTGAAACTTCTAGGGTCTCTTAGTTTTGGAGGTATGGATCTGGGTATGACTGCTGAACATTCCTCGTGCATTATGACTGTAACATCCCAGGTAAATAAAGAATAAAGAATTTTCATATTTATTAATATTTACGAATTAAATATTAATTTTAATTAAAAGGGGTTTCTACGTTCGATAGCGTACTCGATACACAACGATGAGTTTCTTTGAAAACTTACGTTGCACACAAGTAATAAAATAATATTATTTTAAATGTTAGTTAACAAGTAGCCGTTGTACTGGCGGGAATGGACAGAAATAACTAAAATATGATTAGATATGTTTTTAAATGTTTATACATTTACCCAATAAAAGATAAAGGCTTAAAATACGGAAAGAGTTCAATTTTAGGCATTTATACTCTAATTTTCGTGAAAGGTCCACTTATCACCTTTTGATGGAGAACCGTCATTAAATATAGTTTTGATCACTCTTATACTTTATTTTGGACCAAATATAACTCTTCTTTAGAATCGGGACATCAAAATTTACTTTGTGTAAATTTTTGGTACCTTTCTGATAAAGTTCTTTTTTTAATGAATAGTGTAAAATGTTGTATTTTAATTCAAAACTGCTTTTTAATCTAATTTATTTATATGATTAGATTATGTTTTGAATTGGTTTTGAAGTGAAATTAGAATATATTTTTACCATTTAATCCAATGGTGGTCATTGGAATCAATTTCACTTTGAAATTGGACTTAAACTAGTGTCAATCTTTTGATACTTAACGTTTCATAAAAACACGCTATTTGCTCTGACAGCGGGAATTAATTATTAAATTAAATAATGTGACTAATATGTTTTGAATTTTGTAAAACGGACTTTATTTTTGAATTCGGAATATCAAATATAGCTTAGGGTGAATTTTTGGTAATTTTCTGAAAAACTTCAATTTTTGATGAATAGTGAAACCACTAAGTGGTACTTATAAAAAACTGATTTTCCGTTTAAATGAAATTTTGCCATCATTGTGTTTTGAATTTTGAAAATCAGACATAAATCGTTTTCATTAAGAAGTAAAATGTGGTTCAATGAGATTATAATAATTTTTTGGTGAATAGTAACTTTTTTTTCATTAATCGCGATTAGAGGTAATTAGTGTAGTTTAAGGTAAAAATGATATTATAAGAATGTGAAAACACCATGACACTTGTCCTACACCTATTGGGTGAGTCATGGCCGACCAAGACAAGCCATGGGCCAACTTTGGGACCCCATGGAGCCACTTTAGTTGGAAAATGACAATAATATATTTTTATTTAATGTTAAAATTAAATTGACACAAACATGAGTTGTTTTACTCAAACAATTTTTAAGTATCGTTACACAAGTCCATATTTTGATTATAAATAGTCATTGGAAAGCTAAAAAGATTTCCTATATCATAGAATTTTTTTTATAATTTTTAGACATTAAATAAAATAAATTATTTATGACATAATAATGATGCAGCGATGACATCATTATTTGACGATTTAAATAAAATAGAAAGATAATGCAAAATCTATAAACTACACATGTCCAAAACTTATTGGATGAGTGGATTTCGAAGCCTTATCACCTTATCCACGAATTATATCAATGTGGGACCTTTTAAAACCGAAAAACATTTTCAAATAAAGTAATAATGATTTACTTTCCAAAAGTGCCCCTCCTCCCCTCTTATAAAAGGCCCCCACCTCTACCTCATTTCACACACTTCTCAAGCCTTTGGCTCGGCCAACCCCTGCCCAATTACTCTCTCCACATCCCTCTCCTCATCCTAGAGGATTCCCTTTGGGCATAATCCTTTCAAAGGAAGCCTTTAGGCTCAAATCAAAAGGGAGTTACACTTTTAAAGGTAATTCATTCTCTCTTGTTCATTTGTTTTATTTTGCTTCTCCAACCCTCTAAAATCTTTTTATTTACTTCTTTTGTAACAAAACCAGTATCTTCAATATACTAGGATGTTTTTATAATATTTATTTGAGCTACACTCTCACACAACTACATCAAATGGTTAAAGAACATACGGTTTCCGTGGATGGCGAAATTCTGCCTCCCGAAACGATGATTGTTCAATACTCATTTAACACCTTCAAGGGTGGCCATTATGATGTCACTATTTTTATATATGATATATAATATGTTTATGTTTTCTTTAAGCTTCTGTATTTTTAATTTTTGGCATACCTTTATGGTTTCCATTATGGGTAAACACGATATCTTCATTTAAGGAAGTGCGGACTACCGCCCCCTAAAAGTGATGTGATTCGTTAATGCCATATGTGGGACGTGTAAAGGATGGATTTAAAGTTATTATATATGATGTTATACTGGAATTATAATATAACTCTATATCATTATTATTTCTTTCCATTAAAGTATGAGATAGAAATGAAAGTAGCGTTCATGCGTACGTACGGCTTACCGTCTCCATGAACGGTGCCTTTCATTTCTTATCCCCAAATGTAATGTAATATTAAAAGTACATGTATATAATGGATATATATAATGAATAGTATATCTAAATGATGAATATAATTCTGGAATTAAAATATACATACCTCTCATTTAGTTTTAATTCCATTAATATGACAAAGAAATGAACGTAGCGTTCATGCGTACGTACAACTTACCGTCTCCATGAACGGTGCATTTCATTTCTTACCTCTAAATGATTATGTAATATTATAAATACATGTATATGCTGGATATATATGATATATATCTAAATCAGGAATTTCATTCTGGATATAAAGAACTTTTGACCACACGAACAACATGTAATTGTAAGAAGTCCACTTTCGACTTAAGAACCAAATATTGACAAAACAAACATTATTAACTTAAATGGTTACATAATGTTTATAACATGGAAATAAGTGATATAAAAGGAATAATGAACATTAAAAAGGTTCTTAAACAAGTATAAATTAACTCAAGTTTATTATTCAGGACGTTAAAGAACGATCGAGTCAAGTCGGACCCGAGGTAAGGGACTTCGTCTCAATCTCCTTTCATTGAGGCATATTTCGTTTTATACACAACTTTATTTTATACGGTGTATAAAATCCTTTGACTTTTACTTTTATACAAAAGGAATCTTTTTCTACGAAGCGTTTTACTAAACGACAAAAAGGAATGTTTTTTTAACGTACGCGGTGACAACGACCTTTTCCGCCGCCGCGAGTATTATTTGGTCTTTGGCTTCCTCAACAAGCCGTAATGTTTTTAAAATAAAATAAATACCATATACTCTTTTATGTATTTTGGTATTGAAAATGGTTTTGATAAAGGATTCTATTATGTCAATATATTTATGATATATTGTGATTGAAATGTTGAAATGTTTTCATTCCTTTATATTGGTTTTATGTTTTATGATTTTATATTGGTACTTGGACATTTTAACGGGTGGTTACGTTATAAACCATATGACGGGTGGTGCCGTGAATACCAGGACGGGTGGTTACGTTATAACCTCCAATGCATTGGGTATGGAAGTTGGCCGTATGGCTATTCCATTAAGTATGTATGGAAATTGGCCGTATGGCTATTCCATTAAGTGATATGTGTGGAAGTCAACCGTATGGTTATTCCACTTAAGTATGTTTATGTCCCAAGTTACCTTTATATATTCTATGTGTTCTTTATATGGGTTTTATGGTAATCCTTTGGTTACAAAAAGGTAAGTAATGATACTTTATTTAGTGAAGAGTTTTTATTACTTCATAAAGGTGAAAAGTATTACTTTGATAAAGTATACATGGTTTACTTGTTGTTTTGTTAAACTAACAATTTTCATTCTTTGTGTATCCCTTACTGAGCTTTTTGTGCTCACCCCAAGTTTTTTTGAAATGTTTTTCACAGGACTTAATGTGGAATAGGGTCAAGGATGGGATCAAGGGAAAGTCATGCTTTATAAAACATGGAATTAGACATGTTTCTTTTTAAGAGTTTTTTTTATTTATTCTATGGAAACTTGGTAGAAGTGTCTACTTTGTAATCTTTTGAGATGTAATAGTTATGTTCTAATTCTCTAAAACTCTAAACCTGAAAAGATCCTCAATGTGAATTATTCATTTAATTCAATATTAAGTAGGTTTAAGGCTGGGGCCTTATAGTTGGTATCAGAGGTCGGTTTAGACAACTTTAGGAGTTAGAAAAGTGTTAAATTATAATATGATTAAAATGATATAGCATTTATGGATTACCATGTTGCTTCGCCTAAGATATTTCTGTGTTTAGAATGGTTTTCCGCAGAGGAAACAAAGCAGCTATGTTGGGACGACATCAGGAGGAAGATAACCTTCCAAATCAGCAACCTGAGATGGTCGGAATCGGAACTGAACAGTTTGTTGCAGTGATGGAACAGTTGACTCAGGCTATAAATGGTGGTGGTATCCATGCACGAGATCAGCCAGATCAACCGCAGAGGAACATGTCAGTGGTGGAACATTTCATGAGGCAACATCCCCCATCATTCAGAGGATCATCTGACCCTGTGCAAGCTGAAGGGTGGATTAAAGCACTGGAGAAAATTTTTGATGTCATGGGGTGTTCAGAACATCAAAAGGTTAGTCTTGCTGTTTATCGTTTTGAAGGTGAAGCTGATCAGTGGTGGTCGATGGTGAAAAATATAAGGGATAGTGATGATATTGAGGATCTTCACTGGGACGAATTCAAAGGTATGTTTCTTGAGAAATATTTTCCTAAGGTGGTTCGTCTTAGGATGGAAAAACAGTTCCTAGAATTGAGGCAGGAGGATGATTCAGTGGCTTCTTATGAAGAAAAGTTCACTCGGTTGGCAAGGTATGCTCCAAACTTCATACGAGATCTTGATAGTAAAATAAACTGTTTTTACTCAGGGTTAAAGACAAAGTATAGAAGGGCTTTAGCTTCTCGTGAGTTCAAAAGTTATGAAAAACTTGTTCGATGTGCGGAGAAGGTGGAAATGGAGTTTGCCGATGATCAGGTGTTCTATGACAAACAACAGAATAAGAGGTCAAGTTGGCAGGCAATGGGGAAGAATTCATCAAAGAAGCAAGGAGGTAAGAAAACCAAATATCCATCCTGTGAGAATTGTGGTAAAATGCATCCTGGAGAATGTTTATCCAAGTCTGGTAAGTGCTTTCGGTGTGGTAAGTCTGGTCATATTGCTCATAACTGTAAGGAAGATGATCAAGCAGGAAATGAAAAGCCAACGGTAAGATGTTTTAAGTGTAATGAAATGGGTCATTATGCAAACGAGTGTCCAACGAAGAACTCAACTGGGGGAATGCAGCTAGAATACAAGCAGAAAGGGGTGGTGAAATCCTTTGCAACAACTTCAGCAGATGTTGGGCCATCGAATGAAGTGGTATCAGCTCCAGGGAGCTCAGTATTTTTCGAAGATTGACTTGAGGTTGGGGTACCATCAGTTGAAAGTAAAATAAGCAGAAGTTCCGAAGACTGTGTTCCATACTAGATATGGCCATTATGAATTTGTAGTTATGCCTTTTGGGTTAACCAATGCACCTGCTGTATTCATGGACCTTATGAATAAAATTTTCCATGAGTTCTTGGATAAGTTTGTGTTTTTGTTTTGAGGTTTGGGAAGAGGTTATGTGTGCTTTGTGATTCACAGTTGAAGAATGAGTTGTTATGTGAGGCTCATAGTTCCCCGTTTTCAGTTCATCCTGGCAGTACTAAGATGTACAGAGATCTGCGGGAGTATTACTGGTGGGATGGAATGAAAAGAGATATTGCTGATTTTACTGTGAAGTGTTTGACATGTCAACAGGTTAAAGCAGAGCGACAGTTACCGAAAGGGATGCTTCAGCCTTTACCAGTGCCAGAGTGGAAATGGGAAACCATATCCATGGACTTTGTTGTTGGATTACCGAAGACATCTTGAGGTAATAATGCAATCTGGGTTATTGTTGATCGCTTGACCAAATCTGCTCATTTCCTTTCTATACGAGATACTTTCTCTCCAGATCAACTTTCCCGTTTGTATCTTAAAGAGATAGTCAGGTTACATGGAGTTCCTCTCTCCATTGTATCGGACCGTAATCCCAGGTTTACTTCTAACTTTTGGAAAGGCCTTCAGAAGTCGTTGGGTACTGAATTAAATTTTAGTACAGCTTTTCATCCTCAATCAGATGGGCAGTCAGAACGAACAATCCAGACATTGGAGGATATGCTACGAGCTTGTTCTATGGATTATCAGGGAAGTTGGGACCAACATCTTTCTTTGGTTGAGTTTTCTTATAATAACATCTTTCATTCTAGTATACATATGGCACCATTTCATGCATTATATGGGAAGCGGTGTCGAACTCCAGCTTTCTGGGATGAAGTGGGTGAAAGGAAGTTAATGGGACCGGAATTGGTATAAGAGATGGCAGAAAAAGTTCAGCTGATTTAGAAACACATGAGAACAGCTCAGAGCAGGAAGAAGAATTATGCGGATAACCGGAGGAAGGATCTATCTTTCGAGGTAGGTGATCATGTTTTTCTCAAGGTTTCTCCTTGGAAAAGCGTGATGAGATTTGGTAAGAAAGGAAAGTTGAGTCTAAGGTTTGTTGGACCATACGAAATTCTGGAGAGAGTTGGATCAGTTGCATACCGAGTGGCTTTACCTCCGAGTTTATCTCAGGTACACAATGTTTTTCATGTTTCAATGTTGAGGAAGTATATGCCAGATCCATCTCATGTTTTGAGTCCAGAGGTAGTTCAGCTGGAAGAGAATCTATCTTATGAGGAACAACCGGTCCAGATTCTTGACCACAGGGAGCAGGTGTTACGGGATAAGGTGATTCATCAGGTAAAGGTTTTGTGAAAAAACCATGTGATTGAAGAGGCAACGTGGGAATCTGAAAATGCTATGAGGGATAAATACCCCCACTTATTTTGATAAGTGAATAAAATTGCGAGGACGCAATTCCCAAAAGGGGGGAAGGATGTAACATCCCAGGTAAATAAAGAATAAATAATTTTCATATTTATTAATATTTACGAATTAAATATTAATTTTAATTAAAAGGGGTTTCTACGTTCGATAGCGTACTCGATACGCAACGATGAGTTTCTTTGAAAACTTACGTTGCACACAAGTAATAAAATAATATTATTTTAAATGTTAGTTAACAAGTAGCCGTTGTACTGGCGAGAATGGACAGAAATAACTAAAATATGATTAGATATGTTTTTAAATGTTTATACATTTACCCAATAAAAGATAAAGGCTTAAAATACGGCAAGAGTTCAATTTTAGGCATTTATACTCTAATTTTCACGAAAGGTCCACTTATCACCTTTTGATGGAGAACCGTCATTAAATATAGTTTTGATCACTCTTATAATTTATTTTGGACCAAATATAACTCTTCTTTAGAATCGGGACATCAAAATTTACTTTGTGTAAATTTTTGGTACCTTTCTGATAAAGTTCTTTTTTTAATGAATAGTGTAAAATGTTGTATTTTAATTCAAAACTGCTTTTTAATATAATTTATTTATATGATTATATTATGTTTTGAATTGGTTTTGAAGTGAAATTAGAATATATTTTTACCATTTAATCCAATGGTGGTCATTGGAATCAATTTTACTTTGAAATTGGACTTAAACTAGTGTCAATCTTTTGATACTTATCGTTTCATAAAAACACGCTATTTGCTCTGACAACGGGAATTAATTATTAAATTAAATAATGTGACTAATATGTTTTGAATTTTGTAAAACGGACTTCATTTTTGAATTCGGAATATCAAATATATCTTAGGGTGAATTTTTGGTAATTTTCTGAAAAACTTCAATTTTTGATGAATAGTGAAACCACTAAGTGGTACTTATAAAAAACTGATTTTCCGTTTAAATGAAATTTTGCCATCATTGTGTTTTGAATTTTGAAAATCTGACATAAATCGTTGTCATTAAGAAGTAAAATGTGGTTCAATGAGATTATAATAATTTTTTGGTGAATAGTAACTTTTTTTTCATTAATCGCGATTAGAGGTAATTAGTGTAGTTTAAGGTAAAAATGATATTATAAGAATGTGAAAACACCATGACACTTGTCCTACACCTATTGGGTGAGTCATGGCCGACCAAGACAAGCCATGGGCCAACTTTGGGACCCCATGGAGCCACTTTAGTTGGAAAATGACAATAATATATTTTTATTTAATGTTAAAATTAAATTGACACAAACATGAGTTGTTTTACTAAAACAATTTTTAATTAGGGTTACACAAGTCCAAATTTTGATTATAAATATTCATTGGAAAGGTAAAAATATTTCATACATCATAGTATTTTTTTTATAATTTTTAGACATTAAATAAAATAAATTATGTATGACATAATAATGATGCAGTGATGACATCATTATTTGACGATTTAAATAAAATAGAAAGATAATGCAAAATCTATAAACTACACATGTCCAAAACTTATTGGATGAGTGGATTTCGAAGCCTTATCACCTTATCCACGAATTATATCAATGTGGGACCTTTTAAAACCGAAAAACATTTTCAAATAAAGTAATAATTCTTTACTTTCCAAAAGTGCCCCTCCTCACCTCTTATAAAAGGCCCCCACCTCTACCTCATTTCACACACTTCTCAAGCCTTTGGCTCGGCCAAAACCTGCCCAATTACTCTCTCCACATCCCTCTCCTCATCCTAGAGGATTCCCTTTGGGAAGAATCCTTTCAAAGGAAGCCTTTAGGCTCAAATCAAAAGGGAGTTACACTTTTAAAGGCAATTCATTCTCTCTTGTTCATTTGTTTTATTTTGCTTCTCCAACCCTCTAAACTCTTTTTATTTACTTCTTTTGTAACAAAACCAGTATCTTCAATATACTAGGATGTTGTTATAATATTTATTTGAGCTACACTCTCACACAACTACATCAAATGGTTAAAGAACATATGGTTTCCGTGGATGGCGAAATTCTGCCTCCCGAAACGATGATTGTTCAATACTCATTTAACACCTTCAAGGGTGGCCATTATGATGTCACTATTTTTATATATGATATATAATATGTTTATGTTTTCTTTAAGCTTCTGTATTTTTCATTTTTGGCATACCTTTATGGTTTCCATTATGGGTAAACACGATATCTTCATTTAAGGAAGTGCGGACTACCGCCCCCTAAAAGTGATGTGATTCGTTAATGCCATATGTGGGACGTGTAAAGGATGGATTTAAAGTTATTATATATGATGTTATACTGGAATTATAATATACCTCTATATCATTATTATTTCTTTCCATTAAAGTATGAGATAGAAATGAAAGTAGCGTTCATGCGTACGTACGACTTACCGTCTCCATGAACGGTGCCTTTCATTTCTTATCCCCAAATGTAATGTACTATTAAAAGTACATGTATATAATGGATATATATAATTAATAGTATATCTAAATGATGAATATAATTCTGGAATTAAAATATACATACCTCTCATTTAGTTTTAATTCCATTAATATGACAAAGAAATGAACGTAGCGTTCATGCGTACGTACGGCTTACCGTCTCCATGAACGGTGCATTTCATTTCTTACCTCTAAATGATTATGTAATATTATAAATACATGTATATGCTGGATATATATGATATATATCTAAATCAGGAATTTCATTCTGGATATAAAGAACCTTTGACCACACGAACAACATGTAATTGTAAGATGTCCACTTTCGACTTAAGAACCAAATATTGACAAAACAAACATTATTAACTTAAATGGTTACATAATGTTTATAACATGGCAATAAGTGATATAAAAGGAATAATGAACATTAAAAAGGTTCTTAAACAAGTATAAATTAATTCAAGTTTATTATTCAGGACGTTAAAGAACGATCGAGTCAAGTCGGAACCGAGGTAAGGGACTTCGTCTCAATCTCCTTTCATTGAGGCATATTTCATTTTATACACAACTTTATTTTATACGGTGTATAAACTCCTTTGACTTTTACTTTTATACAAAAGGAATCTTTTTCTACGAAGCGTTTTACTAAACGACAAAAAGGAATGTTTTTTTAACGTACGTGGTGACAACGACCTTTTCCGCCACCGCGAGTATTATTTGGTCTTTGGCTTCCTCAACAAGCTGTAATGTTTTTAAAATAAAATAAATACCATATACTCTTTTATGTATTTTGGTATTGAAAATGGTTTTGATAAAGGATTCTATTATGTCAATATATTTATGATATATTGTGATTGAAATGTGGAAATGTTTTCATTCCTTTATATTGGTTTTATGTTTTATGATTTTATATTGGTACTTGGACATTTTAACGGGTGGTTACGTTATAAACCATATGACGGGTGGTGCCGTGAATACCAGGACGGGTGGTTACGTTATAACCTCCAATGCATTGGGTATGGAAGTCGGCCGTATGGCTATTCCATTAAGTATGTATGGAAATTGGCCGTATGACTATTCCATTAAGTGATATGTGTGGAAGTCAACCGTATGGTTATTCCACTTAAGTATGTTTATGTCCCAAGTTACCTTTATATATTCTATGTGTTCTTTATATGGGTTTTATGGTAATCCTTTGGTTACAAAAAGGTAAGTAATGATACTTTATTCAGTGAAGAGTTTTTATTACTTCATAAAGGTGAAAAGTATTACTTTGATAAAGTATACATGGTTTACTTGTTGTTTTGTTAAACTAACAATTTTCATTCTTTGTGTATCCCTTACTGAGCTTTTTGTGCTCACCCCAAGTTTTTTTGAAATGTTTTTCACAGGACTTAATGTGGAATAGGGTCAAGGATGAGATCAAGGGAAATTCATGCTTTATAAAACATGGAATTAGACATGTTTCTTTTTAAGAGTTTTTTTTATTTATTCTATGGAAACTTGGTAGAAGTGTCTACTTTGTAATCTTTTGAGATGTAATAGTTATGTTCTAATTCTCTAAAACTCTAAACCTGAAAAGATCCTCAATGTGAATTATTCATTTAATTCAATATTAAGTAGGTTTAAGGCTGGGGCCTTATAATGACTGTTCCCACATCATCTAATTTTCTTCTTTTTGACAGAATTTCCTTGAGAAATTTAGCATAGTGGGGCATTTGTGTGATGGCTTCCGCAAAATAAATATTTATTTGAAGCTTTTTGAACATTTCTATGAATTTTGAAAATTGAACATACAACTTCCTTTGCTTCAGTCTTTGTGGAAATGGAGGAGGTGGTATGAGGGATTTCACTCTTTCGTTGAGTGCCTCATTTTCCTTCTCCTTTCTTGCCTTTTAATTTTTTGCAAGTTTGTTTTGATCTTCCTCCTCTTTGGTTTCAAGTTGGATTGATTTCTTTATTGAGTCGCCATTCTCAGTGGAAGGTATAGGCGTCTCATCTGCTAGTTGAACATCAGGCCTTTAGTGCTCTGGTAACTGTGCACCACTTCGCAATGTGATGGATTTTGCTTCTTCTCTTGGGTTTACTCTTGTGTTACTTGGTAGAGTTCCCTGCTGTCAGTTTTTCATTTGTGCGACTAACTGACCGACTTGATTTTCAATGTTGCGCATGGAAGCTTTTAAGTTTTGGGTTTCCATCTCTTGTGATTCAAACCGTGATTGATTAGACATCATTAACTTTGATATAGTTTCTCCCCAATATTTTTGACCTTGCGTTGCAGCAGGGGCACAATCCGTTATTTGCTTTTTCTCCTTATACTGTTGTTGCTGATGGAATGGTGGTCGGTATTTCTATTGAGATCCTTAATCTTGTGATTGCATGGAGGGTCTGAAGGCTGGTTGAGCAGTGAACCTAGGTGGACCCATGTTCTGGTTCATTGGCCGAGTAGCCACTGGTTTCTTCCAACCTTGATTGTGGGTATTGTCTTGCCAGTTTGTGTTGTAATTGTTTCCATAATTTCCTCTATTGTAGCTAACAAAGTTAGCTTCAGGAATCTTGGTCTCAGATGTGTTATATGGACACATGAGATAATCATGAGGACCACCTCAGTGTGGACATTGTTTAGCTTGAACAACATGGACTGGCTTAGGCGGGTTTATTGAAAAGTTGTCAATCCTCTTGTTGAGAGCTTTAAATTGTGCAGCCATGAATGTTTGGGTATCAACATGATGCACTCCTGCCTTTATTCTTGAAAAATATTATGGCCACTGGAAACTGTGTTCGACCATGTTTTGAATTAATATGTACAGATCTTTAGGATCCATTTCCATGAACGCATTACCAGTAGCTGTGTTGATGAAAGACTTACTCTCAGGTTGAAGTCCATAGTAGAAAGCATGCAACTGGCTTGCCAACTTCATCCCATGATGAGGACAACTTCTTAACATGTACTTGAATATTTCCCAAGATTCTCCTAATGATTCGTATTCACTTTGACAAAAGGAGTCAAGGTCTCTCTTGTTTTTTAAAGATTGAGCTATTGTGTAATATCGATCAAGGAATTTTCTTCTCAACACTTCCCAAGTGAAAACTGTTTCGGGGTCGAGACTTTCCAACCAGTCCTTTGCTTTCCCTTGTAATGAGAATGGAAACAGTTGCAGGATCAACGCATCATCTGTTACTCCGTTATATTTAAATGTGTCACATACTTCAAGAAATCTGTTCACATGCATATAAGGGTCTTTGCTGCTCAATCCATGAAATTGTGCATGTTGTTGGAGCAGGTTGATCATGGATGACTTCAATTCAAAGCGTGTTGCTTGGATTCTGGGTCTTGTTATGCCTGAACTAACTCCGACTGTGTTGGGTCGCAACTCCTATCTCATAGTAGTCTGATGCCTTTGATTATCGAAACAGTTTTGGAAAAGTGGATGGACTTGTCCACTAGGAAGTGTCGGAATGTGAGTTTCAACGCTTTTCCTTAGGTAGATGCATTGCATTTGCGGCTGAGGTACCGATTTTTTCTTTTCCCTTTCTTTGATGTTCAAGTTGTGGATCAAGGGGTGGGTCGTTCTTTGATGGATCAAAATTACGAGTGTTCACTATTTAGGCGAACAGTGCCTAAAGCAAGGTCTACTTGAAATTTTCTTAATGCTAGACGTGCACGTGCTCCCTGGAAATGGCGCCAGAAATTTAGTACGTGCGTCACAGCGCATCCAATTTGAAAATTTTTATAACAAACTAGCTACTATAAAAGTGGAGAGCAGGGTCGAACCACAGAGAACACAAAATCTAGTTCACTAAAAATATTTCGTTGGACAATGTTTAGATGGACAAGGTTTGAGGGAATTCCTATTTTTGAGCTTTTTTTTTTCTTTCTAATTGAACTAAAAGGTGAGAAGACTAAAGATAAAAATAAAATTTTAAATGAAAATGATGATGGACTCTAAGTCAACAAAATGTGTTGGGGATGCTGGTGTCGCAATTAAATTATCACACAGACATGAAAAATATTCTTTTATGTGATCAAATATTTATTCTGTTTAGTTATTGCTAGTTCTGAAAATATAAGCATTTTTTAGATGCTCAATTTAAATTTCCCAATTTATTTAAAGTCTCATTCTCTGGTGTCATAATTAAATTAGAAATCTCGTTCAAGTTTTGAACTATACGGCGAAATGACACAACCCGTTTCTCACAAAGTTGTGTCACCAATTTGCACCTACCATCAGTCAATGCGGTTTACCTTCTCGGACTGCCGCATCGACTTATAATTAAAAGGGCCAGTTTCAATTTTAGCAATTAATTCAGTGAAAAAATAATTTAAACAGATAAAAATTCAATTAAAATAAATTTAATTGACAATTAATCATCAAACAATACGTTGCATGGCATGTGCAATAATTTTTATTAATCAACCAACATCCTGACACTAAGAAAATTACCCTGACATCACAACTGAAAAGGTAAGCACGGTAATAAGATGAAAAGTCATGTAAAATAAAACCACATTACCCACAAATAATCGTATCTGTCTTCACTCTCACCGCATGCAATTCGTTCTTCGATCTCTGACCGCACCTCAACACGTGATGATGTCACACACCAACTTCGCGACCACCAGAACAAAAGACGTTAGAAATGTAGTGAATGCTGGTGCGCTGCGGCAACCGCGGTGGCTGCTCGGACGGTCGGTGGCCGGTGTGATCAAAGGTGGATACTTGGACGGTCGGTGGCCCGTGCCCTGCAAAAAAAAAAAAAAAACAGAAGCAGGGGATAGCGGCAGGGGAAGAGGAGCGGGGGTAGTAGATCGGCCGAGGTGCAAGGACTTCAGACTAGAGAGGGGTGGTGGAGCAGCGGCGAGGGAGGAAAACCGGGCAGTGGGGTAGAGCTGGGGAAGACGCTGGGTGATAGGAGGGAGCAAGGGGCGCTGGGTCCGGCCGGGTGAAGGAGAGAGTGGGGCAGTAGCGGGAGAAGGGGAGTGCCGTGACGGGGCTTGGCGAGAGAGAGAGGGGGTAGCGGAAGGGGGCAGCAGGGCACTGGCTAGGCCGAGGTAAGGGAGTGCGGGCGAGAGAGAAGGGAGATGGCGGCGGGATAGGGGAGGGAATTGGGGTTGCGGCCGAGGGGTGAGAAGGGGGGGTGGGGTTAGCGGGTAGGGAGATAAGATGAGTGGCTGGGGAATTCAACGAGAGATAAACAATGGGGGATGGAATGGTGATTGGAGAGAGAATATGAGAGGGGAAGATTGGAGAGAGGGGAGTAAAAAATGGGAGAAAAGGTCAAAGGGGGAAGTGGGGTGTGGGAATAGGTGGGTAGGGAGACAGGTTCAACAAAAAATAAAAATAAAAGAAAGTTAAATTCAAATTGAAAATAAACTAATTATCTAATTAAGTTAATAATAATAATAGAAAATATTAATAAGAAGTAAATATTAATGCACATGTAACTAAATATAATACTACTATTAAATTTAATAATAACTAATAACAAAATACTATTTTATTAATACTATAAAAATAATGAACTAAAATAAAATATAAATAGAGAATTAAAATATACATACTAATAAGAATTAATAAAATAAAATAAACTAAAATTAGTGAAACTAATAATAATAATAATAATATAGTGTTAAATATAATATATAAAATTAATATAACTAAAAAATAAAAGTAAATAAATAATGTTAATATAAAATTAACTAAAAATATCTAAAATATTAAAATACTACAAAAAATAACCTAAAAACTCAATAAGCGGTTAGCAAATTAATTAAAACTAATTTAAAAAATGTTAATAACATCCATGTACATCAGTAGTCAAGAATATACAATAAAATTTATCCAAAACAATCATATATTATTCCAAAATCACTACCTTAGTATCAGAACCATATTATGGTTTATCTTTCTCTCAAAAATATATTTTTCAAAAAAAAATTAACCAGCTATTGAGTCGCTTTTCTTGGTTCCACACAATCTCAAGTCCTTAATGAAATAGTACTGCAATACAATCCTTATATACTTTATAATTCTTGTAACATGTACATTATTAATACAATACTCAAATGACACAATACTTTAATAACATAAGAACTCTAATCATTCCTCTTCATCTTCGATAATATAATAACTTGATTATTATCCAATATCAGCATTTGGGGTATACTCTGATGATTTGGACATTGATTCGCGTAGTGTCCCAACTCCTTATAGATGAAACATTGTACATTTGAAACCTTTTTCTTACCCTTTCAATCACGTACTTGATGTCCTTTTTCTCCACACTTATAACAAACTCCCATTCCCTTCAATCATTTACCAAGGTGATTCTTTCCACAGTTATCACATACGAGAAAATCTTTCTTTCCCCTCTTCCCTTTATCCACCTTTATATCTTCCATATTTTTCTTCTCTTGCTTCCCTTCAAAGCCATAGGACTCATAGAATTATTTACTTATCTTATTAACACGTGATATTATTTCTTCATATGATGAGAATACGTGGGAGATTATTTCCCTTTTAAATGTTGGATTAATACCATGAAAGATATGATCCTTCTTAATCTTTCGATCATGCGTATTTATGGAATTATCATTCCTTTTACTAGGCGTCAGTTATAAACAATGGAATACACTAGGTTAGTTTATGAATCACAATGCATAATTCCAAACTTGTAAAATACCTAATGTAAATTGAAAAGATTATGCATATAATCTATAATCATAAAATGTTTTCTTTGAGGAAGTATTTACTCCTAAATCCTTCATAATGGCTTATAAAGAAAATGTTAATTATCCTAAGCATATCCCCTAGGAGTTTCATAACCAAGAGTGTAGAAAGGCCCGTTGTCGTGTACAAGGATACCCCAGGTCAAGCCCGAAACTCCTTGTCAGAGTTTTCACTCCTAGGTACATCTGTGCCAGAGCCACCTCTACCTGCTCATATCCAGACAGGGATGTATTGCTTGGAAAATACAAAAAATATCTACATTACCAAAATTCTAGGAAGTTCTTCTATACTAATCCTCAAAGTCTATCTTAGGGTAATGTTCTCTAATAAGAGTTTTTCTAAATCTAGTTTCCAAGGTATGTACTAAAATTCCTATGATACCAACTGTAACGCCTTGACCCCAGTTACCCAGAGCCAGTGCATTATTTTAATACATTGGCATGATACAAGGAATCATGTCCTGAAAGATCATTCAGTTTAGTATCCTTGGAAGTACTAGATACATTCATAAGTTTTACATTACATTACAAAATTAAAAACAACAACGACATTGTATCCATTGACCAAATTCATATCCCTTAGACTATCCTTGTAGGTAATTCATAATATACTTCTTCGAATCCTAGGAAAACAAAACATAAGAAAGGGGTGAGCTCAGATGCTTAGTAAGGGTAAATAATTTAGTGGAATATAACATAAACATTAGGCATGGTGAATAATTGAAAACACATGCCTTTAAAAATAATAAACATGAACACTTTATGGCAGGAATATGAGATAAGTAAATAATTCCACAATAAATCATAATCATGGATATTCTACTAGTTGAATAACCACATGAACCATAAATATTTTTTTTCATAATGAGGGAATGTATAATGTCGTACATTGTGAAACATTTTGTCAAGACCTCGACCAAGACGTCTAAAAATGATTAAGGCCTCGGCCAAATACATATATAAAATTGGGAAAGGCCTTGGAAAATTCCATGTCTAATTGTCTCATGAGACCTACCAATTCATCTAGGAGCTATAGCGGGCTCCACCCGTCACTTACTAAGTCCAATACATTCCTCATATGAAAAGGTTGAAACATAACATAAACATTCATATTAAAACTAGCATACAAAATGTCAATAATTTATCCATAAACCATGAATGGTATAAAATAACACATCCACACTCAAACATATCACAAAACCTTCAATAAAATATGAAATATTTGTATAATAAATCAACCTTGATCAAGAATAATATCCCATAAAGGATGTTGACATAGTTGAAAATGATTAGTAAAAATCTTTGAGAGAAATATCTATTTTTATTGAAATCATTTAAAAGTAACATAATTTATAAAGGAAGTAATTTAAAATATAGTTTTTAATCAAAGTATACCATACCACTTTGAAACTTTTGAAAGGAATTATCATTTTAAAAGATTCATGTCCATATAAATAAATCCTTAAAACCATTTTGAAAAAATGGACATTAACGAGAAAGGTTTAGAAAAATAAATCTTTAAAAAATTTAAAATAATGTTTTATTAAAACGTCCCTTAAAAATTATACCTTTGAAAACTACTTTATAAAACATTTACATGGATAATAAATATTTCCCAATAGATACTTACGTAAAAACAACCTCAGATAATAAAAAGATTGTGGAATTAACCCTTACCTTGCACTTTCCTTTGGTCGAGGGTACTTTTAACCCCCTGTATAATGACCATAGTATGTTATTAAATTATATCAGAACCATATTCATATTTATCATATCATACATGATTCATTTATGACTTTATATTACCCATTTAATAATGATTTCCATGTTAAATTAACATTTCGGGTAATAATCGCTTTCTTTATCGTACGTGTTTTAACTTGTTATTCTTGATCGTATCATTTAGATCATGATTTACATACTTACAAAATATGACACATGATTTATATATAATATATATTTATAATATAAATATGTATAATAGATAGATATATGAAAATAAAAACACCGTTTATGGAGACGGTAGGCCGTACGTACGCATAAACGCTGTTTCCGTTTTCATATCGTATTGAATGGAAGTGAATAAGATATATGTAAGTACTTAAATAAATAAATACATATATATATATATATATTAAGTATAATTATTATGTAATATATTACATACTTATTAATAATATATATTTTTATAATCATCATTGAATGGTGAATGTAGAAATGAATCTCATCGCGTCATGGAGATGGTAATCCGTACGTACGCACGAGCAAAAATATCATTATATTGATGGTGAAATATTATGTAATTGGATGATATATTATATATAAAGTATAATTAACATGTTATATTTATTATTTACATCATTTATACTCATTATTATACCCATCCAAATAATGAAGTGTTTGAATAACAAACTACACCACGACGTAGAGACGGTAAGCCGTACGTACGCACGTATGGTGACTTTGTCATTTATATGATGGATAGAATAATGAATATAGTTTTAACATATTTATAATAACATAAAATTATGTAGTAGTTATGAGAGTTATTATTTTGGTATGGAAACAACAAAGAAATAGTAAGTGGAAGAAGGAAAGAACTTGAAAGAGGGTGGTGAAATTATTACCTCTTCTTCGAGTGTTTCCTTTTGAGTTGATCAAAAGGGATCATTAGGTTAGATTTATTATCAAATTAAGGACTATAGGTTAATTTTAGGGAAGTTGGGAGGATATTTGGGTAGGGTTTGGCCGATATAAATGGCTTTTGAGGTGTGATTTTGAGAGAAGAGGAAGTGCCCTTTTATAAGAGGGGTGAGAGTCACTTTAGGAAAATCTTGAAATATTATTTTATAATAAAATCATTTTAGGTTTCTAATGGATCCAAAATTATTTATTTAGAGGATAAGGTGAGTATGGGTTAAAAAACTCTCAAACAATAGGGTTTAGATAGGTTTAGGTCACCATATTAACCTTATCTTTTAGATTTAACTCTTAGTTAAATAGTTTAACTTTTACCATGTATTCTTGTATTATTATAATAATTGGTTAATAAACTTAATATAAAATTCCAAAATAACCTCAAGTGGTTCATTAATTATATAAATATAATTATATAAATCTTTTGGCTGTAACTTAGATTTTTAGGACTATTATATCATTTAATAATATAGTATTTGTTTTAAAAACTCATTTATGCCAATTTTAACATTATTTAGTTTTTGGTTTTTTTGAAAGTCATAAAAACTTTATTACTTCGAAAAAAATAAATTGAATCAATAATAAAATGTCATATTCACTTATAAAATTCTTGGATTCCATAAAAACTTTCAAATTGTATTTATTTTAATATTTATAATATCATTTATTTGATTATCTCATTAATAAGGAAAATGCTGCATCATTATTGTGTCATATATAAATATATTTATTTTATGTATAAAAATTATAAATAAAATATCACGATGTAGGAAATATTTTTAGATTTATAATGAATATTTATAGTTGAATAGATCAATTATATAGCCTTGTATAAAAATTGTTTTACTAAAAGATATATGCTTTTGTTAATTTTGTCTTTACTTTAGATTATTTAATATAAAATGTCATTATCACTCTCAAGTGGCTCCATGGGGTCCCAAAATTGACCAAAGGATGCCCATGGTTGGACATGTATCAGCCGATAGGGATAGGACACATGTTAGGGTAATTTTATATTATTATAATATATATATATTTTTACCCTTATTTACCGGATTTACCCCTTTAACCACGGTAAATAAAATATATACTGAAGTAAATATTCATAGTGTATAAAAAAAGTTACCTATTTAAACAATTTTAACCTCATGATTCCAAATATAGAATATATTTTTCCAAATTCAAAACACAAAAGTGGCAAAAAGTAATTTAAAATTAATTCCCGTTGTCAAAACAAAGAGCGTGTTTTTAAGAAATAATAACTATCAAAAGATTGACACTTGTTTGTGTCCAATTTAAAATTGAAATTACTTACAATGAACAAAATTATATTAAATGGTAAAATATAATCTAATTATACTTCAAAACCATTCAAATGTATAATTTAACACTATAAATTATTTTAATTAAAAAATTTGTTTTCAATTAAAATTTAATATTTTTCATTATTCATCAAAATATGAAAGTTATCAGAAAAACACCAAAATTTTATCCAAACTAAATTTTTATGTCCCTATTCTAAATAAGAATTTTATTTTGTCAAATTTAATATAAAAAAGTGTCAAATATTGTATTTAAAAAGGGTTCACCATTAAAAGGTGGTAAAATTCCATTTTTTGAAAAATACTTCTTTTATCTAAAAAATTGAAGCTGTTCTTATATTTTGCCTAAAAATCACAAAATATGAATGTTAAAATTATATAGGATATATATAAAATTCAAAATTTAGTTAATAATATTAATAAATGCTTTTTTAACGGCTAGTTTGGTAAGTTGTGGTGTGCTCGAACTCGGTGTTGCGTATAACGCAAGCTATTGAATTACTTTAATGAGATAACATACTATGAAATCTTGGGATATTACATACCTTATACTCATAGAATTCCACTCATCCAATATCATCCCTCGATTTAATCTTACCCATTAGAAATTAGAAAATTAAATGAATACTATGGAAATATGGTAAAACACACATAAACACCGTAAGACAAAAAGGCAGTGAAAGAAACTGTGGAAAGAGGAAGGAAAACTGATAGACATTCCGGTAGCTTCTGAATGCAATGAACTAAAACCGAATCCTTTGAAAAATTAGAGAGTAATCCCTCTTGTAAGGGGAAGAAACCAAGGGGTATGGGTTCATCGAGCACTACTGGCTGAGTAAAGGCTCCACTTGTAACACCCTGAGATTTTTATGAAATTGATTTTTTAAAATAATATGATTTGTTTGATACCTTGCATTTCATGTTACAACGTGTTAATCTTTCACTACACACAACATCATATTATCTTTAATTACACACAACATTGAGTTTCTACAAAACATCATTTTATTATGGTAATTATTTAAACAAGACAATTTTAACCTAGCTGTTAGAATGGAGGGTTTAAACACAATTAACTTAATTACGAAAATATGGTTTACACATGTATACATAATTAATTATTTGATGAAAATTTAATTATAAATTAAAATAAAAAACCTTTTGAATTTAAAAGGATTTTTTTTCCTGAAAAACTATTTAATTTTGCACAAAATTTGTTTTGTACCAATAAATAAAAAAAAACTATTTATGGATTATATTAATGAAATATATATATATATATATATTATTCAATATAATGTTTAACATTCATTATATGTGTTTTCTAGACATAATAACTCCTGTTTTATGCTTAATAACTGTATTTTCTTCTTTTTCTAAAAGTAGTTTTATCACCTTTCAATGGTGAAATTATTTTAAAACAAAATTTTGACACTTTTATAAATTAAATTTTAAAAAATAAAATTAATATTTGAAATAGGTATATTAAAATTTAATTTGTTTGAATTTTTGGTATTTTTCTGATAAGTTTCATGTTTTGATGAATAGTGAAAAATACTGAATTTTAATTAAAAATAGCTTTTTCGTCTAAATAATTTAGTGTCAAATTATATTTTTGATTGGTTTTAAAGTAAAATTAGATAATTTTTATATAATTTAATCCAATTTAGGTCATTGGAATATTTTTCACTTTGAAATTGGATATAAAAACGTTTTAATCTTTTAAACGTTTTCACTTTAAAAACTCATTTTCTCATTCCATCAGCGAGATTAATTTTAAATTAATTTTATAAACTTATATGTTTTAAATTTTAAAAAATGGATTCCATATTTGGAATCATAAGGTTCAAATTTATTAAATAGGGTCCTTTTATTTTTGGATAATATGAATAGTAACTTTAGTAATTTTTATTACCACGATTAAGGGTAAATTGAGTGATTAAAGGTAAAAATAGTATTATAAATATTATAAAAATACCCTAACACTTGAAATTTTTTTAATGGAAATATTTAATTAGACCTTTAACACCTAAGGTTATAAATTGAATTATTTTATAGACACTTTTACATGAAAATGACTTATATATTATTAAAATCAAAGAGAGTGATAAAATTTCACACTCTTACTTTTAATAAGTATAATATTTTTAATATGGGGTTAAATAGAATATATTATTGACTATATATATTATTATTAAATATAAAAAATTTATATACATCATGATATTTTATTTTTAAATTTTAGTGAAGAAATAATTTTCATAAATAATTACATAATAATGATGCAACAATTATTCAATTAACGATATAATCAATTATATGATATTATAAATATTAAAATGAATATAATTTGAATTAATTAAGGTTATCCATGAAATTTATAGGTGAATATGACATGTTAGGTGTGTATTAAATGAATTTTTTGGTAGTTAGAATGCTGTATTGATTTTCTTAAAGTCAATGTTATGAATAGTTTCAAAATTGACAGTAATGATATTTTATGAAAATAATATTTTAATACATTATTTAAAAATAATAAAAATATTAAATAAGGAAAAGAGGATAAATTATGTTAAAAACTATCATAAATTTACCATTTATGGTTCAATTTACACCTTAAATGTAAAACTCTCAACCTTTTAATATCGAAAAAGTTTTTACCATAATTAAAATTAAAATAGGTTAACAAATGGTTAATAAAAAAGATAAGGTTTAAAATTATACCAAAAACTATCTAAAATCAATTGTTTTATGGTATTATCACCCTATAACACATTATCTTCGAATAATTTTCCATTTAGAGGTATTTGGATTGAGATTTAATTTATTATAAATTAATCTTTTAAGAAATTCCAAAAGTATCCCTCCCCTCTCTTATAAAAGGGCACCTATTCTTCTCTTTTCTAAAAAAATTAGAACCTACTTGGTTCATTAAAAATCTATCCAAATATCCTACAAAACACCCTTTCTTAATCCTATAATCCTTAATCTTGGAATAAATCCAACCAAAGAAGTCCTTTTGTGCAAATCAAAAAGAGATACCAAAAGAGGAGGTAGCATTCATCAACAAATGTTTTTGTTTTATTTATTACTTAAACCCCTTAAATTATTTTTATTTAATGTTTATATAATAACCTTAGTATCCTAAATATACTGATATGTTTTTATACTGAGGTTTCAACCTACACTCACACACAATTCCATCAAATGGGGTACACAATCATCATTCGTGTGTACGACGGACTACCACCTCACGAACCGATGACATTCGTTCTTCCATTACCACCTTTCAAGGTTGGGAGTAATGATGGAATTTATATTTTTATATGATATATATGAAATTTATGATGTATTTATTCTTTTATGATTATTATATAACACATATCTTAATGCTTTCCATTTTGTGTAAATACGATAATTTCGTTTGTGGATGTGTTGACTATTGCCTCCCCAAAGTGATGTGATCCATTCACACTTTATATGGAATGTATTAAGTATGAGTTTAGAGAATTTATATGATATATATGAAATAATAATGCTACTGGAATGATATTATATATATATACATATATTTCATTTACTTTATTTCTTTCAATATGATAAGAAAATGGAAACATCGTTCATGCATACGTACGAACTACCGTCTCCACAAACGATGTATTTCATTTTCTATTTCTATATTTTATATATTATTATAAATACTTATATACTGAATATATATGATATTTATATCATGTTATTCATTCTAGAGATGATTAAATAATGATATAAGTAAGATGAAAAAAAATATAACAAATCAAAAGACATGCGAAAAACAAAGCAGTTATTACCCGAAACGTAACTTTAACATGAAATTGTTAATAAACATGTAATATAAGGCCATAATTAAATCATATATGATATTATATAATTTAATATGGTTCTTTAATATATTTATAATAAACTTATATTCATTATACATGAGGTTTTCACGGGTACGACGAGAGTCGATACATAATGTAAAGACTCTAATGTAAAGACCCAGAAATTTCAAGGGATTTTTTTTCTTAATTTATTTGGAATTTTACGAGTCTGTGGCTTCTAACGGAACTTTATTCTGAGGCCCGGTGTGTCTGGAATCAATTTCCGAAGTTTAGATTGGGTACGTTTAGTGAACGAACGAGTGGGTTTTTCTATATTTTGAACTGGTGCTCGGAATTGAAATCCGAGGGCACCGTTGAACTCACAATGTGGGTTTTCGCTTAAGAATACTTTCACCTTGATGGCAGATGATCGGAAAAGAAAGTTAGTTTTTGGGGTTTTACGTGGGTTAATAAAATAAAATAAGTGAACAATTTATTTTATTTGTTAAGCACATGCCAAGCAGATAAAGTGGTTAGAAGCTCCGCTTGGGATTTCGTGGTTGGACCGCCACACCCTAACCCCCATGAGAGGTTATGGTGGTGGGGCCCACTGAGATCCAACCTCCCATGTGAGGTTGATTGTGGTGGAAACCACACGAGGCCTCCCACTAATAGGAGGGGAATCATAACTCCTTGACTCCCCCTCATTTATGAGGGGGAGCCTCTAAGGTTTAAATCCCCCCCTTAATTAAGGAGGATGAAACCTCACTCTGATACCAATTTGTCACGACCCGTCCTTGGGGCCCGTGTCGTGACTACCCCAAGCCCTCCTTCCATAGGCCAGGGGTTGGAGACTAGCACCAAAGGCGTAAATCCTGATAAAAAGGGAAGGCATTGCCTTTATGAAAATGTAAACACACACAACCAGAGTACAAGCGAAAGTAAACAATAATAAAACTAAAAACAAAAGTAGTGCTGAAAGTAAGGGGCCGGAAATACAAGCCCAACTGTAAAGTACAAGTAAAAGACAAAACAGCTAGAAGGTGACAAGCAGCTCTTGTATCGTCCACCACGAATCCTACCTGAAGGGTAGTTACATATAGCCTCCTCAGCGCCCTCGTCCATCAACCTCCTCCGGGTACTGACTCGTCGTGAGGTTCACCTCCGGGTACCGACTCGTCGTGGGGTCCACCTTCGGGTGTCGTCCAGTCCTTGTACACTCAGCCTCCATCAGCGTTGTCCTTCGTCTACATCCAACACAACGAGGTGCGGGCATAGCCCGTGCAGGGGTGAGTATAACGATACTCAGTAGGGACCCCGAGACCCTCATGGTCTCACTAAACCAACAAGGATAAACCAAAAAGAAATATCTCAACAGATAACCTTTACTTAGGTATATTCCCATACATATACCTAAGTTATCATGTAACCCATCTCAATCATGAGGAAAACGCAAAGGTAATTGACTCAGCTCAAACCAGGATTTTAATTCACGATGTCGAAAACACGACTTCTGGAGAACTACTCCTCTATCGAGCGCAGTAGTCCTGCCATGACTCCAAGGTGCCACTCACTAACCTTAAACTATTGAGGTACTCCTCGTGTCGAGTACCGCAGGTCTGCCACCTCACAAAGTAGTGCTCCTCCGCCATGGGTCTGCCACCTCACAAAGTAGTGCTCCCCCTCATAGCCTACAGAGGTACCCCTCCTATAGAGTATTGCGGGTCTGCCACCTCAAAAAGTAGTGCTCCTCCGCTATGGGTCTGCCACCTCATAAAGTAGTGCTCCCCACTGGGCTATACAAGTCACTCTGAATCGAATCGGACAAGTAGTCATCAGGTTTTTGCCAGCTACAAGGTCACCGTACTCCGTATGCTCGTCTCTGGGATGATCCGCTCCACGATCCACTGGTTGACACTCCAAGTGTCACTAAGTCCCACGAAGAAGTATCATAAAGATCCGTCACGTCATAGGGATCTCAATTCAACAGACGAGGTGTCAATCAGACGCCCGGTCTGTGAGTTATTAGCCTCTTTGTCCCGGGGGCCCAGTTGGTTTCATGTACAAACCAACCCGACTGTATCTCAACAGTACCCTGAACTCCCCTGGGGTATACTCAAAGGAACCGTTTCTCAACGAGATTACCAACGCTGCTGACGATTCGTCAAACAGACGTCCGGTCTGAGAGTTATTGGCTTTTCCGTTCTAGGGGCCCGGTTGGTTTATAAGCTAAACCAACCCGACTATACTCCAACTACATACAAAACTAAAGTTGAGTATGCCAAAAGAATCGTCTCATCAAGAGGAATCCAATGTAGTCAACAACACGTCAATCGAACGTCCAGTCATCAAGTTATAAGCGTTTCCGCTCCGAGGGCCCGGTTGGTTTCAGGTTCGAACCAACCTGTCCATACCCAAACTTCACCGTAACCTTGAGTGTAATATACCTAAATGACCTTCTCTATCCAAGAAATCCTACGCAACTGACGGTGCATCGATCGGAGGTCCGTAGCTCAAGATATGTCCGTTTAACCGAAAACAGTCCGAAAATAGGGGGTCTGGGCCCGGTCTGACCTGGCCCAAGACTCCCTGGGTTGGCCCAAACCAGGTCGACCCGACCTGGGTCCGGTTCTGGCCCGTTAGGGAGTGGCCCGGCCCGGACCGACATCAAAGGGAGGTTTTACCGCAGAACTTAGGACTCTGATCTTTCTTTTCTGTGAAGCAATAGTGTTAAGGGTACTAAGTGTGGTCTTCAGTTCAGAGAGACCAGTATTGGTGAGGGCGGCCGACGTATCCATACACCAGGACCCTGACTTCTGAATTCCGACTCAGTTCACAAAAACACTGATTGCGTGTGTGTTTTCAAAGGTTTCTTTTAAATCAGCTCAAACCAGGTCAACTCACCAGGTATAGTCTTTTGACCGTGTCACGTCTGTTTCTTTCAGGATGCCTCCCCGTGGACGACCAACTAGAGTCCTGAGAGTTGTACGTACTGACAGCCTGCCGAGCGACGAGGCCTCAGTATAGGGTCCTATTTCAGTTGAGGCACCATCGGAGGAACCAGCGGTACTACCACCCGTTGGGCCACCGATGCCACCAACCCAACAGCAGGTGATGCACGCCGCTTGAGCGCGCTACACGAGTTCCAGCACCAGAGGCCACCCAGGTTCCAGGGAGAGACGAACCCACATGCTGCTGAGGATTGGTTGGAGGCTGTGGAGAGAGTCTTTAGACTGGTAGGGACACCAGATGACTTCATGGTGATTCTTGCTGTCAGTCTCTTACAGGCAGCAGTAGACAGATGGTGGAGCTTGATGCTCCAGATGCACGACGAAGCGACACTTTTATGGGCAGACTTCGAGAGCCCGTTCTGAGCAGAGTTTATACCAGCCACCCTTTGAGCGGTGCGGATACAGGAGCTACTACATCTGTAGCAGGGAAACATGATAGTAGCACAATACTCAGAAAGGTTCACAAACCTCTCACGATACTCCACAGACATGGTACGAGACCCGTCCTTCATGGCTCGGACCTTCGAGAAGGGACTGAGGCCTAAGATCAGAGCTTTGACGATTCCCCTTAGCATCCCGATGCAGACGGTAGTGTTGGAGCAAGCCCTCTTAGTGGAGAGTTTCCTTGCGGAGAAATCTCCAGCAGCGGGACCCACTACTAGCCGGCATGCTGCAAAGTCATCTATAGCTAGCAGTAGACAGATGACGCAGAGGTCCAAGAGGACCAGACCTATAGGTGGTCAACCGCACGACTTTGGATCGGTAGTGCGAGGCACCAAGGGTAGAGACAGAGCCAGACCTGCCATGCTGTGTTACACATGCAGCAGATAGGGTCACATGTCTTGTGACTATTCGACCCACCGCTCGGATGATCAGAAGATAGAAGAAGGACCTCCCAGGCAGAGGCATAGGTTAGATTGAGGCGGACCTCAAGGAGCGGGAGACAGAGGCAGGGGAGCTAGCCGTGCAGCTGGAGGTGGATGACGCTTCGAGGTGTTTCCACAAACACCACCAGTAGGACCACCCTGACCGCATGGAATAGGTTGACATGGTAGAGCACAGCTTCAGGCAGTTGAAGCATGCGACTACGGAGCTCCGGAAGCAGCTGGACAGAAGCAGGACTAGTTCCAGGCATGGAGGCCTTTGTTCTTGGTGCTTTTAGTTTCCATGTTGTCATTGTTGTGTTTGCTTTGTGTCTTTGTACTACGAGCTGCAGTAATAAAAGACACTTATCTTTATGACGTTTGCTATCCTGTCCTTTTCGTATGGTTGATACTAAGAGGTTCCGGTGAAAAACTGTTGACTTGACCCTCACTTTCGAGTTTCCTACTGGAGGAGACCCAGTAACCACGCACTGATGCCGACAGTGTGACTCAACCCTTGGAGGTGAGAGTAATGATTGTATCTCTTGGTAGTAGCGTCGAGGCCTTATGATGTCATCCATGAAATGGATTGTACTGTTCATGTTAGGATTGACCGTATTAGGAAAAGAACGAGGTTCATCCAGGGGATGAGACTAGATTTATCTTTTCGGAAAAGGATAAATCTCAGCAGCTCTTATGGAACATAGATGAAGAAGGGTGGAGATGAGTTCTTACAATTGGATAGTCTCACCCATTGTTCATTGAGCGAACGGTTTACGGTTCTCTCCAACTCAATAGTCTCAGGTGTATCTTCTCCCAGAAGGACATGAACTAGAGATAGCAGTGAAGGCTTGTTTTTCCTCTAGGACTATGAATTCGAGATGGTTTATACTCCTAGGGAGGGGAACATTGTGGAGTGGCGAGACAACAGTTGGCCTTTCCACCTCAGATGCACTGGGTGCACGACGTCATCTACATATCTCGGCTGAGGAGATGTGTGCACGACCTATCCGTCATCATCGACCCCGGGGAGCTGGACATCGATGAAGGGACGACCTTCACGGGGTTCCAGTAGAGGTTGAGGATTGACAGGAGCAGGTCCTATGAGGATGGTCGATTCCTCTTGTGCGCTTTTGTTGGCAGCACGGGAACCTCCAGGAAAGCACATGGGAGCGGGAGGCTCAGATGCGTGCTCGGTACCTCCTTTAGTTTCCCTAGTTTGTGTTGTAGCTTTACAGGGACGTAAAGCCCTAAGGTGGGAGTAATGTAAAGACCTGGAAATTTCAAGGGATTTTTTTCTTAATTTATTTGTAATTTTACGAGTTTGTGGCTTCTGACGATACTTGATTCTGAGGCCCGGTGTGCCCGAAATCAATTTCTGAAGTTTAGCTCAGGTACATTTAGTGAACGAACGAGCAGATTTTTCTATCTTTTGAACCGGTGCTCGGAATTGAAATCTGAGGGCACTGTTGAACTCGCAATGCGAGTTTTTTCTTAATAAGACTTTCACCTTGACGACAGATGATCGGGCAAGAAAGTTAGTTTTTGGGGTTTTACGTGGGTTAATAAAATAAAATAAGTGAACAATTTATTTTATTTGTTAAACACATGTCATGCGGATAAAGTGGTTAGAAGCTCCACTTGAGAGTTGGTGGTTGGACCACCACACCCTAACCCCCATGAGAGGTTATGGTGGTGGGCCCCACCGATATCCAACCTCCCATGTGAGGTTGATTGTGGTGGAAACCACATGAGGCCTCCCATTAATGGGAGGGGAACATAACTCCTTGACTCCCCCTCATTTATGAGGGAGATCCTCTAAGGTTTAAATCCCCACCTTAATTGAGGAGGATGAAACCTCCCTATAATACCAATTTTTCATGACCCATCCTTGGGGCCTGTTCCGTGACTACCCCAGGACGGCCTTCCATAGGCCAGGGGCTGGAAACTAGCACCAAAGGCATAAATCCTGATAAAAAGGGAAGGCATTGCCGTTATGAAAACGTAAACACACACAATCAGAGTATAAGCAGAAGTAAACACTAAGTAAAATTGAAAACAAAAGTAGTGTTGAAAGTAAGTAGCCGAAAATACAAGCCCAATTGTAAAGTACAAGTAAAAGATAAAACAACTGGAAGGTGATAAGCAGCTCCTAGATCGTCCACCACGGATCCTACCTGAAGGGTAGGTACAGATAGCCTCCTCAGTGCCCTCATCCATCAACCTCCTCCGGGTACCGACTCGTCGTGAGGTCCACCTCTGGGTACCGACTCATCGTGAGGTCCACCTTCAGGTGTCGTCCAGTCCTCGTACACTCGGCCTCCGTCAGTGCTATCCGTTGTCTGCATCCAACACAATGAGGTGTGGGCATAGCCCGTGCAGGGGTGAGTATAACGATACTCAGTAGGGACCCTGAGACCCTCAAGGTCTCAATAAACCAACAAGGATAAACCACAAATAAAGATCTCAACATATAACCTTTACTTAGGTATATGCCCATACATATACCTAAGTTATCATTTAACCCATCTCAATCATGAGGAAAACACAAAGGTCATTGACTCAGCTCAAACTAGGATTTTAATTCACGATGTCGAATACATGGCTGTTGGAGAACTCCTCCTCTGTCAAGCGCAGTAGTCCTACCACGACTCCGAGGTACCACTCACTAAACTTAGACTGCTGAGGTACTCCTCCTGTCGAGTACCGCGGGTCTGCCACCTCACAAAGTAGTGCTCCTCCACCATGGGTCTGCCACCTCACAAAGTAGTGCTCCCCCTCATAGCCTACAGAGGTACCCCTCCTGTCGAGTACCGCGGGTCTGCCACCTCACAAAGTAGTGCTCCTATACTATGGGTCTGCCACCTCAAAAATTAGTGCTCCCCACTGGGCTATACAAGTCACTCCAAATATAATCGGACAAGCAGTCATCTGGTCTGAGCCAGCAACAAGGTCACCGTACTCCGTATGCTCGTATTCGGGAGGATCCGATCCATGATCCAATGGTTGAAACTCCAAGTGTCACGAAGTCCCAAGAATAAGTATCACAAAGATCTGTCACGTCATAGGGATCTCAATGCAACAGACGATGCGTCAATCGGATGCCCGGTCTGTGAGTTATTAGCCTCTTTGTCCCAGGGGCCCGGTTGGTTTCGTGTACGAACCAACCCAACTTATCTCAACAGTACCCTGAACTCCCCTGGGGTATACTCAAAGGAACTGTTTCTCAATGAGATTACCAACGCTGCGGACGATTCGTCAAACAGACGTCCGGTCTGAGAGTTATTGGCTTTTCCGTTCTAGGGGCTCGGTTGGTTTATAAGCTAAACCAACCCAACTATACTCCAACTACATCCAAACCCCAAGTGGAGTACGCCAAAAGAATCGTCTCATCAAGAGGAATCCAATGTAGTCGACGAAACATCAACCGGACGTCCGGTCCTCAAGTTATAAGCATTTCCGCTCTGAGGGCTAGGTTGGTTTCGGTATATTACACTCAAGGTTACGATGATGTTTGGGTACGGCTGGGTTGGTTCGAACCCGAAACCAACCGGGCCCTCAGAGCAGAAACGATTATAACTTGAGGACCAGATGTCCGATTGAAGTGCCGTCGACTACGTTGGATTCCTCTTGATGAGACAATTCTTTTGACATAATCCACTTGAGGTTTGGATGCAGTTGGAGTATAGTCGGGTTGGTTTAGCTTATAAACCAACCGGGCCCCTGGAACGGAAAAGCCAATAACTCTCAGACCAGATGTCTGTTTGACGAATCGTTAGCGGCGTTGGTAATCTCATTGAGAAACGGTTCCTTTGAGTATACCCCAGGGGAGTTCAGGGTACTGTTGAGATACAGTCAGGTTGGTTCGTACACAAAACCAACCGGGCCCCCGGGACAAAGAGGCTAATAACTCATAGACCGGGCATCCGATTGACACGCCGTCTATTGCGTTGAGATCTCTATGATGTGACGGATCTTTGTGATACTTCTTCGTGGGACTTCGTGACACTTGGAGTGTCGACCAGTGGCTCGTGGAGCGGATCTTCCTAGAGATGAGCATACAGAGTACGATGACATTGTAGCTGGCTGAGACCTGATGACTGCTTTTCCGATTCGATTCAGATTGACTTGTATAGCCCAGTGGGGAGCACTACTTTGTGAGGTGGCAGACCCATAGCGGAGGAGCACTACTTTGTGAGGTGGCAGACCTACGGTACTTGACAGGAGGGGTACCTCCATAGGCTTTGAGGGGGAGAACTACTTTGTGAGGTGGCAAACCCATGACGGAGGAGCACTAATTTTTGAGGTGACAGATCCATGGTACTCAACAGGAGGAGTACCTTAGGGGTCTAAGGTTAGTGAGTGGAACCTCGGAGTCATGGAAGGACTACTGCGCTCGACCGAGGAGGAGTTCTCTAGCAGCCGTGTTTTCGACATCGTGAATTAAAATCTCGGTTTGAGCTGAGTCAATGACCTTTGCGTTTTCTTCATGATTGAGATGGGTTACATGATAACTTAGGTATATGTATGGGAATATACCTAAGTAAAGGTTATCTGTTGAGATCTTTATTTGTGATTTATCCTTGTTGGTTTAGTGAGACCTTGAGGGTCTCGGGGTCCCTACTGATTATTGTTATACTCACCCCTGCACGGGCTATGCCCGCACCTCATTGTGTTGGATGCAGACGACGGACAACGCTGATAGAGGCTGAGTGTACGAGGACTGGACGGTACCTGGAGGTGGACCTCACGATGAGTCGGTGCCCGAAGGTGGACCTCATGATGAGTCGGTACCCGGAGGAGGTTTATGGAAAAGGGCACTGAGGAGGATATCTGTACCTACCCTTCAGGTAAGATCCGTGGTGGATGATCCAGGAGCTATTTGTCACCTTCCATCTGTTTTGTCTTTTACTTTTACTTTACAGTTGGGCTTGTATTTCCGGCCCCTTACTTTTGGCACTACTTTTGTTTTCAGTTTTACTTAGTGTTTACTTCCTCTTGTACTCTTGTTGTGTGTGTTTACGTTTTCATACAGGCAATGTCTTCCCTTTTTATCGGGATTTATGCCTTTGGTGCTAGTCACCATCCCTTGGCCTATGGAAGGCGGGCTTTGGGTAGTCATGGCACGGGCCCCGAGGACGGGTCATGACATCTGACCCCAATAACCCAGAGTCGACGCCTTAATTTATTACATTTCCATATAAAAAAAGAAGACACATTCCGAATGATCAAATATTTTAGTAGATTTGGTAAAGAATATACATAAATAATACCAACATTACAACTTGAAATGAAATACACCATAGAAACTCATTTGGAAACACTCTTATTCTTCTAAATTATCTTTGCATTTCATTTATAAAATTCATCTTAGCATCTTGGAGAAAAATAAACATAATAAAGGGGTGATCTTTGATGCTCAGTAAGGGTAATAATTCAGAAGAAGCTAAAAATAAACCATAAGGCAAGGTGAATAATTAAAAACACTTGCTATTAAAACAAAAACTTGAGCATAATATAGAAAGAATAAAAAATGATTAAATAATGCCATAATAAAACATAACCATGGATATTCTACTTGTTGAATAATCATGTGGAATATAAAATGATAATCTCATAATGAGGTAATTCATAATGTGGGGTGTTATAAACATATTGTCAAGGCCTCGTGCTAAGATCATACATAAACTGGTAAAAACCTAAACTAGTTTATCTCATGAGACCTATCGATGCACTGAGGGGCTATAGTGGCCCCCACACGACACTTAATAAGTACAATGCATTACTCATTTGAAATAATTTAAACATAATCAACATATACATTCATATTGAAATGAACACATGAAATGTAAATAACTTTTCCCAATTAGTAAACATAATCACTAACAATTTAGAGTAATATGGAAAATAGTATCAAGATAGCACATCCATGGTCAAACTAATCATAAACCATTAAATAAAATATGGTAGATGATATCATAAAATATTAATCCCAATTAAACATAATAATCAACAAGGGTGTTTAAATAGAATAAAATACTCTTATAAAATCATTGAGGAAATCTTGAGAGAAATACTCTTTTACTTTGAAAAGAAGAGTTCTTTTGGAAAAAACTTTTCATAGAACTAGAAATGAACTAAGATAGTTTTTACATAATAAAATGAGTGATTTTATAAAAAAAATGTGGCTTAAAATAGATTATATAGTGCAATTGAAAATAGGTAAGAATTTAGGAAGTTCCCTTTAATTGGGCTTGCTTATCGTGAAGAATTGAGAAAGATCCTTATAAAAAATGTAACTCTCCATCAAAGAAAGAAGAATTATGATTGATAAAAACACACAAAAATAGACACACACAAACATATATATAAAATTAAAATATAATTTAAGATGATTACATAAAAATAATTAATAATTTCGTTGGGGTAAAGAGAGAGAAAGCATAAACCCGAATGAAAAATGGAGGTTTGGGGAGAAACCCTTACCTTATGTCAGAATGTGTTTTGTACTTGACATTAAAGTCTTGTAATATGAAATTAGACTCATTAATAATTTAATTCAGAAACTATTATACATGTATATTTTTTATTATAATTTTATCAAGTTCATTTATGGCCTTTTTGATAAGTTATAAGATTAAATTTCGTCGTTCTGGAGTGTTTATTTCCTTGATTTTCATGATTGGTTCACTTGACTGTGGAGTTCATGTAAAATGGGTATGATTCTCCAGAATTGAAATTACATTTTATTAATAAAAAAACAGAAGTTTAATTGGTATTATGTATTATTATTTTTCCATATATGAGTATGAATCATTAGATAACATGTTAATGATAATCGTTTAGCTTAATTTTAGCGTTTTTTCGATCACAACGAACTAGTTTTATTCTATTATTTAATATAATGTATATATAATGGTTATAGAACATTAAGTAAGATATAATAAATATTTTATAATCTTTTTCAACCATAAAAATGGTTTTATGACCATACTTGAAGGAGAAATTGAAGAATGAAAGTTCGTCATCCATAAAGGTTGTAAATCAGCACCTCCTAGACGATGATTTCATTTTTAAAATAAAAGAGAGAGAGTAAGGAGATTGATAATGGATATACCATTAAAATGATATCATTACAGTATATATATGACACTAGAGTTATCATGATAATTTTTATAGAGGAGGTGAGGAGAGGATAATAAAGAAAATAAATTGAAATGAAATTAAAAGAAAAAGGAAGAGGATTTACCTCTTGAATTGTCCTCCTTGAGAACCTCCTTAGGAAAATGAGTTTTGGTATTTTGGTAAGAACGAGAGATCCTGGATGTGGGGTAGAGACTTGGTAATAGGATTTGGGTAATCTTAAAGGCTTATAGGTGTGTGGAGAAGAGGGGGTGATAGGTGATATTTATAGTGGGGGGGGGGGGGGGGTCCTTAAATTTTGTATTAATTAGATTACTATTTGGATCAAGACTACGAATAGTTTGAACATTATCATCAAATATATTAAAATAATTAGCTATAGTTCAATATTATGGGTTTACATCATCAATAAATCATCTATGACTCAATAAATCACATATTTAGCATTTATCATAAATTATTGTATGTTATTATTTACCAAAAATTCAAGTATTTTAGAAAAATCCCAAAAATTCACCATAATTATTTTTTGACTTTTAGAATTCAAAAATAAACTCCATTTTATGAAAATAATTTTCTAAATATGAGAAATTTAATTTTTAATTAAAACCATCATTTACTAAAAAAATGCTGATTTTAAATTTATAATTGATTTTATAACACTTTAAAAAATTAACTAAGGTCTTATAAAATTATCCTAAAACCTTAAGATAATAAAATGTTAATTTATGAATAAATTTTATGAAAATAAATTTTCTTTTAAATCATTTTTAATTATAAATTTGTAATTAAATATTTATGACTTACAAAAATACCAACACTTATTTAATAATTTTTAAAATATTTATTTACTTATACTATGATATAATTATATCATACATTAATTTATAAGGTTCCTAAATTTTATTTATACTTTCATGGGTGATGTTACTATTTATTAGGCCAATTTACTATTCATAAGGTTCATATTACTATTCCTAAGGTCAAGTTACTATTTTCTCAATATAAGTATCTTAACTTATAGAAATACCTCTTATTTTATTCATTATTAATTTATTATGTTTGTATTATGTTATATAAGTGATTTTATGTGATATATACTATATAAAATAAAAATAAGAAGATAAATTTCATTGATAGAATTCTGGGTCATTACATTCTCCCCTCCTACAAAAATTTCATCCTCGAAATTTCTAGATTGTCACCGTAGAAAAAGATTTGGGTAGTTCTTCATAATAAGATCCTCAAGTTCCCAAGTTTCCTATTCAATTTTATGATTTTATCAAAGTACATTTACTAGATGAGTCATCTGATTCCTCAACACCTGTTATTTAGTGTCCAGAATCTAGATTGGCTCTTCATAGTAAGATAAGTCAGGTTCCAATTCTATTCCTTCAGAAGTGAATACATGTGTTGGGTCTGACATGTACTTCCTTAACAAAGAGATGTTGAACACATTGTGTAATTTAGAAAGGCTAGGAGACATCGCTAAACGATAAGCCACATCTCTAAATATATCTAAAATTTCAAAAGTACAAATGTACCTAGGGATCAGTTTCTCTTTATTCCCAAATATCATAACACCCTTCCATGGAGATAATTTCAAGAAAATTTGATCTCCCACTTGAAATTACAAATCCTTCATTTTATTATTGGTATAGCTCTTTTGCCTACTTTGAGTTTCTTTGATATGGGTTTGAATAGTATTTACCTTCACTGTTGTTTCCTCTATAAGCTCTAGGCCTACAAGCTTCCTTTCACAAACTTCAGCCCAACATATTAGTGTATGACATCTATTTCCATGCAATACTTCATATTGTGCCATTTGTATACTAGAATGGAAACTGTTGTTGTAGGAAAACTCTACCAAAGGTAAACACTAATACCACATACCTTGAAAATCAAGTGAGCATAATTTCAACATGTCTTCGAAAGTTTGGATCATCCTTTCTGACTACCCATCAGTTTGAGGGTGATAAGAAATACTCAAATAAAGATTAATATCCAAAGATTTCTAGATACTTTTCCAAATTTTTTATGTAAATCATGGATCATGATCAAACACAATTGAGAGAGGTGCTCCATGAAGTCTTACAAATTCATTAATAAAGAGTTTTTCAAGGTTCTCCAGTGGAAAATCCTCTCTTATAGCGAGGAAATGTGCAGATTTAGCAATTCGATCAACAATCACCCATATTACATCATTCTTTCTTAGAGTTTTTGGTAATCCAGTGACAAAATCCATAGTGATTTTATCACATTTCTATATAGGAATAAGAGATGGTTTCATGACACCTCTAGGATATTGTCTTTCAGCCTTCACCTGTTGACAGACTAAACATCTTGATACATAATCTGCAATTTTCTGCTTCATATTATCCCACCAAAAATGTTCCTTCAGATCTCTATACATTTTAGTGATACCAGAGTGTATAGAGAAATTCTACCTATGTGCATCATCCAATAACTCCTTTTTTATCTCAAGTATAGAGGGAACACATATCCTCCTCCCAAATTTCATAATTCCATCCCCACACACGAAGTCTGGAAACTTCCCATTATTCAATAATTTAATTTTCTTTTAAATATTCTCATCATCACACTGAGAACTTTTAATTATTTCTAATAAAGATGGTTGGGAAACCAGTTGAAAAAGTAACGATGATTCACCTTATTTGATAATTCCCATATCCATATTTTCTAGATCCATGTACACAGGGTCCTTGTCAATCCTCATTTTGTTTATAACTCCATGATCCTTCCTACTCAATGCATCTACTACCTTATTCACCTTCCCAAGGTGGTAGTGTATTGAACATTCATAATCCTTGAGAAGCTATATCCATCTCATTTGCCTCATGTTGAGTTATTTCTTTGGGAAGATATATTTTAAACTATTTTAATCTTTATATATATCACATATTTAACCATAGAGATAGTGTATCCATATTTTCATAGAAAAGATTATAGCTGATAACTCAAGATCATGAGTTGGATAGCTCTGTTCATGAATTTTCAACTGCCTTGATGCACAAGCAATAACTCTATCATTATGTATAAGGATACACCTGAGTCCTTTCTTTGATTCATTACTATAAATAAAAAATCCACCATTTTCTAATGGTAGAGTCAAGATCAGAGCATTCACTAATCTTCTATTCAATTCTTAAAAACATTCTTCACATTATTTTTTTTATATAAAATTAACCCCTTTATGATTAATATTGGTTAATGGGTTATCTATTCAGGAGAAGTTCTGAATGAAATGTCGATAAGAACCTACTAAACCAATAAAACTACATACCTAGGTTATGTTTGTTGGTATAGGCCATTCCTGAACGGCCTTTGTCTTCAAAGGATCAACCGATATTCCATCCTTTGAGAAAATATATCCAAGAAAAGAAACCTATTGAATCCAAAATTCACACTTTCTAAACTTTCCATATAATTCATTTCTTCTAAGAGTCTTCAGAACAATCCTCAAGTGATTCTCATGGTCTTCTTAGCTTTTGGAGTATACCAAGATATCATCAATAAATACCACAACAAATTCATCAAGATATTCCTTAAAAACTCTATTAATTAGATCCATGAAAATGTATGGTGCATTAGTTAGTCCAAATGGTATTACTGTAAAATCATAATGTCCATACCTAGTTCAAAATGTTGTCTTTGGAATATATTCTTTTCTCACATGCAACTGATGATATCCAGATCGAAGGTCAATATTTGAAAAATATTGAGCTCTTTGAAGTTGATCAAATAAATTATCAATATGTGGTAGGAGATACTTTTTCTTTATTGTAATAGAATTTATTTCTCTATAGTCAACGCAAAACCTCATGGATCCATCTTTCTTCTTGACAAATAGAACATGGGCTGCCCATGGAGAAACACTAGGGCGGATAAATACTTTATCACTAAATTCCTCTAATTGTTTCTTCAGTTCTACTAATTACACTATTTCCATTCTATAAGGAGTCTTTGTTATAGGCCTTGAACTAGGAATTAATTAATAGAAAACTCAATTTCCCACTCTGGAGGATGTACAAGTAAATCCTCTGGAAATACATCCATGTATTATTTCACAATAGGTACATCCTCAATTTGAATATTTCTTTCCTCACCCTTAGATATTACATTCTCTTCCTCCCCAAGAATTGAATTCAATAGAGCTACTGGGGATGGATCTAGATAAGAATCAGATGATGAGGTTTCTTCTTTAAAGATAAGGGACTCTACATCATTCTCAAAAATTATAACTTCCTTCTTCTTGTAATATATTTTCGCATCATAATTTGAAATCTAATTAATACCGAGTATTATATCAAAATAAATCATCAGTATAATGATAAGGTCAGCAACTAAAGCACGATTATGTGTCATAAAAGGGATTGATCAACACATCTCTATTGCAATGATACTTCTCTTAAGAGTTTTGACCAACAACTCCTTTATTAAATCAAGCTGAAAATGTCTAATTTTATTGGAAAATTGGGAAGATATAAAAGAATGAGATGATCTAGAATCAAATAAATCATTGGATAAGTTTGAGGAAATGATTAAACCACCTTCCACCACATCATTATGAACTTTAACCTCAGTAGTTGTGATCACAAAATCTTGGCCTTTCTCCCTTGGCCTTCTCTAGGGAAATTTTCATTAAATTCTAGGACATTCATGTGAATAATGTCCCATCTCCTTACAATTATATCATTTAAAATTGGAAGATTATTTCTTTACCTTGAAATCACAGTCTTAGTGGCCTTTTTATTCACACTTGTAACAGAATCCCATTCCCTTCTGGAAAATACTAAGGTGTTTCTTCCCACAATTACCTCAGGGTGGAAAGTCAACTCTTCCCTTCTTCCCCATTTCTTTATTTACTTTCCCAGAGTGTTCATCATCCCTCTTCTTATATTTCTTTCCTTCAAATTCATAAGACTTATAAAATTTATTTTTTGTCTTGATAGTACATGAAACTATATCTTCATATGATAATAAGGTTTGGGAGACCAGTTCACTTCGGAGGAATGGTTTTAAACCATCAAATAATCAATCAATATTACTCCTTGGGTTACGTATATAATCCTCAACATGCCTTTCTAACCTTATAAAGTTATATTTATACTTTTCTTATCCTCTTTTTTCCTCAGACTCATAAATTTCATTTCCATATCCACTCGCTGTTCATGAGTAAAGTATTTTTCTAAAAAAAATCTTTAAATTCACTCCATTACATGTTTTCTATTCCTTACTCCTCCTTTGTGTTTTGAATCAATGACCACCATTGATCTGCATATCCTAAAAGATGATAAATTTCCATAACAACCTTCTCCCTTTCGTTACATCCCAAAGTGAGAAATATCTTCTCTAAAGAACTTATCCATTGCTCCACTATAAATGGGTTCTTAGTCCCATTGAATGATGGAGTCTTTTATTGCATGAAGTGGTCTAACATCACTGCTCCAAATTGTGGATTAGGATGCTCTATATGGGTAAGGTTATTGTTCATAACCTGAGTCAACTATCCTAGTATAGTTATAATTTTCTCATCATGAGTAGCAGATTCAGAACCAACATCATTATATTTCACATAAGGTAAATCCCTACATGGGATACGCACGTTCATGTAGTTTCCATTCCTTCTACTAGGTTCCATTTCTAAATAATTGAATACAAAAAATTAGGTTATGAATTATAATGTATAATGTTGAACTAGAAAAGCACTTAACATAAATTGAAATTTTATGCATGTCTATTCTCATAATCATAAACATGGTTTCTTTGGGGATATATTTACATTTAAATCCTTCATAATGATTTGTAAAAAAATGTGAATTATCCTAAGCACATCCCCTAGGAGTGTCAAACCAGGTGCATAGTAAGGCCTGTTGTCTTGTATTAGGTTACCCCAAGTCAGGAATGAGACACCTTGTCAGAGTTGTTACCCCTAGGTACATATGTGCTAGAACCACGTCCACTTGTAGTATCCATAAAGGGATGTATTTCTAGGAGGATCCACATAATCTCCACCTTACCAAAAAATCTAGGATGTTCATGCATGCTTATCCTCAAAGTCTATCTTAGGTTTTTGTTCCCTAATCTATGTTTTCTAAATCTAGTTTCCAATATTTCTAATCAACATCCTCTGATACTAATTGTAAAGACCTCGACCCCAGTAACACAGAGTCACTATCTTACTTTATTACAATGGAATATAAACAAGGAAGAAACATCTTGAAGGACTAAATAGTTTAGTATATTTTGAAAACAAGATACATATATAAGTTCAATATTACAACTTGAAATGAAATACATCATAGAGAATTCTTTGGAAACACTCTTATTCTTCTAAATTATCTTTACATGTCATTCATAAAATTCATCTTGGTATCCTAGGGGAAAATAAACATAAGAAAGGGGTGAGCTCTGATTCTCATTAAGGGTAAGAATTCAGAAAAATCTAAAAATAAACCATATGTCAAGGTGAATAATTAACAAAACTTTCTATTAAAACAAAAACTTGAGCATAATATGGCAGAAATAAAAAATGATTAAATAATGCCATAATAAAACATAACCATGGATATTATACAAGTCGAATAATCACATGGAATTTCAAATACTAATCTCATAATGATGTAATGCATAATGTGGGACATCATAAACATACCTTCAATGCTTTGTGCTAATACTATACATTAACGGGTAAAAAACCAAACTAGTTTGTCTCATGAGACCTACCGATGCACCGAGGAGCTATAGAGATCCTCATAAAACACTTACTAAGGCCAATTAATTCCTAATATGAAAGGGGTGAAACATAATCAACATATACATTCATATTGAAACTAACATATGAAATGTAAATAACTTTCCCCAATCAGTAAACATAATCACTAACCATTCAGAGTAATATAGTGAATGGTATCAATATAGGACATCCACAATCAAACTAATAATAAACCATTTAATAAAATATGGTATATAATATCATAAAAGATTAATCTCAACAAAACATAAGAACTAAAAGGGTGTTGAAATAGATAAAAATACTCTTATAAAATCATTGAGGAATTCTTGAGAGAAACACTCTTTTTTTACTTTGAAAAGAAGAGTTATTTTGGAAAAATATTTGCACAGAAGCAAAAATGAACTAAGATAGTTTTTTCATAATAAAATGAGTGATTTTATAAAAATAATTTTGGCTTAAAACATGTGACGTACCGACCCAGATCACCTCTAAGACAATGGCTAGATCGGTGGGTAACATGACCTCAGACACGTCTCCCCGTATGCCAGAGGCTATCGACTAGCAACGAGGGTCTTAGGAGGTGATAACGGGGAGAATATAACCTCTTATCAGAGCTTCACATCAGTAAATAGAGTATAAATAAAAGAAAAAAGTGGAAGCAGTTAATAAATAATTGAAAAAACAGCAGAAGACAATATTTAACAATTTTATAGAAGTGGAAAATGCCAAATTATACAACAGATGAAATAATGTCATGGTGATGATACATAACTCAGTAAATAATACAACATTATTGATGACACAATGCAATAATAAAGAAGTATGAAAAATCCCCAAAGGTGATCTCTATGAGTATCCTGAGATCCAACTCGGCCCCTTGCTCCTAACTCCTGATACAAACAACCCAACACAAGAATTCAGTCATGGTCTACAGTCCTGCAAACAAGAAAGGTCTACTCGGGTACCCCAGTATAATAGCGAACCGAGTAGGGTGTGAGATATAAATCTCAATAGGCCAGAACCCACAACGTCTAAACCTTTCTATTTTGTGCAGTAATTGAATGCAATGTGTCATTATATAGTAAATGCAAACAATTAATTAAGAGCAATGGAGAGGATGGCTCTGTTCTCCCCTGTTATTCAGCCTTCTCGCGTCTCCCTCACCCTCTTCTAGGGTTCCTCCTCTGGCGTGGGTTCTCCATCACTTTCCCCTATCTCTAGCACTCTCGCGTATCCATCTCCCTATTCTATGGTTTATCCCCCTTCGTCTATGGTTCTCCCTCACTCCCCACTAGTCTTAGGTGCTCTCGCATCTCTATCCACTTTTCTTGGGCTTTTCCTCCTTCGGTGATGCTTCTCCCTCTAGATGATGTGGCTCTCCTTAGCTTCTTTCCCCCAGTGTTTCTTCCATAGTTTGTTCGCACCTAGGTATTTCTTTTGGTCTTGTTTTCACTTCTGATCTCTATTGTTGTTCTGTCTTTTACGATGCTGACTTCTGCTGCAATGAGGTCCTGGGGTTCAATGCTGGTTATCTACTAAGGATTCCTTCAGTCACCCTTTTCGTGGCTCTAACCTCCTAGTCCTTGGTGCCTATCCAGGTTGGATATGGAGCGGTGGTTCAAGAAGGTTTTGGGTTAGGTGGTTTGACGGTCGATGGATCTCAAGGTGCTGCTATGTCATTTGTTTCCAATTATATCCTCATCATCGTTACTTCCATTTGGAACTCTCGGCCACTCAACCTCTACTCTGACCTTAAGTTCTGCTTCTCCTCTCCTAGTTGGAGTTGGAGTGATGATAACAGCAAGGTTTTGGGAGGTGAGGTTCGACGATTTCCATCGTTCCAGACACAGCTCTTCGACGTTGGTTTTTTATTTTTCAGTTATGGTTTGATTGTTTTGTTATATACGGTGGTGTGTTTAAGGATTTAGCTATGTTATTTCTTGGTTTTTGTTTTGGTGTTTTGGCTGTTGTTGGCTCGATGGAGAACGACGACATGGTATTATGTTTACAGCATCACCAGAGGTCTCAGATGGTCTTTAGTTTCTGGTGAAGTGGTAGGATGTTGATGATGACGAGGTGATGGATCACGATGTCAATAGTGGTACTTAGGATGATGATGACTAGCGACAGATACATTGGTACTCATGATGATGGTGGGTGATCCTCGGATCTTCTCCTCAGGTATTGTGAATGTTTTTGAATTTTGAAATTGTGTAATGGGGTTACTTTTGTTTATGGTTACCACTAGCTGGTTTGTAGGTTACCGATCAATGAAAATAAAATAAAAATATGAATTTTCAGTCAATTAAGGGAAATGAAAATAAAATAACTTGGTCCAGGTTTCCAATGACACCCGTACCTAATCACCTGCTTCGACCTAAGCCGGGAGTCTGAATGAAGTACCTGTAATAAGCAGGATACATATATATTTATATATAGTGGCCTAGGAAATCAAAGTACAATATAGCAGGATCATAACCTAAGCTTGTGATTTAATGTGGGGTCTAAATTATGTGTCAACCATGTGTGCTTCAAGATACTATAAAAAAATATCACAATTATAAAAAGACTCAAATTGGCATTAATATAAACCTTCAGTGCATATTTATTAATACGTTCAAGTTGAGATTTAGAGTTTGATCTTGTCCCGAAGGTATCGCTATGGTACATCCTTAAAATTACCCAATACCACCAAGCTCTTCCAAGGAAATATTTTGAAAGACCAAGTATCGCTAGGGGCATGGTTTTACCATGAGTTCTTCTCGATATCGCACTGAAGGGGTCGAGTATCACCCGAGGATTGGCGTAGCCACTTTCCAATGGTCTGTCCTCAATGATCCCTTTGAGAATAGGTGTCACCCAAAAGTATATAGAAGGCCCCGAGAAGTACTTGTGTGGAAAAGCCTAAGACATCGCCCCCACCGGCACATAAAGGTAACCAGTCAGGAACAGAGAGTTCAAGTGTGAGTCCTTAATACAGAACTCCATTATCTCACCACCCTAAATTTAATTATATGTCACAGAACAGGTATCACAGAGTTTCATTTATAATTTCAACTAAACAGTATAGGTAACTATGCCACAACAAATGATCATTTAAACTGAGCTGCTATAGCTAAAGAAATTTATCATCGAAAGCAATAAAAATGCACATACTAATTTATAAAAGCACAACAAGATAGTAATTGAACAAGGAATAAAATCATTAGGTAATAATTAACCAACACAACCAAAGATCATTATTCACAATTACCTAAAATAAGTTATTTAATTAAAACTCAACAAATGAGATCACACAACATGTGTAATTAATTAATTTAATTAATTTGGGGATAAAGGAAAATCTACCAAGAACTTAAGCACACCCAAAGGGGTATCTAATGATGTTTCAATAATTTAAATAGGTTAAAATGGCTCACACGAATGTGTGAAGGTTCAAAAAAGCAGTTTATTTAATTTGAAAAGGGTAAAAATTAGACCTCACTGGTAGGCACCGATGAGTGGCATAACATGCGATTTAAATGACGCAAAAAAATGAAGGGAAAGAGAGTAGAAGACCTACATTATACTTGTAGAGGATCCTATGCTCCGTGACGATCTTTGATTTGACCTAAAACGGAAGAAACCAGACAATTTTAGAAAAACCCCAATATCAGGTAAAATCCTTCCACGACAAATTGCACAATAGATTGAGAATGAGATCACATGATTCTTGGTGTGTGAGGTTAGCTTTACCAAGAGATTTATTGTGCACTAGACAATGTCAAAAATGGAGGAGAAACAAAGTCATTTTAGGCTTCTGAAGAAGGAGAGGAGAGGAGGAGGTGCACCACCAAGGGGGAGCACTATATAGGCAACACAAAGGGAGAGAGAGGAGAGGAGGGGAGGAAGAAAAATAAAATAAAGAAAGAAAAAAAGGAAAAAATAAAATAAAATAAAATAAAAAAATGGTGGAAGAAAATAAACAATTAATTAAAATGGGTTTAACCCATTTTAATTATTTTTAATTTCTTTCCAACCTATTCTATTTTATTATTTATTTTTATCCCTCTTTAAATTACATTAATTTTCTTTCAATTATTTTTATTTTTTTAACCCATTTAAATTATTTTTAGCCTGAACGCAATGCTAGAGTGCGACGTAAAATTTTTACATAAAGCCCGTACAATTATTTAATTAATTTTAATAGCTGCCCGGGACCTGCATTAGGGTGCCCAGGTGCGCGCCCTGGGTTGTTTTAAAGATTTGAACTAAAAACTTAAATGGTCTGCAACTTGATTTAAGTCAAGACGTTAAATGCCTTTATGTAAGTAATTAATAATATTTTATCAAACCCAACAATAATTATCCACCCATATATATACCTGTTATATATATACACACATCTGTATATTCATATATATACAGCCTCACATGTATATATAACTATATATATATTTAATCTTCATAAGTATAGATATACTTTATATATATATACATTAATGTTTTTGTCCCATACTAATAATAATAACTATAATTAAAATTATTATTATTTAATAAAACCCATCAATGACACCATTAATAATTTACAAACAATAACCATTAAAAAAAGGATAATAATTATTAAAGTAATATTGATTGCGTATTTACATTTATTTGAAATAATTAATAATATCACATTTATTACATTTCCCAGTTATTATTTACACCACATCACAATTTATTAATTGCTGAAGTACATTTTCATTTTTTGTCTTCAAAAAAAATAATAATATTAATAATAAAATTATTATTTTTATTTATAACTGCCCAAAAAAAATATTTATGACCCAATTAAATTATCTTCAGGTTTGATCTGACAAAATGTCCGATAATCACAAAAGTTATACTCTGCCTATGGTAAAACCCATGTCCCAAACCTAACGGTGGCCTCAGATTTCTGAAACAACACACTGTTTGAGAGAAATTAATTAATTATTATTAAAGAATTAGATTATTTAATTAAATAAATAAATAAAAAGTATTATCATGTGCAAGGTTTCCAAACACCCGATGCACATTAAAGTTATACCCTGCATAGGGTAAACCCAACATTCCAGACCTAATGGTGGTCTCAGATTTCTCATACGATGCACCGTTTAAGAGTTATTTCATTTTAAAAAAAATGCATGCGTACGAATAAAATAAATTTAATATTTTTATTCTCTCAATGTTGTGGGTATACGGGTCTTGGAATCCCGTGTTGACTCATCTTTTAACTCTAAAATTATTTTATATAATTTTTCAAAGTGATAAAGAAGGTTTGTACCTTTCATTTATTTTTATTTTAATTTTAATTTTAATCTAATTAATTTAATAAAATTTATTTAAATGACACATCACAATGTCAAATATCAGAAATAAAAACTTCTGACGCTCGGTTTTAAAACCGGTCTGTCCAGCTAATAGAAAATTTTAATTTCCTTTGTTTTTTTGTTCAGTTCAAAACATAAGACGTTACAACCTTCCCAACTTAGAACTTCTCATTCCTGAGAATCCTTTGGGAACACCGTAAATCTCACCCAATATACAGGGTCATGGAGTCTCATACAAAAGGCCATGTTGTTTCTCCAATTGCCCAACACATGTTCAGACATTGGTTAGAAAAGTGGCACCTAAGCCATTAATATTTGATTCAACACTCATTTTTCAACTGAAACACCGATACAATACTTATCCAAACCTGTTTAGTTAGAGACACGACCATGTCATTGTCTCATTAATCATTTAGTCAAAGTTACTTCCCACCTTAGGCTTTAACGTTAGAAAGTGGAAAATTCCAAGTCACGACACCTTCCACTATCAGGATTGCCTATAAGACACGCTCTTAAGCATTTTAACAACGCTTCTTGTGTGATTTACAAAATAGATAAATCAGTAAATTCCCATTTACCTAAAAGCCCATGTCAACCCATATTTTCAGGAAAATCCTTGGATGACCCAAACCACACTCCTCTCACCAGACAATGTTCCAAAAAAAGGTCTTTCACTGACCATTTCATTGAACAAGAGAGAGAACTGGTCGACCCACTTTGACTGACCATTTCAGAAGGCTCTCATCTTAGACGACCGAAATTTTACGAACTAAACTGTGATGACTTCTTTAAAGGTATCTCACATTTACCACAAACACATCCAAAAAAATTAATACCTGACTTTCAGTGATGTTCTTTGATTTAGGCATCACCTAGCCCGATAATAAGTCTGGGGTAACATCGGATCGACACGATATGAGTATAAGGAAATAACCTAAGGTAGTCCAAACATCATGTTTATGAGTGAGATATTGGTACAAGGATAAGATGTCCAAAATAGGTCATTGAATGAGCCCAGAGTGACATCCACATGGTGGTCACGTTAGAAGAAATGGCTGGTGTACAAGAGTTCGTCTAAGTAATTCCTACACAGAAATCCGAGGGTCACTCAAGACTAACCAAATCATTGATAAGAATGACGCGTCAGTGTACAACATTGAGAAAACCACCCTAAACAGGACCAAAAACTTTTAAAGCTTTAGCATGGAGTAAGACTGATGCTCTATTAGTGCATCAAGGACGAATGTAAGATAGGGGACATGCTCGTCACTTAAGGAAGAGTACACTAAGAGGATTTGGAGATTACCAGAAGAAAAATGTATAAACAATTGGCATGAAAGCCCAACTAAACTGACCGGTGTGTCAAAACACCTGAGTCTCTAGAAGTCATCCTGAGCATTGGGATGAACTTGAATCCTTTAACACAGAATTCACTGTACTACAAAGATGACCCGAAATTTATTCAACAACATAAGACTTGATTATTACACTGAACTCAACTAGTTCGTCACAATGTTAAGCACTTGACGACACTGCGTATGAGAACGCATACTAACCAGAGGTGATACACAATAAAGATGACTTTTAACTTAGAGGAAAACGTACTGATTCATCTATCACTATTGAGAAGAGAGGTCCAAATTACTTATGAAGTGGTTAACTATGAATGAGGCATGTATAACCTACTAAAAAAAGAGCATTACCTGATGCTCAATCCCAAAGAAAAAGTCAAGAGAAACATGACCACCCATTTAAACTTGAGAGTCATTTTAAGCAAGGGGGTCTGACTAGGGACAATGACACATTAATGAAACCAAAAAGGTATAAAACTCACAAAATTATCCAGGATTTTAAGTTCTAAGGGTGCTACCTACCATGAGATAACCCCTTATGAAGAACAAGCATCGACCCTAACACCTGGTCATGCCAAAAGAAGTCACTAGGCTCAAAATCTAATCATCTAAGTCATTGCTAAAAGAAAAAATCCAATGGAAGACACTTATGGTTTCATTTCAAGGTAACTCAATCACCACTACAAGTTCCATTTCCAAGACCTTTATAATTAAACCCATTTTATAATACAACATGAACATGTTCAATAGTTTAGTCATATGGGCGACCATTTACCAATCCATAAAGTTCCCATACACTATACAGGTGGCATTTGGTTCCCATTTAATTACAACTAATAAATTTTTGGCAAAAGAAAAAAATTACATATAAAAAAAGCTAGCATGTCACTAAAAACAACTAACATAAAGGAACATGCTGAAATCACAGAAGCATGAAACTTTAATCACAGAGACTTGCTAATAATAACTGAAGCATGATACAAGGAAAACATGCTAGTAAACAGGTAGCATAACAATAGGCTAGCATACTAAATATATCACCAAAACATGGTATATAAATAGGAATTTTAAATAAATACAAGACATGGCATGACATTCAAAGCACTCAATCATATGAGCAGGAAACCTATGAATATAGCTACATGGCATGGCATATGCATGACATGTTAATCCCTATGTGCCTATTATAATGCATGTAATTATTCACCCTTACCTTAATATGCCAAGTGTAAAATACCATAAAATCCATAAATCCATAAGTAGTGAAAATTACACCAATCACTCGAGGTGAAATCATATCAACTGTAATATCGAAAAGCATGAACAACAATCCCAACCCTCGACACTTGGTCATTTCCCATACTTGGGGTGATCAGTCCCAAGCATGACTATTAACCAAGCACCGAAACATTCCCAGTCTCTTGTCTACCAACCCAAAATAGTAAGACAAAGGGAAAAAAACCACCATTGATACCACTTTGTAACGTCCTGACCCAACTCACCTCTAAGATGGTGGCCAGAACAGTGGGTCACATGACCTCATTCGCGTCTCCCCGTATGACAGAGGCTTCCAACTAGCAGCGAGGGTCTTGAGAGGTGATAGTGGGGAGACTATACCCTCTTATAAGAGTTGAACAACGACATAATAGAGTAAATAAAATACAACATCGAAAATAGTAAATAAATAATTGACAAAAATAACAGAAGACAATATTTAACAATTTTATAGAAGTGACCAAATCCAAATTATACAACAGATGAATGCATGTCATAGCGATGATATATAACTCAATAAATAATACAACATGCTTGATGACACGATGAAATAATAAAGAAGGACAACAAAGCCCCACGAGCGATCTCCATGAGCATCCCGAGCTCCAGTTCAGTCCCTTGCTCCTAACTCCCAGATACAAACAACCCAACATAAGAAATCAATCATGATCCACAGTACTACGAACAAGAAAGTTATACTCAAGTACCTCAGTGCAATGACGACCCGAGTAGGGTGTTAGATATAAATATTTGTAGGCTGGCTCCCATGGGGTCTAAACCTTTCCATTTCATGCAGTAATTGAATGCAGTGTGCCATTATATAGTAAATGCAAACAATTAATTAAGCACAATGAAAATAAAATAACTTGGTCTAGGTTCTCAATGACACCCATCCCTAATCACCTGCTTCAGCCTTAGCTGGGAGTATGAATAAAGTATCTGTAATAAGAAGGATGCACATATATTCATATATATGGGTCTAGGAAATCAAAGTACAACATAATAGGAGAATTTCCCAAGCTTGTGCTTTAACTTGGGGTCTAAATTATGTGTTAACCATGTGTGCTTCAAGATACCAGAAAAAAATATCACAATTCTCAAGAGACTCAAATCAGCATTAACATAAACCTTCAGTGCATCATTATTAATATGTTCAAGTTGAGAGTTGGAGTCTGAGCCCGTACCAAAGGTATCGCTACGGTACATCCCTAAAATTACCCAACACCACCGAGCCTATCCAAGACAATCTTTCGAAAGACCAAGTATCGCTGGGGGAATGGTTTTACCATGAGTCTGTCCTGATCTCGCACTGAAGGGGTCGAGTATCACCCAAGGCTTGGCATAGACACTTGCCAATGGACCACCCTCAGTGATCCCTTTAGGAATCGATGTCACCCAAAAGTTATAGAAGGCCTGGGAAAGTACTTATCTGGAAAAGTCTAAGACATCACCCCCACCAGCACATAAAGGTATGCAGTTAGGAACATAGAGTTCAGGAATGAGTCCTTAATACAAAACTTCATTCTCTCACCACCATAAATTTAATTATATGTCACAGAACTGGTATCACAAAGTTGCATTTATAATTTCAACTAAATAGTATAGGTAACTTTGCCACAAAAAATGATCATTTAAACCAAGCAGCTATAGCCAAAGCAATTTATCAGCGAAAGAAATAAAAACGCACATATTAATTTATAAAAGCACAACAAGATAATAATTGAATAAAGAATAAAATCATTAGACAATAATTAACTAACACAAACAAATACCATTGTTCAAAATTACCCAAAATAAGTTATTTAATTAAAACTCAACAAATGAGATCACACAACATGTGTAATTAATTAATTTAATTAATTTAGGGCTAACAGAAAATCAGACAAGAACGTCCTCACACCCAAAGGGGTATCTAATGATGTTGTAATAATTTAAATAGGTGAAAATGTCTCACATTAAGGTGTGAAAGTTTATCAAAGAAATTTATTTAATTTAGATTGGGTAAAAATTAGACCTCACCAGTAGGCACCAACGAGCGACACAACGTGTGATTTAAATGACGCAATGAAACAAAGGGAAAGATAGTAGATGCCCTACCTTATACTCATAGAGGATTCTACACTCTATGATGATCTTTGATTTGACCTAAAATGGAAGAAACCAGACGATTTTAGAAAAACCCCAATATCATGTAAAATCCTTTCACGACAGATCACACGACAGATTGAGAACGAGATCGCATGATTCTTGGTGTGTGAGTTTAGCATTACTGATAGATTTAATGCGCACGAGACGACATCAAAAACGGAGGAGAAACAGAGTCACAACAGGCTTCAAAAGAATGAGAGGAGAGGAGGAGGCACACCACCAAGGGGGGCACTATATGGGTGATGCACATGGAGAGGGAGGAGAGGAGGAGAGGAAAAAAAGAAAAGAAAGAAAGAAAAAGAAAGGGAAAAAAGAAATAAAGAAAGAAATAAATAAATAAAATGGTGGAAGAAGCGAAAGAATTAATTAAAATGGGTTTATCCCAATTTAATTATTTTTAATTTCTTTCCAACCGATTCTATTTTATTATTTTTTCTTATCACTCTTTAAATTCTATTAATTTTATTTACAATTTTTTATTCCTTTTTAACTGATTTAAATTATTTTTAGCCCGAACGCAGCGCTAGAGCACGACGTAAATTTTTTACATAAAAATCGAACAATTATTTAATTAATTTTAATAGCCAATCAGAACCTGCAATAGGGTGCGCAAGTGCATGCCCTGGGTTGCTTTAAAGATTTGGACAAAAAAATTAAATAGTCCGCACCTTGATTTAATTCGAGATATTAAATGCATTTATGTAGGTAATTAGTAATATTTTATTCAACCCAACAATAAATATCCACCCATATATATACATGTTATATATATATACACATCTGTATATTCATATATATACACCCGCACATGTATATATAACTATATATATATATATTTAATCCCCATAAATATAGATATACCTCATATATATATATACATCAATTTTTTTGTCTCAAACTAATAATAATAACTATAATTAAAATTATTATTATTCAATACAACCCATCAATGACACCATTAATAATTTAAAAAAAATAACCATTAAAAAAAATATAACAGTTGTTAAAGTCATATTTATTGCACATTTGTATTTATTTGGAACAATTAATAATATCACATTTATTACAATGCCTAGTTATTATTTACACCACGACACAATTTATTAATTTTTGAAGTACATTTTCATTTGTTGTCTTCAATTCAAATAATAATATTAATAATAAAATTATTATTTTTATTTCTAACTGCTCAACACAAATATTTATAACCCAATTAAATTATCTTCTGGTGCGATCTGAAAAAACATCTGATGATCACAAAAGTTATACTTTTCTTAGGGTAAACCCCACATCCCGAACCTAACGGTGGCCTCAAATTTCTAATACAACACACTGTTTGAGAGAAATTAATTATTTATTATTAAAAAATAGGAATAATTAATTAATTAATTAAATAAAAAGTATTATCGCGTGCGAAGTTTCCAAATACCTGACACACATTAATGTTATACCCTGCCTTGGGTAAACCTAGTGCTCCGAACCTAACCATGGTCTTAGATTTCTCATACGATGCACCATTTGAGAGTTATTTCATTTTTTTGTAAAAAACATGCACGTATATGAATAAAATAAATTTAATATTTTTATTCCCTCAACGTTGTGGGTCTACGGGTCTCAGAATCCAGCGTTGACTCATCGTTTAACTCTAAAAATATTTCATAGAATATTTCAAAGTGATAAAGAAGGTTTTTACCCTTCATTTAATTTAATTTTCATTTTAATTTTAATCTAATTAATTTAATAAAATTTATTTAAAAGACACATTGTAGTGTCAACTATCAGAAATAAAAAGTTCTGAAGCTCAGTTTTAAAACTGGTCTGCCCAGATAATAGAAAATTTTAATTTAATTCATTTTTTCGTTTGGATCAAAACATGGGATGTTATAAAACATATTATAGAGTGCACTTGAAAATAGGTAAGAAGTCAGGAAGTTCCCTTTAATCAGGTTTGCTTATCATGAAGAATTGAGAATGATCCTTATAAAAAATGTAACTCCCCATTAAATAAAGAAGAATTATGATTGGTACACATAAATATAACATTAAAAAATAATTTAAGAGGATTAAAAAATAAGAATCAAGAATTTTATTGGGGTAAAGAGATAGAAAGCATAAACCCGAATGAAAAATGGAGGTTTGTAGAGAAACCCTTACCTTATGTCCGAATGTATTTTGCACTTGACCTTAATGTCCTGAAATATGAAATTAGAATCATTAATAATTTAATTCAAAACCCATTATACATGTATATAGTTTATTATAAATTTATTAAGTTCATTTATGACCTTTTTGATAAGCTATAAGATTGAATTCTTTTGTTCCAGAGTGTTCATTTCCTTGATTTTCATGATTGGTTCTCTTGATTATGTAGTTCATATAAAATGGGTATGATTATATAGAATTATAATTACATGTTATTAATGAAAAACCAGAAGTTTAATTGGTATTAATTATTATTTTGTTTCCATATATGAGGATGAATCATTAGATAACATGTTAATGATAATCGTTTATCTTAATTTTAGTGGTTTTTCGAACACAACAAACTAGTTTTGTTCTATTATTTAATATCATGTATATATAATGGTTCTAGAACATTAAGTAAGATATAATACATATTTTATAATCTGGTTCAACCATAAAAATGGTTTAATTACCATCCTTGAAGGATAAATTGAACAATAAAAGTTCTTCATCCACAAAGGTTGTAAATCAGCACCTCTCGGATGATGATTTTGTTTTTAAAATAAAAGAGAGAGAGAGATTAAGAAGATTGATAATGAATATTCCATTAACATTATATCTTTCCAATATATAGATTAAAATAGAGTTATCATGATAATTTAGATAGGGGAGGTGATGAAAGGATAAGAAAGAAAATAAATTGAAATGAAATTAAAAGAAAAAGGAAGAGGATTTACCTCTTGAATTATCCTCCTTGATAACCTCCTTAGGGAAAGGGGTTTTGGTCTTTTGGTAAGAGGAAGAGATAATAGATGTGGGGGAGAGAATAGGTAAGGGGATTTGGGCATAATTTTGACAATCTTCAAGGCTTAGATGTGTGGTGAGAATAAGGGGTGAGAGGTGGTATTTGTAGTGGAGGAGAAAGGTGGTTTCCTTGATTTTTTTATTAATTAGATTACTATTTAGCTTAAGACTATGGATAGTTTGACCATTATCATTAAATATATTAAAATAATGAATGAGATCTTGATATTATGGGCTTAAATCATCCATAAATCATCTATGACTCAATAAATCACATATTTAGCATTTATCATAAATTATCATATTTTACTATTCACTAAAAATTCAATTATTTTAGAAAAATCCAAAAAATTAAACCTAACCATTTTTCAATGTGTATAATTAAAAAATGAACTCAATTTTATGAAAATAATTTTCTAAATATGATAAATTTAATTTTTAATTAAAACCATCATTTACTTGAAAAATATAGTTTTTAAATTTATAACTTATTTTATAACACTTTCAAAAATTAACTAAGGTCTTATAAAATTATCCTAAAATAATAAGAAAAAAATTCTAATTTATGAATAAATTTTAAGAAAACAAATTTTCTTTTAAATCATTTTATTAATTATAAATTTACAATTAAATATTTATGACTTACAAAAATATCAATACTTAATTAATAATTTTTAAAATATTCATTTACTTATACTATGATATAATTATATCATACATTCATTTATAAGGTGCATGAATTTTATTTATACTTTTATGGGTGAGGTTACTATTTATTAGGCTGATTTACTATTCATAATGGTCATATTACTATTCCTAAGGTCAAGTTACTATTTTATCGGTATATGTTCCTTAACTTATAGAAATACCTCTTATTTCATTCATTATTAATTTATGATATTTGTATTATGTTCTCTAAGTGATTTTATGTGATATATACTATATTAAATAAACATAATAAGGGAAATTTCAATGATGGAGTTTTGTGTCGTTACACATAATGTAAGATATTTTTGTCTCACTTTTATTTATGTGGAACACACGCCTTATACACTACTTGTTTCTTTTGTGTGGTGTATATACTTCCCATAAATTTATTTTATGAGTATTATTATAAAGTTTATGGTGTTCTTAAATCCATATAATTTTATTTCTTTCATTGGTCATACGATTCTACTAATTATAAAGCGATCTCCTCAATATTCAGGATTATTTCATTTTAAGACTCTGTTGGGGAATATTTCTCTTCCATGTTGATGTTTTCTATAAATATTTTCAATTTTTTTACCATTATTCTATAGATTTTTAAAGTAATTTTTACCCATTTTTTAATTTTTACTAACCGATTTGAAATGAATCTTTTTTTTCATTTTTCAAACGAGGTACTTTGTGACTTTTCCAGCAAAATTATAAAAGGAATGTTTTTTAACTTATACAACATGAATAGATTTTTCCGATTTCATGATGCCATAATGATTTGAAGCTTACTTTATAAGAATCTAATTTTATTTTCAAAGAAAATATTATCTTTTAAAATTTTGCGGTATTTTAAGAAAAGAAAATGTTTTCAAAGTAGAAAATATATTTTACTCAAGAATTATTTCCAAGTAAAATCTCAAAATTATTTTCCATCTATGTTAAAATTATTTGATGTTACTTATGATTTAATAGGGATATTTTTCAAGGATACTATCCATATTCTTCCTATGTTTGGTTTATGTTTATGATGGAATGATATTTATGAAACCTATTTCTTTTTCATGGGTTATTTATGATTTAATGATGTTTATAGAACTCATTTGTTTACCTAGTTTCTAATATGATGAATAATTTATGTTATTATGGAAAAAAATATATGGTTTTAATTATGTGAAGGGTGGGAACCTATATCTATCTCCAATGTATTGGATAATAAATTATATCGCATGATATAGTTAGGGGAAACAAGTTGATGTGCTTGATCCGTGATGGGAAACAAGTCGATGTGCTTGATCTATTAGGGGAAATAGGTGATAAGGCCTGATCAGAGAGTCTTGGTAGTTATACTTGACATATGAAATGGTTTTCTATACTTATGATGATGCCAAAAACATTTATTATATGAAATTATGTTTCATTATTGAGTTATAATGAAGTTTCATTCTTATGATACATGTCTTTTGAAATGTTAATGTTTTATTCCATGAATCGTGTATATAATCAATGATAGGTTGGGTATGAACTTTTCTTATGTTTACATACCTAAATTTATTATATTATGCTTTCATAAGATAATAAATTGATATCTTTCATGTTTACCCTTATTTATCATCTGAGCTCACCTTTTTCTTATGTTTTCATTCCACAGGTTATGAAGAAAGGTTTTATGTAGGATACTAAAGGGGGAGATCTTTGTAGGAAACATTGAAGATATTTCACTAGACTATAAGTTTGTTTTACAAGTTTCTAAAGGCACTAAACTATTACCATCCTTGGGCATGTGATTGTGTAATGTAATGAATATTCATCTAAAAAGATGTAATATCCATGTATGAAAATCTTGGGTTGTTATAATTGGTATTAGAGAAAAGGTTTAGTCAACCTTTGGAAACTTAGATGAGAAAACTTTAGTGAGATCCCTAGGGATATTTCTAAGAATATGTATAGGTATTTCTCTTAGGATAAGACTAAGTTTTTATAGATTAAATAAGGTGTCATAATTTAGACATCCTATAAGTGATTTTTCATAGCTATGTGGTTTTCCACTATTATTAGTGTTACTCACACTATGATTTCTAGTTTTAGTCAATGGCTGGTACTCGAAGGAACCATGTTAATGATGAATGCAATGATCAATGTAATGATTTCCCTCCTGTGAAACTAAATTTAATGGGATTTGAAATGAAAAATATTGGTGCTATTCTCCCACAACCTTTTCCAGATATGAATCACGCACTACAAGAAATTGGATTATTTGCGACGAGATCCCGTCGCAAATGGACATTTGCGACAGGATCCCGTCGCAAATAACCCGTCGTGGAAAATGACGTCGCAATTAAAACTATTAGTGACGGTCTCATCGCTAATAATATTAATAGCGACGGGAAAGATTACCGTCGCGAATACTTCTCGGGTTATTTTTAAAAAACCTATTTGCGACGGGCCCGTCGAAAAGAACTTTTGCGATGGGTATCTTTGCCCACCGTAAATAATTATTTCGAAATAACTATTGGTGATGGGCCCGTCGCAAATACCTTTTGCGACAGGCTCCTATTCCCACTGCAAATACCTTTTCGAAAAACCCTATTTGCGACGACCCCGTTGCAAATAACTTTTGCAACAGGCCTCTTTTCCCACCGCAAATAGTTATTTCGAAATAACTATTTGCGACAGGCCCATCACAAATACCTTTTGCGACGGGTCCTTATTCCCGCCACAAATAAGTATAAAAAAATAAAAAAAATGAAATAATAATGTAATAAAAAAAATATTTTAATAATAATAATAAAATTATAATTCAATCAAATATTAAAAATAAAAAATAATTCCAATATTTAAAACATTATAATTAATTATAATTTAAAATATATTTAAAATTATTAATATAATAAAATATGAATAATATTAAAAAATATTAACAATCATATTAATACTATAATATAAAAAAATATTATATAATATAATATAATAATGTTATTATTACTATTAATATTTATGAAAATATATTATTAATATTATTAAAATAATTAAAATATGAAAATTATCAATATTTTCAAAAAAAAAAATATAAAAAAACATTAAAAAAATAATACTAATAATAAATCATAATTTTTTTAAATAATAAATCATAATTTTTTATCAATATTTGTAACAAAAAAAATATAAAAAAAATAAAATAGTAAGAGTAATATTATTATTAATAAAATAAAAAAACATTAAAAAAATAATACTAATAATAAATAATAAACTATTAAAAATAAATATGAATTAAATAATGCAACATTGACACCAATATAAAAAAGACAGAAACTATAAATAAAAAATAATTCATATTTTGAATTCAAAAAACTTTATAACATCAAAATAAATCACTGGTCCGAAGGAGGGGGGGAGCTAGTCACCGGTCCGAAGGAGGGGGGGGGGGAGCTGGAGGATCTGGAGGAGATGGTGGAGGAAACTCTATCCCTAATGCATAAGTTAGATGGCGCATATACTTCATATGCTCCTGATGTTGCTGCTGCCACCAACTCATCTGCTCCTCGTACTTCTGCTGCTGTCGTCGGCGCTCCTCCTCATGCTGCTGCTGCTGCTGACGCATCTCCTCATCCTACTTACGGAGACTCTCTATCATCTCAATCTGTGATCACAACTGATCCTCATACTGTGATGTGAATGATGATGCATGAGCTCCTCTCGAGCTGGACGCCGACATCGTAACACTACCATAATAAGCCACAGGAGTCAACTGAGAGCTGATACCAACTACTCGGCCCTTCTCAAAGCCATACTGGGTAGCCTGTATCCATGCGGCCTCATCAAAATGATGGCCACTGGTCTGATCAGATGTCTTGGCCTGGCCCTTAGCCTGGGTCTGTGACGCCGCGGCCTCATATGACTCCTTCAGTTTCAATTTGAAATTAAAATTGTGAATATATTATATGCAGTTAATTTTCAAACTGAAAAACACATAATACTGACCAAAATATGACGCTGGCGATCACCTCTAATCTCTCCAGTAACTGGATCACTATACATCCTCCGATATATGTCATACTCCGTAATATCGGGCTGCTCGACAACCTATAAGAATATAAAATAAACTGTTAATATTTAAAGTTATATAAAATATTTTTAAAAAATGTACATACCAGATGCTGTCTATGCATACTGAATGTATGACTCCCAGCTCGATGAGTCACCTCCTGTCTCCCCCGATTCTACCTCCCCAACGATGATCTCCTCTGAAAGCCACCACTCAACCAGTGTGAACATAATCCATTCCATACATGGGATGAAATGTACTCTGGTCGGTGGGCTCTACAGGAATCATCAAACACAGTCACTCCAACTTTTTTCATGGTCATTTTTCTTAAATTGTGTAAAAACTGACGTAATCGCTGATGCATCACCACCTCCCATGCCTCGTGGATGGTGTCGCGCATGGTATCATCGATCGGATACCATAAAACCTACAAATAATTTTCAATATCAAGTTATAAATGAAATAAATTTCAAAATAAAAACTATTTATTTATGTACCAACCAATGGCCGAACATGGCCTGCTACACATCAACATGAATCTGTTCCCACGTGGTCTATGGCTGAGAAAAATAGTTGCACAAAATAGCACTGCCCTGTCCGACTGCTATATGTGAAAAAATGTAAAAAAAATAATCGAACATTTATTATGTAAATAAATTAATGAAATATTAATAAAATTCATAGGTTATCATATGTCCATATGCATGGATCGAACCCAAGACGCGGACGTCACTCGGGGATGGGGTCAGGGATCATCATTCGTGCAAGACCATGCCCCCTCTGCATACTCCCTGAAGTGCCAGTAGGCTGAGGGTCAGATGAACCGAAATCATCCTCATCCAAAAGTATGTTAGCCTCCGACAACTGACGAAATAGCTCATCGTTCATCTGAAACAGAAAATGAATGTTGTTAGAAAATAATTAAAAATTATTATTATATATACATATATATAAGTTATGATTATATATAACTAGCATTGAATTGTATTAATGTCCACCTTCATCATCATCTTCATATTTGACGATGTCATCTTCATATTCCTCCTTAATATCATCGATATCCATTTGAGTTTCAGTTCCATCATCTCTTACCATTTCAAATTCATTTGTTACATCATTAACATCATCGTCACCATCGAATCTTAATTGTAGGATGCCATCATCGATACTCATATTTCTTTGTGAAAAAGATGGATTTTGAGTAGTCTCTTGAAAAAATTCAATTCCTTGCACTTTAGTGAAACAAGCTTCAATTTGAGAAAACTGATTGTCTCGAATTTTGATTTTTATTATGCTCCACCAATCACTCAGGTCTCTTGACGTAGCACATTACTTTGCATAATAAACCTGATGTGCTTGTTGAGCCAGTAAAAATGGTTCATTTACTACAAGAAGACTTTTATATTTAATATCGATGATTCCATGAGTAGGATGAACACGAACTCCTCTCTCAGTATCCAACCACCGACATTTGAACATCGTTATGTAATGCTGTCCTAGATAACATAGTTCAATAATTTCATCAAGCATGCTATAAAAGTCAACTTCATTTTCTCTATGATGAGATCCTTTCAAGAAAATTCCACTGTTCATTGTTTTTTTTGATTCCCCATATGCACGTGTATGAAATCGAAATCCATTCACCACATATGTATTATGAGATTTAACCATTTTGGATGGTGGGTTACTCAATATACACAGATGTTTGTCAATTTTATCAGCATGTTGAGACACCTAAAAATTTGTAAAATAATTATCAATATAATAAATAATAAACTGAATGAGATGTTAAAACATGAAGAATTTATGTTACCAGTTTTTGAAACCACAGAGAAATTTTTTTCTGCCGGTGTTCTTCGAGAGAAGCTGCTGTAATTTGTGGAAGTTGTTTCTTGATATGATTATCATATAACCTAAAAAAAATTTACTTATTGTAACATAAATGATAGAATAAGTGATAGAATCACTTAGAGTACAAATGATGTCATCTCTTCACAGTTGAGCAGAACATATGTATGAGCTCTGTGATGTTCATCATCCGAAAGCCATCATTCATGAACTCCACCGAAACCAAGCTCTAACTAATTAAAAACTGATAATTGATTTTCCATTCCATCATCAACATTACCCTTGTTCCATCACAAGAGGTTGTGTTTTGAGGGATACTCAGATTCAAAATAGTGAGAGTAGAAGAAAGACATTTCTTCTTGCAAATAAGCTTCAACAATTGATCCTTCAACAGATGCTTTGTTACGTACTTTTTTTTCAACTTCTGCATGCATATTTCGAATGGGTACATCCATTGAAATTGTACTAGACCTCAAAACTTTTCTTCATGTGGAAAATGTAATATTAAATGTTCCATTGAGTGAAATAAAGATGGCAAAAATATTTTTTCTAGTTTACATATAATTACAACAACATCTTCTTCAAGTTTTCTTAGAACATCGTAATTTGTTGTCGCTATAAAAATGTCTCGAAAAAAATATGAAATGTCTGTTATCGAATCCCAAATCATGGAATTCAACAGACCTCTTAATCCAATTGGCATAAGTCTTTCCATTATAACATGAAAATCATGACTTTTTAATCCGCTAATATAACCATTCTTTACACATCTACCCAAATTGGAAGCACAGCCATCTGGAAGTCTCAAATCTGCAATCCACTGACAAAATAATAAGCCACTATCTTTGGACAGTGTATAAGCTGCTTTTGGCTTCATTAACCTTTGTGTTCTGACATTCTCAAACAGTTCAAGTTCTAGGCGCCTGCAAATTTGGGCAAGGTCTAATCGTGCCTTTACATTATCTTTGCTCTTACCAGGTGTATCCTAAACTATATGAAATAAATTATTAAAACAGTTCTTCTCAATATTCATAATATCCAGCATGTGGCGGACCAAAAAATCAGACCAATATGGAAAATCCCAAAAAATGCTCCATTTTATCCAATTGTGTTCTTTCCTAAAGCCAAAAATTTTCTGTTGGTTTATTATGGGTCCAAATGTGATGGGAGGTAATGAAAATATAACTGATTTTAACTCCGTACCTGATATCATTTTAGGAGGTCCATCTCTTTCAATTGTACCTTTTCTAAAATGAGATTTTTTCCTCCGAAAAGGATGATCAGTTGGAAGAAATCTGCGATGACAGTCAAAATAACAAGGTTTTTTCCATGGAAAAGCATAAATGCTTTGTTCTCTCCCATACAGTAGGGACATGATTTCGGTCCATGTGTACTCCATCCAGATAACATGCCATATGTTGGGAAGTCACTAATTGTCCACATCAATGCTGCTCTTAGTATGAAATTCTATTTCGCAGTAACATCATATGTATTGACACCAGTACTCCACAATAAATTTAATTCATCAATCAATTGTTTCAAATATACATCAATATTCTTTTTCGGATGTCCTGGGATTAATAAGATCAAAAAGATATAGGACTCCTTCATCAGCATCCATGGAGGTAAATTGTACGGAGTTATAAAGACAGACCAACATGAATACTGACTAGCATAAGATCCAAACGGACAGAAACCATCAGTGGAAAAACCCAGTCGCACATTTCGAGCTTCTAAATCAAATGACGGATGTACTCCATCAAAATGTTTCCATGAATCACCATCGGCTAAATGATTCAAGCTTTTACTGGTTTAAATATTCGTTTTGTGCCATGACATCATTGTCGCTATATTCTTAGACATGAATAAACACTTCAGTCTGGATGTAAGCAGAAAATATCTCAACCGTTTTATAGGAATCAATCCAGAATTCCCATTTTGAGCTTCTTTATACCTCGGTTATCCACATGTGGGACAACTATCCAATGAATCATTTTCACCAGAATATAAAATGCAATCATTTGAACATGCATGAATCTTCTGAAAACTAAGTCCCAAATTCTGAACCAGCCTCTTACTCTCATAGTAATTTGCAGGAAAAACATTTCCTTCAGGTAACAGTGTTTTAACCAAAGAAAATATCTGATCAAAACAGTTGTTTGACATTCCATTATCTGATTTGATAGCCATAAAATTTTCAACTGCTTATAACTTGATTATCTTGCAACCAGGATATAATGCATCCTCAGCAGACCTCAGCAACTCATAAAATTCAGATGGTGCTAACTCAGGAGTTTAATCAATATCATCCTGATTTTTGGTATGTTGAACAGATGAACCTAAAACATCATGTACTAAATTTTGAAACCGCGATGGATTTGAAATCAAGTTAGTATCACCTTCTCTGGAACTGCATTCACCGTGTTGATACCAAAAAACATAATCCGGTTGAAAACCAAAATTCAAGAGATGTCCCCCAACTTTATCAAATGTGTCAAACGTTCTCAGTGCACATTTTTTACAAGGACATTTTATTGCGCCTTCTGAAAAAAATTCTGTATTTGATGATGCAAATGATAAGAAAGTCTCTACACCCTCAATATATACAGGATTTAAACCAGAACCGTTTGGATTTCTACGTTGATTTATTCATACGCGGTCTTCTAATAATGACTGTTGCCAACTTCATTGTTCCATCTTTTTCTACAAAACATTTAAACATTACTGGTTTTGAATAATTTGATATTAGAAAAATTCCTAAAAATAGAATATATTAGAACTACTTCTTAATAATTATCACTATTTACAAGCGACACAATTTTCAGTGAAGTTACTACTAATTACTGCTAATTATTGGTAATTATCGGTAATTATTACTAATTATTGGTAATTATCGGTAATTATTACTAATTATTAGTAATTACTGATAATTATTCGCGACATGATTTGATCTATTCTTAACATGTTTAAATCTTAAAGGGTCATTAATATTTAGGTCATGCTCAATAAAAAGTTTGCGTCATCTGTGTACAATGTTAACTTAGAAAAATCCCTAAAAAGAGAAGATATTAGAACTACTTCTTAATAATTACCACTACTTATGAGCGACACAATTTTCAGTGAAATTACGGCTAATTATTGCTAATTATTGGTAATTATCGGTAATTACTGATAATTATTCGAAACATGATTTGATCTATTCTTAACATGTTCATATCTTAAAGGGTCGTTAATATTTAGGTCATGCTCAATAAAAGTTTGCGTCAGCCGTGTACAATGTAAAATCTATAATTGTCCTTGCTTGGTTGATCACCTCGCAAGTAGTGTTGCAATAAGACGACCCAAGTCATGTCATTCACGTCTCTAAGAATCATCTCGCATTATTGTTTACATAGATCATTTTCCTTAAAAATTTAATCCCTTAAATTTTCAAGGAACAATGGTATGTAAAGGGTCATGTGATATGATTCTTATAGATGAGAAAGACATGACTTGGATCGTCTTATTGCAATGCTACTTACGAGGTGATTAACCAAGCAAGGACAATTATAGAGTTTACATTAGACACGGCTGACGCAAAATTTTTATTGAACATGACCTGAATATTAATATTACTTTTTTATAAATATTAATCATATAATAATAACATATGTTACTAATTATATACTAATTATATACTAATTATGTTACTAATTAGTAATGGAAAGATATGCAGAGACCAGGTGATTAACCACTCGTTCAATGGAAAAGCAAATGTGATTGACCACTCATCCACCTCAATTCTCTTTTCATCTATGAGTTGACGCTTGACAGGAAACTTCTATCTGCACATGTAATATTCACATTCACTGGAGGGTTGATTTTGACAGTGAATGCAAATAGTACATGTGGAGACAGAAGTTTCCTGTCAAGCATCAACACATAGATGAAAAGAGAATTGAGGTGGATGAGTGGTCAATCACATTTTCTTTTCCATTGAACGAGTGGTCAATCACGTTTGCTTTTCCATTGAACGATTGGTCAATCACGTTTTCTTTTCCATTGAACGAGTGGTCAATCACATTTGTTTCTAATTACTTTGTTGCTAATTACTTTGTTGCTAATTACTTTGTTGCTAATTATTTTGTTGCTAATTACTTTGTTTCTAATTACTTTGTTGCTAATTACTTTGTTGCTAATTAATTTATTGCTAATTACTTTGTTGCTAATTACTTTGTTGCTAATTACTTTGTTGCTAATTACTTTGTTGCTAATTACTTTGTTTCTAAGTACTTTTTTGATAATTACTTTGTGGCTAATTACTTTGTTGCTAATTACTTTGTTGATAATTACTTTGTTTCTAATTACTTTTTTGCTAATTACTTTGTTTCTAATTACTTTGTTGCTAATTACTTTGTTTCTAATTACTTTGTTGCTAATTACTTTGTTGCTAATTACTTTGTTGCTAATTACTTTTTTATTAATTACTTTGTTGCAAATTACTTTGATCACTTGCTAATTACTTTGATCACTTGCTAATTACTTTAATCACTTGCTAATTATTTTAATCACTTGCTAATTATTTTAATCACTTGATAATTATTTTAATCAATTATTAATTATTTTAATCACTTGCTAATTATTTTAATCACTTGCTAATTATTTTAATCACTTGCTAATTATTTTAATCACTTGCTAATTATTTTAATCACTTGCTAATTATTTTAATCACCTGCTAATTATTTTAATCACTTGCTAATTATTTTAATCACTTGCTAATTATTTTAATCACATGCTAATTATTTTAATAACTTACTAATTATTTTAATCACTTGCTAATTATTTTAATCACTTGCTCATTATTTTAATCACTTGCTAATTATTTTAATCACTTGCTAATTATTTTAATTAGTTGCTAATTATTTTAATCATTTGAATTAAATCGTTATTTATTTTAATTCCTAATTATTTGAATTAAATCTCTATTTATTTTATTTGATAATTATTTTAATTATTTGCTAATTATTTTAATTAATTATTTGAATTAAATTGCTATTTATTTTAATTATTTGCTAATTATTTGAATAAATCTAATTAAATCTCTATTTATTTTAATTGCTAATTATTTTAATTATTTGCTAATTATTTTAATTATTTGCTAATTATTTTAATTATTTGCTAATTATTTTAATTATTTGAATTAAATTGCTATTTATTTTAATTATTTGCTAATTATTTGAATAAATCTAATTATTTTAATTATTTGCAAATTATTTTAATGATTTGAAAATTTCTAATTAAATCTAATTATTACCAAATAAATATCCCCCAGGAGTGTCAAACCAAGAGTGCAGCAAGACCCGTTGTCGTGTACCAGGATACCCCAGGTCAAGCCCGAAACTCCTTGTCAGAGTTTTCACTCCTAGGTACATCTGTGCCAGAGCCGCCTCTACTTATTCGTATCCAAACAAGGATTTATTTGATTGATAAACCAAAAACTATACTTAACTACTAATTATAACAAATTAATTATGACTAATTATTACTAATTATTTATAACAATATCATTTTATTAATAAAACTAAATATAAATAATAAATTAATTTAAATCTAATTTAATTAGAACAACAATTAAAATTAATATAAAAAAATGAAATAAATATAAAATTAAATAAAACGTAAATACCTTTGAAATCTTAAAGTTATGGACCCCTTTGATTGCCTTTCGACGGTATCGCAAAAAGAATCGAATTTTTTTGCTTAAAACTAAAGCTTCAAGGAGAAGAGAAGAGAAGAAGAAGATTTGAATATTTTCAAAACTGAAATGGTTGGGGGTATATATAGGTTAACGTATTTGCGACAGGATTATTTGCGACGGGTTACCCATTGAAAATACTGCTATTTGCGACGGGTCCCATCGCAAATTCCTGCTGCCCGCATTAATTACAGTCGGTGTTTAAAAATGCTTTTGCGATGGGAACCGTCACAAATACTTACCTGCCAACATAACGTTAGCGATGGACAAAGTTTCCCATCGCAAATACCCTGATGCGGTAAATGCTATTTACGAAGGGTAAATCAGCCATCGCTACTATTTACTTATTTACGACGGTCCCGTCGCAATTACTATTTGGGACAGGTAAAGCCGCCCGCTGCTAATGTTATGTCTGTCGATAAGTATTTGCAACGAACCGTTGCAAATACCCTCATCCGTGAAAAGGTTATTGTGACAGGCCCGTCACAAATACTTATAGACCAACATAACATTAGCGGCGGGCAACTTTACCCGTCGCAAATAGTATTTACCGTTGCAGGGTATTTGCGACGGGGAGTAGCCACTAGTCGCAAATAATTTTCCCGCGTTTTGGCGCGAAATCCGTGCCAAACCTATTGCGACGGTGACATTGTTCCCGTCGCAAATGATCAGTTATTTGCGACGGAAATATATTCCTGTCGCAAATAAGGTTTTTGTCAGACCTGTTGCGACGAGAATATGTCCCGTCGCAAATAACCCGTCGCAATAAACCCTTTTTTCCGTAGTGACGCTGGACTTTCAAATGATCAAGGGAGGGAACAAAATCTATTGAGTCCTTAATGAGGCAGCATCCACTATATTTTAGTGGGTCTTCTGATCCACTAGTGGATAAACAATGGATTAATACCACTAAAAATATATTTTCATTTCTCCAATGTTAAAAAATGGTGGAATATTATCAAGAATATGAGGCAAAGATATGAAATTGAAAATAAAGAATGGTATGAGTTTAATAAATTATTTTTTAATAATTACTTTCCTTGTATTCTTCATATGAAAATGGAAAAAGAATTCCTTGAGTAAAAGTAAAAGTATGATGAATCTTTTGGAACCTATGAAGAAAATTTTACTAGAATTGTGAGGTATGCTTTTGGCATATCATCCAACCTAAAAGTAAGTTTGGTCGATTCTTTAGTGGCTTAAAAACAAGTCTCTGAAGGGTGATAACCATAAGAGACTTTAGTAGCTATAAAGAAACTATTTGATGTGAACTCAAAGTAGAAATGAAAATTGGAGATACCCACTATTACCATGGTTTTGATAAGAAAATAATGACCTAGTCTCCTGAAAACTTGAATAAATCATATGGTGGAAAGAAATTCCAACAATCAATATGCCAAAAATGTGGTAAGAAATATCAAGGGAAGTGTTTGAATGGAACTGTGAGGTGCTTTAAATGTGAAATGGAAGGACATAAATCCCATAAATGTCGAAATAATATGAATAGGATGGTTAATTAAATGGAGGAAAAGAGTATGAAAACTAATGAAACACAAAAAATCTAGTGATTTAAGTGTAAATAAAATGTGAATTATACTAAATAGTTCCCAAATCCGAGGGTTAACGACGATGATCGAAATTAGAAACCTCTTAAAACCAAAGACAAAGGGAAATATCATGCGATCACTATTGGTGATGTGGAGTATGACAATGAAGTGGTGGAATGATTGATTGTTTATGCAACAAAATTCAAGAATAATGTTATAGAAGTGATTTTATGATGTTATGGAATAATGTTACATCTAAGTATTGATCCACTATAGTTTTTCCTTAATGATTTTTGAGAATTTTCTGAATGGTACTGGTAACCATGAAAAGTGATTGAGGTGGAAAGGTGATATTTTTGGAAAACACATGATTAAGGGAAGAATAACCCTTAATATGTGCATGATATTGGGATAATCAAATATAGAGATGTTTGATTGTGATAAAATTAATGGGATAGTATTGATGACCTTAGGGATAATAAATGACAAGGTGGTTTATGATATCATTGATTGAGTTTATATAATTTTTAGATTTATGGTATGAGTAAAGAGTTAATTTTTGAAAGCATTCATGTTTTCACTAAGGTTTTATGGTAATTTAGGCTATTTCCATGTTTCAAGAAAATAAATGATAATGGTATTCACATGTTTGGTATCTAAAAATTAAAAGATACATCATGTTTTTGAGGGATAAATGGTAAGTTTAGTGACCTTCTTTAAAAAGTCTTGTATTTTAATCTTTTGTAAGGTTCATAAGTGTAACCATTTATGAAATTGTTTACATTGAAATTTGGATGAGGTTTTAGAGATTAATGTTTCATAATATAAAATTTATTCATATTGGATAACATTTGCTAACCTTTTTTTTGTGATGATAACTAGAGATAGAAGGAATGAATTGTCATCCCATTATGAATCTTATGATCTACTAGTTATTCATGAATTACAATTTCAACTTCATTTTTTCTTGGAGTAAGAGATGAAGTAGAAATCAACCAAGACACAACTAAAGAGTGAGACTGTAATTTTAAGATTACATAAAGTATATCTTATCAAAGGTTTTTTAAATAAAAGTTTATTTTATTATCATTATTTTTTATGATATCAATGAAATTTTATAGACCTATTTTGTCTATGGTTTTTTGTTCATTAAATTTATCTTAAACATGTTCTCTATCACTCTCTATCAGAACTTGATAATTAGTTTTCTCTTCAATGTCCATGTTTTCAATTTACACATATGTTCTACAATGTGGAACCTAGTTATGAGTTACTTTGGTTAATCATTAATTTCCTAATTTTTTAAAGGATATTTTAGTATTCATTTTTACGATGTGGGTTTCTATGAAATTAACTTTCATGAACCTGGAGAATTTTAAGTTCGAAATACATTTTAAGGGGGGGTAGAATGTAACACCCTGATATTTTTATGAAATATATTTTTTAAATAATATGATTTATTTTATACCTTTCATTCCATGCTACACCATGTTAATCTTTCACTATACACAACATCAGATTATCTTGTGTTACAGGCAATATTGAGTTTCTACGAAACATCATTTTATTGTTGTAATTGTTTAAACAAAAAAATTATAACCTAGAAATTATAATGGAGGGTTTAAATAGGACTAACTGAATCATGAAAATATGGTTTAAAAATTTATATATAGTTAATTATTTGGTGACCAATTAATTATAAATGAAAATAAAAACCTTTTTGAATATAAAAGGAAAACTTTTTTCCCAAAAAAACTATATAATTTTGCACAAGTTTGTTTTGTAACAATAAATAAACAAATCAATATTTTTGTATTATATTAATTATATATATATATAAATAATATTCAATATAATTTTCAACATTCATCCTATGTGTTTTTTAGACATAATAAATCCAGTTTTATACTTAAAAAGTTTTTTTTTCTAAAAGCAGTTCTATCACCTTTCAATGGCGCACTTATTTTAAAACTATATTTTGACACTTAAAAATTAAATTTGATAAAATAAACTTATTCTTTTAAATAATGATATCAAAATTTACTTTGGATGAATTTTTGGTATTTTTCTGATAGGTTTCATGTTTTGATGAAAAGTGAAAAATACTAAATTTTAATTGAAAACAGATTTTTCATATAAATAATTTATAGTGTTAAATTATATTTTTTATTGGTTTTAAAGTATAATTATATCAATTTTATAACATTTAATCCAATTTAGGTCATTTTAATATTTTTCATTTTGAAATTGGATATAAAAACAATTCAATCTTTTAAACATTTTCACTTTAAAAACCCACTTTCTCGTTCTGTGAGTGGGAATAATTTTAAATTAATTTTAGTCATTTATATGTTTTGAATTTTGAAAAATGGATCCAATATTTGGAATTATAAGGTCCAAATTTAGTAAATAATTCCCTTTTATTTTTGGATAATATGAATAGTAACTTTTTAAATTTTTATTACCATGATTAAGGGTAATCAAGTAATTAAGGGTAAAAATGACATTATAAATATTATAAAACTACTCTAAAACTTTAAAAAATGTTATTGGATGAATTTAATTTAAACCTTAACACCTAAGGTTCAAAATTTAATTATTTAATGGAAACTTTTACATGAAAATGACTTAGATATCATTAAAATCAAATGGAGTGACAAAATTTCACACTCTTACTTTTAATAAGTATAATATTTTTAATATGGGATTAATAAAAGATATTCTCAAATATATATATTATTATTAAATATAAAAGGGTTATATAAATATTTTTATTTTATCTTTAAATTTTAGTGAATAAATAATTTTCATAAGTAATTACACAATGATGATGCATTAATTATTCAATTAATGAAACAATCAATTAAATAATTTTATAAATATTAAAAGAAATATAATTTCAAATATTTAAGGTACTAAAAAACTTTTAAAGGTTAATATTACATAATATGGGTGTATTAAATTAATTTGTTTGAAGTTATCTTCCTGTATTGATTTTCTTAAATCCATTATTATGAATAGTGTCAAAATTGACACTAATGATATTTTATGAAAATAATATTTTACTAAATTAAATAAAAATAATAAAAATAACAAATAAGGAAAAATGGGATAAATTATGTTCTAAAATATCATAAATATACCATTTATGGTTCAATTTAAACCTTAAAAAAATTCTCAAACTTTTAATATCGAAAAAGTTGTTACCACAGTTAAAATTAAAATAGGTTAACTAAGGGTTAATAAAAAATATAAGGTTTAAAATTACTCCAAAACCTATATAAAATATATTGTTTTATGATATAATCACCCAATAACACATTATATTTTAATAAATTTTTATTTTGTGGTATTTGGATTGAGATTTAATTTATTATAAATTAATCTTTTGAGAAATTTGAAAAGTACCCCTCCCCTCTATTATAAAATGTAACCTCTTCTTCTCTTTTCTACACACTTAATAACCTATTTTTTTCATCAAAAATCAATCCAAATATACTTTCAAATTTTATCCTTTCATCCTAGAAGCCTTAATTTGGGAAGAAATACAACTAATGAAGTCCTTTTATGCAAATCAAAGGAAGATACCCAAATAAGAGGTAATGATCATCAATGAACATTTTTATTTTATTTCTTCCTTAAACACATTAAATTATTTTTATTTAATGTTTTTAGAATAAAATCAGTATAATTAATATACTAATATATTTTTTTATTTAGGGTTTGACCTACACTCACACACACTTCCATCAAATGGGATACACAGTCACCGTTTAGGTGTACGGCGAACTATCGCCCCGTGAACTGATGTCGTTCGTTCTTCCATTACTGATTAGAAACTAAAATAGGATAATATTAATTGATAATATTTTAATATTAAATTTTTTAAAAGTCTATAAACATCAGTTTTAGTGCATTTTATAAATTGAACTTCATTTCTCATCACAAGTGAAATTCATGTTTAAAGTGAAAATTTGGGCCTAATCAATCATCTTTTTGTGGAAAAAAATATATTCATTATTTAATTTGATATTTTTAAATATGATTTATCAATTTGATTTTATTTTTTTTATTTTACTATAAATTGATGAATCTAAAGGGAAGATGGAGATTTTTTTCCATAAACATATAATTTTTTGGACAAAGCATAATGGGCCTTAGGACCATCAAATAAAAGTGGAGCCCTCAATTAAATCCCAATGAAGCTCAAATTTTAACTATAGAAAAATAATGTTATGGGGATAATTTAATTCTACTATGGTCATATCTAATTATTAATTTTTCAAGGATATACAGGGATCCCAATTTGATATTTAATTAGTGGTCCAGATTTAAAGGACCATAAAACTAGCCCACTATTTCAAGCATAAAATTCGAATGGATGATCCAATTGGCATAAATTTTTTACAAATATTAGAGTAAAAATGGAAAAAGATATTTATCTTCTACAAATATAAAATGTTATTACATATTAAATTACTTATTTTCACTCTAAAAGGGGAGATGAATCTAGTCCTATTTTTTTGGTCAAAGTTGAGAAGTCAAATTTCCTTTGATTTATCTCTCACCTTTTACTATCCTAATAAAATGGGGTGGAATTTATTGTTGGGGGGTAGAACTAAGGCTCATAATATTCCTATATAAGGATATGGTTTTGAAGGGATTTAGATACAATTTTTTCTTTCAATTGTAATTTTATGCTTTCATTTTGTAATCGCACCTTCATTTTTTCCATGTAAGTTTTTTTTCAATCACATTAGTTTCTTAATATTTTTTTTATTACGTTTTTTATTAAAAATTTATATAATTTTTATTAACACATTGATACCATTTAATCATGGTGTGAATTTATTCACATAGAACATTGTAAAATTCGCCACACAACGGTGGAGTGTTTGTTATTTTAATGCTTTTCTTTTTTAATCCTACCCCCATGATTCTACTTACCACTTACATTGATAGAATAACATAAATATAGTGTCAGCCCTATTATTTTTTATCCAATGGAGTATCAAGAATATTGATTGTATTTCATTTCATGTTCTTTAATATTTTAATAAGTTCATTATTTTAAGATTTCCATTCTATGAGTTATTTTCTTCTCCGTTTTCATCAAATTTAACAATGACACATTTTGAGTGCTAGTATAATCCAATTAATTGGAGTGATCATTAATGTGATCCTCAAAGTGAATTGGTTATTAAAATTGGAATTGTGTATAGATTAAATTGGCGAACTATGTTGGGAATTATCTCATTTTGTGGATACATCTTGAATTAGTGATTTGAAATTTTATAAGAAAAGGAAGACATCTAATCTAACCCCAGAGAAAACATAGGATTGAATTATATAATTTAATTATTTCCATTAAAATATTTTAGTGTTTCATTATTTAATTCAATCTACTCTCTTAGTTAATTTATTAATTTAGTTTTGCAATTGAAATCAACCCAAGTTGGAAACTTAATAACCAATCCTCCCATAGAATGTACGTGTCTATAGGTTTATTCTTTGGTCCCAATGGATTTGATACCTATATGTACTACAATAAAATCTTATTCATGTAGGGTAAATCTTTTCATCATAAAATTTTGGCATAGTTACTGGGGACCCAAGTAAGTATCTTAGAAACTCACCTTCTTTTCTCACACCAAATTATCTTTTCTCACCCCCATTTCTCTTCTCTCTTCCCCTTTCTATTTTTTTGTCCAAAAAATCTCAAATCCAAATTTCAATATGATTCATTGAATTATCTCAAATATTAACCCATAATAAACCCATTCTACAACCAAATGGGAAGTCCACATTGGGAATTACCTCACATAGGGAATATCTGTGATCAAAACTTGAATGAATACCCCACACCCGATGATAGGTACAATCAATGGGATGATGAATGTTTAAAGGAAAAATTGATAGCCCTATAAAGGATGGATGAAGAGATCAATATTAGAGAATTACATAATGTTCAACCTCCTATTCATTATGATCCCCAAAAAATTCTTAAGTAATTGTGTGAAAAATGGATAAAATGAATTTTGAAGTTTCATCATTGAGATTAGAACTACAAAACATTGAAATAATTACGGAACCCGTTCCTACTCATATTATCCCTTCATCAAATTTGATCGAAGAATCTTGTTACACATAAACCTACCATGAACTACTCTAACCTGTGAATACTTTAATGAGTGGGAAGAATAATGATAAAACCGATGTAATGATTTCCAAATCATAAAAGGCTAAAAAATAAGATGTGAATATTGAAGAACCCACTTTATAATTTGTGAAATAAGAGCTAGATAATGAGTTTATTTGTTAATATAATTTTTAAATTAAACCTAAGGAATAGGACGAGACTATTAATGAGAGTTTAAATAAGGAGGAAATTGATTTTTTTGTATTCAAAAGAGGGTAATTTCACATCATGGATTGATTTTCCTGAACATTTCTCCATTAATAATTTTTCAGAAACACTAATCATTGAACCATTGGGAGAAATCACAACATTTGAGACCATAACCATTCCTAAAAATGATGTATCCATTTTTTTGGTTGAAACTTCAATTCAAAAGGAACCAATTTTGTTAAGAAATTTTGAAAATAAAATTAAGTTCAATTCAAATTCCCCACCTATTTCTGAATGTGTTAGCCAACCCAAGCTCGAATTCAAGGTCTATAAATCATCTCTCAACTCTTCCATAATCGGGGATAATCAATTTTTTTTTCATCATTTCATCCTCTATTGAAACCAATAAAGTAATAATTATCATTTATCTCTTATACAAGACTACAAACACAACCCGATCAACCATTTCTGATATTCCATGGATTTTCCCATTTATTGTAGAACAAAGGATTGTACTTGAGAAAAATTCTAAAAAATAATCAATATCAATCTAGTAGAAGTGGAGAAAAATGTATTCCTTAAAATATTGAAATTTGGTGCTGGATAAGTTTGGAGATCCAAGTCGAGCTAACGACTTCAAACTAAGTGCTTTTTGGGAGGCAAATTAGCTTTTGTATTGTTTTTATTTTATTTTTTGTGAGTGTTTTTCTGTATTTTTTGTTAAGGGAATCCCTGTGGGGTTTCCAATGTGATTCAATGGATATTATGTGTGAGATTTAACAACTGAATCATTTTTATTATTTCCAAATAAACCCATGATTTTTAAAGTTCAAATGCAGCCATAAATCATCTCCTAGGATTCTACATGTGACGTGAACCCAAAGTGATAAATTTCTAATTGATGAGTCATCAGCATAAAACAAGGTGTTTTTTTCCATGAATTCATTTAAAATCACATTCCCCCCTCTTTATTCCAAATTTTGAACTCTCTCTTATTTTCTATTTAAACAATGAGAATAATGTCATTTTAAGTTAGGGGAGTAAAAATTTGAGATTTTTATGAAAAAAATTGGGATTTTGTGAAAAAAAAATTCAATAAAAAAAATTCATTATACTTGCATGCGTTAATGTACATTGTGAAACATGAAATTTTAATGTCAAATAATTTTGAATTCCTTGATTTTGATTTTAATTCAAGTTTAAGTACATGAGCATAGTTTTTGAAAAGTGTGGTTGTCCAATGTGATTTTTCAATGTTTACATTTTCATCCTTTTAATCAAAATTCCACAATGCAGGTCAATTGGATTTTGGGTGTAAGTTTGAGTTCTTGGGCCCCTTTAATCATAGCATAGGGCTTGGGGCCACTTTTAGTTTAATTTGAGTATCTAAAAAAAACTAAAATAATGACCATGTAGATCAATGTTTTGACCAAATGCGTGGTATTAAACACTTGGATATTATGACTCCATAGTTGTCTTTCCTAGAATCAGGCTTCAAATCTCTATTTTAGAGCATAAAATTGACAATATATATGGTATTAGAAACTTGGGGATTGTGACTACATAGTTTTATTTCCCAAATTTATTTTTTTCATCTCTATTATGGTAAAAAAACAAAAAAAAAAACAAAAAAAAAAAAAGAAAAAAAAAGAAAAAAAAAGGAAAAAAATAAAAAATTGGATACTCATAGTAAGGTTTAATGTGATTCCCACATAGAGCTTCCAATTCTTTACCCTTGAACAAAAAAATGAGTCCCATGTCTTTTTAGATACACAACACTTCAACATGCTTAATTGAAATTGGATGAAATGTGGCATTGAATTTGAACAAAGGAACGAGCTTGGGATTGGTATATGCTTGTGAAAAAAGCTTGTGTGAAATTATTTTTATTGGTTTCATGATTTTTCTTCATGATTTATTTATTTTGGTGATAATTTTATGTTAAAATGTTTTTTGAAAAAAAGGAATTCAATTTCATATTTTTGAGATACTTTTTTCTTGGGACTAGAAAAACTCAAGTTGGGGGGTGTGATTAACCACTAAAATAAACTAATATTAATTTATTATATTTTAATATTAAAGTATTTCAAAGTCCATAAACATCAATTTTAGTGAATTTTATAAATTGAACTTCATTTCTCATCACAATTGCTATTCATATTTAAAGTGAAAATTTGGGCCTAATCAATCATCTATTTTTGGAAAACATTATATTAATTATTTTAATTTGATATTTTGTAATATGATTGATCAATTTTATTGAAACATTTTTTCTTATAGTATAGATGAATGAATCTCAAGGGAAGATGGATATTTTTGGTAATGAACACAAAAATTTCTGGACAAAGCATAATGGACCTTAGGCTCATCAAATAAAAGTGGAGCCTACAATTCAAGCCCAGTGATGCTCAAATTTTAATTGTAGAATGATAAAATTATGGGGATAATTTAACTAAACTATTTATAGATCTAATTATAAAGTTTTTAGGGATATATAGGGAGCCCAAGTTGACATTTAATTTGTGGTATAGATTTAAATCCCCATAAAACCAGCCCACTATTTCAAGCATAACATCCAAATGGATGATCCAATTGGAATGAAATTTTTAAATATATTATTGGAAATAGGAAGAAGATATTTATATTTTACAACCATCAAATATTATTCCATATTCAATTACTTATTTTCACACCAATAGGGGAGATGAATCTGGTTTTATTTTTGTGGTCAAAGTTGAAAAGTCCAATTTCCTTTGATTTATCTCCTACATTTTACTATCCAAATTAAATGAGAGGGAATTGATTGTTTGGAGATAAAAATAAGGCTCCTAATATGCCTATATAAGGATCTGGTGGTTAAGGGATTTAGATACAAGTTTTTCTTTCAATTGTAATTTTACGATTTCATTTTGTAATCACACCTTCATTTTTTCCATGTAATTTTTTTTCAATCACATTAGTTTCTTAATAAAAGTTTTTATTATTCGTATTTTACTTAAATTTTTATATTAATTTTATTAACACGTTGATACATTTAAATCAAGATGTGAATTTATTCACATAGAACATTGTGAAATTTCTCACATAATGGTGGAGTGTTCATTATTTTAATGTTTTTCTTATTCAATTCCACCCCTATGAGTCTAATTCCCACTTCCATTGATAAAATAACACCAATGGAGGTCTAAAAATCTTATGGGTTGATCAGAGGGAGTATCAAGAGTATGTATTGGATTTTATTTCATATTCTTTAATATTTTAACCAGTTCATTATTTTACGATTTCCATTCTATGAGTTATTTTCTTCTTCATCTTCATCAAATTTAACAATGACACATTTTGAGTGCTAGTACGATTCAATTACTTAGAGTGATCATTATTGTAATCCTATAAATGAATTGGTGATTATCCTTGGAATTTCTTAAGGATTAAATTGGTGAATAATGTTGGGAATTATCTCATTTTGTGGATACATCTTGAGTTAGTGACATGAAATTTTATAAGAAAATAAATACATCCAATATAACCCTAGTGAAAAACTAGGATTGACTCATATTATTTAATTATTTACATTAAAATATTTCAGTTTTTCATTATTTAATTCAATCCACTCTCTTAGTTAATTTAGTAATTTTGTTTCACAATTGAAATAGACCCAAGTTGGACTCTTCATAGCCAATCCTCCCATAGAATGTACATGTCTATAGGTTTCTTCTTCGGTCCCTGTAGATTCAATACATACATATACTACAATGAACACTTCTACATATAGAGTAAATTTAGGTGTCACCAAATTTTGGCACTATTTTCAGGGTCCCAAGTAATCATCTTATACAATTATCTTCTTTTATTAACCCAAATTCTCTTTTCTCACCCCAAATTCTCTTTTCTCACCCCCATTTATCTTCTCTTTTCCCATTTTTATTTTTTTCTATCCAAAAAATATCAAATCCCAATTTTAGTATGGTCCAATGGAGTAGCTCGAACATTACATATCATAAAACCATTCTACAACCAAATGGGAAATCCACATTGGCAATCCCCTCACATAGGGAATTTCTATAATCAAAACTTTAATGAATACACTACACTTGATGATAGGTATAATCAATGGGATGATGAATGTTTGAAGGAACAATTTATAGCCCTCTCAAATATGTTTGAAGAGATCAATATTAGGGAATTTCAAAATGTTCAATATCCTATCCATTTTGATCCCTAAAAATTTTTCGAACAATTGTGTGAACAAATGGATAAGATGAATTTTGAAGTTTCATCATTGATATTAGAACTAAAAAGTGTTGAAACAATTATAAAACCCATGCCCACTCATGTTGTCCCTTCCTCAACTTTGATATAAGAATCTTGTTACACACAAAAATCTCATGAACTACTCCAACTTGTGAATATTTACCTGAGTGGGAAGAATAATGAGAAACCTGATATAATGATTCCCAAACCATAAAAGGCTAAAAAATCAGATATTAATGATGAATAACACACTTTAGAATTTGAGAAATTAGAGCTGGATAATGTGTTTATTTTCTTAGGGAATTTTGAAAGTCAACCCAAGGAATAAGAGGATACTATTAATGAGAGTTTAAATCAGGAGGAAATTGATTTTTTTTTGTATTCACAAAAGGGTAATTTCACACCATGGATTGATTTTCCCAAAAATTTCTCCATTAATAATTTTTCAGAAAAACAAATCACTAAACCCTTGAGAGAAATCAAAAACTTTGATACCATACCCATTCATAACACTTATCTTTCCAATTTGGTGGTTATAACTTCAATTCAAAAGGAACTAATTCTGTTAAACAATTTTGAAAATGAAATTGAGTTTGATTCAAATTCCCCACCTGTTTCTGAATGTTTCAACCAAACCAAGCTTGAATTAAAGTTACATACATCCTATCTCAACTCTTTCATTATAGAGGACAATCAAAGACATTTTTTTATCATTTCATCCTCTATTAAAACCAATAAATTAGGAATTATCATTTATCTCTTAGAAAATACTACAAAAGCAACTAGATCAACCATTTCTAATATTCCTTGGATTTTCACATTCATTATAGAACAAAAAATTCCAAATAAAGAATCAATCTCAATCTAGTATAAGTGAAGAAAAATGGGGTCCTTAAAATGTTAAAATTTGGTGTTAGATAAATTGGGGGGTCCAAGTCGAGATAACAGATTTAAACTAAACGCTTTCCAGGAGGCAACCCAACTTCTTCATTGTTTTTATTTTATTTTTTGGTGTATTGTTGTGTATTTTTTTGTTAAGGGAACCCCATTTGGGGTTATAATGTGATCTAATGTTGAAAGTTGAATCATTTTAAAAGTTGAACCATTTTTAGTGTTTCCAAATAAAATACATGGTTTCTAAAGTTCAAACCCAACCACCAATTATCTTTGAGGAGTCTACATGTGACATGAACCCAATGTGATAAATTTCTAATTAACGGGTCATCAACATCAAAATAGGTGGTTTTGTTCCATGAATTCATTTAAAATTACATTATCCCCTTATTTCTTCTAAATTTTAAACTCTCTTATCTTCTCTTTAAACACTAAGGGAAGTGTTATTCTAAGTTGGAGGGAGTGAAAATGTTAGATTTTGAAAAAAAATTGTTTTTTTGTGAAAAAAATTAGTTCAATAAAAAAAATCAATTCATTATACTTTCATGTGTTAATTTACATTTTGAAACATGAAATATGAATGTAAAATAATTTTGAATTACTTGATTAAGATTTTAATGCAAATTTAAGTACATGAACATAGTTTTTTAAAAGTGAAGTTATCCGATGTGATTTTTCAATGTTTACATTTTCATCCTTTTAATCAAAATGAAAAAATGGAAGTCCATTGGATTTTGGGTTTAAGTTTGATTTATTGGGTCCCTTTCATCATAACATAGGGTTTGGGGTCACTTTTAGTTTAATTTGAGTATTCAAAAAAAAATTGGAATAATGACCATATAGAGAAATGTTTTGTCCAAATGCACGACGTTTGACACTTAGGGATCATGGGTCTATAGTTTTCTTGCCCAAAATTAGGCTTTACATCTCCATTGTAGAGCATAAAATTGAAAACATGTGTGGTGTTCGACACTTGGGGATCGTGACTCCATAGTTTTCTTGCCCATAGTTAGTTTTTTCATCTCTATTATGGTTAAAAAAACAAAAAATCAAAAAAATAAAAAAAAAAATGAAAAAAGAAAAAAAAGATAAAATTGGATACTCATATTAAGGTTTAATGTGATTCCCACCTAGAGCTTCCATTTGTTTCCCCTTGAACAAAAAAATGGTCCCCATGTCTTTTTAGATACACAACATATCAACATGCTTAATTGAAATTGGATGAAATGTGGTGATGAATTTTAACAAAGGAATGAGCTTGGGATTGAGATATTCTTATTAACCTAGCTTGTGAGAAATGATTTTTATTGGTTTCTTGATGGTTCAACATGATGTATTTTAGTGATCATTTCATGTTAAAATGTTTTTTTTAAAAAAGGGAATTCAATTTCATATTTTTGAGATACATTTTTTTCTCAGGATGAGAAAAAATCAAGTTGGGGTGTGATTATCCATTGAAAGAGGATAATATTAATTGATTATATTTTAATAGTCAAGCGTTTAAAAGTCCATAAATATCAGTTTTAGTACATTTTATAAATTGAACTTCATTTCTCATCAAAAGTGCAATTTATGTTTAAAGTGAAAATTTAGGCCCAATCAATAATATATATGTGGAAAACATTATATTAATTATTTTAATTTTATATTTTGGGATATTATTTATCACATTTTTTGGAACATTTTTTCTTTTAGGATCAATTGATTAATCCCAAGGGAAGATGATGATTTTTGGAAATGAACATAGAAATTTCTAGATAAATTATCATGGGCCTTAGGCCCATCAAATAAAAGTGGATCCCACAATTCAAACCCAATGAAGATAAAATTTTAAATTTAGAAATAGAAAATTATAGGTATCATTTAATTCAACTATTTTCTGAGCTAATTCTAAAGTTTTCAAAGAGATCTAGGGATACCAAGTTTACATTTAATTCGTGGGCCATATTTAAAGGCCCATAAAACCAGCCCACTATTTCAAGCATAACATCTGAATGGATGATCCAATTGGAATTAAATTTTTAAAAATATTAGAGGACACCGATATAAAGATATTTATCTTATACTAAAATCAAATATTTGGCCATCTTCAATGACTTATTTTCACACCAAGAGGGAGGTGAATCTAGTCCTATTTTTGTAGACAAAGTTGAAAAGTCCAATTTCCTTTGATTTATCTCCAAAATTTTACTATCCTAATTAAATGGGAGGGAATTTATTGTTTAGGGATAAAAATAAGACTCTTAATATGCCTATATAAGGAGCTTGTTGGGAAGGGATTTATATTCAAGTTTTTATTTCAATTGTAATTTTATGCTTTCATTTTGTAATCGCACCTTCATTTTTTCCATGTAAGTTTTTTTCCAATCACATTATTTTTTTAATAAAAGTTTTTCTTATTTTCATTATTCTTAAATTTTTATATCCTTTTTATTAACTTGTTGATACCATTAAATCAAGGTGTGAATTTATTCACACAGAACATTGTAAAATTCCTCACACAATGGTGGAGCGTTCATTATTTTAACGATTTTCTTCTTCAATTCCACCTACATATGTCTACTTCCCACTTCTATTGACAGAACAACATCAATAGATGGCTAACCCTTTTATAGGTTGATCCAAGGGAGTAAAAAGGGCATGGTATTGTATGTTATTTCTTATTCTTTAATATTTTAATCAGTTCATTATTTTATGATTTTCATTCTATGAGTTATTTTATTCTTCATCTTCATCAAATTTAAAAATGAAACATTTTGAGTACTAGTAAGATCCAATTACTTGGAGTGCTAATTAATGCGATCCTCTAAGTGAATTAGTGATTAGAATTGGAATTGTACAGGGATTAAATTAGTGAATGATGTTGGGAATTATTATTTTTTAGATACATCTTTAATTAGTGATATGAAATTTTATATGAAAATAAATACACCCAATATAACCCTAGAGATAACCCAGGATCGACTCATCTTCTTTAATTGTTTCCATTAAAAAATTTCAGTGTTTCGTTATTTAATTAAATCGACTCTATTTTTTCTCTTAGTAAGTTAGTTTGAAAATTTAAATCAACCAAATTTGTCCAATTCATAGACAATATTCCCATAGAATTTATGTGTATATAGGTTTCTTCTTAGGTCCTTATGGATTCGATCCCTACATGTGCTACAATGAATGCTTCTACCTATAGAGTAAATTTGGGTGTCACCAATTTCCACATTGCATGGTTGGGAATAGTGACATAATTTCTATTTTTGTATGATATATATGATATATTTATACGTATAAAATTATTATATAACACATATCTTAATTCTTTCCAATTTGTGTAAATACGATAATTTCGTTTGTGGACTACCGCATCCTCAAAGCGATGTGATTCATTCACACTTTACATAGAATGTATTAAGTATGAGTTTGTTAAATTTTTATAATATATATTAAAAAATAATGATATTGGAGTGATATTATAAATATATATATATACATATGTAATTTACTTTCTTTCTTTCAACACAAAAAGAAAATAGAAATAGGGTCCATACGTACGTACGACCTACCATCTCCATGAACAGTGAATTTCATTTTATATTTCTATATTTTATATATTATTATAAATAATTATATAATGAATATATATGATATTTATATCATGTTAATCATTATATATATTATTAAATCATGATATAAGTAAGAGTAAAAAAATATAACAAATCAAAAGACATGTGAAAAAAGCAGTTAATAACCGAAACATAACTTTAACATGGAATTGTTAATAAATGGGTAATAGAAGGCTATAAGTAAATCATATATGGTATGATATAATTGAATATGGTTCTTTAATAGATGTATAATAAACTTATATTTATTATATAGGAGGTTTTCATGAGTATGATGAGAGTCAAAACTTAAGGTAATGAATTTTTGTCTCACTTTTATTTCTACAATACACATGCCTTATACACTAAATGTTTCTTTTTAATGGTTTATATACTTTCCATGAATGTATTTTATGATTATTATTCAGAATATTATGATATTTTAATATCCATATAATTTTATTTCTTTTATGGGGAATACTATTCTACTGATTATAAAGTGATCTCATCAATATTTAAGATTGTTTTATTTTAAGTTTCCCATGGGGAATATTTCTCTTCCATGTCTATGTTTTCTATAAGTGTTTTATAAAAGTTTTTTTCTATTATCCCATGGATGTTTAAAGTTATTTTTACCCATTTTTTCTTTTTACTAAATGGTTTGAAAGGAATCTTTTTTTTGTTTTCCAAATGAGGCACTTTGTGACTTTTCTAGAAAAAGTATGAAAGGAATGTTTTTTTAACTTATACGCATGAACGTATTTTTTTTACTTTCATGAAGACTTAATTATTTAAAAAATCATTTATAATATTCCAAGGTTATTTTCAAAGAATATATTTTCTTTTAAAATTGCATGGAATTTTATGAAAAGAAAATGTTTTCAAAGCATAAAAGATATTTTTCTCAATAATTATTTTCAACTGAACTCTAAAAATTATTTTCCTTCTATGATAACATTATTTGATGTTACTTATGATTTATTGGGGATATTTTTCAAGAATAATATCTATATTATTCCTATGGTTTTTATGTTTATGATGTAATGATATTTATGAAACCAATTTCTTTTCCATGGGTTATGTATGATTGAATGATGCTTATGAAACTCATTTCTTTGCATGGGTTCTAATATAATGACTGATTTATGTTCTTGTGAAACATATATTTATGGTTTTAATTATGTGATGGGTGGGACCTATATCTACCTCCAATTCATTGGGTAATGAATTATATATCATGAGATAGTTAGGGGAAATAAGTTGATGTTCTTGATCTGTGATGGGAAACAAGTCGATGTGCTTGATCCATGATGGGATACAAGTCAATGTTCTTGATCTATTAGGGGAAACATGTGATAATGCATGAGATCCTTGGTAGTTATCCTTGAAATATGAAATGGTTTTCTATACTTATAATTATTCTAAACAAATTTATGATAAGAACTTATGTTTCATGATTGAGTTATGATGAAGTTTCATTCTTATGATACATGTATTTTGAAATTTTAATGTTTTATACCATGACTACTATATATAATCCATGATAGGTTGGGTATGATTTTATGTTCACATACCTTTATTTATTATCTTATTATTTTATAAGATAATAAATTGATATCTTCCATGTTTACCCTTATTGAGCATCTGAGATAACCCTTTTCTTATGTTTTCATTCCACAGGTTATGAAGAAAGGTTTTAAGTTGGGTATTAAAGGGGAAGATCCTTGTGGGAAACATTGATGATATTTCACCAAACTAGATTTTTTTTTTCTAAGTTTCCAAAGGTACTAGACTATTATAGTCCCTGAGCATGTTTCTGTGTAATGTAATGAATATTCATCTAAAAATATGTAATATCTATGTTTGAAAATCCCAATTCATTATACCACTCTTATTTTAAAACCTACCCAACATTATTAATTTATTGAAAACTTAAAAATGGTTGTTGGAGTGTTTCATGATGCGACTTGAGGTGTCACACCATGTGTTTCCAGGGCCGAGGGATACTCCCCTCTATCTACCAGTTTCATGGAGTGACACAACTTTTCACAACATGAAAGTACACATCCTATATTTGTTTAACTACAGGATCACCTATTCTTCCTTAACATGTCCTCGAGCCACCACTAAACCATAGACCTTGAAATATAAGTAAAATACACACATTTACTGAAAATTTTAAAGGATAAATACCTCATAAAGTGTTGGGGATTTACCACTTCCCCACCTTAAATTAGTTCATCCCTGAGTTGATATCTCAAATTTCACTAGGCCTTATTGGAAACCAACACCATCCACTAAGCCTGTATACCCAACTCTAGAACTCATGCCTCCTCCTGGATATGTCTGCACTACCACAACACACACACACACACACTAAAGGATCTATCTCACAATGAAGATCCTATTTCATTTTGAACAACTACACCAATTAAATGATCTTCAAAGTACACATTAGAATCAATCTCAAAATCTTACTAACAACTGTACACATAGGGTCCCACTCATACCCAAGAGACAAAAAATCAACTATGTTTACTTCCTGAATATTGATGTCCCAAAATGACACCTTCATTGGGTTTTTTCATGTGATTAACCCCCCTAAATAATGTGACGAAATGGGTTTAACCCCCTAAAATAGGCGAAGAAACTAGTTCACACCTTGAATCAAGTCATGAACTATTCCAAGAAATCACCATCCACTTCCAGATCAACTGAACAAGATCCAAAATATCCTTCAAAATAATCATCTCAATAATAAAAAAATAACCAATATTTAATCAACACAGAGGTGAAAGACACTAAAGCCAAGTGGTTCTACCAAGAACCACCAAAACCCAAGATGCATTCTCTCACATGTTCTCTAAGATCTAGACTATAAACTCGAAATGTCCATTAGTTCACATATAATAGACTATGATCAAAATCATCTACGTACCAAGAGTCATTTGCAACTCTCACTAAAATTCACCTCATTCATATTCTGTGAACCATCATGATCACCATGCCCCAATGCACAAATCAAATTTCACACCTTCCGCTAGTCACAGTCATACCAACACCACATCCACACCAGCTCCACTTCTTAAAAACTCACCAACCCATGCATCACGACACCGATCATCCCAACCAACTCTAGTATAATGCCCCACTTTTGGTGAAATTAATGAACTATTATAACTCCACATCACACCTAAAAGGTTGATTCCATTGGACTATACCATCAATCTCATCAAAACCCATAATATCACTCCCAAAACTATTTATAACATAATTCCTTGCCACATTACTCATATCAACATGTTATCCCTAAAAACTGAAGTCCCACTAACTTGGTTACCTTACCAACCTACTTATTGATATTCATAATAAGTCATACTCAACCTTAAACCCATATATAGTGATTTTAAAAATATTGATCACATTAACTCCACCAAAATTTTATCACCTAACACCCACACTTGGGTACCTTCCATTTTTTGTGCTCAACTCAACTGCTTGAACCCAAATGATACTACAAAACCAAAACCACCTCTGGGTTGGGTTCATCAATATGTCACTTAAAAAGTTTACTAAAAACTACTTAGATTAATATCTATGAGATCAAAATGTCCATGGTGTAATCCCCACTATATGACCTTCTAATTATCAATATATGAGCATGATCCTTCCCAATACCCATCATCAGCTAAACATTGGAATTATTGAGACCCACTTACATTACTTTAATAAGTTATCAACTCAATCCATACTCAAGACTTTATTAATACTGTGGTGCCTCATGCCACTACTTCCCAATTCCATCACCAAACCATCATTGTATACTCGGTAATGACAAATCTAACTCAAGGTCCACAACCTTGCTCATTGTAATAAATAAACTTTTATTTGATGTATGAAACCTTTTATTTTCAGTTTTTTTCTCTAATTTTATCCTAATTAAAGTTCCTAATGAGTTTACAGGGGTTAAAAGGGTGTTCGAGTCTTGTACATAGCCTAGATCTCTGGTTTTTGGGAGAGATGGGTGGACCACATAGTTCATAGAAATTATGCAGCCCAGTCCTCATGGTTTGAATGAATTGTGTTGGGTGGTCCATTTATCTTCCTAGGGCTGAAAAGTTTATCCTAGACATGAAGCTCATGACACATAGTCATGCGAAGGTTGAAGGTCCCATTTAAAATGGGGTTTTTATGGGTCACACATAGTTTATCCTAACCATACAGCCCAGGATACATAGTCATGCAGAGGTTGAAGGTCCTATTGCAAAGGGGTCTTTCATGGTCCGCACATGGTTATTCAAACCATGAACCAAGATAATCTGAGGGATGTCTTGGGGTAGTGGTTGTCTCATGGTTGGTGCATGGTTTGGCCAACCGTATAGTCAAATCATGCGGCCCTTTAAAAAGGGTGAAATAGAGATTTTCCCCTCCTTTTCTTTTAAGGGTATAACCCCTTTTTTTCTTTCTCCTTCAACACACACTAGCCTATCTCTATTGGATTCTCCCCTATCAAGACTAAGATAGGATTTGAAGAAACTTCTCCATCTTAACTTCGAATCGATTGTCATCAATATAAATGGATAACCATTGGTAAGTTCTCCATTCATCTTACGGCTTTCATCATTTATATTCTTATCAACAGAGTTATTTTGGTGTGAGATCATATGCCTTGTTTTCAGAGAGTTTGTCTATTTACTTGATTTCTTCTATTCTAGCCCATATTAGAGGCTAAAAATAGATGATGAGTCAACTAAAAAGCTAAGGTAGGTGGTCTCATGCTTTTACCTTAATGTCTTGGTGTTTATGTATCAAACAATTGTGTCATGCACCAAATTTTCTAAGCATTTCTTATTAAATGGAATTATTCTGAAATGAAATAAATAGTATTTACATATATGAACCATGCCACCCATTTATAAATTAAAGGAGGTCAAGGACCTTGAATTTAACTACACCTTGGGTGTGTTTCTAAATTGAATAAAACCACCATGGGTAGAATATGTACTTGATACACCTTTAAAGGTGTGGTATTTTACCTTTTTTGGGATGTTAAAATGAAACAATCAACTTGAGAATTGAATTAAATGGAAGAGGGAATGGAAGACCATGTCCCTATTCTATTGGACATTATCCCTTCTTTCTTAGGATTGATATGTTCTTTAAAACCAAAATTACCAATTAAGATGAATGAAAGAATTCATGAGATTCTAGGATTTCTAAGCCCAGACTATGATTTAATCCACCTTTTGAGTTGAGTTAATTTTTTATAGAAATGTTATGGAAAATTGAATTTAAATATGAACTTAAATGGTATGGTTAGGCTTTGGGCCCATGACCATTCATATTTCCATGCTAAGAGTGATACATGGGTTTCGACTCAGAATGCCATGAATAGACTCATTAAGATTATTTAATGAAATCAATTACAATAAAATTATTATGAGTCATGGGTGACACATGGGCTCTTATATAAACACCATGGATGAAATCACTTGAAAGATGGATTATATATGCTCGAGTGATACTTAGACCCCCACTGTAGACTACAAGGACAAACTTAGAGGGTAGGTGATTATATATGACTGAGTGATACTTGGACTCCCTATGTGGACTTCTAAGGATGGAATCAGAGGAAAAACCTTTATATATTCCATTAGTGACACTTGGGATCTCTTTGTAGACTTCCATGGATGAAATCAGAGGGAAGTGATTCTATACCACACCTAAAGCAATATCAAGGTTCATATAATGAATTCCTAGGATGGTCGTGTAAGGTGATGGGTTCATGTTTTACCTATAGAGATACCTAGGTTCCAAATTAGGAATTACAATAATGGGATCATGTCACCTTTGAATTAAGAAAATTTTATTATACTATGCATCTTCCAAGCTAAATAATAAGCTTGAATTCAGTCAGAGCCTTATATTTTATTAGTGTTCTTCTTATCCTAACCATGAAAGTGCCCCTTATACATAGGTAACCATGCACGATTTATGAATGGTTTTTCAAACCGTGCAGACAAACCTTGCACATGATATTTTTTCTGGGTAAATTGTCTATTTTTTCCTTAATGATATAATTAAGCCACCTATTCTACCCTAATCCGAGAACCAACATGATTAAACTATTTCTCTCTAAATTTGGATATTTTTGAAGACCTGAGGTAGGAATCAACAAATATCCTTCATTCAAGATTTTTTTAAGCTTCCGTTCATTATGTTAGTTGCACAATGGTAAGTACTTGAGTCTGTTTAAGCCTTTTTCATTCACTTTTTCTCTCAACCTAGTTATCATGGTGTGAGTGTTTCTAACATTTTCTCAGATCTATTCCATTATAAGACAAATCAAGGGATGATATCAAAGGAGGAGAGTCATAAAACCCAATGGTGGTTGGTCTATAACTCATCCCTCAAGTTCGTTGATTTTGTAATCACTACTGGAAAAAGAGGCATTTCCAACGGTTCACAACTATTGGGAAAGGCCACAGAACCATTGGGAATATCTATCCCAACGGTTCTGCAAACCATGGGGAAGTAAGCCCTTGGGAAAAGTTTTCCCAACGGTTTACAAAGAACCATCTGGATAGGTTTGAAAAATCAACCTATCCCAACGGTTTACATTAACCGTTGGCATATGTTTTCCCAATGGTTTTAAGTAAACTGTTGGGAAAACCCAATAAAATCTCTAGCTTTCCCAACGGTTCACTCAAAACCGTTGGAAAAAATCCAACTATACATCTTTTCCCAACGGTTTGAAACCGTTGGGAAAGAGTTTATACCAACGGTTCCATCTGAACCATTGGTATAAACCTCCTTAGAAGACTATGCCAATGGTTTCAAACCGTTGGCATAGCCTATGCTGTGAAAATTGCACAGCAGCCTGCAATTTTCACAGCAGCCTACAATTTGCACAGGGGAGGAGCAGGGTCTCCATTCACCTGTGATTCTTCAATCCCTCTCCTTTACCTGCAATAAAAAACTAACATATACATATACAGAACAAATTCATATACATTTAACATATAATACATCCTAAAACTATACACATTCAGAATTAAATCAGAATTCATAACATAATTATAAAGATACATAATTTAGAATTCATTTAGAATTCATTTTAAAATTCATTTAGAATTCATTTTAAAATTCATTTAGAATTCAATTTCAAATTTAGATGACAATTATATGTGAAATTTGGAATTCAATTAATAATTTGATCGGTTTTTCGTATACAGGTGTTTTTAATATATATGATATCCATTTTAAACAAAATACATGCACTTGGAGTAGTATCGGTCACATCATGCCTCGTACTGAGACATGATTGACTAGTACATGTCACACATGACCCATTGATCATTTTCCTAAAGTATCAACATATTCCGAAAGGGTTTCGTTGGTTTTCCGTATGCCAGTTATTATCATTTAAAATGTGGTTCATTTAAAAAAATGACATTTTTGAGTGATCCCCGCCACACCGCGACTTAGATTGAGGCGGGGTTGACTCGTAAACGTCACAAATAACCCATGGATTATTGTTCTAAAGTTTCAATAGAATCCGAATGCGTTTGGTCAGTTTTTCGTATGTCAGTTGTTGTTTTCACTTAAAATGCTTTCCATTTCAAATAAAAGTGATCCACTTTGAGTTGTGGTGGCCACACCGAGGCTCATATTGAGGCACGGTTGACTCGTACAATGATGTCCTTTTGAAACAAAAGAGAGACACTTCGAGTGGTTCCGGCCTCACCGCACCTTGGATTGAGGTGGGGTTGACTTGTACACGTCACAAATGACCCATGGATCATTTTCCTAAAGTTTCAACTGAATCCTAATGCGTTTGGTCAGTTTTCAGTATGTCAGTTGTTGTTTTCACTTAAAATGTTTTCCAATTCAAAGAAAAGTGAGTCACTTTGAGTTGTCCCGGCCACACCAAGGCTCGGATTGAGGCGCGGTTGACTTGTAAACATCAAAAATGAACCATGGATTTTTTTCCTAAAGTTTCAACGGAATCCAAATGCGTTTTGTGGGGTTTCAGTATGTCAGTTGTTGTTTTCACTTAAAATGTTTTCCATTTCAAAGAAAAGTGAGTCACTTTGAGTCGTGGCGGCCACGCCGAGGATTTTATTGAGGCGCGGTTGACTCATACACATAAAAAATGACCCATGGATCCTTTTCCTAAAGTATTAACAAAATCTGAATGCGTTTGGTCGGTTTTCCGTATGTCAGTTGTTCTTTTCACTTAAAATGAAGTCCCTTTTAAACTATAGAGAGACACTTCGAGTGGTTCCGACCACACCGTGTCTCGGATTGATGCGGGGTTGACTCGTACACATCAAATATGACTCATGAATTTTTTTCCTAATGTTTCAACGGAATCTGAATGCATTTGGTCAGTTTTCCATATGTTAGTTGTTGTTTTCACTAAAAATGATGTCCTTTTGAAACAAAAGAGAGACACTTCGAGTGGTTCCAGCCACACCGTGTAACGCCCCGACCCCAGCTACCCAGAGTCGGTGCATTACTTCGTAACATTTGCATGATCACAAGAAAGATCAAAACTCGAAAGACCGATTGGTTTAGTAGCCTTGGAAACACTAGATATATTTCATAAGTTTTACATTACATCATAAAATGAAAAACTACTACAACAATATAATGTTTCCACAGTCCACACTATAATCCCCTCATAATATCCCTGCAGGTCATTCATAACTTACATCTTCACTTCCTGGGAAAAATAAAACATAGAAAAGGGGTGAGCTCAAATGCCCAGTAAGGATAACAATATAGCGGAAACTTTCATAAATAAGAATAAACATTTAAGGAAATGTATAACTAAAACAAAAGCCTTTTAAACATGAACTTTCAACATGGTATGGCATAAATAAAATGAAATAATGCCATTTACTTAATCACATGGATATTCTACTAATCGAATAATCATATGCAAAAATCAATAACCACTTTCATAATGTTGGAATGCATAATGCCAGACTATCATAACCACATAGCCAAGGCCTCGTGCAAAGACTACAAATAAGATTTTGTCAAGGCCTTGTGCCAAGACACTAGTTTGTCTCATGAGACCTACCGATGCATCGAGGAGCTATAGCGGGCTCCACCCGTCACTTATTAAGTCCAATGCATTCCCATATGAAAAGGTTTAAACATAACATAAACATTCGTATTAAAACTAGCATACGAAATGTCAATACTTTCACCATAAACTATGAATGGTATAAAAATATCACATCCACAGTCAAACATATCACAAAACCTTCAATACAATATAGAAGTTTTGTATCATAATAAATCAACCATAAATAATCTTAAAATCCATCAAAGGATGTTGACATAGATGAAATCAAAATTCTTTTTAAAGAAATATCTCCTTTTATTTTGAAATCATTTAAGATCCATATAAAATAAAACATTTTCTTTGAAAATATTCTTATAATATTGTAAGGAAAGCTTTGAAGATTTTATAACGGCGTAAAATAACCGCACCCGCCGTATAAGTTAAAAAAACATTCTTACCTTAATTTTGTCGAAAAGGTTAAAAAGGACCTTGTTTTGAAAACGACCGAAAGATTCCTTTATAAACCACTTATAAAAGTCAAAAAGGGTATAAATGACTTTAACTCATATTCTAGTAAATAGTAAAAATGTTTTGAAATACATTTTTAAGAAACATGGATGTGGATGATAAAGAGATCCCAGTAGATTATTACGTATAATACAACCTCGGATAATGAAGAGATTGTGAAATAACCCTTACCTTGTACTTTTCCTTGGTTGGGGTAGGTTAACCTCCTGTATAATGGTGAAATAATTGTTATTAAATTATACAAGAATCATATACATTAATATGATATCATATATGATCTTTTAATGTTGCTTTATTAATAATATCTTAGTATTATCGTCGTTTCGGGTGATAACCGATTCGTTCTTTTTAAATGTTTGGTTACGTAAGACATGTTTGTAATGGATAGATTATATCTTATTCATAATAAGAATGATATTAACATTATTTTTAACCCTAAAAAGAGAATAATACTTGAATGGATACGATGGAGAATGAATCTCATCGCGTTCGTGGAGACGGTAGTCCGTACGTACGCACGAACGCAACTTCCATTTAATTTTTATTTTAAAAGAATCGAATCCAAATGATACTTAGGTATATTACTATTACAGTATAATAGAATATTTTATATATGTTACTTAAGTTCATTAACACCATCCTTTATACGTTCCATGTGTGGTATGAACGAGTCATATCATTTTAAGGGGGCGGTAGTCCGCACTTCCTCAAATGAAATTATCGTATGTATATACAACATGAAACGAATAATGGTATGAAATAAAATGGAATTACAGAAGCTTATATATAAAATATATATCATTAATATCATATTTAATTACAGTGCCATCATAATGGCCACCATGAGAGGCGGTAAGATGTATTTGAACAATCATCGTTTCGTGAGGCGTTAGTTTGCCATCCACAGAAACATTATGTTCATCATCCATTAGATGGAGTTGTGTGTATGTGTAGTTTGAATCCTTCTTATAACAACATCCTAGTATATTGAGGATACTGGTGTTGTTACAAAAGAAAGGAAATAAAAATAGTTTGGGGGTTGGAGAAGCAAAATAAATGAAAATAATTTAAGAGAAATCGTTACCTTTAATTTAGGTAACTCACTTTGGTTGGAACCAAAGGACTTCTTGAAATGATTTTTGCCTAAGGGGAAGCTTCAAGGAGGAGGAGAGGGATGTGGGGAGCTTAGTTGGGCAGAGTTTGGACGAGCCAAGTGGCTTGAGAGGTGTGAGGAATGAGTATAAGTGGTCTCCTTTTATAAGGGAGAGGAGGGGCTCTTTAGGAAAGAGTGAAAGTATTACTTTATAATATAATTATATTCGGTTTATAATGGTCCAAAAATCATTGAGGTCGAAGATAAGATGACTCATATTATAAATAACATCAACCAATAAGAATTGGACAGGTTTTAGATAATATTTTAATCATTATAATCTTATTTATTTAAATGATTTATTAATGAGGTAAACATTGCATCATTATTGTGTCATTAATAATTTAACTTATTTGATGTCTAAAAATTATAAATAAAATATCATTATGTAGGAAATCTTTTTAGCTTTCTAATGAATATTTATAATCGAAAATCCAACATGTATAACTCTATGTAAAAATTGTTCTTCTAAAAGATGTAAGCTTATGCCATTTTTATTTTTATTTTAACTTTATTAATATAAAGTGTCCCTACCACATACAAGTGGCTCCAAGGGGTCCCCAAATTGACCCAAGGATGCCCATGGTCGGGTATGTGTCCACCAATAAGGTTAGGACATGTTTTAGGGTAATTTTGTATTATTATAATATTATTTTTTTTAACCCTTATTTACCGGATTTACCCTTTAACCATGGTAAATAAAATATTTACCGCAGTAATTATTCAAATTGTCTAAAAATAAAAGTTACCTATTTACACAATTTAAACATCCTGATTCCAAATATGGAATCCATTTTCCTAAATTCAAAACACAGAAGTGGCAGAAATTAATTTAAAATTAATTCCCGCTGTCAAAACAAAAAGCGTGTTTTTAAGAGATAATAACTATCAAAAGATTGACACTTGTTTATGTTCGGTTTAATTGTAAAATTATGTCCAATGACCAACATTATATTAAAATGTAAAAATATATTCTAAATATACTGTAAAACCACTAGAATTCATAATTTATCACTATTAATTATTTTTATTAAAAAAGTTGTTTTTAATTAAAATTTAGTAATTTTCACTATTCATCAAAATATGAAAGTTATCCGAAAAGTACCAAAATTTCACCTTAGGCTAAATTCGATATTCCGAATCCAAAAATGAAGTCCATTTACAAATATAAAATATATATAATTTCAAAAAGTAGGTATTACAATTCATAACGGCTAGTTTGATTAGTTGTGGTGTGTGTTAAAACTCAAGGTTGCGTACAACACACGCTACTGCATTATTCAAAGAAAGCGTACCGTGGAAGCTTGGGATGTTTCATTTTAAATTTTTTGATGTCCCCATTTAGTCAAAAAGTTTAATATATTGTATTTAAAAAGGGTTCACTATTAAAAGTTGATAAAAGTGCAATACTGAAAATGAATTTGTTCTTGCATTATATCTAAGAAAGTCATAATATGGATTCTAAAATTATAAGGATTATATAAAGTTTAAAATTTAGTTAACACTATTCATAACCTCTTTTGAACAGCTTGTTTGGTAAGTCATGGTGCGATTGAACTTGTTGTTGCGTGTAGTGAAAGTTATTGAATTATTTTGAAGAAATAACACACTATGAAATCTTGGGGTGTTACATTCTCCCCTCCTTCAATAAATTGCGTCCTCGCAATTTGAAATTGTTCTTCGAAAATAAAAGGTTGAAAATAGATAATATATTCGTGGGAAAACCCACATCAGAAATTGGGTTACTAAAATTTAGTCTTAATATGAGGAAAAGAGAAATGAAAGGGTCACCACCAAATTATGATCTTGATTAGGAGAACATTGGTGGCAATTAGAGACATATAATCGGAGGAAAAACGTAAATATTTATAGGTAGTGATTGAGGTCATCAATCACAAACAAGTGTATAATTGAGGTCCTTAAACTCATCAATCTATGATGATTTGAAGTACCATCGGTTCAACAAAATATAGGGTATTGGGATAACACATTTTTGACGTTTCAAAATATCTTAGTTGAAATCCCACATCGAAAAATGAATTAATGAGGCCACTATTTAAAATAAAGAGTGGAATGTATGAAGATTACCGAAAATAACACATACTAGGGTTCCATGTAGGAAAATATGGATATGGAAGAGAAATCTAACCATCAATTATCTGATGGAGAGTGGTAGAGAACATGGCTATGAAAAGGCCAACAATCCCAAAGCCATGAATTAGTGATGATTTAAGGTACCATCTAGGACAACATTTTTGTTCTAAGTTCCTTTTATTAATGTTGAGGGATATATTTATGAGATTGGCTAAGATCATAAGGAGATATACTTACTTTATAATTAGAGTTTTATCCATTAATAAATTTCTACCACAAACTCATCTTTCGCTCTAAAAGATAATAGAATGTAATTCGTACAGGGTTCCAAAATAAATGAATTTATAATTCATCTACCAGATCTTTAAAAAAAACAACATTATTTAATCCAGGACATCTCGTGGGCCAGTGGTAGGTGATACACCCTTGTCGCCCTTCGGTTGCGGGTTCAAGTCTCGTGGCCTTGTCGGACGCGACGGGTTGCCGCCCGACCTCCGGGTTGTCCTTTTATGGCAATCCAAAATAATCCAAACTAGAACTATCCAAAATACTTCTATCCAAACTCACAGTCCAACATTTATAAGTAAGGTAAACATAATGTAGAACCTTTTTACCCCGTAATAGCATATGAATACCTTCATCATGTATTCTTTTAATACACTGAAACATCCTGAATTACCATATTCCTTATTGATTACATTCATGCTCTCTTATTCCATATAGAAAGCTGGATATACTTCATTAATCCAAAAATGTTTTAAACCCCAAAAATGATGGAATATACAAATCATTAACCAGTTCCAGGGTAGTCAAGAATATCCAACATAATTTATCCAAATCAATCATGTATTATTCTAAAATCACTAACTCGGTATCAGAACCATATTATGGTTTATCTTTCTCTCAACCATATATTTTCCAAAAATTTATCCTGCTATTGAGTCACTTTTCTTTGTTCCACACAATCTCAAGTCCTTAATGAAATAGTACTGCAGTACAATCCTCATATACTCCATAATTATTATAACAAGTACATTGTTGATACAACACTCAATTGACATAATCAACATAAGAACTCTAATCATTCCTCTTCATCTGTGGTAGTATCATAACTTGATTATTATCCAATAGCATCATTTGCAGCATAGTCTGATGACTGGGACATAGGTTCGCGTAGTGTCCAAACTCCTTGCAAATGAAGCATTGTACATTTGAAACCATTTTCTTACCCTTGCAGTCATGTACTTTGTGCCCTTTTCCTCCACACTTATAACAAACTCCCATTTCTTTCAGGCAAGTTCCAGGGTGTTTCTTTCCACAGTTACCATATATGGGAAAATTCTTCTTTTCCCTCTTCCCTTTATCCATCTTTCTCTCTTCTATCCTTTTCTTCTCTTGCTTCCCTTCAAAGCCATAGGACTCAGTAAACTCTTTACTTATCTTATCAACACATGATATTATTTCTTCATATGATGATAATACATGGGAGACTATTTCTCTTATAAATTCTAGCTTAAGAACATGAAAGATATGATCCTTCCTTCTCTTTGGATCATGTGCATTTCTGGAGTTCTCATTCCTTCTACTGGGCGCCATTTCTAAACAATAGAATACACTAGATTAGTTTATGAATCAAAATACATAATCCCATACTTATAAGACACTTAACATAAATTGAACTATTTATGTATATAATCTATAATCATAAGAATGTTTTCTTTGAGGAAGTATATACTCATAATCCTTTCAAAATGATTTGTAAAGAAAATGAGAGTTATCCTAAGCATATCCCCCGGGAGTGTCGTAACCAAGAGTGCAGCAAGGCCCGTTGTCGTGCACCAGTTCCCGTTCGAGTCTAGCTCAAAGCGGTGTTTTCGGGTTTTACCCCTAGGTACATCTGTGCCAGAGCTGCCTCTACCTGCTCGTATCCAGACAGGGATGTATTGCTCGGAAAACTCACAAAATCTCTACAATACCAAAATTCTAGGAAGTTCTTCTATACTAATCCTCAAAGTTCATCTTAGGTCTACGTGCTCTAATCAGAGTTTATCTAAATCTAGCTTCCAAGGTTTGTACTAAACTTCCTCTGATACCAACTGTAACGCCCCGACCCCAGCTACCCAGAGTCGGTGCATTACTTCGTAACATTTGCATGATCACAAGAAAGATCAAAACTCGAAAGACCGATTGGTTTAGTAGCCTTGGAAACACTAGATATATTTCATAAGTTTTACATTACATCATAAAATGAAAAACTACTACAACAATATAATGTTTCCACAGTCCACACTATAATCCCCTCATAATATCCCTGCAGGTCATTCATAACTTACATCTTCACTTCCTGGGAAAAATAAAACATAGAAAAGGGGTGAGCTCAAATGCCCAGTAAGGATAACAATATAGCGGAAACTTTCATAAATAAGAATAAACATTTAAGGCAATGTATAACTAAAACAAAAGCCTTTTAAACATGAACTTTCAACATGGTATGGCATAAATAAAATGAAATAATGCCATTTACTTAATCACATGGATATTCTACTAATCGAATAATCACATGCAAAAATCAATAACCACTTTCATAATGTTGGAATGCATAATGCTAGACTATCATAACCACATAGCCAAGGCCTCGTGCCAAGACTACAAATAAGATTTTGTCAAGGCCTTGTGCCAAGACACTAGTTTGTCTCATGAGACCTACCGATGCATCGAGGAGCTATAGCGGGCTCCACCCGTCACTTATTAAGTCCAATGCATTCCCATATGAAAAGGTTTAAACATAACATAAACATTCGTATTAAAACTAGCATATGAAATGTCAATACTTTCACCATAAACTATGAATGGTATAAAAATAGCACATCCATAGTCAAACATATCACAAAACCTTCAATACAATATAGAAGTTTTGTATCATAATAAATCAACCATAAATAATCTTAAAATCCATCAAAGGATGTTGACATAGATGAAATCAAAATTCTTTTTAAAGAAATATCTCCTTTTATTTTGAAATCATTTAAGATCCATATAAAATAAAACATTTTCTTTGAAAATATTCTTATAATCTTGTAAGGAAAGCTTTGAAGATTTTATAACGGCGTAAAATAACCGCACCCGCCGTATAAGTTAAAAAAACATTCTTACCTTAATTTTGTCGAAAAGGTTAAAAAGGACCTTGTTTTGAAAACGACCGAAAGATTCCTTTATAAACCACTTATAAAAGTCAAAAAGGGTATAAATGACTTTAACTCATATTCTAGTAAATAGTAAAAATGTTTTGAAATACATTTTTAAGAAACATGGATGTGGATGATAAAGAGATCCCAGTAGATTATTACGTATAATACAACCTCGGATAATGAAGAGATTGTGAAATAACCCTTACCTTGTACTTTTCCTTGGTTGGGGTAGGTTAACCTCCTGTATAATGGTGAAATAATTGTTATTAAATTATACAAGAATCATATACATTAATATGATATCATATATGATCTTTTAATGTTGCTTTATTAATAATATCTTAGTATTATCATCGTTTCGGGTGATAACCGATTCGTTCTTTTTAAATGTTTGGTTACGTAAGACATGTTTGTAATGGATAGATTATATCTTATTCATAATCAGAATGATATTAACATTATTTTTAACCCTAAAAAGAGAATAATACTTGAATGGATACGATGGAGAATGAATCTCATCGCGTTCGTGGAGACGGTAGTCCGTACGTACGCACGAACGCAACTTCCATTTAATTTTTATTTTAAAAGAATCGAATCCAAATGATACTTAGGTATATTACTATTACAGTATAATAGAATATTTTATATATGTTACTTAAGTTCATTAACACCATCCTTTATACGTTCCATGTGTGGTATGAACGAGTCATATCATTTTAAGGGGGCGGTAGTCCGCACTTCCTCAAATGAAATTATCGTATGTATATACAACATGAAACGAATAATGGTATGAAATAAAATGGAATTACAGAAGCTTATATATAAAATATATATCATTAATATCATATTTAATTACAGTGCCATCATAATGGCCACCATGAGAGGCGGTAAGATGTATTTGAACAATCATCGTTTCGTGAGGCGTTAGTTTTCCATCCACAGAAACATTATGTTCATCATCCATTAGATGGAGTTGTGTGTATGTGTAGTTTGAATCCTTCTTATAACAACATAATAGTATATTGAGGATACTGGTGTTGTTACAAAAGAAAGGAAATAAAAATAGTTTGGGGGTTGGAGAAGCAAAATAAATGAAAATAATTTAAGAGAAATCGTTACCTTTAATTTAGGTAACTCACTTTGGTTGGAACCAAAGGACTTCTTGAAATGCTTTCTGCCTAAGGGGAAGCTTCAAGGAGGAGGAGAGGGATGTGGGGAGCTTAGTTGGGCAGAGTTTGGACAAGCCAAGTGGCTTGAGAGGTGTGAGGAATGAGTAGAAGTGGTCTCCTTTTATAAGGGAGAGGAGGGGCTCTTTAGGAAAGAGTGAAAGTATTACTTTATAATATAATTATATTCAGTTTATAATGGTCCAAAAATCATTGAGGTCGAAGATAAGATGACTCATATTCTAAATAACATCAACCAATAAGAATTGGACAGGTTTTAGATAATATTTTAATCATTATAATCTTATTTATTTAAATGATTTATTAATGAGGTAAACATTGTATCATTATTGTGTCATTAATAATTTAACTTATTTGATGTCTAAAAATTATAAATAAAATATCATTATGTAGGAAATCTTTTTAGCTTTCTAATGAATATTTATAATCGAAAATACAACATGTATAACCCTATGTAAAAATTGTTCTTCTAAAAGATGTAAGCTTATGCCATTTTTATTTTTATTTTAACTTTATTAATATAAAGTGTCCCTACCACATACAAGTGGCTCCAAGGGGTACCCAAATTGACCCAAGGATGCCCATGGTCGGGTATGTGTCCACCAATAAGGTTAGGAAACATTTTAGGGTAATTTTTTATTATTATAATATTAATTTTTTTAACCCTTATTTACCGGATTTACCCTTTAACCATGGTAAATAAAATATTTACCGCAGTAATTATTCAAATTGTCTAAAAATAAAAGTTACCTATTTACACAATTTAAACATCCTGATTCCAAATATGGAATCCATTTTCCTAAATTCAAAACACAGAAGTGGCAGAAATAAATTTAAAATTAATTCCCGCTGTCAAAACAAAAAGTGTGTTTTTAAGAGATAATAACTATCAAAAGATTGACACTTGTTTATGTTCGGTTTAATTGTAAAATTATGTACAATGACCAACATTATATTAAAATGTAAAAATATATTCTAAATATACTGTAAAACCACTAGAATTCATAATTTATCACTATTAATTATTTTTATTAAAAAAGTTGTTTTTAATTAAAATTTAGTAATTTTCACTATTCATCAAAATATGAAAGTTATCCGAAAAGTACCAAAATTTCACCTTAGGCTAAATTCGATATTCCGAATCTAAAAATGAAGTCCATTTACAAATATAAAATATATATAATTTCAAAAAGTAGGTATTACAATTCATAACGGCTAGTTTGATTAGTTGTGGTGTGTGTTAAAACTCAAGGTTGCGTACAACACACGCTACTGCATTATTCAAAGAAAGCGTACCGTGGAAGCTTGGGATGTTTCATTTTAAATTTTTTGATGTCCCCATTTAGTCAAAAAGTTTAATATATTGTATTTAAAAAGGGTTCACTATTAAAAGTTGATAAAAGTGCAATACTGAAAATGAATTTGTTCTTGCATTATATCTAAGAAAGTCATAATATGGATTCTAAAATTATAAGGATTATATAAAGTTTAAAATTTAGTTAACACTATTCATAACCTCTTTTGAACAGCTTGTTTGGTAAGTCATGGTGCGATTGAACTTGTTGTTGCGTGTAGTGAAAGTTATTGAATTATTTTGAAGAAATAACACACTATGAAATCTTGGGGTGTTACACACCGTGCCTCTTATTGAGGTGGGGTTGACTTTTACACATCACAAATGACCCATGGATCGTTTTTCTAAAGTTTCAATGGAATCTGAATGCGTTTTTTTGGGTTTTAGTATGTCAGTTGTTGTTTTCACTTAAAATATTTTCCATTTCAATGAAAAGTGAGTCACTTTGAGACGTGGAGGCCACACCGAGGCTCAGATTGAGGCGTAGTTGACTCGTACACGTCAAAAATGACCCATGGATCCTTTTACTAAAGTATCAATAGAATCCGAATGTGTTTGGTTGGTTTGCCGTATGTTAGTTGTTCTTTTCACTTAAAATGAAGTCCATTTTAAAATATAGAGAGACACTTTGAGTGGTTCCAGCCATACCACACCTCATATTGAGGTGGTTTTGACTCGTACACGTCACATATGACTCATGGATTGTTTTCATAATGTTTCAATGGAATATGAATGCATATGGTCGGTTTTCTGTATGTCAGTTGTTGTTTTCACTAAAAATGATGTCCTTTTGAAACAAAAGAGAGACACTTCGAGTGGTTCCGGCCACACCATGCCTCGGATTGAGGTGGGGTTGACTCATACACGTCACATATGACCCATGGATCATTTTCATAAATTTTCAATAGAATCCGAAGGTGTTTGGTAGGTTTCTCGTATGTCAGTTGTTGATTTCACTTACAATTTAGTCCATTTTGAACAAAAGAGAGACATTTTGAGTGGTACCGGCCACACCGTGGCTCAGATTGAGGCAGGGTTGACTCGTACACGTCACATATGACCCATGGATTGTTTTCCTAAATTTTCAACAGAATCCACAGGCGTTTGGTCGGTTTCCGGTATGTCAGTTGTTGTTTTCACTTAAAATTAAGTCCATTTTAAACAAAACATAGGCACTTTGAGTGGTGTCGGCCACACCAGGCCTCAGATTGAGGAGGGGTTGACTCATACACATCACATATGAGTCATGTATCGTTGTTAAAAAGTATCAACACAATCAGAAGCTGTTTTATTGGTTTGGTATATGTACGTAAAATATTGTCCATTATAAACAAAATACATACACTTGGAGTGATACCGGCCACACCTCACCTCGGATTAAGGCAGGTTTGACTCGTACACATCACATATAACCCATGGATCGTTTTACTGTAGTATCAACAGAATACGAATGCGTTTGGTCGGTTTACTGTATGTCAGTTGTTGATTTCACTTAAAATTAAGTCCATTTTTAACAAAACAGAGGAATTTTGAGTGGTGTTGGCCAAACCGAGCCTCGTATTGAGGCGTGGTTTACTCTTACATATCAAAATTTACTCATGGATCGTTTTCCTTAAGTTTCAATATAATACAAATGCATTTGGTCGGTTTTTCGTATGTCAGTTGTTGATTTCACTTAAAATTAAGTCCATTTTTAACAAAACAGAGGCACTTTGAGTGTTGTTAGCCACACCGAGTCTCTAATTGAGGTGGGGTTGACTCGTACACATCACATATGAGTCATGGATCGTTTCTCAAAAGTATCAACACAATCAGAATCCGTTTGATCGGTTTGACGTATGTACGTAAAATATTGTCCATTTTAAACAAAAGAGGGCCAGTTTGGGTGGTTCCGTCCACACTGCACCTCGGATTGAGGCGGGGTTGACTCGTACACATCACATATGACCCATGGATCATTTTCATAAAGTTTCAAAAGATTCAGAATGCATTTGGTCAGTTTTTCGTATGCCAGTTGTTGTTTTCACTTAAAATTAAAGTCATTTTGAACAAAAGAGAGACATTTTAAATGGTACCGTCCACACCGCGCCTCGGATTAAGGCGAGGTTGACTCGTACACATCACATATGACCCATGGATCGTTTTCCTGTAGTATCATCAGAATCCAAATGCGTTTGGTCGGTTTACCGTATGTCAGTTGTTGATTTCACTTAAAATTAAGTCCATTTTTAACAAAACAGAGGTATTTTGAGTGGTTTCAGCCACACCAAGCCTCGTATTGAGGAAGGGTTTACTCTTACACATCACATTTGACTCATGGATCGTTTTTCTTAAGTTTAAATATAATTCGAATGTGTTTGGTCAGTTTTTCATATGTCAGTTGTTGATTTCACTTAAAATTAAGTCCATTTTTAACAAAACAGAGGCACTTTGAGTAGTGTCGGCCACTCCGGGACTATAATTGAGGCGAGGTTGACTCTTAAATGACACATATGAGTCATGGATAATTGTGAAAAAGTATCAACACAATCAAAAGCTGTTTTATTGGATTGGCGTATGTACGTAAAATATTGTCCATTTTAAACAAAATACATACACTTGGAGTGATACCGGCCACACCGCGCATCATATTGAGGATTAGTTGACTTTTACATGTCACATATGACCCATGGATCATTTTACTAAAGTTTCAACACAATCCAAAGGCATTTGGTTGGTTTCCCATATGTCAGTTGTTGATTTCACTTAAAAATTAGTCAATTTTGAACAAAAGAGAGGCAGTTTGAGTGATCCTGGCCACACTGTGCCTTTTATTGAGGTGGGGTTGACTTATACACGTCAAATTTGACCCATGGATCATTTCCCTTAAGATTCAATAGAATCCGAATGCATTTGGTTAGAGGGGAAGGGTCTAGTCGGGTACGCGGAGATGCTCGTCTACCTCTGGTACAAACCTCCCTCGTACCATCGGCCTAAGAACTGAAAGAATGGAGTAATGAAAAGTGAACATAATTATGTACCTATAAAATCTACACATAGACAGCACATATCCGCATCATTTCATAAAAAATAACACTAAGGATCGGACAAAATAGAAGCAGTCATGCAGAGTAATGACAAGTGCACATACAGATCAGAAGCAGCTAAAAAATTGTTGCATACATGCCATGTTTATTTCCTAAAACCAAGTAAAAAAAGCAAAATGATGAAACTATAGAACATGGGTTGCCTCCCAGGAAGCTCTAAGTTTTACATCTTCATCCAGATGGATGGACACTGGTCAATCGTCTTGGTCCATCAGCTCAAAACTCCTCTGCCTCTTACAAGAACTGGTGGCCGTGTCATCAAGCTCACAGGGACGCTTAGTGGGATTGATCACTTCAGGAGCGTAGCGGGCATGAATCTGGTGTGGAAGTAAGAGAATATGGTGCTCGTCATTAGCCAGACACTGAGTCACCAGTCGTGTGAGGTTAGATGGAGACGGGACGTGCACATCGATGATCATGGAAGAGGCAGACAAGCTAGACATTGTTGGTTAAACTGCATCCACAAATAGATTCATTTTTATATATTAGAACCTTTATAAATGTTTGTCCCATTTTTACAAACAATTAATGTGTGAAAATTGTGAAAAATAACTTATCAAATATATAAAAATGGATTTACTCATGGACATGATGCATAATATCTCAAATATTCCTCATTGGATCCCAATTTGAAATTTTAATCCATTATCAAATGTCTTATATCAATTTATTTTTATTTGGATCCTTAAGGTTGAATGTTTTTTGTAAAATCTAGACAAGGGAGGATAGACTAGTGACTTGGAATACAATTGTATGCTATGTGGTGAAAACCACATTATAAGCATTGTTTAGGATATTATTGAGGTGGTTTGAGGATCAAATCTATATTTTTAGAGAAAATACAACATGTCCAAGTTTGGTGGTAAAAGTTTTGAAGTGGGGGGGTATTTGGTGGTTGAGGAGGGGGATGAGGGGGATGTCCAAGGTCTAAGAGGAGGGGTGGGGGGCTGTACAGGGTCCAGGAAGGGTGGTGGGGGGCTGTCCAGGGTCAAGGAGAAGGGGAGAAGGGGCTGTCCATGGTCCAGGAAGGAGGGGGGGCTGTCCAGGGTCCATCGAGGAGGGGGGCTATCCAAGGTCCAGGGTGGAGGGTGGGGGGATTCCTAGGGTCCAGGAAGGAGGGGAACTATACAAGGTCCTGGGAGGAGGGTGGAGGGGGGTTGTCCAGGGTCCAGAAGGGGGGTTGTCTAAGTTTCAAGAAAGAGGGGTGCCAGGCTGTCCAAGTTCCAGGAGGGGGGACTGTCCAGGGTCCAAGAGGGGGGGTGTCCAGGGTCCATGAGGAGTGGGGGCTCTGTTAAAGGGAGGAAATCCCCAAATAATTCATTGAAAATTAACTAAACTTAATCCAAAAAACATCACAATTCCAATCCATCACCCAACCAACATCCAATTCATCCTCAATATCACTAACCTTCACATGCCATAAACATCACAACCTAGTTTATACCAAATTAAAACAGAAAACAAAAATAATAGATGCAAAACATTAAAAATAAGGTATTAATTATAGATTTAGAGTGTAGAACTACAAAATTGTTTGATTTAAGATGGATCTGTGAGTGGAATGAGTTTCTGAGTCTTTGTATAGAGAGATCCCAGACGTTTAGGTCAAATCAAAATAGAAAATAAAAAAATAGATGAAGAACATTATAATTGAGGTAGAACTTAAATATTTGAAGTGTAGAATAGAAAAATTGTTTTATTGAAGAGGATGGATGGAGTTTTGGAGACTGGGTAACGAGAGAGCGTCGGGAGACCTTCAATTTAGGGCTGGAGTCGAGCGGAGGGGGACTACAATCGAGCGGAGGGGCTACTGGACACCCGAACTGGATTTAGGGGAAAACTTTTCCAACGGTTTTAAAAAACCATTGGGAATGTAGTCCTATACCAACGGTTTCTTTAAACTGTTGGTAAAGGTGGCATAGATTCCAACATATACCAATAGTTAGTGTATAACCATTGGTAAAAGTGTATTAATTGAGGCCTATACCAACAGTTTTACAAACCGTTGGTAAATTTCTTCATAAAAGCCTCTATACCAATGGTTTTCTTAAAACCGTTGGTATATATAACCATTCCCAACAGTTTTATAAATAGTTGGGATATAAGCGTTGGTAAAAATGGGATTTCCATTAGTGAATTATTTTGTGGGGCCCAATAATTTCATTGGGTTCCTTTAATATAATTTATATTCCATGATTATAATCATTATAACCATATGGATATAATCTTTCCATATATGTTATTAATTATTAGTGGTTATGACCACAACTCTATCAATCCCATGTAGGATGTTATTCTATAATTGGGTTTTTAGTATTTGACATGTTTGAGCCACAATTCAGGAGTGACTTTAACTGAAACTTCTAAGGGTAAGATTTTCTATATTAAATAGCTTGATTTATATTTTAAATTTCATAATGGAAAGTACCATGTATGCTCACCACTTAAACCACCTAAGGTAAGTGCTTCAATTGATAATTAAATGTGAAATGGGAATTGGAAAGTATACTAAGTATATGACTTTACCAGATTAAATATGAATGAATAATAGGTTTCATGTCTGTAGAACCCATTACCACATTAATATAAGGTAGTGTAATGAACCTTAATTATTTAATATTCTTTGAATTCAATTAATAAAAGTTTCATGCTACTTGGCCTTGTCAAACTAATGAAAGGAAAGGCGTGGACTAAATGGACTTATTGATTAATTATGACTTTATTAAAAGGTTTCATTCTACTTGAACTTATCACACTAATAAAAGGAAATGCTTGAACCAAATGAAATATTACATGAATTTAATATCAAATAGGAATGTACTGACTCAATCTCACTTTGGATTCTGAGTAGAGAATGCCATGAGCACTCGGGAACCCTGTTTCGATTCAAGGATTCAGGTTTCTTAGGTTGAGACCCACCTAGATCTTGATCCTTGTCTATTATTTGGATGCCTGGTATGACACTATAGTATCCCTTTAATATCATTACATGATTCCTTGGATACACTCCTTAAATCCAACATTGACAACTAGGTTTTATGGTTACAACCCATACGAACCTGTCTCTGCTTAGCCCCACTTTACCTTGGACAATCACCTTGGATTTGGTAGGAACCTTATTGTGGAATGCCTTGGAATATTCTCTTTGCATTTCACTCTTACCATTATCCATGATATAGTTATTACTAATTTGGAAACCCTTTAGGTCTACGTTTCCTTGATTATTACCTTAGAACTTCATTATTAAAATTCATTATAGGTTGCCTTGTCATAACTTAGTCCTTTACTATTGTTAACATGTGATTTATTTATAAACTAGTAATAATAAATTAATGGAATGGTTATGTTCAGACACTACTCGATAGATGAAACTGGTACTTGGGTATTTAGTTACATTGTACAGATTTACTTTATATATTCATGCTTTCACACTATTACATTTCCAATACATGGGCCAGATGTTATAGAAACCGTTGGTGATGGCCCACTGAGATTTATCTTACACCCTCTCCAGGTTCTGTTTGGTACTTAGAGTAGATTACATGGTTGTAGGTATTGACAAAGGGAAGCATACGACTTCAAACACTTGATTGCTTGCTGTTTAGTATGAATCTTGATAATGGATGACCAAGTCGGAGCTCAGGATGCTTGGTATAGTATTTTATTTATTTTTTACTTATGCGGAACATGTTATGCCTACTATCTTGTATCCATGTTTTCTAGTTTTCTGGTGACATGACATATCAACAATTGTTGATTACTATTCTAGTTGTTTCAGTTATTGTTACTGTTATCTCTATTTTATGTTGTGCTATCTATTTACTTATATTGATTCCAATATTTACCCCTGTTATAATCATCTGCTATGCTACACATTAGTAATGAGGGAATAATCTCCCCATACACACACCCTAGGTGTGACAACCAGGTCCCAGTGACAGTACATACACCCCGCCTTAACATGGACGTCGGGTCCTGGCCTACCAGGTACCCCCGATTGCCCCGCAGACACGTGGGGCCCACCCACATGCCTGAACAGGTCATCTGACTAATGACTGTCCCCACAGGCCAACACTTTGCCTTTCTAGTGTGCTTTGTCCTCACTCACACACACCCTGGGAAACTTCTCAGAAGGAAACCCTTGAGGTCTACGTTGCCTTGATTATTACCGTAGAACTTCATTATTAAAATTCATTATAGGTTTCCTTGTCATAACTTAGACCTTTACTATTGTTAACATGTGATTTATTTATAAACTAGTAATAATAAATTAATGGAATGGTTATGTTCAGACACTACCCGATGGCTGAAACTGGTACTTGGGTATTTAGTTACATTGTATTGCTTTACTTTATATATGCATGCTTTCACACTATTACATTTACATTACATGGGCCAGATGTTATAGACACTGTTGGTGATGGCCCACTGAGATTTATCTTACACCCTCTCCAGGTTCTGTTTGGTACTTAGATTAGATTACATGGTTGCAGGTATTGACAAAGGGAAGCATACGACTTCAAACACTTGATTGCTTATTGTTTAGTATGAATCTTGATAATGGATGACCAAGTCGGAGCTTAGGATGCTTGGTATAGTCTTTTATTTATTTTTTACTTATGCGGAACATGTTATGCCTACTATCTTGTATCCATGTTTTCTAGTTTTCTAGTGACATGACATATCATCAATTGTTGATTTCTATTCCATTTGTTTCAGTTATTGTTACTGTTGTCTCTATTTTATGTTGTGCCATCTATTTACTTATATTGATTCCACTATTTACCCCTGTTATAATCATCTACTATGCTAACCCTGTTATATATGCATGCTTTCACACTATTACATTTCCATTACATGGGCCATATGTTATAAACACTGTTGGTGATGACCCACTGAGATTTATCTTACACCCTCTCCAGGTTCTGTTTGGTACTTAGAGTAGATTACATGGTTGCAGGTATTGACAAAGGGAAGCATATGACTTCAAAAACTTTATTGCTTGCTGTTTAGTATGAATCTTGATAATGGATTACCAAGTCGGAGCTCAGGATGCTTGGTATAGTCTTTTATTTATTTTTTACTTATGCGGAACATGTTATGCCTACTATCTTGTATCCATGTTTTCTAGTTTTCTAGTGACATGACATATCATCAATTATTGATTGCTATTCCAGTTGTTTCAGTTATTGTTACTGTTATCTCTATTTTATGTTGTGCCATCTATTTACTTATATTGATTCCAATATTTACCCCTGTTATAATCATCGTCTATGCTACACTTTGGTAATGAGAGAATAATCTCCCCATAGACACACCCTAGGTGTGACAACTGGGTCCCGGTGACAGCAAAGACACCCCGCCTTAACATGGCCGTCGGGTCTTGGCCTACCAGGTACCCCCGGTTGCCCCATAGACACGTGGGGCCCACCCCAGGGTCCACCCACATGCCTGAACAGGTCATTTGACTAATGATAGCCCCCACAGGCCAACACTTTTCCTTTCCAGTATGCTTTATCCTCACTCACACACACCCTGGAAAACTTTCTAAAAGGTCATCCATCCTGATCACTACTTCAGGCCAAACACGCTTAACTGTGGAGTTCTAACCAGGTAGGCTCCCGAAAAGGAAGGTGAACCTTGTTGACAAGAGTCATATCATTTAGCCATTTAACCCTTTATCATTTGGGGATGTTACAATCACCCCCCTTTAGAGCACAACGCCCTCGTTGTAGGCCCTACATCTTAACCCGGGCAATGCACCACACTTAAGGCTGGGTTCCTCCTCTGATACCAAATGTGACAACCAGGTCCCGATGACAGCACAGACACCCCGCCTTAACATGGCCGTCGGGTCCTGGCCTACCAGGTACCCCCGGTTGCTCCGCAGACACGTGGGGCCCACCCTAGGGTCCACCCACATGCCTGAACTGGTCATCTGACTAATGAAAGTCCCCACAGGCCAACACTTTTCCTTTCCAGTATGCTTTATCCTCACTCACACACACCCTGGAAAAATTTCCAAAAGGTCACCCATCTTGATCACTACTCCAGGCCAAGCACGCTTAACTGTGGAGTTCTAACCAGGTAGGCTCCCGAAAAGGAAGGTGAACCTTGTTGACATGAGTCATATCATTTATCCATTTAACCCTTTATCATTTGGGGATGTTACAATCACCCCCCTTTAGAGCACAACGCCCTCGTTGTAGGCCCTACATCTTAACCCGAGAAATGCACCACACTTAAGGCTGGGTTCCTCCTCTGATACCAAATGTGACAACCGGGTCCCGATGACAGCACATACACCCCGCCGTAACATGATCGTCGGGTCCTGGCCTAACAGGTACCCCCGGTTGCCCCGCAAACACGTGGGGCCCACCCCAGGGTCCACCCACATGCCTGAATAGGTCATTTGACTAATGACAGTCCCTACAGGCCAACACTTGTCCTTTCCAGTGTGCTTTGTCCTCACTCACACACACCCTAGGAAACTTCCCAGAAGGTCACCCATCCTGATCACTACTCCAGGCCAAGCACGCTTAACTGTGGAGTTCTAACTAGGTAGGCTCCCGAAAAGGAAGGTGCACCTTGTTGACATGAGTCATATCATTTATCCATTTAACCCTTTATCATTTGGGGATGTTACACTAGGCCCTCGCTGCTAGTCGGCAGCCTCTGGCGTTTGGGGAGATGCGCTTGAGGCCATATGACCCACTGAGCTTGGGGCACTCGTTGAGTGGCATCTAGGTACTGGACATCATAAGTTCACGAGGGATTCTTAGTCCATGATCTTAGTCCTAAGACTTTATTATAAATTAAATCACGACCAACTGTTTATTTAGAGACATTCTAACAGAGGCCAAAGTCGGTAATAGAGGACGAGAATTCCATGGGAACCCGAACCTATGTGGGTTATTTATTTATCTGATTTATTTTATATATTTACTATTACCTTCACACTACTTATTATATATTCACATTTGGATGAAATTAGACACCATTGGTGTTGGCCTATTAAGTATATTTCACAACCTTTTTAGTTCGTTGATTAGTACTTGAAAAAACTTCATGGATGCAGGTAGGGATAGGGGAAAGTGTTGGTTTTTAATGTTTGATTGATTGTAGCATGGGAATGGGAGAAAATAGGGATGGAATATGGGTTGTGATGATATCTGTAGATAGTCATTTGGTATTTTTGGTTCTTTTGGTATACCTTTATGTATATGTGCTTGCTTCCATGTTTGCCTACCCTTTTTTTTAGATATATGACATTACATCATTTTGTATATGGTATTAGATATCAATTCTAATGATTGTTTGTTATATTTTTATGATTTATCTTCCACTTCCAATTGATATTATTATTCCAATATCTATTCATTTATTAAACATCTATGCTACTCTGATCATGAGGGTATAATCTCTCCATTATTCCACCATGGACCCTTGATGCTAGTTGGAAACCTTTGGCGTATGAGGAGGCATACTTGAAGTCATGTAGCCAATAGATTTTGGTTACTTTTGAATTAAACGAGTTTGGGATGTCACAAAGTGGTATGAGAGGATGTTTATTTTCCTTTATTTTCCTTGAATTACTAATTTGGATGGTAGAAAGGAGAAATAGGATGTGTTGGGATTTGGTCTTGAACCTGTGCCTGGGAGTATCTAAACTACAAATAGTAAAAATTCAAACTACATGGGATATAACATGTTATTCTAGATTATTCTTATTATAGTTTTTTTACTTCACCATTGGGTGGCACACTTGATGTTTGATATTCCTTATGATTTTAGAATTTCAACATTATCCCGATATATAAAGGAAGTATTGAATCATGAATCATTATAGGAATTTCAAGATTTATTTTTCATGCATATTCCAGGACATGGTTATATTACTACGTACATTATCTATAGCATGTTTTGGTTCCTTGATTGCTATGTCCATGGAATTGTGTTGACATTTTATGCAGAGATTGGATAAATAATTGGTTTCAATTAAATATATTCCATATTTCAATTTATAAAGTGTATGGGCCTTTATAAATTGGAAATGGTGATCTATATAATTCAACCATTTAAAAAATATTTTCTATATAAATTATTATGAACTTAAAAAAACAGATTTTGAAATTAAACAATCATCGTTAAATGGGGATGCCAATTGAAACTTAAAGGGTGTTTTCCTCTATAACTTGAAATTAACACTCTATATACCAAGACCTTTGACTTATAGTAGAGAAATTGACCCTAGAATGACCTCACTAGTGGAAATTAGGTAGTGTATCTTATGGTTTTTATGATCAAATTTTCTTCCAGACCTAGATTTAGAAGCAGGAAGAGGGGTGTGGCTCTTATATAGGAAGTCTTGTACCTGTCCTATTTCTTATATCTATGATTCTAACGATTATAAAATATTGTATTGTGGTATGTGCCTGAAATTTTTAGAGACATGAAACCATGATGACCATGAGTCATGCACCGGGAGGGTGGCAATGACCATGCTCTAAAGGTGGTGGGCCCTAGAACTCTAGTATAACCTCTAGTAGTGCTACTTGAGGCACCTCCAGTTATACCTGATATAGGCATCGATGACCAGTTTCAAGAGGATTTCCTATGATTTATAAAGGCTATTAAAGGATCCCCATGACCTTCCCTGACTATGTAAAAGTTGATGTGTGAGTTTCAGTAGTAGCATCCATCCATGTTTTCAGGGGATGGTGAACCATAGGCTATGAAGTCATAAATAGAGTCCATGATGTCAATTTTTTATCATCTTAAGCACCTTCCAAGAAAAGAGTGAAGATATATACTTATATTCTTTGGGATTATACCAAGATATGATGGGATGTTATTAACCATATGTATCATCACTAGGATATGGCTTGAAGGGATTTTCAGATAGGATTCTATGATTATTTCCATCCCAAGATGTTGAGGTCCAATAGAGCTAGAGATTTTATGCACTTGGAGCATGGCGCTTTATCGGTCATGGAATATTCTACTCATTTCACAGAGCTCTATCATTTCACACCTATTTTTTAGGTGATGAGTTATCCAAAGCGAAGAAATTTGAGTATGGTCTTAGTTATGACATCCAATCATAGGTGAATGTCATTCGGCTTACTACCATATATAGAATAGTGAACCAGATGCTTATCACTGACCATAACCTGAGAGAGGCTGGGGGGAGAGCTAGGGAAGTTCAACACCTATATTTGGAACTGAATAAAAAATAGTAGGTAGTTTCATTTAGAGCTTCCATGGGGTGATATTAGTATCTAGGGTGCACACTCAAGTTTCCAGGTGAGGTGCCTTCAATATGGTAGGTCGTGACATATGAAACCCCAATGTACCAGGGACCCAGTCTAATGTCGGTCTTGTAGCAAGATGGGTCATATTCAATGATTTTTCATAGATTTCCCTCAAGTATCTATTGAGAGAGGGCCTGCACTTACTCCATGTTCAAAAGAGGGTTCATCAACTTCTCATCATATAAAGAGATAGATTGTGACTAGTCAATAAATCTGAGGTGGTGGTCATGGTCAGGGTAGAAAAACACTAGACTTACAATTCCAATAAATCTAGATTGCTCAGCATAGTGAGGATATATCTTAGGGATACATATCAAGCTAGATGTATGTAGTGTAGACAATACCTGAGGATAAGAGTGCCATACCTTCTAAAGTATGAGTACTATTCTAGTAACATTTACTTTAGTATTTTCTCTTTATGATACAAGTTCTTACCATTCCTTTATATTTATTCCTATTGTGGAGAGCCTTGGTACCGATGTTCAATTTTCTTGTGGCGTGATGACACTTGATACTCCGTTGGGAACTTGATTGGAGAGTGTATTCTAGTGAAGGTAGCGCCCCTCAAGATAGGTGGGTGTCACTTCATATGGGACCTATTTTCCCTCGATATGATAGGGTTTGAAATCATTATTAGGATACAATGGTTGGTTTTATATCATTATTACATTGATTTCTATCACCAAAGGGTGAAACTCACATCACCAGAGGGAGGTAATTTTATTAAAAAATGTTAATGGGATGTACATGAAAGATGGGATAGACCTGAGCATCACGGGTTAGGTGGGACGATAGCTCATATTACTAGTTTGTATATGGATGATCTGAAAAAGTGTTAGGAATATTTCCCTCTAGTGCTAGATTGTTTCAGGGATGTTTTCTTGGATTAATTTTCATGACTACCTCCTAAGAAAGAGGTAGAGTTTTATACCAAGCTAGTTTCATAAACTTCACCAATATCCATTCCTCTATACAAGATGGCTATTATTAGGTTACAAGAGCTCAAGAGGAAATTAGAGGATTTGGAAGGTAAGGATTTTATACAACCCAGTTCTTCACTATGGAGTTCATTGATCCTTTTTTCTAATAAGGAAGATGATACCATTAGGATTTTTGTGGATTGCCATCAGTTAAACCTGCTTACAGTTAAGAACTGGTATCCATTTCCTCGCATAAATGATCTCTTCAACCATATATAGGGATAAAGGGTTTTCTATAAGATTGATCTGATATTGGGTTATCATCAGGTGAATTTTAGACCATTAGATATACCACTTACAACATTCCATTGTAGATATGCCTTGTATGAGTATTTGATCATGTTGTTCAATCTCACAAACGTGCCATTAGTTTTCATGGCACCGATGAATTGGGTTTTCCCACCTTATATGGATGCATATGTGGTGGTCTTTGTGGATGATATCTTGGTGTATTCTCACACTCAACGCGACCATGCCAAATATATTGAGATCATATTGAATACATTGAGAGAGCATCAGTTATATGTTAAGTTCATAAAGTGACACTTTTGGATGGATAAATGTAAGAAACTGATTTTACACTATGGTATGTATCCTTTTAATTTGGGTTTAATTCTCTTTTATAGACCTAATGTCGATGCCTAATGAGTCAATTAAGGTATTATGGGTGTTAAAGGCTTGTTTAGTGCTCAGAACCCTAACCGGTGGTGGAAAATGGCCTATTGCACAGTTAGTTTAAACCATGTGAGATAAGATGCATAGTTTTTTTAAATTGTGTGAGGCTAGAGAGTGGGATAGAATAGGGAGTACAATTTGATATAACTATGCGATTTAGGATACACGACCATGAAAAATGTTGCAGACAAATTAAAGTGGATATTCGCATGTTTAGTGCACAATTTCCCTAAATGTGTGGCCTAACCATGCGGGTGACCCTTCCTATAGATGCTCGTGAATAGTTTGCGCACGGTTTGGGAAAACCATACAAAGGGTAAATTTAGGTAAATCTTCAATTTTGCCTTTAAAATATCTTTAAACAGAACCCATCCCCCCATTTCTATTTTCTAATGGAGGCATCCCCTTCTTTATTCATTTTTTAATCCAAAACCCATCTATTCTAGTAATTAAGATAGATCATCCATACAAAGTCTGAATCAATATCCTTTCATCTCGTTGGATCCACACCGGTACATTATTGATTCCTTTTTAATCTTATGTCATTCTTCTTTTAATCAACAATTTTATTTAAATGTAGGATCATATGCCTTGATTTTTGGGGATTGATCATTTCTTTAGATATACTCCAATCCAAGCTGAACTAGAGGCTAATACTAGATGAGGAGAGTCATACGAGTATGAGGTAGGTGGTCTATAACTCATTCATTGTTTTCAGTCATTTTATAAATTGTCATATCATTGCACCAATTTCATCGGACATTGTTTTTTGAATTTATATGTCATTATTGTAGTCATTAGGACCATGTTCTAAGACCCAAGATATATATTATATTCATTATGTGTGGTTATATCCACCACTTCAACCACCCCAAGTAGGGTGATGTGCCATAATTGGGTTTTTAGTGTTTTGACACCCTTGATCCATCGTTCGGGTGAGTTTGAGCTTAACCATTCTAATGATATACCTCCTTACATTAAATGACTATTGAATTGACTAGTGTCTAGTACCATGGTCCCTTTCCACTTTTCCCACCTAAGGTAAGTGCTTCACTTGATTAATTAAATTGTAAATAGAGTTGGAAAGTATATGGTATGAATATGACTTGGCCAAGTTATAATAAATGGATTCTTGTGATTTCTCATCCTTAACACAACCTTGTTATGTTATGAAAGGAAAAGGAGAGAACCAAGTATTTGAATATTAAATGACTTAAATATGGTTGCATTCCCCTTGGTCTTTTCACTCTAATGAAAGGAAAGGCTTGAACCTAATGAACCTATTAAATGGTGTGACCATCACTTGACTTAATTAAATGAATGAATTAAATATAAGGTTCCTAATTATATATATGGAACTTGAAATACTCATAGGGGTGGTCAGAATCAAGTTAGTTCTTAGATTCCTAAGGGAATGCCTTGAGCACTTGTGGATTCCATTCTGATTCAAGGATACTAGTTACCTTGGTTGATACCCACCTTGGAACCCAATCCTCTTCTATTAGTGAATTCCCAGTATGAAACCATAAGATCCCTTCTTTTATATTATATGATGGCTTAGATACACTCTTTAGATCCAACATGGATTATAAAAACATGAGGTTACTTGGTTATACCCTTGGGACTAGCTATAACTTATCTCATTTTATCTTCGATGTATTCCTTATACTCGGTTGGATCAAATTATTGTGGAATGTCTTGGATAATGATCCTTGGATTACACTCTTACCCATTAGCTAGGCTGTAGTTACTATTGATTTGGTGACCCTTGAGGTTTAGGTTTCCTTGGTTATTACGTTGGAACCCTTTTGATAATTAATATCATCATGGTTGCCTTGTTACGTCTTGGAACCACTACTATTATTATCACAAGGTGATTTATGTGATGGATATGCCTAACGTGACATATTTATATAAACTAGAAATAATTAATTAATGAACTGGTTACATTTTCAAACACCATCCAAGGGATGAATTAGGTACTTGGGTATTTACATTACTATACTACTTTAATTTTATATATGCTTGATTGAACTATTTCAATTTATATCACACAAACAGGATGTTATAGACACCATTGGTGGTGGAATATTGAGATTTATCTCACACCCTATCTGGGAGACTTTAGTACCTGGGAAGACTATATGGATGTAGGTGTTGGAAAAAGGAAGCAAGTAGCTTTAGACACTTGAATGCTTGCTGTATTAGGATGGAGCAGGTAACAGATGGCCGAGTAGGAGCTCGAGATGCTTGGGATAATTTTCAATTACTTTTTTCTACTTCTATATAATATGATTGTCTATTTATTCTATACCATGTTTTCTATATTTATAGTGAAATGAAATACATCATCATCTTTTGTATATTTATATCAGTTATTCCAGTTGTTCTATTTATTGTTATTCTTGTCTCTTTCCACCGCCATATGATTACTTATATTACTCCTTCTATTTACTTATGTTGTATTAATTATTCACTGTGCTACACTCTGGTAAAGAGGGAATAGTCTCCCCATGGACACACCTAAGGCCCTCACTGCTAGTCAACAACCTCTAACATTTAGGGAGATGTGCTTGAGGCCATGTGGCCAACCAGGCTTGAAGCACCTATTAAGTAGAATTTGGGTCTGAGATGTCACAAAGTGGTATTAGAGAAATTCCTTTCTTACTTTACTATTTGGAGAAAATATATTGGAGAATTAGAAATTCTATAGAACATGGTTATAAGCTATACTTGGGCGTCATGAACCCATATTCAGAGTAAATGCCAAGTTACCTGAATTATAATTGTTATCATTATTTTTCCTATTATAGATGATATCATTTAACCATTGGGTGATGAACATGTTATGTGGTGTTGTTGATTATTAATATGATTGAGAATTTCATTTCATCCTTGGACTAATGATATGAGGAAAAGGGGAATTATTACATGCATCATATTAGGCACCTAGAATTCACATGTTATGCATATTTCCATTCCATATAGGCGCATTTCATTATTTTCATTGCTTGATATGCCTATTATTTTTGAGTGATCCTTCCTTTGTATATATGATTGTGCTACTTTTGGGATGTGATTGGGTGATTTCTTGTTTCAATTCATGAGGTGTTATGGTCTCTCGTGGGTTGGGATGAGTAATTTACCAAATCAAACCATTAATTAGAAATTCAAATGGGTGTTAATCTCAGTGATAAGGAGTATGGGATCTGATTCACTGGGATGAACAAATCATATTAAATGAACCTTGATATAAGTTATAAAAAAAATAAAACTATAAAAGTGAAAAATGTATTATAAAATGAAATGGTTTCACATCCCTATCCCGCATTTTCATGTTTATGAAAGGTAAAGAAGTGAAAATAGTAATTAAATATAAAATGAATGAAATGGTTTCTAGTAAATGATGAGGCAAGGTAAAGTTGACCCTTCATCTACTGGAACCCCCGTAACTTATTCTTGAGGAATTACTGATACCCGTCCTTCTAAGTGGGTAGTTAGGGAAGCATTATAAGAGTATAAAGCCCTTTATTACATTCAGATTCCACTATTGTTGATTTTTGTATGCTTCTAACATTGTTCTTAGGATTGTACTTGGTGTTTATAGACCAATGACGCCATAATGTCCTTGTGTCTTGCGCCAGGAGGGTGGTGAAGACCATGCTCTAGATGTGGTGGTCCCTGAGCTACCAATATTACCTCCAGTAGTTCCACTTGAGGCACTACCCTCTATACCTGATCTGAGAATTGATGCCCAAGTTTGAGATAGTTTCCTATGTCTGATGCAGTCCATGCATGGTGCACCGCATCCTTCACCTATGATGGTTGATCTGACCCATGAGTTCCAGCTACAACATCCTCCCACCTTCTCGGGGGATGGAGGTCCCCAAACTGCTGAGTCTTGGATGGAGGCCACCTTTTCTATCTTTGAGCATCTGGAGATGCAACCTGATATGACCTTAATTTTAAATAGTTTTCCACATCTTTTTACTAAGTTTTTAATAATTTAATTATCATATTTTACACTTTTTTTAAATATTTGTACTTTTATAATTTTATAATTAAATTTATGAATTAATAAATTTTTATAATAAATTTTGTATTCATTGCCTTTAAAATATTAAATTTATCTTTCTTAGTTTTTAGGTTCTTTAATTTTTTTAACTATTCTATAAGTTTTTATTCAGATTTATTTTATAATTTTAGTTTTTTCAATTTATATTTATTTAATTAATTAATTTTAATTTAAATTAACAAATCTTTAATTTAATATTTTAGTTTTTTTTGATAATACAATTTAAACATATCTTATAATTCAAGTATTTAATGTAATCTTAATAATTAGTATAATCATCTAAATTTAATGTCTTAAATTACTGTATATTACTTGTATCAAATTAATTAACTATCCTTTTTAATTTTTGTTATCTTTTAATTTAATTTTTGTTTTAGTTTTTAGTATTGTGTTAATTAATTAGTTAATAATTTTATTTAATTCTAGATTTAGTTTAAGTTTCATATATTAAATTAATTGATTTAAGTTTTTCATTTGTAGTTAATAATTTAAGCCACCATTGTCCTACTATTCATGACCTACCAACACCTTTTCAATTATTATTATTAACTTATATTTTAGTTTTATATATTAAATTAATTGATTTAAGTTTTTCATTTGCATTTAATAATTTAAGCCACCATTATCCTGCTATTCGTGCACCGCTGATATTGAGCCTCTGCCTTGATATATTGTTGAAGGGTAAACCACCACCGGTAGTCGCCACTGGTAAAGATGGCTGAAGCCGATCCCGAATGAAACCCTGGTCGACCGCCACTAATAAAGGATTCAAACCCATACCGCCACGAGCCGCTGAAGACCTTGAGCCACCACTACCCTTCTCCTCCTCGCCTCCTGAACCAGGCTGAACCAGTTTCACCCACACCGCCGCTGGCCATCCCCTCTCCTTGGATGCGCTGTCGCGGCGCTCAAACCCCCCCGCACTACACAGAATAGAAGAAGGGGGGAGGAAATAAAAAATAAAAATATCAAAAAAACTTAATAAAAAAATATGAAACTAAAATATAAGTTAGTAATAATAATTGAAATAAAAATAGTAATAATAAATAAATTAAATAAATAATCTAGGAAAAATAATAATTAATAATAAGATAAAGTTAATTATTAAAATAAAATAATAATAAAATAATAAAATATTAAATTATAATCTTAATAATTTAACCTAATTATAAATTATAAACTTAATAAATAAATTAATAATTATAATAATAATATTAAATAAAATAAATAATTAACTTAATAATATAATAACTTTTAATCTTAATTTTTTTATTAAAATATTTATAATTAAATAAACATTTTAATTAATAAAAGTTCTTTTCAAAATTAAAATAAAAAAATAATCAATTAGGATATTTATTAATAATTAAATAAAAAATAACTTAAAATACTATTGAATAGTAATATAACAACAAGTTAAATAATAATAATTATAATTAAGTATAGAAGAAAATAGTTTTTAATTTTTTTTGTGTTTATTTTAACTGTTTTAACTGTTTTCTTTATACAGATACGTGTAGAAGCTCTAATCATGTCCAGATTCATCATTTTCAGTTGAGCGGAGTTAGTTACATGGGTATTTCAAGTATGAAAAGCTTCGCACGAAAAAACGCACGTGTGCGGTCAAACAAAGAAGGACTTAATTAATTTTGTAGAAACATGGGGGTGACTTGCATCAGATGAAAGTTGATTTAAATTCAGAGCAGCAACAGAACACATCTCATTCATCATTCACTTACCATTCAATATAGCTCATTCATTACACAACCACGGAGTGCAGAGGCATTTTCCAGGAGATTCCTTGGAGACTTAAGAGTCCAAGAGTAGAGGAGAAGAACATTTTGAAGGGAGATTTATTCTCCTTTCCTTTTTAAATTATGTACTCTATAATTGAATGTTTTTAATGTTTGTAATCAATATGATCATAGGTTAAAAATTTTAGTGTTCAGGAAATTGATTTATGCTAGTTTAATAAATTTCCTTTTTCATTTGATTTATTTTTAAAAGAATTATATCTGACTGGAGAGGTTTCTTTTGATTCTTGAAACTTAAATTGTTTATTCTCCTCTTATGCTTTATTTTCAAGTTTCATGATCTTTCTTCAAGATCGATCATGGAACCAATTCATCAAGTTTTAAATTCAAAAATTCAAAAACTTTCGGTGAGGTTTTTTTTGTTGACTTTTTACAAATTATTAACTGTATATGGTTCTTGAAGTTGAGAATCTCAAGAACTTAAATACAATGTGTTTAATATTCTAGCGAGGAAGGTTAAACCATTCATTTTTTGAGGAGTGAATTAAATTTTCATTTTAAATTAAAAAATTCATCCTTTAAAACAAGTAGAGTTGTTTTTCCTGAGCAGTCTTTTTATTTTATCATCCCTTAGTATTATTGTTCTCACAATCTGTTCTCTATTACTATTTCACTTTCGTTCTATTAAAGAAAAAACCAGTCTTTCATCATTACTTCTTTCAACAAAATAAAAAGATAAAAAAATATAAAAAAAATTAAAAATATAATTTCACCCATTACTAACAACAGTGGGATGTTTAGAAAATAAATTTGGTTGTGCTACCTTTACTGTGGGTTCGACCCTACTTTCCACTAAACTATAGTTAGTAGGAAAATAAAAATTTTAAACTTTGACTCATTTTCAACGATGAGAAGGTCAAGTTTTTGGCCCTATTGCTGGGGAAAAGAGATTGAAAAAGAATGCCCAGTTCTCTTCATGATTTCTAATTTTGAGAAAAATCATTGTTTTAGGATCTTTGAGAACAGTATTTCACAGGTTGAAGAGAATCTGAATAAAGAGAACTTGAATATTAAAATATCTTCACCTAACTTTCTTAAAATTTTTAATAATGAACCTGAAATTGAAATGGGGAAAATTTTGGAAGATAAAGATAAACTAGAAATCATAGAATCTAAAATTATTGAACCTAAGTTGAAAACATCTCTTCCCTATTTTGAAATTGCAAACCTAACAACCATTGAAATTTTGTTTGAGGAAAATTACGAGGAAATAATATTTGAAGAAAAATTAACTGATGAGATTTCATTTCCCTATTCTCAGATTGATCATTTTTTTAAATTTTGTGTACTAAAATGGAAAATAGTGTTGTTATATCTGGGGAAAATTGTTTAAATTTGAACAATATAGAATTTGAATTTCTTGAAGCTGAATTGAACAATACTTCCCCTATTACTTAATTTCAAAAATAAACTAACAATGTTTTAGAAAATGAACTCTTTGAATGTGAACTTGGAGAGGTTGAACACACACTTTATTTAGGAAGAATTAATTTTTCTGAAGTAGTTGATGTTGAGTGCATGTTAACTGATGAGGATATTTTGGAATAAATTTATAACATTGTTAAACCTAAACTTGTTAATGGTAAAATAAATTCTCTTCCATGTTGTTCAATTCCATCCTCAACTGAGTCGGTTGAAGATTATCATCTTGATGCTGCTAGTAGTTAAGAGGGGGAATTACACTTGAGTTCCAGTGTTTCTAATTCTGTTCAGCACACTACCATTGTCCCTCTTGAAACTAATAGAAAAAACCCAATTATTATCACTCTTGAATTTGATTTTGTTAATGTTGAAGTGAGATAAATTTTTAGAATAATGATTTACCTCTAGGAGCACCTAGTACACTGCTGTCCCCTCATAAAAATTCTAATTTGGTCAAATCTGAATATAATATGAAAGTGGATAGCACTACTTCCAAGAGTGATTTTGTTAATACCTTTTCTGTTTCTTATCTTAAAATATTCTTGGTAGAGCTTGATGGAGTTTATTCCTTTCCACATGCACTAAATTTCTTTTAAACCATTAAGAAGTTATATTTTAATGATATTATTTTTGCTCAACTTGATGAATCCCTTGAGAAGTTTATTAATGTTAAAGGGTTTACTTAGGTATTTTTATAGGTTTTTAGAGTTCAATATTTGTTTTCTTTAGTTTTGGTATCCTCAATTCTAAATTCATTGTTAAAAATATTTGGGCTATCAATATGTGGTGGTTTATGGATAAGAAACCACACCCAACTAGTGGCCATGATTAGTTTATAGGTGAGTCTGGATGAGGACTTTAAAACTAGCACTGCATGGGAGGTAACCCATGATTTTTCTTGTTCCAATAAGTTTTTTTATTGAAATAAAGTCTAACTGGAGACTTAAAATCTAGTGATTCATGGGAGTCAAACCATGGTTTCTCTTTTGTTTTTACTTTTTTTTTCTTATTTTACTTTGAATGAAGTATTGTTTGTTGTTGTCTTTGTCTACTCTACGTGTGATGGATTTGTCTTCTTGGTCTTGCTATTTTTTATTCTTATATTAGAAAGTATACTGATAGTGTCATTTGAGAAGAAGAACATTCCCTTATTATTTGATTCATATAGAGTTAAAGCTTGAGTATTAAAGGATTAAAATTTTTTAGGGATGTTCCTTCATCAAATTTTTTCTTTTATTTTTCTACTCCTAATTACTTTAAAAGACAAAAATTCACTAATAAGTCACTATTACACTACTGTCAGTGAATCACTACCTCACCAATTCAATTGAGTCACCAATGCACTTGAGTCACTGACAATAGTGTCAGTGAGCTAGTGATTTTTGTTATTCCTAGAAAATTTTTATGATTATACCTCTTTAGAAAATTTTTCTATACTTTTCTCTTTGCTAAAAAATTCTGCTACATATTTGTGTTTGCTGAAAATTATGTTACCTATGACTTTATCTTTGGTTCATATTTCCCGTTTTATATAAATTTAATTGTTTAGTTTATTTTTACTAAAAAAATTCTGTTTCATGTACTAGTGAGCTAGAAAATGGAGTTTCAATGGTTTAATATTTTCACTGTTTGGATTTAAGTGTGTGTGTGTGGGGGGGGGGGGTACATGTAGGCTGAATGTTTATTTTTTTTATTGAATGTGTTTTAATTTTTTGGGTGTTTTCACGTGTATTTTTATACTCAATTGAAAACCTAATTGAATCAAATTCTTAAACGGCTACACCCTTTTCACCGGTACTTTAATTCTTTACATGAAACTGTTTGAGCTTAGTTGAAATTTTTTATTTACTAGCTTAATAAAAATGCATGTGATTTTTTAAAATATTTTTTTGTCAAACACTTACTATTTAACTACAATGTGACCTTTACACATGTCATTCATTTACTTCAATGAAAATATACTTTGAGCTTAAATAGTCTAATTATTATCTTCTCCATATTTGAATTCAACTTTGGGGACAAAGTTGATTTTTAAGTGTGGGGGAGGGGGTAAACATTTCTTGAGATAATCTATTCTTTAACGAATCTCATCAATTCCCACTACTCCTTCATCAATTACCACTACTTCTTAAAATTTTTGTTAAAAAATGGTTAATTCTTTTCAAAATTCTTTCACAATTTTTGTCCCTTTAGGCTTTACATTGTATTTTAAATGAGTCTTTCCTAAAGACAATTACCATTTTGGTAGTTAAGACTTGCCTTGAATATGAAATTCTTGACGATGAATGATTTTTGAGTGAACATGCTTAGTAATTTTATGAATATTTGGTTTAGGAACAATGTTTGATAGTGATATAGGATACCTTTTAGTGGAGTTGAGATCATAACTTTAGGAACCAGAAGTTTGAACTTGATATTAGGGGACTCAATTTTTTAAATTATTTAAAAAATAATAATCACCTTAGTGAGCCAGTTTAAATGGTTGTTATATAAATCTTTTGAAACTAGAGTAAAATGGGAATTTGGGAACCCACAGTGATTCTCTGAGACCCTAGGCACTGGGTGCATTTCTATTAACTAAATCCCTTTATATAATATTGAATAAGTGCTTATATACAATGCTCATCACAAGATAAATGACTTGGTAAATTTTTTAATAAAGTGTCTAGAGTCAAAAATGAGTTCATTAAGGTTAAAGGAATAATGAAGGGAAAATGAAGAGGTGGGCAATTGGTTTGTATGGAACCATTTAGGTTATATCAATAAGGTGATTTTTTTAAAAAATTAACTTAATTTTTTCTTTTGGAACTTAGGTGAAAGTCAGAGTACACAATTCTTTTTGTTAAGTTTTTAATTCCATTTACTTTTTACCTTTTATCACTCTTAAACTTAGAACTTAGATTTGAATTATAATAATTCATTAGGTTGTTTTATATTTGAGGACATACATCCTAAAAAATGGATGATTCCTTGCTTTCTTAATTACTCAGTAAGTATACGAAGTTAGACAAGATTTCATTTGAAACATTCCATTTCAAAAACCTTACTTACAGTCTCTGGTCCTCATAAATTGTTTAACATTCTTCAATTTGAGCTGAATAATAAAAATATTTTCTATTTTAAAATGGTAGTAAAACATGGGATTGATTGAAGACAATCAATGCTTAAGTGTGGGGGAATTTGATGTGGCCTTAATTTTACATAGTTTTCCACATATTTTTACTATGTTTTTAATAATTTATTTATCATATTTTTCATTTTTGTTAAATATTTGTACTTTTATAATTTTATAATTAAATTTATTAATTAATCAATTTTTAGAACTAAATTTTTATTTATTTCCTTTAAAATATTAAATTTACATTTCTTATTTTTTATGTTCTTTAATTTTTATATTTATTTTATAAGTTTTTATTTAGATTTATTTTATAATTTTAGTTTTATCAATTTAGATTTATTTAATTAATTAATTTTTATTTAAATTAACTAATCTTTAATTTAATCTTATAGTTTTGTTTTCATAATATAATTTAAACATATTTTTCAATTCTAGTATTTAATATAATCTCAATAATTAATTTCATCATCTAAATTTAATGTCTTAAATACTGTATATTACCTGTATCAAATTAATTAACTGTCCTTTTCAATTTTGGTTATCTTTTAATTTAAGTTTTGTTTTAGTTTTTAGTTTTGTGTTAATTAATTAGTTAATAATTTTAATTAATTATAGATTTAGTTTAAATTTCATATATTCAATTAATTGTTTTAAGTTTTTCATTTGTAGTTAATAATTTAAGCCACCGTTGTTCTGCTATTCATAACCTACCGACACCTTTGTAGCCAAAATGTAGAGACCCGAAGCCTGACGTACATGGACATTACATTACATTCGCGGAATACTTAGTACATAACAAAAACACACACACAAGGACCGTAATAGTTTAGTGTCTTTGGAAACTCGGAACGTAATCTTCTAATCGTGGTGAAAGATCCTCAATATCTCCCATAAAGATCTTCCCCTTTTTTTACCTAAAACCATTCTTTATATCCTGGGGAAAAGAAAACATAAAAGGGTGAGCTCAAATGCTCAGTAAGGGTAAACAAAAGAAAATCAATCACATCATATTCATAAGAACATAACTTTTGGAAATCATAACCTGAAAAAGAGAGCATAATTTCATAACATGGGATAAATCATAGTAGTGAAATGAAATCCCAATAATCATAACTTAAAACATGAAACTTTGTGGCATTCACACATAATCATAGAGAATCATTTCTTGTTAGTCAAGACTCATTGCCAAGACTATCTTAGTGGACAAAGTCCCTTTCTGAATCGAGTAACCCTCGTTTCAGTCCTGTTTCACTGAACCGGTATAACCTACCATTCCAGCCATGTCTATCTCATGAGATATAAAATCTTTACCCAATGCATTGGAGGGAGATATAGGTCCCACCCATCTTATAATGAATCCTTTCTTATGTGTGCCACAAAACCATAAATCATACATCATTGCATAACCCATGTAATAAAAATGGGATTCTTAAACAACATGACATCATAAAACCATTCATATAAGATAAAGGAATTCATAAACATAAATCCATCACAACATAGTCAAATAAATGTAAAAATATGGATAGGAATAGAACCCTTTATTATCTTAGATGGAAAATAATTTTGATAAAACACTTGAAATGAATTCTTGAGGAAAATATCCTTTCTTCTTCAAAATCAATTTCTTTTCACAAAACATCATGCAATTTTAAAAGAAAGAGATTTTATTGAAAATAGTCATGAAATCTTTTGGAGGAAGCTTCATGAAAATAAGGCTTTATAAAACCGTAAAAATCCGTTTGTGCCGTATAAGTTAAAAAAAACATTCTTCGTACTTTTGTCGGAAAAGTCAAAAAAGTACCTCGTACGAAAAACGACAAAAGATTCCTTTCATATCCTTTACTAAAAATTCACCGAGGGGTAAAATTGGATTTAAACAATTGTAGTTGGATGGAAATAATATTACATATTGAGGAAACATGGATGTGGATGATAAAATACACCCCAGTAAATACTTACGAATAAACAATCTCGGATAAAAATGAGATTGTGATATTTCCCTTACCTTAGGTCCAATTTGCTTCGTATGTGTCCGAACCTCCTGTATAATGATTTAAATAATGTCATTGACTTATTAAAGAATCATATTCATTGTTATGATATCATATATGGTTCACTTATGACATTATATTACCCGTTCTTTTGTAAATTCCATGTTAAAGAAGCGTTTTGGGTAAAATCGTTTCATTTATCGTAGGTGTTTTGACTTGTTGTTCTTGACATCATTATTACTTATATCATGATTTACTCACTTCCAGAATATAAAATATGATTTATATATCATATATATTCAGTATATATATATATATAATAGGTAGATAAATAAAATGAAAAACACCGTTCATGGAGACGGTAGTCCGTACGTACGCATGAACACTGTTTTCCTTTCCTTATTGTCTTGAATGGCAGTAAGTTGATGACATACATATATATATATACATAAATCCAGTAACTTTATAATTTCATATATTTCATTATTATTTCTTATATATATACTTTATAATCATTCTTAAATGGTTAACATGGAGAATGAATCTCATCGCGTCGTGGAGACGGTATTCCGTACGTACGCACGAGTGATGATATCGTTCCTATGATCGTGGAAATGTATTGGAGTATATATATATTATTTCAGTATCAATATTACTTTATAATAATCATAAATAGTTACTCATTATACCATTATACCCATCCTTGTAAAGTGATGGTGGAAAAATAGATTACACCACGGCGTGGAGACGGTATTCCGTATGTACGCACGCGCGGTGATTTCTTTTCCCGTAGGATGGATAGATGGTGAAATAGGGTTGTTTCATACTTATAATAACATATCAGTGTATGAGTGATACTGATGTTATTACTTCATAATGAAACAACCTAAGAAGAAGAAGTGGAAGAAGAAATAAAGATGAAAGAATTGGTAACGGTAATTACCTCTTCTTTGAAGCGCCTCTTTGAGACCTCCTCTCAGGGCACTAAAATTGGTCTTTGAGGAAGACCAGAACCTCTAGGATGTTTCTAGGGAAGTGGAGAAGAGATTTTGGCAGGGGTTGGCCGAGCTTGAGTGCTCAAATTGGTGTGAGGAGGAGGGGGAGGAGGTGTCCTTTTATAAGGGAGGAGAGGGGCACCTTAGGAATATCTCAAAATATTATTTTATATTAAAGTCAAAATCGGTTTATAATGGTTCCAAAGGGTCTTATTTCGAAGCTAAAGTGGGGATGGGTCGAAATCCTATCAACCAATAGAATTTAGACAAGTTTAGGATATTATTTTAACCTTATCAATTAGATTTAACTCTAAGTTAAATAATTTAACATTTACCGTGTCTTTTTGTTTTCTTTCACTATATGGTTAATACACTTACTATAACATGCCAAACGAACCCCAAATTGTTTATTATTAATATATATATCCTTATCTAAGTCATTTGGCCGAACCTTAGATTTTTAGGAATAAAATAACAATTAATAATATAATATTTGATTTAAAAAATATTTTGTGTCAATTTTGACACTATTTGATATATGATTTTTGTGAAAGTCATAACAGAATTAAATGTTCGAACCAAGTTGATTAAATCAACATTAATATATAATAGAAACCTAGAAAATTAGTGGAATTCATAAAAATTTTCAAATTACATTTATTTTGGTGTTTATAACATCAATTATGTCAATATTTCATTAATAAGATAATTACTGCATCATCGTTGTGTCATAAATAAATTAAATTATTTGATGTCTAAAAATTACAAATAAAATACCATCATGTAGGAAATCTTTTTATCTTTCTAATGAATATTTACAATCGAATTTATCTTATGTATAACCCCATATTAAAAATGATTTACTTATTAAACTTTGATTTTAACTATTTTAACCTTTCTTTAAATAAATTAATAATAAATGTCCTAATCTAATCCAAGTGGGCCTAAATGGTCATATTTTATTCCTAAGTTTGTTTTTGGTCGAATTACACTTGTCCAATAGAATTAGGACATGTGTTAGGGTAATATTAATATCATATTTACCCTTAGTTACCCTATTTACTATTAACCGCGGTAAAAAAAAGTAAAAAGTTACTATTCACCAAAAATTATTTTCATCTCATTGAACCACATTTTAGTCCTTGATATTAACCGTGTCTGTCGGATTTTCAAAATTCTATTCACAGAAGCGGTAAAATTAAGTTTTATGCAAAATTCAGTTTTTTAACCTACCACTTAGTAGTTTCACTATTCATCAGAAATTGATGTTTTTCAGAACAATGCCAAAATTTCATCCTAAGCTATATTTCATATTCCGAATTCAAAAATGAAATCTATTTTACCAAATTCATAACATAGAAGTTGCATTAATTAATTTTATAATTAAATCCCGCTGTTAAAATAAATAGCGTGTTTTTAGGAAACAATATATATCAAAAGATTGACACTTGATTATGTCTGGTTTAAATGTGAAATTACAACCAATGACCAACATTGTATTAAATTGTAAAAATATATTCTAAATATACTTTAAAACCACTCAAATTAATAATTTATCACTATTAATTATTTCGATTAAAAAAGTTGTTTTTAATTATAATTTAGTAATTTTCACTATTCATCAGAATGTGAAAGTTATCCGAAAAGTACCAAAATTTCACCTTAGGCTAAATTCGATACTCCGAATCCAAGAATGAAGTTCATTTTGAAAAATAAGATTTACAGAATTTTAAAAAGTGGTTATTACTATTCATAACGGCTAGTTTTAATAATATTTTAATAGCATATCATTGTTTCGTGAAACTCAGTATTACGTACCACACACGCTATCGAGGAAGGTTGCGATTGCGTGTAATGCAAAGCAAGTCAAGGATGCGTGTTGTGCAAGCTCCTTTTGGTGTAGCGTACAACACAAGACATTAATAAAATTAAAAAGAATATTTTTCATAAAATCTCGGGCTGTTACATTCTACCCCCCTTAAAATGAATTTCGCCCTCGAAATTCGTCGGGGTTTTAAATGGTTTACTATTCGAAAGTTTCTTTAATAGAAACCCACATCGTAAAAAGGAATACCAAAACTTGGCTTTAATAACTAAAGTATGAAATGTAACGATTACCCAAATAAACTAATCATTGGGTTTCCACATAGGTGAAAATATGGATATGGAAGAGAAATCTAACCATCATGTTCTGATGGAGAGTGGTAGAGAACATGGCTATGGAAAAGCCAGTAATCACAAATCCATAAATTTGTGACGATCTAAGGTACCATCTGATTCATCAGGTATAAGAGAACTAGGACAACATTTTTGGTTTTCAAGATCATTTCCCTAAAGTTAAAGAATTTGAATTAGAATAAATACTTACTTTATTTTGGTACAATCTCACTGTTGTTCGTGCCTTTAACAATTTCCACTTCATCTCTTAAATAAATGAAGTTGAATTTGTTATTCGTGAAGTGTTAGCAGATCATGTGATAGAATGACGGGTCATTCCATCTGTCTCAAAAGGTTAGCAAAATTTATATACATAAGTCGATCTATAGTGGGATTAATCATATATGGTTCCTAAAATGGGCTTATACTTCATATATCATACTGCTGAATATAATAACACTAGTTTCTACTAAACAGGGACTTCCTGTAGGTCAGTGGTAGGGTATAAAGGCCAGTCGCACTTCGGTTGTGGGTTCGATTCCTATAGCCTTGTCCGATGCGATGGGCTGTCGCCCGTCCTGCAGGTTGTCCTTTTTCTAAAACTACGTTACTATAACATCCCATCAATAATATCGAAAATCTTCCATCCTTAAACAATACTAACTTATGTCCAACATAATCCAGTCTAATCTTTAGGCTTATACATAATACTGCAGTCCACACTCATAATATAGTGACAACGATTACCAGAGATTTAATACTGTCGTTGATCCCCACATATCATAAGATATGTCTTGTTGGTCACATTCCAAACATTCAAAGTCCTTAATCGTGTATTCTCTTGAATACCTTAGTGAAAACATGAGTGCAGTTAAAAGTTAACACTTTCCACATACCAAAATCCTCAAAATTCTATATACTCAAACCATGATATCACTTAGTCCTTATATCAATCATGAGCTCATGAATACTGTTAAACATCTCGTTTTCTCGTTTTCCCTTCATTATGCGCATATCATCTTATTTCCAAAAATATCTGAATAACCTTTCATGGATACTGGTAACATTAATCAGACAACAGTGTAACAATCCTTACATGTCTCTTTATTCTAAAGTACCATGAGATTACTTATACAACATTACACATGATAAACATGTAATCATTCCACTACATTCTTAAACCATTGACTGTGCTTCAACAATTCTTTCATCTCACATATCATTTGTAGTCTCTTCATCATCATCCACATAAATACTTCCCATACGACCATACTGATTATCTTCATGAGACTTTCCCTTAGGGCATTGGTTTGTATAATGCCCGCACATTCCACATTTAAAACATTTAACCATTGTTGATGTCGTAGCAATACCATTATCATCATCCATGTTGTTAACTGAACCTTTTCCTTTGCATTTACTTGCTTTGTGTCCTTCTTTTCCACACCCAAAGCATCTTCCAGTTCCTTTGAAACATTCTCCTTGATGCCTCTTCCCACATGATTTACATAGGGGAAATTGAACTTTCTTTCCTCTATGATCATCATGAAACTCCATCTTTCTCTTATTAGCCGAGTCAGGAAACTTACCAAATTTTACTTTATTAATCATATTATGAGATTGCTGATTTGGCATAATAATGATGTTTGGACTTCCAAATCCCATTTCATTTGGTTGCTCATAAAAAATATCATTCCATTGTCCAGCATATCCTCCATTATCATGAATCACCTTGTTTCCATCCATTTTCTAAAACCCAAAAAGAATAGCGTGAGAGGCAAAAATCATGCTAGGGAAAACAACATTATAAAGGGGGAGTACCTTCAATATCTAACATCTTAGGTTTAATTCTATGATCGTTAGCGTAGTTCTAGTACTATAACCTATACGTATACTTAACCTTAGGGACATCCCTAGACATACCTTAGAAATATCTCTAGGGATCTCACTAAAGTTCTCGCATCCTAGTTTCCAAAGGTTGACTAAACCTTTCCTCTGATACCAACTGTAGAGACCCGAAGCCTGACGTACATGGACATTACATTACATTCACGGAATACTTAGTACATAACAAAAACACACACACAAGGACCGTAATAGTTTAGTGTCTTTGGAAACTCGGAACGTAATCTTCTAATCGTGGTGAAAGATCCTCAATATCTCCCATAAAGATCTTCCCCTTTTTTTACCTAAAACCATTCTTTATATCCTGGGGAAAAGAAAACATAAAAGGGTGAGCTCAAATGCTCAGTAAGGGTAAACAAAAGAAAATCAATCACATCATATTCATAAGAACATAACTTTTGGAAATCTTAACCTGCAAAAGAGAGCATAATTTCATAACATGGGATAAATCATAGTAGTGAAATGAAATCCCAATAATCATAACTTAAAACATGAAACTTTGTGGCATTCACACATAATCATAGAGAATCATTTCTTGTTAGTCAAGACTCATTGCCAAGACTATCTTAGTGGACAAAGTCCCTTTCTGAATCGAGTAACCCTCGTTTCAGTCCTGTTTCACTGAACCGGTATAACCTACCATTCCAGCCATGTCTATCTCATGAGATATAAAATCTTTACCCAATGCATTGGAGGGATATATAGGTCCCACCCATCTTATAATGAATCATTTATTATGTGTGCCACAAAACCATAAATCATACATCATTGCATAACCCATGTAATAAAAATGGGATTCTTAAACAACATGACATCATAAAACCATTCATATAAGATAAAGGAATTCATAAACATAAATCCATCACAACATAGTCAAATAAATGTAAAAATATGGATAGGAACAGAACCCTTTATTATCTTAGATGGAAAATAATTTTGATAAAACACTTGAAATGAATTCTTGAGGAAAATATCCTTTCTTCTTCAAAATCAATTTCTTTTCACAAAACATCATGCAATTTTAAAAGAAAGAGATTTTATTGAAAATAGTCATGAAATCTTTTGGAGGAAGATTCATGAAAATAAGGCTTTATAAAACCGTAAAAATCCGTTTGTGCCGTATAAGTTAAAAAAAACATTCTTCGTACTTTTGTCGGAAAAGTCAAAAAAGTACCTCGTACGAAAAACGACAAAAGATTCCTTTCATATCCTTTACTAAAAATTCACCGAGGGGTAAAATTGGATTTAAACAATTGTAGGTGGATGGAAATAATATTACATATTGAGGAAACATGGATGTGGATGATAAAATACACCCCAGTAAATACTTACGAATAAACAATCTCAGATAAAAATGAGATTGTGATATTTCCCTTACCTTAGGTCCAATTTGCTTCGTATGTGTCCGAACCTCCTGTATAATGATTTAAATAATGTCATTGACTTATTACAGAATCATATTCATTGTTATGATATCATATATGGTTCACTTATGACATTATATTACCCGTTCTTTTGTAAATTCCATGTTAAAGAAGCGTTTTGGGTAAAATCATTTCATTTATCGTAGGTGTTTTGACTTGTTGTTCTTGACATCATTATTACTTATATCATGATTTACTCACTTCTAGAATATAAAATATGATTTATATATCATATATATTCAGTATATATATATATATAATAGGTAGATAAATAAAATGAAAAACACCGTTCATGGAGACGGTAGTCCGTACGTACGCATGAACGCTGTTTTCCTTTCCTTATTGTCTTGAATGGCAGTAAGTTGATGACATACATATATATATATACATAAATCCAGTAACTTTATAATTTCATATATTTCATTATTATTTCTTATATATATACTTTATAATCATTCTTAAATGGTTAACATGGAGAATGAATCTCATCGCGTCGTGGAGACGGTATTCCGTACGTACGCACGAGTGATGATATCGTTCCTATGATCGTGGAAATGTATTGGAGTATATATATATTATTTCAGTATCAATATTACTTTATAATAATCATAAATAGTTACTCATTATACCATTATACCCATCCTTGTAAAGTGATGGTGGAAAAATAGATTACACCACGGCGTGGAGACGGTATTCCGTACGTACGCACGCGCGGTGATTTATTTTCCCGTAGGATGGATAGATGGTGAAATAGGGTTGTTTCATACTTATAATAACATATAAGTATATTAGTGATACTGATGTTATTACTTCATAATGAAACAACCTAAGAAGAATAAGTTGAAGAAGAAATAAAGATGAAAGAATTGGTAACGGTAATTACCTCTTCTTTGAAGCGCCTCTTTGAGACCTCCTCTTAGGGCACTAAAATTGGTCTTTGAGGAAGACCAGAACCTCTAGGATGTTTCTAGGGAAGTGGAGAAGAGATTTTGGCAGGGGTTGGCCGAGCTTGAGTGCTCAAATTGGTGTGAGGAGGAGGGGGAGGAGGTGTCCTTTTATAAGGGAGGAGAGGGGCACCTTAGGAATATCTCAAAATATTATTTTATATTAAAGTCAAAATCGGTTTATAATGGTTCCAAAGGGTCTTATTTCGAAGCTAAAGTGGGGATGGGTCGAAATCCTATCAACCAATAGAATTTAGACAAGTTTAGGATATTATTTTAACCTTATCAATTAGATTTAACTCTAAGTTAAATAATTTAACATTTACCGTGTCTTTTTGTTTTCTTTCACTATATGGTTAATACACTTACTATAACATGCCAAACGAACCCCAAATTGTTTATTATTAATATATATATCCTTATCTAAGTCATTTGGCCGAACCTTAGATTTTTAGGAATAAAATAACAATTAATAATATAATATTTGATTTAAAAAATATTTTGTGTCAATTTTGACACTATTTGATATATGATTTTTGTGAAAGTCATAACAGAATTAAATGTTCGAACCAAGTTGATTAAATCAACATTAATATATCATAGAAACCTAGAAAATTAGTGGAATTCATAAAAATTTTCAAATTACATTTATTTTGGTGTTTATAACATCAATTATGTCAATATTTCATTAATAAGATAATTACTGCATCATTGTTGTGTCATAAATAAATTAAATTATTTGATGTCTAAAAATTACAAATAAAATACCATCATGTAGGAAATCTTTTTATCTTTCTAATGAATATTTACAATCGAATTTATCTTATGTATAACCCCATATTAAAAATGATTTACTTATTAAACTTTGATTTTAACTATTTTAACCTTTCTTTAAATAAATTAATAATAAATGTCCTAATCTAATCCAAGTGGGCCTAAATGGTCATATTTTATTCCTAAGTTTGTTTTTGGTCGAATTACACTTGTCCAATAGAATTAGGACATGTGTTAGGGTAATATTAATATCATATTTACCCTTAGTTACCCTATTTACTATTAACCGCGGTAAAAAAAAGTAAAAAGTTACTATTCACCAAAAATTATTTTCATCTCATTGAACCACATTTTAGTCCTTGATATTAACCGTGTCTGTCGGATTTTCAAAATTCTATTCACAGAAGCGGTAAAATTAAGTTTTATGCAAAATTCAGTTTTTTAACCTACCACTTAGTAGTTTCACTATTCATCAGAAATTGATGTTTTTCAGAACAATGCCAAAATTTCATCCTAAGCTATATTTCATATTCCGAATTCAAAAATGAAATATATTTTACCAAATTCATAACATAGAAGTTGCATTAATTAATTTTATAATTAAATCCCGCTGTTAAAATAAATAGCGTGTTTTTAGGAAACAATATATATCAAAAGATTGACACTTGATTATGTCTGGTTTAAATGTGAAATTACAACCAATGACCAACATTGTATTAAATTGTAAAAATATATTCTAAATATACTTTAAAACCACTCAAATTAATAATTTATCACTATTAATTATTTCGATTAAAAAAGTTGTTTTTAATTATAATTTAGTAATTTTCACTATTCATCAGAATGTGAAAGTTATCCGAAAAGTACCAAAATTTCACCTTAGGCTAAATTCGATACTCCGAATCCAAGAATGAAGTTCATTTTGAAAAATAAGATTTACAGAATTTTAAAAAGTGGTTATTACTATTCATAATGGCTAGTTTTAATAATATTTTAATAGCATATCATTGTTTCGTGAAACTCAGTATTACGTACCACACACGCTATCGAGGAAGGTTGCGATTGCGTGTAATGCAAGGCAAGTCAAGGATGCGTGTTGTGCAAGCTTCTTTTGGTGTAGCGTACAACACAAGACATTAATAAAATTAAAAAGAATATTTTTCATAAAATCTCGGGCTGTTACACAAAATGTCATAAAGACATCCAATAGATATACAGTCGGTGCCTCATTCACTTATCGACACAGCCACCTCAACCACCTAACACTTCATTCCATCAACCTACTAATATCCCTTGTCTCACCGATGTTACTTCCCCATTCTCAACCTACCGACACACCCATACCCCGTTGATCTTCCACGCTGCTACTGACACTCGTTCCTCAATCAGTCTCACTATCCCTTCCTCCAGTTACCGACACTGCCAATCTTCCCACCAATGCATCAATGTCTTATCACCTACAAATAACTCATAGTCACTATTGCACACATTTCATTTCACTGATATCCCATTGGTACCACCCTTCTTGACACACCGTCCCTGCCTTCACCCAAATCACACCGCCAACCTTAGAATTCAATGGTGAATCTGCAGATATTCTCACATCGATACCTCTTACACAAGCCACAACCCACTGTCAACCTAGACCTACCATCGACTCATCTCATCCTCCACACATAGAGCTAGACCAAACTCAAACCAGATCCTGACTCGAAATATAGATTCAACACGATCATTTACATTAAATCCTGCAGATCCGATAAACCAAACCCATGCAGATCTCAAAATCAAACTCGATTTCTCCTTTCTCACTTCAACGTCAAACCCGAATCCCTACCTGTTGTTCATATCTGTTTCCAAACATTCCTCTCCCATAACCAAAGAACCTTCATGCACCGCTGATATCAAGTCTTCGCCTTGATATGGTGCTAAAAGAGAAACCAGATTTTTTTATACGTTTTTAATTTTTTTTTACAGAAAACGGTTAGGGATTTTTTTTTTCAAAATGCGCCGGAAAGGCGGCATCTGCGATGCTGCCTTTTCCTTTTGGGTGAAAGGCAGCATTGCGGCTACCACCTTTGCACTGTGGCTGAAAGGCGGCACCCGCGATGCCGCCTTTCCCCTAACAAAAAAAATTTGATTTTTTTTATTTTTTGTTTCATTTTGTTTATATATTTATTTATATATATAATTCATAAAAAATGTTCAGGAGGATTCCACCTTTCACCTAACAAAAAAAAATTACTATTTTTTAAAATTTTGTTTTGATTTTTTGTTTTGTTTTGTTTATATTTTTATTTATATATATAATTCATAAAAAATGTAAAAATTATCATTTTTGAAAATTTTGTTTTTATTTTTTGTTTTGTTTTGTTTATATATTTATTTATATATATAATTCATAAAAATTGTTCAGGAAAAATAATTTATAAGCTTTCAAAACCACCTACTTGAAAGTTAAAAATGTTTCAAGTACGTGACTTTGAAAGACTATAAAATATAAACCATAAGACCAATATATACTAAACTTTAAACATTCATTAAACATATAATAAATTGTTGAAAACAAAAATCATTTCATAAAAAATGTTCATGAAAAATAATTTATAAGCTTTCAAAACCGCCTACTTGAAACTTAAAAATGTTTCAAGTACGTGACTTTGAAAGACTATAAAATATAAACCATAAGACCAATATGAACGAAACTTTAAAAATTAATTAAAAATATAATCAATTATTGAAAAAAAAATCATTTTATAAAAAATGTTTATTAAAAATAATTTATAAGCTTTTAAAACCTCCTACTTGAAACTTAAAAATATTTCAAGTACGTGACTTTGAAAGACAATAAAATATAAACCATAAGAACAATATAAAAAAAACATTAAACATTAATTAAATATATAAGAAATTGTTGAAAACAAAAATCATTTCATAAAAAATGTTCATGAAAAATAATTTATAAGCTTTCAAAACTGCCTACTTGAAGCTTAAAAATGTTTCAAGTACGTGACTTTGAAAGACTATAAATTATAAACCATAAGACCAATATAAACGAAACTTTAAACATTGATTAAACATTTTGAATTCAACCCCACATCAATATGATGCACGGTGTCGCTAGTATCACATACATATATAATCTTTGATGCATGAGAACATGTTATATCTCCTTTTATGGGACAACAAAATCTATTTTTTCCACCTTCCATGTCCATATCCATATCAACATCCGGCCACATAAGGTTATGGTGAAAGATATACCACATGAAATTCTCATCTATTCCCATTCCTGAAAATACCAACCCCTTCAACACCACTATGCTTCCAACCATTATAATTTCTTCCACAATTGTCACCCCATTTCCCCAGGCCTAGTTGATCAGATGAAAACACCAACGATTCCGCATAACCCATAGAACTCTTCATCACCAAATATTTATCCTTTATCATCTTTAAAAGTATACTGTAGGACCTCCTTCATCTATTCATTCCAAACACTCACATACAAGTATACTATAAACATAAAAACCAACAAATTTTCCGGAAAAAAACCTAAAAATTTGTTGGTTTTTATGTTTATAGTATAATTGTATGTGAGTGTTTGGAATGGATATATGAAGGAGGTCCTATAGTAGCCTTTTGAAGATGATAAAGGATAAATATTTGGTGATGAAGATTTTAATAGGCTATGTGGAATCGTTGGTGTTTTCATCTGATCAACTGGGCCTGGGGAAATGGGGTGACAATTGTAGAAGAAATTATAATGGTTGGATGCATGGTGGTGTTGAAGGGGTTGGTATTTGAAGGAATGGGAATAGATGAGAATTTCATGTGGCATATCTTTCACCATACCCTTATGCGACCGGATGTTGATATGGATATGGACATGGCGGGTGGAAGAATGGATTTTGTTGTCCCATGAAAGGAGATATAACATGTTCTCATGCATCAAAGATTATAGATGTATGTGATACTAGTGACACCATGTATAATATTGATGTGGGGTTTACTCCTATATGTTTAATCAATGTTTAAAGTTTCATTTATATTGGTCTTATGGTTTATATTTTATAGTATTTCAAAGTCATGTACTTGAAACATTTTTAAGTTTCAAGTAGGAGGTTTTGAAAGCTTATAAATTATTTTTCATGAACATTTTTTATGAAATGATTTTTGTTTTCAACAATTTCTTATATGTTTAATCAATGTTTAAAGTTTCGTTTATATTGGTCTTATGCTTTATATTTTATAGTCTTCCAAAGTCACGTACTTGAAACATTTTTAAGTTTCAAGTAGGTGGTTTTGAAAGCTTATAAATTATTTTTCATGAAATTTTTTCATGAAATGATTTTTGCTTTCAACAATTTCTTATATGTTTAATGATATTTTAAAGTTTCGTTTATATTGGTCTTATGGTTTATATTTTATAGTCTTTCAAAGTTACGTACTTGAAACATTTTTAACTTTCAAGTAGGAGGTTTTGAAAGCTTATAAATTATTTTTCATTTCCATAGACATAAAACATATAAATGAACATAAACAATGAATGTCTATGTCTACGGTGAGGAGATCCTGTCCCACATGGTGTTCTAATAATAGGACGTCCGAGGTGAGATCTCTGGGGAGTCTAATGACCTAGAGAGGGCTAATACTCAGGTGCTGGAACATCGAATTTCATATCCTCCACCTCTGTGCCAGTGGGAGAAAATGTCAACTTCACCTCGTACTGCCCTTTTCATCCTTCTCCCACTTAGGTGGTTGAAGGACCTGACATCATAGCAGTGGGGAACAAATCATGTGGTGGAACTATACCCCAACTCTACGATGGGTCTGGACTCCAAGGCTACGATGACTCTGGATCCAAAGGCTGCAATCCATATGAACCCCATGATGGAGAAAACTGAGGATACCCCGTCAAAAAAGATGGATCCCATGATAGATGAGGCACATCCTACATCGGCTCTGACTGGACTACTAGAGGGCCGACCTCTGCTTGTGTAACTGGTGAGGTCTGACGTGTAGGACGACGCTGTCTACATCGCCGTGGTCATGGCTCCTCAGCACCAGTAGCTGCTTCAGGATCTTCCTCTGCGGAAGGAACCTACTGTCTCCGTGCTGGACGCTCGAAGAGGCTCTCAGCAAACGCATGGACAGATGACCTCAGCTCCAATGCTTGAGCATGAAATGCTTTCTGGCTGAAGACTCTATCCTCAGCCTCATCACTCATATGAATAATACTGTCTGTGTGACTCTCCTGTAAACAGATTAAAAATGAATTAGAAAATAACTCAAGAAACATAGTAATATAATTTAATTGACTTACAATCATATGCATCTCTCTGCCGGCTCGGGTAAGATTCAGTATAGACTTCAGTCTATACCATGGCTCATACTCATGCTATGCTGAAAGAGATAACTGCATCATAGGAAATCCCTGGATACGAAACTTTGTGCGTCTACGCCAACAGTCGAGAAATACAATATGTACTCGATGCCAGTCGTTATCCAGCCTCCCTGTCAGCTTCATCCCATGAAGCTGATCTGTCTGCCTTGGCGGTAATGGAATCCGCTGAGTCAAGAGAAACTGGCACATGAATCTGTCAGGCTGGTTCCACTCAACAATATGAAAGTGAATGAGTGGTACTACAACCGTAACATCGTCAAGACCAACCATGCAGTATGGAGGAAAATGGTCTATAACAAACCAGTATGGAACCCATGAAATCTGAAATAACATATTACCCTTGTTAGAAAAACTCTTAACTAAAAAATGATGCTATTATTAAATTTGTTAGACAGTTATAGATTATATATACATACCTGATGGGGTAAGAGAAAGTCCAACTCGAGCCGATATATGGCCAAATCGTGTCTCGGAACCACATTGAAATTGTGTTACTGACACCACCTATAAAATACAACATCGATAGTGATAAATAATGAGAAATTAAAGTTAATAACTTGTAGTAGCATCAGAAATTGATAGAAATGAGTGATCATACCAGCGTCCACGCGGAGCGTCATGCTACACCGCCATCTCGACCGGCGGACCAACAAGATCAAGGCAGAATGCGGGGATGTGCTCCCATGCCCACATCTGAATAAGGATGACGCATCCCCCGAGAACTGTGTGCTTCCTATCAGATATCCTGCATAATGCTCTATATGTGTATGCCAAGTAGGCGGATACCCAACTGTACATCCCTGCCCGATCAAATTCTTCTAGCAGGGGTTGATACATCATGTGCACGTGCATCCCTGAATGATCCATACACATGGTCCCTCCAATAAGTTGTAATATATATGCACGTGCACAACACATCACTGTCTGCTCATCAGCATCATCAGCTAAAAGTAGAATCTACGACTCCAGCCAAGGCATGGATATTGATGCTCCATCGGTAGCACTATGATCGGACAAAATATCAACGCCTAACACGTGCTGATCAAGTTCAGGACAAGATGCCAGAGTGGATCCAATAACGGGTCTCCCATGGATAGGAAGACCAAGAAGCACAACCACATCCTGGAGGGTGATGGTCATCTCTCCCTCAGGCAGGTGGAATGTGTGTGTCTCTAGTATCCACCTCTCCACGAGTGTAGCTAGAAGGTGATGGTCTACAAATCTAAAATCTGACACTACAATACCATAGAAGCCAACACGATGCAAGTATGGTATAATGGCAGGAGGGGGATCCATGTGATGAAAATGGTGCACTTGACGCACCCTGATCAATCGATCTGGACCACCCTCTATCACAACCTGTGAATAATGGGTAGCCTACTAACTGAGTAGTATGGTGTCATTCATCTTCATATAAACAAATGAAATGATTTGTAAGTGTAAACTATAAATATAACATCACGATCAGTAAAATATTATGATTTGTAGAATACAAGACATGTCATGTTTATTCACAATGTTTTATGAAATTTTTTACCAAAAGAAAGGGGCATGTCTTCATGTTTTTCAAAGCATATTACTAAAGTTTATTAAGACATGCTTTTACCTAGAATTGAGTGTTTTGTAAGATATGGTTTTATATATTTATATATATAAATAATTTGTCTGTGTTATATAGATGTTTATTAGAAAAGGATGTGATTTATAATTTATATATGATTGTCCACATGATTGTATGTTTCATGATTATTTTCTCAATCACGTAATGTTTTGAAAACCAATGTAAAGGGAAGTTGTTTTTGGGTTTACGGTTCATCTTTTCGATTTTATGATTTAGAGATTAGGGTTTCACATTTTTCCTTTTGGATCTAGGATTTTGTATTTTTTTAACGATTTACAGTTTAGGTTAATGATTTGAGAAAATATTTTCAGGATTATGGTTTAGAATGTTAGGATTATGGTATAAAAAAGATGTTTTTGGGTTTACTGTTATGATTTTCAGTTTTGGGGGTCAGAAAACTGAGGTAAAAGGAAGATATAACAACATAAAATTTAAAATATGAGAATCTCCCAATAACGACAATACATCATTGTGTCTTAGAGTGTGAACTCGACCCAACAATGTTAGGGCATCGTTTCCGATTATGACCTTCTTGATGACATATGGTATATCTCAAACTCTGTCTTTGTTCTTGAGGCTAGTCCATCTCATTTCTCATCCTTCTGGCCTTTGGTCTCCCACGAGGACGCAACCGATTCATATCAGGTACCACTATAGGCTGAACTTCGGGTATTGGGAAATAATGAAACTCTCCAATAGGTGTCCATGGTGCAACAAAACAGTTATCAATGGTGTTCATCTGGTACACTGGATCAACATATGCTTCCCATGATATGTTAACAGAGGCTCATGCTACAATGGCGTGTGAGCATGGAAACCATAAGGCCTGAAAGTTTCCACATTGACATTGCCTCATTTCTAGTAATACCACCATTTTTTCACCAATGCTATTTGTGATGGGGTTCGACATATCATGAACTTTAAATCAAGATTCTTCTCATCGAAATATGAATATATGATAACTAGAAGCTTCTTCAATATTCTTTTCAATCTCTCATTGAAAATGTCTTCCGTACGTTAGCCCCTGATGTATTCCATCCGATGCTAGTTTTTGTTTATCAACAAAGTACTTCACATAACGATATAGTGTCTCCTGAACTAGGGAAGTTATAGGTAGCTTTTGAAGCCCTTTGAAGACACCATTGATGCACTCTACAATGTTGGTGGTCATGTGTCCATACCTCTTCCCCCCATCATATGCCAATGTCTATTTTTCTTTTGGAATTCACATCATATAATCATAAACTTATTCATTAACCTGACGAATTTGTTCGAAATGTTATTCAAACCATCATTGATCTGACTCATATGCTACACATAATAGACGATACTTCACATATTTTGAATTTATCTTTACGTTGATATACAAAAAAATAACAAATACAATGCGTACCAAGTCTGGTGATTGCCTTATTCATCGGTTCGTTGTGGAATTTTTTTAGGAAAGTTTCTAGTACTGTGTCTAATGTAGAACCGATGATGTGTATTTGGGTAACTCCATGTATCAGGATCTTCATTGATTGCCTCATTAATTTCCCAATGCCGATCAGATATCAAACAAACACCCCGAATGTTGGGGAAATGGTTGTTGATACATGTAAAAAACCAACTCCATGATTCATAGTTTTCTTTCTCTACAATGGAAAAGGCAAGAAGAAGAGGTGAATGGTTTCCATCTTGGGTTGCCACAATCAATAATACACACTTGTATTTTCCGTATAGAAACGTTCCATCAATCTGAATGAAGTGTTTGCTAAAACGAAATGAAGAGATACATGGGAGGAATGCCCAAAACAATCGATGAAATTGAACACGAGATGAATCAAGTCTGTTATCATGAGACACATATTAATTTGTATCAAAATTGAATACAACTTGGTTATGATGACTTAGTATAGCTATAAATTTCAGCAATACTCAATATGAATCATCCCAATCACCATAGACCTTCACAATTACCTTCTGTTTTGCCATCCATGCCTTATTATACGAAATCTTATAACCAAATGTCTGTTGTATCCTCTCTTTCACAAGGGCCATCGGAACATCTTGACATGTCCTAATCATCTCAACAACAATGGATGACACAAATTCTACATCTAATGAAGTATGATCTTGTGTCAGGCTTGGCTGAATGCAATTATGAGCTGCCTCAATCCTCGAGATTCTCTAACCTCCAAATACAAGGTTCGAAATCGCCCTCAATAAAAATCTACAATCATCCCCATAATTCTCACAATGTATGACATATTTTCTATGGTCTGATTCGTAAACTACATAACTATAGTGCCTCTCAATGTGAAATCTATTTAGCGTACTTTTTAATGCATCTTTACTTGGAAAATTCCTTTCAAAATATAAAGTTTTGTCCATATCACTAAAACTATCTTGTATAAATCCGAGAAACTCAGTTGCTGGTGTGAGAACATTATCTTCAAATTTAGGCACACGTGTCATTGCTTCTGACCAAGATGCAAATAGCGGTGGATGATTTATTGTAGGTCGATCCTGTTGTACAACTAATGCATTTCTCGAAAATTTCGTTGTTCCTTCCTCATCAGCACTATTATCACCATCTGTTTCATTATTACGAAACTGCTCATCAGATGTCGGGTTAACATGTATATCTGGGAGATCAAGTAGGTTTTCCTCTTCTGCATCATTTGGAATAGTCTCAACTTCATGGGACAGACTATCTTCAATGACTCTTGTAAGTCTATGTCTTTGTACAATTGGATGTTGTTGTTGTACATTAGAAGCATCAACATATAAATCCATCATGGTACCATCCAACCATTGAGAAAACAAATTAATTTTTTGGATCCATTGCGCATCATCAACCAATGGACAAGCTAGATTCCACAATGTTGATGGGAACTGAAAATGTCTATTACTCATTGACTTGATCTTTTGATCAGGTCCTAGATTTAATGAGCCATGAATTCTATCTTGAAGGTCACTTAGGGTTACACAATCAGTTGTATTAACCACTGTTATTGGTTGTGTACTGTAAGAAGCTCCTTTCTTAGTTTGAATAACCTCCCCATAACAGTACACACATGAAAAAATTATGCTCTACATAAAAGAAGTTTTTTGATCAATATTTTGATAATGTAAGTGACATTAAGAATGATGGTTACAAATATAATATTTATTAATCCAACTTATTTTTAATATGTAGTTTAATTACATCTTCAAAGTATAAAAACTTAACTTTTGAATTTTGAATGATTTTTTGAATGTCAAAAACCATTCAAACTTCAAAAGTTAAGTTTTTATACTTTGAAGATGTAATTAAACTACTTATTAAAAATAAGTTGGATTTTACCTCATGTTCAAATAATAACTATTACTTCTAAACTATACAATATTTATGATACTTAAATTTTAAAAGATCTTATATCCTAAACTAGGTTATTTCTTAGTACACTTTTTAATTAGTTAATCATTCTTTAATCATTAGTTATTCCTTACTAAATTATGAATTAGTTATTCAATAACATAGTAGAGTTAAAATATAAATAACATAGAGTTAAAAAATAAATAACACCATGTTTCAAGCTTCTCCCCCTTATTGCAGTGAATTGGATATCAAAATTTCAGAAAACCCACTGTCACATGGGTTTTATGAAATTTTGATATCCAATTCACTGCAATAAAGGCCAGAAGCTCGAAACATGATGTTATTTATTTTTTAACTCTATGTTATTTATATTTTAACTCCATGTTATTTATTTTTTCACTTTTACTCCATGTTTTTTTTAACAACATGTTGTTTTTTAACTCCATGTTGTTTTTTAACTCCATGTTGTTTTTTAACTCCATGTTGGTTTTTAACTCCATGTTATTTAATATCATTTGAACTGTAGTTTTATTTTTAACTCTATGTTATTTATTAATTAATTTCTAATTAACCATTCCTAATAATAACTATCAAAATCATTACTAAATTATCAATTTATCATTTGTTTTCTTAGATATTTTAGTAGTTTATAAGGAAATATACATATCTTAAGTTAATCCCCCAGGAGTGTCAAACCAGAATGCAGCAAGGCCCATTGTCGTCCACCAGTTCCCGTTCGAGTCTAGCACAAATCGGTGTTTTCGGGTTTTACCCCTAGGTACATCTATGCCAGAGCCACATTAACTTGTTTTTATCTAGAAAAAGATTTGATAGCTTAGATAACATAGTCTTTATGCTACGAAAATTTCATTAAAAGAATCCTAAATTAATTTATACTAATGATAATTATAATTTCTAAATATATATAACTAATTAAACAGTCTAATAAAAAAAATTTAAAACTAACTAAACTACTAAAGAATTAAAATATTTAACTATAAACAATTCAACTAAATAAAAAACATTAAATTTTAAAAAATATTTAACTAAAATCAATTCAACAAAATAAAAAACATTAAATTAAAAACCATACCTCTAAAAGCTTTCCAAAAATTTCAAACCGCAAACTTCGCCATAAAAGAGAGAAAATGAGAGGTAAATGGGTGTTTGGAAGTGAGGAGAAGGGGAGGGGGGTGCTGCCCTTTTATAGGGCGCGGAGGCAAAGGCGGCACCCGCAGTGCCGCCTTTTGCAATGATGCCAGGAAAAAGGCGGCACCTACAGTTCTGCCTTTCGCAATGACGCCAGGCGAAAGGCGGCACCCGCTGTGCCTCCTTTTGTATGAAATCATCTAGAAAGGCGGCATCGCGGGTGTCGCCTTCACCACATCAGTGATCCGCGCCGGCAGTGCAAAGGCGACATCGCAGATGCCGCCTTTGCGGCGCATTTTGAATTTTTTTCCCTAACCATTTTCTGTATTTTTTTTTAAAAAACGTATAAAAAACCCGAGAAACCACCGTCGGTAGTTGCCGCTGGTGAAGACAGATGAAGCTGATGCCGGATGAAACCCTGGTCGGCCACCGCTGATGAAGGATTAAAACTCTCACCACTGCAATCCATTGAAAACCTCGAGCCAGCACCAACCTTCTCCTCCCCACTGCTTGAACCTGGCCGAACCAATTTCACCCACACCACCACTAACTGTCCCCTCTTCTTGTTTGCGCCATCACGACGCTAAAACCCCCCTTGCATTATGAAAAATAGAAGGGGGGGGGGGAAATAAAAAATAAAAATATAAAAAAACTTAATAAAAAAATAAAAAACTAAAATATAATTTAATAATAATATTTGAAATAAAAATAGTAATAATAAATAAATTAAATAAATTAGTTAGGAAAAAATAATAATTAATATTAAGATAAAATTAATTATTAAAATAAAATAATAATAAAATAATAAAATATAATCTTAATAATTTAATATAATTATAAATTATTAACTTAATAAATAATTTAATAACTATAATAATAATATTAACTAAAATAAATAAATAATTTAATAATATAATAACTTTTAATCTTAAAATCTTTTATTAAAATATTCATTATTAAATAACTATTTTAATTAATAAAAGTTCTTTTCAAAATAAAAATAAATAAAATAATCAATTATAATATTTATTAATAATTAAATAACAAATAACTTTAAATACTATTAAATAGTAATATAACAATAAGTTAAAAAATAATAATTATAATTAAGTATAGAAGTAAATAGTTTTTAAATCTTTTTATTATGTTTCTTTTAACCATTTTAACTGTTTTCTTTATGTAGATATGTGTAGGAGCTCTAATTATGCCCAAATTCATCATTTTTAGTTTATCGGAGTTAGTTACATGGGTATTGCTAGTACGACAAGCTTCGCATGAAAAAACGCACTTGTGCGGTCAAGTAAAGAAGGACTTAATTAAGTTGGTGGAAACTTGGGGGTTACTTGCAATAGATGATAGTTGATTTAAATTCAGAGAAGTATTAGAACACATCTCATTCATCATTCACTTACCATTCAATAAAACTCATTCATTGCACAACTGTGGAGAGTAGAGACATTTTCTTGGAGATTCCTTGGAGACTTAGGAGTCCAAGATTAGAGGAGAAGAAAAAATTTAAGGGGGATTTATTTTAATTTACTTTTCAAATTATGTACTATGTAATTGAATGTTTTTAATATTTTTAATCAATATGATCATAGGTTAAAACTTTTAGTGTTTTGGAAATTGATTTCTGCTTGTTTAATAATTTTCCTTTTTCATTTGATTTCTTTTTACAAAAATCAGATCTGACTGGAGAGGTTTGTTCTGATTCTTGAAACCTAAAATTTTTATGCTCCTCTCATGCTTTATTTTCATGTTTCATGGTCTTTTGTAGAGATCGATCAAGGAACCAATTCATCAAGTTTTAAATTCAAAACTTCAGAAACTTCTGGCAATTTCGTTTCTGTTAAATTTTTACAAATTCTTAACTTTATCTGGTTATTGAAGTGGTGAACCTAAATAAATTAAATAAAATGTGTTTAATATTCTAGTGAGTAATTTTAAACCATTCATTTTAGAGGAGTTAATTCAATTTTCATTTTAAATGAAAAAATTCATACTTTAAAACCAATAGAGTTGTTTTTTTCAAGCAGTCTTCTTAGAATATAAATTTGGTTGCACTACCTTCCCTATGGGTTTGACCCTACTTGAAACTAAACTGTAGTCAGTAGTAAAATAAAATTTTTAAACTTTGACTCATTTTCAACAATGAGAGGGCCACCTCCTGATCGGAGGGTCAAGCTTGTTGTGCACATGATACATGATTCAGCCAAGCGTTGGTGGGTTGTAATTACCAAAACTGGTCACCATTAGGGCATGGTATGGGTTGATTTCCAGAATGCCTTCTATGATCAGTTATTTCCTCAAACATCAAGAGATAATAGATCTATAGAGTTCATGAATATCAAGTAGGGTTCGATGTTAATTGTGTATTATTCAGTGTGTTTCATCTAGTTACACCACTTTGCACCGCTTCTATCTAGTGATGAGCTCTCGCGTGCTCGAAAATTCTAGGATGGGATTGTGTATGCCACCCACACTCAGGTGAATGCTTTTTTTTCAATTACCTAACTTTTTAGAAATACTCAACCATGATCTTATCACTAAGTGAAACCCGAGGGATGACAACAGTACCAGGTATAGAGGACTAGCACTGTGGCAGGTTTGTAGTTCCTATAGTAGCAGAAAACGATCTCTCAAGGTTTCTCATTAGGGAGGTGGTATCTAGAGTACCCATGAAGATATCTCCATGGTGTGTCATCAGTGTGGACGATAGAGTTATATAAAGCCTCAATGTGATAGAGACCATATGGATTTCTAGTCTTACAATTGTATGGGGAACCTTCAATATTTCTGTTGATTTTTTCCATCAGCTTCTAGTGGAAGAGGTTACACCCTAGATCCACCTTCAGGGGAAAGTTATTATATGCCACATCAAGTGGGGAGTTGGATTAGAACTGACAGTACTGGTCGAAGAGGAGGTAACGACCATAGTAACCATACTCCTGATCACCAGCAGTGCCATCATAGTATTTTTGATCATAGTTGTCCTACTGCTGGATAGGGCTGCAGATCAGTTCAGTTGCATGCATTACAACCAATACCCGAGGATTAAGCTAAATGTACATCTATAGTATGATGTTATATTCTAGTATCCTTCATTATAGTATCTTATTTACTAGATATAGGTGATTCACACTCTTTAATCTCATTATCTATCATAGAAAGTCTTGGAATAGAAATATAGTATTAATGTGGTGTAATGAACCTAAATACATCGTTGGTAGTATGTTCAGATGGAATATTCCTGTTAAGGGTCTTCCCCCTTGAGGTAGGAAGTTATCCCTTCTTATGTGAATTATTTTTTCTTGAGATAATGAGATTAGATGTCATTATTGGGATGAATTTTTTGGTTTCATATCATACCTTTATAGTCTTCTATCACCGTAGGGTATCATTTACATCACTAGAAGGTAGTAGTTATCTACATAAGGGTGAGTGGGATGTCCAGGCTCGTAGAGATGGAATATATTATCATGGACTTGTTAGATTGACTTCTATATTTACAATATATTCATGGAGTATTGACGTTTAAATCAGGATGAGTTCTCTCCAGTAGTATATCATCTCAGGGATGTCTTTCCTGAAGATTTTTTCTGGGATACCTTCTAAGAGAGAGGTAGAGTTTATGATTGATCTCATTCCAGGAGTAGTTCTAGTGTCCATTACTTCATATAGGACGGAACCTACTAAGCTCTAGGAGCTCAAGTGGCAGTTATAGGATCTCGAGGCCAAAGGTTTTGTACAACCTAGTACTTCCTCTTAGGGCTCGCCCATGATTTTTTCCAAGAAGGTAAATGGGACTCTTTTTCTATGTGTGGATTACAGATGATTAAACCATCTTATTTTCAAGAAATAGTATCCACTACCATAGATAAATTATCTATTTGAAAAGGTCCAAGGAGCTAGGGTCTTCTCTCAGATCAACCTAAGATCGGTCTATCATCAGGTGCGAGTTAGGTCATCAAGCATACCTCGTACAACTTTCCGTAGAAGGCATGGTCTTTATGAGTACCTATTTATTCTGTTTAGTCTCACAAACACACCCACCATTTTCATGGATCTAATTAATAGGGTGTTCCACCCTTATCTAAATTCCTTTTTTGTAGTATTTTTGGACAACATCTTGGTGTATTCTCACACTCGTAGAAACCATGATAAGAAACTTGATATTGTTCTCAATACACTGATAGAGTATAAAAGTTATGACAATATTGATAAGTTCCACTTCTAGATTGATAAAGTTCACTTATTGGGTCATATTATCTAGAAATTAGGGGTCTCTATTGACCTAGAGAAGGTGGGTGATGTAGTTTCCTAGGAGAATCTCAAGAACATGTTTCACATATGGAGTTTCTTGGGGTTGGATGGTTATTATAAGAATTTTATATAGGACTTTTCATAACTTTCTTCACATCTTTATAGTCTTACAAAGAAGGGTGTTAAGTTCTTGTGGTCAAAAGAGTGCGAGAAAGACTTTTAGGATCTAAAAGGGAGGCGTGTCTCGATACCTATTCTGATTCTTATAGAGCCAAGAAGAGGCCATATAGTGTTCTATGATGCATCATGCATTGGAATAAGAGTGGTGCAGATGCAAGAGGATAGATTCATTGCACAAAGATCTTGATAGTTGATGCCTCATGAGATAAACTATCTGATGCATGACCTCAATCTCATAACAGTTGTCCATGCCGTACATTGTTGGAGAAACAATCTATTGGGTGAGTGATTTGTGGTGTATAAAGATCACAAGAGCCTCAAATATATCATCACATAGTGTGACTGTAATCCCAGATAGAGAATATGGGTCTAATATATTAATTCCTTCAAATTTGAGCATGCCTATAAACCTAGAAATGGTAATGTAGTAGCTGATGTGCTGAGTTGTAAAACTCAGGAACATGTCATATGGGAAGAGAATGATGAATTTAAATTGATAGCCCTATTATATAAGAGTCATCTAGAGTATAATGATAGTCATGAGAAGTCCTATCTCTTAGCCTTGACAGTTACCTCTTCCCTCCTTAGGAAGGTGAAGTGTAGGAAATTTTCAGATCCTGAGGTCTTGGTTCTCCATGAGATTATTTGAGGAGATGAACCACCTTCAGATTGGTATGTGGAAAGAGATGAAATATTTCATATACATGGGAGTTTCTGAGTTCCTAAATATATGAGAGAAGAGTTTATGAGAGAGTCCCATGATTCTCAGTGGACAGTTCACCAAGGCATCTCCAAAATATATTAAGATATATAATGCTAGTATTGGTGGTCTGAGATGAAATGTCAGACAATATGCTTTATCATTAGGTATTATAGATATTAAAAGGTGAAGGTAGAGCACTAGAGATCTTTAGTATTGTTACTGATGCTTCTAGTAATCAAATGGAAATGAGAAGATATTTCTATGGATTTTTTAGTTGGCTTACCTAGGTCACCAATAGGTAGCGATGCTATAGGGGTAGTTATTGACCGACTGATGAAGGTAACCCACTTAATTTCTATTTGGGAGACCTTCTCAGTTGATTATATGTGAAGACTCTATGTCCATGAGATCATTTGACTGCATGGGGTCCCTCATACCATCGTTTAAAATAGAGACTCTCGCTTTATGTCACAGTTCTGGAAAGGGTTGTAGAAAGCTATGGGAATATAGGTGTTTATGAGCATAACCTTTCACCCTCAAACCAATGGAAAATTAGAATGGATTATATATTCTCTATAGGACATTATCTAAACATTAATCCTTGATTTTAGTGGTTTTTTGGAGAAACATATCCCTCTCATCAAGTACACCTATAATAATAGCTTTCGGGTGATAATTCAGATGGACCATTTTGAGGCCTTGTACGACAGGTCATTTCGTTCACCTCAGTGATAGATAGAGATAGGTGAGGTAGATTTAATAGATCCTCATGTTGTTAAAGAGACTTTAGATTAGGTTCATCTTATCAGGAAGTGTATGTCTACTAATCAGTCTAGAAAAAAATCGTATGCTGATCATCGCCAATGACCACTGGAGTTTGAGGTCAGGGATCATGTTTTCCCATGGGTATCACCTAGGCTAGATAATAAATGGATATAGAGGAAATTGAAGGTTTCTAATCATTATGTAGGTAAATTTTATATTTTAGAGAGATTTAGGTTGGTAGCCTATCATTTTCTATTACCTCATAGGTACCGTTCCATGTACAATATCTTCCATGTTTCACAGCTTCACCAGTATCATGCCGACCCATCTCATACTTTTGATCATGAGTAAGTTGATATGGATACTGATACTTCCTTTGAGGAGTATCCTATATGCATCATTTTACAGATCATAAATGATCTCCAAGGCCATTATGACCCTCTAATACGGGTGCTATGGCAGCACGAATGTGTAAAGGATGAAACTTGGGAGCGAGATTCCAACATATGTGCCCAGTGGCTAGAGTTGTTCTCAGATATTGTTTCACCTCCCTTGGAAGGTGAACTTGAGGATGAATTCATTTAAGGGAGGAAGACTGTAAGAACCTAATTTTTCACTCAATTATGGATCCTTTTAATTTTATCTAATTTGCTTTTATAGTCCTAATACAAATGCCTAATGAGTTAGTGAAGGTATCAGGAGTGTCTGAGATTTGTTCAGAGCTCAAAACCCCAATTGATGGTGGAAAATGGCATGTCACATGGTTAGTTTAAACTATGTGAGGCAGGATGCACAGTTTGTATAAATTATGTGAGGCTGGATAGTGGTATGGAATAGGGTGCATGGTTGGATCTAACCATGAAATTTGGGACACATGGCCATATAAAATGTTGTAGACAATTTTCATATTAGTTTTTCATGGTTGGATCATGGTTTCCCTAACCATGAGGGTGACCCTTCCTATAGATGCTCGTGTATGTTTTGTGCATGGTTTGGCCAAATTGTGTGAAGGGTAAATTTAGTTAAACTTATGGTTTTACCCTTAAAATTTCTTTAAACTTAACCTATCCTCCAATTTATATTTTCTAGTAGAGGCATCCCCTTATTTCTACCTTTTTGAATACAAAACCCATCTATTATAGGAATTGAGATAGATCATCTGTCCAGAGTCCAAATCGATCTCGATTTATCTCATTGGATCTACATCGATACGTTCTCGATTCCTTTTTAATCTTATGTCATTATTCTTCCAATAAAAGACGCTATTTAGATATAGTCTCATATGCCCCAATTTCTGGGTGTTGATCCATTCTTTAAATCTAATCCAATCCAAGCCATACTAGAGTCTGATACTAGATGAGGAGAGTTGTGCGAGTATGAGGTGGGTAGTTTATAACTCATTCCTTTTTTTCATCATTTTATAAATTGCGTATCGTCACATCGATTTCATTGGGCACCATTTTTTGAATATATATGTCATTCTTATAGTCATTAGGACCATCTTATAAGACCTATTCTATATATGCTATTCATTTTTTTTGTGGTTACATACACAACTTCAACCACCCCAAGTAGGGTGATGTGCCATAATTATGTTTTAGTGTTTTGACACCTTTGAGACACCATTCAGGTGAGTTTGATATCGACCATTCTAATGGTATGATTCCTTATATTAAATGACTATTGAATTAAATAATGGATAGTACCATGGTCTTTTACCACTGGTCCTACCTAAGGTAAGTTCTTTACTTGATGAATTAAATTGTAAATGGAGTTGGGAAGTATATGGTATGGATATGACTTTTCATAGTTATAATAAATGGATTGCTTGTGGTTGATCATCCTTAGAACAACCTTGTTATGTTATAAAAGGTAAAGGATAGAACCAAGTATTTGAATATGAAATGACTTAAATATACCTGCACATTCCTTAGCCTTGTCACTCTAATGAAATGAAAGGCTTGAACATAATGAATCTATTAAATGGTGTGACCATCACATGAATTACTTAAATGAATGAATTAAATGTAAGGTGGCCAATTATATATATGGACCTTGACATAATCATAGAGGTGGTTAAACTCTAGTTATTTCTTGGATTCCCAAGGGAATTCCTTGAGCACTCATGGATTCAATTCCAATTCAAGGATGCCAGTTGCCTTGGTTGAGACCCACCTTAGAACCCGATCCTCATCTATAAGTGGATGCCCAGTATAAAACCAAAATATCCCTTATTTACTATTACAGGATGCCTTGGATAAACTCCTTGGATCTTGCATGGATTCTATGAACATGTGGTACCTTGGTTATACCCTTGGTCCTAGCCATATATTATCAAATTTTACCTTGGATGTATTCATTGGACTTGGTTAGATCACATTATTGTGGAATTACTTAGACAATGCTCCTTGGATTAAACTCTTACCCCTTAGCCAAGATATAGTTACTACTTAGTTAGTGACACTTGAGGTATATGTTGCCTTGGTTATTACCTTAGAACCCTTTAATAATTAATATCATAATGGTTTCCTTGTTATGTCTTGGAACCAAGACTATTATTATCAAGAGGTGATGTTAGTGCTGAATGTGCATCACACGACCAATTTATATAAACTAAAAATAATTAATTAATGATCTGGTTACACGTTCAGACATTGTACAAGAGATGAAGTAGGTACTTGGGTATTTACATCACTACACTGCTTTACTTTTATATATGTGTACTTGCACTGTTTTAGTTTATATCACACAAACAAGATGTTATAGACATCATTGTTGGTAGCCTATTGATATTTATCTCACACCCTATCTAGGAACCTTTGGTACCCAGAAAAACTATATAGATATAGGTGTTGGTAAAGGGAAGTGGGTAGATTTGGACAGTTGATTGCTTGCTATATTAGGATGGAGCTAATAGCAGATGACCAAGCAAGATATCAAGATGCTTGGGATAGTTTTTATTCCTTTTTTATACTTTCTTATATCATTATTGTCTGCTGATTGTATACCATTTTTTCCATCTTTATAGTGACATGATGTTCATCATCATCTTTTGTATATTTATATCATTTATTATAGTTGTTTCATTTATTATTATTCTTATCTCTACCTTCTACCATATTATTAATTATATTGATTCTTCTATTTACCTATTTTGTATTACTTATCTTCAATTCTACACTTTGGTAACGAGGGTATAGTCTCCCAATGAACACACCCAAGGCCCTTGCTGCTAGCCAACACTCTCTGGCATTTGGGGAGATGCGCTTGAGGCCGTGTGGCCAATTGGGTTCAAAGCACCGATTAAGTGGAATCTAGGTCCAGGATGTCATAATAAAGTTCACTTACTGGGTCAAATTATCTTAGATTCAGGAGTATCAGTTGACCTAGAGAAGGTGATAGCTGTAGTTTCCTGGGAGCATCCCAAGATCATCTTTGATATACATATTTTCTTGGGGATATCTGGTTATTATAGGATCTTCATTCAAATTTTTTTATTCCTTACAACACCTCTTACGATATTTACTATGAAGGGTGTGAAGTTTAAATGGTCAAAATACTACGAGACATCCTTTAAAAATTTTAAAGGGTGATTGAATTCATCACCAATCCCAAATATTCCAGAGTTTGGAAGAATCTATACAATTTATTGTGATGCATCAAGCATCATTCTAGGAGTTTTTCTAATGAAAGTGGAGTGTGTCATGGAATACAGGTCTCATCAGTTGAGTTCACATTATAGGAACTACCTGACACATGATTTTGAGTTAGCCACTATGGTTCAAACCTTTCATTGTTGGAGGCATTACTTATTAGGATAGTGTTTTGTGGTGTATACAGACCAAAAAAGACTCAAGTTCATATTTACATAGTGTGACTTGAATATCAGGCAATGAAGGTGGTTTGAATACATATAGTCTTTTTTACTTCAAGCATGACTATATTCCTGGAAAGGGAAAGATAGTTTCCAATGCTCTGAGTAAGAGGACTCAGACACAGGTAGTTCAAGAGGCTAGTAACGAGTGAAAACTTATGGACCTGTTTCCTGAGACACATTTGGAGGTTCAAGACCATCATGGAAATTTTTTACTTTCATCATTATTAGTGACCTATTTACTTTTAAAGAGAGTGAAGATAAGGCAGATATAAAATACCAAGGGCCTGGTCCTATGGGAGAGTATTGCAGGTCATGACCCATCGCCTAGTTGGGTCATTGATGAGAATGAGATCTTGCACATTCATGGACACATCTGGGTTCTTATAGGTGTCTAAGAGGAGTTTATGTGAGAGTCTCATGCATCTATATGGGAAGTAAATCCTATTATTACCAAGATGTATCATGACTTACACCGCCAATACTGGTGGCCATGGATGAAAAGGGAGATAGATGGGTTTTTTACTCTATGTTCCACCTATTAACAGGTGAAGGTAGAACACTAGTGACCACCATGGATTTTATATTCATTACCTATTTCTGAGTGTAAGTGGGATGAAGTTACCATGGATTTCATGATGGGATTTCCGTGATTCCATATGGGTGATCATAGACAGGTTGACAAAGGTTTCCCATTTCTTACATATTCATGAGTTTTTTTTTCAGTGGATGAGATTAAGAGGATTTACATTCATGAGATCATAAACCTCCAAGGAGTTATATATTCTATAATATTGTAAAAAGATGCTTGATTCACATCATGGTTTTAGCAGGTATTGTAGAGGGAAATGAGTTCATAGGTACTGCTGAGTATAACCTATCACCCATAGAACAACGAGTAGTCTGAGCATATGATACTTGTTTTGGTAGACATTCTATGAGAATGCATCCTTAATTTTAGAGTATATTGGGAAAATAATTTATCCTGTGCTGATTTTTATTACAATAATAGATTCCAGGTGACCATACATATGGCTCGTTATGAGGACCTCTATGGTAGGACATTACATTCACCCCTATATTGGTTAGAGGTAGAAGAGGTAGTGATATAGGGTCCTTATCTCATTTAGGAGACTTTATAGAAGGTTTAGCTTATTAGAAAGAGGATTTATACAACTAAATCTAGGAAGAAGTCATATGCAGATCTTCACCATCAACCACTAGATTTCAAGGTGGGGAGCCAATTTTTCTTATGCATTTCACCTAGACTGGGGTGTAAATGGATTCAGAAACAAGGGAATATATCACCTCATTACATCAGTCTCTTTGAGATTATGGAGAGAGTTGGGCTGATAGCCTATCGATTGAAGTTACCTTAGAGGTAATAATCCATGAATGAAATCTTCCATGTATCATAGTTTCATTGATATCACTAAGATCCATCTCATATTCTTCATTATATGGAGGTTGAATTAGAGGTTGATGCATCCTTTGAGAAACACCCTATATATATTTTTGATTGGGGAATGAAGGCTCTCTGAGGCCAGTCAGTTACCATGGTGTGGGTTCTATAGTGGTATGACCGTGAAGATGATGAAACTTGGGAGTGGGAGGCCAACATACATTCCTAGTGGATGAAGGTATTATCATATGATACTTTACCATGCTTGGAAGGGAAACTCAAGGACAAGTTTCTTTAGGGGGATTGTAAGAACCCAAATTTTCTTTGAGGCATGGAACCTTTATTTTAAGTTTTGTTTTCAAATTTCATCCTAATGGAAGTTCCTAATGAGGTTACATGGGTTAAAAGGGTGTTTGGGGCCTGTACAAATCCCATATCCTCAGTTTTTAGGAGAAATAGGTGGGATTTACTATTAGTATAAACCATGCAGCCCAGTCCACATGGCTGGAATAAACCATGTGGGGTGTTCCAGTGCTCTACTTGGGGAAAAACATTTTTTCCTAACCATGTAGCCTAGGCCACATGACCGTGTAAAGGTTACAGGTACCATTTTAGATTGGTTTTGTATAGTTTTTACATGGTTATTCAAACTGTGTGCCTAGACTATGTGAGGGGTGTCTTGGGGTAGTGGTTGTTGCATAGTCTATGCACGGTTTGGCCAATAATACGACCAAACCATGTGGCCCTTTAAAAAGGGTTAAATGAAGATTTTGAACCTCCTTTTATTTTAATGGGATAATACTTTTCTTCTTTACCCTTTAACGTACAATAACCCCTCTCCATTGGAATCTCTTGTATCAAGACTAACCTAGGATTTAAATCAACTTCTTTGTATAGACTCCAAATAGATTGTTGTCGGTATCGTTGGATAGCCATTAGTAAGTTCTCCCTTCCTATTATACCTTTCTTTATTTATCTTCCCTATTGAAGGAGTTATTTTTGTGCAATATCATATTCCCTATTTTCAAGGTGTTTATCTATTTACTCAATTTATTCTATTATAGACCATATTAGAGGCTAAAAAAGGATGAAGAGTTGACTACTAAGATAAGGTAGGTAGTCACATGATTTTACCTTAAAGTCTTGGTGTTTATATATCATGTTGTTGTATCACACACCATATTTCCTAAGAATCACTATTATATGAAATTATTCATAAAATGAAATAAATATGATTAACCTATATGACCCATGAGACATGTTTATGAATTAAAGGAGGAAAATAAACTTGAATTGAACCACCCCTTGGATGTGTTGCTAAATTTAATAAAACCACCATGGGAGGCCTATGTAATTGATAAAAATTTAAAGGTAAGGTATTTTACCCCTTTTATTTTGGGATGTTAAAATGAAATGATCAACCTGAGAATTTAATTAAATGAAATTGGGAATAGAAGAACATGTACCTATTCCATTTTCTAATATCCCTTCTTTCTTAGGCTTGAAATATTCTTTAAAATGAAAATTCCTAATTAACATGAATGATATAATTCATGGGATGTTAGTCCTTTTAATCCTAGGCTATGATTAGAGCCACATTTTGAGGTGGGTTAATTTTTTATAGAAATGTATGGACAATTGAATTTAAATGTGAAATTAAATGGTATGGTTAGGCTTCAAGACCATGACTATTTATATTTCCATTCCAAGAGTGATACACAGGTTCCGACTCGGAATGCCACAAATGGGATCATTAAGATTATTTAATGAAATCAATTGTAACAAAATTATTATGCACTATTAGTGACACATGGGTTCTTATATGAATTCCATGGACAAAATCACTTGGAAGATGGATTATATATGCTTGAGTGATACTTGGACTCCCTCTGTGGACTGATAAGGACAAATTCATAAGGGAGATGATTATGTATGCCTGAGTGATACTTGGACTCCCAATGTGAACTTCTAAGGATTCAATTAGAGAGAATAACTTTATATATTCCATGAGTGATACTTAATATCCATTTTTGGACCTTAAAGGATGGAATCAGAGGGAGGTGACTCTATACCACAACTAGAACGATACTAGGGTTCCTATAAGGAATTCCTAGGACAAGCTTGTAAGGTGATGGGTTCATGTTGTACCTTGAGTGATACCTAGCTTCCAAATTTAGAATTACATGGGTGAGATTAGGTCACCTTTTAATTAAGAATTTTTTGTTATACGATACGTCTTCCAAGACAAATAACATGCTTGGATTCAATCAAATCATTACATTTTATTAATGACCTTATACATATCTTTTTAGATATGGTTCAAAGGGGATGCTTGGTCCATGATCCAAGTCCTAAGACTTTATTATAAATTAAATCACGGATGACTGCTTATTCAGAGACATTACAACTGAAGATGAAGTAGGTAACAGAGGATGAACATTCAATGGGAACCTGAACTTATATAGGATATTTATTTAACACATTTATTTTATAACTTTACTATTACCTTCACACTAATTATTATATATTCACAAATTGGATGATATTAGACACTGTTGGTGGTTTCCTATTGAGTATATTTCACACCCTATTTAGAAAGCTGATTGGTACCCAGATAGACTTCAGGGATGCAGGTAGGGATAAGGGAAAACACCTGATTATTGATTCTTGATTGATTGTAGCATGGGAGTGGGAGAGAACACGACCAAACAATGGATCATTATGATATCTGGAGATAGTATTTTGGTATTTTTGGTTCTTTTGATATACCTATATGTATGTGTGCCTGCTTCTATGTATGCATATTCTTTTTTTGTATACATGACATTAAATCATTATGTATATGGTACTGGATATCACTACTAATGATTATTTATTATATCTGGATGATTTATCTTCTACTGTCAGTTGATATTATGATTCCACTATTTATTCATTTATTATACCACTATGCTTCTCTAATCATGAGGGTATAGTATCCCAACTATTCCACCATAGGATCTCATTGCTATTCTATAACCTCTATCATATGGGGATGCACACTTGAGGTCATGTGGACAACCGGGTTTGGTTACTTATGAGTGAACCACGTCTGGGATTCCATACTCATCACCATAAGACTATTACGTTCCAAACCACCAAAAAACCTACCAAAACCCACTAAAAACTCATACACATGTCAGTACTCATATCTATATAACTAAGTCAATCTCTTGATCCCATAACCATCACATTGAGTAACTTAACCCCTCAACATTTCACAAGATACAAATGATCATCACATTGAAGCTCACTTTTCACAAAAGGGATCACAAATTATCTCTTATATGAGTTGACCATACCATATACTTCCAAATCTATCTTGACCCTATAACAATTCCATAATCACTTACAAATACCTTTTCTCATGCATCAATCATACTTTGATGCATCCACTTCCATGATAGTCTAACCTATCCATGCCCCAAAGTTTCTCTTTCTCCGACCACCAAATACCATATCATTAAGGGTTTACACCCTATTTCACACTCCTCAATAGATCAATGAGTCTCATACCTTTACGCCACCATTTAATAATAAATCATCCACTGATCCCATTAACAACTCACAATCTCACTCCACAGGGTTGGAAAAAACTAAGGAGTCCTAGACCCCTTAAGAACACACAAACAACTCATAATTTCCTAACCCCAATGAGCCTCTATATATCAAGAAAATATCTCCCAAAATGATATATCCACATGATATGATCATAAAATGAAACCAACATGCATTTTAATATGTTATTATGACCACAGATCATGTTTTATATAACTTTCCTAACTCAAAATCCTCATTCTAGTGATTTATCAAAAACCACTCATTAACATTCTTGACATGCCATCCAAATATAGCCACATCAATTAAAATACCAAGATACATAATTATAATCTTTAGTTTCACCAAAAAAACTACCATATAGGTTAAACAAAAACTACTCACTTAGTACATGGTAAGGGAGTATCTTATTTAACCTTTCACAATGGTGCTCAACAACTCAAGTTTTTGACTAGGAAAACCTAGAAAGAATACATCTTAGTGTTTCTATGCTGTATGATTTGACTCAATAATCTTGATTCATGTCCCATACATACAAGTATAACATGAATAATAAACTAGATAACCATTCTTGTTTCATGTCAACTAATCTAGCTGAAAGCATCTCACTTTGTTCTTTCTTCTCAATAAGACTAGAGCATCTCACTTTTGTCAAGGCCAAATATGTGGTCACAAAACAACCCAGGAATCACCAAAAAACCATAACTATTTACCCATTATCTATATATTTTAGATCCAACCATCTAGGATCACCTTATAAATAGGGTAAAACATCCAACTGATTCTTCCATTTGAAACCCTGACATAACTAATAACATCAAGGTTGGGAATCTCCACCCACAATACACAAGGCATCGGCATGAACATTCCAAGTATTTGTTAGTACTTCCATGCATAAATCATAATGTAAATAATCCACAATGATTATCATCTTTAAGGAATCCAATATCCTGGTTAACCTTTTTATTAGGTTATCATTATACACCACATTTTATTTTACTATAAAAAGGTAGGTTATTATACACCAAATCTATCTTCACAATATTAGGACAATGTCCCGCTACCCAGTCACAGTGCTTGTCTCACCAATATACCGGGCCACATCTCAAATTACCAAGGAAAATAACAGAACAAAACACCCACTCTAGGGTTCTCATACACATATATGTATCAAAATACCACAATTAATAAAAATAAACATTGAAGGGTTATCCTCAACTCATATTCCTACTCAATAAAGGAAACAACAACAAAAAACACATCTTGTTTCTCTAGTTAATCCATAAAACATACATGTATCACATATAGGTTTGAGTATAGTCCACTATACTCACTCTCAGGTTAGAAATAAATCCCCAAGGGTTATAAAAAACCATGAAAAACCACAATTATAAATCTCATAGTTCAAAAATAAAGTGACAATAAACATAACATCCCGGTATCTTGCACATCCAACATAAAAAAAGTCTAAAAAACTAGGATCTCTATATTTACCAATTTACCCATTCTCAGGATTAGGTCATTCACACTATGAATCACATTAAAAATCATTTCTATTTAAATTCTCAACATCATAGCTCAAGGAAAGTGATAACAAGTACACACCCTGCTATTACCTAGATCTCGTACCATAGGATTCATAGCTCAGGTGTTATCAATGTCCCTAACTACCCATAAAAGGGTCAACATAATATACCCATTAGGTCCAAATCATATATACCAAATTCAAAATATCAAACTTTTAATTTTACTCTAAACATAATTTTGATAATAAGGGGTTCAGTTAAATGAAATGTCAATTACAAGTTATAGAGAAAAATGATTTATAAATTTTTATTAACATTTTATTTAGCTGAAACCATATAATAATTAAGATAAGTGATCACATAATACACTTTTAACTATTTACTTTAACCATAATTTTTTTACAACTGAGGCTCATTTAAATGAAATGTAAATTATATGTTATAGAGGAAAACTCTTTATAAGTTGTAATTGGAATTTTATTTATTTTTCATCTCCTAATAATCAAATAAACTGATCACTTAATATACTTTTATCTATTTATAAGGTTGGTTAAGTAAGATTCCACCATACTTATATTGGAAACACTATATAAGTGGCTGTCGACACTTTAAATAACTAACCCATGTCACAGTCAGAGTAAAAAATCATAGGAAGACATGAAAATAATATGTGAATCCTACATGCATAGTATAATGAATTTTCACATGCACTCTTTCCATTATATCCAAGAGATAAAATACCATAAATCAATAAACTCATAATAATGTGTAGCACTCAAGGTAAAATAGGCTAATAGTAAAAGCGAAAAGCATGGACAACAATCCCATCCCTAGAAACTTGGACTTACCTCATATGTGGTGTGTCCATTACTAGTAATAAGTTACTTACCATGTTCTAATATCTCCATAACTAATTTCCACCTAATCCAATTATTCAGAAAAAATAAATAGATCTAAATCAACTTTGTAACTTCCACATCCCAATTTATTATGAAAATTGACTGGACTAGAGAGTGATTGAGACCTTAGGCATACCTCCCCACACACCAGAGGCTACTGAATAATATCACGGATCTATGGTGGTATGGTGGGGAGACTATACCTTTATATTATAGAGAACCAATAAAGGAAATAATAAAGTAATCAAACAAAAAATCCATATAAGTAGTAAATAGATATCATAGAAAGTTCCAATACATAAATCAAAACCCATGCTCTATCAAAATGAACTATACAATACATGTTAGGTAGTCATACATCAGTATAAAAAAATATAAACAAAAAACCCCAAAATACAAAAATAAAAAATGGGGAAAATCCCTAAAATATGGTCTCAAGTACTGGATTGGACTCAAACTCCCATGATCCATCCTAGCAACCTAAACATGTATAAGTCACAAGGTTCTTTCCCTTGTCTTATCCTATATTCATGAGGCCTAATAGGGTACCGAATGGTGGCCTAAGTAGGGTGAGAATACAACTCAATAATCCACCACCAATGAAATCTATAAGTATATCCAGTCTGAGCAATAAATTTCATGATAATGTGATAAATAAATAAAGGCATAATATAAATAAATAAACCATCATTGATTCTTGAGTTCCAAAGTGACAGCTAGGATTGACCATACCTACTTAGGCCTAAGATAGATGTCTTTGTCCATAATATATCATAGTGTAATAAATGATTCTAAGGGGGATCACCTTAGGACACTCTAAAACATGAGTCATAATGAGTCTAAGGGGGGATATCCCAAGGCACTCCAAATCGTGAGTAATAATACGAACCCATAGGGGACTACCCCATGATTTCCTAGACTATGTTTCATTATACAAACTCATCGAGGATTTCCCCACGACATCCAAAACCATGTTTTATCATTCTCACCCATGGTGGGTTTCTCTCAAAATGTACCAAACCATGTTTCATCATCCCAAACCATGTATCATCATAAAAACCTATGGGTGATTTCCCTATGATGTACCAAACCATGTTTCATCATAGAAACTCATGGTGGACCACCCCATGACATCCCAAACCGTGTGTCATCATATGAACCCAAGGGGGATCAATTTTAAGATCCTGAACTTTTATGGAGATGTATCAGTCTTGTTTTTAGGTATTATTTTTTCTTTTTTTGATCATACTTTGTTTGGGTTGTACCTTGGGTTGAGTTTGGTTAAAAATTGAGAATTTTGTAAGGAAGTGGGAAAATGTATGATTGGAACACAATTTTACCAAACTGTTTACCCCAGCCCAGTACACTATGTGATCCCATACAGAGGGGACTCACACAGATGGTGCATGGTTTTTCAAATAGTGTGTCATATTAGAAGAAAACATAAACCTTCCCCCCTAAAAGAGGTGCACAGTTAAGGTGCATAGTTTTAAAAACCATGTGCCCCTACCCAGCAAACCGTGCAAAGGATTTAATATTACCTGAAAATTATTTTTTAAAATACATGAACCCCCATTTTAACCCAAAATCAACCCCTACTTAGAAATAAGATTTTCCTCTCATTTTGGAGGTTCCCAAATGCATTACAAGGGTTACTGACCACCATTCTTGAAAAATAGAATGGTGGATTGAATATCTTCACCATCCCAGGTATGTAGTTTCTTTTAGATTAGATCTCTCTCTCTCTCTCTCCCACTTCTATTCCCAGATAAAAGAGGGATGCTTATTTGCTATTAGATATAAATCTAGATCTAGTTTAGTTATATATAGGTTTTTTAGATATTTATTAGTTTAAATCTTGGATCTAGGAATTGAATCAAGATAAATTCTTCATCGTTGTTTCACTCAATTTTTGGATTTCTGTTAGCGAGCATTCATCTTTAATTTTGAGGTAGGTGGTCTATTATTAAAATATCAAAGTCTATATTTCAATTAAATGTATGTAATTATATAATTTATATTGGTTGATTAGTAATTTAGTTTCCTAAATTAAATTAATCAATTTAGTATATTAATAAATTAAGTGATTATGAAATTAGAGATATTGGAACTGTGGATTTTGAATAATTAATTTTTAAATTAATTATGGGATATTGGGATTTTGGATTCTAAATAATTAATTATTTGATTAATTATGGAATTATTGGGATTTTTAAATTTGAATAATTAATTTATGAATTTATTAATGGAATTAATATTCTTAATTAACTGATAAATTAATTATGGGGATTGATGTGATAAACTAATTATTGAATTAGTAATTAAATTAAGGTGGTTAATTAATTATTGAATTAATTAATGGAATGGTGTGAATATGAAATTGTTAAATTTGACTAATTAATTGGTGAATTAATGTGGTATTGTGATATATATAACTTGGAATGATGAATGGTAACAATGACATTCATATGTGATTTGAAATGATGAATGGTAACAACAAAATTCATATGTGATTTGAAATAATGAATGGTAATAATGGAATTCATACGTGACTTGAAACAATGAATGATAATAATGACATTCATATGAGAATTGAAATAATGAATGGTAAAAATGGAATTCATATGTGATTTGAAATGATGAATGGTAACAATGGAATTTATACATGACTTGAAATAATTAATGGTAATAATGAAATTTATACGTGAATTTAAATGATGAATGGTAATAATGGAATTAATATTTGAATTGAGAGTTTGGGTGTCCTTAGGAACCCAAGTGTTATGTGGTTAAATAAAGAGTAACTAAATAAATGTAAATTTTTTACTTTATTTCTTTTATTTACTATTTATATAACTACATAAAATTTTATTGAATGGATATTGTTTTAGAAACCGTTGGTGGTGGACTACTAAGTTGTACTCACACCCTACTCAGGCTACCTGATTGGGACCCGAATAGACCTCATGGTTACAGGATAGGTTAAGGGAAAAGGTCCTATACTAGATGGATAATAAGGGATAAAGCATGGATGAGGGAACCAAAATTAGTGCCAAGAATTTTTTGGAAGAGTATTCAGTGTCTTTATTTATTTTGGGTTTTGCATATTGACACTTGATATGTACTTAGCATAAAATATTTATTATTTTGGTTATCATGTGATACTGGTTTGGTATGATTATTGGTTATATCTATTTTTTTATTCTTTTTTTATTTCTACTATTGTGATACTTTGATAAAGAGGATATAGTCTCTCTATGATTGATATTAGACCCTCACTACTAGTTAAAAGCCTCTAGCATATGGGGAGGCACGACTAAGGTCACATAGATGATTGGCTCGAGGAACCAATGTGTGGCACCCAGGTTGGGACATTACTAGATAGGATAATAGGAAGATTCAGGCCTTGGTTATGATCTCATTAATGGGAGTAACTAACTCATGTATAGGAGGAAAACCAAGTACCCAGGGTGGGATGATTGTTGTTGGTATTTTCTATTATAGTTGAATGTTATTTCACCTTGGGTGATGCACTTGTTGTGTGACATGATTATTGATTATGATATTTTTTGAGAATTGTGTCATGGCTTGGTAATTCATGAGAGTTGAGTATTCATGAATTATTATAGTAACCCTGAATTATTTTGTGACATGCATCATTTTAGTAATGCATGGGAAAATAGGTTTTGGGTAAGTTATTGAACCTGAAAAGTTTTTACTTTCTTGGTAAATTGAACTGAAAAAAGGTTCCTAATGTGAAATTGAAAATTAAAAATGATTCAGAATGTGAATAAATGGGTGTATAATGGGAAACTTGAATTTTAGAATGTTCTCACCCATTTTTAACCACGACCTAGATGTAGGATGGTTAAGGGTAGTGATAGTGCCTCAATTTTGAATGTGTGGTGGGGTTTGGGGAAAAGACTTATTGTGGTTTATTGTGATTTTTACTCTTAAATAAATGTGTTAAATTGGTGTTATGTATCCTAAGATGTGTGTTTGGAATTTTATAGATATGCCTCCACAATGACGCTTGTTTAGAGGATGATAGGAGGATATGGATGGAGATGCTCCACCAGTAGTGGAACCTGAGGCACCGATGGTTCCAAGTGAGGAAGAAGGAGATATGTTCCATGAGAAATTTGATTAGTTTATGAAATTAATGGAAAGATACCCAAGGAGAATAGTGAAAATAATTTTTGATTTGATGAGGGAGTTTCAGTTGCAGTACCCTCCGACGTTTACCAGAGAGGGTGGACCTGAGGTAGTAGAGTTCTGGGTCAATTCCATCCAAACTATACCTGACCCTTTAGATACCCCTACTGAGAAGAGGGTCAAGTTGGGTTATTATTTGTTTTGGGTACCAATGAATCATTAGTGGAATGTTCAAGCCCTGATAGAGAAGGAATATGAAATATACTGGAAGGAATTTTTGGAGAAGTTCCTAGAATACTTTTATCCAGAGATGCTGAGGTAGGATAGAGAATATGAGTTCATGTAGTTGACTCAGTGGTGTATGCCTGTGATGGACTATAATGGTTTCTTTACAAACTTGAATTTATTTTCTCTAGTGTTGGCATGGGATGATATAGCTTTGATAATACATTTACAGGATGAGCTTAAATATGAGATTAAGTGCCATGTTAACCTCTTTCAGTTAAAGAATCTTGCAAAGGTGGTGGATTAGGATCTCATAGCTGAGATGATCCTAAAGAAGTCTTCTAGTATATGACAAATAATAGCTGCTGGATGAATAAGAGGTGTGTCTTATAAGAGAAGAAATCATTACTGTGAGATTATTATCAAGGGGGTATTAGGAAGAGTGGATAAAGGGATAGATGAGTTACTCAGGATCTTATCTGTATTATCTGCCACCAGTGAGGTAGTCAGGACACTATCATAATCATTGTCCCTGACCACCAATAGAGTTCCAATCTGGTGAAAGGATGAGACATCTACAAAAGTTATGTATGAATTCATGACATACAGGTAGTGTTGGGGGAGCTTGATAGAACCAGAGTGTGCGAAGGGGATCTTCTGCACAATATCGATATAAAAGATGGAGTTATACTATCCATGGAGGTAGAGGTAGTGAAGTGGTACTTCTAGGAAGGAGATCCCATATCAACAGAGTGGTGTAGCTTAGGGGACTTAGACTATATCATATAGAATAGGGGCGGGATAGTTACATGCCATTCAACCTACTCTTTTGGATAGAGAGGTTGGACTATAAAAATCAAGAGATACTATTAATATAGATTCTATGCTAGCTAGTGATTTATTTTATACTGGTACCTCTCACTCCTTTATTTCTACACAACTTGTGAATGGTTTGATCTTGGTACTGGAGTTCATGAGTGGGGTGATGACGGAAGATACACCATTAGGATTACGGTTGAGGGAAATCTGGTTATGCAAGGGGTGTTTTCTCAAGGTTGGGGAGTATAGTTTTCTATGGGATATTTACATCCTTGATATGTCAGGCTTTGATCTAATTTTGGGTATGGACTGGTTAGTAGCATACTAATCCCACATCGTTTATTACCATGGGTGAGTGTTTCTTAAATCTACTGTGGGTGAAAAATATATTCACCATGGGGAGTGGGCTATCCAGAAAGGCCATACAAGTATAGTTCATTAGTAACTAGGGGAGCTCACTACCTATGTTACTAGTCTGTTGCTGGATGATGGAGGTGTAAAGCAGGATGTCTTTCCACCTGTAGTGGATAGGTTTCTGGACGTATTTCCTAAAGCCTTCTTAGGGTTTCCACCTAAGAGAGATGTGGAATTTACCATTGAACTCATTCCTATGGTTGAGATATATTCTATTTTACTATGAAAAATGAAACCAACAGAGCTTCAAGAGTTCATGACTCATCTATAAGAGTTGATGGATAATGGGTTTATCCACCTAAGTACATCACCTTGGGGTTCTCTAATTTTGTTTGCAAAGAAGTATGACATTACTTTGTTCTTGTGTATTGATTATCAGAAGTTTATCTGAATGAATATGACTAACCGATATCCTTTTTTATATATCTATTATTCATTTGATCAGTTGAGAGGATCTTGTGTTTTCTCAAAGATTGAATTTAGATCAGGGTATCATCAATGGAGAGTTCTACCTTATGATATACTGAGGATTGATTTCAGAAGAAGGTATGGCCTATATGAGTTTGTTGTGATTCCGTTCAAGCTAAAAAATGCACCAGAAGTGTTTATGTGTGATGAATAGAATTTTCCATCCTCACCTAGATTGGTTTGTGGTTGTGTTTTTGGATGACATCTTGGTTTAATCCAAGACTCATGACGATCATGCCCAACATCTTGACATCATCTTAAGTACACTTAGAGATCATCATCTATATGCCAAGCTATATAAGTGTCAGTTTGGATTGATCAGGTACACTTATTATGTTAGTTCATCTCAGAGGAAGGTATTTCAGTAGACCCATAGAAGGTCCAAGCAGTTTATTCTTGGGAGCAACTCAAGAATGTTTTTGTTATATATAGATTTATGGGGTTAGGTGGATATTATCATCAGTTAATTTAGGAATTTTACAATTTGGAAACAACTCTTTTGTGCTTGAACAAGAAGGGAGTAAATTTTTAATGGCCAGAGGCATGTGATAATTACTTTCCTGAGTTGAAGAAGCGTTTGACATCAACACCAATCTTGATCCTACCAGAGATAAGTGAAGAGTATATGGTGTATTTTGATTCTTATGGGATTATCCTTAGAGTAGTATTGATGCAGGGATATTGAGTCATGACATATGGGTCTCAGTAGTTGAGAGTCTACATGAAAATAACTACCCTACATATGACCTCAAGATAGCTGCAGGGGTTTATGCTTTGAAGTGCTGGCGACATTACCTATTGGGAGAAAAGTTTATGGTGTATATGGATTACAAGAGCTTAAAGTATATCTTTTCATAGTGAGAATTGATTCTTTGGTAATATATATGAGTCAAGTATATTAATTATTTCGATCTTGATCTATCATATACATTTGGAAAGGGAAACAATGTTGATGACACTCTAAGCAGAAGAATTTAGACTTAGGCAGTTCAAGAGTCTAGTGCCGAGTGGAAGATGATGACTTTGCTGGCTGAGATGCATGTTGTGATTCAAGAGAGTCAGGATCAGATGAATCTCATATTAGTTTTAGTGGAGTATACTATTTTGATATGGATCAAAGATAGAAATTACAGGGATCTGGAATTTTTGACCTTGAGGGAATGCCTTGAAGGTGGGGAGACACCTTTAGACTAGACGATAGACGATGATGAGATCATTTATGTTAGAAATCATCTCATTTTACCTATGAGAATTTGGAAGGAGATTATATATGAATTTTATTCCTTGAATTGGGTGATGCATCTAGGTGTGACCAAAATGTAACATGACCCAAAATGATAGTTTTGGTGGATGTGTATGAAAAAGAAGATAGCATGGTTCATGAAATTATGCAACACCTGTCACCAGGTGAAGGAAGAGCATCAACAACCTGGAGGTTTACTATAGAAATTTCCCATTCTAGAATGGAAGTGGTATGAAATTACCATGTATTTTGGGGTGAGTATCTCGAGGATGCCTCATAATAATGATTCTATTTGGGTGATTATGGATAAAATTATGAAGGTAGCACATTTCTTGATTATATGGGAGAATTTATTATTGGAGAAGTTGGGAGAATTGTATGTTTAGGAAAAGGTCCATCTACACATGGTGCCATGGAGAATTGTTTTAGACTGTGACTCGAATTTTAATTTACACTTCTGGTAAGTCTTATAGAAGGCAATTGGTACACAGGTTTTACTGAGTACAACTTTACACCCATAGATAGATGGGTAGTCAGAGTATACTATTCAGGTGCTTAATGATATGATATGAGAATGTGTCCTAGAAATTAGTGGATCCTGGGATAAATACATAGATTTGGTGGAGTTTTCCTATAAAAAAATTATCAGGAAACTATATATATGGAACCATATGATCCACTTTATGGTAGGCTATGCATATCACCTCTATGATGGACGGATGCTGGTGAGTCAATGTTGTTGGGACCGAGTCTCGTATAGGAAATGTCAGAGTAAGTTTAGATTATTCAAAAGTATATGGCTACATTTCAGAGTATACAAAAGTTATATTCTGATAGACACCAACGAACCCTAGAGTTTATAGAGGGTGATCGTGTAATCCTTCAAGTGTCACCTAGATTGGGTCACCGTAGGATATGAAGGCAGAGAAAAGAGATGAGTTTTGTTGGACCATTTTAGGTTGTAAAGAGAATCGAGCCACTGGCGTACCAATTGAATCTTCCATAGAGGTAAAGTGATATTCATGAAATTTTTCACGTGTCACAAATTTAGTGGTATCACCATGAGCCTTCTTATGTGATTGACTTGGATGATGTCAATCATGTGATAGATGCGTCCTTTGAGGAGAATCTGATACATGTATTGGATCATTGTGAGAAAGTGTTGTAAGAAAAATCCACAATAATTGTTTTTGTATTGTGGAAACATGGTTGTGTTCAAGAGGAAACACGAGAGATAAAAAAGAATATAAAAGATCAGTGGCCTGATATTTTTGACTCAGAATCTTAGAAATGCTTGGGAGTATAACTCAAGGATGAGCTATTATAAGGTGGAGAGATTGTACAATCCCAACCTCTTCTAGAGATGTCATAGGCTTGTTTTCAGGTATTATTTTTTCTTTTTTGAGAATAATTTATCTGGGTTGTATCTTGGGTTGAATTTGGTTAAAAATTGATAATTTTGGAAGGAAGTGGGCAAGTGCATGGTTGGTGCATAGTTTTACCAAACCATGCACCCCAGCCCAGCAAACTGTGCAAACACAAACACAGGGGATTCACATGGGTGACACATGATTTTTCAAACTGTGTACTTTATTAGGATAAACCATGAACCCACCTAGAAGAGACATAATATTAAGATACATGGTTTGGAAAATCATGCGCCCCTTCCCAGCAAACTGTGCACGAGATTTAATTTTACCCAAAAATTAGTTTTTAAAATACTCGAACCCCCATTATAACCCAAAATCAACTCCTACTCAGACACAAGATTTTACTATCATTTTTGGAGGTTCTTAGATATATTCCTAGGTCTCTTTACCTATGTTCTTGGAAAATCAAAGGGTGGATTGAAGAACTGCACCATCCCGGCTATGTGGTTTCATCTCGATTAGATCTCTCCCTCCCTCTATCTCTATAATGCTCCTCTTCCCAAATAAAGGAGGTCTGTTTATCTATTGTTTGATCTATATCTAGATCTAGGTTAGTTAGATATAGGTTTGTTAGATCATTATTCATTTAAATCTTGGATTAGGAATTGAATCATGGTCTTGTTCTTTGTCGTTGTTCTGCTCAATTTCGGGATTTCTGTTGATAAGCGTTCTTCATCAATTTTGAGGTAGGTTATATATTATTCAAATACAAAAGTATATATTTCAATAACATGTACGAAATTAAATAATTTCTATTGGTTTCTTAGAAATTGATTTTCCTAAATTTAATTAATTAATTTAGTAGATTCATTAATTAAGTGATTGTGAAATTGGGAATATTGGGTTTGTGGATTTTGAATAATTAATTCTTAAATTAATTATGGGATATTGGGATTGTGTATTCTGAATAATTAATTATTTAATTAACTATGGGATTATTGGGATTTTGGAATTTTAATAATTCATTTATGAATTGATTAATGGGATTAATGTTCTTAATTAATTGATAAATTAATTAAGGGGATTAATGTGATAAACTAATTGTTGAATTAGTAATGAAATTAAGTCGGTTAATTAATTGTTTAATTAATTAACAGAATGGTGTGAATATGCAATTGTTGAATTTGACTAATTAATTGGTGAATTAATTAATGTGGTATTGTGATATATGTGACTTGAAATGATGAATGGTAATAATGACATTCATATGTGACTTAAAATGATGAATGATAATAATGGACTTCATATGTGATTTCAAATTATGAATGGTAACAACGGAAATCATATGTGACTTTAAATGATGAATGGTAACAATGAAATTTATATGTGAATTGAAATGATGAATGGTAACAATGGAATTCATATGTGATTTGAAATGATGTATGGTAACAATGATATTCATATGTGGCTTGAAATGATGAATGATAACAATGGAATTCATATGTGAATTGAAATAATGAATGGTAACAATGAAATGCATATGTGAATTGAGTGTTTGGGTGTCCTCGAGAACCCTAGGGTTATGTGGTTAAATAAAGAGTAATTGAATAACTGTAAGATACTTACTTTATTGATTTTATTTATTATTTATAAAACTTTATACACTGTTATTGATTGGATATTATTTTAAAAACTATGTGGCCTACTGAGTTATACTCACACCCTACCCGAACTTCTTGATTGGAACCTGAATAGACTTTAGTGATGCAAGACAGGTTAAGGGAAAATGTCCTATGTTAGATTGCTGATATGGGATGGGGAATGGATGAGGGAACTGGACTTGGTGTCGGGACCTACTTGGAGGAGTAGTCAGTGTATTGATTTATTTTGGGTTTTACATATTGACACTTGAAACATACTTGGAATGGAATATTTATTATTTTGGTTATCATGTGATACTGGTTTGGTATGGTTATTAATTATATCATTTTTGTTATTATTTTTTATTTTCACTATTATGCTACTTTGATAAAGAGGGTTTAGTGTCCCCATGATTGATATTATACCTTCGCTACTAGTCGGCAACCTATGGAATAATAGGAGGCATGCCTGAGGTCACATAGCTGGCCGTCTTAGGGCACTGTTGTGTGGAACCTGGGTCAGGACATTACATTAACCCATTATGTCCCAAACCATGTTTCATCATAGCCGCGTATATAATCAATCTAATTAAAAATTTATTAAATTAATTTACAATAGGTATCACATAAAAATATTGTACCCCAATTCCTAGTGCATGTCCTAGGAATCCCTGAACATAAATACAATCACTTAAGTCACAACACACATAGGGTAACCCTTTTTATTACCTATTTAGTTTTCCCAATTCAAACACATCTAAAGTGGTGGTTAAAATACTAGTCACACACATACAATTACATTTTATGTTTATGGAACCCCTAGGATCACCTCTTTAATTTTTACAACTCACTTTCCAAGGTTAGGTGCACACCATAGGTGGGAAAAAGTATTAGTCTACTCATCAATGGCTTGTTTGTGTCCTGTTGAGAGGTTTCATTTCATGAATTAGGGATAAAAACATTTAATTAAATTTTTAGGCTGAACATGTAGTAATTTTGGCATGACTGTAAAATGAATACATCAATAAATAATGAAAAAATGCGGGATATCTTATAAATCAAATCCTTTATACTCACAGATGTCCACTCATCCAATATCATCCTTTTATTCATGATAATGTGATAGAAATCATAAAATCCAAATAATACCCTAGAAATAGGAAAAAATACACATAAATGTCATAAGAAAAAAGACAATAGAATAAACTAGAAAAATATGAAGGCATATGGATAGAATTACCACTAGCTTCCAAACACAATGAATGATGGTCAAATATATTGAAAAATGAGGGAGGAATCCCTCTTAAAATGGGGGAAAACCAAAGGTAAGAGATTCATTGAGGGTTACTAGTTGAGAAAAATCTCCCCACCTATTTTAAAACCTCCCCCAACATTAATAATTGATTAAAAACATTAAAAAGGATTATAGTAGTTTTGATGATGTGTTTTGAGGTTCCACACCAAGTGTTTTTGGGGAAGGGAGATCCTACCATCTACCAACTTGTTTCATAGTTTGGCATAACATGTCACACTGTAAATGGATAAAGCATGCATTTTTTTACTATAGGCTCACCCTTTCTTCCCAAACATATCCTTGAGCCACCCCAAAAAACTTAAACCTTAAAAAATATGTAAAATACATGCATACAATTAAAATCTAAAAGGATCAATACATTAGAAAGCTTTAGGGTTTTAAAACCAAATTTGGTCATAGTTTGGCCGACACTTGTATTCTAATATGGAAATTAGTGTTTTATCTTGTGATCTCTTTTTTACATATACTACTTCACACACCTTTAATATTATTCTTCCTTTAATGTAAGCCATTTTGTAATAAATATCTACCTTAAATTTTAATACTAAATCTCCATGAATAATCTTCTGTCAATTGATTATAATACTCATCCCCAATAAAGTTCACATTAAAGAGCATTGTACCATGCCAAAAATAATAGAATTAAGGTGAAATTTTAATTTTTCAATAAATAATGGCTTGACGAACACATTTTATGGGTTGAACTATATATCTATCTTCTATATAGAAAATTTATCCAACTCCAACACATCTTGAATAACTTAAGAGAAATTTGACCACCATAGTAAAATTGATCTTGTTCATTAATATATTTCAATTAATCACTCATGATATTTTTTTTGAAAAGATATGAAAAGTTTGAAAAACATAGTAAATAACCAATCTATGAACCCAAAAATCCAAATTCTCTATCCATAAACCATGTTACATGCCTACATTCTCTTCATTTTCTAATGATATACATTTCACTTATGTTGAAAACAGAAAAAACATTAGACTAAAATGATGCTTTAAAACTAATAACAATTGGTGAATGTGTTCTAAACTCTACCATGTAATGTTGTATTAGATTCATTTATGTATCACACATTACTATACGATAATGTAATTTTCAATTAATTTATATTTATTTATTTATTACATGACATATTATATTATGTTTCCATAAATGTTTGTTTTGATGTCAGATGTTTTGTTAATGTTGGAATTATTTCCAAATAAAATTATTTTCTTCATGTGTAACATTTGGAGTATAATTTTATTAGACTCAAAGTTTATGGGAGATTGGTTATAAGGAATGAGAGTTTGATAACACACATCCATTATTGAGGTACGACTAGAATAAAATTTATATATCTAATAAAAAATTCCAATAATAATAGTGTTGAAGGGTTGATTCTTGGATTATGTATACTATTTAAATGAGAAAAATAATATAATATAAAATGAAAAAGAAAAAATAGAGAAAAATAAGAAAAATAAATTTAAATGATAATTAATTTTTTTATCAGAATAGATTAATGAAACAATAAAAAATATAGTGATGATCCAGCGAATAAAAAATGATGTTCATGGGATTTAATCACAACTAAAAAAATATAAATGGAATGGTAAGGGGGATTGAGATCAATAAAGTTTAATAAAATGATTTATATTCTTAGAAAATAACAGTTTATTCATGAATTTAAACACCCATTTCATTTAAATTGTTAATAGATTTATTGAGATTATCAACCTCTCACACAACTAGATTTCATGTGATGTTAGGATAGGGAATCCAACTACACAACTAAAATTGATATGTTATTTGAGTCACCTAAAATTCCAATCATTGTTGTACATAAAATGGTCAGTTTTATTAATGATCACTAGAATATTCTTTAGATAATTTATCATATATTGAAATGATTTCCATGCATGGTAAAAATACAAGTACAAGCCTTCAGTTTTCATTTCTTTGACCTGGCCACTAAATTTATCACATTAGAAAACTCATGGAAGAATTGTAAATGTAAATAAATAGTGAAGTTACCACGAAGTAAAAATATCAGAATATAATCATAATGAATCTTAATGCACAACATTAATCCCTATCCCCTTGATAAGATTAGCTAAAAATTATAGAAAAAATAAATAATAATCTCATTCTGATTATTTAGGGCTTAAAAAAAATAAAAATAAATGGAATAATTTTTTTTGAGAAACCCCTTTAATACCTTAATCCTCTCATCAAAATATTTTACAAACTTTCAATCCCCTTATGGATAAACTTTTTTATCATTATTTACCCCCTTTGAAGCTTCATTGCCAAAGTCTATGTGTACTTAGCATCTTCCATAAAATTCCTGTGCAGTAGGATATTTTGACATAGAGTTCAATCCCCTATTTAAATCTACACTACTGAAAAATATCTTTTAAAAAATGATACCTTTTATTAGCACTTCTTAAAAATAATTGATAAATTTACATTTTATCATATTTTTTGAAGAAGTGATAATAAAAGTTCCGTGTGTATCACCTTTATTTGTGATAATTAAGAAGTGTTGATAAATGAGGGGCTTTTATCAATGATTCATAAAAAGAACCAATAAAGGTGGCATATCATTATGGCTTTTATCAATGCTAAATAAAATCATTGATAATGGTTTATTACTAAAACATTAATTCATATGATTATTAAGAACTTATAAACACATGGTTAAATCTTAAAAAAGGTTAATTTTCAAGGAAAAATAATTTCAAAAACCCAAGCATACATAGTATACAAGAAAAAGTCAAATTAATGGATCCAAAAACCCCAAATGGAGTTCACATGAAGAGAAACCTTTGAATACATAAGGATAATAACCTAAAAGATTATAAATACACCCTAAAATTACCAACCATAAGGTTTTAGGTAAAAATCCCACCCTAAGGTTCAATCAACATGTGATCAAGGAAATAATTGAAGGGAAAACAAGGGAAGAATGAAAAAGGAGAGGTGTAAAGAGCCTTAAATTGAAGGAAACACTAATAAATTGATAATAAATCCACAAAAAATTGATGATGATGCATGGATGGGGTTTTCCTTGTATCATTCTAACCATATTGTATGAATGAGGAGATGAGTGACCCATTTTTGAGTATTTAGAAAATTGGGTAAGTCACATGGTTTTCCCAAATAGTTCACGAAACTATACACCAACCATACAACCCTCAAAGAACTCACCTAGAGAGTTTCACTATTTGAAAAATCATGCAAAATGAGTCTACTAAAAACTCTAGGCCACACACATGGTTGTCTTATAGTTTTTACTAACCATACGACCTACATTGAAACTCAAAAACTTCCAAAATTCAAGAAAATTGAACTCGAATCTCAATACCAAGGATACACACAAATAAATAAATAAAATAATGAATAGAAAATATGTTGGGGTGTGATGATTTCACATGTTATATTAAAACAATAAATCATGAAAATCATTTTTTCTAATCCATCAAGGCATCTTCTCCCATATTAAAGGTATGATACTAATTTTCAATACATTATTTTGAAACTAACACTTAAATATGACCTTAATACCAATTAAGATAACATTGGTTACTAATCCTATTATTTTAACAGTACCAATGTTCTTATAATTTTAGATTCAACAAGATCTAACTTGTACTAATTCTAATCTTAAATTGGATCTTTAGAGCATGAAACATCATCAATTTCATATTTTGATGAAACTTCTCTATAGATCATATCTCTCACAAAACCTATAACACTTCAATAATAATTATTACATTTAAATATATGAGGAGATGGACACTTCCACTTTCCTCAAGTTGAGAAATATGGTGAGTCACAATAGACCCCCATTTTGTGTGGTTATGATGGTTTGTAGGTCTGATTTCTAGTAAGATCGTTGTAAGGTTCCCACTTGACTACAAAGTGATTTTCTTCAGAAATAATTAAAAAAATGTATTAAGGGAAGTATATATTTATATTTGAATTAATTTTAATAGAACACAACTCATTTTTAACTTATTTAGTCTTGTTCTCTTCTTTATAGCCCAAACCACTAACAAATCTTCCATAAATACTCATGGTGGGATTATTAGGGGTATAATAACACTTATTATAATAAGATGGAGTCATTAAAATCCCAATACTAAGATCACCATACCAATAAATATGAAATATGCATAAACCGAAAATGAATAACAGTGGTGTACCTTACATTGAAGAGACTTTGCAATACCCTTATTCACTTATATTCTTGATGAGGATGATAGTAGAGGAAAAACATCCATCCATTATGGTGTATCCATTGGATGCTGAATTATATGATTTTTAGACAAAACTCCTCTTCACGATGTAGTGTGATAACACCACATAGTGTTAATGTGGAAGAGGAAAGAGAACTACAAGAACTAAGGATTATCGACCAAGCATAATGCAAGAACATACACACTCTGATGTCATATTGCAGTAGACATTATAAAGTATTTAGGATGCTTCTTAAGGTTTATCTAATTTACTCATGATTTATAAAGGATGAGTAAATTCATTGACCAACACATGAATTACATGCATGAGTTATATACCTTTCATTATAACTCTTGTAATGGTCCTATAAAGGATATCATACTTGGTAAGAATCATTCAAACATTAACTCTTAGCATTCAATCATCCATAAAATTGAAGGAAACTGCATGATTCATGCCATATGACATGGATGTCATACAATATGACTTACCGATGAAAATACCATATGAAATAACTCAATAATAACTTTATATTGAGAGGGAAGTGGCATGAAATCATGCATTTCATACCCTTATGATATCTTCCCAATCATAATTTACTATTTCATGGGCAGCCATATGGTATGGATATATCATATAAAACATATTCCCAAACCAAATGGCATCATATAAATTTTGGTTTCTATATGTTTTACCACCTAATATATTCATATCGTACCTTACGATATAATCCAAAATGCATCATATACAATAGGATTTATGGAACATCTCCTTTAATATCCCACTTAAACTAAATACATATAGACTTTTCATCATTTCACCTTATATTGTATCATATTCAATAACTTGTGAAATAATATCCAAAAATATTTTGAATATCTTCTAAAGCATTTTTTTGAAGCTATCTTAACTTCACCGTGTATTAAATAATATAAAATATCTTGTGAAAACCCCATCCAAAACTCTTTTAGATTAAATATAAAACACTTTTAGAGAATCTCTTTGAGGTTAACTCAATAACTATTCAATCAACCATAAAGTGTGACCCCATGATACTTTATAGCATTGAAAAAAATATGAATCATCAGATGATAATAAATGTAAGAAAATAGAAGACTCTAGAAAAGAATTAGTGCTACTCAAGGTATGAAGGGATTTGGAATGATCAATATCAAACACATGTATATCTATACCCATGTCCACCAGACACATCTAATTCAAGCATGAATTATCATATGATCCCTTTTTCAAATACATTGAATGACCATAGGACACTAAGTATGTCAATACCATATAGCCATCTCATATATTATTGACTCTCTGAGAATAAATTAACCAAGTCGATAAATACATCACATGTTTTCATCTTCATGGATGAGCACATCACATACTTCTTATCTAAATAGATAATTATATCCTATGTACTATCTTTCTATGACCACACACTCCCTGTCCTATCTTATCTAAGGGACAAAATTTCATACTCATTATATGAGAGGAAAAATCCCAACATGATCAAGCTCCAACCGACAACATGATAAAAAATATATCCAACCACCCCATGATTAGCTAAGAATCAAGGATTGTGTAATAAATGTATCAAATTATGAAGGTTATAGGGCTATATATTTTACCAACCTTAGGTAGTGGGGAATCTTTTATGATACATGAACCCCTAGTATACTAAAGACATAGTGCGTGACACTCCATGTGGAATACTTAGTTTGTTATCTAGCACATAAATACACTTTCTATGCCTCATGAGAATATTATATATCTCATAGAATAATCATACTCTTGATAACCTTTATATTTCATCATAACCTATAATAATCTATGATCAACATCGATCAAGGATAACTCAAATTCATACTTTGAGTGGTAAATTATCATTAAATGTTGTGAAATTTATATTAAGATATACATTTATACATCCAACATGAAAGAATAATAAAGTGGATATTGCCTTTAATATGATATATTTTATATTCTTAAAATTATTTTTAGAATATTTAACAAAACCCAATATAATCACCTAACTACCATATCATATATGATAGATTTTCAAATCATCCTTATGTTTTCCACATATTCTAGGATTTTGTAACTCATTATATTTATTTGTAATTCTTGTTACATATTTATGTGACCATATGATAAAAACCATCCACTAAACTCGTTTGTGAGTATCATCTATGAATAAATCAAGTTTGAATAATGGTGATATTTTGGAATCACATTCTTAATATTGAAATCCTTGAACATATCCAAACTTCATAACTATAAAACATCAAATGTTACGATGCCGACCTCTATTGTCTACATATGACTATTTCTAATTTTAGAATATTCATCATATGAACCCTTTCCATAAAATTTTCCCCTAAAATCATTTAAATTATTACTTACTAGCACATCCCAAACTTCTTTAGGATAAAGTGAAATTCAATTAGTTGTGGTAACTAAATATTATTTTTAAATTTCTCTTTACTGTCATAATCTAAAACTCTTTTAAGATATTAAGTGAATAATCACTTTTTATTTAACTAGCATGAACCTTTTATAAAATAGTGATTTAACACTTAATTACGATAGATAAATGTTACCCATATATTTTTATTTTCCATTCACATATCCCAAACTCTTTAGAATATAAAGTGAAGATCAAATTTGAATGGTATAAACTTTTATTTATTAACTTTAAACTTATTAAGTCCAAAATTACTACCACTAGCATGTTAGTAACTATATTCTTCTCAAAACATCATGCTAAGATATGTTATGTAAATAATTCTTATTTACTTTAATAAGAATATCTAACAAATCAACTATTATTTCCATATCATAAATGGTATTCTATGTATTTAGAGAAATTTTTCCTTTGAAAAGAGACTTTTCATCAAAATATGCCATTGTTGGGTGGTGGGAACATCTTCACTCAAACATAAGGATAAAAACTATCTTGGATAATTTTTTTTATCCTTGTTTCCTTTTCAAAAGATTTTATATAATTTTTTGAATCATACACCATTTTTATACAATTAATCATATTTTTTTTCAAAATAAATATTTATTAACAAATAAATTCTCTTGTAATATAATTTAATTGAGGTTAAGATACACATACTTTGCTTAGATTCATCTGAGCATGATAAATTCCTTTAAATTAAATTCTTTGATGTAGTAAATATTTTCTTCATCAATTGAATGAAAAATAAAAGCTCTATTAATTGTTCCCTTGATTTTGAACTATTTTATATTTAAAAAACTTTTTAAATATATTTTTGTATCACATTCACTTCAAAAATGATGAATCAATTTCTATAACACCAATACCTGTATGATACATTCCATGGATTCTCATAATCTTATTTAGGTATCTTGAAAAATTCCATCATATAAAATCATTACTCCTTATTCCTTTTTTAATTTTTACCCACTTGTATTATCAATGAATCATTAGAACCTAGACATCATATAACCAATTAATATATTATCAAAACTTTTAGAATATTGAGTAAACTTTTATTGAATTCATTAATCTTGTTGGAAAGTTTTCATAGATTAAAATAATATGAATTACTTAACCAGAACAATCCTCATAGAAAATATCTAGCGTCACAAAGTAATTATCATAATAGATCATATTGAGTATCATTTACATTCCCAATAATATTGAGTATCATTACTTTCTTACCTTATAAAAAATACATGAGAACTTAATAGTTAGGGTCACCCGTATTGAGTGATCAATGTCTTTACAAGAGCTTACTCAGAATGAATCTAACACTTAGTATTTTGAAGGGGATTAAATCTCACTATCTTATCTCATGTTATTAACTTTATGTATTAATTATTCTAATTTTTTAGTTATAGAATCCTATTACATCCACCAAATTAATATGTTCAAACATTATTAATGTGTAATTCATTACACAACCCATAACCTATGCTACATACCCAAAAATAGAAGTTAAACATATTTATACATATCAAAATTCATCTCATAAATAATGTATATGAGCTACTCATGTAAATTTTTAGATATATATGATATTTACAATCTCTATAATAGCAAGCCTTGATCCACATATAGCTTACCCTTACCTTTCGAGAATAAGGCATAAGCATCTAGGCTAGTGGAATATCTGAATTATAGTACCTTTACTGGAGGATATTTACTCAAGAGAGAATAAAATTCATTATAACTCTAAAACTGATTATTTATAAACTATATTAAATAACTAAATTCAAGATAATAACTTTAACTACACATCAATTTCAATGTAGATAAAAAATAAATTTTATATAACCATACCTGTAATCTAATGAAAGGAATAACAATTTATAAGAAGTACTTTAACTACTTAAACAAAATCATACACTTATTCATAGTATATAAGCAATTTATATTCATGAATAATAAATAAGGGAATAACATTTAAATAAATGAAAACTTCATAAATGTAAACATGTGATAATCAATTACGAATAATTCTTAAAATAACTAATTATAAACACTTTATAATTTTATATATTCATTATGAAAATTCCATGATCTTGAATATAAACATGTCAAATTCATAATAATAACTCCTTCATATTATTCATTATATGATATTTATATTTAAATATATGATATTTTATGAATTATAAACATTTTATAATCCAATATATACTATGTATATTTTTTAAATAATATAAATATCATATATTTAACTTAATTTAAACCTGAATCAAACCAATCAACAAAAATATTTTTATAGTGTTTAAATAATATCCCAAACAAGTCCCCTCAATTTGAACCCTTCAAATTAAGTATTACAAAAAATTCATAATCCTAAATATTGACACTTTATATTTTAGCCTTACTTTGAAATTTATAAACACTTTATAAATTACTATATGATTTCTAAATAAAAACTTTAAATCTAATTCATAAGGAATGCAATATAATTTTGATAAAAGGTAATTTTTATATTAATATTTTAATATTAAGGAATATTTAATAATTAATGATTTATAAACATTTATTAATTAATCATAAACCTTTTATAATTAATTAACTTTTAAAATATTTAAAAATTAATAATTTTTTCCAAAATACATTTTTATCATTATTTATAAACAATTTATAAATAAAAAAAATAAAATTAATAATTTAATTTTATGAAAAATATTTTTTTGTTTATTAATAATTCACTATGTGTCCATAGTTATAGGCTATAATTCAGAATCGTAAACTATGATATAGGATATATAATAATTGAATATTGATAAAATAACCATGCATGCTATTAATAATATTTTATGACCAATAATCACATAATCCTTTATGACATCACATATCATATTTTATGATATACAGAGATATCATATTGATAATGTGATACTATATTTTCAATATACATAATGAAAAAAATTGTATTTTATAATATGAGGTATTTTTAGGCTATAAAAAGTATAAATTTAAATTTTTAAACCATGTCACAACTTATGATATCTTATATTGTATGTCGCGATGTAAAACCCACAAAATAATACAACCTATCATATTTAATGGTTGTTATATTATATGTAATAAAATTGAGATAATTTTCATTTATAATATTATTTCACAAATCTAAATACATGAGATGCTCTGATACCACTATTTGTATTCTTAGGGATCTAATAACACTTATTATAACACAGATAAGTGATCAAAATCCAAATATCAAGATCACTATGCTAAGAAATATATAATATGCATAAACTGTAAATGATGAAAAGTGGAATACCTTACACCAAAGATCCCCCACAATATTCATATTTACCTATACACTTGATTAGGATTACAATGGAGATTAAAAAACCTCCTCTATAGTATATCCATGGGATACTAAATGATATGATGTTTGGATGGGAATCCTATTTATTCCATGGTGTACTAGCACCCCATAGTAAAAAGGTGAAAAAGGAAAGAGTGTTACATGAGTTAGGGAGTATCAACCGAACATTGTGAAAGAACAAACACACCCAACCATCATATGAAAATTTTCATTTTCAAGTGATATCACATTTACTCATGCATTATAACACACGAGTAAATGATTTTAAAAAAATATTCATCACATGAATGAGTTATCTCCCTTACATTTTAACTCTTGTAATTATCGTCTAAATGATAACATACTTTGGTTGAATCATTTGAATATTAACTTTTGATGTCTGAACACCCATATAGTGAAAGGTTGTAGCATGATGTATGTCATATGGAATTCCAGACATACACTATAAAATACTAATGTAGATACCCTAAGACATTACTTAATAACACCTTACAAGGGAAGTGGCATGAAATCTTGCATTTCATTCCCTTACGATATCTACCCAATTGTAAACAACAGTTTCATAGGTAGCCATATAATATGGCTATATCATATAAAATGATACACCTAAAACAAATGATATCACATAACTTTTGGTTTCTATATGTCATACTATATGACATATTTATATCATAGATTAAAATATATGAAAAAATGCACCACATGTAATAGGATTTAGGGAACATCTCCTTTAAATCCTTAAAACCATGATCTATTTATACTTCACTATTTGGGATTTTATTTTCTAAACATTCTTATTACCTTTCTTATACATGAAAGTTTTATTTAATTTACTAATATATAAATTTACTTGGAATACACCTTTCACATGGGACTTAATAGGCTTAATAATATGCTGACTTCTTTCACTTTTACAAATATTTCTCTTATTCTTCCAATATATATTTTGTTAAATAACATATTTAGAACTCTTCTTTACACCAATTTCATTACGATGATATCATTTAACTATCCCCTAAAATCTATTTTTCAAGGGAACATATTTATCATTAATGAAATCTGGTTTTATCAATTCATTCCAGCTATACTTCCCCTGAGAGTTCTAATAGAGAAATGATTATCATGGTAAGCATTATTGGAATAAAACCCATACCTTTACTCTTATAGTTGGTAAATTACTTTTTCAAAACTTCTATCAGTTTCATAGAAGTTACTCTATTTCAATTATTTATAAAAAAACTAGAAATGTTTCCATTCATACCACAATGAAAGCACATGTATTCATACCTTCCTCCAGGAATCATCCATTTGTAATTACCTTTTATAGGGTACTTCTTAAATTTGTTTACAACACTTCCCCTTTTTTCATTTACATGGGAACTCCCATAGTTTTCTTCTTTTAATGATTTGGAAGAGTTATATCTTGTCCATGACTAGGTTTTCCCATGAAACAAAACCTTTGTGACATAATAATTATGTTATGATTCTTTTCCAATATAACATATATATTATTCATCTTATTATCACCTGCTAAAGTATAATCAACTAACTAGTGTAAGGAATACTTTAGAATTATTTTACCCTTGGAACTTGATTGTTTTACTTTTTTATTGATTGAGATTAACTCCTATTATAATGGATGGATCCTTTTACTTTTTTATTTCAATATGTTCATTTATATCTTTTGTTATTTTCTTCCTATTAGATATATCATCCACCAATTAACTTGAAATTTTATATTTCATGTCACTTTTATCATTCATCATGTTTTTTAATTGGGAAATGGAGTCTTTTAGTCATATATTTTCTTGTTATAACATTTTTTTCTCCTCAACTAGTTCATCTAGGTACACAACAAGTTCATCCTTCATGGACTTCAAGTTTTTAACTTCTTTTAAGTTCACACCCTTATCATTGGTATAATTTTTAAGCTTATCCACTTTTTTAAACACATACTCTAGCTATTTTTTCTGGGAATAATTATTTTACTTTATATTAGTTACCACTTAAACTATTATATTGTTCAAGATCACTTAAATTTTCAGCACTCTTATATTGGTCTCTTGAGACTTGTTATTATCTCTCAACTTCATATTATTTTCTTATAACTACTAGTATTTCTATTTTGATAAGTGGACATATTTCACCATTAGATTTATGGAGATCTCCTCATCATTGTTAGATCTAATATCACTTGGAATATCCAGATCCTTAGATAATCCTACATCCTCATTGAATTAATTAATAAATCCATAATTAGATTCATTCATACCTTTCTTTTAAAAGTTTTCAAATTCTTCCATCTGAATCACACTTTTACCAAAAAAATTTCCACAATATATAATTATTTTAGAGTTATACTTATCCATAAAATTATTTCCCTTCTTCATATCACCACAAGAAATATATGGTTAAAATAAAATTCAACTTCAAGAATGAATCAAATCACTTTAGAGAAATAAAAATCTAATAAAATAACCTATTCACTCATACCAATTATGAGTCCCCATAGGTAACTTTAGTGATAGATACCCTGGGGGTGAATTAGGGTATGTAACTTTTCCTATTAAATCACTTCATCCTTAAACCCTAAATGTCCTAGAAGATCTTGATCCAATTATTAGTTGGTTTATCCTTAATTTCTCCTCTTAATGGTAATGTTCTGATTATTATCCCCTTTTTTCATTTCCTTTACCAAATATGATTATTGATTACTTATCCCAACTTCACCAAGTTATTTCTTGCATAATATAAACATACCATACACCCAAGACACAATGTGTTTTACTAAATCCACCTACACTTGGATAATATAAATAGAATAAAATCACTAATGTGTTGATGCACCAAAATTCACTAAACTCATTATTTGGGGGTGGTTTTAGGATATGGAATCACCAATCCTAGGTTCACTCCCTTTAAAAGGTATTGGGATAAATCAATGACTCCTAAATTTACTCCCTTTAATCCCTTAACTTCTTATATATTTTATCACCCCAAAGGAAAGGATTATAACTTTGGAATTCAATCCAAGATAATCAAAATAACTATTATTATAGTTTCATTAGATGTAGGTTGGTTGATTTGTCCTCTACAAGATGCGTTTTCATAAGATGGTTATGAACATCACCTTGAACTAAAGCTACACCTTTATATGATACATCATAGAAAACTCCACCTCCTTATTCATTGGAAGGATCTTCAGTAAAAGCAATATTGTCTCTGATCCCCCTTCCAACCTAGAACTCTAGTACTACCTCCTTTACCACAAAACATTAATTATCTTCTTCTTCTTTAGAAATATTTTGAATAAGTGGAAAACTTCCTTCTTTTCTCTTTCCTCCTCTTTTGTAATTCCTCTCTCACAATATTAGATTTATCAATATTTATCCCTATTATATCTCTATTTATATAGTAATAACCTTCAATACTTATGGATATAGATATCTCCACAAATAAAACATTCCATAAATCCTTCCTTATAATTCAAGAGTGATTATCCATGTTTCCCTTCATGAATATCTTCAAGTCTTCATGAGTATGATAGGAAAATACATCCTTAAAATTTTCTTAAAAATAGAGTCAAACTCATCCATTTAATTCTTGGATATTTATCCCAAAATATAAGGAAAATAGAATAAGTAAACCCATTAACACTCTTTCATAGCACAACACTTCCCTTTACAGTGTGTCTCCTAATATCATTATAAACCATGAGAGATATTTTCTATATTTTAATATAGAAACACCATTCGAAACTCACACAAAAAATCTATCCCATATTATTTTGTAGCTTCCATGTTTTTATGAAATAAAACATTGCATTGTGGCTTTTCAACTCGTGGCATGATTCTTGGACAACTATCAGATCCACTAAAATCCACCCAAATATTGAATTTGATTTATTGGAGTATCACACCTTAATCCTTATATAATTTCATATTGATTCTATCCATTCTTAGATTGATTATTTATTAATCATATTTTATGATTAATAAATCATAATTTAATTATATTATTTGATGATCCTTTATTGAAAAATATCCAAGGTAATAACCCATATGATTTTCTAAGTGATGTGATTATATCTCTTACAATATGGTTTAATGACCCTTATGTTTTTAATCTGTCATAAAATACCATTATTAAATCCCTTTGCTATAAGATAACCCTTACAAAATCATATAAATGACTTATGAAATACCTTTTCCATAAGATTACCCATATGAAATTACCAAAATGACTCATATGAAATCTAGGGTAATGACTTTTATGAAATAATCATTTTCAATTATTCATAATTAGTGGGATATTTACCTTACAGTTTTCCATACCACACTTAAAAAAAACTAGTACACTGCCTAATGAGTCTTACACGCTTCAAATATGATTTTTACACCCTATAGGTTTCACTATTACTTTTCTAAATTTCTTAAAGGGGATCATTATTATAAAAATTACCAACTGAACCTTATAAAAACTATAAATAACTCTTAATATTTTCTTAATTAATCTTAAAATTTCCCCCTTTACTATAAAATGTATCTTACACTCATAGGGGAACTCCGGGACTCAACCATTTTCTAGGCAGTCTAAAAATGTTACTCCTATGGTTTACGAATTAACCATTCTAAATAAACTCAATTCCTCATGTATTTTTTATAATGATATGGGTTTTATTTTATACCTTATTAACTACCATACTTGAAACTCCAAGTAACTCTTAGTGTTTTTCTATTACCCCATTCATAATTAGTACATCCCTCTTTGATTGATAATAAATCCAATACCAATAATCACCATGGGTTCACAAAAACTCCAACACCTATTGACAATAAATAAAACTCCATACAATCATCAATCCTCTATTAGATGCCAATATATATATATAAACACATATAAACACACATTCACACACAAACTCATAATATATACAAATATATACAAATATAAATATATATAAATATACATAAATATACTTAAATACATATAAATATCTATAAATATATATAAATATAAATAAATTTATTTAAATATATGAAAACACACACATGAACACACACACACATAATTAAATAAATAAATAAATATATATATATTCACACATAGATATAGATAAATTCATGTAAATATATAAATATATATATATAAATTGACACACACACATAAATTTATATAAACACACAAACACGCACAATTATGAACCATGAACTTCCTACTATAAGGAATTTACATGAATACTAAGGTTTAACCATACTTTCTATCCAAATTCAAGCCTTGATATTCCCATGATAGAAGTATCTGGGATTAACTGAGCCAAGACAATCCTTGGTACATAAGACACATCTAAAAAATAAATCACCAAAATATATAATACCACTATAATTTCAACATCATAATATTAATAGGAATGTAAAAATAATAATAAATTAATACAATACCCAAAAAAGTACAATAATACCCTCTTAAATGATGCATAAATACCATAAAAAGATCCAAAATTATGGTACTTAATCTTAAAACTCAGTTTTATAGGACATTAAATCCACTTTTGGCCAAGAAAAAATGTTTTACATGGTACTACCATTACTAAAAATTATAGATATCATAATAATATTTTACTTGATAGCTCGTGGAGCCTGAAAAGACAATCGAATCAAAATTTATAGAAATTTGAAGTTGAAGTCCAATTTTTAACTTCTCTTAGAACATTAATAAATTTTTTATTATTAATTGTAACCAAATTTTTAACCAATATGATCATATTTCTATTCATAATATTTTATTTTATAGGTCATGGAGCACAAAAAAAACACCCAAATCAAAAGTCATGGGCATTTGAAGTCAATGTCTAATTTTCAACTTCTCTTAAAACATTAGTTAAGCGAAGAAGTTCTGACCATGATTTTAATATATATATATATATATATATATGTTTATGTGTGTGAGTTTATATATAAATATATACATATATAAATAATCACAAATTAATAATTACAAAAAATAATTAATAATTAATATATTTTGTAAATAATTACTAACTAATAATTATAAATAATTAAAAATTAATACTTAAAAAAATAATTAATTAAAGTTTAAAATTTAAAATAATAAATTACTATAAATAATAAATAATAATAATTAAATAATAAATAATTAATAATTAATAATTAATAATTATTAGCAAGTAAATAACATTTTAATTAATTATTAATTATCATTAATTTTGCTGCAGTTTTTAATAAACTGGAGTGAATTAGTGATGATTTTTTTAAAAACCTTTGATAAAATTAAATAAATAATAAAAATAAATTAAATTTTAGATTTAACGATGGTTTTAATCACTATAAATTAGCGACAGTTCTCTAAAACACTACTAAAAAAATAAAAATGAAACATTTAACAACAATTTTGAAAACCACTGCTAAATGATTTTTTTCTATAGTGGCATGTGTTATTTCTTGGTCCTAAACTCATTCAATATATGTTTTTTCATTATCAATGAAATCCAAGAACTTTCCGCTGTGTTTCATTACTTTATTCTCCACTTTATCGTTTTATGTAAATGTTGTACTATATAACACACTATTATTTTGACTCTTTTTTATATAACTTAAACTCTAATATCCCAATGTGTATATCAACAATCATAGTAATTACTTCTTATAATTAAATAAATACACATTTTTAGTGACATGTGTCATAGTAGATTAGTTGAAGGTGACATTTGGGCCGAATCAAGGAATTTAAGTGATGGAATCATTAAGATATTTTATTTTTTTGGAAATTTTTCAGGATAGTGACTCTACTTAGAATTTTGAGAAGTTTAGAATATGTATTTGGTGATTTTAATATGGGTATGAAGTCTTGGAGTTAGTATTTTTGGATGATTTTTGAGTTAATACTATAATGGGTGGTATTAGGTGGCCACCAAATACTTAGTCCCTTGTCATTAAGAACCCAATAAACAATCCAGTAGGAATTTCCCAACTAGGTTTCAGTCATATATCTAGTGGGATCCACTGGGTACCTGGTGTTGTTTTCATTATTTTTTTGAAAGGGGGTTAGAATCATCTTTTCCATGCATTTCTTTTAACCCCAATTGGGGGGGGATCAACTCTCACTCACCCCATGAATCAATTATATGGGATGAGATATCCTTCCTCCATTATTCTCTATCCCATCTCTCCCTTTGATTCATGTATTACATGATAGTTTTTGATCATTGAGATTAAGGTCATCCACCTCCCTCCTCCTCATAACATCATTCTTTATTCTCTTTTATTTTTATAACAAGGGAGATTAGGGATTTGGTTTAGGATTTCACCAATGCATAGTAAAACTATATATGGACTTAAGATATATTCTTTTATTGACTAAAGAAAGCTTAGATTAGTTTTATACTTTAAATTCATTATTTTTTTGATACTAAGAATATGGGGCATGATTTTTTCTTAGTATTCCTTGATTTAGAGATGAAATTAGAGGTTGTTTAGGTTGAATTAATTTAAGATTTTTGTCTTTGTATTATTGAGTGATTTTTAGGATTTATCTACCTAGATTTTCTTTGAGGTTTAATATTCATCAATTATGGTGGTTGATTTATTTGGATTATTTATTTATGTAATTTTATTAAATGAATTTTTGGTTATCTTTAGTGATCATTGGAATATAAGGAGCTTACTGATGAATGGTTTAGGTATGTGGTCTCAACTCTCTAGGTAATTTTCAAGATATGTCTCAAACATGTCAGCCATGTATTTTTCTAATTAATAATAAAGATTATATATATATATATATATATATATTTGTAATTATAAATATATAGGGTTTTAATGATATTTTGATATATCATGTAAAATAATTTAAAAGATATTTTCCGTGAAACCATATAATGTTTTTTATTCATTCTTGATTTCTTTAAAACTTTATAAAATTATTGCCATCCATGAAACTATTAATTTGAATAAATAAAGTTTACCATAATCAATAGAATATTTTTATTGGATTTCTCACAAATACTGACATATTTTTTAGATGGAATGTCAAGGATGGATAAAACTGGTTTTTTATTGTTAATAATTTTTTTATAAAAATAAAAGGTGATCATACACTCCATAGTCATGGTTATGTTTTCATTTATTAATCTTCATTTTTATAAATGTTTTTTAAACTCTATATGTATCCTAAATCAAAAAATAAGAAGTTATTGGGTTATTTAATTTTTTTTAAATTTAAAAGTATTATACATGTTCTCTTATCATAAAATATCTGTCATGAAGTAAAATTGAAGTATAACATTGGTATTAAGACATTTTAAGTATTTTTAGTAAATAAGAAATTAGTTTTCAAATAATGTTTGAATAATATATCCATGATATCATAAAAAATTTTCTCTTGATCCTTTATAATATTATCATAAACTAAGTCCATTATTTCCACCATATCTTGAATTTGTTATAATTTAATGATCTGTACATAACCATAGTTAAGTGATTACATCGATGATGAAGTAATGACTAGTTTTTTTAAGTGTAAAGGTTTAATTTTATTATTAAATTATTTGGTTTCAAAACTATAGTAAAATTCATGAATACTAGTTTGATTCCTTTTATGAAATGCTTTGAAAATAGTTGGTTTTACATACATTCTTTAAACTTGATGTTGGATATTTATGAGACTATAAATTATTCAAATATTTTTCTTTATTATGTTTTATTGAAGTATAAGTTTTCATTCAAAACCAAATGAATTTGTTTTTACATAGGGAATAATTAAATTTAAAGACTCTGTTTTAGAGTGGAATCTTTTATTTAAGTAAATATATTTCCTAAAATATGTTTAGAATATTACAAAATAATTTATGTAATGACTTTCATTTTTATATTATCTAACCTTAATTGGTAATTATGAAATATCTTATACATTTTTTATATTTTTATGATTACACATTAGTTATGGAGAATGAAATAGTTCATAATTCATTTTGTTTTCCCCTAGTATGTACTAGTTGTTGTCAATTCCTTATTTAATGCCCTGTTTTGAATGCTATCGATAAGTCTTAAAGTGTTATTTAATATTTACTTTAGGCTCTATGTATATTTTCACTATATTACATTAGAGTAGTGATTATTCCATAATTGATTCTATGTTTTTCTTGATGTTTATACATTTGGTTGTCTTCCATATTGTAGTTTATTAATGGGACAATTTAATAGCTAAGTCATGTTTACTTTTAATATTTATTTATATTATGAAAAAAGGATATATAAAGTTATAAATATGATCATGTATACTACTTTGGTATATCAATTATGTATCTAGTAGAGTTAGTGATGTAAACCCAAGAATGTCTATTGTTTTGACATATTCAACATGTTAAAAGGTAAAATTTTTATATTTTAATTTTCATAAGAAAGTATTCCAAATATTGAAAAAAAAGTTTATGGAATGGTATGAGCTCAAAATAACTCAAATCTAATATTCACTTCCCATTTAATAAAGGTATGGGCTACATGATTTTCTTAAATCTAGTATACACCTTCCATTATAATAAAGGGACATGTTAAAATGTTTCCATGGATCTAGTATACACTACAAATTTCCCCATGGGCTAGGTATTTCAACGTAACTCTAGTATAATCATTCATCATAGATTTTTAGTTTGGCACAAAGCATGTTTTTACAAGTAGGGACCCTCCTAGTATAGGGAGTTATTTGTTATATTTATTAAAAAACTACTATATTATCATTGATCATTGCCACCTTACTTCGATTTTTGTTTGTAATTTTTTTATTATATATATGTAAATGTTTATAAATGTTCATGAATGTATCTATTTATTCACTATGTGAGTTGAGATAACATTGGTGGTGTCCTACTAAGTTGTTATGTTCACACTATGCATGTTTACTCCAGTAGACATGTAGTTTCAATTACTACATTTTAGGTATTAATAGGAATGAAAGTAGTTTTTGGATCTATTATTTAATAGAAATGTTCTAGAATAGGTTCATGTATTCAAACTCCATGGGGTATTTGAGCAGTATTCCATGTTTTGTAGTAGTGGCGTTAGTGTATTGCTTACCCGATTTTTATGTTTTTATTTTATTTGATTGTGTATGACTTTTATTGGTGTAGTTAGGATTTATTTAATTTACAATCTTATTCCATTTACATATATAGTTTAAATTGGTTTAATTTATTATCTTATTATTTTCATATAGACCGTACTATCTTATATTATTATGTATTTAAACTAGGTTTCACTATCATACAATTTATATAAATATTTTGTAAATGTCTATCACATGGGAGATTCAGACCAGATTTTATATAGAACATAGTCATGGATTATTTTAATGTCTAATGTAATTAAATAATTCCCCATTGAAAAACCTAGACTCACAATAATAGCTGAAAACCCCTAGGGATTAGGGAGTTCTCATAGTGATAATGAAAGTTTTTTTTTCAGATACAATTTGTGTTAGATTTTTAAAGTTTTAAAACAATTTAAAAATATAATTTATTTTGGGTTTTAAATGGGGAAGAATTTTGGAATCCTACATTGAAAATTTTATTGTAGTGGGGTTTCCTTTATAAAGGGGAACACTTTATCATTATTTAAAATGATAAAGGAGAAAAAATCTATTAGGGGACAATGAGCTGAACCATCCATGCACACATGAAACCACATAATGTGTCTCTTTGATAGTGTACTTTTAACTTTTCATTCCACATTGGTGTGAAGTAGTTTTAGGTGCCTTAAGTTTTTTTTAAAAAAAAATTGTTTGGCCAGACCAGTTAAGTCCCAGGGCCAAACAAGGACTCTTACGAGCCAACACAGTTCATCAAATGAGTATGATCTAAAATGTCGATCAGATTGGGAATGATCTAATGGACATGTCTATTTTCTAGTGGTTGTAATTCAAGCCACTTTTTTGATTTGGTGTGATATAATGGACAAGAATAATATATATAAGATATGACTTTTCTGAATAAGAATGTACCCAATTTCAAGGAGTAGGATACCTTATCCGAATGGGTAATCCAATGCATATAAAATGGAGTATCCATTAGATGGAAATATAATTTAATTCTATCAATTAAAATCCACTCCAATACCTCTCAATGATTTATATTTATCTAAAGTATTCTATAATAATTAAAGATTTGTTATTGGTTCTTAACAACTAAGAACATTCATTACTCTCTTGATTCCCAAGCCTCTTTAAGGGATACTATCAACTAAGTAAAATTTTAGAGTATTGATTCACTATTGTAACCTAAAGAGGATTATACTATAACCAATTTTACTACCAATTTTATGGGGGTGAATTTACTCTTATGTATAGGGACATCATAATGTGCCTTAATAGACTTTATCCACTTCCATCTAAGAAAAATCCACACCGTTACCGACTAATTTACCCAAAAATATTAATAAAGAATATATAAAAATGGATATAGAAATTCTAAAAAATGTAATGAATGTAGATAAATTTGATGCACACAATTTAAAGAGGTAGAAAAAGAGGATGCACTTTCTACTTGTTACTCTCAAAGTGGTATATGTGCTCTCAAATCCGAATCCCCCAACATTAAAAGATGAGATGTTTCAAGTTTCCCACACAAGATAAAAAATGAGAGAATGAATATATAATGTGTCAATTACACCTAATTAATATGTTAATTAATGCTCTCTTGAACACTTACCAATACCTTATAATGAAAAAGAATATCTAGGATTCTTTGAAGTAAAATTACATCACCAAGGATATGGTAAGTGAAAAATTTCTATTAAGAAAGTTCATTTGATATGATATGGTAGATAATAGATCTATTATAGAATAGTTATAGGAAATAAAACATATCTTACAACATCTAAATTAAAACAATATGAACATGGGAGATTCCATCATTGCAACATCCATTATTGATACCATCCTAGATGAATGTTAGAAATTTTATAAAATAGAAGAAGGAAGATATTTACCTCAATGAGTTACTCAACTACCTATAAATTTTGGAGGAATATAAAATTAAAGGGGATACAAATGAACCTAATGATGATAAATACAAGGTCCTTACAAAGAATGGACTAGGTCCATCTAAGTTTTAAAAGAGGAAAAAACATCCAAACAATCCTTGAAAAGGAAAGGTATAATTCAAGGAAAAGAAAGGGGAATGCTAATTTTGTGGAAATTTGGGAAAGTTGAAATGAGGTAGTCATCTTCGTAAGAATAAAAATGGAAAAAAACATAAAAGGATCATATTGAGACTATGATCTTTAAAGATAATTAGTTTTAGGTTATCTCTTATTATTAGATTGATTTCAGTGATACACAACACATGTGAAATAGAAAATACATCTTCAAGAGGATGGAATCAATAAAATATAGGTAATTGCTCTACATGGAGAACTCTACAAGCATAAACATATAAGGGAAGGGTGTGGATGATCTTGTTTTTTCATTAGGAGTGATACTTAATTTTTATTACGTCTTATATGTTCCATATGTTCATAATAACTTAGTTTTAGTGAGATTATTAAACAAGCTTGGGTTTAATTTTTTTTTGAGGTAGATAACTTTGTTCTATACAAGGTTGGGATCTTTGTTGGAAAGGGTCACTTATATGATAGACTATTCAAATTAAATATAAATATTGTTTTTTATTACTTTCTAGATTTTTTATTTATTTATGGAATAATCATTTAGGTCACATAAATTATAAGAAAATTCATGGTATGTAAAAAATGGAATTATTACTTAGAATAGATTGAAAAGATCATAAATGTGTAAATTTAATGCAAAATAAAGTAGTTAGGAAATAATTTACAACTATAGAAAGGAAACATAATTTTTCAGAATTAATAGATAGTGATGTATATGATTTTTATGCTACTCCTGATATAATTAATAAAAAGTAAATTTTAAATTTTATGGATGATTATTCTAGATTTTACCATGCTGATATTTTAAATTCTAAAGATAAAGTTATAAATAAGTATAATATCTATAAAAACGAGGTCTAAAACCTATACCGACTTATAATTAAATGCCTTAAATCTGAAAGGGGAAGATAATATTACATTACTTAATTATTTTAATCCCTAGGGATCATATATGAAGTGACCGCTCCATATACACTTCAAAAAAAAGGAGTAGCCGAGAGAAAGAATAAATAATTAATGTAAATAGATAATTCCATAATGTATATCTTTGGTCTCTCAAGAGGATTATAGGGAGAGGATTTATTAACTTAATATCATATCCTAAACAAGGTTCATGTAAAATGTAATTCTATGACTAAATATGAGTTATGTAAGTATATGAAACTAAACCTCAATTATTTAAATGATTGATTTTTCCACACAATTTTAAGAGTACCCAACCTAAATTTGTAAAAGTAGGTAAAAAGATGTATTGATAGCATACTTATAGGATATGTAGAGAATTAAAAATATTATATATTCATGGTTGTAGAATCAAATTATTTAATAGTTGTTAACATAGTTATTGAATCAAGATATGACGTATTTGATGAATCTAGTTTTAACTATTTACTTAATAAAGTCTAAATATTGAAATCTAGATCAAATAAAAGAGTATCTTAAGAAACTATGACCAATTATGTTCATAAAATTAAATGACCATAGAAAAAAAGATATATATATCTGATATCTATATGTAAATATTGGATGGAAATGATGATAATACTGTTACACAAACTTTGGGTTTTCTTAATATAGAGTCTGATCATAAAAAATTCAATGAATCTATGTCATCTTTTGATGAATCTATTTTAAATAAACTTATAAATATTTAAATGTACTTTATAACCAAGTAAAATAATTATATATTAGTTGATATTCCTCAAGGTTCATAACCAATAGGTTTAAAGTGGGAATTTGGAAGAAAACAAAGACCCAATAGTATAATTGAAAAATATAATGCCATATTGGTAGCTATGGGGTTTACTCAAAAATAAGGAATCAATTATTTTGATACCTAATCTATCATGACTAGGAATAATTATATTAAAATTCTTCTTTATTTAGATTCTATATATAATTTGTAAATTAATCAAATGGATATTAGAAAAACATCCTTAAATGAAAAATCATATGTAAAAAAATATGTGAAAAAATTGGAAGAATTCATAGTATGTGGAAAATAAAACAAGGTTTGGAAATTATAACATTACTTATATGGATTAAAAAAAGATCCAAAATAATGGAATAGATTTTTAATTAAGTTATTTTATTAAGTTCATTTTTACTTAACCATGCTGATAAATGTGTTCATAGTAGGTTCTATAATAACAATTATGTTATTATTTATTTATATACTGATAACATGCTAATATTTGGAACTGATATAAATCAATTAAATGAAGCTAAGTCTATTTTATCTATAAGTATTGATACAAAAAACTTAGGTGAAAAAAATTTCATTTTGGGAATAAAAATTGCTAGTAATAATTTTTTTTGTTTTTCAATATCAGCATATTAAAAAGTGTTAAAGTGGTTTGAACAATTTTATTTTTCACCAATTTAAAGCCCTTATGATTATGGGAGTGGGATGATACCAAATTCTTGTAGGGTAGTTTCTCAACTAGAATATACAAGGGTTATTGGATGTGTCATATATTCAGTGATAATAACAAGTCTCAATAATTCATATGCTATTGAAAAGTTGAGCAAAAATACAAGTAATCTAGGTTATGAAGAATGGGATGTAGTTAAAAGAGTAATCAAATATCTTAAGGGTACTATGGATTGCTGTATATGTTATAGTGTAAACCCAAGGGTTCTATAATGATTTTATGATGCAATATGGATTACTAATATGATGGATCAATATTCTATGACTGGTTGGGTTTTTACACTTAGAGGTGGAGTTATCTCTTAAAGATCAAAGAAACCAACTTTTATAATGGACTCTACGATGGATTATAGGTTCGTTTCTTTAAAAAATACCAGAAAAGAAGTGGAATGGATCATATATCTTTTATCGAATCTTCTATTATGAACTATATTGATGTATTTGGTTTCTATACATTGTGATAGTCAAACAATTCTTTCTAGTATATATAACAATATTTATAATATAAAATTGATGCATGTTAGTATCAGACACATCTACATGTGGTTGTCGATACAAGATGGTATCACAATTATTGAATTCGTTAGATTAGTATAGAATTTTTAGGATCCACTAAAAAAGTAATTTTAAGGGATTTAGTGTACAAAACTTCCTCAGGGATGGATTTAAAGTCATTTTCAAAGATTCACCAATGATGAGACCACAACTTAACATTTTATAACTTCACATGTATAAGTTAAATTTAGAAAATTATATCATATGTGTGTGAAGGAAACTCAAAAATTATATTACATAATAGGAAAATAGTTTTTGGTTCCCATGAGAAAAGTAGGGCGAGTTTAAAACTCTTAATGAACCAAGGAAATCAAACAAGTGGTAAAACTTGGGAACACTTTTTGATTTGACTATGTGAATATAGGATTGGTGACACTCTAAAGAGTTTATGATTTAGTCTCTCAAAACAACATGAAAGAATAATTTATAATAACACCTTGATTTTTTTTAAAAAACTAAGTTTGATAGAATATACAACACGCAACATCAAGTCTAAACAAACTATGATTATTTACAACTGCTATAACCTAGATATTATATTAGCAGGTATTAATAGTATAAAATTGTCTTGAACCAACCCTGTTTGACCCTGAACCGATCAAACGATCTGGTCCGTGACATGGACCGAGAGGTGTTCCCGATCCTCCCAGGCTGGCAACAAGTGCCAGGGCATCAATAGAGTACAAATGAGAATGATTTCACCCAATGTAAATAAATAAAGTAAAAGAAAGAAAATAGAACAATGAAAAGTAAATAAACGACACGAAAGAAAAAGAACGACCAACAACACATAACCTGACCATGACCAAAACTCCTCACGACCCCAAAAGTCACTCACCAACCCACTACCAACTCTCGCCCATAGTGAGAAAGCTTGATTCGAACCTGAAACAGAAACTAAAAACAGGAAAACACTATAGGCATGAGTATTAATACTCAATTGGTGTTCCCAACAAACTATTCCCAATGCACTACCTTTAAATAAAGAATTTACTAATTCCAGGTTTGAGCTAAATTATATAAAATATGGGTTCCCACACACACAATTTAATTTCTAAAACAAGTAATAGTCCATTTCCCTTTTTAATTTAAAAACAAGTTTAATTTTTGAAAGAAATAGGTGCATTTCATTTTAAAACATTTTTTGCGAACAATTTAGAAATCCAAATTTTAGTTATTAGTCAAAAGGAAAACCACTCACAACACACAATAAGGGCAATGGAAAAAGTGGCACACAGGGGCCATCAACTGAACTAGACCCCTAAATCATCTGCCACATACAAATAAGCACAAAAGAAAACGTGGGTTGAACCTAGGAGATCGTGAACAATTCAGAATGTACTATACATGTGACTCATCCTGAAGGCATTACCTACTCAATGAAGTCATAACGCCCTAACGCCCGGTGTTTCCCTACATGGCCTAACCGAGTGGCCCAATCCCATAGAACTAATAATAGATCACCTCTCTACTATAGGCCACTAGCCAGTGCGTATTTTAAATAAGTACATCAATCGTTCTCATAAGATTCACTTACCATGCCAGGTTCCCATGTCAACACATGCAATAAAAAGGGATGAGTCCACAATGTAAATCAACCAGTCACGATGCAAAAACATCACAAAAAACTCACACAATCAACGCACATAAAAATATCACCCCTGAGTCACCTCAAATAAAGTTTTCCAAAATAATTTATTTTATCAAAGTTCCAAATGGGCCTTAACCAACTTTAAAGAAAAAACTCATTTCTCAAGAGAACCAAAACAGTTGTTCATGAATCAGAAGAAATAATTTATCATCAAACCAGAACTACACTTAAAGTTATGTGAATTATGTTCAAAGTACAAACGATCATTCTTTCACTATTGTGCGTCAATTCACCAAGAAAATATTTCAAGTGATGTATATAAAATAAACATCTCTTTTTTACATAGAGTGATTATTCCAAAATTAATTATCTAATACTATTTAATATTTATTAAAATTAATAAAATATCAAGAAATTAATAAATTCTAAATTTAAAGGTGAGTGCAGTGGGGGACCTATCTCAACTCGTAGATCAAACACAACAACAGGACACTCCTTGCACAGGCACACAAGCATGCGCAAGCCGATGATCGCGGTAACGTGGGGTTACCCCAACAATGCGCTGCAATAAACAAACAACAACAAAGGTATATAAAAACATACTTAAAACAATCCAAACAAACAACCAACACAAAAGAACCACCTTGGCATGTTTTCAAAACACAACTATCGCCATCCACAATATTTACTAAACCCCTTTAAAATCCAAAAAAAAGTGTTTACAAAAACCACACAATGCAAAAATAACTCACTAATCATTTTAAAGAGCCAAAAAACCATTTTAAGAAAACACTTAGAGTGCACAACATGAAAAAAGTGCACGACACGATGAGATCAACATTTAAAAACATGTGCGCCTAAACACATTTTCAAAACCAAGCTCGCCACACCCATATTATTTAATAAATCATTTAAAAATTTATAAAACAATTTTGAAAAGTATACCATAACTTTAAACACATGAAACCAACTCAAGAATCATTTAATAAATTCTAAAAACTTTTAACTATGAGCAAGGTTCAGTGGGACTAATTAGGCCTTTGTATGAAAAAATCGTCAAATTCAGACCACAAGTTTAAACAAAATAATTGTGAACACAAAATCAATTTACATAAATAAGGTGAAAAATATAAAACACAACTAAATTATTTTAAAAAATCAATTTACACAAAACTAATTAATTAGATCATATACTAAACTAATTAATTAAAATTCAAACACTGAAAAAACACAAGAAAAAAAATGCATTTCAATACTTAAAGGAGGAGAGTGCAAGGGGGTTCCTACCTCAATCGTGGATGGACCTCCCGAAGCTGGTGCGAAACCTTGTTAGCACCGCAACCGCACAACGAGAAGCCAAAAACACCCACAAGGGGGGGGGGGGTGAAGCGGAGTGCAGCTGACATGTAGGGGTTCGCCACGACCTATTCGAAGAGAAGGGGGGTGTGCAACATAGTGTAGGCGAAGCAGGAGGGTCGCTACAGATCTAACCGGATAAGAAGGCAGTGCTGCAAGGGAGGCCAGTGGGTGCACAGGTCATCAGCCAGACATGAGGTAGGGGGAGGGGGGGAGGCCGATCGGGTCCCTAGGTGCACTGAGAATGAGGGACAAGGGCTGGCTGGGAGTGCACAGGAGGAGGGTGTGGCAGGAGCTGCTGCAGCTTGCGAGTTGGGTTGGGCAGCACGACGGGAAGGGCAATGGGTTCCAGGGGGTGATATGGCGCTGAAGCAGGGAGAAAAGGGGGGGGGGGGGGGGTGCAGGAGCCGGTGCTGGTCAGAGGCACGGGAGGCTGGTCGGCTGCAGGGTAGAGGTGCGGGAGACTGAGGGTGTGCGATGGTGGAGAGAGGCGTGCGACAAGGGGGCCTGACCAATAGGAGGGAACCAGACCAGGAGGCGAAAGCATGCGACATGATGTAGGGATGGAGGCACCAGGAGGATAATGAAAGTCAGGGGGGGGGGGAGAAAATGCGTGGAACAAAAAAAAAGAGAAAAGAAAAGCAAAGTAAATAAAAAAGACAAAAATAATAATAAAAATATTATAAATAATAATAATAATAAATTTAATCTATATTAATAATATCAATATTAATATCAATAATAATAATACAAATGATAATAATAATAAAAACAAATTTAATAATAAACTAAAAATGATAAAAATAATAAATTTAATTAATAAAAATTCTTTAATAATTATAATATTAAAATTATTTATCAACATTTGCTTCGTTCTGAAAAATAATAATATTAATAACATTCTTAATAATTATGATATCATTAATGAATTTTAATAATAATAATAAGAATAATCATCATCATCATATCAATAAAAATATAAATAATAAAAATACTCATTTAGTTTTAATAATAATAATTAAAATTATTAACCATGAAAATTTTAAATAATAAAATAAATTACAAAAATTTATTCATTTTAATTTTCCGAAGATAGGAGGACTGTTCCGTTGCATGGGTGAAGCCACGCGGGGTTTCCAGAATGTGTTCTGCCCAGGCCCTCAGCGATGTCAGCTCCAAAACGCACATTTTTTTTACAAAACTCAAAAGTCTTGTTCGGGATTCAACCCAAACCTCAATAAAAAATTTTAAAACCAAAGAAAATAATAAAATAAAAATAATAGATAGGTCAGGGTGTGACAATTCTCCCCGCCATAACGCTTCCCGCCCCTGGGAATCCATAACAAGACTTAGACTCAAGATGAAACTCCTTAAGTGTCACTCACACCCAAAAGTTTAAGCTCCTCTAGTTGATCGATCCAAATGAACACCGATCCAACACCTTGCTGAAGACCGCACAACTCCATCCTCTTTCTCACATTTGTCACCTCAGAGAAGTATTGTTGGATGAACGATGACTTGAAAAACTCCCAAGTGAGATCTTCTCGAGGTTTGCTTTGAGACACAAAATTCCACTACTTCCAGGTTGGACCTTCAAGCATAAAGGTAGCCAACTTCACCTTCAATGAATCAGGCAGTGTGAGAGAATAGAAGTTCCTCTCAATCTTTCATAGCCACTCCTCCTCCTCAAGATGATCTTCTTTCCCATAAAATAGGGGAGGGTTCAACTTCCGAAACTCGAGGGCGTTGTTTATGGGTTGATCAACTGGAGGATTTGCTAAGGGCGCACCACCCGAAGATGCACCTTGGGCATTCATCAAACCATCATGGGGGAAAAACTAAGGAACAAGGGAAAAAAGGAGTGAGATCAAAACATGGTCATTTTCATTAAAAATACCAAAATAACACTTTTCACATTGATTTTCAGAATGAAGGAAAACCCAAAAGATTAACTAAGGGGAAAATAGTGATGATGGGGACTCAAACATATGGTTGGTAGCCATACACCAATCACACCACCGTCACTAAGAGCATTCTTGGGTAAAGTCCCCGGCTCCACATGGCTTTCGAGGCCCTGCGAGCTCACGAGGCTACTTTCCCAACTCCCTTTTCATTTACCAACATAAAACAATTCACAAAAAAAATAAAAGTACATCAACATGCCCAGATATCCCATAGTAACCCGAGGTTTAGAACAAGCAAGGGTTCATGACGTCCTTCTCATCCGTACGCCATGAGTCCCAACAATTCTAGTCCTTCTACCATGAAAACCGCAAATAACAATGGGTGCTCTGAAAAACAAGGTCTTCTCAAGAGCTGAACTCCTCTGATACCATTTTGTCACGAACCAACCCGAGTCGACCTTGAACTGATCACCCGAGCTGGTCTGCGACATGACCCGAGAGGCATTCCCGATCCTCTAGGGCTGGCGACAAGCACCAGGGAATCAGCAAAGTAAAAATTGGAATGATTTCACCAAATGTAAATAAATAAAGCAGCAAAAAGAAAATAGAATAGAAAAAAGTAAATAAATGACACGAAAGAAAAAGAACGACCAACAACACATACTAACCTGACCAGGAACAAAAATCCTCACAAACCCAAGAGTCACTCACCAACCCACAACCAACTCTCGCCCACAACGAGCAAGCTCGAGTCGAACCTGCAACAAAACTAAAAATAGGAAAACACTATAGGCATAATTATTAAAACTCAGTAGGTGTTCCCAAAAAACTATTCCCAATGCACTACCTTTAAATAAATAATTTACTAATTCCAGGTTTGAACTAAATTATATAAAATATGGGTTTCCACACACACACTTTCATTTCTAAAACAAGTAACAATCCATTTCCCTTTTTAATTTAAAAACAAGTTTAATGTTTGAAAGAAATAGGTGCATTAAATTTTAAAACATTTTTGAAAATAATTTAGAAATACAAATTTTAGTTGTAAGTCAAAAGGAAAACCACACACAACACACAACACACACTAAGGAAATGGAAAAAGTGTCACACAGGGGCCAGCAACCGAACTAGACCTCTAAATCATTCGCCACATACAAATAAGCACTAAAGGAAACATGGGTCAAACCTAGGAGCTCGCGAACAATCCAGAACGTACTATACATGTGACTCATCCTGAAGGCATGCCCTACTCAATAACTTCATAATGCCCTAATGCCCGATGTTTCCCTACATGGCTTAACTGAGGGGCCCAATCCCATAGCACTGATAATAGATCACCTCTCTACTATGGTCCACTATCCAGTGCATAGTCTAAACTAGCACAATAATCATTCTTAGAAGATTCACTTACTATGCCAGGTTCCCATGCAAACACATGCAATAAAAAGGGGTGAGTCCACAATGTAAATCAACCAGTCACGATGCACAAACATCACACACAACTCACACAATCAACGCACACAAAAAGATCACCCCTGAGTCACCTAAAAAAAATTTATCTAAATAATTTATTTTATCAACGTTCCAAATGGGCCTTAACAAAATTTAAAGAAAAACCTCATTTCTCAATAGAACCAAAACACTTGTTCATGCATCAAAAGAAACCATTTATCATCAAACCAGAACTACACTTGAAGTTTTGTGAATTATGTTCAAAGGCCAAATGGGATTTCTGTTACTATTGTGTGTCAATTAACCAAGAAAATATTTCAAGTGACGTGTATAAAATAAAAAACTCTTTTACATTGAGTGATTATTACAAAACTAATTATCTAATACTATTTATTATTTATTAAAATTAATAAAATATCAAGTAATTAATAAATTCTAAATTTAAAGGCGAGTGAAGTGGGGGAACTACCACAACTCGCAACTCAAACACGACAACATGAAACGCCTTGCACAGGCACACAAGCACACGCAAGCCGATGATTACGGTAACAAGGTGTTACCCTGCCAATACACTGCAATAAACTCACAACAACAAAGGTACATAAACATGGACTTAAAACAATCCAAATGAAGAACCAGCGCAAAATAACCACCTCAACCTATTTTCAAAACACAGCTCGCTCCATCAACACTATTTACTAAACCCCTTTAAAATATACAAACTCTTTACAAAAACCACAAAATCCCAAAATAACTCACTAGTCATTTTAAAGATCCAAAAGACAATTTTAATAAAACACTTAGAGTGCACAACCTGAAAAAATTGCACGACACGATTAGATCAAAATTTAAAAACACATGTGCCTAAACACATTTTCAAAACCAGGCTCACATCACCTATATTATTTAATAAATCATTTAAAAATTCAACAAATAATTTTGAAAAGTATACTGTGGCTTTAAACACATGAAACCAACTCAAGAATCATTTAATAAATTCTAAAAACATTAAACTACGAGCAAGGGATAGTGGGACTAATTAGTCTTATGCATCCAGAACCCATCAAATTCAGACCACAAGTTTAAAAAAATAATTGTGCACACAACATCAATTCACATAAACAGGGTGCAAAATATCAAATGCAACTACATTATTTTAAAAACTCAATTTACAACAAAATAATTAATTAGATCATATAATAAAGTAATTAATTAAAATTTAAGCACTGGAAAAACACAAGAAAACAATGTATTTCAATACTTAAAGGAGGAGATTGCAAGGGGGTTACTACCACAACTGTGGATAGACCTCCCGAAGCCAGTGCGAAACCTTGTTCGCACCATAACTGCACCAATGAGAAGCCAAAAAAACCAACAGGGGGGGGGTGTAGCGGAGTACGACTGGGGTGTAGGGGTTCACCGCAACCTGTTCAAAGGGAAGGGGGGCATGCAGCATTGTGTAGGTGAAGTAGGAGGGGTGCTGCAGATCTAACCGGCTGGGAAGGCGGCGCTGAAAGGGAGGCTAGTGGGTGCGCTGGTCGTCGACCGGACATGAGGTAGAGGGGGGGGGGGGGGGCGATCGGGTCCCTAGGTGCACTGGGAAGGAGGGCCAAGGGCTGGCTGGGAGTGTGCAGGAGGAGGGTGTGGGGGGAGCCACTACAGCTTGCGAGTTGGGTTGGGTGGCGCAATGGGAAGGGGAACAGGTTCCAGGGGGTGCTATAGTGCTGCAACAGGGAGAAAAGGGGGGTGCGGGAGCCAATGCTGGTTAGAGGCGCGGGTGGCCGGTCAGCTACAAGGCAGAGGTGCGGGAGGCCGGTCGGCTACAGGGCAGAGGTGCAGGAGACCGGGGGCGTGCAATGGTGGAGAGAGGTGTGTGATGAGGGGTCTTGGCCAGCAGGAGGCCGCCAGACTGGGAGGCGGAAGCGTGTGGTGCGGTGTAGGGCAGGAGGTATCAGGAGGAGAAGGAAAGTGGGTGGTCGGGAGAAAACGAGTGGAATAAAAAAAAAAGAGAAATGAAAAGAAAAGTAAATAAAAAAAAGATAAAAATAATAATAAAAATACTATTACTAATAATAATAATAAATTTAACCTATATTAATATTATTAATATTAATATAAATAATAACAATAATAATAAAAATGATAATAATAATAAAAAAAATTTAATAATAAACTAAAAATGATAATAATAATAATTTTAAACAATTAGAATTCTTTAATAATTATAATATTAAAATTATTTATCAACATTTGCTTCGTTCTGAAAAATAATAATATTAATAACATTCTTAATAATTATGATAAAATTAATGAAACTTTTTAATAATAATAATAATAATAATAATCATCATCAGATCGATAAAAATATAAATAATAAAAATACTCATTTCATTTTAATAATAATAATTAAAATTATTAACCATGAAAATTTTAAATAACGCTATAAATTAAAAAAATTTATTAATTTTAATCTTCTGAAGATAGGCAGACAATGCTGTTGCATGGGCGAAGCCACGTGGGGTTTCTAGAACGTCCTCCACCTGGGTGCTCAATGACGTCAGCGAAAAAAACGTGCGTTTTTTTTACAAAACTCAAAAGTCTTGTTCGGGATTTAACCAAAACCTCAATAAAAAATTTTAAAACCAAAGAAAATAATAAAATAAAAATAATAGATAAGTCGGGGTGTGACTAAAATAATTTATGAAATATATATAAAGGTTCTAATAAATATAAATTTATTGATAAAATTATATGAAATAAGCACCCGATTTCTTTAATGAGGACATTTTAACCTTCAAAAAATATTTTGTTCTTCAAAAATGTTTTTATTGATTTTCATGAGAAAATATTACAATTAATTTCTTAAACATTTAAAAATTTTATTTTATAAAATGAAGATAATTTTTAAATCATAAAATAAAAATTGTCTTAGGGTAGAATTTTGGGATTTTTCTGAAAAGATTAATTTTTCAATGAATAGTGAAAAATGCTAATTTTTTATTAAAAACTGCATTTTCATTTAAAAAATTTTAAAATTTAAATTTTTTTAATGATATTTTTAAATGTATAATAAGTTAAATTATATTATTATTAATCTAATTTAGGTCATTAAAATATATTTTATGATAAATTTTGATACAAAAAGTTTTTATACTTATGAAAACATTTTATTGGAAAACCGCTTTTTCGTCTCATCTGTGGGTATAATTTTAAATTAAATTCTGCCACTTCTATGAATTGAATTTATAAAAATAGGTTAAATATTTGGAATCGTAATAATTAATATTATATAATATTATCAACTTAATTTGTGGTCATAATTAATAGTTAAATCAGTAAAAATTAATTACTGTGGTTATGGTAAAAACAGGTTTACTGAGGAGTTAAACTAACAAGATAAGGGTTAAAGTGACGAAAAAACATGTCCAATTATTATTTCATGGCCTTATTTATAACTTATATCATTATGTTTCTATAATTTTACAATTTTTATCCTTGTGTTATGTGTAAAATGTGGGTACATCTTTTTATTTTAAAAAATTCTAAGTGTGTCCTCTCACCCACTTATAAAAGGGAACATACTATCCTCTAATTTACACACATAAAAATCCTTTTTTAGATAATAACCGACTAAATAACTTTATTAATTACCTTACCATGTCCTTTAGGCCTTTATTTGATCAGAAAACTAATCTAGGGAGGCTTTAGGTATAATCCTAAAGAGGTTGTCCAAAGAAGAGGTAACGTTCTTAACCGAACATTTTTGTTTTTCTTCTTCTTAAACCTCCATAAAATATTATTAAAACACGATTATATAATAAAATAAGTATCTAAAATATACTTATATATTATTATGTTAATTTTATAACCTATATACACCTTTTATTCCATAAAATGGGAAACTAAACTTTCGTTCGTGTGTACGATAGACTATCGCTTCACGGAACGATGTAATATTTTTTCCATCATATCCTCTCAGGGATGTTTATGATGATAGATTTAATGTTAATATATGATAGTAATTAAATATTAATAATTATTGAAAATTAATATATCATATACTTTCTTAATTTACTATCCATTGAAAAATGATAATGTCATTTGTGTGTATAGAGGACCATCGCCTCACGAAGTGATGTGATTCATTTTTTATTATCTCATAACATGGATAATATATATAAGTCTATTTAAATAAATAATATTATATTTATGATATAATTATCATTATATAATTTTAATATACAACTTACCTTCATTCCATCATGATCATTGAAAAATGTAAACGTTACTCATGTGTACATACAACCTACCATCTCTATGATTATAACATATTTAATTTTTCATAAAAATATATCATGGTTGGTTTTGAAATTATGATTGATGAATAAAAATTATAATTATTTAATTATTATTATTATATAGATTATTAAATAAAAATCTCTTTGACTTTAGTCAACTTTCCAATGTGATTTTGGACATATGAGCTAAACATCATCCAAACGTCTAACTTGAACATAAACGATTAAGTAATTGAATGTATCATGGAAATAAATAAAATAAAATAAATAATAAAATTTTAAAATGTTCTTAAGAAATTAAATAATTAATATAATTTTATTATTTAGGAATATAAAGAATGCATGTGGTGAATCCGGCACGATGTAAGAGATCTATTTAAAACCCCCTTTTCTTAGGGTTATGACCACTCGCTCCCTAACTCACTTTATCTATATCTTTATTGATATGGAATTATTATAAATTATTTATATGTCTCTTAAATATATAAATATCTTATTCTACCTTCCTTTTATGGGGTAATACATGCCTTATGATCATTTCTCAAATACATTCTTTAAGAAATATCTTTTGATTATGATATGAGACAAGATTATGAAACCCATTTTATTTATATGGGTAATTATTATATTTATGAATTATTATTGATTTCCTTATGTGGAAAAAAATTCATGTACATGATATGAATGTGATGGGAGTGTTTAGAACTATATATCCCTCAAATGCTTTGGGTAATGTTTTACTCTCATGAGACATCATGTGTGGGATTATGGAGTGAACCTAATTCATTATGGGACTATATCCACCATGTGATGTTATATTACCAGTTATCCTTGACTTATGTGTATGTCATGTTTTATGTTTCTCCCACATTTACTATGTTAACATGATCTTATGATACCATGTTCTTCATGTTATTCTCCCATGTGATTACTCATAAACCTTATGTTTTATGATATCATGTTATACCTTTGTCTCATACATTATGTTTCCTTATCATGTTTATTACCTTACTAGGATTTTTAGATCACCCATTTAATTTATTTATTTCCCCAGGTTACCCCATGCATTTTTAGGAATTTAGGATCTCATTATGGAGAATAAAATAAGGATGTCATGTTTTGGTTTCCTTTCAACGTATTATGAATATAACAACCTTACTCTCTATTTCACATTAATACTTATTTATTAAAAAAGAATACACTTAATAAAACCTAGATTATTGATAATTCTAGTGTATTTTGGAATTAGGTACATTACATAACAACAAAAAATAGGGAATAGAAAATCTTTATTGAAAAATTCTTTAACGTGCTCAAAATACTCCTTCGAAATTAAAACTGTATGGGATAACCTGAGGGGATAAATAATAAAGGGGTGATATATAAAGACCAGTAAGGGAATAAACATGGAATATGTGATAAATTTTAGACAATATATATATCAATGAGGAATAAAAGAAACATGAATAGTAAGGAATGATATAACATGATAATCAAAACATGGGAAATGTGGAAACAACTTAAAACACCAAATCAAAAACATAGGCCAAGGATAAACCTACTAAGGAATCATGGTGGAAAAAGTACCATAAAGGAATCAGGTTTTTTTCCTATCCCAAAATGATGTATCATGATACTAAATATTTCCTAATGCGTTGGAGCACTATCTGGGCACACCCATCATTTTCATTTCATTTTCATGCTTACGTGTGCCACATAGATCATACAACATAGATTCATTCATCATCAAAATTTCTTCCACAATAAATGAATTTGGAATATATAAATTTAAGTCCCAAATAAATAATTATATGTACATAAAATTTAATACCCTTCATAGAAAAATGGGTATGGTATTCACTACACAAATATTTTGGCATGGAAAATCGTGGTGAATTTTCAGCATCATAACAACATTACCTAAAAATTAATAAAATGGATTGATGAGAAAAAAGGGTCTATAATCATTTTACATCAATTTTAAACTAAGGTGAATATTTAATAAAATATCCCATCATAAATAAATTAAGATAAAATAAATAAGGTAAAGAAGATACTTTTATAAAGAGGAGAAATGAAAAGATCCCTTACCAAATTTTGGCATGGTAACAGGTGTACATAAAGGATTATGGGGGGATTAATGAGAGTAAAAATGGGGATCTCATAATTTTTAAATTTAATTTAAACTAAGAGGAATATTTAATAATATATCAAAAAAAAAAACAAATGAAATTTAATAGACATAACATAAGAGGAGTTTTTGAATGGAAATGAGAAGAGAGAAGTCCATTACAAAATATCGATATAATAAAGACTTAGGTGAAGGTAAAAACGAGAGAGAATAAATTATCCATAATTAAAATACCATCCATTAGAAATCATGGGATGTTTATAGATAAATTACATCATAAAAATTGTAATTAATAAGACAAATTCCAAAGAAGGTTCTTGAATTGAAAGAAAGAGAGGAAGGTCCCTTAATTGAGTGTGCAACTCTAAATGCTTGGGATGGGATTCTTGAGAGATTATAGCCACCATGGTAGGAATTTATAGAGTGTATGTCAGAATATGGTCATGATATAATGAATTTTAGTGAAGATAAATATGATTTTGGTTGGGTTTATATAGGAAAAGAGGGGGATTTCTTTATTATTTAGGTTTTGGACTCTTTACAATAAAATATCCAAAACCACAAACCATCCTATGGTTTTACCATGGTTTCTACCAAATGGGAGTGTTAATAATTATTTTATAACTCCAAGGGCCTAAATTACTAAAATAATTCCCTTACTTATGTGGAGGTGAGTCACACTCTTAAAAAAATAATTTTAAAACCTTAAAAATATATTATAAGTTTTGGAGGATTCATAATGGATTTAAAAAATAAATAAACTAAACATAAAATAAAATTATAATAAAGTTAAAAAATATATTTGGTCTTTTATCCAATTTATAGTAATTATTACATCACTTTTTGGTCATTATGATGTCATAATACAAAAAGTAAATTTATACCGTATTCAATTTTTACCCGAAAATTCGGCTATCTCAGAAAATTATGAAAAATTAACAATTGGATAATTTTTAAATTATGAATCCAAAAAATAATATTCATTTTATCTAAATAATTTTCTAAATATTTTAATTTTTAGTTTTAAAATAAAATTGACATTTATTAAGAAATGATGAGTTTTTTTGACAATAATAGTTTTTGAACCCTTAAAAAAATTACATTTGAATTCATAAAATTTTTATAATCCTTTATATTTGATAAAAATTATTTAAAAATAATATTTTATTATAATATTATTTATTTAAAAAATCCTTTAATTTTTAAATTGATTAACTGAATTTGAATATTATCAAAAAATACAATTTGTGCTTTATTGTATCCAAAATAAAAATCATTTAAAAAGTAAAAACAAAAGGATGAAAATATATTCATTATTATATAAAAAATTTATATATTAATAATTATAGGGTATTGATACATATCCATTTAATACACCAACAAACACCCTAAGAGTAAGGTGCGCGATGGTAGGAGTTTCATGGGGATGTTTGGCAAACATGGTTTGGGCCATGATCTTTATGAGCTTGAAATTATTTCATAAACGATTTCACTCATGATTAAGTTGTTGGATATTGACTTGGTATTTATCTATGGTAAATTCCTGAAATTATATCTCCCTCGAAAGCTTCGATAAATTGGATTTATAGTGTAAAATACTATTGGTTGAAGCATCACTTCTTTTGTTAGTATTAGTTGGATTTATTAAAACTATATATTTATACTAACCATGTGATCACTATTCAATGGCTATATTATAAATGGTAATGATACTTAACATTCATTTAAATATAATTGTATATAATAAAATAAAATAAGTGCATATGTTTTCAATAACCATATTACATGATGAGACATTTAAATAAACCAAAAAGGGGAATTTTATTTATAACAGTTTGGGTTGTTATAATCTCCCCCCTTAAGAAATTTTCCCCTCAAAATTTTCATTTCCCATACTAAATAAATGAGGTTAACTCTAGTTCATCACCTCCTTCAGTTCCCATGTTGCTTCTTCAAACTTTTGGTTTCTGTACAACACTTTGAAAAGGTGCATTGTCTTATTTCATAGAACTTTTTCTCTACGATCTAAGACCTACACCAGCTACTCCTCATAGGAAAGGTCATTATCTAATGGTACCACCTTTGGATTGAGTATATGTGAGGGGTCTGATATTTAATTCCTTAAGAGGGATACATGGAATACATCATATACTTGAGATAGGTCTAGTGGGAGTGCTATTCAATATGCCACTGCTTTGACGTGATTAAGGATCTCAAAGGGACCAATGTATCTTGGACTAAGCTTTCCATTATTCTCAAATATCATCAATTTATTCCATGGAGATATGCGTAGGAATAACATGTCTCTAACATCAAAATCTAGGCCTCGTCGATGATTTTTGGCATATTTATTTTGTCGACTCTGAGTATCCTTGACGTGATACTGAATAGTATTAACCTTTTCCACCATTTCTTCCACCATTTCAGGATCTAATAGTTTTTGTTCCCAAAATTCATCCCAACATGTCGGTTTTTTCACATATTCCCGTAAAGGGATTCACAGGGATCAATTTGTTTGATTGAGTGGATTTTTTTTTGTATGAGAACTCGACTAGAGGAAGATATTGGTTTCATCCTCATTTGAATTCTATAGAACATGATCAAAAAATTCCTTCCAATGTATGAATAGTTTATTCAGATTGGCCATTAGTTTGAGGATGATATGATAAACTGAAGTTCAATTCAATTTTTAGAGCATATTGAAGAATTTTCTATAACCTGGAGGTGAATCTCGAATCTCAATAAGATACAATTGACAATGGTAATCCATGAAACCATACCACTTCTCTAATGTATATCTATGCAAATTGATCGAATGAGAATTACTCTCAAATTTTGATAAAGTGAGATATATTTTTAAGTTGATCCAAAACAACCCATATAGAATTATTTACGCTAGATATCTTCAGAAGTCCAGTGACAAAGTCCATAGTGATGTTCTCCCATTTCCTTTTTGGTATGGGTAATGTTTGCATCAATCCCTTAGAATTATACCTTTCAGCCTTCACTTTCGGGGATACCAGGAACTTTGATGTATATTTGCTGATCTCCTTCTTCATTTTGTCCCACCAATAGTGCTCATGGAGATCTTGATACATCTTTGTGCTTCCTGGGTGAATGGATAAAGTTGAACTATGTACATCATCCAACAGTTCCTTCATTAACATAAGATTTAATAGAACACATAGTCTTGAACCAAATCTCATAATTCATTCTTCATAAAATTTAAACTTTGAGGACTTTTCCTTTCTCACGGCTTCTATATTCTTCTAAATTTCTACATCATTTCTTTGAGCATCCTTTAACCTTTCCAAAAGAGATGATTGAGCAGTCATTTGTGAAAGGATTGATGATGTTCCTTCATATATAATTCCTATGTCAATCCTTTACAGGTATAAGAAGATTGGGTCCTTATTAATTTTCATCATTGATAAAGATGCAGAATCCTTTTTACATAGAGCATATACCACTTTAGTTGATTTACTAGTATGGTAGTGGTGTGAGTAGTTATAGTCCTTGATCAGCTTTAACCATCTTCATTAGTGCATATTCATCTCTTTTTTATGAGAATATATATTTGAGCATTTTGTGATCTATATATATTTCACACTTCTCCCCATATAGATAATTTGACTAGATTTTAAATGAAAATATCACAACTACCAACTCTATATCATGTGTGGGATAGTTTTTTTCATGATGTGTAAACTGCCTTGAAGAATAGGCTATGAATTTTTCATTCTACATTAGCATACAACCCAATCCCTTCTTCAAAGCATCACTGAATACTACAATGAGTTATCCACTAGTGGGTAGTGTGAGAACAAGCACAATGATGAGCCTCCTTTTTAACTCCATTAAACTCTCTTTACATTCATCATTACAAGAAAACTTAAATCCCTTACGATTTAGCTTAGTAAGAGGGTTTGACAATCATGAGAATTTTTTCACAAATTGGTTATAATACCCAGCTAACCCAAGGAAACAATGGATATATTTCATAGATGTTGGCCTCAACCATCCTTAAATTGCTCCTATCATTGAAGGGTCTACAGATATTCCATTTCTTGTGATGATATTCCCTATGAGAGAGACTTCCTTCAACTAGAACTAACATTTCCTATACTTGTCATAATGCTTCTCCTTTCATAGGGTCTTTAGAACATCGATCAGATTATCTTCATGCTCCTCCGTTATTTTGAATTATATTATAACATTATCTATAAATTCTACCAAAAATTTGATGAGGTAATCTATAAAGAATATATTCATCAATTCTATGAATATTTATGGAGCATTAGTGAGTCTGAATGGCATCACTATGAACTCGTAGTGCCCATACATTGTACGAAAAGTTTTCTTGGGGATTTCTTCCTTATTAAACCTTACTGATAATATCTCAACTAAATATCAACCTTGGAGAAGTATTTTTCTCCATGTATCTGATCAAACAAGTCATCAATCCAAGACATAGGGTACTTATTCTTTATCGTGATCATGTTTAGATCACGATAATCAATGAAAAGGTGAATTTAGCTATCCTTTTTCTTGATGAAGAGGACTGGTGCAACCCAAGGTGAATCACTTGGGAATATAAACCCTTTATCTATATTATCCAATAGTTGTTTCTTCAGCTCCTCAATTTCTAAAACAACCATTTTATACAGAGTCTTGGATAATGAAAATTCCCCAAGTATACGCTCAATTGAAAATTCATCCTCTCGACTAGGAGGAAGACTAGAAAATTTATTAGGAAACACATCAGCATATTCCATAACAATAGTTATGTATTTGAGGATGTCTCTTTCCTTAGAATCAATAATTTGAGCAAGATGAACTTTATCATAGGAAAATAATATCCATTCTTGAGATGATGGTTCTAAAGAAGATTCATCCTCCTTGCACTTGTACATAATTGGGGGTCAATTCATAATAAAGAGAGTAATTTATTTCTCATGGAAATTTATGTTGGATCTATATAGGGAAAGACAATATATTCCCATAATTGCATCAAATTACACTAAAGGAAGTATGAAAAGGTTCACTAGGAAGTTTAACCCACAAATTATGATAGGGGAGAATTTATATAATTAAGATGAAATAATTTCCCAATTTTACATTTTCATCGATAGATATACTTCAATGCTCTATGGTGGTCTTTGAATAGTTCTATTAAACTTTTATGATATGAAGGAATTCATAAAAATAGAATAAAAAATAACATTCGATGTTCATGAATGAATAACTAGTATACTTGTCACCACTTCATTGTGAGGATCCACCTCATCAGTTGTGATGGAAAAATCTCACCCATTCTACCTTGGAGGTTGTTAGTTTTCTCTGAAAACACTTGGATTAGAGCATTGGTTTGAAAAGTTCCCTAGTTCCTTACAGTTGAAGTAATGAAAAATGCAATGAGGGTTGAATGGAGAATTCCTTTCCTCCGTCGCATTAGTGGGTTTCTCTTTTCATCAATTTCTAGCTAGGTGTCATTCTTTCCTACACCGAAATAATTTCTTTATTCCCCTTAAGTAATTTCTACGGTTCTTCTTCCTGCACCTTTGATAAGTGAGATGTTGAAATTTCTTAGCACCGTTCTATTTTTCCATAGGACTTCTAGAATTAAATTCCACTTTATGCTTATTATCCCTAGTATACCCTTGAGATTCATCTATCTCCATTTCAACTTTTAGGGAACATCATGAAATTTACTCATAGCTATCAAAGTCCTAGATCACTAAGGATTTTTGTAGACTAGGTTTTATCCCACCAAAGGTCTGGTCAACCTTGAATTTTGGGGTAATGACAAATACAGAGGTGTATCATGAAAGTACTGTGAAGTTTTCTTCATACACCTCAATAAATTCTTCAAATTTTTTCTTAAGGGAATGGAAATCCATTTCCATTTTATGTCTAAGAGTGTGGGAAAAATATTTATCAATTTTTTTTGGAATTACTTGCACTCCATTGCTTTGATATCTTCCGGAACTTCGTATTCTTGATCAAGGACCACCACTGATCAACTTCTGACTCTATACGATAAATATCCAATAGAACCTTTATTGTTCAGAACATTGAATGATGGATAATATATTCTCAATGGAGTTGATCAATTGTTAGATAATTAAGGGATCAGATGATCCATTGAAATTAGGAGGCCTTTATCACATGAAGCTCTCGATTGCAGCTTGTTCACTCTTAGGGGGGTTTGGGAGCTCCTCTTGATCCTAGTTTCTATTCATAACCTAAGTCATATGAGAGAGTATAATCATAAATTTCCTGATTCCAACTCCCATCGAGTTGGTTATCTCATTGGGGCAGTCATCAAATTGCCCGTCACATTGATTGTTTACCCGATTACACCTATTTATGTCAATTTTCTAGAATAAATGGGAAATTAGGGATGATTAATTTTAAAATATCAAACACATAATGGGGAATACAATGAAATTAAAGAGAGAAATTATAAATTACATTTATTTCCTTAACTTATGAATCTCTAGGATTCAATATATGTTATCCATGATATATTTCCTAACATATATTCTTATGGGAATTTTTTTTGTTCCCTTAATAATGGTTCATAATGAGCTTATAAATTTACCAAAACATATCCCACAGGAGTGTCAAACCAGGTGCTAAGTAAGTATCATTATCATGTACCAGGTTACCCTAAGTTAGGCCCGAAACACCTTGCCAATGTTGTTACTCCTAGGTACATCTGTGCCAGAACCACATCCACTTGTAGTATCCAGACAGAGATGTATTTTCTTGATAAACCAATTACTCTATACTAACCAAAATACAGGGATGTTTCCTTATTCTTAGTCTTATCCTTAAGGGTTTCACTAGAGTTTTCTAATCAAAATCCCAAAAATAACTAAAATTTTCCTCCAATACCATCTATAACAACCCTAATCTTTATTTTATATTAATACTTGATTTATTACATAAGACTACACTTAATAAAACCAAGATGATAAATAATTATAGTGTATTTGGGATTAGGTACATTATATAACAACATAAAATAGGGAATATGACATCTTTATTGAAAACTTCTTTAACATGCTCAAAATAATCATTTGAACTTAAAAATACATGGGATAACCTGGGGACACACATGAGAAAGGGGTGAGTAATAAAGCCTAGTAAGGGAATAATCATTTAATATGTGATACATTTTTTGAAATTTTAATATCAATGATGAATAAAAGAAACATGAATAATAATTCATGATATAGCATGATAATAATAACATGGTAAATGTGACAACAACTTAAAGTAATAAGTCATAAACACAGGTCAAGGATAAACCCAACAAGACATCATAGTGGAAAAAGTACAATAAATGAATAAGGTTCACTCCCTATCCTAATGTGACATATCATGATACTAAACATTACCCAATTCATTGTTTCACTATCTAGGAGTACCCATCATATTCATTTCATCCACATATTTAATTTTGCCACATAGATCATACAATGTGGATTCATTCATTATCATAATTTATTCCATGATCAAGTAATGTGGAATACATATATGTAAGTCCCCAATCAATAAGTATATATGTATAATGGTGAATACACTTTATAGAAAAATGGGTATGGTTTTCACTAGAAAAATATTTTGGCATGAGAAATTGTGGTGAAATTTTGGAAATGTAATGACATTACTTATAAATTCATAAAAGGGATTGATGAGAGGGAAATGGATCTCTCATCATTTGTACATAAATTTGATAGTAAGGGGTATATGTAGTAATATATCCCATCCTAAGGAAATGAATATAAAATACATAAGGTAAATAAGATACTTTAATAAAGAGAAGAAAGGAAAAGATCCCTTATGAAATTTTAGCATTGTAATGGGTGTACATGAAGGATCATGAGAGGCTTAATGAGAGTAAAAAAGGGGATCTAGTCATTTATAAATTTAATTTATAGTAAGGAGAATATGTAATAACATATCCCAACAAAATAAAATGGAATTTAATAGACATAACATAAAAGGAGTTCTTGAATGGAAATGAAAATATCACCAGTGAAAAAAGTGGATTTAACAATGTTTTTTTTTCATTTTTCATGTTGGTTTTTAATCTATGTTTATAAAGGTGATGTAAAAAAATGCATTTTGGCATCGATTTTTAAAAAACCAAAACTGAAAATGATACTGGGTTTAGTTTTTGGCATCAGTTTAAGAAATAAACCAACATCAAAAATATAACACAGGATTGTTTTCTATGTTGGTTTGTTACAAATTGACACTGAAAACCACATATTGGCCGATTTTTGGCATCAGGTTTCATTAAAACCGACGCTGAAAACTTAGTATTTTTTTAAATTATTCGACATAGGTTTTCATAAAAAATGACACTGGAAGTTAATTTTTTTAGAAAATTAAGAATATTAAACTTCCGAAATAATGAAAATCCATGTAATAAAAACATAGTATACAGAAATCAAATAAGATTTATTATTAACTAAAAATATATAAAAACTTCCATGTTTTTATCTAGTTAATTGAGAAACTATCTATGCATATGTACTATAAATTAGAATTAAAAAACACATACCTGAAATTTACAACATGATCATTATTGTTTATTATTAAAGCATTAATTTGATATAATTATGTTAAAACACCTATTATAATAAAATAATTAGTTTTTTAAACACATTTTATTAAGAAAATGTGATATTATTCATAGACATTAGAACATGCATACCTTAAATCATAATCATACTTAACAAATAGTTCTCAAACAAAGATTAATGATGGGTAAGTTCAGTTTGGGTATAATGTTGTTCATCATTGAATGTATGTAATAACATTGAATGATATTAGTTTATAAAATAGATTAATATGGAAGAAAATATAAATTAATTTATATAACTAACCTTATCAAATACAGTAGTTACCCCAGTTGTGATTATCTCATACATGAATCACAGAACATAATAAACACATTCAACATGTCCTTATTGACGATGACATTGTGGTTATAAAACATTAACTTTATAATAAAAACCAATATATATATATATATATATATATATCAAAAAATCAGAATAATATAAAATATAAAAACTAATTTCCTTTGCTTCCACATATTGAATTTCATTTGGTTTCTTTATCAACATTTTTTCTTTGTTAATTTTTTTACATAAACTACATTTTCATATATATGAACTAATCATACATTTATAAACAATGAGAATTAAATATAATGAGCTTATTAAAAACTAAAAAACACACCTATTTAATATGGTGATTTTTTTTGATGAACACTCCCTAATAAAGAGAAAAACCAATATATGGTGCATTCACTTGGGAAAAATACACTTAACATCTAATTACCCCTATAATAAAAATAGTTCACAATTAATGAAATTATAATGATCATTTTTCATAATTATGTTTCTATTCTTACTTATTCAGAAAAGGAAAAACCAACACCCAATCTCCGTCTATGATCATCTCTCACATATATATGAAACTCTATTAGCATTATTCACATGTTACACATCCATGGAAATGTATTATGGATATATAAAACCATAAATGGTAGTGATTTCATTTTTTATAAGAATCATGTGTAAATACCTAATTTAAAAAGGAAATATAGTTAGTTAATTTAAACCATCTTTAATTAAAGAAATAAAAATTGAAACATCAATTTACTTTCATGGAAAACAACTGCAACACATTTAGGATGATCTCTTCAAAATCAACTAGATATATGATATCTTCTTTGAGTAATCTCAATGGATAATCTCTTCTACAGATATCAGATGTCATCTAGAACTCATAGATATTATTCAAGGTATAATAATCCTGATATAATATTTGTATCCCATTAGAAATATCAGAAGTATCTACAGTCGATTATTCTTGAAACTTTTGTTTTATTTTTACAAATTATTTTGATTTTAGATAATCCTATATAAATTAAATGTTAAAAAACATTATAAGTAATTTTCAATCATATGTAATTAATATTAAAAAAAATGCATACCTCATATGAAATATAACAAAGAAGACCCGTTGGGAAAAGTAAAAAATGACCCAGACAATCCCCAACTATGGTAATCTCCTCAGTAAGAAACATTAGTAGAGTATTAGGATAAATAATATCAAGTACTGATACTCTAACCTGGCCCATATTCATATGATGGTGATGTAAAAAATCCCACAAAAAATGCATGAGTCCTAACACAACTATATATATATATGAGTATCTCCAGCAAACAACTCACAATATATGGTTTAGTTTGAGTGAGGAGGTGGAGGATAAAAGTAGGTAGAATGGGTAGGGTAGTCTAGCTAGGATGGATGTAGAGGCTGAACAATTGGTCGAGCAGGCTGGGAAGGTTGAGAAGGCTGCAAAACTGGGTGAGCAGGCTGGGAAGGCTATGCAGAATGTGACTATCTTGTCAAGTGTTCTAAAAATTCCTTTTGTACGATTGCTTGAATTTGATCATCCATAGACTGTTCCAAATATTTTAGTTTGGTTTTTAAGGATTCTATTTCTGGGTATCTTGATTGCTTAATCTAATGACCAAAAACTTTCCATATACTAATACCCATCTGAAATCTTCTAACATGGTCATGGTGTTCTGCCTTTACTAAAGCAATGTCTAGGATGTCTATCCTACCCTCTGGGATAAAAGAGACCAATGTATTTTTCTCTTGAAGTTCATCCTAAAATGAAAAATGAAAAAGTTATATTAGTGTTTATAATTTATAAAATAAAAACATTCATGAAGAATTAATATTTTTTACTTATAATTTTATCATCCACTTCCTTATCTTTCTCTGTAAGAGACTTTTCATTTTTTATTCTTCTTGCTCTTTTCCATTTTTCATGGTTAGTAGGGGGAGATAGAGGACCTAACTGGACCTCATCGAAACCACTAGTGGAGTGAGATCTTAGTGCTTTAAACTTTTCATCAATCATTTTTTTCCAAAAAATGATACCCTCCACATTATAAATTATCAGGGTATACATTCTGTAACTGGATGTCTTGATGGGCGTTTTGGAGGCCTGTTATAAGAAAAGTAAACTAATAAGTAAATAGGTACACACATATATATATATATATATATATGAAATTTTAAAATTTAATATAATTATCATACTAGAAAGGCTTCTTCATGTCGGCTGGAAACAAATTTCTTCCACATATCTGCATCTATAAATTGATCCTTGAGGCATGAGTTTTCATTTTTTCTTTTTCCAAAAACATAATTTTTTGTCAAATTCGTTTTTAAATCTCTCCATCTAACCACCACCAAAGTAAGAAATATTTTCTTAATTTATTTTTTTTCTTCAAAAATAATATTCATCTATAATTTAATAAAATAAAAATTATTCATTTAATGTATATCATATTCAAAAAATATGAAAAAATAAATCAATTAAGATATTATACCATTACGACATCCCAAATATGATCTTTCGACATCTTGTTGATGGTATTCCAATAAGGATATAATATGCTAATCCTACAATGACTCTAAATGAAGATATAAATAATAAATTAAGTTTCATTTGGTCTATTTGCATTATTATTATCATCAAAAGTAATATGAAATCGCTCATCTCCATGAGTAAGTGAAAGTTTTTCTAAACATGTAATGCCACATTTACCAACTTGAGAACTCGATTTTGTAAAAGTAAAAGTAGAGAACTCCACCGTTGAGGTCTCATCAGTAGTATTTCAATTAGTTTTTATAAATTAAAACTTTTTTAATTAAATAATTATATTAATAGATATTTAATAATATGGAAAAATAAAAATACCTTGGTACATGATCCTCTATATCAGTATCAGTATCCATCATTGAAATATAAAATTGTAATGAAATTTTTGTCGACCTATATTTTATTAGCCAATTGAATAATTAGAAAATTAGAAAAATAAAACATGTAAGTAAAAAAGGACACACATGTGTCATTTAAAGAAAAAAATAATGATGTTATGATTCTTAACCCAAAAAATATAGAAGGTAAACTATTATACATATACATTAATTCTAAAATTACAAAAAAAATTTATAAATATAATACTGAATATTTATTAAATAATAAAGTTTTTACACATGTAAATTTTAAAAAAGAGAAATAATGTAAATAATTAACAGATTAATTAGGAGTGTAATTTAGTGTTTTCCCATATCCCTTCATCATGATCATTTCGTACTACATACACTATGTTTTCATTGTAATCATTGTTATATGAAAATCATGTAATATACAAAGAAGTGTCGTATAAATAAATAAAATCATTATCATCATCATCATCATCAGCTAAATAGATTATTTTCCCTTGAAAAAATATATACAAATGATAATTCGATGGATCATCGACATAAAATATTTAATTTTAATGTGTGTCCATGATAAAATTTTCTTCACTGTAACTAAAGTTTTTCAAATCAACTAGTTTGAACCCTTATTAACCATGTTTCACACCACTATTAATTGCAACCCAATTACACTTAAACATGGTGAATCAAAATTTAATATAATAAATTTTCCATATGTCTTCAAGAACTCCAAAATATGGTGTTTTTTTCTAGAAAATTGGTTTTTATCTTTGGCACTCAAAAAATGCAGTGCTTCAGCAAATACCATTACACCACTATTCTGAACAGTACTCTTGTCATCCAATTTTTTTATGTAAAATGTGTAGCCATTAATATCAAAACTAGACCATGTGATCACATTAAGAGATGGTCCCTCTGCTAATCAATTCAATGTTTTTGATGTAGATATATATGTGGTGTAATTCTCTTTAAAAAATGAAATAAATGTATTTATGCTTAATCATTATCCAATTTTCATTTCTTTTTTGATATATTAACTTTAATTCAACAATATGTGATGATATATATTATTTAACCTCATATATATTGTTCAAAATATATAAATGTTCCTATATCACTGCATCACATGGAATAAACTTTACCTTTAAGCCGCAGATCCATCTACCTTCACTATCTACTATCATATATCGAGATATAGGGAGACCAATATGATCTACTTAATACAAATAATTAGTACACAACTCAATCACCTATTTCAATAAATATTTTTGAACAATAGAGGCCTCTAGTTAATAAGGATTTTTAACATATCCCTTAAAAAATTTCATATATCATTCAAAAGGATGCATCCATCATAAATAAATAGGCCCACATATTCTTATATCATGCACTAAATGAATCAACAGATGAACCATTATATCAAAAAATGTAGGTGGGAAATACATTTCTTGTTGACAAAGAATAACATATTCTTCATTATTCAAAACATATAACAAATTTGGATCAATTACTTTTCTACAAATGGATTTGAAAAAATTATATAACCATATGATAGTCTTTTTAACAGCTTTTAATAATATACCACATAGTGTAATTGGTTGAAGTTTTTGCATCAATACATGAAAATAATGAGATTTTATACCTATTAATTTACAATCATTCAATGAAACCAAATTATCTACATTTTAAGAATAAACACTAGGTAATTTAATACCATGAAGATACTAACAAAAATTAATCTTTTCAATATTACTTAATGTGTGAGAAACTAAAAGTAAATATGTTTTGTTTCATTTCATAGTGGGAGTTAACTCCAAACATATTCCCATTGATATAAAGTCCAATATAGCATGAAATCTATATTTTGTCTTTCTTTTTATGTCTTTAAATGTTCCAATAAATTTTTCACATATGTTTTTTTCAATATAAATAACATTGATGTTATGTTTTATCTCTAAAAATCTATAATTAGGTTGTTCGAAAAAGACAGACTATTTCCTCCAAATATTTTTTGAAGACCAGAACTTATTTTCTTTCCAAATGTCAAATAAATATTTTTCACCCTATGGTAAAATTCTTCAACTGAAAATGGGAAAGGGGGAAGGTTGTATTCTTATAAACCATTAAATGATTTTTTCAATATATGATAAGGATGATCAATTCACAAAAATATTTAATGTTTCATGTACACTATCTTCCTTCTATTATTCAATTGATAATATAAAATTTCTTCTTCACAAATTGGACATTCTTTATATCCCTTAACACTATATCCAGATAAGTTTTCATATTTAGGAAAGTCTTTTATAGTGAACATTATCATATCACATAAAATAAAATACTCTTTCATGTATGCATTGAAAACTTTAACACATGTCTCCCATAATAGTTTAAAATCATCAATAAATGGTAAAAAAACATATCAATATCATTTCTCAACTGTTTTGGTCCAAAAATCATCAAGCTCATCATAACGTATTTTTTATTCATACATAGATGTGGGAATAAGTTTTAAACTACCAGTAAAATAGGCCATCAAATATATTGGCTTCTAAGGATCCGATATATATTCATTCCATCAGTACACAATCCCATTCTGATATTTTAAACATCACTTCCATGATCATGAAATCCTTTATCAAATCTCATCCACTATGGTGAATCAAAAGGGTGATGTAAGTTACTATAAGATATGCACTAATCTAAATGCCATCTTAACCTTTTTACATCAATTGAATTTGAAAATAGACACTTCAAATGAGGAATTATTTGAAGGTACCAAATTTCTATAGCAGAAGCTTTGATTATGTTACCTAAGAATGAATCATAGTTGAATTATCAAAATTGTATGAAAAAATTATTGGATGATATCATTAGAAAGTAAAAAATTGATTTTTAATGAGGTTAGATGACAGTACCTGACAATGAATCTGAGTTGAATTTTCATCTATATTATAGAGTGATGTCCCACATGTATAAAAAGTTGATAAATATTCATATTACTTCCTATAAAACACATAATAATTGGTTAAATCATGTATATTTTTATATCCCAATCCCATTGGGCATAATATTTTCTTCACATCATAATTGGAATCTGTACGCCCATTGCCTTCTGGAAGAAGCTCTTTTAAAAGATCAAGTAAGTTGGAGAAACTTTTATCACTCCACCCATTTCCTACTTTCAAGTTAACTAATCTAAAAACTGATGATAACACTATATATTTACTACAACCTGAGAATAATGGTTTCTCAGAATCTCTAAATAATCATTCAACAATTTATTTTTTTCAATGGTTTCAATACTTAAATCATGAATTACTTCTTCAATACAATCCTCTGCCTCATTATGAATATTTTTATCAACATTAGATGTTGAATATTCAGTTATTTCACCAAGACAAATACAACATGTATAATTAAGGCTAAAAATATAAAAAATGATACGATTATTTATTTCTATGGAGTTTAACTTTCTCATATTCAAACACTTCACACATGGAAAAAAATCAAATCAATGTCTTGAAGATTTCATTTAGAAAATTCCAAGAATTCATCAACTCCTTTTTCATATTCACTAGTGGTTCTTCGTAAATTTATCCAATTATAAATCCATTAAATTCTTAATACCTCAATATGATCGATGAATATATTAAGACATATAAACATTTAAATATATATATATATATAAATATAAATTAAAAAAAAATAAAAATTCAATAAAAATTATTGGAAATCAAATTATAAAGTCTTGGTTCTCACAACATCATCAATAGGGAATACAACATCTCTTGAGGAATATGACATGCCTTCATACCACATAAATATAAAAATTTAACATCAATGTGATAAAAAACAATAATTACATCAATAATAAATAATGTAGTGATATTTTTTAGATCACATTATCAAATTATATCCAAATCACAATATCATATCAGTCATTGAATAACCTTATCAAAAAAATAATTTACCATATAATTATATAAAATCACAGCGATCACCCATCAAAAATTATCATAATATTATTTATTAAGCCACATTATCATTTCAAAATTTCATTCCAACTATTTATATCATCATTATTAAGAAAATATCCATATACACAAATTCTACTTCAAATCACATGATTTAGGTGAATTTATTGAACTGACACTATTTTTCTCTTTTTACTATTATAAATTAATCTATATTCATCATCATCATTGGATAAATAACATACACTTATCCTTGGTTATCTAATATAATGAAATAGTACATTTATTTATAACCTTTTCTAGAATCTCATAATCATAGATCAACTTCAACAACTTTATCATAGAAGTTTTATCAAAAAATTAATCAATATTTAACACACGTCGCAATGTCAAAATAAAAATATGAAAAAAATATTATTTACATATCATTGCTGCACAAACACATTAATCAATATATATCATCACGACCATTTTAAGATTTCAGTAATAAAAAAATTTGTCAAAATAACCAAGATTTAAGAACAACATTTATAAATAAGAATCAAATGCATACAAATAATTGAAACAACAACTCAAAGATAAAAGTAAATGATAAATAATTTTACTTCAAAATTTTAAAAAACTTACAAAATTAAGATTTCACCAAGGAAAATAGAGAACTAATTTGATCTTGCTCCCTCAAATTTGTTGGAAGAATAATAACTGCAACAACTAACAAAAATGTTTGTAGAAATGAACAATAAACAAGAACAAAGAAAGAAAATCAAACCACGGTTGAATGTCACTCAGAAAATGGTTTTCAAAGAGAAATACATCCATAGATGATGAAATAATAAAATATAATGAAAAATTGAACCAAAAATCATGAAATAATGATAAATATCAAAGAAAATAATCAATAATATCTATTGGGATCATGAGTCTCCACCGTCGGGTTCATCGCGAAGGGAAGAGAGGGTTTCAATTTTCACAAAAAATGAGGGTTTCATGATCCTATATAATTATTTAAAACTTTTTAGCATCAGTTATTAGGAAAATTGACAGCAAAGTATTTTTTTTTAATTTTTGTCTTTGGTTTTACTTAAAATCGATGCTGGTTTTTTTTCATTTACGACGTCAGTTTTCTATAGTAACCGATGCCATAAATAAAACATGAAAATGTTTTTTGGCATTGGTTTTCTAAAGAAACAATTTGAATAACAAAAAAAACTTTTTCATTGGTTTATATTAAAATAGATACAAAAAAATTCTGAACATTCCCTTTTCACTAGTTTATTGAAAATTGATGCCATATCTTCAACGCTAAAGCCACTATTTCTACTAGTGGAGTGAAATCCCTTAATTTTTTTAGCATAGTAATAGATCAGGTGAATGTAAAAATGAGAGAGAATAAATTATCCCTAATTAAAATAACACCCATTTGACAATAGGGGACGTTTATAAATAAATAAAATCATAAAAAATTTCAATTAAGAAGACAAATTCCAAATAAGGTGATTGAATTGAAAGGAGAGAAAGGTCTATTACTTGAGTTTGTGACTCCAAAAGATTGGCAGGAGATTATTAAGTGCTTGGGGGTGACTTGGGAAGAATTTAGAGAGTTTAGGGAAGATTATGGTAATGCTTCAAGGAGTTTTAGTGAAGATAAATGGGGGATTGCATGGGTTTATATATGAAAAGAGGGGGATTTCTTTATTATTTTGGTTTTGGACTTTTTGTAATAAAATATCCAAAACCAAAAACTATCCCATGGGTTTTTACCATGTTTTATACCTAATGGGAGTGGTTCTAAATATTTTATAATTCAAAGGGCTGAAATTATTAAAATAATTCCCTTTCTTATGTAGAGGTGAGTCAAAATCTTAAAGAAAGTATTTTAAAACCTTAAAATATATTATAAGTTTTTGAGGATTTATAATGGATTTGAAAAATAAATAAAATAAACTTAAAAAAACATTATTTTCACTGGAAAAAGTATATTTTGTCATGGACACCATTTATTGTAATTATTACATCACTTTTGGGTCATTATGATGTCATAATACACAAATTATATTTATACGGTATTTAATTTTTACCCAAAAATTATACTATCTCAGAAAACCATGAAAAATTCACCATTGGGAAATTTTGATGTTCCAATTACAAAAATAATATTGATTTTATCTGAATAATTTTCTAAATATTTTAATTTTCACTTTTAAAATAAAATCAATATTTATTAATAAGTAATGGGTTCCTTTGACAATAATAGTTTTCAAACCCTTATAAAGAATTATATTTAACTTCATAAAAATTATGTAATCCTTTATATTTGATAAAAATTATTTAAAAATAATTCCCTTTCTTATGTGGAGGTGAGTCAAAATCTTAAAGAAAGTATTTTAAAACCTTAAAATATATTATAAGTTTTTGAGGATTTATAATGGATTTGAAAAATAAATAAAATAAACTTAAAAAAACATTATGTTAAATGGAAAAAGTATATTTTGTCATGGACACCATTTATTGTAATTATTACATCACTTTTGGGTCATTATGATGTCATAATACACAAATTATATTTATACGGTATTTAATTTTTACCCGAAAATTCTACTATCTCAGAAAACCATGAAAAATTCACCATTGGGAAATTTTGATGTTCCAATTACAAAAATAATATTGATTTTATCTGAATAATTTTCTAAATATTTTAATTTTCACTTTTAAAATAAAATCAATATTTATTAAGAAGTAATGGGTTCCTTTGACAATAACAGTTTTCAAACCCTTATAAAAAATTACATTTAACTTCATAAAAATTATGTAATCCTTTATATTTGATAAAAATTATTTAAAAATTATATTTTTTAATATATTATTTATTTAAAAATTCCATTAATTCATAAATTGATTAATTGAATTTTAATTTTATCCAAAAATAAAATTTATTCTTTATTGTATCCAAAATAAAAATCATTTAAAAAGTAAAAATAATAGGTTGAAAATATATTCATTATTCTATAAAAAATGCACATATTCATATTTCAAGGATATTTATTCATATACCTTTAATAAACCATTAAAATCCCTAAGAGTAAGGTGTGTTATGCTGGGACTTTTATGGGGCAGTTTGATTAACATGAGTTGGGTTGTGATCTCAATGAGCTTAAAATTTTCCCATAAATGGTTTCAATCATGCTTAATTTTTTGGATCTCAGCTTGAGCTTGGTCCAGGGAAAATTCTAGAAATTCTATCTCCCTCATAAGCTCTAATAAATTGGATTTATAAGGTATGATCCTACTGGTTGATGCCATCACTTCTTTTGTCTGTGTCAATTGGATTTGTTAAAACCCTATATTTATACTAACCATGTGATAGTTGTTCAATGACTACATTGTCAATGGTAATGATACTTAGAGGTCATTTGAATCCAACTGGATTAATAAAAAAAATAAGTTCATGTGTTTTCTATAACCATATTATATGATGAGACATTAAAATAAATAAAATGGGGAATTTTATTTATAATAGTTTGGATCGTTACAACGTACCTAGTCTTAAAAAGATAATAGGCCTCACACTATTTGGGATGTACTTATTGGATATTTATGTTTTAAAAATCAATTTATAATATGTGTAAAATTATTTGGTCACTATACTTGGTATCATAGAAATTTCTAGTTATTTTTTGGGATTGGGACCCGAATAATTTATTGAGAACCCTATGGATAAGTATAATGACAGGAATACGTGTAGAAAAATATCTTAGAATCTTGGGGATGTATAGAGAGAGTGAGTTCTAAGAAATTAAATCCTTTTCTATATACTAAAAGTGGATGTGGATCTGGTATAGTTGTACCTAGGGGTAATAACCCCAAATGGGCACATTAAGCTAGACTCGATCATCACCTATTGCATGACAATGGGCCTTATTGGACACCTGGTTTGACAATCTTGGGGGATATGCTTTGGAAATTCACAAAAATCATTATGAACAATTATGAAGGAATTAAACAATTTTTTAGGTTGTAAAATATAATATAAAACATTAGCATGGATAGCCTATATTGAAACTTAGGGACTCATATGTCTGGATATATTTACCATTTTTATGTTATTCTTTCTAAGTTTATAGGTTACCATTTTGTATGTTAAAGTATTCCCATCTTGTTTTTTAATATTTATTTTTAGTTAATTGTGGGAAATAAGAGAAACCATGCAAATAAAAAATATATTAAGCAGTGGAATGATTTCCCCAATGACATGCCTAGTATTATAGGCGGGGGAGTTGAGAACTTCTTGATAGTGATAACTCAACTAGCTAAAATTATGAATAATAACATGAATCATTCAGAAAGACCTACTACTATTAAGAAAGAGTAAGTTGCAATTGATATATTTATGTAATAAAGGCCTCTAAATTTCCTTGGATCATCTAATCCTTTAATCATGGAATAATGGATAAAATCCATTGAAAATATCTTCTCCATCCATCAATTCTCTGAGAAAGAGAAGGTTGTGCAAGATGTTTATCATATAGAGGGATAAGCTGATCATTAGTGGATGTTGATAAAAAATATAAATCTAGAGAAAGAGATCATAGCGATGGAGTGGAAGGAATTTCAAAAAATGTTTTTCAACAAGTATTTTCCTCCCACTATCCAAATTAAAATAGAGAGGGATTTCCTTAGACTCATGAAAAAGGATAAAAAATCTATTGGGTAATAAAAAGAGAACTTCACAAGACTTTCACAATACACCTTTGGATTTTTAATATCCCATGAAAGTAAAGTTGACCGCTTCTTTGGTGGGATAAATCCAAGTTTGTGAAAATATTTATCAATTTGATACTTTGTTAGCTATGAGTAAATTGTCTATTGTTACCTCAAATTAAAAATGTATATTTTTGAATATCAAGGTTAGAATTGGTATAAGAAGATGAAAATGGATTTTAATTATAGAGATATGATGGAGAAATAAAATGGTTGAAATAAATTACAACATCCCACTTGTAAAAAGTGTGGGAAGAAGCATCCCAGAAATTTCCTGAAGGGGATGAGGAAATTATTTAGGTATGAGAAGGAAGGGAAACTAGCTAGTGTTTTACGATGGTAGAAACCCACCAATGTAATGGTATAAAGGAATAATCCCATCAAACCTCATCCTATTGTATAATGTTTCAATTTCAAGGAACATGGAAACTATGAAAATGAATACACTAAGATAATGGTTGTCAATGAAAATTGATGAAAACAATATCCATGGCCAAGAGAGTAAGGGAGAGCTTATTCTATCACAACTAAGGATGTAGATCCCAATAATGATGTGGTGACAGGCATGCTAGTTATTCATTTAAGAATAGTGAAAATACTTTTTGAATCTGGTTCTATGAATTATTTCATATCACGTAAGTTTAGTAGAACTATTCAAGAACCACCTCAAAAAAAGGAAATTGAGTTATCAATGAATATGGGGAATGTGTCAATTATTTCATCCCAAGTATATAACTCATCCCCTATTCATATTTGTAGGATTAACTTCCCAGTGAATCTTATAATAATTCATTTATCATAATTTCAGGAAATTATTGGCATGGATTATATTTCCCTATATAGATCCAACATAAAATGCTGAGAGAAGGATATCATTCTATGTATCTCAAATAGCCCTCTAATTCTATAAAATTTTAAGGGGGAGGGTGAATATCCCTTGTAATATTATATTCAAGAATAGATATTATTTACTTATGAGCAATAATATCTTGCCCAAAATTATTGAGGCAAGTAATATAATCACGATTAAAGATATGTCCACTATGAGGGATTATACTAATGTATTCTTTAAAGAGTTTCATGGACTTCCTTCTGACCTTGAAGTTGATTTCTCAATCAAACTTATACCAAGATCTATGATCATATCAAATAATCCTTATAGAATGGTCTTTTTTGATTTAGAAGAACTAAAAAACTAGTTATAATAGAATATAGAAAAGAGTTTTACATGGAAAATTTATTCACAATGGGGCACACTGATCCTCTTTGTCAAGAAGAAGTATGGGTCAATGCACCTCTATATTGATTATCATGTACTCAAAAAAATCACGATAAAGAAAAAAGTATTCCCTTCCGTAGATAGGTGACTTGTTTAATCAAATACATGCCCCCATTATTTCTATAAGTTGGACCTTTGGTTGGGATATCACCAATTAATGGTGAAGAAGGAAGATATTACCAAAAATACCTTTTAAACATGGTATGTACACTATGAGTTGATATTAATTCCTTTTAGACTCACTGATTAAACAAAAATATTTATGGACATAAAGAATAGAGTCTTTAGATATTACCTTGATATATTTGTGGTAGTCTTTATAGATGATATTTTGTTTTACTCCAAAATAAAGGAGGACCATGATGAGAATTTTTATACTTTTCTAAATGATTTGAGAAAGGATAATATATATGAAAGGTAAAATAAATGTTATTTATAGATGAAGGAAGTATCATTATTGTAGAATATTATCACCAGTAAAGGGTTATCTATAGATAATTCTAAGAAAAAGGAAATTGAGGAATAACCTAGACCACTGTCTATAATAGATATCCGCAGTTTCCTTGGACTAACTTGGTATTATCAATGATCTGTGAGAAACTTATCACAATTTTAAAATCTACTAACCAAGCTAACATGGAAGGGAGTAAAGTTTTTCTGAACTAGTGAATGTGAAGAGAGATATAAGGTGTTAAAAATGAGGCTTATGAATACACCAATCCTCATGTTTCCCTCAAGTGGGAAACTTTTTGTGGTATATTGTGATTATTTAAAGAAGGGCTTGTGCTGTATACTGATATACAAGGATAAAGTGATAGCCAATTCCTTAAGGTAGTTGAATGTTCACGATAATAACTATCCTATGCATGATTTGGAGTTGGTCATAGTGATATTTGTATTGAAAATATAGTGATATTATCTCTATGGGAAGAAGTGTTAAATATAAATATATCAAAATAGGATCAAATATATATTCATATAGGAGGATATTAATATGTGCCTATGAAGATGGTTAGAGCTGATAATAGACAATGACTTCTCAATGCATTACAATCCTAAAAAATAAAAAAAGTGGAAGATTTTCTAAGTAGAAATGATCCAATGACTTTATCAATGATGAGAATTGAGAAGGATCCAATATTATTAGACTTTGAAAATATGTGCATGGGAATCATGAAATAAGGAACTTCATCATTCCTTTCTCAAATGATTTCTCAACCATCCCTTTCGGAGAAGATAAAGGATGCTCAAAGAGATGATGTGTAAATTCAGAATAAGGTGGAATTTATAATAAAAAAGAAATTATAAAACCCCTAAATTATAAAATAAGAAAATTATATTTGATAGTGTATGTGACATGAAACACCAATCTTAAAAAACCTATAAAATATATTTCCTTAAATTTAATCTCTTCGATAGCTTGTGGAACATGCAATCCTGAGTCTAAATGAACCATAATTTAGTATAAAATTATAAAATAGATGTAAAATTGTATGGTATGAATATTAAAAACTAAATTATGAAAATTATGGTTATATATTTTTATAAATAAAATAATAATGATTTAAAATAAAAATAATTAATTTCTGAAAAACTGTATTTTTTTCTAAAAGAAGGGTTAATCACACTTTTCTCTCATAATTTAAAATTATTTTTTTTACCAATTTTATAAAATTTATTCTTTAAAATGAACTTCATTTTTTGAATTATTATTACAATATTATCTTATGGTTAATATTTTTTATTTTTCTAAAATGTTTCATTTTTTCAATTAATAGTGAAAATTACTAAATTTTAATTAAAAAATGTCTTTTCATTTAAATTATTTATAAAGTTAAATTGTATTTTTCATTGGGTTTAAAGTAAAATTGGATCAATTATATATCTATAAATTATATTTTTTTTATTGAAATCATTTTAAAATTGAATTTTTATATAAATACATTGTAAACTTTTGAACATTTTTTCTTTGAAAACCCACTTTCTCATTGCGCCTACGATATTAAATTTAAATTTAAATTTTCAAAATATGTGAATGGAATTTTTAAAAAAGGATTAAATATTTGGAATAATAATAATTTATATTATCTAATAATTTTATATTAATTTTTAACCACAATGAATAGTAAAAACAGTAAAAATTATTTACCACAGTTATGGTAAAAACGGATTTACAGAGGGGGTAAATTAAATGGATAGGTGTTAATATGATGTAAAAACTTGACTAAAATATATTTTATTGACATATTTAGACCCTATAATATCTAATTATTGATAATAATTCATTTTGGATGCTTGTGTCATGTGAAAAACGTGGGTACACCATTTTCTTTTAAAAAATTACAAGTGTAGCACTCACCTCACTTATAAAAGATCATCCCCTCTTCTCTCTTATTCACATATAAAAACCCTTTTTTTTCAGCCAAAAACTACCCAAATAGATTATAAAATTACCTTATCTTATCTTATAATCCTTATTTTGGGAATAAATCCAACCTAGGAAGGATTTTAGTGCTAACCTAAAGAGGTTACCCGAAGAAGAGGTAAGGTTCTTCAACAAGCATTTTTATTTCATTTATTCTTCCAACTTCTTAAATTATTATTAATAAACGATCATATAATAACCTAAGTATATTACATATACTGATATATTTTTATGTTAAGGTCATGACCTATAGCCATTTTCACTTCAATCAAATGGGTTACAAAATCATCATTCGTGTGTACGACGGACTACCACCTCGCGAACCGATGTCCTTATTTTTTCCATTACTTCCTCTCACAGTTGGGTATGATGATGGATATAAAGTATATATATATATAAATATATTATATTTATAACATAATTATACATATTTATTCATTATATCATATATAACTTTTTTTAATTCCCATTTCTTAGGGGATACAATAATATTTCTCGTGTGTATGGTGGACTACCACCTCACGAAGCGTTGTGATTTGTTTTCACTAATGATTTACATGGATGGTAGTGAGGAAAAATTTAATGAATATATGTGATTTAAATTATATAATTATGATATAAATTACATATTTATAATTCTTAAAAGATAATATATCATTTTATTTCTTACCTTTTCACTCACTTAAAGATAATAACATCGTTCGTGTACGTGTAGACTACTGCCTACACGAAGCGATGTGACTCTCTTTTCAAAACCACACCACATGGATGATACATATAATTATATTTAAAGAAATAATATGGTTTTATGATTAATTTTTAAAGATAAAATATTTTTTACCTTCTTTCCATAATGATCATTGAAAAATGTAAACGTTACTCATGCGTACGTATGAATTCCCATCTCCATGATTATAACATACTTAATTTATCAAAACCATATTACATGATTGGTATTAAAATTATAATTAATATATATATATTATAATTATATCATGATTATTATTTTGGATATGATGCAACTATATAATATGTACAAGAACCAAAACTTTTATGACAAATCATGAATGGGAAAACAAGGAAACTAACACCCGAAACAATGAAAATAATGAAAGATAATTAACTAATAGGTGATAAATTGATATAAAAAGATAATATATGATATTATAAATATGAATATGATTCTGGTATAAAATAATAACATGATTAAAACCATTATATAGGAGGTTAAATCATGTTCAACCAAAGGTAAGTATGAGGTATGAGATTTCATCTCAATTTCTCTTCATTAAGGAATATTGTAATGTTATACACCTAATTTTTTATATGGTGTATATAATACCCCTTTGAAATGTAATATCATTAATAATTTATTATTCATGGTATTTTATGTTTCAATTTTAATTATTTCATCCAATTGTATTTTATTTGAAAATTAACACGTGGTTATGAATTTCATAACTCAATTTATTTCATTGGTTTATATTACTTATTCATTGTATTTGATATTATATTATTATGGCTGTATTAAAATTTTATTACATTATGTTTTATATCCACTTTTTTATTTGTATTTACATTGGATACACATAATCAATTCATTGTTTAATTCGTACTTCAACATTATTATCTTTGCACTAGTTTATTTCACAATCTCATTTCAATCAAGATTGTTTGTACTTGAATTTACATTAAAGGTAATTATTTTCTAATTGTTTAATTAACCATTTAATTTTATTATAATCTGGTTATTAATAAACTTTTTCAATTAATCATACCATTTTTTCACTCCTTGTTATTTAAAATTATTGAGAAAAAGTTTTTAAAAAAATCCAACTTCATTTATCTCTTCGGTTGGAAATCTATTTTATTCCAAAACCATGTTTTATAAAAATTATTTAAAAAATGGTTTTATCTATTTAAAAATGAATTATTCAATAAATTTTTACCCATTTGAACTTTTTTACAATTTTTTTAATGTAATATTCACGTGGTTTTCAAAAAAAAGGCTCATTTGGATTTTATCTTAAATGTGAAAGGAATATTTGTTTTATCATACTTAGTATGTATGTAATTTATTACCATAATATCCAATCAATATTTAAATATTCAATTATAATTTTCAAATATTATTTTCAAATAAAATTATTTTCAATTTTTTTTGCGAACTTTTAGTTTTAAAATGTTTTTTTAAAATGAAAAGGATATTTTCCTCAAGAATATTTTGAAAGATATTTTTATGGTATTTTTATTCATCAATGAAAAAAAAAACATTTATTATTACTCAAATGGGTATATGTTGGATTTTCACTATCCTTATTATTTCTATGGATGGTTTATGATAATTTTTAACAAGGAAAGTATTGAAATTCACTTCCTTGATTTATTTTTGTATTTATGACTTTCCCTTAATTATTCAATTTACATTGATCATTGGAAATTATATTTCCCCTAAATATCCATATTATTTATCATGGATACGTTTATTGATGAAACCATATATTATTTATATATATATATTTTCTAATTTGAACATTATTTAATTGACTGAGAAATATTTTTAAATCCATATTATTTAGTCAATATGGATATTTGATGATAAGACACATTATTCATGAATTAAATCGATTATTTGATATAAGAGGAATTATTTGGACATGCCGATATGGATGGAGTTCAGTTATAGATATACCCTAAATGCATTAGTATATCTCATGTTACAAATTAGTAAGATACCATTAAATGGGGGTTTATCTATAGTTTTAAATCGTATTATGAAAGGTATTTATGGTAGAGGTATCATGTGCTTGAGACATGATGTCTAATAATTAAGCATTGCCTTCATTAAGAATTAAGTTATTATTATCTATGATATTTTCACAATGATATTATTTATGGATGAATTTAATTCTTGGTTTATTGATTACATTACATGTTTTTTCTATTTTTTACCTTTCTATATTGATTATGACTTGTCTTATAATGATAGTCAAGTTATTTAAATGGAATTTGTGCTCAGTTATTTACATTGACATGATGATTGTGTTTATTGATTTATGATAGATTCCACTGTATGTAACCCTTATCTAGAATTTGATCTCACCCTTATTTATTTTATTTTTTTAAGAATCCATGAAGTGTATTATGATTTATATGCAAGGATATGTTTGAGAAAATAATTTTATTCACAGAAAAAATTATGTTATAATTTATGTTTTCAATATTAATATGGGAATCATGTATACATATAGTTTACCAAGACTAATAAACTATTAATTCCTTCAGGATGTGATTCCTGAAATCTCATTGTAATGTAATAAATAAGGCACCAATTCTAGGCTACTAGGGTCACAGTCGATACAATTGGTATCAGAGGATGTTTAGTCAAAACTTTGAGAACTAGATTTTGGAAAACCTAGATTAGGGATCATAAAACTGTGATAGAAATTGATGACAAGTATAGAAGAACATCCTAATATTTTGGTAAGGTATATATTATGTGGTTTTCCAAGAAATAAATTTCTGTCTGGATACTACAAGTGGACATGGTTATGACAGAGATGTACCTAGGGGTAATAACTATGAAAATGGTGCATTAGGTTTGACCTGATCATCACCTAGTGCATGATAGTGGGCCTTACTGCACACCTGTCTTGGAACTCTTGTGGAATATTATTAGAATAATTCAAATTTTATTTACAAACCATTATCAAGGATTTGAAAATAGATATATCTCCAAATAAACCACATTTGTGATTATTAGATTAACTATACATAATTTTTTCAATTTATGTTAAGTATTTCACTAGTTTTGGGATTATAAATTATGTTTCATAATGATATTATCTAATATATTTTATTCCATAATTTAGAAATTGTTTCTGAAAAAATGTATTGGAACCACATCAATTCATGTAATCCAAAGAGTAATAATGATCATTTATTTGATGGGCTAAAGCCAATATTTTGAAGGGAACTAGTATCCTAAACATTCTCATCACATGAGTACATGGTTTCATGTTCTAAAAAGAGATAGAAATAATTACCTATATATTATGGGTTTTAAGGGAAATAAGAGAATTTAATGATGATAGAGAAAAAGTTGGATAAATGGAATAAGGAAAAAAAGAATTTTCCCACATGTGATAATTATGGAAAGAAACACCCTAGTGCTTGATTAAAGGTGATGGGAGTTTGCCATAATTTTGGAAATAAAGGGAACCATGATCATGATTTAAAGGGAAATAAAATATTTTTCAATGTTCAATGCTTCAATTGTAAGGATATGGGGCACTATATAAATCAATGTCTCAAGCGTTAAAGGAATATACCTCAAAAGAAGCTAATGTATCATGGTCAAGATTATGATATTACCACATTCAAAGTGGAAATATTAATGTAATTGTGTTTAGATTAAATAATTATGTCATTTTAGTATTTATAAATGACATATTGGTTATAATAATTATGAAATGTATAAGTATTTTACTATAGTACTTTTTTATTAAGGATTTGAAAGCGTATATTGAACGGTACCGATGACCAAGAAAAATGATTCAGTAGCAAGTTTAACTTATTAGAAAACACATGATTGAGGGAAAGATAACCCTTAATATGTTCCTATTTTTTAGATAATGATGTTGGGACAAAGTGATAATTGATTTGGAAAAATTAAATTGGATAGTACTGACTAACTTGGGATTGATTAATGATTTTTTTGAAAAAGAAGTTTATGCTATCATTGATAGAGTTTACATATATTTTGGATTTAAGGAATATATCTAATAATCCATGTTTTTATTAAGGAATAAGCAATAATTCATGTTTTAAATAAGGTTTTATGGAAATTCAGGTCATTACCATGTTTCAAGAGAATAATGATGAAGGTATTAACACGTATGGTATGTGATGATTAAGAGCTACTTCATGTTGTTTGGGGGATTAAGGACAAGTTCATTTTTGGAAATTCAGTGACCTTATTTATAAAGTTTTTGATCTTTATATTTTGGAGGGTTCATAAGGTTAACCATTTAATAAATGGTTTAAGTTAAAGTTTGGATGAGTTTTTATATATTCATGTATTACTTCACCATATATAGATTATACATATTGGAAAACCCGTGCTAACCATTTTTTCATAATAATAACTAGTGATTGAAGGAATGAATTATCATTATATTATGGATATTGAGGTTTATTAAAAGTGAATTATAATACTTTAGGAAAATAAAAATTCATTTTTTGATATTTATTTCTTGGAGTAAGCAATGAATTTAAAATTGATCAAAGCACAACTAAAAGATGAAATTGTGCTTATAAAATAAAAAGATATCAAGTAAGTATATTTCATTATATTTGAAGATAGTAAAATAATTCCTCAAAATTAGGAAAAAAGATAATGAAATAAAATTTTTAACCTATTACATTTATATCTGATTAATAAAATTTCTTTTTAAATTATCACAGATTTATGGTTTTTTGGTCATTAACTTTCCATTGATCACTCACTTTCTTATGATCAATGACCTCTATGAATCTCTATAATTATTTAAATTTCTCTTCCATGACCATATATTCAGTTTCCACATTTTTTTCCTAATTATAAACCTAGTTATGTGTTATTTCATATGAGTATTTTACTTCAATTTATTTCTTATTAAGAGGATATTTTATTAACCCTTATTATGATGTTTATTTAACAATGGTATTTCTAAATGTCAAACCGATGATTACAGAGATCAAGTTTAAATTGAGAGGATGAAATTTATTTAAGGTGGGGAGAGTGTAACGCCCAAAAATTATAACATAAGAACATTTTATTCAAAAGTTTATGTGACATGAAACATCAATCTTAAACAACCCATGAAATATATTTCTTCAAATTTAATATCTTCGATAGCTTGTGGAACATGAAAACATGAGTGTAATCAAAATATAGTATAAAATTATAACCTAGACATAAAATTATAAGTTATGAATATTAATAACTAAATTATGAAAATTATGTCTATATATTGATTATAAATAAAATAATAATCATTTAAATGAAAAAGAAATGTTTTCTAAAAAACAGTATTTTTTTTCTAAAATATAGTTTAGTCATGATTTGCACACATAATTTAAAATTAATTTATACAAAATTTAGAAAAATTATTTGATAAAAAAACTTCAATTTTGAAATAATAATATCAAAATTATCTTAGGGTTATTTTTTTTATTTTTCTGAAATATTTTATTTTTCAATGAATAGTGAAAATAATGAATTTTATTGAAAAATGGATTTTCATTTAAATTATTTATAAATTAAAATTATAAATTAAAATTGTTTTAAATTTTAATTAGTTAAATTATATATCTATTAATCCAATTTTTGTCATTGGAATCATTTTAATATTTAATTTTGATATAAAAACATTATAAACATTTGATGATTTTCTCTTTAAAAACCCGCTTTATCATTACATTTGTGAGATTAATTTTAAATTATATTTTCCCAATTATATGAATGGAATTTAAAAAAATGGTTTCCAAATTTTTAATTAGTATAATTTATATTATCTAATAGTTTAGACTAATTTTTGACCATTTTGAATCGTAAAAATAGTAAAAATTATTTACTATGGTTAAGGTAAAAATAGATTTTCCAAGGGGTTAAACAGAAAATATAATGGGTAAAATGACCTAAAAAATTGTCTAAAGTATATTATATGGAAATATTTGGACATTATAGTGTCTGATTCTTGATAATACTCTATTTTTACCATTTTTTCAATTAAAAAATTTGGGCACACCTTTTTCTTTTCAAAAATTACAAGTGTGCCACTCAAATCACTTATAAAAGGCCACCCAATCTCATATCTTCTTCACACCTTAAAGAAAATTTGGTTTGGAAAATACCAACCCAAATAACTTTTAAAATTCTATAATCTCATACTATAAGCCTTATTTTGGGTAGAAATCGAACCTTGGTAGGCTTTTGGTGCTAACCTAAGGAGGTTACCTGAAGAAGAGTTAATGTTCTTTAATGTGAGTTTTTATTTTATTTCTTCCTACACCTCCATAAATTCTTATTAAAACATGATGATATAATAAAATAAGTTTCTTAAATATAATTATATGTTGTTATGTTAAATAAATTAACTAAAACCATACCTATTTATATCAAATGGGTTACAAAATCATCATTCGTGTGTGCGGTAGACTACTGCCTCGCAAACCGATGTCATTTGTTTTTCATTACCACATATCACGGTTGGGTATGATAATGGATATAAAGTATATATATATATATATATATATATGATATTTATAACATAATTATACCTCTTTAGTCATTATATCATATAAAATTTTTTAACTTTCCATTCCGTAGGGGATACAATAACATCTCTCTTGTGTACGTTGAACTACCACCTCATGAAGTGATGTGATTATGTTTTCACTAACGCCTTACATGGAAGATAAAATTGATAAATTTAATGAATATATATGATATAAATGAAATAATTATGATATTTATTACATATTTATCCTTCCAAAAATATAATATATCATTTTATTTCTTACCTTTTCACTCACTAAATGATGAGAACATTATTCATGTACATGTGGTCTACCACCTGTACGAAGCGATGTGACTCTCTTATCATCACCACACCACATGTATGGTATATATAAGTATATTTAAGAAAATAATATAGTATTATGATCATTATTTAAATATAAAATATTACATACCTTTTTTCCATAACGATCTTTGAAAAATTGAAACATTACTCATGCGTACATATAGTTTACCGTCTCCATGATTATAACATACTTAATTTCTAAAAACCTCATTACATAATTGTTATTAAAATTATAATTGATATATAAATATAATAATTATTTCATAATTATTATTATATAAATTATGTAATTTTAAAATATTCACAAGAAACGTAACTTTTATAATAATGATATAATGACAAAATAAGGAAATTAACACATAAAACAATGAAAAAAATGAAAGATAATTAACTAACAGGTGATAATATGTTTTAAAAGGATCATATATGATAATATAAACATGAATATTTTTATGTTATAAAATAATAAAATTCTTAAAACCATTATAAATGAGGTTAAATCACATTCATCCAAAGGGAAGCACAAGGTAAGGGACTCCGCCACAATTTATCTTCATTAAGGAATATTGTAATGTTATGAAACTAATTTATTTTATATGGGGTATATAATGACCCTTTGACATGAAATATAATGTATACTTTATTATTCATGGTATTTTAAATTTCAATTTGAATTATTTCATCCAAGTGTATTTGAATTTAATATTAACAAGTGGTAATTAATTTCATAAATCAATTTCTTTTATTGGGTTATATCACTTATTCATTGTCATTGATATTATAAGATTATATGTGTATTGAATTTTGATTAAATTATTTTTATATCCACTTGTTTTATGTAGATTTACATTTGATACAAATAATAGATTCATTGATCAATTATCATTTTAACCTTATGATATTTTCAAGGGTTTATTTCACAATCTCATTTTAATTAGGATTATTTATACTTAAATTTACATTGAAGGAAATTATTTAATAATTTTTTAATAAAAAATTTCATTTTATTATCCTATAGATATTAAAGAAATTTTTCAAGTAATTTTACATATTCTTTTTCCCTTTTAATACTTTGGAATATTTAATGATAAATTTTCAGAGCCATGAGCTGAGACGATGTGTGATTCCGAGGCCTGATGTGCCCAAAATTAATTTTATAAAAATATTAAATATATTTTATATTCTGTGAACATGATTTCTTAAATAAAATGGGATAAATATTAAATAAAATATCATAATATAAATATGAGACCATGATTGGGTCTGAAACACAAGTTTTACCCTAGGTGCAACCTAAAATAGGTCGGCGTAGGGCGTTAAGATAAAACTGAAATTGGTGGTACATTCAGTGGATTAATTAATTAATTAATTAATTTATTAATTGAACCAAAATAGATTCATATATAAATTCCTGACTATGATAATTCTCTAGGTTTAGCCCTATAAATCATGGGAGAATTGAGAGGTTTTCCTTCCATCCCTCATTAGCGAATAAGAATCAGATAACGATGAGACTCTGAATCCTAGAATATCAAGACACAACAAACAAAATGACCCCTATCATTCATTTGTGAGAACATTATTCATTTAAGAATGATCTAATTCTTGGTAAGAATCATTATTTTTGGATTATTCCCCATTTAATTAAACTGATTGAGCATGATTAATTCTACTCCTTTGATGTGCGCTAATTGAACCATGACATGCACCTATTTACTAGTTTAATTTTTTTTAATTAGTTTCTCACCAAATCACACCAATTATGTATATTTTGTCCAATAACACTTGGAAAATGATATTTTCACATCCTTTTCTTATGCATTTCTCCCTCCGTTCTTTGCATTAGTTAGTATTAGACCACAAGATCTTGATTCAACATTAACAAGGGGGACCAAGTGTGATCGAATCCTCAGATGAACAATAGATTCACGTGTGATGAATAGAATGAAAAATCAAGGATGTATTAAGAAGAATTTAAGATTTTGGGTGATCTATTTATTGATTCGGTGAGGTAGTAAGAGAACTATAAGCAGAGTCATGTGTGCGAATTTTTATGGGTGATTAGGGGATTTGATTTCTGACCATTGGAGGGATAAAAGAAATGAAAAGAGGCCTTTTCAATAAATTTAGGGAGTCCTAGAGGAAATATATGAGGAGGAAAGTCCAAATAGAGAACATTAGAAGAGGGTCTATGTTTTAGTGAATAGATCAACTGCACACCTTGTAGTCCGAAGAACACTTGCCATCTAGTCCAGTTTCTACGATGGAAGGGGTTTCACTTGGAGTTAATTATGACATGCCATGTGCTAAGGCCACACACCATGTATCCATCCCCAAGTATAAAATTCCTGTGGTGGAGCACACATGTAGGACCCAAGTCGAGATAAAACATCCAGGAACATGCTGTGTACTGATTTATAGGGGCACGACCAAGCACATAGAGGAGAACCCCATGTCGAAGGACACATCATTTACCTAAGTATAAAAATATAGCTAGAAGCATGGGTAGGTCCTCAAGTTGCTGAGGCACACCATGTAGTCTAATTACACACCATATAGTGCTACATGATTAGTGATTCATGTATCTTTAAAGACACAATCAGGAAATGAAGTTGGAAAACACACCATGTGGGTCCCTTACATGCTGTGTACCCATACATTCCTTTTTAGGAAACTTTAAACTCACATATATCCTTCATTTAGACTCAGATTTTGGCCGGTGAATAGCCTATCCTGAGTTTTTTTCTATGTAGAATGTGATAGTGTCCTTTATAGTGGATTTTGAGATATTATGTGAGGTGTTCCTGGTGTGATGCTTCTTTAGGCAGTGCTTGATGATGACAATGATCTGGCATGATCATTAGAGTGGTAACCCCTATGAAATTAGGGTGTGGATCCTCTATCTATTTAGTGGAACCCTCCTGAGACACTAGAGTGCGATTCCTCTATCTACAAGTGGTACCTCCCCTATAGAGTTAGGGTATGGGTCCTCTATCTACCAAGTGGTACCCCTCTATCAGATAGGGTTAAGGCCCTCCTTGCATAGAGTAGTAACCCCTAGATGCACTGGGGAGTAGGTCCTCTATACATCTATAGAGTGGTACCCACTGACGAACTAGGGCATGAGTCCTCTATCTATCTATAGAGTGGTAACCCCTATGGAATTAGGGCGTGGGTCCTCTATCTACTGATTAGTACCACTCTATTAGATAGGGTGTGATTCTTACTTACACTGAGTATTATCCCCTATTAAATTAGGGTGAAGGTCCTCTATCTATCGAGTTTTACCCCTTATCAGATAGGGTGAGGGTCCTCCATTCACTGAGTGACACTCCCTTGACACACTAGGGAATAGGTCCTAAAATTGGAGATTTTACCCCCTCAACTGTGCAACACAGTTGCGAGGTGTGGACCCTCCACATAGTTACTTATTTGGATTGACACATGAGATACTAGGCATCTTTGATGGACTCTTGAAACTATTGAAACCCTTTCCTAGGTTGTGATTTGATATGAAGATCCCATTCTCCCTTGCTTGGGTTTATTTGTCTTGATAAGATATATATATATATATATCTATGTGTGTGTGTGTATCCATGTTGTTAAATTTTTTATTCTATTACTTTGGGTTGATATTTATATTATATATTCCTATCAGGTCTCTTACTACCCCCCCTTAAGATTTTATGACATCCTACTGGGTATGTATATACTCACAACAACATGGGATTTTCCCGCACATGCTGTGTCTTATGCGGATGACAGACTGGTCGACGAAAATTATAGAGGATCTTAGGGATACCTGGTGCACTATGTCACTTATGATGGTTAGATCTTAGAGATAAGGAGTTGGGGATCTCTATGTATTCAATTTTCCAGTTTTTTTAGGTTGGGATATCTTTTTTGTTTGGAATGCATTTTTTCCTTTAATTTTCAGTTTACACCATTGTACTCTTGTACACCGTAGAGGTTTTTTTTCATGGATGGTTATTCTCTAGATATTTCATCTTTTAATTATTATCTCTCTACACTTGTGCATTGATATGGTTGGGTGTGTGTATATTGGTACATTATACAAAGGCCTTCCATGTTAGATATGTCTTTCAGAACTTGTCCCCAGTCCTTGGCCTATAAAGGTTGGCTTGGAGTAGTTATGGCTTGAGCCCCGTTTGGTTAGGTTATGACATATTGGTATCAGAGGTGGTTCGATCCTTTGGATGGTGTTTAGAGTAGTCCCTTTATAAAGATTTTTATGGGATTTAGGGAAATAGTGTCAAAGTGTTTTAAGTGTGGATTTCAGGCCATGGAATCTAGTGTTGGTGTGGAGGCTGACATATCTATTCACTAAGACCTTGAATACCTTCTTATTGACTTGACATACTGAGAAATTGGTTGCATGGATCAAAGGTACATCCATTATATAGGATTGAGTCTTTTGAATGAATTTCTTGAGTTAGCTCCCCATTGTATATATATTCCCATATGACTGTGGTATGTCTTGATTGAATTTTTAAGATGCATCCATGAAAACAACTAGCCAATTTACTAGTTCAAAATCATGATGAATATCCTATGAGTGATGAGGCCTTAGTTAAAGGTCCATCCTAAAATATCCTTCCTCTAGTTGTATAGGCAGCATCACCCCACCCGTTGAGTATAAAATCATGTAACGACATGAACTGTTATAAATAAAGTTTCCCTTTGTGATTTAATTAAATGTATTATTATCTAATATGGTTATAGAAAACAAATTAAATTCCCTAGTTATATATTTTTATTTAAAATACCATTAATAATATTACCACTGTTAATATATCCGTTTAACAATGATCACATGATTAATATAAATATAGGGCTTTAATAAATCCAATTGACACAGACAAATGAAGTGATAACCTAATCTAGTAGGATTGTACCCTATGAATCCCATTTATTAGAGCTTATGAGGGAGATAACATCATTGGGATTTTCCCTTGACTAATACCAATCTGAGATCTAATAACTTAATCATGATAAAAACCATTATACGAGAGAAGTTTAAGATCATCGAGATCACGACCCAAACAATGTTCGCCGACTGCCCCCTAAAATTCTCACTGTCACACACCTTACTATTAGGGAATACACCAGTGTAATAAAAGGATATGTATCAAGACCTTAATAATATTAATATGTATTCCTTATGGAATAATCTATTTTTTTTATTACTTCATAAATGATTTTGATTTTGGTTCAATTAAACACATATTGTATTTTCAGGTAATATTCAAATTGAATTAAGGGATTTATTTTGAAGAATTAATGTATTATTGAAATAAATAGTTTTTAATAAAATTTTATTATTAAATAAGTTTTATTAACTTTAAATTTTCATATAATTTTTATGAAGTGAAATATACTTTTTATAGGGGTTAAAAAATTATTATTGTAAAAAAACCAAGCATTTTTCAATAAATATTAAATCTTATTTTAAAAGTGAAAATTCAAATATTTATAATCTTATTTAGATAAAATTAATATTATTTTTTTAATAATAATGTAAAAATTATTCAACGATGAATTTTTCATAATTTTCTGAGATAATCGAATTTTTAGGTAAAAATTAAATACCATATAAAGATACAGTGCATTTTATGACATCATAATGACTGAAAAATGATGAAATAAATACTATAATGGGTATCCTCCACCAAATATATGTTTTACCCTTAAAATAATGCGATTTTATGTTTACTGGATTAATTTTATTAAGACTTTGTGAATCCTCCAAAACATATAATATATTTTATTATTTTAAATTCATTTATTTATAAGTGCAACTCAACTACACATAATCAAGGGCAATATTTTAATAAGTTCATAACCTTTCTTAAAAAATAATACAAACCTATCCACTTTTAAAAAACCATGGGCAAAACCATGGAAGGGATTGTGGTTTGAAATATTTTTTTTATAGAGTCCAAAACCTAAATATTAAAGAAATCCATCTCTTTTCCTATATAAACCCACCCAAAATCCCACTTATCTTCACTAAAAATCCTTGGAGCATGAAATTAATCTACCTTACTCTCTCTATAATCCTCATAAGGTTCCCCTAGTTCTCAATAATCTCCTTTCAAGCTTTTGGTGTCATACTCTTAAGGTAAGGGATCCTCTCTTTCTCTCTCTTATTCAAGACTCTATTCTATGTTATACCCTTTTATTTTTTAGTCCCTAATGATGGGGTATGTTTTAGAACCTACCCCATACTTCCATTATGATGTATAAATGATGATAGACCCCTTTCTCTCTCATTAATCCTTCCTAAGAACACCCATTACAATGCTAAAATTTCACAAGGGTTCTTTCCTTTATCCTCTTTATCTAAATTTATTTATCTTGTTATGCCCTTTTATTTTCAATTACTAATGATGGGGTATGTTTTATCATCACCATACTTCCCTTATTATATCTAAATTATTATATAACCCTTTCTCTCTGATTAATCCCTCTCATTTATACCTGTTACCATGCCAAAATTTCATAAGCATCATTTATTTCCTCTCTTTATTCAAGATTATTTATTATCATATGACTTATTTTTATAATTATAAATTTCTAAAAATTCCATAACATGTCCCTAATACTTTACAATTAATTTAAAAAATGTTGATATACCTATTTCTCTCTCATCAACCAATTTTATGAATTTTTAAATGACGTCGTTATGCTTCCAAATTTTCACCGTGATTTTCTATACCAAACCATTTATATAGTGAATGTCGTACTCATTTTCTGTCAACAATGTTTACTTTTATGAATATATACCTTTTTATTTGGAAATAACACGTATGTATTCTACTCTCTTTTATTGTGAAATAAATTATGATGAATAATGAATCCCTGTTTTATGATCTATGTGGCATACTTAAGCATGAAAATAAAATTAAAGTGATGGGTGCACCCAAAATTATATAGCACTACAATGAATTGGGTAATTTTTAGTATCATGATAAATCATGTTGGGATAGGGTTGTACCTTATTCCTTTATGGGACTTTTTACACCATGAATTCTTGGTGGTTTATCCTTGACCTATGTTTATGATGCAGTGTTTTATGTTGTTTCCACATTTACCATGTTATGATTATCATGCTATATCATGCATTATTATTCATGTTACTTTATTTCTTATTGACATGAATTTTATAATCTGTATTATTATCTTCATATTATGACATTTGTATTCCCTTACTGGGATTCATGTATCACCCCTTTCTTATGTATTTACCCATATTATCCAATACTGTTTTAAGCTTAAGCATGTTAAATAAGTTTTTAATAAAGATGTTGTAATTCATGATTAAAGTTATAATGCAATGTACCTAATTCCCAAAGACACTATAATTCTCAATATTTTGGGTTGTATTAAGTTTAGTTTTATATACTTACATCATGTATTAATGTGTAATAAAGATAAGGGTTGTTATAATTGGTATCAAAAGAAACGTTTAGTTATTTTTGGGATTCATGTTAGAAAACTATATAGAAAGCTTTATGGATGATACTAAGTATAATAAAACTTACCTAAATTTTGGTTAGTATAGATTAAGTGGTTTATCATGAAAATAAATACTTGTTTAGATACTACAAGTGGATGTGGTTTTGGTGTAGATGTACCTAGGAGTAAAAACCCTGATAAGGTGTTCCAGGACTGACTCGAGGTAACCTGGAAAATGACATCAATACTTACTACACACATGGTTTGACACTCCTGGAGTATATGCTTTGTAAATTCATAAGATCATTAATAAAAATTACTAAGAGAGTAAAAAAATACCATAGGAATATATGTTATGAAATAGATCATAGATAACATAGATTGATTCCTAGAAATTCATAAGTTAATGAAATACATGTATTTTCTAAGTTATCCCTTTAATGTCATTGTATTATCCTTTATGTATTTAATAGATTGAAAATAATCATCCCTAATTTTCCTTTTATTCTAGATAATGGATAGAAATAGGAGGAATCAGGTAAACAATTAATGTGAAGAGAAATGTGATGACCATCCCAACATGATTCCAAACCTGATGGGAGTAGGAATCACAAACTTCATGAAGATACTCTCTCAACTAACTCAAGTTATAAATAGAAACCAATATCAAGAGGATCATGAAATCCCCCCAAGAAAGAAAAACCCTTAATCGATAGATTCATGTGTCAAAGGACTCCTACTTTCAGTGGGTCATCCGATCCCTTAATCACGGAATAGTGGATCAAATCCATTGATAAGATCTTCTCCATCCTTCAATTATCCGAAAAAGACATGGTTATTTTGGCTGTTTATCATATGGAGGGTGAAACTGATTAATGGCAGACATTAATAAAAAATTCAAATCCTGAGGAAGAGATCTAAGTAATGGTGTGGAAGGATTTTTGGAAAATGTTTTTTGATATTTATTTTTCTTACACTCTCCACCTTAAAATAGAAAGGTATTTTATTGACCTCAAGAAAAGAAGATGATGAATTTATCAGGGCGTACGAGTCAAAATTCACAAGACTTGCATGGTACACCTCTAGCTTTGTCGTTACCCATGAATTCAAGGTTGATCGATTATTTGGTGGGCTAAAACTTAGTCTATGGAAAGCCCTGGAGATCTATGACTTTGATAACTATGAGTAAATTGTTTGATGTTCCCTCAAAGTTGATATTATGACTGGTAAATATTAGGGGTATCATGGGGATAAGAAGTGAAAAGTGGAGATCAATTATGGAGTCCTGATAAAGATATCTAATGGTGCCATGAAATTACAACACCCCAATTGTCAAAGGTGCAGAAATAAGCACCCTAGAAATTGACTGAGGGGGATGAAGAAATACTTTAGGTGTGGGAAGGAAGGGAACCTAGTCAATGATTTCTGGCAGGGGAAACCTCCTTCTGTGATGGAGGAAATAAATGATTCTATCAACCCTCAGTGTATTTTTCATTACTTCAATTACAAGGAACCAGGGAATTTTGAAAAACAATGCACTATGAAAAGGGTTTTTAGGGACAACCAAAAACCTCCAAGTTAGTAAGGGTGACCTTTTTCCATCACTACCACTGAAGTGAATCCTGACAATGAAGTGGTGATAGGTACGCTAGTTATTCATTTAATAATAGAAAATGTAATTTTTTATTCTTGTTCTACGCATTTCTTCATATCAAGATAGTTTATTAAAACTATTAAAACGCCACCAACAATAATAGAAGTATATATGTTGTTGAAAATATAAAATGGAAAAATTATTGCATCCCAATTGTATAAATCCTCACTTGTTTAAGTTTGTGCGATAAATTTCCTAGAAAAACTTATAATACTCCCTTTGGTGTAATTTTATACAATTATAAGCATGGATTGACATTACCTGTATAGAGCCAACATAAATTTATGGGAGAAGTAAATCACTTTCCGTATTTAAAATTATCCTCATATTTTGTACAAATTCAAGGAGAAGGATGAATCTTCTTTAACACCATCATCTTAAGCATGAATATTACTACCCTATGAGCAAGAATATATAGATAAAATGATTGATTCTAAGGAAAGAATCATCTTTTAATACATGCACATTGTGATGGAATACAATGATGTGTTTCTTGAAGGATTTCTTGGTCTTCATCATAGCTGAGATGTTGAATTTTCAATCGAGCTTATGCTTGGGGCGTTACCATTATCCAAGAATCCATGTAGGATGGATGTTGTGAAACTTTAGGACTTAAAGAAACAGTTAAAGGAGAATCTAGATAATGTTTTCATATTCCCAAGTGCTTCTCCATGCGGTGCACCAGTCCTCTTTGTCAGGAAGAAGGATGGGTCAATGCACCTTTGCATCGATTATCATGATCACAACAAGATCATAATAAATAACAAGTATCCTCTTCCTTATATTGATGAATTATTCGATCAACTATGTAGAGAACAATTATTTTATATGTTTGATCTACGGTTAGGATATTACCAAGTTAGGGTAAAGAAGCTGGATATCCCCAAGACTTCTTTTCATACAAGGTACGAGCACTATGAATTCATAGTAATGCCATTTGAACTCACTAATGACCCAAAAATCTTCATGGACTTGATGTATATATTCTTTAGTGATTTACTCGACAAATTTGTAGTAGTATTTATAGATGATATTCTAACATACTCCAAAAGTAAGGAGGGTCATGATGAATATTTGAGTACTGTGCTAAAGACCTTGTGAAAGGAAAAGCCTTATGACAAGTATAGAAAATTTGAGTTCTGGTTAAAGGATGTCTCTTTCTAGGGGAATGTCATCACAAGAAATGAGATATCTATAGACCCTTAAAAAAAGTATTTGAAGAATGGTCTAGACCAATATATGTGACATATATTCGTAGTTTCCTTGGGTTAGTTGGGTATTATCACTGATTCATGAGAAATTTATTATGATTGTAAAACCTTCTCAAAAAACTAACTTATAAGGGAGTAAAGTTTTCTAAGAATGATGGATGCAAGGAAATATTCAAGGAGTTGAAAAGGAGGAATATCACTACACCTGTTCTCACACTACCCTAAAATAGGGATCTTCTCATGGTATTCAGTGGTGCTTCAAAAAAGGGGCTGAGCCATGTTTTGATGAAAAATGAAAAAGTCATTACCTATGCTTCAAGGAAGTTGAAATTTCATGAATAGAACTACCCAACACATGATCTTAAATTTAATGTAGTGATTTTTTCTTTAAAAATTTGGTGGCATTATCTATTTGGTGAGAAGTGTGAAATATATACAGATCACAAAAGTTTCAAGTATATATTCACATAGAACGATCTGAACATGAACCAAAAAAGATGGTTAGATCTGACCAATGACTATGACTGATCAATTCATTACCATCCTGGGAAATATAATAAAGTGGAAGATTCTCTAAGCAGAAAGGATCCAATTTTTTTTCATTAATGAGAATTGAGAAGGATCCGATCTTCTTATATTTGGTAAAGATGGACATGAGAATCATAAATAAAGAAACATCATTAATCCTTTCACAAATTATTTATCAAACGTTACTTATAGAGAAGTTAAAGGATGATAAAAGAGTTGATTTGGGAATTTAGAAGAAATTATAAGGTATAAGGAAAGGTAAATCCTTAGAGTTCAATATTAATGATGAAGGTGTTGTGAGATTTGGGTCAAGACTAATTGTACCATAAAATATGAAGTTAAAGATGGATTTGTTGGATGATGCACATTAGATAAACCTTCTCCATCCACATAGGAATAACAATGATATATCAAGATCTCCAATAACACTATTGTTGGGACAATATTAAGAAGGATATCACAGAATATACATCAAGATTTCTTTTATGTTAGAATGTGAAAGTGGAAAGGAAAAAATCTAAGTGGATCATGAAAGAATTACCCATACCTAAATAGAAATAGGAAAATATCACCATGGAATTTGTTACTAATATTCCAAGGACATCAATAGGGAATAATTCTATATGAGTTATGGTGGATCATCTTATAATTACTGCACACTTCATTATGATATGAGAGGAATTATCACTAGATCTACTTGAATGGATTTACACCAGGGAAGTGGTCATGATGCATGGAGTACCACTATCGATTGTATCTGATTGATATCTAAGATTCACCTCTATGTTTTGGAAGAGTCTCTAGCATGCTCTGAATATTTATTTTAACTTTATCGTGACCTATCACCCTCAAGCTGATAGAAAATTTGAGAAGACTATCCAAACACTTGAGAACATGCTGAGAGCATGCTCAATGGACTTCAAAGGAGGATGAGATTAACATATTCCTTTGGTTGAGTTCTCTTAAAATAATAGTTTCCACATAGGAATCCAAATGGCTCCCCATAAAGACCTTTATGGGAAGAGGTCTATGAGACATGCATGCTGGGATGAAGTTGGGGAATGAAAACTACTAGGTCCTGAAATGGTTGAGGAAGTGGTGGAGAAGGTTAATACCATTCAGTAGCACATCAAGGATGCCCATAGTCAATAAAAGAGCTATGATAAAAATCATCAATGATACCTACAGTTTGATTTTGGATACATGGTATTCCTCTACATATCTACAAGGAAGAAAGTGATGATGTTTGGGAAGAATGAAAAGCTTAGTCCAAGATATATCAGCCCCTTTGAGATCCTTGATCGCATCCAAGTAGTGACCTATAGACTTTCACTCCCACATAACCTATCTTAAGTTCCTGATATATTCGATGTATCACTCTTGAGGAAGTACATAAATGACACCTCACATGTACTCAATCTATAGGTGGTAACATTAGAGAATGATCTTTCCTATGAGGAGAATCCAATGAAGATCTTAGATCGAAATGATAAAGTTATATGAAATAATACAATGAACCTTGTAAAAGTGCTGTGGAGAAACCACAAGTTTGAAGAAGAAAAATGGGAACCAGAGGAAGTGATGATATAGAATTAACCACATTTTGTAAGGGGGGGGGGTGAAATGAAAATTTCAAGGGTGAAATTTCTCAAGGGGGAAGATTGTAATGACCTGAACTATTATAAATGAAGTTTACCTTTGTGATTTAATTAAATGATTTGTTATTTAATCTGTTTATAGAAAACACATGCACTTACCTAGTTATATCTTTGGATTTAAAAGACTGTTAAGAATATTACCATTTTTAATATATCCATTAGACAGTTATCACATGATTAATATAAATATAGGTATTTAAAAAATATAATTGACACAGAAAAAGGAAGTGTTGGCCTCATCTAGTAGGATTGTACCCTATGAAGACCATTTATCGGAGCTTCCTAGGGAGATAGAATCACTAGGATTTCCTTTAATGAATCCCAAATTGAGATAAAAAAACTTAAGCATGAATGAAACCATTTACAGGATAAATTCAAGCTCATCGATATGAATATGTATGTTGTATAGAATAATGAATTTATATTTTTTTTATTATTACTTTATAAATTATTTTTATTTTGGTTCAATTAAACACAAATCTTATTTTTGAGTAATATTCAAATTCAATTAGTGGATTAATTTTGATAAATTAATGTATTTTTAAATAAAAATAATTTTAATAAAATTTTATTTTTAAATAAGTTTTATTAATTATAAATTGTCATATAATTTTTATGAAGTGAAATATATTTTTTATAAGGGTTCGAAAACTATTATTGTCAAAAAACCCATCATTTTTCAATAAATGTTAAATATTATTTTAAAAGTAAAAATACACATATTTAGAAAATTATATAGATAAAATGAGTATTATTTTTGGAATCATAACGTCAAAATTACCCAATGGATAATTTTTCATAATATTCCAAGACACTCAATTTTTTGGGTAAAAATTAAATACTGTATAAATATATGGTGTGTTTCAAGAAATCATAATGACCAAAAAATGATGTAATAAATACTATAATGGGTATTATAGGACAAATATATGTTTTAAACTTAAAATAATGTGATTTTAAGTTTACTTGATTAATTTTATTAAGTCATTATGACTCCTCCAAAACATATAATATATTTTATGATTTTAAATTCATTTATTTATAAGTGTGACTCATGTACACATAATAAAGGATAATATTTTAATAAGTTTTTACATTTTAATAATAAAATAAATAAAACCTCTCCACTTTGGTAAAAACCATGGGCATAAATTATGGGAAGTTTTGTGGTTTGAAATATTTTTTTGTAGAGTCCAAAACCTAAATATTAAAAACAATACCTCTCTTTTCCTATATAAACCCACACAATCTCCCAATTCTCTTTACTAAAAATCCTTGTAACACGACTTTACTCTCTTATCCTCTATCTATAATCCTCCTAAGGTTCCCCCAAGATCTCAAGAATCCCCTTTCAAGCTTTTGGGGTCATACTCTTAAGGCAAGGGATCCTCTCTTTCTCTATTTTATTCATGAATCTCTTCTATGTTATGACCTTTTATTTTTTAATCCCTAATAATGGGGTATGTTTTAAAATCTCTAACATAATTCCGTTATGATTTATAAATGATGATATATCCCTTTCTCTCTCATTAATTCCTCCTAAGAGCACCTATTACCGTGCCAAAATTTCACAAGGGTTCTTTCCTTTCTTTTCTTTATCCAAGTTTCTTTATCTTGTTATGCCCTTTTATTTTCAATTACTAATGATGGGGTATGTTTTACCATCCCCCAATTCTACCCTTATAATTTCTAAATTATGAGATAACCATTTATCTCTTATTAACCCCTCCCATGTACACCTGTTACCATGCCGGAATTTAATAAGCATCTTTTATTTTCTCTTTTTATTCAAGATTATTTATTATCATATGACTTATTTTTATAATTATAAATTTTTGGACATGTCCTACCGTATACCTAATATTTTACACTTAATTTAAAAATTATGGGAGACCAATTTATCTCTCATTAACCAATTTTATGAATTTTTAAGTGACGTCGTTATGTTTCCAAATTTTCACCGTGATTTTCCATGAAAAACCATTTATGTAGTGAATGTTGTACTAATTTTCTATCATGAGTGTTCAATTTTATGAATATATACCTTTTTATTGGGTAATTACATGTATCTATTTGACTCTACTTTATCATGGAATAAATTATGATGATTACTGAATCCATGTTTTAAGATCTATATGGCACATTTAAGTATGAGAATAAAATGAAAGTGATGGGTACACCCAAAATTATATATCAATCCAATACATTGGGTAATAATTAGTATCATGATACATCATGTTGGTATAAGGGTGTAACTGATTCCTTTTTTGGAATTTTTCCACCATGAAGTCTTAGCGATTTATCCTCGACCTATGTTTATGATGCAGTGTTTTAAGTTGTTTCTACATTTCCCACATTATGATTATCATGCTATATCATGACTTATTATTCACATTACTTTAAGCCTCATTGACATGACTTATCTAACATGTATTATTATCTTCACATTATTCCATATTTATTCCCTTACTAGGATTTATGGCTCAACCCTTTATTATGTATTTCCCCTGGTTATCTAATGTAGTTTTAAGCTCAAGCATGTTAAAGATGTTTTCAATAAAGATGTTTTAATTCAGGTTTAAATTTGTAATGAAATATACTTAATTCCAAAATACACTATAATTATTTATCTTCATTTTGTATTAAGTGTAATTTTATGTAATTAAATCATGTGTTAATGTGTAATAAAGTTAGGGTTGTTATAGATCATACCAGCAGAGTAGGCCGAGGATTTGTGCAGGCTTAGAAAGCTCTGAAAGTTCTTGAACCAGAGGCTGTTGATGTTTCATGGCGATCTAGATTCCCAAGAAGTGGAGTATTTTCTAGATTTAGTGGTCAATGTTTTTAGTCTTAGATAGACATCGACATATTAGGTGGTTTCACTAGAATTTAGCCTTTCCCACAGAGCAATTGGGTGCTGGTGGAGTCTTATTATATAGATTCATGATGAGTCGACACTCTCATGACCATAATTATAGTAGATATTCCGCAAGGATTACCACCAGCCATACCTTCAATCAATTCAGACTCAGAAGCTTCTAGAGCTACAATAATGAGGTATGATAATGGATAAATATGCGAAGATATTCACAGACCTTACACGGTACTCCCTTGATTTGATCTGAGATGGATACTTCTGAGCACAGAAGTTTGAGAAGGGTATCTGTAGAGATATCTGTGCCAGTGTATTACCCTAGTGTATTTCCACCTATGTTGGGGTGTTGGTGTGGGAACTTGTGATAGATATATTCTAGTCATAGGGATGCTAGGTAGCTGGAGCAGGTAGTGGGTGTTACAAGTCAGAGTCATCTCCCACAACTAGTAGGTACCAGTTTATAGGATATTGTTGCATGAGACCTCCCTATGGACAGATTCAGGAATGTGGTCATGTGAAATAGGGACCACACATAGGACTAGGGAATCCCAGAGAGGGGTGGTGCTTTGTTTGTGATGGGTGAGGTCACATGACCTATGATTGTCTAACCCGACGTAATGAGGAGGGATGGTTGATAGCTGACTGACTATAATGGCATTGGCAATACCATGATCAAGGATCTCCTATGTGAGGGTAGGGTGGCCCCCAGGGAGGTGGAACTAGTAGAGGAGTAGGTGGATTTCCCAGAGGAGTAGCTATTAGTTGTGGATAAGGATATGGGATCCTTCCACCACCACCACCACCACCAGAAGGCCCGCGTTAGGCTCAGGGAGCTGGGGGTCAGGGCTGCAGACAACTGAAGGCTATATGGGTGTACAACTCAATGGTACACAAGATGATTAGAGGTATGATATATATTTATTATAATATTCCTTCTGTATTAGTAGAAATAGGTTTGAGTCATTACTTTATCTATATAATCTTGGTGTGAGATATGGAGCTCCCAATAGAGTCTTTATCCTAATAGATTAATATTGAGGTTCCTATAAGGAATGCTAATTCTATATAGTTTATCTGCTGACAATGCGATCTATCTCTTGGTGGAGAGAGGTTCTCATGGTACCATTTGGTCATGAAACACTACGATGTCATCTTGGGTATGGATTGGTTGTCCACTGTCTGAACCTAGATTGGCTATCACTATAGACAAGTCAGATGCCTTTCCACTGATGGGATGATATTAATCTTTATGGGTGAGAGAGATCTCATAGTAGGGTGTTAAATTTTGGGAAGGAGGCAACATCCCATTAACCACTAGTTGGTGAGTGTATCCCTTGGTGTAGTGGGATATTTAGGCCTCTAGATTCCTTCATTCATGGATGATTTTATGTATGTCTTCCCCAAAGACGTTCCAAGACTACCTATGAGGCCAGTGATGGAGTTTCGTATCGACTTGCATACTAGGACTGATCCAATATATTCTACGGCATATCGGATGTCCCCTATCGAGCTCTAGGAGTTGCAAATTCAGTTGGAGGGCCTTCGAGAGAAGGTTTTTATCATTATCAATGTGCCCACCTAGGTAGATCTAGTGTTGTTTTTGAAAAATTTGATGGTATTTTGTGGCTTTTTTTGAATTATAATCACCTTAACTAAGACATGATAAAGAACAAGAACCCCTTACCAAATATTGAAGACCTATTTGATTAATTGTGAGGTGCGAGTTGGTTCATGAAGATAAATCTTCAGTCCAACTACCACCAGTTGAGAATTTGTGAGGATGATATTCCAAAGCTGACATTCTAGTGTCACTATAGACACTATAAGTTCTGGGTGATACCCTTCGGCATGACAAATTCTCCAACCATTTTGATGGATTTTATGAACCAAATATTCCAACATACTTGGATTAGTTTTTGGTTGTCTCTATTGATTACATACTCATATACTCTGCATCAGAGGAGGAGTGTGAAAAGTACTTAAGGATGGTATTATATTTTATTTGGGAGCACCTGATTTATGGTAAAATCTCGAATAGGGTGCGGGTCCTGCTTACACTAAGTAGTACCCCTGTGACGCACTAGGGAGTGGGTCCTCTATCTATCTATAGAGTTGTACATCATGAAAAACTAGGTCACGGGTCCTCTATATTTCTATATAGGGGTACCCCCTATGGGTTTAGGGTTCAAGTCCACTATCTATGGAGTGGTACCCCCTATTATATAGGTTTCATGTCCTCCTTACCCTGAGTTGTACCCCCATATGGAATTAGGGTGTGGATCCTCTATTTACTAAGTTGTACCCCTCTATCATATTGGGAATGGATCATCCTTACATTGTGTAAAACTTACCTAAAATACTAAGGCATATGTCCTCTACATGATGATTATAACCCCTCGACTTTGCGACACAATGGAAAGGTGTGGTTCCTCCACCTGGTTACTTCTTTGGATTGACATGTGAGATGCTATGAATTATTGACAAACTCTTGGAACTATTGGCACTCTTTTCTAGGCTTCACTATGAGATAGAGATCCCCTTTTCTCTTTTTTGGGTTTCTTTGGTTTGAGAATATATATATATATATGTGTGTGTGTGTGTGTGTGTGTATCCATGTCATTGGATTTTATACTCTCTTTCTTTGGATTGTTCTTTCTATTTTCTATTACTATAATGTATCTTATTACTCCCCTTTAAGATTTTGGGGCATCCTACTAGGTATGTATATACTCACCCCTACATGGTCTTTTTTTGCACATTTCATGTATTATATATATGAGAATCTAGTCAGTGGTGATTATAGATGAACTTAGAGAAACCCAATTCATTGGTCCATGTATGATGGTTGGAGATTGGAGATCAGGAGACGAGCTATCTCAACATTTACTTTTCTAGTTTTGTCTAGTTGGGACATCTTTCTAGTTGGGCGTGTATTTTTCCATTTACTTTTCAGTTTACACTATCAAACTTCTATAAAACCTGGATGTTTTTTCATGTATAGTTATTCTATAGATATTACATATTTTTATTATTATTCCTCTGCACTTATGCATTGATATGGTCAGGTGTGTGTGTATATAGGGACATTTGGAAAATTCCTCCTATGTTGGATATTTTTTTTGGTGCTTGTCTCCAGCCCCTGGCCTATAGAGGGGGGCTCAGGGTAGTTGAGTATCGATACTCATTTGGTTGGGTCATGAAATAATAGTAACATTTTACCACTATTTAGCACTTAAAATTTGAGAAAATGTTTTTAAGAAAATATAACTTCATTTATCTCTTCGGTTAGAAATCCGTTTTATTCTAAAACCATATTTTCTATAAAAAAAATTCATTTTTTACCATTTCTAAATGATTTATTGAATAAATTTTTACCCATTTTCACTTTTTCATTTTTTTAAATGAATATTCATGTGATTTTTAAAAGAAGGACCATTTGGATTTTACTAAAAACATGAAAGGAATTTTTTATTTTATCATACTCATCATGTATGGTATGTCCTAGATTCATGAAAAATCAATGTTTTAAAGATTCATTTATAAGTTTCAAAGATTATTTTCAAATAATATCATTTTAAAAATGTTTTTTAAACTTTTAGTTTTAAAAAATTATTTTCAAAATGAAAAATATATTTTCCTCTAGAATGTTTTTAATGATATTTTTATGGTATTTCTATTCATCAATGAAAATAACCCATTATTATTACTCCAATGGGTATATGTTTGATAGATAATATCCTTATTCTTTCTTTGGATGATTTATGATCATTTTGACAAAGGAAGGTATTGACATTCACTTCCTTGATTCATTTTTGTAGTCATTAACTTTATCTTGAATTATTCACATTCCATTGATCATTGGACATTAAATTTCCCCTAAATATCCCTATTATTTTTCATGGATATATTTATTGTTCAAATCATATCTCATTTATATACATATTTTTCTACTTTGAGTATTATTTTATTTACTGAGAAAGATTGATACATCCATATCATTTACTCAATTTGGATATATGATGATAAGACACCTTATTTATGAATTAAATTGATTATTCAATGTTAAATGAATGCTTTGAACATAAAGATATAAGTGGGGCCTGATTATATATGTCCTCTTAATGCATCGATAGGTCTCATGAGATAAAAATAGTAAGCTAGCATTAAATGGGTTTCCACATGTAGTTGTAATATATCTTGTGAAAGGACTTGATAGTAGAGGTATCATGTTCATGAGACATGACATCCAATAATTAAGAATTTTATTTATTAAGAATTTAGTTATTATTATCCATGATATTTTCACAATGATATTATCTATAGATAAATTTAATTTTCCATTTATTGATTAAATAGAATGTATTTTCAGTTATTTACTTCACTATATTGATTATGCCTTATCTTATCATGATATTAATGTTATTTAAATAGAATGTTTGTTCAATTATTTACCTTTCCATATTGATTATTATTATTAATTCATGACATATTTCAATGTACGTATCCCTTACTAAGTATTTAATCTCACCCTTATTTTTTTAGGAATCCATGATGTGTACTATGATTGATATGTAAGGATATACTAGAGAGAATAATTTTATTCTAAAAAAAGTTTTGATGCAATTTTTGTTTTTAAATTCAATATGGGAATCATATATGTATCTAGTTTACTAATATTAATAAAATATTAGGTCCTTCAGGATGTGATTCCTTGTATCTTATTCCAATTTAATAAATCATACACTAGCTCTGGGACAATATGATTGGGGTCTCTATAGAAATAATTGGAAATAAAAATTGATAAATAAGTATTTTTATGATTTGGGTCACAAATATGTGTAGCATCAAATCCCATGTTGAAGAAAGAGTTATTTAATGATTCACATAACTCAACCTTCTCCATACACTATGGGACAATGAAGATGTATCGAGATCCTTGAGGGCACTAATTATGGAACACTATGAAGAAATAGATCATGGAATATACATCAAAGTGTCTAGAATGTTATAAAGTTAAGGATGAAAGGCCAAAGTCTAAGGGGATGATGTAACCATTACACATACTTATATGGAAATGGGAAAAAATTACCATTGACTATGTCATTGGTCTTCCAAATACATCAATAATAAATAATTCTATATAGGTTGGGGTGGATCATATTTGAAAGACTAATCACTTTATTATAATTCAAGAGGAATTATAAATTGATCAGATTTCAAGGATATACATTAGAGAGGTGGTGATGATTCATGGAACACCACTATAGATTGTATCAAACTGAGATCTGAGATTTACCGCCATGTTTTGGAAGATCCTACCACATGCTATAAATAATAATTTCAAACTTCAGTATGTATTATCATCCCCAAATTTATGGTCAATATGAGTGGACTATTTAGAAACCCAAGGAGATGTTGAGAGCATTCTCAATAGAATTCAAAGAAGGATGGGATAAACATCTCTTTATGCTTGATATTTCTTACAATAATGGTTTCCACTAAATCATAAACATGTATCCTTATAAATAACTTTATGGTAAGATATATATAACACCTATGTGTTGGTTTTATTTTGGTGAACATAAGTTGTTGGGACCTGAAATGGTGGAAAATGTCAAGACCATTCAGCAACACATCAGGACTCCTTAGAGTCAACCAAAGATCTTTGTTGATAATCGTCAATGAGACCCAAAGTTTGAGGTTGGGTATAAAGTGTTTCTATGAATATCTCCCTGGAATAGATTCATGATATTTGGGAAGAAGGGAAAGTTAAGACCTAGGTACATCATCCTATTGAGAATATTGATATCATTAGAGTTGTGACTTATCAACAAGCACTCTAACTGACGCTTTCATTAGTAAATGATGTATTCCATGTATCCATCTTGAGTAAGTACTACCAGATCCATCACATTTACTAAATTAAGAGCTGGTATAGCTGGAAAGTGATCGCTTTTATGAGGGGCATCTAGTGAAGATCTTGGACCATGGAGATAAAGTTCTACACAATAAGATAACTCACCTGGTCAAAGTGCTATGGCAGTATCATAAATATGAAGAGGAAACCTGAGAAATAGTGGAACCATTGAAGAACAAGTACCCATACCTATTTTCAACTTAGTACGTAATAAAAAATTTAGTGGGAAAAATTTATTATGAGAGGAATAATGTAACACCCTGATTTTTTTTAAATGAATAAAACTATGTTCAATAGCGTATACGACACACAACATTGAGTCTAAACGAACCATTATTATTTATGACCATTATAACCTAACCATTAAATTAGAGGGTATGAAAATTATTAAATAATTTATGAAATATATATAGAGGTCCTAATTAATATAAATGTATTGATAAAATCCTAGTAAATAAGCACTTTATTTTTTAATGTGGACATTTTATCCTTCAAAAATAAGTTTTCTTAAAAAAGTATTTTTAATGATTTTTTTGTGAGAAAATATCAAAATTAATTTATTGAACTTTTAGAAATGTTATTTTATAAAATAAGAATAATTTTTTAGATCAGAATATCAAAATTTACTTAGGGTGATTTTTTTGAGATTTTTCTAGAAAAGATTAATTTTTTGATAAATAATGAAAAATAAATTTTTTTATTAAAAACTACATTTTTGTTTAAAGAATTAACAAGTACCATTATTTAATATGGTTTTAAAAGTAAAATTAGTTCAACTATATTATTATTAATCCTATTTAGGTCATTATAATCATTTTTTTTCATTTTTATATAAATATTTTATACATATTAAAAAAAATTTCCTTTGGAAAACCATTTTAACATCGCGTATGCAGGTATAATTTAAAATTAAATTACTTAAATTTATTGGATTGAATTAAGAAAAATGGTTTCCATATTTTTAATCATAATAATTAATATTATATAATAAATTTATCTTAATTTTTGGTCATAATGAACAGTGACATTAGTTAAAATTAATTACCATGGTTATGGTTAAAACAGATTTATTAGGGGATAAAATAAAAATATAAGGGTTTAAGTGACATAAAAACAAGTAAAATAATTATTTTATGGATATATTTTGAGATTATATCATCTAATATTCTATAATGATCCATTTTTTATCCTTATGGAATGTGTAAAATTTGGGTTTATATTTTTATTTTCAAAAATGTAAAGTGTGTCCTCTCCCCCACTTATAAAAGTGAACCTCCTCTCCTATACTTTTCACACTTAAATATATTTTTTTGGCCAATACCTACCCAAATAATTTAATTAATTCCCTTTCCACTTCTTATATGCCTTTTATTTATCATAAATCTAATCCAGGGAGGCTTTAGGTATAATCCTAAAGAGATGGTCCAAAGAAGAGGTAACGTTCTTAACCAAGCATTTGTATTTTGTTTCAAAATATACCTAATTAAAATATTATTAAACCATTTTGATATAAGAAAATAATTATATTCAATAAAATTATATTTTATTTTGTTAATGTAATAACCTATATCCATCTCTTCTTCCATCAAATGGGAAATGAAACCATCATTCGTGTGTACGACAAACTACCTCCTTATGAACTGATGTAATTTTGTTTCACCATAAACTATTATATATATGTTTATGATGATGAATTTAATGTTTATATATTATATTAATAAAATATTAATAATTTTATAAATTTAATATCTCATATAATTTTATACCTTCACATCCATTAAAAAATTATAACATCGTTCGTGTGTACGACAGACTACCACCTCGCAAAGCGATGCAATTCATTTTTTATTAATGCATCACATTGATGGTATATATAATTGTATTTAAAGAAATAATATTAAATTTATGATATAATTATGATTATTAAAAGATAATATAAAACTTTCATTCTTTATATCATGATTTTTGAAAAATGGAAATGTTACTCATGCGTATGTATGACCTACTGTCTCTATGTTTGTAACATTGCTCATTTTTATTAACCATATTTCACTGTTGAATTTGAAAGTATAATTTATGTATAAAAATTATTATTATTTAATTATTATTATTATTTATATGATTAAATAATACTCTATTTGACTTTATTCAACTTTCCAAAGTGATTTTGGACATATCATTCAAACATCATCAAAACATCTGACTTGAAACTAAATGATTAAGTAATTTAATATAAATTGATAATAAATAAAATAAAAGGAATAATAAAATTGAAAAATTTTATTAAAAAATTAAATAATGAACGGAATTTTATTATTTAGTAAGATAAAGAGCACACATAACGAATTGGGCTTGAGGTAAGGGATCTCTCTAAACCACTCTTTTCTTCAGGTCTTGACCACTCTCTCTCTAACTCACTTTATATCCCTATTTAATGTTATAGAATGATTATAAAATATTTATATATATCTCTTACATATATAAATAGATCACTCTCCTTTCCTTTTATGCGTTAATACATTCCTTATGACCATTTCTAAAATACCTTCTTTAAGAAATCTCTTATGATTATGATATAAGGAAAGATTATGCAACCCATTTTCTTCGCATGGGTAATTCTCATTTTTATGAGTTATGATTGATTTAATTATGTTTCACACATATTCATGTACATAATATGAATGTGATACATGGGACCAAAGTTATATATCCCTCCTTTGAATTGGGTAATGTCTTAGTCTCATGAGACATCATACATGGGATTAAAAAGTGAACCTAATTCATTATAGGGATCTATCCACCACGTGATGTTGTCTCAATGGTTATAGTTCACTTATGTTTCTTTAATGTTTTATATTTATGTAACATTTCATATGTTGACATTATATTTTGGTACCATGTTCTTCATGTTATTCTCCCATGTGATTATTCATGAGCCTTCTATTTTATTATATCTTATTATACCTTTGACTCATATACTATGTTTCCTTATCATGTTTATTCTCTTAATAGGATTTTTAGCTCACCCCTTTCATTTATGTATTTCCCCAGGTTACCTCATGAAGTTTTAGGAGCTAAAATGGATTTAAGATCTCATTATGGAGAATAATATAAGGATTTCATGTTTTTGTTTCCTTTTTATGTGTTATGAACTTAGTATTATAAAGACACCAGGCCTCTGTTGAGTCAATAAGGTTTTCCTTATGACTTTTCCATTCCTTCTTATTTTGAAAATCACAAACACCTATACTTAAGCAAATATATATTTTACTTCTCTAAGGAAATTTTCCTTCCTTAAGGAAATTTACCTTAACCTAGATTTCCTTATACATATCAATATTTTTCTTAAGTATAAAAATCAGATTCATACCCAAAACCTCTGAATCATATAATGCTAAGATATGAAGCATTCTATTTTAGGATCCGAATTCTGGATATGAACTGTAATGAAGTTCTACTCCAAATTCTGGATATGAACTGTAATGAAGTTCCACTTCGAATTATGGATATAAACTGTAATAAAGTTCCAATCTGAATTCTGGTTACGAACTCTAATAAAGTTCCACTCCGAATTCTGGATACGAACTATAATAAAGTTCTACTCTGAATTCAGGATACGAACTCTAATAAAGTTCCATTTCGAATTCTGGATACGAACTCTAACAAAGTTCAACTCCAAATTCTGGACTCCGAACTTCTATGAGTTTGACTCCGAATTTTTATAAGTTCGACTCCAAACTTTTATAAGTTCAACTCTGAACTATTACTAGTTTGACTCTGAAATTTTATAAGTTCGACTCCAAAATTTTACTAGTTCGACTTCAAACTTTTATAAGTTCGACTCCGAACTTTTACTATTTTGACTCTGAACTTTTATGATTTCGACTCCGAACTTTTACTAGTTAGACTCCGAACTCTATAAATTCAGATTTTGAACTCTGATGAAACCAGACTCCGAATTTCATTAGAAATTAAGACTCCGGATTTCTACAGAATTCAGGTTCTGAATTCCAATAAAACAGAATCCGAATATCTCTTTATTATAGACTCCAAATTCTATTTTGGTTAGACTCCGAAATTTTATTTTCTTACATTCCGAACTACATTTTTTCTTATTATTACACTTGTTTCATTACAAAATGATGTCGTGCATTCAGTTACTCATGTTTTGTTATAAAACGATGTCGTCTATTCTGTTTCTAACTAAATGTTGGTTGAGTGACATGTGTACAGGTCCCTCCGAATTTTATGGAAAATATGACCGTTGGAGGAGGGAGCCGACTGTCGGAATTTCTCCTATAAATAGGAGCTCATTTGAAAGAGCTCGACACACAACACTGATCTTTGGCATATGTGCTTACATGCTGTTGAAGTGATTTCTAGAGAGAGAGGCTCTTATCAACTCTCAAGCTTCATGCAGAAAGATTGAATGACGTGTTCAAACTTTTCCTTGTGCAGATGTGCTTCGTGCGACTTTGAATGTTAGTGATTACATTCGAGGGTTTCCAGGGATATGAAGAGAGAGGTGCCGACTTCCTTGAAGTTTGAGGGCTTCCTTACTGGGGAAGACAGAGGTTCTAACTACCTTGAAGTTGAGGGCTTACGGGGATACAAGATAGAGACTCCAATCTTCATATCTAGGGCTTAACCTGGCATGGGTAAGACATAATTTCTTGAAAGTATAAATCAAGGGACCTTTATCCAAGGTTGTTAGATACCCTTCTCTTTGGGTTAAAAGATTTATATATTGTTACTTGTAGTTTTACTACTTGTTTTTATACTGCATTGTGTTTTGTAAGGAAAGTATAATCTTCTTATAATTCCTTACACTTGTACTCTAATTAATTTAGATTCTATACGCTTTAGGGTATAATCTCATATTGTAAACTTGGTTAAGTTTCAATTTTCAGATCCATATTTTCAGAACCTATTTTTTGGAATCACTTTACAGATTTAAGCAAGTGCATAGAACTAGAAGTTTATAACTTCATAATTTTTCCCAATATTTCATTGGTGTTAGAGGTGTTGTGAATTTTCTTAGTTTAACTTTGCTAAACTTGGATCTTTCCTTGTTTAAGGAAATTTTTAAAGTGTTCAATTCACCCCCTCTTGTATATTGAGCATCTACATCGTTATTTTGATCCTATATTTGGTATCAGAGGAGGTATCTGAAATACTTATACTTACATATAAGTTTTTCTTGATCAGTTTTTTATTACTCTATATTTTCCTTACTTAGGAATATTTTCCTTGAATCCGAACTTTTGTTATTAACAAGTTTCTGTGCAGAAATATTTTTAAGATGGTAGGTTTAAATGTTGGTTCCATCGACAACCTAAATCCTACAAGACCACCAATTTTTTATGGAAATGATTATGAATATTAGAGAGATCGAATGAATACTTTCGTTATCAATACTGGAGTAGATAACTTTGTTTTGCTTACTAGAGGTTATAAAATTCCTGATAAGGAAGTTAGTGCTTTCACAAACCAAGAGAAGCATGATTATAAATTAAACTATAAGGTACATAATACTCTACTATGTTCAATGACTAGGAACATATATAGCCAAATTTCTTCTTGTGAAATAACTAATTGTATATGGAAGAAACTTGAATTTACACATTTTGGTACATCTAAAGTGATTGAGACTAGAAGAGATATGTTGAGAGATGAGTATCATGGTTTTAACTTTCCTTATGGATAACCCATTTGTAAGGTGCAACAAAGGTTTATGACTATTGTGAATAGCTTACAATCTATCGGAGAGAAAGGTATAGATGATGAAGATCTTGTGGATAAGATTATAGATATTATGCCAAATGAGTGGGAATCAAAGAGAACATCTATTGATGAAAATAGGAAGGTTACTCAAATTTCATTAGATGGGATGTTTGGAACTCTTCTCTAACACGAAACAAGGATGAAGAGAGATGCCGACAACATCAAAAAGAAGAATGGGAATGGTACTGTTGCTTTTACTACTACATCAAATCACATGAAATCAAATACTCCTGAGAGAGTAACTAGATCCAATTCTAAGAAGGTTACTATCCAATACGAATCTAGTGAGAGTGAAGTCTCAGAAAATGAGTTATCTAATCTTGCTCGAAGAATGAACAAGATAGCTGGTCAAAGAAATTTCCAATCCAAGTATAAGAAGAAGGAGAAGAAAGATAAGAAAGATCCAGAGGTCACATGATATGAATGCAAGAGAAGTGGACACATATGACTTGATTGTCCTATGGTTAATAAGAAAGAAATAAAAGAGAGAAATTCTAAAAGGAACAGGAAGAAGTTTTATAAATCTAAAGCTAAGAAAAGTTTGAAAGCTAATACTACCTGGAGTGCTAGCTGTGGAGACTCTTTAGAAAGTGAATCTTCAGAATATGATTCATCATCTCAGAAGAATATGGGATTCATTGCTAATACTTCTTTTCCACATACATGTCCTATGGCCAAGGTACACTCTACCGAGGCTTTAACAAATTTATCTCTTGATAAGAATTAATATTCCATAAATTGTACTTCTAATGAAGATACTTCATCCTCAGAAAATGAAAAACCTTAATATGAAGAAGTATCTATATTCTCTAAGTTACTTGAAGCAAAAAATTGTAAACTTTCTAAGAAATTAGACATGAAAAATACTAGGGAAGAAATTCTTACAAAAGAGATTTCAGATCTTTCTTCAGATCTTAATGATAAAGAAGAGCTTTTAGAAAAACTTTCTAAAGACCTTGAGAAAGCAAATTCTGATAAGGAAGAACTTTATAAAGATCTTAATAATGCTATTTTAAAGATGAATGTTTTTGAGGAAAAATATAACTCTAAGGAAATGATTCCTGAGGATAGGAATTTAGTCATTAGACTGAAATCTAAAATTTTTTATCTTAAGAAGCTTCTTGCAAAATTTACTTCTGGGAAGGAAAATTTTGACAAGATGTATTCTCAAATTAAACCTCACAGAAACACTACTAGAGTAGGTTATACTCACCAAAAACCAGTTTTCAAAAACAACTATTTTTTTCCTTCTAAAGATCCTTTTTGCACTAAGTGTCAAAGTGGTGGGCATTGTAAGAAAAACTGTTCTTTGAATAGAGTTCAATCTCTTGGGTTTCATAAAGAATATTTTTCTAAACAAATGTGGATACCAAGAATTTTGTTATCTGAAAATATCGGATCCAAACAAGTTTGGATTCTGAAAGTCTAATTCTTTTCTTATTTTCAGGAAGATAAAGGAAGTACCAACAAAAAAAATTGGTATATGGATAGAGGATATTCCCAACACATGACTGGTAACAAAAACTATTTCGAAAAGATTATCAAGAAGAAAGGAGGAAAAGTATCTTTTGGAGATAATGCTCAGGGATAAATTGTTGGTATAGGTAATATTGTTCTTCTTGGTAAAACTTTGATTTCAAATGTTTTGTTTGTTAAAGGTCTTAAGCACAACCTCATTAGCATAATTCAATTATGTGATGAAAGATACCTTGTGAATTTTAGGAATGATAAGTTCTTAGTACACAATTCTAAGGAAGAGTTTATTATTTCTGCCCATAGGAAAGAGAATGTTTACACTTTGAACTTAGAAGACCTTAGGAGCCAAGACTTACTTTGACTAAGTGCAATGGAAGATCAATCTTTGTTGTGGCATAGAAGTCTAGGTCACTGTAACCTTAGAAACTTATGTAAACTCTCTAAGAAGAAACTAGTTAGGGATCTACCGGAGCTTAGATATGGTTCTTCAAAAGTTTGTGATCCTTGTAAATATGGAAAGCAACATAAATCTAGTTTTAAATCAATCGGTGAAGTCTCAACAACTAATGAGTTACAGTTAGTGCACATGGATATTTTTGGTCCAACACAAACTGGAAGCATTAGAGGCAAATACTATGTGTTTGTTCTAGTTGATGATTACACTAGATTTACATGGGTCTATTTTCTAGAAAATAAGTCTGAATCTTTTTATTATTTCAAAAGTTTTAGAGACCAAGTTAAAAATGAGAAAAACCTTCCATTGAAAACTATTCATAGTGATCATGGAGGAGAATTTCAAAATTCTGATTTTGAAACTTTTTGTAGTAGAAAAGGAATTACTCACAACTTTTCAGCACCTAGAACTCCTCAACAAAATGGTGTCGTTGAAATAAGAAATAGAATTCTTCAAGAGATAACTAGAACCATGTTGAGTGAATATTCTATAGCTAGACATTTCTGGGATGAAGCTATAAGTACTGCTTGTTATACTATAAATCGAGTTTCGATTAGACATTTTCTTAATAAAACTCTTTATGAGTTATGAAACGGTAGAAAACCTAGACTTTCCTACTTCAAAGTTTTTGGATGCAAGGTATTCATTCTGAATACTAAAGATAATCTACACAAATTCACACTAAAATATGATGAAGGAATTTTATTAGGCTACTCCACAACTTCTAAGTCTTATAGAGTTTTCAATAAAAACACTTGTACTATTGAGGAAATAGTACATATAAAATTTGATGAGTCTGATCCTTTTGTTTTTAAACCATCCCAACCTACATCCTCGGATGTGTTTTGAAAAACTGATTATCAACCTTTGATAGAAGATCCTTATGATAAGGAAAATTTTCAAGAAGATGCTTCTGAAACATTTACCCCAGAAGACTTTCTACCATATGTTGATGAATAGGTTTTACAAAACCCAAATCAGGTGTTTCTTAAGAATCATCCCAGTGATAGTATCATTGGTGATGTAAATCAACCTATAAGGACTATAAGTTCCTTAAGAAAGGAAGTAGAGCATCAGCATTCCTTTCCCAATTGGAACCAAAAAGCACTGATGAAGCTTTAGGTGATGATGATTGGATTAAAGCCATGCAAGATGAGATAAATGAATTCGAAAGGAATAAAGTCTAGACCTTGGTTGAAAGACCTTAGGAAACTTCTATTATTGGAGTAAAATAGGTCTTCAGAAATAAGTGTGATGAAAATGGAGTCATTGTTAGAAATAAAGCTAGATTAGTTGCTAAAGGCTATAATCAGCAAGAGGGAATAGACTATGAAGAAACCTATGGTCCAGTAGCTAGACTTGAATCTATTCATATCTTACTTTCCTTTGCAACATTCTTCAATTTGAAACTTTTTCAAATGGATGTGAAATGTGCTTTTCTTAACAGTTATGTTCAAGAGGAAGTTTTTCTTGAACAACCTCCTGGATTTGAAGACACAAAATATCCTGATCATTTTTTTAGACTTACCAAAGCTTTGTATGGACTTAAACAAGACCCACGAGCTTGGTATGATAGACTTAAAAGATTTTTGCTTCAAAATAACTATGTTAAGGGAAATGCAGATCCAACCCTTTTTATAAATAAAGATAAGAAAAATGTTTTGATTGTTCAAATTTATGTTGATGACATTATATTTGGTTCAACTTAGCAATATTTAACTGATTATTTTGTGGATCTAATGAAATCTGAGTTTGAAATGAGTATGATGGGTGAGTTAACATTTTTTCTTGGTTTTCAAATTTCTCAAAAACCAGAAAGAATCTACATATCCCAACATAAGTATATTAAATATCTTATTAAAAAGTATGGGTATGAAAACACAAAGAGTATAAGTACTCCTATCGCTACCTTAAACACACTTGATCTTGATGAAGCTGGGAAACCAGTAGATCAAACATCCTTTAGAGGTATGATAGGAAGTCTACTTTACTTGACAGCTAGTCGACCAGACTTTATGTTTTTAGTATGATTATGTATAAGATATTAATCCAATCCTAAGGAATCTCATTTAAAGGAACTGAAAATAATTTTTCACTACTTAAAGGGAACCATGGATCAAGGATTATTTTATACGTCTGGAAATGATTTTTTTTTTAAAATATTTTCAGATGATGACTTTGGAGGATGTAGAATGGATAGAAAAACTACATCCGAAACTTGTCATTTATTAGAAGATTCATTAGTTTCTTGGTCCTACAAGAAGAAACACTCAGTATCACTCTCCACTACTGAAGCTAAATATGTAGTAGCTGGAAGCTGTTGTGCTCAAGTGTTATGGATGAAACACACACTCACGAATTATGGCTTGAGTTTTACCAAGACTCAAATTTTGTGTGATAACACAAGTGCCATTTCCCTTAGTAAAAACCCCTCACATCACTCCCGTGCAAAACACATAGATATTAGGAATCACTTTCTTAAGGATCACACACTAAAAGGAGTTATCATTCTTCAGTTTATCAGAATGCAATATCAACTTGTTGACGTTTTCACAAAATATTTACCCTCTAATAGATTAGAATACATTAAACAGAAGTTAGGAATTATAACCGTAAGGTAATCTTCTTCATTAAATTATTTTTGAACAATTATTCTTATAGTAATAAACTCCTTTTCATAGGGGGAGTACATTTTATTGTGATTTTTTTCAAAAAAAATTTCGTAAAGAAGTTTTCGGAACTGAATTTTTCGTAATGGGAATTTTCATACTAAAACTTTTGTAATGAAATTTTCGTAATGAGAATTTTCATAATGAAATTTTCGTATTGAGAATTTTCGTAATGAAATTTTCATACTGGAACTTTCGTAATGAAATTTTCGTACTGGAAATTTTCGTACTCATTCTTTTTGTACTGGAATTTTTCGTACTCATATTTTTCATACTGAACTTTTTTGTACTCATACTTTTTGTAATGAAATTTTTCATACTCATACTTTTTGTAATGAATTTTTTTGTACTCATATTTTTTTTAATGAAATTTTTCATACTCATATTTTTTGTAATGAAATTTTTTCGTACTCATACTTTTTGGAATGAAATTTTTGTACTGAAACTTTCGTAATGAAATTTTCGTACTGATATTTTCGTAATGAAAATTTCATACTGAAACTTTAGTAATGAAATTTTCATACTGAAACTTTCGTAATAAAATTTTCAGAACTGAAACTTTCATAATGAGAATTTTCGTACTAAAATTTTCGTATTCATATTTTTCGTACTGGAATTTTCATACTCATAATTTTCGTATTGGAGTTTTGGAACTCAAAGTATTTTCAACTTTAAGTTTTTCATAGTTAGTTTCTCGTAGTCAAAATTTTCTTCAAGAAGAATATCACCTATTATGAATAAACTTCTTAGCCAATCCTAAAGGTATGATTTCCTTACTTAAGTTTTCGTAGTCATATTTTGCTTACTGGTATTTTCCTATGAGTTTTAAAATTTCTCAGATTCTAGTTTTCATAAATCCGATTGCTTTTTTTAAAAACCTCAAAAGATCGGATTCAAGATTTCCTTGCAGATATGTTTTAAACCATCATATCAGATCAAAAGTTTTTTCAACCATTAGATGGTTTTTGGAAGATCAAAGGTCAACTCCATCACCTATATAAAGGGGACCCCTGAGGGTCATCCCACATCGGGTTTTCAAGCTCTTGTGTATCGAAGATCTGTCTCTCTTCTTAAGGCCGTTCTGATCTTTGTTAAATCCCGTTCCAAATTTTCCAGAACTCTCCATTCCGAATGTCTACTGAAGCAACTTCTCAGGATATGTCAACTACGAAGCTAATCTCAAAGTGGTTAGTTTACAGGGAGAGGTTAGTGCATTCGAGTTTCTACAATTATGATTCTCTTATAACTAAGAATATCAGATTGAATGGATGGGAGGATGTTTTCTTATCAAAGCTAGAGAAACAAGATCTGGTTTATACAGATCTGTTTGTTGAGTTCTATGAGTCTGTTTCCTTCCTTAAGGAAGATGGCAGAGAGTTATTTTCTTTCAAGTATTATGGGAAGATTTACAAATTATCTTATACCAAGGCTGCAAGCTTGGTGGGTTTATCTTATGAAGGTTAAGCTAAGTTTTGTTCACATAAGCTTCCGTATGAGCAAGAAAGTTTCAATAAAGTGAAGGCATTGAAATGCCTTGGACTTAAAGATGTCAAGACAACTAATATTACTCATATCTCTTTGAATAATCAGATTCTACAGATGTGGGTACAAGGTTTTCTCGTACCAAGAAGGGGTGACATGGATAATCTCAAGAAGAGTGACATTTACATCCTAGATTTATTTGTAAATCTAAGGAAGATAAATTTTATGAGGCATGTTTTGATTATAGTTAAGAATATTAAAGAAGGGAATCTGAAAGCTCCGATCATAATGTATCCGAACTTGATTTCTAAACTTATTATCAGATGTCTTGATTCCTTTAATGTTTCTTGCACTTCCAAGAAAAGAAATTGAAAGGTAATGCTAGTTAGTGATGATACATTAAAAGGGATGAAAATGGGTTTTTCTGATGAATCCGGAGAATTCTATCCTTTACCAGAGGCAGAGGATGAGACCATTCCGGAAAATGTGGAAAAAGATGAGCCAGTAAAGAAAGTTACTAAGAAGAGGAATCTTAAGGAAGTGGTTACTGAAGACAAAACCCCCAAATCTAAGGAAACTCAATCTGCACCACCCAATCCAAAGAAACAAAAAGACTACCCAGATGAAGTGGATGATAAGTGGAGGGAAGAAAAGGATAAGAGAAAAGAAGGGGATCAACAGTTCGGATTGGACCCTGTGGAGGCTAAGGGCTTAAGAGAAAAAGCTACGGATGAGTTAGAAAAGAAAGCAAAATAGAAAAAGATGAAGAATGAGATGTCAGAGGAAGAGATTGTTTAATCTCTCTTGAAATCCACTGAAATAGCATCTAAGAACATTCCTATTCCGGAAACCTTTGATGTTCAATCATTACCGAAGACTCCTGGGAAGAAGTACTCCACTTTGGAAAAGTCCAAAGGAAAAGAGATTATTGAAGAAGTACAGAAAAAAACTGGTAAAGAAGTAGAGGAAGAGGTTGTTGAAGAAGAAGAAGAAGAAGGAAGTGCTGATCTAAATGACTTGATCAAACAAGTGGAAGATTATCAAGAAAAGGATGAATATTCCAAGTTAGTTACTCCGAGAAAGGGAGTTGAGAAAGATGCTAAGGCAGACGATGTTCAGGAAGAAGAAAATGAGTTATCTGATGAGGAAGTAAGTTATGAGAAACATTATCTTGAAGAAGGAATAGAGAAGGAGAAAATAGATGAAGACAAAATTGTTTAATTATCAGAGAGTGAGGAATAATATCCTAATGAGGAACCCATTCCGAAAACTGATAGAGGAAAGAAAGTGCTCATGGATACGATAAAAAAAGATATCCTTAGGAGGAAAGAAGTTGGTCCAAATTGAAGAAGAACAATACCCAAGAAAGTTATCAGATTCAGAGTCATCAGTACATGGTCATGACTTTGTTGTTGAATCTTTAAAAAAGTTGGTGGGCACCATTCCGATATTTCCCACTATTGACTCCAGATGCCAGATGCTGCAACATAGCTTGAATCAGAAGTCAGAATCCTTATCCATGGTGATGGATAAGTGTGTGAAGATTGAGGCCAACCATAGAAATTTCCTTATCAATTATGATGTACACAGGAAATCATGCAGCAAAATCACTTTGTGGTCTAAGAAAATTGAAGAATATATGGCTCGGTTTGATAATTTTTAGAATGAGGTAAAATATGCTTTTGATACTGAGGATGAAAAGATTAAGAATCTTCAGAAGGATCTAATCATTGAGCAAATTTCTTGGAGTCAAAAATTTAAAGACTTGAATGATAAGGTTAACTCTCTTGATCAAAATTTTAAAAGGGATAGAGATTTTTAGATTGAGCTTCAAGAAAAACTTGTAAAGCAAGATGAGTTAGTGAAGATGCAGGAAGAATCCATGAAGGCTCAAGCATAGGTGTTGAAATCTCAAGATGAAAGAATAAAATCTTTGGAGAAGAAAACTGAAGAGGATCAAAAAGACTTGAAGAAGCTGAAAATCTTGTTGAAGAAGCTTATTCCGAAAGAAAAGGAGGACAAATAGACAAATAAGATTTTTTGTTGCATTTGTATTTCCTTGTAATTTTTTTTTCAACTCTAATGAAATTTTTGGTTGATTATATCTTGTATTGTTATATACTAATATTTCAGGTACCATATGTCTTTTCCATTCCCTTAAATTCTTTTTGAAAATTACAAAGGGGGAGAAGGAAAAAGAACTACTTAAAAGGGGATAAGGAAAAATTTAAAATGGAGAAGGAAAAATTTCTAAGTGAAATATTCTTAAAGTAAGGGGGAGTTCCTCATTATAAAGTTTTTCATTCCCATGATAATGAAAACTCCATTATAGAAACCCAGAATACAATCCTTAGAGTTTCAATGCCTAAGGGGGAGTTAGTTGTATTCATCATCATCCATGAACAAAGGGAGATAAGTTTTAATTTCAAAGTCTAATGAAAATTTTCAAAGTTCTTATATTTCTTTTTCATAAGGTTGTTTGTGCTTTCCAAAAAGGGGGAGATTGTTGAGTCAATAAGGTTTTCCTTATGACTTTTACATTCCTTCTTGTTTTGAAAATCACAAACACCTTATACTTAAGCAAATCTATATTTTACTTCTCTAAGGAAAATTTCCTTAAGGAAATTTACCTTAACCTAGATTTCCTTATAAATATCAATATTTTTATTAAGAATAAAAATTGTATTCCTATCCAAAACCTCAGAATCATATAATTCTAAGATATGAAGCATTATGTTTTAGGATCTGAATTCTGGATATGAACTGTAATGAAGTTCCACTCCGAATTCTGGATATGAACTGTAATGAAGTTCCACTCTGAATTCTGGATATAAACTGTAATAAAGTTCCACTCCAAATTCTAGATACAAACTCTAATAAAGTTCCACTCCAAATTCTGAATACAAACTCTAATAAAGTTCCACTCTGAAATGAGGATACGAACTCTAATAAAGTTCCATTCCGAATTCTGGATACGAACTCTAACAAAGTTCAACTCTGAATTCTGGACTCCGAACTTCTATGAGTTCGACTCCGAACTTTTATAAGTTCGACTCCAAAATTTTATAAGTTTGACTCCAAACTCTTACTAGTTCGACTATGAACTTTTATAAGTTTGAATCCGAACTTTTACTAGTTAGACTCCGAACTTTTAATAGTTCGAATCTGAACTTTTATGAATTTGACTCCAAACTTTTACTAGTTCTACTCCCAACTCTTTAAATTAATATTCTGAACTCTGATGAAACCAGACTCTGAATTTCTTTAGAAATTCAGACTCCGGATTTCTACAAAATTCAGGTTCCGAATTCCTATAAAACAGAATCCGAATATCTCTTTATTATATAATTCGAATTCTATTTTGGTTAGACTCCGAACTTTTATTTTCTTACATTCCAAACTATAGTTTTTCTTTTGCTTACACTTGTTTCATTACAAAACAATTTCGTGCATTCAGTTACACATGTTTTGTTATAAAACAATATCATCCATTCTGTTTTTAACTGACCATTGGTTGAGTGAAACGTGTACAGGTCCCTTGGAATTTTAAGGAAAATATGACCGTTGGAGGAGGGAACCAACCGTTGGAATTTCACCTATAAATAAGAGATCATTTGAAAGAGCTCGACACACAACACTGATCTTTGACATATGTGCTTACATGCTGTTGAAGTGATTTCTAGAGAGAGAGGCTCTTATCAACTCTCAAGCTTTATGCAGAAAGTGTGAACGACTTGTTCAAACTTTTACTTGTGCAGACGTGCTTCGTGTGACTTCAAATGTTGGTGATTACATTTGAGGGATTCTAGGGATAGGAAGACAGAGGTTCCGACTTCCTTGATGTTCGAGGGCTTCCCTTCTGAGGAAGATAGAGGTTCCAACTAACTTGAAGTTGAGGGCTTGTGGGGATAGAAAGATAGAGACTCTGATCTTTGTATTGAGGGCTTACCCTAGTGTGGGTAAGACAGACTTGCTTGAAAGTATAAATTAAGGTACCTTTATCCAAGGTTGTTGGATACCCTTCTCTTTGGGTTAAAATATTTATATCTTGTTACTTGTAGTTTTACTACTTATTTTTCTGCTGCATTGTGTTTTGTAAGGAAAGTGTAATCTTCTTATAATTCCTTACACTTCTACTCTGATTAATTTAGATTCTATACGCTTTAGGGTATAATCTCATATTGTAAACTTGGTTAAGTTTCAATTTCCGGATCCATATTTCCAGAACCTGTTTTTTGGAATCACTTTCCATATTTAAACAAGTGCATAGAACCAGAAGTTTATAACTTCATACTTTGTCCCAATCATTCATTGGTGTTAGAGGTGTTGTGAATTTTCTTAGTTTAACTTTTTTAAACTTAGATATTTCCTTGTTTAATGAAAATTTTAAAGTGTACAATTCACCCCCCTCTTGTATGTTGAGCATCTACATCGTTATTTCGATCCTACAGTCTCATGATCATTAGGTTGTAATTATTGGATATTTATGTTTAAAAATTATGTTATAATATGTGTAAAATTCTTGGGACGCTATATTGACACATGTCCTTAGTGATTTATAGTAGTAGATGAAGAATTTAGGAATTTAAATAAACTTTTATAATATAAATTCAACTGATAATATGAGTTACATGATCAAGGTAGTGTCCACATGTTTCTCTATTCATATTTGATTTGTATATATATATATGTTCAAATTTAGAGATACATTTGTTTATAAAAGTTATTTCTAATAGAGTATGATTCTTTATTTTCAAAAGGTGTTATCAAATATTATAAAATGGTGGGGAGTTATAGGATTTTTAATTTTTTAAAAATATTGAAAAATGGTTTTTATTTTAGTTTTTAAATGGGGAAGACTTTTGGAATATCATATTATAATTTGGGTTGGAGTGGGGTTTCCTTAATAAGTGGGAACTATTTTATCATTATTTAAAATGATAAAGTGAGGATGATAAATCCAATAGGGTATGATCCACCACACCACCCATACATGAGTGTACAATCGCACAATGTGGCTATTTGATGTAACATTTTTCAATTCATATGATACACCAGTGTGAGGTACTTGGAGGTGAATTCATTTTTTTGATGGATCATTTGGTCCCACAAATTCATGCCTAAGGGTAAACAAAAATTTCTAGTGGGTAGACCTAGTTCACCAAATGAGTATGATTAGACCATTGATCAGATCATACATAATCTAATGGACCCATCCATTCACTAACAAGTATGATCATGGAAACTTGTTTCATCAAGTGTAATATGGAATACATTATTAATATGGATAATATATACATTTCTTGAATTGTTGTCTTCCCAATTCCAAGGAGAATGATACTGTATCCTAATGGTAACTCGAATGTATAAAAGATGGAGTCTCTATTGGATGGAAAGATAATTGAATTCCATCAATTTCTAATCACTCTAATCTATCTCAAAGATTGTGATTCCTATCAATTATTCTACTTGAATCAAATGATATTTTTTGGTGAGAAACAAAAATTCCTTTCATTACTCTCTTGATTCCAAAGGATCTTCAGGGGACATGCTACACTAATTACACATATAGATAATTGATCCATAATTGTATCCTAGAGGATTTGGATGCAACCCATTATACTATAAATTTAGTGGGGGTGAATCTACTCGTAAGGAGAGATACATCACAATGTTTCTTGGTGGGACCAATATACTACCATCCAAGAAAAGTCCACACCATTACCTAATAATTTTCCTAACAATTTTTGGTTCAGATTTAGGACACTATTATATTTCATTACATAAATTATTTAACACTTATTTTTAGATTTCACCATGCATGACCTACTACATATTTCACACTACCTTCACTCTATGACTAGTGATTCATCATCTCACATAACTATATAAGAGTTGGATAATGACACATGTCATGAGAGTATGTACCCTTTCCCACTGGGTAAGATAAATTTTCACCATTCAAGTATTCCAATAAATTCCTCTTCTCCATATAAGTGAGAAAAAATCCTTGGGTACCTTTACTATCACCACCAAAATATGTTTTGGTGAATCTCTGGTGCTATGTGAGATTGAAATCTCTATATATGTAAATTTAAATGGTGAGTTGGATGAAAATTTGGTGTACATGTTTCTAGTTTAGGGATTTAATCAACAGGTTATTATGGTGTTCATTTTACTACATAGATTAATAAGATTAGGTAAGGGTTGTTCTTAGACGTTTTGGTGTGTTTTCTTATATTGTATTCCTGGAACATGAGAATGAATGGTTTAGAAATTATATGGTGAGATGATTTTCTAGGCTCCATGTATCAGATGTTTTCATTATGTTGGCTTCACATTGTTTTTGCAGGGCTAAAGTGGCTGAGGGGATTATATTTTGTGTTAGTATGTTTCTCAAATAATTGATCATGACTAGTTAGAACTAGAGTTTGTAATTACTATAATAGCAGGTCACAAATGATTGAGTTCAAGTAACATGATTGGTTGATGTTAAAAGTTATGATGGGTTGAAGCACTTCATTTGGAGTCACATGGTTGAAAGCCATCATAACCTATATATCTCTATCCATGGATAATTGAATTGCCTCATGGTTGGTTATACTCCATTCACTCATAGTTAGTTGAACTAATAGAGGAGTTTGGTGTTCAGAATGAGTTGATCTATCTGTCATGTCTAGTTAAACTTACTGTGGCATTGATTCATTGATAACTAATTTCTATTATTTACGAAAACATAGTTTCATGTTCATGGTTGGTCCAACCTACCATGAATATTTATTCACCATTGGATATTTAAAAAATACGAAAATAAAATATAAGGAAGAAACATAACAAACTATTGCTTGAAAATCACAATAATATATTTATTTACTATATATAAATATATTTATATATACATATGTATGTATGTATTTTAATAATTAAGTAATCAAATAAAATATATTTATAATTCAAAAACTAAACTATGCAAATGGATTTTATTGAAATATATGTATTTTACTATTAACATTGCCATTATTATTATTATATATTATATATTTAATCTATATAAATATATATAATGAAAATATGTACTATAATATATATATATATATATATTTATGTATGTATATATGTATGTATGTATGTATGTATGTATGTATGTATGTATGTATTTGTGTGTGTGTATACATAATTATTATTATTATATGTATATATTAAACTATATGAGCTATAAAATCAAAATCATATTTACAAAAATTAAAAACTATTTACAATTTTTACATACTCACATGCATGCACGCTCACAGATGCATACATATAATAATAAAAAAAATAAAAAATGGGATGGGATTCAATAATTAATTACATTTTATGGTATTTCAATGAATTCACAAAAATTATAAAAATTAATAAATGGTTAAAATGACTCAAAAATATCAATAAACTCAAATAATTTTCCAAAATTAAAATTGACAAACAAAATGAATAAAATAATTGTCATTGAAATTATTTTGACACTAAAGGTTTAAAAATATACCAAACAATAGTATTAAATAATTCCCAAAATTTCACTTATCAATCACCCCATACAAATAAAATTAATATTCCTTAGGTAATGTCTTTAAAAAATATTAAAAAAGAATTAAAAATATTTTCTGGTTTGAGCCACACATAAATGATTTCATAATTTATTTTTTAAAATTTTCTATTTAACATGAATTATATTTTCTCAACTCTCTACTTCTAAAGAAATCAAACAATTCAAAAGTTAAATTTTATCCAATACCATATCTATGCATATGGTATAGTTTTAGAAATTTTTTCTTATTTATTTGAACTTTTAAGTTCCCTTTTTTCTATATCATCAAACAATTTGATATAATCACTCCAAACCATTTTTATTTTTTCATTATTTCATTATTTTTTTTGCATAAGAGTAAAACATCTCATAAACCTTGTTCTCAATATCAATTTCTACCAATAATAATTATAGTAGTCAATGAAGAAAAGAAAGGGGTACATTGACTTTGAACATTCTTAACATTAATCAAATTAATTAAAACTAAGTAATTTAATAATAATAACCCCTTGAGACTAATTTTAATGTCAAAGGAATGATTGTCTTATGAATTATCAACCATTAGTAAATTTATGACTTTATTATTATTTTCCCATTTTTTCCTTTTACACATTTTTTTAACATATAATTTATTATCATTACACACACATTTCCTAAATCAAAATAAATTCTTGAAATTAGGTTCCAAATTGTTTATACTACTCCAAACATAACTTCGAAATCAAGTTATGTATTTATTAGTGCACTTATATTTTTTTCTTTCTCTAAAAACTACTTACTTGAATTTTTATTTTTCAGTCCAATGAATTCATGTAAAGAATATAAATCATCCATACTCTCCTTAATTAAAATCCAATATTCTTAATGAAAAAAATGCAATAAAATTATTCCTAATTGATTCATGTATCCTAAGCGATGATTTTCAATTAATATTCTTGTGTGTTTGACCTAAGACCTATCCCACTTATCTAATATTATTTCTATGTTAAAATAGTCATGGTGTGTACAACTGATAAAAATGATTCATTTTATGATTAAAGGGAAGAAATTAAAATTGGGTGGATATAATACTCCCCTTATAGTAATGTTATTATTCTTTATAGGTGTTGGTGAGTTATCTTACTTCATAATTATCTTCCAGTACCACTCACTACTTATGAAAATTTTAAGTATAATTGAATGGAGGGATTTATTATAAAGGGAAACACCCATAAAAAGTAAATAAAAACTTTCAAAACTACGAGTTTCCTTCCATGAAGCACATGATTTTGTGTCCTAATCCATAAACTATTTCCATTATTTCTCAAATAAATAAAGTTAAACCAACACATTTGGTTATAAATCCATGTAAAGTCTTATGCACTAGACATTAAATACAAATGACCTATATTTTTCTACACACAACTAAAAAACTACATCAATAAAAAAAATTGATTATAAAATTCATAGGACACTTTGATATTATCTTTAAAAAAAACTTCAGATAAAAATTGAAAATAAAAACTTTATATCTAGTATTAAACCCTCTCTACTAAATTAAAATATCATGAAAAATTTATTCCTTTGATTCTAAATATATGATATTTCAAATGACTCTTATCTCATTTCAACCAAATCATTTAACTATAATAACCTTTTCTCTCTAATAGTCTTCATAGCATAATTCAAATCCTTGAATAGCTAGTAGGATTTATGATTAATCTTCACAAGTAAGTTTCATTACTTTTTATAAATAACCCTATATGGATACATCACTATGGGAATTTTAAAGGTTATTATTTAAGAATAGAGTGCTTCATCTATTTTTTTGATTAATATTTCCTTGAATTTACCATTATTTCATCCATGATTTTTTATCTCATTGTTAAAGGTAATATCTTGACCACTTAAATAAATGTATTATTCTATCCTTTTTATATTAATAACCTTATGTTTTTATATCAATCATTTGAAATTTTAATTCTCAATGTGTACTTAATTAGCTGTAATGAAAACTTTTATCACCCTAAATCGTGAAAATATATTTTTTAATGAATTTCACTATACTATATGAAATAATATTTTGGAGGGAAACTACCTCTACCCACTTAGGAACAGTATCCAAAACCTCTAGGATACATTCATTACATTATTATGGGATCAATCACATAAAATCCAAGAAACATACATCAAATATTTCTACATTTAATTTTTTAGATGCATGACCTTATTACATAAAGTATTTCCCATTCAATAGAATTTATCATAGGAAACTAAAATGCTTCTTATATATTTAAATAGGGTTATCTAGTAAAATATTGATTTTAGTGCCTTTTTTGATACTATTTTACATTTATGGTATCCTCCCCAGGGTAAAGAGAAGAAACATTCAAAAATTGATTCTATCAATTCCTCAGTTATACACCTTCTCATAATTCCATCGTAATATCGTTTGGAGTGAATAATATCATCCAAGTAGTAATTCTTGACATATATTTTTTTCCTCTTTTAGTTTAAAGTAAAATAACTGGGAATGAGTTTAGATGCTAAGTAATCAATAAAGTTAATAAATCATGTTGTCTTATTTTTATAGACTACCATCAGTGATTCATATGTAAATGACCCTTTCATTTATTGTGATTAACTTCCTTCTCTCTGGGGTATCTTTAATATACTATCTTCTACAAATTTTACAAACCCTGTTTTGTCCTTAATTTCTAAATAAAGATTCTATAACATGATTACCCACCTTATTAACCTCAATCTTTAATCCTTTTTAGTAAAAAGATACCTTATAACAGCATGATCAAAATAAATGATAACTTTTCATCCCATAATATATCTCAATAAAATTTTAAAAAATTTAACCAACATCTAAAAACACATTTTTATTATTTTCTTAATTATTATGATCCTTATCCAACAAATTATTAGCATAGTGAATAATATAAATTCTTTTATCCTTCTTTTGACTAAGAACAACCCCAAATACAATTCCATTTTCATCATGTATAATTTCAAAATGTAACTTATATTCGAGTCTAATGATGATAAGGGATGTGAATAAATGTTTCTTTAGTAGATTTAAAGATTCTATAAATTACTCATAAAATTTAAAGACATGTCCTTACCTAAAAAATTACACACCAAATTTTTAAATTTTAAGAAATATTTGATGACATTCCAGTAAAATAAAACATGTACTAGTAAACTTCTTACAACCTTCAAAAAATCCAATGGGGAATGTTTTGGATAACTTTATTTTTTATTTATCCAATTCCTTTACTTTATTAGAAATCTTATTCCTAAGAAAAATTTATTTAGTAACCATAAATTGGTACTTTTCTTAGTTTAACATGAAATTGGTTTCATATAATCTTTCCAAAACATTAATTAAATTTCATAGGATATCCTCAAATGTCACTCCCATAATGGATAATTCATACATAAAAATTTCTATGACCCTTTATATCATTTTTGAGAAGATAAACATCCTAAATCTCTAGAATGTTTCATGTTCTCAACATAATTCAAATGAAAATTTTATATATGTTAAAGTTCAAAATAGAATGTGAAATTTATTTTGTTTTGATCTCCAGGAGTTATGAAAATATGATAATGTTCTGGATACCCACCCAAGTTATAATAGAATTCATTATTTTCTTACCTATCAAGAATTTGATACAAAAAAGTTATATAAAAATGTTCTTTTATATATATCATATTGAGTTTTCTATAATTGATGAACACCCTCTATTTATTTAATTTAATAATTAATATTAATTCATTTTGTTCATTATATTCCATTTTCACTCATCCCTTATCTAGGAAAACTTTCATAAGACTTATACAAGAACTATTAAAAATATGGTAAATTATGTTTATATCCAATAACTTAACCAAATTTTCCTAAAAAAATATTTCATGTTTAGTTTAATCCTCCTTTGTACTTCCAGTTTTGTTTATGATTTAGTTCCATCAAAATTTGATGCATACGTTTGGAAGGGTTAATTCCTTTGATATTATTAGTTGACCAAAAATGATATCTTTAAACTTTCTCAAGAGTTTAAACAAATATTTTTCAGGTTTCATTTTATTTTTGATGAAATAATAAATAGAATCGTGGAATCATTAACTAAATACACATAATAAAAATGAGATGGAAATGAATTTAATTCAACAATTGGTGATTATATTGATGTTAGAAGTCAGTTTTTTTTGGTTTTAGGCCCTTAACATGTGGATTAAAATACTACATCCTTAATTTTTATAGTTACTCACTTCTTAGATAAAATTATAATTTATTTATTGAAGCTAACAAGGGTTTATGGTTGTATTTTTTTTCACTTATACTTATGGTTATTTCCAATGTCATTATGAAAAGGTGGTGAGATGGGTGATGAATTGAAGTATCCAACCAATGTATGAAGATGGATCTGCCTATACACTATTGGTAATGAAGAGTGTAGTGTGATACCATTAGAAATACAAAGAGTATATCATATACTACAAATGGAATAATTTTAGATCTATTTCTGCATAAATATATGGCTGGACAAAATTTAGTAACAAGCTTACATTAGGAGGTTGATGACCTAGTCTTAATATTTATAACAAGTACTAAACTGGTTGAGTGTTTCAAAAACAATTACAAGAAGCATAGAAATTTTAAGAGAGACCTAAGTATTTCAGCTTTATTAGAAAAATTGGAAAACTATGATTAACAAGTATAAAATTGGTTCAAATCAAGGAGAAAAGTTAGCTGAAACTAGAGAACCCATTGGAGGAGTAAAAACATGTTGGTTGTTCTGAATATAGTGTTATACACTCCAGGTTGAAGGTTGAAGTGATAATTAATGGATATGGATTGATTGAAGAGGATTCACACTTGATGTGGTTGATATAATAAGTAAAATACTCTATATTGAGTATTTTATATGTTGTAATACCTGAAAAATGAATACAAAGTAGTTTAAAATTATTCCAAAAATTCCAATAATCATTTTAATAAGTTCTAAGATGATTTTAAGAGGTTGGAGTATCCATGGAATCAATCAGAGGTCATTTAAATCTTATAATAGTTTTTTTGATTTTATGGAAAAATGTCTATGTCCTAAGAATAAGGATTTTTCTACTAATCGTAAGACTTCACTCGGAATGTAAGATTTCAAGAACTAAATGTAAGGATTTAAATTTTTATAAATATTGAAAAAGGAATAGACTCATGACATAAACCGCATCATAAGTCCTAATTTTAAGACTTTCTAGTAATTATTTTTTCCCAATATATGAATCTGAAGCAACTTATTATGTTGAGATGATACTATGTAAGTCTTCATAATACTAAAAATAAGTCCCCATCACAAGAAATTACGAACATAAGACTTTGATGTTCCCATCATAAAGCTTTGGATTATTGTAAATCTTAAAAACTTAGAGAAAATTTTAAAAATATTCCCAATAGAAATGAAATACCTAAACTATAACATAATTCATTATCATAAGGCTTTGGCAACATAATTATTTGAAGTTCTCAATATTAGACTTTAACACTTAGGAAAATTTTAATTTATGCTAAATGAAAAATCAATTTTCTAGATTTTGAATCTCATAAAAATGAAATTATTTAGGATGATACAAGATATTTTTGATCATATCATAAACATCACAAAAAACTTACATGTTATCCAATCATGAGAAGAGAGTGAAAATTATCTTTATCCATGGAAAGGGAATATCAAAGAAAAATGAAATAAGAATCTCCAGAATTATTTAATACTGATAAAATGAAATCAATTGATTCTAAATATGTACTTTCAATATTAGAACATAATTATGCTTAGATAATCCATGAACCAATATTTTTATGAGTAATATCAAATGATATTATCCATTTCATATAATCTTTTATGAAGAAGATAAAAACATTGAGTTTTCAAGAATAATTTAGACGATGAACCATCAGATCTTGAGTTTCTATTTATCAAAGCCTACATCATCTTGATTAAAGTATGTTTGAGTATTCATGAGGATATAAGATTAAAGTTTATGAATTTTTTAAAGAATTGAGAATTTTGATGCCTTCCAGATTAAATAAATCTTGAAAATCAATATGATTTCCAATTCGCATACATGTTTGTTGTGTTATTTTATATATTTTTATAGAGAACTAAAAAATATATTTTTTTGGGAAGATTTGGAGAAGAAGAATTCATGAATACTATAATTTATTTTGTGTATATTTTTTTCCAAGTTTCAAAATAATAACCATTAAATGAGGATGTATTTTTGGAATACCCCCTATGAAGAAAAAAGGTGTGCATGATAATAAATGAAAACTTATAATGGATATTCTATAATGGTGTTTTTTCACTGGTGGATATTTTTTATTCTCAAAATACTATTTATTGGTTTTGGAAAAGAAATATATCATTTAATGCTTATCCAACCATGAATGTGAGTATTTGAGAAGATCAAGGATAATAAAGGATAAAAAAAATCTACTACATAGTTTCTTGAAAAAGAGGGTGAATGAGCAATTTGTGAGTATCCAAGAGAGCCAAAGATATGGATGAAAAATATTAATACACTGTATGTTATAGATAATATGATTAAGGAGAATTTTATCACCATTATGAGATAAGATTGAAGTTTGTTTTAGTATTGTGAATAAGAAGATCTCATGATATATGTTATTATAGAAGTTTGAGAAGAAGAAAAGATTTAAGTTGACATATTATGAATTTTAATTATAAGTTTCAATACTTATAAATTGAGGATCTTTTGGGTTTTAATATCATAGTATATCAATGATTGAGATAAAAATTTTAGAATATTAAATATAATTCTTGTGAATCTAAGTTGTTAGTAGTGACTGAGTTACAGAGAATTATTAATGACTTTCTGGAATTCAAAGAATTTTCTTTTGTGTTAAATAATATTAGTTTTATTGATTTAGAGTCATCCTATACAAATATGCTAATATAATTCCAAATATTAACATAAATGGAGAAATTGAATACACATTTTGAGACTTTATAAAACCTATGTGACTTAAGGTATGAAAGGATAACATGATGGAAATTTGTGAATACAATGATAAGCTGTTGAAGATGTCTAGTGGTAATCTAGAAAGTAAAGTCCTATGAGATAAATATAAGTGGATAGTTTGAATGGACAATATAATATCAATGAGACTCTGGTTTGTTTATGGTGTGTGAATATAACTCCACTTGTAGTTAAAATAAATTGATTATAGCAGATAATCTTTGATTAAGGTTCATAACCAATCAAGGAAAGGAGTAGGTAACTATATCAAAATTTTTAAAAATCATTATATTCTTGTGTATATAATTACTAAATTATCTAACTAAGTATGTGTGACAAAATATAGAGTGGATTAAGATTGAATAAATCTAGAAGGTTGAATTTAAATGGAAATGAATTCATAAATTTTTTAAGTAACCACTGATTCACCCTTCCCCTATCAATGGTCCATCAGTCCTCTGGGAACCTCAATTAGAATCATTGAAACCTAGGTTCCATCTAAAAACATCTATATTAAGTTTGGATTTTATATTCTTGATGAAGATCCTCAAATCAAGAATTATGCCTCTACATCTTTTAAAATCACATGGGGAAGTCTCATCCAAGACACTAAAAAGTAGGATGGAGAAAGAGGCTAGAAAGATGAAAAATATCTAAAAAAAGGAACATGAAATTCCATTATCTAAAGTTTATTAGAATGGTAGGATATAAATATTAAATTTATTTATTTATATCACTCTAATGATTTGAGTTCAATCTGTTAAGGATATAAAGAATATATAGATATTAGAATAACTGATTTTTTACTCACATGTTGGAAAGTATCTAAAAAAGGGTCTAGTTGAGTTTATTACCTATATAATGATCTTAATCAATGTAATATTTTATAAAAAATCATAATTATATAGGGAATATAATTATATGTTAGATTCATTGTAAAAATAATTTGGAAGATACAATTATCTCACAAAGCTTGTAAAATCTAAGGAAAAATCTTCCACACTTTTCAATGAGGGAGTTTCCCTAATTAATGAAGAATTATAAATAATTAATTGTGAGAAATAATTTTTTAAGGGTTATTTGGAAGGAATATTGGGATCCTTAGAAGATGATAAGTATATCCTTAAAATGAAGTTCCTTGAGCTGGAAGTCAAGTTGAAAAATCTAAGGCAAAAACTGGACCTTCCCAACAAGATGGGAAAAATGTTCTTCCATATAAACATAAAATTGATTAATATATAAAATAAGGATGAAAATAGTGTATTAAATAGCTTGATATCATGTGGATAATTCTCCATATCAAACTTATTGAAAAAGGAAACCCAAAATAAAGATAAAGTGTCTTGCACTAAGATTGGAATTACTGTAAGTGATGGAAAAAGTTAATTTTTTTACAAATTTAGAAGGAGGAAAATGCAGGTAATTTGAAAAACTTATTAAATAAGGAAGTGCATATGTCCCAAAAATATTTTCCCCCTAAATGTGATTATTTTTTTGGGTTTTGTTCGAAAAACAATAAGTATTTCAACCTAGAAATCCTATATCTAATAGAAAAAGTAAAAGACTTATTGGAAGGTGAGTGTGATGCTATAGATTAGAGCACATGAATATTGATTACTGACACAATATTTCAGTAAATTGAAATCATATAAGCCTTAAATCAAAAGGATAATGGATTAATAGATGAGACAAACTTCTGTAGTGAATAATATAACACAGATGAAGAAACATAATTCTTTTAAAAATATATTTGATATCTTTTAAAATTTATATGATTTATGAAAAATTGGTGGTAATTGATATGATGAATGATGATATAATCCTTCCAAATATCATTTACTTACTTATTGAAACAGATAACACAAAAAGGATAGGAAGCGGGTGAAAAAATTTAGTGAAATAGACTTGGGATGAAAATCTATAAAGAGGAACGATGAATCATCTGCTCCCAAGAAGAAAGAAAAGACATATATAAATGAGGTTAATACCATAAAAAATATATTCTTCTACTTAGGTAAGAGAGTCTATATCATGGACCAATTCAAAATTTATATGAATTCAAGAAAATTGGGATTAAGATAAAGGGAATAAAATAATGCATCTAAGTGATGGATTCTTTGTAGAGACCCTAAGCTTGACGTACATGGACATTACATTACTTTTGCGGAATACTTAATACATAACAAAAATAGACACACAAGGACTGTAATAGTTTAGTGTCTTTGGAAACTTGGAATGTAATCTTCTAATCGTGGTGAAAGATCTTCAACATCTCCCATAAAGATCTTCCACTTTTTGTTTCCTGACCTAAAACCTTTATTTTGATCCTAGGGGAAAATAAAACATAAAAAGGGTGAGCTCAAATGCTCAATAAGGGTAAGTATGGATAAAATAAACCATACCATATACATTGGAACTTAAAAACATGAACATAATGTTTAAACATTAGAATCTTGAGCAACGACATAAAACATGGAAGTACATAAGGCATAGATCATAATGGAACATAAACCACGATAAAATAGCATAGGAATAAAACATGTAATTGTGGCATCCATTAAGCACATGTAATGATTTACATAGTAGCCAAGGCATTGCTGCCAAGACCATCTTAGTGGACAAAGTCCCATTCTGAATCGAGTTCACTCCTCGTTTCAGTCCTGTAACACTGAACCGGATTAACTTACCGTTCCAGCCATGTCTAACTCATGAGATATAAAATCTTTACCCAATGCATTGGAGGGAGATATAGGTCCCACCCATCTCATAATGAAATCATTCTTACTTGTGCCACAAAATAAACATACATCATTCATAAAAACCCAATAAATAAAATGGGTTTCATAAAAATCATACCATCATCACATAATCCATATAAAAGAAATGGATATCATTTCATAATAAGACAAGTGAAACCATGTAAATCATAGAGACATTATACTTGAAACATACACATATGAAATAATGTCATCTTAGATGAAAATGGTTTTGATAAAAAACTTTAAATTAATTCTTGAGGAAAATATCCTTTTTTCTTCAAAATCATCTTCTTTCCACAAAATTTCATGCAATTTTAGAAGAAAAGGTTTTTGTTGAAAATAGTCATGAAATATTTTAAAGGAAGCTTCATGAAAATAAGGCTTTATAAAACCATAAAAATCCTTTCATGCCGTATACATTAAAAAAACATTCTTATCGTACTTTTGTCAGAAAAGTCAAAAAAGTACCTCGTAACGTAAACAAAAGAAAGATTCCTTACTTACCATGTAGTAAAAGTAAAAAGTGGGTAAAAAGGACTTTAAAAATACATGAAACCATTTTTAGGAAACATGGACATGGATGATAACAATAACCCCAGAAAATACTTACGAATAAGCAATCTCGGATAAAAATGAGATTTGCAAAATTATCCCTTACCTTAGGTCCGATATGCTTCATATGTATCCGAACCTCCTATATAATGATTTAAATAATGTTATTGACTTATTAAAGAATCATATTAATTTGTTATGATATAATATATGGTTCACTTATGACTTTATATTACCCGTTCTTTTGTAAATTCCATGTTAAAGAGCGTTTTGGGTAAAATCGTTTCATTTGTCGTCCGTGTTTTGACTTGTAATTATTCATATGATTACTTAGATCACGATTACATAATTCCAGAATATAAAACATGATTTATATATAATATATTTTCAGAATATATATATATATATATAATAGATCGATAAATGGAAAGAAATACACCGTTCATGGAGACGGTAGGCTGTACGTACGCATGAACGTTGTTTTCGTTTCCTCATTGAATTGAATGAAATTAATTGGATGACATACACACACACACATATATATATATATATATATATATATATACATAAATCCAATATCATTATAATATCATATATTTCATGATTACTTATTATATATACTTTATAATCATTTATGAATGGTTAATCATTGAGAATGAATCTCATCGCATCGTGGAGACGGTATTTCGTACGTACGCACGAGCGATGATATCGTTCCCATGATCATGGAATTTTATTGGAGTGTATGTATACTATTACATAATAAATATCACTTTACAATAATCATATATTGTTATTATTTACACCATTATACCCATCCAAGTACGGTGGTGGTGGAAAATAGATTACACCACGGCGTGGAGACAGTATTCCGTACGTACGCACGCACAGTGATTTCGTTTTCCGTAGGATGGATAGATGGTGAAATAGGGTTGTTTCATACTTATAATAACATATCAGTATATGAGTGATACTGATGTTATTAATTCATAATGAAACAACCTAAGAAGAATAATTTGAAGAAGAAAGAAGCTTGAAAGAATCGGGAGAAGAAATTACCTCTTCTTCGATACGCCTCTTTGAAACCTCCTCTTAGGGCACTAAGATTGGTCTTTAAAGTAGACCAGAAACTCTAGGATGTTTATAGGGAAGTGGAGAAGATAATTTGGCAGGGTTTGGCTGAGCTTGAAGGCTCAAATTTGTGTGAGGAGGAGAGAGAGGAGGTTCCCTTTTATAAGGGAGGAGAGGGGCACCTTTGGAATTCTTAAAAATATTAATTTATAATAAATCTAACCCCACTTAAAAACCTCCAAAAATGACTCATATTCGAAGATTAGATGAGATAGGGTTGTAATATCATCAAACAATCAAATTTAGACATGTTTGGATTTTATTTTAAACCTTATCATTTTTATTTATCCTTATTTAATCTATTTAAGTTTATTTGTGGTAATAAAATTCTAAATTTTAAATTATAACAAATAATTACTTATTTGCTGTGAATTTTCCATAATTGTTTACTTTATAACATTATAGACCATATAAATTTAAATTTATAATTTTTAAATATTTTTGTGATTTTTAGACAATTTTATAATATGTTATTTTTATAAAATAACAATAGTGTCAATTTTGACACTATTCATTTATTTGAATTTAAATAAAATATATACAGAAGATATGTTCGAACTAAAAGCTTTAATAGATTCATAAAAGGTCATATGTATCTATAAAATTAGTGGATCACATTAAATAGTTCATATAATATTTATTTTATTATTTTTAAAACCATTTATTTGGTTTATCTCTAAATAAAATAATTACTACAACATTTTTGTATAATTATTTAATATACTGATTTGTTGCATAAAAATTTAAAATAAAATACTATTATGAATATAAATCTATTACCTTTCACAATAATACTTTTACTCTAATTTATCATCATAAAATCACAATATTTAAATTGTTATATTTATTAAATTATGAAGGGGACAACTTTGGCATCATTTAAAATAATATAAGTGTCATAATCACTTTTATAAGGATCCAAATGGTTATATATTAGGTCATTGGATGATTAAGGTGTATATATACACTACCAATAAGTTTTGTTCAGGTTTGTGGGCCTTTTAATTGGTATTATTATTTCAATAAAAACTATATTACTTATTTCCCACTTAATAAATAATTTCTGTATCATTAATGTATCACCATTAATGACAATTATTTAATCCCTAAAAATTCTAAATAAATTATCATGATGTAGATAATTTTATTAGATTTCTGGAGACTATTAATGTTTGAAGTTTTATGATGTTTATCACTAAATTAAAATTATTATACTTATAATATTTAAGAGAGTGACATGCTGTCACTTTCTTTGGTTGTAATAATAATTAAATTATTTTCATGGTCAAAAGTCCATAAAATGAATCTAATCCTACCCTTAGTTGATAGGGGTTTACTTTTAGCCATCCAATAGAATTTTGGCATGTGTTTGGGTAATTTTATAATATTATATTTACCCTTAATTACTCGATTTACCTTTAACTAAGGTAAATAAAATTTACCGTAGTTACTATTCATAATTCCCAAAAATAAAAAGTAGCCTATTAACATAATTTGGAACCACTGATTCCAAATATGGAATCCATTTTTTCAAATTCAATACACATAAGTTGCAGAAATTAAAAAAAATTAATCCCGTTGTCGAATGAAAATGGGTTTTTGTTTAAAACATTGCAAAAGATTGAATTGATTTAACCTACGAATTCAATGTAAAATCCATGCTAATGACATAAATTATATTAAATGGTAAAAATATATTCTATTTATACTTTAAAACCATTAAATATTATAATTTAACCATATAAATTATTACGATGAAAAAAGTTGTTTTTCATTAAAATATAGCGTGTTTTTACTATTCATCAAAATATGAAAGTTACCAGAATAATACGAAAAATTTATCCAAAGTAAATTTTTATTTCTTGATTCCAAAGAAGAATTTTATTTTGTCAAATTTAACTTATAAACATGTCAAAAACTAGATTTAAAGTGGGTGCGCCATCAAAAGGCGGCAAAACTGCATTTTTTGAAAAATACTTATTTTACCCGAAAAATTTATTTTGTTCTTATACCATGTTCTAGAAAATGTGTAAGATGAAAAATAATTTTATAAAATTCAAAATTTAGTTAATACTATTCATAACGGCTAGTTCATAATAATATTATAATAATATATCGTTGTTTAGTAAAACCCAGTATTGCGTACAACACACGCTATCGAGGAAGGTCGCAATTGCGTGTAATGCAAGCCAGGTCAGGGTTGCGTGTTGTGCAAGAATCCTTCATTGTTTCGTATAACAGAATCCAACTGTATTTCATTTATACATTGAATATATATATATATATATATACTCAATGTTGCGTAGAATAACTATTATCAAAATTATGTGTAACACGATCCAAGAATAGTGTTGCGTATACTGCAAGATAATACGGTATTGCGTATAGCGCAAGGTAATCTTGGTGTAGCATACAACACAAGACATTAATGAAATTAAAAGAATATTTTTCATAAAATCTCGGGGTGTTACATTCTACCCCCCTTAAATTGAATTTCTCCCTCGAGATTCGTCGGGGTTATAAATGGTTTACTACTTGAAAGTTTGTTTAATAGAAACCCACATCGTAAAAAGGAATACCAAAACATGGCTTTAAAAACTAAAGTATGAAATGTAACGGTTACCCAAATTAACTCATCACTAGGTTTCCACGTAGGAGAACATAGGTGAAAATATGGATATGGAAGAAAAATCTAACCATCAAGTTCTGATGGAGAGTGGTAGAGAACATGGCTATGAAAAATCCAACAATCACAAAGCCATAAATTTTTGATGATCTAAGGTACCATCTGATTCATCGGATATAAGGGAACTAGGACAACATTTTTGGTTTTCAAGATCATTTCCCTAAAGTTGATGAATTAAAAGAAATACTTGCATGATTTTGGTACAATCTCACTGTTGTTCGTGAATTGAACAATTTCCACTTCATCCCTTAAAGAAATGAAGCTGAATTTGTTATTCGTGATGTGTTAGCAGATCATGTGATAGAATGATGGGTCATTCCATCTCTTTCAAACAAAAGGTTAGAAAAAGTTATAAGTCCATCTTATGGTTAGATTAATCGTATATGGTTCCAAAAATGAACTTATACTTCATATATCATACTGCTTAATAAAATAAAACTAGTTTCTACTAACCAGGGACTTCCTGTAGGCCAGTGATAGGCGATAAAGGCCAGTCGCACTTCGGTTGTGGGTTCGATTCCCACAGCCTTGTCCGACGCGATGGGATATCGCCCGTCCTGCAGGTTGTCCTTTTTCTAAAACTACATTACTATATCATCCCATCAATAATATCGAAAAAAGGTTCTATCCTTAAACAATACTAACTTATGTCCAACATAATCCATTCCAATCTTTAGGCTTATCCATAATATTGCTGTCCATTGTCATATTATAGTGAAAACGATTACCAGAGATTTCATATAAGAAGCATGTTAATACCATCGTTGATCCCCATATATCATAAGATATGTCTTTTTGGTCACATTACAAACATTAGAAGGCCTTAATCATTTATTCTCTTGAAAAAAAGAACACCCATTAAACCTTAGTGAAAACATGAATGTAGTTAAAAGTTAACACTTTCCACATACCAAAATCTTCAAAATTCTATATACTCAAACCATGATATCACTTAGTCCTTATATCAATCAAGAGCTCATGAATACAATCAAACATCTAATTATCTTCTTATTTCTTCATTATGCGCATATCATCTACTTTACAAAAATATCTGAATAACATTCCATGGTTACTGGTACCATTCAACATATACTTTCAAATACTTTTAGGAAAAACAATAGTGTAACAATCCTTAGATGATTCTTTATTCCATAGTACCATTAACTATACAACATAACTATCGATAAACATACAATCATTCCACTACATTCTAAAACAACCGACTGAGCTTCAACACTTCTTTCAGCTCATATATCATTTGTAGTCTCCTCATCATCATCCACATAAATACTACCCATATGACCATGATGATTCTCTTCATGAGATTTTCCATTAGGGCATTGGTTTGCATAATGCCCGTACATTCCACATTTAAAACATCTAATCATTGTTGATGTCGTAGCAATACCATTATCCTTGTACATGGTGTTAACTGAACCTTTTCCTTTGCACTTACTGGCTTTGTGTCCTTCTTTTCCACACCCAAAGCATCTTCTAGTTCCTTTGAAACAATCTCCCTGATGCCTCTTCCCACATGATTTACATGAGGGAAATTGAACTTTCTTTCCTCTATGATCATCATGAAACTTTATCTTTCTCTTATTATCTGAGTCGGGAAAATTACCAAAGTTGAGATTATTGATCATATTATGAGATTTCTGATTAGGTATAATAACGATGTTTGGAATTCCAGATCCTGTTTCATTTGGTTTCTCATGAAGAAAATCATTCCATTGTCCGTCATATCCTCCATTATCATGAATCTTCCTATTTCCAGCCATTTTCTAAAACCCAAAAAGAATAGTGTGAGAGGCAAAAATCATGCTAGGGAAGACAACATAGTAAAGGGGGAGCACCCTCAATATCTAACATCTTAGGTTAAATTATAAGATCGTTACCATAGTTCTAGGACTATATCCTATACGTATTCTTATCTTTAGGTACATCCCTAGACATACCTTAGAAATATCTCTATGGATCTCACTTACGTTTTTGCATCCTAGTTTCCAAAGGTTGACTAAACCTTTCCTCTGATACCAACTGTAGAGACCCTAAGCTTGATGTACATGGACATTACATTACTTTTGCGGCATACTTAATACATAACAAAAAAAGACACACAAGGACCGTAATAGTTTAGTGTCTTTGGAAACTTGGAACGTAATCTTCTAATCGTGGTGAAAGATCTTCAACATCTCCCATAAAGATCTTACACTTTTTGTTTCCTGACCTAAAACCTTTCTTTTGATCCTGGGGGAAAATAAAACATAAAAAGGGTGAGCTCAAATGCTCAGTAAGGGTAAGTATGGATAAAATAAAACATACCATATACATTGGAACTTAAAAACATGAACATAATGTTTAAACATTAAAATCTTGAGCAACGACATAAAACATGGAAGTACATAAGGCATAGATCATAATGGAACATAAACCATGATAAACTAGCATGGGAATAAAACATGTAATTGTGGAATCCATTAAGCACATGTAATGATTTCCATAGTAGCCAAGGCATTGCTGCCAAGACCATCTTAGTGGACAAAGTCCCATTCTGAATTGAGTTCACTCCTCGTTTCAGTCCTGTAACAATGAACCGGATTAACTTACCGTTCCATCCATGTCTATCTCATGAGATATAAAATCTTTACCCAATGCATTGGAGGGAGGTATAGGTTCCACCCATCTCATAATGAAATCATTATTACTTGTGCCACAAAATAAACATACATCATTCATAAAAACCCAATAAATAAAATGGGTCTCATAAACATCATACCATCATCACATAATCCATATAAAAGAAATGGATATCATTTCATAATAAGACAAGTGAAACCATGAAAATCATAGAGACATTATAATTGAAACATACACATATGAAATAATGTCATCTTAGATGAAAATGGTTTTGATAAAACACTTTAAATGAATTCTTGAGGAAAATATACTTTTTTCTTCAAAATCATTTTCTTTCCACAAAATGTCATGAAATTTTAGAAGAAAAGGTTTTTGTTGAAAATAGTCATGAAATCTTTTGAAGGAAGCTTAATGAAAATAACGCTTTATAAAACCATAAAAATACTTTCATGCCATATACGTTAAAAAAACATTCTTATCGTACTTTTGTCGGAAAAGTCAAAAAAGTACCTCGTAACGTAAACAAAAGAAAGATTCCTTACTTAACATGTAGTAAAAGTAAAAATTGGTTAAAAAGGACTTTAAACATACATGAAACCATTTTTAGGAAACATGGACATGGATGATAACAATAACCCCATAAAATACTTATGAATAAGCAATCTCGGATAAAAATGAGATTTGCAAAATTATCCCTTACCTTAGGTCCGATATGCTTCGCATGTATCCAAACCTCCTGTATAATGATTTAAATAATGTTATTGACTTATTAAAGAATCATATTAATTTGTTATGATATAATATATGGTTCACTTATGACTTTATATTACCCGTTCTTTTGTAAATTCCATGTTAAAGAGCGTTTTGGGTAAAATCGTTTCATTTGTCATCCGTGTTTTGACTTGTAATTATTCATATGATTACTTAGATCACGATTACATAATTACAGAATATAAAAAATGATTTATATATAATATATATTCAGAATATATATATATATATAATAGATCGATAAATGGAAAGAAATACACCGTTCATGGAGACGGTAGGCCATACGTACGCATGAACATTGTTTTCGTTTCCTCATTGAATTGAATGGAATTAATTGGATGACATACACATATATATATATATATACATAAATCCAGTATCATTATAATGTCATATATTTCATGATTACTTATTATATATACTTTATAATCATTTATGAATGGTTAATCATTGAGAATGAATCTCATCGCGTCGTGGAGACGGTATTCCGTACGTACGCACGAGCGATGATATCGTTCCCATGGTCGTGGAATTTTATTGGAGTGTATTTATACTATTACAGAATCAATATCACTTTAAAATAATCATATATTGTTATTATTTACACCATTATACCCATCCAAGTACGGTGGTGGTGGAAAATAGATTACACCACGGGGTGGAGACGGTATTCCGTACGTACGCACGCGCGGTGATTTCGTTTTCTGTAGGATTGATAGATGGTGAAATAGTGTTGTTTCATACTTATAATAACATATCAGTATATGAGTGATACTGATGTTATTACTTAATAATGAAACAACCTAAGAAGAATAAGTTGAAGAAGAAAGAAGTTTGGAAGAATCGGGAGAAGAAATTACCTCTTCTTCGATACGCCTCTTTGAAACCTCCTCTTAGGGAACTAAGTTTGGTATTTAAAGTAGACCAGAACCTCTAGGATGTTTCTAGGGAAGTGGAGAAGATAATTTGGCAGGGGTTGACCGAGATTGAAGGCTCAAATTTCTGTGAGGAGGAGAGGGAGGAGGTTCCCTTTTATAAGGGAGGAGAGGGGCACCTTTGGAATTCTTAAAAATATTAATTTATAATAAATCTAAACCCACTTAAAAACCTCAAAAAATGACTCATATTCGAAGATTAGATGAGATAGGGTTGTAATCTCATCAACCAATCAAATTTAGACATGTTTGGATCCTATTTTAAACCTTATCATTTTGATTTATCGTTATTTAATCTATTTATGTTTATTTGTGGTAATAAAATTATAAATTATAAATTTTAACAAATAATTACTTATTTGTTGTGAATTTTCAATAATTTTTTACTTTATAACATTATAGACCATATAAATTTAAATTTATAATTTTTAAATATTTTTTTGATTTTTAAATTTTTTTATAATATGTTATTTTTATAAAATAACAATAGTGTCAATTTTAACACTATTAATTTATTTGAATTTAAATAAAATATATACAGAAGATATGTTCTAACTAAAAGCTATAATAGATTCATAAAAGGACATATGTATCTATAAAATTAGTGGATCACATTAAATAGTTCATATAATATTTATTTTATTATTTTTAAAACCATTTATTTGGTTTATCTCTTAATAAAATAATTAATACAACATTTTTGTATAATTATTTAATATACTGATTTATTGCATAAAAATTTAAAATAAAATCCTATGATGAAGATAAATCTATTACCTTTCACAATAATACTTTTACTCGAATTTATCATCTTAAAATCACAATATTTAAATTGTTATATTTATTAAATTATGAAGGTGACAACTTTGGCATCATTTAAAATAATATAAGTGTCATAATCACTTTTATAAGGATCCAAACAGTTATATATTAGGTCATTGGATGATTAAGGCGTATATATACACTACCAATAAGTTTTGGTCAGGTTTGTGGGCCTTTTAATGGGTATTATTATTTCAATAAATACTACATTACGTATTTCCCACTTAATAAATAATTTCTGTATCATTAATGTATTACCATTAATGACAATTATTTAATCCCTAAAAATTATAAATAAATTATCATGATGTAGATACTTTTATTATATTTCTGGAGACTATTCATGTTCGAAGTTTTATGATGTTTATCACTAAATTAAAATTATTATACTTATAAGATTTAAGAGAGTGACATGTTGTCACTTTCTTTGGTTTTAATAATAATTAAATTATTTTCATGGTCAAAAGTCCATAAAATTAATCTAATCCGACTCTTAGTTGATATGGGTTTACTTTTATTCATACAATAGAATTTTCGCATGTGTTAGGGTAATTTTATAATATTATATTTACCCTTAATTACCCGATTTACCTTTAACTAAGGTAAATAAAATTTACCGTAGTTACTATTCATAATTCCCAAAAATAAAAAGTAGCATATTAACATAATTTGGACCCACAGATTCCAAATATGGAATCCATTTTTTCAAATTCAATACACAGAAGTTTCATAAATTAAATTAAAATTAATCCTGTTGTCGAATGAAAACAGGTTTTTGTTTAAAACATTGCAAAAGATTGAATTGATTTAACCTACGAATTCAATGTAAAATCAATGCTAATGACATAAATTATATTAAATGGTAAAAATATATTCTATTTATACTTTAAAACCATTAAATATTATAATATAACCATATAAATTATTAGGATGAAAAAAGTTGTTTTTCATTAAAATATAGCGTGTTTTTACTATTCATCAAAATATGAAAGTTACCAGAATAATACAAAAAATTTATCCAAAGTAAATTTTTATTGCTTGATTCCAAATAAGAATTTTATTTTGTCAAATTGAACTTATAAACATGTCAAAAAATAGATTTAAATTGGGTGCGCCATCAAAAGGCGGAAAAACTGTATTTTTTGAAAAATACTTATTTTACCCGAAAAATTTATTTTGTTCTTATACCATGTTCTAGAAAATGTGTAAGATGAAAAATAATGTTATAAAATTCAAAATTTAGTTAATACTATTCATAACGGCTAGTTCATAATAATATTATAATAATATATCATTGTTTCGTAAAACCTGGTATTGCGTACAACCCACGCTATCAAGGAGGGTCGCGATTGCGTGTAATGCAAGCCAAGTCAGGGTTACGTGTTGTGCAAGAATCCTTCAAGGTTTCATATTACAGAATCCAACCATATTTCATTTATACATTGAATATATATATATATATACTCAATGTTGCGTAGAATAACTATTATCAAAATTGTGTGTAACACGATCCAAGAATAGTGTTGCGTATACTGCAAGATAATACGGTGTTGCGTATAGTGCAAGGTAATCTTGGTGTAGCATAAAAAACAAGACATTAATGAAATTAAAATAATATTTTTCATACAATCTCGGGGTGTTACATTCTTATATTGGATTAGTGATTGAAACTATTAGAGAAGAAGTAGATAAGCTTCCTAAGAAGGGAAACATAAAAAAATGATAAAGTGGTGAGTGTATAGTTCAATAATGTAGATCATAACAGTGTTTTATGTATGACATATATACCTCAATAATTAAAATTATCAAAGAACAATGATAAAGAACATATACAATTGAAATATAATTTTTTTCTTATAAATATAAGAAGTCAACACCCAAATAAGAAAATACCATGCTACCCAAAGGTGAACAGACTTAGAAATATAAGGGTATGAGCATTAATAAGTCTAAAATTGAATATCATAGGTTGTGAAAACTATCTCAACCATCCAACTCAAGATGAGTATCTTTTAAAATATAAACCTTATTCATGAATCAACTAAAAGGTGCCTGAATTTCGGGTAATTGAATGTGAAGCTGTATGGGAAGAATCCGATTAAAGAGATATACTAAAATAATAAAAACTACCTAATAATTTAAATTTTCTTATAAATCTAGAATTCTGGATAGTTTTTATGAAAATTGAAGAATCATGAATGATTTTCATTCTCTTAATTTTTTAACACATATTTATTAATCAGATGAGGAACAACTAGAACTTGAAATGTTCCGATGTATTTATTCAAGTGAGTGTAGGTTCCTAGATTTTCTTGAAAATCAGTATGTGATGACCCTAAAAAAGTAAATACCAAGATTGGTATCACATGTGAAAATGTATAAAACTTTGTTTTAAAAACTTTTAACTCATGTTTTCTATACAGGGTTTACCCACGTATACTTAGAGATGACTTATTTATGTCACCTTTCTAAGAGAAATGTGATGCCAATTTCAAATTCAAATGATTCTATGATGATCTCCATTTTTTATAGTCACTTGAAATTGGTGATCTATAACACAAGATAAATTCATTCTCTCATAGAATTATTACAGAATTCGGATACTGAAAAATTAAATGCCATGTTGTTTTAATCACAAATTATTTTGAGATTCATCAGCCTCAATTCGTATTAGGATTTATAATTTTCATTTGGTATTGGAAAATTCTACCCTTTTCTTGATAAGAACATGCCAGGATCTATAAGGAGATAACTTGTTATTAAATCCTCATAGTGGTATTATTGAAGGGATTGAAATTTGATTAAGTTCCAACCCATGTATTTAAATTTTATCATTTTTAACCTAAAATGATATCATCTTTCAATTGGTATTATATCTCAAGTGGTATCATATATTTTTTGGGTAGAAGATGTTAAAAGTTAAATAATTCATCCCAAATATCCACCTTGACAACCAGGGGGAGAATAAAGTGATGCTTACATTTAGAGGGAGAATAATTCCACCCCTTTTAATTCATTTTAAACTAAGGGGAGATAAATAAAAATGATTATTATATTAAATGTGTAATTTACAACAAATCCAATGGGGATATTGAAGTCCCCTAGGATGATGGTTGTATTTTTTACCACTTATGATTGTTTTAATTGTTAATTCCATTATAAAAAGGTTATGAGAAGGGTGATGGATTGAAGTATCCACCCAATGTATGAAGAAGGAACTTACTATACACTATGGGTAATGAATAATGGGGTGTGAAATCATTGGACATATAAAGAGTACCTAATATGCTGATAATAGAATAAGGGAAGATCTGGTGTTGCAAAATTATTTGGTTAGACAGCTTTGCTAAATCTATCAATTAATTAGATGGTCTTAATGTTTATGAAAATTACTAAACTGGTTGATTTGAATCTAAAATAGTTATAAAAAGTGGTGAAATAAGAAGAGATAGCTGTTTTCTGTACTTGTACTAAATAGCCTAAAAAACTGTGAAGAATGTGTGTAAAATAGGTTCAAAGCATGGACCAAAGCTATATGAAATTGGTGAAGCCATCCAAATATTGAAAAGCATGTTTTTTATATGTATATAGTGTTTATACACCAAATGTTGAATGTTGATGTGAATAGAGATGGATCATGATTGATTGAAGGTGATCTGCACCATATCAGGAATATATACTCACTAAAATACTCTATCTTTAGTATTTTATATGCCACAACACCTCATAAATGAATTTTAAGAAGTTTTAAATTATTATGATAATTTAAAAAATCATTTTAAAAAGTTCCAAGATGATTTGAATAGGTTGGGGTATCCATGGAAGAAACCAGTGCTTATTTGAAGCTTACAATAGAAATATGGTTTTTGGATTTCATGGAAAATGGATAAGTCCTGAGCATAAGGCTTTTCCTACTTATTGTAATACTTAAATTATGACATAAGACTTCAAGCACTGAATGTAAGTATTTTAAGTTTAATAATGATTGAAAAATAAATGAATGTAATACTTTATCCACAACATAATTCCAAATCATAAGAATTCATTGTAATCCTTTGATACCACCATATGAATTTTATAAACCATATGATTTTAAACTAATGTCGAGTCATCATTTATAATATTGAGAATAAGTCTCAATTATAAGACTTTTTATTATAAGAATCTTAATTTCCTAGTATAAAGCTTTGGATGAGCATAGAGATTCAATATCTAGTGAAATTTTCATAAATCTATTAGATGAAAATGAAATACCTAATGTAAAATGTTAGTGTTTATCATAAGTTTTTAGGAACATAAATCTTTGAAGTTTATTCTAGATGAAAAATAAATTTTCCATATTTTGAATCTAATAAAAATGAAATTATTTGAGATGATTCAAGATCTATTCGATCATGGTATAAACACCATAAACACCAAGATATTTGTGTGATCCAAGCATGATAAGATATAGAATCTGATCTTCATCTATAGAAAGGTAATATCAAAGAAAAATGAATAGAGTAGTTTCAATAATTGTTTAATTCTTAGTAATTTAAATGATTCAATTCTAAAGCTATAATTTCAAGATTAGAATAACCTAATTCTTAGAGAATCTATGATTCGATATTGTTATGAGTGAGATCAAATGAGATGATCCACTACATATATTATTTTATGAAGAAAATTAAAACATGAAGGTTTTAAGAATAATACATATGAATAACCATAGAACCTAGAACCTTGAGATGCTGTTTATAAAATCCTACATCATTTTTTATTCATGGATTCTTGAGTGTTCATGAAGATCTAAGTTTGTAGAATAGGAATTTTCCCAAGACTTGAGAATTAAAAATACTTCTAGATTTCAAGAATATATAAAATCAAGATGAGTTCTATTCCACATATGTTTTTTCTATGTATTTTTATATAGAGTTATGGAGAACTAAAAATTGTATTTTTTGGAATATTTTGAGAACAAGAAGCTATGTATACTGCATATTTTTTGAAGATATTTTTAACCAAGTTTCAAAATAAGAATCATTAAATGAGTGGTATCTCTGTAATACTCCATGAGAATAAAAAGGTGTGCATGAGAATACATGAAAACCTGCAATGGGTATTCTATAATGGTTCTTTTACATTTTTAGCTATTTTTTATTCACAATATAACATTTATGGTATTTGGAAAATAAATAATGCATTTAATATTTATCCACCTATATATATGAGTAACTAAGAATATTGAGGAGAATAAAAGAGAAATGTAAGATACTACTATGTTTCTTATAAAAGAGGTTGAATATGTGATCTGTGAGTATATAAGAGATCCAAATCTATTAAATAATTAGTGGAATATGCTGCATGATATAACTAAGAAGAAGAATAAGGAGAAGTGTGCCATCATTCTATGACTATATTGAATTGTGAAACAGTGTTTAGAAAAATATGATCCTATATCTTTTTTTATTATATAAGTTGGTGAATAAGAAAAGAGTGAAGCCAACTTGTTGTGAGTGTTCTTATTTATTGGTGTTGAGCATTCAAAATTGAGGTGTTATTGGGTTTGAACATCACATGATCTTATTGAGTGAGACATCCAGGTTAGAAAATTCAGTAAAAGTTGTGTGAAGTTGAGATATGAGTAGTAAATTAGTTTCATAGAATTATTTAATAATTTCTAACATGTGAAGAACCCTATTGTGAGTTTAAGTAGATCAATTTTATTGATATAGAGACATATTGTGTAGATTTTTTGATTTACTTCCAAGGAGGAACTTAATGGGAGCACTTTCATATACATGGTGGGACTCTGTGGAACCTGTGTGACTCAAATTATCCAAGGATATCATGGTGAAAAGCTATGAATATAGTGAGAAGAATTAAATAATTATATTGGGAAGCTAGAAAGTGAAGTCTTCTGAGATGTAGGCAATTGGATGGTGTGAATCTAGCCAAGATAAGATCAGTAAGACTATGATTTGGATTTATTTCATAAATCACCATCCACATGTAATTTAAAGAGATTTATTATAGTGGATAATCCTTGATTAGGTCACATAACCAATCAATTAAAGGAGTAAGTTTTTATACCAAACACTGTAAAAAATATTGTGTTCATGTGCCTCTGTTTAATGAATTATCCAAGTGAGGTTTCATGATAAATGATAGAGTGGATCAAGAATAAATAATTCTAGGAGGTTTAATTTAAAAGAAAATAAATTCATAAAAGTTTTATGTGACCATCGATTCATCAATACTATATTAGTGGTCCGTTAGTCCTTTGGGAACCACATTAACCATAATAATTTTTTTCATAAATTTAGATTCTATGAAATCCTAAAAGGATATCAAAAACTCCTCATAAATTATTTCCACCATCAAGAAGTGTTCTTTACATGGAGTTTCTCTCACAGACATTAATACATTAAACACTTATCTTTTCTCTCCCAAATTTAAGATAAACTTATTTTTAGAAACATTAATTAAAAACCCTTCAATATCTAAAAATAAACATCTTAAAATGATATGGAACTCCTTGTTACACTCAATGTCTAGAATATAAAATTTTGTTGATATAAAAAATTTAAAAACTCTCACAACCATAGAATCGATGCCTACAATTGGATATATTAATCAAATATTAAAAATTTAAATATCCATGATTGTATGACTGGGTTTACTAACTCTCAAGTGATTAAATAATGAATATGGGATGTGGTTAATTCTTTCTCCATGGTCATAAAGTAACCTTTTTTTTTCTGTTCTTCCAAATTAACTGCATATAACACAACTTATTAGGTCTTAATGCTTGGGGGAATCTTCTTTATTACTATTTGACTATATCCTTATTTCAGTTATATTACTAAAAACTCCTCAAATTTCTTTTTTTTATAAGTAATACTCTTATGTATTTCTGAGTATGGAGAAATTTGAGTTGAATCCTTTGAAAATGGAATGCTAATTTGAAAATTCTTGAACACAAAAATAATTTTATTGTTTTTCTCATTTCCTTTTTATTTAAATCTTTGTGGATATGAAATATTTGGATCCATAATATTTATTTTTATTGGATTAATTTTTAGCTTAATTCATTTCATTTCCTTTAACTTTTTCAACTTAATATCATTATATTTTATAGATTCATTGTGAAATTGCTTTCTTAACTAATTATCTTTCTTTTTGTTATCTTCTTCAATTTTTGAGGTCTGTTAAACCATATTTGTTTTTTTGAGAACATAGAATTTCCAAGTTTAGGATTATTTTATTCAACTCTGAGAGAATTTATTCCACTCCTTATAGTGAATTCCATCATATTCTCTCTAGGGTTTACTTATGTTGTGTTGGGGATATTTTTTTCCACTTAGCTAAATTATTAACTAATTTAAAAAATAATTTATCTTGGTTATAGATACAAAACATTCTAATTTTAATTTAATTGGTTAATATTTGAGTCCAATTTAAGAATAAATTATCTCTTGACATATATTATATTTCTTCTAGAGCTTGCTGATATTTCCCATTAATAAAATTAAGGTTGATTTTAGAACTAGTTACTAGCTAGTGTAGTGGTGTTTCTTCCCTATTACCTTAAGGAAAAATTTGAATGATCCCTTTCTCTTTGATTGTATTATTGGAAAATGGATTAAAGTAATTCCATTTTTTTAACTATAACCTGTACAATTTCTTTCTTAAATATGTTGATAAGACAAATCAATATTAAGATAGTATGAATCAATGTGACTAAAAAATCAATAGTGTAGACACTTTTCTCTAAGATTTTGATGTTGTTTTTGAGCATGATTTTATTATTGATTCATCATGGTTTGTAGTTTAGTCGAATTTTTTTCAATTGAGCACTACTTTATTGATAACACCATGTTTCATATATAAGTACTCCCCTTCATCTTAGAGTCTTTTTTTAGCATAGAGTAAGTGTATTGTACATTTTTTTATTTACTTTATCTATTTTCTTACAATAATTTTCTATAAGGTATTATTAATAAATATCTTAACCTATGGAATTATAGACTTAATAAATAATTTTCATTAATATTTGTGATGGGAATTGATGATAGGGGTATTTTCTCAACAACTTTTTGAATATATCCCTATCCTCATGAATCATTTACCCATATTTTTGTTTGAATCTAGTGGTTTGGTTTAGAATACCTATGGCTAACCTTTTTTGGATTAAATTTCATGATAATGGAATCAATAAATTATTTTCATGAGTCAAATATTTTTTTATATAAATGTAAGAACCAATTATTATACTTTTTAAATACAATTAAAGAAACATCTCATTCTCAATTAATCCTCTGTCAAACCGTGAAGATGAAATTATTTCATAGTTTAATATATCGACCTGAAACTTATTTTCAAAACATGAGATAGAGCACTATGTGACCTCAGGGATCCCTTATCATGTGCTATTGGTTACTGAAAAGCAATTATGGTTGATAAAATAATCATAGGAAGACAATATCTTGAGTATCATTATAAAATATATATGATAATCCATATAAAAATCCATAAAAAAATTTAATATCAAGGTGAAACACATGAAATTGGAACAATATATATACCATAATATAAATCAAACACCATGAAAATAAAATGAAACCCATGTCATAGAATATAGTCACACATCAATGTAAGATCACTCAATGGACCCATTATATGTAATCAAGGAAAACAATTGGCAATAAAATAAAAAATGAGACTCAACTACCAATAATAAACCTCACCTTAGACCAATCTCTACACCCCCTCCAGTTGACTATATCTCACTAACCTTCTACTGAGCCCCTCAACACATACTGCATACTAAATATTAGACCTGTACATCCACCATGGTGCATGTATAAGGAACAAGCATAAAAATTATATAATACATCCAACATCTCCCTAATAAGAACAAATATATATGTTCATGCATGTATAATATGAAATAAAAGTGGTAATCAACACATGAATACACCAATTATACTATCAAGTGCTCAAGAATCCATATTTATGGTCAAATCACACTTCCTTTTGATAGTATTAATATATGGTATGGATAATATTGATGTTTTATCACATTGTATAAGTAGGACTTCCACGTAATGGATGGATATTATTAGGATGGAGTTCCCCCAGTGGGACAATAGGGCATCTACCCATGTCTCAATGTGGTGAAAAAATTATCACTAATTAATAACTTAGTGTGTTAGTAATGAACCCAAGGCATCCATGGTGAATATAATATCACCGAAAAACATCATGAGGAAAATACTCAAACATATCTTAGTTGTAAATGGATTATCATCTATGGTTAATGGGATATAAACTATCTCACGTAGTGTAAATAATGATACCATCTCAGTGGGGAAAATAGTGACACATACGGTGAATGATGCATCATTGGTCACTGAATAAGGAAATTATAAATAGTTTATCACCAATTATTAATCGATAAATTAAATAAATAATGAGTTATCATAATTCCTAAATCAAATAATGGTGAATGGGTTATCACCACTCCATTAGTGAATAGAGTATCACCTATTAGTGGTGTACAAACTATCAACAATATCAATTTGGAACCACACTCCACAATGAGGTAGGAATTTACCTATTTAGTTGGTGAATAAAGTATCACTCATTAATATGAGAAACATTTACTAGCTCGAGTACAACCTCACATTATCCATTAATATTATTCTAATGGTGGTAAAATCATCATCTCAGATCTTATAATGCCAACCCAAGTACTAGTCCCAACCTCTATCCATCCCTTGGTTTTGTTATTGTATCACATCAATGAAAATATTAAGGAAATAATAATCATAAACATGGGTCTCTCCCAGCTTGAATCCTTACTCATGAATATAACTCATAAAATAACATATATAACACATCATGATGAAACCAAATGTTATCCCTCATTTAATATCACTAAACACATCATACATGTAACTAAAAAAATAAACTTTTTGGAGCTCAAACATCCTAGTCTTATCCCATCATTTTCACCACTCACCTCTATAGTGAAACATGCCTATAGGCCATAACCCTAAATTTCCATGCCAAGGTCATAGAGTAAACCTATCACATAGTAATTATACTATTACCCACCCTCAGTAGCAATGGAGTTATTGGTCTTGAACCAAAAATTTATACTTAATATTGCATGCATATTTGATTTCTTGAATATTAATAAAACAACTTATTACAAATTGGTCACTGTTTTGTATGAATTTAATGTAATAATCTCCTAGAGTATCTATCACATTTATATGGTCATACCGGTTTCATGATATGATGAGAGACTTGAAGTGCCATGATGATATTATTAAATATTATTCTACAACAATATGACATACTATGATGTGGTACATAGAATATTGATTATATGTAGGATTACTCATAAGCTGATGAGACTTCTTCTTATGAAGTTTTCACGTGGTAATCTCCAAGATACAAGATTATGAGAACATACCCACTTATAGGAATTTAACCTATTTAGGTGTCATAGGATATTCGTATTAGTGGGTTCTTTTAGCACTCCTTATACTTTATGATTATTATTAATTCATGTCACAAATTGCACACTTAGATGTATTTCCTAAACCTCGATGATACATTTCACGTAAAAGTTAGATTTTTTGGGCATGTCACAAGTGACTTGTAATTAATAATAATTTGAGGATAAATTTATTACTTATAACTTTATGGAAAATGATATCTCATAGTTTTGATTGAAATAGAACCATCACATTAAATTCTATATCCATGGTGTAATGATGAGTTTATTTTAGATAGTCAAAATAAAGACATATCAAGCATATGGTTTGATGAAACAGATGTAAAACCTTCTTGATGAGATATCATAAAAATTTATTATATTATATAGTGAATGTTCGTATGTGGTTCTTGATGTTGCGACATTAAGTTCTTTCTCTTGGGTGCCTTGACCTGTTTATAGATAGAAATATTGGTCTTTATGAAAGACCACCTAATGCTAATGTGAAAGAATCCTAGAGGGTCACACACTACATGTTTTTATTGATCTTGATTAAATTATATTTGAATTTAATTATTGGAATAAGTATTATTCTAAAGATTGAGGAGTAATTTTATTCATGTTATATTGATCACATATATTAATAAATATTTATTCACCAGATTATGAATAGAATATTTATGGAATTTATTGAATATTTTATAATTATTTATTCACGAGATTGTGGATAAAATATTTTTTTGTTGATAAATATTAATTTATAAGCTGGTAAAATAATATTTATTATTACACTATTTAGAACAAACTATAAAATAATAATATTATTAATATTACTATATGGTATAGGGTTTGATATGGTTTATTATATTACTTAAGGGATATTGTGAATTTAAATAATATTTTAAAATAAATCCTAACTACATAAATAGGATGCTATGTATATTTTTTAGGGTTAATCGAGAATATAGAATCACTACACACAATGAATTTCTCTCAAATTATTCCTCCTCTAATCCTCTTAAGAATGAGAAGAACAAGAGGCAAAAGAAATTAAAAGAGATTAAGACGAACAACATAAGATGATTGATCTACTGCGCTATCACTAAACATTCCATTGATATTGTTCTGGGATCAAAGAAGCATGTGTGGATCACCGCCAGAGGGATTCTACACTTGGATCCTACATGCACAATGATGATAATACAAAAAATATTTTCTAGACAATCAATAACATCAGGGAAGAAATATCCTATGAAAAGGTAACCTCTCTTCAAATATAAATGAAATTAATTATAAATTTAACATGTAAAATATCATTTATCTTGGTTTTGGGATTTTCTATTTTAATAATATATAGAAAAATTTTGTTGTTTAGAACATTTATGTCTTACGAAATTAGATAATGATCCATCAAATATAAAAATTACTGTATTGTTCATCACCCACCAGGCACTTCCACTATGCCTGAAACTTAAAAGTGGTATTAGAGGGGTCACATTTTAAATTTATAATTATTTATTTGATTTTTGATCAATTATTCACAACAGTAGTTAGATATTTCATTTCTAGATTATTTATTATTTAATCTTATATTTAGTTAACATGATTTTTATATTCTAATTAATTCATTAAAGATTCATATTTTCTTAGAGAACTATGAATAGATGAGGAATTTATATAGATTCCATTAGGAAGTGCCAAGGATTCTAGATATTGAGACCGGGTAACATAGCATGTAGCTAGAGTACATGCCATTTACCTGAGTGAACTGCACTTGGATGTGTTGCGGGATACACAAAACATTGAGAAATTATTATTAACATTGTATTAATTGAACACCGTGTTGACTAATCCAAACTAGAATATGAATTGTATGATTACATGGTGTGAAGATGGTGTAAATGTTGTGTAGTAAACATAATTTAGTAGTAAAATTCATGCTAACCATGTGGTAACATACATGTGTTCTGATTTCAAGAGACTAAGAACTCAATAATTAATGAAACACATGGAATGTATTTAGAATACATGGGGTGTAATTAATTAATTCCCATGTCTAAAAAACATGTCAAGTCATTTGGAGGGTTATTCAGGCACACGACTAGCAGAACGTATAGTGTGTAGATGGATTGCATGTCGTGTGGTCCAATGTCCAAGGAACATTCCAAGAATATCAATGGGTTACATAGAAAAACAACAAGAATGATATATGTCATTTAGCTAGTAAGTACAACGAAAATCCCTAAACGTTTATCCTAGGTACACAACAATCGAGGAAAACAACATGTAGTTTGTAAGTACAATCTGCGTAGTCTTCTAATAATGGAAAAAATTAAATTCCATTAAAATAATTAGTTTCAACATTAATGCCATGAACCCTCCCCACAAAGTGTACCCCTCTTAGATTGGCAATTGGAAGAGAGAGATAACGATCCTTGAGTCCCACCTCCAGTAGGCCCCAGGTTGGCGACTAGCATCGAGGGTATCATAAACATGCAGATGTGAGACATTACCCACTAAGAGAACACATGAAGAAGAGAGAGATAAGATAGAACCCAAACAACTCCTGATCAGAATACAATATAAAAGAAACCCAAGTACACAAATGTAATGTCATGCAAGAACTACTAAAACTGAAAGGAAAAACTACAAGTACCAAAAGAAAGGTAAAGACGACAGTGACCATGAAGCCCAAAAATCTTTTGCAAAACCCCAAACTAGTAGTAACTTTTCTGATCTTTAACCTACTCTAATGGACCAAAAAAATCGTTTATATATATGTAGAGTGAGTATAACAGTATACTCAGTAGGATCCTCCCTGGATCCTCTCATGCAAAAGTAAAGAAAGCATCCTAAAGCACAATGAACAACAAGTGAAACCAACTCATCACCAAATAGTTAAACTAATTTCTCAGCCTCACCATGGATACTCTCACCAATTATCACATACAAGATCATATTATATAATAAAGAATATCAAGGGCACCCCACTACCTCTTCCCCACTGGTTTTCTGCTTTGACCCAATGTCGCATATATTGACCATCTCTCTCCAAAAAGGCTATCCCTAAGACACCTAGGCGATGAACCGCAACATGAAACTCATTAAACACACTAAAACTTCCACAAAACCAAAGTAACCAGTTAGTTTCTGGGAGAAACCACAACTCACATAACATGTATCATACACTGAGTATTATACCTCAAGCCATTATAACCCATACATCGAGTAAGGATCCTCAATCCATCACAGCCCATACATGTTATACCTATAGTAAGCTTTAGGAACTATTTCTAGAGTATATGTGTGTGAATAACCAAAAGACATTATATAACTCTACACATATATATGGGGAAAACTAACCATCATGCAGACAAACACAAGTAACTACTAAGGGAAGAGAGTTGGGCCAAAGTGGGTAGTCAGCTATCTGTCCTCCCACTTGGATGTTGGAAAAAACACCCCCCAGGGCTCAGAATCCCTAGGGTGTTAGTTTCCCTAACCGATAGGGTGGAGTAGTGTATAGAAACAAAAAACTATAGGATATAATATATCTCACCACCACACTATGGGAATAACCTAGTCTTAGATTCAACTACAGCTAATGTCTCTTGAACTCCTGACTACCACTGATAAGACTAGATATCCTATAAGCACACAACCATTTAAAGAGCTGCATTAAGTTACTTATATCTTTTTTTATTAGTCTCAATTTACATTAATTAATTATTAAACCATTAATTAACCATGATCATTTCAATATTTCATTATATTAGCATCACAATAACGTTCTATGACCTACAGGCCTAACCAAACGGAGTCCACCATTTCTCAGAAATATAGCCTCAGTATTTCCTCCCAGCAAGCTCCAACCCCATGGGTTAAATATTTATTCATTTTTTTAACAACATTAATAGTTTCGATATTTCCATATTTCTAGGTATTCTAGGAAAACTTTCTAAGCTACCAAATTGAAGGTTCTCAACACAGTGAGTAGATAAACTACCCATAGAGTCTTTGAAACATATAACAGGAGTGTAGACCCATCCAACCATGAGAATCTAAACATGGAAAGTACATGGCATACCCTGTGTGTCTTTGCCTCCCTTAAATGGAGATTAAGAAAAACTAGCTACCTCAAGTAGCAGGGAAAGTAAAGAAGATAAATAAATAATAGATTCAACAAGCACACAACTTTTACATTAACAGGTAATCCTACCTTCAACCCGTTCCATCATCTTCAGTGTCCTCCCTAACACCACATGCATAAACCGGTGCATCTCGTCACTCCATGCGTTAACAACTACTACAAAAATCGGGCCTCCCTACCCCATGCACCATAATAGTCCTCCAATATTAGCTATCCCATGCTCACATCACATCCAAGACTCCCCGCCCTATATACCATAAGTCTCATATCCAGAGCACATCACAAACATCATGAACAAACATAGAAACATGATCTCGTACCCAAAGCAAGGCATTCGACCTTTATACACAATGAGATCTCATGGATCCAAAACATAAGGCACTTGGCCTTTACAATCTATCAGGAAACTCAGGCCCTATAAAGGGATTATATTTATTAAACAACAGGTTCTTATTCCATTTTGAATTAACTGATTCATTATTCATAGGTTTCAACTATGGGAAACCTAAGAAACAAGCTATCACAAGCTATCATAAATTAATTAAACAATTAATTTAACTTTCCTTTAATTAATTTTTCAACAATAATAAACACGCTTTAGGTTCATTAACCAATTCAATTAAACATGAAAATCTTGATCAAATTGGTCAACATCAAATTATAACAACAACAACCAGATTTATTAAACATGCCTATTTAAATAATTATCCAATTAATTATCAATTAATTATGGCTTTACGTTATTTACCAATTTAAATCAATAACAACGTGAAAAATAAAGAAAAGTATATATATCACACTATCAAGAAAATCAATAGGATAACCTTTATCGTAGTATAAATAAAAAACATCACTATGTGATCAATACTAATTATTTAATCCAGTTCAAATATTTAATTAGGTCAATTCCATTGTGATCCAATGGGATAAATAATTATAAATCTACAATTTCACATAAATACATAGGGAATCATCGAATCCCCTACCTAAAAAGTTCATCGATGTTCTTTTCACAAGAATAGATCAACACAATGGATCTCGATCACCTCTCCTGTAACAACTGCATCCACCCGAGGACACTACGACATAAACACACCAACCAACCACAAAGAAAACTCTGTTAGAAACATGGAGATCATGTTCCATCTCCTGGAAAAGAGAAATGGTAGGAAACAAATCAAATAAATTGCAAGAACAAAGGTATATCATACCTTATATCGAATATGGTTCGAAGGAGGGAAGTAGGGAATCGATTCGGTATGAAGAAATACTACAAAGTTGAAGAGGGGGGTAGAAAAGTCATCTAGAGTCGAGAGAGAACATTGTAGTCATAGGGTTTGTAAAAAATAGAGAAGTTGAAATGTTTAAAAAACAAAAATCTATGGGGAATTACATGATGTGTAATCCCCTTTCACATCATGTAATGCCTCAGGGTCAGTTTCCACTGAAAAATGCATCGCCTAAACACTTTATTTTATTTTTTAGTCCATGAAGTATTTCACTTCGTGAATACCTCTTTCACTCCATGTACAAGTCAACATTTCAAAAAATTTCTAGGAAAACCCATGAAAAAGGATTTCACATCATGTAATACAGTTACATGATGTGTAACCCTCCATTTCCAGATTTTACTTAACATAACTTCTCCAAAATTATTATGAGACACCTACAAGAACTTAGATATTTGAAAACATGAAAAGGGTTGACCCATGTGGATTAGTTCCCTTACATAAGATACCTCTCAAAAAATTCTCATCCCCAAGAACCTCAAACCAACTTAAAAAGGAAACAGAAATGGGTCATCCAGACAACCACCCCACAATATACCTCTCAAAGGTTTTTCCACAATAAGATCTCACCACCTCACCAGAGAACAAGAAAAAAATCATGAAAAAACCATAAATATCTCCTAAACACTCTCCTATGATAGATACCTCTCAAAGGAGAGAAATCCACCAAAATAAACAAGAGAAATCTATCTCATAAACATAAAGGTTCTAGAACGATCAAACGAATGCTGTTATAAGAGAAGAGATAAACATCAAACAGCTCAGGGTTCTGAGCACGTATCTATGACTCACATTCTTAGGTACTCTCATACAAACCACTATACCACCATAAGACACTAACCAAGGGGATATCAGGCCCACATAACAACTTCTCTTGGCAGTCCTGGATCTCTACAGGTCACTCCTCAAAGGTCGCATCATCGTCAACATCAATCTAACCCCAATCAATGACATGAGAGTCATCATGAAGATAATGAAAGAGGTGATACATGTGAAAAACATAATGTATTTAGCTCATCATCAAGGGGAAGTGGTACCTGATATGCCACAACTCGAACATGATCCAACACCTAGAAAGACCCAATATACCAGGGAGAAAGTTTACTCCCATAACCAAACCTTTGCTTACCTTAATACAGAGTCACCTTTAGGAACACATGATCTCTAACATCAAATTCTATAGGATTCCTCCTATGACTGGGTAGGATTTATGGAAATACTGCACTACCTTTATCCTCTCATGAATCACCTGAACTATCTCTATTGTATTTTATACTAGTTCCGGCCTAAGAATTACTGACTCTCCAACCCTAGTCCAACACTATAGAGAATGAAAAGGTTTCCCATATAAGGATTCAAATGATTCCATGTTGATGGTGGAGTGAAAAATATTTTTTTAAGATAACTCTAGAAAGGGTAGGTTCCTCATCCATGAACCTAAAAAATCTAGGACATAAGAGCACAAAATGTATTCAAGAGTCCAGATGGTATGCTCTGTTTGACCGTCCGTCTACAGATGAAAGGTAGTTCTAAGAAATAACTAAGAAAAATAATAATTATATAGACCTCTCTACACCCTAGAGGTAAAATGAGTATCTTGATCAGAAATGATTGTCCTCAAGACTCCATTGAGCATCACCACATCCTCTATAAACTCCCTCGATAAAACCTCCACTAAGCTCGACACCTTGATTACTATAAAGTGGTATGATTTCATAAAACAATTCACTACCACCCATATAGCATCATAGACTCCTTGAGATCAAGGAAAACTAGTAACAAAGTCCATCGAGATGTCCTCCCACTTCCACTGAGGAACATCTAACAACTGGAGAAAAACACCGGGAACACGGTGCATGACCTTCACCTTCTGAAAGAACAAACATCGAGACATAAACACCACAACTGCATGCTTCAACCCAGACCACCAAAACTGACCTATAAAGGCTTGATACATCTTTTTCACACCTATATGTACCACTAAAGGTGAACTATGTAACTCTTTGAGAACCATATCACACATCACCAAAGGAAAAAAATCATTCCCTAAAACAACATTCAGTATTGTTAATATTTAAACCAACCATTAGGGGCCTCACCATAAAAAACTTGGTATCTCTAGACCTCCACCTCAATATCCCACAACTAGGACTCTTCCACATGCTGAAGTAGAGATGACTGCACCGTCATCTGAAAAATACAATATATACCCCCAACTTCTCTCATATCTAGATGTAATGCTGAAATATCTTCCATTACTCTCTAGTAATCACCTAATTCATGCAATACATCACTGCATGAATTCTTTCTCAATGCATCGATGAAAAAATTTCCCTTCCCATGTGTATAAGAAATCTTGAAGTCGTAATCCTGTAAGAACTCCATCCATCAAAGCTTGCACAATTTCAAGTCACGCTGGGACAAAACATACCTCAATATTTTATGATCAGTGAAGACCACAAAGAACTTGATGATGAGGTATTGTATCCACAACGTCAGTGAAAACACAACTACCTCCAAATCAGGATCGTGGGTGGAATAGTTAAATTCGTGGGGGAAAAAATTATAAGACCCATTAGAAATGAACAATATCTACTGCATCAAAACACAACCTAACCCTAGACACCAAGCATCACAGAAAAACCTCGAACTAAACTCCTTCTACTAGAAGACAAAGAACTAGAGAACTGACCAACTTCTCTTTTAGATACTCAAAATCTAACTAACACTGATAAGTCCATACAAATGCTTGATCATTTCTATTCATCATTTTTAGAGGATTCCCAACCCAAGATAAATCTTCTATGAACCTTCTATAATAGCCTGAAAAACCAAGGAAAATTCACACCTCTACCACTATCTTAGAGGATTCCCAGGAAACAAATGCCTCTATCTTTGAAGGTTCCATATCTAATCCCTGCTGGGATACATCATGACCCAAGAAACATAATTCTTCATCACAATACTCACTCTTAGACAACTTAACCAATAGATTCTCATGGAGGAGAACTCCCAAAACGGCGGACAGATGCCCTACATGATCTTCATAAGATGCTGAGTATATAAAGATATCATCAATGAAAATTACCATGAAATTATCCAAGAACTCATGGAACACAATGTTCATTAAATCCATGAACATTACTAGAGAATTCGTCACACTGAATGGAATAAAAAAAACTTATAATTCCCATGATGATAATAAAAAGCAGTCTTTAGAATATCTTCATCTCGCATTTGATGATATCTTAAATGAAAATAAATCTTCAAGAACCAAATTTCACACTTAAATTGATCAAATAAATCACAAATCCGTAGAATAGGATAGTGGTTCTTCAGTTTCACTTGGTTTAAGTGATGATAAATGATGAAAAAAAAACTGTCCTCAGCCTTCTTCACAAAAAAACTGGTGCACCCCATGATGACACACTTGAACGAAAAAAACCACACTGTAATAGAACATAAAGATATATACCAATATCTCGAAACTTATAAGGTTCCATCATATATTGATACATCAGGATAAGAGACATTACTGGCTATAGATCAATCCCAAACTCAATCTCTCATCAAGTGAGTAATGCAAAAACCACTTCTGAAAAGACATTAGGGTACTCTTCCATGACCCTAGGAAACACCAACTTATGAACTTTTGACAAAGTCAGCATCAGATAAACCATAAAGGATGATAAAGAAGGAACATGTTTATGACCCATTTGAGGGTCTCTCCCACCAGAAAACAATGCTGGATCTCCATCCACATTGAATAACAAAACCTGTATCCTGAAGCAATCCATGATAGACTGAACGAAATATAACCAATCTATGCTGAGGATGACATCATATGGTTGTATTAGTAAACATAGGAAATATCCCCAAGATAAGTACTTCCCCAGAACTAGCTCTCAGTCTCTACATACTTCAGACAAGTCAGCTCGACCTCCAACTAGCGTAGTCAACACTAAGGGAACTGGAAGTATCTCTACCTCAAGTACCAAATCATGGAAAATGGAAAGTGATATGAAGGAGTGTGTCTCTCCCAAATCAAAAAAGGCATTCACCCAAGTAGAAAAAAAGAAAAGGGTACCTCGAATGACATCTGGGTCACCTAGTACTAGTTGTGCTAAAGAATGAATATGACCACAACCTTCTCCATGACCTCTATGACCTTGCTGATGACCACCTCCACTGCCACACTATGATCTCTGGGGATAGGGAGTATTTTGGAGATACCATATGCCTACCCATACACTCTTTGCTGATCCAAAACTGATGCAACCTGCTACTTCTACCTCGGATGGAACCATCTCAATAGAGGAACCTGGATCGGAACACATGGTGCATGCTGAATGCTCAGAAAGGTGATACCCTCTCTCTATTGATGACCCATGCCTCTATAATAAAAAAACGTGTTTGATACCTTGGAATAAGACTGAGAACCATTTCCCCTAGATAAATGATATGATGAGGCCTGGGACCTACCACCGACTGACCAAAGGCTCTTCTACCCTGCAAAAACGGGAACCCCAAACCACACTATACTTTGTGAGGAATCCCGAAGACTCCCCTATATTGACGATCCAATTTTGGATAACTTCCTCTCAATAACCTATACTCTCACCATCAACTCGAGATACATCTTCAGCATAAAGGGTGTGACCTGACTCTGGATATATGGATGCAATCCCTCCATGAAATGCATCACCCTTGAATCCTCCTCTAGCAGTAGGTCCAAAGCATATAACAAAAGGTTCCCGTAATAGATCCCGAACTCTCACACATTGAATCTCCCCTACTGAAGGGTAAGAATCTCATAGCGACTATCCACCTTCTTGGTCGAAGAAATAAACTCAAATCTAAACTAGTCTCAAAACTCATCCCATAAGACTACCGACTCCTCATGAACTCTGAGAAAAAAGATCTACTATTGCCTCGCTGCCCTATGTAGCATCATCACACCCAATGATACCCAGTGTTCCTTCCAAGCACAGATCAAACTAAAAGTAATATCAACCCCCTATAACCAGTCTTATATGAATGCATCTGAAATGGATTCCTCAAACCTCTACAAACATTGGAACTAAAACTCTTAGAGTGTCCTCCTCCAAGTGTTGTTATCATCAACCACTACCTTATGACGATATGAAGGCACAACCTACTGAACATATTCTATGAGAACCTGATGAGGATAATGAACTAGACCCACACCTGAGAATGAACAAATAATTAGAGCTCATAAACCGAGAATATGTATGAATTTAACTTTAATTAATTTTTTTTCTTTTATTAATTTTAGGATAACCTATCCCAAGGTCCACTCACTCAAATAAAGGTGCAAAGAAGAATGATTCATGATATTTTCCTAGTAATCTACCCTAGAACTAGTATCACTTCATTTAGTAGCCACTATAAGCTAAATGTCCATGCATTAGATAACAGGGGGCCCTAAATACCTATGTCTCACCCAGTCTCCCATGTTTACAACCCTTTCTAAACTAAGTTGACACCATTTCCACAACCCCCACCCAAAAAAGTGTACCACTCATGGGACAGTAATGGGAGGAGAGAGATAGTGACCCCAAGTCCCGCCTCTAGTAGGCCTCAGGTTGGAGACTAGCACCGATGGTATAATAAATATACAGATGGTAGACATTACCCTCTAAGAGAACATATGTAGAAGGGAGAGATAAGATAAACACTAACCAACTACTCCTCAGACTACAATATAAAATAAACTCAAGTACACAAATGTAATGTCATGCAAGAAATACTACAACTGAAAGGAAAAAATTCAAGTACCAAAAGAATGATAAAGATAGTAGTAACCTCAAAGCTCAAACAGCTCCTGCAAACCCCCAAGCTAGTAGTAACCAGCCTAATCTCCAACCTGATCCAACTAACTTGAAAATAGTTTAAATATACGTTGGGTGAGTATAATAGTATACATAGTAGGATCCTCCCTGGATCCACTCATGCAAAAGTAAAGAAAGCATGCTAAAGCACAATGAACAACAAGTGAAACTAACTCATCACCAAATTGGTATACTAAGTTCACAACCTCACCATGGATACTCTCACAAAGTATCACATATAATATAATATTATATAATAAATAATATCAAGGCCACCCCACTACCTCTTCCTCACTAGTTTGATGCTTTTCCCCAATATCGCATGTCCTAAGCATCTCTCTCCAAAAAGGCCATCCTGAAGACACCTGGGAACAACACCACAACATGCACCTCATGAAACACACCACCATGTCCACTTAACCAAAGTAACCAGGTAGTTTCCAAGAGCCACCGCATCTCACATAACATGTATAATACACCAGATATTATACCTCAAGCCATTACAACCCATACACCGAGTAAGGATCCTCAAGCTATCACAGCTGATACATGTTATACCTATAGTATCCTTTAGGATTTTATATCCAAAATATATGCGTGTGAACAACCATAATCCATTAAATCCCTCTATACTCATATATGGGGAAAAACCATCATGCAGACCAGAACAAGAAACTACCAAGAGAAGAGAGCGAGGCTAAATGGGGTGGTCATCCATCCATCCTCCCACTGGGATGTTGGGGAAAACACCCCCAAGGCTCAGAATCCCTAGGGTGTCAATTTCCCTAACCGACAGGGTGGAGTAGAATATATAAACACAAAAAGTATAGGATATAATATAGATCACAACCACACTATTGGCATAACATAGTCTTATACTCAACTGCAGCTAACGTCTCTCGGACTCCCATATGATATTGCTAATACTAGATATCCTATAAGTAGAAAACCATTTAAAGATATAAATCAAGTTACTTATCATTTTTTTATCAGTTTCACTTTACATTAATTAATTCTTGAACTATTAATTAACCATGATCATTTCCACATTTCATTACATCAGCATCACAACAATGTTCCCTTCCCTCCAGGCATAACCAAACCGAGTCTATAGTTTCTCATAAATATAACCTCAACATTGGATCCCAGCAATCTCCAAACCCATGGGTTAAACATTTATTCATTTATTTAATAGCATTACCACTTTACATATTTCTAGGTATTCTAGGAAAAAATTCTAAGATACCAAACCTAAGGGGCTTAACACGGTGAGTAGATGAACTAACCATAGAGTCTTTGCCACCTATAGTAGGAGCATAGACCCATCCAACCATGAGAAGCTAAAAACAAGAAGCACATGGCATAACCCACGTGTATTCACATCCCTTGGAAGGATATTAAGAAAAACCAGCTGCCTCAAGCAGTGGAGAAAGTAAAGTAGATAAATAAATAATAGATTCAATAAGCACCCAACTTTCATATCAATGGGTAAGCCCAGCTTCAACCTATTCCATAATCTCTGGTGTCCTCCCCGACACTATATGAATAAAACGGTGCATCTAACCACTCCATGCTTCAACTAATACAACAATAACTAGGCCTCCCTACCCTATGTACCACAATAGCCTTCCAAGCTCAACCATCCCAGGCTCACGTAACATCTGGGCCTCCACACCCCATATACCACAAGTCTCATATCTAGAGAATATCACAAACAACAAGAACAAACATAGAAATGTGATCTCAGCCCCAAATAAAGGCATTAGAACTTTACGCACAACAAGCTCTCAAGAATCCAAAACATAAGGCACGTGGCCTTTACAAGCTAGTAAGAAACTCAGGCCCTACAAAGCCATTATATTTATCCCACAACATGTTATTATTCCATCTTTAATTAACTGATTCATTTTTCATAGTTTCTAACTATGATAAACCTAATAAAAAAGATATCACATGCTATCACAAATTAATTAAACAATTAATTTAACATGCCTTTAATTATTTTTCAGCAATAATCAACATGATTCAGGTTCATTAACTAATTCAATTAAACATAAATATCTGCATCAATTTGATTAACATAAAATTATAACAACAACTACAAGATTTATTAATCATGCCTCTTTAACCAATTAGCTAATTAACTATCAACTAATTTCAGATTTACATTCTTTACCAATTTTAATCAAGAACGACACGCTAAATAAATAAAATCATAGATATCACAGAATCTAGAAAATCAAGAGGCAAACCTTTATTATGGTATAAAGCAACAACATTGCTATTCGATCGATACTAATTATTTAATCCAGTTTGAGTATTTAATTAGGTCAATTACATTGTGATCTCAGGAACCAAATAGTAATAACCCTACAATTGCACATAAATAAATAGAGAAGCATCAAATCCCCTACCTCAAAAAGTCATCGACATTCTTCACATGAGAAAAGATCAACACAATGGATCCTAATCACCTCTCCCAAAAAAACTACATCCACCTGAGGATTTCGTGGCACAACCGCACCAACCAACCACCAATAAAACTCTACTAGAAACATGGATACCACATTCCATCTCATGGAAAAGAGAAAAAAGAGGAAATAGATCAAAGAAATCATAAGAAAAGAGGTAGATCATACCTTATATCGAAGATAGATTGAAGAAGGGAAGTGGGGAATTGATCTGGGATGAAGGAATCCTCAAATTTTGAAGAGGTGGGCAGTCGAGTCATCTGGAGTCAAGAAAACACATTGTAGTCCTAGGGTTTGTGAAAACCCAAGTGGCTAAAATGTTTTAAAAACATATATAAGTGGGGAATTACATGACATGTAATCCCCTTTCACATAATGTAATGAATCGGGGTTGGTTTCCACCAAAAAACACGTTTCCTCAACACTTTATTTTATTTTTCATACCCCGAAGTATTTCATGCCATGAATCCCTCTTTCACATCATTTGCAAGTCTACACATTGTGAAGCTTTTCAACAAAATACATTAAATAGGATTTCACATCTTTTAATATAGTTACATGATGTATAATCCCCCTTTCCACATTTTACTTAACTGAACTTCTCCAAACTTCTTCCAAGACACCTATGAGATCCTTGATCTTAGAAAACATGCAAAGGGTTGACCCACATAGACCTAATTACTTACAATTAAAATATAATTACACTATTACAAAAAATGTTTTTGAATATTTATTAAAGGTTTTAAAGAATCATTAAATGATCAATTAAATTAATGTAATTATCTTTACATATTGGTATTTTCGTTTATTTTATATGATTGTATTTGTGATGGGTATCTCTAAGAGAATTTATATGGTCATTAAGATAAAAGGAAATTAATTAATTAATTAATTCAAACATGTTTATCTTAATAATAAATAATAAATTAAAATGAATGTTCACCAATGTAATTTTGTGTATTCTATAACACCCTGATGTTCTAAAGTAAAAAAATTTCATTCGACAATGTGTATCAAACGCATCACTAAGTGAATAAGGGAATATATTATCCCGAGTCTCTACTATATATTTACTATTTTAAATAAATTCAAAACATGATATAACTTGTAATGCACACAACACCGAGTTAGATTCCATTACACATAAGAGAAAAATTACTTGATATCTTGTGTTACATGCAAGAGGAATTTTCCATGATAACTTGTGTTACACTCAAGAGATACCTTTCTCAATATCTTGCGTTACATGTAAGAATGAGTTTTACCAAATAACAAGGTATTATTAAAATATTATTATTTAATATAATATGATATAACCTAACCTTCATGTTAGCTGTTATGAATATTATTGACTAACTTTAAAAAATTTATGATTTATATAAATATAAATTTAATACAATGGTTACAAATTAATGAGAAACAAAAATAAGAACCAATTGGATATAAAAAGAGATATAATTATTTTTATGCTTTTAAAGGAGTTTTTTTTAATAAAGATAAATAATTACAATTATTGAATGATTTTAATTAAATATATATTTAATATATTAAATAAAATATTTTGTATATTCATAAATTAGGTTTTATATACATAATATAAGAACAAACTCTATTTTACACATAAAACCTATATTTTTATAAAGGCAATTTTATCATCTTTTAATGGAAACCCATTTTAAATATGAATTTTGAGACTTTAATTGATTTAATATTTCAAAATAAACTTAACATTTGAAATTAAAACATAATAATTATTTTAGGGTGAATTATATATATATTTTTGAAACATTTCATTTTTTAATGAATAGTTAAAAATACTGAATTTTAGTACAAAACTAATTTTTAATCTAATTTATTTATAAGAATAAATTATAATTTTAATTGTTTTTAAGCTTAATTAGATAATATTGTTATAAAATAATACAATTTATTTAATTATATTCAATTTAAATTTTAATGTGATTATAAAAACACAGTAAACCTTTGGACATTTTTACTTTAAAAATGTGCATTGTTGTCCAGCCTATGGGCTGAATTTTAAATTAAATTTTGACACTTCTATGATTGGAATTTGGAAAAATGGATTCCATATTTTTAATAATAATAATTTATATTTTTTAATAACACCAAAATTGTTTTTGACAAAAATTATTAGTGAAAGTAATTAAAATTAATTACAATTATTAAGTCAAAATTAAGAATAATAAAGGACTAAAACTTTAACTCAGGGGTCCAAATGACCTAGAAACTTGTAAAAAACCCATTTTATGGACACATATCATAAATTACACTTAAATTATTTAGTTTTTTTTGTTTTTTATGATTTTTTTAGGTAAAAACATATATACACCTAACTTTGTTTCAAAAAGTCAAAGTGAGTCGTTTTCCTTCCCTATAAAACTCCACAAACTCTCCCCATTCCTCACACCTCTAAAAATACTTAGGTTCAGAAAATATCTAACCATATAGCTTCCCAACATCCATAACATAGACCTTGAAGCCTACCTTTGGTTAGAAATCCTTCCAAGGAAGCCTTTTGGTACAAACCAATAGTAGTTACCCATTTAAGAGGTAACGTCTTCTCTTAAGTTTTTTAAATTATTTCCATTATCCAACGCATAATATCTTATTATTATATTGTGTTATAAAAAAATGTATAATAAATATACTAGTATGTTTTTATTTTAATGGTTTAAACTCAACATAAACAAAATCCTATCTAATAGATAACGAACATATTGTTTCTATGTAAGGCGAACTACTGCCTAACAAAACGATGATTGTTCATTTTTCCATTACCACCTATCATGGTGGCCATTATGATGGAAACACTGTTTATATATGATATGTATGGTTTTTTTATTTATACTTATTTAATTATTTTATTACACATGCCTTTATTAATTTCCATTTTATGTTAATACAATAACATCGTTTCAGGTAGTGTGGACTACCGCCCCCTCAAAGCGATGTGATTCATTCACACTATATATAGATCTTATAAAGGATGGTTTTAATTAAAAATATATGACATAAAAAAACTCTATTTTATATGAATAAAATAATTACCTTTATATAAATATACTATATATATATATATATCTTATTTTCTTTATTACCCTTTCACACACTTAAAAGTGATAATGTCGTTCGGGGACGTGTGGACTACCGCCTCCTCAACATGATGTGATTCATTTTAAATCAAAGGAATAATATATATAAGTATATATGATTAAATAAAATTTTCTTTATTATATAATTATAATTATTTAAATATATGGTGTTACTTACCTTGTTTCTATAATGATTGTTGAAAATTGGGAACGTTACTCATGCGTATGTACGACCTACTGTCTCCATGATTGTAATGTTGATTCATTTTTCATAGCCTTATGTAATAATTATTTTTAAAAGTATAATTTATGTATAAATATTATAATTATGTCATGATTATTTTTCTTTATATGTTATATAATGACCCCTTTGACCATAGTTGACCTACCGAAGTCGTTTTGAAACATAAACTGAATTTGGTCAAAACACCCAACATAAACATAACTTTTTACGTAGTTGTATACAACATAGTAAAAAGTAAAATAAAAGTAATGATAATCATGAAAAATATTCTAAAGAAATTATAAAATAAAAATAATTTTATTATACAATAATTTAAAGGACGTTCACCTAAAAGGAAACTCAAGGTAAGGGATTCTTGTCTCACTTTTCTTTCCATGTGGCATACTTTATTATTGTGAACCTAATTTATTATATATGGTTTACATAATGCCTCATTGACATATAATATCATGAATTATATTATCTTCATGGTATTTTTAGTACCCCCAATTTCTAGTATGTAACCCTTTCTTGATGATTTTCTTGGTTTTAATGTTATGGATGAGGAATGAGAGACTCAGGAGAACTTGGGATAAAGATGGAGGAAAAGGGTAAGTCGCACGGTCAGCACATGGGTTGTCCAAACCGTGCGACTAAAACGTGCATAGCAAACCTTAGTGGCAGTGGCTTCCGCATGGTCGGGGCACAGTTTTTCAAACCGTGTGGCCAAACCGTGCAAGAAGGGTGACCGAGGCAGTAGCTAATGCACGGTTAGTGCACGATTTGTCAAACCGTGTGGACTAACCATGCGGTCACTTAAAATTAGATCCTTAAATTGTGGATCTAACTCATTTTGCCTCTAATTGACACATTAAAGCTCCTAAGTGGCCCTAACTCAGGATTTTGGTTCTCCTAAGGTCAAAGGGGGTTCTCACATCATTCCGGAGGCAATCTAAAGGATTATCTTAGCGAATCGAAGCTGGATTCTTGAGGTATGTGATCGTTCTTCTTCGTTCTTGATCATTTTCTTAGATCTACTTAGATCTACTTCTATTCGTCTCTCGTTTTCTTATATTTATGCCCGTTATGGGTAGATATAAGTGTGTGGATGCCAAATATGATGATATTTGGTCTTGGTTGTGTTAGGAGAAGAGATTTAAGGTGGGGTTTTGGAGATTTGACCCGGTGTTCTTGAGCGTTCTTCGTCCGTTGCTTGGTTTCACCTTTTTGTTGAGGTAGGTGGCTTCACTATCGACTCCTCTTATTAGAATTGGTTGGATTAGTTTCAAATTGGTTATTGGAATGGAATTGATGGTGAAAAGCATGGAATAAATATTCTTTAGTGATGATTTATGGTTTTGATGAAATTATGAAATCTTGGTGAATTGTGTGCAAAGTGACTTGGATATTTGAATTTAAAATGTTGATTTTAAATTATTAAATTTCTGAAATTTTAAATGGTTTAATGAGAAATGGGGTTTCAATAAAAAGAGTGTTTTATTGAAATGGTTTTGATGGATTTGGTTTTAAATTAAAAGGCAGCTTTATTGAAATGGTTTGAATTGTTTGAACACACTTGGTTTGGATGGAAAATGGTTTTCAATAAAAGGTGTTTTATTGAAAGGATGGTTTGAATGATTGTTGGGAATTTGTGGTGTGTGTTCATATTGCATGTACGAGGCTTGGTTAAAATAGGACCTTGTGCTCAGTGCCAAACGTTTAATGGCACGTGGTAACTATATATACGAGGCTTGGTTGAAATATGACCTTGTGATCGATGCCAAAGGTATAATGGCACATGATTAATTATTTCCGTGTGACGACTTGGTAGATCGATGAGAGACCGCTCATGAGTATGGAACTGTCATAACGATGCACGCATGGTTGATTTCACGGGTTTGTGAAATGGTTGGGAATGAAAAAATGGGATATTTTTGAAATGGTTTGGAAATTTGTTTGGTTATTTTTCTGGAAAAATAACATGTTGGAAAAGCTGGTTTAAATTTCACTTTGATATTTTGAGCATGGATGGTTTTGGAAAACTTGTTTATATTTAGTTATAAACTGCTTTGGTGATTTTTTTTATATAAACTGCTTTTATATAGATGTGGCTAACTCTTCTATCCTAGTGGTGTGAGTAGGGAAGTCATTGGGGAAAACCTACTGAGTTTTATACTCACCCCTTCTTTGGAACTTTAGTGCTATTGCAGATGTTGTACTCTGAGACACAGGTAAAGGTAAATAATCTCATTACTAATGGATCGTGGTGATGTTTGGGAGATGCTATGGATCTTGGAGCTTGTAGACCACAGAGTCGTGGTGTCTTTTGAGAGTCTCATGTTGTTCTTCCACTGTATACCTTGATGTTTGGTCTGGTCTTCTCCTGTTGTGTACTCTGATGTGGTTTAATATAAATGAAGTTGTGATTGGTCTTTCATTATTTCATGCATCATATAGTGAATGGTTAATGGATGGGTTTATTTTCTCAAAGGGTAAATCATCCCCCAATTGTATTTGAAACCCTTAGGCATTTATTTCCAGCCTTTGGCATCTTAGGGATGTCGCTTAAGGCCTAGTAAGGACTCGTTGCACTCTCAAGCCAATGAGAATTGGCAGGTCATTAGAAATGGTATCAGCTTGTTTGATCCTTGCCTAACAAGTGGTCATCGATGTTCTTGGTCTTGGAGTTGAAATTCCTTCTTGTCTATTCCTTGGGTGGTCATCTTATACAGGAGTATGACTGTTGGAACTTGAAATTTATAGCATAAAAGGATGTAGCTAACCCATTTATGCTGAACTTCAAGTTACCAGGGTGTTGGGTACATAAGTGTTTTCAATACACTTCTAGAATGTTGGAAATCTCATGTCATGGGTTTAGACAATGAGATGAGCATGACATGCATTGTAGAGGAATGAATTCCCCCTAGGATTTCATATCTCTTTGATAGGAACGAGTAATAATTTTGTGAAAAGTGCCAATTTTTTTGAAAAATGCAAAAATTGTTTTCAACCGAAAGACTTTGAAAATAGGGTATTTGGTGTATTTTGAAAATGGATTGATTTTCAAAAAGTATGTTGAATTTTTCAAAAATGGTTGAACATGGAAAAAGTTGTTTTAGAAAAATGTTGTGATAGTTGATGTGATAGAATTTGAAATGCTAAGCCAACAGTTTCTAGAGAGTGAGATTGATGGATTTTGTTGTTGGTTTAGAAAATGGAACCCAGTAGGCGTCGTTGAAACCAACCCGAAGAAGCTGCGGAGAATGTGGTTGCACCAAAAACCACATGTGGACCAAGAGCTAGTTCAGAGTATTTTCTAAGCCTTTCAAGCTGTGGATATGGGGAAATAGAGGAATGAGCCACGACATGTGGATCATACCATCCAGTTCATGAAGCAGAATCCACCGAACTTTAGGGGTGATGCTGAACCCGAGAAGGCGGAGGTGTGGCTAAGAAGGATGAATCGTATATTCAATTTCATCGGCACACCATTATACCTGAAAGTAAAGATGGCAACGTATATGCTCGAGGATCTTACACGTCAGCGGTGGGATTTAGTAGTGCATGCTAAATTGGATGAAGGCCTTACATGGGAGGATTTTGAAGAATTGTTTAACAAACAATTATATCCTCACACGTTCAAGATCTAAAAAACAACAGACTTCTTCAGCTTGAAACATGAGAGCCTCTCTGTCACCGAGTATTCGGCTAAGTTCATGAATTTAGTCCGTTTTTCCCCAGAGGTTGCAGAAAGTGCTTCTTTGAAAACAGGCATCTTCGAATTAGGGATAAGACAGGAGATTCGATCGAAGATTGCAATTCTCTGTATTACAGATTATACAGAGATGGTGAACAGAGCAACGGTTGCTGAACGTGATATCTCAGGATCGATAAGAGGAGGCACGATGATACCCATAGGAACGGGTGGGAACTTTAATGCTAGAAACAAGAGGAAGAGGGACACCTACTTCCAAGGTGGGAGTGTGAATCAGAACCAGACAGTGGGATCAGTCAACCTTCCTCCATGACCCCAGAGAAAAGTAGGTTGCTTTCAATGTGGTTCGACTGATCACATGAAACGAGAATTTACAACACCACCGAGAGCATTCCATAATTGCAAGTAGATGGGGCATCTACAACACTATTATAGAAATGCTTCGAGGTCGGGTGAGCGTGACACTTCCCAGGCGTCGCAAGCATCGTATGCTTCGACAGGGCGAGGACAACAAAATCAGTCTCGCCAGCAGAACATAGCTAGATATGGTGATTCCAGGAATACCATGACTCCTCAGGCAGGGAAATCTCAACAAGGAAATAAGGAGAAAAGTGCAGCCACAAAGCAATTGTATGGAGTTGAGCAGATGATGGTTGATGATTAGGCTGAACCATCTACGGTGAGAGGTACGATTCTTTTGAATTTTACCCTCATGATAGTGTTGTTCGATACTGGTGCATCATATTCCGTTCTTGCTTCTCGTATTGCTGATTTCCTAAACTTAAAACTAGAAATGATGCCTTCTATCTTGAAACTGCAAACTCCTCTTGGTGAAAGGGAATGTAAATCCTTCGTGTGTAGAGCATGTTCTATAACTGTTGATGGAGCTGAGCTGAAATGGGACTTCTCCATGTTGGACATGGATGTCTATGATGTAATCCTGGGTATGGATTGGTTGAAAAGGTTTAAGGCTCACATCTACTGTTATAGGAGAATGGTTAGTTTCACGACTAAGGACGACATGGAGCATCTCTTCAGAGGAGATAGAAAGGTAAAGAAAATTGAAAAGAGTCTATTGGCACCAATGGTGGGAACGACCTCTTACCAATTGGTAGCATTGACTTTGGCATCATTAGAAGATTGTGAGGAAAATAGTTTTCTAGCTGTGGTGGATCAATTTATTGATGTTTTCTTGAAAATCTCAGAATTACCACCTGTAAGAGAAGTGGAGTTTACGATTTATCTCCTTCCCGGGACCAGTCCTATATCAATTCCATCTTATAGGATGTCACCAACAGAGTTAAAGGAATTGAAAGTGCAGTTGGAAGAACTGGAAAGAAAAGGTTTTATTCGGCCAAGCGTGTCTCCATGGGCAGCACCGATTTTGTTTGTAAAGAAAGCAAATGTAACTCTTCGGCTGTGTGTTGATTATCGTAAACTTAAACAAGTTACAATAAAGAACATATATTCACTTCCACGCATTTATGATCTGTTCGATCAATTAAGGGGAGCTCAGTGGTTCTACAAGATTGACTTGTGATCAGGATATCACCAATTGTGAGTCCGGAAGGAGGATATTCCAAAGACAGCTTTCAGAAGCAGATATGGCCACTACGAATATGTAGTCATGAATTTTGGTCTAACGAATGCACCAATGGTCTTCATGGCTTTGATGAATCAGATATTTCAGCAATATCTAGATTCTTTTGCTTTGGTGTTTGTGGACGACATATTGGTGTATTCAAGAAAAAGGGCTGAGCATGAGAAACACTTGGCGATAGTGTTGTAAATATTGAGAGACAATCAGTTGTATGCCAAATTATCAAAGTGTGATTTTTGGATACAATAGGTACTTTTTTTGGTCCATGTTGTTTCTGAGAAAGGTGTTTCAGTGGATCCAGAAAAGATAAAAGCTGTTCTTTCTTGGCAACCGCCGAAGAATGTCTTTGAAATATGAAGTTTTCTTGGTCTATCTGGTTATTACCGATGCTTTTTCCGTGACTTCTCATGACTAGCTTTGCCTATGACAACATTTACAAAGAAGAGAATTTCAATGGACTGAGGAATTTCCGAGATCTTTTCAAGAGTTGAAAGTTCACCTTACATCAGCACCTATCTTAATCTTGCCAGAATCAGGGCAAGGATACGTGGTGTATTGTGATGCTTTGGGAATAGGGTTGGGTTTTGTTCTCATGTAAGGATACCATGTTGTTTCTTATGGCTTAAGGCAATTGAGGGTTAATGAGAAAAATTACCCAACACATGATTTGGAGTTGGCTGTAGTCGTCCATGCTTTGAAAACATGGAGACATTTTCTCTTCGGTTAGAAATTTACTGTGTTTATGGATCACAAAAGCTTGAAACACATTTTCTCACAGCGAGATTTAAATTTGAGGTAGAGGAGATGGATGTAGTATCTTAAAATTTTTGACTTTGACTTAATGTATACACCAGGTAAGGGAAATTTGGTGGCCGATGCATTAAGCAGGAAGTCTCATGCTCAGTCGGCAAAGGAAGCTTCAGAAGAATGGCAGTTGATGTCGGTCTTAGCGGAAATGCATGTGGACTGTGAAAACTGAGGTGATGTTGCATTTTTCTTTTCATCTTATCTTGTTCCTGATTTGGTAAAAGTGGTCAAAGAGACACAAACATCTGATGCAGAATTTCTGGTAATGAGTTCAAAACTCAATGGTGGGGAGACCATTGATGGCTGGAAACTGGAATCGGGTTCAGTTTTTTGTTTCAAAGATCGGATGATTGTACCTATAGTTTTTCAAGAAAAACTCCTTAATGATTACCACCACTCAATATGGGATGTACATATGTGTACACAGAAGATGTATAAGGTGCTAAAGGTGCAGTTTTGGTGGAGCGACATGAAAAGGAAGGTGGCCGAGTTCATCTCGCGATGCTTAACTTGTCAGTAGATTAAAGAAGAGTATCAGAGAACAGATGGTATGTTACAGTCTTTACCTATCCCAGTGTGGAAATGGGAGTAGATAGCAATGGATTTTGTTACAGGTCTTCTAGGAACAGTCTGGAAACACGATGCCATTTGGGTGATAGTGGATCATCTAACCAAGTCGGCCCATTTCATCCTGATTTGTGAAACTCATACGGTGAAAGATCTTTCAAAAATATATATCCGAGAAGTGGTAAAGAGGCATAGGGTACCAATGTTTATAGTCTCAGATAGAGATTCAAGGTTCACATCTCGTTTCTGGAAATCATTACAGCAAGCCGTGGGGACTCAGTTGACAATGAGCATGGCGTATCATCCTCAAACAGATGGGAAATACGAGAGGACGATACAAATGTTTGAAGAAATTTTGCAGGCTTGTGTAATGGACTTTGGTGGCTCATGGGAGGATCATATAACCTTAGTGGAGTTCTCATACAATAAAAGTTATCAGGCCTCGATACGCATGGATCCGTTTGAAGCATTGTATGGGTGTCCTTGTCGTTCTCCACTATGGTGGTTGGAAACTGGTGAACCTTCACTAGTCGGGCCGAGCGTTGTCCAAGAAACAATGGAGAAGATTCAGTTGATTAGAAAGAGGATGGAGACGACTCAGAGTCATCAGAAATCATATGAAGATCACCGTCGAAGACTGTTGTCGTTCGTAGTGGGTGATCATGTCTTTTTAAGAATCTCTCCAAGGCTTGGACATCATCATTTTGGGAAGCAGGGAAAATTATCTCCTCGATATATAGGCCCTTTTGAGATATTGGAACGGGTTGGAAAGGTGGCATATCGGTTGGAATTACAACCACGGTTCAGTTCGGTGCACAATGTGTTCCATGTATCTCAGTTAAAGAAGTATCAACCCGATCCTGACCATGTGATTAGATGGGATCACATTGACCTAGAGCCGGATTCTTCATTGGTACATATACCGGTGCAGATTATGGATAGGAAGGATAAAGTCTTGTGTGGGAAAAGCATCGGTCTAGTGCGGGTTCTATGGAAACATGGTTAGATCCAGGAAGAGACTTGGGAATGTGAGGAGGAAATGAAAGATCAGTGTCTGGAACTCTTTCAGTTGGCTGAAGGTTTTCTACTTTCTGGGGATGGAAAGGCCAATGATGGGGAGAATTTAGTACCCCCAATTTCTGGTATGTAACCCTTTCTTGATTCTTTTCTTGGTTTTAAAGTTAAGTATGTGGAATGGGAGGCTCAACAGAACTTGGGATAAAGATGGAGGAAAAGGGTAAGTCGCACGGTCAACGCACGGGTTGTCCAAACCGTGCAACTAAACCATGCGTAGAAAACCATGGTGGCAGTGGCTTCCACACAGTCAGCGCACAGTTTGTCTAACCATGCATCCAAAACATGCAAGAAGGGTGACCGAGGCAGTAGCTAACGCACAGTTAGCACACAGTTTGTCAAACCATGCGGACTAACCGTGTGGTCAATTAAAATTAGATCCTAAAATTGTGGATCTAACTCGTTTTCCCTATAATTGCCTCTTTAAATCTCCTAAGTGGCCCTAAATCGGGATTTTGGTTCTCCTAAGGTCAAAGAGGGTTCTCCCATCGTTCTGGAAGGCGATCCGAAGGCTTCTCTTGGCGAATCAAAGTCGGATTCTTGAGGTATGTGATCTTTCTCCTTTGTTCTTTATCGTTTTCTTAGATATACTTCTCTTTGTATCTCAGTTTCTTATATTTACGCCTGTTATGGGTAGATATAAGTGTTTGGATGCCAAATATGACGAGATTTGGTCTTGTTTGTGTTAGGAGAAGAGATCTAAGGTGGGTTTTTGGAGATTTGACCTGGTGTTCTTGAGTGTTCTTCGTCTGTTTCTTGGTTTCACCATTTTGTTGAGGTAGGTGGCTTCAATCTCGACTCCTCTTGTTAGAATTGGTTGGCTTAGTTTCAAATTGGCTATTTGAATGGAATTGACTGTGAAAAGTATGGAATACATCTTCTTTAGTGATGATTTATGGTTTTGATGAAATTGTGAAATCTTGGTGAATTGTGTGCAAAGTGACTTGGCTATTTGAATTTAAAATGTTGATTTTAAATTATGAAATTTATGAAATTGTAAATGGTTTTATGAGAAGTGGTTTTTCAATAAAAAGGGTGTTTTATTGAAATGGTTTTTATGGATTTGGTTTTCAATAAAAAGGCAGCTTTATTGAAATGGTTTGAATTGTTTGAACACACTTGGTTTGGATGGAAAATGGTTTTCAATAAAAGGTGTTTTATTGAAAGGATGGTTTGGCATGATTGTTGGGAATTTGTAGTGTGTGTTCATATTGCATGTACGAGTCTTGGTTAAAATATGACCTTGTGCTCGGTGCCAAACGTTTAATGGCACGTGGTAACTATATGTACGAGGCTTAGTTGAAATATGAACTTCTTATCGGTGAAAAAGGTGTAATGGAACATGGGAAATAGTTACCTTGTGATGACTTGGTAGATCGATGAGAGACCACTCATGAGTATGGAACTGTCATAACGATGCATGCATGGTTGATTTCACGGGTTTGTGAAATGGTTGGGAATGCCAAAACGGGATGTTTGTGAAATGGTTTGGAAATTTGTTTGGTTATTTTTCTGGAAAAATATCGTGTTGGAAAAGCTGGTTTAAATTGCACTTTAATGTTTTGAGCATGGATGGTTTTGGAAAACTTGTTTATATTTAGTTATAAAATGCTTTGGTAAAAATGTTTTATATAAACTGCTTTTATATAGATGTGGCTAACTCTTCTATCCTAGTGGCGTGAGTAAGGAAGTCATTGGGGAAAACCTACTAAGTTTTATACTCACCCTTGCTTTGGAACTTTGGTGCTGTTGCATATGTTGTATTCCGAGACATAGGTAAAGGTAAAACATCTCATTACTAATGGATTGTGGTGATGTTTGGGAGATGTTGTGGAGCTTTGAGCTTGTGGACCACAGAGTCATGGTGTCTTTTGAGAGTCTCATGTTGTTCTTCCACTGTGTACCTTGATGTTTGGTTTGGTCTTCCACTATTGTGTACTCTGATGTGGTTTAATATAAATGAAGTTGTGATTGGTCTTTCATTGTTTCATGCATCATATAGTGAATGGTTAATGGATGGGTTTATTTTCTCAAAGGGTAAATCGTCCCCCAATTGTATTTGAAACCCTTCGACATTTATTGCCAGCCTTTGGAATCTTGGGGATGTCACTTAAGGCCTAGTAATGACTCTTTGAACTCTCAAGACAATGAGAATTGGTGGGTCATTATAGTATTTAAATGTTTTATTTAATGATTATTGTAACGTCCCAGTTTCTGGTTCCACCCAAAGGTGCCCCGTACCCAGTTGGTCACATGGCCTCAAGCACATTTTCCCAAATGATAGAAGATACCGACTACCAGAGAGGGCCATGGCTGTGATAGTGGGGAAACTATTCCCTCATTAGTAGAGTAACACACCAGAATAACAATAATATACAATAGTAGAAGCAGTAATACCAAACAGTAAGCAAACAATGGAATACTAAAGGTAAATAAACAACTGAAGCACATATATAAATGATTCATGCCACATATGTCTAGGAATGTATTCTAACATGTCACAATGATGGAAATACAGTACTAAACCAAAGTACAAAGAAAACAAGTAAACTCTAGCATCATTTCAAACCTCATCTTGGCCCCATGCTCTTTATCTCTACAACCCTCAAGTACCTAAAGTAGAAGGGAACTTGCCCTTATCTATACCAGCAACAATATAATCTGTTTGGGCCCAAACACATGACCCAAATATGGCGTGAGATGAATCCTAGTAGGCAACTACTAAAATATCTCTGCCCAACTATCTGCGAATATATATATATAGCAGGTAATATGAAAAAACAATTAGTAAACAAGGAATTACTCAAAAGTAAAAAATACTACAATTTCAACTACATTCATTTATATTTATTAATCATTCAACCAATTATTCACAAGAAACCCTATGGGAAAGTTCTCATAGCCTAACCCCTCTGGTTTCACAAGACAAAGACTCTCTGAGGAAGAACTCATCGTCAATTCCTCTTGTGTTCTTTTAACGATAACTATAGACTCTCTGAGGAATCACTCAATGTATATCCCCCCTATGGTCTCATAATGATATACTATAGACACTCTGAGGGAGCACTCAACGTTCATCCACCATATGGTCTTGCAACGTGAAAAGTATAACAGACACTCTGGGGAAGCCCTCAACATCAATTCCCCCTATGGTCTAAATACATTAGGTTCTCACAACCCTGTTTAATATAATCGTGCACAAATGATATCCAGCAGCCAAAGTAATCCCAACTACTACAAGGTTAAGCAGCTACAATGCATATCACAAGCATGTCATATAATATCAACTCTATCCTAATAGCACTAGGTATAAAAAAACATCCTAACAGGAAGTTCTTGAACCAATGGCCAATATCAAACAAACATGGTAAAACACATCCATAAACAAGGTAATAAAACAAAATCACAATCAAAACCCTTTCTTAAGAAAAAAACACATCAGGCATCAAACATGGTTAAATATAAAAAATATTCAATACCCTAAACTAGGGTATTCAGAAATTTTTACACATATAATCCAAATAAAACTATGGAAAGGCACAAACCACCTACCATGATGTTATACGCTCGATATAGTTAAACTCAAGCCTTTGAATCGACCTAGAACTTCATAGATATACCAAAACGTCAAAGACTATCAACCTCAAATAACTCACTAAAGAAGATAAATCAAGATGAGAGGCTCTAGAAGAAGTAATAACTCACCAAGGTGATTCTAACACAATAAAAGACGTTTGATTCTGAGAACGGATGATGGGTCTGTGTCTCAGAGAAGAATCGTTGCCCTCGGTCTCTCCTGGACGAGACGAGGTTAGAAGAAGACGTTTTTGGGTATAAGACGTGACCCCGGTCTGACCTATAAAAAAAGAAAAAGTACACAACGTTTTCATTAAATGTACACACTGTGTACATGCCTCAACTAGCTCCCACTTTAGGCAGTCTGTAGGTCACCGTACACGACCATGTACTAACCGTTACATGACCAGTACATGACTACCCATGGCAATTGGGTACACAGTGTAAACTTATAAAATTTACAAATACTCTCCTTTTTCTCAAAAACACTCTAAATCAAGATCCATACTTGAAAAGAAGACCCAAGTTCTTAAAAACTTCCACCCTTAATGAAATTCATCCACAAATTTCCCTATTGAGGAGGCACAGAAGAAGAATCCTCAAATCGCTCTGACCACTACGATCGTACATCGGCCTCCCTCTCCCAAGTCTCGTCTTGTACTTACCCATGCTGCCACAACACTTGTACCAGAGGAACAAACCAACCATGTTGGACCATTGCACTAGGATCAACAATCCGGATAGGATGATCCTAGAATGATGCATCCACCACCAACTCAACCTCCTCAGGTTGAAAAACATGAGATGAGTCTGAGAAGTAATGTTGTAGATGAGAAATGTGGAAGATGTCATGCATAAACCAATAACTCTAAGGTAACTAAAAATGATATGCAACTGGCCCGAATCTCTCCAAAACCTCAAACAGCCCAACGTATCTTGATGAAATCTTTATTTGTCTTCTAATCCTCCAGTTTCACAACCTCAGTGTGACACGTAAGAAAACCTGATCTCCGACCTCGAACTCCAGAGGTCGTCTTCGTCGATCATCATAAGATTTCTACTGTGACTGTACAGTATCCATCCTATTCAAAATCAACTCTACCAACTCTGTGGTCTCCTAGACAAGATGAGGTCCTAGTATAGCTTCCTCTCTTATCTTCAGGAAACATAGGGGTGATCGTAATGACCTACCATACAAAGCCTCATAAGGTGCCATCTGAATAGTCGCCTAAAAACTATTATTGTAGGAAAACTCCACTAGAGGTATGTTCTTCTCCCAAGAACCTCCAAAATCTAGGATGCATGCTCGAAGCATGTCCTCCAGCACCTGAATCATATGCTCAGACTAGCCATCTATCTGGTGATGGTAAGATGTAATCAGAAGTACATGTGTACCCAAAGCCCTCTGTATCCCTACCAGACCCGAGAAGTAAAACATGCATCCCTATCTGAAACAATGAGTGCAGAACCCCATGTAACCGTACAATCTCTCAGATGTAAAACCTTTCCAGATCATAAAAATTGAAGGTCTCCTTGATTGAAAAGAAGTGTGAAACCTTTGTAAGTCTGTCAATGAAAACCCAAACTGCATCATTCCCTTGAGGTGAACTCGGTAAACCTGTTACAAAGTCCATCATGACATCATTCCACTTCCACTCGGCAATGGGTAACTGCTGCAAAATCCCTACTAGTCACTGCTGCTCCACCTTCACCTACTGATAGGTGGAACAACTCGTCACGAAACCAGAAACATCTCTCTTCATACTGGGCCACCAATATTGATGGTGTAGATCTTGATACATCTTGGTGACACTAGGATGGACTTACCAAACTGAGGAATGAAAATACCACAAAAGCTCCTCGCGTATGTTATCTGACACCCACATGCACCCATGAAAACGCAATATCTCATCCTTTCATATGGTCCATCTAGGAAAAGGGTCCTCTCCTAACACACTCTCCTATAGAACTAGGCCTTCAGAATCTGATAGTAGCCTCATGTGCAACCGATAAAGTAGAGTAGAGGTAACAACTATAGAAGAAAGAAACGCCTTCCCATGTCTATCATGAACCTCCAAATTCATCTTATAGAATAGAGCTATAAGATGCCACTCACTACTAGCCTCCTGAACTGACTGTATATGAGTCCTCCTGCTCAATGCATTAGATGCTGCATTGCCTTTCCCAGGCATGTAGGCAAGATCAAAGTCAAAGGACTGAAGGTACTCAACCCACCTTTGCTATCACAAATTCAGATCATTCTAAGTAAATATATACTTGATAATTTTGTGGTTAGTGTACCACAAAAAATGATATCCCAAAAGGTAATGTCTCCAACAACGCAAGGCATGAACAAATACATCCAACTCAAGATTGTGCATTGGGTAATTCCTCTCATGTGGCCTCAACTGTCGAGACCCGTATTCAATGGCCCCTTTCCCCTACATAAGCAATGCTCCCAGACCAATATCAGATGCATCACAGTAAACCGTATAAATCTTTCCTGAATCTAGGAAAACTAGTATTGGTTCTGAAGTCAATCTCCATTTTATCTTTTGACAGGATGAATCACAGAAATCTGTCCACAGGTACATCACACCCTTCTTAGTTAGGCCCATCAGTGGCACTGCTAAGCATGAATAATCCTGTATAAAATGTCTGTAGTAACCAAGAAGGCCTTGAAAACTTCATACCTCAAAGAAGTTATTTGGAAACTCCCAAGAAACTACTACTCTCACTTTATCTGGGTCTAATGATACTCGTGTATCTAAGATAACATGACCCAAGAAGTGAATCTGGTCCATCCAAAAGTGGAATTTTGAGAGCTTAGCATATAACTGATGCTCTCTTAGTGCACTCAAAATGATTGTAAGATGGATGGTATGGTCATGTCGAGTGTGAGAGTACATCAAGATATTGTCTACAAAAACCATAAAAAATGAGTATAATTATGGATGGAACACTCAGTTCATCATTTCCATAAAAACTACAGGCGCTTTTGTGAGACTGAACTACATAACCACATACTTGTATAGACCATACCTACTCTGAAAGGATATAAGAGGTTTATCTGATGGTCTAACATGAAAATGATGATAACCGGATATCAAGTCAATATTAGAAAACACTCGGGCTCCTTTAAGCTGATCAAAGAGATCATCAATCCTCGACAAAGGATATCGGTTCTTGACAATCAACTCGTTCAGCTTCTGATAATCCATGAAAAGTCTGAGGGTACCATCAGCCTTATTTGAAAAAAAGATAGGTAAACCCTAAGGATTAGTACTGGGTCGGATAAAACCCTTTTCCTGCAACTCCTCTAACTACTTCTTAAGATCCTATAACTCTAGTGTAGTCATCCTATAAGGAGAAATGGACACTGGTGCCTCCCCTAGCACAAGCTCAATAAAAACTTCTACCTCTTTCTCTAGAAGAAAACCTAAAAATTCATCTCAAAGGGTATCCCTCAATTGATCCACCACTAGAGGAAAGTCCATCTAGGAAGTCCCCTAGTCATACACATATAAACTAGCAATTTGGGATGTGACTCCTCCCAACCCATGATGCTTGAGTCCAACTCTGATTTCCTAGACATACCATTCGCCCTTATATAGAAACAATCCAACCTCTGGTGATATGAAACTCACCCTACAATGATAGAAATCAACAACAGCTTGGAAGTGAACTAACCAGTCCTTTATGAGAATAATTTCACATCCCGTCATCTCTAAGACATAAAGGTCCCATAAGAAGTGACACCCACCAACCTTAAGAGGGCACTCCTTGCACTGACATACACTAGCCATTCTAATCCCCAATAGAGTGTCTAGCATCATGATATCAGCAGATGTAAAGACACAGATCCCAAGGATATACATAATAGGCACATATATAAAGCTATGGGAATCCATTGTATTTAAAAGAGCAGAATCTAAAATAGAGGCAACCAAAATTTTACCTCTAGTCATAGAGGGTCGAGGATCCTGCTCCTACTGGGTCTTCTCCAACGCAAAATCTTGACCTGCGCCGCAACCCTATGAAGTTGTCTATGATCCCTAAGCTCATCCAACCTAAAGCTATCGAAAACCCTATGTTTGACCATTGCGGATATGACCTTAACCTTGGCCTGAAAGGTAGGATGAACTCTAGTTCCTTGATTGATGAGAAACTAGTAGTCCTTCTCCAGAATGTAGAGTCATAGAAGAACCCATATCGCCAACTACTGGTGAGAAAAACTGACAGAAACACTGAAGATAACCCATCTTTCTACAAGATCATCACTCAACTGGGTCTCTTGGGAAATGTGGCCTCATATTCCCGCTCTTCCCGCATTAGTATCAAACAACTTGGATACCTGAAGGAGTATCTCACCTACTTGGATCTCCATTTGTAGACTCCCTACGACACTTCTTACTATTAGATGGAGGAACATAAACTCTATATGCCGAGCTACCCTAGATCACAGCTCCATAATCCCTCAGGTTGTGCTCTATGAACAATATTTGGTTGACTATAGAAGTTATGGAATCAATCCTAAAAATTTTCACTGTAGATCAGATGTCATGCCTAAGATCATCCTAAAACTTTCTCACCAGGAATAACTCATCACCCCTAGAATGGGTGTGAAGTGCTGCAACTCTATTAAGTGAGAAGAATACTCTATGACTGAGAGAGTACCCTAGTCCAAGCTCATGAACTCTCAGGCTCGATCGGCCCTCAAGGTCTTCAGGTATAAGTAGTCATAGAAGGTACACTAAAACTCACCCCAAGCCAGAACTCGCTGGCATCCCGCATGTTATATCAAATCCCACCATCTCTTGGAAGAATATCAAAGCATGTATGTAGTGAGATTCACCCTCCTATCTAGAGGTGTCTCGAGATGATCGAAGATAGATAGCATGGATTATAACCATGATTTTGTTTCCTGAGGTCCTCTATCCCTTGAGAAAGTGGGACGGTGATGCTGATGAAAAACCCATGTCAACTCTACCATAGACGGGATAGGATGTAGTGCTCCCTGGAAGGTATGCATAAAACTCATGAAGACTTCTTGTAATTGTGAATCAACACCTATATCCAGATTGATAGTTGGTTCCAAGACATGCATGATGGGAGGATCTAATGGTAGTCCCTGATCTTCCATGTTCGGTGTCTAATTAGTACCCTATATCTGGAATACAACCAGAGGACATCTCAGTGGCATGACTCTGAAAGGTCAAGCACACACCTTAGTTCAAGATTATCAAGGAATGAAACTTAGAAGTGTAAGAAAGGAATAAGAGAAGGAAACCATTCATATTTTCCAAAAAATGGATACACGACGTGTATGAACCCTACACTACGTGTTCCCTTAAGCCTTTACATGGGCATGTACTTATGCCAACCCTAGTCATGTAACACCCCATACACATGGCGTGTCCTCCTTTGACATGACGTGTAATTGAATCCTCCCCCCTGCCCGAGTTCCTCTACATGGCTAAACCACATAGTTCTCATAGAAAACAACTACACGGTGTGTTTATGTGAGACATGATGTGTACTAAAAAATTTTTACTGACCCGTGTCATTGGTCACACGACTGGAGACACAGTTGACTTTCACATGGTGTGTTCACGTTGGACATGACATGTACTACCTAAAGTTCACCCATCTGTGTCGTTAGTCACACGAATGGATATATGGTCTCTACAAAACGACGTGTACTCCAAGTACATGGCGTGTTCCACTTATGTTTCAACCACCCGCATCATTAGTCACACAATTGGATACACGGTCCTTATAACACGGTGTGTACTCCTTATACATTGTATGTTCCACTAAACATTTATCATCCCTGTATCTCTTCCCACACAGCCAGTCACACGGTCCATGACTACACGGCGTTTACATATAGTACATGGCATGTACTTAAGAAAATTTTTTCCTTCCTAAACAAAAGGATACATGATGTGTATTCATCATTACATACCATGTATTCTGGGTTTTTCTAGATAGTAAGCATCAGAAACTACTCCACAACCCCATAAAAACACAAAACAAACATTAAAGTGCCAAATTCTGATCCATGGGGGCCCATAGTCCCATGCGAATCAAATATTGGTATCATATTCAGGTATATCACAAAGTATAATAGTGCAATCAATCACATGATCCACCAAATTATGATCCATGAGGGCCCATAACACCTCAGGGAAAATTTTTTGTACCCATCCAAAAGAAACTTTATCTATTATAAATACTTTATCCCAATAGTAAGTATTCTATCATGGAATCTATCACAATAGCATACATATCTAGCATAAAATCTATCACAACAACATGTTATCAGGAATTCACCCTAAATGACATGATAAGAATGCATGACATGTGATCTCTAGAAAGTGTCTATATGATGAATGAGATGGAATATCCTCATTTCATCGGGTTGCAATAGAAATAGAACCTCAATAATATCAATGATAACAACATAAAGCATGTGAATAACCCAACTATGAAATCAAATCAACTATAATAATTGAAAAACCAAAAAATTGTAATATTTGAGGTAACTTGGGTTTTCCCTATACACGGGTTGGCTAATTCCAAGAAAAACTTATTACTAACTATCTATTCCTTCATAAACCTGTTTATAGGATCTAAACAGTAAGTCAAAGAAGATAATAATTACCTTTGATACCACTTTATAACGTCCCAGTTCTAGGTTCCGCCCAAAGGTGCCCCATACCTGATTGGTCACATGACCTCAAGCACATTTCCCCAAACACTACATGCTACCGATTAATAGCAAGGGACTTGGTTGTGATAGTGGTGAAAATATTCCCTCATTGGTAGAGTAACACAATGGAATAACAATAATATACAAGAGCCAAAGCAGGAATACCATACAATAATAAAACAGCAGAAGACTGAAAGTAAATAAAAAATTGGAGCACATATATAAATGATGCATGTCACATATATATAGGAAAGTAGCCAGAAATGTCACAATTATGTAAATACAGTACTAAACCAAAGTAAAAAAGAAAAACAAGTAAACTCCAGCTACATTGTAAGCCTCATCTTGGTACCATGATCTCCAGCTCCACAACCATCAAGTACCTAAAGTAGAAGGGTGCTTACCCTTATCTATAACTGCAACAATATAATATGTTTGGGCCCAAAAACATGACCCAAATAGGGTGTGAGATGAATCCCCATATGCATGCACAAAAAGATCTATGACAAACTATCAGTATATATATATATATATATATATATATATATATATATATATATATATATATATATATATATATATATAACAGGTAATATGAAAAACGAAGTAATAAATAAGGAATTACTCAAAAGTAAACAATCCTATAGTTTCAACTACATTCATTTACATTTACTAATCATTGAACCAATCATTAAGAAGAAACCCTCTGGGAAAGTTCTCATAGCCTAACCCCTATGGTTTCACAAGACAAAGACTCTCTGAGGAAGCAATCATCTTCAATTCCATATGTGGTCTTTTAATGATAACTATAGACTCTCTAAGGAATCACTCAACGTACATTCCTCCTGTGGTCTAATAGAGATATACTATAGACACTCTGAGGGAGCACTCAACCTTCACCCCCCTATGGTCTTTCAACATGAAAATAATAACAAAAACTCTAGGGAAGCCCTCAATGTAGATTCCCTATATGTTCTAACTAAATCAGGTTCTCAAAGCCATGTGTAATAAAATAATGTACAAATGATATCCAACAACCAAATTAATCTCAACTAATACAAGGCTAAGATGCTATAATACATACCATAAGCATGTCATATAATATCAACTCCATCCTAGCATCACTAGGCATGGAAACAAAATAGCACAACAGGAAGTTTTAGACCAAACAACCAATATCAAACAAACATGGGAAAACACATCCATAAACAAGGTAATAAACCTAAATCATAATCAAAACCCTTTCTCAGTCGAACAAAACATATCAGGAATCAAATAAGGTTAAATTTCCAAAAAACACGCAATACCCTAAACTAGGGTATTTGACACTTTTTTCACATATAATCCAAAGAAAACTATGGAAAGGAACAAACTACCTACCTAGACATTATACAATTGATATAGTTGAATATCAGCTTTTGAATTGACCTAGAATTCTGTAGATCTACAAAAAATTAAAAAACGATCAACCATGAATAACTCATGGAAGAAGAGAAATCAATAGAAGAGGCTCTATAAGAAGGAATAATTCACCAAATTGATTCCAATTAAATTGATGGAGTTTGATTCAGAGAACAGACGATGGGTCTATGGATCAAAGAAGAATCGTCACCCTTGGTCGCTCCTAGATGAGATGGGTTTAAAAGAAGACATTTCTGGGTATGAGATGCCACCCCAGTCTAACCTATCAAAAAAAAAGTAAAAGTACACAACGCGTTCATTAAATGTACACACTGTGTACATGCCTCAACCAGCCCCCACTTTAGGCAGTTTCCAGGTCACCCCACATGGTTGTGTACTGGCTGTTACATGACCAGTACATGACTACCTATGACAACCAGGTACATGATGTGTACTCCTAAGTACACAGCGTTTACTTATGAAATTTCAAAAAACTCCCATTTTTCTCAAAAACACCCAAAATCAAGATACATACCTAAAAAGAGGATCTGGGTTCTTAAAATTATTACCTTTTTTTGTTTCCAATTCATTTGTTTCCACAGTTTAAAGGGATTTCATCTCAATTTACATTCTATTGAGACCTATTTGGTGTTATGCACAAAGTTTCTTTTGTACGGTGTATATAATACAGTTTTACATGATATATCATGAATCTAATTATTATTACTTTAATTTAATTTTATTTCTTCATGAGGCTTATGATTTAAAAAGTTTCAAAGTGGTATGGGACACTTTGGAATGTTTATAGATTATTTTCCTCAATAATTACATTAATGATCTTTTAATGAAATTTCTATTCAAGGAAATTATATGAATATTGTTAAATAAAACCTTTAATTTTCTCTCTTATCATTATTCATGAACATTTTCATGTATTAGTACTATTTCTATACTCTTTGGTACTCAAACTATTTTTGAAAATATTTTTTAGAAAACCCAACTTGGTATCTCCCCTTAGTCAAAGAACCAATTTTCTTCTAAAACCATATTTTATTAAAATGTTTTAAATTTTTTTAATATGGTTTGATAAATACATTTTACACATTTTTTTCATTTACCAATGTTTTTAAGGGAATCTTCTTATCGCTTTTCGAATAAGTCATCTTTCTTACCTTTAACCATGCAAAAGGAATATTATTTTTACCTCATATGAATTGTATAGATTTACCCACCATCAATTCTTTGAAGATTATTTTTCATTTTAAAAGGTTAATTTTAAGTAAATTTTTTTTAAAAGTGATTAAAAAAAGGTTTTTCAAAACAAAAGGATATTTTCCTCAAGAATGTTTTTTAAAAGTTATTTTTCTATTATTTTTATTCATGAATGATAATAGCATTTTATTTAACTCTAGTTGGGGTATGTTGTATTGATACCATCCTTAATCTTCCTATTAATGTATTATGATTGCCTTTTCCAAGGATAGTATTCGCATTCACTTCCATGATTCCTTTTAGTCCCTTCCGAATATTAAATTTTCTGTGATCATTTGACATTGAATTTTTCCTAAATATCCATACAATTTTTTATGGATATGATTATTGCCTAAACCACATAACATTTTTTACGTGGTGTTTAATTTTAATGTTATTGGATTATTTGGGAAAATATTGATAAATATATATCCTTTATTCAATATAGATATTTTATAAGGCACTTTGTTTATTTAAATGCTTTGGACTTGCACTATACAAGTTAAGGACTAGTTAATGCAAGCCCTATGGGTTAGAGACAAGTTAATACAATCTCTTTGGGTTGGGGACTGGTTAATGAAATCCCCTCGATGCATAAATTGTCTCATGGGATGAATTTGTTGCACACATTGGAAAAGTTTAAAATATATCTTGACATTAATGGCATCATGTTCCTAGGAAACATGACATCCAATAATTAAGAATTTCGCTCATTTAGTTGCAGTTATTATTCATCCATGAGATTTTGTATTGATATATCTATGGATACATTTCATTTTTAGTTCATTGATTAAATGGAATGTGTTTTAGTTTATTACCTTTCCATATTTATTTTTCCTTATCTAGGTATTTCAATGGCATGTTTTCCAAGTTATTACCTTTCTATACTATTTATGAACTTCTATTCGGTTTATTGATTACTTGAAATGTGTGTTCAATTATTTACCTTACCGTATTAATTTATTTATATTGAATGATTATTGATTCCTCTATACTTTGAGCTTACTGAGCATTCAAGATCACCCTTATTAGGTTCTTTCCCTAGGAATCCAAGAAGAATACTATGAAAGATATAAAAGGATTTACTATATTGAATAAAGTTATCCTCTAAGTTATTTATTTATAAAGAAGAAAAAAATTATGTTGTAATTAGTATATTATTTTTTAATACAATACTCATTTATATATCTGGTTTACCATGACTACAAAACTCTTTAGTCCTTTGGGATTTGATTCCTTGTAATCATGAAAATTTAATTAGTAGCAGACACTGTCTCTGGGAACTCTAGGGATGGGTCACTAAATATTCATCACATGTGTATGACCGTTCATCATCTTGACCAAGACCTATGTATGTATTGGTTTAATTTAATTTAATTTAATTTATTTCATTGGTTTTTAATTATTTAATATTAAGTTAAATATGATGGTCTATGTTTCATCCTTACCACTTTTATTATATAGGACTTGGGTGCCTAATGATGTTTATGTAATTCCACTTAAATAATCCTTAGGTTCCCCTCACCTGTGTGTGAGTTAAAAATACATGCAATAAAATGAGTATCCTAAGGTTCATGTCGGGGGTTCATGATAGAATTGAGATGGTACTAACCCAAGAAAGACATGGGTGGATAGATGGAATGTTATAACTCATTCTAAGACCAACACAATGAGTTTTCCCATAGGTTTTAGTTTTATTTATTTTCCACTAATAAATCAACAATTAGATAAACTCATGATTGAGTCATTTATTTATATATTTATTTATTTCTAATGAATTAATTATTTTATGGATGTAAGACCATGATCACATAAATAAATATATTAATATTAAAATATAAAATTTAAATAATTTTATTATGTATAAATTTTTTTATCAAAACATGGTCAATCACTTAAGTAAAATCTAATAAATATTAATAAGACATGTAAAGGATAAAACAAGAAGATTTTATGCATAATAATTGAAAAATTGCTCTATTGAGTGGATCCTTGAACCTACTTATGTTTTGATAATTATAAAGTATTATTATTTTTATTTTCTTTAAATTTATTATTACTTTGAATTGTATATTGATTAAATTTTGTACAACTTTGTGTATATTATAATATTTTTTTTCTTAAAATATCATAATATTTCATGTTTTGAATTGTCATAACATGTTATAAAAGTTTTATATTGAGTTTCCATGATAAATAACTCATTTGGTACCTTAACATAACATTTTTACATGTTTATACTATTCCCACATAGCCAATTCATGAAGAAATTTGTCCCACATAGCCAATTTACATAGCTAAATCTCACACGAAGCCAATTTACTTATCACCATGCATTCAATTTTCTAGAATCAATTTCATTGTGTATTTAGACCATATGTCATTATATATAATCTAAATTGAGTGATTAATTTCTTAATTGAAATATAATAAAAATTTATACACTTCACTATAAGAAATAAATTTCTTAACATAACTCTATAATGTCATGTTTTCAGTCTGATTTCTGCAGTTTTTTCATAATTGTTTTTCAATAACTTTTTTTATAATAAATTGAGTTATAGAAATCCCATTAAAGTGATTATTGGCTACTTGGAAAGATAATAAAATAGTTATAATATAATAAACTAGACCCAAAGATGATTATTCCACTTAGTATGTCTATTTTAGGTCTTAAACTTGATAACTCAATCTATTTATAGATTTCATAAAATCATATACATGAATCCCTTACATAAAATTGCCAAAATAAATCACCTACATCGATTAAATTTTGTAAAGAACCTATGTAAATTTTACAATGTGAATTTCTTATGTGGTGAGTTATAAATACTTAGATAAAACACTTACATGAATTTTCTTATGTGGTTTATTGAAATTTACACAGGTTGTTCTAAAATTTGTAAATTTTCTCTATTTTACATATTGTATCATATTTTTATTTTCTAATTGTTCATTTCATATATTTAAATTTTTCTAATGACTTTATAAATTCATATTAATGATTTATAAGTTGTGATAAGTTTTTTTTACTGTTTTAAACATGATTTTGGGAAGATAAAAGGGTGTTCTATTTTCACGCATGAAACTTAGTACTTGAAACTCAAGAAATAATTTTTATTATTTTATGTTGTTTTCTTTAATTATATTATTTATTAATTAATATTACCTGATTTTAAACTCATTAAAACTTGTTTTATTACTCTTAATGTAGTATTATTATGTATTGAAATTCTTTTCATGTTTACTTCTTGTTTTAAATGGAATTATTTTAAATTTTCCATTTTAAATTAAAACATTCCATTTTAATGGGATCTTTTATTGACCTATTATTATGGAAATTTTTTAAATATATTTGTTTGATGATTTCATTTTTTAATTATTCATCATTATTTTAAATTCTGATCTTGATTTGAGTGATTATTATGTATTGATAATTTCTCTCTTTTCTATCTCTTTTTGATAATCAAGTCTTATCATTTTTGAATTTTGAATTTTATAACCTTTATTAGATGTGTTGATTTTATTTATTTTAAAATGGATCTTGATCCTTTATAATGTGTTGTGCATTCATGTTTCAGAATAATCAAGTTATACTTCTTCCATCATAGGTTTCATAAATTTTCAAGTGATTCAGTGCGAAGAGCATGGTGGTGTTCATACTATGATGTTCTATAGATTCTACCCATGCCGAAAATTTATCACTTCTGATGGAAAATATCTCAAGGTATGAATAAAAACATATATTATTTCTTCTTTTCCTTGATGATATTATCATGATGATTCAACTGAAGAACCAATACCTGTGTTTTATTCTTCTTCCTATATCTCACACACACTCACTTTTCTGTTTATGATTTTACATACAAAATAATTCTTCTTTTATTTTCTTGGGTTGTGGCTCATATATTCTAAAGTCAATACCATTTAGTTTTTGACTCCAATAGTATAAATTTAGTGTTATAATTGGGTTACAACTCCCCATTCAAAAGTCAGGTGTCTTGGTTATTCCTCCACTAGAAAAAGTAGTTTTTAATCAGGTTATGACCCTGTAACGTCCCAGAACCAAATTTCACTCAATATTGTCCTGAGGATGGTTGGATTCAAGGCCTCAAGCGCATCTCCCCAAACACCAGAGGCTACAAAATAGTAGTGAGGACTTAGGTGAGTCATTGGGGAGACTATTCCGTCATTACTAGAGTATATCATAGTGGAATTAAAATACATACAATAGTGGAAGAGAATAAATAATAAGTCAAATAAAAAGTAAGACATGACATGAATACATATCTATAATACTAAAACATCACATATATAATGATGTAGATAATACATTTTTCTAGAAAGCATCCATAATAGTACATGTAAATACAATACAATACAAGTCTCAAAAAGAACGAAAAGACCAAAAGTCCATGTAGCATCATAAGAATCAACTTGGTCCCACACTCTCCTTCTCCAAAGAAAATATCAACAACTTGTATAGGGGAAATTTGTACTACCATCACCTACAACCATATAATCTGTTTGGGTCCCTAAGGAGTCCCAAATAGGATGTGAGATAAAAATTCTAGTAGGTAACCACCCAGAGGTCTATACAGTCCTAACAATAATATAAAAAGTTATAGAAAGTGTAAGTAAGAAGTAACGTAAAAGTTAATTACCATCGAATAAGTCTACTGTAACAAGTTAAACCAAATATCCTCCCAAGGATCCCTGCAACAAGAGTTATCACCTAACAAGAAAGCTAAGAAAGTAAACAAATCACATGGCCACGTTGTACACCCATTTATATGAAGTATCCCATGACCATACCGTACATCCATCCATATCAAGTAACCTATGACCATGCCATATATAGAAGTCAAGTATCCCATGACCACATCGTATAATGATGTGTAGACCAAAAGGGCTGGATCCAAGGCGTAATGCACAAGGGAATCCAAGTAAGAAGCATAGACCATGAAGGGTTGAATCCAAGGTGCAGCAGACCAAGGAATCCACATCAAGTCCCATAGGTTTCCCAGTGGAAAATCAGTCTTGGCACTGGTTGGAGTCCTAGGAGGATTCTTACCGACATGTCCTATACGATTCCAAACAATCCATATCCACAGGGTAGCAATGACCGATGCATCCCATGAAATCAAGACCCAAGGGGAAGAGTCAACCCAAGGCATCCACTATTTCATTCCAGATCTATGGAGAGTAGTCCATGGAATCTACCAAACCATTCATTAAATTCATTTAATTTATATAATAAACCCATGTGAGTATACCCACTAACATAAAAAAGAACAATACATGAGTATACCCACTAATTCATTCCATTTATCATTCACAAATCATATGGGCCTACCTTTCCATATTACCCCTTTAACATGCCATTAGTCAATTCATATAGGTATACCCACCCATAATAACACATTTACAATTTAAACCATTGAATCAAAATAAGCATGGAATCACATGATATAACTAATAAAGGAGAAAGTACATCTCCTAGGAAAGTTATTCAAAACTATCAAGGCATTAACAGGATTCCTATAACTAGGGAAGCACAAGAACACACCCTTTGGGTGGTTTAAATAAGAATAAACATGCCATTTCCTTAAGGTGTATACCATGGGTGACCTTGAATTGAGAAATCGGTGCCAATGCACCTAAATAGAAATATGAGTATCCTCACTAGGTTCGCCTACATCAACTATAAGAAACATGCTAAAAAATAAGGGTGCGTCGAAAATTCCGGTGAACGGTGTATCGGTCAAATGCCTGAAAGCACTAGAAAAGCCAAAGAAAAGCATAGAACACCTACCTTATCTATCCATAATTGTTCTCATCCAGTATCAATTCATGATTCATCTATTTTAAAGAGAAATATGAAGAATAGATTTAGAATGAGAAATTAGGGCATATGAGCCTAAAATCAAATATCAGTCATTGTTCCAAAGAATCAAGAATGTCTAAAAATGAATTGAGTACATACCTATGCAGTTTCAATGTGACAGACAGTGGAAGAATCATATTCCAGATGTCTTATTGATCTGAAAAACCATAATAGATGGGTTAAGACTCTAAAAAATGAGAGGAAACTACTTTTTGTAGAAAAATTAGAGGATACTAACTCTATTTTTAAAAAATCCCAAAGGGAAATTACATGACGTTTCATCCCATTACATGGAATGTAATGCCATATTTTCCTTTTCTAAAGAAAAAATCATACACATCATCAAAGCTCCCAAAAAGACCATTACACATCCTAAAATGGGATTAAATGATGTGTATCCCCCATTTACAGAATGTAATTGGCCTGCAACCAACCTTCATCCTTCTAAACTCTTCTTTCCCAAGTATAACACAACCATCCCACAACTCGGCTTAGGGTCTAAGACAAAAAGGAAAGTAAAAAATGCTGGAACCTAAAAATAAAAGGTCTGTACCTCAAGAAAAACCCATGATCTTACAATCTTCCCCCCTTATAGAAAATCATTCCTGAATTTCTCTCTAAAGGGTGGTCAAGATTGGTATGAGAACTACCCTATACAATGAGCACATACATTGGACTCCCTCTCCCAAGTCTCATCCTATAAACAGTCATGTTTCTATATAACCCATACTAGAGGAACTGACTGACCTCGGAGAACCTTCATGCTCCTGTCAACTATACGAATGAGATACTCCTCAAAGGATTCATCAACCAGTAACTCAACCCCCTCAGGATGAAAAAAACAAGATAGGTCTGAACGATAGCGGAGCAGCTGAGATACATGGAAGAATTCATGCATGGATCAGTACCTATGAGGTAACTACAACTGATAGGCTATCGATCCAACTCTCTACAGAATCTCGAATGGCCCGACATATAGTGGTGGAAGCTTATCCTATCTCATAATCCACTAGTGTCCCAACCTCAGTGAAACATGAAAAAGAACCAATCCCCGACCTTTAACTCTATAGGCCACCTATGACAATCAACATAATATTTTTAATGATATTGTCCTGTAGCTATCTTCCTCTGAATCAACTGGACCTGCTCAAAAGTCTTCTATATGAGACGTGGTCCTAGTAAATTTGCCTCACCTACCTTTAACTAGTACAAGGGAGAACAACATGGCCTACCATATAAATCCTTGTAAGGCTCCATCTGTATGGTCTCCTGATAACTGTTATAATAGGAAAATTCAAAAAGGGGAATGTGCCTCTCTGAAGAGCCCCTAAAATCCGAGATGCATGCTTGTAACATGTCCTCTAGAACTTGTATTGTATGCTCTTGTTGGAATCATTCTAAGGCTAGTATTATTTACTTAGGAGAACCTGTGTACCCAACAACCTATGAAAACTCTTCCAGAAATGACACATAATGTGGGTGTCCCTATCTAAAATGATTGTGCGTGGGACCCCATGAAGACGTACCACCTCTTAGATATAAAACTTACTAATCTCATCAACACTGAAGGTGTCCTTGATCGGTAAGAAATATGTAACCTTCGTAAGCCTATCAACAACAACCCACATAACATCATTACGTCAAGAAGACCTTGGTAAACCAGTCACAAAGTCCATTGTGACATAATATCATTTCCACTCTAGAATATGTGATTTCTATAAAATCCCATCTGGTTGTTGATGTTCTGCCTTCACCAACTAATAGTGGGAACACCTCATAACAAAACCAGCTACCTCTCTTTTCAGACTCGGCCACCAGTACTAATGACGTAAGTCATGATACATCTTGGTGACACTAGGTTTCACTTACCAAGATGAAACATGAAACTCCCACATCAAATCATCACATATATCCATAGGAACCCAAAAAAATATATGGATATGCAAGATCTCATCCTCGCCTACTGTTCAACTAGGAGGATGGTTGTCACCTACCACACTCTCCTATAGAACTAGGACCTATAAATTTGATAGCTGGCTCATCTTAACTCTTTCCAGTAGGGTAGAGGTCATAGCTAAGGATGATAAATAAGTATGTCCCTATTTTTCTTACACCTCAAGATGCATCTCAGAGAAAAATTCCATAATCTTCCACTTGCTACTAGCCTGCTGCACTATGCGTATCTAAGTCCTCTTACTTAGTGAATTGGCCATTCTATTTCCTTTTCCAGGCATGTAGGAAAGCTCTAAGTCAAAGTACTATAGGTAGTAGGAAATCTCTAAGTCAAAGTATTGTAGGTACTCCACCCACCTTTTCTATCTTAGATTAAGATAAAATTTTGTAAAGATATACCTGAGTCTTTTTTGGTCTGTGTACACCACAAAATGCTCTCCCAGTAAGAAATATTTCCAAAAGCATAAATCATGAACAACAAAAGCTAACTCCAAATCGTGCATCAGGTAATTTCCCTTATGATGCATCAATTATCGAGACCCGTATGCCATGATACAATCCCCCTACATCACCACTTCCCCCATCCTAATAAATGAAGTGTAATAGTAAACTATGTAACTCCTTCCCTTCTCTGGAAGTATTAGGACTGATGCGGATGTTAACCTCCCTTTCAGCTCCTGAAAGGCTACCTCGTAAGAATATGACCATATAAACTTCACACCCTTCTTAGTCAAGCCCATAAATGGCGATTCTAATCATGAAAATTCCTATATAAAATGTATGTAGTATCCTTATAGCCCTAAGAAACTCAATATGTCAAAAAATTTGTTGGGTTGTTCTGAGGAAACTACTGCTCTCACCTTCTCTAGGTCAACAAACCCCTATCTCTGAGATTATGTGACCTAAGAAGTGAATCTTATCCATCCAAAAGTGTAAATTTGTGAGCTTATCATATAAATGGTGCTCTCTTAGTGTATTTAAAATGATCTCAAGATTGTTGGAATGGTAATGTTGATTGTGAGAATACACCAAGATATCATCCATGGAAACCACCAAAAAAGAATCCAAGTAAGGATGGAACACCCAGTTCATCAATACAATAAAAACCACTAAAATTTTCAAGAGACTAAATGATATAACCAGATACTCATATAACCCATACCTACTAAGAAATGATATATGAGGTATTTCTAAATGTCGAACACGCACTTGGTGATATCCCAACCTCAAGTCAATTTTCAAGAACACTCGAGCTCCTTGAAGTTGATCAAACATGTCATCTATCTGGGGAAAGGGATATCAGTTCTTAACTGTCAGCTGGTTTAGTTTCTAACAATCCACACATATCCTAATGGTACCATCCTATTTTTTCAAAAAAAGGACTAGTGAACCCCATGAACAATTACTGGGTCAGATAAACCCCTTCACCTCCAAATCCTCTAGCTACGTCTTGAGCTCCTGCAGCTCAGTCGTAGCCATCCTGTAAAAAGGAATGGATACCGGTTTAGATCCTAGCACTAGATCAATGGGGAAATCCACCTCTATATCAGGAGGTAAAATAGAAAAGTAATTGAGAAACCCATCCCTAAAGCCCTCAACCACTGGAGGAAAGTCCACCTGACTCACCCCCTGATCATCCAAAAACAAACTGCGATATGGGTTGTCATTCTACCCAACTCATGATGCTTGGGTCCATCTCATCTTACCTAGATATCCCATTCACCCCTGTGAATAAAACCTTCAACCTCTAGTGATGTGAAAGTCACCCTTCCGTGATAACACTCAAGGTACACTCGATAAGCTACTAGCCAGTCCGCCCTGAGAATGATGTCAAACCCTATAATCTCAAGGGAATAAAGATCCCAAATGAAGTGAAACCCACCAAACTTAAGGGGGAAATCCCTAAAATGGATCCACATCACCCGTTCTGATCCCCAACAGTGTTTCTAGCATCAAAATTCCTTTATAAAGAAAAATCACAAGCCCAAGGCTTTTAACCACCTGTGCATATATAAAACTATGAGATGTACCTATATCAAAAATAGAATATGAAATAACAGAGGCTACTAAGATCGTACCTCTCACTGTAGATGGTATATGATCCTAATTTTATTGGTTTTATTTCACAACATAAGTCTAGCCGGTACCGCATCCCTATGACACTATCTGGTTACCCTGAAATGATCCACCCTGCTATCTCTAAGAAACTAGTGTTTGGCTACCATGACCATGACCACCATTGCCTTGGACTAACTAGCCTACACTAGTCCAGCTCCCACTCTGACATGGATATAAAGAACCTACTCCTAAACCCAATGTCAAAGATGACCCCTACTAATTGCAATTGGAAGGAATTTCTTGGAAAACCGCTTCATGAGGCCCATCATATCACAAGATGGACACTTAACTAGGTCCCAGTCGAACTGATTCTTCATGTGGCCTCACCCCCCACACCGATGGCAATACACCAAGCTTACTGTACCCATATCCTGACTGGAAATCATATCATAGTAAATGTCAAAATGGTCCTTCCTACCTGAATACATAGATACACTGGGGTGAGAAACAACACTCCCCTGTTATGTACCCCCAACTTCCCTTAGGTTCCTCTTTGTGATAAGTTCTTGATTCACAATCTCATTGATAGAAGTCAACATGAACACATTGACCTAATACTTGATAGAATGTCTGAGACCTTCCTCCATGTATCTATCTCTCAAAAGCTCATAAATAAGATACATCAGCACAAAACACTACAACTCTGTAAAGAGTTCCAAGTATTCCATAACTTTCATCATGCCCTGCTCTAGACACATGAACTCATTATCCCACTCTGATCATAGAGTCATGAGGTAAAATTATTCAATGAATAGGGTTTATAAATCATCCCAACCCATCTATCATAGTCTATCATCTTGGTTCATAACTTCCCACTATCACATTTCTACTTCACATAGCATATAAGAAGCAAGCTTTACCCTCCTCTCAGGAGGTGCCTCTAGATTCTCAAAAATCACTACTGTGGTTTCAATCCACAACTTTGAATCCTTTATACCACCATCCACCCAAAACATGGGAGGATGCTACTACTGGAACACTTGTGTCAGCTCATTCATAGTCAAGGAAGGCTGTGGTTCTCCTTAGAAAGTCTGCATATTGAGAAAAAAGCCCTTGCATAACTATTCCTCAACACCTGTGTCCAAAGTAGCCTATAGTTCTGTAGATATAAATAAAAGAGGATAAACCGGTAGTCCATGACCCACCATCTCTAGATTATGGTCTTCACCACCTTCATGGTGCACCATTGGAGGTCATTGTGGTGGCATGTCTCTACAATGCCAAGAACATGCCTTTGGAAAGAACAACATCAAAGCACAAAGCTCAAAAGCGTAGGACATGTCAAAACCCTTATAGGAACCAATTAAAACCACAACCAACTCCTAAAGAAATAACTATATAAGGAACAACCACCAACCATAAGAAACTCTACCTCTTACCCACTAAAAAGTCAAGTATAGGTCAAGTCTCTATCCATCATTTCAAGTATCCATTTCACTTTCACAATTAAATTATTCATAAAATTTCACTAAGGGTTTACAAATTTCAAATCCATGAGGTCATATAGCACCTCATGAACCCAAAACTTAGTTCCCATTACAATCCACACATAGAACAATTTCATTTTAGCAATTACAGATCGTTGGTGTATCATTTCCCAATCCGTAAGGGCCCATACTCCTTATGAATTGAAAGATGATGTCACTACTCTATTCACTGCACCGAAACTATTGCAACAACATGAAAAACTATAAAAACATCTATCACAACATCATGAAACAAGTAATGAGTCCTAAATGGCATGGTATAATGCATGTAATGTGATTTATAACAATGTCCTATATAATTCATGAGATGTAATACCCTTATGTCATCAGGTTGCAACAGAAATATAACCTATAGTTTCATCAAAAGTTACATTATAAACCAAGTGCATCACCCAAAGATGAAATCAATAAACTGTAATAGTCAAAATCCAAAAGATAACAATTTCATTAGAGGAAGTTTGGATTTTACCTATATGCTGGGAAACTATTCTCAGTCACAGTTTATTACCAAATTCCATTTCATTTCGATCCCTGTCTAATGTCACCAAACAGTATGGAAAATTAGAAAATACTCCTCTGATAGAACTTTGAAATGTCCCAAACCCAGATTCCACTCAACGGTGCCCTAATCCCAATTTTCCACAAGGCCTCAAGAACATATCCCCAAATATGAGACACTACCGACTAGAAGTGAGGTACTAGGTGAGTCAGTGGGGAGACTATGCCCTCATTACCAATGTATATCACAACGGAAGTCAAATACACACAATAGATGAAGAGAATAAATAACAAGTCAACTAAAAAGTATGAAAAGACAGGAAAAAAAATCTATAATCTAGAAATGTCACATGTAAAATGACCCAAATGACACATGTATCTAGTAAGCATCTAGAATAGTACATGGTAATACAATACAATACAAGTATCAAAATAAAAAAAGACCAAAAGTCCCGGTAGCATCGCAAGCCTCAGTTTGGTCTCATTCTCTCCTTCTCCAAAGCAACTATGAACAACCTGTACTATGGCACTTTCACATACCATCACCTATAACCATATAATATGTTTGGGTCCCTAAGGAGGACAAAATAGGGTGTGATATAAACATCCCAATAGGTATCCACCCAGATGTCTATACAGTTCTAACACTAATATACAATGTGCTAGAAAGTGTAAGTAATTAGTAACATAAAAGTGAATTCCCATGGAATAAGTATACTGTAACAACTAAAACCAAATAGCCTCCTAAGGTTCCCTATAATAAAGATTCTTCTCTTAACAAGGCAACTAAGAAATTAAACAAATCACATGTCCATTCCGTACTCCTATATGTATCATGTATCCCATGGACACACCGTACATCCATCCTTATCAAGTAACCAATGACCATGCCGTATGAAGAATTCAAGTATCCCACAACCACATAATATAGTGAAGTATAGACCACAAGGGCCAGATCCAAGGTGTCATGTACTAGGAATCCATGTAAGAAGTGTAGACCATGAAGGTCTGGATGCAAGGTGCAGTAGATCAAGGCATCCACATCGAGTCCCATAGGCATACCAGAAGAAACTCGGTATAGTAATTGGTTGGATTCATAATAGCATGTGTACCAACATGTACTACACAAGTCCAAGAAATCTAGATCCATAGGGTAGAAAGGCCCTAAGTCATCCCACAGAATCATGACCTAAGGGGAAGATTCAAACCAAGGAATCCACTACTGCATTCCATATCCATGGAGAGCAGTTCACGTCATCTATAAAACCATTCATTCAATTTAAAAACTTAAACCCATGTGAGTATAACTAATCACAAAAACAAGCACAATACCTGAGTATACCCACTCATGAATTACATTTATCATTCAAAAATCATACAGGTCTACCCTCCCATATTACCCCTTTAACATGCCATTAGTCAATCATATAGGTATACCCACCCATAACATCACATTTTCAATTTAATTCATGGAATCAATATAAGAATGGAATCACTAAGAAAGGAGGTTGTACATTTTCTAGGTAAGTTATTCAAAACTATCAAGGCATTAATGGGCTTCCTCTAACTAGTCAAGCACAAGAACACACCCCTTGGGTGGTTCAAAGAGGCATAAACATGTCATTTACTTAAGGCACATCCCATGGGTGACCTTGAATCGAGAAACATGTTCAAATTCACCTAAATAGAAACTAAGATTATCCTCACTAGGTCCACCTATATCAACTACAAGCAACTCACTCAAAAACGATCATGTGCTAGAAAGTCTGGTGAGCATCATATCGGCCGAATGCCTAAAAATCACCATACAATCCAAATAAAAGCCTAAAATTACTACCTTATCTATGTAGTAGATTTCTTGTCCAGTATCAAGTCCTTATTCATCCTGTTTTAGGAGAAACATTAAGAACAAATGAAGAATGATAAATTAGGGAATATGGTTCTAAATCCAAATAGTGCAGTCATTGTTATGAAAAATAAAGAACAACTAAAAAGGAATCGAGTACGTACCGATGTGGTTCCAATGTGACTGATGGTGGAAGAATTGGAGTCCGAACAACTTCTATATTTGAAAAACCATAATAGATGGTTTAAGGCTCTCAAAAATGAGAGAAAAATACTTTTCATAGAAAAATTGGAGTCTACTGCCTCTATTTTTAAAAATCCATTGTGGGAAATTACATGATGTGTAATCCCATTACACAACATTGTATTGAATGATTTTACTTTTCTAAAGAAAAACTCATACACATTGTGAAATATCTTGACCAGAACCATTACACATCATGAAATGGGATTTCACAATGTATATCCCCCATTCACAGTGTGTAGTCATCCTGCAACCATCCTTCAGCCTTTTAGCCTCTTCTTTCCCAAGTAAAACCCAACCAGCCCACAACTCAGCTTAGGGTCTAAGGAAAAAAGGAAAGTAAAAAAAATTTAAACCCAAAAAGAAAATCTCTGTACCTCAAAATGAGTATCAAGACTTCATTATAGGTGAATAAAAACTTTGAAGAAAATGTTACACTGATTCACAAGAATTATGAATAGAATGAATTCTCTTGGAGAAACATTGCAAAATCTAGTGTTCATAGAATGAGTCCTACATGTACTACCAAAGAAATCGAATGAAAAATGGTCACCATTGGTGAAATAAATAACTTCAAAGAGTAAAATATTGATGAATCAATTGGATAAATGATTTAGTATGGATGAGAATTGAAGAAAGTCATTGAAGAGTAGAAAAAAGGTGTAGTATTTAGATATATAAATGTTTTTTATACTAAATATTCTAATTCTAAACTATAAGATATTGAAAAAGAATAAATGGATTATATTATTATTTTATTATATAAAATAATGAAAAAGAAAGGATTCAAGAATTAATTTAGAAGATACCCTTAAATGGAAAAATTAAAGGGAGATAAGAAAGGAAGTACTAGCTGTAATACATTAGATGTTAGTTGTTTTGAGTGCAGGAAGAAAGGGTATATCAAGCACGACTATCCAAAAATAAAGAATAAATAAAAATACAAAAATAATGAAAAATTCATTGAAAAATAATTGATGTTATATCAAATAATCTAATTATAGTGAACAATATAAAAATGTGAAATAATCTTCTAACTTGTTCTTCATGGATTTTTTGAATGGGGTTTGTGATTTTGGATTTTCTTCTAGATTTTTTGATTCTGATTATGATTCTTAATATCTAAATGTTTTTGAATTAAATAAATAAATTGAATGATTCAGAAAACATGTCTTCAAATATTTTTATTTATATAAAAATATAAAATAAAATTATGAGAAACTTATTTCTAAAAATAAATTTATTTTACAAGAGAATGAAAAATCAAGAAATACTACCTCTGCTTCTCATTATAAATATTATAATAATTTGAATTATTATCTAAATTTTAATAGTTGAATGGACCTAAAGCCTTATATTATTTATTTATTTTTTAGAAAATTACCTTTTTAGCTATGTTGATAGGGAACACATACATGATCTATAGGAACAAAGTTATAAGGCACATTAAATAACCTGAGGGCCTAGAGGCACAATGCCCAATACATGACCTGAATGTCCAAAGTGCTAAGTACACTGGAATTACCCCTCCCTAGTGTCTGCATCATTTAAGGTGCCAAGCTACCCATCTAAAATAGATGACTATCTATAATTTCATTGTGCAGATATTTGTAGTGCCATGTATAAATAACGATTATTATACCCTTTCATTATTTGAATTCAATTAGATCTAATTTTGTGGCTGCTACTTACTATGAATACTATTCTAGGGTGTGATCTTGTGAGGTATATCTGAACTACTTCATGGTAATATAGCCTAAATCCTATGGCCCAGAGGGCTAAGATATCCCAAATTACATATAACCTGAAGGAAAATAGTGTCCTAAAGGCCCTATGGACCACATGCCCAAACTGGTGGCCTAAAGGCCTAAATTAGATGAATAGTTCTGACAGTTATAGTATTGTACCATAATTGTTGTAATAATTCTATAATACAAAAATAGTAACATGAAAATATCTCTCCACTAGGATTTGGCCATGGGTTTTATGTAGGATTATGGGCTGTGTTAACCTCTCAGCTACTACCTGAACTTCTCTGCTCAGGATTTGAATGAAAAATTGAAATAGGAAGTTCAAAGTATTAATAAAATTTTATATTCTTTCATTATAGTTCATGAAAAATATAATATATTATTTCTAAGAATAAAATAAATAAATATAAATATTATATTGTCTATGATAGTATATTACCTCTAATATATCAAAATCATTTTGTGAAAAGTAAGAATGGTTATATATATACTATTACATGTTTTTAATGTGGAATGAAAGGTCACTATGAAAATAAATGATCCCTTAGATTAAAACTATATTTGGGATTTATTAAGAGTCAAATTTCTAATTTTTTTATCTACTGTACCATATAATAATTTTTTAAATTCTATGTTGTCACCTAAAAAATGTTTCACTAATCTAATTGGTCCCAAAGGATCCTGGGTACCAAAAATGTAAAGTAATTTATTTTCTAAGTAAAAATGTCTTGGATGTCTCAAGAATGACATATGGTATGTGGATAATGGATGATTTAGGGTTATGGTTAAAGACCCATGAAATTATATTACTTACAAAAAATGTGATGAAGGAACTTTTACATTTGGATATAATTCGAGAGGTATTATAAAAGGTTTTAGTAAAGTCAGTATTTCTAATTCTACTTTTATTTATAAAGATTTATATACTAAAGTTTTTTTTTTATTTTTTATTTCTAAATTATGTGATTATGGAATGGAAGTTAAATAATAAATGACAATTTTATACTTTTAAGGGTTGTTTATTTATTATTTTCTCCTAATCAAAAGAAAAAAAATTTAAAATATTGATTTTTATGAACTAACTATCCAACTTGTTAAGTGATTAAATACTGTGCATAGTGATATCATTATTTGGCATCGAAAATTAGATCATGTAATTTTTTTTAATATTATATAAGCTATCTAAACATGATAATGTGGTAAAGTTACCTACATTGAAGAAAGAATAAATTCATGTTTGTGGTGCTTGAATGAAAGGGAAACAACATAAAGGTTCTCTCAGACCTATCAATCATATAAGTAATAATAAGAATTTATAGTTAGTAAATATTGATCTATTTGGTCATGATAAAATTTTTACCACTATATGAAATAAATATACTATTGTTATTATTGATGATTATATTATATTTACATGGGTCTATTTCTTTACACATAAAAATGATACTTTATCAAGAGTTATTATTTTTTTTAATTTAGTTCAAAATAAAAAAGGTTGTATGATTTTTTATATTCCTAGTGATTAAAGAGGATAATTTTATAGTTTAGATTTTTTTTTTAAAAATGGTTGTTTTTATAATTTTTTGGCTCTTAGAACACCATAAAAAATGTTTTTATATAATATAAAAATAGAACTCTTATTGAAATAGACAGAACTATGTTAAGTAAATATAGTTTTCTGCAATATTTTTTGGCTGAATCCATTTTTTTTACTTATTATATTTCATTTAAAATTCTTATTATAAATTTTCCAAGTAAAATTATTATGAATAGTTTAAAGGTAATAATCATAGAGTTTTTTATTTTTGAGTTTTTGGATATAAGGTTTTTATTTTTAGTTCAAAGTATAATTTAGATAAATTTAATGATAAAAGTGATGAAGGTATTTTTCTTCATTATCTTAATAATAGAATTTTTTTTGAGTTTATAATAAAATATATCTGGTTATTGAAGAATCTATTCCTGTTATGTTTAATAAAAATAATGGGAAATGTAATTCTTTTTTTGATGTTTTTTATCACGAGTTTATAGATTTTAAATTTTGGGAAGAAAAACCTTAGGCTAAGGACTAATAAATTAAGGGCGATCATACTCCTTGTCGACTTGATCCAAGATCATGGTAGATTCATAAATATCATCCTGTTAAAAATTTTATTGGTAATTTTGATTCTAGTATTAATACTTGAAGTTATCATTTTAATTTTTATTATAATTCTACTTTTATTTCTGATTTTTTCCCAGATAATGTTGTTGATGGTTTAAATGGTAATAATTATATTGTTTGAATGAATGATAAGTTTAATCAATTTTCTATAAGTTATTTTTGGTCTCTAGTTCAATCCCTTATAGATAGGTATGCGATTTTAACTAAATGGATTCTTAGAAATAAGATAGATGAATCTAGACAAGTTGTTAAGAATAAAGATAAAATTATTGCTCATGGTTATTTTTAATAATAAGGTATAAATTTTGATGAATAATTTCAACTATTTCTATAATTGAATCTATTATAATTATTTTATCTTTTTCCTTTTTTCACGGTTTTAAGTTATTTCAAATAGATGCTAACAATTCATTTTAAATGGTTTTATTTTCTAATAATTTTGTGTTTCTAAACCCTCTGGTTTTGAAAAGAAAAAATTTTCCAAGCATTTTTTTAAATTATCAAAATATTTATATGGTATTAAAAAAGAACCTCATGTTTGTTATATAAAATAAATTTGTTTTTGTTAAAAATTGATTTTAATAAAGGTAAATTTATTTATCAAAATAGTTTATAACTATATAATTATTGTTCAAATTTATGTTCACTATATTTTTTTTTTCATTTTCAAATTATTTTCATCGAAAAGAGTTTTCAAATTTGAAGGAATGTAAACTTGACATTCTTATCGGTGAACTCAGTTTTTTTAGGTGTTCAAGTTAATCAAAGAAATGATGGTGGTTTCATGAATTTGTGTAAATATTATAAAGACTTGGTTAAGCATTTTTGTATTTATTTTTATAATAATTTGAAAACCATTATTAGTGTTAGTTGTAAACTAGATACTGATGTTTCTAGAAAATCTATTGATTCTAAATTATTTAGATCCATGATTGTAATTTTTTTGTATTTGAATAATTTTATACATGATATAATTTTAGTGGTAGTTTATATTATAGATTTCAATATCATCCTAAGGAATATTAGTTAAAGGATATTAAATTTATCATTAGATATGTTAAATGAACTATTAACCATTGATTATTTTTTCTAGATAAAATTATTTTTATTTGATTAATTAATCTGACTCTAGTTTTGGAGGATCCATAATTGATAGAAAAGGTACCATAGCTATGTGTCATTTTCTTTGAAAAAATTTAGTTTTTTGGAGTTTAATAATACAAAATTATTTTTCTTTATCTAATACTAAGAGTGAATATATTTTTTCTGAATCATATTGTTCTCAATCATTATAGATTAAATACATTTTTATATAATTTTGGATTTAATTTTGAAAGGATAACCATTTATTGTGATAATTATTATACTATTTCTATTTCAAAAAACCCTTTATAATATTATAAATCCAATCATATTTACATTCAATTTCATTTTATTTGAGATTTTTTAATAAAGAAGTTACTATTTTAGAATATGTTCCAAATAAAAATCAACTTATAGATATTTTTATGAAAACATTAGACTTTTATAGGTTTGAGAAAATCATGTTTTAACTTGTAAGGATGATTATTTATATTTACATTTTTTGGTTTGATTTTAGGGGGAGTTTGAGTATGTTTATATGCTGAAATTTTCATATTTACATGAAATCCATGGAATCTAGATTCAATTTTTGAAATTACTATTGTTTAATTTCTATATATATTTGTTTATTATATTATTATATTAATTTATCTCAAACATACAAGATAATGTTAAATTACTATATAAAATTTTAGTTTTCATAAAATGTTATTTTATGATAGATTTATCATTTTTTTATAAACATATTTTAAAACTATAGTCATTATATTGGGGATACTTGAAACATGTTTTTAAAAAATTGAAGGCAATATAGTGATTCCTTAATATTTTTTTTAAAATATGAATGTTTAATAATTTTTTATTAACTATTTAAATTCTTTTTAATTAAATAATTTTTCTTTTTAAACCTAATCCTTTTTATAATTTCAAAAAGAGTGAGAAGTTTTTGAAATTTTACTTGGTTTTGTGGTTATCAAAAAGGAGGATAAATTTTGTTGGATCCTTAAACCACCTTACGTTTTTATAATTAAAAAGATTTATGTAATCTATATTCTTTTAATGTATTAATACATTTAATTGTGTATTGATTAAAGTATTTTTAACTTGTAGTGTATTATAATATTTCTTTTCTTTAAATATCATTAGATTTCATGTTTTGAATGGTAATAACATGTTCTACAAGTTTTTTATTTAGTTCATAGGAAATATAAGTCATTTAGGACCTTAAAATATCATTTTAACATGTTTTTTTTACTATTCTAACATATCCAATTCATATAGCAAATTGTCCCACATAGCCAATTCATGTAGATAAATCTCCCACATATCTAATTTCATATTCACTACATAACTGATTTTCCACAATCATTTTACTTCTATATTTTAACTATATCTTGGGATAGAGAACTAAAAATTGAGTGACTATTTTTTTGGAAAGATAATAAAATTTTATATATTTAATCATAAGAAAAAATTTCTAAGTCGATATCTATCATGTCATAAATTTGGTTATAATTCATTGTATGTTTCCAGTCTTATTTTTATAGTTTTTCAGAACCGTTTTGATACTTTTTTTAATCATAAACTCATTATTAGAAATAAAATTAATGTGATTATTTATTATTTCGAAATATAATAAATTTTATAAATATAATTCAACTGGACCCAAATCCAATTCTTCCATTTTGTATGTCTGTTTAAGGTCTGAAACATGATAAGTCAATCTATTTATAGGTTTCCAAAATTCAGATACATAGATCTCTTTTGTATAATTGCCTACGTGAATCACCTATGTCAATACACTTATTTGAATAACCTATATCAATTAACCTATGTAAATTTATTATATGGTGAGTTTCAACTATTTATAGAAAAACACTTACATGAATTTTCCTACGTGGTCAAAAAAATTTCTATAGGCTGTTCTAAAATCTAGAAATTTACTATGTTTTACACATTGTTTCATTTTCCAATTCTCATCACATTAATTTCACATATTTAAATTGTTTTAATTAATTTATAAATTAATATTAATTATTTAGAACCTATGATATGTTTTTTCTATTGTTTTAGACATGTTTTTATGAAGATCAAATGGTGTTATATTTTCATAAATGAAACTTACAACTTGAAACTCAAAAAATATATTTTTTGATTATTTAATGTTGTTTTCTTTGATTATATTATTTCTAAATTAATATAATTTTATTTTAAAATAATTAAAACTCATTTTCATATTTTAATTTAGTTTTATTAAATTTTTAAATTCTTTAAATGTTTATTTCCTATTTTAAATGGAATGATTTGGAATTTTGTATTTCAAATTGAAATATTCTATTTCCGTGAAGTATTTTTTTAAATTATTATTATGGAACTATTTTAATTTTATTCATTTTATGATTTAATTTTTTTTAATTAGTTTTCATTGTCTTAGATTTTTGTCATGAGTTGAGTGATTATCATGCAAAGATAATTTATCTCTTTTATCTCTTTTCGATAATCAGGTTTTAGTATTTTTTAATTTTGAATTATCTAACATCTCTTATATATGTTTGGATTATTATTTTCAAAATGGAGTTTTATCCTTGCTACTATTTGGTGTGTTCATTTTTCATAATACTCATGTGATACTTCTTCTATGAGAGACTTCTTAATTTTTCATGTGATACTGTAGAGATCCGAAGCTTAACGTACATGGACATTACATTACTTTTGCGGAATACTTAGTACATAACAAAAACACACACACAAGGACCATAATAGTTTAGTGTCTTTGGAAACTCAGAATATAATCTTCTAATCGTGGTGAAAGATCTTCAACATCTCCCATAAAGATATTCCTTTTTTACCTAAAACCTTTCTTTATGTCCTGGGGAAAAGAAAACATAAAAGGGTGAGCTCAAATGTTCAGTAAGGGTAAACAAAAGAAATATCAATCACATCATATTCATAAGAACATAACATTTTGGAAATCTTAACCTGCAAAAGAGATCATAATTTCATTCCATGGGATAAATCATAGAAGTGAAATGTAATCCCAATAATCATAACATAAAACATGAAACTTTTTGGAATACACAAATAATCATAGATAATCATTTCTTATTAGTCAAGACTCATTACCAAGACTATCTTAGTGGACAAAGTCCATTTCTGAACTGAGTTCATTCCTCGTTTCAGTCCTGTTTCACTGAACCGGTTTAACCTGCCGTTCCAGCCATGTCTATATCATGAGATATAAAATCTTTACCCAATTAATTGGAGGGAGATATAGGTCCCACCCATCTCATAATGATACAATTCTTATGTGTGCCACAAAATCATAAACCATACATCATAGCATAACCCATGTAATAAAAATGGGAATCTTAAACATCGTGATATCATAAAACAATTCATATAAGATAAGGAAATTCATAAAAATAATTCCATGACAACATAATCAAATCAATGTAATAATAGGGATAGAAACAGAACCCTTTATTATCTTAGATGGAAAATAATTTTGATAAAACACTTGAACTCCATTCTTGAGGAAAATATCCTTTATACTTCAAAAACATTTTTCATTTCTTAGCATGTCATACAATTTTAAACTAAAAAAAGTTGATTAAAAATAAACTTGAAAAATTGTAAAGGAAGATTCTTGGAAATATTTTTTTAAAAATCCATTCATACCGTATAAGTTAAAAAAACATTCTTCTCGTACTTTTGTCAGAAAAGTCAAAAAGTACCTTGTACGAAAAAAACGACAAAAGATTCCTTTCATATCTTTTACTAAAAACTCACATAAGGGTAAAATTGGATTTAAACAAATGTATGTGGATGGAAATAATATTACATATTAAGGAAACGTGGATGCAGATGATAAAATACACCCCAGTAAATTTCAAAGTATAAACAATCTCGGATAAAAATGAGATTGTGATATTTTCCCTTACCTTAGGTCTGATTTTCTTTGTAAGTGTCTGAACCTCCTATATAATGATTTAAATAGTGTCATTGAATTATTCCAGAATCATACTCATTGTTATGATATCATATATGGTTCACTTATGACTTTATTTTACCCTTTCTTTTGTAAATTCCATGTTAATGAGCGTTTTGGGTAAAATCGTTTCATTTGTCGTCCGTGTTTTGACTTGTAATTATTCATATGATAAATTAGATCATGATTACTTAATTCCAGAATATAAAACTTGATTTATATATAATATATATTTAGAATATACATATATATAATATATCAGTAAATGGAAATAAATACACCGTTCATGGAGACGGCAGGCCGTACGTACGTATGAATGCTGTTTTAGTTTCCTTATTGAGTTGAATGGAATTAAGTAGATGACATAAATATATATATAAATAATTTCAATATCATTATTATTTCATATATTTCATGATTACTTATTATATATACTTTATAATCATTCATGAATGGTTAACGTGGAGAATGAATCTCATCGCGTCGTGGAGACGATATTCCGTACGTACGCACCCGCGGTGATTTCATTTTCCGTAGGATGGATAGATGGTGAAATAGGGTTGTTTCATACTTATAATAACATATCAGTATATGAGTGATACTGATGTTATTACTTCATAATGAAACAACATAAGAAGAATAAGTGGAAGAAGAAATAAAGTTGAAAGAATCGGTAACAGACATTACCTCTTCTTTGAAGCGCCTCTTTGAGTCCTCCTCTTAGGGCACTAAAATTGGTCTTTGAAGAAGACCAGGACCTCTAGGATGTTTCTAGGGGAGTGGAGAAGATAATTTTTCAGGGGTTGTCCGAGCTTGAAGGCTCAAAGTGGTGTGAGGAAGAGAGGTAGGAGGTGCCCTTTTATAATGGAGGAAAGGGGCACCTTTGGAATAACTAAAAATATTATTTTATTATAAAGTCATATTTGGTTTTTAATAGCTCCAAATTAAGTTATTTCGAAGCTAAGGTGGGGATGGGTCGCAATCGTCTCATCCAATATAATTTGGACAAGTTTAGTTTACTATTTTAACCTTATCATTTAGTTTTAACTTTAAGTTAGATAATTTTACTTTTACCGTGTCTTTTTGTGTTCTTACACTATAAGGTTAATAAACTTACTATAACAAGCCAAACGAACTCCAAGTTGTTTATTATTAATATATATAACCTTATCTAAGTCATTTGGCCGAACCTTATATTTTTAGGAATAAAATAACAATTAATAATATAATATTTGTTTTAAAAACTATTTTATGTCAATTTTGACACTATTTAGTAATTGATTTTTTGAAACACATAACAGAATGATTAGTTAGAAAATAGTTACTTAAATCAATACTAACATGTCATATTAACCTAGAAAATTAGTGTAATTCATAAAAAGTCTCAAATTAAATTTATTTGGGTATTTATAACATCAATTATGTCAATATTTCATTAATAAGATAATTACTGCATAATCGTTGTGTCATAAATAAATTAAATTATTTAATGTCTAAAAATTATAAATAAAATACCATTATGTAGGAAATCTTTTTATCATTCTAATGAACATTTATATTTGAATTTATCTTATGTATAACACTATATTAAAAATGATATACTTATTAAATTTTGATTTTAACTATTTTAACCCTTCTTTAAATAAATTAATAATAAATGTCCTAATCTAATCCAAGTGGGTCTAAATGGTCATATTTTATTCCTAATGTTGTTTTTGGTCGAATTAAACTTATCCAATATAATTAGGACATGTGTTAAGGTAATAATAATATCATTTTTACCCTTAATTACCCTATTTTTTTTACCGTGGTAAAAAAAGTAAATAGTTACTATTCACCAAAAATTATTTTCATCTCATTGAACCAAATTTTACTTAATGACTTCAACCATGTCTCTAAGATTTTTGAAATTCCACTCACAGAAGCGGTAAAATTAAGTTTTATGAAAAATTCATTTTTTTAACTACCACTTAGTGGTTTCACTATTCATCAAAAAATGAAAGTTTCCAGAAAAATACCAAAAATTAGGCCTAAGCTATATTTGATATTATGAACTCAAAAATGATGTCTATTTTACCAAATTAAAAACATATCATTTTCATTAATTAATTTAAAAATTAATTCCCATCGTCAAAACAAATAGCATGTTCTTAAGAGATAATAACTATCAAAAGATTGACACTTGTTTATGTCTGGTTTAAATGTGAAATTACATCCAATGAACAAAATTGTATTAAATTGTAAAAATATATTCTAAATATACTTTAAAACCACTCAAATTAATAATTTATCACTATTAATTATTTCAATTAAAAAGGTTGTTTTTAAATAAAATTTAGTAATTTTCACTATTCATCAGAAAATGAAAGTTATCCGAAAAGTACCAAAATTTTACGCTAAGCTAATTTCGATATTCCTAATCCAAAAATGAAGTCCATTTTGAAAAATAAAATTTACAAAATTTCAAAAATTGGTTATTACTATTCACAACGGATAGTTTTAATAATATTTTAATAGCATATTGTTGTTTAGTGAAACTCGGTATTGCGTACTACACGCGCTATCGAGGAAGGTCGCGATTGCGTGTAATGAAAGGAAAGTAAAGGATGCATGTTGTGAAAGCTCCTTTTGGTGTAGCATACAACACAAGACATTAATGAAATTAAAAAGAATATTTTTCGTAAAATCTTGGGGTGTTACATTCTACCCCCCTTAAAATGAATTTCACCCTCGAAATTCGTCGGGGTTATAAATGGTTTACTAATTGAAAGTTTCTTTAATAGAAAACTACATCGTAAAAAGGAATACCAAAACTTCTCTTTAAAAACTAAAATATGAAATGTAACGGTTACCCAAATTAACTCATCACTGGGTTTGCACGTTGGAGAACATAGGTGAAAATATGGATATGGAAGAAAAATCTAACCATCAAGTTCTGATGGAGAGTGGTAGAGAACATGGATATGAAATAGACAACAATCACAAATCCATAGATTTGCGATGATCTAAGGTACCATCTGATTCATCAGATATAAGGGCACTAGGACAACATTTTTGGTTTTCAAGATCATTTCCTCAAAGTTGATGAAATTGGAAATAAAAGAAATACTTTCCTGATTTTGGTACAGTCTCACCATTGTTCGTTCTTTGGACAATTTCCACTTCATCTCTTAAATAAATGAAGTTTAATTTGTCATTCGTGAAGTGTTAGCAGCTCATGTGATAGAATGATGGGTCATTCCATCTGTCTCAAACAAAAAGTTATAAAAGTTATCAAAAATACATAAGTCCATCTATAATGAGATTAATCATATATGGTTCCGAAAATGGACTTATACTTCATATATCATACTGCTTAATATACTAAAACTAGTTTTTACTAAACAGGGACTTATTGTAGGCCAGTGGTAGGCGATAGAGGCCAGTCGCACTTTGGTTGTGGGTTCGATTCCCACAGCCATATCCGACACGATGGGCTGTCGCCCGTCTTGCAGGTTGTCCTTTTTCTAAAAATACATTACTATAACATCACATCAATAATATCAAAAAAATTTCTATCCTTAAACAATACAAACTTATGTCCAACATAATCCATTCCAATATTTAGGCTTATCTAAAATACTTCGGTCCAAGCTCATAGTATAAAGAAAACGATTACTTGAAATGTCATCAAACAAGCATGTTAATACCATCATTTATCCCCCATATATCTTGTTGGTCACATTACAATCATGTGAATACCTTAATCATGTATTATCTTGAAAAATGAATACCCATTGAACCTTATTGAAAACATGAATGCTGTTAAAAGTTAACTCTTTCCACATACCAAAATCCTCAAAATTCTATATACTAAAACCATGATATCACTTAGTTCTTATATCAATCATGAGCTCATAAATACAATCAAACATCTCATTATCTTCTTATCCCTTCATTATGTGCATATCATCTATTTACCAAAAATATCTCAATCACTTTTCATGGTTACCGGTACCATAAAATTATTGAAAACCACAATAGAACAATACATAAATATTCTAATATTCCATGATACTATATAAAACATTATTTTGGAATCCCATTACATAAACACTTAATCATTCCACCACATCGTTGTCATATTCAACATCGCCAATAGTGATCACATGTGACTTCTCTTTGTCCTTTGCTTTAAGTGGTTGCTCATGTCGATGATCACTAACCCTTGGATTAGGGAATTTATTAGAATAATTCCCCATTTCCTTGCACTTGAAGCATTTAAGTGTTGGTGGTGCGTTCTCTGCAGTATTTTCTTTATTCACATCATTAGAAACCCTTTTTCCATTACTTCGACACTCAGCTGCTCGATGACCTTCTTTTCCACACTTAAAACATTTTCTAGTCCCTTTAAGACAATCTCCACCATGCTTCTTTCCACACTTTGAGCATAAGGAAACATTCATCTTCTTTTCACCATTATTATGAGATTTCTCCTTGAACTCCATCTTTCGTTTATTGTCAAAACTATGAGATGGATAAGTAACACCAACTTCCATTTCTACCCTGATAGCACAACGCACAATTTCTTCATAGATAATGAAGTCTTTTATAGCTAATGCCCTTCGAATATTTGGTTTTAAGCCACTAAATAATCGATCAACTTTACTTTCAGGTTGGATGATAAATACAGATGCATACCTTGAAAGCCTTGTAAAGTTTGCTTCGTATATACCAACAGATTCGTCATCATTTTTCTTTAGTTCAAGAAACTCATTCTCCATCTTTGTTCAAAGAATACGAGGGAAGTACTTATTGAAAAATAAGTTCTTGAACTCTTCCCATTCCATGGACTCAATTTCATCTCTTGGCATCATATTCTTGATAAGATTCCACCATTGATCAGCTTCACCTTCCAAACGATATACTGCTAAAATGACTTTATCATGTTCAGAACATTGAAGAACTGAAAATATCTTTTCAGTGGTAATGATCCATTGTTCAGAAACAAGTGGATCAGAAGACCCACTGAAAGAAGGTGGACGTTGCCTCATGAAGGACTCAATAGAATATTGTTCCCTTCTATGCTCATTTGGAAGTCCAGAATGATTCATAGCTTGTGTAAGTATAGCTATAAGATTTTTCACTCCATCTCCCATAATATTTATTTTTTTAGGAGGACAATCATTGCATTGTCCATTACATTGATCAACACGGTTCCTTCGGGTTCCAGCCATCGTCTAAAACCCAAAAAAAATAGTGTGAGAGGAAAAAATAACTATAGGGAAAACAACATAATAAAGGGGGAGTACCTTAAATATCTAACATCTTAGGTTACCATAATTCTGGTACTATAACCTATACTTATAATTAACCTTAGGGACATCCCTATACATACCTTAGAAATATCAATAGGGATCTCACTAAAGTTCTCACATCCTAGTTTCCAAAGGTTGACTAAACCTTTCCTCTGATACCAACTGTAGAGAACCGAAGCTTAACTTACATGGACATTACATTACTTTTGCAGAATACTTAGTACATAACAAAAACACACCCATAAGGACCGTAATAGTTTAGTGTCTTTGGAAACTCAGAATATAATCTTCCAATTATGGTGAAAGATCTTCAACATCTCCCATAAAGATCTTCCTTTTTTTTTACCTAAAACCTTTCTTTATATCCTGGGGAAAAGAAAACATAAAATGGTGAGCTCAAATGCTCAGTAAGGGTAAACAAAAGAAATATCAATCACATCATATTCATAAGAACATAACATTTTAGAAATCTTAACCTGCAAAAGAGATCATAATTTCATACCATGGGATAAATCATAGAAGTGAAATGTAATCCCAATAATCATAACATAAAACATGAAACTTTTTGGCATACACACATAATCATAGATAACAATTTCTTATTAGTCAAGACTCATTTCCAAGACTATCTTAGTGGACAAATTCCACTTCTGAACCGAGTTCATTCCTCGTTTATGTCCTGTTTCACTGAACCGGTTTAACCTGCCGTTCCAGCCATGTCTATCTCATGAGATATAAAATCTTTACCCAATGAATTGGAGGGAGATATATGTCCCACCCATCTCATAATTATACCATTCTTATGTGTGCCACAAAATCATAAACCATACATCATAGCATAACCCATGTAATAAAAATGGGAATCTTAAACATCGTGACATCATAAAACAATTCATATAAGATAAAGGAATTCATAAAAATAATTCCATCACAACATAATCAAATGAATGTAATAATAGGGATAGAAACATAACCCTTTATTATCTTAGATGGAAAATAATTTTGATAAAACAATTGAACTCCATTCTTGAGGAAAATATCCTTTCTACTTCAAAAACATTTTTCCTTTCTTAACATGTCATACAATTTTAAACTAAAAGAAGTTGATTAAAAATAAAATTGAAAACTTGTAAAGTAAGATTCTTGGAAATATTGTTTTAAAAATACTTTCATGCCATATAAGTTAAAAAAACATTCTTTTCATACTTTTGTCGGAAAAGTCAAAAAGTACCTCGTACGAAAAAAACCCGACAAAAGATTCCTTTCATATCTTTTACTAAAAACTCACCGAAGGGTAAAATTGGATTTAAACAACTGTAGGTGGATGGAAATAATATTACATATTAAGGAAACATGGATGTGGATGATAAAATACACCCTAGTAAATTTCAAAGTATAAACAATCTCGGATAAAAATGAGATTGTGATATTTTCCCTTACCTTAGGTCGGATTTGCTTCGTAAGTGTCCGAATCACCTGTATAATGATTTAGATAGTGTCATTGAATTATTCCATAATCATACTCATTGTTATGATATCATATATGGTTCACTTATGACTTTATTTTACCCGTTGTTTTGTAAATTCCATGTTAAAGAGCGTTTCGGGTAAAATCATTTCATTTGTCATCCGTGTTTTGACTTGTAATTATTCATATGATTACTTAGATCATGATTTATTAATTCCAGATTATAAAACATGATTTATATATAATATATATTCAGAATATGCATATATATAATAGATCAGTGAATGGAAAGAAATACACCGTTCATGGAGACAGTAGGCCGTACGTACGCATGAACGTTGTTTTCGTTTCCTTATTGAGTTGAATGGAATTAAGTAGATGACATACATATATATAAAAATAATTCCAGTATCATTATTATGTCATATATTTCATGATTACTTATTATATATACTTTATAATCATTCATGAATGGTTAACGTGGAGAATGAATCTCATCGCGTTGTGGAGACGGTATTCCATACGTACGCACGCGCGGTGATTTCATTTTCCGTAGGATGGATAGATGGTGAAATAGGGTTGTTTTATACATATAATAACTGTAACATCCCAAGTAAATAATGAATAATATATATTTTTATCTATTTTTATTAATGATTAAGATAGTGTTTTAGAGGCTTAAAATGAAAATAAATACAATCTTATGCATGGAATACACTAATATTCTTAAAAGATTGTCTTACTGCCTTTTGATGGAAAACCCTTTTTAAATAAAACTTTTGACAATTTTATAATATATATTTGTCAAAATAAACATATTCATTATGATTGGGACATTGAAATTTACATTGGATAAATTTTTGGTATTTTTCTGTCAATGTTCATTTTTTAATGAATAGTGAAAAATATTGCATTTTACATCAAAACTACTTTTTCATTTAATTTAATTATATGGTTAGATTATCTTTTTATTTGGTCTTAAAGTGTAATATGAATATATTTTTACCATTTAATCTAATGGTGGTCATTAGGATTAATTTCACTTTGGAATTGGTCATAAACTAATGCCAAACTTTTTATAGATATTGTTTCAAAAAAACCCGCTATTTGTTTTGACAACGGGAATTATTTTTAAATCAATTATTGAAATTTATGTGTTTGGAATTTGGTAAAATGGATTACATATTTGGAATCAGAAGTTTCAAATTATGGAATCAAGACTCTTTTATTTGTGGACATTATGAATAGTAACGATGGTAATTATCTCTAATTATCTTGATTAATCAGTAATCAGGTAGTTAAAGATAATAAAATGATATCATAATAATACAAAAAGACCACAACATGTGTCCTAAGGCTACTGGTTGTCTCATGGCCGACCATGGTATGCCTTGTGCCAAACTTGGGGGCCCCATGGAATTACTTTTGTGAGAAAGTGACTTTTTATCTTTTTATTTTTAAAGAATGTTAAATGTGACAAAGAATGTATCACCTAAGTAAAATATTTTTAATTTTGACCACATAAAGGATATTTTAGACTATAAATATTCATTAGAAATATAAAAATATTTCCTACACCATGATATTTTTTTTATAATTTTTGGACATTAAATTTATTAAATTATTTATGACATCATAATGATGCAGTGATGACCTCATTATTTGATGATTTAAATAAAATGGAAAGATAATGTAACATCTAAGACCGACACATGTCCAAAACCTATTGGTTGGGTATATTTCGAACCCTTATAACCTTAGCCTCTAATTATATCAATGTGGGACCTTTAAAATTCGAAACCCATTTGAAAATAAAGTAACATTTCTTTACTTTCCAAGAGTGCCCCTCCTCTCCTCTTATAAAAGGCCCCCACCTCTACCTCCTTACCCACACTTCCAAAGCCTTTGGCTCGGCCAAAACCTGATAATTTTGTCTCTCAACTTCCCTATCTTACTCCTTGAAGCCTCACTTTGGGCAGAAGTATTCCCAAGGAAGCCTTTGAGCTCAAACCAAAGGGAGTTACCCGATTTTAAGGTAATGTCTTCACTTGAGTCCTTTTGTTTTATTTTGATTCTCCAACCCCCTAAACACTTTTTATTAATTTATTTTGTAACAAATCCAGTATATTAAATATACTAGGATGTTTTTATAAGAAGGATTCGAGTTACACTTACACACACCTACATCTAATGGTTAAAGAACATACTGTTTCTGTGGATGGTGAATTTCTGCCTCCCGAAACGATGATTGTTCAATATTATTTTTACACCTTCAAAGGTGGCCATTAAGATGAAAATATATTTATATATGATATATAATATGTTTATGTTTTCCTTAATCTTCTGTATTTTTCATTTTGGGCATACCTTTATGGTTCCCATTATGGGTAAACGCGATATCTTCATTTAAGGAAGTGCGGACTACCGCCCCCTCAAAGTGATTTGATTCGTTAAATACCATATGTGGGACATATAAAGGATAGAGTTATGATATTATATATGATATTACACTGGAATTATAATATACCTTTATATCATTATGATTCCATTCTATAGAATACGAAATAGAAATGAAAGTAGCGTTCATGCGTACGTACGGCTTACCGTCTCCATGAATGGTGAATTTCATTTCTTACCTCGAAATGATTATGTAATATTATAAATGCATGTATATACTAGATATATATGATATATATGATATGTAAATCATGATTATAATTCTGGATATAATGGATACATGAACAACTTGTAATTATAAAGGGTTTATTTTTTACTCAAGTACCAATGATCGTTAAAACGAATGTTATTAAATTAAATAATTACATAGTGTTCATGACATGGAAATAAGTGGTATAAAAGGAATAATGAACTTGAAAAAGGTTCTTAAACAATTATAAATTAACTCAAGTTTATTATTCAGGAGATTAAAGAACGACCGAGTCAAGTCGGACCTGAGGTATGGGACTTCGTCTCAATCTCCTTTCATTGAGGCATATTTTGTTTTATACACAACCTTCTTTTATATGGTGTATAAACCCCTTTGAATTTTATGTTTATCCAAAAGGAATATTTTTTATATGAAGCGTTTTACTAAACGACAAAAGGGAATGTTTTGTCGTACGTATGCGGCGACAATGACTTCTCCGCCGCCGTGACCATTATTTGAGATTCAGCTTCCTCTATAAGCCATACCATCTTTTTAAAAGAAAAATAAATACCATGTTTTACTTTTCTTTTATTTTGTATTGAAAATAGTTTTCATAATGTTTTTATATCAATGTGTTGTATTAATATCTTGTGATTGAAAGTTGGAAATGTTATGTTTCCTTTATTCATGTTTTATGTGATACGATTATGTTGAGGTTCTTGGGCATTATTATAAAGACGGGTGGTTCTGTGATAAACTAAGGGCGGGTGAGCCTGATATAGCTCTCGAATGCATTGGGTAACACGAAGGAGTGAAATGTTAAGGTTTCTCCAAAGAGATTTAGTGAATATACTGTGATGGGTATTCCAAACGTAACCAAGAGGGTTACTCCCTACGTAAGAATGTTATGAATGCCTCAAGTTACCTTTATGTCTTATGATTTCTATGATTTATTCATGATTTGATGAGGTATGTTAAAGTGATTATGTTTTATGGGTAATGTATGATTTCATTCTTATGTATATATGAACTTATGTTTCCTTTCCATATTTTTATAACCCATACTGAGCTTTTTATGCTCATCCCAAGTTTTTTTGAAATGTTTTTCACAGGTCAAGGGAAAGGTACATGATATGATGATAGTGTCAAGGAAGTGTCAAGAATGAATCCATGTTTTATTTTAAATATGTTTCCATTGATGGAAAAATGAATACTATCTTTATGTAACCACTTTGTTTATATGTAGAATGTAATGCATGTTTTATGATCTAATTCTCTAAAACTCTAAACCTGAAAAGATCCTCAATGTGTAATCTTATAATAACTCTAGATTAAGTAAGGTTTAAGGCTGGGGTCTTATAGTTGGTAACAAAGGTCAGTTTAGATAACTTTAGGAGTTATAATTCTATTAAATGATTATCCAAAAATATTTTTTTATGGTCAAATTGAAATGATATAGCATTTGAAGATTACCATGTTGCTTCATCTAAGACATGTTTGTTCAGAATGGTTTTTCGAAGAGGAAACAGGGAAGCAGTGCTAGGAAGGCATACAAAAGGAAATAACCTTCCGAATCAGCATCATGATATGGTCAGAATTGGAACTGAATAGTTTGTTGCAGTAATGGCACAATTGAATCAAGCGATAAATGGCGGTGGTATCCATGCACGAGACCAGCCAGATCAACCGCAGATGAACATGTCTGTGGTGGAACATTTCATGAGGCAACATCCCCCATCATTCAGAGGATCATCTGACCCTGTGTTAGCTGAAGGGTGGATTAAAGCACTGGAGAAGATTTTCAATGTCATGGGGTGTTCAGATAATCAAAAGGTTAGTCTTGATATTTACCGTTTGGAGGGTGAAGCAGATCAGTGGTGGTCGATGGTTAAAAATATCAGGGACGCTGATGATATTGATGCTCTCGACTGGGATGAATTCAAAGGTATGTTTCTTGAAAAGTATTTTCCTAAGGCTGTTCGACTTAGGATGGAAAAACAATTATTGTAATTGAGGCAAGAGGAAGACTCAGTGGCTAACTATGAAGAAAGGTTCACTCGATTGGAAAGGTATGCTCCAAATATTATCCGAGACCTTGATAGTAAAATCAATCGTTTTTACTCAGGATTAAAGCCAAAATATAGAAGGGCATTAGATTCTCATGAGTTTAAAAGTTATGAAAAGCTTGTTCGATGTGCTGAGAAGGTGGAAATGGAGTTTTCCAATGACCAAGTGTTCTATAACAGCCTACAGAAGAAGAGACCGAGGTGGCAGGAGAAAGGTAAGAATTCTTAAAAAAAGTCTGATGGTAAGAAAACTAAGTTTCTAGTTTGTGATAAATGTGGCAAAAGGTATGCTGGGGAATGTCTTCTGAATTCTGGAAAGTGCTACCGATGTCGTAAGATGGAACATAAGGCTCGTGATTGCACTGAAAAAGATCAAGGTGATGGTAAGTCCAAATTTGATTTACAGTTAGTGAAATGTTTTAAGTGCAATGAGATGGGTCACTATGAAAATGAGTGTCCGACAAAGAGCTCGAGTGATGTGAAGTAGTTAGACTACAAGCAGAAAGGGGTGGTGAAATCCTTTGCAACTACTTCAGCAGATGCTGGTCCATCAAATGAAGTTGTATCAGGTACTTTGTTTGTTTTTTCAGATTATGCCAATGTGTTGTTTGATTCGGGGTCTTCACATTCTTTCATCTCTGAAACCTTTTCTAGTAAAATGGGAATACCATCTCAAGAAATGACTCCTGAAATTTTGGTAAAAACACCTGGGGGAAATGTTGAGGCAAACAAAATTTATAAGAATCTTCCTATCCTTATCTATGGAAAGAACCTACTTGCAAACCTTATTGTTATACCTCTAGTAGAGTTTGATGTTATCTTGGGTATGGATTGGCTCTCTATTTACCATGCTAAGATTGACTGTAGAGCTAAAGAAGTTTCTTTTCAAAAAGACTTTCAGTTTGTGTACAAGAATGAACCCTTACTGTTGATAACATATCAAGAGGCCGAGAAACTTGTAAAAGATGGAAATGAATGTTACCTTGCACACATCGTTGAAAATAAAGGAACTGTTCAGATTAATGATGTGCCAGTGGTAAATGAGTATCCTGATGTTTTTCCTGATGAGTTTCCTGGAATAATACCAGATCGAGAAGTTGAGTTTACTGTTGACTTAGTTACTGATGCTAAGCCAATTTTAAAACCCCCTTATCGAATGGCTCAAATTTAACTTTTAGAGTTGAAGGAGAAATTGCAAGATTTATTAGAAAAAGGTTTCATTTGACCTAGCACATCACCATGGGGTGCTCCTGTTTTATTTGTTAAAAAGAAAGATGGTTCAATGAGACTTTGCATTGATTATAGAGCCTTGAATAACATCCCTATTAAGAACAAATATCCTTTGCCTCATATCGATGATTTGTTTGATCAGCTCCAGGGAGCTCAGTATTTTTTCAAAGATTGACTTGAGATCGGGGTACCATCAGCTGAAGGTAAAGGAAGCAGATGTTCCTAAGACCGCGTTCTGTACAAGATATGTCCATTATGAATTTGTAGTAATGCATTTTGGGCTAAACAATGCACCTGCTGTATTCATGGACTTAATGAATAGAATTTTCCATGAGTTCTTGGATAAGTTTGTGGTGGTTTTCATTGATGATATTTTGGTGTTTTCTAAAAGTAAAGAGGAACATGAAAGACATTTAAGGGTTATCTTGCAAACCTTAAATGAAAAGAAATTGTATGGAAAATTCAGAAAGTGTAAGTTTTGGTTGCAACAAATTTCTTTCCTTGGTCACATTGTTTCTAAAGATGGGATTACTGTTGATCCTGCAAAAACAAAAGTTGTGGAAGACTGGCCAAGACCCACAAATGTAACAGAGATTAGTAGTTTCCTTGGTTTGGCAGGATATTAACGAAGGTTTGTTAGAAATTTTTCACGGTTATCTAGTCCAATGACTAAGCTAACTCGGAAGGGTGTTAAGTTTATCTGGGAAAAAGAATGTGATGATTGTTTTCAAGAATTGAAAAGAAGATTGGTGAATGCTCCAGTTTTGGCACTACCTTCCAGGAATGGTGAGTTTGTTATATACAGTGATGCTTCATTGAAAGGACTTGGTTGCGTCCTAATGCAGAATGATCAAGTAATTGCTTATGCTTCACGTCAGTTGAAAACTCATGAGGTAAATTACCCTACACATGATTTGGAATTAGCTGCTGTTGTTTTTGCTTTAAAAATTTGGAGGCATCATTTGTATGGAGTAAAGTGTGAAATATATACCGATCACAAAAGTTTAAAGTATATATTCACTCAGAAATAATTGAACATGAGACAAAAGAGATGTCTATAATTAATCAAGGATTGTGATTATACAATTCATTACCATCCAGGAAAAGCAAATAAAGTGGCTGATGCTTTGAGTCGAAAAAGTAATGCTTCATTAGCAATGTTGCGTTTGGAACGTGATCCTTTGGTTAAGGATTTGATGAACTTCGGCATAGAAGTTGTTGTTGCAGGAAGTTCTTCTGTTTTGTTTCAGGTATCAGTGAGATCATCACTATCAGATAGAATCAAGCAAGCACAGAAGCAAGATAGTGAGTTGCAGAAAAAGGTAGAGCTGGTTTAGAAAGATAATTTGCCTGAATCCAACTTTGATAATGATTGCGTTTTGAGATTTGGGAAGAGATTGTGTGTGCCTTGTGATTCACAGTTGAAGAGAGAGTTGTTATGTGAAGCTCATAGTTCTCTGTTTTCAGTTCATCCTGGCAGTACTAAGATGTACAGAGATCTGCGGGAGTATTACTGGTGGGATGGAATGAAAAGAGATATTGCTGATTGTACTATGAAGTGTTTGACATGTCAATAGGTTAAAGCAGAGCGGCAGTTACCGAAAGGTATGCTTCAGCCTTTACCAGTGCCAGAGTGGAAATGGGAGAATATATCCATGGACTTTGTTGTGGGATTACGGAAGACATATCGAGGTAATAATGTAATCTGGGTTATTGTGGATTGCTTGACTAAATGTGCTCATTTCCTTGCTATATGAGATACTTTTTTCCTAGATCAACTTTCCCATTTGTATCTTAAAGAGATAGTCAGGTTACATGGAGTTCCTCTCTCCATTGTATCTGACCGTGATCCCAGGTTCACTTCTAACTTTTGGAAAGGCCTTCAGAAGTCGTTGGGTACTGAATTAAATTTTAGTATAGCTTTTCATCCTCAATCAGATGGGCAGTCAGAACGAAAAATTCAGACCTTGGAGGATATGCTACGAGCTTGTTCGATGGATTATTAGGGAAGTTGGGACCAACATCTTTCTTTGGTTGAATTTTCATATAATAACATTTTTCATTCTAGTATACAGATGGCACCATTTTAGGTATTATATGGGAAGCGGTGTCGAACTCCAGCTTTTTGGGATGAAGTGGGTGAAAGGAAGTTGATGGGACCGGAATTGGTAGAAGAGATGACAGAAAAAGTTCAGCTGATTCAGAAACACATGAGAATAGCTCAGAGTAGGCAGAATAGTTATGCAGACAACAGGAGGAAGGATCTAACTTTTGAGGTAAGTGATCATCTTTTTCTAAAAGTCTCACCATGGAAAAGTGTGATGAGATTTGGTAAGAAAGGAAAGATGAGTCCAAGGTTCATTGGACCATATGAAATTCTGGAGAGAGTTAGATCAGTTGCATACCGGGTGGCTTTACCTCCGAGTTTATCTCAGGTACACAATGTTTTTCATGTTTCGATATTGAGAAAGTATATGCCAGATCCATCTCATGTTTTGAGTCCAGAGGTAGTTCAGCTGGAAGAGAACCTATCTTATGAGGAACAACCGGTCCAGATTCTTGACCACAGGGAGCAAGTGTTATGGAATAAGGTGATTAATCAGGTAAAGGTTTTGTGGAAAAACCACATGATGGAAGAGGCAACATGGGAATTTGAAAATGCAATGAGGGATAAGTACCCCCATTTATTTGATAAGTAAATAAATTGCGGGGATGAAATTTTCTAAAGGGGGGAAGGATGTAACATCCCAAGTAAGTAATGAATAATAGATATTTTTATCTATGTCTATTAATGATTAAGATAGTGTTTTAGTGGCTTAAAATGAAAATAAATACAATCTTATGCATGGAATACACTAATATTCTTAAATGATTGTCTTACTACCTTTTGATGGAAAACCCTTTTTAAATCAAACTTTTGACAATTTTATAATATATATTTGTCAAAATAAACATATTCATTATGATTGGGACATTGAAATTTACATTGGATAAATTTTTGGTATTTTTCTGTCAATGTTCATTTTTTAATGAATAGTGACAAAGACTGCATTTTAAATCAAAACTGATTTTTCATTTAATTTAATTATATGGTTAGATTATCTTTTTAATTGGTCTTAAAGTTTAATCGGAATATATTTTTACCATTTAATCTAATGGTGGTCATTATGATTAATTTCACTTTGGAATTGGTCATAAACTAATGCCAAACTTTTTATAGATATTGTTTCCAAAAAACCTGCTATTTGTTTTGACAACGGGAATTATTTTTAAATCAATTATTGCAATTTATGTGTTTGGAATTTGGTTAAATGGATTACATATTTAAAATCAGAAGGTCCAAATTATCTAATCAAGATTCTTTATTTTTGGACATTATGAATAGTAATGATGGTAATTATCTCTAATTATCTTGATTAATGAGTAATCAGGTAGTTAAAGATAATAAAATGATATCATAATAATACAAAAAGACCACAACATGTTTCCTAAGGCTAATTTTTGTCTCATGGCCGACCATGGGATGCCTTGTGCCAAACTTGGGGGCCCCATGGAATCAATTTTGTGAGAAAGTGACTTTTTATCTTTTTATTTTTAAAGAATGTTAAATGTGACAAAGAATGTATCACCTAAGTAAAATATTTTTAATTTTGTCCAAATAAAGGATCTTTTGGACTATAAATATTCATTAGAAAGCTAAAAATATTTCCTACATCATGATATTTTTTTTATAATTTTTAGACATTAAATTTATTAAATTATTTATGACATCATAATGATGTAGCGATGACCTCATTATTTGACGATTTAAATAAAATGGAAAGATAATGTAAAATATAAGACCTACACATGTAAAAAACCTATTGGGTGGGTATATTTCGAACCCTTATCACCTTATCCTCGAATTTTATCAATGTGAGACCTTTAAAATCCGAAACCCATTTGAAAATAAAGTAACATTTCTTTACTTTCCAAGAGTGCCCCTCCTCTTCTCTTATAAAAGGCCCCCACCTCTACCTCCTTACCCACACTTCCAAAGCCTTTGGCTCGGCCAACACCTGATAATTTTGTCTCTCCACTTCCCTCTCTTACTCCTTGAAGCCTCACTTTGGGCAGAAGTCTTCCCAAGGAAGCCTTTGAGCTCAAACCAAAGGGAGTTACCCGATTTTAAGGTAATGTCTTCACTTGAGTCCTTTTGTTTTATTTTGCTTCTCCAACCCCCTAAACTATTTTTATTCATTTATTTTGTAAAAACTCCAGTATATTAAATATACTAGGATGTTTTTATAAGAAGGATTAAAGCTACACTTACACACACTTACATCTAATGGTTAAAGAACATATTGTTTCCGTGGATGACGAATTTCTGCCTCCCGAAACGATGATTGTTCAATATTCTTTTTACACCTTCAAAGGTGGCCATTAAGATGAAAATATATTTATATATGATATATAATATGTTTATGTTTTCCTTAAGCTTTTGTATTTTTCATTTTGGGCATACCTTTGTGGTTCCCATTATGGGTAAACGCGATATCTTCATTTAAGGATGTGCGGACTACCGCCCCCTCAAAGTGATTTGATTCGTTAAATACCATATTTGGGACATATAAAGGATAGATTTATGATATTATATATGATATTGTACTGGAATTATAATATAAATTTATATCATTATGATTCCATTCTATAGAATATGAAATAGAAATGAAAGTAGCGTTCATGCGTACGTACGGCTTACCGTCTCCATGAACGGTGCATTTCATTTCTTACCTCTAAATGATTATGTAATATTATAAATGCATGTATATACTGGATATATATGATATATATGATATGTACATCATAATTATAATTCTGGATATAATGGATACATGAAAAACTTGTAATTATAAAGGGTTTATTTTTGACTCAAGTACCAATGATCGTTAAAACGAACGTTATTAACTTAAATAATTACACAGTGTTCATGACATGGAAATAAGTGATATAAAAGGAATAATGAACTTGAAAAAGGTTCTTAAACAAGTATAAATTAACTCAAGTTTATTATTCAGGAGATTAAAGAACGACCGAGTCAAGTCGGACCTGAGGTATGGGACTTCGTCTCAATCTCCTTTCATTGAGGCATATTTTGTTTTATACACAACCTTCTTTTATATGGTGTATAAACCCCTTTGAATTTTACATTTATCCAAAAGGAATATTTTTTATACGAAGCATTTTACTAAATGACAAAAAGGAATGTTTTGTCGTACGTATGCGGCGACAACGACTTCTCTGCCGCCGTGACCATTATTTGAGTTTCGGCTTCCTCTACAAGCCATACCTTCTTTTTAAAAGAAAAATAAATACCATGTTTTACTTTTCTTTTATTTTGGTATTGAAAATAGTTTTCATAATGTTTTTATATCAATGTTTTGTATTGATATCTTGTGATTGAAAGGTGGAAATGTTATGTTTCCTTTATGCATGTTTTATGTGATACGATTATGTTGAGGTTCTTTGGCATTTTTATGAAGACGGGTGGTTCCGTGATAAACTAAGGGCGGGTGAGCCCGATATAGCTCTCCAATGAATTGGGCAACGCGAAGGAGTGAAACGTTAAGGTTTATCCGAAGAGATTTAGGGAATATGCTATGATGGGTATTCCAAACGTAACCAAGAGGGTTACTCCCTACATAAGAATGTTATGAATGCCTCAAGTTACCTTTATGTCTTATGATTTCTATGATTTATTCATGATTTGATGATGTATTTTAAAGTGATTATGTTTTATGGGTAATGTATGATTTCATTCTTATGTATATATGAACTTATGTTTCCTCTCCATATTTTTATAACCCATACTGAGCTTTTTATGCTCATCCCATGTTTTTTTGAAATGTTTTTCACAGGTCAAGGGAAAGGTACATGATATGATGATAGTGTCAAGGAAGTGTCCAGAATGAATCCATGTTTTATTTTAAATATGTTTCCATTGATGGGAAAAATTAATACTATCTTTATGTAACCACTTTGTTTATATGTAGAATGTAATGCATGTTTTATGATCTAATTCTCTAAAACTCTAAACCTGAAAAGATCCTCAATGTGTAATCTTGTAATAACTAAAGATTAAGTAAGGTTTAAGGTTGGGGCCTTAAAATAACATATCAGTATATGAGTGATACTGATGTTATTACTTCATAATGAAACAACCTAAGAAGAAGAATTGGAAGAAGAAATAAAGTTGAAAGAATCGGTAACGGACATTACCTCTTCTTTGAAGCGTCTCTTTGAGTCCTCTTCTTAGGGAACTAAAATTGGTCTTTGAAGAAGACCAGGACCTCTATAATGTTTCTAGGGAAGTGGATAAGATAATTTGGCAGGGGTTGGCCGAGCTTGAAGGCTCAAAGTGGTGCGAGGAAGAGAGGGAGGAGGTGCCCTTTTATAAGGGAGGAGAGGGGAACCTTTGGAATAACTAAAAATATTATTTTATTATAAAGTCATATTCGGTTTTTAATAGCTCCAAATTGAGTTATTTCGAAGCTAAGGTGGGGATGGGTCGAAATACTCTCATACAATATAATTTGGACAAGTTTAGTTTACTATTTTAAACTTATCATTTAGTTTTCACTTTAAGTTAGATAATTTTACTTTTACTGTGTCTTTTTGTGTTCTTACACTATAAGGTTAATAAACTTACTATAACAAGCCAAAAGAACCCCAAGTTGTTTATTATAAATATATATAACCTTATCTAAGTCATTTGTCTGAAACTTAGATTTTTATGAATAAAATAACAATTAATAATATAATATTTGTTTTAAAAACTATTTTATGTCAATTTTGACACTATTTAGTAATTTATTTTTTTGAAACTCATAACAGAATTATTAGTTCAAAAAAAGTTAGTTAAATCAATACTAACATGTCATATTAACCTATAAAATTAGTGGAATTCATAAAAAGTCTCAAATTAAATTTATTTGGGTATTTATAACATGAATTATGTCAATATTTCATTAATAAGACAATTACTGCATCATTGTCGTGTCATAAATAAATTAAATTATTTAATGTCTAAAAATTATAAATAAAATACCATTATGTATGAAATATTTTTATCTTTCTAATGAATATTTATAGTCGAATTTATCTTATGTATAACCCTATATTAAAAATGATATACTTATTAAACTTTGATTTTAACTATTTTAACCCTTCTTTAAATAAATTAATAATAAATGTCCTAATCTAATCCAAGTGGGCCTAAATGGTCATATTTTATTCCTAAGGTTGTTTATGGTCGAATTAAACTTATCCAATAGAATTAGGACATGTGTTAGGGTAATAATAATATCATTTTTTACCCTTAATTACCCTATTTACTTTTAACCGTGGTAAAAAAAGTAAAAAGTTATTATTCACCAAAAATTATTTTCATCTCATTGAACCACATTTTACTTAATGAAATCAACCGTGTCTCTTGGATTTTTGAAATTCCACTCACAGAAGCGGTAAAATTAATTTTTATGAAAAATTCATTTTTTTAACTACCACTTAATGGTTTTACTATTCATCAAAAAATGAAAGTTTCCAGAAAAATACCAAAAATTAGGCCTAAGATATATTTGATATTATGAACTCAAAAATAATGTCTATTTTACCAAATTAAAAAAATATCAGTTTTATTAATTAATTTAAAAATTAATTCCCGTCGTCAAAACAAATAGCATGTTCTTAAGAGATAATAACTATCAAAAGATTGACACTTGTTTATGTCTGGTTTAAATGTGAAATTACATCCAATGAACAACATTGTATTAAATTGTAAAAATATATTCTAAATATACTTTAAAACCACTCAAATTAATAATTTATCACTATTAATTATTTCGATTAAAAAGGTTGTTTTTAATTAAAATTTAGTAATTTTCACTATTAATCAGAAAATGAAAGTTATTCGAAAAGTACCAAAATTTCACCCTAATATAATTTCGATATTCCAAATCCAAAAATGATGTCCATTTTGAAAAATAAAATTTACAAAATTTTAAAAAGTGGTTATTACTATTCATAACGGCTAGTTTTAATAATATTTTAATAGCATATCGTTGTTTAGTGAAACTCGGTATTGCGTACTACACGCGCTATCGACTAGGGTCACGATTTCGTGTAATGCAAGGCAAGTAAAGGATTCATGTTGTGCAAGATCCTTTTGGTGTAGCGTACAACACAAGACATTAATGAAATTAAAAAGAATATTTTTCGTAAAATCTTGGGGTGTTACAGATACAATACAAAGAGTGTGGTGGTGTTGACACTATGATGTGATGTATATTCTTCCTATTCTAAAAATTTATCATTACTAACTGATGATATATCAAGGGTTAAACAAAAACTTTTATCACTTTTTCTTATACCTTCATGAGACAATAATATTGATCTAACATAAAAACTAGTGCCAGTGTTTTATTTTTATTATATCTATTTTGTTCAAGTAGTTTGAGTCTATAAGACTACTTCCCATCTCTCATGTTATCTCACTTTTATATTTATGATTTTATATAAAAAATAATTCTTTCTTTATTCCCTTAGGTTGTGACTCACATATTCTAAAGTCATGACCATTTGAGTTTGAAATCCCATAGTCTAAATTCAGTGTTGTAATTGAGTTGTGACTCCCCATACAAAAGTCAAGTGTCTTGGTTATTCTTCTACTAGAAAAAGTAGTCTATAATTTTTTTATGATTCCGAATAAAAAATTATTTTAATTCAAAACATATATCTCACTAAGTGGAGATTTATAAGAGTATACTTGGTCCTTTGGACCAAAGTACTATAAAACACATCCTTATGTTCTTTTCTTTCTTTTATTTTTTACGCTACAAAATAAATCACTTAATTATCATTAATAATTAATTTAGATAATTAATCCATATCATTATTTTTTTAATTAGGTATATTCACCCCGATGGGGGATGCTGCTCGTGCTCTGGGATCAGCGGTGATGGCGTAACCTTAATGGGATTGGCAGCATTCGCCCCTCCGTCGCCTATCGACGCGAGGGGGGAGGATTCTCGGCATCCTCAGATCCGGTCTCGTACATTCTTGCCTTTTACCAACCCTAATTTGCTACCAGAATTTCCATCAATTAATCTTTCTCCGAAGGTCCTTGGCCTTCGCGATGGTGCCCCCGTGGTTTCGCTTTCGGCTCTAGATTTTATAGAAGCGGAGTTCCTTCTGAATCTCACGTTGGTTGCAAGTTTCAGAAACATGCGACCTTCGGTGGATGAATTTGACAGGTTTGTTTTCGATTCTTGGGGGATGCGGGATAGGGCGGTTGTTGGTCTGTTGGGTAGAAATAATTTGATGGTGGGATGTCCATCCTCGGAGGATCTTGCTCACGCTCTGGCCTTTGCTCCCTGGAGGTGCGGTGGATGCGGATTTCACCTGTCTCGGTGGAGCTCCTACTTTTATCTGAATCGTGATTCTACTATGGTTCCTCTGTGGGTAAGTCTTCCTCATCTCCCTCTCCCCTTCCAGAACCCAGCAATTCTTCATATGTTAGGGAATTTGGTTGGATGCTTCCTTTGCATTGATTCACATACTGCTGTGGTTTGTCATCCGGTAATACCCCGAATCTGTGTGGAGGTGGATGTTTCAAAGGCTTCAGTTGTGTTTTTGTGGATTGAAGCTGGAGAGGAGATCAGGTGCAAGCAACCAGTGGTCTTTGAGCATTAGGTGGAGTACTGTTATTCCTGTCGGCAACTGGGTCATTCGAGTGCTATCTTCAGGCGGGGTGAACCCAAATGAAAAATGAAGGAGCATGAGAGGATTATTGCGGATGATATTCAGGCTCACCGAGTGTGCAATAAGACGCAGTGCACAAGGCAACAGCTGGGTACCGCGCCACCTTTTTCCGGGTCTGTAGATTGGAACAAAAAGGATTTGAGAGGTCAAGACAGGGATAAATCAGTGGAAGTGCGGGTTGATAAACATCCCCTGACGTTGCCTCAATCTGGAAGTGGGAGGTTTTCGGGAAAGGAGGTGGTGGTTTGGATGGTTGGCATGGTGAGCGATCCCTTTGCTGCTTCTTCTTCAGGGGTCAACCAGCAAGCTTTTGATCAAGAGATTCTGGGCATCCAGGTGGGAGGTTTTGTTAATGTTGTGGATGAGGATGTTGTGTCTGGTCTTGAGAACACAGTGCAGAGGATTTCCATGAAGAAGATAGAGCATAGGCCACGAAATCTGATGGTTAAGTAGGTTTGTGATCACTTAAACCATGACCCGGGCCTTGTAAATGCGGATACAGTGGATGGTAAGGAAGTGGAGATGGGAACTCAAGAGGAGGGTGATGGCATTGCAGTGGTGGGAGAGCAGAAGGATCCAGTCCTTTTGTAGGGAGTGATCTGTGATGCTGCTGGGGCTGTGGAGGTTTCTGTTCCAGAAAGGCCGGCTTGTGTTGATCCATTGGAGAATGAGGGGATGCTGCATGACAAGGAGGCCGATGTGCGGCAAGATGGTAGTCTCTTGAGGTCTGCTGCTGAGCCACTGAATGCTGCAAACGGGGAAGGTGTGATGGAACTGATGGACCGGACACAATGTCCTACTATAATTGATGTCAAAAATCAGGTTCAACAGGCCTATGGTTCAGAGGATAGTTATCGGGAGGTGAAAATTTTGGGAGAATGGGGTGATATCTCAGATAGCGATAGGGAAAAGAATCGTGGCATGGTACGGAATTCCTACAACAATGTTGTCCAGGGTGCAAGGATGAAGTTGCAAGGGGAGGAAGGTTCTAAGAACGCCCCACCATGGCGAAGAACAAAGAAAGACTACTCTTACCTTCCCAGGCTAGTGTCCACTAGATCTTCTGTTGGGAGGGAAAGCTGGGCTATGCAATCTTCAAAGGAGTTTCTGGCCTTGGAAAAGCTAAATCTCAGAAGGAAATATGCCAATGTTCTTAAACACTATGAAATCTCGGAGTGGGAAACAGATAAAGCAGGGGACTTTGTCTCTAAAGGGGGTGGTGATGGGTATGATTTCTATGATATGTAGTTGTTCTGGACTTCTTGTACCTGTTGTGCTTTTCTTTTATTAATAAATGGTTAGAGGCTTGCCTCTGACTGAGCATTTCTGGTATATTCACCCCCATCTAGACCATATATCATTAAACCATTGATACTAAACACCCTCAAGTTAATATTAATTCCTTATTCCTTCCAACATCTAAATTAAGATAAACTATAGTTGAAGTGTCAATTCAGGTCAAAGTTGGGGGAACTTTTAATTATCAGGGAGTCTTAACTAAGTTAAGGGGTAAAATTAACCAAACTTATATTGAATTTAATGTACAATTTCTATTCAATTAAAATGTTGTGGAAAGTGTTGAGGAAATTCTACTTAAGATTTTTGGATTGGGGAGTCTACTCAATGGATTAAGGAGTTTCCATTTTTTAGTTGGGAAGAACTACTACATAAATAACTTACAATATGTTTTAATAGAAAAATATTGAATCATTAAGAAGTTAAATACGGACCCTTTCCACTAGAATATCTAAAGTGATGAGACATTATAAGTTTAATAGTGAGGGTTGTTGAGACTTTCTAAAATAGTGGGAGACTTAATAAAAAAAATTAATTATGTCTCACATAGATTGTAATAAAGTAAATTAACAATAATGTGATCTTTTATAATTGTAGAATATTGTAAATTTCATCATCCAAATTATCCTTATGATCAATATTTTACAAATACTATCTTATTACCGAGAATAAATTCTAGTAATGGTTCAGAGTTATTTGGTTTGTGCTACACCATGAACATAAATCTTACATGCAATAATCTCCACATCCTAATCTACTTACAAATGTGGTGAGTGATGAATAATTAACTTTCTATGATAAATACATGAGATACATAGTTTATATTAAATGTTTAATTCTTTCAAGCCTGTCAATTGGAATTATAAATTCTCATGAAGGCATGGATTCTTATAGTATGCTTTATCATCTCCATGGTTTATATCAAGTGAGAGATAGATAAAAACAATTTAAGATATCCAAGACACACTTTTAGATTAAACTTGGAGGAGGTGTGCTAGATGGGATTAATGTAGTCAAACTCATTGGCTACATTCAACACCTATAGGTTATGGGTTTTAAATCTCTTGAATAACTAGAAAACAATTTCATTCTTACATTACCCTCCCATATATTCTCTTTATTTTTTGTTGTTATTTTTAATATAAAAAACATTGATAATTATCTCCCAGATCTTATCAAATTAATTCACCAAGTTGATATGGATACAAAAAAAAATTCTTTCATACATATGGTGAATAAACGTAAAGGATTGGTGAAGATCTCTAAGTACAAATCTCCTTTGCATAACCCTTCCATGAAGAGAAGTATCAAAGTAAAAGCAAGGGAGAAAGATACTATTTTTTCATATGTGGAAAAAAGGTCTACAGGAAGGAAAAATATACCTTTAAAAGGAGGAAATGGGAAGCTTTAAGTGAGTTTATTTTCAAGTGAAATTTATTTTTTCTAAAAACTGGGTATTAAATACAGCTTTTGGTGCTCACATATGTATTAAAATATTGGATCTAAGTATATTTTAAAATATTTCTAAGGGTGAGGTAGATTTAAAATTAGAAAATATGGATAGTATTGTTACCATGTATATTGGGGACTTCCACCTTAAATTTACAATAAGAATGATCTTGGTTTTGGATGTTATTTATTATGTTCCATACATTACAAAAAAATTTATTTTTGTATCAACACTTTATACAGATGGTTTTATTTCCAAATTTTGGAATAAATGTTGTTTCTTTTGTAAGGATAAAATATATCATGGAAATATAAATTTTAATAATGATATTTATTTATTGGGTTACATGAACCAAGTAATAGAAATATATAAAGAAACTAGTTTATATGAATTATACCACACCGAAATATGGAATCACCAGATAGGTCATGTAAACAAAAAATATTTAAATAAATCAAACCAAGATAGATATTTATATTCATTTGAACTATAACCACTTGTTGTATGTTACTCATGTTTACAAGAAAAAATGACCAAATATCCATTTAGTAGAAGAGGTTAAAGGGCTATACAGATTCTTGAATTAGTTCATATCCTTGTGTGTGAACCATTTCTAGTTGAATTAATGGGTGGGTACCCATAATTCATAAATTTTACTGATGATTTAATTAAATATGGATATTTATAATTAATAAGGTATAAGTTAAATTCTTTTGATAGATTAAAGAAATATAAAAATGATTTTATAGACCATCTTGGTAAGACGACTAAGAAACTCCACTTAAAAAATGGTAGAGAATATTGCAATTAAGACTTCATTGATTATTTATGGGAGTTTGGGATTATATCTCAACTCAATCCTCTTTATACACCTCAGTGGAATGGTTTAAGTGAAAGGGGGAACCAAACCTTGTTGGGAATAGTGAGTTCAATGATGATTCATGCAATTATTCCATTATCCTTTTAGGGATACCCATTATAAATAGCAGCATACATAATAAATCAAGTGCTAAATAAATTGGTCGATGATATTACCTAGAAATCATAGAGTGGAAAGAAACATGTGTTGTGATACATATGAGTGTAGGGTTGCAAAGCATTTGTTTAGTCTATTTCTAGCAGAAAAATTGCACCCAGAGGCACTATGTGTATCTTTATAGGATATCTTAATGAAAATAAAGGATATTTCATATATAAACCTATAGAAAAAAATTTGTGGTAAAAATATGTACCATATTTCTAGAAGGATATCACATCTATAAAAGAGATAGTGTGAGTGAGATATATTTCAAATAATTATAGGATTAAGATATAAGAGTTGGAATAAGAAAAAATTCCACAAATCCCAATGGATGAAGAAGTTCTAGAGACACAAGTACTACATATAAGTACACTAGAGGTCATATAACCTAAATTATATGGTTTTATAGTCACTTAGGATGCTGAGTCATTATTAATTGATAATAATGACCATGTAACCTTCAAGGATGTAGTATGTATAATAGATGTTTCCAGGTGGAAATAAGATATGAATTCAAAAATGGATTCCATATACAAAATCCATGTTTGTATTTTTATAGATCCTCTAGTGCAAGTAAAGACCATTGGTTATAAATGGTTATCCAAGAAAAAAATTGACATGGATGGACAATTCAATACTTATGAGGAATTATTGGTTGAAAAAGGGTTCAAATAATATCAAGGGATATACTATGATGAAACCTTTTATCCAGTTTGAATAATGAAATCCATTATAATTATACTTGTTATTGCATCTTACCATGACTATGAGATTTGGGAAATTGATTTCAAAATGAAATTCCTTAATGAGAACCATAAAAGATATTCCAATATGATACAACTTGAATGGTTTGTGACTCCAAAGGATGCCACAAATATTTGAAAATTGAAAATATCCATTTAAGAATTAAAGAAAACATCTAGTCCATGAGAAATTTGGTTTGATGAAGAAATAAAAAAATTTGGTTTAATAAATAATTAATGTCTACCTTATGTTTATAAGAGGTTCAATGGGAGTGCAGTAATTTTATTAATAGTATATTTCATTGACAAACAACTTATTAGAAACGAAATACTAGTCTTACGGTATATTAAGGATTGGTAGAATAAATTATTCTCCATGATGGGCTTAGGTGAAGCATAATATATTCTTGTGATAAAAATCTATCAAGATAGATCCAAGAGGATCCTTGGCCTAAGTCAAGGTACATATATTGAGAAGACACCAAAGATATTTAATATGGAACAATTCAAGATGTGATTGTTTCTAATATCACATGAAATTCATCTTTCTAGGAAAATATGTCCTTAGATTCATAAGGAAATACAAAGGATGGAAAGGACTCCGTACACATATGTGATTGATTCAATCATGTATTCTATGTTATATACTAGTATGGGTGTCACCTATAACTTATGTGTGGTAAGAAGAAATCAGCCTGAATCAAGTGAACACCATTTCATGGTATTCAAGACTATATTTAAGTATCTGAGGCATACTAAGAATAAGTAACCAGTCTATGGAGTATAAAAGGAACTATTCATCATAGGATATGTAGATTATAGTTTCCAAATAGATTAATATGATATAAAATTACATATGTGTTAAATTTTTACTCTTAATGGAGTATATATGAGTTAGAAGATCTCAAATCAGGCCATAACCACAGATTCTACAACAAAGTCCGAGTATATTGTAGCTTCTGAGGATTATAAAGAAGTAGTTTGGATAACCAAATTTATTCAAGGGATTGATGTGGTACATAGTATAATAGATACTATCATACTCTATTGTGATAATATTGTAGTGATAAACCTTTCCAAAGAGATGAGGTCACATCAGAAGATGAAGAAAATACTTCAAAAGTATCATATCTTAAGATATTTTTCTCAAAGAGGTGACATCCCAATGAGTGGAACCTAAATAGATGACAACATGGTGTACCTATTGTAAGAACCCAAATGTTCTTTTCAGTTATGATTTCCTTTTCTGGTCATTTTTGAGAAAAAGAGGAATTTCTGGAAATTTTCAAAGTACACACCGTGTAATTTATGAGTACACGCCATGTACTTTATGAGTACACACCATGTACTCGGTTACCGCAGGTAGTTGTGTGCTGGCTGTGTTGTGGCCATGCACACACCCATGTGGGGGTGACCTGGAGGCTGCCTAAAGCGAAGTATGGAAAAGGCAAGTACAAGACATCTACTTCAAAAGTATACACCGTGTATTTTATTTTTTTCATTAAACGCACTGGGGTCATGTCTAATCGCCAGAATGATCTTCTTCTAGGTCTCGTTCGGCCAAGAGATCATGTACGGTCATGATATTCATCCGAGCCCCCGACCGAGCATCCGAACTCTAATTCGACCGTCGTCAATTGCGTTGGGATCGCCTCTGTAAGATCTCTCTTATGCTTGAGCTTTATTTCATGACCCATTATCTTTCTCAAGTTATCCTCTGTTGAACCTTTTAGGTGTTTTTGTAGATCTTTGATGTTCTAAGGTGATTCAAGACTCGATATTCACATATAGCGATCTCTCAACACCGAGGTAGGTGGTTTGTGCATTTCTATTGAATGTATTTGAGTATTATGTGCAAATTTTGACCAATACCCTTAAACGGGGTATTGCGTGTTTACTGTTTTACCTCTGTTAATTTCTCTCCATGCTTTTATGCTTGTGTAGAGTTTAATTGGATATGAATAGGGTTGATCGCTAAGTTTTGGATGTGGTTTCCCATGCATGTTCTGTTTATGACCATTTGTTCCTACTTAGCCTTTTTTCCTGCCTTTCCTGTTTTCCCATGACTCGTGTTGTAGGGTGGATTATTTTTTTCTGACATGCTTGATATGATGTAGACTAATTACCCAAGTAGTTATTGAGGTTCAATTTGGTCGTATTTAATTTCTATGCTCGTTGACTTACATAGGGCCGTGGGAACCTAGTGTAGTAGACTATAAAGGGAATTGAACGAGTGAGCTTCCTCAGAGAGTCTTTAAACCACTGGGGACTATAAGGGGAATTAACCGAGTGAGATTCCTCAGAGAGTCCTTGAAATTGGGGCTATAAGGGGAATTGACCGAGTGAGCTTCCTCAAAGATTCCTTGACTACCATAGACTATAAGGGGAATTGACCGAGTGAGCTTCCTCAGAGAGTCTTGAATCACTTTTGACTATAAAGAGAATTTACTGTGAGTTCTTCCTCAGAGAATATTTATATATTCTAATGACTGAACCAGAGGGGATAGGCTGTGTGTACTTCCCAGAGGGTTACCTTGCTTGATTAGATACTTATTTGATATGTGGAACTGTTTATTGCTGAGTACTCTCTTGTTTACTATATCTTTGCTTATTAACTTCCATATACATATATATATTCACTGATTGTTAGTCACAGATATTTGGGTGGTTGAGTACTAGGATTTATTCTCACACCTTATTTGGGTCATGCTTTTGGGTCCAAAAAGATTATATTGTTGTAGGTATAGATAAGGGAAAGTGCCCTTCTACTTCAGGTACTTGACTTGTTGTGGAGCTGGATAGCATGGGACCAAGATTAGGCTTGCGATGCTGAGGAGATTTTTTATCTGTTTCTTTTATACTTTGGTTTAATACTATTTTATTTAGCATTGTGACTTGTTTGACTATTTTCTTAGACATATGTATCATGAATCATTTTATATATATGTACTCCAGTTTTTTATTAATTCAGTCTTCCACTATTTACTGTTGTTGGATATTTACTGCTTCCTCTATTGTGTATTTGTTTCCCTTCCACTGTGTTACTCTACCAATGAGGGCATAGTTTCCCCACTATCACATCCAAGGCCCTCACTACTAGTCAACAACCATTGAAATTTGGGAAAATGCGTTTGAGGCCATGTGAACAACCAGGTATGGGGTGCCTCTGGATGGCTTCCGGAACCAGGACGTTACAAAGTGGAATTAGAGGAACTCTTTTCCTCTAGAATTACTATTTGGAACCTATAGCTAGGGATATGATGGAATTGGTACTTGGTAATAAGCTGTACCTAGGAGTAGCTGACCTTTGTATAGGGAAAAGCCAATCTACCTCATTTAATTGTAATTTTTATGGTTTTTCAATTATTATAGTTGATTTTATTTCACCTTGAGTGATTCACATGATTTGTGCTATTATTATTCATGTTATTGAGGTTCTATTTCTATATCAAGCTGATGGGATGAGGGTACGCCATCTCATGAATAATATAGGAAACTGTTAGAAATCACATGTCATGCATTCTTTCCATGCCATTTAGGATGCATTAGTGATTGCATGTTGTTGTGATATATGTTTTGTAGAATATGCATGTTGTTGTGATAGATGCCTTGATAAAAATACATATTGTTTGATTTGGTATTGTTTGTGGATCATTGCATTTTTTCCTTGTTGTAACATGTATAATATTCCGAGCTTTGATTTTCAGGGAGTATAGGCCCTCACGGATCGGAATTTCGCACATTCAATGTTCGTTTCAGTGTTTTTATGGGTTCCAAAGTAGTTTCTGAGGCTTACTATCTGAAAAAACCCAGAATACATGCCGTGTAGTTTTAACTACATTCCATGTGTTCTTCTGTTCAAGAAGAAACATTTTTTCTTAATTACACGCCGTGTAGTATCTAACCGTGTCATAGGCCGTGTGGGAAGAGACACAGGGTTGAGAAATATCTGTAGGACACGCCGTGTACCGGATGTGCACACCATGTGTAGAGACCCTGTGTCTTCCCGTGTGACTAAGGACATAGATGGATGAAAACTTTAGCTATACATACCATGTCAGGACTGAACACACTGTGTAGTCTAAACCAGGTACCCGAACGTGTCATGAACAACATGGGTTAGTGTTATCGTTCCTCGTACACGCCGTGTCCATCTAGAACATGCCATGTAGTGTGAGCTGTGTGTTAGGCCGTGTCTCTAACAACACATTACAGATGAAGCTTGCCTAGTACACACTGTGTGTATCTTGAACACGCCATGTAGTCTTATCTTAGGAAAACTGTGTGGCTTAACCATGTAGAAGGTCTCAGGAAAGGGAAAATGATTCACCTACATGCCTTGTGTTAGGAGAACACGTCGTGTGTTTGGGGTGTTACATGACCAGTTTCAGTAGGAGTACACACCCATGTGAATTTCTTAAGGGGACATGCCGTGTAGGAATTGTACACACTGTGTAGTCATGTTTTGTGAAAATTGAATGTTTTCTTTCTTCAGTTCCCTTATTACGCTCCTAGTTTTCAATCCTTGATAATCTTGATCTAAGGTGTGCACTTGACCTTGCAGAGTCATGCCACCGAGGCGTCCTCTAGTTGTGCGCCAGTTTCCAGGCAGTGATTAGACACCAGACATGGCTGATCAGAGACTTCCAGCAGATCCTCTCATTGTTCCAGTCTTGGAAAAAGCTGTTATACCTAACACAGGTGATGATGCACAATTTAGAGAGGGATTCATGAGGATGATGTAGATTTTTCAGGGATCCCCACCTCCTGCCTCGTCGATGGCAGAATTAACGCGGGTTTTTCAGCAGCTGCATCCTCCCACTTTTTCAGGGGATGGAGGACCCCAGGATACAGAGTCATGGATAGAAGCCATGCTGATGATCTTCAAACATCCGGAGATACCTCCTGATATAAGGGTGGAATACACTACCTACATGATTCGTGACTCAGCCAAGAGGTGGTGGGATGTGATCTCACCAGCGGGGTGCCGACAGAATATGGGTTGGGATGAGTTTCAGTGCGTCTTCTATGATTACTTCTACCTAGAGACCTTAAGGGCCGATCAAGCCCTAGAGTTCATGAGTTTGAAGAAGGGTACTCTTTTTGTTAGGGGGTATTCCTTTCGCTACACAGAGCTGCAATGTTTCATGCATATTACAGGAGGTGATGATTTATTCCTTTCACGGAATTTTGAGGATGGTCAGAGGCACGACATCTGATCTGAGGTGAACATCTTTAGGTTGAATTTGATATCCTCTATCTCCAACCAGGAACTGATCATTGAGCGTAATATGAGGGATTCTGAAGCTGTGAGCCAGGGTGGTTCGACATCCATAGTTAGTATTCATCCTACTGATAGCATGAAGAGCCACAAGAAGATTGTAGGAGGAGATCAGAGTAGTCGGGATGCATCTTTTGGTAACCAGGTGGTATGATACCAGTGCAGGAGGATCGGGAATATGAGGACTCATTGCCTGAGAGACCCGATGGAGTGCCGATCATGCCTCAAGATGGGTCATCTTCAGCGCTTCTATCAGATCTTCTTACCAGCAGTTGGTGACTGGGATTCTTCTTTGATTCCACGTTCAGGGGTATCACCACTGGTTTCTCAGTAGTTATGGAACTAGAGTTCTTACGACTATACAGGCTGAGGTGGAGGTTGTGGCCGGGGTAGCCAATCACCCGGTGTTTGGTGACAGTAGGGTGGATCAGCTCAGAGTGGTCAGGCAGGGTCACCAGGCCGCAGTGCAGGCCATAATTTTATAGTGGAGCATACCCAGCTAGAGTAGGATCCTAGACCTTCTACAGTTCGAGGTACGATATTAGAAGCCTCAGTTTTATCTTCTTCTCTTTCTGATAAATGGAATTCCTATATCTTTATATCTGTTGCTGTTGTAGAGAGCCTTGGGCTGTGAATCGTTTCTTTTGCTGATATCTTGACGCTAGACACTTCGTTGGGGACTAGAACAGTGAGTGTTCATTAGTTCAAGGAGTTCCCTCTTGAGGTTGGTGGGTGTCACTTTCTATGGGAGCACTATATCCTAGATATGACAGGCTATGATGTCATTCTCAGAATGAAATGGTTGGTTCCCTTCCAGGAAGTCATCGATTTCTATCACCGTAGGGTGAGTTTTATATCACCAGAGGGTGGAACGTTTCTTCATAAGGTCGAGTGGGATGTCTAGGAGAGCAGATCGGGCCCAGAGCATCATGGGTTAGGAGGAGTTACAACCCAAATTTCTAGTCTGTATCTAGATGACTAGAGGACTTCACAGATGGACTTTCCTTCAGTGGTGGATTCATTCATAGATTTCTTTCCAAAGGAATTTTCAGGTTTGCCTCCATAGCATGAGGTGGAAATTTCTATTGATCTCATTCCAGGAGCAACACCGGTGTCCATTCCTCCTTATAGGATGGCTACACCAGAGTTATAGGAGCTCAAGAAGCAGTAGGAGGAGTTACAGGCAAAGTGTTTCATCCGACCTAGTACTTATCCTTGGGGTTCTGCTGTCTTGTTTATGAAGAAGGCAAATGGTAACCTTAGGCTTTGTGTGGATTATCGGAAGTTAAACCAATTGACAGTAAAGAACCGATATCCTTTACCAAGGATTGATGATCTCTTTGATCAGCTTCGAGGAGCCTGGGTGTTCTTGAAGATTGACTTGAGGTCCAGTTATCATCAGTTTCACGGTAGACCAAATGATATACCTCTCACAACCTTCCGGAGTAGGTATGGTCTATATGAATATATGGTTGTGTTATTCGGTCTCACGAACACACCTGTAGTTTTCATGGAATTGATGAACCAAGTATTCCATCCATACTTGGATTCTTTCGTGATTGTATTCATGGACGATATCTTGGTGTACTCTCACCCTCGACACGACCATGCCACACACCTTGAGATTGTTTTGATTACACTGAGAGAGCATCGGTTATATGCTTAACTCTCAACATTAAACTTTTGGATGGATCAGATTCACTTATTGGGTCATGTCATCTCAGAGACAAGAGTATTAGTAGACCCATTGAAAGTGAGAGCAGTAGTTTCCAGGGAGCAGCCGAAGAACGTATTTGAGGTAAGAAATTTTATAGGGCTGGATAGATACTACAGGCGATTTATTCATGAATTTTCACACTTAGCAACACCACTGATGAGTCTGACTAAGAAGGGTGTGAAATTCTAGTGGACAGATTATTGCGAGTCAGCCTTTTAGGAGCTGAAAGGGAGGTTTAATTTAGCACTGATACCAGTATTTCTAGATCCGGAAAAGAGCTATACTATGTACTATGATGCTTCAGGTATCAGGCTGTGAGCTGTGTTTATGCAAGGAGAAGGAGTCATTGCGTACAGGTCTCGGCAGTTGCATCCACATGAGAGGAACTACCCGACCCATGATCTCAAGTTGGCGGAAGCTGTTCATGCTTTACGCTGTTGGTTACATTATATTCTAGGAGAGAATTTTGTGCTTTTCTCCAGCCATAAGAGGCTCAAGTACATTTTCACTCATCTTGATCTGAATTTAAGATAGCAAAGGTGGGTTGATTACCTTCAGTCTTTTGAATTTGAGCTTGCCTACATGTTGGGGAAAGGCAACACAGTATCTGATGCACTGAGAAGTATGACTCAGATACAGGCAGTTCAGGAGGCCAGTAGTGAGTGGAAGCTTATGGATCTATTCTTTGAGATGCATTTGAAGGTGTATGAAAGACAAGGGCAAACTTTTGTTTCTTCTGTAGCTGCTACCACTACTCTTCTTGATCGAGTGAGAATGAGGAAGCTATAAGACTCAAAAGTCCCAGTCCTATGGGAAATCATGTTATGAGAGAACCCTATTCCTAGATGGATAGTAGGTGAGGATGAGATCTTGCATTTCCAGGGGCACGTATGGGTTCCAGCAGACATACGCGAGGAGCTGATGTGGGACTTTAATTCTTCAGTTTGGGAAGTTCATCCTGGTGTCACCAAAATGTATCATGATCTACACTACTAGTATTGGTGGCCAGGTATGAAGATGGATGTTTCTTGTTTTTTCATGATATGTTCCACCTGTCAGTAGGTGAAGGTGGAGCATCAACGACCATCAGATCTTTTTCAGTAGTTAACCATCCCCGAGTGGAAGTGGAATGATGTCGTGATGGATTTCGTGACTGGTTTTCCAAGGTCTCCTCGAGGGAATGATGCAGTTTGGGTTGTCATTGATAGACTCATGAAGGTTTCTTACTTCTTGCTGATCAAGGAGACCTTCAGTGTTGATGATCTAGGAAGGTTGTACATCTGAGAGATTATACGTGTGCATGGAGTCCCGAACTCCATTGTTTTAGATAGGGATGCATGTTTTATTTCTCTGGTCTGGTAGGGGCTACATAAGGCTTTAGTTACACAAGTACTTCTGAGTACATCCTACCACCCGCAGACAGATGGCCAGTCCAAGTGTAAAATTCAGGTGCTTGAGGACATGCTTTGAACATGCATCTTGGATTTTAGAGGTTCTTGGGAGAAGCACATACCTCTGGTGGAGTTTTCCTACAATAATAGATTTCAAGCAACTATTCAGATGGAAACTTATGAGGCTTTTTACGGTAGGCCATTCCAATAACCCTTATGTTGGCTGGAGGTTGGAGAGGTAGCTTTGCTGGGACCTTGTTTTTTTTCAGGATACCATAGAGCAGATAGAGTTGATTTGGAAGAGGATGGATACTGCACAGTCTTGACAGAAGTCTTATGCTGATCAGCGGAGATGACCTCTAGAGTTTGAGGTTGGGGATCGGGTTTTCTTACGTGTCACACCGAGGTTGGGACACAAGAAGATTAGGAGACACGGTAAGCTTTTGCCGAGGTACGTCAAGCCATTTGAGTTTTTGGAGAGAGTTGGGCTGGTTTCTTATCAGTTGAAGTTACCTCAAAGGTATCGGGCTATGCATGATGTTTTTCACGTTTCTCAGCTCCGAGATTACTTTTCAGACCTATCTCATATATTTCAACCTGAGGAGGTTGTGTTTGAAATGGATGCGTCATTTGAGGAGCATCCTATCTGGGTTGTTGATCACAATACAAAGGTTATTCATGGACGATCTGTTCCTTTGGTATGAGTGCTATGGTAGCATGGGTGGGTACAGGACGAGACTTGAGAGAGAAAGGGCGATGTACGAGCACAGTGGCTAGACCTGTTTGGGGTTCCTTCTTCTACGCCACGCTAGAGAAATTCAGGTATGAATTTCTTTAAGGGGGGAAGTTTGTAAGAACCCGGATATTATTTTTAGGTATGTTTCCCTTTTCAAGTGGTTTTTGAGAAAAAGTGTAATCTCTGGAAATTTTTGAAGTACACACCATGTACTTTATGAGTACACACTGTGTACTCGGTTACCGTAGGTAGACATGTGATGGCCATGTAGCGGCCATGCACACAGCCATGTGGGGGTGACCTGGAGGCCACCTAAAGCAGAGTACGGAAAAGGCAAGTACACACCGTGTACTTTAAAAGTACACACCGTGTATTTGGTTTTTTTCCATTAAACACACCAGGGTCATGTCTAGTCGCCAGAACGATCTTCTTATAGGTCTCGTTTGACCAAGACCTCCCATAAAACCACGATCTTCCTTTGAGCCCCCAACAAAGCATCCGAAATCTGATTAGACTGCTGTCAATTTCATTGGGATCACCTCAGTAATCTCTCTCTTCTGCTTGAGCTTTGTTTCCTGATTCCTTCTCTTTCTCAAGTTATCCTCTATTGAACCTATTAGGAATTTTTGTAGATATTAGACGTTATAAGGTGATTCGATCCTAGAGATTCACATTTAGCAATCTCCTAACACCAAGGTAGGTAGTTTGTGCCTTTTCATTGAAATTCTTTGTGTATTATGTGCAAATTTTGACCAATACCCTTGAACGGGGTATTTTTTGTTTATTATTTTACCCCTGTTGATTGCCTTCCATGCTTGTATGCTTGTGTAGAGGTTAATTGGATATGAATAGGGTTGATTGCTATGTTTTGGATGTGGTTTCCCATGCATGTTATGTTTATGACCATTTGGTCCTGCTTAGCCTTTTTGGATGCCTTGCCTGTTTTCCCATGCCTAATGTTGTAGGGTGCAGTGTTTGTTTTTTGAAATGATTGATATGCTATAGATCGATTAGACAAGTAGTTCTTAAGGTTTACTTTGTCCGTATTGCATTGCTATGCTCACTGACTTACACAGGGCCGTGGGAACCTGGTGTTGTAGACTATAAATGGAATTGACCAAGTGAGCTTCCTTAGAGAGTCTTTAAAACACTTGGGGCTATAAGGGGAATTGAATTAGTGAGCTTCCTCAGAGAGTCCTTGACCTTTGGGATATAAGGGGAATTGACTGAGTGAGCTTCCTCCGAGAGTCTTGAATCAATTTTGACTATAAGGGTAATTTATTGTGAGTGCTTCCTCAGAGAGTATTTATTTATTATAATGACTGAACCAGAGGGGATAGGCTGCGTGTACTTCCCAGAGGGTTACCTTTCTTGATTATCTGCTTATTTGATATGTGGAATTGTTTATTACTGAGTACTCTCTTGTTTACTATATCTTTTCTTATTACCTGCCATATATATATATATTCACTAACTATTAGGCACAGATCTTTGGGTGGTTTCCTACTAGGATTTAGTATCACATCCTTCTTGGGTCATCCTTTTGGGCCCAAATATATTATATTGTTGTAGGTATAGATAAGGGAAAGCGCCCTTCTACTTCAGGTACTTGACTTGTTGTGGAGCTGGACAACATGGTACCAAGCTTAGGCTTGTGATGCTGAGGAGCTGTTTTATCTATTTCTTTTGTACTTTGGTTTAGTGATGTTTGTATTCAGCATTGTGACTTGTTTGACTGTTTTCTTAGACATATGTATCATGCATAATTTTATATATATGTGGTCCAGTTGTTTATTAATTCAATCTTCTACTGTTTTCTATTGTTGGATATTTACTACTTCTACTATTGTGTATTTGTTTCCCTTCCATTGTGTTACTCTACTATTGAGGGCATAGTTTCACCACTATCACATCCAAGGCCCTCACTGCTAGTCAGAAGCCTCTGGCGTTTGGGGAAATGCGCTTGAGGACACGTGGCCAACTAGGTATGGGGTGCCTCTGGGTGGCTTCCAGAACCATGACTTTACACATCTTGACTAAATTATTAACTCAATATAAAAATAATCATCATGTTAGTTCTAGGGGACTGATATTCATAGGTAGTTTTCTCTAGTCTAAGTGGGAGTCTGTTGGATTAGGTGGTCTAGAACCAATAGTTTTTAATTTAGAATACATGTATATTTGAAGTGTTTAATATTAATAAAATATATTATTATATATTTTTCATTGTTCTATATGAATTTAATGTAATAAATTCATAGAGTATCTGTCACATTGATAGGGTCATAGAAATTTCCCTCTATAATGAGAACCATGAAGTTCCATGATGATATTATTAAATATTTTTCTATGGTAGACTAACAAAATATGATGGGGAAAATATAATTTCAACTCTTAGGTGCAAGTAATCATACGTTTATGATACTTGTTCTAATGAAGTTCACACTTTGTAATCTCTGGGATGAGAGATTATGAGAACATATATACTTGTAGGATTTTCTCATGTTTATCTCTCATCAGATATTCCTATATGAGAGAATATGTAATGATCCTTAGACTTTAATATTATTATTAATGCATGTCACAAATCACACAGTTAGATGTATTTCATAAACCTTGATGATACAATTCATGTTAAAGTTAGATATGTTGGGTGTGTTATGAGTGACATATTGTTAATAATAATTCAAGGAAGGATTTTCCCCTTACATCTTTATGAAAGTTGAAATCAAGGATCTTTGATTTAAATAAAATTGTCTTAAATTCCATGGCCATGGTGTAACGATGTAATTTTTTCAAATTTTGAATGAAATAAATATCAAGAATATAGGTTGATAACATAAATATGAAACCTATTTGATGAGATAGTGTGAAAAAGGTATTATATTACACAGTAAGCATTCCTATGTTATTTTCAATGTTGTGGCATTATGTTTTTTCTCTTGGGTTACATGACCCATTAATAGATAGTAATGTTGGGCTTTAGGCAATCCCACCTAATTCCAATGAAAAATAATCCTAGAGGGTCACATACTAAGTATTTTAGTTGATCTCAAATAAATTCTATTTGAATTTAATTATTGGAATAAATATTATTCTTAAGACTAGTGAATAATTTTATTTATGTTTTATTGATAAAAAATATTAATAAATATTTATCCATCATATTGTGAATAAAATATTTATTTTATATTTTGAATATTTATTAAATATTTATTCTCCATATTGTGGATAAAATATTTATTTATGAAATTAATATTTGGTTAAATATTTATTTGGGTATTCAATAAACATTGAGAAGACGAGTGGGACAAAATCGTTTCATGTGATAAATATTAATTTGCAAGATGGTAAAAAAATATTTATTATTTTACCAGTTACTACACAACACAAAATAATAATATTGTTAATATTGTTATATGACATGGGGTTTTATAAGGTTTATTGTATTATTTAAGGGGTTTTATGTAGTTAAAAAATATTTTAACCTAAATCCTAACACTATAAATAGGATTCCATGTATATTGTGAAGGGTCAATGAAGAATTAGAAATCATTTCACTCAACAAATTTCAATCTCAAATTCCTCCTTCTCTCATCCTCTTAAGAACAAGAAGAACAAGAAAGAACCTTGCAAGCCCGTAGAAACTAGTAGTGATCAAGATAAAAATAAAAATATGATCGATCCACCATGTTAACACGTACATTCCATTAGTGTTATTCAGATATTAATGAATCACATGTGGATAACTACTATATGGATCTTATAGTTTGATAATACAACCTCAAAAATGATAATTTTATTTTTTTCTTCAAATGTTCAACAACATAAATGAAAAAAAATCCTAAGAAGATGTAACCTTTCTTTAAATATAAATTAAATTAATTATAAATTTAATTTATAAAAGAATATCTCTATGGGTTTTGGGATTTTATATGTTAATATTTGATGGGAAAATTTTATTGTTCATGAAATTTATGTCTTGGAAAATTGGAGAATGATCCATCAAATATAAAAATTCCTTTACAGTTATTTATCCACTAGGCGCTTCCACTATGCCTAAAACCTATAGGTGTATAATAAATCCTAATCATACAAGTCCATAATTGGTATATGTAGTTAGGCCATTTTTTATCTCACTGGTAACCCTTCACATGGTAACTAAACCTTAAGTATTACTACTAACTCATCCCATTTTCTATCCCCAAATACAAACCAATCATTAGGTGATTAGCTCAAAAATATAACCTCAGTACACCACTTTCATGCAATGATGCTCTAACTATAAATGACCCTATCAATAAATACTATTTATGAAAATATTTTACTTATCACACCACAACCATGATTTATTTATTATTTAATTATAAATATTTTTTTAGTTTCATTTCAAACTGGTTTTAAATTTTAAATTGGGGGGGGGGGGTTCCCCAGCATAGATGCTTGGTTGGCACAAAGTTAGTAGAAACCTTTTACAGAATGTGAGAGGGTGTCTATAATTTTGACAGAGTTGAATTACATGGTTGGTGCCAAGTTTGAAAAACTGCACAACTTCCTGTGTAGGTTGTCCAAGACCTCTAGTAGAGGTGCATGATTGGTGCATGGTTTGGCCAACCATACGACCAAACCATGCACAATTTACATTCTTGAAAAAAATTTAAATAATAATAATAATGTTATTATTATTATTATTATTATTATTTTTCTTATTATTTTACCCCCAAAGAGGGGTTTCCTTTAACCCTTTCCATGAGAGCCCCCCAACTTTCTCCCCCACCTCGTGTGACATCCCCCATACCCAAACCCCCATGGTGCATGAACTCACTCCTCACGGAATACTTCAGTGTGGAAATTGATGGGATTTATTATAATTTTTTGGGTGATCATTTGATGTAAACAATTTGGCTCCATCCTCTTCATCTTTTCCACTGATTTTACTTCTCCCCGTTCCCTTGTATTGTTCATCCGAAACCTAGGATAAGGATTAACCTAATTTTTTGTTTCTTATTTGGTGTTAGGGTTTTCAATGGGTCTTTTAGGACTTCTTCGAGTGTGTTTTGATATCCCCCACCTAAGGTGAAGCATTTCGTACCATTTTGGTCTGCTCGCCACCATTTTGAGGTAGGTTTTTTTTACCTTTACTTTTGGCCCAATTTTAATTTGTTTTTTTTTAATTTTAGGGTTCTTTATATCTTTATAGCGCATCTTGGTTTTCCTAGAAGTGGTTTTGAGCCACCTAATTCGAATTCTTATATGCGTATGCATGCATAGGCATAGATATATGCATGTTCCCCAATTATATATATTCACCCATAACGGGATTAATATATATAATGAGGATAGGTGTTCTTATAAATATATGTGAAATGCATATGTGTGTAAGTGAAAAAAGGAATATTGACATATAAGATTATGTGTAAGGATCCCCTTTGTACATATATTTCCATGAAAATATGTAAATAGGGTCTAGGTGTCCTAAAATATAAGCTAAGGTGAATATTCATGCAAGTTGTAAATGGAAGGATCGAGTTTCTATCATTTTTAAGAGTGTGCCTTGAGTTTGAGGTAGGTTCCCTATGACTAGGCATTTAATTTGAATTACTTAATTTCTTTAGGGTTTTAAAAAGTATTCTTAATATTACATAGTATGTATATGCTTTTACAAGTGATGGTGATACTTGGTGTTGGAATTTCCTTCATTTTTCACATTCACCTTCAAGGTTTGACATGTGTATTCTTCATTAAAATATTCTTACCATTTTTTTTAAAATGATCAACATTTTAAATGCTTAAAATTGTCTCCAAAATGGTTTTGGGTGTGTGATGGGCATTTATAAATATTTTTGGTGAGTGTAAAATAGTTGTACAAGTTGAATTGAATGAAAATGGGTCCGTATCTAATTTTAAAGGGTTGAAATTTCATATTTTGGTAAGTTTGAAAAAGTGCATGGGTTTTGATGTGAATTCGTGGATAAATGGTGATTTTCAGTTTTAAAATGGATTTTTATGAGTTAATAATGGTTTAAATATTGTTTTTAAATGTGTGGTTCCTTAGTTATTCTATTGGTCTTTTAAATGGTTTTGGAATTAAATGTGTTGGGAAATAGTGAATCTTAAAGTGAAATTATTCCTTTTTAAAATAATGAGGCATGTTTGGTACCTTGAGAATATTTTATGGAAGTTGAAAGCCCCTATTGAGGAATGAACCTTGTTTTAGAGATATGATATATATATTAAATTTGTGATTTGTGATATATGCCTTGTAAAGAGTCTTGTGCATTGTTGTGTGACTTGAAAAGAGGGATGTGCTCAAGGAGGGAGATTGGTGGTGAGAGTTTGGATTAGTTTTTAGGTAAAGAAAATGATATATATATATATATATATATATATGTTTTCTTGATACAAACTCACCACCATTTTAAATAGAGCACATGGGAAACCTAGGTACCTAGGTGTATAGATTAGGACTAGTATTATAGGTAGATCGGTAGGGCCGAGGCCAAGTCTAACCATAGCTAGATCAACACTATACTACTAACTAACCATATGATGATGATTGTATACCACTTGAACTTGGGATGTGTTCCCCTCTAGTGGATCATGCATGAGGGAACTGTGGGTTCTGGTATATGTTTGTAGACCAATAGATCTTGGTATGAATTCCTCTCTAGTAGATCATGCATGAGGACACTATGGGTTTAGGTTGTATGTGCTTATGACCAAGGTTTGAGGATCTAATGACTGTATTAACCTATATGCTAGGGGTTTTTCCATGGGGATTGTGATGGGATTTCTTTATCAGTTTCTTATTACTTGTTTCCTCCTTTATGAAAACCATGTTTTAATCTAAATTGATTTCATTTCATTTTGAAATTTCTATGAATTCGTGTAAATTATTTTGGAAATATGGTGGAAAATAAATGGTATTATTTAAAATGAAAACTTGTTACTTGAACTTGAAAATAATGGAAAACATTATTTTTATTATGTCTTATTTTAAAACTGGCTTGTATTGGTTTTTATTTTAAGGGAAGGTATTGGGAACATTTTATTTAGGAATGCCTACTATGTTTTAATACTCTTACCTATATTTTAATTTTTGTTTTTATTTTGTGGTGCTACATCCCACTCTGGTTTGCTTAAGGAGAGATTATGATCCCACGGTGTAGGTAACCCATCAAGTCATATGGAGGTACATGTAGTAGTTTATTTCCTTCCAATGTTTTTGTTTATTTTTATTGTTCAGTTTATATTTGTTTATTTTTTTTGATTTTCATGGGATAAACCATTCCCAACTACATATTCTTGATGCCCAACACTAGTTTCCAATCCTAGAGGATTAATAATCCCTCTTGGTACTTGTTGTGGAATTGATTGGGTAACCGTTTTAGGGTTGACCTAAGTTGGTATGTGAAAAAATGGTATCAGAGAAGGCTCTTTTTATTTGGTATGTCATGTAGATTAGAGATATTATTTTTAGAGCATAGGGGGTAGGTCATGGGTAGGTTCTTGATCACCACCACTCATGACGAGACTTGAGTTGGCATGAGTAGTTGGGTTTTGAATTATTTTTTTGGTTTGAGTTATGCCATTGATCTTTGTTCAATTTGATGAGATTTTTTATGTTAGGGGAAGATAATGGAAGTGATATGATGTTATATGGTTAGATTATATGGCTTAACAAACCATTTGGAGCTTATATACATAGTTCAATATACTTCCCATGGTTGGTGCATGCTCAGTGCATGGTCTACTAAACCATGTGTATGGGGTATAAATGACCACTATTTCCCTTTTTTTATAGTTATTTTGGTGTTGGTGATGCTTCAGTTTGATTTGGGTTTGTGCGAGTAGAATTTTGGAAGGAAAATAATTTTTGAAAATGGTTAACGGTTTGAAAAAATGGGGTTTAAATGATAAATGGATTTGGAATTTTGAAATGTTTGGGAAGATGTGGAGGAAAATTGAATTGGGAATTTGTTAAATGCATGGTTTTGATAATAAAATGGTTTGTATGACCCTTGGTATTCCTTATGGACATTAAAATATTTATTTTTGTGTATGTAAGGTGCATGTTGGTATATATGTGTGGATGATATAATAGAAAATGGGGATGAACACATATGTGATGGTTTATAGGATACCATGGGTGAGTATTAAGAAAAAGGGTTGAATTGGTTTTCCAAATTTTTTTTTGAAATGGAAAATGGGTTCTGTTAAATGGGGGATTCATTTCTAAAGAGGTTTTTGGTTTTAAATAAGGAAAAGTGAGGTGGTGTTTTGAATTTTAAAGCGAATGTTCTGAAATTATTTTGGAAATGGAAAATGATTTTGATTTTAAAAGGGTTAAATGAATTTGAAAATTGGTGAATTTAAAAAATGGTGACTTTTAAAAGTGGGATCTTGGCTTGTTTAAGGATTAATGTTGTGTTTTTTATTGATATTTGAGTTTGATTTGATTTGGTTTTGTGGAATTATGGTTTATGATCTTGTTGTTTGGTTTAAAATGTTAGTTGGCTGAGTTATGGTTTTATATTGATTTTTATTTGTGCCTTATGTTATTGAGAGTATGGTTCCCAAAAATACCCAGATTGTTTTTGAGGACTCCCATCTAGTTGCGAGCCCCACAAAAACTCCTAGAGGAGTGGTGAAGTTGAGGTCTTCTTAATTGGTGCATTTTATATATAGCCATCAAAGTCCATTGAAGGTTGTTGAGTGGCTTATGTAAAATTTAGTGTCTTTGGGTTTTAGAAACTACAGATGTCAGGAAGGTGTGAGTTTCATTAAGTATGTTTGAAATACTGGGACTAGACTAGTAGAAGGTTGTTGTTCCATTATCGTTGCGAGTTGGGATGTATTATGTGATTTTCAAGACCACTTTAATCTAGTGGATTGTTTTTGAGAATGTGAAAGAGAATAAAGTGGTATAGTTCATGGAGGCTTGAAAAGGTCAAATGATGGTGAAGGGGAAGGTTGAGAAATTAATGAACTAGTTTACTTTTATTGAGAGATAGTGTTGATCAATTAGTTTTAAGCTCCTCCCTTTGTGTGGTATCTTCATCTAGGGTTCAAGGACCAGTTTCTATTGGTGCTTGTTGAGGTTCGCCATTCAGTGAGGAGTTTTATCAAAAGGAAACTATTCTGATAAAGTCTCCTTATTAGTTCTTATCTTTAATTTTTTAGACCATTAATATTTTTGTTTCTAGTATGGATGATTTAGAATTCTAAGCCATATTACTGTAATTCCCTGGTGGCTTGTTGACTGTGGAATATTTTGACACTAAAATAAGGAATTTCAATTAAGGATTATCAGATCCTGATTTCGGGGAAAAAAATTCTTCAAGACATTAGGGGTCCAACCATAGGTCCCAGAGTGAATCTCTTTATGTAGTTAGAAATTACTAGGGGTGTGGGTAACTATGGTTCATCTCTTATCTCCACTGTTTGGATGTGTGAAGTTTAAATGTTATTTTTTTACTTTTCCTTTTCATTTTAAGTTTTTCCTTATTATAAAAATATTGGTCGTATAACCCTTGGGAAATTCTAGTGGTTGTTCCCTTGTGGATGTGAGTCTTTGATTAGTGGTTAATTATTGTGATCTTGGAAAAGTGTGGATTAGCTTTTGTTTTGAATTGTGATCACTTTAAAGTTCCTTTCATTGTATTTTATTTAGGTTAAGGTTTTTTGTTTGGGATGGGAGTTCCTAGTTCTGGTGTTGGTTGGTACTAGCTGGTCTCTTATGGTGGTGGCGGGGGGGGGGGGGGGAACCATTAATCTCCTTGGTTATGGTTTTCATTAAAGCTGGTCAGGTGTGACGTGATATGTTAAAAGAGTGACTTCGAGGTTGGTGGTTTTTTCCACTTCATTTTGGTTCAAGTTTAATTTTTTTTTTCATGTGGCTGGGTGAATTTTTGGGGGAAGAAAGTGTTTGTGCTGGGGATAATTATCACCCCCCGACCATGATTTATTAATTATTTAATTATAACTTGTTTTGTTTTTGAGTATCGGTTCGAACCATTTTTAAATTTTAAAATGGGGGGGGGGTCCAACATATATGCATGGTTATTAGAAACAATGTGAAGACTCTGCGAGGGCATCTATAATTTTGAAAAATTCAAACACATGACCAGCATATGGTTTGGAAAAACATGCAGCTGCCCGTACATGTTGTCTAGAGCCTTCAGTAGAGGCACACGTTTGGCGCATGGTTTAGCCAAACCATGCACATTTTCTATGATTTGAAAAGAAAATGTTTAAATAATAATAATAATAATAATAATAGTTATTATTATTATTACTATTTTTTTATTTTACCCCAGAAGAGGGGTTTCCTTTCCCCCATACCATGTGAGCCCTCCGCCTTTCTCCCCTACCTCACATGACACCCCTCAGCTGAACCCCATAGCATGTGACATTTATCCTCGTGGCCTTATCCAGTGCTGAGATCCATAGAATTTCTTCTAGTTTTGCAGTTGACCCTTTGATGTAAACACTCTTACTCCCTCCTATTCCTCTTTTCCACTGATTTTCCCTCTTCTCGTTTCCCTATATCATTCGACCAAACCCTAGGATAAGGATTAACCTAATTTTTTGTTTCTTATTTGGTGTTAGGGTTTTCAATGGGTCTTTCAGACCTTTTTTGGTGTGTTTCAGCATCCACTATCAAAGGAAAATCATTTTATACTATTTGGGTTTGACCACTACCATTTTGAGGTAGGTTTTCTTCTGCCTTTTCTTTTGGCCCAATTTTAATTAAAGTTTTTTTTTTAATTTTATGGTTCCTAATATCTTTTTCATGTGTCTTGGTTTTTCTAAAAGTGGTTTTGATCCATTGATGTTTAAGGTTTATATGAGTATGCATGGGTAGACATAGATATATGTAATTTATCCTTTTATATATACTCACCCATAAGAGGATGACTATATATAATGGGGCTAGGTGTGTTATCTATATATATGAAAATGTATATGCATGTAAGTGAAAATGGGTATTTACACATATAATCTTATGTGTAAGTATCCGCTTATACATATTTGGCCATGAAAATATGCACATAGGGGCCTGGTGTCCTTGAAAATAAGAAAAGATGTATATGCTGAAATCGGTAAATGGAAGGTTTGAGTTTTCATTGTTTTAGCACCTCACCTTCAGTTTGAGGTAGGTTCCCTATGTATAGGCCTTTAATTTTAATTCCTTAATTGATTAAGTGTTTTAAATAGTGTTTTAAATAATAAATATTAAGTATATACTAGGGAAAGTGATGGTGATTATTGGTTTTGAACTTTTCTTTATTTTTTACGTTCACCTTCAAGATTTGACATTTGTATTCTTCATTAAAATATGCTTCTAGGATTTTCATAGAATGATCAACATTTTAAATGGTTTAAAGTGGGTTTTAAAATTGTTTTGGGTGTGTGATGGGTATTTCCAAGGATGTTTGGTGTGTTTAAAATATTTTTTCAAGTTGACATGAATGAAAATGGGTTTGTTTGTGATTTTAAAGAGGGAAAATTTCATGTTTTGGCAAGTTTGGAAAAGTTACGGGTTTTGGTGTGAATTCAAGGATAAAGGGTGATTTTCTTTTTTAAAATGGGTTTCTTTGAGTTAATAATAGTTTCAATATTGTTTTAATCGTATGGTTCCTTGGTTATTCAATTTTTCTTTTAAATGGTTTTGGATTTAAAAGTGTTGGGAAATAGAGGTTTCTCATATGAAATTATTCCTTTTTAAATTATTGAGGCTTTTTTGATACCTTGATAATGTTTTATGAAAGTGTAAAACCCCTATTGAGGCATACACCCTTGTTTTAGGGATATGATGTGTATATTAAATGTGTAATTTGTGATATGTTCCTAGTGAAGAGTCTTGTCCACTATTTTGTGACTTTAAAAGGGGGTTTCACTCAAGGTGGGATATTGTTGGTGAGAGGTTGGATGCATTTTTGGGTAAGGAAAATGATATGAACATATATGGTTGCAAGATAAAAACTCACCACAATTTGAAATAGATTATATGGAAAACCTGGGTACCTAGATTGGATCACTAAGACTAGTATGCTAGGAAGATCGACAAGGTCAAGGCTTAGTTTCCACCTATCTAGATTAACTCTACAAAACTAACTAAACATATGATGATGATAGAAGACAACTATACCTTGGGATGCATTCCCCTCTAGTGGATTGTATATGAGGGTATTGTGGGTTTTGGCATATGATTGGAGACCAATTGAACATGGGACTCATTCACCTCTAGTGGTTCATGCATGAAGATGCTGTGGGTTTTGGTATTACGTGATTATCACCAAGTTAGGGGGATCCTAGGACAACACTAACCTAGGTACTAGGTATTTTACCATGGTTCTTGTGATGATATTTCCTTTTTAGTTACTTCTTGATTGTTTCCTCATTTGTGAAAACCATTTTTTAATATTAATAGATTTCATTTCATTTTGAAATGTCTATGCATGGTTAGAAATTATTTTGGACATGTGGTGGAAAAGAAATGGTTCCCTTGAAAATGGAAACTTGTTACTTGAACTTGAAAAGAATGGAAATCATTATTTTTATTATGTATTATTTTCAAAATGGTGTGCCTTGGTTTTATTTTTAAAGGAAGGCCTAAGGAATAGTTTATATGGACACAAATACTGAGTTTTAATACTCACACCTATGGATTTATTTTCTTAACTTCTAGTATTTATTCCCACTTTGGTTTGATCATAGAGCGAGTGTGATCCCATGGTGATGGTGACCCATAAGGTTACATGGGGGTATATGAAATAGTTTATATCTTTCTACTATTTGTGTTTATTTTTATTGTTCAACTTATTTTTTTTATTTATCTAATTTGTATTGGATAAATCATTCCCAACAGAATATTATTCATGTCTAGCTCTAATTGCTAAATTGGGAGGATCAAGATTTCCTCTCATGACTTATCACGAGATGGCTTAGGTAACTAGTTCAGGTTTGACCTAGTTTGGTTCATGACATTATCCTTATTGGATAACCTAAATCCTATATTTTTTCATAATAAAAAACCTACAAAACTCACCCTTACTCATTACTCTAGGTGAGAATCACACACTAATAAAAAAAAGATCAACAGACCCCTTAAGTCATTGGAAAAAACTGGAAACACACCATGGGATCTAATTTTACTTTAACTCAAACTTTCCTATAGTTAAAATAGCTATCGAGGACTACATGATCAATCATAACACTTGATAGACCATATATATGAGCATAAAATACCTCACTGGTCTCGTATCACACGTGAGAACCCACCCTAGTGTTATGTTGGGTTTTCCAAATCCTCTTACCCTCACTATCATATGACACAACACATGTAAACACATATAAATTATATTTTGGGACCACTTAGAACATCAAAACCACGATCTTCATTGAGATCCTAGCCCATCAAAACCATAATTTAATTGATTATAAAAAATTATAATTAATTATCATAATTAATCATTAATTAATCCAATTGTTTTAAAAGTGGTATATCACATTGAGAGGTTTATCTATGGTGGAATCTCATATGACCAATAAAATATGGGTCATAGAAAACTATTGCTCCCTCTAAGAGTTAAATCCCAAATTCCTTACTTCAATTCATTTATAAAGGTCAACTTAAATTTTTGAAACTCAATGAATAATTCGTTAAGTCAATTACCTAAATAAGAATAACATGAAACCATGTATGTTCATCCCTAATTGAATCAAAACCATATAAAAGAAATTTCATTTTGATATAGTGAAATAACATCTAAATACCTTGATGAATATACCATAAATTAGTAGTAGAATAAAGATTAATAAAGGGGGCAAAGGAGGGGAGAAACTCACCTCAAATATTTATAAAAACAAATCTAGATCCACATCCATTTAAAAGTAACCAAGGGTGAAAGGGGAGGAGAAATGGTTAACCGAAAGAACCTCCCATATTACCCAATACTACCTTAATTTCAAGGGGGATGAACATAAAATGTTGGTTGTGACTCCATAAAAATAGAGATAGCCCCCCCCCCCCTCAGAAGTCCAATTTAATTAACTAGACGTTTAATGATACCATTAAGTCCTGAATACCACCATTTAAACTTTAATGGAGTTATTTATAGCTACTAGATGTCTATAAGAAGTTTAATGGCCTTCATCAGGCTTTTTATGGCCCCCACCAAGCTTTTTATGTCTTACCACTATAACCACCTAGTAAACCTCATTTACGCATTGCTGAAATTCAACTTTGGGCATTTTTACCAAAATTTACACCAATAAAAATTATTTTTTAAACATTCCAAAAATATAAAATTCTTGATCCAAATTCCAAAATTTGAATCCACATATGCTCAAAATTCACTAAATCTTTACTCTTTTTGATTTCCAATAACACTCGATGGCACGAGTTATTACAAACTCTCCACCATACCATTTATCATCATTGAAAAAAATCCTAATTAATTATTCATTAAACCACACTAGATACTGATATTTTATGAACATTACTCATTCCTATGATAATACTATTTATAGTCATACTAATACGACACCTAGATCAATAAACCTATCTATCTATTGGACATCTCTTTCTATAGTCCATAATATTTCATATTCATTCCTTAAATAATGTGATCGATTCAGTTTTCACATTACTAATACCTTTTATATGTGAAAATCATTAACTAATACATTTCTATTATAAAAAGATCCATAAATCTAATATCCCATGGACCATGGTTCTAAGTAAATTTACCAACCTAATGATAGTTAATCAATCATGGTGATATTCATAAGTTGTCCAGTCATACATTTTATAATCCAATAGTTGATGTTCTAGTTTATATCAGAAAATATTCCACTCAACACTATATCTAACCATCTTCTAACATCACTAAATGAGAATATATTCATCACATGAATCCATTATTTGTTTAACTAATAATTGTATCCTCTATTGATAACTAATGCACTCCAACACGATAAACATAGTTTTTTCCCAAAATCTCTATATTTTTAATTACTAATAACCATACCTAAAATTAAATTTCAACATAAAAATATATTTCCCAAATACCTATATTCATACTTACTCTATCTAAATGTAAAAATTTTATACCAATACCTAGGTATTTCCCAAACACCAAAAACATCTATACCACTTTACTTTAAGTCCCAACAAAAAACCACAACTGTCTTTGGTTTGGGTTCTTCTTGAATTCCTTTTCAATGTTCTACCCTAACTCACCAAAAACAATGGTGGAAAAAAATATCCAATGGTGTTCTCCCCAATATAAAATTTCCATTATCCTCTTTTAATGATCATGATACTTCTTGAATTCACCATCACCCAAACACTACCTCTCATAAGCCATGATGTTTTTACTCTAATATACCCGTACCCCATCCCCCTCACTTTCTTATATAACCATAAAAGTGATATAAACTACCACTACAACACTAAAATCCTATTAACTGCATATAATGATTAGTGACCTTACTCTCTAACATGTGACTCTCACATTTCAACTTCCCAAAGACTCCCCACTATCCCACTAGTTGTTTAAAAATTATTGATAGTGTTTAAAACACCATGTTTAGGATACTCTCAAGATTCATCAAGAGGTTTCATCTTGTAATCTATATAAGATGACCCTCTTATCTTAACCATACAACACACACCCCTTTGGTCATATGATAACTAAAAAAAATATCTCATCACCCGTACAAGTCATTTCATGGTCCACCAATTAAAATTGGTCAATTTACACGAGTTTATTCACATAGATCTTATTTATTTTGTTTATGAATAAAATAATGAAAAAGGGTTAACTCTGTTATTTTATTTAAGATCATGATGATTTATCCCAAAATATTTTATGGGTTATCTCATACCTAATCTCACCCTAAAGGTGATCATTCATAAAATTCTATTAGAATCCCATGACTTTTCTACAACCAATCGAGAAAGATAAGGTGTCTTCAAATCTACCATAATCTATTTATACAAGATATTCTTTACCATTCTTTGAAAATAATATCTCACATGCATTCCAAGTAAAATAATTCCTATCTAACCACTAATTCAATCATCATATGACTGATCTTAGGTCATACCATCATCCATTATACACTATCTTTTCCCCATGGAAAAAGAGTATCCAAAAATAACTCTCACAAAAAATAATATATTCCACTTCTAATTATAACATCCCATTTCTGAGTAGTCATATAATATATTTCTACCCAACCTTTAGATTAAATCATTATATATTGATTCAAACCCCATCGTTTATATGTTTACTAGATTAATTAGAAAACTATAGTTCCCAATAATGTTAGTTATATCCCTTAAACAAAGAACCATCTGTGCAATTATATCAATAGATACAAGGTAAAATTCCCATTCTTGTACTGTAACTCAATGAAATGTTACCCATTAATTATTAATATTTCATCAATGATTTACCCATTCTCTCATATTTAAAGGTATTAATGTGCCTAGATTAACTACTCACTCGTAAGCTTCCAACTCATTACAACCATCTTGAGGAAAATAGGAAAAACACCATGAAAAATTACTAACATAACCAAATCACACCAATTTGAGTTGAATATCATCATCACTAAGATATCCATTATAGTATATGAACCAAATAACATTTTAGGTAACACTTATCAAAGTAATTTACATTCACCCATATCATATAATTCAAGGTAACTCATGTGACAATTCTCTTATATAAGTAATCTCATCCTCATCTAGTATCCTTATACCCATACTACCCTTTCCAGGTTCATCATTATTTCTATGTATATGTTGATGAAATAAATCTCCAATGATTAATATTAAAAAATTCATAATAGTTATACATGCTAGGTAAGTTTCCACAAATAATTTATCTAGGAAAACTCAAAACAAGTTATTATTGATGTTTAATGTAACCAAAATTCTTTATTTTTAGAATATTTTAGTTAGTCACTTATAAGAATACCTATTTCATATGAAACTATGTTTTAAGTATAATGAATGTAACCACAAATTTTTCATCACTGAACAAGAGAAAAAAACTATAACTCATAAACATCGTACTTGATAAAAATTCAGCTCAATTATAAATATGAAATCTAATAAAAATAAACCCAACTCCAATTTAACTTGTATTTATACCTACATTTATGTTATAAAAGTGTAAATATGACTTCTATTATATGTTCCAAATAGTCTAATTTACAAATACAATATACTAAATAATAATATAAATAAAACAAGGCTTTGATACCACTTTGTAACATCCCAACAAAGAACCCATTCAAACAACTTGTTCTAGAAAACAATGCATCCTAAATTACACTCCCCAAATTCCTAAGGTTTCTAACTAGCATATGATGAGTCCTTAGAGATTAAATATATATCATGAAGTGAATTGATTAATGGGTTCCTATGAGAAGATATCAATTATACATAAATAATATAATATTTATCATTTCATTGAGTGTTGGAGAACTCTCCAAAAAATCATTTAATAATATTGTATGATGTTTATGTAAAATATTTATTGGAATCATGTTTTGACTTATTTTGTGAAATAATTAATTCATATGTTTTGAGGAATATTTTATGTGGTATTTATTTAAAACACACTAATAGAAGAGTGAGTGTTTTTTGGAGCTTAGTTAGAAGTAGGGTAATGAAGATATTTTGAGGAATAAAAGTTTATGTCATGGTGCACATTAAACCATGTCATGGTCAATGTGAAAAATTAAATATGAATAAACTAGGGAGAAATAGAAATTTTGATAGTCATGGTCTCATTAATTCTTGGTGTTGGAGGATGGGGAGGCTTACAATGTGTATAATATATCTTCATTATACCATGGTAGAAGGTTGAAACACCCAAGTTGAGATTAACCATAGTTTTAGAAAATTGAGGGATGGTGTAGAGGAGAGGACACTATGTGTAATGTTGGAAATGAGTGTGGGTGATCCCATAGTGAGAATAAAATTAACAATATATTACAACCAATTGGAAAATCATCACAAGAGATAACCATTTCAGTTATGATCTTTAAATTCCCATATCTGGAGGCCACTCAGCTGGTTACCCAACCCAATTCTCATCAAGACCTTACGTGTTCCCACACATACAACCAAGGATATCTACTAACAGTGAGTTTTTAAGGTGGTACTATCAGGAGACTATACCCCCATATCAGAGTGTATAATAAAATTAAACAAATTAAACATCATACACATTAGAGTACACTGAAAAATTAAATAAACTGAACACACTGTAATAAAATGAAATGCAACCTAAAACTCAAATGAACATGATACACAAATAAAATACCCACCCACTGGACTGACCACATATTCAGGATAAATAAACTAAATATAAATATATAAGACTCCTATTAAAACATTGAGACATACCACATACCCAATCTCCAAAAAACGATCGAGCTACTCCATCCAGATCATAAAACTTCTCATAAGAATCTTTGTCTGATCAAGAAATATTAGGCCTCCAACCTATCATGGTTCCCAATTGTCAAACTAAAAATATACATTAGGTTTTCACGTACACTAAGGTGAATATAAAGGTGGTGAAAGATGAATCTCAGTTGGCCACCATCAATGGTAAACCTATAACCTAATCTCATAAGTTCATGCTAATGCAATATGTGTAGTCTATCCAAGAATAACTTAAATAAAAATAAATAAATAAAATCCCCATTGATCCTTAGGTAAGAGATCTTGACTGAATATACCCACTTCAAATAATGATGAAGTGTCTCTAAGCATGTTGTGATGATCATATATCTTGATAAATTTTGGATCCAAGGGGTCTAACCTAGGCATGCCTAATACTCATGGTCAAATACACAAAAAAATATCATTAATGACTCCATGGCCAGATCCTAATCATCTTGGGAATCTTTCAAAACATTTTTATAATGAATGGATTGAAGCCAAATCTTAGTTGCCCCAAGAAATAACTAAATTCAAATGTCCCCCCAAGTCACTATGACAAATGATATGATCCTAGGAATCCTGGTTATCTAAATAAATAACACATAATATCATCGAGCTCGAATTCCCAGATCCTAGGGCCAACCGAGGAAATTAGTCACCATAAACATTATAAAAATAAAAATAGTGATCCCAATACGCAGTCCTAAAAAATTGTATCTTAGAAAATAAGGGAATCTTAGGGATCTGTGGTATCTAGGGTGTTTAATATATACCTGAGGTTGAATCCAAGAATCCTAATAATTATTTACATGGATTGAAACAAGGATCATAAGTTTCACATCTGGCATCCATGATGATATCAAGAATAAAATTCATATCATGTCAGTATCACATGAGTCCCAAAATAATATCCTAGGAATCACCTTGGGGAATCCACAATTTCAAAATCACATCTCATTTGGTACATCTTCTAGGTACCCAAAAGAACATTTGTGAATCCATATATACATGGATCATAACTATGTGAAAACATAAATAAAAGAGAGGGGTTGGATTAACACCTAAAATCCTTACCACTACCATACCCACTAAGGCTCACAAGTTTGGTATGAGTAATAAACTTACTCCCATAACCATATATACAAATCCACATACAATTTCTCAAGTTCATATCATAGAGGGTCACACACAGGGGTTCTCTACGTCATAACTACAATAGATTAACCCTAATTAGGATTCTCACGTTTAAAATATAAGAAGCGGAATCCCTTTTAGGTTACTCCATTATGAAAAGTATCTTTGTACATGTAACATCCCAAGTAAGTAATGAATAATAGATATTTTTATCTATGTCTATTAATGAATTAGATAGTGTTTTAGAGGCTTAAAATGAAAATAAATCCAATCTTAAGCATGGAATACACTAATATTTTTAAAAGATTGTTTTACTGCCTTTTGATGGAAACCATTTTTGAATCTATCTTTTGACAATCTTATAAACTATGTTTGTCAAAATAAACTTATTCTTTATGATTGGGACATAAAAATTTACTTTGTGTGAATTTTTGGTATTTTTCTGACAATGTTCATTTTTTAATGAATAGTAAAAAATACTGCATTTTACATCAAAAACTACTTTTTAATCTAATTTATTTATATGATTATATTATATTTTGAATTGGTTTTGAAGTGAAATTAGAATATATTTTTACCATTTAATCCAATGGTGTTCATTGGAATCAATTTCACTTTGAAATTTGACTTAAACTGGTGTCAATCTTTTGATACTTATTGTTTCATAAAAACACGCTTTTTGTCATGACAATTGGAATTAATTATTAAATTAATTAATGTAACTTATATGATTTGAATTTTGTAAAATAGGCATAATTTTTGAATTCAGAATATCAAATATAGCTTTGGGTGAAGTTTTGGTATTTTTCTGAAAAACTTCAATTTTTGATGAATAGTGAAACCACTAAGTGGTACTTATAAAAACTGATTTTCCATTTAAATGAAAATTTTCCACCTTTGTGTTTTTAATTTCAAAAATCCAAAATACATGGTTGTAATTAATAAGTAAAATGTGGTCCAATGGGATTAAAATAAATTTTTGGTGAATAGTAACTTATTAAGTTTTTAATCACGATTAGAGGTAATTAGTGTAGTTTAAGGTAAGAATAATGTTTTAATAAAATGAAATGATCTAGACACATGTCCTACCCTCATTGGATGTGTCATGGCCGACCAAGAAAATCCATGGGTCAACTTGGGGACCCCATGGAGCCACTTTGGTTGGAAATGACATAAATAACTTTTTATTTAATGTAAAAGTAAAAATGACAGAAACATAATATGTTTTACGAAAACAATTTTTAAATGGGGTTATACAAGTCAGATTTTTGACTATAAATATTCATTGGAAAGCCAAAACTATTTCCTACATCATAGTATTTTTTTTATAATTTTTAGACATTAAATAAATAAAAGTATTTATGACATCATAATGATGTAGCGATTACCTCATTAATAACGGATTTAAATAAAATGAAAAGATAATGTAAAATATATGACCTACACATGTCCAAAACTTATTGGGTGGGTATATTTAGAAACCTTATCACCTTAGCCTCGAATTATATCAATGTGGGACCTTTTAAATCCGAAACTCATTTTCAAATAAAGTAATATTTCTTTACTTTCCAAGAGTGCCCCTCCTCTCCTCTTATAAAAGGCCCCCACCTCTACCTCCTTACCTACACTTCCAAAGCCTTTGGCTCAGCCAAAACCTGCTAATTGTGTCTCTCCAATTATCTCTCTTACTCCTTGAAGCCTCACTTTGGGCAGAAGTCTTCCCAAGGAAGCCTTTGAGCTCAAACCAAATGGAGTTACCCGATTTTAAGGTAATGTATTCACTTGAGTCCTTTTGTTTTATTTTGCTTCTCCAACCCCCTAAACTCTTTTTATTAATTTATTTTGAAACAACTCCAGTATCTTCAATATACTAGGATATTTTTATAAGTAGGATTCGAGCTACACTTACACACACCTACATCTAATGGTTAAAGAACATACTGTTTCTGTGGATGGTGAATTTATGCCTCCCGAAACGATGATTGTTCAACATTATTTTAACACCTTCAAAGGTGGCCATTAAGACGTCACTATATTTATATATGATATATAATATGTCTATGTTTTCCTTAAGCTTCTTTATTTTTCATTTTGGGCATACCTTTATGGTTTCCATTATGGGTAAACACGATATCTTTATTTAAGGAAGTGCGGACTACCGCCCCCTCAAAGTGATTTGATTCGTTAAATACCATATGTGGGACGTATAAAGGATGGAACTATGATATTATATATGATATTATACTAGAATTATAGTATACCTTTATATCATTATGATTCCATTCTATAAAATACGAAATAGAAATGAAAGTAGCGTTCATGCGTACGTACGGCTTACCGTCTCCATGAACGGTGAATTTCATTTCTTACCTCTAAATGATTATGTAATATTATAAATGCATGCATGTACTGGATATATATGACATATATAATATCTACATCATGAATACCATTCTGGATATAATGGATACATGAACAAATTGTAATTATAAAGGGTTTATTTTTGACTCAAGTACCAATGATCGTTAAAACGACCGTTATTAACTTAAATAATTACATAGTGTTCATGACATGGAAATAAGTGATATAAAAGGAATAATGAACTTGAAAAAGGTTCTTAAACAAGTAGAAATTAACTCAAGTAATTCAGGAGATTAAAGAACGAACGAGTCAAGTCGGACCCGAGGTATGGGACTTCGTCTCAATCTCCTTTCATCGAGGCATATTTTATTTTATACACAACTTTATTTTATATGGTGTATAAACTCCTTTGACTTTTACGTTTATCCAAAAGGAATATTTTTTATATGAAGTGTTTTACAAAACGAAAAAAGGGAATGTTTTTGTCGTACGTATGCGGCGACAACAACTTCTCCGCCGCCGTGACCATTATTTGAGTTTCGGCTTCCTCTACAAGCCATACCTTTTTTTAAAAGAAAAACAAATACCATGTTTTACTTTTATTTTATTTTGGTATTAAAAATGGTTTTCATAATGTTTTTATATCAATTTGTTGTATTGATATCTTGTGATTGAATGGTGTAAATGTTATGTTTCCTTTATGCATGTTTTATGTGATATGATTATGTTGAGGTTCTTGGGCATTATTATGAAGACGGGTGGTTCCGTGATAAACTAAGGGCGGGTGAGCCCAATATAGCTCTCCAATGCATTGGGTAACACGAAGGAGTGAAACGGTAAGGTTTCTCCGAAGAGATTTAGGGAATATACTATGATGGGTATTCCAAACGTAACCAAGAGGGTTACTCCCTACGTAAGAATGTTATGAATGCCTCAAGTTACCTTTATGTCTTATGATTTCTATGATTTATTCATGATTTGATGAGGTATGTTAAAGTGATTATGTTTTATGGGTAATGTATGATTTCATTCTTAAGTATATATGAACTTATGTTTCCTTTCCATATTTTTATAACACATACTGAGCTTTTTATGCTCATCCCAAGTTTTTTTGAAATGTTTTTCATAGGTCAAGGGAAAGGTACATGATATGATGATAGTGTCAAGGAAGTGTCAAGAATGAATCCATGTTTTGTTTTAAATATGTTTCCATTGATGGGAAAAATGAATACTGTATTTATGTAACCACTTTGTTTATATGTGGAATGTAATGCAAGTTTTATATTCTAATTCTCTAAAACTCTAAACTCGAAAATATCCTCAATGTGTAATCTTGTAATAACTCAAGATTAAGTAAGGTTTAAGGCTGAGGCCTTATAGTTGGTATCAGAGGTCGGTTTAGATAACTTTAGGAGTTAGAATTCTATTAAATGATTATCCAAAAATATTTTTTTTTGAAATGATATAGCATTTGAAGATTACCATGTTGCTTCATCTAAGACATGTTTGTTCAGAATGGTTTTCCACAGAGGAAACCGGGAAGAAGTGCTAGGAAGGCATGCAGAAGGAAATAACCTTCCGAATCAGCATCCTGAGATGGTCGGAATTGGAACTGAACAGTTTGTTGCAGTAATGGCACAGTTGACTCAAGCGATAAATGGTGGTGGTATCCATGCACAAGATCAGCCAGATCAACCGCAGAGGAACATGTCAGTGGTGGAACATTTCATGAGGCAACATCCCCCATTATTCATAGGATCATCTGACCCTGTGTTAGCTGAAGGGTGGATTAAAGCACTGGAGAAGATTTTTGATGTCATGGGGTGTTCAGAAAATCAAAAGGTTAGTCTTTCTATTTACCGTTTGGAGGGTGAAGTAGATCAGTGGTGGTCGATGGTTAAAAATATCAGGGACACTGATGAGATTGATTCTCTTGACTAGGATGAATTCAAAGGTATTTTTCTTGAGAAGTATTTTCCTAAGGCTTTTCGACTTAGGATGGAAAAGAAATTCTTGGAATTGAGGCAAGAGGAAGACTCAATGGCTGCCTATGAAGAAAGGTTCACTCGATTGGCAAGGTATGCTCCAAATTTTATCCGAGACCTTGATAGTAAAATAAATCGTTTTTACTTAGGATTAAAGCCAAAATATCGAAGGGCATTAGCTTCTCGTGAGTTTAAAATTTATGAAAAGATTGTTCGATGTGCTGAGAAGGTGGAAATGGAGTTTGCCGATGATCAAGTGTTCTATAAAAAACAACAGAAGAAGAGACTGAGGTGGTAGGAGAAAGGTAATAATTCTTCAAAAAAGTCTGATGGTAAGAAAACTAAGTTTCCAGTTTGTGATAAATGTGGAAAAAGGCATGCTGGGGAATGTCTTCTGAATTTTGGAAAGTGCTACCGATGTGGTAAGATGGGACATAAGGCTCGTGATTGCACTGAAAAAGATCAGGGTGATGGTAAGACCAAATTTGATTTACAGTTAGTAAAATGTTTTAAGTGCAATGAGATGGGTCACTATGCAAACGAGTGTCCTACAAAGAGCTTGAGTGATGGGAAGCAGTTAGACTACAAGTATAAAGGGGTGGTGAAATCCTCTGCAACTACTTCAGTAGATGTCGGGCCATCAAATGAAGTTGTATTAGGTACTTTGTTTGTTTTTTCAGATTATGCCAGTGTGTTGTTTGATTCAGGGTCTACACATTCTTTCTTCTCTGAAACCTTTTCTAGTAAAATGGGAATACCATCTCAAGAAATGACTCCTGAACTTCTTGTAAAAACACCTGGGGGAAATGTTGAGGCAAAATGAATTTATAAGAATCTTCCTATCCTTATCCGTGGAAAGAACCTACTTGTGAACCTTATTGTTTTACCTCTAGTAGAGTTTGATGTTATCCTGGGTATGGATTGGCTCTCTATTTACCATGCTAAGATTGACTGTAGAGCTAAAGAAGTTTCTTTTCAGAAAGACTTTCAGTTTGTGTACAAGAATGAACCCTTACTGTTGATAACTTATCAAGAGGCCAAGAAACTTGTAAAAGATGGAAATGAATGTTACCTTGCACACATCGTTGAAAATAAAGGAACTGTTCAGATTAATGATGTGCCATTGGTAAATGAGTATCCTGATGTTTTTCCTGATGAGTTGCCTGGAATAATACCAGATTGGGAAGTTGAGTTTACTATTGACTTAGTTCCTGATGCTAAGCCAATTTCAAAACCCCCTTATCGAATGGATCAAATTGAACTTTTAGAGTTGAAGGATCAATTTCAAGATTTATTAGAGAAAGGTTTCATTCGACCTAGAACATCACCATGGGGTGCTCTTGTTTTATTTGTTAAAAAGAAATATGGTTCAATGAGACTTTGCATTGATTATAGGGCCTTGAATAATATCACTGTTAAGAACAAATATCTTTTGCCTCATATCGATGATTTGTTTGATCAGCTCCAGGGAGCTCAGTTTTTTTTCAAAGATTGACCTGAGATCAGGGTACCATCAGCTGAAGGTAAAGGAGGCAGATATTCTGAAGACCGCGTTCCGTACAAGATATGGCCATTATGAATTTGTAGTAATGCCTTTTGGGCTAACCAATGCACCTGCTGTATTCATGGACTTAATGAATAGAATTTTCCATGAGTTCTTGGATAAGTTTGTGGTGGTTTTCATTGATGATATTTTGGTGTTTTCTAAAAGTAAAGAGGGGCATGAAAGACATTTAAGGGTTATATTAAAAACCTTAAAAGAAAAGAAACTGTATGTAAAATTCAGCAAGTGTGAGTTTTGGTTACAATAAATTTCTTTCCTTGGTCATATTGTTTCTAAAGATAGAATAACTATTGATCCTGCAAAAAAAAAGTTGTGGAAGAATGGCCAAGACCCACAAATGTAACTGAGATTCATAGCTTCCTTGGTTTGGCAGGCAATTACCGAAGGTTTTTTAGAAATTTTTCACGGTTATCTAGTCCAATGACTAAGCTAACTCAGAAGGGTGTTAAGTTTATCTGGACAAAAGAATGTGATGATTGTTTTCAGGAATTGAAAAGAAGATTAGTGAATGCTCCAGTTTTGGCACTACCTTCCAGGAATGGTGGGTTTGTTATATACAGTGACGCTTCATTGAAATGACTTGGTTGTTTCCTAATGTAGAATGATCAGGTAATTGCTTATGCTTCACGTCAGTTGAAAACTCATGAGGTAAATTACCCTACACATGATTTGGAATTAGCTGCTGTTGTTTTCACTTTAAAAATTTGGAGGCATCATTTATATGGAGTAAAGTGTGAAATATATACTGATCACAAAAGTTTAAAGTATATATTCACTCAGAAAGAATTGAACATGAGACAGAGGAGATGGCTGGAATTAATCAAGGATTAGGATTGTACAATTCATTACCATCCAGGAAAAGCAAATAAAGTGGATGATGCTTTGAGTTGAAAAAGTAATGCTTCATTAGAAATGTTGCGTTTGGAATGTGATCCTTTGGTTAAGGATTTGATGAACTTTGGAATAGAAGTTGTTGGTGCAGGAAGTTCTTCTGTTTTGTTTTCGGTATCAGTGAGATCATCTCTATCAGATAGAATCAAGCAAGCACAGAAGCAAGACAGTGAGTTGCAGAAAAAGGTAGAGCTGGTTCAGAAAGGTAAGTTACCTGAATTCAACATTGATAATGATTGTGTTTTGAGATTTGGGAAGAGATTGTGTGTGCCTTGTGATTCAAAGTTGAAGAGATAGTTGTTATGTGAAGCTCATAGTTCTCCGTTTTCAGTTCATCCTAGCAGTACTAAGATGTATAGAGATCTGTGGGAGTATTACTGGTGGGATAGAATGAAAAGAGATATTGCTGATTTTACTGTGAAGTGTTTGACTTGTCAGCAGGTTAAAGTAGAGCGGAAGTTACCGAAAGGGATGCTTCAGCCTTTACCAGTGCCAAAGTGGAAATGGGAGAATATATCCATGGACTTTGTTGTGGGATTACTGAAGACATCTCGAGGTAATAATGCAATCTGGGTTATTGTTGATTGCTTGACAAAATCTGCTAATTTCATTGCTATACGAGATACTTTTTTCCCTTGATCAACTTTCCCATTTGTATCTTAAAAAGATATTCAGGTTAAATGGAGTTCCTCTCTCCATTGTATCTGACCGTGATCCCAGGTTCACTTCTAACTTTTGGAAAGGCCTTCAGAAGTCGTTGGGTTCTGAATTAAATTTTAGTATAGATTTTCATCCTCAATCAGATGGGCAGTCGGAATGAACAATTCAGACCTTGGAGGATATGCTACGAGCTTGTTCGATGGATTATCAGGGAAGTTGGGACCAACATCTTTCTTTGGTTGAATTTTCATATAATAACAGTTTTCATTCCAGTATACAGATGGCACCATTTGAGGCGTTATATGGGAAGCGGTGTTGAACTCTAGCTTTCTGGGATGAAGTGAGTGAAAGGAAGTTGATGGGACCAGAATTGGTAGAAGAGATGGCAGAAAAAGTTCAGCTGATTCAGAATCACATGCGAACAGCTCAGAGTAGGCAGAAGAGTTATGCGGACAACAGGAGGAAGGATATCTCTTTTGAGGTAGGTGATCATGTTTTTCTCATAGTATCACCATGGAAAAGTGTGATGCGGTTTGTTAAGAAAGGAAATCTGAGTCCAATGTTCATTGGACCATATGAAATTCTGGAGAGAGTTGGATCAGTTGCATACCGGGTGGTTTTACCTCCGAGTTTATCTCAGGTACACATTGTTTTTCATGTTTCAATGTTAAGGAAGTACATGCCAGATCCATCTCATGTTTTGAGTCCAGAGGTAGTTCAGCTGGAAGAGAACCTATATTATGAGGAACAACCGGTCTAGATTCTTGACCACAGGGAGAAAGTGTTATGGAATAAGGTGATTAATCAGGTAAAGGTTTTGTGGAAAAACCACATGATGGAAGAGGCAACATGGGAATCTGAAAATGCAATGAGGGATAAGTACCCCCATTTATTTGATAAGTAAATAAATTGCGGGGACGCAATTTTTTAAAGGGGGGAAGGATGTAACATCCCAAGTAAGTAATGAATAATAGATATTTTTATCTATGTCTATTAATGAATTAGATAGTGTTTTAGAGGCTTAAAATGAAAACAAATCCAATCTTAAGCATGGAATACACCAATATTTTTAAAAGATTGTTTTACTGCCTTTTGATTGAAAACCATTTTTGAATCTATATTTTGACAATCTTATAAACTATTTTTGTCAAAATAAACTTATTCTTTATGATTGGGACATAAAAATTTACTTTGTGTGAATTTTTGGTATTTTTCTGACAATGTTCATTTTTTAATAAATAGTGAAAAATACTGCATTTTACATCAAAACTGCTTTTTAATATAATTTATTTATATGATTAGATTATCTTTGGAATTGGTTTTTAAGTGAAATTAGAATATATTTTTACCATTTAATCCAATGGTGGTCATTGTAATCAATTTCACTTTGAAATTGGACTTAAACTGGTGTCAATCTTTTGATACTTATTGTTTCATAAAAACACGCTTTTTGTCATGACAACGAGAATTAATTATTAAATTAATTAATGTAACTTATATGATTTGAATTTTGTAAAATAGACATCATTTTTGAATTCAGAATATCAAATATTGCTTTGGGTGAATTTTTGGTATTTTTCTGAAAAACTTCAATTTTTGATGAATAGTGAAACCACTAAGTGTTACTTATAAAAACTGATTTTCCATTTAAATGAAATTTTGCCACCTTTGTGTTTTCAATTTCAAAAACCCGACATACATGGATGTCATTAAGAAGTATAATGTGGTCCAATGGGATTAAAATAAATTTTTGGTGAATAGTAATTTATTAAGTTTCTAATCGCGATTAGAGATAATTAGTGTAGTTTAAGGTAAGAATAATGTTTTAATAAAATGAAATGATCTAGAAACATGTCCTAACCTCATTGGATGTGTCATGGCCGAACAAGACAATCCATGGGTCAACTTGGGGACCCCATGGAGCCACTTTGGTTGGGAAATGACATAAATAACTTTTTATTTAATGTAAAAGTAAAAATGACACAAACATAATATGTTTTATGAAAACAATTTTTAAATGGGGTTATACAAGTCAGATTTTTGACTATAAATATTAATTGGAAATAGAAAAAGATATAATACATCATATTATTTTCATTTATAATTTTTAGACATTAAATAAATAAAAGTATTTATGACATCATAATGATGTAGCCATTACCTCATTAATAAAGGATTTAAATAAAATGAAAAGATAATGTAAAATCTATGACCTACACATGTCGAAAAACTATTGGGTGGGTATATTTAGAACCCTTATCACCTAATCCTCGAATTATATCAATGTGGGACCTTTTAATTCCGAAACTCATTTTCAAATAAAGTAATATTTCTTTACTTTCCAAGAGTGCCCCTCCTCTCCTCTTATAAAAGGCCCCCACCTCTACCTCCTTACCTACACTTCCAAAGCCTTTGGCTCGGCCAAAACCTGCTCATTTTGTCTCTCCACTTCCCTCTCTTACTCCCTGAAGCCTCACTTTGGGCAGAAGTCTTCCCAAGGAAGCCTTTGAGCTCAAACCAAAGGGAGTTACCCGATTTTAAGGTAATGTATTCACTTGAGTCCTTTTGTTTTATTTTGCTTCTCCAACCCCCTAAACTCTTTTTATTCATTTATTTTGTAACAAATACAGTATCTTAAATATAATATAATATTGTTATAAGAAGGATTTGAGCTACACTTACACACACCTACATCTAATGGTTAAAGAACATACTGTTTCCGTGGATGGTGAATTTATGCCTCCCGAAACGATGATTGTTCAACATTCTTTTAACACCTTCAAAGGTGGCCATTAAGATGTCACTATATTTATATATGATATGTAATACGTTTATGTTTTCCTTAAGCTTCTGTATTTTTCATTTTGGGCATACCTTTATGGTTTCCATTATGGGTAAACACGATATCTTTATTTAAGGAAGTGCAGACTACCGCCCCCTCAAAGTGATTTGATTCGTTAAATACCATATGTGGGACGTATAAAGGATGGAACTATGATATTATATATGATATTATACTGGAATTATAATATACCTTTATATCATTATGATTCCATTCTATAAAATACGAAATAGAAATCAAAGTAGCGTTCATGCGTACGTACGGCTTATCGTCTCCATGAACGGTGCATTTCATTTCTTACCTCTAAATGATTATGTAATATTATAAATGCATGCATGTACTGGATATATATGACATATATAATATCTACATCATGAATACCATTCTGGATATAATGGATACATGAACAACTTGTAATTATAAAGGGTTTATTTTTGACTCAAGTACCAATGATCGTTAAAACGACCGTTATTAACTTAAATAATTACATAGTGTTCATGACATGGAAATAAGTGATATAAAAGGAATAATGAACTTAAAAAATGTTCTTAAATAAGTAGAAATTAAATCAAGTTTATTATTCAGGAGATTAAAGAATGACCGAGTCAAGTCGGACCCGAGGTATGGGACTTCGTCTCAATCTCCTTTCATCGAGGCATATTTTATTTTATACACAACTTTATTTTATACGGTGTATAAACCCCTTTGAATTTTAAGTTTATCCAAAAGAAATATTTTTTATATGAACCATTTTAAAAAACGACAAAAGGGAATGTTTTTGTCATACGTATGCCGCGACAACAACTTCTCCGCCGCCATGACCATTATTTGAGTTTTGGATTCCTCTACAAGCCATACCTTCTTTTTAAAAGAAAAAAAATACCATGTTTTAATTTTCTTTTATTTTGGTATTGAAAATGGTTTTCATAATGTTTTTATATCAATGTGTTGTATTTATATCTTGTGATTGAAAGGTGGAAATGTTATTTTTCCTTTATGCATGTTTTATGTGATACGATTATGTTGAGGTTCTTGGGCATTATTATGAAGACGGGTGGTTCCGTGATAAACTAAGGGCGGGTGAGCCCGATATGGCTCTCCAATGCATTGGGTAATGTGAAAGAGTGAAATCATAATCCTTGACTAATTCAAGCCATCTCCTTTACCTCATGTTGAGTTCTTTTTGTGAGAAAATATACTTCAAACTCTTATGATCAGTATAAATCTCACATTTTTCACTATACAGGTAGTGTCTCCATTTCTTCAAAGAAAAGATCATAGCTTCTAACTCGAGATCATGAGTAGGATAGTTTTGCTCATGAATTTTCAACTGTCGTGATGCATAGGAAATAACCCTATCATTATGAATAAGGACACAACCAAGTCCTTTCTTTGATGCATCACTATAAATAACGAACCCATCATTCCTAATGGTAGAGTCAATATAGGAGCATTGACTAATCTTCTCTTAAGTTCTTTGAAACATTCTTCAAACTCTTTTGTCCAAAAAAATTTAACCCCTTTACATGTGAGCTTTATTAATGGGTTAGCCAACCGGGCAAAATTCTGGACGAAACGTCAATAATAACCTGCTAAACCAATAAAACTATGTACCTTAGTTATACTCATCGGTGCATGCCATTCTTGGATTGCCTTGGTCTTAGAAGGATCAATAGAGATTCCATCTTTAAAGACAATATGGCCAAGAAAAGAAATCTCCTGAATCCAGAATTCACACTTTCTAAACTTCCCATATAATTCATTTCTTCTCAGAGTCTTCAGGATAATGCGCAAGTTATTTTCATGATCCTCGTAGCTTTTGGAGTATACCAAGATATCATCAATAAATACCACCAAAAATTCATCGAGATATTCCTTGAAAACTCTATTCATTAGATCCATGAATACAGAGGGTGCATTTGTCAATACCAAAGGCATTAATGTAAAATCGTAATGCCCATACCTGGTTTGAAATGCTGTCTTCAGAATGTCTTACTTCTTTACACATGACTGGTGATATCCAGAACGAAGGTCAATATTTGAAAAGTATTGAGCTCCATACAGTTGGTCAAATAAATCATTAATGTGAGGTAGGGGATACTTGTTATTTATTGTTATAGAATTGATCTACCTGTAGTTGATACATAACCTCACAGATCCATCTTTCTTCTTAACAAAAAGGACAGGGGATCCCCATAGAGAAACACTAGGGCAAATAAATCCATTATTACTCAATTCCTCTAGTTGTTTCTTTAGTTCAACTAATTCTATAGTGGCCATTCTATAAGGGGTCTTCGATATAGGCCTTGAACCAGGAATTAAATCAATTGAAAACTCAATTTCTCGTTCTGGAGGATGTCTAGGTAAATCTTCTGGAAACACATCAACATATTCTCTCAAAATAGGTAAATTCTCAATTTGAACATTCCTTTCCTCACCCACAGTTATTTCATTCTCTTCCTCCCCGATAATTGAATTTAGTTGAGCTACTGGAGGTGGATCTAGGTAAGAATTAGGGGGTGACGATTCCACATTAATGATAAGGTGTTCCTTATCATCATCATCAAAAATAGTAACCACCTTCTTATTACAATAAATTTTTGAATCATCGTTCGAAAGACAATCCATACCGAGGATTATATCAAATTCAATCATAGGTATGACGATGAGATCCGAAGATAACGAACATTTATGTACTTTAATGGGGTCTGATTCACAAAACTTTGTTGTAATGATACTTCCCTTATGAGTTTTAACTGACAAATCCCTTGTAAATCAAATTGGAAATATCTAATCTTCTTAGAAAACTTGGAAGATATGAAACAATGTGATGATCCAGAATCAAATAAAGCATTTTCTAAACTTGAAGAAACCATTAAATTACCTGCCATCACGTCTTTCGGAGCTTCTACCTCAGTAGTAGTGATAGCATAAGCTTGGCCTTGGTACCTAGGCCTTTTCTGAGGTAAGTTTACCTGACGCTTGGGACATTCATTTTCATAATGTCCCATCTCCCTTCAATTGTAGAATTGAACATTGGTAGCGTCTTTATTTCCTTTACAATCACCGGCTAGATGGCCTTTCTGTCCACACTTGTAGTATACTTTTTTTCCTTTTAGACAGGAACCAGGGTGCTTCCTTCCACAATTATCACAAGGTGGAAATTGAATTATTCCCTTCTTCCCTATTTCCTTACTTACTTTCCCAGAGTGTTCAGTAGATCTCTTCTTCTCTTGCTTTGATTTAAAGTCATAAGACTTAGAGAATTCCTTTTCTGTCTTGATAGCATACGCGACAATATCTTCGTATGATGAGAAGGATTGTGAGACCAATGCTCGACGGAGAAACAGTTATAACCCATCAAAGAAATGATCAATCTTACTTATTGGGTTACATATATAATCTGCAGCATACCTTTCTAACCTTTTAAATTTAGCCTCATACTTTGCGAAATTCTCATCCTCCTTTTGTCTCAGACTCAGAAATTGCCTTTCCATATCTTCTCGATGGTCATGAGGAAAGTATTTTTCTAAAAACAGATCTTTGAAATCCCTCCATTCCATATTTGATACTTTATCATCTTCCTTCATGTTTTGAATCAACGACCACCATTGATCAGCATCTCCAGTGAGGCGGTAAACTATCATGACAATTTTTTCCCTTTTGCTACTCCCCAAAGCTTGGAATATTTTTTCTAAGGAGTTTATCCATTGCTCAGCCACTAATGGATTTGTACTCCCATTGAATGTTGGTGGTTGTTTCCTCATGAAGTGATCTAACATTGATCCTCCATGCTGTGGATCAGGGTGCTCCATACGGGTAAGGTTATTATTCATAACCTAAGTGAGTTGTCCCAGTATGGTGATTAGCTGATCAGCACTAGTTGCATCACCAACTGCACTATAATTATCTTGAGCAGGAGGGAAATCCCTACATGGAGTGCGTGCATTGATACAGTTTCTATTTCTTCTACTAAGTGCCATTTTTAAATAATGGCATAAACTAGATCAGTTTATAAATCAAAATACATAATTCTATACTTTTAAAACACTTAACATAAATTGAACTATTTATGGATATAATCCATAATAATAAAAATGTTTTCTTTGAGGAATTATATACTCATAAAACCTTCATAATTGTTTGTAAAGAAAATGAGAATTATCCTAAGCATATCCCCTGAGAGTGTCATAAAAAAGAGTACAACAAGGCCCGTTGGTGTGCACCAGTTCCCGTTCGAGTCTAGCTCAAAGCGGTGTTTTTGGGTTTTACCCCTAGGTACATCTATGCCAGAGCTGCCTCTACCTGCTTGTATCTAGACATGGCTGTATTCTCGGAAAACTCAAAAAATCTCTACAATTCCAAAATTCTAGGAAGTTATTCTATACTAATCCTCAAAGTCCATCTTAGGTCTATGTGCTCTAATTAGAGTTTATCTAAATATAGTTTCCATGGTTTGTACTAAACCTCCCTCTGATACCAATTGTAACACCCCAACCCCAGTTACCTAGAGTCGGTGCTTTATTACATAACATTGTCATGATCATAAGGAGATCATGTCTCAAAAGTCCGACCAGTTTAGTATCATTGGAAACAAGATTCATACATAACTTGAACTCTACAACTTGAAAAGGAATAAAAAACAAATATATTTCATTAGAAACATCCAAGCCTCATAGATTATTCATGCTGGTCACTCATAACTAACTTCTTCATATCCTGGGAAAATGAAACATAAGAAAGGGGTGAGCTCAAACGCTTAGTAAGGGTAAGTAATACAGTAGAAAATGACATAAATATTAATCATGGTAAATAATTGAAACCACATGCTTTTACCAATAATAAACATGAATACTTTTATGGCAAGAATATGAGTTGAGTAAATAATTCCATAATAAAACATAATCATGGGTATTCTGCTAGTCAAATGACCACATGAACCATCAATATTATTTCCATAATGAGGGAATGTATAATGCCGGACATTCTGAAAAATTTTGTCAAGGCCTCATCCAAGACGTCTAAAAATGATTAAGGCCTTGGCCAAAACCATAAATAAAATTGGGAAAGGACCTCGGCCAATTACACATCTAGTTGTCTCATGAGACCTACCGATGCATCGAGGAGCTGTATTGGGCTCCACCCATCACTTACTAAGTCCAATACATTCCTTATATGAAATGGTTTAAACATATCATAAACATTCGTATTAAAACTATCATAATAAATGTCAATACTTTAACCATAAATCATGAATAGTGTAAAAATAGCACATCCATAGTCAAACATATCATAAAACCTTCAATAAAATATGGAAGTTTTGTATCATAATAAATCAACCTCAAATAAACTTAAAATCCATAAAAGGATGTTGACATAGATGAAATCAAAACCCTTTTTAGAGAAATATCTCTTTCTATTTTGAAAATAATTTAAGAGTCACATAATTATAAAATAAATCATTTAATTTGAAAATATTCTTATAATCTTGTAAGGGAAGCTTCGACGAGTTTATAATTGTAGAAAATAGCCACACCTGCTGTATAAGTTAAAAAGAGACATTCTTACCTTAATTTTGTTGAAAAGGTTAAAAAGGACCTTGTTTGGAAAACGACGAAAAGATTCCTTTATAAACATATTATAAAAATTAAAACAAGGGTATAAATGACTTTAACTCATATTCCGTAAAATAGTAAGAATGGTTTGAAATACATTTTTAAGAAACATGGATGTGGATGATAAAGAGGTCCCAGTAGATAATTACGTATAAACAACCTCGGATAATGAAAAGATTGTGAAATAAACCCTTACCTTGTACTTTTCCTTGGTTGATGGTAGGTTAACGTCCTATATAATGGTGAAATAATTGTTACTAAATTATACAAGAATCATATACATTAATATGATATCATATATGATCTTTTAACATTGATTTGTTAATAATATCTTATTATTATCATCATTTCGGGTGTTAACAGATTTGTCTTTCTTTATATTGTTTGTTATGTGAGCCATATTTTTTTATGGATGGGATGTATATTATTCATATACAAAATGATATCAAGTCCTTAAACATTATTTTTATCATCAAATGATAATTATACTTGAATGGATACGATGGGGAATGAATCTCATCGCATTCGTGGAGACGGTAGTCCGTACGTATGCACGAGCGACAATATCATTATTTTGATATTAAAATAGTATATAATTGGATGGTATATCATATATAAAGAATAATTATCATGTTATATTTATTATTTACATGAATTAGACATCATTATTATAACCATCAAAATAATAATGTTTTGAATAACAATTACACCACGACGTGGAGACGGTAAGCCGTACGTACGCACGTATGGTGACATGTCATTCAAAGGTTGGATAGAATACTGAATATGGTTGTACCATATTTATAATGACATCACTATATATAGAAGATACTGGAGTTATTATTTTATAATGCGAATAACAAAGAAAGAAGAAGTTGAAGAAGAAAGGAACTTGAAAGAGGGTCGTGAAAAACATTACCTCTTCTTGGGGTTCTTACTTTTGATTTGATCAAAAGGGCTCCATAGATTGGATTTCTGACAAAATTAAGGCCTCTAGGCCAAAGTGATGGATGTTGAGAGAATATTTGGGTAGGTTTTGGCCGAACCAAAAGTTTTTGATGGTGTGAAGAATTGGATAGAAGTGGTGTCCTTTTATAAGGGGGAGGAGGGGCTCTTTAGAAAAAACATAAAATATTAATTTATAATAAATTTATATTCGGTTTATAATGGATCCAAAGTGGATTATTCAAAGTCTAAGGTGGGTTTGGGTTGAAATAATTTCAACCAATATATTTTAGACAGGTTTGGGTCATTATATTAACCTTATCTTTTAGTTTTAACTCTTAGTTAATTAGATTGACATTAACCATGTCACTTTGTATTTTTATATTATATAGTTAATAAAATTACTATATACATCCAAGAGACCCCCCAAGTGGTCCGTCAATGATACACCTATCATGATATAAGTCCTTTGGCCGAACCTTAGAATTTTAGGAATATAATATTAATTAATAATATAATATTTTTCTTAAAAACTCTTTTATGTCAATTTTGACAATATTTGGTATTTGATTTTTTTGAAAATTATAACAGCATGAATTATTCGAAAAAATATAATTAAATCAATACTAATATGTCATATTAACTTATAAAATTATTTTAATTCATAAAAAGTCTCAAATTACATTTATTTGGATATTAATAATATCAATTATTTTAATATTTTATTAATTAGGTAATTAATGCATCACTATTGTGTCATAAATAAATTAAATTATTTAATGTCTAAAAATTATAAATAAAATAAAATTATGTAGGAAATATTTTTAGATTTCGAATGAATATTTACAATCGAATTTATCTTATGTATAACCCTATATTAAAAATGGTTTAGTAATTAAACTTTGATTTAAACTCTTTTAACTATTCTTTGAATTAAATAATAATTAATGTCCTAATCTAATCGAAGTGGACCTAAATGATAATATTTTATTCCTAAGGTTTTGTTTGGTTGAGATACACTTGTACAATAGAATTAGGACATGTGTTAGGGTAATATTAATATCATTTTTATCCTTAATTACCCTATTTACTTTTAACCGTGGAAAATAAAAGTAAAAAGTTACTATTCACCAAAAATTATTTTCATCTCATTAAACCACATTTTACTCCTTGATATTAACCGTGTCTCTCGGATTTTCGAAACTGCACTCACAGAAGCGGTAAAATTAAGTTTTATGTGAATTTTCCAAATTCTCCTAGGAGGTGGGTAAAAGACGGTGAAAAGTTCAATAATATATATATATATAATTATTCTAAAATAACTCCAATGAATTACATTGAAATTATATAGGTATTATGTATCTATTTTGACCTAAATTAAATTTAAATAAAATAAATAATTATTTAAATAAAAATTCGGGTTTAAACTATAACTCTGTGTTTTTTCACTATTCATCAAAAATTGAAAGTTTTCAGAAAAATACCAAAATTTCACCCTAGGCCAATTTTGATATTACAAATCCAAAAATGAAGTCCATTTTGAAAGATAAAATTTATAAAATTTAAAAAAGTGTGTATTACTATTCATAATGGCTAGTTTGATTGGTTTTGGTGTGTGTTAGAACTCGTAGTTAGATACAACACACGCTACTGTATTATTCAAAGAGAAGCGTACCGTGGAAGCTTGGGGTGTTACAAGATTACTACCATAGTATCTCGAGGTTCTCATTATATATGGGAAAATCTATAACCTATTGATACAATAAATGGTTTAAGGAAATTACCATGTAAATATTGGATACAGAAGTATCAACACTATTATAGTAGATTACATCATGTATAACTCTCTGTATATTTGATATGATAATTTAAAATCACTATTCCAGTTGGGTTAATAGAATCCACTTTCACAAAACTCCCACAAACACTAGAGTCAACTTGCTAACTATTACTATTATATCTCACATTATAAGATCAAACTTTTATTATGTTATGGATTTAATCATTAGACCTTTCATATATTCCTACATAACTACTCTTCTATCAACAACTTAAACTTTTTTAGTGAAATCCCTGAAGATATGATATCCTCAAGTATATTCCCATTTTACACTATCTAAACTTATCATCTTAGCTAGTACCTTTGGTGCTCTTCCATGAACTGTAACATGTTATTGTATATTTTATATTTCTTCTTTATCTATATTAAAAGTTTCAACATACTCAGTATTTTTAGATATAGATTCCACTAGATTGAATTAGATTCTATTTCTCATTTACTTAACTTTATTGTGATATTAGATCAAATATATGTATAAAAAGAATAGTTTATGTGTCCCCATGGTAAATTATGTTCGTTTCTATCCATGTACAAAATAGAAATCCCTTGTTCTTTCACAAGAACAATTGGAAAAAACTTTAAACTTTACATGAAATTATACTAGATTTATATGATATTTTCCTAATATAATAAATGTGATAGAAATATCATATCAATTACATAGAATGGAATATGAGATAGATCCATCTCAGAAGAATATGGAGTTCCAATCACCATTTTAATCTCCTCGTATGTCTTATACATGTCTTCTTGGAGATATTTTTTTCCATGTGAAATTTGCAACAATTCTCTCTTGAATTTCCAGAACATTATTTGTATATGTACTTTTACTTGGTCTAAGAAACCAATTAGATCTACCTAAGTATATGTGGTTCTCTAGAATTTGGGTTACTACATTAAGTGAATGTTTTGAGTGTTAATTTCAACCCAATATTAACTAAATTTAATGATAGTACCTATTTTTCATATGTTCTAAACAAATTTTACTTAGGATACTATGGAGCTCCCAATAACCACTTACAGGCACATAGAATACTTTTGTTCCTAATAAATAATCTATGATAATGAAGCTTTCATTAATCCATAAATGGATCTATATAACTTTCATTCCTTATTTTTATTTGGTGGTGTCACTAACCCTTTCTGGTTTCATCATATAAATACTCTATAATAAAGGTGGTATTGACATCCAATGATCTATATAATGATCATATAAAGTTACCATGACAAGTATAAATCTAATTGATTTAGTAATGAATATGGGAAAAAATCAAGTGAGCCCTATTTTTACCACTCTTGTACCACCGATGTATAGTTTTATTTGAATAACCACCAATTTATTTACATAAAATAGAGAAACTACCAAAATAAATACTTTATTTTAGTACATGGAATTCATTTTATAAAATTTATATTCACCTATCATTTTAGGATAATTACATTTACTTATTTCTTTTTAGAATTATTACTATTATCGAATAATATATCACCCACTATAATGAACTTAAAACCATGTCTCTTGGTTTTATTATTACAACATAGTATATGTATTTGTAACATTCCTATTCCATGAACTCTTATGGAACTTGTTCCCATGGAAACTATTCATGCAACTCGACCACAAACTTTATCCTAGTGAATCTCATACCCACTATCTCAAACAAATTTGAACACCCTTTTATAAAAATATAGTTTATCACTCGACTATATCATTTATACCTTAAGTATTAATGTAATATCCTTCAAACAATTAGGATAATTACCATAGTTTCATTTTTGGTTTTTATTAATGAATGTTTGTTTATTAAATTATCATTAATAAACACATTGTATCTTAACACTTAGAATTGTGACATAAAGGATTTAATTTATATTATAACTCATATGATATCCATTTATCACTATAATAGGCATATGGTTAAGGGTTAACATCTCTATTTTTAGAGAATGTCTTGAGAAGATTATGGAAGACTCTTCAAGAAATGGAATATGTGTCATTGAAACTCCATTTACTAACAACACAGATCTGATGGGCATAATGAAATGTGAGCTTAGTAATATATCCACTATTTATTTTTATGATTGATGTGTGCTATGTTAATATATTCTTTAACTCATAGGCTCAAATCAAATCATATCTTCAAACCATACATGTTCCTTAATCCACTCATACATTCCTTATATTTCTTAAAGAAATCTCTTAAAGTATGTGAATTTACCAGTAGATTCCACTTGAAATAATTCACATATAACACTTTTAACTAGTTTTAGAACCATTTTAAATTACCTTTATTTATAAATGTTTATTTTTATAAATAATAATAAGTAATACCTATGGGTTTTTAGCTCCAAAGAGTCTAAAAAATGTACTAGGTATATCCTAGATTGCTACTTTTAGTTTTACTTGAAAAAGAATTATCGTTCTATAAATTGGTATTACCGAGTCTTATACTTTATATTCATCATTTATTGCTGACGATTTAAGTATTAATAAACTACTAATTCAGTATGAGACACCATAAAAAACGTTAACTCTAAGAGGAGTAAGGTCATGTTGTGTCCAAATAACATTGATATAATTTTTTTGGTTGATTTTAATACATTGTTATAGTTACAAAATAATTATTCACTTTAAAACAATAAATTGTGTACTTCTGAGAGTGGAAATAATAATCAAACTTTCCCAACCAATTTGAAAATTCCAAGAAACTTTTAGTAATATTTCATAACTTTCTTAGTTATTGTATTTGGATAAAAATGCATGACACACATTTAGTATCTAATAAACCTTAAATAAAATAGAATTATTGTATTAAATGATGAATATTATTTATTTCAAAGTAACAAATTTATTCTTCTTCATTGAATTTTATCTTCCAATGATTGTTCTTATCACACAAAATGAAAGTACCCTCTTGCTTGATTCTCTGCTACTTTATTTTGGTTTCATAAAAGGTTATTAAAATAGTTCCTTTGGTGGTGCACTTTCCATTGGAATTTTTGCCCTGTATTTATACTTTTTCACCTAAATAACTTATGATTTAAATTTCATTAAGTTATAATATTCTTGGTGAACTTGATCTAAAAGATACTAAAGTAGTTTCTCCATATTGTTAATTTTATAAGAGTCAATGAATTTGGATTAACTGGGTGAAAAGGTTGAAAGAATGTGATTTATTGAATGATAATGATTCAATATGAATCCATATTTTAATTTGTACTTGTTCATTGTAATAATAATATCATTTCTTTATTTCTTGACTTTCACCTTGAAAACTTCTCCGAGATGAGACAACATGGTATAACATCCATGTTATGATGTCGCATTTTCAACTCACTGTACAATGATGATTTCATTATAATGTCAAAATAAATTCATCACCTGAGATTATCTTGTAAGTTACATTATCACCCTCACTTTGCTCTTGAGGTGGATCAATAGGTAATAGAGACTTCAGAACATGTAACTTCATTTTATCTCATATTACATTGATCAAGTTACTGTACTACTCTTGGAAATTAGTGTCAGTTAGGACATATTTTTTGTCTAAAATTTATCATACTGAATTTGTGGTATTACATTACATTTTTTTCAAAATAAAACTTAATAATATTAATAATTTTATCTTGATTTCCACTTTTTAGAATTTATAGATTTTATTATCTTCAATGTCTCACACTATTTTACCAAATCCTAGTATCCCTTGACTATAAAATTCAAAATACTCAACTGTTTAATTATTCTTGTGGAAATGATCCTTAAAATATCTCCCCAAAGTCCAAGTTATGGCTACACCACTATTTAGATAGTTTAATGATAGGATTTTGGTTGGAAAACCACATTAACTCATGGAACCTTGATTTTTCTTGTGGATTCCAATATCCATCAATGAATAACCATGAATTTCTCATTTATTTTCTTTTAAAGTTGTAGGCAGATTAGTATGACTACATCTTTTTTTCCAACATTAGTTAAGTCAAACCACCACTTTCATATGAACAACACATCATTAAGATAAAAACTGGACTATTAATGATGAAAAACTTGAACATATCATTTTTTTTCAAGATAAATTTATGGGAGGAATTAAATGACATAATATTTACTTTGAGAGAATTTTAATGTTTTTTTGTTTTTATTACAATTAAAATCTATTTATAATTGTAGTTATTATTCTACATGATCAGACTCACAACTCTAAACTTGAATAAATAGAACTCATTCATCACATAAGTTCATTCATTTTTACTATGCATACTTATTAACTATTCTATGTAACCATGTATCATCCAAACATTCACAAAAAAATTAACCACACATAATAAAATAAATAAGGAATGTCATGATCATGATATATTTATAATAGTTTATCTATAGAGAATATGATGGAGAAATTGAGATACTAGGGGAAATGTTTGATATAATATCAGGATCGAGTTACAAAACCCAATAAACTCCTACAAATTCTTCTTGTTTAGTTCCACACTGGCTCTCGCTTCAAACCACATCATTGTAAACTGATCTATTTTTAAAATTCATACTCATACGAAAATAATAAGGTACTGTGGATTTGTAAATATATTTTTATCACTCAAAATATAGACATGAAAGATCTTACACATTTAAAGACAGTGGTATGGAGCATAAACCATTTAAAAAAAATACTATTTAGTAACTAATTATTACAAAAATGTTGTTGTAATAAATAAAATTAAATAATTAAATAAACCAAACATGCATAGGTAATTCATAGATCATGATTAGTCAAAATTTAATAATATTGCATTGTAAAAATTAAATAAGCAAAAATTAAACTCAAGGGTATTTTAATGGTTGAAAGAAACATTAAAATATTTTTAATTGATTATCAATATGTCCCACATTACCTAATTTTTTTTCACTAAATTCCATACATTTTGATTAATTTTTTTGAAGATTTTTAAGAATTTGTTTGTGTTTTATTTGACCATAAATGGGATACTTAGTTTAAATAGGTCCCAGGGTAGGTGAATAGTAACCCAGAGGTACTATTCATGTGAATATTAATCCCATTATTATTCAAATAAAAAAATATTAATTTATGTTTAATGTTTTTAAATTTTTATGTAGAAGACTTGGCATTGAATCCACCCATGAAGTCGAGCTACCATGGTTACTATTCATGTGATTAGTATCCCATGGTATTATTCATATAAATAATAATTTTAATTATTTTTTTTCTTTTAAAAATTATAAAAAAATATTAACTAGATAATTATTTGATTTTGAAATGACCAAAACTTGGTCATTCAAACTCTAATCAATGCACCACAAATGGTACTGAGATCACATCAAAGACCTCAACTCGAATTCTAGAAATTTAATCAAAATTTTGAATTAAATATTACATAAACCCTATGATACCAATTGAAGTAACTGAATGATTATGGAAACATGAAAATTGGTATTTTAATTTCTTTTTATGTTTTGATTCATGTGGAAACATCAATTCATAGATCCCTTTCCCAAATTCACCCATGTATCATGTGAGAAAACATTAATGCATGAAAAAAAAAATCAATTAATTACCTCATACAATTTTGATATAATGCATGTATGATCATCTCTCAAGAACGTTTCTTGAATGAATTGAATTATGAAATATCTATATTGTCCAACTTCACTCTAAAATATTAATGGTTTATCAATTGTTTATTTCTTGGTTCTAGAGTTGAGAATCAACAAACCTTTCAATGTCAACTCGATCATGGGAGAACCAATGCTATGATCTTAGAGGTATATCCTAGATCAGGATACTTAGATCTATTAGTTTAATCTCTAGAAATAAAAAGGGGGAGATAGGGGCGGTCAAATTTTTGGTGTGTATAGTTTCATGATTATATCTCCCTCAGTCTTAAATAGGCTGGTCAATAATTTTCATAAATTATTCTTTAACCCTATGAATAGTTTAACCTACTAAATATGAACTAAAATATCATCATAGACACTTAAAGCATGACTTAAATGTGATGATTATTTTATAACTCACTTATAAAATTAAAATATGATGCATGATAAATTACAAGTCATTAACTTGCCTTGATTCTTATATAAATATATTAAGGAACCCTGAATAAAAATTATTCATCAAAAAAATATATTTTCCTCATATTCACTTAACAAATGAGAATACCATGAGTAAATAAATTCAACCTTTATTATAAAAAAATAAAATAATATCAAATTTATTTATTTATTGCAATCAATCAAACTTGGACATATCTTGACCCCCATCGTGGCCCCACCATGTCCTAAAATCTAATTTGTTAGAATTGGCCAAGCTTTGAAATATTATTTGTGTGTGAGTCTCTTGGAAATTATCTTGAATGAAGTGATTTATACTCATAGACTAAGAGTAGAGTCTAGAAACCCATAAAGTACCCTAAAGAGATAATGTTTAGTCATATCAATGACAACCACCTACGAACAAACATTGTGTAATACAATCTATTTATCCGGTGATATCTCATAAAATAGGATTCACAGTTCATGTCGACATACATTATACTTAATTTATTCATGAACTTACTAGATAAACTTACCTTTAAGCTTGATCAAAATGTATTTAATGAAGTAACAACCATCATGGTCAACTTTTCGCTAGACACCTCTTCCTTTCGAAAGAAAAAAACCTTTTATTGACCTCTAAATCAATGCAATCCCACCAATGATGCACCCAACACATGCTAACTCTCCACAAACATAAATGTCTTTGTTTTCATCTTGCATAAAAGTATTTTATTAAATGTAAAAAATGATATTGATATTTAGTCTAGAGACCAATAAAAATTCTCATAGATGGGAACATCCAATGAAACACAAAACTTATAGTGTTTCTATTGGCGGGAAAATACGCATGATCTCTTCTAATTGAGATCACTAGGTGAAAAATTTATGAAAATAATTCACAATTCTTAGGATCCCCCAACACCTAATATCCAGGAATATTTTGGGTCTTGTCAGTATAATATATCTAGACCATAATATATATATTTGAGATTAATATCATAGTATCTCGAGGTTCTATTTATAGTTGAAAAATTCTATAACCGATTGATATGACAATCAATATAATGAAATTATTATATATAAATATTTTAATTTGAAGAATCAACACTATTATGGTAAGATAAAATCATAAATAACTCTCTATATACATGATATGGTAATAAAAAAGTATTATTCATGTTTGATCTAGGGGACCCAATTTCACAACAGAATATAAATAAGCATAGAAAATAATTCCTTATGCTAGGGATCACTGCTAAGATCATCATAAATAATGGATTGATTTTTCTCCCAAATATTTATCATGTCATATAATTAGATATAATTATTTATCTAATGCATTGTAAGGATGTATAAATTTAGGCCCACCTGCCACTTAATGGAAAAAGTCCCTTAAGTGTTTGGGTTTACTCCCCATTCTTAGTTATCTCACTAGTTAATTATTTAAAAAATTCATTGGAGGGAAATATAATTCAAGGACCACCCATCAAATAATGAAAACCATATATGTGCATGCCACATGAACACAAAATTATTATTAATTTCATCATACCTTAATTAACCAATGTGAAAGAAACATGTTTAATGAGAATTTTTATAAGACATTATCATTAGTTATACAAAGAAAGAAGGTGGATTGAATAATTGGATCATATTCTCAGTGAATCATAATTAATATTAAAGTATTATTAAATAGATTAAAAATGAATTTATAATAGCATTAAAAATTACTTTGATAAAGAAGAAACAACCATTAGATTTTTGATACCCTTAATTTTAATAGAATTTATTTTATAAAAAATGAATTATAAATCAATTTTTAATTCCATGAATACTTATAAAGCGTGTTTCTTAAAAAATAGGTGAAGAAAAAAAATATTTTATAGGGAATATTTAAAAAAGGATATTCCCTTCATACTTCGTAATGAAGGTCAATGTTAGCAGAAAATGAATGTATTGAAAATGGTAAAGGGGATTACTTTTGTAAATAAAGACAAGTAAATTGAAAAATACATTTATAAATTATATAATTATAGATAATTACATCCATAATAAAAAATAAATAATATGAATGAGGAAGAGAAATATTCCCAATCGAAAAGAAGAAGTAAGGTCAGTTTCTTTTACAAGAATTACTACACGTAAATTATGAACCATAGGGGAGGTGAGATTTTAACGAGTTTTTAAAAATAATTAAAAACCATAGGAGAGAAAAATAAATTTGGTTTGAGAGAAAAATATCATACAATTTCCCCAGATGAAAATGTAGTCATAACAATCTCGAATTCAAAGTGAGATCAGAAAGAAAACCCTTACCTTTACTCCCAACATCCAGAAAAGTGTGTTAACATACTTTATAATAAACTTAAAAATCATAATAAATTTTCTAATAATGTTATTAATATCTATTTACTTTTATACTCTTTAGTTATAATCATTTATTACACATATATTAGTTATTTAATTTTTATTTTCAGCATCATATGTTAGTAATTTTGATTATTTTGTAGAAGTTTCATAATGGAGATATCGGTCCCCATTATTTGATACAACATTAATTATTCCTATATTATTCAAGTTATTGGAATTATTATTTTTAAATTAATTATCAAATCCCATTTTCATTTGATTTAATGCATGGGTATGGTTTGTGAGAATGGAATCCTAGATGAGCATGTTTTGAGTAATTTATTTATAATAATAAGTTAATTTATACTGATACTTTATTTTTATGTCATCATTATAAAACTATATTCATGAAATATTTTAATAATTATTATCATATATTACCAGTATTATTTTTATACGTATTCAAGGAAAAAATGGCGATGTTGGTATATAATCGTTCATGTTGGTGGTTGAATAGAACAAAGATATAATATGATATACTAGTGAATAAATAAGAGTTTAGATCTATATAATAATAGTATATTTTTTTGATGAATAATTATGTTAATATAAAATCATTATAGTGGACAGTGAGGATTATAAAGAGTGGATATGAGAGGGTCATTTAAAAATGAATGGAAGAACTTATATACTTACTTGATGAATTCACCCGTTCTTGACACAAGTTCCTTTATAATGAAGGATTTATGGTTCCTTATCAGAAATAAAAGCTTAAAAATAAATTTAAATTATTTATGACTTGTAATATATATATATATATATATATATATATATATATTTAGGTGGGGTTTATAGGAATATATTGGTTTTCAAGGGGTAGAGGAGATCCCCTTTTATAGGTGAAAATGAGGGACAACTGTTTTTAAAATTTAGTTTAGTAAAGGGTAAAGATTGAACCACATAGGGGTTAGGTAAGGAAAATTTGGTGAGAAATTTAATTATGACTTAAAAAATTAAAAAATTACTTATATAATGTTTAATTTTCAAGTTTATTTACTAAAATTTGAGCCATGGTAGGTTACCTCTTTTAACCCTATTATAACTTGTTTAATTTTTTTCCCATGGTAATTATTTTTTAACAAAAAAATGAGATGCCCAATATAACCAAATTTTGATATGAATATTCTAAATCTAAACTCCATTTAATATAATTAAACCTATAAATATAAGCAAATTAACATTTTAATTAAAAAATATAATATATAGAAAACTCTGTTTATATAATAATGTCTTTAAAATATTAAGCATTGTTAATCTAATTTCATATCAATTACTAATTAAATGATTGTTAATATTTTTTTTATATTAATTAAATTAGATTCATCATTAATAACATATCAATTTTGTTTATGTAAATAAAAATATATATTAATTAAGAAAAAAAGTTATTTTTAAAATATAATTTTTAAACATTAAATCATTACAACTGTATACTATTAAATTTAACTATCCATATTCTAACCATTAAATTTGATCAATCCATTGAAATAAAAAAATTCATTTTATTTTATAAATGTATTAAATCATTATATAATAATAATAATAGTAATATTATCATTAACAATAATAATATATAATATAAAAAATTTTATTTTATAATATATTTATTATATATTGTTAGTTTATTTCAGAATATATATATTTTTAAATTTTATTATTTTAAATTATATAACATACCAATTGATTTTAAGAAATGAATATATTTCCAATGAAATTATACATAATGTTCAGATTTCATTCCTATATATAGCCTTGCTAAAATAATTTATTCAACTCATTCCCTTCTCTCTAAACATGTCTATAATATTTGTAATTTTATGAATTATTTATATAGTTTCAATTAGGATAATGATCCTTGTAGAAAACCATGATGAAATAGATTTTATGTTCATGGTATTTTTATTTACTTGTTGATTTATTCCTCTTTTAATTTTCTTGATGATGTTTAATATTGAATTATTATAATATATTAATGTTTATCTTGCATTTTCAATATTTTATCTTAATAAAATGTATCACGGTTCTTTTTAGTTTTCCATTTCATTTAAAATAATCTATTCAATATAATATTTATCTAATGGAAATAAATACACTATAAAATCATGTAGTATTACATTCCACCCCCTAAAATAAATTATCCCTTAAAATTTTGTTATTTTGATGAAAAAATGAGTTTATTTCTACCACATTGCATCTTCAGGTTCCCATGCAAATTACTCAAACATATCATCCCTCTATAGAACTTTAACTAGGAGAGTGGTATTTCTTTATAATACATTATCTCATTGATCTAAGATTTATTATGGTTTATCCTTGTAAGAAAGATCATGTTCCAACTGTACAACCTCTGAGTTTAGTACATGTGAAGGTTTAACTATGTACTTCATTGGGAGTGATATATGGAATACACCATGTACTTGGGGTAGGTTTGGTGGAAGTGAAATATGATAAGCTACCGTCTTCACATGATCAAGGATTTAAAAGGTAAATGTATATAGATCTCACCTTTCCCTTTTTCCTAAATCTCATAACCCACTTCCATGGTGATATTTAAAGGAATACCTTTTCTCTGAAATAAAACTCTAAATGTCATCAATGATTATCAATATAAACATTTTGTCAAATTTGTGTAGTTCTAATGCGACACTATGTGGTTTGAATAGTCACTGTCGTTTCTAGATCAAGAATAGTCTCATTAGCTTATGCTCTCTAACTTCATCCCAGTATGTTAAAGCTCTAAATCTCTCCCCATATAGAGCCTCATATGTTTCCATTTGAATTCTAGAATGAAAATATTTTTGTTTTAAAACTGTATGAAGGGGAGGTGTTTATCCAAGCCTCCTTTAAAATCCATTAAATAAGATCTCAGTATATATTCTAGAGCTTGAATGATCCTTTTAAATTTACCACTCGTCAAAAGATGATTAGTAGTATTGGAAGTCATCTATATATCCAATTCTTGTTTAATAACTCTTAAAAACATCGAGGTAAACTCCAAATATCAATCAGATAAAATTTAGAGTGGTACTCCATGTATTTTTACAACTTACTTTATATATATCAAAGCAAGTTGATAAAGTGAGAGATCTTATTGAATTATAGAGATATTTTATGAATTCATGAGGTGATAGACTATAAAACAAATGGAATTATTGAATTTATAGGTCTTAGGAAGACCTATCACAAATACCATGGTGATGTTATCCCATTTAAGTGTAGATATAGGTAATGGTTTCATCATCCCTTTAGGATTTTATCATTCTTCTTTAATTTTCTAACATACCATGCATCGAGATACATACTATTCAATCTCCCCCTTTATGTTCCCCAAATGATTCCTAATATCTATAAACATCTTTTCACTTCCAAGGTAGACAGTGAATGATTATCTATGCGTATCATCCAATAACACTTTCTTAAATTCTAGAATTTACGTGACACATGTTTGTTTTTTTGAATTTTATGATTCCTTCATCATCAAATTTAAAATCCAAAATATTCTATACCTTCTTTTATAGTTACATATCCTCATTATGTGCCACTTAGATATTTATATGGATTGATGGTTGATTAATAATTTAGTAAATATATGATTTATCCATTTTCATTATGATTTCAAGGTCCATCCTCTAAAAATCCAAGACTATTGGGTTTATTTTAATCCTCATCATGGAAAATCTATAATGAGTTTTCCAGATCAAATAATCAGCCACTTTTTATGCCTTCCTAGGGTGGTAATATGTTGGGAATTCATAGTCTTTGATCAACTATAATAATATCCTTGGTACATGTTCAAATATTTATGTGTTAATATAAAATTTATCATCTTTTTACCATTATAAATTTCCTACTTTTCACTATAGAGATAATGCCTCCATATCTTCAACGTAAATACCACAAATAATAGCTCCAAATAATGTAAAGGGTAATTTCTCTTATGAATATTTAATTGAAATGATGCGTAAGCTACCACAATGTAACTCTTTATGATGAAACAACCCAACCCTTTCTTTGATAAATCATTGTTTACTACAAACCCTTCTCCACTATAGGGTAATGTGAATACAGGTGTAGGGACTGACCTTTTCTTGAGCCACTTGAAATTTTATTCACATTAATTTATCCCAAGGAATATAACTCCCTTTAAAGTTAACTTTCCTTGGTGATTTGAAAATCATTATAGATTTTTTGCAAAGAATCGATAGTATCCATCCAATACCAAAAATATGGATACCCATTATACTAGATGTTCTAGGAAATTATTCAGTCAAATTTGTATTTGAAGGATATAAAGATATATCATTTCATGTGATTACATGACCCCAGAATGATACTTTCTATTGAAAGAATTCACACTTCTTAAATTTGGAATATGACTTATAATGTTTCATGGTCTTCAACACATTCCACAAATGATCTTTATGATCTTCCTTGATCTTGGAATATATAATAAAATCATCTATAAATGGTACCAAAAATTGATCTAGGTAGTTTTAAAAGACTTTATTAATCAGATCCATGAAAATAGTAGGGGAATTTGTGAGTCAGAATGGAATCACTATGAATTCAAAATGCCCATATCTTGTATGGAAGGATATCTTGGGTAGATACTCCCTTTTACCCTAAATTTATGACATCTAGATCATATTTTAATTTGTTAGAAGTACTGGGGGAGTTATAGAAAATAAAAAAAGGCATTAATATGAGGTATATAATACTTGTTATTTATATTTATTTTCTTAATTTCATGATAATCAATATAGATACTCATTGATAAATCTTTTTTCTTAAGAAAGATGATTGGTGCACCCCATGGTGAAACACTTGGATGTATGAAACACTTAGTTATATTTTCTTATAGTTTCATATTTAATTCATCTAATTCAATCAAGTAAATTATATATAGAGTCTTTTATATAGCCATAACACTAGGTATGAGTTCTATTTAAAATTCAACTTCATGATTTGGGGGAAGACTAGACAACTTTTTAGGAAAAACAACAACATATTCCGGCATAATTGAAATATCGTTAATATCATGTTTTAGAAAATAATTTGAGGTAAGTACCCCACATTATTGAGTATTGAGACCCATATAATAGAAATAATATATATAGGGAGTTCATATTTAGGTTTTCACTAATCTATGATCATGTTTTGATTTGGCATACTGAAACATGTATCGCAACATGTCCAATTTTAAAATTTATTAACCTACTAACTATTTTAAAAGTGGAGAGAATGGTCTAAACACAAATATAATGTGATTAGAAACTTAGAATATCCTTGGTAAAGAATGTTATGGAAGATACAATCTTAATGTGATTAATAATTAAATTTTTTAAAAACTAAAAAACTATTTAAATTAACTAAAAATATCCACATGAACTAAATTAATCCATGGAGGAAAATAAGTGGCGATGTAATTGTAAAAGTTATGAAGTCTTTTCAGGTGCATGAAATTAAAATTATTTAATTCTCACTTTTTAATAGACTTTTAGATGTGAGAATTAAATATTTGGAACTGCATGAACCTAAATGGATTTCACAATGATGACATAATTTAAAATAGCCAACCATCACACAAACATGACATAAAAAATAAATAATATAATTCATCATGTTCATGTCGATATGAATATCACCATAAGACACCAATAACAATCACTAAATAGTAATAATTACGCATTGATCACAACAATTCCAATGCAAACCACTGAGCATGTTTTTCAAAAAGAAAAAAATAATTGGATCCATGTTTGATTTCACCATGAAACATCAATATTTAGAAGAAATGTGAATCCACCACACACTTCTACAATGCATGCATCCCAAAAATCATGTACCACTAAAAAATGTTGGATGATGGAGAAAAAATGTTTCTTATAGATGAGAGTACAATGATGCAACTTTTCTACTACAAGAGGAGGTTCTTGGATGTGGGATACCTGGTGTTGTTGCGGCTGCTTGGTGATGGTGCACTATGGATGGAGAGGTATACCAATCATGGAATTGAAGTAGAAAGGGAAAATTAGAGGAAATGGATAGATGGTTGATGCTGGTGTACATGAGAAGAAGCGAGGTGGTTCTAGAGTTTTTGAATGGTGATAAAAGAGGTGGCATGTAGGGTTTCAACCGAGGGAGATGGAGTTTGGTGTTGCAATTAATATGGAGGAGGTGTCTGCCGCTTTTGGTGGATATGAGGTGGCAACAGGGTGTCTGAATGGTGGTATCACACAATCTAGGGAGTGATATGGTGTATGAGGGAGAAGGGTGACACCAGCTATTGGAAGTTTCAATGGGGGCCGTCAAGGCTGGTTTTTCCTTTTACAAGAGAGGTGGAAACTCAGGTGGTTAATTAGGTGTGAGATAGGGAAGAGGTCTGCAGGTGGGTGGTTTCATGTTAGAGGGTAGAGTATCCATGAGAAGCGAGAGGCAGATTTTCTAGTTTATAGATGGGTGGCTATGCACTGGAGGTTGGAGTGATCGAGTGGAGATGTACTGAGTAGGGAATGAGTGTGGTAGCATGTTTGAGAGTTGCAACAGAGATACTATGTGCCTTGAGTGGTGGATGATGACCTCCTATGAGGTTTTTCATTATTGGGAGGTGTTACAATTGTGTTTAATGGATTCTGGTGTGTAGGGAAGATGGAGGATGACAGATCCTCCCTATTAGGGTTTCCACATAGTGGAGAGAATGACGCCTCATCTCTCGGATCGGTTTGTAAGGCATGTTTTTGAAGAAGAAGATGACCCCCCATATATGCTGCTTGAAAGGCACAAAAAAATTATAAAAAATCATATTATTTAGATGTTAAATAATAATAATAGTAGTAATAATAATAATAAAAACAGTAATAATCATAATAATAAGAAATAAATATATATAAATGTGTGCATGAACTTGAATGGACGTCATAACTCTGACTTGAATAAAATTAGCCAACCATCACAGAAACATGACATAAAAATGAAGTAAATGTATATAAATATGTGTGTGTGCATGATCCTAAGGTTAGAGATATTAATTTAATACATAAAATACAATTAGTAGTTAAATAAAATTATAATATTTCCTAAAAATAATAATATTACTTTAAAATGTTAATGTAATTTAATAATAATAGTAACTAATAAAAATAATTATACTAATATTTTAAAAAATATACAATGTTAAATAATATATAATGAAAATTTATAGTAATAATATAGAACATCAATATATATACTTATAAATATTAATACTAATAATAATTAATATTAATGAAACTACTACTAATAATAATATAACGATGAATATAATATATAAAAACAATATAAACTAATAAAAATAATAAATTATTAATATTAGAATATAAATTAACTAAAAATTATAAAAATATCAAAAATAATAAGAAACTACAAAAGAACATAAAAACACAATAAACAATTAGAAAAAATAATTTAAATTAAGTTAAAAAAATATAAAAAGTACTAGTGAATTCCATGTGCATCAAATCCTCCACCCATAAACTTTTTGACTCATGGGATAAATAATTAGAAATAATACACAACTGAACCTGTAGAAAAACAAAAAAAATCAAAATTACAAGTTTAAAAATATTTAATCCCTTTTACCCAAAAAATATTATGATTCATTTAAAATTACAATTTTTGAAAATAGTTTCCCTTCCACTCATAGTCTTCCCAAAACAAGAATCTACACTCATGCATTATGTGACCTACCTCATCATCCCAATCATAACTGAAAATAACTTTTGACAATGTTATGATCAATTTTCATACACATGCATGATTACCATAGGATTTCCATGAATTTTTAATCTATAATAGTGGAGAATCAAAATAATGCATCAATACTACGGGCTTCACATGGGGTTTAAATGTATTTTATGCCGCAAGATGGTGGGTTATAAAAAAATTGATAGTTTGGAAAGATGAGGGTGGAATCTTGAAATAATTATGTGAAAAGTGTCAATCCAAATGACTAATTCAAAATATTTCTCCCCCATAATTAAAACATTGCTTGTACTAAAGAATATGATAATATAATATGATATTTATAGTTCTTTCCTGTTTTTTAAGGACTAAACTCACTCATACATAATGGATAGGTAAACAAGTGAGTAACAACACCCAAAACCCATAAAATAAATATTAGAAAAAATTCCAAAGAAAGGTACACATGTAGTGCATATAATGTACCATCTTAATGAAAGTAGTTCATATAGAATACTCTCTAGAACCTAGATTAATGGTTCATCACTTTTATAGGTATCCCTAAAGGTGAGAGTTACTGCATAAAGACCACAAATTTACTTGTTGTTGGAAAAAGATCTATATTCCTGTATCAAAATACATGTAATACATGCAGCTACTAGGAAATAAAAAACAAATAATCATGATAAGATAGTTTTAATACATGTGCATAAAATTTCTCACTTACCCTAAAAAAACCTCTCCATGTATAAATCTCCCTCCATAATTGGATTAAAAATCATCATGAAAATATTCAAGATATTGGAATGGAAGGGAATTAGTTGTGGGATCATCATAAAAAGGTTTCTTTATGGTTTTTAAGAGATAAAAAATAGAGAAAATTAATGAAATATTAGTGGGTAAAAGGGGAAAACTAAAAAAAATATATTCCATGGTCATTTTAGTGAAACATTCAATATTCATATCACTTTGATGGAAAACATGGAAAGTTAAAGAAGACATAACATGGTTGATATTCCCTCAAGAAAAAGAGAAATATGAGATGAGGTAAGAAATGATCTAGAATACTCATGGGTATAGAAATAAAATATTGAACAAAAAAAATGAGCATGAGTGAAAAAAGTTTCTAAAAAATATATAAGTTAATAAAAATAATTTTCGAAGCATGAAATAATACTAGAAATCATTCAAGTCATGAGATGAAGGATTAAATCATTTTGAATAAGAATCATGTGTTTAGACTACCCAAGGATACAATTGATATTCCCCCAACCATGTTACTACAAAAATGAAGTCATTTTCATGTGGGTTAAATAGTAATAAGAATGTTAGTTTTTTTCATTTTTCATTTTCTTTAAATTTTATTTATATTATATGGTGTTTTTAGAAGTGAAAGATATGATAGAAAATAAAACACTTACCTAAGTAAGTTTAGATATATGTATAAAGTATTCCAATAACCGATAAAGATCCATAAATGATGTGACTATAAAATCTACACATGAAAAACACATATCCACATCATGTAAAAGTGATAACACCAAAATCAAATCAACATGTAGATGATAAAAATATATTTGATGAATTCAGTTCCACTATAGTACTAGGAGAAAATATATTATGATAAATGTATACCATTTTATTCCTTACAAAAACTAAGTTAAATGAAACTAAATGCATGAAAGAAAATAATAATAATTATGGGTTGCTTCATATTGAGTGCTATGTTCATTTATTCTTCATCCAGATGTTGATGACACTCCCCAAGATAAAATGGAAATGTATACCATTCATCTGATTCGTCATCATTGGTAGTGCTACATGTATCAATACAGAAAATACTTATCCTTAAAGAGTCAACACATCTCAATAGAAACTTGCAAGAAAAATGGATGGGTGGGATGAAATGAAAATATAACAACTCACAAGGAAATGAATATTACTCATATGAAGAAAGACTCAGTTAATAATTGATGTTTGTGTAAAAAAAGTCAGTGGGATGAGAAATAATATTACTTCTTGGAGAATTCACAAGATAATAATTCCCATTACAAGAATATCTTTGTGGTAGGATTATATCAGTCATATACTTGAATGTAGTATTAAGGTTTAATATGTATCCCTATTCATTTTCACTTCCAACTATTAGCATAGAGAAATCAAATGGTTTCCCACTCAATTCATTCTCCACAGTTTCATTGATTATATAAAGGTTTAGAGTATTTATATCATCTATGAGTGTTTTAATTGAACCATTTTAACCTCAATTCATGGATCAAGTGGGGTAAGATCAATCAGATTTGGTGAATCCATTGTTTCAAGAGTGACATATTTTTAAAAAGTTTCTTCTATACAATCCTCATCGTATTTCTCAATTAGCACATGTTACACCACAAACTTAGGAACCTCTAGGAAATCCCATTCTTCCATTATTTATATAAAATTATGAGTTTTCTCCACCACCATCATTGATTTATTTTAAAACTCAAGAAATGTTTCAGATGTATCCATTTTGGAAAAAATCAAGACTCATAAGGATTTTCATAAAGAGTTTATTCAGTTTCATTTGAAGTGACATCCTCTTGAGTGTGGAAATTCATATTATCATGAATAAATTTTGACTCTATCAAAGTAAATATGGGTCCTAGCTCAATTTCCTATTTATCCTCTAAATGAAACATTTAATAGAAATCAAATGAATCTTTTTTCACTTTGGGATGGATGGGTTGTGACTCACACAATATAGACATCGAATCACATTGTTCGATAGAACATTATATACAATAGAGTAGAATATTGAGTTATAATATTATTGAAATGTGATTATATTGGATGTATCAAATTTTTATATAGGGTATTAATCAATTTTATGATAAGAACAAATATCAATAAAAGGAGTCTCATCATCAAAATCTAACAATGAATGTTGTTCAAGTATAACCTCTACTTCACTTTCCTGAAAATAATAATTATAAATTAGTCCATCAAGTGTTAGTGAGTTGGATAGTTAGATAAGATGAGTCAAATGATTTTTTCAAATTCTTCAATTTATTTCTAGATATTTTTTTGAGGAAAGAAACTTTTCATTATGTTCATCTTTAAGTTAAAACCACTTATTTGTCTCACTGATAGTATAAATCAACATGTTCCCAAATATTGAATCATTTGTTTCACAAGAATTTTCATGTTAATTTTTAGGAATTTTTTGACTTTGAAATGATTAAAATATGTAAAAGGACTTGTATCACTAACTAGTGGAGCATTCTGATATGGATCATAACATGGAATTGAATAAAAATAATTTGAATAAAAAGGATTTCTTGGAGAGGTCATGTGTAGTGAATCATTATACTCCGTACTATGAGATGTTGGAATGTAGGGAAGATGTTAATAATAGCTATATAGTACTGCCCATGCCATTATAACTTCTAGGTTTCTCAAATTTTCCTAAAATGATAAAATAAATACATAGAGTAGATGTGAAATATTTTTTAATTTTAGACTTAAATCACTATTGTTAAGGATCTCCTAATGCTACTATTCTCTCCATAAAGAGTACTAGAAATTTGGAACGCGCATCTTAGTGTGTTATTTTGAAAATTTATTATCCTACTAACTACTTTAGAAGAGGCGAGTTGGTTTGTGCCCTATATATAATCTAAACAAACACTAGGAATATCATATAGAAAGAATGTTTAGGCAGATGAGTTTTTAATGTGATTAACAAAAAAAAAATATAAACACTAAACAACTATAAAAAATTATTATTTAAATTAAATAAAACTATTTATAAACAATAAATTAATAAATGGAGGAAAATAGGTTGGGATGGAAGTTTCATAGTTTTGATGTCCATTTAGGTGAATGTATTTCCAATAACTTTATTATCACATCTAAATATATATTCATTCAATTATCACCAATTCCAAATTTCATCAAAATAATTTCATGTATCATTCTATTATGTTAGAAAGTATTCTAATTTTCACACAAATCATCTATCATTTCATTATCTTATTTGATAAATAATTTTCATGTCACATTAGCATCAAATCACTTATTAAAATGCAATGACCTGTTTCTCAAAAAGTCAAAGTATCTATCTGTGCTGGGTTCACTCACATGAGATCACTTATTAGGTATCACTCATCCAATTTTGAAGGGGAAAATACATAAAATATAAATTTTCCAATTAATATAATTATTTATTCAGAATTAAATTGCATGAAATTTATGATTCTCTCATGTAAACAATTGAGTTCAAAAAATAAATAAATTCTATGATGATATCCCACATATGATTACTTATTAGGTATAACACGAACAAGAACCAAAACATGTGTGAAAAGACCAAATGGAAATTAATTCAAATACAAATATAATTTAATAAATAAAAATTCAATCAAAAAATTAATTCCAAAGGAAATAAAACATGAGATCAAATTTAAGGAATTCCATTACTATCATGGGCTTCATAACTCCGACAATAATATAACAATCCAACTATCATGGAAACATGACATGAAAAATAAATAATAGAATTCAACATGATTGTGTTACCATAAATATCACCAAAATCCACTATTGACAGTCATTGAATAATAATCACATCCCTTAGATCACCTAAATGCCGATGTGAACCATTAAGAACCTTCATAAACATGAAAAAATATCTGGATCCATGTTTTCTCTCACCGTGCAACATCAATCTCTGGAATTAAATATAATCCAACACAGATGTTGATAATTCATGCATCTTGAAAATCATAAACCCCCAAAAAATGATGGAGGATAGAGAAAACATTATTTCTTATAGATGAGAGTATGGAAACGTGAGTTTTCTACTACTGGAGGGGGTGATTTGTTATTGGATTCTTAGTTTTGTGGCAGCTGCTGACTGTTGGTGCATTATGGATAAGGAGGGACACTAGTCTTGGTGCTGTAGTTGGGAAGGAACATCATAGGAGGAGGATAGAAGACAGATACTGGTGTTTATGATATAATGGGGGTGACACTGGTGGCTGTGTGTGGTAATAAATGTGGTGACATGTAGGGTTTCAGCCGAGGGAGACAAAGATTAGTACTGCGACACATAGGGAAGATACATCCACCGCTTGTGGTGAATAGGAGGTGAGAAAAGGGTTTTAGGCTAGTGGTATTATTAAAACCAGGGGGAAAGATGGTGGATGAGGTAGAAGGGTGATGCCGACTACTAATTGGTGTAGTGGGGGTCGTTGAGGCTAGTAGTTTACAACATAAGAGAGGAGGTAGATCAAGTGGTTAACTGGGAATGAGATTGGGAGGAGGTCTACAGGTGGGTGGCTGTGGGATGGGGGGTGGAGTTTCTATGAGAAGATGGAGGTGACACCACTGGACTACAAGTGGGTGGATACATGCAGAAGTGTGGAGTGCTTTAGTGGTGATTTTCTGAAAATATAATGAGTATTGAAGTGTGTCTAGAGAGTTGTAGTAGAGATCCCACACACCTAATGTGGTGGATAGTGTCCACCTCTAGGATTTTGTGGTGTTATGAGGTGCTACAATTGTGGGTCACAACTTCTTGTGTGTAGGGAAGATAAAGGCTGACAGGTCCTCCCCAACTAGGTTTTCCACTAGGTGGAGAAGATGAAGTCAACTCTCTCAGATCAGTGCATAGGGTGTGTTATCAAAGAAGAAGATATCCCCCAGATTCACTGCATGAAAGGCACAAAAAAATCATATTATCTAAATGTTAAATAATAATAATAATAGTAATAATAATAATAGTAATAATAGTAACAATAATAATATATAAATATATATAAATGAGTGTGATCATTCTCCTAAGGTTAGACATATCAATTTAATACATATAATATAATCACTAGTTAGATAAAATTATAATATATCCTAAAAATAGTAATAGTGATATTAAATATTAATCTAATTTAATAATAAAAAAAATAAAAAAAAAATAATAGAAATATTTTAAAAAATATACAATGTTAAATATTATATGATGCAAATATATAAGACTAATATAAAATAATAATAAATATTCTAATAAATATTAATACTAATAATAACTAATATTAGTGAAACTACTATAAATTATAATATAGTGTTACATGAAATATGTAAAAATAATATAAAATAATAAATATTTGAAATTAATAATATTAGTATATAAATTTAATAAAAATCAAAACAATATAAAAAATACTAAAAAACTACCAAAATAACCTAAAAACACAAAAAATTGTTAGAAAAAACAATTTAAGCTAAGTTAATAATATATAAAAATACTAGAAAAATCCTTGTGCATTAAATATAAAATGTGATTTCCCTACCCCAAAATTCATATGGTATTTTTTATGGAGAGAAAATACATACCCAAAATTACATCAATTTTTACCAAATGGAGAATAATAAGATTTATAGGAATCACATTTCCACAAACTTCTATCAAATATGAGTTAAATACTTGGGTTGAAATCATCATACCATTATGATTTTTCACTGATAAATCAATTACTAGATACTTAGGTTATGATTTTATTTCCATAGAAAAATTTTTAGATATGAAGGAGTGGGTATATCTAGAATCAAATAAGAAAATTAAAATTCTAGAGTGGATGACAACTGTACCTTTTAACACTTAATTTTGTGACCCACTTCAGAAGTTATTATTGCTCAAGCCTTCCCTTTATATCTTGGATTTGGAGGTTTTTGATGTCAATTTTAATCATTAACCCTTTTATTGGTGAATTGGTTGACATAATGTCTATATTATTTATAATTAAAGCATTGGAGTGTGGGTGGTGAATTAGGATGGGCTTTCTTTGCATCCATTTCATTGGTCCGACTCTTCACATATCTTTAGAATTCATGTGCTTAATTAACTTCTCATATACACTTGAATAATTTCTCCATTCCCCTGAGGTAATTCCCTCTTGTTTATTCAAACATTTTCAGTATATAATAATATTACTTTTTTTCCTCCGTGGGTTTTCTAATTTAAGTATCTTCAAAAAACCATTTTTATCTTATTATACCCAAATCCATGAGAATAATTGGAGTCTCTAATATCTATTTAAACCATGTGAACACATCAAAAAATCTATTAACAATTAACAAAGTCCCTTATATCCTATTCCTTTCAAAGACTTGGTTTATTCCACTAATGAAATAGTTGATTTTTCTTCTAGGGTTAATGATAAAACCAGAAGAATACCTTGAAATTATTTTGATCTTTACCTTAATGGTGGTAATGGATCCATCCTCATTTTGTTTTCAATCCATAAATCCCATCAACATTTTATTGTGAAGAGTTATAGGAAATTATTTACTAAAGAATACCTTATTAAACTCCTCTTATTCCATGGAGTTGATTTCCTCTTCTTTTCACATATTCTTAATGAGGGCCCCCCATTGGTAAGCTTCATATTCCAAATGATAAATAGTTAAGAAAACCTTTTGTTTCTCAGATCAATAGATAAAACAAAATATATTTTCTATTATGTTGATCCATTTCTTGATAATAAGTGGGTTAGAAGATCCAATAAAGGAGGGTGGATGTTGTTTCATGAAGGACTCAATGAAGAGTTTCTTATTACATTGTGTGTTAGGGAGTTTGAAATGAATCAGGTTATCGTTCACTACTTAAGAGAGTTAGGTGGGCATGGAAATGAATTTTTTCACTCTATATCCCATCCCATTTGGTTTCTAATTTGTAAAATCATGAAATTTAATATCGGGATCATCATTAATTCGATTTATCATGGTTCCATCCATTATCTAAAACCCAAAATATTAATGTGAGTATCAAAAAACTAATAATCAGAGTAAGAAATCAAATAATAAGGAAAATAAATCTAAATATATCCTAAATTATAAAACCTTCATTTTATCTTATGTCATTTTAGGTTCACCCTACATCACTTTTAGTTAATTATAGGCTGTCTTAGGTACCATCCTTTTATTCTAATCCCCCAAAATAACTTAACCTTACTATGAACACACTAAGGATATCCTAGAGTAACATGAATATATATTAAATTATTTTATATGAATATTCATTACATATCACAATAAATCAGACCCTATAACCTATAGGTTTATTGTATTTGGAGACTATATACACAATAAACTTATTTTAAGACATTTTCATTATATAATAAAATGAAACTTCTCACATCATACCCTTTTTGGAATATTATACATAATATTATTTTTTATATGTTAGGGAATGGAAACATAATAAAGGGGTGTGATCAAATTATTATTAAAGATAAAAATAATTTATAGCATTCAATGATCATAAGTGAGTATAAGAAAGAGCATGTGGGTATGATAAAATAATCAGGGTGCATGACTAAAATATAAGAGGATCATGCCTAGTAAAGCATAGACCATAAATCCTAGCTCATGGAATAAATTTTTTTCAATAAAATAAGACATGATAAATTCAATAGGGGAAGAATTATTCAATAATCATGATCTAATAAAAACATGAAATAGACATAAGTAAATTTCATATATATAAGAATAGAAAATAATTCCTTATGTTGTGGCTCACTGCCAAGGCCGTTATTACATAGTTATCAGAGTTCAATAGTGGATTGATTTCACTTCACAATCCATTACAGTTTATCTCATGTGATAAAAAAATTTACCCAATGTATTAGAATGATATAAAATTCATGGCCCACCCATCACTTAGTGGACAGAGTCCCTTAATGGTTTGGGCTCTTACCCCATTCTTAGTCATCTTAGGAGTTAATTTTTTTCCAAATGCATTAGAGGTATATATAATCCTAGGTACACATGTCCCATAATAAAAAATATATATATTTGTGCCACATGAACATGAAAATATTCTTAATTTAATAATATCTTAGTTAACCAATGGGAAAGAAACAAACTTAATGTGAAATTTTATAAGACATTATCATAAACCATCTAGAGAAATAAATTGGATGGTATCATTAGATAACATTATTCATGAAACATAATTAACATTAAATGATGTTGGCATAAATGAAAAACAATTATATAATAGAAATAACATTTACATTGAGAAAGATGAATAAATTTATTTTACATTTTTATAGATTTTATTTTAAAATAAAATAATTAATAAAAAAAGGGATTATAAATTTATTTATAAAACCATGAAAAATTATAGATAAAGTCTCTTAATGAAAAATGAAAAAGAATATGGGAATTTTTTTTATGGAAAACATTTAAAAAGGTGATTCCTTTCACACTTTGTAAATAAGTTCAATGTTAATATAAAATAACCACATTAAAAATTTTAAAAGAATTTTTATTTTTTAAATAAAGTAAAATGTATTGATAAAATACCTTATGTAATTATATAATTAGTGATAAGGACATTTATGAAATAAAATTAATAATATGAACATGAAAGAGAAATATTCCTGAGTGAAAAGAAGAGGAAAGGTTGGTTACTATAACTAGAATTAATTTATGTAAATTATGAACTAGAGGGGATGTAAAATGTTAAGAAGATATGTAAAAATCATGAAAAAACATATGAGAAAAAAATATAGGTGATTTTAAAGATAAATATCATACAATTTCCCTAGATATAAATTTAGTTATAATAATCTCAAATTCTAAGTGATATTATAAAGAAAACCCCTACCTTTAATCATGAATAACACAATATCAATTTAACATCATCTATAAAAATCATAACCATATTTATAAATTATTTTATAACCTTATTTATTTCTCTTAACATTAGTAAATTTTAATTATATTCATTCATTAAACACATATTAGTTAGTTAATGTTTATTTTCACCATCAGATGTTAGTAATTTTGATTATTTCTAAAAGTTTCATAATAACGATGTTAGTCCCCATTATGTAATAAAAATTTAATAATTACAAATTTATTTAATGTATTTTAATAATTTTTTTCTAGTTATTTATTTATTCCCATGTTTTTTTGATGGAAGTTATGGGTATGGTTTCGAAGAATTGAATCCATGATGAGCATGTTTTGGGTAATTTACTGATAATTACATGTTAATTTATATTAATCAATAATTTTTATTTCAATCATAAGGAACACTATTAGTGAAATATATTAATCCTTAATATCACATATTACAAATATTAATGTCTTGAAACTTATTCATTGTGAAAAATAGTGATGATGGTATAACATTTCACATTTTGGTGGTTGAACTGACCCAAACAACAATATGCTATACTAGAGGATAAGTAAGATTTTAGAGTTAAATAATAGTTGTATGATTTTATTATAATAATATTTTTAATATAACATCATTTTAGTGTAGGATGAGGTCTATTGAGAGTGAACATGATATTGTAAATGAAAATTAAGGGAATAACTGAAATACTTAATGATTTCACCCCTTCTCGACGTGAGTTCCTTTGGAATAAAGGATTTAGGTTTCAGTATTGGAACTAGAAGCTACCAAAAGTATTTGAAGGATTTATTATATTAACATTTTTAGTTTTTTAATTTATTTTATAAAGAATATAGTGGTTTAGTATAGGTAGAGGAGAACTCCCTTTATAGGTGAAAATTAGGGGCATTTTTTTGGAAAATTTACTTAGCTAAAGGGAATAGATGGAATAACATGAGATTTAGGTGAGTTAGGTGGTGGAACTATTAGTGATATATTTTGGTTTGACATAGAAACCTACAAAATTTCTTCAACAATGTTTAAGTTTCAATATTATTTAATAAATTTTGAGACCTTGTTAATTTTTTTACGATGGTAATTGTTTTTTATCCAAAATATATGATGAAACCTATTACCCAATTTTGATATGATGATTAAAAATCTAGACTCCATTTAATCTAATTAAACATCTAAATACTATAAAATTAACTATTAAATTAAATCATATAATATATAGAAAAACTATTTTTATAGAAAAAGGTTTTTTAAAATATTAAGCGTTTTTAATCTAATTTCATTTGAATTACTGATTAAATGAGTGTTATTATATATATTTTATATAATAATTATATTATATTCATCATTTAAAATTTATCAATATAATTTATCTAGTTAAAAATACAGAATAGTTAATAAAAATAGTTCTTTGAAAAATATGACATGTAAACATTAAATAATTTTAATGATATAATGTTAAATTTAATTATTCATATTCTATGAAATTAATTTTACCAATACATTGGTAAGAAAATATTTCTTTTTTTATTTTTTAAACACACCAAATCATTCTTTAATAATACTAATAAGATAACACATACAAAATATATTTTATAATATAATAATTAGATTTCATCATTTGAATTAATCCTAGAATTATATTATTATTTATGAATTATATTTTTTTCAATTACACAACATACCCATTGTATATACCTAATAAACATATATCAAATGACTATATTTCCAATGTCCATATATCCAATAACTATATGTCCAACAACCATATATATAATATTCAGATTTTATTCTTATACATCCTTAATAAAATTATTCATTCAATTAATTAAATTATCTCTCAACATGTCTATAATATTTCTAAATCTATAACTTATTTCTATATCTAAATTTTGGGTGATTATATTTAGGGAACACCATGATGATATTTATTTCCATGGTTTTTTTATTTACTTGTTAATTTATTGCACTTATAATTTTATTAATGATGTTTGACATTGAATTCACATAATGTAGGAATGTTTATATTGAATTATAATATTTTATCATAATAAAACATATAATGATTTATTTTAGTTTGATGTTTCAGGTGAAATAATCTATTCAACACATTAATTATTATAATAAATAAATAAATATTAAAATCATGTGGTGTTACAATGGGAAAATAATAATGAATTAAATTTAGATAAAAAACTTTGATATCCATGGGAGTGATAATAAATTCAAGAGGTCATGATTAAAAACATGTCTTACTTAATTTGATTATATTCGAGTGAAAGAAGATAATTCTGTGGATAAGCTCTTCATTTGGGTGAATATAATTGTTATCTCAATTTGAAGTTATGGATAAATTATTCAAGATACTACTATTGTGAAGTGTTTGATGATAATTATACCAGAAATTTTTATGAAAAATATCTATATTTTTGGATCAAGTCTTATATTACTGGACCATTAACAAGCTCAATGATTTATTGATAGTCTATTATATGTGGAGGGGCCCTATATTTAGAAAGAAATGAAACCTAAAAAGTATTATATATTAAAAACATTAAAATATTCTAAACACATTTAACATAAGATGTATCACATGGAGGAATCTAATTTTGAGGACGATTACATGAATTTTAAAGAGTATATTTTATTTTTTAAAGGTAGGTAGCGTAGAATATTTAAATATAAGACTAAATTTCACTTTTTATGTGTTTAAATTATGGAAAACATTTGTCATTTTAGCTAGCTTCCTAAATAAGTATTGAGAAGTGGATGAGGATGATAAACCCAAAAGATCATCTTAGAGAAATAAGGTAGAAAGTGGTTATAAATAAATATTTTACCCAAATTGAAAAAGTAAGTCCAACACAACAAAAAAGAGTAACATTATTTTAAAAAATAATACTACATCAAGTGGTGAGAAAAGTGAAAAATAGGAGGACTCTAAGAATGAAGCACATAAAATTTTTATAGATAAATAAAAATAGTCAAATGACCCCTCATGTGAAGAATAAGAAGGTAGTAATGGAGAGGAGTTTAGTGATAAGGTTACACTAATAGAGTTTCAATTGATAATGGATCTATTAGTGTGTTTTAAATATAACATGAAACTTTAATGGGAAAATAATGCATTGAAGAGTGAGAATGATTCAATAAAGAAAGCTCTTGAGGAATTAAATACTAAGGAGAATACAAATATAGAAAGGAAGTTTTAATGAAAGTTAGGTGATCAAAATGTAATCATTAAAAAAGATACAATACGCTTAATATTACCACAAAAAAACAATTTTTATTATTGGGTAGGTGAAGGATCTTGGGGTGAAGTTGGTTAAAGATAAAAATTCATTGAAATAATTATAGTAAGTGGAGTTTAAAAATTTAGTTGAAGAAGTTAGGAAGACTTCCAATCTCCTAAGAAAGTTATTGATGCTACCAATGAACTTGTTTATTATCCCATGGTTACTATAAATATTTTATTGGTAACTCAATATTGAAATAATGTTAGTGAAAATAAAAATAACAAAGAGAATAATGTGATTAACTAACTAATAGAATGATAAAAACCTATTGCTACTTTAAATAGTGATACTGAATATCACAAAGTTAGTGAGGTGTAAAATATATAGAATATTGAGACTATTCTTAAGAAAAAATACAAGGTAAAGGAGGATTTTACTAAGCATGTGGAAGTTAAAATTTATTTGTGGATTTCAAATTGAAAGGATAACCAATGTGTAGATATTCATGAAATAAAATTATAACAAAGGAGATCCAATTCTAAAGCAAGATGTTGGTACAATGGAGTCTATAGGGAAAAATTATATGTGTGTCGGTACAATTTTGGACTCCATAAATAAAAAATAGTCCATGGATGAAGGGGGGGGGGTCCAATCTAAAGTTATTATAATCCATATGTGACAACATATAAAAGATAATAAAAATTTATATAATAGTTTTTATTATATTAGGGATACTTATTGGTGGTGTGGTCAGCCCATATATATTTTCCCAATTTATCTCACAACACTAAAAATTTCCTTCAGATAAAAAACTATAAATCTATCAATATGAGGAGTAATTAAGACAACATATTGGTGGTTGGGGTGGTTTAAACTACAGAGGGAAGTAAAAATCCATAGATACTTGCAAATGGTTTCTCATCACACAAGACTATTAATAAGAATATCTTTAAATACATCTAAAGATATGATGGGGGGTTGTTAATTTCAAAGATAATAGATAACGTAATGTGAAAGGAGTTGGACGTACCAAAATTGATGATTTTTTTGACTTCAGTTCTGCTCTCCTTATTGATGGGTTGAGGCATAATCTATTTTCTCTCAACTTTGTGACAATGTGTATAAGGTGATATTTTGAAATAATAGATGTTCCATTCTGAGGATGAATGATGGAACAATCATAACGAAGGGATAAGTAAAAGGTTATAACTTATTTAAATACATTTATGATCAGTTTTTTTTCGTAAGTGTGAATGAATATAATGTGATTTTTCATATAAGAATTGGACACTTGGGTTAATAAATGGATAAAAATATAAAGTACGAAGATATGATAAGACTACCATGGCTAATTCATATAGGGAGAAACTCATGTGATGTGTTTCATACAATTAAGATAGTGAAAAAAACCCAAAAACAAATTAAGAACAAAACAAAAAGCCTATTTTATTGATACAATTATATTTTTGTGGTCTGATTAACATAAAATAAATAAAAAAATATATGTATTTTATTATTTTTATTGATGTTTTTTGCATCTGATATACAATTATTTTATGTCAAGTAAATCACAAGATATTGATGTAATTTCCCTAATTTTTCTACATTCACCATGACCAAACCAGGTGGTATGTGCCTCAAATGAATCTCTCCATACACCAAAGGCTTGAAACCAATGGTTAAGGTCTATATATAAGGTGGGGAGACTATAACCTTTTTGGATCTAATAAAAAAATCACAATAGAATCTAGATAAATAATAAATAATCACATGGTAAATATATGATTAAGTATAAATCAAAACTATATTCCATCTATAAATATGTAACAACACCCATGATATAACAAAAATGAGTTTCTATAATGTCACATAGCCATTTAGGATATAAAAATGGACACACATGGACTGATTGTATACCTGGAGGTCAATAAATAATTAAAAATATTGCTTCCATCTCCACACTTATCTTGAGTCCATGGATAGTACCATCTCCCAGTTACAACCAAGATCCCAGATCAACCATTTATAAAATTTATCTTTCTCTTACCCGGATTTAAAACTATAAAGTTTACTTAGGTACCAAGGAACTAGATTAAGGTTTGAGTAAAACTTAGTAATCTACCACCAATAGTGACCCCAAAACATATAAAATAACTCAAGTGCATGCACTATGTTTTATGATTGTAAATAAAAAATGGTGAAATCCTATAATAATAAAATATGTCACACCAACTAGTGATCCTCAGTCACCCTATGCACTGAATGCTTTCTTTGGCCTAGTGCCTCAGTGTCTTAGAACATATCACATCATCATTAATTGGGAATACCATACTTTTTCATCATTAATGGTCATAACATCCTGAAAAAGTTATAAATAACAATACTTGGGATGTACTAAAATGACCCATGATTTTATTAAATATTTCTTCTTAAATAAATATTATGTTAAATAGATGATTTCACACACAATTCCAATATAAAATAAAAGCATCTATATTAATAAAATGAATTACTAAATATGATCTTTATAACACAACCATTTAAATTTTAGGTATAAATAGAGATAACCAAATTATAAAATATATGTATAAATGATAATCAATGGGGTCATTGATCATACCACGATTCACTATTTATTTGACACTTATACCAATCTATTAAACTAGTTATGAATTAAAAATTCAAGTATAATAACAAATTGAACTTCATGTTTGATTAAATTATTTTTTGTTTAATACTGTTAAAAAGGGTAATGTTACTTGTTTTGATAATTAAATTATAGGGGGAGGTGATTTGGAGGGCCCATGATGAAGTCTAAGAAAAATGGGTGAAACTACGCAGGATCCAAGTACACCAGTTAACTAAACCACATACTGATACTAAACTATGAATCCAAATGGGATAAAATATTTCAGTCTACTCCAAAATTTAATGTTCTACATTTCATCTTAAATAACAATAGCCACATTCATTCTTTACGAGGCCCATCTGAACTAATTTGTCGAGGGAATCAAATCTACACAATGTGAAAAGTGGTGTTCTTTATTATGTTAATATATTAATTTATATTTTTCCAAATGGTGCCCAATTTTCAGTGGATATATTCAAGAGGCTAGGATAATTTTTTTTGTTTTATCCAAAGTGAGATAAGACTGTATGGAGGTCAAAAACAATGGGCCAAGTGGTTTTACACAATCTGTGTCCCCAAAACTACCTTTCAATTTTCCTATAAAATGATACCTTGGGAACCTAATTTGGGAGTTTGACCAAGAGGAAAGGTTCTTCCATTTTGGATTCCCAAAGGATTCCTATCATGATACCTATAAGTTATGGAGTCTATGGGAAGTGCTACTTCAAAATATTCTTCTTCCTCCCCTCCCATGGATTTCTAAACCCCTTGTGATCAACCGGAGAGGAATGTGATGTAATCCCAAGATTTGTTTTTGTAATATATGAATGATATTTTAAATTATAGGTTTTTGTGTTGTTTTTAATCATATAATATTCTTAATTAATTTATTTATGTACTGGTATGTCATTGTCAACTCATACGATCATGTTTGGAGGTACCCTTTCATGTGACATTTCAAAAACTATTCACAATTTCTTCCTTCATATTTTAATTGTAGTGTTTGTGTGGTTCATATTGATCAATTGAACTCTCTTAAACACTGTAAAGGACATGTAAATTTATTTCATGGTATCCAAAATAAATAAAATACATACCTATACACCACATCATGTTCTTCATGTGTTGGATTGGTTAGTTTTAGTTATGAAGTCGAACACAAATAAATAAATCATCAGTGGTATCTGGTGAATCATTGCGCATTTCTAACTAAACCCTAGGATTAATCCTAGTATTAACTTGGTACCATTTTACTTATAGCTGTTACAAACCAATTATTAAAAGATCTAATCGCTATCTATTTAATGATGAAGGATGAGCATCACGAGACTTCCCTGGATTGATCACACTTAATTAATTCTGTCAATTTATTCATTGTTTTATCAATTTATAGTTTCATTTGGATTCATAAATAACAAAACCCAAAATTTTCTAAAACCACACTCCCTTTTTATTAATGAAAACGTTCTTTTTAAATTAATGATCTAAGGCTCCGTCGAGAGACGACATGAGGTTGATACTATACTGCAGAAATTCTAATTTAAAATAAACATCTAATTTGAGATGATCGACAATGCGATCAAATTTTGGAACCATTATTGGGGATCCAAGATCATTTTATTCTTATTTCATATTTTTTTATTTGTTTATTTTTAATCTAAATTAGTACTCCCTTCAATATCCCCCTATTTTATTGTTTTTATTGTTTTTTTATTTTTGTTTGTTTTTGTGTGTTCCACTTTCTTTCTTTATCTCTCTCTATTATTCTTTTTTTTTCACTCTATATCTCTCAAATTATTTTGTATAAAATTATTTTTTCTTTCCTCCTATCACCCTTTTAAAGTGATTTTATTTTATCCATCCTCCATCATAAAATAAATACAAGAAAATATCCCAACTTATTTGCATGACTAGATATGGAAAATAAATAATACTTGAATTTGACACTGAAATTGAAAATTCACTTCACACACAAATTAGGCCATCTAGAGTTGGAAAACTAAGTATAATTGAGGAAACCCTTTTGGAACCTGAATTTGTCCCAAACCAAACAAAAATTGAACCAAATCAAACCCTAGAAAGTATGGCTATAAATAATTGAATCTTAAAAGAACTGACCATCCCATATGTGGAGTACCAACCTAAATACATCCAATATACTGAGGAAGAAACCAACTTCAAGCTGTGATAGGGCCTCATCCACCTCATTCCTAAATTCCATGGTGTTCTTGGTGATGATCCTCACAATAATTTTAAATATTTCCATATAGTGTTCTTCATCATGAATCCCCAAAATGTCTTTGAGGATATAATTATATTTAGGGCCTTCCCTTTTTCCCTTGATGGTGTAGCCAAGGAATATTTATACTATATTACAACTATAATTGGGGTATGGAATTTCTTTAAAATAATATTTTTAGAGAAGTTATTCCCTACTTACCAAACTTAATTAATTAGGAATGAAATATGTAGCATTAGGAAATCACAAGGAGATACCCTTCATGAATACTAGGAGTGATTCAAAAGAATTTTCTAAAGTTTCCCCCTCCATCAGATTAGCGAACAACTGTTAATGAAATAATTCTATGAGGGAATTATACCCATGTATTGTATAATGATTGATCTTATAGCTGGTGATTCCCTAGTTAATAAAACTCCTTCCACCTCTCGTGACTTAATAGCAAACATGGCTCAAAATGCACAACAATTTAGTACACAAACTATTGCAACCACTTGAGAATTTCATTAGGTAAGTTATTAATCTCTAGAACAAAATATAGATAACAATATTTATGATAAGAATAACCTTATTAGGAAATTATTTCAATCAAAAGTTAACTCAAAATCTCCTCCTGTTCCGTTACATTGTGGTATTTGTTTTGAAAACAATCATTTTTCTAACTAGTGCCCACAACTTATGGATTAAACTAAGTCTTGTACAATAGTATTCCATGGAATTCTACTCCAAAAAGAACCTCCCTTAAATAAAGAACCATTTAGGCCAAATACAAACACTGGGGGGGAAGGCACAACCACAGTACTAACATTAAGGAAACTCAAGCTACCCCAAGAAGAACTGATATCAACAAGGCCAAGGTATGTAACCTTCTTATCCATCAACATATCAGAAAAATACTTCTCCTCCAAAAGCTGAACCACATATCAAGGACACGGTAAATAAAATGGCATCCTAGAACCTCTCGATCTAATAGACCAAAAAATCAAATATTCAAGACCTACGGACTCAAGCGGGACAACTAGAAAACACCATCAGTGAGATAAAGATGAAAGGTTTTGGACAGCTACCTTCCCAACCTATTTATAATCCAAAAGAAAAAGGTAATGTTTGTTCAATCATAGTTTATAGTGGTAAAGAAGTTTCTTCATCCAATAATTCTACCCAACAGTTATGTCCCCTCCTGAAAGCACTCTTTCGCTCCCCATAAAATATTTTAATGATGAAAAAAAGTGTACACAAATTATCATTGAGGATTCCCATGAACAATTTATTCCTCTAAATTTCCCCCAAAGCCTCCCTAAAACTAAGAAAAATTCTAATAATGAGATTGATAATGAAATAAAGAATACATTTAAAAAATTTCAAGTTAATATTATTTTATTGGATAAAGTCAAGAAAACTCTTTTATTCCAAATTTATTAAAGAAATTTCCACCCATAGATGAAGGATAAAGGGGAGTGAGAGAGTCAACCTGGCTAGGAATGTCTCGACCTTGATTCAACAAACAATTCCAAAAAATTTCAAGGATTCATGAACTTTCATGATACCTTTCACCATAGGGGATTCATTCTTTTCAGATGATATTTTAGATTTATGTGCATTAATTAATGTAATTCCTTACTGAGTTTACACATATCTACAGGTTAGAGGGCTTTAACTGATAGAAATCACAGTGAAACTTTCCAACCAGAGCACAACACACCCAAAATGTGTGGTTGAGGATGTCTCCATAAAAATGAAGAATCTCATATTCCCCACCAAATTCTACATTCTTGTGATGGAGGACAACTAAACCCAAGTAAATTCCACTCTCATAATTTGAAGGCCATTCTAGAACATAGTAAATATGATTATCAATGATCACAATGGTACAATATCCAAGGAGTTCAGTGGAGAAAAGGTAAGTTTTAATATCCTTGATACTTTGAAACACCCCATTGAAGATCTCTCAACTCTTCATATCTATTCGATGGATGTTCTCTCAAATGGTGCGCACACACACAATTCTCTCTTCAAACCATACATTGATTCATTTTCATATTCTTAAACCATGGATGATTTTAATTTTGGTTCATGTTTTGAGTATTATGTGGGTAATGAAAAGTGTACATTTTTTCATTTAATTGATGAGTGTTTTCATTATGAGGTACCCATGACGATAGATGATTCTGAAAATCTCATTTCAATAGATTATCTATCCTTAGAGAATAAACATGAGAAAATAGATAGTTTCATGGACCTCAATCAACCTAAATCTCCTCCCTTAATAAAAAACCACTGATTTTGGAATTAAAACCACTTATATAAAATTTAAAATATCCCTATCTTGATGGTATTGACCAATTTCCCATTATTATTTCCAATAAACTCTCTCAACAATAGTAATCTGAAGTTCATGATATTTTGAGAGAGTGTAAAAAAGTGATAGGATGGAAATTGGATGATATTCATGGGATTATCCCATCTATTTTTATGCAACATATACTTTTGGATGATGAAGCTAATCCTATTATACAACCTCAAAACCAATTAAATAACACTCTCATTGAAGTGGTAAAATTAGAAGTCAGTAAAATACTTACTGTTGGGATCATTTATCCTATATATGATAGTAAATGGGTTATCCCAGTATAAATTTTTCCTAAAAAAACTAGAATAAAAGTAGTGTCAAATGAATGGAATGAATTGGTTCCAACATATGTGCAAAATAGTTGGCGAGTTTCTACTAACTATCATTGATTGAATCAAGCCATGTGGAAGGACCATTTTTCTTGATGGATATTTGGGTTATTTCAAAATCCATATATCCAATAAGGATCAAGAAAATACAGCATTTACCAATCCATTTGGCACATTTTTATAAAGAAGAATGAATTTTTCTCTTTGTAATGCTATTGGTACTTTTCATTATTGCATGTTGAGTACATTTTTACAGTACCTTAGGAATAAAATTGATTTTTTATGGATGAGTTTACAGTTTATGTAACTTCCTTTGATGACTGTTGGTCACACCTAGGTTCTATCCTCTGCACTGTATAGAAAAATATCCTGTATTAAATTAAGATAAATTCCATTTCATGGTTGAGCAGGGGATAATTCTTGGGAATGTTATTTCAAATGAAGAAATTCAAGTTGACAAATGAAAAATTGTATTAATTTCAACAATTCCATATCCTAAATGTGTTCGTGAGGTGAGATATTTCTTGGGTCTGGCTATTTTTTACCATTGATTCATTAACTCCATTAATTAGATCACACTTCCCTTATCCTGGTTGTTACAAAAAGATTCTGAGTTTGTACTTGCTAAAAAATATAAGGATACTTTAAATTCACTAAAAATGAGTCTCACATCACCTCCTGTCATCCAAACACCAAGGTGGGACCTCCCCTATGAACTTATGTGTGATGCCTCCATCTTTTTAGTTGGGGAATTTTGTTGTACCTCTCGTATCCCCTCGTGGTTTAATTTTCATGATCACAATCACTTTCTTTTTTATCTAACCTTGTTTTTAAGTGTTGTGGATGATAGGCAAAAGATTGCCAAAGGATTGGCCCAAGAAAGCTGGAAAAATGGACTGAAATTCAGTCCACCGGCCAACCGGTGTGATAGCACCGGCCGGCCGGTGGACCTGGCAGAGGCATTGCCCACTGCCAGGCTCCACCGGTCAGCCGGTGGCTTGACCACCGGCCAGCCGGTGGCAACCTGATGAAACAGTGGTTGCTACTGTCTGCCCACCGGCCAGCCGGTGGCTCTGGCACCGGTCAGCCGGTGGCACCCAGACCAAATTGGCCAGCTACTGTCTCCCCACCGGCCAGCCGGTGGCTCCTCCACCGGTCAGCCGGTGGAGCCTGGACCAAAACTCTTCTCCTCTGCCAAGGCACCGGCCAGACGGTGGAGCTGTACCGGCCAGCCGGTAGCCCAGTCAAACTAGCCGTTGGGTTTGACCAGTCAACCCTCTTTTGGCCTCCAACAGCTCCGAGGACCTCTCCAACGGCTCCGAAGGCTCCCCAAGGGTTCCATGCCTATAAATAAAGGCTGAGGAAGCCCCGGACACCAACCCGGAACTTAAACCAAGCCCAAGGACACTTTGTTGATCATTCGGCAATCCTCCGACGAGCCACCTCAAGGAACCCCAAGTGCTCCATCCAATTCCACATCCAAGAGCACCACCAAAGAATCTTGGAAGTGGCCTTCAATCTCTTCTATCAATCAAAGGCGCCCAAGGCTTCTCCAATTACGGTTTTTATTGTATATTTATTTTGAGCTTTAAATTTGGGTTTGTGCCTACAAACCCCAACACCTTTTCTCATCCCTATTTCTTTTGGGTTTCACATCACCACTAAGGTGTGAAGAGGTTTCTTCAAGCCTTTCCTTTTAAAAGGCTTGTGTCATAGGTGAGCTAGCCTTCACCTGTAAGAAGGCTAGTGGGTTCTTACTCAACCATTAAAAGCAAGTGGGTTCTTGCTTAACCACCAAAAGCAAGCTGTAATAGGTTCTAGTGCTACCTCAAAGCCTAGTGGGTTTCTTGCTAAAACCATTGAAAAGCAAGCAGTAGAATCTCTCAACGGTTGAGTTGGGAGTGGAGACGTAGGCTGGGTTTTTGGCCGAACTCCGTTATCAATTCTTGTGTCTTGCCTCTTTATTTCCGCTGCACTTTCAACTTTGATTTTAATTTGTCAATCATATTTTAAAAGGAAATTCACCCCCCCTCTTTCCATCATTCCCCTTTTCTCCGACCAAACAATTGGTATCAGAGGACGTTTTTGAATAATTCCCTAACCGGTTTCAAATTAAAGATCCTATTTTTTTTTGATGGCTTCTACCGCTTCTTCCTCTCAATCCCCCGAAGGACATTCTTTGGATCGTGCTCCATTCTTTGATGGAGACGATTATACTTTTTAGAAAACCCGCATGACCACTTTTCTTAAAAGCATAGCTATCCTATTTTTAGAATTGTTATTCATGGTTTTACGCTCTCTTCTCCGGATGAGTCTAAATGGACCCCCGCCGACATTGCAAATTTCGAGCTTGATGGCAAAGCCATGAATGCTCTTCATTGTGGCTTAGACTGTAATATATTTAATTGTATTTCTTCTTGCACTACCTCTTATGATATTTGAAAATATTTAGAACTAACCTATGAAGGTACTAGCAAGGCTCCAAAGCAAGAATCCGATCAAAAGCAAGAACCCGACGAAAGGATCAAGCCCGTTTGCCCACCTCACAAAAAAAGGGCCAATAAGAAGAAGAAGAAGGCTTCAAAGGCAACATGGAGTGATAGCTCCTCCTTCTCCTCCTTCTCCTCGAGCGACAATGGTAATAATTGCCTAATGGCAAAACATGAGGTATCTTCCTCCTCTTCCTCCTCTAGTTCTTCAAATTCTTTCAATCATTTGTCATATGAAGAACTCCAACACGTTAGAGATCAATTAGAAAATGGTTTTCATGAGCTTTCTTCAAAATTTGTCACTTTGAAAAAGAATTTCAAAAAGCTTTCCTCCGAAAAAGACCAACTTCTCAAAGAGAAGGAGGAACTCTCCCTTAAAATCCAAAATTTTCCAAATGTTGATTCCATGGAATCAACCATCAAAGACCTAAGGGAGACCCTAGCTAAGTTCACCCAAGGGGAACAAAATTTGAACAATCTCCTAGGTTCCCAACAAATTTCTAGGACCACTCAAGGACTTGGCTATACCAACCAAGCCTCCTCCTCCCATGCACCCACTGTTTTTGTAAGGGGGAGCTCTAGTTATAAATTTTGCAATTATTGTAAAAAACCCGGGCACCTTATTTATGAATGTAATTGTAAAAACGCCCGGTACGGTCAACCCAAATATTTTTACTTTTCAGACGAATTTTATAGGAGAAGACCCGCTATGAGACAAGTTTGGATTGAAAAATCCCTTCTTGCGAGTCTCTCCGGGCCAAAATTTATTTCCTTTCCCCGGTGATTTATTGTTTTTATTTAGGGGGAGTTAGGATCGTTTAAGCCCTTTTGATTTCAATTTCAAAATTTTCAATTCAAACTTTCTTTTTCAACTCTTGGTATCAAGTTTTTCAATTCAAAACTTTCAATTCAAACTGTTATTCAATTTTCATTCAAAACTTTCAATTCAAACTGTTTTTCAAATTTTTCAATTCAATTGATCTTGATTTTCAATTATCCCTCAATCAAGTATTATTCCCCACGCTATTTTGATAATCACAAAGGGGGAGAAATTTCTTGATTGATTGGGGGAGAAACCTTTTCTATCATGCTTTGATTTATTTTCAAATTATCTTTTAAGAATGTCTTTAATTTCAGTATTTTACTTTGATTGTTTCGGTGATTGTGATCATCAAAATAGGGGGAGATTGTTGTACCTCTCGTATCCCCTAGTGGTTTAATTTTCATGATCAAAATCACTTTCTTTTTTATCTAACCTTGTTTTTAAGTGTTGTGGATGATAGGAAAAAGATTGCCAAAGGATTGGCCCAAGAAAGCTGGCAAAATGGACTGAAATTCAGTCCACCGGCCAACCGGTGTGATAGCACCGGCCAGCCGGTGGACCTGGCAGAGGCATTGCCCACTGCCAGGCTCCACCGGTCAGCCGGTGGCTTGACCACCGTCCAGCCGGTGGCAACCTGATGAAACAGTGGTTGCTACTGTCTGCCCACCGGCCAGCCGGTGGCTCTGGCACCGGTCAGCCGGTGGCACCTGCACAGAAGAGGTAGCTACTGTCTTGCCACCGGCCAACCGGTGGCCTCAGCACCGGCCAGCCGGTGGCACCCAGACCAAATTGGCCAGCTACTGTCTCCCCACCGGCCAGCCGGTGGCTCCTCCACCGGTCAGCCGGTGGAGCCTGGACCAAAACTCTTCTCCTCTGCCAAGGCACCGGCCAGCCGGTGGAGCTGTACCGGCCAGCCGGTAGCCCAGTCAAACTAGCCGTTGGGTTTGACCAGTCAACCCTCTTTTGGCCTCCAACGGCTCCGAGGACCTCTCCAACGGCTCCGAAGGCTCCCCAAGGGTTCCATGCCTATAAATAAAGGCTGAGGAAGCCCCAGACACCAACCCGGAACTTAAACCAAGCCCAAGGACACTTTGTTGATCATTCGGCAATCCTCCGGCGAGCCACCTCAAGGAACCCCAAGTGCTCCATCCAATTCCACATCCAAGAGCACCACCAAAGAAGCTTGGAAGCGGCCTTTAATCTCTTCTATCAATCAAAGGCGCCCAAGGCTTCTCCAATTACGGTTTTTATTGTATATTTATTTTGAGCTTTAAATTTGGGTTTGTGCCTACAAACCCCAACACCTTTTCTCATCCCTCTTTCTTTTGGGTTTCACATCACCACTAAGGTGTGAAGAGGTTTCTTCAAGCCTTTCCTTTTAAAAGGCTTGTGTCATAGGTGAGCTAGCCTTCACCTGTAAGAAGGCTAGTGGGTTCTTGCTCAACCATTAAAAGCAAGTGGGTTCTTCCTTAACCACCAAAAGCAAGCTGTAATAGGTTCTAGTGCTACCTCAAAGCCTAGTGGGTTTCTTGCTAAAACCATTGAAAAGAAAGCAGTAGAATCTCTCAACGGTTGAGTTGGGAGCGGAGACGTAGGCCGGGTTTTTGGCCGAACTCCGTTATCAATTCTTATGTCTTGCCTCTTTATTTCCGCTGCACTTTCAACTTTGATTTTAATTTGTCAATCATATTTTAAAAGGCAATTCACCCCCCCTCTTGCCATCATTCCCCTTTTCTCCGACCAAACAAATTTTTATCATAAAGTGTTAAGAAGTATCCTCATGTCATTGCGTATGCCTCACGTACCCTTGATCCTTCCCAAGAAAACTACACAACCACTAAAAAATAACTTGTTTCTATTGTTTTAACCTTAGATAAATTCCATTCATATCTTATTGGGTAAATAATCATTGTCTTTTCTAATCATACTTCCCTTTGTTTCCTCTCAATGAAACCTGATGCAAATCCCATCCTCATTTGATGGATGATCCTCCTCTAGAAGTTTTACATTGATATTAGAGATAATAGAGGAGTGTAAAATGTGGTAGCTGACCACATTAGTATAATTTCACCATCAATGGACCACCATCTTGAATAAACCATCCTCATTAAATAATTATTCCCTTATGAGAACCTTTGTGATGTTGTGGACCTTACCCCTAGTAGGTGGACATTGTGAATTTTTAGAAACATCTTGGGTGTCCACTAATTTTAGAACTTCGCAATCCCAAAGACTAAAGCATGATTAAAGATGATACATTTGGGATAACCCTTACTTATGAAGAATTTTTATTAACCAAGTTGTTCATCAGTGTGTCCCTGACCACAAGTTCACCTCTATTTTGTCAGTCTGCCACACTTTGGATTATGGGGACACTTTTTCTCTGAATATATAGCTTGGAAATTACTTGACTCATGTATTTATTGGAACACATTATATAGGGATTCCTATCAGTTTTGTAATTCATGTACTCTATGTCAATTTATAGGGAAAATCTCTAAGAGGGATGAAATTCCCCAACAACCCATGTTATTTTGTGATATCTTCGATGCATGCAGAATTGACTTCATGTGGCCATTTTTAAATTCATTTGAATTTGTGTACATATAATTGGTTGTTGACTATGTATCTAAATAGGTGGAATCAAAGGCCACTAATACCTATGACTCTCTACTTGTTGTTTATTTTGTGAGGTCTCAAATTTTTAGTAGGCTTGGTTTGCTGAGATCCATCATTAGTGACCAGGGTTCACATTATTGTTATTGTAACATGAAAAACTTGCTTCATAAGCATGGTTTTGTTCATAAAATAACCACTTTATATCACCCCTAAACTAAAGGATAAACAAAAATTTAAAATCAATAATTTAAGAGAATCTTGGAAAGAATGGTATAACCCAATAAGAAAGATTGAAGTTTGTGACTGGATGATTCACTTTGGGCATACCGTACAACATTTAAAACCCCGATCGGAATGCCACCATGTAATATTGTGTTTATAAAGGATTGTCACCTCCTAATGGAGGTATATAACTGTGAAAATTGGGATATGAAATAATGTAATATGAATCTCTCAGATATAGGTGAGCATAAGAAGTTGTAGATTCAGGAGTTAGAAGGAATTTGGCATGAGGCATATGAGAACTCCCAAATCTATAAAGAGAAAACAAAGATAATCCATGATGGGATGATTCATAAACAAAAGTTTCATATTGGTGATAAGGTCCTCATTTATAATTCTACGCTGAATCTCCACCCATAAGATTATTTCCCGATGACTCGATATTTATATTATTACTAATGTTTAACCATTTTGTGCTATACAGGCCTCTCATGAGAAGAGTGGACAGAGGTTTACTATCAATGGATAGAGGTTGAAACACTTCTATGATGATTTTTCAAATCATCTTGTGGAGGAAATCCAACTAATGGATGCCACATATGACACCTCTTAGAAGGAAGTCCCTTCTCCCTAAATTTATTTACTTTTCTATTTATTTAAAATTCTCACATTAAGGAAAATGTAATATTTAGGTGCGGGCGAGGGTGACATGTCATAGTTAGGATTAAAAAAAATGTTTTCCTTTTTTATTTTTTCCTTTATTTTGTGTTTTTATAAAAAAATTGTTCTTAAAACGAATATACAAAATCTATTTCATGATTAATTCAATTGTGTAGAAAATTTTATTATTTTTGGAAAAAAGGTTTTAAATTGATTATTGATATGGAATATTTTTCAAGAATTTTTATTTTCAAATCATTATTAGGTGTTTAATGGATTTTAGAAACCCATACCTCATTATCACTGACCAATATTTTAATTCTATACCTTAGAGACATTTTAATCCCTTTCTTGCATATTCTACTTTTTAATCACTTTCTTAAGAGTCACGGGTCATGTAGAGAAACTATAACTTGACTTGATTCTATTTGAATCCATAATATTTAAGTGTGATACATTCATGCAAGATACCATCATTCATTTAAAAACCATTTTTACAATTTACCTCTATTTTTGACCAACTTGACATTTAACCCTTCATAAGCCTTAGAGACCATGAAATTCTTGTTAGGTATCCACATTACAAGCTAATTTATCCCTACCTACCAATATATTGTGTAAGTTCTTGTCTTAATTTTAGAAAGTGTGGAGGTGAGGGTGTTTCCATGGGAATTATCCGGAAACAATCATTGTTATGGGTTGATAGAATGTGTTCCAACATTTTACTTGAGTAGTGGGTTCAAAAGCTATATTATATCATTGTTTTATGCATGTTTCACTCTTTATATCCGATAAAAATTGTAAAAATATAGTTATGTTCATTAAAAAAATAGAAATAATAAAAAATGAAGAAAATATGAAGTTTATTCATTATTATTCACTGATTGACAATGACCCACACAAATAGACAATGGGGATAGTGAGTTAGAAGTGATACACATTATGAGGGGTTAAGTGTGTACATTCATTGTGAATAATTTCTGAATTTTAACATGTTTTTGTAATAAATATATTAAAAAATAATATTTCACCTCATATTTTTAAACATTAAATCCTACCAACCTTGGAAAGTCAGAATAACGTATTGTATGTCCTCTTGAGTATCACTCTAGTTTCTTCCAAAAGAGAATAAAAACCCATGAAAATCATATGTTAAGATCACATGAACTATAGTAAAAGAGAATAACTCTAATTTCATATATTCCTTGAGTGAATATCGAAAATCTATATGTGAGGTAGGTTGTGACATGTTTCATTGGTGAACAAATAATGTTGACAAAACTCGAAAGTTAGAGAAGAAAAATGATAGAAAAATTGATTTCATAAACGAGACATGATGAGTTTAATTTAAAAATAGTCTTATAAGATCTATCACCTTTGATTTAGGAATGAGAATTTATTAGGATATAATACCTTTCCTAGGAGTGAAAATTTATAGGTGTGGGGGTGTGATCATTCCATGATTCATTGTTTTATTACACACTTATACCAATGTATTAAACTGGTTTTGTATTAAAAATTCAATGTATAATAAAAAATTTAACTTCATGTTTGATTCGATTATTTTGTGTCTAAAACTATTAAAAAGTGAAATTTTACTGTTTTTATAATTACATTATAGGTGTAGGTGATTTAGAGGGACCATGATGAAGTCAACGAAAAATGGGCCAAACAGCGCAAGATCCAAGCACACCAGTGGACTAAACCGCATAATGGTACTAAAATGTGAACCCAAATGGGATGAAAATTTTCTATCTGGGCCAAAATATAATTATTTACATCTCATATAAGGAACTAAATCCCAATTTTTCCTCTACAAGGCCATCCAAACTAATATGTCCATGGAATCAAATTTGCACAATGTGAAAAGTGGTGCTCTGTATTATGTCAATATCTTAATTTATAGTTTTCCAAATGGTTACAAATTTACTGTGGAGATATTCAAGATGTGGGGATACAGAGTTTTATATTTATCCAAAGAGAGATAAGACTGTATGATGGTAAAAAATAATGGGATATGTGGTTTTACACAATATATGTTCCCAAAACCACCTTTCACTTTGCCTATAAAATGATACCTTAGGAACCTAATTTGGGAGCTTGACCAGGAGGAAAGGTGTTGCCATTTTAAAGTCCCAAAGGATTACAATCATGATACCTATAAGTTCTGTAGGCTATGGTATTTTCTACTTCATCATCGTCTTGTTCCTTACCTCATATGGATTTCTAAACCCCTTGTGATCACCTGGGGAGGAACGTGATGTAATCCCGAGCTTTGTTTTTATAATATTTAAATGGTATTTTAAATTATAGGTTTGTGTTTTTTTTCATTATCCTATATTATTATTTAATTGTGTTATGTACTGGTATGTCATGTTCAACTAATATGATCATGTTTGGGGATACCCTTTTATGTGATGTTTTACACCCCATTTACTATTTCTTCCTCTCTCTTTTAATTATAGGGTGTTTGTGGTTCATATTGGTCAATTTAAATCTCATTAACACTTTAAAGGTTATGGAAATTTATTTAATGGTATCAAAAAGAAATAAAATACAATATTGGACATCACATCATGATCTTCATGTGTTATCTTGGGGAGTTTTAGTTATGAAGTCGAACAAAAATCACTCAATCATCAACAGTATCTGGTGAATCATTAGGTGTTTTCGACTGAACACTAGGTGGGATATTAATATGAACCTAGTACCATTCTGGTTATATATGTTACAAACCATGTATTAAAATATATAAACCCTATCTCTTGAGGGTATGAAGGATGAACATCATGTGACTTCCCTAGATTGATCAAGCATAATTAATTCTATTAATTTCTTCTTTGTTGTATTTCTTTCTAGTTTTTTGGATTACTAAATCACTAAACCCAAATTTTTCCAAAACCCCACTCCATTTTTATTAACGTAATTTTTTTTAAATTAATTATCTATGGCTTCCTCAAGAGAAGGCCTAGGGTTGCTGCTATACTACAAAAAGTCTAGTTGAAAATAAACTTATAATTTAACACGCTCGACAACATGATCAGTAAAATAGTATGAGTATTGTTTATGAAGATCCTTTTTACAAGAATATAAGTTAGTAAGATTTTATAGGGTTTTACCCAAAAAAATCCCATGCTGAACTTCAACAAGTATGGATTGATAAAAATCACCAGTAGGAGAAGTTCAAGATCATGAAAATCACTACGAGATCCATTCTAGCTAAACCACCACCCTCGACTATAATCACTACTTATATTACCCATATATATTATGAGGATGTGGGAATGAGTTTTTTAATTTGGAGTTAAGATGATATAAAATTTTCATTATTAATTCATTTTATATTTTTTCACATTAGCCATTTTAAAAAGATGTATAAAAAATTATTTTATAAGTAATTTTGTTTCATTCATTATGAATTATTATATTAAATTAAATTTATATCACTTTTAGAATTTTAATTTTATAAAAATGAACTTTTTTTGAATCCATCACCTCAATATTATACTAAGGTGTTTTTTTGGGAATTTTATGAAATGTTTGATTTTTAAGTAAATAGTGAATAATATAGTTCTTACTAAATACTGTATATTTTATGAAATTACAATGATATAAGAACTTCATTAAATTTTATAGAAAAATTTATCAACAAAATATGTATTTAATTATTAAAATATTTAATTTAAAAACATTATGTTGAAATTAAAGACCACAGATTTAAATTTTAAAACCTAAAGTAATATTTCATCACAATAAAAAATATTTTTGATCATTTTATTTTCATTAAGTATTAAAAATGTTGTAATATTTTTTGTATTTATTTTAAAGCCACATAACTACATTTCTTTAATAAATATCTAAATAATATCACCAAAATCATTAACCTTCATATTTTTATCCTAAACTCATTTTTAGGCTTAAAAATATGTTTTCATAAAAGTTATTTTAATGGATTATGAATTTATTATTTAAGAATTAATTTTAATAACTTTTAGGAACTGAATGCATTAAAATGGATTTCATATTTGAGATCATAATTTTATAATAGTTTTAATGGTTTATTCCATGTTTAGTAAACAAAATTACATAGGTAAATCTTAGTCACCCCAATAAACGATAAAAATGATAAAAGTGTTAAATCAAGTTTAAAAACATAAAATATAATAAAAAATTTCTTATAATGATTTAATGAAGATTTTATTAACCTCCAATATCCTTTCCTTCATTTTTAGTCAAATTTGGATCCATATTCCTTAAAATTTGACATTTATTTTTATATTAAGTATTAATTATTCAAAAAAATGACATTCCCTTCACTTATAAAAGGTACCTTCCACCACCCCTTAAAATACAATCCAAAAATTAAAATAAATCACATTAATCTAACAAATTTTATTTCCAAACAATAATTTTCATAATTATTGAGATTTTGGTCCCCAGTGTTATCCCACATCCTTGCTAAATCATTGAGTTTTCTAAGAAAAAATTAAATTAATCTATATATGTATTTTATTATCTTTAATCATTTATCCATTTTTATTATTATTAATATTATTATTATTATAACTCTTCATAAATCTTATTTATGACTATATTAACTTGTTTTTTAAACCATTAAGTAATTGTGAAATTAATATTACCATTATATAATAACATATTATACATTATTATCTCATTAGAACACTCTACTGTTTGGGTCAGTTTTACCGACTTTAAGAATGATGTTATAACGATTATACCATGAATGATTAATAAATTATAAATAACGAAATTATTATATAATAATGAAAAATTTAAGATTTTCTCATAATTCTATAATGATAATACTATAATAAAATCATCCCAAAATCATACTCATCCAATTAATTCTAGAATGTTCATGTTTTGGTCAGTTTAACCACGTATAAGAGAAATTTTATGTTTTTTTATGGATTGTTATGGAAAATTAATTTTTGGTAATGCATTATATTAATACATAATAAATAATTTTTTTTCTTTAAAAATTATTTTAATTTTTCGAACTTGGTTTAAATATACAAACTTTTGTTCATAAAAAAAATACCAAAACAACCTCACCTTCTTGAATCATAACTAAAAATATCATGGAATGAAATTATAAATTTATATATCATTATAAAACTTCTATTATAGTCAATTTTATAAAATTATAATGATAAAAGTATAGTGATATAATGAAGATCGACATTGACTTTAAAGAGTGTTCGTGAAACGAATAAAATTTCTAACATCTGTTGATGAAAATATTCTAAATTAAACTAATAAATGTATAATAAATTATTAAAATTAACATGTATAAATGGTCATAGATATGAATAAATTTATAAAATAAGTTACTAAGATAGTTATTTTTATTATACAGGAGGCTAAACTTCTTTTTTAGAAGTCGAGAGTAAATGTAAAGGATATTCATAAATCAAATACCCATTGTTTTATTTATAATATTTCTTCTTGAAATTATTTCGTAAATTCTTAGGTTCTTCAATCATGTGATATTATTATATTTTAATTTATCTTCCTTGCCAAATAAAATTAGCTTTCAGTTGAAATTTCCTTCCATTATAAATATATTTATCATAAAAATATAACATTTTTATGAATAATTCCCATCATTTCTAGTAATCCCTTTCTATTCCTTACCCATATTATTTCTTCTCGACAATTTACTAATTTATTATTTCGAAATATAAATATGTATTATTTATTTTGATCCTCATATTTATCTTCTTCACTTTTCAAAAATGAATCTTTATTACTCATTTAATAACATGGGTTTCAATAAAGATATCTTTTTTCAAATATTAGAAAGACATTTACTTTCACAATTAAATATTTTATCTTCCACTCCGTATTTGTTAACTTAAAAATATTTCTCTTCAATATTATATTATCAAGATTTTTTTCTATTTTTTTGAAATGGTATTTATTTTAATATCTCAAGAGTAACTTATGAATGTTTCTCACAACTTTTTCTTTTACAACAATGCTAAGAAATGTTTTCCATAACCCATTTTATTTTTTTGATTCTATTTATCTATTTGTTTAAAAAGGTTTTATCCCCTATAGAGTCATGTTTTATGAATCACCCTATAAATTATTTTAAAAAAAAAATCTTTTAGGGTGATTTAATTTTTGTTATCAACCAATCTAATTGTTTAAGTCATTTTATGTGATACTATTTTGAAATGTTACGAAACCCATTTTATTTCCACAAGTTTCTTATGATATGATGGATGTTTGATTTCATCTGGCACAAAAATTTGTGGATATTGATGCGTGGGGTATTATATATCCCTATAATTATTTTTTAAGGTTTTATATCTCATGAGATAATGGATCAGGCATATAATTTTATTTTCTCACAACTTAAATGTTGGGACTTATAAGATATAATGAAAACATAAAGGGTGGGCCTTCAAAATATATTCTCAAAATGTGATAAATTCATGTGCTTATGTTTATTCCATATTTTCTTATTATGCAATATATAAATGAAATTCCGCATCTTAATATTTTATTCCAACGAATATGTTCTATGACATGCATTTATTACCTCACATGTCTACACTCTAATGGCATGGAATATTTTTATTAAATTGAGATAACATGTCCTTTAATCATATATTATGAACAACTATTATTATTCTATGTTATTTTAATCATTTATTTCTCCCAATATATTTTTTCATACAGTTATTCCCTAAACATTTATAAATTGTTATAATATTTCCCATACTGTTCATTTGAGATCACCCCTTATTTTGTTTCTTATTTTCCCTTGAAATTATACGCATGATTATGTGTAAATGTTGGTATTTCATATATATTTTTTTAGAAATGTTAAACAAATTATGTTGAATAAGATTTTATGTTGATAATATCAAAAGAAACTAAACCTTTGGATTTTGGGGTTGTGTTAGTATTTCTGATATGGAATGTTTTTCACTAGACAAATGTATTATCATTTTTCAAAGAAAGAGTTTTTAAATGTTAAATGAGAACCCAAAAAAACATGAACATCATAAGTGGGTTTAGATCACAATGAAAAACTCTAAAAATTCCCCAAAAAACATTAAATAATTAGATAATTTTCGTATTTATAGTATATAATTAACACACAGGTGATTCTATTTTGGCTCTTCATGAAAGGGATCATCGAAGTAGGAATCCACCATTCCAAAATCTTGATGTATCCCACCATACCGATTTTCCATTAATTAAACCCACATATAATAATATTATATTGAATATAAATTTATTCATTTTAATATTTATTGACTTTAACTTGGACTTTTATTGAATATATCATGATAATATATTCCCTTGAGGTATTGATGTGAAAATACTTTCCCACTTTCTCCTCCTTGGTGTGAAGTAGAAAATCCAACATAGGTGTTACGTTACCTTGTTATTTCTCTTAACTCACTGAGCTCCCTTTATCCTCAATCTAGATAAAAAATATATCCATATAGTCCGTAATGGGAAAAGAACTATTGGGATCAAGGAACTCTTGAAACATCCCCTTAAATCCCCCCAATTTAACCAAATATCTTATTACGATCAATTTAAGAAAAGGGGAATAATCTTTACACCTTACAATCTTATTCAATGAATTCATCCATTTTTTTCTTCTTATACGATTGAGCTATTAAACCTAAGTTTCCTCTTCATAGGCGGAAAATTTTATAGTGAATATTTCATCACTCTAGTTAGCCTCAAAATAAGGTTCAACGTCCATCTTCAAAATCCCCACATGATATTTATCAAGAACCGATCCTATAGACTAACTAGCCTTCTATTACATATAAGTTACTATATTATAATATCTCTTATCATTGACAAAACAGTACTTATCCAAATCCATGAAGTGGTTCTTAAGCTCAAGAATATAAGGAGAAATATGCTTCATCAATGCCAAAATCATGGGACTCCCCTCTATTTTATCAGGAGGGAAAATATGGGAAGGGTAATATTTAGGTTGAAAACCCTTCTAAAAACAATTATAATATGCATATCCTTTTTGTATTCTAATATACATTATCATATGTTAAAAAATATCAAAAATTATTGGCTCATAAAAATAAAAAGATGGCATATTCTCATCTTGAGATACTCTCTATACCATTGCGTTACCAGAAATCTAAGAACAGAAGGTCCCACAGCTCATGTATTCCTCCTTGGATGAACAATTTACCACTAATACAACATAGGAATGACTGATCTAACCATAACCTATAATAATTTGGTGATGAATATTCCTAATTTTTTCACTCCTATCTCTACCAGGTCTCTACCCATTATGAATTTCATCATCTCTTGAGAAACCCCATCATTTCCCTAGCTCAAGTGGAGTAGAATATCACCCTCCACAACCATAAACCAAATATCACCCATAGTTTTTATATCAATAGAAATTATTTATTGGGTGGAGTTCATCTTCCTATTCCTTATGTTCTAGAATATATGCACATAAGGGTAATAACATTGAAAGAGACTGGAGGGTATTAACTCAATCATCACTCACTGCACAAAATGGTGCGCTTAATTTTAATTATGTTTTGACACTCCTAGGGGATATTATTTGGTGATTAAAATACTCTTTACAAGATATTATAAATGATGCAATAATATTATTAAATTTTATTTTGTTAGATATCCTCATAGGAAAATGACCATGGATAACCTATATTAAAATATGTAGATTCATTAGATAGCATATACAAGAAAAATTTGAGTTCTTTATTATAAGTTCACAATTTTACTTTCTTAAGTATTCTCATCCACAACTTTACTTTTTTCTATAAATGGTTACAACCAAGAGGAACCAATTTAATAATGGGTGTTAAGGAAAATGTGGTGATTGTCCCAATGAGAAACCAAATGGAATAAGAACTGGGATGAAAAATCCCATGTAAATTATCTACTAAATTTATCAAGGAATTAATAATATTGAAAACCATGTTGATATCCCAAAAACATTAAGTAATGAGTAACTTACTATTGATTCCTTTATAAGACAACATCCACCTTCCTTCAGTGGATCTTTTAACCCACTAATTTCTAATAAATGGATTGATATAATAAAGAAAATATTTTATGTTCTATAGTGATCAAACCATGAGACAGTTGTTCTAACTATCTATCATTTAGATAAAGGGTCTAGATAATGGTGGATATTTATTATGAATACAATAACAAAGGAAAAATATGACTCTATGGGATGGTATGAGTTCATGAAAATATTTTTCACTAAATACTTTCACCAAAATGTTCACATGAAAATGAAGCAAGAATTCCTAAAGTTGAAACAAATGGCCAATAAATCCCTTGAAACTTATGAGGTTAACTTCACGAGACTCAAGAGGAACACCCCCAATTTATTACTGACCATGTGAATAATATCAAACAATTATATAGTGGAATAAAAACTTTTTTTCAAAAGGATTTATCTATAAAATAATTATGTAGATATGAAGAAATTGATCGATGTACATTTACAGTGAAAATGGATACTAGGGACTCTAATTATCTTAGAGATATTAAAAGGAAGATATAATTTCATGGAAATTAAAATGGAAAATATCACGGTGGAAAGAAATTCCTATCTTCTATATGATAAAAATGTTAGAGGAGTCACCTAATAAATTTCATGAAAGGAACCATAGCATGTTTTGAGTGTGGGAATGTCGACTATCAAGCTCATAATTTTCAATTAGGCTTAAAGAGGCTAGTAAATAAATTAGAGGAAAAGAAGGTCCGAACTAATGCTCCACCCAAATTCCAAATATTTAGATTCAAGGAGTTTGAGAATTATACAAATCAATGTCTAAATCCAAGGGCTAACGATAATAATTGTTATCAATAACCACCTATGTCAAGGTAATATGGAAATTCCCATGAAATGAATTCCATTGAAGTAAACTATGATAATGAAATATTTAAATGGACACTTATTCCCCACTCAGAATCTGAAAATGTATTATTTTATTTTGGTTATTCACATTATTTCATACTATACACATTTTTTAAAAAAGTTTTTTACCACATAAAAATATTGCTATGGAATTATATTCGGAAACAAATAGTGGTGGGGGAATTACATAAAATTATATAAATCCTATCCAATTAGGGTGAGAAAGAAGATACTTCCTAGAGATCTAGTTATCCTTCCTCTAGTGAAATTTTATATGATTTTGGGTATGAATTGGATTTACCTGTAATAATTTTCATATCAATTATTAAGATAGAAAAATGATACTTTATATTCCGAATAATACTGTTATTAAATATCAATGCAAGGATTATTACGAACTCCCTCTAGACAAGAACCCGTAATATGGGTCTTGAAACCCAATAATGGGGGATTTTATACTAAAATTACTGAGGAAGAATTCATCATTGAAGAAACGCCTATTTTATATGTATATGATGATGTTTTTATTGAATAAGTAAATGTTATTACCCTAAAACATGAGGTTGAGTTTTAAATTGAACTAATTCCTAATTTTGTACCCATATAAAAGAGATATTATAGAATATCCCTCATTTAATTAGAAGAACTAAATAAGAAAACTTAGGAAAATATTGATATGTGTTTTACACAACCTAGTGCTTCACCATTGAGTAAGACAATCATCTTTCTCAATAATAAGGACGGATCAATACATCTATTCATTGATTATTATGAACTCAAAAAAATCACGATCAAGAATAAATATCCTCTACCCTGTATTTATGGCCTAATAAATCAACTAAAAGGGGATCAATACTTCTCTAATACTGAACTTCAATATGGATATCATAAATTAATGGTTATAAGGGATAATATACCCAAGAAGACCTTTCAGAAAAGGTATGGGCCCCATGATTTTATAGTGAAACCATTTTGGCTTAAAAATTATTCTATAATATTTATGAATCTATGTAATAGATTCTTGAGAAATTACCTTGATCAATTTTTGGTTTTCTTTATAGATAATATTTTTATATATTCTAAAACAAGGAATATCATAAAGATCATTTGAGGATTATGTCGGAGACCTTGAAAAAAGAAGATATGAATTTTTTGAAAGTGTGAATTATTGATATATAAAATACAATAATTTTGTTATATAATCACAATTAAGGGAATATCTATAGATCTTTAAAAAATTATAGTTATCAAATGTTGGTCGGAGTGGATACTCAAGAGTGGTGGTGAATTGAGTTCCAATTTAAAATTTCTGTTAAAAACTTTTAGGATTAAAATCCCCCAAATTAAAACGGCCCAGTCAATTAAGGCAGTAGAGATATAAGTGACCTATTGTTCAACAGGTTTCTCAAAGGTTGATTACTCCTCAGTAGAGTCAGTATGAGAACTAATTCCATTTTTGAAACAAGTTTACTAAACAACTCAGATATACACACTAACCTGAACTACCTATCAGAGTGAATATAAAAATAGATTTCTGTCATTGAAAATATGAGTACAGTGGATAAATGTAAAATAGAGTAATGTAATGAGAAGAAAAAAATTTAAACAAGAGGTTTAGTCTTAAGACAAGACCTAGTCCTCTCCACTTGGTGATCAACTGCCACCAAGAAATTATATTAAAAGTTATACACGGACTATATCAGTATTTACAACAGTTTTCACAAACTGTTCCAGGTTTTGCAACCTCTACCACAGTTCTACATGGGAAAATAAACTACCAAGCCACACAAGGCTTCTTCCACAGTTATATGTGGGAAACTAATGTAAAGATAGTTTGGAATGGGGATTTTCAGTATCCCTTAGTTCAAGCACAAGAGTCAGTGTGGGTAACACATACACACTGCTCACAAATGTAAAGTATTCAAACACATTAGAGCTAAAGATAGTAGGGATGAGTTTAGAATCCTCTTCTATGTTGGAAGATCAGCTCTGGACTCGTTGGAATGAATGAGATGATGTTTTGGTCCTTATCTGCAAGTTGATTCCAAAACAGAGTGTCACAACTTTTAGGTTCTGACTCCCAGATGTACAGATGATCAGATTCTTGGGTTTTAAGCTCTTTGCAGCACACCACTATAGCTTTGAGGAGATTCTTTCAAATTATCCTCTTGAAGCTCTGTGTTATTCTAAATGAGTTCTTGATAATTCTTCCTCAGATTGTGTGTTTTTCTCTCTTATGATTGTTCTGTGTATATTCAATATATCCACACCACTTTTTATTGTTTATATATGTATTATACCACTTGATCTGAATGTATCTCTCTTATATATATACTTTTTTCCAGTTCAGCTTTTCTCATTTGGATCAGCAGGGGCCGACAATAAAGATGTTTCAGCCACGTGTGGTCTTCCTCGTACATCATACTGTTTCCTGATGTGCCTCAAAATAACATTAAATAATGTCAGGTGCATTAATTTGTCCAGACATGCCCATTATAATAATATTAATAAAATTGGTAAAGAAAGAATAGAATATCATTAGACTGGTAGCAGGTGAATGTCACATGGTAGACTTCAGCTGTGGTCTTTCCAACTATGAACTTCAATGGTAGGCTCTTTGTCTGTAGTCTTATAACGGTGGACTTTGTGTTTAGTAAATGTCTTGTAATGGTAGTTGTTTACTCTATGTAACAGTGGGTCCTTATCAGTGAACTTTGAACAACAGTCGACTATCTCGACTGTAGGAGTTGTCCAGTGGTAGCCTTATACTAACGGTAGACTTGTCCAACTGTAGGCTTGAACAGTGAGATTCTCAACAAAAGACTTGAGAAAGAGTCTGACAGTGAACTTCTAACAGAAGCCTTGTCATAGCAGTGACCTTGTGACAGTAACTCTTTGTCTGTGAGCTTTGATAAACAGATCATCGGTAGACTTGTGACAGTAACCTTGTACCGGTAGCTTCCAACAGTGACTGCAAATATTCAACAGTGATCTTCTAGCATCAGTGACTTAGAGTGATAGTGAGCTATAACGGTGATTTTGAATAGAAGTCTCTTACTAGTAGCCTTTAACAGTGAACTTATATTTAGATAAATATAAACTGTAAGCTAATGTTGCAAAGTCATGAGACTTAAGAGTATACATTGTTCAGGATAAAATAATTATAAATATAGATTAAAAAGATTAGTAACTGACTTAATATATCATGATCAATATTTAAACATGATTTGGGATTATCAAAACAGGTGAGTCCAACAATCTCACCCTTTTTGATAATCACAAATTTTTCTAGTATGTATTGAAGATAGATATCATATATAATACAGTAGTATATTATCACATTTCTCCCCAATCACATGATTAGTCTAGAATTAGCACAGTATTATCAAATTACCATAGTATTTCTCCAATTAGCACAATACACCATATTTCTCCCCCTTTGAGATTAGAAAAAAGAAAGGCAAATGAAAGAGAAAAGATAGAGCATGTATTAATAAACAGTTCAGTATAGGACCCAAAAAGAATACATAGTCCCTATCAAAAGACATAAACAGACTCAAGCCACATCATCCAGAGGTAAGGAATCTTTCTCTTTGGAAGAAGAATAGGGCGGATGAGCTGGTGGATCAGTAGGTTTAGGAATGGCTGTAGGAATGACTGGAGGGGAAGCAACAGAATCTCTTGTGGGTCTGTAGTGGGTATCTCACTGAGAGATTAGTAGAGTAAGGCTTATGATAGCTTCAGTAGGAGACATCGTAGAAGAACCACTGGGTTGATATGCAGTTAAGGCAGGAGGGATGATGACAGGGGTGCAATCCACATGGAGAAAGGTTAAAAGAAGGTTTCTGAAATCCATAATAATGCTTCCGCCTCTTTCCATAGCAGATAAGAAATCATCTTTATTTTCTAAAAACTTATCCAAAGCAGGGGTCATTTCTCTCAGCTTGCTGACCTGTTCCTTGAATGCCTGAGTCACTGGAGGTAGTTTCATATTCTTTATCAAGAGTTTGAAGTGGTTGGTCATTTGATGCTTGGTATAGAACTTCTCAAAGTAAGAATCTACCTTATTATTAATGGCCTCTTGAGAAGCAGTAGCTGCTCGTAGGTGGTCACAAAAAAAAACAGCTAACTTCTCTAGTGGTAGCAAGTATCTAAGAGTTAGAGGTGCCACTGGTACTATCCTGAGCAAGCTCTTCCAATATTATAGTTCTGATCTGGTCAATGTTCATAGATGAGCTAGATGAGGGAAGGGGTTTGACTGAGAAAGCCACTATCTCTTTGAAAGACTGAGTCAAGTTACCAATCACCTTCTGAACAAGTGCATCCTATCTGTTCATATTTTCTTTGACTGATTTCTTAAAAGCCTGAAAAACTTCCACAAACTGCTTGAATACTTCTTTGATATAACTAATCTCAACATTCACTTGGTTTTGAGAACTTCTCATGGTAGTCAATAAAGCAAATGATTATCTTAGAGCAACCACAGCTCCGGTCTAGCTCTCAATTTGAGTATGGCACACTTTAACTTCATCCATCATTTCTTTCACTAGACTAGACACAACACATCCCTGAGACGACTCCAGGGATTTCTCCACACTCCTCAGCTCTTCAACCAGGCTTTTCTTCAAATCTGCCACTGATTCTCTCACTGACTCTTTCATTTCAGCCTTTAAGGACTCAAGCTCCTCCTTGGTTGCCAAATTGTCAGCCACAACAGGTAGGATAACAGAATCCCTTTGGGGATGCTCTTCCTCATTAGAATCTTCATAATTGAGTCCAAGTACCATATATCCTGGATCTGATGACCGACCTTCGATGTCATACAACACAGAAACTGAACCAAGATGCTCCTCCTCACTTAGAGCTCTCTCCCGAGGAATCTCCTCTATCTGTCCTGCTCTAGGTAACTCCACAACCTCCTCTGCAACTCCAGCAGATTCAATAACCCCTTGATCTATTATTTAAACAGTAGGGTGAGTCTTATCCTTCTCTGAGTCATCAATTAATCCCATATCAATGGGAGTAGATTCCACTCCTGCTTCCTGCCCAGACACTATATTGTCTGGATTATCTATCAGAGGGCTCAAACTGAGCTCTTCTTCTTCATTGTTCTCATCATTAGCTTCAGCAACAACCTTCTTTCCTTCATCCTTATTACAAGATTCCTCTACCTAATCCTCTTCAGAGGTGTCCTTGACAATATTCTGATATGCTTCTTCTTCTTCCTCAGTGGTCTCAGTGTCACTGTTCTTTAGAATATTCTCTCTTCTTGGGAGTTCTTTTGGAGGGCTAGATACTCCGAAATCTGCGGTCCTTATAGGACTGTGAGGCAAATCAGGATCACTCCCATCATCAATGGGGGTGTTCTCTCTTTCAGGGTCCACAACTCCTTCAGCCTCCTCCTCATCTGAATAAACCGGTTCTGGCTCATCAGGCTTTAGGCCTGGATCTCTCTTGTCTTTTGTCCTAGATGGGTGAGTAGTAGGGTCAAACTTTTCATACACCTTTCCTTCATCATTCACCCATGTCCTCTTCCAGAGATTCCAGCTAATTTTCATGATTTTTTAAATCACCTTGGAGATACAGACACTGTTCTTGGCTTCTATCATCTCTTCTTGATTTCCATCCACACCCTTTACCTTTAGCATTACTAAAATAATCCTGGCATGAAATAAGGCATTAGATTTTTATCTTGCCTTAGTAATATTCTCCAATTCTTCCATCGGTAACCTACATATATTAATATTCATTCCATGATTCAATAAGTATATCAGAAATATGTCCTGGTACTTTAGTATTGCAAAGTCTCCTCTCCTTGGACTAAGTACACGCTGAATGAATTTGAATAAAATCTTGTCTTTTCCATTCATCTCAGCTGCAATAATCCTCCTTGATTTTCCATCTCCTGTCAGTTCTTCCGAAGCTTTTTCATATTCAGAAACAGTACTGTCTAGAGGAGCCAATCATGAGTAGTAATCATATATTCCTTTATGAGGAACTCTCAAATAGGCAGCCCACTCAGCAGAAGAGAAACTGACTTCATTTCCATTGACTCTATATATTAGCTTATGCACATCATCTTCCTCTTTTAACTTTAGATATTCATAGAATTCTTTAACAGGCTTCGGGTATTACAGACCATTATTGTTGGAAAAACATTCGGTTCATCCTTGGGAATCCTGTACTTTTATCACTAATGACTTTCTCGACAGCAGTCATTCTTCACTTAACTCCTTCCCAACAACGATTTGTCTCTTTGTCAGATGTGGGTTTACAGGTCCCGTCGGAGTATTACTGGTGCCACTAGATTTGGATCTAGTACTCTTTGGACTTAGCGGATCCTCATTTATAGTCGGGGGTCGCTTTGTTCTGGCCATAGAGATTGAGAGAGGTTCGAGGGATCAGGTGAAGGATTAAGGTTTAGGAATTTCGAGAGCAGGGTTCGATATTGAGAGAGAAATGTGGATTGAGATGTGTTCGTTGCCTTTGGTTTTATCATTTAGGGATTAAAAAAAATAAAATAGAAATAACAAATAGGAATAAAAAAGGTTCGAATTCCTACAAAAATAAAGACAAACAACGAGGTATTCAATAGTGAGATGGACCAGTGAGGTACACTAGTGAGGTGCAACGGTGAGGTATAACTATGAGGTCTAACTGTGAGGTTTGACTGTGAGGTTGAACTGTGAGGTTCAACTATTCTGAGGTTAATCATACCTAAATCATGTTTGTTGTAATTTAACCTCTTATAATTCAAAGGCTTTGTGAATATATCTACCAATTGATGTTCAGTGCCAATGAATTCAGGAGTGATATCACCCTTTTGATAATGATCCATCAAAAAGTGACATCTCACATCAATATGCTTTGTCCTAGAATGAGATATAGGATTTTTTAAAATGTTAATAGAACTTGTATTGTCACACTTTATAGAGACATGTTAGAATTGATATCCATAGTCCAGTAAAGTGTGTTTCATCCACAGAATTTGAGCACAACAACTACCAGCAGCTATGTACTTAGCTTTGGCATTAAATAATGAAACAAAATTCTGCTTCTTACTACACCAAGATACCAGTGACTTGCCTAAAATGTGACATGTCCCAGAGGCTCTTTTTCTATCTAACTTACAACCAGAAAAATCAGCATCAAAACAACTCAATAAATCAAATGATTGTCCTTTTGGATAAAATAATCCTAAGTTGGGAGTATGTTTGATATATTTAAAAATTATTTTTATAGTAGTTAAATTAGAGACTTTTGGATCGGCTTGAAAGCGAGCACACATTCATACACTAAACATGATGTTGGGTCTACTGGATGTAAGATAGAGTAGACTCTCTATCATACCTCTGTAGTTGGTTTGATCCACTGGTTCTCCAGTTTCATCAGCATCCAACTTACAAGTGGCACTCATAGGTGTGTCACTACCTTTACTACCATAAAAAAATGTTTTAAAAGATCCTTAATATATTTACATTGATTCAAAACAATGAAATTTTTATTTTGAAAAATCTGAAATCCAAGGAAAAATTTGAGTTCTCCCATTAGACTCATTTCAAACTCATTTTGCATCATTTTTGAAAAATCAACACATAATGAATTTTTAAAAGATCCAAAAATAATATCATCTACATAAATTTGTACTATCAAAACATCTTTAGAAATCCATTTAATAAAAATAGTAGGATCAGCTATCCCTTTAGTAAAACCTTTTGAAATAAGAATAGAGATGAGCCTATCATACCATGATCTTGGAGCTTGTTTTAATCCATATAAAGCTTTATATAGTTTAAAAACATTATTGAAAAAATGTGGATTTGTAAAACTAGGAGGTTGTTCAAAAAATACATCCTCAACTATATACCCATTTAGAAAAGAACTTTTAACATCCATTTGAGAAATTTTGAAATTCAAATGATCTCCATAGGCAAGTAGTATTCTAATAGCTTCTAATCTAGCTACAGGTGCAAAGGTCTCCTCATAGTCCATTCCTTCCTCTTGACTATATCTTTGTGAAACTAACCTAGCCTTATTTATAACTATATTCCCAGACTCATCTACTTTGTTCCTAAACACCCATTTAGTACCTATGGTCAAAGTGTCCTTGGGTCTTTCCACTAATTCCCACAATTTGTTTCTTTCGAACTAATTTAGTTCTTCTTGTATAGCCATTACCCAAAATTCATCATTGATAGCATCATTAATATTTTTGGGTTCAAGCTATGAAAGAAAAGCTTGATGTTCAACCTGGTCTCTTAGAGAATCTCTAGTTTGTGTTCCTCTATTCAAATCACCTACAAAAGCATCTTGAGGATGATTCTTAAGAGTCCTAGTACCTCTAGGAAGGTTTGAACTAGATTCTTCATTGTTGTCTGTTGGTTCAGAATCGGTAGGAGCAGATTTTGGAAAATTTCCAGAACTGGATACTTTTACAGGGGATTCACTATTTTTATCATTAAAGTTCAGATTTGACACATCTTCCTCAAGATTTTCAAGAGAGGTTTTAGGCTCATGTGGATCAGTTTCATCAAATTTGATATGGACTGATTCTTCCACACATTTGGTTTTCTTATTGAACACTCTGTAGGCTTTACTTGAAATAGAATAACCCAGGAAGACTCCTTCATCACTTTTGAGGACAAATTTGTCAATATTATCTTTAGTATTAAGAATAAAGACTTTGCAACCAAAAACTCTAAAATAATCAACCTTAGGATTCCTATTATTCCAAAGTTCATAAGAGGTCCTTTTTAGAATAGGTCTAATTAAAACTCTATTGATAACATAACAAGCTATATTTACAGCTTCAACCCAAAAATAAATAGGTAAGTCATACTCATTAAGCATAGTCCTTGAAATTTCTTGAAGGGTCCTATTTCTTTTTTCTACAACTCCATTTTGTTGAGGTGTCCTAGGGGAAGAAAAGTTGTGACTATAGCCGTTGTGTGCGAAGTAGGATTCAAACTCATGATTCTCAAACTCACGGCCATGATCACTTCTCAGGGTCTTAATTTTAAGTCCACTAAGGTTTTATACAGACTTGGAATATTTGACAAAATAAGAACAAGCTTCACTTTTGTGAGCTAGAAAGTATATCCAAGTATACCTAGAAAAGTCATCTACAAGAACATAAACATAGTTCTTCCCATTTATACTTGAAACTCTTGATGGTCCAAACAAATCCATGTGAACCAACTCAAGTGGTTGAGAAGTTGAAACTTCTTTCTTTGGTTTGAAAAAAACTTTGTGTTGTTTTCCCTTTTGATAGGGATTACACACTTTATCAATTGGGAATTCTAATTTCGGTAGGTCTCTAACTAAACATTTCTTAGATAGCTTCCTAAGTGAGTGCACATTGTAGTGTCCAAACCTTCTATGCCACAACCAAGACTCTTTATGAAAATCATTTAAGGAGGAAACATTTTGTTTGGCTAAGGAGTTTAAATCAATAGCATATACATTCTCATTTCTACATGCAGTGAAAACTAAATCATTTTTTGAATTAAAAAAATTGAATGAATCATTATCAAATTTAACATTAAGGCCATCATCACATAAATGAGATATGATAATTATATTATACTTTAATCCATCAAAAAAAGTACTTTAGAAATTAATATTGTATTAGGGTTACGAATCTGGCCTAAGCCGATGCTTTTTCCTTTTTCATTGTCACCAAAGGTGACATGCCCACCATCAACTTTAATTATACTCTTGAAGAAAGAATAGTCTCCTATCATATGTCTTGAACATCCACTGTCCAACTACCATAGGGTATTACAGAAACTCTTTAAGCAACTTCCCTGCAAAACAGATTAAACATGGGATAATTTTGGTACCCAGATTTTCTTGGGTCCAGAAAGGTTCGCCAATAATACTTTGGGAACCCATATTTTCTATATAGGTTTTTTAAAATCATAAAACATATTTTGAGACATAAATACTTTGTTCGGTCCTTTAGAAAATTGTTTCTCAAAAGATGATCTAGAATTAGCAGTGAACTGTCCAGATTTTGGAACAAATTTGGTTTTGCTCATTTTCCTCTGTTCAGGCTGATATCCTAGACCAGTTGTATATTTTAGAGCAATATGTTTTCCTAGAAGCTGTTTCAAGGTATCCCTACCAGTAGTGAACTTCTCAATATCCTTTCTTAATTTTTCATTAGATAATTTGAGATGAGTATTCTCTTTCAACAATTGAGAATTATTTTCCCTTCATACACTTAGATCTGTTTTAATATTACTAGTCAAGGCATGCTGTTTCTTCCAATATTTATATTTATCTTTTAGTTCATTGCAGGTATCTTCCTGTATATTGAAATATTCAAATAGTTCACCCTTAGAAATATTTTAATCATTATCTGAATCACTATTATTTCAAGAATAATAATCATTTAGAATAGGGGAAACATGTACCTCAGAAATGTTAGTCATGAAGCACATGTTGGCATGATTTTTTTCATATTCACTAGCTTCTGATTCACTTGTGCTGTCTTCCGAAGCACTCCAAGTTGCTTTCATGGATTTCTTATACTTCTTGTCCTTATAATCATATTTCTTTTTTAATTTTAACTTCGGATAGTCAGCCTTGATGTGTCCTTTCCTCTTGCATTCATAGTAGACTATATCATCTTCCTTATCAGATTTCTTCCAATCCTTCTTCCACTTACCTTGTTGATCATACTTACCCTTATAGTTTGGTTTTCTGAAAAACTTCTTCTTCCTATAGAAATTCTTAAATATATTGGCTATTTGATCCATTTCTTCGTCACTGTCTGAATCTAAATATTCAGTAGTTAAACTTTCAGTAGGTACATGTATTTTCTCTTTGTCTTTGCTCTTTGAAGCAGTAGACTTGAATGCTACGGATTTTCTCTTGGGTTCATCAACTTATTGTTTGTTCACCTTCAGTTCCTCTTCATACATCATTAGTTTACCAATTAACTCCTTAACAGGTAACTTTATGATGTCACATGAATCTCAGATAGACATAGAAGTGCCTCTCCATCTGTCAGGCAAACATCTCAATATTCTCAGGATCTACTCCTTTTGTGGAACAACTTTTCCCAGTGAACTCATGGTGTTGACAATATCATTAAACCTAAGGTACATGTCATAAATGGGTTCATTAGGTCTCATCTTAAAATTATCATATTAATAGTTTAAGTATTTAATCTCATTTCCTTCACATTGGTTGTTCCTTCATGAGAAACAACCAAGGTGTCCCAAATTTCATGAGCTGTTTTACATGCAGAAATTCGGTTAAATTACTCATCTCCTAAAGAGAAGTAAAGGGAATTCATAGATTTACAGTTATTGTTATAATCAGACTTTGTAGCATCATCCCAGGTAGATCTAGCAGTTTTGGGAATTTCATATTCTGATTCTATAGCAGAACAAATATCAAAACCAATACTTTCCAAATGAATTTTCATTTTGATTTTCCATTGAGCATAATTCAAACCATTAAAGAAAGGTGGTATGTTAGTAGCATCACCTTCTAGTCTATTGTCCATAACTAGATTTTAGAGAATATATTAATGAGATAAAATTTAGAACTAACAGAAATTTAAGATCTTTAAGATAAAATTAAAATCACAGTTTCAAAAACAGATGGTTTGAATTTTTTTTATAAATAATAACACTACCTTTGATACCAAATGTTGGACGGAGTGGATACTCAAGAGGGGGGTGAATTGAGTACCAATTTAAAATTTCTGTTAAAAACTTTTAGGATTGAAATCATCCAAATTAAAATGGACCAATCAATTAAGGAAGTAGAGATATAAGTGACTTATTGTTCAACAGGTTTCTCAAAGGTTGATTACTCCTCAGTAGAGTTAATATGTGAACTAATTCCACTTTTGAAACAAGTTTACTAAACAAATTAGATATACACACTAACCAGAACTAACTATCAGAGTGAATGTAAAAAAACCGATTTCTATCTTTGAAAATATGAGCACAGCGGATAAATGTAAAACATAGTAATGTAATGGGAAGACATCAATTTAAACAAGATGTTCAGCCTTAAGACAATACCTAGTCCTCTCCACTTGGTGATCACCTGCCACCAAGCAATTATATTAAAAGTAATACACGACCTGTATCGGGCTTTACAATAGTTTTCAAAAACTGTCCCAGGTTTTGCAACCTCTACCACAGTTCTACATGGGAAAATAAACTACCAAGCCACATAAAGCTTCTCACTACTGGAAAAGAAGGTTATACCAATGGTTTTAAACCGTTGGTATAGGCTGGAAAACCGTTGGTATAGCCTATACCAACGGTTTTTCAAACCATTGTTTAGTATGCCGTGAGGAAAGCCTTATACCAATGGTTTGATCTAAACCCTTGGTATATTGTTCTATTAAATTTCTCCCAATGTATACCAATGGTTTATAACCGTTGGTAATGCATTTGAGAATTGTTATACCAATGGTTGAAAACTGTTGGTAATGTGATTTTCCAGACACATATACCAACGGTTTAGAACCGTTGGTATTGTGTTTTTCCAAAATTCCAAAAAAAATATACCAATGGTTCTAAACCGTTGGTATAGGTGTTTTTTCCAGAATTCCAGAACACCTATACCAACGGTTCTAAACCGTTGGTATAGTGTTCTCCCAGAATTTCAACACTCTTATACCAACGGTTTAGAACCGTTGGTATTGAGTTTTTCCAGAACTGCTACACAACATCCCCTTATAGTAGCCCCTCCACTATACACCTACACCTGCATAAAAAATATCACAAAAACCACATAAAAACTTAAAACAGTATAAAAAACACCTAAAATAGAACAAAAAAACACATAAAACCATCAAATTCTTCCAACCATGTCATGTACTACAATTACCTATTTCAATCTTCACATGACAACAATCATCGGATAGTAATTCACCTCACCCCTGCACAACCCCCAAACCAACACAACCTCCCCACCTCCCCATCAAATTTTAATAGGCAGAATAGTATGAGAAATACCTATTAGAGTTGAATAAGAGTTTGAAATTGGCTCATATCCTTTTTTTTTTCTGATCCTAGATTAGGGTAAATAATGATTTGTGATGAATTTTTCATTGAACTTGTATTGTTTATAATATATGGTGAAAAGGTATTTTCTTAGGAGTCTCTTCACTTATGACCCCATGAGTGAAACTAGCCAACTCATGAAAAAGAGTTTGCAACTATCACAGATGAGTGTAAATTTCAGTTGTATTCACTTAAAATGATGTCCTTTTCAAAAAAAAGAGAGAGAATTTGAGCAGTGCCGTCCACACCGCACCTCGGATTGAGGCAGGGTTGACTCGTACACATCACATATGACCCATGGATCATTTTCCTAAAGTTTCAACAGAATCCGAATGCGTTTGGTTAGTTTTCCGTATGCTGGTTGTTGTTTTCACTTAAAATCATGTCCATTTCAAATAAAAGTGAGACACTTCGAGTGGTACTGGCCACAATGTGCCTCAGATTGAGGTGGGGTTGACTCGTACATGTCACAAATAACCCATGGATACTTTTCCTAAAGTATCAACAGAATCCGAATGTGTTTGGTCCGTTTTCTGTAAGTCAGTTGTTGTTTTTACTTAAAATATTGTCCATTTCAAAGAAAAGTGAGACACTTTGAGTGGTGCCGGCCACACCGTACCTCTGATTGAGGCGGGTTTGACTTTTACACGTCACAAATGACCCATGGATTGTTTTCCTAAATTATCAACACAATACAAATGCGTTTGGTTTGTTTTCCATATGTTGTTTATTTTACTTAAAAGCACATCCATTTTAAACAAAAGAAAGACACTTTGAGTAGTTCTGTCCACACCATGCCTCAGATTGAGGCGGAGTTGACTCGTACATGTCACATATGCCCCATGGATCTTTTTACTAAAGTTTCAACAGAATCCGAATACATTTGGTCAGTTTTCTGTATGCCGGTTGTAGTTTTCACTTAAAATTCTGTCCATTTCAAATAAAAGTGAGACACTTCGAGTGGTACCGGCCACACCGTGCCATATATTGAGGCGGGGTTGACTCGTACACATCACATATGACCCATGGATCGTTTTCCTAAAGTTTCAACAGAATCCGAATGCGTTTGGTCAGTTTTCAGTATGTCGTTTATTTTACATAAAATCGCATCCATTTTAAACAAAAGAAAGACACTTTGAGCAGTTCCGTCCACACCACACCTCGGATTGAGGCAGGGTTGACTCTTACACCTCACATATGACCCATGAATCATTTTCCTAAAGTATCAACATAATATGAATGCGTTTGGTTGGTTTTCCGTATGCTGGTAGCTGTTTTCACTTAAAATCCTATCCATTTCAAATAAAAGTGAGATAATTTGAGTGGTACTGGCCACACTGTGCCTTATATTGAGGCGAGGTTGACTCGTACACGTCAAAAATGACCCATGGAAGCTTTTCCTAAAGTATCAACAGAATCCGAATGTGTTTGGTCCATTTTTCGTATGTCAGTTGTTGTTTTGACGTAAAATGTTGTCCATTTCAAAGAAAAGTGAGACAGTTTGAGTGATGCCGGCCACACCGTGCCTCAGATTGAGGTAGAGTTGACTTGTAAACGTCACAAATGACCCATGGATCGTTTTCCTAATGTATCAACACAATCCGAATGCGTTTGGATGGTTTTTCGTATGTCGTTAATTTTACTTAAAAGCGCATCCATTTTAAACAAAAGAAAGACACTTTGAGAACCAAATGCATCCGCAACGAAGACACCCTCCCTAAAGTTCTGTTTGAAGAGGATATCATGAATGATAAATAATATGAACCTTATAACAATATTACTTTCCAACCAAGTAGAATTTTTTATAACGTGTTTAAAACTCACAAGTTGGCCAAAATGAGATCCCACTTCAGCAATAACCATTTTGTGCTGATTTCATATCATAAATCCCATTAGAAGAGACTTGTCCTTTTCTTTAAGAGAAGACCCATCACAAAAGACACATTGAACTTCATAATAACCAAACTATTGATTTCCCTAAATAATTTTCCACCACGCATCTGCACAACTAAGCAACAGTAGAAAGAATAAATTATATTGGAACAGGATTGCAAAATTTATTCTCAACAAATTGAAATAGTAATCCTGAAGTAACATACATTTAAAATAACAAAAGGAAACAAAATCAATGAAACATGTAGCACCTCCCACTCCCACCTCAGAACCCCCCATGCGCAGCCCCTTCCCCCAACAGCCCATCCCCTGCCCCTCTCCTCCCCTCCCCCCTGCCCAACCTTTTCCCCCAGCAGCCCCTCCCTCCTGCCATCACCCAACCCCTCCTCTCCCCTCCCCTCCCCTCCCCCCTGCCCCTCCCCCCTACCCCTCCCCTCCTGCCCACCATTTTCACCCAGGAGCCCCCTCCCCTCCCCTCCCCCTCCTCTTTCCCCCTCCTGCCCACCCTTTTCATCCAGGAGCCCCCTCCCCTCCCCTCCCCCTCCCCCTCCCATCCCCTGTCCCCTTTCCCACCCTTTTCCTCCAGAAACCCCCTGCCCCTCCCCTCCCCCCTACCCACCCTTTTCCACCAGCAACCCCCTCCCCCTACCCAACCTTTTCCCCCAGCAGCCCCCTCCCTCCTGCCATCACCCAGCCCCTCCCCTCCCCCCTGCCCACCCTTTTCCTCCAACAGCCCCATGCCCCTCCCCTCCTGCCCACCCTTTTCACCTAGAAGCCTCCTCCCCTCCCCTCCCCCCTCCCCTCCCCTCCCCCCCTCCCCCCTGCCCACCATTTTCCACCAGCAGCTCCCTGCCCCTCCCCTCCTGCCCACCCTTTTCACCCAGCAGCCCCCTCCCCCTGCTCAACCTCTTCCCCCAGAAGATCCACCATTACTAAAACAAAAATCATCCCCTGAACAGAATGGAAATTCAAAAACAGCACGATTCACTTCAAAAGCACATTTATTTTCATGTGATTATTCCACGCATGTTACTATCAGGCATAAAAATATCATACATAAATGACATAAAATGCAGTTCTATGAGGAAATGACATAAACATGAAATACATGGCTAACTAAGAAAGCTAAGTAATACAAAATAGGGAAATGGGTATCACAGTACCATCGAATACTAATGTTCTAGGTAGTAGACTAATCATACAATAAGAATCAAGTGCAAAAAAGAGATCTGATAAAAAAATCCCTATGAAGTAGAGGAAAACCCCAGAGTGGAAAACCAGATTAAAAAATATAGAGTTATACAGAATTCAAAAATGTAATGGATCAATCTACCCCTGATCACCATCACCATCACCGCTGGCATCTTCGGTCTCATCCTCGCCGCCATCTCTAGCCTCTTCGTCGTCCTCGTCATCGTTCCCATGCCCATCGTCGGCCCCCTCCTCATCCTCAGCCCCATCCTCTCCCTCAGCCCCATCCTCGCCCTCGGCCCCATCCTCTCCCTCGTACTCATCCTCGTCCTCACCCTCATCCTCTTCAGCATCCTCGTCATCACCAGGAACGTCATCATATTGACTGCCACTAGAGCTGCCGCCTGGTGCATTGGATAATTCACCCATTGACGACATAAATGTCTGACAAGCTACGCTAGCCTCTGGTGGAAGTGATGAAGATAAAGCTTTCATCAGTTTCATAAATTATTTTTCCCTCATTTGAACTTGTACATCAAACTCTATTACCCTTTTATCAGACTGTCTTTCATGATCCTTGACCTGTTCCAACTCGGTTGTACTAGAATGGATACCTGGAAAGGACCAATACCTCGTCAGGACTATATTCTTACCAGGTCGGCAGCGTACTTGACCAAAGTGCTCCTCTCCCAAAACCTGATATAAATGATCGTGTTGCCCAAAATTGTCAAGATCCTGGGCATCAAGAGCCTCTAAAGCAGCCTGTTAAAAATATTAATAGATTAATAAATTTCAAAATAGATATTAAACTTTGAAATAAACAAATAAAAACTTACAATCTTTTCTTGGGATGATTCATTTACCGCAGTTCCATATTTTTTTCTTCTACTCGAGCAAAAAAATTTTGCTCAAGGGATACGTCTTTCAATATTCAACTTGTGCTTCTATAATGAAATTGAAACAATATAAAGTTCATGTATACTCATATATTCAATATTAAATAAATCACATAATTTTAGTAGGAAACAATAAAAAGGGAATGTCCTAAAAAAAATTATAAACGACTATATCGTACCAGCTGCCTCTCATGACCTGACATAGTTGTGCACCCCAAAGTGTGGAGGTATTGCTTTGAATCAATGTTTTTTATTGTTTTTTTTCAGAAGATTCCTAAATAATGTTTAATAATAAATAAGATTATATTAATGCAAAATATGAAAACTCTCATTTAAATACCTCATATGAGATTAATACCTTAAATTTGGCTGTCGCCCAATGGGTAATCATTTGGAGATATTGCTCTATCGGGAAGTCATCCATGATAGGTAATGTCTCTAACTCCGTGCCCACTATATCACACCAGCCAACATACAGGTCATGCTTATAAGCTCTCCAAATATCTCCTAACTCTTTTAAACGCGCTGGTCATGCACCTTCACCATCAGGGAAGTTAAACCGAAGCTGAAACCCAATAGATTAGTTCATATAAATACAAAAAAAATAATACCTTAAATCCAATAGATTTTTTACCCATATTTGTGACCATGCATTATCTTTGACTTCATGTGGCAGATGTCTCCTAGAGAGAGGGCTGACCGGAATGATATCAGAGTATTTTGTTAGCATCGCCAAAAAACCCCGACATTCCTACCCAGATTTCTCAATCATTTGTCCATCAACATTGTATTCAACCATCAACTGTGTCTGGCGGTTCCATACCGCATGCAAGCAAGTACACCCCTCCCCCGCCTCCTATCTATAGATGAATCAGTTATTAAAGTAAAATAATATCAGTAAAAGTTATAATATAATAAATTTTGGTATAAAAATTTGATAGAGTTATATAAATATACCTGTGGTAGTCGGATCAATGGGCATCACTGGATGTGCAGAAGATGAAGGAATATCCTGTACAGGTAGAGTTTCCCTCAGTGTATGCTTCTCAGCCACATACTGTGTCACAGCAGGAGTCGAAGAAGGTGGAATATAATAGATCGAAGATAATGAACCGGAAGCAAAAGATGATGGCATAGACGTCTGACCAACTGGTAGTGTAAACATCGGAGGTCTAAATATCCCGTGTGTCCCTGAAGACACGCAAGGATCAAAATGGGGCGAAGAAGATATGTCTGTGGCAGTGGATCGTCTAACTCTCGCCCCACGAGCCCTCATACCACCAGCCTCAGAACCGGGACCACTAGATGATCGTCCATCTCTGACACCACCCCCTCCTACCACCAGCCTCTCTACTGGGAGCAATATCAGGCTCCTCGTCAGATATCTCTCATCTTGGGGGTCGATCCTGAAAAAAAGTTTAACAAAAAAGTAGACACATGATATTATAAGTTATTGAAATATTTATATTTGAAATAAAATACTCACAATAGGGATGAGTGGAGGAACACCCATCTGTACCATGCGACGATTGTTATCTATCATCTTTTTCCGTCGCCTCTCTTCAATGGGTGTCATTTCCTGCAATGAAAACAAATATGGAAGTAATTAGAAATAGATAACTAATGTGTAACCCAAAAAAATATAGAAAAACCATTCTGATAAAAAAATACATAAAGTAAAAGAACATTTATGGTGGTTTGAAGGTAAATACTATGATACACACTCCGAATGATTTAGGTGAAATATGTAGGTGAGAACACGACTATATGATTCTATATATTTCCCACCACAACTTCGGGTTCACAATCAACTCTGACAATTGAGCTATTGGGGTCATCATAAGTAATAAACGTATTTCTTCCAATTGCAGTAGGGATAATGTCAACTTCATCATCACCATCATCAAAAACATGTCTAGGATTTACTTCAATAATTACACCAAATTTAGGATGACGATGATCTTTGACATAAAAAACTTGTTTCACCATTGATGCCAATACATATGGTTCATCGGTGGCAAGAGTACGAGTCATGTCAATAACTCGAAATCCACAATCATCAATAAAGGTGCCTTGCCTCATCATTTAATCAAACCATTTACATTTTATCATTGTGACTCAACCATGTGAGTAATAATCCAAAATTATTATTTTCTCCACGACACCATAATAAGGAACATTTTCAGAACGAGGTCTAGTATCCGATGAACTGGCATAACAGTCTATTGTGGTAGTTAGCATAACACCATTATGCTGTGTTCTCATGTTTCTTTCTCATTCAGTGATAATAAATTTGTATCCATTGATCACAAGTGATTTACAAGAACAAACCATGGTATTAAGACCAAAATCTAAAGCTCTTATTTCCTCAGAAACAGAGTTTGCGGGAAAACTCGATACCTGAAATATAAACAAATAGTAAAGTTAATTAAATATTATTTTTATTTAGTTATTACAAAAATATTTTTACCTTCAATTTAAACCAAGCAGAAAAACCTTTGCTATGCAAAGTCTCTTTCTTTCTCAAAGATAAAGAACGATGATTTCTATATATCAATTATTTATATTCCCTTTTGATAAAAATAATAATAGTTTAAAAAATATTTAAAATTACAAGAGATAAGATAAGAGATACATGTACAATTTACTTACTTGATATACTCATCATACAAATTACAATTGAATAACACTGTGCGATGTTCCATCTCTCGCTCTTCAAGTCTTAATGTCGTCAATGTATATGATCCCGGAATTCCTCCTGTCTGAGGAAGTGATGGAAAACTGGGTTCAATTTTCCCATATTGTTCTTCTTTATTTCTCATTGGTTTATTTATTCTTGTAGTAAGATCAGACAAATACATTGCGCAGAAATCCATACATTCTTGAGCCAAGTAATTGTTCACAATAGAACCTTCGGTATAATTCCTGTTCCGAACATATGATTTCAATGTGCACATGTTGATTTCAGTTGGATACATCCAATGGAAAGCAACGGGTCCTCTAAGAAGTATTTCGGTCGGAATATGGACAGTCAGATGCAACATGCATGTAAAAATGGATGGAGGGAATATTCTCTCTAACTCACACAAAATTAATGGTGTCTCTGGCAACAGTTTTTGCAAGAAGGATTTAGACAACCTATTAGCACAAAGATCTCTAAACAAATAGCACAACCGAATAACTGAGACTCTAACATTATTGGACAAGAGATGACGGATTGCTATTGGAATCAACTCATGCAAAAGGACGTGATAATCATGAGCCTTCAAAGATTTCAGCTTCAAATATTTTCTGTTGACCCGTTTTGATATATTGATTGAATATCCATCAGGAACTTTTATAGTCTCTAGCACTTCTAGAAATTTATTTTTTTCAGCAGGTGTCATCACATAAGAAGCACATGGAAATTTCAATTTATTTTCACTAATACAGATAGGATGCAATTTTGGTCTGATCCCCCAATCTACCAAGTCACACCGAGATAGTAAATCATCTTTTGTCTTCCCATTGACATTTAGAAGAATCTAAAGCAACATTTCACATATATTCTTTTCAATGTGCATTACGTCTAAGAAATGACGTAACAAGTTGGTTGACCAATATGACAAATCAAAGAATATACACTTCTTCTTCCAATTGTAATAGGTATCATTGGAAACATTTTTCCTCTTTCTAGATTTCATTACACCATTCCCAAATGAATAACTAAAATCTTTCAATTCATTAAGAACATCAGTTCCAGAAATACGCTGAGGTGGATCGTCATTCTCCATGGTATTGTAAAATCTTCGACGATTGTTTCTATATGGATGGTTCATTGGAAAGAATCGTCGATGTACCATAAAACTAAAACTACGATGATAATATAGTCTTGTCGATCGAGTATTCTTCATACAAACAGGACATGAAATTTTCCTTTTGTGTTCCATCCAGACATCATTGCATAAGCAGGAAAATCATTGATCATCCACATAAGCACAGCACGCATCTGAAATATGTCTTTCGAACATGCATCATATGTGGGACACCCACATCCCAAAGAAGTTTCAAATATTTTATTAAAGGTTTCATGTATACATCTATATAATTTCTGGCATCAGAAGGGCCAGATATCAGTATACTCAAGAAAGTGTAAGGCTTTTTCATACACAACCAAGGGGGAAGGTTATAAATGTGTATGAAAACCGGCCATGTGCTGTGCGAAGTAAGCATATTACCAAATGGATTAAAACCGTCACATGAAAGACCCTGTCTCACATTAAGCATTTCAGCTACAAATTAAGGATATTGAGCATCAAATCTCTGCCATGAAAATCCATCTACAGGGTGAACCAACTCTTCATTATTCTTTTTTTCTATCGGTGTCATGCCATCGCATTTTTACGGATATTTCATCAGAAATGAAACGGTTCTGTAATATGGGGATCAATGGAAAGTTCCACATTACTTTTTGTGGCACACGAGATGGTGTTCCATCATCTTTTGGATTCCATCGGGAGGTTCCACATTTGATACAATCATTTCATTCGGCAGTTTCCTCCCAAAATAAGCTGCAATCATTTGGGCAAGTAATATTTGTTTTTTGAGAATCCAAGTTCATCAACTAACTTCTATGCCATATAGTGGTTTGAGGGAATATCAGCATCATCTGGAAGTAAGTCCTTCAAGAAGGTAAGAATGTATCAATTGCTGTATTTGAAATCCCATACATAGTTTTCCCATGAAACAATCGGATTAAAAATTCCAACTTTTTCATTTTACCACATTGCCGATATACTGGAGTCGTTGCAGCATCATTCAATTTTTTCACCCTACCAACATCATCATTTTCATTGGATGCATCATGTGTGATTGTATCGAAATCTTGTTGGCTAGACATCCTTTCCTTCTCATGATGCCGAATAAATGGAAACCGATCATATATCAAAATCTCCAATTCAGTTCTATCATTTGGATCATCAACATTTTGAGATTCCATTTTCTCTCCATTGTGATACCACACATAATAGTTTTTTTGGAAACCATATTTGGTTATATGATAGCTAACTGCTTCACGAATCAACCAAGGTCTTCCAACATAATTAAAACATGGGCAGCTTATGCGACCACTATCTGAAGCCTTGTCAAATGAAGAATCTAGAAAGCTGTTCAAATTATTTTGAAAATCTGTTGAAATCCGATCAGTTTCGTACATCAAACTTCTGTCCATTCTGTAAAAAAATTGAAATAATTCATTTCAAAGAAATTAAATAATATTGAAGTTTAATCAAAAAAATATTTAGGTAAATGAAAATTGTTTACTTTATATAAAAGCATAACTGACACATTACTCTAAATGAGAATCATATTAAGAAATACAACAAAATACAGTGTATATAAGAAAATAAGATACAAAATTTATAATGCCTATATTCAAGGATTTCCCAATAAGATATTCGAAGTGGATCAAGGAATACATAATCCTTAAGGATCTTTTTAGGAGTACATGAGTTTTATACTTTAACTTCTTCAGGGAGATCAGGATGAGGAGTAGGATGAGGATCAGGGGAGTGGCGGGACTGTCCAAGGGGGGTGCGGGGTGTCTAGGGGGGTGCGGGGTGTCTAGGGGGGTGCGGGGTGTCTAGGTGGGTGGTGGGGCCGTCTGGGGGGGTCGGAGGTGTCTAGGGGGTGGGGGCTGTCTAGGGGGGTCGGGGTGTCCAGGTGGGAGGGCTGTCCGCGGGGGTGGTCAGGCTGTCCAAGGGGGTAGGGGGAGTCCAGGGGGGTGGGCGGGCTGTCCAAGGAGGTGAGTGCAGTGTCCAGGGGGTGGGTGGGGCTGTCCAGGGGGTACGGGGTGTCCAGGGGGTGGGAGGGCTACTAATGGGGGTGGCAGGGCTGTCCAGGGGGTCTGAGGTGTCCATTGGGGTGGGCGGGCTGTCCATGGGGGGTGGTCGAGCTGTCCACGGGGGTGGCGGCGCTGTCCAGTGGGGTCGGGGGTGTCAAGGGGGGGGGGGTTTCCAAGGGGTGGGGGCGTCCGGGGGGATGGGGGTGTCCGGGGGGTGGTGGGTGGGTGTCCGGGGGTGGGGTGGGCGGGCTGTCAACAAGGGTGGGGGGCTGTCCAAGGGGGTACGGGCTGTCCAAGGGGAATTGTCAAACCTTTAATAGATGAGTTCTTTTGAAATAGCATAGATTCTCCTACTGGAATGTTAGCATTAACCAAACATAATTTCCCACTACCACAGAACACTATGATAAATCTAGATAAATTAGGGAATTCAATCCTAATTATTGAATTCTTTTTAAGTATCTTGATATTAAAACATTATACTTAATTTATAGTAATGAAATGCCTCAGAAGTATTATTACCTATGGGCCTATCACACACTCAAATCCTTAGAATATTTTTTGGGATCAATGACAACATATAAACAGGTTTTATCATCATCATTGTCTGAATGAATAGGATTCATAACTGATATCATCACGAGATATAATAAATTTTTTTAACCATATTCTATTTATTTTTTTTGTTATAATCCCTCAAATGAAAGGATTCACTAGTAAACATTCTATAGAACATTATCTATATTATAAGTGGCTTTTTCTTCATTTACAAGGGAGGATAACTCATCCCAAGACGCACACTCAACCCACTATTGAAGATGAGTTGCAGATGTAGGCAAAAAATACATTTACTAGGCACCAAAATGAATATAGAGGAGAATGAAACAACTTGAAATTATGTTAAAATAGATTTACACTAGATGTATGCGTGATGATCTCTCTAGTCATAGTCACACACTTCATTGGAAATAGTAATATTATCTAAAAACTAAATTAATTATTGGTGTTAAATGACATGGTCCTTTTGTAATGTAATCCCCCCTATACCAGAAAAACTATGTATTATCTATACATTTAGGACGTTATAAATTATAAATAACCCATGAATGTCATTTTACATCTCACATATAAAATTTTTTTACAAAACAAATATAATTCATTTCAATAGTTTAACAACATGATAGGTTCCACATGAAAAAATGTGTTCTAGCTCTATATTTCACTATCATAGTTTCACACCAATTAGTACATTCTATTGGATCATCGTCCCTATGAAGCCAAGTATATAATATGTAACAGCCCAAGATTTTATGAAAAATATTCTTTTTAATTTTATTAATGTCTTGTGTTGTACGCTACACCAAAAGGAGCTTGCACAACACGCATCTTTGACTTGCCTTGCATTACACGCAATCGAAACCTTCCTCGATAGCATGTGTAGTACGCAATACTGAGTTTCACTAAACAACGATATGCTATTAAAATATTATTATAACTAGCCGTTATGAATAGTAATAACCACCTTTTAAAATTTTAGAAATTTTAGCTCTCAAAATGGACTTCATTTTTGGATTCGTAGTATCGAATTTAGCCTAAGGTGAAATTTTTGTACTTTTCGAATAACTTTCATATTCTGATGAATAGTGAAAATTACTAAATTATAATTAAAAACAACTTTTTTAATCGAAATAATTAATAGTGATAAATCATTAATTTGAGTGGTTTTAAATTATATTTAGAATATATTTTTACAATTTAATACAATGTTGGTCATTGGATGTAATTTCACATTTAAACCAGACATAATCAAGTGTCAATCTTTTGATAGATATTGTTTCTTAAAAACACGCTATTTGTTTTAACAGCGGGATTTAATTATAAAATTAATTAATGCAATTTCTATGTTATGAATTTGGTAAAATAGACTTCATTTTTAAATTTGGAATATGAAATATATCTTAGGATGAAATTTTGGCATTTTTCTGAAAACTTTCAATTTTTGATGAATAGTGAAACCACTAAGTGGTAGGTTAAAAACTGAATTTTGCATAAAACTTAATTTTACCGCTTCTGTGAATGGAATTTCGAAAATCCGACAGACACGGTTAATATCAAGGACTAAAATGTGGTTCAATGAGATGAAAATAATTTTTGGTGAATAGTAACTTTTTACTTTTTTTACCACGGTTAATAGTAAATAGGGTAACTAAGGGTAAATATGATATTACTATTACCCTAACACATGTCCTAATTCTATTGGATAAGTGTAATTCGACCAAAAACAACCTTATAAATATAATATGACCATTTAGGTCCACTTGGATTAGATTATGACATTTAATATTATTTTATTTAATGAATAGTTAAAATAGTTAAAATCAATGTTTAATAACTAAAACATTTTTAATATGGGGTTATACATAAGATAAATTCGACTATAAATATTCATTAGAAAGATAAAAAGATTTCCTACATAATGATATTTTATTTATAATTTTTAGACTTTAAATAAATTAATTTATTTATGACACAACGATGATGCAGTAATTACCCTTTTAAGGAAATATTAACATAATTGATGTTATAAATGCTCAAATGAATGTAATTTGAGACTTTTTATGAATTCCACTAATTTTCTAGGTTACTATGATATATTAGTGTTGATTTAAGAAACATGGTTCGAACATATAATTCTGTTATGACTTTCACAAAAATCATATACCAAATAGTGTCAAAATTGACACAAAATAGTTTTTAAATCAAATATTATATTATTAATTGTTATTTTATTCCTAAAAATCTAAGGTTCGGCCAAATGACTTAGATAAGGATATATGTATTAATAATAAACAATTTAGGGTTCGTTTGTCATGTTATAGTAAGTGTATTAACCATATAGTGAAAGAAAACAAAAAGACACGGTAAAAGTTAAATTATTTAACTTAGAGTTAAATCTAATTGATAAGGTTAAAATAATACCCTAAACTTGTCTAAATCCTATTGGATGATAGGATTTAGACCCATCCCCAATTTAGCTTCGAAATAAGACCCTTTGGAACCATTATAAACCGATTTTGACTTTAATATAAAATAATATTTTGAGATATTCCTAAGGTGCCCCTCTCCTCCCTTATAAAAGGGCACCTCCTCCCTCTCTTCCTCACACAACTTTGAGCCTTAAAGCTCGGCCAAAACCTGCCAAAATCACTTCTCCACTTCCCTAGTATCATCCTAGAGGTCCTGGTCTTCTTAAAAGACCAATTTTAGTGCCCTAAAAGGAGGTCTCAAAGAAGCACTTCAAAGAAGAGGTAATACCCATTACCGATCCTTTTCAATTTCTTTCTTCTTCAACTTCTTCTTCTTTAGTTGTTTCAGGATAAAGTAATAACATAAGTATTTCTTATATACTGATATGTTATTATAAATATGAAACAACTCTAATTAACCTTCTATCCATCCTACGGAAAATGAAATCACCGCGCGTGCGTACGTACGGAATACCGTCTCCACGCCGTGGTGTAATCTATTTTCCGCCACCACCTTAATTGTATGGGTATAATGGTGTAATGAGTAACTATATATGATTATTATAAAGTGATATTGATACTGAAATAGTATACATACACTTCAACACAATTCCACGACCATGGGAACGATATCATCGCTCGTGCGTACGTACGGACTACCGTCTCCACGACGCGATGAGATTCATTCTCAATGATTAACCATTCGTGAATGATTATAAAGTATATATAATAAGTAATAATGAAATATATGACCTAATAATGATACTGGAATTATTTATATTTATATGTATGTCATCTACTTAATTCCATTCAATTCAATAAGGAAACGAAAACAGCGTTCATGCGTACGTACGGACTACCGTCTCCATGAACGGTGTATTTCTTTCCATTTACTGATTTATTATATATATTCTGAATATATATATATATATATATATATAAATCATGTTTTATATTATGGAATTAAGTAATCATGATCTAAGTAATCATATGAATAATTACAAGTTAAAAACACGAATGACAAATGAGACGATTTTACCCAAAACGCTACTTTAACATGAATTTACAAAAGAACGGGTAATATAAAGTCATAAGTGGACCATATATGATATAATAACAATTAATATGATTCTGGAATAATTCAATAACATGATTTAAATCATTATACAGGAGGTTCGGACACTTACAAAGCAAGTCGGACCTAAGGTAAGGGAAATATCACAATCTCATTTTTATCCGAGATTGTTTATTCGTAAGTATTTACTGGGGTGTATTTTATCATCCACATCCATGTTCCCTCAATATGTAATATTGTTTCCATCCACTTACAATAGTTTAAATCCAATTTTACCCTTCGGTGAGTTTTTAGTAAAGGATATGAAATGAATCTTTTTTCGTTTTTCGTACGAGGTACTTTTTGACTTTTCCGACAAAAGTACGAAGAATGTTTTTTTACTTTATACGGCATGAATGGATTTTTAAAACATTATTTCCAAGAAGCTACCTTTACAAGTTTTCAAGTTTATTTTTATTCAACTTCTTTTAGTTTAAAATTGTATGACATGTTAAGAAAGGAAAAGTGTTTTTGAAGTAGAAAGGATATTTTCCTCAAGAATAGAGTTCAAGTATTTTATCATAATTATTTTCCATATAAGATAATAAAAGGGTTCTGTTTTTATCCCTATTATTACATGGATTTGATTATGTTGTGATGGAAATATTTTTATGAATTCCTTTATCTTATATGAATTGTTTTATGATGTCATGTTGTTTAAGAATCCCATTTTTATTACATGGGTTACGCTATGATGTATGGTTTATGATTATGTGGCACACATAAGAAAGGATTTATTATAAGATGGGTGAGACCTATATCTACCTCCAATGCATTGGGTAAAGATTTTAAATCTCATGAGATAGACATGGCTGGAATGGTAGGTTATACCGGTTCAGTGAAACAGGACTGAAACGAGGGTTACTCGATTCAGAAAGGGACTTTGTCCACTAAGATAGTCTTGGCAATGAGTCTTGACTAACAAGAAATGATTCTCTATGATAATGTGTGAATGCCACAAAGTTTCATGTTTTAAGTTATGATTATTGTGATTACATTTCACTGTCATGATTTATCCCATGTTATGAAATTTGCTCTCTTTTGCAGGTTATGATTTCCAAAATTTTATGTTCTTATGAATATGATGTGATTGATATTTATTTTGTTTACCCTTACTGAGAATTTGAGCTCACCCTTTTATGTTTTCTTTTCCCCAGGATATAAAGAATGGTTTTAGGTAAAAAAAAGGGAAGATCTTTATGGGAGATATTGAGGATCTTTCACCACGATTAGAAGATTACGTTCCGAGTTTCCAAAGACACTAAACTATTACGATCCTTGTGTGTGTGTTTTTGTTATGTACTAAGTATTCCGCAAAAGTAATGTAATGTCCATGTACGTCAGGCTTCGGGTCGTTACAGTTGGTATCAGAGGAATGGTTTAGTCAACCTTTGGAAACTAGGATGTGAGAACGTTAGTGAGATCCCTAGAGATATTTCTAAGGTATGTCTAGGGATGTCCCTAAGGATAAGTATACATATAGGATATAGTCCTAGAACTACAGTAACGATCTTAGAATTTAACCTAAGATGTTAGATATTGAGGGTACTCCCCCTTTACTATGTTGTTTTCTCTATCATGATTTTTTCCTCTCAACGAATTCTTTTTGTGTTTTAGCTAATGGAGGGAACCATACAGAATTCGGTTAACATTGAATCCAATGGACAAATTGGTGACTATAAGAAGCAAAATTATGTAATGCCTAGAGAGAAAGATATTGTGATTATGCCGAATCAGTCATCGCGATATATGATTAACAAGGTGAAATTTAGTGGTATACCTAATTCATAAAAGAAGAGGAAGATAGACTATTATGCATGTTCGCATGTTGAGCAGCATAAAGAAAGGAAGATTGAGATTTCTAAAGAAGGGAGGAAGAACCTTGAAGAATACCTCAAATGGAGGGACCGATGTTATTTGTGTGGAGATAAGGGTCATAGAGTGACAGACTGTTATGGAGTTCAATGTATTATTTGTGGAGAACATGGGCATTACCCAACTCAATGCCCTGACATAAAAAGTTACTTCTAAATCATGGAAGGACTTATTCCAGGACAATAATTGAAGAGGATGGATTGAAGTGTTTATGTATTGCTATTCTAGAATAATGTTGTTGAGGTACTTTTATTGTTTATTATAATATTTTTGTATTATTGTGGTTTTCAATAATTTTAAGGTACCGGTAACCATGAGAAGTGATTCAAATATTTTGGAAAGCAGATGATATGCGCATAATGAAGGGATAATGAGAAAATGAAATGTTTGACAGTATTCATGAGCTCATGATTGATATAAGGACTAAGTGATATCATGGTCTGAGTATATAGAATTTTGAGGATTTTGGTATGTGGAAAGTGTTAAATTTTAACTGCATTCATGTTTTCACTAAGGTATTCAAGAGAATACATGATTAAGGACTTTGAATGCTTGGAATGTGACCAAAAAAACATATCTTATGATATATGGGGATCGACGATGGTGTTAAATCTCTGGTAATCGTTTTCACTATGTTATGAGAGTGGACTGCAGTATTATGGATAAGCCTAAAGATTGGAATGGATTATGTTGGACATAAGTTAGTATTGTTTAAGGATAGAAGTTTTCTCGATATTATTAATGGGATGTTATAGTAATATAGTTTTAGAAAAAGGACAACTTGCAGGACGGGCGACAACCCATCGCGTCGGACAAGGATGTGGGAATCGAACCCACAACCGAAGTGCGACTGGCCTTTATCGCCTACCACTGGCCTACAGGAAGTCCCTGTTTAGTAGAAACTAGTTTTATTATATGAAGCAGTATGATATATGAAGTATAATCCCATTTTAGGAACCATATATGATTAATCCCACTATAGATCGACTTATGTATATAAATTTTGCTAACCTTTTGAAACAGATGGAATGACCCGTCATTCTATCACATGATTTGCTAACACTTCACAAATAACAAATTCAACTTCATTTATTTAAGAGATGAAGTGGAAATTGTTAAATGCACGAACAAAAGTGAGGTTGTACCAACATAAAGTAAGTATTTATTCTAATTCAAATTCTTTAACTTTAGGGAAATGATCTTGAAAACCAAAAATGTTGTCCTAGTGATCTTATATTTGATGAATCAGATGGTACCTTAGATCGTCACAAATTTATGGCTTTGTGATTACTGGCTTTTCCATAGCCATGTTCTCTACCACTCTCCATCAGAACATGATGGTTAGATTTCTCTTCCATATCCATATTTTCACCTATGTGGAAACCCATTGATTGGTTTATTTGGGTAACCGTTACGTTTCATACTTTTGTTTTTAAAGATTGGTTTTGGTATTCCTTTTTACGATGTGGGTTTCTATTAAATAAACTTTCGAATAGTAAACCATTTATAACCCCGACGAATTTCGAGGGCGAAATTCATTTTAAGGGGGGTAGAATGTAACAGCCCGAGATTTTATGAAAAATATTCTTTTTAATTTTATTAATGTCTTGTGTTGTACGCTACACCAAAAAGAGCTTGCATAACACGCATCTTTGACTTGCCTTGCATTACACACAATCGAAACCTTCCTCGATAGCGTGTGTAGTACGCAATACTGAGTTTCACTAAACAACGATATGCTATTAAAATATTATTATAACTAGCCGTTATGAATAGTAATAAACACCTTTTAAAATTTTAAAAATTTTATCTCTCAAAATGGACTTCATTTTTGGATTCGTAGTATCGAATTTAGCCTAAGGTGAAATTTTGGTAATTTTCGAATAACTTTCATATTCTGATGAATAGTGAAAATTACTAAATTATAATTAAAAACAACTTTTTTAATCGAAATAATTAATATTGATAAATCATTAATTTGAGTGGTTTTAAAGTATATTTAGAATATATTTTTACAATTTAATACAATGTTGGTCATTGGATGTAATTTCACATTTAAACCAGACATAATCAAGTGTCAATCTTTTGATAGATATTGTTTCTTAAAAACACGCTATTTGTTTTAACAGCGGGATTTAATTATAAAATTAATTAATGCAATTTCTATGTTATGAATTTGGTAAAATAGACTTCATTTTTAAATTTGGAATATGAAATATATCTTAGGATGAAATTTTGGCATTTTTCTGAAAACTTTCAATTTTTGATGAATAGTGAAACCACTAAGTGGTAGGTTAAAAACTGAATTTTGCATAAAACTTAATTTTACCGCTTCTGTGAATGGAATTTCGAAAATCCGACAGACACGGTTAATATCAAGGACTAAAATGTGGTTTAATGAGATGAAAATAACTTTTGTTGAATAGTAACTTTTTACTTTTTTACCACGGTTAATAGTAAATAGGGTAACTAAGGGTAAATATGATATTACTATTACCCTAACACATGTCCTAATTCTATTGGATAAGTGTAATTCGACCAAAAACAACCTTATAAATATAATATGACCATTTAGGTCCACTTGGATTAGATTATGACATTTAATATTATTTTATTTAATGAATAGTTAAAATAGTTAAAACCAAAGTTTAATAACTAAAACATTTTTAATACGGGGTTATACATAAGATAAATTCGACTATAAATATTCATTAGAAAGATAAAACTATTTCCTACATAATGATATTTTATTTATAATTTTTAGACTTTAAATAAATTAATTTATTTATGACACAACGATGATGCAGTAATTACCCTTTTAAGGAAATATTAACATAATTGATGTTATAAATGCTCAAATGAATGTAATTTGAGACTTTTTATGAATTCCACTAATTTTCTAGGTTACTATGATATATTAGTGTTGATGTAATCAACTTGGTTCGAACATATAATTCTGTTATGACTTTCACAAAAATCATATATCAAATAGTGTCAAAATTGACACAAAATAGTTTTTAAATCAAATATTATATTATTAATTGTTATTTTATTCCTAAAAATCTAAGGTTCGGCCAAATGACTTAGATAAGGATATATGTATTAATAATAAACAATTTGGGGTTCGTTTGGCATGTTATAGTAAGTGTATTAACCATATAGTGAAAGAAAACAAAAAGACACGGTAAAAGTTAAATTATTTAACTTAGAGTTAAATCTAATTGATAAGGTTAAAATAATACCCTAAACTTGTCTAAATCCTATTGGATGATAGGATTTCGACCCATCCCCACTTTAGCTTCGAAATAAGACCCTTTGGAACCATTATAAACCGATTTTGACTTTAATATAAAATAATATTTTGAGATATTCCTAAGGTGCCCCTCTCCTCCCTTATAAAAGGGCACCTCCTCCCTCTCTTCCTCACACAACTTTGAGCCTTCAAGCTCGGCCAAACCCTGCCAAAATCACTTCTCCACTTCCCTAGTATCATCCTAGAGGTCCTGGTCTTCTTAAAAGACCAATTTTAGTGCCCTAAAAGGAGGTCTCAAAGAAGCACTTCAAAGAAGAGGTAATACCCATTACCGATCCTTTTCAATTTCTTTCTTCTTCAACTTCTTCTTCTTTAGTTGTTTCATGATAAAGTAATAACATCAGTATTTCTTATATACTGATACGTTATTATAAATATTAAACAACTCTAATTAACCTTCTATCCATCCTACGGAAAATGAAATCACCGCGCGTGCGTACGTACGAAATACCGTCTCCACGCCGTGGTGTAATCTATTTTCCGCAACCACCTTAATTGTATGGGTATAATGGTTTAATGAGTAACTATATATGATTATTATAAAGTGATATTGATACTGAAATAGTATACATACACTTCAACACAATTCCACGACCATGGGAACGATATCATCGCTCGTGCGTACGTACGGACTACCGTCTCCACGATGCGATGAGATTCATTCTCAATGATTAACCATTCATGAATGATTATAAAGTATATATAATAAGTAATAATGAAATATATGACCTAATAATGATACTGGAATTATTTATATTTATATTTATGTCATCTACTTAATTCCATTCAATTCAATAAGGAAACGAAAACAGCGTTCATGCGTACGTACGAACTACCGTCTCCATGAACGGTGTATTTCTTTCCATTTACTGATTTATTATATATATTCTGAATATATATATATATATATAAATCATGTTTTATATTATGGAATTAAGTAATCATGATCTAAGTAATCATATGAATAATTACAAGTTAAAAACACGAACGACAAATGAGATGATTTTACCCAAAACGCTACTTTAACATGAATTTACAAAAGAACGGGTAATATAAAGTCATAAGTGGACCATATATGATATAATAACAATGAATATGATTTTGGAATAATTCAATAACATGATTTAAATCATTATACAGGAGGTTCGGACACTTACAAAGCAAGTCGGACCTAAGGTAAGGGAAATATCACAATCTCATTTTTATCCGAGATTGTTTATTTGTAAGTATTTACTGGGGTGTATTTTATCATCCACATCCATCCCTCAATATGTAATATTGTTTCCATCCACTTACAATAGTTTAAATCCAATTTTACCCTTCGGTGAGTTTTTAGTAAAGGATATGAAAGGAATCTTTTTTTGTTTTTCGTACGAGGTACTTTTTGACTTTTCCGACAAAAGTACGAAGAATGTTTTCTTTACCTTATACGGCATGAATGGATTTTTAAAACATTATTTCCAAGAAGATACCTTTACAAGTTTTCAAGTTTATTTTTATTCAACTTCTTTTAGTTTAAAATTGTATGACATGTTAAGAAAGGAAAAGTGTTTTTGAAGTAGAAAGGATATTTTCCTCAAGAATAGAGTTCAAGTATTTTATCAAAATTATTTTCCATATAAGATAATAAAAGGGTTCTGTTTTTATCCCTATTATTACATGGATTTGATTATGTTGTGATGGAAATATTTTTATGAATTCCTTTATCTTATATGAATTGTTTTATGATGTCATGTTGTTTAAGAATCCCATTTTTATTACATGGGTTACGCTATGATGTATGGTTTATGATTATGTGGCACACATAAGAAAGGATTTATTATAAGATGGGTGGGACCTATATCTCCCTCCAATGCATTGGGTAAAGATTTTAAATCTCATGAGATAGACATGGCTGGAATGGTAGGTTATACCGGTTCAGTGAAACAGGACTGAAACGAGGGTTACTCGATTCAGAAAGGGACTTTGTCCACTAAGATAGTCTTGGAAATGAGTCTTGACTAACAAGAAATGATTCTCTATGATTATGTGTGAATGCCACAAAGTTTCATGTTTTAAGTTATGATTATTGTGATTACATTTCACTGTCATGATTTATCCCATGTTATGAAATTTGCTCTCTTTTTCAGGTTATGATTTCCAAAATGTTATGTTCTTATGAATATGATGTGATTGATATTTCTTTTGTTTACCCTTACTGAGCATTTGAGATCACCCTTTTATGTTTTCTTTTCCCCAGGATATAAAGAATGGTTTTAGGTAAAAAAAAAGGGAAGATCTTTATGGGAGATATTGAGGATCTTTCACCATGATTAGAAGATTACGTTCCGAGTTTCCAAAGACACTAAACTATTACAATCCTTGTGTGTGTGTTTTTGTTATCTACTAAGTATTCCGCAAAAGTAATGTAATTTCCATGTACGTCAGGCTTCGGGTCATTACATAATATCCCATACAAGTAATTTTCTCTATATTTTGGTTAACTCTTATGAATATTATTCTAGCTAATGACTTCTTGATTCATCGATCAATGATTAATAATAAGGTTCATGTAACCTTCTATGTTTTCAACCATTCCCTAGGAATGTATAACTCACAAAATCAATGAATTCCCTGAAGCTATAACCCTTATGTAGTTTCAATTTATAAAATGAGGACCCATAAATCATTGGTGTCATTTTATAAAAAAGAACTCCCACATCATATGTATGGTATCATAATGACACCAATATATTGAAAATATTCATATAGAATTAGAAATAAGTTTATGTTATTAGGTTGATAAATCTACCTATAGAAGAATTTAATCATACCTTAAATGAAGGTCAAAACAATGAACGCCACATTATGGTTTTATTTAATACATTACTCAAACTCAACATTTACTTATACACAACTCAAAGAAATTTGTTAAAAACATCAATTTCCAAATATTAGTCATTGATTCACTATCAAATACTGTGAATCTTAAAATTATTGAAAATCCCTAAAATAGGAAAAAATGACGTGTTCTTCTGAGATATTGAAATAAATGTGGAAATCGGAGGAAGAGAGCTTGTATTTGGGAAGAGGTTTAAATAATCTGACCTGGATGATGGAGTTGCAGCCGATCAGATGAAAGAAATCGGGTTAGGGTTCACTGGGCGCCACGACTTCTGCAAATTGGGGAATGCTGTGTCGTGTGGGGGGCCTCTGGAATTGGATGTATTTGAGGATAACTTTCCCAACGGTTTGTAAAAACCATTGGGAAACATGAATTGTCCCAATGGTTTGTAAAAACCGTTGGGAAAAGATATAAAACATAGGCTTTCCCAATGGTTTGAAGAAACCGTTGGGAAAGCCTTCACAAAACCATTGTTTACCAACAGTTTGTTAAAACCGTTGGTAAAAAAACTTATACCAATGGTTCTGGAGAACCGTTGGTATATAAGTGTTGGGAAAAACCTTCTTTCCAGTAGTGTCTTCCACAGTTATACGTGGGAAAAAAATGTAAAGATAGTTTGGTATGGGGATTTTCAGTATCCCTTAGTTCAAGCAGAAGAGTCAGTGTGTGTAACACATAAACACTTCTCAAAAATGTAAAGTATTCAAACACAATAGAGATAAAGATAGTAGGGATGAGTTTAGAATGACTTGTTGTGTTGGAAGATCAGCTCTAGACTCATTGGAATTAATGAGATGGTGTTTTGGTCCTTATCTGCAAGTTGAATCCAAAACAGAGTGTCGCAACTTTCAGGTTCTGACTCCCAGATGAAGAGATGACCAGCTTCTTGGGTGTTAACCTCTTTTCAGCACACCACTATAGCTTGAAGGATATTCTTTCAAATGATCCTCTTGAAGCTCTGTGTTATTCTGAATGAGTACTTGAGAATTCTTCCTCAGATTGTGGGTGTTTCTCTCTTATAAGTGTCCTATGTATATTCAATATATCCACACCACTTTTCTTATTTCTATATGTATTATACCACTTGCTCTGAATGTCTCTCTCTTATATATATACTTTATTCCAGTTCAGCTTTTCTCATTTGGTTCAGTAGGGGCCGACAGGAAATATATTTCAGCCACGTGTGGTCTTCCTCATACATCATACTGTTTCCTGATCTGCCTGAAAATAACATTAAATAATGTCAGGTGCATTAATTTTTCCAGACATGACCTTTATAATAGTATTAATAAAATTGGTAAAGAAAGAATAGAATATCATTAGACTAGTAGCAGGTGCATGTCACACTGTAGACTTCAGCTGTGGTCTTTCCAACTGTGAACTTCAACGATAGGCTCTTTGTCTGTAGGCTGGTAACAGTGGACTTTGTGTTTAGTGAATGTCTTGTAACGGTAGCTGTTTACTCTATGTAATAGTGGCTACTTATCAGTGAACTTTGAACAACAGTCGACTATCTCGACAGTAGGAGTTGTCCAGTCATAGCCTTCTACTAACGGTAGACTTGTCCAACTGTAGGCTTGAGCAATGACATTCTCTACAGAAGACTTGAGAAAGAGTTTGACAGTGAACTTCTAAAAGAAGAATTGTCACATCAGTGACCTTGTGACAATAACTCTTTGTCTGTGTGCTTTGATAAGAAGATCATCGGTAGACTTGTGATAGTAACCTTGTACCGATAGCTTCCAACAGTGACTGTAAATATTCAACAGTGATCTTCTAGCATCAGTGACTTAGAGTGGCAGTGAGCTATAACGGTGATTTTGAACAGAAGGCTCTTACCAATATCCTTTAACAGTGAACTTATATTTAGATAAATATAAACTATAAGCTAATTTAGCAAAGTCATGACACTTAAGAGTATACATTGTTCAAAAGACGATAATTATAAATATAGATTAAAAAGATTAGTAACTGACTTAATATATCATGATCAATATTTGAACATGATTTGGTATTATAAAAACTGGTGAGTCCAACATCAAACAATAAAACAAACTAGCCACTGTAACATAGATCTATAGGTTTCATCAGTTAGTAGGATAATATCGATGATTTTTGAGAAATTGATCTTGAATATCAAATAAAATAACCAAGTTAACATGAAAGGGAGATAAATTACTTTGGATAGAGGAATATGAAGATAGATTAAAATAATTAAAGAAGTGGTTGGTCACCACACATGTACTTACATTAACTTGAAATGGGGAAGTGGTTGTAATATATATTTATGCTCAAAAGAAGGTATTGGGATTTATCCTCATGTAGAATGATAAAGAAATTTCTTATGCCCCATTTTAATTTAAAATCAAGAGAATAATTACTCAACCCATGTTTTGGAGATGGATACTATGATATTTGCATTAAAGATTTCGAGACATTATCATTGTGATGAAAATTGTGATATATATACTGATCAAAAGGGATTTAAATATATATTTACACAAAAAGAAATAAAAATGAACCATAATAGATAGTTGGAGTTGATGAAAGAATATGAATTATAAATACATTACCACCCATGTAAATACCCGGAAGTTCCATGTAATTTTGTTAAATTATTTGGGATTTTTACGAGTATGTGAAAATTGACGGTGCGTGATTCCGAGGCTTCGTGTGCCCAGAATTGAATTTTTAACCCTTTTAAAGTATGTTCAGAAAACATCCATGTAGTGTTTTCTTACATTTAAGCCGGTGCTAAATATTGAAATCCAAGGAAATAATTGAATCCAAAGCATAGATATTAGCTTAAGGGAAGCTTCACTTTCACCACAATAGGTTGGGTGAAAAAGTTTTCGGATTTTAAAGAAGTAATTAAATAACATAGAAATTTTTATTTAATTTCTTTTTATTCCTACCACCTATTGAGCAGTAGTGGCAGGGACCATAGAGGTAGTCATAAATTTAATATGGGATATTAAATGCCCAGTTACACTTTGGTTTCATAACAACCCCTCATGTAATTAATGTGGACCATTAATTACGTCAATTAATGAACCTCTTTAATGCCTCGTTGCATTAATCACTGTTTCTAAACTCTATTTATATGTGGATCGGTGTAGAGTTTTTGGCATGACTTCATCAAGAGAGGAACCTCGGTCAAAGTGACGCGACACCTTCCACTGACGAAGATGGAAGCTTGGGCGGCAACAAATCAGGATCGACGAACGCCAGCAACTTCATCGAACACAGAATCCTCTTCCACCAACGCGACATCTCCAAAGAATCTCTAGGTAGGGGTTGTTAATTAATTTAATAAATTCCCACAATTCAACTCATCGTTCTTGAATTTTTGGGTTTTCATTTTAGGGGATTTAAACGGGGTTTATCATTGTTTTAATGTGATGTATAAATTAATCCCACTTGTAATAATGCTAACACGGAGGGCGCGAGCCAAAAAAACAAGGGCCAAACCCTCTTATGCTTGATTTTCATTACGTTCTTCAGAGGTGTGTTTTTCCAACATGATGGAACCTTCAAACTGGGAGGTGTGCAATGACGGAGGTATCCCAGGAGGCCCGAAGGACCGAGAATAAATGAAAAAGGACCACTGAAGATCACCCGGTGGCCTGCGGAAAATTCACTGGTGCGGCATCAGCACGACGGTCGGACATGCCACTGGAAATGGCCAGCCATGGAGGTGGGAGGTAGCGTTCCGTCACACACCTCGGTTAACAGGCCGCAGCTACGAAGCCACAGCGAAGGCCGAGACCCACTCCCAGCGGCTCTCGTGGGTGACGAGGCAGCGCCACCTGGCACAACCCTTTAATAAATTGAATGGATCTTTCAGCCGTTTGGGAGGTGGAAAATGCGACCCCCGCATGGGCCGGACCACCCGGTGGGTTGCACCCAACCCAACCGCGTCGGATTGGACCCAGACCCCTCTCAGTCCCAAAAATGCTTAAAAGGATGTATCTTGAGAATTATACGTCTGTTTGAAAAGCTGTCTACGACGTTGAGATCCTTGGAGCGAGAATAAAATTTTGAGGTACTCCATGATAGTTTTGGGGAAGGATGGAGTATGGCTGGGTTGGATTGATCCTGAATCCATCGGGGTCCTCTATACTAAAATCCCAATAACTTACAGACCAGGCGTCTAGTTGACACGCCCTCTATTGCATCGAAACCCTTATGATGTGGCGGTTCATCGGGTTACTTCTTTGGGGGACATATCACTGGTTAGAAATATGACTTATGGATTGAGGATTAGTTTCTCCCAATGAAAAGCGTACTTTGAGCCAGAATCCTATTTCTGGATGAGACATGAAGAATGTGGAGTGATTTTGTGTGAATCAACACCTAGCGATTCTATGTGAATCCGCAGCTAGAGATTATGTGTGAATCAACACCCATAGATTCTGTGTGGATCAGCACTGTGCGATTCTATGTGAATCAACACCCAATATTATGTGTGAATTAGTACCCAACGATTCTGTTTGAATCAGCACCCAGTGATTCTGGGTGAATCAGCACCCTGTGATTATGTATGAATCAACATCTATCGATACTGTGTGGGTATTTTGAGGGTTAGTACCTATTGATCCTGTGCGGGTCAACAACAGTGCCTCTTGACAGAGTAAGATGATCTATTCTTACATCTAGACATCTATACTTATGTACTCAATTATACCTGGTTTGAGCTGTGTATTTTGCTTTGTGATTTATGATTGAGACCATGCTTGTGGTTTTACTTTGTGGAATTATAAGAGACCTTCGGGGGTCTCGGGGTCCCTATTGGGTATTGTTATACTCACCCCTGCACGGGCTTCACCTGTACCTTTTTGTATCTTGTGAAGACGATGGACAACCTTGATTGAGGCTCGAGATCTAGGACCAGATGGTGGACTACTGTGACGGTTGACGTGGAGAGCTGTGGAGATGAGCCGTACCTACCCTTTAGGTAGTATCCCCAGTGGATGAACTCATGAGATTTTTTATGTTTTTAGTTGTAGTTGTATCTTTCTAGTTGGGATCATATTCCGGCCCCTTAAATTTAGTAAAAACTTTTACTACAACAGTTTTAATTCATGGTTTTATCTTGTTACATTCTTGTCTTTTTGTGGGTACAAGTTTAAAGGAAATGCCTTCCCGGTTTGGGGATACATCTTTTCGGTGCTAGTTGCCAACCCCTGGCCTATGGAAGGTGGTCTTGGGGTAGTCACAACACTAGCCCTGGGGGACAGGCCGGGACAACCTAGAGATGGAAAAAAAGATTACCGATTCTCTAAAAATCAAAGATCATGCTATCTTTTCCATGATGAGGATTTAAAGATACTCGATACTCATGGATTCTTAAAGGATGAATCTTGATGTTATAAGGGAAAAGGATAAATCTATTCTTTACCAAATTAATGCTCAATAATCCATCTATACAAAGATCAAGGAGGCCCAAAAAGATAATATTCAGTGAATAAAAAAATGTAGTGAGTATTAAAAAGTTAAAATTAGATAAATAAATGCATTCAAGGTTTGGAATATATATATTTGTCCCATAATAACTATAAATGAAGAGGGATATCTTGGATGATGAACATACTTCATCCTTCTCAATTTATATATCAATAAAAATATGTACATAGATATAATGATAAACTCTTGGGCAGATTAAATGAAGAGGAAAATTTTAGAGTAAATATAATGATGATTTGTATGTCAGAAAGTTAAGTTAAATGAAAAAAGGATAAGGGATGATGTAACCATTACCCATGAAAATATGGTAAGGAAAAAAATAACCATGGATTTAATCATAGGGCTTCCTGGGACATATAAATTCTATAATTCCATTTGGATTGTACTCAATATCCTTACAAAGTAAACACATTTTATTTACATCAAAGAATATTTCTCACTTGGCCAAATCACTATGATATATATAAGAGATGCAGTAAGGTTTAATAGAGTACCAATCTCCATTGTATCTGACTACAATATGAGGATTACCTTGAGGTTCTAGATAAGAATTAATTAAACATTGAATATAGAGATGATATTTATCACTACTTATCACATTCAATTAGATGTATGGTCTGAAAGAACTAGTAACACTCTAGAGAATATGTTTAGATCTTATTTAATAGATTTACAAGGATGTTTGAATTAACACCTCCCCCTGGTGAGTTCCCATATAAAAAAAATTTCTATTATAGTATTAAAATGGTAGAATATGATAATTTTTATGGGAAGAGGTTCCAAACTACAACATATTCAGATAGAGTGGTAGAGAGGACGCTGATAAGACCTAATAGTATCCAAGAAATGACAGAGAAGTTTCACACTATTAAATAAAATGAAAGTGGAAAAAATTATAAAGAAAAGAAATAATGATAACCATTGATGAGATTTTGAGTTTGAAGTTGGTGATAGAGTATTCTTCTAAATACATCCTTGGAAATAGGTTATAAGATTTTGGATTAATGGGAAGTATATACCTTTACAAATTAATCACATAGATATTATTCATCATGTTGGGGTGGTAGATTATCATTTAAAACTCCCTTGAAACCTCTCCAAAGTACATGAATTTTTCCAAGTATAAATTTTCTGAAAGTACATACTAGTAACTTAAAATATATTAAACTCCAAATCCATGTTTTTGGAACATGATCCCCTATTCCAAGAAAAAATAAACAAGATTATGGATCTAAGAGATAATTTTGTGCAAAATAAGACCACCTATCTAGTCAAATTTATATTGTGTAATCACAATTTTGAGGAAGCTATATTGGAATATTAGGATGTAATAAGTGAAAAGTACCATCACCTATTTTTATAAAAGTAACAAAATTTCAAGGATGACCTTATTTTTAATTTGGGTTGATTAAAACATCCCTTAATTTTATTAAATATTTACCTTTAAATAAATTTTATGTCAAATAGATTCATTCATATGAATTAATAAACTAATACAAATGCATTAATAAGCACAAGTATTAATTATGAATATTATTTTTTTGAACTAGAAAGTGAGATAACATCACTACCATTTCCCCTATACTAATACCAAGATTAACTTCAATAAGTATGTCTTGAGTGAAATCATTTATAGGAGAATTTTAAGCTAATATAAATCACTATGAGATCCATGCTAGTTTAAAAAACACTCATGACTGCCACCCCTGCTTATCGTACCCTTATATTTTGTGAGAAGAATATAGGGGGTGTTTTTAAGTAGGATTTAGGATTAAATTACATAAAATTATTGATAAATTTTACATTTTAAAAGATTATTCATTTTAAAAATGTGTAAAAAAGTAATTTTATTAATTCTTTTGTTTTCCACATTATGATTCATTATATTGAATTTAATTTTTGTGACATGTAAAATCTCAATTTGATAAAATGAAATTTATTGTAAAATTAATCATCTCAATATTAGCCTAAGGTGATTGTTTTTGGAAATTTTATAAAATGGTGGATTTTTAATTGAATAGTGAGAAATACATTTTTTTCCAATACCATAGAATTTATGACATTATCATGATGTAATATTGTATTAAAAATTGTTAAAACATTTTTCTCAACCAAAATTTTTTATGGATTAAAATTATTCTTTTGAATACATTTTTTAAATTAAAAACCTATGTTTTTTATTTTTAAACCTAAAGTAACATTTTATGCTAATAGAAATTAATTTTTTCCACTATCTTTAAATTAAGTATTTCTAAGGTAGAATTCAATTTTATCTTGATTTTAAAGCTATATAACTCTCTTATGGTTAATAATAAACCAATTAATGTCATAAAAATTAGAAACATTTATAAATTTTATACTAAACTAATTTTTATGATGAAAAAATATGATTTCGTAAAAACGATTTTAATGTGTTATAGATTTGTTATTTTATAATTAATATTAATGAATTTTAGAAATTTAATCCATTAAAATGGATTTGATATTTATGATCAACATTTTAAAATTCCATTAAATAGTCAATTTCATTTTTAATAATTAAAAAATAAATATCCTATGTAAATGTTAGTCACCGTGGTAATGGCTAAAAATGGTAAAAGTGTTAAATCAAGGGTAAAAACCAAAAATATCTTAAAAAAATATCTTTTAATTATTAGTTGAGGAAATATTACTTTTTAGAAAGACCCATGATCAAATTATGCTGAGGTCCAATTTCCAAGTTACTGTAGTAGTACTATAATAGGTACAATAGTAGTTTCTATATCAGTCGAAACTATTCATCCAATTTGGGTCTTCGGGCAACTGATTTGGGACTACGGGTCTTAGGGCCTTCGGGCCACCAAAGGCCTTTGGGCCCTCAGGACTCCAAACCACAAAGGACTAAGTATTTCCTTGGTTGAACACACAAGACCATGCCCAGAATATGACTCAGATTAAGTAGAATCCACTAGAAAATAGTTAACTGAATTGGAAGAATGAGAGCTTATGATAATTTCTATTGGTAGCGGGAACTATGTAGCTCTGCATGAAGAAATTCTAGTCAATCAACCATGTGATATTGGGAGATATGTGAAATCAATTATGCTGATTATGGGGAGGGTTTGTTCCAAAGGGTAGTAATTTCTCGGGCCTAAAAAGTTCATATAATGGGCCTTGTTCCAATAATCATTCGGGTCTTGTATGAGCCTTGATCCACTAGGCCTATAAGTCATGTAAGGGTTCCACCTAAACCCTTAAAAATGAGGATTATCTTAATATAAATAATAAATATGGCCTTCATGCTTTCAGAGGAGGACTTGATTGACCTACCCCAACCATTAATTCATTTTCAATAAAATTTTGATCCATATTCATAAAAATTGACTTTCTTTTTATATTAAGTATTAAGTATTTATGAAGATTCCATTTCCTTCACTTTAAAATGGATCCTTCCACCAACCCTTCAAATCCACTACAAAAATTAAAATAGCTTCTATTAATTTTCCCCATTTCATTCCCAAACAATCATCTCTCATATTCTTGATATTCCAGTGATGGGAATATTTCTTAAATCCTTATATATATAAAACATATATTGAATGAGAATTATGATTTTTATGCACATAAGGGTATATTATAAATTTTTTTATTTAATCCAAATGATATTTTATTATCATTTTGTGTATCACCCATTCAATCTACCATTTTAGAAATAATTTCATAAGACAAAACTGATAAGAGTTAAATTTATATGATTCATGAATTAGGCGAGGCATTAATATATGAGTTATAAATGCATGAATTAATGCTTAAACTATTGAGGAGTGTACTTGAGGGATTTATAAATCATACAACCATATGATGATGTGGTTGTGTGGATATTTGGACAATGAATCGTGGATCCTGAAGCTCAATTTCTTCTTCTTCATTTTCATGGTGAGATGTTAGCACATTATGGGAGAAATGTGAACCCTTTCCATATAATGGATAATTTAGATTGGACCATGGATATAAATGAAGTTGGGATGATTATGTTTTACAATCAATGATATTCATGAAATTAACATGGATTTAAAGATATTACAATGGCTCTTTGGTGTAAGGTATTCCATTTATAGTGGTTCTTCATTTATATTTTTATCTAGTTTCATATTATATTGCTTGGAGATTCTCAAAAAGAGTTTTTAATTGCTTCCATTTCTTATAATAAATTTTATTAGACTCTATAAATCCATTTAGTGGTATCAAATGGATTCATGTTTACGTTTTACTAAATTAAGAATGGAAATAAATAAGAAAACCAAAAGAGATATTAATTTTTTACATTTTGGATTTAAAAAAAAGGGTTTACCCTTTTATAGCTGGATCATATAAAGGTAACTGATCCCTTACTATAACATAGCAGATATAGTTAAGGGTAATGGATGCTTTAACATTATATATAGTGTTCTACATATGGGTCATCACGCCTTATACTTACGTAGATCGGTCTATGTAAGGGCCACCTAACATTACCTTTATGAATGTAATGATATTGAAGGTTTATCATTATGTGAAGGGTTCAAGTAAAGGAAGTTAGTATTTTTACCCATGCAAAAATCATTTGAATGAAGGTAGTATGTAAGGGTAATTGAGTTTTTTCAAAATCAATGTAAAGGTAACATAGGTATTATTAGGGTTACATAAAGTTAACCAGTTGATTAACCTTGTGTGAGTTACAACCTCTTAAAGGTAACCAATGTAGTACCCTTACACAGCGGTTCCAGAAGTACGTGTAAAGGTAAACCCTTATATACCCTTATAAAATGTTTTCTTTATAAATATTACACCCTTGCTTGATCCAACTACCTAAAAGCTACACCTTTACACAATGAGTTTTCTTAGAGCTAAGTAAAGGTAAGATACTCTCTTTAATCAATAATTCCAAAAGGGTCTTACCCTTACTTAGAGAGTCTTCATAAGGGAAGAGTGATTATAACATTATAAATAATAGGGATTCATTATAAGGTTAAATAGAATATATTTTAAAAATTATTTTTAAATAATAAAGTGGTTTTAATGGTTTATGAAAAATCTATAATCATTATAAAAGGTATTTTGGGATATTTTAATTTAGAAGAGGTTTATAAACTATTTAATGATAAATTATTTATAATTAATTAAATTATTTATAATTAATTAAATTTTTGGAAGAAATTTATTAAATATTTATGAAATATTAAATGTCAATATTTAAGTACCTTTTAAGTAAATTATATGGAAACTCTAATGATCTAGAAATAAAAGTGTTTATTTAGAAATCAAAATAAATAATTTAAAAATGGTTCTAAATAAGGAAAAAATATGAAAATTTTATATTTAAATTATGAATTTTTCATTATTAAGAAATTATAATTGTTAAAATTAAAGGGGTCTAATTTGGATATTTCTTGAGGCACATTAAAAGTTATTTTGATGATTGATATGATCAAGGTTTAAATAATAATTAAGTATATAAAATTTAGATTATGTAAAATGTTTACATAATAGAAATTGAGTTTTAAATTGTTTATAATTCATAAAATATCATATATTTTAAATAGAAATACCATATAATGATAAACATGAAATAGTTCATATTGAAATTAATATAAAAAGTTTTATATAAAAAATTATGAAAAATCCATAATATAAAGATGGAAATTATAAAAGTTTTTATAATTATATTGGACTTATGAACTATTCACAATTTTTTATATAATTTTTAAATATTTAAATTCTTCATTTATGTAACAACCCAAGATTTTAGGGTATGCATCTTCTTAAATTTAATTTCATCAATAACTTATAATCTTAACAAATGATAAAATATTATTATTTAATTATTATAGTTATCATCTAGATGTTGGTAATTATGTAAATAAACTTATTAATTAAATTATGAAAACATATGTTACACATGTTTATAAAATTAATTCATTAGTTAACAAATTATTTAGAAATGAAAACCAATTGAAAATAATGGATGTATTTTTTTAAAAACATTTTTTATGCCAAAAATGAAATTTTCTTAAACACTATTAGTGAAATATATTAATGAAATTTACATGTTATATTTTAAATAATTTTTTTACATTTATCTAATATTTTTTAGAGTTATAAGATAAGAATAAATCCAATTTTATACATAAAAAGGGTATATTTTTTTTAAATGCAGTTTTACCTCTTTTTAATGGTTAAATTATTTTAAATATAAATTTGGACACTTTTATAAAATATATTTGAAAAAATAAACATTATTTTCGAAATCTTAATATCAAAATTTACTCTGTTTAAATTTTTATTATTTTTCAGATAAGTTTCATTTTTGATGAATAGTAACGTGACCGTTGGAATAATAATGTGACTTTTAAGAATAGTAATGTGGCCATTAGAAAACTCAACTCACCTATTAAAATTATAAATAAAATTTAGGTATCATATAAATGAAAATATGATATATTTATATCATTGAATAAGTAAATAAATGTTTTAAAAATGATAAATTAATTGTTGGTATTTTTGTGAGACATAAATATTATTTATATTTTTTAATTAATATAATGTTTTAAAATAAAATTTATTTTCACAAAATAATTTCATAAATTAATATTTTTATGTCTTATGATTTTAACGTAATTTTATGAGGACTTAATTAATTTTTTAATGTGTTATAAAATAAGTTATAATTTTAAAAATGGTATTTTTTGAATAAATGATGATTTCAATTAAAAATTAAATTTATCATATTTAGAAAATTATTTTCAAGAAATAGTGTACTTTTTTGAATTATATACATAAAAAAAAGGTTAGGGTTAATTTTTGGTATTTTTCTAAATTTGTTGAATTTTTGTTGAATAGTGAAATACATTAATTTACCGTATTTAACAAATACATGAATTATTGAGTAATAGATGATGTATGGATGATGTAAGCCCATAATATCAAACCATAATTCATTATGTTAATATATTTAGTGATAATACTCAAACTATTCATAGTCTTGAGCCAAGATATTAAACAAATGAATAAAATATTCAAAAAACACCCCTCTCCTCCACTATATATACCACCCCTCACCACCCATTAAAATCACACCTCAAAAGACTTGATGATTGCTTATATTATTCCCATTTCCTCTCCCAAAAACCTTCCCCACGTTTTTTCTTTCTAGTATCATCAAAATACTACTTCTAAATTCCCTAAGGAGGTCCTTAAGGTGTAGAATTCAAGAGGTAAAATCCCCTTTCATTCTTTTAATTTTATTTTAATTTATTTTTCTTTTATTATCATTTACTTACCTCATAAGTCCAAATATTAATGATAAATATTGTATGATATATATATATACACTATATTTTTATTATATCAATGAAAAATCCACCATCATGTCTCTTCTCCTATCCCTTTTCTTCTAAAAATGAAAACATTTCCCGTGAGGTGCCAATTTACCACCTTCATTGCGGACATGTTTTTGTGTTTTAATTATTCCTATAAGGATTGTCATAAAACCATTTTATGATTCGTCCAGGCTTTAACAGACGTAATAGGACTTATATAATGTTCTAAAACCAGTATATATACATAATATTAATCCCTAATAGAAAACTAGTTCATGATGATAGCAAAACGCCAAAATAATCTAAATGGTTATCATTAACATTTTATATAATAAATCATAATAATATATGGAAAAAATAATATATAAGACCATTTAATCTTCTGTAATTTAATCAATAATAAATAATTTTAATTCTGGATGACCATTCCAATTTCACGTGATCTTTCATACATGTATACAAGTGAACCAATCATGAAAACCAAGGAAAAAAACACTTTATATTGATGAAATTGTATCTTTTAACTCATAAAAAGGTTATAAATTAACTTAATAATAGAAAAGCCCAGTCTGAGGCAAGCCTATGACCATTTATTAAAATAAAAGAAAGTTCATCAAGCAAGTACAACAAGGCAGAAAAGACAACTACAGATCGTAAAAATCATACCTGTCACCACTCTGAGATTTCATTTTATGATCATTGATTTTATGGGACATACTATTCGGTTTATTACAAAGTGGTAAGGATTTCTTATCATACCTCTATTTTTCATTTGGGTTATGATATCTCTCTCTTTACCCCAATGTAATTCTTATTTATTTTCATATAAATATTCTACATTCCACGTATATGTTCTAAATTCAACTATCCAGATCAGTTCATCTTTATTTTATGGGTAATTACATGTTTTATAAGGTTCCCTTTTCAATTCATCATAATAAAAAGAACTGATTTAAGGTAACTTACCAATTTTTTACCCATTTTCAAGTACACTCAATAATATATTTTAAGAAATTATTTTTTTAAAAATCAATATTTTTATTATGAAAAATTATCTTAGTTTATTTCTAGTTTTTTTTAATAAATTGATCCTTTATCCGCCTTAAATACTCTTATATCTTCTCTTAAAATGCACTAAAGGGGACCATTTATAAATCTTCTTAAAAACTCTTTTTACATGTTTTCACTTTAGTTGGACATAATTTATGCCTCAAACATCATTTCTTTGTCCTAAAGTTTTATTATCTATGATATTCATATTTACAATCTGATTTTATAAAAAATACAAATGATTTTCCAAAATAACTATTTTTTCAAAGGTAAAATGGTATTTCTCTCAAAAATTTATTAGTGATTTTATTAGAGTATTTTCATCAATGAATTGGATCCAAATATTCCAAAGTTGTATGAGACACTTTTATTTAAATATTTCTTTTTAAATTGATTATTTGATATATGAGGAATGCATTAGACTTAGTAAGTGATGAGAAGGGCCCAATATATCCCCTCGAAGCATCGGTAGATCTCATGAGACAAACTAGACCAGGTTTTGGCTGAGTCTTTATTGATTTATATATAATTCTTGGCCAAGTAATTGATGGAATGTTTATTAAATCTAACATTTTGCATTTCCTCATTATGATATTAGTAATAATATCCCATGTTATTATTCGACTAGTAGAATATCCATGGTTAATTTTCATTTTCATTTTATTATTTATATGGAATTATTTATTAATATTTTATTCCTACCATATTATACTCATGATTATATTTAATGAATTTTTTTTAGTTATTAACCAAGACTTATTTTTTATGTTTATTTTTGATAGCTTCATCTGTATTGTTTACCCTCACTAAGCATTTCAGCTCAACCCTTTCTTAAATTTTATTTTTCCCCACGATGTTAATATGTATATTATGAATGACTTATATTGATAATTTTAGAGTTTATGGATGTTTCCAATGGATTTGGTAAGAAGTTTTTCTTTTCAAGTTGTAATGTAAAACATATGTATGTGTATAGTCTTCTAAAGCTACTAAACTATTTGGTTCATCAGAATGTGACTTCCTTGCTTATTATAATAATGTAATTAAGTAAGACATGAGATCTGGGCTATTGGGGTCAAGTTCCTTAGAGTTGGTATCAAAGAAAGTTTAGTAGAAACCTTGGAAACTAGATTTAGAAAACATATATTTTTGAAAGTAACCATAATATAGATTTTGAGGATAAGCATAGAATAACATCCCATAATTTTTATAAGGTAGGGATTACGTGGGTTTTCATAGAAATGCATCTCTTTCTATATATTACAAGTGGATGTGGTTCTTACATAGATTTACGTAGTGGTAACATATCTGACAAGGTGCATCAGGCCTGACTCAGCGTAACCTGGTACACAATAACGTGCCTTAATGCACACCTAGTTTTTCACTCTTGTGGGATATGCTTAGGATAATTCAAATTTTATTTACAAACCATTATGAAATATTTAAAAGTAAACATGTCCCAAAAGAAACCATGTTTAGGATTTTGATACTAGCTACACATAAAATTTAAAAATTATGTTATGTATTTAACTAGTTGTGGTATTATATATAATGTTTCATAATGTTATAAAATAATATAGTGAATTCAATTATTTAGAAATGGTGCCTAGCAAATGTAATGGGAACTTCATCAATGAACATAATCCAATGATTAGAAATGATCATTTCTTCAATGGGTTTAAGAAAGTATTTCAATGGGTACTAGTCTCACAAACTTTCCCATCATAAGAAAATATAGTTTCATGTTCTAATATTAAAGAGAAATAGTTTTATATGTTTTATGAATTCAAAAGGAAGAAAGAGAAGAAGAGGGAACCTACAAAAATATAGATAAAGGGAATAAGCGAAAGAAGTATTTTACCACATGTAAAAATTGTGAAGGAAAAAACATTGGTATATAATTAAGATGAAAATGAGTTTTCTTGTAGTGTTGAGAGAAAGGATACCATGCATTTGAATGAAAGGGTAGAAAAAAGGTATCCAATGTTCAATGCTTCAACTGTAAGGAGATATGACACTGTGAAAATAAATGTCTTGACCATCAAAGTAATACACCCTAAAAGAAGCTAATAAACCATAATAAAGCTTATGCTACTAACATTAATGAAGAGTAATGATTAATATTCCTATATTTTTGGATTAAATTATTATATTATGATATTCTCGTTATAAAAATTATGAGATATATAAGGATTGTACGATAATAATGATTCTTTATGGAATTGGAAGTATGTGATAAATAACACTAGTAATAAAGGGAAATGTTTTTTTTCTAAGTTGATCTTATTAAAGACACATGAATTGGGAAAGATAACCCTAAATATGTGATTTATGTTGATATAATAATAAATAGATGTTTATGTATTAGTATTGGTGACCATGAAGGTGGTTAGTGATATGATTTTTTATGCTATGTTGGGATTATTAGATAGAATACAAGACTATAGTTTTTGAAGAATGAATGTTTTCATTAATATTTTAAGGTTATCAATGTATTCGTGAATATTGGTATGTGCTATTAAGTGTTACATTATTTATAGAATCTTATGTTAAGTTGATTTTGGATATTTTAGTGACCTAAATTCTAAATGTTGGGTTATTGAATATGGAAATTAATTTTTTAGATGAGTCTTAAGATTAACTACTTGTGGAGTGGATCAAGTTAAAATTTGAAAATTATTGTTTGTTGAAAACATATACTAACCTTTTTAGTTTCAATAAACATTTAAAGGTACAAGAAATGACTTAAGGACCATATGATTTTTTAAAACTGCTTTAGGTGTTAATAATTAATTTTGAACATTCATATCCATGTGTGAAGAGTGAAGTGAAAATAGATCTATGAAAAACCAAATGGTGTGATTATGATTATGAAATGGAATTTAATCATGTATGTTTATCTAGATATTATAAAAATCCTTCAAATCTAGGAAAAAGATTTTGGAAAAAATGTTTACCATTTTCTTTTCTTTCTATTTAATCCATGGTCTTTTAAACAATCACAAGAGTTACAATTTTTTTATGGTTCAATTTTTAATGAACATGTTCTATATCACTCTCCATCAGAACATAATATTTACATTTCTCTTCCATATCCATATTATCACTTTCCAGAAATTATTTCCTACCTTAAATTCTATTTTTTAGCAACCTTCACTTTTACCTTGCCCTCTTAACAAGAGCATATTATATTAACCTTATTTACAATGCGATTTTTCCAAAAAATAAATTTCAAGTATAAAACTCATAATTTTACATAGAATTTCAAATTTTGAGGATGTAATTTATTGAAGTAAAGTATAATGTAACACACCAAGATTTTACAGTATTCCCCGTTTTAAATTTAACTTCTTTGATGACTTACGAGATTAACAAATGATTAAATATTATTATTTAATTATTATAGTTATATATTAGATGTTGGTAATTGTTGTAATGAATTATATTAAGTAAATTATAAAAATATAGATTACACATGTTTGTAAAATTAATTCATTGGTTACCAAATTAATTATAAAAGAAAACCAATCGAACATAAGGATGTATTTTTAAAAACTATTTTATTCCAATATTGAAATTTTATTAAACAATTTTAGTGAAATATATTAATGAAAATTTTATATTTTATATTCAATAATACATTTTTAAATTCATCCAAAATATTTCTAGAGGCATAAAATAAGAATAAATCGAATTTTACACATAAAGGTTATATTTTTATAAATGCAGTTTTAACTTCTTTTAATGGAAAAATTATTTTAAATATAAATTTTTTCACTTTTATAAAATATATTGGAAAAAATAAAAATTATTTTTGAAAGCGTAATATGAAAATTTCTTTGGTTAATTTTTTGGTATTTTTTGGAAAGTTTCATTTTTGATGAATAATAATTTGACCGTTGGAATAATAATGCGACGGTTAGGAATAATGATGTGGCCATTTAAAAAAAAACTGACATATTAAAAGTATAAATAGAATTTACATATTTTATAAATGAAAACATGGTATATTTATATCATGAAATACGTAAATAAATGTTTTAAAAATGATAAATTAATTGTTAGCATTTTTATGAAACAAAATTGTTATTTAAAATTTGATAATTAATATATTGATTTAAATGGAATTTTTCTTTCAATATATATTAATTAATTATTAATTTGTTGTTTTTTTATTATAATATAATTTTATAAGACTGTAATTAATTTTTTAGTGTCATAAAATTAGTTATAGTTTTAAAATTTGTATTTTATCAAAAAATGTTGATTTTAGTTGAAAATTAAATTTATCATATTTAAAAAATTATTTTCAAAAAATGGATCTCTTTTTCTAATTCTAAACATTGAAAAAATTTTATGGTGAAGTTTTTGGATTTTTCTAAAATAGTTGAATTTTTAGTGAATAGTGAAATACGACAATTTATGATATTTAACAAATACATGAATTATTGTGTCGTAGATGGTTTATGGATGATGTAAGACCATAATATAGAACTATAATTATTTATTTTATTATATTTAGTGATAGAAATCAAATTATTCATAGTCTTGAGACAAAATAATAAATAAATGAATATTATATTAAAAAAACACCCCTCTCCTCCACTATAACTACAACCCCTCACAACCCATTCCCCTAAAACCTAAAAAGCCTTTAATATTGATTAAATTCTACCTATTTCCTCTTAAATACCTCTCCCTTAGGTTTTGGTCTATCTAGTCTCACCAAAATACCACTTCCTTGTTTTCTAAGGTGGTCCTTAATGTGAAGAATTCAGGAGGTAAAACCCCCTTCCATTTTTAATTATCCTTCAATTTATTTTTTCCTTTATTATACTTTTCTTACCTACTATATAAAATATGAATGATAAATAAAGTATATTATATATACTATAATGCTATTATGTCCATCGAAAATTGACCATCAAGTCACTTCCCCTCTTCCTTTTATTCTAAAAATGAAAACATCATCCATGATGTATATATTTACCACTTTTGTGGATGACGTGTTTTAATTTTTTAACTACTCTTTCAAGGATTTTCGTAAAACCATTTTTATGGAAAAAATGTCTTAATATAGGAAATAAAATTTATTTAATGTTCTATAACTCGTATATATACACAATATTAATTCATAATATAAAACTAGTTCGAGACGATCGAAAAAATGCCAAAATAATCTAAATGGTTATCATTAACATTTTATCTAATTAATCATACTAATATATGAAAAAATTATATACAAGAAAATTTAATCTCTTTAATTTTCATTAATAATAAATAATTTTAGTTTTTGATAACCATTCCCATTTCACATGATCGTTCATACATGTATACAAGTTAACCAATCATGAAAACCAAGGAAACAAACACTTCCAAATGAAGAAATTAAATCTTATAACTAATAGAAAATCCATAAGTTTACTTAATAAAATTATAATAAATCAAATACATGTTTAATAGGTTCTGAATTAAATTATCAATGAATCTAATTTCATTTTCCTAGATGTTACGTACAAGTGTAGAATGCTTTCAGACTTAAGGAAATGGTTTTCTCATCTCACTTTTATTTCTATGAGATATGACTTATTCACCACTATATATATTTTTTGGTGTATGTATACTTACCATTTATATATAATATCATGAATATATTTATATTAATGGTATTAAATTTTTCATTTTATGATAATTAATTTTAAGGGACATACTATTCGATTGATTACAATGTAGTAAGGATTTCATCCTGAACATCTATTTTTCATTTGGGTTGCAATTTCTCTCTCTTTACCCTAATGAAATTCTTCTTTATTTTCATATAATTATTCTAAATTATATTTATATGTTCCAAAATCAATTATCTATATCATTATATCTTTATTTTATGAGGAATTGCATGTTTTATAAGGTTCATTTTTCAATTCCTCCTGATAAGCTAGCCTAATTAAAGGGAACTTCCCAATTTCTTACCCATTTTAAAGTACACTATGTAATCTATTTTAAGCCATTTTCTTATAAACTGCTCTTTTTTTCATTAAAAAATATATTAGTTCATTTATAGTTTAACATAAACAATTGATATTTTTTCTCTTTAAATACTCTTAAATATTTTCTTAAATCGTACTGTAGTTTCCCATTTATAAAGTTTCTTAAAAAATATTTTTACTTGTTTTCAATTTAGTTAGACATAATTTATTCCTCAAATATAATTTCATTTTCCTTCCCTTTTCTTTTTGGTGATATTAATTTTTACAATATTATTTTCTAAAAAATATAAATGATTTTCCAAAAAGAGCTGTTCTTTCTAAAGTAAAAGAGTATTTATTTGAAGAATTTATCAATGAATTTATTAGAGTATTTTCCTAAATTATTATAATTTATATATTTCAAAGTGGTATGAGACACTTTTATTTAAATATATATTTTTAATTCTATTAAATTACATATGCGGAATGCATTGGACTTAGTATATGATGGGCGTGGCCTACTATAGCCCCTCGATGCATCAGTAGGTCTCATGAGGCAAACTAGGCCTAGTTTTGGCTGAGACCTTACCCATTTATGAATAATTATTATCCACAAACATTATGGTATGTTTATCATGTTTGAAATTATGCATTCTATAATTATTTTTTTAGTATTTAATATCCCATGTGATTATTTGACTAGTATAATATCCATGGTTATGTTTTATTCTCATGTGATTATTTATATGGAATTATTTTTTCAGATTTTATTCCTACTATATTATTCTCAAGATTATGTTTTAATGACTTTTGTTTTTATATATTTACCATGCCTTATTTTTTATGTTTATTTTTTGTTCCTCCCGCTTTATTTTTTACTTTTACTAATAATATGATCTCACCCATTTCTTATGTTTTATTTTTCCCTAAGATGTGAATATGTATATTATGAATGACTTGAACTATTAATATAGGAATTATGTATGGTTCCAATAGTGTTTCTATGTTGTATTCCTTTCAATTTGTAATGTAAAACTTATTTATGTATCTAGTTTTCTAATGCTGCTAAACTTTATGGTCCTTCGGGATGCGACATTGTTGTTTATTATACCAAGGTAATTAAGTAAGGAATCAACTCTAGGCTACTAGGGTCAAGGTCTTTACCATTTATTAAAATAATATTCCATGTTTTATTAATAGTTATTAATTTTTATATTATTAATTTTTGTATTTCAAAATTTATATGATAAATTTTTTGAGGAAAGAGGATTTCATTTTCATGGTAGGAATGCCTTTATAATGAATTTAGTTTTTCATCTACATTGACCTCTATTTTTAATTAATGTTATTAACATAAATTTTGATATTGAATATAGTTTATGCGTATTAAGTGTTAGTGTAATGATTAATTAAATTTTATCTTTAGTAAAGTATCTCTGGGTAGAGGGACTTTGGGTTGGACTACCTACCCACATGTAGGTTTATTTCTTATTTAGGCTGGTGAATGGGGTTGGCTATCTATCTCTATGGGATTACTCATTTGGATATTTAAAATATCATATAATTGTAAACCTTTAAATGAAATTTTCATACACCTAATGCATACGATGCATTATAATATGCATGAATATGTTTTTTATTTTATTTTTGGGTAAATAACACATACTTGTGGGTTATGTAAAGATTTACACATCAATATGATTTAAACATATTGATTTACTTAAGGGAATATGATTCCAAAATCAATTACAAGAAGAATGTATAAATAAAATGGAATAACATGAGATATGATGGTTATAAATACCCTTCAAATACTAGTTGTAATATTCCTTCCAAAATGACACTTGTCAAGACCTCGATTATCCAAATGGGTAGTTTCACACCACAGCGGGGTGCATCTAGATTATATTTTGTAAGGAAAGAAAGTAATGGGTGTCATTGGATAATCATTACATATGTTTTTTTCTAAAGTAGGGTTCCCCTATATTATCTTGTTATTTGATGATTTTTGATGTTTTATTTGGGTTACACTAGCTAATAAAACCCATGGGCTAGGATACCATAGGAATAAAGTTGGATTTGTCCATATGATAGATCAGACAAATGGCTTTCCAATCGACTATCCAAGATTTATTTATTATATTATTGGGATGAATACCAAACTAAATAACTAAGTGGTGAGTTTCATGCCATAATGAGGTCATTTGGTTATTGAAATATGAATCTTTGACCACTAGTGGATACGATTGATTTTTAATGGGGTCCATAATTTTCATATAATCCCAATTAATTAATGTACTTATTAATATTTAATAGTATGTTATAATTATCTAATAAAATATTAGTTTTTAGATAATATCATTATCATCATCATCAAGATAAAATTTTCTATTAACCCTTGATAAGAAAAAACATAATTTAAGCTACTCCAAAGACCGGTAACTTAAAAAAGTTATTAAGAATGATTGGTTATCTAATAAAATATATTAAAGAAAAATCTATCTGTCAAAATAATTCGTTCCTCAGTAACCATGTTTTTAAATTATTCAAAAAGTAAATCTATATAATTATTGAATTATAAAGTTATTCATTAAAGGTTTCATAGGAATTGGATGTAAAAATGGATTATTCTAGTTAGGGAATTTATCATTTTGTTATCTATATAAATGTTTCTAAAACAAGATTGAATTCACGAAAATTTTACATGATATTATAACAGTATTTAGAATAGATAAAATGGTTATATGATGTCTAGATTTTGGTACTGAAAGTATAGTAAAAGTGGGTAAATGTTTGACCTGAAAGAATAAAAGTTTGTTAAAAATGTCTACAATAATTCTTCAGGATGCCAGTAAATATCATTTAAACCTAGGGTTATTAGGAAGGAAGAAGAATAATTGAATATTATTGGATTATAAAATAAATAACTCATGGAGTTTGTGAGATTCCATGGAATACCCATGGCGGGTATAATAGTTATCAAAATATATTATTCAATTTTGAAAGGTATGAAATATTTAATATATATTTTATAATTTTTATAAATATTAAATAGTTAAAAATCAATGAAAGAATTGTTTGATATTTTAATTTACATTCATGGAGCAAAGATTTTTTACATAAATTATTTGAATGTAAATGATTTTATAAAGCTCAAATGAATCTAAGTAAATGATGAGTATATTTATGTCATTTTTCTTTATAATAGAAGTTGTTTTATTACAATGATCTTTTGTGAAAAATTATGAGATGATTAATTTTATACATGTGGTTTATGAATCATAAATTTCTATAACTTGTTATGAAAATAATATTTGGTTAAGAAGTGTTTTATCTAGGATAAATTTTTTTATCTAAATATTTGATAAAATATATATGGGATTTTGTTCCTACCACCCATAAATAGTATATTTTAATAAATTATTATTTTCAAAAAGGAAAGGTTTCAAACACATCGAATACCATATATGATATGGATATAATAGTATATTGGTTAAATATTCCTATTAAAATATAAATAAATTTTATTTACTAAAACAATAAGGTTTTTGTATCTTAATAAGATATTATTAAAATAATTTAGTGTCTAAGAGGATATTTGAAGCATGTTTGGGCTGATAGAAATTCAAAATTGCAAAAAATGATAACACCAATATTAAGTTAATTTTCTTTTCAAAATAATATCATAAAATGATTAGGACATGTGATAGTAAAGAGAAATGTAAATTTCTATATTTAAATACCATTGAGAAAGTGAATATCATAATTTTCTAAAGGATTATACCAGTCTAAAATTATAATTTTTTTCACTTAATATACTAAATGATTTTAGTATATATGAAAATAATGAAAAATTTAAGATGTTGCATTTATTTATCTTAAAAAGTTAAACACACAATTTCTTAAATGATTACACAAGACAAATTAAAATAGAACCACAATCAATATCCTAGAGTTTAGGATGTGGTGGTAAATAGAAATTTAAAGAGTTAAATTAGTTACCATAAAAAAGTGTTACCACTTTATCCTAAAGTAATTTTGGATAGAGTGGTAAAGAGAATTTTAAAGAGTTACATTAGTTATTATTGAAAAATTATTTTCACTTTATCCTAAAAGAGTTTAGAAGGACTGATAAATAATAATGTAAGTAGTTATATTATTTTAAGTAAAAATATTAACATAATTGGGTTTTAAGGATGATGATGATTAATTTATAAATATTTATAAGTAGAAAATAGAAGTTGTCATTATGAAATTTGATATTGACAAGTTTAGAAGTTTTAATATATTCAACAAGTTGAATAGTTAGTAATATGTTCCTAATTATAAGCATTATTCAAACAGTCTTACTTCATAGATGTTTCTCACTAAAGATTTAGTGGGAAAGCTATATTATATGTTCACATAGAGATTTGACTTGGATTAAATATTATGTAATGTGTTAAAAACCCAGAAAATATAGAAAACATATGCTTATCTTCATGTTTTACACATATGAGATGTGAAACCGATTCTTTTGTTTGGTTTTTTAAATATTATTAAAAATTTAAGGATATTAGATTGTGTGATGTTAATATTTTAACATTTTCATATTAAAGGGAACATTATTTTTATTTTTCTTTCACATTGGATACATAAATGCATATAAAGATATATATATTTTTTTGAAGTGAAAAATGATAATTGAAATCTCAAAGTATAACTTTGAGTTTATCCATAACTGATCTTATTCATGGAGTATTATAGTTTATGATTAAATTTTATTATTTTCAAGAGTAGTATTCTTATATAGTGATACAGAATATACACATGAATTATAAGATAAATAATATGATATTATTTGTGTATGATGAAAAACCTACTAAGTATACTACATGGAGTGTCATTCAAAGATGTATTTAGTATACTAGGGGTTCATATATCATATTTGTGTTGCCAATACCTGAGGTTGGAAAGATACCTATCACGATAACCTTTATAATTTGATACAATACTTATGCAAGTCCACATATGAACTTATCTAATTAGGGGTGGTTAAATATGATTCTAATCATGTAAACTACTAGAGATTAACAAATATGGGAATTTTCCTCTCATATGATGAGTAAAACATTATAGTCATATTTTGAGAAATATCATGTGAGTTTGTGGCTGCATATAGATATTTTATATCTATCTAAACAAGGGACATGAAATGTGGTTATCCAAAATTATGAATAACAAGGGATGTATTCATCGATTATTTCATTATATACTCTAAGAATAAATAATAGAATATTTGACTATATGAGATTGACATATTCAATGTCCCATGTCACTCAATGTCTTGGACAATTAAAAACATGAGAATAATTTTTTATATGATTAATATTGGTGGTAACATGTATAGAGATACATGTGTTTGATGAAGATCACACTAGATCCCTTTATAGATTTAGTAGAATTGATTATTTTCTATAGGATCCTATTTTCTTACATATATAGGTTTATAGATTTTTATTTGTTTTCAATTAATTAAAGGCCTTTAGGGTTATGTTTTGTGGTTGATTGAATGGGGATTGAGTTTATCTCATATATCCACTTTAAATGGGATTAGAGTTAATCCAAAAGTGTTTTTCATTGGTATTCACATGGTATTAGATATGATATGATACAAGGTTAATTTAATGATAAATTTAAAAAAAGGAGTTTTGGAAGATATAAAAATGAATTCTAGTTATGGTTTTATGATTTATTTTATTTGATACAATGTAAGGTGAAATCATTCAAATTCATTTAGGATTTAGTGAATTTTGGAGATTTATGGGAATATTTATTAAAGTCTTATATATATATGATATATATTGCTTGAAATTTATTATTTTCATGAATAAAAGGTTATACTATTTTATAAAATTTTACATTTCATTAAAATGATAAGATGTTATCATTTTTTGTTTCACTCACATAGGATATCATTTAAGAAACAATTTCATAAGATGAACAAATGGGATTTAAATGAATATGATGCATGAACTAGTCAAGACACTAATAAGTGATGTACAAATTCATGAATTAATGCTCGAACTAATCAGGAGTTCCCCCAAGTGATTTATAAATACTATAACCATATGATGGAATAAGTGAAAGGATATTCAACCAATGAATTATGGAACCTGTAGCTCTCTTTATTCTTACTCCTTTCCATGCTGAGATGATAGCACATCGTAGGTAAAAAAAGAATATTTTTTATACAATGGATTATTCAGATCATCCTATGGATACTGATGGATGTGTTATTATTTTTATTTCCACTAAGTGATCTTCATCAAATTCATATAGATATAGAGATGTTTCATTGAATCTTTGGTGCAAGGTACTCCATTTATAGTGGTTATTCCTTTTTTATGAAGTTTCATATTATATTTCATGTATATCCTCAATAATTTTTTTAACCTATTCTATTACTTTTTATTAATATTTTTTTGATTCTATTAAATCACTTCATCAAGACCCTATATTTCCCCCAAAACCTTATTAATCAATGAGGTTTCTAAGTGGATATTAAATTATTCAATGTAACTATTTTATTTTATTTAATAATTCTTCTAATTATTTTTCTTCTACCTCTTCTTAAATATTAGTTATCACTATATTAAATTTTTTTAAACCATTAATATTCTGTAAATTTAACATTACCACTATATAATATAATATTTTTCATTATTAAATAATTATAAAATTATTCTATTTGGGAAGGTTTTAACACCTTCTCAAATTGTAACATCCCGCTCCCCTCCCATTGGTTTGGGAAGAGTTAGTGGATGATACTAGCCTTAGGTGAAATCCCCATGACACTAATGGTTGGAAATAAATTCCAAGCTATCTATAAATTTTTGGGGAATGATTTTCCCTTTAAATATAAGACAACTAAAACACAAGACAATAACCAAACAAGACACTATTTTATGCATGAGCATAAAAAAAATGAACCAATAAAAAACATAACTAAATGACAATATCAAAGTACAAAGAGGAAACCAAAACAAAGAAATATCAAAGACACCATGTCCTCGACTCAACCTCTCCTATCATAATATAGGCTCTAACTCCACATGTATAGCATAAGGTATCAATAAACATACTATAGAATTGAGATACCATGCCTTTAACTATGGATCAATAAATAACATTTGAAAATGAACCATTGTGCACATGCAGTGGATAAGTACAAAACTCAGTAGGATTTACCCAATGACTTCCCAACTTATTCCACTAGGATATAAAATGTCATCAAATTTATATGAAAAAGTTTAAAAATAATTTAAATTTGTTTATATCATACTATAAGACCATTTTTGAAACAAAAACGTTTCAATGGAAATTAATACAACAAGACTATAAAACATTTCTCATATCATTTGGATTACAAATTTTACACATCCACACATGCACACATGCATTCCTAAGTGACAGTTCCATACTCATGCATAGTCTCTTGTCAATTTAAAAATTCATAATAAGGTAACCATATAATAGGCTCTCTAAGATATAATTCCACTTCTACAGGGTCATGTCTATTGAAAATGTACTCACAAAGACCATTATTCCAAAAAAAATCCAAAACAACCACGCCAATACATTCCAATAAAAAATTTCTTTTATTGAAAACATTTTTAAAACCAATTTACATGAAACAAAACCAAATCATAATTTTAAAACCATTATTTTAAAGTCATTTACCAAATGATGTTTCCACAAACCTACCAATTTCTGTAATTTCCAAGAAAACAACACTAAAGAATTTTTCTTCAAACCACACAAGGGTTTCAAAAAAAAATTCAAGAAATTTAATCATTTTGAAACTAAGACTTTATCTTCAAATAAATATGATTTGAGAGAGAATCCACATACCTTTCAACATTGGTGAAAATGAATAATAAAATAATAACCTTAAAAAACATAGCTTGAAACCCCCAAAACATCCTTAGATCTCATTTCATTTAATGAAAAAAATATTATACCATGAAAATTTGCATCGAAAAACAAATATATATCCCCAATAGATTATATAAATGACTAAAATTTTGGTAAGAAGAATATATCTAAGGAAAATAATGAATAATGAGCACTTACTAATGAATTCAGGCCTCTAATGCTCTTTGATTCACCTTGGAATCACTCCCAAATTGAAATGAATATCCTCCACAACCTAGGGAGGAAGAGAAATTTGAGTTATGGTTTGTTTATTGTAAAAAATGGTATTAATAAGATAAATTGAGTTATATACACTATTTTCTTATCTATTTTTTCATGGTTCATGGTTAGGAAAATTTTACACTAATTGTTTGTAATGTCCTGACCTGAGATCCACTGAACCTGTGCCCTGAGCCAGTAGGTCACATGGCCTCAAGCATGCGTACCCATATGCCAGAGGCTACCAACTAGTAGGGAGGGTGTGTTGGTGGTATAGTGGGGATAATATACCCTCATATTAGAGTGGCATAATAGATATAATAGTTAAGAGAAAACAATAGAAGAAAAATATAAGAAGACACTATGACAATTGGACCAGTAACCCACTATAGTGAAAGGTGAATACAAAAATAATAATAAACAACTATAGAACAATAAATAATAAATAATCTATAATAGTATAAATATCTAACAAGTTGTATCATATACAATGATTTCATGGAATATTGATATAAAAAAGGGAAATATGGGACATAAATTTACAAAATTCTATAAAAATCAACAAAAAAGACAAAATATTATTCCTCTAGTATCTTGAGAATAAGATCGATCCACTTATCCCATGCTACATACTATAAGTAAAATAAAACAAGAATCTCTAGCAGGGTGGTTTCCCTTATCCATACCTATAAATAAGTAATCTGATCTGGTACCAAAGGCATCTTGGGTAGTGTGTAACAAAAAATCTCAGTAAGCCACCACAAATAGTGTCTATATGTAATCCATACTAGGTATATAGAGAAAAAAATGTGAAATTGTAACTAAATGATATGAAATTATAGAAATAAATAAATACCACCCAATTCAGGTTCTTATAGGACACCTGGATGGCTCTACCTACTTCGCGCATTGGTCGGTTCAAGAGTATGATGAATAAAAAAAATATAGTATATATATATATATAAATTATAGTAATATACTATATCCACCTATATATATTATGTACATGAGGATTCAAGTAGACGTATACCTGAATACTATGTGTTGGATAGACCTGGGGCGTAACTCAAGAATCCATAAATGGAATAATGAGCTATAGGGTCTAATAGTGTGTACACGCCCTAAATATCATAATGAATGTTAGTTTTCATTATCAATAATCGATATAGGTGGGGTGAATCATCATTCTCAACCCCCTAAATGAAGTAATGTTGAACAACGTGCTCATTGTTCAGATACAAGTATAATAGTGAGAGAAGTCATGCTCAACACCCGATGTAAGGGAGAGTGAAAAATCATGCTTAATAAGTCCCTTAACCGTAATTCCATAGACAATGTCAATTTATTAATAATAATAACAATAATATCATGTGGTATTACCACTTTAGTATAATAATATTTAATCCCAATATATAAATGGGTGTCACAGTTCATGAAATCCACATATAATAGCATGAATCAATTTGGTGTGGCCTTTCCACCCATTAATATTCATTATTATTAATCAAATAAATTCATTTAAGAAAAGAAAAGTATCTTACATTAGTATTTTCAATATATTATTAATCGATTCATGTAATTAAGGTATGTAAATTCTATTTCCTATAAGCCAAGAATCCAAAAGGTTTTTTTTTTCACAAATAAACAACTATATGAGAGTGGTGGATTTAATTTACAATCCAAGATAAACACTTAGAAGGTGTTATAGTTACATAATCAATTATATATAAAGTTTAAATTAAACCATCACTCCCAAAGGGGTGTCTATGGTTGAGGTTGACATCCTATAACTACATGGAAAGGGTCTATGAGAGTATAACATCACGAGTTTATTTATTTAAGATCAAATAAATTATTCTATGGGAATGTGTGGTAATGTTCAGAATGTGTCATAATGTTGGGGCTATGAAAAAAACTTTAATTTGAAGGAAAAAAACTAGACTGGATATGTTAAAGTTGTAGATGACTCCTCATTCAATATTAGTATCAAATTAGAAGTAGACTAGATGAAAAATAAAGAATAGAGCCAATTCCCTAAAAATAGGGCATACGATCTTTCACCTAAATATCATAAAAGATGTGAAGATAAACTAAGATAGTAAGGAAGAGAACTCGGGGGTATACCTATATCTATATAACTCTTCCTACAAGACATTATTCAGAGTCTGGATCAAAGAGAAATGGTGATCCCTAGATTGAGAAGGAAGTGTTCTCACGAGAGAAGAATGGAGAGACCATTTTCTTGAAATGATGAGAAGAAAATGAGTGTTTAGTTTTTATGATTATTAATGGTATAATTTTAAATTTACCTAAACATATAAGGATTCATGTTTTGGATGAAAAGTTGGCCAAACCGTACGCCAACTATACACACCTCACTATCTAAGGAGGGACTACCAAGGTCTAGGCACATGTTTTTCCAAACCATTATCAAGCTTTGCAAAGCTCACTATCCCAAAACCTTCTAAAACCCTCTTGCACATGCGTTTGGGATCATATGATTATAGACAAACAATGTGGCCTCATAAAATCCACTGAGTTCTCCACATGGTAACGCCACATAGTTACCCTGAGTAGTTAGTACTAGTAATGAGGTAATCATGTAACCCACTCAGTTTTCCCATTTCTCAGATCTCCATGCTCTAAATAATCCCTAAACACTCTTGGAACCTTCTATAGGCCATAGTGCACATTTACGAAGAGAAAAAATATTAAAACTGGAAAAAAAGACATACCTTTGAGAAAAATATGTTTCATTTCAAATTTCTATCCTTAACGAAACTCATCCCTAAAATGGCTTTTTGAGGGTAAAGAGGTATCCTACAAGAATTGTTCCCACCACTGGGATTGTATATCAACTTCTTGCTCCAAAGTCTCATCCTATACTCTATCATGCTTCTATATCACATGTACTAAAAGGACCAACCTACCTTAGAGTGTATTCAAGCTCTGATAAAAAATATAATTTAGATACTTCTCAAAGGAAACATAATCATCTTACTCGACCTCATCAATTTGGAATACACATGATGTGTTTGGATAATATCAGTGTAGATGAGATACTTGAAATACATCATGCAAAGACTGGTATCTCCGAGGAAGTGAAATATGGCAAGCCATTGGTCCGATCTGATTCATAACCTCAAAGGGTCCAATGAATCGAGGAAAAATCATACCCTGCCCTTGAATACAACAATGCCCAAAACATGTCGAGACTCACAAGAAAACCCAATCTCTGACCTCAAAATTGAGAGGTCATTGATATTAGTTGGCATATGACTATTGTCTGGACTAAGCTATCAACATGCACTTTCTGATCAAATGGACCTGCTCAGTAGTCTCCTGGATGAGATGTGGTCCAAGAAATGATGCCTCACCTACCTCTAACCAACACATAGGCGATCAAAAAGGAAGAAAATATAAATAATCATAAGGACCCATATCAATGGTAGCATTAAATATTTTTTTTAATAATTGGAATCAATAAGGGGTATGTGTTTCTCCCAAGAACCCCCAAAGTTAAGGACACATGTAAGAAGATTTTCAGCTTACACCAAAATTGTATGATCTGTCTGTCCATTGGTTTGAGGGTGACATGTCATGCTCAAAAGAACCTATATAACCATGGATTTATATAACCCCTTACATAAACAATACATGATGCTATAATACTTTTAAAAATGATCAATTTTGGATATTCAAAAAGTCATATGAACACCTTGACATATAACCTCCCTGGCTCATGTACCGAGGAGGTATCTCACATAGGAATGAAGTGTGTGACCTTCATCAAATGATCAATGATTACCTAAACAATATTTTTTTACATGAGGTGATACAGGTAATCCTGTAACAAAATCCCTAAAATTATCATCCCATTTTCACTCAAGAATGGACAATGGGTGTAAAAGTCCCACCGACCGCTGATGTTTCACCATCACCTACTAATATATGGAACACCAAGTGATAAAATCAGTTATCTCCCATTTCATACCAGGTCACCAATATAAGTGACATAAGTCTCGGTACATCTTGGTGACACCAAGATGAATTGACCATGTTGAGTTGTTAAATTACCACATCCTCTCCTCTATGATGTTAGCTAGAACCCAAAGACTCCCATGAAAGTGTAAAGTGTCATCCTCATCCATGATCCTACTAGAAGATGAATCATAAAATGATATACTTTCTATTAGGACTAGTCCTTTGATATCAGAAACTTACCTCATTCTCATCCATTCCAGAAGGGTAGAGGTCACTACTAAGGATGAGAGGATAGACTTCCAATCATCCTCTTTAACCTCAATGTGAATCTATGAAAATAAATCCATGAGCTTCCAATTTACACAGACCTCCTAAACAGCCTCCATCTGAGTCTTCTGACTTGGAGGATCTGCTACAACATTTCCTTTCCCTGACATATAAGCAAGCTCAAAATTAAATGAATGAAGGCAATCAAACCATATGAACTTCCTAAGATTCAGATCATGCCATTCAAAGATTTAATTGAGAATTTTTTATCATAAAATACTTTAAAATGATCTCTAAATAAATATTGTCTCCAACAGCATTAAGCATGAATTAAATAATCTAGCTTGAGGTTGTGCATTGAATAATTTCAATCTTGAGGCTGAAAATAATGAGATTTGTATGTGAAAACTCACACATCCTGCAGTTTAACCACTCCTAGCCCGATACCTGATGTGTCATAGTAAATATTATAGATTCATTTTGGCTTTGGTAGAATTCAGATTGGAACTAAAATCAAAAATCCCTTAAACTCTTAAAATCCTATTTCACAAGCTTATAAACTTATGAATTTCACACCTTTATTTGTTAATCCCATGAGAGGTACTACAAGGTATGATAAATCCTTGATGAGGCATCTCTAATATCTAGACAGCCCTAGGAAACTCAAAATATCAAATACATTCAAGAGATTATCTTAAGAAAACATGACTATAACTTTCTATTGGTCTACTAAAACTCTTACCTTAATGATAATGTGGCATAGAAAATATATTTTATTGTTCCAGAAGTTTTATTTGATGATCTTATCATAAATATGATTGTCTATTACAATATTTATCATGATCTCAAGATGGTTGGCACGGTCGCATTGAAAGCGTGAATTCAATAATATGTCTTCTATAAATACTACCAAAAATTAACCCATATATAGGTGGAAAACCCATTTAATCAAATCCATAAAAACTATAAGTGTGTTCATATGATCAAACAACTAGGCCAGATACTCATATAGACTATACCTACTTCTGAAAGCTATGAGAGGCATATCTAATGAAAAAAAACACACATGATGATATCCCATAATCAAATAAATCTTTAAAAACACTCTCCCTCCTTAGAGATGATAGAATAGGTCATCTATTTGAGGTAATGGATACCTATTCTTTACAATAATCTCATTGAAATAATGTTAATCTAGACAAATCATGTGGGTACTATCCTCATTTTTTGGAAAAGAGGACCAGGAAACCCCAAGAAGAAGTGATGGGGCATATAAATCCTTTAGCCTTTAGATCCTCCATCTATTTATTGAGGTCTAGAAGATTTATAGTTTCCATCATCTAAGGAGGAATGGTCACTGGTTCTTCTCCTAGAACTATATCAATAGTGAATTATACTTCCCTGACTGGAGGTAGCCCAAAATAGTTATTAGGGAATATGGCCCTATAAAAATCCACCAAGGGAGGGAAAATTTTATATTTTAACCTCTGATTATCCAAGAATATATTGGGAATAATGGATGTCACACTGGACGTCCCCTGATGCTTAGGTCCTGATCGCATAGTGTGGAAATCCCATTCCCCCTTATGCATTTTCCAACTACCCTTTGGTGATGTAAACATCACCCTTTGATGATAACTGTCAATGGGGGGATCAATAGGGAACTAACCAATCCATCCTGATAATTACATCAAACCCTTTCTTGTCAAGGATGAAGATATTCCATATGAATAGATATCCTCCTATCATAAGGGGACAATCATTATAATAGATAACACTATCTGATCAGATACCTATTTGGGTATCGAGCATCATCACACCATAGACATGTTCCATCTTAAGGCCTATAATCTCCCTGATTGCCTCAAATATAAAATTGTGAGATGCACTTGTGTTAAATAAAGTCGGAATAAAAGTCAAGGCTACTAGAACATTACATATAAAAATTGATGGTCCAAAAATCTACTCCTCTGGCATGGGTTTCACTGCTTGTAACTGGTCTATACTACAACCTTGATTCATAGCTTGACAACCCTGAAAAATACTTCTCTACTAGCAATGAGAATCTTGAGTCTAATTACATATGACTTGACCAAAACCTTGACCTAAGAGGTCAGTGGTATTCCAACTACCTTCCTAATGAGATACTACTAGACCACTCATGAAAATGGGGTCGATGTAGATCCCTGCTTGCTAGGAACTGATGGAATAGTCTTTTAGAAAAACTGGATATGACCCATTCTACCACAGCCTCTGTATTCCACTAGGTCCCATAAACACTGGGGTTTCATATTTCCTGACTTCTCACACCTATAAAAGATAAGAAAGTTGTTAGTATGAGATTCATGAATGCTAATACCCTTATGAGAAACATCGAAGTGATACTTGTTCCTACTAAAAGAACCACTGGTAGTTCTGGGTGTTGAACTATCCTAGTTCCACCCATTATCTTCCTTAATATTTCACTATGTAATAAGGGAATGGTTGGATATCTCATAAATAGTTTTCTACTTGAAAACATTGACCTTTGATTTTGTGGAGTATACTATCCCATCCTCGAATCACCAGGTGGTCATAAGATCATAATAAGATAGAGTCAACATGAACCATTGTAGCTTAAAAAATATTGAATAATACTCCATTCAAGTCATTTATCCCTGATACAGGTTCATAAAATCTCTATCTTGGTCAGTCCTTAGAGTCTGTGGAATGAAATAATCATAAAAGATCATAAGGAAATCAGCCCAGATCATATCGCGATGTAGGTCTTTCTAGGTAATAACATTCACCATCCCTTGGTATAATCATAGAGTATATAATTTTCATGTATGACCCTCCGATATAGAGCCACCTCCAAATGTTCAAAGATAGAAAGTGTGGCCTCCATCAATGAATCAATAACCTGATGTCCTCCATCCCTCGAAAATGTGGGAGGATTATGCTGCTGGAACTCCCAAGTCAAATATTCCAGTGTTGGGGTAGGTCAAGTGACACCTTGTATATTTTTCATCATGCAGATAAAACCCTCTTAAAACTAGGTGTTAGTTCCCATTTCAAAAATTTAAGGTAGTTCCATAGGTGTCACTACTGGAGGAATCACTGGCGGCTCAAGGCCTTCCACCAAAAGTGCATGGTCATTACTACATTTGGGGAATCCGACATGAGGCTATCTTGGGGTCATGATGCTAAAATTACAAATACATGCCTCATAAGAAACCATAATAGTCAATAGATTATAGATATATAACTAGGAAAGGTAAATAACTTTCATATGAATATATCACACTATTCTATCTGCTTGAAAAGTCAGGTCTAGGGGGTAAGTAAATACCATATTAGGCTATAATAATGTTTGAGACACACCCAAATACGCACTACTAAGTCCAGGTTTGGGTCTAGGTCTTATGTCACCATAGGGTTTCTGATATATGGAGTGTCAACTAGATGGTATAGAAGAAAATAATATTTACTTTACAATTGGAATCACATTTAGCGGTAACCTTTTTAATTATGAAGTTAAATTTCTTTTAAGTTATTAATATTTTATATATAATACATATATCATGGTTTTGAATTAGTATATCTAGAACCCAAAATTTGGTATAATGGAATAATTAAGGAGACATCCCCAATATATTAAAGGAAACATCATTTATATTGACGTAGGTACTTTAATTAGTCCAAATATATTCTCCCTCAATAATGTTTAGTATATTTCAATATATATAACCATTGAGCACTAACTATATGAAACAGAAAATTTCACATAGAAAGTAGATGTGGCTTGAAAAACTTCATGACATATTAGTCCTGTTGTGCCTATAATAATGCATGAAATGAAAAACCTAATTTCATCCGGTCAAGATAAAAGAATCTTATTATAATAACACCAATAATATTAAAATCATAAAGTGTGTATTTCACCCAATGGCAATGTTTTATCGACTAGAACTGGAGAAATCCAATAACAAAAATATCTCATCCCAGGTAATTTTAGTTTTCCATGTACATGTGTTATCTATGCTTAGGAATAGGCTCATTCAAAAATTCCATTATCCTAGTATCTTTTCTACTACCCAAACATTATGAAAAATGAAAATAAACCACTTTGATACAACTTTATAACATCCCAAACCATGATCCACTTATCCCGTGGCCTAAGACAGTGGGTCACATGGCCTCAAGCGCACCTCCCGACACACGAGAGGTTATCAACTAGTAGTGAGGGTGTAAGGGTACTAGATTGGGGATACTATACCCTCATATCAGAGTTCCACAATGGATAAAATATTTAACATACAAAAACAGAAGCATAATATATGTAAGAACTATGAAAACTGGACCAGTAACTCGTTGTAGTAGAATCAGAATAGAAACTGATATAATAAACAACTATAAAAACGTAAATAATCAAGAAACTATAATAATATTAAATTACTATAGGATGATTCATATAAAATGATTTCATGACATGATGATATATAAAAAAGGGAAACAAGGGACTAAAATATACAACATGTTATAAAAATATAAAAAAATGACAAAAGAGTGATCCTATAGAATCTCGAGTGTAAGCACAATCCTATTCTCAAATGATCTATACTATAAGTAAAATGAATCATGAATCTATATTAGGGATGATGAATGTATCCATGCCTACATACAAGTAATCAACTCAGATACCAAAGGTGGACCAAGTTGGGTGTGAGATAAAAACCAAGTAGGCCACTACCAATGGTGTCTATAAGTAATACTGTCTATGTACATAACAAAAAAATGTGAAAGTATAACTAAATAACAAGAAATTCAAGAAATTAATTAATTCCATCCAACTTTGGTTCCTACAGGACACCTGACTTGCTCTACCTACCTCGGTATAAGCCAATATAAGAGTCTCATCAATAACCATATAAATAGTAATAATATATATAATATAGTTATATACTATATACACCTTTATGGACTAAGTACGTGTTACATAATTATCCATATACTTGGATACTAGGTGATGTATGTACGCGCGGTGTAAATAAAGTGTCCATAACTAGTCTAACGAGCTATAAAATCCAATAGTGGGTACATTCCATGATTATCATAATGAATGTGAGTCGTCAAGCTCAACACTTGAGATAGGAGGGATGCATTTTCAAGCCCAACACCCTAAATAGAGGAATTCATAACATCATGACCATCATATAAATACAATTATAATGGTGAGAGACATCATGCTCAATACTCGATGTAAGGGAGAGTGAAGCATCATGCTCAACAAGCCCATTAACCATCATTCCATAGCCAATTTCAATGGTGTAATCATAATAATAATAGTATCTTATAATATTACCATTTTAGTACAAGAATCATCATGTCCAATATATAAATGTGTGTCATAGTTCATGATATACACATATAATAACATGCATCAATTTATCATGGCCTTTCCACCCATTAATATTCATTATAATTAAAGAATTTAAATAAGTTCATAAAAGAAAAAAATCTTGAAGAAATCCATTCAATATATAATTAATCAATTCAATAAAATAAGGAATTTATAAATAAATAACTTAGAAGGTACTTTATAAAGTTGGAAAAGTAGATCGGAGTGGAAAATTCCATTTACAATCCAAGACAAACACCCAAAAGGTTTTTTTGGAAACTTAATCAATTAAATATAAATGTTAAATTAATCTGAAACACCCAAATGGGTGGTTATAGTTGAGTTAAACATCCTCTAACTAGATGGAAATGGTCCAAAAGACTATAACATCACGAGTTTACTGATTTAAGATCAAAGAAATAATTTTAGGTCATCACGTGATAATGGACTTCATACAGCGCAATGATGGGGCTTTCAAAACAAACCCAGTTTGAAGAGAAAAAACTAGACTGCCTACCTTAAGGCCGTAGATGACTCCTCATCCAATATCATCTTTAGATTATAAGTAGATTGGAAGAAAAATGAAGAAATGTTCCAATGACCACAAAAGAGGGCATAATAGCTTACACCTAAATAACACAATAGATATGAGGAGAAACCGACATGGGAAGGAATAGGACTTGAGAGCACACTAGTAGCTATCCAATGATTTATATGGAGGTTTATTTTGAGTTCATATTGAAAATAAATGGTTATCCATTGATGGAGGAGGAATTGTTCTCATGGGTGGAGAAGGGAGATCTTATCTGCTAGAAATGAAGAGAAGAATGTGAGGTTTTAGTTTTTAAGTTTATTAAGGGTTGAATAAAAAATTCACTCAAATAGATAGGGTCACACAATTTTGATGTAAATTTGGCCAAAGCGTGCACTAGCCATGCACACCTCACTATCTAAGGAGGGACCACGCATTGTCTAGGTGAAAAATTTTCCTAAACGTGTCCAATCAGTGTGAATATCACTTTCCAAACACACTCTAAAACCCACATGGGAATGAATATGGGATTTAATTGTTTCATATAAACCTTTTGGCCTCCTATAGGTTACTAAGTGCCCAACATAGTTACCCTGCATGGTTAGTACTAACTGTGTTATAACCATGTAACCCACTCTCTTTCCCATTTATTAGAGATATGGGATCAGAAGAAGCCCCAAATGCTCCTAGAAAATTCCTTAGTCCATAATTTATGTTTACTAAGAAAAAAATGATTCTAACTGAAGTAAAAACGAGTCATACCTTTTATGAAAATCCTGGACGTTACATGTGCATGAGCCACTACATCCAAACACACCACACATGGTTGGATCTCACATTTAGAAAAATTGTGCGCTAACCATGATATTTCCCTCTGTCCAACCCTGTAAAATTTCTCATGGGAATCCATAGGGTTTGGCTAACCATGTTCCTAAAAATTCACCCAGTTAATGCCCAAAATTTTAGTTTTACAGTTTCTAGGGAGGTGTTTCACGTTTTCCAATAACTGTGCTCAAACTACGCACTTCTAGAAAAGCATAAAAACCATCCAAAACTCATCCTAACTTCCAAAAACATAACCCAATAATTTTATTTTCACAAAATACATAAATAAAGGATCAAGTACCTTAAATCAGGGGAGATTAATTCTACCAACCATGGGACTTTCCATCCCCATAAAGTAAAAAAATACCATTTTCTTGAAAGAGTTCGGGCCATTGCTCCCCCATTTCTTTCTCATGATCCTACATTTATTCCTCAATCTGACCATGTTTCTATAAAATATAAACTATTCTGATGATTTTCCCATGCAAGAATTTATCTTTCCCATCCACAATCTATACTGGAAAATGAAACAATGTATCATTTGGTTGTAGATCAATGTGATCCCATCGAATCACATGATCAGGATGAGGTTGATACTTTTTCAATCAAGATACATGAACAATATTAGGCATTGAACTGTACCTTAGTGTCAAATACAACTGACATTCCACCTCACCAACCCATTCATGTTTCTAAAAAGGGATTATATATCAAGAATATAACTTTCTCTACTTTCCAAAAATGACAATGCACAATCCCTGGATATATTATCAAGAATACATGATCACTCACCTCAATTTAAATTTTCCATCGATGATGATTCACATATGATTTTTGATGACTCAAAGCAGTCTCCATACTCTTTTTGATCAATTGAATCTTATTCATTTTCTATCGCACAATTATTGGTCCAACTAATGAGGCCACACCTATTTCTATCGAACAAAGCGAAGAATGATAATAAATCCCATATAATGCTTCTAAAGGAGCCATATTTATCAAGGATTGATAAATTTTTTCATATGAGAACTCCACTAACGGTATGTGTTCCTCTCATGAGCCACCGTAATATATTACACAATACCTAATCATGTCTTTCACCAATAATATCATCCTTTTAGATTTCCCATCCATTTGAGGATGCCATGTTGTGCTCATAGTCACCTAATTTCTAATGGAATATTGTAAGGACTTACAAAAACTAGATATAAAGCTCGACCACATTTTGATTATATGAGGATTTAAATTACATGCCTAATTAAAACATCAAAATATATATTTTTGATAATTATTCCTCCATATTGGATTCAAGAATAGGGATGAAATGGGAAAAATTTGTGAGCTGATCCACTATTACCCATACAAAATCATGTTTCTAAACTATCTTTTCTAGAACAATTAAGAAATCTATAACAACCTACTTCCATTAAAACATGAGTATTGGTAAAGAATACATCATACCAGTTGGATAATAGTTCTCTACCTTAACCTACTAAAAATGAATTCATCTTAAAACAAACTCAAGAACTTTTATTTTCATGCCAACCCACCAAAATTATGATTTCATTTACTTATACATATTCAATATCCCTAAATGAAAATATAATATAAAATGGTGGTAACATGAAGGATTAATTCCTAACAAGAAATAGGTATGAATTTACAACATCTAAACAAAAAAACACAACTACGATCTAGATTCTACCCCTTAATGGTCTCCAAACCATTGAGTTTTGACCTTATAGAAACACATTCAGAACCAGATTTATGTGCCTCTTTAACCTTCCCAACCAAATCATGAACAAATGAAACCTATAATTAAACTACAAAACTACCTATATATTCACAATACAAGTGCATATCGACTACCAACAACATTTGTTTCCATTAAAATGAACCTTCTTTAACTAATTAACTATATGATTTTATTCTTAATACATCCTCCACAGAGTTCCCTTTACTTGATATATAAATTAAATAAAGGTTAAACATTAAAATATACTCCATCCATATTATTTATCTCAAATTCAAATTCTTTGTGAGAAAATGCCTTTCAAGCTCATATGATCTATAAAAACCTTAAATTTATCACCAAATAGTTAATAATTCCAAGTATTAATTTCATGGACTAATGCATATATTTCTAAATCATGTGTCAGCCATTTATTATGATGCAACTATATCTTATATTCACTATAAGAGAAAACATGATATCCCCTCATGAGAAAAAACCCCAAAACAGATTGAAAGCATCAAAATACACCACATAACCTTGCTCTGATTCAATAAATATTATGACCAGTGATAATGTAATGTGAAGTTTAAGCTCTTAAAATTATTTTTGATATTCATTGTTCCATTTTAATAAGACATTTTTCCTTTTCAAATATTTCGTTGGTAAATATAGTAATGAATAGTCAAAAACAAAACATTGGTAATAATAATCCAAGTCAAGGAGACTACCTATCTCAAAGACATTATTTGGGGTTTTCAAGAGATCATTGCCTATATCTTTTTTGGATAAAAAACGCCATTTTTATATATAACATGAAAAATGATACATACCTCTTATGTAAAAAAATCACATTTTAAAATTTTGGCATACAAACGATGATACCACAAGATACCCAATGATATTTACAAGTGTTTATCGTGCTCAAAACTTGTCCTAGAATACAATGCATGTCATCCACAAACACCATCATAAAAGATTCTAAATACATTTGAAATATAAAATTAATCAATGCCATAAATACATCTAGTTCATTCAAAAGAATAGAAGGAATAACCACATAATCCTAATTTCCACATCTACTTATGAATGATTTATTAGAAATATCCTCCACATAAACATGTAGTTGGTGATAACCTGAACTCAAGAAAATTTTAGAGAACCACTGGGCTACCCAAAATTGATCAAATAGGCCATCAAGGAATTTAAGAGAATACATATTAATTATGGAAACTCTCTTGAGAGTATGATAGTCAACATAATTATTTATAGTTCTATCTTCATTTTTTACAAAAAAACTAGTGCATCCCACCAATATGTATGAATCTGAATGACCCCTTTACTTTACCACTCTTCTAATCAGTATTTACATTTCATTAATTATATTAGTGCCATTTGATAATATATATGTGAGATGGAACTGGTCCCTGGTAAGAGATCAGTCATAAACTCTAGTTCACTTTTTGGTGGAAAACCTACGATTTTTTGGGAAAACATCTAGAAAATGTCAAACATTTTTGTCAGAAGAGAAAAATTATCAATCTCATTCATAGATTCTAGATTTAAAGCTATCAACTATTATGAGATATTTCAAACTACTTGTTCCATCAATCCTACTCCACTTTCGTTCACATTTTTATTACCTTGAAAGAGATTATCTATGCCATCATCAGTTGTAAAACTAAATATTTGTGTATTGCACTCGATGTGATATTTGAACATTGTCAAGAAATATATACCCAAGATTATGTCACAACTATCAATATCAAGCATTGAAAAATACCAAATCAATTTAGCCCCATCAATAGTTATAGAACATTATTTTCACATAAATTCTCAAAAATATCTTTGGAAATGAGGAGTTTTAGATTTCAAAATATATGGAATCATCTCAACATGAAAACCCAGAATCTGAATAACACAAGAATTAATAAAATATTGTGATTTTCCCATATCAAAACACTATTTCATAAGGGTGTAATTAAAAAGAATCATACCTCCCACTATTGAAGTTACAAATTGATCTTTTATAATAACCTACTTAACTCCATATAATATTTTAGTCATTACAATTTTCTATTTATTTCTCAATTTATATTGCACTGGTTGAGGAGTCATGGTATTCCTTGAATCACTATGGCTTGCTTAGTTCATCTAATGAGAGTTATTATATTGCACTCATCCTGTTGTATCATACGATATCTAGGAAGCATGAGATGTTTCCCTAACACCTAACCTTGGAAAACTGTGATAATAACATAGATGATGTCCTATATAATTGCAATTATGATATGCTCTAAGTGGTTTCATACAATATCACTTCACATGATCAAACAAACCACACTAAAAATATATATTAATCTTCAATCAGGGAAGTAAGTTAACCGATCCCATAGTCTAATTTTGAGATACTCCACCCTATGGAGAATAAGTGTCCCTCCTCTACTTGTTCCTAGAATTATAGTTCCCACTAGTTCCTATAGGGATAAACACACTTCCTCTATCCATGTTACTCAAGAAGTATCTTTCTTACACCTTCACTGTATTGACCATATCTTTATAATCTATTATAAAAATCCCAATAATCTTTGATAAAAATTCTGATTTCATACTTGATTCAATAATACATTCCTTCAAGGATTCTCTTTCATAAAATTTCAGAGAAAGTTAGTCTAAATTCATAAATTTATATATATAGACTATTAACAAGAGATTCTCCCACTTCAAACTAAATAAGTCCATTATTCTAGAAAGCCTTAATGTGTGAGGATATAAATTTTTACTGAAAAATTCCTAAAAAATAATCCCATGGAATGACTTGGTCCAATTTAGTGTAAACTACTAAATATAACCACTGGAATACTAGATCCTCCAACATATATGTTTCCAACATTACTTTCAGCTTAGCTGGTGTTCCAAGGAAATCACAGATTCAATTATTCCTAATCAGCCACACTTAAAATTTTTACGGCTCTGAACCATCTCGAAAGATGGGTGGATTCTACTTTTGAAATTGAACAGAATGGTCTATCTTCCTTGATTCATTCATTATATTCCCTTTATACATGGCCTGAAAATCCTGGACAACACTCAGAACAAAATTTTGGGTCACCTATGGCTTAGGTGCAATCACATCCTCAATAGCCTCCTCTGGTTGGTTTCTATAACAACTACCTGGTGACATTCTCCATTACCAGAACATATTCCATTTAGTTTCGCTCCCAAGAAAATGAAGGCTTAACAACATCAAATTTCCCAGATCACAATATCATAACAAGGCAATCCAAAATCCAATAATTTCCATTTTCAACTATTTTTTAAAAATTAACACTTTCTCACCACATCATAAATCATTAATCAAAATGAATTATTCATTCAAAGTGGTAATTAATTTCAATCAATTTATTTCATACTCTTCTCATCAACTAAATTTATGATGTTGAGGTCATCACTCCTAGAAGTGTATGAAAACACTTATGTACCATATTCCTTGGTAACTTGATGTTCATCATAAATATGTTAGATACACATTTTTATGATCTACATTTCATGTTCCAAGAGTCCTATCTCATTTCTACCAACCCAACTCAAGGACTTTCATGGATTATTTTTCTAAATCCAAGACTGAAAAAATGATAGCATTTGTAACATCCTTCTTCTAACCCATTGTCTTGGAAAGAGGTTGTGGGTGATACTAGACTTAAGTAACATCCCCAAGACAATAAAGGCTGAAATTAAAATCCAATGGATTCATAAAAGTTTGGGGTATGATTTCCTATTAACAAAAAAGATAACTAAAAAATAACAGAATGACCAAACAAGCCATTATATGATGCATGGGTACTAAAATAAATACAAAACAATATAAAACCAAACCAAAAGACAATAACAGAGTAAAAAGAGGAAACAAAAACAATAGAAACTCAAAGTCAACAATACCTCAACTCAAAAACTCCTAACCTGCTCCAAGACCCAACTTAAGGTATCCTGAAATATCACTATAGAACAAGGATACCTTCCCTTTAACTATGTATCAATAAATAAATTCGGAAAATTCACCAAAGTTCCCATGAAGGGGGTGCATATAAAACATTGTAGAATTTCCCCAATGACATCCCAACATACACCAATAGGATAAAACAAGTTATCTCATTTATATAAAATAGTTTTAAAAAAATTTAATTTAGTTTATCTCATACCATATAAAAGTTTTTCAAACCAAAACTTTTCTATGGAAATAAATACAACAATCCTTTATAACATTTATCATATCATTTGGAATACTAATTATACACATCCACACATACACACATGTGTTCCCAAGTGATAATTCCATACTCATGCGTGTTCTCTCATTGATCTACCATGTTTTCAAAACCTAACTATATACTAGGTGCCCAAATAGAACATGCCCCTTCCATAGGACCACATCCAATGAAAATGAATTCATGCCAACCATGTGTGCCAAATACCATGACAATATAACCATGTCAATCCATTTTAATAAAAAATTTATTTTATTCAAAAAAATTTAAAACCAATTTCCATGCATCAAAACCAAATTATAACTTTAAAACAATCATTTTAAAATCATTTAATAAATGAAATTTCCACAAAACCATATAATTGCAAAATTTTTCAAGAAAACATATCTAAAGAAGTTATTATCAAATACCCAAAGGGATTGAAAAAAATTTCAACCAATTCAATCAATTTGAAACTATTCTTTCATGTTCTAATCAAGAGAAGTTAAGAGATAAGAAAAATACCTCTCAACTTTGGTGAAAACGAAGAATGACACAATAACCTTAGAAAACCTAGCTTTAAACTCCCAAAAATGTCCATAGATATCATTCCCTTAAATAGAAAATATTATCTCATAAATATTTATATAAAAAAATATGGATCTATACCCAATTGATTATATACATGATTCTAAGAGAGGGAAGTAGAAGAGATCTAAGTAAAATGATGAAGAATAAGAACTTACAAATGAATCTGCGCCCACAACACTCTTTGATTTGCCTTGTAATCCCTCTTAGATAAAAATTAACAGTCTCCATAGACTATGGAGGAAGAGGAGTTAATGTTATGGAATCTTCAGTGTAAAAGGTATTAAGGAAGTAAACTAATTTAGATCCATAATTTTCTGATCTAATTATCCATGCTTCATGGTTGGAGTGCATGATTGGAAAAACTATAATCTAACCATGCATAATCCACTATCTGTAAACACAAATCTTATAGTTGGTTCACATAGTTTGAAAAAATGTGTTCCAAATATGTTATTCCCCTTTTTATATCCTTTCACAGTTTCTACTGGGAAATTGTATGGTTTGGAAAAAAATGTGTGCCTAACCTTGTGCCTACCCAATGCCCACCATTTTAGTTTCACGGTTTTAGGGAGGTGTTGCATGATTTCTACTAACTGAGATCAAACCACAAAATTTCTGAAAAGCCCAAAATGGTTGTTGAAAATCCGTTAAACCTCCCAAAACATAACCCAATCACTTTATATAATTAAAATACATTTATAAAGGGTCATATACTTGAAACAAAGGGTGATATATCAACTGTGTTATGATTATACCATGAATGATTAATAAATATTAAATACTATAAATATTATATAATAATAAAAATTTTAGACCTTCTCATAATTATTTAATGATGATAATATAATAAATTCATTCCCTAATGATTCTCATCCAATTAATTCTAGCATGTTCTTGTTTGGGTCTATTAACCACCATCATAGAAATGTTATGAATTTTTATTATATATGGTCATAAAAACTTAATTTTTGGTATTATATGATATTAAAATGTAAATAATAGTTTTTTAATTCATTTGAACTTATATTAATTATTTTTCTTTGTAATATTATACAAACATTCATTCATCAATTTTTTTTGAAATAATATCACCTTCAAGAATCATAACTAAGATACTCATTGAATGAAATCAAAACATTATAAATCATTAGAAAAAAACTATTATATTATGTTGAATAATATAGTAATGATTTACCTTTACTAATGGATTGAGTGTCAATATTGACTTTACAATGTGTTTATGGAACAATTAAAAATAATAACATTGAACGATTAAAATAAACTATAACTAACAAATAAATGTATAGTAAATGATTATAATTGAATATTATAAAAGTTACAAGTTATGAATAATGTTCCTAATTAATTTATTAAGATAATTATTTTTATTATATTGAGTTCTTTTATAGAAGTATAGAGTAAAGGTAAGGGATATTGATAACTTAAATATCCTTCCCTTGAGTTATAATGTTTCTTCCAGAAATTATTTCTTACACGATTGGGTTATTCTATACTAAAATCTTATTATATGGTAATTTATCTTCTTCTTTGGTGAAAATAAATTTTTAATCAAAATATATTTCTGTGATGAATTTCTTTCTCATAAAAGTTTAACATTGTTAAGAATAATTCCTATCATTTTAAAAAATCCATTTATCTACCATATATATATTCATTATTTATACCAAAAATATCCTTTCTTATTTTTAAATCTAAATATGTATTATTTTTTGTGATATTTGTATTTATCTTCATATATTTTGAAAATTAATATTTATTACTCTTTTGGTGTTGTGTGTTTCAATAAAGGTATCTTATTTAAAATATTTAAAAAAAATTCCTTTCATGATTATATCTTATATATTCCACTCCAAATTTTTTGACTTAATATTTATTTCCCATAAAGGTTCCATTATCAAGATGTATTTATAAATTATTTTTTAAAAATTCATTGACGTCAACTACTCAAAAGTAACTTTTAAAAGAGACATAACTTTGCCTTTTATAAAAATACTTTGACATGTTTTTCAAAAACTCATTTTAATGTTTCACATCCATTTCCTCTTTATTTACAAAGTAAATATCTTCTAATGAGTTATATTGAACTATGATAAAATTAACATAAATAGTACATTAATCAGATTACTTAGATTATACATATTACAACATTAATACATTCCAAGGACTCAAATGTTTAATGTCTTAGATATTGGATACATAAAAATCTTATTTCACTACAGTTGTGAAAATTTATCCATAATAATGATCCTTTAGACATTTTCTAGACATCTCACATGATATAATCATCTTCATAACCTAGGGATTGGATACATAAGAAATCATTGAGCTAAAATTCTTATTAAAGGAAAGATAAATCATAATGTATTAGATTATAAACATGAAAAAGAATATAAGGAAGAAATAAATAACCTAATAATATGTCAAAAGACTCTCTAAGATAATAATAAGATATTATGAAGAAACATAAGATCAAAAATTATCGTTAATGAATCCTAATAGGTATTACTTGGCCCAAAATGAATATCAGTAAAAAAACATGTGAGCATGAAATAAAAGTTTAGAATACTTTAAAAAATAGTAATAATCATGAAAAAAGGAAGGTTATGATAAAAAACATTAAAATTTTATACAGTCATAAATATATATTAATTATATCATTATGAACAGAAAAAATACCTATTGTTCATGTTTCGAAAAACAAAATTTCCCAACTTTATGTTGTGGACAAAAAATTCCAACACTTCATGTTGCAAACAGAAAAAAAATTCCACCCTTAATTTTGTGAACCAAAAAACCCCACACTTCAATTTGTGAACAATAAAAATTCCCATGATTTATGTTGTGAGCCAAAGAAAAATTCCCACAGTTCAGATTATAAAAACAATTCCCCCAATTCATATTGTGAACAAAAAAATTCTCATTATTCATATTGTGACAAAAATATCTACTCTTGACATCCTTTTCTCATGATCTGTAAATACATAAACATTGTATTAATGTTTGATACTAAACCCTAACTTTCAAAATTCATACATATGAGTTGCATATACCAATAAAACATTTATAATATCATAAGTAATCAATGGGAAAGAAATGTGTTTTTTAAAACATTAAAAAACATCACAAAAACTGAACATAAGAAATCATATAATATCAAAACTATCATTTTACAAAATAAATCATGTCACAATAACATATAAAGGTTGATCAAAACATCTCAACATGAAAGATAAACCTTAGAGGGTAAATAAATGTAAAAGTAAAAAAGTTCTCAAAAAATATTTTAAAACACTGAAACAAAGAATTAATTAAAAAAAAAATTTATGAAGGGAAACAGAAGACATTTAAAACCTTATTTCCAAATAAAATATACTACAAAGTACAAAAAGGTATTAAAAAGAGAAGCTATAATACTCTAATTTTTTTCCTTCAAAGTAACATTTAATAATTAAGGATTTAAAAAGAATTAATTATTTCGAAAAATATAAGTGAAAATACTATGAAAAGTTTTACTTTAAAAATAAACTTTAATAGTAGTGACTTAAAAAATTCATAATGTTTTTAAGAAATTTAAGTGAAAATACTTTTATAAAAAAAATTTCAAAAACAATCTTAAATAATGCAACCTTGAAAAAGATACAATGTTATAAAAAATTTACGCAAAAATTCTTTGAAAACATTTACTTTTATAAATAATATTTAATAATGGAAACCTGAAAAAGTCATAAAAATTTGAAAAAGGTAAGTGAAAATAATTTAAAATTATTTACTTTTAATTTTTTTTTTAATAATGGAATCATAAAAAAATAAATAAATTTTTCAAAAAGGTAAGTGTAAATACTTTGATTTAATTTACATTTAAAAGTAATATATAATAAATGAAATAAGAAAAATATCTAATATTTATCAAAATAAAATGTAGAGTGGATGATGAATACTTTTATTTTGAAAAGGTAGAAAAAAACTTTTGAACATTTTGAAATAACCTTGTTAAAAACCTACATCACATAAAAGAATTAAAAAATTACAATTTGAAATGATTTAAAGAGAAAATTATATTTACCCTAGATATCCGGTAGAGAAGAAAATTATAGATGATTTATAATGAATGAGCATAAAAATTCCCCATATTGATTACAATATTTTTTATATCTTGTTTTTTAGATGGAAGTTGAAAATAAATCCATATAGAATGAGTAACATTTAAATCAACACTTTATATTGATAATGGACATGAAATTGAAATTATAATACAATTAAATAAGAATTAATTCATGATATAATATATCATATAGTTAGTGTACACACCACTTAAATAAAAATAGGTGTGTAGTACAAACAGTGTCTCAATGAAGGGAAATTAAGAAGAAAATATCTTACTTTTTTCCTTTTTTAGTTGATCACACTCTAACCTCTATAAAACAAACATAGATAAATTAATAACCTATTATGTAATATTAAAAATAAATATTAAAATTTTATAAACCTTATTATAATTCTTTATCATTATTACATTAATTAGTTATAGTGTATTTCAACTATTAGGTGTTAATAATTTTAATTATTTTGCGCATGTTTTATAATTTTCATATAATTAAGAAAACTTTATACGAAGTTAATTATTAATTTACCATTTATTATTCTATAATATATAACATATATTAATTGAATTTTTTTTATTTCATTCCAAGTGTGTTTTGATTAAATTATGTGAAAACTAAATTGATAATGAATTCTTTTAGTAATTCTAGGGAATGAAAATGTTATTTAATAATAAGTTAAATACTTAATATAAAATTTCTAAAACTATATAATATTCATGATTTTATTAATTTATAATAAAAATAATATTTTTCATGTTCCTATAGTCATACATAAATGGATTTTTAATCATTGTTCACATAGGAGGTTAAACCATACCATACTAGAATATGCTTTATGTTGGCTTATAAGTATGGTTAATGAGGTGTTTATTTCGATGTAATACCATTATATCAAAATCATAAGGATATATATATATATATATATTATTATAGTGAACCATATTTTAATATGTTTAGATAATATTTGAAAATATAAATGAAAAATGAAAAACATTTCATCATGGATTCAATAATAAAGTGATCCCTGATTTTCAAACATAGAATCACATCTTAAGAGATGAATATTCAATATATTTTAAAAATAAATGCATGGGGACCATAAATGTTTAGAGTCATTAGAATCTTGTATACATAAAAAAACAATTCATAATATATCTAAACCATATAATATTAAGTTCTTCATAAATATAATCATTCTTATACATATCATACTAAAAAAAATTCTTCATAACATGGTGAAATAGAACATAAGAAGGGGTGTTATCAAATGATTTGTAAGGGTAAACGAGGGAGATACCAATGATCAATTAATCATAAAATTAGGAGAAAGGTATGATAAAATGATCTTAACATTTTAAAAACATACCCCACATATCAAAATCATAATATTGAGTCATGTAATAAATCTTGACACTTCATATGACATGAATCATAAAGTAATTAAATAATATGATCCATGATAGTATAACATTGTCATAATACCTAAGTTTGTGTCATAAACATAAATATAAAAAATAATTTCCCTAATAGTCAAGTATTAATACTAGAACTATCATAGTGGATTGATTTTACTCCACAAACTATCATATTCTTAATCAATGCTCACTCCCATAACTATCTTAGTGGACATAGTCACTTACTAAACTAGGCTCTCTCTCCATTTCACTCTTTATTATCTCATGAGATATCCATATTTACCCAATTCATTGGAGGACTATATAATTCTAGGCCCACCCATCAAATTATGAAAATCAAATATATGTTCTATAAAATATCATAAAACATTAATCATATGATAAACTCGGAAAATAAAGTGGGTTTAATAAACATTTAATCATTTTAACGTTGCATAATTTGTGGAAGAGAAACTAGTTTAATAACTTAATTAACCTTTTAGAAAGAAATGGGTTTAATAGAATCATCCTCAAATTATAAACATCATAATTCATCCAAATAATGAAATTAGATAGTATATTTGGATCATATCCCTATTAATTCATAAGTAATATTAAAGGATGTTATCATAAAAGAAAAAAATCCTTTCAAGATCATTGAAGCACTTTTTGAGGAAAATAATCTTTTTTTACTATGAAATCACTTATTAAAAATCCAAAAATTCACCAAATATTGAGGAAAAAATTTTCTTTGAAAATAAACATGGAAACATAAAAATGAAGCTTCAAATAAAAGATCAATCATAATGGCAGGAACTTCTATTCATTTCGTGTGTGATAAAACAAAGATTCCTTTCAGATTTTCTGCAAAAAGTCAAAAGTATTTTATTTTGAAAAAGACAAGAGGATTCCTTTTAATTTTTTTATAAGTAAATAATGGGTAAAAATTATTTTATATAGTCTCAGGATAATATTAAAAATATCCGTGAAAACATTTTTAGAAAAAATATATAGAGAAGAAATTTTTTTTACATAATAATGAAATAAAGTCGGGTTTCATTAAAAACATTATTTTGAACTATTGAGTTATTAAAGAGTGGAAAATGAACTAAAAACATTTAACCTCCAAAAATAAATATATGAGATTAAAATTCATGAGTTTATTTATAGTTATATTATAAAAATATGGATTTCCATGATATATATTATCAAAGGTGATGTATATACACATAAAATAATATGGATTCATAACATAATATATTTCCCAAATAAGACAATTTGAGCAAATAAGCACTGACCATGAGTTCAAATTTCTTTGAAGGTTCTTAAAAACTTGTATAATAAAAATAAATTTATTATAATTATGTACTAATATAATTTAAAATTTCATAATATCCTATATAATCCAATTATATCATTTACAGCCACATTTACTAATAATTATTTATTAAAATCATTATTTTTGGGTGTTAACTGTTTCATTTTTATGAGAATTTCAATTAGGTTGCTCCATTCCTTGTAATTTGATCATGGTTACATCATATAAATAATTTTAATAATTATATAAATGTCATATTTATTCATTATATATATAGTATTCTAGAAAAGTTAGAGATAGAAAAATGAGTTACACCGTCCATAGAGATGACATGCCATACGTACGCTTAAATGTTATTTTCACTTTTTGAAGAATAAAATGAAAGAAATGTAAATAACAATTAAAATTTGAATAAAATTATTAAATCATATATATCAAATATATTCATTAAATATATTATTATTTCCATCCATATAAATTGGAAATAAAAAAAATCACATCGCTTCAGTGACGTAGTAGTCCACACGTACACACAAGCACCATTATCATTTTCTAACAGATTAAATGGTAAGAAGGTAAAAATAAAATTATAATTGAATAATAATAATTATATCATAAATATATTTTTAAACATTAAAAACATAATAATAAGCATCTAATAAATATGGTTATGGAAAATGAATTATATCGCTATGTAGAGATGGTAATCTGTACGTATGCACGATTAATACTTTCACTTCCCATTTGATGGAGAATAGGGTGAATGGAATTGGTTTCATAAACAAAATAATATTTAATAATATTCGGTATACTGAATTTATCATTTTATAATGAATACTACATATTAATATGGGGTACAAGAAGTAATATATCTAAAGAGGCTAGGTAAGACGATTGCCTCTTCTTCGAGACACCTCCTATATATCATTTCCTAAGAACCCTTGGATTTGCCTTTTAAAAGTATAATAACCTATAATCTGTGGATATGGTTGTTTATAATATAAATTTCAAGGGTTTTTTCATGATATATGAATTAAATTGGGTTAAAGAAAAGAGATAAGGGGTTTCCTTTCTAAGGGAGGGAAAGAAAACACTTAGAATTACTGAAAAGATTAAAATATAGTTAATTAACATTCAATTTTTTCCCAAATATATATATATATATATTAAAATTAAAATAGGATAAGTTCCAAATAAAACCATTAAATGATATTTATAATTGTTTTGGTATCATTTTATAAATTATATTTTGGTTTAACCCCGTGGTTACCTAATTTTATTCTTAAACGTGGTAATAAATTCCCAATATTAAAAGATTATAATTTTTCATATAAGCTAAAAATTAACTCATAAATTTATAAGAAATTATTCTATAGAAAATGTATCATCCTAATTTTAATTTTTCAATATTTTTTTGTTTTTAAATAATTTAATAAAATACTATATAATATAAAATATTACTAAAAGATTTTTTCCCTTTTCTTTTAATTTTTTTAAAACAATATGATAAAAAAACAATTCAAATATAAACCATTCAAACATTGGAAATATAATATAATAATTTATAAAATTTATGGAACATAATAATTAACCCAAATTTTATTATTTTTAATAATTTTAAACTCATTTATTTATTTTTTGATTAATTTAATAAATATATTATCAGTGTTGTGTAAGTATTTAAGGTAACTGGTTAACCAATAAAAATTAAAAATAAATTTCTATGATAAAAAAAATTTATATTTAAAAAAATTTTATTACCGAACATAAGTTGTTTATTATCCATATCAAAAAATAATATAGTTCTTAAAAGTAATAAATTGACATTTTTGACTTTATCTTTCACTTAAATATTATAAAGGTGAAAATCAAACAAAAAATGGAAAAAGGTCATATTTTCAATGTTTGTAATATTATAGATGAATTTGAATAATTAAATGAAATTAAGGATAGTGTTTGAATGAATTTTAAGCCTTATCACATTAGTTATAACCCTCATTTACCCATTTTACCTTTATCACAGTAACCAAAATTTACTATATTCACAATTCATATTGACCAAAAAACAAAAGATAACTATCTAAAAAATTTGTAACTTAAGATTCCAAATATTTAATTCATTTTTAATTTTTAAATTTCTTTACGTTTTAAATTAATTTAAGTTAAAAATACAGGACCTAATAAAAAACAATTTTTTTTTCATAAAAATTCATTTCCATGTATAAAAATGTTCTTACACCAAATTCAACCATAAAATTGATTTTAATAAACTTATTAAAAATATTAATAATATAAGGGATCAAATTTTACTTTAAATAATTTTAAAAAAATCAAGAATTTTAAATTCTTGAACTAAGAATATAGTTTTTAATGACAATCAGTTTTCTTTAACCATTCATCAAAAAAGAAATATTTTCAAATAGTTATAAAATATTCACTCTAAGATAATTGTAAAGTTTTTATTTCAAAAATTAAGGTTATGTATACTAATAAATTTTCTAAAAGTTTCAAAAATTAATTATATAATTCTCTCACAACAATTAATAAAAATAATTTTTAAAGAAAATGTATTTTTGAAATATTTCACTAAAGATTGAGTGTTTATTTTCTAATAATTTATTAATAAATTTTTAATGATTATGATATTTCAAAATATTTTATAATGTGGTTAATAATACTCATACCCACAAATTTAACAGTAATGTTATAAAAATCATAATAATATTCCGAGGTTCATTTATGCTCATTTTTTGTATCTTATAAACTATTGAACATAGTTTTGTTTTAAAATATCAGGGGTAATAAATTATACCCAATTTAACAAATTTAATCCTCTAAATTTAAACTTGTGAATGATAACCATCATATTTAAATTTAATTTTTTTTGAAAAATAACACTATAAAACAACGAGGTGTGAAAAAGACTATCAATTCATCAAAAAATGATCATAATAGGATAGTTTTTTTTGTTAAAATATACATTTAATAGATTTTAGGAATATTTTACTATATAGAATAATAAAATGAAGAAATATACTTACTTGAAAATTATAATTTCAACCATTTGTCAATTACTACAACAATCTCATATTTTCTCTAAAGATGAATATTCAAGATGAATTTTCCATGCCTAAAGCACTAAAATTAACTTTTAATGGGTCACTTAATCCATAAAAGGATTAATATATATTCCTACAATATTTATACGTTAAAAAAACTAAAATAGTTAGAATATGGTAGAATAAGATCTAAAATGTATAAACCTTCATGGGTAGAAGTAATGCATTTTCTCCAAAATTTCAACAATATCAACAAATGTTCCATATGTATCATTTAATAAATGACCATATATCCAAAATAGACTCAATAACCACATCATTAAAGAATTTTATTACCTCAACTCTGATCTCAAACATTTATCTTACATATTAAAAATATAAATTACATTCTTCCATATTAATTTTCATGTTAAATCATATGTTAAACATATAAGTTACATATAATTCAACCCTATGAATAATCTATGAAAATATCATTAATAACCATGTTAAATCACTATATCATATTATACTAACTTTAACACCACCAAAATATCAAAAATAATATTTATATACAAACCTAAAAATTAATTCTTATCTTGACTATAAATATCTCAAAAACACTGCGTTGTCAATGAATCACTTTCCATCTATTAAGAATATATATGCAAATATCCAATCTACCATAATTAAATTAACATAAAATAATATAATAACTAATGTTTTATTTAAACCTCAATATATTATTCTTCCTAAATCCCAGTAAAGTTTTTAATCACCTCAAAATCCCAACACATAAAACCTCAAAAGGGGTATATATGCCACTGAACTAATAATCATTATTAAACTAGTAAACCCATGAGGATATTTATAACTCTTAAGTCAAACTCATATGAAAACATATATGTTTCTAAATATTAAAAAGATCCTTATTCCTAAAATATAATTATATACTATTTAATATATTCCATAAATCTAAAAATGTAATAATCTTCATCAAATATAACCTAAGTCACATTTTCATCACATAACTAACCAATTTCATGGTCATCAATAATATCCTATTTAATTCACTAATGTTAATCATATCTTTATTGAAACTAATCATTATCATAGTACCACTAAATCAATTTTATTCATTATCAATATCATTTAACATATGCTTTCAAATCCTTTAAGAATAATTAATGTTGAGAAACCCTTAAATGTTTCACGATTTATATAACTAGAATGAACTTGATATAACTCTTATAAAGCGTAATTCATGAATCCCAATATATACACACTTCAAAAAATTCAAATTAACTATTTTTATATAATAATTCCTTTATTGGTCTAGGATTTAAATATTTGATTAGGGTATTAATTCAAATAATTACCATGGCCCACACACATAGGATTTTGAATTCATAGACAATTAATTACTCTATGAACTTTATTTCCATATGAAAAAACCTCTTCCAATTTCTTTGGGAAATACTTATGGGTAAGCCTTCCCACATTCTTGAAATGAAAAAAATTGAAATTTCTTTTCTCCCTAGAAATTACCACATGAACTTTTATAAAATTATATCTTCCACTTTTTTATTTGTTATTAAATTAATTGAAGTTTACATTGAAAATAATATATCATGATAAAAAATTAGGAAAAATAACAAGGTTTCACCTTCCAGTTACTATTTTGTTTAATCGACCATGAGGACAACAATTCCATAGTCTATCACATCAACTATTAACATGAATCCTCATGGTTCCATACATTATCTAAAACCAAAAAACAAAGTATGAGAAAAAATAATCACAGTTATAGATCATAAAAAAATAATTTATAGAATTTATGAATCATTACAAATTATTTTCAATCCATGAGACCTTAAGTTTGACCTTAGACATCCTTGGTCTCTATTTCATAGTAAGGGAACTGTAATGAACAAAAATTTTTATCAATGTAATTTCCCTTCTTATAATTATGTCACATAGTATAAAGATCAAACATCACATAGATAAACCAAGAAAAAAGTATTCTCATAAATGAATAATGTTATGTTATTCCAAAAATAAACCGATATGAATTCCAAATATTAAAGTGGGATAATAAATAGAAAATAATAAAATATGAATAGAAAAATTTAGATCCTTTCAATCCATTAGGATAACTAAACACCCAAAAAAATTGTAAAAATAAAACAAAATTTTAATAATAAAATATTTATTTATAATATAAAATTATATAACTGTGGAAGAAAATAAAAGTGAATAAAGAATTAATTAAATAATAGGTATTTATATAAAATAAGAAAACTATTTGAACTTTATAAATTTGACCTTTGAAATAGTAACATGACAGTTCGAATATTAACCTAACTATTAGGAATAGTAATATGAGTGTTAGAATAACAAACTAATCGATGGAAATGTAATATAATATTTAGGTATCTTATAAATTGGAAATATGATATATTTATTTCACGACACAAGTAAATAAATGTTTTAAAAATAATAAATTAATTATTTGTATTTTTATAAAACATAAAAATTTTAATCTCACTTTTATAAAAAATATAATTAGTTAAAATAAATTTTATTTTCATAAAATTTATTTTTATATTAATATTAAGTTTTATTTTAATGTTAGTATAATTTTTTTAGAGAATAAATTATTTTTCAAAGGGGCATAAAATCATTTGTAATATTAAAATTACCATTTTTTAAATAAATGATGTTTTCATTAAAAAACTAAATTGATAATATTTAGAAAATTATTTTCATAAAATTTATTCAATTTTTGAAATATTAACTTTAAAATATCTAGGGTAAAATTTTGGGATTTTTCTAAAATAGTCATTTTTTGGGGTAGAGTGAAATACTGTAATTTATCATATTTAACATTATAAGCCAAATACATGAATTTGTGAGTCATGGATTATGTAATAACTCATTATTTAGAAATAATATGTACTAGTTACTTTATATATTCATATGAAAAAACACAATTTAATTTTTGAGCCAAAATAATAGACTAATGATTATAATAATGAAAAACTCCCCCTCTCCCTTATAAATACCACCCCACCACCCCTTATCCCCAATTATTATAAGCTTAATATATTGAAAATATTATTCCCAATTAACCTACTAATATCATTCCACATGTATTTGTGTTTATGGTCTCACCAAAAGACCAATTCCAATTTCCTTAAGGAAATTATCAAAGAGACATCATTCAAGAGGTAAATCGTCAATCATTCTCTTTTATTTATTTTCATTTCTTATACTATCCTAAACTACCATATAAAAAGAGTAATTATAAACCTAGTATCATATATATACTATAATGTTTTTGTTTTAATGGAATATCCATCATTAAATCCCTTCTATCCTCCTTTTATTAAAAAATATTGTATATGATATGTTGGTTCAACACCATCATGTATGCTGAGTTTTTTTTCCATTCCACCTTCAAGGATGGTCCTAAAACCATTATTTTGGTTAAATAATATTTTAATATTTATATTTTATCAAATTTAATTTTCTAGAACCAATATATAAACATAATATAAATAAAGCGATACTAGTTTTTGATGGTCGTAAAAATAGTCAAAATAAACTAATCTTTTATGATTAACATTTTATCAAATGAATCATACTAATTTTAGGAATAAATGATATATGGGACCATTTAAACTTATTAAATTTCATTAATAACATAAAATTTCACTTCTTGATAATTATTACAATTTTATAAGAACTTCCGTAATTATACACAAGTGAACCGATCATGAAACTATGAAATAAACACACACCTGATGAAAAAATTGAACATTATAACTCATAAAAACACCCCTAAATGAACTTAATAAAATTATAATAAATCAAATATATGTGTAATAAGTTATTAATTAATTAATTAATGGATTTATTTGGTTATCTAGGACATTAAGTGCATGTTAATAACACATTCATACACATGGTAAGGGAAATCTCTAAACTTCCATTTTTCCTTTGTGTTATGATTTATCTCTCTTGACCCCAATGTATTTATTCATTATTCTTATATAATTATAATTAATTATGTTTATATGTTTAATTTTTTTTATATAGATCAATGAAACTTTCATTGATGGATAAATACATGTTTTAAAAGTCTGTATTCTCAATTCCTCTCGATATGCTAGCCTGATTAATGGGAAATTCTCCATTTATAACCCTGTTTCAAGTACAGAACATAAAATTTTCTAAGAAACCAATTTTTTTGTAAATTCACTACATTTATCATTAAAAACTATTTCTGTTCAATTAGTATTTTAAACCAATAATTATTTTTTTCCTCATTAAAGTGTCTTTATTCTTTTCCCTATAACCGCACTTAAGTAGCACATTTCTAATGTTTCATAACCTATGTACTTATTGTTTTCAATTAAGTTGGAAATTATTATTCAAGATATATTATTACTTTTCATTTATGAATATACAATAATTATTTAATTCCTTCTTTCATGAACACCATTACAATAAACCCTTTGGTTATTCTTTATGATATGATTACGAACCCCATTTCTTTCAATGGGTAATCCTTTTGTATTTGACTTATTATTGATTTATTTATATGGAATGTATATTCATGTACATGTTATGATGGATGATAAAAAAATAGTGATCCATTTAATTTGGTAATGTTTTTTTTCATGAGACGTTATGTATGGGATTATGAAGTAAACTTAATCTATTATGGATTTTTGTCCACCATGTGATATCATATTGGCTAGTAGCTTTGATTCATGCATATGTAATGTTATGTGTTGTTTCAAAATTACTATATTTTCAGGATCATATTATTCTATGTTCTATATGTTATGTTTCCACATGTTTATTCATTATACATTCCCTTTTAGATTATAATTTTATGCCTTTCAACTCATGTGCCTTGTTTATTCACTTACTAGTATTTCTAGTACATCCCTTTTTGCTTATGTATTCCCCATGTTATCCTATACAGTTTTAGGATCTCAAATTAAGTTAAGGGATCATTATAGATATTATTAAATGTATGTTTTATTATAGTTCCATGTTTTAAATTTTATGTACCTAGTCTTATAAATACATTAAAAATTTGGATCCCTGGTTTGTATTTAATTGATAATTATGCTTAAAATCATGTTATAATATTTGTAAAAAACTAGGGTCACTATAGTTGGTATTAGAGCCAAGGTCTAGTTATTTTTTTATCAGTACTAGAAAACATTATTAAAAAATATAGGGATAATTCTATCACCATTGATAACCTAGATTGATACATAATGAATTACAAGTTAGAATATACTTTTAATTTACAATTTTATCATTAAATGTTCCATAGTTTTGTTTTTATAAAATCATTAGCTAAGAATTCAAGACCACCTAATTTTATTTCTTTTTTTCATTTTTTATTTAATGGATTATGATTATAGAACCCATGCCAATAACCAATGTGATAGGCAGTGTTATGATTTCCTTAAAGAGATTACAAAACTATTGCTAATAGGAGATTAGAACAACATGACCATGGATAATCTAATCACCTTATCATAGATAAAATGGACTCACTCCATTGAGAAGATATTATCTATCCTCAATTGATCAAAATATGAGAAATTCATACTAGTGGTCTATCATTTTAATGGAGAAGCTGATAAGTGGTGGAAACTAATCAAGATAAAAAATCCTAAATATAAAATTGATTCCATGGAATGAGAATCATTCAAGAGAATATTTTCCAACAAATATTTTACCTGAACTCTCTATATTTAAAATGAGAGGGAGTTCTTCTAACTAAAGAAAATGGAAGATGAGTCTATTGGGGAGTAGAAAGAAAAATTCACAGTGATTAAATGATACACCACTAGAATTATCATGAACATGTAAAGCAAGATGAATTACTTATTTAGTGTATTTAAGTTGAGTATAATAAAATTCTTGGCGATTTGAGACATTGAATGTTATGTAGAGATTTTACATTGTGCCCTTAAGGTTGAGATGGAAATTTTAGATTCTTAGTTGTCTCCTAGGATTATAGATAAAAATAAAAAATGGTGTTTAATATGGGATGATAAATAGTTAAATCCCATGGAAGAATAACTATAAGAATGGAACAAGGAGTTGTTTCAAATGTGAGAAAGAGGGACATCAGGTAAATAATTGCTGGAGTGATATTAATAATCCCGAAAATGTGGAAGTATAAAAAAAATATTTTTATCACTACTTAATTTTGATTATAGAGTTTCAACTACAAGAAACACTAACATTATGTGATCTAGTTACCTAATAAAAGGATTTTTCATGATAATCTATGAAAACGACCTCCATAGAATCAGGAATGGGCATATTCTACCACTACTACTGAGGTGGATCTCTTCAATAATGTGGTGAAAAGTATGATTGTTATTAATTAAGGAATATAATATAAACTATTTGATTATGGCTTTATGAATTCTTTAATACCTTACAATTTCAGAATAACTATTCAAACACCACCTCAAAATATGGATATTGTGTTATTTGTGAGAATAAATAATTGATAAATATTGCATCTAAAGTATAAAAATCCTCCCTGATCAATTTTTTGAGATTGAACCTACCAAAAAATCACATCTTAAATACTTTAGTGGAGTGTGATACTATATTGGTCATGGATTGTCTGTCTTTATATAAATGCAACATCAACTATTCAGAAAGGGAGATCAAAACTCGCATCCTGAGGCATCCTTAAATTTTAAAAAAATTTGAGGTGGAGGATGAATATAATTTGGAATATTATTCTCAATAATGGACACAATCTCATTAAAAGAAAACATATCTAGATCAAATGATTAAGATGAAGGAGGGTATCATTTTTGAAGAAATGTCCATTGTGAGGGACTACACCGATGTGTTCCCTAAGTAACTATCCAGCCTTTCTTATAACTAAGAGGTTGATTTTTCAATTGAATATATTCCTAGATCTATACACATATAAATAAATACCTATAGGATGACCACTATTATATTGGAGGAACTGGGGAAGAAGTTATAAGATAAATTTGAAAATGGTTTCAACACTCGAGTGTGTCACCATGGGGTGGACCTATTCTCTTAATCAAGAATAAATAAGGATTAATAGACCTTTGAATTTATTATCATTAGCTAAAACAAATCATGATTAATAATAAGTATCCCTTTCCATAGATTTATGACTTGTTTGGTCAACTACACAGGGCCAAGTATTTCTCTAATTTGGACCTTTGGTCAAGATATTAACAATTAAAGTTAAAGAAGGAAGATATTCTCAAGGCACTCTTTATAATGTGGTGTGGAAACAATGAGTTCATAGTTATGTCTTTTGGAATCATGAATTCTATAGAAATATTTATGGACTTAATGAATAGAGTATTTATAGATTAATCATCAAGTTTGTGATAGTATTTTTAGATGATATTATGATATACTCCTAGAGAAAGGAGAAGCATGAGAAGAATTGTAATACTATGATAAAGACACTAATAAGGGATAAATTATATGAATAGTACACTAAATGTGAGTTCTATATAGGGGAAGTATCATTCTTAGGGAATGTTATCACCATCAAAGGGATATCAGTAGACCCTTATAAAATAAAGGAAATTTAAGACTAGCCCAAGACAAAATTTGTAATGGAGATCCATAGTTTCCTCTGTCTAGATGGGTGTTAATGATGATTTGTGAGGAACTTCTTATGATTTTAAAACCGACTAGGATATATAAATCAAAAGGGAGTAATGTTTTTTTGGACTAGTGAATGTGAGTACAAGTTCAAAGAGTTGAAAAATAGTCTTATCACTATACCGGTACTTACACTAACAACAGGTGGGGAACTCTTTGTGGTATGAAATGATGAATCCAAGAAGTTATTAGGTTGTCTACTAATGAAAAGTGATAAATATATAGTGTGTTCCCCAAGGAAACTAAAATTTCATGTGAAAATCTATCCCATGGATGATCTGGCGTTTTAATTTGTGATCTATGAATTGAAAATATGGAGGTATTGTCTCTATAAGGAGAAGTGTGATATATATACTGATCACAAGAGCCTCAAATATATATTCACATAGAATAAGATTAATATGAACTAGAAAATATAGATACTTATCATCAATCATTAAGAATTCTCATTACAATTCTATTCTGGTAAAGAAAATATAGAGGAAGATGCCCTAATTAGAAAATATTTTTCAATATTATCAATAATGAGAATTGAGAAGGATCAAATATTCTTAGAATAATAAATTATGGACATATAAATCACAAGGGAGGTAACATCATCATTCCTTTATCAAATGATTCTAAACCATCCCTTTCAGAGAAGATAAAGGAAACTCAAATTGATGATGTGGAAATTCAGAAGAAGGTGGAATCTATTAGTAATGGTAAATCCTCAGAGCTCAAAATTGATAAGGGAGGAGTCCTAATATTTGGATAATGACTTTTTTTACCATAAAATCTTAATAAAAAGAGGTATATTTTGAATTATTCACATATATCGACCTTCTCCATCCAACCATGGTGTACAAAGATGTATCAAGATATTTGAGAGAACTATTGGGGGGAAAATACGATGATTGAGAGCATTGAATTTACATCAAAGTGCCTTATATATTAATAAGTGAAGGTTGAAAGAAAAAATTATAAGGGGATGATGAAACTATTACCCATACCTATATGGAAATGGGAGAACATCACCATGGAATTTATCAATGGACTTCCAAAGATAACTAGAGGAAATAATTAAACATGGGTTATTATAGATCTTCTTATAATGATTTCTGACATTGAAATTCAACAGGACTTCTCACTCAATCAACATCAACATATATACATCATAGAAGTGACAAGGATTCATAGAGAACCATTAATTATTATATCTAATCATGATCTGATATTTTTCTTTATGTTCTAGAAAAGTATACAACATTTTCTAAACACTGATCTAAAATTTAGTACGACTTATCATCCTCAAATTGATGGACAATCTGAGTGGACTATCCAGATACTTGAAGACATGTTGATAACATACTCTATGGACTTCAAAGGAAGATGGTGCAAACATCTTCCTCTATTTTATTTCTATCACAATAATAGTTTTCCTTAGAGAAACCAAATGGCCTTGTATGAATCCCTTAATTGGAAGATATTTAGAACAACTACATTCTAGGATAATGTTTGCGAACATAAGCTGTTAGGAACTGAAATTTTTAAAGAAATGGTGGAAAGGGTAAAGACCATTCAACAACACTTGAGGGCTTCCCAATGTTTACATAAGAATTATACAAAAAATTCTTGATGGAAATTAAAGTTTTAGTTTGGAGACAAGGTATCCCTATAGATATATCCATGGAATAGAGTTATTAGATTTAGGAATAAGGTAAATCTAAGTCCCAGGTATATTGATCTCTTTCAGATCAATGATCACATTGGAACTGTGGCCTATCAACTAGCACTTCCACCAACCATGTCTCAAGTAAATGATTTATTCCACATATTTATGATGAGTATATACATAGTAGATCCATCAAATGTGCTAAATTTAGTAGTGTTTTAGTTGGAAAATGATCTCTCTTATGAGGAGTAACAAGTGAAGATCATTGACTATAGAGATAAGGTTCTATGCAATATGAAAACTCACCTGGTAAAATTACTATAGAGTTACCAACCATACAAAGTGGTGACATAAGAATAGGAGTAAGTGATAAAGGAGAAGTACCACCACCAATTTTCATCTTAGTATGTAAAATGAAATTTCAAGGGTAAAATTTCATAATAGGGGAAGAATTCAATGACCCAAATTTTTTATTAATGGTATTTCCATTCTTATAATTATGTTATGTAGTATAAAGCCAATACATGACATAGATAAACTAGGAAAAAATTATTCTGATAAATGAATAATGATACATAAAATTTAAAATAAACCAATAAGAATGAAAAATATCATAGCGAGATAATAAATAGAAAAAATTGAATAAGAATAGGAAAATTTGGATCTTCTTGACCTACTAAAATAACCACACCCACGAACAAAGTTGTATAAATAGAACATAATGTTTGCAATACAATATTCATTTTGAAGATTAATGTATATAAAATTGGGAGAATATATATGTGAATGACTAATGAATGAAATAAGAGATATTTATAGAAATCATGGAACCTATAAGAATGTTATTAATCTGACCATTAGAATAGTAACTTTTCCATTGGAATAGTAATCTGATCATTATGAATAGTAATCTGACTATCAGAATAGTAAACCCACCTATGTAAATGTAATATAATACTTATGTATCTTATTTAATGAAAATTTTATATATTTATATCCCGATACAAGTAAATTTTTTATTCAGATGATAAGTTAATTGTTTATATTTTTATAGAACAAAAAATGTTTTAATCATACTTTTAGAATATATAAAATCATTTAAAATAAACTGTATTTATGTAAAATGGATTTAAATACTAATATTAAGTTTTATTTTATTGAATATATAATTTCATGAGACTATAAATAATTTTTAAAAGGGGCATAAAATTGGTTGCAATATTAAAATCTGTATTTTTTGAATAGAAGAAGACTTTTTAAAAAAAATTAAATTTATCTCATTTAGAGAATTATTTTCATAAAATGGATTCCTTTTCGAAATATAATGGTTTAAAAATGGTTAGGGTGGATTTTATGGATTTTTCTAAAATAGTTAAATTTTTGGTGAATAGTGAAATACATTAATTTATAGTATTTAACATTTTAAGACTAATAAAAAATCAAATTTAGTCATGGATGATGTAATAACCCATTAGTTCTAACACAGATGAACTATTTACTATATATAGTCACAAGAATAAAAACTATTGATAGTATTGATGTAAAATAATAAACTAATGAATATAATAATAAGAAACACCTCTCTCTCCCACTATATATACCACCCCTATCCATCCCTTCTCCTCACACATTACAATATTCATATCATTCAATTAATCTATACAATTAAATTCCTAAGACTATTCACTACATCTCAGTGTTTCTTGTCTCACTAAAAGAGTAATTTCAAGTTCCTTAAGGAGGTTCTCAAGGAGACAACATTCAAGAGGTAAAATCATTAATCCTTCTCTTTTAATTTCTTTTCCTTTTTTATCCTCTCCTCACAAAACCTATCCAAAGAAGAATTATTAATCCAATATCATATATATATATATATTTTAATTTTATTATGTTAATTTAATATACATCATCAAATATATTCTCTTATCCTTTTATCATAAAAATAAAATCATCTTCAATGATAAGTCAGTTCACCGCCTTTGTGGACGACGAGTTTTTGTTTTCCATTACCACCTTCAAGGCTAGTCATAAAACTATTATTATGGTTAAATATTATTTTAATATATATATTATAACTTATTTCAGATTTTATAACTAATATATAAACATAATATTAAATAAAATTATACTGGTTCATTACGGTTGTAAGAACCTCCAAAATAAACTAAATATTTGAAATTAATGTTTTATCAAATGAATAATCCTCATTTAAGAAAACAAATGATATATGAGACCCTTTAAACTTATGAAAGTTCATTAATACCATATAATTTCACTTCAGTGTAATTATTCCAATTTTTAAAGAACCTTCATAATTAGACACAAGTGAACCAATCATGAAACCATGAAATGAATTCTTATAAAATGGTGAAATTGAACATTATAACTCATCAAAATAGCCATAAATGAACTTAATAAAATTTTAATAAATCAAATATAAGTGGAAGAGATTATGAATTAAGTATTTAATGGATCTAATTTTATTATCTTGTACATTAATGGAACGTTCAAAACACATTAAGTTATAAGGTAAGGGATCTCAATGAACCTTTATTTTTTCCTTTGGGTTACGCTCTCTCTATCTCTCTATCTATCTACCCCAATAAATTTCGTCATTATTCTTATATAATTCTCAAAAATTATATGTATATGTTACAATTTTTTTATATCAATGAAACTTTATTTTATTAGGAAATACATGTTTTTAAAGTCTTTATTCTCAATTCCTCTCAATAAGCAAGCCCAATTAAAGGGAACTTCTCTGTTTCTTACCCTTTTTTAAATACATGTCGTAAACTATTTGATGATTTTTTTCCTAAAATCACTACTTTCATCATGAAAAACTATTTTAGTTCATTTATTTTTTTAAATCAACAATTATTCCATTTTCCACTTCAATGACACTATATTCTTTTCCATAAAGGCACACTTAAGTGGAACATAACTAATGTTACCTAAACACTATCTTTATTGTTTTAAATTTTGTAGGAAACAATTATGCAAGATATATTTTTATTTTTTCCGTTGTGAAAGAATAAGAATTATTTAATAACTTTCTTCATGAATACCATCATGATACACCTTCAGTTATGCCTTATAACAAGATTACGAAACCCATTTCTTTCAATGAGTAATACTTTTGTTTATGCTTTATTCTTAATTTATTTATGTGGAAACCATATTAAGGTACATGTTATGATGGGTGATCCAATAAAGTTCTATAATTAATTTGGTATGTTTTTTCTCATGATACATTATGTATGGGACTAGAGAGTAAACCTAATCCATTATGGGACTTTTCCACCATGTGATATCATCTTGGTAGTTATCTATGACTCATGTTTATGCCATGTTATGTGTTGCTTCCACATTATTATATTTCCATGATCATATGATTAAAATTTTAATATGTTATGTCTCATTATGTTTATTCATTATCCATTCACTTTTATGTTATCATGTTATGCCTTCTTACTCACGTTCCATGTTTATTACCTTACTAGGTTTTTTAGCTAATACCTTTTTGTTTATGTATTCCCAAGGTTATTCCATGAAGTTGTAGGAGCTCAAAGGAATTTATGATCTCATTATGGAGATTAATAAATATATTTTTTATTCTAGTTTTATGTTTTCAATTTTATATACCTACTCTTCTAAGGACACCATACTTTTAGATCCTTAGTCTATATTTTATGGATATTTATGTTTAAAATAATGTTACAATATTTGTAGAAGTCTTTGTTAGCTATACGAATACTCACCATACAACATAATGATGGACAAGATATACTTAAACAACTATTTTTAGTATTATTACCCCTAGATGAATATATTCAAAAACAACATCCACTTATAGTATCTAGACATGGATGTATTTGTAGGAAAACCACACAATCACTATCTTATCAAAACATTAGGTTATTTTCCTATTATTAGGATTATCCTCATGGTTTTAACCAAATTTATCTATTTATAATCATTAAATATTTATTAAAACTATTCCAAAATTCCAAATATAGTGACCCATACTTTTCATATGTAGACATCATATGTAAATTGATGAATATTTAATATATTTAAAAAATACACACCTGAGGACCGTAAAGGTTAACTCTGTTTGTAAACTTGGATACATAAACAACTGGTACATAAGAGGTATACATTATTTCCCACTAATTTCTTAATAACATGAACCATTATTATACATATCATACTGAAAATATTTCTTTATAAACCGGGGAAAGGAAACATATAAAATGGTGAACTGAAATGGCTAGTAAGGGTAAACAAAGGAGATAATAATGATAACATAAACATAACAAGACAATATGGGAATGAGAATAATGATCTTACTATTTGAAAACCATAACCTACATATCAATGATAATAATCTTTATTCATGGAATAAATCTTGGTAGTTTAAAAGATATTAATCAGAAAGGAATTAAATAACACAATCCACAAGAGTATAACATTGTTCTAAGAAATAAGTTTGTTGTATACATATAAGCATAGAAAATCATTTCCATAGGATTAAAGGCTCACTTCCAAAAATATCATAGTATATTGGTTTCAATCCCCAATCCACAATATCTATAGTCATGGTTCACTCCCAATTCTATCAGAGTGTAAAAATTCCCTTACTGAATTGGGTTTACTCCATATTAGAGTCCTTATTATCTCATGAGATATCCATCTTTACCCAATACATTAAATGGATATATGATTATATTTCCAAAAATCATATAATGAAAAATCATAAATATGTAATCCATAATATCATAAAACATTCATCATATCATAATCTATGAAAAGGAAGTGAGATTTATAAACATTTCATTATTTCATCATAGCATAACCTTTGGAAAAGAAATAGGTTTCATAAATTAATTATCCCATCGAAAAGAAATTAATTTTATAGAATCAAACATTAATAATAAAATTCATATGAAATATAAGAATAAAAGTGGATTTTATCATTGTATCATGTACCTATTAAATCATAAGTAACATCAATTTATGTTTACATAAATAAAAAATTTCTTTAGAAGATTGATGGAGCATTTTTTGAGGAAAATGCCATATTTTACTTTAAAATAACTTATTTAAAATCTAAAATTTCCCCAAATATTAAGGAAAGAAATTTACTTGAAAATAATCTTGGAAACTTATAATGTAAGATTAAAATAACCAAACATGATGGTGGGAACTTCTATTCATTCTATGAACTATAAAACAAAGATCCCTTTCACATTTCCATTAAACGGTCAAAAGTACTTTTTTGGAAAATGAAATGAAGAATAATTTAAATTTTTTTTAAAAATTATATCATGGGTAAAAATATTAAATAATCATAGGAGAAGATTAATTTTTTATAAAAAAACTTTTTAGAACACACAAACATGGAAGAAAATTTATTTTCAACTGAAGAGAGAAATAAATTCGAGTTTCCTTAAAAGCATTCTTTTAGCCTCTTATGTTCATAAAGAGGGAAAAGGAAAAATAATGTAATCTATAGAAATAAATATATTATAAGAAAATTCATTAGTTTATTGAGAGGATGATTATACAAATTCATTATTAGAAACTTAATCATAAATAATCGAGATAAATAATTATATTGTAACATAAATCCATTACTGATTTGGTATCTTTTGAATCATAGAAACAATGAAAGAATAACATAAAATGAAACTTTAAATATCAAAAAAATAAATATATTCATGATATAATATTTAAATTGTATTTATATAGACCTTATAAAAGAAGATGCGTGCATAACATAACATATGTCCCAAAGAAGACAATTTGAGATGATAAACCTCTTCCACAAGTTCTAATTTATTTGAAATTTCTTTAACCTCATGCATAATAAATTTAAATTTATTATAATTAAATGAAATATTTATATACATACTATTAATATCATATATGATCCATTTATACCATTTTAACACCCATTTACTATTTAATCCTTATTAAAATCATCATTTCCAGGTGGTAATTGTTTTGTATTTCATGAGAGTTTCATTTCCATAGTTCTAATACTTGGAATTTTATCATAGTTACGTCATATATTTTTTAATAATTATATAAATATCATATATATTCATTATATATATATTTATTGTCACAAACTAGGTCGGGTCGTTATCCGACCCAACGCCCGACCCGGTCCGCGACATGGCCCGAAGGGCATTCCCGATCCCCACGGGCTGGCAACTAGTGCCAGGCATCAAAACAAACCAGTTGGGAATGGTTTGGCCCATGACAAAGATAAATAAACATAAACTGAACAAGAAGATAAATAAAGGAAAATAAACTGAACAACGTGGTAGCAGAAAAAGGAATAAACAATGAAACGTGACATACCTCAGGTGACCCCGTGGATCACCACGGTATAACAACCATACTCGCTCCCAAAAGCGATCCAAGACTAAAACCTGAAACTAAAAAGTAAAGTAGGCGTAAGCACCGAGATGCTCAGTAGGAAAGCCAAAATATAACCATGTTCTATGCCTCCACCTTTATTAAGAAATCCAACTATTCCAGTTTGAAAATAAGATATAATAAAATAATGTTTTCCCTTCTTTTCAAATTCAAGTAATGAGTTTTCATTTTGAAATAAAAAATTTCACTCTTACTACATTTTTAAAATAGGTTCCAAGCATGCATTAACATTTCAAAATGATAAGAAACCAGTTTGGAATAAAATGTGATTTTTTACAAACAAGACACTAGGTATGAAACGACTGAAAAGAAAGTTACATCACAAGCATCATGTCACAAATGAGCACTATGGGTAATCTCTATAGGTATCTAGAACAAGTGGGAACCTAGAGACCTCGTACCTCGGTGAAACATGGCTTAGAAGACCACGACCCTCAGAAAACGTGGCTTAGAAGGCCATGACCCTCAGAAAACGTGGCTTAGAAGACCACGACCCTCAGAAATTCATATGTTTAGTTAGTGTTGTTGCGTCAATCCTGCTAGACAAACCGGGACGAACCCCTACCGTGTCATCTAGCATACTAGTCCTGGTCACCCACCTAGATAGCCAAGTTTACCATTGTGCTCTATTCCAAAAAGGTGGTGAGATTTTATCCAAATAAAAGAAATGAACATCACACTTTTTTATCCTAAAAACTCGCTAAACCACTCACCACCATTCTCCCTCCTTAAGCGCATTCCCCTCTTTCACATTACATAAAACATAAGCCCCAACATTAGGCACATATTTATACACTCAGCACACAAGCCATTTTCTAAAAACAAGGGGTTTGACTTAGGATGGGTTTTTCCAATTTTACAAACCATTTCAAAAGGGCCAAACAGGATTTATGGTTTCAAAAATAATAGTTTTAAATTTTTGAACATATAATCATCTAAACTCTTTGCAAAAACTTTAAAAAAAATCCCAATTTAACAATCTACATGTTACATGTAAAAAAATCTTGAACTTTTTCTTAAAATGATGCAATTAATTTATGAAAGTCCAAATGGAATTTGTAATACATTACATTTTTTTCCCAAACAAATGCATAACCATTATTAGCGAATTCACCCAGATTTCATAACATGTAAACATAACATATATATACATGTAACATATTTTCAAATAAAGCAAGCAATTATGAACTTCAAACTAAAGGTATAGGCATATAAACCTACCTCAAACATGTCGTTATTTGTCGATGGCCACTCGAACCAACACTTGGAACACACACACACATGCATTTATACATATACATATATACACCCCTAGCTGCATTGCACATATTCCCCGTTCCATGAAATAATATGTGCAAAGAGGGCATATGTATGTACATGCCTTACCCTATGCATGTACATGTAGGATTCCTTGACACGCGCGGCCCAAAATCTACGAAGAAAGGCCCAACGCACTACCCATATAATTTAATAAAACAACTTAACACTTGAAAAATCTACAAAACATTTCAAAATAACAGATAAGGGTTTGCGCTAACGACACACCCATTTAAAATAACACAAGAATTAATCGCATAAACCATAATCGTCATCTACAACAAGAGAGCTCAACAAGGGAAATCAATATCACATCACAACTACCAAATGGGACTTCACTCATTTCATAAACATTTAAAAAATCCATTTCTAAACAAATCTGAATTTTTATACAAAGTTCTAAAGGAAGGAATAAGCATATTCAAGCATACCAACATAAATCCAAGGAAGACCCCATTTCCATTTTATAAAACCAAAAACCCTTTTTAAATTAAAGAAACCTATCGAACACAAAGACAGTCCATGCTAAAACCCATTTGGCCTAATGTTCAATCATCAAGTGTATTTATCAAATAAAACTTTTATTCAAATTTTTATCAAACATAAAGAATGGATAAAACCCCATTTCAAAACCAAGTTCCATTTTGCAAGGCAATCCTCCATTTAAATTAAAAGTGAAAACCCCATTTCAAATAATCTGAGGTCGCACCTCAATACTAAACAAACATCCCATTAAAAGATTTGATAAACTGCATAAAAAAAATTTATGAAGCAACCCACGCAGTATTACCGATCTTTGAACACAAACGCCAAAACAAAACATCCTGTAAGGCCAAAAACACACCAATAACATGATGAAACAGAATTCGTAACCCTTGCGCGACATAATCAACCAAAAACAAAGTTTATGAAACACAACGAAAGGCTCAACATGGGTTTTCACAAAAATCAAAACATGCTTAACAAATAAACATGCTACTAAACAAATTGAAATCATATCAAATCTCAAGTAAAATTATATTCGCACCAAGTAGAAAAATAAAAGAGTATGCCAAATTAACTAAACAAGAGAATTAATTAATCAAACAACACTAATACATGGAAACTCAAACCTTTGGTGTCGAAACTTCCGAAATTTGGTTCGAAATTTCAATTGCACTACATTCGCACCAAGGGGGACTAAAGATGAACCCTAAAGATAATGTTTCAAAACAATTACGCCAAAGAAAAATGGACCAATTAAAATATGAAACCCAAACTTAAAAATCTACCAGTTGGAAGAATAAAACAATGGAAGCAAAGAAAACCTACGACAAAGGTGTAGATGGGTAACCGAGCAAGGAAGTGGGCCACCGGAGATGCGCCGCGCCAGAAATCCCAGCCGGAAAGGGAGGGAGGCGCGGTTCCGAGTAGTGAGAAGGAGCGAAGGGGGGGGGGGGGGCGACGCGAAGATGTCACCGCGATGAGGGAGGTCCGTCCGAGGAAGTGGGAGTCGGCCAAGGGGTCACCATGCCGGAGGGCATATCGTAGGGCCGTCGCCAGTGGAGGGGGAGGGTAGCACGAGCGGGTAAGGGAAATGGGGGGAAGGGGGTAGCACAAGCGGGTGAGGGGGGGGGGGGGTGTGCCGGCGGTCTCGTCCTGGTGAGCGGTGCGTGCCGAAGCTGAGAGGAAGCGGGTAAGGGCGACGGGTTGGAAAGGAGGGGTAGTGTGAAGGGAGATGCGCAAGAGAACCCTCGTCGGTGGGGGATGGCGCGAGCGAGAGAGGAAGGTGGGGGGGGGGGTCGGCTGCGTAAGGGGAAAGGGGGAGAGTGAGTTAGGGTTTAAAAAAAAATAAAAATAATAATAATAATAATAGAATAAAGAAATGAATACCATATAAAATAAGGGGATAAAAGAAAAGAGTATAAAATAAATAATATAACAACAAATAATAATGAAAAAAATAAGAATTTTAATAAACTCCAATAATAATAATAATAATAATATTGTTAATAACTTAATAATAATTATAATAAACTTGATAGTAATAATATTATTAACCATAATAATAATAACAATAATCACCATCATTATAATTATTAAACTAATTCATTAAAACTCACTTTATTTATTTGTCTTGTACATTAGGCAGACCGCACGGTGACCCGAGAATAGCCGCGCGACTTTGAACATGCCCTGCCCATGCACCAGATGCTGTCAAGGGCAAAGCATTCGTTCATCAACAAAATGAAAAAAAAAGTTCAAACAGGTTTGGCCCGCAGCACGATAGAGATTTTTCAAAGTCTGATAAAATAATAAAATTATATTAATTTAAAAGTTCGAGTGTGACAATTCTCCCCACCACAAAAACATTCTGCCCCCAAAAAGTCACCCAAACGAACGAGGAATCAAACTCGAGTTTGAAACGGAACTAGACCCACAAAAACAGGAACTCAGTGTGACTTTTCACTCCACCAGTCACACCCGAACAACTCTGAGGGAAATTGAAAAGAGAAGAACCATCAGAAAAATGAGGAGGGTTCTCCCCACCACAAGAACCCGACTGGGACAACCAACATTGAGACTCTTAGCATGGGCTAACTCTGGATTTTATAACATGGCCCAAGAGGGAACTGCCACACAGACCAAACCTCGAAGGAGGCACGACAAGATTCATGGTGAGTCTCCCCACCATTTAAGAACCGACCAGCTTAGACCGACATGAGAACTTCTAACCCAAATCAGAAACCACCGACACATGAGAAAACCCACAAAAGAAATATACCAAATAACAGACTTAAAAAAGACTCATCATTTCCACAAGAGATGAGAATCTCCAAAACGAGCATGTACTGAAACAAAACAGGTCACATTTGAGGAGGCACAACTATCGGAATTACAAAAAGACGAGATTACCACACCTTCTTACAACCACAGTGGGGTGATAAAAAAACAAAGACTACATTGAGAAAAAAAGACTTTTACGCCTCTTACAGTAAAATAGAACCTTCAAAGATGGGAGAGCTACAACAGGGAAATTCCGACAGTCCCCATTTCAGCATTGGAGAAAAAAATTCGACAAAGGTTCCCCACACCCAACGATTCCTGACTGTGTGAAAAGATTCACTCCAAGACCTGTGGATGGAGCTCTGATGTCTTGAAGCATCTAATGCCCCACAGTCAGGAGTTAACATCTGTCAGTCAAGACTCTTTCTGACGTTGCCGCTAGCAGAACCTCTCTAAGTTCCCCAAATAGCCACACAGACATCAAGTCTTCAATGGATGACAATGAGGCGACTTAAAGTACCCAAAACGGCCACAAAATAAGCGAACAAGAGAGTGGGCTGACTAATAGAAGATGGAATTGACGAGAAAACTTGTCTGAGATGGGTTCCTCCAGCTCGCTCTCACAGAATGGGGAACCATCCCAAACACCAAAGGGAACTGGTCCTTGAATAATAGTTGAAGACCCCACACAAGAGAAACTTTAATTGATTCCGCGACGTTATCTTTGGAGAAAAGGAAACCAACATCTTGAGATGCCCAACGTAGGGCTTCACTATTCGTCGGCGTTGCTGGACACTCATGAGCCTTGCCTCTTCCCTTACCTTCACTTCCACAAATATATACCATCAAACGAGAGTGGTCCTAAACACCTTCCAAGACATACCATCATGCAACGATGCTAGGATTATCTCCTCCACCAATCCCAAGTTGCACCTTCAAACGGACCTGAACCAACACGAACTCTCTTAGCTTTGGGAGTTTCCAATAACCTGAAAACACCAACGATTTCACCAAGCTAGTCCACTACCTTTGATAGATCAGGATCACCATGGAATATGAACAAAAACCGAAAAGAATTCAATTCCACCACCCTGCTAAGAGTGTAGGTAGAACCAACAACTAGAAGAGGCTCACTAGAAACTTATGGGACTTTTTTGGGCAGTATAATCAAAAACAAGAGGCACAAATCCGAATCAAAACAAATCATAAATCAGAATTCCACACATCAATCACAAACAAAAGCTCAAACTCAAATCACTATTCCAACCACAATTCAATATGTCAAAACCAAGAACCCATGAAAAAGAATACCCAACACGAAAAGAGAATGCTAAACAATTTCTCACTCACTTTTCTAAACATCTGAAATACCCTTTTTGAAAACCATTTTTCAGCAACCAAAACCAATTAAATATCCACCATTGATATCCCATGAAGTCTCACACATACATATCCAGAGCTAGCTCAAGCACCCATCCACTCACATCACCAATTACCCCACTTGCCACATGCGCACCTCAATGTCTGTGATCACTCATAGGAATACCAAGGGTCAATTCAAGACACTTCTCATTTCCAAAACAGACCATTAAGCACAAAGAACAAATTCCTAACCAATTGAGAAAGTCACTTATCATTAAAGAAACACATTTCAAAATTCCAAAATGTCTTTCATTTCAAAAACCATTTTCCACTCCAAAAACCATATTCCATTTTGAAAACACCTTCACAAAAATCCATTTTAAATTTTGAGATCTACACACACCAACCAAAAATGAAGGTCAAACATAACTCACATCAAAATTTACAAAAATAAGGGACTAGTGGCTATGATAACCTAGAAACATGGATTAACAGACCATGCTCCGAGCGAGCATCAACCACAAGAAGTATCTTGAACCGTGCACTTAGGCTGTACATGGGTCGCTACTCCATGCAGGCTCGTCACATAACACCGGATCACTTCCCTTGTCATACCTCATCCACACAGAACAAGCAAAAGAAAAACTCAAATCTCATACTACCCTTGGAAACTCGAGTCTCGGGATGGGCAAGGGTTCATGACGTCCTTCCCACACCTACCCCTCGAGTCCCGACACACTTAATCACCAAGCTACTTGACACCCCAAATAACAAGGGCCTCCTTTGATACCATTTTGTCATGAACCAGGTCGGGTTGTCATCCGACCCAATGCTCGACCCAGTCCGTGACATGGCCCGAAGGGCGTTCCTGATCCCCACAGGCTGGCAACTAGCACCGGGCATCAAAACAAACCAGTTGGGAATGGTTTGGCCCATGAAAAAGATAAATAAACATAAAATGAACAAGCAAATAAATAAATGAAAATAAACTGAACAACATGGAAGCAGAAAAAGGAATAAACAAATAAACGTGACATACCTCAGGTGACCCCGTGGATCACCACGATATGACAACCACACTCGCTCCCAAAAGCGATCCAAGACTGAAACCTGCAACTGAAAAGTAAAGTAGGCATGAGCACCGAGATGCTCAGTAGGAAAGCGAAAATATAACCACGTCCTATGCCTCTGACTTTATTAAGAAATCCAACTATGCCAGTTTGAAAATAAGATATAATAAAATAATATTTTCCCTTGTTTTGAAATTCAAGTAATGAGTTTGCATTTTCAAATAAAGCATTTCACTCTTACTACATTTTCAAAATAGGTTCCAAGAAAACATTAACATTTCAAAATGAAAAGAAACTAGTTTGGGATAAAATGTGATTTTTTACAAACAAGAAACCAGGTATGAAATGACAGAAAAGAAAGTTACATCACAAGAAGCATGTCACAAATGAGCACTATGGGTAATCCCTATAGGTATCTAGAACAAGTGGGAACCTAGATACCTTGTACCTCGGTGAAACGTGGCTTAGAAGACCACGACCCTTAGAAAACGTGGCTTAGAAGGCCACGACCCACAGAAAACGTGGCTTAGAAGAGCCCGACCCTCAGAAATTCATATGTTTAGTTAGTGTTGTTGCGTCAATCCTGCTAGACAAACCGGGATGAACCCCTACCCTGTCATCTAGCGTACTAGTCCTGGTCACCCACCTAGATACCCGGGTTTACCATTGTTCTCTATTCCAAAAAGGTGGTGAGATTTTATCAAAAGAAAGGAAATGAACATCACACTTTCGTTATCCTAAAAACTCGCTAAACCGCTCATTACCATTCTCCCTCCTTAAGTGCATTCCCCTCTTTCACACTACATAAAACATAAGCCCCAACATTAGGCACATATTCATACACTCAACACACAAGCCATTTTCTAAAAACAAGGTGTTTCCCTTAGGAGGGGTTTTTCTAATTTTACACACCATTTAAAAAGGGCCAAACGGTCTTTAGGGTTTCACAAATAATAGTTTTCATTTTTTGAACATATAATCATCTAAACTCTTTGAAAAACCTTTTAAAAAAAATCCCAATTTAACAATCTACATGTTACATATAAAAAAAAAGCTTGAACTTTTTCTTAAAATGATGCAATTAATTTATGAAAGTCCAAATGGCATTTTTAATACATTACATTTTTTTCCAAAACAAATGCATAACCATTATTAGCGAATGCACCCATATTTCATAACATGTAAATATAACATATATATACATATAAAAAATTTTCAAAGAAAGAAAGAAATTATAAACTTCAAACTAAAGGCATAGGCATAGGAAACCTACCTCAAACATGTTGTTATTTGTCGATGGCCACTCAAACCGACACTTGGCGCACACACGCACATGCATTTATACATATATATATATATACACCCCTAGCTGCATTGCACATATTCCCCGCTCCATGATGGAATATGTTCAAAGAGGGCATATATATGTACATGCCTTACCCTATGCATGTACATGTAGGATTCCTCGACATGCGCGTCCCAAAATCTACGAATCAAGGCCCAACACACTACACATATAATTTAATAAAACAACTTAACACTTGAAAAATCTACAAAACATTTCAAAATAACACATAAGGGTTTGCGCTAATGACACACCCATTTAATATTACACAAGAATTAATCGCATAAACCATAATCGTCATCTACAACAAGAGATCTCAACAAGGGAAATCAATATCACATCACAACTACCAGCTGGGCCTTCACTCATTTCATAAACATTTGAAAAAGCCATTTCTAAACAAATCTGAATTTTTATACATAGTTTTCAAGGAAGGCATAATCATATTCAATCATACCAACATAAATTCAAGGAAGAACCCATTTCCATTTTATAAAACCAAAAACCCTTTTTAAATTAAAGAAACCTATCGAACACAAAGACATCCCATGCTAAAACCCATTTGGCCTAAAGTTCAATAATAAAGTGTATTTCACAAATAAAACTTTTATTCGCATTTTTATCAAACATAAAGAATGGATAAAACCCCATTTCAAAACCAAGTTCCATTTTGGAAGGAAATCCTCCATTTCAATTAAAACTGAAAACCCCATTTCAAATCATCTGAGGTCGCACCTCAATTATAAACAAACTTCCCATTAAAATATTTGACAAACTGCATTAAAAAAATTTTATGAAGAAACCCACACAGTATTACCGATCTTTGAACGCAAACGCCAAAACAAAACATACTCTAAGGCCAAACACACACCAATAACATGATGAAACAGAATTCGTAACCCTTGCGCGACATAATAAACCAACAACAAAGTTTATGAAACACAACGAAAGGCTCAACAAGGGTTTTCACAAAATCAAAGCATGCTTATCAAATAAACATTCTACTAAACACATTGAAATCATATCAAATCTCAAGTAAAATTATATTCGCACCAAGTAGACAAATAAAAGAGTATGCCAAATTAACTAAATAAGAGAATTAATTCATCAAGCAACACTAATACATGGAAACGCTAACCTTCGGTGTCAAAACTTCCAAAATTTGGTGCGAAATTTCAATTTCACTACATTCTCACCAAGGGGGACCAAATATGAACCCTAAAGATAATTTTTCAAAACAATTACGCCAAAGAAAAATGGACCAATTAAAATATGAAACCCAAACTGAAAAATCTACCAATTGGAAGAATAAAACAATGGAAGCAAAGAAAACCTACGGGAAAGGTGTAGATGGGAAACCAAGCAAGGGAGTGGGCCACCAGAGATGTGCCATGCCAGAAATCCTGGATGGAAAGGGAGGGAGGCGTGGTTCTGAGTGGTGAGAAGCAGCGAAGGGGAGGCGATGTGAAGATGTCATCGCGATGAAGCAGGTTCGTCCAAGGAAGTGGGAGTCGGCCGAGGGGTCACCATGCCAGAGGGCACGCCGTAGGGCCGTCACCGGTGGAGGGGGAGGGTAGCATAAGTGGGTAATGGAAATTGGGGGTAGGGGGTAGCGCGAGTGGGTGAGGGGGGTGTGCGCCGGCGGTCTCGTCCAGTTGAGCAGTGCGCGCCGGAGCTGGGAGGAAGCGGGTAGGGGAGACAGGTTGGAGAGGAGGGGTAGCGCGAAGGGAGGTGCGCCGGAGAACCCTCGACGGTGGGGGTGGCGCGAGCGAGAGAGGAAGGTGGGGGGGGGGGGTCGGCCGCGTAAGGGGAAAGGGGGAGAGTGAGTTAGGGTTTTAAAAAAATATAAAAACAAATAATAATAATAATAATAATAAAAGAAAGAAATGAATAACATATAAAATAAGGGGATAAAATAAAAGAGTATAAAATAAATAAAATAACATTAAATAATAATGAACAAAATGAGAATTTTAATAAACTCCAATAATAATAATAATATTGTTCATAACTTAATAATAATTATAATAAAACTGATAATAATTATATTATTAACCATAATAATAATAACAATAATCACCATCATTATAATTATTAAACTAACTCATTAAAACTCACTTTATTTATTTTTCTTGTACATTAGGTAGACCGCACGGTGACCCGAGCAAAGCCGCACGGCTTTGAACATGCCCTGCCCATGCACCGGACACTGCCAAGGGCAAAGCATTCGTTCATCAACAAAAAAAATTCAAACAGGTTTGGCCCGCAGCACGATAGAAAGATTTCAAAGTATGATAAAATAATAAAATAATATTAATTTAAAAGTTCGGGTGTGACATTTATAGTCTTCAATAAAAGTTTGAGAGATAAAAAATGAGTTACATTGTTCATAGAGATGGTAGACCATACATACACATGATCACTATTTTCACCTTTTCATTAATGGGAAAAAGAAAGATAAGTAATAAAGCAACTTTATAGAATCCTTATTATATATATATATATCATATATTAAAATAGATAATTAACACCATCCATTTAAATAAAAAATGTAAAATAAATCACAACTCTTTGTGGTGGTGGTAGTCAATACATATGCACAAGCGACATAATAATTTTCAAATAGATTGTAAGGTAAGAAGGTAGATATGATATTATAATTATATAAGAATAATTATTTATATATATAATTTATAAATATTAAACCATCATAATAGGAATCCATGAATACTGGTGATGGAAAATGAATTATATCACTATGTAGAGCCTGTAAGTTGTACATACGCACGAGCAATACGTTTACTTCCCATTTGTTGAAGAATAGGGAGAAAAATGATGGTTTCATAATCATAATAAAATTTAATTATATTTATAATACTAATACTATTATATTATAATTAATAACATATATTTATAAGAGTTATATGATTAAATAAATTGATATAGGTCAAGTAAGATGATTACCTCTTCTTCGAGGGAAACCATTAGATCTATTTTTAAGGACCCTTGTAATGGTCTTTTAATAAGACCATAACCTATAATTTTTGGATAAAAAAGTTTATAAGATAATTTTACATGGGTTGGTAGATATATGTAGATTAAATTGGTGTAAATAAAATAGATAATGTGAGTCCTTTTACAAGGAAGGGAAATGGAACACTTGGAATTATTAAAAATATTAAAATATACTTATGTAATTATCAAGAAAAATGATTCAAAATGGGTAGTGATTTGAATAAAGAGTGTATAAGTTTAAAATATCATCACATAGTGATTTGTTCTAGTTTTTTGTCATTTTAAAACTTATATTTTAGTTTAACCCCTTGGAAAACTAATTTTTAACTTAACCTTGGTAATAAATTTTTAATATTAAAGGCATATACCTTTTATTATAAGATATTAATTATCTCATAAATGGATAACAGATGAAATTTTTTATGGAATTATAATCATACTTGACCTCTTTCATGATTTTTATGAATTTTGAATAATATAATTAAATATTATATAACATAAAATATCAAAAATGTCATTTATGACACTATTCATTTAATTTCATATTAAAGACTACATGACAATAAATAAAGTCAAATATAAAATTTTAAAATAATAATAATATGTTATAATTATCATTAAAATTATTTTAACACAAAACATCAACCAAATTTTATTACTTTTAATATATTTAAATCTTTTATTTTATTTTTCTATTAATTGAATAAATACTATGTCGGTGTTGCATAAGAATTTAAGGTAATTATTCAATCAATAATAATTAAAAATAAATTCTACTAATAAAAAAACTAAATTATATTAAAATAAATATTTATAATCAAAATAAGTTGTTTTTATCCCTGTCAAAAAATATTATAAGTATTAAAATTAAGAATGTGACATTTTTTACTTCATCTTTGATATAAATATTATAGGAGAAAAATCAAAGACAAATAAAATCAAAAGGTAATATTTTCGAATTTTTGATGATTATGGATTAAATATACTCATCAAATGGTATTAAAGTAAGTATTTTAATGAATTTTAAGCCTCATCACATTAGTTTTCACCCTAATTAACCCATTTTATGTTTATTGTGGTAACATAAATTTACCCTAGTTACTATACATATAGACAAAAAAGAAAAGGAATATATTTACCAATTTTTGAACACCTGATTAAAAATAAGGGATTAATTTTTAAATATTAAATTCAAAGAACCAGAATAAATTAATTTAATATAAAAACACAAAATGTAACAAAATTTTCTTTTTCAGAAAAATGATTTTTCAAGTATAAAAATTGTTTTTATAAAAAATTAAATCATAAAATTTATTAATATAAACAGAATTAATAGATATAATTTTACTTTTATACCATTTTAAAAATTAAATCTTTTAAAATTTTCAAAAAAAAAATGTTTTCAATAAATATCAGTATTGTAACGACCCAATCTTTCATTAATGGAAATCTCTCTTGATCTAATTAAATGTCTCTTTTTTAAATGATTATATAAAATTTAAACTTCTTTGGTTTTATGTTTTTTTATTTAAAAACACTATTAAGAATTGTGACTGTTGCTAATATAGCCATTGAATAGTTATCGAAAGATTAGTATAAATATAGGGCTTTAACAAATCCAATTTAATCAAAAAAAGGAAGTGACGGCCTCATCCAGTAGTTATGCCCCATATAAATCCCATTTTCAGATATCATAATGGAGGTTGCGTCTTTGGGCTTTACTCTTGACCAATCCTAAGCCGAGGTTGAATATGTTAAGCTCGAGTGGGACCACCTACAAGAGAAGTGGAAGTTGATAGAGATTACCACCCATGAAATGTTATCTGAGCCACCCCAAGAGTCTGTCACCATCGCACACCTTACTCTTCGGTCTTATTCGGGTTTTATAATGGGTTATGTTACAAGACTATTGTAATATAATTATGTACATTATTTTGTTATATAATAATGAATATACTTTCATTTTATTATTGTTACCTTATAAATTGTTTTTAAAGCACAAATAGTTTTTTTAGTTAATGTTCAACTAAGAAATCTATTTTGATGAATTAATAGACTTTTTAATTAAATAATATTTTAATAAAATAATAATATTATTACATTAATCTTTATTGAATATAAATGATCATCTAATTTTATGAATGCAATTGTAATTTTTATTAATGTTTTAAATCAATTTTTGTCAAAACCCGTGAATTTTCGATAAATGTTGGTTTTTATTTTAAAAGTGAAAATTAAAAAATTTAGAAAATTATTTAGATAAAATTAATATTATTTCTGGAATCAGGACATCTAAATTATCCATCAGTGAAGTTTTCATAATTTTCTAAGATAGTCAAATTTTTGGGTAAAAATTAAATACCGTTTAAATATATAATGTGTCATATGACATCATAATGACCTAATAGTGATGTAATAAAATACTATAAACATTATCTTCAGAAAATATATATTTTATTATTAAAATAATGTAATTTTGTGTTTGTTTTATTTATTTAATGAAGATTTAGTGGGACCTTCATGACTTATTAAACATTTTGTCTTTTTAAATTGTTTTCCTTGGGAGTGTGAATCACCTTCACATAAGAAACCTCATTATATTAAGACTTTAGGACTTTGGCCTTATAAAATATTGTTCTCTACTTCCCTTTTCAAAAAAACATGGTAAAAAACCATGGGATGGTTTGTGGTTTGGATTAGTTTAATGTGAGGTGTCCCAACCCTAAATAATAAAGAATTCCCTCACATTTCCTATATAAACCCACCCAAGCTCCCACTTCCTCTTCACTTAAAGCCTTTGGAGTTCATCCAACCTCTACCCCCATCTCTCTAGAATCCTCTCAAGGTGCCCTAATATAATGCCCCGACCTTAAACCTTACTTAATATTGAATTAAATGAATAATTCACGTCGAGGATATTTTCAGGTTTAGAGTTTTAGAGAATTAGAACATAACTATTACATCTCAAAAGATTACAAAGTAGTCACTTCTACTAAGTTTCCATAATAAAAAAAAACTCTTAAAAGGAAACGTGTCTAGTTCCATGTTTTATATAGGATGACATTACCTTGATCCCATTTTTGACCTTATTCCACATTAAGTCCTGTGAAAACATTTCAAAAAAAAAACTTGGGGTGAGCATAAAAAGCTCAGTAAGGGATATAGAAAGAATGAAAACTGTTAGTTTTTCAAACATCAAATAAACCATATATACTCTATCAAAGTAATACCTTCACCTTCATGAAGTAGTAAAAACTCTTCACTGAATAAAGTATCATTACTTACCTTTTTGTAACCAAAGGATTACCATAAAATCCATAAAAAGAACACATAACATATATAAAGGTAACTTGGGACATAAACATACTTAAGTGGAATAACCATACGGTCGACTTCCACACATATCACTTAATGGAATAGCCATACGGCCAATTTCCATACATACTTAATGGAATAGCCATACTGCCGACTTCCATACCCAATGCATTGGAGGTTATAACGTAACCACCCGTCCTGGTATTCACGGCACCACCCGTCATATGGTTTATAACGTAACCACCCGTTAAAATGTCCAAGTACCAGTATAAAAGCATAAAACATAAAACCAATATAAAGGAATGATAACATTTCCACATTTCAATCACAATATATCATAAATATATTGACATAATAGAATCTTTTTTCAAAACCATTTTCAATACCAAAATACATAAAAGAGTATATGGTATTTATTTTATTCAAAAAACATTACGGCTTGTTGAGAATGCCAAAGACCAAATAATACTCGCGGCGGTGGAAAAGGTCGTTGTCGCCGCGTACGTTAAAAGAAGAATTCCTTTTTGTCATTTTGTAAAACACTTCGTAGAAAAAGATTCCTTTTGTATAAAAGTAAAAGTCAAAGGGGTTTATACACCGTATAAAAGAAAGTTGTGTATAAAACGAAATATGCCTCAATGAAAGGAGATTGAGATGAAGTCCCTTACCTCGGGTCCGACTTGACTCGATCGTTCTTTAACGTCCTGAATAATAAAATTGAGTTAATTTATACTTGATTAAGAACCTTTTTAAAGTTCATTATTTCTTTTATATCACTTATTGCCATGTTATAAACATTATGTAACCATTTAAGTTAATAATGTTTGTTTTGCCAATATTTGGTTCTTAAGTCAAAAGTGGACTTCTTACAATTACATGTTGTTCGTGTGGTCAAAGGTTCTTTATATCCAGAATGAAATTACCGATTTGGATATAATATGTATCATATATATCCAGCATATACATGTATTTATAATATTAAATAATCATTTAGAGGTAAGAAATGAAATGCACCGTTCATGGAGACGGTAGGCCGTACGTACGCATGAACGCTACTTTCATTTCTTTGTCATATTAATGGAATTAAAACTAAATGAGAGGTATGTATATTTTATGTCCAGAATTATATTCATCATTTAGATATATCATTAATTATATATATCCATTATATACATGTACTTTTAATAGTACATTACATTTGGGGATAAGAAATGAAATGCACCGTTCATGGAGACGGTAAGCCGTACGTACGCATGAACGCTACTTTCATTTCTATCTCATACTTTAATGGAAAGAAATAATAATGATATAGAGGTATATTATAATTCCATTATAACATCATATATAATAACTTTAAATCCATCCTTTACTCGTCCCACATATGGCATTAACGAATCACATCACTTTGAGGGGGCGGTAGTCCGCACTTCCTTAAATGAAGATATCGTGTTTACCCATAATGGAAACCATAAAGGTATGCCCAAAATGAAAAATACAGAAGCTTAAAAAAAACTAAACATATTATATATCATATATAAAAATAGTGACATCATAATGGCCACCTTTGAAGGTGTTAAATTAGTATTGAACAATCATCGTTTCGGGAGGCAGAATTTCGCCATCCACGGAAACCATATGTTATTTAACCATTTGATGTAGTTGTGTGAGAGTGTAGCTCGAATAAATCTTATAAAAACATCCTAGTATATTTAAGATACTGGTTTTGTTACAAAATAAGTAAATAAAAAGAGTTTAGAGGGTTGGAGAAGCAAAATAAAACAAATGAACAAGAGAGAATGAATTACCTTTAAAAGTGTAACTCCTTTTGATTTGAGCCTAAAGGCTTCCATTGAAAGGATTATGCCCAAAGGGAATCCTCTAGTATGAGGAGAGGGATGTCGAGAGAGTAAATGGGCAGGGGTTGGCCGAGCCAAAGGCTTGAGGAGTGTGTGAAATGAGGTAGAGGTGGGGGCCTTTTATAAGAGGAGAGGAGGGGCACTTTTGGAAAGTAAAGAAATATTACTTTATTTGAAAATGTGTTTCGGTTTTAAAAGGTCCCACATTGATATAATTCTTGGATAAGGTGATCAGGGTTCGAAATCCACTCATCCAATTGGTTTTGGACATGTGTAGTTCATAGATTTTACATTATCTTTCCATTTTATTTAAATCGTCAAATAATGATGTCATCGCTGCATCATTATTATGTAATAACTAATTTAATTTATTTAATGTATAAAAATTATAAACAAAATACTATTATGTAGGAAATCTTTTTAGCTTTCCAATTACTATTTATAATCAAAAATCTGATCTTTATAACCCCATGTAAAAATTGTTTTTGTAAAACATATTATGTTTGTGTCATTATTACTTTTACATTAAATAAAAAGTTTTTTATGTCATTTCCCAACCAAAGTGTCTCCATGGGGTCCCCAAGTTGACCCATGGCTTTTCTTGGTCGGCCATGACACAAACAATGAGGGTAGGACATGTGTCAAGCTCATCTTATTTTTTTAAAGCATTATTTTTACCTTAAACTACATTAATTACCACTAATCGCGATTAAGAACTTAATAAGTTACTATTCACCAAAAAATTATTATAATCTCATTGAACCACATTTTACTTCTTAATGACAACCATGTATGTCGGATTTTTGTAATTAAAAACACAATGATGGCAAAATTTCATTTAAATGGAAAATCAGTCTTTATAAGTACCACTTAGTGGTTTCACTATTCATCAAAAATTGAAGTTTTTCAGAAAATTACCAAAAATTCACCCTAAGCTATATTTGATATTACGAATTAAAAAATGAAGTATATTTTACAAAATTCAAAACATATAAGTCACATTAATTAATTTAATAATTAATTCCCGTTGTCAGAGCAAATAGCATGTTTTTATGAAACAATAAGTATCAAAAGATTGACACTAGTTTAAGTCCGATTTCAAAGTGAAATTAATTCCAATGACCACTATTGGATTTAATGGTAAAAATATTTTCTAATTTCACTTTAAAACCAATTCAAAAGATAATCTAATCATATAAATAAATTATATTAAAAAGAGGTTTTGAATTAAAATACAACATTTTACACTATTCATTAAAGAAAAGAACTTTATCAGAAAGGTACCAAAAATTTACACAAAGTAAATTTTGATGTCCCGATTCTAAAGAAGAGTTATATTTGGTCCAATAGAATTTATAAGATCGATCAAAACTATATTTAATGACGGTTCTCCGTCAAAAGGTGATAAGTGGACCTTTCGTGAAAATTAGGGTATAAATGCCTAAAATTGAGCTCTTTCCGTATTTTAAGCCTTTATCTTTTATTGGGTAAATGTAAAAACATTTAAAAACATATATAATCATATTTTAGTTATTTCTATCCATTCCCGCTAGTACAACGCTACCCGTTAACTAACATTTAAAATAATATTATTTTATTACTTGTGTGCAACGTAAGTTTTCAAAGAAACTCATTGTTGCGTACCGAGTACGCTATCGAACGTAGAAACCCCTTTTAATTAAAATTAATATTTAATTCGTAAATATTAATAAATATGAAAATTATTTATTCTTTATTTACCTGGGATGTTACATCCTTCCCCCCTTTTTGAGAATTGCGTCCTCTCAATTTTATTCACTTATCAAAATAAGTGGGGGTATTTATCCCTCATAGCATTTTCAGATTCCCACGTTGCCTCTTCAATCACATGGTTTTTCCAAAAAACCTTTACCTGATGAATCACCTTATTCCGTAACACCTGCTCCCTGTGGTCAAGAATCTAGACCGGTTGTTCCTCATAAGATAGGTTCTCTTCTAGCTGAACTACCTCTGGGCTCAAAAAATGAGATGGATCTGGCATATATTTTCTCAACATCGAAACGTGAAAGACATTGTGTACCTGAGATAAACTCGGAGGTAAAGCCACTCGGTATACAACTGATCCAACTCTCTCCAGAATTTCGTATGGTCCAACGAACCTTGGACTCAACTTTCCTTTCTTACCAAATCTCATCACACTTTTCCAAGGAGAAACCTTGAGAAAAACATGATCACCTACCTCGAAAGATAGATCCTTCCTCCGGTTATCCGCATAACTCTTCTGCCTGCTCTGAGCTATTCTCATGTGTTTCTGAATCAACTGAACTTTTTCTGCCATCTCTTCTACCAATTCTGGTCCCATCAACTTCCTTTCACCCACTTCATCCCAGAAAGATGGAGTACGACACCGCTTCCCATATAATGCCTCAAATGGTGCCATATGTATACTAGAATGAAAACTGTTATTATAAGAAAACTCAACCAAAGAAAGATGTTGGTCCCAACTTCCCTGATAATCCATAGAACAAGATCGTAGCATATCCTCCAATGTCTGGATTGTTCGTTCTGACTGCCCATCTGATTGAGGATGAAAAGCTGTACTAAAATTTAATTTCGTATCCAACAACTTCTGAAGCCTTTCCAAAAGTTAGAAGTAAACATGGGATCATGATCCGATACAATGGAGAGAGGAACTCCATGTAACCTGACTATCTCTTTAAGATACAAACGGGAAAGTTTATCTAGGAAAAAAGTATCTCAATTAGCAAGGAAATGAGCAGATTTGGTCAAGCGATCAACAATAACCCAGATTGCATTATTACCTCGAGATGTCTTCGGTAATCCCACAACAAATTCCATGGATATATTCTCCCATTTCCACTCTGGAAATGGTAAAGGTTGAAGCATCCCTTTCGGTAACTACCGCTCTGCTTTAACCTGTTGACATGTCAAGCACTTCACAGTAAAATCAGAAATGTCTCTTTTCATTCCATCCCACCAGTAATACTCCCGCAGATCTCTGTACATCTTAGTACTGCAAGGATGAACTGAAAACGGGGAACTATGAGCCTCACATAACAACTCATTCTTCAATTGTGAATCACAAGTCACACATAACCTCTTCCCAAACCTCAAAACACAAACACAAACTTATCCAAGAACTCATGGAAAATTCTATTCATAAGGTCCATGAATACAGCAGGTGCATTGGTTAAACCAAAAGGCATAACTACAAATTCATAATGGCCATATCTAGTAAGGAACGCAGTCTTCGGAATGTCTGCTTCTTTTACTTTCAACTGATGGTACCCCGACCTCAAGTCAATCATCGAAAAAAAACTGAGCTCCCTGGAGCTGATACCACTTCATTCGATGGCCCAACATCTGCTGAAGTTGTTGCAAAGGATTTCACCACCCCTTTCTGCTTGTAGTCTGGCTGCATTCCCCTAGTTGAGTTCTTCGTTGGACACTCGTTTGCATAATGACCCATTTCATTACACTTAAAACATCTTACCGTTGGCTTTTCATTTCCTGCTTGATCATCTTCCTTACAGTTACAAGCAATATGACCAGACTTACCACACTGAAAGCACTTACCAGACTTGGATAAACATTCTCCAGGATGCATTTTACCACACTTCTCACAGGATGGATATTTGGTTTTCTTACCTCCTTGCTTCTTCGATGAATTCTTCCCCTTTGCCTGCCAACTAGACCTCTTATTCTGTTGTTTGTCATAGAACACCTGATCATCGGAAAACTCCATTTCCACCTTCTCCGCACATCGAACAAGTTTTTCAAAACTTTTGAACTCACGTGAAGCTAAAGCCCTTCGATAATTTGGCTTTAACCCTGAGTAAAAACGGTTTATTTTACTATCAAGATCTCGTATGAAGTTTGGAGCATACCTTGCCAATCGAGTGAACTTTTCTTCATAAGAAGCCACTGAATCATCCTCCTGCCTCAATTCTAGGAACTGTTTTTCCATCCTAAGACAAACCACCTTAGGAAAATATTTCTCAAGAAACATACCTTTGAATTCGTCCCAGTGAAGATCCTCAATCTCATCACTATCCCTTATATTTTTCACCATCGACCACCACTGATCAGCTTCACCTTCAAAACGGTAAACAGAAAGACTAACCTTTTGATGTTCTGAACACCCCATGACATCAAAAATCTTCTCCATTGCTTTAATCCACCCTTCAGCTTGCACAGGGTCAGATGATCCTCTGAATGATAGGGGATGTTGCCTTATGAAATGTTCCACCACTGACATGTTACTCTGCGGTTGATCTGGCTGATCTCGTGCATGGATACCACCACCATTTATAGCCTGAGTCAACTGTGCCATCACTGCAACAAACTGTTCAGTTCCGATTCCGACCATCTCAGGTTGCTGATTTGGAAGGTTATCTTCCTCCTGATGTCGTCCCAACATAGCTGCTTTGTTTCCTCTGCGGAAAACCATTCTGAACACAGAAATATCTTAGGCAAAGTAACATGGTAATCCGTAAATGCTATATCATTTCAATCATATTATAATTTTACACTTTTCTAACTCCTAAAGTTGTCTAAACCGACCTCTGATACCAACTATAAGGCCCCGGCCTTAAACCTTACTTAATATTGAATTAAATGAATAATTCATGTCGAGGATCTTTTCAGGTTTAGAGTTTTAGAGAATTAGAACATAATTATTACATCTCAAAAGATTACAAAGTAGTCACTTCTACTAAGTTTCCATAATAAAAAAAACTCTTAAAAAGAAACGTGTCTAGTTCCATGTTTTATATAGGATGACATTCCCTTGATCCCATCCTTGACCTTATTCCACATTAAGTCCTATGAAAACATTTCAAAAAAAAAAAACTTGGGGTGAGCTTAAAAAGCTCAGTAAGGGATACAGAAAGAATGAGAACTGTTAGTTTTTCAAACATCAAATAAACCATATATACTCTATCAAAGTAATACCTTCACCTTCATGAAGTAGTAAAAACTATTCACTGAATAAAGTATCATTACTTACCTTTTTGTAACCAAAGGATTACCATAAAATCCATAAAAAGAACACATAACATATATAAAGGTAACTTGGGACATAAACATACTTAAGTGGAATAACCATACGGTCGACTTCCAGACATATCACTTAATGGAATAGCCATACGGCCAATTTCCATACATACTTAATGGAATAGCCATACGGCCGACTTCCATACCCAATACATTGGAGGTTATAACGTAACCACCCATCCTGGTATTCACGACACCACCCGTCATATGGTTTATAACGTAACCACCCATTAAAATGTCCAATTACCAGTATAAAAGCATAAAACATAAAACCAATATAAAGGAATGATAAAATTTCCACATTTCAATCACAATATATCATAAATATATTGACATAATAGAATCTTTTTTCAAAACCATTTTCAATACCAAAATACATAAAAGAGTATATGGTATTTATTTTATTCTAAAATCATTACGGCTTGTTGAGAAAGCCAAAGACCAAATAATACTCGCGGCGGCAGAAAAGGTCTTTGTCGCCGCGTACGTTAAAAGAAACATTCCTTTTTGTTGTTTTGTAAAACGCTTCGTAGAAAAAGATTCATTTTGTATAAAAGTAAAAGTCAAAGGGGTTTATACACCGTATAAAAGAAAGTTGTGTATAAAACGAAATATGCCTCAATGAAAGGAGATTGAGACGAAGTCCCTTACCTCGGGTCCGACTTGACTCGATCGTTCTTTAACGTCCTGAATAATAAACTTGAGTTAATTTATACCTGATTAAGAACCTTTTTAAAGTTCATTATTTCTTTTATATCACTTATTTCCATGTTATAAACACTATGTAACCATTTACGTTAATAATGTTTGTTTTGTCAATATTTGGTTCTTAAGTCGAAAGTGGACTTCTTACAATTACATGTTGTTAGTGTGGTCAAAGGTTCTTTATATCCAGAATGAAATTCCCGATTTGGATATAATATGTATCATATATATCCAGCATATACATGTATTTATAATATTACATAATCATTTAGAGGTAAGAAATGAAATGCACCGTTCATGGAGACGGTAGGCCGTACGTACGCATGAACGCTACTTTCATTTCTTTGTCATATTAATGGAATGAAAACTAAATGAGAGGTATGTATATTTTAATTCCAGAATTATATTCATCATTTAGTTATATCATTAATTATATATATCCTTTATATACATGTACTTTTAATAGTACATTACATTTGGGGATAAGAAATGAAATGCACCGTTCATGGAGACGGTAAGCCGTACGTACGCATGAACGCTACTTTCATTTCTATCTCATACTTTAATGGAAAGAAATAATAATGATATAGAGGTATATTATAATTCCAGTATAAAATCATATATAATAACTTTAAATCCATCCTTTACTCGTCCCACATATGGCATTAACGAATCACATCACTTTGAGGGGGCGGTAGTCCGCACATCCTTAAATGAAGATATCTTGTTTACCCATAATGGAAACCATAAAGGTATGCCAAAAATAAAAAATACAGAAGCTTAAAGAAAAACTAAACATATTATATATCATATATAAAAATAGTGACATCATAATGGCCACCTTTGAAGGTGTTAAATGAGTATTGAACAATCATCGTTTCGGGAGGCAGAATTTCGCCATCCACGGAAACCGTATGTTCTTTAACCATTTTTTGTAGTTGTGTGAGAGTGTAGCTCGAATAAATCTTATAACAACATCCTAGTATATTGAAGATACTGGTGTTGTTACAAAAGAAGTAAATAAAAAGAGTTTAGAGGGTTGGAGAAGCAAAATAAAACAAATGAACAAGAGAGAATGAATTACCTTTAAAAGTGTAACTCCTTTTGATTTGAGCCTAAAGGCTTCCATTGAAAGGATTCTGCCCAAAGGGAATCCTCTAGGATGAGGAGAGGGATGTGGAGAGAGTAAATGGGCAGGGGTTGTCCGAGCCAAAGGCTTGAGGAGTGTGTGAAATGAGGTAGAGGTGGGGGCCTTTTATAAGAGGAGAGGAGGGGCACTTTTGGAAAGTAAAGAAATATTACTTTATTTGAAAATGTGTTTCGGTTTTAAAAGGTTCCACATTGATATAATTCGTGGATAAGGTGATAAGTGTTTGAAATCCACTCATCCAATTGGTTTTGGACATGTGTAGTTCATAGATTTTACATTATCATTCCATTTTATTTAAATCATCAAATAATGATGTCATCGCTACATCATTATTATGTCATAAATAATTTAATTTATTTAATGTCTAAAAATTATAAAAAAAATACTATGATGTAGGAAATAGTTTTAGCTTTCCAAGGACTATTTATAATCAAAAATCTGATCTTTATATCCCCATGTAAAAATTGTTTTTGTAAAACATATTATGTTTGTGTCATTTTTACTTTTACATTAAATAAAAAGTTATTTATGTCATTTCCCAACCAAAGTGTCTCCATGGGGTCCCCAAGTTGACCCATGGCTTGTCTTGGTCGGACATGACACAACCAATGAGGGTAGGACATGTGTCAAGCTCACTTTATTTTATTAAAGCATTATTTTTACCTTAAACTACACTAATTACCACTAATCACGATTAAGAACTTAATAAGTTACTATTCACCAAAAAATTATTATAATCTCATTGAACCACATTTTACTTCTTAATGATAACCATGTATGTCGGATTTTTTAAATTCAAAACACAATGATGGAAAAATTTCATTTAAACGGAAAATCAGTATTTATAAGTACCACTTAGTGGTTTCACTATTCATCAAAAATTGAAGTTTTTTAGAAAATTACCAAAAATTCACCCTAAGCTATATTTGATATTACGAATTCAAAAATGAAGTATATTTTACAAAATTCAAAACATATAAGTCACATTAATTAATTTAATAATTAATTCCTGTTGTCAGAGCAAATAGCGTGTTTTTATGAAACAATAAGTATCAAAAGATTGACACTAGTTTAAGTCCGATTTCAAAGTGAAATTAATTCCAACGACCACTATTGGATTTAATGGTAAAAATATTTTCTAATTTCACTTTAAATCCAATTCAAAAGTTAATCTAATCATATAAATAAATTAGATTAAAAAGAGGTTTTGAATTAAAATACAACATTTTACACTATTCATTAAAAAAAGAACTTTATCAGAAAGGTACCAAAAATTTACACAAAGTAAATTTTGATGTCCCGATTCTAAAGAAGAGTTATATTTGGTCCAATAGAATTTATAAGATCGATCAAAACTATATTTAATGACGGTTCTCCGTCAAAAGGTGATAAGTGGGCATTTCGTGAAAATTAGGGTATAAATGCCTAAAATTGAACTCTTTCCGTATTTTAAGCCTTTATCTTTTATTGGGTAAATGTAAAAACATTTAAAAACATATATAATCATATTTTAGTTATTTCTATCCATTCCCGCCAGTACAACGGCTACCCGTTAACTAACATTTAAAATAATATTATTTTATTAGTTGTCTGCAACGTAAGTTTTCAAAGAAACTCATCGTTGCGTACCGAGTACGCTATCAAACGTAGAAACCCCTTTTAATTAAAATTAATATTTAATTCGTAAATATTAATAAATATGAAAATTCTTTATTCTTCATTTACCTGGGATGTTACACCTAATCTCCCAAGAAGCCTCTCTCAAGCCTTTGGAATCAAATTTCCAAGTAAGTTTTTTCTTCCTTTCTCATTTTTCTCCAATATTCTTTAAATTATTATTCCCTTTTAATTTCAATAATAAATGTTGGGGTATGGTTTTTAACCTACCCCATACTACCATATTTATGTTTTAATGAAGGTATACCAGTTTCTCTCTCATTAAATTCCTCCCATGTACACCCGTTACTATGCCGAAAATCCGAATGGAATTTCACTCTCCTCATTTACATTCAAGCAATTATTTTCTATCATGAATCTAAATCCCATTATATTTGTTGGGAAATCTATCTATATGACCCCTTACTTTACATGTCATGTAAATATGATGAGACACCCCTTTCTCTCTCATCAACCATTTTTATGAGTTCTTATGTCCGGCCGTTATGCTGCCGAAATTGCACCGCGCTTTTCTAAGCCAATGTCATTGTGTAGTGAATACCATTCCCATTTCTCTATCAAGAGTATTCAAATTTATGAAAATTTAATTGTTGTTTAAAGAGTTTCATGTATGTATTGTACATTAATTTATCGTGTAATAAATGATTATGTTTAATGATTCATTGTTTTATGATCCATGTGGCACACTTATGCATGAAGTGAAATGTTTAAGAAGGGTGCGCCCTGATAGTTCTCCAATTCATTGGGAAAAGTATAATATCATGATACATCATGTTAAATGGATGTTGAATCATGATAATTAATGTGAAATGTGGTTTTACTCATGATTCATGTTCAATGAGGGTTTAATCATGCTCCATGTGCAATGAGCCTTAGCTCATGCTAATTCCATGTTAAGTGTTGTTGCCACATTTCCATGTCATGATTATCATGATTTATCATTCTTGTATGTTTATGCTTCTCTTGTGCTCTATTTATATGCATATTATCTAACAAGTATTCTATTCCTCATGTTATTCCATGACTATTCCCTTACTGGGCTTTATAGCTCACTCTTTTCTTATGCATGTCCACAGGTTATCCCATGCAATGCTAAGTACGAGGGAATGTAGTGGTCATGTAAAGTAAGGTTTCAATAAAGATGTTGTATTTCATGCTCTAAGTTGTTATGTAATGATTCTAAGCCCCAAAGACACTAGAAATATCGATCTTGTATGTTGTATCAAGTGATGTATATGTAATAAATTATGTTTAATTGCGTAATAAAAGACCAGGGTTGTCATAGTTCGTATCAGGGGACAGGTTTAGTTATTTTAGGGATTAGTATTAGAAAACCCTAGTAAATCCTTAGATACAAGACTAATTATAATAAAAACATCCCTACGTTTTGGTGAGTATTGATTAAGTTTTTTATCAAGAAAATACATACCTGTCTGGATATGAGAAGGTAGAGGCACCTCTCGCACAGATGTATCTAGGGGTAAAACCCGAAAACACCACTTTGAGCTAGACTCGATTGAGAACTAGTGCATGACAACAGACCTTGCTTCACTCTTGGTTACGAAACTCCCAGGGGATATGATTTGGTAAATTCAAAAGCATAGTATGAACCATTATCAAGGGACAAAAAAATTCCCTAAGAATATATGTTAGAAAGTAGATCATGGATAACATAGACTGAAGCCTACAGATTCATATGTTATGGAAATAAAATTTATTTATAAGTCATTAGTTTTGTCCTTGGATTACCCTTTATGTGTTACCCCTAACCTTCCTTTTATTCCATCTAATGGCCGGTAATAAGAGGACTCAGGCAAACAACTGATGTGAAGATCAATGTGATGACTGTACTAATGAGATGCCCAATCCAATGGAAGTGAGAATTATGAACTTTGTCACACTTCTCTCTAAGCTAACTCAAGATTTGAATAGAAACATGGGTCAATATAAATTGTAAACCCCCCCCCCCCAAGAAAGAACAAGTTTCTATCAAGAGCGTCATGAGACAAAGGCCTCATACTTTTAACGGATTATCCGATACCTCAATCGCTGAATAATGGATAATCTCCATTGAAAAGATATTCTTCATCCTTCAATGTTATGAAAAAGAGAAGGTTCTACTGATTCTTATCGTAATGAGGGTGAATCTGATCAGTGGTGGAAGTTGATCAAAAATACAATGCTTGAGTAATAGATTGAGGCGTTGGAATGGATGGATTTCAGAAAGATGTTTTTATATAAATATTTTCTATGCACCCTCTGGCTTAAGATGGAAAGGGACTTCCTTGACCTCAATAAAAAAGTTGATGAATCTATTAGAGTCTACGAGGAAAACTTCACAAGTCTTGCACGATATGCTTTCGGCTTTTTCATTACCCCCGAATGTAAGGTTTACTACTTCTTTTGTGGGCATAAACCTAGCCTGCGGAAAGCGATAGCGATCTGTGACTTGGACAGCTATAAAGAAATTGTCTGATGTGCCCTCAAGGTTGAAATGGAGATCAAAGAATCTTTGAGGTATCATGGGGATAATAAGCGTAAGGTGTACTTCAATGCTAGCGGTCCGATGGGTAAATCCAATGGTGCTAACAAGATCCAACACCATGCTTTCCAAAAGTGCGGAAAGAAGCACCATAGAAATTGGCTGAAGGGTACGAGAAAATGCTTTAGGTGTAGAAGAGAAGGGAACTTTGCTATTAACTGTCGGTAAGAAAAACCCATGGCTGAAATAGAGTAGAGGAATGCTCCATTCAAACCTCAACACGTTGTTCACTGCTACAACTTCAAGGAACGAGTGCGTCTTTCAAATCAGTGCCCTAATCCAAGGGTTTTTGGAGGCAACCAATAACCTCCAAGGCAGCAGGGGTGAGCTTTTTCCATCACTACTGTCAAAGTGAACCCCAAAAACGAAGTGGTGATAGGTACACTAGTTATTAATTTAAGAATAGAGAACTTAATTTTTGATTCAGGTTATACACATTCTTTTGTATATCAAATTTTTAGTAGAACAATCCCAGTACCATTATAAATCATAGAATTGAAGATGTCGGTGAGTACGACAAATGGGGAAATCATTTCATCCCATGAATATAACTCCACTTATGTCATGATCTATTGATTAAACTTCCCAGAGAACCTCGTCATACTCTCTCTGGTGGGATTTTATGCAATTCTTGGCATGGAATGGCTTTCCTTATATAGAGCTAACATACATTACTGTGAGAGGGAAATCACTCTTCATGTGGAGAATCAACCCTCGATTCTTTACAAGTGCAAAGAGGAAGATGAATCTTATTTATATAAATTATCTCAAGAGTGGATATTACTACCCTATGAGCATGCATATCTGGGTCAAATGATTGACTCTTTGGAGGCAACCATCATAGAATACATTCCTATTGTGAGGGAATTCGCTGAAGTGTTTCCTGAGGATTTTCCTGGTCTTCCTCTTAGAAGAGATGTTGAATTATCAATTGATCTTCTACCTGATGCATTTCGAATATCCAATAATCCATATATAATGGCTGTTGTGGAGGTTGAGGACCTAAATAATCAACTACCTGAGATGCTGGATAAAGGGTTTATACGCCCAAGTGCTTCACTATGGGGTGCACTAGTCCTCTTCGTCAAGAAGAAGGATGGGTCAATTTACCTTTGCATCGATTATCATGAGCTTAAAAAAATCATGGTAAAGAACAAGTATCCTTTCCCATGAATTAATGACTTGTTCGATCAGCTACGTGGAGAATAATACTTCTCCAACGTGGATTTTATTTTGGGATATTATCAAGTAAGAGAGAAGAAGGAAGATATCCCCAAGACTGCTTTTTGTACCAGATATAGGTACTATGAATTCATATTAATGCCTTTAAAACACACTAATGCTCCAACAATCTTCATGGACTTGATTAATAGTGTCTTTAGAGATTACCTCGACAAATTTGTGGTAGTATTTATAGATGATATTCCGATATACTCCAAAACCAAGTAGGATCACGAGGACCATCTAAGAACTGTAATAGAGACCTTGCGAAAGAAGAAGCTCTATGAAAAGTACATAAATTGTGAGTTCTGGTTGAAGGGGGTCTCATTCTTGGGCCATATCATTACAAGAAATGGGATATATTTGGATCCCTCCAAAATAGATGCAATTGAGGGATGATCGAGTCCAACATCGGTAACGGATATCCATAGCTTCTTGGGGTTATCTGAATATTATCGATGATTTGTGAGAAATTTCTCACGATTTTCCAACCCTCTTACCAAGCTAACTTTGAAGGGAGTAAAGTTCTCTTGGAGTGATGAATGTGAAGAAAGCATCAAGGAGTTGAAAAGTAGGATTATCACTATGCCCATACTCACTTTACCCACAAGTGGAGAACATTTTTGTGGTATTTAGTGAAGCTTCGAAGAAGGTCCTGAGATGTGTGTTAATGAAAAATGACAAAGTCATTGCCTACGCTTCACGGAAATTGAAATTTCATGAACAGAACTATCCAACACATGACCTCGAGTTGGCTGCAGTGATCTTCACTTTGAAAATTTTGTGGCATTATCTCTTTGGGGAGAAGTGTGAAATATATACATACCAAAAAAGACCCAAGTATATATTCACATAGAAAGAGTTGAATGTGTGCCAATGAAGATTGTTAGAGAGGATCAAAGAATATGACTGCTCAATCCAGTACCACCCTGGGAAAGTGAACAAGGTGAAAAATTCCCTATGTAGAAAGCACCCAGTGATTCTTTCATTGTTGAGAATTGAAAAGGATCCAATCTTCTTAGATTTAATGAAGATGGGCATGGGAATCATAAATAAGGGAACATCATCAATCCTTTCACAAATGATTTCTCAACCGTCACTTTTGGAATGGTTAAAGGATGCTCAAAAGGATGATATGGGAAATCAAGAAAAAGTAGAAGTTATCAGAAAAGGGAAATACCTAGAGTTTAATTTTAATGAAGAACAAATTGTGATATTTGGGAAAATACTATGTGTTCCCTCATGTCCGGAGCTGAAGAAGGAACTTTTGAATGATGCACACAGTTCAAATTTCTCTATTCACCCAGGAAACACAAAGATGTATCAAGATATCTGAGAGCATTATTGGTGGGATAATATGAAGAAGGAGATCACTGAATATACATCAAAGTGCCTGGTATGTTAGCAAGTGAAGGCAGAGAGGCCGTAGTATAAGGGGATGATGCAACCATTTTACACACCAGAATGGAAATGGGAGAACATCACCATGGACTTTGTCACCAGATTTCCGAAGAAATCCAAAGGCAACAATGTAATCTAGGTTGTTATGGATCGTCTTACAAAGGCTACACACTTCATTTCTATTCAGGAGGATTTCTCAATGGATCAACTGGAATAGATATATATCAGGGAAGTGGTAAGGCTTTATAGAGTACCACTGTCTACAATGTCTGATCAAGATCTAAGATTCACCTCTAAGTTTTGGAAGAGTCTTCAACATGCTTTGAATATTAAAATGAACTTCAGTATGGATAATAATCCTCAAACTGATGGCCGATCCGAGTGGACTATCCAAACACTTGAGGACATGTTGAGAGCGTGCTCAATGGACTTTAAAGGAAGATGAGATCAACATATTACTTTGGTTGAGTTCTCTTATAATAATAGTTTCCACTCAAGTTTCCCAATGGAACCATATGAATCCCTTTATGGAAAAGGTGCAGAACACCGACGTGTTGGGATGAGGTCGGTGAGCGTAAGCTGCTTGGACCAAAAATGGTCGAAGAAATGGTGGACAAGGTGAAAACAATTCAGCAGCATATCAAGGCATCCCAGAGTCGATAGAAGAGTTATGAAGATAACCGTCAATGAGACCTTGTGTTTAAAGTTGGAGACATGGTATTTCTATGCATATCTCCATGGAAGAATGTCATGAGGCTTGGAAATAAAGGGAAGTTAAGTCCAAGGTACATCGGCCCCTTCGAGATTCTTGATTTTGTTGGGGTTGTGGCCTATCGACTAGAACTTCCACCTACCATGGACAAAGTACATGATTTATTTCATGTATCCCTCTTAAGGAAGTAAATACTAGACCCTTCACATGTACTCTCTTCAGAGGTGGTACTATTAGAGGATGATCTTTCTTATAAAAAGAAACTGGTGAAGATCATAGATCATAGAGAAAAATTTCTACAAAATAATACAATGCCCCTCATCAAGGTGTTGTAGAGAAACCACAAGTTTGAAGAAGCGACATGGGAATAAGAGGAAATGATGAAGCAGAGTTACCCACATCTGTTTTAGTGTGGGAAAAGGAAATTTCTAGGGAGAAATTTCTTAAGGGGGGAAGATTGTAACGACCCAAAATTTTATTAATTTAAATCCATCTTGATATAATTAAATGTCTTTTTATGTAAAATGTTTATACAAAATGTCAACTTCTTTGGTTTTATGTTTTTGGATTTTAAAATACTGTTAATAATTGTGACCGTTGCTAATATAGCTGTTGAATAATGATCACATGATTAGTATAAATATAGGGCTTTAACAAATCCAATTTACTTAGAAAAAGGAAGCGATGACCTCATCCAGTAGACATGACCCATACGAAGCACATTTTTCAGAGCTCAGAAAGGAGGTTGCGTATTTCGGCTTTACAATTAGCTAATACTAAGCCGAGATTGAATATTTTAAGCTTCAGTAGGACTGCCTATGATATAAGTGGAAGTTAATAGAGATTACCACCCGAGCAATGTTATCCGAGGCACCCCAAGAGTCTGTCACCATCACACACCTTACTCTTCAGTATTATGTGGGTGTTATAAGGGTTTATGTAACAGGACCCTAGTACTATGGTTATGCACATTTTTTTTGTATATAATAATGAATATACTTTCATTTTATTATTGTTACCTTGTAAATAGTTTTTAAATCACAAATAGTTTTTTAGTTAATGTTCAACAAAGAAATATATTTTAATGAATTAATGGAATTTTGATTTAAACAATATTTTAATAAATAATAATTATTATTAAATTAATTATTATTAAATATAAATGATCATATAAGTTTATGAATGCAATTGTAATTTTTATTAAGGTTTGAAAGCCATTTTTTTCAAAACCCATGAATTTTTGATAAATGTCGGTTTTTATTTTAAAAGTGAAAATTAGAATATTTAGAAAATTATTTAGATAAAATGAATAATTTTTTTGTAATGAGGACGTCAAAATTATCCAACGGTGAATTTTTCATAATTTTTTGAGACAACCGATTTTTTGGGTAACAATTAAATACTGTTTAAATATATAATGTGTTTTATGACATCATAATGACCCAATAGTGATTTAATAAAATTATATAAACTTTATGTTCAGACAATATATGTTTTACCATTAAAATAATGTGATTTTGGGTTTGTTTGATTTATTTTAGAAAGCATTAGTGGACCCTTCAAGACTTATTAAGCATTTTTCTTTTTAAATTGTTTTCCTTGGGAGTGTGACTCACCTCCAAATAAGAAAACCCCATTATTTTAAGAAGTTCAGAATTTTTACTTATAAAATATTGTTTTCCACTTCAATTTTCCAAAAACCATGGCCAAAATTCATGGGCTGGTTTGTGGTTGGATTAGTTTAATTTGAGGTATCTCAAACCTAAATAATAAAGAATTCCCTCACCTTTCCTATAAAAACCCACCCAAGCTCCCACTTCCTACTCACTCAAAGACTCTGGAGATCGTCCAACATATGCAAAAATATATCTATAATCGTCCCAAGGGGCCCCAAGATCCCAATAAGCCTCTCTAAAGCCTCTCTTAATCGTCTCTCAAGCCATTGGAAGCACACTTCCACATAAGGGTTTTTCTTCCTTTATCATTTTTGTCCAATATTCTTTAAATTTTTATGCCATTTTAATTTCAATTATAAATGTTGGGTTATGGTTTCTAACCTCTCCCATTCTTCCCTATTTATGTTTTAATGATGAGATACCCCTTTATCTCTCATTAAATGCCTCCCATGTACATTCGTTACTATACCAAAATTCCAAAAGGAATTTATCTCCTTATTTACACTCATGATATTCTTTTGTATCATGAATCAAAATTCCATTAAATTTTTTGGGAAATGTATCTATATTACCCCCTTAGTTTCCATGTCTTGTAAATATTATGAGACACCCCTTTATCTCTCGTCAACCATTTTAATGAGTTCTTATGGCACGTCATTATGCTACTGAAATTGCACCGTGCTTTTCCAAGCCAAAGTCATTGTGTATTGAATACCATGCCCATTTCTCTATCAAGGGTATTCACCTTTATACACATTTACTTGTTGTTTAAATAGTTTCATGTATGTATTAAGTATTATTTTATCGTGGAATAAATGATTATGTTGAATGATTCAATGTTTTATGATCCATGTGGCACACTTATGCATGAAGTGAAATGTTTAAGAAGGGTTCACCCTGATAGTGCTCCAATGCATTGGGTAAAGTATACTATCATGATACATCATGTGCAATGGGTGTTTACTCATTCTAATTCAACTGAAAAGAGGCTTTACTCGTGCTTCATGTGCGATGAGTTTTTAAAAATGCTCAATGTGCAATGAGCCTTGGCTCATGATAATTCCATGTTAAGTGTTGTTTCCACATTTCCATGTTATGATTATCATGCTTTATCATCCCTTTATGTTTATGCTTCTCTTGTGCTCTATTGATATTCATATTATCTAACATGTATTTTATTCCTCACGTTATTCCATGATTATTCCCTTACTAGGATTTATAACTCAAACTTTTCTTATGCATGTCCTTAGGTTATCCAATGTAATACTAAGTACGCGGGAATGTAGTGGTCCTGTAAAAAACATTTTCAATAAAGATGTTGTATTTAATGTTTTAAGTTCTTATGTAATGATCCTAAGCCCCAAATACACTAGAAATCTCGATCTTCTATGTTGTATCAAGTGAAGTTTATGTAATAAATTATGTTTATTTGTTTAATAAAAGATCAGGGTTGTCATAAGTATTCTATTACAATTTATCAAAAACTCAATATTTGTGAAAAAATCTCAAAAATTCATTGTAAGGTAATTTAGATTTTTTTTCATTAATGAAGTCAATTTTTTTGAATAAAATTTCTAAAAGTGGGAAAATAATTATATTATGTTATAAAAAAAATTAATAAAAACAATTTTTGACAAAAATTTATTTTGGAAGAATAAATTTATATTACTTAAAGTTGAGTTCTTATTTCCTAAGAATTGACAAATACATTTTTATTTATTTTCACATCTATATATATTTTATAATTTGTTTAATCCTTTTTACACCAAAAATTTACCAACTATATTATAACAGTAAAAATAATAAATTTTGATTCATTTAATCTTGATTTTTCTTGTTATATATGCTATATAACATAGTTTTCTTTTAGAATCATGGTGTGTTACTGGTAAATTTCATATGCACATGATTATAAATATTATTTATCAATGTGTGGAAGAGAGTAAAGGTGGATATCAAATTAATATTTTAGAATCATGGATTATATGATATATATCATATTTATTCATCATTACCACCATTAAGACAACCCATGAAAGTTGATAATGAAAAAAACGTCGCTTCATATAAAAAACAGTCCACACAACACACTAACAATGTTCTTTTGTTTTATTAAAACATGATTATAAATAGTAACTAAGGATTATACCACTAATATAATGACATATTAATATAAAAATTATACTAATGTTGTCATATTATTAAGGTGATATGATATTTTTAAGAGTAATTTTAAGAAGAAAATCTTAAGAAGGAGATGATATTTACATTGGAGGCACGATTTTCCTTGGAAGTTCCCTTGAAATTAAATAATTTAGGCTAACTATGAATGCCCTAGGTATTATGTTAGCAGGATAATGTTATTGGGAGATTAAAATTTTAGAGTATAATGGAATAAGTTGAATGTGAATTGCATCTTAGAAAGGATGGAAGTGATATCTGTTTAAAAGAGAAGAAAAAGGAACTTTTAGAAACAACCATCATTTTCAATAATTTAATGACACTATTCATGGGTAAATGGAATAAAACAGGAATAAAGGGAAGTGTGGGATAATATAATGTAGATACTCATCCCAAGCACTTATTTTAATACATTTTTTAACATTTTTTTCTATTTCCCCAAAGTAAAACTTCTTTTAAAACATTAATTTTAGCCAGGATACCAATTTTTTAACCTTAGTAATTAATTTTTATAACTAAAATTAAATTGAAATTATTAAATAAAATTAAAATTATGATTTTTTATTTTAAAATAATTGTATAATATCATATTTTTAAATGATTAAAAAGTTAATTTTAAGACAAACAAACTTATCCATGTAAAATTAGTTTTTATAAAAATGAAGGTTTTAATATATATATATATTTTTATAAAATAATTGTTAAAATTATTTATGATTTTTATGAAATAAATTAATTTATTATTAATATAATTAAGTTTATGGGGATTTTTATGGAAATCCACAACAAAATATCAAGTAGAAAATACTTCATTTAATGAGAAAACTAAAGTCTATATTTATTAAACCAACATTTTATTTAGTTCTAAAAATATTGAAATTGGTTTTTATAAGCTCAAATAACATATTTTAATATATAATTTTATTTATTAAATAAATATTTTATCACCTAAAAATATTTTTTAAACTTATAGGATATTTTTATGTGGTGATACAATTGTAAAAACTATATTCTGATAAAAAATCACTCTTTTCAGAAAAATTAAAAAATTCAAATTAAGAAAATTTTCTCGAGAGGGGTTAAAAATGATTTTATTTTATAAAATTTTAAATTTAAAAAATTTTAAATTACTTTTTTTAAATAAGGTACAATATAAGAAAATTATATTTTATTATAACCTTTTTAAATAGTAGATCATATTAATTATTTTTCCGCTAATGGTAATAACTATTAATGATCTACCATATTAGTGTTTATTATAGATTTATTAATAATTTCTTCTTAATATATTTAACTTTTTTTTTCATTGGGTATAGCACATGAAAAAAGTTATAGAACATAGTATGTATTTTGAAGGATAAAAAATATTAGGTCATTGCATTCTCCCCCTTAAATAAATTACATCCTTGTAATTTAATTTTCATTTACTAAAGGAAGAAGCTAATGGATCCATAAGAAACTAAACATATATATTCTACTAAGATATAAACCTCATTATCCTTGGTAATAATAAGAAACTCTTTATACCAAATTTGAATATGAAAAGTTTATTGGGACATACCTTACCACATTTAACTATCACGATCCCATTTCCATCCAAATACTACAAAAAATGTTATGATAATGTCCAAATTAATTATATTATATGAATATAAATGAACAATACTAATATATATTCTTCAATTACACCTTCATTTAATCCTATGATACATTCATTTCAACTATATAATTATTGGTTAATAATATTACTCCATTTGTTCTACCTAGGCTACTTTAAGTTGGGATATATTTCGGTTCTCAACCCAATTACTCAATGTAACTTGGAAATCAACCCTTCCAAGATTTTCATAAAGGGTATATGATCAACCAAATCATATCCCTTGGCAGTTTAAAAATATGGGTACATTAAGGTACCATTCACTATGCATCAGAAAGATGACCAAGATATACCTAACCAACTATTTTTAGGGTTATTAATAAAGGATTAATTTTTGAAAAAACCACACACACTTATAATATATAGATATGGATGTAATTATAAGAAAGTTTTCTAACATACAACCTACCAAAACATTAGTATGTTCTTCAATACTTAGGATTATACCTTAGACTTTTCACTAGGCATTTCAAAAAATTTATTTAAATTAAACTATAAAATAACTAAAATAATATCCAAAATGAATAAAATAATCTCCAAAATAGCTAAAATATTCTCAAAAATATCTAAACACAACCTTTGGTACCAATTATAGCCACCCTTACTAAACATAAAATAAATAGGACATTAATCTCTTGATTCAGATTTTACATCTCACAACAATCACACAATCCAAGGACCAAATGGTTTAGTGTCTAAGAGATTAGCTAAATAAACATCTTATTTAATAAAAATTTTAAAAGTTATCTATAAATTTCCCCTTTATACATTTTCTTAAAATCTCACATTATATAATCATATTCATTGAATTGTATCTGAAACATAAGAAAGGGGTGAGATAAAACGATTAGTTAGGTAAAGATATATCATAATGTATTAGAATATAAACATGAAGTATAATATGAGAAGGACATAAATATATTAATAAAAGATCAAATAATAATGGATGATAATAATAATTCCTGATGGAGAAACACAAGATCATAAAAATATCATTAGGGAATCATAAAAGTTATGGATTGGCACAAAATACATATAAATAACCATGAACATGTGATAATGAATTAAAAGTGTATAATACTTTAAAAATAATTAATAATCATGAAAACATAAAATTATATGGAAAAAAATTGAAAATTTTCCATAAATTGAAACATATTGAAATTATATCATTATAAACAAAAAATGTGCCAACATTAGGTTCTGAACAAGAAAAATGTCCCACTTCATATTGGGAACAAAAAAATTCCCAAACATCATTCTTTGAACATAAAATATTCCTACGATTTATATTATGAACAAAAAATGAACATGATTTATTTTTTGAAAAAATAAAATTCACATGCTTTATCTTGTGAATAAAAAAATGATCACTCTTCATGTTGTGAACAAAAAAAATTCCCACACATCATGTTGTGAACAAACAGAATGGACACACTTTATATTATGAACAAATAACATTCACATACTTCATATGTTGAACCAAAAAAATGAACACTCTTCATATAGTGATCATTGAAAATCTCCATGATTAACTTCATTTTCTCATGAGGTATACATCCTTAACCAATCCATTAGAGGGTCATATAGAACCCCACCATTCATCATTAATACATATGTATTCCATAATAAAATAAAACATTTTTGTCTTATAAATAACCCATTTAAAAATAATGTGTTTCTTAAAACATTCAAAAACACCAAAGATCATGCACTTAAGAAATAATATAATATAAAAAACCTCATTTTCAATAAAAATAATATCATAATTACATATAAAGGCTGATTAAAACATATATTTAAGAAATATAATCGTTTTAGTTAAAACATAAGTGAAAAAAAGTTTTTAAAAAAAGAATAAAACATTTAAGTACAAATCTCTTTCAAAAAAATAATTTTATGAAGGAAAATAAAATATTTTTGAAAACCATACTTCCAAATAAAATATCTTTTAAAATAAAAAATGTTTTCAAAAATAATAATCTAAAATACATTCAAAACATTAACTTTTAAAACAATATTTAATAAATTAAACCTGAAAAAATAATTATTTCTAAAATGGGAAGTGAAAATACTCTGAAAAATATTACTTTTTAAATAACATTTAATAATTGAGACCTGAAAAATACATAGTTTAAAAAAAAATAGAAGTGATAATACATTGAAAACGTTTACTTTTAAAAAGAATATTTAATAATGGAACCTTGAAAATGGAGTCATGTTTTCCAAAATGTAAGTGAAAAAATGAAAATATTTACTTTTAAAAAGAATATTTAAAAATGGAAACTTGAAAAAGACATAAAGATTTGAAAAAATTAATTGGAAATAATTTATAAACATTTCATTTTAAAAATAATATTTAATAATGGAAACATGAAAATTATATAATTTTTACAAAAAGGTAAGTGAAAATAAATTGAAAAAATTTAATTTTAAAAAGAAACATTAATAATTTAAACTTGAAAAAATATAAATTTAATCAAAATAAAATCTTGGGTGGATAATTAAATCTTTTATTTTTAAAGGGTAGAAATTTTTTTTGAACATTTTGAAATAACCTTATTGAAAACCCACACCACTTATAAGATTCTAAAACTTCCAATTTAAAATGAGGCAAAGAGTAATTTATTTTTAGCATTGATATCCAATGGATAAGAAAATTATTGAGGCTTTATAATGAATGATAATATCAATTCCTTCATTGGATTATCATATTTGAGTGATTAATTAAGAATGAAGTTGAAAATAAATCCTTATGGATTGAGTAATATTTAAATAAAAAATATTAAACATGATTGATCATGAAAATTAAACTATATTACCATGAATGAATAATTAATTCATGATATAATATTTCATATAGGAAGTATACACACCAATTGAATATAAATAGTTGTATAATGGAATTAATGTATCAATAATGGGAAATTGATACAAAAATACACTACCTTATTTCCTTGCATTGTTGAACAAACTCTAACATATTATCAAAAAAACATAGATAAATTAATAACCTATTTCATAAAATTACTCATAGATAACTTAATAAACCATTTTATAAACATAATCATAAATATTACCCTTTTATAAACCTTATTGTAATTCTTTATAATGAGAACATTAATTTTTTATATCATATTATGACAATCATGTGTTAAAACTTTTTTTTTAATTTTGAACATGTTTAATAATTTTGATATCATTATACATCATTTTATTCTAAGATATTTTTCAATATATTATTTATTATTATATAATATATAACTTATATTGATTTAAAATGTTATTATATAATTTCATACATTTTTTGGTTATGTTTTGTGAAAGTCAAATTGATAAAAGCTTATTTTGGTAAATTTAGAAAATAAAAATGTAATATCAATAAAAATTTAAGTATTTAATATGATATTTCTAGAAAAATATTATATTAATTATTTTCTTAATAGAAAATAATTATATTATTTTTCGTGTTCATTTAGTTATCTATTATCATATTTCAAATCATTGTTCATGTAGGATTTTAGACTGATCAAAACATGACCATGCTTTAACTCTATTTGTTAGAATAGTAAAAGAGGTGTTTTTTTGACATAATATCATTATATTAGAAAAATAATGGTTTTATTTTAATTTTATATGATCATGAACCATATTGTATGTTTTTTAGATAATTTATTAAAATATAAAAGAAAAATAATTTTTTTTCATTATGGACGAGGTAATCCACACAATAACATGATTTTCTTTCCCGTTTCTCAATGCGTGCAAGGGGATGATAGGGGATATTAAATTAAAATTTCAAAATTATAATTATATGTGATATATCATATTTATTTAACACTTTCACCACTAATATGATTCATGAATGTAATATCCCAATATTTTAAAAACAATGACTTTGTTCATTGGCGTACAAAATACGCAACACCGAGTGTAAACAAGATGTGAAATATTATTATTTAAATTTGATAGTTATATCCTAGATGTAAAATTTGTGGGTATGAATAGGATTAAATATTTTTTGAAATATAAATAAATTTTATAATCAATAAAAATTTGTTGATTAATGCTTTGGAAATAAGTACTCAATTTTTAGTAAAGTCATTGAATTTTTAAAAAATACATTTTCATAAAAAATTAATTTTATTAAAATGTGTGATTTGAAATTATAATTAAATTTTACAGGTATTTAAAAATTTTATTTTAGGAAATAAAAATCATTTTTTAAATCATTATATCAAAATTATATTTTGGTGGTTTTTTTTCAAAGAAGTTTGATTTTTCAGTTAATTGTAAAAAATGATTTTTATTGAAAATTATATTTTATTTTAAAGTATTGAAAGTGTAAAATTATATTTTGGATTATTTGTAAAATTTAATTTGAAAATTTGTACTTAAAATAATAAAATTTGGGTTTTAAATGAATTTATACTTGAATTTAGCATAAAACATTTAATATTAAAAAATGAAATTTTCTTGAAAAACCGTTTTTCATCAAGGTTTTTCAGTTTGATTTTAAATAAAATTCTAAAAATTGTTTATTTTTAGTTTTGAAAAATTGGTTCAATATTTGGAATCATAATTTCTAATTTCGTCAAATTGGATTCTTTTAGTTTTGGTCAATATGAATAGTAACCATAGTAATATTTGTTACCATAGTAAAGGGTAAATAATGTAATCAATGGTTAAAAATAATATAAAAGAGCCTATAAAATGACCCCAATAGTTGACTTAATTTCATTGGATGATTCAATTTCATCCATACTCATAAAAAAAATTTTATATAGAATTCTTTTCCCATTTGGGTGAGATTATGATCTTTATAATATTTTTGTAAAGAAAATTAAAAAATATTACACTCATGTTTTTTAATAAGAATAATATTTTTAACATGAAGATAAAAAAAATATAATTTTGGTTATAAATATTCATCTGTAAGATAAATAGTTTATATTCATAATGATAATTTATTTTTAAATTTTCATCAATAAATAATTACCTTGAATTATTACACAATTATAACACAATAATTATTCAATTAATGAAAAAATAAAATAAATAATATCAAAAATAATTAAATAAAAATAATTTTAGATAATTAATACAAGACAGGAGTTTTATAGATTCATGTAAAATATTATTTATGTACTAAAGTTTTTTCTTAAATTTAATTTTTTTAATGTTATAAAAATCAAAGTAATTAATAATTCTAAAATTTACATTAATGAAATTTTTTAATAATTAAGAACTTTGAAATGATATAAAATTTATAAAAAAACTTATATTTGACCATGTGATTAGGATATTTATTATACTATAAATAATGGTCCACTATGGGTCTTTTTTCCACTTATAGCTACTATCTTGACCCTAAATGAGTAAAAAAAATTACTGTCATTGTATGTGTGAAAATATTTAATGAGGGTTTAAAACCACAATTGGATAAGGGTACAATGTGATATGAAATTTTGAAAAACAATTTTATGAGAAAATTTAGAATCATAATAATCTTATATTCAAATAATATTAATTTATCTCCAGTTGGTAATTAAAATAAATTTATATTAAATTAATATTTTAATAAATTCAAATAGTTCCCTCCCCCTATCTTATAAAAGGGAATATCTTCTTAAATTTACTTCTCACTTAAAATACCATTTTTTATAGAAAATATCTGACTAAATACCTTCCTAACATGTCTCTCCAAGTAATATATTTCTTAATGTTGATAGAACACCAATCCTAGTGGTCTAAGGTTTTATGAAAAGGAGATTTTCTAAAGAAGAGGTGTTGTTTTTAACAACATGTTTTAGTTTTATTTCTTCTTCCACTTCCTTAAAATATTCTTGAAATAGTATAAAATTATAATATCAATATTAATTATATAATTAGAAGTTATTTTGTTAATTAAGTAGGCTATATTCATAACCTCTTCCATCAAATGGGAAATAGAACTATCTTTCGTGTGTACGGAGGACTACCGCCTCACGAACCAATGTAATTCGTTTTTCCATCATTGTCTCTCATAGATGGATTATAATGATTGAATTGGTGTTTATATATAAAATTCATGAAATATTAATCATTATAGAAAGATAATATATCATTTAAATTCTTATCATTCCATTCACTAAAAAATGATGACGTCATTCGTGCGTACGTGTGGACCACTACCACCATGAAGTGATGTTTCATGACCTGTCCCCCGAGGCTCATGCCATGACTACCCCAATCCCACCTCCCATAGGCTAGGGTATAGTGACTAGCATCGAGTAGGATTATCCCACAAAGGGGTGGGATTTTCCTAAGTACCCGTACACACACACCCATCTGCAAGAAAAAGTACTGAATTAAAAATGCTGAGTAAATAGGTATGCATGCCACTAAGACAACCACTAAGAGAAAAATTAAAAAAAATGTAAAGTAAACTGGCCAGAATACAAGTCCAACTAAAACAAAAAAGTTCAAGCTCCTGAATCTTGTCCATAGAAAACCCTACCTGAATGGTAGGTACAATAAGATATCTGAATATCACTGAAGCGTACCACATCGATAAGGTCACCCTAAAGAACCCCTTGTATTTGGACCATGAAAGACTCTTTCAAAGCTATTGATCATCTGAAGAAGACTTGACACATGTGGGAGAAGCCCTTATAGGGGTGAGTAAAACAATAATCAATAGGGACCCAAAACCACAAAGATAAACCAGAAATCTAGACACAATACAAACTACCAAAGAGGTACACAAAGTGTAGCCTCTAATAAATACAATCAAGAGAGTCACTAGAGCCAGATCACACTGGGATACATATAGTAAGAAAGTCCAGGAATATTTAAATCCAATGTGACATATAGTCTCCACCGGAGACCAAATCCACACCTTCATAGGTGACCAAATTCTCATATTTGAAGGAGACCAACTCCACTCCCTCAAAGGATACCAACTCCACAACTTCGTAGGAGACCAACTCCACACCCTCGTAGGAGACCAAATTTGTGTCTTCACCACAACCAGTCACAAGATTCCATCTTTAGTTTTCTTGGTCCGGGAGAACGAACTCCTTGATCCGATAGGACATATTTCAAACTTCATGAAAAATCTTGTAGCTTATCTCAAAAGGAAGACCTCATATTGAGGGTCCCAACGCCGCAAACTACTCATCAAACAGACTTACGGTTTGGAAATTGTGATCATTTAAGTAAAATAGGGCCGGTAGGGTCCGGGTCATGTCCAACCTAGTCGAAGAAACCTATACTGACCCTCTAGGTCCAACCCAACCCACTGGGTCCATCCCACCCTGGATGGGCTTGACCCAATTCTTGCCCGACCCACTACTGGTCCGGCCCTTTGGTTCTAACCCAACTGACTCGAGCACACCGATTCATCCATTCGGGATGTGGCGTGCATCATGTCCCCACCTGGTCAATGCAGATGACCTCCGTGTTCAATGCGGACAGTCCCCATGTGACCCTCACCATGGTGGTTCCTGTGGTCCCTCTTGAACAAGGTTCTCTATAACGTGACGTGGCCCCCTAATGTGTTCAGCCAAGGCCCATCACCGACCGTCGAGCCAGTGGCCCTATCTGCCACCTGTGGCAGCCTTACTGCAGGGTCCACCCACTGGGTGGCTGCATGGTCACACACCATTACTGGTGCCACCATTGATAGATCATATTCAACAGGCATCTACCATCACTATGTTGGTCCGTTATTCAAACCGGGAGTGCTGTTTAAAACCTCTAGTCATCACCATCATTGTTATGGGCTCAAGATCATATTTCCATCACTTTGAGGGTCTGATCATGTTCGAAACCTTGCAAAATAGCCCAATGTTACCACGTGGTTCTGTCGGCAAAGAGCACAAGAAAATGGGAGATAAAGAGAAAAAAAAACCGTTAGAAGGGACCTTGACATTTTTACTATCTTCCTTGGTTCATTTATGTCAGTGGAATTATGAAAGAAAAACAAAAGACTACTTAAAAAAATTCATCCCCTTCAATCGCTCATTTTTAACCATATGTTAAAGACAATCAAACCATGAATCAAACTGTTTGTGGGTTGTTCCACATTCTTCATTGTAAAAAAGAACAGGGAAAAGAATCACAAATAAAATAACCCCTACATAAAAAGAGGATCAATCAAAGGAGAGAAACTATCGTTGATAATGATCTGTCCACGAACATCCTCGATCTGTCGTTTGTCAGCATTCATCATTCTTCGTCACCAATGAGAGAGCATCCTTCTCCTTGCAATAGTGAAACTTCAGGGATCTAGGGAACATTCTCCAGCATTATGGATTCTAATAGTGGTCCCTGCCCCTTTTTAATAAAGGAAACACATTAACTCATTTCGACATTGCCATGATGCTGCGTTGCAGCATTGTTGAGTTGCCACATCACAATGCTGCTGAGGAGTTTTTTACCATTGATGAAATAAAATAAAATAAAATAAAATTTTAATTATATTTTATTTTTCTCTTAAACATCTATAAATAAACTTTTGTAGTCAACCTATGCCTGTCGATGTTAGTACTTGGCTAAGGAAAACTCATTGTTCTGAGCTCAACGGTGCCTTCAGATTTCTGATCCGGACACCCATTTATTTTTTACTAAAACCGCCAATGGGTTCCATTTTTAATAAACATAAAAATAATTAAAACATTTATTCTAGGAACACAGTGCCTCAGAATCATGTTCTCTCTCAGTTCCTGGTCTCGAAAATAACCCATATAATTTAAAAAAAATTTACATTGAAATTCCGAGATATTATATTCTCCCACCTTAGGGTTTTACATCCCTGAAAGCCAAAACATGGGCTAAGAACACAGATGGGGATACTAAGCACAAATCTGAACCTCCATATCCTATGTTCTCTCCTGGATATTCCTATGTTTCCACTAAACACGCACTAAAGGAAGAAGCCACCCACATAGGGTCCTCTCATGTCAATCATCTATCTCCATCATCAATTATACAAAAGATTTCCCATCATCAAAATCTTTCTGACCCCAGTCAATGACATGTTATTGGTTGTGTATGTATCTCGTCAGCTGGGATATATGGAAGAAATCATGAACTCACTCAAACTGTAGAGGTAGAGCTAATAGATATGCCACCTCACCCACACTACACAGTATTAGAAAAGGTCCGATAAACCTTAGAGATAACTTTCCACCCCTGCCAAATATCTATATTCTACACTGAGAAGAGACCAAAAGAAACACATAGTCCCTCTCCTTGAATTCCACGTGTCTCTATATGCTATCAAAATAGGTCTTTTGATGGCTATGTGTAGTCTTCATCTTCTCCGGGATGACGTGCACCTTCCCTGTAGTAGCCTGCACCAGCTCCAGGCCCATGAGTGCTAACTCTATGGGGACAGTCTAGCAAAGTGAAAACCTACTGGGTCACCCATACAAGGCCCTGAACTATGCTAGACCGGTGGTGGAGTGGTATTTGTTCTTATATGAAAAATCCACCATAGGTAGGTGATTTTCCAAAATACGGCCAAAATTGAGGATTAAAGCATGTAGCATTTTCTCTAAGACCTAAATGGTCCGCTATGTCTGGCCATCTGTCTATGGGTGGAAAGATGTGATCAAGCATAGATCAGTCCCAAATTCCTCTTAAAATGTAACACCTCGAGATTTTATGAAAAATATTCTTTTAATTTCATTAATGTCTTGTGTTGTATTCTACACCAAGATTACCTTGCGCTATACGCAACACCGTATTAGCTTGCAGTATACGCAACACTATTCTTGGATCGTGTTACACACAATTTTGATAATAGTTATTCTACGCAACATTGATTATATATATATATATATTAAATGTATAAATGAAATATGGTTGGATTCTGTTATACGAAACAATGAAGGATTCTTTCACAACACGCAACCCTGACTTGGCTTGCATTACACGCAATCGCGACCTTCCTCGATAGCGTGTGTTGTACGCAATACCGGGTTTTAATAAACAATATTATATTATTATAATATTGTAATGAACTAGCCGTTATGAATAGTATTAATTAAATTTTGAATTTTATAACATTATTATTCATCTTACACATTTCTAGAACATGGTATAAGAACAAAATAAATTTTTCGGGTAAAATAAGTATTTTTCAAAAAATGCAGTTTTACCGCCTTTTGATGGAGCACCCACTTTAAATATAGTTTTTGACATGTTTATATGTTCAATTTGACAAAATAATATTCTTCTTTTGAATCAGGATGTAAAAATTTACATTAGATAAATTTTTGATACTTTTCCGATAACTTTCATATTTTAATGAATACTAAAAACACGCTATATTTTAATTAAAAACAACTTTTTTCATCGTAATATCTTATGTGGTTAAATTATAATATTGAATGGTTTTAAAGTATATTTATAATATATTTTTACCACTTAATATAATGTTGGTCATTGGACACAATTTTACAATTAAACCGAACATAAACAAGTGTCAATCTTTTGATAGTTATTATCTCTTAAAAACACGCTTTTTGTTTTGACAGCGGGAATTAATTTTAAATTAATTTCTGCCACTTCTGTGTTTTGAATTTAGAAAAATGGATTCCATATTTGGAATCAGGATGTTCAAATTGTGTAAATAGGTAACTTTTATTTTTAGACATTTTGAATAATTACTGCGGTAAATATTTTATTTAGCATGGTTAAGGGTAAATTCGGTAACTAAGGGTTAAAAAATAATATTATAATAATATTAAATTACCCTAAAACGTGTCTTAAACCTATTGGTTGATACATGGTCGACCATGGGAATCTTTGGGTCGATTTTGGGACCCCATTGATCCACTTGTAAGTGATAATGACACTTTATTTTAATTAAGTTAAAATGAATACAAAAATGACACAAGCATATATCTTTTAGAAAAACAATTGTTACATAGGGTTATATATGTTGGATTTTAGATTATAAATATTCATTAGAAAGATAAAAAGATTTCTTACATAATGGTATTTTATTTATAATTTTTAGACTTTAAATAATTTAATTTATTTATGACACAATGATGATGAAGTAATTATCTTATTAATGAAATATTGACATAATTTATGTTATAAACACCAAAATAAATGTAATTTAAGACTTTTTATGAATTCCACTAATTTTCTAGGTTACTATGATATATTAATGTTGATTTAATCAACTTTGTTCGAACATTTAATTCTGTTATGACTTTCACAAAAATCATATATCAAATAGTGTCAAAATTGACACAAAATAGTTTTTAAATCAAATATTATATTATTAATTGTTATTTTATTCCTAAAAATCTAAGGTTCGGCCAAATGACTTAGATAAGGATATATATATTAATAATAAACAATTTGGGGTTCGTTTGGCATGTTATAGTAAGTGTATTAACCATATAGTGAAAGAAAACAAAAAGACATGGTAAAAGTTAAATTATTTAACTTAGAGTTAAATCTAATTGAAAAGGTTAAAATAATAACCTAAACTTGTCTAAATACTATTGGTTGATAGGATTTCGACCCATCCCCACCTTAGCTTCGAAATAAGACCCTGTGGAACCATTATAAACCGATTTTGACTTTAATATAAAATAATATTTTGAGATATTCCTAAGGTGCCCCTCTCCTCCCCTATAAAAGGACACCTCCTCCCCCTCCTCCTCACACCAATTTGAGCACTCAAGCTCGGCCAACCCCTGACATTTTCTCCTCTCCACTTCCCTAGAATAATCCTAGAGGTCCTGGTCTTCTCCAAAGACCAATATTAGTTCCTTAAGTGGAGGATTCAAAGAGGCGTTCCAAAGAAAAGGTAATATCCATTACCGATCTTTTCAATTTCTTTCTTCTTCAACTTCTTCTTCTTTAGTTGTTCATGATAAAGTAATAACATCAGTATTACTTACATACTGATATGTTATTATAAATATGAAACAACCCTAATTCACCTTCTATCCATCCTACGGAAAAATGAAATCACCGCGCGTGCGTACGTACGAAATACCATCTCCACGCCGTGGTGTAATCTATTTTCCACCATCACCTTACAAGGATGGGTATAATGGTGTAATGAGTAACTATATATGATTATTATGAAGTAATATTGATACTGAAATAATATATATATACTCCAATACAATTCCACGATCATAGGAACGATATCATCACTCGTGCGTACGTACGGAATACCGTCTCCACGATGTGATGCGACTCGTTCTACATGATCTTCATTTCATAATGATTATATAAATGAATTGAATGAATGAATATGGTATATACTACACTAATACCATTCTGGAAATGAATTATCTATAACCTAAAGATAAGAATAAGAATTTATTCGACAAAACACGCATAAGAACAAAAAGTTATAAAGACCCGAGTAACAAGTAACAATGAAATATTACTAACAAGAAGCTAATAATATGACCATATATGATCTCATATCAATATGTATGATTCTGGAATAAGTCAATAACATTATTTAAACCATTATACAGGAGCTTCGGACACGAACAAAGCAAATCGGACCTAAGGTAAGGGAAATATCACAATCTCATTTTTATCCGAGATTGTTTATTCGTAAGTATTTACTGGGGTGTATTTTATCATCCACATCCATGTTTCATCAATATGTAATATTATTTCCATCCACCTACAATTGTTTAAATCCATTTTTACCCTTCGGTGAGTTTTTAGTAAAAGAAATGAAAGGAATCTTTTGTCGTTTTTCCGTACGAGGTACTTTTTGACTTTTCCGACAAAAGTACGAAGAATGTTTTTTTTAAACTTATACGGCACGAACGGATTTCTACTGTTTTATAAAGCCTTATTTTCATGAAGCTTCCTATAAAAGATTTCATGACTATTTTTAATAAAATCTCTTTCTTTTAAAATTGCATGATGTTTTGTGAAAAGAAATTGATTTTGAAGAAGAAAGGATATTTTCCTCAAGAATTCAATTCAAGTGTTTTATCAAAATTATTTTCCATCTAAGATAATAAAGGGTTCTGTTTCTATCCATATTTTTACATTGTTTTGACTATGTTGTGATGGAATTATTTTTATGAATTCCTTTATCTTATATGAATTGATTTATGATGTCATGATGTTTCAAGAATCCCATTTTTGTTACATGTGTTATGCGATGATGTATGTTTTATGATTATGTGGAACACATAAGAAAGGATTCATTATAAGATGGGTGGGACCTATATCTCCCTCCAATGCATTGGGTAAAGATTTTATATCTCATGAGATAGACATGGCTGGAATGGTAGGTTATACCGGTTCAGTGAAACAGGACTGAAACGAGGGTTACTCGATTCAGAAAGGGACTTTGTCCACTAAGATAGTCTTGGCAATGAGTCTTGACTAACAATAAATGATTCTCTATGATTATGTGTGTATGCCACAAAGTTTTATGTTTTAAGTTATGATTATTTGGATTACATTTCACTTCTATGATTTATCCCATGTTATGATATTATGAGCTTTTTTGCAGGTTAAGATTTCCAAAAGCTATGTTCTTATATATATGATGTGATTGATATTTCTTTTGTTTACCCTTACTGAGCATTTGAGCTCACCCTTTTATGTTTTCTTTTCCCCAGGATATAAAGAAAGGTTTTAGGTAAAAAAAAAGGGATGACCTTTATGGGAGATATTGAAGATCTTTCACCACGATTAGAAGATTACGTTCCGAGTTTCCAAAGACACTAAACTATTACGATCCTTGTGTGTGTGTTTTTGTTATGTACTAAGTATTCCGCAAATTTAATGTAATGTCCATGTACGTCAGGATACGGGTCTCTACAGTTGGTATCAGAGGAAAGGTTTAGTCAACCTTTGGAAACTAGGATGCGAAAACGTTAGTGAGATCCCTAGAGATATTTCTAAGGTATGTCTAGGGATGTCTATAAGGTTAAGTATACGCATAGGTTATAGTCCTAGAATTGCGCTAACGATCTTAGAATTTAACCTAAGATGTTAGATATTGAGGGTACTACCCCTTTATTATGTTGTTTTCCCTAGCATGATTTTTGACTCTCACACTATTCTTTTGGGGTTTTAGACGATGGCTGGAACCCGAAGGAACCGTGTTGATCAATGCAATGGACAATGCAATGATTGTCCCCCTGAGCAACCAAACGATATGGGAGCTGGAATGCAAAATCTTGTAGCCATGCTCACACAACTTTCTCAAGCTATGAATCATGCAGGACTTCCAAACGAGCAAAGGAAGGAGCAACATTCTATTGAATCCTTCATGAGGCAGCGTCCGCCTTCTTTCAGTGGGTCTACTGATCCATTAGTTGCTGAACAATGGATTAGTACTACTGAAAAAATATTTTCAGTTCTTCAATGTTCTGAACATGATAAAGTCATCTTAGCAGTATATCGTTTGGAAGGTGAAGCTGATCAATGGTGGAATCTTATCAAGAATACGAGGCCAATAGATGAAATTGAGTCCATGGAATGGGACGAGTTCAAGAACTTGTTTTTCAGTAAGTACTTCCCTCGTATTCTTCGAACGAAGATGGAAAAGGAGTTTCTTGAGCTGAAACAGAAGGATGATGAATCTGTTGGTATATACGAAGCGAATTTTACAAGACTTTCAAGGTATGCATCTGGCATTATCATCCAACCTGAAAGTAAAGTTGATCGATTTTTCAGTGGCTTAAAACCAAGTCTTCGAAGGGCATTAGCTATAAGAGACTTCAGTAGCTATGAAGAAATTGTGCGTTGTGCTATCAAGGTAGAAATGGAAGTTGGTGTTACATATCCATCTCATGGTTTTGACAAGAAACGAAAGATGGAGTTCAAGGAGAAATCTCAGAATAATGGTGAAAAGAAGATGAATGTTTCCTTATGCACAAAGTGTGGAAAGAAGCATGGTGGAGATTGTCTTAAAGGGACTAGAAAATGTTTTAAGTGTGGAAAAGAAGGTCATCGAGCAGCTGAGTGTCGAAGTAATGGAAAAAGGGTTTCTAATGATTTGAATAAAGCAAACACTGCAGAGAACGCACCACCAACACTTCAATGCTTCAAGTGCAAGGAAATGGGGCATTATGCTAATAATTGCCCTAATCCAAGGGTTAGTGATGATCAACATGAGCAACCACTGAAGGCAAAGGACAAAGGGAAGTCACATGCGATCACTATTGGCGATGTTGAATATGATAACAATGTGGTGGAATGATTAAGCGTTTATGTAATGGGATTCCAAAATAATGTTGTATCATGAAGTATTGGAATATATATGTATTGGTTTAATGTGGTATTCAAAGTGATTGAGATATTTTTGGAAATAAGATGATATGCGCATAATGAAGGGAAAACAAGAAAATGAAATGTTTAACAGTATTCATGAGCTCATGATTGATATAAGGACTAAGTGATATCATGGTTTGAGTATATAGAATTTTGAGGATTTTGGTATGTGGAAAGTGTTAACTTTTAACTACACTCATGTTTTCATTAAGGTATTCAAGAGAATACGCGATTAAGGACTTTGAATGTTTGGAATGTGACCAACAAGACAAATCTTATGATATGTGGGGATCAACGACAGTATTAAATCTCTGGTAATCGTTGTCACTATATTATGAGAGTGGACTGCAATATTATGTATAAGCCTAAAGATTAGACTGGATTATGTTGGACATAAGTTAGTATTGTTTAAGGATAGAAGATTTTCGATATTATTGATGGGATGTTATAGTAACATAGTTTTAGAAAAAGGACAACCTGCAGGACGGGCGACAGCCCATCGCTTCGGACAAGGCTGTAGGAATCGAACCCACAACCGAAGTGCGACTGGCCTTTATCGCCTACCACTGGCCTACAGGAAGTCCCTGTTTAGTAGAAACTAGTTTTATTATATTAAGCAGTATGATATATGAAGTATAAGCCCATTTTAGGAACCATATATGATTAATCCCACTATAGATCGACTTATGTATATAAATTTTGCTAACCTTTTGAGACAGATGGAATGACCCGTCATTCTATCACATGATCTGCTAACACTTCACGAATAACAAATTCAACTTCATTTATTTAAGAGATGAAGTGGAAATTGTTAAAGGCACGAACAACAGTGAGATTGTACCAAAATAAAGTAAGTATTTATTCTAATTCAAATTTTCAACTTTAGGGGAAATGATCTTGAAAACCAAAAATGTTGTCCTAGTGATCTTATACCTGATGAATCAGATGGTACCTTAGATCGTCACAAATTTATGGATTTGTGATTACTGACTTTTCCATAGCCATGTTCTCTACCACTCTCCATCAGAACATGATGGTTAGATTTCTCTTCCATATCCATATTTTCACCTATGTGGAAACCCAATGATTAGTTTATTTGGGTAACCGTTACGTTTCATACTTTTTTTTTAAAGATTGGTTTTGACATTCCTTTTTACGATGTGGGTTTCTATTAAAGAAACTTTCGAATAGTAAACCATTTATAATCCCGACGAATTTCGAGGGCGAAATTCATTTTAAGGGGGGTAGAATGTAACACCCCGAGATTTTATGAAAAATATTCTTTTAATTTCATTAATGTCTTGTGTTGTATTCTACACCAAGATTACCTTGCGCTATACGCAACACCGTATTAGCTTGCAGTATACGCAACACTATTCTTGGATCGTGTTACACACAATTTTGATAATAGTTATTCTACGCAACATTGAGTATATATATATATATATATTAAATGTATAAATGAAATATGGTTGGATTCTGTTATACGAAACAATGAAGGATTCTTTCACAACACGCAACCCTGACTTGGCTTGCATTACACGCAATCGCGACCTTCCTCGATAGCGTGTGTTGTACGCAATACCGGGTTTTAATAAACAATGTTATATTATTATAATATTGTCATGAACTAGACGTTATGAATAGTATTAATTTAATTTTGAATTTTATAACATTATTATTCATCTTACACATTTCTAGAACATGGTATAAGAACAAAATAAATTTTTTGGGTAAAATAAGTATTTTTCAAAAAATGCAGTTTTACCGCCTTTTGATGGCGCACCCACATTAAATATAGTTTTTGACATGTTTATATGTTCAATTTGACAAAATAATATTCTTCTTTTGAATCAGGATGTAAAAATTTACATTAGATAAATTTTTGATACTTTTCCGATAACTTTCATATTTTAATGAATACTAAAAACACGCTATATTTTAATTAAAAACAACTTTTTTCATCGTAATATCTTATGTGGTTAAATTATAATATTGAATGGTTTTAAAGTATATTTAGAATATATTTTTACCACTTAATATAATGTTGGTCATTGGACACAATTTTACAATTAAACCGAACATAAACAAGTGTCAATCTTTTGATAGTTATTATCTCTTAAAAACACGCTTTTTGTTTTGACAGCGGGAATTAATTTTAAATTAATTTCTGCCACTTCTGTGTTTTGAATTTAGAAAAATGGATTCCATATTTGGAATCAGAATGTTCAAATTGTGTAAATATGTAACTTTTATTTTTAGACATTTTGAATAATTACTGCGGTAAATATTTTATTTACCATGGTTAAGGGTAAATCCGGTAAATAAGGGTTAAAAAATAATATTATAATAATATTAAATTACCCTAAAACGTGTCTTAAACCTATTGGTTGATACATGGTCGACCATGGGCATCTTTGGGTCGATTTTGGGACCCCATTGATCCACTTGTAAGTGATAATGACACTTTATTTTAATTAAGTTAAAATGAATACAAAAATGACACAAGCATATATCTTTTAGCAAAACAATTGTTACATAGGGTTATATATGTTGGATTTTAGATTATAAATATTAATTAGAAAGATAAAAAGATTTATTACATAATGGTATTTTATTTATAATTTTTAGACTTTAAATAATTTAATTTATTTATGACACAATGATGATGTAGTAATTATCTTATTAATGAAATATTGACATAATTGATGTTATAAACACCAAAATAAATGTAATTTAAGACTTTTTATGAATTCCACTAATTTTCTAGGTTACTATGATATATTAATGTTGATTTAATCAACTTGGTTCGAACATTTAATTCTATTATGACTTTCACAAAAATCATATATCAAATAGTGTCAAAATTGACACAAAATAGTTTTTAAATCAAATATTATATTATTAATTGTTATTTTATTCCTAAAAATCTAAGGTTCGGCCAAATGACTTAGATAAGGATATATATATTAATAATAAACAATTTGGGGTTCGTTTGGCATGTTATAGTAAGTGTATTAACCATATAGTGAAAGAAAACAAAAAGACATGGTAAAAGTTAAATTATTTAACTTAGAGTTAAATCTAATTGATAAGGTTAAAATAATAACCTAAACTTGTCTAAATCCTATTGGTTGATAGGATTTCGACCCATCCCCACCTTAGCTTCGAAATAAGACCCTTTGGAACCATTATAAACCGATTTTTACTTTAATATAAAATAATATTTTGAGATATTCCTAAGGTGCCCCTCTCCTCCCCTATAAAAGGACACCTCCTCCCCCTCCTCCTCACACCAATTTGAGCACTCAAGCTCGGCCAACCCCTGCCATTTTCTCCTCTCCACTTCCCTAGAATAATCCTAGAGGTCCTGGTCTTCTCCAAAGACCAATCTTAGTTCCTTAAGTGGAGGATTCAAAGAGGCGTTCCAAAGAAGAGGTAATATCCATTACCGATCTTTTCAATTTCTTTCTTCTTCAACTTCCTCTTCTTTAGTTTTTTCATGATAAAGTAATAACATCAGTATTACTTACATACTGATATGTTATTATAAATATGAAACAACCCTAATTCACTTTCTATCCATCCTACGGAAAAATGAAATCACCGCGCGTTCGTACGTACGGAATACCGTCTCCACGCCGTGGTGTAATCTATTTTCCACCATCACCTTACAAGGATGGGTATAATGGTGTAATGAGTAACTATATATGATTATTATGAAGTAATATTGATACTGAAATAATATATATATACTCCAATACAATTCCACGATCATAGGAACGATATCATCACTCGTGCGTACGTACGGAATACCGTCTCCACGATGTGATGCGACTCGTTCTACATGATCTTCATTTCATAATGATTATATAAATGAATTGAATGAATGAATATGGTATATACTACACTAATACCATTCTGGAAATGAATTATCTATAACCTAAAGATAAGAATAAGAATTTATTCGACAAAACACGCATAAGAACAAAAAGTTATAAAGACCCGAGTAACAAGTAACAATGAAATATTACTAACAAGAAGCTAATAATATGACCATATATGATCTCATATCAATATGTATGATTCTGGAATAAGTCAATAACATTATTTAAACCATTATACAGGAGCTTCGGACATGAACAAAGCAAATCGGACCTAAGGTAAGGGAAATATCACAATCTCATTTTTATCCGAGATTGTTTATTCGTAAGTATTTACTGGGGTGTATTTTATCATCCACATCCATGTTTCATCAATATGTAATATTATTTCCATCCACCTACAATTGTTTAAATCCATTTATACCCTTCGGTGAGTTTTTCGTAATTGAAATTAAAGGAATCTTTTGTCGTTTTTCCGTACGAGGTACTTTTTGACTTTTCCGACAAAAGTACGAAGAATGTTTTTTTTAAACTTATACGGCACGAACGGATTTCTACTGTTTTATAAAGCCTTATTTTCATGAAGCTTACTATAAAATATTTCATGACTATTTTCAATAAAATCTCTTTCTTTTAAAATTGTATGATGTTTTGTGAAAAGAAATTTATTTTGAAGAAGAAAGGATATTTTCCTCAAGAATTCAATTCAAGTGTTTTATCAAAATTATTTTCCATCTAAGATAATAAAGGGTTCTATTTCTATCCATATTTTTACATTGTTTTGACTATGTTGTGATGGAATTATGTTTATGAATTCCTTTATCTTATATGAATTGATTTATGATGTCATGATGTTTCAAGAATCCCATTTTTGTTACATGTGTTATGCGATGATGTATGTTTTATGATTATGTGGCACACATAAGAAAGGATTCATTATAAGATGGGTGGGACCTATATCTCCCTCCAATGCATTGGGTAAAGATTTTATATCTCATGAGATAGACATGGCTGGAATGGTAGGTTATACCGGTTCAGTGAAACAGGACTGAAACGAGGGTTACTCGATTCAGAAAGGGACTTTGTCCACTAAGATAGTCTTGGCAATGAGTCTTGACTAACAAGAAATGATTCTCTATGATTATGTGTGTATGCCACAAAGTTTTATGTTTTAAGTTATGATTATTGGGATTACATTTCACTTCTATGATTTATCCCATGTTATGATATTATGAGCTTTTTTGCAGGTTAAGATTTCCAAAAGCTATGTTCTTATATATATGATGTGATTGATATTTCTTTTGTTTACCCTTACTGAGCATTTGAGCTCACCCTTTTATGTTTTCTTTTCCCCAGGATATAAAGAAAGGTTTTAGGTAAAAAAAAGGGATGACCTTTATGGGAGATATTGAAGATCTTTCACCACGATTAGAAGATTACGTTCCGAGTTTCCAAAGACACTAAACTATTACGATCCTTGTGTGTGTGTTTTTGTTATGTACTAAGTATTCCGCAAATGTAATGTAATTTCCATGTACGTTCAAGCTTCGGGTCTCTACATAAAATCCCTTCCACAACTTGGATGTGAAGAGTGCATCACGATCTGAGACTATCATATATGGGACTCCCTGGAGTCGAACTATCTCATGTATGTATAGGCAGCCCAAGAACTCTACTAAAACCTATTCCTAAATTGAAAGGAAGTGAACCAACTTGGTGAGTCGTCCAGGGATCACCTAGATGGTATCATGCCCTTGGACGTACATGGTAAACCCATCATGAATTATATAAATATTCCATCCCTCTTCTACTCTAGAACCTTAAGGTGTTAAGTCAAATCCACTAGAACCTGGTGCTCTACCTTCACTTGTTGATAAGTTAGGCATCTAGAGGCACAATTTTCCACTACCTTCTTTATCCTAGGTCACCATAACTAAAATCGGAGTTCCTGGTACATCTTTTCCACACCTGAATGTACCACCAAAGGGGATGTATGAAACTCCCTCAATAGATCCTCCCATAATGTCGCAGTTATAACTATTCATCAATAAGGATAATGTTCTTCCCACCTTTTGAATATCCATATAGGGCATGCTCTGTGGACATATGAGCATGTGTAGTCTCGCGGCCGGTATATTCGAGTTGTGCCTCTCTGACTCACTATAGTAGTGGAGGGGTATCTACCATTGACTAGAGATAGGTTACTCTATCTCTATCAATGAAGGATATCTGAAGTGAGGCCAACTACTTCAAAGCCTCGTTCAGTAGCTGTGAACTCAATCTCCCACTGAGAGCATCTGCCACCCCGTTCTCTTTCCCAGGAGTATATACTATCTCGAAGTTGTAGTCCTGGAGGAACTCTAGACAAAACCATTGTCTTAGGTTTAGATACTAATAATAAAATATATAACTTAGACTTTTGTGGTCTTAGAATATGATAAACCACTTTTCCATATGGTAGTGTCACAACATATTCAATGCGATGACTACCGCCGCTAACTCCAGATCATGGGTCATGTAGTTCTGATCTCGTGGTCTCAAATGATGTGAAACATAGACAATTATCAATTTCCCTTGCATGGGGAAACAACTAAGACTTGTCCTTGATGCATCAAAACACACCATGTAATCAACACCCTCCTCTAGAATTCTCTATATGGGAGAACTTATCAAACTCTACCTCAATTATTGAAAGCTCTCCTGGAACTTCTCCATCCATACGAAAGGTTGTCACTTTCATGTCAAGGATGTCATGGATGCTTCTAATCTGGAAAAGGTACGCATTAACCTTTGATAGTACCTAGCTAACCCAAGGAAACTCCACACCTCATTAACATTCTTGGGTGGTGCCCAAGAAAGCACCACCTTTATCTTCAATGGATCTACGAGAACTCTGACCTCCAAAATGATGTGTCCTAGAAAGTGGAACTCTTGTATGTTGAAGTAACACATCAAGAGCTTCTTTTAAATCTGGTGCTCTCAAAGTAAGTCCCGGACCATCCTCAAGTGTATCATGTCCTCCTGATCAGATGCTGAGTACACTAGAATGTCATCAATTAATACTACTACAAACCATTCTTGGTAATGATGGAAGATCCTATTCATGATTCTGATGAACAATGCTGGGGTGTTCGTCATTCCAAATGGCATCACTAATTACTTGTAGTGTCCATAAAGACATTTGAAAGTCGTCTTCAGAATGTCCTCATCCCTCACATGAAGCTGGTGATAACTTGATATGAGTTATATCTTCAAGAACCTCTCACTTTGTTTATCTGATCCAAGAGGTCATAAATCCTCGGTAGTGTATACATATTCTTAATGGTGACTTGATTTGGGTTCTAGAATTCCACTCACAACCTCATGCTCTCATCCACAATATTGGAAAAAAATACTAGGGCTTCCCATGGTGGAACATTGGGTCTCAAAAAGTCCTTCTTATACATGTTCTCCAACTGTACCCTCAGTTCATGAAACTCTACGAGAGCCATCTGATATACTAGTATAGATATCACTGCCATCTCGGGGTATATGTCAATGTATAAGTGCACCTCCCTATGGGAGGTAGTCTTGGAACATCTTATGGTAAGATATCCTAATACTTTTCCACCACCATAGAAAACTAAGGACTCATCTCATCCACTACATTGAGGGTCATGATATCCAACTAATGTGTGATCTGCTCCAACCTTCTATATACGAGTCCATCAAGTGCTCCTCCACTTTTTTTTCCAATAACAGAAAATCGGGTCCCATCTCTATGGACATGCCGCACTATGTGCCTAAAACAATCGATTTGAGCATGAACTATGGATAACCAGTTCATACATGAATGACGTCGTTAGGCCTCAACACTTACACTAAGAGATCCTAACCAAAACTCTCACCCCAAGAGTAAGGTCACACTACCATCCCCAGTTCGTGATCATCAAATATCCTCCTGTAGGAGTATTTAATCATAGTGATCGAGTCAACAGTTCCATAGGAATATCCCTATCTCAAACAAGGGTCCTAGAGAGAAAAGCGCGATTGGCACCCATGTATATAAAAACTATAACTAGGGTATAAAAGACATAGAATGTACCTTTAATCATCCTGGGAGTCTCAGGATTGTAAGCCTCCATCTCTAAGAGCTAGCCTCAGCCCTATCCACCAACTCCCTAAGTTCATGGTGGACAACTTGGGGTTGGTGGTGGTAGTGCCTCATACCTCTTTCCAAATCCTACCACTCATCTCGATCCTTTTCCATGTCCAATTCTTAGTGGAACGCCCTATTCTTTCCTCCAACACTGCCTCGACAATCCCTTGACCATCTCTTGGTCAGTCGTATGACTGATCAGAGAATCTCATGACATATGTCCCCGACTACCGCACATGTAGAAAAACCCTTCTTTTGACCAAAAAAATATTACGTAGAAGCCCCACACCACTGATCTTGGGTCTTAGTTTTATCCCCTTGATTTTTTGGTCCTGTTGGATCCCAGTGTCATGTATCTTTTACCTTATGACAAATTTCTAGCTACCTGATGCCTGGTGGTAGCTCCCACCACTGGTGATCGCTCCGCAAGAAAGCTCTCTAATAAAAGATCTCTCTACAACACCACAACATGAGTAGGGATACTAAGGGATATTATTGATGTCACGATCACCTGACATAGTCCCTTCTCGAAGGTATAATCCTTGAATAATGGGTCCCACACCATGTCTGTAGAGTAACGAGAATGATCCATGCATCTCACTGAGTACTCTGCCATCATTTGGTTGCCTTGCTGTAGATGCATGTGCTTTTATATACACACATTGTTTACTGATGATATAAATAACTGCTCCCTGAAGATATGCTCAAAGTTTGTTCAAGAGAGGGTTGCCTCCTCGTACGTCTAGATCATCAAGCTCCACCATCTCCCTGAAGAGCCCTATAAAAGACTCCTGACATAGACCTCCATCTAGTCAAGAGGCATCCTCACTATGAAAAAATATCATGTAATTGCCTCCTTCCATTCCTCATCTACCTACGAATCAGTCTCACCTCAAAACATTGGTGGTCTCTATCGCTGAAACTCATGCATCACCCTAAGACTACATACATCCTCTACCGGTAACAGTGTTGGGAACTAATATTCTCTGTGTGGTGGTATCGTGGGTACACCCCAGGAGGTTCTAACTTTTCTAATGGTCCCTATACTGATGCCTCATCACTCGATAGACTATCCTCATGGTTGCACCCTAGAATCCCGGCTTCCTGCCTATGTGGAAGCATCCTGAAATAGAACAAGATGTACCATAGTCAATAGTGTATACCTGGTGAGCTGACTCTAACTCAAGAAGGACATGAGGTCACAATCAATTCCTATATGATGTATGAACCATTGATTTTCCTTGAAACTAGTGTTTTCATGTACTGAGTCGTATAACATAATTTAAAGTACTAGTGTATGGATACATCAACCGTTACACCAACACTGGGTTCCCTAGCCTGAAAGTTGAACACAAAACACTTAACACTATTTCCCCAAAAGAAAAGTAAAACTGACCACCCTTTGATTCCACTCTATCACGACCCGTCCCCTAGGTCTCATGCCATGACTACCCCAAGTTTTCCTCCTATAGGCCAAGGGCTAGAAACTAGCACTGAGTTGGCATATCCCAAAAAGCGGATACATTTTCCTAAGTACCTAAACACACACCACTCTCCAAGAAAAATCAATAAATTGAAAATGATGAGTAAATAAGTATTCATGCCACTAAGAAAACCACTGAGGGAAATATTAAAAAACAATAAAGTAAATGGTTCAGAATACAAGACCAAATGAAACAGAAATGTATAAGATAGTGGATCTCCTCTACAGAAATCCCTACCTGAAGGGTATGAACAATAAGCTATATGAATATTGCTGAAGCGTACCACATCCATAGGGTCACCCTGAAGAAACACCTATCTCCATCCCACCAAGTACGCCATCAAAGCTATTGATCATCTACACAAGACATGACACATGCGGGTGAAGACCGTGGGGGGGGGGGGGTATGTGAAACAATACTCAATAGGGACCCTAAACCACAAAGGAAAACCAAAAATCAAGACAAAAAGAAGACTAAAAAGGTGGTATATGAAGTGTATCCTATAATATGTATATTCAAGAGAGTCAATAGAGTCACCTCACACTGGGATACATATACTAATAATGTCTAAGAATATACAAATCCATCGACACATATAGTCTCCATAGGAGACATACTCCACACCCTCGCAGGAGACCAACTCCTTGTACTCACAGAAGACTAACTATGTTCCCTCATAAGAGACCAACTCTATGCCGTCGCAGAAGACCAACTCCACACCCTCGTAGGAGACCAACTCCACATCTTCGCAGGAGACCAACTTCACACCCAAACAAGAGACCGACTATGTGTCTTCTCCACAACCAGTCACATGATTCCTAAAACAACATATTAACTCATGGAGTACCTACTCTATGAGCCAATAGTCTATATGCCAAATTCTATGAAAAATCATGTAGTGTATATCAAAATGACTGACTCATCGTGAGGACCCCAACACAACAAATAGATCGTCAAACAAGCTTACGGTTTGGATGTTGTGGGTATTTAAATAAAAATGGGCTATTTGGGTCTTGGTGCTGTTAAAATCGGTCGGACTGACCTGACCTAACTCGCCAAGCTCGACCAGCCCGCCCCGGCTGGGCCTGGCCGGCTCAAGCATGATGGTTTGTCCACTTAGGATGTGACGAGCACCGCATCAAAACCTTTTCAACGAGGCCAACCATCATGATCAATGCAGTCGGCCTCTGTGTGACCCACCCTACGGAGGTTTCTGTGGGGTCCTGCTGTGGCCCCACTAGACCGTGGCAACTGCCACATCCAGCTGAGGCCTACTATCGGCTGTTGAGCTGGTGGATCTGTCCACCACCTGCAGCCACCATGCCGCGGGCTCCTCATGTCGGGTGGCTGCACCATCGCACGCCACCACAAACCTCCCTATCCACCATCGACAGCTTGATCCATCGCTTGTGACCACCATGTTGTGGGTTCCTCCTACCAAGTGGTTGCACTGCTACATGCCACCTCTAGCACCACCGCCAGAAGCTCTTCTTCTGTGGGACACCACCATCACCGTGGTGTTCTATTTTTAAATCTAGGAGCACCATTGCAGACCTCCTATTGTCACCATCAATTCCATGGGCTCAAGATTTTCTCTCCATCACCCCGGGGTTCTTTTCATGTTTGGAACCTCCGAGCGAATACCAATGCAACCAAATGGGTCCGTCGGCAAAGAATGCAAGAATGAGGGAGTGAAAGAGCACAAGAAAACCCTTATAATGGACATTATATTAGTTCATGTTGGGATGGGCTAGTTCTTTTCAGTAGAATTATGATAGAGAAACAAAAAAATATTTAACAAGATTCGTCCCCTTTAATCCTACATTCTTAACCATCATGTAAGAATGATCAAACTGTAGATCTAACTGTTCATGGGTTGGTCCGCATTCATCGTTGTAAATAATAATAGGGAAAATGTTCACAAAGAAAATAAACCCTCTACCTAGAAAGAGGATCAATCAGAGGATAGAAACCGTCATTGATGATGATCCATCCATGAATGACTTTGATCCATCGTTCATCATCACTAGTGAGAGAGCTTCCTTCTCCTTGATTTAGAGAAACTTCTGGGTTCCAGGGAAAATTCCCTAGCATTATGATTTCTAACACTGGTCCCTACCCTTGTTTAATGAAGGAATAAAATTAACGTGTTTCAGTATTTGCACAACGCTGCACTGCAGCATCGCTGAGTCACTACATTGCAATGCTGCCGAGGCGTTGCTTAAAATTGGAGAAATAAAATAAATTTTTTTTGAGTATATTTTATTTTTCTCATAAAACGTCCATAAATTAAATTTTCTGTCAACCTGTTCTGGCTGATGTTAGGCCCTGTCTAAGGTAAACTTGTTGTTCTGAGATAAACCATGCTCTCAAATTTCTGATCCAGGCACCCATTTATAAGTTACTAAAACCATACACATGTTCTATTTTTAATAAACATAAAAATATTTATAAATTTATTATAGGCACTATGGGCCTCATAATCACATATCTTCTCAGTATTTTGTCTTTAAATATTCCCATATAATTTTCAAAATATTTACATGGAATTTCTGGGATATTACATGATGTTATTATCTTATCTTAAACACATCACATGGATGATATATATAACTATATTTAAATAATTAATATTATATTTATGATATTATTATCATTATAAATAAGTAAAATAATATTTACCTTTCTATATAATTATCATTAAAAAATGGAAACATTACTCATGTGTACTTACAAACCTATCACCACAATGATTATAACACGATTTATTTTTCATTACCATATTTAATGGTTGTATTTAAAATTATAATTTATTCATAAAAATTATAATTATTTAATGACCATTATTCATTATATGATGTAATAATGACTTATTTGACCTCATTCAACCTACAAAAGTCATTTTGAACTTATAAACTGAACATCCTCAAAACACATGACATGAACATAACTTATTGAGTAATTAAAAATGTCAATAAGAACAATTAAATAAATAATTTAAGGATAGTGTATTAAACATATAAATTGTTCTCAGTATATCAAATAATTGATATAATTTTATTATAGATGAGTTAATGTATATACAAGAAATGCTTGGACTCGAGGTAAGTGATTTCATCTCCATTTCCTTTCATTGAGAAATATTCTATTATTATACACACAATTTATTTCATATGGTGTATATACTTACCATTTTAAATATTATATCATTAATTATTCATATTTCATTGTATTTTACAATGAAATTTTAATTTCGTAATACATGGTGATTTGAATTCAACGTCACCAAGTGGTAAAGGGTTTCTTAACTCAATTTATTTTTATTGTGTTATTACTCTTTTTAATTGAATTTTTAATTCCAAGATTATATGGAAATAATTATATAATTTTTTATTCTATTTTAAATATTTTTAGATTTAAATTTATTACACATAAACTATCAGTTGACTAATTATCAATTCAATTATATGACTTTTTAAGGGTTATTCATCTCTAATTATATTTTTAGGACTTACATTTTTGGTATGAACATATATTATTTTATAAGGTGTATATACATTACCTTTGACATGTTATATCATGAATCTTTTTATGTTCATGGGATTTAAAGTTTCATTTGAATTTATTCTTTCAGGGGTCTTATAATTGAAAAAATACCAAAATGGAAAAGGCATTATGTTACAATTTTTTTTCTTTTCAGGATTGTTTATGTTAAAGGTTACTTAGAGGAAAATTATATATTATTATTTAATTAAAAAAATATATCTTGTTTTATCATGTGGTTATGAATGTAATTTACATGTTTAATTTCCATTTAAACCCTTATTAATTAATGAAACATCAAGAATGTTTTTTTGTAAGTGGTACTGATGTTGTATCTTATTTTAGATCATGAATCTTTATCATCAATATGAATGTTTTCTAAAATTCTTCCAAAATTTTATTTTGTAAACATAATTTTTTTCCTAAATATATTTACTATGATATTTAACCATCTTTTAAATTGGTTTAAAAAGAAAATTTCTCAACGTTTTCCAGGTGGTTCACTTTAGACCCCTTTTACAAAATTATTGAAAAGAAAATTTATTTTTAATATTTGAAACATGAATAGATATTCCCAATTTCATAAAGATTATTTTCATTAATTATTCCTCTATATGTTTCCATGTTCATTTTCAACGAAAATAATTTTCACAATATTTTCTCGTTTTTAGATATTAAAAATTATTTTCAAAGTTAGAAGATTATTTTCCTCAAGAATGTTTTTATGATATTTTAATAGTGTTTCCATTCATCAATTGATGTTACTTATTCTCCACTGATTATATGTTGTATTGATACCATCCTCATACTTTATCTGGATAGATTATATTTATTTCAAATATAATTTGATGGAACTCATTTCTTTTCCACGAGTTAATCAAGTTATGAAAGGATTAAGTGATGTTTCTAAGAGTTTTATCATGAAATTAATGATCTATGTAATTTATTTATGTTATGGTTCTTGCGAATTTCTTATGATGATATGTGGTACTATTAAAAACCTAGGATGTGTGAGAAAATTATTGATCTCCAATATACTAGGTAAAGGGATGAAGTTAACCGATTAGGTTTATCCCAATTGATTATTGGAATATACTGTGATGGTTATTCTAAGTATATCCATGATGGTTATTTCAAGTGTAACTATCATAGTTACTACAAGATTAACCATGATGAATACTACATGTGTTACCATTAAGGTTATCCCATATATAATAGTGTTTCTAAAATGATGCCTAAAGCTACATATATTATATAGTGGAGCATAGGGATACTCTAGTGCATAGACTACATACTTTGGTCAGTCTTGGAGATCATGATATGCAGTATCTTAGATTTATATATTCAAGTTCCTGTCAGTTTGGGGCTTCATTTTTGGTTTGGAATGTATTTCTACCCTTTAAAATTTTCATTTAATCTATTTTACTCTGATTTATTACATAGAGGTTATTGCATTCATGGTTTTACTTTAAATTTCACAACCCTTTTTATCATTCCTATGAAATATATTATATATATTTTTGAGTAAATCCATCTAGGTATACTAAGAAAAGGACGAACATTTATTTTTTTCCTTCTTGGTGCTTTTCACCATCCCTTGGCCTATTAGAGGTGTGATTGGGGTAGTGACAACTTAGCCTTCAACCTGGTAGGTAGGCTCCTATGGGTTGGGTCATTATAGATTCGTATCATAGGTGGTTCATCCTCAGGTAAATGTTAGAGTGAAAATCATTGTGAGGATTTGGTTGGGACTAAGGTAAATAGAGTCAATGTTTCTCTAGTACAAATTTTTATCTAGGGAACCCAATGTTGGTGTGGAAATCAACATATCTATTCACCAGGACTCTAACTACATGTTTTTCGACTCGGTATACTGAGACATTGTTCGTAGGGAACAAAGGTACTTTCATCATATAGGATGAAGTCATTTAGAAGTCCTTATTGAGTCATATTCCCATATATATATATACAATCATCTTAACATGGTACATCTTGAACACTTTCTGAATTTCTCGGTGAAGATAGTGATATTGTTTACCAATTCAAGATTGTGATGATAATATAATGAGTGATGATGCCTCAGTTCAGGTAAAATCTCTTGAGGAGATTCATCTAGTTGGGTATATAGAGGCACCCTTCTTATTTAGCATCAGTTTTCACTTGTATATAAGGACAAGAATGAACACTGGATTAGTGTGCTATTTGAGTTCTAGTGATAGAGTCCACTCAAGTAGCATGATGACCCAAATCTATATGAAGTGAAGGATTGGATTGAGTTGAATATCTGAGTATTCAAGATTGTGATGTCTCTGATTGTTCATATGGTTTCACATTCAGTTTGTCTTTTCCATGGATTAGTAGGGCAATGGGGGTGTCTTGTTATACAGACTCATGATGAGATGACACTCTCATGGACATACTTCTAGCAATTGTTTGGTGAGGAGAATTAACCATAATTATTTCAATTAGTTAAGATTTCAGAGATTATAGAGATACTATAGAGTTGTATTTTATTTGCTAAGTATGAAACTAGGTTCATTGACCTTACACGGTACTCCGTTGACATGGTTCGAGATGGTTACTTTTCAGAAAAGAAGTTCAACAAGTCTCTCCATAGAGAAATCTGTGCTAGTGTGACCCCCCTTCTAATTCCAACCTATGATGGAGTTATAGAGTTGGAACTAGTGATATAGATATTTCTATATGAGGGAATCCAGAAATATAGATTTGGAAGTGGGTATCGTGGGACAAATTCTTATACAAGGGATAGTTGGAACCGGTAGGATGAATCTCGATGTAGGAGACATCATCATGGATAGTGTCAATCCCATGGACATATTGTGTAGGGTTCAAATTGAGGAACTATTCATCCTAGATAGGGGATATGTTATGAATATGATGGGTGAGGTCATGTGGAATGTGACATCCCAACCGGATGTGCTGAGGAGGGAAGATAGGCAGCAGATGGACTTCCATGATAGAGATAACATCAGGATTAGGGTTCTACCAAGCATGGCTAGAGAGACACTTAGGAAAGAAGTGTGGGAAGATGTGGGGTGGATCTCTATGAAGAGGGGATATTGGTGGAGGTATATGTTATGTGCTACTTCTACAACCACCACAAGGCAACCTAAGCTAGGATATAGGAGATGAAGGATGAGGTTGCGGGTAGCTGCAGACCATGAAGTCTTATAACCCGACAACCTATCAGATGATATAAGGTATGATCTATGTTTATTATATTCTTTATACAACACTTATACTAATAGGTGTGAGTCAATCCCTATTTTTTTATCCCTTGTGTGGATGCTAGAGATCCCCATTGAGACCATAACACAACATCTTTTTCTAGAGGATACAACTGGGTGCGATTCTTTGATATCTCTTATCTGCTGGCAGTGTGAGCTATCACTTGTTGGAGAGATTTTCATAGGGGAGAACATGGTCATTATGATGAAACCTTATTGTAACATCTTGGGTATAGAGTGAGTGTCCATTGTTTGATCATAGATCGACTACCATCAGAGGTAGGTCAAATGCCTTTAGACGTATTAGACAACATTATCCTTTTCAGGCTAGAGTGTCCTCATGGATGAGCAAGAAGGACTTGTGAGTAGATGGGTACAACCCATCACTCATTTTATGGTGAGTTTACCCATTTGGGAATAAGGGTCTTTAGGCATCTATATTCTTTTGATAGTGGAAGATATTAAAGACATATTATGTGAGAATATCCTGGGACTACCTCTAAAGAGGGAGATGGACTTCTACATTAACATGAACCCCGTGACCATACTAATATCTTATACGGTATATTGGATGGCCTCTATCATAATATGGGAGTTGAGGGTGTAATTAGAGGAAATTCTAGGGAAGGATTTTATCTAACATAGTGTTCCCTTGGGCATTACCAATTGTTTTCATGAAAATAATGGATAAGATATTATAGATTTGTGTTGATTATCGTAGAATGAACTAGTGAATGATAAATAACAAGTACCACTTACTAAGGATTTATGACCTTTTTGATCAATTACAAGGAGTGTTTCGGTAATCAATGATTGATTTAAGGTCTGACTACCACTAGTTGAGGGTTCGTGAGGATGATATTATAAAGCTGGAATTCAAATGTCGCTATGAACACTATGAGTTCCTGGTGATGACTTTTGGTGTTACTAATTCTCCCGCCATGTTTATATATTAGATGAATTTTAATATCCCAACCATACATGGACTAATTTTTAGTTTCCTTTATTGTTGAAACACTCATCTACTCTACATCAGAGGAGCAGAGCACTTGAGGATGGTTCTAGACTTAATTTCAGAGCACTAGCTTTATGATAATCACATGATGTGCTAGTTCTATATCTATGAGGTTTAATCTCTGGGGAATTTTATTTTTGAGCATGGATTAGCTATAGACCCAGAAAATATTGATATAGTACTTTCTTGAGATCCACCCAAGAGCATATCAGAGGTGTATAGTTTTTTGGATTTCAAGGGTAGTATAGGAAGTTAATAGTTAAATTATATAAAAATTAATCACCTTTGACCACCCTTACATTGAATGGGATATTGTTTACCTGAAATGAATAATTTAATAGTTCTTTTGAGGAGTTTAGGTTGAGGTTGACCAGTGCTCATATGTTGAGACTACAGGAGGAGGGAGTGAAGTATTTAGTGTATTGTGATGCCTTTTGAGAGAGGATCTGTTGCATGTTGATGTAATTTAGGTAGTTATGTGAAATGGATCAAGTAAATTGAGACCTAGATGTAGAAATATGAAACTCACAACCTAGATTTGGTAGTGGTAGTCTTTTATCTGTATATAAGGGGTAAAATATTTAGGAAGATATCCTTAATATTTACTCACTCTATCAGAGACTCTATTATATCTTCATGTAGAGATATATAAACCTGAGATAGAGGCTCTTATTGGAGTTATTTTAGGATAATGAATTTGAGATAATCTATACTCAAGGGAAGGGAAATGTGGTGAAAATTTACCTTAGAAATAATTCCCACTCTCATTTGGTAGAGGTGGAATCTAAGTTGTTGGTTTCCTTACATCTGACCCTTGTGAATAATTGAGATAAAAATTATCATTATTAGATAGTGTGAACTTTTATGATTATACATTGTGTGGGAGAGGCTCAATTGAGGCACACCTACTGTGAGGTTCTGCATGACCTGATATCTTCATGAGATTTAATAGATGGATTTTCTAAAGAAGGGGAACACATCATCATTTTCCAGGGATGGATGGTGGTTCTAGCCCTGATTCAAGAGGAGGCAATGTGGGATTTTAACATTTCTATTTTGAATGTACATCCTAGTGTAGGAAAGTTGTATATAAACCTTAAAGATTATCTTCGGTGGGATGGAATGAGGTAGAGTGTCTTCGAGTTTATCTCTTAGTTTCTCACATGTCAGCAATTGAAGTCTAAGAAATAGGTTCTGGTAGGTATGACAAAAAATATTTAGTTCTAGAAGAGGAAGTGGGATTATGAATACATAGAATTTTTGTTTGTAATTCAATGGAAATTGATAGGTCATGATGTTATCTAGGTTATTTTTGACTGACTGAATAATTAAACAAGCTTCCTTATCATCCATGAGCCTATTTCGGTGGAGTTTTTGGGATACTTGTATGTGTGGGATATCGACCGACTCCTTGGGGTACCATCAATGATTTTCTCTAACTGTGATTTGATATTTACATTATGGTTATATTGAGGCTTGTAGTAGGAATTAAAGACCAAGTTATGGATGAGTATGGTGTCTATCCCACATATTAATGGGAAGATTGGGCACACTATACATGTATTGAAGGACATATTGAGAAAATGTGTTTTGGATTTCAGCTAGAGTTGGGATGATCAATTTCCATTGATATAGTTCTCTTATTATAAAATCTATTAATCTAAATTTAGCATGGAAACATTCAAGTACCTATATGGGTGACCCTTCAGGTCACCCTTTTACTAGACTGAGATTGGTGAGTCATATCTAGTTAGGACAATGATAGTGTAGGGGATAAAGAAGAAAGTTTAGGTGATATGGGAGCATATAAGGACAACCTAGAGCTAATATAAATATTACATAGATCAACCATATATGACCTTGGAGTAAAAGCATGGAGACCATGTTTTCCTAGGAGTATCTCCATGAGGAGGATTGAAAAGGTTTTTTTCAGGGAGGTAAGCTATCTCTATGGTTTATTTTACCATTAAATATCAATTGGAGGGTTGGAAAGGGTGATAACTACCTAGACTTACCCCCAGAGTTGGAATGGCTGCATAAATTATTCTATGTTTTTTAAATGGGGAGATACGTGCATTATTCTATATACATCATCGACTTGGGAGAGCTGGACATTGAGGATGGATCCACCTTCACACAGTACCCTATGGTGATTGAGGAGTGATAGGAGAGGATCCTATAAGGATAGAACATATCTTTGGTTCATGTGTTGTGGTAGCACAAGAGTATGTAGGAGAGCTCATGTGAGAGGGAGAGCCAGATGTTGGCTAAGAATCAACTTCTTTTGGTTTAGATTGTTTTCTTTCAAGGATGAAAAAACATGAAGGGGGGGATAATGTAGTGACCCTATTTTTTCTTTATATACTTTTAAATATATTAATAAATATTTTTGGAGTCAGGAACTAAGACACTGTGAGATTCTAAGTCTCTATGAGCATGGAATTGATATTATAAAAATATTATATATATTAATATTATATGTGTGTGTTTTTTAGAAATAACAGGATATATAATAAGAGGAGGCTCAAATCAAAAATCCATGACCATGGTTGAATATAGAATATGAGGTTTACCCTAAGAATAACCTAAAGTTGGTCGGTGTCAGGAATTTGGATTAGGCAGCCTTTAGAGGGAACACTAAGTGGAATAATTAATCAAATCTTTTAGTTAATTAATTCAATATGCATAACCTTATTTACTCAATATAATTTCATTTATCGAAATTTTCTAGGATTAGACACTTAACAATTTGAGTATTGAGAGGATAATTGGGAATACTTCATTGGTGAGTCAGAATCATGTGACTAAAGATAACCAGATCAAGGTAGATCAAGAGGGAGTGAACAAAATGGTTCTTATCCATTGTTGGAGAATGAATTAATCACCAAAAATAAATCCATATGGCTCACCAATTGTGGTTTTCTCTATTTATTAAAAGACAGAGTATGTATTTTATATTATTTTGATCTCTATTAAATTATTATTTTTATGATCCCCACAATTTATTAATTATATTGATATAGTACAATTATTTTAATAATGCAATGATATAACACTGATAATCCATGATTTATGATTATTGGCCAAGAATTCTTGTCTAATGTTATATTCACATTGTTTTTGTGCCTCATCCCCCCTCTATTATTCACCATTGGAATATGGGGGTCATAGTTCGATTTTTACTGGGTGGGTTTGAGTGTGATCAAACCCCACTATTCATGATAGTTGTATGTTAGATGGACATATTGGAAAATTAATGATGGATTGGGACATATTATATGTTTTGAGTGATGTTCCAAGGATCAAAGATCAATATATGTGATGATATCAAGTAGAAAATAATGAGAGGAGCCTTGGGTGATGTGTGAGAATCATGTGAATAAACAGAATCTACTTTTCATCCCTCGAGGGCCAAGAAATAATGGTCAGGGGAAAATACCATAGGGTTTAGGTGGTAAAATGGTGGGATTCATGATAGTGAGTGTGGATCTAGAGAGGCATGTGAAGATCTAGAATTTCTAATGAAAATTCGACTAGGTGTGGCATCTAGGATTCTGAGTGGAGTTAAGGATCACATACCATGTGTATAGGCCCACATGTTGTGTAACCCTACTTGGTGAATAATAAGTGTGTTATCTTCACATGAACCGAACCTCATGAGGTAGGACATGCCATGTACTCTAAGAGTAAATTGGAATGGGCTGGTACTTGGGGACAACCATTTACATGGTTAGGTATACAAGCTCAATCTGGCGAACACATTCATGACCTAGAGAACATGGAAAAGTCTCAAGTGGCTGAGACAAGCCGTGTGGTCCTCTTATACATCATTTTTGGTGACAGGGCCTCTAACTAATGTCAAAAGGAGAACAAAACCCAGTTTTGGAGAGGGAAAAGGCACCATGTGGACCTCACACACATCATTTACCTATATATGAAAATTACACCATGAATATCTTTTTTATATAGAATCATGTTTTTTCCCATGAGTTACCTATCATGAGTAGTTTTCCATGTAGATTATGATGGTCATCTTCCTAGTGGTTTTTTAGGTTGTATGTTGAATTTTAAAAGTGTGATTCTTCTTTAGGTGATTCTTAATGATTACAGTGATCAGGATGGATCATTCGCAGGAGAGGATAGGGTTGGAAACCACAATATCACTCTAGGGTGATGTTTCACCATACTTATTTGACTTCTTTGAGTGGAACTCCCTGATGTACTAGGGGATGGGTCTTCCATACATTGAGTGAAATATATTGATGTACTAGGGTGTGGGTACTTCATACTTTGAGTAGAACCCCCTGATGCACTAGGGTGTCGGTCCACTTTCATCATCTATCCATTGAGTGGTACCACCATACATACTAGGGCACGAGTCCTCTACCCACATAGTGGCACCACCTTGACACACTAGGTAATAGGATCTATATCACTACCTACTAATTGGAACCCCTATCATATCAATGGGTGGGTCCTCCATACTTGAGTGGAATCTTAATGATGCACCAGAGCACGAGTCCTCTATCAATTAGCTGAGTGGCATCCCCCTAATACACTTGGAAAAGTGTCCTCTATCAAGTAATTGAGTGGCATACCCCTATTGTACCAGGGTTTGATTCCTCTATAAATATACATAGTGGAATCCCCTTAATGTACAGAAGAGTGGGTCCTCATTATATTAAATATTACAAACCTTGGGTTGAGGAGAAATAATGAGATGCAAGTCCTTATCAAGACTTATTTAGATAGACATATGGGATGCTAGTATCGATGATAGACCTTTGGATATGTAGGCAGAATTATCGTCTTGGGATAGAATATGATATGGATATCCCCTTTCCCTATAATCTAGATTAATTTACAAGAATATATATATATATATATATTATTGGGTTTAATTTCCATCATTCTTTGGGTTGATATTACCATATCTATTGTTTCTTCTACTATCCCCCTCTAGTTATTTGGGTTTCCTATACTAGATATATATATAATCACCTCTAAATGGTATTTTTTTACACATGTCATATCTTATATAGATGAAAGATAGATTAATGATGATTTTTTGGAGGATAGGGATACTCATGTGCATACACCATGCACGATGGATGGGTTTTGAGATTAAGATTTGGGCTCTCTCAGCTTTCTTTATTCCATTTGTTGTCTAGTTGGGTCTTCATTTCTGGTTGGGCACGTAGTTTTCCCCTTTACAATTTGGTTTTAATATATCATATTCTATTTATTCTCCAAAGGTAATTTGCATGCATGGTATTACTCTAGATGTTACATCCCTTTTTATCATTCATATGCACTATTTCATGGAGACAGTTGGGGAGTGCATGTAGGTGCAATAAAAAAGGCCTCCCATTTATGTTATACCTTATTGACACTTATCACCTGCCACTTGCATATTGGATGTGGGATTTAGGTTGTGATGGCTTGAACTTCCAATGGCCAGTCGAGCCCTGGTTGGTTGGTTCATTATAGTTAAAATATAAAGACAACTACTTTTATTATAACTTTTTCAATATTAACTCATATTAGTTATTTATCTTCTTATGGTAACCTACTATCATAGTATTTATTTTAGATTTATTAATAATTTCTTCTTAATATGATGTGGTTTTTTACATTTGGTGGAGCATGGGACTCGTGTTATATAACATATTATATATTTTGAAGGATCTAAAATATCAGGTTGTTACAAAAGTCATGTTTTACAAATCACACTATAGATTACTCTATAAAATACTCCTTCTGGGTGATTAAATTTTTATTATTAACTGATCAAATTATTGAATTAATTTAACAATATATTATTTGTAAATCATATAAAACCCATTTAATTTCCATGGGTTGTTTATGATATGGTTAATGGTTGATTTCATATGGAACACCTATTTATGGATGTTTATGGATGGGATCCTATCTCCACCTCCAATTCATGGGTTAAAGTATTATATATCATGAGAAAATGGAGCATGGTAGAAGTCATATTTATCCATAACTTAATGGGTAGTCCCTCTTATAAATTCTCACAAATAGATGGTTGTGCCTTCTTGTATATAATCATAATGTGATGATTTATAGTGCTAATGTTTGTTCTAGTAATAAAATTTTATTACAAAATATATTTCACTCGATAATTGAGATGGATTATTATGAATCCATATATGTAAATGAGTGAATAGGTCCAACATAATATAATGAAAATAGAGAGATTAATCTATTGGTACTTGATCTCATTGAGGAAATGGTAGAGAAAGATAGAGCCACCAAAGAAAACATTAGGGAAACGTAGATTTAACAGAAGAGTTATGAAGACATTCATTGGAGAGATCCAGAGTTTAAATCCAGTGATAACGAGTTACTATGAATATCTACTTGTAATAAATTTTTGAGACTAGGGAAAAAAATAAATATGAGCCCAAGATATATCTGTCCCTCTAATATTCTCGATCATATTAGGTTGTTAACTTATCTCTTGGAAGTTACACTGAATCTCCCCCATGTTCATGTGGTGTTCTACGCATCAGATTTGCGGAAGTACATACACAATTCTATATATTTACTAAATAAAGAGGCTGTAAAATTTTTTTATGATCTTTATTATGTGAAAAAACTGATCGAGATTATGGATTGAAGAGATAATGTTCTATGGAACAGGGCCACTCCCCCCAAAAAAATTTAATGGCGAAACCTTAAATTTTAGGAATATATGTGGAAACCTGAGGATGTAATGAGGAATAAGTATCCCTATATTTTTCTATTAGAATAATGCACTTTTGAAAAAACCTATTATGAGGGGTAGAATTTACCAGGTAATGATTTTAGAATATAATTATCTTTAATAAATTTTATGTTCTTGATATTTTGTGTCACATAAAACACTAAAATAAAATGAATTTCATTATACCTTATTCCAATGTAAGTTAAGAATTTATATATTATGAAAATACAATACGAAAAGTCAGTAATAAAATATAAAAATAAAACCCTAAAATAAAAAATTATATTAAAATGATTTATTATAAAAACATGTACAATAACTATTCACATATTGTTATTATCATGACATTAACATAAATTATTGATGAAATTTAATGGATGATAAATTAATAAAATCTATAAAATAATTAAGTAACTATAAGGAATGTTAATTTATGGATTCATTATTAAAAAATGTTTTGCATTGAAATATTATTTTCATTATATATTGTATATTTTTTTCATAGAGGAATTTGGGGTAGGTATAGTGGTAGGGGTATGGGGTGTTAGTCGTGGGGTTGAGTGCTTGAATTAGTTTTGTTTCAATAAAACTATGTGCAGCGAGGGCCGCTGTAACCTATTTTAATTATATATGAATTATTTAAAAGATAAATTTATAAATTTTAAAATTTTAGTTTGAAAAAATAAATATTTTTTGTTTATGTGTAAAAGAAATATTATATTAAGATTATTTTTTTGGAAAATATTGATTTTAGGTAAATAGTGAAAAATAACATTTTTACAAATATCCTTTCATTTATGACGTAATTAGGATATGATCTTGAATCAATAATTTATAAAACATTTTTATTGAAACAAAATTTATTTTATAATTAAAATTTTACATTTAAAAATATTAGGTACAAATTATACACCTATGTTTATAAGTTTGGAACAAAAGTTATATTTTTTTTTCTAAAACTATTTTTATGCATTATACATTTAATATTTTAAAATTAAATTTCAACACTTTTATATATTTAATAATATGAAATGGTTTTGATATATTTAATCAGAGTATCAAAATTATAACCATAGGGTAATTTTAGTTTTTAGTCATAAAAATAAATTATTGAGGCTAAAAAATGAGATTCAACAATAAATCTAAATTATGGAAAAAGATAAAATTAGGGAAAAGGACTAAAAAATGTTAAAAAAATCTATATATATTTTTATTATGGGTGTATTGACCAATAATACCCCCATATTCATTATTTATCTCTTTTGGAGACACTCACATTTGAAATTGAAATACCATTAATATAAAGTTCTAGATATTTTCAAAAGTGTCATCCCACTCACTTATAAAAGGATCTCATCACCACTCCACTTATGTTCACAGAAAAAGCCTCTTATTTCAAAAAAATATACTCTAATACATCTAATAAACACTTATAAAAGTTCTAGTGGCCCTTATATTATCATAGGACAACCTTTCAATGACCTAATCTATTTTACAAAACAGTTATTCCAATGAGTAAGGCAAAAATTTATAATCACGCCGTTTTCATTTCTATTATTTTCAATTTTATTGTACCTCCAAAAAATTTGTTATATAAATGATTAAATAATCAAATAAGTATCATAATTTTACTAAAGTCATATTATGTTAATTAAATAACCATTTTATACCTTTCCCAATAACATTTAGAAAAATGAAAATATCATCTGTGTGTACACGCAGACTACCACCTCCAAGGAGTGATATATCCCATTTTTATTCAGCACCTTACATGGATGGTTATAAAAGTGTATATAATAAATAAATATAATATTTATTACACAAATATTATTATGGAACCATGAACAAGGTTATAATACCATAATTGCCGAATCAAAAGACATGTGAAAAAAAACTATTGACACTAGAATGTTGATTTTAATGAATAATTTTTAATAAATGGGAAATTAAAAATTAAAAGGGAAATATATATAGTAATATAATTATAAATATTATTTTTATAAACATATAATAACTATAAAATTTATTATATATAATTTTAGAGCACATAAGAAGCAATCCGGGACTTGAGGTAAGAGTTTATGTTTCAATCTCACTTTTTATCAAGAGTTTTTTTGTTCTATTTTCCATTAGGGGATTTATATGATTTTATCTCTTCAAATATCTCTATTTTTTTATCATGTGGCCATTATTTGGGTTTCCATGTCTTCTTATCATTTCCCACCCCCTTTGGTTCATGAATCAACCGAAAAGAAAGATTATAATAGAATTCGACCATATTCTTCTTCTTTTCATTGCGAATGTTTCTGATACATTTCCATGTTCTTTGAATTATTTTATTGAAGTTTTTAACCATATAAAAATGTCTGAAAAATTTCTTTTATACTAGATTTTATTTCTGTTATAAATAATTTAAAGAAATATTTTCAATTTTTTCCGTATAACTCATTTATACTTTCTTTAGAAAAATGTTAAAAGAATGTTTTTTAATGTATACGATATGAATATATTTTCCAAATATCATGAATTAAATTATTTTATATGTTTCTCTAAATTTTTAGAGAGAAAATTATTGCCGTTTTTTAGGATTTTTACTTTTTTAAACTTCCCAAAGGAAAATGATGTTTCCTATTATTTTTCAAAGCATATGTATAATGATTTTATAAAATTGTTTTTAATTAATGTCAATATACCTGATGGAATTTTATGATTCACTGAGGAAATTATCCAATTAAACCATACACGTTTTTTCTCTATATTACTTATGATGATGATTTTCTAAGGATGTTATTATAAAACCCATTTATTTCCCATAGGTTAATTAAGTCATGATGAAAGGATGAATGTTTATGTGATCTTGTGGAAAAAATATATTCGATCTTAGTTATATAAAGGTTATGTCTAAAATTATTTATCCCTCAAATGAATTGTCTAAATATTTTTATCTCATGGGATAATATGACAGGGAATGTGTAGTGAACACAATTCACTATGGGAATATGTCAACTATGTTTAAGGGAATGGGGAGTGAACCCAATCCACTATGGGACAATGTTCACTATGTTATGAGGATATTGGAAGTTAAAATTAACAAATGTGATTAATTTATTTGGTTATATATATTTCACAAACTTATGTATTATTCTTATGATTTTCTATGAAGTATTATGATTGATTATTGAGGATTCTTCTCTCTTATGACTAATATAATTTTCTTTAAAAATCCTTATGACACGAATAATGATTTATGGTCTAAGAGTTGTTGGGTATGTTTTCATAAGTTTTACTATATTTTCATAAACTTATTATTATCTTATTCTCATTTATTACCATCGGTTGATATCTACCATATTTACCTTTACTAAGAATCTAAGCTCACCATTTCTTATGTTTATATTTCTATCGGTTTTGAAGGAAGTTATTACGTAGAATATTTATTATAAGGGTATTATATAAGAAGAAATTTATTGGATATATTAAATATTTTTAATAAATAAGTTGATTGTGTATCTAGTCTCCAAAGATACAAACATTTTACAGTTATGAAGTGTATATTATAGTGAATTTTATTGAACAATCATCTAATATTATGGAATATGAATATATGTCATGGATGGGTCCCAAAAACCTCTATCTTATCATATCCCACAAGCATGAAATATTTTGGGTCCCCTTGAAAACCAATGTAGGGTTTGAGTAAAACTCAGTATTCTACAACCAATAGTATCCTACAAATATATCGAGTCCAAATAAGGTGTATGATGATGTGATATAATAAATAAATGAAAGTATAAATAAATAAATTACCATTGATATTTAGGTTTTAAGAAGACACATGGGATTAAACATACATGATTTGGATATTAATTAATATCTTTATAAATGGTAAATCACATTAATAATAATTGGGGGAAGGAAGAATACCCTGAATCACCACATGTTGGAACACATGTGGGGAGGAGGTGCTAAGATAGAAAACATCATGTATAATGTTAGGGGGAAGAGTGTCCCATCCATAATTATCTAATTCAAGAACACCTATAGTAGGGAGTTTCCTGTACTGAATAACTCATATTTAAACCTAAATGGGAAGAGAATCTGACCTAGAATTACCTCATTTGATGACATTTGGGGGGATAAGCATCCCACCTAGAATATCTCATGTATAATATTGGAGGGGGGAGCATACCACCTAAAATTAACTCATTTAGAAATACGTTTAGATAAGAGGAAACCTTTAAATTGTTTTTGATGTATAAATAATTTTGGCATACATATGACATTTAGTACAATTGATTTTATTTATTTTTTTAGGTGTAACACACTGCATATTGATATAACCACACATAATATGCACATTGACAAATAAACATATACTTAAGGATAACATAAGGACCATATAACCTATACTTAAATGAATCCAATTATTCAATATCGATATGTAATTTGTGATTGGAATAAATAAATTGGATTTTATAAAATAAAACCCTAAAGGGCATAAATGTTCACAACCCGAATATGGTTATGAAAATGCAATATAAATTATGAAAGAATAATTACATAAGGATGGATTGACCTTTAATACAATCTGGAAAAAATGATTCTTGAATCCATTTGGAATAGAATAGATCTCAAGAAGATAAGAAAAGAATAATGATATCACTAATCTAAGCATGTTCCTTGTATTCATGTTTTTGAATACCCTAATTTCCATTTTGTTGTTTTTTTACATTTTATTAGTATTTTATAAAATTAATCAATATAAAATATGATAATTCCTTGACTCTTACACGTGGATCATGGACCTTACCCACTGCTTAGGGACCCTTATAACTGATTCCACATAAAATTCACTATGATAGGGATCCTTTAACATGGAGTTACTCTTGTGAAATATCCCATATGAATCTTATATACTACAATGAATTTCCTAAAACTTTACCAACGATTAAAACCATCACATATAAATAAATCGTACACACTAAGGGAAATGTATCATACACAACAAAACTAGTCTCATAAATACCCTTAAGAATTAAGGAACTAATCTTATATATCCATCTAACCCAAATATTGAATCTTACACAAACATGGTGAATTCAGAGTTACCCTTACATATACACTAATCTAGTTTTCAAGATAGGAAGGACCCTTACATATACCATCACCAATGGTCTACTCTATCTTATATATGTTCCCTTTAGGAAGAATCTTACATAGCTTTAGAGTTTCTCTTACACATGACATGGTAACTATTATACAAAACATGTTCACTTTTTTTTTCACTAACCTTTTCCAAAATTTTTCTAATACACACACATGTTTAGTATAGGGTTTACTCTTATGTACATAAGGGATTCCATAGTTAGTATTATTTAAAATCACAAGGTGGGGGGGGGGGGTTATATTATGTGGGGATTTCCCATATATAAGATTAACTTTACAGAGGGTGTTTATATAGACTTATATGAATGTAAGAAACCCTTGATAGGGTTATATATATATATACATTGGCACATACTCTTATGTATGGGTCATAGAATTTTCCATATTTTTTAGAAAATCATATACATAAGAGTCATATTTCCCTATGAATAAAGGTTATCAAAAGCTTATCCATTTTCTTAAAAGTCACTAAAACCTTAAAATAAAATTCAATTTCAATTTGAAACACATTTATCACATGTAGCCTCTCTAAAAAACTATAGAAGATAAGAAAATTATAGAAATTATGGACCCAAGCCTGTCAAAGTTCCAAAACCCAATGCCCAACCTATTATAAGACCTATAAAATCTCTATGATGTCTAAATACTCATGGAAAGCCTAAAATAATACTCAAAACACTATTCCCAAATATACAGATATATTTGACAGCCTAAAAAAAATTAAAAGATTATATTTCTGAAAAATCTAAAAAGGTTTATGTTTTTTTGGAAAAATTTAAATTTTTTTTCTATGAAAACTAGTCTGTGATATTAAAATCTACCCACTATATATCTTCTCATCATTAATTTTCATTCCCAAAGCTAATCAAGGCTCTTTGGTGAATTACTCTAGACACTATGTTTACATGTTAGATGCTCACCCTGACAAAACTTCTTGGATATACCTATGATACCACTAAACTCATACCATATGAACTATATTCTTTCATGGAGACTTCTCACTTTAATCCACTACCCGAACCTAATGCTCCTTAAATGATGTGTCAGTATTGAGCTTTATGTTTTCACTATTTATCACATGAGAATGGTAAAATTTATATTATCGAGGATATAAAAAATAGAATATATCATTCATAAAACTAAAACAATATATAACTATTATGTCGTTGTACTAATTCTCTTCATGATATCAAATAGACTTACATTACAAGACACCAATTTCCTCTATCTCTAAATACAATGATGCCACAATCTCAACAAAACTTATATGAATACCCATTCTTCCATCTCAATATTTAGTGGATAATGTTACTAGTCAACATAAAAACTCTTTATACTCTAAGTGGTCCCCAACCAATTTTAGATCAACTGGATATGCATTGATGTCTGCTACATGAGAATCAATCCAACAATGAAAGACTCAAAAACATCTAGAAAAAATATTGGGGATCTAAATAGCCTACCTTACAAATTCTCAAAAGGTGAAATATTAATAGGTTAAAGTTAGTCATTATTGCAAGACAACTCATCCACTACAATATATTTCCCTCATAAACCTCTAAACTCTAGAAAAAATTCACACAATATTCCCTCTAATATATAAATATTCCACTCAAATTTCTAGTCCATCTATGGGTGATAAGTGGTGATTAGATTCACCTATGTACCAAGAACCTTTTTTTAATCCTCTCTTAAATCACGAAGTAAACATGGAATCAATTTCTAAGATAATTTTTATGGTACTCAGTGAAAACATTCTATCTCTTATAAATAGAGTTTTCCCAGCTCATCAAAAGAAAAAATATCTCAGATATTTAAGAAATGAGTGACCTTAGTTAATTGATTCAAAATCACCAAAAATACATTATTTCTGTACAGTTTTAATGGAAAACCCATCACAACTCTTATAGTTTTTCCATGTCACCTACAATTAGGAATGGGTAATGACTGAAGAAGACCACCAGACTACTGGTGGTCAACCTTCAATTATTGAAAGGTGGATCCTCATGTAATAAGACTCATGATATCCCTATTCATTCTAGGACACCATTATTTATTATGTATATCAGGATAAATACTGTTCAAATATAGATTTATAACCCACCTCGAATTATATATATCCTTTTTCAGCTCCTTAGGCATTCTCATAGGGACCAAAGCAAGACCTCAGGCATAAATAATATCATCAGTGTAAAGAAACCATTTTGTGGTTTTTATCCATAATATATATCTTAACTTATGAATATTTTTTTTAATTTAGTAGCAAATAATGAGGTTGATATAGACAAGAGAATAATGGTCACCTAACCCTGAAACTCCTAAATATTATGATAAAACTCAGTGAATAGGTCCACCATCTACAACTCACTTATTAAATCCTATAACACCTATGTACTAGTCTTTATGATTAGAAAATCAGAAATAATTTTTCCATTTTCACTGTTATATTCTAATATAATGTCATAAAACTATAAATACTCAATCAACCTTTACTACTGAAGGTGTAGGTTATGTGACGAGAAAATATACGTCATGCTCTTGTAATTATTGTCTACCAAAAACTTCTCTCCTAAAAAATAATGCCACAAACTTCTCAATGAATTCAAAAATATTATAAGATTTATATTATAATTCGAGTAGTTTCAGTCATGTGGACTTAGCTATTGTGGACCATAAGTGACTATTTGACCCTCTTGTATAAAAAATACTCTCAGTCCATCTCTTGATACATAACAATAAAAGGTATAATTCATACCCATATGAAGTAAGCTCAGTATTGGAATTATTTTAAACCTAAATTTTAGCACATGAATGTTTCTATCATAATTATATAATATAAAAAAATCACCCTGTTCTTTTTACTGTCCTATCATCAGTGTTGACAAACTAGAGAAGTGTTGAATTAAACTATGGTAATAATTATCCAATCCCAAAAAGTATCAGATTTCAAAAAAAAATTATTAATATTATATTGAGAATATATAGTCTTGAACTTAGGGTATATTAATATTTCCTAATATGTACAGTTGATAAATCTAAAGTTGATACTTGGAGAGCATGTGTAACATCCAAAAATTCTAAAATAAGGACATTGTATTCGATAGCATGTATGACACATAACACCAAGTGTATAAGGGAATATAACACCTTGAGACTTTATAAAATATTTAATATTTTATATAAATTCAATATATTCTATATATTTCAGTGAACACAATTGCATTTTTATCATTCACTACACACAACAATGAGTTTCTTCTATATCTTACGTTACATGGAAGATAGAGTTTTACCGACCAACAATATATTATCAATATTATTTAATATGATAGTTATCATCTTACCATTGGAATGGAGGGTATGAATATGATTAAAAAAATATGAAAATATATAGTTTACAAACATTAATTGGTTTTATATTGATTATAAATAATAATAATCATCATCATTTGAAAAAGAAAAGGAAATTTTTTCAGAAAAACTATATTCACTGAAAAGACAGTTTAGCCATGCTTGACGCACATAATTTGAAATTAATTTTTAAATAATTTTAGGAAATTTATAAGAAAAAATATACTATTTTTTAAATCAGTATACCAAAATTATCTTAGGGTGATTTTTTTATTTTTTTTGAGAAGTTTCATTTTTTGATGAATAGTAAAAAATACAAGAGTTTAATTGGAAACTGCATTTTTGTCTGAATAATTTATAATGTTAAATTATATTTCAAATTAATTTTAAAGTCAAAATAATCGAAATGTTAATATATTAATCCAATTTAGGTCATTTTAACCATTTTAATTTTTAATTTTGATATAAAAACATTGTAAACTTTTGAACATTTCAACTTTAAAAACCCACTTTCACATCACATCTGTTGGATTAATTTTAAATTATTTTGGGGAACTTTTCTGGATTGAATTTGAAAAAGTTAATTTCATATTTTTAATATGAATAATTTAAAATTTATAATAATTACAACATAATTGTATTCCAAATTTATAAATGAAAACATATTAAATAAATTATATTGATTAAGGTAAAAAACAAGTTTACCTAGGGATTAAACATTAATATTTAGGATCCAAATGACATAAAAACTGGTACAACATCCTTTTTATAAAAATATTTAGACCATAGACCTTATATTATATATAATTTACCATTATTGGGGCCTGGTTACTTGATAAAAAAATGGTTGTAATCCACTCTTTAAAAAACATACAAGTATGCCACTCACCTAACTTATTCACGGACTCACACTCTATTATACACTTTACACCATCAAACTAAATTGGTTATAAAAAAACCCAGAAAATTAACTTTCCAAAATCTATATGCTCATCCTAAAAACCATATCTTGTGAATAAGGCCAAACTAATATGGTTTTAATGAAAACCAAAGGAAGATACCCGAAGAAGAGGTAATATTTTTCAATAAGAATCTTCATTTTATTTCCTTCTCCACCTACATAAATTCTTTTAAAAACTGCTGATATAATAAAAAAATTATATTAAATTTAATCATATGTTTTTATTTTAATTATATTATCTAAAAATGCAGAAACTTTTAACAAATGTGTTATGAAATCATTGTTCTCAAATACGACAAATTATCGCCTCGCGAACCAATGTCATTCGTTTTTCTATTTCCACCGCTCAAGTATGGTTACGATGATGGATATAAAGTATATATACAATTTATAAAATATTTTTACATATGGTTTAAATATATAAAATATAATTTTTACCTTCCATTACATAGGAGACATGATAACATTTCTCATGTGTACAATGGAGTACCGCCTCACGAAGCGATGTGATTCGTCTTTCACTAACAATTCACATGGAAGGTGGTATAGAAATAGATAATGATTATATGTGATATAAATTAAATAATTATGATATTAATTACACATTTACTATTATATAAATATAATATATGTTATTTTATTTCTTTTCTTTTCACTCACGTAAAGATGATAACATCATTGGTGTACGTGTGGACTACCACCTTTACGAAGTGATGTCTTTTTATCACCAAATAACATTGATGATTTATATAAGAATATAATATTTTATATATGAAATTATTAAAATTATATAATGACATAATATTACTTACCTCTTTATAATGATCATTGAAAAATGAAAATGCTACTCATGCAAACATATGACCTACCGTCCCCATAATCTCAACATGCCTCATTTTTTGTAGTCATTAATGATTAGGTTTTAATGATTAATTTATAAATAAATATGATAATAATTTCATGTTTATTATTCTCATGATGATTAAAATCTATAATAATTTCAATAACTATAACTTTTATAACAAAACATGCATGAGAAAACAAGGCAATAAACACCCAAAACAATGTAAATAATGAAAGATTATTAACGAAAGGGTACTAAGATGTTATAAAAGGATCATATATGATACCATAAAAATTAATATTATTTTTTAATAAGTTAATAAGGTGATTAAAACCATTATACAAGAGGTTCAGTCAGATTTTACTAAGGGAAAGCATGTGGTAAGGGATTTCATCTCAATTTCATTCATTGAGGCATATTATAATGTTACGCACTTAGTTTATTTTATATGGTGTATATAATACCCCTTTTAAAAGTATTAACATGAATAATTCATTCTTCATGGTATTTTATGTTTTAATTTAAATTATTTAATCTATGTGTATTTGAGTTAATAGTTACCAATTGGTAAATAATTTCAAAACTCAATTTTCGTTCATCGGATTATATTAGTAATTTGTTGATATTATATGATTATGTTTATAATGAATTTTGAGTATATATAATTGAATTTACAATTTTCATGTTTATTTTTCTTTTATACACATAATATGTTCATTTATTAATTCTCAAATTGAAGTTATGATCTTTTTTAGGGTTTATTTCACAATCTCATTTTAATCGAGATTGTTTATCCATTAAAGGGAATTATTTGATCATTATTTAATAAAACATATAATTTCCCTCTCCTATAGTTACTCATAATAGTTTCAATCAATAATACTATTTTCAAAATATTTGGTACTTGAAATGATATAAAAAATGTTTTTAAGAAAATTGAACATCATTTATCTCTTCAGTCAGAAATACGTTTTCTCCAAAAACCATGTTTTATAAAAATGATTCCAAAAATGTTTTATCCTTTTAATAATGGTTTATAAAATTTATTTTTACCCATTTTTATACTTATTATTATTTTTAAAATGAATCTTATGTCATTTTTTAAATATATTTTTTGGATTTTACTGAAGAAGTGAAATGAATCACCTTTATATTCTATGAATAATTAACATTACTAAGCTTTTACAGTGAACAAAGAATCGTTTTTTTATTTTTATTTCATGTACAGAATTACATACCGACATGACCATCATTTCTTTAAAGCTTAATTTTCAATTTTATGATTTTTTAAAGAAATATTTTCAAAATTTATTTTCAATGAAAACTTATTTTCAAAATGTCTTTTGAGATGAAAAGAATATTTTCCTAAATAATGTTTATAAAGATATTATTATGGTATTTACATTAATTAAGGAAAAAATAATTTATTCTTAATCCAATGCGTATATATTTTATTAATACCATCCTTAATATTGATCTGGATGGTTTAAGATCATTTTGACCAAGAAAAGTGTTGACATTCACTTAATTATTTCATTTTTGTAGTCATTAACATTCACTTGAATTGTTAATTTTCTAATAGACGTTAAATTTAACTTAAATATCTATATTATTTATCATGTATATTTTTATTTACTAAACCATATGATTTTTTTACATATGGTGTTTATTTTGATTATTATTTGATTAATTGTGGAAATATTGATAAATATTTATCCTTTACTCAATACAAATAATCGATGATAAGAAACATTATTTATGAATGAAATTAATTATTCGATATATGAAGAATTATTTTTACTTGTTTGACATGGTTGGGTAATATGTATAGATATCCCCTCGATGCATCGATAGTGTCATGAGATGAATCCGTTCAATAACCTTAGTTAAGTTTGTTTTTAACCAATATCTTTTAAACCATCTTGTGAAAGGTCATGCCGGTAAAGGTATCATGTACCTAGGACACATGAAATACATTAAATAAGTATTCAATTCATTCTATATTCTGTTAGTACTATCCAAGATATTTATACTATGAAAATATCCCTATATTCATTTAATTATCGATTTATTGATTAAATGACATGTGTTTTCAGTTATTTACCTTACTATATTGATTATACCTTATCCAATTATGATGGTAAGTCTATTTTTTAAATAGAATGTTTTTTAAATTATTTAACTTACCATTGATTATTCTATTCAATTTTTTGAAATTTCATGCATGTTCATATATTTACCTTTCCATATTTTTCATTCCTTATTGAAGATGCTTCATTTTTTATGATTTCTTCTACTATACTTAAACCTTATAGAGCATTATAGACCTCCCTAATTTTCTTTCATTTCCCTAGGATTCCATGAGGTTTACAAGGACTCATATGCACTGTTATGCTTAATGTAGAAAAGTTATCCTCCAAAGGAAAAAATTATTTTGTAATTTGTGTATTCAATTAAAATATAATACTCATGTAAGTATATAGTTTACCCAAACTACCTATAAAGACCCATAAATTCCATGTAATGTTTTACTTAAATGGAATTATTATGAATATATGAAAGTTGACGACATGTGATTCCAAGGACCAGAGAGCACAAAATTAAAATTTTAAAATTTTTAAGGTACGTTCAGTAAATGTGAGAGAGCCAATTTCAATACTTTGAACTGGTCTTGGATTAAAAATACGAGAGCACCGTTGAATTCGTAGCACCGAGATTTGCTTAAGGGAATCATAACATTGTTTGAAAATAGCTGGACAGAAAAGTTAAATTTCTTATTTTTGAAATAAAATAATAAAATAACTAAAGTTTATTTTATTTTTATTTTTTGAAACCGTTGAGTGATGGTGGTGGGATCATAGTGCAACATTAGACATCAAATAAGAGAAATTTAATGTCTTGAACCTCTCGTTTCTTTGGTTTTCTAACAACCACACTTGTGTGTTTAATTGAATCATTAATTAAGGTTAATTAATGAATCATAATATTAAATACAATGTGGGAGATTATTTTATTATTTAAACGAAGCATTGGTGTAGGTTTTGGATACCCACAAGAGGAACCACTATCGAAACTCCAATGAATTCTTCCTCTAATGAAGAATATAGATTCGGCGACGCCATTGAGGATTGGATTTCGAAGACCGAAGAATACCCCTCGATCGTTGGTTCATCTTCCTCATCCACATCACCATCCAATGAGTTCCAGGTTGGGGTTTTGTTGAAGAGTTTTATGTTTCATCTACCATTTATGTAGTTAAATTTTTTCCATGTAATAATGCTAACGTGGAGGGTGCGTCCCAGGAGTCCCATAGGAAAAGTAAGAATGGAAAAAGGACCTCTAGAGGTTCACTGAAGGCCCGTGGAAGCTTTGAGGGCATGACATCCGGCTCTCGTAGGCCGAGAGGAGTTGACGGTGCTTGAAGGCAACATGGTAGAAGAGGGGGGCAACTGACCATTGCCGGACGCGTTGAAGCCGGGTAGTAGGCCACAATTGCGCGCCACCGAGGAGGGCAGCAGGGGCCGCTGTTGACTGGTCCACGCGGACCCGTAAGGTGTAGCAGTGCCAACTGTTACTGCTGATTGGGGAAAACCAAATGGACTTAGTCCATTTGTGGGGGGGGGGGACCCCCATACCTAGCTGGCGGGCTGCACACAGCCAATGGGCCTTGCCCAGCCAGGTGGGCCGATCCAGGCCCGCGACCTAGTTGGCTAGACCGGGCCCATCTAAACTGGGCTGAGCCTAATCAGATCGGGCCAGAACCAGTGGACTGAGTTGGGTCGGTCTGACCAGGTCTGACCATACCTAAACCCTTTTTAGCCCAGTTTCGCTTAAAGGGGATTATCTTCAAAACCAGACATCTATTTAAAAAATCATCTATGGAGATAGAACCCTTAGGATGAGGTATTCCTTTTGAGATACTCCACTTGGTGTTTGGATAAATTTGGAGTATCTCCGGGTTGGATCAGACTCGAATTGAACTAGGCCCCTGACACTAAAATGACTATAACTTATAAACCAGGCATCTGATTGAAAAATCATCTATTGCGTTGAAACCTTTATGACATTCAGGTTCATTGGGTTACTTCTTCGTGGAACTTAGTGGTGGTTGAGGTATGACTGATATCTTAAGGAGTAGTGTCTTGGAAGCTCATGTGCACTAAGTGAAGGAATCTTGTGGATGGCTGTCAAGTAACATACAACCCATTGTGGATTGGCATAAGAATGACTCTGTGTGGTTTAATGACTTATGACTCTGTGTGTATTAATAGTAGTGAGACCTGATGAGGACTAGACTTAGAGTGTCCCATCATAGATCAGTGACTTACGAAACTGTGCGGATGGATGACTTACGATCCTGTGTGAATCATTAGTAGTGCGAACTGAAGTAGACCACACTTAGAGTGTTCCATTGTGGATAATCAACTTACGACCCAGTGTGGATTGATGACTTATAACCTTGTGTGGATCGATAACTTACGACCCTATGTAGATCGACGAATTACGACTCTATGTGGATCAATGGTATATGAACCTGTGTGGATCGGTGGCAAAGAGAATTCTTTGTGGTTCAACAGTGGAACTTCTCAATTGAATAAGATGATTTATATTTATGAATCATCACAATTATTCCTATTATTTATGTTATATACCTGGTTTGAGCTGAGTGTTTTCTTATGATTTTTGATTGGGATCATGATTTTTGGGATTTTATTTTTGGAATTCTGGGAGACCTTGGGGGGTCTCAGGGTCCCAACTCGGTATTGTTATACTCACCCCTACATGGGCTTTGCCTGCACCTTGTTGTGTCTTGTGCAGATGATGGAAAATTTTGACAGAGGTTCGGAAATCAGGACCAGATAGTGCACAGAGGTGACCAGTTAACGTGGAGAGCCATAGAGATGAGCTGTACCTACCCTTCAAGTAGGATCCTTGGCAGACGACCTCTGGAGTTGTTTTTCCTTTTTTTGTATCTCTTTCAGTTGGGCTTCTATGCTGTCTCCTTTACTTCTAGTTTACACTTTTACATCAGCTGTTTTACTATGTGGTTTACTTTTGTTGTGTACCTAGTCTCTGTGTGTGCAAGTTAAAAAGGAAATACATTATCGTTTTTGGGATCTGATTTTTGATGCTATTCGCCAACCCCTGGCCTATGGAAGGCGGGCTTGGGGTAGTCACAACACGGGCCCTGGGGGACGGGTAATGACAAAGTGGTATCAGAGAAGTCGATTGTACTGAAAAACTAAGACACTGATCTTTTCATGGGGAAATAGTGTTACATATATTGAGTATAGTTTTCAGTTTGGGTAGTTCAATGTTGGTGTAGCGACCAATGTATCCATGCATAAAGACCCTGAGTTCTGATTTCCGACTCGATACATGAAAATGCTGATTGCGTGTGTCTTTGAAATGTTTTTATTTTTTATCTCTTTTGAATCATATCACTGGGTAAAAATTTATTGACTGTGGCACATATATTTTATTACATAATTCCTCCACGTAGATAGCCAGCTAGGATTCTAGAGAGAGTTTGCGATGATTTCTCACTAAGCAATGAGGATTCGCTGCAAGGACCTCTTATGGCGATGGTACCTTCAGGGTGGTGTTCCAGCAACGGCACTACCCGTATGGAAGTAGTTGCCACCAGAACTACCTGTGGATGGTGCATGCTATCTTTGAATGATACAAGAGTTCCAGTGGTAGAGGACTCTATGGTTTTGAGGCGATATGGATCCACAAGCGGCTGGGGACGAGATGGAGGGTGTGGCTAGAGTTTTCTGCCTAGTTGGGACACCAGTAGACAGATGGTGATCCTAGATGTTAGTCTCTTCCCAGGCATGATAGGGAGATGGTGGATCTTGATGCTCTAGATGCACGATGAGGTGACCCTAAACTACTTGGAATTCGAGAGCCTCTTTAGGACGAAGTTCATTCCAGCGACATAATGCTATTTGAGTATTAATGATCTCGTTCACTTATAGCAGGGCAGCCAGTACTCAACAAGATTCACTAACCTCTCCCTCTAATCCACTGACATGGTACAAGACCCTTTTTTAGGGCCTAGAACTTTGATCAGGGTATCCTAAGGGAGATTAGAGCATCAATTATATCACTCAACATACTGACGCAGGCTGGAGTGATAGAGAGAGAACTTATGGTAGAGAGCTTCCTAGCTGAGTGGGGACCGACAGTGAGAGCCACCACCAAAAAACATGTGGCCAAGCCTTATGTAGAAAGAAATAGGAGGATGACGCAGGGGCCCAAGCGAGCTATACCTTTTGGTGGATGACTCCAGGATGCAGGGTTGGAGGTGAGGAGATCACAAGATAGAGGACAAAACTATGCTACTCGTGCGGTAGGAAGGGTCACATGGCTCGTGACTGCCCAACCTGCCATACTGATAATCAGAAGATGGTCAAGGGACCACTGAGGTAGTGGAAGATATTTGAATTAGGAGGTCTGTAAGGTGGTTGATGTGGTAGAGGAGCAGGCTATGCAGAAGGCAATTGTTGATGGTTTGAGGTTCTACTACCACCACCTCCAGGTGTTCACCCTCGACCTCAGGGAGCAGGTGGACAAGAATGAGATCTGCTTCAGGAAGCTGAGTCCTATGACCATGGCTCTCTAGAGATGATTTGAGGTACTATATATGTATACTCTACCATATATGCACTTTTCATAGACACAAGTTCCAGTCACTCTTTTATCGCTATGACTCTCATTTGGAGCTTAGAAACATCGGTAGATCCATTGGATCGATACTTACAATTTGAGACTCTTACGGGGGAGGATTAGATGATTAAACACTGGTGATGGTAGTGTGAGGTTACTCTAGGAGGTGAGATCATTGGCTGTGATCTCATAGTAGGAGCACCGAGGCTTTACAATGTCATCTTGGGTATGGATGGTTATCCACGGTCCATGCATAGATTGACATTTTTAGGTGAAAAGTGTAGTGTTATCAAGAGGACGGGACCGGGTTTTCCTTCAACAGTGAGAAGGGATCCTTTACAGCTTAGGTTAGACTTTCTTAGATGAGGGTGCAACTGATCACTCATATGTTGGATAGCCTTTCCCTTAGAGTAGTTGATGAGAGGAGTATGAGTTATCCTATAGTGGTGGACCAACATGATGATGTCTTTCCTGATGATGTTCCAGGATTACCACATCGTAGAGACATCAACATATACCCCGGGATGACATCAAAATATACACCAGCATATTAGATAGATCTCGTAGAGCATTGTGAGTTGAGGGTATAGCTGGAGGACTTGTAGGGTAAGGGGTTCATAAGGCCTAGTGTTTCTCTCTGGGAAGCCCGGATTTTGTTCACCAAGAAGGTATATGGGATCTTGAGGATTTGCATGGACTCTCGGCGCCTGAATCAGGTTACCGTGAAGAACATGTATCTTCTCCTGAGTATTAATGATCTATTCGATCTGCTGAAGGGAGCATAGTGGTTTTTGAAGATAGGCCTCAGATCAGGGTATCATCAGCTCTGGGTACTGGATGAGGACATATCGAAGAAGAACTTTAGATGTTGTTATGGTCACTATGAGTTCTTGGTGATGCCTTTTGGCAAGACCAATGATCCAGAATTGTTCATGGGACCCATGAACATGATCTTCCAGCCTTATCTTGATCGCTTCGTGGTAGTCTTCGTTGATGAAATCTTGATATAATTGGCATCAGAGGAGGAACACCCTACGCATCTACAAATAGTTCTGGATACACTCTGAGAGAACCAAATCAATGAAAAGCTCTCTAAGTGCCAGTTCTGGATATGGGAGGTCCACTTTCTGGGACACATTATCTCAGAGGCTGGTGTTGCAGTGGATTCAGTGAAGAAAGAGGTAGTTATTTCTTGGGATCTACCTAGAAGCGTGACTGAGGTGTGGAGTTTCATGGGGTTTAATGAGTACTACATGAGAATCATACATGACTTTTCCAGAGTTTCATCACCCATTTCAGTTTTGAAAATGAAGGAAAAACCTTTATGGTGGATGTAGAGATGCCAATTGAGTTTTCAGAAGCTGAGGTGAAGATTGACGAGTGCCCCCATCTTGAGGATACCAGAATAGGGCTTTGGGTATATTGTCTACTACGAAACATCAGGGAATAGTCTGGGATGTGTCTTGATGCAGGATGAAGAAATGATTTCCTACAGATATCAACAACTATGGAATCACGAGTAGAACTATGTGACCTATGACCTGGATTTAGTAGCAGTGGTATTTTCATTGAATATTTGGTGGCACTACTTGATGGGAGAACTATTTACTGTATACTCTAATCACAAGAGTCTAAAGTATATCTTCTCCCAGAAGGACCTGAATTTGAGACATCATTAATGGATGGAGTTCCTCAAAGAATATGAATTTTACATAATGTACACTCTTGGGAAGGGGAGAGTAGTAGTAGACGCACTTAAGAGAACGTCTGGTTTACAGCTGCTGAGTGAGGTGGTAGAGTAGATCACCTCATCGAAGATATCCTTCATGGATAGTGATGGAGAAGCTTACCCCCAGTCTATAAAAGTCACTACCCCACTCCTTCTATGAGTCAGGGAGGCATAGCTTGGGGACGTTGATTGCAAGGCCCGATATGATCAGATATCCTAAGGGAGGGCTCCTGAAGAATTTTCTAAAGTTGGGGAGCATGTCTACCTTTTCAGGTAACACACCATGGTACTAGTGATGCTATAATAAGAGGTGTTTAGGGAGTTCCACTCATCCCCTTTGTCTACAAATCCTGGTGTGGAGAATATGTACCAGGACTTCCAATGACAGTACTGGTTTCTAGGGTTGAAGAAAGCAGTGGTAGAGTTTGTTTCATGATGCCTCACTTTTTAGCACGTAAAGGATGAGCATCAGGTTCCAAGAGGCTTAGCACAACCACTTGAGGTGTCAGAATATATGAGGGATGATATCTACATGGAATTAACAACAGGGATACCATGTACATCCAAGGGCCACAATTCCATTGGGGTGATCGTTGACCAACTCCCCAAGTCAGCCCACTTCCTACCCATACTAGAGAAGGGATCAGAAATGGGCTTGGGACACCTCTACGTACATGAGATAGTATGACTTCACATGGTTCCATTGAAAATCATATAATATAACGAAATTTGTTTTACATCCTGGTTGTGAAAGAGATTACAGGAGGTGTTCAGGACTCAGCTACACATGATCATCACCTTTCATCCTCAGACTGATGGTCAGACAGTGCAGACCATACATATACTTGAGGACGTGCTTTGTTCTTGCATCCTCGATTTTGGCCACAGTTGGGAGGACCAACTGCCACTGGTGGAGTTGGCATACAATAATAGTTATCACTCAATCATCGACATGACACCATTTTAGGCCTTGTACGGGCGACCATGCAGATCACCTCTATGATGGATAGACCTAGGAGAGTCAGCACTTATGGGTCCAAAGTTGTTATGGGATACCATAGAGAAGGTGAAAATCATTCAAGAGTGGATGAAGACTACAAAAAGAATTAAAATGTCTTATGCCGATAGGAGACAGAGACCCTTGGTGTAACGCCCTGATCCCAGCTACCCAGAGTCGGTGCATTACTTCGTAACATTGGCATGATCACAAAAGATCAAGTCTCTAAAGACCGATTAGTTTAGTAGCCTTGGAAACACTAGATACAATCATAAGTCTTACATTACATCATAAAGTGAAAACCTAATAACAAAGTCTCCATAGACCACACTCATATCCTCTTCTGACAATCCCTGCAGGTCATTCATAAAATACTTCTTCACATCCTGGAAAATATTAAAACATTGAAAGGGGTGAGCTCAGATGCTCAGTAAGGATAACAATATTGCAGAAGCTTTCATAAATAAACATCAACATTTAAGGCAATGTATAACTAAAACAAAAGCCTTTTAAACATGAACTTCAACATAATATGGCAAAATTAAAATGAGATAATATCATTTACTTATTCACATGGATATTCTACTGGTCGAATAATCACATGCAATATCAATAACCACTTTCATAATGATGGAATGCATAATGCCAGACATTCTGAAACATTTTGTCAAGGCCTCGGCCAAGACGTCTAAAATGATTAAGGCCTCGGACAAAATCATGAATCAAATTGGGAAAGGGCCTCGGCCAATTCCACGTCTAGTTGTCTCATGAGACCTACCGATGCATCAAGGAGCTATAGCGGGCTCCACCCGTCACTTATTAAGTGCAATGCATTCCTCATATGAATAGGTTTAAACATTTCATAAACCATAACATAATCATATCACATAAAACATGCATAAAGGAAACATAAAATTTCCACATTTCAATCACAAGATATCAATACAAAACATTGATATAATAAAAACTCTTTCAAAACCATTTTCAATACCAAAATAAAAGAAAGTTAAAACATTGTATTTATTTTTCATTAAAAAAAAGTGATGGCTTGTAGAGGAATCCAAAACTCAAATAATGGTCACGACGACAGAGAAGTCGTTGTCGCCGCATATGTATGGAAAAAAAACATTCCCTTTTTGTCGTTTAGTAAAACGCTTCGTAAAAAAATATTCCTTTTGAATAAATGTAAAAGTCAAAGGTGTTTATACACCGTATAAAAGAAAGTTGTGTATAAAACCAAATATGCCTCAATGAAAGGAGATTGAGACGAAGTCCTTAAAAAGATAATTTTTAAAATAAAATAGATTTATTATGTGTATTCACTATAGGTACACATAAAGAAAGTAAAAATAAAAAATGGGACATAATAATATCATGACATAATTTGAAAGTAGGAGATTAACCCAAAGAATGGAAATTGGGTTAAGAAATTCCCTTACCTTGCGTCCTGTCCTGACTCGACCGTTCTTTAACCCCCTAAATAATAAACTAGAGTTAATTCATATTTACTTAAGAACCTTTCTCATGTTCATTATTCCTTTTATATCCCTTATTACCATGTTATGAACATTATGTAATTATTTAAGTTTATAACGGTCATTTTATCAATCTTAGGTACTTGAGTCAAAAATAACATTCTTATAATTACAAGTTGTTCATGTGGTGATATATCCATTTTATCCAGAATTATATTCATGATATATATATCATATATCTAATATATATCCAGTATATACATGCATTTATATTATTACATAACATTTAGAGGTAAAAATGAAATGCACCGTTCATGGAGACGGTAAGCCGTATGTACGCATGAACGCTACTTTCATTTCTATTTCATATTTAATGGAATGAAATCATAATTATATAAAGGTATAATATAGTTCCAGTATAATATCATATATAATATCATTTAATCCATCCTTTATACATCCCACATATGGCATTAACGATTCACATCACTTTGAGGGGCGGTAGTCCGTACTTCCTAAAATGAAATTATCACGTTTACCCATAATGGAAATCATAAAGTATGCCATAAATGAGAAATACAGAAGCATAAGTAAAACATAAACATATTATATATCCTATATAAATATAGTGATATCTTAATGGCCACCTTTGAAGGTGTTATATGAGTGTTGAACAATCATCGATTCGTGAGGCAGAAATTCACCATCCACAGAAACCGTATGTTATTTAACCATTAGATGTAGGTGTGTGTGAGTGTAGCTCGAATACTTCTTATAAAAACATCCTAGTATATTGAGGATACTGGCGTTGTTACAAAAGAAATGAATAAAAAGAGTTTAGGGGGTTGGAGAAGAAAAATAAAACAAAACAACATTAGAGAAGACATTACCTCCAAATCGGGTAACTCTTTTTGATTTGAGCCAAAGGCTTCCTTGGGAAGAATTCTGCCCAAATTGAGGCTTCTAGGAGTAAGGGAGGGAAGTTGGGAGGGTATTTGGGCAGAGGTTGGCCGATCCAAATTGCTTGAAAGTGTGAATGAGGTGGTAGAGGTGGGGGCCTTTTATAAGAGGGGAGGAGGGGCACTATTGGAAAGTAAGGGAATTTTATATTATTATACAATGATTTTAGGATTCTAAAGGTCCCACACTTATATAATTCGTGGATAAGGTGATAAAGGTTCTAAATATACTCATCCAATAGGTTTTTGACAAGTGTAAGCCTTGGATTGTACATTATCTTTTCATTTTATTAAAATCGTTAAATAATGAGGTCATCGCTGCATCATAATGATGTCATAAATAATTAAATTTATTTATTGTCTAAAAATTATAAAAAAAATACTATGATGTAGGAAATATTTCTATATTTCCAATTAATATTTATAGTCAAAAATATGACTTGTATAACTCCATGTAAAAATTGTTTTAGTAAAACATTTCATGTTTGTGTCATTTTATTACTTTAACATTAAATAAAAGGTATTTATGTCATTTTCCAACTAAAGTGGCTCCATGGGGTCCCCAAGTTGACCCATGGATTTCTTGGTCAGACATGGCACATCCAATGAGGGTAGGACATGTGTCAAGCTCATCTCATATTATTAAAAAATTATTTTTACCTTAAACTACACTAATTACCTCTAATCACGATTAAGAACTTAAAAGTTACTATTCACCAAAAATTATTTTAATCTCATTGAACCACATTTTACTTCTTAATGACAACCATGTATGTCGGATTTTTGAAAATCAAGACACAGAAGTGGTAATATTTCATTTAAACGAAAAATCAGTTATTTAACTACCACTTAGTGGTTTCACTATTCCTCAAAAATTGAAGTTTTTCAGAACAATGCCAAAATTTCACCCTAAGCTATAATTGATATTCCAAATTCAAAAATGATTTATATTTTACAAAATTCCAAACATATAAGTTTCATTAATTAATTTTATAATTAATTCCCGCTGTCACAACAAATAGCGTGTTTTTAAGAAACAATTTATATCAAAAGATTGGCAATTGTTTATGTCCAATTTCAATGTTAAATTAATTCTAATGACCACCATTGGATAAAATGGTAAAAATATATTCTAATTATACTTTATAACCACTAAATATTATAATTTATCACTATAAATTATTTTGATTAAAAAAGTTGTTTTTAAGTATTTTTCACTATTCATAAAAAATTAGAAGTTCTCAGAAAAATACCAAAATCTCAACATAGGCTAATTTCGATATTCCGAATCCAAAAATGAAGTCCATTTTGAAATATAAAATTTCTATAATTTTAAAAAGTGGTTATTACTATTCATAACGACTACTTTGATTAGTCGCGGTGTTTTAGAACTTTGAAGTTGCGTACAATGAAAGCTATTGCATTATTGAATGAGAAGCGTATTGTGGAAGCTCGGGGTGTTACATTCTCTCCTCCTTCAATAAATTCCGTCCTCGCAATTTGAAATTTTTTTTCTTTGAAAATAAAAGGTTGAAAAGAGAAAATACCTTTGTGGAAAACCCACATCGGAAATAATATTAATAAAATTTAGCCTTAATAAGAGGGAAATGGAAATAAGAAAGTCACCACCAAATTATGATCTTGATAAGGAGAACATTGGTGGCAATTAGAGACATATATTTGGAGGAAAGACGTAAATATTTGTAGGGAGTGATTGAGGTCATCAATCACAATCAACTGTCAAATTGAGGGCCTCAAAGCCTTCAATCTATGTTGATTTAAAATATCATCAGTTCAACAAGACATAAGGTATTAGGATAACACATTTTTTTTTGTTTTAATATCCCATTACTAAAGTTTAAGAATTAATTTATGCTTGACAATTAGAGTTTCAACCTTCAACTCATCTTTCACTCAAAAAGATAATAGAACTCAAAAATATTATACTTATCCTAATTGTATAAGGTTCCAAATGTTAACACATACCATTTAGATTAGTAAAATTATTTTTTAATAACCAGGGACTTCCTGTAGGCTAGTGTTAGGAAATAAAGGCCTGTCGCACTATGGTTGTGGGTTCGATTCCTGCAGCTTTGTCCGACGCGACGGGTTATTCCCCACCCTGCAGGTTGTCCTTTTCCTAAAACTATAGTATTGTAATATTCCCAAAAATAATCTTCAGAATTGTTTTAACCTTAAACAATACTATACAAGGTTCAACCTAATCCATTCCAACTTATATAGTTATCCAAAATACCTATGTCCAGACTTTTTCTAAAAGGTCTCTAAATTCCAAAATCAATTGTAACATCAGATTCCCCAAACAAAGAAAAGTTTCTCTTATTGTCACATACTAAAAATATGATTACCTTAATCATATTAAAACCTTAATGAAATAAAAAAGTACTATAGTACAATCCTTATATATATCACATTATTCTTATAACCATAATATAATACTTGAGTCCAAAAGCACCAATACATAAATTATTCAACTTCAACTGTAGTAACAGCATAAGCTTGGCCTTGATCCCTTGGCCTTTTCTGAGGTATGTTCTCCTGACGCTTAGGAAATTCATTTGCATAATGCCCCATTTCCCTACAATTGAAACATTCAACAATGATAGCCTTTTTCTTTCCCTTGCAATCACGAGCCTGGTGACCTTTTTCTCCACATTTGTAATAAACTCCCATTCCCTTTAGGCAAGTACCAGGGTGATTCTTCCCACAATTATCACATAATGGAAAATCCTTCTTTCCCTTTTTCCCTTTATCTTTCTCTTGGTCGACCGTTCTCTTCTTCTCTTGTTTTACTTTGTTGTCATAAGACTTAGAGAATTCCTTTTCTGTCTTGATAGCACATGAGACAATATCTTCGTATGTTGAGAAAGATTGTGATACTAAAGCTCTACGGAGAAATGGTTTTAACCCATCAAAGAAACGATCAATCTTACCTCTTGGGTTACGTATATAATCTTCAGCATACCTCGCCAACCTTGTAAAGTTGGCCTCATACTTTGCGACATTCTCATCCTCCTTCTGCCTCAAACTGAGAAATTGCCTTTCCATATCTGCTCGATGGTCATGAGGAAAGTATTTTTCTAAGAAAAGCTCTTTGAACTCCCTCCATTCCATATTCGATATGTCATCATATTCCTTTGTATTTTGAATCAATGACCACCATTGATCGGCATCTCCAGTGAGGCGGTAAACTACCATGATAACCTTCTCCCTTTCGCTACTCCGCAAGGCGTGGAATATTTTCTCTAAGTTGTTTATCCATTGCTCAGCTACTAATGGATTTTTACCCACATTAAATGTTGGTGGTTGTTGCCTCATGAAGCGGTCTAACATTGATCCTCCACGTTGTGGATCAGGGTGATCCATACGAGTAAGGTTATTATTCATAACCTGAGTGAGTTGTCCCAGTATGGTAATAAGTTGATCAGCACCAGTTGTATCTCCAGATCCACAATAATTATCTTGATCAGGAGGGAAATCCCTACACAGAGTGCGTGCATTGATACGGTTTCCATTCCTTCCACTAGGCGCCATTTCTAAACAATGGCATAAAATATATTAGTTTATGAATCAAAATACATAATTCCATACTTATAAAATACTTAACATACATTGAACTATTTATGGATATAATCCATAATCATAAAAAGTTTTTCTTTGAGGAAGTATATACTCATAACCGTTCATAGTGGTTTGTAAAGAAAACGAGAATTATCTTAAGCATATCCCCCGGGAGTGTCGTAACCAAGAGTGCAGCAAGGCCCGTTGTCGTGCACCAGTTCCCGTTCAAGTCTAGCTCAAAGCGGTGTTTTCAGGTTTTACCCCTAGGTACATCTGTGCCAAAGTCGCCTCTACCTGCTCGTATCCAGACAGGGATGTATTGCTCGGAAAACTGACAAAATCCATACAATAAGAAAATTCTAGGAAGTTCTTCTATACTAATCCTCAAAGTCTATCTTTGGGCTATGTGCTCTAATCAGAGTTTATCTAAATCTAGCTTCCAAGGTTAGTACTAAACTGCCTCTGATACCAACTGTAACGCCCCGACCCCAGCTACCCAGAGTCGGTGCATTACTTCGTAACATTGGTATGATCACAAAAGATCAAGTCTCGAAAGACCGATTAGTTTAGTAGCCTTGGAAACACTAGATACATTCATAAGTCTTACATTACATCATAAAGTGAAAAACTAATAACAAAGTCTCCATAGACCACACTCATATCCTCTTCTGACAATCCCTGCAGGTCATTCATAAAATACTTCTTCACATCCTGGATAATATTAAAACATTGAAAGGGGTGAGCTCAGATGCTCAGTACGGATAACAATATTTCAGAAGCTTTCATAAATAAACATCAACATTTAAGGCAATGTATAACTAAAACAAAAGCCTTTTAAACATGAACTTCAACATAATATGGCAAAAGTAAAATGAGATAATGCCATTTACTTATTCACATGGATATTCTACTAGTCGAATAATCACATGCAATATCAATAACCACTTTCATAATGATGGAATGCATAATGCCAGACATTCTGAAACATTTTGTCAAGGCCTCGACCAAGACATCTAAAATGACTAAGGCCTCGGCCAAAATCACGAATCAAATTGGGAAAGGGCCTCGGCCAATTCCACGTCTAGTTGTCTCATGAGACCTACCGATGCATCGAGGAGCTATATCGGGCTCCTCCCGTCACTTATTAAGTCCAATGCATTCCTCATATGAATAGGTTTAAACATTTCATAAACCATAACATAATCATATCACATAAAACATGCATAAAGGAAACATAAAATTTCCACATTTAAATCACAAGATATCAATACAATACATTGATATAATAAAAATGCTTTCAAAACCATTTTCAATACCAAAATAAAAGAAAGTTAAAACTTTGTATTTATTTTTCATTAAAAAAATGTGATGGCTTGTAGAGGAAGCTGAAACTCAAATAATGGTCACGGCGGCAGAGAAGTCGTTGTCGCCGCATATGTACGAAAATAAAAAAATTCCCTTTTTTTCGTTTAGTAAAACGCTTCGTATAAAAATATTCCTTTTGAATAAACGTAAAAGCCAAAGGGGTTTATACACCGTATAAAAGAAAGTTGTGTATAAAACCAAATATGCCTCAATGAAAGGAGATTGAGATGAAGCCCTTAAAAAGATAATTTTTAAAATAAAATAGATTTATTATGTGTATTCACTATAGGTACACATAAATAAAGTAAAAATAAAAAATAGGACATTATAATATTATGACATAATTTGAAAGTAGGAGATTAACCCAAAGAATGGAAAATGGGTTAACAAATTCCCTTACCTTGCGCCCTGTCCTGACTCGACCATTCTTTAACCTCCTGAATAATAAACTAGAGTTAATTCATATTTACTTAAGAACCTTTTTCATGTTCATTATTCCTTTTATATCCCTTATTACCATGTTATGAACATTATGTAATTATTTAAGTTTATAACGGTCATTTTGTCGATCTTAGGTACTTGAGTCAAAAATAACATTCTTATAATTACAAGTTGTTCATGTGGTGATATATCCATTATATCCAGAATTATATTCATGATATAGATATCACATATCTCATATATATCCAGTATATACATGAATTTATATTATTACATAACATTTAGAGGTAAAAATGAAATGCACCGTTCATGGAGACGGTAAGCCGTACGTACGCATGAATGCTACTTTCATTTCTTTTTCATATTTAATGGAATGAAATCATAATTATATAAAGGTATAATATAGTTACAGTATAATATCATATATAATATCATTTACTCCATCCTTTACACATCCCACATATGGCATTAACGATTCACATCACTTTGAAGGGGCAGTAGTCCGCACTTCCTAAAATGAAATTATCGCGTTTACCCATAATGGAAATCATAAAGTATGCCATAAATGAGAAATACAGAAGCATAAGTAAAACATAAACATATTATATATCCTATATAAATATAGTGATATCTTAATGGCCACCTTTGAAGGTGTTATATGAGTGTTGAACAATCATCGTTTCGTGAGGCAGAAATTCACCATCCACAGAAACCGTATGTTCTTTAACCATTAGATGTAGGTGTGTGTGAGTGTAGCTCGAATACTTCTTATAAAAACATCCTAGTATATTGAGGATACTGGTGTTGTTACAAAAGAAATTAATAAAAAGAGTTTAGGGGGTTGGAGAAGAAAAATAAAACAAAACAACATTAGAGAAGACATTACCTCAAAATCGGGTAACTCTTTTTGATTTGAGCCAAAGGCTTCCTTGGGAAGAATTCTTCCCAAAGTGAGGATTCTAGGAGTAAGGGAGGGAAGTTGGGAGGGTATTTTGGTAGAGTTTGGCCGAGCCAAATTTCTTGAAAGTGTGAATGAGGTTGTAGAGGTGGGGGCCTTTTATAGGAGGGGAGGAGGGGCACTCTTGGAAAGTAAGGGAATTTTACATTATTATACAATGATTTTAGGATTCTAAAGGTCCCACACTTATATAATTGGTGGATAAGGTGATAAAGGTTCGAAATATACTCATCCAATAGGTTTTTGACAAGTGTATGCCTTGGATTGTACATTATCTTTTCATTTTATGAAAATCGTTAAATAATGAGGTCATCGCTGCATCATAATAACGTCATAAATAATTTAATTTATTTATTGTCTAAAAATTATAAAAAAATACTATGATGTAGGAAATCTTTTTATCTTTCCAATGACTATTTATAGTCAAAAAAGGAATTGTATAACTCTATGTAAAAATTGTTTTAGTAAAACAATTCATGTTTGTGTCATTTTATTACTTTAACATTAAATTAAAGGTATTTATGTAATTTTCCAACTAAAGTGGCTCCATGGGGTCCCCAAGTTGACCCATGGATTTCTTGGTCGTCCATGGCACATCAAATGAGGGTAGTAGATGTGTCAAGGTCATCTCATATTATTAAAACATTATTTTTACCTTAAACTACACTAATTACCTCTAACCGCGATTAAGAACTTAAAAGTTACTATTCACCAAAAATTATTTTAATCTCATTGAACCACATTTTACTTCTTAATGACAACCATGTATGTCAGATTTTTGAAAATCAAATCACAGAAGTGGTAATATTTCATTTAAACGAAAAATCAGTTATTTAACTACCACTTAGTGGTTTCACTATTCATCAAAAATTGAAGTTTTTCAGAACAATGCCAAAATTTCAACATAAGATATAATTGATATTCCGAATTCAAAAATGATTTCTATTTTACAAAATTCCAAACATATAAGTTGCATTAATTAATTTTATAATTAATTCCCGCTGTCACAACAAATAGCGTGTTTTTAAGAAACAATTTATATCAAAAGATTGGCAATTGTTTAGGTCCAATTTCAATGTTAAATTAATTCTAATGACCACCATTGGATAAAATGGTAAAAATATATTCTAATTATACTTTAAAATCAATAAATAGTATAATTTATCACTATAAATTATTTAGATTAAAAAAGTTGTTTTTAATTATTTTCCACTATTCATAAAAAATTAGAAGTTCTCAGAAAAATACCAAAAATTCAACATAGGCTAATTTCGATATTCCGAATCCAAAAATGAAGTCCATTTTGAAATATAGAATTTCTATAATATTAAAAAGTGGTTATTACTATTCATAATGACTACTTTGATTAGTCGCGGTGTTTTAGAACTTCGAAGTTGCGTACATTGCAAGCTATTGCATTATTGAATGAGAAGCGTATTGTGGAAGCTCGGGGTGTTACACTTGGAGTTTGAGGAGGGATACCATATCTTGATAAGGGTTCCAAACTGATGAGGATTCCAGAGATTTGGCCAGGGCGGCAAGCTATCTCCAAGGTTCATCAGACATTTCCTGATCCTCAGTAGAGTATGCGAGGTGGAATACCACATATACATTCCCCCACAGATGCACTGGGTGCGTAATGTTTTCCATGTGTCATAGCTGAAGAGGTACATGCATGATCCATCACACGTCATCGACTTAGGCGAGCTGGAAATTGACGATGGGGTGATGTTTGTAGAGTTCCCAGTAGGGATAGTGGATTGACAGGATCAGGTCCTTAGTGGATGGTCGATTCCTTGAATGTGAGTACGGTGGCAATAGAGGATCCTCCAGGAGAGTACATGGGAGTGGGAGGCTCAGATATGTGCTCAATACCCCCATTTGTTTCCCTAGTTTTATTGTGCCTTTTTGGGATGAAAATAACTAAGGTGGAGAGAATGTAAAGACTTGGAAATTCCATGTAATTTTTTCAATAAAATGAAATTATTATGAGTCTACAAAAATTTACGGCACATGATTACAAGGCTCAGAGATGCCATAGCGTAATTTTGAACTTTTTTTAGGGTACTTTCAGTAAATGTGCAAGCGGCGATTTCTGCCTTTTGAACCGGTACTTGTATTAAAAATGTAAGAACACCATTGACTTTGCAGCGCCATGATTCTCTTAAGGGAAGCTTAACTATGTTTGGAAAAATTAATACAGAAAAGTTAAATTTCATATCTTTTTAAATAAAATAATAATATAACTAAAGTTTATTTTATTTTTCTTTTTGAAACTGTTGAGTGATTGTCACGGGACCACAATGAAATGTAAAATATTAAATAAGAGACTTTTAATGTCTTGAGCCTTGTGTTTATTTGGTTTTGTAATAACCATGCTTGCGTGTTTAGTTGACTCATTAATTACAGTTATTTAATTAATCAAAATATTAAAAAAAACCTAGGAGATTATTATTTTATTTAAAAAAAGCATTAGAGTGGGTTTTGGAAACCCATGAGAGGAACCTTTGTTGAAACACCGATGACATCTTCATCCATAGAAAAACAGAGACTTGATGAAGCCATTTAGGATTCGATCTGGAGATAGATGAACACCCTTTGAATGTGGGTTCATCTTCTCATCCACAGTGCCTTCCACCGAGTTCCAGGTAAGGGTTTGGTTTAAGAGTTTTATGCTTCATCTACCCTTGATGATTTTAAATTCTTTCCATGTAATTACGCTAACGTAAAGGGAATGAGTAGAACGGAACATGGCGTAGAACTTCCACTAATCTTGCATTGGTTGCATTCTTCGTGGGCGACCAAGCAACACGGAAGAAAGGAAAAATGGAGGGTTTTTCAGTGATGGAAGTGTCCCAGGAGGATCGTAGGCATAATCAGAAAAGAAAACAGACCTCCAGAACGTCAATGGAGGCCCACGGAAGCTCCACCGGTGTGGTAGTTCCGACAACTGGAGGAGGCGGAGGCTGGCTGTCGCCGACCAAGAGGATGGGGCGGCACCCGAAGGTTCCGCGATAGACAAATGGGGCAGTTGGCCATCATCATTCTCATTGAAGACGAGAGATGTGCCACAGAATCGCACTGTAGAGGAGGCCCGCAGCTCTGAGCCTCGACAGAGGGTGGACCCGCACCCTAAAGGTCCCACTGTTGACAGGTTGATGCAGACCGGTTGGGTGGAGTATCACCAAATGTTTCCACAGATGGGATAAAACTGAATGGACTTTGACCATTCAGGGGGGGATCCAATCACCTAGCCCAGCTGGCAGACCGCACCCAGCCGGCTGGGCCAGGCCGAGCCCACAACCCAAAAAGCTAGACCTGGCCCATCCAGACGGGGCCAAGCCCAGCTGATTCGAGCTGGGCCCAATAGACTGGGGTGGGTCGGTTCGATCAGGGCAGACTAGACCTGTTCCCTTTTTAGGCCAGTTTTTCTTAAAGGAGCTTATCTTTTAAACTAGGCATTTGTTTGGCGAACCATATGTAGAGATGGAGCCGTTATAAAGAGGTAGTATTTTTGAGATACTCTACTTGGGTTTTAGAGAATGTTGGAGTATGGATGGGTTGGATCGCACTCGAATTCAACTGGGACCCAAACACTAAAATTCCTATAACATACAGAACATGGGTCTGATTGAAGTTCCATCTATTGCATTAAAACCTTTATGACATAGAGGTTCATCAGGTTACTTCTTCATGGGACTTCATGGTAGTTTAATTATGACCAATATCTTGAGGAGAGGTTTCTTGGAAACTCAAACGTACCAAGTTCCAAAATCTTGTGGTTGGATATCAAGTAACATACAACACTTTGTGGATTGGCATTAGAATGAACCTATGCAGATCAATGACTTATGACCCTATGTGGATCAGTAATTGCTCGAACCGATGAGGACCAGCCTTAGAGCGGCCTGTTTTGGATCAATGACTTACGACCCTATATAGATTGACGACTTACGACCCTATGCAGATCATTAGTATCATGACCTGATGTGGACCAGCCTTAGAGGAACCCATCATAGATCAGCGACTTACGACCCTGTGTGGATCGACATATTACGACCCTGTGTGGATCCACGACTTACGACCCTGTGTGGATCGACATCTTACAACTCTATGTGGATCAAAAACTTACGACCCTCTGTGGAACAATGACATTTGACCCTATGTGGATTGATGACTTATGTCCTTGTGTAGATCAGTGACTTACGACCCTATGTGGATCTGTGACAGAGCAAATTCTTTGTGGTTTCTCAGTGAAACTTCTCAACATAATAAGATGATTTATCTATATGATTATGCATCATTATTCCTGTTCTTTATGTTATATACCTAGTTTGAGATGAGTCTTTTCTTGTGCATTGTGATTGGGATCATGCTTTGTGGTTTTTCCACTGTGGAATTCTGGGAGACCTTTGGGGTTCTCGGGATCTCTACTAAGTATTGTTATACTCACCCCTACATGGGATTTTACAACACCTTATTGTGTCTTGTACAGACGTTGAATTTTTTTATTGAGTTTAAGGAATCAAGACCAAACGGTGCACAGAGGTGATTGGTTGACATGGAGAGCCACATAGACGATCTGTACCTACCTTTCAGGTAGGATCCTTGGTGGATGACCTCAGCAGCTATTTTTCCTTTTTGTTGTATCTCTTTCAGTTGGGCTTGTATATTGGCTTCTTTACTTCCAAGTTACACTTTTAATTCAGTAGTTTTACTACATGGGTTAGTTTTGTTGTGTACCTAGTCTATGTGGGTGCAAGTTAAAAAGGAAATTCCTTCTCTTTTTAGGGATATGCCTTCCGATAGTAGTCACCAACCCTTGGAGTATGGAAGTCGGGCTTGGGGTAGTCACGACATAGGCCCTGAGGGATAGGTCGTGTCACTACCAAACCAATCAGTAATTTGGGATGTGATTCCTTGTATCTTATTCCAATGTAATGGTAGCATGCATTGTCTATGGTCTACTAGGGTCATGGTCACTAAATTTTTTATTAGATCATGTTTATTAGAAACCATGGGAACTAGATGTAGGAAAACATATAATAGGGAACATAACCCTAAGATATAATTTGAGGATAAGTGTAGAATAACACCCTAAAGTGTTTGTTAGGAAGAAATTATTTGGGGTTTCCTAGAAATACATCAATTTATAGATACTATAATTGAATGTGGTTATAAAAAATATGTACCTAGGGGTAATAACTCTAAAAAATGAATGTTGGGATTGTCTTGATAATTACTTGATACACAAAAAAGGGCCTCATTTTGCACACTTCTGGAGGGTATTCTTAGGATAATTCAAATTTTATTTACAAATAATTATAAAGGATTTAAATAAATAATCATAATGAATGGAATTGGTTAAAACATAAACCAAGGAAGAAACCATGTTGAAGTAAACCATAAGAAGTATTTATGTATTGGGAATTAAATAATTAAATTTTAGAGTCATTTTATCAGTGGTATTTTGATAGAAGAATCATGAAACATATTTGGATAATGCTAAATTTTATGTGCACATATGTATTCGTTAACTTAATATCTATGAACACTATCATGGGTGAATAAGTTTAAGATTGATCATAAGCCCAAATTATTAAACACCTCTTTTTTAGGTCTTATGTGAAAGGAATGTCACAATATTAAAAAAAATTGGGGGAGATTTATGAAAAGAATACGTTTTAGTGGAAATGTTATTTGATGAATAGAACCTTTATAATTTATAGAAATAAGTTTAAATGTAATGATAAATTTTATAGTTAATATGATCAAAAATGAAATATTCATAATAGTCAAATAATGTAAAGACCCGGATTTTTCTATATAATTTTTTTAATTATATAGGAACATTATGAGTTTGTAAAAATTGATAGCGCAAGATTCCGAGGCCCGGTTTGACCAGAATGAATTTCTAAACATTTTTTTGGGCACGTTCACTAAACGCATGAGAGAAATTTTGTAACTTTTAAACCGGTGCTCAAAATTGAAATCTGAAGACACCGTTGAACTCGCAACACCGATATTCACTTAGGGAGACCTTCAACTCAACCGCAAAAGGTCAAGGGTGGAAGTTAGTTTTCCTGATTTTCATGGGAGAGTTAAAAGAATAAAAGTAAAATAACCCAACAAAATTTTTTTCTTTGTGAAACCTCCTTTTTGAATTTAGTGGTGGGGACCACCCAAACTTGAAACCTCCAATTTGAATTTAGTGGTGGGGACCAATCGACTCTTGTACTCCCACTTTAATGTGAGTTAACATTTGGAATCCTCCAAACCTAATGTGCCAAACTTAACCTAATTAAAGTAAAAAATTTAATTGAGTTAATTCTTATCTTATTAATTTAGCACCTCACCTCTCATGAGAAAAAGGATTGGAAAAGGAAATCCTTTGGAGAAACATCCTCCAAACGAAGAACCTCTCCAATGAAGAACATTCTCTGGATCAAGAATGAGGAACAAAATTTGGATCTTGTTGTGAGAGCGATAGACATCGGGGACTTCATCATCTTCATCTCCTTCCTCATGCCGTCTCCAACGAGCAACAATGTAGGGGTTTTAATTTAAATCTTGATTAAATCTTTTTATTGATTCTTCATATTCTTGATTCATAATGATGATGGTCAAACTAACATGGCCATCATTCTGTACTAATACCTTGACCCTTTTCTTTCATTCTTCATGAATTATTCGATGCCAAATAATTAATGATGCTAGAAACATAATGTTTTGTTGAGTGTGATGTATGACCCGGAGCCCTCGACCTAAGGATCGCGAATATGTGGCCGTCATAATTTTTGGGCTTGGAACAAAGCCGTGATGGCCCATGGAGGAAGGCGGAGTCCGGAACCTGGCCTACCACATGGAAGGAGGGAGTCACGCGTTCTCTCCACCAGAAGAAGAGGCCACGCCCCCTCGGTCGTGGCAGAGTAGGGTGGCGGTCGACCGACCGTATGGTGAAGAGGCGGCGTGCGTCCACGCCGCTAGAGTGGGAGGCCGCGAACTCTTGGAAATGGTGGAGGCCTGAGGAAGGCTGACACCCAGCTAGCCATAGGTGATCAGTGGCACCCAACCATGCCACTGAGAGGAGAACTAGCTGACCGTTTCAGCCAGCCACATCACACAACGTGGGACCACCAAGCGGTGCCATGTGCCAGCTGGTTGATTCAATAGTCTGTTGGATCGTTCGAGGAAACCGGTGGGGGTGGGGGGTCCTCCCCCCGGGTGTCAGCTAGAGTGGACCCCAACCCTAGCTAGTTAGGACACACCCAGCGGGCGGAGTCAGACCGGACATGGGACTAATTAGACCCAGATACGCCTTTTTGGTCATAACATGAGAACCGGGCATCCGTTTAATGAATCGTCTATGGAACCAGAATCATTTTACTGATAATGTCCTTTTGGTATACTCCAATTGAGTTTTGGATAAATTTGGAGTATGACTGGGTTGGATCGAACACCGAATCCTACGAGGCCCTCAGAGTGGAGACACTTACAACTTACAGACCGATCATCTGATTGATGCGCCGTCTATTGCATTGCATCCCTTGTGATGTGACAGAACATTGAGATACTTATTTGTGGAACTTCATGGTGGTTGAGGTATGACCGATGGCTTGAGGAGTGGTTCTCCCAAATGTGTTGATTGTGGGAACCCAGTGGCTGGCAGTGAGGTGGAGGTTGGAGATAGATCATACAAAGGTTAGTACCGAGCGATCCTCTATGGGTCAGCACTGATCTTGTGTAGGTCATATCCTGTGTGGGTCATCTCTCAGTGATCATTTATAGGTCAGTGCATATTGATCCTTTGTGGGTCATCGCTCAACAATCCTGTGTGGGTCAGCGCATACCGATCCTGTGTGGGTCAGATCCTATGTGGGTCATTGATGGGGTTGATGCCTATATACACTGGGAGGGTCGGATACTATGTGGTTAATTGTGGGGGTTAGTTCCTAACGATCTTGTGAGGGTTAGACTCTGTATAATCATCAGCAATACCTCTTGACAGAATAAGATGATCTTGCTTTGTGACTGATCATTTGTACTTCTAAACTTCACTTATACCTGGTGTGAGTTGAGTCTTATATTTTTTTGGTGTACCTGTGTGGTACTATATCTTTGTGCTGTTACTTGTGTGGTACTCCATCCTTTTTGGTGTTACATGTGTGGTACTTCTACCTGCGTGGTGTTACCTTTGTGGTATTCTTCCCTCCGGTGTGAGTTGAGTATATCTTGATAACTTAGGTATATGTATGGGCATATAACTAAGTAGTGTTTTCTGTTGTTTCCATTACTTGTGGTTTATACTTTGAGTATTTTAGAGACCTTCGGGGGTCTTGGGGTCCATACTGAGTATCGTTATACTCACCGCTGCACGGGCTATGCCCACACCTTGTTGTGTCTTGTGCAGATGATGAACAACACTGGCTGAGGATGAGGGTACCAGGACTGGAGATGCTCAGATATGGACCTTAGATGAGACGTACCAAAGAGACAGCCATTTGAGAGTTGTACCTTCAGGTAGGATACTTGGGAGGTGTTCACAAGAGCTATTCTCAGTTATAACTCTACTTTCCAATTTTACTTGTACTTTCCAGTCGGGCTTGTATTCTGACCCCTTTACTTTCTGTACACACCCTGTTTACATTATAGATTTCCTTGTGTTTGTATCCTTTTGTGTGCTTGGTTTGGGTTAGTTTAGAGTTTTAGAGGAAATTCCTTCCCAATTTTAGGGATATTTTTTTATGGTGCTAGTTGGCAGCCCTTGGCCTATGGAAGGTGGGCTTGGGGTAGTCACAGAACGGGCCCTGGGGGACGAGTCGTGACAAACTAATATTAGAGGATTTCGGTTCTACAAAAGAACAATGACTCCGATATTTTCTGTGTGGAAATAGTGTTAAGTGTGATGGGTGTAGTTTTCAGTTTGGGGAATCTAATGTTGGTGAGGGAGTCGACGTATCCATACACTAGGATGCTGACCTCTGATTTACGACTCAGTGCATGAAAACACTGATGCATATGTGTTTTTGAAAAGTTTTCTTTGTGATATATTTGATTTAGCTCACCAAGTATAAAATTAATGACCATGGAACACTTGTTTTTTTTCAGGATGACTCCACTCAGATAGACAGCCAAGCTTCCAGTTAGAGTACGTGATGACGAACCACTGAGCGACGAGGCTTTGGTGCAGGGCCGCCTTATTGAATTCGTACCATCAGGTGGTGTACCAGCAGCACCACTACCCGTTGGGCAGCCGTTGCTACTAGCCTCAGTAGTAGAGGGTGCATGCTGCTTGAGCGTGTTGCACAAGTTCCAATGCCAGAGGGCACCAAGGTTCTGGGGTGAGACAAATCCACATGCGGCTGAGGACTGGATGGAGGTTGTGGTTAGAGTTTTCTAACTAGTAGGGACACTAGATGATCTCATGGTGATCCTTGCTGCCAGTCTTCTTTAGGCAGCAATGGGTAGATGGTGGAGCTTGATGCTCTAGGTTCACAATGAGGTGACTCTCGTCTGAGTGTACTTCGAGATCCTTTTCAGGGAAGAGTTCATCCCAATAACCCTACACTTAGCGCGTATACATGATCTTTTCCACTTGCAGTAGAGTAGCATGATTTTGGCTCAGTATTCAGCGAGGTTCACCGGCCTTTCGTGCTTCTACATTAACATGGTGTGGGACCCTTTAATCAGGGCCCATACCTTCGAGCAGGGGCTCAGACGGGAGATTAGAGATTTGATGGTTTCTCTTAGAATCCTGATGTAGGTGGGAGTGTTATAGTGAGAACTCTTAGTGGAAAAATTCCTTGGCGAATAGTCACCGATAGTGAGACCCACCACCAAACGACATGTAGCATAGTCATCAGTAGCCAGCAGAAAACAATGACGCAATGGGCCAACAGAACCAGACATACAGGTGGAACACCACTGGATGCAGGGTTGGTTGTGCGAGGCTCTCAATATAGAGCAAGACCGAAGATGAACAAGCAGTGTTATTCGTGAGGTAGGTAGGGTCACATGGCTCGCGACTGCCCAACCCACCTTACAGATGACTAGAAGACAGTTGAAGGACTACCTGGGTAGAGGCAAAGATTCGATCTAGGAGGTTCGCAGAAAAGTGGCAGACATGGTAGGGGACCAGGCCTTACAACAAGCAATGGGTAATGATTCAATGTTCTACCGCCACCACCTCCAAGTGGTCCACCCCAACCATAGAGAGCAGGTGGACAAGGAAGAGCTTAGCTCTAGGAAGATGAGGCCTACGACCACAATGCTCCGAAGATGATATGAGGTATAATATGTGTCTACTCCAACCTAACTATAGTACTTATGGACATAGGTTCTAGTCACTCTTTTATTTCCATGACTCTCGTTCAGAGATCGATGATTCCAATGGAGCTGTTGGCTCTATCCTTACAGCAAGATACTCCTACAAGAGAGGATTAAATGATTACACACTGGTGCCGGTAGTGTGAGCTTACTCTAGTAGGTGAGAGCTTCGGCTGTGATCTTATACTAGCAGCGTCGAGGCCTTATGATGTCATCATGGGTATAGACTTGTTATCCACTGTCCATACTTATATTGACTATATTAGGTGCAATGTGCAGTGTGTCCGCATGGACATGACCAGGTTTTCCTTCACTGACAAGAAGGGAACCTTTGCATCACATGATGGACTATCCCAAAGGAGGGAGAAACCGATCACACATCAGTTAGATAGCCTTAACCTTGGAGTGGTTGATGATGAATGTGTGAGCTATCCCATAGTGGTGTACAAGTACGATTATGTTTTCCCTAATGATGTTCGAGGTTTAAATCCTCAAAAATAGGTGGAATTATACATTTACATGTACCCTGATATTTCAATGATATCTACACGAGTATATTGGATGTCTCTTGTAGTGCTTCAACAACTGTGAGTATTGCTGGAGGACTTGCAGAGCAAGGGATTCATTAGGCCCAGTGTTTCTCCTTGGGAAACCCTGATTTTGTTCGGCAAGAAGGCGGATAGGAGTTTGAGACTCTGTGTAGATTATCGGTCCCTGAACTAGGTGACCATGAAGAACAAATATCCACTCCTGGGGATTGACAATCTCATTGATAAGCTAAAGGGAGAATGATGGTTTCAAAGATAGACCTCAAATCAGGCTATCACCAGTTCAATGTACGAGACGAGGATGTGCATAAGATGACCTTCATATGTTAGTATGGATATTATGAGTTCTTGTTTATGCCATTCGGCATGACCAACACCCCAATAGTGTTCATGGGACTCATGAACAGTAATTTCCATCCATACCCCGATCGCTTTGTGGTAGTCTTCATCGATGAAATCCTGATGTACTCAGTGAAAGAGGAGGAGCATACCAATCATCTACAGACAGTTCTAAACACACTCCGAGACCACCATCTTTATGGTAAGCTCTCAAAGTGCCAGTTCTGGATCTGAGAGGTTCACTCTCTAGTAAATGTCATGTTGGAGGCTGGAGTTTTGGTGGATCCAACGAAGATTGAGGTTGTGCTTTCTTGGGAGCCACCCAGGTGTGTGACAGAGGTTCCGAGTTTCTTGGGTTTGGTTGGTTACTACCGGAGGTTTGCGCTTGACTTTTCCAGACTTACGGAACCCTTATCATTATTGATGAAGAAGGGGAAACCATTCGTGTGGTCGGAGAGATGCCAATGGAGTTTCCAGGAGATGATGCAGAGATAGGCGAGTGTCCCCATCTTGAGGCTACTAGAGGAGGGCTTTGGGTATGTAGTCTACTATAACACATCGGGGACCACTTTAACGACCCATACTTTACATACAATGTCATTACTTCAAAATTGAAGCACACATATTACAACATATAACAAAACCATGAAAGGACCGTATAGGTATAATGTCTTTAGAAACTGGAAATCATAAACTACTGGTTCATAAAGCATCTACGTTTCCTTCCATTTAATTCATCATATACATAGTCCCTTTTTGGAATATTATAATTAATAACCTTCCTCCTGACCTAGGTAAATAAAAAATACAAAAGGGTGAGCTCAAATTCTCAGTAAGGGTAAACAAAAGAAATATCAATCACATCATATACATAAGCACATAGCTTTTGGAAATCTTAACCTGCAAAAGAGATCATAATTTCATAACATGGGATAAATCATAGTAGTGAAATGTAATCCCAATAATCATAACTTAAAACATGAGACTTTGTGGAATACACACATAATCATTGAGAATCATTTCTTTTTAGTCAAGACTCATTGACAAGACTATCTTAGTGGGAAAAGTCCACTTCTGAACTGATTCACTCCTCGTTTCAGTCCGGTTTCACTGAACCGGTTTAACCTGCCATTCCAGCCATGTCTATCTCATGAGATATAAAATCTTTACCCAATGCATTGGAGGGAGATATAGGTCCCACCCATCTAATAATGATACCCTTCTTATATGTGCCATAAAATCATAAAACCATACATCATAGCATAACCCATGTAATAAAAATGGGAATCTTAAACATCGTGACATCATAAAACAATTCATATGAGATAAAGGAATTCATAAAAATATAATTCCATCACAACATAATCAAATCAATGTAATAATAGGGATAAAAATATAACCCTTTATTATCTTAGATTGAAAATAATTTTGATAAAACACTTGAACTCCATTCTTGAGAAAAATATCCTTTCTACTTAAAAAACACTTCTCCTTTCTTAAGATGTCGTACAGTTATAAACTAAAACAAGTTGATTAAAAATAAACATGGAAACTTGTAAAGGAAGATTCTTGGAAATAATGATTTGAAAATCCATTCATGCCGTATAAGTTAAAAAAACATTCATCATACTTTTGTCGAAAAAGTCAAAAAGTACCTCGTACGAAAAACGACAAAAGATTCCTTTCATATCCATTACTAAAAACTCACCGAAAGTTAAAATTGGATTTAAACAATTTTAGTTGGATGGAAATAATATTACATATTGAGGAAACATGGATGTGGATGATAAAATACACCCCAGTAAATACCAAAGTATAAACAATCTCGGATAAAAATGAGATTGTGATATTTCCCTTACCTTAGATCCGATTTGCCTTGTAAGTTTCCGATCCTCCTGTATAGTGATTTAAATAATGTTATTGACTTATTCCAGAATCATAATTATTGTTATGATATCATATATTGTCATATTATTAGCTTCTTATTAGTAATATTTCATTACAACTTGTTATTCGGGTGTTTATTACTTTTTGTTCTTATTCGTGTTTTGTCGAATAAATTCTTATTCTTCTCTTTAGGTTATAGATACCTCATTTACAGAATGTTATTAGTGTAATATATATCATATTAATTCATTCAATTCATTTATATAATCATTATACAATGAAGATCATGTAGAACGAGTCGCATCACATCGTGGAGACGGTATTCCGTACGTACGCACGAGCGATGATATCGTTCCCATGACCATGGAATTGTATTGGAGTGTATGTATACTATTTCAGAATCAATATAACTTTACAATAATCATATATAGTCATTATTTACACCATTATACCCATCCAAGTAAGGTGGTGGTGGAAAGTAGATTACACCACGGTGTGAAGATGGTATTCCGTACGTACGCACGCGCAGTGATTTCGTTTTCTGTAGGATGGATAGATGGTGAAATAGGGTTGTTTCATACTTATAATAACATATCCGTATATAAGTGATACTGATGTTATTACTTCATAATGAAACAACTAAAGAAGAAGAAGTGGAAGAAGAAATAAAGATGAAAGAATCGGTAATGGACATTACCTCTTCTTTGAAGTGCTTCTTTGAGACCTCCTTTAAGGGCACTAAAATTGGTCTTTGAAGAAGACCATGACCTCTAGGATGTCTCTAGGGAAGTGGAGAGGAGAAATTGGCAGGGTTTGTCCGAGTTTGAAGGCTAAAAGTGGTGTGAGGAAGAGAGGGAGGAGGTGCCCTTTTATAAGGGAGGAGAGAGACACCTTTGGAATAACTAAAAATATTATTTTATTATAAAGCCAAATTCGGTTTTAAATAGCTCCAAATTTATTTATTTCTAAGATAAGGTGGGGATTGGTCGAAATAATCTCATCCAATAGAATTTATACAAGTTTAGGTTCCTATTTTGACCTTATCATTTTGATTTAACATTAAGTTAAATAATTTTACTTTTACCGTGTCTTCTTGTGTTCTTATGCTATAAGGTTAATAAACTTACTATAACAATCCAAACGAACCCCAAGTTGTTTATCATTAATATATAGAACCTTATCTAAGTCATTTGGCCGAACCTTATATTTTTTAAGAATAAAATAACAATTAATAATATAATATTTGTTTTAAAAACTATTTTATGTCAATTTTGACACTATTTAGTAATTGATTTTTGTGAAAATCATAACAGAATGATTAGTTCGAAAGAAGTTAATTAAATCAATAATAACATTTCATATTAACCTATAAAATTAGTTTAATTCATAAAAAGTCTTAAATTACATTTATTTGGGTATTTATAACATCAATTATGTCAATATTTCATTAATAAGATAATTACTGCATCATCTTTGTGTCATAAATAAATTAAATTATTTAATGTCTAAAAATTACAAATAAAATACCATTATGTAGGAAATATCTTTAGCTTTCTAATGAATATTTTTATTCGAACTTATCTTATATATAACCTTATATTAAAAATTATTTACTTATTAAACTTTGATTTTAACTATTTTAACCCTTCTTTAAATATATTAATAAATGTCCAAATCTAATCCAAGTGGGCCTAAATGGTCATATTTTATTCCTAAGTTTGTTTTTGGTCTAATTACACTTATCCAATAGAATTAGGACATGTGTTAGGGTAATAATAATATCATTTTTACCCTTAATTACCCTATTTACTTTTAACCATGGTAGATAAAAGTAAAAAGTTACTACTCACCAAAAATTATTTTCATCTCATTGAACCACATTTTACTTACTGACATCAACTGTGTCTCTCGGATTTTTGAAATTTCACTCACAGAAGTGGTAAAATTAAGTTTTATGAAAAATTTAGTTTTTTAACTACCACTTGGTGGTTTCACTATTCATCAACAATTGAAAGTTTTCAGAAAAATACCAAAATTTCACCCTAGGATAATTTCGATATTCCGAATCCAAAAATGAAGTCCATTTTGAAAAATTAAATTTATAAAATTTCAAAAAGTGGTTATTACTATTAATAATGGCTAGTTTTAATAATATTTTATTAGCATATCATTGTTTAGTGAAACTCGGTATTGCGTACGACGCAAGCTATCGAGGAAGGTCGCGATTTCGTGTAGAGTAAGCTAAGCAAATGTTGTGTGTAGAAAAAGATTCCTTTGATGATTTATATAACATAAAAGTCTCGGGTGTTACATTCTACCCCCCTTAAAATGAATTTCGCTCTCGAAATTTGTCACTTTGTAACAAACAGATGAGGATACCTCTCCCTCATCATATCCTCAAGCTCCCATGTAGCTTCTTCTAATTGGTGGTTCCTCCATAAAACTTTCACCAATCGAGTGGTCTTGTTTCGTAGGAATTTTTCACTGTGATCGAGAATCTCTATCGGCTGTTCTTCATAAGAAAGATCCTACTCCAGTGGTACAACATCTGAGCTGAGTACATGTGAAGGATCAGGTATGTACTTTCTCAGGAGAGATACATGGAACACATTGTGAACTTGAGAGAGATTCGGTGGAAGCGCCAATCGGTAAGCTACCTTCCCAACACGATCCAGTATTTCTAAAAGACCGATATATCTAGGGCTCAACTTCCCCTTCTTTCCAAATATCATGACCCTCTTCCAGGGAGATATTCGTAAGAACACTTTATCACCCACTTCAAACTCTAGGTCTTTTCTTCGGTTGTCGGCATAACTTTTCAGTCGACTCTGAGCTACTCTTATGTGTTGTTGAATAGATCTGACCTTTTCTGCCATTTCATCAATGAGATCGGGTCCTAATAGATTTCTTTCCCCAACTTCATCCCAGCAAGTTGGAGTCCTTTATTTCTTTCCATATAGAGCTTCATAAGAATCCATTTGAATACTGGAGTGAAAGCTATTATTATAAGAAAATTCCACCAAAGGTAGGTGTTGATCCCAACCACCTTTGAAATCCATAGAGGAAGCTCTCAACATGTTTTATAGAGTTTGAATTGTTCTCTCAGACTGACCGTCTGTCTGAGGATGATAAGCAGTGCTGAAACTCAACTCTGTATCCAGAGTATGCTGAAGACTTCGCAAGAACGTTGAGGTAAATCTCGGATCCCGATCAGATATAATAGAAATTGGTACTCCATGCAATCTTACCACTTCCTTTACATATATCCTGGCAAGCTGATCCATAGATAAATCCTCTCTAATAGCAATGAAGTGTGCAGACTTTGTAAGACGATCCACTATGACCCAAATAGCATTATTGAATTTGGATGTTTTAGGAAGTCCTGTGACAAAGTCCATAGTGATGTTTTCCCATTTCCATTCAGGTATGGGTAATGGTTGTAACATCCCCTTAGAATTCTGTCTCTCAGCTTTAACTTGTTGACAATCCAAGCATCGAGAGACATATTAATCAACATCTCTTTTCATTCCATCCCACTAGAAGTACTCTTTCAGGTCCCTATACATCTTCGTGCTTCCAGGATGAATAGAGAATGAAGAACTATGAGCCTCATCCAGCAGCTCCTTCTTTAATTCGAGGATGGGAGGAACACAAAACCTATTCCTGAACTTTATTATCCCATCACAATCAACGTTGAATTCAGGAACATTTCTCTCCTTCTTTTGTAACTCGACATCTTCTTTCTGTGCCTCTTTAATCTTCACATGTATAGATGGTTGAACATTCATTTGAGAAAGATATGATTTTTCCCCTTTCATTATAATTCCAAGATCCATCCTTTGTAAATCCATAAATATTGGATCTTTTGTGATCCTCATCATGGATAAACTAGCATGGTCTTGTCGACTTAATGCATCTGCCACCTTGTTTGCTTTCCCAGGGTGGTAATTAATTGAGCAGTCGTAATCCTTAATCAGCTCCAACCATCTTCTTTGGTGCATATTCAGCTCCTTTTGTGTGAAAATATACTTTAAACTTTTATGATCAATATAAATATCACACCTCTCACCATAAAGGTAATGCCTCCAAATCGTTAATGAAAAGATTACCGCAGCTAACTCCAAATCATGAGTTGGGTAATTTTTCTCATGTATTTTCAATTGTCGTGAGGCATAAGATATCACCATATCATTTTGCATAAGAACGCACCCCAATCCCTTCTTGGATGCATCACTGTAGATCACAAACCTTTCTCCACTACAAGGCAGTGTGAGCACAGGTGCACTGGATAACCTTCTTTTCAACTCCTTGAAATTCTCTTCACATTCCTCCGTCTAAACAAACTTAACTCCTTTCCAAGTCAACTTGGTGAGTGGATTAGATAATCGTGAAAAATATTTCACAAAACATCAATAATATCCCACCAAACCAAGAAAACTTTGGATCTCAGTTACTGTTGTTGGTCTCGACAATCTTTCGATAACCTCTGTTTTTGCTGGATCCACAGATATCCCCTTTTTTGAGAATATGTGACCCAAAAATGAATCTTTTTGAAGCCAAAATTCACACTTGGTAAATTTGGCATAAAGCTTATCCTTTCCAGGGTCTTCAATATAATTCTCAATTGATCTTCATGTTCTTCCTTGCTCTTTGAATAAACAAGAATATCGTCTATAAAGACTACCACAAATTGATCAAGATAGTCTTTAAAGACTCTATTCATTAGATCCTTGAAGATAACAGGGGCATTAGTAAGACCAATTGGAATCACTATAAATTCATAGTGTCCATACCTTGTACGGAAAGCCGTATTTGGTATATCCTACCTTTTGACCATTAATTGATGATATCCTAAACAAAGATCAATCTTGGAAAAGTATTGAGCTCCGCGTAGTTGGTCAAATAGGTCATAAATGCACGGGAGAGGATATTTGTTCTTGATAGTGATCTTGTTAAGTTCTTGATAATCAATGCAGAGTCTCATTGATCCATCTTTCTTCTTAACAAACAGAACAGGTTCTCCCCAAGGTGACACACTAGGGCGTATGAACTCTTTATCCAGATTCTCTTGGAGTTGCTTCTTCAATTCCTGAAACTCAATTGGGGACATTCTATAAGGTGTCTTTGAAATAGGTAAAGCATCCGGTACGAGTTCTATTGAAAACTCAACTTCACGATTCGGTGGAAGACCCAGTAATTCCTCTGGAAAGACATCATCAAACTCCCATACCATGGGCATATTCTTAATCGTGAGTTTCTCACCAACCATTTGAGATAAATAACCTTCATTTAGTGGAATCAATACCCATAAAATGGAAGAAATTTCCACTGGAAGGTTACGTTCATTCTTGCATCGATAGACGATCATAGATTGATCTGGAATATGAAATGTAACTTCCCTTCTTTGGAAATTGATATGAGCTCCAAGTAGAGAAAGCCAATCCATGCCAAGAATCACATCAAATTCCACTATAGGAAGGATCACAAGATTTTCAGGAAGCACTTTCCCACAAACTTCAATCGGAGAAGAATTATAAACTTTTGATGCGACTGTTGTGCCATTAGGGGTTGTCACAATTAACTCAAAATCTAACTGTTGAGGTAATACGGTGATATAATTAGAAAATTCTTCACAAATAAAGGAGTGGGTGGATCCAGAATCAAATAAAACATTTTATACTTTAGAGTGGATGGTAAGTGTACCTTTCACCACATCGTTATCGTACTTCACATTGCTGATAGAAATTGCATGTGACTTTCCTTTGTCTTTATCCTTAAGAGTTTTTTGACGTCGACCATCATCATCAACCCTTGGATTTGGTCATTGATTGGAATAATTCCCCATCTCCTTGCACTTGAAACATTGAAGTGTAGTAGGGTCATTCTGTGTATCCATTCCTTTGTTTTCATCATTAGACATCTTCTTCCCATCATTGCGGAATTCAAATCCCCGATGACCATCCTTTCCACATTTGAAACATTTACTTGTCCCTTTAAGATAACTCCCTCCATGTTTCTTTCCACACTTTGAGCCCAAGGGAAAGCTCATCTTCTTTTCAGTTTTCTCTTTATATTTTCCTTTGAATTCCATTTTCCTCTTCTTATCAAACCCATATGACTGATGGGTTACTCCAATCTCTATCTCGACTTTGAGAGCACATCGAACGATTTCCTCGTAGCTATTGAAGTCCCTTATGGATAACGCCCTTCGAAGATTTGGTTTTAAGCCACTAAATAATCGATCGATCTTACTATCAGGTTGGATAATAATACCAGAAGCGTACCTTGCATGTCTTGTAAAATTTTCTTCATAAGTACCAACAGATTAATCATCCTTTTTCTTCAGTTCAAGAATATCTTTCTACATATTTGTTCGGAGAATACGAGGGAAGTACTTATTGAAAAATAAGTTCTTGAACTCGTCCCATTCCATGGACTCAATTTCATCCATTTTCTTCATATTCTTAATAAGATTCCACCATTGATCAGCATCTCTTTCAAAACGATACACTGCTTGGATGACATTATCATGTTCAGAACATTGAAGAATTGAAAATATACTTTCAGTAGTACTAATCCATTGTTCAGCAACTAATGGATCAGTAGACCCGTTGAAAGAAGGTGGACGCTGCCTCATGAAGGATTCAACAGAATTTTGCTCCTTCCTTTGCTCGTTTGGAAGTCCTGCATGATTCATATCTTGAGATAGTTGTGTGAGCATGGCTACAAAATTTTGCATTCTGGCTCCCATAACATTTGGTTTCTCCGGGGGACAATCATTGCATTGCCCGTCACATTCCGCATTAACACGGTTCCTTCGGGATCCAGCCACTGACTAAAGCCAAGAAGAATAGTGTGAGAAACACTAATTATAATAGGAAAACCACATAATCAAGAATAAAATTTCACACTTAAGGTCTTATCCTAGGTTATTCATGGTCATTTCTAAAACACTAAGACTGTGTTCTATGCTTAGAATTATCCTTAGGGTTCATACTAAGGCTTTCACATCCTAGTTTCCAAAGGTTGACTATACCTTTCCTTTGATACCAACTTTAACAACCCATAATTTACATACATTGTCATTACTTCAAAATTGAATCACACTTATTACAACATATAACAAAACCATGAAAGGACCGTATAGGTATAGTGTCTTTATAAACTGGAAAGCATAAAATACTGGTTCATAAAGCATCTACTTTGCCTCCCATTTATTTCATCATATCTAGAGTCCCTTTTTGGCATATTATACTTAATAACCTTCTTCCTGAATTGGGGAAATAAAACATACAAAAGGGTGAGCTCAAATTCTCAGTAAGTGTAAACAAATTAAATATCAATCACATCATATACATAAGCACAAAACTTTTGGAAATCCTAACCTGCAAAAGAGATCATAATTTCATAACATGGGATAAATCATAGTAGTGAAATATAATCCCAATAATTATAACTTAAAACATGAAACTTTGTGGCATACACACATAATCATTGAGAATCATTTCTTGTTAGTCAAGACTCATTGCCAAGACTATCTTAGTGGACAAAGTCCACTTCTGAACCGAGTTCACTCCTCGTTTCAGTCCTGTTTCACTGAACCGGTTTAACCTACTGTTTTAGCCATGTCTATCTCATGAGATATAAAATCTTTACCCAATGCATTGGAGGGAGATATAGGTCCCGCCCATCTCATAATGATACCATTATTATGTGTTCCACAAAATCGTAAAACCATACATCATAGAAAAACCCATGTAATAAAAATGGGAATCTTAAACATCGTGACATCATAAAACAATTCATATAAGATAAAAGAATTCATAAAAATATAATTCCATCACAAAATAATCAAATCAATGTTATAATAGGGATAAAAACAGAACCCTTTATTATCTTAGATGGAAAATAATTTTGAAAAAATAGTTGAACTCCATTCTTGAGGAAAATATCCTTTCTGCTTCAAAAACACTTTTCCTTTATTAACATGTCGTACAATTATAAACTAAAAGAAGTTGAATAAAAATAAACTTGAAAACTTGTAAAGGAAGCTTCTTGGAAATAATGTTTTAAAAATCCATTCATGACGTATAAGTTAAAAAAACATTCTTCGTACTTTTGTCGGAAAAGTCAAAAAGTACGTCGTACAAAAAATGACAAAAGATTCCTTTCATATCCTTTACTAAAAACTCACCGAAGGGTAAAATTGGATTTAAAATATTGTAGGTGGATGGAAATAATATTACATATTGAGGAAACATGGATGTGGATGATAAAATACACCCCAGTAAATACCAAAGTATAAACAATCTCAGATAAAAATGAGATTGTGATATTTCCCTTACCTTAGGTCCGATTTGTCTCATAAGTGTCCAAAACTACTGTATAATGATTTAAATAATGTTATTGACTTATTCCCGAATCATAATTATTGTTTTGATATCATATATGGTCATATTCTTAGCTTCTTATTAGTAATATTTCATTACAACTTGTTATTCGGGTGTTTATTACTTTTTGTTCTTATGCGTGTTTTGTCGAATGAATTCTTATTCTTCTCTTTAGGTTATAGATAAATCATTTCCAGAATGTTATTAGTGTAATATATATCATATTAATTCATTCAATTTATTTATATAATCATTATTCAATGAAGATCATGTAGAACGAGTCGCATCACATCGTGGAGACGGTATTCCATACGTACGCACGAGCGATGATATCGTTCCCATGATCATGGAATTGTATTGGAGTGTATGTATACTATTTCAGAATCAATATCACTTTACAATAATCATATATAGTCATTATTTACACCATTATACCCATCCAAGTAAGGTGGTGGTGGAAAGTAGATTACACCACGGCGTGGAGACGGTATTCTGTACGTACGCACGCACGGTGATTTCGTTTTCCGTAGGATGGATAGATGGTGAAGTAGGGTTTTTTCATACGTATAATAACATATCAGTATATGAGTGATACTGATGTTATTAATTCATAATGAAACAACTAAATAAGAAGTGGAAGAAGAAATAAAGATGAAAGAATCGGTAACTGATATTACCTCTTCTTTGAAGTGCTTCTTTGAAACCTCCTTTAAGGGCACTAAAATTGGTCTTTGAAGAAGACCAGGACCTCTAGGATGTCTCTAGGGAAGTGAATAGGAGAATGTGGCAGGGGTTGGCTGAGCTTGAAGGCTCAAAGTGGTGTGAGGAAGAGAGGGAGGAGGTGCCCTTTTATAAGGGAAGAGAGGGGCACCTTTGGAATAACTAAAAATATTATTTTATTATAAAGCCAAATTCGGTTTTAAATAGCTCCAAATTGATTTATTTTGAAGATAAGGTGGGGATGGGTCTAAATCCTATCATCCAATAGAATTTAGACAAGTTTATGTTCCTATTTTGACCTTATCATTTAGATTTAACATTAAGTTAAATAATTTTACTTTTACCATGTCTTCTTGTGTTCTTACACTATAAGGTTAATAAACTTACTATAACAATCCAAACGAACCCCAAGTTGTTTATTATTAATATATATAACTTTATCTAAGTCATTTTTCCGAACCTTAGATTTTTTAGGAATAAAATAACAATTAATAATATAATATTTGTTTTAAAAACTATTTTATGTCAATTTTGACACTATTTAGTAATTGATTTTTGTGAAAATCATAACAGAATGATTAGTTCGAAGAAAATTTAATTAAATCAATAATAACATTTCATATTAACATATAAAATTAGTTTAATTCATAAAAAGTCTCAAATTACATTTATTTGGGTATTTATAACATCAATTATGTCAATATTTCCTTAATAAGATAATTACTGCATCATCTTTGTGTCATAAATAAATTAAATTATTTAATGTCTAAAAATTACAAATAATATAACATTATATAGGAAATATTTTTAGCTTTCTAATGAATATATATAGTCTAATTTATCTTATATATACCCTTATATTAAAAATTATTTACTTATTAAACTTTGATTTTAACTATTTTCACCCTTCTTTAAATAAATTAATAAATGTCCTAATCTTATCCAAGTGGGTCTAAATGGTCATATTTTATTCCTAAGATTGTTTTTGGTCGAATTACACTTATCCAATAGAATTATTACATGTGTTAGGGTAATAATAATATCATTTTTACCCTTAATTACCCTATTTACTTTTAACCGTGGTAAATAAAAGTAAAAAGTTACTATTCACCAAAAACTATTTTCATCTCATTGAACCACATTTTACTTACTAACATCAACCGTGTCTCTCGGATTTTTGAAATTCCACTCACAGAAGCGGTAAAATTAAGTTTTATGAAAAATTCAGTTTTTTAACTACCACTTAGTGGTTTCACTATTCATCAAAAATTGAAAGTTTTCAGAAAAATACCAAAATTTCACACTAGGATAATTTCGATATTCTGAATCCAAAAATGAAGTCCATTTTGAAAAATAAAATTTATTAAATTTAAAAAATTGGTTATTACTATTGATAACGGCTAGTTTTAATAATATTTTATTAGCATATCATTGTCTAGTGAAACTCGGTATTGCGTACGACGCAAGCTATCGAGGAAGGTCGCGATTTCGTGTAAAACAAGCCAAGCAAGTGTTGTGTGTAGAAAAAGATTCCTTTGATGATTTATATAACATAAAAGTCTTAGGTGTTACAACCGATCTTGGATATGTCCTGATGCAAGAGCGAGTAGTGATCACATATGGTTCTCAACAGCTGAGACAACATGAGAAGAGCTATGATACCTATGAAATTTAGTTAGTAGCAGTGGTATTTTCCTTGAAAATGTTGGATATTACATGATGAGCGAATGTTTTATAGTCTACTTTGATCACAAGAGTCTCAATTATATCTTCCTTAAAGATGACCTGAACCTGAGACATCAAAATTGGCTTGATTTCCTCTAGGAATATGACTTTGAGATAGTCTATACTCCTGGAAAGGGGAATGTATTAGCAGATACACTCGGCAGGAGTTCTGACATACAGTTTCTATGTGAGGCGACAAAGCAGCTTGCTGCTTTGCGGATATACTATGTAGATCAAGATGAAGCAGCTTATCTTCAGTCTCAGATAGTCACTCCCCAACTCCTTCAACGAGTTAGGGAGGTACAACTTGGAGACACTGATTGGAAGGCTTGACATGCTTGGATATCCACATGACATTCACCTAATGGATTTTTTAAAGGCGGGGAGCACGTCATCCTCTTCAAAGTGTGTACTATGGTACCAGTGGAACTTAAGGGGGAAGTGTTGAGGGTGTTCCATAAATACCCTATAAAGGTATATCTAGGAGTGGTGAAGATGTACCAGGACCTTTGGCATCAACACTGGTTACTGGGAACAAAGAAATAGTGGCACAGTTTGTCTCATGGTGCCTCACTTGTCAGCAAGTGAAAATAGAGCACCAGGTTTTAGCGGGCTTAGTTCAGCCACTAGAGGTACCTGAGTGGAAGTGGGATGGAATTTCCATAGACTTTGTGACCTGACTTCCATGCACATCCAAGAGGATGATTCCATCTGGGTGATCATTGATCGACTCAAAAAGTCATCTCACTTCCTCCCTATCAGAGATCAGGGATTAGTAGAGAGATTGGGACACCTCTACATGCAGGATATTGTATGGATTCATGGAGTTACATCTTTGATTTTCTCTGATCGTCATGCACGTTTCATTTCAGAACTATAGAAGGGGTTGTAGGAGGTGTTCGGGACACAAATTCAGTTGAGCACTGCCTTCTATCCTCAGATAGATGGTCAGACTGAGCGGACCATTCAGACCCGTGAGGACATGCTACATTCTTGCGTCCTAGATTTCGACTTTAGCTACGAGGATCATTTTCCTTTGGTAATGTTTTTGTACAACAACATCCACCACTCCACCATTTTTATGGAAACATTCAAGGCATTGTATGACCGACCTTGCAGATCACCTCTGTGCTGGACTGACCCAGGAGAGTCAGCACTTGTGGGACTAAAGATGGTACGAGCTACCATGGAGAAGGTGCAGATCATCCAAGAGCAGATGAAGACTAAACAGGGCAGGAAAGAATCCTATGCTGACATGAGATAGAGACCTCTGTAGTTCGAGGATGGCAACCAAATCTTTCTACGGTTCTCACCTCGACAAGGTTTGCGGAGATTTGGCCAAGGCGGAAGTTATCACCGAAGTTAATCGGACCCTTTCAGGTCCTCAACAGAGTAGGTGGTGTGGATTACCGCTTAGCTCTTCCACCTTAGTTGCACTGGTTGCATAGAATTTTCCACGTATCCCAGCTGAGGATATACATACATGATCCTTCACACATGATTGACAAGGGTGAGATGGACATAGAGTATGTAGCAATGTTTTTTGATGTTCCAGTAGAGATTGAGGATGGATGACAGTCCTTCATGGGTGGTCGATACTTCTGGTGCGTGTATGCTGACAACACAGGAATCTCCAGGAGAGCACATTGGAGTGATAGGCTCATATTTGTTCTCATAAGAGTACATGAGAGTGGGAGGCTCAAATTTATGCTCAGTAACCCCACTTGTTTCCCTAGTTTGTGTTTTGGCTTTTGGGGATGTAAATCCCTAAGGTGGAGAGAATGTAAAGACCCAAATTTTTCAATATAATTTTTTTTTAATTATATGGGAATATTAAGAGTCTGTGAAAATTAACGGCGTGTGATTTTGATCCCCAGGGTGCCTGAAATTAATTTTTGATGTTTATTTCGAGTACGTTCAGTAAACGCATGAGCAGCATTTTGTAACTTTTGAACCGGTGCTGGGAACTGAAATCCGAGTACATTGTTGAACTTACAACACTAATATTCTCTTAGGGAGACCTTCCCCTCGACCGTATTAGGTCAAGGGTGGAAGTTAGTTTTCTGGATTTTCATGGGAGAGTTAAAACAATAAAAATAAAATAAGAGAACAACATTTTTTATCATTGTGAAACCTCCTTTTTGAATTTAGTGGTGGGGACCACCCAATCATAAAACTTCCCATTTGAATTTAGTGGTGGGGACCACACAACCCTTGAACTCCCACTTTAATGAAAGTTAACCTTTGGAATCCTCCCAACATAATGTGCAACCATAACTTAATTAAAGTGCCAACTTTATTTGAGTTAATTATTATCTTATTAATTTGGAACCTCACCTCTCATGGGAAAAAGGATTGGAAAATGAGAGCCTTTGGAGAAAAATTATCCAAACAAAGAACCTCTCCAATGAAGAATGTTCTTTGGATCTCGAACGAGGAACTGAATTTGGAGTTTGTTGCGGGAGTGATAGACGCCAATGACTTCATCATCTTCACCTCCTTCCTTAAGCCGTCTCCAATGAGCAACAAGGTAGGAATTTTAATTTGAAGTTTTATTTATTATTTTTCTTGATTATTCATATTCTTGATTCATAATGATGATGGCTAAAAAAACATGTCCATATTTCCACACTTATACCTTGACTGCTTTCTTTTGTTCTTCGCACGTTCTTCGTGCGTTCTTAGACGCCAAATAATTAATGATGCCGAAAACAAAATGTTTTGTTGAATGCGATGTATGGATGTAGATCCCTCGAACTGAGGATCATGAATATGCGGTTGTCATAATATTTATGTAAGGAATGAAGTTGTGATGACTCGCAGAAAAAGGCGGTGACCAGCACCCAGCTGACCACGTGGAAAGAGGGCGGCACATGTCTGCACTACTGGAAGAAGAGACCACGACCTGTCGGCCATGGTGGAGCTAGGCGGTGGCCAACACGCCGAACCGCCATGTGGAGAATAAGCGACATGCATCCGTGCCACCGGTGTAGGAGGTCAGAGGGCAGCCGACACTCGGACAGCCGTAGGTGATCAGCGGCATGCGACCATGTTGCTGGGAGGAGAACCGGCCAACCGTATTACACCAAGCGGGAATTACAAGTAGTACTTCTTGACACTTGGGCAAACGAATGGTCTATTGGACCATTTGGGGAAATCAAAGGGGGGGGGACCTTTCCCCCGACTGTCAGCAAGGGCGGACCCCCCACATGATTGGGCTGGCCGCACCGTGGGCTGCCCCTACGCGGCCCGGGCCAGTCAACGGCCCAACAGGCCAGGCCCGCCGCGGACCAGATGGCCGAGCCCGCCCCGACCTAGGCCAACCAGGACAGACCCATACTGGTTTGGGTCTGATCATATCAGGTCGGGTCGGCCCAGGCTGCGTCGGGCCGGGTTGGACCAAACCCGAGCCCAATTAGACCCAAATATGCCTTTTTGGCCGTAACTTGAGAACTAGGCATCCGTTTCATAAACCATCTATGAAACCAGAATACTTGGATTGAGGTGGTCCTTTTGGTATACTTCACCTGAGTTTTGGATAATGTTGGAGTATGACCGAGTTGGATAGAACCCCAAATCTAACAGGGCCCTTGGAGCCGAAATGCTAATAACATACAGACTGAGCATCCGATTGATGCGCTGTTTGTTGCGTTGGGTCCCTTAAGACATGACAGACATTTGGGATAGTTCTTATTGGAACTTCATGGATGTTTAGGTATGACTGATGGCATGAGGAGTGGTTCAACCAAACATGCTAATTGCGGGAATCCAGTGCCTGGTAGTGAGACGAAGGTTGTTGACAGATCATACAGAAGTTAGTACTGAGCGATCTTGTGTTAGTCAACACCGATCTTGTGTGGCTCAGATCTTGTGTGGGTCAGTGCTCAATAAACCTGTGTGGGTCATCACATACCGATCCTATGTGGGTCAGATCCTGTGTGGGTCAGCACTCAGTGATACTGTGTGGGTCAGTGCATACCGATCCTCTATGGGTCAGGTCCTGTGTGGGTGATTATGGGGGTTAGTGCATATCGACTTCAAGCAGGTCAGATCCTGTGTGGGTCATTGCGGGGGTTAGTACCTATCGATATTATGTGGGTCATACTCCGTATAATCGGAAGTAGTACCTCTTGAAAGAATAAGATTATCTAGCTTCGCGACTGATCATATGTACTTTTATACTTCACTTATACCTGTTGTGATCTAAGTCTTATATCTTCTTGGTGTGCCTGTGTGGTATTATAGATTCTTGGTGTTACTTGTGTGGTACTCCTACCTTCATGGTGTTACCTGTGTGGTACTTCTACCTTCATGGTGTTACCTTTCTAGTATTCTCCCCTCTTATGTGAGATGAGTATATCTTGATAACTTAGGTATATGTATGGGCATATACCTAAGTAGGGTTGACTATTGTTTCCATGCCTTGTGGTTTATCCTTTGAGGATTTGAGAGACTTTTGGGGATATCAGGGTCCCTACTGAGCATCATTATAATTATCCCTGCACGGGATACACCCCCACCATGCTGTTTCTTGTGCAGACGACAAACAACGCTGACCTAGGATGAGGGTACCGGGACTGGAGACTGCTCAGAGGTGGACCTTAGACGAGGCGTACCGTAGAGACAACCATTTGAGAACTGTAACTACCCTTCAAGTAGGATCCTTGGTAGGTGTTTGGAGGATATATTCTTAGTTATACTTGTACTTTCCAGTTATACTTGTACTTTCTAGTTGGGCTTGTATTCTAGCCCCTTTAATTTCTGTACACACCCTGTTTACTTTATAGATTACCTTCTACTTGTATATTGCTATGTTCTTGATTTAGGTGAGTTTACAGGTTTAGAGGCAATGCCTTCCTAGTTTTAGGGATATGCCTTTCTGATGCTAGTCACCAGCCCCTAGCTTATGGAAGGCGGGCTTGGGGTAGTCAGGAAACGGGCCCCGTGGGACGGGTCGTCACAAATAATATTACCAGTCTTTCTAGAAAAATGGAAAACCCTAGTAAAAAGGATATTTAATGACTATTTTTTAAATTATGTCTATTATATTTTCTTGGAACTTTATAGGAATTATATTAATATAGTTTATAAAAAAACAAACTACCTAAAGGGTAACAAACATTCAGATCTAGAAATATAGTGGGTCTTGAACCCATGATTGAAGGATGATAAGGGTTTCATTCCTACCATTGGACTATGTGATGTCCTGGTTAATAAGTCATTTCTTTTAGCTAAACAATTTAAAAAATAAATATTAATGATAAACCAATGATGATACTTTTGAGTTTTATAGATTAAATCATTGGATAACTTATGCTAAAGATATAGGTTCTGGGAAATAGTTGGAGACAAAAGAGAATACTAGTAACTTTTTTTGGATATTATGATCTTTTAAAAGTGAATTTTAGTGCTTTAGGAATAAAAAAAATCATTTAGGGTTATTCCTTTATTTGGAGTAAGTGATGAATTGTAAATTGATTTAATCTTATCCAAAGGAATAAATTTTTCTTTTAAAATAAAAATGTATCGAGTATGTATTTTTCCTTATATTATTAGATAGTCAAAGTATTCATAAACTTTAGGAAAATGGTCATAATATAAAATGTTATTCCTTTACCATTTTTTCTAATGATATTAATTACTTTTTCACAATAATTATATTAATGATACTGATTCCCTCAACTTTACATTGATCATTTACTTGCTTATAGTTAATGAAAACTACCACTTTGTATAAATATTTACTTTCCATATATTTCCATATCATCACCTGCCACTAATTTTCTCATACTTGGAAACCTAGAAATGTCTTATTATATTTGACCTTGGTACTTAACTTTGTATCTTCTTAAGAGGATATTTTATTAACCATTTTTATGATTTGGGGTTTAAAAAAATTTTATTTACAAATATAAAAACCGTTATTTATGAGATGAGGTTTAAATAATATGGGAGAAAGTTTATTTAATGTTGGGAGAATATGACACCCTGATATTTTAAAAGAAGGAAACTGTATTCGATAGCATGTACCACACAAAAAAAATGTAGAAGGGAATATACCACCCCAAGAAATTATGATATATTTAGTATTTCAAATAAATATTTTATATTATATAGCTTTAAATGCATGAAACACTTTTTTTATCTTGTATTACATGTAACAATGAGTTTCATCAATAGGTTGTGTTACACTCAAGATTGAGTTTTATAGGAAAACAATATACAATTATTATTATTTAATAGAATAGTTATTGATTATCCACTAGAATGGAGGGTATGAATAGGATTAACCAAATTATGAAACTATACATTTAAAACACATTTATTTGTTATCTTTTTACTATAAATAATATTAACAATCATTTAAAAGGAAAATAAACATTTTTGAAAAACTGTATTCCTCTAAAAGATGGTTTAATCGTGCTTCATGTACATAATTTAAAACTAATTATTGAAATTTTTATAAAATATATATGAAAAATATAAATAGTTTTTCTAATATAGTTACAAAAATCATATTTGGGCGAGCCTCTGATTTTTTTGGGAGAAGTTTTTGTTTTTGCTGAATGGTGTTAAATCATGGATTTTAATTGAAAATTTAATTTTCATATAAATACTTTATAATGGTAAATTATATTTTAATTTTTTAAGTAAAAATATTTCAATTATAAAACTAGTAATCCATTTTTGGTAATTTTAATAATTTTCATTTTTAATTTCGATATAAAAACATTGTACTTGAACATTTCCACCTTAAAAACCTACTTTCTCATCGCGTCAGTGAGATTAATTTTAACTTATGTTTTGACACTTATATGTATTGAATTTTTAAAAATGGATTAAAAATTTATAATAATAATTTCTAATTTCTACTATTTCTAACATATTTTTCTCCAAAGTGATTAATGAAAATAGTTAAAAATATTTGCTGCAATTAAGGTAAAAGAAAGTTTAGCAAGGGATTAATGTTTAATCTTAAGGGGTCATGTGACCTAGGAACTTGTAAAAAAAATTTATTGAAATTTTTTAACCTTTCACCATATAGTTTAAATAATTAACTTTTTTTGGGGATTTTTTACTAGAAAAAACTTGGGTGGAATTCGATCTTTCAATACATTACAAGTATTCCACTAAACCCGACCACTTATAAAAGGCCACCCCCTATCCTCTCCACTTCACCCCTTCAAAACAAATTGGTTCTCCAAAATCATACCCAAATAAATTAGAAAATCCCATATACTCATCCCATTATCCTTATATTGTTCAAAAATTAAACCTAGAAATTGTTTAGTGCAAACCAAAAGAAGATACTTCAAGAATAGGTAACGTTCTTCAATAAGTATAATCATTTTTTACTTCTCAAACTACTTATATTATTTTAAATACATAACAATATATAAAAATATTAGTATTTCATATAATGATATGTTTTTATTTAATTTTATGATTGAAAATTACATACACTTCCATCAAATGAGTTACGAAATCGTCATTTGTGCATACAACAGACTACTGCCTCACAAACATAAGTGGTTCATTTTTCCATTACAACCTATCAAGGTTGTGTATGATGATGTATATAAAGTATATATATATATATATATATAATTTATAAAATATTTAAACATATGGATTCAATATATCACATACATCGTTTTACCTCCCATTCTATATGATACACAATAACGCCTTTTGTGTGTACGACAGACTGGTGCCTTGCGTAGCGATGCGATTCATCATTCACTAACACTTCCCATGGAAGGTGATAAAGATAAATTTAATGATTATATGAGAACTTACTAAAAATATGATTATATTTATGATACATTTACCATTATTTAAATATAATATATGTGACTTTGTTTTTTTCCTTCTTTTTACTCAACTAAAGATGAAAACATCGTTCGTATACATGTGGAATATCGCTTTCATGAAGGGATGTGACTCTCTTTTTATCACCAAAAACATGGTTGATATATTAAATTATATAATATTTTATATATTATATCATTATAATTCTTTAAAATTATAATATTAAATACCACTTTTCTATAATGGTTATTGAAAAATGAAAACATTAATCATGAGAACGTACAACCTACCATCTCCATGATATATGGTGATTTATTTTTAATAATTATAATTATTGATTGGTTTTAAATAAACAGTTGATGCATAAATATGATAAATAAGTAATTATTATTATTATGGGTATGATGAAACTCCATAATTTTTTCAATTATCACAACATTCATAACAAAGTATATATGATAAAACAAGGCAATTAATACTCGAAACAATTAAAATAATGAATGATTATTAAATAAAGAGTAATAAGATGTTATAAAAGGATAATATGTGATAAAATAAATGTTAATATAGTTAATTAATAATTTAATAACATGTCTAATACAATTATATATATATTTTAGGCAATATTTAACTAAGGGAATGTGTTAGGTAATGGATTTCAACTCAATTTCATTTATTAAGGCATATTGTAATGCTAAGAACATAATTTATTTTATATGGTTTATATAATTACCCTTTAAAATTTAATAACATGAATAATTAATTATTCATTGTATTTTAAGTTTCAATTTTTATTATTCCATCTAAGGGTATTCAAATTAATAGTTACCAAGTAGTAAATAATCTCATGACCAAATTTCCTTTTATAAGGTTATATTACTTTTTTGATATTATATGATTTGTGTATAATGAATTTTTTCTATATAAAATTTAATTTATAATTTTTAATATTGTTTTATATTTTATATGCATAATATATTCATTGATTAATTATCCCTTAGAAGTTATGATAATTTTTAGGGTTTATTTCATAATATTTTTATAATCAAGATTGTTTATCCATTAAAGGGAATTATTTGATAAATATTTCATATACCCTTTAATTTTAATATATTCTAGTATATTATGATATTTCCTAGTAATACTATTATTTTACCAATTTATTTATGTTAAAATGTTTTACTAAAAATCTGACTTTATTTCTCAATTTAGTGGAAAATCATTTTTTCTTCAAAAATCCTGTTTTCAGTTTTTTTTTCAAATATGTTTTAACATTTTCAAAATTATTTATAAAATAATTTTTTTTCTAATTTTTATAATATTTATAAAATTATTTCATATTAATATTAAGTATTTCAATACACAATGGCCATTTCTATTTAAATGAAAATGTGAATGGAATCTCATTATTATTTTCTCAACAAGGCACTCTCATAAAATTTTATAGTAAAAAATGAAATTTATTTTTTACTTTTATAGCAGGTATGGAATTTCACATCATTATTAACTTCATTTTTTTGGAGATTACATTGAGAAATTAGGAAGTTATTTTTTAAGAAAATGTATTGAAATGTGATTTTCAAAGAAAAAGGATTTTTAATTTTTTTTCAAAAATTAAAAAAGAAAATTTTCCTCAGTAATGTTTTGAAGATATATTTATGGAATTTACATTATTAAATGAATGTAATACTTTATTATTACACCAATATGGATATATTTTATTTATATCATCTTTAATATTCCTATAGATGGTTTAAGATCATTTTTACCAAGAAAAGTATTAACATTCACTTCCTTGATTCAATATTTTAGTCATTAAATTTCCCATCAATTTTTAATTTTCAATTAGAAAATAAAATGTTTCAAAATATGCATATTTTTTACCATGGATATGTTAATTACATAAACTGAATACCATTATTACATATGGAGTTTCTATGAATGTTGTTTCATTTAATGGGGAAATATTGATAAATTTGTAACCTTACTAAATACAAATACTCTATGATAGATCACATTATTTATGAATTAAATTGATTATTAGATATATAAGGAATGCTTTGTACTAGTATCCCATGGGTTGGGAACATGTATAGATAACCCCTTAATAAATCTATAGTCTCATTTGATGAATTAGTTGGATAACCATAGTTAAGTTGGTTTTAACCCATTATGTTTTAGACCATTTTTTTAATGGTCTTACTAGTAATCATATGAAGTACCTGGAAAACATGAAATTCAAGAAATAAGAATTTAATTTATTTATTAATCATTTATTACTATCTAGGGTATTTTCACTCTGACATTATATCTATATTCATTTAATTATCAGTTTATTGATTAAATGATATGTGTTTTTAGTTATTTACCCTACCATATTGATTATTCCTTATCCAGTTGTGATGGTTAGTTTATTTATTAAATGGAATGTGTTTCAAGACATTTACCTTTCTATTGATTATGATAGTCAATTATTTAAATGTTATGGGGGTTCATATATTTTCCTTTCCATAATATTTATTTTTTATTGATGGTTCTTCATTTATTCGTGATTACATCCACTATACATAATCTATTATGAGAATTTGATCTCACACTTATTTTTATTCTATTTTCTATGATTCCAATAAGTTTACTAGGATTGATATGCTGGGATATATTATATAGAATAAGGTTATACTTAAAAGTAAAATATATCTTGTCATTTTTGTATTTAATTTTAATATAAGACTAATATATTATTCTTGTTTAACAAGAATACTAAACTATTCAGTCTTTTGGGGTGTGATTCCTTTTATATTATGAAAATTTAAGGGTAGAAGGAATTAGCTTTTCGCTACTAGGGTATGTGCCACTACATAATGGCGTAAACCCGATGCTCCTTAAGTGTGATCAAAACAATCTCCATATTTTGAGTATGATGCTTCCTCGATTGGGAGTATATGATGATATAATCAAAAAAATGAATAAAAATGTTTCCAAATAATTATGGAATACTCAATTAATCAGGGATAGGAATACAACTATCATGTTATTTAAGATGAGAAACATCACTAGGTACTCATTTAAACCATACCTACTCCTAAAAGCAATGCGGGGTTATTAGAAGGCCTCAACATAAATTTTAGAGAACACTATAATTTCTATAATATGATAAAATAAATTATAAATACATATTAATGGATAGATATTCTTGAACATCAATTCATTTAAATTTCAATAATATTCACATAGTCTCACAGAACTATTTTCCTTCTTAAAAAACTAAACAGAAGCACCCCAAATGTATGTACTTTGTCATATGAAACCCTTCACCTATAACTTCTCTACTAAAGCCTCCATCTTTTAAAGATGTTTATGATCCCTTTTACAAGGATGAATTTATATGGGCTCTATTCCTGGCCTGAGGACAATCCTTAACTATATCTCATTAGTGGGTGGAAACCATGAGAAATACTTAGGAAAAACGTCTTGAAATGAGTCCACCATAAGAGGAATGACTACTGGATGCATCTATCTATCTTAAAAAATAGAACTAGAAACACAATCTATAATCCCACCCAACTGCTAACGGCTAGGTCCTATATGACCTTCATACATGTATTGATCTCTAATATAGACCTAATCTTCATGCTCAATAGACCTAAAATGAAACTTTCCAATGATAACAATCAATATGGGCTTGATACTTAACTAACTAGTCTAACCTAAAATAATTGCAAAACTACTCATATTTGGAACAATGAGATCAAAAAGGAATTTCTATCCTCCAATCACTATAAAATAATCCCATAATCTACAAATTTCATCGACCATACCCCTAAAGTCATGTAAATCAAAATAACCGCATATAGATGCTCTTTGGATATCCCTAAGACATCAACATAATTATTTTTATAAAAGAATGCGATTCACCAATTTAAAATAAGGTAGATGTCAATGTAAAATCCACTAAAATTGTACCTCAAGTGGTATATAGTCTAGAGTCTTGGTTTGTAGATATATGTTCGATGAAATGAAACTCTCTAGATCGTAAAATCTATTCTCTTACCGAACTCCAATGAAACATAATTCTGTACTGTTGTTGATTCCCTTATCCCTAGGCACCACATCCTCTACCATGACCTAAATAATTGGTGTAAATTTATCTATCCACTAGCTATGATGTATATTCATAATCTATTGAGATCATAGGCTCCCCATATCCACCTTCTCTAGGGAGTCACTGACCACTCTTACAATACCATTGTAGGTACCCCATCTTCCCATATAGTCGACACTCCACTGATGGTCTGTTGTAATAAGTATACATATACCCAATATTACTACACTAAAATCACTCGATATAATGAACTCCTTAGCAACGAAGATATATTCCACCACTAAGGTTGTGTTTTCCATCACCACCGTAATGTGGACTATCATATCGAAACTTCCTACTATCTGAAGACCCACTTATGGCCCCCAGTAGAATACATATTACCTATGCCTCTACCCTCACTTAGGTTCCTCTATATAATGAGGGATTTTTCGACACACTTTGAAATTATTGGAATGGAAAAAATGATTACTTAAACTAATATGTCATATATGAGAATGTCCTCAATTAATTTATCCTTAGATAACTCATCCTCAACCAATATCTTGTAAAATAACTATATTTTAGTCATTTTTGTTGTGTAATCCATGATTGAAATCCCTTATTGTTTCAGATGTATGATATCTCATTCCTTTTCATCCCTTAGATTATCAGGGATGAAGTGATCAAAGAACCCTATCTAGAAGTTTCTCTAGGATACCACAGTGCTATAGTTTTCTTGGCCTAAAATATCCCACTAGCTCTTGTATGGTCCTCTGAATATATATGCCTCCATCTTTACTATCCTCTCAGGGGGCATCTCAATGTGATCAAAATGGTTAGGAATAATTACACCCAAATCATAGCTTCCCGGTGTTTATCCTCCCTAGTAAATAATGGAATGTTCTTCATTTAGAAATATCAGGTCATATCATTCTTAGATAGTGCAACACATGGTGTCTCCCTATATATATACTACATAACCTATAATAAGTTGTCATGGATTTGATCATCCACTGTTGGAATTATAACTACAAAAGGCTATAACTCAACCATTTGTGGGGCAAGCTCATCCATGACTTTTTAATACTCTAATAGAGTTCTCAATTGTTGAATGAAAGTACAATGAAAAACACAAACCCCAAAACACATTTCACTAATAATTCATGATATGATAATTTTTTGGGAAAGTAATTATAGGAATATATACCCACAAAAAAACACCAAATATTATAAAAATATCATTACTGGGAGCTCTCTCTATCCTTATCTACCCATATTCCGAGAGATCATAAAATACATTTAAGATCCACAATATTTAATTTCATTTCACTCTATGTCTTTCCTTTTTTAAGGATATCAAATTTATGGTTTAGTTAAATTAAATATCAATAACAAGTTATATAGTAAAAAAATTTATAAGTTGTTATTGACATTTTATTTAACCGAACTAGGTATCAAAAGAAAATTAGTCACTATAATTAATAATAGAACAATTTTAAAATAAGTCAGATAAGCTAAAACCATATGTTTATATAGGAAAACACTATATAAGTTACTACTAACACTTTAAATAACATATCCCTATATAATGATCATGGAAAATAATCACAAGAAGGTAAAAAATACATATAAAACTTATGTGCATAATAATATACATGATCACAGACCCTATTTTTATATCGGGTAATGGGATAAATAACAAAAATCATAAATCCAAAAATAAAAGGGCCTCACAATAGGTGATGTTGCTAATTTTTTTTAAAAAAATAAAAACTATTCCCAACCATATAATGTCAGACTTCCCTTTTTTATGGGTTAGCTACTCCCAAAAAAATATTTATACCACGATTTGACAATATCATATATCTTGTCTACACTGTCCAAATTACAAGATAAGGGAAAAGAATAATTCTATAATACAACTTTGTAACTCCAAAGCTTGAATCACTCTATAGTAACCTGACCAGAGAGCAACATGACCACAAGAACACTTCCCTTCTTTACAAAGGATACTGAATAATAATGAGGGTCTAAGGTAATATTTTTGGGAGACTATACCCTTGCATTTGAGTAATAAGATAATTAATGAAATAATGAAAATAAAATAATTCATTCAGATAAAAATCACACACATCACAATAAATTTCCAATAAATAGACATATATACCCATTATATATCAAAAAGACAAAAATACATTCCATACAATTCATACATACAAAGTAGCGATCACCAATGGGAAGATCATATACATAAAAATTAAAAATAAAAAAATAAGTAAAACTTAAAAAATACAAATAATTGGTTATGACTCTTAGCTGGTACCCATATATCATTATTCATCCTAGCTATCCAGATCAACTATAAATAATAGGGCCGTAGCCATTATTTTTTCCAATAACAATGAAGTATGATTGGGTACCCACAATAAATTGAGTAGAGCGAGTGAAACTTAGTAGTCCACCACCAACAGTGCCCCTAAAAATATAAATTTTTGAAATAAAGTGTAAAAATTTGTGAAATAATAAATAAATCAATGCAAAAATAAATAAATCATCATTGATCCTAGAGTTATAAGGTGATATCCAAGATTTACCATAAATTCATTGGCCAGTTCCAGATATCTCTAAATAGGATACACAATATTTATAAAACTTGGGGGAAAATTGGTCCACATAGAATCCCTTCATCTAGGAATAACTAAGGGGTGGATTGACCTTCCCAAAATAACACACCAATAAACCTAAAGGAGAAGAGAAACCCACATGAGATTACATAATTTGTAAGAAACATGGAGGAGGATCATCCCACCCATAATATCTCATGTACAGACCTCAGTGGGAAGATATGTTCACCCAAAATTATCACATTTTGGAACACTTTGGAGGATGAGTGGACCACCCAGAATAATTCATGTATAAACCCCAAGGGGAAGAGTGGATTACCAATACATACCTCATTTAATAACACATATGGGAGGAGCAGTCCACATAGAATATCTCATGTATATACTAGTAGCCTACCTAAAATTATTTTATCTTGGAACACATGAGGGAGGAGAGGTCCAACTAGATTATCTCATGTATAATACTCTAAGGTATCCACATGAAATAGAATAAAATTAGTTTTATTTATGTTTTTAGGTTCTAAAAACCTTATATCAGTATGAAATCACATCATACACAAATGTAAAATGATACATAGATATATGGATAGATTAGGGGACACCTACCTACTTCTTGAATTCCATATGCTAATTCGAGAATAGATAAATAAATTAATTGTTTTAAAAAACCAAAAAAAGTCCATAAACTTTCAAAACTATAGTAAAAATATGACCGAATATAAGAGACATAGAAAGAATCGATAAAAGGGACAAACATACCATCAACTATCACTTACAGTAAATTATGCTTGAATTCATTGAGGAATATAAGAGATCTCACTTAGAGATTAAAAGAACAAAGAGATCCATATTCTGGATTATTTATGCATATATATGTCTTTAAATACCCTAATTTACATTTAATAGGAATTTTTATCATTTTATTAATAATTTTTAATATTATGTGAAATTCATCCAAATCATATGTTGAAAAAAATTGTTGACTCTTAAGAATGAACCCTAACCCTTACAAATTCCCTTAGGACTATTATACAACATTCCCCTTAAAATTCACTAAGTTTGGAACCCTTATACATCAAGTTACTCTCATAAAACATCCCATATGTCTCTTACATACCCTAGAAAATGTCCTATCAATTTTCTAAAAATCAAGACCCTTACATATAAAATACACTTTCATTCAAGGGAAACGATTCTTATGTATCATAATTAACCATATAATAACCCTTATGTATTTGAGACCTAATATTAAATATCACCCATATCTAAATATTAACTCTTACACAAACTAAGTGACACTAGAGTAACTCCCATGTATACAATTATCTATTTTATATGACATGAAGGTCCCTTAAGACGGAATTTTATGATGGTTTACTCTTTTGTATATAGGTCCCCCCCTATGATAAATCTTATGAATCTTTATAGTTACCCTTAAACATGAAAATGTTACTCTTATTAAAAATGGGTTTACTTTCACACAACACCCTTTTCCAAAATTCTACTCTTACACACTTAGGGTGAGTCAAGAGTTTAGTTTACCATATAAATGAGATTCCTCACTTAGAATAATTAATGATCACATGGGGGAGGGGGTTAATATTATGTTTGGGGTACCCATTATAAAATTAAAATATCAAAGTGGGTTTTTCTAGACTTAACTAAATTTTTTAAACACTTTACTAGGTTACATTTACGGATCCAAAAACATAATACTATGTATTATACATATAATTTTCTATTTTTTTTATCAAATTATATGTGTAAAAATAATCTCACCCCATGCATATAGGTCATCTCAGATTTAGCAATTTTCCTATAATTCAATGAAACCTAAAAGTAAAATCTATATTCATTATAAAGAACATCTAGTACCTAAATACCAAATCTGAAACTTTAGCAATTTAAAATATTTAAATAGGTATGATCCTAATATTGATAGGATCCCAAATATTTTCAACAAATTTTGAAACCACCAACACCTCTATGGGGTCCCAATATACATGGAATAATCAAAATCATATTCAAAACACCATTCTAGATTATGTGTCCATATACGATACTCTATAAAACGTTTAAAATTAAAATTTAAGAAACATATAAATAGGTTTCGGTATTTGGAAAATTTTCAGATAAGTACTTACCTAAAAAATCATTGGATGTTATAAAATTAATAGTTTTATTGAATATTTAAATATCATATAACAAAAAATAAAATATAACTAAATTTTTTTCTTCATGGCTAGGCTAAATCTATAATGAAAATTTTGGTACAACCCACTAAGTTCTTATAATTAGTTGTCAATGGATACTCCCCCATTCGAAATCAACTAGAGTAGAACATAGGGAAAATAAAAATCTCCCTAGGGGATGAACCTCAAGTTGAAAACACTAAATAACATCTCATATATTCCAAAGGTTTTAAAATAACCATTTATGGTCTATATTATCATAAAACAACTAAAAGAATCCTAAATGCGGCATCTAAATTTTTTTTATCATATTAGGATCATGGAAATTAGTTTCTTTCACAAGCTATAATAATATAAGGGTACAAAGTGGACCTAAACAACCATAACTATCATAATCATGGTCAAAAGTGAAAATTTAAATTTAATTCCTAGTCAATGATATATGGGTGGTGATAGCTCAGATCACATGCCAAATGAAATGAGTGAAAACTATATGTATTATTTGGGGACCACTTACCTCATTCTAATGGAATCCCTCTCTTTATTCAACTCTAAAAAATTGGCCCTGATTTAAATATATAAAAAAATATGATAAACCTATAAAATTAGGAATAAATGATGAAGAATTATATAATATAGATAGAAAATATGAGAGGTGGGAAGATGAGTCCTAGCCTCATCATAGGTAGTATGCCATGTTGAGTAGAATTTATAATGACCAAGAGTGAAAGAAGAAACGTCACTTTGAAGAGATGAAACCAAGGTGAGAAAAAAGATGGCTCACACGGTTGAGATGAGTGAAATAAGGGGAGAAACTCATTTTAATAAAAAAATTCAATTAAAAAATTAATTTAAAAATTTTAAAAATATAATCCAAGGGTTATCTGAAACCTAGTGGCCTTCTATGATTTATTGAATCTAATCCTAGGTATATCTTCTACCAGATATAAGATGACCAGGTACACAGTGGCATATTTCACATAAGGCATATATCCTAAAAACTTCATATCATCAAAAATGGATTCCTAGGCCCCCACAAACACCTCAAACACTAATAATAAACTAAAATACACAAGCTTTATTAAGATATTAAACTTGATCATAGATTGATGTAGAGACTCAAACCCCAATAAATTGAAACTGGTGTCTACTTTATTACATTGGAAAAAGATATAAAGAATTAGATCCCGATGGACTAAATAATTTATTAGTATTTTTAAAATAGATACATAATTTAATTAAAATTACATTTTAAAACATAAAACACACAAAATATATTCTTTAGAACTCCATTATTCTGTTTATCATATCTGTGCATATTAATCCTAAAATATATCTTTGTATCTTGTAGAAAATAAAATATAAGAAAGGGGTAAGATCAAATAATTGGTAAGGATAATATTTCCATGTAATCTATGAATAAATAACGAATAATAAATATGGAAAAGGTATCAACTGAAAAACATTCCATTTATTCAATAACATGGTCATAATATGAAAGGAATAAATAATGATCAAATAATGCTTTATAAATAAGCACATGATCTTAAAAAATAACCATGGATATTCTGAAAAATCAAATAATCATATGAAATATTAATAAATAAATTAATCATTATACAATTCATAATTCAAGACATCTAAAACACAATTTCTAGGCCTTATTCCAAAACATATAAATAAATGGCTAAGGCCTTGGTCAAAACCCAATCTTGTTTGTCTCATCAAACCCGATGATGAATTGAGGGGCTATAGTGGGACCCTATCATCCCTTATTAAGTCAAATATATTACTTATATCAAGGGGTTAATCACAATCCACCCAAATTTTTTGTTGAAATACTATCATAAAAAATTTAATACTTTCCCAAATCAATAAACATAATAAGAAAATATCTATAGGAATACAGTGAATGGTAATAAAATTGTACATCCTTAGTCAAAATGATTATAAAAAATCCAAATAAATAATAATTGTGATATAAATACAAAATATCCCCAATGTATCATATGTAAAATAATGTTTTTATTTCATTAATGAATATAAATACCATATAATGTCACTAAATACATTTTTGTTGAAAATAACCTTTCCACATTGAAAATATCCTTTTTAAAATTAATGTTCACAAAATTTTTTGAAAATAATTTTCATAGAAAATATCCATCTAAAAAATGTAATGTAATATTTTTAACATCGACTGTCCATGTTTGTGGAAAATTCCATTTATTCAATACACATTAAAACAAATATCCCATTGACATTTTTGGTAAAATCCAAACCGACATTATTTTGAAAAATCATAAAGATTCATTTTATTTTTTTTTGTAAAATGTAAAACACGGGTAAAAAATTATTTGATAAATAATGTGGAGAATTTTAAAAACAATTTTTTAGTTTTTTTTATAAATAACAGTTTAGGAATAAAAAATATTTTCGACAGAAGAGAGAAATGAGGTCAAATTTTCTTGAAAACATTTTCTCAATCATTTTAAGTAAAAAAGAGTGAAAAATGATAATATTAAATGAAAATTTCATGAATTAACAAATTATAAGAAAATATATTTATTTAAATATATAAATATCAAATAATTATCCCAAGGGTGAATTAAATATAAACAATCATGAATAATGATGGGATTGTGAATTAAACCCTTACCACTATAGTAAATTTTGAATCAGAAGCACCATACAATAAATAACAAAAAATGGGCCTTCCAATATGATGATGTTAAATTATTTAATGGTATAATATATAATATGGTAAGTATATAAACTACCCAAAATAATTAAGGGGTGAATATGTTGTATGTCTAACAAAAGTATACATGAGATGAGAAACCATCACCCCATGTACAATTTCTTTAATACATGTCCATAACTCATATATAATGGTTTTAATAATGATATTAATTTATATGAGAACCATAATCTTATTTATAAAATCATTTAAAATTCTCTTATTAGATTTTAGCACCTATTTTTTAATAATATGTCATTATTTTTATTGTTTTACATGTTAATTGCCTTGTTTTCATATGTGTGTTTTGTCACGAATGCTATGATTATTATGAATAAAATATACATATACCTTATAAATAATTAAAATAATGTTATAAATATCATATTAACTCAATATATATATTTTTATAATCATTTAATAGATTTTTATGTGAAAAATGAATCGCATTGCTTTGTGAAGATGACAGGTTGTACATACGCATGAGCGATGTTATCATTACCTTAATAAGTGAAAGGGTAAGGACATTGGTGATATATTTATTTTCAATAATAATAATCAACTTATACAGATCAAATATGTTTATTAATTTTATCATTATTATATATCTTGTAAGTTTCAGTGAAAAACGAATCACATCGCTTTGCGAGACGGTAGTCCACCGTTTACATGAGAAACATTATTGTATTTGAAACGAAATGGAATGTAAAAAAGTATATGTTATTTTAAATGTATTTAAGTAAAATAATATCAAAAATATAATGTAAATTGGTAAAATCTATCATTATATCTATACTTTAATGGAAGTGATGGAAAACATACTACACCAGTAAGAGATGTGGCAATCCATCATACAAACGATCAATGATTTCATTTCCCACATAATGGATGTGGAGATGTATAAATATAATTCCATAAACATAAGAAAATATCATTATATTTTATATAATGGTGTAATTTATTTTATATGTTATTTCATTTTTGGGAGGTGTAAAATGAAGAAATAAAATGAATGATCTTTGTTAAGATAATTACTTCTGTAAGAGAATACTCCTTTGGATCTCCTCTTAAGGACACTAGTGATGGTATTTTGGGAGGACTAGAAGCTCTAGATTATGTATTAGGATTTTTAGGATATATTTTATAAGGTTTTTGGATATAAATGGGTTTATAGGTGTGTACAAGTGAGGGGAGTTAGTTCCCTTTTATAAGTGAGGGAAAGGGAACCCTCATGAAAATTACTTGGAAATTTCACAAAAGAATCCAAAATGGTAAAATCAATCACATGGAAAAGGCATCAAAATAAAATTATGTTATATTTTTATATTATATAAGTTGGAAATATTTCCATGAAATAATATTTTTATATTATTTATGGTCATTTTAACCCTTATCATATTTATTTAACCCCATGGTAAACCCATTTTAACTTAACAATGGTAAATAATTTTTTCTATTTTAACTATTAATTTTGGTCAATAATTTATTTGAAATTATTATATAATATAAATTATTATGTTTCAAAATATATAATCCATATTTCCAAATTCAATTCTCTGTGGTGGTGGAATTTAATTTGAAATTATACCCATAGACGAGATCAAAAAGAGGGATTTCAAAGAAAAAACCACCATAAGTATAGAAGGTATTAATATGAAAATTCAATATTAAATTTATTATAATAAACAAAAATTTCTAAATTGTAATAATATTTACATAATTTTACTTTAAAATCAGTTAAAATATAATTTAAATTGTTAAATAATTTAAAATAAAAGGCACATTTCCATTAAAATTTAGTATTTTTCACTAATCATGAAAATATGAAACTTTTCAAAAAAATAAAAAAACCACCCTATTTTAATTTTGATGATTTGATTTAAAAAGTAAAGTTTATTTTTTCAAATAAAAATTTTAAAGGTGGTAAAAATTAATTTTAAATCATATGTGAAAAGTGCGACTAAACTGCATTTTAGAAGAACTTGGGTTTCTAGAAAAAATTTCTTTTACTTCCAAATGAGTTTATTTTATTTATAATAATTATATAGCCATAAAATTTATTCTATAAATGTCTAAATCATAAAATTTTCATAATTTATTTAATATTATTCATACCCTCCAACTTAATGTGTAGGTTATGATGGTCTTATTTAAATAATTATATTTTAATAGAGTATCATGTTTTTTAAACATGGTGTTTCATGCAATAGAAGTTATCAATGAGATTGAATTTATTTACTATGAAATGTATTGTAAAGTCTTAAAATATTATATTCTATTAAAATATTAGTTTTATGTTTTACACACACCATCAAACATGATGTTACTATTTTAAAAAATCTCAATGTGTTATATTCTCCTCCTTAAATAAGTTGAATCCTCGCAATTTGAAATTGATCTCTATAATCAAGGGATTGAAATTTGGAAATAACTTCACAAAAAATCCACATAATAAAATTTTCTATTAAAACATCCACTTCAAAAGATTTAAAGGGAATTATGATGGTAATATATAATAACACATTACAAGGTTTCCATATTGGAGAACATTGGTGGGAAATAAAAACATAGACATAGAATATAATACTAACACCAAATGATTAATAGAAAGTGATAAAGATTATTGATAATAAAAAATTAGGTAGTATAGATATGTTTAATGACTAAAAAACCATAAATATGTGATGAGTCAAGGAACCATTTGATTAATTGGAAATGAAGGTACTAGGATAAAAATTTTGTTTCAAGATATTTTCCCTAGAGTTGATGCATTCATTTACCATCTAAACTGAGAACATAAGAAAATATAGTGACAGAATATGTTTAAATAGGAAAATTTTAATCCTTTAAATGTGATTTGATCAATTTACACTTCATCACTTACTCTATGAAATGAATATAAAAAAAATAAAAATTTTATTACTAGAGCATATTTAACAAATAATTAGGATAACAATTCATTGATCCTTTCTCTAAATATTTTCCTAAAACCAAAATAGTTAGCACAAGTTATCCAATAAAACCCTATGTTCAACGTGACCCATTATATATATATATATAACCATAAGTCTCATTTATAATGTGTCTCTCCAAATCCAAAGTCCAATTTTTTTGATGGAATACCAATAAATCAATATTATATTACCTAGACAATATAAAGTGGTCCTTAATGTAAAATTCCAAATACGTGAATACCTTGATCACTATAAAGCCTTAATGAAAAATTAAATTCATTAAAAAATAAAATCATATTTTTTCAAATATATTCTATAAATAAATGGTTTTAGTAAACCCTTAAAAAGATGACATAAACCATAAAACCTCTAACCAATTTCATAGTCAGCAACTCTATCCCATAAACATCTCCTTATTATCTCAAAATTGGGAGCATATTAAGGCTTACACTTCCTCAATAATGTGTTTTAAAAGAGTATAAACTTATCACTAAACCACTTTTCTTGGTCATATGTACCATTCAACACATACTCTCAAATCATTTAGAAAATAACAATGCTGTAAAATAATTATACATTTCATAATTTTTATAACCAAAATATCATTGAATAAATAATCCTCTAATCTAATTATCAAATACCAAAAAAAGAACATTAATCATTCCATTTTATTTTTAGTAATAGAATAATGTAGGATGAGATACCTTAACTTAATTTTTGGTATATTACCTTGATTAATGGGGAATTAACTTTCATAGTGCTCTATCTCTTTATTGTTAAATAATTGAACATTGAAAATTTTATTCTTTCCCTTATAATGAAGGGAATGGTTTTCTTTTTATACACACTTGAAGAAAAATCCTTTTAAGTTTAGGCATACACCATGTTTTTTCTCTTCACAAGTATCACATGTGGGAAATCCTTTTTTCCATTCTTCCACAAATATATTATTTTATTTATCATCAGATTCTTACTCATATTCACTTTAAATTCATAATATATATAGAATTATTTTTCTATATTCGTATCACATAATATTATGTCATCATATTAGGATAATGTTTGGGAGACTAGTTCTCTTTCAAAACATGGATTATGCTCATTATGGAAACAATCATTATTAATCTTTGGATTACATGCATTGATATATTTCTCCACGAAGTCATTTCAAAATGACAGGATACACTATATTTGATAATAAAATTAGGAAACATAATGTATAATCCCTAAAATAGTTAAATATTTAAAATAATTTGAAAAATAAATGCATAACTAACCTCATAATAATAAACATGGTTTCTTGGAAGATATATTTATTTTCAAATCCATCATAATGTTTAGTAATTAAAATTTTAATTTTATTAAGAATATAAGAAAGGGGTGTCAATCTAAGTGCACAGTAAGATCCATTTTCATGCACTAGGTAATGACAAAGACCAACCCAATATGCCCTTTTCGATGGTATTACCTCCAAGAATATATGTTCTATAACCACATCCTCTGGTATTATCTTTATAGGGATGCATTTATAGGTAAACAACACAATATTTTTCTTACCAAAAAATTAGGATTTTCTTCCATACGTATACTCAAATATTATCATAGGGTTATTCTCTCTAATATATTTATCATAAATCAAGTTCTCAATGTTTCTACTAAACTTCATCTGATACAAAAAACAAAGATCCTGAGCCAAGTATCTAGAATACAATTTCTATTATTTTGTATTTTAATATGATACGAGGAATCACATCCCAAAGAACCAAATAGTTTTGTAGTCTTGGTAAAATAGATAGATACATTAGCTTTAAATTTTCATACATAAAATACAAAAAATATTTCCTTTGAGAATTCCATTACTCCCCTTATAATATCCCTACATATCAATCATAAAATATTTATTGGTATCTTGGGGAAAATAAATCATAATAATGTTGTTAGATCATATTCTCGATAAGGCTAATCATACAAGAAATGATATAAATAAATAAGAAATAATAAATATAGAAAGGTGAATAACAAAAACCCATTCCATTTAATCAATAACTTGAGCATAATATGGTAGGAATAAATGATGATCAAATATTCCATATAAATAATCTAGTGATATTAAAAAATCCACCATGGAAATTTTAACTATTCAAATAATCACATGGAATATCAATTACTAAATTCATAAATACAGAATTCATAATTTTATATATCTAAAAAACACCTTCGATTCCTTGTTCTATTAAATCAAAATAAATGGGAAAGGTCTCTGCCAAAACCCAATTTAGTTTGTCTCATGAGAACTAATGAGGCATCAAGGGGATATAGTGGTATCATCCCATCAAATAATAATTCAAATTCATTTCTTATATGAAAGGGGTGAATCATAATCAACATAATTTTTTTTATAAAAAATATATCATAATAAATGTTAATACTTTCCCAAATGAATAAACATAATCATAAACCATCGAGAGTAAAATGGTGAATGTTAATAAAATTATAAATCCTCAGACAAATTGATTATAAACCATCCAAATGAATAATAAGGATGATATCAATAAAATATATCCATAATGGATTATAAATAAAATAAAGGGTTGATTTCATTGATAAATATAAACACCATATAATTTCACTAAAAACATTTTTTTAGAAAAATAAACTTTTAACATTGAAAATATACTTTTTTAAAAATGAAGATAAAAAAATTAAAAAACAATTCCTTGAAAATATAATTTCAAAACATGTAAAATTATATTTAAAAAATTTAGTGGTCATGATAGTGGAAAATTCCATTCATGTCGTACATGTTAAAACAATTATTCATTTCACATTTTTAGTAAAATCCAAACATAAATTGTATTAAAAACATTATCAAGATTATATTCAATTTTTGTTTAAAAAAAATTGAAAAAATAATAAAAATTTATTTAAAAAATCATTTGGATAATTTAATTTGTATAAATATGTGTTTTGGATGAAAAAGGATTTTTGACTGAAAGAGAAACAAAGTTTGATTTTTATAAAAATATTTTCTCAATTATTTTAAGTACCAAAGAGTGAAAAAATTGAAATATTAACTAAAAAGTTAATGAATAACTAAAATAGAATAAAATATATATATTTTAATATATAATTTTCAAATAATTCCCCCAAGGGAGACATAAATATAAACAGTCTTGAATGATGATGATATTGTGAATTAAACCCTTACCATTATGCTACCTTGTAAATAAAAATCACCATGAAATAAATAAAATCAAATTAGAATTTAGATAACTTTAATATAAATTAATTCATAATATGATTTACAATATATGAATTATATACACCACAAAAATTATTATGTTATGAATATGGTGTATGTCTCAAAAAAGTAAATGTGTGATGAGAAACCCTTACCTTAGGTATGATTTCATTCATATGTGACTATAAATACTGTATAATGGGTTTTAACATGCTATTAATTTATACCAAAATCTTAATCATATTTATAAAATCATATATGATCCTATTATAAAATTTTCTAACTTTTTTATTAATAACATTTCATTATTTTCATCATTTCGATTAATAATTACCTTATTTTTTAATGCACGTTTGGTCATGAAAGTATTGGTTTTTGGGAATATGATATATATATACTCTTTATAATTATTATAATGTCATATAATGTATACCCCATATATAAATATTGATAATCATTTAAAAAATATAGACATGGAAAATGAATCACATCACCTCGTGGAGACAACATGCCTTACGTTTTCACGAGTAATGATATCATTCCATTAACGAGTGAAATGGTAATAAATTGGGTGATATATTAATTTTAAATAATAAATATAATCTATTATATACCAAACATATTCATTAATTTTCTTTTTATTATATTTCAGGTAAAGTATAAGTGAAAACAGAATCACATCTCTTTTCTTGGCTGTAGTCTACCGTACAAACTAGAAATGTTATCGTATTAAAAAAATGAAATGTAGATGGGTATATGTGATATTAAAATTAAATAGGTATAATAATTTATTATATATAATATACATATGGAAAATCCATCATTATTTTTATTCTTTAATGTTGGTGATGGAAAAAAACAACATCGGTTCATGAGGCGGTAGCCTGTCGTACAAATAATCGATGATTTTATTTCCCATTTGATGGTAGTGAAGATGGATAAATATTTTTCCATAAATATAATATAATTTAAATATATGGTATATAATGGTTTTATTATATTGGAATTGTAAAGACATAATTTATGTTTGAAAAAGAATAAATAATATGAAATAGATTTGATAAGATAATTACATTCTCTAAGAGAAACCTCCTTTGAATATCCTGTTAAGGACCCCAGGGATGGTATTTTGGGAGAAAATGAAGTGCTATAATATGTATATAAATTATGGAGAGATATGTTTTTAAGGTTTTTTCCAGAAAAAAGGGATTTAGTGATGTGGATAAGTGAGGTGATAGAGTGGCATTTTATAAGCGGGGAAAGGGAACCTTCTTGAAAATTACATGGAATGTTTCTGAAATAATCCAAAATGATAAAGTCATTCAAATGAAAAAAAATCCACAAAAAATATAAATTTCTATGTTTTCATAGTATACAGTGTAAAATTTTCCATCCAATAATATTTTTACATGTTTTTAGACCATTTTAACACTTATCATCTTAGTTTAACCCCACGGTAACCCCATTTTTACCTAAATCACGGTAATTAGTTTTTACTGTTTTCACTATTCATTTTGGTTAAGAAATAAGTTTACCTTATTATATAATAAAAATTTTTCTGAATGAAAATTTAAAATCCATTTTTATAAATTCAATTCATATATTTGGAAGAATTAAATTTAAAATTATTCCCATAAATGCGACGAAAAAGAATGTTTTCAAAGAGAAAATTTTCATAATTATAAAAGGTTTTAATATCAAATTTCAATATGATATTAATTAAAATAACCAAAATTAGTAAAATTTTAATATAGTTGAACTAATTTTACTTTAAAACAAATTTAAAATATATTTTTTACATTTTAAATAATTTAATCAATAATATATTTTCAATTAGAATTTACTATTCATCACTATTCATTAAGAAAATGATTTTTTTTTAGAAAAATCCAAAAACTTTTCCCTATGATAATTTTTATATGATGATTTAAAAAATGAATTTTATTTTTAAAAATTTATTTGTTCTAAAATTGGTAGAAATTAATTATAAATTATGTGGACAAAGCGCGACTAAATCACTTTTAGAAAAATATTGTTTTTCAAAAAAATTTATTTTACTTCAAAACAATTCTGATTTTAATTTCTATTAGTATATAAAAATTTAATTTATTTCATTAATTTTTTAGAAATGAAATTTTATTAATTTATTTAGTAAAATTCATACCCAAAATTTAATGATTTGTTTAAAATGTCCATGTTTAAATAAAAATATTTTAATGGTGTACCATGTTTCATTTAAACTCAGTGTTTCATGAATCGCAAGTTATAAAAGAGATTATATTTATTTTAAAATTAATAAATTTAAATTATTAAGATGTAATATTCTCTTATAATATTGTCATTTTGTTTCATATATTCTATCTAGCATGATTCTCTAATATTAAAAAATATCGAGGTGTTACATTTATAATGGGAGGGGTGTTACAACCTCTCTAACAAAGTAAATATTATCCTCAAGATGCATCCCTAAGAATCATTGAGTTGGGATGGAGAACTAATTCAACCACTAAGCTCTCATATGAGACTTCCAATCCCATTTCTCCATATGGATACACACATGCTTCTACTTCACTCATAGTATAGGAATCATTTTTCTGAGTATTCTAACTCTGATTCATTGTTTGAATAGGTCAATCCAAGAACAAAGCATCTGACTCCATATTGATATCCTCAAGGTTTATCACAAGAGAATGTCAATAATGTAATCCCATAACCTAATATATGGAAACATAATGCATACAACTATACTATAGAGTAAGTACTAATTTATATGTCTTTCTACTGATCTACACTACTATATTGAATGGCCCGACAAACCTAGGTTCTAGTTATCAATTTTTCCAATTTCTTTTCTTCCTTAACCAAAGACACAATTTTATAAATACATGGTCTTCAACATAAAACTATATAGGATGGAATTTCCCTCATTAATATGATTTCTTCCAACTCTAATAAGTCTTTAACTACTTATTGTTAAGCCAAATACCATTGACTTCTCCTATACAAAATTTTCCCAATTACAGTTGACACTGCATCCTTAATACAACACTAAGGTGATAGAAATTTTTTGACATATAAGGGATAAAAAGGAAACATATAAATTGGTTCTTGGTAACTTCTTTTTTATAGAAAATCTCATCTAAATAAAGAAAAATCTACCCTAATCCATTAATATCCAACATACACACTCACATAATATCCTCTGAAATACTGATGGTATACTCAGACTACCCGTGTGCCAAGGATGATAGATAATTATCAGATGAATTCAAGTATGAATCACCCTTTAAATCTCCTTCTATATGATATAATTCAATTAGGACATATAATCATAAAAAATACACCCCAGAACACCGTGGAGATATAATATCTTAGAGAAATAAAACTATCCTAACACATCAATAGAGTGGGTGCTTATAATCAGTAGGAAGTTTAAAACCTTGGCCAACTGGTCCCAAATGACCTACACTGCATCACTTAATCAATAATCCTAGGTTAGCCCATCAAAAAATCTATGGTCACTTGATCCCACTTACACTCAGGAAAGGTTAGTAAACTGAAAAGGCATGTAGTAACTGATGTTAAACATTTACCCAATGACTGGTAAAACATCATGAAAGGAAAACTACTTCATATTTATTCATCTCATGCAATTAGTACTTCTAATAAATATAATGATACATTTTTGGAAAAATTTAGTTAATATCACATCTTTTTTCATTCTAATCCCATATAAACTCATCACACATTATATTAGGGACCACAACCCAACCTTAGATATAGAGAACCTCATCTGCATCAAGGGACCTATTAGGTGGAGGCTACCTATCATGTAAACCAAACATCAAAATAGTGTATTTTAAGTTAGATAAATAACTCTCATATACTCTCTCAATGACTTAGGATTCCATACTCATACATTGGTGTCTTTCTTTATTGGTACTCTTGAATATCAAGGAGTATCTTAGTGAATATTCTTATCATGTTCCAGTTGTTACTAGCCACCTACACCACATGAAAATGAGTATTCTTACTTAACACAGTAACCCCCATTTAAATTCTCAATTATATACTCCATCTTGAATTTAAGAGGATAAATATAATTGACCCACCTTCTCTACTGAATGCTCAATATTTGTGATAAAGGATATTTCTATGGATCTTATGGTCCATATATCGATTAACCTCTCAACTAATAGAAAATGATTACAACATCTAATTCTGTTCAATACCACTGATAACTCACTATTTTGAGTAAAAAATTTCCACTTATGCATCCGAAATATCTTATAACCAATGGAAATTTTATAAATATCCTGTATCAGAACCATAACCCCTGATGTATCACAATACAGGGTCTGCAACTTACTTGGATTAGGTAAGTTCAAAACTAGTGAAAATTTCAGTCTTACCTTTATCTCTTAGAATTATATATCATAATAATCTAACCATAGGAACTAAACCTCTATTTTTATCAAAGAAACCATTGGTTATATAATTTTGGAGAAATTTTGAATGAATATCCTTTAGTATAATTCAAACCCAAAAGGACTCTAAATAAAGCATGACCATAACCTTTTAGGTTTACATTTATATAATTTTCTTATATATCATTTTATATAAGACACATACCTCACTAATATAGATCCAAAACATTAAAATATTGACATAAATTGGATTCTCTCTTAGTTGAATGAGAACAATTTAGAGTTTCCGAGCATGTTCATCCCTCTATTATGAGTACACTAAAATTTCATTAATAAAAATAACCAAAAATGAATAAAAAATTTGGTGGATGACCCAATTGACCAGAGATATAAACACATCTAAAAAATTCATCAATCCAAATGGTATCATAAGATAATATTACATTCTATTCCTTCTCATAAAATTAGTATGGGGAATATCAGATAACCCCACATGAATATGATGATAAAATAACCTCAAATAAATATTGGGGAACCAATTAAATCTTATAAATTGATTAAATTGATTATTGATATGTGGAAGAAGATATTGGTTCATGTCTGTTAACTGGGTTGACCTCCCTTACTTCACACATGGGTGCAAGGTTCCCTTCTACTCCAGAGTGAAAAAATAAGAGCACCCCAAGTGGAAATGATTTGGTGATTATAATCTTTACCTCAATATTCTCTAACTTAACATCCATATCTTGAATATCTATAGGATTTTACTTATAATGAAGAATTAATATGGTATCCATACCTAGAATGAGCTTGATCGTATACCCCACCTCTCACGTAGGCATAAAACCAGAAAATTACATAGGAAAAACATACTATAACTTGTCCAAAGTTTGTGGGAATACATTATTATGAATCTCCACATATTCTAGAATAAAACTTTCTAATCAAGATAAATGTATACCCAACATCCTATGGTCATGTCTTGAAAAACCTACCCATATATCCCACTAAATAGAAAGGGTATTATAGCCACCATATATAGATGTGAATGACACTCACCAATGATAGAAGTTAATGTATGCTTGATACTATATCAACTAGTCTACACCTAGAATCTCATTGAAGATTCACATATTTTACATGAAGAAATATAAGAGGTAAAGTTATCCACTAATCATGAGGGAACACTCAAAATAATAACAAATCCTCTTAAGTTTATCCTCAACTAGGTTTCTCTCAATAATACTGTCTTGATTAAAATTCATAGAAAAAGAAGTAAGTATAAATATTTTCTCATGAGAATTAGTTCAATGTACCAATATATCCTAAAATTAGTGAAATTTGGTGGTATCAGCACTCACTAGTTAAGGGAAAAAAATCAATGTAGTTAAATGAGCATCATAGTCTATCGCTAAATATATAACCTAAGTAAGATACATAAAACCCAATTTATGTCATCCCTAAATCTCTTAATAAATAAATACTTGAAGAAATGTGCATAAAATTAAGTCTGAGATATCTCCACACAATGATATACTTAGAAAATTATATCCCATAAGAAATTCATTTTTCCACAAAGAATTTAAAGTTAAATCTTAACCCATTTCCCAATAGGGTGTTTCTAGATGATTGAAGATATAATGTAAGGACCTAGTCCACATATCTATAGCCTATGGTATTGTCTCTCCAGTAAAGAATGGTTGATTATACAACTGATACTCCCTAGTCAAATCACCCATCAAAGGATTACATCTTGGAGGTCAATGTACCACATATTGGATAAAACAAACTAGAATCTCATACAATTTCTAATTAAGAGGAGGTATGGGTGAAGTTGGGGGCTCTAACTCACCAACATGTATGGAATGTTCTTTTTCCACCTCTTGGAAATAAATATAAATTTGATGCAATGAAATTCCAATTCAATAAAAAAATAAAACTTAGAAAAAATATATAATATTTTTTAGTATAATAGGCAAGGTAAAAAGTAATAAGAATAGTGACACATTACACTAAGAATGAACCCAATCATATTAGGGGTCTCACATAACCTCGGGTACTCTCTTTAACCCCAAATACCTCTTCTCTCATAAGGGAAAATATAGACATAAATATGATTCACTTTATGTGATTTAATAATATAATAACAAAATCATGGTTCAAATAAATGGAATTCCACCATCAATTTATAATGGAATACATTATATTTGTTTCTTATGATACATTAAATAACAGAAAGTCATATCATAATTTGGGTGATCCATTGCATACAAGCATAAAAATGTCATTTTTATCCTATATGCTGGGAATAATTCATGAACAGATGATCTCATTCAACCTTATTCTTAGAGTATAAATCAAATAAATAATAAAATAATATCATAATGCAGCATATTTGAAAAAATTAACCCAATTAAATAATAAAAAACAAGTACAATAATCCCATCCATCGTAATATGTACTTTCCTAATATATAGGTTATCTATTTCCTAGCATAAGGTACATCAGAGATTTTTCATTAGTATAATCAACACCGTGGGAATTACAACCCATATAAGTCAATCCATATAGGAGATAACACCTTCAAACAATTACAAATAAGCATCAATTATATCCCGATGGGGACATCCATAAAGGTAATAATGTCCCCATCCATGATGACACATATATGTGAAATATATCCTTAGTATAGTGCCATAAATCCTATAAAAATGAAAAAAATCACATTAGCATCTACACTTGTATGGGAATTATATACCCTTACATGGAAGAATCTCAACCTGAGTATCATGCACCACTTCTATGGGAAGTAACATGTATCTGGAAAAAACATAAAATCCCCATCATCATTGGGGTCAATGTTGAATTCCATCTTATCACCATCGTCATAACATCCCATATACAAACAAAAATAAAAATGGGCCTGAAATCCCTCACTATAAATAACTTTTCATCTGTGGGAATTAAGACCCTACATCATGGGAATAACCTTCAAGAAACAAATGCATAGATTAGAGGAAATGCAATTAATTATCAGGAATAACATATCACAAATGGGGATATTGACCCCACCTTATCCATCATAATAACCAAGGGAATATGATCCCATAAATATATCCAAAACATCACAAGAATTCATAACATAATATTTAATATCATCATAATAAAATTATTATATAAGGTTGGAATATCATCTAAAAATCTATAAAAGATAATTAGTTTAGTTTATTTAATCTCAAACTAAATCTATAACCAAAACTAGAAAATATCCTACATAGTTACTTTAATTAATAGGGTAGGAACACTCATCCTAGTCCAAAAAAATTAGAAAAGGAAATAAGTAACTAGAAATATTCCAAAGTGAAAAAACTCAAGATAACCATAAAAAATAACAAATCCCATATTATAAATGAGATTAGTCACCCATTAAGGGTATATCATATAACAAAATTTAGAAACTTGACCCTAAAAGATCAGAGATAGTGTCTACTACCAATTACATTGGCATGATTACAAGGAATCAAATATCGAAGGAACAAGATTTTAGTTGTCTTGGTAAACTGGATATGTACATGTGAAATGAATAAATTAATTACCATTTTTTTTATTTCTAAATAATCTTTTTTTGGATGAATATAATCCATTTACTAAATCAATACATATCATTCATAGTATTCTTCTTGGATTCCTAGGTAATAAATACAATAAGGGTGAGGTCAAATGATCAGTAAGGAAAAAATATAGCATAAGAAATAAGGAATCAATGAGAATAAAAATTATTGAATTGTATATAATAGAACACTCAAACCATATAATCAAAAACTGAGAAGGGTGTTCTTAAAAAATATGGAAGTGTAATAAATGGAAACACATTCCATTCAAATAACTAGATAATGAATAATAAATATGGCAAGGAAAAAAACTGAAACACATGCCACTTAATCAATGGACTGAAAATTAAATGTATCCATATATATGTCAGCACAAAATCTCATGGATTAATAATAATTGAAAGTAAATGAGGAAAATTCTTAATTATTGGATTCCATGTTTATAAGGTACATGAAATAAGTACCATCAAGACCTTTTAAAAGATAGTTTAGCAATCAGGTAAAAGCCCATATAATGAGGCTAACCAACCACTTAATCTCATAAGACTATTGATGCATGGAGGGTATATCTATAATTAGGCCCACCCATTTCATATTATCCCAAAACTTTTCCTATATATTTAATAATCAATTTAGAAATGTACCTTATCAAATATCTATATGGTGTAAAATACACAAATTTATCAATACTTACCAAAATATTCAAATAACATTCAAATTAAAAAAATATGAAAACGATATATGGTTTAGGAAGTGAACAAATCCATGATAATGGAAATGAAAAATGAAGGGGAATTAAATGTTTAATGGTTTTAGGAAAATGATTTTTTCAAGGGAAAAAATGAATCAAGGATGTTAATGTGAATATTATTCCTGGGAAAAAAATCCAAAACCATCTTAAGGAAGATTAAGAATAATATAAATATAACATAACCCATGGGAATTAAAATATAAGGTTTTTTTTTCATTTATGAATGGAAAAATTATAAAAAGTTCTTTTAAGAAAAATTTCTTGGGTAAAATAGACTTTTATTTTGAAACCCTATTTGGAAAAAAAATCTTTAAATTTTTTTTTTAAATTTTTTTTAAAAAAATAACCCTTTTAAATTTGAAAATAGTGCTTCAAAAAAAATAGTGGATAAATTCTTACATGTCATACAAGGTAAAATGAAACATTCCTCTTGCAAGGTAAAAAGGGGTAGAATACTGACTTGTTTAGAAAGAAAGAAGAAGATTTATTTGAAAAATTGGTAAAATACATAAAAGGGTAAAAACTTCAAGACAAAATCATTTAAAATAATTTTTTTCATTTTTTTATTAAAACATGGTTTCCAGAAGAAAACAGGTTCTCTGACTATAGTGAGAAATGATGTCTGGATTTCTTAAAAATGTTTTTTAAAACACCTTGAGTACCAAAGAGTGAGAACATCGTACTAATATTTGATAATGGTCATTAATAACCAGATAATAATAATTTTTTTTTTGTTGAAAAATGTTAATATAGTTTCCATAAAAAGAAATAATATTGAAACATCAATAAATTTTTTTTGAAGAAAATAATGCCTAAACAATCGAAAGTGTTCCATACCACTTTGAAGCATTTAAAATCAAAATCCTCATGAAGAAAAAATAATAAATTAAGGTCATAAATACCATGATGATAATTGAACTAATTATATATATATATATATATATAAATTTTTAGTAGATACACCACACAATAGAGGTAAGTGGTGGGCATGACATTTATCTCACAGATGTAAAAAGTGAGATGGGAATCCCTTACCTCGTGTTTATTTTCGGGTGAAAGTCCTTTATCTTTATTTTATAATAGTTTTTTACATGTTAATAATTTATTTCATATCCATAATAATACTTATAATATCATATATGATCCTCTTATAATATATTATTACCTGTTTTTTAATAACATTTCATTATTTTAACGATTTCGAGTATTAATTGTCTACTTTGTTGAGTATGTTTTAACTTGATATTTGTTGTTCATATTAAATATAACATGGTTAAATAATCTTTATAAAGTAATAATATATTCTAATATCATATATATACAATATATATGTCTCTATTATAAACCATAATACCTGAAGATAAGAAATGGAATGCACTACTCATGGAGACGGTAAGTTGTATATACGCAAGAACACTACTTCCATTTCTTTGTTGTATTTTAAGTGAATGAAAAGTATATAAAATTTATATAAATTTATATTATAATTAAATTAAAATATTTATGTAATATATTTCATATATTTTTATTAAAATTATCCTTAAAAGATTCTATATATTGTGTGAACAAATCACATCACTTTGATGGGGCGATAGTCCGCACTTCCTCAAATGATGTTATCGTATAAACATAAAATGGAAAGTATTAATGGTATTTATAATAGAATGTTTACATAAGAATAAAGAAATATTAAATATCACACATATAACATATAAACATAGTGTCTATCATAATGTCCACCATTATAGGTGGTAAAGAAAAAATGAACAATCATCATTTCATGAGCCAGTAGTTAGCTGTACACAGAAATAGAATGTTTATTACCAATTAGATGGAGGTGTGTGTAAGTTTATGTAAAAATATTCACATAAAAATATCATAGTATATTTAGTAAAATGGTTTAGTTTTGTAATAATATAATAAGAAGTATATTGGGAGTGGATATTGAAAATAAAACTAAAACGTTTGAGAGAAGACATTACCTCTTAATCGGGTAACTTCTTTTGGTTTATACCAAAAGGATTCCATGTAAGTATTTAATCTCAATTGGAGGATTAAAGGTAGAGTGGTGGAATTTTGGTAAAATATTTTGGTTGATATTGGGTGATCCTAATAAGTTTTTGAGGTGTAAATAATGAGGAGATGTGGTGGCCTATTATGGGGATGGAAAAAGACTCACTTGGAATATTTGGAAACTAGTTAAGTGTACACATGTTATTACCTAAAAAAAGTCATAAAAAACTAAAACATATAATATTTTAAGGTGTATATATGATATATTTTCATGAAATAGGTGTTGGAAAATTGTCCAGGTCATTTGGTCCCTTAAGATAGAGGTTTAGTCCATTATTAAGATTAATTTTCCATTAATATTTGTAATTTATTTTAATAACATTCATTAATATTTTTAGTCAAAAATAATGTAAGAGTTATTATTAGTTATATATTATGATTATTAAAAATATTGAATACAGTTTTTGAAATTCAAATCATATATGTGGTAGAAATTAATTTAAAATTCATCCCCATCAGGGACAATAATGTAGGTTTTTAAAGTAAAAATATATGAATGTTTGCTATGTTTTTATAATAAATTTCAAATTGAAATTGACTAAGATGAAATAAATTGTATTAATTTATAAATATAAGATCTAATTAGGCTTTAAAACCAATTAAAAGTACAATTTAATCTTCTATATAAATTATATGAAAAAGTAGTTCTGAAGTAATATTTAGTATTTTTAACTATTCATTAAAAATGAAATGTTTCAAAAAAATATCAAAAATTCACCCTAACCTAATTATTATGTTTCACTTTATAAGATGAAGTTTATTTTGATATATTAAATCAAATAAAGTGTCCAAATTCATATTTTATATGGGTTCTCCATTATAAGGTAGTAATTTTACCTTTATAAAAATATTTGTTTTATGTGTGAAATATGGTTTGTTCTTATCTTACGAATATCAAACCTAATGGATGAATATTAAAAATACATGATTTATTAAATAATAAAAAAATTCATTAAAAAAATTCAGTAATTATAATTAAATATGTTTATATAGACAAAACTCTTTTAGAATCATATAAATAATAATATTTCTTTTTATATCTAATTGGTTCAGATCAATTGGTAACCAGTGAATTATTTTTATATTTATATAAACCATAGATTTTCATAATTTAGTTAATACTATTAATAGAATCTTTCATAATGTCAAGGTTATATTATATTATATTAAAAAATTACATTTTAATAATACATTGTTATTTGGTGAAACTTGGTCTTGCGTGTAACACAAGTTATCGAGGGCAATCACTCTTGCATGCATCACAAGTTATTGATAAAGGTCACTCTTATGTGTAACACAAGCTATCAAAATGTTTCATTTATTGAAAAATATAGAAGTAACTTTAAATAGTAAATATATTATAATGTAACAAGATATTTTATTACCTTATGTGCTTGTTGTTGCGTGTTATACACACTATCGAATACGAGGTCATTACTTATGATTTTTGGGGAGTCACATTCTCCATAAATTATTTAAATTGCATCCTCACAATTTAAACTCAGTCATGGTGATATATTTTTTGATACTTCATATGTTTGAAGTACATCATCATGTGAAGGTTTCATAATTCATCCTCTCTAAAAGAGATAATGGAAAGTACAATTGTCACATTGACTACAATGTAAATGGGTCTCCAAGTCGGAGACCATCAGTTGAAATTAGAGATATGTACTTTATATAAATGTATAAATATTTATATAGAGTTTTTGAGGTCATCAATAAAAAACAAGTGAGTGATCAGTATAAAGTTGAAGGCTTCAAATAAAAAAATACTTTTTGATTCAATAGACCATAGCTTCAACAGAAATTAATGTATTAGGGAAAATTTTGAATTATAAGTAATTTTCCTAATATTGGGTAATTATTTTACTAACCATGAATATAAGAAAATATTCTTTCTTGATAGGTTTAAATTTCATATGAACAATCCTAAATTTTGGTTGTCTTTCAAAAAAATTATAATTCATGCCTTTCCTACCATAAATGAATTAATAATAAAATAATTTATGCCCGAAGCAGTAAAATACAATTTTAAAGGATCGTAAGGCCCATTAAAAGAGTAAAAAGTCTTACTATCTGTCTTCAAATTACTTAAAAACAAATATGGTTTATATATTAATCTATAATCCCAAAAAGTTATACAACTGGTACATTGATAACATTTATTCCTGAAATTGTTTAATTAAAAATAATTAAAAATTAACTAGGACATTGTGTAGGTCAGTGGATAACATGAAAGCCATATCTTCCATTGGGCATGAGTTCAAGACAATTATCAATTCCAGATTTGATTTTTTATCACCAGACTTACATGTTTTCATTTTCTAAAACTAAATTAATATAATTTAAAAAATAACTATAATTGGAATGCTTGAAATTTTTTTAATCTCTAAATATCCCCTTAACTATGTTTTTCAATTAAACTCTAATATTAAATACGTCATCCATTTTAGCTCAACATAAATCCTTATATGGACTAGGGTTCATCTATAATATCATTTCTAGGATTTTTAAATCATGAAACCTAATATTTAATCTAGAACACCACAGGTTTAACCTATATTATTCAATATCAAAACCTTTTATAGTGATTTTTATAGAAAATTGGAATTATCCTTAGAATATCCCCTCAGAGTGTCAAAAAAGGTCCGCAGTAAGTTCCATTGTTATGTACCAGGTTACCCTGAGTCAGGTCCGGAACACCTTATTGGAGTTGTTACTCCTAGATACATATGTGACAAAACCATGTCCCCTTGTTGTATTGAGGTAAAAATGTATTTCTAGAAAGACCCACATAATCTCTACCTTACTAAAATTTTAAGATGTTATTCTATAATTATCCTCCAATTATACCTTAGTTCTATGATCACTAACATATGATTTTCTAAATTTTGTTTCAAAGGTTACTACATTATTTACTTTGATACCAACTATAGCAACCCGACCTTAGAAGCCTGAAGCCATTGTCTCTTACAAATTACATTGGCATTATTACAAGTAATAAAATCTTGAAGTAATGAGAGTTTAGTAGTTTTGGTAACCGAATACATACTTGATCAAAGAATAAAATAATTATGATTTTATTTATTATTTCTAAGTAAACAACATCAATGATTACTATAATCCATCTAGTAAATCCTTGTATATATTTCATAGTATTCTTCTCATATTCTTGGTGAAACAAACATAATAATGGTGAGATAAAATGACCAGAAAGAGAAATATATAGTGTAAGAAATAATTAATTAATGATAATAACAATTATGGAATGTCAAATAATATAACCCACATACCATATATTAGAAAAACTGAGAAATAAGTGCTTAAAAAATATGGAAAGGTAATAAATGGGAACACATGCCATTCAAATAACTAGATATGGAAAAATATATATGGCAAGGTAAGAAACTGAAACACATGCAATTTAATCATTGAACTAAAAATTAAATTTATTCATAGATATGTCAATAAAAAATTTCATCGTTTAATAATAACTAAAAATAAATGAGGGAAATGATTAATTATTATATACCATGTTTCTGGGTACATTGAACGAGTACCATCAAGACCATTCACAAGATGGTATAACTATTTGGTAAAAACCCATCTAAAGTGGCTAGCCAACCATTTTATCTTATGAGACTACCAATTCATTGAAGGGATATCTATATCTGGGCTATACCCATGTCATACCAGTCCAAAAAATTCCTCATATATTGAATAATCTATTTAGCAATATTCCTTATCAAATATCCGAATAGAGTAAGATATGCAGATTTATCAATATTTATCCAAATATTAAAATAATAATCAAATTAAAAACTATTTAAAAATGATATAAAGTTTAAGAAATGAACATTTCTATGACAAAGGATATGGTAAATTGGGGGAAATTCAATGTTCAATGATCATATGAAATTGAATATTTCAAGGGAACAAAAGGAATCAAGGAAGTGAATGTGAATACAATACTTAGACGAATCAATTATAAACCATCTAGAGGAATATTAAGAATGATATAAAAAAATACCCCATATAGTGTAAATTAAAATTTTTTTTCTTGATTAATTGGAATATTATAAAAATTTATTTTAAAAATAATTCTTAAGGGAAAAAAATTTGTTTTGAAAAACCTATTAGAAAAAATTACTTTTAAAATAATTTTTAAAAATATTTTATTCAAAAACAGACCTTTTAAATTTCAAAATTAAGCTTCAAATAAATGATTGTGGATAAATTTGTATATGTTGTACATGGTAAAAGGAAACATTTCCTTTTCAAGGTAAAAAGGGGTAGAAAAATAACTTGTTATGAAAGTGAAAAAAAGATTCTTTTGAACCTTTGGTATAATACATAAAATGGTAAAAATAAATTTACTAAATAATTTTATTTTTTTTGAAAACATTTTAATAAAAAATGGTTTTTAGAAAAAATAGTTTCTCCGACTAAAGAGATAAATGAAGTCATGTATTCTTAAAAACATTTTCTTAAACACCTTGGGGATGAAATAGTGAAAAAATGGTACTAATACTTGAGAAAGGAAATGAATAACCAGAGAATAATTAAATAGTTTATTTAAAAATGGTAATAAAATTTATTCAAATGGAAATACCATTGAAATATCATTACAGTTACCATTCAAGAAAATAATCCTTATCATTCTAAATTTTCCCAAAACACTTTGAAATATTTTAATTCATAAACCAAGTGAAGGAATAATATCAAATGATATTCATAAATAACATTAAGATAACATTATTTATCTTATAATATATATAATTGGGTAGTAGATACATAACATAGAATATGTAAGTGGTGAATATCACATTTATCTCACAGATGTAAAAAGTGAGTTGAAAATCCCTTACCTTGTGTTTCCTTTCAAGTGAACGTACTTTAACATCGTATATAATAGTTTTAAACATGTTAATGAATTACTTATGAACCATATCAAAACTTATTATATCATATATGTATCTCTTATAATATCATATTACCCATTTTTTAATAACCTTTCATTATTTAACCATTTTGGGTGTTAATTACCCAGCTGTTTGACTGTGTTTTTACTTGTTATTTGTTGTTCTTATTAAATATAACATGGTAAAATCATATTTGGAATGAAATACATGATGTTAATATCATATATATCCAGTATATATTTATATATATATAAAATATATTTGGAGACAATAAATAGAATGCACCATTCATGGAGACATTAAACAATACGTACGCATGAACCCTACTTCTATTTCATTGATGTATTTTAAAACAATGAAAATTAAATTACATGAACATACATTTATATTATAATTTGAGTACCATATTTATATAATTTATTTAAAATATATTTATTAAAATTATTATTACAAGGTTCTATGTATTGTGTGAATGAATCACATCTCTTTGAGGGGGAAATAGTTTACACTTCCTCAAATGACGTTATTATATTAACATAAAATAGAAAGTATTAATGGTATGTGTAATAAAGGGATTAAATAAGTATAATGAAATAATAAATATCATATATATAATATATAATCATATTTTCCATCATAATGTCCTCTATGAGAGGTGGTAAATGGAAAATGAACTATCATCATTTCATGAGGCAGTAATCAGTTGTACACAAAAACAATATGTTAGTTACCAATTATGTGGAGGTGTGTGTATGTTTAAGTCCAAAAAATAACATAAAAATATACTAGTGTATTTATTATACTGGTTTTTATGTAATCAGCGAATAAAAATATTATAGGTAGTGTAGAATGGTACTGAAGCTAATTTTTTTGAGAGAAGACGTTACCTCTTAATCGGGTAACTTCTTTTGGTTTATACAAAAGGCTTACGTGAATGGATTTCGGACTAAAGGGAGGATTTAAGTTCTAGGGGAGGGTTTTTTTGAGTCTAGTTGGGTATATCATTTTTTAACTAAGATATTTTAGAGGTGTGAAGCATAGGGATAGTTGGGGGGCCTTTTATAGGGAAGGGAAATGACTCACTTGGATGTTTTGGAAACAAGTTTGGTGTACAAATTCTCTTAAATAAAAAAGTCACACCAACCAAAACAATTTAATAATATAAGTTTTATGGATGATATATTTCCATCCAATATGCTTTGGAAAAGTGTATAGGTCATTTGGGCTTTTAGTTTAAAGGTTTAGTGCTTTATTAAGACTAAATTTTCTTGAATAATTATAATAAATTTTAATTACATTAACTAATATTTTCTTGCAAAAACAATGTTTATATTATTAATTTTTTTTGTTTTGATGGTTATAAATATGGAATTAATTTTTCTAAATTAAAATCACATAATTGGCATAAATTAATTTAAAATTCACCCTGTTGGCAGGACAACAATGTGTGTTTTTAGAGTAAAAATGTCTCTATGTTTGTTATGTTTTTATAATAAATTTCAAAGTAAAATTGACCCATATGACATAAAATGTATGAACTGATAAAAAATTGATCTAATAAAACATTAAACCCAATTATAATTATAATTTAATATTATAAATAATAAAGATGAATAAGCAGTTTCAGAGTAAAACTCATTATTTTAACAATTCATTAAAAAATGAAATGTTGCCCAAAAATATAAAAAATTCACCCTACACTAATTATTATGTTTAAATTTAAAATATGAAGTTTATTTTTACATATTAAATAAATTAAGGTTTAAAAATTCATTTTTAATTTTTTTCCAGTAAATGGTTGTAAAACTACCTTTTATAAAAATACTGATTTTTATGTTAAAATTAGGGTTTTTATTATCTTATTCATATAAAACCTTGAAGATTAATATCAAAAATATTTGATTCAAAATATAACATAAATATTTCATTAAAATAGTTCATTAATTGTAATTAAATATGCTTTTAGGAAAAAATCCCTTAGAAGCATTTAAATAATAATATTTTATCTTTATATTTAATTGGTTCATATTAATTGGAAACCAATGAATTAATTTTATATTTATATAAAACTTAAATTTTCATATATTATATAATAATTATCATAATTTCTAACAAAAAGACTAAGATATATAATATTATATTAAATAAAAATATTCAAATAATTCATTGATATTTGGGGAAAATATGTCTTTCTTATAACACAAGTTATCAACAAAGGTTTCTCTTACGTGTAACAGAAGATATCAAGGAAGTTCACTCTTGTGTATAAAAAAATCTATCTTGGTGTTTCATGCACTGAAATAGATAGAACATTTTTTAAATAGTAAATAAATTATAATATTTCTGGATATTATATTACCTCATTCCCATGGTGTTGTGTGCCATACATGCTACCGAATACAAGGTTCAAACTTTTTATTTTTAGGGTGTCACATTCTCCCCACCTTTTTGAAATTGATTTCTAGAAATTTAAACTCAATCATGGTTACAGATTGTTTGATAATTGTTATTTTTGAAATACCAAATTATGAGAAGGTTTCATAATTCATCCTCTATAAAATAGGGAATGAAAATTACAAAGGTAGCATAGACTACCTTGTAACTGGGTCTCTATGTATGAGAACGTCAGTGGGAAGTATCGGTACATACTTGGAGTAAAAGTGTAAATATTTATATGGAGTGATTTAGGTCATCAATAAAAAACATATAAATGATCAATAAAATGTTTAGGGCCACAAATCCATAAATATTTGATGATTTAATAGACCATCAGTTCATCATAAATTAAATTATTTGGACAATATTTTATTTCTAAGTCCTTTTCCAAATGTTATGTAATTATTTTACTAGACAAGAATATATGGAAATATTCTTACTATATAGGTTATGATTTAATATAAACAATCATATATTTTGGTTTTCCTTTGATCAAAATCTAATTCATACCTTACTCTAAGAAATTAATTACTAATAATTTTTTTTATACCTGTAGCAGTAAAATACACTTTTAAAGGTTCTTAAGGCCCATAAAAAGAGTGTAGAGTCTGACTATTTTTCATTAAGAATCTTCCAAAACCAATATGGTTCATAGATTATTCATTAATCCACAAAAATGATATAACTAGTTCATAATTAACATTTATTCATAAAATTTATTAACTAAAAACTATGAAATATCAAATAGGACATTGCATAGGTTAGTGGTTAGCGTGAAACCCTTATCATCTTTCGAGCATGGGTTAAAGACATGTGGTTATGCTGGATTTTATTGGTGGTCACCCAACTTACATGCTATCCTTTTCTAAAATAAAATAAATATAATTTCCAAAATAACTATTATGGAAATCCTTAAAATTAGGTTTATCAATAAATATCATTTTAACTACTTTTTTCAATACATCCTTAATACATAAATACTTCATAAATTTTATCTTGGAATAGGTCCTTCAGTGGTCTAGGGTTTATCAATAATATCATTTCTAGTATTTCTAAACCCTGAAACCTTAACTTTAAACTAAAAATATTTAGGAATAAACTAGATTATTCATTATCAAAATCCTTTATTGTTATTTTTAATGAAAATGTGAATTATCTAAATCATATCCCCTGGGCGTGTCAAACCTAGCGAGAAGTAAGGCTCGTTGTTTTGTACTAGGTGAAACTGAGCCATTCCTAAAACACCTTGTTAGAGTTGTTACTCATAGGTACATTTGTTCCAGAACCACATCCACTTGTATTATCTAGACAATGATATATTTCTTGAAATACCCACATAATATGAAGCTTACCAAAATTTTAGGATGTTATTATATACTTATCTTAAAATTTTACATTAGGTATATGTTATCTAACCTATTAATTATAAAATGGTTACATCATCTATATAATTTAATAAATTATTTGAATATCATATATATACATTATATATTTATCTATAATAAAATTTAATATTTGAATATAATTAATGGAATGCAACCCTTATGGATACAATAAGCCGTCTATACGCATGAACGATACTTCCATTTCTTTGCAATATTTTAAAAGAATGAAATGTAAATAATTTTTATATACATGTATATTATAATTTTAGTAAAATATTTATGTAATATATTTCATATATATTTATTCAAATTATTCTTAATATGTTCCATGTAACGTGTGAACAAATCACATCACTTTTAGGGGTGATAGTCCACACTTCCTCAAACGATGTTATCATATTAACGTAAAATATAATTTATTAATGGTATGTGTAATAAAGGGATTAAATAAGTATAAATAAACAATAAATATCATATATATCATATATAAACATATTTTCCATCATAATGGACCCCATGAGATGTGGTAAAATAAAATGAACAATCATCATTTCATGAGGTAGTAGTTTGCCGTACCCAGAAATAGAATGATAATTACCCAGTATATGGAGGTGTGTTTAAGTGTAGGTCAAAATATTAACATATAAATATTCGAGTATATTGATTATACTAGTTTTTTATAGAATTATATATTAAGAAGAGTATATGTAGTTTAAAATGTAAATGAAACTAAACCATTTGAGAGAAAACATTACCTCTTAATATGGTAACTTCTTTTAGTTTTTACCAAAGGCTTAAATATATGTTTTTATACCCAAAGGTAATATTAATGGTCTAGGAGAGGAATTTTTTGAATCTATTTGGGCAAATATTTTTCAAAACTAATATATTTGAGATCTGTGGAGAATGGGGTTCAGATGGTGGCCTTTTATAGGAAAGGAAAATGAATCACTTTTAATTTTTGGAAAAAAGTTTGTTGTATAAATTTTATTACCATGAAAATTAATAAAAATATGAAAAAATATTAATGGATATTTTATGTATGATATATTTCCATCCAATAGGTGTTGGAAAAGTGGACAGGTCATTTGGGAACTTAATGTTTTCTTTAATGATTGTAATTAATTTTAATTAGTTTCACTGATATTTTTTGTCATAAAAGTTGGTATTTTTAGACCTTATAAATTATGATGATTCCAAATATGGATTCCATTTTTCCATATTAATATTACAAAAGTGGAAGAAATTAATTTAAAATTCATAATGCATGTGGGACATCAATGAAGGGTTTTAAAGTAAAAACATATGAATGTTTACTATGTTTTTATAATCAATTTAAAAATGAAATTTAATCCAATGAATTAAATTTTATTAATTGATAAAAAATTTATATAATTAATCTTCAGAACCAATTAAAATTGTAATTTAACCTTATAAATTAATTAGCTGAAAAACTAGTTTTGAACTAAAATTCAGTATTTTCAGCTAATCATAAAAAAATGAAATGTTTCAGAAAAATATAAAAAATTTCCCCTAAGCTAATTATTAAGTTTCTATTTCAAATATAAAGTTTATTTTGAAATATTAAGTCAATTATATTGTCAAAATTCATATTTAAAATGGGTTCTCCATTAAAAGGTGCTAAAATTGCCTTTATAAAAATATTTGTTCTTATGTTCGAAATTGGGTTTGTTCTTATATTATGCATATAAAAACAAAAGGATGAATATAAAAAATATTTTATTGATTATATAAAAGAAATATTTAATTAAAATAATTCACTAATTGTAATTAAATATGTTTATTAAGACATAAATCTTTTCGAATAATATAAATAATAATATTTATTTTTATATCTAATTGGATCTTATTAATTGGTAAACAATGATTTACTTTTATAGTTATATAAACCATAAATTTTAATAAGTTATTTAATAATATTCATAATCTCTAACATAACATCTTGGTTATATCATATTATATTAGATAATAATATTTTAACAATACATTGTTATTTGGTGAAACTTGGTCTTGTGGGTAATGTAAGCTATCGATGAAGGTCACTCTTGTGTGTACTGTAAGATATATTGGTGTTTCATAAATTGAAATATATAGAATATATTTTAAATATCAAATATATTATAATGTGTCTAGATATTATATTACCTTACGTTCTTGGTGTCACATGTCATACACGCTATCGAATATAAGGTTCTTACTTTATATTTTGGGGGTGTCATATTCTCCCCACCTTATTTAAATTGAGTCCCCACAATTTAAAATAAATAATTATAAAATTTGTTTGATACTTACTATGTTTTAAATACCAAATCATGACAAAGTTTTACAAGTCCCAATCTGTAAAAAAGAGAATGTAAAGTATTAAGGTCACATAGACTACCATGTAACTAGGTCTCTATGTAACATCCTAGGAAATTATAGAATTTGAATTTTTCATTTCTATTAATATTAATGAATTATATATTAATTTTAGTTTAAATGTTACACTATGTGTGATAGCGTACCTAGAACAAAATAATGGGTTTCTTTGAAATCATATGTTGCACACAAGATTGAGATATACCAAAAAATAATACATTATCAATAATATTATTTTAAACGATAGTTATCACCTAGTTGTAGTATTGGCGGGAATGAATAAAAAGAACTATATTATGTTTAAAATGTTTATTAAATGTTTTTACATTCATACAATAAATTTACTAGGTGTAAAATGAGAATAAATCCAATTTTAGGCATAAAAATAATAATATTTTTAAATGGTTGTTTTACCTCTTTTTGAAGGTGAAACCATTTTAAATCTAGTTTTAAAAAAAATTATATGTCATATTTGAAAAAATAAACTTCTTAATCAGAATAGGTACATGAAAATTTAGTTTGTATAAATATTTGGAAATTTTTTGATAACATTCATATTTTAATGAACAGTTAAAAATACTACATTTTAATTCAAAACATTTTTTCATCTAAATTATTTACATATCTAGATTGTCCATTTAATTGTTTTTAGAGTGTAATTAAAATATTTTTTATAATTTAATCCAATTTAGGTTATTTTAATAAATTTCATGTTGAAAATAGATATAAAATCATTTCAAAATTTGGAATGTTTCACTCTAAAAACCCATTTTTAAGTTCTGTTTGCGAAATTAATTTTAAATAAAATATTTTCAATTAGGTTAATTGAATTAGATAAAATTTATTCCAGAATTTGAATTATAAGGTACAAATTATTTTGTATGGTCAATTTAAATTTTATGTATAAAAAAAGTTTTGATGGTAATTTGTTTTACCACAATAAAAGAGAAATTTTGACAAGGGTTGAAGTTAAAAATTAGAAGCTTAACATACCTAAATAGAAAAACATTTAATGGTTGTATGAGGTATTTTTATACCCTAACCATCCTATACAAGATTAATTACAATCCAAAGTATTTAAAATTAATTCCACCTCAATATGGATGGACTTTAATATAAAATAATCAATAACTTAATCACTTGAACCCACCTCACATGAAGTATAAATACCACCTTTCAACCACCCTATTTTGAACCAAAAATCCTTATAGATCCTAAAATTTTGGCCCAAAACTCACCAAAATCTCCACACATATAAGTGCTACGGGTTTCAACAAAATACCAAATCCAAGGGTTTTATGGGTCTTTCAAGGAGGGGATATTTGAGAGGTAATTTTCTAAAAGTACCTCTCTTAATTTCATTTCCTTTTCTGATTTTTCCTCACCTCCTTCATCCATCAGTGAACGAATAATACATAACCATTTATGTATTGGAGTTTTATGTTTATAATGTAATATATCATATCCATTTCAATTGTCACCTCCTCTACTCAAATAAATGAAGTTGTTGTCCAAGTTTTTCTAGTTAATGGCCTCAATGAATAGTGTTTTTGTTATTTTTTCATTTACCGCCTTCATGGATGGTATTAAAACTATTATTCTGGTAAAATAATATTATAATATGTACATTATAACCTATTTTATATTATATATATTTTATATTAAACATACCTTCATACTTTGCATATTTTTTTTAAATGATAACTTCTTTTGGGGGCATGTGGACTACTACCTCCACAAAATAATGCAATTCATTCATGCATCACATGGAATTTATTAAGGATTGTTTTAGTAAAAATATATTATATAAATAAAATAGTAATTTTTATGTAATTATATTAGATATTTATAATTTTATTTTTATTTTAATATTTTTTTCACTCTTTCAATAGGACATGGAAAACAAAAATAGCGTTCAGGCGTATGTAAGACCTACTGTCTCCATGGATGGTGTTTTTAGATTTTCTAAAATTATTATTATAAATACTTATATAATGAATATATAATATATTTATATTGTGTTTTTTAATTTTGAGATATTGGACTTATGACTACGTGGAAAATTTACGTCATAAAAAAGATCATTTTCAACTCAAGTACCGAATATTGATAAAACGTCCTATATGAATTTAAATAATTATTTAATTTTTATAAAATAAAAATAAGTTATATAAAAGGAATAATAAAATATAAAAAGGTTCAAAATAAATTATAAATTAACCTAAGTATATTTTTCAGAAATAAAATGATTGTACGTGACGAGTCGGACTCAAGGTAAGGGAATTTCTGAACTGAATTTCCACTCATTGGGGTTTATGCATAATTTGTTGATTATATTATGCTATGATTATGCATCTAATAAGTATTTATTTATTTATGTTTTAATTTCCACTTCGATTTATTTTTATGTAATTTTTATACACATAATCACCACATTGAAAAATTCTTACGCCATTGATACGAACTTTATAAAGGAATTTGTTAACCCAATTTCCATTATTTAGGTTAAGTTTCTATTTATTGATTATATCGTTCAACTCTTACATGTGAAATAAATTTTGTAATATCTTATATTTTATTTATATCTTTAATTTCATTCAATTTTCTTAAATGTAATCTTTTTATATCGAGTGTTTGACTTTCCATAGAAAAAACGAAAGGAATGTTTTTTATCGTGTATGGTGACAATGAATTATTTACCATCATAACCTTTATTTGATACATGGATTTCTCTATAAGACTCAATGTTTTTAAAATAAAAATAAAAACAAAAATAACATTTCTTACATTTTGGTATTGAAAATAATTTTGATAAGGGATTTATTGTGTCAATATCTTGTTACGATACCTTTTTATTGCAATGTGGAAATGTTATTTTTCCATTATTCCTGATTTATATGTTGTGCTTATGTTTTTGTTCAAGGGAGTTACATATCTGTATGGGTGGTTCTATGATAATGTTATTGTGGGTGAGCCTGTGATTTCTCTCTCTAATTAATTGTTTAATGAGATGAAGGTATATGATAAGGTTTCTCCTATGAGATTTGGTGAATATACTATAATAAGTATTCTAAATGTAAATATGATGGTTAATACCTATGTAACTGTGAATGATACAATGTAAGTATGCGATGGATGAATCAATTTAGCATTATAATTTATGATTTCAATGTTTTTTAGGATTCTTATGATTTCATTAGGTATGTTAATGTGTTTATGTTTTATGGGTTAAAAATATTATTTGGTGGAAATGTTTTCATTGACTAATGATCTCATTCTTTATTCTATCTCCCTTACAGTGATTTTTGTTCTCATACCAAATTTTGGAAATGTTTTTAAGAGGTTTTAAGGATGTGTAAGATAAAGGAAAAAGTCATTATGATTTTTATCAATAAAGGAAATCATTTTTTATTTACAATGTTTAAGATTGAAGGAAAAAATGGATATCATGTAGACTTGTCTACATTGTAAGTTTTGAGATTTTATGTAATTGTCAAATCCTAATTCTAAAAAAATATAAACCTGAAAATATCCTAAATGTGAATTCATTACTAAACTCAAGAATATGTAATTTTTAAGTCTAAGGAATTATTTTTGGTATCATAGGGAGGTTTAGATAACTTTAGAGATTAGGGTGATATTTATGCATAAGCTACATGTTATATATAACCATAATGGTTATCATGATATAAATAGTCATAATTATTTTATATAAATTGAATGATTTTGAGATAACATGAATTAGTATATCTTTGTGTTTATCTTCCTCATATGATTATTTTATTGATATAATCACACTAACCTTTTTGGTTTTAGAAAATGGATGTATCATCAGGCACCAAAGTAACAATAGATGTAAAGGAAAATGTGGTGGTTCTATGAATAAGAAACCAACTCAAATGGGGATCTAAAATGAAAACTATTTTGGTTATAATAAACAAACTATCATGAGTAATTATTAACCACTTAATCCTTGCTAATTTTTATAATGCTTCATATATGAGAGAAACGAATCCCTGTGGAAGTTCAGGTAATAATGATCACAAAGGTAAGCATATTGATCAACATATGTGTCAATGATGTGGAATGAAACACTAAATAACATGATTTAAATGGTTGTGAAGGTGTTATAGATGTGGAAATGAAGGTCATAAAGAAATAACCTTCCATGGAAAAAGGAAGAGCTCAGTTGACTCCAGGAAAGGGAAAGAAGTTATTTCCTTATTATTAATTGAATGTTTTAAATGCGGGGAGTATGGAAATTATAAAAGTAGATTTCCTATGAAGAAGGTTTAGGAATGGTATTAGTATGACTGTAAAAATATTTGTTTAGAAATAACTAATTTCATTCCAATTAAAGATGTGGAAATTGAAAATTACATATGAAAGGTATGGATTATTTCATAACTCATGTTTTGACATTATTGAATCTTAGGACATTATTTGTGTTTTTTATTTCAAGAAAGAATTATTAAGAAATATGATCGAAAATTTTGGTTAAGGGATCATGAATAATTAGGCATGATTCATAAGTCTATATACAATGGATTTAATTATTATGTTAGATCTATGGATGATGAAATGTCTAAAAGTATTAATGATATATTCATGATGGGATTACTTATGATGACATTTATAGTATGTCTATCCACTAGGTTTGTTATGTGAAAATTTTATTCAAGTAATAATTATCTTCTACTGTGTGGAAATAATTAAAAATCTAAGTTTAATCTTTAGTGTTTATATTATCTTTATTTTGAGGTAATTGTGGGATATTACATTTTGGGATGAAAAATAAAAGTTATTAGATATCTTTTGAGGTTAAAAAAAGTTATGGTTAATTTAATGTATTTTATCTCATTTTGGGAATGTTATAATAATTATACAATTTTTTAAAAAGGACAACCCACAGGATGGGTGAAAACCCACAGGATGTGTGGCAACCCATTTTGTCCGTCAAGGCCGCTAGAATCGAACCCACAACTGAAGGGTGACAAGGGTGTATCTCTTACCACTGGCGTATGTGAAGTCCCTAATTAGTATGGATTTTTATTTATAGTTAAATTATTTTATGGAATAAGAAGATATTTTATTTTGGGAATGTATGTTTTATCAAATAGTTATACATGGAATAAGAAACTGATTTGGGAGTTAAGTGAAAAATTTTATTTTAGAAGTTTTTCACTATTTTTGGAACCTTATATAACCATGTAAAATAGAATACTATGATATCTTATTTGAGGAGTAATGGTTGAATTTTATTTTGGAAGAATCTATGTTTTTATTACAGTCTTATGGCAATTCAGGTTATTTATGGAAATGATTAACCTATCTTGAAGAATATGTGATTATGTTAACTACTCTTTGGTATAATACATTAAGAGTGGTTGATGTTTCATGAAGATAAATGTTAAAATTTAACTTGGATGACTATATAATCAAATAATAATAATGTTTGGGTTTCAATTTTAGCTTAGATAATTTATAGAATTTTAAGGATGGTTATTTGTTGAATGGTCTATATTGACAATTGGGGTTTTCTATTGAATTTTGGAGATTAAAATTAGTTTTTCTTTGTTCAATGGTTTATTATTATAGTGAAATTTTTTGATCTAATCCTATACTTTTTTGTTTTGGTTAATGTTTAAAGGTAGAATAAATTGATATTTAATATTTTTTGGTTTATATGTGTTTTTAGAAGTGGATTATAGTTTTTCAGGAAAGAAAAAGTCATATTTAATACTCATCATTTGGAGAAAAGGATGAGTTTGTGGGGGAATTTAATAAATGGATGAAACAATACTTATCAAGTAAGTATATTTCCTTATCTTATTATTCTATGTATTGAAACAATTCCTCAAATTTATTAAAATGATATTAAAATAAAAACGTTTCACATTTAATTTTCCTACTATGAAATCATCTAATATTTAACCCATCTGAAGTTTGTGGTTTTTTTATTATTACCTTTATCCTGATCATGTTTTCTTTCACCCACCATCAGAATTTGACAGTTAGTTTTTAATTCATATCCTTTTTTTTCTACATGTAATCCAAGTATATGTTATCTTGGGTGACCTTTTACTTTACTTTATTTCTTTGAAAGTATAATTTTCATCAATTTATTCCCATCTTGGGATTTCAAGGAAGTAATTTTTAAAATTCATAACATATTTACCGACACCAAATTAAAAATTATAGGGACACAATTTCCAAAAGGGGGGAAAATGTAACATCCTAGGTAAATATAGAATAAGTCATTTTAAAATCTATGAATATTTATTAATTAGATATTAATTTTAGTTTAAAGGGGACACTATTTATGATAGTATACCCGACACAAAAAAATGGGTTTCTCTGAAATACTATGTCACACATAAGACCAAGATATACCAAAAAATAATACATTATTAATATTATTATGTTAAATGATAGTTATATCCTAGTCGTAGTATTTGAGTGAATGAATTTAGCTAACAATATTTTTTTACTCATGATTATTAATTGTTTTTACATTTATCTAATAAATTTCAATGTCTTAAAATGAGAAGAAATTTAATTTTATGTATAAAATCTCTAATATTTTTAAATGGTGGTTTTACCACCTTTTTATGGAGAAAAAATTTTAAATATAGTTTTTTAAAAATTTATATATTCTATTTGAAAAGAAATTATTCTTTAGAAGTAAGACATCAAAATTTAGTTTGGATACTTTTTTTGTTTTTTTGATAAATATTATATTTTAATGAATAGTGAAAAATATTTCATTTTAATTCAATATTGTAGTTTTGTCTAATTTATTTATATTGATATATTTTCATTTTAATTGTTTTCAAAGTGTAATTAAACTATTCATTTACCATTGAATCCAATTTAGTCTATTGGAATAAATTTCATGTTGAAAATAGATATAAATACATTTCAAACTTTTGAATGTTTCACTCTAAAACACTGTTTTTTTGTTTTGTTTGCAGAATTAATTTTCAATCAAAAAAAATTATTTATATTGAATTAGATAAAATGGATTTAATATTTTTAATTCGAATGTCCATATAATTTTGTAATGTCAATTTCAGTTTTAGGAATTAAACAAGTTACCATGATAAAACAATTATTTACCATAGTAAAAGTGAAATTTTGACGAGGGTTAAAGTTAAAAGTTAAGATCATAACATACCAAAAAACAAAAAGATTTAATGGTTGTTTTGTAGGTTCTGGGCAAAGTGGAAGTGAATTGGTGGGTTTGATCAACTTAGTTTTTGCGTTAAAACAACGTTCAATCTGAGATCCGTCATGATAATAAAATATAGAATTTCGGAATAGAATGAAGAATGAAAATAAATAGAAGGGTCTCAGAACCATAAATAGGATCATCATATATTGGTTATAATTAATTAAATTAATTGACAAAAATTACCTTGATGGAATTTTTTCTTCTTTAATGTTTTCCGGTCATGTTTCGATGTGAGTCATTGTTGCGTCGTAGAAGCCAAGTGTAGACTTCCTCTAGAAGTGATCCACACATGCACCACGTATCTCTAGATGTTGCCAAATAAATCTCTGGATGCTAGAATAAAGAAGCCTTTCTTGTGTTGTCCACCCTAGATCGCCTTGATTCGATAGAGGAGGATCTCTCTTGGTCTAGATAGCATTCTTAGAGGAAAGAGTTCTCTCAGCCTTGAGAGAATTTTCTAGAATTTTTGTGCACAACGATTCATGGAAAAGTGTTGGGGTTGTGAAGATACTTATAATCAGGTTTCAGGTTATAGAGTTATGATAATAATAAATGCGTTACGAATTTTATTTATTTCATTAACTCTTATTGAAAACCACTATATAGAATCATTAATTCCTTGACATACGCCCACACTGATTACAATAAATATCATTTAATAAAATAATATTATTTCCTCAAAATCCTGACTGAAAAAACTACACGATGTGTAATCATTAACACACGGCGTGTACTTATTTTTCATTTCCTTTCCAAAACGAAAACTACAGGATGTGTAAATTCAATGTACACGGCGTGTATATCTGGTTTTTTCCTTTTATTCTTTCTCCAACATTAAAACGATTTAGGATTCCTTGAATTATTCAACCACATACGAGAACAATATTTATTCTAATTTAGATACTTGGATACACTTAGTGTGTGACCCTCTAGGCATATTTCTCGTAGGAATTAAGTGGGATTTCTTAAAGTCTAGGATTACTATCTAGCAATGAGTCAAGGCACCCAAGAGAAATAAGTTAATGTCAAATTGATGTGTCCCCTCATACGAACATTTACCGTGTAATTTAATCCCTCTGTCTCAATATCTCTAATCAAGTGGGTTGCATGATAGTGACATCAACCCTTGTGCTCGATTATTCTTTATTTTACTTTCTAGAACTGAAATCTCCCATACCTTACCATAGATATGGATTTATTTGGGCTATATCAATTCTATAAAAGGGCCTGAGATATATAATTCCATTATGGAACAGAAGGGACAAATCCTTTCTCGGATTATCTATTAATGCAGTATCACTCGTGATACACCCAACACATCCTACCTCCCTGTGAATAGTGTGTCATCACAGTTTTCATCAATACATGTAAGTGCAAGAGTTTTAATAACCATTAATAATAATCGTAAAGTCTATGGACAAATACACACGTCTGTAGAGAAGAACATCCAATGACACTATGAAATGTGGATTTCTTACCGGAGGGTCTCGTTCTCATAATATTTTCTTGGATATTACCAACGACGCAAACCATAAGAAGGTGCCTCAAATTTTTATAAGTCCTCACCCCTAATGGATTTTATTTTTTGTGTCCCTAAAATAACATCATCCAGCCAAAGAACATATATTCAAGAAAAGTGTTATGGCACTTCTGGGTTCTCATCAGTGCAGGGATCCTTTATGACCCTTTAATGCAACAACTATCCTTAGGATATTATCACATGCATTGTCACACGGAAGAACAATCAATATGTGATAAGGTATTTATTAATGAATACAGTACAAAGTTGTTGGTTCTAGGCCACAAACTCCAATAGACTCCCATTTTGACTAGATCCAACTGCTAACAACCTTTAACCCGCTAGCTCTCACTTGATATTCATGCTTCTGCTGCAATAGGCCTTTAGTCATGGGGTCCACAACGTTGCCACCCATGGACACTCTACTCACTCCAACTTCTCCCCTTTGATATAAATCCCTCAAGAGGTGATACTTATGGAGTATGTTCTTTGTCCGTTGATGTGAACTTGTTTTTTGAAAGAGCCACCACTACAGTCTTATCACAATACAAAGTTATAGGAACTTTACTGCTAGGCACCACATCAAGATCCTAGAAAAATTTCCGAATCTAGACGGCTTCCTTGGATGTATCAGAAGCCGCTATATATTCAGACTCCATTGTAGAATCGGCTACCACTGGCTACTTTGAACTCTTCCATATCACATCTCCTCAATGGAGACATAACACATATCTAGATTGCGACTTTAAATCTTTCTGATCTATCTGAAAACCAGCATCAGCATACCCTCTAATGAAAAGTTCTTCATCTAATCCATATACTAAGAACATATCCTTAGTTCTTCTCAGATACTTAAGGATAGTCTTAACAGAAGTCCAATGCTATTCTCCTGGATCTGCTTGTTATCTTCCTACCATGTTCAGTGCATAGGCAACTTTATGCCTGGCACATAACATGGCATACATGATGGATCCTATAGCCGAAGCATATGAGATCTTACTCATTCTATCTTTCTATTGTCGTGTCTGAGGACACATTTTCTTAGAAAGATGTAGGTCATGTGACACTGGAACCAATCCCCTCTTTGATTGTTCCATACTTAATCTCTTTAGTATCTAGTCAATGTATGTACCCTGACTTAGTCCAAGAACCCTCTTGGATCTATCATGAATGATATTGATCCCTAGAATGTATGCTGCTTCACCCAAGTCCTTCATAGAGAAACACTTGTTCAACCAGTCCTTAACTGATTGTATGACTGGTACATCGTTCCCAATAAGCAACATGTCATCAACATATAATACCAGGATAATGATCTCATTCCCATTAAACCGATTATAAACACAAGCCTCACATTCATTCTAAATGAAACAGATTTTTTTATGGCTTCATCAAATCAAATGTTCCCAGACCTGGATGTTTTTTTAATCCATAAATGGATTTATGCAACTTTTAAACCCATTTGGCTTCACCTGGTGTAACAAACCCTTCTGGTTGTGTCATATAGACATCTTCCTGAAGGTTCCCATTAAGGAATGCTATTTTTACATCCATTTTTTAAATCTCATAGTCATGGTAAGCTACTATGGTAAGTATGATTCTTATGGATTTAAACATGAATATTGGCAAGAAGGTTTCATCATAGTCAATTCCTTGACGCTGTCTGAATCCTTTATCCACTAGCCTTACTTTATAGGTGCTAACTTGACCTTACATGTCCAATTTTATCTTGAATACCCATTTTCATCCAACAGGATTTACATCAACTGAATCATTGAACAGAACCAATACGTGGTTCTAATATATGGAATCTATCTCATAATTCATAACTTCTAGGCATCTTGCAGCGTCTGAGCTTTCAACTTCTTCTTTTTAGAAGAGAGGTTCATCATTTTCCAACAATAATGATTCACCATCCTCGGTGACTAGAAAACAAAATCTCTCTGGTTCCCTTTCCACTCTTGATCTCTTATGCATTACTTGTGTTTCCAGAACCTCTTCCATGGGGAACTTTGGAACTTGTTCCTGTACCAACTCCGATGTATCTTAAGCATCAACTTAGTCGAAGTCAATCTTGATCCCACTATCCCTTTTAAAGATGTGCTTCATCTCAAGAAAGACGGCTTGTCTGGTGACATTCAATTTCTTATCTTGAGGGTTATATGGGTAATATCCTTTTGTTTCCTTTGGATATCCTATAAAGGTACACCTCGTGCCCCGAGGTTCTAGTTTTTGGCCTAAGAAGGGCTTGAAAAATTCCTCAAATCCCCAAACACGTGTATGCGAAAAATGGGTTTCTCTCCATTCCATAACTTTGAGGGAATTCCATTTTCCTCCTTAGTTGGTACTCGATTTAATGTGTATGCTATAGTTTGTAATGCATATCCCCAAAAGGATAATGAACGATCTGCACGACTCATCATCAACCTCACCATGTCCAATAAGATGTAGTTCCTCTTTTAACTAACACCATTCTACTGTGGTGTATAAGGATGAGTGAGCTGAGATAGAATCCCGGACTCCCATATAAGATCGACGAAAACTTGGTTCAGAAATTCTCTACCTCAATCCGATCAAATTTTTTTTATCTTCTTACCAAGATGATTCCATACTTCATTCTTGAATTCATTAAATTTCTCTAAGGCTTCTCACTTATACTTCATTAAGTAGACATATCCATATCTACTCAAATCATTAGTAAATGTAATGAAGTAAAAATATCCACCTATAGCTTCTACTAGTAATGGTCCATACACATCCATGTGCACTAATCCTGGAAGCTCTATGGCCTTTTCACCTTGTCCACCGAAGGTCGGCTTGGCCATTTTTCCTTGTAAACAAGAATGACATCTATCAAGTGGTTTTAGCTCAGTAGAGTCCAAATAACCATCTTGGCAGAGATTTGTCAAGTGCTTCTCATTTACATGACCGAGATGGTGATGCCACAACTGGGTGATGTATGAGTCATGTGAGTTTGTTTCGTTATCAATTGCCAAAACATGGTTTTCATAATTTAATACATACAAAAAATTATTTAAATGTGCCATACCATAACTTACATTGTTCTTATGAAAGATACAACCCTTATTTACAATATTGAAAATAAATCCATCCATATCAAAACAAGATACAGAAATTATGTTCTTGGTAACAATAGGAACATAATAATAGTTATGTAAAACCAAAATAATCCATGTTGGCAATGAGAGGTGGTAATTGCCAATAGAAGACGTAGCCAGCCTTGTTCCCTTGGCAGCTCTAAGATCCACCTCTCCTCTGGAAATATTTCAAAATATACTTGGTTCATACATTTGAATACAGATGTGATCCCCAAAAGCTATATCTAATACCCAATGTGTACAAATGGAATGATTACACTCGATAACGAACACACATTTAGCATCCCCACGCTTCTGAGTGCAGTTCCTATTCTAGGGGACTTTCTTGCCACATAAAAAATATATTGCCTCCCATTCCTTGCCCTGCCTCTGGATCTTCCCCTTCTTAGAGGGACGACGCTCAGGGGATTTAGACTGTTTATAAGTCTTTGGACCCTTTTCCTTGTCCTTCCTTTTCTGATTCACCATAAGGACTGTGGGTTTGTCACGCCCCATGTCGTTATCTACCTAGAAAATTAAAGTCAAAAGTTCCGATAGACTCTTCTCATTGTGTCTCATGTTATAATTTAAAATGAAGGTAGAGAAGGTCTTGGGAAGTCATGATATAATGGGATCTATATGCAAATCATCTGATAATTTAATCCCTAAGATGTCCAAATGTTCAATGTAGCCAATAATATTGACTACATGAGGCCCAGCTGGTTTAGACTCTCCAATCATACTTGTAAACAAAGCATTGGAGATCTCATATCTCTCTTGTCTCAACTTCTCTTAGTAGATATCCTTAAGGTGAGACATCATGCTATACGTATCCATGTTTTCATGTTTCTTCAAGAGAACATTAGATATGGATGATAGAATGAAAAATGGAAATCTATTGCATCATCAATATGTTTCTCATAGAGAGATATTTCCTCATCATGGGCCTCTTTCCTAGGCGCAACTAGAACATTCTCTTCCAGCATATACAATTCCCTCTTGTGGCGAAGTATGACGCATAAACACCTCTGTCACTCTTGGAAATTGGTGCCAGTGAGAAGGTTTTCCTTCTCAAGTATGGTTCACAATGATATGCTTGAAGTCATTTTTCTTGTCATTTATAAAAATTACGATGTGAAATGGTTTTATATATTTATAAAACTGATATAAATAAATAAATTAATACTTATTAGTCTCCCACTATTTTATCAAAATCCAATAGCCCTCACCATTGACTTTGGAATATTCTATTTCCTGAATATTCTTATGGCAAGGAACCATATTTCCCTTCCCATTACCCAAACTAGGGTTGTTCAAGAAACTTGAAGGGTTTTAGGTAGGCATTCCAAATTCCAACTGCATTAACATGTAGCTCCTTGATCCGCTGAGTGGACTCCCCAATCCATAAATCCTTTTATTTTTGGATGTCCTCAACCTTTGCCTCTTGGTCACACCATGTCCTATTGTGCCAGTCAACCCTTGATGAGAACCAAGTCATGTCAACCCAAAACCTTGAATTATAATTCCTTGATAATTGAAAGTACCGTAACTAGGGCTGGTCAAGAACTCAGAGCTATGGTTTGATTCTAACTACGATTATTGAAGGTTATACCAACTTAATATTTATTTGAGGGATTTTATCCTTATACATAAATTTCCATTTTATTATCTTTGATTACATGCTTTTTAATATTAAGTTGGATATACTTAGGTGAATAACCATGTCTAAGATAATATTTACGCATAAGCCATTATTATTTTAGTTCCATCTTGCATTCTTGTTAAATTCATTAATTGTGTGATCGTGAAAACACACCCACAATAAATAAACTATGCAACTGACAAAAATAAAATAAATAGTATGATCATGAGTTTTTTATATTGGTTAATCTATCTACCTATTGATAAACTAACCAAAAACCTAGGAGAGAAACACCTTGAACCTTTCAGGTTCATGTTTACAACTTTCCCCCTATCCACCTTTGTATCTCCTTGGATTGGGTTTACCATGGATTCTGACTTAATTCGCCTCCACTAGCTTGGGAGATCCATCCATTACATATGAATTTATCTCACATGAATGTGAGGGGTAAAAGTGGGTTATACATAAAAGAATCTTTGGGCACGCATGCCCTATATATTAATGAGGAGAAGGCTCGCAAGACAAAAAATTTAATTTAAATAAATAAATTAAAAGAAACCATTCACATACAAAGGTCCTGGTATAGATCATGGTCATACAAACATGCAATGATATTTACACATAAATAAAACTAGCATTCAATTCTATAATCGTTATTTCCTAAGATAAATCAAGCTTGAATCAATTAATTATCTTTAATTAATCAATACTTTTATCCTAAACCCTTTTCTGAATTTCCTTGAGATTTTCATCTATCATAATTTTAAAAAAAGAAATTAATTTAAAATTATCGTTGTACGTAACTTGTACCATGGAGGACACTCAGTGAATTCCATTTCATTACACAGATGTTAAATTAAACACATATATATAAAACAACTATAACGTGTTTTGCCTCAGCTTTACACCTGCACTATGGTACACGTCCCAAGGGTTTGTATAATAAATAATATATTTTAATAAATCTATGTAATTTGGATGAGTACACGATATGCAGTTAGAACTACACGACGTGTACTTCTGTTCACCGTCCATCTGATGTACATGCTCGGGGACATGGCGTGTAGCTATACTTCAGAAATTTTCGAAGTACACGATGTGTTCAGTGGGACACATGCTATGTAGTATCCGCGTTACACGGTTTCTATCTGGGAAGGCTGTGTAAGGGGTATACGGCCCAACCCTAACCCGAAGGGACTACACACCTTGTTCAGTGGACCACGTGACATGTAATCCGGAATCCATGTGCCACCTGTTTCTGGTTAACACACAGTGTCATTTAGGACTTAGGTATACTCTAATACACGACCTAATTTGGAGGACCAGTCTGATGCATTTAACCTAGACTACATGATGTGTAATTCTGAATAAACGCCATGTATTCTTGTGTTGTACGACTAGGAATGTTTGGTACCTTCAGATGAGATCCTCTATTTTATTTTAATCAATGTTAAAAGAAAAATTTGTTTCTATAAGGTGAACGAGAAATGAGAGAGGAGGAACATATCTCGAGATTTAGATTTAAAGAATGATTAACTTTAATTGAAATAACTAAATTATTTAATTGGTAAATCACCAACTAAAAAATAAATAATTATAATCAATGATATAAACTCCCTCTGATACCACTTGTAGATTCCGGGCACAACGAATGTTAGTTAGTGGGTTTTACCAACTTAATTTTAGCATTAAACGATGTTCAATCTGAGATCCGTCATGATAATAAAACGCAGGATTGTCAGAATAGAACGAAGAATGAAAAGAAAGAGAAGGGTCCCAGAACCATTGAGAGGATCATCATATATTGGTTATAATTAATTTAATTAATTCACAAGAAATACCTCGATGTAATTTTTTCTTCATTGATGTTTTCTAGTCACGTTTCGATGTGATTCAACGTTGCATCACAGAAGTCAAGTGTATAATACCTCTAGCAGTGATCCACACATACACCACGTATCTCTGGATGTTACCAAAGGAATGTCTAGGTGCTAGCATAGAGAATCCTCTACTTGCATTGTCCGCCTTAGATCACCTTGATCTGATGGAGGAGGATCTCTCTCGGTCTTGCGAGCGTTCTTAGAGGAAAGAGTTCTATCAACATTGAGTGAATTTCCAGAATTGTTGTGCACAACTATTCCTGGAAAAGTGTTGGGGTTGTGAGGATAATTATAATCAGGTTTGATGTTATAGAGTTATGACAATAAATAAATGTGTCACACATTTTATTTATTACATTAACTCTTATTGAAAACCCCATGTCAAATCATTAATTCCTTGACATGCGCCCATACTGATTATAATAAAGATCATATAATAAAACAATATTATTTCATCAAAATCATGACTAGAAAAACTAAATGGCGTGTAATCATTAATACATGGTGTGTACTTGTTTTTCATTTCATTTCCAAAATGAAAACTACACGACATGTACATTCAATGTACACGGCATATATATCTTGTTCTTTCATTTTATTCTTCCTCCAACATTTAAACGATTTAGGATTCCATTAATTATTAAACCACATATGGGAATAATATATATTCTACTTGAGATACTTGGGTACACTTAGTGTGAGACCCTCTAGGACTCTTTTTCATTGGCATTAAGTGGGCTTGCCTAAAGTCCAAGATTACTGTCTTCCAACTGGTCAAGGTACTCAATAGAAAGAAGTTAATGTCGCATTGACGTGTCACCTCATACAAATGCTTGCCATGTAATTTAATCCCTTTGTCTCGATATATCTAATCAAGCGGGTTGTATGATAGTGAAATCAATCCATGTACTCGATTATTCTTTCTTTGACTTCTCAGAATTGAACTCACTCATACATTACCATGGCCATGTACTTATTTTGGCTATATTAATTCCATCAATGGGCCTAAGATATCTATTTAAATTATGAAATAGAAGTGAAAAATCCTTTCTCGCATTATCTAATTAATATAGTATCACTCATGACACACCCAACGTATCCTACCTCACTTCGAATAGTGTGTAATCATAGTTTTCGTCATTATATCTAAGTGCGTGAGTTGTAATACACATTAATAATAATCTTAAAGTCTAAGGACCAATACACACGTCTGCAGATAAGAACATCCAATGACACTATGAAATGTTAATTTCCTACCGGTGGGTCTTGCTCTCATAATATCCCCTGGATATTACCAAGGGCGCAAACCCTGAGAAGGTGCCTCAATGTTTTATGAGTCCTCACCCATAATGGCATGTATTATTTGTGTCCCTCAAATAACATCATCCAGCCATAGAAAATATATTCAAGAACAATGTTATGGAACTTCCAGGTTCTCATCAATGTAGGGATCCACTATGAATCTTTAATGCAACAAATGTCCTTAGGACATTATCACATGCATTGTCATGTAGAAGATCAATCAAGATGTGATAAGGTATTTATTAATGAATAATGTACAATGTAGTTGGTTCTAGGCCACCAAATCCAACAGGGTTGAGGTGTGGATATGACCTAAAAATCCTATACAAAATTAATTACAATAAAATTTCTTGGAAATTATTTCCACTTTTATATGGTAAGCTTCTAATATAAAATAATAAATAAATTAATCCGTTGAACCCACCGCTCCTCAAGTAAAAATTCTACCTCTCCACCACCCTATTTTGAACCAAAATCCTTTTAGATCCTAAAAATTCTTCCCAAACCTCTCATCCTAACTATAACCATGTATTGTTGTAGATGGAATCACTAAAATACAAAATCGAAGGTCCTCAAGGGTCTTTAAAGGAGGATGTGTTCAAGAGGTAATTTTCTCAAAGTACATTTCTCTATTTCTTTTTATTTTTCTACTTTACCCTAACATCTTTAATACATCAATACATGATTAATAAATAATCATGTATATACTTATGTGTTATGTTTATAATGTAATATCTCATATGTACATCATTTACCACATCCTCTTATTCAAATAATTGAAATTTTTTCCAAGTTATGCCGGTTAATCACCTCCAAGAATAATGTTTTTGTTCTTTTTTCCTTTACCTCTTTTATGGATGGTCTTAAAACCGTTATTCTAGTAAAATAATTTTTTTATATTTATATTATATCCTATTTCATATTCTGTATATATTATATGAAACATACCTTCTTACCTTCCATATTATTGTTATCCAATAACTTTTTTGGGGGGACATGTGGACTACCACCACCTCAAAATGATGTGATTCATTCATGCATCAAATAAAATGTATTAAGAATTTTTTAGTAAAAATATAAGATATAAATAGAATTTTATTGCTAAAATAATGATATTTTATATTTATACATATTTATATATATTTTAATTTAATTTAACTCTTTCAATACGACATGATAAACTAAAATAGTGTTCATGCATATATACAGTCTACCGTCTCCTGGAACAGTGTTTTTAGATTATATTCAATGATTATTATAAATGATTATATAATAAATATATAGTATATTTATATCTTGTTTTATATTTTGGAGATGTTGGACATATGACCACATGGACAATTTACATCATAAACAGGTTTATTTTCTACTCAACTGCCGAATATCGAAAAAATGTACGATAAGAAATCAAATAGTTATATAATTTCTATAACATGATAATAAGTGATATAAAAGGAATAAAAAATTAAAATGTTATCATGAAATTATAAATTAATATAAGTTTATTATTCAGGAATATAACAATTGTACATGATGTGTCAGACTCAAGGTAAAGGACTTTCTAAACTCAAATTCCACTCATTGGGTTTTATGCAAACTTTGTTGATAATATTATCAATAGATTATTTGTGGAATAACTATTTATTTATTTATGTTTTAATTTCCACTTCCATTTATATGGATATATTTTTTCTACACATAAATACCCCATTAAAAATTCTTATGTCAGTGATACGAAATTTTTAATGGAATTTCTTATCCAAATTTCCGATATTTTGGATAAATTTCTACTTCTTGATTATATCGTTCAAATATTATGTGTGAAATGAATGTTTAAATATCTGATATTTTTTTATATCTTCAATTTCATTCAATTCATTTTTAAAATAAATCTTTCAATATGGATTGTTTGAATTTTCATACAAAATGACAAAAGGAATGTTTTTTAATGTATACAGTGACACCAAATTCCTTTATACCGTAACCATTATTTGATATTTGGATTAATTTATAATCCTTACTGTTTTAAAAGGTAAATAAATACTATAATACATTTTCAAGTATTTTATAATTTAAATTGTCTTTGAGAATAGATTGATTATGTTAACATCCTGGAATGATATCTTTTGATTTGTAATGTGGAAAATATTATTTTTCACTTATACATTATTTATGTGTTGTGATTATGTTTTAGTTTCTGGTTATTTCTTATTTATACTAGTGGTTCCATGATAAAATGATGTAGGGTGAGCCCATGATATCTCTCCAATGAATTGGGCAATGAGATTGAGTTAAATGATACTATTTCTTCTAAGAGATTTAGAAAATATAATTCGATAGGTATTCCCAATGTAACCATGAAGGTTACTTACTATATATATTTGAAAGATAAAATGTATGTTTGAGATGTATTACTCAAGTTAGATTTTATGATTTAGTATTTATAAGATGTTTTTTGTGAATCTTATGATTTCATGAGGTATATGAATGATTTTATTTTTTATCAGTGAAAATATGATTTTGTAGAAATGCTTTCATGGGCTAATAGTTTCATTCCTTATTTTATATCCCTTACTATGATTTTTTTGCTCATCCATAGCTTTTGAAAATGTTTTCCATAGGGTATAAGGATGTGTAATAGAATATAAGACCTTAGGAAAAAAATTTCAAGAAGGGAAATCATGTTTTATTTTACAATGTTTTAGATTATAAAAAAATGGATAGCGTGTAGACTTGTCTACATCATAAATTTTGAGATGTTATGTAATCATTATGGATTAATTCTCTACAGTTATAAACCAGAAAATATCCTCAGTGTGAATTATTTACATAACTCAAGAATATGTAATGTTTATGGTTGGGGCCTTATACTCTAAGTATGATAACATCATGTAAAGTGGACATAACTACTTGAAGGAAAATCATATATATTTATAAGGTGAGATTGAGTTCTTCATTAAAAAACAAGTGAATGATCAAAATAATGTTGAGAGCCTCAAATCCATAAATATTTTATGATTTAGTAGACCACCGGTTCAATAAAAATTAACATATTCATACAACATTTTATTTCTAAGTCATTTTACTAATGTTGGGTAATTATTTTACTAACCAAGAACACAAGGAAACATTTTTACTTGATAGGCTTCTCTTTTATATGAACACTCATACTTTTTTTTCATCAATCAAATTTTAATTCTTACCTTTACTTCCAAAAATAAATTACTAATAAAAAAATAATCCCAAAGCACTAAAATAAACTTTTAAAGGATCTTAAGGCCCATAAAATGATTGAAAAGTCTACCTATTTTTATTTAACTACATTCTAAAAACAATATGTTTTATAGATTAATCTTTAATCCTTAAAAGTGATACAACTAGTTCATCGTTAACATTTATTCATAAAAAATGTAAACTAAATACTATGAAAAATTAACCAGGACATTGCGTAGGTTAGTGGTTAGCATGAAACCCTTATCGTCCTTTGGGAATGTATTTAAGACATGTGGCCATGATGTATTTGATTATTTTTCACCTGACTTATAGGGTATCCTTTTCTTAAAAAAATTAATATAATTTCCAAAATAAATATTATGGACATACTTGAAATTACCTGAATCACTAAATAGCCTTTTAACTACAGTTTTAAATAAAAAATCAATACATAAATACTTCATCAATTTTAACTTGACATGGGTCCTTCTATGGTCTAGGGTTTATCCATAATATCATTTCTAGGATTTCTAAATCATGAAACATTATTTTTAATCTAACATAAATTAGGTTTAACCTAGATTAATCATTATCCAAATCCTTTATAGTGATTTGTAAAAAAAGTGAATTATCCTAACTATATCCCCAGGTAGTGTCAAACGAGGTGTGCAGTACGCCCTGTTGTCACATACTAGGTTACCCTATGTCAGGACTAAAATACCTTTTTAGAATTTTTACTCCCAAGTACATATGTTATAGAACCACATCCACTTGTATTATATAAACATGAATGCATTTCTAGAAAGTCACACATAATCTATACCTTACCAAAATTTTATGATGTTACTATATAATTGTCTTTAAATTCAACCTTTAGTCTATGATTTATAACCTATGTTTTCTTAAACCTTATTCCTAAGGGTCCTACTTAACTTCTTTTGATTCCAACTATAGAGTCTTGACCTTGGAATCCTGAAGTCAGTGTTTACTATAAATTAAATTGGCATGATTATAATGAATCAAATATTAAAGGAACAAGAGTTTAGTGGTCTTGGTAAACCATATACATACATGAGAAAATAATAAAATGATTAAAAAATATATTTTATTTCTTATTTCTATGTAAATAACATCAAGGATAACTCCAATCCATCTAGTAAATCCATGTATATCTTTCCTCATATTGTTCTTGAATTTTAGGTGAAAGAAACATAATAAGGGTGAGATCAAATGCTCATTAAGAGAAAAATTTAGAATAAGAAATAATGGATCAACGAGATTAATCATTATGGCGTGGTAAATAATATAACACATATACCATATAATCAACAAACTGATAAGGATGTTCTTAAACATTATGGTAAAGAAATAAATGAAAATACCTGTCATTCAAATAACTAGATAAAGTTAAATAAATATGGAAAGGTAAGAAGTTGAAACAAATTCGATTTAATCAATGAATAAAAAATTAAATTCAACTATAGATTTATTGATTCAAAATATCATAGATCAATAATAAATTGAACTAAATGAGGTAAATTCTTAATTATTGTACGCCACAAGACAGTTTATCGATCATGTTAAAACCCATCTAAAGTGGCTAGCCAACTATTTAAGCTCACGAGACTACCAATAGAATGAGGGGATATATATAACTGAGCTCTACTCATATTGTACCAGTCAGAATCATTCCTTATATATCGAATAATCAATTTAGAAATGTTCCTTATCAAATATCTTGTATAGAGTAAGATATAGAAATTTATCAATATTTACCCAAATATGAAAATAACATTCAAATTAAACACCATATAACAATGTTATATATTTTAGATAGTGAACATATCCCTGATATAGGATATGGTAAATTAGAATAAATTCAATTTTCAATGAACATATGAAATTGAATATTTCAAGGGAACAAAAAGAATCAAGGAAGTGAATGTGAATACTATCCTTGGAAAAATAAATCATAAACCATCCAGAGGAATTTTAAGAATGGTATCAATAAATCATACCCTATGTGGAGTAAAATAAAATCTTTTTTCATTGATTATTGAAAATATTATAAAAATATCATTTTAAAAAACATTCTTGATGAAAATAGCCCTTTGTTTTGAAAAACCTTTTAAAAAAATATATTTGAAAATATATTTTGAAAAAAATTTCTTTAAAAATAAACAATTATAATTTTAAAATTATGGTCCAAATAAATGATAGGGGATAAATCCTTACATGTCATAAAAGGTAAAAATAAACATTCCTTTTTTTATGGAAAAAAGGGGTAGAAAAATTATTTATTTGGAAAACTAAAATGATATTCCTCTAAATGATTGGTAAAGGACATAGAAGGGTAAAAATTTCATTACTGAATCAGTTAAATTTTTTTTTTAATTTTTTAATAAAACAAGGTTTTTTGATGAAAATAGGTTCTCCGACTAAAGAGATAATTGAAGTCAGGTTTTCATAAATACATTTTCTAAAACACCTTGAGTACCAAAGAGTGAAAAAAATGGTACTAATAATGTTGAATGATCATGAATAACCATATTAGAATAAAAGGATTTATTTGACGATGGTAATATAATTTCCTCAAATGGAAAAACCATTGAAGGATCATTAAATTTATCATTGAGGAAAATAATCATTAAACAAAACAAAATGTCACATACCACATTGAAAAATTTTAAACCATAATCCTCATGAAGGAATCATATTAAATTAATGTCATAAATAATATTAATATAATTTAATTCATGATATAATTTATTAAAATGGGAAGTATATACTCCAAAAAAATATGTAAGTGGTGAACATGACATTTATCTCATGCATGTAAAAAAGTCAGATGAGAATCCCTTACCTTGTGTTTTATTTTAGGTGAACGTCACTTAAATTCCTATATAATAGTATTAAACATTTTAATAAATTATTCAGGAGACATAATAATACAAGTTATATCATATATGAGACTCTTATAATATTTTATTACCCTTTTTCTAATAACCATTCATTATTTTTACCACTTCGGGTGTTAATCGCATTGTTTGTCAAGTATGTTTTAACTTGTTTTTTGTTGATATTATTAAATATAACATGGTAATATCATATCCATAATGAAATACATATTGTAAATACAATATAAATCTAGTATATATGAATCTATAATAAACCATAATATTTGGAGATAATAAATGGAATGCACAACTCCTGGAGATGGTAATCCGTATGTACGCATGAATTCTACTTCCATTTCATTGTTGTATTTTAAAATAATGAAATTTAAATGGTATATATATACATGTATATTATAATTACTATAACATATTTATGTAATATATTTCATATATATTTATTAAAATTATCTTGAATATGATGAATCCTGTGAACGAATCACATTGCTTTGAGGGGGCGGTAGTACGCACTTCCTCAAACGATGTTATCGTATTAAATTAAAATGAAAACTATTAAGGGTATGCGTAATTAAATTATTAAATAAATATAAATAAATAATAAATATCATAAATATAACATATAAATAGAGTGTCCATCATAATGGCCACTAAGAGAGGTGGTAAAGGAAAAATGAACAATCATTGTTTCATGGGGTAATAGTTAGCTATACACAGAAATAGTATGTTATTTACCAATTAGATGAAGGTGTGTGTATGTGTAGGTAAAAATATTAACATAAAAATATCCCAGTATATTTAGGATAATTTTTTTATGCGATCATATAATAAGAAGAGTATATAGAGTTACAAATAGAAATAAAACTAAAAAGTTTGATAGAAGATGTTACCTCTTAATCGGGTAACTTATTTTGGTTTATATCAAAACGCTTCCTTAGAAGGATTTCATACCAATGGGAGGATTAATGGTATAGGGTAGGGATTTTTGGAATCTACTTTGTTAGATTTTTTTTTGAGCCAAAGAGGTTTGAGAGGTGTGAATAATGGTGATAGTTAGTGGCCTTTTATAGGGAAGAAAAAGGACTCACTTGGAATTTTTGGAAACAAGTTAGGTGTACAAAGGTTATTATCTAAAAAAAGTCATTAAAAACTAAAAACACATAATAATATAAGGTTTATGGATGTGATATTTCCATAAAATAGTTTTTGGACAATTTTATAGGTTATTTGGGCCCTTACGTTAAAGGTTTATTCCTTTATTAATCATAATTTTTCCTTAATAATTGAAATTTATTTTAATTACATTTAATAATTTTTTTTGGAAAAAAACAAGTTTAGTATTATAAGATATTATAAATTAAGATTATTCAAAATATTGAATCCATTTTTGGAAAATATTTTTATAATAGTCTTTAAAAATAATTTAAAATTCATCCAACATGAGGGACAACATTGTATGTTTTTAAAGAAAAAATTATTGAATGTTTACTATGTTTTTATTATCAATTTCAATGTGAAATTGACTCAATTTACATAAATTTTATTAATTTATAATAATATGATATAAATAAATATTAAAAAATATTTAAATAATAATATAATATTATATATAAATTACATGAAAAAGAAGTTTTGAACTAAACTTTAGTATGTTTAACTATTTATTAAAAAATGAATTATTTTCGAAAAATTTCAAAATTTACTTGTAAACAAATTATTATGTTTTGATTTAAAATATGAAGTTTATTTTTTCATATTAAATCAATCAATGTTCGAAAATTTAGATTTAAAATGGGTTCTCCATTAAAAGGTGATAAAAGTACCTTTATAAAAATATTTGGTTTTATGTATAAAATATGGTTTTTTGTTATATTATGCATATCAAACCTAATTGATGAATATTAAAAATATTTATTTGAATATATAAAATAAATATTTCATTAAAATAATTCACTAATTTTAATTAAATCTGTTTATGAAGATGAAAATCCTTTGGAAGCATATAAATAATAATATGTCTTTTTTATATCTAATTAGTTACTATTAATTAGTAACCAATGAATTAATTATATATATATAAACCATAAATTTTCATAAGTTATATAATAATATTCAAAACTACCAACATAATGGCTAGGATATGTCATATTATATTGAATAGTAATATTTTAATAATACATTGTTATTTGGTGAAACTCAGTACTGTGTGTAACATAAGCTATCGAGGAAGATCGCTCTTAAATGTAATGAAATATATCGAGGAAGGTTTCTCTTGTGTGTAATTGAAGCTATCTTAGTGTTTCATGCATTGAAAAAATATAAAATATATTTTAAATAGTAAATATATTTTAATTTACTGAGATATTATATTACCATACATGCTTGATGTCACGTGTCATACACGCTATCGAATACATGGTTCTTACTTTAATTTTTTGAGGCATCTCAAAAAATAATTCAAAGAATCCTAATTGGGGGTTTCCAACATTTATTCCATCAAAAATTACATTTGGTTCATGGACATCAATAACCATCACAATATGATATAGTAATCAAAGGTTCTATAATGGCCCCAAAAAACCATACGAAGATAAAATTGAGGTTGAAGGAAAACATTTAAATTAAATTACAATCTAATTGCACATGGAAAAAATGAACTCATATCACACGACACATAAAAATGAGAGAAAAACATATGGATTAGTTAGGTACAACCTACCTCATTCAATTTTAATCCATCTCCCTAAAATACTCCAAAAAAATCTGACCAATATGTAGATATTGAGAAATATAGAAAAATAATTGAAAATATACATAATAATAAATAGATCTATAAATATGATAGAAATAGTGAGAGAAGGGAAGAGGTGTAACATCCACTAATCCCTAAGTCACTCATGTGGAAAAGAGTTTTTATAAGACCTTTGATGTGCCTCCCTGTAAACTACAGGATGTCGACTAGAAATGAGGGTGTGAAATGTGTAGTGGGGAGACTATAACCCCTTCCATGAAGTGTCATAGTAGTAAAAAATAAACCATATAAATGTATGAAATAAACATGTTTAAAAATAATAAAACAAGAATATGTGCCAACTAAATAATCTAATTAATAATAAGGGAATAATTAAATTTCATTATAGAATGTAATTTAATATCATATTGTAAACAATACCAGTAAAAGACTATCCGACACCAATAAGGAATTAAAAGTCCCTGGTGAAAAACCCCATGTCAGTCCCACCTCCAAACTCTAGCCCATCTAGTAAGAATCAATCAACTACAAGATCCTTTTACCAATTCCAAACCTATAAGAACATAACCTGCTTGGGTACCGAATGAAGATACAAATTGGGTGTTATTATAACCTAGTTGGTTGACACCACCATGTATAAACTAACTTTTCTAATAACTAGTGTATGTAATAAAGTAATAAACATGTGTATTAGTTAATTAAACAAATAATAAAATATAACAATAACATTCTTCAACACCATGATTGAATATCTTCGAGCATGACTTACAACCAGGTCAACCGTAACTATATAACCATAGTAAATTAACTTGCTTCATCACCATGCCAGAATATCTCAAAGCATGTCTTACGACCATGCCAACCACCACCATATAACCATGGTAAATTAACCTTCTTTAAAACCCTTCAAGAATTTCTTAGAACATTTCTTGCAACTATGCCAACCAATACCATACTACCATGGTATAGGCAAAAAAATTCAGGCCAAATCCCAAGAAGCATTACAACATCAGAGTCAAATCCCTATAAAAATTAGAAAATTGGACTGGGGAAATCCCACTCAATATAAGCATTACAAAATGGGACCGGGCCAAGCCCAATCAATATCATCATTAAAAAATATAAGTGTGCATCTTATAGGTCCGATCCTGATATATAAGCATTTCAGTTTGGAACAAAAGTCCTATTATACAACATTGATATCAAAATATCACATCATAAATCACAATTTTTAATTAAGATAATTAACATTTTGATTTCATATACTGCATTCAATAAAATCATAATGGATTAACAGTTATAAAAATAAGTAATAATCCATGAATTAGGGTCTCTATATCTGTAGCGGTCTAGAATTACTTCCAGTGGACTATAATTGATACATATCAGGGCACTCCATGGGCGGCTGCACCCCCTGGGCGGAACACAACACCATCCCCAGTGGAATCCATTTCCTCATGAAGCCCTTGGGCGGAGAGCCATGCTTTATCCAATGCTCACATGTGAGAGTTCCCAAGGATTGGATACGTTCCTACCTCCATTGCCTCTGATACCAACTGTAGAGACCCGAAGCTAGACGTACATAGAAATTACATTACTTTTGCGGAATACCTAGTACATAACAAAAACACACACACAAGGATCATAATAGTTTAGTGTCTTTGGAAACTCGGAATATAATCTTCTAATCGTGGTGAAAGATCTTCAACATCTCTCATAAAGATCTTCCTTTTTTTATACCTAAAACCTTTCTTTATATCCTGGGGAAAAGAAAACATAAAAGGGTGAGCTCAAACGCTCAGTAAGGGTAAACAAAAGAAATATCAATCACGTCATATTCATAAGAACATAACATTTTGGAAATCATAACCTGCAAAAGAGAGCATAATTTCATAACATGAGATAAATCATGGCAGTGAAATGTAATCACAATAATCATAACTTAAAACATGAAACTTTGTGGCATTCACACATAATCATAGAGAATCATTTCTTGTTAGTCAAGACTCATTGCCAAGACTATATTAGTGGACAAAGTCCCTTTCTGAATCAAGTAACCCTCGTTTCAGTCCTGTTTCACTGAACCGGTATAACCTACCATTCCAGCCATGTCTATCTCATGAGATATAAAATCTTTACCCAATGCATTGGAGGGAGATATAGGTCCCACCCATCTCATAATGATACCATTCTTATGTGTGCCACAAAATCATAAATCATACATCATTGCATAACCCATGTAATACAAATGGGAATCTTAAACATCATGACATCATAAAACAATTCATATAAGACAAAGGAATTCATAAAAATATTTCCATCAAAACATAATCAAATCCATGTAATAATAGGGATAGAAACATAATCCTTTATTATCTTAGATGGAAAATAATTTTGATAAAACACTTGAAATCCATTCTTGAGGAAAATATCCTTTCTACTTCAAAAACACTTTTCTTTTCTTAACATGTCATACAATTATAAACTAAAAGAAGTTGATTAAAAATAAACATGAAAACTTGTAAAGGAATCTTCTTGGAAATAATGTTTCAAAAATCCATTCATTCCATATAAGTCAAAAAAAACATTCTTCGTACTCTTGTCGGAAAAGTCAAAAAGTACCTCGTACGAAAAACGACAAAAGATTCCTATCATATCTTTTACAAAAACTCATCGAAGGGTAAAATTGGATATAAACTGTTGTAGAAGGATGGAAATAATATTACATATTGAGGGAACATGGATGTGGATGATAAAATACACCCCAGTAAATACCAAAGTAAAAACAATCTTGGATAAAAATGAGATTGCGATATTTCCCTTACCTTAGGTCCGACTTGCTTTGTAAGTTTCCGAACCTCCTATTCTTTGAAACGCCTATTTGAATCCTTCACTTAGGGAACTAAGATTGGTCTTTGAAGAAGTCCAGGACCTCTAGTATTATTCTAGGGAAGTGGAGAAGGGATTTTGGAAGGGGTTGGCCGAGCTTGAAGGCTCAAAGTTGTGTGAGGAAGAGAGGGAGGATGTGTCCTTTTATAAGGGAGGAGAGGGGCACCTTAGGAATATCTCAAAATAATATTTTATATTAAAGTCAAAATCAGTTTATAATGGTTCCAAAGGGTCTTATTTCTAAGCTAAAGTGGGGATGGGTCGAAATCCTTTCAACCAAAAGGATTTAGACAAGTTTAGGTTATTATTTTAACCTTATCAATTAGATTTAACTTTAAGTTAAATAATTTAACTTTTACCGTGTCTTTTGTTTCTTACACTAAATGGTTAATACACATACTATAACATGCCAAACGAACCCCAAATTGTTTATTATTAATATATATATCCTTATCTAAGTCATTTGGCCGAACCTTAGATTTTTAGGAATAAAATAACAATTAATAATATAATATTTGATTTAAAATCTATTTTTTGTCAATTTTGACACTATTTGATATATGATTTTTGTGAAAGTCATAATAGAATTATATGTTCGAACTAAGTTGATTAAATCAATAATAATATATCATAGTTAATTAGAAAATTAGTGGAATTCATAAAAAGTCTCAAATTATATTTATTTTGGTATTTATAACATCAATTATGTCAATATTTCATTAATAAGATAATTACTGCATCATCATTGTGTCATAAATAAATTAACTTATTTGATGCCTAAAAATTACAAATAAAATACCATTATGTAGGAAATCATTTTAGCTTTCTAATGAATATTTATAGTCGAATTTATCTTATGTATAACCCCATATTAAAAATGATTTACTTATTAAACTTTCATTTTAACTATTTTAACTATTTATTAAATAAAATAATATTAAATGTCATAATCTAATCCAAGTGGACCTAAATGGTCATATTATATTCATAAGGTTGTTTTTGGTCGAATTACACTTATCCAATAGAATTAGGACATGTGTTAGGGTAATAGTAATATCATATTTACCCTTAGTTACCCTATTTAATATTAACCGCGGTAAAAAACAGTAAAAAGTTACTATTCACCAAAAATTATTTTCATCTCATTGAACCACATTTTAGTCCTTGATATTAACCGTGCCTCTCGGATTTTCGAAATTCCATTCACAGAAGCGGTAAAATTAAGTTTTATGCAAAATTCAGTTTTTAACCTACCACTTAGTGGTTTCACTATTCATCAAAAATTGAAAGTTTTCAGAAAAATACCAAAAATTAGGCCTAAGCTATATTTGATATTATGAACTCAAAAATGATGTCTATTTTACCAAATTCAAAACATATCAGTTGCATTAACTAATTTAAAAATTAATTCCCGTCATCAAAACAAATAGCGTGTTTTTAAGAGATAATAACTATCAAAAGATTGAAACTTGTTTATAACTGGTTTAAATGTGAAATTACATCCAATGACCATAATTGTATTAAATTGTAAAAATATATTCTAAATATACTTTAAAACCACTAAAATTAATAATTTATAACTATTAATTATTTCGATTAAAAAAGTTGTTTTTAATTAAAATTTAGTAATTTTCACTATTTATTAGAATATGAAAGTTATCCGAAAAGTACCAAAATTTCACCCTAATCTAATTTCGATATTCCGAATCCAAAAATGAAGTCCATTTTGAAAAATAAAATTTACAAAATTTCAAAAAGTGGTTATTACTATTCATAACGGCTAGTTTTAATAATATCTTAATAGCGTATCGTTGTTCAGCGAAACTTGGTGTTGCGTACAATACATGCTATCGTGGAAGGTCGCGATTGCATGTAATTCAAGCCAGGTCAGAGATGTGTGTTGTGAAAGCTCCTTTTGGTGTAGCGTATAACACAAGACATTAATGAAATTAAAAAAAATATTTCTCATAAAATCTCGGGGTGTTACATTCTACCCCCCTTAAAATGAATTTCGCCCTCGAAATTCGTCGGGGTTATAAATTGTTTACTATTCGAAAGTTTCTTTAATCGAAACCCACATCGTAAAAAAAATACCAAAACCAATCTTTAAAAACAAAAGTATGAAACGTAACGGTTACCCAAATAAACTAATCACTGGGTTTCCACATAGGTGAAAATATGGATATGGAAGAGAAATCTAACCATCATGTTCTGATGGAGAGTGGTAGAAAACATGGCTATGGAAAAGCTAGCAATCAAAAATCCATAAATTTGTGATGATCTAAGGTACCATCTGATTAATCAGATATAAGAGCACTAGGACAACATTTTTGGTTTTCAAGATCATTTCCCTAAAGTTGATGAAATTGGAATTAGAAGAAATACTTTCGTGATTTTGGTAGAGTCTCGCTGTTTTTCGTTCTTTGGACAATTTGTACTTCATCTCTTAAAGAAATGAAGTTGAATTTGTCATTCGTGATGTGTTAGCAGATCATGTGATAGAATGATGGGTCATTCCATCTGTCTTAAAAGGTTAGAAAAGTTATCAAAAAATACATAAGTCCATCTATAGTGACATTAATGATATATGGTTTCTAAAATGAACTTATACTTCATATATCATACTTCTTAATATAATAAAACTAGTTTCTACTAAACATGGACTTCCTGTAGGCCAGTGGTATGCGATAAAGGCCAGTCGCACTTCAGTTGTGGGTTCGATTCCCACCTCCTTGTCCGACGCGATGGGCTGTCGCCCGTCCTGCAGGTTGTCCTTTTTCTAAAGCTATATTACTATAACATCCCATCAATAATATCGAAAAACGTTATATCCTAACTTATTCCCAACATAATCCATTCTAATCTTTAGGCTTATCTAAAATACTTCAGTCCAAGCTCATAGTATAAAGAAAATGATTACTTGAAATGTCACAGAATAATCACATGAATGCCATCATTTATCCCCCATATATCATAAGATATATCTTGTTGGTCAAATTATAAACATGTGAATACCTTAATCATGTATTCTCTTGAATAATGAATACCCATTGAACCTTAGTGAAAACATGAATGCAGTTAAAAGTTAACACTTTCCACATACCAAAATCCTCAAAATTCTATATACTCAAACCATGATATCACTTAGTCCTTATATCAATCATGAGCTCATGAATACAATCGAACATCTCATTATCTTCTTATCCCTTCATTATGCTCATATCATCTGTTTACCCAAAATGTCTCAATCACTTTTCATGGTTACCGGTACCATAAAATTATTGAAAACCACAATAGACCATAAATATTCCAATATTCCACAATACTATATACAACATTATTTTGGAATCCCATTACATAAATAGTTAATCATTCCACCACATCGTTGTCATATTCAACATCGCCAATAGTGATTGCATGTGACATCCCTTTATCCTTTGCCTTAAGCGGTTGCTCATGTCGATCATCACTAACCCTTGGATTAGGGCATTTATTGGCATAATGTCCCATCTCCTTGCACTTGAAACATTGAAGTGTTGGTGGTGCGTTCTCTGCAGTCTTTTCTTTATTCACATCATTAGAATCCCTTTTCCCATTACTTCGACACTCAGCTGCTCGATGACCTTCTTTTCCACACTTAAAACATTTTCTAGTCCCTTTAAGACAATCTCCACCATGCTTCTTTCCACACTTTGTGCATAAGGAAACATTCATCTTCTTTTCACCATTATTCTGAGATTTCTCCTTGAACTCCATCTTTCGTTTCTTGTCAAAACCATGAGATGGATATGTAACACCAACTTCTATTTCTACCTTGATAGCACAACGCACAATTTCTTCATAGCTACTGAAGTCTCTTATAGATAATGCCCTTCGAAGACTTAGTTTTAAGCCACTGAAAAATCGATCAACTTTACTTTCAGGTTGGATGATAATGCCAGATGCGTACCTTGCAAGTCTTGTAAAATTCGCTTCGTATATACCAACAGATTCATCATCCTTCTGCTTCAGCTCAAGAAACTCCTTTTCTATCTTTGTTCGAAGAATACGAGGGAAGTACTTACTGAAAAACATGTTTTTGAACTCGTCCCATTCCATGGACTCAATTTCATCTCTTGGCCTCGTATTCTTGATAAGATTCCACCATTGATCAGCTTCACCTTCCAAACGATATACTGCTAAGATGACTTTATCATGTTCAGAACATTGAAGAACTGAAAATATCTTTTCAGTGGTACTGATCCATTGTTCAGCGACAAGTGGATCGGAAGACCCACTAAAAGAAGGTGGACGTTGCCTCATGAAGGACTCAATAGAATATTGTTCCCTTCTCTGATCATTTGGAAGTCCAGAATGATTCATAGCTTGTGTAAGTATAGCAATAAGATTTTTCACTCCATCTCCCATAACATTTGCTTGTTCAGGAGGACAATCATTGCATTGTCCATTGCATTGATCAACACGGTTCCTTCGGGTTCCAGCCATCGTCTAAAACCCAAAAAGAATAGTGTGAGAGGCAAAAATCATGCTAAGGAAAACAACATTATAAAGGGGGAGTATCCTCAATATCTAACTTCTTAGGTTAAATTCTAAGATAGTTTCCGTAGTTATAGGACTTTATCGTATACGTATACTTATCCTTAGGGACATCCCTAGACAAACCTTATAAATATCTCTAGGGATCTCACTAAAGTTCTCGCATCCTAGTTTCCAAAGGTTGGCTAAACCTTTCCTCTGATACCAACTGTATCGGTCTGGAATTACTTCCAGTAGACTATAATTGATACCTATCAGGGCACTCCATGGGCGGCTACACCCCCTGGGCGGGACACACCACCATCCCCAGTGGCAGCCATTTCCTCATGAAGCCCTTGGGCGGAGAGCCATGCTTCGTCCAACGCTCACATGTGAGAGTTCCCAAGGATCAGATACATTCCTACCTCCTTTGCCTCTGATATCAAATGTAGAGACCCGAAGCTAGACGTACATGGACATTACATTACTTTTGCGGAATACTTAGTACATAACAAAAACACACACACAAGGATCGTAATAGTTTAGTGTCTTTGGAAACTCGGAATATAATCTTCAAATCGTGGTGAAAGATCTTCAACATCTCCCATAAAGATCATCCTTTTTTTTACCTAAAACCTTTATTTATATCCTGGGGAAAAGAAAACATAAATGGGTGAGCTCAAATGCTCAGTAAGGGTAAAAAAAAGAAATATCAATCACGTCATATTCATAAGAACATAACATTTTGGAAATCATAACCTGCAAAAGAGAGCATAATTTCATAACATGGGATAAATCATGGCAGTGAAATGTAATCACAATAATCATAACTTAAAACATGAAACTTTGTGGCATTCACACATAATAATAGAGAATCATTTCTTGTTAGTCAAGACTCATTGCCAAGACTATCTTAGTGGACAAAGTCCCTTTCTGAATCGAGTAACCCTCGTTTCAGTCCTGTTTCACTGAACCGGTATAACCTACCATTCCAGCCATGTATATCTCATGAGATATAAAATCTTTACCCAATGCATTGGAGGGAGATATAGGTCCCACCCGTCTCATAATGATACCATTCTTATGTGTGCCACAAAATCATAAATCATACATCATTGCATAACCCATGTAATACAAATGGGAATCTTAAACATCATGACATCATAAAACAATTCATATAAGATAAAGGATTTCATAAAAATATTTCCATCACAACATAATCAAATCCATGTAATAATAGGGATAGAAACATAATAATTTATTATCTTAGATGGAAAATAATTTTGATAAAACACTTGAAATCCATTCTTGAGGAAAATATCCTTTCTACTTCAAAAACACTTTTCTTTTCTTAACATGTCATACAATTATAAACTAAAAGAAGTTGATTAAAAATAAACATGAAAACTTGTAAAAGAATCTTCTTGGAAATAATGTTTCAAAAATCCATTCATGCCGTATAAGTTTAAAAAAACATTCTTTGTACTTTTTTCGGAAAAGTCAAAAAGTACCTCGTACGAAAAACGACAAAAGATTCCTATCATATCTTTTACAAAAACTCATCGAAGGGTAAAATTGGATATAAACTATTGTAGAAGGATGGAAATAGTATTACATATTGAGGGAACATGGATGTGGATGATAAAATACACCCCAGTAAATACCAAAATAAAAACAATATCGGATAAAAATGAGATTGTGATATTTCCCTTACCTTAGGTCCGACTTGCTTTGTAAGTGTCCGAACCTCCTCTTCTTTGAAACGCCTCTTTGAATCCTCCACTTAGGGAACTAAGATTGGTCTTTGAAGAAGACCAGGACCTCTAGGATTATTCTAGGGAAGTGGAGAAGGGATTTTGGCAGGGGTTGGCCGAGCTTGAAGGCTCAAAGTTGTGTGAGGAAGAGAGGGAGGAGGTGTCCTTTTATAAGGGAGGAGAGGGGCACCTTAGGAATATCTCAAAATATTATTTTATATTAAAGTCAAAATCAGTTTATAATGGTTACAAAGGGTCTTATTTCGAAGCTAAAGTGGGGATGGGTCGAAATCATATCAACCAATAAGATTTAGACAAGTTTAGGTTATTATTTTAACCTTATCAATTAGATTTAACTTTAAGTTAAATAATTTAACTTTTACCGTGTCTTTTTGTTTTCTTACACTATATGGTTAATACACTTACTATAACATGCCAAACGAACCCCAAATTGTTTATTATTAATATATATATCCTTATCTAAGTCATTTTGCCGAACCTTAGATTTTTAGGAATAAAATAACAATTAATAATATAATATTTGATTTAAAAACTATTTTGTGTCAATTTTGACACTATTTGATATATTATTTTTGTGAAAGTAATAATAGAAATATATGTTCGAACCAAGTTGATTAAATCAATACTAATATATCATAGTAACCTAGAAAATTAGTGGAATTCATAAAAAGTCTAAAATTATATTTATTTTGGTATTTATAACATCAATTATGTCAATATTTTATTAATAAGATAATTACTGCATCATCATTGTGTCATAAATAAATTAACTTATTTGATGCCTAAAAATTAAAAATAAAATACCATTATGTAGGAAATCTTTTTTGCTTTCTAATGAATATTTATAGTCGAATTTATCTTATGTATAACCCCATATTAAAAATGATTTACTTATTAAACTTTCATTTTAACTATTTTAACTATTCATTAAATAAAATAATATTAAATGTCATAATCTAATCCAAGTAGACCTAAATGGTCATATTATATTCATAAGGTTTTTTTTAGTCAAATTACACTTATCCAATAGAATTAAGACATGTGTTAGGGTAATAGTAATATCATATTTACCCTTAGTTACACTATTTACTATTAATCGTGGTAAAAAAAGTAAAAAGTTACTATGCACCAAAATTTTTTTTCATCCCATTGAACCACATTTTAGTCCTTGATATTAACCGTGTCTCTCGGATTTTCGAAATTCCATTCACAGAAGCGGTAAAATTATGTTTTATGCAAAATTCAGTTTTTAACCTACCACTTAGTGGTTTCACTATTCATCAAAAATTGAAAGTTTTCAGAAAAATACCAAAAATTAGGCCTAAGCTATATTTGATATTATGAACTCAAAAATGATGTCTATTTTACCAAATTCAAAACATATCAGTTGCATTAACTAATTTAAAAATTAATTCCCGTCATCAAAACAAATAGCGTGTTTTTAAGAGATAATAACTATCAAAAGATTGAAACTTGTTTATAATTGGTTTAAATGTGAAATTACATCCAATGACCATCATTGTATTAAATTGTAAAAATATATTCTAAATATATTTTAAACCACTAAAATTAATAATTTATCACTATTAATTATTTCGATTAAAAAAGTTGTTTTTAATTAAAATTTAGTAATTTTCCCTATTTATTAGAATATGAAAGTTATCCGAAAAGTACCAAAATTTCACCCTAAGCTAATTTCGATATTCCGAATCCAAAAATGAAGTCCATTTTGAAAAATAAAATTTACAAAATTTCAAAAATTGGTTATTACTATTCATAACGGCTAGTTTTAATAATATCTTAATAGCGTATTGTTGTTTAGCGAAACTTGGTGTTGCGTACAACACACGCTATCGTGGAAGGTCGCGATTGCGTGTAATTCAAGCCAGGTCAGAGATGTGTGTTGTGAAAGCTCCTTTTGGTGTAGCGTATAACACAAGACATTAATGAAATTAAAAAGAATATTTTTCATAAAATCTCGGGGTGTTACAATATCAAATAATCACTTAGTGTATCATGTCTACTAAACACACTTTCTGTTATTATCCAATTCAATTATGTTCACAATTTTATCACACAACAGGTAGCCATAAGCCAGGTCAAAATACAATTGAAACCAAGGAACTTAAAGAAATGATCCCATTAATTATTTAATTGATTTAGGCATAATCTATTGTTTTTCAAATCATAATATTGCATAAACATGGAAATTATCAAATCATACCGTTAGGATATAGACCCCCTAACACTATCTAACGATCCAACAACACTTCCAAGGGAAAAAAACCATGATAAAAAACGTTCATATGATCTACTATAGAATAGTAGATAAAAAATGATCAAAATAAAAACCAACACCACACACAGTCAAAGTATTTCACCACAACTATTGGAGAACCAATGAAGTTATTGGAGAAACTGGACCAAAACAACACACTAGGAATCAAAGACATTATCATGACATAGAGAAGGGACATTTTCACTCCAAATTCACCTAGAATATTCCATAAGGTTGAGTGGAGATATATGTAGTTAGTTAAAATGAGAAATCGACCTCATGATATACTTTAAAATAAAATCCCAAGGAAATACATGGTAAATAATTTAGTTACACATAGTGTAATTATTTTTAATGGGATACATCGAAAAAACCATCAACTCACATTTATTTTATTAAATTTTTAGAAAATTACAAGACATGCAATACCTTTACACAAAATGTAAATGTTATACAGATGGGGTTTTATCCCTTTTTCCTTTTAAAAATCCCAAAACCCCTTAAATATTATCATCTTTCCAAGAACCCATGAAACACATAACCTATTTATACCCTGACTCTATTAATTTATATAAACTTACGTCTCTTGAATTTAAGTCATTTCCCCACGAATCTCTCCTAGAAGATCCTCTCTGAAATTTCCATGGTTTGGTTTAAAGATGATGCAAAAGTTCTCCAAAATAAAAGTTAACAAAAAACTAATAGAGAGATATACATAAAAAAAGATTGGATATTACAACCTTACCACCATATAACAAATCATCCTTGAGCTACTCCAAAAATCATAGTGACATCTCAGCAAACAAGATGGGCCACTATGTGTTCATATCAAGATCCCTCTCTAAGGTTTTCTCCTAAACTCTCCCATGTATCTACTTCACTTGATCCAACAGTATAGTTTTATCGTGAAGAAATTTATCACTATGACCGACAAACCGTATCATATTCTCCTCAAAGGACACATTAGAAAAAATCTTAAAATCTTCTACACCTATCACATAGAAAAGGTCTAGATGATATATTCTTATCTATGACATGTGGAACACATAATGCATGGAATTATAGTGGTCTAGAAGAGAAAAATGGTATGCCACTAGACTGACCCTTACCAACATATCAAATGGACCTAAAAACCAAGGTGATAGATTTACCAATTTTTTAATAAAAAAATTCCCAATAATAGGGTACACTCTATGGAGAACATGATGAACAACCTAAAATTATAGAGGTCATCTTAAGTGGTCGACATATGATTTCTACCTACTCTGCATAGTCTGTAACTACTCCCTAATCAACTGAACCTACTCAGATGTATCCTTCATGAGACTAAGACCATCAATTGATAACTCGACTTCCTCTAGCCAACAAAGAGGAAAATTACCTAAAATTAATTATAAAGCTTCAATATATTCTATTTTGATTGATTCCTGGAAGCTATTATTATTTGAAAAATCTATGAGTGCCATATTGTTCCCCCCGGAACCACAAGATTTCCAAATGTAGGCTCATAAATATTTCTCTAGAACTTTAATAGCTTTCTAAAATTAATAGTAATTTTATAGATGATAGGTTGTTTTAAAAATAGACTATGATCCCTAATCCTTCTAATGACCCTACCATAAGTGTGATGTGAAATCAGAATCTCTATCTAAAATGATAATCCTCAGAAAACTGTGCATATAAGAAAACCTCATGTACATAAAGACTACCCCGATCATCAACTATGAAGGTTTCCTAATTGGTAATAAGTGTGATACCATATTCAGTCGATCTACAATAACCAAATATAGTTTAATTCGTATGTATTGTTATAGGGAATCCTAAAAAAAATCCAATTTGAGAACATCTCATTTCCAATCACAAATGTGAAAATCATACAAAGCCTAGAAAGCCCGTGCTGCTCAGCTTTCTCCTACAGGAAAGTGAAGCACCTATCCATGATGATTTCCACATCCTTATTATTTCCTACCACCAGAACTATCAATGGAGATAACGATACATCTATGTAAAACCAGGATAAATTAACCATCTAGAAGCATAAAACTCCCTCATCATCTCCTCACATAATACCATAAGAACATATACTAGACCATTAAAAAGAAAATAATTTCCACTACTGATAGAAATTCTCAATTTTGACCCACACAATATAATTTTTCTCTTAGAACTAAAGCATTTAGATTATAAAACTAATCATTATTAATCCGGTCCAAAAGCATGGGCATAACAGATGTTGAAGTTAGAGCTACCCATCCCTGAGACTCTTGAGCATCAAGAATCATGTTTGAAAAGAGGTTCATTATCCACTACTCATCACAAGACTCACATACTACCTCCTTTGGTGTCTATCATATCATGACCCTTTCTAATGGGTCCCATGCTGTGACTCCCTAAGATCACCTCCAATAGGGCAAAGGATAGTGACTAGTGCCTAGTAGGCATATCACTAACTTTGGAGGTGTTAGCCTATATACATGCACACAATCACACATCCCCATTACTATACAATTATAAAATGTAAAAACAACTAAACAACCCTGTATTCATACATCTAAATCCCACAACTAGAGTATGACATGAAGTAAAGTGAATAGGTCCAAATACAATCCCACCACAAAGAGATTGAAAACATGTCCAACCTGAATGTAAAATTGAGACTAGTGTCAGAATACCATAAGAACACACATTGGTATATCCAATATCTCTGTGCACTATCTGGTCTTGTTCAATAAATGACTCTATCAAAAGGTTGATCATCAGCACAACCCATGAGATGTGCGGGCAAAGCCCGTGTATGGTTAAGTATAACAATACACAGAAGGATACCTCAAAACCACAAAGAATATAACAAAAAAATACATTCAGATATACATATGTATATGTCTAAAGAACATAAAACAATAATATACAAAAATACTAGAAAAATAAACATAGTCTCAAAGGTAAGCTACAATTGTAAAATGGAATTCTAGGATTCCATCTCAAAGATTCCACAAGGAACATGTCCAAGAGAACACACTAATGATTCTGATAACACAGATGATGCCCATTCAAGAGGTAACAATCATTGGGTCTTACCAATATAATTAAATGATGAATGTATGAATAGATATGATAAACTGATGAGGATCAATACCAATTCCATGGGGTACACCAAAAAGTCAATATTGGTTAACCTACTAGTTAGAGGATTAGAGCCCAAGTAGTTTTGGTCATGTTGATACCAATAAATGTACCTAGGTTATGAAGATGAATAGATGATATTAATCCCGGCCTAATGGATGGATTCTGAAAACTCTATCCAAGAGGTCATGTTGAAGGGATTGTTGTCATAGGATTAGGAGGTGATTCCAAACTAACCCTCAAGTAATGGATAAGGGGAACACACTCTAACTAAACATTTCTCAGATATAGAGGAAAAGGGCACCAAGCCATCATTTAGATATTATACAACTTATAGAGGTTTGAAACACCATGTCTTATAACCTTAGGCCCTACTTAGTAAAAAACGAGTGTCTCACACCATATTCTTGTAATAGTACATGGAATGTTGGATTCCTGTGTACTCTACCCATGTACTAGTACATTTCTTTTTTTGTGTACTTGCGCATGCCATGTCTGTGTAGGGGAGTATACAATGTTCTACAACCCATGTACTCCTACTCATATTAGTGTACCCTTTAAAGTATAGATAGAGACTCAAGGTAGAGACTACACACCATGTGATAGGGTCACATGTCATGTGATAATTACCTTCCTCTAGTAACCCTATCCGCACCTAGGAGGGTCCCATAAGGCCTTTTTATTCAAGTTACACACCATGTTGTATGGAATTTTCCAAAAAATCAGATCTAGTTCTTTGCATCTCGGACATTACTCCGACCTTCGATCCAGTAACCACCTTTCTAGAAAACCAAGGTTCCATAGCATTTGAGCCTCATCGTTAATGAACAATGAATTGCTGCCATAAAATCCATTCATGAAATTTGATCTACATGACTATATTCTTTGTGCATCGAAGAATTAAAAATAACATGAAATTAGGTATCCATTGCCATAAATTTTTTTTCTGCATCAGTCATCTCACTATTTTCATGTTTTTTCAATCCTAGATCAATAATATTAGATCGTTGTGCTATGAAACCGGTGCATAATGATGGATTCATCGATATATTCCAAACCAATGTCCTAAAAAATAAAACCTATTGTAAACTAATAATAAGGGGAGAAATCATAAGAAAAATCAAGAGGAATGGACCTTTATTGATGTTTGTGTCAATCTCAATTCGTTTTCACTAGGTTGATAATAAAAAAAACAAATAGTCACATAGTAATTCTCTTGATAAATCCCCACAAATAAACACATCCCTAAAGAGGAATGATATGTGAATCAATCCATCAGTCCACTAATCTACATAAACTATAATAATTAAAAATGAGTAAATAATATAATCAAACAAACATGCTACCTTGATTCAGAACAATCACTTATGAATGAGTATTAAACGTTGTTTTTATTGGTGAGCTCCTTCAATTATACTATGTGTTGATCTTCAATCCATGATCCAATTTACATTCATTTGAGGGAGATCCACCATAACTATCTCAAACATCTCTTCAACATCTCTAGGGGTATACAAATAACCATCTTATTTTTCACAACAATCTTCTTAAAGATATCTAATCTATGTGTTATGAAATTGAAATAAGATAATTTAATTAAATATTTTATTTATTCTACGCCCATGAGTAATTTTCCACAATCTCCTTACACTGACCAACAATATGTCATTCCTAGGGTTAACCCCACGTTATGAACTCAATGGTGCCATCAGATATCTAATATGGGACCCCATTTAGATGTTATTCAATTTTTAAGGGAATCTTTGTGCACTTGATATTAAATATATTAAATATATTTTGATATTTGAATTTGGGAACAGTGAGTCTTGGTATCAGACAATTTTTTAGAGACTAGTATCTAAATAATCCATATAATATCCAAACGTAATAAATGAAACATTAGCATCATTACGTTCTACCCAACTTGGGGATTTATGACATGGAATGCCAAAACATGGTCCACACAAAGATATGTGGGTACTAAGAATGAATAAAAGCCTCCCACTCCCATGTTCTATCCTGAATAATCATATGATTCCACCATAAACACACTAAAGGAATTGATCTGCCACAAAGGATACTCTCATACCAATCCTCAATCTCTATCGGGTACTCAAAAATGGTAGCTCCATCCTCAATGTCCATTTCTTCCTAGTTGATAACATGTGATGGGTCATCCATGTACCTCATCAGTTACGATACATCGAAGAAATAATGTACGTAGTCTAACTTGGGAGTTAGAGGTAAGTGGTACACCACCTTATAAACAATATGCAGTATCTAGAAAGGGCCAATGAATCTTGTAGATATCTTGCTTCCTTATAAAAATATATGTAATCTACATCAAGGTGAATCATGTTGGAAAAAATGGTCACCTTACTTGAACTCCAAAGGCCTCCATCATCTATCTGCATAAAATTTATGATGGATCTGTACAGTATTCATTCTATCCTAGATTATCTTCACCTTTTTAGTGGTTACTTGGACGAACTTTGGACCCATGAGGGCCGAATAACCTAGGTTAGTCCGTTAAAGTGATGACCTGTAGGTTTTCCTATAAAAATACATTAATGGTTCCATACTTATGGTGTAATGGTATCTATTATTTTATGAAAAATCCACTAATGGAAGGTAATACTCCCAAATATGGCCAATTTAAAACATGAAATCTCACAACATGTCCTTCAAAACCTAAATGATTCACATTCTGACCTTTTATTTGATGGTAAAATGTTGTGCTCAAGAATTAGGGAGTACCAAAATATTCCTATAATACCTTCCACAATTGTGATGTGTATCAAGAAACATGATCATAAATGAAGGTTGATGGAACTCCATAGTGTCAGAATATCTCTTGAATTTAGACATATCTCAAGCTCTCTACTAAACCCTGCTTAAGAGTAGCCAAGAATTGATCCAACTTGGTAAGTTGGTCAACAAGCACCCATATGTCATTGTGTTCCCTATATGTGCATTGTAATCCCTTCATGAATTATATCAATATAAAATCCCACTTACACTCTATCACCTCAAGGGGTTGAGCTAAACCCCATCAAACTTGGTTCTCAACCATAACTTATTGAAAAATAAGGCATCAAGAGACAAACTCTACAACTAACTTCATCATCCCTATCAACCAAAACTAATGTCATAGGTCGTGGTAAATATTTGACACACTAGGATATACCACAAAAGGATATGTATAAAACACTCTCAGAACCTCCTACCAAAAGGTCATTGGTACCATCATACGTTCTTTGAAAAGAACAGAATTCTCCCCACCTTTAGAAAACCCATTTGGAGAATGTCCAATGGATATTTGAGTATGTAGGGTCTCATAGTTTGAATCCCCTAGTAGTGACTCCTTGAATCACTGTAAAAGAAGAGGGTTGAAAACCGTCAACTAGAGGTAATATGTTCCATCTCTATCCATAAAGGGTAACTGCAATGAGGCCAACTGATATGGTGCCTCATTTATCAACAAAAAATAAGATCTCATTATAAGAGAATCTTTGAATATGTTCACATTACATTGAGTATGAACAATTTGAAAGTCGTAATCTTAGAGGAAATCTATCCATCACATCTGTCTCAATGTAAAATCCTTTTGAGAGATGATTTACTTGAGGTTATTTTGATCATAATTGATGATAAACTACTCAACCATCAGTTTGTGTCACCACATATTTAGTGTAAATAATATTACTTGTAACTCAAGATCGTTGGTAAAATACTTCTTCTCAGGTTGTCTCAACTAACGTGAACCATAAACAATCACTACTTTCCTTTGAATCAAAATACAACCAATCCCATTTCTTGATACATCATAAAACACAATGTACAAGACACCTTCCTTTGGAAATCTCAAGATGGGTGTACTCATCAATTTCCACCTCAACTGCTGAAAATCTTTATGGGACCTCTCCATCCATATAAAAGGCTGCCCCTTTCAGGTCAAATTTATCATGGAATCAGATATTCTAGAGAAATATGGTAGTAATATTTGTTAAAATCATGACAATCCAAGGAATCTCTATACCTCCATGACACTCTTGGATGGCTTCCAAGATGAAATTTCCTCGACCTTTACTGCGTCCTGTTCCACTCCATATATTATGATAATATGTCCCAATAAATGGACCTACTAAATCAAGAACTATAACATCATGATCTTTCAATAAATTTGATACTATCAGAGTATGTCTAGATCTATCCTTAACAGTCTCATGTGCAACTGCTCAGATGCTGATCACACAAGGTTATTGTCGATAAAGACTACTGTGAACCCGTCTATGAAAAGATGAAAGATCAAGTTCATGGGTCCAGTGAACACTAATGGAAAATTTTTAATGATAAATGGAATCACCAAGTACCCATAGTTACTGTAGAAGCATCTGAATTCCATATTCAATATATCATTGTCCCATACTCACAAATGGCGATATCTAGATATGAGTTTAACCATCAAGAAACATCGTGCCCCTCTCAATTCATTGAAGCAGTTATTAATCCTCAAAAGTGGATATTTGTTCTCCATGGTCACCTGGTTCAGGTATTGATAGTCCACACAAAAAATTAAGCTCACATATGCTTTCTTGTTGAACAAAACTGGGGTTGCCCAAGGTGAAACAATGGGTCTAACAAATTCCTACCTCAACAATCCCTATAACTACACCCTCAGATTAAAAATATTTATGGGAGACATATGATATGAGGGAATAGATATCAGTTCCATACTAGGGTGTAGATCAATGCATAAGTCTATCTCTCAATGGGGAGGTAATCCTAGAACATCCTCAAGGAAGACATCCTCATACTCTACAACTACTACAGGAAACGGGGAACTCATAACATACACTACACCAAGGTTTAGTCTAGAGAACTCAGGAGTAATAGATATTACCCTTCTATACATGAGTCCATCCTACACTGTATTAGTTTCCTTTTAACCGTAAAGGGAGAACCTAGTTCCATTACTATAGACACACCACATCCTCTTCCTGAAATAATCAATCTAGACATGATTGTGGATAACCAGTCAATTCTTAAGATAACACCATAAGGGATCATTTACACTAAAAATATATCCCAATAGTATCTCTCACCTCTTAGAGTTAGGTCACACCATTGGAATAAGTGTGTGATGACCGAGTCTTCTCCAGTAAGAGTCTCTAAATTTATGGGTCGAGCCAAGGGATCAACCAGAATTTCTATATCTCGAACAAAATATGTGGAAATGAAGGAATGAAAAGAACTTGTTCCTATGAATACAAAAAATAGGGTATAAAATAAACACAACAAACCTCATATTATTCATAGATGCTATAGGTTGAAATATTTGACCACTTATAGCAGTCCCCCATGTCCAACAACTCCTTGAGCTAATCATGGACCACCTAATGGTGGTGGTGGTAACAAGTCCAAGTGTCTAAAACATCCTAATTCTCTCCCATAACCTCTTACATGTCTAAAACCTTGTGAAACTATCTAATACTAATATTTTATCTACCTCAGAGGATAATCCATAGTCTCTCTATCAGTTGTATGACATTTCATAAAATCTCATACAAGATATCCCCTATCGTCACATGACTAGAACCAACTCCTTATAGGATGACTGGACCCATCCCAAGATCCCTAAATCACATATCCTCAATCTTGGAACCTCATCCTAAGAAATATTGCATGTCTAGGTTCCTAGGACTGATTTCGGCTCCCTACTATCAAGGTCTCTACTTCTGCTTTCCCACTACTAGAGACCACTGGTTTCACCAGCTCAACCAAGAAACTCTTTACCACCAAAGATCTCTCTAAAACCCTAAAATAGGATGGAATTCATAGAGGGATAACATAGGGTAATATTTCTCTACATAGACCTCTCTCAAAGGTCTAAGCACTGAATAACTAGTTATGTAACGCCCCGAACCTAGAAGCCTAGAGTCGATGAATTATTTTAATAAATTGGTAAGATAGAAAGGAATCAACTCCCGAAAGAGCGATTAGTTTAGCAGTCTTGGAAAATAGATTATATACATGAATGTTACATTACACATTATAAAATAACACAAAACATAAATGATCCTTTTAGAACACTATTAATCCCCTAGCTTAACCTACTTATCCATCATAATACACCTCTCGGAATCCTGGGAAAATTAAAACATAGAAAGGGGTGAGCTCATATGCTTAGTAAGGATAACAATATAGTGAGAACTTTCATAAATAATCATAAACATTTTAGGAAATGTATAAGACTAAAAATAATTCCATTTAAACATAAACTTTATCATAATAGGGAAAAGATACAATAAAATAATTCCATTTACTTATTCACATGGATATTATACTATTCTAATAATCACAAGAAATACCAATAGCCAATTTTATAATGATGGAATGCGTAATACCAGACTTCATAAGCACATTGTCAAGGACTTGTGCCAAGACTACAAATAATATTTTGTAAAGGCCGTGTGCCATGTCACTAGTTTGTATCATGAGACATATCGATGCATCGGGGAGTTATAGCGGGCTCCGGCATTCACTTACTAAGTCCAATGCATTTCTCATATGAAAAGGTTTAAACATGACATAAACATTCGTATGAAAGCCAGAATAAGAAATGTCAATACTTTATCCATAAACCATGAATGGTATAAAAATAATACGTCTATTGTAAAACATATAACAAAACCTTTAATACAATATGGAATATTTCTATCATAATAAATCAACTTCAGACAAGTATAAAATCCATCAAAGGATATTGACATAGATGAAAATGATTTGCAAAAATCATTGAGAGATATATCCCTTTTTAATGAAAACATTTAAAATTCACACAATTTAAAAAGGAATACATTTAAATACAATTTTGAATCAAATTGTCCCATAACACTTTGAAACTTTTGAAAGTAATTAACATTTTAAAAACCTTCATGTCCATATATATAAATCCTTAAAAACCATTTTGAAAACATGGACATTAATGAGAATGATTTAGAAGAATAAATATTTAGAATAATTAAAATGATGTTTTAGTAAAAAAAGTATGTTAAAAAAATCCATTATAAAACTCTTTCATTAAATATGGACATGTATAATAAATATGTCCCAGTAGATACTTACATAAAAACAACCTTGGATACTAAAGTGATTGTGAAATTAACCCTTACCTTGCACTTTCCTTTAGTCGAGGGTATTTTTAACCACATGTATAAAGACTGTAGTATGTTTTTAAATTACACCAGAACAATATCATTATTTATGATATCATACATGATCCATTTATTACTTTATACAAACCATTTAATAATAATTTCAATGTTAGGTCACCATTTCGGGTAATAATCGCTTTATTTATCGTACGTGTTTTAACTTGTTACTATTGATTGAATCACTTAGATCATTATTTAAATACTTAAAGAAAATAAAAAATTATTTATCTATCATAAATATTTATAATATAAATATGTATAATTGATGTATATGTATTAAATGGAAAACACCATTTATTGAGACGGTAGGTCGTACGTACGCATAAACGTTGATTCCATTTTCTTATCGTATTGAACAGAACTAAGTGAATAAGATATATGTAAGTACATAAATATATATATATATCTAGTATCATTATTATTTCATATATTACATACTTATTAATGATATATATTTCATAATCATCGCAGATTGGTGAACATGAAAATGAATCTCATCACATCATGGAGACGGTAATCCCTACGTACGCATGAGCGAAAATATCATTATATTGATAGATAAATCATATGTAATTGGACGGTATATCATATATACAGAATAATTAAAATTTTATATTTTATATTTACATAATTTATACTCATTATTATACCCATCCAAATAATTAAGTGTCTGAATAACAAACTACACCATGATATGGAGGCGGTAATCCGTACGTACACACGTATGGTGACATTGTCATTTATAGGATGGATAGAATAATGAATATGGTGGTACAATTTTTCTAATAACATAACAGTATATATATGATAATGGATTTATTATTTTATAATTGAAACAACAAAGAAAGAAAATGTGGAAGAAGAAAAGAACTTGAAAGAGGTGATAAAATATTTATCTCTTTTTCGGGTTCTTCCTTTTGATTTGATCAAAAGGTACACATAGGATGTATTTATGACTAAATTAATGACTATAAAATTAAGGGAGGATTGTTGAGATGTTATTGGGGTAGGTTTTGTAAGAGAAAAATGGATTTTATGGTGTGAATTTGAGATAAGGGGAAGTGACGATTTATAAGAGGGGTGAGGGGCACCTTATGAAAATATTGAAATATTATTTTATAATAATATAATTTTAGTTTTCTAATGGTTTAAAATTTAATTATTTAAAGGATATGGTGGGTATGGGTCTAAAAACACTCAACCAATAGGTTTTAGATAGGTTTGGGTCATTATATTAACCTTATCTTTTAGATTTAAATCTTAGTTAAATAGTGGGACATTAACCATGCCTCTTTGTATTTTTGTATTATATGGTTAATAAACATACAATAAAATTCCAATAGAACTCCAAGTGGTTCATTATTAATATATATAACCTTATATAAGTAATTTGGACGAACTGTAGATTTTTAGGAATATTATATCAATTAATAATATAATATTTGTCTTAAAAACTCTTTTATATCAATTTTGACACTATTTGGTATTTTGTTTTTTCTAAATTCATAACAAAATTATTACTTAGAAAAAAATTTATTTAATCAAACATAACATGTCATATGAACCTATTAAATTAGTTTAATTCGTAAAAAGTCTGAAATTACATTTATTTGGTTATTTATAATATTAATTATTTCAATATTTCATTAATAAGGTAATTACTACATCATCGTTATATCATAAATAAATTAAATTATTTAGTGTCTAAAAATTATAAATAAAATACCATTATTTAGGAAATATTTTTAGCTTTATAGTGAATATGTATAGTATAATATATCTTATGTATAACCCTATATTAAAAATGGTTTAGTTATTAAAAAGTTTATTTTAACACTTTTAACTCTTCTTTGAATTAAATAATAATAAATGTCCTAATCTAATCCAAGTGGACCTAAATGATCATATTTTATTCCTAAGGTTATTTTTGGTCGAATTAAAATTATCCAATAAAATTAGGACATGTGTTATGTTAATAATAATATCATTTACCCTTAATTACCGTATTTACTTTTAACCGTGGTAAATAAAAGTTAAAAGTTACTATTCACCAAGAATTCTTTTTATCTTATTCAACCAAATTTACTTACTGATATCAACCGTGTCTCTACGATTTTTGAAATTCAATTCATAGAAGTGGTAAAATTATGTTTTATGCAAATTTGGAAATGCTCTTAGGATGTGGGTAAAAGACGGTAAAACGTTCGATAAATTTTTTATATATCTAAAATCTTTATAAAATAACTCTAATGAATTAAATTGAACTTATATAGGTATTATTTATATATTTTGACCTAAAATAAATTTAAATAAAATAAATAATTATTTAAATAAAAAGACAGTTTTAAACTATAACTCAGTGTTTTTCACTATTCATAAAAAATTGAATGTTTTCAGAAAAATAACAAAAATTCACCCTAAACAAATTTTGATACTCCGAATCCAAAAATGTTGTCCATTTTAAAAAATAAAAGTTATAAAATTTCAAAAATTGGGTATTAATATTCATAATGGCTAGTTTGATCGGTTATGGTGTGTTAGAACTCGAAGTTGCGTACAACACACGCTATTGTATTATTCAAAGAGAAGTGTACCGTGGAAGCATGGGGTGTTACATTCTCCCCTCCTTCAAATAATTTCATCCTCTAAATTTCTTGAATATTACAGCATAAAAAGACTCAGGTGGTTCTTCATTAAAAGTTCCTCGGGTTTCCACGTTGCCTCTTCAATTTTATGGTTTCTCCATAGAACTATTACGAGAAGAGTCGTCCAGTTTCTCAACATTTGTTCTCTTGTATCAAGAACCTTGACATGCTCTTCACAATAAGACAGATCAGGTTCTAGTTCTAACTCTTCTTAGGTGAGTACATGCGTTGGGTCATGCATGTATTTTCTCAATAGTGATACATGGAACACATCTTGAACTTCGGAGAGACTTGGCAGCATTTCCAAACAGTAAGCTACAACCCCAATTCATTCTAGTATTTCGAAAGGTCCAATGTACCTGGGGCATAATTTTCCCTTCTTACCGAAACATATAACACCCTTCCATAGAGATACCTTCAGGAAAACATGATCTCTTACCTGAAATTCCAAATCCTTCCTTTGGTTATTGGAATAACTCTTCTACCTACATTGAGCTAATTTGATGTGGGTTTGGATTACCTTCACCTTTTCCATCATTTCCTCCATAAGTTCTAGGGCTATGAGTTTTCATTCACCAACATCATCCCAACAGGTTCGTGTGCGACATCTCTTTCTATATAACGCTTCATATAGTTCCATCTGAATACTTGAATGGAAGATAATGTTATAAGAAAATTCTACCAGAGGTAAAAATTGATCCCACATACCTTTCAAGTCATGTGAGAAAGATCTCAACATGTCTTCTAAGGTTTGAATAGTCTATTCTGATTGTCCATCAGTTTGGGGGTGGTAGGTAGTGGTCAAACGAAGTTCAGTATCCAGGTATTTCTAAAGAATTTTACAGAATATTGATGTAAAGTGTGGATCAATATTAGAAAAAATCAATAGGGGTTCTCCATGAAGTCTCACAACTTCATTAATATATTGTCTTGCTAGACATTCACATGGTAAATCTTCACTAATAGCAAGAAAATGTGCTGACTTGGTAAGATGATCAACGATGACCCATATTGCATCATTCCTTCTTGGATTCTTTGGTATCCCCATGACAAAGTCCATCGTAATATTATCCCATTTCCCCTCAGGTATAGGCAGTGGTGGCATGACTCCTCCAGGTTGTTTCTTTCCAGCTTTCAGTTATTGACAAACCATACATCTTGACAAAAAATCAGAAATCTCCCTCCTCACGTTCTCCCACTAAAAATGTTCCTTCAAATCTCTATACATCTTAGTGCTACCAGGGTGTATAGAGAAATTGGAAATATGAGCATCATCCAACAATTCCCTTTCAGATCATGTATATCGGGAACCCAAAGTCTCTTCCCAAATTTCAAAATTCCATCTTCATACACAAAGTCACTCAATCTCCCATCATCCACATCTTTAATATTTTTTTAAACTCTTCATCATCGGTCTGAAAACTCTTTATCCTTTATAGTAAAGATAGTTTGGAAACCATTTGAATTTTTTTTGATGTTTCACCTTTCTTGGTTATCCCCATGTCCAACTTTACTAGATCCTTGTATATATGATCCTTTTCAACACTCATCTTTTTTAGAACTCCATGATCCATTCTACTCAAAGCATCTACCACCATATTTTCCATCTCTAGGTAGTAGTGTATGGTGAAATCATAATCCTTGAGTTGTTCAAGCCACCTCCTTTGCCTCATGTTGAGTTCTTTTTGTGAGAAAATATACTTCAAAATCTTATGATCGGTATATATCTCACATTTTCATCATAGAGATAATGTCTCCATATCTTCAAATCAAAGATTACAGCTGAAAACTCAGCATCATGAGTAGGATAGTTTTTATCATGAATTTTTAGCTGTCGTGATGCATAAGAAATAACCCTATCATTCTACATAAGGACAAAACTAAGTCATTTCTTTGGTGCATCTCTATAAAGAACAAACCCATCATTCCCCGATGGTAGATTCAAGAAAAGAGCATTGACTATTCTTCTTTTCTATTATTCAAAAAGATCTTCACACTCTTTCTTACAAACAAATTTAACCCCTTTAAGTGTGAGCTTCATTAATGGGTTAGCCAATCGGGCAAAATTCGGGACAAAACACCAATAATAACCTGCTAAACCAATAAAACTACATACCTTGGTTATACTCATTGGTTATGGGAATTATTGCATTGACATGGTCTTATAAGGATCAATAGGGATTCCATCCTTAGAGACAATATGTCTAAGAAAAGAAATCTCTTGAAGCCAGAATTCACACTTGCTAAATTGCCCATATAATCCATGTCTTCTAAGAGTCGTTAAAATAATATGCAAGTGAGTTTCATTATCTTCCTAGATTATGGAGTATACCAAAATATCATTAATAAATACCACTACACAGTCATCAAGATATCACTTGAAAAATCTATTCATTAGATCCATTAAGACATAGGGTTCATTAGTCAATCCAAAAGGCATTACTGTAAACTCATAATGGCCATACCTAGTTTGAAATGCTGTTTTCAGAATGTCTTCCTTCATCACACACAACTGATGATATCCAGATCGAAGGTCAATCTTTGAAAACTATTGAGCTTCATGAAGATGGTCGAATAATTCATCAATGTGAGGTCGTGGATACTTGTTCTTTATTGTTATAGCATTGATCTCCCTGTAGTCAATGCACAACCTCATAGATCCATCTTTCTTCTTAACAAAAAGAACAGGGGATCCCCTCGGAGAAACACTAGGGAGAATAAATCCCCTATAACTCAATTCCTCTAGTTTTTTCTTTAGTTCCACTAATTATACATTGGCCATTCTATAATGGGTCTTCGATATGGGCCTTGAACTAGGAATTAAATCAATGGAAAACTCAATTTCTCGTTCTGGAGGATGTCTAGGTAAATCTTCTGGAAACACATCAACATATTCTTGTAATATAGGTACATACTATATTTGAACATTCTTTTCCTCACCCAAAATTATTTCATTATCTTTCTCCATAATAATTGAATTTAGTTAATCTACTAGGGGTATATCTTGATAAGAATTAGGCGGTGACCTTTCTTCTCTAAAGATAAGCTGTCCTTTATCATCATTATCAATAATTGTAACCTCTTTCTTCTTACAATAAATCTTCTCATCATGGTCTGAAATCCAATCCATATCGAGGATTATATCAAATTCAATCATGGGTATGACATTTAGATCACCAAATAAATAACATTTATATTCCTTAATGGGGACTGATTCACAAAAATTTGTTGCAATGATACTTCCCTTAAGAGTTTTTTCTGAAAACTCGATTGTTAAATAAAATTAGAAATATCTAATTTTCAAACAAAACTGGGAAGATATGAAACAATCCGATAATCCAAAATCAAATAAAGAATTGGCTAAACTTGAAAAAACCATTTAATTACCTGCCTCTATGTATTTCAGAGCTTCTACCTTAGTAGTAGTGATAACATAATCTTGGACTTGATCCCTTGGCCTTCTCTGAGGTAAGTTCCCCTGATTCTTAGGACATTAATTTTCATAATGTAAACTTTCTCTATAATTTTATCATTCAACATTATCAACCTCTTTCTTCCCCTTGTAATCACAAGCTTGGTGGCCTTTTTCACTACACTTGTAACAGACTCCCATTCCCTTCAGACAAGTACCAATGTGTTTCATACCACATTTAATACATGATGGATATTCAACTTTTCCCATATTTCCTTTATTTCCATTTCCAGAGTGTTCAGTAGATATCTTCTTCTCTTTCTTTTCCTTAAAGTCGTAAGACTTAGATAATTATTTTTCTATCTTGATAGCACACGAGACAATATCTTCGTATGAAGAGAATGATTTTGATACTAATGCTTGATGGAGAAATGGTTTTAACCCATAAAATAAACAATCAATATTACTTATTAGGTTACATATATAATTTTAATCATGCCTTGGTAACCTTTTAATGTTAGATTCATATTTGCGACATTATTATCCTCCTTTTTCCTCAGACTCAGGAATTGTCTTTCCATATTAGCTCGATCATCATGAGGAAAGTATTTCTCTGAGAAGATTTCTTTAAACTCCCTGCATTCCATATTTGATACTTCATCATCTTATTTTGTGTTTTGAATCAATGACCACCATTGATCAGCATCTTCAGGGAGGCGATAAACTTCCATGACAAGTTTTTCCCTTTCGCTACTCCCCAATGCGTGAAATATTTTCTCTAAGGAATTTATCCATTACTCAGCCACTAATGTATTTTTACTCCCATTGAATATTGGTGGTTGTTTCCTCATGAATAAATCTAACATTGATCCTCTACGTTACAGATTAGGGTGATCCAAATGGGCACACGAGCCTTAGCCCAGTTGGACAGGTATCCTTAAGTGCATCAACAAGACCCATGTTCAAAACCAGGAAGAGGAAAATTTTCAGGGTCACTGTAGCAGCACTATAGTAGACTGTACCCTGTACGGTACTGTAGCATAACTGTACAATGTACAGGTAATGTAGCAGTTACTGTAGTAGGTAATGTTTGGTACTGTAGTAGATGGAACTATTCACCATTGGCCATCGGTTTGGGCTTTTAGTCCTTAAAGATTTTAGGCCACCTAGGCATTCCGGTCATCAGGGCTTTAGGGCCACCTTTAAGGACTTCAGGCTACCACAAGGCCTTTGGACCTCAAGCAGTTTCCCCAGACACAGTACAAAAAAGGAGAAGCCCCAGAAGAAGATTCAAAGCAGGTCCTCACACCAGAGAAGAATGAATTTTTCAGAATGAGAGGGTATGGCTATTCCATCAGGACTAGACTGTGCTTGCACAAGAAGCCTAGCCAGATGTCCATGTGAAGGTGGAGAGCTACTATCTTGATGCAAATGATAGGGAGGGGAAATTCCTTTTAGATAGTCTAGTTGAATTACCTAAGTCCTTCGGGTCATGTAATATCCTAAGCCTACGGGCCATGTAATCTCTGATCCTATGGGCCTTGTAAGGGTTCCCCCTCATCCCTTGAAATGGGTTTATCAATAATAAATAAAAATGAAGGCCTTCAGGCCATTCGAGCTGGGTGCTTCATACAGGTAAGATTATTATTCATAACCGGAGTGAGTTCTCCTAGTATAGTGATAAGCTGATCAACACCAGTTTCATCACAAACTCTAGTATAATTATATTGAGCAGGAGAAAAATCCATACGTGGATTTCTTGTGTTGATACAGTTTCAATTCCTTCCACTAGGCACCATTTCTAAACAATTTCATACACTAGATTAGTTTACGAATCACAATACATAAATACAAACTTGTAAAACACTTTGCATAAATTGAATAGTTTATGGATATAATCCATAATCATAAAAATGTTTTTTTGAGGAAGTATATACTTATAAACCCTTTTTAATGGTTTGTAAAGAAAATGAGAATTATCCTAAGCATATCCCATGGGAGTGTTGTACCCAAGAGTGCAGCAAGGCCCGTTGTTGTGCACCAGTTCCCATTCGAGTCTAGCTCAAAGAGGTGTTTTCGTGTTTTACCCCTAGGTACATCTGTCCCAGAGCTGCCTCTACTAGATCGTATCTAGACAGGGATGTATTTTTTGGAAAACTCACAAAATCCCTACAATAAAAAAAATTCTAGGAATTTCTTCTATACTAATCCTCAAAGTCTCTCTTAGGGTAATGTGCTCTAATCAGAGTTTTTCTAAATCTAGTTTCCAACGTTTGTACTAAACTTCATCTGATACCAACTATAATGCCCCAACCCTAAAAGCCCAGAGTCAATGCATTACTTTAATTCATTAGCATGACTACAAGTAATCGAGTCCTGAAAGACCGATCAGTTTAGTATTCTTGGAAGATAGATTACATATATAAAAATTACATTACACATTAGAAAATAAAACACAACATAAATTATCCTTTTATAATGCCCTTAATCCCCTAGCTTAACCTGCTTATCAATCATAATACACTTCTTGGAATCCTGGGAAAATTAAAACATATAAAGGGGTGAGCTTAGATGCTCAGTAAGGATAACAATATAGCAGAAACATTCATAAATAAACATAATTATTTAAGGCAATGTATAAGACTAAAAAAAGCCTTTTAAACTTAATCTTCAGCATAATGTGGAAAAGAAACAATAAAATAATTCCATTTACTTATTCACATTGATATTCTACTAGTCGAATAATAACATGCAATATCAATAGCCACTTTCATAATGATGTAATTCATAATGGAAGAATTCATAACCACATAGTCAAAGACTTGTGCCAAGACTAAAAATAATATTTTTTAAAGGCCTTATGCCAAGACACTAGTTTGTCTCATGATACCTACCGATGCATCGAGGAGTTATAGTGAGCTCCACCAGTCACTTACTAAGTCCAATGTATTCCTCATATGAAAAGGTTTAAACATAACATAAAAATTCTTATTAAAACTAGAATATGAAATGTCAATACATTATCCATAAAACATGAATGGAATAAAAATAATACATCCATAGTCATACATTTCATGAAACCTTCAATACAATATGGAAGATTTATATAATAATAAATCATCTTCAAACAAGTTTAAAATCCATCATTGGATGTTGAAATAGATGAAAATGATTTGTAAAACTCTTTGAAAAAAATATCCCTTTTTCATGAAAACATTTAAAATTCACAAAATTTAGAAATGTATACATTTAAATAAATTTTTGAATCAAATTTTCCCAGACCACTTTGAAACTTTTGAATGGAATTAACATTTTAAAAACATCCATGTCTATATAGATAAATCCTTAAGAACCATTTTGAAAACATGAACATTAATGAGAATGATTTAGAATAATAAGTATTTAAAACATTTAAAATGATGTTTTAGTAAAAAAAAGTCCCCAAAAAGAATCCATTTTAAAACTATTTCATGAAACATGGAAATTTAAAATAAATATTTCCCAGTAGATACATACGTAAAAACAACACCAGATAATAAAGAGACTGTAAAATTAGCCCTTACCTTGCACTTTCCTTAAGTTAAGGGTATGTTTAACCTCCTATATAAAGACCCTAGTATGTTATTAAATTATACTAGAACTATATTAATATTTATGATATCATACATTATCCATTTATGACTTTATAATACCGATTGAATAATAATTTCCATATTAAATTAACATTTCGGTTAATAATCTCTTTCTTTATCGTACGTGTTTTAACTTGTTGCACTTGATTGTACCACTTAGATAACGATTTAAATACTTCCAGAATATAAAAAATTATTTATATATCATATATATTTATAATATAAATATGTATAATAGATTTATATATATGAAATGGAAAACACCGTTTATGGAGATGGTAGGCCGTACGTATGGAAAAACATTGTTTCCATTTTCTTATCATATTGAACAGAACTAAGTGAATAAGATATATGTAAGTACATATATATATATATATATCCAGTGTAATTATTATTTCATATATTACATACTTATTAATGATATATATTTTATAATCATCGTTGAATGGTGAACGTGGAAATGAATCTCATCACGTCGTGGAGACAGTAATCCGTACGTACGAACGAGCAAAGATATCATTATATTGATGATAAAATCATATGTAACTGGATGTTATATAATTTATAAAGAATAATTAACATGTTATATTTATTATTTACATCATTTATACTAATTATTATACCCATCCAGATAATTAAGTGTTTGAATAATAAAATACACCACGACGTGGAGACGGTAATACGTACGTAACCATGTATAGTGACTTTGTCATTTATAGGATGGATAGAATAATGAATATGGTTTTAACATTTTTATAATAACATCATTGTATTTATAAGATACTATATTTATTATTTTTGAATGTAAACAACAAACAAAGATGAAGTGGAAGAAGAAAAGAACTTGAAAGAGATGATAAAATATTTACCTCTTTTTTGGGTTCATCCTTTTGATTTGATAAAAAGGGCCCCATAATATTGCTTTATGACTAAATTATGGCCTCTATTATGAAGGTAGGATAGTTTAGATGGTATTTGGGTAGGGTTTGGCCGATAAAAATGGATTTTAAAGTGTGAATTTGAGATAAGGGGAACTACCCTATTATAAGAGGGGTGAGGGGAACCTTAGGAAAAGATTGAAATATTATTTTATAATAAAATAATTTTCTGTTTATAAGGGCTCCAAAAGGAATTATTTAAATTATAAAGTAGGGATGGGTCAATAGACACTCAACCAATAGGTTTTATATAGGATTGGGTCACTGTATTAACCTTATCTTCTAGAATTAACTCTTAGTTAAATAGTTTGACATTTACCATGCCTCTTTGTATTTTTATATTATATGGTTAATAAACTTACTATAAACATCCAAGAGAAGCAGAAATTGTTCATTATTAATATATATAACCTTATATAATAAATGTTTTTGAAACATAGATTTTTAGGTATATTATATCAATTAATAATATAATATTTTTTTTAAAAACTCTTTTATGTCAATTTTGACACTATTTAGTATTTTGTTTTTGCTAAATTCATAACAACATTATTAAATCGAAATTTTTTTATTTAATCAACCCTAAAATGTCATATTAACCTGTAAAATTAGTTTAATTCTTAAAAACTCTCAAATTGAATTTATTTGGGTATTTGTAATATTAATTATTTTAATATTTTATTAGTAAGGTAATTACTGCATCCTCGTTGTGTCATAAGTAAATTAACATATTTAATTTCTATAAATTATAAATAAAATAACATTAGGTGGGAAATAATTTTATATTTCTAATAAATATTTATAGTCTAATTTATCATATTTATTAACCTATATTAAAAATGTTTTAGTTATTAAACTTTGATTTTAACACTTTTAACTTTTCTTTGTATTAAGTAATAATAAATGTTCTAATCTAATCCAAGTGGACATAAAGGATCATTTTTTATTACTAAGGTTGTTTTTGTTGAATTACACTTATATAATAGAATTAGGACATGTGTTAGGGTAATAATAATATCATTTCTACCCTTAATTACCCTATTTACTTTTAACCGTGGTAAATAAAAGTCAAAATTAACTATTCACCAAAAAATTATTTTTATCTTATCGAACCACATTTTACATAATAATATCAACCGTGTCTCTCGGATTTTCGAAATTCAATTCACAGAAGTAGTAAAATTATGTTTTATGCAAATTATCAAATGCTCATAGGAGGTGGGTAAAAGACGGTAAAAAGTTTGATAAATTTTCTATATATCTAAAATTATTATAAATTGACTCCAATGAATTACATTGATCCTATATAGGTATTATGTGTCTATTTTGACCTAAAATAAATTTAAATAAAATAAATAAATATTTTAATAAAAAGTCGGTTTTAAACTATAACTCAGTGTTTTTCACTATTCATCAAAAATTGAATGTTTTTAGAAAAATACCAAAAACTCAACCTAAGATAATTTTGATATTCTGAATCCAAAAATGAAGTCCATTTTGATAAATAAAACTAATAAAATTTCAAAAAGTGGGTATTACTATTCATAATGACTAGTTTGATTGGTAGTGGCGTGTTAGAACATGAAGTTGCATACAACACACACTATTGTATTATTCAACGAAAAGAGTACTATGGAAGACTAGGGTGTTACTACTCACAAACCCAATATATAGAGTACCTAGAGATCTTGGTAAACCTTTATGAATAATCAACTACTATCATCCTTCTCTATTGAAGGTGTATATTTTCTTGGATACGTACATCCCTCAACATAACTGTGGAGAAATACCCTCTGAAAAGGAACTCAAACTCTGAACATGCTAGAGTCACCACATCATTAGACTAGTTTGCTAACCCCAAAAATTGTCCTATTGATCCATGAGGAAGGAATTTCTCCCAGGCCACCATCTAATCAACTGGTGTCTGGTCTAGACAAAAAACTTAGTTCACTTCATAATGCCAGTCCATAGCCACATATGGGTCAGTCTCCCCAAAGAACCTAAGGGGTCTCTATCATAGAAACTCATATAGTGAGATTAGCCAAATCCCTTCATACACTAGTATGGTGGGTACCATCAGTTTCTTAACAGGTGGTATATCTTATGAACCACATGTAGGTAGAATCTCTAGAATTGGTCCTTGTATCGATGCTTCATCATTGGGAGGATCATCATAACATTCATTATAATGAGCCCTGTATGAAATACATCATAGGGGAATCCTGAAATAAAAAAATGTACCATGGTCAAATAGTATACTTGGATAGCTCACTGAAGATAGATATGTAAACCACAACCCATTATTATATGATTTATGTGCCATTTTTTTCTCTATAACCAATGTTCTCATGTACCAAGTTAGAGAATGTGACCAGAGTCATGGTGTATGGATACATCAACAACTGCCCCATCATTGGAGTCCCTTTCTTGAATTTTGAACTGAAAACACTTAACAATATTTCCCCAAACTACTTTTGTATACTATTTTCCTAAGTTAGAACCAACTACTTTGATACCACTCAGTCATGAACCATCCTAATGGGTCCCTTACCATGACTCCCCAAGCCCGTGTCCAATATGCATGGGGCTACCAACTAGTGCTGAGTAGGCATATCAATAACATGTGAGGCCTTAGTATATGTACCTGTACATACACACACAACTCCAATCCTATATAATTATGAAATGTAAAAACAACTTAATATCCATGGATTCATGCATCTAAATCCTACAACCAGAGTATGATAAGAAGTTAAGGAAAGTGAAAGGGGTTGAATACAATACCACCATAAATAGTTTGAAAATAATTCCAACTTGAATGTAAAATTGGGGCTACTATCAGAATACTGTAGGAACACGACATGGTCTTTCTAGACTCACTAAGAACCATCTGGTACTATTTCATCAAGTACTCTATCAAAAGGTCGATTATATGCAGAAGACATGACACATACAAGAATATACCGAATATGGTTGAGTATAAAAATACCCATCAGGACACCCAAAAACCACAAAACATATAAAAAAGGAAATAAAATCATCTCTATAAAGATATATATCTTTAAAACATACATTAAAAACTACTTGATATACTCAACAATGACACACAGTCTCAAAGGTAATCAACAACCATAATATTTCATCCTAGGATTCTAACTGAAAGATTCCACATAGTACTTGTCTGGGAGAAAACACTCATAAGTCTTATAGCATTGATGACGTCCATCCAAGAGGTAAAATTCGTCAGGTTTCACTAGTATAGGTACACGATGAAGGTCTAAATAGATACTATAAACACATGAGGATCACTCCCAAGGACATGGGTTATACCAATAAATCAATATTGTTTAAACTTCTAAGAAGAGGATTGTCACCCACGTAGTGTTGGTCATGATGATACCAAGAACTCCACCTAGGTAACAAAGATGAATAGAGGATCTCACTCTGAGCCTCACAGAATGATTCAAAAAACACTATCCAAGAGGTCGTACTGAAGGGATCACTATCCTAGGAGTAGGATGATATTCAATACTAACTAGTAGGGATTGTATAAGAGGCACACACCATGACTAAACATGTAAAGGTACATAGAACAAGGTCTCCAATCCATTTTTATGAATGATAATGCATGTAGAGGGGTTACACTCTATGTCCCTTAACCTCGAGTCTTGCACTTGTAAAAAGGCCATGTCTTATTCTATGTCCACTTAAGAGAACATGTCATGTTGGATGCCTATGTATTCTAACCATGTACCAGTACATGACTATCATTGTGTAATTTTCTAGGTTTTGTCCATGTAGTGGAGTACACAGTGTGCTCTAACTAGTGTACTCCAACCCATGTCCATGTACCCTCCAAGGTATACACAAACCCTCTAAGGAGATACCACATGTCATGTGATAGGGTCACATTCTTTATGACACTTATCTTTATTCCATAACCCTATCCTCAACTAGGAGGGTCCCACATGACATGTGGCTTCGAGTTACATGTCGTGTAGTGTGGAATTTCCCAAAAACTCATATCCAGGTCCATGCATCTTAGTCATTCTTCTAAACTTCAATATAGTGACCAAATTACTGGAAAACTAATTCTCCATCTCATAGGAGACTTAATGTTGATGGGAAACATGTTCTGGCCATCAAATCCAATTTTAAAGTGGATCTATACATCATTCTTTATTGCGCACTGAAGAACGCTGAAGAATGTGAAATTGGTTATCCAATACCATCCAATTCAATAATGCTTCAATCATGACACCACCTTCATTCCATGCCAATCCTAGATCTATAATATTTGACAATTAATCCATGAAATAGGTTTGAAATGATTGATTCACTGGGATATGTTGAACCATGATCCAAATAAATAATTCCCACGATGAACAATGAATCGGGGGATAAAAGAAAAAGAACAATAAATAGTTATGAGCCTAGATCGATGTTTATTTCAATATCGGTTCATATTATTTAGGATGAAAATTGATGAATTAAATAATAAAAAAGTATTTATACGAATAAAATTGCTGGAAAAAACTCATCTCACAAGACTATTAATATATAGATCAATCTGCTGGTCAATTTACCTATTTTCATTATTGAAATTAAGAATAAAGAAATAATCCAATCAAACAAACATCCTACCATGATTCAAATTGACCGATGATGAAGAAAAAGGCTTCATCTTTTTCATTGGCATGGTCCTTTGATTCTGTTGTGTGTCAATCATTGATCCATGATCTGGTAATTGTTCGTCTAAGTGAGATCCACCAACTCTTTGTCAAACAGATCTTTAATGGCTCCAGGGTTATGCAGTTAACCTTAGGATTTTTTCACAATATTCTACTTAAAGAATAATCGATTTTTTAATCAATAAATCGAAATAAAATTACATAATTAATCTTTTTATTTATTCAAACCCGTGTTGAATTTTCAACAAAATACATGTGCAGACCAAGGTTATGTCGCACCTAGGTTGAACCCTGAATTTTTAACTCAATAGCGACCTCATATTTCTAATCCAAGACCTTATTTATAATTTATACCTTATTTTCTGGGAAAATATTCCTGAATTATATTTAATATATTTAAAAAACTTATTGTAGGTACACCGTGCCTCAGAATCGCAAGCCATATCAACACCGAGTTTCAAAAATAATCCTTCAATATCCAAAATAATAATTAGAAAATCTGATTCATTACATTTCAAATCAAGTAATTGATAAGGAAATTTACCTATCTTAGTATTTAATACAATTAAATTTTGAAATAATGCAGATACTCAAGCAGCCTCATTTGTCGAAGGTTTAGGTCTTGCTGAGAAAAGATATACCCGATTATCTTATGGTTTTTACATACCACAAACCTATCACCCCTGAGATAGTGTCTCCAAAATCTCAGGACATGTACCACTACTACTAGCTCTAGGTCATGAGTAGATAAATTTCTCTCATGTAGACTTAACTACATGGATCCATAAGCAACCACTCGATCCTACTGCATTAGAACCACTATGAGTCCATCTCCAAATGAGTCATAATACACTGTTTATAATTAATCCATCACAAGTAAAGAAAGGATATATGCTGAGGTTAGCCAAAATTTTAGCTGTTTAAAAGATATTTTTCAAGCATCATACACAATAAAATTCAACAATTTATTAGTCAACCCAGAAATCAATGTTGCTAAATAATAGAAATTATGGATAAGTTCCCATAATAACCTACAAAACCCATAAAGCTTTAAATATAAAAGACATTCTTAGTATGTTTCCAAGAAACCATGGATTTGTATTTATCTTATTCCATTGATAATTTTATCTCTGAGATGACATGGCCCAAGAAGTGCACTTTATTAATCCATAACCCACATTTGGTTATCTTGGTGTAAAGACGATGCTCTCTCACTGAACATAGGATGATTACAAGATATTTGGCATGAATTTATTATGACTAAGAGTATACTAGGATATGATAAGAAGGACACCAAAAAATGTTCTATAAAAGGTTGAAAAATCTTATTCATTAAGTCCATCAATATTTTCAGAGTGTTATTCAACCCAAGCAGATTCACTATGAATTCATACAAGTCGTATCTACTACTAAAAGCAGCCCGAGGTATGTGTGATGCTCTCACTCTGGAATTATGATACCATAATATAAATTCAATATTAGATATGATCTTAGCCCTTCCCAACTAATCAAAAATATCATCAATGCATGGAAGAGGATACCCATTCTTGATCATCATCTGGTTCAACCTCTCATAATCCACACACAAGCACACATGCCAAAAAGCATTTTTGTTAAAGAGAGCCAGAGAACCCATGGGGATATACTAGGTCGTATGAAGCCTTTATATTCTATATCATGCAATTGAACTTTCAGCTTCTATGTCTCTTTTGGTTCTATTATATAATGCATGATAGGAACTGACTATAATCCCGACATGAAATCGATTGTGAAATAGATCTCTTGCTTAGACGGTAAGCTGTAAAACTCATCTGTAAAGAAATCGGAAAAATGGTATACCACTAGAGAAAAATAATCCTCTTACATTATACCATCATCTAGGGAAATCCAATCTATCTGATCCATGAGACAATCCATATTACACTTACTTGGTCCTATTCATCCAGCCTGATGATCCAACTCACCTTGGTGAAAATAACTTCCTCATTCTAGAGATAAAAAGGTAAATATCCTTCTGTAATAGTCAATATGATTATGGTATAGAACTAACTAGTCCATACTAAGAATCATGTTGAATTTTATTATTTCCATCTTTAACAGTTCTCAAAAGAAAATTTAAACACCAATCTCTAGAGATCAAAGAGCACACCATGTAAAATTTGGCATTATTTTACCGTAATTGCAATGGTGTGTTGAAGGTCAATGAACCATCCATGATTTCCACTCCAAATCCCAAACCATTTAAAAAAATAACATATAGAACACAATGTGAAACTCCTATATTGGAAAAAACACAAGATAATGTAAATGATACAAGAATATTACCTCTAACGGTAGATGGTCCGGTATCCATGATAGCTGGTGTAGTCTGTATTACGTGAAACTAACTTGTAACTTTTACTTGAGCTCCATTATAACCACCCTAATCCCCTATCACTAGTTTACTGTAGATATTTAAAATAGAACCACTAAAGATGACACATTATTCCATATATACGACACTCGACTATAGGGTAAGGAAATTATGGGATATTTTGGCCAAATGTGACACACTGATAGAACTTGAAAGGAACATGGTCTTGAGATAGATGCCCACTACCATGACTACTCATCCCACAAATACCTTGGCGAAAACTATCAGAGTAGAGTTTCTTGACACATGAATAAGAGGTCCCAGTTATAAGGCCCCAGCCTTAAACCTTACTTAATCTTGAGTTATTACAGAAAAACACATTGAGGATCTTTTCAGGTTTAGAGTTTTAGAGAATTAGATCATAAAACTTGAATTACATTCCACATTTAAACAAAGTGGTTACATAAAGATAGTATTCATTTTTCCCATCAATGGAACGTATTTAAAATAAAACATGGATTCATTCTTGACACTTCCTTGACACTATCATCATATCAAGTACCTTTCCCTTGACCTGTGAAAAACATTTAAAAAAAACTTGGGATGAGCATAAAAAGCTCAGTATGGGTTATATAAAAAAAATATGGAAAGGAAACATGAGTTCATATATACATAAGAATGAAATCATACTTTACACATAAAACATACCTCATAAAATCATGAATAAATCATAGAAATCATAAGACATAAAGGTAACTTGAGGCATTCATAACATTCTTACCTAGGGAGTAACCCTCTTGGTAACGTTTGGAATACCCATCACAGTATATTCCCTAAATGTCTTCGGAGAAACCTTAATGTTTTAATCCTTCACATTACCCAATGAATTGGAGAGCTATATCAGGCTCACCTGCCCTTAGTTTATCACGGAACCACCCGTCATCATAATAATTCCCAAGAACCTCAACATAATCGTATCACATAAAACATGCATAAAGGAAACATAACATTCCCACCTTTCAATCACAAGATATCAATAAAACACATTGATATAAAAACATTATGAAAACCATTTTCAATACCAAAATAAAAGAAAAGTAAAAAATGGTATTTATTTTTCTTTTAAAAAGAAGGTATGGCTTGTAGAGGAAGCCGAAACTCAAATAATGGTCACGGCGGCAGAGAAGTCGTTGTCGCCGCATACGTACGACAAAAACATTCCCTTTTTTCTTTTAGTAAATGCTTCGTATAAAAAATATTCCTTTTGAATAAATGTAAAATTCAAAGGGTTTTATACACCGTATAAAAGAAGGTTGTGTATAAAACAAAATATGCCTCAATGAAAGGAGATTGAGACGAAGTCCCATACCTCAGGTCCGACTTGACTCGATCGTTCTTTAATGTCCTGAATAATAAACTTGAGTTAATTTCTACTTCCTTAAGAACCTTTTTAAGTTCATTATTCCTTTTATATCACTTATTTCCATGTCATGAACACTATGTAATTATTTAAGTTAATAACGGTCGTTTTAACGATCATTGGTACTTGAGTAAAAAATAAACCCTTTATAATTACATGTTTTTCATGTATCCATTATATCTTGAATTATAATCATGATGTATATATCATATATATCCAGTATATATATTCATTTAAAATATTACATAATCATTTAGAGGTATGAAATGAAATGCACTGTTCATGGAGATGGTAAGCCGTATGTACGCATAAACGCTACTTTCATTTCTATTTCGTATTTTATAGAATGGAATCCTAATGATATAAAAGAATATTATAATTCCAGTATAATATCATATATAATATCATAGTTCCAACATTTATACTTCCCACATATGGTATTTAACGAATCAAATCACTTTGAGGGGGCGGTAGTCCGCACTTCCTTAAATGAAGATATCACGTTTACCCATAATGGAAACCATAAAGGATTGCCCAAAATGAAAAATACAGAAGCTTAAGGAAAACATAAACATATTATATATCATATATAAATATATTTACATCTTAATGGCCACCTTTGAAGGTGTTAAAAGCATGTTGAAAAATTATCGTTTCGGGAGGCAGAAATTCGCCATCCACAGAAACAGTATGTTCTTTAACCATTAGATGTAGGTGTGTGTAATTTTAGCTCGAATCCTTCTTATAACAACATCCTAGTATATTTACGATACTGTAGTTGTTACAAAATAAATGAATAAAAAGTGTTTAGGGGGTTGGAGAAGCAAAATAAAACAAAAGGAATCAAGTGAATACATTACCTTAAAATCGGGTAACTCCCTTTGGTTTGAGCTCAAAGGCTTCCTTGGGAAGACTTCTTCCCTAAGTGAGGCTTCAAGGAGTAATAGAGGGATGTGGAGAGACAAAATGGGTAGGGCTTGGCCGAGCCAAAGGCTTTGGGAGTGTGGGTAAGGAGGTAGAGGTGGGGGCCTTTTATAAGAGGAGAGGAGGGGCACTCTTGGAAAGTAAAGAAATGTTACTTTATTTTCAAATGGGTTTCGGATTATAAAGGTCCCACATTAATATAATTCGAGGATAAGGTGATAAGGGTTTGAAATATACCCACCCAATAGGTTTTGGACATTTTTAGGTCTTAGAGTTTACATTATCTTTCCATTTTATTTAAATCGTCAAATAATGAGGTCATCGCTGCATCATTATGATGTCATAAATAATTTAATTTATTTAAGGTCTAAAAATTATAAAAAAAATACTATGATGTAGAAAATCTTTTTAACTTTACAATGAATATTTATAGTCCAAAAGTTCATTTATATAGACAAAATTAAAAATATTTTACTTAGGTGATACATTCTTTGTTACATTTAACATTCTTTAAAAAATAAAAAGATAAAAAGTCACTTTCTCACAAAAGTGATTTCATGGGGCCCCCAAGTTAGGCACAAGGCATCCCATGGTCGTCCATGAGACAAACAGTAGCCTTAGGACACATTTTGGTGTCATTTTTTATTATTATCATATTAATTTATTATCCTTAACTACCTGATTACTCATTAATCAAGATAATTAAAGATAATTACCGTTGTTACTATTCATAATGTCCAAAAACAAAAGAGTCTTAATTACATAATTTGGACCTTCTGATTCCAAATATGTAATCCATTTTACCGAATTCAAAACACATAAATTGCAATAATTGATTTAAAAATAATTCCCGTTGTCAAAACAAATAGCGGGTTTTTTTGAAACAATATCTGTGAAAAGTTTGGCATTAGTTTTTGACCAATTTCAAAGTGAAATTAATCGTAATGACCAACATTGGATTAAATGGTAAAAATATATTCAGATTACACTTTAATACCAATTAAAAATATAATCTATCCATATAATTAAATTAAATGAAAAATCAGTTTTGATGTAAAATGCAGTATTTTTCACTATTCATTAAAAAATGAACATTGTCAGAAAAATACCAAAAATTTATCCAATGTAAATTTCAATGTCTCAATAATAATGAATATGTTTATTTTGACAAATATATATTATATAATTTTCAAAAGTTTTATTTAAAAAGGGTTTTCCATCAAAAGGCAGTGAAACAATCTTTTAAGAATATTAGTGTATTCCATGCTTAAGATTGGATTTATTTTCATTTTAAGCCTCTAAAACACTATCTAATTCATTAATAGACATATATAAAAATATCGATTATTAATTACTTACTTGGGATGTTACATCCTTCCCGACTTTAGAAAATTGCGTCCCCGCAATTTATTTACTTATCAAATAAATGGGGGTACTTATCCCTCATTGCATTTTCAGATTCCCATGTTGCCTCTTCCATCATGTGGTTTTTCCACAAAACCTTTACCTGATTAATCACCTTATTACGTAACACTTGCTCCTTGTGGTCAAGAATATGGACCGGTTGTTCCTCATAAGATAGGTTCTCTTCCAGCTGAACTACCTCTGGACTCAAAACATGAGATGGATCTGGCATACACTTTCTCAACATCGAAACGTGAAAAACATTGTGTACCTGAGATAAACTCGGAGGTAAATCCACCCAGTATGCAACTGATCCAGCTCTATCCAGAATTTCATATGGTCCAATGAACCTTGGACTCAGCTTTCCTTTTTTACCAAATCACATCACACTTTTCCATGGTGAGACTTTGAGAAAAACATGATCACCTACCTCAAAAGAGAGATCCTTCCTCCTATTGTCCGCATAACTCTTCTACCTACTCTGAGCTGTTATCATGTGTTTCTGTATCAGCTGAACTTTTTTCTGCCAACTCTTCTACCAATTCTGGTCCCATCAACTTCCTTTCACCCACTTCATCCCAGAAAGCTGGAGTTCGACACCGCTTTTCATATAATGCCTGAAATGGTGCCATATGTATACTAGAATGAAAACTGTTATTATATGAAAATTCAACCAAAGAAAGATGTTGGTCCCAACTTCCCTGATAATCAATAGAACAAGCTCATAGTATATCCTCCAAGGTCTGAATTGTTCATTCCGACTGCCCATCTGATTGAGGATGAAAAGCTGTACTAAAATTTAATTCAGTACCCAACGACTTCTGAAGGCCTTTCCAAAAGTTAGAAGTTAACATGGGATCACGGTCAGATACAATGGAGTGGGGAAATCCATGTAACCTGACTATCTCTTTAAGATACAAACAAGGAAGTTGATCTAGGGAAAAAGTATCTCGTATAGCAATGAAATGAGCAGATTTGGTCAAGTGATAAACAATAACCCAGATTTCATTATTACCTCGAGATGTCTTCGGTAATCCCACAACAAAGTCCATGGATATATTCTCCCATTTCCACTCTGGCACTGGTAAAGGCTGAAGCATCCCTTTCGGTAACTGCCGCTCTACTTTAACTTGTTGACAAGTCAAACATTTCATAGTAAAATCAGCAATATCTCTTTTCATTCCATCCCACCAGTAATACTCCCGCAGATCTCTATACATCTTAGTACTGCCCGGATGAACTGAAAACAGAGAACTATGAGCTTCACATAACAACTGTCTCTTCAACTATGAATCACAATGCACACACAATCTCTTCCCAAATCTCAAAATGCAATCATTATCAATGTTGAATTCAGGAAACTTACCTTTCTAAACCAGCTCTACCTTTTTCTACAACTCACTGTCTTGCTTCTGTGGTTGCTTGATTCTATCTGATAGAGATGATCTCACTGATACCTGAAACAAAACAGAAGTACTTCCTACACCAACAACTTCTATGCCAATGTTCATCAAATCCTTAACCAAAGGATCACGTTCCAAATGCAACATTGCTAATGAAGCATTACTTTTTTGACTCAAAGCATCAGCCACTTTATTTGCTTTTCCCGGATGGTAATGAATTGTACAATCATAATCCTTGATTAATTCCAGCCATCTCCTCTATCTCATGTTTAACTCTTTCTGAGTGAATATATACTTTAAACTTTTGTTATCAGTATATATTTCACACTTTACTCCATACAAATGATGCCTCCAATTTTTTAAAGCGAAAACAATAGCAGCTAATTCCAAATCATGTGTAGGGTAATTTACCTCATGAGTTTTCAACTGTCGTGAAGAATAAGCAATTACCTGATCATTTTGCATTAGGACGCAACCAAGTCCTTTCAATGAAGCATCACTGTATATAACAAACTCACCATTCCCGGAAGGTAGTGCCAAAACTGGAGCATTCACCAATCTTCTTTTCAATTCCTGAAAACAATCATCACATTCTTTTGTCCAGATAAACTTAACAACCTTCCGAGTTAGCTTAGTCATTGGACTAGATAACCGTGAAAAATTTCTAACAAAACTTCAGTAATAGCCTTCCAAACCAAGGAAACTACGAATCTCTGTTACATTTGTGGGTCTTGTCCATTATTCAACAACCTTTGTTTTTGCAGGATCAACAGTTATCCCATATTTAGAAAAAATGTGACCAAGGAAAGAAATTTTTTGCAACCAAAACTCGCACTTGCTGAATTTTCCATCCAGTTTCTTTTCTTTTAAGGTTTGTAAGATAACCCTTAATGGTCTTTCATGATCCTCTTTACTTTTAGAAAATACCAAAATATCATCAATGAAAACCACCACAAACTTATCCAAGAACTCATGGAAAACTCTATTCATTAGGTCCATGAATACAGCAGGTGAATTGGTTATCCCAAAAGGCATTACTACAAATTCATAATGGCCATATCTTGTACGGAATGCGGTCTTCGGAACATCTGCTTCCTTTACCATCAGCTGATGGTACCCCGATCTCAGGTCAATCTTTGAAAAATACTGAGCTCCCTGGAGTTGATCAAAGAAATCATCGATATGAGGCAAAGGTTATTTGTTCTTAACAGTGATGTTATTCAAAGCTCTATAATCAATGCAAAGTCTCATAGAACCATCTTTCTTTTTAACAAATAAAATAGGAGCACCCCATGGTGACATGCTAGGTCGAATGAAACCTTTATCTAATAACACCTTCAATTGTTTCTTTAACTCTAAAAGTTCAACTTGAGCCATTCGATAAGGGGGTTTTGAAATTGGCTTAGCATCAGGAACTAAGTCAACAGTAAATTCAACTTCCCGACCAGGTATTATTCAAGGAAACTCATCAGGAAAAACATCAGGATACTCATTTACCACTGGCACATCATTAATCTGAATAGTTCCCTTGTTTTCAACAATATGTGCAATGTAACATTCATTTCCATCTTTTACAAGTTTCTCGGCCTCTTGATATGTTATCAATAGTAAGGGTTTATTCTTGTACACAAACTAAAGTCTTTCTGAAAAGAAACTTCTTTATCTCTAGAGTAAATCTTAGCATGGTAAATGGAGAGCCAATCCATACCAAGGATAACATCAAACTCTACTAGAGGTAGAATAATAAGGTTTGCAAGTAGGTTCTTTCCACAGATAAGGATAGGAAGATTCTTATAAATTCTTTTTTCCTCAACATTTATCCCAGGTGTTTTTACCACAAGTTCAGGAGTCATTTCTTGAGATGGTATTCCCATTTTACTAGAAAAGGTTTCAGAGATGAAAGAATGTGTGGACCCCGAATCAAACAACACAATGGCATAATCTGAAAAAGTAAACAAAGTACCTGATACAACTTCATTTGATGGCCCGACATCTGCTGAAGTAGTTGCAAAGGATTTCACCACCCCTTTCTGCTTGTAGTCTAACTGCTTCCCATCACTCAAGATCTTTGTCGGACACTAGTTTGCATAGTGACCCATCTCATTGCACTTAAAACATTTCACTAACTGTAAATCAAATTTGGTCTTACCTTCACCTTGATCTTTTTCAGTGCAATCACGAGCCTTATGTCCCATCTTACCACATCGGTAGCACTTTCCAGAATTTAGAAGACATTCCCCAGCATGCCTTTGGCCACATTTATCACAAACTGGAAACTTAGATTTCTTACCATCAAGCTTTTTTGATGAATTCTTACCTTTCTCCTGCCACCTCGGTCTCTTCTTCTATTGGTTATTATAGAACACTTAATCATCGGCAAACTTCATTTCCACCTTCTCAGCACATCGAGCAAGCTTTTCATAACTTTTAAACTCACGAGAAGCTAATACCCTTCAATATTTTGGGTTTAATCCTGAGTAAAAATGATTGATTTTACTATCAAGGTCTCAGATCAAATTTGGAGCATACCTTTCCAATCGAGTGAACCTTTCTTCATAGGCAGCCACTGAGTCTTCCTCTTGCCTCAATTCCATGAATTGATTTTCCATCCTAAGTCGAACAGACTTAGGAAAATACTTCTCAAGAAACATACCTTTGAATTCATCCCAGTCAAGAGCATCAATCTCATCGGCGTCCCTGATATTTTTAACCATCGACCACCACTGATCTGCTTCACCCTCCAAACGGTAAATAGCAAGACTAACCTTTTGATTGTCTGAACACCCCATGACATTGAAAATCTTCTCCAGTGCTTTAATACACCCTTCAACTAACACAGGGTCAGATGATCCTCTGAATGATGGGGTATGTTGCCTCATGAAATGTTCCACCACTGACATGTTTCTCTGCGGTTGATCTGGCTGATCTCGTGCATGGATACCACCACCATTAATCGCTTGAGTCAACTGCGCCATTACTGCAACAAACTGTTCAGTTCCAATTCCAACCATATCGGGATGCTAATTCAGAAGGTTATTTCCTTCTGTATGCCTTCCTAGCACTGCTTCCCTGTTTCCTCTACGGAAAACCATTCTGAACAAACATGTCTTAGATGAATCAACATGGTAATCTTCAAATGCTATATAATTTAAAAAAAAAGGATAATCATTTAATAGAATTCTAACTCTTAAAGTTATCTAAACCTACCTCTGATACCAACTATAAGGCCTAGCCTTAAACCTTACTTTATCTTGAGTTATTACAAGATTACACATTGAGAATATTTTTAGGTTTAGAGTTTTAGAGAATTAGATTATAAAACTTGCATTACATTCCACATTTAAACAAAGTGGTTACATAAAGCTAGTATTCATTTTTTCCCATCAATGGAACGTATTTAAAATAAAACATGGATTCATTCTTGACACTTCCTTGACACTATCATCATATCATGTACCTTTCCCTTGACCTGTGAAAAACATTTCAAAAAAACTTGGGATGAGCATAAAAAGATCAGTATGGGTTATATAAAAAAAATATGGAAAGGAAACATGAGTTCATATATACAAAAGAATGAAATCATACTTTACCCATAAAACATACCTCATAAAATCATGAATAAATCATATAAATCATAAGACATAAAGGTAACTTGAGGCATTCATAACATTCTTACGTAGGGAGTAACCCTCTTGGTTACGTTTGGAATACCCATCACAGTATATTCCCTAAATCTCTTCGGAGAAACCTTAACGTTTCACTCCTTCGCGTTACCCAATTCATTATAGAGCTATATCGGGCTCACCCGCCCTTAATTTATCATGGAACCACCCGTCATCATAATAATGCCCAAGAACCTCAACATAATCGTATCACATAAAACATGTATAAAGGAAACATAACATTCCCACCTTTCAATCACAAGATATCAATACAACACATTGATATAAAAACATTATGAAAACCATTTTCAATACCAAAATAAAAGGAAAGTAAAACATGTTATTTATTTTTCTTCTAAAAAGAAGGTATGGCTTGTAGAGGAAGCCGGAACTCAAATAATGGTCACGGCGGCGGAGAAGTCGTTGTCGCCACATACGTACGACAAAAACATTCCCTTTTATCTTTTAGTAAATGATTCGTATAAGAAAGATTCCTTTTGAATAAACATAAAAGTCAAAGGGTTTTATACACCGTATAAAAGAAGGTTGTGCATAAAACAAAATATGCCACAATGAAAGGAGATTGAGACGAAGTCCCATACCTCGGGTCCGACTTGACTCGATCGTTCTTTAATGTCCTGAATAATAAACATGAGTTAATTTCTACTTGTTTAAGAACCTTTTTAAGTTCATTATTCATTTTATATCACATATTTCCATGTCATGAACACTATGTAATTATTTAAGTTAATAACGGTCGTTTTAACGATCATTGGTACTTGAGTAAAAAATAAACCCTTTATAATTACATGTTGTTCATGTATCCATTATATCCAGAATTATAATCATGATGCATATATCATATATATCCAGTATATACATAAATTTATAATATTACATAATCATTTAGAGGTAAGAAATGAAATGCACCGTTCATGGAGACAGTAAGCCGTACGTCCGCATGAACGCTACTTTCATTTCTATTTCGTATTTTATAGAATGGAATCATAATGATATAAAGGTATATTATAATTCCAGTATAATATCATATATAATATCATAGTTCCAACCTTTATACGTCCCACATATGGTTTTTAACGAATCAAATCACTTTGAGGGGGCGGTAGTCCGCACTTCCTTAAATGAAGATATCGCGTTTACCCATAATGGAAACCATAAAGGTATGCCAAAAATTTAAAATACAGAAGCTTAAGGAAAACATAAACATATTATATATCATATATAAATATAGTGACATATTAATGGACACCTTTGAAGGTGTTAAAAGAATGTTGAACAATCATCGTTTTGGGAGGCAGAAATTCGCCATCCACAGAAGCAGTATGTTCTTTAACCATTATATGTAGGTGTGTGTAAGTGTAGATAGAATAATTCTTATAAAAACATCCTAGTATATTGAAGATACTGGATTTGTTAAAAAATAAATGAATAAAAAGTGTTTAGGGGGTTGGAGAAGAAAAATAAAACAAAAGGACTCAAGTGGATACATTACCTTAAAATCGGGTAACTCCCTTTGGTTTGAGCTCAAAGGATTCCTTGGGAAGACTTCTGCCCAAAGTGAGGCTTAAAGGAGTAATATAGGGATCTGGAGAGATAAAATGGGCAGGTTTTGGCAGAGCCAAAGGCTTTGGGAGTGTGGGTAAAGAGGTAGAGGTGGGGGGCCTTTTATAAGAGGAGAGGAGGGGCACTCTTGGAAAGTAAAGAAATGTTACTTTATTTTCAAATGGGTTTCGGATTTTAAAGGTCCCACATTGATATAATTCTTGGATAAGGTGATAAGGGTTCGAAAATACCCACCCAATAGGTTTTGGACATGCGTAGGTCCTAGATTTTACATTATCTTTCCATTTTATTTAAGTCGTCAAATAATGAGCTCATCGCTGCATCATTATGATGTCATAAATAATTTAATTTATTTAATGTCTAAAAATTATAAAAAAAAACTACGATGTAGAAAATATTTTTATCTTTCCAATGAATTTTTATAGTCTAAAATATAATTTATGTATACAAAATTAAAAATATTTTACTCAGGTGATACATTCTTTGTTACATTTAACATTCTTAAAAAAATAAAAAGATAAAAAGTCACTTTCTTACAAAAGTGATTTCATGGGGCCCCAAACTTTGGCACAAGGCATCCCATGGTCGGCCATGAGACAACAAGTAGCCTTAGGACACATTTTGGTGTCATTTTGTATTATTATGATATTATTTTATTATCCTTAACTACCCTATTACTCATTAATCAAGATAATTAAAGATAATTACCGTCGTTACTATTCATAATGTCCAAAAAAAAAAGAGTCTTAATTACATAATTTGGACCTTATGATTCCAAATATGTAATCCATTTTACCAAATTCCAAACACATAAATTGAAATAATTTATTTAAAAATAATTCCCGTTGTCAAAACAAATAGCGGGTTTTTTTGAAACAATATCTGTGAAAAGTTTGGCATTAGTTTATGACCAATTTCAGAGTGAAATTAATCCTAATGACCACCATTGGATTAAATGGTAAAAATATATTCAGATTACACTTTAAGACCAATTAAAAATATAATATAACCATATAATTAAATTAAATGAAAAATCAGTTTTGATGTAAAATGCAGTATTTTTCACTATTCATTAAAAAATGAACATTGTCAGAAAAATACCAAAAATTTATCCAATGTAAATTTCAATGTCCCAATCATAATGAATATGTTTATTTTGACAAATCTATATTATAAAATTGTCAAAAGTTTGATTCAAAAAGGGTTTGCCATCAAAAGGTAGTAAGACAATCTTTTAAGAATATTAGTGTATTCCATGCTTAAGATTGGATTTATTTTCATTATAAGCCTCTAAAATACTATCTAATTCATTAATAGTCATAGATAAAAATATCTATTATTCATTACTTACTTGGGATGTTACACCAGTTCTACCTGATCAAACATCATAGCTACTTCTTTGGGCCTCTCTATAATTCCCTTCCAGGATGATTTCCTGTTTTATCATGTCCTCAAAGTTAATCAAGTAAAAACTGTTTACCTATAGAGTAATCACATAGAGAATACCATCCTAAAAATGTATTACCATGGAGATCACATTATCTACAAATATGGTGAAAACACTATCTGTTAGTGAAACATCCAACATATTCCAACACTAACATGATCTTTCACTTCATATGGGTGAACTCAAAGGATTTTTCATCCATCAATGTCTCGGGATATAAATGGATCTATAACTTTATCACAAAGTCCTTACAAGATAACTTATCCTTCTTCCCATATTTCCCTAGAATATTCCACCAATATTTGGTAGGTCTATGAATCATATATACCGCAAGCTTCACCCTCATATTCAAGGGTGTCTCTAGATGCTTGATGATTTTCTGTACTGAATCAACCCAGAACACAACTATGTTGGGTCCTTCTTCCCTAGTAAACATTAGCATATCCTACAATTGAAACTATCCTATCAGCTTATACATTGATGGAATGGTATTAACAATATCCACTTCTATAGATCAAATTTTCCTCAATAACCTTTCATGAAGCTAAATATTCATATGATCCCAAGGAACAAAAATAATCTCTGGTTTAGCTACATTAGAAGAGTAATTATTTTCACACTCCTTATGATCATTTTAAAGATGTTGAGGAGGCATTTTTATCTGCAATTAAAATTCACAACTTATATAATTATCTATTAATAAGTTCAACATCAACAGGTGACTACAATAAATAACTTCTGACTCTTGGTCTCCCGATACATGGATTAAAAGTGTTTCATCAGACACATCAAATAATTTCATTTATCTAGTGAAATAGATATCTCATATCAAAGTTCAATATGAAAGTATATATCACCTGAAACTATAGATATGCCCCTATCATGAAAAATGAGAACTAATATATCTCTATATGATGAATTTTCTCTCATCTCGGGCCACATAGTTCCACAAGTACAAACCTCAAGAAATAGTATCATCATAAAACCATAACCTCACACATCATATGAATCATTCAAGGTAAAATAACATCAAATGTAATAATAACACTACACAAAAACAATCCTAACCCTAGGTGCTCGGATTTTCCCCTATACATGGGATAATTACTCCTTTGAACATGCTCACTACCAAGTCCCAACTCATCCTAGAATTCTTTATACCATTCACCAAATAATAAAGAATAATAAAAGAAAACTTTTCCCTTTGATACCACTTTGTAATGTTCCTTGATCTAGCACTCTCTCATTTATACAAGAAGGGTTGATTATGAGACATCAAGCACACCTCCCCCCACACAAGAAGATGTTGACTAGAAATGGGGGAGTGAAAAATATAAGGGGATACTATACCCCCTAGTATGAAGTGTCATAAGAGTAGAAAATAAACCATATAAATGAAATAAAGAAAATTATAGAAAAATAAAATAACAACAATAAGATCTAGAATATTAATCTAATGAATAATAATGGAATAATGTAATGACATATGGAATGTAACAAAATTTCATGCTAGAAAAAATAGAATTAAAATACTTGAAGAAAAAAAAAACAAAGATGCAAATGTCCTCGGTCCCAAATATCACATCGGTCGCACCTCTAATCACTAGGCCATCCTGCAAAAAATGAATCAATTTTAAGGTATTTTACCCTTGTTGAAACATTCATCGATGTAATCTACTTGTGTACCAAATGTTATCCCAAATAGGGTTTGTGTATTACATAGTAGTTTGACACCAACATGTCTAAAATAACCTGTCAGATAATAATTGTATGAAATAAAGATACAAACAAGTTTATTAAATAATTCAAAAATTAATAAAATAAAACATTAACCTACTTCATCTCCATATTGGAATATATTTGATAATGTCTTACAACAATGCCAACCATTTGACAATGGTAAATTAACCTTCTTCAGCACCATGGTAGAATATCTCAAGGCATATCTTATGAACATGCCAACCACCTCTATATTAGCATGGTAAAATAACCGACTTCTGTGCCATGATGGAATATCTCGGAGCATGTATTATAACCATTCCAACCAACACCATTTTACTATGATATAGTAACTAAAATCTAGGTCAATGACCTATAATCATTATAACATATATGCCAAATACCTATAATAATAATAGCATGGGATTGAGAAAAGCCCACTATCTACAAGTATTATAGCATGATATTGGGTCGAGTCCACTCAATATCAGCATTACAACATACAAGTGTGCATGTTCCAGGGCTAAGCCCAATATATAAGTATTTAATCTTGGAATAAAATTATATTCATACAACATGGATATTATAATATCACATCATAAATATCAATGATTAATTATGTAAATTACAATTTTTCTTTAATATACTATACTCAATTAAATCACAGTTGATTAATAATCACAACAATAATAAATAAACCACAACTAGTGTTTCTATATCAAATATTCACCTAAGGTCCCATGTTAGGATAAAAAATCTTTAATCAAATATCCAACTCAATTATGTTCATGATTTTATCACCCATCAGGTAGCTATAATCTGGAATAGAAGACAATTGAAACCATGGGTCTTCAAGGAATGAACTCATACATTATTTAATTCATTTAGGTGAATTCAATGTTGGAACAGTCAATATATTTTATAAATTTAGGAACTATAAGACCATTGGGTTAAGATTTAATCCCAAACCACTATTTGATGACCTAAAAATTCTTCTACTAGAAATAAACCTTGAGGAATAAGGTGCAGATGATTCCCAAGAGAATCCTAGATCACAACTGATCAATATCAAAAACAACAATGCACATGATCAAAGGATTTCACTGCAACAGTTAGAGAACCAATGAAGAGAAGGTAGAAACTATAACAAATCCACTTACTAGGGATCAACTGAGTTTTTGGGATGTCTGAAAGGGAAGTTAGAACAAAAACGTTTCATGGAAGATGCCCTAGGTTCTCTAAGATAGGGCTATAGTCAGTTGAATTTAAAAATAAACTGCTTGACATTATATAAAACAACATGTTTTGGAATTACATGGTGTGTAATATAGTTACATGTAGTGTAATTATTTTGAAGGGGATACATAGACAAAAATATTACCTTGGAATTATTTTTTTTAAAAACCCTTATATTATGCAATATGTAATACCTTTACACTATGTTTATATATTCTTTATATGGTGTTTCATCCCATTTTTCTTTTAAACAACCCAAACACCGTAAATTTTATCAACATACTAAGAACCTATGAAGCACTTAACCCATTTATACCTTTACACCATTAAATCAGTTAAAAATAATTCGCTGTAATTTATGTCATTTTTCCAAAAAAATTCTCTCAATTCTGATCCCCTATTATTTTTCCCATGTTTGGTTTAAAGGAAATAGAAAACTTACTTGAAAGAAAAATTAATGAAAATCTCAGAGAGTGATATACCTGAAAAAATATGGGGTATTATATGAGGAGTCTTAGAAAAACCATACGTAGCCTATTAAAGTGAAATAATCCTAGAAAAAATTGGAATATTGGTATAAATAACATTTAGAAGAGAATAAACCATGAAGAGAGGGATGATTGATCGCACTGAAAGGCTAAAAATAATGAGGGGATACAATCATTTTATTATAAATTTTTTAAATAATTAAATGAGTTATAAAATTAAAATAAAAACATGTCAAGAGGTTAATAAGTTCCTCACATTCCATAATCAGGTACCCGGTCCTCTATTGAGTAACCAACCCAAGGTCACTGAGAATTCAGTGGCCCTCTATGGGCCACTTCCTCCCATAATGGGCCTACTATGTACCTACTACCTGGGAACTAGGAACGTGATGGATTATTTTACATAGGATATATTACAAGAAACCTACCAAATAACCTGAAATGTATTCCTAGCCCCATGTCATCACATAAAACACTAATAATCATCCAAAATATGCAAGGTTTAGGGGAAAATTTAAATAAGGCTTAAGAACTTTCAATGATGCGTTGAGAATTAAATTTTACTTCCTATCAGAATATTTTGGTGTAATAATATAATAAATATAAGAATAAATAATTGGAGGAATATATTTTGAATCATGTAATTAAGAATAAGTAAAGTTCTCCATAGTCACTCCAACAAACAAAGTAGATAAAAAAGTAACAATGTTTGGTGGGGATGGTAATAACCAAGTTATTAGAGCATGAATATTTAAAATTAATTTGGAAATAAGACACAAAATTGGATATCTATATTATAAATTAAGGATTACATCAACTAAATTTAGTCAAAAACTTTTATTAGATGTGTTTTAATAAGAAGTAATACTTTTAGTTCTTAAAGGTAATCAGAAGTCCATGTATTATCCTAATCAAAAATAGATATTTAGGTATGATTTCTAGTAAAACTTATAATAGGATATTTCTTAGATATACACATGATAGAAAAATTTATTATATCTTGCAGAATAATTTGAAAAGAATCATTCATTGATATGACGTAATTTTGTTTTAAAATAAAAATTTATTTAAAAAAAATCTACTATTGGTTCTGATATTGAATAATATTAAGGGGAAAGTAATGAATATCATTGGATTAGTTCTATTTTAGTAGAATATTTTCAAAAATACCATGTTATTTTTAGGATTTTTAGTGATGAGGTATGCCTAGAGTAAGGTGGAACAACGATAAAAATACTAATAAAACACATTTTTCAAGAGAATATCCTTATAGATAACAATAAAGGTGTTAAAAATAAAATAACTCAATGAAATTTTAATCAGAATATCATACTAAGTGTATGTTAAATTGAAGAGTGTCCATAAAAAATACATCCTAAGTAATGGATAACATCAATATAAAAAGAGCTGAATTAGATTTTCAAGAATAAAATTTGGGAGTTAGTTTGACATAAAAAATAAAATAATTTTATCAAGAAAAGTGTATTTCCAAAAAATCCTCAACAAGAAGGGATAAGTTGCACATAAAAATCTCATATTTTATATATGGTATAATTTAAAATTGAAGATATATACTTTTATTGGACTTTATCTCTTGTTACAAGGATTGAGATGACTTGAAATTTATTGTGATGTGTTCTCAAAGGAACTAAATAGTGTTGCAAATGAATGTGAGTCAATTTTAATAAATTATGAACTTGAGGAAGATGTTTACGATGAAAAAGTGGAAGGATATATTATTTATAGTGAAGGTTATTGAATTAAAAATTTAATTTAACTTCTTTTTGGGATTACACAATACCAATGTGTAGAGAATTCAAATAGTATCTTAGAGATCATGACATTAAATAAAATAAAGGTAGATATAAATATATATATCATAGATGACAACATAAACTCACTCACTGTGATTGTGTATATTAATAAAATTATATTTACTAGAAACCAAGAAAATACATGTGAGGAATTTTATAACTAAATGAAAAACTATTTCTAAAAGTCCAAGATTGGTGATATATATATTTTTTTTGTGTTTTCATGTCATTAACCCAAAAGATATAAATTTTTTCTCAAAAGATAATTATGCTCATGATTTGTTAAAAAAATTGGAATAAGATAATTTAGTGTTTTATCTATCCCTATACAACTTGAGACAATGTTGTACTTGCATGAAGAAAGAAAGTGTGTGGGTCAAAAAGAATTTTAAAGGATTATTTGAATCCTAGTCTACATAAAAGAAGCATGATCAAGCATCATGTTCACTATTAAACTTTTTTCACAATTCTAAAGTAATGTTATGGATTTTTATTTTTTATACAAAAAATAAGATCATTCATAATGTCAATGTCTATCTTGATTTTGTAATGAGGTATGATAAAGATTTATCCTTTTAACTTTATATTTATTTTTATGTGTATTGGGTATGTGAAAATGGTGATAAAAATTAATATTTTGGAGGTACAATATTTATCAGATGAATTTTTGTTTCTTGGAAATCCAATAATCTGAATCCATTCACTATAGGAACAATTTAATTCGAGTGTGTTATGGTATCATAAGTCAGAAATAAAATATTATGGATGATGTTAAAACTTAAAAAAATTAGGTTGAATGTTTCATACCCATTGAAAATTGTGCATGACCATAAAAGTGAAATTACTTTTCCAAATAATCAATTATAATATTTGAGGTTTAAGTATATTAATATCATGTAACAATTCATAAAATATATGTTTGACCATAAATAAAATTCAATATAATATTTTTTTAAGAAAGTATTAAGTTGAAAATAGTTTGATAAATTCCCAAATGAAGGATTCCATACATCTGTTAATTCTACTGTGGGGAGTATATTCTCCCAAAATATTCTTGTTAGTTCTCTGATATTTTCAATCATTAATTTCATTTAATTTATTAATAAATGGAGAGAATATATTAGATATATTATTTTAAAGGGGGATAAACTATTTCTTTTTGTAGACGACGATTAAATAGTAGAAGAGAAGAATATTTTTTCCTTACAAGGGGAGACATGGAGTGTTGGAAGTTGATATTTATAAAAGAGATTATATTTCTTATATGTTTCAAAAAAATACAATATGGGAGACTAATGATCCCTTGGATATTTAAGATCTATTAATAAGTGAATTGAAAAAGGGGTAGATGTGAGAATATCTTGATCGAGACAATAGGAATATAATATTAATCATTACACCAAGAGTTGGAGAACTTTACCATAAAAAGAATGTTATACAATATTTATTAATAGAATTAATTTATGAGTGATGGGGATGATTTTATTTTATATATATTTAAAAAATTATTGTGGATTAGTGGAAGGGTTTTTAGAGATTATTCTTAATATAATTATTGAAAATAAAATCGAGCAAGAAAAGTTGATGTCATGGTGCACTGAAAACCATATCGTAGTAAGTATTCAAAAATATATTATGAAAAATGTATGAGAAACAAAAATTTTTATGGTTTTGGTATAATTAATTATTAGAATTAGACACATGAGGATGATTAAAATAGTTAGAGTTAATTTTAATTATGTTGTGATAAAAGGTGGAAAATACAAGTTTGAGGGTGACTATGTTTCTAAAAAATTGACTGATGATGCTGAGGACTGACCACAAAGAGAAGTATTAGAAATGGGTAAAGTTGATTCTATGTTGATAAGATAAACACTAGTTTAAATGTTTTGTGAAAGGATAAAAATGGTATTACTAGTTTCACTATGTTAGGGTGTTTGTTGGATATTTTTTGAAGGATAAAAATATTTGAAAAAACTTGGGAGATAGTGTTACATCTATCCATAGAGTTTCGATCTAGCTGATTTCATTGACCACACCATGTTCGATTTTAGCAAACATTGGTAGATTTATTTTTATAAATAAATTATGAGTTTGAATATATTAATGATGAAGAAACATTGATAGTACATGCCATACATTCTAGAGTTCATTTGGAAGATGAATTGGTCCTAAATGAGGAGATGAAAAACAATTCACACATGATCTAACATATAAAGGAACTTTAAAAGGGAACTTAAAGATTTATCAACTTTATAATTCCTATGATATTTATTGAACATAAATATTGTGGCCATATTTCTACTCCCATCCTTTATCCTTAATTATAATAAGATAAGTATATAGGGATTAATATCACCATTTATAGACAAATTGGATTAACTATATTATAAAAATAGTTTGTGAAACTTATAAACATTCATCTATCAAGTGTGTTATATCACTATCTATCAAAATTATTTGGTTTAATTTTTTGGATCCTTTCTTTTAATGATATGAGAAAACTGTTGAGATTTGACGGATTAGTTTATTATCATACCCATTAATCCCATATATAATTGATTCTCACCTTTATTTCTCAATGTATATTAGCTAAAGGGGTCAATAATCAACCACTGCAAGAAAAAGAGGATTCAATAATGGTTTAAAGAATCACGTAATGATTCATGGAAGTTTTTAATAATTATATATGACAGTTTTATCTTGAATCATTATTTTGTTTCTTTTTCATGATATATTTTTCATGGTATGTTTTTAATGATTATTTAATATAATTCTAAATCATTAGAGTATGTTTTCATTTAAATAATAAAGTAATTTTTTTTAAATTTATTTATTTATTATTTCTACATAGGTTTATCCTAGATCTGATTTCCTAGGAATGACATGAACCTTCCCTTTCTTGGGCAAGGCACACCGCTACCTAGGGATTATCTACCCAACTAACTCTGAAATCTATACAAAATAAGTGGTTAGTTATAAAAGGTGTTATTTAAACCCCCACCCTTTAACATAGATGGAATTTCAAAAACCACTAACCTAGAGAATTTCAATTTGTTTTATACACGCACGCACACACACACACACACACACACACTCTCTCTCTCTCTCTCTCTCTATCTCACCCACCCACCCACCCACCCTAATACAAATATATGTATATAAATTAGTTATAAATATAAATTAAAAATTAAAAATATAATATATATAAATATAAATATAAAAATATAAATATAAATATAAATATAAATATAAATATAAATATAAATATAAATATAAATATAAATATAAATATAAATATAAATATAAATATAAATATAAATATAAATATAAATATATAATTAATTAAGGCCCTGGAGGTTATACTAAAGGAAACAAGTCACACCCCCAAAGCCAGCAAAGATATTCCACACCACCCTTAATGGGATGATCCAATCCATAATATACCCATTATAATTTTATTTTCCAAATGCCCCACATTTTATGATATTAATGTCCCTTTATCAGGACCTAAAGGCCCATGTGACATGCCTAGCCATACCGCCTATGTTGTGATGCGCCGTCGCCCTGACCTAACTATGACCCTCAAATTTTGGCCATAAATTTCCCACAAATCCCCCACAGAGAAGGGTTCTAGGATTTAAACCATGATTGAATGCATAACTACGAGGTGAATTTACCACTAATACATTCCCACAACTACAATATAATTATTAATATATATTATATAAATTATTTATAAATAAATTATTTATAAATATATAGTAATTAAAAATTAATAACTACTAATAATATTACATTTTATTAATATTAATTATTTAATAAGTAATAGTTACTTATTACATATATATTATCTAATTGTTATTATTTATTATTATATAAAAATAAAAATATATAAATATAAACATAAAAAATCAAATATAAACTTTCACGTGCACCCAAATATGTATATGTGTTTGTATATATATATATATATATATGAATATGAACCCCATTCCCCTATTATAAGTCTTATGCTTCCAATTGAGTGGGAAACCCTTGACAAACTGGTTAATGTCTTTTGATCATTCCCTTCACCTTGTAGTTGAAACTGGGTAAAACTATCTCTCAACCACGAGCCTCTAGAAAGTCAGAGGGTAAAAAAATTATAGCATGTGATATTTATATATATTATTATGTTTATATATATATATATATATCTAAATTGTTTACTATAAATATAAATAACTATTATTGTTAACAATTTATATATTTATATATAACTATATATATATTGAATATGAATTTAGAATTACTAATTACTAATAATATAACATTCTATTAATATGAATTATTATATGAGTTGTTTTTAATTCATAATTACAATTCCATGAATATAATTATTTTTTTATTTTTTAATATATATACACATGTATTTTATTTACTATTTATTTAGCCATTACTTTGATACCCATCCCTCAGTAGGTCATCAGTCATAATCATATAAGTTCGTAGTTTGTTTATGAAATTAAATCATTCCCATATCACTAGTCACCCATTACGTAGTGACTAATAAAAAAAGCCCCAATAATAACTCATCCCATGAACTAACCCCCAAAATGAACCAAACTATTAGACTATATGACCATGCATTAGAAATTTGAAAGGGGTGAATCTGGGATCTCTAATTTTTTCCAAATTAAAAATATTCTTATCATCTTTTTGCCCCTTTGGTATTTTACCCTCTGTTATGTATTAGGATATAAATTGATATATTTTTCTCATAACTAACCTGAAATAACAACATAAAATGTAGAATATAATGTAAATATCCGCCCAAAATATTTTTATTCTGTTCAAACCAAACTCAGGATGCCAAATCCTTACTATGTTAGACTCCCATCGAGACACAAATTATCCACTAATAATCTTACTATCTACAACAAGTGAGTGTGTACTAGGATTATATTGAACCAATTTTTCACCCCATACTTACAAAAAAGCACACTATATTATTCTATCTTCTAACACTCATAATATATCCTTCATCCTTCTAAATTAAATATATAATCTGCTCAAGATATCACTATATCCAAATGAATTGAACTTCTTTCTCATCAGAGTATTCAAATGGTTATATATAGATTAATTAACAACAATATGAAACTCCATATCTACAAATAACCTTGCTCCCAGATCTTGTTCAAAATACATTAGATGGATTATATCAACTCATTCTTCAAAGATAACGACTGATAATAAGTATTAATCAGCATTATAGGTCCTCTTATTCATATTATCATTCAATGTTCTAGATCAACTTCACAAAGATATCATATGGTTATTATTCTTCATCAATACATCTTTTTGTTCTTCAAAAATTATTACCAAGTTCATATTCCCTTCTATAATAGGGATTTATGAATTTTATTTTGAGGACCTCTTTTAAATAAATCTTTATTTTATTTATCTATATCTTTTATATTCTTGGATTATATTTATTTTTTATGTATTATCTTAATATATAAAATATATTAAAATCTAGACACCCCAATCTCCATTTCTTTCCACAACCTTTTCATTAGGGTGTCTCCCCATTATCTTGAAAATTACTTTTCCTAAACCATTTTTCTACAATATATTTACAAGAATAGACTATGTCATTTATTTCTCTTTTATCCTAGAAAAATAAATGTCCATTTACTCTTAAAATGTCTTCATATAATTTTCTTCAATGTATTTCCCTAAATCCCCATAAATAAATCAATCTCTATATCTATATAAATATATATTGAAATTATATGTTTCAATATAGATCATCTCTAAATGCTAAGACTGTATATGAAATTCTAGTTTAAGATTCAGTTTTAATGTCTAGTTCTCAAATTTTATAATGTATTGATCTTCCACTTTAAGTTATGAAGAACTTCTTATTAAGTATTTTTGAATCACAAAAAAATTCCTTTATTTAAAAAAAAATAGAATGGTTAATGAATCATCACATATAAATTCAATAATAATATTTTGGAGTTGATTCTTTGACAAAATCAGTATTAAATTTATTCTTCCACATTCAATTATTCTTATCATGTGATCTTTTTCTCCATTTCATATATATATTTTCTCTTAGTCTTTCCTCCATTGATCCTCCTTCCCACAATCACCATGATTAACTTCAAAAAAAAATTCATGAAAAAATACCATTATTAGGTTTGAATCTCTAAAGATCAGGTTAGGTATCATTAGATTTATTTTATTATTCAGAATATTTAATATTAGTGGAATTTCAGTGTTTCTAATTTTCAGTAATATTAAAAAATTTCAATGTGTTGATACTTATGTAGTCCCTTGATAACATTATGAATTTAATACGAACCTCAAAAAGTCTCAAGAAACCTTATTAAATTTCTCAACATTATAAAGTTGGTACACTAATTCTTCACATGTAAAGGAACCTTGAAAACTCCCTTATAATTTAACTTTGGAACTTCAACCTTACAAAGAACATCCTTAAAATATTTATATCCACATTTGTAACAAATGCAATAAAGTAATAATTTTGGAAGATGACTATATGATGTAATATGGGAAACCTTATGAAATCCCTTTGTTTCTAAAATTAACTTTAAGGAGGTGGAAAACATCCTTACAAATATCATTAGTCAACCATAAAAACTGTTAGAATTAACCTTATAAAGGAACCTTTTGAATGTTTCCTTTATTAATTTTCATAGTTCTAGGTTATCCTTATAAAGTAAGTGTTGAGCATTATGAACACTTGAAATATTCTTTTAAATTTTTTAGGACTTATCAATTGTTCAATTTCCAAGACATAATTTCTATAATTTCTGTAATTATTTAAAATTATCTTCAAATAAACCTAAGGCCTTCTTAAAAAATTCAAATAACCTTATAATAGCTTCAAATAATTATAAAAATTGTCAAAACAATTCCAATCAACTTTATTTTGTTTCCAAATAATTTTGAAATATTTAAATAATCAATTTTGTGTATTTCAATATATTACCACTTCTTCAATATTTCAACTTCAAGATCATTCACTATACTATTCATCTAAGGGATTATTATCAATAAATAAAAACTATGTTGATTGATAACCCCAATATGGTTTTCTATAACTTCATTCATCTCTTATTAAAACATTGAACCCTCTTTAAGCTATTTTATACTCATAATTTTATAAAATATTCAACAGTCAGTCCAATAACCAACCTTCAACTCCATAATAAACTATAGAATACAATGCATCCTTCATCATTTAATACACATAAAGCCTGAAAAACAATCTCACTAATCATAAATTGTTTATATCTATTACATAAAATCTATCCAACCAGGTTTTCAAATATAGTAGCTCATTAATATTCTTTACCCATCAGTGTACAGATAACATCTTTAAAAATTTAATCATTAGATGAATTATTCCCCTATCAACCAATACTTTAACATGAATTTACTTTCCATTAAAAATATATTTGATAAAAAATTGACAAGAAATATAGAATCAACATAATTAATCCATTTTATAACACCAATCTCCACTTTTGATTTGTAGTCAATACCCAATTCACAAATAAAAAATAAAGTCACACACATCAATAAAAAAATCTCTACTAAATTTAAATACAAATTTCACTCCCTAATTAATAATATATGTAATGGTGAAGGTAAATGTATCATTATCTTCCTAATTATCACAAAGTATCATCTTCTCGCTTTACCATCCCATTTGTTTGTTCTCCCCCTTATTCCCAAAATAAGTCAACTCCACATGAGATAAGGTTAGTAGTATATTTTTCATAGTAGTGTTCCATCAACTAATCTACTCCATGCCTTTTTGGTATTACCCTATTTACAATAAAGAGTGATCAATTTAAAAAAAGCTATAAATATTCAATATTGAAGTTGATAATAACTTTTATTTCACTTTTTAGGGGATATTAATTATATATACTCAAGTTGTTTTATGAACCAGCATGAAACATCAACAACACATCAAAAAATTGAAGTGAAAATTTATTTCTCTACGCACTATTTCTATTAACATTCAACCCTTGATAACCAAAATAAACATAATTTAAAATAGATGGGAAATGTGATCATTATACCTAAATTTTAGTATAGGATATCTAGAATTTTTTATTCATAGAAATACATAGTAAAATGTAATGTTCTCCCTTTTATTGTTATACAACACTAAACAGATAATTTAAATAGCATCTCTTATGATTTTTCCTTCAAGAGATACTATCCAAGAATTTTTATGCAATTTTAAGAATGATAAAAATTTAGATATGTAAAATTATTTGTTTAAAGGAGACACCAAGATACCGTTGGAAGTTCTTCATGATGGATTATGCTTCTTTTTTACATTAGCATCACAACATACACTTAGTTTAATATTATTTTATTCACCATAAATTCCCATTATGATGTAACAAAAATTAGAAGGTATGAGAATAAATTGAGTTTCCACCAACTCCTTAATGTGATTAATATGGTTGAGACTTGATAAAGGACAAAAAAATTCTTCCTTTGTAGCTCTAAATTTTGATAACTCTTCACGATTTCTTCACCCTAGATCTTCCAAATCTTTGAGTCTTTGGGAAGTATTGATATCATTTTTTCTTGATATTTTTTCTTAGTTTTAACATACTTATACAATTTATCCATAAGATGAAATTAATTATTTTTCATCTTTATTTAACTTCTTAAAAAATTCCAATTGGAATAGGCAAATTTTTAAACAATATTTTGGCACATTGTCAACATTATTATTATTTGTAAACTACATTGTAATGGTAGTATTCATTCCTAGAGTCACTGGTTCATTTCCTATACTCTTCAATAATTCCACTTATATAGGAATCCATGTTATGAATATGTTATTTGAATACCCAAATAGTCTTTAACCTCCACATATCTATACTAAAACTTTAGGATTACCCTTTTTAGGTAATTTGTTGAATTCTTCATCTGATGTTTCAAAAAATAAACCAACCCTATTATACATTTCTTATTCTATTTTTAATTTATATTATTTATATCAAATTTTATGTTGTTTCAAAGTTTTAAATGCTCCATGATGTTTATTTTTTAACCATAATAAATGAATCTATTCAATATATTTATTTCATCCTTCCCAGCATTAATCTTATGTTCACATTGGTCAAAAATATTATTTTGTTTCTTCCCCAAGGATGTTTTGAATTATTTTATCACTTAATTTATTTTATGAAGTTTTATTTTCTTCAAATTTTTATATTTATTATCATGAGTTATTACATACCAATACTCTTAATAAGATTAACAACCTTTGTTTCCATAATCATAGAAGTTATAAATTGATTCAAAATCTTTTTTTAATTGAGAAATTTATTCTGTCCTCTGAATTATACATCTTCTTAATAGATTTTTTACTTAATTTAGATATATTCACCCTAAATGTTATCCTTAAATCACTTATATGAGTTCAAATTTTGTTCCAAAACTCTATATACTCATTCCCAAAACTCCATCATAAATAAAAATATCTAATAAATCTCATTTTTTTTCTTTGATCTTAGTCAATGAAGATTTAGATTTTTACTATCTTTAGTTAGAAACCCTATTCTATGGATCTTTATTCAGGTATATTCTCTTATTGGATATACTTACTTCCATCCTTGAAACATTTTTAGGGTTATCATTATTTTTTATCACCCATATTTGTCTATATTTCAAATTGGGTGATGTATTATCTATCAACATAGAATCAGTACAAAAAAAATTATTTCAACTATGGGGTTCCTTCCTCAATGATATTTTTTGTAGATAAAAATATATAATATTGAAATATCTTTTTTACAATACTAGGATTATTTTTATAAGTAATAACCTTACTAGAAAATTATGTGGAATCATTTGTCTTTTCAGTTTTTTGGTTATTTCCATCTTGGGTAAATTCTAGTATTTTTGGTTTTACTTGAAAATAATGAAACTTTATGTTAATATTATTATTTTCATACTAAATTGATCTTAATTTTTTTTAGGAAAATCACAATTCAGATTTTTAATTTGATAATCATGTACTTTTAAACTATCTTAGAAATTAATATCAGGGTCTTTAATTGTTGTGGCCTTGACATAAAATTGGGATTCCTTGACCTGTAAAGAAGATTTATGTGATCCTTATAAATAATAGAAATTTTACTCACAATATTTTTTTCTTGTATTCCTCATAAAATGTTTTTTAATATTCTTCATCAAATATAATATATTTTTCTCTAAATGAATGAAATAAGTTGTTCACTATATTTCACTATATTTGTGAGAGCGTTTCACTACTTGAAAATTCTAAACAAAATAATTATATCTTAATTTTCCACATATTTTCATTTGTTTTTCATCATAATTATGTTTCTGAGTAATAAAAAATATGTTAATAACTACTTCAGTAAGAATATTATTTAGGTAATCCTTAACCTTATAGTAGAGGTTTTAAACTGATTTAACAGATCCATCCTCTTCACTATACAGATCAGATTTTTCATGAGTATAATTATTAATAGATTTTCTAGATAAAATACCACTTTTAATATATTAATTTATTTGTTTTCATTTAATTATTATTTTAGTTATATTTCAATTTATTTTCATATTTCATTTTTATTCTTCAATATTTTTTCTTTAATCAACCATTTTAATGAAAACAGAGACCAGAAATGAATTATATATCTCAAAATATTTTGAAAAAAAAATCATATATTCACATCATATATTTATATAAAATACCATGTCAATAAAAAATTTATATCTAACTATAGGGAACCTTGAGCTCTCATACAACTTATTGTGCCCAGAGGAACATGTATTAGACGTTTGCGGGGGGGGGGGGGGGGTAAAATCATGTGCCACAAAATTTTACTAAATTCCAAATATTTTTATCATATTTTAATCCCTTATGTATTTTAACCACTATTACCTATTAAGATATATATGAATATGTTTATCTCTTACCCAACATGCAATAACCACATGAAATACAGGATATGAAATGAAGAGAATGAAAAAATATTTGTACAATGTTTGACCCCAATGGGGGAAACATACTCCATATTATGTACAAAAAATTTCTAGGCATAAATTTTAAAATAATTATATTAAAAAAAATGAGTATGTGGTTAGGGAATATCCTAATCCCTTTGTGAATCACACACTTACAAAATATCCCACTGAATTATTTTTTCTTTTTACAATCTTACAATTTCCTTAATCCTTCTGTAGTGGATCTATAATCTGATCAAGATATCACTACATCAACATGAAATAATTTGATTCCTCATTATATTCATATAATTCCTATAGATATTCAAGAAAAAGGAAATCAACTTAGTCTTTATAAATAACCCAGCCCCCAGATCACATTCAAAATTAAATTTTCAGCTTCTATCAAATCAGTTTTCAAAGATCTTGACTACCAATATACTCCATGTATTCTTTCTTTGGATTATTCTTATTCTTCAATATAACAGTTTTTAATTCATAGTTAAATATTATTTTATTCATTTCATCTCTTAGAGAGAGTAAATTTTTTTTTCAAGAGTAACTCATCTACAATAAACATTTTATTTCTTCTTCCTTATATTTTATATTCAAAGATCATAGTTATGTTTTATATATAATTTTAATATATAAAATTTCCATAATCTGGACACCATGATATCCATTTATGACCTCAAAATTTTGACATGGGTATGACCCCACAATATCAGTTATTCCTTTTACCTTAATCTATTTTTTCTACTAAATCTCTAGGAATAATCATCTTTATTTATTTTTTATTTGATCTTATAAAAATAAAATCACTATTTATTCTTCCTGAATGACTGAGACTATCTTTCCCCAATTATTTTCAAAAATACCATAAAAAATATAAATTTATATTATTTTATAAATTTTTTTAAGGAAATAATATATTATAATGTAAATTTTCTATTCAAAAGATGTGTTCTTATGAAATTACAATTAATTTTGTTTTCTTAAATATCCATTCCTAAGATTTCATCTTATCTTGATCTTTTTATTTTTAGTTGTGAAGATCTTCTTATTCATTTTAATTGAATTAAAAAAATATATTTCTGATATTTTAAATATATTATAAATTTTTAAAAATTATTATTATTACATTCCATAATTATTTTCTAGAGGTTCACCTTTAACCGAAACAACATTGGCTTGATTATTTTACAATTAACAATTCCCATCTTGTGTTATTTTTCCCCATTTTATATTTATATTTTATATCAGTGTCTCTACTTTATTTGACCTTAGTTTCCACTTTCATGAGGATTTTTTAAAAAATCTATGATTGAATCACAATCCCATTTATATGCTTGAATAAATTAAAATTAGATCAATCATTTTTAGGTATATTTAATTTTTAAAAATATTTCATATTATAAAAATATCACTCATTAAAATTTTTAGATATCCCAAAATTTCAAAAAGTGTTTAGTATTAAAAATTCCATTGTAAACCTTATGAACATTATATAAACCTTATGAAGAATTAGGGAACCATAAAATGTTTCTCAACCTTACATAATTGGTCCACTAACCTTTTATAAAGGAAGGGAACTTACAAATTTCACTATATTGAAACATAAAAACATAAACCTTATATATATGAGTGTTATTATATTTTAAACATTATGAAGTTCATATTCACATTTATAAAAAAGGAAAGAAACTTATGAAGTTTGGAATCCAACCTTATGAAGTAATTTGGACAACCTTACAAATAATATTAATCTCTAAAATTAAATTTACAAAGCTGGAAAACAATCATACAAGGATCATTGGATAGCCTTATAATGTCTAAAAATTCACCTTATAAAGGATTCTCACAAATATTTACAATTTCATTTTTATACATCTGGGTTAAAATTATTAATCTTATCATTAACCATATGAAATAGGGAAATATAACTTATTATGATTTCAGGAATTATGTAGTTTTTGAGTACTCACAAAAAATATCAATAATTATTTTAATCATTTCAAAAATATACAGAAATCAACTCAATACCTTCTAAATATCTTAAAATTCATAAAAAATATTAAAATAATTATAAAACTATCAAAATAATTCCAAATCTCTTCTTATTTTCATTAAATTATTTTGAAGTATTTAAGTAATAAATTTTATGAATTTTAATATATTTATACTTCTTCAATATTCCATCTACAGACTCATTCACAAAATCCTGCATCCAAATGATTTCTATTACTAAATAAAACAATAATATTTCTATATAACACAAATTTGGTTTTTGTAAAACATCAGTATGAAATTGTCAAAACATACAAACTTTTTTAATCTATTTTATTCCCAAAACATTATAAGTTGTTCAGTATCTAGTTCAGAAGCCAAATTTCAACTCTATAATAAACTACAGTAGAAAGGACATCCTTTATCCTTTATCAATTTCCAGAAATCTTTATAATAAAACTAAAAAATCATTATATGTTTATAATCACTATATATAATATATCTAGTTAGGTATTAAAAGATAGTATATAATAAATATTCATTGGTTATTAGTTTATGGAAAAATATTTATTTATTAAATAATTGGGGGGATTAATCCACCATCACTAAACACTTCATCATATATTGAAATTTAATTACAACTATATTGACAATAGTTTAAAAAATATATAACATTAACTTAATTATTCAATTTGGGAACTTGAAAAATCATTGGGTAGTTATATCCCTAATCTACCCAATTTATATATCAATTTTTTGGATTTTTGTCACCACTAAAACCACCTATAATTAACTATTATTCAATCATAGAGGTAACATAATTTTGATAACATAAATCCCTAAATATTACCTAATAAACCACACATAGGATTCCCAATAATTTCATTTCTCTAAGTTAGTATCTTTAACTATTACATAATACTTCTCTATGTCACCTAAATACATTTTATAGGGTTTTAAACCATCAACATTCCCTAATTTCATCATTACCCTTACATTATTATAGTAATTATTCCCATTAATGAATACATGATCATGAATAATACTTAGAGGACTTGGTTATATGCATAATAGACCTCACTTATCTCACATCACACATGGGAACCAACCATGATTCTATGACGAGTAGTTTTCACCCACTTCCTCTTACTAGTATATAGCAAGACACATGAAAACACATATAAAGGTGGAGAAACATGGAACCACATACCTCGATCAGGGAGTTAACCACTATTTTTTTATGCTCACCCATACTTCCTTTGTCACTTTGATCATCATCAAACTAATAGATTATCAAAAACCATTAATAAATCAAGCAAAAAAATTTATAAATACTTCTAATGATTATTCATTAATTAATTAAATTACAATAAAATAGGTATAACTCAATGAGAGGAGTGTCTTTATCTAAATAACATATCACCAATAACAGATGGCTCATAGATAACTCTGAGGCCCTTCATGTGAAAAATAGAGAACTCAATATTTTAATTCATTCCTCAATTTCATCCTAAATTTATAAAATCAAATGGATAAATTATTAAGAAACTCACCTTACGAAAATAATAATGTAACAACATGTGCTTTTCTATCTCAGTATCATATAGAATCTCATTCAAGATTCCCATAATAGAAAAGTTATTTTACCATGATTTAGTGAAATTTCATCTCAATTCCTATATGAATAAATATAAAATTTGTGGAAGAATTCGGAAGATTAAATGAGATATAATCGAGTGAGAAACAAACCACAACTTATCATAGAAACACATCTTATTTGACCCCTATCGAAGAGGGAACATGAGAGGGAGGATAATAAGAAGATCTATATGAATGCACCAGCCATATTACCACAATTTTTGTTAACATAGGGGGGGATTTCTGTAAAAATATGATTATCCCCCTATTTTAATAAAGGGAACCAATTACCCACTAAAAGTATATTATCCCTCACCAAAATTTCGATGTGACCATTGGGGTCTTGGTTGCCTCCATCAAACACATGATAATGTGTTCTACCACCATTACCCAACCACTATAAGTTGTAACACCCCTGGTTTTCGGTGCCATCATCATCATCATCATCACCATTATCTTTATCATCATCACTATTATTATTTATGTCTATAATTTTAGGGTATAATTCTCTATTCTTACAAATGATTGAAACATGTTTAGAAAATGTGACATACATGATATGACCCAAAATAAGGAAACTTTATTAATTTATAAGAGGGAAATTACAAAAAAAGAACCTAAAATAGAAGTACTTCACACATAGATTATTAATCACCATGGATGAAATAGATCCATTAAAACTAAATAAATTCATAGTGGATAATAGAGAGAAAAAGAATAAAATATTCATGACATTAAATTCTCCTGAATTATCTTTAACTTTGAGGAACAAAAACATCTAATCAAAGTATATAATGATAAAGAGAAACCTGAATGGAAAAATAATTCTGTAAAATTTGTAATATGAAATAAGAAGTGTGCCTTACAAAGTGAGGGTGGAATAAATGAATGATTTAGTAAATCTATATATACGAAAAAAATATGGCTATTATAAATATAGTAATTGAAAATATGGTCATTGTAAATATGAGAATTATTCATATATCTAATAGATATAATATGGTATTGTAATGTTAAGTAGAATATTGAAAATAATATAAATCACAATAAAATAAAACTTTGATATTAAAATATGTATATATATATATTTATGAATTATGAATAAATATTACTATTGTTAAAATTAAAGTATGATATGGTGTGTATATAAAATTCAAATAACTATTTTACATATCATGTGAGTAATTAAATTAAATTTCAAATTATGAATAAACAATTTTAATGGTATATGATTAAGCATACTTATTATAAATATAATATATATTTTTTTAAATAACCATTCTATTAAGTATTATATTCAATACTAATATATTAAATTTAATTTTTTAAATATTTTATTATATATGAAAAAAAATATAGCCATATTTTAAATTATAAATATAAATAATATTATATTAAGAATAATTAATGTTTAAAAATGACATTTTTTAATAAAATTTGTTTTTATTTATATTTTTTATTTTCATATACAATATAAATTTATACATTTTATAATCTTAATTAGATAAATATATCTTCTTTTTGGGTTTTTATTTTCAAAATTATCTCATCATGTGTCTTCAGGATTCTTCTAAAATAAATTATTTTTATGTGAATAGTGAAATATACCAATACTATGAATTTAATGACTTTATATATATATAATTTTGAATCGTAAATTCATAAAAACTTTTTAAAAGAATAAATTTATATTATAAAAGTATATTTATAATTTAAATAATGTCAGTTTTAATTTATAATCTCATATATAATATTTTAGAATGTATGTTATATTTATCAAAAAACAATTTTTATACATTATACATATAACATTTTAAAATAAATTTATATCACTTTATTAAATAAAAAAACAAGAACAATATAAATTTTTTAATAATTAATCCCAAATTGTATAATAAATACCATTCTATTATTTGGTACAATGTTTAAATTACATATGTAGAAACTAGTTATCATGGTGGAAACCAAAATTGTAAAAATGAGTAACCTCATAGGTAAAGAGAAAATAATGTTAAAAGCAAGTATTAATTGATTTTTTTGGGGGTTTTTGGAACAAATATGTTAGTATATATATTATTTATTAATTTTTAATCCATTTTCATTGATATTGACTTTCCATTACTGAAACGTTATGTGTATATAAAAAAATCCCATAGCTTCTCACTTATAGAGGGCCCCTCTCCTCAATTATCCCCTCACCAAAACCATATTATTTCCTCCTAAAATATTATACAACCTCTCATAAATTCTCATATACACCTTAATGGGGTTATTTTATTCTCCAAATACCATTCATAAAATGTTTATCCACCTTCTCAAAAAAGATAACCCATGTATTAAGGTATAGATTTCTAACTCATTCGTCATATTTTCCTTTTCATAATGTGCATTTATTATTTTCCATGTTTCATTTAATCATAAAAAATTATATCATTTTTATCAATTTAATAATATTATTTTTTTATAATGAAGGTACAATGTTTAACTATCCTTCCACTTTTCTTAAGAAAAGTGAAAAAGACATTTATGTGTTCCTGGAATCTCGCCCCAAAAAAAATCCTGTTTTGTTTTTTTCTAACCATTATAAAAGGTTGGTTATAAAGTTTAATTTAACAAATAAAAATTATACTTATATAATATTTTATGTTCAAGAATGATAAATCTTGTTATTCATTTCTCCAATTCTACATAAAATGAAATCGTCAACCATGCATACGTGTGGACGACCACCTCCAAGGGATGACTTCTTTCGATTTTTCATTTCATAACCATATTTCATGGATGGTTTTGAAAATGGTTTCAATGGAAAAATATGATTTTAATGACATTATTATGTTTATATTATGAAAATAGTAGAAAATAGTAATGATAAGATCAACAAATTATTATCTTTAATTCAGTTATTCTAAAAATGAGTACTAAGAGGGAAATATTTAATTCAAATTATGTAGTATTTCCTTGTACATTACTTCTTCTAATAAAAAATTTATAATTAAGATATATCACACTAATAAAAAATACATTATTTCATTATCAAACAACTATAATGATATTGAAACTAAGTCACTTCAAAAAAAATTAATAATCATGATATGTTCTTTTTTGTTCAGTTTGACCACCTGTGGGAACAATGAAATAAAATTATATCATGATATATTCTGAAAATGTAATAAATAGAATAATATGATATAATATGTATATAATTATTTTTACTTGTTTTTGGAAAAAATACATTGATAATTATCTCATTAATTTAGAAAACACCATTTATAGTGTGAAAATAAAAAAAATGGTTGTTCTAGATATCATCTTCCCGGAAAAAGAGTAAAGTAATAATTGATGTCAAATTAAAATTGAAATGGTCTGAACCCTCCTGGTTTATTATATTTCAAATTTTGGTGTTTAGGGCACCCTTGACCCCATGAGTAATCCTAGATGGTGGCGTGTGAATGGTAGTATTTCACTATGGTGTCATCCATCAGTGACACCGATCTGTGAGTCATCGATAAGTGTGTCACTGATTGGGGAGTCACCGATAGGTGTGTCACCCATCGATGTGTCCCCTATCAGTGAGTCACAGATTATCCCCACACCCGATCCGTGCCACGAGGGGTTTTTGGGGTTTTCTTTTCCCATTTTTCCCATAACACCACTTTTATGTCTTTTTTACATTTTTAAGTTGTTTAAGGCCATTTTTATCCCCATAAGCAATTTCTTAAATCCCCTAAGGGTGGGGTGACCTTCAACGGACCCGTTTTCCTCTCTTTAAATAAAATCCTTTAATGAACAACTATTATAACCACCTCTACGATGAGAATTATTAAATAACATTTAATTCCATCATGTGTAATCGTGCAACCACGTGGTGAAACCCCAATATGAATTTAAATCCATTGATGATTTTATATCATTTGACTCCATGATCTTAGCTTTTATCATATGGGAATTCTTTCTTCTTCTTGGCCAGTATCCTTTCCTTTTGTTGGTGAGTTTGGAGTCCTCCTATCAATGGAAAGTGGTACGCCTGTGATGTAGCCTTTCATACTCACTCGTGGAGTCCTCGGAGTTCCTCCCCTGCAAGTTGTGCATCCATAGTTCTTGCTTCAAGGTGAAAAAAGTTGATAGTCTATCATATAAGTAGGGGTTTTACTTCGTCTCTCTTTACTATATGTCATGCAGAGGGGTATGAGAATGTTTCCATTAGGGATAGATGAAACTAAACCTTAATGAAGATAATAAATGGGTTTTAAATATTGAAGGGGTGTGTTTTATGATACTTCTATACTATTTTATCTTGATTATATGTTGTTATTTGTATGGGATTATGTCCACTGAAAATCTTGGCCGTTGGTGGTCCTTTCATGCACACTAATGAACCTATGCTTTTAGGGATATTTTTGTGATTGAATAGATGTAACATGGAAACTGGTTAATCACATAAAATCGGTTTATTTAAATGGGTACTCAATGAATAGTAATCATTGTGTGGGAACCTATTTTAACCAAATAGGTAGATGAATCTAAAGGAATGGTGTCTTAAAATGTGATAAATTTCTTTCTATGTTTTGGTGATGTGTATGGTTATTCTACTTGATGCTTGTGAGGTGATGTGGATAAGGATGAGATCTCCTATTGTGGTGCAGTTCTAGGTTTGTGGATCTTAGGATATTTGGGGTTGTATGTTGGGGCCTATTTTGATTCTAGTACATCAAGCTTTCTCACAGATCCCTTTTCTTATTGTGGATTTACAGGAGATCTGGGTGTGAATGATTAATTTACTGCTTGGCTGTCTCTCCATCCTTGTCTTGTGGATATGTCTGTTAGTTACCCGGTAGTAGAGAATTATTTTAAATGGAACCATATGAATGTGATAAAAAGAATGGGTTCAGTGTGGATTTGTTTTCTGGGATTGAGTTGTGACTTGGTTGTGCCAGTTGTTCTTTTTTATGAATGAATAGTAATAAGGGTGTTTCTGTATGGGTTGGTTTTGGGAACCCCAAAGTTGGGGTGAGTGCTTACATACCTATATGTATAATTTAGTTCTAATGTTTCTTATTCTTTCCCCACCCATGTTGAGAACTTCATGTTGAGCACCCCCATTTCATGGGGGAGGGTGTTTTACCCAGCACTCATATGAGTGGCTGGTTATTAACTCATTTTATACTCCCTTTATTGAGTATCCAAAGACTCTTTTGGCAGGCTGTGACGGCTTGAGGTCGATTATAGCCCATGATTTTTCAGGCATGGTATGTTGTGGTGGTTGGACGAGGTGTGTGTAGGTAGGTTGTTTCCCAAGTGTCTTCGAGATGATTCCCAGGTGTCTTCGGGTGTGGCAGTAGTTGTTTGGGATCATGTGTATTGAGGTGTGGCAGTTGTTATTTAGGCCTTGGTGTCTTTGAGCGTAGTGGTAGTTGTTATGGAACATGTGTTTGTGGGTGTGTTTATGGGGGGTTGTGGTGGCCCAGGTGTTTCGGGGCATAGTTTTTGTTGTGGCGGCCCAAAAGGTTGTTGTCTGGGTGAGAGTGGGACATCAGTGAGAATGGCGTGGGAGGTCTAACATGTAGGATGTATTCAATAACTAGTGGGAAAGTGGTGCGGGGTACCCAAACATGGATGGGTTATTATTATTACTTTACTTGACTTTCTTTATTTGGGGATTGTACCTTGGTGAGGTTTGGGTGGATAGTTTCCTTGCTAGTTTCTTTGGTTATCACCTTTTCTCATGAGACATTAGAATGCGTCCCCACTTGTCCATGAGAGATTTTTGTTTTCCATATGGAGTATACCAATATAATCACCCTACTTATATAATACTTCATTCAGGTTTCTACGAGGACATCGAGGACCATGCCATAACCTATTATCTCAGACGCCATGACCACTGAAGTAACTTTTCATTTCTGTTGGTACATCCATTTAGAGTTTTTGGTATTTTTGTAGCACTTATTATTAGAACATGCATATGGGAATGGGTTGTTTTGGCTTCACTTTTACTTCCTGTTTCGGTGTTTTTTTGGATTTACTATCTTATCTCCTGATCCTACTAAATCAAATGGATAATGGATTCCATATTATGGGTGAATATATACCCTTGGTTCTAGTCACCAGTCTAGGGCCTATTGAAGGCGGGACTTGGGGGGTCATCATATCAACTAAATATTGAGGAAGGAAGGGTCTGGCAGTTTGTTATCCCATTCCTCATCTTGATGAATACGGGTCATGACATAATGTTATTAGAGGAGTCGGTGAAAAATTCAGCTTGATATGGGACCTGGAAAAGTACTAAGTTCTGTTGGATAGTCATTTAGATGAGAGGATCAGCAGGTCAGTGGTGGATTCTCTACCTTAGAGAGAGGATGGAGAGTGAGATTTTTTGGGCTGACTTCGAGAAATAATTTTGGGCGGAATTAATTTATTCTACGATGAAGGCTGATAAGAGGCAGAAGCTACTATCCCCTAGTAGGGGAGCATGTCGGTGAGGGAGTTTGGGATCAAATTCAAGGATTTCCTTCATTTTGATGTAGACCTTTTTTCGGATGTGGAGTCTCGGGTGAGACGTTTAGAGGAAGAACCCAAACCATTTCTTCAGAATGCTATTACTACCTTCATCCTACTGACTTACTTGGAGGTCCATAAGGAGGATGAAGTGGTGGAGAGGATGAAAAAACTGAAAGGTATGACCCAAGAGGGGATCTATATGGGCTCATCAAATGGGAATGTTGTCAGCAGTAGGCCTCCAGCGTTAGGGCCTTCCATGTTTCGACCAGTGGGGAGCATGACCCAACAGTTCCATTTTTGATCTCCCAATACTCGCCTCTTTCTTGCGGGCCTAGGAATAAGATTATTTATATGTGTTAGTCATGGTAACCTTTAGAATCATTTCCTAGACTGATTGCAGTATAGTTGGGGTGGGCAGGTTTAGCACCCACCTCAGTAGTATCATTTTTCCGCCAGGAACTTTTAGCTATAGCAGTAGCGACAAAGAGCTCCCACTCCTCCGAGAGTAGATGTTTTAGGATGAGGCTGACCTCAAGGAAATCCTTAGGGACCTCGACCAAGGCATGGCCAGGGAGGCATCTGACAACCGAGGGGCAGAGGAACTGGGCGTGGGTAGTTTCATGTCGTAGAGGCAGCAGTTCCAGTAGGGAAAGAAGTTGTTCGAGGCATGATCAAAATGTTTATCACTCTTTCCTGCACATTGTTTGATTTAGAATATTCACAATACTTTTTTGCACCCAGTCTAGCCCATGATCTGGGTTTAAACATGGAGATACTTCCTATGCCCTTGGTTTTGAGTACGCCAGTCAGAGGTCAGACCATTTGGTCTCATGTTTTCTAGGGATTTATACTGATGTTGGGACCACCTTAGTCTAGTGGGTACTTATTGTTCTATATATGTAGCCATATGATGTCATTTTAGGCGTCGACCGGTTTTTTATTTTCGTGTTCTTTTATCGGATGCTTCGGGAGAAGGGTTTTGTTTTCACATATAGGCAGCTGACGTGTGACTTTTGTTGGTGTGCAGGGTTTCCAGGTGGGCAGCCGGTGAGTAATGCCCCTCCTTTCCTTGTTAGCTAAGTTATCATTGGATTCATAGGATATGGATTTGGTGGAATCCCTGAGGAACATTAGTGAGTTCATTGACATCTTCCCTGAAGAGGTTGTGACTCTACCCCATTGACATAATGTTGAGCTCAGGATAGACTTACAACCCAGTTCCAAACTGATTTGGATGAGACCTTTTCGGATGGTGCCTTCTACATTGTAGGAGTTTCATATTCAGATTGATGAACTGATGATGAAGGGGTTTTTTTCGACCAAGCACATCTCTGTGGGCTGCTCTAGTCTTTTTGCGAAGAAGGTAGATGGTGGTCTTTGGCTCTGCATAGCCTACCAGAGACTGAATTAGGAAATAGTCAAGAACTGTTACCCACTCCCAAGAATATCATACCTTTTGGATCAGTTGAAGGGGGAAGGATAGTTCACAATTATCAACCTACAGCCAGGATATCACCAGTTCAGAGTGAAGGAGTGGGACATCCCGAAAAATACCTTTTGGTGCCGATATGAGAGCTTTGAGTTCGTAGTCATGCTGTTCAGTGTTACGAACGCACCTTCTTCTGTTCATGGGGTTCATGAACTCAATTTTCCATGAGTTTCTAGATCCTTTCATCAATATGTTCATTGGTGACATCCTAATATACTAAATATCAGAGGAGGATCATGCCGAGCATCTAAGAACAATTTTAAAGCTCCTCCAATGGATCCAGCTCTATAGGAAGTTTTCCAAGTGGAAGTTATGGACATGAGAGGTGCACTTCCTTTGACACATGGCGTTTGAGCAGGGAATCTCAGTTGATCTGTCAAAGTTTGAAGCTATTGTTACTCGAGAATCACCCAATAATGTAATAGAGGTTAGTACTTTCCGAGGTTTAGTATGCTATTATTAGAGGATTGTGCCAGATTTCTCTAGAGTTGAAGTTCCTTCGACTACTTTGACCAGAAAGGATCAGGACTTCATGTAAATTGAGAAGTGTTAGTATGCCTTTAGTTCTATGAATGGAAAGTTGGTTAGTACCCCAGTACCGAGGTTTCCAAAAGAATGAGTGTTGTTTGAGGTGTTCTGTGAGGCTTTAGGCCAAGGCTTGGGGTGTGTGATAATGCATCAATAGGGGGTGATCTCTTATGGGTCTAGGAAATTATGTCTCCATGAGTGTAACTATGCCACCCACAACCTGGATCTCGTAGCGGTTGGGTTCACACTAAAGTTGTGGTGACACTACCTCATCGGGGAACACTTTGTGGTCTTCACAGATCAAAAGAGCTTGAGGTATATCTTCTCTCAGCAAGACTAGAACTTGTGTAAGTGGAGGTGTATGGAGATTCTTCAGGACTACGAATTCTAAATTTTCTACACCTCAGGAAAGAGTAATGTGGTGGATGATTCCATGAGAAGGAAGTCGCAGAAAGATGTGGTTCAAGAATCGGTAGATTCTTGGAAGGTGATGGAGGAGTTGGCTTCCCTACACATGGATGCAAGGGTGGACGATAGTAGAGGCAGTCTATTCTAGATTGGATTCTATTCTTCTCTGTTGCAGTGGGTGGAGGAGTCTCAGTGGAGGGACTTAGAGACTGGAGTGATGCACGATCGTGTTAGCTAGGTTGATGCTCTAGTAGGATGGTGGGAAGATGGATAGAATAATATGATGTTTCATGGAAATTTGTTCATCTTGATTGTAATGAGTGAGAGATTTCTTGGTGATTCCATAACTCACCCGAGGTGGTGCACCCAAGAGTTTCGAAGATGTACCAAGGCTTGAGAGGTTATTTTTGGTGGACTTGTGTGAAGCAGGAAGTGGTAGAGTTTTTGGCAATGTGCTTCTTGTGTCAGCAGGTGAAGGTTGAACACCGTGTCCCAGGAGGTCTGTTACAACCTTTAGATGTCTTCCAGTGGAGGTGGGATGATATATCGATGGATTTTGTCATAGGACTACCAAGGGATCAAGGTGGCTTCGATTCTAGCTGGATAGTAGTAGACCGACTGAAGAAATTAGCTCGCTTACTTACAATCAAGGAGTCTAGGGCAGTGGATTCCTTAAAAATGAGATATGTGGATGATGTGGTGCTATTACATGGAGTTCCGAGGTCCATAGTTTCAGATAGGGATGTACAGTTTACCTCATGAGTGTAGAGGGGATTACAACATGCTTTTGGCACCCATTTATGCCTCAACACTTCTTTCCACCCCCAGACAGATGGGAAGAAAGAGATCACAATCTAAACATTTGAGGATATTCTAAAGGCATGTGTTTTAAATGTTAGGTGATCGTGGGTACAAAACATGCCTAGGGTAGAGTTTTCCTACCACAATACCTATCACTCTACCATTGTAATGGCTCAGTTTGAAGCTTTGTACATGAGGCCGTGTTGCTCACCTATATGCTGGGAAGAGGTTTGGGAAGCATGTGTTCTTGGAGAGAGGTAGTGTAGAGCACGGTGGTGAAGGTTTTGATTATACGAGAGAGGATGAAGGTGGCTCAACACCAACATAATTTGTATGTCGATCATAGGAGGGGACCCTTGGAGTTTGAGGTCAGGGACCACATATTCTTGAAGGTCTCCACTTGACGTGGGTAGTAGAGGTTCATCAAGGGGAGCATGCTCTCTCCTAGGTTCATCTAACCTTTAGACGTTTTGGGGAGAGTCTTTGAGGTGGTATATCAGTTCACGCTTCCACCTCCATTGGAAAGGATCCATGATTTTTTTCTTGTCTCCCATCTTCATCGATATCTATACAATGATTCCTGCGTCATTGACTAGGGAGAGTTGGATATAGGGGAAGATACTAAATTCATAGAGAAACCATTTAGGAGCGAGGATCATGAGAAGAAGGTGATTCATGGATGAACCATTCCCATGGTTCGTGTGTTGTGGAGGCTTGGTGGCCTCGAGGAGAGTACCTGGGAAATAGAGGCACATATGCATGCCCAGTACCTAGACCTATTTTGAGTTTTTTTCTATTTTGTTTTGTACTTTTTTGTGATGTAGTGGTTAACCATTTTAAATATGAAATGTGTTTTTTCCATGTTCTCTAATAGCGTTTGAAGAGTCCTGACTATGGAAAGTGGAGGAACTAATCCCTAATCAAGACTCATTAATGTGGATGTGATTAAACCCATGCGAGCGAGTCAGTGCCAACCGAAGCGGATAGTATCATGACATGGGGGAAGGGACTCTCTAATCCATATGACTGGATAGTGTGAACTTTATATGTTTGTGTGATCACTTGAGGGAGAGGTGTTTCTAGATGTTTATGGTGGGTTTCCATGATAGGTATCTTTCTATGTGGTTGTTCGGACCCCTCTCCTTACACCGGGTTTAGTTTTTAGTTTTGATTATGGAGGATTAATTTTTTTTGAGATGTATCTAATGTAATGGGTCAGACCCTCCTAGTCTATTACTTTTCCAATTATAGTGTTTGGGGAACCTTGTACGCCATCAGTATGTCCATAGGGTGGCATGTTAGTGGAAATATGTCACCATGGGGTCACCCATCGAGGTGTCACCCATCGATGAGTCACGGATCAGTGTGTCACCCATCCGCGAGTCACCGATCAGTGTGTCACCCATCAGTGAGTCACTGATTGTTGTTTCACCCATCGGTGAGTCACTGATCGGTATGTCACCCACCAGCAAGTCACTGATCAGTGTGTCACCCACCTGTGAGTCACCGATCAGTGTTTCACCCGTTGGTGAGTCCCTGATCGGTGAGTCATCGATCGAAGCCACACCTGATCGGTGCCACAGGGTGGGGGGGGGTGTTATTGGGGTTTTCTTTCTTCAGTTTTCCAATAACACCACTTTTATGTCTTTTAACCTTTTTAAAGTGGTTGAAGGCTATGTTTAGCCCCATAAACATTGTTTTAAATCTATTAAGAGTGGGGAGACCTCCAACGGGCCCATTTTCCTCCATTTAAATGAAATCCTTTAACGCACAGCTGTAATGTACACCTATATGATGAGAATTATTAAATAAAAATTAATTCCATCATGTGTAACTGTCTAACTAAGTGGTGAAACCAAGATCTTCCTTTAAAATCGTTCAATAATTCTTATCTCATAACTCCATGATCTCAAATTTTATCACACGATAATTCATTCTTCTTCATAGCTAGTCTCTTTTCCTTTCCTAGATGTATTTGGAGTCCCCCTTCACAAGGCTAGTGGTGCACTTATGATGGAGCCTTTCCTTCCCACTCTAGGAGTGCCCAGAGGTCCTCCCCTACATGTCACACATCCCTAGTTCTTGGAATGAGGAGAAAAACTTCAATCTTTGATAATCCATGTAAGGTTTTTCCTTTGTCTTTCTTTACTGTGTATCATGCAGGGTGGGTATGATAAAGTTTCATTCAGGGATAGATGAAACCAAACGTTAACGATGATCATAAATGGGTTTTAAAGAATGAATGGGTGTATTTGATGATGATGTTTTACTAATTTTTCTTTCTTATATATTGTGAATTGTATATGCCCATGTCCACTGAAAATAATGGACATTGGTGGTCCTTTATTATTCACTAATTAACCTCTATTTTTTCTAGATATTTCTACGATTGAATGGATATCACATGGAAACTAGTTAATCCCATAAACTCGGTTGATTTAAATCGGTGCCCAATGAATAATAATCCTTATGTGGTCACCCTAGTTAAACAAAGAGAAAGACGAAACTAAAGTAATGGTGTGTTTACAACTGAAAAATCACTTGCTCTATTCTGGTGATGTGTATGGTTATTCTACATGGTGCTTCTGAGGTGACGTGGATGGGGATGTGATCCCCTGTTGTGGTGCAGTTGTTGGTTTGTGGATCTTAGGCCATTTTGGGATGTATATTGGTTTTTGGTTTGGTTCTAGTACTTCAAGGGTTCTAAAGGATCCCTTTTGTTGTTGTGAATTTATAAGAGAACCAGATGTCAATGCTTAAATTTCTACTTGGATGTCTCTCTTTCCTTGGATTATGTCTTTGCCAGTTTGTTTCCCTATATTGGTGAATAATTTTAAACGGAACCACTTGAATGTGATAACAAGAATGGGTTCAATAGGGAATAGTTTTCTAGGAATTATTTGTGACTTAGTTGTGGCTGTTATGCTTTTTTCATGAATGAATAGTAACAAGGGTGTTTGGGTGTGGAATGCTTTTTAGAACCCCTAGGTTCGGAAGAGTGCTTGATTACTTTTATGTATAATTTAGGTTTTATGTTTCTTATTCGTGCCCACCCAAGTTGATCACTTCTTTCCAAACAACCTCATTTCACAGGGGATGGTGATTTTTCCCAACACTCATATGAGTGTCTGGTTACTGGCGCCTATTTTTCTCTTTTTAGTGAGTAGCCCAAGACTCTTCGAGCATGCTATGATGGCCTAAGGTCTGTTATATCCCATGATTCTTTAGGCATGGTATGTTGTGGTGGTTGGCCCAGGTGTGTGTGGGAATGTTGGTTCCCAAGTGTCTTTTTGATGATGCCTACGTTTCTTCATCTGCAGTAGTAGTTGTTCAGGGCCAGGCGCCTTCAGGCGTGGTAGTAGTTGTTCGAGAACATGTGTCATTGGGAATGGAGGTAGTTTTTCTGGACCAGGTGTCTGCGGGCGTGTTTATGGGTGGTTGTGGTGGCCCAAGTGTTTGCGGGCATATATGTGGATGTGCTGGCCCAAAAGGTTGTTGTTGGGGCAGTAGTGGGACTATGGTGAGAATGGAGGGGGAGGTCTCGCACATAGGATGTCTTCAATAACTAGTGGTAATGTGGCATGGGGAACCCAAACATCGATGTGTTATTAATATTACTTTAACATGACTTGCGTGATTTGGGGAGTGTTACTTGGTGTGTTTTGGGTGGATAGTTTCCATTATGGGTGCTCTAGTTATCTCCTTTTCTCACAAGTCATTAGAATGACTCCCCACATGTGTGTGAGAGATTTTGGTTTTACCTACTATGTATACCTGTATACTCACCCTATGTATATAAAACCACATTCAGGTTTCTAGGAGGACTTTGAGGATAATGCCATATCCTATTACATTGGATGATAAGACAGTTTATGTTAATCTTTTTTTCATTTGGTACTTACCTTTGAAGTGTTCTATATTTTTGTAGGACTTATTATTAGAACATGGATATGGGAATGGATTGTTTTGGCTTTACTTTTACTTCTTGTTTTGGGGTTGTTTGAGATTTACTATCTTATCTCCTGATCCTACTAATTAAAAAGTATAATTCCTTCCATATTACGTGTGATTCTATACCCTTGGTGGTAGTCTCTACTCTAGGGCCTATTGAAGGTGGAACTCGATGGTCATTATCTCTCCTTCAATATGAGGAAGGAAGGATCTAACAGTTTTATGTCCCTTCCCTTATCATGATGAAGGCGGGTTGTGAAAAAAATAATATATCATTATAAGTAATAAATTATAAAAACCTTAATTAAATTTAAATAATTAACTTTAGAATAATAATGAAAACCAGTACCACTCCTATCATAGTAGTATAAATGATAAAAACTATAAACCCCAGTTGTGGTAAAATTTGAAAAAAATTACTAATATACAACTAGTAGATGATTATAAATGAAAATTATAAATAGTTTTAGCTATGAATATGGCATTTAGATAGTATAATAAGATAGTTATATTTTTACCAGAGGATAAAGTGAATTTGACTAAGAAGGAATAAAGGTAATGGGTTTTTGATCTCAAATGTAATTTATTGAGAATTATTTCTTAATGTGAACCATATTACCATTTTATATTTTGATTAATGCTTGATGAATGTATTTTAAATTCTTCACTAGGTCTTAATATCCTAATTTTTTAATTTCATTAAATATAAATCAATTCAAAAGATACCCAACATGAAAGTTGGTTCGATAAACATGTTACTCCAATCATAGGGGTTTTATTGAAAATATTATTTTCAAATAAATATTTTTTTTGAATACAATCTATCTATGGTATGTTTAATATTTATAAAAACACTCATAATTTCCTTGGTATATCAAGGGGTTTTATATGTTACCTTGATATTTTATTTCTCCTTGACTCATGTTTTACCCAAATCTTTTCTTTTATGTGGAACCAACCCCATTTATTCTCTTCAGTTATGAACCTCTCTTTTTTTATTTTAAAATTCATTAAATTATTCTGAAAATATATTTTTATACATAAATAATTGATTTATGGGTTTTTATACTACTTGATCATATTAAAAAAGTTTTCTAGTAATATTCATCTTTTTTATATGGGTTATTTTAATGAAAATGTAAAAAGAATATTTTTTAATGTTTTCCAGGTGGACACCTCATTCTGCCATATTTTTTATTTTCTATTATAATTAATTTCTATTATTTGATGAGATTATAAAATAAAATATTATTATCCGTTATTTATAAATTCTTTTTATAGAAAACACTTTGAAAATGGCATGGGTGAATCTTATTTCTATAGGAATTTTTTTTCTAAATTCATCAAAAAATGGTTTTCATATAATCCCAAATACCTTGAAATACTTTATTATTGAGTGAGGATATTATTATAATAAATCCTTTCACAATATTTAATTGTACGATCTATGAAATTTTTATCTATTTCAGATGAACGATCCATTATTTCTTTGTCTTTTCTAATCATCCACTATGTTTGATGCTATCTTTTCAGTCAATTTGTTTTCATTATGAATACCATATTTTTGAGTCCATAGATTAAATTGTATTCACCTAGATACCTAAAATGATTGATTTTGGGGAGTTATTTAATTAACTATATACCCCTTATCTATATAGTGAAAATACCATATTCTTTATTATATTTATTGAATGGTATTCACCTAAAAAGTAACTTGATGTCCCAAGTTACCCACATATTTTTTAAGGGTTTATCATGTTATGATTTTTTAATGGAATTATTAATTATTTTCTTATGTAAATCCATATTAAACCCACCTTTTCCCATATATTACAGATAATGTGTTGAATGAAACCCATTTTCTTTTAATGGGTTCTTTATGCTATAAAAATGAATGAATATCATATGGAATGTATTATATATCCCATTTTATTTTCTTGGGACCTTTATTAAGTGATATGTGATTTATTTATGGGTGATGATTTTGGGGTCCTACATCAAACTCAAATATAGGGGTCTAATGCTTATAAATCATGAGATAAGTAATCACGGGTACAGTTTAATTGATTATAAACATGAGAATTGATACTATGTCTCATGAAAGTAATTTTTCCTATATAAATGTTTATGAAAAAATTTAAATCCATTTCATAGCTTTATATGAATTCTCATGAATGCGTTAAGATCTCATAGATCATGTTTTTTGACTCATTGATAAATCAATTTTGTATACATATTTTGATAGGTTTTTACATAGGAATTCATTGCATATCGATTACATTGAAATAATTTATGTTTATGGTATTATGGTTTTGAAAATTTTTATGTATTATTGACTTGTGAAACAAAATAAGGAAAACAAGAAAAATGTGGAACAAAATTACACTTCGTGCCACCTAGCTCATGGCGCGACACAATATTTTTGAGGGAGAAGGAAGATGGAAATGATGGAGTAGAACTAGTACACACCATATACTGAGCATACATAACATGTAGTTTGTGACATGTTATAGACTATATAAAACAATTCATGATGTCAAAACACACTGTGATATTCGTGTACATGTCATTGAAGTATAGTAGACGACATGACTAGAGTCAAACTAGTGTATGAAGTTTATGAAGATTCAACGCGGTGGAGGAAAACTTGGATTTGAATTACACGACGCGTGTGCCAGGTACACGTCATGACAATGGCGTTATGCTGAAAATTAAATGTTATACGGGCCATGAGTTATGGTATAAAATCCTATAAAAGGAATCCTCTATTTCCCTTTTAAGGAATTCTTAAATACTTTGGACCTAAGAAAGAGGTGTGACCACCAGGATGCCACCATAGATAGGTCTTTCATTCTGTTTTTTTCCTTTTTTTTTCTTTCTTCATCATCCATGTAATCTCAAATTCCATTTATATTAATTCAAATAATTGTATTTTATTTATTTTATCCCTATTATTTCTTTTCTAATATCCCCTATAAGGGTATTAGGCCATTCGTCACCGGTGATCACCTGACGATGGTTAGTGAAACCCCATAGGGGAGAGTAGAATTAGTCAAAGGGGGTGCGTACCATCATAGATCAATTTATCTTTACTTGTAATGATAATATTATGTGATAGTATCATGTTGTTGCTACATGACAATTTTATTCATCATTGATTCATTGACCAAATGATTTCAATATTGAATGAACTCTAATATGAATGAGATAATTTATTCGTGACAATTGAATTGAATTACCCTTCTGCATAGAGAAATCTAAACCAATTTCCCTTTAGTTATTTTGAATCATATAACTATGACGAATAGATATTCTTGGGTAGTTTGATAGGGAATGAAAATTTATTCTATCAATAAAATATATTTTATTACACAACTATTTAATATAATTATTTTGAGAGTAAAGTGGAATTAATTTATTTGGAAAAACTACACATCAAAACCGATTCTATTATCTTATGTATGCCTTTTGAAAGTCACTTATCCTAATTGCACAATTAGTGTCATACAATAAAACTAAAATTAGTCCAACCCATCCTTTAGTTAAGAGTTGTCATTGCCGTGTTCCGCGATCTAAGTGGGTATGACCCTAAACTTATTCTATACTACACATTTGTAGATATTATTGTTCCGGAGATTATAAATTTCAAATTTAACTCATTCCTAGAGAAATTAATGACACCTTTCAGTCGTCTTACTCATGTGTTTTCACTATATTGATTCATGTATTTTTTTTATTATAAGACATATTCCATGATTTATGATATGTGCTTTGTTGGGAAGGAATTTTATTAGTACCTTTATTATACCCATATTCTCATCTTATGTGAACTTTTTATTTTAATTTGTTATCACTTATTCATACCCTTAAATAGAGTTAGATCTCACTACATTATTATGTTTTAATTTACCTAGGTTATGAAGATGATTGTAATGCGTATTAAGTATTGTGAGATTCTAATGCGTCTCAAATATGGAGGAATGTTTACAAGGGTTGTAGAATATGTTATTTATATAGATTGTCCTCAAAGACACTAAAACTTACATTCTTGGGATTCTATGATTATTTTTTGTGATGTAATGTTTACCTAATGGAAATGTTTTAAAATAAAGTAATGTCTAGAGTGGGTCATAATAGATTTTATTAGAGAAATGTTTTGTTTATTTTGAGGATAATTTTAGTTATTCCTTGGATTAGGATGAGAGAACCTTTGTGAAAACACTAAATATGAGTCTATGTATAATATGTTATCTTGAAATGTCTGTAATGTTTTGAGTATGTGGAATTCCTACCAAAATATACATGTATAGATACTGGAAAGTGGTTGAATCTATGAAAAAATGAACCTAGGGGTAATCACCTCAAAATGAGATGGTGGAGCATTAACTCGATCATCACCCTTATGCATGATTAGTGGGCCCAATAATACAAACATGGGTAGACCCTAATGGGGGATATTATATGGTTGACCAAATGTACTTTACAAACCATCATGATGGATTTATTTACTATGTAATTTGAGGGATTACATTGATAAGTATAAGATAACCCAATATAAAGCAACATAATTTAAAATATTATTGATGTTGTTGATATAAAGGAACTATACTCCAATGTGATAATATAAAATAATACGGAACTTTAAGGTTCAAATTAATTTTATGGTTATCACTTCTCCCTCATATTGTTAGTGTTTTTTCACTCACATCAACCATTTTTGACATTGAAATGGCTGGAAATAGAAGGAACCACGAGTATAAGGGATATTAAAGAGATCACCATACAGAAAACCCATAAAAATAGAATTTAGAATGATAAATATTGTGATTATTACAAACCAAAAGTCATGAAATAAAATTAATACTTTTAACTTAGTTGAAGTCCAAAACATACCAAAGAAGAGAAAGATAGTGTCTCATAAAATATTTGGTGATGGATATAAGGAAGGAAACAATGTTCAAATTCTATTTTGTTAAAAATGATGAAATAATCACTAAGGAAATTACCTCAAGGGATCACAAAAAAGATTTAATTATAGAAGAGGTGGTCATCGAGATTGAATCTAACCTAGGAAAATGAAGAGTTTGGTTAAAAATATAGAATGAAATAAAGCCCATCCAAAGGTACCATTAGTAATTAAATGTATTATGTGTGGGGAAGTTGATAATTATCCAAGTGAACTCCCTAATTCTAATACAGACCAAGATGATGAGAATCTCCAACCTCCATGACTAGGATTAAAATTGAATACTTTTGAAAGAACTACACCCAAAGTGGATCAAGATATTTATGGTATAGACACCCTCCAAAATAGGGTTGTAGATATCTTGCTGTGATCTTTTTTATGAACTCTAATATATCTAAGAAGTTTTACAAGATCAACAAATCACCACCCTAATTGTTTTTTTATCAATGAATACTTCTAGTGGTGTAATTATTTTATTACATGTTGAATATTATAGTAATTCGAATTGTGGAAATTTTATTATCCCACCATCTGAAAAATTTGATGTGATTTTAGTGATGTATTGGATCCTTCTACTTTGAGGAAAAATTATCTTGAGTTATGAAAAATTATTTCATATTAACCTATTGTATTAAATAAATGAATGGATAATAAAAAAAATCATCTAAAATAACTATATAGTGTGGGTATTGATACATAATAATGGTAGACTCTAAGACCAAATTGCAGGAGGAAAACTCAATATTAGGGATAATCCAATTCTGAGGAAAGAGATATGTTTCCCATGTTTTTAAGGTTGATATCACTCGAGGAGTTATATGTTGAGCCATATCTAATATAGATTCAGTTATCTATTTTCATTGATATGTTATAATAAAAATTGAATGAAGTAATTAATAAATGGGAGAGATATTGTAACACCCTAGGTTTTTGATCCATTATTAATATTAATATTAATTTTTAATTTAATTTTAAATAATATATCTCTATTAATTCAAAAGGATAAGAACATGAATAGAAATTATACCCTAAAAGATATGAACCAAACTAAATACACATTGTTCATTCATAATTTTGAAGTTACAAAAAAAGAACATAAACCTAAATACACCACACCACATATTATTACTCTCCATATATCAAATACATCCATTAAAACTATATAAATTATTAGGAGACAATAGATATAAAAGAATAAAATATTATAAACATGGAAATCTCTTATATAATATTCATCCTAGGGGATCACCAATACCCAAACAAAAACTATAATTGGGAAGAGCACCATTAATAGAAGAAACATTATAAAAAATATATAATAGTAAATATGAAAATTTCCTTATTATGTGAGAGTTAAATTAAGAAATGAATTTATAAGTCAATATCTAAGAGTGAAATATGGCTGTTATATATTTTATTGTAACGAATATTGTTATTGGACATATATATAATTGGTTTATATAGGTCATGTATTGTTAAGAAAAAAATTTAAAACAATATAACTCACAATAAAATAAAAATATTATATTAAATATATATATATGTGTGTGTGTGTGTTATGCATAAATATTAATAATATTATTATTAAATTATGATCCAATTTATATATAAAATTCAATAAAATATTTTAATATCAAGGGAGTAGTAAAATTATATTTAGAATAAAAATAATGAATTTTATTTTTATTTTTTAAGTGTATATTGTATAACAGTAATATTTTTTTAGAGAAAACTCTCGATAAGTATTGTATATTTTATCCCAATATATTAAAATGAAAAATAATAAAATATTATTAAATATGAACTAAAATATTAGCATATTTTAAGTTATAAATTGATATGAAATAACATTAAGAACAATTGATGTTTAAAAACAACATTTTTTTAATAAATGCGGTTTTTATTTATATTTCATATTTTCATTTAAAATATATAATTCTAAATTTCATAATATGAAATTGAAAAATATAAAATACTTTTTAGAATTATAATTTTAAAATTTTCATATCATGAGGTTTTGATATTTTTCTAAAAAATTGATTTATCCGGTGAAACGTGAAATATAACTAGAATAAGTCATTTATGAAATTATTAATATATAAATATGAAATAAAAATTTATGAAATATTTTTATAAAAAGAAATATATATTTTATAATGTAAACTATAATTTCAAATGTGTTAATTTTATTTTATAAACCCATATTTGTCATTTTATGATATAAATTTTATTTTTCAAAAAATTAATTTTAATACATTATGCATGTATCATTTTAAAAATATTTCTTATCAGTTTTAATAATTAAATAAAAATAAATTTAAAAATAAGAGTCATTATTTATAAATTATATAGTAATTAACATTTTATTTATAGTTATAAAGGATAATTTACCTCGGAAAAAACTAGTTACTGTGGTGAAAACCAAAATGGGAAAAATGATTAACCTAATAGGTAGAATGAAAAAATTATTAATAACATGTTTTTACAGACCAGTTGAGTTCTATATCAATCCTATCACTTATAAAAGATATTATTTCTCAATTTCAGATCCATTTTACTTGAGAGTGGCTTTATTGAAATGTTTATTTAAAAAAAATATGCCATCCAATATTTTATTACTCCGTAATTCATGATTTATTATATAAATATAAACTTAATAAAACCCCAATAGGTCATGAGGACATTTTTATTTAGTAAAGTAGGTATATATAAAATAAAATTGAAACATTGGTTATAACATCCCATTACCAATCTATCAAGTACGCCTTTAACCTCGTTATAGTATTTTTTTCTCATTATCTGTATGGGGATGAGAAGGAATTATAAGGGTATATATAATTGAGAAGTCATATATTTGTTGGAATCTTAGATTTAATGGGATTTTTCAATAGGATGTAGGAGGATTTCACACTTTGTAACTTGGATACATGATGTGTAAGAGTCATTGCATGAATGTCATGGAAGACTTTATTTTGTGAAAGGTTACAAGATGTGAAGAGATTTTTTGTCATCGTTAATGTTTTAAAAAACTTATTTTAATATGAGGTAATGGGTTTTCTATTGTAAGTTTACTTTGACGGTTACACATTCTGTATGTAAGCTACATTCCACCTAACGACCCCCATACTATTTTTTAAAATAGGCATATAACTATTTTGTTTCGATTCTTTCTCTAAAGTCTTTTCTTCTTGACCTAGGGAAATTTCTAGGAAATTTTGAGAGGCTCCAATCCTTATAGACCAATAAGTTCAACATTTTATTTTCATTACATTTGTGGCATGTCTGTCCAGGTAAGTGATCTATCCACTTCTTCCATGTCCTTGATCACAATATCTACTTTGGGTTGTGTTATCTGATATGTTGATCCAATTTCATGTTTTCTCTCATCATCTTCTAGATCTATTGTGTGATCTCATTCTGGAGGCCATTCTATTATTGGTTTTTGTGTGACGACCCTTTTTTTATGGTATGGGTGTTTCATCTTTTCCCCCTACCCTCTTTCTCAATTTAATAAATCTTAAGACATATGTATTGGATTATAGGTCCTTCATAGACATTGTTGGGTCTTTATTATTTTTGGTGTATTCCATTGCGAGTGTGTACAACCTGAGATATGAGGTAGGTGGTTCTATATCTATATGATGTTGAGGAACCTTTTATTTCTACTTTATATATAGATTTATACAAGTAATTGGAAAGATTGATTTTAGTGTGTTGCAAAAAGTGATAATAGAAAATGGGTTTCCCATGATATTTGGAAAATGAAAAGAAAAATTGTATTTTCAAAGCATTGAGAATGGTTTTGAAATGATTTTCAAAACATTGAAATGATTCTAAAAATGAACACATGGGTGACCATGGTTATTATGTGGAAGGCCTACCTTGATGTCATCATCCATTGGCTTGGTCCACTTTTTTATGGTGTTCCTCTTATGCTAGAGTGTGTATTATATTCTCTATGTACATATATGATATTGGGGATTCACTTTCTGGGGTGTCTACCTAGTCCTGGAGTGTAGATCATAGGATTTAGGTGACACAGTGCAATATTCAATGATTAATGAGTATGATTAGTTTGTTTCCTGACCTTTTGTATTCCATGTTTTTTTGATGGTTGTGTTGTTGTTGTTTTTGTTTTTGTATCACTTGGATTTGTACTATTTAGTCTGGATGCACATGTTGATTCTTGTGAATGATGATATGGAAAAATGTTCATTGAAATTGATATATCATCATTTGTTTTAGAATTTTGATAAAAGGTAAATTTTTACCCTTTTTTATATAAAACTATATTATTACTTATCCATTGAAATTTTAATTTAAAATGAGCACACACAAGTTTTTTATATAAAGAATGGTTATGGAGAACCTATGTGGGATAGTACTATACCTATTAGCTCACACCCTATGCATCACTTTGGTGGTGCATAGACCTTTATATGTCTTCCATTATAGGTAAAGGAATGTCTCTACAGTGAGGAATTGTGGTTTCATGTCATCTAGGTTGGGTAGATGGTTGTGAGATGGTAGGATTTCGTCCACTCTAACTCTTGGAGTAGCTGTTTCGTTTTGGTCCTTTGCAGTTAGACTTGTATTTTTTGAGTTTTGGTCACTTTATTTTTTTTGTATCCACCATCTTCTTATAGTTATGGAATATATTTTTTAGTCTCTTTTATTTTCTATATTTCCATGTGTATATATAGGCCATGATTTTGTACAGGTTGGGTGAAATCGTTCCATGTTGTTTATTGATCGATGCCCGAGTTCTTATCGACAACCCATGGGGATCCAGAATTCCATTCAAGTATGTGACAAATTTGGTCGGGTTCTAGTTTTGATGGTATCTTGGGTCTGTTTTTTATATAATGGTATCAGAGGGAGTGTCCATTTGATGTTCTAGTGAGTACATTGGGCCCTTCTAGAAGGATTATAGAAATACCACATCGAAGGAGGAGGAGAATGAATCACCCCTTTAGAAGGTGGTGTGGATACCCCCCATCATGAGATCTTTCCTAGGGGATTTCTGAGGGCTAGAAACAATGGAAAATAAAACCATGTAGGATATGACCAAAGGGGGAAATATCAAGACCATCAGATGGATTGGGATGTTAAAATTTATATTATAGTTGGTAGGGGTTAGTCTTCAAGAGTTCTTGTATTAGGATATCTATTAGAATGAAGATATGATTTTTGGGAATTGAGAGATATTTTTCGATAAGTGTCTAGCCATCTCGTATCGTGAAAATACTCAAGATACCATGGAATGTTGGGTAATGTGTCTCTCGTGTTGTTTTTTATTTTAAATCTCAGTTTATGATTATGGGTTTTCTTGTTTAAGATGAGATTTAATCTGTTGTATGATCGTTCATTCTGTATTGGTGTGCAATAGTGTGCCTCTAAGACATCTTCCATGATTTCCTCAGGAAGGTGTAGCTGATGCTTTCCAAGGAAATCTTCCATGATTATAATATCATTTAAACTATTATACAAGAATTTTTTTCTATTAATCAAGATTTTATAAGTGTTCAGAATGCAGTTGTTGAGGTCTAACTAGGAGCTATGAGAGATAAAGATAAGTCGCGAGAATTCTTGTGCAAGAAGCCTCCATCCTAAAATGAAACCAATAAAAATCAAGAGGTGGAGGAATGGATGGATATTATTGATAAATAATTAGAATTTATAGAGACACATGAGAATATCAGGGTGAAGTGTGCATCATTCTGGCTTGAGGGTTCTGAAAATTAATCGTGGGATTCTGTGATCCAGGTAGACAGATAGGTAAACTTGGACTGGAAGGGTTTCAAAAACCTATTATTCAAGATGTTGTGTCCAGAGTTACTAATATTGGAAATTCCTCTGTAGTTTATGTATTTTCCTTATGGAGAGCATTAGGTGTTGTAATACACTAATTGGTTTGATGATATTTTCTGTTTTGTTCCGGATGTGGTGAAGAATGACCAACTAAAGTGATAGAATTAACTAGAGGGTTTGTGACCAGATATCTGATCATAAGTGTTAATGATGTAAATTTCTGCCAATGTAGAGATGGTGGATAGAGTTATGATGAAAAAGATGGATATGGCAGTCAGGTTTGATTTTCCCACTATTCTCTTCTATCTAGTGGTAACTTCAATGGAGTGTATGAGAGGAATAAGAAGTGGAAAGATCATCATAGAAGTAGTTATGGTGGGTCTATGTAGCAAGCCTCCTCTACACCATATGATACAACTAGTAGTGTTCCTTTAACATGGTTCAGTGTGTCAGGGATGGACACACTACATGTTTTTGTCTTATTCCCATGAAAACATGAAACCACTCTGTATGTGTTGGTCATATACAATTCTGTTGTCAAGATTTGACTACGCCTCATTACGGTAATGGTTTGTCTGCTACATAGGCTACTATGGTGCATTAAAAATCATCAAAGACCACATGGATCTAGACTCAGGGCTACAGATTGAATCAATTTCATGCATTAGATGAGTGTCCAGTGTATGTCTATGCATGTCAAGCAATAGTGAGAGGTATTATCCATATTGCATCTCCAGTAACAATTTATTTATTTAATACTGGTGCCTCGCACTCTTTTATATCTGCATGTTTTTTTGATATGTTTAAATTTTCAATATAAAATATATACTATTTAATTATGTTAGTGACACCTCTTAGAAAGAGGATAGAGAAGGGGTTTTAGTGACTTTTTTCATTAATGATTGTTGAAATGAATTTGGTCTTGGATTTTCTTGTTTTTGATCTGGATCTATTTGACGTCTTCATGGGTATAGATTGGTTTGTTGATTATTGAGCTGCGGTTTATTTTTACCATCGACATGTTTCATTTCTTATTACTGATGGGAGATCTCATGTATTTTAAGGTGATTGGAACCTGTGATCCGGATGTGAAGGGCCTTACTGCCTAGAGCATAAGAGTTTGTTGTCTTATGATGTATTTGATATCGATGACATTTATCCTATTTCCGATCATCCTATTGTTTTTTTGAGAATTTACTAACATTTTCCTAGAATAATTCTCAAGTATTACTATAGTGATAGAGGTATAGTTTATAGTTGATCTACTACTAGGTATGTAACCGATATCGATACCTCTTTATCATACGAAACCAGCAGATCTGAAAGAGCTAAAAATTTAGTTGGATTACATGTCGAAAAAAGTTTTTGTTTTCCTGAGTATTTCACCTTAGGAAGCCTCTATTGTCCTTTCCAAGGAATCAGATGGTTCACTTTGGTTTTCTGTGGACTATCAGAAGTTGAACCGAGTAATAATTAAGAATAAATATCTTTTTCCTCGGTCGAATGATTTGTTTGATTTTCTAATGGAGGAAAATTTGTTCTCAAAGACTGATCTATGGTCAGGTTATTGTCATGTTAGGGTTTTGGTGTCTGATTTTCTTAAGATATATTTCAAGAATATATATGTCTATTATGAATATATTTTTATTACTTTTGGTCTAACAAATTCTGGTACAGTTTTTATGGATTCGATGAATCAGTAATTCCATGAATATCTTGAAACGTTTGTGTTAGTGTTCGTGGATGATATTTTGTTCTATTCAAAATAAAATCATGAACATGAGAACCATCTATGTTTGGTTTTGGAATCACTGGGAAGTCATCATTTGTTTGGAAAGATTTAAAAATGTAGTTTCTAAATTCTATAATTGATGTTATTAGGGAAATGAATTAATGAACCAGGTTTATCAATTGATTTATAGAAGATGAAGTTTGTTTCGCCGTGTAATGTACCATATAATGTGGAGATTCCTTGGTCTATCAGGATAAAACTTAAGGTTCATTAAGGATTTATCTAAGTTGGAGTCACATTTGAATGATCTTACCATGAATGTGGTGAAATTAACATGGGACGTGAAGTGTCAATATTATTTTGATGAACTGAAATGAATTCTGATATCAACATTAATACTAATCTTACCTGAGCCTGGTATGTGGTAAATTGTATTTTTAATTCTTTTAGTGCTTTCTTGGGATGCATGCTTATATAGGATGAACATGTGGTAGGTTGCAGATATCATTAGTTCCAAACACATGAGAATAATTACCCCACTCATGGTTTAGATCTTTGTGTAGTTAAGCACACACTTAAATTTTGGAGACACTAACTTTTGTGGATATGTTCCTAGTATTATCTGATCAAAAGAGATTGAGTTTTATATTTTATTATAAATACATAAATCTCCGATAGAGATGATTTGTAGAGTACCTTTAGACGTTTCATTTCGATATCGCCTACACCCTAGGAAAGGGGAAATTCATTACAGACCCTCATAGGATGAAAGTTCCATCATAGGATGTTCTGGAATCGAAGGATGAGTGGAACCTCTAGGAGATTTCACTCAGATTCACTTAGTTGCTTACGGGGATTTTTCAATTATGGATCTAACCAGAGTTTAGTTATAATCATATCTCTTGGAGTTTATCTTGCAGATACAATAGTAGGATATTGTGTTCAGTAAAGTTTGAGAAAGCCTTTACAATGGGGAGATCATTTCTGGTTGGTCTCTCTCTTTAGATGGTATACTCCATTTAGGAAAAAGGGTTGTCATCCCAATATCCATAAGAAGTATAATCTTGTTTTATTATAAAAAATATTTTTGGGAATTAATTCAGCTGCTAAAAAAATGTATTATAACATGATACGATGATTCTGGTGGCTAGGTATAAAGCGTGACATTACAGATTATGTGTCCCGCTATTACACATACCAACAGACAAATACATAGTACATGAAACCCTCTGGTTTTCTTCATTAACATCTAGTTCTTATTTGGAAATGGGATGAGGTATCCATATATTTTTTATAGGATTACCATGGACTCCTTGAGGGAGGAATGCTATTAGGGTGGTTGTTTATCATTTAACTAAGTCTTCTCATTTCATTCCAATCAAGGATACCACTATGCAATATGATCTGGGTAAGATGTATGTATAGTATATTATGACCTTGAATGGGATTCATGCTACCATTGTTTTAGATATGGACCCTAAGTTTACATTGAGGTTCTGGAGGAGTCTCCAAGAGGCAATGGGAACAGAGGTCAAGTAAAGCACAACTTACCATTGACAAAAAAATAGTCAGACATAGTGAGTAATTCATATCCTAGAAGAAATGATTCATTCCTATGTCTTGGACTTTAGTATATCATTGGATTTCCATCTGGGACTGGTTCATTCAGTTTACAACAATAGTTATCAGTCGTCGATATGAATAGATCCATTGAAGTTGTTGTATGGTCACCCATGTAGATCACCTCTTTAATGGGTAGAGGTGGGAAAAGTATCTTTAGATGGACCATGTTTTATCAATGAGACATTAGAAAATATTCAAGAGGTACATTAATGTCTAATTATAACCATGAGTGAATATAAATCATATATGGGTCGTGATGTTTTCCTTTGGAATTTTCCATTAGTGATCGGGTTTTCTTGAAAGTTTCTACTCAGTTGGGTTACCATCAACGTAGAAAATAGGGAAAGCTGGCTCTGAGATATGTTGGACCTCTTGATGTCACTGATCATCTTTGACAAGTTGCTTATCAATTCGCATTTCTAGTCTTGTTGATATGTATTCATGATTTTTTCCATATATTTCATCCCAAGTAGTAATATCCAGATCCCTCTCACATTCAAGAGTTGGGAGGAAATTTAGTAATATCATGATGTTTCTATTCTCAATAATCTAGTAGAAATCATTGAGTCTCAAGTGAATGTCATGTGTGGGATACCAATTCTGATGGTCAGAGTACAATAGAAACATAGATTAGATTTTCATAAGACTTGGGAACACAAATCTATGATGATAGAGTAGTGGCCTCATCATTTTCTAGGCATTACATCTTCCACATGACATCAGAGGGTTGGAAAGTATTTATGGTGGGGAGTTTTTAACATCATGTTACCGATCTATCAGATATGAAATCAGCCTCATCGTGGTTTCACTTCTTCTCATTGTATTTATGTGGATGATAAGGAATTAAGAGGATACCTATAATTTTGAATTCAAAGATTTTTTGGACTCTTATCATTAACCAGACCTTTCTTTCGAATGTAAGAGGTTTTCACACCATGTAAATAAGTTACATGACGTGTAAGAGTTGCTAGATAGAAGTTTTGAACGACTTCATACTGTAAACGGTTACATACCATGAATATATTTTTCATATTGTGAATGTTTTAAAAATAGATTTTAATCTAAGGTGACATGTATTTTGTCTTATGGGGGAATCTGACAGTTACACGTTATGTAACTGGGTTACACACTATGTAATATCCCATGTACAGTTTTTTAAAATAGGTGTGACACTATTTGGTTTTAGTTCATTCTATAAAATCTTTTTCTCCCAACCCAAGGAAATTCCCATGAAATTTTGGGATACTTCATCATTTTAGATTGTTCTATTTTCCATTCAATCTTCAATGTGGTTTCAGCGTGTCTCTCCATGTAAGTAATCTTTTTGATTCTTTATTTTCCTCGATCATGGTAGCACCTTTGGGTTGCGTTATCCAATCCATTGGTCTAAGTTTTTTTCTCTCTTCTTCTTCTAGATCTGTTGTGCAATATCATTTTGGAGGCCGTTCCTATGTTGGTTGTGGAGAATTAGGCATTTATTATTGAGGTATGTGGTGTTTTCTCTTATCCTCCAACCCTCTTTCTCAGTTGAATCAGTCCTAGGGAATATATGTTGGATTATATGGCCTTCATATACACTGTTTGGTATTTTGGTGGATTCCAATGTGAGAATGTGGGGACTGAGTTTCGAGGTAGGTGGTTCCAACTATATCCAATGTTGATGAACCTCATTGTTCCTATATTACAAAATTATTTATACAAGGAATTTGAATAATGGATTTGTGTTTGCGAAAAAGTGTTTTTAAAGAAAAATTCTTTCCCTGATTTTTGGTTAATGGAAAGAAAAAGGGTATTTCCAAAAATTGAAAATAGTTTTGTGATATTGATTTGAAATTAATTTAAAAATAGTGAAATGATTTTGAAAATGATCACATATGTTACCTTGGTTACTAGGTTGAAGGTTTAGCATGATGCGATCATCCATTATGGGTGTTCACTTTCTGGGGTGTTAAAATTTCCCAAGAGTGTATATTATTGGGTATCAGTACATATATGATGTTTTAGTTTCACTTTATATGGTGTCTCCTTGTTCATGGAGTGTAGATCATTGACTTCAGGTACCACAATGCACTATTCATAGAATAATGGGTTCAAGTAGTCTACTTCCTGACCTTTTCTGTTCCTTAGTGTTGGGATTCCTGTGTTACTACTATTTTTGTTTTTTATTTCACCAAATTTTAATATTTTTTCATGATATGAATGTTTATACTTCTAAAAGATGACAAGGAAAAATGTAATTTAGAATTGATATACCGGCTTTTGTTTTAGAACTGTGATAAAAAATAAATTTTTACCATGTTTTCTATAAAACATTTTGCTGTTTATCATTCCATATTTTTATGTAAAATGAGAACATAAGAATTTTCATACAGAGACTAGTTATAGAAAATGTATATGGGATCCTATAGAGCATGTTAGCTCACACCCTAATCACCTCTTAGGTGGTCTATTGACCTTTGTATGTCTTCCACTAAAGGAAATGTAAAGGAACTGAAGTGAGTCAATAATGTGTTGTGTTATCTAGTTTGGTTAGGAGGTGGGGAAATAGTGGGGGATTGTCCACACCACAACATGGAGTAGATGATTTTTGGTCCTTTGTAGTTGGAATTGTATTTTTGAAATTTTAGACACTCATACAACTATTTTTTCTACCACCTTATCATTGTTATGGAATATATTTATCAATATTTTGTGGTTTCTTTATTTCCATATATATATATATATTCAATGTGTTTATATAGGCTGGGATAAATCATTCTCTCTGGTTTTTTTGATTGATTTTAAGGTGCTTGTTGAAATCCCATGGGAATTGGGAAATCCCTTTGGGTATTTGATGGATTGGTTCGGGTGCTAGTTTTGAGTGTAACCCTCATTGGTTCGTTATATGGGTACAACATCCGTAATTTAAAACTCCAAAAACACTCCCTTATAATTGAATCTTATAAGAATACATGTGATAACCTAGGGATATATATAATAAATGGGTGAGCTATAAATCCTATTAAGATAATAAACATGAAATATAATACGGTAAATCAATACATGTGATACAATAAGCATATCAAGGTAGAACAATAGGGGTGAGAATCATAATCCTGAACAATGGGTATTGATATAACATGATAACATAAAGGCAACATAGGAATGTTAAAATAACAAAAAACATGACATCATAAACATAAGTTAAGTATAAGCAAAAAGACAACATAAGAAACAATACTTAAGATAAACTCCCATGCCCCATACATGGAATATATTGAGATAAAAACATTACCCAATTCATTGGGGGATATATAATTTTCCACCCACCAATCACTTTCATATCATGTATATGCATAAGTGTTCCAGATAGATCATAAAACATAAGGATATCATTCATAAATTTTGACCCCATTATGAAGGAGTACTAGTAAAATAATATTTAATAACCAATTAATGAAGTAAAAATAGGTGAATACCCTTGAGTGGAAATGGAGACTGATATTCACTACCCTAATGTTTGGCATGGAAAATCGTAGGATAATTTTAGCCACATAATAGGTGTACATACAGGTTTATAGAAAGGGTTAATGCGAGATAAAGGTTATATAATTACTTGGTAATCATAAGGATAGTAATATCGATTTTTAAAAACATATATCAACTTGAAAAATTGGAAATCATAAGTCATAAAAAAAATAAGGTGTTTGAATAGAGGATAATGAGAGGATCCCTTACCTCGAGAGGGAGAGTCTAAAACAATGGGAGGAGATTATTATGAGTTTGGGGGAAAATTTATCAGGATATATATAAGGTATTTTAGTGTAAATTGGTACTACAATAGTTTTTAGTGAAGTGGAATTGGAGGGTGAGTTGGTTTATATAGCTAAGAAGAGGAGAATTATTTATTAATTTCCAAATATAGGTTTTGAACTCTATATGATAAAGTAGTAAAAAACCAATAAATAACACTATTTTTTACAATGGTTTACACCAAATTTAGTTTTTTTTCATTATTTTTTAAGTATAAGAAAAAAAAACACCAAAAAATAATTCTCTTGGTGATGTCAATATGAGTCATGCTTATAAAGAATTGATTTTTGAACCTTAAAATAAATATAGGTTTTGGGGGATTCACTAAAAAATTATAAAATTAATAAAATAACATAAAAATAAATTATTTTAATGGGTAAATGTATATTTTATTGGGGATACACTTTATGGAATATATTACATCACTTTTGGGTCATTATGATGTAATAGTTTATATTGTATAATTATATTATACTTAATTTTTACCCAAAATTAAAATGTATTAAAAAATTATAAATAAATTAAACATTGGATAATTTTGATGTGATGATTCAAAGAATAATATTAATTTTAAAAAAACATTTCTCTTGATATGTGAATTTATACTTCTAAATAAAAATCCACTTTTATCGAAAATAATTGTTTTTTTTGACAATACATGTTTTTTGTCACTTATAATGATTATATTGGAATTTATTATATTACATTATAATTTATATAAAAATGTACATTACTTCCTATCAATATTATATGAAAATAATATTTATTTTAAAATTATTTAATTTATTAAAATAATAATTAATGTGATATATTTTCCAAAAATACCATATTGTTTTATTTATATAAAAATATAATTTTCATAAACTCATGTATATAAAAAATAATAATGAAAGGGGTTAAATATAATAATTATTTTATTAATAAGTGAATATAAAAATCCATTTCTTGATACGTACCCCCTTATTACACCAACATATTCCATAAGGGTTAGGTGTGAGATGGTGACACATTCATGGGGTTGTTTGGAAAACATGGTTTCATATTTGATCTAGATAAACCTAAACTTCTCCCATAAATGGTTTAGATCATTCTTTAGTTGTTTAATATATTCCTAATATTTGCCATGGAAAATTCCCAATAACAAAATTTCCCTCATATGTTCTGATATATGGGATTCATATGGTATAAACCTTCTATTTGAGACTATGAAATATTTTTTCTATGTCAATTGGTCTCTATAAACCATTAATATACTAACCTTTTTGGTCATAATACAACTTATATATTATCCAAATTTATGATAGTTAATTATCTATTAAATATTACATGAATTAATTAGTGTATGTATATTCTATAACTACCTTACTTGATAAGTTATTTAATCACTAAAAAGTGGAATTTAATTTATAAAAGTTTAGGTCAGTACATTCAATACCCCTTCCTAAATTTCACACATTAAATTTTCATTTCTCACACTAAAACAAGGAAGGGTACATATATTTCTTTAACTATTTTGGTTCCCATGTTTTTCATCAAACTTTCGGTTCCACCAAAGTACTTAGACTATGTGATTTGTCTTATTTCTTATAACATTGTCACTATCATATAATATATTCATTAGTTGTTTGTCATATGATAAGTCATTCTCCCATGGTACTACCTAAGAATCCAGTAAATGTGATGGGATTGGTATGGCATTCATCAAGAGGTATACATGGGTCACATCATGTACATGAGAAAGATTATGTGGGAGTGATAGTCGATAGGTCATAGTTCAGATATGATCAAGTATCTCCAAGGGCATGAGTATCTTGGTTTTTTGTTACCCTTATTCCCAACCCTAATGACTTTATTACAAAGTGATTCATGAAGGAACACAATATTTAGAACCTAAAACTCTGGGTATCATCAATGATGACCTACACATATTTTTTTTCAACATTATATTGAAATAATATGTTTCAAAGTGTTTTGAAGTTAATCATTGATTTCATTCATAAATTAGGTCCCATTTTCTTTATCTCTCTATCTTTATCCCATCATGATGGAGCCTGAAACCTCTTCCCATGTAGATTCTCATAGGGCTCAATTCTAATTCTAGAATGGAAACTATTAATATATGAGAACTAAAATTGGGGAAGGTGTGGATTCCAATGTACTTGGAAATACATTGAACATGATCTCAATATATCCACTTGAATTTTTATGGCTCTTTTAGAATGACCATCCGTCTAAGGATGATAAGCTGTGTTGAAGCTCAGTTCCATATCCAAGGATTGTTGAAGGAACCTCCAAAATCATGAGGTAAACCGTAGATATCGATCATATATAATAAATAGTGGAACTCCATTTATTATTTCCATTTACATTATATATATCTTTTCAATTTATTCAAGAGATAAATGTTTCTTGATAGCAGTGAAATGTGATGAATTTATAAACAATGGACTACCACCGATATAGAGTTTTTGCCTTTACATATCCAAGGGATTCCTATGATGAAATCTAGGATTATGCTCTCCCATTTAAATACTAGTTTGGTAAATGTATACATAATACCCATAATCTTTCTTATTTCCACCTTGATTTGTTTTCATACCATCATCGAGATACAAACAATGCAATGTCCCTCTTCATGTTATCCCACTTGTTCTTTTTCTTAAAATATATATATATATATCTTATTACTACATAGATGCATTGAGAAGGATGAGATATGAATATAAACTAAGAGTTCCTTGTTTTTTTCCATTTTTTATGTGACACTTATATAGGTTCCAAACCTTATAACCCATTATAAACATAGTTTAACTCCATAATTTTTGAAACATTTTTCTATAGAAACTCCTCATATTTCTTGGATTTCTTGATCCACTAAAGAATATATTTCTTAGATGTTATTTTATTATGTTATGATGAAGATCATTTTATTTTTTTCATATTCATCTTTTTCATGTCCAGGAAGATTATACCCCTTTAATCATCAGAGATAGGGTTTCTAGATCATTTATACTTAGACAATATTCCTTTTTTACCTTTCTAGGAAAGTAATGTATTTTACAACAATACTTTTTAATCCAATTTTACAATCGTATTTGGTGCATATTAACATTACTTTGTATGAATATATAATTGAGACCTTTATGAATCATATATATGTCATAATTTTCTTTGTAGAGATAATTATTCAAAATATTCAATGCAGAGATCACTTCTTCCAATTATAGATCAGTTACTGGGTAATTCTACTCATGGATAATTTATTTTAAAGAGGCATGGACTATCATTTTTTAATTTTATGGGTAAAAAAACTAGGAATATTTTGGTTGAATCATTATATATTAAAAATAAATCCCCACCGATGGGTAATATGAGAACATGTGTAGTGATTAGACTATTATTAAACAATTTAAAGCCTTCCTATCAATCATTATTCTATAAAATGTTGACTCCCTTTTGAGTAATCTTCGTTAGTGGGATTGAAAATCATTAGAAGCTTCTAGTAAATTAAGGATAGTACCCATATAATCCATGGAAACTATAGATTTTAGTCATTAATATTGGTATTAGGAATTTTTTTTATTTTCAAAATTTTTACGGATCTATAAATATCAATTTTTATTGATAACATGCCCCCATAATGTTACCTTCACTAAAAACACACATTTATTACACCTTTAATATAACATTTCATTATTAAAGGTCTTTCATGCAATATTTAAATTATCCCCATGTTCATTCTTTCTTTTAGAGTACATAATAATATCATAAATAAATACTACCAATAATTTTTCATAGTAATCACTAAAGACTATATTCATCAAGTCCATGAATATTGTTGAAGAATTAGTGAATCTAAATGGAATCAAAATGAATTTTTACTTCCTATAACTTGTTTGAAAATAAGTCTTTGTGATGTAATATTTCTTCTATTTAATTAGTAATACCATGACCAAACATGTACCATGGAAAATTGTTCTACTCTATTTAGCTAATCAAATAAGTAGTCAATCTCTTTCATAGGATAACTATTCTTTATCATGATCTTATTGATCTCAGAGTAATCAATGATGAGGTGCAAAAACCCATCATTTTTGTTGATGAAGAGGACTGCTGCACCCCATGGGAGGGAACTTTGGAATAAAACTATTTTTCTAGATTCTCTTATAATTTTTTCTCAGCTTCCTATCTTCAATAAGGACCATTCTAAATTGTGTCTTGTATGTTGGAAAAGATCTAGTTTTCTGATCAACTAAGTGATCAAAGTCACATCTAGGAAGAAGACCTATAATTTCGTTAAGAAACACATCCACAAATTAAATTATAATGGTAATGTCATCAAGAATTATATTTTATTTAGTATCATTAATTTTAGCTAGTACTCATAAGGAAATAATATCCATGATTGAGATGTTTGTACCAAACATTATTCACCCACCTCCTTACTATTTTATAGAATTAGAGGGATATTTTCAATACATAGGGTGATTTTATTCGCTCAAAAGTTTATATTGGCTCTATACATGGAATGCCAATCCATTCCCAGAATAGAATAAAATTTTCTAAAGGGTGTATCATAATGTTTTCAGGGAAGTTAATCCCACAAATATGGATAGGGGTGGAGTATTATACTTGGGATGCAATAATTTCTCTTTTTTATATTTTCACTGATAAATCAAATTCAATATTACTAGGTGTTATTTTAAGGGTTTTAATAAACTATCATGATATGAAAGAATGGAAAGAACTATAGTCACATTGCAAATTTGATGTTCAAGAATGGAAGATAAGCCTGCCTTTCAATATTTTATTTTAGTTCCAATAATTTATGTCTTCCAAAATTAACATAGGGTTGATAATTATAAAAATATTAAACATACTGAGGGTAATATATGAACATTTAAGGTATTAAAAAAATGAAATATATTCCTTAACCAAAGAATTTCTAGGTTTCAATCCAAGTTATTAATGATCTATTTCACAACATAAAATATTATGGGAATTTTAGTTATCATAATAATATTTATTAAGGGTATTTTGAATTAACCAAATAATATCACATGGTATTTTCAAACTATGTTTGCAGTAAGATTCTTTTTCATTCACTATATGATTATTGAGTCCATCCCAATGTTCCTTTTTTAGGTTGTTACCTTTGGGTACAACTGTGCCAGTGGAACATTAAATTGTAGTTTCTGGACGTGGATGCATTTTCTTATAAACCAATTACTCTATAATTTACCAAAATTTAGATATTTGTTTTATATTTTTAGTATTATACCTATGTATTTTATAATATTTTTATAATCAAAATACCAAAAATTAACAGACTAGTCTCAGATTGAAACTACGACAAGCCATATTTTATTACACATTAATTCATGATTTTTTACATAAAGATACATTTAAAACAACCATATAAGAACATGATATCGAATTTCTTTTCGAAATTAGGTACATAGAACATTAACTTGAAACATGGGTACAACGTCATTAATTAAAAACTATCAAACATTCTTTTATATTCCTAGGATATTCAAAAACTACGTGGGATAACATGGGGATGTACATAAGAAACATGTGAGATATAACGTTTTATAAGGGAATAGATAATACATAACAAAAGTTAAATAACAAGTTAACGAAGAGTCACATAAAAGGTAACATAATATGGGTGAGCTTTAAAATTTTTATCAATGAGGAATGATATAACATGGAAAAATAATGGAAACATATGAGTGTGGATACAACACATGACATGTCGTAAACAATTTAAGTCCAGGATAACCAACAGGAGAGAATAAAATATTTTTCATAAGATAAAATCTCATGAATCATAAATGGAACCTCCTGTGATAAATACATTATGTAATTCATTTGAGGGCTATATAATTTTGATCCCACCCATCACTCTCATATCATGAACAAGAATAAAGTGTGCTACGTAGTTTATACAAAATCAGGATGTTTTAAATAAATTTCAACCACATTATTAAGTAGATTGGGTTAAATAAATGTAAATATCAAAAAAAAATCTTTATAAATATTTGAATACCATTGAGTTGAAATAGAGATATGAAATCACTGCCTAAATTTTTAGCATTGAAAATCATAGGATAATTTCAGTAACATAACATGGGTACATGATGGTTAATAGAAGTGGTGAATGAAAGATAAAAGGGACATATAATTACTTTATGATCATATGTAAAATAATATATATGTGTAAAAACATATCCCAAATCTAAAAATTAGAATCCAAATCCATGACATAAAGAAGGTTCTTGAATAAAGATGAGAAGGAGGGAATCCCTTACCTTGAGAGGGCACTTCGAAAAGCATGAGAGGATCTTACTATGAGACTGGGGGAATCATATGAGGAATATAGAGATGGAAGATTAGATTAAAAGAGTTATATATGTGTTTTTAGTGAAGTGAAATGAGCAGTTGTGTGGGTTTATATAGAAAAATAGAGGGGAATTGTTTACTAATATCCAAATATAAGATTTGCACACTTTATAATAATGTAATGAAAATTCAATCCTTCTTGTGGTTCTTGACTGTGGTGTCTTCCAAAGATAAGTTTTTTTAATTATTTTATTTTTATTATAACATAACACATTAAAATAATGCACTTGGTTTTGTTGATGTAAGTCATGTTTACAAAGAATTGATTTTAAGACCATAAAATATAATATATGTTTTGAAGGATTAATTAAGGATTAATAAAATTATTCTTATAACTATAAAAAAATTATTTTGAAAGGAATATATATATTTGGTCCTATATAAAATTTATGGAATATATTTCATCACCTTTGGTTCATTATGTTGTTATAATACAAATACTATAACTATATTATATTTAATTTTTACCAAAAAATTTGTATATCTCATAAAATTATGAAAAAATCATTGTTGGATTCTTTTGAAAGGATAATTCAAAAAATAATATTTATTTTTTCAAAATAATTCTATGGATATGAGAAATTACACTTTTATATAAAAATACTATTTTATTTTAAAATATTATTTTTTAATAATAATAGTTTTCAGACGTTTATAATGATTGCATTGCACTTCATTTAATTATATTGTAATTTTTATATAAATAAATATTATTTTTTAATAATATTATATGAAAATAATATTTATTTTAAAATTATTTAATTTATTATAAAAAGTTTTAAATCCATATACTTTCCAAAAATAATATTTTGTTTTATTCATATCAAAATATAATTTTTATAAACTCATTTAAATGTAAATTAATAATGAAAAGGGATAAATATAATCATTATATTATAAAAATATAATGTATAAATTAGTTTATTGACACATTTCCCTTTATTATACAATCAAACATCCCATGGGTAAGGTGTGCGATGGTGACACTTTCTTAGGGTGGTTCGACAAACATGGTTTGGGCAATGATCTTAATAATATTGAACTTCTCCCATGAATGGCTTCACATACACTTTAGTTATTGAATATTAGTTTGGTATTGGTCAAGGGAAAATCATAGTGATGATATACCACCAAAAATCTATGATAAATCATTATCATGTGATATGATCCTACAGTTCAAGGCTGCCACTTATTTTATTTGTGTCAATTGGACTTTATTAACCTTTAATATAGTAATCTTAGTAGTCACTATAAAAAACCCATATTTTTAAGGATTATAATATATAAAAAACATTTAAATGTAATATAACCAAAGTAGTTCTTGTTTTTATATAACTAAAATAATTTATAAGGTATTATATCATTGATATATGTATTCTTTTTTATAAAAGATGGGGTTGTTACAAAAAATACAACACCTTTTCACTTATAAATGGGGTTATCCTCTCCTCACTTACCCTCACACCAAAACCCCCTTAGTTAAAAAAAATCTCCCCAAAAATCTCCTAAAAACTCTTATCCAATTTAATAAGGTTATTTTGTTATCAAAAGACCACACTTAAATGGTTTATCCTCTTCTACAAAGGATATCACCCACGTAGTGAGGGGTCGATTTGAAACTTCTTACTCATAATTTCTTTATTATTTATGTTCATTCGTTATTTATATTTTTATTAATTAATAAAAAATGGTAAAATAAGTATCCTTATTATACTAGTATGTTATTATAATGATGGTACTGTATTTAACCGCCCTTCCATTTTTTATAAGAAAATATAAAATGATATTTTTTTGTTTGTGGATTATTGCCTCCACAAAACATCATGTTTCATTTTCCTTAACCAACATACATGAATAATCCTAACATTTAATTTAATAACTATGTCTTATATTTATAACATATTTTATATTATTAAATTAAAAAACCTATTGTTATTTTTTCTCGTTCTATGAATAATGAAATCATCAACCATGTGTACGTGTAGACTACTGCCTCCATCGGATGATTAGTTTCCATTTTTAATTTCATAATCACCTTACATGGATGGTCATATAAAAAGGTTTAATGGTAAAAAATGATTTTTTATGATATCATTAAAGTTATTTTATGAAAAATTTTAGAACCTATTAATTATATGATCAACAAATGAATATTGTTCATTAAATCATTCAAAACAAACCCACTAAGAGGAATATATTCAATTCAAAATATATAATATTTTCTTTTACATTAATTTTTATTATTAATACATTATAATTTAGATATATAATAATAATAAACACTGAATTATTTTATTATTCTATTGACTTAATTATGTTTTAACTAAATTACCTCATTATCATCAGTAATCATGGTATATTCATGTTTCAGTCAATTTGACCGCCTACTTGAATAATGCTACCAAATTATATCATTGATGATTATGAAAACCTAATTATTGATATAATATGATGTTAATATACAAGTATATAATTATTTTGTTTGGGTTATATAAAATATACATCAATATTTAAGTCTTTAATTAAGAAAACACAATTCGTTGGATTAAAATCACAAAAAACATTTGTTGTCAATTTCATCTTCTTGGATAAAGGCTAAATAACTCATTAATATAAATTTAAAATTTATAAACCATTATATGGAATAAATTAATGCAACTTTAATGAAATTGTAATGATTAACATTATGATATTAATGAATATCAAATCTAATCCTACTGAACTAGTATAAACAGTCAAAAATATAAACAAATGATGTAGGAAAATTGAAAAAATAACTAATAAACATGTGGAAAATGATTATAAATGAAAATAATATAAATTTTTATTCATTGATATTTTTATGGTATAGTATATGATGATATTTAGGTTTATTTTATAAGAGTTCAGATCCCTTTGTACTAAGCTGGAATAAAGGTATGGGGTTCTTTGTCTCAAATTAAATTTCTTAAGACTTATTTATTAATGTGCACCATGATACATTTAAAATGGTGTGATTACTGACTAATTAATTTATTTTTGATTATTCATGGGGTTTTAAGATTACTATTTTGAACTTTATCTAAATTTACATCAATTCAAGAAATACACAATTTGAAAGTGTTTTTGATCAAAATGATACTGTAACTATAAGGGTTTCATTGCCAATATTATTTTCAAATAAATATTATTTTTGAAAGATAATATATCTAGGAAATTTTTAATAAAAAAAAACTGTATTAATTTCTTTACTATATTAATGGGATTTTATATATTCCTTCTATATTTTAGTTTACCATAACTCATATTTTATTTGAAGTGTCTCTTGTAAGCAGAATCAGCCCAGTTTATTATTTTTGATTCGAAACCTCCCGTTATTCATATCTTAGTTCATTGGGTGATTTTTAAAATGAACTTATAAATATATAAATAATTTATAGAGTTTATTTTATTATAATTTATTTTTTCTCAAATGTTTTATATAAATTTTTAATGTTCTATTTATGGGTCATTTTCCTCAATGTGTAGAACAAATCACTTTTTAATGCTTTCTATGTGAACACTTCATTCTACCATGATTATCATTTTATATGATACACCCTTTATATGATTTATTTTTTTTTACATAATTAAATATTATTATATTTTATTTATAAAATTTTTTAACATGTGTTTTTTCAAAATATCATGGGTGTTTATTATTTCCAAATTTATTTTTTCCTAATTCTAAAAAAATGGTTTTCATCAAAACCTACACCATTTGACATAATTTATTATTAATAAATGATTTTATTATAATGTATCCATCAAAATTATATATTTGGATGAACTATTTAATGTAATTATAGTTTATTGCAATTATCCATCACTGCCTTTATCTTGCCTAATCATCCACATTGTATGATTCTATATTTTCACCCAATGTATTACATTTTCTAATACCTTATTTTTTATTTATTTTATTAAAGGGTGTTAACCTAGGTTACATAAATTTGTTAATTTTGTGAAATTATTATCATAATTTTACACACTTTATCTATATGGTGTAAATACCATATGCTTTATTATCTTTATATTATAGTATTTACCTAGAAAATGATGTAATTTGATGCCCATTAGATTTCCATGGATATACCATATTATGAGTTTTGGTGGAATTATTAATGATTTATTTATGTTAATCCATATGAAATCCATTTTTAATGGGTTCTTTGTGTTTTGTTAAAATAAAACCATTATTATTCTATGAGTTCTGTATTCTATGAAAATTGATGGTTTCCATTTGGAATATTTTATGAAACCCATTTTATTTACATGGGTTCTTTATGTTGTGATAAGTGATTGATTTCAAGTGTTACTTATAATAAGGGATAATGATATGTGGGGTCATATATCTCCCTCAAATTCATTTATTTAATATTGGTTTCTCACAATATAATATTAATGACTACATTTTATTTGCAAATAATAATTGGAACAGATGGTGTGGATTTTGAAAGAACGTTTCCATATTCTAAATTTTTTGTAAAATATGAATTTTTTTTCAATGTTCTATGCCCATTCACATGACTATGATAGGATTCAGTGGGCCATGTTTATTTAATTATGTTTCAACACTCTTTTTATTCATGTCTTAAGTTGGGATTAGTCATACGTAATGATTTAAGATCTATAATTTTTTTGTATGATTTTTATTATGTATCATGATTATACCTATATTTTAATATTATGTTCAGTTATGATATTCGATTTATATATCTTAATAAGCATATGAACTGACCCCTTTATTATGTTTCAATTTTCCTAATTTATAAAGATAAGTATAAAAAATAATAATTATAATAACGAGTTTAATGTGTCTCAATAATGGAGAAATTTTCAAAAGGGTTGCAAAACATGTTTTTGTGTATCTAGTCCTAAAATAACTATTACTGATGTTCTTGGTATTTTTTTTAATTTTTTATATGTAATTATTTCCTTATATAAATATTTTAAAATAAATAAATGTCATTCCAGGGTTTTTATAGTTGGTATCAGAGATATTTTTAGTAATATTTTCGGATTAGTTATATTATTAAAGGGATTATTATAAGATAACCATATTGAAAACCCTATATAAGAGTCCATGTATAGGATGACATCCCAAAATATTAGTAAGGATTTGATAAGTAGGTTTTCCTATAGAAAGATCCATGTCTGTATATTTGAAAGTGCATACAACTATAGAACAAATTAACCATAGGATAATCACCTCAAAAGGGTTGGTTGATAATTGAATAGATCCTCACTGAGATGAAAGATGAGTGGGACTGATACTACACACCCAGAGAGACACTCCTAGGGGATATTATTTGTTTTGATACATTCTCATTATGAACCACTATGATGGAATTATTTCCTAATTACATTGAGGGATTACATTGAGAAGATTAAGATAACCAAAGATAATGTAACTTAGGTTAAATTGAGATTGATATAAGATGGATTAATGTAACTATAGTATAACATGATAATATAAAATTATAATTAATTTTAATGTTGAAATTAATTTTATGATTATAATTATTGCCAATATTTTTTACTGTTTTATCACTCATGAAAACCAATTTTCTTTTAGTAATGGCTGAAACTAGAAGAAACCAAGGGTGTGGTGTATCATTTAGATATTACCTCAATGAGTAACACATAATAATTTAATTTCAATTGAAAAAATGTATTATTATACAAAAATAGCATAAGGTAATGAAGAAAACAATGTTTAATTGATAAAGATGAAGATGAAAATTATGTTCAATTTTCTATATGTTAGAAATGTGGAAATAATCTCCAAGGTAATTGCCACAAGTCGAGTAGAAGATTCTCTACTTATATAGGAGGGGTTTATCAAAAATAAAAATAACATAGGATAATAAAGATTTATGTTAAGATGATTGAAGAAAATAGAGTTTGTCATTTTATAATAAATAATAAAATATATTATGTGTGGGGAAATTGAGAATTATCCATGTCAATTACATAATTCAAAGACCAAAATTAATGAAAAACATCACAAACCTCTAAGACCAAGAGGATAATGGAATTCCTATGAATGTAATACTGCAGAGGTGTATCCTATTATTTATGGTACACATATTCTCTAATCCAGATTTGTAGATGTATTTTTAGAATATGATTCTAGGAACACTATTATATGTAAGAAGGTATCTAACAACATTAAATTAGAACCCTAGTTATTTTATTGTTGAATAAATATTCTTATGTTATAATTATAATATTCCGTGTTCTTGATTAATGAAAGTTTCCTTTTAGAAATCTAATTACCCTTCCTTTAGATATATTTATATCAAATGTAGTAAAATAATAGGACAATCCACTTAGAGGAAAAATTATTTTGAGTAAGGAAAAATCATTTCATATTAACCATTTATATTATATCAATGAAAAGATAATAATAAATACCATATAAAAAATTATATAATGTGGGTTTGGATTCCAAATAATAGTATAATGTTGGACAAAAGTATTGAAGAAAAACACAATAAAATGAATAATATTAATATGAGTAAAGTGATAGGTTAAATATGTTTCTAAGGTTAATATATCTCTATAAATTATATCTTGCTTTGTATCCATAATTTAGAGGCCCTAAGATATTTTCATTGGTATTCGATAATTAAACATGTTAGGGTGAAATTAATTTAGGGGGGGAGAGAATAAAACAACCCAGGTTTTAGGGTACATCATCACCATCAACATCCTAATAATCAGCATCATTTTCATTTTGTTTATAATCATAAAAAACCCTTCTCTATTATTTAAAAAAGATTGTAACGTGATTATAAAATGTTCCCTCTAAGACATGACCAAGCTAAAGGCACTTTATTCATTAATAATTCAGAAATTACAAGAAAATTGAAAAAAAATAAGAACTTCACACCATGTATTATTACTAACCATGGATGAAATACATTGATTAAATGTGAATAAATCAATAGGGGATAATTGATAAAATCAGAAAAAATCTTCATGACTAGGAAATATCCTAGAACATATTCATCTTTAAGGAATACTAATAAAAAAACCTATAATAAAGAATAACTCCATGAAAGGAGAAATCATTAAGGAAAATATAACATATGTAATAAGAACTAGTCCTTGTGAAGTGGGAGTGGAATGAATGAATGATTTGGTAAGTTTATATATCGGAAAAAAATATATCAATTATAAATATGGCTAGTAAAAATATGGTCATTATAAATATGATCATTATTCAAATATCCAATAAGTATACTAAGGTTGTGTATTATTAGGAATTAGATTTAAAATAATATTAGTCATAATGAAATAACAATATGATAATAACATATTATAAATAAATACTTATAATTATGATTTATGTATAAATATCAATAATAATATTATTAATGAATGATATGATGTATATATAAAATTGAAATATATATTTTAATATCAATGTATTATTAAAATGAAATTTTAGAATATTAATTATTAATATTAATGGTATTTCCTTAAGCATATTCTGTATAAAAGTATTTTTTTCTTCAAATAACTATTTTTAGGTATTTAATATTTTATATTAATATATTAGAATTATCATTTTTAAAATTTTATTATATATGAACCAATATATTTATATTTTTGAAATTTTATATTTATAAGAAATAATAATAAAAACACATAATGTTTAAAAAACACAATTTTTCAATAAAAATAGTTTTACTAAATATTTTTTTATTTTCAGTTAAAAGGTAAATTTATAAATTTTAAAATATGAAATTGATAAATGTAACTTTATTTTTTGATTTATAATGTCAAAATTATCTTATCAGGATGTTTTTATATTTTTCTTTAAAAACTACTTTTATGTGAATAATATAATATATTGATACTAAGAAATTCATGACATTATTAGTATAAAACTATTAACTATAAATTAATGAAACATTTTTATATGAATAAATAGTTTTTTTTATGTCACTTTATAGTTTTAAAAATTTTGGTTTTAATTTATAGACCCATATTTGACATTTTAGAATTTATGTTTTCTTTTTCAAAAAATGGGGTTTAATCTATTATACATTTAGCATTCAAAAATTAATTTTCTTCTGTTTTAATTAATAAGTAAGAAAAAATTGATTTTAAAATTATGAATTTTTAGGACTTGATTTTATAATTTGGACCATATTTTTAATAATGGATAAATTTGCTAATTAAAAACTAGTTATGAAGGTGAAAACCAAGAAGGAAAAAATGAGTAACCTCATAGTTAATGTGTATAAAAGTTAAAACATGTTTTAATTTTGTTTTAATGGTGTGTATGAAACCCATGTTTTATTTTATTTATTATTTATCTAATTTGGACCCATTTTCCCAAATAAAAATTGTCCATTATTGAAATTTTTTTGGTGTTTAAAAAAATGCCACTATTTTTCACTTTTAAAAGGGGTTCTCCTATCCACACTTCCCATTACATTAAAACACACATATTGATGTGAAAAATATAACAAAAAATATAATATAAAATCCAATATATCTTTAGTAGGTTTTTTTATTCTCAAAAGACCATACTTCAATGGTTTAATCCCCTTTACAAAAGAGACAACCAGAGTAATGATATATAGATTTCTAACCACTTCTTCTTATTTTATTTTTCCACATGTACATTTACAATTTCTGAAACTTATTTTAATAATATCAGTATTATAACATAATTATCCTTATTATACTATAATATTATTATAATAAAGGTACAAGATTTCACCATACTTCTCTTTTTATTATGAAAAGAAAAAACAACATTTGTGTGTGTGTTCTGACTACCACCTCTACAAAACAACAAGTTTTTTTTCCATAAAAGACTTACACATTCAGTCATAATTTTGAATTTAATAAATAATTATTATTTTTTAAAAATATTTGGAATTCTAAAATGATAAAAAAATTATTTGTTTATATCTATCAATGGAAGATGAAATATTTAACCTTGCATATGTGGGAACTACCATCCCAATGGGACAAGTGACTTCCAATTTTAATTTCATCACCACCTTAAATGGATTTCAATTAGAATGAGATTAATTGATAAATATTATATTTATGATATCATTAATGTTGTTTAACTAAAAATTGAATAAGATATGAATTGCATGACTTAAAAATGATTATCATTAATTCAATAATTTAAAATAAGAATACTAAGTAAAAATTATTTACTTCAAATTATATAATATTTACATATAAATTAATTATTATTCTATATAACTTATAATTTTTATATATGACCATAATAAAAACTGAATCATATCATTATTATTTTGGTGTAATGATATTTCTCCTAAATCACTTCATAATCATCAATAATCACGATATGTTCATATTGGGGCCGGTTTGAATGACTAATTGAAAAATTACATGAAATTATAACATGGATGAATATGAAAACATAATTAATTTTATTATATGGTAAAAATATTTATTTAATTATTTTTTGAGTTCTAGAAGTGGTACATCTATACTTAACTCATTAATTTAAAAAACAACATGCGTAGGATAAAAATCAATAAAAAATGTCTATTGGCCATTGTATCCTCTAGGATAAAAAATAAAGTACTAATGAAATGAAATTTAAATATAATAAATAATTATAGTCAATCCTTTATGGTAAGTTTAATTAAATTTTATTTGAGAACATTAACAGAATATTGAATACCAACACCGCTCCTGCAAAACAAGTACAAATGGTAAAAACTATAAACACTTGATGTTGGAAAATAGAAAAGAACTAACTAATATAAATATAGAAAATGATTATGAATGAATGTTAAAAAAAATAGGTAATAATATTGTTATAATGTAGTATATTATGACATTTATGTTAATTTTACAAGATGTTAGAGTGAATTCTACTAAGTAGTAATAAAGGCAAGGGGTTCTGTGTCTTAAATTTTATTTCATGAAACTTATTTATTATTGTGAACCATGATACCTTTAATATGGTGTGATTAACAGCTAATGACTGTATTTTAAAATATCCATCTTGTTTATAAAATTTATATCATTTAATTTATTTAAATTTATATCAATTCAAAAGATACCCAAAGTGAAAGAAGTATTGATTCGAATTTTACTAAAACCATAAAGATTTTGTTTGTAATATTATTTTGAAATAAAATTGTTTTTGAAAGAAAATACATCAAGAGAATTTTTATATTTTAAAATACATATCATTGTATCATTTTTATTAATTTTGTTTTATATGTTCTATACATTTTTCATTTCCTCTTGACTTGTATTTTACATGAAGTGTTTTCTATATATGAAATCGACCACATCATTTTCCTTTTATTTGAGAACCACCCTTTATCAATGTTATATATAATTTTATGGTTTATAAAATTTCTTTATTTATACCTCAATAATTTATCAAATTAATTTTTTTACATCATTAAATTATTCAAAAAAATTTATTTAAATTTTTAATATTTACTTTATTGGTCATTTTCATCAACGTTTTAGAAGAATTATATTTTGGTGTTTTCCATGTAATAAACTATTCCAATAATATTTTTCATTTATCATCATATTTAATTTATAATATTTAGTATTTTAATAGAATTAAATTTTATTCTAATTTATTTTCAAATTTTTTCTATATATATATATTTTCAATATATCATGGTTGTTTATTTTTTCTACTATGTTTTTTTACTACTCCTCCAAAATATTATTTTCATCGAAGCCCATATACCTGAACATAAATTATTCATGATCATGGTTATTATTATAATTTAATAATTACACTTCTATCATTTTATAACCTATTTAATGACTTTTTATTTTTGAGTAATGATATATCACCTCCTTTTTCTTTTCTAATCATTCATTATATATGACTTGAACTTTTCACCTAATGAATTTACTTTGTGAATACCCTTTTTTTATTCATTTGATTGAAGGGTGTTCACTTAGATTAAATATATTAATTTATTTTGGAAAATTATTGACTTAACCATAAATCTTATATCTATATAGCATAAATATATATTATATTTATTGAATGTTATTTAGCTCAAAAGTTACTTTATTTTATTGGATACCCATTTTTTACATGGGTTGATCATGTTATGATTATTGATGTAATTAATAATGTTTTATTTTTATGAGTATATACGAAACCCATTTTATTTATATAGGTTATTTATTATGTATTGAATAAAACCCATTTTTTCATTTGTTTCTTTTTTATATAAAATTGATGATTTTCATTTAAAATATTTTATGAAATCAAATATATTTTCATCAGTTATTTATGATATGAAAAGTGATTGATTTGAAGTGGCACTCATAAGTATAGATGATGACTGGTGGGTCACTGTATATCACTTTAATACATTTTATTTAATTCTATATCTCAATATATTAGTATTCACAATTACATTTTAGTTTCATAGAAGTTTGGGAACTGATGGTGTGGATCCTCAGAGTAATGTTTTGTATACTAATATTTATGCCAATGTAAAAAAATATTTCACATTTTTATGCTTATTCTCATGACTATGTTAAGATATCATGGATCATATTTATTGACACATGTTTCCAGACGTTTTTATCCATCTATTATGTTATGCTATGTCTAATTCCATAATTTATAATCTATGATTTTTGGGTATGATGTTTCTTATATATCTTTATTATACTCATATGATAATCTTATTTTCCTTTATTATATTCAATTGTTATCACTTCTATTTACCCTTAATGAGTATATAATTTCAACACTTTTTATGTTTTATGATGTTGATTATAACACATAATAAGTATAAGAGATAGTCTAGTGTGGCTTAATTATGGATAAATTCTCAAAGGAGGTTTAAAATAAGTTATTTATGTAGTTATTACTCAAATAAATGAAACCTTATATTTGTGGTTTTGTGTGGTTATTTTTTAGATTTAATGTTTTTCCTATTGTAAATGTTTTAAAATAAATTTACATATAGCATGCATCATTATAGAATTCCAGTGTCCTAATATTGTAGCCACATAGATGACCTCATATATATGTTTTCTAACATTTTATACTGGTTATTTTATTCCTATATTTTTTTAATTTTAATAACCATATTAAAATAATAGACATACCCAAAACTAATTATCTCGATATAAAATAAAAATTCAAATTTATCTGATCCCTAGATTATTCAGAGTCTTAATCTTCTTAGTATCCACTAATAATCAATGGAATGGGTTTTTACACAAAATAAAATTAGAATCTATGATGAATGGTATCTTTTCATTACCATGAATTCATTTTAATTTTAAAAACCATTTTATATAGGTTTTCGCGATTTAATAATTCCTTTATCTCTGAGAAAACCGAATGAATGATGCATTTAATCAAATTTCAGAGAGTCCGAATTATCCAAGTGGGGGAGTTTTATTTGTCATGTTTGGATTTATAATTTACCCATAATATTTTTTACAATCCTAATATAATCTCTTTCCTAATTTATCTATATTTTTTGTTTGATTGACTCTAAGAGAGTGACAATATCATTCAATTTCTATAATTAATGGGATAATATTGGTACCCAATAATTTTCACGTTTTCATAAATAATTTAAATTTTTAATGAATTTAAATAAATAAAAATATATATAATATATAAAAATAATCTCGTAAACACCACTATGTTCCCCAAAAATAGTGGAAAATTATGAATATAGGACATCTCCATCAATGATTGACCATAATAAAATTTTCTATATCCAATACCTTATACTAAGAAGAAAAGTGGTGAAGTATTTATCCATAGAGATGGTATGATTTTTAAATAATTATAATTAAATTGAAAATGAGATATAAAATAAATAAAACAGAAGATGTAGTATAATAAATAATTAGAGTGAAAGTGTGTAGATGTTAAATAAAATCCATAAAATTATATTAATAGTATAGTTATGGGTTAAAAATATGCACTAATAACATGATTTGGTGAGAGTAAATACATCACTGTTTGTGTTATCCCATGGTTATTGAAGCCGAATTATAGTGTATATGATGAATGGTATTGGATATCATTTAAAAAACTCCCTTATAATGATGATCATATTTCAATTATCCTTTGACACATCATGTAATTATGTGGAGATGGTTTATAGATTATTAAATATGTTTAACAACTATACATATGAATAAAGACTATTGTAAATGTTATAATGGTGGAGACATAATGAGTTATCAAATTTTTAATGTATAGAACACATTAATTCTAAATAAATCCTTAATTTTATAAAGCACATATATAATGCATTTAATATTCCTTATTTTTGTGGTGTACAAGATTCTAGAGGCCACTCTTGGTCAAATATCAAGCTCACCTTAATTATATTTTGTTCATATACTATTATAGAGAGGTTTCAATGATAATTTTAATGTTTTTTTGTTTTATCAAATCGTTTAGTGATTCCAATGGTAAATGTATAACTTTTGAGGTAGGGATCTATTTATTACTATTGTAAGATGTGAATCAAATTCACTATTTGTGAAGATTCAACATGGAAATTGTTGTATAATTTGTTTTAGTTTTTTAAATTTCTATTTATTGACTCATATCTCCGTAGGACTTATATATGGGTTTTATATATTATTCCCAAAAAAATAGGTATAAAAATACACCATAGAAGACCATATTTTTATTAAAGAGTGTCATAGTGAAAAATATACAATTTGAAGATAGGAAAATGAAATCCAGTTCTTTATCCTTCTAGACCCATGACTGTGGTTTATATAACCATATGTTTGTATATATATATTTTTTAAAAATAGTGTGTACATAAAAAATCAGGATTTTCTTGTTGAAGTATAGGGAATCAATTTTTTCACATAATGGGTTTTGACTAAAACATTAAATATTTATAAAAATTATCTTTTAATAATTGAAAATATTGAAATATAAAATGTTTAGAATTTTTTTAATGGTGTAATAGTTTCGAATAATATTTTATTTGAAAACAAAATCACAATTAATTAAATTCACCAAGATAAATTTTGAATAAAAAATAGAGTTTTTTGACAAGTTACTTCATGGTTAGTAGAAGTGGTATTTTTTATTTTTTTTAAAAAAATATTTTAAACATTCATCAACATAGGACTAAATTGCCCATATTTAATCTATGCGACTTTGGACCATATCAAAAACTATTATTTATTATTATAATTTTTTAAAGGTGTTATAAATAATGTTAAATATTTAATTTATTCATTGATTTATGAATCCCTGATTTCCTATACATGTATAGGAATGATTTATATTCTGATAATTAGTATGATTTTCTTAAATCGTTAAATTTTCTACTTATATTTTTCATTCTCGATATATTTGTGTAAAATACGGATACTAAAAATAGATTTATTTTTCATTAAAAAAATCTAATTTTTTATTTAATTTATAAATTTAAAAAGGTTTATTATGATTTAAAAATATTTGGTTTTATAGTTGTATTGTAATTTATTCCTCCCATGAGTATTGATATGTGGATGGAAAGAGATTTAATTAGGCTTCCCATTAGCCTAGGAGTGTTGGATATGTCTAGAAAAGTAACAGTTGTCTACCAATCACACTATACTTGATCATATTAGTATTTTGATTTTATAAGATTTTATGACATTAGATGAGAATGTTTCATTACCTCATACATGATATTATAAAATATATGTGTATATATAATTTTATTTTTTAGTGGGTATGTAACAATATTCGTAATTTGTATAATGATTTATACATTAACATGTTTGGAATATATTAATTTAGTTTTACCAATAATATTAAAAACTATATATCTATAATAATGAATACATATAGGGATTTCATGAGATGTAAATATTTCAGGAGTTGAAATGGTTACATATGATACACATAATATGCATATAAAAATGGTTAGACATTGAAAACTTTGGAAATATAATGTTTGAGATTTATTCTAAAGTAAATAAAGGTGAATCCCATGATAATCCAAATTGGTAGGACATAAATTTTTTTGATACCCATAAATTATCTTATATAAATAAAAAATATTATGACTATTTATAATATTATAATGATCCCATGTTTAATTTTAAGATTTAGGTTACACTTAGCTGGGTAACCATTATATGATTAGCTTCCTATTCGAGTGAAGTTAGGGTAATTAATATGTTGAATTCGGTAACGGTTTATCAACAAAACTATCCTAGAGTCACATGTGATATTATTTGTATGACTACATAAATATATAAAAATAATGTGTTGATAAATAACATTTTAATGAAAAATTTAGTGAATTATAGATCTTTACCAACTAATAGATTTGATTTGTGTTGTTATCAATTTTTAAGGAGTATTTTTATTATTTATTAGATTGATATAAAACATGGTACCCACCAAAATATATTTACTATTATATATTATGAAATAAAAAAAAATACTATTTAGACATATTTTAAAGTGATGACATAGCATTTAATATATCAGTATCATAAAATGAGTAATGATTAGAAGAACACACATTTTGAGCATATGGATGTTAGTGTTATGGAAATCAACTACTATAATTTCAATTTATGGGTATTATATATTACCTATGAATAAATAATATGTGATGATAAACATTGAGTAAAAAATAGAATATAATTGATGAAATCAGAAGTAAATATATGTTTTAGAAATTGAGAAATAGTTACTGCATTCAAATTATATTATTCTGATCTAATATTACATTGGGGATGGTTTTGGGAATTTTAAAACAATTAATATATTCTATATATAAATATATATTATTTATATATCATATTTAAATAATAATGAATTTTAATTCATGATAATGGAATAGAATTATACTGTATACATGAATAAAATTTACATGGAATTGGGAAAATGGTGAATAGATTATGTATAAAAGAAATGGTTAATTAGGTTTATAAAATTTAACATAAGAAGTTTAACATTTAATATAACAACACACATATTTATAATTATTTATTTATGTATATAAATGATAAATACATTTAATGACTCTATAGAGATGGGTTGTTAGAATTATTTTATTATAAACAAATAGAAAAATGAAATTAATTTTTTATTTTAAAAATAATTAAAGAAAATTTTGCTGCAAATGATGTGAGGTATAATGTTCTATTAGAGATAACAAATAAAATTTATGCGAATAAATTAGATCACCTAAAAGTTGTTTATAACGGTCTGAAATTACTTCCCGTGGAATATAATTGATACCTATCAGGGAACTCCATGGGTGGATACACCCCCTGGGAGGGACACACCACCATCCCCATTGGCAACCATTTACTCAGGAAGCCCTTGGGCGGAGAGCCATGTTTCGTCCAACGATCACATGTGAGAGTTCCCAAGGATCAGATTCATTCATACCTCCTTTGCCTCTCATACCAACTATAACGACCCATACATTACATACATTGTTAATACTTCAAAATTGAAGCACACTTATTACAACATATAGCAAAACCATGAAAGGACCGTATAGGTATAGTGTCTTTAGAAACTGGGAAACATAAACAATTGGTTCATAAAGCATCTACATTGTCTCCCATTTATTTCATCATATCTAGAGTCCCTTTTGGCATATCCTACTTAAAAACCTTCTTCCTGACCTGGGGGAAAGAAAAAATACAAAATGGTGAGCTCAAATGCTTAGTAAGGGTAAACAAAAGAAAAATCAATCACATCATATTCATAAGAACATAACAATTTGGAAATCTTACCCCGAAAAAGAGATCATAATTTCATAACATGGGATAAATCATGGTAGTGAAATGTAATCACAATAATTATAACATAAAACATGATTCTTTTTGACATACACACATAATCATAGAGAATCATTTTTTATTAGTCAAGACTCATTTCCAAGACTATCTTAGTGGACAAAGTCCATTTCTGAACCGAGTTCATTCCTTGTTTAAGTCCTGTTTTACTGAACCAGTTTAACCTTCTGTTCCAGCCAAGTCTATCTCATGAGATATAAAATATTTACCCAATGCATTGGATGGTGATATAGGTCCCACCCATCTCATAATGATACCATTCTTATGTGTGCCACAAAATGAAAAAAGCATACACCATTGCATAACCCATGTAATAACAATGGGAATCTTAAACATCATGCCATCATAATATATTCCATATAAGATTAAAGGACATCATAAAAATAATTCCATCATAACATAATCAAATCAATGTAAAAATAGGGATAGAAATATAAACCTATATTATCTTAGATGGAAAATAATTTTGATAAAACACTTGAACTCCATTCTTAAGGAAAATATCTTTTCTAGCTCAAAAACATTTTTCCTTTTTTAACGTGTCATAAAATTTTAAACTAAAAGAAGTTGATTAAAAATAAAATTGAAAACATGTAAAGTAAGCTTCTTGGAAATAATGTTTTAAAAATCCATTCATGTCGTATAAGTTAAAAAAAACATTCTTCTCGTACTTTTGTCGGAAAAGTCAAAAAGTACCTCGTACGAATAACGACAAAAGATTCCTTTCAAATCTTTTACTAAAAACTCACCGAAGGGTAAAATTGGATATAAACTACTATAGAAGGATATAAATATTAAAAATTGAGGAAACATGTATGTGGATGATAAATATTCCCCAGTAAATTCTGAAGTATAAGAAATCTTGAATAAAAATTGAGATTGCAAGATTTTCCCTTACCTTAGGTACAATTTTCTTCGTAAGTGTCCTAACCTCCTGTATAATGTATTAAATAATGTCATTGACTTATTACAGAATCTTACTCATTGTTATGATATCATATATAGTCATATTCTTAGCTTCTTATTAGTAATATTTCATTGTTACTTGTTATTCAGGTGTTTATTGCTTTTTGTTCTTATGCGTGTTTTGTCGAATAAATTCTTATTCATATTTTTGGGTTATAGATACATAATTTTTTGAATGGTATTAGTGTAATATATATCATATTAATTCATTAAATTCATTTATATAATCATTATGCAATGAAGATCATGTAGAACGAGTCGCATCACATCATGGAGACGGTATTCCGTACGTACGCACGAGCGATGATATCATTCCCATGATTGTGAAATTGTAATGGAGTGTATGTATACTATTTCAGAATAAATATAATTTATAGGTATTATTTACACCATTATACCCATCCAATTAATGTGATGGTGGAAAATAGATTACACCACGGCGTGGAGACAATATTCTATACGTACGCACACGCGGTGATTTCTTTTTCAGTAGGATGGATATATGGTGAAATATGGTTGTTTCATACTTATAATAACATACCAGTATATGAGTGATACTGATGCTATTACTTCATAATGAAAAAACTGAAGAAGAATAAGTGGAAGAAGAAATAAAGTTGAAAGAATCGGTAACAGACATTACCTATTCTTTGAAGCGCCTCTTTGTCACCTCCTTTTAGGGAACTGAAATTTGTCTTTGAAGAAGTCCAAGACCTCTAGGATGTTTCTAGGGAAGTGGAGAAAAGAATTTGGCAGGGGTTGGCCGAGCTTGAAGGCACAAAGTGGTGTGAGGAAGAGAGGGAAGAGGTGCCCTTTTATAAGGGAGGAGAGGGGCTCCTTTGGAAAAACTAAAAATATTATTTTTTTATAAAGCCATATTCGGTTTTAAATAGCTCAAAATTGATTTATTTCGAAGCCATGGTGGGGATGGGTTGAAATCCTCTCATAAAATAGAATTTAGACAAGTTTTGGTTCCTATTTTAACTTTATCATTTAGATTTAACTTTAAGTTAAATAATTTTACTTTTATTGTGTCTTCTTGTGTTCTTACACTATAAGGTTAATAAACATACTATAACAAGCCTCACGAACCCCAAGATGTTTATTATTAATATATATAACCTTATCTAAGTCATTGGACCCAAACCTTAGGTTTTTATAAATAAAATAACAATTAATAATATAATATTTGTTTTAAAAACTATTTTATGTCAATTTTGACACTATTTAGTAATTGATTTTTGTGAAAATAATAAAAGAAGGTTTAGTTCTAAAAAAGTGAATTAAATCCATAATAACATGTCATATTAACATATAAAAGTATTGGAATTCATAAAGAGTCTCAAATTACATTTATTTGGGTATTTATAACATCAATTATGTCAATATTTCATTAATAAGATAATTACTACATCATCATTGTGTCATAAATAAAATAGATTTTTTAATGTCTAAAAATTAAAAATAAACTATCATCATGTAGGAAATATTTTTATCTTTCTAATGAATATTTATAGTCGAATTTATCTTATGTATAACCCTATATTTAAAATGATTTACTTATTAAACATTGATTTTAACTATTTTAACCCTTCTTTAAATAAATTTATAATAAATGTCCTAATCTAATCCAAGTTGGCCTAAATGGTCATATTTTATTCCTAAGGTTGTTTTTGGTCGAATTAAACTTATCAAATAGAATTAATAAATGTGTTAGGGTAATAATAATAACATTTTTTCCCTTAATTACCAAATTTACTTTTAACCGTGGTAAAAAAAGTAAAAAGTTACTATTCAGCAAAAATTATTTTCATCTCATTGAACCACATTTTAATTATTGACATCAAACGTGTCTCTTGTATTTTTTGAAATTACACTCACAGAAGTGGAAAAATTATATTTTATGTAAATTTGCAAAATTCTCCTAGGAGGTGTGTAAAAGACGGTGAAAAGTTCAATAAAATTTTTATATATCTAAAATTATTATAAAATTACTCCAATGAATAACATTGAACGTATATAGGTATTATGTATCAATTTTTACCTAAAATAAATTTAAATAAAATACATAATTATTTAAATAAAAAGTCGGTTTTTAAATAGTAAGCCAGTGTTTTCATTATTCATCAAAAATTGAAAGTTTTCAGAAAAATACCAAAATTTTACCCTAGGCTAATTTTGATATTCCGAATCCAAAAATGAATTCAATTTTGAAAAATAAAATTTACAAAATTTCAAAAAGTGGGTATTACTCTTCATAAGGGCTAGTTTTAATAATATTTTAATAGCATATCGCTGCTTAGTGAAAATCGGTATTGCGTACGACGTAAGCTATCGAGGAAGGTCGTGATTGCGTGTAAAGAGAGCCGTGCTAGTGTTGTGTGTAGTGAAAGATTTCTTTGATGATTTATATAACATAAAAAACAAAATATTTCTCATAAAAGTCTCGGGTGTTACTTTCAACCCCCCTTAAAATGAATTTCGCCCTCGAAATTTGTCACTTTGTAATAAACAGATGAGGATACCTATCCCTCATCATATCCACAAGATCCCATGTAGATTCTTATAATTGGTGGTTCCTCCATAAAACTTTCACCAAGCAAGTGGTCTTGTTCCGTAGGACTTTTTTGCTACGATCCAGAATCTCTATCGGCTGTTCATCATAAGAAAGATCTTGTTCCAGCGGTACAACTTCTGAGCTGAGTACATGAGAAGGATCAGGTATTTACTTTCTCACGAGAGATACATGGAACACATCGTGAACTTGAGATAGATTCGGTGGAACCGCCAATCGGTAAGCTACCTTCCCAACACAATCCATTATTTCTAAAGGACTGATATACCTAGGGATCAACTTTCCCTTCTTTCCAAATCTCATTACTCTCTTCCAAGGAGATATTCGTAAGAACACTTTATCACCCACTTAAAACTCTATGTCTTTTCTTCGGATGTCGGCATAAATTTTTTGTCGACTCTGAGCTTCTCTTATGTGTTGTTGAATAGATCAGATCTTTTCTGCCATCTCATCAACAAGATCAGGTCCTAATAGATTTCTTTCCCCAACATCATCCCAGCATGTTGGAGTCCTGCATTTCTTCCCATAGAGAGCTTTATAAGGATCCATATGAAGACTAGAGTGAACACTATTATTATAAGAAAATTCCACCAAAGATAGGTGTTGATCCCAACCACCTTTGAAATCCATAGAGAAAGGTATCAACATATCTTCTAGAGTTTGAATTGTCCTTTCAGACTGACCATCTGCCTGAGGATAATAAACAGTGATGAAACTCAAATATGTATCCAGAGTATGCTGAAGACTTCGACAGAACACTAAGGTAAACCTTGGATCCCGATCAGATATAATAGAAAGTGGTACTCCATGCAATCATACCACTTCCTTTACATATATCCTGGCAAGATGATCCAGAGAGAAATTATCTCCAATAGCAATGAAGTGTGAAGACTTTGTAAGATGATCAACTATGACCCAGATAACATTATTACATTTGGTTGTTTTAGGAAGTTTGGTGAAAAAGTCCATAGTGATGTTTTCCCATTTCCATTCAGGTATGGGTAATGGTTGTAACATTCCCTTAGACTTTTGTCTCTCAGCTTTAACTTGCTGACAAACCAAGCATCGAGAGACATATTCAACAACATCTCTTTTCATGCCATCCCACCAGAAGTACTCTTTCAGGTCCCTATACATCTTCGTGCTTTCAGGATGAATAGAGAATTAAGAACTATGAGCCTCATCCAGTAGCTCGTTCTTTAATTCAGGGATGGGAGGAACACAGTGCCGATTCCTGAACTTTATTATCCCATCACAATCAAGGGTGAATTCAGGATCATTTCTCACCTTCTTTTGTAACTCTATGTCTTCTTTCTGTGACTCTTTAATCTTCACATGTATAGATGGTTGAACATTCATTTGAGAAAGATTAGATTTTTCCCCTTCCATTATAATTCCAAGATCCATCCTTTGTAAATCCATAAATATTGGATCTTCTGTGATCCTAATCATGGATAAACTAGCATGGTCTTGTCGACTTAATACATCTTCCACCTTGTTTTCATTCCCAGGTTGGTAATGGATTGAGCAGTCGTAATCCTTAATCATCTCCAACCATCTTCTTTGGGGCATTTTCAGCTCATTTTGTGTGAAAATATACTTTAAACATTTATCATTAGTATAAATATCACACCTTTCTCCATAAAGATAACGCCGCTAAATCTTTATTGTAAATATTACCGCAGCTAACTCCAAATCATGTGTTGGGTAATTTTTCTCATGGATTTTCAACTGTCGTGAGGCATAAGCCATCACCATATCATTTTTCATGAGAACACACTCCAATCCCTTATTAGATGCATCAATGTAGATCACAAACATTTCTCTACTACAAGGATGTGTGAGTACAGGTGCACTAGATGACCTTCTTTTCAACTCCATGAAATTATCTTCACATTCCTCCGTCCAAACAAACTTAACTCATTTCTGAGTCAACTTGGTGAGTGGATTAGATAATCATGAGAAATCTTTCACAAAACATCAATAATATCTATCCAAACCAAGAAAACTTCGAATCTCAGTTACTATTGTTGGTCTCGACCATCTTTTGATAACCTCTGTTTTTGCTGGATCCACAGATATCCCCTCTTTTGAGACTACGTGACCCCAAAATGTAACTTTTTGAAGCCAAAATTCACACTTGGTAAATTTGGCATAAATCTTCTCCTTTCTCAGTGTCTTTAATATAATTCTCAAGTGATCATCATGTTCTTCCTTTCTATTTGAATATACAAGAATATCGTCTATAAAGACTAACAAAAACTGATCAAGATGGTCTCTAAAGACTCTATTCATTAGATCCATGAAGATAACAGGGGCATTAGTAAGACCAAATGGCATCACTATAAATTCATAGTGTCCATACCTTGTACGGAAAGACGTGTTTGGTATATCCTCCCTTTTGACCCTTAATTGATGATACCCTGAATGAAGATCAATCTTGGAAAAGTATTGAGCTCCGCGTATTTGGTCAAATAAGTCATCAATGCGCGAGAGAGGATATTTTTTCTCGACAGTGATCTTGTTAAGTTCTCGATAATCAATATAGAGTCTCATTGATCCATCTTTCTTCTTAAAAAACAGAATAGGTACTCCCTAAGGTGACACACTAGGGCGTATGAACCCCTTATCAAGATTCACTTGGAGTTTCTTCGTCAATTCATGCAACTCAATTGGGTCCATTCTATAAGGTGTCTTTGAAATAGGTAAAGCACCCGGTACGAGTTATATTGAAAACTCAACTTCACGATTTGATGGAAGACCCGGAAACTCCTCCGGAAATACATCGTCAAACTCCCATAAAATGGGAATATTCTTAATCGTGAGTTTCTCACCAACCATTTGAGATAAATAACCTTCATTTAGTGGAATCAAGACCTATAAGATGGAAGAAATTTCCACTGTAAGGTTATGTTCATCCTTGCATCGATAGACGATCATAGATTGATCTAGAATATGAAATGTGACTTCCCTTCTTTGGAAATTGATATGATATCCATATAAAGAAAGCCAATCCATGCCAAGAATCACATCAAATTCCACTATAGGAAGTATCACAAGATTTGCAGGAAGCACTTTCCCAAAAACTTCAATCGGAGAAGAATTATAAACTTTTGATTGGACTGTTGTGCCATTAAGAGTTGTCACAGCTAACTCAAAATCTAATTGTTGATGTAATACGGTGATACCCTTAGAAAATTATTCAGAAATAAAAGAGTGGGTGGATCTAGAATCAAATAAAACATTTTCTACTTTAGAGTGGATGGTAAGTGTACCTTTCACCACTAAGTTATCATACTCCACATCACTGATAGAAATTGAATGTGACATTATTTTGTCTTTAGCCTTAAGAGTTTGTTGACGTCGATCATAATCAACAACCCTTGGATTAGTGCATTGATTGGCATAATGACCAATTTCCTTGCACTTGTAACATTAAAGTGTATAAGGTGAACTCTGTGTAGCCTTTTCTTTCTTCGCATCAATAGAAATCTTCTTCGCATCATTGCGGCATTCAAATTCTTGATGACCTTCCTTTCCACATTTTAAATATTTACTTGTCCCTTTAAGAAAACCCCTTCTTGTTTCTTTCCATACTTTGAGCATAAGGGAAAACTCATCTTCTTTTCAGCGTGCTCTTTATATTTTCCTTTGAATTCCATTTTCCTCTTCTTATCGAACCCATATGACTGATGGGTTACTCCAATCTCTATCTCATCTTTGAGAGCACATCAAATTATTTTCTTGTAGCTATTGAAGTCCCTTATGGCTGACGCCCTTCGAAGACTTGGTTTTAAGCCAATAAATAATCGATCGATCTTACTCTCAGGTTGGATAATAATACCTGAAGCATAACTTGAAAGTCCTGTAAAATTTTCTTCGTAGGTACCAACAGATTCATCATCCTTTTTCTTTAGTTCAAGAAACTCCTTCTCCATCTTTGTTCGAAGAATACGAGGGAATTAATTATTGAAAAATAAGTTCTTGAACTCGTCCCATTCCATGGACACAATTTCATCTCTTTTCCCTGTATTCTTGATAAGATTCCACCATTGATCAGCATCACCTTCCAAATGATACACTACTAAGATGACTTTATCCTCTTAAGAACATTGAAGAACTGAAAATATCTTTTTTGTAGTACTCATCCATTGTTCAGCAACTAATGGATCTGTAGACCCACTGAATGAAGGTGGACACTGCCTCATGAAGGATTCAACAGAATATTGCTCCTTCCTTTGCTCATTTGGAAGTCTTGCATGATTCATAGCTTGAGAAAGTTGTGTGAGCATGGCTAAAAGATTTTCCATTCCATCTCCCATAACGTTTGGTTTCTCAGGGGGACAATCATTGCATTTCCCACTGCATTCCGCATTAACACGGTTCCTTCGGGTTCCAGCCATTGACTAAAACCAAGAAGAATAGTGTGAGCAACAATAATTATTATAGGAAAACCACATAATCAAGAATAAAATTTCACACTTAAGGCCTTATCCTAGGTTATTCATGGCCATTTCTAAAATACTATGATTGTGTTCTATGCTTAGACTTATCCTTATGATTATTACTAAGGATTTAATATCCTAGTTTCTAAAGGTTGACTATAACCTCCCTCTAATACAAACTATAATAGTCTGGAATTAATTCAAGTGGACTATAAGTGATACCTATCAGGGCACTCCATGGGTGGTTACACCCCATGGGTAGGACACACCACCATCCCCAGTGGCAGCCATTTCCTCATGAAGCCCTTGGGCGGAGATCCATTCTTCGTCCAATGCTCACATGTGAGAGATCCCAAGGATCAGATTCATTTCTTACCTCCTTTTCCTCTGATATAACTATAACGACCCATACATTACATACATTGTTAATACTTCAAAATTGAAGCACAATTATTACAACATATAACATAACCATTGTTGACGCTCCTTTCGTCACAGAATCTAAAGATCGGAAAAGGGGAATATCTGAGCTCAATGTGATTCATCCTTTGAAGAAACACCAAAAATCGAAAAAGGGATGAACAAGGAGAACATTGACCATAGGCCGCGCAAGTTCCCTCATGGTCGCGCAAGTACACTTGCGCGCCGCCTAGTGGTCGTGCAAGTACTTGCGCGACGCCTTATGGTCGTGCAAGTGACTTGCGCGACCTAAGTGTTAACCGCCCGGTAACCGCTCGGTAACCGCCCAGGGCCTTCTTTTGCCTATAAATAGACCCTGTGGGCCCCCCATTCGAGAAGATCATTTTCCAGAAACTCGGATTGAAGCTCCTGACGCCCAAGTCTCTTCTCAAAGCTTCCGGAACACTTCTAAGGTAATTTTTTACCTAGAACGGAAGATCTAAAGAGAATAAGGAAGGCCTAAGTGTTGAAACTTATCAAACACTTGCGCGCCGACTTATTTCCTTCAATATAACTTGCGCGTCCCTTTTCTAGAAGAACCTCAAGAGGATTTTAAAGTGATTAAAAAGAAGTCACTCAAGTATTTCAATTCCGATTGAGAATCGCGCAAGTACCCCTCATGTCGCGCAAGTATACTTGCGCGACCAATACTTGCGCGCCGCCGCAATACTTGCGCACCTTTCAAGACTTGCGCGCCCCTACTTTTTTGGGTGCCCATCTTGCCCATGTCACCCCTCTTAAGCTATCACACCTTTCCTTTTCAAGATTCAGTCTTCAAGACACTCTTCAAAGCCATTTATGGCATGATTTCTTGACTTGACTTTCTTATCTGAAAGGAATTCTGTGGAATATCTCTCAAAACCTAGTGATTTAAATATCTTTATATCACTAAATATGGAGAGTTCATTCATTCAACCTCATCCTTTAAGATGAGAGAATCCTTAAACCTGGGTCTCCTTTTTAGGAATAATCCCCAGTTATAAGTCCTTTAATCTGGGCATCTTTCTCAGGAGTAAGCCCCAAATTCTTAAAGTTCCCAAACTTGGGCATCCTCCTCAGGACTAAGCCCCAAACCTTAATTCCCAAACTTGGGCATCCTCCTCAGGACTAAGCCCCAAACCTTAATTCCCAAACTTGGGCATCCTCCTCAGGACTAAGCCCCAAACCTTAATTTCTTAACTTGGGCATCCTCCTCAGGACTAAGCCCCAAACCTTAATTTCTTAACTTGGGCATCCTCCTCAGGACTAAGCCCCAAACCTTAATTCCCAAACTTGGGCATCCTCCTCAGGACTAAGCCCCAAACCTTAATTTCTTAACTTGGGCATCCTCCTTAGGAGTAAGCCCCAATCACAATCTCACAACTTGGGCATCCTCTTCAAGAGTAAGCCCCAAACCAAGTTCCCTAACTTGGGCATCCTCCTCAGGAGTAAGCCCCAAACCTTAATCCCTAACCCGGGTCTCCTTTTCAGGAATAAGACTCAGTCATAACCTTGGGCTTCCTTTTCAGGAATAAGCCCCAAGTCCCCTTAAACTTCTCTTAACCAGTCATAAATTACCTTTGATTTGGGTTTCCTTTTTAGGAATAAAACCCAATCATAAGTCCCCTCCTAACTTGGGCATCCTCCTTAGGAGTAAGCCCCAAGATTAGAGTATTCAAATCTCCATGAAGCACATATAACTTTGTGGACCCTATTCATGGATTTTCTCCCTAAAAGTAAATCCTAAACCTTCATCTATCTGGGCAGTCATCTATACATAAGCCCCAAAACAAATTCTTATGATTGCATCTTTTATGGCACAATTGTCTAAATTTTACCAATACCTCTTGTTTCTCACACCGAGCATGACTCACGTGAGCTTAGAGTGTAAAAGTAATTATGACATTCATCTTTGAGCCATAAATCATAAACATCATACCCCATTACTCGAACGACGTGGGTTCTGATTCCTTTTCCAAAACAAAGGATACGTAGGTAACCCATTTATGGGTTCGATCCCAACTTTGAAATAATCTCTGTCCTTCTGAATGACGATAAACTTCAAGTGCCCCACTGAGTGGCTTTAAAACCAGCTTGGTCATCATAATGACCAAGAGACTTTTATATAAATGTTTTGAAGGATACCATTGACCAAGAATCTCTAAACAGATATAGATGATTCTCTATTGATGAAGAACCTCAAACACATATAAAAGATTCTCTAAATTTCTTGCATATTTAATCATTGATTGTTAAAACTTAAGGAAAGCTCATTTTATACTTGGTAATGTAATAAGGATTCACAAACATAACTTAAATCTATAAAGAGAGTCCCAGAGTAGACAATAATTCCCCTAAAAAAGGTGTGATGAGTCCGACCTCCCATCCTCTCGACCAATGCAAATTCCTAAGCCTCATTAGTCCACAAGCTAATGAGCGCCTGCCTTTGGAATGTAGGTCCAAACGGATGTGGAATCATTGGATGTTTCCGGTTCTACGAACAAACCCGTTAGAAACCGATCAGAACATTTGAATCTCCCGTCCAGGAGGTCATCCCCGGATTCCGTGCGAAACAAAAATGGTGAACCCGACGTGAATCCTTAACCAAGTTAAAATGATGTTTTTCTTATTTGTTAGGCCCCTTGGGCCAACAAATCAATCATTGACATGTGCTCACCCAAAAGATGCAGTGGCCAGATTCATCTTGATTATGTATGTTATATGGAACATGCACTATTTTCTCAAGATCTTCTGCAAAATGGATTTCCTTAAATTCACCCCTGTGAATACTGCTGCTGTGAACACCTCTACTGTGAGGTCTGCTGCTTTGAAAACCAATGCTGCTACTCCTGCTGGAACGTCATCCGCTCTGAGGATGACATCACCAACTCAGCGTCTTCAACGCTGTGTTTCTAATGCACTGGTTAAGGAGTACCGTCGCAACGGTACTATCCCAACTCTGGAGGCCGCTCGTCAAGCCCTCCAAGTTAACAATTCTACCTGGTCGTCCGGACAACGGCGACCAGCAATCAAGAAGCAGGCGGTGCTGACTACCGTCTCCAACCGTTTCGGGTCGTTATCCCTGGAACGCAATTTCCATTCACTCCCTTACTCCGAGGAAGTGAATGAGCAGGTCCCTCGGGGCCTTAATTCAAAAATACAGGAGTCCTTCCCGAGGGCTCCCATCAACAATCGCCGCCAGACTCGTGTGGTAGTGCGCCCTCAACATGATGAGGGTACCATCTCTAGGCATTCAGCTCAGGTTCCTCGAACCCGAGCAGGCAAGATGAATCACCAGAGACGGAATCCGGTTAACAATAGGCAGGTTGTCATCCCTGCCATCTCCGGAGAAGTCCACCAACCTAACTTGGTGGCAAGCAACGAGCATGCATACACACCTGTCCATTTTAATTCAGCTGTCCAGCAGACTCGTCTGGCAGCATCAAGCCGATCCCGCCAGGCAATTCCGGCGGAGTACCATAGGCAGGAACATACACCTGCTTATACATCACCAGTTAGTAAGCAGGCTCGTCTGACTACATATGATGGATCTCGTCAACCGCGTTTGGAGAAGTGTAATCAGCAGGCACATACACCTGCTAATACTAATCAAGCCTACCAACAGTCTCGTTTGGTAGCGCACGGAGAAGTCAGTCGGAAAGTCCCGACGACAAACAGGAGGCAGACTAAACTCTCTACCTCCACACTTGAGTACTGTCAGGATTCACTGACAGGAAAAGGAGGACAGGAGCAGGCACATACACCTACTCCAAGCCCGGAATGGACGTATATACCCGTTCCGGCGGCTGAAGTCACCAAACATATTTTGTCAATGGTGAAAGAGCAGAAGCAAATTCCCGCTCATATTCTGGATGCTTGCCAGGATATCATAACAACTTCAGCATCATCTCAGGGACAGACACATAAATCTATCCCTAGCAATGGAGTGACACATCAACGATTCACTCCGGAACAGACATACAAATCTGTTCCAGTCCAAGAGGGTTATGGGGCATACTCCCCCATATCATACGGACAACCAAGTCAGGCACATACACCTGATTTGAGTGGAGATCGTCAGCCTAACCTGACCATCTTTCCTGATCAGGCACATACACCTGCTCAGAGCAATCACTTTCGTCATCAAGTGGTTTCTAAAGCGAGTAAGAAGGCATCTAAGAAAAAGATCCGCCCAACAGAGTCAGGAGATCAAAGGCCAATCTGCAACCAAGCCTTGCTCGATGCTGGAGTTCTTGAAGCCCTCAGACATTTATCTGTCGGAATTCAAGATTCTACTCCCTCAGTTCCCAATAACAGGAACATTAATTTTGAAGGTCTTCAACAGACACTTCCTCATGAAGACTTGCTTCATGAAAGTTCGGTCAATCTTGAAGTTTCTTCTTCAGATGAGAGCCACAGGAACCCTCTGTGTGGTCAGAAGGCCAAGGAGCAAGAGATTTCATCTTTTTCTGTAACCCATCATGATGGTCCTCCTCATGGTGATGAACTTCGCTGCGAAAGTCCTCTCCGCAGTAGTGATTCACATTGTCTCGAAAATTCTTCAGAAGGCAATGTAGTGACGAGAAAGCCCTCCTATCTCGAGGCATTTGCAAACGTAAAACCAGTCATGTCTAAAGCTTTACTATCGGCAGGTGAAACTCTTTCTCCATCAGAAGATAGCTTGGGGTTCAGGTTATTCTCCGAACCATCCCTGGGTCATTCATCTTCCGGCATGAATAGTGATATCTCTACCAATCTTGTTGAATCCGATGAAGCAACAAGGAAACACCAACTCTGGTCCAAACAGGTTGAAGAATCTTCATTTAATGATAAAGAGGAAATGCTGAACATGAGGAAAAAACTGGCAAAAGGTGAAGTACCAGTCATGTTTTGGCCTTTGGCTGATTCCTAATACGACATTCCAAAGATGTTGACGGATGATGGAATCCATGATATTCGTCTCAACATATGGAAAACTCTTTGTCAATTAAAGAAGAAGATATTATCTTACGATGAATATGAAAATCATCTTAAGATAATAGAAGGGTTACAACGCCAGATTGATTTGTCATCTCTATCAGTCTCTCGGTATCCGAAGGCTGAAAAGCAACAGAGAACCCTTCAACGTTCATGCCTTGGCGCACTAAGAAGATTGTGTCAGTTAATTTCCAATGCTCCGTCTAATGTTCATATCAGAGGATGGGGTGTTCACGGAGCACTACATTTCACAGTACTTTCCGGTCAGCAAAGCCCGCCGAAAATGGTCTCATGCAATGTTATTGCACATGGCCGGCCACAGTCAATGGGCTTTGTTCATAATCAAAAGCTTGCTCGAGAACAAGCTTCAACTAGTTCCTCTCAAAATCAAGTATATAGAGAACGGGTTGTTGAATTGCTCCTGCATCAAGCAGGAGAGAATATTGCACAAGCCTCTCGTCTGGAGCAAACACGTCATCAAATGACGGAAGTTTCAGAAATCATCCAACGGTCTGTTGAACCAGGTGATAAAAGTGGATACAGGTTAATGCATCCAGCTAATTTCCGAACTAAGATCCGCAAGATCAAGAGAGATTTCAAGAAGATCTCACACATAGAATGTTAAGAGACACCCCAGCTTGCCAGACTGGGGACTTCTCTAACCCAACCCTCAGAGTCAACGAATGGGATTCGAGGAGTTGAGCGGAAGCAGCAGGAACACCCCCAGTCCACCGGACTGGGGACTTTTTCAAATCTTCAATCCTTCCCTCAGAGAAAGTCAGTATTCTCTCGATTAGGGAATAAGCCTCAAGAGGAACGAAGATCCAAGCTGTCAGGAGATTCTCTCCAAGTGACGGTTCTCCAAGAAATTTCTGAGGGATCAAGTCAACGGAATGCCATGTCTCATCATGGGCATGGAAGAAGAAAATATCACAGAAATGCTGATAGAAAGGATTCCATGCAATATGCATCCATTAATGTCATCAATTCCGTTCCTGCTGATTCACCAGATGAGGCTCAATCAGAAGGATCAGACGAAGAGGTTCCTGCTCAAGAAGTCGTGCACACAGACCTAAATGAAGAAGGTGTGCGCACACGTAATCAAAGGCTTACCCAAAATCTGGGTATTCCTTCAAGTAACCCACTTCCCCCTCTCCGAAAAGGATCCAATAAGGGGAAAGGTAAGAATCAGGTTACTTCTCACCCTTCCTCTGAAGGAGGTCAATCGCTCTCATTAGAGCAAAGTTTTGCACAACAGGAGGAAGAAATGAAAGAATTAAAAAGGTTGAATGCAGAACTACTTCAGAGTAGTCTTCTTCTTAAGAATGCTGAAGTCCGACAGCCAAAGGAATTTGTTGTAACTACTGAGATGGATCAAGAATATCCTCCTTTATCAGTACACCCACAGAGGTCTAATCCTACGGGTCAAATGCAACAACGGTTGGTAGCACTACCATTAGTTGCAGCACCAACCACCACGTCTGTCCAAGCTCCATTCATTGCACCTACCCAAAACCAAGTTCAACCTGACGTTTCTCAAAAGTTAATAACTATTATTGAGTCATTAACAGCTCGGTTAAAACTATGGAAGGGAAACGGGCGCAAGTTCAACCTGAAAAGAAAGTTTACCCTGAATGGGTATATTCAATTTCTCCTCCATCCAGTTTTGGAAACCCTATTTTCCCTACTTTCAAGGGATCAGGCGACCCTGAACAACATTTGACGCATTACGTATCTTGTTGTGATCCTATGATGGGAACTCCAGAGCAGCAAGAAGCAGTGAAACTCAGATGCTTCGTGCGAACCTTGCAAGGACCAGCTTTTTTCTGGTATACAAGCTTGAAATCCCGGTCAGTCATCGGATGGGAGGATCTTCGTCAAAAATTCCTTCTTCAGTTTAGCTCAACTTTGCCAAAAACGACAGTTTTCGATCTTACAAACTGCAAGCAAAGGGAGAATGAAAGAGTCTCTGATTTCATTGCTCGTTGGAAGGGATTAACGTATTCCTTGAGTTTATCACTCCCTCAGGAGGAATTGTTGCCAATCTGTGTGGCAAATTTGCATGACGAATTACGCACGCCATTGATCCCTGTGAAATACACAGGAGGGTTTCGAGACCTTACTTCAATCGCTCAACAGATTGAAGATTCCCTTATACAGGCTAAGGTTAAATCTCGTGTAATTCTATCAGCTCCAGGAAGAAGAATGGGTAAAGCAGAAACTGCTACAGTTATGCTTAAACAGGCACCTGTACCTATTTCTACTTCAAAACCTTCATCTTCTCAAAGGGCTCCACCTCATGAACGCCAACAACAAAGGCTGTTTCATCCAAATGATCAAAAAGATCAACGATGAAAACAATTTGAGGATATGAAGAGTAAAACATACTCTTTCCGAAGTGAGCAAGTTCCTGGTTACTTCATTTCAGCTCTGGAAAATAATTTGGTTCAATTACCAGTGTCGAAGAGGCCAAACAAGGAAGGAGATGAAGACCGTCCCAATTATTGTCCCTTTCATCAAATGTTGGGGCATCCCATCCAGGAGTGTTTTGTCTTTAAAGACCTCCTGCAAAAGATGGTCGATTTGGGACAGGTCAAATTGAAGGGTTCTTCAGCTCATGTAGCGTGTATTACCGCTACAGATCCAGAGGAAGGAGGCGAGTGGCAGGAAGTCAAAAGCAAAATTGCGAAAAAATATGATGATTGGTTGGTCAGAAAGACAATCAATCGGACCCATTCCATTTTGCGAACACAATTGAAGAAGCCAATTGTGTCTCCTACAAAAGTTGCAGTAAAGCCTCCATCAAAAGACAAATCCTCAAAAGGGCAGAGCAATTCAAAGAAGAAAGAGGAATCAGAAGAAGATGAGTATGTATCAAAGCCTAAATTGTCTTTGACTCTAGCAGATTTCATGCCATCAACTTCAAAGCCACGGGCACCGTCCCACCAAACGGCACAGCCTAAACAGGCTAACCAGGCAGAGTCTTTATCAGACGAAGAGTTAGTCTTTGGTTCTGTTAATATGATTCAATTAATAGATTCATATTCCAGTCTTGATGAGCCTGAATTCCCTGTATCAAATAAGGGAACCCGAGGAAGTTCTAGAGGTTCAAGATATAGGGGAAGACGTGGATCTTTCCGAAGCCACTACTCTAATTCTACCCCCGCTAGCACTGTATATGCAGCAGAAACTCGTGGTAGAGCCCTTCAGCGAGCTCAAAAAGAACAAGCAAGTTCTTCTGCCAATGGCCAACTCAGCTTCGGCACAGTTATTTTGGAAGATCGATTAAAGGTTCCATCTTCTTTATCTCAGCAAGTAAATGAATCTAATCAGTCTAATTTTCCAAAACCAAAGATGTTGCCAACTTCAATATAAGATGCATCAGCTTCCAAAGCATCTGCTTCCAAGGTACCTGCTAAACCGCATATTCCTATTGGGAAACGCAGGCCTCTAGATCAAAAGTATGATATATTGAAACACTTGGCCCAAGTACCAGCCAAATTATCAATTTTGGATGCTTTGAATCTATCAAGAGATCTTCGGGAAGCACTCATCGAAGCTTTGTCAAGTCCTCAGGAGTTTGAAGCTGAAATTGCTGCAGCTGAAATTTATCACATCGAGAATAATCCTGCAGAATGTCATGCAGTGATATCTTTTACTGATAAAGATGAAGATGATGTTGTGCATGGGCACATAAAACCTTTGTACTTATCTGGCAAAGTCAATGGTATAGATGTTCGAAGAGCTTTTATTGACAATGGTTCAGGAGTCAACCTCATGCCCATTCGCACACTTCGTCGATTGGGCCTCACAGAATCTGATTTATCTCCTTCTACCATGATGTTGCAAGGATATGATAAAAATGAACAAGAACCACTGGGAGAAGTTACGCTCAAGACTCAGTTTGGAGATCTTGTTTCCAATTCGGATTTCATGATTGTTGATCAAGACTCAGCTTTCAATATCTTGCTTGGAAGACCCTGGCTATATCAGCATGCAGCTATTCCGTCATCATACCATCAATGTCTCAAATACTGTTTCGATGGTCAAGTTGGAACATTGTATGGTGATAAGGCCCCGTTCAAGACATGTGAGTCTCAATACATTGAGGCGGAATTTTATCACATGAAGGGAAGAGAAAAATCTACAATGAAGGAGATTACCAAAGTTAATGCTCCATATGGTTTGGAAAAAATTCCAATAAATCCATTTTCACATGTGAGTACAGATTATGTGTTACCTATCAGTAAAATTGACAAAATAGGCCCAAATCAAAATACTCTTATAGAAAGATCCATAATGTCAATTACGGCAATCGAGCCAGACAACATGGGAGAAATTGGTAACTTACCAAGCAGTGATGAAAGCATAAGTAGTGACGTTTTCATTTCGTCGGCTGAAATCCAACAAGTCTATACTTCAATAATCAGGCAAGAAGAAGTTATAGCAACACCAGAGGTGAATATTGATGTCGATTCTCAACCCATTATCTCCTCTTTATTTCCCAAAGAAGACCCTTTTTCATCAATAGGGTCGGAAATGGAAGTTTCTTCTTCAAAATGTGAAAATTTTGACATCTCTTATGATCATGAGAATTTCGTTGTTTCATCTACTTTGCAAGTAGAAACGGAAGAAATAACACATGATGAAGAGGAAGAGGAATATCTTAGAGATGCTCCTCCAGCATTTGAAGAGGGTATCTCTACCACTGTGGATGAACTCAGAGAAGTAAATCTGGGTACAGAGAAAGATCCACGCCCCACTTTAATTAGTGCGGCCATGACCCTTGAAGAACAAGAGATGTATATTTCTTTTCTAAAGAAAAATAAAGATATTTTTTCTTGGAATTATACAGAGATGCCTGGCCTTGATCCTAATGTTGCCACCCATCATTTGGGTTTGCCAAAAGAACATCGAGGATTCAAGCAAGCCGCGAGAAGAACACACCCAACCTATGCTTCCAAAATCGAGGCTGAAGTGGATAAGCTTATCAAAGCTAACTTCATCAGAGAAGTTCAATATCCCAAGTGGTTGGCTAATATTGTCCCTGTAAAGAAGAAGAACAGACAAATTAGGGTTTGCATAGATTTTAGAGATCTTAATCGGTATTGTCCCAACGATGATTTTCCAGTTCCGATTACAGAACTCTTAATTGATGCGACGGCTGGCTATGAAGTACTTTCTTTCATGGATGGATATTCTGGATATAATCAGATCCGAATGGCCCCAGAAGATGAGGAATATACAGCCTTTAGAGCTCCTCAAGGTGTGTTTTGTTACCGGGTGATGCCCTTTGGTTTAAAGAATGCAGGTGCAATATATCAACGCGCCATGCATCGTATCTTCAAACCTTTTCTAGGGAAATTTGTTGAATGCTATGTAGATGATCTGGTGGTTAAATCCAAACAACTTTTTGATCACTTGGCTGATTTGGAAGTCGTATTCCACAAGCTTCGACAACATAATTTGAAGATGAACCCCTTAAAATGTGCTTTTGGGGTAACCTCAGGAAAATTACTCGGCTTTGTTGTACGCCATCGTGGTATTGAAGTCGATCCTGAGAAGACCAAAGAAATCCTTGGTATGTCACCTCCTCAGAATTTGAAAGAATTAAGAGGACTTCAAGGACACTTAGCCTATATCCGGCGTTTCATCGCCAATTTGGCAGGAAAAAGTTTACCCTTTACCAAATTATTGAAGAAAGGAGTCACTTACCAGTGGACTGAAGAATGTCAAGAAGCATTTGATGTTCTCAAGAAATACCTCTTGAGTCCGCCAGTACTCATGCCACCTGTTGAAGGTAGGCCTCTTATCCTCTATGTGACAGCTTTAGAGCGATCATTAGGTGCCTTTCTCGCTCAAAAGAATGATGCTGGGAATGAAAATAGTCTCTACTATCTCAGTAAAACTATGCTTGAAGCAGAAACCCGGTATTCGAGTATTGAAAAGTGCTGCCTAGCATTAACCGTTGCAGTTCAGAAACTGAGACACTACCTGCAACATCACGAGGTCCAATTGGTATCTCGTAATAATCCACTCAAATTCATCCTTAGTCGTCCAATGCTTACAGGACGTCTGGCAAGGTGGGCGGTTATTCTACAACAGTTCGACATTCAGTATGTGTCTCAAAAGGCAATTAAGGGCCAAGCTCTGGCTGATTTCCTGGCTGAACATCCTTCAGTAGAAGACACGTATTCAGATATCGAACTCCCTGATGAGGAAGTTTTTTCTATTCAAGAGAGTCCTCAAACATGGGAAATGTATTTTGATGGTGCTTCTAGAAGTCCAACTGGAAAGAAAATGGAAAATCCTAAATTCAACAAAGTTGGTTTAGGAATTGTGCTCATTTCTCCAGATAAGGCAGTGTTACCTTATTCCTTTTTGTTGTGGGAAGGTGGTACCAATAATGAAGCTGAATACCAAGCTCTCATTTCAGGCTTGGAGTTAGCGCTTCAAGCACAAGTGAATCACTTAAAGGTGAAAGGTGATTCAGACCTGGTAATCAAACAAGTCAATGGGGATTATGCCATCAGAAAAAAAGAATTAATCCCTTTGTATGATTACGTCAGAGAGTTAATGTCGGAATTCCCTTCAGAACCGACATTTTCTTATGTCCCAAGATCACAAAATGCTCAAGCTGATGCACTGGCTAATATAGCCACAGCTTTAGCAGATCCAAATCGGGACGAGACAACCATCAGTATTGCCCACCGTCGTGCAATTTCACCTTATGTTCAAGTCAGAACAGAGGAAATTAATGAAATTAGTCCCATTCCTGAACCGTATGGTCATACTACAGGATGGATGTCACCTATCAAGGAATACCTTCAAAATGGAACACTTCCACCTGATAGAGCCGAGAAAGAACAAATTCGGCGACGTGTGGTCAATTTTACTCTTTATGATGGTCCAAACCACCTCGAGAAAATTCTCTACAAACGTGGTTTTGATGGAGTTCTCTTCAGATGTATTGATGGTGAAGAGACAATGGCTGTCATAAAAGAAGTACATGCAGGAGTCTGTGGTGCCCACCAGTGTGGACATAGATTGTCTGATCAAATTCGAAGGCTTGGATACTTCTGGCCTTCAATGATACAAGATTGTGTTAATTTCACAAAGAAGTGTCATTCATGCCAAGTATATGCCAACTTCATTCATCAACCTCCAGAGTTGCTTCATACAGCTAAATACTCATGGCCATTTTCCACATGGGGAATGGATGTGGTGGGACCTTACCCTTCAGCTACGGCCAAGCAGTTTAAGTACATTCTTACTGCTACTGATTTCTTTTCCAAATGGGCAGAGGCAGTACCTCTCAAAGAAGTCAGTTCTAAATGCATTGTTAGCTTCATCAAGTCTAACATCATTACTAGATTTGGTGTCCCTCATACCATATTGATGGACAACGGCACCAACTTCTGTTCTTCTGAGATAAATAAATTGTATCAAGAATACAACATTAAGTCCAACCATTCATCTCGATATCATGCAGCGGCTAATGGACAGATAGAAGCCTTCAACAATACTCTTTCAAATATACTGCAAAAGATGGTGGATAAAGATAAGAGTTCATGGCCTGATAAACTCTTTCATGCTTTATGGGCTTATTGGAATACCACTCGCAATGCGACGCGGTCAACTCTATATTCATTGGTATATGGAACAGAAGCAGTCTTACCAATTGAAGTTCAATTGCCCTCACTCAGAATAGCCATTTGTGACAAGTTATCTACAGATGAGCAATCCCAAAAGCGGTTGAATGAATTGGAACGGTTAGACGAGAAAAGATTGTGCACTTTGCACCACTTGGAAATCTATCAGAATCGAATAGCACGAGCTTTTAACAAAAAATTTCGTCTTCGTTCATTCATTCAGGGAGAATTGGTATTGGTTCTCAGAACACCAATGATACCAGGAAAGAAGCCTCCCAAGCTTGAACCAAAACGGGAAGGACCTTATTCAATACATAAGGTCTACTCCAATGGAGCATATTCTCTGATCTCAATGGATGGAGAACACATCATGACTCCAACTAATGCCAGATTTCTGAAGAAGTATTTTGTATAAACACAAAATATGGTCCCCAGAACCAAGACTTACAATTGGTTCATACAGCAAAGGTCTGATATGACCTTAAACTAAACTATGGTCCAGTATGACCTTAAACTGCAACTTCGTCCAACATGACGTTAAAATGTGTCACCTTCAATGTCCTACATGACACTAAAATGTATATGTTCGAGATGACATTAAACTATATTTTGTCCGAGATGACATTAAACTATATTGTGTCCTAGCAACATGACATTAAACTGTGTGGCACTTTCATCGTCCAGCATGACGATAAACTGTAAAAAGTCCCCAGAACTGATATCCTCATATTGGTTCACTTTAGTCCTAGCTACATGACTTTAAACTGTACAGCACCAGTTCGTCCTTGCTATATGACGTTAAACTATACAGTAATGGTCCGGTATGACCTGAAACTGCAACTATGTCCCACACGACATTAAACTGTATTAGTCCTAGCTACATGACTTTAAACTGTATAGAAGTTCCTTATATTGTCCGAGATGACATTAAACTATATTTTTGTCCTAGCAACATGACATTAAACTGTGTGGCACTTTCATCGTCCAACATGACGTTAAACTGTGTCAGTTCCCTTATCGTCCAACATGACGTTAAACTGTCACATTGGTTACTAATATGTCCTACATGACACTAAACTGTATATGTCCGAGATGACATTAAACTATATTGTGTCCTAGCAACATGACATTAAACTGTGTGGCACTTTCATCGTCCAGCATGACATTAAACTGTAAAAAAGTCCCCAGAACTGATATCCTCATATTGGTTCACCTTAGTCCTAGCTACATGACTTTAAACTGTACCGCAATGGTCCCGTATGACCTTAAACTGCATCATCCCTGGTCCATGTATATGACCATAAACTATTTGCGAATCCCTTATGTCCAGCAAGACGCTAAACTGTGACGTCCTAAACTACATGACGCTAAACTGTATAAAAGTCCCTCACGTCCAGAAAGACGTTAAACTATATAATCATCAAAGGTCCAGCATGACATTAAACTGCACCATCCACGGTCCATGCATATGACCTTAAACTATTCACACTTTCGTCCAACATGACATAACTGGTGTGTTATTTTGTCCTTACGACATGACATTAAACTGCACAGTCTCCCTTTCGTCCAATATGACGTTAAACTATTTTATCCCTATCGTCCTAACTACATGACGTTAAACTGTACAGAAAATCCTTGATAGGTCCTACATGACATTAAACTGTATTTTGTCCCTGCTACATGACACTAAACTGTGCAGCACCAATAGTCCTAACTGCAAGACTTTAAACTGCTTAGTCCCTTTTTTTATGTCCTACATGACATTAAACTGTGCATCGTTAAGGTTGTTATTACCTCTTGTTTCTCACACCGAGTATGACTCACGTGAGCTTAGAGTGAACATCAACCATAACACTCCCTTTGGGCCGCTGACCATGTGTAAGTCCCAACAACATTTTAATTAGATCGTTGTCCCCAAGAACAACTTGATCATTAATTCATTATTTAATTGAACTACACAGACTTTGATCCTTGCCCTCCAGGATGGGTATGTAGGCAACCTCCAAGGGTTCAAACCCAAAAAACAATCTTTTCACATCGGTTCACCACCATCTCATATGATGTTGATTCGTGAAACCGCCCCCTGGAATCAATATCTTTACATTGATTCACTTTCGTCCTTGCTATATGACGTTAAACTATACAACACTTTTGTCCGGTACGACAATAAACTACAATATTCTTTGGTTTCCTCATTTGAGAGAGAACTATTATTGACATTGATTTTTTTTCAATCATGGTTTTCATTTTCAAAAGACTATGTGCATACATGGTAATGCCTAAACTTTTTTATCTCGGGGTAAACCATCATTGCACTAAAGTCCCCTTTCACCATTCACATGTACGAACCAAATTTGTACAAAGGGTAGTTCTAGAACTACGTGGACTTGATTCCCATCCTTATGGGATACGTAGGAACATTCGAGTGTCCCTCGAATCCAGTCCCAAGTCTTTTGGGCCTAACCCCAAATTTCACTTTCAATCCCTTGGCTGAAAAGTCCTCATGAAAACACACACTGTGTATTCATTATTATGGTCCGAATTCTATGACCCTAAACTAAGATCACTCATACTTTCATCCTGCACGACGTTAAACTGCATTTCAAGAACTACGTATGGCTTGATTCTCATTCTTATGAGATACGTAGTGAAGTCCAAATTTCAATTCAGGACCCAACCACAACATGATTATGGTTTTCATTGACCTATGTATCTATATATACATTGGACAATACCCATCTTTATGTATTATAATCCTAACCTTAAATATTTTCAGATCTTCATAACCCTTTTCATGACTTCTAGTCAAAAAAATGTCAAACTTCTGAGAATTCTTTTGCCTGACTATGCAGCACGTGCCCATAGGTGGGCTTGCATAAACAGTCCACATAACAGACTTATCAGCCAAAAGATGCTATTCATTTGACCATGCAGCCAATGCCCATAGGTGGCCCTGCATATTTCAACCCCCTAACGGGTTTTGTTAAATAATAGTTACTTCATTCTTGGGAAGAATGCCTCTTTTGTCCTTATTTGTCTTAAAACGACAGTATGTAGGGATCCGAAAAAAATAGCCATCCTTAACATATTTGTCCCATATCCTTTTTCATGATCTGAAAGTATTCAAGTCTATGGTTTATTCTTCTTCCCTAAGTTTGGGTCAGACCTTCGTAGGAGTGATATTCATCCAGTTCTTCGATATTCTTGTTTGGAAATATCTTCTCCATATTCAAGTACCTCTTTCCATACAACAAACTCTATACTTTATAAAATTTGAATCTCCATAAACTTTCACTGGCTTTTAGCACTAGGAAAGTAAATTTCTGGGAGTTCTATTGCCTGACTATGCAGCACGTGCCCATAGGTGGCCTTGCATAAACAGTCCACATAACAGACTTGTCAGCCAAAAGATGCTATTTTATTTGACTATGCAGCCAATGCCCATAGGTGGCCCTGCATATTTCAACCCCCTAACGGGTTTTGTTAAATAATAGTAACTTCATTCTTGGAAACTACTTCTTCAAATTCCTTTTTAGCTCTTTTTCATATCATTCCTCAGATTCAAATATTCTTAAGCCATAGTTTACATTTTTTCCCTCATACTTGAGTATGGTAATATGTTTTCAGATAAATTGTCAAGGAATTGAATCCATTTTTAATCCATTTCCGGTCAAAGCTATTTCGACCTTAAACATTAGCCCCTTTATGTCCGGCGTGCATGACTTTAAACTGCCCACAAAAGACAAAGGAACTCTGAATAAAAGTCAAGTTCCAGCACACTTGCGCGCTGCCCTCTATGCCCTGAAGACTTACGCGCCCCCTTTTCCTTTGAATGTATTTAATTTCCTCAGAGTCAAATCCTCATTTCTTTCCGGATCCAACTTTGAGGGGGGACTTTTGTTGACGCTCCTTTCGTCACAGAATCTAAAGATCGGAAAAGGGGAATATCTGAGCTCAATGTGATTCATCCTTTGAAGAAACATCAAAAATCGACAAAGGGATGAACAAGGAGAACATTTACCATAGGCCGCGCAAGTTCCCTCATGGTCGCGCAAGTACACTTGCGCACCGCCTAGTGGTCGTGCAAGTACTTGCGCGACGCCTTATGGTCGTGCAAGTGACTTGTGCGACCTAAGTGTTAACCGCCCGGTAACCGCTCGGTAACCGCCCAGGGCCTTCTTTTGCCTATAAATAGACCCTGTGGGCCCCCCATTCGAGAAGATCTTTTTCCAGAAACTCGGATTGAAGATCCTGACGCCCAAGTCTCTTCTCAAAGCTTCCGGAACACTTCTAAGGTAATTTTTTACCTAGAACGGAAGATCTAAAGAGAAGAAGGAAGGCCTAAGTGTTGAAACTTATCAAACACTTGCGCGCCGACTTATTTCTTCATATAACTTGCGCGTCCCTTTTCTGGAAGAACCTCAAGAGGATTCTAAAGTGATTAAAAAGAAGTCGCTCAAGTATTTCAATTCCGATTGAGAATCGCGCAAGTACCCCTCATGTTGCGCAAGTATACTTGCGCGACCAATACTTGCGCGCCGCCGCAATACTTGCGCGCCTTTCAAGACTTGCGCGCCCCTACTTTTTTGGGTGCCCATCTTGCCCATGTCACCCCTCTTAAGCCATCACACCTTTCCTTTTCAAGATTCAGTCTTCAAGACACTCTTCAAAGCCATTTATGGCATGATTTCTTGACTTGACTTTCTTATCTGAAAGGAATTCTGTGGAATATCTCTCAAAACCTAGTGATTTAAATATCTTTATATCAATAAATATAGAGAGTTCATTCATTCAACCTCATCCTTTAAGATGAGAGAATCCTTAAACCTGGGTCTCCTTTTTAGGAATAATCCCCAGTTATAAGTCCTTTAATCTGGGCATCTTCCTCAGGAGTAAGCCCCAAATTCTTAAAGTTCCCAAACTTGGGCATCCTCCTCAGGACTAAGCCCCAAACCTTAATTCCCAAACTTGGGCATCCTCCTCAGGACGAAGCCCCAAAACTTAATTCCCAAACTTGGGCATCCTCCTCAGGACTAATCCCCAAACCTTAATTCCAAAACTTGGGCATCCTCCTCAGGACTAAGCCCCAAACCTTAATTTCTTAACTTGGGCATCCTCCTCAGGACTAAGCCCCAAACCTTAATTTCTTAACTTGGGCATCCTCCTCAGGACTAAGCCCCAAACCTTAATTCCAAAACTTGGGCATCCTCCTCAGGACTAAGCCCCAAACCTTAATTTCTTAACTTGGGCATCCTCCTTAGGAGTAAGCCCCAATCCCAATCTCACAACTTGGGCATCCTCTTCAGGAGTAAGCCCCAAACCAAGTTACCTAACTTGGGCATCCTCCTCAGGAGTAAGCCCCAAACCTTAATCCCTAACCTGGGTCTCCTTTTCAGGAATAAGACTCAGTCATAACCTTGGGCTTCCTTTTCAGGAATAAGCCCCAAGTCCCCTTAAACTTCTCTTAACCAGTCATAAATTACCTTTGATTTTGGTTTCCTTTTCAGGAATAAAACCCAATCATAAGTCCCCTCCTAACTTTGGAATCCTCCTTAGGAGTAAGCCCCAAGATTAGAGTATTCAAATCTCCATGAAGCACATATTGATGGATCGGATCCCTCGGCCCAGCAATATTGTCCGCTCTGGCCCAGTTGTTATCCCAGGCCTCACGGCTTTAAAACGCGTTGCTGAGGGGAAGGTAGGCACGGGAATTTCAAGCACCCACCAATCTCCCTCCACAACCGATGTGGGATTGGTTACCGGGGCACAGGCGCCAACAATCCTGGTGGGGGCCCAACAATCCTGGGCCCCGGACACAACATCCCCCCTCCCCCCCCCAAGCCCACACCGGTCCCGAGACCAACCACCCTTTGATACCAATTGATGGATCGGATCCCTCGGCCCAGCAATATTGTCCGCTCTGGCCCAGTTGTTATCCCAGGCCTCACGGCTTTAAAACGCGTTGCTGTGGGGAAGGTAGGCACGGGAATTTCAAGCACCCACCAATCTCCCTCCACAACCGATGTGGGATTGGTTACCGGGGCACAGGCGCCAACAATCCTGGCGGGGGCCCAACAATCCTGGGCCCAGGACACAACACATATAACTTTGTGGACCCTGTTCATGGATTTTCTCCCTAAAAGTAAATCCTAAACCTTCATCTATCTGGGCAGTCATCTATACATAAGCCCCAAAACAAATTCTTATGATGGCATCTTTTATGGCACAATTGTTTAAATTTTACCAATACCTCTTGTTTCTCACACCGAGTATGACTCACGTGAGCTTAGAGTGTAAAAGTAATTATGACATTCATCTTTGAGCCATCAATCATAAACATCATACCCCTTTACTCGAACTACGTGGGTTCTGATTCCTTTTCCAAAACAAAGGATACGTAGGTAACCCATTTATGGGTTCGATCCCAACTTTGAAATAATCTCTGTCCTTCTGAATGACGATAAACTTCAAGTGCCCCACTGAGTGGCTTTAAAACCAGCCTGGTCATCATAATGACCAAGAGACTTTTATATAAATGTTTTGAAGGATACCATTGACCAAGAATCTCTAAATAGATATAGATGATTCTCTATTGATGAAGAACCTCGAATACATATAAAAGATTCTCTAAATTTCTTGCATATTTAATCATTGATTATTAAAACTTAAGGAAAGCTCATTTTATACTTGGTAATGTAATAAGGATTCACGAACATAACTTAAATCTATAAAGAGAGTCCCGGAGTAGACAATAATTCCCCTCAAAAAGGTGTGATGAGTCCGACCTCCCATCCTCTCGACCAATGCAAATTCCTAAGCCTCATTAGTCCACAAGCTAATGAGCGCCTGCCTTTGGAAAGTAGGTCCAAACGGATGTGGAATCATTGGATGTTTCCGGTTCTACGAACAAACCCGTTAGAAACTGATCAGAACGTTTGAATCTCCCATCCAGGAGGTCATCCCCGGATTCCGTGCGAAACAACCATGAATGGACCATATAGGTATAGTGTCTTTAGAAACTGGGAAACACAAACAACTGGTTCATAAAGCATCTACATTGTCTCCCATTTATTTCATCATATTTATAGTCGCTTTTGGCATATCCTACATAATAACCTTCTTCCTGACCTGGGGGAATGAAAACATACAAAAGTGTGAGCTCAAATGCTCAATAAGGGTAATCAAAAGAAAAATCAATCACATCATTTTCATAAGAACATAACAATTTGGAAATCTTACCCTGCAAAAGAGATCATAATTTCATAACATGGGATAAATCATGATAGTGAAATGTAATCACAATTAACATAACACAAAACATGAAGCTTTGTTTCATACACACATAATCATAGATAATCATTTCTTATTAGTCAAGACTCATTTCCAAGACTATCTTAGTGGACAAAGTCCATTTCTGAACCGAGTTCATTCCTCGTTTCAGTCCTATTTCACTGAACCAGTTTAACATTCCGTTCGAGCCATGTCTATCTCATGAGATATAAAATCTTTACCCAATGCATTTGAGGGAGATATAGGTCCCACCCATCTCAAAATTATACAATTATTATTTGTTCCACAAAATCAAAAAAATCATACATCATTGCAAAACCCATGTAATAAAAATGGGAATCTTAGACATCATGCCATCATAACATAATCCATATAGGATAAAAGGACATATTAAAAATAATTCCATCATAACATAATCAAATCAATATAAAAATAGGGATAGAAACACAACTCTATATTATCTTAGATGGAAAATAATTTGGATAAAGCACTTGAACTCCATTCTTGAGGAAAATATCCTTTCTACTTCAAAAACATTTTTTATTTCTTAACATGTCATAAAATTTTAAACTAAAAGAAGTTGATTAAATATAAAATTTAAAACATATAAAGGAATCTTCTTGGAAATAATTTTTTAAATATCCATTCATTCCGTATAAGTTAAAAAAAACATTCTTCTCGTAATTTTTTCAAAAAAGTCAAAAAGTACCTCGTACGAAAAACGACAAAAGATTCCTTTCATATCTTTTATTAAAAACTCACCGAAGGGTAAAATTGGATATAAAATATTGTAGAAGGATATAAATTTTACATATTTTGGAAAAATGGATGTGGATGATAAATATTCCCCAGTAAATTCTGAAGTATAAACAATCTCAGATAAAAATTGATATTGGGAGATTTTCCCTTAACTTAGGTCTGATTTTCTTCGTAAGTGTCCGAACCTCCTGCATATTGATTTAAATAATGTCTTTTAATTATTCTAGAATCATACTCATTGTTATGATATCATATATGGTCATATTCTTAGCTTCTTATTAGTAATATTTCATTGTTACTTGTTATTCGGGTGTTTATTGCTTTTTGTTCTTATGCGTGTTTTGTCGAATAAATTCTTATTATTATTTTTCGGTTATAGATACCTCATTTCTATAATGTTATTAGTGTAATATATATCATATTAATTCATTCAATTCATTTATATAATCATTATGCAATGAAGATCATGTAGAACGATTCGCATCACATCGTGGTGACGGTATTCCGTACGTACGCACGAGCGATGATATCATTCCCAAGATCGTGAAATTGTAATGAAGTGTATGTATTCTATTTCAGAATCAATATAATTTATAGTTATTATTTACACCATTATACCCATCCAAGTAAGGTGGCGGTGGAAAATATATTACACCACGGCGTGGAGACGGTATTCCGTAAGTACGCACGCGCGGTGATTTCATTTTTCGTAGGATGGATATATGGTGAAATAGGGTTGTTTCATACATATAATAACATATCAGTATATTAGTGATACTGATGTTATTACTTCATAATGAAAAAACTAAATAAGAATAAGTGGAAGAAGAAATAAAGTTGAAAGAATCGTTAACGGACATTACCTCTTCTTTGAAGCGCCTCTTTGAGACCTCCTTTTAGGGAACTAAAATTGGTCTTTGAAAAAGACTAGGACCTCTAGGATGTTTCTAGGGAAGTGTAGAAGAGAAATTGGCAGGGGTTGGCCGAGCTTGATGTCTCAAAGTGGTGTGAGGAAGAGAGGGAGGAGGTGCCCTTTTGTAAGGGAGGAGAGGGGCACCTTTGGAAAAACTAAAAATATTATTTTATTATAAAGTCATATTCGGTTCTGAATAGCTCTAAATTGATTTATTTCGAATATAATGTTGGGATGGTTCGAAATACTCTCATATAATAGAATTTAGGCAAGTTTAGGTTCCTATTTTAACCTTATCATTTATATTTAACTTTAAGTTTAATAATTTTACTTTTTCCGTGTCTTCTTGTATTCTTACAATATAAGGTAAATAAACATACTATAACAGGACAAAAGAACCCCAAGTTGTTTATTATTAATATATATAACTTTATCTAAGTCATTTGGCCGAACCTTAGAATTGTAGGAATAAAATAACAATTAATAATATAATATTTCTTTCAAAAACTATTTTATGTCAATTTTGACACTATTTAGTAATTGATTTTTGTAAAAATAATAATAGAAAGATTAGTTAAAAAAAGTAAATTAAATCAATAATAACATGTAATATTAACATAGAAAATTATTGGAATTCATAAAAAGTCTCAAATACGATTTATTTGGGTATTTATAACATCAATTATGTCAATATTTCATTAATAAGATAATTACTGCATCATCATTGTGTAATAAATAAATTAAGGTATTTAATGTCTAAAAATTAAAAATAAAATATAATTATGTATGAAATCTTTTTATCTTTCTAATGAATATTTATAGTCGAATTTATCTTATGTATTACCCTATATTAAAAATGATTTACTTATTAAACTTTGATTTTAACTATTTTAACCCTTCTTTAAATAATTTAATAATAAATGTCCTAATCTAATCCAAGTGGGCCTAAATGGTCATATTTTATTCCTAAGGTTGTTTTTGGCCGAATTACACTTATCCAATAGAATTAGGACATGTGTTAGGGTAATAATAATAACATTTTTACCCTTAATTACCATATTTACTTTGAACCATGGGGAAAAAAAGTAAAAAGTTACTATTCACCAAAAATTATTTTCATCTCATTGAACCACATTTTACTTACTGAAATCAACCGTGTCTCTCGGATTTTTGAAATTCCACTCACAGAAGTGGTAAGATTATGTTTTATGTAAATTTGTAAATTCTCCTAGGAGGTGGGTAAAAGACATTGAAAAGTTCAATAAAATTTGTATATATCTAAAATTATTATAAAATTACTCCAATGAATTACATTGAACTTATATATGTATTATGTATCAATTTTTACCTAAAATAAATTTAAATAAAATAAATAATTATTTAAATAAAAATTTGGTTTTTAAATAGTAACCCAGTGTTTTCACTATTCATCAAAAATTGAAAGTTTTTAGAAAAATACCAAAATTTCACCCTAGGCTAATTTTGATATTCCTATCCAAAAATTAAGTCAATTTTGAAAAATAAAATTTTCAAAATTTCGAAAAGTGGGTATTACTATTCATAACGGCTAGTTTTAATAATATTTTAATAGCATATCGTTGTTTAGAAAAACTCGGTATTGCGTACGACGCAAGCTATCGATGTAGGTCGCGATTGCGTGTAAAGAAAGACAAGCTAGTGTTGTATGTAGTGAAAGATTCCTTTTTTTTGGACCGAAGCACCATATATTAATAAAAGAAACAAAAGTTTACATGAAGCGAAAGGAAGGAATTTTATTACAATCTCTTTCATAGAGGTGAAGAAAATCAGCTGGCAGCGCATCCAGCCAAGTCATGTTCTGGTGGACACATTTATTGGCAAGGGCATCAGCAACTGCATTTGCTTCACGGAAGGCATGTGTAGCAATGTAGTCGATCTTCTGAAGTGAATTCAAGCAGTTCATCCAGTGCATAGTAAGCGGCCAGGCTAGATGAATGAAACCCTTCCAAATTGCTTGAACAATGGTGGTAGAATCACTTTCAATCCACAGTTTATGCCAACCACTTTGCAGCGTAAAATCAACAGCATGGATGACTCGAAGCATCTCCGCTTCAATGGAAGAGGCGATCCCACAACCACCGTAAAAGCAACCATGACAATGGTCATTAGAGACTCTGTAAATGGCCCCACAACTAGTATGTCCAGGATTGCCTTTTGACGCGTCGTCGACATTCACTTTAATCCAACCCGGCATCGGAGGTTGCCAGAAAACTTCAAAGGGTTGCTTGAGCTTCGGGAAAATACACGGGACACGGATACGTCTAAGGATCTCGAAGTCTCCAATATGATTTCTACAACAATCTTTTTGAATTGATGCAGCTTCATGTATCGCAATGAGAATTCGAGCTTTTCCTGCATTAAGAATGAAAGAGTGAATATTATGGATAAGATCGTTTCTTGCATACCAGATTTCATGAGGAAGTTCAGCCACTACCGCAAGAAAAATGTTTTTGACTTGCTGAGAGGCACCATATTTAGTACATTTCTTCAAAAGCAAACAAATCGGGTCAGATAAAGACCATGAAGAATTAAAAAGCTCAAAAATATAGTTCCATAAAGCCGTGGCCGTAGCACAAGACAAGAAGAGATGATCCGAATCCTCTCTGTGCTGATTACCTAAATGACATTTTGAGCAAAGTTGAATGCCAGAGGCTTGAAGACGATTTTCAGTGGGCAATCTATTGTGAGCAATACGCCAAATAAGGGTGAACCTGGAGGGTTTGATCCAAGTATTATTGAAAGTACTCACCCAATTATAATTAGATTCATTTTCAGAAAAATTGTGCATGCAGAAGTTTTTTGAATCAAGTATACCATTGGGAGCAGGTTCCCAAACAAGGAAGTCCCCAGAAGTGGAGAAGGTATAATTTTCAATAATTTGAGCAATGTCGTTGGGGAGATCATGCCTATGAAGATTCATAACATCTTTAATTGTGTGGGTGGTGTTTATAGAAGTGTTATTAGGAGGCAACATAGAAATTAAAGGAGTACCTATCCAGTGAAAGATTCCTTTGATGATTTATATAATATTAAAAAAAATATTTCTCATAAAATTCTCGGGTGTTACATTCTACCCCCCTTAAAATGAATTTCACCCTCGAAATTTGTCACTTTGTAACAAACAGATGAGGATACCTCTCCCTAATCATATCCTCAATCTCCCATGTAGCTTCTTCTAATTGGTGGTTCCTCCATAAAACTTTTACCAAGCGAGTGGTCTTGTTCCGTTGGACTTTTTCGCTATGATCCAGAATCTCTATCTGCAGTTCTTCATAAGAAAGATCTTGTTCCAGCGGTACAACTTCTGAGCTGAGTACATGTGAAGGATCAGGTATGTACTTTCTCAGGAGAGATACATGGAACACATCGTGAACTTGAGAGAGATTCGGTGGAAGCGCCAATCGGTAAGCTACTTTCCCAACATGATCCAGTATTTCGAAAGGACCGATATACCTAGGGCTCAACTTTCCCTTCTATCCAAATCTCATTACTCTCTTCCAAGGAGATATTCATAAGAACACTTTATCACCCACTTCAAACTCTAAGTCTTTTCTTTGGTTGTCGGCATAACTTTTTTGTCGACTCTGAGCTGCTCTTATGTGTTGTTGAATAGATCAGACCTTTTCTGCCATCTCATCAACAAGATCAAGTCCTAATAGATTTCTTTCCCCAACTTCATCCCAGAAAGTTGGAGTTCTTCATTTCTTTCCATAGATAGATTCATAAAGAGCCATCTAAATACTGAAGTAAAAGATATTAATATAAGAAAATTCCACCAAAGATAGGTGTTGATCCCAACCACCTTTGAAATCCATAAAGCCAGCTCTCAACATATCTTCTAGAGTGTGAATTGTCCTCTCAGACTGACCGTCTGTTTGAGGATGATAAGAAGTGCTGAAACTCAACACTGTATCCAGAGTATTCTGAAGACTTATCCAGAAATTTGAGGTAAACCTCGGATCCCAATCAGATATAATAGAAAGTGGTACTCCATGCAATCTTACCACTTTCTTTACATATATCCTACAAGCTGATCCATAGAGAAATCCTCTCTAATAGAAATGAAGTGTGAAGACTTTGTAAGACGATCAACTATGACCCAGATAGCATTATTGCCTTTGGATGTTTTAGGAAGTCCAGTGGAAAATTCCATTGTGATGTTCTCCAATTTCAATTCGGGTATGGGTAATGGTTGTAACATTCCCTTAGACTTCTGTCTCTCTGCTTTAACTTGCTGACAAACCAAACATCGAGAGACATATTCAGCAACATCTCTTTTCATTCCATCCCAGCAGAAGTACTCTTTCGGGTCCCTATACATCTTCATTCTTCCAGGATGAATAGAGAATGAAGAACTATGAGCTTCATCCAGCTGCTCCTTTAATTCGGGGATGGGAGGAGCAGAAACCCAATTCCTGAACTTTATTATCCCATCACAATCAAGGTTGAATTCAGGAACATTTCTCACCTTATTTTGTAACTCTACATCTTCTTTCTGTGCCTCTTTAATCTTCACATGTATAGATGGTTTAACATTCATTTGAGAAAGATAAGATTTCCCCCTTCCATTATAATTCCAAGATCCATCCTTTGTAAATCCATAAATATTGGATCTTTTGTGATCCTCATCATGGATAAACTGGCATGGTCTTGTCGACTTAATGCATCTGCCACCTTGTTTGCTTTCCCAGGTTGGTAATGGATTGAGAAGTCGTAATCCTTAATCAGCTCCAACCATATTCTTTGGTTCATATTCAGCTCCTTTTGTGCAAAAATATACTTTAAACTCATATGATCAGTATAAATATCCCACCTTTATTCATAAAGATAATGCCTCCAAATCTTTAATGCAAAGATTACCGCAGATAACTCCAAATCATGAGTTGGGTAATTTTTCTCATGGATTTTCAACTGTCGTGAGGCATAAGCTATCACCATATCATTTTGCATGAGAACACACCCCAATCCCATCTTGGATTCATCACTGTAGATCACAAACCTTTCTCCACTACAAGGAAGTGTGAGTACAGGTGCACTGGATAAACTTCTTTTCAACTCCATGAAATTCTCTTCACATTCCTCCGTCCAAACAAACTTGACTCCTTTCTGAGTCAACTTGGTGAGTGGATTATATAATCATGAGAAATATTTCACAAAACGTCGATAATATCCAGCCAAACTAAGAAAACTTTGGATCTTAGATACTGTTGTTGGTCTCGACCATCTTTCGATAACCTCTGTTTTTGCTGGATCCACATATATCCCATCTTTTGAGATTATGTGACCCAAAAATGATACTTTTTGAAGCCAAAATTCACACTTGGTAAATTTGGCATAATGCTTCTCCTTTCTCAGGTTCTTCAATATAATTCTCAAGTGATCTTCATGTTCTTCCATTCTCTTTGAATATACAAGACTACCACAAACTGATCTAGATAGTCATTAAAGACTTATTCATCAGATCCATGAAGATAGCGGGGGCATTAGTAAGACCAAATGGCATCACTATAAATTCATAGTGTCCATACCTTGTACGGAAAGATGTCTTTGGTATATCCTCCATTTTGATGCTTAATTGATGATACCCTGAACAAAGATCAATATTGGAAAAGTATTGATCTCCGTGTAGTTGGACAAATAAGTCCTCAATGTATGGGAGAGGATATTTGTTCTTGATAGTGATCTTGTTAAGTTCTCGATAATTAATGCAGAGTCTCATTGATCCATCTTTCTTCTGAACAAACAAAACAGGTGCTCCCCAAGGTGACGCGCTAGGGCGTATAAACCCCTTATCAAGATTCTCTTGGAGTTTCTTCTTCAATTCCTGCAACTCAATTGGGGCCATTCTATAAGGTGTCTTTGAAATAGGTAAAGCACCCGGTACGAGTTCTATTGAAAACTCAACTTAACGATTTGGTGGAAGACCTGGCAATTCCTCTGGAAAGACATCGTCACACTCCCATAGAATGGCCATATTCTTAATCATGAGTTTCTCACCAACAATTTGAGATAAATAACCTCAATTTAGTGGAATCAAGAAACATAATATGGAAGAAATTTACACTGGAAGGTTATGTTCATCCTTGCATCGATTGACGATCATAGATTGATATGGAATATGAAATGTGACTTCCCTTCTTTGGAAATTGATATGAGTTCCATATAAAGAAAGCCAATCCATACCAAGAATCACATCAAATTCCACTATAGGAAGGATCACAAGATTTGCATGAAGCATTTTCCAATAAACTTAAATCGGAGAAGAAATATAAACTTTTGATGCGACTGTTGTGCCATTAGGGGTTATCATAGCTAATTTAACATCTAATTTTTGAGGTAACATGGTGATACCCTTAGAAAAATCTTCAGAAATAAAAGAGTGGGTGGATCCAGAATCAAATAAAACATTTTCTACTTTAGAGTGGATGGTAATTTTACCTTTCACCACTTCATTATCGTACTCCACATCGCTGATAGAAATTTCATGTGACTTTCCTTTGTCTTTAGCCATAAGAGTTTTTTGATGTTGATCATCATAAAAAAAAATAGTATTAGGGCATTGATTGGTATAATGCCCCATTTCCTTACACTTGTGACATTGAAGTGTAGGAGGTTCACTCTGTGTAGCCTTTTATTTTTTCGCATCACTAGACATCTTCTTCCCATCATTGCGGCATTCAAATGACCGATGACCTTCCTTTCCACATTTGAAAAATTTACGTGTCCCTTTAAGACAACTCCCTCCATGTTTCTTTCCACACTTTGAGCATAAGGGAAAACTCATCTTCTTTTCAGTGTGCTCTTTAGATTTTCCTTTGAATTCCATTTTCCTCTTCTTATCAAACCCATATGACTGATGGGTTACTCCAATCTCTATCTCAACTTTGAGAGCACATCGAACGATTTCCTCATAGCTATTTAAGTCCCTTATGGTTAACCCCCTTCGAAGACTTGATTTTAAGCCACTAAAGAATCGATCTATCTTACTCTAAGGTTGGATAATAATATCATAAGCATACCTTGAAAGTATTGTAAAATTTTCTTCGTAGGTACCAACAGATTCATCATCCTTTTGCTTTAGTTCAATAAACTCATTCTCCATCTTTGTTCTAAGAATACGAGGGAAAAACTTATTGAAAAATAAGTTCTTGAACTTGTCCCATTCCATGGACTCAATTTCATCTCTTTGACTCGTATTCTTGATAAGATTCCACCATTGATCAGCATCACCTTCCAAAAGATACACTGCTAAGATGACTTTATCCTATTCAGAACATTGAAGAACTAAAAATATCTTTTTCGTAGTAATAATCCATTGTTCAGCAACTAATGGATCTGTAGACCCGCTGAATGAAGGTGGACGCTGCCTCATAAAGGATTCAATAGAATTTTTCTCCTTCCTTTGCTCGTTTGGATGTCCTGCATGATTCATATCTTGAGAAAGTTGTGTGAGCATGGCTACAAGATTTTGCATTCCAGCTCCCATAACATTTGTTTGCTCAGGGGGACAATCATTGCATTTCCCGTCGCATTCTGCATTAACATTGTTCCTTCGGGTTCCAGCCATTGACTAAAACCAAGAAGAATAGTGTGAGCAAAACCAATTATTATAGGAAAACCACATAATCAAGAATAAATTTTTACATGTAAGGTCTTATCCTAGGATATTCATGGCCATTTCTAAAAAACTAAGATTGTGTTCTATGCTTAGACTTATCCTTATGATTATTACTAAGGCTTCCACATCCTAGTTACCAAAGGTTGACTATAACCTCCCTCTGATACCAACTATAACAGTCTGGAATTACTTCTAGTGGAATATAATTGATACCTATTAGGGCACTACATGGGTGGCTACACCCCCTGGGTGGGACACACCACCATCCCCAATGGCAGCCATTTCCTCATGAAGCCCTTGGGCGGAGAGCCATGCTTCATCCAACGCTCACATGTGAGAGTTCCCAAGGATCAGATTCATTCCTACATCCTTTTCCTCTGATACTAACTATAACGACCCATAATTTACATAATTTTTTAATACATCAAAATTGATGCACACTTATTACATCATATAACAAAACCATGAAATGACCATATAGATATAGTGTCTTTAGAAACTGGGAAACATAAACAAATGGTTCATAAAGAATCTACATTATCTCCTATTTATTTCATCATATCTAGAGTCCCTTTTGGCATATCCAACTTAATAACCTTATTCCTGACCTAGGGGGAAAGAAAACATACAAAAGGGTGAGCTCAAATGCTCAGTAAGGGTAATAAAAAGAAAAATCAATTACATTATATTCATAAGAACATAACAATTTGGAAATCTTACCCTGCAAAAGAGATCATAATTTCATAACATGGGATTAATCATTGTAGTGAAATGTAATCACAATAATCATAACTTAAAACATTATGCTTTGTGGAATACACTCATAATCATAGATAATAATTTATTATTAGTAAAGACTCATTCCCCAGACTATCTTAGTGGACAAAGTTCATTTTTGAACCGAGTTCATTCCTCGTTTTAGTCCTGTTTCACTGAACCGGGTTAACCTGTCGTCCCAGCCATGTCTATCTCATGAGATATAAAATCATTACCCAATGCATTGGAGGGAGATATATTTCCCACCCATCTAATAATGATACCATTCTTATGTGTTCCAAAAAATCAAAAAATCATACATCATTGCATAACCCATGTAATAAAAATGGGAATCTTAAACATCCTGCCATCATAACATCATCTATATAAGATAAAAGGACATCATAAAAATAATTCCATCATAAAATAATCAAATCAATGTAATAATAGGGATAGAAATAGAACCCTATATTATCTTAGATGGAAAATAATTTTGATAAAACACTTGAAATCCATTCTTGAGGAAAATATCCTTTCTACTTCAATTTTTTTCCTTTCTTAACATGTCATAAAATTTTAAACAAAAATAAGTTGATTAAAATTAAACTTGAAAACATTTAATGGAAGATTCTTGGAAATAATGTTTAAAAAATCCATTCGTGCCGTATAAGTTAAAAAAACATTCTTCTCATACTTTTGTCGGAAAAGTCAAAAAGTACATCGTACGAAAAACGACAAAAGATTCCTTTCATATCTTTTACTAAAAACTCACAGAAGGGTAAAATTGGATATAAACTATTGTAGAAGTATATAAATATTACATATTGAGGAAACATGGATGTGGATGATAAATATTCCCCAATAAATTCTGAAGTATAAACAATCTCAGATAAAAATTGAGATTGCGAGATTTTTCCCTTACCTTAGGTCTGATTTGCTTCGTAAGTGTCCGAACCTCGTGAATAATGATTTAAATAATGTCATTGAATTATTCCAGAATCATACGCATTGTTATGATATCATATATGGTCATACTCTTAGCTTCTTATTAGAAATATTTCATTGTTACTTGTTATTCGGGTGTTTATTGCTTTTTGTTCTTATTCGTGTTTTGTCGAATAAATTCTTATTTTTATTTTTGGGTTATAGATACCTAAATTCCAGAATGGTATTAGTGTAATATATATCATATTCATTCATTCAATTCATTTATATAATAATTATGCAATGAAGATCATGTAGAACGAGTCGCATCACATCATGGAGATGGTATTCCGTACGTACGCACGAGCGATGATATCATTACCAAGATCGTGAAATTGTAATGGAGTGTATATATAATATTTCAGAATCAATATAATTTATAGTTATTATTTACACCATTATACCCATCCAAGTAAGGTGGTGGTGGAAAATAGATTACACCACGGCGTGGAGACGGTATTCCGTACGTACGCACGCGCGGTGATTTCGTATTCCGTAGGATGGATATATGGTGAAATAGGGTTGTTTCATACTTATAATAAAATATCAGTATATGATTGATATTGATGTTATTAATTCATAATGAAACAACTAAATAAGAAGAAGTGGAAGAAAAAATAAAGTTGAAAGAATTGGTAACAGACATTACCTCTTCTTTGAAGCGCCTCTTTGAGACCTCCTTTTAGGGAACTAAAATTGGTCTTTGAAGAAGACCATGACCTCTAGGATGTTTCTAGGGAAGTGGAGAAGAGAATTTGGCAGGACTTGGCCGAGATTGAAGGCTCAATGTGGTGTGAGGAAGAGTTGGAGGAGGTTCCCTTTTATAAGGGAGGAGAGGGGCACCTTTGGAAAAACTTAAAATATTATTTTATTATAAAGTCATATTCGGTTTTAAATAGGTCCAAATTGATTTATTTCGAATCTAAGGTAGGGAGGGGTATAAATAATCTCATCCAATAGAATTTAGAAAAGTTCAGGTTCATATTTTAACCTTATCATTTAGATTTAACATTATGTTAAATAATTTTACTTTTACCGCATCTTCTTGTGTTCTTACACTATAACGTTAATAAACTTATAATAACAAGACAAACGAACCCCAAGTTGTTTATTATTAATATATATAACCTAATATAAGTCATTTTGACGAGCCATAAGTTTTTAAGAGTAAAATAACAATTAATAATATAATATTTGTTTTAAAAACAATTTTATGTCAATTTTAACACTACTTAGTAATTGATTTTTGTGAAAATCATAACAGAAATATTAGTTCTCAAAAAGTGAATTAACATAATAAAAACATGTCATATTAACATAGAAAATTATTGTAATACATAAAAAGGCTCAAATTACATTTATTTTGGTATTTATAACATCAATTATGTCAATATTTCATTAATAAAATAATTACTATATCATCATTGTTTCATTAATAAATTAAATTATTTAATGTCTAAAAATTACAAATAAAATATAATTATGTAGGAAATCGTTTTATCTTTCTAATGAATATTTATAGTCGAATTTAGCTTATGTATAACCATATATTAACAATGATTTACTTATTAAACATTGATTTTAACTATTTTAACCCATCTTTAAATAAATTAATAATAAATGTCCTAATCTAATCCATGTGGGCCTAAATGGTCATATTTTATTCCTAAGGTTGTTTTCGGTCTAATTACACTTATCCAATAGAACTAGGACATGTTTTAGGGTAATAATAATAACATTTTTATCCTTAATTACCCTATTTACTTTTAACCATGGTAAAAAAAAGAAAAAAGTTACTATTCACCAAAAATTATTTTCATCTCATTGAACCACATTTTACTTACTGAAATCAACCGTGTCTCTAAGATTTTTGAAATCCCACTCACAGAAGTGGTAAAATTAAGTTTTATGTAAATTTTCAAATACTCCTAGGAGGTGGGTAAAAGACAGTGAAAAGTTCAATAAAATTTTTATATATCTAAAATTATTATAAAATTACTCTAATGAATTACATTGAACATATATAGGTATTATGTATCAATTTTGACCTAAAATAAATTCAAATAAAATAAATAATTATTTAAATAAAAAGTCAGTTTTTAAATAGTAACCCAGTGTTTTCACTATTCATCAAAAATTGAATGTTTTCAGAAAAATACCAAAATATCACCCTAGGATAATTTCGATATTCCGAATCGAAAAATGAAGTCAATTTTGAAAAATAAAATTTACAAAATTTCAAAAAGTGGGTATTACTATTCATAACGGCTAGTTTTAATAATACTTTAATAGCATATCGTTTTTAGTGAAACTCTGTATTGTGTACGACGCAAGCTATCAAGGAAGGTCGCGATTTCTTGTAAATCAAGCCAAGATAGTGTTGTGTGTAGTGAAAGATTCCTTTTATGATTTAGATAACATAAAAAATAAAATATTTCTCATAAAAGTCTCAGGTGTTACATTGTTGGTATTTGTAAGTGTTTTGATGATACATACATAACACTCACACACACATATCATATATAATTTACCCAAATTATAAACTTCATCCCAGAATTAAAACACAAACACATAACCCAAAGGTTTAATGTATTTGGAGATTATCTATATAACTATTTTTTTAAGAAATAATTATTCAACATCTTCTAATAAATTCTAAATACATACTCCCCTACAAGAAATATTCCAACACATAATTTTTTAATGAAGTAAGAAATATAAAAAAATAGTGAGATAAAATGGTCATTAAGGGAAATATCATATCAATTAGTAAGATAGGATTTATCAAAAGATTATAAACATGTGATAGAACATGAAACTTAGGAAATAAAATTAATGGAATAAGATTATAAAATCATAAAAATCGATCACAATACATGCTAATATAATCATAGATCAAGAAATAGGATCGAATAACCATAAAAAGATCATAATAAAACCACAAATTGTATCATTGAATAAGAATGATAATCATAGGAATAACAAAAAACAATGGTTTTATAATTGAAAAATATATTACAAGAATAAAAATAATCAATCATAACCTATTATAAGGTAAACAGGCCGGAATACTATATCATAGTGTCTAGGTTAACCACCCATGTCCCATGAAGTAATGGATTGGGCTAAACACCTATGTCTCATAAAATATTGGTCTTGGGATAATCACCCATGACTCATAGTAATCATTTTGGATATAGAGATTTACCTAATTTATGGGTGGGAAATATAATTCATGGCCCAAATATCATATAATGATAAAAAATTTATGTGTGTTCCAAATGAAAAAAATCATTTGATATAGAATGAAAAAACAATAAGATGGAAATATGTTATATAAAATATTCATAAAGTATAACTGAATGAGAAATCAAAAATTGTATTGGGTGACACACCAGATTTAATCACCCGAATGAATCATATCTTATTATTAATTAAATAGTGATACATAAAAGATATAAAAAAAGGAAAAGATGATATATTTTCCAAATTTGAAATGGAAAATCGTAGAGAAATCCTAAAAAATGATTTATTTCCACTTAGTGTCATTTTTTAAAGAAATGTTTATAAGACACATTCAAATAATTTTTGAAATATGAAAAAAGAATTTTAAAAAATTATTTTAATAAAAATAATAACAATAAAGTCCATTTAAAAGAAATAAGTTTTGAGTGGCTATAAGCCACTTTACATAATAATGATTTGATAATTAAAAGTATATAATTTTTTATCATCTAACATGATTGAGAAAATGTGTTTTCAGATTGCATCACAAGTAAAATAAAGAATTATCGGTAATGGTTTTTTGTGGATTTGTTTTGTTGCATGATTATTTTGTATTATAATATTATTTATAGAAAAAGATAATTTTCTACATGTAGGGTTAGGACCAATGATATGAAATTTTAACAAATTTGATGATTATAATTTCTCATATAATTATTTAATTATTTTATTAGTCCCGATTTTTATAGTTATTAATTATTCATTAATTTTTTATTTCTACTATTTTTATTCTTTAGATTATGTGTTTATTTTCCCAAATTAAAAATTTTCTATGTTGTTTTTATGCTTACAGTGTATAAAATGATGTTTATGATGCATATATGATGTTTATATAGATCAAGAGATGATGTTTATATAGAACATAAATGACATTTATGTAGTTGAAATTACACCAGAAGATCATTACGATTAGTATAATCTTCATTACTATTTCATAAAACCAAAAACATTCTTATAGGAAAAATCATCCTTATGGTTGAAACAATCCTTACAGATTTATTGTTTACACAGGTTTATCCATATAAGGTTATTCTTACATATTTCTCCATATATTTCAAATCATTCCTTTTGGATTTTAATCCTTCTCAGGAATTAATATTTAAAAGAAGATGATGCTTTTCTGATTCATCCTTATAGTCATGATGATTTTTACGCGATTCATCAGTATAAAAAAAATAATGTATATACATATTTAATGACTACAGGAGCATGAATCGTACACACATTCATGCTTATAATAACTTCATAATTTTATAAAAATAATACCTACACATGATTTATTAGTTTATTTTCAGTATCATAAAATATTATTTATTTCATATAGTTTTATATACTTTGAATCACTGTAAGTTTTTACTAATTGATATACCAAATTTAATTTATTTATAAATATTTATTAATTATTTAAAGGAAAAAAATATTATTTGGAATTGTTTTATGAATATTTAAAAAGGTATTCATGTGGGATAAATATTCATGCATCTATTTTTGAAATTTTCTTGTTTTAAATTTAAATTATTTTAAATATGAAGAGTCAATATCACATGTTTTAATAGTGTGTTCCGAGAAAATTAATTTTGATTATTATGGAATATTTATTATTATAATAAATATATAATTATTATATAAATTGATAATAAATAATTTTTTATTTTGTTTTTGGATTATTTAAGTAAAGAAAAAATAATACTGTTTCATATATAATTAACACAGAATATATGTAAACTATTTTTAGGTAAACCTGCACCGAAAAAATTTGAGTAAGATCATTTGGTTCACCTGTGAACCTACTAATTTTGAAAAGATGGAATTCAATGACTTATTATATTTGAATATATAATGTATGAAAAAATATAAAAAGAGTTTGATAGAACTCACATAAATATACATGAATAGATGAATAAAAGTGTTGAGGATATAATAACTATGGAAGATACTTATACTATGTATACTACAAATGCAGTCATCCATATCATGAAGAACTTTGTAATACAAATATTGTTCCACCAAAGTGATTAAGAACTATCTCCACCCTCAAGATCCATTTTTATTGTCTCAATTATTTAGTGCTTAAATTATTTTTTATTGTTAGATGTGTGTAATTTTTGTTTATGGTTTTATATTAAAAATCAAGACCTCCATGTATTAGTAATCCAACCCCCTACAAAAAATAACTTCTGGTTGGTCATGGTTCGGTAAAAGGTATGGGATTCAGTTTAGATTTGGTCTAGATAAAGGATGGTTGTTTCTTCCTCCAGATAAAAAATGATGCTTTTGGGTTATGATTTCCGGTGATCTAATGTTAGGATAGGGGTTGTTCATCTATGTGTAAAAATTATATGGTAAAAGGGTCTAAAACCTTTAAAAAGACATGTCACTATTTATTAGGTGTTATACTCTCACTTTGAGAGTGTGAAGAGTAGATGTAGGATCAATTTTATCCAAACTAATATAAAACACCTATTCTAATATTTTATATTAATCTGTAACTAAATTAAATTTTATAAATATTTAAATTCACTCCCCCCCTCTTGACCATTCAACCATCATTCATTTAGAACCAAAAAATTTGTACCAGTGCATGGACCATGAAAGTATTATTATCTTTTTTAAACATATCATTTTTTTAATAAAATCCTAAAAATAACTATAAATGGAATATATCAATTTGGGATGAAAATATCATGTTATAATGATATTTGTGATCCATAAATACCACTATCCATTTATGGTAATTAATATGGATACTATATTGTTTTGATAGAATAATATGTAAAACATCTATGTATTAACCATTGAATGGCCATATTAAAACCCTATAAACTCCTTGAGGATAATTTTAATATTATTACTAATGCTGTTGGTTTTAAATATGTTCTAACTTATAATTTACTGAAAATTATATTTTTTTTATTAACCAAAATTTATTCAATCACACTTTAGTACATAAAACCACCCATGTAATATAGAAAATCATACAAACATCTCTTTCAAGTTTTCATAATCTAATTAATATTAAACTAGTTATGTTACAGAAAGGATATCATGATTTTAAAATGTCTGAAGAAACTAGAAATTATACATTTTATAGATTCAAAATAATTATAAATTATATTAACTATTTACAATAAGATCAAGATAAAAATATTTTAGTTTAAAGAGTTTTATGAATTGTACCTAATAAATGGAATTTTTAAATATTAGAAAGTTATGAAAGAATTTTTTTAAATAATATACTCTTGATGTTATTATTGATTCTTTATTTTAATATTAATTTAAATAAAAAACATTTATTTTTAATAATAAAGTAAAGTAAAATGATTTTTTTTAAAATAAAAAAATAATGTTAAGTGTTACTCATTATATTATAAGTTATAAGGGGATGGTAGTGATAAATTTTCTCATGTATTTAAGGGATTTTACAAAAAGTTATAAGGGATAATAGAGGGATAAATAAAAGGGATTATCCTAGAGATGATAACAAGAGTACTTGAAAGGTTAATGTAATTCTTAATTATGTTCTAGAATTAACAAACTATAAATATGAGAGTAAATGAAAAATTAAACATAAATTAATGAGGTCAATGAAATAAATAAGAATAAGAAAATTAATAATAAGGAAATAAGACAACTTGTAGTTTGATGGGTCAATATTATAGATTTACATTTCTTTTCCAATTCAGTTCTAAAAAAGGAATGAAAATTTTGTACTTGATAGATTCATTAAATTGGGATAGAGAGTTTGATTATGAATCATATCAAACTAATTATAATGAATATAATATGGATGAATTATATGATGAAATTAAATGGAAAAATAATGATATTATCAAAATTTTAAATATTTAAAAAGAACTAAAAATTTATTATAAAACACATATTGAAGAATACATGATTATTCTTGAAGAGAATAAAAATTTAAGAAATTCTACAAGTAGATCTAATGATAAAATATATATAGTTTATTAAAATAATCAAAAAAATTTATAACTCAAGGATTATATTACTAAAAATAATAAGGCTCAATAAATAAAGTTTAATACTCTCCTAGATGAAATTGAAAGTTGAAAAATGAAATTGAAGGTTTAATGTTTGAGTAGTCTAGATTTTTTCATTGAAGGAAAATCTAGGAAAAAATAGTATGTTTGAAAAAAATAAATTATTTTTGTTATGATAATCAGTTATCTAAAATATACAAGACTTTTTTTAATTTTTTAAATGATGTGTTTTATCTGAAACATGTTTTAAATTTGGAATGAAAGAACACTATTAAAGGGAATATTAATTGAGATTTCCGAAATCTCTAGGAAACTCAAATGTTTTCATTTCTATATTATTATCCTATAAATTCACATTTGATAGTTGTTCAATATAAATTTTGGTTATTAATAAATGTTTCATTAACCCTTCTGAATCCATGTTTTCATTGGTACCATAACTGTCTTAAATATTTTATAGGATATATGCCTAAATAATTATGAAAAGAAACTCAGTTCATGGACATCTGATATTCATTAAACATGACCGATGATTCTACAAATTTTATATCATTACAAAAATTTGAAGGATGTAATGTTACATTTTGTAACAATTAAAAATGGAAATTAACATGGAAAAGTGAGGATTTAATTTGTTATTATATTATCATATATTGTGTTTTATATATTTAAAAATTATAAACAATATAATAATTATCTCATTATTATGTTATGATGGAATTGATATAAAATTTAACAATGAAAAATGTAAAGTTTATAAGTATGAATATGTCATATTTTATGAAAATCAAAATGATAATATATGTTTTATTAATTTTTTTAAACTAAATATAGAAAATATCAACTGATTAAATGTTGTATAAATAGAAAATTTACTGTGTAATAGGAGGATTCACCATTCCCACTTTATACTTCTATAAAAGCATAAAAAACAAATTTTTTAGTTGCCTAAACTAAATTTGGAAATACATACATTTTTGACTTGTTTGTGAAAGGTAAACACAAAAAAGAGTGGTTCAGATCTCTTAAGGTAATAATTTTATAAATTTTGTATACGTAGTTATTAATACCTATATCGATTGATAGTATGGGTGATAGAAGGTATGTGTTTTTCATTATATATTACAATCATATTCACATGGTATTAATTTCATACATATAAATCTAAAACCTTACCTAATTTTAATTCTCATTGTAGTCTTCTTCAAAATGACAATGGATATTAAATTGTATTAATTAGAATTTAAAATAGAGTAGAGGGTTTTTATATAAAATTCAAAACATTTTATAAAGATAATGTATCATCCGTTAATTTATTAGGTCCAAGTAAAATATATCAAAATGGGTTTTTTGATATAAAAAATAATACATTAGAAGAAATTAGTAGATCCATGATAATTGAATTTAAAGAAACTAGATATATTTTTTAGAATATATAAATATATCATACTCAATTTTTAATAGAGTTATTTTACGACCAAATTTAAAGAATACATTTTCTAAAACATGGAATGGAAGAAAAAAATATTTGGTAATCTTAGAGTATTCAGTTAAAATGTTTATATTCTTAGAAACAATGATTCCTTAGGTTAAGTTGATTTAAAATATAATTATGGGGTATATTTAGGATATTAAAACTCTAGAAATAAATATTTATTTATAATACAATAACCATGGTAGTAGAAGAGTCCATACATGTTAAATTTGATGAAAATGTTTTGAAATAAAATACTATTGATTTTGATTAACATGAAGAAGTGTTTATAGATTTTAATTTTAGAGTGAACTACTCTTAAAATAAGAATGAATAAGTTAACTAAGAGAGTCACCCTCATGAAGGATCTTTGAAATTAAATATATATCATCTATTATTTCAAGTAATTGGAAATATCAATTCAGTAATTTAATGTGAAAATTAATTAATTAATTTTTTTCCCAAAATGATTTCCTTTCGATTTTTGTTACTAAAAATACTATTGGAAATTTTATTTATTCAATTTGTGTTTTTTAATGTCAGTATTGTTAAATTAGTTTTCTAGAAATGATGTTTTGAATTTTTCTGTACCCAATAAATATTATCAAATAATTTTAACTCAATTTTTTTAGAATTAATGATGATGAATCTAAAAATATTATATGGAATAAATCCATATTAGTTGCAAAAGGATATTTCCATGAAAAAATATATTATGAAAAATAATTTACACATATTTCAATATTAGAATCTATAAGAATATTATTAACATATTCTATATTTAATGGTATAAAACTATTTCAAAGATGATGTAAAAAGTGAATTTTTAAATAGATATATTTCAGTAGAATTATTTATTAGTCCATATCCTTGTTTTTAAAATGAAAATCATCATAATCAGGTGTCAAAAATTTCTAAATTTTTTTATGGACTAAAAAAATACCCAAGGGAATGTTATGAATGGTTTTCATAATTTATTTTGAAAACAATATTGTTAATTTAATGGATGATCACACTTTGTTAATAATGAAGATTTCTAAAGATATTTATCCAATTAATATATATATATATGATATTATTTTTAGATTTTCAAATGATACATTATGTATAGTATTTTCATAATTAATAAAAAGTTAATTTTATATGAGTATTATGAAAGAATTTAAATGCTTACATGGCCTTAAAATTTTCCCAATAAATGATGATATGTTTCTAAATAAATTTTCTATGAAAAAGATCATGTCAAAATAATTTGGTTAATTAATTAGTAAAGTAGAAACAACCACATGATTAAATTTTGAAAAATAAATGTTGATAAATCTATAAAATATATTAGAAAAAATATTTATTGATGTATTATTTGTAGTGTTTTATATTTGACTGATTCTAGTATATATTTAATGTTTTTGTGTTGTCTTTGTGGTAGAAATAAAAGTGAATATAAGGAGTATTATATAATGATATAAAAAATTTATAAAATGTGATAATGTTTTTTGAACCTTGGTCTAATTTTCCAAAAATAACTAATTTTGATCTAAAAAATTTAGATTCTAAATTTAGTGTATGTTAATTAGATCTATATAAACAAGTAGAATGAATCATTTTCTAGAAAAAATTATAGTATATAAGAGTTCCAATAAATAAATCTATACTTCTTTATGTACTGCACAGGAAGGATTAATTTTTTTATAATTCATTGTGGTAAATCCTTATGGATTAGGAAAAATTTATGATATTTCTTTGTTTTCATTGAATCTTTTCCAATTTATTTTAAAAATTCATCTCTAATTAAAATTTCATATAATAATTTACATCACCAAGAATAAAATATATTTAAGTTATATAACCTTTTATTACTAACCATATTCAAAAGGGTGGAATATTTTAGGATTATGTACCAACTGATGATTTACTTGTTGATATGTTTATTAGGACCTTAGATTCAACAAAGATTAAGAAATCTATATATGAACTCGAGATGATGGTAACATAAAATTTAAAACTAAAATTGTTTAATGAATTTTTTTGTTTCTAGTAAATACATGTTCAATGAAATATAATTAATCTTATAGTCTCATAAATCATATCAAATCTAATAGATTGAAATTAATTATTTTTGTGATATATTATTATTTTTGGTTAGTAAGAATGCATATTTTTTTTGTTTTACTGACATATTTTTATACTTGTTTTAATTTCAATCCAGTTTTTATGAAAAATCTATTATATTATATGGTTCACTATTATATGAATTCAATATTGATTATTGTTAAATTTATTTAAAATAATTTATTTATTCCATGAATAAATTAATATGTTTTCTTGGAACCTTGAATCTTATAAATATTTTTATAGATGCAATTCTTTTCACTTTGTAAATATAAAAATATACAAACACTATTTTGAAGTTGCAGATATGTCAAGAAGAAGGAAAGCATATATTAAAGGGTACATTAACTTTTCTATCTTCTATCCTCTAATTTTAAAGTTTATATTTAAATTAAATAAAAATATCCTTATATTTCATCAATTTATAGATGGATATATTTTCTTTTAAATATTAGTTGATACATATTGTAATGAAGGGGAAGTTAAGTAGAAGATAAAATTTTATAGTTTAAATTTATATCTATTTTTTTCATTTAAAATATTGGGATATGTTTTTGAAATTATAATATGTTTTGTAATTATCAAAAAGGGGTAGATTATTGTGTGGCTCCTTGAAAATCACAAAATATTTTTTGATAATTACATGACTATTATTTGGTTACCTTTAACATGACTAAAGGAATGAGTATTAATGATTACAAACTTATAGAAGAAAATATTATTGTTATTTTTCGTATTTAATTGTTTTTTACATTTTTATGTGTCTTTGAACTAAATTTTGTTGAAAATTCAATTCACTATGAGATGGGTTTTGCATCATACATTGAAATGATTACAATTGAAAAATTATAATTTCTCACAACATAAATTAAATATTTTATTAATCATTCTTGATTACGTTCTTACAAATTAATTTATTATTTATTATATTTTTGTTAAAATTTATATTTGTTAATTATTGTAATTATATATTTTCTTTATAAGTTTTTAATGTTTTGAATGTATAGTCTAATACTTACAGTGTCTAGAAATTTTCTTAAAATGATTAAATGATGTTTACATAGATAAAAAGAAGATTTTTATGCAATTGGCATTTAACAATATAACTCCCAGTATTGGTAGAATCATCCTTATGGTTTTATAAAATCAAAATCATACTCATGGAAAAAATAAACTTTACATTTTACATATTTACACAATTTCACACATGTAGATTTATTTTGATGGATTTATCTATTCAGACTAAATAAAGTTTGTAGGATTTTCATCTTAATAGGGAACTCATGTTTATGTGATGTCGATGCTTATGAAAATCATCATTATGGTCGATTTGATACTTAAATAATTATGGTTTAAGGAAAAAATGATGGTTAATAATTCTTCATTCTTATAGAAGAATAATTCTTACACATATTCATGTACAGAAATTTTTATTAATTACATAAAAATGATGCTTTCACATGCTTCATTTTTTTAATTCATAAAACATACATTGTTTATTATATTCAAATGTATTTTCAATCATTTATTGTTCAAATTGATTAATATAAATGATTTAATTACCTATTATTTATTTATTAATTATTTAAATATTACAAAAATTTATTTAGATGTGTTTTATTCAGGTATAAAATGATCATAACACAAGATAAATATTCACACTAAAATATTAAAATGTCACGGGTTTCAAATATTAATTATTTAAAATATGAGGAGACTATTTATTTTGTGTTATGGTAGTGTTACAAGAACAAAAAATAGATTATTATAGAATATTTACTAATATATTAAATGTTTAATCATTCTAATGAGTTCCACTATACAACATGTTATTCTGTTTTAATCTTTTTCTAAGTGAATCTGGATAAATATTATTACATAAGAAATTAATAGAGGAAACATATATACCATTTAATAGGAAATTTAATCCAAAAACAACATCAAATAATTTTTTTGGGTTCACATGCACTCTTCTTACTTTGGGAAAATAGGAAATGAAAAAACATATAATTTTTTATTTTTTCATTAATGAGAAAATTATATAAATTTTTTTATATAACCAATAACCATATCCATAAATATATGAACCAATATTTCAAGGATACAATAATAATTGAAGATAAATTCACCTTAAATACTACTACTATAATCTTATTTGGTGTAGATATCTTCATCTATTTAATCCTATGTTAACAAAGTGATCAAAAACATCCTTGATACTCAAGATAACATTGATTAAATTATTGTTTCTATGGGGTTTTATCTATATATATTCTTTATTATGTGTTTAGGTAGATTTTAGGATTTATCAATAAAATGTTGGAAATTTGTTTTTAGGTTATACTACCCCTTATAAAAGGTACATCTGGTTGTGATATTTTTGTAAAATTATCAAGATTTGATTGTGACTTGGACCAAATAAATAGAAGGTTGGTTCTTCCTCCACTTAAATATGAAGGTTCTCAGATATTCCTCCATGAAATAAAATGGAAGGATAAGGGTTATGCCTATATGTTTTGAAAAAATCATTGTAAAATATTTTGACTCCTTTGGAAATTCAATACACTATTTAGTGGGTTCCATACTCTGACTTTGAGAGTGTGAAGAGGATTCATAGGATAACTTTGGTCCAAACAAATATAAAAATACCTATGTTAATATTTATTTTACACTTAAAAAAAATTAACACTGAAAATAGTTTTGTTTTTTAAAATAAGCCAATTCTCCCCACTTAACCATTCATCCATATCTCTTTTTGTACTAAACAATAAATTTAATGTGTTTGAAATGTGAAGTGAAAATAATAACTGACATGGAAGAATGATAATTAATTTATAAGTATTTTTAAATGTTTTAAAATAATTCACATCAATGATGGATACATTTTTTTAATATAATTAAAATAAAAATATTTTGAAAAGAGATTCAATATTTAATTTTCAAAATAAGAAATTGTTTTTTGTAAAAACAAATTAGTCATGGAAGTGAAATAACAAATAAAAAGGATTATAAATATTCTTAACAACACTGTATTTTTATGAAGTTAAAAATTTAAAAATGAATATTATTATAGTATGAAAATTTAATTTCCTTATAAAATATTGAAATATGAATATTAGATAAATATTTTTAGAATATTCCAAACATAGAAAAGCATAGTCAAAGAACAAGGTTCTTGACTCAATAAATAAAAGATTTTCTCAAGAAGCACCCTTACCTTAGAATATTACCTAACTAGACACACACTAACATCATGTTTAATTCATTTATATATATTAGTCATAAATATGAAGACCTCTTATTTATTTATTTAACTAAATAAAATTCTTTTTTAACTACATTTTTATTAATTATTTAGAGTAAAATTTAACCATAAAGTGTTAATGGTTCAACTTGTTCCACAGATTCATCTTGATTATGGTTTTGGTCATTAATAAATGATATTATATTAATTATCTATATAATGGTGATAGATATTATATAAATGTCTTTTATATATTTATAGAATACTATGATTGTTTCATGGATGTTACAATTATGGTTTGAAATAAATAGATAAAAATTATCCTTTTTAAGAATATTGAATTAATAAAAATAATAGATTTTTTTAATGAATATACTAATATATATTATCATTCAAGAATTATGAACAATTCAAAAATTCGTCATTATTATAATATAATTCCATTATTTTATATTTCTTAATAATTCATGATGGAATCATTATGGAATTATTCATATAGGTGTTAAAACTGATAAGAAGAAGACCTTGTTACAAAAAACTGCGTAGGAATATATTATTATATTATTTTAAAATCACATTCATAGAAGAATAATTATTTAAATTGTATGATATTGAAATATTAAATAATATAAAATAATGGATGGATGAAAAAGATAAAGAAAAATGATTAAGGAGAATATAACACATGCATTGAGGAGTAGAATCATTTCATAAAGGTCATATTGGAAATGAATGATTTGAGACTCCTTATTGAGAATATGGAATTATAAACAGGGGGTATAAATTTAGGTATATTATTTTGTTATATAATTTAGAGCTATCTAATCAAAATTTTTCGAATATAGTTGGTCTAGGAGGGTTCCCTTTATAGTTTATTTTGAGTGAGATTTCAAAAAATACCCATTCTTTAATGTGAGCAGAATATAATTATCATGAAAAGGGGCTATAAAATATAAAATAATTGACATGTGATACTAAAAAACTCAAAAAACTATGATAATTATTAATAATTTTTGGCATAGTAGTTTAACCTTTTACAATCGTAACTCAGATTTTTACCATGGAAACTTATTTTGTTTCGAAATAATGAAATTGACCCTTTTACCTAATTATTACATCAGGATAAAAATATGAAATTATTTTTCAAAATTAAATATTTAAAAGAGATAAAAATTAATTTTAAAATAAAAATTTTAACCTATATTATCATTTTTTATAAAAATAAAATTTTAACCATTAATTCAATTTATTCCTATTTCATATAATTTATAAATCATTGTATGATTTTCTACCTTTTTATTTATAAATTATTATTTTCATTAAATATCGATTTAATAGTGATCAAATTAATTTATTATGATAAAAATAGACAATACATTACAAAAATGTTCATTGAAAAATATTTATTTTTAAAATTATATGATTATATTTATATTTATTTACAATATATTACTTATCTACTGAACATTTTTTGAAGATTACTAGTAAATTTTTTAAAAAGAAATTATTTTATTTATATAAAAACATTTAATTAAAATAATTCATTAAATGTAATAATTTTTTTTAAAAATAAATATGTATGCAAATGCACATAATAATTAAAATAATACTTTTAAAAAAAAAATATTATTTTAAAAAGTACATGTTTATATAAAGGTAAAAAATACATCAAAAAGTTTTTAGATTAGTGAATAATTTCTTTGTGTGATATGAAAAATTTAGGTAGTTATAGATGGTGATTTATTTAGCATGGATCTCATAGTGATTCACATGAGCTTGAAATTCTCCAAAATAGATGATTTTTATAAAGATATATTTTTTTAATGTTCCACATGGGAAAAATAATGTTGCAAAACCATGTGTTACGTCATCCTTCCCATGAAAAAAAATAATCATTATATGGAAGAGTTAAACTACTTTATATAAAAATATTTTCGTTTCTATATAAATTTCACAATGTGATTATTTTTATTTATACCCACAATATTGATTACTATATTATTATTGTCACATCTCATGATTACTTTCATTGAGTATAAAATATTATTTACCCTAAAAATATAATAATATATTCTATCTCATTAATAAATATTATATGTGATTACTATATATTCCCAATGATCATATATTTACAATTACGATATATATGCAATGCCCATATAACAACCACATTTCCATTTTTTATTCCATTATTATTTTTACATATTTCTCTAAAACAATTGATAATATTTACCTAATTTTTTACCACTATTTTTAATGTTTTATATCTTTTATAAATTTATAATTAATGGTGTGGTCTTTATGTGTGATCATGATGATGAATATTTTAATATTGTTAATTTTTTATTTACATATAGTTTTATTCATTCATAAAATTTCCTAATTTTTTTATCTAGATATGTTATAATTTATTACTATATATTACATTTTAATATTTTAGCTTAAAAGAATAAATTATTGTTCATTATTGTTTGGGGTTTCATGTACTATAATATATCAAACACAAAAAATTATTTAAATGTAATTTCAAACAAATTTTATTGTTACACTCCTACCTCTTAAAGTAATTAAACTTAGTATTTCATTTTTCAGTTGAAATTGGATGAGAGTATTATAGACTCATTACATCATCAAGTTCCCATATCACTTCCATAAACATATAATTTCTCTAAAAAACGCTCACCACCCATGTGGTCCTGTTTTTATTGTACTTTATATCTATGATTCAAGATCTTCATCCCTTACACCTGATAAGAGAGATCATTTTCTAAGAATATAAAATATCAATTTAGTACATGAGATATATTTAATAAATAATTACTTATAAATTATTCATATAGAACATCATTTACTTAGGAGAGGTTCAATGAAAGAACTAGGTAGTAAGATATAGTCCCCACGTTATTTGGAATCTCAAAGTTACTAAATTTTCTAGGGATTAACTACCACCTCTTCCAGCATATCATAACCATATTCCACAGTGATTTTGAAAAGAATAATTTATCACCAACCTCAAAATAATTATCTCATTGAGAATTTTAATTATATCTATTTTTTCAGCTTTTTGCTATTTTTATTTGTCACTAAATGGTTCAAACCTTCTTTGTAATTTCTTAAATAGGATCTTATCATAGTAAATTTATTTTTCCAACACAATCCTAGTATTTGGGAGTTATGAATATCTTCAATGTAGAACCTTATATAGTTACATTTGAATACTTTAGTGTAAACAGTTGTTATATAATAACTCAGCTAGAGGAAGACGTTGATCCTAATAACCTTTATAATACATTGTGAATGATCATAGACAATATTCCAATGTTAGTCCGTTTAGATTAACCATCAATTTAGAAAATGAAAAGTGATTCAATTTTCTAATTATATATCTATCTTATTTTTAATACTCTCTATAACATTAATGTGATCCTTATATCATTATAATATAAAATTTAATGTGGTACTCTATATAACATTACCACTTAAATATATATTTTTTTAAGTTGATCAAGTGATAAATTATCCTTAAATAGTAATTATGTGTGATAGATCTGTAATTCTACCCACCACAACTGAAATGTATTTTTTTTCCTGAAATGATTTTTGTAATAACTATGATGAAATCCAAGGTGATGTTTTCTTATTTAGATAAGGGTATTGGTTAGGGTTTCATCATCCCCTTAGACTAATGATGTTTAGATATGACTTCTATTAGTCCATGAATCATGAAATATACACCAAAATCAACTTTTAAATGTTCTAGCACCATATGTTTTTCTTAAGATATCTATCTATCTTCATTATTCATGGGTTAATTAAGAATTATAATATATGTGCATAATCTAAAATCTACCCCATTATTCATGTTATTTATAGTAAATATATCCTTCTTCCAAATCCTATAACTCCATTTCATTCAATTTTGAACTATATAAAAATATCGATCATTATATATTGCTTCATATTATCCTTCTATTACTCATTGATCTTCATATCGATGGATGCATAAGAAATCATTATCATAAGATAAGATTTCAAACCTTCCCTTTTGATTTCGATGTCTATCCATTTTATGTCATTGAATATTGGTTCTCTTCTAATCATTATCATTAATAAGGAAGTATGATCATTTCTGCATAGAGCATCAACCACCTTATTTTACTTCCTAGGTTGGTAATACATTGAAACATTAATATCCTTGATTAACTCTTACAATCCCATTTTGTGAATGTTCAATTACTCTATCTGTGTATATATTCTCTTCAAACTATTTTTATCTATATATATATGTATATCACACTTATATCCCTATATATAATTTCCTAAAACCATCAGTGTAAATATTATCACTACTAACTATAGATCATTAATGTAAAAATTTTACTCACGAGTCCTTAATTAATGTGAGACCCAATCTATAAATGTTTATTTTTTTATAAGAACAAATACCATGCACTTTTTTGATCTATCTCTATATATTAAAAATCCTCCTTTGTTGTATGGGAGTGTGAGTATTGTGGTTGTGACAAAAAACAACTTAATATTTTAAAAGTTTCTTTATATTTATCTTTTAAGAGAATCTTTACACCATTTTGAGAAAACATGATTAGAGTATTTGATAATCATGATAAATTTCCCACAAATAATTTATAATATCCATCCATTTCAAGAAAATCATGGTTATATTTTTTTATTATTAGTCTAGGATATTTTAATCAACCTTAATCTTTAAAGGATCCATATATATACCATTTCTTGTGATTACATGAGGAAAAGATGATACTTTGTTTTTCATAAAAAATTCAGACATTCTAAAAAAGGGATACAATTTCTTAATTTATAATGTCTTTAGAATAATCATTAAATACTCTCCATATTCATCAGTTTTCTATTTGAATATATAAAAATGTCATCAATAATTTATAATAAGAAATTATCTTGGTAATCTTTAAATACACTATTAATCAAATCTTTGAAGATAACATGGAATCTTTTAATTATAATAGTCATAACTATTTTTGTAGTGTTTATATCCAATATGGGAGGTTATATTGGGTATATCTTCCCTATTCACCCTTAATTAATGATATCCTTAATGAATATATACCTTTGTTAAATCTAGATACCCTTGAAATTAATAAAAAAATCATCAATATAGGGTAGATGATTAATTTTTAGGATCTTGATTTTGTTAATCTCATGATTATCAATGTAATGACACATTGAATGATTCTTATTCATAAAAAAAGGGGACTAATTCACCTAATAGTTAAGTATATGGGTGTAGAAAACTAATTTCCAAATTCTCTTGAACTTTATTCTTCAATTTAACAATGTTAGTAAGTGACATTCTATAAGTAATTTAAATATTATCAAATAACTAGGCATGGGTTAAATTGAGAACACCACATCTATTCTAGGGGAAGACAATGAAAATATTTTGAGGAATACTTTGGAATATCTCCATATAATTATAATATAACTAATTTTGGTATTTCATATATCTATTTGAGTCAAATATACTATATTATTGGGTTTCAATACCCATATTATAGAATTAGTTTCCAAAGGATGTTCATTGTCATCCTTGAATTGATATTTAATCATGATAATTTGGCATATGATGTGAGATTTATTATCTTGAAAATTAATTTGAGATCAATATAGATAATTACAATTCACTCCCCATATCACAAAAATTCTACAAAATGGAAGAATAATTATATTTGTCGAAGCTATCTTCCTTCAAACCTCAATTAGAGAAGTGATGTATACATGTGATGCAATAATCACATCATTGGGTGTTTTAATAAATAAATAAATATCAAACCATTGATTTAGTAAAAAAATAATTTTATAAAACATTTAAGATATGATGAAATTTGAATAACCATAATCAAATAAAAAAATAAATGTTCATGAGTGAATAATATGTGTACCTTTCACAAGTTCGTTATTATGTGAATGATTGAGGAACATCCAATCTATCAAGTCATCAATATTTTTTAAACTCTTATTTTTATCCTAATTCTATTCGTCTTATTTCATAAGAGAATTATTTGACCCACATGTCACAAATTCCTCGACAGTATCCAAAACTATTGGAATTTTATCTATCGGTCAATCTAACCTTATTATATTTCTTAATTTTTTGTAGTGTGATAATGTTTTTTTCCAAATTAAATATGAAGATTCCATGAACATAATAAATCCCAAATTAATAGAACCTATTATAACTATCCACATATCCATGATAATAATTGTACTTGTTAACTTCCTCTGTGATTATATTAGGGTGAGTGCATTGTTTCTATTTTTCATGGGGAGGTACTATATTGAATATAAATAGAATTAGAGTCATATTTTTAGATTCATATGGTATACGTAAAATTTAATATGTTTATGTTTTCTTAGAGTTATTTTTTGGGGATTATGTTTTCAAATTTTTTATTTTAGTTCATTAAATGGGATCATCTAAAAGTTATTGGATTTGTAGTAAAATAATCATATAATGAAAGATACATATATTGAATGAGAATGGGTTCTAACTCATATTTTAGATACTCTACATAAATATCTCATAACTTATCATAGAGAAGTTGAATATATGGAGAATATGAGAAAACCTTCTATTCAGTGATGAGATATTTGAATCACTCATTCAAAAACTATTTTTAATTTTAGAGATCACATTGTATTGTTTTCCTTAGTGTAGAGAAAATCTAGAATGGTAATTGTCAATTAAGACCATCCCAATTATAATTGGATCCATATACTAGGTTTTCTCACTAGATAAAATTTAGTCCTTCTTAATTCTATATAAAAAATATGAGTTTAATTTGTTCTTATTTTTCTAGAGTTCCCACCATCAAGCCACACCAATTTGAAAAGTGATTATAGTGTTGTTTTGGATATCATGTTCCACTGAATGTCAATGAGTTGGGATTAAAAAAGCAATGTAAAGGAGGATTCAACCCCACCCACTCGAGAATTTACTTATTCTCCAATTCTAATATTGTATAGAATATGTTAATAACATCAATATATGAGGTAATATAATCTGATACCTCTTCTCATGATGTTGTTTCTTGTACCAAATATTACAATGGATGACACACCTAATCTTATATCAAGTAACTAGTTTGATGTTTTAACAGGTGCCACACCTATATAGGAAACCTGTATAAGTCGATAAGAACTACAATTAATCTAATAGTATGAAATGTACTTTGGAATTCAAGAAAAATATAATCTACTTTCAGGGAACAAGTAGTCACTTTCTATTAATGAAATTTGGCTAAATTAAGTTCCTATTAAAACTGAAAATCATGTTCAATCATTATATTTAACCTCTACAATTTATTATTAATATACATGATCTTTTCTATCCTAGAGTCATAATTGATGATTCCTTTTTCTCCTAAAGAGGCTTTATCTCCATTGAGTAAAAGGTGGTTTTTTTAGGTTGCCAAAATTTTTCTAATGTCTTTGGTACTGGCTATCCAAGTAGTTATAAATAGAAAAGTTTATGGAAGAATTAATCCTTGGTCTTGTATTTAGTTTTAGATCCATACCCCCCTTCCTTTATCTCTACATGAACAATATTATCCATGGATGCATCTTCCTTTTCATGTTCATGTACAATATCATTTTCAAAAACATTTCAATAGCCAATATCAATAATTCTTAATAATTAAAATCCCATTTATGGAGAAAAGTTATTATGTGTTTGAGAAGCATGAGGCCTCATCACCATCAGAATAAACTTTACAGGTCCTATCATTTTCATTATTTATTTCCATTTTGTTATATGGTATTTTATATTTATATCTATTTCATGTTTTTGATCTATTCATCTTACAATAAAATTTAGATAAAGTTTGAGTTTTTTCAAGGAAGGTGATCCCGTGTGAATCTCCACGGATCCCTACTTAGTGTGGTATAAATGGAGGGGTTAATTCATGGACTATTAATAGAGTTTAATCGGTAGTTTCCAATGTATTTTTCCACAACCTTAATAATACAGATTTTATAAAATAATATCTAACATTAATTCAAGTATCTCACTATTTTATTGATAGTATTAAGTGTGGTGGTGGGGTTAAAAATTACCCCTGACTTATGGGTTGCAATTTCCACATGGTTTTTAGAGATAAAACATTGATTCTTTTTGCCTCTATGGATTATATACATATATTTTATATATGTATTTCATCTTATGACATTTAAATTTTGTTTATTATTTTCATAGATGTAAAATTATTATTTATGATTTGTTTTTATTATAGGCTTACTACCTATTTCACCTTTTTAGATACCTAATGCAAGAGTTTTCAATTTTTATATTTTTTTACCAAGTGTGACTTCTATGAGATCTGAATATATTTTTTTTTCATAGAAATATTTAATAGAAATATCTATTTTTAATAAAATAACAAGCTATTATTACACTATAAGATAATTTTAAATTCTATTTTTTGTAGCATAAAAATTGGGTAAAATTTAATTTTACATAATCATAAAACCCTTTGTTATACACTTTTGGGGTAACCTTAGTGAAGATTTGAAAAGGTTACTAAAGGATATTTAGTAAATAATTTTTAAAATTGTGAAACTTCATGTCATATTTTAGGTTATATGCTATAGGGAGGGTGGTCATGAAAACTTGGAGACACTTCTAATCTAATACCTTGAGATAATTTGTGTGTAATTTATAAAGAAGTAGATTTCAACTAAGATGGTTGAATTTATCCCCATAGATTTTTTAGAATATGTAACATGAATTATTATTCAGGAATCATAGGATTTACATACAATGATATATAAATAGGCGAAAACATGATGATTATTTGGTCAGTAGATAACTTATCCTGTATGATGTGATGATTTTATTCAACACAAAATATTTTATTAAGTTGGATATAATTATTTTAGAAACCTTAAACTATATCCAAGTCAATGTGGACTGGTGGGGGAACATATGCCAACAAATTTTCAAGCTCACCCATTAATTGTGATGAGTTATATAAAGTTTAACATATATTAAATGGTGTTACTGACTTTGGTTTGGGATGCAAAATTAGATATAACGATTATGCTGGGAAAATTACAACATGGATATAACCTTAAGGTTGAAGTGATACATCATTGTGATGATGAAAATTATGATAGGAATAAGGACCTCTATGGGAACTGTGTTGTTTTCATTGATGAGTAACTTCATTGTTGATGATTTATTATATAGTAGTGTAGGGAGGAACACTTTTTCAGCAATATGTTCCATCATGGGATAATCCTCTTGAACTTTTATTATGGGAATGACTGGAATTATATAACATACCAAGATCTTATTTAGGCCATCATTTAGGGGGAGTGTGACACACTAATCCAACCACTAAAAATCCATGAACTGATGAATACCATCAAAAAGGAATATCACATATGGGATGTCGTAACCTAATTGAAACCTGTAAAATATTTATATCTATAAAACATAAAATAACCACCAAAATTCAATAACATATAACAAATAAACTAGTAGAATCATATGAATGCATGTGAAATCAATAATATGAGACAACCCACATATGATGACTCTAGGACATAGAAATATAAATGGGGAATATATCAAAATTTGAAATACAAAAGATCAAGGGAAAACACCTCTTCTCTACAATGAGTCCTCTTCTAATAACTAGAAAAACTATCACCTTCTGGCCCTGTTAATCACCCACTATAGGGTATCTATGACCAATATGGTTACATCCAAACTATGCATCATTATCATAAAAAAATATGTATTAGGAGGAAATAAAACATAAGGGTGAGTATATAATTACTCATGAGGATTCTAAAAAAATGGAAAGGAATGAAGAAATAATTATCATCAAAATATACACTATATAGTAAGAAACACATAAAACCTCTATATGATTTTATATATTAGATAAATAATTCTATAATAATGTTCAAGGTTTACTACACAAATGATAGTAGCATATAATAGAACGAATTAATTCATGATTTATCATAAGACCCACAATACCCAAACAGATTAACTTACATAAATTCCATGAAACCACTTTAAAAACAATAAAGAGGGATATAAAATGATATACGTAAATGTATATCCATCAAGTGAGTACCAGAACCTATAAAGGAAATAATCCATATCGAGGTAATGTATATTACTTGAGGGGGTATTAAATCTATTGATAAAGGACCTGAACCATAATATACAAGGGAGTACATGGAATACATTACTTATATGGGGGACCAACACCATTTCTTGAGTATGTCTCCATGGGAGTACAAACAACCTTTCATGAAATAGAGGACCCACTCAACAAAAAATGAGGTTACATTAACTCCATGTTGTATTTTGAGTTATCATTCCCTAAAATTTATATACTGTCAGAAAAATTTCGACCTTGTTCCCACTTCAAATAACTCATAGAAATGCCATTTTTTCTTATATTTCTCCACGATTCTGAAAATAATTGAATATTCTTCTAAATATCTATTGATAGTAAAAATGACCCTACCATATTTTTGAAATGAATAAATACTCAGAATAATGTATTATATTTTCTAATTATAACACCTATGTGAGAAGATAAAAATGTTTAGAAAAAAGGAAATTACATGGAATGCACATATACTTGACATAATGAGTTAATCATGTAGTATTTTCTTGGTATATACTTTTATTGGTCGGTAATTTCATCTTTATATAAATATAATGTCATTATTTATAATATGTAGTGTGGTGATAAAGGGTTAGTCAGTATGTACGTTTAAGCCTTATGTCATTTCATGTTACAAACATTATATTTTAATACTAGATATATCCTATGGTTATGAGATGGGGTAATTGAGAATATAATTGTCCACACCCATGGTCATGCATATTTTATAAAAATATGATGTTTCTTCAAAAAATAATAAATTTTATAAATTGAGATGTAAGGGGGAATGAACTTCTGTGTGGAACGGGTTGTTTCCACATAGACAAACATGATATACACTAGAAAGAAACACATTGTGTGGTATTTGGATATTCAAAAAAAAAACTAGTCCCTAATTGATAAAGAAAATAACATTTCTTACAATGGACACATGTATTATGATCATGTTTTCAAATCAATGAAACCCTTTCAACTAGATCTAAAACTACTACCATAGATACGACCTTGTCAAGTATTTTCATCTCTTCACCACAAAACTCTTCTTCTCAACTTGTCTATCTATTGATTCCCATAATGATAAAACCCCTCCCCTCCATCAATATCTTCCATGTCCAACAATCGATCCCTCTACTACAAACCATAGCCATCACTAACCATTTCCACCCCACCATTCACAACATTCCCTTACCACTTCCATACATGATCCCCACTGTGTTGCTGATGTCCTTTAATCATTCATCCATTGTGATGATTTTTGTTTTTTCAATAATTAATTAGTAAGAATAATAATAATTTATATAGAGAGATATAAATAGAGAGATATAGATAAGGGAGGATAGTGTTCGACCTTCGATGGAGAAGCCTAGTCACTCTTATGTAGAATTTTAATGGTTATTGTTGGAAGTTAAGAGTAACGTTTTTGTGTGTGGCACAAATCAAAAGAGGATATGATGGATAACTATTATTCAAGAAATTTTTTATTCATTAAAAGGATATATCATTGATGAACATGATACTAAAGAATATTAGAGAATGGATTTTATAATATATAAAATCACAAGGATTAAATTTAAAAAAAATGAGAATAGATTTAAACAAACTGGATGAATAACCAAGAATAAATATTAATTTAGATTCCAAATTTGATATAATTTTTTTATAGAACCAAATATTTGACGACAATCCATGGAAATTGTCATTGACACGATGATCTAGTTGATTTATAAGATCCACTATCTCCACAATGATTAAATTCAGTAATTCTTATTGGGATCCATATATCAATGGTGGGGGGGGTTACTCTTATAAGAGGCACACATGATTAATTCATAGAGATAAGGTTAAGGTATTTTAGAATTTTATTATAATATTGAAATGGGATCAGTCTGGGGCCATCACCCCAAACATAATATACACCACCTTAGCTAAACCCCTACTTATTGAGTCAACTTGTGAAGAATAATTTTTTATTTTAGGCTAAATTGTGGTGAAATTTATGATTCTTGTGTTTGATTGTACATAGGGAAAAATATTATATTTAAAAATATTAAATATTATTTAGAGGTCCCTAATAGTATTAAATTAATCCAAATAATCATCGATTATGAAAATATTAATATAAATATTTTAATGAATTTGGTAAATAATGTATGTAAATTCATCCTCTCTACTGTGATGGATTTTCATCCTAAAAATAAAAACTCACTCAAATAGGTGATGGAACTAAGATCACATTAGATTTTTGTGACCCCACAAGAAGTCATGAAGATTTTCATACTACCATTGTATATTAACTAACGGTACCACCCACCCTCGAAGGCTTGTCTCGTATAATTCATATATTGACACAACTCACTCAAAAAAGGGGGTATCATCCATGACATATATCTCACTATAGTTGATAATATATGAGAAATCATGAACATACCTCATCTGTTGTAACAAGTGGAAGATGTTTTATACTTAGCCAAACTATTGTAGTAACACCACGAATTAAGAAATCTTACTTACCGTGTATAAGATCTAGAATTAACAGATAAACTAGAGGGTAGTTTCCTTCATTTAATAATATCCTTAAACCTTATATTGGATAGATATTAGGAATTATTTTAGGTCCTTCTTAAAACTCAAAAGGACTCCATTGTGGATATATCTCGGACTTATGATGTCTCTGAACTATTCTTATATCCCAAAACACACAAACCCCGTCAACTGAACCATCTATTGTCCCATTATTGATGTATCACTAATCATAGTAATTTAAAGGGGAAACCTATAACATGTCCCATATATATCATCAAAATATTTCTTGAAACAATGTGGTGGTAGTTTTGGTTGCACACAAACTCTATTAATGGTTATTGATTATCCCTTCTCCTTCCATAATTGAGAATGCCATCCTACAATATATCCTTGACAACCTAAATGTTCTTATCTGTCTTAACATTTACCTAGGGGTGAAATGCTATACTAAAATGAAATAGATTCTGGAATTACTCTGTATATTACCTTGATAAATAGGATATAAATTGATAATATTAGTAAGAAATATTTGCCGATGGAACTCTATGAAACTATATTATATATTTAGTGTATGAAAATCCCAAGATCTCTAGGAAAAATTATTCCTTTGTATGGAGTATGTGTTCCCAAATTCTAATTTAATTGATGACCACACAAATAATATTATGTCTATTTGTTGAGTGTGGAAGCCTAGCCAAGAAATCCATTGATATACTATCTCACTTTTACTCTATCACTTAAATGGGTTTAGCCAAACCTATTGGGACATGGTTCTTGTACTTCACCCATTGACATATGAATCACCATGATGTAAAATTTGTAACACTTTACTTCAATAGTAGAATCCAATACTACCACTTGATATCTTAGTACATCTTTGTAAAATTTACTTATACCACCAAAGGTAGGTGTGAAAGACCCTTAGAACCTCCTTAGTTAGCCCAATGGGAAATTTAGTTTTCCCTTATAATAGGTTAATTTGATCCCTAACATTAATGAAACCCTCAATTACATCATATGAATAAATATTTTCAAATAATACCTTAGAATAAACATCTCCAAACGGGGCCTCCCTAACCGAATAAAAAAGTATGGGATGCCCAACTATTTAATGGTGGTAAGAGACACCTCCCTACTCTACCTTGAATAACTTAATAGGGGCTAGATACTCTATCATTCAACACTACATAGATGAATACTTTGATAAATGATATTATGAAATAATACTAAGGTAATAAACCACCATGTTCCACTTCCCATTAGAATAAACTATCCTGAAATCATAATATTATTAGAACCCAAGACACCACGACTACCTCATGATAAGATATCACAATAAAATGACTCATGTAATCTATATAAAACTTGAATTTATTTCTTAGAAGGTTGTGTGAAAAGGTGTATAAGGAACATACTACCAAGAAGAGATTTAAATCATGAGTTACATAGTTATACTCATGAAGTATTATCCTCTTGGATCCATAAGAAATCACCACATATATCTACATCCAAACACAACATACCTTGGATCTAGAGGCATCAAAAAATAATTTGTAATCAACTACTACAACTGAAAACAGAAACACTAGATTATTGGTTATCCTCAACATCAATCCATAATATAACTTTAGTAGTTTGTCAACTAGACAACAGACTACAACTTATTGGAAAGGTAGTTATAGGAGATATACTCATGAATAATTATATAAAGAATATTTGATAATAACCTTATAATCAATGAAATTTTAACACCATATACATATTCTTGGGGTGATCTCATGCGATCATAACATAAATCTTCATAGGGTTAACAATTACACTACCCTATGAGATATAATGACCTAGTAAATGGATCTAAAACATCTAAAATTTTAATTTTTAGAGTTTACTATATAGATGGGTTTTTAATCATGTCTAGTATTATAATCAAATTTTCACTGTGCTAACATTTTAGTTCATAATAGGTTATTATTTCATTGATGAATAACACCGCGAGAGAGTCCCAAAATAGGCATAAATTTTAGTTCAAGACTCTTATAAAGATTTTATAGGAATTTATCCATCCAAATTTCAAGAATAGTTAATATTAGTGGACATATAAATACTTAAATTCCATATTTGGGATGTCCTCCCCATAAACTAGAAGCTAGTTATACCTAGTCCCAAGTCCAATAATTGAGATCCACTTCACTCCATTTAATTTCTCTATGTGACCATCAATCCCTATAAAATGGTATTTATAATTTAAAATCATCTATGTTAGGTGGTGATTTAAAATAAAAATCCCATGATCTCATTCTCCTTATTGATGAAAAAGGAGGTTTCCAAGTGATACACACTAATCCAAATAAATTATTTATCAAAAATTTCCTCAAAATGAAAAATCTATTTCATGATCTTAGTTCAAGCAATCTGATATACTAAAAAGAAAATTAGTGTGGTCCCAGTATGTAATAAAATATATTAGCAATCTTTCAATAAGGGGGATATCCTATAATGTCCATGAAAAAAACATTAATGTATTCCTCCACAACTTTGTGAAGATAATCCTATAATGTATTCATAATGCTTCTGGAAAATCTCTCTGATTAGTGAGTAATAAGAAGAAACATACTAAGTGTTGGTCCTACTCACTCCACTTCAAGTTTTCACTCACTAGTGAAAGATGAACTCAAACCATCATCTTGACAACATATCACAAAACATTTATAAAAACACAACCAATCGTTGACATTGGATTGAAATTACACACCAAGGATAATGTCATAAGGTCTCATATCCACGAAGGAAAGATCTAAAAATATCTTCTATATGATAAGGGAAATCTTACCAAAATGGAAAATCTGATTCCATAGGTGATCTTATAAATTAGGGTTCTCTATAAAATGATTTTAGTCTAATGGATCTACTAGTATTCTTCAATTTTACGCTAATGATGAAACAATAAAAGAATGCATCATGTTGGTGTCGATAAGTATGCGTGATGGTGTTTAAATGAAATAGATTTTACCTCCAACCATGTCTAAAAATACCTAATATAAACCTATGTATTATGAATTTATTCATGTACCTCACCAATAAAATCTAGATCTTGACTGGGGTCACCTGTTGGTGGTGGTAGATTTGAATCAAAGCATTTTCTACCTACATATCCCCTACTATGTCAATAACTCCTTTATCAAAATTGACTCATGTAGGACCTCTCTTTCCACTATGGGGAGGACCCTAATCTATAAAATTATTCTAAAATGGATCTCCATCAATTGTAATATCATAGAATACCTCAAATTCATAGACTGTTAGAAAAAAATCCATATATCCACTACCAGTTAAAAAATAACAAGTCCTTCTTCTTTTCCAGTTAGGCTATTTATAGGAACTATATATCATAATTCCATTATAATGGGACTGTGTATAGGAAATAATATGATCATGGGATTCTAATGAATATCCCTATCTTGGTTCTATAGACAACCCTACATCATGGAAACAATGACCTTCTCTAGTAAAATGCCCTATCTCAACATGTAATCTCTCAATAACCAAATCTCTATTAAAGACTTCGTCATATGTGGGGAAGAATAAAGATAAATTCTCATCCTTAATCCCTCTATATTAATGTCTCTTTGAATTTTTAGTTCTTAGGAATCCATCAATAAGCATGTCATGGGTTACCTCATGATGTTTTTTAACCTTAATACATTCTCATTCATGGTCATGTATCCCTTATGAAGATCCAAAATCATTGAAAATAAAACTATCATAATAATTACATGATAACAATCATGTAAAAAATATATTGAATCCCTAGCCATGATAAGGTGGAATAATTGTGAGTCTTAGTAGTAAATGTTCAATAACAACTCACCATATTATATAGGATATATAATTTAAGGATCACTATATGATTTGAGGGAGTTTTTATGAAATAGAGATTGGTCCACCCAATCCTGCCACACCTTTACATCATGAATTTATGGCTTCCCTAAAAACCACAGAGGCATCTATTTTTTGAACGCATGTAGTGTACATGGACTTTGGGTAGTCTCATATGGTAAAATTAGAACTACTATATTATCTACAGGTTGAGGCATTTATCTTTGCACAATGGGTGTTGAAATTTCCCTCCAATCACTGGGAAAATATATCTCTATGTATTATCCCTATATTAGAGCCTCATCACTCAAATGATAAATAGTAAGGAACTTTAACAATAAAATAGGTTCATCATGACCATGATTTTAATATTTATAGGATATCTGTGTGGTATAATATTATAGGTTACAATATGAACCAATGATCATTTAAACCATATTTGAGATGGCATGATAAGGACATGGAAAATCACAACTTACAATTGTATGACACCTATATCATCATAGCCTTATCCAATAACCAATTCCATGGATATTTGAGTAACTTATAATATTATAAGAGTTAGTGAATGTTTATTTCAACCACCCAAACTAATCAATGTGGTTCCTGGTCTAATAACTAAAATCAAAATCCCTTTACACCATTACTCTAGATATTTTCCAATCTAAAACTCACATGATACTTAAATCCTACCACTATCCCAAAAGTAAATCCATATTGATACAACTCTAACATGACGAAACCAAAATTACCCTCCATCCAAAATTGGAAGTTAACCTGAGTGTACTTTCCCATGCTTTCCATACACATGGGAGGCTTTATCCTAATTGAAACCAATAAAATATATACATCTCCAAAACACCATATAACCAAGGACCAGTGATGATATATGAATAATAAATCTATAAAATGATATGTATTCATAAAAAACCAACCATTCAAGAAAAGAACATGGGTAAACCCCAATATATATAATTATAAAATAAATGTATCTCAAAGTATAATAAATATACGATAAAGGGAAAACACCTCCTTATTATAATGATTATTGGTATGATCATTGAAAATAACTATCACTACAAGGAACCAAAAATAGAAAACACTATATAAATTGAGTTCACCTCCAAAATATATGTGATATAAAGACACATGACATGCATAGTAATGAAATCCCATATAGTATAGGGTATAAAAATATCTAGTTGGATGCCTCAAAAACAAAACAATGAAAGAATGAATAAAAAGTTATCTGGATATCCAAGATGAATGAAGGATTAATAGAACCAAAATATAATTTTATAGATAATAAAACGAATGATTTAAAAATATTTTATGATTATGGACTAGTTATAAGTTGTATCTCATGGTAACCATTAATTTCCAACATATGACAATACATATAAAAATCGACGAACCCGATGTATATATCTTTTATTTCACATATTTAAAAACCAAAATGGGGTACTCACAGTTTTTCCATGGAAATTTATATCAATAAATGGAGTCCAAAATCTCTATATAATATCCACATCACTTTGAGGAAATTTATTTAGAATAATGGGTTACGAATTCTAATGATGTAGAACCCATTCCATGACTCATTGGGATACACCATAACTTCATTAGTTATATGGTGGATCCACGACCTTTCATAAGAATGAATTGATGGGTGTACCAAATCCATGCTTAAAAATAGAGGACTCATACTATAGAACATAGTTGAGTAATATAATTATGCTATATATGTGGGACCTATCACTAATGTATGTATAAAGTTTAAGGAATACATACCTTGTTCCAAATCCAAACACCTCACTCGAATTGTTTCCCCCAATAAGGTAAAAGATACTCAAATTTCTCAAATATTTTTGAAAATTATTTGTATTATATTCTATGGGAAAAATTCACAAAATAGACTATTCATTTTTCAACATGGACAAAAGTGTTAAAAGATGAAAAAGACACTAGAAAAGTTAAAGCACACAACATGTAAATATGATTAACAAGTCATGTGCATCATGCATGGTAATTTTTGTGTGTATTATTATCTCCCAGCCATATAGGTTTTTCATACCCAATATTGTTCCATTCCACACATAGTTTCTAAATATTGAGAGTTAGTTGACATTTATTTCCAAGGGAGGTGTCATGTCTTTTAATGAACATGTTGTGTTATTACTAGCTACATGACTTGTGTATGAAACAGAGTAACTAGTTGTGTATATCACCAAAAATTGGGTGTATAATATTAATAAAAACATTGTTTATAAAAATATTAGTAATGGTGTGAAGTAAGCATGATTTAGATGGTCATATAATTCCATATGGCTTGGTTTATATCATTTTTGAAATTAATTTAATGTAGTAGAAATCTATATGGTGTGTGATATTTAATTATTTCATAGAAAACCTATGCACTAATCAAAATTGGACACAACATGTGAGATAATGGCTATATGTGGATTGATATTTTTTTCTAGGAAACCATATATTTTATATTAGAAACCACCACCACTTTCTTAGGAAACATTTTGACCACCCTAACATATCCTTATAATTGATCCAGGCTTCGTGTTTTACCTACTCTCACCTTATCTTGTATCCATCTCTAAATATGTTCTATGATCTCAACTTTGGCCCTATATCTAAGATAGCTACTAGAGCTACCCATTTCCAACACAACTAGGCTATTCATATCCTCTACTTGATACTACTGTGATCAGTCCCATTATGTGATTATATTACTTTAATCCACTAAAAACATGGAGGGAAACCAACAATTCACATCTCTATGAGAGGGATGGGGGAGAAAAAAGAGAGTGGGGGGAATATAGGGGTCATTAGTAATTAGAGTGGTCTAAAATTACATGTATGAATTAATGATGTTCATTTATAATGGGTTTGAGCAATAACATTATGAATGAAAAGAATGAGAATAGTATAGGGTAGACAATGATCCATGTAATAACACATTATTAATTCATAGGATCATTATTCAATGATCCCACAACCTAAGAGTCCTAGAGAAATTATTTCTAGTAGTATATAATTTTGAAGATTCTATTTAATAAAATAAGGACATGGAATTAAAAAAACAACACGAATTATGATGTATAAATATAAACATATACTCTTACATTGTTATCAATATTCTATATCATCATTGATAAAATATCAATATATGGATTTCTTCATTGATAAAATGATCTTATTGAGCTATGAGATCCATTAGATACCTAAATATAAAAATTCAAATTCTCTTTAGGGTTTCCCATATAAAAAATTTATTACCTAAATTATTGGATTTATAGATGAATTTATGGGGTTAGGGTTATGTTTTTCTAGGTATTTTATTATAGAATTGAAACTGAACTAACCTGACATAAGTTACCCAAACAGAAAATACACGACCACTAGATAAAACCCATTATCATTATAAAAACAATGGTGAAATATTTTATGTATAAGAATCGCTTTATAAGGACCCGACCTTAAACATTACATAATATTGAATTAAATGAATAATTCAAATTGAGGATCTTTTCAGGTTTAGACTTTTAGAGAATTAGGGCATAAATAATATAGAAAAACACGAATATTACATTTAGACAATACTACTTAGTATCCATTTTATCATAAAACAAAAACTGTTGAAATGAAACACGTCTAGTTCCATGTTTTAGACAGCACGACTTATCCTTGATCCATTCATTGACCCTATTCATCTTTAAGTCCTCTGAAAAACATTTCAAAAACTTGGGATGAGCATAAAAAGCTCAGTAAGGGTTATAAAACAGCAAATGAAAACATTTGTTAATAAATACATACAAAACATGATTTATTTTACTTAACTCATGAAATCATAAGATTTATGAAAGACAATAGAAATCATAAATCATAAAGGTAACTTACGGCATCCATACCATACTTACATTGTAGCTATCATAGCTACGCAAGGAGTTACTTTGGAATACTCATCACAGTATATACCCTAAATCTCTTAGGAGAAACATTCACATTTACCTCCGTCATGTTACCCAATGAATTGGAGAGCTATCTCGGGCTCACCCGCCGTAGGTTTATCATGAAACCACCCGTATACGTAAATAATTTCCAAGAACCACAACATGATCTTAACACATAACATAAGCATAAAGGAAAGATAAAATTTCCACATTGCAATAATAAAATATCATTTCAAGATATTGAAATAATAAATCAATTCTAAAAATCATTGAAAATACCAAAATACGTAAAAAGAGTATTTGGTATTTATTTTTCCTTTTAAAAACATTCCGGCTTGTTAAGGAAGCCAAAGATCAAGTAATACTCACGACGGTGGAAAGGTCGTTGTCACCGCATAAGTTAAAGAAACATTCCTTTTTGTCATTTAGTAAAACTCTTTGTAGAGGAAAGATTCCTTATGAATAGAAGTAAAAGTCAACGGGGTTTTATACATCTTATAAAAGAAAGTCATGTATAAAACTAAAAATGCCTCAATGAAAGGAGATTGAGATGAAGTCCCTTACCTCGTGTCCGACTTGACCCGTCTGTTATTTAATTTCCTGAATAATAACCTAAAGTTAATTTCTACTTGATTAGGAACATTTTTCAAGTTTATTATTTCTTTTATATCTCTTATTACCAGGTTATAAACATTATGTAATCATTCAAGTTAATAACGTTCATTTTGTCGATATTTTGTACTTGAATCAAAATGAACAACTTATATTTACAAGTTGTCCATGTGGTAAATATTTCAATATATCCAGAATGATATTCATGATTATGATATCATATATATTATATATATCCAACATGTACATGTATTTATAATAGTACATAACATTTGGAGGTACGAAATGAAATGCACCGTTCATGGAGAGGGTAAGCCGTACGTACGCATGAACGCTACTTTCATTTCTATTTATTTTTTTAATGGAATTAAAACATAATTATACATAGTTATATTATAATTACAGTATAATATAATATATAATATCATTAAATCTATCCTTTATACATCCCACATAGGGCATTAATGAGTCTCATCACTTTGAGGGGGCGGTAGTCCGCACTTTCTCAAATGAGATTATCGTATTTACCCACCATGGAAACCATAATGGTTTGTTATAATTGGGATGTACAGAAGAATAAATAAATCATAAACATAATATATATCATATATAAATACAGTTCCATCATAATGGCCACCATGAGAGGCGGTAAGATGTAATTGAACAATCATCCTTTCGTGAGGCGTTAGTTTTCCATCCACAGAAAAATTATGTTCTTCATCCATTAGATGGAGGTGTGTGTAAGTGTAGTTCGAAAAAAAATCATAACAACATCCTAGTATATTGAAGATACTGGTGTTGTTACAAAATAAAGGAAATAAAAATAGTTTAGGGGTTGGAGAAGCAAAATAAAAGAAAACAATTTTAGAGAAACTGTTACCTTTAATTTGGGTAACTCAACTTGGTTTGAACCAAAGGACTTCTTGAAGTGCCGTATTCTTAAGTTAAGGCATCTAGGAGGAGGATAGGGATGTAGAGAGATTAATTGGATAGAGTTTGGATGATCCAAATGGCTTGATATGTGTTAGGAATTTCATAGAAGTGGTCTCTTTTTATAAGGGAGAGGAGGAGCTCTTTAGGAAAGAGTGAAAATATTATTTTATAATATAATGATATTTGGTTTCTAATGGTCCAAAAATAATTATGGTCGAATATAAGATGACTCGTAATCGAAATAAAATCATCCAATCCGAATTGGACATGTTTTGGATAATATGTTAATCATTATAATCTTATTTAATTAAATCCTTTATTAATGAGGTAGAAACTGCATCATTATTGTGTCATAAATAATTTAATTTATATGATGTCTAAAAATTATAAAAAAAATACCATGATGTAGGTAATATATTTATATTTCCAATTAATATTTATAGTACAAAATAGGACTTATATAACACCATATAAAAATTAATTAATAAACAATTTTTGTTAATGTCACTTTTGTCTTCACATTAAATTAATTAATCTAAATTGTCATTATCACTCCCAAGTGGCTCAATGGGGTCCCAAAATCAACCCAAAGATGTCCATGGTCGGAAAAGACTCATTCAATAGGATTAAGACACGTTTAAGGGTAATTTTATATTATTATAATATTATTTATTTACCCTTATTTACCTGATTTACCCTTTAACCACAGTAAATAAAATATTCACTGAAGTAAATATTTAAATTGTCTAAAAATAAAAGTTACCTATTTACACAATTTTTAACTCATGATTCCGAATATATAATACATCTCTAAAAATTAAAAACAAAGAAGTGGCAGAAATTAATTTAAAATTAATTTCCGCTGTAAAAACAAAAGGCATGTTTTTAAGAAATATTAACTATCAAAAGATTGAGAGTTGATTATATAAAATTTAAATGTGAAATTGATTATAATGACCAAAATTAGATCAAATGGTAAAAAAATAATCTATTAACACTTTTAAAATAGTTAAAATGATAATATAACAATATAATTAATTTAGATTAAAACATAGTTTTGAATTAAAATGCAATATTTTCACTTTTCCTTAAAAAAATAAACTTTATCAGAAAAATACCAAAAATTCACCTTAAGATATATTTGATATTCTGAATTCAAAAATGATGTCTATTTTACCAAATTAAAAACATATAAGTTAAATTAATTAATTTAACAATTAATTCCCACTATCAGAACAAATAGCGTGTTTTTATGAAACAATATATATCAAAAGATTGACACTAGTTTAAGTCCAATTTCAAAATGAAATTAATTCCAATGACCACTATTGGATTAAATGGAAAAAATATATTATAATTTCACTTTAAAAAAAATTCAAAATATAATCTAATCATATAAATAAATTAGATTAAAAAGAGGATTTGAATTAAAATACAACATTTTTCACTATTCATTAAAAAATGAACTTTATCAGAAAAATACCAAAAAATTACACAAAGTAAATTTTGATGTCCCCATTATAAAGAAGGATTTTATTCGGTCAATTAGAATTTATTAAAGTGTCCAAAACTATATTTAAAAAGGGCTCTCCATTAAAAGGTGGTAAATCGGGCTTTTAATGTAAATTATGCTTAAAATTAGATTCATTCATATATTAAGCCTCTAACTTTTATTGGATAAATGTAAATACATGTATAATCATATTATAGTTAGTTTTGTTCATTCCTGCCAATAAAACGGCTAGGAGTTAACTACAATTTAAAATAAAATTATTTTATTATTAGAGTGCAATGTAAGATTTCAAAGGAACTCGTTGTTGTGTATTGGGTAAGCCATCGAGCATAGCATTCCCTTTAAATTAATATTAACATTTTATTCAAAAATATGGATAAATATAAAAATTCCATATTCTTTATTTACCTGGGGTGTTACACGCATGACCCAACCCACCAAGACCGTTACTTGGATGATAGTAAATTGGGTGTGAAACAACAATCCCATCCAATGTTAGTGACTACCATCGAGTATCCATACCCCCAACATAGATGGACATATCATAATTCACCTGTACACAACCACACATATCCACATAGGATATGATAATGTAGGCTACATAATTAAACCAACTGTATTATATAGTATATGAAAAAATTTTAATCATTCAAAATATACAGTGACATAAATTAAAAAATGGGAATAACAAAGAACCCAATATCTCTTTCTAAAAACCATCCTAACAAAACAAGAAGGGTAATATGACTCTTCAATTCAAATCACCTGACACAAACCCAAACTTCTACTAAAACCTTGGGGTACCACTAATGTCTCACACCACTGAAATCATGTTCTCTAATAATTATGACAATATATCAATGATCTCTATAAGATGTGACAAACTTTGTTTTTTTTTTATGATGTTTAAATCCATTTGTTTATGGGTAAAATCATTTTTAACATATATTTTTGACTTAAACCTTAATGTCACACATGTTGGCAGGATGGGTTGTTCTGGAATGAATAAATTAGGGAGATGAATGTAGGATATAGTTTAAGAACATGAAATTTATTTGTAATACAGAACATGTACTCAATACATGACGCATATTGGCTAAGGAATTCAAATTTATGACATGTGATGAGATTTCCCTATAATGGAAAGCTCAAGATTTACATGACGATAAATTTATTTAAATTCCATGTAAATTACCTATGTTTATTTTTAAAATAATATGTGGGGATCCTTTTTTTGGAATAATCTAACCCCATATTCTTTTACACATAGAAGGACCACCAGAGGAGCTCTTTTAAATCCTACCCTTGGATTTTCCATATCTCCTGAGTCCTAAATCTAATTATTCCTCCATCGGTCTTATTGGATACATACTACATAGTTATCTATTAGTATATCTACACTATTAATTATTATTCCCCTCTATGATGCTATTATTGTAAAAGCTAATATGACCAATTTCTAGGATGTTCTTCCATTCATTCTTTTTCTTCTAATTTGGGTCGAGTTACGATTTGATACTCGATTAGTGTACTACCACGAGTATAAGTATGGTTGTCTAAGTATTTTCCCTTATTTTCTAGTTGATTTATACCATGTTTCCATTATTCTACATACCAGGACTTCTGAAATTGTTCCTATAATTAATTTAATTCAATGATAAAATTATTATTACCTTGTTAGGTTTTACACTTATCACCTCATGATTGGTGGAGATTGTCAACTTCAACCCAAACCACCCATTAGGTGTATTTATGTATCTTCTATATGATACCACCACATTGGGTGTGTGTGTGAGATATCCTGTATAATGGTAGCCTTAATGAATTGAATGAGATATTAAGAAATGTGTCATTCCTCATTTTCCATGTGATTACAAGTTATTAAAATGGTTAACAAGTTTAAATAGAGAACATGGAATTGGTTGGTTGAACTCATGACATGAGTTTGATTATAAAATGGGTTATTAATGTTTTTATTATTATATTGAATTCAATGTATATTTTCACTCTATGGATCCTAAATAAATTCGAATCCATGAGAATTTCTACTCCTTTGATTCATGATTATATTGAATTCCAATTACATTTATACTCGTATTTTGTTGATAGGGATGCTAGGGACATTTTCACTCCATAGATCCAGATTACTTTCTACAATAAGGAAATTAATTCTCATAGTGTTTAGATTACTTGGATTACATTGGACATGCTTCATTGACATACTCCTTGAGATCTACCTAAGTATTTACTGAGTTTTCAATGGAGATTCTGCATAGCTCGATGAGGACACCTTGGTCGTTTTATACATTAAATCTATCCCATGCAGGCCTAAGATGTGATTACTTGGCATAATATCCAGTGGATTTTTTCTCATTATTTATATAGGGACCTTGTTCAGGATTCCCTGTTTACAGTTATCCTTGGTATGATGTACAATATCACATTTACATGTATCAACCATGCTTATTAATTTATAGTAATATTATGTATTGGACAATACATATATTACATACAGAATTTTTTTATAGACACCATTGGTGGTGGCCTACTAATTATCACACTCACTTCGGGCCACCGTTCTGTACCCGAAAAAACTTCATGTATACAGGTAGGGACTGGGGAAATCATCCACTTTATGATGCATGACTGGTTATGAATATGAGCAGGGGAACATATGACAGAGTTATGATAATGATGCTATTTTTATATCATTATTTTCCTGTTTTTAGGATCTTTATACATCTAATGTATTGATGCCTATTTCCATATATTTCATTCAATTTTGTATATATACATGACATAATCATTTTTTATACAATAGTTCTTTGGATACGTTTACTACTCATGCTATCTGGATTGTTATTTACTACAATTATTAAGTTATTTTATATTATTACACTATTGATAGATGTGATTGAACCACTATTCTATAATATGACTATGAGGGTATAATCTCCCCACTATACGACCTTATACCCTCAATTCTAGTCAAAAACCACTGGTGCATAGGGAGGCACACTTGAGGTCATGTGACCCACCAGCTTGGGGCACCATTTAGTGGATCCCAGGTTGGGAAAATAAATTAGACATGTAATGGGTGGTTGAAATTACTATATTTTGGGTGAGTATATATATAACTAGAGGGTTTGAAGTGAGATATTTTTTCTAGGTCAAGTGTCAAAGCTCTAAAAGTTCAATCACCAAAAGTAACACTTGGAAGAACTTGGATAATATTAGTACACAAACACAATGGGATATTTGGATTCAGTAAATAATATTTCATTTAATATATTCCATATTTTCAATTGATTTTTTTATGGGACCCTCAAAATTACAGGTCAAGGGAATCTCATTGAGGTGATATCACCATAAGGTGAGTTCATCAAAATAATCTAGGAAGATACATTCAATGTATAAAAAAGGGAATTTTGAGTATGGGACTGACAAGGAGTATCATATATTTATTTTACTCATATATTCATTCATTGTTCTAGATGATGATGTGAGGTTGAGATAAGTGGAATATTTCGATAGTTAGATGAATATCTAGTTATGGGGAAGTAAGTATGACGTTCATGACATAAAGAATTCACATATGAAATGATATACAAAACATTAATTATGTATTACGTAATTGGAATGTATGTCAAAGTCATCATCATGGATTAAAAATATGGTTTTAACTATTCATTGGTATTTTATATTAGTGCAACCAATTCTATAGAGGAATATAGGTTATACAATCCAACATAAGGTTATCCACTAACATTGGATGGGAACGCTAAATGGATGATCATATGGGACAACTATTAATAATTTTATTGGTCCTAATTTGTAGTATGAATGATAATGTAATTGAGAATTATATATCTAAAGGTTTATTTGGATATGGAAATAGCATATTTGGGTTCATCTAGGTGCCATAGGCTGAAGTTCCAAAGGTGAAAGTCATAGGACGAAGGGTTGTAGAACAAAATAATTAGAAGGGAGAAAAAATGACCATACGGTGGAATTGGTGATTCTTATTTAATTTATATGGGTAGGGAAAAAATACATGGTTTTTCCTTTTAACTCCTATACTTTTTTTTGATGGAATGAATGATATTGTCTTGTTATCCAATGGATGTAAGACATGCTATATACTAAATGTAATAATTTTGGGAATTATGGTTGGGATTTGTGCCTACATGTTTCTGTTCAACATGTGATTTATTACATCTGAATTTTATAGAAAGAGGATCATGAAGAAACCAAAACTAGATATTGGAGGATAACTTGATGTAGTGGATAACATTCCTGGACTTTTTTTCTAGTTACTAAAGTCACGAGGGTGTTTCAGATGGAGAAAATTACTTTATATGGTTTATTTCATTCTATAATAACTACTAAATGTGTGAACATTATGTTTTATAAAAATGTTCACTCATCGCCAACAAGTGGTATCAGAGATTTTGGTTTTAGTTCATTGTGATATAACACAGTAGTAGAGTGTTTCGTAGAGTATTCTTTTGGACGACGTAGAAGGATGTTACCAGGAGGGAAATGACAGAAGTAGATGTAATATGGGATATAAAAATATATATTTAATGATAGGTTTCTTGATGGGATTTCTATAATTTATTTCTTTCAAATCTTGGTTAGAATACTACTCAGTTATCATATTTAGGTGGTTCATATGGTTACTATAAGATTTTCAGCTAAAGTTGGAGGTGATATTAGTGTAATTTCTTGGATATCAAAAGATAAATTTATCAATAAGTTTCTTATTTCATGTTTTCTTCATTGGGTGTAAATTTTGAGCATTGTTATATGATACTAAAATTCTGGATGAAATCCAATGATCCCTTATACATTTGGTATTCAGTGGGTGATCACTTCTCTGGTGGAAACTTTGGATGAGTTAGGTATAGTTTGATTATATGATACTAGAAAGTTATAGATGTTATAAGGATAATTTTTTATAATATTGGTGGGTTTTTTATTCTATTAGATAGAGAATTATCCCAAAAAAATCAATAAACTATAATGAAACAAAAATAGGAACATGGATTAATCTGGTGGCTGAAAATCGAAAAGTGACGCTTCTTTCTGATAGAAGTAATTATAAAATAAGGCATGAGTCATTTGAGTCATAGAAAATAGATATATATCTTGATTTATATTCCCATATACTAAAATTATTTATGTTTCAAATACCAAAAAATATAGGGGTGGCGGAAATGTTTCCCAAGTATTCACTTTTGCTTATAATGAGTTATGTTATATGAATATGGTGTTTCATTACTCAACGTTTACAATGGTGGGGAATGTTTTTATTCTTTAAGACACATGACTATTGGAAAACTTGTGTCTTATAATAGAATATGAAAAGAATAATATGTGGTGTACCATGGTCCCGATTCAAAAAAATATGTGAAGTTGGACAACAAGAGGAATTATAGAAGGGTATGGGAATTTATGTTAGGGTTCTTCATAGTGATAGAATGTTTGGATGCATTTAAAGATAAAAAATGAGACACCTGTAAGGAGTGTTGGAATTTGGAGTAATACTATAAATGGATGGTGGATTCAAGTATATGGTTTTCATACATGTATGGGAGTGAGAGAGAATGAAGGATGATAATTCTATGTTATGTGACGTATCAATATAACTTGGTTGGGAAGTGTTAAATATTATGTGCCAATGAATGAAGTTCTATTTTTGGTGATTTATCTTAATAAAATAAATTTTACTTCAATGTACCTTTATAAAAACATTAATAATAAATATGATACAGTCTAACTAGAATTTATTTTTTTTGATGAGAGTTGTTGAAGAATTATGGAGTTTGGTAGGTTAATTGGATGAGTTTTTCTAAGCCAAAGAGGACTAACCTGGAACATTGTTAACATGGTATTATAGAAAATATGATTGTTCTTCAAAATCATCTATGTAATTATTATAATATATTAGGGTATATCTAGAACATATGGTAGTGAGTTTTATTTTTTCGAAGAAAGATGTTCTATAGGATAATCTATATATCTATAAGGTGGATATTTGTCTTCTTGTATATAATTTATATGGAAGATATAGACATGGGATTCATTGAAGTAAAATAAATTAAAACCCTAATAGATTGTTGGAATTTCATTTTATGGTTTTACAGCTTCATAAAAACTCAAATCGGATGATCATTATTGCATCATAAGGACCTAAGGAATTGTGGTGGAATCCTTAAATGTTCAAAATCAAGATTGGATACTATGGGGGAAAGGGATACACATGTATTAGTAACATTGAACATATTTTTAGTGATATTTATTAATGTTGATTACTTAATTTTTTTTAAATATTCCAAATTAAGGGTGGTTTTAATGATATAACATGATTTCAATTTACAGGAAAGCCATTTGGTTGTAGTGACATGCGCTAAGGTGTCAGAAACTTACTTCTCAGAGAGAGGGGTCATAGAACTTATGAATGGTGTAAGTTGTTATCGATTTTTTTTAAAAAAAATTATAGAATGAAAACATAGTTCTTAATTTAATTATAGGGATTCCTTGGAGTTATTTATATGAGTTTCATATATATTGTGGAATGAAAGATCAGGTTTCTGAAGAACTAAAGACTAATTTAATCAATGGGAGCCTGGATGATCTGATGGAGCATTGAGTGGAGAACCTTATGGTTTCTTCAAAAGGGGGGTGAACAGAATATAGTGAGTATTACATTGGTGTAAGCATGATAATGGTCTTTATGTGGGGGTATAATTGGTCTCATTCTACGAAAGTAATTCTCAAGTGGGATAATTTTTTGTTTTGTGTGATATTTTTTTGGGTCAAGTGTCTACGGTCCAGAAGTTCATTCACCAGAAGTAACACTTGGGTAAACCGTGATGAAGACAGTACACTATATAAATGGTACATATAAATTAAGGATGTACAAGTTAGTTCACCAGATAATGGAATGTTATTTGAATGAAATCTCAATTGGATTTTCTAGATTTTAGGATAGTGGAAGCCTGTTGGGGTGAGATCACTGAAAGGGGAGTTTAGAAGATTCAGTTTTAGGGATGTGTTTTGAGAATATAACCAAATTAATTTTATTTGTGTTAATTATCAGTAGTATCATATAATTATTTTAATATTGGATATTACAATGATTTCAGTGGATATAGTGAGGCTGATGGAAGAGACATCATCCAATAGTTTAGTGGAATTCTGATGTAGGTGAACAAAGTTTGAGGGTTCATGAATTTAATGATATCTATAATGAAACGATATGGAAATAATCCCAAAAATAATTGAGAAAATAATTTTTTAACACAATCATAAACTAGATAATAAGAATTAAATTCACCATTCCCCAAGAATTTGTGGCATTTTCAATGAATTTTATAGAGGAAAAATTGTTGTAAAGTCCAAAAAACCCATTCGAAAAGGTCAGATGGTAGTACTTACTGGAAGACTGAATTGGATGAGTATAACTAGTAATATTATCCAACATTTTAAATATGAATGATAATGAGGTGACCCATAAATTACCTATATAAATATTTAATCATTTAGATGAATATTCAATACATATCATAATAAAAAATGCCCTAGAACCATAATGGTTTAGTGTCTAAGATACATGAGAAAAAATTAACATATTACATTAATGATATTTGACTTTTCCCAAAATTTTATTCTTACATAACACCTTTTTTAGGAATTCATTTTAAAAAAAATATATTCATAATGTGGGAAAATAGAAACATAGGAAATAGTGAGCTTAGTTCCTCTATTAGCAAAAATATAGGACATATCAATAAATGAACCATATTACGAATAAGATATTTATATGGGAATTTTAAAATGATAATAATTAATAATTTCATACCCAATCATTCAAGGATAATTAATCCTGAGTCATGGAATAATTCATTATCCTATAAAATGACATATTTCATAAGAGTTATAAATCATTAATACTCAATCCTAAGTCAAGAGAACATATCGTAAGCATAAGAAAAAGGTTTATTGCAAACACATAAGCATAGAAAGTCATTAACTTAGTGGAAGATCACCTAAAAGACTATTATAGTGTATATAGCCTCACAAGGATTGGGTTCACACCCCATTCTCATTATTTCATTACCCAAGTCTCACTACAAAGACTATCACAAGGGACAATTTCCCTTACTGAAATTGGTTTAATCCCCATTCCAGTTCATATTATCTCATGAGGTATCAATATTTACCCAATTAATTGGAAGGATATATATTTCTAGGCCCACCCATGAAATAATGTAAACTATATATAAGTATTGCATAAGATTATAAAAACATTCATCATAGAATAGCATGTAGAAAAGACATGAGTTTCCTAAATATTTCATCACAACTTAATGAAACCATGTGAATTTAATTGGTTTCATAGAGTCATCATTAAAAAATCATCATTATATTCCATTCAGATAAATAATGTGTATGATACTATAAGATCATATCTTTATTAAAGCATAACAATCCCTAAAGTATACTGATATATATGAAAAAACAATTTAATAAATTTTTTAAAAATATTCATTGAAAATGTGAGAACAAAACCTTTTATTTCAATGAATTTTAAAACAAAAAATTTCTACAATAATGGAAATAGATATTTCAACGAAAAAATATGGAATCATGAAAGGAGAGCTTCACGATGAAGAAAATACAAAAATATGGGAAAATCCATTCCTGACGTATAATTTAAAAGAAAACATTCCTTCCATACTTTTGTAAAAAATAAAAAAGTGTATCAGAGAAAAAAAATCTAAAAGAATCCTTAAAATATTTTGTAAATAAAGTAAAAGGTTTTAAAAATAACCTTTATCTAATATTTAAAATAGTTTAAAACTTCAATAAATTATTTTGATCAATATAGACATGGATGATAATGATTCGTGACTAAAGAGGATAAATAAGGTATGTTTTTCTTAAAAACTGTCCTTAAGTATCTTAGACATAAAAATAGAAGAAAATGATAGGAAATAATAAAAAACCAAGAAATAAACAGAGCATAAAAATACTTATGGGGATTAAAAGATAAGAATAACATAATTTACCTCACTTTAAATTTAACATAAACAAAATTGAAAAAGATAGATTGTAACATAAACTCTCACGCCAAGTCTCATCTTGCTTCGTACATAACACATCCTCTTATATAATAATTATAAATATATTATAAATCTAATATATAACCATATATATATATATATATAACGATATTTCATTATCTTATAATTTGAAATTATAATTTTTATAACAATTCTTCATTAAAATGAATATTTAGGGTGATAACTATTCTATTCCCCATGCATGGTTCAGTTTGAAGGCTATAGTCCTTGAAAATTGGTCATAATTTCATCATCTCCAAACTATAATAATGTCAAACATATATTATTATATCACTATAAAAAAGTTTATATCCTCCATATATGGTATCAATGAAAAATGAGATACATTACTTCGTATAGATGGTAATCCGTACATACACATGGGTGATGTTCCTAATTTTCGATAGATCAAAAAAAGAAAGTTAAATAATAATTAAAAATTAAAAAATCAAATTTATTTTATAAAAATCAAATTTATAAATTAAATTTATTTATTTAACCATTAAATAGAAATGATTATGGAAAATGAAACACATTGCTTTGTGGAGGTGTAAGTCAACATGTACGCACAAGAAAAGTTTTCATTTCCAATAGAATGGAAAAAGAGATGAAATTTGGAAGTACCAAAAACATAATAAAATATTATAATATTGTAAATAATTAGGTTATTATACCAGAATGGGTTTGATAGGTTTTATGGAGTTATAATAATAAATATACATTAAATAAATATGATAAGTTCTATACCTCTTCATTGGAAAATCTCTTTTGCATTAGAACTTAAGACTTATGGGATAATATTTTTCTAAGACCAGCACTTCCACTATGTGGGAAGAATTTTTAAAGAAGTATTTGGGTAGAAAATGTTCATGATAATGTCCTCAATTATGGTGGATAAGTGTAGAGAGGATGTTCCATTTTAAAAGTGAGGGGAGTGACATAGTTGTCACTATTTTAATGTTTTTAATATTATATGTTTCATAGTCATAGTCAAGTGACACTGAATAATTTCCATTTAATATCTATGTTGAAAGGGGTTGAATTTTATTCGTGAAATAATAATTTAAATGTGATTTTGTTAACTTATCACAATGTATAAACATAAATTAACCCATTATACTATTTTATAATGGTGATTTTTTTTATTAAGGATACTATTCATAATGATCAAAAAATGTAATTGGACTCATTAATAATTTTTAACCATTGAATTGAAAATTTGAAATCTATTTTTCAGTGTTCAATTTGTAGAAGTAGTGGATATTAATTTTAATATAAGTCCAAAAATCATAATGGAAATATATTTCTAAAAAATGTGTTTTGTGCCAAAAATGAACTTATCCCAAAATAAAATAAAATGTTAATGATAACAAATCAATTAGACTATTTTTAATAAAATTTATATTATGTTAGTTTAGAACCAAATACAAAATATAATTAGTCTTTTATTTTTATGGTTTTAAATAATAGTGAAGAAAAATATTAAAAAATTCTATATTTCCACTATTCATTTAAAAATCATCATTTTAAAAAAATTTAATAAAATTTAGTCTCAGATGATTTTTATATGATGATTTAATAACTAATTTTCATTCTTTTGAGAAAAAATATTATATTTTTTAAAAATTATAATATCCCCACATGAAATGTAATAAAAATCATTTTCGAAGAAAGAGTATTTTTATTGAATAAATTGATTTTATTGTCATTACATGATTAATAAAGATAATTAAATGACTATTAATACATTTTAATAGACATATAATCTAATTAATTCATTATAATCTATTATCAAAAGTGATTAATGTAATCAATTAAGATTAAAAAAATACATTGTAAACAAATTTTTTTTAAATATATACATACTACTTTCAAAGGATATCTTATTCATTGATAATAAATTGATAATCAATGTACAATTGATAATTAATTATATTAATGAAATCATTTCTCTTTATATTTCAATATTTCAACATGGTTTTCCTAAGCTCGAAAATGTTTCTATAAAAAATATCAAACACATCAAATTTAATGAAGAAAAATCTATATTCTTAAAACAAGGGTTGTTACATTATACCCCCTATAAGAATTTATCTTTCAAAATTTTATTACTCTGATAGAAATGAAGGAGTATAATTTTTTTATCATGAAATCAAGTTCCCATATTTCTTCTACAAATTTTTTGTTTCACCAAAAAAATATGTCCAGGTGAGTGGTCTTCTCCCGAAACACTTTCTCCCTTCCATCAAGAATCTCCAACATCTGTTCATTATAAGAATGAACATGATCTAGAGGTATGAAATATAGGTTTAGTATATATAAATTATTAGGTGTATACATTTTAAAAAGATATATATGGAACACAATATGTACTTGATAGTGATTTGGAGCAAGCACCGATCGATAAGATAACATCTCATTCTGATCAATATTTTTGAGTGGACGCACATATATAGGGGTTAGATTTAATTTCTTTCCAAATATAATATCCTTATTCCTGGAATATATTAGATGAAATATATTATCACTAACTTGAAATTATAGATATCACCAATGGATTTCAACACAATTTTTCTGTTAAACTTATGCCGCTTGTATGTGATGTTGTTTGGTTATAAAATTCACTTACATTTCCTCATAAATATTAGGTCCTAATAGGTACCATTATATATATTTATCCCAATATTTTCATGTTTTTTAATTATTTCCATAAAGTATTTTATAAGGATTTATCTGAATTCTTTAGTAAAAAATTTTGTGTTTTGAATATTTAAATAAATAATCGTTATGATCTAATCACTTTTTAAATACATAGATTAAGATATGAGCATATAATCATAGGTTTTAATTGTCCTATAATACTAAAATTAGGAAGGGGAAGATATGTAGTGCTCAAGTTCAACTCTATATTCAAATATTTCAAAAGAATTATCTATAACTTCATGGTAAACCTTAAATCAGACACTTTTTATTTATTTGAGTTTTAACTACTCAAACTCAGTTGTGGTGGAGTATCAGATTCTTAGTATAAACTATGGGTTAATTGATCTCTATTATGAAACCATAAGGATTTTAATTCTTCTTGTTTGTAAGGTCTCAACTACCTACACCCAGTTGTGGATTATTGGTCTTATGATAAAAGATCAATTGCAGTGAAATTTACCATGCTCATGGAGAGAGTGCTTGGTAGAGTGGAATAGTGGTCATTGCACTCCGAACCACATTAAAAAGTTGTTTTCTTTCTTTCTATTTATCTAATGCATATTTTTATACATAATAATAACACCGCATATCTGCCTAAAATAAAATTGGTAGTAGAATCCATCATTGTGGAGGATTTTGAAAAGACACATTTCACTCCATTCTATGTATTAATTTGAATATTGTGACCTAATAATTAGTAATATAGGTGAGGTTTTGGATAAAAATACAGAAAGATAAAAATTATAAAGACTATACAAATATTGAAATTGATGATCCTAAGAAGGAATTTAAATGGTTCGAGCTCCATCCTTAAATGGTGAAAATTGTGGGTGTTGGAAATCCATGATGATTATTTATATTAGAAATCATGGATTTATGGTTTATTCCAATACCATTACCCCATATAAGATTCCTAATAATTTAAACACATGGGATGATGCAAAATAATATGAATAATAAATGAATTTAAAAGTTAAAAATGATATTATTTGTGGTTTGGGTCCAGATGAGTTAAATCATGTTTCACAATGTCTTATGGATTATTAAATGTGGAAAATATTGTAGTTTCCTATGAAATAATATATTATTTAAGAAATATATGGTACTAAACAACAAATATGATGTTTTACACCTTTATAATGTTCAATGGAGAAAGCATCACATAGATGAATAGCAGGATTACCAAAATTATCAACAATATTATAGCCGTTGGTGAACCCATAAAACAATCCAAAAATACCATAAAATTAATGCAATTAATACCCTTTAAATGAAATGGAATATCTGTAACACCCCAGGTAAATAAATAATATGACATTTTCATATTTATCCATATTTTTGAATAAAATTTTAATATTAATTTAAAGGGAACGCTATGCTCGATGGCATACCCAACACGCTACAATGAGTTTCTTGGAAATCTTACACTGCACTCTAACAATAAAATAAGATTATTTTAAATGGTATTTAATAAATATCCATTTTAATGGTACGAATGAATAGAACTAACTAGAAAAATTATTATATATGTTTGTCAATGATTTTAACTTTTATCCAATAAATGTTAGATGCTTAAAATGCGAATGAATCCAATTTTAAGTGTAAATATTCTAACATTCATTAAAAGGTCGATTAACTGCCTTATGATAGTGAACCCTTTTTAAATACACTTTTTGAAAATTTTATATTTTATATTGGACCAAATAAAATTCTTCTTTAGAATCAGGACATCAAAATTTACTTTGTGTATGTTTTTGTTATTTTTTCAATAAAGTTCATTTTTAATGAATATTTGAAAAATGTTAAAACCTCTTTTTAATATAATTTATTTATATGATTAGATAATATTTTGAATTGGTTTTAAAGTGAAATTAGAATATATTTTTACCATTTAATCTAATGGTGGTCATTGGAATTAATTTCACATTGAAATTGGACTTAAACTAGTGTCAATCTTTTAAAAGATATTGCTTCTTAAAAAAACGCTATTTGTTTTGACAGTGGAAATTAATTATTAAATTAAATAATGAAACTTATATGTTTTGAATTTTTTAAAATAGATACCATTTTTTAATTCATAATATCAAATATAGCTTAGGGTGAATTTTTTTTATTTTTCTGAAAAACGTCAATTTTTGATGAATAGTTAAACTATTAAGTGGTAGTTAAAAAAACTGATTTTTAGTTTAAATGAAACTTTACCACATCTGTGATTTGATTTTCAAAAATATTACATACATGGTTGTCATTATGATGTGAAATGTGGTTCAATGGGATTAAAATAATATTTTGGTAAATAGTAACTTTTAAGTTTAATTAATCGTGATTAAAGGTAATTAGTTTAATTTAATGTAACGATAATGTTATAATAATATTAAATGACCTTGAAACATGTCCAACACTTATTGGTTGAGTAATTACTGATGAAGAAAATCCATGGGTCAACTTGGGGACCCCATGGAGACACTTGGGTAAGAAAATGACATTAATAACTTTTTATTTAAAGTTAAAATAAAAATGTCACAAACATGTATTGTTTTACTAAAACAATTTTTACATGGCGTTATACAAGTCATATTTTTTACTATAAATATTAATTGGAAAGATAAAAATATTTTCTCCATCATAGTATTTTATTTACAATTTTTAGACATTATATAAATCAATTTATTTATGACACCATGATGATGCAACAATTACCTCATTAATGACCGATTTAAATAAAATGAAAATATAATGTAAAATCTAAGACATAAACTTGTCAAAAACCTATTGGATGGGTGGATTTAGAAACATTATCACCTTATCCTAGAAATATATAATTGTGGGTACTTTTATATCCGAATATCATTTTATAATAAAGTTACTTTTCAAGACTTTCTAAGAGTGCCCCTCCTCCCTCTTATAAAATTTCCCCACATCTACCTTTTTACCCACACCTCTCAAGCCTTTGGCAAGACCAAACTCTAATAATTTTATCTCTCCACATCCCAATCTTCATCCTAGAAGCCTTACCTTATGCAGAAATCTCTTCATGAAACCCTATTGGTTCAAACCAAGAGGAGTTATCCGATTTAAAGGTAAAGTCTTCCCTAATGTTCTTTTGTTTTATTTTGCTTCTCCAACCCACTAAACTCTTTTTATTAATTTATTTTGTAACCAAAACAGGATATTCTATATACTAGGATGTTTTATGAGTATAATTTTATCTACACTTACACACACCTCCATCTAATGGTTAAAGAACATACTATTTTTGTGGATGGAAAAATACTGCCTCACGAAAAGATGATTTTTCTATCTTCTCCTACCACCTCTCATGGTGGCCATTTTGATGGAACTGTATTTAATTATGATATATATTATATTTATTTACTCTCTATGCTTCTGTATTTTATATTTAATACATACCTTTAGGCTTTTCATGTTGTGAAAATGCGATAATTTCATTTGGGGAAGTGTGGAATACCGCCCCTCAAGTGATGTGACTCGTTCATGCAATACATGGAATGTATAAATAATGAAATTGATGAACTTATGTGACATATATAACATATATATTATACTATAATTATAATATATATATATCTTTTATCTAGGGTTAATTCCATTAATATTCTAAAGAAATGAAAGTAGCGTTCGTGCGTAAGTACGACCTACCGTCTCCATAAACCATGCAATTCATTTATTTTTATCTCTAAATGTTATGGAATAGTATAAAATGAATATATACTCGATATATATGATATTCAAATATTAATAATATTTTAGAGATGATGTAATTATAACTACATGGAAAATTCTTTTCCATCAAGTTTGATTTTTACTCTTGTACCGAACATCATCAAAAACGTCTAACATGAACTCACATTATTATCCAATTATTATAACATTATAATATTTTATATTAATTGAATAATAAAAATAAAAGTATTTCCTTAATAAATTATTAATTGAACAAAGTTTATTATTTAGGAATATAAGGAAACGAACAAGACAGGTCGGACGTAAGGTAAGGGATCCAACCTCTCTCTTTCTTTTTTAGTACTATCTTTTATGTTCCTTCTTATATGATCATATTTCTTATGTTAGGGGATGTAATTTTATATTCCTATTAATATAAATTTTATGTTCATATGATGAGAGACCCTATTTAATTTCATCAATCCATTTTTTTGAAGTTGTAAGTGGTGTCATTAGGCTGCCAAGTTTTCGTAAGGGATTTTTCATCACACTTTTATTCCCGTGAGATTTTGGATACATTTGCCACCATTTCCTTTTAGTGGTGTATGTACTACCCATTATTATACTCTTTGTGTAATATAATTTCGTTTATGAGTATTTAAATCAATGTTTTATAGTCCTTCTTTCATGGGGTGTACGTTTCGAAAGTTACCCAAGTCGGTAAGGGAACCCTTCACCCTCCTGTTTTTAAAAAGGCTTATTTATGTTATGTATTTTAATATACATCTTCTTATATTGGGATATGTTCTTATATATCTGTATTGATGTAAATTTTATGTCAAAGTGATGAGATACCATTTTCTCTCTCATTAACTCATTTTATGAATTTTAAAGTGACACTGTTAGGCTATCGAATTCTTGAAAGGGAACTTCTTAACTCAATTTCAATCCTTTGGGTTAAACTGGTACTCCTTGAATATGTCATTCTGTTAATATGTGTGAATGACTTTGATTGTTTTACACTTAATATCCACTTATATTTGGTGTATTTATATTTTTCACACATAAATTATGTAATTTAATTATCCTTAATCTAAGGATACCGTCTTTGTATGGGACTTCATCTCAATCTCCTTTCATTGAGGAACATTTTGTTCTAATATAAGACTTTATTTTATACGCAGAATAAAACACCCTTTAATTTTCATTTCATTTAAAGGGAATCTTTTTCTATGAAGTGTTTTACTAAACTAAAAAAAGGAATTTTTATTTTAATGCACGTTGTGACAACGACCTTTTCCACCGCCGTGAGTATTCTTTGGTCTTTGGCGTCCTCAACCAGACGTAATGTTTTTAAAATGAAATAAATACCATATAATCTTTTATGTATTTTGGTATTGAAAATAGTTTTTATAATCGGTTTTTATGTCAATATATTTAAGTGATATATTGTGATCGAAATGTGGAAATGTTTTCTTTCCATTACATTTGTTTTAAATACTATGATTTTATAATGGTTCTTGGACATTTGACGGGTGGTTACGTGATAAACCATATGACGGGTGGTGCTGTGAATACCAGGATGGGTGGTTACGTTATAACCTCCAATGCATTGGGTGTGGAAGTCGGCCGTATGGCTATTCCATTTAGTGATATGTGTGGAAGTTGACCATATGTTTATTCCATTTAAGTATGTTTATGTCCCAAGTTACCTTTATATGTTATGTGTTCTTTATATGGGTTTATTGTAATATTTTGGTTACAAAGGATGAGTGGTGATATTTTATTCAATGAAGAGTATTTATTACTTCATAAAGGTGAACTGTATTACTTTGATAAAGTATTCATGGTTTACTTGTAGTTTTGAAAAACTGACAATTTTCCTTCTTTGTGTATCCTTGACTAGGATTTTTATGCTCATCCCATGTTTTTGTAATGTTCTCCATAGGACTTAAAGATTAATATGGTCAAGAATGGGATCAAGGAAAGACATGCTATCTAAAACATGGAACTATACATGTTTCTTTTTAAGAGTTTTTATTTTATGTAAACTTAGTAGAAGTGTCTACTTTGTAATATTTTGAGATGTAATAGTTATGTCCAAATTATCTAAAACTCTAAACCTGAAATGATCATCTATGTGAATTATTCATTTTGTTAATGATTATGTATGGTTGTAAGGCCGGGTCCTTATATTTAGTATCAGAGGCCGGTTTAGACAACTTTAGGGATTATGAGTTTTCGTTAGACACATGGTTAGTCCCTATTTCTATTATTTCAGTTTAATCCTTGTTTTATAACATTTTTTAGGTCAAGTAAAGTCAGTTAAAAATGGAAGGAGGAGGATCTAAAACAATATTTCTATCTCTTCCTGATGACATTCTTGCGATAATAATTGCAAAGTAATGCTCGTATTATTGTGAGATTTTTCAAGCATACAACTCACTTGAAAGAAGTTGTTTGAGATATCAAACAACTCCACTATACCTTGTTATCATCGTGGATCATGGGTTGTATTTAGAAAAATACTATTTTCAAAATATTCTCATATTTTCAATAAAGGTAAATATTATCAAGGTATTTTAAAATATTTTACCTTATCAGAAGATTTTGAAGCATATTATGATTGTAAAAATGGTGCTGAAGAAGGAGACCCTTGTGCAACCTATTTATATTTTATTTTAAAATATAGTCTCTCAGCACATACTTATGGTATTTTAAAAGGACCAATAATCGAAAGTTTCAACTAAAATTCTGTCTGACTATTTTATAGAAATCATGTTTTATCAGATGTTTTGGAATTATATGTCATACATGATTATTTTCCAAAACTATTTTTCTGTGAACACCCATATGACCCATGTTTTACAAGGTGTATTTGGATGGAGGAAGAAAATGATTTTTAAGGATCTATAAATCATTGTTTTAATTCATGGAACTTCTACCTACGTGAACAAGATGACGATGAAACCGAGTGGACTCCATGATCAAGGTTTGCTGTTATTCATTTTGGGAATCATTTGATTTTATCTTATGGTGGTGAAATAAGACTTCAAGAATTAATATGTTGAGATCATAATGAATTTGGATGAAAATGAGAGGTATATGGAAACCATTGAGGTTAAAACATGTTAGGGTTATTTTTTGAGTTTTATATAAAGGACAACCTATAGGATGGGTGACAACCCGTCGCATCTGGTAAGGCTGCATGAATCAAATCCACAACTGAAGGGCGTCAAGGGCACATCACCAACCACTAGACTAGGTGAAGTCACTAGTTAGTATGACTTAATCTTTTTAGTTACATAATTTTATAAATCAATAATAAGTTGATTTTGGGTTATCTAGGAAAATATTGACCTATCATGGAGGATATATGATTAGGTTAATTACATTTCTATATGATACTTTAAGAGAAACTGATGTTATTTGGAGATAAATGTTAATTTTTACATTGGAATACTATGTGATTAAATCCTTCAAATATTTGGGTTTCGATCTTATTTTGGTTTACTTTGATGAATTTTATGGAGAAATTATTTATCGAATGGTCTTCATTGAACTTTAGGCTTTGTTGGATAAATTTTAGAGATTAAGAATAGATTTTCTATTTTATAAAGGATTATACTTTTATGGATTATCTGATCTTCTTCTAACTATTTTGGTTTTGGATAAGGTCTAAAGACATGGGAAACATATAGTTCTCTTTTTTGGATTAGGTGATTATCTAGAAGTTGATTATACCTATCTTAATGTGAACAAGTCATCCGAAATACTCATCTTTTGGAGAAAATATGAGTGTCTGTAAGAAATATAATAGGAGATGTGAGTCTACACGACAAGTAAGTATGTTTCATTATGATTTAGTTAATCTCATAAATAAATCCCTCGATGAAAAGTTACTTAAAAACAAAAATGTTGTCTGTTAACTTTTCCTACCGGGGAATCAAATACCAGTCAACCCATCACTAGTTTGTGATTTTTTAGAGGTTAACATTCTCTTAAATATGTTTCCTATCACTCTCCATCAGAACATAAACCTTTTTTCTCTTCTATGTCCATGTTTTCCTACATATAATCTTAGTATGGGTTAACTCAGGTGACCTTTGTACTTCCATTTCTTTCTTTTAAAGTGACAGTTTAATTGACTCCTTTTCTGATGTGGGGCTTTCAACGATGTTTCTAAGACCAATTTTAAAATTAAGAGGACACAATTCCCAAAAGGTGGGAAGTATGTAACACCCCAAGTAAATAAATAATATGTCATTTTCAAATTTATCCATATTTTTTAATAAAATTTTAATATTAATTTAAAGGGAATTCTATGCTCGATGGCGTACCCAATACGCAACAACAAGTTTCTTGGAAATCTTACGTTGCACTCTAATAATAAAATAATATTATTTTAAATGGTAGTTAATGCCTAGCCGTTGTAATGGCGGGAATGAACAAAACTAACTAACAAAATGATTATATATGTTTGTCAAATATTTTTACATTTATCAAATAAATGTTAGAGGCTTAAAATGCGAATGAATCCAATTTTAAGGGTAAATATTCTAATATTATTTAAAAGGTTTATAAACCACATTTTGATGGAGAAACCTTTTTAAATACACTTTTTTAAAATTTCAAATATTATATTGGACCAAATAAAATCCTTCTTTAGAATCAGGACATCAAAATTTATTTTGTGTATGTTTTTGTTATTTTTTCGTTAAAGTTCATTTTTAATAAATATGTGAAAAATGTTAAAACGTCTTTTTAATATAATTTATTTATATAATTAGATCATATTTTTAATTGGTTTTAAAGTGCAATAAGAATATATTTTTACCATTTAATCCAATGGTGGTCATTGGAATTAATTTCACATTGAAACAGGACTTAAACTAGTGTAAATATTTTAATAGATATTGTTTCTTAAAAACACCATATTTGTTTTGAAAGTGGGAATTAATTATTAAATTAATTAACGCAATTTATATGTTTTTAATTTTTTAAAATAAACACCATTTTTAAATTTGTAATATCAAGTATAGCTTACGGTGAATTTTTGTTATTTTTCTGAAAAACATCAAATTTTGATGAATAGTGAAACTACTAAGTGGTAGTTAAAAAAACTGATTTTTCATTTAAATGAAAGTTTACCAATTCCGTGATTTGATTTGAAAAAATATGACATATATGGTTTTCATTAGGATGTAAAATTTGGTTCAATGGAATTAAAATAATTTTTTGGTGAATAGTAACTTTTATGTTTTATTAATCGCATTTAAAGGTTATTAGTGTAATTTAATGTAAAGATAATGTTATAATAATATGAAATGACCTTGAAACATGTCCTACCCTTATTTTTTGAGTCATGGCCACCAATAAAATCCATGGGTCAACGTGGGGACCCCATGTAACCACTTGGCTAAGAAAATGACATTAAGAAATTTTTATTTAAAGTTAAAATAAAAATGTCACAATCATGTATTGTATTACTAAAACAATTTTTACATGGGGTTATACAAGTCATATTTTTGACTATAAAACTTAATTGGAAATATAAAACTATTTCCTACATCATAGTATTTTTTTTATAATTTTTATACTTTAAATTAATTAATTTATTTATGACACCATGATGATGCAACAATTACCTCATTAATGACCGATTTAAATAAAATGAAAGGATAATGTAAAATCTAAGACATACATGTGTAAAAAACCTTTTGGATGGGTGTATTTTGAACCCTTATCATCTTATCCTAGAAATATATAATTGTAGGTCCTTTTATATCCGAATATCATTTTAAAATAAAGTTACTTTTCAAGACTTTCCAAGAGTGCCCCTCCTCCCTCTTATAAAAGGACCCACCTCTACCTACTTACCCACACCTCTCAAGATTTTGGATTGACCAAAATCGGATAATTTTATCTCTCCAAATCCCTCTCTTCATCCCAGAAGCCTTCCCTTAGGCAGAGAGCTCTTCAAGAAACCCTTTTGGTTCAAACCAAGAAGAGTTACCCGATTTAATGGTAAAGTCTTCCCTAATGTTCTTTTGTTTTATTTTGCTTCTCCAACCCCCTAAAATCTTTTTATTCATTTATTTTATAAAAACTATAGTATAATTAATATAATAGGATGTTTTTATGGGAATTATTAGAGCTACACTTACACACACCTCCGTCTAATGGTTAAAGAACATACTATTTTCGTGGATGGAAAATTACTGCCTCACGAAACGATGATTGTTCTATCTTCTCCTACCACCTCTCATGGTGGCCATTTTGATGGAACTTTATTTAATTATGATATATATTATATTTATTTCCACTCTATGCTTCTCTATTTTATATTTAATACATACCTTTATGCTTTTCATGTTGTGAAAATGCGATAATTTCATTTGAGGAAGTGTGGACTACCGACCCTCAAGTGATGTGACTCGTTCATGCAAAACATGGAATGTATAAAGAATGAAATTGATGAACTTATGTGACCTATATAACATATATATTATACTGGAATTATAATATATATATATATATATATTTAATCTAGGTTTAATTCCATTAGTGTGCCAAAAAATGAAAGTAGCGTTAATGCGTACGTATGACCTACCGTCTCCATAAACAGTGCATTTAATTTATTTTTATCTACAAATGTTATGGAATAGCATAAAATGAATATATACTAGATATATATTATATTTAAATCATTAACAATATTTTGGAGATTATTTTATTATAACTACATGGAAAATTCTTTTCCAACAAGTTGGATTTTTACTCATGTACCGAACATCGTCAAAAACGTCTAATATGAACTCGCATTATTAACCAATTATTATAAAATTATAATATTTGATATTAATTTAATAATAAACTTTAAAGTATTTCCTTAATAAATTAATAATTGACCAAATTTTATTATTCAGGAATATAATGAAACAAACAAGACAGGTCGGACTTAAGGTAAGGGATCCAACCTCTCTTTCTTTTTAAGTACTCTCTTTTATGTCACTTCTTCTAAGCTCCTATTTCTTATGCTGATGTATGTTTATTTATATTTCTCTTACTGTACATTTTATTTTCATATGATGAGAGAGCCTATTTTATTTCATCAAACCATTTTTTGATGTTGTAAGTGGCGCCGTTAGGCTACCGAGTTTTCATAAGGGATTTTTCATATCACTTTTATTCCCATGAGATTTATGCTACATTTTCCACCATTTACATTGAGTGGTGTATGTACTACCCATTAGTCTAATATTTTTTTAATATACATTCGTTTATAATTATTTACATCAATGTTTTATAGTCTTTATTTCACGGGGAGTACGTTTCAAAAGTTACCCAAGTCGGTAAGGGAACCTTTCCCCCTCCTCTTTTTAAAAAGACTTATTTATGTTATGTATTTTAATTTAAATATTATTATGTTGGGATATGTTCTTATATATCCTTATTGATTTAAATTTTATGTCCATGTGATGAGATACCATTTTCTCTCTCATCAACTCATTTTATGAATTTTAAAGTGATGCCGTTAGGCTGTCGAATTCTTGCAAAGGAGATTCTTAACTCAATTTCAATACATTGGGTTAAACATGTACTCCTTGAATATGTCATGCTATGAATATGTGTGAATGACTCGGATTGTTTTACACTTAATATATACTTATATTTCATGTATTTATATTTTTCACACATAAATTATGTAATTGATTTATCCTTAATCTGAGGATACCATCTTTGTATGGGACTTCATCTAAATCTCCTTTTATTAATGCATATTTTGTTCTAATACAAGACTTTATTTTATAAGCTGTATAAAAAACCTTTGACTTTTCATTTCATTCAAAGGGAATCTTTTTCTATGAAGCGTTTTACTAAACTACAAAAAGGAATGTTTATTTTAACGTACGCGGTGGCAACAGCCTTTTCTGCCGCAACGAGTTTTATTTGGTCTTTGGCTTCCTCAACAAGACGTAATGTTTTTAAAATGAAATAAATACCATATAATATTTTTTGTATTTTGGTATTGAAAATGGTTTTTATAATGTATTTTTATGTCAATATTTTTATGTGATATATTGTGATCGAAATGTGGAAATGTTTTCTTTCCATTATATTTGTTTTATGTCCTATGATTTTTTAATGGTATGAGGAAATTTGATGGGTGGTTACGTGATAAACCATATGATGGGTGGTGCTGTGAATACCAGGATGGGTGGTTACGTTATAACCTCCAATGCATTGGGTAGGGAAGTCAGCCATATCGCTCTTCCATTTAGTGATATGTATGGAAGTTGACCGTATGGTTATTAAATTTAAGTATGTTTATGTCCCAAGTAATTTTTATATGTTATGTGTTCTTTATATGGGTTTATGTTAATATTTTGGTTACAAAGGATTAGTGGTGATCTTTTATCCAGTAAAGAGTACTTACTACTATGTAAAGGTGAAAAGTATTACTTTGATAAAGTATTCATGGTTTACTTGTTGTTTTGAAAAAATAACAGTTTACTTCTTTGTGTATCCTTTAGTGGGATTTTTATGCTCATCCCATGTTTTTGAAATTTTCTCGATAGGAATTAATGATGAATAGGGTCAAGGATGGGATCATGGAAAGACATTCTATCAAAAACATGGAAATAGACATATTTCTTTTTATGAGTTTTTATTTTATGGAAACTTAGTAGAAGTGTCTACATTGTAATCTATTGAGATGTAATAGTTATGTCATAATTCTTTAAAACTATAAACCTGAAATGATCCTCTATGTGGATTATTCATCTAATTCATGATTATGTAAGGTTTTAAGGCCGGGTCCTTATAATATCTACTACTATTCGACAGTCATCACCTATCAAAAATCTAACAATGAAATAAATCATCGGTAGGCTGATGATGTGTGAATTAGACATGAAAGATAAAGTGGAAGATCATAAGATTATAATAAAGAAAGAAAATACTTCCCTGAAAGTTAAAAATTAGAAACATATCAGAATATCAAAGAAATATGTCAAAGAGGAGAAGATTTCAGATTCGACTGATTCTAAAATAGAACTAGCTGAGCTAGCCACACATTTTAGCATGATCTACACGATGAAAAGGGGATTCAGAAAATCCTTCAATAAGGATGATAATGAAAAACGATAAATAATTTTTTATAGAATGTTAAAAATAAGGTCATATAGGACCTTATTTTTCTCAATGGAAAGTTGGAAGAAAAAGGATAGTAAAGATATATTAGGAAAATTTTAATTTTGATAACAAAGGAAAAAACATTGATGAATGGTACCTAGAGCGTATCTAATGATCAAAACAATCCTTCAAAGTATGATTCCGAGAAGATGAAATCAAATCTAAAAACTAACATGTTGTTTATGTCCAATGAATAGGATGAAAAGGTAAAAAATTATTATTACTATGATTTTTATTCTAATAGTTGTTCAAATGATAAACTAGTTTCCTAATATTTAATATTAGATGAAAAATATGATTCTCTGATGAAGACGCATAAGACATTAAAAATTATAAAAAATTATATTTTAGGTGAAAGAGATATCGTGCTTAAAAAACATCAAATGTTGATGAAAAAATTCAATTCATCCATAAATAATTTTACAGATCATGGAAAAATGATCAAATATTTACAAGATAATGTAAAATGTTATAATAGTGATGCTATTTTTTCTAAAGGGGAAAATAACATAAACAAAATTCTTGGAAGGAATATCCATAAAATGTAATGATGTTTCTTAGGAAGTAATGGTGAGAAATCAACATTATATACAAACTATTTGGTTCCATATTCTAAAAATAAAACCTATTATAATTATGGAAAAAAGGCCATGTCACAAATAAATTTTATTTTAAATATCCTTAAATTAGTGATTGTAAAGGTTCTTTTATTTCTAAGAGTTTTTTTGATGAAAATAATATAAAAACAAATCATATATGGATTCCCAGTTCCTTTTTAGGTAACATTCTTGGATCCAAAAAAATATAGGTACCAAAAAAATTTAATTAAATACTTTTTTAGGTAACAAGCAACAAAAAATGATATATGGTATATAGAAAGTTGATTTTCAAAGTATATGAGTGATGAAACCTGAAAATTTCACACACTTACACAAATGGATGGAGGTCTTATTAATTTTGGGGATAAAGCCAAAAGAAAAATAATTGGAGTTGGAACTATTGGTGATCTGAAGACTATCTCAATTAATAATTTTATGTATTTTCCTGGGTTAAAGCAAAATATAATAAGTATTTATCAAATTTGTGATAATGGATTTTATGTTGATTTTTTGATCAATTTATTTTTCTATTTTTAATGATATGGTACTTAATATTTTAAAACCTAGAACTGATAATGTTTATAATTTGGGTTTAAATTCATTATGTAAAAAATGTTAATTGTTTAACTACTAATAAAAACAAATCATTGATTTGGAATAGAGGACTTGGGCACTGTAAAATTTATTCTTTACATAAATTATCTAATAAAGAGTTAGTTTGTGATTTTATTCATCTTACATTTGACAATGATTTATTGTGTGATGCATGCCAAATTTTCCAGCAGAACAAATAATCATTCAAATATATTACCAAATTGGCTACATATAATCAATTTGATCTAATCCATTTGGATTTTTTAGAATATAAAGGATTAAAATTTTGGATGGTAAATCATATATTTACGTTTTAGTAGATTATTTTACTAGATTTACTTAGGTTTATTTCCTATAGCCAATAAGTGAATTTTTCTATGTTTTTGAATGTTTTTGTAAAATTGTTCAAAATGAAAAGGGTTTTAAAATAAATTCATTAATAAGTGATCATGTTGGTTAATTTTAGAATAAACAATTTAATTATTTTTTCTCAAATCATAGTATTAAACACAACTTCTCTAAACCAAGAACTTCTAAAGAAAATGGAATTGTTGAAACAAGAAATTGGAATATTAATGAAATTCCAAGGATGATACTTAATGAATACAGTATTCCTACCTATTTTTGGGAAAAATCTGTAAGGTCATCCTACTATATCCTTAATAGATTTTTAATTAGGCATATTTTCAAAATGACAATTTATGAGATATGGAATAATAGAAAACCAAAAGTAAAGCATTTTAAAATATCTAGATGAAAGGTGTATATCTTGAATACTAAGGAAAAACATGGAAATAATGATCCAAAAGTTGATGAAGGAATATTTTTGGGATATTCTACTAGCTGAAAATATTATAGAATGTTCAACAAAAAGTCAAGCATTATTGAATAATCAGATCATGTAATGTTTTATGAAACTGACCCTTTCAGTAAAGGGAAAGATAAAACTGATGAATTCAATGACTCTTTTGACAACATGAAGCTTAAACCCCTTAAAAATGTTTTTAAAAATTGTATTGTAAAAATTCAATCCAATTTAGAAGAACATGATACTGATGAACCTGAAAGTTTCTTTCCCATAAAATCTGGAACCCTAAAGAACAATAATTTGGGAAATGTAGTAGGAGATCTTGCCACTGGAATTATAATTAGAAGACATATATGAAACCTAGATGTCATTTATTCCATTAAATATAATTTAAAACCTAAGACTATTGAATAATCCCTAAAAGATGATTATTGGTTATTATACATGCATGAATAGATAAATCAGTTCAAAATAAAGGATGTTTGGGAACTAGTAGAGATACCAACCAGTTATCTAATTATAGGAACCAAATGGGTCTATAGAAATATACAAGATTATCAATGGATCATGACCCAAAATAGAGCCAAATTAGTTTCTATGGGATATAATCAGAAAGAAGGTATAGATTACGATGATACCTTTTCCCCTGTAACAATATTGAAATCCTTAATAATTATTTTAGCATATGAATCTCATATTAATTTTAAATTATATCATATGTATATTATATCTTCCTTTTTAAATTTCCATTTAATGGAGGAAGTTTATGTTGAATATTTCCTTAGTTATGAAAATCCTAAAAAAAATTTGTTTTTAAACATACCGAAGCTCTATATGGCCTTAAACAAGAACCAGAAGCTTGTTATGAAATATTATTATATTTTATTTTGAAAAATGGATTTAATTTTTGGTTGGTAGATCCAACCCATTTAATTAAAACTATTTGTTCTATTATTTTACTATGCTAAATTTATGCTGATGATGTTAATTTTGGCTAAAAAATAAAATGTTTTGTTATGATTTATCTAATTTAATTAAAAAATATTTGAAGTTAGTATGATGGGGGTACAAAATTTATTTTTAGGATTTCATATTTACCAAAAATATTTTGGACATGTTTTAAATTAATGAAATTATATTATTGATTTATTGAATATTTTGGGCCTTGAGAACAATAAGTCGTATACAACTCCTATGTGTACCAATATAAAACTTGATTCGGAAGAATATGGAAAACCAGTTGACAATAAGTTATATAGAGGTATGATTGGTAGTTCGTTATATCTTACTGCTAGCAGACAAGCCATTATGATTTTTATAGGTCTTTTTGCTAGATTTCAGTCAAATCCAAAAGAATCCCATAATACATCTGTTAAAATATTTTTTAGATATTTAAAGGGAAATTTTTTTTCAATATCTTCTTTAGCAAATAAATTATGATTTTAATTTAATATCATATTCAAATGTAGAAATTATAGGTTGTAGATTAGATAGAAAAATTAAATCAAGAACAATAACATTTTATAAAAATATTTAGTTTCATGGTTTAGTATGAAACAATAATTAGTTTCCCTTTTAACTACTGAAGCAGCATACGTGTCTATTGAAATTTGATGAGCATAAGTATCGTGGATGAAAAACACTCTACTATAATTTGGCCTAAACATTAATAGTATTCGTATTTTATTTCATAATACTAGTGCTATTAATATTTCTGTAAATCCTATAAGTCATTCTAGGACTAAGTACATTGATATAAGGCATCATTTTCTATGATATTGTGTCCTTAAAAGGATATTTTTTTAGAATTTGTTAATACTAAATATCAATTAGATGATATTTTTACTAAAACACATTCCAGTTCTATTTTTTACTTTATTAAGTGGGAGTTAGGATTATATAAGTTTATGAAATTTTTTATTAATTTATTTTTAGTTTCTCTGATTTATTTAAGTAAGTTTCATTTAATATGTTTTATTCGATTTCATTGTAATTTTTTTTGAATAAAAATTCACTTTTATTTGATTTTATTTTTCTTTTAAATATAAAAAACATAATGAGTACATCCTAGATTAGCATAAGAAAACCATTTCACTAATCCCTCTATTAAACTCCTCTCCATTAAACAAATAAAGCACCTCTATCTTTCGATTCAAATCTACCAAAAACATGGATCCTTTAATACCTTATATCTTGAAACCTTCCATGATGAAGACCTCATGATTATCTATGGATACTGAGTGGGATAACAATGTCCATGGCTCATGAAAATATTGTAAGGTGTTGCAAGGAAAGGTAATAGATTTTTTCTATCTATATTTCAAAAAAAAAATATCCCTCAAAGAAGTAATGCATTTTAAAGGTATGGTTTATGAATTTGGTGAAGATGAGATTATAATAGTTTATTAAATAGATTTTAAAGATTTTTTTAAAAATAATGATTCTTTCAGTCTTGGATTTGATGAAGACACTATTATCTCATCGATTCATAATAAGGATTTTTCTCTATCCTCTATTGAAATGGATGAGATGATTCATTGTAACCATGTGTTAAGAATCAATTAAATTTATGGAATATCTATAATGGAAGACATATGTATGAGGATATTATGTTTTCATTATTTGGAACAAGAAATGTCAAGAATTTTATTACTGAAGAAATTTATCCTGACGACCGCATGATGATGAAGTTTATTCAATATGGGATTTTTCTTAGGACATCTAATCTTGATAAGGTTCTCTATCTATACATGTATATCATGTTTATAATTCTAAAAAATTTAAAGATTAAATTTTCTCAGTTTATGATAAGATATATAAATCATTTCTACCATGAGGATGCGATTATGGTATATAATCTATATAGTATGACTCTTTATTTCTTTAGGAGAATAAATGGAAATATTGTGAATATGTTTTTTTGGAAAAAAATGTCACCACAACATTTCATTGAATAATGGAATAGTAAAGATGCTTGGTTCAATATGGATAAACTCATGAAAAAATTTACTTCAAGCTGGCAAGGAACAAAAAACATGTTGTTAGCAAATTCTCAGCAGGAGAAAAGGATTTTCCCTTTAATTGGATCAGTTATTTTGAGGTCCTATGATAAAGAAAATTCTGGTCAAGAGGAATAACTTGTTTAGAAAATAATAGTTTTAGTAAATGTCATAGAAGCTATTGTTGAAGGTGTTATTTGAGGTGTGGGTGACACTCCACTTGGCAATAAAAGAGAAGCTGGAGGTGAGGCTCGGGTGGTTGAGAATTTTTTCTAGGAGGGTAAATGTCAATAATTTCGTATGGAAGATATCATTTACCCTCACAATAAAATTATACCAGATCCCAGTGTTTTGGGAGGATCTAATTTGGGAAATAGACTAGAAGGAGATGGAGAGTAAATCATGACATTAACTGAAGTTGATTATGAAGGAGCTAATTCTCTGGAATATTTAGATTTAGAGGATATTTTCGAAATTAAGAAATACAGTTTTTTGAGGCTTAGAATTCATTTTTAAGATAATAGATGAAAGCTGAGAAGAAAATGTTTTAAAAATACAAGGTGGTTTCAGTTGCGAGACCGGTGTTTAAAGCTCAATTGATTCACTTATGTGAATTCAATGATAATATTATTTAATTTTGTGATCTTATTGAGCATATGGACAAGGTGTCAGGAGAATGTTTTTCATTAAAGGACACGTATCTCAAGAAGGTAGTGTTTTATGAATTTATGTTGATGATTGGGATAGAGGTTCATTCTCTTAGAGAAAGGTATCGAGCATCTACTTTTTCCCAACAAACACACCAAGAATTTCATAGGATGTTTAATGTGATTACCTTTATTCTATATTATTTTAATGAAAGGCTAAAAACTATTCAATGTGATATCATACCTTTATATGTTCTATTGGACAATTAGAGAAATCTGGTGGGTCACCTAACTTCAAAAGAATCTTGGTTAGGACCGGTTATTAATCATGTTAAAAGAAAGACGATCCCTTCTATCCAGTCAGAAGAAGTTGTGAATGAGCTTGTGAAGATCAATTTGGTTGAAATGATAAAGGTTGTAAGTGATTATAGGAAGCTACATCAACACTGTACATAAGTGTGAAACTACTATTTTCAGAGCCTGTTGCTAAAGCTAGTTAATCTTAGTAGTGCAGTTCAAGAAATTACTCATCTAAAAGAACCCTTTGTCCTTAATGAAACTAAACTCCGAACATTTAATTGTGAATACTTTAACTATTTATGGTACATAATATATTTCAAACATATTAATATATGTTTAACTTTAGTTAATTTTTATTTAGATTTATTTATTTATGTTCAATAATTCACTTCCAATCCTAGATTTATTTTTCTTCTTACAAAATTCATAAATATTCATTTATAGTTCATTGAAATATTAAGTATGGTATATTTCCTTTATTATTTCACAAAAAATATTTTTAATATTCCAAAAGGGGGAGACTTTTAAATTTCATATAATGGAAATTAGTTTTTCGGGAGATGAGGAGAATATTTTGAACCACACAATTTTTATTTTGAAAATTTTTCTTTATTGAAATATTTCTTTGAAATCCAAATTTATAAAAAAATATATTTACTTTTTAGTTTTACAAATCCTATATTATCTTTATTATTTGATCTGAATAATGTTATGGGTTTTGTGACCATCAACAAGGGGGATATTTTTGGGCATGTATTATCTCAATAATAAACTATATTTGATGATTATTTTCATGATAAAAAACCCATGTTTGTTTAATAACGATTCTTTGTAAAGTGAGTTTCACAAAAATTTATATTCTATTTTAATTTTCTTTATCATTATGAGAATGATTCTAAAAATAGTATTTTCATCTCTACATTATGATGAAAAGATAATGTTTGCATATGGTATCAGCCCTACATTGTGAAAAAGGGTTTTCATTTAAATTTTCATCCTTACATTCAGAAAATTGAAATACATATGGATCAGAAACCCTACTTTAGAGTCCAAATTTACTATTTGTAATCCTACATTCTAGAAAATTGAACATATATTTAATGGATGCCATATTTGGGATTTTATTCTCACAAGGATAAACATATGGGTCATTATACTTACACTATGCAAAGGAACCCTACGCCACACAAATGAACCCTATTCTACGTAGCTAAACGCCATGTTGTGTTCTCAATGTAAAAGTTCTTCATGCTGCATTTTCAATCTGATATTACAACAATGGTTAAGTTAGAAATGATAACTGATTCAAGGATTGTTTTGATTATTTTTATTTTTTCAAATAATTGTGTTCATCATATAAAATATCAGCAATTTCTAAGGGATGTTATGAATCTCTTAGTTAATAGAAATATGAATTTCCATGACCAATCAAGATATTATTTTGGATCTGAAATGCCGAAGAGAGTTCGTCAATTCTATATATTCCTTCAGAATATATATTTATAAAAATATATGATATGTTATTCACATTCAATAATTCTTTATTGAAATTATTTTTATAGTGCTATATCAAATAAAAAACTTTGTTAATGAGCTAACGTTTTGAGATATATATGTTCTATCTTGTTCAACTATAAGTTTGTAACTTCCCTTCATTTTTTTGACTTTTAAATTGAATATCTATATAAAACCTGGATCTATTTAGACTCTATTTCTATTGAAAAATATTATTGGAAAATAAAAAGATTCATATACTTTCAATTTCGTGCTACTAAAATTGTGAATTTTAATATAATTAAACAAATAAAATTCTTTTCATTTATTTGATTTTTAGCTGCTCGTACTCAGTTCTGGTGGTGTATCAGCTTCATGTTCTATGCTATGGATAACCAGTTCTCTGATATATAAGAAGAAGGACTTTTAATTCACCTTGTTTGTAATGTTTTAACTGCATACACTCAGTTTCAGATTTTTGGTCCTGTGATAAGAGAACTATTATAGTGAGATTTACCAGTATCACTAAGAGAGTGATTGGCATAGTGGACTAGGGGATCTTTGTGCCCTGAACCACTATAAAAAACACATTTTTCATTTTTTTTATCTGATGCATATTTTCATAAAGAATAATAACACTATATATTCGCATAAATTATAGAGGGTGTTAAAATCCAAAATTGTGGATGATTTTGAAAAGGTAAAATTCACAAACCTCTTTTTTATTACTTTGTATATTCTAAACAGACATATATAACTCCTTTAATGATATAGATAATGCCTATATATTTTCAATGTAATCAATTTCCACTTCCAGATACAAATCCCATGGTGAGTAATTTTGGTCATAGAACATCAATTGGAATGATGTATAATTTATTTCCATGTCATTATGTATAAGTACACTTCTCATCCTCATATTATATGCATCATTATAGATCAAAAATCCAGTGTCCATTTTATGACAGTGTGAGTACATGTGTATTATCCAAATTTTTATTTTCAACTCTTGATATTTTCCCCACATTCAACTATGCAAAGGAACTTGGATCCCATCCACCTAAATTTTTTAATTGATTAGATTTCCATAATAAATTTCTTAATAACTATCAGTGGTGTCCATCCAACCTAGGAAGATTATATATCTTTGTCACCGTGGTAGGTCTTGTCTGTTGTTCAATAATTTCCAAATTTTATGGACCCACCAATATACCCTTTCTTGAGAGTATGTGACCCAATAATGAAACATTATATAGCTAATATCCATACTTGGTAAATTTTTTATACATATTCTCCATCATCAACATCTAAAAAACCAACCTCAAATAATTTCTATTCATAAAATTTATCTTTTAATATAGAATAATATAATATATTAAGACTAAAACAAACTAATAAAAGTAAACTATAAAGACTCTATTCATTTGATCCATAAAATGATATGGTTCATTTGTAAGTCAAAATGGAATGACTAGATATTCATAATGTACATACATCATATAGAAGAAATTAATGGGTCTATCATTCCTTTTTATCCTTATATGATGACATCTATAATGAAGATTAATCTTAGAGAAATATTATGCTCCTCATAATTTATGAAATATATCAATGTCATTGGAAAGAGGATACTTGTTCTTTATATTGATTTTGTTATATTCTATGTAATCAATAGAAATATGCCTTGGACCATATTTATTTTCTTAAAAAAAATAGGTTTTTCCATACTGATATAACAGGGTATATTAATACCTTATCTAGATTCTCATTTTGTTTTTTCTTAATCTATAATAACTTAATCTGGTCCATTCTGTATGGTATCCTTGAAATAGATGACTCACCAAGTGTGAGTTATATTGAAAACACAACTCCATGATTTTTGGGAAGAATAGATATGTATTTTGGAAATACAATATGAAATTCCTCATAAGTGGACATATATTAAATATTGATTTTCTATATAACCATTTGTGATTAATATCTATCATGAATAGGTATTAAGACTAATATAATGGAATTTTTTCCATCGGAAGTTAATTTTCATTAACAATTCAATATATAATCATTGGTTGATTCAGAAGATCAAATTTCAATTCCCATCCAAGAAAATTTACATGGTATGGATATAAAATATCCAATTCATTCCCAAAATAAAATTGAACTTAACTATAAGAATAATGATAAGATTTTATAGATTCCCATTCTCAGGATCTTCTTATGAAGGAGGAGCTATAGAATTGAGATGTGATCATTATACTGTTATAATTTTTTACTGGTAACTCATCATCTTATAATTGCGTTTGTGATGTGATATCCAAATGAAATTATATATATTTATATATTAGTGTTGGTAGAGTCCAAATGAAATAAAAAAATATTTCTTGAGTGGATGATAAGTCTTCCTTTCACCACTCTATTATCGAGTCCCACTTCAGTAGATGTTACTATATGATATTTCCCATTATAACTCAGATTCAAGGGTTGATCACCTATATTTTCACCACTAACCCATAAATTCATGAACTTATTTATGTAATGTATATACTCTACGAAATTATAAATTTGGTGTGTGAGTGATGAAATAAATTGATATTTCACTCCATATTTTTTATTATATAAATTATTCACATCACATAAATATTCCTTTTCCCAATGAAATTATTTTCCACAAATAAAACAGCTAATATACCCCTTGAGAAAATTTACCCCATGATTCATTCAATGTTATTGATACGAAGTGAGATTAATTTTCATTCCACTATGTTGATTATTAATATAGTTTCCCTGAATATACATCTTTATATTATTATCCCCAAAACCATGAGAATAATTATATTATCTAATATATATTAAAATTTAATATCACATCAAATATTTTCTTCATATAAATCAATGTCTCTTATAGCCATATCATTTCAGAGACTTTGTCTTAAGATTCAAAACATTCAATCAATATTTCATTCATGTTTGATTATAAAACATACATAATACCTTGAATGTCTGATGAAATTTTTCTCAAAATAATTTATTGATTCTTCATCCATCCTATTTAGTTCCATGAATTCCATTTCTATTATTTTATGAATAGTTTGGGGAAAATTAATATTAAAAAATTACTTTTAAACTACTCCCATTTGATTGTGTAAATTTCCTCCTCTTATATCATATTATTGATAAGATTCCATCATTGGAAACCTTTAAAATTATACAAAAAATAACATTCTTATGATTTGAGAACTAGAAAAAGAAAAATATATTTTCTATATAATTCATATATTACTTAGTAATAAGGGGATCAATGGAACCAATAAATGAATGTGGACATTATCATATAAATCATTCAACAGTGAGTTGTTCCTTCCTTGGATTATATAAATGTTCAAAATCTTTCATGTTATTTTTAAAATCTTGAGATATATAGGTGAAAATATCCATAATACATCACATATCATCTCATATTTAATTTTTTTTCTCATGAGTTTGTCCATTTCATTGGTTTTCACATTCATTGTTCCCATAATTCATCCCTGTTCCAACCTTTGGTTAAATCCAAATTTCTTAATATGAGTCTCAAACATAAATAATTAGTTATGAAAATATATTTATTTTAAAGTCATTATTATTTTTTGCTAAATTTTGTCACATTTTTTAAATCCATGATAATAAAGGATCATTCCATATCACTTTGGTTTAACATTGTTTTTCAAAGTTTCCTCCTCTTATTCTTCATAATTATTTGTAACAAGAATGTGAATTGTCCAAATCATATCCCCCATGAGTGTAAATACATGTTTGTAGTTAGGATTATTTTTCATGTGGTAGGTGGAGAATGAGTTAATTTACAGTAATCAGTTTTAGTGTTATGACCCCTAGGTGTCTCTCTATAAAGAACTACATCTACTTTTTTGTACCCAAATATGGATTTTATTTCTTGGAAACTAAACAATCACTTCACTACCAAAACTATTGTATTTTTACATATAATTAGACTTATCCATTGGATCTTAACTAAGTTTTTTAATCCTAAACTTTAGTAAATAACTCTCTAAATCTTACTAAGTAATCTTATGTGTTACATATATAAATAGTGCACTATTTAGATTAGTATTTAATAGAACTCATTATTATAAATACACCATAAACTCAAATATTAAATATATTTAGAGACTACATATATAATAAACATATTTCATGAAATATATTGTAAATATCATAAAAATATTATTTTAACATAAAACACATCATAGAGATATCAAATTTTAAACCCTTATTTATAACCAAGGTTAATGGAAACATTATAAATTGTTCCCATAGATGTGTAGTAAAGGTAAATATAATAAATATAAAAAAATGATCACAATTCAGTAAAAAATAAATGTATGGGTATGATAATATTACCATAAGATATGAAATTCATAAATAATAAATAAAATATCATTAATTATGAGACACAACATAAGGATTTTTCTTCATAGAATACATATGTCATGGGAGTATAGTATCATTAATAATAAATCATGAAACATGAGATCCTATCATAAGTATAAGACATAATATTATGAATTAAACATTAGAATAGACACGAAATTACTTAGTTAATTATCTCTTTAATGACCATAATTATACCTCTCATAGTGTATTGGATTCCCTCCCCATTCTGGTCATTTTCTTATTTAAGGCTCACTACCAAGACTTTAATTGTGGATAAAGTCCCTTATTGAACTGAGTTCACTCCCCATTAATGATTATATTATCTCATTTGATATTAATCTTCATAATATTATTATTCAAGGCCCACCCATCACATAATAAAAAACAAATATGATTATTCCATAAGACCCTAAAAACATTCATCATAACATAAACCATGGAAAAGAAATTTGTTTCATATTGATTTCACCATACAATAATTAACCTGAGGGAAGGTAACATGTTTAATAGAATCATATTTAATGAATCTTCATCATAAGAAATAAATATAAAAAATTATATGGTATCATAAGATCATATCTCCTGTGAAACAAAATAACATATATTGTATATTGACATAGATGAAAAATATGTTTTGACAAAGAATAAAAAAAATTTGGTTTCAAAATGTGACAAAACATCATTTTCTTTTAGTGGAGTTTAAAATAAAAAATTCTTATAATAATTAAAATATATATTTTATTGAAATAAATAAATAATTATAAACGAATATCTATGATGAAAGATATAAATGATAATGGTATAATAAATTTATGTTATTTAATTTAGGATAAACCATTCATTTCTAACTTTTATAAAAAGTTGTAAATTAGCCATATTTTTTTTGAAAATATTAATTTGATTAATTTTTTTAAAATTAAAATTTATTATAAATAAATTTTATTAAACATTTACATATAGTTAAAAACATCTATAATTTTTTTTGAAGAAAATGGACATGATGGAGAAGGAATAATGACCAAAGAGGAGAAATAAAGTCAAACTTTTCTAAAAACACCGTCTAAATATATTTGAGTACCAAGAGGTGAAAATGTAATGAGACAAGAAAAAACCATTGAAAAATAGGATAAAAAATTAATGAAGCTTAAAATATAATAATTATATATTTTTATTCCTTCAAAATTTAACATAAAAAATCATTAAAATAAATGAGATTGTAACATAAAACCATACCATAAGTACCATCATGCTTTGTACACATTAAAAAATCATATACAATAAATATTGATTATTATAAAAATACTATAAAAATATATTCATATATATATTAATATATATAATTCACTTATAATTTCCAACTACTATTTTATTAAATATTTTTCATTCAAATGATCATTTGGTGTGTTAACTCTTCAATTTCTCATGAATATTTCAGTATGATGGTTTTAGTCCTTAAAACATAGACACAGTTTCATTATGTCCATAATTATAATAACACCATAAATATAATATTTATTAATTATAAATAATTTTATAACAAGGAATATATTGTGGTTATGAAAATTTTATTGCATCAGTTTGTGCATATGGTAGTCCATACATACACATGAATAATGTTTCTAGTTTTTAATAGATAGAAATAGAGAAAGGCAAATAATAAATTACCATTATAGAATAAAAATTATTTTATAATAATGATATATATACATTAAATAATCTATATAACCATCCCAGAGATACATTAATAGAAAATTAATCACATCACTTCATGGAGTGGGTAGTCCACATGTATGCACAATAGATGTTTTCATTTCCCATGGGAAGGAAACAGGATGAAAAGGGGGTTTAATATAAAAATAATGTATGATCCTGATCTTTTTTGAGATTTATTTTAGTTATTATGTTTTTCATTGTTTGAGAAAACATTTTTTTGGGTTTTACCTTGGTTTTATTTTCGGTGAAAATTAGATTTTTTTAAATAAAATGGGAAAGTAAATATTTGTCCCATGATTTTCCCAAACCACACACCCTATCCCAGCACACCATGAAACCCTCAAAAGAGATGGATTTGATGGCTGGAGCACATTTTTTCAAATCATTTTCTCTATTTGGGGTAAATGTTCACCCCCTAGAAGAGGCACACAGTAACGGCACATAGTTTGGAAAACTGTGTTCTCCTATCTTGGAAACCGTGCACATGATTTAATCTTAACCGAAAATTAGATTTTAAAATATATAAACCCCCATTAGAACCCATAATTATCCCTTTCTGGTTTCTATACATTTTTTTCATGGTTTTGGGGGCTCCCAGATAGATTCCAAGCCTTTATGACCTCCATTATTCATGATTCAGTGCTTGGATTGAAGATATACACCTCACTTAGTAAAGGATTTTTATCCCATGTGGTTTCCTATCTCTTTCCCAATCTTCTCCCATCCTTGATAGAATGTTCATACCTATTTTTTGGATCCAGATCAAGTTATATATATATATATATATATATATCTAGGAATCTTGGATCGAGATCTATAATTTATGGATCTTGATTGTTCAATCGTAAATCAGGGTTTTGATCCAGATCTCATTCAATATCATTTTTCTGCTCAAATTGGGGTTTGGTATTCAGAAATTATTCTTCAATGACTTTTGGTAGTTGTTCTGTTATTAAAATCTCATAGTCATTATTTAAAAAATGTGTATGTACTTTGATGATTTATAGGTTTCCTTTAGCAATTGTGTTTCCTAATTGAATTAATTAATTTGGTAAATTAATTAATTAATGGATTTTGAATTGGGAATAATTAATTATTGAATTAATTATAAAAATATTAATTCTTTTTGGATTTGGTAACAATTAATTATTGTGTAAATTATTAGAATATTGAATTGTGAATTGATAATAATTAATAATTGAATTATTTATCAGAATATTGAAATTATGGGATTTGGGAACAATTAATTACTTAATTAATTATTGGAATATTGAGATTTTGAATTGATTTGGTGAATAAATTGTTGAATTAATTAATTTAATTGATGTTATTAATTAATTTTATAAATAAATAAATGGAGTTTTTATAATGATGAAATTTATGGAAGTTAGACCACTTAATTAAAGAAAGTCTGTAATAGTGAAAGGTGATAAAAGGATTAATATTGATTAATCCTGGTTAATTTGCTATTTTGAAACCTGTGATATATTGATACATGTGATATTGTGATATATGTGATATATGTGATTGGATGAGATATGATTATTGGACATAGACCGATTCTTCAAATACCCGTGCGCAATTGATGGGCATACAAGTGTGGGACTTGGACTGACACTACAAATACCCATATACTAACATGTGAATGAATGTAAATATTTTTGTGGGATAGGGACTGATGATCCAAATTCTCATGGTGTGTGGGACATGGACTAACACTCCGAATACACATAGGTTTCTAGGAAGGACATTCTATTCCCATGAGTTTGGCATTGGACTATGGTTCTAATTAGCTGTGATATTGAATTGATACGAAATGGATAATGAAATCCAATATTAAATAACTATGAATTAAATATATGATATAGTTCAAACTCTAGCATGGGAGGAAGTAGGTATTGAGAGTTCAAGTGTCCTCAGAAACCTGAGTGTTTTTTTGGTTAAATAAAATTTAGTTGAATAATTGTAAATAATTTACTTTATTGATTGTATTTATTTCATTATACATCCACATACACTATTTAGAATATATAACATTGTAGACATCATTAGTGGTGACCTACTATGTTGTACTCACACATAACTCATTCTACCACATCAGCACCCGAATATATTTCATGGTTGTAGGAAAGGTTAACGGAAAGCTCCCTATGTTTGATGGTTGATATGGGATGGAGCATAGATGAGGGAACCCTACAAGGTGTCAGGTCCCAATTTGGATTTTTCCATGAATTTAAGTATTATGAGTTTTTCAAATTGACACTTAACATGCATTTAACATGACAATTCTACTATTTTGTTTTGGATATTGTAATTCATATTTTTTCAATCTTATGAAATTTGTTTGTTCTATCTACAGTTATATCATTTAGATATTCATTATTTATTATAACTATTGTATAACTCTAATAAAGAGGGTATTGTCTCCACATTATCAATATTAGACCCTCACTCCATGTCAAAAGCCTCTAGCATATGCAGAGGAATGCATGAGGTCATGTAGCGAACTATCTTAGGGAACTGGTGTGTAGCACCCATATAGGGATGCAACATAGTGGAATCAGAGCACTACTTATTTTATTTTGTTTTTTTAAAACACGGGAAAGGTAGACATGATAATAAGAAGAGTAATCTTGTGGTTATGATATCATGCATGGGAGTAGGTTCCCATGTATGAGGGAGAACCTGAGTACGTAGGGTTGGATTATTGTAATTGGTATTTACTATTTTTTATGATATTTCACCTTGGGTGACACACTTGTAGTGTGACATGATTACTATTTTAGTATTTGTTGAAATTTGACTCATGGATCAACTAGGCATGATAGTTATGTATACAAGCATCATTCTAGGCAATTAGGACTATTGGGACATGCATTATTAATTGTAACACACGAAAAAGAATGATTTTGGTAAGTTATTGAACTTGAATTGTTTTCAATTATTTTAAAATTTAAAAGAAAATGGTTCCTAATGTGAATTTTGAAAATTTCAAAATGATTCAAGATGGGATTAAATTGGTGGAAAATAAGAAAATTGAAAATTGAAAATGTTTTTCCCTTTGTCATTTGTGACCAAGATTTTGGACGGTTTAGGGTAGAGATAAAACCTCAGTTTGGACCCTATGGTGGGGTATGGTTAAATGACTTTTCATGGCCATATATGAATCCCTATTGTTAAATGTGTTATTATTTTGAAATGTTTCCTAGGGCTCGTGTTTGTAATTGTAGAGTTATACCTCCACAAAAAAACTTATTGAGATGATTAAAGGTAGATATGGATGAGAATGTGCTTCCAGTGGTGGAACCTGAGGAACTAATAGTGCTAGGTTAGGATGTCAGAGGTATGTTATCTAAGAAAATTTCTTATTTCATGTATTTCTTGGAAAGAGAAACCTGGTGGGTTATGGAAAGTATGTATGATATCACATGGGAGTTCCAATTTCAGCACCAAATACTTTTATCGAGTTGGGTGGACATGAGGTAGCTGAGTTTTGGATTGAGTCCATACAGACCATACATGAACACATGGAGACTCTTGCTGACAATGGATTTAAATTATAGGCATACAAGTTGCAGGGTTAAGTGAATCGATGGTGGGACTTCTAGACTCAAGATAAATATATAGAGACTATTCAGTAGAAGGTAATTGAATAGATGTTCTTAGAGAGCATCTATATAGAGAATCTAAATAAAGAGAGAGTAAGTAATTTCATATGACTGAATCATGGGAGCATATCTTTGATGGACCATAACAGACCCCTTACATATTTTCAATGCATCATTCCATCATTGGAAGGAGATAATGAGACTTTACATCATCATCATCATTAGTGTTATATATTTATTCAGGGATGGGGGACTACAAGAGACCAAGAACCCGATAGCAAAAACCACCTAGCCTAGGGGGGGTCTATAGTAGTGGAGACTGAGGGAATCCCCACAGATTAAGTTCACACCCTTAGGCTTTAAAGAGGTGAAATTGGTAGGGCATGAGACATCAGAGCTAGGGGTGGAAAGGGAAGACAAGTGATCCATGACTTTATTCCTCTCCCTCCATGTGTGTGTAACTTGAATGATGCTCTTAAGGAACTCTTTGCATCTCTTGATGTTGTACGTGAAAGACCAAGGAATGGAGCCTTTCTCCCGTAGGGATTCATGAATGATCCTTGAATCAGTTTTCGTGTGGGAGAGGGTAATATTTTTTTTGATTACACATATTGAGCCCCGTGAGAGCTACCTTAGCCTTCGCGTGAAGAGCGTTTATATTGCTAAAATGGACCGTGAATGCTAGGATCACACTCCCTCATGAGTTATGCACCACAAAACCGCCTTTTATTATACCATCGATGAAAGATCCATCTATGTTTAACTTAATCCCACTTGATGGAGGCCTCCATCTAACCCACTTCCCTCGCATACCATCCATGGTAGGACCCAGATCTGGGCCTGCCTGCGGCATTCGCAGGGATATGGCTTCCCGCCAATCTTTGAGAAGAGTAACCATATCGATAAGCAGACACTTGGTTTACACAATGATGGAACTCCTAGATGATTTGAGACCCTCAAATCGAGCCTAGTTACGGGCTTCCAAAGGCACCAACACCCATCAGTTAAGACTAACCAACGTACCATCTTCTCCGAACCTTTACCGGTGTACCATGAAACCATCTCTCAAGGAATGATGAACCCTGATGGTCCATAGAGGTGACTTCTATGAAGACACCAAAGAACTTCCACACAGCCTTATCCCACTCTCCTTCAATGAAAATATAATTTCTGGTCTCCTCACTTTTGGAGCTACAACATTGGCACCAGGAGTCGAGACTAACTACCATTTTCTTAATGTTATCATCGTAAGGTATGGACGAGTTCCTTACCCTCTATAAAAGGAAATTGTATTTGGTTGAAATTTTCTTGTACCACATTCTATCATAAAAGGTGTCCTGGTTCCTCTGAGGGATAGACATCATATGGAAATCCTTTTTGGTGAACTTCCCATAGTGCGACGGTGTAAATAGGCACTTGTCCGGTTTAGGGCTGATGACGATAGTGTCGAAAATGTCTTTCTGGATCTTATCTAGAACAACATAAACGAAGTTTGGATGTTTTCTATCCTCCTTGAATGTTATCATAGGAGCCAGACATCCTGGGAAACCGAAAATAGATCCCACCAAGTTTTTTTTCTAGAAGATAATATTTCCATCACCCACAAGACAACGAGAGTGCAGATGAAGGCTTCAGACCAGGGGACATATCAGCTTCCAGAATGGGGATCCCCTGACACATTCAGTTCAATAATGCTGGTGTAATTATGATGCATGGTCTTCCCCCAGAGAGACAGATTCTCGACAACCTCCCAGCCTAGCTTGGCTGCATACGCTGCACAGTGCCCACGACCCTCCTAACGTTAATACCCCCATCATGGATAGGCAGAGCGATTATTCCCCAAGAGACCCAATTCCTTTTCTCTTCCACCAGCATGTACCAGAGAAATCCCACCAAAATCCTTTCATTAGATTTGATGGATACCTTTGAAACTGAGGTAGAATCCATTACATGCACCAGAATAGAAACCAAAACACTGTTTATGAGAGCGATGCGCCCCACGAAAGAACGAAAATGATTTTTCCAATTGAGAACCCATACATAGATCCATCTCACCAGCTGATCATAGTCCCAAAGGCGTAGTCTACTTGAAGATATTGGAGAGCCCTGGTACTCCATGGGTAAAGAGCCCGTATGCATTCCCAGTCTACAGTACATGGTAGCAGTCTGGATCGCCACACATTTGTTGGAGATGTACAGGTAACTTTTGGAATGGTTGATCAGCTGCCCACTCCAATAGCAGTACTCCTTCATGATCTTATTAATGGACTGCATAGAATTCCTCCCAGCATTTGAGAAGATAATCATGTCTTCCTCAAGCATCAGATGATATATTTAAGGCATGTCCCTTTTCCTTTGAAAATGAATAATGCTACCACTGGATGTTCCTCTTTTGAGAAGCCTGCTGAGAGTGTCCTTGATAAAAAAGAAGATACTTGGGGAAATTGGATCACCTTCCCAAAGGCTACGGGTGGACTTGAAGAATCCATGGATCTTACCCATGAATGAGACAACCATCCACAGAGTGCTAAATAATCTAAAGAGAATGTATGAAACCCTAGGAGAGATACCCATACAAGATAGGACCCAGTTAATATAACCCCATTCAACTTTGTCGTACGCTCTTCTCATGTCCAGTTTCATAACCATTTTGGAACCATGGGATTTTTTTTCAAGTCTTTGAATATCTCTTGCACTAGATCGATCACCCCTGGATTGATCTCCCCCTCACAAAACCATGTTGCTCAATGGAAATCCATCGGGGAAGATATACGGCCTGCCTTATGTTCATAATGATCACAAGAAAATTATAGGGGAAGTTGCACATGCTCACTGATCGATAATGAAGCATAGAATAGGAAGCCTTCACATTAAGGATAAGGACCAGAGTTGTGGCCCTACCAACACATGGGAGAACTCCTCCAAGAATGAATTCCTGAACAACAGAAACAATATCCTCCTTGAAAACATCCCAAGAAGCACTGTAAAACGATCCGAGGAAACAGTCTGGTCCTAGAGCACTTTCTGGGTCATGATTCCGCATGGTCACATGGATCTCAGGATCATCTGGGATCCCTTCCAAGCTATACTTATCCTCAAGAGAAACATTGTTGGGAATTACATCCCATAGTTTGACACTACCACTCAGGTACCCATATTCCATCCTCGTGTTGCGGCTAGTAAAAATATCTTCAAAGAAGGACGAAGCCTTTCCACCCACAAGATCAGTGTCATCCATATAAGAGTCATCCTCAAGCCTGATATTGAGATTGATTGACTATCTCTTCTCCGTGATGCATGCATGGAAAAAATATGTGTTCCTGTCTCCCTCATGCAACCACTTGATCCTTGATCTTTCTCAAGCCATACGTTCCTGTCTGAGAAACATATCTACCAAAAAATTCATTTTTGCATGAGAGGTCTTCAAAAACTACATCATCCCAGTCTCCCTCCAGATCACCTTCTAGGCACTCAATCTCTCATTTGAGTTCATCCAAATCTTGGTCAGTTGGGGGAAGTCTTCCTGCCCATGCCTGAAGCCCCTGTTTGAGCCAACTAAGTTTGTTGTGATAGGCCTTCCACTGGTGCCCTTGCATCGGTTCACCCATGATGTCTTTACAAGATTGGAAAACTCAGCATGGCGCGTCTAAAAATTATAGAACCTGAACTGTTCCAAAGATACCTTCTTCAGATCCATAGTTAACAATAGTGGCGAGTGATCAGAAATCCCTCTTACCAGGTGGTCAACTTTGGCATTCGGAAACGTGGTGATAGCGTGCAAGTTAGCGAGGCGTCGGTCCAGCCAGCTCCAACATCGTTGATTGCCTCTTTGGTTATTGCACCACATGAAGGGTCCCCCGACGTACCCCATGTCCATAAGGCCCTTGCTTTCCATGAACTAGAAATAGTTCATGCTAGCCCTACGTGGGAACTCCAATCTCTCATTTTTCTTAGCTAGTTCAGCGATTATGTTACGGTCGCCTCCTACAATCTGAGGATCATCTCCTAGTTTTAAATTACTATGCTCTTGACACATATTTTCTCTTCTCATATTGTCACAACCCTAATAAAAAAAGGATATAAAGAATGAATACTGTCCCTTCTTCACCTTCATTATGATGAACTGGTCCCCCTCCTGAATCAGATCCCCCACAACGTCTCTATTCTAGATGATCCATACATGCGGGTTGATTGGAGCTGCTTCCACGGACTTTGGCATTTTGATCCTATGTGTGAACTGGTGTATTCTTCTTGGGTTCTGTTTATTCCACAACACCACAACAACAAGAACTTTGGGTATCTTAATCTCGGAAGACATAAAGCCTGTTATAACCCTTTCCCCGAACCTGGGAGCATTCCATACAAGGATGGGTATCATTAAAAAAAACTCTGGCCATGCTTTGGCCCCAAGTGTCTTAGTCTCAAGCAGAGAGAGGCATCACTCCTGGTTCACATCCCTTTAGAGAATCGACTTTGGATGAGTGCACACCCTTGAATCCAGATCCACAAGGACAGGGGAAGAAGAAAACATGTTAGATTGGAACTTAAGGGTCTTCTGTCTTACCGCACTAGGAGGTGATAGATGAAGGGGGCACTTTCCATTCTCCTGTGATGCCTGGATGGACAATTCCGTAGGCCTTGAAAGACTGGCCACATATTTATCGTCAAATACATCCACAATGGGGTGGGTAGCCACAGTCTTATCTCCGAGCTCAAGCAGCCCTGCAGCTCTAGGAACCACCTCTGGGTTAGGGGAGAGCAGCATGAGGGGATCCATCAAGCCAATGGGAGCCCCCAACAAGGACTCTAGAAGCCCAACCGATGAGAGGAGCTGGTGGGGACCAAATATCCACCCAGTATGTTCTTCCAACCCTGAATGGGATACCCTTTGTGATGCTGGAACCAAGGCCACACTATGCAGGGGGACGTTGTCCGAGGATGAGGAATTGGGGAAACACTCAGAATACACTAGGATTGATGGAGAAACCTCATCCTGGGGAGCCAAGTAGAAATAGGTAGAGGGTCGGCTGATCTACGTTTAGGAACACCATGCCCCTGGACGGGCCTGGACTCATGACTTATTAAACCATGACGACTCCTTTTTCACATATTCATAGAATTCCCTTGGAAGAGACAAGAGGAAAAAAATCTTGGAAACACCAGGTACACTACATCTTGAGTGCACATATTGGATCCCCGAACCTTTAGGGAGAGCTTCTCTGGGACGGAGGAGGATAGGTCAAGCTTCACACAAATATGTAGTGATAGTGCATGTAATAAGAACCAATTTTTAGGAAGGGGATCTTCTACACCACATATGTATGATAGATAGAGTTATACTAGACTTACTAGTAGAGGTAGTGGATGAAAAGCCTCTGTGAAAGAGCACCCATATCTATAGTGTGGGGTCGCATAGTGTTCTTAGATTTAATCATAAGGAAGAAGGACAAGAGAGATACATTCCATTAAATCGACAATTGAGTATAGAGAGGTTTAACCATCAATATTTAGAGGCACTATTTTTGTAGCTTCTACATTAGATAGTTCCTTATTTGATAACGGTGTATCTCATTCTTTTATTTTTATACAACTTGTGAATGATTTTAGCCTAGTTGTAATGTTTTTGAATGGGGTGATGATGATAGATAAACCCTTGAGAGTATGTTCTAGAGATGCCTACACATTCAAGGGGTATTATCAAGATATTGGGGAGTATCATTTTTTGTCAGATGTTTACATCGATGACTTTATATGCTTCAAAAAAATTATGGGTATGGAACGATTAGTAGCATAATGAGGACACATAGATTGTTACCATAGGAGAGTGAATTTTACATATCCTAAGGTTGAAAATTAAATCCATTGTGGATAATGGGACAACCAGGCTGGCCATGAAGGGATAACTCATTATAAACTGGGGGAGCTCACTACCCATGTTTCTACTCTATTTTTGGGTGAAGGAGGTGAAATGTATGATATTTTTTCACCTGTATTAGATCAATTTTAGGATGTGTTTGCTAAGAACTTATCTGGGTTTATCATGAAGGAGATGTTTAATTTAATTTTTATGTCATTCTATGAAATTGTCATGTTTTTATTCCACCATACAGAATTGAACCACTAAAGTAGTAGGAGAATAAGAATCAGCTAGAAGAGTTGATGGATAAAGGGTTTTTACATCTGAGTACATCAAAATGGGGTTAATCAATGCTGTTTGAAAAGTAGTATTGTAGGAGTTTAAATATATTTTATATTTACCAGATGTTGAATAAGATGACTATGAATAACTTGTATCCTCTTCTAATTATCAATGATATTTTTGACTACATTAGTGGAGTTTGTGTCTTTTTATAGATTGTCTTGAGATCAAGGTATCATCTATTGAGAGTTCAAGAATATGATATACTGATGGCTTGTAATTCCCTGACCGTAGTTACCTATAGTTGGTGTATTACTATATTAAATTAGAATGATCCCAAGAGATCAATTCTCGAAAGAACAATTGTTTTACTAGCCCTATAAGTACTAGATACTTACATAAGTTTTACATTACATAATGAAAATAAAAAACAACAACATTGTGTCCCCTTTGAACACACTCATATCACTTAGCCTATCAATATATGTCAATCCTAATACACTTCTTCACATCCTAGGATAAAGAAAGCATTATAATGGGGGGATCTCAGATGCTCAGTAAGGATAAAACTATAACATAAACTTTTATAAATAAGCATAATCCTTTAAGGAAATGTATAAGACTAAAACAGAAGCCTTTTTTATTTAATCATCAGTATAATATGGAAAATAGAAATTAAATATTTCCATTTACTTATTCACATGGATATTATACTTGTCGAATAATCACATGTAATATCAATAATTAATTTGATAATGATGGAATACATAATGTCGGACATCATAACCACATTGTTAAGGCCTCGTGCCCAGACTACAAATAAATTTTTTTCCAAGACCTTGTCCCAAGACAGTAATTGGTCTCATGAGACCTACTGATGTATCCAGGAGCTATAGTGTGCTCCAATTTTCACTTACCAAGTATAATTCATTCTCATATGAAAAGGTTGAAACATAATGTAAATATTCTTATTAAAACTGGAATATGAAATGCCAGTATCTTAACCACAAACTATGAATGGTATAAAAATAGCACATCCAAAGTCAAACAAAACACATTTAATCTTGTATCGATGATTTTATAATAATAAATCAACCTCAATCAATAATAATTAAGGATATCAATATAGATGAAAATAATCAGTAATTCTATTTGAGAGAAATATCCATTGTTTCTTGTAAACATTAAAAAGTCTCACTATTTATCAAGAAGCTGTTAAATTTTTTTTTGAATCAATGTGTACCATACCAAATTGAAAAATTTAAAATGAATTTTAATTTTAATACATTAATGTATATATAAATAAGTCATTAACACCATTTTTAAATCATGGACATTAATGAGAAGGATTTAGAAGATAAATCTATAAAACATTTGAAATGATATTTCAGTTAGAGTTCTTAACCAAATGAGGGATACTTGAATAAAAGTAATTGAGGTAATAAAAACTTTACAATATCGTGAGAATAATGGGATTCATGATATACTATATAAAATAACATCATGTACACCATATAAAAGTGAATTGTCACATAACAACAAAGTGGTCTCAATGGAATATAAATTGAGACAAAATCCATTTTAAGGACTGTATCCATAGGTTAAGGATAAATAAATGAAATAATTATTTGTAAAAAATATAAATACACATAGTATGACTGGATATTCAGTGTAAATCAATTAGAGGATATTCACACATATTCTTGTAAAAATCACACTTGTGTATTGGATGTTTAACCCAATGAATGGAAACTGAGTTAAGATTACTCTTATCATGTTCATATTGATGACATGAGAATTTATCACTGGAGTGATTATGTGTATCAAAAGAATATCTACACAAATGGGTGTGGATATTAAAACATAATTAAATAAATAGTGAATTCACAGATAATCTTGGAGTAAAATAATCACAGAAGTTTGCGTAAAACCCAATGACTGGAAATCGAAATTAAAAATTCCCTTACCGATTCAGTAAATAACAAAACATACAACCCATGAAAGGAAGATCATACAATGAAGATGTGAATTCACATAAATTAAATTATATTACACAAAAAACACAATCAGGGGTTGTACACAAACCACACAAAAGAAAATAGGGACAATATAGCTTCAATCCCACGAAAATATGAATTGAGATGAAAACCTCTTACCTTGTACTTTTCCATAGTCGAGGGTACATTATCCTCTAGTATAATACTTAAATCATTGTTATTAAATTATAAAAGAACCACATACATAAATATGATATAATATATGATCTTCTATTATTTCTTTGTTAATAATATTTCAGTAGTATCATTGTCTAGGGTGTTAACAGATTTATTTTTCTTTATATGTTTTTTTACTTAAGTCATGTTTGTTATGGAAAGGATATATTCGATTCATATACAGAATGATTTTAGGTTATTAAAAAATATTTTAAATACTAAAATGAAAATTATTCTTGAATGGTTATGATGGGAAACAAATTTCATCCCGTTCGTGGAGACGGTAATCCGTACATACGCATGAGCGAGAATATCATTCTTTTGATGGTGAAATAATATTTAATTGGATGATATATCATATATACATAATAATTAACATTTTATATTTATTATTTACAAGAATTATAATCAGCACAATACCCATCCAAATAATGAGGTGTTGAATAACAAACAACACCCCGACATGGAGACGGTAAGCTGTATGTACACACGTATGGTGACTTTTTCATTCAAATTATGGATAGAATAATAAATATTGTTGTAACATATTTATAAAAACATCACATAATTTATATATTAAGAGAGTTATTATTTTGGTAAGGAATAATCAAAGAAAGTAGATGTGAAAGAAGAAAAGATCTTTGAAAGAGGTGGTGAAATTATTACCTCTTCTTCGGGTGCTTCCTTTAGATTTGATCAATAGGGAATGTTAGGTTGGATTTATGTTCAAATTAAGGAATCTAAGTTGAAGAAAGGGTATTATAGAGGATATTTTAGTAGGTTTTGGAAGAGCCAAATGGATTTGGATGTGAGAATTTAAGAGAAGGGGAAGTACCCTTTTATAAGAGAGGTGAGGGTTACTTTAGGAAAAGATTGAAATATTATTTTATTATAAAATCATTTTCTGTTTCTAATGGATCAAAATAAATTTATTTAGAGTCTTAGGTGATTATGGGTCTAACTATTCTCAACCAATTGGTTTTAGACAAGTTTAGGTCACCATATTAACCTTATATTTAAGATTTAATTCTTAGTTAAACAGTTTACCTTTTACCATGTATTTTTGTATTTTTATATTAAATGGTCAATAAACATACAATAAAATGATAATATAACTTAAATTGGTTCATTAATAAAATATCTATAAATATATACGTCCTTTTGAAGAATGTTATAATTTTTTTTAATATTATATCATTTAATAATACAATATTTGTTTTAAAACTCATTTATGTGAATTTTTACACTATTTAGTATTTGGTTTTTGGGAAAGTCAAAAAAACATGATTACTTTGAAAAAAATACATTAAATCAAACATAACATGTCATATTAACCTATAATATCATTTTAATGCATCAAATGTCTCAATTTTAATTTTTTTGATATTTATAATATCAATTCTTTTAATCGTTCATTAATAAGATAATTACTGTATCATAATTGTGTCATAAATAAATTTAATTTTTAAATGTCTAAATTATAAATAAAATACCATGATGTAGTAATTTTTTAGATTTATAATGAATATTTATAGTCAAATATATATTATTTATAACCCTATATTAAAAATATTTTAGTTAATAAAATTTGAATTTAACACATTTAACTCTTCTTTAAATAAAATAATAATAAATGTGTTAATCTAATCCATGTTGGTAAAACAGGACCATATTTTATCCCAAAAGTTAATTTGGTTGAAAAATACTTATCCAATATAATTAGGACATGTTTTCAGGTCATTATAATACCATTTTTACCTTTAATTACCCTATTTACTAATAACCATGGTAAATAAAATTCAAAAGTTACTATACACCAAAAATTATTGTCATCCTATTGAACCACATTTTACTTACTGATATCACCTGTGTCTCTTGTAGTATTTAAATTTAACTCAGATAATTAGTAAAATATTTTTTATCAAAATTTGAAAATGTGTCTAGAAGGTTTGTAAAAGATGGTAAAAAGTTCAATAAAATATAATATATATGAAATTATTGTAATATTAAATCATTGAATTACATTTTAATAATACATGTATTATTTATCTATTTTGAAATTCAAATAAATTTAAATTAAAAATAATTATTTAATTAAAAAGGCAGCTTTTAACAATAACGCAATGTTTTTCACTATTCATCAAAAATTGAATGTTTTTAGAAAAATAATGAAAATTAACCTAAACCTAATTTTTATATTCCAAATTCAAAAATGATTACTATTTTACGAAATTAAAACCATATATGTCTTATTAATTAATATAAATAAATATTTCTATTTTTAAAACCAGAAAGGGGTTTTTGAGAAGTAAATACTGTCAAAAGATTGATTTGTTTTTATGAACAATTTAATTGTAAAATTACTTCCAATGACGAAAATTAGATTAAATGATAAAAATATAATCTAATTATTCTTAAAAGACATTCAACTTTATATTTTAGCACTATAAATTAGTTATATTAAAAAAATTGTTTTCGATTAAAATTTAGTATTTTTCACTATTCATCAAAATAAGAATGTTATCAGAAAAAAATTGAAAGATTTTACAAACTAAATTTTTATGTCCCAGTTCTAGATAAGAAGTTTATTTGTTAATATTAAATATATATGTGTGTCAAATAATTTAATTTAAAAATGATTCACTATTAAAAGTCTGTAAAATTGCATTTTTTGATAAACACTTCTTTTATATGAAAAATTTAATTTGTTCTTATATTATGTTTACGAAACAAATAATATAGATTCTAGAATTATATAAAGTATATAAAATTCAAAATTCATTCAATACTATTCATAATGGCTTTTTGAACGGCTATTTTGGTAAGTCATGGTGCACTCGAACTCAGTGATGCATTTGGCACAATGTATTGAATTACATTAAAGAAAACAACTTACTATGAAATCTTAGGGTGTTACATTCTTCCACCATTTTGAAAATTACACCCTCTCAATTTTAAAATTGGGCTTGGGAACTTCATTTAATGTCCCACATTGGAAAAAGAGTCATGAAAAATATCACTTAAAGGAAGGACTGAAAAGTACAAAGGTCACCCGAGATAACCCACACTAGGATTCCATGTTGGAAAACATGGATACGGAAGATAAACTATGTTTCATGTTCATGGTGGATGCTGATATAAAACATGATTAGGAAAAAGTTAACAATAATAAAACCACAAACTTGTGATGGGTTAAATGGTCATTAGTTTCCTAATAGGAAAAGTAAAGGGACAATTTTTTTTTGTTTTAAGTTCCATTTCATAAAGTTGAGGAATTTATTTATGATATTGACTAAGAACACAAGGGTATATACATACTTTTCTAGAATAGGTTCATCCTTTAATAAAATTCAACCACTAACTCATCTTTTCTCCAAACGATTAGTATTTACAGTGACTTGGTGACACTTGTAGCTCTATAATCATCTTCAAGAGAGTCACATAATCCACAATGGATGACCTATGTATTTCCCATGACTTTAGAGATTAACCAAAACTAAAACGGTAAGTATTAGATCAGATGATCCTCGCAATGGACTATCCTTTATAGAAAGAAATAATAATCTTAATTTCCAATATTAAACAAACAATACCCAATGTTAAATAAAGACCATTCAATAACAAATTTTCCTTAAAATCATTCAATATAATCCAATCTATGATTAAAACCCAATACATAGAAACATTTAATCACATAGTCATTCATAGTAAATCTTAAAATTTATCTCCAAATAACACCAACTACTCTTAATGTCTAACATTGAAGTGTAATAAACTAAATAAAATATTCTCTATGATAGGTTAATCATATACATTAATAACCTAAATCTTAATAAAAAATACAGAATCATCCAAAATAAAAATCCACCATTAATCCTCATATTAAATCTCATAGTATTTTATTTTCCTTAAGCAAATAGTGTTCCCAATAGAGGGAAAATCTTCCAAAATAACATTTATCACATAATCACCAAATAATTTTCCTATACCAAGGATATCTATTTGATAAAAAAAAATACACATAATATACTTATTTTTTATCAAAAAATCATTTAATTAAAAAGAATTAGTCAGAATAACTAGGGACTTCACATAGTCCAGTGGTAGTCGATAAATCACAGTCGCACATTGGTTTTCAGTTCGATTCCCACAACTTTGTCTGACATAATGGGATGTCACACAGTCTGCGTGTTATAATTTTTAAAAAACTATATTTTATAACATTAGCAAAATGAGATAAATTCCTCATAAGAACCACAATATAATTTAGCCACAAATGTAATCTCAGACCTTATTTTTTCATCCCAAAAATAAATAATTTATAAAATCCTCATATTCAAGGATCATATAAACCCAAATGGTTCTTTAAAAAAACATACACAAAATAAAATATAATTCTTCCCCAAATAAAATTTTCACATAACAAACTGTAGGGTTACACATACAAGGAAAAATTACTACAAAGTAATCCCATAAATATTGATAATTATTACCTATAAACATTTTTCCATCCATTTATTTTCGCATAGGTTCTTCGTTGACCAAGTGGTTATGCTATAGAATAGTGTATTGACTCAGGTAATTCCCAAGTCCATTACATTTACAACAAATGACTGTAAATGGATTCTTAGGATCATTTTTATTTTCTACTATAGTACTTTTAATTTTTCCATGGAAATTCTTTAATTTATGTCCTTACTTCCCACACATAAAGCATTTTGTTGTTCCATTGAGACACTTTCTTGGGTGTCTCCTTCCAAATTGCATGAATTATGGTAATTGAGCTTTCTTTTCTCCATGGTCTCCACTACTGGAGATCTTTTCATTCTCTGCCTTCATGTTCTTTGTTGAGTTTGGGAGTTTGTTATTGTTTGTGTTGTTGATCATATATTTGGAAACCTTCTTCGGCATGAACATGATATCTTTTACACCTACCAACATTAAATTTAGTTTTTCATTTCCACCATCAGACCGCATTTTACATCATGTTCAATGTTAGTATGACTTCCATGGAATCTAGTCACTGACGAAAACCAGAAATCATAGTGTGAGTAAAAATATTCATAAAATCATTTAGAGATTATCATTACACATTATTTTCAATCTAAAACAACTTATAATTAACCAAGGATATTTATCTTCAACTTATATTAAAACCATTCAAATTAAGTTGTATAGAAAATTTGAGTTATCCTAAGCATATCCACCAAGTGTGTCGTAACTAAGAGTGCATCAAAGACCATTTTTGTGCACCAGTTCATATTCGAGTCTAGCTCAAAGTGGTGTTTTCAAGTTTTACCCCTAGATACATCTGTGCCAGAGCTGCCTCTACTAGCTCGTATCTTGAAAGGGATGAATTTCTTGAAAATTCACAAAATCTCTACATTACCAAAATTCTAGGATACTCTTATATACCAATCCTCAATGTCTATGATAGGGTATTGTTTCTCTAATCATAGTTTTTCTAAATCTAGTTTCCAAGGTTTTTACTAAACTACTGTGATACCAATTGTAACACCCAGATCCTAGTCACCCAAATTTGGTTCATTATAACATAACATTAGCATGATCACCAGAGATCAATTCTTGAATGAATGATTAGTTTACTTGACTTGGAATTACTAGATACTTACATAAGTTTTACATTACATCATGAAATAAAAAATCACAACATTTTTTCCCCTTTGAACACACTCATATCCCTTAGCCTATCCCTATAGATCAATCATAATATACTTTTTCACATCCTGGGAAGAAGAAAACATAAGAAATTAGTGAAATCAGATGCTTAGTAAGGATAAAAATATAGTGGAAACATTCATAAATAAGCATGACCATTTAAGGAAATTTATAAAAAAACAAAAGCCTTTTAAATTTAATATTCAGTATAATATAGAAAAATAAATCAAATAATTCCATTTACTTATTCACAAGGATATTCTAATAGTCTAATAATCACATGAAATATCAATAGATAGTTTTATAATGATGGAATGCATAATTCCGAATATCATAAATACATAGTCAAGTCCTTGTTCGATGACTAAAAATAAAAAATTTGTCAAGGACTTGTTCCAAGACACTAATTTGTCTCTTAAGACCTACCAATTCATCGAGGAGCTATAGTGGGCTACACCTATCACTTACTATGTAAAATGCATTCCTTATATGAAAATTTTGAAACATAATCTAAACATTAATATTAAAACTAGCATAAAAAATGTCAATATTTTAACCACAAACCATGAATGGTATAAAAATAGCACATCCATAGTCAAACCTAACTCATTAAATACAATATGGAAGACTGTATTATAATAAATCAGACTCAGTCAATAATAATGAATTATATTGACATAAATGAAAATAATATGTAAAATTATTTTAGAGAAATATCCACTTTTCCTTGAAAAAAATTAAAAGCCTCACTATTTATCAAGAAGTTGTCAAAAATATAATTTTGAACCAAGTATCCCATATAACTTTTAAAAATTTAAATTTAAATTTAAATTCAAAACATTAATGTCGGTATAATTAAATCCTTAACACCATTTTTAGAACATGTACATTAATGGGAAGGATTTACAATAATAAATATTTAAAACATTTTAAAAGATATTTAAGTTAGAGTTACTATGAAATTGATAAATTCTTAAATAAAAATAATTGAGGTAATAAAAATTTTCTAATATCATGAGAATAGAGGGATTGACGGTGGATGTGCTCGTATGGGGTTTTCGGCGCTATAGTTTCCCCCCACATTCATCCTCACCATGGTGGATATGCTATGAACTCTTCTGACGTTATCTGTTTCGTGTTTGCAGCTCATCCTCCTGCTGTAGTTTCAAGCTCGGACTCCATGGCGCTTCGGTTCAGGATACTCGGGTGTAAGACCGATTTCTGACGAGGTCGCTTTGTTCACCAGATCACTCTTTAGAGAATTTGTGGGATCGCGGTTTCTGGTGGCATGATGTCGTCCTGGTTTGTCAAAGCTTGAGGGTTGTGGTCATGATAAAAAGGATTTTTTGTTTCAAAGGCTCGTGGTGGTCTTCTCTGGTCTAGTTGTTGGAAGCGAAGAGATATTTTTGGTTGATCTATTGTGTTTGGGCTTGGTGATGGGTTTTCTCTCTCGACCTTTTTTCTGCTTTCTCATTTTTTGGATTATCATATTGTTGTTGATTCTTTTCCTACGGTTTTGTGTTGGTTTGCATTGGATGAATCTCTCCCGTAATCTCATTGTTTTTTGTTGCAAGACGGTTGGCTATACTCCTCCGGCCTACTAGGATTGATGATTTTCTTGCTGGCCCAACATTTCGGATTCAGTCATGCTCATTCTAAATCTATTTTCCTGGGATTTTCTTTTTGGAAGTACTTGTGATGGTTTGCAGTGGGAAGAACTTGTGACGGAAGGGGATTTGTGGTGATTTCTGGTTTTTCTGATGTTAATGTTCATTCTAGTTAATGATGTTAGCTTATGAATACGATGATTGTGGATTACAACGATGACGATTCCAATGGGTCTTGTTGGTGCGGGGGAGGCGAAAGGAGACGTTGGATGTGCTAGCCGTATGAATCGAGGTAGGCGTGTGACTCAAGAATCTTGGAAACCGAGATGGGTGAAGATGTTTTCTTAAAGTTGCAATTTGAAATTGAATTTTATGGGCTATTTCACAACTTTTGTTTGAAATGTAATGTTTCCCTCTAATATTAAAGAGGATTTTTGAAAATGAAAAAAATTTATTTGGTATATGTATAAGTTATTCATGATATACTATGTCAATGTACATTATGCACACCATATAAAAGTGAATTAGCTCATAACAAAAAAGAAGTCTTAATGGAATGTAAATTTAGATGAAATACCTTATAAAGACTGTATCCTTAGGTTAAGGATAAATCAATGAAATAATTATGTATGAAAAATATAAATACACTTAATATTATTGGATATTAAATTTAAATAAAACATAATACATTCACACATATTTTTAAAAAACAACACCAATGACTTGGATGTTTAACTCAATGAATGGAAATTGAGATAAGATTACTCTTATCATGTTCATATCAATGACTTGAGAGTTTAACAATAGATTGATTATGAGTATCAATATTATATCCACACAAAGGGGAGTGGAAAATACTAAATAAATAAATAAATAGTGATTTCTCATATACTCTTTGAGTATAATAATGAATTAAGTTTTCCTAAAACCCAATGAATGGAAATCGAAATTTGAAATTCCCTTACCAATTTGGTAACGTACAAAAAATACTCCCCATGGATGCAAGATAGTATAATGAAGATGTAAATACTGATAAATTAAAGTATATTACACAATGTGTACAATCATGGAAAGTACATATACCACACAAAAAGAAATTGTGGCAATATAACATAAATCTCACGAGAATAAGAAGTGAGATGAAAATCCATTACCTTGTACTTTTCCTTAGTTGAGGGTATGTTAAACTCCGGTATAATAGTTCAATAATTGATATTAAATTATAAAAGAACCACATACATAAATATGATATCATATATGGTTTTCTAATATTGCTTTGTTAATAATATATTAGTAGTATCATTATTTTGGGTGTTAACTGATTCCTTTTCCATTATATGTTTTATTACGTAAGTCACGTTTGTTATGGATAGAATATATTATATTTCTGTATAGATTGATAATAAGTTCTTAAACATTATTTTAAATAAAAAATAAAAATTATTCAAGAATAGTTACAATGGGAAATGAATCTCATCACGTTCGTGGAGACGGTGATCTGTACGTATGCACGAGCGACACTGTCACTCAATTAATGGTGAAATTGTATGAAATTAGATTGTATATAATATATAAAGAATCCTCAAAAAGTTATATTTATTATTTAATTCAATTATACTCATTATTATACCCTTCCAAATAATGATGTGTTGAAAAAGAAACTACACCACGATGTGGAGATGGTAAGCTATACGTACGCACGTATGGTGACATGGTCATTCATATGATGGATATAATAATTAATATAGTTTTACCATATTTATAATAATATCAAAATATTTTTAAGGTATTGGATTAATTATTTTGGTATGGAAAGAAAAAGAAAGAGGAAGTGGAATAATAAAAGAACTTTAAAAGGGATGGTGAAATTATTACCTCTTCTTTGGGTGTTTCCTTTGATGTGATCAAAAGGTCTCTTTAGGTTGGATTTTTTATCATTGTGAGGACTCTATGTTGAATTGAGGGTAGTTAGTAGAATATTTTTTAGGGGTTTTTTGAGCCAAAAGGCTTTGGATGTGTGAATTTGTGAGAAGGGGATGTACCCTTTTATAAGAGAGGTGAGGGTCACTTTAGGAAAAGCTTGGAATATTCTTTTTTTATAAAATCATTTTTAGTTTCTAATGGTTACAAATGGATTTATTTAGAGTATATGGTATATATGAGTATACATATTCTCAAAAAATAGGTTTTATAAAATTTTAGTTCACCATATTATCCTTATCTTTTAGATTTAATTCTTAGTTAAATAGTTTATCTTTTACCATGTATTCTTGTATTTTAATATTAAATGGTTAACTAATATATTATAAAATTACAAGATAACATAAAGTGGTTCATTAATGACATATCTATATTTATATAATTCATTTGTATTAACCTTATATTTTTAGGAATATTACATCATTTAATAATATAGTATTTTTTTAACTCATTTATGTCAATTTTGACATTATTTTGTATTTTGTTCATTTTAATGTAACAAAAACATGATTACTTAAAAAAAATTAAATCAACCCCAAAATGTCATATTAACCTGTTAAATTAGTTGAATTAATCAAAAGTCTCAATTTACATTTATTTTGATATTTATAATATCAATTATTTTAATCGTCTATTTATATGATACGTTTTTCATCATCATTGTATCATAAATAAATTTAAATATTTAATGTATAAATATTATAAATAAAATTCCACGATTTAGGAAATATTTTTTTCTTTCTAATGAATATTTATAGAAAAATTTATCTTATGTATAATCAAATATTAAAAAAAATTTAGTTATTAAAATTTGAAATTAACACTTTTAACACTTATTTAAATAAAATATTAATAAATGTCCTAATCTAATCCATGTCGATAAAAAATGATACTATTTTATTTATAAGTTTAGTTTTGGTCAAAATACACTTATCCAATAGAATTAGTACATGTATTGGGGTAATTGTAATATCATTTTTACCATCAATTACCCAAATTACTTTTAATCGTGGTAAATAAAATTCAAAAGTTACTATGCAAAAAAAATTATTTTCATGCTATTGAAACACATTTTAATTACCGACATGAACCATTTCTATCAGGTTTTTAAAATTCAACTCACAGAAGCGGTAAAATTAACTTTTATGCAAATTTTCAAATGTATATAGAAGGAGGGTAAAAGATAGTAAAAAGTTCAGTAAAATTGTATATATCTAATATTATTATAAAATGACTTCAATTAATTAAATTTGTCTAATATAGGTATTATTTATATATTTTTACATTAAAATAAAATAAAACTAAAAATAATTATTTGAAAAAAAATGTCAGCTTTAAACAATAAGGTAGTATTTTTCACTATTCCACAAAAATTGATGGTTTTTAGAAAAATACCAAATATTTACTCAAAGATAATTTTGATATCTAAAAATAAAAAATTATGTATATATTAAAAAATTAAAAACATTTTAGTTATATTAATTAATTTAAAAAATATTTCAGTTGTCAAAAACCAGAAAGTGGGGTTCTGAGAAGTAAAAACTATCAAAAGATTGATATTTGTTTATGTCCAATTAAAATGTAAAATTACATCCAATTACTAACATGGGGTTAAATAATGAAAATATAATCTAATTATATTTCAAAACCATTCAGATGTATAATTTTACACTATAAATTATTTTTATTAAAAAATTTATTTTTAATTAATGTTTAGAATTTTTCATTGTTCATAAAAATATGAAAGTTATTCGAAAAGAACCGAAAATTTATCCTAACTAAAATTTTATGTCCTAATTCTAAATAAGAATTTTATTTTGTCCAATTGAATATAAAAAAGTGTCAAATATTATATTTAAAAAGGCATTTCCATCAAAAGGTGTTAAAATTTCATTTTTTGAAAAATACTTCTTTTATCTAAAAATTGAATTTGTTCTCATATTATGTCTAAAAACACAGAATATTGATTCTTGAATTATATGGATTATATAAAATAAAAAATGAAGTTAATACTATTCATAAATTCTTTTTGAACGACATGTTTGGTATGTCGTGGTGTGCTTGAACTCAGTGTTTTGTGTAGGACAAGCTATTGAATTAAATTAAAGAAAATAACTTACTATTAAATATTGGGGTGTTATAGGACTACATTTAGAATAAGGTATTTCCATTATGTGTTTTCTGTAATTTTGTTTGATTTGATGAACACAACATTGGTTTTTACTGTTGTGATGAATATAATATTCCACCTATACCTAGAGCAGTTAGTGGTGGTTTTGTGGATGTCATATTGGCATAATATAATACTCACAATGATCATGACCAACATATTTAAATCATTCTATGCGCACTGAGAGAATAATGACTATATTCCATGCTATATATGTGTCAATTTGAGATTGATCAGTTACACTTCTTGGGCCACATCATCTTTGAGGAATATATGCCAGTGGACCTAGAGAAGGATAATGTAGTGGTTTCCTAAGAGTATCCAAATATCATTTTAGATATATTTAGATTCTGGTATTGGAGGAATATTAATTTAGGTTCATCCAAGACATTTACTGAATGGAGACTCCACTTTTGTGATTGAACAGAAAGGGGATAATGTTCGAATACTCTAGAGCATGTGAGAATTTCTTCTTGGAGTTGAAGAACCAATTGACATTGAGACCAATCCAAATCCTATGAGAGATATGGGATGAGTATACAATGTTTTTTGATTTTTTTGGATAGGTATTTGAGTTTTGTTGATGTAAGCAGACCACGTTTTGACATATGGGTCTTATCAGTAGAGGCCACATGAATGAAACTTCCCTATGCATGACATCGAATTAGATACATTTTTTATTCCTTGAATTGTTGGGGGAATTATCCATTGGGAGAGAATTTTACTATATATAATAATGAAAATATATTAAAGATTTTTTTTCAAATATATTTAAATCTCCAGAAGTAGATGTGTGTAACAACCTAAGATTTCATAGTACGTTATCTCATTAATGTAATTCAATAGCTTGCACTACACGCATCACCGAGTTCAAGCGCACCACAACATTCCATACTAGCCATTCAAGAAGAATTTATGAATACTATTAACTTTAACTTTAATTATATATATATACCATATAATTTTAACATTCATATTTGTTGCATTTTATACATAATATAAAAACAAATTCATTTTTCAGATAAAATAAGTATTTTTTAAAAAAATGCAATTTTAACACCTTTTAATGGAGAATTTTTTTTAATATAATATTTGAAACATTATTTATATTAAATTTGACAAAATAATCTTTTTAATTAGAATAGGGACATACAAATTTAGTTTGGATAAAATTTTTGGGTTTTTATGATAACTTTCATATTTTGATAAATAGTGAAAAATAATAAATTTTAATTGAAAAACAAATTTAATTAAAATAACATATAGTGTTAAATTAAACATTTGAATGGTTTTGAATTATAATTAGATAATATTTTTACCATTTTATCTAATGTTTTTAATTAGAAGTAATTTCAAGTTGAAATTGGACACAGACAAGTGAAAATATTTTGATAGTTATTATTTCTTAAAAACACGCTCTTTGTTTTGACAATGTGAATTAATTTTAAAATAATTTATGCCACTTATGTTTTTTGAATATGGAAAAATGGATTCCATATTTGGAATCAGGACCTCCAAATTTTGTGAATAGGTAACTTTTATTTTTACACATTATGAATATTTACATCAGTGAATATTTTATCTACCATGGTTAAAGGGGTAAATCTGGTAAATAAGGGTAAACAAATATATTATAATAATATTAAATTACCATAACATGTGTCTTATAACTATTGGATGATAATTATCTGACCATGGGCATCCTTGTGTCGATTATGGGACCCCATGGAGCCACTTGAGAGTGATAATGACATTTTATATTAAATAATCTAATGTAAATACATAAAAAAGCATATATCTTTAAGTGAAAATTTTTTTATGAGGTTATATAACTGATATATTCGACTATAAATATTCATTAGAAATACATAACGATTTAAAACATCATGCTATTTTATTTATAATTTTTATACATAAAATAATTATATTTATATATGACATAATAATGATGCATTATTTTCCTAATTAATGAAAGAATCAAATAAATGATACTATAAATATTAAAATAAATATAATTTAAATTTTTTATGATATAAAGTAATTTTATAGGTTAATATGACATGGTATTATTGATTCAAGGTATTTTGTTCGAATAAATCAAGTTGTTATGACTTTCAAAAAAACCAAAACTAAATAATGTGAAAAATGGCATAAATGATTTTTTAAAACAAATACTATATTATTAAATGATATAATCATCCTAAATATCTAAGGCTTGGCCTAAATACTTATATAATGATATATATATAATTAATGATCAACTTGAGGTTCTCTTGGAATTTTATAGTAAGCTTATTAACAAATTATTATAACAATACAATAATACATGGTAAAAGTTAAACTATTTAACTAAGAGTTAACTCTAAACGATAAGGTTAATATGGTGACCTAAAGCTGTCTAAAATCTATTTGTTGAGATATTTTAAATACATCCCCACCTTATCTTCTAAATAAGTCATTTTTTATCCATTATAAAATGAAAATTATTTTATTATAAACTAATATTTCAAACCTTTCATAAAGTCACACTCACCGCTATTTTAAAAGGTCACTTCCCCTTCTCTCAAAATCACACCTCCAAAGCCATTTGGCTTAGACAAAACCAGACATAATTTCCACCCAACTTCCCTCAAATAAACCTAGTGTACTTATGTTTATCAAAAATCCATCCTAAAGAGCCCATTTGATCAACTCAAAAGGAAACACCCAAAGAAGAGGTAATAATTTCACCACCCTCTTTCAAATTCTTTCCATATTCCACTTCATATTTAATTTTTGTTTCTATACCAGAATAATAACTCAAATACCTCCTATATACTGTGATATTATTATAAATATGGTAAAATCATATTCTTTATTCTATCCATCCTATAAATGACAAAGTCACCATATGTGCGTACGTACGACTAATCGTCACCACCTCGTGGTGTAGTTTCTTATTCAAACACTTCATTATTTGGATGGGTATAATAATGTGTATAACTGACATAAAAAAATATAACATGTTAATTATTCTTTATATATGATATACCATCCAACTATAGAATATTTCACCATCAATATAATGATATTGTCGCTCGTGCATACGTACGGATTACCGTCTCCCCGACGCGATGAGATTTATTTCCACATTCAATATTCAATAATGATTATAAAAATATATATTATTAATAATTATGTAATATATTAAATAATAATTCTACTTAATATATATATATATATATATGTATTTATGTACATACATATATCTTATTCCCTTACTTCTGTTCAATACGATATGAAAACGGAAACCGCGTTTATGCATACGTATGACCTACCGTCTCAAAAAACGGTGTTTTTCATTTAAAATATCTATATAATATACATATTTATATTATAAATATATATGATATAAAAATCATGTGTCATATTTTGGAATTATGTAAATCATGATCTAAATGATTCGATCAAGAATAACAAGTTAAAACACATAAGATAATGAAAGAGATTATTACCCAAAATATTAATTTAACATGGAAGTAATTATTAAATGGGTAATATAAAGTCATAAATTAATCATGTATAATATAATAAATATGAATATGGTTCTGGTATAATTTAATAACATACTATGTTCATTATACAAGAGGTTAAATGTACCCCCAACCAAAGGAAAGTGCATGGTAAGGGTTTATTCCACAATCTATTTATTATCTGAGATTGTCTTTAGGTAATTATCTACCAGGACATATTTATTATCCATTTAAATTTTCAAAAAAGAGTTTTAAAAGGTATTCTTTTTAAGGTACTTTTTACTAAAACATCATTTTAAGTGTTTTAAATATTTATTCTCTTAAACCTTTCTCATTAATGTCCATGTTTTCAAAATGGTTTTGAGGATTTATTTATATGGACATGAATGTTATAAAATGATAATTCCTTTCATAAGTTTCAAATTAGTATGGTAAACTTTGATTAAAAACTATCTTTTAAATTACTTCCTTTAAAAATTATGTGACTTTTAACTGATCTCATGAAAAAAGAATATTTCTCTCAAAGATTTTTACTGATCATTTTCAACTATGTCAACATCCTTTGTAGGATATTATTCTTGATCAAGGTTGATTTATTACACAAATATTCCATATTGTATTGAAGTTTTTCCAATATGTTTGACTAGGGATGTGTTATTTTTATACCATTCATGGTTTATGGATAAAGTATTGACATTTTTATGCTAGTTTAACTATGAATGATTATGGCATGTTTCAACCGTTTCCTATGAGTAATGTATTGGACATAGTAAGTGATTGGTGGAGCCCACTATGGCTATTCGATGCATACGTAGGTAACATGAGAAAATTAGACATTGAATTGTATGAGGCCTTTCCCAATTTGATATATGGTTTTGGATGAGGCCTTAATCATTTATAGACGTCTTGGCCGAGGCCTAGACAAAATGTTTCAGAATGTCCAACATTATACATTCCCTCATTATGAAAATAATATTAATGATTCATATGCTAATTCTACTAGTAGAATGCCCATGATTATGTTTTATTATGGAATAATTTACTCCTCTTATATTCCTTCCATAAAGTTTTCATGTTTATTATTTGTAAAGACAATTGTTTTCATTTATTCTCCATGTCTAATGTTTATTTTATCTCCCGCTAAATTATTTACCATTAATGAGCATCTAAGCTCACCCATTTCTTTTGTTTTGTTTTCCCAGGATGAGAAGAAGTATATTATGACATACCTGTAGGGACTGTATAAGTGATATGAATGTGGTCAATGGATACAATGTTGTTGTTATTTTTCATTTTGTAATTTAATATAAAACTTATGAATGTATCTAGTACATCCTAGAATACTAAATTGATCGGTATTTAAAGACATGATTCCTTTTATCATGCCAATGTATTAAAATAATGCACTAGCTCCTGGCTTCTGGGGTCGGGGCATTATAGTTTATATCGGAGTAAGTTTAGTACATACAATGGAAACTAGATTAAAAAAACCCTGATTAGAGAACATTACCCTAAGATAGAAATTGGGGATTAATATGGAAGAACTTCCTATAATTTTGGTAATGTAAATATTTTGTGTATTTTTCAAGAAATACATCCCTATATATATGAGCAGGTAGAGGAGGCTCTGGCATAGAGGTACCTAGGAGTAAAAACACTTACAAGGAGTTTCAGGCTTGATGCAGGGTATCCTAGTACACGTCAATGGGCCTTGCAGCACTCTTGGTTCGGAATCTCCCGGGGGATATTCTTAAGAGAATTCAAATTTTCATTACAAGAAATTATGAATTATTTAGGTGTAAATACATCGTCAAAGAAAACATTTTATGATTAAAGATTATATGATTAATGTTTTCAATTTACATTAGGTATTTTAAAATTTTGGAATTAGGCATTGCTATTCATAAACTAACCTTGTCTATGACAATGTTTATAAATGGTTCCTAGTAGAAGGAATGATAATTACAACAATACGCATGATCAGAAGATTAAGAAGGATCATATCATTCATGTTATTAAGACAAAATTTAAAAGGGAAATAATCTATTATGTATTCTATTCATTTGAATAAATAACATCATGTGTTAATAAGATAAGTAAAGAATTATCTGAGTCCTATGGCTTCTAAGGGAAGAAAGAGAATAAAATTATGGAAGAGATAAACTAGGATTAAAGGGTGATGGGAAAGAAAGATTTTACCATATGTGATTACTATGGAAAGAATCACCCTGGTAAATGATTGAAGGGAATGGAAGTTTTTTTATAAGTGTGGAGAAAAAGGAGACCAAGTATGAGATTTCAAGGGTAAGAAAAAGGTTTCAAATGTACAATGATTCATCTCCAAGGATTCGATACACTACGTGAATCAATGTCCAAATCATCAGAGTATACCCCAAAAGATTATATTGTATAATACTAAAGATAAGATATTACGGAAGATAAATATGAATAATTTTAGTTCTTATGTTGTTAAATTATTGTGCCATTTGAGTATTTTATTAATGATGTACATGTTATAATAATTATAGAGTATATAAGGATTGTACTGCAATATTATTTAATTAAGGACTTGAGATTGTTGAAACCAAGAAAAGTGACTCAATAGCTAGTTAATTTGTTTTGGAAAATATATGGTTGAGAGAAAAATAAACCATAATAGGTTTCTGATACTGAGGTAGTGATTTTGGAAAAAGATATCATAGATTTTGATAAATAATATTTGATATTCTTGACTACTTTGAAACTAATTAATTGTTTGTTTATTCCATTATTGTTGGAGTTTACAAAATTTTTAGATATAAAGATTATATCCAGTATTCTATAATTAATAATGGAGAATGAATGTAATAAATAAATTATAATAGTAATTTAGGGTGTTACTATTTCTTAAAAGAATACATGATGAAGGTATTCACATGTTATTACGTGGAAAAAAGATCATCATTGTGTTTATATTCCGTATAAATTTTGGACTACAAGTTTGGACAGAAGCATTTTGGATTAGTATAAAGGTTGGAATGGATTAAGTTTGACATTAGATACTATTCTTATTGTTAAATCATTTCTTAAGATTATTTTTGGATTGTTATAAAAACGGATAACCCGGAGGTCGGGCGACAACCAGTCACATCCAGAATGGCCACGAGTCTTGAACCCACAACCGAAAGGAGAAATGGATGCATCACCTACCACTGGCCTATGTGATGTTCTAGTTTTTATAATTTAGGTTTTTTAAATAGTCAAACAAATGAATTATAAAATCATTATTTTTGAAACCTAATACGATTTGGATAAATAGAATATTTTTGAATTCTATTATCTTTTGGTGTGAAAGATGAGTTTGTCATTGGAATTAGTTGAATGATGAAAATCTACTTATAAATTATATTTTTTTCCTCTTATTATATTAATAAATTAATTCTCAATATTTAGGGAAGGTATCTTAAAATATAAAATGTGTTATCCTAATACCTTATGTTTTTTGAACCGATGATATTTTAAATCATAATAAATTGATGGATTTGAGGCCCTCAATTTTACTCTTGTTTGTGATTGATGACCTCATAACTCCCTATAAGTATTTATGATTTTACTCAAATTAAGTGTTTCTAAATTTCACTAATGTTCTCATAATAGAGATCATAATTTGGTGGTGACTTTTTCATTTCCATTTCCCTCTTATTAAGACGAAATTTTGTTAACCCAATTTCTGATTAGGTTTTTCCACAAAGGTATTTTTTTTATTTTTAACCTTTTATTTTCAAATAACAATTTCAAATTTCAAGGACGTGATTTATTGAAGGAGGGGAGAATTTAACACGTCACAATTTCATAGTATGTTATCTCATTAAAGTAATTCAATAGCTTTCGCTACACAAAACAACGAGTTCGAGCACACCACAACTTACCAATCTAGCCGTTCAAAAAGCATTTATGATTTTATGAACTAAATTTTGAATTATATATATACTATATAAATTTATCATCCATATGTTTTACTTTTTAGACATAATATATGAACAAATTCCATTTTTCAGATAAAAGAAACTTTAAAAAAAATGCAATTTTACCACCTTTTAATGGTGAACCCTTTTTAAATACAATATTTGACACTTTATTTATATTAAATTTGAAAAAATAAACTACTTATTTAGAATCGAGAAATAAAAATCTAGTTTGTATAAAATTTTGGTGTTTTTTGTTAACTTTCATATTTTGATGAATAATGAAAAATACTAAACTTTAATTGAAAACAAATTTTTTAATTTAAATAAAATATAGTGTTAAATTATAAATTTGAATGGGTTTTAAGTATAATTAGATTATATTTTTACCATTTTATCTAACTTTGGTCATTGGAAGTGACACGTGCCTGTCGTGGGGTGTGGCCAAAACAATTATTTACTATGTTAAAATATAGTATAGTAGTTAACCTAAGTTGTCTCCAGAGAGGAGCGCACAACAATCATGTTTGTCACTTTGTATTTGAATTTGTTTGATTTTGAAAACAATGAAACAAAACTAAATAAAGAAATAAAGTATAATATTTAAAACAAATTGAAAAGGAATGTGATTAAAAATAGTTATAATTATTGGGTGATCAGGTTGGGTTTGGTTTTCCAATTATAATATTATCATAGTTATTATTTATTCATTCCTTTTTTATTAAATCGATTAAAATGAGATTTCACAATCGATTCATCTCACTTATTTGATTAATGATGTTGGGGAGATTAAACCTTACTAAAATATTAGTTTGGTATAATCACTATCCTTTTGTGAAAGAGTTGTAGAGAATACCCTCAATTGATTAAGGCAATTCCCAATTAGGTCTTGTTAATCCCAAACAATCTTGAATATTCAGTACAAATCTCATACATACTAACGATCGCCAAGTACTTCACCACTATGTTCTGATTTATTCCATCGTATACCAGAACCTAGTGGGGGATATAATTATCATTAAACAAATAAATAATAACAACTAAATATAAAATCAAATACAATCGCACAAGATAATATAAGCTGTTTTTACAAATGAATCCAACTTCATAATAAAGAAAACATTTTATAACATTATGCGCATGAACTCATACATTACAAAATAGAAAACCTAACCTTCCCCAATCACTCATAATATTTACCCCACCATGGTATGGTTAATTGAGTAGAAGGGGGAAGATTAATAAATTACAAAACTAAAAATAACAAAGAAAGAAAAGAAAAAACCATAACTTTCTCCTCCAGAATCTTTCCACCAGAAGTTCAGTTCTCCCACCTCCTGGCCAAATGAGGCCGAGGTCCCTTCTTATAGGAGGTGGAGAATGAAGTTGGACATCCACCCACGCAGTTTGAATGAATTTGGAGCCGTGTGGAAGTAGTTATGGCCAATTTAGTAGACTTGACTTATTCTGGCCACCAATCACCTTCTAGTAGGCTTTAGAACCCAGCTAGAACCAATGAATTTGGAGTCCGGTGGTCCAAGATATGGTTCATTGAATGTGGTGTGGTCTATTCTGCTGGCCAGAGGAAGTGTTCACATTGACCGAAATGTCTGGGAATGTTGGAGTTCGAATTGGCTTTTCTTTTTGAAGACTTATATGTAGCCCACGAATCATGAAATCCTATAAAAAAGGAATCAGGTGAATTGGATACAAAATGTAGGAGTTATGTTTGATATACAGAGGCAATATAAATATGTTTAATGTCCAAAATTAACCACTTTCCACATTTAAGCTGGAAACACACCAAAAGTCATAAAATGACGCAAATAAAATAAAATTGATTAATGTGAAGTGATTAAATCAATTAAAAACATATGTATAAATATAGAAATGTTATCTCTGTCAATTCCCCCACACTTAGCACTTGGACTCCTGAACAAGTAAACATCGACATCAAATCATAGTAAATTTAAAACATATATTCATGAGATCCATTAATTTAATACCAATAAACAAAAGATATCATGCCTCATAAAACACTATTATTTCAAGTTCATAATTTTATATTATTAAATATATTTACTCTTCATTTATCCTCCCATGCACACAAAACACATACCTAAAATACATTTTTTTTCTCATCACAGAAATATCAATTTTTAACAATGTCTTTCTCATCCAATACTCATGCAAGGGTCACCATAGGCTTAATAAATTCCTATATCTTCACCCGATGTGAGTCAAGAACATATTTTTATCATGAGGACTTTATAAAGGTTGTTCTATGGCTTTAGGTTGGTAGTATTTTGATGTGAAAAATTCTGTGGCTGAATAAAGAGTGCTTGGATCTTTTTGAAGTAAAATTTCATTATTCTAATTTAAACTTAAATATGGTATCCTCCTCACTCCCCTATGTAATAAATCATCTCCACTAGAATGAAAAATCAGTGAAATTTCACACCATTCATCATTTTAGCAGCAATATTTTCAATCATCTCAAACATGATTTTTCTTGAAAGCTTCAGATAGGCACAACTTTTTTTCTCCTTTGGATGATCCAGAATGGCACAACTTTCAACTGAATTATTTTTTTCAGCAATAAGAACATCTCTTCAACATTTTAGTTTCCACCCAAATTATCTCCAAATGATTTAGTACAACAAAAGACAGCTTCCCCCACATTTAAGTTCAACTAGATTATGCAATTTCACTTCTAGAGCAGGTTGGATAGGGAAAATTGACTTGTAATGTGGCTAACCTAACATGTTTTCCATGGCTTCTATGGGCTTCAAGGATTAAATTTATAAGGTAGGCCATTATAAAAAGGATTATCTAAAAAAGGGGGCTTTAAAATCAAAGAAATGCTTCAATCATTTAAAACACATGTACCTCAAACCCTCATGTTTTGACAGGAATAAATAAAATTCTTGTTAAATCAAGCATGGTATGGTTCTCTCAAGAAATGAGGTGAAAGAAAAGATTTTGAAAATTAGGTTTAGAATCCTCACAGGAAAGTTATTTCAAATTTAAGGACAGTGATATTTGTCCTTGGATTCAAAAAACAGAGTATTTTTTCATGAAATTCATAAATAATTGAACTTGAAACAAAGTCATTTTCAGCATTCATTTAAGCTAAGTTTCTTGAAATAAATTATTTCACTCATGGAGATGGGTTTCAAAAATATCAATGATAATCATTTCAGCTCAAAAGTTTCAAAAAGACATAAAAATTTGAAAAAAACACATTTTTTAAATAATTAAAAATTCTAAACTACAAAGGTTCCCTCCACCACACATAAATGATGCAGTGTCTGCAATGCATTCAAATTGAATTAATATGTAATATTATTTTTAATTAAATCATAGCAGTCAATAAAGTGTAAATGAATGGTATTACCTGATTTATTGGTAGTGCAATTTTGATATAAGCTCCTAAGTGTTGCACACATAAAAACCTACAAACAAATGTAGATAATAAAAACATACTAAATTTATTAAAATTAAAGAAAATAGAAATAGATTGAGAATAGAAGGATAGTTCTTGGTTTAATCCCCCAAGTGGGCCCTGAGATTTGACTGCCTCTAGATGGGCAGTTTTAGTTGGTTATCCCCAATCCGATGGTGGGTGAAGTTTCTTTAATATGAACCACTAGAACTTCTTCTTTCTATCTTTAACTTCTTCCTTTATATTGAGGACTACATGGAGATGGTACGACAAATACACCCCCATTAAAATGATATGCATCTTGTATGGTGGGTTTAGGATAAATAACAGGTCCTCCTCTTTATTGGTTTCCAATTTCACAACTTCTTCTTGATTCTCCAGTGGTTCCTCAAGGCATGCTGCATCAAAAGAATATTCAAAGGGAAAATTAGAGAGTAATTCAATTTGAATAAAATTAAAGCATAATGAATCAATATAAAGCTATTCCCTTTCAAATTAATCATCTTGTGTCTCTTTTTCCTCAAGAAAGTCCAATTGTATCTCATCTTTAACTCCTTCCTATAAGCATTCATCTAGTTGAGGGAGCTTTGTATATTCTTCTTCAGGTGTATCTTTTTCTTTTTCCTCATCCACCAAGGCAATACATTTGTTTTCCAAACATGAAAATTTCAAGAAAGGGAAGGTGATACTCTATTCAGATTCTATATAATTAGAATGAAAAGAGTTAACAAAATGATTATCTCCCTTAAGTAGCTTGAATTCAATTGCTTCTTCAGTATGAGGTTTCTCTTGTAGTTGAATTTCACAAGATAGAGGTAGGTAGTCAGGCTCCTCCATCTTTTCTTCCACCCCTTTGGTGATGTCTTCCTTTATTGGTTCTGGATCTTCTTCTTTGTAAGGAATATATGGATCAAGTAGTTCTTCACACTCATTATAGAATTTATCTAGATCTTTTTTCTCTCCCACATGTATCTCAATAGGTAATTATTCCTTCTTGTCCTCCTTGGGTTCATTCATAGGTTCTGGTTTTTCCATCATTGCACAGACATATTCAAATGCAAGTTCTACTTTGTTCTCTAGTTTTGCGATGACATTTTTAAGTTCTTGCATCTGTACTATATCATAACCAGCCTCATCTACTTGTTCTAAATGTGGGTAGTTGTTACATGAATTAAATAAATAATCATTTGAAAACATCATGTAATTTTTTTTAACTTTTTTTTGAAAAAATGTGAAGTATTAATAATTAGATTGCGGCACTGCCTCCCCAGCAACGACGCCATGTTTTGACACGTGCCTTTCATGGGGTGTGGAAAAAACAATTATTTACTTAGTTAAAATATAGTATAGTAGTTAACCTAAGTTGTATCCATAGAGGAGCACACAATAATCATTTTTTTCACTTTGTATTTGAATTTGTTTGATCTTGAAAAAAATGAAACAAAAATAAATAAAGCAATAAAGTATAAGATTTAAAACAAATTGAATATAATGTGATTAAAAATAGTTATAATTATTGGGTGATCAGGTTGGGTTTGGTTTTCTAATTGTAATGTTATCATAGTTATTATTTATTCATTCCTTTTTTATTAAATAGATTAAAATGAGATTTCACAATCACTTCATCTCACTTATTTGATTAATGATGTTGGGGAGATTAAACCTTACTAAAATCATAGTTTGTTATAATCACTATCCTTTTGTGAAAGGGTTGTATATAATACCCTCAATTGATTAAGGAAATTCCCAATCGGGTCTTGTTAATCCCAAACAATCTTGAATATTCAGTACAAATCTCACATGTACTGACGATCACCATATACATCACCACTATGTTCTGATTTATTCCATCGTATATAGACCAGAACCTTGTGAGGGATATAATTATCATTAAACAAATCAATAATAACAACAGAATATAAAATCAAATACAATCGCACAAGATAATATAAGCTGTTATTACAATTGAAACCAACTTCATAATAAAGAAAACATTTTATAACATTATGCGCATGAAATCATACATTACAAAATGGAAAACCTAACCATCTCCAATCACTCATAAGATTTACCCCACCATGGTATGGTTAATTGAGTAGAGAGGGGAAGATTAATACATTACAAAACTAAAAAGAACAAATAATGAAAAGAAAAAACCAAATGTTTCTCCTCCAGAATTTGTCCACCAGAAGTTCAGCTTCAGTTCTCAAACCTCCTGGCCAAATGAGGCTGATGTCCCTTCTTATAGGAGGTGACGAATGAAGTTGGCCATCAACCCACGAAGTTTGAATTCATTTGGAGCAGTGTGGAAGTAGTTATGGCCAATTAAGTAGACATGACTTATTCTGGCCATGATCACCTTCTTGTAGGCTTTTGAACCCAGCTAGAACCAATGAATTTAGAGTCTGGTGGTCCAAGATATGGTTCATTGAATGTGGTGTGGTCCATTCTACCGGCCAGAAGATGTTTTCACATTGACCGAAATGTTTGGGCATGTTAGAGTTAGAATTGGCTTTTGTTCCTGCAGACTTATATGTAGCCCACGAATCATGAAATCCTAAAAAAAAAGGAATCAGGTGAATTTGATACCAAATGTAGGATTTATGCTTGAAATACAGAGGAAATATAAATCTATTTAATGTGAAGAATTAACCACTTTTCACATTTAAGCTCGAAACTCACCAAAAGTCATAAAATGATGCAAATAAAATCAAATTGATTAATTTTAAATGCTTAAATCAATTAAAAACATATGTATAAATATGAAAATATTATATCTGTTATGATGTAATTTCAATTTTCAATTGGACACAAACAAGTGCCAATCTTTTATGTGATTATTTATTAAAAACATGCTCTTTGTTTTGACAATGGGAATTAATTTAAAATTTATTTCTTCCACTTATGTGTTTTCAATTTGGAAAAATGGATTCCATATTTTGAATAAGGAGGTAAAAATTGTGTATATATTTAACTTTTATTTTTAGACATTATGAATATTTACTTTAGTAAATACTTTATTTACCATTGATAAAAGGTAAAAATGGTAAATAAGGGTAAAAAATATTTTTATAATAATATTAAATTACCATAACATGTGTCTTATCCCTATAAGATGATACATTTACAACCGTGGGAATCTTTGAGTCGATTTTGGGACCCCATGGGGCCACTTGAGAGTGATAATGACTTTTTATATTAAATAATCTAAAGTAAAGACAAAAATAACAAAAGCATTTATCCTTCAGTAAAAAAAAATTTATACAAGGTTATATAATTGATTTATTATACTATACATATTAATTATAAATCTAAAAATATTTCCAACATCATGTTTTTTGTTAAATTTTTGTACATAAAATAAATATATCTATATATGACATAATAATGATGCATTATTTTTCTTTATTAATGAGAGAATAAAATAAATGATATTATAAATATTAAAATAAATAAAATATGAATGTTTTCATGCCATAAAATAATTTTATAGGTGAATATGACATGTTATTATAGATTCAATGTATTTTATTCGATGTAATCAAGTTTTTATGACTTTCACAAAAAACAAAAACTAAATAATGTCCAAATTGACATAAATGAGTTTTTAAAACAAATATTATATTATTAAATTATATAATAGTCCTAAAATTCTAAGGTTTGGCCTTAATAACTATATAATAATAGATAAGACATTAATTGACCACTTGGGGTTATCTTGTCATTTTATTGTAATTTTATTAACCATTTATTATAATAATACAAGAATACATGGTAAAAGATAAACTATTTAACTAAGAGTTAAATTTAAAAGATAAGGTTAATATGGTAATCTATACCAGTATAAAAAATATTAGTTGAGATTATTTCAACCCATCCCCACCTTATCCACTAAAAAATATGTTTGGAGTCATTATAGACAAAAAATGACTGTATAATAAGTTAATATTTCAACCCTTTCCTAAAGTGACCGTCACTCCTCTTATAAAAGGGAACTTCCCCTTCTCTCAAAATCAAACCACCAAAGCCATTTGGATCAGCCAAACACGGACCAAATATTCTCCCAAGTTCCCTTAAATAACCATATAGTCATTACATTGATCATAAATCCAACCTAAGGAGCCCATTTGATCAACTCAAAAGGAAACACTCAATGAAGTGGGAATAATTTCACCACCCTCTTTCAAGTTCTTTCCTTCTTCCATTTCATATTTCTTTGTTGTTTCCATACCAAAATAATAACTCCCATACCTCCTTCATAATATGATGTTATTATAAATATGGTACAACTATATTCAATATTCTATCCATCCTATAAATGACAAATCACCATACGTCTGTATGTACGGTTTACCGTCTCCACGTCGTGATGTAGTTTGTTATTCAAACACTTCATTATTTGGATGAGTATAATAATGTGTATAATTGATGTAAATAATAAATATAACTTGTTAATGATTCTGTATATATTACATACCATCAAATTAAATACGATTTCACAATCAATATAATGAATTGTTCACTCGTGCGTACAAACGGATTAAAGTATCCACGACGCGATGAGATTCATTTACACAATAACTATTCAATGATGATTATAATAATATTTATTATTAATAAGTATGTAATTTATAAAATAATAATGCTACTTGATATATATATATATATATATATGTATGTATGTATTTACATATATCTTATTCACTTACTTCTATTTAATATGATATGAATACAGAAAGAACGTTTATGCGTACGCACGACCTACCGTCTCTATAAACAATGTTCTTCATTCCATATATCGATATATTATACATATTTATATTCTAAATATATAATATATATATATATAATGTGTCATATTTTGAATGTATGTAAATTTTGATCTAAATGATACAATCAAGAATAACAAGTTGAAACACATATGATAATGAAAGTAATTATTTCCTGAATTGTTAACTTTACATGAAAATATTTATTAAATGGGTTGTATAATGTCATAAATGAATAATGCATGATATAATAAAAATGAATATTGTTCTGGTACAATTTAATAACATACTATGGTCATTAAATATTAGGTTAAATGTAACCTCGACCCAAAGAAAGCCCAAGGTAAGGGTTAATTCCACAATCTCTTTATTATATGTTGTTGTTTTTACGTAAGTATCTACTAGGAAATATTTATTATCCATGTACATGTTCTATAAAAGAGTTTTAAAATGTATTATTTTTAAGGTACTTTTTACTAAAACATAATTTTAAATGTTTTAAAGATTTATTCTTCTAAACCATTCTCATTAATGTCCATGATATCAAAATGGTTATAAGGATTTATTTATATGGACATGAATGTTTTAAAATGATAATCCCCTTCAAATGTTTCAATGTGGTATAATACAATTTGATTCAAAACTATCATTTAAATTAATTACTTTAAAAATTATGAGACTTTTAAATGATTTCATCAAAAATGGATATTTCTCCCAAAGATTATTACTGATCATTTTCAACTATGTCAACATCCTTTAAGAGATATTATTCTTGATCAAGGTTTAATTATTATACAAATATTCCATATTTTATTGAGGTTTTTGTTAGATTTTTGACTTTAGATGTGTTATTTTTATAATATTCATGGTTTATGGATAAAGTGTTGACATTTTGTATGGTAGTTTTAATATGAATGTTTATATTATGTTTCAACCATTTCATATGAGGAATGTATTGGGATTATTAAGTGATTGGTGGAGCCCACTATAGCTCCTCGATGCATCAGTAGGTCTCATGAGACAATTAAACATGGAATTGGATGAGTCCTTTCCCAATTTGTTATATGGTTTTGGTCGAGGCCTTAATTTTTTTTGAAGTCTTGACCGAGGCCTTGACAAAGTTTTTCATAATGTTAGACATTATACATTCCCTCATTATGAAAATAAAATTGATGGTTCGTGTGGTTTTTCGAATTGAAGAATACATATGATTATGTTTTATTATTGAATTATTTACTCATCTCATATTCCTACCATAAAGTGTTAATGTTTTTTTTAAAGGCATGTGTTTTTAATAATTCACCATGCCTAATGTTGATGTTTTCTTCCGCTAAATTATCTACCCTTACTAACCATCTAATCTCACCCCTTTCATAAGTTTCTTTTTCCTATGATACAAAGATGTATATTATGACTTTCCTGTAGGGATTGTCTAAGGTATATTATTGTCGTAAATAAAGACAATGTTGATGTTGTTTTTCATTTTGTAATGTAATGTAAAAATTATGAATGTATCTAATACTTCCAAGGATTCTAAACTGATTGGTCATTCGGGACATTATTCCTTGTATCATGTTAATGTATTAAAATAAAGAACCGGATCAGGGATTCTGGGGTTGGGGAGTTACAATTTTTGTTGAGTATATACAGTCATTTGATTTTGATCTATAATATAAAACCATAAAGGGAGAAATTTTTGGTGATTCTTTAAGCAGAAAAACATTGATTTTGATGGTTTGGGTGTCTAGTACTGAGTGTATGATGATAACATTATTGGTTTGTATGCATTTTGTGGTCTAGTTGAGACAGGAAAAGGTGACTATCATATTAGTTTCAGTAGAGTATACACTTTTCAGAGGATCAAGGATAGGTAATATGAAGATATGAAATGATTGTATTTTGGGGAAATCCGTGAAGGTTGGGAGTTACCATCAAATTGGACTATAGATGAGGATGAAATCATCTATGTAAAGAATCATATCGTTTTACCAATGGGCATGCAATTAGATATGATACATTAATTTCTTACCTCAAAAAGGGTATTGCATCTAGGTGTGGCCAACATTTATCATGCCTTATGATGATATTTTTTAAAATCATGAATGAAAAATGAGATTGCAGGTTTGGGACATGATGCTACACCTATCAATAGGTGAAAGATAAGAAATAATGACCTAGTTGTTTACTATAGTCATTTACTATTCTGGAATGGATGTAGGGGGAAGTGATCATAGATTTTTTGGTGGGTCTCCTAAGGATCACTAAGAAGAATGACACTAATTGGGCAGTTGTGGATTGTTCCACAATGGTATCACATTTCTTATTGGTAAATGAGGATTTCATAGTGGATCTGCTGGAAGAATTTTATGTTTGGAAGATAGTCCTTCTACACCGGGTTCCATAGTGTATTGTTTTAGACAGAGACTCACACTTTAATTTTTTCTTATGGAAGGGTTTTTAGAAATTTCATGGTACATAGGTTTTGTTGAGTGAGGATTTCTACGAATAGACAGATGGGATGTTAGAATATACTATACATGTGATTGAGAATATAGATTTGGCGTGTATCATTAACTTTCATGGGTCTTGGGAGAAGAACCTAGTTTAGATGAATTTATCCTACAACAAGAAAATTCATGAAACAATAGAGATTCCACCATGAAAATCTCATTATGCTTGGCCTTGTAGAACACATCAATTCTCATTGGAGGTAGGTGATTTAGAGTTATTGGGATCGAGTATTGTGCATGAGATGTGGGAGTCAGTTCATTTGATTTGGTGGCATATGGGTATATCCTAGAGTAGATATAAGTCCAATATTGATTGATAATAATGAATGATATATTTTATATAGGGTGATCACATGTTCAATTTGGTGTCTCATAGATTGGTTCACCGCATGATAAAAAGGAAAGGAAAGCTTGTGCTAAGGTTCATTTGATTGTTTAAGGTTGTGGATAGAATTAAGATGTTGGAATACAAATTTTCTCTTCCATAGTGATATAATTATATTCATGATGTTTTCCATTTGTCAGAAATTCGGTGGTATCACACAGACCCTTATCATGTGATCTATGTGGATGATGTTCGGATTGAGATCGATGCGTATTTTGAGGAGTATCTAATATGTGAGCTGGATCATAGTGAAAAAAGTATTGTGTGGAAATAATATGTTGATAATTTGTTTATTGTGGAAACATGTCTGTGATTAGGAGGAAACTAGGGAGAGAGAAGCCGATGTGTGAGATTAGTGGCCAATAATTTTTTTTCCTCAAATCATAGAGGTGTTTGGCAGTACAACTCGAAGATGAGTTGTTTTAATGTGGGGAGACTATAAGATCCCAACATTTTCTGAAGTTTTTTCAATATTTATTTTAAATTTTATTTTTTATTTGTTCAAGGATAATTTATTTGGGTTTTATCTTGGATTTTTTTTGGTAACAATTGGAAATTTTAGAAGAAAGTGGGAAAGTTCATGGTTGGCACACAATTTTCCCTATCCATGCGCCCTATCCCAACAAACCGTATGACCCTGGATAGAGAGGGACTGCATGGTTGGAACATGGTTTGTCAAATCATGGAACTTATTTGGGGTAGCTTGGATCATCTATGCTCTCTTCCCTATGTAAAGAAAGATATCAAATTATTCAATATTTTTTTAAAAAAATTTACATTAAAAAACATCTTGGTGTTATAGATTGATGAATTTTTCGGTTTAGTTTCATAGGTGGATGTGGCTCTATAAATAGTGAAACTGTTAACATCCATGGTCCAAAGGATGAAGTCCCAAAGTTTGAGGTTGAAGGATGAATGGAGAGAGACTGAAAGGATTAAATGGAAGATGAAACAACCAAAATATGGTCTCACACACATGAACCTAAAATAATATATTATATCTAATGTATTATTTCTATACATCATAAAATTTTCTTTTGATGAAATTATCTCAATTAACTACCCACAAAATATTAATTAAAATATTTTAATGTTTTAAAGAAAAAATATAGGTCATTACACAATCCAAACATTTAATGATTTTCCCCAAAAAATGCATAATCTTCTAAAACATGTCGGGGTAATGAGTCATCATTTGACATAGTTTTCCCATGAACTCTTGTAATGGTTTCCATGATGCCATTGAACACACAATAATGGAATATACCATCCTTGAAGTGTCTACTCCTACAAGTCCTTGAGCCCCACTAGGTATAATGAGAAGGTATATTCATCCTCAATAAGTAACTCAACCAAGTCAATAAATTGAAAAGGGTAATCCATGAATTATACCAACTATGATACATGGATGTCATTTTTCACTAGGTCTAACTATTTGGAAAATATAAGGTTGTAATAAACCTAATCTATCTGGCATAGGATCTAGAATGGATTGATGATCCTTGAGGATAAATTTCTCCCCTGACAAAAGCCTCATAAACTCCATCACATAAAGACCTGTAAAAAATGTGATATCTATACTTGAACTACAAATACCTTAATAATCAGTCTGTGCTGGACTTAAAAAGGATATTATTAGTCCTCATTTTATGTTATATCATATACAGAATCTATGTCTTCAATATTTCTAATTATTGACCAATCAGTGATGAATCTCTAAACTCCATCCATTATTGGGGGATCTGTAAAGTCTCCCATATAGGTTCTAAAAGCGTGAAATACCTATAGTGGAGTGGGAGGTATTTTTTTATGAGAAGTCCACTAACTGGAACTGTTCTTCCCAACTCGGACTAAACTCTAGCACACAATCCCACAATATTTCATAAAGATAACTAATGGTCAGCTCCATATTGATATCTAATTGAAGGTGTAATTATGGTAAAATAGACTAAACATATCTTTATTTTATATCATTTCTATAATTACAACATTATATCTCATAATAAATCACAGAACTTAGAGAACATTTTGGTTTAGGGGCTTTGAGTACCAGTTACATAAACAATATATTTTTATAAACATGTTAACATCTATTTATAATAGAACACTTCTAGAACCCCTTATAGAAAATATATAAGTAAAATAAATCTTCATATCCTATGGAATAAAGTAATAATTAAGGGGTTATCTCAAATAATACACAAGGTAAAACATATCAACATTCCATGAATGGTTTGATCATAAACATATGAGAAAATAATATCATATAGAATTTTATGAATAAAAGAACATGAAAAAATAATAGTTATCTATAAATCATTAGGGGAGGAAATTTAATTTCAAAATAAAAAACACATACCATTTTATAAATGTGTTAAATATGTAAAAAACAAGATATAAGGAAATGAAATCATATGACCATTGAATTATAAATATATATAAACCACCCAAAAGGACATCACAAGCATATGGAAATGATTAATCCCTATGAAACCATAATATTACAAGGATTAATCAATAGGAAATCATCATATTCCAAGTATTACTCAATAGGAAATCATAATGTAGCAAGGATTACTCCTTTGTCTATCATTATATTCTATGGATATCTCCCTGGGCTAATATCATGTGCCAATTATTACTCCCTAGGTCATAATAACGGATTATGTTTACTCCCTAATCTCACACATATTTTCTCATGGAACATTAACATTTCCCAATGCTTTTCTAGGTTCTAAGAGACCCAACTATAACATTATAATATGTAAATTAATATATACAACACAATAAAATAAAACCACATATAAATACCTAGCCTGATCAAACCCATGTGAAGGGAGTGGGTTTCGTAATTATGATTCATGACAGAAATGAAGAAAATATCATAAGTTTTTTCAAGTGAAGAATGAATTAAATAATTTTGTACATCAGTAATTGAAAAAGAAACATATTTATTTTACATAAAGTTTAAATGTAGAAAATTTATGGAAGGTTCTAGGAGAATAGTGAATAAAAAACACACCACTTCGGTAAAGATTTATAAAATAAGAAAATTATTTTTTTCTAAATAAGGAAAAAGAATATTATTTTACATTGAACCGAAATTGATTCAATGGGTTTATCTATAAAATAATTATTATTTTTATAATCTATTCATGGTTAAAATATTTTTAATATGGGTGATTCAGAACATTAGATCAGAATATGAATATTCCCTTAAATCGGATTTACTTAAAAGTGTGAATTTTAAAGGGAACTAAAAACATGAATAACCCTAGTAATATAAAATATTTTAAACTATGCATATAGATAAGGTACATATGTAATAAATAAAATAGTTACATGATGAGAATAAGGAATTAATGTATAAAATAAAGGGAATTCCTAGCTGTTAAGTCATGAAGGTGGTATAGATGATCCCTTTTTTTGTTCTAAAAAATATTTTTTGAGGATACCATGTCAAAAAATAAGATATTTAAACATTATTTTTAAAATAGGATAAGGTAAATATGATTTTAACATGATATATAATTGATTTTGGTTTCCAATTAAAAATAATAACATTGGTGGGAAAGGAAACTACAGAGAAGGAGGGGAAATCACTATTTAAATGCATGTGAATAATTCTTAACATTTTTTTATTTTTAAAAAACATTAAAACTCAATAATAAAAAAGAATTGGATCAAAGGAGATCTCTCATGATAGAAATAGGGTATAACATATTAATTGAAACATATAACTCAAGTTGAAACAATATAAACAAAGAAAACATTCTGAATTATAAAAGACCCTTACATTTTAGGGAAGGCATCAATCATATCACATAATAAGGAAAGAAATATATAGAAATGAAGTTTCCATTTTCAAAACTAATTTATTATATTATATTTCATGGGGGATGTAGATACACCTTAAAATTGAATATTAGGGCATATTATCAAAGCATAAATCAAATAAATGTGATTGCGATATAACCCTTATAACATAAGATTCATTATAATATAAACTCCTTGAAAGAGAGAGGGATTGAAGTTGATGTTAAAATAAATTGAACAAAGGTAATACATGATATTAATTTTTCAATTGGTATTATAACATCAATCTAAAATAAATTTGGTGCATAAAATATAATGTGTACCACGTAAGAAAATTTAGAGATGAAATCCTTACATATGTTTGAAAGCATCCCGTGCATGTACTTAAATTCCTTCCCCCTAGAAGTTATCCCATGGGTAACACCATAAGACTCTTTATCTTGTAATTTTAGTAAGAATAAGGTTTCAAATTCATGGTTTGGATGTTTATAAGAGTCTATGGAAGAGTTTTGAGTGATCCTAGGCTTTGGAATAGGTGGAGAATTGAGGAGGAGGTGGTATGATTTTATAAGTGAAAAGGAATGTCATGTAAAAAACTAATTTTTCATCAATGATATCACACAATTATTTGAGAAAAAGGATAAAAATATACAATAATGGTGTGGGGATAGATATAGATCAAAAAATCCTTCCAAAATCCAATATTATAAATGGATTTCACATGTTCTAGCCAGATGAAAATTGTTTAAACCATTTTCCCCAAATTAACCCTTACCAATGTAACTCCATATTTAACAGTGTTAATTAATTTTAATGGGAAAAATAAAATAAATTTTATTTACTAATCTGAAAAAATTATTTTAATTATTTTAATCATTTTATAATATTATATTTCCATGATTTGGAGAAACTAATTTTAGTATTAGAACACATAACAAGTAGAAACCCATTAACATAACAAGTGTTTTTTAAGAATATGATTTTGATTAAAATTAAAATATTCAATTTTATTTATTAATATAGATTTAAAATGAATATTATAATTCAAATATTATTTATTTGAAGACAAGTTAAAAACAAAACTTCATTTAATCAGGTTATAAATAATTTTAAAAAATAGTTTAATAACACTTTCCATTAAAACACTTCATAAATTTTCAAAATGTTAGACATGGACTCCAAAATTCAGAATATAATTTTAAAATGTTTTTTACTTTATAATATTTAATTTTTATAGGGAAAATGATTCAAAACATTCGATTATTTTTATAAAATACTTTTTCAAATGATATAATATTAATAAAAATAGAATTTTCACTACTCCTGAAAATTAAATATTTCATAAAATTACCAAATATTCATTTTATTCTAATATTATATTTATAAATCTAGAAATTATGTTCTTTTTTTTAAAATTTAAATAATATTATTTAAAAATTCAATTTTTAATTTAAGACAAAAATTATAGTGAAATGATTCTTCTATACGAAAATTACTCTTTTTAAAATACTAGTTATTCCTATTCATAAATTCTATGAAACAATAATAAAGATATCATTCATCAATCAGAATTATATTTTCCTAAAATAATCATTTATATATAATCTGATTAGTTTTATTTAATAAAATGTACAACACATAAAAATGTATATTCTTAAACACAACCAAAAATTAAGTAAATTTTTGTAAAGAAAAAATTATATATATATATATATATATATATATATTTCATAATTTGTTTACTCTTATTTATAAAAATTTATCTTAGTTTTATTTTGGATCAGTTTTTATGAGAGTAGAAAGATATGGAACATATTTAACTTAATTAGAGGAATATATATTATTAAATATTTTGTCACTACATTCTCCCCCCAAAATAAGTTTATTCCTCAGAATTTTGAAACATATAAAATGGGACAAATTTCCATAGGGAGATCCTAATTTACCATACACTAGTATATGACCATGGATCGATCTAGGATATAAAGTTGTATTTCATAATAAAAAATTCGGTATAAGCCATTTGTAATAAGATATAGTCAATACTTAATAGAGTCAACAAGTGAAGAGGAAAGAAACCTATAGAGAAAAAATATTTCTTAAACCTTGAAGAAGTTTTATACACCATAGATATAATAATTCTACAACCAAATACATTTTATTTATAGATCAATATATAATAGGCGAAATGTTACATGAAATAAGATATTTATAAACCTAGATATACAAATAAATATCTACCTCAATAGAAGTCATTGCATAGAATTTTTCTTGCTCCCATAAACTAGGTGGTGTATGGTGACAAGAATATACTTGAACACTTGTATTGGTGTATTGTGTTTAATAATGATTGAAATATATACATTAAAAAAATTAAACATTTGTGGACCCTTATGAATAAAATTATCTTCCTACATTGTATCATTCATTTTCCATTTACCGATTTTTGTTTGATGCTCTCATTTACTGCAATTAAATCATCATCTTCTTCCATTGAAGAAATTGACCAGATTATTCATACCATATTTTTGAAATATACTATTTGAATATAAGTTATTTTATTATCTTCACAAGAAATTTTAGGAGTCTCCATATTTTTCTTCTTTTGTACCCTTTGGATTTCAATTATGGTTACACTTGTTAATAATGGTTCATGATAGTAATTTTAGAAAAAAAAAATATATTTATTATTCTATATCCCATTACCATGAGTTTATCATTGTGTTATTTTATGAATTTATATTCACTAACAATGCTAAATCAGTTCCAATAAAACCAAAAGGAGTTAATGTGGGGATTAACATTTATCGTTATAAGAGATGTATGATAAATAACAAAAGAAAAATTTATCCTAAATATTTATCACTTTATAATACCATCATATTATCCTATAAGTATTTTAGTTCAAGTTATATTGATCTTTATTTATTCTATACCATTCAAATTTTACATATATAATTATTGGAACAACATATATCATCACCAGTTCAACCTATATCATTAATGATTTATTCTTCGTTACCTTAAGTTGGTTATATTATATTTCTCAACTGAGTTACTCAATGTAACTAATACATAATTCCTCAATAGAGGATTATAATAAAAATATGAATATAAAAACCATATACACTATGTGTTTTATAGAAGGTGTGTAGTTAGACCACTTTTTCTTGCACAAGGTGATGATTAAGTTAATTCCCAACACACTCTTTTCAGGGTTATTAACACTAGGTAATTTTTTGTTGATCTTATATCCACATATAATATCTAGAATGGGATTTATTTCTAGAAAATACATACAAATTATACATTAAAGAAAATTATTTTATTCCATCCTATACTTAGACTTATCCCTAGGGTTTTTATTAATATTCCCTATCATATTCCCCAAAAATAACTATATTATTCAAAAAACACTAAATCATATTTTGATTCAAAATATTACGAGAAAAAAAATATCCTTACTTTACATCATTTATGTAATTTATGCATTAAATATCAAAATTATCTCAATTAGTTTGGATAATTTTTTGGTTCGATGTCTTTGAGGACTAGTTAAATAGGAATCTTATTTTAAAAAACATGTAAAATTTTATTTATAATCAAAAAATTATAGAACCCCTTCTATAAATATTCTAATTTATATGTATCATCACAACCATGGAATGGTAATTATAAGAAATGGGTGAGCGATGATGCCCAGTGAGGGAAAACATATCAACATGTCATTAAGGGTTAGATCATAGGAGTATGAAAAAACAAGATCATAAAAACTTTTAATATTAAAATAACATGAAAAAAATAAGAGTTGTATAAAAATTATGAAGGGAGAATATGTAATATGAAATTAAAAAACATATACCATGATATAGGAGTGTGGGATAATATGTATACATGGTATACATAAATTAATTCTAAGAGCATGGAATCATAAACAAGTTGCAATATTAAAAGAAAGATATCATAATCATATTCCAAGGTTTACTCAGTAGGCCATCATCATATTCCATGGACTAATTCACATGCCCTTATCATATTACAAATATTAATCTATAGTAAATAATCATATAACAAGGATTAATCCCTATTCCATCCTCATATTCTAAAGATTTCTCCATAGCCGATCATCAAATATGAGGGATTAATTCTTAGACCATCATACAAAATTAGGTTTACTCCCTAATACAATATATATATTCTCGTTAAAATTAAATATTACCCAATTATTTAGAAGGAAATAATGGACAAAACCACCACATAATAATATTTACATAAATATTTGTTCCATAAAAAATTGAAATCATTCATAAATCATAATCCATAACAAAACCATGAGTAGGACATGGGTTTAAGAATTTTGATTCAAGTCATAACTAGAGGATAAATAATAAGTATTTCCAATTGAATAAAATATTAATTAATTTTTTAATTTCATAATTGAAAAATAATCATATTTGTTGAAAATTCTATTCTAGTGTATAAAATTCATGAGAAATATCTAGGATAATTGATAAACAAATTATACCACTCGGGTGAGTATTTATGAAATAAAAAAAATAATTTTTTAAATTAGGAAAGAGAATATTATTTTTCATAAAAAAAATGATCCATGAAGGTTATATATAATATAATGATATTTTTTGAAGATATTCATGGTTTAAAAACATTTTATGGGTATAATTTCTGAAATTATATCATTATAGGAAAGTTATTCTCGATATGATTTTTCAAATAGTGTCAATTTTTATGGGAACTAAAAACATGTATAACCATAGAAATGGAAAATAATTTCAAATAGGTATATATTTAAAGGAAATATATTAAAAAACATGGGAGGTATATGTGATAAATATGGTATTAAAAGAGATAAAAGGGGAGAGAATTAATAACCAATAGGTCAAAGAGTTGGTATAAAAGATCCCTATTTATGTTTTAAATCACCTTAGTGGAAATAACACACAATAAAATAAGATAATAAATCATTATTTTGAAACATAAAGAGGTAAATATGATGTATACATGAGATAAAAATTATTTAGATTTCTAATTAAAATGTATAATACTAGCAGTATGGGAATCTATGGACAGGTAGGGGAAACAGTTCTTTAAATTGGTGAGAATTACTCTCAACATTATTATATTTTCAAAAATCATTAGAACACAGTAGTAAATAATATTTGAAGAAAAGGTTATCTAAAAAGACATAAATATAGTATAACATATGAAATTAAATACATAACTCAAGAAGATACATAATAACTCAAGAAATCATAGAGTTTTGAAAGAGAATTACATTTTACTGTAGCCGTAAATCCTTACCGACAACCTAGAGGAAAATTAATCAAATTGAATTTCCATGTTTTAAAATAATTTTGGATATTATACTTTAGGGGTGTATTAAATAAAACATAAAAATTATGATTTTTGTGTAATATCATAGAATTATTTATTGAAGATCGATTATTATAAAACCCTTACGACTTAAGACATGTTCTAATAAAAACCCCTTTAAAGAGACAGAGAGAGATATATATTGGTGTTGAAGATAAAATACTATAAATAATTATAATAATAGAAATTAAATTATAAATTTGTATTACACCCATAAATTTAAAAAAAATAGTTTCATATAAGGAAGTGTATCACAAATAAAAAATTTTTGAGACAAAACCCTTACCTGTGTCCAAAAAAATCTACAGTTTCACTTAACTTCGTAACTATGAAAGCACACCCTTGGTAAAATCATTAATACTATTTAGATTTGTTATTTTTGGGATGAAACAACTTCAAAGAGTGCATAAGGTGTTTTTGAGAACCTAGTGTAGAGTTTCGGGTAATTCGAGTCATTGCAATGGGTTTAGAAACGAGGAGGACATGGTATCCTTTTATTAGTAAAGAGAAGAGATCTTTAGTAAAAAATCATTTTTACTGAGTGACATAACTCCATTAATCAAGAAAAAGGACAATAAATTCCAAAAATTCTGTGGGAATTGAAATAGATCTGATCCTCTATCCATAATTCAATATTTTACCTATATTTTACATGATTTAGCCACTTGAATATGGTTTTAACTATTTCCCTTGATTTACCCTTACCATAATAACTCTAATTTTTCCCTTGGTAATTAATTTTAATGTCAAAAATAAAAATAAATATTAATTACTAATTTTTAAATACTGATTTTAAATATGTAAAATATTTTATAGTAGAAAATATTTAATAGTTAGAGAAATTATTTTATTATTAATGCACATAACATGTAAAAAACCATTTTTAGAAAAAAGATTATTTTCAAGCATAATATTTCTATTTAGGATAAAATGTTCAATGTTATTGATTCTAATTAATTTAAAATAATTAGTAAAATTCAAGGAGTGTTTATTTTATAAAAAAAATCAAAAACTTCGTTTCGAATGGTTATAATTAATTATACTAAAAATTTGATTTTTTTTCATTAAACTCTATATAAATTTAAAAAAATATTCCATTGATTTATAAATTAACAATAGTATTTTAAAATAGTTTATTTTTCTTTATACTATATAATTTTTACAGGTAAACTTTTATATAAACTTTTAATGTAATCATATAATTAAATAATTCATAAAAGCGATGTTATTAATAAAATCACTATTTTTACTATTCACCTAAAAATATATTATTTTATAGAAATCCAATGAAATTCACTCTAAGATAATATTTTAATTATAAATAAAAAAATTTTCTACATTATGTCAAATTTAAATCGAAAAATTTATAAATTCAACTTTTAATTAGGCATAAATCATAGTGAAAAGTAATTTATTAGAAAACAACTCTTTATGAAATAGTAGCTTTTCTTATTCATACATTCTATGAAACTATAATAAATATATCATTAATATGTCAATATTATATTCTATTAAAATCTTCATTTAATAATAATAAACATTGTATTATTTAATAACAATTATAATGTATAAAATTATTGATTCTTAAACACAATAATGAATTAAATAAACATGTGTAAAATTAAATTTATATAATTATATATATATATATATATATTTTAATATATTTTATAATTAGATTATAATTAAATACACCTATTATCTCAATCAAATAGATGTAATGGTATAAACATGTCAAAATATAATTTTCGTGTGTTTCTTATGGAGAAAACTGTCAAACATATTTGACTTAATTTGTGGAAATCATATATTAAAATATTTTTTGGTAAATTCTCCCCCATTAAATAAATGTTTTCATCACAATAATAAATATAATATAATGATAATAATTTATATATGGTAGTCTTGATGAAATATACAATATTATTTGGTCATGGTTATATTCAATATATGAAGTGATTTTTCTGAATAAGCAATTTGATATGAGGCATTTTAAAAAATATAGCGAGTGAAAATTAATTTTTTATTTTAAATATAATTTTATGGAAAAGTGACAAACCTCATACGTTAAAAAATGCCATTAAAAAGATAAATAAAATAAAAAATCATTAAAGGCAAGGCTAATATTTGTGGAGTCAATATCCTCATATAACTCCCATCTAAGTGAAATTACCATTGTATCCAGATGATCCTTGATAAGTTATTCAAATTTATTGGACATCATATACCATGTATTGATATAATGCTCAAAATTTATCATCATTTCACTAAATCCTCATGATGAAATGAGGTCTTGTCTGTTAATCATTGACCTTTGGTCCCTCTTAAGATAAACTAGAGTAATTCTATCAAAATTATAATAACATCCACCTATGGATCATTGACTTTCAGAAGTCCTTCTAGTATTTCCATCTTAGTCTAGAGAACGACATCCCAACATTTTTCTTTTTCTCTACTTCCACATTTACACTTGTTCTCTTAAAATATTCAATATGACATGATTCCTGAAATTCTTCTTCCATCTTGTATCCAACCCATTCTTGTTATTTAAGAATTCAATAACAATACATTTGAATTTCACCACAAATCTTAAAGGTATTATTATGAAACTAGTCTTGCACTGTTACTTCACATTCAGGTGCCCTGATGGATGCATCCTTTTTGGATGACATTTTCTCCTTGGGTTTAAGAATTTGAGAGTAGTCTTTCTTCCCTTTTTATTTATTCCCACATAATTACAATGGATCTCCCTGAGTCCCAAGTTCCCATATACCCCTTATTCCTCCTTGGGATGTGAAGTACTCAACCATTCATTCCCTCTAAATGTCCTACTGATAGTATAATGAAGATAGCATCATTGGAATATTCCTTATATAATCTATGGAGATCAGTGATTTCCCCCTCTAGAGGAAGGTCTTATATGAAATTATCTAACATAGATGAACTTTTTCTTCTTTATTTCACCATAATATATTCCCCTTGATCATGAGCCAGCTCATTTACTTCCACACCTTCAAATACATTTCACTCATTTAGGGTCGGAGTGGTCATTCTGGGAATTTTCATATTTGGTACATTCACTTAGCCCTCATTTGATGCCGGTGTGGTCTGTATTGGGATTCTATGGATCATGAATATAGAAGTACCTTCATCACATAATACCTTAGTTAGAACCACATGTTTAGAATTAGTCATAATAAACACAAAATTTGAAAAGATGAAGGATTATGAATGAATGTTCTTTGGTTTGAAGAACCTAATTCATACACCCACTTAAACCTCCCTGGCGATGAAAATAATGTCACCAATTTATATATGATCTTTTGAACCTACAATTGAAATTAAAATAAGACACTTGTCAATAAGATTGGATCTCCTACCCAAAATATAGATCATTCTTCTAGTTGTGACTCTTGAGCCAACACCAGCAAACTAAAACCAAGTTCCCTAGTGTCTTTCATGATGAATAGAAATCAACCAATGAATTGATTAAAACTAATTTATTATAATGAAACAAATCTCCAATTTCTATCTAGAAATATTCTTCTAGAAGTCTTAACACATAAAAATAAATTAAAATTCATGGGGAGATATGATTGAATACATATCATAGACTACTAATAAAAAATATCATCCAACCATATTCCATAACATTTGAATGATAAAAGGATTATGAAAAAGAAGTTGGAGTTCTGGAAAAATAATACACCACACCATGGTCAGAGTATCGCATTTCATGTGGAACTCAAAATACCTCTTGAATTATTAGAATCATGATTCATTACAGATATAGGGGCCTATATAATAGAAAATTATCAAATTATTCTCTAATGAAAAATGAATCATGATAAGCCTATTCCCATGGAGACCAACAACTGCTCATTTTAGTAATCATCAAGTTTCAAAAAAACATTTAAAAAGAATAAACTGAAAGATTATGTTTCTTAAAGTGATACACTATCATCAAATTCATAAAGGATGAGGAATCTATAATCTTTTTTGGATGAGAGTTTATGTTGTGGGAAACCATCAAAGAAGTCAGGAATTTAAAGGATGAGCATAATGTCTAGGAAATAGAGAAGGTAATAATGGTTAGATAATCTAATATTGTAATAAGGAAAAACCCCGTTAAAATATGATAAAATCCACTCAACCTCAATATATAGAGGTACTGACACAACATCCATCACCGTCTAAGTCGATGAAGAAGAGGCCTCTTTCATTACAAACTATAATTCCCCTCTAGAACTGACCATCATAAAAAGAGATAGTGCATTCCTAATATAATCCTAACACATAAAGAGGAGATAAAACTACAAGGAATAATTTTCCTCTAACCATGAAGAAGTTTCTATTACCATGTATATAATAATTTTACCAGTAAACATTTTTTATTTACATCCCTATACATAATATGTGAAATATTACATGCAATAATATAATGAAAAATCTCTAATACAAATTCGACATCTACTTTGGAATAATTCATTGCATATTATATTTCATTTTCCTAAGAACTATGAGGTGGTTGATTTTAAACATCCATTTTATCACATGGATTGGTGCATTGAGTTTTGTAGTGACCAAATTATTGACATTTAAAACATCAAATCATTATAGTATTCATAAGAATAACATTATCTTCCTTCATTTTATGCTTATTTTTTTCTCATAGAATCTTATTGATTGATTAACTCATTTACAAAAATTAAATAATATTCATGTCCCCTTAAGGAAATTAACTTGATGATTTAACCCATATTTGTGACATATTGATGGATGAATATCTGTTCTTTCACCATCTTCGTTTCCTGGATTTTCAAGATTCTTCATCCTTATATTCTTTGGTGCACTATATATTTAAACTATTATTACATTGTTAACCATGTTTCATGATAGTTAGTTTTGAATAATCAATATATTTCTTAGTCTATCTCCCATTCCAACAGGTTGATTTTTGAGGTAAGCATCGAAGTTTCATTATCACCCGAGGTTAACTTAGTTCATTCTTGTTCAAATGATCACTAAAACAAAAAGGGATAAATTAAATTCTTGAAAAATTATCATTATAATATAAGTATCCCATATAACCAATGATAAATTCAACCTAAAGATTTATCAGTTTAAAAAACCATCATGTTATCCTATAATTATTATATTTCATGTTACGTAACTATTTTTAACCTATATCATTTGAAATTTTTCATGTATCATTATTAGATCATCTTATATAATTATTGGTTAAACCCATATCATTCAAGATTCATAAAAGTTTACCTTATGTTGGGTTCTAATTTTCTCCTCATAAATATCCCTAAAGGTAAATAAAAAACCAATCCATAATAGTGTCTTGTAAAGAGAATATTATTAACCAATGTATATACCCCATATGTGTCAAACCAGTTGTGCAGTTGTACATATTATCCTTGAACTAGGTGACGATTGAGTAAATATCCAACATAAAATTTTTAGAATTGTTACCCCTAATTATATATGTGCTATAGCCTACATCCACTTGCATTATATTTATAGGGATGTATTTCTAGTAACACAACAAACTCAATACATTACCAAAATTCTATAATGTTATCCTGTACTTAGACTTATCCATAGAGTTGTAATTATATTTATCCTATAATGTTCCCCAAGATAACTGCACTAATACTAAATAAATTAATAAACCCAATTTGAAACCAAATTGATTAATTAGATTAAACCTAACCTTATTTTTCAAAATTTCTATAATTTATACATTAATTCTCAAAATCATCTGAAACAGCTTGCAGAAGAATTTTGTTTAGTGTCTCTAATGTTGTGTTACATAAGAAACTAAATTTACAAAAAATCGATAAAATTTTATATATTTTAACTCTTCTAGAACCCATTATAGACTTTCCATAATTAAAATTTATCATTATAACCTAGGAAAGATAAATATATTAAAGGGGTGAGATCAATTTCTTAGTAAGGGAAAACATATGGATATATCATCGAGGGTTTTATAAAAATCATATAAGAAAATAAGTGAATGAATAATTTTCTTGTTAAAACATCATGTAAAAAAAATTTATATAAATAATTAAGGAATTTCATATAATAGAGTAATTAAAAACATTTACCATCATATAAGAGTGTGATATTAGAATGAAAATAAGGTAAAAAGAAATTAAATCATAATATCATGGAATCATGAAAATATAGAAAGATAATAAAGAAGACATAATAAGAATATGTGAATAATTACTATATTTCCCATCATTGTGTGATAAGGATTACCCCTAGGAGATCATCATATTCTAAATATTAATCCCTAGAACTTCATAACAAGCATAAGATTACTCAATTTTTAATAACTCTATGCTAAGGATTAATCCATAGTATGTCATCATATGCTAATGATAACTCCCTAAATGATCATAAAGGATTAGGTTTTGTACCTAATGACATACACTATTGGTCATGAGATATTAAAATTACCTAAAATATTGGAGGAATATAAAATACCCACTATTTATATTCATTGTAATATGTATATTCATATATATTATATACAAAAAAGGAACTATACAAAAATAATAATCTTGATCAAAACCATGAGAATGAAGTGTGCTTATTATTCTAATTCAAAGAAAAATTAAGGGATAAATAATAAAAATTCAAAGAGAAGAATGAATTAATTAATTAAAAAAATTAATAGTTTCAATAGAATATTTAAATTTATAATGAACATTCAATACATAAAATCAATGAGAAAGATTTGGGAGAATAAGGAATATGAATATGGCACTTGGGTGATGTTTTATAAAATATTTAAAGGATATTTTTAAAGAAGGAAAGTGATATTATTTTCCATTAAAACATAATTTATACAAGAGGGTTATAAATAAAATTATTATGTTTTTTTAGAATATATTCATTTTTTAAAAACCACTCATGGGGGAGATTATTCCTAATAAATCAGAAATTGGAACGTTCCCCTAAATAGGGATTACTTAAAATATTGAATTTCAAAGAGAACTAAAAATGTTTATAAGACCAACAATGAAAAATATATTAAACTAGGTACATATTTAAGGGTCATATGTAAATAAATGAAATAGAGATATGAGATGAACATGGCATAAAATGGGAGAAAAATAATGGGAATGAAAAAAAAACATGTCTTGGAGGTGGTACATAAGATCCATTTTTTATATTTTGATACAACATTATTAAAATTCCACGTCAAAAAATAAAATAATAAAAAAAATTAATCTGAAAATAGGATAAGGTAAATATTTTATAAACATGAGTTAAATGTTATAATGTTCAATATTAAAAAGGCGTGCATTAGAAGGAATGGAAATTATGGGTAAGGAGAGAAAACCATTGTTTAAATGGATGGAAATTATTCATAACATTATTGACTTTTAAAAAGGTATTAGAACACACAAGTAAAGAATATTTGAATAAAATGTGATCATCCATAATATAAATAGTCTATTCTTCTAGAATTAAAAACACAGCTCACAGAGAAAATTTATAACTTGATAAATAAAACTATGTTATGAATGAATATTACATTTTTGGAAAGATATGAAACATAGTACTCAACTATAAAGATTATGAATTGAAGTAAGGTTTCAAAGTTCAATAATAATTTATCATATTATAGGTCATTTGGTAGTAGATACACAATAAAAAATTAATATTTGTGCATAATATCAAAGAAATCCCCAATAAAGGGTGATTGTGAGAGAACCCTTACAACATAATAAAAGTTCAAATAAAAACCTATTGCTTGATAGTGAGATTAAATTTGAAGGACAATTACCACGAATAAATATAATAAATGATATAAAATTTATAATATCAATTATACACACCATTAAATATAAATTAGGTTCATAAAATAAACTGTGTCTCAAAGAAGGAAATTTTGAAATGAAACCCCTATATGTGTCTAAAAGTGTTCTTTACTTTTACTTAACTTCTATTCCCTTGGATATTACCCCATGGTAAGCTCTTTAAGACTCTCCATCATGGAATTTAAGTGATATGAATGATTAATAGGGATAGAGAGGGGTTTTAAGAGTTATAATGATAAATATTTTGTTGCTCCAAGGTTATGGAATGGGTGGATAAATGGATAATATATAGTATCCTTTTATAAGAGAAGAAAAGGGAGATTTTATACAAACTCATTTTCCTCAATGATATCACTCCATTATTCCGGAATAAAGGCTCAAAATTTATAATAATAGTTTTTGGATTGAGGTATATTCAATCCGTCCTCCAACATTTCATATTATATATGTTATTATATGTTATAGCCACTTGTACAGTGCTTAAACCATTTCCTCATAATTTACTCTTACTGTTGTAACTCCACTTTCAACCTTGGTAACTAATTGTAATGGATGAAATTAAATTTTTTTTATTTTAAAATTTTAAAATACTGATATTATATATTTATATAATTATATAAAATAAAAATTTCATGATTTGAGATATTAATATTAATATTGTCACATATAACAGGTAAAAAATCTTTTTAAAAAAAAGTGTATTTTTTGAAATATGGTTAATGTTTTGGATAAATGTATCCATATTATAAATTCTCATGAATTTAAAATAATTATTATCATTTAATGATAATTTATTTTAATATATAATAAACAAAAAAACATCATTTTATCATGTTACAATTAATTAAAAAAACTAGTGAAAAGCATTTTTCATTAAAAAGAGACGTACATTTTCAAAATGCTAAACATGGTTTATAAATACAAAAAAGTATTTTAAAATGATTTATTTTACATTAAAATATTTAGATTTTTAAGATTTTTTTTAAAATAGGTCAATTTATTCCTATAATAATACAATTTCATAAAATGATGAAATTAATAAAATAGGTATTTTCACTAATCACTAAAAATTAATTATTTTGAAAAAAATATCAAAAAGACAAATTAATCCAATAATATGATTATAAACCCATATGTTATTTTCATTTTTTCAAATAAAAATTCTAAAATTTACAAATTCAATTAAAAAACATAAATTAGAGTAAAATGAGACTTTTATAGGAAAAAACTATTTTTATAATGATATTTTTTATTATTTTAATTTATCTGGGAAAATTATAAATATATCATTAATTAATAAATATGAAAATTTATTGCATTCGTCATTTTATATAAATATACATAGTATTTTATAAATATTACAATACATTAATAGATAGATTCTTAAACATAATAATGATATAAGTAAATTTATAAAAAATATTATTTATATAAACATATATATTAATATATTTGTTAATTTAGTTACTTATATTCATACATATTAATTCATTTAAATTATTTTATCATTATAAAGACATCATTGTTTTATTTTTGTTTGGTGTTGCATGGAGTGAAAGGTAATAAACATATTTGACATAATTCAACAAAAAATATTTTAAAATCATGGCTCATTACAGTAATTTTGAACTCAAGAACTGAGGTATTAATCAAATGTATTGGCTAGAAATGATCATCAATGATATCCCATGAAATCATTAGATTTTATCCATTTATAAGCATCCTAATCACTCCACTGAATTTTACTCCGAGATAGGTTGGAACTGGGGAAATATTGTCAGTTAGAAAATGATAAACTAGATATCATAGTGACCTCTCATTGATGGTGGAAGCCTCATAAAAAACTACATTTATATACCATCACATTTACATTTTTTATTCTCAATGGATTGGGGCAATCATATTGGGACCTGGTGATCCACTTTAACCTACAGACATATGTGAAACTATAATATATACAAGAAATCATTCCACTTTATACCTAACCAATAGAACTACTGCTAGTGGTTCTAGTATATCTTCATAAGACCTAGATTTACCACAAAGGGTAATTGTTAAATTCCCTTAAAATCACCTCATACTATGTTACCCGAAACACTATCTTCCATTATAACATGATTATGTGCTACTCACCATTATTAAATCCATTGAGTGTGTTATTTAAGCATATCCAGTTACGTAGGACCCCACAATGGTGGTATCTCAATGGTCCCACCTCTAATACTAAATAATAAGAGGGTATAACACCATTAATCAATGATATTCTAATCCACACTCAGATGAAATTGGATAATTAGAATACTGATAACCACATAGACTTCTCCTACATCACTTTAGATTGGTATTTCAAACTTATATAATCAAACACCATATTTTCCTTCTTTGATGTAAAAAAATATTAAATACATATTTCTTCATGAAATCTAACCAAAAATATTTCCTCATATTCAGATCTCTCTATGTGATGATATATCAATGAATTTTTGGATCATTGAAGAATAAACATGAATCACCAAATATGTAATGAATAAAATTCATCAAATGAACACCACCACCACAAAATCCAAATCAGTCGCTGCATTTTTTTGAGCATGAGGTCACAAATATCTAAAAAAAAGAAATAACTTCTTACCTAAGCAACAGTAAAAAACCAAAACCATATCCACTAGTTTCACTTAACCCCACATACTTAACTATTTCTCCCAGAAATTCGGAAGATATATTCACTCAATAATCTGCACTTCAACTCCTCAAATGATATTTGAAATTTAAATGATCAAGCTAAGGGTTTTCTAATTAAATTAAAGGTAATTCATGGGAGTTTCAATCCAAAATAATTATTCCAAATATCACTGTCATCACCCTATAAACCTATGGATGATTTTCACCGAAAACACACTATTGGGTTGTATCCAATCAGACAATACCACAATAATTTTTGTGTCTATTACAAATCATCCCTCTTATATGAAATTACCTATGATTTGGACCACTCAAATCCAAAACTTATACTTCAAGAGAGCACTATAGAGCTATTTATATCAAATAACATCCATGAAATTAATGATATTCTGCGAGTGATGACTGTTTGATGTTGAATAGATTATTATGTATTCAGTGACGAAAAACAAAAATCAATTAATGATAGGATAAATAATTTATTTCCTAAGGTCCATTAACACAACTGAGTAATATTTCAAAATAAACGGTATCACCACAAACTCTTTATGTATATAACAAAATCTATATTACATATTTAGAATATCCGCCATCAGAAACCAAATCTATTGAAAAAAAAACATAAAACTAAAAATCAAGAACAATGCAGTTTAATTTATCAAGTTAATAGTTTGTTGAACTTCAAAAGATGGTAATTTTTAATGCATGTGATGTGATTTTGGTGTCAATAGTCAATATACAACCTCATGTTCTAGTATATCTTCATGGAGAAAAATATTAGTGCAGTATAGGGGTACAAATAGGGTATGATGAAACCTTTCTCCATATTTTCCTCTAACCACACCTTTAGTAACATGATATGCTATAGGGATATCCAACAATACAAGGAATATATTAGAGTAGTTTCATGGTGTAAGTTAATACATTAGTTAATCTCTCAATAAGGTGGAAATCATGGATCCTTCATGGGAATGAAATCTTTATAGTTCTCCATCCCTATAGGAAGATGATTATTTTAATTATTTTTTTGGGAACAAAGATAATAATTCCAACTGATGGGGGATCAACAACAACTTCTTTTTCATTGGCCCTACTATTCTTGTTAATGGTTTGACTCAACCATGAGGGAAAATTTGGAGTCATCCAATCAATAGAACACAATTCCTTAATGGTAGAGGTATATTTGGGTATGAGAAAAAAGAGATTATGAACATAAAAAGGATAATGTTGTATGAGTCAATACTAGAAACTATAAGGTCCAATGAAAACATATCTTTACTGATAATAAGGTAACCTTATCAAACAATTTGTATAATCATGTTGTCATTCAAAGAGTGACACTCTATCCACATCAGTTAAGCTATGGGATCAACTAAGATGTTTATCTCTCAAACTATGGATTCAATAGGAATGGAATGGTTCATTATGGTATCTATGAGTATGAGTTATAGTGTACAGAACACAAAATTCATACCATAATTCATGTCACATTATTCTTAGTCGTTTCCCTCCATCACCTACATCTGGATATGTCCCTACAAGCTCCCTAAGGAAAGTTTATACCATCTAAGGGTGGCAGTGATGAAGCATATCATCACATCTTCTACCTCTAGCTTCTCTTCCAGGGGTACTTCCATCTTATTTGTCATATCCACCACTTAGAGTACCACCATAGTTTCTTCAAGGAGTTACCTGATTGTAATAGCCTAGGTTTCTGAGATGTGGTATTTTGGTGCCAACACTTATGTAATTATGTGTAATTATAATTTTTTGTGGTGTCACAGAAGTGGGTGGAGGACCAAGATTCACTTTTCTACAAAAAGGCCATTCTAGTAGGTTTATATGGATTAGATGAAATCCTAGCGGAATTCCACTGGTAGATCACAATAGTTTTTGTGGACTTGATATATACATTCTTTCACTTTATAACCCAACAGATTTTTTGAGGGGGTCCACCAGATTTCAAGGGGGAATGGGTGATTTTGTAATATTTTTTAATTAATTAATTAATTAATTAACTATGGTTATAAATGAGTGGATGGGGTTCCCATCAACTAAAATAGAAAACCCCACTCTCCCATAATATCTCTTCCCTTTTATAAGAATATGACTACTAATTTTTTGATCCCTATAACTCTCATAACAGGTGGTTTTCGTAGTTGAGTATCCCTTTTCTCTTTCGTCTATTTCTAGATTGGTCTTCTTTGTATGAAGTTTTTACACGTATTTCAATTTTTAGTCATTTTATTAGTTTTTCAATTTTTTCCTCATTAATTTAAATCAATCCATGATATTTGATGAGAAGATTCTTGTTAATATGAAGTAGGTGATGGCTAGACATTTCTTATGATATAGTTGGGTTTATGCATATTTTTATTTTTCGGAATGTGTAGGATCATGTTAGAGATAAAAACTAAAACCATTTTCAGTGTCTAAAGATCCCAAGGGTTTTCCAATGGTTGTTTTGGGAAGGTATGGGTTGATATAAGTTGGGTTAAATTGAAGAAGTGTGGTATAGGGGTTATCGGACCATTACCTTATTCTGGGATCCATGATTGTGATACATGAACTGGATTCGGATACATGTGCATGAAATGAGAATTGTTATGTGTTATGTTGAATAAACTAGTATGACATGAGGGTGGATTTACTCATCAAATTTGTGGTGATTATTTCTATGGTGAGATGGGGATGATATGTCATTCACCAGGTGGATAAATATAGGATATATTGGGTTGGGAAGATGGTTATTGGTGATAGAAATCCACTAAGGGGGATGAGGACATTTGGGTCATGTGAACATAGAATAAATAAAATAGTATTTTATTAACCACTAGTTATTAGTGATATCCTTGGAAGATTGAGCTATTCCTGGGTGAGGGTGTGGAAATTTGTTTCAGAGGATGGATACATCATAGGTCTCTAGATGTTCGTGTGGGGACTGAGATCACCAATTGGGAGGGGGATGATCAATTTATATATGGGATATATTGGGACCAATGTTCATGGATTGGTAATGGATGGGTGTCTACATGCCTTAGGTTTTATTTGATTATTGATATGGATGATTGGTAAAGGGGAATTAGGACCATGGTACTTCAATTTTTGGGCCATGCACGTGTTCTTGGTTAAATTTATGGTCATGAAATGGGTGTGATAATTAGGGGATTAGGTAATACCCTAATATTTCATAGTACATTATCTCTTTAAAGTAATTTAATAGCTTGCGCTACACACAACATGGAGTTAAAGTTCATCATAACCTATTAAATTAGGCATTTAAAAATTGGTTATGAATAGAATTTACAACATTTTTAATTTTATATATATCCTACATAATTTTAAAATTAATATTTTTTGTTTATTAGAGATAATATAAGGACAAATTCAATTTTTCATATAAAAGAAATATTTTTTAAAAAAGTGTAGTTTTTATGCCTTTTATTGGAGAAAAATTTTTAAATCCAATATTTGAAACTTTAATGTATTAAATTTAATGAAATTAAAATCTTCTTTATAATCAGGACATAAAAATTTAGTTTGGACATATTTTTGGTACTTTTTTGACAACTTCCACATTTTGACGAATTGTGAAAAATACTAAATTTTAATTTAAAATTTTTTTTTCATTGAAATAATTTATAGTTTTAAATTTTACATTTCAGTGGTTTTAAAGTTTCATTAGATTATATTTTTATTATATAATATAATTTATGTCATTGGATGTAATTACACATTTATATTGTACGTAAACATAAGTCTATATTTTCGTAGTTTTTACTTCATAAAAACCCGATTTCTGGGTTTGGCAAAAAGAATTATTTTTAAATTAATTAATGAAAAATATATGTTTTTAATTTTGTAAAATTGATATCATTTTTGAATTTTGAATATAAAAATTATATTTGGGTGATTTTTTTGGTATTTTTGTGAAATCATTCAATTTTTGATGAATAGTGAAAAACTATGTGATGTTTATAAAAAATGACATTTTCATTCAAATATTTATTTTTAATTCAAAATTTATCTTAATGTAAAAATAGATACATAATAAATATATTAGTCCAATGTAATTCATTGCTGTCATTTTATATTATGATCAGACATATAAATTTAAATTAAAAAATTTTAACGTCTTTTATCGGCCTTCTAGGCACATTTATAAATTTTCATAAACATTAATTATACCGCTTCTGTAAATTGAATTTAAAAAATCCAAAAGACACTGTTTTCATCAGTAAGTAAAATGTGATTCAATGGGTTGAATTTTTTTAAGTGAATAGTAACTTTTGATTTTCATTTACCACGGTTAAAAGTAAATAGGGTTATTAAAGGTAGAAATGATATTATAATTATCAAAATAGATGTCCTAATTATATTAGATAAGTTTATTTTGTCCAAAATAATCCTTAAAAAAATATGATCCATTTTGATCCACTTTTATTATATTAGGACATTTATTATATTTTATTTAAAGAAGTGTTAAATGTGTTAAAATCCAATTTTATTAAATAAACCATTTTTAATACAGACTTATACGTAAGATAAATTGGACTATAAATATTAATTAGAAGGATAAAATTATTTCCTACATCATTTTATTTTATTTATAATTAACATACATTTAATAATTAAATTTATTAATGATACAATGATGATGGAGGAATTACCTTTTTAATGGAAGATTAAAATCATTGATTTTATATATGTCAAAATAATTGTAAATTATGACTTATTATGCAATAAAATAATTTTATTAGTGAATATTACATGTTAGGGTTGGTAAAATGTATTTTCTTATGTAATTAAGTTGTGATGACTTTAACAAATAACAAATATTAAATAGTGTCAAAATTTACATAAATGAGTTTTTAAAACAAATACTATTTTATTAAATAATATAACATTTATTAAAATCTAAGATTCTGACAAAGGAATTATATAATGGTATATATGTCATTAATGAACCACTTAATATAATATTATAAATTTATTGTATGTTTACAAACCATTTAAAATTAAAATACAAGAATACATGGTAAAAGTTAAACTATTTAACTAAGAGTTAAATCTAAAAGATAATGATAATATGGTGAACTAAACATGTCTAAAACCTATTGGTTGAGAGGATTTAGAACCATAATAAACTTATCCTATAAATAAATATTTTTGGAGATATTATTAACTGAAAATTAATTTAAAATAAATTAATATTTCAAGCATTTCCTAAAGTGCCCTCACCTCTCTTATAAAAGGGCACGTCCCCTTCTCTTAAATTCACACCTCCAAATCCATTTGTCTCGTCCAACCCCTCCTCAAATATCCTTCCAACTACCCTCAACTAGTCATAGAGGAATTAATATGATCATAAAGGCAATGTAATGATCCTTATTGTTAAAATCAAAAGGAATCACCTGCAGAAGAGGCAATTATTTCATCACCTTTTTTCAAAGTTCTTTTCTTCTTCTTCTTCCACTTCATATTTCATTGTTATTTTAAAAAGAAAATAATAAATCTATTAAATTATATATAAAGAGATTTTATTATAAATATGGTAAAACCATATTCATTAATCTATCCATCATATGAACGATAATGCAACCATACATGCATACGTACGTCTTACCATCTCCACATCATGGTGTAGTTTTTTATTCAACACGACATTATTTGGATGGGTATAATAATGAGTATAAATAATTAAAATAATTAAAATAACATTTAAATGATTTTTTATATATAATATAACATCTAATTAAACACTATTTTACCATAGAATGATACTGCCACTCATGCGAACTTACAACTTACTGTCTCCACGACACGATGAGATTCATCTTCAATGATCACCATTCAAGAATTTTTATAAAAATATATTTATTGATTATGAATGATATATATTAAATAATATTTCTACTGAAAAATTTATCTGTATGTAAATAAATATATTTCGTTTATTTACTTCCATAATATACGGTAAGAAAATAGAAACAACGTTCATGCGTACGTATAGAATACAGTATCCCTGAACGGGGTTTCCATTTCATATATCTATCCACTATAAATATTTATATTCTGAATATATATGATATATAAATAATATTTTAAATTATTTTAGTATGTAAATCATGATCTAATTGATATGATAAAGAATAACAAGTCAAAAAACGTACGATAAAGAAAGCAATTATTAGCAAAAATGTTACTTTAACATGGAAATTATTATTAAATGGGTAGTATAAAGTCATAAATGAATTATATATGATATCATAAATATTAATATGGTTCTTCTATAATTTAATAACAACTATAGTTATTATACTAGAGTCTAAATGCTCCTTCAACTAAAAGAAAGTACAATGTAAGGGTTAATTACTCAATCTCATTATTATCCAAGATTGTTTATGTGTAAGTATTTACAGGGAAATATTTATCATCCATGTCAATGTTTCATAAAATTATTTTCAAACATAATATTTTATGTTTTTTAAATGAGTATTTATCAATACCATAATTTAAAATATATTTAGTAATTTATTTTTTTAAATAATTTTAATTAATGTTCATGTTTTCAAAATGATTTTAAAGATTTATTTATATGGACCTGATTGTTTCAAAATGTTAATTCATTTCAAAATATCAAAATGGTATGGGACTGATTGATTCAAAAAAATATTTTAAATGTCTTCCTTTATAAATGTGTGACTTTTAAAAGATTTCAAAAAAAGGGATATTTCTCTCAAAGAGTTTTACTGATCATTTTTAACTATGTCAACATCTTTTACTGGATATTAATATTTATTGAATTTTATTTATTACGATACAATCTTCTATTTTGTATTGAATGATTTATGATATGTTTGACTATTGATGTGTATTTTTATACCATTCCTGGTTTATGGTTAATGTATTGAAATTTTTTATTCCAGATTTAATACAAATGTTTATGTTATGCTTTAATATTTTGACATGAAGAATTCATTAGACTTAGTAAGTAATGGGAAGGGACTATTATAACCCCTCGATGCATCAGTAGGTATAATGAGACAAACTAGTGTCTTGCCACAAGGCCATAAAAAAGTTATATTTAGGGTCTTTTCATGAGGCCTTGACTTTTTTGTTAAGATGTCTGACATTATGCATTCCAACATTATATGATTAGTTATTAATGTTACATGTTATTATTCAACATGTAGAATATTTATCTGAATATTTAAATGGAATTATATGATTTATCATTGAAATATTATACTGAAGATTATGTATAAAGGTATTTTGTTTCAATTTTATTACTTTCCTAGAAGTTTATGATTATTTATGATAGCATCTACTCTATTGTTTATCCTTACTATGCATCTGAGCTCACCCCTTTATTATGTTTTATTTTCCCAGGATTCCAAAAAGTGTATTATGTTTTATATGTAGGTTTACCCTAGGAGAATAAGGCAATTTTCAATGAATTATCTATGTTTTATTTAATGTTTGAAATTTTAGTGTAATCTTCATGTATGTAATCTATTTTTCAAGACTGCTAAAATGATCGATACATCGGGACTTGATTCCTCATAATCGTTCTAGTGTATTAAAATAATGCACCAGCTCTCGGCTTCTGGGGTCGGGGAATTACAGTTGGTAGAAGAGGAAGTTTAGTATAATCCATAGAAACTAGATTTAGAAAAACTATGATTATAGTACATTACCCTAAGAAATAATTTGTTTATTAGTATAAAAGAACATTCAAAAATTATGTTAATATAGAGATTTTTTTGAGTTTTCCAAGAAATAAATCCCTGTCTAGATTCTACAAGTGGACATGGTTCTGGAACAGATGTACCTTGGAGTGAACATTCAAACATGGAGTTTTGGGCTTGACCCAGGGAATCCTGTTACACGACAATGTGCCTTACAGTGCACTTGGATTGACACTACTAGGGGATATTCTTAAGATAATTCACATTCTCATTACAGACCATTACGAAGGATTTATGAGTAAATATATCTGTAATGAAACCATTTTTATGACACTGTATGTGTGAAAATATTCAATAAATGATGGGAATTCTAGTTTTTGTATTATAAAATATAATAAAATCTAACCTAGTGTATGTCATTATTTATAAATGGTGCCCAATAGAAGGAATGGGAACTCTAATAATACAATTATCCAAATAGTAAAACGGATCCTATATTTCATTGTATTAAGCCAAAATTTGAATGGAAATAGCCCCACAAGTATTATAATCATTTGAGGAAAAATTATCATGTGCTTATAATATATGTAAATAATTCTCTGAGTCCCATGGATTTGAAAGGAAGCCATAGAATAAGATGATGGTAGAGATAAATATGGATAAAGGGAAGAAAGGAAAGAAGGATTTTCCCATATGTGATAATTATGGAAAGAATCACCTTGGAATGTTCTTGAATGGACTGGGTGTTTTTTGTAAGTGTGGAGAAAAGGGTCATCAAGAAAAATAATGAAAAGGTAATAAAGAAAAGAATAATATTCAGTGTTTTAACTAGAGTGAAATCGGGAAATATGCAAATAAAAGTCCTAAGAGCCAAGGAAATATAGCTAATAAGAATCAAAGGGATCATGTTCAAGTATAATATATTACTAAGGTCAATATGGAATTATTAATTTATTTGTTCTTCTACATTGAAGAATTATTTAATTTGAGTTTAGTATAAATGATGTACCAGTTTTGTAAATTATGTAAATAAATATGGATTGTACTGAAGTACTATTTCAATGAGGATTTGAGATTATATGGTAATATGAAAAGTGACTTAATATCAAGTTAATATTTATGGAAAATACATGGTTGAGGTAAAGATAAACCTTAATATGGTCTTGAAACCGAGTTAAGTGATTTGGATAATTTAAATTAGGTATTATTGACATCCTTGGAACTGATTATTGGTTTTTTTAAAAAGTGGTTCATACCATCATTATTGGGAGTTCTCATGATTTTTGAATTTATGTTGTATATCCAGTATTCTATGTTTTACATAAGGAACGAGGAAGAATGAATATATTAAATATGGATTTTTGGTAATTCTATTTATTACCATTTTTTAAGAGAATACATGATGAAGGTATTCACATGTATATTATGTGACCATCCATATAAATTTTGGACTGTGAGTTTGAACATAAGTATTGAGAATAAGTCTAAAGGTTTAAATGTATTATGTTTGAAATTTGTTTCTATTGATTAAGGACAAATAATTTCTTAAGGTAATTTTTGGATTGTTATAAAAAGGACAACCCAGAGGTCAGGTGACAACCCGTCGCATCCGGCAAGGCTGTGGGACTTCAACCCTCAACCGAAGGGTGACTAGGGTACATCACCTACCACCGGCCCATGTGATGTCTTGTTTTGTATTAAGTAGTTTTTTTAAATGATATGATATAGAAATTATAAATTCATTTTTTTGAAACCCTATACGATTAGTTTTAATAGAATATTTTTGAGTTTTATGATCTTTTGTATAGAAATATGAGTTATTGGTAGAAATTATCTAATGGATGAAAATCTACTTGTCATGTATTTTTTTGTTACTCATTGAATAAAATATTTTTTAAATTTTAAGTAAAGGATCTCAAAAATTGAAATCTGTTATCTTAATTCCATATGTTTTTTTGTACCAATGATATTTTAAATCATCATTGATTTTTGGATTTGATTCCCTCAATTTTCCATTTATTGATCACTTATTTGTGATTGGTAACCTCAATAAATCCATATAAATATTTATGTTTTACACTAATTATGTGTCTATAATTTCTACCAATGTTATCATATTTGAAACCCCAATTTTGTGGTGAATTTTTAATTTCCATTTCTCTCAAATTATGACTAAATTTTATTAGCCCTATTTTCCGATGTGGGATTTCCACAAAGGTATTTTCTATTTTAAAATTTTAATTTTCCAAGAACAAATTAAAATTGATAGGACACAATTTATTAAAGTATGAGAGAATTTAACACCCCAATACTTCATAGTATGTTATCTCTTTAAAGTAATTCAATAGCTTGCGCTACATGCATCACCAAGTATAAGTGCATCATGACATATCAAACTAGCTGTTTAAAAAGCGGTTATGAATAGTGTTAAAAACATTTTGAATTATATATATAGAATATATAATTTTTAAATTCATATTTTATGTTTTGTAGATATAATATAAGGAAAATTTTAATTTTTAGATAGAAGAAGTATTTTAAAAAAAATGCATTTTTTCATCCTTTTAATGGAGAACCCTTTTTAAATTCAATATTTAACACTTTTATATATTTAAGTTAATTTAATTTAATTATAATTTATAATAAGGACATAAAAATTTAGTTTGGATAAAGTTTTGGTACTTTTCTAAAAAATTTCATATTTTGATGAATAACGAAAAATACTAAATTTAAATAAAAAGAACTTTTTTAATCAAAATAATTTATAGTGTTATATTATAAATTTGAGTTGTTTTAATTTATCATTAGATTATATTTTTAACCTTTAATATAATTTATGTCATTGGAGGTAATTATGTATATAAATTGTACATAAACACATGTGAATATTTTTATAGTTTCTACTTCTTAAAAACCCGTTTTATGGGTTTGACAATGGGAATTTATTTTAACTAAATTAATGAAACATATATGATTTAAATTTGGTAAAATTAACATTATTTTCTAATTTTTAATATCAAAATTAAATTTGGGGGAATATTTATTATTTTTCTGAAAACATTCAATTTTTTATGAATAGGGAAAAACACTATGTTGTAGATAAAACCTGAAATTTTCATTTAAATGATTTTTTAATTAAAAATTTATCATAAAGAAAAAATAGTTATATAATATATATATATTTCCAATTTAATTAATTGGAATCAATTTATAATAAGATTAGACATATAAAATTTTATTGTACATTTTTAACGTCTTTTACCCACCTTCTAAGCACATTTTCAAATTATCATAAAATGTAATTATAATACTTCTATGAATTGAATTTTAAAAATACGATAGACATGGATTTCATAAGAATGAAAAATTTGAATCCATAGGATGAAAATATTTTTAGGGGAACAATATCCTTTGGTTTTTTTATCCCGGATAAAAGTAAATAGGCTAATTAATTGTACAAATTATATTCTAATTACCCCAAAACTTAAAATAATTCTATTGGATAAATACTTTTTGACCAAAATAAACCTTAGTACAAAATATGATCCTTTTTGATCAAGTTGGATTATATTAGGACATTTATTATATTTTTTTAATCTACTGTTAAAAGTGTTAAATTCAAATTTAATTAACTAAACCATTTTTAATATAGAGTTATACATAAGATAAATGATAAATGATATATTAATAATAAATATAAAATGATTTACTATATCATGGTTTTTTATTTATAATTTTTAGACATTTAATAATTAAATTTATTATTAACACAATGATGATACAATAATTACCTTATCAGTGAATGATTAAAATAATAGATTTTATAAATATCAAATTAATTATAAATTGAGACTTTTGATTCCATAAAAAAATTATGTAGGTGAATATGACATCATATAGTTGATTTAATTTATTTTTTTCTATGTAATAAAGTTTTTATGACTTTAACAAAAAAAATACTAAATAGTGTCAAAATTGACATAAATGAGTTTAAAAAAAAATACTATTTTATAAAATGATATGAAAATTCTAGAAATATAATATTTATCCAAATGGATTATATAATTATATATATTTAATTAATTAAAATCTTTTGATTCTCTTGTCATTTTATAGTATGTTTATTAACCAACTAATATAAAAATACTAGAAGACATGGTAAACGTTAAACTATTTAACTAAGATTAAAATCTAAATGATAAGGTTAATATGAAGACCAAAAATTGGATAAAACATGTTGGTTGAGAGTATTTAGACCCATGCCTACATGATACTCTAAATTAATCTATTTTTATCTTTTATTAACCGATAATTATTTTAAAATAAATTAATATTTCAAGCTTTCCTAAAGTTCCCCTCACCTCTCTTATAAAAGGGAACCTCCCCTTCTATTTAATTCATGCCTCAAAATCAATTTGTCTCGGCCAAAACCTCCTCAAATATCCTACCAACTACCCTAAATTAATCATATAGGCCTCAAATTGATCATAAAGCCATCCTATAGATCCATTTTGTTCAAATCAAAAGGAAGTACCCTGAGAAGATGTAATTATTTCATCACCACTTTCAAAGTTGATTTCTTCTTCTTCCACTTCCTATTTCTTTGTTATTTCCATACTAAAATAATAAATCAAGTACCTTCTATATACTGATATGTTGTTTATAAATATTTTAAAACCACATTCATTATTCTATCCATCATATGAATGACAAAGTCACCATACGTGCATACGTATGGCTTACCGTCTCCACGTCATGGTGTAGTTTGTTATTCAACACTGAATTATTTATATGGGTATAATAATGTGTATAATTAATTTAAATAATGAATATAACATGGAAAATATTCTGTATATATAATATAACATGAAATTAAACACCGTTTTACCACTGATAAAATGATATTGACGCTTGTGCGTACGTACCTCTTACTGTCTCCACGACGCGATGAGATTCATCTTCAACGATCACCATTAATGAATATATATATATATATATTGATTATGTATTATATATATGAATTAATATTTATACTATAATAATATATATTTATGTAGATAAATATATATCATTTACTAACATCCATACTATACAATAAGAAAAAAGAAGCAACATTTATGCGTTCATACAGACTACCTTCTCCATGAACGGTGTTTCCATTTCATATATATATCTACTAAAAAAATTAGTATTATTAATATATTTGATATATAAATCATTTTATATATTATTAATATATTTAAATCATGATCTATGTGATACGATCAAGAATAACATGTTAAAACCCATACGATAAAGAAAGCGATTATTACCCGAAATGTTATTTTAACACTGAAATTATTTTTAAATGGGTAGTATAAAGTCATAAATACATCTTATATGATATCATAATTATTAATATGGGTTTTATATAATTAAATACCATACTATGGTCATTATACATGTGGTTAAACATACCCTCAACTAAAGTAAAGTACAAGGTAATGGTAAATTCATCAATCTCATTATTAATAAAGATTGTTCATGTATAAGTATTTACTAGGAAATATTTATCATCCATGGCCATGTTTCATAGTTATTTTTTCAAAAGTAATATTTTATGTTTTTTGGAAGGTTATATTTATCAAGATCATCATTATAAATTTTTTAATGATTTATTTTTGCAAATCGTTTAAATTAATTCCCATGTCTTAAAAATGATTGTAAGGATGTATTGATATGGATATGGCTGTTTTAAAATGTTAATTACATTAAAAAATTTCAATGTGGTAGAGAAAATTTGATTAAAAAATATATTTTAAATGTCATTTTTTATAAATATGTGACATTTAAATGATTTCACAAGAAAATTCATATTTATCTCAAAGATTTTTACTGACCATTCTCAACTATGTCAACATCCTTTACTATATATTACTATTGATTGAAGATGATTTATTATATGATACAATCACTTATGTGGTATTGAATTATTTATGATATATTTGATAATAGATGTGCTATTTTTATACAATTCATTGTTTATAGTTAATGTATTGACATTTATTATGCTAGTTTTAAAACAAATGTTTATGTTATATTTCAACATTTTAAAATGAGGAATTCATTATACTTAGTAAGTGACGGGTGATGCCGGCTACATCCCCTCAATGCATCTGTAGGTCTCATGAGATAAAATAGTTTCTTGGAATAAGGCCTTGAAAATATTATATTTGGGGTATTGTAATAGGCCTTGACTTTGGAGTTAAGATGTCCGACATTATGCATTACATCATTAGAGATTAGTTATTAATGTTACATGTTACTATTTGACAAGTAGAATACCAATTTTAATATCTAAATGAAATTATTTGATTTATCATTTCCATATTATGATGAAGTTTATGTTCAAAGGGCTTCTGTTTCAATTTTAAACCTTTCCATAAAAGTTTATGGTTATTTATCATAGCTTCCACTATATTGTTTATCCATACTAATCATCTGAGCTCACCCATTTCTTATATTTTGTTTTCCCAGGATGCTGAGAAGGGTATTATGTTTTATATACAGATTTAAGCTAGGAGAATAATGTAATTGTAAATGGATTATCTATGTTGTATTTTATGTTTAAAATTATAATGTAATGTTAATGTATGCAATCTATTATACAGTACTTCTAAATTGATAGGTCTTTCAAGACTTTATTCCTTGTAATCATGAAAATGTATTAAGATAATACACCAGCTCCAGGATTTTGGGGACAGGGTGTTATAGTTTGAATGTAATAATATGATGTATAGATTTAGTTAAAATGGTGTTTGGAAATTTTGAGTGATAGGATTTGGGCACCTTATCCCACACTACCACTGGCTAATGTAGGTAATGTATTACTCATTGATGGTTGAAAAAATTATAGGGGGGTTTCAAGGTTTACATTATTTTCCATAATTTTCACTTTGGATACACTCCTATATATGTAGATATATTCTTGAGAGACCATGTATTTTGGACCAATTTGTTTATAATCACACCATTAATGGTCCCATGAGGATGTGTGAAAACATTCTGTCTCATTATATATGATGGGTAAAATAAAAAAGGACTTGAGTATAGTAGCTGAAAATTCTATGGGTGTATGAGCTGTATAATGATATTGTGAAATAGAGTAGGTGGATCCTCAGTTCTAAGTTGGGGGTCATCATTTTCTATTTTCGATCTATTTATATGTGATAGACCTATTTATGATTTATTTACATATTGAGTTATGGGTATTATGTCTTTTATATACTTTTTTATATTATTTGTTCTATTATCGATTGTACTTTTGTTCTCATATCATTTTCCCTGTGATTTATCATAATTATTCAATTTTTTATTTTCTAATTTATAGAGGGTATAATATCCCCACTACAACATCTTATAAACATACTAATAGTATACAAAATATAGTGTATGGGGAGGAAATATTGAGGTCATTAGGTCTCTAACATATGTTCTTTCATGTGATTTGGGTTGGGAAAACAAAAATGACCAGGTCACTACCCCTAACGTAGAGGTTTTTGACAACATAAAATTCCTTCACTTCACAGTTGGTCATGTAGTCATTATAAATATTACCTCATCCTCCACAATCATAAAAAATAAAATAATTTGGATGACTGAATCCTCTAGGTTACTCTTAAGCTACAATTCCTAGGTGCTTATAAGCAGATGCTTATTCCTCTAGCATTTTACTTCCGATGCATGAAATTAAATTTCTATAATTGATGAATATACTCATGGATAGTATCCACAACAACCAACCACCTATTATCCCACTTATATAAATCACTTGGTTACCATGTATTTCTGTATAATTCTAATGTATGTGGAGATTCATAAGGGAATGAAATTTACTAGAATTAATTTATGAATGTTATGATAAAATATCAATGACTGAATAAATATATTAAAAATAATCTCAAAAGAGAAACTTATATAGTCATTGAATCATTACATACACTGTGATATGGAAATACTACCTTCAAATCTAATAGCTAATAAATGCATAAAACCCTTATTTGTGATATTTAATAATCCTCGTGAAATAGGTGTTAAACTTGGACCATGAAAGAGTATCCTCTTCACAGTTGTAGTTGATAAAGTTACATTGGTGACTCACTAAATCATGAATAAGTCTAGGTGATAACACCATCATTTGATCAGATGGTGTTTGGACCAAGAAGGAGGCCTATTTCATTACCTGAAGCTAGTCCATAGCCATATTGGGATCATGCTTTCCTTATAAAATGGGGGGTCTCTACCACTAGAACTCATTACATGAAATCATATTATGTGTATCCTAATACTTGTTGAAATGGTTCTATACAGCATAGGTAGGGTAAAAGTTACCAGAAATATGGAATATCTGTATGATCAATACACCAATGGCAGATGATCTACTCCACTTTAACCTAATGAAATCACCTCATGATTCAGTCACTAAATAGGAGTCTCATCACACTAGAGGTTGAGAAATTGAGACTCAATCACATGCAAAATAATGTATCAAATCTATCTTAAGGATCCTAGTCGTTTATACATGTGTATATACCCTAAATCTTACAAGAATAAACATAATAATTAATGCATATATGGGTATCTAAATGAAGAAGGATATAAAAATAAAATACCAATTCTTATTTAATTCATCCACCATTTACTTGTTCCATATAATTGGTTCCTTAGATCCCACCAGATATAAATAATGTTATCATAGTCTTGGTGAATGGATACATCCATCACCCCACAAACAATAGGTTCCTTGAATTAAAATAAAAAACCAAGGGCTCATTGACACCAATTTCAAATGTTTCCAAACCTTTACATACATGGAACAAAACTCTTAACCCCATCCCTAAGTTATAGTCTCTTTGATATCACTCTAACATAACCTAACCCACAAAGACCCCACCTTGGATGGAATCCAACTTTACCACCCCAAGTTAGTGTCCAATATGTTTGGGGTTGGTGACTATCACAATTTAGTCATATTGCACATCATGGGATGCCTTGGCCTAATGAACCTATACACAAAACACATATCTATAAATGATATAATATAATAGCTTAGACAATTAAACAAACTACAATATACTCCAATAATTCACAATGTTTAATGAAATAGAGTAAAAGGGGTGAAAAAAGGATAATATCCAATGATATAAATCTGATTAACACAACTATAAAGGGATGTTGAATCCCAAATACCCAATTTTTAGAATAAACAACACATTCACCTTACACCAATGGGTAAAAATAATCTCATGTACCACTGATATCATGTCCACATAGATTTAAACCAAACAATTTGTAATCTATATAAGACATGAAATGTGTGAGGGAAATTTTCATACAATTGTTAGTATATAGGTACTCATTATGAATCCATAAATGCAACAAATTATAGATTAGAAGTCTTGAAAAATGAATACCATGATGTATAGAATATAAAACAAAGATATTATTATTTGTTGATAACACAGGATATAAAAGAGAGTGACTCAAGGAAAAAACTAGATATAGAATACAAATACAGAGAATAAACCTAATAATTTGAACTACCAAACTATACAAAATGCATTTCCACTAAAAACTATAATACAAAATGAACACCATAGCAAGGTTGGTATAAGTAAAGGGAGAAACCAACCGATGTGATGTACCCATGCATCACCAAGTAGAACAAATATATAATGTGATTATGTAAATATTTGTATAAAATAACTATGACCTATGAATATAGGGAAGTATGAAACACTGTGAATAATTTTGGGGTCCTATGCCCTATCACTGGGCAATTTCTTGGGGTTCATACCCCGTATTTTCTCTTATTGTCAAACCAGATTCCATTATTTTTTCTTATAGATCTTATAAAAATAAACTATATAAATCACATTGTTTCACACCTATGATGATGAAAATGTATGCACAATATATTTTTATGCGTAGAAATCCTCATGATGGACAACTAATGTTTCCACATCGAAGTCCCAAGCATGAATATGAATACATATCAATATCTGGAAAAGACCATGAAATATTAAATTATATTTTACAATAAATATAGATCACATGCCTTAGTTAATACATGTAAAAATACCTATATATCTTTAATAGGTTGACCAATATTGTGTTTTTGAAGGTGTAAATGACATGTGGGATCCTTGTTGGAAATCTACATGTACTAAAACAACCTACGTTTTGTAGAAACTAATGTATGTGGAGTATACCCCTTCACCACATGGAACATGAGGATAAATAGAATTATAGGAATTGAATCACTATACACACTAATCTAGGTGGCCTAGTAATATATTTCATATACTTAATTCACCCCTTGTAATTAAACCCAAACAAAACACTAGCCACCATTGACTGAGTGATAAAAAATTTGAAAATAATATCTAAAAGTCGTGTGTTCATGTATTAAACATTCAGTGATTAAACCTAACTAGAATCATGATATCTTCACTAATATCACCTCTATTAAATCTAAAAATACAAAAAGGGTCATCATTCATCATTTATACACCTTTTTGTGACCATTTTGTGGTAATCCATCACCTAAAAATTTTCTACAATCCCTTCAAAAACATTTCAAATGCCTAAAACATAACTATCCTTTAGAATCCTACACCATGATGCCTACAATCAATAATCCATCATCCATAAATAGGTCTCTCACAGCTTGATCTCTAATAATGTACCCAAATTATCCTTTTATGAACTCAAGTTCTTCCCACTCATCCATTTGTGTTGAGATTTATCAAATTGCCATCCATATCGATGACCGATGTCAAAATCAGTAATAAAAAGAATGATAAAGAGAGGGAATAATGTTTTAATTACTAGTTCAGTAATCAAAACATTTTTTAATGTGCATGAGACCACTGATGGTGATGAAAACTGAAAAAACAATGTAGATTTCAGGGAAATATAGAACATACAATATAGCAGGGATTCTTAATTTCTAATGATTTAGAATGTAAAATTATAAAAACAGAATTGATAAGGTAATATTTAAGAATGGGGAAATTTTTTAAATAAATATTCCTAACTCTTGATCGAATCATTCATTGAAGATATACGCATCCACACTAGGTTCTATTGGAAATTGTGTTCGTGGCTTCCTAGATCCCCAATTCAATCAAACCCTTTACTCACATTTATTTAGGATTTATGGATAATGAAACTGATACTCTAATTATTGAGATAATGATGAATAAATATTGAAATATAGGATTATAATATATTTGTAATTAATTAATTAATTAAATTATTTATTACACCAGCAATAGATCTAGATCAGGGGCCCGAATGTGAACCAAAAGTATGCAACCTCTGGGATAAATTCCTTTTTACATATTTCACTATAGTTTTCGTTTTCCCATATAAATATCTATTTTGGAAAATAATAAAATTTTCATGAGATCATACATAGACTACTGAAAAATAATATATTATTTCTAATACATTATTATCAAACATATGTGATGTTCTTCCGATGAAAATAGCTCTGTGACCCATCCAAAAAATATTTTCCAAAATAATAGAAAGGTTCAAAAAAAAATAATGCCAAAAAATACCATATTTAGGATATATTTATTGTCATCTCATTTAGGATTATATTGTATAATATAACATGATTTTATAATTGTAAATATTTATCATGGGACCCAAACCAATAAAATTAACCCAAATATAAGGATACATTATCAAATATTAATAAAATTATTTTAAGATATTTGATAAAACAAATTGGTCTCCACATGGACCTCTATGTATGCTGTGTTGTTTTCCACAATAACGACCTTCGAGGTTGATGATTTCTTAGCTCTGAACATATGGAGGACCTCTATATTATCCAGATGGTCTATCTTAGGTAGAAATTTAATATTTTGTATAATAGGGGAAGCTCTTCAAGGATATTTCATTATATATCATCAGGGGTAGGACCTCTATAATAGGGATCTTTATTTGTAACATTAGGTTAGTTGGATTATTGGTAGCTGGAGTAGGGGGGCCTCTATGTCAAATACCATGGGGAGGACCTCCATGCATAAAATTCTCACAATTTCCAATACGAGAGGACCTCATTGTTGGATAACAATTATTTCATGGGGGGACCTTCTTGAAAAACCCTCTAGGTAGGATCTCTAGAGATATTTCTAGTTATCTATTTATTAAGGGGATGACCAGCTTGTCAAATTAAAGTTTCATCAAATAGTGTAATTCAACAACTTGTAAAATTATGGGGAACTATGTAGTTTTTTTATTATGTTCTACAATGGGGGAATCTATATAATTTTTTAATTCATATTAGTTTACATACAGGTGACCTCCATTTTTTGATGATCATATTATCATAGGGAGATCCAATATGATGATTATTCTTAGGAATACCTTTACAGAGGCTTAACATGTAATTATGAGGAGGACCTTCAAATTGGTAGTTAACCTCTCTCACAGGGTAAGAACCGTTTGAAGAAATCATCAATGTTCACACTAAAGATGTTCTAGGATTCTTATAGGTGATGAAATAAAATACCCCAATGACATCATTGGGGTAGGATGAACAATATTATGTATAATAGTAATTTTTAGATTATGAATCTTCTCTTAAAAATTAATAATTGGTTTCCTCCTCACATACTGTTGTTTTAGGTTACTGATTCAATCTGTATCACCCCCGATTTGAGGTGTGTAGCCTTTTTTATGAATGTTTATGTCTTTAAAGTGCATGGGATGAGTTGGGAAGAGGTTGGGAGAGTTTGGAATGGTTTTGGTTGAGTTTGGAGGCTTTTCTATGGGTGCATGATTTGAGCACGGCTAATGGAAACCATATGGTTGCTCCAATAAACCGTGAAGGGGGATGCAGTGGGCTACAAACGGTCTGTACACGGTTTCAGAAACCGTGCAAGGAATCCATGGTGACCCTTGCTCTCGAGGTAGTAGCGTGAACACGGCTAGCGCATGGTTTTCCAAACCGTGCGGGCGAACTGTGCGGGAACTTAAAAAATAGGGTTTAGGTTCCAAGCTCCCTCAGGCTTAACCTATTTTACTCTAATCTTCCTCCCACTCAATCCTCACTCGAGATTTTGGGTTCTCATGGGTTGAGGGTGCTCTTACACATGTTTTGGAAGCAATTTGAAGGGGTTTGAAGGTGGTTTATCTCGAGTAAGTCTCTCCTCTTGGTTTTCTTGTGGTTTCCTCTAGATCCACATATCCATCTTTATTGTTTTTCTAGATCTACACTTGTTGTGTGTAGATATATGGTTTTGGTTGCATTGGATGTTGATTCTAAGGCTTGTGAATGTTAGGTAAGGTTGTCTAGAGAGGGTTCGTTGGTGCATTCGCCGGATTGGAGGTATGGTTGCTCGTGGGTCGATTTCGTGGGAACTATAAAGGTATGTGCCTTCTCTCTCAAATCCACGTGGTTAGAACCTGTGGTGTTTAATTAAAATTAATTTGTTGTGCATGAAATAAATTGTTATTGTTGTGCAAAATTGGTTGTAAATCCCTTTCGGTGATGTTTTGGGGATTTTTGGGGAAAAGGGCGGTTTTATGGTGAAATGATATTGTTTTGAATTTCAAAATTGAGATTTTATAATTGGTTTCTTGGCTTGAGGCCAAATAAATGGGTTATGAAAATGGTTTTAGAAAAAAAGTTTGTTTTATTGAAATAGGGTTTTGTCATGGAAAATGGTTTAAGGAAGGTTTAAATAAATGGGTGATTTATTGAAGTGTTTTATCATGTAATGGAATTGGTTGATTGAATGTTGTTGTGGCCATGGTGGGTTATGTGTTTGGTTGTGATTATTTGAAATATTGTGCGGAAGTGGGTGAGAAGTCTCACTATAAAAGGTGATGGATAGTGGTCGGAAGAACCACCATATGGGTAGTGGGTGGGAAGTACCGCTAGTAGTGAATGAGTGAACAGGTAGGGCAAAAGTCCCACCATTTGGGTTGTTTTGGTGTGAATGGGTGAATGGGTTGGATGAAAGCTCTACCATTTTGGTTGTTTGTTGTGCATTTCTTTTCAAGTTGGAAATTGTTGTGCTAGTCTGTGAATGATGAAATTGATTGTGGCATGTTTTTTGGATTTCCTTTGGTTTCTTGGTTTGTGTGTGATGGCTTGGTAAGGGCATGTTTGGCTTATGTAAATGGTTGTACTTGTGATTATTTTATATAAATTGTTTCATATAAATGTGATAATGGTTTTATCCTAGTGTTGTGTGTAGTGAATTCATTTGGGTAAAACCTACTGGGTATTAGTACTAACCCCCTACTTTGGCAGTTTGGTGCTTTTGCAGATGTCGTTTTATGAGACACAGGTAAGGGTAAGGCATCTCATTGCTAGTGGTTCATGGTGATGCTCAGGGTATATGGTGGAGCTTGGATCTTATATCTTGGTGTGGAGCTGTGCTGGTGTCAGGGCTCGTGGTGTTTATTGTTTATTTTCCACTTTGTACACTAATGTTTTGTGGACATGTCTAGTTTGAGTGGTTTTGTGGTTCGTCATGGAATTTTCTGTATCACATGGTTGGGTTTGAAAGTTCATGCATCTTTAGTTGTTGGTTGGTTGAGTTGGGTTATCTTCTTAAGGGAAAATCATTCCCCACAATTCCATGAAGCCATTGGCATTTATTTCCAGCATTTGGAACCTAGGGAATTTCGCTTAAGGCCAAGTAACCCTCACCATCTCTTCAGGCCAACGAAGTAGGGGTGGGGTGTTACAAGTGGTATCAGCTTGTTCGGTCCTTTGGAGTTGATTCTGAGATTTAGAGTCGACATTCTTTGTAAAATATTCCTTGAGTCAAGACAGTAGCAAGGCATTGGCTTGTCGGAACATGGAATGTATAATATAAAAGGACATAACTAACACTTTTATACTGAACATCATGTTATCCAGGTGTTGGGTATATAAGTGTTTTGAGACACTTATAGGCACTGGATATCTCATTGTCGTGGGTATATCCAATGAGATGAGCATGACATGAATGGTAGATATGACTTCCCACTAGGATGTATATTTAAGTGAGGTATAAAGATTTATCATGTGATATGAATGTGTGAAATTGAAATGTGATTAAATTTGGTATTTTGAAGGTGGTTTTGTTTTTAGAATAGAGAAACATGGAAAATGCTAACGTGTGGAATGACTTGTGCAATAATGTTGTGTAATGTGACTTGAAATGGGAATTATTGATGTCTACAAAAGCGAGACTCATGGTTGTTTGTTTTCTGTTAATAGAAATGGAACTGAGTAGGTATCGTAGAGACCAATTGGAGGAGTCAGCTGAGAATGTGGTAGCACCTGAGCCTCAGGTGAACTAGTAGTTAGTACAAAGCATAGTGCAAGCTTTCCAAGCTGTGGAAAGTGGAAATAAAATGGATGAACCAAGGAATGTGGATCATGAAATTCTGTTTGAAAAGTAGAATCTACCCATCTCCAGGGGTGATTCAGAGAAGGGGAGGTAAGAACCATGGTTGAATAGAATGAACAATATTTTTGAGTTCTTCGGAGAACTTGTAGAGTTAAAATTGATGTTGGATACATATATGTTGGATGATCTTTCCCTTAAGTGGGGGGAGTTGGTAGTCCAAGCGAGGATGGACTAGGGTGTGATGTGTGATGAATTTGAGGAATTGTTAAATAAAAAATTCTACCCACATATATTCATAATTTAGTGTATGACTGATTTCTTCTGTTTGAAGCAAGAGCTTATGTCTTTCACGGAGTATACAGCTATGTTTATGAACTTAGTGAGGTTTCACCTGAGGTGGCGGGTAGCACATCATTGAATGCATAGATCTTTAAAGCGAGGTTAAGGTAGGAAATCCATTCAAAGATAGAATTACTATGTATAGATGGTTACATAGAGACGGTGAATAGAGCCTCGATGGGTGAGTGGGATCTGTTGGGCGGTCCGGGTGGAGGAAGCATGGTGGTACCCATGGGGAATAGTGGGAGCTCTAACACTGGGTCCAAGGCGAGGAGGGACACTTATTCCCAGGGAAAGAGTATGACACATAATCTAATGGTAGGATCATTGAATCTTCCTTCGTATCCCCAGAGTAAACCAAGATGTTTTCAGTGTGGTTTGACGAGCTACATCAAGTGAGATTGTATAGAACAACCTCGATCATGTCATAATTGTAAGAAATTGGGGAATCTACAATGTTATTGTCATAATTCTTCGAGTTCGGGTGCACGTTATACTCCCCAGGGATCGTAGACGTCATATGATTCGACGGGACGAGGATGAAATCATACCCCTCAGCAGTAGAGTAAAGTTGGTCATGGTGATTCTCGGAATACCATGATGCCTCAACAGGGCAATAAAGAGTATAGAATAGCATGAAAACATGTGTTTGGAGCTGAGAAGGTTATGGTGGATGATCAGTCAGGACCATCCACAGTGCGAGGTACTATTCTTTTAAATTCTACCTTAATGCTAGTGTTATTTGCTACATGTGATTCACACTCTTTCTTTGATGCACGTGTGGTTGATTTGCTGGGTTTAAGGGTAGAAATGATGCCCTCGGTTTTAAAACATCAAACTCCTCTAGGTTGAAGAGTGTGTGAAGCCTTCTTGTGTAGAGAATGTTGTATCATTGCGGTGGAGGTTGAGCTAATTTGGAATTTCACAATTCCTAATATGGATGGGTATGAAGTAATCCTGGGAATGGATTGGCGGGTGTCTTTTATGTACCACATCGACTGTGATGTGTGAACAATGGATTTTACGACACACGATGGCATTAGGCATCTTTTTAGAGGAGAGAGGCATGAAAGGAAGGGTGCAACGAGTTTGTTAGCACCAGCAGTAGGCACATTATCATATCAGTTGGCGGTATTATCGTTGTAATCAGTAATGGGTGTTGAGAAGAGTGTTCTTCCGGTAGTTTTGGATCATTTCACAGATGTTTTTCCTGAAGAATTTTTTGGGTTACCTCCCATAATAGAAGTGGATTTTACGATTGATCTTCTTCCGGGGACCAGTCCTATATCACTTCCATCTTATCGGATGGCACATACTGAATTGCTGGAATTGAAATTCTAGTTGGAAGAGTTATAAAACAAAGGTTTTATCAATCCTAGAACATCCCCATGGTTAGTACCGATCCTGTTTGTGGAAACGAAGAATGGAACTTTGAGGCTCTGTGTTTATTATCATAGACTTAACCATGTTACGATAAAGAACAAATAACCACCTCCATGAATTGATGATTTGTTCAACCAGTTGAGGGGAGCCCAATGGTTTTACAAGATTGACCTGAGGTTGGAATATCATCAATTGCGGGTGAGGAAGGATGATATTTAAAAAAAACTTTCAGAAGTAGATATGGAAATTATGAATAAGTGGTTACACCCATTGGTCAAATGAATGCGCCAACGGTGATTATGGAATTCATTAATATGATATTTCAGAGATATCTGGATTCATTTTTGGTGGTGTTTGTAGATGATATTTTGGTGTATTCACAGACAAGGGTGGAGCCTGATCAGCACTTGGAGACAATGCTAGGGATTTTCAGGGATCATCAGTTGTGTGCCAAATTGTCAAATTGTGACTTTTGGATATAGGAAGTTAGTTTTTTGGCCATGTTATTTCTGAAAGGGGTGTTTTAGTTGATCTATAAAAGATAGAGGCTGTTATCTGATGGAAACCACCATAGAATGTGTTTGAGATATAGATTTTCCTTGGCCTATCTAGGTATTATTGGTGTTTTGTTCATGATTTTTCACTTTTGTCTTTTCCGATGACATCTTTGACAAGAAAGAATGTTCCATTCTAGTGGAATGAACAGTTTTAGTATTATTTCGAAGAGATAAATTGTCACCTTACATCAGCACCAATCTTGGTTAGACCAGAACCAGGAAAAGGGTATGTGGTGTATTATGATGCATTAGGATCAGGGTTGGGGTGCGTTCTCAAACAAGGGAATCATGTAGTTGCATGTGGATCACAATAGTTGAGAGTGCATGAGAAAAACTACCCAAATCTTGATTTGGAATTGGCAGTAGTGGTGCATGCTTTGAAAGTGTGGCACCATTATCCCTTCGGGGAGAAATTCATGGTATATACAAATCATAAGAGTTTGAAGCACATTATCTCACAAAGGGATTTGAACTTGAGGAAAAGGAGATGGATGGAATATCTTCAGATGTTTGATTTTGACATAATGTACACACCAGGTAAGGTAAATTTGTTGACGGATGCATTAAGTAGATAATCATATGCTCAGATGGTGAAACAGGCATCAGAACAGTGGTAGTTGATGTCATTTACAGCTAATATGCAGTTTGAATATGAGGACCAAGGTGATAGAGTGGTATTCCTTCCAATTTTTTTGATTCCTAACTTGGTTGGATTGGTTAAAGTGGCACATATATATGCTTCTGAGTGTGTGAACATGGGGTCGAGACTCAATGGTGAGGAGACCATTGAGGTTTGGCAATTGAATGGAGATTCAGTTTCGTGTTTTTGGAATCGGGTGGTTGTACTAGTAACTTGTCAGGAGGATCTTCTCAAGGCGTATCATCATTCTAGGTGGGATCCTCATCTTGGAATTCAAAAAAATGTATAAAGTTTTGAAAGGCTATTTCTGTTGGGCTGGTATGAAAAGAAGAGTGGTTGAGTTTGTATTGAGATGTTGGACTTATCAGCTGGTCAAGGTAGAACATCAGAGGCTAGCTAGAATTTTTTAATCTTTACCAATCCCTATTTGGATGTGGGAGAAAATAGCGATGGATTTTGTAATAGGTCTCCCAAGAACAGTCAGAAAGCACGATTCCATTTGGGTGATAGTGGATCGACTAACTAAGTCAGCCTATTTCATTCCAATTCATAAATCTCATATGGTGGAGGATCAGACCAAAATCTCCATCGAGAAGGTGGTAAAGAGGCATGGTATTCTAGTTTCAATCATTTCTGATAGAGATCTGAGGTTTACATCTCATTTATAGAAATCCTTATAGCAATCCCTTTGAACTAAGTTGACTATGAGTATGGCGTATCACCCTTAGATGGATGTTCAATTCGAGAGGACGATACAAATTTTAGAAGACATGTTGCGGGCTTGTGTCATGGATTTTGGTGGCTCGTGGGAGGATCACTTGTCGTTGGTTGTGTTTTTTGTATAATAACAGTTATCAGGCATCCATACATATGGCTCTGTTTGAAGCTTTATATGGGCAGCCGTGTCGTTCTCAACTATGTTGGGTGGAAACAGGTGATTTCTTGATGGTTGGACTGAGCCTTATCCAGGAGACTATGTAGAAGATAAATATGATCATAAAGATAAAAGAAATGTCTTAGTGTTTCCATAAATCACATGTGGATCATCATCGATGACCATTGTCGTTTGAGGTGAGTGATCATGTTTTCTTGAGGAACTCTCCTAGGTTGGGACATCATCAGTTTCGGAAGCATGTAAAATTATCTCTGAGGTATATTGGGACATTTGAGATTGTTGAATTGGTTGGTGAGGTGGCATATCATTTTCATTTTCGACCTAGGTTCATTGCAGTTCCCAATGTGTTTCATGTGTCACAGTTGAAAAAGTATCAGCCGTATTGTGACCATGTGATTCAGTGGGATCATGTTGAACAAGAAACAAATGATTCATTGGTGAACATGCTAGTGCGGGTTATGGATAGGCATGATAACGTCTTGCATGGTAAAATCATTGGTTTAGTTCGTGTTTTGTGGCAGCATGGTCAGATTCAAGAGGATACCCGGGAGCAGGAGAAAGAGATGGTCAAGCAGTGGCCCGAACTCTTTCAGCAATGGGTGGGTTCACTACATTCTGAGGACGGAAAGTCCAATGGTAGGGAGATTGTAACACCCCTAGTCTGATGTATTTAGACTTTATTTATTCCTTTTTATGGTTATAATGTCCATGGGATGAATTGGGAAGAGGTTGGGAGAGTTTGGAATGGGTTTGGATGAGTTTGGAGGCTTTTATATGGGTTCACAGTTTGAGCACGACTAAGGGAAACCATACAGGTGCTCTAGGAAACTGTGCAGGGGGAGTCAGTAGGATTTGCATGGCCTATGTATGGGTTGAAAGACTATGTAAGGAAACTGTGTAGACCCTTGCCCTCGAGGCAGTAGCGTGCACATGGTTAGCGCACGGTTTTCCAAACAATGTGGGCTAACCGTGCAGCAACTTAAAAATTAGGGTTTATGTTCCGGGATCCCTAGGCCTTAACCTATTTCACTCCAATCATCCTCCCAATCAAGCCTCATTCAGTATTTTGCGTTTCTAAGGGTTTAGGGTGCTCTTCCACATGTTTTGGAAGCGATTCGAAGGGGTTTGAAGGTGGTTTCTACCAGGTAAGTCTCTCATCCTGGTTTTCTTGTGGTTTCATCTTGATCCACATATCCCTTTTTATTGGTTTTCTAGATCTACAATCTGTGTAGATATAGGGTCTTGGTTTCCTTGGATGATGATTTTATGGCTTGTGAATGTTAGGGAAGAGGATCTAGAGAGGTTTCGGTGGTGTGTTCACCGGATTGGAGGTGCAGTTGCTCATGGGTCGATTTCTCAGGAACCATAAAGTTAGGTGGCTTCTCTCTTGACTCCACTTTGTTAGGACTAGTGGTGTTTGATTAAAATTAATTTTTTGTTATTGAAATTAATTGTGAATGTTGTGAAATTTTTTTTGGAAATCACTTCGGTGATGTTTTGGGGATTTTTGTGGAAAAAGGTGGTTTTATGGTGAAATGATATTATTGTGAATTTTAAAAAGGTGATTTTAGAATTGGTTGCTCGGGAAAAGGCCAAGGAAATGGTTTATGAAAATGGTTTTAAAAAAAATGGATGTTTTATTGAAATGGGGTTTTGGCATTGAAAATGGTTGAAGGATGGTTTCAGTAAATGGATGATTTATTGAAGTGGTTTATCATGTAATGGAATTGGATGATTGAATGTTGTTGCGGCCTTGGTGGTTTATGTGTTTGGTTGTGATTGGTGGAAATGTTATGTAGAAGCGGGTGGGAAGTCTCACTATATAAGGTTATGGATATGGGTCAGAAGAACCACCATATGGGTAGTGGTCGAGTAGTATCGCTAGTTTTGAATGGGTGAACGGGATGGGCGGAAGTCCCACTTTTTTTTTGTTTTGGTTTGAATGGGTGAACCAGTTTGATGGAAGCACCACCATTTGGATTGTTTGTTGTGCATTGCTTTGAATGTTGGAATTTTTTGTGCTAGTGTGTGAATGACGAAATGGATTGTGGCATGTTTGTTTTCATTCCCTTGGTTGCTTGGTTTGGGTGTGATGACTTGGTAAGGGCATGCTTGGATTATGGAAATGGTTGTACTTGTGATTATTTTATATAAATTGTTTTATATAAATGTGACAATGGTGTTATCCTAGTGGTGTGTGTAGGGAAGTCGTTTTGGGAAAACCTACTGAGTATTTGTACTCACCCCCTACTTTGGAACTTTGGTGCTTTTGGAGATGTTGTTTTCCGAGACACAGGTAACGTTAAGGCATATCATTGCTAGTGGTTCATGTTGATGCTCGGGGTATGTGGTGGCGCTTAGAGCTTGGAGCTTGGTCTAGAGCTATGTTGGTGTCATGGATCGTGGTGTTTTTTGTTTTGTTTCTTCTTTGTACTCTGATGTTTTGTGGACATATCTAGTTTTAATTGTTTTAGGGGTTGTGATAGAATTGTTATTATCACATGGTTGGGTTTGAAAGTGCATGCATCTTTAGTTGTTGGTTGCTCGAGTTGGGTTATCTTCTTAAGGTAAAATCCTTCCCCACTATTCCTTGAATCCATCAAAATTTAATACAATCCTTTGGAACCTTGGGAACATCGCTTAAGGACAAGTAACCCTCACCACCTCCTAAGGAAAATGAGGTAGGGGTGGGGTGTTACTCTATAAGAAAAGAGATAAGATATTCCATAATAGTACATTGTATAATTATATTTTTCAGACATAAAAGTGACCTTGTTTGGTAATATCCCTCACGATAGACTCTATGTTACTTGTTTGGATGTAAGAAACATCATCCCCCAAACAATTCCAGATAAAAAATATTAGCATCTTACCATTCCAGGGAACGACTACCAATGGTGTTTGATGGTTTTATGGGGTATCCTACACCCTATTATCTCAAAACTGATGTGATATTCTCTATAAACTATTCTCTCCTAGATTATCATGGGTATCATCCACAGTTGAAGTTATTCTACTTTAGAGGTACCCCTTCATCATAAAAATCACCATATATTATTTTAAGAACATGTTAGGTGATAATATCAAATGATACTTCAAAAAATGAGGTAACAATTGAAGTGATTATAATATAGGTTTGGGGTTTCACTAGTTAGTGCTTCATAGATTCCCCAAATTATTTGAAATTATCCCCAAGCGAGCTAGGGAGCCTAATTTCATTTAATATATTAGTCAAAGAAGTAATTTTTGTAATAACCTAATGTTTTACTGTATATTCTTCTTAAATTCATAATATATTAAATATGATAAACTAATATGTGAAAACATGATATATTTTAAATATTTAATATGACACTTATAACTAAGATACTAAATTAGCTAGTTTAAAATGAAGTAACCCAATTGTAAAATCAGTAGAGGGAGTAGAAAGAAATGAAATATTGAAGTGGAAGACTTCATTACAAAGACCATAAGTCCTATTGATTTATGAATGATCATTATTACATGTTTTCATAATAAATACATTAAAATCTATATGATACCCTAATGATGTTATATTAGCTGTCACTGTCATTAAAAAAATTTCATAATCCCCCTTGTAAATCTATCAAGATGTCGATATCACTCTTTGATTCTCTCCCTTCTCTTATCAATTCAATAACATCCTTTACTATAATAATTTTTTAATAATATGTTTTTATTATTAAAAATGTTCATAATCAATAATTTAATGTCTAAATGATGTCATATTAGTGAGTTAATAAATTTTTATCTAATTATACCCATGACATATTCCTTTTTTACCCATCGTGCTACTGAAATTATTCCTTGATTTTCCATATTCATGTTATAGACACCCAACTATAATATCATATGGGGGTATCCATATATATAAAGTTTATAAAATTTTATGGATATAAATAAGGTAATTAAATAGGTTATTATGATAATTTTTTATATGGGAGAATCAAGAGCTTTAGTGGAAGTCAAAAATTCAGGTACGTGGGTTTCTTAACTCAAATCAATTTCATAAGTCATAATCACTGCACATAAATAATAATATTTCATGATTGAATTATCATCACATGTGATAATGTTTTTTCCCACATTATGTAATACTGAATCATGCTTTACACTAAATTACTCTTCCATGGTGAATCTATTATTTCATTAAAAAATCAATTTTTTAGAACAATTCCAATCTCTTTTAATGAATTTTTCTCCATATCTAGGTTTTTACATAATTCAAATGTCATAAATTCCATAATTTAATATAATTTATTTATCCCTAGTTATCCTCATATTGTCATTTATTCATTTTAAAATAAAGGTGTTTAATTTTTTTAATGATATTGGTTTTCAAAAAAAGTGTTCTGAAATATTTTAAATGGTCTTTCCTTAACATAATCTTATATAATTCCTTTATACTTCAAATTTTAATTTTTTTATCATGGAATATTTGTTATAATTTGGTATAAATTAAGGTTTTAATATATTTTATCATAATATATAAAAAATATAAAATTTCATTGAAAAATAAAATCGTTTTTTAGGTTATAGTAAACAATTATTTTAAAGAAAATCTCTTCTATGGGTTCTCTTCCACTTTTAATAGTTTTTTTATAAAATTTTAAAAAAACTTCATAAATAACCATATATGTTATTTTTAAAAATATTACATTTGGTTTATCATGTTCTTGGTGATAAATAATCATGTTCTCTTTATGTGATTCCATTTGAAGAAGTTATGAAACCTATTTTCTTTCCATGAGTTATTTATGTCAAGAAGAATGATTTGATTTTATAGGGAATAAAGATGTAAGGATAATAAATGGTGGGGTACTTATCACCCTGCAATTCATTAGTTATTTTTTTATTTATAATGAGATAATTATTTGAATTGATTATGGAATTCTCATTCCACTTTGTGAATAGGGTACGTAATTCTCACTCCACTTCGGGAATCTTGTAATGATTCCTACTACAAAATAGAAATCATGTGGGGAAGCATTCTCCACTATGATAATTTTTATCTACACTTAATTATTGGATACTTATTATTCCTATATTATACATTATTTCCATGATATTATACATTTTTATGATATTCCATATACCAAAGATATTTCACTTTCTTATGTTATGATTTCATGTTTTCTTTGATTTTTATTATATACTTCTAAATCATGTTTTTTAGGACTATTATTGGTTCTTAAATTTTTATTCCATTTTCCATAATGATATATAATGATTTATTTTTTTCACTAATGACCCCTTGAACTTTTTATATATATTATATCTCCCTTACTAATGTTTTCCCTTATGTTTACAATACAAAAAATAATGAATAGTTAATTAGATTCCCTGAATGATCATTCGAGCTCACCCCTCATTATGTATCCATTCCCTATTACTATAAATATGATTTTATTAGTTGAGTTTTATATAGTAGGGTATAGTAAATAATTATTCGAATAAATTTTAACAAGTTTTGTAAAATAAGATGTTTATATAGAGAGTCTTCAAGACACATAACTGTTCATTCCTCAAGTTACAATACAATTTTATTGTTATATTAATTTGATCATATAATCAATGTAGCATTTATCAATGTTTAGAATCAGTGGCCATAGTTTGTATCCTTTGAGTGTTTAGTTTTTTGGGGATTAGTTTAGATATCTTTATTGAGAACCCTTGGAATAAGTTTCTGTACAAGATAACAACATGAAATTTTTGTAGAGTAGGGATTGTGTGGGTTTTCCTAGAAATAACATCTCCGTCTAGATACAATAATGTGTATATAAATACAGAATAGATTCACATAGGGTTAGTCACCATGAAATGTGATGGTTGGTAATTTACTCGATCGTCAAACTAATGTATTTGGAGTTAGACAAAGACTACACACCTGGATAGACACTCCAAAGTGATATATATTAGTTAATTCAAATTATCTTTATGAACTATGATGGGTGAACTGAATATGTTTAGTTTAGAGAACCAAATATAAAAATTGACATGGATAACATACATTGTGTCACATAGGTCCATAAGTAATGGAATGCAAATCAATTAAGCTCATAGTTTTCCCTTAGTAAATTTAATAACTTATGTCACTAATTTTATTTACTAGTAGTAATAGTTGGAACAAAGAGGGACCAAGCTAATAACAAATTCAATAGAAAATGCATTTATTTTTCCAATGAACTGACTAATGGTATGGGATACCATATTCAAAAAATCATATAAATTCTCACTAAACTATCACAATGTGTGAAGAATAACCCAAATTGAATTGATCTTCTTAAAAAATTAAAAACATGTTTCTTAATATTAAGTACATAATGTGGAAACATCCTCCCTACATTAATGTCTCTTAAAATACACCTATTTCTTAGTAAAGGATAAATGCAATTGAAAATATATTTTTAATTATACAGTTATGAAATAATGAGTTGTTCATTTTAAAAAATTTATCATATAAAAGTAGAGGTTGGAAAATGGATGAATATCACTACAAATATAATAAAAAATCGGTATTAGACTCTATGGATTGGGAGGGGTTCAATAAAGTAATATTAATCAAGAAGTTTCCTCAAACTCTTCACATGACGACCTACTAAGAAATACTGGATATGAAATTAATAGAGAATGATTCTATTAGAACTAATGAATTGAACTTTAAAAGGATCATGATGTACACCTCTGGTTATATCTCTTAACCTAAAAGAATGATCGACCATTTCATTGGTTTCTAAAAACCAATTCTTTGAAGGGAATTAGCCATAAGAGACTATAGATGATATGGAAATATTGTTTGATTTTAATTAATGTTGAAGATAGAAATTAGGGACTTTCATTATCTCATGGATAATAATATAAAGTGAGCTAGTGGTATCATAGAATCCTCTATGCCAATACACATAGGTAAAGAAAGTCCAACAACATTCACATAAACAATGTGGGAGGAAGAACCCAATTGATTTTATAAAAGGGGAAAGAAAGTGTTTTATGTGTGTTAGGTAATGCAATATAACACCAAAATAGAGTCCAAATACTAATAGGATGGATAATAAAATAGAGGATAATAATTCTTTAACTAATTTTCCACTTGCACTTTAATGCATCATGAGAAAAAATGTTGGGAACTATTAGAATAACTGCCCTAAATCCATAGCGATTGAAAAAAATATGGATAAAAACCTCTAAATACCAGAGTGAAAGGCTGATCATATTATTTCACTAATTCTATGGTAGAACATGGTGATAAATTGGTGCATGATATACTCATTATCACCTCTAGATCTACAAATACTTTACTTCATTCTAATTCTTCAATTTATTTATATCTCAAAAGTTTGATAAGAATATTGATTCACCACCTCAAAAAATGGAATAACGAACTACTTGTAAAAAACAGTGGTGGTGTGACAATAGTATATTTTATATATAAAGATTTATAGATCAATATTTGTGTGAATGTATTTCGTAATGATATATTTCATCTATCCTTATTTGAATTTGATGTAATTATAGATATGGATTGGCTATCCCAGCATAGATCACATATCAATGGTTTGGATAAGGAGATATCATTTCATATTACCACCATCATGTTATAAAAATCTATTAAAGGATTATTATGATATCTATTTAGAATAAAATTATTTTTTTTTTCAGGTTATGGTATTGAACATTGAGGAAATCATGGATCAAATATTTGGAGAAAAAAATCAGTGTTTTGGATAATTCAACTATAAAGATAACTAAATTTTAACTAGTTTTTTAAGGTTTAAATAAGTCAATAAATTATACCTTGATTCATGAACAACATATTAATAGCCTTAGATAACATCATTGAGGATTAATTTTTAATTTTTTATAGAATCAATTCATTTTTGGGGGATGTGACACCTTGAGATTTCACTATATAATCTCCTTAAATATATAATATATTAAATATTTTTCTTCAAAAACTATACCAAAAAAAATTAAAATACTTTTTAAACATTGAATATTTAATATGACCGTTAATACATACACTTTAAATTTGTTTGTTTAAAGTGAAATAATACTATTGTAAAATCAATAAAGAAATTTGGATTAAATAGAACCCAGAAGTAGAATTATTCCTTACGAAGTCCATTTTTCTAAGATCATATGGGTGGTAGCTTCACTAGGGTTTTCCCAAGATCATCCTAATACAAAATTGAGAAATTTCAATTTCAAAAAAACCGTATGCAAGAGAAGTTCACGCTCATGGAGATTTTCATAGGAGCAATGCTAGCAAAACTAACACACAAAACTACAACCATATCATATATAATTATTAAAAATTACATATTGTTCAGAAGGCGTTATAAAATTAGATATTAAGATGACATAAAAAAGTAATAAAATATTTATATTTATAGATATATCACGAATTTTTATATTTGTCAATAGGCTATTGTTGATCATTTCAATTTCTGCTTAAAAAAATAATTTTCTAAACATTTTAATTTTATTTTATGTAAATTTGTTTATTTTGATTGAATAAAATATAATTAATTTTATTAAAATAATTTCTAAAACTATATTAATTTGTATTTTATAGGTAAAAGAATAGTTAATATACATGAATCAAATTTCCAATAAAAAACTATTTTTTATATTGCATGTTCTTAATTAAAATTAAAATTTATACATTGTAGCTATGAATTTGAACATATATAATTATTGGATAAATGGTTCTGAATTATCTAATAAGGATAACTATATTTTTTTACTTAAATATTACGTATCCTTATCAAGAAATTTGTTACTGCCATAAAACAGTTATTTTTCAAAGAATTATTCCTTACTAATTTCATTGTATCATTACTAAATTAGATGTATTAAGATTATAAAATTATATTTGAAAATATTTAAAAATTAATTTTCACTCATTTAATTGGTATTACCTCGAAATAATATTAAGAACTCAAAATGATTAAAACATTTGTTTTCAACAAAAATAGTTTTTGAAAATATTAGATATTTTAATTTAAAAACTAATTTCCATATATTTAGAAAATTAATTCCGTAATATGAAGAAAAAATTTGAATTTATCACTTAATAATTTGGTAATAAGGGTTATCTTATATTTTTATTAATAAAATAATTACTAGGAATAATTTTCAATCCATATTTAAAAGGGTAAAAAGGGGTAAATTAAATATCTAGAATTTTTAATAATTAAAAGGCCACAATCACCTTATAGAATTTTTTTAAGTATTATATTAAAGAAAATTTATCACATACTATTTATTCATATGACTTAACTAACGCATCTTACCCACCTAACAACCATGTGATACCATTCTTAACTCTCACCAAACATTAGTCTCCTTGAAGAAGCATCTCTTCTTCACTTATAAAAGGATATAACCCCCACCCATTCTATCATAAAACAAAAAAAAGTAGAGTTTATCATAAAATAATCTTATATATACCTCTCTAAATCCATACCAAGGAGATTCTAAGATTCTATGGACACTTCTCAAGCTCTAATAACCATCTTAGAAAGGTAAGGGTCCTCCTCCTCTTCCTTTTGATTCATGATTTTCTTTGGTAATAAGACCATTTTATTTTAATATTATTATGATTATATGTGTTAAAAATAATTAAATAATATTAAAAATTATTCCCTAATGATTATATATTTTTTTTCTCCCATTAAACAAATTTTATAATCCATTTTGTATTGCTGTTGCGCTGCTGAAATCACTCCTGAATTATCTCCCCTCTTTCCAATTCAATAACATCATGTGTTATAATAATTATTATTTCCATTGGATTATTATTGAAAATTTTAATAATTAATTCATTAATATTGAAATAATTTCTTATTAAATAGGTACTACATTTCTTACTCATTAAACCCATTCCATACTCCTTTTGTATGTCCGTTATGCAACAGAATTTTGTTTTTTTATTTTCCATATTCATGTTGAAAATAAGTAACTCTAATATCATTAAATGTTATACATATAAATTAATTTTATAAAAGTATATTAATATAAATTTTTTTATTAAATATGTGATTAATAATTTTTTTTGTTATACAAGAGATTCAAGAGCTTTAGTTGAAGTCATGAATTAGGGTTAAAATATTTATTGACTAAAATGTTTTTTTGAATCATAATTACTCCAAATTTATTATGACCTTTAAAAATTGATTTATGTAAACCTATTATGAAGTTATGTGTTATTTTACTCTATTTTTTAGGAGATATAATGTTTATACCCACAATCTTCATCCTTGATGAATTTATATTTTTATTAAAAAAATTAATTTTATTATGAATTATTCTGATATATTTTATTTTTTTATCTATATTAATTTATTTATTTCCCAAAAAATTTCTCATCTATATTTCGGAAACTCTATTTATATTATCTCTAATGATCAATATATCTCACTTAATTAATTTTAAAACAAAAAATTTCACTATCCTTATAATGTTGTGGTTTTTTAATAAGGGAATTATAACAAATTGTAAATGGATTTTCCTTACCTTGATCATAGATTATTTCATTCCACTTAAAATTTTGGAATATATTTAATTTATTTTAATCATAAATTTATTTCATTTTTTAGAAGTGATGTTTTAATAATAATTCTATTCAAATTTAGAAAAATGGTTTTCGTAAAGTGACTTGAAAATCATGTTATTTTAATGTAGTATTAAGAAATGTTTTTGAAGGAAAATATATTTATTATTTTTCTTTTATTTTCAATGTATTATTACCCTATAAAGTAATTATTGACAAATAAACCTAAATTATCTTGCTTTTAATAATTATTTTTGGTGATCATGTACTTGGAATCAAATGATCAATATTTCTTATGTGATACCATTTGCCGATGTTAGGAAAACAACATTAATTCTATGGGTCATTTATGATAAGATGAATCAATTTTTTTATGCTGAAAACATATGTATGGAATATAATGGGTGGAATCCTATATCACCATCCAATTAATTTATCAATGTCTTATATCTCTTGAAGTAACAATGATAATCATTGAAGGAATGGTTTCCCCACTAGGGATATCAAGTAAAGAATTCTAGCTCCACTATTGGAATTAGGCAGTGATGCATGGTCCACATTTAGAATTATGTGGTGGAGATAACTCCAATATATTATTTTTATATATTATCATGTTTTTAACAATTAATTTTCCTATTTAATTAATCATTTATAAGATATTCCAAATTTTATTTATATTATAGGTTATAAATATATTCCACTTTATTATGGTGTGAAATCATTTTTTGATTTTTACTATATACTTCTAATCCATTATTTTGATGAAATTTCGTGGGTCGTATGTTTTTATGAAATAAGCATTAATGAGAAATTATATTTTAGGATTGTTCACATATGATACCTTCATAATTTTTATCAAATATTTCACCATTACAATTGTTTTCCTTTATGTTTATGATCAAATAGTTATGAAGAGTTAATAATATTCCCCTATTGAGTATTCGAGATGACATTTTATTTTATTTCCATTACACCGTGTTATAAATATGATTATATAATATGACATGTTTATTAGTGAGAATATAAGATCATTATAATAGAGAAATTTCAACAAGTGTTTTAAAATAATATGTTTAAGTTTCTATTCTACAGGACACTACTATTTTCAGTCCATAGTTCATGAAACTATTTTTATGATGTATTAATTTAACCAAGGAATCAATATAATATTTTTGTATAAATAGAATGTGTATATATAATTTTTATTTTATAGGGAATGACTAAATAAAAAACACTCTATTTCCATATAACATTTGAGAAATAATGACAAATAAATATGCTTTTTGAGTAAATTATTCTATGAAAGATTTAATATTTTGTTTGTTTCTAACATTTTCCCATAACTACACCAACCATTTTGTTTTGTTTTTTGGAGCATATATATAATAATTTAAGGGATGAGGGGTTGAATTATTCTATAAAGAGGCATGATGTCTAGCTCGGTATTCTCTTATAGTTTTAATTTATATTCATGAAACTGTTCCAAGTATAAATACTGGTAACACTTCTGTGAAAGTGATTGATTGACACTATTTAATTTTGAAGAATAATACATAAGGAAATTATAGATCCTTACATTTCATTAATATTTTTAATTAAATTTGAGTTTAATACCACATTGGAAGGAAATTTAGAATTTTAAATCATACTGAAAGGTATATGAGGCATAAGAATGTTGGCAGTGTTATAATAGAGGTTTTGGACAATTGAAACGGGGTTCCTATGTATCCATATAAAGGTAATAAAAACCAATATATTTAAATTCCATATAATAATGAAAATTATAAATATTTGGGTCATATGAAGAGAACTAAGGATATGAATTATATTTTTATACACTGAGGAAAATCATTATTTATAGTTTAACATTGTAACATCAAAGGTTTTTAAAATAAAACACAATGTTTGATAGCATTAACGATATTTCACAACGAAATTAAACAAACAAAATAATAATATTATTTAACATGATTGTAATGTAATTTCTATTTGAATGGTGGAAATGAAACAAATTAGCAGAATTATGAATATATGGTTTACACAAGTATAAATAATGATTTATTGGTTAACAAATTAGTTAGGAAATTAAATAAAAAATAATTGAACAAAATGCATGTTTTTTTATAAAAATCTATTTATATGAAAATAGTTGTGATTATAAAATAATAAAATAATTTTGGAAGGATTTTATTAATGAAATATATATTCAATATATTCAATGTAATTTTCAAAATTCATCTTATATTTTTTAGACATGATGTATGAACAAATTCATTTTTATCAGGTAAGAGAAGTAAAAAAAATAAATTTTTCTGCTTTTTGATGGTGTGACCATTTTAAATATAGTTTTTACAACTTTTATGTGTTCAATTTGAAAAAATAAACTTCTTTATTTGAAATAAGGTAAAAAATCACTTTATTTTAGGTTTTGGTATTTTTCGAAATAAAATTATATTTTTATAAATAGAGAAAAATTCTACATTTTTAATTCAGACTACATTTATGTCTAATTTAGTTGTATTTTAATATTTTCCTTTGTAATTAGTTTTAATGTATATTTAAATTTTTTCATCATTTTATCATATATTTTTCATTGTAACTAATTTCACTATGTAATTAGATAAAAAAATATGCGAACTTTTGAGTGTTTTACTTAAAAAACTTTTTTTCTTATTCCTTTAATGAGATTATATTTTTATTAATTTCTTCCAATTAAATGTTTTGAATTTAGAAAAAATTGATTCCATATATTGAATAATAATGTCAAAATTATGTAAATATGTACCTTTTTATTTTGAGTTATTATGAATTGTAACATTAGTAATAAATTTTATTACCACAGTAAAAGGTAAATAAGTTATTTAAAGGAAAAAATAATATTATAATAATATAAAAATACCCTAACACATGAATAGTGTCAAAATTGACATAATTCATAACTTAAAATATAAAATATTTAATTAAATGATATATTTTTTTAAGAATATAATATTCATCCAAAAATTTTAGATAAGTATTAGAATTTCATTAATATATTATTAATTAGTTATTTGGCTTAATTTGGTAATAATTTGAACCCTTGATGTGTTATTTACTTGATAAATTAGTAACATTTAAAATGCGTTAAAGCAAAAATATAATGATAAAAATATATTAAAAACTTGTCAAATTTTAATTTATGATGGCTATTAATCAAAAAATCATCACATGTTCTGAACAAATCATTTTGAGATCATTTGTAATACATAATGAATTTATATTAATTCAATAATTTTAATAATTCAATGAGTGCCCCTCCCATCTCCTTTAAAAAGGAACTCATTCCCCACTATTACATACACTTAAATAAACTTTTTTGGCCAATATATTTCTAAAAAACATCCTATAATCACTGTACAAAGTCTTCAATCAATTTTTTTTTGGAATAACACCTTCCATAGAGGTGTTATGGTGTCAGGAATGGAGCTCATGTGAAAGAGAGGTAATGTTTTTTACCTTTGCATTTCTATTTTATTTATTCTTTCACTTCTGTCAAATAATACACTTAAAATATGGAATTAGAAATCAATTATACTCAATATAATGACATTTTTTCATGATAATATAAAAACCAAAATCCATCCCCACTTATATTAAATGTAAAAGGAATTAATCATTTGTGCGTTTGTATGAATTATCAGCTCTATGAACCGATCTAATTCATTTTTCATAAAAATACCTCATGACACATTATAATAATAAAATAACTATTAATATGTGATACTCATTAAATATTAAACACTGTATGATAATAATATATCAATTATGTTCTTACTTTCCACTCATAAATAATTGATAATGTCATTCGTGTGTACGTGTGAACTATCACCTCCATGAAGTGATGCGACTTGTTTTTATTCACAATATCACTTTTATTATATATATATATATAAGAATATTAAAATTATTAATATGATATTAATTATATTATTATAATTTTATAATGATAAAATAGTACATAACTTCATTCCATAACGATCAATGAAAACTGAAGATGTTAATCATGCGTTTGTACGACTTACCATCTCCATGATTGCAACATTGTTCATTTTTCATATCCATATTTAATGAATGGATTTAAAGTTATAATTGATATATAAAAATTATTATTATTTAATGAATGTTATACATTATAATACGGACATATGACTTCATGGACTATTGAAATCCTTTGAAGTTTATTTTCGACTCGAGTAAAAAATATCAACAAAATGCTTGATGAGAACATAAATAATTAAGTAGTTTTAATAGGATGATAATATTAATATAAAAGGAATAATAATATTTATATAGGTTCTTAATATATTAAATAAATAACATTAGATTATTATTCAGGAAGATAAGAATTGTAAGTGACAAGTCGAACATAAGGTAAGGGATTCCATCTCAATCTCCTTTTATTGAGACATTTTATGATGAGATGAACCTTTATCCTTTTATAATGTGTTTATTCAGCCCAATTGAAATTTTTGTATCCATATTTTATGGTAAGGGATTTCGTCTCAATCTCCTTTATCCTCTTATCTCATTAATGTCCATATTTTCAAAATTATTTTAAGGATTTATTTTTATAGTAATAATTTTTTTTTAAATTTAATTCTCTATTTTCTTTTATAATTTTCATAGTCGTGTTGGATAATTTTATTCAAAAATGTGTTTTATTAATGTTTTAAACTGGTTTCTAAAAATGGATTGGTTATTTCAATAAGTAGAAATGTTTAATTATATGTCAAAATGATATGTTTTTGAGTGACATGTTGAAAATTTAAATATTTTTTGTGTTATGGTCATATAATGGTACTTGGACATTTCACGAGTTATCCTAATATAGCTTATATGAAGGGTTGAGCCCCATTATAGGTCATAGGTGGGCCCAATATAGCTTATATAAAGGGTTGAGCCCTATTTTAGCACAAATATGATCCCTATATAGCTTATATGAAGGGTTAGTCCCCATTTTAACTCACAGGTGAGCTTGATATATCTGATATGAAGGTTTGAGCCCCATTATTTCCCACAGGTGAGGATGAATAGCTTATATGAAGGGTGATCCTCAATATATATTTCTAATTCACTAGGTAAGGAAGTTGGTTCTATGGATATTTCATTTATTTATAAATGTGTAAGTCGGACTTATGGTTTTTTAATTTAAGTATGATTAATTCCCAAGTTACCTTTATATGTTATAAGTTATATCTATATGTTTTATTGTAATATTGTGATTATAAAAAAATTATGAAATGAGCTCATATTCAGTGATGTGTATTAAATACTTCTTATAGTTGAAAAGTATTACTTTATGATAATGTAATCATGGTTTACCTATTCTTTAATGACTAATAGTTTTCCTTCCTTGTGTGGCTATTACTATAATTTTTATGTTAATAAAATGTTTTTAAATGTTGTTATAGGATCTAAATAAGTTTATATTCAAATATGGGATCAAGAAAATGGTATGAAGTTTAAACATGAAATGAAACCATGTTTCTTTTTAAACGTTTTTATTGGTTTCATGAAAAACATGGATAGTGAGTATATGTTTCTACTTTGTTATATTTGAGTTATTTTTTATGGGTTATTTCCTAATTATCAAAACATCTCAACTTGAAAAGGTCCTAAATGATAAATAACAACTAATTTTTTTACATAACTAAAGATTATGTAATGTTTAAAAATACAACCATTTAGTTGGTATCATCGGACCGTTGAGACAACTTTGGAGATTAGGTTGTTTTCAATACAGTTAGGAATATCATCATGGGTTTGTAATTTTAAGGTTGTTCATAAGTTCATTGTCTTACAATCCAATTTTGATGATTTTTGTTTTTGAAATTTTATGGTGATTAACGATAATTTTGGAGACCTTTATTTATGTGGTAATTAAAGAATATTACCTTTTGAGACGAAAAATTATAGGTATGATATAGCCTTGGTGTTTAAAACATGTTATGGTTATTTTTCAGTTTCATAAAAAGGGGAATCCTAAAATATGGGTGACAACCCATCACATCCGGCAAGGCCACAGGGATGAAACCCACAATAGAAGGGAGACAAGGGTGCATCTCCAACCATTATCCTATGTGAATACCCTTGTTAGTTTGAATTTTTATTTTTAGTTAAATGAGTAAATAGAAAAATAATTAGTTGATTTTGGGAACTTATGTTTTATAAAATGTATATACTTTGTATAAGAAAATTATTTTTTGATTATGTGATAAATTTTATTTTAGAATAAATTCACTATTTTGAGAACCATATGGGCCTAAGGAAAATAAAATTCTATGGGATTTTAATTTATTATTAGTGGATGAATTTTATTGTGGATGAATATATGAATTAATTCTGTACTTATAGATATTTGGGTTATTAATGTAAATGGTTAACCTATCTTGCAGAATATGTGATTTTTGAAATTAGTTCTTTTTTATGATATATTATCATTGATTGATGTTATTTGGTGATAAATGTTTTAATTTATCGTGTAAGAATAGGTAATCAAGTTCTTTTGAATTTTGGGTTTCAATCATAGTTTTTATTATTTTCAGTAATTTTAAGGATATATATTTATCAAATAGTGTATGTTGATGTTTTGGTATTACAGTTATATTTTAACAATTAAAATTAGTTTTTCACAATCCAATATTTATTTATTTTTGGAGAATTATTTTATCTTATCATAACTATATTTGTTTGGTTAGTGTTTTTAGGCCGCAAATACAGATAATTAATCATTTGTGGTTTATGTGTTTTTATAAAAGTTGATTCATCTTGAATACTAATCATTTGGAGAAAAATATGAGACTGGGGTGGAAAATGATTAAAGGATAAAACTATACTTGTAATTTAATAATGTCTCATTATTTTTTTATTATAAGTAGTAAAAAATTTCCCTAACTCTTTCAATAGGATCTTAAAAAATACATTTTCATTTACTTTTCCCACTACGAAATAAAAGACCACTACACCCATCAATATCTTATGGTTTTATGATTGTTAACATTATCCTAAAAATGTTTACTATCACCATCAATCAGATCTATATGGTTAGTTTTCTCTTCCTTATACATATTTTTTACAAGGAACCCAAGTATTTGTTATCTCGGGCAACCTTCTTACATTCCTTTATTTTTTAATGTGTATGTTATCTTTTTCCTGATTTGGGATTGAAATAAATGTATTTTGAAAAGTAATACTTTAGTTACCAAACCCAAATTAAAATTTAGAGGACACAATTTAAAAAAAGGAGAAGGATGTAACATTCTATGTTTTTAAAAGGTAACAAAATGTTTGATAACGTACATGATGCACCACATCGAGATTAAACGAAGAACATAATATCACTATTAAATATGATAGTTATCTCATACCAATTATAATGGTTGGAATGAAAAGGATTAAATTAATTATGAAATATCGTTTACACTTGTTTATATAATGATTCATTGGTTTTAAATTTAATTATAAAAATAAATAAAATCCAATTGAATATAATGGATGTTTTTTTCCATTAAAAACCCATTTAAATGCAAATAAGGGAGTTTATAAAATAATAAAACCACCCTTGAGGGATTTTATTAATAAAAAATATATTTAATATATTTAATTTAATTTTTAATATTCATATTATATGTTTTGTAGACTTGATATAAGAAAAAATTCCATTTTTTGGATAAATGAATTGTTTTAAAAAATGCAGTTTTTTCACCTTTAGATTGATAACCCTTCTAAAATATAGTTTTTTTTGAAATTTTTATATATTATATTTGATAAAAATAAACTTATTATTTAAATAGGGACATAAAAATTGAATTTTGTTGAATTTTTGGTATTTTTCTAATTAAATTCATATTTTAATGAATAGTTAAAATACAAAAATTTTAATTCAAACTACATTTTAATATAATATATTCATATGTTCAGATTATCCATTTAATTGGTTTTAATGTATATTTACATTCTGTTTTTATAATTTAATTCACTTTTGGTAATTGGAATCAACTTCACATTGAAAGTGGATATAACCCGTTTACTTATACCGTCAATGAGATTAATTTTTAATTAAATTAAACCATTCTTGTGTTTTTTATTTGAAAAAATGGATTACATGTTTATAATAATAAGTTACAAATTATGTAAATAGGTCCATTTTTTGGACATTATTGTAATGCCCCGACCCTAGTTACCCAGAGTCGGTGCTTTATTACATAAAATTGGAATGATTACAATGAATAAAGTCTCAAAGAAATAATCAGTTTAGCAGTCTTGGAAACGAGATACATATATAAGTTTGACATTACAACTTGAAAATAAATACAGTCCTAATTTATTCCATTAGTAACATCCATTCCTCCTAGATTATGCCTGGAAGTCACTCATAAATAACTTCTTCATATCTAGGGAAAATGAAACATAAGAAAGGGGTGAGCTCAAAGGCTCAGTAAGGGTAATCAATACAGTGGATGATAACATAGACATTTGGCATGAGGAATAATTAAAAAAACATGACTTTTCAAATAATAATCACAGACAGTTTATGGAAGGAATATGATATAAGTAAATAAGGCCATAATAAAACATAGACATGGGTATTCTACTAGTCAAATAACCACATCAACCGTCATTATTATTTTCCTAATGAGGCAATTTATAATGTCGGCCATTTTGAAACATGATGTCAAGTCCTTGGCTAAGATGTCTAAAAATGATTAACTTCTTGACCAAAACCATATATCAAAATTGGGAAAGGCCTTGGCCAATTCCACATCTAATTGTCTCATGAGACTTGGCGATGCACCATGGAGCTATTGTGGGCTTCGCCCATCACATACAAAGTTCAATACATTCCACATATGAAAGGGTTGAAATATAACGTAAACATTCTTATTAAAACTAGAATACGAAATGCCAATACTTTAACCATAAACCATGAGTGGTATAAAAACAACACATACATAGTCAAACATTTCACAAAATTATCAATACAATATGGATGATTTGTATTATAATATTTCAACTTCAATCAAGTTTGAAATCAATCAAAGGATGTTGACATAGATGAAATGGAAACTATTTGAAAGAAATAACTCCTATTTTGAAACCATTTAAGAGTCAAATAATTATATAAGAAAATATTTATTTTGAAAATATTCTTATAATCTTGTAAGGGATGCTTCGATGATGTCATAACAAATGAAAATAGTTGCACCCACCGTATAAGTAAAAAAACATTCTTACCTTAATTTTGTCAAAAAAGTTCATAAAGTACCTTGTTTAGAAAATGATAGAAAGATTAATTTCAAAACATAGAAGGTCAAATAAGGGTATAAATGACTTTAACCCAAACTCTAGTAAATAGTAAGAATGTTTGAAATACATTTTTAAGAAAACATGGATGTTGATAATAAAGAGGTCCCAGTAGATACTTACGTAAAAACAACCTTAGATAATAATGATTTTTTGAAATTAACCCTTACCTTGTACTTCTACTTAGTTGATGGTATGTTAACATCTTGTATAATAGTTAAAACATTGTTATTAAATAATACATGAACTATATACAAAAATATGATATCATATATAATCCTCTAATATTGATTTGTTAATTATATTTCAGTAGTTTCATTATTTCAGCTGTTAACTGATTCATTTTCCTTTATATAATTGGTTATGTAAGACATGTTTGTTATGGATATGATGTATTTGATTCATATACAGAATGATATTATTTTTATATAAATTATTTTTAATCATAAAATGAAAATTATTCATGAATGATTACGATGGGGAAATGAATCTCATCACGTTCCTGGAGACGGTAATCTGTTCATGTGCATTAGCGACAATAACATTATATTGATGGTTAAATCATATGTAATTGGATAGTATATCATATATAGAGAATAAATAAGATGTTATATTTACTATTTACATCAGTTTTACTCATTATTATACCCATCCAAAAAATAAAGTGTTTTAATAACAAACTACACCACGAAGTGGAGACGGTAAGCCATACGTATGCACATTTGGTGAATTTGTCATTTATAGGATGGATAGAATAAAGAATATGGTTTTACCATATTTATAATAACATAAAATTATGTATAATTTACTGTATTTATTATTTTGGTATGAAAAAAATAATGAAAGAGAAAGTGGAAGAAGAAAAGAACATGAATGAGGTGATGCAATATTTACCTCTTTTTCAGGTACTTCCTTTTGATTTGATCAAAAGGGATCCTTAGGATGGCTTTCTGACCAAATTAAGGCCTCTAGAATGAAGGTAGGAAAGTTGGGAGGATATTTGGGCAGCTTTTGGAAGAGACAAATGGCATTAGAGGAGTGATTTGGAGAGAAGGGGAACTACCCATTTTTTAGAGAGGTGAGGGTCACTTTAGGAAAAGATAGAAATATTATTTTATAATAAATTAAATTTCTGTTTATAATGGCTCAAAAAATGATTTATTTATGGGATAATGTGGGTATGGGTAAAAAACATCTCATCCAATAGGTTTTATATATGTTTAGGTGTCACAAACTGAATCTGGTCACCGCCAAAACCGGCACCCGACCCTACCTGTGGTAAGTCCCGAAGGGCGTTCCCGATCCCCACGGGCTGGCAGAAGTGCCCAGGTATCAAAAACTGAAAATTGGGAATGATTTACCCAAATTTTAATACTTAAAACAAAAAATGAATCCAAGAAATCAAATCTGGATTTTTCAAACCAAAACATCTTTTACTAAAATTCAGAACTGAATTACACAATTTTAAACAATGTTTGAACACCATTACAAAGGTACAAACCTAAGAAAAGACAACCCAAGAACCTCCACGTGGAAAGAGGCAACGCCCTCAAGCCATTTCCACGACATTGCATCACGATGGACCGCTAAAAACCTGAACCATAGGCATAAAACCTGTACCCAAACCCGTGACATAAAATAAGCAAGCCTACTTACACCCAAAGGTGTAAGTAGGGTGTGAGCGAAAGCCCAGTAGGATACCACCACTAAGAGATTCTATGTGATAAACATTTCATGACAAAATGCATTGCAAGTTTGGTAAATAAGAAATGCTTGTTACCATTTTTTAAAGGATGCAATAATAAATGAAAACAGTTTTCATGTGGTCTAATTTTAAAGGACCAACAATTTTAAAATAAATAACAATGCTATGGAATTTTCCAGCCAACAATACCATATACCGACGGTAAGTACAAAGGATCTAATGAGCACATGTAATAGGAAATAACCCCTGGGCCCTAGCTAGCTGTGGGTCCCAAGTACCTTGTATCTCGGTGAGAGTAACCACAAAAAAATATCCATTCTCATGCACGAGCCACTAGTAAGGATAATACCCATAACCTAGTGGTCCCCAATCATCATCATCATCTTAATTTAGTTAGAGTTGTAAGCGTCAATCTTGCTAAGTGAAACTGAGGCCAAACCCCACGGATTCACTAGCATACTAGTACATGTCCACCCACCTAGATACCCGGGTTTTTCCTTTGTGCTCAAACTTGTTCAAAAATCCAAGAAATATAGTTTCCACCTGAAAATATCACTTCCACATCACACATTAACTAAACAGCCCCCTATACATCACACAAGTCACAAATCCCACTTTTCATTCAAATGCATTTTGAAATCAAACTTACACCAAAATTGCCTACAACAATTTTCACATTTCTTTAACACGTCGATAAATAATTTAAAAAATTTCATAAAACCATTATAAGATATTCAACTCACATAACAGCCCACACACATGTCACAAAATACCCTTCTCACCTTCACAATTCCTTTTATCAATAAACTCACACGAAACATCCCACACCCGTGTTTCGCACACAAAACAAAATTTAGTAAAACAGGTCAGCAATTTATAAAACATTCTAAAAATGTTTGACATCTCAAATATCCACTTTACCATTCAAAAACCCACATTAGGTGAACACAATCTCCCAAATATTACATATACACCCTTACGCAACTTTGTTTAACCAAATAAAACATTTGGAATTTTTATAAAACAAACCCAAGAGGTATAACTATTGTTTGCACACTAAACCCATTTCAAAACCCTCATTAAAAACCAAAATCTTACCAATAACAATAAAAAACAGAACATTCAGACCTAAAACATTTATTAAACCACCCCCAAGTGTTATACAAATACATCAAATAATACCACAAAGATACACATGAAAAACACACATTTTCACAAATCACCTTCAAGAAGTACAACACGGTTTTACCCCTTAAACTCATTCAAAAATCTATTTTCAAGTCCAACATGAAAATAATTAATTAAAAAACTAGGATTGGAAGCCCCTTTCAAAACTAATAAATCAATTTCATATGTTATAAACTAAACCCAAACATTACCCCAATAGTCACACATGAAAAGTACCCAATTTCAAGCTAAAATACAACAAAAAATTAAATGTTTAACCAAATCAATCAAAAATAGTTTTCAAACAACAAAAAACAGATTATAAACATACTTAATTAATCAACCAAGCAATCTAACTCATCAAAAAATGGTAACACATGGAATCACCTACCTTTTGAGTGGAAACCCTCAAAACTTGGTGCGAAACCATAAACGCACCACTGCCACACCACAAGAAATATAAATCTAGACCTAGACCACAAAAAATTGACCCAAAATATACCAAATAATACTTTAGGATCAAACCCCAACTTCTGGACATGAGGAACTTCAAGAAAGAGGAAATAAAACTAAAAGAGGATGGAAGGAACCAAGAAGGAATTCCCTTACTTGAAATATCTTGAAAAAATCAGCCCCAATCCACAATAATATGAATCTCCAAGTACCCAAAACTGGTATGGATGATCGAAGGAGTCATATTAGGTCATGTGGGAACTTAAATGGGGGACAAATGATGGAAATTGAAGGAGTTATGAAAGATTCATTTTACCTCGTCAAATCTGGTCGATTTGAGAAAGAGTATAAACGATTTCCCTACTTCGCGGCTCACATGAGCTCAAAAATTGCGAAACAAATAGTGGGGGAAATCCTCGCGCTATTGTCTTTGAGAGGGATGCGGAATTACGGGAATACAGTATAAAATGAATGAGATATGGAAAATTTTTGAAAAATATTTTAAGAAGGAAATGGGCCTACGGGCAGGCCCATTACCTAAATCAAAAACCCAAATCCATAATGATTTTGGATTTATATGTGGTCCAAAGGGATATGGTGGTTTTAATATATCATGTTATGCCAATTGGGAAGTGTAATGAGTTTAAAATAGTAAAAATTGAAGGATTTATAGAAGAAAAAAAATTAGGTTTGTAATCTGGAATTGGGCTCTTGGTTTGACCCATATATTCAAAACCCACCATTTTCACCGAAATGAGTGGTAAACCCCCCCCCCCCCCCAAATCAGAAATTGAAATTAAATGAAATATTAATATATAAAAAAGTCATGTGTATGACAATTATCCCCACCATAAAACTTTCTTCCCTCGGAAAGCCACATCAATGACAAAGAAAAAACACCAAACCCAACTGAAAGGCAGAAATGGACTCCTTTGCTAAGCTTTTCCCCAAAAGGCCAAAACACCTCCAGTGATCAATTAATGAAGGAATACTTCACAACCAAAACATACAACTCTTTACAGAAATGATCAAGAACATTCGGATTTATCCTAAATGAAAACCCTTCAAACACTATCTGAACAAGGATCTAAAAATTTACCTAAACAAACCAGAACATCGAATAAGGTTACACTTACCTTGATATAACTAATCCATTGGGAACTCTCCAATCCCGAAGTTTACCCAAGGAATATGTAGGTGGTTATATAGCTCCGAACTAGAGCACCTATTTCTAAGACAATACCATGTAAAAAAGTGTGTTACTAGTACAAAGATACACAAATTGGCTCCCCACCATAAGGACCAACCATCTTAACTGACCAATATGGGCCGACACAGAAAGACCCTAAAACATAAAGAGTTGGTACAACCGCACGGTTAGCCTACGCAGTTTTGTAAATTGTGCTTTAACCATGTGGATCCTTATACCTATATGGTTTTCTAGTGAATGGTTACTAATAAATGTTCACTCAACATGTCTAGAAAAATCCAAAACCATTCCCCCAAACCCAAAGGAAACCAATGGGGAAAAGAAAGTCATTGGGAGATAACATGGGGATGAGGCCCTCCACCTCTTTCCACTGAATGGGAACAAAAGAAGAAATATGAAAACACCAAATGTTTAAACTATTCCTATCTCTTATACTGAGAATAGTTCTTTGTACAAGGTTAAAAACTACACTGGGATTTTCTTTTACTACGTGCCAGCTTCTCTCCGGGACCTATGGATGGATCTGGAATGATTGAAGCATCTTCGGCCTCGCAGTTAGTATTTGGAAACCCCCGAATATAATTTCTTCTTCCGATGCTACAAAAAAATACACACAATCCCAGATGGGTTCACCATGACATAACACACTCAAGAACTCACTTTACCCTAACTTGGAAATTTACTGAAATGAGGGTTTAGAGGATGCACTCACATCACACCTTGTTTCTTCAGGTGATAAACAACCGAAATAAAGGACACATATAAACACCTTCCTCTAAAATATAGGATGTCGAGATCTCCCAAAAGGAGAAACACTTCTGAAAAAAATAGACTCACAAAATATTGTACAACTTCACCTTTAAAATCAAATGAGCACGCGACATCACATCGCATCACCGAACATGACCAAAACGACTGATAGAAATAATATAAGGGGGGGGGGGGCTTACACAACACCCCCAATCAACAAAACATTCCATAAAGTGTCCATAAGAGCCTCTCGTGGCCAGATTTACCACACTGGTGGTTTAACATAAACCCCTTCTTCGAAGAGAGTACGAAGGACTTAGAGGCCCTCTTAAACACTATCCATACTGACAACCCTAGACAACTTTCACCTTCAATGAATTAGGTTGCTTAAGAAAATAAGGTCTCTTTCAACCATCAACGATCACTCTTCTACAATAAGAGGATCCAAAAAACCAAGAAAGTAAATGGTGTAGACTCATTCTACAAAGCTCAAGAAAAGATTCCTTACATTGATCAACTGGAGGATTTTCCAAGGGCAAAAAAAATTCTGGTTGCACTTCATTTGTGCACTAAACCTTAATGGGGGCATACCTTATCCAATGAGAGAACCCAAGGACCCAACCAAGCTGGTCTATTGGTAAAAAAATGCCACAAAACAAATCCAAACTCATTAATGGAACCACCTTAAAGGTTTCCCGAAATATATATCATAAGAGACTACTAACCAGACCTTCTACCCAGCTTACCGACCAAACAGAAACCCAAAAAACAGTTCGAACAGGAGGGGTTCTTGGACTCAAAACATCCCACAACATCAACATTTTCCAAAAACACATAATATACACCATCCCAAACAATTCATCAAGACATCATGTTTTTCTTTAAAAACATTTCTTTGAAAACCAATGGTTCAATAGTTAGTGTATCCACCAATGGTACCCCATGGGCCTCACACATGCATGTTTCTGTGCCACACTAGGCACCCTCCTCATATTCATCCCAACACTCATCTAGTAATTCCCTCAACCATCCATCATACCATATAACCCAATGCATGTGGTCACTCATGTAAATTCCAATAGTTAAAATGAAAATTCTTTCCACTTTTTAAAAACAAAACGGTCAACCAACCCATCCTTTTTCTCAAAACTGTTAAAAATGAGATCAAAATCTCAATTCACATCTTACAAAACTATTCATAAGGACCCAACTATTTAGAAAAGAACTCAATTTAAAGTTATTCATATCAATTTGAAAACATATCATCCCATTAAAACACCGTTTAATTGTTTAGAAAACTATATTGGAAACACTTTTGAAAACCAACTTCAATATGGTTCTTGATTTTAAAAGAGGTGTAAGCACACTATTTTCCATTTAAAAATAATTTGAAAAATTCAGTTCTACCATTTAATAAATCAAATCATTCCCTCTTTATTTGAAAATCATTTCGCAAAAGCATTACTCTTCGTAAAACCAAGTCACTTAAAAACCAAAGTTCCATGATTTCAAAACTAAAGCAAAAAACAATGTGAGAGGAAACTAGTATCAGTGGTGACTTGGACATTTGGTTGGAAGCCATATTCCATTCACTTCACCATCACATAGAGTGTTCCAGGTAATATCCCCTTCTCCACATGGCTTTCCAGACCCTGCGAGCTCACTGAGACCATTAACCCAACTCTTTTTTCATTTCCCCTAATCATCATCAGACCAAGAAAACCATAAGACATAGATAAATCCCAACTTCCCCTGGCGACTTGAATCCCGACTTGAGGTGTGGTGATCATGCACACTACCCATAATCATGATTTCATGTCCTAAAAATCTTAACACTAGACTATCCTGAATATTTCCCAAATAACATGACTCAAATAGAGCGAACCTCCTCTGATATGATTTTGTCACAAACCGAATCTAGTCGCCGTCAAAACCGGCACCCGACCCAACACGTGGAAAGTCTCAAAGGGTGTTCCCAATCCCCATGGGGTGGCACAAGTTACCGGGTATCAACAACTGAAAATTGGGAACAATTTACCCTAATTTTTATACTTAAAACAACAAATGAATCCAAGAAATAAAATCTGGATTTTTCAAACCAAAATATCTTTTACTAAAATTCAGAACTGAATTACACAATTTTAAACAATGTTTGAACACCATTACAAAGGTACAAACCCAAGAAAAGACAAACCAAGAACCTCCAAAAGGAAAGAGGCACCTCCCTCAATCCATTTCCATGACACTGCATCATGATGGACCGCTAAAAACCTGAACCAAAGGCATAAAACCTGTACCCAAACCTCTGACATAAAATAAGCAGGTATACTTACACCCAAAGGTGTAAGTAGGGTGTGAGAGAAAGCACAGTAGGATACCACCACTAAGAGATTCCATGTGATAAACATTTCATGACAAAAAACATTGAATGTTTTGTAAATAAGAAATTCTTTTTAAAATTTTTTAGAGGATGCTATAATAAATGAAAACAGTTTTCACGTGGTCTAATTTTGAAGGAACAACAGTTTTAAAATAAATATAAAAGCTACTGAATTTTATAGCCAACAATACTGTATACCGACGGTTAGTACCAAGGATATAATGAGCACAAGTAATAGGAAATAACCCCTAGGAACTATCTAGCTGTGGGTCCCAGGTACCTCGTATCTCGGTGAGAGTAACCAAAAAAAAATATATCCATTCTCATGAACGAGCCACTAGTAGGGATAATACCCATAACCTAGTGGTCCTCAATCATCATCATCATAATTTAGTTAGTGTTTTAAGCTTCAATCTTGATAAGTGAAACTGAGGCCAAACCCCACATATTCACAAGCATACCAGTACACATCCACCCACCTTGATACCCAGGTTTTTCTTTTGTGCTCAAACAAGTTAAACAACCCAAGAAATATATTTTTCACATGAAAATATAACTTCCACATCACACATTAACTAAAAAACCCCATCTATATCACACAAGTCACAAATCCCACTTTTTATTCAAATGCATTTTGAAATCAAACTTACACCAAAATTGCTTACAACAATTTTCACATTTCGTTAACACTTCCATAAATACATTAAACAATTTTATAAAACCATTATAAGATATTCAACTCACATAACAGCCCACACACATGTCACATAATACCCTTCTCACCATCACAATTCATTTTATCAATAAACTCACACGAAACATCCCACACCCATGTTTCGCACACAAAACACAATTTAGTAAAACATTTCAGCAATTTATAAAACATTCAAAAATTGTTTGACATCTCAAATCACAACTTTACCATTAAAAAACCCACATTAGGTGAACACAATCACCCAAACAGTACATATGAACCCTAACCCAACTTTGTTTAACCAAAAAAAACATTTACAATTTTTATAAAACAAACCCAAGAGGTATAACTGTTGTTTTCACACTAAACCCATTTCAAAACCCTCATTAAAAACTAAAATCATACCAATAACAATCAAAAACAGAACAGTCATACCTAAAACAATTATTAAACCACCCATAAGTGTTATACAAATACATCAAATAATACGCCAAAAATACACATGAAAAACACACATTTTCATAAATCACCTTCAAGAAGTACAACACGGTTTTACACCTTCAACTCATTCAAAAACCTCTTTTCAAGGCCAACATGAAAATAATTAATTAACAAACTATAATTGGCAGCCCCTTTCAAAACTAATAAATCACTTTCATATGTTATAAATTAACCCAAACATTACCCCAATAGTCACACATGAAAAGTACCCAATTTCAATGAAAAATACAACTAAAAATTAAATGTTTAACCAAATCCATAAAAAAAAGTTTTCAAACCACAAAAAACAGATTATAAACATACTTAATTAATAAACCAAGCAATCTAACTCATGAGAAAATGGTTACACATCGAATCACCTACCTTTTGAGTCGAAACCCTCAAAACTAGGTGCGAAACCTTATGCGCACCACCGCCGCACCACAAGCAATATAAATCCAGACCCAGACCACAAAAAATTGACCCAAAATATACCAAATCATACCTTAGGATCAAACCCCAACTTTTGGAAAGGAGGAAATTCAAGAAAGATGAAATAAAACTAAAAGAGGATGGAAGGAACAAAGAAGGAATTCCCTTACTTGAAATATCTTGAAGAAATCATCCCCAATCCACAAAAATATGAATCTCCATGTACCCAAAACTGGTATGGAGGTTCAAAGGAGTCATATTAGGTCCCGTGGGAACTGAAATTCGGGAACATGATGAAAATTGAAGGAGTTATGAATGATTCATTTTACCTTGTCAAATCTGGTCAATTTGAGAAAGAGTATGAAAGATTTCCCTACTTCGTGGCTCACATGAGCTGAAAAATTGCGAAACCAATAACGGGGGCGATCCTCGGTCTATTGTATTTGAGAGGGAGGTGGAATCATAGGAAAATAGTAAGAAAATGAATGAGATATGGAAAATTTTAAAAAAAATTTAAAGTAGGAAATGGGCCTACGGGCAGGCCCATTACCTAAATCAAAAACGCAAATCCATCATGATTTTGGATTTATATGTGCTCCAAAGGGATATGGTTGTTTCAATATATCAGGTTATTCCAATTTGGAAGTGTAATGGGTTTAAAATAGTAAAAATTGAAGGATTTATAGAAGAAACAAAATTAGTTTTTAAATCTGGAATTGGGCTCTCGGTTTGACCAAAATTTTCCAAACCCACCATTTTCACCGAAATGAGTGGTAAATCCTCCCCTCCCCCAAAAATCAGAAATGGAAATTAAGTGATATATTAATATATAAAAAAGTCACGTGTGTGACATTAGGTTACCATATTAACATTATCTTTTAGATTTAACACTTAGTTAAATAGTTAGACATTTACCATGTCTCTTTGTATTTTTATCTTATATAGTTAATAAATTTACTATAAACATACAAGAGAACTCCAAGTGGTTAATTATTAATATTTATGAACATATATATGTATTTTGGAATAAGCATATATTTTTATGAATATTATATCAATTAATAATATAGTCTTTGTTTTTAAAACTCAATTATGTAAATTTTGACACTATTTAGTATTTGATTTTTTTAAAGCCATTAAAACTTTATAACTTAGAATAAAATTTATTTAACCCACCATAACATGTCATGTTAACCTATAAAATTATTTTAATTTATCATAAGTCTCAATTTACATTTATTTGGATATTTATAATATCAATTATTTTAATATTTAATTAATAAGTTAATTATTATATCATCATTGTGTTATAAATAAATTAGATTATTTAATGTCTAAATATTAAAAATAAAATATCATCATGTAAGGGCTTGTATTATATTTCTAATTAATGTTTATATTCAAAGAGATAACTTATATAACCCCTTGTAAATAATGTTTTAGTAAAATATATATGTTTTTGTCATTTTTGCCTTTAAATTAATTTATATAAAGTGTCATTATCACACTCAAGACTCTCCATGGGGTCCCAAAATAGACCCAAGGATGTCCATAGTTGGATATGTATCAACCAGTATGAATAGGACACATGTTAGGGTAATTTATTATAATAATAATATTATTTTTTACCCTTATTTACTGGATTTATCGCTTTAACCACGATAAGTAAAATATTTACTAAAGTAAATATTCATAATGTCTAAAAATAAAAGTTACAAATTTACACAATTTAAACCTTTAGATTCCAAATATGGAATCCATTTTTCCAAATTAAAAACACAGAAGTGGCATAAAGAAATTTAAAATTAATTCCTGTTGTCAAAACAAAGATCGTGTTTTTATGAAATAATAACTATCAAAATATTGGAACTTGGTTGTATAAAATTTCAAAGTGAAATTACTTACAATGAAAAAAATTAGATTAAATGTTAAAAATATAATCTAATCATACCAAAAAAACTTTCAAATATATAATTTTACACTGTAACTTATTTGAATTAAAAAAGTTACTTTCAATTAAAATTTATTATTTTCACTATTCATATAAATATGAAAGTTATTAGAATAACACCAAAATTTAATCCAAAATAAATTTTTATGTACCAAATCTAAATAATATGTTCATTTTTTCAAATTGATTATATAAATTAAGTGTCAAATATTGTATTAAATAAGGGTTCTCCATTAAATGGTGTTAGAATTTCATTTTTTTTGAAAAATACTTCTTTTATCTAAAAAATGAATTTGTTCTTATATTATGTCTAAAAACACATAATATGGATTATAAAATTATTTTTAGTATATAAAATTTAAAATTCAGTTAATAATATTTATAACCTCTTTTTGAACTGCTAGATTGGTAAGTTGTTGTGCGCTCAAACTCGGTGTATCTTGTAGCACAAAATATTGATTTACTTTAAGGACGATAACTTACTATGAAATCATGGGGTGTTACATTATTCCCCTGTTTGGGAAATTTATTCACCATAATTTTTAGAATTGGGCATTGGAACATCATTGAAAGTCCCACATTCTAAAAATAGTCAATAAAAATATCACTTTAAAAGAAAGAAAGAGAAGTACAATGTTCACCCATGATAACATATACTAGGATTCCATGTACAAAAACATGGATATGAAAGATAAACTAAGTGAATGTTCTAATGGAGAGTGATAGGAATCATGACCAGGATAATGTTAACAACAAAATAACCACAAACTTATGACAAGATCAATGGTCATTAGTTTCCTAGTATGAAAAGTAAATAGATAACGTTTTATGTTTTAAGTTCCATTTCATAATGTTGAAGAATTTATTTATGAGATTTAATAAGAACATAAAGATATATACTTAATTTTTAAGTATACTTTCATCCTTTAATAAATTTCTACCAATAACTCATATTTTTTTTCAAATGATGAGTATTCGAGATGACTTGGTCACACCTGAAGAGCTAGAATCAACTTCTAGAGAATCACATAATTCCCAAAGGATAAACTATATATTTACCTTGTATTTAGAGATCAACCAAAACCAAAATGGTTAGTACAAGATCAAATGATCCCCAAAATGGACTATCATTTAGAGAAAAAAATACTAATCTTAATTTTGAAAATTAAACCAACAATACCCAAAGTTCAAGAAATACTATTCAATAAAAAATTATCCATAAAGTCCTTCAACATAAACCAAACTAATATTGAAACCCAAAACTTAGTAGAATTTGATTATGTAGTCTTCCACGTTAAATTGTATCTCCAAATGCCATTAACTACTCTTAAAGTCTCATAATTAAAATCAATTTACCTAATCACATATTCTCTATGATAGGTTAATCATTTCCATAAATAACCCAAAATCACTATAAACCCACAAAAAAACATAGATAAAAAACCAGCATTAGTCCTAAAATCAAATCTCATAGTATTATATTTCCCTTAGGCAGATAGCATTCCCAAAAGAACGAATGTCTTCCAAAATTACATTTATCACTTAATCTCCAAATAATTTCCCAATTCTAAGGGTATCCATTTGATAAGACATAAGATCCCAAATAAAATTATTATTGATAAATAAAATCATTTAACTAAAAATAATTAGTCACACTAACCAAGGACTTCATGTAGTCCAGTGGTAGGTGATCAATCCAAATCTCACTCTAGTTCATCATATTTTGGGAAAACTGATTCTTTACAACTTGAGAAGAAATACAACACTAATTTATTTATTAGAAACATCCAAGCCTCCTATATTATGCCTACAATTCACTCATAAATAACTTCTTCATATCCTCGGAAAATGAAACATAAGAAAGGGGTGATCTCAAACACTCAGTAAGGGTAAGCAATAAAATTGATTATAACATAAAAATTAGGCATAGTGAATAATAATAAGCACATGCCTTTATAAATAATAAACAAGAACAATTTATGGTAGGAATATGAGTTGAGTAAATAATTCCATAATAAAACATAGACATGGGTATTCTACTAGTCGAATAACCACATGAACCATCATTATTATTTTAATAATGGGGGAATTTATAATGCTAGACATTCTAAAACATCTTGTCATGGCCTTGAACAAGATGTATAGAAATGATTTAGGCATCGCCCAAAACCATATATCGAAATTGGGAAAGGCCTCGGCCAATTCCATGTCTAATTGTATCATGAGACCAACCGATGCATTGAGGAGCTATAGTGGGCTCCACCCATCACTTACTAAGTCCAATACATTCTTTAAATAAAAATTTTGATACATAACATAAAAATTAATATTTAAAATAGCATAAGAAATGTCAATACTTTAGCCATAAACCATGAATGGTATTAAAACAACACATCCACAGTCAAACATATCACAAATACTTCAATAAAATATGGATGATTTGTATCATAATAAATCAACTTCAAAAAAGTTTAAAATTCATCATAGTATGTTGACATAGATGAAATGAAAACTATTTGAAAGAAATACGTCTTTCTATTTTGAAACCATTTAAGAGTTACATAATTATAAAAGAAAATATTTGTTTTGAAAATATTATTATAATATTATAATGGAAGCTTTGATGATGTTATAACGGCCGAAAATACCTACACCCGCCGTATAAGTAAAAAAACATTCTTACCTTAATTTTTTCAAAAAGGTCATAAAGTACCTTGTTTAAAAATGACGGAACTATTTCTTTATAATCATATAAGGTAAAATAGGGGTATAAATGACATTAACCCAAAGTTTAGTAAATAGTAAAAATGTTTTGAAATAAATTTTTATGAATACATGGATGAAGATGATAAAGAGGTCCCAGTAGATAATTACTTAATAACAACTTCAGATAATAAACAGATTGTGAAATTATCCCTTACCTTGTAATTTTCCATACTCAATGGTATATTATCCTTCTGTATAACAGTTAAAAATTGTTATTAAATCATAAAAAAACTATACACATAAATATGATATTATATATGATCCTATAATATTTTTTTGTTAATAATATTTCAGTTGTATCCTCTTTTCAGGTGTTAACTGATTCATTTTCCAATAAATGATTGGTTACGTAAGCCATGTTTGTTATGGATAAGATGTATTTGATTCATATACAGAATGATATTATGTTCATAAAAATTACTTCTAATCATAAAATTATAATTATTCTTGAATGATTACGATGGTGAAATGAATCTCATTTCCTATGTGGAGACTGTAATCCATACATACACACGAGGTACAAAAATATCATTATATTGATGGTGAAATCATATGTAATTTGATGGTATATAATTATTAAATAATAAATAACATTTTATATTTATTATTTACAATATTTATACTCATTATTATACAAATCAAAATAATTAAGTGTTTGAATAACAAACTACACCCCGACGTGGATACGGTAAGCCGTACGTAGAAAAAAATTGACAGTCTTGTTTAAAAATTCTCAAACCCTAAAAACCAATAAAAAATGCTCATACATATTATATATTTTAATAAAATCAATCATAAGTCATTTTTATCCATGGTGAAATAAGCCTCAAATAAAAACAACACACGATGTGACCATTATGACTCAATGTGAATGTTAGTTGTTTTAAATGACATTTTATTAAAAAAACACATCATACACACTCAAAACCAAGAAGAAGAATTCACATTATATTGATAATTTACTAAAACAATCCATTTGTCATTTGGACATTGAAAAATCATATTAAGATCATTCTGACACACTTCCTCACTAGTATGACTCCATGAGTATCTTTTTATTTAAAATTATCATTAATTTTTGTACAAAATACCACTGAGATAATAAAAAACAAAAAAATTATTTATTTCGTTGTGATAATTTAGGTCAAAAATCCATAAGTCATTTTGGATGTTTAAGTTTTATATTCACCACAATATGATAGACGATTTACTAGTATAACATAATGGTTATGTTTTCAGTTTTAAATTAGAATTTTAGTTCAAAAAATCTTACTTGCTGAAAACCATGAAAAAAATGTTTAGGTTGTATTGGTCATTTAGTAAAATGAATATTAATAAAAAAAATTCATATAAAAATGTTTCTCACATTAAACAGACACATTTTGTGATTGGAATGAATCAAAGTGCATGATTCCAATTTAAAATTTCATTTTAGTTAAAAAATCAAAAGATGCATACTCAAATTCCTGGAAATTAATTCGTATTGTTTTTATACATTCGTAAAAATATTGATATATTATTTGGGATGTGTAGGAATGATATTCACCTCAATCCAATGCATGGTGTGACTGGTATGACTCTATGCGCTTCTTTTTATTTAAAATTACCATTATTTTGGATAAAAAGAATAATGACAAACTCAAAACTGAGAATATTCCTTTGTATTGTTTTTATACTTTGTGAAAATGATCCATAAGTCATTTATTATGTTTTTTAATCTGTCTCTCATTGAAATGATAGAATATATATCCAACATGAATCAAGGTGCATGTTTCTAATTTAAAATAACCACATAGTGAAAAATAAAATCGCTATACAAAAAACCATGAAAATTTATTCATATTTCGTCGATAATTTATTAAAATGATCTATATGTATTTTTTACATGTACGGATTATTTGGACATAAATATGATGAACGATGTGACCGGAATGACTCGAAGTGTGTCTTTTTTTTAATAATCACCTTAATTTTAGTAATAAATGCTACTGACATACACAATAATGAGAAAATGCATTCATATTGATTTGATAATGTTTGATAATAATCCATACATCATTTGGGGCATGTAATTATCAACTTTACCTCAATATAATTTATTATAATCTCATAATGACTAAATGCATCTGTTATTAGTTTAAAATTTTAATTTTAGTTCAAAAGGTGTCACTCATTAAAAAATATGAAATAAAACATATATATTCCGGATATTTTGCGAAAAAATTTCATAATTCAGCTATTACATGTTGGAATGTTTTACAAATCAAATCGATTGACGATTTTATTAGTATCTCTTAAAAATTGTGTCATTAGTTTAAAATGAATTTTTTTGTGAAAAAGACAATTTGTATACCCAAAACCAAGTAAACACATTAATATTATATTTTTACATTAGGAAAATGATGCTTAGTTAATTTTTGATTTTTAGGAATAATCCTAACCATAATCTTATTCATGGTGTGATTGGTATGACTCAGAATATGTGTTTTTATTTTCAATTGAAATCAATATTAGTAAAAAAGGAAACTAAAAATCATAAAATAGAGAAAATACATTTATATTGTTTTTATAATATGAAAACAATAAATAATTAATTATTAACTTTTATGAATTATCCTAACTACAATATGATTCACATTGTGTCAAATTTTTCTCTAATTATTTATGATCTGTTTAAAAAATAAATTTCAATTCAAATGGTGTCACTCACTCAAAACCAAGAAAACATGCACGAATTATCATGATAATTTTGGATAATGATTCATAAGAGAATTTTTATGTGCAAGAGACAATATTATGTAAATCTGACACATGATGTGAGTACTATTACTCATAATGTGTGTTTCGAGTTAAAAACTTAATTCTTTTAAATACAGACATACTCAAAACTGAGAAAATGATTTCAGATTGTTTTGATACTTTTCAAAAATTAGTAGTAATTAAATTATGTTGTTGAGTAATTTGTAACACTATTATATGATTCAATGTGTGACCATTATGACCCCAAGTGAATCTCTTTAATATATATGTTTCATTTTAGTTTAAAACATTCATTACATTGCGGAAATCGAGAAAATGATCGTAGATTTGTTTCTTATCATTGTATCTACTGTTACATAATTAGTTTCACAATGATATTTATATTATACATATTTAGTTAATATTTACCTCGATAATTCTTGTAGTTATAGAAGAAATGGTGTGGTATACAAAAATCAACTGCAACTCCATCCGATACACAATGTTCCCGGTATGTCCCAATGTTTATTTTAAAAATAACACATGATGTTTAATTTATTTCATAACGTTATTAATGAAATAAGATTTTTTTCTTATATAGATGCATTATATTTCATAATTGGGGGTGTTTTTTTATAATTAACATGTGGTGGGGTCAGGAGAAATAGAAAAAGTAACATTAATGGTTTTGAATGTATGTGAGAATTTTTACTTACTCATGTAATTGTATAAAACAATGTCTGAAATGTCTAAAATATAGTTTTTTAATTTTAATTTTTATAAATTTAATTTCATTTCAATTATTCATTTATACAAATTTTTTCTACTTTCGAGTGCTTTAGTGTTCTATTACATCACATAATAGTATACACCTTTATCAGTGCTACTAAATTCATCGATAATGAAATCAAATATTAGTGATTTTAAAATTACGGAAAATTATCCATTAATCAGAATATTTAGAAGAGTTGATAACGTATTCTTTTCTCAGTGCATTTAGTGTCACTAATAATCAAGCCCTTTATTAGGGCTATATAAAAATGCTAAAAATGGGGTCTTTCATCAACCATTCTAGAAGTGTGGATAAAATAATAGGTATTTTAACCATGATCGAGTAGTCAGTTCTTTTTTAGCACTAATAAAGAAAAATTCTATCACTATTAAAGACCTTTTTTATTAGTGCATCCAATATTCCTAAAACACTAATTTTTCTTTAATTTCATATGTTAATACTTTTAGTAAATTTTTTATTATTTATCATAACTCCAGATACCCAATTATGATTAATAAAAGGATCATTCACCCCCGATTCTCTCCAATTATATAGTTCAATATAATCAACGATAGTTATCCTAAATTATGTTAGATGACCTAATATATACCTGATCTTCTAAGCTCTAACACCCACTTTATTAACATTCTGAGTGGAGGTAATCCTTACATTGACTATTCTTGTGGATTCCCTTCCTTATTCAATATATATACCTAAATTATATCTCACACTTTATTATCAAAAATTCATTAATAATACTGATCCATGGAATAAAGTTCACTAAAAATTTTTCAAATAATACACGGGCTTATAATAATGATCATGTTTGGTGTATTGATCATAAAATGTAGTTCCCTAGTTTCCAACTTATCTTCTCTCATATGAACGATTACATAATTGAATCCGATAATTCAGTATGTATTACTCCTTTTTTAAATCGGTACAAGAAATAAGGGACCAAATCACAAATGGTTGTTTAGTTTTTCAGTTTGGGAATCTAAATACATATATGGTTTTTATATTACATTGGATGATGAAAATGTATCTCGAATATCATTCTTACCTCCTTGTTTTTTACTTGAATAATGATTATTTATATCTTAAGTAATGGAAGACAAAATAATGGGTGACATAAAATTCATAGTAAGGGTTTGTATCGTTGAAACTATCCTAAGTAAACATGGAATAAACAATATGACATGCTGGAAAATTAAAAAACTTTTCAAATATATATAAATTTGATCATTAAATAAATCAATCCATAATATCAACTAAATAATAACATGTATAATAATAACTTAATTCATAATGATGGAAATTTTTAATGTCGGACATTCATGATTCTACTTTCAGGGACACTCAAAAAATGCATCATGCATATTATGATTGTGTTTCAACAAAACAATCTTACATAAATAGGTAAGGTAAACACAAAATACACAAATATTATGAGAAAATCTTATACTATTAGCCTATATAATGCCAATTTTATTGGCACAAGAGATATGTCGATGCATTGAGGAGATATCTATAATTATACCCATTCTACAAATTATATATTTCCAATTTTATTTTATATTTTTTATTAAAAATATAAAACATAATAGAAATTCACAATTAGTCAATAAGTATAAAATATTAAATTAATAATATGAAGCATTAAAATTTTCCAATAACTGAAATTAATTTTTTAATATTCTTCCTTAAACTAACAATATATATTGAAATGGGATAAAAATATGAAAATATCCAAAATAAATTGAAAATATTGTGAAAAAATTCATCATACTAAAAATATAGACATGAATGTAAAAAATAATATCTACAAAAATAATCGATATATATATAATGTGATCATGATAAATTTAATTAAAATAAAACCATTAATGACAGATGAATGAAATAAGACCATTAATTTATCATAGCTTAACTTTTTGAAAATAAATGAGTTTCATATATATTTCAACACAACATAATAATAATCCATCATGAGGAAAATATGAATGGTATCATTAAATACAATAATAAGAAGTATAAGAATCATCAAATGATACTAACATAGATAAAATATCTTTTTGAATGAACATTAAAACATAATTTTGAAAACCAGAAAACTATAATGTTCTTTAGGTATCTTTATAAACAAAAAAATTATATAATATTGAGAAATATATTTTTATTTATATTTACCTTGAAAATATTGAATGGAATATTCAACAAAATGAAAATTCATGATTTTTGTAAAATCTATTCATTTGGGAAATAATATAAATAATGATTCCTTACAATCTTTTTTTATGATGTCCAAAAGTATCTCATATGAAAAATTAAAAAGAATAATCTTTTTAATTTTTTGAAAATAAATTAAAATATGAATGAAAATGAATTTAAACCATTTTTTATCATATAATATATCATTATTTAGAAAATTTTAACAAAAAAAGGACATGGAAGAAAAATTTCATCGACCAAAGGGGGAATTTGGAATACAATTCTTAGAAACATTTTATTGATCATTTTAATTATAAATGTGATGAAAATTTGATGAAAACTTGGAATCCAAATTACTGAAAATAAAAGATTACATTTTTTGGGACTGTATGAGAATATATCATAAAATTACTTCCTCTAAAATGTATACAAATAAGATTTTGAATAAAAATGAGATTTCTTAAAAAATCATTATTAAATTGGTAACATTTGAATCAAACCCCCTTAAAATAGGAAAAAAAATCAAAAAATTAGAAAATACAAAAAAAAATAAGAACAAATTATATAATGTTTGTAAGGGTTATTATATACACCTTTTAAAATAATTTAGGTGTTTAATTAAAACTTGTCTCATTAATGTTGTAATGCGACGAAATTTCCCCTATCATGGATTTATGCTTTATTTAAAAAATTACAACCTAGTATATAAATAAATTATATTAATTTTTTATTTGATTAAGAACAATTTCAAGATTTTTTTCAATATCTTTAGCACTTCTATTTTATATATTACTATATATTATATACTTACTAAATTAGTCATGTTTTGGTTGGATGTTTCCTGGAAGGTTAGATCATAATCCCAAAACAAAATTGGTAGGTATACCTTTGTCAATGTGGTGATTATTACATTTTATCATGAATATTATAAATTGAATAATTATCAAGTTTTTACATTAATTTTTTTAGAACAATTCATTAATGTAGGATATTAAAAATAATCAAATCACTTCTTGCAGGGGGTAGTCCACACATACACTAAAAAACATTATTAATTTACAATGGATGGAATGTTTACATGGTAGTTAATATCTTAAAATTATTTAATAACAATATATTTCATGAATATAAAATATAATCCTTAAATACAACATAATAACGTGCCTTGTGTGGTGGTGGTGATAAATTTCACGCATCACTTCATAAAGATGGTAGTTCGTACGTATACACAAGAAATGCTTTAATATACCATTCAAGGGAAAATGAGATGAATACGGTTTGAGATATAAAAATAATTTCATATAATTTTATTCAATATACAAATTTTATTATATCGCAGTGGTTAGGATAGATGTTAATGCGGTATAAGAAGATATAAAGTGAAACAACTCAATAAATATTTTTACAAATCCTTTGGAAATCCACTTTTGGATGACAAAGTATACCTTCTTAGGATGGACATTGGGGGAGAAATGATTATCTCGGTTGGGGAGAATGAATCTATGAATTTATTTGTATTGGGTTTTTCTATGATAAGTGGGTTAGATTATTGTGAATAAGAGTTTCTAGGTCATTTATTTTTGTATCTGAGGGGTGGTAATATTTAATATAGTTTTAATATTAATATATAATATGTCTATAACAAACTTAAAATTGATATAATGTTTCATATAATCATATATAACGAGTAAAATAACTAAATCTGATCAACCAATATAATTTATTCAAGATTAAGTTGAATTTTAAAAATGTTCTTTTGGTTTAACCCCTTTGTTATCTCCCTTTATCCTTAATCGTGTTAATAACTATTTCAATCATTAAGGGTAATGAAAATAATAATTAATATTACAATTGGATTATAGATTTATCAGTAATGATATCATATACATTTTCCAAAAAAATTTACACCTAATTTGATATTAGTTACTTTTAATTAATTATAAATAATTATTTAACATTAAATACCATTTAAAGTCATTTTTGAGAAGATTCATAAACTTTTTATTTAATGACAAAAAAATAATAAAGAAATTATAATATAAATAATTTGACCACTAAAAATACTTTATTTTTATTTATTAATTTCATGTAACAACATAATTCACCCAAAAAAAATTAATTTTAATTTTTTTAAAATCAGTTACATTTTTGTACAGTTTTGTACAAGAAATATGTTGGTACTACATCATCATTCAGGGTAGTTTATCATCTCTAAAAATAAGTAACAAATTAATTTCATAAAAAATATTAATATTTAATATAACTATTTATAATTATTTAAGAAGTAATTATCTATGATCGAAAAAAATTTATAGATATTAAAAGAATGAGAGTCACCTTTTTTATTTATTCTTTACTTAAGTAATATAATTGTTATTATCAAAGAAACGTTGCACCGAAATTCCTGATATATTAATATTAGATTACTATGGGAAAAATAAACTAATATAATACAATAATGAAGGGTTTTATTGTTATCTTGAATCATTATATCATAGTTTTAACCATATTTAACACATTTTACGCATTATTAGACTGATAAACTTTTACTATATTTTATTTCATTATGACTAAAAATGAAATTGAAATATTTTGAAATTTTAAAATTATTGATTATAAATATAAAAACTATTTTCAATATTCAATTCCCATAATTTACATAAATTAATTTTAATATAAGTATGTAAAATGCATCAAAACCATTTGTTAGAAAAACACTCATTTTAAGCATTAAATTTATTTTACACTAAAGTAAACCATATTTTTGATTAACATATAATTTATTGGATTTTGTCTAATCAAATTAAGATTATTTTACTACTAATTTAATATATAATATAATACAATTTTTTAGTTTTATGAAAATAAATTATGTTTTTAAAAAAAATCAGTATTTTCACTATTCACCTAAAAATCAATTGGCTTATAAAAATTCATAAAATTCAGCATAATATAATATTTATATACAACTTTAAACTAATAATTATTTAATATAACATTAATAAAATTAGAATAAATTTATTCTAATTACATATTTAATAAAAAAATTAAATCCACATTTAGTATAAATGTATTTTTAAATCATAAAATGATTTTCTTCTTTTACAAGTCTCATAATTTTGATTAATATTGAAATTTTTTATTAAATTAATTATTTTTTATTAAGGGAAAAATATCATTCATGCACACCATTTTGTTTTTATTCCAATTTACACCCACAAACCCAACAGAATGTTTGTAACATAATATTATTTCTTGGTTCGTTTAAGCCCTGTGTTGTGTGTCTTGTACGATATCAGACAAAAAATTATATTAAATGATAATTAAATAAAAAATATCTTAATAATAAAAATTATTAATTTAAATTTATTTTCTCCTATTAATTTATGAACTTTAAATGGATGTATTCTATAATTATATATACTTAATATTTCATGTACTTTCATAGTAATTTTTTATCTCAATAAAATGTAATGCAGTTTTTTCATTGATTCATTAGAAAAATTCTGTTATAATTTCAAATTTTGATAATATATACGGTGTTGCCTTCTCCCTCTATAATTAAATTTAATCCTCAATTTTTTAATTACTATTCACAAATGAAAAATATTTAAGTGTAAGTATAAGATTATTAGAATTAATGATATAATTTTTGATGAGATATCAACCCCAATATAATTGGTAAGTGTGAGAAACTAATATTTTACATCATAACAAACATAAAGATGAATTTTTTTTCATAGTGAATTGTTCCATGTATACTTCATCAATCATATGATAGTGTTTGTAATGATATAAATATAAATATTTTATTTTCATTATCTTATTATCTACCAAATATTAATAAAATAATAATAATGTTATTTAACTCATTAATTTATAAAATCAACCATAATTTTCTTATCATATAAAACCATTATTTCACCCCAATATACATTTGGTTCCACTACTTTATTTATATTGACATTTCATTATTTTAATATCAAATACCTCATCCTCTTAAAATCATAAATCAATAAATTCATCCTAAAGTAAAAATAAACTTGAAAAATATTTATATTTTAAAAAATAACTGCAATCATGTTTACATAAAATTACATTCCATCAAATATGGTTTCTGTATACTACTAAACTTACATTCCCAAAATGAATCATTCCATTTTACAAACAATCAATAATTATCTCATTATATTCCACCAAGAAAAGTATCTAAACAATTACAATCACTTATATAGTTCTTGAATAACCCCATTAATCATATTATACAATTCAGAATGTTGTGAAAAACATAATATAATTTGAATTTTTATACAAAATCGAATTATAGAATCAGAAGATTAGTTTATTTTTTGATATCTTCCTGTCATAGTAATATTTTAAAATCATTTTCAAGGGCCTGTAAAAATTGTTTTAATAAATCAAATCATTGCTAGCTTGTCCTTGTAGCGAGGATGGTCAAGTTTAAATTTATAAAGACCCAAGATATAGCACAGTGGATAACCTCAGGGTCTCTCTCAAGGAAGCAGTGTCAAGAGCTTAAGTGGTATGTTCTGAAAATCTTTTTGTGTTTTTTTAATATTTTTAAAATAGTAAACACTAACCCTAAGAAAACATTGATCAGTGCTGAAGACCACAGTGGAGAGGGAAACATACAACGATGAAAAAAAATAAAGAACACAGAAACACAAGACAAAAACAAGGAAAGAAAGCAGGAGTAGACATAACACAAGGCACATAACAAAAATATGACACCAGGACACAGAAGAAGAAAGTCAGTGTGAGCAAGACCGGCCCCAGGATAATTCATCCTCTACCGCATATCTTAGATCAACTCAATAAATTGTTCAAAAATTCTCAAATTCGCACAGTGCATGATCGATGTCTCGGATCACACACCAGTATCGCTTATAAATTAAACACTCAATCATAGAATTTCTTCAATACTAAATCATTCCTTCTAAATTCAAGGTGAATCACTTAGAAAGATCATTCCAGCCAATGATTTTCACTCAGCAAAATGATCCTGCTAAGATTGTCAAATTGCACAGCCAATATTGATTCTCAGTTTGAGAAATCAAGACAAGAAGGGGAGAAGAAATTAAGCAAGGCAACGGCAGATCGTGTTGTCCAAGATCTCACTCTCGCTCAATCTAACTCACAGTTGTGATCGACCAAGGTGAATAAAAATAACGTGATCCCATTAATGTGCAGATCTCCAAATCATGTTGAGTTTCATAAACAGGATCCAGCCCCACAAATTAGATCTCTGTTTCTGGAGATTTGAGATAACAACGTGAGACGAGAAATAATGAAAAATGAAAAATACATCCAGAACATCAATGATCTAATTACGAAACACGCACCACAATATATTTCCAAACTCAAAAGAAATCAAAACAAAAACAGAGCAACAAGGGTGAGGCAGAGAATGGAGAAGCAGGTCACATCTCCCAATCGAAGACGGTCCCTGTCCATGAGATGTAGATGGAATGGATGGTGATTGGTGGTGGAGTCTCCTCCACCACTATTGTGGAATGATTCCCCCGCCCTGGTCCTTGTTCCGCACTTGGCCTGATAGGAGTCGATGCTCCTCTTATTCAGAGATGAAAACAGAAAAAATGAAATAAATGACATAATAGACAGCAGATCAATGTGGCGTTCTTTCATGTGCACGTCACCAGCTTTTAATGTGAACTCCCTATGTGTGATAACAATTCCCATGCAAAAAACTTGTTAATGTTCTCGTTCCTTCCCATGAACTATTTCGATTATCCCTCTTCTGCTAATAACTCCCCCTGCACAATGAAATGCACGTGAGTCAAATAAAATGAAACTATTATATATATATACTATATATAAATATTACTTCTTAAAAACTTATTAATATATATATATATATTATATTACCTGATTTATTAGTAATCTATATTTAATAAATATTCTATTTAATTAATCCATATATTATTATGACATATAAAAACTTATATAATATTTATTATTACACATATTATTATTAATGTATAGTATATGATATATATATTATGATATTTTATGTTTATATTATATATTATTATAAAAACAAAAAGAAAAAGAAAATGAAAAATTAAAACAGAGGGGAGTGCGGGTCTGGAAGAGGGAAGAGAAAGGGGGAAACAGGGGGTCTTAGTGAAGTGAAGGGGGAAGGTGAGGTCGGGCATGGAGTATTCTCGCGTGATGATGGAGGAAGGGCAAGGGGCATCGATGAGCAGCGTGACCTTGCAGTAGGATCATGGGTTTAGCGGCGAGCATGGTGGCTAGGGTTTAAGAGCAGCGAGGATCTTAGCGCGGGTTATGACAGAGAGGAGGTAGAGGATTGAAGAAGATGGGTGTTTCGAACTCAGAACAAGCATGAAAAGGAGGGTGGCCCAATGGCTTTAGGCAGGGGATGTGCGGCGGAAGTAGTGCAGAGGTGGAGATGCGGGTCTCCTGGTGTGGGTTTGCGGCACATTTAGAGTAGTGGCGGTCTGACAATTTACATTTTTATTATCTGTGAACTTAGGCTATTTGTATTTTTTTGATCCAATTTGGTTTGTTTCCAGAGTCTGGTTTAGGTTAATTATTTTTGCGGCTGGTGTTGAATCTGTGATTTTTATGCATTTTAATTTGGGTTTGATTTGCTGTTGAGAATTTGCTCCGTGTTTTGTGAATTGTTGTGCTGATGCTGTTCAATTTGCTGGGGTGGTTTGTGTATTGGTGATCTGTAGAGGGGGCTGCTGGAATGGAGGTACAGAGATGGTAATAGAGGATAAATGAATAGATAAGTGCCACTGTTTGGTGGCGAAATAGTGGCAGGGGGTGTCATAGTGAAGGAAAGGAAGTGAAATGAAAAATGAGTCGTCAAGGTGACTTTTTGTGGGAGAAATGGAGATATAGGAAGAGTGGGAGGTGGTGGCAGGGAAATTAAGGTAGAGGCACCGCAAAGAAAGGGTTGGAGAAGGTGAGGGTGCAGTCGGATCCATGTGTGTGGTGCGATATGAATCATGAAGAATGCACTATAAATGATTTTCATGGTCTTTCCATGAATAAGTCTCATAGTCTCACCATGAATAAGAAATAATGGATGAAGTAATTAGTGACACTGTGAGTATGGAAGCGGTGACTGCGGGAAATGGTGAGACATGCCACCGTGACCAAAATGGTGACACATGAAGAGAGGGATCGTGCGACCGTAATTCCAGAAAAACAAAAAAAATAAATAAATTAAAAGTAATTTAATAAAACTATAATTAGATTAATCAATTAATAAATTAAATTAAATAGAATGGAATTGAAGAAATAAAAATAGAAAAGTTAAATAATAAAATTAATTTTGTTTTCAAATGAATGAATTTATTTGGGTTTAATAAAATAATTTAAAACAAATTAAAATAAAAACTTTTACTTGCTTAAATTGTTTAACCAATTAATTAAAGAAGTAATTAAATTAATGAATAAAAATATTAATTGAATAAGATTAAATTATCCAAACTAATTAACATATTAAAAGACTAACACTAAAGTGAATTGTTTATTTACAATTTAAAGAATAAAGAATTACTTAATTTAATAAATGAATAAATAAACTAAAAAAATAAAATAATAAATAAAGAAAAGTCAAATTAGAAAGACTATGTTAATTTAAGAATTATTTAAAATGAAACTAATGAATATTAAAAACAATTTATTTAAACAAAAATTGATTATTTTACACAGAAAATTACAAAATGACATTTATTATCAATTATTTAATAAAAAACAAAATTTTCCTGTTAAAAAGTCAATAAAAATATAAAAAGGATGTGGAAAAGAGTGTGAAAACACTAGCACATAAAACTCCCCCACACATAAAACCTTTCTTTTTCTCAAACAAATGCATGGCTTCAGCATTAAAACAGAAAAATGATTATTCAGTTTCAGCTAAAAATGTGCATGGTTAAAATTTAATATCCATATGAACAGGACCAAACAATGTGTTATATTTTTCAAATGTGTTCATAAATTGTTGTCCTATCTGGCTTCAAATAATCACTGGAAGTAAAAAGCCTCACAAATTCATACACTGTCAAGTTTGTCATGCCTCTTATGTGTATTCATTAACTGTCCTACCTCACCTTCCAATTCAAGTACTGATTCAGGATGTGTTGACAGGTTAGATGAAATGGAAATCAAAATTTAACCAAGTGCACCTTCCATTTTCACCTTCCCCAAAGTTCCAATTATTAAATTCTATTAAATTGATCACTTTATTGATTCAACTCAAATGAAAATTAACAAAGTCAATTGCTCCCATCTTCATGTAGGTTCAAAATTACCCTCACCTTAATGAGTTCATTTTTTAAAAGGGCACTTTATTTTAATCTTTCCCAGCCTTAATCCACGTGCAGAGCACTATGCATAGCCCTTATTATGATTGAAATTGGATTTATTTATTCACAGAAATGCACTCAATGCACCTTGTCTCAGATACTCGCCGTGGGATTTCATTTTCCCATTTTACTCCAGTTACAAAGGACTTAATTAAAAAACGTTCGAATTGAATTCCTAAAGTGATTGAATGTTGCGTAATAAAAATGTGATTCCGCTAGGTTCTAGTGAGAACATCAAGTTACCCTAAGTCATGATCATCAACCCTCAAAACCTATCCTGTCATACTCTCATCCTCAGTTCCTAAACAGTCAGATCCATAGAGACAGTGAACAATTACACTCAGCAATCATTCATACTTAACAGTTTCTGACTAAGTACCACTCTCAACATCCAGCAAACACTTATCCACTAAATAGGACATAATTGAAATACCATTGAACCTCCAATGACCATCATGTGATGAAAGAATTTGAAAATTTTTTAAGGAATTTTGAACCATTTTTTTCAAAAAATTCGACCATTTGTATAAAACAAACACAAACTTGGGTTCATGAAGTTGGAATTCGACATGACACTAGAATGACCCCTCTCCCCCACACATAAAACCCAACATTGTCCCCAATGTTGACTCTCAAGGTGGATGACTGTTTATGTTCAAAACAGATGGAAATTTCATTTGAAAAATGATATGGAGTGGTATCAATGAAGTTCAAAAAATTTATTTTCCACCCAAAGAGTGAAAGAAAAAAAAAACAAAATTCCAACCCCACCAACCATCACCAGCAACCAAGTGAATTTATATTCCTAAAATGTTCATTCTTTGAATCATTGTGAGAAGACAAAATATTTTAACAATTTACTTCAAATAGTAGCATGTTTATTAATGGTGTGAAACTACAGAATAATGAAATCGAAAACAGTGGGTGCAAGCAAGTTTCATAAATCAGCTCAAAATACATTTTCAACTCATTAAGTATTAGCAGATAAAACCCAATCATAAAACACAGTCCAAGAGTTTCAAAAATCAGTGGGAAGACCCCCACACTTATTTCACAGCAGCATGAAATACAAATGTGAAGAGTAAAACATTGCAACGTAAAAATATACTCCCCAGAATGAGCAGCTTCTCAAATTTACAAAATTCTCCCTTTGATTTACATGTGCATGAACTATGGCTACTCCAGTTTGTCACCTACAAGATGAAACAAATTAACATTAGTGTTCAAGATTTTATTTTCAAATAAAATAGCAACCATAGAGTATGAGTTAGGGAGTTTTATCCATTAATCCCGTGAGTTGGCCCCTTGAGACTTAAATGATATCCACGTTAAATCTACTACCTGTTTATTGTCCTAATAAAACAACACCCAAATAAAAACAACAAGAAATAAGAAACTAAAGCATGAAATGAAAAGGGATAATCCTGGGATAACCCCCAAGGGGGTGCTGTAGTTTGACTGTCTATAGCCGGAGAGTCCTCAAATCAACCCCAGTCTGATGGGGGATTTAACTTATTGACTATGAACCAACAGATGTGATTCCTTCTAATTTTAGTCACTTGAAATATTTGGAATACCCCATGTACAGCTTCTACCACATTCCCCTCCTAGGAAGTGAAGTACTTCATGTTGAATGATGGAGGGGAATACACAAGGTAGGGGTACTTCCCATATTCTTCTACTTGAGGTCGAGAGTGAACAAGTTTTAAGGTTGGAAAAATTGGATGTGACTTGTACTCTGGTTCATTCCAATAAATTATTTTATCTTGAGCAAAACATACTTTTTCAACATCAACTTTTAAACTTGTGCATATCTCCAAAAATTCATTTTCAAAAATAACTCCCAAACTGGAAGTGTTATCCAGAATTGGGAGTTCCATTAACTCTTCAGCAGATGTTGTCGTAACTTCGTCACTCTCTATGAAATCAAAAATATGTAAAGAATATTCAATACCTACTTAGGGAGCAACACAATTAAAATCATATTCGACGTAATCAAAGTTGAATAAAAATAAATCTTCTGCCATAAAATTGTCAACTCCCTTTATCAGTGATGTTTATTCCTCCTTGTGATGGAATAGTGATCCTAGGAGTGGGATCGGGGTAAGAGTGAGGTAGTCAACCTCCTCCATTCTATCTTCAAAAAACACCACCTCAATTGTTGAATCTTCCACGAAGACTAATAGGATGTCGTGTGCTAGCTCCACCTGTTGAATCATTGAGAAATCATTAAAACAGTTGTTGTAAAAATATTCCTTTGAATGGAAATTAGGGAAAAATGATCATCAAAGAAATGCCCTATATTAGGAGTCATTGAAAGTTCCATCTCCTACCATCCATTGAAAACATCCTCCGATATTTGTTCTGGAATTTCCAGCCTGGACTCCTGGGGAAAATCAATATCAAAGTTGAGAAACACCATCTTTTTCTTTCTTCTGTTTCTTTTCTATTTCCTTCTCAATTGTTTTTCAGAATGTTGGGATTCAATGAGAGGTGGTGATACAACACTGTCTTTTGGTATCGCTTGACCTTATCCATGGCTTGTTGCATCAACTGCATGATATCATGAGAATAAACTGTCTCTTCATCAGTAAGGTCTCGATGTTTTCTTTCATGCATCTAACATTGAAATATAGCAACAACCTCTTCAAGATCTTGAATCGGGTCAAAAAGTGACACTATATCAGTTTCGTTTGATTTCATCACTGTGTGTGTGTTTTTTTTGTTTTTTATATGTTTTATATGTTTTTTTAAGTTATAAAATGAATTAAAAAAATTGGAAAAAACCACTGAGACACTCGTTGCATCCCTGGAAACAGCGCCAAAATTTGACAGCGTGTTCTTGTCGCGAGGACGGTCAAGTTTACATTTATAAAGACCCAATATATAACACAGTGGATAACCTCGGGTTCGATCTCACGAAAGAAGTGTCGAGAGCCTAAGTGGTCTGTTCCTAAAATCGTTTTGTGTTTGTTTATATTTTTAAGACAATAGAACACTAACCCTAAGAAAACTCTAATCAGTACTGAAGAGAACAATGAAGAGGGAAACAGACAACGATGAAAAAAATGAAGAACATAGAAACACAAGACAAAACCAAGGAAAGAATGCAGGTGTAGATAGAAGAAAAGGCACAAAACAGATGACAGTAGGACACAGAAGAAAAAAGTCAGTGTGATCAAGACCAGACCCATGTTAATTCACCCTCTACCGCCTATCCAAGATCAACTAAAGAAATTGGTCAACAATTCTCAAATTCGCATAGTACATGATCGATGTCTCGAATCACACACCGGTATCACCTAGAAATTAAACACTCAATCATCGAATTTATTCAATACTCAATCATTCCTCCGAGCTGCAAGGTGAATCACTTTGTAAGATCATTCCATCCAAATATTGTCACTCGGTTAAATGATCTTGCTAAGATTATCAAATTGCACAACCAATATGGATTCTCAGTTCAAGAAATCAAGACAGGAATGGGAGAAGAAATTAAGCAAGATAGTAGCGGATCGTGCTGTGCATGATCTCGCTCTCGCTCAATCTAACTCGCAGTCGCGATAGACCAAGGGGAATAAAAATAACATGATATCATTAATGTTTGGATCTCCAGACTGTGTTGGGTTTCATAAACTGGATCCAGACCTGAAAACTAGATCTCCATTTCCGGAGATATGAGATCACAACGCGAGACGTGAAAGAATGAAAAATTATCAATACATCAAAAAAATCAAAGATCTAATTACGAAACAGTCACCAAAATATATTTTTGGACACAAAAGAAATAAAAAAAATAGAGCAACAGGGGTGAGGCGGAAAATAGAGGAGTAGGTCCCGTCTCCTAGTCGAAGATGGTCCATGTCAATGAGATGTGGATGGAATGGATGGTGATTGGTGGTGGAGTCTCCTCCACCACTGCTGTGGAATGATGCCCCCACCCCGGTCCTTGTTCCGCGCTTGGCCTGAGAGGAGTCAAGGGTCATCTTATTCAGAGATGAAAACAGAAAAATGTAATAAATAACCTAACAGACAGCAGATCCATGTGGCATGCTTTCATGTGCACATCACCAGCTTTTAATGTGAACTCCCTGTGATTGTAAAAAATTCCCATATAACAAACTTGCTAATGTTCTCGCACCTTCCCACGAACGATTTCCTTTATCCTTCTTCTGCTAGTAACTCCCCCTGCATAAAGAAACACACATGAGTCAAATAAAATTAAACTAATATATATATATACTATATATAAATATTAATACTTAAAAAACATTTTAATATATATATTATAATACCTAAATTATTAGTAATATATATTAAATAAATATTTTAATTAATTAATCCATATATTATTATGATATATAAATACTTATATACTATTTTTATTACACATATTATTATTATTGTATAGTATAAGATATATATATTATGATATATTATGTTTATATTATATGTTATTATAAAAACTAAAAGAAAAAGAAAATAAACAATGAAAAGAGAGGGTGGTGCGGGTCTTGATGAGAGAAGAGAAAGGCAGAATCATGGGTTCTCAATGAAGTGAAGGGGGAAGGTGAGGTCGGGCATGGAGTTTTCTCACGCGGAGATGGAGGAAGGGCAGGGGGCTTCGGTGAGCAGTGTGAGCTTGTGGTAGGAGCAGGGGTTCGAGGGAGAGAAGGGTGGATATGGTTTCAGAGCGGTGTGGATCTTGGCACGTGTTATGACATAGATGAGGCAGAGGATTGAAGTAGATGGGTGATTCGAAGTCAGAGCAGGAAGGAAAAGGAGGGTGGCATGATGGCTTCGGGAAGGGGTAGTGTGGCAGAAGTGGAGTAGAGCTGGAGATGGGGGTCTCCGGGTGTGGGTTTGTGGCGCATTTCGAGTAGCAGTGGTCGGATGATTTAGGTTCTGATTTGCTGTGAAATTAAGCTATTTGTATTTTTTTGATCAAATTTGGTTTGTTTCCAGAGTCGTGTTCAGGTTAATTATTCTTTTGGCTGGTGTTGAATCTTTGATTTTTATGCGTTTCAATTTGGTTTTGATTTTCGGTTGAGAATTTGCTGTGTGTTTTGTGAATGGTTTTGCTGCTACTGTTCAATTTTCTGGGGTGGTTTGTGTATTAGTGATCTGCAGAGGATGCTGCTGGAATAGAGGTGTGGAGATGGTAAAAGAGGATAACGGAATGAAGAAGTGCCACTGTTTGGTGGTGAAATAGTGGCAGAGGGTGTGATAGTGAAGGAAAGGTAGTGGAATGAAAAATGAGTCCTCACCGTGACTGTGTGTGGGAGAAACAGAGAGATAAGAAGAGCGGGAGGTGGTGGTAGGGAAATGAAGGCAGCGGCACCGTGAGGAAAGGGGTGGAGGAGGTGATGGTGTGACCGGATCTGTGTGTGTGGTGCGATGTGAATCATGAAGAATGAACCATAATCGATTTTCATGGTCTCACCATGAATAAGTCTCACAGTCTCACCATGAAAAAGAAACAGTGCATGAAGGGTTGGTGACACCATGAGTGCGGAAGTAGTGACTGTGGGAAACGATGAGACAGGCCACCATGACCGAAACAGTGAGATAGGAAGAGAGGGACCATGCGAACGTAATACCTACAAAACAAAAAAATAAATAAATTAAAAATAATTTAATAAAACTAAAACTAGATTAATCAATTAATAAATTAAATTAAATAGAATGGAATTGAAAAATAAAAAAAACAATGTTAAATAATAAAATTAATTGTGTTTTCAAATGAATGAATTTATTTGGGTTTAATAAAATAAATTAAAACAAATTAAAATAAAAACTGTTACTTGCTTAAATTATTTAACCAATCAATTAAAGAAGTAATTAAAATAAAGAATAAAAATATTAATGGAATAAGATTAAATTATCAATACTAATTAACTTATTAAAATACTAACACTAAAATGAATTATTTATTTGCAATATAATGAATAAAAAATTAAACAATTTAATAAATGAATTAATAAACTAACAAAATAAAAGAATAAATAAATAAAAGAAAAATTAGAAAGACTAAGTTAATTTATGAATTATTTAAAATGACACTAATGAATATTAAAAACAATTGATTTAAACTAGAATTGATTATTTTACACAGAAAAGTACAAAAATCACATTAATTATCTATTATTTAATAAAAACAACATTTTGATGTAAAAAAGTCAATAAAAATATAAAAAGGATGTGGCAAAGAGTGTGAAAACACAACTACATCAATTATATCTCCCGAGAGTGATAAACTAAGTGTGTTGTTATGAATTATTGTCATGTAGTATATAAATATTGAGTTAATACTCATCCAACATTTTTAGGATTATACCCCAAAGTACATTTATACCAGACCCTGCATCTAATTTTTTATATCTTCACTAGGATTTTAATTATAAAAAATCTCACACACTATACTTTAATAATTTTTTATGTTTTCATATATATAGGCTTCTCTCTTGATAATATCATAGGATTATATTCTCTAATATATATTACTATAAATATTTTTAAGAAAGTATATATTAAACACTATGTGACACCTTCTATGATTCCCAACTCTATTACCATTAAGGCTTTATTACAGGATATCATACTTTCTTCTAATGGAATAACCATTACATCATTCATTCATTCAATTACACAACCTAGATATCAATATTTCCACCAATGATGAAAATAATAGAATATTATTTCTATCAATTCTATATCCAAGAGAAAATTATTTAATTATCTATTTAAAAACCAAATAATGAAACATGTTTCCTCTTGAGAGAAACTGATGCATTGTGGGCCTATTTAATTTCATGACCCACTCGTCTCTTCCTTATGTCCAATGCATTCATTGTATATAAGATATGAATTAAAATTCAATTCATAATCATCTTACCATACACATTAATAAAAAATAACATTAGAATAAAAAATTATATGATTTCTACACATTCCAGAATCAATAGTCATGATCAAAATACATTCAATGAATTATAATGGATGGAATTTTTAGAGCATATACCTTATTGGAAAAATTGGGTTTCATGAAAAAATGGTTAAAAAATCATCATAATAAGACATCAAGAGAAATAAGGTGGATGGTATCATAAGATCGTGTCCTAAGTGTATAATTATGAATTTCAAAGAATAATTCCATATTTGAACAATAACTTTTTAAGCTATTGGATAAGTCAATTTGAAATAAAATAAGAGATTCCCCATCTTGAAATGCTTGAAAGCATTGAAACGAGATTTTTTAAAATAATAAAGTGATCATGATAAAACATTTTAAAAAGTATCATTTGAAACCAAAAAGGTATTTTAAAAGAAAAATATATCAAAAAGATATATGTTTTCAAACACTTTATTTGAGATGAAATAAAAACATAGATGACTTATTTCATTAATACACTATCCTATAATTTAAATTTTATATCTAAAATACAATTTTTAAAATCAAACATTTATTTTTTTAAAATAGAACAATATTTACATTTCATTTCAAAGACATTAACAATTTAAATTATTTGGAAAACAATTTTAAAACATGGAAATGAAGCTTTTAATATAAAACAATCATAATGGTCAAATAATCTGTTCAGAAGGAAAATAATAAATGGGAATACTTTTTGAAAAATAATTTTTTTTATAGATACTAAAATTAATCCTCTAATAATTTAATAATTAAATATTAAATATTAAAAGATGCACATAATAAATTATTTAAAAATGGACATAGACTTCTATAAAACATTTTATCAATAAAAAGGAGAATGATTCTAGACTGAAAAGATGAGCTGGGTCAGTATTACTTATAAGAATAACATATATTAAATTATTTGTAAAATTAAATTAAATTTAGAGAGTAATATTTAAAGAAATTCCATATTAAAATAGAATATTTGGTTTTTTGAAGATAGAGTACACACAATATTTTCCTGTATCTAAATTCATTAATAACAATCTCGATTTCAAAATGATATTGGATAGAAACTCGTACAACTCTTTTTTTAATTAATTCAAAAAACCATAAATGAAATAAAATGATATAGATTTTAAAATCACATTAATTTCATGAATGGTATGATAAAAATTATGTTAGTATATAAACCATACAATATAAAACTAGTGGTTAATATAGAACATTCTTCAATGAAGTAAATGTAATGAAAGAAACCCATACATCCTTCTAACATTTCAAATCGAAAACCCCTGAATGGTATAGAATATGATATTTTTTTGAATATCGTATATTGAATTATAGTAATGTAGATAATAAATTAAATGGAATTATATTCAATATATGATAAAATAAGTTATAAATATTTAGCATATCTCAATTAAGATAAATTGTGATGAGGAAACCATTAATATTAATATAAATTCCATTAAAGAAGTTTAAACTCCTCTGTAATATACATAACCAAAATAATGATGTATTCCAAAACCTTATTCTTATCTATCATATTTTATGATCCCCCAATATATTCATTCACTACCCATATATTTGTTATATAGTGTTTATTTTCATCATCATATGTTTGTAATATTTATTATTTCTCGTATGATTCATAATGGTGATGTTGAACCCCTATTATTTTTTGAAGTTAATAATTAAAATAATTTTAAAGGTAATATAATATATGTTATATAATTAATTATAATTATCTAATATAATTCCTTATTTTTAATTTATGACTCATGAAGATGAAATAATTGATGATTTTGTATCAAGAAAACTAATGTCAACCTAATACATTAAAATGATAGTGTCTATTTTGAAATAATTTAAAAAAATTATTAAAATATATTTATTGTTAATATCGTATATATTCATAAAATATATTTTATTATCATCCATATATTTTGTTGATGAAAAAAATAGACGTTATCTATGGCGGGAGTGGTTTGCATGTTTGCAAGAGTTGAGTTTTGATTTTTCAATGGGTGGAATGAATGTAAGGTAAAAAATGTTTTTTATACAAAGAATCATAATTAATTCCCATATATAATATTTAATCATAAATGGAATTCATATAATCATTCATCAATGTTTTTGGTGAAAAGTAAATTATATCAAAAATGGAGGTGGTCGTCCACATGTATGCTTGCTTAATGTATTTACTTTACTAAACAGAAGGGATGAAGGAAGAAAATGTTGTTTCCACCAATATAATAATATTTATGTATAAAAAAATAATTATTTTATTATTTAATATTTTATAACAGTATTTTAATGTATAATAATAATAAATATTTAAATATATATAAAAATGAGTTATTGCAGAATTTTTACATTAGTCATTGAAATAACAATTTTATAAATTGTCTTATTCCTTTCTGGGGTGGGTTTTATAGGAGGAAATTACTTAAATGATGTATAAAATATTTATGGTGTTATTTGGGAATATTTTTGATGAACCTAGATTCCTAATGTGTGATTTAAATTGGGGTGGTGGAAGGATCCTTTTATAAGAGAGTGGGGTGGAACTTTTGTAAATACCCATAACATTATTTCAGTTTCATATCACATTAAAAAAATAGATCCAAAAGTGGAAAATTAATAATATGATAAGATTTTTTATTGATGAAACCATTAAATACCCAATTTTATATATGGTTTGAGTAATTTTAGTATTTTTATATTTAGTTTTCACTTTTACAACCTTTTACTTTTTTTATGGTAACTGTTTTTTTACACCCACTAACTTATTTTTATAAATAATTAATTAAATTATCCTTACTCAATAATTTTTGTATTATTATTGAGAATATTATAAATTATAAATAATACTAAAATTTTAAATGTGATAAAAATTACGTTTCATATAATAAATGGAAAACACATAAAAACTTGATTTTAGAAAATTATTAATTTGTTACCCATGTTTATCATTGTTTTCAAAATTAAGAATAAATATTTAAATATATAAAACTAATTTTTAAATGCATATTTGGGTAGGTAAAATTTTCAATAATTTTTTTTGAAACCCTAATGTCCTAATGATTTCATAGAAGGAATGATATTTTTTAAAAACCCATTCTGTACTACTCCCCAAAAATATCATTCTTTTTTGGAAATCCCCAAAAAATCACCATACCATAACATGGACAACATGGATCCTCAAATAAATTTATTTTTATAAACATATAATTATCAATATTAGTAATGTTTCTTTTATATGGAAAAATAAATTGAAATGAAAAAACAGTTTTTTTTGGAAAAATGTCTTTTTAAGAGATAGTAGTTCTTATTAATGTTTCATATAAATTACATATTAAATTTTTGTTAATATATTATCGATATAATGATTAATCATTATAATTATTTTTCTCTAAAATATTTATTTTCATAATTTTAAAAATTCATAGTTTGTAAAAATTAAATATTTAGTTATATACATTTTAAGAAAAAAATTAATTTATTCATATTAGATTCCATGTAATAAATATGAGATATTTTTATAATTCTTTTATTGTAAATATTATGAATACCATTTATTAAAACCATTTTTAGAATTGATTTCTTTATTAAGATAAAAATAAATTTTTCTTTTATAAAAATACTTCTTAAAATATATGTATTTTATACTAAATGGTCTTATCCTAAAAAATATTGAAATTAAATATTAATATTATAATCATTTAATTTTATCAATCTATTGATTTTAAACAATTAATTTGATTTTTATCATATCATTATTTGTTAATAATATTTTTAATACATAAAAATATTTCAAAAGATATCTTATCATAAAATATTTTATATTTTATTTCATTATTTATTTATATAATATAGTTTTTAAATTTCCTGTGAACAATACAAAGCAACATTATACCAATCAAATAAAATTATATTCAATGACCATATTTTTGAAGACCATATTTTCAAACACCATATATCTAATGTTCATTCTCAATAGTGAAAATATTCAAGGGTATATGATATTTGTAATGATATTATACATTAATATTTCTTTTAGAATTTTAATTTATACCCCTCTAGTGGATTTAATCACTTATGTAATGTAATATATGGTTTCATTTATCTTCAGTATAATGTTTCACCACAATAGAACTATAACTAAATCAATTACCTGAAAACTTATTAGTTTGAATATCAATAATTTTGGTGGTCAAAGTCCTTAATAAAGAGAGCTAAGTAATATTTATTGACTAATATTGGTGTCATGTTCCCCCACAATTTTTCATCCTAACCATCTTATGTCCTGACTTTTAGAATAGGAAGGGATCTGGTGTCCCACAATCTAGTGAATCTAGACTACATGTTGCTTTACTATGTATTCACTAGTAATAAGAGATGACTGGTCCATAGTTTCATATGTTCCAATTCACTTACATCCCTTTGACATTCCTTCTCCATTGCATTTGTGCATCCAACATCCACTGTTAACTACACAGTTTTCACGGGTCATGGGAAGAAAAAATTATAACTTTATTTAAAACATAATATATATCATGTATCTCACCAAGGTTGTTTCCCAAGGAGTGTAGGTGGGTCATTTCTTAACTATCATTGACATTATTTTTTCTTTGTTTTTTACATGATTTTGAAATGAACACCCTTTTTTGGAAATTTATTCATGATTAAAAAAAAATAGAAAAAACAACAAGTCAGGGTAAATGGGGTCAGATAGAGGTTTGGTAACACAGGTTTTTCAATATCCAAAATTTTTAGCTTCTAAAATCCAAATCAATAAAATTATTTTATTTATACATTCTTTTAAATTGGATGTTCAAAAAGTACATTAGATAAATCCAAACTAATACATCTTTCTTCCTCACATCAATATTAAATAATAGATAAACACACTCAGTAAAGGTATACATTGTCTATATACCCAACTCTATTGTATATTGGTCATCCCATAGTACACATAGATCCATTACTATTCTGTGTATAATGAGATAAAGGACTGTGAATTTATTTGATAAATTTCATAATGATGCAGCTCATCAGAAAGAGAAGATAGATATAATAAATATAATTTTATCCATTTTATCCATTTTACTAATACATTGATAATTAAAATCAGAAATCATAGAATTGTGGATTTAGAGTGCCTATGACCCTCCACCCTAGGGACGTGGTCCATGAGTTAGTTATCTATAAAAATAGAGATAAATAGATCAAAATCATAATATAGAGATTGAGAAAAACATAAATAGTATTTTTGAGAAGAGAATAACAACATAATAAAGAGTTAACATTGAATTAATTGAATTTAAATTAAAAACATATATATTCATGATAGATTAATGTTATCAAGACTCAGCTATGTTCCATTGATCCGAACCTTCTAAAATAGGGAATAAAATCTCTATATATATCTATCAAGGAAAATTTTCTAAATTCCCATCAATATCATTCTTGAGTAATGATTTTTTTTCCTATAATGGTGGTCATGTTTTCATCTCTGATTGGTATCACACAAAAATTATTATTCATTTATTCCCTCCCCATGATAGAATTTTATAAAAAATTTAGAGAAATACAAGTGGATATGTAACACTAATTTAGGGAGAAGTAGTGTTTAGTAGGTAGGATGAATTATACCTCTATTATTTTTCCTTAGAGAGGATTTTAATTAGGTCTTATTCAATGGTACAACATGGATTGAGAGTGGAATATTATTAGTTAATCTTTTTTATTCTTGTTATACAAGCTTCAAGGATTACACCCAACTGGGAAAAACAATATTTTTTTGGTCTTTTCAATAAATTTTATTAGAAAATTTATCAACCATGTATTATTAATAATTATTAAATTCTATAACCGACGTGTGTGGATGAACCTCATACTCATTTGACTTCATACCCATATAAGGACATTATCAACAAATATTTATAAATCCAAAATTGATCATCCTTCAACACAAATATTTCAACATGTTTATTATTCTAGCGATATTAGTCGTTATTTGCTTAATATATCCCATATATCTCAAAAAGGATGTTTATACATGGAACACAAGTAAGATTACTCTTTCATAGTGGTAATCTTAGTTATCCTCTCCAATTATATTCATCAGCAAGAATATTTAGCGCATCATCAGAGTTTTATTTGGATTTAACAGAGATTCGAATATGCTGGGTTTGGTTCATATTCACCAGTTATACTTCAAAAATATTCATCAGTTATAAAAATATATCTAATAAATATTGATTCATTATTTTTATTTCCTAGTTATTGTGTTTTTTCATTGATTTGAGGAAAATGAAATCAAGGGAAGGATATACAACATGATATATTTGGTTTGGTGGTGGGGAGAAGAAATAAATAGGTACAGTACTGGGTATTCATGATTTAATGGATCGTCATCATTATTAAAGGTCTAATAAATTAGACATCCATTATAGTTGAAGTCCAAGTATAGGATGGTGATATTGGTAGACAAATTTAACCTAAATGTATATTTTTTTGTCTTATGAAAACATTAAATTTTTGTAAATCCTTATGGTATAATTTTTCCCCACATTTGGTAGTAGATAGTGAAGTTAATGGGAGAAGGAAAATAGATACAGGTACCCATAAAAAATGTTGGATTCATAGTAGCAGAGTAAACCCCTCACATGGTTACAATTCCTTTACAATTTCTCATCCTTCACAATATGGAAATAAGATTATTCACTATAGGATAAATATATTTTTAATTAATATATTTTAATAAGTTTCAAACAAAATTCAAATTAATTCTTCTTATTCAACATATAATTGAAATTTTAAAATCACCAAAGAATTTATAGTTTATAATTTGATGAAAAATGTTAATAAATTACAGATTAAGAATTTACAGTTTATTAAAAAATTATTTACAAAATCAAAAAAATTTCATCAATAAAAATTCTATGATAATTTATTTTTCAATTAAATATAAAATAATACAATCCATTTAATCAAATAATTATTTTTTTATGTTCCATTTTAGAATTTATTCAAAAATTTAAATTTAAAAATTTAAACATTGATATATAGATTCACCATAAACATCAGAAATGATAAAATAAATTAAAAAAATATTATATAAAGTTTTTAATAAATCATCGATTTATCAAAAGTCACAAACATTAAAAATATAAATAGTAATTATATTAATATTGGGATAATTTTCAATGATATATAAATTAATTATTTGAAATATTTGACAATCATCACTCCCCACACATGAATTATTGTTCTCTCAAAAAATAAATTTCATGAAATTTATAAAAATAAAAAATATTGCTACACCTAATCATAAATATACAATGTAGTGGTGGAAAAAATCATAGGTTAACCAATTTAATTAATTAAAATTCCACCTTTAGGATTTCTATTTGTTCCTCACATCAATCTAATCAAACATTTATTCAAGGATTTGGAATAATTATTATTTAGAGGAATCCTATTTTTAAAAACACTCCAAATAAATTATTCTATTGAGTTTCTTTAACCGAAGTTTAAATATTAAATGCATCAATACAAACCAAATAAATTTTTTATAAGTGAATTGATTTATTATTTGTCTGGGGACTATATTCCCCTAAGCTAAATAAATGTATTTTTGAATATGATTTTCATTATTTATTTTTTTTAAAATTCATCTTATTTCTACAAAATATTAATGTCAAATATATCATAAAAATAGTCTTATTGATTATTTACAAATAGAAATAACTCATGAAACGAGTTAATATTTTCATAGTTATTCACCATGTGGGATCCCAATTTCACAATTCACTCAGGTCTCAAATGACTTATACCAATTTTTAGTGTTGGATCCCTAAGGTGTTATTATTTCATAGAAAAAAAGTTACATAATATTATGGTAAATATTACAGTTACCTAATATTATAATATATATTCCATCGAAATATTTTTACTCACACTACCTTCCCTAGTTCTATGATGATATTTCTATGAAATTAGTGGGAAATTATCTCGAAAATCATTCACTGCTCATTATTTGAGTACCAATTTACTTATATATCAGTATGGTTTTAAAAAAAGTTATTAAAATAGTGAAAATAAATAATATTTTGAAAATAATAATAACAATAATTAAAAAGTTTGTGTACACCATTTCCCTGAAAAACAATTTTTTGTTTCATTTGTTTGTTTCATTTTTTCAAAAAACATATTCTATAAAAACTAAATAAATACAAATATTACATAATATTTTATTTATTTATTGATATAAAGAATATCCTAAAAATACTTAAAAACTAAACAAGTAAAGTTTCATCCCCAAAACTTTGGAATATTTCCCATTAAATTCAATAATAATTCAATGAAATTATTTTGTGTGACTAGTCATAAAATGATAGAGACCACCTCAATTTTATATTTCTATAATGGTGAGTTGTGCTCCCCATGGGTATTTTATATATATGTTATGCTAGACTCTTAGATGTTTTACTTTTTTTAGAAACCAATTAAGACTGGAGATGATATAAGAACTTTTTTTAATGAAAATTATATAAGAAATGAAAAATAATGTAAGGTATTATTGATATTTTACCTCCCTATAAGAGTTTTATTTAGACTTTACATAGATATATTTTTCTTTGGATATCCGAATTCCAATGGAGGGCACACCCTGTGTTGTAAGAACCATGAATCTCTTCTTTTCCCACAATTCTTCCAAATATGTATCATCTTTTATAGGTCCCCTTTGAGGGCTACAAGTAGTGTGTCCATCCTATTATATTTTTAGTATTGATATAAATTTAGGGATAAAAGGGTTATTAATATAGCCACATATTCAACTATAGTCCAATCAATAGTGTCATCCTCTATTGAATTCTCCACTTAAAGAGTTATGATTTGTTCAAACAAGGGAGACTCACTTAGTATTTCAAATTGAACATCGTTAATCAATTATGAGATCAATTAAAATTCCCCCTATATAAAAAATCATTTTCTTCACTTTACTCATGATAAGGATTTGAGAAATTTATCTCCATTTTTACTAAGTATGGTTGATGTTTAGGGGGATTTTATATGGGTAATTTCTGCTGCCATGACCCTAGAGTTTCATCATAATCATCAGCCACTTACTGGGTGGAATCCCCATTAAACTACGTGAATTTTAGGACCAAATTATCTTAAAATGTCAAATTTAATATGACTTAATTATGATTATATAATGTAGGGTACACCCTAGGAGTTCTTTCAAGGAATCTTGATAGGTTTATATTGTTTTTTTATTATAATAATTACTAAAGAAGGGGGTTAGTTTCCACAATGTATTTACGAAAACATCTTGATTTAAAGAGTCTAATAGTAGAAAACCAAGTGGATTTTTAAAAATATGAGAAAACATGGTTTTTTTTATTACAATACACATTTTTCAAGTTAACAGTTCTTATGGAATCATTTATTTATGATAAAATTCCTGGGGTTAAATTAATTATAATACAAATGAATTTCTATTCTTTTATAACAATAGTTGAAAAACTAAACGTCGACATAAAAATCATATTAATAAGGTCTAGAAATTGTACAAAGAATAAGGTATTACAAAGAATATTTAAATCTCATTAATTTTGGTAAGAAAAGTATTTTTTCAATAGAAATAACACTAGTAACACACCCAAAACCTCCCACCAAATGGTTATAAATTAATAGCAACCAATCACATGAATCAAAATGAGAATTAAAATATAAAATATTACAAGATACCTAGAATTAAATATTTACACCCAAATTAGTCCACCACATTATTTAATAAAATCATTTAAACACCATTGACATGTATTTAGCTCTTTCATAATGAATTCCCACAATTCACCCCCAATTTGATAGGAGGAGGAATTTATGGTCGACCTACTTAATCATTTAAAATATCACTATTAGGATAGGTAGCTATAGAACCTATAATGTGATAAAATTAATCATTGGGAACACAAAAATGGTTGTTCCTAAATCCTTGGTCCAAATTTGAAATTCAATTTTAAGGGATCCCTTATATAAATAAAATGGGAAGTTATTTTGGGAAGCTAGTATTACTTATTCCAACTATATCTCAATTTTGGACTAGAAAACATCCATATCATGACACGGAAAAAATAGGTGAGTTTTTTTGACATGTTTTCTATCTCTAGGAAATGTGGTGGTTATTTTACTTATCTATTTGGATATATTTTTAAAATACAAAACCTGTTGTCGAATTCATACAGATTCAGTTTACTGCACCGATTAGTTTGTATGAGCCACTTTATAGATGAATTGGGAATGGGTATCTTGATATGAGTTGTATGCTATGAAATTTTGGATATTACCAAAAAAATATAATCACATATGGAGTCATTTATTATCAAAATTTTAAAATAGTGTACAGTTTCCCATGGACATCCATGAATTTTGGCCCATTTTCTTTCTAGATAATCTCCGGCTCTCCGAATCGCCTCATCCTAAAGTAAAATTTACCAAAAAGTATAATTTATATTTTTTATATTGATAAATTTTAATTTATTAAATCAAATAATATGTATAATTTTTTATTAAATTTTTAATTTTTAAAATAAAACTAGTTTAAAATAGTTGGGTAAGGATGAAATAAAGCGGTGAATCGCGGTATGATCACACCCCCACACTAAAATATTTTTACTCCTAGGAAAAGTAGCATTTCAAAAATTATTAATCATAAAGATATTACCAATATCCTGATGATTAAAATGTCATTGAAAAATAAATTATTAACTGCAATGTGATCGAAGAAAAAATCACACCAAGGAGTTATTCTCAGTGATCATAAAAAACAATGTCTTAAATATTTTACCAAAAAAAATTCAAAGAAAATCATGATAAAAATATAAGGATGTAATTTTGAAGTAAACCATGTCACTAAATCTCTATATTTGTTTGATAAATCCAATTTTTTATTCATTCCACTTTATATCAAATAAATATATATTATTTAAAAAAATTATTCTTAAATGATTTTTCCAACCAAACATTCCCTACATCCCTTGCAATAAAATTTCAAGACCCACTGTCATAAGAAATCTTGGAAGTTATAACTTAAGATCCTAAAAAACATTTCCCCATATATTTTACATTTTATCACTCCCACCAATTATTATTATTATTATTTGTAATTTTTTCAAAAGTTAAACTGTAAAAAATTCTCACACCCCTCACTCATCCCTTGTTTGATCACCTCAAAAAACTAATTTAAATTTTTATGACAAGATCAATAATTGAGTAATATTAGTTTTATACCATCCCAAGAGACAACCCATCCTTTTTTGAGGGCGTACAATAGTTGGATAATAGGTACACACAAATATGTCAATCTGATACAGTAATGAAATAGATCAGATAAGGGAAAAACATATCGGAACATTTTGGAAAGCTAAGAATAATTAAACTAACATACATTTAACTCTTTTTAGATATAAAATATTCAACCATAATAGTTAGGTGAAAATCTTTTTGGATATAATATTTGACATAGTTTTCCAATAAAATACCCATATAAATGGTACTATTCTTATGAATGGTTTTAAAATGATACAACCATTCATATCATCAATAAATATCCAAATAACAAAAAAATTAACCCATAAATAGAGAATTAATTCCAATTAAAACATTCTATAAGTGATAAAAAATTTAAAAACATGAAATATGGAAAATCATTCTGCATTTCCAATAATTTTCATTTTCAAGTGGGAATCATTTTTTATGGTTATGTGGGCATCATTTTCTATGATTAAGTGGGAATATTTTTCCATGTTTAAGTGTCCATAAAAAAGATAATATTCTAGTACAAAAGGGAGGGTTTAAGTAATAATACTTATTAGTAAACAAATAAGTGAAAAATTGTATTGACAATGAAAATTCATAACGAACTATGGAATATACCTCCGATTATGTTGAATCATCTTCCACTATTATGTGGTTATACCCAACCCCACATGTTGAGTGTGAATTGTTCTCACTGTAATAAAAAAATGTTTGATGGAATGATAAAACATGTTGGGTGAAACTTTTAGGATTCTTATCGAACATTGAGTTCCTCCATCATGGACACTAAAATGCCAACATGAAAATAATTCATATGCTTCCCATTGAAAGTGAACATTGTTTTTTTTCTTCATTTTGAACCTTAACAAGCCAAATGGGTAAAAATTAGTAACAATATATGGTCCAAAACAGCAAGAATGAAGATTATGTAGATGAGACATCTTTTTTTTAATTAAAACGATGACCTTCTACCCAATGTGGTACTTACAATGAAGGATAATGCCTCTCTGGACATCCGTGGTTCGCTCTTAATAAATCTAAATGTTCTCATATGAATCTATTCTCATTTATTTTAACTCTTGAATCTACAGTTTATTTTGATCACCAACATAAGAAGTATTATAATTACATCATTTAATGGCCAAGTATTCCTAATGATCTATCTTAGTTGGGAGGTGACATCTTTATCCAAAAATGTATCGATATTGTGTCACAAAAATGGATTTTTTTTAAAGGTATTAAAATAATAACATTATGAATCATTGATTCTAAGTGTCTAATCTATGTTATTGGGATGAATTGTTTTTATATAATTTGATTTACCTCTCTATTCAACACCTCTATATAACTATTGGTCTATGGGTGATAGGTATTAGACATTCGATGCCTCACCCTACACCAAAAAATTTGATTACATTATTTAGTTTCAAAAATGAGAACCTCGGTCACTGATGATAATCAAGGTAATACAAACATATAGTAAATTTGGGTTATAAAAAATCAAAAACTATCATGGAATTATCTTTCAACATGGACCATTCCTCTTTCCATTTTAAAACATACAACACTACCAATATAATTCATACATTTCCAAAAGAAATGTGAAATACCCTATAAATTCAATGCGCTAAACATCAAAATTGTCTTGGAAGAGTAAGAGTTTGTTTGGGATATTTAATTTCCATTAGAGGAATTCCCTATTTATTGTCAACGAGGATAAAATTTATTGAAATTATAGAAATCTAGAAATAATATGAGTCAAAAGAGTCCAAAATAGTGGATCATGAAAAAATTATGATGGTGACCACAGTAGCCCCCATAATAATGTGTGCAGAAGTACCATTGGATACAGTATAACTCGCTATTTTAAGAACAAAAACTATGTACCTAATCACTAAAAGTGCACCAAACGTAGGGGTCATAAGAAATGTATTACGAGACTCATGCTTTAGACACTCATATTGGAATTTGTTAAAATCTGTTGAAATTCAAGACAATACCAAATAATTTACTATTTAATCATACCGAAGAATAAATCTTTCACTATGTACAATTGCACTTTAGAAAACAAGTCATTTATTGAAATTCAAGGGGATTATTCTATTTACAAGGATGGGAGTATCCAACAGATATTATCAGCCAGCACATTATATTCTCTTTTTTCCCCTAATTTATATATTAATTTCCCAAAGTAGAAGCATCCAACGAATGAGATGTGTTTTTTATCTAGTTTTATATGAAGATACCGAAGGGATGCATGCTATGATAGTACAATTACTTTGGTCCTTAAAACATATGTCTCTAAATTATCCATGGAAAACACAATAAAAAGGAATTATTTTTAGTTGTGATGTTGTTTTTTGGGTAAGGTATAGTGTGTTTGATCCATAGTTTATGAAAATTAGAGACTGACTGAATTATTATGATAACACTACCCTAACTAAATAGTTAGAGGGTCCACACCTAAGATTAAATATAAAATCTCATCTATGTGGTTGAATTACCAGGGGTGACATCGAATAGTTTTTCGATTTATTAAAATATTCATCAAATTATTTATCAAAAAACTATTTTTTTTGAGTAATCGAGAGAGAGGGAGTTCAATCTGACTAATGTCATGAATGAAAAGTGGTAAAATCCATCATGACCTAAGAAATTACACACAAACAACATATTATTGTGAAATGATAGAGTGTAATTGACATCCACATTTGATTTACCAACTTGGATACCATCACTAGAAATGAAATGATCATGTAAGATACATTTTCACACTATGAAATGAAGTTTCATATAATTCGGTAGAAGATTATTTTTAATAGAGCGAGGAAGGAAACAGCCAAGACAACTCAAAAATTAATCAAAATAGGATCCATAAATATGAAAACATTGATGAATACATTCGTGAAATTATCTTGGTAATCTAAAATAACTCTAACCATGCACCACTAGAATGTACATGGACAATTGAACAGTCCAAATGGAATCCACCTAGAGAAAATTGTGATATAGGGGAACTAAAAGATTCTTTTTAATAATCCTCAAGGGAAATATGTATATAAAGGTATCCAAAATACCCATCAAGAAAACAATAACATGATTTCCCTTCTAGACTCACTAGCTTCTGGTCAATTAATTTAATGTGAAATGGTCATTCATAGATTGTTGGTTTAGTCATTGATGTTCTATACAGAAATTACCACTATTCTTCACATAGGTTGGAACCAAATAATTTGTTTCATTTTTAATTATTGTAAGATTTTTTTAAGGAACAACGTGCAGTAGACTGACCCATTTTCACTTTTAGGGGGTCCCAATTATTTCATTATCCAGTAATTTTGTAACATTATTTTTTACAACATCTAGAGGTTTGGTGTTCAGTTGAAGTTGTTCCTACCTCATTGGTTTAGCTTTATTATTAAATAATATTTTATGTTTTCAAATTTATGGGACAATACCGGGATTTTCAAAAGTATCCATCCCAAATCCTATCTATACTCTCTCAAAAGTTCGTGCATTCATAATTCATGATTTGGATGTTATTAAATAGAATTGATGATATACATCTTGTTCTCATTTTAATGATATGAATACATTAATTCTTGAACCATTTTTGAAGTTAAAATTCAAGTGGATTTTGGATTGAAGGGAGTGAATGTGAATGTGAGAGGTAACTTATCTCTTCTAATGACTCCATGGTAACCTCTTCAGATGATTAATATGTATTAACATGATTATTAGAATCATCTATAGTCATGGGATCCTCATGATCTATTGAAATAATTATTTAACAAGCATGCTTGGAATTTTTATGAATTGGTTCAAAATTATATTTAAGACTAATTTTCTTGAGTGTCTATTAATGATGAAAAATGAGAATGGGTATTAAGGGAATGAAAATAAGTATATTAGTGTAAGGGATTACATCAATTTAATTAACTAAATGTTCATAATTCTCATATGAGGGGTGCTTCATGGAATCAATGACGTTGAAGTGGAATATGTCACCACAAAACTCCATACGTAACATACCATTAGGTAAATAAAATATTTTTTGGATGTTTTCCTGAAGGACCACACTAATATAATCATGGAATGTCTATTCAACCTATCATATTAAATTTAAAGCACATAGAAATTGTAGGAAAATTTAAACCTTTTACACTCATAAGAACATCATCTAACACACTAGTAGGGTGTGTGGTACTATGGTTTTCTACATGAAAAAATTCTAGTGGTCTTATGTTCTCTGGCCTGCAATGAAGTGTAAATGGAGTAACACATCTCATTTATAGAAGCACCCAAAGAAGATGTAGTTGGAAAAGGAATACTCCCCTATGGTACACAAAATAGAGTATGTTTTAGGTATTCATTTTAATTTTTGTGAAAATTTTTGGCTCTATCAATGTTGAGAAATTTATCCCTAAGATCCCATTTTTATCTTCTTGATATCTCATTAACTGTGTACACATCTACTTTAGAAAAATATTTTATCAAGGTATTTGATTCGTGATATAAAAAAAGGAGATGTTAAAATAAAAGTTTTCAGATGTTTCCATAATTTACATACCACATTTAGTTTATTTTTGTTTCCTTGGTTGGTGGGACCTTTCGAGAAACGGAAGAGTAATGTTTGGGATTGGTGACTCCTCAAAAGACGCACTATTTATTTTAGGGGATATTTCATTAGAGAAGGTTTTTTCCATTCATAGTGCATTCTTGGTTGTTGGGAAGGCAATTTTCATAGGAGGGGAAGAATCTAATATGTGGGTAATTTGGATTTTAATTATTGTTCCACTTATACTTGTCATAGAACTAACATTTCACTTATCTATATGGTTTACTATTGGGTTATATGGTATTTTACACAACCTAGGACATGGAATTTCCCACATAGTGTTTAAAAGTTTTCCTAATTGTGTTTATACATATTCATTGGATTCTTGTGTGGTTTTTTGGAATTGGATATTTTTCTCAATAATTTATTTCTTATTGTATTCTAGAATATGATGCCATTTTTTAGGGAGTTGTTGGTAAGGCATGTGCAAGGGTTGATTATTTCTGCGTAGTGGTGGTGGATGTCAACTCTACCCTGGTTGGTTCCATGGTTGGTGAGGTTGGTTTGAATAGCCCATATCCTATTGGAATGCTAGTATTTCAACATAGAGTTGGATGGATAGTATGGTTCTATCAAAATGGGTTTGTTATTGGGGAGTCCCAAGAAGATAACCTCACAATTCTCAGATGGTTTTATCAGTTGAAGGTATTGGTCATAATTATGGGGTTTGGCATGAAAAATAAAATAATGAATTGGAGGAGTAGATTTCAATTTCCATTAGTAATGATAATTTTTTCATCGAATGGTACTTACCTCATCAATCATCGTGTACACCTTCTTCTAAAATTGGAATCTTTTCACATCGTAGACACCTCAAATTGGTTCATTGGACCATGAACCAAATTGTTATGTGTTATGTTTTCATGTTCCCAATGATGTTACATGAGAAAATTGTGGTTTTTGCAACTATCACACCACTTAATGCAACATTAATCATATTTCTAATAATAGGAATTAAACCTTCATAACAATATTTTATCAAATTTGATCACTAATATGGTGGTGTGTGAATCATTATCAAACCCATTTAAATATTTTATTATATTCATGAAGTTTTTCCCATTATGGTGGTCCTATTCTACAAATTCTGCTCAAAACTACTGTTGTTTGAGAGGATAGAAAATATTTTTCAATAAAAAGGCTTTTCATGTCCACGTTGTCGATAACTATGGAATTAACGTAATATATCCAATCCTCTTCACTATATTCTAATGAAAAAAGAAAATTTCCCAATATATTCATGGTCATCATAAACGTTATTTGGTTTTAAAGAATAATAGAAAAAATAATATTCTTATGAAATTATTATGTGGGACTTCTCCAGAAAGCCTAAGAAATCTTGGAAATAAGTGAATTAGACTACATTTTTCATCAATGTTTGGTGTTTCACTGGAATTTTTATATATGTGGTTTTGATATCAACATCAAGCTAGGTAATTTATTTTAGCATTATATTATATTCATTCATGTTGTACATGTTATGTTTAGTTTTATCGTGGGTTACACAAGAATAATAATAATCAAGGAGAATCTCAATGATGTGGGTGTCCTTCTTTAAAGAGTTCATAGGTGTGTCTCAATGTCGCTAACATATGATCCTCTCAAGTTTTGTTTCAAAAGGTCATATATCTCCCAGAGTGGAATGCATCATGAGTAAAACCTACACAAGAAATTAATCAAAACTAAAAAATATAATTAATAGAATAAGATAACTAAAATATTCACGAAATTTCAAAAAATAATACCCAAAAATGTATTAAAAAAAAGTTGTTACCGAAAATAGAACCAAAATTTGACAAAATTTTCATGAAACGCCAAATTTATTACTTATTAAATATAATATTATAGGTTAGGGAATAGCTTAGGTCATATCTCAAGGGGTTTTTCTTGGTTTAGTTTGTGTATTTTTAATCAAAAGTACATAAATAGTGGGTGGTTATGAAAATAGTTTAATGAATATAACATGATTTAATGAATTTAATTATTGAAAAACCACATGGATTTTGAAAATTATGAAACAAATGGGTTGTTGTGATTTCACTACAAACATTTATAGTTTGTTGTTCATATAGATTCATTCAGGATGGATGTAATTCTTTGGTTGTAATTAATTAAAATCCTGATTTTTTCTTAAGATTTTATATCAATGCTTGAAGAACCAAACACTGACATAACAATAATATTACAAAGGTCCAGAACGAATTAATGTTTTAAGAGCATCCAAATTAGATTGAAATACAATTAATGTGTGTAATGAAAGGATTATAGTATTGTCCAATCAGAATAACACAGGCCAGGCTCTCAAAACCATAGACCGATTTGTTGGAAATTTTCACTTCCATAAATTAAAGCATTACTGATGAGCCATTTTTAGTGGGGTCTAGTTGCAAATAACCCATTGTATAAAATGAAATTTCAAATAATTTCTTTTTCTGATGGTCAATTGAAAAAATAGTATTTTCAAGTGGAGTACCTCATCACAAATAAAATATGTAGATTAAATAATTTTTTGTAACGGGCCAGTTGAAAAAACATCATAAAAATAATATTATTAAAAATTAATATAATAATAAAAATAAATTAGAAAAATAATAAAAAATTAAGAAAATATAAAAAATATAAAAAATAAAAAATATATATAAAATAATAATTAAAATTACCGAACCTAAAAATATTAATTAAAAACAATATTAACTACAATATAAGAAAATATTAAAAAAATAATAATAAATTGAAAAAATTAAATAAATATAAAATAATAAAAAAGAAAATAATGAATAAAAACACAATATTCACAATATTATAAAGGAAAATGTATATAGAAATATAAATATATGAATTAATAAATATATTAGAGAGAATTTTACATTATAATGTTTATTATATAAATTATATAAATCCCTATGTGTCATTTAGAGGAGATGGAGGAGATGGTGGAGGGAAATCAATCCCTAAACCATGACTCAGACATCGCATGTACTCTGTCATCTGCTAATGCTGCAACTACTACTACTTATTCTGATAGATCTCTTCCAACTTCTTACACATGATCTCTATAAGGTCACTTGATATCACAACAACTCTTTATATTGTGCATCATGTGATGATGACTATCCAAGAGATCTTCCCAAGATGTACGACGACATCACAATGGTACCATAATAACTCCATGGAATCAATCAAGAGCCAACAACAACAACTCATCCTTTCTTGAAGGCATATTTTAGACGCATGCATCTATATTGCATCATCAAATCCTTATGCACGAGAGGTCTGATCCAAAGTCTCTACTCAGATATCAGCCAGTTTCTGAGATGTTTTGGCTTTATATGACTCATTAAATTTCAATTTAAATTTAAAATAGTTATAATATTATTTGAAATAAATTTTCAAACTCAAAAAGAAATTATATTTTCCACAGAATGATGTTGGCGATCACATATAATCTTTCCTATGACGGGATTGATTTACATCCACCTAAAAATTTATAACTGTATAATATTAGGTTGTTTGACTACATATATGAGTATAAAATAACCAATTTTCCTTTTACATTATATAAATTAATAAAAAATTTACTCACCAAATGTTGTCAATGCTAACTGAATGTACGACTACCAACTTGATGTGCCACCTCATATCTCCCTAATTTTCATCGACCTAATGATTCTCTCCTCTAAAAATTATCTCCCATCCAATATTAAAATCATCCATCCCACACCTAAGACGAGAAGCAACATCGTTGGTGGGAACAACAGGACTAATCAAATTATGTGACTCCTATTTTCTGTATTAACGCTCTCCTCTAACTATAAAAAAATTGACAGCAATGCTCATGCATGCAACCTATTAATTCCACCGAAACTCACTCTCACATTCTATCATCTACATGATACCATAAAACAATCAAACAATTAATAATATCATGTTATTAATTAAATAAAATTAAAAACAACTATTATTTATTTACCTATCATCCAATGATCGAACATGTGATGTTGATCCTCAATGAGAATCTGATCCCATGAAACTAATTCTAAATAAAAATATTTCTTCAATATATCACATACAATTTCAACAACTATATGCAAATACATATGAAAACTGTGAACCAATAATCAAACAATTAATATATAGATTAATTAATCAAATTTAATGGAATCTAAATAAAATACATAACTTAAGAAACCTCTACTTGGATTGACCATAATAAGATATGGATATTTATTGGGGATAGTGTTAGGAATCATCAATACCGTAAGAACATGAACCATATAAGGTTTTGCTGAACATCCAGTAGTCTGAATTTCCAATAATCAAACATCATGATTGTCATCAGGTAGATAATCCACCCCCAACTCACTAAATAGATCCTAGTCTATCAGAAACATGAAATGACTGTAAAAAATAGTTGAAAATAAATATTATAAATTGATATATATTATATATAAAAATAATCAACATTTAACTTGTTTCAATCTTTATCTTCATCCTCGAAATTGTTTATAATAGTTTTAATATCTTTATATTCCTCCTCAGTATCATCAATTTCAATATGTTTTTCAATTTCATTGTAACATTATATTTAAAACTCATTTTTAACTTTAATGACATCATAATCACCATCAACCCATAAATGAGGGGTGTTCTTTTTTATATTCATGTCTCTTCATAGAAAAGATGGATTTTGAGTAGTCTCTTCAAAAAATTAAATTCCTATCACTTCAACAGAACCACATTCATTTTGAATAAACATATTCTCTTTAGATTTCATTTTTATTATGCTCCATTTGTCACTTAACTATCTTTAAGTAACACAATAATTTGAATTATAAATTTCTTGTTCCTAATGAGCTAATAGAAATACTTTATTTATAGTAAGAAGCATTTAATATTTAACTTTGAAAATTACATGGCATGATTGATCATGCAAACCTCTCTTATTATCCACCCACTAACAATTAATCATTGTTACATTATTTTTTCCTAGAGAAATCAGTTCAATTATTTTTTCCATTACATCATAAAATTATACCTCAATTTATCTATAATTAGACCCTCTCAATAAAACACCACTGTTAATTATTTTATATTACCCATATTCAATTGTATAAAGTTAAAAACCAATCATCACATATGCATTATAAGATATAACCATTTTTATGGTGGATTACTCAATAATCACAATAGATTATCAATATTATCATCATGCTAAGATACCTGAAACTTATAAAAACAATTATCAATATAAAACGTAGTAAATTTATTTTATATATTAAACCAAACAAACTTTATTTTGATAGATTTTTGAAACATCTATGAAAAAATATTTAGCCAACGTTCCGTAAGATAATATACTATAATTTGTAGAAACTATTGCATTATATTATGTTAATAAAAAGTAAAATAAAATAATATTTATTTAATATAAAAATATTATATAATATGATATAAGTGAACAAAAATTAAAAATGAACTAATTTATTTAGAGTTGAGTAGAACATATGTATGATTTTTAGGATTTTTATCATCTGAAAGAGATCATACATGAACTCCACAAAATCCATATTTGGGGTCATTAAAAATGAAAATTTATTGATCATTTCATCATCAAAATTTCCCTCATTATGACCAATGCATGAATTTTTTGAGAGATATTTAGATTAAAAGTAATTACATAAGAAAATAGAATTTCCCTACTATAAATAAGAGTATACAACTGATCTATTAATTGATGCTTTATTATATATGTTATTCTTTAATTTATTCATGTTTGTCTCGAATGGGTACATCCATCAGAACTATAATGGACCTGTACAATTTTATTTATGGATAAAATAAAATATCAAATGTTTTAAAGAATCAATGAAATTAAAATTGAATATATTTCCAGTCTATATAAAATTAAAAAAACATATTCTTATAGTCTACATAGTATATCATAGTCTATTATCGCCACACAAATGTCTTAGAAAATGTAATATTTATAATAGAACATATCAATCCATATAATTCAAAATAAAATTAAATCCCATTGGTAGATTTTATTCCATTATAATGTGACATTCATGCATTTTTATTCTAATAATTTTAAAATCTATGACACATCTAGACAAATGGGATTCATAACCATCTAGAATCTCCAAATCTATTACCTAGTAATAAAATAATAAATGATATTATTTAGAAACTATATAATATTATTTTTGCATCATTAACTTCTGATATCTATTATTTTTAAATAGGTAATGTTCTGGTCTCTTGTAAATCTAGGATAAATCTAATTGTGTCTTCAAATTATATTTGTTTTAAACTGGCGTGTCTAAAACTATATAACCTATTTTATCAGAATAGTTATTCTCAAAATTCATGAAATCCATCATGTGATGAACCCCCAAATTAAACCAAAATGGTATATCCCAAAAAATGATACTTTTAATCAAATTTGTTTCTTTCCCAATTATATTAATTTTCTATTAGTTTATAGTTGAACCAAATGAAATGAGATTTAATGTGGAGATAATGGAATTTAACTCAATACCTGAGATCATTTTTGTGATTTCATCCCATTAAATTTTATATTTTCTAAAATGATATATGTTCCTATGTAAAGGATGGTCATTAGGAAGAAATCACCAATGACAGTTAAAGAAACAAGGTTATTCCATTAATGGGAAAATGTGCAATGATGTCTCTTATATAGTAAAAAATATATTTTAGACCATATGTACTCCAACCAAATGATATGACATATGATGGGATGTAACTAATTGTACAAATTAATTCATCATTCAGTAAGAAATTATATTTCACAACAACATCAAATGTACTAACACAGTTAATCCATGATAAATTTAACTCATCAATCAATAGATTCAAATAAACATCGAGATTATTTTTTAGATGTCTTGGAATTAATAAGGTCAAAAAGATACATGGTTGATTCATCAATATCCATTGTGGTAATTTATATGGTGTTCTAAAGCTGGGACTTATGAACATTGTAAACTATAAGAAAAAGATGGACAAAAACCATCAGTAGAAAGACCTAATATAACATTTCTAGTTTTTGAAGCCAACAAAAGATGTACATTGTCAAAAGGATTCCATGACTCACTATTAAGATTATGTTATAAGGCTTTTTTGGTTGAAATATTGGGTATTCCATGACATTAATTATGTTGTGTTCTAAGACTTAAATAAATGTTGTAATCTGGTTATAATTGAAAAATTCATCCATTTTTTTAATTAAATAAATCTATACTTCCCTATTTGGGACACTTTGTACCTTTATTATCCATTTGTAGGAAAACTAACAAATGAATCATTTTTATCATTATATTAGTTGAAATCATTTGAACATGCATGGATTACTTAATAACCAAGACCCAAATTGTAAAAAATCATCTTGATCCTATAAAAATTTTCAAGGGACACATTTCCTTCTGTTAACATTTCATTAACTAGAGAAAATATATGATCAAAACCAATATTTGAAATTTTATTATTTGATTTAATTACCATATAGTTTTAAACCACATAATATTTTCTTATTTTGCAACTAGGATATAATACATCCTTATTAGACTTCATCATATTCTAAATTTTGGATAGTTCTAACTCTGGAGTTCAATAAATATCATCCTCATAACCCATTTCATGTATAAAAAATTTATTATCCCTTTCAAAAAACATCAAATATTGATGATTCAAATGATACAAAAGCTTCAAACCCTTAATATATAACTTATTTTTACCAGAACTGTCTGGATTATTTCAATGATTTATCCCATTGTGAGCATGCAATAATGATTCTTGTCGACCTCCTTGATCCATATTACGAAAAAATATAAAACAAATATGTTTTTATGATTAATTTTATATAAGATAAATACAATCCAAAAAACAGTGAAATTTAAACAGTCGTAATTTAATTTTAAATATTTTCATTTTTATCTATTTGACACTACATTTTACTAGTTAGCAGTAATATTTACTAATAACCATTAATCAGCACTATGTACATTCAATTATTACTAATTAATTTTTTTTTTCAGATTTCCACAAATGTTTACTAATTATAAATAGTTTTTAAAAATTACTGGTAATTTTTACTAATTAACACATATTTTTTCTCATTTCTATTTTTTTACTCATTGCCACTTATTACCACTAATTACTAGTAATTTCCACAAAAAATAATAATTTTTATAAGTTTATTAAAATTATTTAATAATTTCTACTAATTTTTACTAATTACAACAATGTTTTAACAATTATGGCTATTTGCAGCTAATTTTTACTAATTAATTACAATTTTCACTAATTACTGTTAATTTTGACTAATTATAACTTGTATTTACAAATGAACATTAATTACATCTTATTACAGCTATTCGCCACTTATTATTACTAGTTTTTGTTATTTTATAACAATTTCATTCTAATTAAATATATCTTTTATTAATTAGTAAAAATTACTACTAATTTTTACTAATTACATGTAATAATAACTATTTATTAATATTTATTAATATTTAGTAGTAATTATTACTATTTATTACTATTTATTTCTATTTGTTACTAATTATTAGTAATTATTACTCTTTATTAAAAATTATTACTAATTATTAATAATTAATACTAATTATTACTAATTATTACTAATAATTACTAATTGTTACTGACTCCTACTAATTATTTATAATTGTTACTGATTATTACTAATCATCAATTATTGTAACTAATTATTACTATTTATTATTAATTATTATTAATTATTACTAATTATTAATAATAATTATTATTAATTACTATTTATTATTAATTATTAATAATTGCTATTAATTAGCACTTATTATGGCTAATTATAGCTAATTCTTTATACCTTTCTCTAATTGATGCTATGTATTCATAGATATGCTCAATTATTAGTAATTTTCGCTAATTATTGATATTTATTACAGTTTATTTATATTTATTACTAATTATTTGTAATTATTAATAATCATTGCTAATTATTAATATTTATTAGTATCTATTACTAATTATTAACAATTATTACTAACTATTACAAATTAGTACTATTTAGTTCTATTTATAAATATTTATTAGTAATTATTACTAATTATGACTTAATATTAATAATTATTACTAATTATTACCAATTAATACAAATAACTACTAATTATTACTATCTATTACTTTTAATTATTAATTATTACTATTAAATACAAATTTCAACTAATTATCACAAAGTTTACTAATTACTGGTAATTACCAATATTCATTCCTAATCACTGGTAATTACCGCTATATATTACCATTTAATAGAATTTATTATTAATTATAACTCATTCTTACTTATTATTACAGAATTTTAAAAATTATTATATCCAAATGGAGAAGACCATGATTTTTAGCTCTGAGTCCCCAAAGTTTGTTATAAAAGATAATGTACAATAAAATGACCTTTGGGTACACCAAATACTACCAAACACATAAATGGACATGGAAAACCCAACAACAACAAGACTCAATGAATGCTCAAATTCCATCTCTCATCTTGAAGCCACCATACGACTAAATATCACACACACCCACTAGTAATGCCTACCCAGCAGAAGAATCCATCCCTATGTATCACATTCCAAGAATCACAGCCCAAGGTCTCCATCTCATGCCCCATGATCTCAAACTTCTATTGGCCATCATTCCCCCTAGTGCACACCATCCTATAATCCACATCCATCAAATTCTCGCAACCACATATTGAGGTCTCATGTGGCCACCTACTCTAAACAATGGTAACCACCCCTACGTGTGAAACATATCTCGATGAAGACTTTACCTCATATCAATGTAATCTCGTGACTCAGATGTCCTCAATAGAGACATTAGACCGCGAAGTTGTGGTCGACGCCCAAGAATTTCATTGTTCCTGGAGCCAACCCACAATCTCTCAATCTCATCGGGCAACTACTGGTTTTGCCTGAAAACAACGCTAGTTTTCCACCATCCTGTTGAGTTTTTGACTGAAAAATATCACCGTCATGCTGTGGTGGGTGACCGCCTTTGAAGACCAGCCACCAGAGGAGACTTGGTGTAGTTGGGTGGTGCCACGGAAGATGACTCTCAACATTAGTTGGTGGGTGTCCATAGAAAACATGAAGAGGCCATTGGAATTTTCTCATCCCTCCGCTGCTATATATATATGTGTGTGGTGTTGTGTGAGATTAAATATGAGAGATATGGGGAATTTGTAATATGTTGTTCCCTTATGAATATGAAAATTATTTGATGCCTTCCCCGTGGACGTAGGTCATCTGACCGAACCACGTAAATCCATCTGTCCCTCCATTTGTGATTGATTTCAATGTTCTTGTGCGCTTTCCAGAGAGTTTGAGCGCTTCTGCCCCAACACATCCAACTGCCTCTCATCCTGAGATCACCACCTGTCCTCTTGAGGTCATCATTGGATTGAAAAATTGTCATTGATATCCCATACCAAACTCTGACATCTATCCAAGTTCGCTCCGTCATGATGCTCCTACATCTGAAACACAAGTCACAACCCCATTTTGGAGCTCTTTCGACGTGCCAAGGGCTTCGCCAAAGGATTTTCACTATTTTCCTGAAAAATAATAACGTGATAAAAGAAGATCACATGCTAGAATATTGCCTCCACCTGGCTCCCATGTCCCCGACTGCCACACCCGCAACACCAGCTGATAACTTGATGACCACCTACAAATCATCTCCACTAATGCATTAAGAACCCAAAAATGTTAACACATCCCATCGCATTAAAGGCAAGGTCGCATGTGGACATCCTGTGTGCAACCACCATGATTAACAGCATCATCCAACCCATATCACCTCTTTTGAGCAAGAAGATTCATTTTCACACATCGGAATGTGAAAGGCAAAGCAGCAGCTCCAGATTGGCGCCACACCGCTCGTGCAAGAAATAATCGCCGAAATACCCCATAATGAGAACCTCCTCTCCACATATAAATAAATCATTTCTAATCCTTGACATGTTCTCCAGTTGTGAAATCAGATCAATTTTCATAACCATGATTTTGTCTTCCCAATTCAATCAATGTGCATTTGAGACCTCAATGTGAAAACATATCAAAGTGGCGAACCATGACATCTCCACATTCCTTGACTGAACTTTGGAGGCAAACCCCATGAGAGGCCAAAGAAGAGAATCTCAATCATTGAGAGATAAACTCTCCATCCTTCCATTAAAAATTATTATATATTACTACTTATTACTAATTATAACAAATTATTTCTTATTATTTCAATTTATAGATATTTTATATGAATTATTAATAATTATTACAAATTATTAATTATATTTACAAATTATTAATAATTATTAATAATTATTAATAATAATTACAAATTACTAATTATTATTACTAATTATTAATATTAATTACTATTTATTACGATTTATTAACATTTATTACTACTTATAACTAATTAATGATAAATACTGTTAATTTTAAATATTTTTTAATAGTTACCACAAATTACCTTTAATTATTAATAATTATCACTAATTATAACTAATTATTACTAATTTCTATTAATTAATGCTAATTGATTCTAATTACTATAATTTATAATAATTTATTACTATTTATTAAAATTTATTGCCATGAATTTCTATTTATTACTATTTATTACTAATTACTACTAACTAATACTAATTAATACTAATTATTATTAATTAATATTAATAATACTAATGAATATAAATATATTCTAATTATATATAATTAATATAACTAATACTAATTAATACTAATCAAAATTAATTACTATTAATTAATTCTAATAAATACTAATTAGTACTCATTACAAATAATTATTTTTAAATTATTGATAATTGAAAAAAAAATCAAAACTTAATACTTTTTACTTTTAAATAAAACATTAAATCTTAATAAAACAACATATTTGTAAAAATAAATAATGGAAAATAAAACTATATATTTCTAATTTAATTTAAATAAATATTATTAATAATAATTACTAATAATATAAAATAAAGTGGGTTAACTAAAAAATAATAGCCACAAATGAATAACATAAAACTAAATCTTTCACAGATTTCAAACCTTGAAAATTTATCCGATATAAAATTTAAAATCTTAAAAAACTAAAGGAAAAATATGAGAGTAGAAAATGAGAGAGAAGCTGTGAGAATAGTGAAATGAGAAAAAATCAATTGGAGGTATATATAGATTAGATCATTTGCGATGGTGATATATATAATGGGCCATGTCTTAAATTCTTACCCCCTTTTAATTATGGGTGGCGGATAAAATGGAAATTGTAATAAGACTTGTCATAAATACCTTCCTTCTTACAAACTCTTTGTGAAGAGAGTAATATCCGGTCGAAAATACTAAAAACCACCAGATGATATTTACGACAGGTGCAACCACCCTTCACGAATTAGCTTCCAGCAGTTTGGTGCACTTTGTGCACCAATGCCTTTTGTGATGGGATATGCGTTCCCATTGGAAATAATTTCTTCAAAATCAATATTTTCGATGAGAATATGGTCTCACCGTAAAAAGTAGCTCCTGCAGGATTATTTGTGATGGAACACATCCTCAACACAAATACATCATCTTCTTGTAATGTAAGAGATAATCAATCACAATCAAAAAAAACAATCAATAAAATATAAAATAGTTTATGATACATGAAATGAAATGTTTTAAAACACAAATTACTCCAAAAAAATATCAAATAAAAGAACTATAACTCCCTTGACTTTTCCATTGCACTCTCACAACAAACGACTACTTTTTATCCAAACATCAAGAGGAGTAGGATTGTTGGATAGATCTCTATCTATATTTAAACTCTCATTATGAGGATAGGGAGATCTAGAACCATCATGTTTATGAAAGGGCTCCTATAGAACTAAAATGTAGCACCACATAACTATTTGGTTGAATTTTCAAATCAGGTGCCCATGGTGGACTTATATAGCCAAAATTGGAAGTTGTTTTGGGCACCAAGTCTAGTTATAACAACTGTATCTCGGTTATGGACTAGTAAATAGACATATCATGATTTGGAAAAAAGAGATGAGTTGTGGACCACCCTCTATAATATCTGAATATCAAATTTGGGGGCCATTGGACATCTGTATTGGAAAATACTATCAAAATACCAAAACTAACTTTTGAATTTAGTGGAGAATCAGTCCCTTGGAAATATAGGATTTTATGGGCCACCAGATGGATGAATTGGTCATTGCTTTCATTATATGAATTGTATCGAATCAAGGTTTGGACCTAAAAAATTTATCCAATTTAGAGTCATATATTTCACGCATTGTTCAAGAAAATGGAGAGTTGTCCTTGGGCTTCCATGCAGTTTGGCCAATTTTCTATTTAGATCCACTCCAGCCCTGTGAATATCTTCCTCCTACAATAAATTCACATAAACAAGTATATTTTCCATTTATATACTGATAAATTCTAAATTATAAAATAAATTCATAATTTTTTTTAATTGGTAACATTAAATACAAAACCAGTTTAAAATAATGGTGTAAGGGTGAAATAATATAGTTAGTTGCAGTGTAATCAGTCCTATTGTAACATGGATGAATCTTCATAATTGGGAGATATAATCACATGAGACTATGAAAATTTCACATGATTAAAATGAAAAGTAAAAATAAATTTCATCTCCCACTAATGTATGCTCCCATAATAGAGAATATATATCAGTAAAACAATTCTAGTTAGATTCCAATAGAATTATAGATGAATTGAATGAAAGTGAGTCAGTCGGGGGTTTGGTCATCCCACAAAATTTTTTCAGCATCTACCTCATGTTACTCATATATTTTCTCAATTATTATCTCAGTATTGTTTGGGAGAATCTTATATTTTAATAATTCTACATCTTGGATGCATTCATCATTTGTTTAAGGATGATTTTTTTATTATAAACCGATACTCCCCATTGATGTATAATCTATGATAATCAAGTAATATTTCCATAAATATATTCACAACTTCATCAAAGGTGGGGTTATTTTCTATATATTCACTTGAGTCATTGATATCCATTCAACTGAGAAAAAAATAATCACTTTCATACATTTTTATAGTGAGTGATGACCTATTGTTTTTTTAAATTTTGGAGATAAAAATTATTTAAAATGTGATAAATTAATTTTAATACCTATACATAATCCGAAATAATTTCACAAATATTATTGTGAGGTTATTATGGTCTATGAGAAAGAAATTATTTTATATTATTTTAAACATGTAATGTGTCATAGATGTGTAGATATAGGTGCTACTTCATCTATATATGGGTAGCATGACAGTGGCACAATACTCAGCGAGGTTTACCGACCTCTCGCGCTACTTGACAGATATGGTAAGAGACCCATTCTTCAGGGTCCTAAAATTCTAGTAGAGGATTAGAAGAGAGATTGGATATTTGGTGATCTTGCTCAGCATCCCGATGAAGGCGGGGGTGTTGGAGTAATCACTAAAAGTGGAGAGTTTCGTTGCTGAGCAGCCTCCAGCAGTGAGACCCACCACTAGTCGACATGCAGCAGAGTGTTCTACAGCTGGAAGTAGACAGATGATGTAGAGGTCCACGGTGACCAGACCAACAGGTGGACGATCCCACGACTCAGGATCAGTTGTGAAGGGCACCAAGGGTGGAGACAGACCTTCCATGAGTGGGCATTGTTACTCATGTGGCGGATAGGGTCACATGGCTCGTAACTGTCCGACCCATAGTTCGGATGATCAATTGTGAGTTGAGGGACATCCCAAGTAGAAGTAGAGGTTCGAATGAGGCGGGCTTCAGGGAGGAGGCAGACGTGGCAGATGAGTTTTTCGTGCAGCTAGTGGTGGATGAAATTACGAGGTGTTACCACCACCACCACTAGGAGGTCCACTCCGACTATAGGGAGCAGGTGGATAGGCGATAGCTCAGCTCTAGGCATCTGAGCCTTACGATCATGGTGCTCCTGAAATTATTAGTGTTATGATCTGTGTCTACTCCACCCTAGATATAGTTCTTATAGACACAGGTTCCAGTCACTCTTTCATTCCCACTTCCATCGTTCAGATCTCAGAGATTGCGATGGAGTCGTTGGCTCAATCCTTACAGCTAGTGACTCTTACAGAAGAAGACTTGATGATTACGGACTGGTGCCAGCAGTGTGAGCTTACTCTAGGAGGCAAGAGCTTCAGATGGGATCTCTTCATTGCGACGTCGAGGCCTTACGACGTCATATTGGGTATGGAATGGTTATCTATAGTCCTTGATCATATTTACTATATTAGGCATATTGTCCGGTGTGTATGCACATATGGGACAAGGTTCACCATCACTACTGATAAGGGAGCCTTTGTAGTGAATGATGGATTTACATGGAGGAGGGTGCAGCCGATCACTCGTCAGTTGGACTGCCTTACCCTCAGAGCAGTTCATGTAGAGAGTCTGAGCTATCCTGTAGTGGTGGACCAATACATGGTTGTTTTCCCTGATGATGTCCCAGGTATACCTCCTTGCAGATAGTTGGACTTCTACATTGTCCTATACCCCAGGACGACACTGATATCTACACCAGCATATCAGATGTCTCCTACTAAGATTCACGCGCTATAGTATATCTAGAGGACTTTCAAGGGAAGGGATTCATCATACCAGTGTCTCTCCTTAGGCAGCCCCGATTCTATTCACCAAGAAAGTAGATGAAAGATTGAGGATTTATGTCAACTACCATCGCCTGAATCAGGTGACCGTGAAGAACAAGTACCCCTCCCTAGGATCGATGACCTCTTTGATCAGATGAAGGGAGAACAGTGGTTCTTGAAGATAGATCTCAGATCAGTCTATCACCAAATCAGAGTTCAAAATGAGGATGTGCAGAAGACGACCTTCAGATGTCGGTACGACCACTATGAGTTCTTGGTTATGCCTTTCGGTGTATCTAATGCTCCAGCATTGTTAATGGGACTCATGAACAGGATCTTCTAGTCATCCCTCGATCTCTTTTTCATAGTCTTCAGTGACGGCATTATGATCTAATCGACTACTGAGGAGGAGAATGCCTACTATTTGCAGTTTGTACTTGACATACTCCGAGAGCACCAGAATTATGGTGATCTCTTGAAGTGCCAGTTCTAGATCTGAGAGGTTCACTTTCTGTGTCATGTCATCTCAGAGGCTGTAGTTGTAGTGGATCCAGTGAATATTGAGGAGGTAATTTCTTGGGTGCCACCCAGGAGTGTGACAGAGGTACGATGTTTCCTGGGATTTACTAGTTACTATAATAAGTTCTTCCCAGACTTCTCTAGAGTTGCAGCACCACTATCATCCTTGACGAAGAAGGGGAAACCCTTCATGTGATAAGAGAGATTCCATCAGATCTTTAAAAAGCTGAGGCAAAGGCTAACTAGTTCCCCATCTTGAGGCTTCCAGAGGAAGGCGTAGGGTACGTATTCTACTGTGACACATCAGGGACCGGACTCAGGTGTGTCCTGTTACTAGATCGAGAAGTGATCGCGTATGGTTCTCAGAAGGTGAGACAGCATGAGTAGAACTATGCTACCCATGACCTGGAGTTAGCAGTAGTGGTATTCTTCTTGAAGATGTGGTGACACAATCTGATGGGAGAAAGTTTTAATATGTACTCTGATCACAATAGTCTCAGGTATATTTTCTCTCAGAATGACATGAACCTAAGAAATCATTGTTTTCCTGAGTTTCTCTAGGAATATGACTTCGAGATATTCTATACTCCTAGGAAGGGTATTCTTGGTGCATATGCACTCAGAATGAAACTGGTATAAAACTATAAGGCGCGGAGACGAAGCAGCTAACTAATCTACATATATCCTTTGTGGATAGAGATGGAGAAACTTTCCTTCAGTCTCTTACAGTCACTCCTCCACTAATTCTGCAAGTTAGGGAGGCTCAACAAGGGGACGCTGACTGTGAGACACGATGTGCTCATATATCCATAGGGAAGGCACCTGATGGATTCTTAGAAGTTGGGGAGCACGTCATTCTATTTAGAGGACATACTATGGTGCCAGTGTCAATACATGAGTTAGTGTTAAGGGAGTTCCACACATCCCCTTGAGCGGTACATCTAGGACTGGTGAAGATGTACTAGGACATTCAACGACAACACTGGGGGCCAGGTATAAAGAAGGCAGTAGCGCAGTTTGTCTCTTGATGCCTCACTTGTTAGCAAGTGAAGGCATAACACCAGGTAACAGCAGGCTTGGTTCATCCTTTAGAGGTATTAGAGTGGAAGTGGGATGGGATATCCATAGACATCGTGACAGGAATTCCACGTACATGCGGTGGTCATGACTCGATTTTGGTGGTCGTCAACCGAATCGCCAAGTCAGCTCAATTTCTACCGATCAAAGAGCAGTGATATGTAGAGATATTGGGTTTCCACTATGTGCAAGAGATTGTGAGGCTACATGGAGTACCTTCTTATATTTTCTAAGATCAGGATGCACATTTTACTTTCTGGATATGGAAGGGGTTATAGGAGGATTTCGGGATGCAGCTTCATTTCAGCACTGTCTTCCATCCTCAGACGTATGGTCAGACGGAGCAGACTATTTAGACCCTCGAGGACATGCTGTGTCCTTGTGTTCTCGACTTCGGTCATAGTTGGGAGGACCAGTTACCTTTGGTGGAGTTTGACTACAACAACAACTATCACTCCACCATAGTTATGACACCTTTTGAGGTGTTGTACGAGAGACCTTGCAGATCACCCTTATACTGGATTAACCCAGGGGATTTAGTACTAGTGGGAACAGAGATGGTACAAGTTACCATGGAGAAGTTGCAAATCATCGAGGAGAAGATAAAGATTTCAAAAAGTAGGAAGAAGTCATATGATGATAGGAGATGGAGACCTATGGAGTTCGAGGATAGAGACCAAGACATTCTATGGGTCTCACCCCGATGAGGTCTACGAAGATTTGGCTGATGTGGAAAGTTATCTCTGAGATTCAGTAGACATTTTCAGGTCCTCAGTAGAGTTGGTGAGGTGGCTTACCGCTATGCTCTTCCACAACATTTACACTAGGTGCACAACGTCTTCCATGTATCTCAGCTGATGAGATACAAGAATGAACCATTTCATATCATCGGCCATGGAGAGTTGGACATTGATGATGGGGAGACTTTTACAGAGGTTTCAGTTGAGATTAAGGATCAATAGAAGTGGGTCCTATGTGGACAGTCGATACCTCTTTTGCATGTTCGCTGGCAGCACATGAACCACCTAGAGAGAACATAGGAGTATGAGGCTCAGTTGCATGCTAAGTACCCCTAATTTTTCCCTTAGTTTGAGTTGCATATTACGTGGACGTAAAGATCTGAGGTGGGAAAATATAAAGACCCAAAAATACCATGGAATTTTATTTAATACATGGTAATTTTCTGAGTTCTCAAATTTTTGACGGCGCATGATCTCAAGTCCCGGTGTCCCCGATATCAATTTCTGAAGTTTTGTATGGGTATGATTAGTAAATTTACAAGCAGGATTTTATAACTTTTGAACAGGTTCTCAGAATTGAAATCCAATGGAACCGTTGAACTCATAGTGTCGGTGTTCACATAAGGATACTTTCACGTTGATGAAAGATGGTCTAGAATAAAAGATAGTTTTTCGGTTTTCATAAAAATAATAATAAAATTATGTGAGCTACACTTTATTTTATTTGAGCCTCCATGTGGGTGACTGGTAGCTGAAACCTCATCTTGGATGTTGGAGGTGGGACCACCACACCTTAACCTCCCATTAAAGGTTATGGTTTTGGGGCCCACCCAAACATAACCTCCTGCAAGAGTTTAAGTCATGGGGACCACACGGGGCTAAACCCCCATATTGATGGAAGAGAGTAAAACCTCTCAAATTTCCCTCATTAATGATGGAGTGCCTCACGATCTTCCATTAATTCAATTGTGCCAATATCTCTTAATTAATTCATGCCAACCAATTGAATTAATTTAGGTGAGCCTACCTAATTAATTATTTCAATTTGAATATCATGCCAACAAATTAATAGAATAGTTCAATCTATTATTTCATTGGAATATTCATTTTGGTGGCATCTTGAGCGGAGGATTATTGGGAGAATGCTCCCAATTAGGAACCCGGTCTACCAATGATGAACGAAGAACGAAGGACACATACCTTCTTTGAATTCTTCCTCGAAGCTTCAACCATCGTGAGACATCTTTAGCCATCGACTTCCACATCTTTGTTAAGGAGCCTATGTAGGTCAAGTTTGGAAGTGTGTGTTGTACGCGACGAATGAAGATCATATTCGTCTACTTTCTGTGAGTCTGTTAAAAAATGACGAATGACGATCAAAGGTAGGGAGTTTACTTTGAGTAATGTTCCTTTTCATTTTCTCATCTTCATTTGAAAGAAATTGATGAAAAGTATTGTAAATAATTGATATTCATCGCACTCCTTCGATGAACCAACTGCTATCACCCCTTAACGCTGAAGGTGAGGGCCAAACTAACATGGCCCGACACCATCCATTATTCTCTTTGTGAAGTTTCTTTGGCATGAAGATGAAGCGATAGAACAATGAATGCACCGATGACTAAGGTCACACTCCCTGCTGGCTCCGCAAACGACGCCACCCCCGCAACACTCCGGTGCTCTGGTCTGATTCGCGGCCCTCCGGCCGTGCCGCCCTGGCCACGCCGTCTGCTGGCGAACCGGCCGAGCTTACCCAGCATGCACCACTGCCAGCTTCCCCGTCCGCCCGCCTAGATGCACTCTTTTTGGCCATGCCCCGCCTAGCCACGCCCCTCCTAGCTGCTCCCTGCCTAGCCGAGCCGCTCCCCAACCGGCCTGCCGGCCTCCGTGTGCCCCACCTCTAACCTGCCGCCTTTCGGCCTCCACCTACGCCCCGTGCGCCACTGTAAAACCATCTCTCTTTTGGCCTCTTGACCCAGACAGTTTCCCGGCCCCCCTCGCGGCACCCTAGTTGAACCGGCCCAAAAAAATTCTTCGGGCTGAGCCGTGTCGGGCCACACCCTCGCAACGGTCCGGGCCAAACCGCCCTCGCGGCCTGTTGGGTTGGGCCCAGTGGGCTGGGTCAAACCTAACTCTCTAGCCCACCCAATGGGCTTCGCCAGACCCAACTTGTCGGACTGGGTCGACTCAGACCAGGTCGGCTTAGACTGGGTGGGATAAGGTCGGTCCGACCGGGTCGGACCGGACCCGAGCCCATTACCGCCCCGTACTTTCTTTGTCCATATCGTTGGCACCAGATGAACATTTGACAAACCATCAGTGGTGCTGTATTTTTTAGAAAACGAAGGTCCCTTTGAGTATATGACATTGCAGTTTGGGGTTTAGTTGAGTTATGGTCGGGTTGGATCGTACACGAATCCAATCGGGCCCCTGTGACTAAAAGGCCAAAAACTCACAGACCGGGCGTCCGATTGACGTGTTGTCTGTTGCGTTGAGACCTCTATGATGTTGAAGAAGTTTGAGATACTTCTACGTGGTACTTCGTGACAGTTGGAGTATCGAACAGTAGATCATGGGGTGGATCCTTCCAGAGGTGAGCAGACAGAGTGTGGAGACCTAGTAGCTGGCTGAGACTCGATAACTACTGACCGATCGACTCCGAGTGATTTGGATTGACGAGTGGGGAGTGCCTTGTTGGGGCAGAATACCCATGACGGAGGATCGCCTGGTTGTGGTGGAAGACCTGAGATACTCAACATGAGGAGTACCTCTATAGGCTATGAGGGGGATTTCCTGGTAGTGGCGGCAGACCTATGGTGGGGAGGGTTTCTGTGTTACGCAACATACCCATGGTACTTGACAGGAGGAGTACCTCAGTAGTCCAAGGTTAGTGGTTAGCACCTTGGTGTCGCGGTAGGCCCACTATACTCGATAGAGGAGGATTTTTCCAGTAGTCATGGTTTCGACAATGTGAATAAAATTTCTGGTTGAGTTGAGTAAGTAACATTGTGTTTTCCTCATGATTGAGTTGGATTACTTGATAACTTAGGTATATGTATGGGAATATAACTAAGTGAGTTTATCTGTTGATTTCATATGTTGTGATATGTCCTTGTTGGATTTATGAGACCATGAGTAGATTAGGGTCCCTACTGAGTATCGTTATAGTGACCACTGCACGGGCTATGCCCGTAACTCGTTGTGTTGGTTGCAAACGACAGACAGCGCTGATGGAGGATCATAGTAGCAGGACTAGACAATACCCATAGGTGGACCTTACGACGAGTCTGTACATGGAGTAGACTAACGGACGTGCAATGCTGAGGAGGTTATCTATACCTACGCTTCAAGTAGGAATCCCCATAGGATGACCGAGTAGCTTCTTTTCTTTTCTTCAGTTATACTAGTTTTTCAGTTGTACTTGTACTTTGCTGTTGGTCTTGTATTTCTGACCCCTTTTACTTTTCATCACTATTTTCTATACAGTTTTTCTTAGTGTTTTACTTTTACCTCATACTCGGTTGTGTGTGTTTACACTTTACAATGGCAATGCCTTCCCAGCCGTATGGATTTACGCCTTTTGTGCTAGTCTCTAGCCCTTGGCCTATGGAAGGTGGGCTTGGGGTAGTCATAGCACATTCCCCGGGGGACAGGTTGTGACATTAGTGACTTTTTATTTTCCACATTTGGTTCCTGCATTCTAATCTCTAATGGGACACACTGGAATCTCTTTATTGTTGTACTTCCTTTCTATGATCAAATTATATATATCATTTAGAATAATTATAGTGGGTAAATTATAATACATTTGGTCGCAATATCATTATTAATGATCAAATGATGTGTTTCACGTATTGCAACATGGGATGTATGAATTGGGAATATGATATTTGGCCTGAGTGATGCTCTGGATTAGGTATAATTCAATTGTGCTTCTTAGAGAGAGGGTCTCATGTCATAAGATAATATTAGGCCTTCCTGGTACGATAAAACTATAAATTCTACTAGATAGGGATATAACAGAATTTCCAATATTTGAATGCTATTATTTGGGGAAATTTATCGATCATGTGTCATGTAGAATCCTTCAATTCGTTGACTGGTGTGTGTGGAAGAATGTCGACCTATTGTGATTTTTAACCTATATTGGGAGTGGATCAACAGACATTTAGCAATCCAAAATTTATCATCCTTCATTAAACATATTTTATCATATTCTATCTTCTATAAGGCTTGGTCGTCCTTTTCTTAGGATACACACTACAATATGAATTAGAAGTCCATGCACAAAAGATCAGTTATTTTTCTATTTCATAGTGGCAATCTCAGTTTTCTTCTAAAATAAGACTGATCAAAAAGCTTTTGTATCACATCATCAGGTGTTCGGTAAGGTTCAATGGATATTGATATTGACTAGGATCAATAGAAAATCTTTAGATCTCTTTAATCGAGAATTGAAATTACATATAATTCATCCCCTTCATATTAGTTCCTCATTTTGAGTTACCTATAACAACCCCAACTCCAAACACCCATAGATGGTGTGTACATTATTACATTAGCATGAGAGAAATGGGATCTCATAATAATGTTAAAATATGTTTAGTATCATTTGGAACAAAATAAATACTTGAACTCCATTTTACATTTTAATTATAAAGAATATATTATATATATAATTCTCACATCCTTGATCTTATAAATATTATCCGTTATTACATCCTATGGATAACAAAAAAATAAAGGGTGATCCCAGATGATCAGTAACATCTTTGTATAGTGGAATCTAGTATGAGTAAATAAGGCATAATCAATATGTACTGATAAATAATTTAAAAGAAAAAAACTTTTAATCATCAATATGTACTTGAAATACATACAAGGATAACATCAATGAAACAATATCAGGGATAATAGTAATTGAATTCCTCATGAAGGAAGTGTAAAATATATTATGTGATGGTCTCAGACATCATTATATCTTTTACTACCAATTCCATGCACCACGATAGTTTAAACATTAGATATATATTTATATATAATGAAAAACAAATTTAATATAGTTATCCAACTAATTTGTCTCATGAGACATGTAAATTCATTAACGATATATTTATAAATGATCCCCACCCATAACTAAATTTCCTACACATTCCTCATATATTGAATAGTAATTTTAAATTATAAACAATATTAATAATAAAAAATATATGTATAGAGTATATGAAATGAAATATAAATATTTACCTAGTGAATCAAGTAAATATACAGTTATAAACCACATATAGAAATGGTATTCTATTTATGAAATAATTATTTCAATGATACATTGAATATGGACATTGAAGAGAAATTTTATGTTAAATGAAATAGGATCATATAAAAGTGAATGTTTCAGGATAAAGATAACGAACACAAAATATATATGATATTATATACGACCATGAAGTAATCATAAATATGGTATTTTTAATAAATTCATGTATATTGGAGAATAAAAATGGAATAAAATATTATTATACAACTGAAAACGTTTATAACAAATTATATATTAAGAAAATCATACTGAAATGATAAATTTTTCTAACATCGTATTGTTAAAAAACATTAATTTTTAAATTTTTAGTGAAATTAGAATATATAAATTTGGAATGAATTATAAATATTACATTAAACCATTTTAAAAATTTAATAATAAAATAAAATTACATTAATAAAACTTTTGAGTAAATAAAATGGACTTTTGTAAAATAATTTTAAATAATATAGACATGTAAGAAAAATACACTTGATCGGAACTGGATATATGTTCATATTTTCATTTAAACATATTATTTCCTGATTCACATCTTGAGGGAGTATAATTTTGAAAAACAAATTGACACCCCATAAATATATATATATATATAAGAAAATATATGATATTTATGAAGGATTAATTATATAAATCCTTCAACAAAAAATAAATTAAATCCCAAAAGAATAAGATTCTAAAATAAATTAATACTGCTTTGGACGAGAAAAATTTATGTTATAACCTATTGAATGTGATTTATATAATTTAATTATTAATTAATATTATGAATAAATATATATTCATGTTAAATACATCAATGTGATAGTTTATACACCACATAAAAATTAATCGGTCTATAATATCAAATATTTATCAATTGAGTGAAAAATACGACAAAATCACACACAAATACTATAGAAATGAAGTGAGAATTATTAATGTAGTTATTATGAGTAACAAATATAAATCCACAAAAAAATTGAATAAAATAGTACAATAAGTGGCCATTTCACACATAATCATGGAATAACTTAGTCAATGAAGGAGAAGTATAACTGAATAAATAGAGATTGAGTTAAGAAACTATGTACCTCACACTTCAACATAGTTTAATTAGATTAAACCCCAGGTATAATAAATTATGATTTATTATACTTACTTATTAAAAAAAGTAAAAATATCTATAATTTCATATATGATCCTATTATTTCAATGAAAACAATTTTCATAAATTAAACTCTTTTTTGAATGAATAAACACTTTATCATGTAATATACTTAAAAAAACACATTCACTACTTTGGTTATTTTTCACCATTATATGTTATATCTGGTTAGGATTTAAAATAATGTTAAATATTTTAATAAATGATAATATATCCATTTTACAGTGATTGTATGATTATTATATATTTGCGGATATATAAATCCAATTGACATAGAAATATGGAGTGATAGCCACGACCTATTGGATTCAACACTACAAGGCCCTTTTATAAGAGATTTAGAGGGAGATATAATTAGTTATATTTTCTATTAACCAATCCAAGTATACGATTCATCAATTAATTAATGAGGAAAATAGTTTATTGGATATCGTTAAGATCCTCTATATCTCAACCAAAACCATGTACGTTGAACCACCCTATAAAATCCCACCATTACAAAAATTACCCATAAAGAATTAACTAGTGTAATAATGTTCTATATCTGTAATCTGGAATAGTTTTATTTTTTTATAAAATAATGATTAGATTTAATTATTTTTATTACTTTATAATGAACATATAATTATATTGATAAAAATTATACTTTGAAGTGAAAAAACAAGAATTATATTTTATGGGAAATATATAATTTCAATAAAGAAAGACTTTTTAATAAACTAATGTAATTTTCAAACAATAGATATTTTAATAAAATAATAATATTTAATATAAAATGATGATATGAATCTATAAATCCAAAAATATATATCTGGGTTAGAAAAATATTATTATAAAAATCCTAGTATTTATCAATAAATGGTGATTATCTATTAAAATGTGCCAATTCCCATAGTTAAATAATATTTTGATAAAAATAAATATTATTTTGAAATAACCAAATCAAAATAATCCTATGACTAAATTTTCATTATTTTCGGAGATAATGGTATTTTTGGGTCAGAATTAAATATTTTACAAATATATGTTATGTTTTATGGGATTGTAATGACCCAAATGTAATGTAATATATTCCATAAAGGTTATACATGACCTAATATAATTTTCTCCTTTAACATAATGTGTTTTGAAGGTTATATTATTAATTATATAGACTCATAATGAACCATCTGAATCCTATATTGTATTTTTTGGGTTTTAAATCAATCCTTTATTAACATTACTAACTTCCACATTAGTAAGTATAATATATAAATGATTTAGGTTCATAAAAATTTAAAATAATTAAATTCACACAAAAATATAAGAAAAAAAATTCTAAAACTTGTAATGGGTTGTGTTTTTTATAAATTTACTATATAGAGTAAAATAAATAATTAATAATGAATTCCCATCTATTTTTCTATAAATACATACCCATTCCAATCATTATCCAATAAAAATATAGAAGAAATTTTTTAGGGTCATTGAATATCTTAAAGTGTCCCTCCATGGTGTCTTTAATTTCTCAACGTACCATCCTCATGTTTTAGGAATCAACAATTCAATGTAAATGAATTATCCTCTTCTCATTTTCCTTTCATGTACTTTTTTGTCTCAAAATTTTGAATTAAATTCATTTCCAATTTATTTTTATTATATCATTACTTCCAGACTAATGTTTAATAAATTTCATACTTTTTTTACATATAATTTTTCCAAAATTTATACTAATCATGTTTCAAGATTCATTTCATGAATTTCTCTCATTTACATGAGAAATGATCATATTTTGAAAAAATGAACCAATTATATTCCTATTGGTATTTAAAAAATATAAAAATCTTTTTTATTTGGTTATTCAAATATATGAATCCTATATTCCATTTTATTATTAAAAGTGGTCTTATTTTTATATCTTCAAATAATTTCAATGAAATGATTTGGCTATGAAAATGATTATTTATTTTCCACTGGTTATGGAAAAAATGATTTATTATGACCAATTTGAACCACATTAATTAATATATTTTAATGTTTTCTCCATGATAGCACTCAAATTCATTGGTTAATGAATTTTTATATGGGTTTAATTATTAGTTATACCTCGGTGAATCTATTTTGTAATTATGAATTAAGAAACATTATTGAAAATATTTGGTTATATGGCTATGAATGAATCATTCGTATTATTTAGAAACATTTATGTGTCATGATTCATGAATTTTCTATTATGGAATTATTTATCTTCTTATGATAATTTATTATAGATTTGACTCCAGGTAAAATTGGAGACATCTCCTTTGCTTATTCTTTTAATAGGAATTATGTTCACCCATTTCATTGGATATATATAACCATGATATGAGATGTTGTAAAGTTAAATAATGATTAACCTATGATTAATCCATTTAGGTGGATTATAGTACTACTAATGAATCATTTATTTTTTATGATCATAATTTTAAAGTCACTAATCCTTAAATGATCATATATATGACATATGACAATGATCTTTACTTCACATATTGTTTTACAATCCTAAAGGAATTGTTTAATAAATCACAATCGGTTAATTAATCCTTATAAAGGATACATAGATAATGTAATTTTTATTAGATAATATTAAATAATAATATCTTTAATCATGTTTTTTCATGGAATGAAAATTCTTTGTGAATTATAATATTCCTTATGAAACATGTTTCTCACAAAGGTTCTTTTCTTTTACAATAATGGTGGGAAATATGTGGAGCTATTTAAATTATGAGTGAAACAGATAAAACACTAAAGACCATCCAAATGAAATGTATATTATTGTATAAAAATTAATGTGGATGATGAATCAATTATATAAGTTTATGATAAATATTCCTAATCATGTTGTGTATCCAGATTCACAATAAAGGTAAAAACTTTTTTTGAGTCCTTTAGGAATAAATGTCCACCATCAATTAGTATATTTGTTGACCCATTAATTTAAAATTAATAAATTTCCACTATGGATATGATATTTTCTATACTCTATTTTTTAGATCTAGATAATGTCACCCTTATATAATATAACCTATAAGGAGAATATAATTAATGATAGATACTAATTAATAACACAAATCCAAGAGGGGTTTTTTATTAATGGGGTAGGAAGTGTTGTGGAGAATATTTTGCAATAAATATTGCCCATGTTCGTTGAGAAAAAATGGATAACTAATTATTTAATCTTATAAATAATAAATATGAATCAGTTTTAATCTATAAAATGAATTTTGAAAGAAAAAAAATCATGAAATGACTATATTTTTTCTGGAAGCTAATGTGAAGGTTGATAGGTTATTTAGAGGATTAATCCCCCTATTAATATGAATCTTGAAAATAGAGTCTATAAAACCTATGAGAAGACTGTGTGGTAAGATATAAAGGGAAAAATAGAATATGTTGAAACACAGTGGTTACAAAGGAGAAATGAAAACAAGAGGTAAGTAGTGGGAAACATAGGAAAGATGATTGATTGTGGAAGATAAGGAATAAAACTGAATTTTCACATGTGTAAAAAATGTGAGAAGAAACATTTGGGTAATTACATTATTGTTACTGGAATGTTTTAAAAGTGTGGAAGAGATTACTATATAGTGTGGAACTATCATAGAAATTTTAATCCTTAACATATCAATGAAAATAAAAAGGGAATTTGGTTTATGTATAATCTGAAGTGCAATGCTTCAAGTGAGAATAACTTGGTACCTTTGAAGATTAATGTCCAAATCCAAAGATAATGGATGCATTAAACATTCAAACTCATCTCATGATAAAGAAGAAAATATTAATTTCCGAATAATGACCACCATATTTAAGTCTCCAAATGATGTGGTGGATGGAATTCCAATTATTCTCTCAAATATAGGAAGTACATTATTTTACTCTAAATCTATTTATTTATTTTTTCATAAATTTTTAAAACAAATCTATAATCAAACTCTAAACATATAGAAGTAGAGTTATCATTTACGTCTCACAGGGGGCTTATCCAAACATCAATGGTGTATGAAATCTTTATAATCACCATTGGTGAGTATAATCTCAAAAAAAATAATGTATTTATTATCATGGTTGAATTTGAAACAATATAAAGGATTGAATGGTTCTAATTTATAATACTATTTTCAATTTTGGAAGAAAATAAAATTTTAAGGTATTGAAAGGACAAACAACATTTATTTTCAAATATAATGGTCAAATATATCTAAAATCATAGAAATGATTTATAGAGTAAGTATAAGAGCTATGCCTAAAACTACCAATGGGACATGGAGATAGATGTTGGAGATAAGCTCTTCCTAGAAATTTCATTATGTTAAAAATATTGTGGTGTGGAAATATTGTAAATATTTTACCTAAGTATTTTGGTCCCTTAGAGATCATTAATTTCATAGGAGTAATGTCCTATTGGCTAGAACATTCAGCAAACCTATCATATGTTCATGATGTAATCCTCGTAACTTTGTTGTGAAATTATATACATGATATATCATATATTATAAATTCATAGGTGGTACCATTTTAAAATTATATTTCATATGAATAATATATTCTAATGATATTGGACTATAGATGCAAACTTCTACGAATCAAAAAACTCACATAGTCATCATTTCGTGTAGTAACCACAGGGTTGAGGATTACACATGGGAACCAATAGAGGTGATGAAATAAAACTATCATCATCTGTTTTAGTGTTCCAAAATTTTGAGGTTGAAATTTATGAAGTTGGGAAGAATTTAATGACTTGAAATTTTTTAAATGAAATGTCCATTTTAATAAATAAATACATTAACGAGTTATACTATTATAGAAAACACATGCACTACTTTGTTTATTTTATACCATTTTAAATTATATCCTATCATAATTTAACATATTGTTAACCATTACAACCACTGATAATATTTTTATTATAAATTTATTTTATGATTAGTATATATAAAATTATATTATGAATAAAATTTACAGAGAAAGAAGGTGTGACGACATCAACCATTAGGATTTTACCTAAAAATACCATTTATCAAAGCTTCTTGGAGATATAACATCACTAAGATTTTCCCATGGACATTCCTAATAACAGTTCACTAATAAAAGCATAAGTGATATCATTTATAGTATATGTCCATTCTCAATGATATCCCAACCCAAACTGTATATGTTGAACCACCCAAAGACAATATCACCAGAACACACCATAACATTAGGGATTTCACTAGTGTAATAAACGGCTATGTATCTAGACACTAAAAATATGATTTTAAATTTTTTAACTTAATTAATATAGTTATTAAATTTATCTTTTAATTTTTACATCATAATGAAAAAATAATAAAATTTATAAAAATTTGATTTGGTTGTGATGAATGAAAAATTGTATTAATTGAGAAATATATAGTTTTAACAGATACACTCATTTTAATGAATTAAATAATTTATTAAATAAATTATTTTTAAGAAAATATTATTAATAAATATAAAATGATGTTAAAATTTTACAAAGTCAAAAAATAATTTTTATAAAGGTTAAAAAACTATTATTGTTACAAAAATCAGTATCTATCAAAAAATGTACATTATTGATTTAAAATTGAAAATTATAACACATAGATATATATATATATTGATATATTAAATATTAATTTTTCAAATATTACATCAAAAGTAGTCAATATAGGGTTTTATTAATTTTTAGAGATAATATCATTTTTGGGACAAATTAAATACTATATAAATATATGGTATGTAGGACGACATCATAATGACAGAAAGTTAATTGAATATATTCTATAAAAGGTAAAAAAAATTCTATTTTTCACCATTAAAATAATGTTTTCAATGGTTAATTTATTAATTTTATAATCCCTTATCAAATCCTCCCAAACATATATTTTATTTTAATGTTAATAAGCCCATTATTTTTTAAAAATGAATCACTTCCTGATAAAAAATAAAATTATTTTAGGGATTTAGGTTATAAAAGCCATAAAATAATTAAATATACTTTTATTTTGTATAATTCATGATTAATATCATGTTACACTTTTTATTTTTTATTAATTTATTTTATAAAGTCTAACAAATAATTTATTAAGGATTACCCTCTATTTTGTTATAAATATACACACATTCACATTAATCTACAATAAAAATATATAATACACGAATGTAAAGACCCGTAAATTTCAAGGATAATTTTTTTTCTTAATTTTCTTTGGAATTTTACAAGAGCGCAGCTTCTGACGACACCTGATTCTGAGGCCCGGTGTGCCCGAAATCATTTTCCGAAGTTTGGCTCGGGTACGTTCAGTGAACGAACGTGCGGGTATTTCTAACTTTTGAACCGGTGCCCAGAATCAAATTTCGAGGGCACCGATGGGATCGTAGCGCCGGTATTTGCTTAGAAATGCCTCTTCCGGAGTTTCGTTTTCCCTGGTGTGGTTTTTAATTTTTGGGTTTTAAGTTATGAAATAAAATAAAAATTTTAAGGTAGCAACAATTCAAGGAAGTGGAATTATCCTCTCCCCCTTTTCATCTAAGTACATCATTTTTGGTATATCACTAAATGTTCAATTACATTCATTTTAAAAAACATTGTATTATTCATTTACATATAAAATAATGTTTTATCTATCAAAGTAATTCATTCCATCCAATTTTACCACATTTTCTACTTTTCCAGCAATCAAATTAATTTTTTATTATCCCTTTTTGATGGGAAATTATCATATTGTGAATACAAAAACTCATTCCTTTTCTATGCATATTAAAATAGATATAAAAATGATAAATTAATTCTATAATTTATACATATAAAACCATATGTCCTTTTTTTTGGTTAGAAATTTTGTTATTTCCAAGTATTTAACTACATTTAATACAATGTTTTTGATATGATACTCATTCATAATTTTACATAGGTAATTGATGAAACTATTTATTATGTTCAACATAGTTCAAATGAATTTAAGAATATAATGGGTTCACCCAGGTTTCACCCCAATGAATTGGGTAAAAATTAATATCTATAGATGACCTGACTTATAATACCTTGGTGAATAACACAATTAATTATGATGTAAATCACATTGGTGATAAATCTTTGTGATATACTTAAGAATGACGTATTTTTATAATGTAGACACATATCCATAATATGTTTCATGATTTATATTTTATGATATGCATCAGGTTTTTATGATATTTTCTTATTGATATTCCTTGTGGTCACATGGAAGATATCCCCTTCATTTAGTCCCTTACAAGGAATTATGATAACCCATTTCTATTAACATATGTCCCTAGGATATGAGATATTGTAAAAGTAATTTAAGATAAACCAGCGATGAATCAGTTCAATTAGATTTGAAGCATGTCTATGTGTTTTTATATATTATGTTCTTAATTATGAATACACTGAAGCGTAAAATATCCTCTAAATTGTAAAATTTTTTAGTATGCAATGAATTTTTAATGTATTAAAAATGTGTGATGTGTTTTACAGTTAATCTTAATGTTTTTATAATAAATTACTTGCTTTGGTTTACTTCGTTCACATGCACTTTTTCATTGTTTATTAAGTATTTACGGTAATTATTTAACAAATAAAAAATGAAAATAAATTACCTTCATAAAAAATAATTTATTTATCTTCTAAATAAACATTTCCTACCAAAAATCATTTTATCTATATAAAAACATTTTATAGATATTAATTAAATAAATTTCATATTTATAAATATTTCATTAATAAAAATAATATGTTAAACATAATGAATGTTTATTGGAAAAATGAAAACAAATTATAATATTGGATTATTATCGATTAAAATTACTCATTCAATAAAATAAACGAATTATTTTAGTAAATTTTAATATTAATAACATTACTTATAACCCTAATTAATGTATTTAATATTTATCATAGTAACAAATATTTACTATTGTAATTATTCAAAGTGACAAAAAATAAGTTAAAACCATTTAAAAAATTTGAACTCTTGATTCCAAAATTTGACCCATTTTATCAAATTCAATTTCTATAAGTTTCTTAAATAAATATAAAAATTTCCCTATAAATGAGGATGTAGAATGTTTTCATGAAAAATGTATTTTATAAGCATAAAAATTTTTGTATATAAAAAGTTGTCGTAATTTTAAATCCAATGAAAATAATTTTATTATATTTAAATAAATATATCTACATTAGTTTTAAAAATAATTCAAAACCAAATTATATCATTTAAATAATTTAAATGAACATACATATTTTATAAAAATTATTACATTCCTTAATCTAAAAAAAATTAACCTTTTCACAATAAATCATAAAATGTCATGCTAATATAAATTGGAAATGGAAAATAGAAAATGTTATTAATTTTCTCAAATAATATGTATAATTTGGTAGAAATTAATTATAATATATGTGAACAAATTGAAAAAAACATTTCTAATGAAAATTAAATTTAATGAATAAAATGAATATATTCTCATTATTTACAGGGTAAAAATAGTTATATGAATGTAAAATTTATTGATTAAATTATGAATTTTAATTATGGAAATACACTATATATATAAATATTTTAATTTATTTATTCACATTCATATAGACCAATTCGACGCGAGGGTTATGATAATTAAATTTCGTTAATACTATTTTGTGGCTTGTTTAAGCTCGGAGGTGCATGTAGTGTATATTATCAAAAATATTTTAATTTAAAGGAAACATAAAACAGAATCAAGGGGTGTAAAATTATACCCCACTTACATTAATTTTATTCCAAAAATTTATATTCCTTTTTAAGTTATTAAAACATTTAATAAATTCATATATATATTTTCTCATGAACATTTATTTTTTAGGTTATAACTGTGATGCACATTAGGATTTTACAATAATGATTCTCATATTGAAAAACTAATTTTATGAAAAAACTTTAGTAGTTTAAATTTTAATCTCCACATAATATTTTATGGATTTATCAAAAGTTTTATAAATTTCATTGGAATAGAGATAGAAATATCTGTAAAATATACTTACTGGATTTATTCCAATTCTATAAGTATGATATCATCCTTCACTATGGATCCTCATGATCGTGATCAATTTATTTATCTCAAATCACTAAATTCTAATATTATCTTACTACAATATAAAAAAATTCATGAAATATTATTCCACTTTTTTATCTTACATAACTAAATGAAAAATGTTAACACAAGATGAGATAACATCTAATATGAATAAAAATTCATATGAATAAATACTATAGTAATTAGTAATGCCTGAACATATTCATTAAATGTACAAAATAAATCATTCAATAAATAAATATCCTTAAAATCAATAACAATATTAATGGTCCATTTGAAAATACCATAAATACAAAGATAAAAAATTTATCTCTAAATAATGGAAATAAATCATTAAGTCATATACCAAAAATGTATATTCCCAATCATATAATGTAAAAATTATAATAATATTTTCAGTAAATAACCTAAATCACAATATATACTAAATAATGTCATATATTCTTGTAAAAGATAACAAAAACATTATTTTTAAAATTAGATATCATTTATAAACTCTCCAAAATATTTAGATGATTTCTTAAATGAACTAAATCATCTTGTGATAAAAATCATATATTAATTATAATTTTTTTTCTATACTCATTAATATAAAACATTTATGGTTAAAATATCATTTTTATTAAGAAAAAACATTGGATAGTTGTATGTATTTATCCATTAATAACTTTCAGTTGTATATTTGAGACCCATAATAGTGTCGAATGTGACCAGTTGACAAGTATCCTACTAATTACCCATTTTATTAAAATTATATAAATAAAAAATTTGTAATTGGAAAAAATATATGGAGAAAAATAATATGTTTATAATTTAAATTTATGCTATAATATTTCATAATATACAATCAATGTCATCAAAAATAACTTTGAACACTATTGTCCATCTAAACCAAGAATGATATCTATATAAAATATATTATTTTTAAAAAAAAATTAAATATTTTTTCACATTAATTTCTTCAACATTAAATAATGTACTTAAAATTAATGTTATAAATACATTTTTTAAAAATATTCCCTTAATTTACATTTACAACCCTCACATGAAACATTATTTAATTTTATATAATTAGAATAATCCATTAATTTCAAAACAGCATCAATAAGTACAAATACATCATAATATTCAAAAAATATACATTGGTAATTCAATCATTAAACATATGTCATAAATTTATAACTGATATATTTTGTTTTATTCTATTCAAATTCATTCTAATAGTCATAAATATGAATCATATATATATGTTTCCAGAATATTAATATAATCATATTTTATTTACAAGGTAATAGATAAAATGATTCATAACACATATATGTTACATACATTTTCATCATCTTTATCTATATAAAATAGTAATTTTCTAATCCTTTATTATCATGATTTTTTTTTATTCTTCCCAAGGGAATTCATCCTATGAACCTTTAAATGGGAATTTTATTTTCCAAAACCCTCTTTCTTCACATGTAAAATATATTCCTCTTACTTGATGTCATTTTCTAAAGATCCACTTATATCATTCATAACATGTATAATGTTGAATAATAAGTTACTAGGTTTAATATGACCTGAAAATCCTAGAAAACCCATACAAATATAAATATATATGGTATTAAATTTATTAATGTTTATAATGTTAATCATGATATAAGATAGATTATTGGGAATAATTATAAGATTTATCATTTAATATCCTACAATATTTGGTTTTTCTAAGGGAAAATATCTAAATTTTACATCAAATTCTTTATTAATGTAGTTCATTATGGTTCCATACATTGATTGAAAAAGAAATAAAATTAAATGAAATAATAATCATAGTGAGAAATCATATATTCGTGAAAATAATTTATAGTTTGTCTAATTATTGACACCTTTTTTTCAATATATGAAACCTTAGGTTTAACTAAGGTATTTTATATTATTTATTTATTAAATACATATATTATATTTCATAACTAAGATGTAAATTAACCAATGCATATCCTCTGGGAGTGTCAACTAGGTGGGTATTAATGTCCCATTGACCAAACAATAGAATAATGGATATGATAAAATTGACCAACTCTATTGTTGGTTATTACCCCTATATGAATTGGTTCTCAAGACACATCCACATACTTTATCTATAAAGGGATGTCATGTATAGGAAAATCACAAAATATATACATTAAAATTTTTTTGATATTATTATGTACTTAGACTTATTCATAGTGTTTTTATAGGGTTATTTTATCTAATTCATGTTTCCCTAAATCTAGTTCCCATAGATTATACTAAAAATTCTCTGATACCAACTATAAAAATCCCAACAATAGTAACCCATAGATTGTGTCTAGTTTATTACATTGACATATTATAAAATAGTCTCATCCCAATGTAATGGTTTGTTCAGTGTTATTGAAGAACAATTTACAATAATTATTCCTATTTTGAATTAGATTTATAAAAAACATATTTTAAGAAAGATTATATAATCCTTTATATTATTCATAATATCCTTCTTAATATAATATAGATATGAAAATAGATAAATGGTGAGATTAGATTCTATTTATAGTTTATTTGTAATAGAATCATTCATGAGTAAATAAGAAGTAATCAATATAGAAAGGAAACTAATTGAAAACACGTGGAATTTAATTAATAACATGTGCACAAAATAAACCCATAAATAACATCAATAGAATAATCTCATGGATAATTATAAATAAATTTTCAATTAAGTAAATGAATAATACTAGAATTCATGATCTTCGAGCAATATAGTTTAATCCATGGGTAGGTATACACTAAAAATCATTTAATATGGCTAGGAAACTAGTTAATCTTATAATCCTTATCAATGAATCAATGGGAAATATATAAATGAGCTCCACAAATAACTGAATGTTCAATACATTCCACATTTATTGATCAATAAATTTAATTAATAATCTATATTTCTTATAAATAAATATCTTTATTGAGTAAATGATAGAAAATATTAATGTTTTCCTAACCAATAAAATAACATTCATAGAAAAATAATGTTTGTTTAAATGGTATATTATTCAAGAAATATGTATATTCAGGATAAAAATAATATAGATAATAAAGATAAATGAAATGTTCATTGAAATATTATCAAAATAATGTCATTATCTCCTAAGAAATATAATGAACACAAAATGATTATTAGATTTAATATGATCATAAATTCAATAAAAATATTTGACTGATAATGAATATATGTCATTTTGTGAATAAAATACAATGTAATAGAAATATTAAAATATTTTCTCATTAAATTATAATTTTTAAAAAAACATTTATGTTTTTTTAAGAATCAAAATATTTTAAAATTGGTATGGGGGTAAGAATGTATGTAAAAGCATTTTATTTTTAAAACAAACATTCCATTTCACATTCATTAATTAAATTAAAAAATGATACATTCAGAATAAAATAGAATGTTTTATGGAATAAAATTTAAAAATTTGTATAAAAAAATCATTTTTCTTAATAATTTTTTTGATTAAATAAAAATAACATCTTCAAACAAATTTTCTAACAAATATACCTGGAAGATAAATATAACCAACAAAAAGTGAAATAAGATTGGATTTTCTTTAAAAAAATTATTTTCTGGATTCAATTTCCCATTAGTGGAATATTTGGAAGAAAACATGTGAAATAATTATATATCTATAGAAAGTCAAAATAGATTATTTTTATGAAGGCTATATTATAATACTCATTCAACAAAAAATACATGAAATTCTTGATAAGTAAGATTGTAAAATAAATTATAATTTCTTTAATAACTTTACAGATGTCACCCTGTGAACGTTTAATTAAGAATTGAAAGTTTTATAATAATGGATAAATATATATTCATGTTATATACATCAATAGGGCAGTATATACAACAAATATAAATAAACAGGTGCATATTAAAAAATATATAACAATAGAGTAGAAATTAAGATGAAATCCGATGTAAATATCATATCATTGATGTGAGAATAAATGAATGTAGTAATTATGTGTAAAAAATTTAAATTCCATCAGAATATAGATATAAAAATTAATAAAATAATATGTATTTTTATAAATAATCCTGGAAAAACATAGTCAATGAAGTTGAAATATAACACAATGAATGTAAATTGAATATGAAGCACCTTACCTCACCCTACCACTTAGATTAACGTGCATGAACATATTGTATATTAAATTTGGATTTATTATTTTTAAATTGATGAATGAAATAAATATCTATAATTTTATATGTTATCAACTTATAAAATCATATCAAGTTTTTTTACCAATCTCTCATTATTATCACTATTTTAGTTGTAAACTGCTTTATTTTCCCTTATTTGTTTCATCATGGATTATACTGTTTTTGTGAATTGGTTATAATTTCATCATATACATAATTATATTAATGTAATAAATATAATATTTATTCATTATATAGATTTATAGAATAATTTTTTATATTGTTTATATTGACAATGAATCGCATCAATTCCTAGAGACGGTTGGTATTACTTTTGCACGAGTGATGTGGTAATTTTTAATATGTTTAAGGGTAAAGAAGTTCATGATTATATAATTTAAAGAAGGATAATATTGATATAATATATATATATATATTTTTAACTCCATATTTAGAAAAATTCTTGTAAAATGGTTAAGAAAAATGAATTACACTGCTACGTGGAGACGGTAAGCCGTATGTATATAAGAGAGTTGTTGTTTTCGTTTCATATTATAGAAAAAAATGAAAACATGTTATATCATACTCATAATAACTCATATCATTAATAAAAATACAGGAAACTCTAATTCATGGATAAGTATGTTTATAATAGTAATGGGTAGTTTTTGGTTAATATATATCGATCAATGTTATATAAAAAAGTGAGTGTTGGGTGCTTCCATCTATAAGGTAGTGAATGTGCATTTTTGTAAATTAATGAATTATTATAATATCATAGGTGTGTATTTGATGTAAAATGTTTCAAAAAAAAACATGCCTTTTAAGATATGGATGATATGGTCTTATGATAATTATCCATTCAAATATGGATAGGTTAAGATATCATTTTGAACCATATCTTTTTGGTAAACCGCTTCATTATGTAATTTTAATGATATCCATGGTAATGACTTTTACAATATTAAAGGGTTGTATTTTTAAATATAAAATACATATTAGATAATAAATTTCCATTAGAATTAAAATTAAAAAATTTCTCATCCAAATATTAGTCTATAAAGTTTTTATTATTTTTCATTAATTTAATAAATTGTTATTTTTATATAATATCTTTAATGTTGTTTCTGAACTGTTAATCTAATTTGACTTTAATGTCATGAAGATTATAATTTAATTTTAATATAACATTTATGAAATATTAATAATATTATATATTTCAATTAAAAAATAAGACTAAAAAATTTATATAAATTATATTACATTTAATGTTCTTATAACCATTTAATTTATTTTTCTACTGTATGCACAAGCACTTTTTTAGTGTTTTGTACGTATTTGTGGTAATTATTTTATTATAAAAATTAAAAAAATTAACATACTAAAAAATAATTTAATGTAAAATATCAATTTAGAACAAAAAAATTTAATCATTTTCTCACTATAACAGCATTTTATAGTTATGAAAATAATAAAAGTGACATTTTGTATTTATTTATTACCAAAATTAATATTATTGTAATTTTAAATTCTAAATTATTAAAAAATGAAAAATTTGATATTGATATGATTATAAATGGCATATAATCATCCAATGATATAATTTCAAGTGTTTGACATAATATTCAGCCTTATCACATTAGTTTTTTACCCTAATAAACCCATTTTACCATCACCATAATCATATATAATTATTAAGGTTACTATTAATATAGACAAAAAATAAAACACACCTATTTAAAAAATATGATCCTTTTGATTTAAAATATGGAATTAATTTTATCAAACTCAATTCTTATAATTTTTATAAATTATTTTAAAAATATACCCTCGAAACACGATGAAAATTGTTTCTATAAAATTGACTTTTTCAATTATTAAAAATATTTTATTTCAAAATTTGTAAATTTTTAATTAAAATTTAATTATATATAGTGATTTTAATTAAATTTAACAAATTAAACATTAAAATTTTTAAGAAAAAATAATTCCTTTTAAATACATAATATAGAAGGCATTTATTCTTAAAAATAAGTATTTTCAAAAATTCAATGAAAAATCATTCTTTTGAGAAAAACTCAAAATTTGAGATACTAATTTAAGAAATGATATTTATTTTAAAAGTTATAATTTATAATATGAGAATTAATTATTTATAATATCTATATATAAAATTAATAAAAAACCATTTTTAATGAAAAGTAAATTTAAATTTTAAAATGAATTTATTCTTATTCTATGCATAGTAAAAAACTAAATAAATGTATTTTTTAAAGATTTTATTTATTTATCGAATTAATGAAATATTTTCTACATATAATTATTAATTCAGTTATTCATATTATTACCCTGCAACCCAATTCCCTGGTTATAACTATTATTTTAAATTGATATTATTCCCCAAATCATTTAAGAACATGGTTTTATGGGGATTATTTTATCAAACATAATGTTACTTACAGAATATTATATATAATAAGATCAATTGGTATTAAATTGTTCTTTACTTATATAATTTGTTACCATGTAATTTGAATTAATTTATTCATTGAATAAAAACTAATAAAAACATTAGATATTGATTTTATCATGGACTTCAACTCTTAGGTTATAAAAAAGAATACATATTATGTATTTAAATCTATAAAATTTATATTGAAAAATCATTTTTAGAATACATAACTTAGTATTTTTAGTGTTTAATCTCGATAAATTATTTTATATATTTATCATGATTTAGGGAAATTTCATTACCATTGAGATGGAAATTACTAGAAAATGTACTTATTGGATTTATTACAATTATATAAGAAGGATAAAATAAATAAATATAATTCTAAATTGTAATGATTAATTTTCTTTGCTAGAAGTAGTACATCTACTTTTACATAACAATAAGATACAAAAATATTTGAAAAATTATTCCAATAATTTCTATAGATTAAAAAACAATAACAATGAGCATCAAAAAAGATAATATCCAGCAAGAATAAACATTCATTTTAGGAAATCAAATATTAACCTCTAATGTAAATACAATAACTACTAATTTTATACATAATTAATTATTCAAATATATAACCTTTAGAATCTCTAAATATATTCATAACCATGTTAAAAACAAAAATAATTTAGTATATTTGATTATATATTCTCTTATATCAATTTTACATGTATCTAAAAATAATGCGTATAAATAGAAATTTCATACATAAAAAATTTATATTCCCTATCAAATGATCTAAAAGATATTATAATCTTTATAATTACTAACCCAAATCACTATAAGGATCTAATAAAATCATATATACTTCCAAAAGATAAGTGAACCTTAATTCATCAAATAAAATAGAATTTATACAGTCTCTATAATATGAAAATCACCTCCTAAATGACGTAAATCACCATATAATAAATAAAAATTATTTTCTTTCTAAAATTTACTAAACCCCGAATTATTTATACCAATTAGGTGAAAAATCTAAATTTGACAAGGATAACACATAGGAAAGTGGTAGGTATTATTCTTTTGTTATCTTCCAGATTCAAGATGGATCCTTATGAATAAGTCACAAGTGATAGCTTATCAATCATCTAGAAGACTACCCTTTCTACCAAAATCATTTAAAAACATTAAAAATATGTATTCAGATTTAATTACACATGAAACAACCATATATTTGAAGAAATAATTTCATTAAAATTATTTTATATTAATTTATATCTTATGTTACAATCAATGTACTATTTAACATAAATTATATGAAACAGAAAAAATATCTTTAGTTTCATTTAACAGTTAGTTTCTTTGATAAATTTTGTTACATTAAAAACTGTGTTGTACCTAACATTAATATACATTAGTTATTATAATTTAATATCACAATTATTCCATCTTTTAGTGAAGACATTATTTTAATATACATATTTACATTTTTAAAAAACATCAAAGAATAATATATATTATTTTTTTATTTTTAATATCAATACTTAAATTTTTACATTTTTAGGTTCTTTAATGAATACATTTATATTTTTTTGAATTGTGAATAATACATAATTTTTGTATAAAACTGCATTTTAGTATAATTTATTTACATAGTTAAAAAATTAATTTAATTATTTTTAATTCATAATTATATTTAATTTATATTCATAAAAATATTTTAGTTCATCGGAAATAATTTCAACTTTATTTTAGATATAAAACCTTTTCAAACATTTGAAATTTTATCCATAAAAAATGCAATCTCACAATGCCTATGACATTATGATTAAATTATTTTATGAAACATATGTGATTGGAGTTGGAAATTATGGATTACATATTTGGATTCATAATAATTTATAACATATAATAGGGTAAACACTGTTTTTGACCAAAAATGTTGGTGGAAGTCATTAAAACTAAATAAAATGATTAAGGTAAAAACACAATTACTTAGTGTTTAAAAATCAATATTAAGACTCTAAATGACCTATGAACTTGTAAAGAAAATATTTTATACCCATATTTCGATCATATACCCACCAAGGTTCTAATATAATGAGTGAGTGGGAAACATGTACCCATATAATAAGTCTAGTAAAGAAAAAGAAAAAAATTCTTTTCTCACTTTTAATCCCTATAATGATTTTGAGTGTGGAATAATCTACATAGTTATAGTAATAAAAATTATTTTGAAACATAAATAAGTTTTTTATTATGGTAATATAACATTGATTTTTAGTGATGATAAAATTTCATTAAATTTTTAAGAAATATCAATAATGAGTTTATTTAGTTAATAATTAAATAAAATAAATGATACTAAAAATACTAAAAGTGCATAAAAATAAATGAATTATTAAGTCACCTTAAAATTAATATTAATATGAAATGTTAGATATATTTTAACATAATATATTTTATTTCCATATTTGTATTTATATGATTAAATTTAAATTAAGTGAATATTGAAAAATTATACACTACTGTTATTTTATGATAAATGATATTTTATTTGAGGATAAAAGAATTACTAAAAATACTAAATTATTCTAATTTATATTTATTTGTAATTAATACTAAATATTATCCATTAATTTAATAATTTATATTTTATATCAAACATAATGACCCAAAAATATTAAAAACAGTATTAGCACAATTATGGTTAAAGTAATGTCTGTTCACATTGCATGTGTTTCTGTTAAAATTAATTTCCAAAACATATGAGATTCTAATTTTATAAATTATATTTCAAAATATATAATAATTTTTTATAAATTTTCTAATAAATCACACTTTAAATTATTCGTAACTAATAAATTAATTAGGTCAGTAAAGTAGTTATCTTAATAAAAAAACAAAATTGGTAAAAGTGGGGAAACATAGAAGTTAAAGAAAAAATTATAAAAAAGAACATATTTTTCTATTATAGAGGGTTTCATAAAAAATAAATTTAACTTAATACATTATCATTCAATTTTTTGTCACATTAAGTGAGGGAGACCTCCCAATAGTGTTTACCTTTTTATATTTACAAGATGTCACACCCATAAACTTTAAAAAAACATTTAATACCCCCACTTAATCACAACTCTAAACACATTTTTTTCACCCAGACACTTATAAAATAGTCTCTATAAATCCATACCCTAATCCTATAGTATTAAATTTGTTTAGAAATAAATATGAGGATGTAATTCTGTGTAAATCAAAAGAAGTTATTCAAAAAATATGTAACATTATTCAATGATCACTATTGTTTTATTTCTTTCTAAAACCATCAAATTATTTATATTCCATTATTTTATAACATTATTATCCTAAATACAGTAATATAATATTATGTTAGGTTTTTGACCTACACATATACATACATCCATCAAATGGTTAACAAACTTATCGTTCATGTGTACGGTGAACTACTACTTCACAAAATTATGTCATTCATTTTTCCTTAACCACCTTTCAAGGATGGGTATAATAATGGGAACAATATTTTTATAAGATATTTATGTTTTATTAATATTTTGATAATTTTATATATCACCTACCTTGAAGCTTTCCATTTTATGAAAATATGATAACATAGATTTTGGAAGTGTGGACTACTTTCCCCTCAAAGAAAGATGATATGTTCACACATTACATAGAATGTAATAAATATTGATTTAATTAAAAATATTTTAAATAAAAAAACTATGATATTAAAGTTATAATTTATTTTTTTTAAATATAACTTGTATGTTTCATTATTACACGTTCATACATTGATGAATTGATAATGTCGCTCGCGGATGTATGGACTACCGCCTCCTTTATGTGTAGTGATTAAATTTTCATCAAAAAAAAAATATATATATATATAAGTATATATCACTAAATAACATGGTATTTATGATATAATTATCATTATTTAATAATAAACTTTAGTTTCTTTCTTTCCATAATGATCATGGAAAATTGAGAACATTACTCATACGTATGTACAACCTACTATGTCCATGATTGTTAGGTTTGTTCATTCTTCCCAAACATAATCCATGATTTGTTTTAGAATTATATTTAAGTATAAATATTAATTATTTCATTATTATTATTCTTTATATGTTTTAAAAAATGATCCATTTTTGACCATAATTGTCATACCAAAGTTGTTATGAAACCTAAGCCCAATATGGTCAAAACATCTGGTATAAACATTATTGATTAATTAATTGTATATAACATGTTTATAAGTTAAATAAATCAAATATTAAACTTTTATAATTTTATTAATAATATATATAATTAACATAAGTTTGTTATTCTTGATGATAGAGGACAATATTGAAAAATCAGACTCAATGTATGTGATTGTGGTCTCAAATTTTCTTTCATGAGGCAAACATCATAATCACCACATATTGCTATTTTGTGGAGTATATAAATAATTTTTGATATATTATATTATGAATTATTTTATTTAAATGGGCTTTAAATGTTTCATTTGGTGATTATAACATTCATATTTCCTGATTCCGGTGTTACCATAGTTGTAATGGGTTTCAAATATTTTTTATTATCCCCTAGTTTCATCTATATTGTGTATATACAAAAAAAGAATTTATTTGATGATCATTATCCATATAATTATTGTAACACCAAATTATTCTTTGATTTTTTTTCTAATTAATATATTCATTGGGATATTTTTTAGTTTTCAATAACAGCGTAAATAGTTTATTTTATATTAAATAACTATATTTGGATTGCGTTATACACAACACCAAGTTAATTGTTCAATACACATAATTTTTATTTCATTTTAACACATAGAATACTTATGTTATATTGTGTGACATGTAAAAATTGTATTCCATGATGGCTTGTGTCACACACATGAACAAGTTTTACCAAACAAAAATACATTATTAAAATATCATTATTTAATATAATAATGTATAAACTAGCAGTAAAATTAAGGGATTTGAAAATTATTAACTAATTTATGAAAATATATGGTTTGAAAAAATATAATATGAATTCATATATTATTAATTATTTAGAAATTAATATGAAAAATGAATGAATATAAAAGAAAATATTAATATTTTTGTGACCACAAATATATTTTACACTAATATATCAAATTAATTATAAATATTGAGGATATTAATGTAATATAAATGTTATATATTCAATAAAATATTTTTTGTATTCATAAAATATAGTTAACAGACATTAGATAAAAAAACCAAATTTTATTTATAATAACCTATATTTTTTTATAATGGTATTTTTAATACCATTTAATGGAAACCCCATTTTAAATCCAAAATTTTGCAATTTTATAGATTTAATAAGTCAAAATATTTTTCTATTAGGATGAAAAATATAAAAAGTAATTTTGGAAAATTTGTTGGTATTTTTCTCAAATGTTTCATTTTTAATTAATATTTTGAAATATTGGATTTTAATTGATGATTATTTTTCCATATAATTTTTTATAAGGCTAAATTATATTTTATTTTGGGTTAAAAGTTTAATTTTATTATATGTTTATATATTAATAAATTGTGGGTAATTAGAACAAATTTCACAATGTAATCGGATATAAAAACATAGCATAATTTTGGTTATTTTACGTCAAAAACCCGTATTGTTGACCTAACTATGGGATTAATTTTAAATTAATTTCTAATACTTATATGTTTTTAATTTGAAAAAATAAATTCCATATTTCCTAAAAAAATAATTTATAATGTATAAAAAGTCCATCTTACTATTTGAAAAATATATTAATGAATGTAATTAAATCTTATTACATCAATTATGGTAAAAATAAGCATAATAATGATCTAAACCATAAATTTAATGCCCAAAACACCTTAGAAACTTGTCCAAAATCCATTATATATCCATATTTAGACAATATAATCCTGTGTATGGTCTTTTTATCATTAGGTAATCCAAAATCATCTTGGAAAATATTGGTGGAATACTCTCTTCATATATTTACAAGAGTGCCACTCCACCTTCCCTATAAAAGGCCACCACCTCTCCCCCTTCATCACACCTCTCTATCCCTTTGTCTCAGCCAATATACTATAAAATAAGATCCCAACATCTCTATCTTCCATCTAGAAGAATCTCCATGGGAATAAAAACTACCAAGGAATCATCTTGGAAAAAACAAAAAGATGTTATGAAATTAAGAGGTGGTTAAAATGAGTACTATGAGAGTTAAGAAAAAGGGTAAGGGAATTTCATTTGTCTTTTTATCTCTATGAGATACATGTTATGTTTTCCACTCTTTCCTTTTATGTGGTGTTTGTACATCCAATTATTTTATATTATATATCTTATAAATAATTTTATGGTTATTCACATATCCATTTTATTATCAGTATTTCCTGGGGTTTAATTTTTAAAAGTTACTATATTGGTGAAAAAGTGTTGTCTCTATTTGAATTCTTTGAGAGTCATGTTATTTAAAAACCAAATTTTTTTTGAGGTGTATATACATTTATTTTGTATGATAAATCATGATATTAATTATTTTTATGGTACTTCATGCTTCATGTATTTTCCTTTTCTTAAAGGGTGATTATTATCACATATTACCATGTTACAATATTTCTTTAGGATAATATCATCACTTTTAAAAAATATCATATGTTTATGCTTCCATTGATGAAATACTATGATCTATCTCTCATGAAAAATCAGGTATTTTCTTCTCCTATGACTATTCATAATATTTTAATTTATTGGTTCTATTTTTAAACACATTGGTATATATAATTGTTAGGAATGTGTTTTTAGAAATCCCAACATTCACCTATCTTAGGTAAAATATATGTGTTCCTTCCAAACCATGATTCATAGAAATGGTTTCAAATAATATTTTACTAGTCTCCCACGATCATTAACAGATATTTATACCGTTTTTATATTTTCCACTATTTTCAAGTGATTTTTTTCACTATCTAAAAGTGGAATTTTTCTAAACTTTTCAACATGAAAAAAGAATGTTTTTTACCTCCTTCCAAATACATGGATTCATCCATCATAAATTAATTGAATATTTCCTTTCGTTATTAAAAGGATAATTTTTTTGAAAATATTTTTAAAATAAATTTTCCGGGAAACATGTTTGAAATGGTTTTTATAAGGCCCCAGCCTTAAACCTTACATAATCTTGAATTATCATAAGATTAAACGTTGAGGACCTTTTCAGGTTTACAATTTTAGAGAATTAGGACATAAAACTTGTATTACATTCCACATTTAAACAAAGTGGTTACATAAAAGACAGTATTCATTCTTCCCATCAACGGAAACATATTTAAAATAAAACATGGATTCTTTCTTGACACATCCTTGACACTATCATCACATCATGTACCTTTCCCTTGACCTGTAAAAAACATTTCAAAAACTTGGGATGAGCATAAAAAGCTCAGTAAGGGTTATAGAAATATGGAAAGGAAACATGAGTTCATATATACATAAGAATGAAATCATACTTTACCCATAAAACAAAGGCACTTTAATATACCTCATCAAACCATGAATAAATCATAGAAATCATAAGACATAAAGGTATCTTGAGGCATTCATAACATTCTTACGTAAGGAGTAACCCTATTGGTTACATTTGGAATACCCATCACAGTATATTCCCTAAATCTCTTTGAAGAAACCTTAACGTTTCACTCCTTCGCGTTACCCAATGCATTGGAGAGCTATATCAGGCTCACCCGCCCTTAGTTTATCATGGAACCACCCGTTTTCATAACAATTCCAAAGAACCATAACAGAAATGTGTCAAATAAAACATGCATAAAGGAAACATAACATTTCCACATTTCAATCACAATATAACATTTTAGTATATTGAAATATTGAATCCATTCAAAAAGAAACCATTTCCAAAACCATTTAAAACATTTAATAAAGAGATTTTTGAATCAAAGTGTCCCATACCACCTTGAAGCTTAAAATTTTAAACCATTAATATCCATATAAATAAATCCTTAAAACCATTTTGAAAACATGGATATTAATAAGAACAAATAATTAAAACATTTAAAACGATATTTTGGTTAAAGGGGTTTTACCAAAATTAGAGACACTTGAATACAATAATTGAGGAATAACATTTAGTCAGAACTTTATAATATCCTGAGAATAAATGTATTCATGATATAATACTCCAAAGGACAGTATATACACCATATAAGAGTGAATTGGTGCATAACAACAATGAACCCTCAATAGAAATGTCAAATGTGATGAAATCCCTTATAAAGAAGGTATCCTTAAATTAAGGACAAATCAATCTCAAAGATATGTGTGAAAAATATAAATACACCCAATATAAGTGGATATTAACTGTAAAACAATAAAAGGTCATTCACACATATTCAATGGATGACATATTCAATGACTACATGTTGAACCCAAAGTAATCGAAATTGGGTTAAAAAGTTCCCTTGACAGCCTAACAACATCACATCAAAATGAGTTGATGAGAGATAAAAAGTGTATCTCATCACTTGGACATAAAATTTACATCATTAAGGATATATGAGAACATATCCCAACATAACAATATGTAAATTAAAAGACCCAACAAAAGAAGTCTTTAAAAAATAGGAGGGTGAAAGGTTCCCTTACCGACTTGGGTATCTTTCAAAACATACACCCTATGAAAGAAGGACAATAGATCGTTGATGTAAATACTCATAAACAAAATTATATTACACAAAGAGTAGAATAATGGACTGTACATACACCACTCAATGGAATTTGTGGCAAATGTAGCATAAATATCACGGGAATAAAAGTGAGATGAAAAATCCCTTACGAAAACTAGGCAGCCTAACGGCGCCACATAAAACTTCCGAATATGGATTGATGAGATCAAATAGGGTATCTCATCACATTACAATAAAATTTACAGAAAGAGGAATATAAAAGAATATCCCCCAACATTACAAAGAGGAGCTTAAAAGAAGTGACATAAAGGAGAGTACTTAAAAAGAAAGAGAGAGGTTAGATCTCTTACGAAAGTTCGGCAGCCTAACGGTGCCACTCAAAACTTCCAAAATGGATTAATGAGAGAGAATAGGGTCTCTCATCACATGAACATAAAAATTACAGTAAGTGTAATATAAAAGATCATCCCAATAACAAGAAAGATGAGCTTTAAAAGGAATGACATAAAAGTGTGTACTTAAAAAGAAAGAGAGGAGTAGGATCCCTTACCTCGGGTCCAACTTTACTCGATCGTTCTTTAATCTCCTGAATAATAAACTTGAGTTAATTTCTACTTCCTTAAGAACCTTTTTCAAGTTCATTATTCCTTTTATATCACTTATTACCATGTCATGAACATTATGTAATCATTTACGTTAATAATATTTGTTTTGCCGATATTTGGTTCTTAAGTCGAAAGTGGACTTCTTACAATTACATGTTGTTCGTGTGGCCAAAAGTTTATCATATCCAGAATTGTATTCATGATGTAGATATCATATATGTCATATATATCAAGTACATTCATGCATTTATAACATTACATAATCATTTAGAGGTAAGAAATGAAATGCACCGTTCATTGAGACGGTAAGTCGTACGTACGCATGAATGCTACTTTCATTTCTATTTCGTATTTTATAGAATGGAATCATAATGATATAAATATATATTATAAGTCCAGTATAATATCATATATAATATCATAGTTCCATCATTTATACGTCCCACATATGGGATTTAACGAATCAAATCACTTTGAGGGGGCGGTAGTCCGCACTTCCTTAAATGAAGATATCGCGTATACCCATAATGGAAGCCATAATGATAAGACACAAATGAAAAATACAGAAGCATAAGTAAAACATAAATATATTATATATCATATATAAAAATAGTGACATCATAATGTCCACCTTTGAAGGTGTTAAATGAGTATTGAACAATCATCGTTTCGGGAGGCAGAATTTCGCCATCCACGGAAACCGTATGTTCTTTAACCATTTGATGTATTTGTGTGAGAGTGTAGCTAGAATAAATCTTATAAAAACATCCTATTATATTGAAGATACTGGTTTTGTTAAAAAACAAGTAAATAAAAATAGTTTAGGGTGTTGGAGAAGCAAAATAAAACAAATGAACATGAGAGAATGAATTACCTTTAAAAGTGTAACTCCTTTTGATTTGAGCCTAAAGGCTCCCTTTGAAAGGATTATGCCCAAAGGGAATCCTCTAGGATGAGGAGAGGGATGTGGAGAGAGTAATTGGGCAGGGGTTGGCCGAGCCAAAGGCTTGAGGAGTGTGTGTAATGAGGTAGAGGTGGGGGCCTTTTATAAGAGGAGAGGAGGGGCACTTTTGAAAAGTAAGAAATATTACTTTATTTGAAAATGTGTTTCGGTTTTAAAAGGTCCCACATTGATATAATTCGTGGATAAGGTGATAAGGGTTCGAAATCCACCCATCCAATAAGTTTTGGACATGTGTAGGTCATAGAGTTTACATTATCTTCTCATTTTATTTAAATCGTCAGATAATGATGTCATCACTGCATCATTATGATGTCATAAATAATTTAATTTATTTAATGTCTAAAAATTATAAACAAATTACTATGATATAGGAAATATTATTAGATTTCCAATAACTATTTATAATAAATAATCTGACTTATATAACTCCTCTTAAAAATTGTTTTAGTAAAACATATCATGTTTGTGTCATTTTTACTTTTACATTAAATAAAAAGTTATTTATGTCATTTCCCAACCAAAGTGGCTCCATGGAATCCCCAAGTTGACCCATGGCTTGTCTTGGTCGGCCATTACACATCCAATGAGGTTAGGACATGTGTTAAGTTCATTTCATATTATCAAAACATTAGTTTTTACCTTAAACTACACTAATTACCTCTAATCGCGATTAAAAACTTAATAAGTTACTATTCACCAAAAAATTGTTTTTATCCCATTGAACCACATTTTACTTCATAATTACAACCATGTATGTCGGATTTTTGAAATTCAAAACACAAAGATGGAAAAATTTCATTTAAACGGAAAAATCAGTTTTTATAAGTACCACTTAGTGGTTATACTATTCATCAAAAATTGAAGTTTTTCAGAAAAATCCCAAAAATTCACCATAAGCTATATTTGATATTCCGAATTCAAAAATGAAGTCTATTTTACGAAATTCAAAACATATAAGTCAGATTAATTAATTTAATAATTAATTCCCCTTGTCAGAGCAAATAGCGTGTTTTTATGAAATAATAAGTATCAAAAGATTGACACTGGTTTAAGTCTGATTTCAAAGTGAAATTAATTTCAACGACCACTATTGGATTTAATGGTAAAAATATATTCTAATTTCACCTTAAAACCAATTCAAAAGATAATCTAATTATATAAATAAATTATATTAAAAAGTGATTTTGAATTAAAATACAACATTTTACACTATTCATTAAAAAAATGAACTTTATCAGAAAGATACCAAAAATTTACAAAAAGTAAATTTTGATGTCCCGATTCTTAATAAGAGTTTTATTTGATCCAAAATAATGTTTAAGAGTGAACAAAACTATATTTAATGATGGTTCAACATCAAAAGGTGATAAGTGAACCTTTAGTGAAAACTAGGGCATATACGCATAAAATTGAATTGTTTCCGTATTTTAAGCCTCTATCCTTTATTGGATAAATGTAAAAACATTTAAAAAAACATATATAATCATATTTTAGTTATTTCTATCCATTCACGCCAATACAACGGCTACATGTTAACTGCCATTTAAAATAATATTATTGTATTATTAGAGTGCAACATAAGATTCCCAAGAAACTCGTTGTTGCGTATTGGGTACGCCATCGAGCATTACATCCCCCTTTAAAGTAATATTAATATTTTATTCACAAATATGGATAAATATGAAAATTTCATATTCTTTATTTACCAGGGGTGTTACATCCTTCCCCCCTTTTGGGAATTGCGTCCTCGCAATTTTTAAAATTGAGCTTGGAAACATCCTTGAATGTCCCACATCGGAACAAGAGTCGATCAAACAATCACTTTAAAATAAAGGAAGATAAGTACAGAGGTCACCCGAGTTAACCCATACTAGGATTCCATGTAGAAAAACATGGACATGGAAGAAAAAGCAAAGGTTCATGTCCTTGAGGGAGAGTGATAGTAAACATGTCTAGGAGAAAGTTAACAATGAGAAAATCACAAACTTGTGATGGGTTAAACGGTATTCGATTCCCCAGTAGGAAAAGTTAATAGACAACATTTTTGTTTTAAGTTACTTTTTATTGAGGAATTTATTCATAAGGAAACATAATCACTTATCATGTTGACTTTCTACTTTTACTAGATTCCTTAATCAAACTCATATTTTTTTTCTAAAAGACGAGTATTTAGGGAGACTTGTTTGCATTAAGAGTACTATAATCAACTTCTAGAGAATCACCTAATCCACAAAAGAGAACTTTATACATCCCATGTCTTTAGGCTTTAACCAAAACCAAAACCAAAAAAGGTTAGTACAAGGTCAGATAATCCAAAAAAGGATAACCCTTTAAAAAGAAAATCTATGCTTAATCTCCAAAATTTGTCCAAAAAAAAAACCCAAAGTTCAACGAGGACCATTGGATAAACAATTTGTCCATAGTAAACCAATCTTAGATTGAAACCCAGATATTTGAAGGATTTAGTCACATAGTCTTCCAAGTTAAATCGTAAAATTTATCTCCAAACAACATCAGTTGCTCCTAAAGTCTCGTATTGAAAAGTAATTAACCTAATCACATATCCTCCGTGATAGGTTAATCATTTTCATAAATAACCCAAAATCAACTTACTCTTAATTCATAAAATCATATAACTAAAAATAATTGGTCAAACTAACCAGGGACTTCACGTAGTCCAGTGGTAGGCGATAAATACATGTCGCACTTTGGTTGTGGGTTCGATTCCAGCAGCTTTGTCCGACGCGACGGGTTGTCACACGGTCTGCGTGTTGTCCTTTTTCCAAAACTATATAATTCTCAAATCATTCCCCAAAAAGAGATAAAATCATCAAAAATGATCATAACATATTTTAACCTCAAGTTTATCTCATGCCTTTCATTTTCCAGCATATCATATAATATCCCATAATTACCTCAAAAGCAAGGATCATATAAACTCTAATGGTTACCTTTATAATTATTACCTGAACTTCCACATGGATTGGTCATCTCGTACATGATGAATTAAAGATCATACCAAGGTTCAAGTGGTTGATCATGACTCCTTGATAGTTGGTTTAGAACAACCACGAGTTTCCTCATTAAACCCCCCATTTTATCTAGTATCTTAATCATAGAACCACCAAAGTTTCCTTCAAACCTGTTGTCTCTTTGGTGCCTGCTAGATCCATCCATTCACTGAAAACAGAAATGTCAGTGTGAGTATATCAACAAAACCATCATGTACAAATGAGGAAGGTAAACACTAAGATACACTTACTCATTTACTTTATCTAAAACTAGGACTTTTTCTGATATCCTAACCATTATGGTATTGTCACTTATGCTTAAAGAATACACTAACCTCTAAAGTTATCTAAACCGACCTTTGATACCAACTATAATGCCCCAGCCTTAAACCTTACATAATCTTCAATTATCACAAGATTAAACGTTTAGGACCTTTTCAGGTTTAGAGTTTTAGAGAATTAGGAAATAAAACTTTCATTACATTCCACATTTAAACAAAGTGGTTACATAAAAGACAGTATTCATTCTTCGCATCAACGGAAACATATTTAAAATAAAACATGGATTCTTTCTTGACACATCATTGACACTATCATCCATCATGTACCATTCCCTTGACCTGTAAAAAACATTTCAAAAACTTGGGATGAGCATAAAAATCTCAGTAAGGGTTATAGAAATATGGAAAGGAAACATTAGTTCATATATACATAAGAATGAAATCATACATTACCCATAAAACAAAGGCACTTTAACATACCTCATCAAACCATGAATAAATCATAGAAATCATAAGACATAAAGGTAACTTGAGGCATTCATAACATTCTTACGTAGGGAGTAACCCTCTTGGTTACGTTTGGAATACCCATCACAGTATATTCCCTAAACCTCTTCGGAGAAACCTTAACGTTTCACTCCTTCGCGTTACCCAATGCATTGGAGAGCTATATCGGGCTCACCCGCCCTTATTTTATCACGGAACCACCCTTTTTCATAACAATTCCCAAGAACCATAACATAAATGTGTAACATAAAACATGCATAAAGGAAACGTAACATTTCCACATTTCAATCACAATATAACATTTTAGTATATTGAAATATTGAATCCATTCAAAAAGAAACCATTTCCAAAACCATTTAAAACATTTAATAAAGAGATTTTTGAATCAAAGTGTCCCATACAACCTTGAAGCTTAAAATTTTAAACCATTAATATCCATATAAATAAATACTTAAAACCATTTTGAAAACATGGATATTAATAAGAACAAATAATTAAAACATTTAAAACGATATTTTGGTTGAAGGGGTTTTACCAAAATTAGAGACACTTGATTACAATAATTGAGGAATAACATTTAGTCAGAACTTTATAATATCACGAGAATAAATGGATTCATGATATAATACTCCAAAGGACAGTATATACACCATATAAGTGTGAATTGGTGCATAAAAACAATGAACCCTCAATAGAAATGTCAATGTGATGAAATCCCTTATAAAGAAGGTATCCTTAAATTAAGGACAAATAAATCTCAAAGATATGTGTGAATAATATAAATACACCCAATATAAGTGGATATTAAGTGTAAAACAATAAAAGGTCATTCACACATATTCAATGGATGACATATTCAATGACTACATGTTGAACCCAAAGAAATCGAAATTGGTTTAAAAAGTTCCCTTGACAGCCTAACGACATCACATCAAAATGAGTTTATGAGAGATAAAAAGTGTATCTCATAACTTGTACATATGATTTACATCAATAAGGATATATGAGAACATATCCCAACATAACAATATGTAAATTAAAAGACCCAACAAAAGAAGTCTTTTAAAAAAGAGGAGGGTGAAAGGTTCCCTTACCGACTTGGGTATCTTTCAAAACATACACCCCACGAAAAAAGGACAATAGATCATTGATGTAAATACTCATAAACGAAAGTATATTACACAAAGAGTAGAATAATGGACATTACATAAACCACTCAATGTAATTTGTGGCAAATGTAGCATAAATCTCACATGAATAAAAGTGAGATGAAAAATCCATTACGAAAACTCGGTAGCCTAACGGCAGCACATAAAACTTCCGAATATGGATTGATGAGATCAAATAGGGTATCTCATCACATTAATTTTTTTTTACAGAAAGTGGAATATAAAAGAATATCCCCCAACATTACAAAGAGGAGCTTAAAAGAAGTGACATAAATGAGAGTACTTAAAAAGAAAGAGAGAGGTTAGATCTCTTACGAAAGTTCGGCAGCCTAACGGCACCACTCAAAACTTCCAAAATGGATTGATGAGAGAGAATAGGGTCTCTCATCACATGAACATAAAAATTACAGTACGTGTAATATAAAAGATCATCCCAATAACAAGAAAGATGAGATTTAAAAGGAATGACATAAAAGTGTGTACTTAAAAAGAAAGAGAGGAGTAGGATCCCTTACCTCGGGTCCGACTTGACTCGATCATTCCTTAATCTCCTGAATAATAAACGTGAGTTAATTTCTACTTCCTTAAGAACTTTTTTCAAGTTCATTATTCCTTTTATATCACTTATTACCATGTCATGAACATTATGTAATCATTTAAGTTAATAATATTTGTTTTGCCGATATTTGGTTCTTAAGTCGAAAGTGGACTTCTTACAATTACATGCTGTTCGTGTGGCCAAAAGATTAATATATCCAGAATTGTATTCATGATGTAGATATCATATATGTCATATATATCTAGTACATTCATGCATTTATAGCATTACATAATCATTTAGAGGTATTAAATGAAATGCACCGTTCATGGAGACGGTAAGCCGTACGTACGCATGAACGCTACTTTCATTTCTATTTCATATTTTATAGAATGGAATCATAATGATATAAAGGTATATTATAATTCCAGTATAATATCATATATAATATCATAGTTTCATCCTTTATACATCCCACATATGGTATTTAAAGAATCAAATCACTTTGAGGGGGCGGTAGTCCGCACTTCCTTAAATGAAGATATCGCGTATACCCATAATGGAAGCCATAAAGGTAAGACACAAATGAAAAATACAGAAGAATAAGTAAAACATAAACATATTATATATCATATATAAAAATAGTGACATCATAATGGCCACCTTTGAAGGTGTTAAATGTGTATTGAACAATCATCGTTTCGGGAGGCAGAATTTCGCCATCCACGGAAACCGTATGTTCTTTAACCATTTGATGTAGTTGTGTGAGAGTGTAGGTCGAATAAATCTTATAACAACAACCTAGTATATTGAAATAGTGTTTTTAAAAAAGAATAATTTATAAAAAGCGTTTACGGGGTTGGAGAAGCAAAATAAAACAAATGAACATGAGAGAATGAATTACCTTTAAAAGTGTAACTCCTTTTGATTTGAGCCTAAAGGCTTCCTTTGAAAGGATTATGCCCAAAGGGAATCCTCTAGGATGAGGAGAGGGATGTGGAGAGAGTAAATGGGCAGGGGTTGGCCGAGCCAAAGGCTTGAGGAGTGTGTGTAATGAGGTAGAGGTGGGGGCCTTTTATAAGAGGAGAGGAGGGGCACTTTTGGAAAGTAAGAAATATTACTTTATTTGAAAATGTGTTTCGGTTTTAAAAGGTCCTACATTGATATAATTCGTGTATAAGGTGATAAGGGTTCTAAATCCACCCATCCAATAAGTTTTGGACATGTTTAGGTCATAGAGTTTACATTATCTTCTCATTTTATTTAAATCGTCAGATAATGATGTCATCGCTGCATCATTATGATGTCATAAATAATTTAATTTATTTAATGTCTAAAAATTATAAAAAAATTACTATGATGTATAAAATCTTTTTATATTTCCAATGAATATTTATAATAAAAAATCTTACTTGTATAACCCCACTTAACAATTGTTTTAGTAAAACATATCATGTTTGTGTCATTTTTACTTTTACATTAAATAAAAAGTTATTTATGTCGTTTCCCAACCAAAGTGGCTCCATGGGGTCCCCAAGATGACCCATTGCTTGTCGTGGTCGGCCATTACACATCCAATGAGGTTAGGACATGTGTCATGTTCATTTCATATTATTAAAACATTATTTTTACCTTAAACTACACTAATTACCTCTAATCGCGATTAAAAACTTAATAAGTTACTATTCACCAAAAAATTATTTTTATCCCATTGAACAACATTTTACTTCTTAATGACAAAAATGTATGTCAGATATTTAAAATTCAAAAAACAAAGATGGCAAAATTTCATTTAAACGGAAAAATCAGTTTTTATAAGTACCACTTAGTGGTTTCACTATTCATCAAAAATTGAAGTTTTTCAGAAAAATCCCAAAAATTCACCATAAGCTATATTTGATATTCCAAATTCAAAAATGAAGTCTATATTACAAAATTCAAAACATATAAGTCAGATTGATTAATTTAATAATTAATTCCCGCTGTCAGAGCAAACAACGTGTTTTTATGAAACAATAAGTATCAAAAGATTGACACTGGTTTAAGTCTGATTTCAAAGTGAAATTAATTACAACGACCACTATTGGATTTAATGGTAAAAATATATTCTAATTTCACTTTAAAAACAATTCAAAAGATAATCTAATCATATAAATAAATTAGATTAAAAAGGGGTTTTGAATTAAAATACAACATTTTACACTATTCATTAAAAAAATGAACTTTATCGGAAAATACCAAAAATTTACACAAAGTAAATTTTGATGTCCCGATTCTTAATAAGAGTTTTATTTGGTCCAAAAGAATGTTTAAGAGTGAACAAAACTATATTTAATGATGGTTCAACATCAAAAGGTGATAAGTGAACCTTTAGTGAAAACTAGGGCATATACGCCTAAAACTGAATTCTTTCTGTATTTTAAGCCTCTATCATTTATTGGATAAAGGTAAAAAAATTTAAAAAAAATATATATAATCATATTTTAGTTATTTATATCCATTCCTGCCAATACAATGGCTACATGTTAACTGCCATTTAAAATAATATTATTTTATTATTAGAGTGCAACGTAAGATTCCCAAGAAACTCGTTGTTGCGTATTGGGTATTCCATCGAGCATTACATACCTCTTTAAAGTAATATTAATATTTGATTCACAAATATGGATAAATATGAAAATGTCATATTCTTTATTTACTGGGGTGTTACAGTTTTTAGGATTCTTTTATACTTTATTATGGAAAATGATTTTAAAAATATTTTATGATCTATATATTCCTTTTCATAGAAAACGTATATTTAACTCAATAAATGTTATCAAAATATTTTTAAAAGTTGTTTTTCCTCTATGATAACATCCAATGATGTTACACATGTCATTCTCAAAAATTTATAGAATAGTTTACTTCATATTCTTTCTTGAATGGTTTATGTTTTGATGAAATGATAATTAAGACACCTATTTCACTTCCATGAGTTATATGATTTGGAAACCCACTTATTTTCATGTTTTATGCATTCCTAATGTTATTACGAAACCTATATATTTTCACAGGTCATGATGTGATGAAATATTAATGAAACCCATTCCATTTCATGTGTTATTATTTGATGTTTGTAAAACATATCTATTCTTTATGGGTAATTATATGATAAACATTTTATTATCTTCTGTCTATTGTATGAATGGTTTTATAATGATATGGGTGGGAACTGTATCTCACTCAAATGAACTGGGTAATGATAAGATATATATAAGCTCAAAGGGTAGATAGGTTGGAGACCACACATGAAAACAAAATGTTACATGGGATTTATCCCAACCCTAAATGTAAAAGGGTACACATGTTGTATCCCATGACTGAGAAAAATATTTCATATGGGCTGTAACCCAATTCTAAAAGTAATTGGGTACACGAATTGTATAATGATACAAAAAACAATAATGTACATTGGTTTTTAATTTATCCTAAAAGTAATATTGTACAATGGTTTTTTCAAAATCATGAAGTAGGTAAACATGTTGTAGGCCTGGACTAACAAGTTATATAGGTCATGGTAGGTTTCCATGACATACGATTTTATATTCTTGAGTTCATGAAATAAATTCAATTTATTATTCGTATTTAATGATTTCATGACATATTCTATTAAGACTCTTATAATCTATATATTTTGAAATTACAATATTTTTTATAATATCTAATATGAAGTGTATGACTTTAAAATGTTATGTTCATATTGCATACCCTTTTTTCATGTTATGATTATTATTTTCTATTATTTACCCTTATAAGTATCTGATATCAGCCCTTTCTTATATTTCCTTTTCCCATGTTATGAATAACTATTTTATGTAGAAGTAATAATGTTTGAGATATTTATAATAAATTTAGACAATAATTAATGATGATAGATGATGTTATTATAGGTTTCCAGAGACACTAAACTATTACGATAATCAGGCATGTATTTTATTATTTTACAGAATAGTGATCTAAAATGATGTAATATTCTTTTATGTTAAGAATCGATCATTATAGTTGATATACGAGGAAATGTTTACTAAATATTTAAAACTAGTATGAGAAATTTTTTTTGATATCATTATGTATATTTTTAAATATATATATATATGGATATCTCTAATGATAATTATAAGGACGAATTAATGTATAGAAAAATGTCCTAGAATTTTGGTAAAAAATAGAGTGACAAGTTTCCAAGAAATACATCCCATTCTAGATACATCATGGGCATGTGGATCTAGAAGTGATGTAAATAGTGGAATCTACTTTGAAAAGGTGTTACGAGCACGAATTCTAGTAATATGTTACACCGCAATAAGCCTTGATTCAAACAATGTTTGACACTCCGAGAGGATATTCTTTGAGAATTTTTAAATCTATTAATGAACCATAATTAATTATTTGAATTGTGTATTACATTTAATAATTTTTTTAAATAAATGGTTTCATATATAATAGAAGTGGTATACCAGATTTAGGCACCATATAATAATTTTTTAATGATTATATGGTATCCCAATATGATAAATGTTTCTCATAATATGCTTTATGGTTTTATTCAATAAGGAGAACAGGAAGTATCATGGGTAACATTTAACTTTTCAAAATTTGAAATCATGTGCAATATGAGAATTGATTTTCCTAATGGAAATATCATAAAGGAAACCAGGAAGTTAGTACGTTTATTGGTTATACATCTGAGGACAATGAGACCACAAATGACATGTGATTGGTATGTGATGTTCTTCTGATACTTATTACATTAAACACAAGAAGAATGATTAGATATCTATTTATACTCATTAATATTTGATTTATATTTCGTATTGTAAGAAATATGTATTATTGAATAAGTTGTTGAAGCCTGAGTAATGGATTAATAATAATGTCAAGTGAATGAGGGACATTTGTTTTGTAAATAAAAAATTATTATATATGAATCATGAAATATATATTTATTTTCATTATATGCTTTCATTAAGAATATAAAAGTATATTTATAATGGTTATGAAGATATATAATGGTGATATTTCAATTAAGGGGAGGTAACCATAAATGTGATCATGATGTTGAATTTTTTTTGTTTCTTTTGGATGAAGAGGGGATTGTTTTTATAACGTGAATTGCACAGAACTGATTACCATGGATTTGATTATTTATCGGTTCAAAATGAATTCTATTTCATCATGGATGAAGTTTAGAAACTATTGGTTTTATGTTAAATATTCATTAACATTTGGAATAAAGATTCATTCATGTTTTTGTAAATTATTTAAGGAAATTTAGGTTATTGCCTTGTTTCAAGAGAATATAAGATGAGGGAATTCATGTGTTTGGATTGAGACAACCAGGTTTCGCCATTTTATATATTGTAGAATCTGTGTTACGATTATTTCGTAACTTTAATTCTATAGCGTAGGATTTTCATCTTTCATATGGGTTATATGGCTAACCATTCATGAGATGTTTCTGTAGAACATCATATGAAGTATTTATTACATCAATTACCATTAAAAACCTTGGATAAATGTATATTTAGTTATTTTTATTATTTCATGGATGTACATCATTTTTATTTTGGAAATTATATTAGAATTTGTTTTGGAAATTGACATCACATATGTTGGGTGAAAACCAATCAATTCTCACGAGGATGCGGGTCTTGAAACCATAACCAATGGATGATAGGGGTTTCACACCTACCACTAGCCTATAAGATTTCTAGGTTATTATGTAAATATTTTTCGTTGAATAAATATTAATGATGTACCATTAGAGTTAATTTTTTATTTTTATATATTAATGTATTAACCATATTGATTTTGAACCATAGTAAGAGGAAAATAGTTATACTTTTCATTCATTTATGGGCCTTAAGATATGATAATAGTATATTTTGACACATATGGAATCAATGAAAACTTTTTGATCTTTATTACATCATGTGATGAATGAATTATAAATTTAAAAACTCACTACTAAATATTGATATTTTTATAGGAATATATCAAGTAGGTGCCTTTCTTTATATTCTTGGTCAATAAAAGTTTTACTCAACATTAGGATAATGATCAAAAGGAAATACGTTATCATAATATATTAATTTTGTTGAACTAATAACCTTTTAAATAATCACATATTAATGTCTTTTAGGCCTTATATTTTTCAATGATCATTCACTTGTTTGTGATTGATGAACTCAATCACTCAATATAAATTTTTACTATTTTCATCAATATCCAATCATCACTCCCAACATATTTCCACCAATATGGAAATCTAGTTATATGTAACATTAGGTTATTATTATGTTTATAACTTCACTTTTTAAGAGTTGTTTTTAGTATAGAATTTTTTAATGTGGGGTTCTATAAATGGATATTTAAATTATTATACCTTTGATAAGTCAAAGAAATTTAGGGAGAAATTATTTTTAATGGGGGTAGAATGTAACTCCCCTAGATTTTGGAAATTAACATTTTTATATTAATTTATCCTTATTGATATTTTTCATTTCACATTACAATGAAAATATTTTATTTTATATGAAATAACTATGTTTCTAATTTGTTATATGAAACACCATATAAATCATTCATTAAATTTATTATAAATTTTATCATGAACTACGCATAACACTAGGGATTTCTTACATTACATGCGATAATGAATTCTATTGGTGGCTTGAGAAAACGCATGACTGAGTTTCACCAAACAATAATATATTATCAAAATATTATTATTTAAAATAATAAGATATAACCAAGTAGTCAAATTATAATTTATGAATAGTTTTAAATATTTTAAGAAAATATATTATATAGTAAAAAATAAGATGAATAAATAAGTTTTCAATTAATAGGAAATGAATATTAAAACTGATTGAATGTAAAGAAAAATATTAATATTTTTATGGTCACAATGATGTTTTACCCTAATAAATTAAATTAATTACCATTATCGGGTGAAATTAATGTAATATATATGTTACATGTTAAATAAAATATTATTTGTAGTCATCCAATATATTTGATTGATATAAGAGTATAACAAACAAAATTATATACATAAAAACCACTTTTTTATATTGGTTTTTTTGTTGAATTTAATTGTAGAACCTATTTTAAATATAATTTTTTGAAATTTATAGATGTAATATTCCAAAACAAACATTAAATTTAGAATAGAAACATAAAATTTAGTTTATTATAATTTTTGGCATATTTAGTAAGGTTTCATTTTTAATAAATATTTAAAAATAATGGATTTTAATTCAGCACTTGTTTTTCTTCTAATTTTTTAATTACTGTAAATTATTAGTTAATTTGGTTTAAATATATTATTAGATAATATATTTTTTCAATTATTCCAATTTTGGTAATTGGATCCAATTTCACCTTGAAATTGGATACACAAACGTAGAAAACATTTGAACATTTTTACAAAAAAAACACGAATTGTCGACCCAACTCTATGCTTAATTTTAAATTAGCATCGTCCACTTTTGTTTTTAGAATAAAAAAATGGATTCTATATATGGAATGAGTATAATTTATAATTACTAATATGACCCAAATAGTTTTTTAACAAATTTATTAGTGAAATTATTTAAAATTAATTACACCATATAAAGTAAAATTAAGAATAAATAATGACTAAACTATATATTTAATACCCAAAACAACTTATAAAATTTTTTAAATGAAAATGGTTGGCCATATTTCAACCCTATACTCTGTATTCATGACGTTTTATGATTATTGGATCCATATTCAAAATGAAAAACATTAGGTTAATTCTCTTCTAAAATATTTACACGAGTTCCACTCATCCTTCTTTATAAAAGGCCACCACTTCTACCCATCCATCACACCTATAAATTCTCATTTCCCACCTATCCTGTGTTTAAATGAACTCAAAAAATCCATTCATTCCTCATAGAAGACTCTTATTAAGAAGAAGATATTCAATTAAATCTTTTTGGCACAATCCAAAAGGATTTACCTGATTAATTGGTGGATTGAACGTGTACAACAAGAGTCAAGATATAAGGTAAGGGGATTTCATCTAATTTTTTATTTCCATGAGATACATTATTTGTTCCCAAATCATTCTATATTTTGTTGTTTATGTACTCCCATTACATTATTATATGTTTTTTATATTTAAATTTATGGGTATTAACATATCCATTTTATTATCTTTCATTAATGGGGTTCATGTTTCAAAAGTTTCCACATTGGTGAAATAAGTTAGTCTTAATTTCCATCATTGAGACTCATGTTTTGTTACACACCAGAATTCTCTTTCGAGGTGTATATACATTCATTTTACATGTTTTATCACTAATTTTGTTATTTTTATAATATTTTATATTTCATTTAATTGTTTTTATTAAATGGATATTATTACACCATGTTACCGTGTTATAAGTGTTCATTGGGACAATATCATTCCATTGCAAGATTTTTTATATCCATTCTTCCTTTAACAAAATATTATGATCCATCTCTTAGAAAAACTAAATAATCTCCTTCTTCTTTAGTCATTCAATATATATTAAAGTATTTGAACTATTTTACAACTCTTTTATATATAACAGAGTTTTTAATTTGTTATTAGAAATCCCAAATATACCCTCTCTTCAGTCAGAAATATTTGTTCATTCAAAACCATGTTTTCTAAAATGGATGTCTACGAATATTATACTAATTTCATAGGATCATTAAAATAAATTTTTACCATTTTTTATTTTACCTGTTTTTTCAATGGAATATTTTTATAAACTATTATAGGGGATTTTTTAACCATTTTATCATATAAAAGAATTTTTTTGACTCATATGTTATGTTCATATTTAACAGTGTCCAATTATTAGAATTTTTAATTTATTTTTGAAAAGGATAATTTTTAATAAATTTTTTAAAATATATTATCAAGGAAATTGTTTTCAATAGTTTTTTAAGCTTCTGTTATTTTTTTCTAAAGAAAATTAATTTAATAATGTTTTATAATTTAAGGATACTATTTCATAGATGATAAGATATTTACACCAAGAAATGTTTTCAAAATATCATCCCAAGTCATTTTACATATATAATTACATATGCTGATGTTACACATTCTATTAGAGGAAATTAACCAATGATTTCATTTAAATTATTTCTTGAATGGGTTATGTTTTGATGAAATGATGCTTAGGAAACCGAATTGTCTTCCATATGTTTTATTATTTAGAAACCTACATCTTTTCAAGGGTCATTATTTCCAGAACTAACTTTGAAACATGTCACGTTTCATAGTCTATGTTGTGATGAAATTTTAATTATACCCATTTCACATCATGTATTATGATTTGATGGTTATAAAACCCATTTTTCATTACAAGTAATATTATGATGAATATATTATTATCTTGTGGCCATTGTGTGAATGATTTTATGATGTGATGGGTGGGACCTATATCTCCATCAAATGCATTGGGTAATTATTTGTTTTATATGAGTTCAATGGGTACAAGGACTGTAGTGGAATCATGAAAACCAGATGTTATATGGTTTATAGACCAAGTAAAAAAGTATGAGTATACAAAGGTTGTAGGCCAAGGTTGAAAAGAAGAAGGTGTCTGTGTTGTAGCCGAAGCCTAAAATGAAGAGGGTGAGTGGGATTTATCCCAAGGAAAAAACAAGAAGGTACATGAGTTGAAGCACGATCATAAAAGTAATAGGGTACACGGGTTGTTAGACCATGACCGAAGCATATAGTCAAGTTTTATCCCAATCCTAACATGTTATATATGTCTTGGAAGTTATCCTTCAAAAAAAATACTCATATGTGCATGCCAAAAAATTCATGCCTTATTCATTTGTTAGGATTTCATGAATTATGATCTTAATTATCTTATGATATATGCCTTATAAAATAAAAATATTTTTTATGATCAATAAAATAAATGACATGATTTAAATTGATATACTCAATTTCCATAACATTCTGATCATTCTATGCTTATGAATTTCCTCTATTTACCATAACTGGGAAAATAAGCTCACCAATTTCTTATGTTTTTGATCTCCCGATAATGATGAATGGTTTTAGGTAAAAATACTAATATTGATAATATTAATGAGACATTTTGAATATATTTTACTAGGATATAATATTTTCATTCCATGTTTAGAAATACATTAAAATATTACGGTCCTTGGGTGTTTTTTTTAATGTACCAAAATATCATCTAAAATTGTGTATTATCCAAGCATGTTATGTATTGGTTTATAGAGTTGGTACCAGAGGAAATGTTTATTCATCCAATGGAAACTAGTAAGAGAAAGTTAAGTGATATACCTAGATATAATTATAAGGATATATCTAGGGAGGTCTCTACGGATAATTATAAGGAAATGGTAATGTATATGAAAATTTCATGAAATTTTGGAAATGGATATAGTGAGTGGTTACCTAGAATTTCCTACAAATATTAATAAAACATGTTGATGTTTCTCTTGAAAAAATTTACCTATGGGTAACAACTCTGACCATATATTTGGAGACAAACTTGGGGCAATGATGTACATGATAAAGTTCATTGTTGCACACCTGTTTGGACACTCTTAGGGGATATGCTTTGGGAATTCACAAAACACCTCATGAACCATCATGAAGGATTTAAATAGATTGTGACTATGAATAATAAAGGATAATCGAAATTTATAAACACACACACTTATTACATAACATTATCATGAATTTAGCTAAGAAATAATTTCCTTCCACATTAAGGATACATTCATATTTAGAGATTGAGATAATTTAGATATAATTCATTCAAAACACCACACATTAATACTATATGTATTACATACAAATAGTATTCATTTATTCAAAAAAATAAAACTCTTAAAATACAACATGAATTATTTTAAAATTATACAAAAATTTAACATGGCTTATTTATTTGTATTACACATCCTTATAACCTATTTAAATCATTTATAAACATGGTTTGAACACAAAAACCTTAGTAAGGGATATAAAAAGAAGGAAAGAACACATTAGTCCATGAATACTTGTACCATATAAAATCATTTTCAAATGACGTACTTGTCACCCATAAATACATACTAAGTTAAAAATGGTATTTCAAAATTATTCCCAAAAATATAAGAACATATATAGAACCATAGTCATATCTTGTGGAGTTACATAAATAATATTTCAATGGTCTTGGCTACCTTGAAATTTTTAACACACATGTCTACATTACAATATGTGTAACCATCGTAGTTACACTTGGAGTAACCGTACGTCCAAACTATAAAATACACATACCCAATGAATTAGAGGGAGATATAAGATCCCCATTCATCTTAAAAAATTCCCATGAACCAGAACACAATCATACAACAGGAATAATTTCATAAAAACATTGCTTTTGAATTTTTAAAAATAGAATTTTAAAAGATGTTTCGAAAAGGAAAGACCCTTACAAATATAATATAATTAATGTGATCCTGAATAGAGTAGATGGAATATATATATACACTATATATACAAATTTTTCATTATAATATAAATACGTTTAATCTAAAAACAATTTTAATACCACAAAACTAATGATGTAGAATGTTTACCCAACGAGTTGAAATCGGGTTAAGAATTCCCTTACCTTGGGTTTGACTTACTTAAAACTTCTTTAAACCCCATGTATAATGGCTAATAAAGTGTTACTAATATTTTAAATTAATATATTAAAATTTATAATATCTTATATGATCATTTAATTACATCATTTCCCCAATAATTTATAGGGTTTGTTCCGTGTGTTGTTTTGGATGTGTTATTTACATAGTTTTCATGATCAGTACATGATGGATATTCTTGTATGTTGGAAGATAAAAAAAATATTTTGAATAGGGTGGTGTTTAATAAGCTCAAGAAACAAAAATTATACCATTTATCACATTGAATTTTGACATGATGACGATTCATAAGTTAATGCATTATTGATATTTTTTAGATCATTTTAGCAATTCATCAATCGTAAAGAACTCATTTTGTTTAATAAATTAATAAGATGTGTATAAATGATTCCAATAGCTTATATAAGATAAAATAAATAAATTATAATCATATTCAACCATAAAAAATATTTCATTACCAGTCATTATGTATGTAAATGAAATTGAAATCACATCTTCGACGATGTCCGGAAATCGATATATCATGGATGGTGTTTTAATTTATTGAATAATTGGGAGACGAGAAGAAGTATAATGGAGATTCAACAATAATAAAGATAAAATACATAATATTTAAGACAATATATCATTCATGATTCTTGGATATGGAACAATGAGTAAAAGATAACAATAAAAAAATGAAAAGAAAAGAATGAAAATAAAAGAGAATGTTTACCTCTTGATCTCTTCTCCTTGAGATCCTTCCTAAGGCGCTTAGTTTTGGCTTTTTGGTGAGACCAGTAGCTCTATAAAGTTGGTAATATCCTTGGGAAGAGTATTGAGAAGGAAATAGCTAAGGATAAAGAATTTATTGGTGTGGGTTGAAGAGGGGAATGAGGGTAGTATTTATAGTGGATGAGATAAGGTGTTTTACATTATTTGAATATTATTAAAATATTATTACTCAAGAATAAAAATATTATTAATTCATGTGACCTTAAATAGTATTAATGGCTTGTGATTTTGATCCATGTGAGCTTAAATCACTTATTATTTCATAAATATTGTATTTAACTGATAATTTGAATATACGGTATTTTACCGTATTTCACTATTCATAAAAAATTCATGATTTTCAGAAAAATATCAAAAAATCACCCGAACAATTTTTTGAAATGTAGAAATCAAAAATGAAAATTTTATTTGAAAATAATTTTATATATATTATCAATTGAATTTTTGTATAAAATCATTATTTATTCAAAAATAACAATATTAAATCTATAACTCAATTTAAAACATAATGAAAAATTAAAGAAGTTGACATTATCTTAAACCCTTAAGAAAATGAAATCAATTATACAATTTACCATTATTTATGGTAATACTACCATTCATAAGGGTATGTTACTATTCACCAAAAACTAATTTGGTCCTATCAGACTCTAAATAACATTCTGATCACAATTATAGATGACTGTATTCTAAAATTCAGAACATAGAAATGGAAAAATTATGTTTAAAGGATAGATATAAATATCTATCTAAAAAAGCTTCATGCATTTCAATTTATATTTAAAACCTTGGGGTGTTAGGTTATCCCACCTTATTGAAATTTCATCCTCACCATTTTATTTACTTAATAATTAATTGAGGGTACATTTCACTTATCACATTTTCAGACTCCCTTGTTGCTTCTTCAACCATGTGGTTTCTACACAAAACCACTACCTGGTGGATTACCTTATTCTACAATACTTGTTCCCTTCGATCAAGAATCTGAACTTGTTTCTCTTCATAAGAATGGTTTTCTTCTAGATGAACTACTTCTGGGCTCAGGACATGATTTGATTATAGAAAAAACATTATCAACATCGAAACGTAAAAAAAATTTCTACCTGAGATAAATTTGGAGGAAAACCTACTCGGAAAGGAACCGGTCCAACATTATTAAAATTTTCTTACGGTCCAATGAATGGTGGAAAAATAATTACTTTCTTACTAAAATGTGTAACACTCTTCCATGGTGATATTCTAAGAAAATCATGATCACCTACCTTAAACAGAAATTTTTTCCTACTATTGTCTGCATAACATTTATGTCTACTCTGAGCTATCCCTGTGTTTTACTGGATCATATTCAATTTCTTCAGCCACTTTATCAAGTAATTTTGGTCCCATAAACATCTTATCATCGACTTCATCCCATGAATATTATGTTTTAAAACACTTCTCCTTCATTTCATTGAAAGGTGTCATCATTATACTAGAATGAGAACATTTATTATAAGATAACTCCACTAAAGAAAGTTATTGATCCCAACTTCCCTGGTATTCCCTTGAACAAAATCGAAGAAAATCCTCCAAAGTCTGAATTTTTCTTTCGGAATTCCCATCCAATTAATGATAACGATCTATAATGAAATTTTATTCTATTCCCAATGAATTCTGAATACCCATGAAAAATTTAGAAGTGAACCTAGGATACCGATCAGATAAAATCGATAGAGGAAATCCATGTAAACTGAAAATCTCATTGAGTTATAGTTAGGAAAAATGATCCAAAGGTATTGTATCTCAAATAAAAATAAAATGCGCTGATTTTTTCTAATGATAATCCACAACCCAAATCACATTGTTATATTGAGAAGTCATGGTTAGTGCCACCATGATGTCCATGGATATATTCTCCAATTTTCACTCTAGCACTGTAAAAGGATAAAGCATCCCCTTCTCTAACAGTCGCTCTGCATTAAACTGGTGACTTTTTAAACATTTCACAAGAATACTCTCGATGGTATCTGCATATCTTAATACTAACAAGATGAACTGAAAATGGATAATTGTGAGCTTTACAAAATACTTATTTCTTCAATTAAAAATAATAAGTCACACACTACCTTTTACCATATCATAAAACACAATATTTATCGATGTTAAATTCTGTAAACATTCGCATTTTAACAAATTATATATATATTTTAGCTTATGGTATTCCTTTTGTGATTTCATAATTCTTTTTGATAATGATGAGAAAATTAAAACCTGAAAAAAATAGATTTATTTCTTGCACCAACAACTTTAAAGACAAAATTCATCAAATCATTAATCAAATGAACATTTTCCAAATTTAATATAGTTAATGATGCATGATGTTTTTGACTCAAGTAATACGACACATTTTTTGATTTTCCATGATTATAATTGATCATGAAAGATTATTCCTTTATCAGTTCAATCCATATTCTCTACTTCAAGACTAATTCCTTATGGGTGAATATATTCATTAGACATATATTGTTAGTTAATATTTGATATTTGGCTCCATATAAATGATGCCTCTAAATTTTCAATGAAAAAACCACACCATTCAATTCCAAAAAAATTTTGGGATAATTAAACTCATTAGGTTATTGTTATCATGATGAATAAGAAATTACTCAATCATTATGCATCAAATCATAACCATGCCCCTTCAATAAAGCATTAAAATAGAGGAAAAACTCACCATTTCAAGAATATAGGGCCAAAAATAAAACATTTACTAATAAATTCTTTATTTCCTGAAAAAACATCACATTCCTCTGTCCAAATAAATTTAACCCCTTTTCATGTTAACATAGATTTTGGGATAGTTAAGTGTGCAATGTTATTATCAAATTGTCAGTAATAACATTCTAATCAATTAAAAATATGAAACTTCGTAACATTTCTGGGTCTTGGATATTCATAAACCACTTTTTTAGGAAATGATCAACTGTTATTACATTTTTATTTACAACAGGACTAGGAAATGAAATCTATTGCAACTAAAAATCTCACTTGGTGAATTTTCCATATAATTTATTTTCATTTATGGTTTTCAAAACAACCCTTATATATTTTTCAAGATCTACATTACTTCTATAAAATACTATAATTTCATTAATAAACACAACCACAAACTTATCCAAGAACTCAAGAAATTTTCTATTGATATGATTCATGAATAAATCAGGTTTATTATTTAACCCAAGTGGTATAAAAACTAATTCATTAATACTATATATAGTGTGAAAAGTTTTTTGAGATGAAATCATGTTTTTCCTTCTACAGATGGTATCCAGAAACCAAGACTATCTTGGAAAAGTACTATTCTCTCTAGAGTTGATCATACAAGTCATCAATGTGAGGGAATTGATACATGTGGTTAACAATGATGTTATTAAGGGCTCTATAATCAATGAAAGGTCTCATGGTACCATATTTCTTTTTAACAAACAAAACAGGGGTAATCCATGATGAAGTTAATGGATGAATGAAGACATTATCTAGTAAATCCTGTAACTAAATTCTAAATTTAAGATGTTCCATTTGAGCCATTCAATATTGAAGTTTTGAAATTGGCTTAGCATTAAGAACTATGCCAATTGTGTATTTGACTCCCCAATTATGTATAACACCAGGTAACTCATTTGAAAAAACATCATGGAATTAATTTACCTTGAGCACATCATTAATATGAATAGTTACCTTATTTTTAACAATATGAGCATGAAAACACTTATTTCCATCATTAAATAATTTCTCAGCTTCCCAATATGTTATCACTTGTATGGGTTCATTCTTGTATACAAACTAAATCTCTTTTTGAAAAAAGTTTATCTGACTCTACATTTAGTCATATCATGATAAAGAGAAAGCCAATCCATTCCCAGAAAGAAATTAAATTTTACTAATGTAATAATAACAAGGATTGTAGAAATTTCATTCCAAATAACACAATAAAAAAATTCTTAAAATTAATCTTTTCTATATTATTTCCGTTTGGGGTTTTAAGAATATTATATGGTCTCATTTATTGAGGTGATGATTCAAATTTACTATAAAATTTCTTAAAAATAAAGCAATATGTTGATATCATGTAGAAAAACTATAGAATAATAATATTAAAAATAATGGTTCCTAATACGACATCATTGGATGGACCGACATATTATGACGTAGTCACAAAGGATCTCACTACACCTTTCTACTTATATTTTTGACCAATTGCATCATTCAGATCACTCTTTGGGTAGACACTAACATAATGACCCATCTCACCTCATTTAAAACAGATAATATTTTTCTTATTAGGATTTTTATTAGAATAATTGTCATCAAAATATCGGGCCATATTTCCAAACATCCCACACAGAAAACACTTCCCAATTTTGGTAAGGAATCCACTAGGGTGTTTTTTCCACAGTTTTCACCAACTGGAAACTAGAAATTTTTACCATCATATTTCCTTCATTTATTCTTAGCCATAAAGTTTCATCTAGACCTCTTCTTCTCCATGTTGCTCAAATGCATGAGATCATCAGAAAACTCCTTCTCTACCAACTTAGCACATCTTACATGATTCTCATAACTTTTTAATTCACACAAGGCCAACAGCCTTCGATTCCATGTCTTTAATCCTAAGTGAAAGAGGTTGGTTATTCTATCAAGACTGAAAATATTATTTTGAGTAGACCTCACCAGTCTGGTAATTTTCTTATTATACATAGCCGCTGAATATTCATCATTTTCATTAATTAATGTAATTGATTCTCCATCCTATGTCGCACCATCTTAGGCAAATATTTTTCAAGTAATAAACTTTTAAAGTCATCCCATTTTATTGTATAAACATCTCTCTATCCCTAATATTCATGAACATTAACCTCCACTGATAATCTTCACCTTCAAAATGATAAATGGAAAGACATGACTTTTGATTATCATAACATCCCATAACATAGAAAGTATTTTTAAGTGGTTTAATACATACTTCATTTACTACTGGGTCAGAAGATCCATTGAAAACATGAGGGTGCTGACTCATAAAATGTTACATTATTTTCATGTTCCATTGTTATACCTCTAGTTATTCTCTAACATGGATGCACCCACAATTTATTTCCATTGTTATATGAGACATTAATGTCTCATACTACATGGTTCTAATCCTTACCATTATAGTCTACTAATTCGGAAAGATATTATTCTGTCGGGGCCTCTCATCTTATGCTTTTCTATTTCTTCTATAGAAAAACATTCAGAAAAAAATATCTTTGTCGAAAAAACATGTCAATCTTAAAATAATGTAAAATTTCAATTTAACCATAAATAAAAAAATATTTACGTGATTTTATTAACATCATCCTAACCCCTAAAGTTATATAAACCATCCTCGGATAAAAACTATAAGGAACCAACCTTATTAAACTAAATAATCATTAATTTAGTCAAGAAATTAAATCCTTTAACTTTAATGATATTTCAATGTTTTTTGCTTTAAATAATAGGGAAATATTACATTGAGAACCTCAAAAATTTATATATAGTGGATAATATAATAATATTATTCATTTTTTCCAAAATATAAATCTATTCAAATGAAACATGATTTATTTGAAAATTCTTCATAAATTTAAAGACGATTTCTTAGTTGTCTTACACAACTTTATAACATGTGAAATTTATTAAGAAACTTGTTATGAGTACAGAAATCATTGTAAGGGATATAAAAAGAAAGAAAAACACATTATTCTATGAATAATTGTATCCTATGAAATCAATTTCAAAAAACATACATGTCACACATATATAAATACCTTTCGAAACATGATATTTACACAAGATCTCCTCAAATATTTGAACATAAATATAACCTTAATGGTATCTTTGGGTATTACATACATAATCTTGTATCCCTCTTTGTTTCCTTAATATTTTTAGCCCTTAGGACAATATTACAATTTGCCTAACCATTGTTGTTACACATGGAGTAACCATACAACCAACCACCATCAATAATATACCCAATGAATTGGAGGGTGATATAGGTCCCACACATCATGATAAATAATTCCTAATAACCAGAAAAAAATCATACAACATTAATAATTTCATAAAAACATTTTTTTTAATTCTGTAAAAAACAATTAAGATATTTTTAAAAGGATTGTACCTTATAAATATCATATAATTGAAGTGATACTTAGTAGAGTGTATGAAATATGAATATAAAATTTATATAAACTATATTAAACATAATAAAAACAAATTTTATCACACTATCAATATTAATTGCACAAAAATAATGAAGTAGAAGTTTAACCAAATGATTTGAAATTGGGTTATGAATTCCATTACCCCGTGTTTTTCTTACTTCAAAATTGTTTAAAAATATTTTATATTGGTTAAAAGTGTGTTATCAATATCTTAAAGAAACCTTTTAATCTTTATTTTATGTTATATTATCATTTCATTACCTCATTTCACCCATTAATTGTTAGTATTTCTTCCTTTCATTGTTTTGGGTGCGTTTTTTACAAAATTTCCATGACCAGTTAATGATGAATATTTTTGTTGATTGGAAGTGAAAATATAAAACTATAATAGAGTGTTTTTTAAATATTTCTAGAACCATTAATTATACCGTTCATAATTTTTAATTTGGACACAAGGATGATTCATTTGTTAAATCATTATTTATATTTATTTTCGTCGTTTTGGAGATTATTCAATTGTAAAGAACTGATTTTGTTTTATAAATTAATAAAATGTGTAAAAAATGATTCTATATCCATATATAAGATATAATACATAATCTATAATCTTGTTTAACCATATAATTTTTTTCATGACCAGTTTTCAAGGATGTAAATGAAAATAATATCACATTATCTATGAAGTCAATAAATCGACACATCAACAATGGTGTTTTATTTCTTGAATAAGTTGGTGAGGAGATGATTTATAATTTAAATTCTTATATAAATTAGATGAAATCTATAATATGTATGAAATAGTATCATTGTTTCTTCTTAGATATGGTATGTTGAGGAAAAGAAGAATAATAGAAAAGAAAAGGAGAAGAAAAGAAAGAAAAAAAAGATGATGCTTACCACTTGACCTCTTCTCCTTCAGATCCTTCATAATTCAACTAGTTTAGGCCTTTTGGTGAGACCAGTAGATATAATAGGTGGGGAATATCATTGGGAGTTGTATTGGGTAGAACATAGTTATGTATAAAGGCTGTATATGTGTGGGAAGAAGAGGTAAATGAGGGTTGTATTTGTAGTGGATGAGAGGATACATTTTACATTAATTTAAAAATAATTATTATATTATTTTTAAATACAATGAATAATTTTAATTAATGTTACCCCAAATAGTAATAATGGAATTTGAGTTCGAATCAAGTAGGATTACATCACTTATGATGGAATAAATTGAGTATTTAACTAATAATTTGAATATACTATATTTTAAAATATTTTACTATTTAACAAACATTAAAGAGTGTCAGAAAAATATCAAAAATTTCTCACTAGCCATTTTTCTATTTGCAGAATTGAAAAAAAATCAATATTTTTTTAAAATAATTTTCCAAATATTATTAATTTAATATTTAAATAAAATCATAATTTATTCAAAAATAATCATTTTATATATATAACTAATTTTTAATAGCATGAAGAATTAATCAAGATGAAATTATCATAAATTATTACAAAAAATTAAATAATAATACACATTACTATTCATTAGGGTCATATTATTATTCGTAAGGGTATGTTACTATTAAGAAAACAAGTTGGTCCTATTAGACTTCAAATAACTTATTGATCTTACTTGTAGATAACTATTTTTTGAAATTTAGAACATATAAGTGGAGGAATTATTGTTAATGGCTACTTATAAATATCTACATAAAACAATGTATCATTCATTTAAATTTATATTTAAAACCTTGTGTTGTTGCATAACGTTTCACCCCTAGAAGATGTATAATCCACAATTTAGGAACCATATAATTTATTTTTCATGATTATATATTGTCTCAATATGATAAATGTTTATCACACTCTTATATATGGTTTTCTTCAACATATTGAACAAGAAGGAACATGGTAAACATTTATCATTTCAGATGTGGAAAGCATGGGAATTATGAGAATATATTTCCATCTAAACAAACAAAAAATTAATTCAGGATGATTGAATGATTATTGGTTATATTTCTGAAGTCAATGAGACTGAAAATGATATTTGAAATGTATGTGCTGCTTTTCAAGTATTATTTACATTAAAATTCATAGACATGATTAGATTGAAGTTGAGTAAGATTAATAAATTATTTAGATCACATATTCTAGGTACGGGGTAATAACGAATATATTGATGAATCCTATGTAATTATTTAAGAACATCATTCGATGAATAAAGTATTTATGTGTCGTAATTTTAAGATAATGTTATATGAATCATGAAATATATAAGTATTTATCAGTATTAATTTTTATTAAGAAATGAAAATGATAAGATTAATGGAGATGAAGATACTGAAGAGTTGTATTTTGATTAACGGAAGGTAACCCTTAATGTTATCACAATGTTGAGAAAAGTATGATTCACATGGATAATGATATGATTGATTTGGACAAAGTAAATTTGATAGCAATAAATACCTTAGATTAGATTATCTATTGGTTAACAAATTTTTCTATGACATCATTGATGATGTTGAAAACTTATTGGATTTAAATAATATATCTAGTAAACTTTAAAATATAGAAAAACTCATGTCTTCCCAAATTATATATTGAAATTTAGGTTACTTCTATTTTTCAATAGAATATTTGATGATGGGACTAACTTCTTTGAAATGTGATATCAATGAGGAAAATTTTGATATTTGGGGTAATCAAAATTAATATGATTTCATGAAATTATTTCTAATGTGTTATATTTTCATCTTTCATAAGGGTCATAATGATTACAACTCATGAGATGTTTATATTAAATTATAGAGGAATTATTTTTCTAGTGAGTCTTTATTGAAAACCTTGGATAAAAGGATGTTATTAACTAACTATATTTCATGAATATACATATTATATATTTTTTAATTTAAATTATTGTGGTTTTAGAAATGGAAAAAATGTAAGTTGTGTGACCGCCAATAATTTCCTCCAAGGTCACAAGTTAAGAACCCATGACTGAAAGACAATAAGGGTTTCATGCCTACCACTATCCTATAAAATGTCTTGGTTATTGTGCAATTAATTTTGTTGAATAATTATTAATGATGAACTAGTAGATTTACTTTTTATGTTTATAGGTTAGTGTATTAACCATATTTATTTTTAAGAATAGATTAAGGAAAATATTTTTTCTATTAATTATTTTATGGGCCTCGTGATATGATAAATGTTTATTTTTGCACTTAATGCATCAATGATAATTTCTTGGAATCCATTACATGATGTAAGGGATGAATTAGAAATTTTTTAAAGCATAAATATATAATGAAATGTTGTTTACAGAAATATCTGTAGTATATTTCCTAAAAATATTTTTAAATAAAATAATTACTCAACATTATGATAGTGATAAAAATAAAATTTTTTGTCCTAATAACATAATTTTGTTGAACTGATGTAATTTTAAATAATTACTGATTTATGAAACTCGGGCCCTCAACATTTTTTGATCATTTTTTTATTTGTGATTGATGATCTCAATCACTATTTATAAATATATATGCACTCCCACCATTTCCAATATTCACCCTCATCATATGTTCTCCATTATGGAATCCCATATATATTATACTACTTGTAACTGTTATGGTTCCCACATTCCCTTTTAAGGAATGTTTTTTATCTGATTTTACGTTGCGGGTTTCTATGAATAAGTATTTCAAGTATTAATCCTTTAATAACGCATAAAATATTTAACCATGTAATTAAATTTAACAGAGTAGAATGTAACACTATGATTTTTGGTGAATTATATTCTTTATTATTAATTTATACTTTGAAATATTTTACATTTAACATAATAGTGAAAATAGTTTATTTTATATTAAATCACTATATTTGGACTTCATTGTACACAAAAAAAAGTTAATTGTGCACTATAAACAACATAAATATTATCCTGGTCCACACAAAGCACCAATGTCGGATTTCTTTACAAGAAATAATGACTTTCATTTATTTCTTGTGTAATACTCTTGATTAATTTTTACCAAACAATAATATATTATTAAAATATATGTATTGAATTTAGTAGGGAATAACAAATAATTCAAATGAAAAATTTTCAAAAGTATTAAATAATTTTTGAAAATATATCGATTACAAATATATAATATTAATTCATATGTTATCATGAAATTAAAAATGAATGTGAAAAACGATTGAATATTAAGAAAAAAATTAATATTTGGATGGAAACAATGTTATTTTACTCTAATAAATTTAATTAATTAAAATTATTGAGTGAAAATAATGTATTATATTTGTTAATTTTTCAATAAATTATTTTGATATTCATCCAATTGATTTTATAGACGAAAGATAATAAGAAACTTATTTTTACACATAAAACTCAATAATTTTTAATGGTATTTATAATGAATTTTAATGGAGAACCTATTTTGAATCAAATTTTTTGGGAATTTTATAGATTTAATATTTCAATATAAACATTATATTTTTAATAGAAATATAAAAAGTATGTTTTGATAATTTTCGTGTATTTTTCTATAGAGATTCATTTTTTAATGAATAGTTCAAAATATAAGATTTTTATTCAAAACTTATTTTTCATCACATTTATTTATTAAGATAATATATATTTTAATTGGTTTGAATTTTTAATTATATTATATTATTATAAATTAATACAATTTTGGAATTTAGGACCAACATCACAATGGAATTCTATATACAAAGATAATATCCTTTTATTATTTTTACTTTAAAACTCTGCTTTGTCGACCTGACTATGTGATTAATTTTAAGTTAATTTCTGACACTTGAATCATTAGAATTTTGAAAAATGGATTCCATATTTGGAATCAGCATAATTTATATTTTTTAATAAGGTAAAATCATGTTAAAAAAAACATTAGTGGATGTTTTGAAAATTGATTATATAAAAATAAAAAAATATAAGCTTTCATAAGGGCTAAACAAAAAATTTTAGACACAAAAAAACATAGAAACGTGTCCAAAATCCATTGGATGGCCATATATCAACACTGTAATCCAAATAACAAACATTTAATCATTATTATATCCACATTAAACATGAAAAATATTCGTGGAATTATCTCTTCAAATATTTACAATAGTTCCACTCCTCCTTATCTATAAAGGCCACCACATCTCTCTCATCTTCACACCTCTCAAGAGTCTTGGTTTGCCCAAACACTGCTAAAAAAATCACACAACATCCCTCCATTTCTATTAGTAATATATCATTAGGAATAAACTCTTCTGAGGTTTCCATTTGGTATAAAACAAAAGGTGATTACAGATTAAGCGGTGGTTTGAATGACTAGAACGAGAGTCAGACACAAGGTAAAGGGATTTAATCTCACGTTTTATTTCCATGCTATACATGTATGTTTACATCTTTTTCCTTTTTAGTGGTGTATGTACTTATGAATATTTTATGTGATGTATCTTTTAATTAAATTTATGGGTATTCAAATATACATTTTATGATCTTTCATTTATCGGGTTTGAAATTAAAATATTACCGAATCAGGGAAGAAGTTTTCTCTCAATTTCGATTCCTTGAGGATCATGTATTTTTATCCACATAAAATATATAATGAGGATTTTATAATTTTATATTACATGTTAGATAATTAATTTTCTTCCTTTCATGAAATTTTATGTTTCATGTAATATCATTTTCTTATATGGTGTTTACCATCCAAAGATTACAAGTTATAAGAGTTCATTAGGACAATCTCATTGCTTTTCAAGATTTTTTATGTTTATGATTCCTTTGATGAAATATTATGATCCATATCTCATGAACACCGATGGATTTTCATCTCTTATGTTTATTCAAAATATATTAACATATTAGTTCAAATTATTAACTCATTGGTACATAATATAGTTAAGAAATTATTTTTAAGAAAGCCAGATATTAACCTCTATTAAGGCAGAAATCAGTGTACCTTTAAGAAAATGTTCTTAGAAAAGGGTTTCAGATAATATTATAAAAATATCCCAGGATCATTAAAAGAAAATTTTAATCTTTTTTATATTAATAGTTTTTTAAAAGGAATATTCTTCTCTGCGGATGAATGATAAATTTTTATAACCTTTTTACCATGATTTTTTTTCTTTTTACCTCATACAATATGTTCAAATGTGCCTACCATAAATTCTTTGATGATTCCATTAATTTTTAAAAGGTTAACTCTATATAAATTATTCTAAAATTAAATTTTAAAGGAAATTGATTTCATATTGATTTCAAAATTATTTAATATGTTTTTATGGAAAATGATTTTTAAAAAGATTTAGGTTTTAGGATCCTTTTTTTTAATTCGTGAGAATATTTACCTCAGATATTTTTTCCAAAATCCACTTCCATATTATTTTATATAAATTATAACATATATTTATTTAATAAATTCTCTTCTATAAATTTATGCAAAGGTTTTATTCATGTTGAATGTTTAATGGTCTATGATTTAAAAGAATGATTCTTATGAAACCTATTTCACTACCACAGGTTTTATTCTTTTGAAACCCGCTTATATCACTGGGTTATTCTTAACAAAAATTGATTATGTATCCTATTTACTTAAATAACTTATGATGGGGAGAAATGATAATTATACGCATCTAATTTAATGGGTTATGATTTGATGTCTATAAAATATATCTCTTTTTAATGTGTAATGATATGATGAATATTTTGAGACATTGTGGCACTTATATGAATGATTTCATTATGATATGGGTAGGAATTGTACATAATTAAAATGATTTGTGTAATGACATGTTTATATGAGCTCAAAGGGTACATGGTTTGTATCCCAAGCCAGAAAAATAGATGTTACACTGGTTGAAGCCCAATCCTAAAAAAAGAGGGTACTTGGGTTCTATCCAAAGACAGAAAATAAGATTGTATAAGGGTTGTATCCCTAGACTAAAAGCAATACTGTACAAGAGTTGTAGGATAAAAAAATAATAAGGTAAATGGGGGGGTAGTACAAACCTAAAAATGAAAGGGTACATGGGTTATTAGCCAAAGTCAAATCAGGTATATTGGTTATAGCCCACTCCTAATATGTTATATAGGACATGGTAGGTATCCTCGACACAAGATTTAATATTATTATCTAAACTCGAATAATTACACGTCTTATTCATATGTTCTACTTTCATGAATTATGATCTTAATTACCTTATGTTATATGTCTAATGAAATTACAATATTTACTATGATCAATAATATATAGGTTATGTTCTTAAAATGTTATTCTCAAGTTCCATTTCTTTTTGTCCATGTTATGATTATGTATTTCCCTTATTTACCATGAATAAGCATCTAAGATAACCCCTTTATATGTTTCCTTTAATCAAGTTAAAAATAATGGTTCCAGTTATACGTTATAAAGGTGGAGATCATTATGGAAAATGATGATGATATTTCACCAGTATAGAATATTATGATTCCATGATTCTCAAGAAACAAAACTATTACAGTCATTGGGCATCTATTTTTTTAATATACAAAATATTATTCTAAAATAATGAATTATCCATTCATATATATCCTGATTGACTATATTTAGGTTTCTTTACAAATACTTTTGATTATCTATATTTCATGGGGTATATGGTCTCGTAGTTACCAAATATGTAATGAACTTTTGTAACAATTTTTCTTGTTGGATACATTTGATAAGCTATAAACCTATATTCTTTTCGAGGTGTATATATATATCCATTGACATGTTATATTTTGAATATCCTTATTCTCATAAAATTGTATATTTTATCTATTATTATTAAATTCAAGGGGCTTATTGTTCAAATATATCAAATTGGTACGGGTCAATTTGAAATATTTAATGAATATTTTCCTCGAGAATGTTTTATTGATATTTTAATGGTATTTCAATACATCAATGACAACAAACCATGTTACCACTTATCCTCCACATGAAATATTTTTTATGGAAACCATAAAAGTTAATTCTTTGGTTTATTAGGTTTGTTTCAAAGAGATAGTTATTAAACACATTCCCTTTTAATGGGTTAACCATGTTTCCATGATATTGTTAATTAACCCATTTCTTCTCATGGATTAATTATGTTTCAATGATATTTTTATTTAAGCTGATTCTTTTACATGAGATAATCATTTTTCAAAGATATTGTAATTTTACCGAATTATTTTCATGTGTTAATTATGTTTCCAAATGATTTTTATTTAGCCTATTTCATTTACACGAGATAATAATGTATCAATGAAAATGTTATTTAACCCAAATCTATCCATGGGTTATTTATGATTCAAAGAGATTTATATTTAAAAACATTCATTTAAATATGTTATTCATGTTTCAAAAATATTTTTATATAAATTGTTTACTTTCCACTGTTTAATCATTGTTTGAAGGGGTAATTGGTTTCTCCAATGTGTTCATGAAAAATATTGTGTGAGATTATGTTTCCATGGTATTTATACATTTGATTGGTTCTTACAAGTTAGTTCAATGACAGGTTTTTCCATGACATACCAAGGATGGGTGGGTCCAAGATAGTACTCCAATTCAATGGGTACAAAATTAATCCTTATTGTTATTATTTTTACAAGTGTGACATTTATTTAAGTCAATATTATGGGTTTTCAATTTGTATTATTGAAATGAAAATTTTGTCCTATGTAATGACAAGTTTTCTTTATGATTTTTATAGGTTCATAATTTTTCTAATGATCGTGATTGATATAACATGAATCATGATTATTGATTCTAGTGAAACGTTCATTTTCTATGTTTTCATAGTTGATGGTACATATATTGATGTGTATGAGTTATTTTATGATTATGTCATGCACTTTTATTTTTTCATCACAGCCTTATCCACTCTTATTTTAATGGATGAAATTTAATTCTTTATTCTTATGATTACCCATAATGAGAATATGAGATCTCCATTATTATTTTTATTTTTACACTTGTTTTAATGAATGATGTTGAAGGATTTATATCTATGACATTTTTTATATGGATTATTTCAATGACCTATTATGAAATAAGAAATTCTATGTGAAATGGGAGAAATGTAATTTTTTTGACATATGATTCCATGTAAATATGATATGTTTATATAATAATATTTTTTGAATTCACTAAAAATCTAAACATAAAAGGTCCTCAGGGTTATAAATGATACATATTTTCATTTTTATTTTGTAAGGATTAGATGATAAATTTCTGCCATAATTATAGTAATCAATTCCAAAAATTTAATGTAATGTATTTCTTAACATGATTTGATAATGTGGGTTTAGGGTTGTTATAGTTAGAATAAAAAGATAGGTAATATTACTATAGAGATTATGATTTTTTAATGTGAGGATATATTAATATTTATAGATACATTCATTAGTCTTTATGATTATATTTGATTATATGTTAAAAGTATTATACACCCCATTAAGGCTTTAATTAATGTGATCTTAAAGTGTTTTTTGGAGACAATTTTAGGAGAGGTGGTATTTTTAACCCCTAAGATCAAATAAATGTGTTTTTAGGGAGGAGTGGGTTTCCATGGTTTAACAAAAAAGGGGAAAACCCATTTTCTAGCAATTTTTTTATTAATTTATTAATAAATATATAATAAATTTACTATACCTTTTAGAGATATGTTTTATTTAAAAGTTCATTTTAGTGCTTATTTAATTAAAAACTCTTCTTGAATACTAATCATTTGGAGAAAAAGATTTGATATTTCAATAAATTTATTAAAGGATAAAATTAAAATCATAATATTTGTATATCTATACATGGACTACATGGTATTATAATTATTAAACATTAAAAAAATTATATTGAAATAAAAGGTTGATTTATTACCATAATTTCTAATGACTTTAATTTCTATTTTTCACACCTATCTACCATGTTCTTTTTTATTCATTGACATACTATTGACCATGATCTATATTAGTATCTATTTTTTCAAATGCAATTAGTTTTTTCTTCAAAATAAATATTTTAATTTCCCACCTATGGTTTCCATGTATTGAATCTCAGTCATACTTATATTTTGGTGAACTTTAGGTTTACCATTTCATTTATATGAGGATATTTTATATAACTATTTTATAATGTGGGATTGATAATTTGTTTTAAAAAATCTTAATAATTTAATAATGAAGATGAATTTTTAGGGATAAATTCAATTTATGGGTGGTAGGATGTAATATCCTGGGATTTTAAGAAATATCTTCTTTAAAAATAATTTAAATTCATTGATGGATTTTGTATCATCAAATGAACAATTTATCTTGAATTATATGACACATTAAGTTTTTTTAAGATTTAACATAACACTGAGTTTCTTAGATAACTTTTGATAGACATAAGAATTTGTTATATAGGAAAATTATATACTTCTATTAATATTATTTAATATTCATGTTTTTTATCTTTTAATTGAAGACATGTAATAAGACAAAAAATGTACACTTTAATAAATTTTTATGACAAAATAAAATTTATTTTTTAAATAATAAAAAAATTATTTGAATATATTTTATATATTTACATAGGAATAATATTATTTTTATGAAAATAGATTAATTTGGAAGTTTAGTTCAAAACTGCAATTTTTACATATTATTTTATATAGTCAAAAAAATGTTTTAATTAGTATTAATGTATTTTCAATGAAATTTTATATTATTTAAAACAATTTAGTTCATTGGAATCAATTTCATAGTGAATATATATACTTAACCATTTCAATCTTTTAGACTATTCTCCTGAAAATCATAATCTATCACAGTACAAACAAGATTTTTTTATCTAATTTATACTGCTTCTAGGATTAGAGTTGGGAAAAATAGATTCCATAATTTGGAATCATCATAATTTTTAATTTATAGTAGGGTAAACTAATTTTTTGAAAAAAATATATGGGTAAGTAATTCAAAGTAATTACATCGACTAAGGTAAAAATATGATTACACAGTGGTTAGCCTTTAATCAGAAGAGTCTAAATGATCAAAAAACTTGTCCTAAATGAATTATCCTCCCATATTTATACCATATCCCCCATGGGGACTGAAATTTGTGTTACATTGTGACACATGTTCAAGAATGTGACCGATATATTCAGAAAAGAAATAAAAAACACAAAAAATGTACCTTCTATGCTTTTAATTCCTATAATGTTTTAGTGTATAGAAGAAGTTATATAGTTTAAATTGTAAACATTATTTTGAATAATAAATTATATTTATAATCATGATAGTTTATCTCTAATTTTTGTATTCGATATAATTACATTAAATTCTTAATAAATTCCATTATATTAATAATTTAGTTCTTAATTAAATAAAATAAATCATAGTAAAATATTTAAAATGAAGAAAATTATATGAATTATTTTGTTACCTTATTTTATTAAAGGAATAAATCATTTTAAATATCTAAGAAATTTATATATTTTAATTCAATAATTTTAAATATATTTATAAATATAAATTATGCAATTAATGTCAAAAATGGAATTAATGTAATTTGGTAATAAATTATATTTTATTTAAATATTTAATATTAACTAAAAATTCTATTATTCAAAAATTGATTTTTATTTTATAATAAAAATCAAATACGAACCATTAGTAGGGTAATTTAACTTTTATAATAATCACATTGACCCATTAATAGTAATAACATTGTTAGAGTATTTTGGGTTAATGTAATGTTTTTGTGTGTTGCATTTGTTTATATTAAACATAATTTCAAAAAATATGAAATTTTTATTATATAAGTTATATATAGGATTTTAGAATCCATGGTTTTAAATTTTAAAATAAATATAACTTTAATTTAGGCTTAGTGGTTAAATTATATAGGTTTGAAAACAACTTACCTTAATAAACACCCAATTTGGTAAAAGTGGGAAAACAAAGAAGTTATGGAAAAAATTATAACAATGAAATTATTTATTTGTTTATTTGTTTTTTATTCAAAATAAATTCACTTTAATATGTTATTTGAATTTTTTTCCATATCTGTTAAGGGAGACCTCACAATTATGTTTACCTTATTATATTTATATGAATGCCACTCCCCCTCCTATATTAAAAGGAATGCACTCCACCTACGTCATCACACATCTCAAGACAATTGGATCATCCAAAATTTAAAAAAATAAGATCCAAAAAATCTATACTACATACCAAGAATCATATCTTTGGATAGAAAGTAATCCATGGAAGTACATTGGTGTATGCCAAAAAGAGTTACACGAAAATGAGGTATCATTCCTCAACAATCAAAATGTTTGTATTTATTTATAAAAACAAGTCAATATTTATTATTAAATGATTATATAATAACATCAGTATCCAAAATATAGTTATATTTTTTTATGATATGGGTTTTACCAATAAATATACAAACTTACATCAAATTGGATACGAATATACCATTTGTGTGTACGGCTAACTACCTCCTCGTGAAATGAGGTCATTTTTTCCATTACCATATCTCAAAATTTGGTATTATGATAAAACATTTTCTATATTTTATATATGATATCTAATTTTTTATAATAATTCTTTAATTTCTATATAACACATACCTTCATGATTTCCATTTTTAAAATAAAATAAAATGCTCTGCGGACGTGTGGGTTACCACCTCCTCAAAGCGATGTGAATACTTTTACATCACCAGAATTATATATATATGTAAAAATGATTATATAATATTTTATTTATGATATATTGATAATTATATAAATATAAATATTACTTTCCAGCTTTTCAAAACAACAATAAATAAATGAAGACATTACCCATGTGTACGTATGACTTAATGTCTCTATGATAATAATGTTGGTTCATTTTTTATTACCATAATTAATTTTTTTAAAAGTACTATTTTTGAATTAATATGATAATTATATAATTATTATTATTTTGGATATGTTTTAACAATTACCCCTTTGACCATTGATGACCTACCCATGTCGTTTTTGACATATAAATCGAATTACATCAAAACATTTAGCTTAAACATTATTGGGAATGTAATTGTATATAACATATGTATAAGTGAAATATAATTAATAATAAAATTTTAAATCTTAATGATGAAATTTTATAATTTTCATCAATTTAATAATCAGGAAGATATAGTACAATCATAACAAATCCAACTTAAGGTAAGGGATTCTTGTCACACCTTTACATTCATTAAAAATACATCATACTCACAACATAGTAGTTTTGTATATTATATATACTTCCCTTTTGATATATTTAATCTTGAAATATTTGTATATCGTGGTATATAAATTTTTTATTGGATGATTATTACATTTTCAATTTCATATTCTTATGTTTCCACATTTTAAGTGGGTTCATATATTTGTTGCTATACGTCTTGTGTATTTTTTAGTGCATATATTGCCCATTAATTTATCTGATGTTACTTATCCAAATATTTATGTGATTAACACATAATATTTATGATCTATCTTTCACATGGTTTACCCTTTCAAAGTTACCACATTGGTAATGGACTATTGTCATAATTTTCGTTCTTTTAGAATTTTAAAATTTTATAGTCATATATTATTTTATGTGGTTTATATACTTCTCATTTGACATGCAATTTCATGAATATACTTATTCTCATGATATTATAATTTTCATTTATTATTTTTTCTTTTAATGGGGTTAATGGTTCAAATGGTTCATAGTGGTATGGGATGCTCTGGAATGTTTATAGGTTATTTTATTTTAATTTTTTTAATGACTTTTTATTGGTATCTCCATTCCTCAACATCAAGAAACCTTGTTATTAATTGTCCACCACTGAGGATTTTTTTATTGATAATATCCTCCTTCATTATTTGTATAGATTATGTATGTTTTAAATAGATTTTTATTTAACCCATTTCTTTTCCAAGGGTTAATCACATTTCAAATATGTTGTTATTTAACGGATTTATTTTCATGTCTTACTAATGATTAAAATACATTGTTATTTAACCCATTTATTTTCCATGGGTTATTCATGTTTCATTGATAATTTTATTTAACCCATATATTTTAAAGGGTTACACATGTTCCATATATATTTTAATTTAATTAATTTTTTCCATGGTTTAATCATGTTTCAAGGATATTTTTATTTAGCCAATTTCTATCTATGGATTATTCATGTTTCAAAGATATTGTTATTTTACCCATTCCAAATATATGGGTTATTCATATTTCAAATATATTTTTATAGAACCTATTTATTTTCCATAGTTTAATCATGTTTTAATGGGTAATAAGCTGCTTTAATGACTTTATGAAAGATCTTATCTGTGATGGTTTGAAAAGTATACTTTAATATTTGATGGGTTGTTACCTGGTAAACCAATGTTGGGTGGTTTCATATAGACTGAGAATTGGTGGGTTCATGTTAACCCACCAAATGATTTTGGTATGGAATTTGTCTACAAGGATATTCCATTTAAAATAATGAAATGTTTTTTAGTCTACCGTATGGTTATTAAATTTTTAAGAGTGAAATATAAATGATGTCTCAAGTATGTAGATGTTTTATTTATGATTTATTTATGTTTATATGGTTTCAAATGATTGAGATTGATATAACATGGCTAATGATTATTAATTATGATGATTCTTTTCATTACAACAGTTTCATATTTGATGCTCTATGTATTGATGGGTATGAATCCATTTATGATTCTCTCAAGAACATTTTTTATGTCATCATACACTAGGCACTGTAATTCTCATTGAATACTTTTAATTTTGAATACCTATGTTGACCTTTACTTAGCATCTGAGATCACCTTTATTATGAATAATTTTCCCCATTTTTTAAATAATGATGTTGACCTATTTTTGTCTATAAAGGATGTCACAAGGATGATGGTGATGGCCTACTGTTAAACAAGAAAACTTATTTTAAATTACAGAAATTTACTTTTTATAACTTATGAGTCCATAATGATATGTGTTTTTTATGTATTATTTTTTGTAATTATATTAAAAATTAAACCAAAATACCCTCTACGTTATACATGATAAAAGTTTTCTTTTTTTTATCTTAAAAGGGTTAGTTGTTAAATTTTTCTGACAATTATCAGCATAAATTCCTAAAATTTAAGGTCCTTGATTTCATCACAAGATATGAGAATGTTGGTTCGGTGTTATTATAACCATGGTACTATAATTTACTAAAAGAATTAAAGACAAAGGATAAATAATTACAAAAGGGATTAAAATTTTTGAGTGGATCACTACTCACATGTCCTCATAAATTAATGACGAATAGTTTGTAGGGATCCATTAATCCCAAATTGAGAACAATTACATTATCTTCTTAATTTAACCAGAATCCACTACATGGTAAGACTCCATATATGCATGTGAAGCCACGATGTTTTGGTGGCTGGGGGAATATAGACATTTAACCCATTGAGGTTGTAATATACATGGAATATTCTTTGTTCATGCCCTAATGTAATCAAAATATATCTTTAAATTAGATTCAATTCATATATTATTCCATTCATGGTGGAAAGTTTTCTTGATGGATTGGATCAATTATAACTATTTAACATCATCTGATGTTTAATTAATAATAAAATGTAGGAAGCCTACTTTAACGAAGCTATGATGGGTGTAGAAGAAACCACCATACCCTAATGGAGATAGTTCACTAAAACCTCCACCATCAATATTCACCATTATCTACATAGAGGTTGTGTAATCTAGTTGAAATTTTTTTGGACATGTGTTCATTTTTCAATTCCATTTAGACTGAGAATCCATAACATACTAATGCTAGAGAAGTAGTATTACATGGAACCTGTTTGAACACATCAAGCATAAAAGATATAAATGTAATAGGTCATGGTCCCTACATTATAGGAGAGATCCTGAGTGTAGAATATCACCATGGTTCAAGATATACATGTGTATTAATGGGAATATCCAGTGGCTATCAATATAAAGTCATAGAACCATTAATTTTGTACAATGTCTATTATGGGATGAAGAAGGTAATCGAACTAGTTCCCTATACATATGAAAATTCCCAAGATCCCCTATACGAACTCTCATGGATTAGTGATAGATATACATCTAGAAAATAAATTATGAATGGTCTTTATATCACCCATGAAGATATGGAAGGTTGTTGTGAACTGGATCACAACCCATTTAATTTTAATATTAGTGGGAACCGATCTTCTCAAAATTTTAAGAAGGTGTCATTCTCATTTAACGGTAACTACTAAAATAATTCATACATATTATATTTTACTCATGGTTACATTATTTTTATAAATATATAATAAAACATTGATAATTGTTTATTCAGGTGATATTTCTAAATATTCTCCTCCAATTTCATCCTATGAAAATTTTAATTAGTAGTTTATTTGTATATATTCTTTTTTCCCACATTTAAAACATATTCATCTACCCTTAATAAATATTCCCATGTTATTTTTATTCTATTAATGATTTGTAGGATATTTGAAGCATTTATTTCCATGGATATTATCACATATAATATAATACAAATCTATCATTACCTTATTTGATATGTTAGACAATTCATTAAGGAAGAGATTTTTTGTCATTATAGAAGGTATCTTGTTTGAAATATTTATAATATTTCACATTCCGTTTCCCATTAAATTTTGTTTCTTATATAAACAATTATAGTAATGTTTCATATATTCAGTGTTATCATGTTTCCTTTCGGTTCATACAATTGGATAAAAACCAAAATAATAGTAAAATAAACAATAATCATAGAGGGAAATAATATGATAATTAAAACCATATATAGGATATCTAAATCTTGAAATCATATTTTTAGTATATGTATAATTAGGATTAATATTGGAAATTCATGGACATTATCTATTAAAATATACTATAAATGTCCAAAAAGGATTTATTAATTAACCTATTCATATTCCACGGGGGTCTAAATCCGAGTGTGTAGTAAAAGAACATTCATCGTGCCCTATAATGACATTCATGATATACTTGACCAACTATTTTCAATGTTATTACACCTAGGTCCATCCATTCCAAAGCAATGTGATAATTTTGTATCAATACAGTGATATATTTTATAGGAATGCTAAAAAACATATACATTAACAAAATTTTGATGTATTATACTATATATAGAAATTTTCTCAGAATTTATTAGTGAGTTATGTTATCTATTATTTGTTTCCTTAAATATAGTTCTCAATGTTTCCACTACACATCCTTTGATAACAACTGTAAAAACACCTACACAAATAACATAGTGTTTTCTCTATATTATTTCATTGGAAAAAGATACAAGCTATTTGAATGAGAGATCAATTTATTAGTCCTAAAAGGACATATACATATATGATTTTTATTTTAAATTTGAAATATAAGAACCCTATAATATGAAAAATTATATCATCCTTGTTATTATTCATAATATCCTTCTTCATATCCTATGGAAAATAAAATAAATAATGGTTGAGCACAGAATCCCAATAAGGGTTATGTACAATGTAAATTATAATGAGTAGAAAATGAATTATCAATATTGCAAGGTTAATAAGGGAAAAATATGTCATTTAATCAACACCATGTACATGATATTCATCCATGGTTAACTTCAATGTGTTATACTCAAGGATAATAACAACTGAATTATAAATGAATCAAATTCACAATGTTGGACATCATGATTTGAGAAATTATTATATCTTTTACATTTGAGATCATGCACCAAGACATATTAAATATTGTGTTGGTATACATCTAAACCCCATTGAATAAGGCCTTACAACAAGTTTTTCTCATGATAAATCTTAATTCCTAGAGGTTCTATCTATAACCAGGACACACCCATAACCACATGTCCAATTAATTCCTTATATATGAAATAATAAATTTAATTTTTAAATTGTATTCATTGTAAAAAATAATCCATATTGTGTAAATTATATAAAATACATTTTTTTCCTTATTCAATAAAAATAATTTCAGAGTAAAATAACATATATAGATTCGATATATTTTTTTATGAAATATGTAATCCATGATTAAATAGAAAATATATTTTTTACATGAAATGTAACGTTCAATGAAATAAGATCACAATAAAGTGAATTTTTTAATAGAAATTTTCTGACTAAAAAATTGATAAGAAATAATAATAAAAATTAATTGATTATTAATATAGTTTTAAAAAAAATTAATTTGTGTTAGTGGATAAAAACATAGAAGTTAAATATTAAAAAAAATTATTCCTTAATTATTTTTTATTTTTAACCTAATTTAAAATGTGTGGAAGAAGAAAAATATAATAAAACGTTTATGTTGGTAGGAATATATTTAAATATTTTATATGATAAAAATAAACATTACTTTTGACATTTGTAAATAAAGTCGAAAATGATCATTTCAAAAAAAATTAAAAAAAAATCATATCGAACCATTTAAAAGGTAAAAGATAACATAAAATTCCCTTGATAAATAATTTTATTGATAAAAGTAACTTTTATAAATTAATTTTGATAAATATAAACTAGGATGAAAAATATACCCTATATAAAACATAAATTGGATCATTTTTAATTTAATTGTTTTATGAATTCAAGTGAAATAGAGAAGAAAATTTAGATGAAATTCTGAAAACTCATTAAATATCAAGAGGATAAAAAATATTTGAATTTAATGAAGGATGGTATATAATATATATTCAATGAAATATATTATAAATCCTAAAAATGAACTTAAAAAATTACACATCTTTGGAAACAATAAAATTTTAACCACATGAAACTATAAAAGGTAATTGAAACAATAATTATCATAAATAAATAATTAATCACACTAAATACATCAATGGGGGGGGGGTATATACAAAAAATAAAAATAAATAGGTTCAAAATAAAAAATAGGTTTCATTGGATTTTATATTGAAATGAAATACATTTTAGATATCAAATCATATATTATCTACTTATAATATCTTATCACCCATTGATTTACATTCTTTTAGTATTATCATTTTATTGAGTGTTAACTGCTTAGTTTTTTCATTTATATTTCAGAATTAAAATTCCAATTCATTTTAATAGGTTATACTATCTTCATCTAAAAATTTATATTTATTTTATAAATACCACAATTATTCATTGGATAAAAATTCTTTTTAATAATTGTTGAATTAGAGTAATAGAAAATGAATAACATCACTCCGTGGATACGGTGGGTCATACGTTTTTTTATCAATATAATAAATTTTTAATGAGTGAAAGGGTAAGGAAATAGATGATATATTATATTTCTAGAATCATAAGTATTTTATAATTATCATTTATATTCATTACATCTATATTTATAATCATTCAAGTAAAATGTTGATAAAAATAAATTACACCACTACATGGAGATGATAAGATGTACCTACACATGAAAGATATTTTCAATTTTTATAGTATTGAAAATAAATGGAAAATGGTTCCCATAATCATAATAACATCTTGGTATATTTTTAAAACATTATTTTTTATTTTAGTACGATACAACATATTTATATTAGTAGCAGAGGAAATAATTTTCTAAAAATCGGTAAAAATGATTTCATATTATTTAGTAGAATCTCTTTATATCCCTCCTTAAGGAAACATGAAATGGCCTTTCAAAAAGACCATATCCTATAGTTAATAGATATTTTAATATAACAAATAAATGGGTTGGTTTTGGTTAAGATATATGGCTTAATGTGGTGTAAGGATTATGAAGGAAGGGTGCCCTTTTATAAGGGAATGAAGGGACGCATTTGGAAATTATCGATATAATATAATATAATATGTGACTAACACATTTTAAATGAATATAACGAGGATAAGGGATTAATATAACCACCCAATAATATATATATATAGTTAACTATCATTTTAAAACTTATTAGTTTGGTTTAAGCCCATGGTTACGTAATATTAATTTAAATGGTGGTAATGACTTTTTCAACACTAATGGTTATAATTATTCTTTTAATGTTAATATTTATTTATAAATATAAAATTGATGAAATTGGATAACCTTTATGAATCATAATTTCACTCTTTAATGTTTTTTATTTTATGCTAATAATTTAACAGAAATATTATTTTTCATAAAATTCCATTAATGTGATTGTGACAGTATTTTATCTTAAAATACATGAAATAGAAATGTAATTAAAATATAAAATATTTATAAATTATTAATATTGTATATTGTTCTTAAAAAAACATGAAACTCAATAATTTATCTGAATTATATTACTTTTATATCTTTTAAAATCATTTACTTGATTTCTCACTCCTTGCACAACCACTTTTTAAATGTTGTGTATTTATTTAAGGTAATTATTTAATGATTGAAAAATAAAATTAAATTACCATAAAAAATAATTTATTCATCTATAAAATAACCATTTAAACTTGAAAATAAATTATATTTTATCCATTTACAAGAGATTAGGTACATTAAGGTAATGAAAGTGATTGTTTGTATTTATTCTTTACTTAAAATAATTTAAAAATCATAATCAAATCTAAATAGAATAATAGTCATATATTAAATTTATAGATGATTATGGAGTAAAAATACAAATAAAATCAAATATATAAAAGGTTTTTGATGAAATTTATGACCTATTACATTTTTTTGACACTAATTAACTTCTTTTACCATTACCTTAGTTACATATATGTAATATGCTTACTATTCATGTTTACTAAAAATAAAAGGTGAATATTCACCAAATATAATCATAATGATTCAAAATATAGAAAATATTATATAAAATTAAATTACTATAATTTTCATAATATAAATTAAAAACCGTACCAAAAACTAGGAAATAAAATAATTTAAAAAAATGTATTTTTAAAGTATAAAAATGTTTCTATATCAAAATTCATCATAATTTCAATTATAATCAAATTAACTGGATTAATTTTAGTAAAAATTAATTAATTAAATTTCAAAAAAAAAAATCAATCATAATTGATAATTTTTAAATAACAAATTAAAAAGAGTGTTTAATGTCATTAGTTTTCAATATTCACTAAATAATCAATATTTCTAGATAAATCTCAAAAATTTATCTTATTCAAAATTTCATATATATATTTCAAATATGATATTAATTTTATAAATTAATATTTATAAAATTAGGATATATTAATTATATTATTTATAAACAAAATGAAATAAAACATATTTTTGATGAAAAGTAACATTAATTCGTAAAATGAATTTATTCTTATTCTATGAAAAGTAACAAAACTAAATTAATGATAAATTTCTTTATAAAATATATTATTTTAATATATGTAATCAATTTCTTATATATAATCATTTATTTTTTTCACAAATACCTACCCAAAAACTAGGTTATTATAGTTATATTTGATCAATAATTTTGGCAGTTTATTTAAGATCGTAGATGCATGTGGTGTACATTATCCAAAATAGTAGTCTTTCGGAAATAAAAAATAATTCTAAATATTTAGGTATTACATTTCTAATTATAGATTCGATTCATTGATCTCCATTATATATAATCTATTAAAGGACATGATAATGACTATCTCGTGTTTGCTAGTGGCTAGCATTGGAGAAGAGGTGTGGTGTTGGGTCTTCATGGATCATGGTGTGGTATATATAGTCGATGGACTAGAAAAATAGGCAAGTTATGTCGATGAAGTTCCATAATGATAGGGGCAGTACTATGTAACCCCTCACTCATGGTAATTGTATTGCCATTCATAATAACACATGAATTTTATGAAAGCAATAAGATATATGTGGAGGCATATACACAATTTGAGCTTCATGGTTGTAGAGTCGACCCCTAACACGATCACAAATACTTTAAAATTTCATATCATTCAATTTGTATAATTAATTTTTTACTATATTCTCTTCCAACATATAATTAAAATATTTAAAACAAGGTTCATAAATATTTCAAATCAATTTTTTTCAGTCAACCTAAATTCCATTTCTGTAATGCTCAATGAATTTTTCGTGTATTATTTAAAAAACACATTGTTAAAGTTCATGAGAGAAAATTCACAATGAAGAATTGTTTTCAAAATAAAAAAACATTATCATGAATTGAAATTATAAAATAATCAAATTTTAAAATTTTAAAAATATACCATCCATGATATTTTTCATTTAGTAGTTTATTTTCCATTATAAAATTGAGTCAAAGAGTAAAATTTAAAAATTTTAAAATTAATGAATGGATTCACCATTAACATAAAAAATGTATATATAAATAAAAATATATATTAAATAACCTTTTAAATAAGTATAAAAATATTTTTAATTCATAAAAATGTAAAATTTACCACGTAATAGGATTAATATTTGGGATATTTTCAATGAAGTATAAAAATTTCAAATTTCCATCTCTCATCTACTACCCCCATCAATAGTGAATGGGAAAATTACACAACCTACTATAAAATATTAATGGGATGTTTAGCTTGATGGTTCTGTGGGATGTCAATGGGGTACCCCCGAACTACTCAACTGTGACCCCATTCAAGTGATTACAAAAAAAACAACAACAATATTATTATTGTTATTATTGTTATTGTTGTTATTGTTATTGTTATTATTATAATTAATCTTTATCATATTCTTCTTCAGGTTTATACCTATCATAATGCAATATTTGTAATGGGTGGGTGTTGAAAACTATTGAACTAGGGTTCAAATCAACAAAGATACAAATTAAAAATAGCTCTATCGTCTCAATTATATTGGTTGTTATATTTATATTTGTATCAGGAACTATACATTTAATTTTATTAAAATACTTACAAATAATTTTTAAGGATTATAGACCAAATATAAATAGATAAAATTCTACTAAAATCGTCTTTATTACCTGTTTTAAAGGGCCTTTCATCCCTATGTAATAATATTGAGTAATTAGAGGTGTTTTACTCTTAAGGGTTCGTGAGGGATGTCCTTGTTGAATAATATCCTATGTTTTTTTATTTCATGTACATATACCCCAAATAACATTATAACTTATTTATTAAGTCTAAAATGTCATTTAAAATTATTACTTAAAAAATTAAATTCATGGATTGGTAAATAAAACATTATAATACAACAAAATAAGATTCTTCACTCCTTTGTAATCACCAAAAATAGTGAAATAATATAATAATATTTATATAAAATTATCCAAAAAATGAATTAATAGAAGATATACCTATATCATCGAATGTATTATTAAATTTATCATTGACTATAATTCATTATTAACCTACATAATAGGGTAGATATTGTATTTCAATTTCAATAAAAAAATTAGAAATTTATGTTGAACCTTTAAGGAATAATTTTTTTGGCCTATGGTGGTTATGTGATCAAAATACTCTCAAAATCATAATCCTCAACAATAATAAAATATACTATATTCTTTTCAATTCTAATTATAAATCTATTAATTCAATAGAATTATTTATTTCTAGTTTTTTTACAAAAATTTATTCCATAAATAATGTCATCACATTCAACCAATCTAAAATATTTCTTAGAGTGGGTTAAATTAATATGGACTATCATAATGTTTTATGTTGATTAAAATTTATAACATAGAGATTTTATTTGGAAATTTCTCATAGATCCATGAAAATAAAAATATACATAAATGATTGGTCATATATATTTTAGACGTAATAAAAGAGGAAATAATTTTTAGAAGTGTAAAATGTAGAAATATTAAATTATATCAAATTTAAATCCCTTTAAAAGATATTAAATAAGGATTATTATAGTAAAGTTGGTGAGATAAATCATTATCAACAATCTGAGAAGAAATGTACCATAGTAAAGTTATCATATTATATGAATGATGAATTTTCCTCAATAAATAAAAAAATTAATCTACATTATGAAAGTAAAATTAAATAGGAATTTTATATAAATGTGCTACATATAGAATATTGTGAATATAATTTCCTTGAAATATAATTATATATGATAACCTCACTAGACCAAAAAATATATTTATAGATATGTGACTGTTGATATTTATTAAGGGTAATAACTCAGCTAGTGATGTGACTATGGTATTTATCCATAATAAGGTAAATATAACAAAAATTTCCACAGTTAATGAAGTGTAATAACATTTTTCAACAATTTTTTTGTTTAATTTGTCGATACACTTAAATAGATATTAGTTAATATTAATGGAAAATGTCATATAGACAAGATATAAGAGAATAGATGTCATTTTATAGAATGGAAAATAATATATGAATTATTTTTAAATAATTACCAAAATTTAATAACATCTATAATTATTATAGAACATTAATTGAAGGAATATTTTTCAATGAAGGAGTATGAGTCATATAAAAATGAAATAGATTTTTCAGATTTTTTAAATAAATTATATGAAATGCTAAAAAATATTTTATATTGAATAAAATTGATTAGCTTGATGAATTATTTTGAAAATTTAAACGAAAGAGATCTATTAAAATATATGACATATATTGAAAATTTGGTCAAATTACAGATTATTGGAAAATGGACCATGCTATTCATTATAGTTATAAGACACAAAAGATTTCATATACCAATGGAATTAGATTATTCTATTATTATTTTAATAGTAGTTATGTTTATTCAAACCATATCTATATGTAATTTAAAAACATATATTTTTTATATATATTCACAAAATATATGTTAAATCTTTAAGTAGTCTTGGAAAATATTTATTGGATCCAATTCCACACAATATGAGGAAATATGAATTTTTACATATATACGTTTCATTATTAAATATATTAAATATGAAGATACAAGAATGATATAACAAGGAAAAAGTTTTTTTTGAATTATTTTATTATATGAAGTAAATCTCCATGACTAATGAAATTGTTTAAAAAAGAATACTTAATAGAAAATATCATCATATGGTAAAATTTTCCATTAAATACACATTAAAAATGAATTAGGAAAAATCCTTTTGGGATACCAGCCTCTGAGCAGCTTCTCCCCTCCCGATCGCGGCGGCTAGGGTTCCCCTTCGGCCTCGTTTTCTCATTCCCCTACAGCCTATATTGTTCTCGATTCTTTATTCCTATGGATAACCTCGGCACATGCATGTCTTGGGGACAGCGCAGCCTGTTGGGGTTCTATTTTGTTTCGAAGTTGTCTTCGGCTTTGTTCCCGGCGACGACGTTACTCGGCGGAGCACCGACTTCTCAGGTCAGTTCAGCGTGGCTTGCCTCTTGGTGACATCGGCTCCATGCATGGCTCATATCATCATGGCTCAGACCTTGAGACGAAGGCGTGGTGCAGAATGGATCCGGCCTCCATTAGTCTGGTGTGACCAGGCGTCATTTCTAGCTTGCTTCCAGTGTGGGTCGGTGACAGATCTGGAGTGGCTCTAAAGAGGGAGGTCCTTGATTCTGGTGTTCAGACTTCATGGGGTTGGACTTCCTACATGTTTGATCTTGATAATTTTCCATTTTTTGTTGCGATGATTTGGTGGATATGCTTCTGTGAGTGGATTTCAGCATGATAAAGGTGGTGATACGATGGTTTGTTCGCGTTTGATTTTGAATGTGTTGATGTGGTGGTGGAATTCGTGAATTTATTGGATGTTTTTCTCCATAAAATGAATGCTTTACCTGTAGCCTATGGATTTGGAGGCTGATTTCTATTGTTTGGTTTGGTTATTTTAGAGTGATTTTCTTCGTGGATGGATTCTTTTGATAAATGAAGTCTAAGGTTTGAGAGTCAACACAACTTTTTTCAGTTATAGGAATGGCTTCAGATGTGGTTTTGGGCAGAGGTTTTCACCTGGTCATTGCTTATAGATTTGGATGTTTGATATTGTATGGATTTTCCATAGGTTCCATGCCCATGCAGTCATGCATGGGACTTCCTACCATAAAGCGATGAGCAAGAGAACCATATTTAATGTTTATGAAGATGGGTGGAGCTCTTTTTTGTGATTTGAATAATTTTTTTTCTTAATCTTTTGTACCGTGGTGCTTTGAATTATTTCATATTTGAAGTCATGTATGGTTTCTCATTATTTCTTTAAAAGTGTTTTAATTATAAAAATAGTAATTTTTAGTCAGTAAACTTTTCTATTACAAGGACTTTTTAAAATGTGAAATGTAAATCAATGTTCTTGGTGAAATGAACAAAAAAATGAAAATATATAATTGAGAATAAATAAAAGTAACATTGATTTAAATAAGGTTCAATTTTGTTGATAAAAATATTTCACATATTGTTTGAAATGATTTGAATGTTTAATTTAAATTGAAGAATTTTTATAGATATACGATAATATAAAAATCATTATATATGTAAAATAAAAAATGCTTATAGGAAATAAAAGCATGTGTTAATAAAATTTGTAGTGAGACAAAATAAATTAAGACAGTGGAATACTTTCATAGATATTTTGAAGTGAAAATATAAAATTATCTATTCTATTTGGGAAAATAACACTATACATATAAAGGATATTTAATATGGGTTGGAGGTTCCCCTAGATAATATTAGAAAATATTAAATTTTTTTACTTTAGTTTATGATAATAAAAACTTGAAGTGTGTATTCTCAAATCAATTAGAGAGTTATTATTATGATAAATGATGGAAATATTATTATAAAAAAATAGAATATATTAATTTAGTCTAAATATTTAAAGGGAATGATTTTCTAAAAATTTTACCTTAATAAAAATTATCGAAAATGTTATAAATTTGTAGGGATATGAATAAGGAAAAAAGGATTATAAATGAAATGGACTACTTAGTTATAATAATAAATATTCCCATGAATTTATTTATATTAAAATAACTAAATTAAGGTTACTTGATATTAAACATCTAATTGTATTTTTTAAAATTATTTAAAATACATTGAACAATAAAATGTAAAGTAAAATAGACAATAGATAAGGATATTTGGTCAAGTGCAATGAAATAAAAATACACCAATTAATGGTTCTGTAGAGTACAACCCCCCATTGAGTGGGGAGGGGTGAATCATTGGTCACCAAAGTAAACACTCTATATCTCAATATCACCCATAACTAGTTAGTGTAAATTTGATATAGATGGTGATGTTGTGATGAAAATAGATTGAGTGAGTAAAAACACACATAGATGATTGTTTTTGTAAGATTAACAAAAACTTATAATCATGTGTGTAATTATTTGTGTAAACCATTTTTTATATCCCTATGCACATTTCAATTTTTTTAAAACAAAGAATGTAATGGAGTAACATGTTTTTCTTCAACTCCAGATTATAAAATGAAAAATAAGTTTCAACGACTTGGTTGATCTTTTCTTTCAAATCCAAATGTGAATATGAATATTAGGTTTTGTGTGAACTATAACTATTTAAAGTAATATCGTATCAAATACTTAGTGGAATGCTATCCAATCCAATTTTATTATCATCTTTTCACCATAAATCCAACTCTCTAGTATGGTAATCACATATTTGTAGAAGAATTATATACTAAGGCCTAATTTTCATAGTTATTATGTTATACTTAAATATTAATTATATATAAGACTAACTTCCAAGGAACTCAAAGTCCCTCTCACTATTATGGAGTAGTTTCTTTGTATGATAGGAAAATTTCATTGTGTTATATTTAAATTTTATAGAAAAAAATACATAAATATTATGTAGATAGGCTTACTATGATGTTAATTATCCATTATGTCATGGTGCCACATGAATTTCCAGAACTATAAAAATATCAAATCCTTATCATCTAAGTTATAATTGTTTTTTTCTTTATATTAAGAAAGTGGAATAATCATTCATGTATCTAGATATTAGATCCTAGAAGGGGAAACTCCAAAACATATATTCTTGTCACATTTTTAATGTTTAAGGTAGTAAAATTTACTTGATGTTTGGTTAGTTGGAATGATAATTTTTTTAAAACAGAATACTGAGTGGTCATTTTCATTATGATGAATGTGATGAGATGTAAATACATACCTAAAGGTTTCATATAAATATTATCTAAGATTTTTATATATTTTTTGGGCAACAAAAGTTTTCATGGGAATGTTATTAAAGGTTTAAATAATTTAATTGTAAGATTTTTTAACTATTTAAAAAATCATTATGGTCGAGGAAGGGGAATGTATGAAAAATCAGAGGTATATATATCGAACAGTGGGCCCTGTATATTTAAAAATGTATTAGAACAAGATAAATAATATTCCCCACAATTTATCACGTGTTTTCTAACATGTACATGTGTCTTATATTACAATATAATTGATATAACACATGTAATATTTCTACCATCCATTTAAATTAATGTAGTATTGTTCTCTCATAACTATGGGAGATGAATTTAAAACTAAAACTTTTTATTATTCTCATTGTGTGTTTTAATTATTGTTTAAATTTATTTCATCGTTTTTGTTTGTTTTTGTGTTTATAAGGGTTTTAGGTTAGTGCATTGATTTGGTGTGAAACTTGACATACTTTTTTCTATTATATAATATTTAAGGGTTCCATTAGGTCAACTATGTTCTTGAGCTTTGTTTAATGATCAAATCATTCATTGGTTTTTTCTTCCATTGATAAATATTTTTAGTTCACCTAATGGTGTACCAGAGTTTGTGGTTCAATAATGAACAAATGATAAGTCAACCAAATACCTCTCACATTAAAATTTTTTCACTTTGTTTTTTTCAATTCCTTAGTAGTTAAATGATTCAAATGGTATGAAATAACAATATGAAAATTTATGTGTGTAAAAATATTGTGTGATGTGAATCATATTTTAGAGGATATATATGGTGTTTAATCTATTTTGGAAGCATCAGGGTTCAATTAATTCGAGTTAAACATTATTTAATAGTGAAAATAAAATAGTAAAATCTAAACATGATATAATATGGACTAATTTAAATTTTAGTGGTATGTAAAATTTTCTACAACATATAGTAAGTGATAAACATAATATTGTTGTTGATTAAGACACTAAAGTATATATGTTAGACACGAATAAATTTTTTTTCATGAATAATAGTTTATTCATCATGTGATTTTTATATTGATTACTACTAGATAATACTGTGAATTAATATAAAATGATTCTATTCTATCTAAAATTGGTTAACATAATGTTAATAAAATATTCATAGGATTTGTTATAGCTATTTTGAATTCATCAATCATGGAATATTATAGTGTAAAATAAAATTTATTCTTATGAAAATTTTACCCTAGTGTTTGAGAATGTTTGATAGCCAATTTTGAATAATGGACTTAGGTGTAAGGGAGTCCAAGAACCTACCAAAATAAAATTATTTATTGATAGTAGAGGATGCATTCCTCATAAAAAATGTTTTAATATATTATAAGATAGGACAATGGAGACAATAATAGTTAAATCTACTTAGCCCATTACCATATGGTTCTACATAAAGAAGATGATTAAAAAGTTCATAATGTGATTTCTAGAAGGGTTTTTTTATATTCAGGTTTTTTTAATTCCATAGATGTTGGGGCGATAATTTGACTACTAATTTTAATATTCAATTGGAAATGGGGATCGTTGATCCCTGGTCATAGTTTCATTATATAAAAAAGATGGTGTTCATGGTGAATTATATATCTATCATATTCACCAAGGATAAACTGGTAAAAAATAATTCTCTTAAGATCACAAGGAATGGAAAAGAGATAGTTTTAATGAACTGTAAAACTATATTAATTAATAAGAAGTTCCAAGATTACCATGTTTATGGAAGAATTCAATGTTCATTTATTATCTATGAGAATCATATTTTAGAATCAAAATTCAAAATGGAGTATAGAAGATTTCCCATGGAACTATGGTTTTATCTAGGTGTGATAAGGATGCGAAATTTTATCTAACCAGAATAACATATGGTGAAATAATTTTATGAATAATAACTTCTCACAGTCCAAAGTTGTGTCATTTTTTTCATGGGCACCACAATGAGGTGAACTTGTTGTTCTTAGTATTTAATTGTGTATTTTGGCTCAATCTCACTGACTATTGATCACAGGATATTTGAACACATTAAATTTTGATAATGGTTTAATTTTATATATACAGAAGGGAACACATGTTTTGAATGTTAGAGATATTTCACATTAAAGGTACAAGCATACACTTGTTTGTTCACATGATAGATCTTTGCATGTTGTTAAATAAAATATCAATTTAATTATAAAATTATATTTTTTATTCGTTAATAAAAAATATTTGTTATTTAGTGTGTTTATTTAAAGGATTTACATGGTGCAATACGATATTATAAGTAAACTCAAATTTGTAATGACCGATAATCTTAGATAATATGGTAACATTGATTTTAGTATGTTTTTCGATTAAAAAAAATCATGTTTGTGAAAACTGTTTCTGAAATATTGTAATATAATTTAGTAGTGGAGAAGAGAAGTCAAAAACTGACTAATAACATTTGTAGCACAGGTCGTCATTTTGGAATTTTGAAGATTTTTTTGTAGAATCAATTAATTGTGAAAATTTTCTGGTGAGTAGAAGTCTTCTACACAATTATAACATGAGATTTAGAAATAGATGTGGTCTAGAAAACCAAGGATATTTTCGAACAAATTTATTTTGAATTTCATTACAACATCCTTATTGATTAGAAGTATTATGATAAAATTTATGTATAATGACAAGCATGTTACTTTGTAGGGAATAATGAAGAATAACACATTTTTTTTATTTTTGATAATGAAAATTAAAAAAATTATTTGGTTATTGGATGATATATTTATTGAAAAGAAAAATGGAAATAATGGAACATGGAGAAAGGTGATGCTGAGAAAAAAAATCAACATACTGTATCCATTTTTATATAAATGAAATTGATGAAAGGATATAAGTTTTTACAAAGTTTCACTAGAATTGATTTTTTCAAATAAGAATATGTTAAGATGGAAGATACAAAAAATAGATTGGGAAATGAAAAATCTCTTATAAGTTATCTAGAAGATATATTAAAGAAAATAGTCATTTTAAAATGGTTAGAATAATGATTCAAACAATGAAAATCTACCAGAATCAGAAGACTAGTTTACAGGTTCAAAAATTATTTCCACTACTTTCTTCTTATGGTAGTTGAAAGCTCGATGGTGAGGAAGTTTTTTTTAGAATTATTAATCCTGAAAAATTGAATTTTTACCATAAATGATTATATGTATTCAGTTTAAGAAAATTGAATGTAAGAGATAATTTAATTTTCATAGGGGAATAAGTCACTATATAATTAATGAGCTATTTAGTAGAAAAAATAATTTTAAAAGTAGATGGAGGTACTAGTCTACGTTGGTTGTGAGAGGGTTTCTACAGAATTAATAAATGGATTTTCCTAAATCATTATCACATATTTTAAAATACACAACCATACATACAATATTATGACTTTTTTATTGAAAAAATCATTATATAGAAAAGATAAATGTAAAGATGTCATTCATTCATAGTAATTTGGAGGAGGAATTAAATATATAAGAACCAAAAGGTATTATGGAAAAATGAAATGAGGTAGTAGTTTCTAAACTATAGAGAAATCATTATAACTTAGAGAAATTGTCAAGGAAAAAATAGAAATTTTGAATCTATTCTGAAAAAAAATTGATTCGTTCAGAGTTAAAATGATTACAAATTCTATCAGAATGTGTTCAATGATGGGAGTTATGCTAAAAGAAATCATTTAGTCATGCTTCCATAAGATGTTATTATTGTTTATAAACATTGATATATTATTTAAATACATTTAAGAAAAATATAAGTAAATAATTTGTCATTATTATTAAATCTATTTACCTATATTAAAATGGATCACTAGTAAACGGTGAAATCATTACCAATGTTTTTTTAAAACATTGCCATGTTTTTTATTAATTAGTAATGAGTTTTTTTTCATGCCACTTCTCATGTGACACAACCTTATATACTGCCATTCCCCTCCTACCTCTTATTCTTGCATCATCCAAGTATTAATAGAGTTACGACCAACCCTCATATTACAATAAACCTATTATTTTAACAAATGAAATGTAATCTGTGAGACATGAACCCACAAGATAAGGGTTATGTGGGTGTACCTAGACCACTCTTTCTGGGCATCTATTATTAAATGCAATATTATTGTACTGTATATATCTAAAATTTTCACATAAAAACATAAATATTTATAAATTAATTTATGTTAATATGTTGGTAAATATATATATATATATATATATATTTAAATATATGTTAATTTTTATTTATATAAATATATAATATACTAATTTTAATATTAATATATATGGTTAAATATTAATATACATATATGTGTGTGTGTAAATATGTATATTATTATTATTTAAATTAACACATATATATAATATACTAATATACGTATAATATTATTAAATATATCAATATAACCTTATATATATAAGTATATTGATTTGTGTGTGTGAAAGAATATTTTTTTTAAATTTTATATACTATTATGTATATAAATATATATTTATTAATATGTTATTTTTTAAATGTATGGATAATATTTTAATGATATATATTCATATTTTAATATATGAATTTCAATATTTATTTTAGTTGTTTTTGATTATTTATTTATTTATTTATTACATTTTAATTATACATATTTTTAGCTATAGTGTGTGTGTGTGTGTGTTTATATATATTAATATCAGTTTCCATATATACATATATGGGTGTGTGTGTGTGTTAAATTTATAGAAATAATTATAATTTTTAATATTTCATACATCACTTTATATGTACCCTCCCTATATATATTTTATTTATAATTTTTTTATAATATATATATTAAATAAATAACTATTTTAAAATATAATTTTAAATTTGGTAGTCAATTTAGTCAATTTAAAAAATGTAGTCAAAATTAAAATTATCCTTTTTTTAAAAACAAATCTAAAAATTATGTATTAATGTAAATTATCAATGTTTTAGAATTCCACTTAATTAATCATAATTTCAATAAAATACATCTAAATTAGAAATTAGGAAAAACTAAAAACACAACGAAAAAAACATGGATAAATTAAAAAATAGAAACATTTTAATAAATTATTATTAAAAACAAGGATAATTGATTGTTTTTTGGTTATTTTATATTATCCTACTCTTTTTTTAGATTACATGCTCCTGGTTGTTTCAAAATGTAAATAGATTTATCAAGTGAAAAAATATTTTTATATTATTTTTTAGATAAAGGATCTTGGGAATGGTATGAAAATTTTGAAGATATAGATTGAGTGAGAGGGTGAGGGATAATAGAATTTTCATTGTTTCTCAAAATAAATACATCTGAAAGATCATCGATGGATTAAAAATGTCTAGATGCAAATCAATGTCTACACAATTAGCAAGTAACATAAAATTATCAAAATAGAAAGCCATTATAATAGAAAATTAGGACATGTATATAATGAATGATTTTTATTTTCATATGTTGTAAGTGACACGATATATGTAATGATTTTTATCCCCATCGAAATTAAAAAAACAATAGTATTTTTTATCTAGTTTATGGAGAATAGTGGGAAAAAAATTGAAAATCATAAAGTATATACTATGATATCTCAATGGATCGAAGGATATGAAATCATGTTTTAGAAATGATGATCAATTTGAGGGTAATTGTGATATCAAATTTGGAGGAGATATTGATGCATGGATGAGTATCAATTTCATTGTGATTACATTGAGTGGGAAAACCATAAGATAGAGGTTGAAGTTTCTTCTTTATGTTGAATGATTATCAACAGAGCATGATTATGTGGTCATCAAGGATGTAACAAAGATATGATATGAATTATTATTATTTTGAAATAAATTTAATGGAGTTAGTACCTTCATTAATAATCTTATGTTATAGTTATATTTTAAAACATTTTTCTAAAAATATTGTACTTCACTTTTCAAAAATCACAGTTAAATGAAATATACTTTCATCTAGATGATTTTCCATGATGTATTGTTAGAGTTCCAAAATATCATAGAAATGAAAAATCTATCTAACATGATTACAAAGGTTTTAGTCTAGGAAATTCATAGGTATAATTTATCCATATTAGGGTTTGGCTTTCTGGAATATCGATTGAGACACAGACTTGTTTCCATGGAAGTTAGAATGATATGTTTTTTCATGTGTTGATATTTTCCTTATTTTTAATGAAATCAGAATTTATGTGGGATATTGTTAGTAATTTTGATGTATCATTAATGTTTTTAGAACTCATCCTATTTTAGGTGAATCTTTATAATATATTTTTCTAGAATATATTAATGTTTCTCTGCAAAATAATTTTAGTGGAGATACGTTGGTTAGTATGATGTGGTTTAAAACAAGTTGGTTTAGTGGTCATGTAATTAATGATGAATGTGGTGAGATATAATGTTATTTAATAGGGTTTTATTTTGAGGATACATAATGTTTTATTTCATATTATAGGGGTTTAATAATTATTTTTTAAAATTTTTCATAAGTGTAAACTCATGAAGTTTTCGAATGAATACATTGTCCCCAGGATGTTTTTAATTAAGGAAAAAGAAAATATTTTGAATCATTTGTAGCTTTATCAAATGGTGTTTCCCCCGTTTTTTTGAAGGGTAGTGGGACTCATTAAAAATATTTCATCCACTATATAGGTGGGTTGTGACAACATTTACACATGTCTTGTATTTTTTTGTAAATAAAATAACACATGAAATGTCCCTATTATCCATGGAAATTAAATCAACAATGCTCTCCCATGGATGAACAATATATTATATAGACAACATAATTTTTTTGTTTTAATTCATTTATTTAATTTTCATTTGAACAGTTTTTTATATTGTTTTTGTTTGTTTGAGTTTAAATGAGTATGTTGTTCTATTGTAAAGAATTAGTGTCTGACATGATTTCACATTTTAATGTACATTGGTTCTAGGGATTTCTTTCCATAAAATATATTCTAAGTCCTTATTAAAGTTTGGAATCTTGAACATGTCATTTATTCATGTGATCAATGGTTTAGATACAAAAAAATATTTTGTTTCCTCAATGAAAAAAATCAATTCATCTCACCTATCGACATAAAGAATTCGGTAATGGTGTGAGAAAACATAGCTTCCAAACTAGTGCTACACACAATTCTCCCATGATTTTCACTTTGAAATATTAGAGTCCTTATAATTTATAATGTTTTTACTCATGGAAAAATCCATCCAACTATATAATTATTCTTATCATATAAGATTATCCCTTTTTTCATGTCATATAATCTCAATAACAGAAGTTTCTCATATCATATTAAATCATTCCTCCATCAGCTTCATAATGCTGCAAAAAAAACCATTTTATAATTATTTCATTTCAAGATAAATAAATTTATTTCAATATAATATTAAATCAAAAGTCATATAATATATTTCTATTGTCACATAATTTATACACACTTATAAAGTATACTAACTCAAGATTTCTACAACAACAACATTATCGTTCATGGTGTGATTTTTTTATATTCCAAAAAATATCACTCCATTACCTTTTGTGAATCTCTAAAAACACAAAATATATTAAAAATCACGCATTGAAAAGTTTTTCAATTAATTACACAAAAAATTGCCTAAATTTATCAATTAATTTACTCAATGAAAAATTCACAACATGTATATGTTATGATGGTCGCCTAAACACAACACCATATGATAGTATGATGAATGTGAGAGAAATCCAAAACATGGGGTATAATAAATATTATTTATACCGTATCTAAGTATCAATAAACTCTACCTTATATTTTTAAATTCACTTTATCATGTTCGTTTAATCTCTTAGAGGGATCTTCAACACCCCTTTAATATTTTTAAGTAATAAGTGAATCAATACATGAGCTCTTGTCCATTATTATGCTTCCAAGTGCCAAAATATTACCCTAATTAGTATGGATTATAAATTATTATCATCCTTTTTAATCATTTATAAAATAATCTCATGCCTCTAACCCTTTTCACGAAGGGTTTTTTTATTCCTCCCCATAATTAAAAAAATTAAAGGGGAATAATGTTAAAAAACATCAAATGGAATATATATATATATATATATATATATATTTAAATAATGAACATTGGAAAACACTATCATGTTCCATAATTAATAAATTGAATGAATCTTTGTCATGATACCCATTAATTTCTATTTGGTTGAATTTATTTTAATGAATTCTCACCAAATTCCACCTTCAACTTTATAAATTCATACTTGAGGTCAAAATTCTTCAACTAAATAAGTTTCACCAAATTCATTGATAAGTTAATTATACTATTAATGTTTTTCCCAATCAATAATTGGTATTAAAAATCATCCATCATGTATTATATTTGTGACATCATTCATATCATTTGAGATTTTTATTTTAATTCCAAAACATTCTTATCTTTCGTTTATCTACAAGTTATATAATTATAGTTCATAGTATTATATAAAACATTTCATTATATGATAAATAAATTATATCCTTAAGATGGATTTATATCTCAAGAAAATAACTACCACACATAATCAATATACCCATAATGGTGATATAATATGTGTTTTTTGTTCAACAGGTCATAACCAAGACTTCCATTAATGTATCACAAGATCTTTTTTTCTTCCATAAGATATAAATCTTTTGCGTTACTATAGAATTCTTCATAATTTGTAAATGAATTAACAATGCCTTTATATTAACTATTAGATAGAGTACGCTACCAGTGATCCTTCAAAGACTATTTTATTTACACAATAACGTTATAAATCTTGGGATAGCTTCGTCCAAATCACCATATAAGTAAAATAATACCTTTATTCCTCCATTCCTAACCATTAAAGTTACTTGAAAGGATACTTTTCTTATGTGAGAAAGAAATAAAATACTACATTATTTACTTGAAACCACAATAAAAAAGTTATCTCATCAATCATTGATTTATGATAATATTTTATCATTTCGGTAGAATATTGCTCATAAGTTATTTTTTTATTTCTTATAAAAATTATACAATCAACATAGACTCTTATAATTAATGAGGTTGTGTTTCCCCCCATAACATCAAGATTATAATCCACTACACCTTTCATGATATTCATTCTCTTTATGTTGTTTTTTAGCTTCAAATACCATGATTCTGTTGTCTGTTATCACATATAATACCTTGTTTATATTTTAAACATGAGAATCATCATCTTTATGGGTAAAACATTTCAAATGATCAACTTATACATCTTCCAAATGTTCTCCATTAAAGAACATCGATTTCACATCAATTTGAAAATATTTATTATTGCATAGAGCAATAATCAATAAAAAATATTTTTATTATTTCAATCCATATCACATGATCAATCATATAATTAAGTAACATACCCCCAATTTTAGTGAATACATGTCAAATAAGATTATCATTGTTACTATCTACATTAAATTTCTCCATTATCTTATTCCAGAAAAAACACTTCAAACCATAACAGGTTTTTTGGTTATGAAAATAATTCCCCAAATTCATTCATAATGTACACTTATTAAATTATCTTAAATATTATTCACAGGATAAACATGTATATTATGTCTTTGAAAATTTTGACCTCCTTTCATTGAGCCTTACATGTTGTTTTAATTTTAATATTCAACCATATATTCATGAGAATGTATTATTAATCAAGAATATATTATTACTGTAAATATTTTTATTCATTTTACATTTCATTAAAAGGTAGTGATGCATATAAAGTATTTGGGTTTTCTAACATAATCACATCAAACCAATCAATAATCACCCTAATTATAAATTTAGAATTGGTAACATTATCAACTAGGTTTAAATCAAATAAATACATTTTTCTATATTATCTCAATAAACTATCCAAAATATTTACCGTTATTGATGATAAAAAAGGATACTGAAAACCTTCACACTTTTCAGGATTGATTATTTTTAACCCTAAATAATATGATGTGTATACCAAAATGGTTTAGATTTGGTACTAATTCCTATTATATATAGACATAATTTTTTAATGTATCAAATAAATAAATTTATGACCCATTATCTAATAGAATTATTCATTCTATGTCTACAAAATTCCAATTATTCCATTCACTAACTATAGCAGTCTACTTCTTCCCCATCATACCTGGCACTTGTGAGTGTATTATATCAAGAAGATATATTTTTTTTCATTTAAAAAGACATTTAGTTCTTTTTATCAATTTACATTTTAATATATATCCCATTTTTTATTCTTATCACATTTTATCTTAAGTATATTTCCTAAAAATTAATACATGGTAAGACTAACCATATATCTCTTTCTGAAATTGCAATATATTATATTAATAGGTGATTGTTCTCTTATTTACTTATTCAATGTGAATATTTAACTTTACAAATATATAAAAATTTAATGTTTTTCTATTACCCCTTATTATAACTATAATACTATTAAAAATTTTATTACAAATTCATCTTCACTAATGATCAACTCATTCCCATTATCACAATATTAGGAAAGCCTAGTAACATTGTTCAACTACCCATTAATAATGATAACATATTTAGTGTTTTTCAAAACAATTTGGTTTTATTCAATTCCTTGTACATTAAGTGATCCATTATTTCTAAAAGATGGTGCTTCTACATCATTGAACTAGATTTATTTAAATACATTTTTGTTTAGGGTCATGTGTATTGTGAAATAAATATTATAGATATTTAAATTCTATTATTTCCATTCCTAGTAAGACACCATAAAAACCATTTCATGTTCTATATTATTCCACCTCTTGAAAAATTTATAATTTTCTTAATTTTTTAAATAACTTTTGTATCCTATAATGACATATAATTTTTTTCCAGATTGATTACTCCACCCATAAGTCTCATTAATGGAATCAATGAAATTTTATAATTATAGATTCTATTTTGTGAATTATCATGGCCAGCCTTTGTGAATTTATAATCTAACTCCCAACCCCAAATTAACACCTCTACTCAATTGAGAAAGCAACATATTATACCAGCATGAATATTCATTGTTCCTATATCTTCTACAACACTAACATATCCATTAAATGTGAAATATCATTCGATATAACACATTTTTTTCTGAATCCATTCACCATGATTGCATACGATATTATATCTTCCATTAGTTTTGAATATTCTCATTCTTAAGAGATAATTATTTTATCTTTCCCTTTCATTTATTCTTGATCTTATTTTTTTTCATTAAACACTTCTATATCGTTCTAATTTATAGTTCCATGATCAAACATAGTGATGGGTGTTTCCCGCTTTTTTGATGATGTAATTACATTCTTCCACCCCTTATCAGTACTTCTACCATTGGAATTAGAAGCCTATGTGGCCAATTTTTTTTTCAAATCTTGAAAAACATATTAGAATTCATAGAATCATTATAAACTTTTTATTATAATTTAAATAATTATCTATACTCAATCACAAATTATTTAATATTTTCATATTTAAATTTCATTAAAGAGTAGTAAACATTAACTAGATTTACCTCTAGATAATTTACCACATCGAACATATTATCAATATTTCAAATGATTATCTAAATCATTTTATATTTATCATTTATAATTCATTAGATATCTCATATTCTCCTTTATAATTCTACCGCCATTTCCCAAATATCTATTTCATTTGAATGATCATGTAATTTTCCAAATTTTTCATTATCTGACATTGATTCATTAATTTATCTTCCAAGTCATATACTATTTTTAAACATATCATGGATTAAACTATATATTTAATATATTTTGGTGTCTCTTCATTATTTATTACATTTAAACTTCTCTAACATTTTTCTTCTTTACACAAGTGATATTCTTGTTTTTTTATTTTTCTATAAATATTATTTTCCCTTCATCTATTGAATTTTATTCTTCTTTTACACATTACTCATTGTAATATTTTTCATCATTTTGTGATAAAATTTTCTTCTTCTATATTTTTTTATATTATCCTTTTCTATTAACAAATATTCCTTTATTGAACCCATTATCCATATTTCACTTTTTATAAGAACTTTTATGTTAATCATACATCACCTTTTATTTTTTATTCATAAAATATCTTATTTAAAAGTAAAAAAATATCTTATAATCAATTAATTTTAATGATATCATTCATTAATATTCACATTTTCCACATTTCTATCTTTTTTTGAATAAATTAAAAAAAAAATTCAATATTTTTGGAATTAATTTTAAAATCATTACCTTCACCATAATAAATATTTTAATAAACAAAATTCATTAGTTTTGAAGCATTTAATGTAATATAATGAGGATAATAAAATTATTGAAGGTATATAGTATATTTTTGGACCATGAATGATAATTTTAGGAATTTTTTGAAGAAAAAAATATAGATTAATGGTTTGTTTAGAAATTTGTTTATGTGATTTTAAATTAATTATCCAGATTGAAATATGTTTTGTATTCATTAGAAAATTAATAAAAATTTATATTTAGTAAAAATTAGAAAATAGTCTTCACATTAAAGTTATTTATAGACCATGTAAGCTACATTTAGTGAATGTCTAATCATGATAGATATGTTATGAATTTATTTAATCAATGATTTGTGTAGGAGACATAAATATTTCATGTGATAGAAAAATTTGAAGCACCTTATAGTGAATAAATATCATCCTAATATTGTATACTAATTTTTGGTTAAGGTATAATGAATCTATTAGTCATCAAAATAACTATTAGGAACATTTATAAATTTCATAATGGTCATAAATTTTTTTTGAATGTTATTTAATTTGATTAAAAGTGTTATAAATTATTGAAAAATTTATTAGTAAAGATACCATATGATTTTTCTAATGATATTGTATGAGTCATTTAATCTTATAATGAAAAACATTTACTGGCTATAAAAATGTTAAAATAATATGCTCTATATGTTTATCATATATTTTATATTTTTTAGGATGTTTCATTCAGGTTAAATAGTTTAGAAAAATTGGATTAAATGTTGGGAATCACAATATATAATAACCTAATGTCACACCATAATATATTATTTTTTGAACATTGATGTTTTTTTGTTGTTCTAAAATTCAAATAAAAAATCTATCAATTGTATTGAGAATCAAGATGGGTTAATCACAGGTTAAATGTGGTGATCACTTATCTAACATTTTGTAAATTTTTTAATGAAAATATTTAAATAATATTTTACAAATATATGTTGGAGAAATTTTATTTTTTTAAATTTTAGCATACATAATGTTAAAATTTCTATTTTTGTAAATTGATTTTACGATATTTAGAATATAGCAATGTGAATAGATGAATGAAGAATCTCATGGGTGATTATAGAGTAAAAAATATTTGAGTAATATCTTGTGATTATGGGATAAATCTCATTAGATATATTTATGGATAAAGAGCTAGTTCTTATCTACTTGATTAATTATACTATAAATAATGAAAAATTCTCAACAAATGATGATATCAGATTGAACTGAATTAATGAGATAAAAAATAAAGAAAAAAATATTGAATATGGAATTTCTAATGTGACATGAAATCATTCATATTATATGTATTTAATGATATGAGATAGGAAAAATTATTATGGAAATTCTATATGTTATGGCATGACCAATAGATCTAATTTAAACTACGATTATTAATGGTAGAATATATGGAAGATGCAATAATATTTTATTCTAATATATTGATGGATCGATGAGGAAGGTCATTAACTTTGGTTAACGTATTGATAAATCTCAAGTGATCTTACTCACATAGTTTTGAATTATATTTCATACTAGAGATATTATGTCTAATTCTAGTGTGATATTTTGTATGTGTTGAGAAATAGTATGGGAAAATGATTATATCTACCCACTCTAGATTTAAAATCAATTGATTATAGTGGAACAATATGTTAATCTAACTTGTAATAATAATAAAACACAGTCATCCACCTTGTGTGAAAGATTTATAAAAATATTTTTTTCTCTTATATTTTATTTTCATTCCAATTACATTTTAGGTAAAGATATGATTTTAATTTGAGTGAATCATATCCTAATAGACCATAGAGGTGAATTTAAAAAGAAATAAATTTTAAATGAAATCGAAACAATTTCATCACCCCACTCAGTTGTGTAACCCACTCTTTAGGTATTTCATAGTATCATTGTCTATTTTTTCTATTTATAAAAAATGCTAGATCACTTATAATATCATAATAAAATATGTTGTTTTTGATTTTTTTATATAAAAATATTTCATTTCTTCAACCTAAATGGCTGAAATATTCAGATCATATTTACCTAAGTTGAATATCATTATCTTATTTATAATATTAGAATCATCAAAATTTTGACTTTAACTTTAAATCTAGCATATAATTTTCTTCGCTCAAATAAATACTTCATATAACAATTCATCTTATTTCAATTGAACATCTTAAAATTGATCCTACTATGTTTATAATCATAAAAAATTCACATTTATATCTATATTAGTAATATCTAGATGTTTTCATGGGATTATATTTATTTTATTCATTACCATAACTTGTGAAAACACTTTCTCTATTAGTGATTAAATTAATTAATTCAACACTCTCCCTTAATATTTTATATTCCTAATAAAAATAATCTAATATGTGATCTCAATTTTAATATAATTAACAACTTTCTTGATGATCGTCAGATCTAAAATATATGGAAGAAAAAATAGTAATGATATTAGAATATATCAATATATATATATATATATGTAGATTTTTAGAAGGATATATAGATTGTGATATGTTATATTAAAATTATTTAGAAACAACTATCCACTAATGTCATAAAGACAATCCCACTAAGGTGTAATATCCTAGAATTGGATTCAATAGAGAGGTTCCCCATACATGGTTTGACACATGGCCTCGAGCACATTTCCCCAATCTCTAGAGGCCACTGACTAGCTGTAAGGGCCTATGTGTGATTTTTGGGAGACTGCGACCACATTTTATGAGTGTAACTAAATGAAAAAAATACCAATACAATAGTAAAATAAGAAACACTGGACTAAAAATAAAAAAGCGGAAGATTGAAAATATAATATCCATATGTCATAGAATACAATGGATGCTGATATATGTCAAATAATTTTGGAAAACTGACGAAATAGTTCCCACATTATTGATACATTATATAATTACAAATAGTATAATTAGTCAAACGGATCACAGAATCATCATAGGCCACATCGTGGTCCCAAGATCTCCTAATAGTAAGAAGAAAATCATCTACCTAGAAAAGGGATCTTTCCATTATCGATGAATATGACAATATAATGTTCTTGGGACGAAATCATGTCCCAAATAGAGTGTGTAACTAAATCCCAGTAAGCAAGAACCCTTGTTTCATGCCAATAAATCTATGAATATATATAATAGAAAGTGTGAAATAATGAAATTAGTAAACTTGGAAGTACTCAATAGTAAATAGTCATACACTCACTAGTTATAATTTATATTCATTTCAAGTTCATTTACTGATCAGTTAAATTCATTTATATATGTATCAAGACCCATCATATGCTCAATGATCCCAATATAATTGTATTTACATAATATGTCTCAAAATGAAATCTAAACAAGTGTATGTGAATACTAAATCCAATCTTATGCTTTGGATTGGAAGACACATCATAAGTTATTCCATATTAACATTAAATATTCATTAAATGTCAACATTAGACATATAAACCTCTTCCAATAATGGTCATCTTTGGCATCCGTCGTTGGATTCAAGGTTCGCTCGACATTTAAATAAAAGTATCCATGATCCGGACCACTCTACTCGTGGCTCGCTCATGACATAACATGATGAAACCCTCTTGATTTCATCCATGAAATTTATCAAAATCTACTTCCACCAATTTTATAATGTGTAGTAGTCATATGTGGCCGACCATTCATTTTAATATAAGGCTAGGGCACACCCATTTTTATTTACCCCTTAACTATTTTATATATGATGTAACACAAGAAAATTTAACTACTACATGTATTTATCAATAATTACCCATGTGGGAAATTAATATCAAATGAAAAACACATAAATTGAACTATTACATGAATTTTAATTTAATAAAATTCATTTTAAACATCCCAATGATTTAATTTAAGGCATGGCTCACATTCATCCTCGGAAAAACGACAAAAAATAGTCATTCACAGAAAACACTTCTATGGAGTAGCCATAAATCAAGGTAAATATTTATAACCATGATTTAAAACTATTATTAAATTCCCTCAGAACAATATGAAATATAAACACAAAATATTAATTCCTGGTAAAACACTAAAAATGGGTCAATGAATCTCTAGTACTTATATTCATGTTGTCAATAAAAGACAGGCACCAGACCACCTACCTTGTGCCAGTATGACTCTTCTCATCCAATAGTGATCTCTAATTAAAACTAGAATGGGGAATAACTACAAAATTTAAATAAAAGATAATGGTTTGAAAAATAATTTAAGATAATAAACCATTAATAATGTATCAAGGGGAATCGAGAACTCACTAATGTGAATCCAACGCATCTGAAGGTGTTTGAATCAGAGATCAGACTATAAAATATGAGGCCACCCCATCCTCAGATCATGTGGATGTGCTTTTTCTCAAATGAAGGTGCGAGTTTCTATTTGTATAAGAAAAAATATTATACTTCTCAATTGAAAAATAATACAAAATTACATGGTGTTTGTATTAAACAACTTTCCATGTTGTTCCAGTTTTAGAACAGTTCTTAGACAGACCACTACATGGTGTGTGTTGGTATTATATGGCATGTAACCCCAATCACATGGTGTTAACCAGTGATACATGACATGTAATCATATTCTTCATCCAAATACTTATGAAAATAATATAAATAGAATATTTTTACCCAAATAGATGAACCGAGTTCTCACAATATCCCCACCTAAAGAAATTCATCCCCAAATTGCTCTTCCAAGGGTGGTGAAGATTAAACATAAGAAATACCGCAGCCACTGAGTGCATACATTAGCTACCCACTCGTAGGTTATATCCAATTAATGATTGTTGTGACATAGTACCAAAAATAGGGAAACTAATTGGCCTCAGAGAACATTCGTGCTTCTATAAACTATACGTATTGGATAATCCTCAAAGGATGCATCAACCAGAAGTTCATCCTTCTATGGATAAAAAATTAGAGATGGGTATCAGTGATAATTGTGTAGACTGGATACATGAAAAACGTAGGGAATGTCTTAGTACATCTAAGGCAATTGAAACCAATAGGAATCCCACACAACACTCTTTATAATCTCAAATAGTGCAACATGTCTCGGTGAAATCTTAACATGACTCCTAATCTTTATATGTCCCAACCTCAGTGAAACATAAATGAAAACCCAATCCCCCTTCTTGAACTATATAGGTTATCTGTGGCGATCTACATCAAATTTCTGATGAGACTATGTAGTGTCCATTCACTTTTGAATCAACTGGACAAACTCATAAGTCTATTACAAAAGACGTTTTCCTAATAAAGATATTTCACCTTCCTCTAAACAATACAGGGGATTAAGAGATGATCTATCATATAAATCTTCATATGGTGCCATCTATATAATCGTATGATAACCATTATTGTATTAAAAATCATCTAGGGGAATGTTCTTCTCCCAAGAGTCCTCAAATTTCTGAACTCATGCTCGTAGAATGTTCTATAGCACATGTATCGTATTCTTAGAATGAATATTAGTCTGAGTTGGGTATGTTGTGTTCAGAAGTACCTGTGTACCCAGTTCCATCTGAAAAATCATCCAAAAATGAGACATAAAATGGGAATGCATATTTTAAATGAAAGAGCTTGGGACCCAGTGTTTTCATAACACCTCTTAGATATATTACATTTTGATATCATCCACACAAAGAACATCTGATATCAATTAAAAATGAGTATCCTTCTTAACAATATAAAAAAAATACCCACATAGAGTCATTGCCTTTAAGAGACTATGGAAAACTAGTCATGAAATTACTAATGAAATCATCATATTTCCACTAAGAAATAGGTAACTACTGTAAAAGCCAATCCAGTTATAGTTATTCTCCCTTCACCTGCTGATAGGTGGGACACCTCGTAACTGAACTGGCTACCTCTCTATTCATAATCGACTACAAATAATGATGACATAAGTCCTGTTACATTTTGGTGACCCTGAGATGTACTTCCCACATTATATCATGAATCTCCCACATAAACTCATCATGTATATCCAGTAGAACCCAAACATGTCCATATACACATGATCTCATCATCATGTACTATCCATCCAGGAGGAGGGTCCTCATCTATCATACTCTTTCACAGAACTATGTCTTTGGAATCCGATAACTACCTCATCTTCACTCTATCTAGTAATATACAGGTAATAGATAAGGATAAACGAAATTTATTTCCTTAACTATTGTACAAAAACATGTTCATCTCATAGAATAATTCCATAATTTTCCACTCGCAGCTAGCCTTCGGCGCCACCTATATTTGTGTCCTTCATCTTAATGCATCAGGCACTACATTACCTTCCCTAATCATGTCAGCAAGACCGATGAGAAAATAATGAAGTTATTCCACCATCCTTTTCTACATCATAGTTAGATCATGATAACTAAACATTTAGTTAAGTATTTTGCGTTCTGTGTACACCACAAAACACTCTCCAAACAAGTAATTTCTCTAACATCCCAAATAAAAAAAACCAAAGGTAAGTCAAGATCATGTGTTTGGTAATTCCTCTCATGTGGCATTAAATTCCGAGTCATGTATACAATAAATCATTCCCCCATACATAAGCATTTCTCCTAGCCATATACCTGAATTGTCGCAGTACACAGTGTAACCCTTTCTTGGATCATGAAAAATTACTATCAGGGCCGATGAAAATCTCACTTTTATCTCCAAAATGACTGTCTCACAGGAATATTATCGTACATATGTTGGACCAATTTTTATTTAGGCCCACCAATGGTGATACTAAATGTGATAAATCTTGTATTAAATTCCTATATTAACCAACCAACCTCATGAAAATCTACACCTAAAATACATTCATGGGATTCTCCTGGAAAATATTACTCTCACATTATCTAAGTCCACTGATACTCATGTCATTGATATAACGTGACCAAGGATGTGAATCTGATCCATCCAAATGTGGCAATTTTTTATCTTATGATATAATTGATGCTAACCCAGTGTACTCAAAACAATGTAAATATGGGTGGAATGGTCATGTCAATTATGATAATACACCAATATAGCTTCCATGAAAACAAGAACAAACAAATCAATAAAATAATGGATCACTCAGTTCATTAGTTCCCTAAAAAAATATCAGTGTGTTTGTAAGACTGAATGAGATTACCACGTATTCCCAAAGACCATACCAGATCTGAAAGGGTGTGTTAGGTGTGCATGATTGTCTAACATGCACCTGATGATAACCAAATATTAAATCAACCATTGAGAAAACCTGACTTCCTCAAATATGGTTGAGTATATCAACTATCCTTGATAGAGGATACATGTTATTAACTGTAAACTAGTTCAATTTCTGATAATCTACTCATAGTTAAAGTGTATCACCCAACTATTTCAAAAAAATTATCATCAAACCCCATAGAGAAGTATTGGATTAGATGAAACCATTAGCTTACAAATCCCCTGATTTACACTTGATCTACCATAAATCCTTTTTATCCATCCTATTATAAATAATTGATACCGGTAATGGTCCTTGAACTTTCCCGATAAAGAACTATATCTATCTAAATCATGGTAGACCAAAAAAATTCTTCTGGGAAGACATCCCTAAAATGATAAAATACTATGGGTAAATATATCTAACATGTATCATGGTCATCTAGATATATTATCAATATCAAGGATGTCATCCCTCCAAAAACATGATATTTGGTTTCATCTTGGATCACCTAAACATCCCATTCACCATTTTTTAACATTCTACCATATTGTGATGTTAAAATAACCCCATGATGGCAGTAGTCAACTAAGACTTGAAATGAGACCAACCAATCCACTACAATAATGAAATAAAATCATATTATCTCTAATACAAAGAGATCCCATAAGATGTGACACATTCCATCCTCAAGGGGGCACTAATTTCACTAACACACACCTGCCACCCTAATCCCTAACGATGCGTGTTGCATCATAAAATCATCAGATGTAAAAATATATAGCCCATGGTTCTCCACAATGAAATCATATATGAATCTATGTAAATACTCTATATCAAAAAATTTAGAAGTTAAATGGAGGTGACTAGAATAGTACCACTGATAGTAGAGGGTACATGATCATCTACTACTCATTAAATTCCACAGCTTATGTACGACCTATACTATAGCCCTATGACACTACCAGGATACCCTGATCTAATACAACCATTTGTCTATGAGAACTTGTGGTCTTTCCACCACATCCATGACCAACACATCAGCCTGAATGTGATGATGATTTCTAGTTCCATGATTGGTGTGAATATATTTTCCATACTTCTGAACACATAGTCAGTGAAGATCCTCTCTCAATACATGATGGTGAAACAATTGTTCAGAGGCATTGTAGATGGCTCATATTTTCCCAAGATCAATAATCGATTGGGTAAATAAGACAAAGTGGTCTTGTATGTCCAGTTATTCCACACTTGTAGCACATCATAGGGATACCTAAAGATACATCCTCAGTAATAGAATCACTATGATAAATCTCTAGGTTATGCTTCCTACTACCAATAGAAAGTGCACCAGATGTCAGTGATGAACCACCCTCTCGCACACCACCATATTCCCACAGATTAGGCTTAGTAATCAGTGCCTAATTCTCTATTTCTAATATGGTTGTTATCCAGAGGATATTTTCTATGATTGGACATCATACCTGAGAATATCCCCATAACTCATTTCCCATGATATATCATCACACATAAAAATAGGTGTGAAACACTAAACATCGGTAGAGTGGTCCATGATATCCATAATAGATAAAACAACATTATTCCAATGAAAAATATCCTTGTATTTTTCGGCCCACAACATCTCGCGATATAAGTAATCATAGAATACGTACATAAAATACTTCCTAGTCCATATCTCGACTAGGTTTTATCTGATTGATAACATCCCACTATATCATGGTGGAATCACACAATATATTAGTAGAGAACATGACCCTCTGCTCAGTAGGCATCTCTAAATGATCAACAATCGATAACATGGACTGTAACCTTGAATATGTATCAATTGGTCTGTCATCCCATGAAAACATGGGTGGATTCAGTTTCTAGAACACTCGTGTGAGCTCTGTGATAGATGTTGCAGGGTGTGGTGCTCCTAGAAATGTTTTCATGAACCCCATAATGCCTTCACAGAACTATTTTTCAGCACCTGTGTATGATATAATAGTTGGTGCCTTATTTAGCATTGTTAGAGGATTTAATCGTAGCTCATGGCCTACCACCTCTATGATATGATCATTTCCACTCTCATGGAGTATAACTAGAGATCTTCATGGGGTTATAACTCTTAATGTTCAAGCACATAACTCAGTTCATGTTCATTATCAATGTTCACTATTTAGGAAAAGAATAACTAAACAGGAGAGGAAAACCATCAAAGGTTACCAAAAGTGTACTACATGTAATGTTGAAACCATACACAGTGTGTACCATAATTATCCTACCTGGGCATGTACTTCCACCAACCAAGGGGTGTAACCATCCCAGGTACATGGTGTGTATGACTATGACATGAAATTTACACACGATTTCCTCCTCGACTAGTACTTCTACCTGGCTAGAGCCACATGGGGTTTTGTAGTGTAAAACTACATGGTTTGTACCTAAATTACATGGTGTGCACTATCCAAAACCATTATTATTATATTTTTCTTCTCACATGGTGGGATATGAGGTCATTTACCACATAGCGTGTACATATAGTCCATGGGGGAATACTTATGAAGAGTATTTCATTTCGAATAGTAGAACACAATGAGTGTGTTCATAGAACCACAAGCTGTTTTGTCTTGGTTTCCAAATAGAAACTACTAAAACATTCTCAAAACCCCATATTTTAAAATCTAAACCAATGTTACCAAAAATTCCATTCTACATGGCCCATTACTCCCCATGAATTAATGTTTGTAATCCATATTTATATAGCATATCAGAATAAAAATTCAATTTAACTGAACAACATGATCCACAGAATTACGATCCAACCGAATCCATACACCCAAGGGTCCTAAATTTGTAATCCATTGAATTTGAACCAATTCATGTACCAATACACCTATCAAAATAGTATTTATATCTATCACTGTATCTATCACAATAGCCTGAAATCATTAAATCTCTATAAATTTAATGGATGTAATGCATGTAATATGATTTTTAACTAGTGCCTCTATGATTCATGAGAACACATACCGTCATATCATCAAGTTTTAATAGAATATAACCATAATTATATCAACAATAAGATCACAGTACAAGTGTTTCACCCAACAGTTAAATCAAATTAACTATAAAAGCTCAAAAAAAGAAATCACAATTCAATTCTTTGTAATTTGGATTTTCCATGTAAATGGGATAGCTACACCAACGCATAGTTTATTACCAAACAAAACATTATTCCTATGTAATCTCTATGTCCTAGAGATGATAGTTTTTGATTTCATTCACAAAACGGACTGGTATGCCTTCATTCAATCATTTTTCAATTTCTATCCCCATAGGGTGAGTTTTACATCGCCATAGGTGTGGATAGTTTCATCAAAAAGGTGAATGAGATTTCCAAACGAGCTGAGCTAGACCCAATTATCAAGGGTTGGGCGGGATGACTACCCTGATCATGAGATTATATTTTGATGACAAGGGGGAATGTTAGGTATATTTCCCTGTTGTAGAAGATCAATTTAATAATGTCTTCCTGGATGAAATTTTAGGATTACCTCTAGTTAGACATGTAATGTTCTCTATCAATCAATTATTAGGAGTGCCACCGATATCCATTCATCTATATAGGATGGCTCCGTTAGAGCTACAGGAGATGAAATGGAAACTAGTGGATTTGGAATATATGGGTTTCGTCAGACCCATTACTTCACTATGGGGTTCGTCGGTTCTTTTTTGTGGAAAAAGTTGATGCTACACTTATTCTATGTTTGGATTTTAGAAAATGGATCCATTTGATGGTTATGAATAAGAAACCCCTACCATGTGTAAATAATCTTTTAGAATAGTATCTAGGAGATTAGGTTTTCCCAAATATTTATTTAAGAACTAGTTATCATGTTGTGTCTGTTTGACTGTCTAACATACCTCGAATAGCCTTTCAGAGAAGGTATAGTCTTTTTGAGTTTGTTTTAATTCTGTTCAGTCACACGAATGTGCCAACAGTTTCTATGACACTGATGAACTGAGTGTTATATCATTATCTTGATTCATTTGTTGTGTGTTTCTTGGATGATATCATGGTTTATTATCATAATCGGCATGAAAATGCCACACATCCTGAGATAATTTTGTTTATACTGGGACATCATCAGTTATATAATATTCTCAAAATTTACCACTTCTAGATGATTCTGATTCACTGCCTCGTTCACATCATCTGAGAGATAAGAGTATCAGTGGACTGAGTGAAAGTGAGCACTGTAGTTTCCTGGGATCATTCCAAGAATTCCTTTTAGGTGCATACTTTTTTGGGTTTGGTTAGTTACAACATTCATTTCATATAGGATTTCTCAAATTTATCAGTACCATTGACATGCCTAACTTAAAAGGGTGTAAAGTATATATGAAAAAATTCCTGTGATATGGACATTCCAGAGATGAAAGAGAGATTGACATTGAAAATGATACTGATTTTCCCAGAGATGGGAAGGAGTTACACAATGTTCTCTGACACATTAGATATCAGTTTTGGATCTGTGCTTATGTAGTGGGAATGGGTCATTGTGTATGGGTATCTGCAGTTGAGGATACATGAGAGGAATTACCTGAAACATGATCTTAGGTTTGATGGGGTAGTTAAATCATTTCACTGTTGAAGATATTACTTGATTAGAGATAATTTTTTGGTGTACACAGAACATAAAAACCTTATGTACATCTTCAATTAGTGTGATATGAATCTGAGGCTATGAAGGTGGTTGAAATATAATTAGTCATTCATCTTTTAAATTTCCTGCACACCTTGGAATGGAAATTAGTGGCTGATTCTTTGATTAGGAGGACTCAAATGTAGTTAGTGCTTTAGACTTGTATCAAGTGGAATCTTATAGAGTTATTCTATGAGATTCACATGGATGTGCACAACAGGAAGGGATAGAAAATTTATTCATAATTATCTATTCGCTCATCCCAATTGGATAGAGTGATGATGGGGTAACAATATGATTATGAAGGCCTAGTTATATGGGTGAGTATGTCTAGTGAGGATTTTCCTTCTGTTTGGTGTTTATGAAACTATGAGATCATGCATGTATTTGTTCATGTCTGGGTTCTAGTGGAAATATTTGAGGAGTTGATGTAGGAGTTTCAGGATTCTGTTTGGGGAGTACATCCTAGGGTCACCCGGATGTACCATGACTTACATAATCATTATTGGTGGCAGAGTATGAAGATATTGGTACCTAGTTTTTTTCAATGTCTTTCGCATGTTAGCAGTCAAAGGAGGAATATCTGTGATTGATTTGTCTTTTATTGTAGAAATATATTCCAAACTGAAATTCGGATGTTGTCATGATGGATATCATGACTAGTTTACCAAGGTCGCATAGAGGTAAACATGATTTGTGGGATTTCGCTGATAGTCTTATGAAGGTCTCTCATATCATGACAATAAAGTAAAATTTTAGTGTGGATGATCTCAGAATGTTGTATATACGATAGGTGGTGCAACTACACATCAACCTGAGAACTATCATTAATGAAGGGGATTCACATTTTATATATCATTTATATTAGTGTTTTTATAGGGTGTTGAGTACATATTTAATTCTGAGCACATCCTTCCTTACTCACCTAGAAGGTTAGTCAGAGCATATGATAAATGTGCTAGTGGATAGGTTGCCAGCATGCATCCTAGAATTTTCTGTCTCTTGGGAGAAGGAAATTTTCTAGATGAATTACCCTACAAAAATAGTTATCATGAGACGATATAGATGGAATATCTTGAGGGTTTATACAGTAGGCCATATCATCCTCCATTTCTCTAGTTGGAGGAAAGTGAGGAAGCTTTTTTGGGATAGTATCTATTGATAGATACTATTGAGAAGGTCTAGTTGATTCTGAGATGAATGGAAACTACAAAATCTCATCGTAAATATTACATTGATCATCATAGAAGACCTCTAGTATTCGACGTCAAGGATTATTTTTTGTTATGTGTTTCACTGAGGTAGGGACACATGCGTATCTAAAGATATAGTAATCTTTCACCGAGATATGTCATGCTATTTGAGATTCTGGAATGAGTCAGGTCAGTTTCTTATCGGTTTGAGTTTACTAAGAGGTATTATTCCATGAATGACACCTTACACTTATCTCCTCTACTCCACTATCACCCAGTCCCATATCATTTTTTTTCATCCCAAGGTGGTTGAACATTGGTTTGATTCATCATTTTAGGAGCATCTAATATATATAGTTGACAAGAGCACATAGTTTCACTGAGGTTGGTCAGATCCCCTAGTTCAGGAGCTATGGAAGTTTGGCCATTAACATAACAAGACATAGGAGTGGAAGTCCAAAGTACATGCTAAGTGGCATGAGTTTTTCTTAGGTTCATGTTCACCACCCTTGGAATAGAAATTATGGGACATATTGCATTAAGGGGGAGTTCGTAAGATCATGATTTTTCCATTGAGGTATGAATATTCTATTATTAAGTTGATATTATGTATGTATAGGAAAAAAGGGTTAATCACCATACAACTTAGGTTGACACCATGTAATTAGGGTTACATGATATATAATTTCGATACTTACCATGTAGTGGTCAAGAAAAGAACTGCATGAGAAAAACGCACTACATGGAATGTAGTTTCAATTATATTCCTTGTTCATTTCTTTTTTTAAATTAGGTAGTAGTTTGGTTTTTCTTATATGGATAGAAACTCACCCCTTCATTTGATGAATAATGAGATGAGGAGATCTGAGTATTGGATGGCCTCCCATTCTATTTTCCAATCTCTGATTTGAACACTGTTGGATGTGTTGATTCCCCTCGACGAGCCCTCAATTATTTTTGGGCCATTCAATATAATTTTTTCTCTTGACCTTGCTATCGAACCATGACAGTTTATGATTATTTTCTAGATATAGTCTATTCTATATTGAATTATAGGCCAATTATGGATGATGGGGCGTGATACTAGCATGAGTTAGGTTGTCTCATGTTTTTCAACAAGTTCCATCCATCTATCCATTCATAATTTTTTATTAAGCCACTTTAAGGACGAGTGGGAAACCAAAGTTCGCACACAAGGACTATATACTGAAAGAGCTCACAGAATCGTTAAACACAAGTCTAAGGTTATTTGAGTAAGATTCTCTGTATAATTCCCAGTGCAAGGTACTAACATGGATGTCTGGATCCTCCCTAATAAGTGCTTCATGGTTAGAAATCATTTTGTCCTTTATCTGGATGAATTCCTCCAAGTTGATTCTGCCTTGGTTGAAGCCTCAGACGATGATTCGGTCTTGCTCATCTATCCACGCTTCTTTCTCCTATTTGGCCTCAGTCTGCAATCGTCTTTCATAAATACTTAAAATATCGTCATTTGATGCGTTTGGCTGAAGGAATTTTTCAAACATCTCTTCTTTAGAGTGGCAGATGAGCCTTAGACACTCCTCACCCTCTTCCTCTATTACTCTTGATTCACTGCTTGGATCCCCACATTCCCCATTTTGAAGGCCTTTTCTTTCCTTGCTTCCACATTTCTTGGATGACCTAGTTTCCATTATTTTAAGCAAGTGAGAGTATTCTTTGCATCCCTTGGGTTTTTACCCTGAACCACTATGCAGTTCCCCAAGTCGCGCTTTCCTTTTTTCCCCTTCTTCCTTCTTGGATTGTGGGGACCTTTCCCTTGGAACTGGTCCAGGCTATCAACTGAGAGTTGGCTAAAACTATCATCACCTGAATCTACATCCTCTTGTGACAATGACTGTTATTGAGTTACCAGGCCTTCAAATCAGTTTTTCACTTCAACCCTTGTACCTTCTTTCAGAGCCCTCGACCTACCCGAAGCATCCAACTTGCCTTCTTTGACCGCCAAATCCTTCTTATTATTCCCCTCGCTCCCAGTAATAAAAAAGGGGGACTTTAAACTGAGTGTGTTTGGGTCAAGAGGACCCAATACTCTATCCCCTTCCTACCTTCCTCGACCTTCCTGCCTTCCTTGACCGTGGAGAGAGCTTATAGCTGCATGCAAAAAAGATTTCCCCTGCACAGCCTTGATAGATGGTTCGGCCTCCTTTCAACAATATTCATGTTTAATATTTGTGTCAGAGTGTCGTACAACCATTATTAGGGTGTCTCCTTGAATTAATATTATGTATTTCAATTTCCTATTGTTTTTAGGAAATTTATTAAGGGGTTTAAAGAATTGAATGTTCCATTTAGCTTGATTATGGGCCAACCCATTAGTGCATTTACCATGAATGACAATTTGTGGACATTTGGCATAGGATTCCTATGAGGCATGCCTTAAATTCCTTTCATAGGTTATTTGAAATGAAGTTTATTATGTTTTAATCCATCTAATAGTTTAATTTACATGTGTTTCTTGTGATATGAATTGAACACATGAGTTATTGATGTAATGGGCATGTAATATTTTCATTGACATGGGTTGTTTCTTATATAAAATGATAAAGGGGTAAATAGAAATTGGAATGGAATAAACATAGGGTAAAAAGAATGGTCAGGATCGTATGGCAATTACAACTTATATCTTTGGTGAACCGTGGACTCAGTTAAAATACAATATATGATATGAAGAGGGTATCATCATGTCATGTCTTAAGATAGCCACAAGTGGAGTGGTTGATCTTATAGAGACATTTATTTTAAAGTTGAGTGAACATTGAATCCAATTATAGATTACAAGGAAAATATCTATTAGAATATATTTATATATCATGATCTTATATTTACGTATAATTGAATATTGAAATGGAATGACTTATGATGTGTCTGCTAATACAATGCACAAGAATGGATTCAGTCATTATTTACATTTGTCCAGATGGTCTTTTAAGATAGATGATGTGGTAACTTTTATATATAGATTTTCAGGGTTAGGATGGAACTTATAAAATATATAAATAAAGTTAATTTATTTTTAAATGAACAAGAAATGAATATATAATAGATCAAGTGACTATATTACTATTTACTTTTGAGTACTTCATAAGTTTTTGCTTTAATTATTGCACACTACCTTATTTTTAAATTCACCAAAAGATTTGCACATAACATGGGTGGTTGCCTACAGATATTTAGTCTCATAACATGTATGGGTCATTATTTGGTCCCAAGAAGATTATATTGTTGCAAGTGATGAAATGGGAAAACACCCATCTCACGGTACCCGATTTTCTTCTCAGTATCACGTAAGAATTAGACCATGCCAAGGCTTCTGATTCATCGATGTTTCTTTTTTCTATTTTTTACGTTTGGTAATTTTATTATTTATTAATATAGTTTGAACATTTTTTTATGTTTTCATAGAACATGTTACATGAATAATCATCCTTTGTATGTTATCCCATCTGTTTTAACATTGTCAGTATTCTTTGGTTAACATGTGTTGACTAGTTTTACTTATTTAGATCAATTATTGTAATTGTTTCCTCAATGTTACACTCTATCAGTGAGGTTATAGATTACATGCTAAAAAAACTATCACCTCAATGTGAGTCAGAAAACATTGGAATTTGGGTTAATTCTTTTGAGGCCTTATTTTCAACTGGGTATGGGTCCTCTTATAAAGGCATCTGGATCTAGAATGTTACATATGTCAGGGAGAATTCACTACTTCTTGGTGCACCTTAAATATCACACTCAATAAAAAACATATCTTATAGTCTATAGAATCTTGTTTGAATATCCTATGTCATTGTATCCTTCACTTCACCTCACTTTTTAGTGTGAACCATTTAATCACTACATAATCCCACTTGTCTCCCAAACTAGTGAAACTCAAAATCCTCTTTTCCTGGTTTTTTTGGAGTAGTTTGTTCCTTTAAATTAATCAAGTGTCTAACAATGTAATAAAAAATATATAAATATTGCGTGTTTCTTCTCCCATAGTGTTAAATCTTATCTGGTTTCATATTTATAGCATAATATGAATTCCCACTTTAAATTATCTCATTCCTCCATCAGCTTCATCATGATGAAACTGCAACCATTGAGTTATGAATCATTATCATGGAAAATTAATTAATTTATATAAAATATTAACTCAAGATATAATATGATATATTCCTTATGATGTAATATATACACACTTCTATGTGATATTATTTTTGAAATATTATATTAATGAGTAGTATTTAAAAAAAATAAGAACTGAGTCATTAATAAAAGAAATTTTGATGATAATATTCGTGTCAAAATTTTTAAAAACATTTTTTTACAAGATGAAATATTATTAAAGATGACTAAATTCATTATTGGGATATTTTCTGGTATTAATAGTGACGTCAAATGTTGTCTGGTGGTAATTATGAAGTGAGAAGGCATACTAAGAAATGTAATAGAAATTATTCCCCAAAACGAGAAATACCACACCTAAGAGGTGGCCACAGTGAAGCTAGGGAACAATATGGGAGGATAAAACAGTAATACCATTGGTACTATTGCTATAATGATACCCAAAATGGGTATATAGATAGGGACCATTCCCACAATGGTTTCTATGGTGAACACTTTGTTTACCAATAAAATATGTCTTATCCCAAAATGGGCATTGTGAATATTCTGTTCTAGGAGATAAACAATATGAAACCTAGAGTATTGAGATTTTCAAAATTTTCATGATAATTTATATGGTGGTACCTTTCATAATTTTTAATTCTACTTGTGGGAAACAAGGAATCATAAAATTGGTGTTACACGCTACCGAAATTCATAGTGAATTATAGTTCAATGGTGTATAAAATGTCCAACCACGTGTTCATTACAATGTTGTTCATCGTTGAATGGTGGTTAACCATTACAAAATGGATATATGAAGAAGAATAAAAATATTTTAATTATTTTATTTATAATAAAACATCCACATACTCTACTCCAACATAGAGAATAAGGCGTGTGTGTTTTTGATGTGTTTAACATTTATGAAATTATTTTTTTATGATTATTGGATTGAAATTACATGATTCCATAATTAATTAATTATATATTATTCCTTGAATAAATTTAATTTTAGTGGTGTATTTAGTATTACATTTTCTATAATTACTGTGTAATAATGTTGAATTGTTCTACACTGCAAAGTGGAGTGATAAGACCCATGAAGAGTTACTCAATGACAGTTAGGGAAAAATCCTGATTATTTTGAAGTCTTAATGGATATTTTATGGATTAGTATAGTGATAATAGGATTCCATTATTATGAGAATATAGACATCATATTTATGTTATGAGTTTCATCCCCTCTAGAATAATAAATCATATGTGAGACTATGAGAATCCGAGTAGAAGATGGATGGGAGGTGTTTCAAAAAAGTAGTTCTATTGAGGCCTAATACACTATATATCAATGTGAGAAGATCCTATAACCTCAAATTATTTTTTAATTCTCATCAGTAGTATCCACTTATTAATAAATAATAATGTTCTTGAATATGCAGTAGACATATAGATTTGGAAAACTAGTTATCCCATGATGGGAAACATAAAATTAATTAGTGATCATCGGGGTGATGTGATCCCTGGGTATTATATTTATTTTAGATACATTATATCTAATATTGGATTATATAAGTGGTGTGTTTTCACAATTCATACCATGTTTTGATTGAAATTTGTGAAGTAGTTGGTGAATCCATATTAGGGGTACTAACCAACATAGAAAAAAGTCATCAAGGGTGTCGAACAATATAAATATCATGTGTTATATTTTATATTTATTAATTAATATGTTGGAACATTGATATATTATATCATGTCGATAATAAAAATTTATTGGTTCAAGAGGTTGAGTATAGAGAAGATTTACTCTTAAAAAAGTATCATGGATTCTTCCCCTCCGCCTCTTAGTGATCCAATCAAATCAAATCCTAACATGTTAAAATAAATTCTAATTACCTATTACGATCCAATTGAAGTTTTTGACCAATATATAATCACTATTATATTAAAAAATAATTTTATACTATATTTTTATGAAGAAACAATCATAATTTGAGGAATCAGAAGGTTCATTACCTAAATTCTCAACGATTTGAGGTGTGTGGTGCTACAACAGTTGGGTTGAAACAAATTAATAATTATCAAATAACAAATAACGATAAATGAAATTTGGATATGGTGGGGAGGGGATAGAATTAAATTTTTATGCACTTTTAATGAATCTATAATCTAATATGGTGGATGAGGTAATGAAAAAATAGATATTAGAAAAATTGAGGAGCATCTACATGTGAAGGAAAAAAGTAAATGAAGCTAAGAATGAAATTTGGAGGAGTAGATTTGGGAATAATAGTAGGGTTAGAGATGAAGATTTTGGTATAATTATCAAATTTTTAAATGAAATTTTCCAAAATATTCATGGGTTCTGTGAGAAACAAGAAGAATCCACTATTGTGAAGAATCTTATGAGGAACTTTTTAGATCTATTTGATCCAAATGTATCATCTCTGAAATATTGATAACAGCTAAAATTGAATTAGACAAACAGTATTTATACTATGTATATAATTATTAATACACCATATTTCTTAAAGGAATATCATATATAATTTACTTTTTAATCCATTATAAAAGGGAATATTTTTTATGTTCAATAAATAAGTTATTCAGAAGAAGATAATGATCTAAATTAGATTTTCGTTCTTTTATCAATGAAATTCTTGTTGAAAAAATGGTAGGTAAAGGTAATAAATTTGATATATTATTTTATTGAAAAAATATTGGGCATATTTTAATTTTATTCTTCAATAAAAAAGGATAAAGAAATTAAATTACAAGTGGAAGAAGGAATTCCTTTAATTAACAACAAGAATATAAATAATAAAGACAACACTAAAAGAAAAAACATATTTTATAAATATGAAGGATAATCCAATAATTATAATTATTAATTCGCCAATTTTGATCATTTGGAGAGATATTTACATTTTTCAAGAAACTATAGTGAAATGGAAATGTTAATGGATCTTAAGTGGGAAATTAAAGGTATGCTGAAATATTTTCTTAAGAGGATTTCACAAATCAAGAATGAAAAGAAAAGTATTGAAAATGACCAAAAGGTATGGAAAATAAAATAATTTATTTTGGTAATAGGGGAAAATTTATTTTTAAATATGAATAATAAGAGCTTATCAAAACAAATTTATTAAATATTGTTTAATTCATGGAATATAACTTGGTGATTTCTAAGAAAGGGAAGATGATACATGATTTGAAGAAAACACTGACTACTAAAGAAGAAGTGTTATTTGAAATGAAATACATATTTTTTATATATAAAACATTTTATATAAATAAAGATAAGATATTAGGGAATATATTGAGATAAAAGGATAATAATATCATGATAGAGGGTTATAAGAACAATGAAATAATATAACTATTTACCATGAATATAAACATTTTTCCTATAATGGTTTTGGTTCTCAGAGTAAATATAAGAATATTGTGAGAAAAAATTATAGACTTGATAAAAAATAGAATTTTCTAATAAAATAATATCCCCTTATGAAATATATTTATTAAAGAGGAGAACATAAACACAATTATGACCAAATATGGAATTTTTAAAGGAGATCACAATTCAATAGATATTTTTGATATTATTGATGGACCAAATATAACATGCACTCTTGTTGGTTTAATATGTATCTTTTTGGTAATTTTAGTAGACAAAGAGGGAGTTTTTCAGATAATAGAATGATAAAAAATTAAATTATGGAAGATATGTTAAATAAATAGGGGACGGTCTATGAGAACACATCAAAAACTACTAACAATTGAAGGGTAAAATATATATGAAAAGTTAACAAGTTGAATATATTAATCAATTTTAATTAATTTCTAACATCTTTTTTCTTAACGTGAATAATATTTCTTCACAAAAAATGTAACTCCCCGACCCTAGAATCCCAGAGTCAGTGTATTATTACAAATCATTGGCATGATCAAAAAATATTATGTCTCGAATGAATGAATAGTTTCGTTACCTTGGAAGTACAAGATAAATTAATAAGGTATACAATATATCATAAATTAGAAATCTAAAACAACATTGTTTCCATAGAAATCAATGGGACCCCATAGACTGTCCCTGCAGGTCAATCATAATATATTTCTTCACATCCTGTGAAAAATAAAACATAGAAAGGGGTGAGTTCAGATGCTCAGTAAGGATAACAATATAGATGAAACTTTCATAAATAAGCATAAACATTGAAGGTAATGTATAGAACTAAAACAAAAGCCTTTTCAACATAAAATTCATCAAAATATGAAAAATATAAATCAAAATATTTCCATTTACTTACTCAAATGAATATTCTACTAGTTTAATAATCACATGCAATATTAATGTCCACATTCATAATGATACAATTCATAATGCCAGACTTCATAACCACATAGTCAAGGCCTTATGCCAAGACTACAAATAAGATTTTGTCAAGGGCTTATGCCAAGGCACTAGTTTGTCTCATGAGACCTACTGATGCATCGAGGAGCCATAGCGGGCTCCACCTGTCACTTACCAAGTCCCATGAATTCTTCATATGAAAAGTTTTAACCATAACAGAAACATTCATATTAAAACTAGCATAAAAAATTTAAATACATTATCAATAAACCAGGAATGGTATAAAAATAAAAAATCAACATTCAAACAAATCACAAAATATTCAATAAGATATGAAAGATTTGTATCATAATATACCAACTTTAAACAAGTTTAAAATCCATAAATGGATGTTTATATAGATGAAATGATTAATAAAAATCTTTGAGTAAAATATCCCTTTTTAGTAAAAACATTTAAATGTCATATAAATTATTAAAGAAGGAATTTAAAGACATTTCTGAATCATAGTGTCCCATACCACTTTGAATCTTTTAAAAGGTATTAACATTTAAAAATCATTCATGTGCATATAAAGAAATTCTTAAAAACCATTTTGGAAACATGGACATTAATGAGAATGATTTAGAAGAATAAATATTTAAAATAATTAAAATAGTGTTTTAGTAAAAAAAGTCCCTTAAAAATAATCCCTTTGAAAAATCTTTTATGAAACAAGGATATGGATAACAAAGATGTCCTAGTAGATATTTACGTAAAAACAACATTGGATAATAAAGATATTGTGAAATTAACCCTTACCACGTTGTGATCAATCGAGTCGTATGACCAAAAGTTAATAACAACCAAATCATTCACAGAATGCCAATAATAGAATCATGATAATATATATCAAATGGCAGAACACAATGGACCAGATGAAATAAGTGGCGAACAATTGAAATCTCACAGAATTAAATGTGATATAAGAAACCCCTTACCTTGTAATTTTACTTGGTCGAGGGTAGGTTAACCTTATGTATAATAGTTAAATAATTGTTATTATATTATACAAGAACTATATACATTAATATTATATCATATATGATCTTCCAATATTACTTTGTTAATGATATTTCAGTAGTATCACCGTTTCGGGGGTTAAATGATTCGTTTTCCATAATATGATTTGTTACGTTAGTATTGTTTGTTATGGACAGGATGCATCTTATTCATATTCATATTGATATTAAGTCTATATATATTTTTTTAATCAAAAAATGGAAATTATTCCTGAATGGATACAATAGGGAATTAATCGCATCGCGTTTGTGGACATGGTAATCCGTACATACACGTGAGTTACAATATCCATTATTTGATATTAAAATTATATATATATTTGATGTTATATCATAAATACATAATAATTATCATGTTATATTTATTATTTACATAATTAATACTCATTATTATATCCATCTAAATGATGATGTTTTTTAATAACAAAGTACACCATGACGTGGAGACGGTAATCTAGACATACGCATGTTTGGTAACTTTTTCATTTATAGGATGGATAGAATAATGGATATGGTTGTAAAATTTTTATAATAACATCACAGTATATAGAAGATAATGGGGTCATTTTTTTAGAAGGGAAACAACAAAGATAGAAGAAGTGGAAGGAGAAAATAACTTGAAAGAGGCGATGAAATATTTATCTTTTCTACGGGTTATTCCTTTTGATTTGACCAAAAGGGCTCCATAGGATGGCTTTATAACTAAAATAATGCCTATATGATGAAGGGATGATAGTTGGGGGGATATTTTTTAGGTTTTTTCCGATCCAAATGACATTTAAGGTGTGAATTAGATAGAAGGTGAAGTGCCATTTGATAAGAGGGGTGAGGGGCACCTTAGGAAAAGCTAGAAATATTATTTTATAATAAAATAATTTTCGGTTTATAATGGCTCAAAAATGAATTATTTAAATGATATTGTAGGGATGGGTCGAAAAACTCTCAACCAATAGGTTTTAGATTGGTTTGGGTCACTATATTAACTGTATCTTTTATGTTTAACTCTTAGTTAAATAGTTTGACATTTACCATGTCTCTTTGTATTATTATATTATAAGGTTAATAAAAATACTATAAACTTTGAATAGAACCCCAAGTGGTCAACTAATGATAAAAATATCATTATATAAGTCTTTTGGCCGAACCATATATTTTTAGGATTATTATATCACCGATAATATTGTATTTCTATTAAAAATTCATTTATGTCAATTTTGACATTATTTAATAATTGATTTTTGTTAAAATCCTAAAAAATTTATTAATTAAAACTAAATACCTTAAATGAACAATAACATGATATATTCACCGATAAATGTTTTTTATGGCATCAAAAGTATTAAATTATATTTATTTTAGTATTTATAATATCATTTATTTGATTGATTCATTAATAAAGTAAAATACCAAATCATAATTGTGTCATATATAAATATATTTATTTTAAGTCTAAAAATTATAAATAAAATATCCTAAGGTAGGAAATATTTTTATATTTTTAATTACTATTTATAGATGAATAGATAAATTATATAACATCATATAATTTTTTTTACTAAAAGATATTTCCTTTTGTAATTTTTGTCATTACTTTAGATTTTTTAATATAAAATGTCATTATCAATCCCAGGTGGCTCCATGGGGTCCCAAAATCGACCCAAGGATTCAAATTGTCATGAATGTATCTGAAAATAGTGTAATGAGACTTGTTAGGGTAATTTAATATTATTATAATATTATTTATTACCCTAATTTACTAGATTTACCCCTTTAACCACGGTAAATAAAATGTTTACAGAAGTAAATATTCCTAATGTATAAAAATAATAGTTACCTATTTACATAATTCTAACCTCCTAAAATTAAATATGGAATCCATTTTTTTCAAATAAAAAAATAGAAATGGTAGAAGTTAATTTAAAAATAATTCCCATTGTCAAAACAAAAAGTGTGTTTTTATAAAATAATAACTATCAAAAGATTGACACTTGTTTATGTCCAGTTTAATCATGAGAATACATTTAATGACTTAAATTATATTAAATGATAAAAATATTATATAATGATAATTAAAAAGCATTCAAAAGATTAATTTAACACTATATATGATTTTGATTACAACATTTGTTTTTTATTAAAAATTATTATTTTCACTATTCATCAAAAATTGAATGTTTTCAGAAAAATAAAAAACAATCACCCTTGGCTAATTATAATATTCAAAATACAAAAACAAAGTCCATTTTGAATGATAAAATTCTTAAAATTTATAAAAGTGGGATTTAATGTTCTTAACGGCTAGTTTGATTGGTGGTGGTGTGTTAGAATCTCAAAGTTGCGTACAATGCAAGCTATTGCATTATTCAAAGGGAAATGTACTGTAGAAGATTGGGGTGTTACATTCTCCCCTCATTTAAATAATTCTGTCCTCAAAATTTATATAATATTATTGAATAAAAATATTCAGGTTGTTCTTCATCACAAGTTCCTCAGGTTCCCACATTGTCTGTTCCATTTTATGGTGTCTCCATAGAACTTTTACCAGACGAGTCGTCTGGTTTCTCAACACTTTTTTTCCTATATCAAGTATCTTGACAGGCTCTCTACAATAGAATAAATTGGGTTCCATTTTTAATTACTCATTGGTGAGCACATACGTTGGGTCAGGCCTATATATTCCCAAAAATAATACATGGAACTCATCATGATCTTTGGAGAGACTTGAAGCCATTTCCATATGGTATGATACAACCCCAATTCGTTCTAGAATTTTGATAGGTTCAATGTACTTGGGGATTAATTTACCCTTCTTACTGAATATTATATCTCCCTTCCATGGAGATACCTTCAAAAAAATATGTTCTTCGACCTAATATTCCAAATCATTCCGTTAGTTATCAGTATAGCTCTTCTGCCTACATTGAGCTACTTTGATTGTGTTTGGATAAACTTCACCTTATCCATTGTTTCTTCCCCAAGATCTGGTCCTATGAGTTTTCTTTAACCAACATCATCCCAATAGGTTGGTGTGCGACATCTCTTTCCATATAATGCATCATATGGTGCCATCAGAATACTTGAATGGAGGCTAGTGTTATTAGAAAAGTATACGAGAGGTAAATATTGATCCCACATACCGTGAAAGTTAAGTGAGAATGGTCTCTACATGTCTTATAAGGTTTGAATAGTCCGTTTTGATTGTCCATCAGTTTGAGGGTGGTAGGTAGTGCTCAAATGATGTTCCGTATCCAGGTCATTCTAAAGACTTTTCAAGAATCATGATATAAAATGTGGATCACGATCAGAAACAATCAATAGTGGTACTCCATGAAGTCTTACAACTTTATTAACATACATTTTTGTGAAACATTCAAGTTGTAAATTGTCTCTTATAGCAAGAAAATGTGTTGAATTAGTAAGATGATCTTCAATGACCCATATTTCATCATTCCTTCTCAGAGTCTTTGGTAGTCCCATGATAAATTATATTGTAATATTATCCCATTTCCACTCAGGTATGGGAATAGGTTTCATGACTCCTCCAGGCTATTTCCTTCCAGCTTTAACTTGTTGAAAAACAATACATCTTGTCAAAAAATCAGAAATATCCCACTTCATGTTGTCCCACAAAAAATTTTCCTTCAAATATCTATATGTATTAGTGATACCATGATGTATAGAGAAATTGGAACTATGAGTACCATCCAACAATTCCCTTTTTAGATCAGGTATATTGGGAACACAAAGTCTCTTCCAAAATTTCAAAATTCAATCTTCATACACAAGGTCGCTCAATCTCCCATCATTCATAGCTTTAATCTTCTTTTGAAACTATTCATCATTGGTCTAATAACTTGTTATCCTTTCTATTAAAGATTTTTTGGAAACCATTTGAATTTTTTTTGATGTTCCACCTTACATTGTTATACCCATTTCCAAATTTACTAGATCCTTATATAGAATATCCTTTTCAACTATCATCTTGTTCATAACTCCATTATCCTTACTACTCAAAGCTTCTGCCACCTTATTTTCCTTCCCCGGGTGGTAGTCTATTATGAAATCATAATCCTTGAGTACTTCAAGCCATCTCGTTTTCCTCATGTTGAGTTTTTTCTGTGAGAAAATATACTTCAATCTCTTGTTATCGGTATATATCTCACATTTTTGACCATAGATATAATGTCTCTATATCTTCAAAGAAAATATTATAGCTTCTAACTCAAGATCATGAGTGGGATAGTTTTGTTCATGAATTTTTATATATCGTGATGCATATGAAATAACACTATCATTCTGCATAAAGACACAACCACATCCTTTCATTGAAGCATCATTATAAATAATAAACCCATCATTCCCTAATGGTAGTGTCAATATTTGAGCATTGACTAATCTTCTATTCAATTCTTGAAAGCATTATTCACACTATTTTTTCCAAAAAAAATTAACCCCTTTACGTGTGATATTTTTTAATAGGTTATCCAATCAGGAAAGATTTTGGAGGAAATTCCAATAATAACCTTCTAAACCAATAAAACCGCATACATGAGTTATAATTGTCATTGATAGCCGTTATTGGATTGCCTTTTTCATAGTAGGATCAAAAGAGATTCCATCCTTAGAGACTATATGGCCATGAAAATAAATCTCATGAATCTAGAATTCACATGTGCTATACTTACCATATAATTCATGTCTTATAAGAGTCTTTAGAATAATGCGCAAGTGATTTTCATGATATTCGTAGCTTTTAGAATATACCAAGATATAATTAATAAATGACACTACAAATTCATCAAGATATTCATTGAAAATTCTCTTCGTTAGATCCATGAAGATAGTGGGTGCATTAGACAATACAAAAGGCATTATTGTAAACTCATTATGTACGTACCTAGTTCGAAATGCTGTGCTCAAAATGTATTCCTTCTTCACACACAACTGATGATATCCTGATCAAAGTTCAATCATTGAAATTTATTGACCTCCTTTAAGATGGTCAAATAAATCATCAATGTGAGGTAGGGGATTTTTTTTCATTATTGTTATAGCATTGATCTCCATGTAGTCAAATGAAAATGTCATTGATCCTTCTTTCTTCTTAACAAAAGGAACAGGGGCTACCCATGGAGAAACACTTGGGTGAATACATCCATTATTACTCAATTCCTCTAGCTTTTTCTTTAGTTCCACCAATTCCACAGGGGCCATTCTATAAGGGGTCCTCGAATATGGGCCTTGAACCATAAATTAAGTCAGTGGAAAACTAAATTTCTTGTTCTGGAGGATGTCCAGGTAAATCTTCTAGAAACACATCAACATATTCTTTCACAACAGGTAAATCCTCTATTTGATCATTCTTTTCCTCACCCATATTGATTTCATTCACTTCCTCCAGAATAATTGAATTTAGTTGAGAAACATGGGGTGGATCTAGATAATAATTATGTGGTGACGTTTCTGCTCTAATGATAAGGGGTTCTTTATCATCATCATCAAAAATTTTAACCTTATTTTTCTTACAATAAATATTCACATCATGGTCTGAAATCCAATCTATGCTGAGGATTATATAAAATTGAATCATGGGTATGCCAATGAGTTCAGTAGATAAATAAGGTTTATATTCCATAATGGGGACTGATTCACAAAACATTGTTGAAATGATACTTCCCTTAACTGTTTTTACTAAAAACTCCCGCGTTAAATAAAATTGGAAATATATAATTTTCATTGATAACAAGGAGGAGATGAAACAATGAGATGATCCAGAATCAAATAATGCATTGGCTAAACTTGAAGAAACCATTAAATTACCTGCCACTACGTCTTTCAGAGATTCAACCTCACCAGTAGTGATAGAAAAAGCTTGACCTCGATCCCTTGGCCTTTTCTGATTTATGTTCTCCTGATTCATAGGACATTCATTTTCATAATGTCCCCTTTCTCTACAATTGTAGCATTCAACATTAACAGCCCTTTTTTCCCCTTTCAACCATGAGCTTTGTGGCATTTTCACTACACTTGTAATAGACTCCCATTACCTTTAGGCAAGTACCAGGAAGTTTCTTCCCACATTTACTATAGGATGGATATTAAATTGTTCTCTTCTTACCCTTATTTTCTATTTCCAGAGTGTTCAGCATATCTATTCTTCTCTTGATTTTCTTTAAAGTAATTAGAAATAGAGAATTTTCTTTTTGTCTTGATTGTACATGAGATGATATCTTCATACGACGAGAAGAATTTTGAGACTAATTCTCGATAGAGAAATTATTTTAACCTATCAAAGAAACAATCAATATCACTTATTGGGTTACGTATATAATTTGCAGCATGCCTCACTAACATTGTAATGTTATCTTCATACTTTCCGATACACTCATCCTCATTTTTCATCCGACTCATAAATTTTATTTCTATATCTGCTCAATGGTCATGAGGAAAGTATTATTCTAATAAAATTTCTTTAAACTCTATATATTTCATATTTGATACTACTTCATATTCCTTTTTATTTTCAATCAACGACCACCACTGATCAGCATCTCCAGTGAGGTAGTAAACTACAATGATAAATTTTCACTTTCGCTACTCTCTAAGGCATGTGATATTTTTTCTATGGAATTTATCCTTTACTAATCTACTAATAGATTTGTACCCCAATTTAATGTTGGTGGTTGTTATTTCATGAAGCGATCTAACATTGATCTTATGCACTGTGGATTAGGTTTCTCCATACAGGTAAGGTTATTATTCATAACATGAGTGAGTAGTCCATGTATAGTGATAAGCTGATCAACACAAGTTTTATCACCAGCTCCACTATAATTATCTTGAGAAAGAGGGAAATCCTTACATGGAGTGCATGCATTGATACAGTATCCATTCCTTCCACTAGGCGCCGTTTCTAAATACTGGAATACACTAGATTAGTTTATGAATTTCAATACATAATTCCAAACTTATAACATACATAACATAATTTAAACAGTTCATGGATACAATTTATAATCATAAAAATTGTTTTCCTTGAAGAGGTATATACTCATAAATCCTTCATAATGGTTTGTAAATAAAATGTGTATTACTCTGAGCATATCCACAGGGAGAATCGTATCTAAGAGTGCAGCGAGGCCCATTGTCGTGCACCGGTTCTCGTTTGAGTCTAGCATAAATCATTGTCATTTGGTTTTAACCATACGTACATCTGTTCCAGAGCCTCCTCTACCTGCTCATATCCATACAGGGATGTATTTCTTGAAAAACTCAAAAAATCTATAATATTACAAAATTCTATAAAGTTCTTCTATACTAATACTCAAATTCAATCTTTGGGAAATGTTCTCTAATCAGAGTTTTTCTAAATCTAGCTTTCAAGGTTTGTAATAATCTTCCTCTGATAAAAACTATAATGCCCCGACAACAAAATCCTACAGTCGGTGCATTATTATGTATCATTGGTATTATCACATAAGATCATGTATTGAAATACTGATTAGTTTTGTAGCCTTGGAAGTACTAGATAAATTAATAAGGTTTACATTACTTCATAAAATGATAAAATACAACTATGTTGTTTCCAGAGACAACACTGATATCCCATATAATATCCATGCAGGTCAGTCATAATATACTTCCTCGCATCCTAAGAAAAATAAAACATAGACAGGGGTGACCTTAATTTCTCAGTAAGGATGGAAATATTGAAAAATCATTCACAAATATGCATAAACATTTAAGGAAATGTATAGAACTAAAACAAAATTATTTTCAACATAAAATTCATCATAATATGGAAAATATAAATTAAAATAATTCTATTTACTTACTCACATAGATATTCTACTAGTTTAATAATCATATGAAATATCAATAGCCACTTTCAAAATTATGTAATGGATAATTCCCGACTTCATAGCCACATAGTGAAGGGCTTGTGCCAAGAATACAAATAATATTTTGTCAAGGCCTTTTTCCAAGACACTTGTTTGTGTCACTAGACTTACCGATGCATATAAGAGCTAAAGAAGGCTCCACCCGTCACTTACTAAGTCTAATAAATTCCTCATATGAAATGTTTTAAACATAACATCAATATACAAATTAAAACATGCTTTCTAAATGTCAATACTTTTCCAAAAACCATGAATAGTATAAAAATAACACATCCAAAGTCAAACATATCACAAAACCATCAATACAATATGGAATATTTGTATCATAATAAATCAACATCAATAAATTTTAAAATACATCAAGGGATGTTTATATAGACGAAAATTATTTTTAAAAATATTTGAGTAAAATATCCCATTTTCATAAAAACATTTAAAATTCAAAAAATTTAGAAAGGACAGAATTTAAAGATATTTTTGAATCATAGTGTCCCATATAACTTTGAAACATTTGATTGGTATTATCATTTAAAAAAATTCATGTCCAGATAAATAAATCCTTAAAATACATTTTGAAGACATGGACATTAATGTGAATGATTTAGAAGAAAAAGTATTTAAAACATTTAAAATAATGTTTTACTAAAAAATTCCCTTAAAAATTATCCCTTTGAATATTCATTTATGAAACATGGAAATGGATAATAAATATGTCCCAGTAGATAATTACATAAAAACGACCTCATATAATAATGAAATTGTGTAATTAACCCTTACCACATTGTTATCAATAGAGTTGTATGAACAAAATTTAATAACCACAAAATCATTCACAGAATACCATGAATAGAATCATGATAATATATTTCAAATGGTAGTACACAATACACCACATGCAATAAGTGGCGAACAATGGAAATCTCACATAATGAAAAGTGAGATAAGAAACCCCTTACCTTGTAATTTTTCTTGGTTGAGGGTAGGTTTACATCATGTATAATAGTTAAATCATTCTAACTAAATTATAATATAACTATATATAGAAATTTGATATCCTATATGATCTTCCAATATTGCATTGTTAATGATATTTCACTAGTATCATCATTTTGGGTGTTAACTAATTTGTTTTCCTTTATATGCTTTGTTATGTAAGTAATGCTTATTATGGATATGATTTATCTTATTCATATTTAGAATTATATGAAATATTTAAACATTAGTTTCAAGCACCAAATGAAATTTAGTCTTGAATGGATACGATAGGGAATGAATCCCATCACGTTCGTGGAGACAGTAATCTGTAAGGACACACGAGTGACAATATCATTACATTGATATTAAAATAGTATATAATTGGATGGTATATAATAAATAAAAAATCATCATCAGGTTATATTTATTATTGAAATCATTTATACTCATTATTATACCAATCCATATGATGAAGTGTTTGAATAACAAACTACACCACGACATGGAGACGGTAATCTGTACATATGCACGTATGGTGACTTCATCATTTATAGGACGGATAGAATAATGAATATGGATGTACCGTTATTATAATAATATCATAGGATATAAAATAGACCAGAGTTGTTATTTTTTAATGAAAACAACAAAGAATGAGGAAGTGGAAGAAGAAAATAACATGAAAGATGTGATGGAATATTTACCACTTCTTCGGGTTCTTATATGGATTTTATCAAAAGGGATCATTAAAAAGACTTTATAACTAAGTTAAGGCCTCTAACATGAAGTTAGGATGGGTGGGAGGATATTTTGGCAGGGGCTGGCCGAGAAAAATATCTTTTAAGGTGTGAATTATAGAGAAGGGGAAGTTCCCTTTTATATGAGGGGTGAAGGGTGCCTTAGGAAAAGTTAGAAATATTATTTTACAATAAAATATTATTTGGTGTATATTGAAAAAAAATGAATTATTTAACGACTAATGTGGGGATGGATATAAATTCTCTCAAATAATAGGTTTTAGATTGGTTTGTGTCACTATATTCACCTTATCATCTAGATTTAACTCATAGTTAAATCGTTTGACATTTACCATGTCACTTTTTATTTTTATATATTATGTTTAATAAACATAAAATAAACTTCCAAGAGAACCCTAAGTGGTTCATTAATGATATACATATCATTATATAAGTCTTCTGGCCAAGCCTTATATTTTTAGGATTATTATATCAACCAATAATTTTGTATTTGTTTTAAAAACTCATTTATGTCAATTTTTACAATATTTAATAATTGATTTTTGTTAAAGTCATAACTACATTATTACTTTGAAATGAATACCTTTAATCAACCCTAACATTTCTTAGTAACTTATAATTTTTTTTATGGCTTAAAAAATTTCATATTATTTTTACTTTTGTATTTATAATATCCTTTATTTGATTGATTCATTAATAAGGATAATACTGAATCATTTTTGTTTCATATATAAATATATATTTTTTATGTATAAAAATTATAAATAAAATATCCTGAGGTATGAAATATTTTTAGATTTATAATTACAATTTATAGTCGAATTGATCAATTATATAACCTCATATAAAAAATGTTTTACTAAAAGATATTTTCTTTTGTTATTTTTGTCTTTACTTTAGATTATTTCATATAAAATGTAATTATTACTACCATGTGGATCCATGGAGTCCTAAAATCGACCCAAGGATGCCCATGGATGGAAAGGTATCATCCAATTGGGGTAAGACACATTTTAGGGTAATTTAATTTTAATATAATTATATTTTTAACCTTATTTATTTGATTTACCCCTTTAACCACGGTAAATAAAATATTTATTGAAGTAAATATTTCTAATCTATAAAAATAAAATCTACCTATTTACACAATTTTTAAATCATGATTACAAATACCAAATCCAATTTTCCAAATTTACAACACATAATTGGAAGGAAATAATTTAAAATTAATTTCCATTGTCAAAACAAAAACAGTGTTTTTATGAAATAATAACTATAAAAAAATTGACACTTGTTTATGTCTAGTTTAATCGTGAGATTACATCCAATGAATTAAATTAAATTAAATGATAAAAATATAATCTAATGATACTTAAAAATCATTCAAACTTATAATTTAACATGATAACTTATTTTGATTAAAAAACTTGTTTTTAATTAAAATTTACTATTTTCACTATTCCTCAAAAATTGAAAGTTTTTAGAAAAATAACAAAAATCCACACTAAGATAATTTTTATATTCCAAATCAAAAAACTAAGTCCATTTTGAATGATAAAATTCATAAAATTTAAAAGAGTTGTTACTACTAATCATAACGGCTAGTTTGATTGGTCATGATGTGTTAGAATCTCAAAGTGACGTACAATGAAAGCAATTGAGTTATTCAAAGGGAAACATACAGTTGAATCTTGGGGTGTTACAAAACATGTTATTGATATTTGACAAAACGCATTTCATAGGTTTAAAGGAACCTCCCTACCAAATGGATTCCCTTGAGACATTAAGAGGTCCCTTGTTATTCCTTAAATTAGACATATATTTTAATAACATATATCTAATTAAAGGATATTCATGAGGAAATAATTATTGAAAATAGAAGTCGATGTGATGAGAATAGAATACTTATCCTTGATGAAGATTATATAATTTATTCTCTTTAGTGGATCTCCATGGAGAGAAATGTTTTAAATAATGAAATTTATAGAATACATATGTAAATTTGAATATATGTTTTTATAATATCACATTCACTCAATTGAATTTAATATTTTTAAATTATTTTCCAATGGGAAATGTTGGTTGATCATTGGGTGAGAAAAAAGGCATATTTATATTTCTAGAAAATTAAAATATTTAATAGTATATTGAGATGTGTGCATTATTTCCATGTTAAATTTTTAAATAAAATCCACATGATTAAAAAATGATGTTCCTCTAAGAATTTTATCACATAATAAGTTTAATGGACACTTATAAAGCCATGGTTATATATCCCCTTTTTTATACACCAGATTATCCAACATAGAATTAGTGTTGATTGATAAAAGGCCATTTCTATTGAACCATATGATATCATATATATTATTAAAGTGAAAAATGTAATAGAAGATGTTTGAAAAGAATAAATTAAAAATAAAACATAATTTTACCTTTATAGTTAATCTTCAATAAGGGAGTAGGAATTTTTGAAGATAATTAAGATGAAGATAAGTATTTTCAACAAAATAAAAATGATAGATTGTTATAATTTCTAAAGTATTGATTTTTATTTGATAACAATATTGATTCAATAATATAAAATCGGATAGTTGATGATGGGATATGTGTTATAATCAAAATAATGCATATTGGACTTGTTAAAAATAGTATTGAGGATGTCCAAAGTTATTATTGGAAGATTAAATGATCCCAATATTGATGGAAAAAGAGGTCTAGTGGAAATAAATAATTGAGTAGTTATCCAAATAAATCATTGATGTTTTATTTCTTTGCATGAGAAGACCACTCACTAGATTTGATTGTGGTAAATTTGGAGATGAATCTTGGAGGAAGAAACACCCAAAGAAGTCTGAATGTTGTTGTAGCGGTACATAAAATTTTGAGATAGATATGGAATAAACCTCTTGTTGTATATATACTGATCTATGGGTTCACTTGTGCAATACAAATGAGTTCAAAATTGAAATAGTTAAATGCGTTGCCTTGGATTTACGCTTTTTGAAACCTACTATTTCAGGATGCCAAAAATAGCTTGAACATGCCCAAGGTGAGACCTATGGTTCTCATTCTATCTATATAAAACTAGGATTTAAAAAATATGTATTTCATGTTGAATAATTATTTGGTGGCATGTACTACAGAAGAGGGATAAATGGCCATTCCCAAACCTCTTAAGACTAAACTTATAATGATGATCATATTCTTGGTGTTTTCTTTTAATGTTAATAATGTATAAGAAGATAAGGAAGTTTGATAAGAAACTTAAATCAACTCACTTGTTATTTGAGTTATACTGCCCATCATATTCATAGAATCAGACCTATATGTCTTGAAAAGGATGATCATATTGCGGAAGAATCTTGCAGGGATTAAATGGTCATCAGATTCACTCCAATTTGGGTTTGAATGGGTTGATTGTAATGAAAGAGAAATTGAGATTTTATTATTATGATACAAATGAGGAGATTCTATTTTTTATATTGGAGTTAACCAAAATCGCATGTTATTAGAAGTCTTTTGTTGAATGTTTTATGAAAGAAAGTGGGAGTGGATGTGATTCTTCCAATTATATTCAGATTGAACAGATCATGATGGAAGGATAAAAGGGTGCTAGTGACCTTATTTATTATGATCATATTCATTGAAATTGTATTCATGTTAGTTATATTCATGACGAGAAGAAAGGAATTATATGATTGGGATGTTTCAACCCATATCAATGAAAATAAATGATGTGTAAGTTGTTCTTCAATTTTTAAAATTCATGAATGAATTCATGAAACATCTATAGGATTGAAGAAGAAGTAAGTTGGTGAATCCAAATATTTCAGATTATCATAATGTGATCATCACATTCATAAAGGCTGGGAAGATTTGGGAAAAATGTAAAAAACCAATGGTGCATGTTTTCAGTCCGACCAAAAGCCCAAAGAAACAAATCATTGTAGAATGAATTTTATAGGAAAATATAAATATGTTTTCAGTGGTACCTTATTTAAAAGAGAAATATGTTACTGAAACCATTCCATCATAAACAATATAATATAATATCTAGAAGAAGAACTATTTGGGAATTATGAATGAAAAAAAATTAATGTGATGACAAATACGAATAGTTATTTCAGAATTTAATGAACATTTTAGTCAACCATTTAATGTTGTTGAATTTTTTTGTAAGTGGGACTAGATAAGAGATGAATAATAAGTGTCGTATTTCAAGTGGGTCATGAGAAGTGATGATGAGGAATCTGTTATTTTACTTTTATCCTCATCATCTAAGAAAATCATAATGACAATTAGAATTGTAATCATACTTCTGTATGAAGGATATTGTTAGATGTTTTGTATACGTAAGTAATGTTTTCGTCAATCAAAATGGTATCATTTTTCTCTTACATTTACATTGAATTGTAATAGAAAACCATATTGATGTAATCAAATTGAGCTTATCAGAATTGGAGATTGGAATCAGACTAGTGTTTGAAAAAAAAAATATTGATGAAATTTTGAAATCATGGTGATGATTAAAAAAGAATCAAGAAGTATTGAAGACGACACAAATTCCCACCAAAATTCAAGGGATATAAATTTTTTGATGAAAATGGTTGAGTAGGAATGTTTTTCGAATTCTTTCCAAAACCTATATTCGGTAACCTATAAAAGGTGAGAAGTACATTGTACATTTCTAGTCATCTGAATGAAGTAATATTTAGAGAGAATATATAGAATCTATAATATTTAATGTATAAAAATATGTTTTTGTAATATATATTTTTTTTGAATATCATTCTATTGAGAGGCGTGAAAGGAGAAGAGAGAATATTGAGATGTTTTTTATCTGATCATTTTATTCAGTATTGATCATATCCATATGTCTATCATGTTATTATTTTAATCATATTGGGATGGTAACTGTATCAGTCTAGATAATCTGATCAGGATTTCTATATTGGGATTTGTGAATAGGGGAAAATTATTTCTAAATAGTCATGACCATATTCTGTTGGTGTTATATCCATTATATCGGTCAATCATATATGACGAAGAAGAGTTGGAATATTATACATGAAAATCATGTTGAACTCTGTATCAAGGCCTAGGATTTTCTTTCTAGCTTCTGGGTCCGAAATTAGGGAATTGTTTCCCAACGAATACATTTTTTGGAAGATTAAGAGAAGAACATGTAAAATTTATTTTTACACAAACACTATTTCACCCTATTTCTTCTAAGAGGGGGAACACAATATTGGAATGTTTATGTAGTGATATATTTGTGAAAGGGAATATCTTACTCCTTGTATTACATAAAAGGATTATTTAATATTAGATTGTATTATATAGGATATAGGATTTGTCTATTCTTATTTAATATTGAACTATTTTAATAATTATGTTCTTTTAGAGGTGTTTTTTAATTGTTTAAAGTGGGTAATGAAATTATTAACTAGATGTGAACGTGGTTTCATTTTCACATAAACATAAATGAAAATTTTATCACTGATTCACCCCATCCCTCTCTCTATAATACAATTATCCCGAATGTGAACTTTCAACAAACATAGTGATTTTTTTCATGGTCAAAAGGTGCTTTGGAAATAAATAATGAACCAATTATGTATTCCACACCAATGATCTTCAACTTTTTAAAAGTGAAATGGACAAGGATTCTTGATCAAGTCTTGGGGCATGATGTGTTGGTTTGTGATGCATGGGACTTCACTGAAATTATTGTGTAAATGATTGTATTTATCTATAATGGTTGAAGAATCATTTTTATTGGATTTAATATAGGAATTTTTTTGTCATGGATGAGTATTTAGAGTTACATTGTGTGGAATAATTTTTGAATAATGTCAAATTATTCCATACTATAAAGAGGAGAGATAAGAACCATAAATAGTTACACTAATATAGTTATAAAATAAATTCATTGGTGTTTCTAAGGTGTTAATAGGTTTTATATATTTACCTTTACGTAATTGAATGGTGTCCAATTTTATAGGCAAATTTAATCTCAATTTGGGGTAATAGGATTATTTTTAGAAAAAGAATATATCGCAAGAGAGACTGTAAGAATTATATTATATGAAGGAAGGGAAATTTTTACATATAGAAGTATAATTTTATTCCTTATAATCTCTATATAAAGGTGATAATATATATTCTACTCAAATTTAAGAGAATTTTTAAATACTAGAAACTTCTCATCAATGACTATCTCATTTCATGATGAATTGAAACACTTATATATTTTTTGATCTTTTTATTCCAAGAGGATGAACATCAACATTTTATGTGATAATCTAGGTAAAGTGATCACTAAGTTTTATATTTACAGTTGTATCTTATCTTTTTTAGACATTGTATCATTTAGTAGATTCTAGAAGTGGTGTGTGGACACAGTGATGACATTGCCTCTAAAATTTTTTTTGATGTAGGATTTGAATCTATGTTTGGGGGGAATGCCAAACAAGGAAATATGTAGGAATTAGTGTTGGACCTTTTAAATGTCATATTATATTATTTAACATTTTATCACTATATGGGAAAATGTTGAGAGTTTATAATGATTAGATTGAGAACCTTCAATAATTTAAAAAATTTAGTTTGAATAGGAGAAACTCATAAATGAAAACATTCAAACATATTCTCCATCTCCCTCTCCAGGTGATCAAATAAAGTCACATCCTATCAGACAAACATTGGATTATTATGGTGAGATCATTATCCTTTATGTTGCTGATTTTTCATTTTTAGAATAACATCACCCCTTTCATTCATGTTTATATTCACTCAACTAAAAAGAGATTCCAACAAATCCATGACCATATTTCCAATGCATACAACCCAAAATCATTCTAATGTCATGATGTAATTATCTCAAAAAACAAGTAATAGAATTCCTTCATCATGAAGTTCACATAAATTTCATGCCATAGAGTAGAATCATGATTATGGGAGAATTCAATCCCTCAGTGTAGGGTCAATGAAATTTTGAAAATGTCTCAATAGAGATAAAATCGCTCCACCATTTCAATTAAAATCATGGGATAACTTCAATATCATGATGTTCTATTCATCCACTATAAAAAAGAGTATTAGTTGATTGGGAATAAATAACTAAACTGAGTCTAGAAACTACACTATATCTGTCACCTTATGGGTAATAATGAGAATCATCTCTACTCGTAATGACAACTAATAGTGGTCTAACTAATAATAATGAGATGGATGTTGGAAAACATAAATTATCAAATATGGTATAAGGGATTTATATTTTAATAGAATATGTTAAATAATATACTCATGTTCAAATTATTGTGTGTCATGATTACTAAATGTATAATATTTTATCTCAAAAGTTTTTTATTATCCATAACTAATTTGGAATAAAATATCTAAGGTTTCTCTTATAAATGTAATGTGGAGACATTTAATCTATTGAGAAATGAAGATTTTCATTTATAGAATACTATATGAAAATAGTTTCATAGTGTATAATATTTAGAGAGAATTATTCTCACACACCAATTCATAGAATCTGGTATGGACCCTCATCGAATTTTATTATTTTAATTTTATGAGACATTTATAAGTTAGGATGAGGATTTGGTCTTGTTGGTGGTAATAAGAGGCCATATTCTAGAATGTATTAGTTCAAAAAACACCTACATGTATGCTAGTGCCAACAATTGGCTACTGGACTTCCAGCACCCAGACAGTGGAGACCTAAGGGAACAAAATCTCTAACACTATCCTCCCTCTTGCCATTAGATATATATTGGTAGTTTGATGATCTCATTGGGAATAAAATTAAGTATGGTGTAAAATGTCATTTGGGGGGAAATTGTTTATTTATCACCTATAATATTAACCCTTAAACCCTGATAATAGTTTCTACAATATAGTGGCTCAGTGGAAATTTTTTTGGATCTGTCCCTCTTAGCTTTGGAATATTTTTATGCCAATTGAAATATTGGATAACTTTTAATTTTTTTCCAGTGAGTTAGATGCATTGTAATATGATATATACTATTTTTTCCATGTTTTTTATTACTTATTAGAACATATCCCTAGATGTAGTGTGGAATTAGATAATTTAACTTGTTTACATCGTATAATGGTTCTATAGGATTAAATCTACTCATATCCCACTGCTGTTATTAAATAATACAAGGTTCTCATTATTCTTCTACTAGGTGTTTCTATAATATGGTTTATCCCATAGAATACTTGTATTATTTATTATCTTATCCTTTGGTTTTTTTTGAAATTGAATACTCAATAATTTTTTGGTAGTGGAATGTTTTTACAAAATGGGTTTTCATGGAAAAATAGATGTTACACACATGACTCATTTGATAAAATACCTCTAATTTGTATTTGAATTAGTTTTTTTTCAGGAATGTATGGGGCATGTTATCAATAATGTTTTTTTTATAAAATGTGGACTTTGTTGTTTTGAAATATATTGATGATATATATCACATTGGGAGACCATGGAGTTTTGGGGAATGCAATGAAAGGAAAACCATAGTGGATTATGATACCACTAGGCTAGGTTTACATGATTTTATGGTTTCTATTGGGTATAAAATTTTGGTAATTCAGGTTCATAATCATTTTGTTTCTCTTAATATAAAAATATTTCCTTTTTTTGTCATAATTTTATAAACCGTAGTTCCATGGATTCCACATTGATGCCCAAAAGATTCATTACGTGCTTGATTGTTTGAGATGATTATATTCCCACTCGATAAAAATATTGATCCTTTAATAAAATTTTATTCAATTTTTATGCTCCATGTATATTTTTATGTCATATTAATTTGTTTATTAGAGTATAAAATGTTTTTGGAATGAATAATAATGGATGGTTTCCTGTAGAAAAATGATATATTTTGAAATGATTAAAAATATTTTTTACAGGAAAATTGATAGATTCATATGGATTTACATTTTATAGATTCCTTAGTGGTATATTATTTGGATTTATTGGTCATAACCAAATTATTCCTATTGGAATTTGTAGACGTACTTTTACTAGATATAGGTAAATGGAAGAGAATCACATAGAGGGTCACTCTCTTGGACAATGATTCCTTCTGGTGGGTTGGGAGGTAGGGACTTATGTCAGTTGGATATAGACCAATGAGTTTCATTGGGTTTTATATTAATGGTATTTTAGTTTCCTTGTCCAGATAATATTATCAAAATGTTGTATTTCCACCTTATGGTTAGGATGTGTTAAGATATGAGGCATTTTTTTGTCTATTTTGATACACTAAATGTTTTTGTATAATCATAACATTATTTCGGGGTGAAATAATTAATTTTTTATGAAACATTGTTGTTTGACACTAGAAAGAGGAAGTTTAGAACACCCTTTATGCCTTATAGTGGGAATATTCAAATAGCAATATGATTTTAGAAGTTTTGGTTTATTATAAATTGGTATCAGAGGAAGGATAAAATTAAATCATGCTCTCATTCTTGTGTATCACCCTCTTGTGTATTAGGTTTGTTAATTGATTATAGATATAACAATAATAACAAGAGATGTAGTGTGGGAGTTTTTTCGCTAACTCACATTTAAAACAAACATCAAGTTACCAATAGATTTCTTGGGTTGTCTGAAATCATTGTTTATATGATTATAATTGAGGATTAAAGTCCCAAAAAACGTGTTATGATAACAGAATGAATGTTTTCATGATTTTTCAGGATCTGTTTGTTTTTTAGAACATGGATCATCTAATAATAACATCCGTGGATGCAATAGGAGAATCTATAAATACATATCAATATGAAAATCCACTTGTTGACTTGGACTTGGGGGAATATATATTCAAAATTACCCATTCCATAGTATAATTATTAAAATATTAAACATAAGTTAAGGTGTACCATGAATCCAAATACACTAAACTACATCCATCAATCATTTTTTGTGGCAAGGGAACTGAGGAATTAGAATAATGGATCGAGATGATTGAGTTGATTTTCTATTTCATGAAAACCCTATAAAAATAAATGGTTTATTTTTTCAAAATATATAATGGAAGACCATGTAAATATTGGTGGGAATGTATTCATCATGACATGTTCAAAATATCACACCTAGACAACATTCAGAAAATCATTCAATCAACAACTCAATGACGAGACATTGAGAGTGGTAATGGCATGTGATTTTGATATTAAACAACGAGGGGATAATTCTTTCATGTAGTATGATATTCAATTTTTAGATTTGTTACACCAATCACTAGATGTTTTTTCCAATGACAATCTAATGAAGAGGAGGTCAAACATGGGTTTGAGTATTGATATTTTCCCTATGTTGATTCTTATGTGACTAAAAAGTTTTAAATAGGTTATAGACAAGTAATATATGGTTGAGGTTAATATAGAATGTAATAAATGACTCCTTAAAGGATTGATGACCTTAGTAGGTAACCTAAGATCATATTCAAGATAGAATAGAGAGTTGAGTTACTAGTGTGGAGGTGTTGGTTCGGGTCCATAGAAGATATAATGTAAATTACATGTGGCATGTTATCATTGTGGGAAAAAGAGACACCTAAAACCAGATTTTAAGGTAACACCCATGTTGTGTCAGGCATGTGGGAAATAGAACCATCATCATCATTTTAATGAGAAGATATCCATTGGAAGTACAACCAGTTCCAATGAAAAAATGTCTCACATGATATATATGATGTGGAAAAATGGGTGGGATCATAAATACATTCCATGGGTGATGATCATGTTGTGAATAAAGGGAATAATGAGGATGAATGTTTCTATTAAGTGGATTGTAAATTATAGGAGTCAAAATAATGAATAGATTACAATATTTCTATATTATTTATGGAATCATATATAATTATTGATTTATTTATCCAAGGTGTAACTCATTACATTACATCATCTATGCATATTGATTCATTGGGTTGCATTTAGAGCTTATCCCATTAATGATATATCTTTCCACTCCAATAAGAAAAAAATATGGCTAGTGTTTTAGATGTCCTGTGATTTGCGTGTTGGATGGCCATGAAACCATAGGGAATTTTATATTTCATTATCCTGATATATTTTATCACATCATTGGTATAGATTGGATGACAACCTATAAATATTAGATTAAAAGATATTATTAATGGGTAATGCTTATTTATTAAGATAGATACTTTCATGTCTTTTAGTATGAGTGAGATTTAAGATCTATGAGAGTAGTTTGTGTTGATCAATGTTATGAAATGATCTTATGTTAGTTTTTGTAGATTATTAATGATTTGTTTTATCCACATATTAGTATCCCTATTCCATTGGAGGTGGATGAGTATCCTGAATATTTTCTAGATGATTTCCTTGTATTTCCTCCACATAGAGATGTTGTTTTTTATACAGAAATAATCTTGGGGTGGAGGTAATTTTGATTACCTTCAAACCATACAGGTCCCACTAAATTGAAATAATTAATGGTACATCATTAGAATGTTTATATTAATAGATTTATTCATTCCAGCATTTAACCATGGGAATTTTCATTACTTGTAATCATATGGAAGATGGAAGTCTTCAAAATTGTGTTGATTATTATAAACTGACCTATATTATAGTATATAATAAATATCCCTTTCATTATATTTATTACATTTTTAATTATTTCAAGGGATATCTTGGTCTTTTAAACATTTATATAAGATCAGGTTACCATCATCTTAGGGTATGGTGGTAGATATTCACAGTAGGGTGTTCTAGTAAAGTTAGGGTAATAAAGAGTATCAAGTCACCCTTTTTGTCTATAAAAATACTCTTACAGTTTTTATCATAGTAATGAACTAGGCCTTGTATCATTTGATGTATTATTTTAGGGTTGTCTCTATAGAAAATGCCATTTTATATTCCATATCCGAGGAGGACCGTGTTTATCATTTGAATATAATATTTGGGAAATTCAAAGTGTATAATATGTATATGAATCTATTGAAATTATATATTTTTATTCAAAAGGATAAATTTATGGTCCACGTGATTTCATATAAGGGTGACTTCATGGATCCTGAGAATTTTCATATGGTGATGTGTTGGGAGTAGACGATAAATGTGATTGGGAACAAGAGTTTCATGACACCATATGTGTGAATTCTCTAGGCTTGAATCTATTATAAAATATTTAACGCCAAAAGGTATATAATTTTTTGTAAATTATATTTCCAATGATATTTATGGGATTTAATGATGAGATAGACTTCACGTATAGACGTGACACTTCTTGATTGACGTTTATGTTATTTTGTTTTCTATAATACCATGGGTATAGATTTGAGTTATGTTTTTATGTAGGGATTATATGTAGAATATTAAGAACCTATTAAATTATTCCACTATTAGAAGAAAAATCCCACACTAGATTTTGATTTGGTAAAATTAATTCTTTATCTTAATACTTGGAAGAAGTACCTCTACCCGGAGAGATTTATTGTGTATTCTTATCATATGTTTTTGAAGTATATATTCACCTAGAGAGACATAAATAGGTGATAGAGAAGAATTATGGAGTTCCATCATACCTTTTACATTGATACATAATCCAACATGAAGAATGTAAATGTGGTCATATATTCTTTGGGTAGAAAATTCATGACTCAGATAGTGAAGGAATCAATGGGAGAGTGGTTCTTGAAGGGATTGTTTACTAAGATACACTTAGATGAATGGAGAGATCAATGATGGGTCTTACATGTTTGTACTAAATTTCGGATCACCAATGGAATATCATATTCAACATAGAAGGGATAATAATGCATTGATTTTTTATTTAGATTGGTTATTTATTTAGGGATTAACCGAGATGAGTGGTATTAGACCTCCAATTGTATTTTACCCTTTCGATGTTGAATGCTTTTTCCCATAGATCTGAGATAGTAGAGTTGGATAATGTATAACAATATAATCTTCCAATCACCCTAGTGCTACAATGATATAATAGGTCCTCACATGTCACTATTAGTGTCCATGAATTAGACAATTGATTTTAAATTTTATGTCTCAATGCCATACATGTGAGATAATTTAGTTAGAACATTAGAGGCCTATAATTAAGATATAACCCATAACAATTATAGACTAAAAATTAGATTCCATACTAATGGTCTTCATGATTTGGATATATTGAATGCTTTCTGTTAAGGATGTGATGTGGGTGATTACTAATAGACTCATTAAATCAATGCATTTCCAACCTGTCTAAAAGAAAATAAAGGTAGAGGACTATGTGAATAGGTATGTACATGAGATTTTGAGACTCAATGATGTTCCATTAACTATCATTTATAATAAGTATAATCACATCACATCACAGTTTTTGTGTGAATTTTATTAAACAATGGGTTTATTGTTAATTTTGAGTGTGAAATTTCATCAATTGATATAAGGAAAGGAAGAGAGGTCCATCTGAATTCACAAAGTCAAGATTTTGGCATGCATGATTTAATTAAAAAAACAAGGGGTCAAACATATTTCATTAGTCTTATTTTTCTATAAATATATTTATCAAGAATTGATTGTGATAAAACCATTCATGGCATTTTATGGGATGTCCTATAGATCACATCTTTATTTTTAAGAGATTGAAGAATGATCACTGGTTATACTAGGTATCATTCAATATATGGTGAATTGTATTCAATAGATTAATAATAGTATATATATATATATCTCAGACTCTCTTAAGATCATATGAGGATCAATGTCATTATGTTTATGAATTTGAGTAATGGGAATAGATTTTCCCTATTGTGTCACCTTGTATGGGAAATAGAAGTTTGAGATTATAGGGTATGATAGTACCTGATTATAATTTCGAATATGAGATTTCGGAATGAACCATGAAGGTGGAATATATTTTCGATTTACCATATCATTTAAATTTTATCTCGGATGGTTACCATGTTTCTTAACAAAAAATATATCATATAGATCTATCTTATGTGATTGAGTGGGAGGATGTTGAGATTTAACCTGACCCCATAATGATTAAAATTTCATTTATGATAGTAGAAAAATATGATAATGTTATCTATGGAAATGTTATCAAAATTGTTTGATTGATATTGTAGTGTTGTAGGTACATCCATGAGACATGGGATCATGAGGTCCTAATGATTCCAAAATGGCATGACCTATTTTTGAGTTCACAATACAAATTCATTATTCAAGGATAATGGTTTTATAGATGGTATAATTGTTAAATCATTGTATATATACTTATATAAGGAGATTGTTTTTTAATTTATATTTTCATTTTTTGGGCGATTCATAAGTTGGGTGCAGGATTTTGGATTGTTGGTGGTAGCAGGAGGCCACCGGATTTCATGTACTGCATTGAAGAACACATGTCCCTATACATGTTCCACCAGCCGACTAGTGGTGGCATATGGACACATTCCTTCTTCCTATTCCCCCATCCAACCATTGGATGTCCAGTGGAAGTATGGTTATACCTCTGGTTATACAATTAATTAGGGTTAAAAGAATATTTTGGCCTATGATTTTTGTTTATATAATCTAATTTCAACCTACTAGTATTAATGAGATTTTATTTGATCTATAAGATACACTATAATGATTTTTCTCTCACTATCTACATGTTAGTGGATCTCTATATCAGTTTAAATCGTTTATCTATTTTTATTATAGTTCAGTGTGGTAAATCCATTGTAATATTTTTTTTCATCTCCACGTCTACATGCATTTGATTCCTTTTTTAGACAATATCATTGGATCTAATATGTAAATTGATTATTGGAATTTTTCCATCAATTTGGGTTATTTATGATTTCACCATTTCCTCTTACATCACTTTTTAGGATGTAAGTGAGGTTTTCTTTAGTCACGAGGTTAGTTTTTTTATCCTATGATAAATCTCATGGAATTATTTTGTTATTCTAATTCCCTACATTGGTTACGATTTTTTAATATAAATTTTGGATCCTTGGTGGAATTATAAAGGTTTTTCAAAATGGTGTTTTGTGTAAATTATATTTTATAAACATGACCTATTTTTTAAAATCCCAAAAAGATAGATTTGAAATTAAAATGATTTTTAAATATTGGATGTGGTGTAGAGTCTCTAAAGAAAAAATTTATAAAATGTGGTATTGGTTTTTGGGAAATTTAGTGGGTATAAATACCATGGGTCTAGGTTTCTAGGACAATATGATTCAATTATATTTTATTTTATGCCTTTTTGTGTCTTAATTATCCAAAACCTTATATTGTGGATTTAAATTTGGTGATATTTTGTTAAATTATATATATGATTATTATATATTAATATTTTCCCCAATGATATTGATATCTATGCTTGAAACCTAGTTCATTCATATTTTTATTCTTTCTGTATATAAGTAAAGTTATATTAATTCTTTATTAGAATATAGAATGTAGTTGAAAACTAAATGAATGGTTAATTTACTATAGATTTGTTTTCAAATTATATAAAATTTGTTTTATGAAATATCTAATGGATACATTTAGATAGGAAATTTTTATATTATTTGGTGTCTTCCTATAGAGAATTACTGATCACACTATAATTTTGCCTTTACTAATTCATATACTTGGTTTTGAATCATACATGTTATGGGAAGTGAATCATGTAGTGGATGCTACTCCTAAATCGTGTTTCTATTAAATGGGTTGGGATGGAGGTCACATATGGTCATATAGAGATAGAACAATGGTTTTTTTTGGATTATATATTTAATGTATTTGATCTTTCCCATTTAGACCATGTTTTCCAGTTTTTGGTTGTTAAATTTATAGTTTTTTTGTCATATGAGGTATATCTTATGTCTATTGAAATTATTTTATTTTTTTCAATATTATCATATGTATATAGAGGGGATAAAATCAATACCATGGTTTTTTATGACACCATTTTTCTTGTCACCTCCCTATAAGGATTTAGACTGTGCTTTAGGCTGTGTGTTAGGTAATGGCATTTAAAATTGTAGATTAAAACAGGTCTTTCTATTATAATTGTCTTATGGGATATATTGATATAACAGATTATTTTAAGTGTTGAATAACTTTTAATGGTATAAACATTTAATGAAAATTTGAATTCAAAATGATTACACTTGTTTCTGACATTGAAGATTAATATATTACCTAAATAATATATTGAATGAAAATCACTATTTATTATTTAAGAGATGTTTTTAATTTTCATAATGCGATTCATTATTTTTATTTTATATAAAATTAGTGTTGGATTTTACAAGAAAATTAATATTAATTTTTCATTAATATCTATTGAGATAAAAACAACTATAATTTGTTAAAAGAAAATATAATCGATGATAATTCATTTTTTATAATGAATTTATGGATATTTAGATAGAAAAATATAAATGACATTGTTGAAACCAAAAGTAGATTTGTAATTGGACTTTCATTTAACCATATGGAGAGTTTTTCTAATCAATAATGTGATTATAGATATTAATTTTTATTAGTTTTGTTATGTTTAAATAATTATAATTCATATTTTCTGGAATATTTTGAATGAATTTGAATTTGTATAAAAGTGTAAGGGAGGGTGGTTTTGAGGGTTGAGACGTGGTTTCAGATATATTAAACATATGGTTATAAAATTTTATGTATAGGATGGATGTTGAATCTATTAAAATTTAATTTGAATTATTTTTAAGTTAATTTCATAATTTAAATATAAATATTGCAGAATTAACTCTATATTTTTAAGATACATTTATGGGGTTTTCTTTTGAGGAAAGATTAAGGTAATTATTAAATAACTATTCTAGATGATAAAATAATTGACTTATGATAGATGAATTTTGGAAGATATTTTTAGGAATAAAGGGGCTACATTAAGAAGAAATATATAGAGGAAAACTTGTGTAATGAAAATTTCAATGAATGAGATATATAAAACATAAGTGAGTTGGTTTTTGTGTTTTTTATTTTTTGATAAGTATAAATAATTTTTTTTCTTGATTATTAAAAAAATTTGTGTATTATGTGAAAAAGATGCGGCATAATTGAATTATTAAAAATTTTATTTCATATATAAGATTGTTAATTTGCATAAAACTATCCAAACAATGTTTTTTTATCGTGGATACCAATGAATTTTGTATTTTTAGAAATATGAACGTATCTATGATTATATATATTAGATCAGATCCTAACATACTAAAAAATAAGTGATTAGTATTCAATGAAAAATCCATCATGTGGTGAAAATAATTAAGGTTGGATTGATTTTGTGTAGTGAATAAATTAATAATATGTGACTAATTAAAATGTTAGATCTACTATTTCAGATAAATGATTAAATAGTATATTTTAAGTTAAACTCCCATAGAAAATATTATCAAAGGGTATTTTCCATGTATATATAGTCAATTTAGCATGAATAATTTTAAAAAATGTGGATAGGATTTTTAATCTCATCAAATCTTTCATTAAATGAAAAATAATAAAGGGAGATTGAACATAAAGTCATGGAAGATGGAACATTAATTTTATATTAAAAAGGGTAACATAAAAACTATCATTCATTAATTTATATATATAATATAAGGGATATAATATACATTATTATGAGTAAATTATAAGTTAATGTTTCTACTAAGAGTCAATTTAATGTTGTGAATTCCCTAGTGATTAATGTGTACTTCCAATAGGGTGTTATTTCATGATGTATGATCTTATTAATGGGACCCATTAGACCTAGTTATCATATTGAGAATTTAGTGTTATAGGGTATAGAATATAATCTCAAATTTTACTCCACCCTATCATAATGATATTTTAGATTTGGGAGGCCAGTGTTTATAATAATGGGTTTTGAGATCTTCTAAATAAAAAATCTATGATTTAGTGATACAATGAAGAAAATAATATAATTGAGGGTCTAAATAATGAATTTTGGATCCTAATAATTTTAATAAAAGGTTTTTTTGAAACATTTTATTCTATATAAATCACATAGGGGTAGACTTTTGAGTCTCATCTGAATATAGTTAGTGCCCTAGGGATTCAAGGGTGTGGGCTGGAGGGAGTCAAGATTTGATGTATGGGATTTATGTTATGGCATATCTGACCAAAACCCCACATTCGGTGTGGAGGGATATTAGTCATCAAATATAATCCCTATGTTTTCGTATTCCCATCATAAGTCTTAAGACATGGGAGGACAATGATACACCTGGTGGGTAGTGATGTATACTAAAGAACAAAATAATTAGGTAGTGTGCCAATGTATAAAATATTGTGGTGGAGGGTATGAAATTCCAATTGTTGATCTCAATTGTTTTTTATTATGAAATAAATACATAATATTATTACCATATTCATGTATTGAGTTAAGAATATTATTATAAATGTGTATAATATTATAATTGAAGATAAATGAATGGTCATGTGGACAAATTTTAGAGAATAAGTGGTTAATGTTTTTTATTTGAAACGAGATTTCTTTTAGAAATTTTATTTTTTTTGTTATTTAGTGTAATTGTATAATTATTACCAATCTGATTATGTCTCGTGAATAGTTAAAAATTATTAAATAAAATTATGTGGATGGTTTTTAGAAATATATATATATATATATATAAATATATATATTCATTCATATAATGTATGATGGGAATAGATTGACATATTGATTATCATGATAGGAATCCATTTATTTGATTAATAATGAGTTGGAAAATCCTTTTATGGGTATCTCTATAAACAATCTAGAAATATTTATATGACATGTGAAACCATCGTGGTTGGTTCCTCATGATGATAAAGTATCATTGAGTTGTAAAATGTATTTTCTAAATTATTCTGGTGCATATATATATATATATATATGTTAATGAATATAGAATTGGTTCAAGATTATGATATATAGACAATTTAATGTAAAATAAACATCTAGCTATGAGATTTGAAAAGGCAGGGGAATTTTTAAATAAATAATATTTGAATTTATATTAAAAAAATATTAAATAATAGAAAATCCCGCTCACATTATACATTATTGACTATATTTAAGTTAAGTGGAATGAGTTAAAGAAATATCCATGATTAATCATTACCACCCATATAGTGTATAATTCGTATTATATTTATATTTTAGATGAATTAATCACTTACTAGTATGAGGCTAGTAAGCCCAATAACCTTATATATGAATGTCATTACATGATTTGACAGTGATCCGGTATAATTTTTTTCAATGTAAATATATCTTAGGCTGATATTAAGTCACCCTAGAACAATATCTGACTACCTGGGATGAAATTAACTTTAAAATAAAACTTTAGCCTTCTAGATAATATTCCCATAATGATATAGAAAGAGAAAACCAACCCATCATTAATGAAACCATGCACAAAAAGCTATACTTTCACATTTTAGAAAAAATATTACATATTGTTGTTCTAGGTTGATTGATATGTGAAAATATTCTATAATATATAATATGATTAGAAAATTAATTTCTTATGCATCCACTAATATATCCAAATCAAAACACCTTAATAATTTTAACTAAGTGATTCTATACATTGTTATTGAAATCTATGATATTTTTAAAATATGAAAACATGTGTCTCTTAAGAAACATTTAATTATTATTATCAATGTCATCACTAATGATTATGAAGTAGTTATACCAACAATATTATTGTATAGCCATTTTTATATTTAAATCCGTATATATTCAGTCTAATATTTTACCAGACTGTTAATCACTCAATTAAAAAATATTATTGTTTAATTTTTCTAAGTAATAATATTCATATTTATGAAAATATAAATAATCTAGTGACTTGAATAAACTATGTCTATGATGTTTTTAAATAATCATCCTAATTATATGTTGAATGTGTTAATTACAAAGATAAGAGCTGTTATAATCAACTACATTGACATTCTTATCATGTATTTTATACATTATATTACGCATAACTAGAATATTTAAACAATTCACCATATTTACAATTCAATAAATTGTTTAATATATATATATATATGAAATCCATTGTTCAAAATAATTAATTAAAATACCTCCTTTTACAAACAAATTATTGAAATCAAATTTCTATTGATAGATATAATACAATAGATCTTTTCTTATTCAATTATTAATTTATAGAAAATTTGTAAAATGTATATTCGTTCCACAAATATATAAAATATTTTCCCAGTTTTAATATACATATATATGTCTGATTTCATCCATAATCTTTATATTTTTAGTCTATTTTCATCAGTATATATGTGGGATGTACACTCAGTATCAAACACCCATGATTTTTCATTAATGACATTTATTTCAATAAAATTCTCATATTTATTCTCATAATTATTCTCATTGGGAAAACATTTCAAAATGTGATAGAAATCATTCAAACAATAGGTCTAACCTATAAAAAATAACAAAATATTATACCTGATGAATGAAATAATATATAAAAATACATATTAACTGGTTGAATCCATATTTTATATCAATTAAATAAATAATTTATTAAGTATACTCTTAATATAATGATGGCCTCATAAATTATTTCTATTAATGGTCCCAAATCCTAATTAAACTATGTATCAATTAAACTTATGTTATCTACTAAAACCATAGTTTTCTAATAATACAATAATTTTAATACAATCACATATAACTCATTAATATTTAAGAAGATATATATTTTTTCAAATTCATTATAAAAATTTTACCTATATTTATTCCTATTATTACTATACTATTAAGAATAGTTATGTAAATTCAACCAAAATAATATAAAGGGTCATGGTTTAAAAACATTAGGGGTTTACCATATCCTCCCCACTATATAAAATATAATTCATGGAACCAAACTATTACGTTTATCCAAAGTTTTCACGACCCACCTTCACCAAAAAGGAGGGAAGGGTTAGCAGATTTCTAGGCCCTTACTTCTTTATGTTGAAGGAGAAATAATGACCCCCGAGACCCGCCTTCAATAGATCCCTGAGTGGCGACTAGCACCAAGGGTAAAGAAATTTCTCACAAATGGAAGGCATTACCCCTTTTTGTTTTATAAGATCGAGAGATAAGATGATGAAACCCATCAACACCAAGGTAAAAGATAACTAAAGCCAAATGTAAACCATTCCCACATGCATGTTCGAAAAGTAAAGCCACAAAGTACAAAAGGTGACTACAAAGGTAAGTACCAAAGAAGAAAAGAAACAACTGCAACTGCCCCAATGGTCTGAGCTAGTATGGTCCCGCGGGATCCCCGAAGTCCTCCTAGAAACATGACAGCAGTTTTATATACATAGGGTGAGCATACAAGTACACTCAGTAGGGAAAACCAAAGACTCTCGTGCACAAGTGGGGGAACGTGCTAAACTCTCGTGAGAAAGGAGTAAACCAAATGCCTATCACAGTAAAATATCCACCCTAGCGTCACCAGGGCACACTACCGAAATAACGCAAGTAATGTAATATATATAACATGAGCACATCGATTTTTGGGTACACCGCGCCACTTTTCCACTGGTTATTGAGACATCCTACGCATCGGACCAATCTCACCATTCTCACCACAGTCCCACTGCCACACCCGCCCGCACACACCTGGGCCACAACCACACGCAGTCCCACTGCCGAAATCCCGCCCGCACACACCTGGGACACAACTGTCACACGTAACCACGCCTGCAAACACCTAGGCCAGAACAACCACCACCACGCCCGAAGACACTTGGGCTAGAAAATCTACTACCACGCCCAAAGACACATGGGCCTCATCCCGAAGACACTTGGGAAACCACCTGTCGCACACACCTGGCCAACCACCATACTACCCCGCCGGAAGGTTCGTGGGCTAATAATGGACCTCAGGCCATCACAGCCTGGCCGAAGATACTTGGGCTATCCGAGAAAGGGAACAGAAAAGGAGCTAATAACCAGCCACCAAGAATAGTGTTGGGAAAAACACCCTCCCCCATGAAATGGGGGCGTTCGGCACTAAGTGCTCAACTTGGGTGGGGCGCGAATAAGAAACACAAAACTACAAGTATAGATATAGGTAACAAGGACTCACCCAAAGTCTAGGTTTTTCTAACCAGCCTACAGAACACAACACCACTATATCTGAGTCACAAGTCACGACTCTCGCCAACAAAACCCATTTGTCCCATTCTTCTTTCATGTTCAGTAATAATGTTTATGTTTAAGCACTACTGGGAAACTAGTAGGCATAGGCATATGTCTAAGAAAGTAAACAGTCAAACACCAATTTAAACATTCTTATATAATGTTACAACAACAAGGAAAAAGTGATATCCCCGAAGTATTGGAACCAAAGACAAACCGTCTCCCAAAATATTTTTCATCAACAGAGGATCCCACCCGAGTTTGTGTTATAAACAAGTACCCACCCGGTCTTAAAACTCACAACCACTGAATCCATACCAACAGGGGATCCCATCCCCAATTTCACACAACCACCAAGGGTATAAAGACTGGGGATCCCATCCCATCCCACGTCTCCAGCAATCGTCCCGAAAGGAAAACAACCAACTACCACCACCAACACAAGTCAGGGCCATGCCGGTAATTTCAGATTTAAACGACTTAACACACTCCGTGATTTCAATTTTCGTGTGTTTTAACCGGGGGTTATCACAGATGGATTGATCCTGGTGCCTCAATTTATTTGGCCGGATATATGTGATTAACCAATTACTTTTCACAGCTGGAGTTTACAACCACAACAAGCCATTTAAAATATCAGCAGGGGTTCATTAGTGCACAGACAACGACCACCAACAGCCTCGATTTTCAGAATGCGTAATCTTGAACAACTCAGAAAGATGATTTTATTATAACAACATCAAAGCCCACAAATCTGGGTACTGGGTATGCATCTGTGCTTCCCTCTCCCACGTACTCTCCTCAAGCCCACCATTTCACCACAACACACGAACGAAGGGGATGGTTCAACCGTGATGCACCTTCTCCATGCGATCCTTGATCATCACTGGTCTCTCCACAAAGGTCACATCGTCCTCGATGTCCATCTCACCCCAATCAAAGACATGTCAATCGTCGTGCAGATACCGACGGAGCTGGGACACATGAAAGACATCATGTATCCTTAGTAGCGGCGTTGGTAACGCTAGCTGATCAGCCACTTCTTCGACCCTCCACAACACTTTGAAGGGTCCGATGAATCTGGGAGAAAGCTTACTCCCTTTGCCGAACCTCTGCTGCCCACGCCGAGTGGAGAACTTCAAGAACACGTGGTCTCTAACCTCAAACACCAAGGGCCTCCTCCTGGTATCAGCATATGACTTCTTTCGGTCCTGGGCCACCTTCATCCTTTCCCGTATGAGCTGAAACTTCTCTGTCGTGTTCTGCACCACCTCCGGTCCAAGGATGCATGTCTCTCCTACTTTAGTCCAACAGGCAGGTGAACAGCATGGCCTCCCGTACAAAGCTTCAAATGGGGCCATACCGATGGTATAGTGGTAGCTATTATTGTAGGAAAACTCTACCAGAGGCAAGTATCACACCCATGATTCTCCCGAGTCTAGAACACATGCCCGTAGCATATCCTCCAAGGTCTGGATGGTGTGATCTATTTGTCAATCTATCTGGGGATGGAAAGCACTGCTAAGGTGTAACTGGGTGCCAAATGCATGCTGCAATCCTCTCCAGACTCACAAGGTAAACCGTGCATCCCTATCCGAGACTATAGACCTCGAAACTCCATACAACTGCACCACCTCATCCACGTACTTTCGTGCCAAAGCATCCATAGTACTCGACTCCCTGATTGCCAGAAAGTGAGCTGATTTCTTCATCATGTCCACTACCACCCAGATGGCGTCGTACCCGCCTTGGACCTTGGGTAGTCCCGTGATGAAATCCAACGAGATTTCATCCCACTTCCACTCAGGGACATCTAGAGGCCGCAGTAGGCCGCCTAGAACTCGGTGTTCAGCCTTAACTTACTGACACACTAAGCACTTGGCCACAAACTCTGCCACCTCTTGATTAACTCCGGGCCACCAAAACTGCTCTTCAAACCCCGGTACATCTTGGAAACTCCTGGGTATACCGCCAGGGGTGAGTTGTGGAACTCACTGAGAACCTTTCCGTGCATCACCTCCGGGACAAACAACCTTTTCTGGAAAAGCATCCGGTTCTGACCATCCTTCTAAAGCATTTCCCTGGTCAAATGGGTCATGCATCCCTTCGCACTCTAGGTCTCCCCACTAAGACTCTTCCACTTGCTGAAACAGGGATGACTGCACTGTCATCTAATATAGGCAGCCTCTACCGTTATCCATCTTCGCATCCAGGCGTAAGGCAGCCAACTCCTCCATTGCCTTCCTGGCGTCCGCCGACTCTCTGACCGCATCTTTCTGCGTCCTCCTGCTCAAAGCATCGGCCACCACATTTCCCTTTCCCTCAGTATAAGAGATCTCAAAGTCATAATCCTGGAGGAACTCCACCCATCTTCACTGTCACAAGTTTATGTACTGCTGGGAGAAGACATACCTCAAGCTTTTGTAATCCATGAAGACCACAAAGCTTTCCCCGATGAGGTAGTGCCGCCATAACATTAGTGAAAAAACAACCTCTGCAAGCTCCAGGTCATGGGTGGAATAATTCCGCTCATTGGAACGTAGATTCCTGGACCCATAAGAGATCACCCCTTATTGCTGCATCAACATGCATCCCAGGCCCTGTCCTGAATCATCACAGAGCACCTCATAAGCCGCCCCTTCTTCTGGTAATCTCAACACTGGGGCACTGACCAACTTCTCCTTCAGATAGCTGAAGGATGACTGGCACTGCTCACTCCATACGAAAGCCTGGTCCTTCTTGGTCAGAGCTGTCAAAGGGGCTGCTACTCGGGAGAAGTTGGGTACGAATCTCCGGTAGTAACCTACCAGCCCGAGGAAACTTCGGACTTCCGCCGCATTCTTGGGTGCTACCAAAGAAACAACTGCCTCAACCTTTGATGGTTCGACCGCTACCCCCTGCTCAGACACTACGTGCCCGAGGAAGTGCACTTCTTGTGTCCAGAACATGCATTTTGACAACTTACCATAGAACTGGTGTTGTCGGAGGACCTCCAAAACTGCCCTCAGTTGCTCTGCATGGTCCTCTTCTGACCTCGAATAGATCAGGATATCGTCGATGAACACAACCACGAACCGATCCAAGTACTCCCCGAAGATGGAGTTCATAAGCCCCTTGAACACAGCCGGGGCGTTTGTAACACCGAAGGGAATGAATACGAACTCGAAGTGTCCATACCTGCACTTGAATGTTGTCTTCGGGATGTCGCCCTCTTTCACCCTCAGCTGGTGGTACCCAGACCATATGTCGATCTTCTAGAACCATCCTGCCCCTTTCAGCTGGTCGAAAAGATCATCTATTCTCGGAAGAGGGTAGTGATTCTTGATCGTTACCTGATTCAGCCTCCTGTAGTCAATGCACAATATGAGGCCACCATTTACCTTCTTTGCGAACAGGATTGGAGCACCCCATGGTGATGCACTCAGATGAACATAACCCCTATTCATTAGATCGTCAATCTGTATCCGCAACTCCCGTAGCTCCGAAGGTGCCATCCGATAAGGATCCATCGTGATTGGACGAGCGTCGGGCTGCAGGTCTATCCCGAACTCGATATCACATCGAGGGGGTAGAGTCGTCACCTCGTCAGGAAAGATGTCCATAAACTCATGGATGATCTCTGGCACTTCCACCATTTCAGCATCTACAGATTCCACTATCAGCTCAGTCAACAAGGAGAGGAGAGGTTCCTCTCTCCTGTTTCCCTTCGGACTGCTCCGCTCGCCGGTGAAGGTAACACGCCGGCCGTCCAAGTCCGAGAACACCACCCTTCTTTGGAAATAGTCCATGATGGCACACACAGAAAATAGCTAGTCAATGCCAAGGATGACATCATATGGCTGAATCTGTAGCAGAAGAAGATCCCTAATCGATTGATGTGGCCCTATCATCAGTCTACATCCCCGAAAAACGAAGAACAAGTCGGTCTGACCTCCGAATGGTGTGCTCAACACCAGGGGCACTGGAAGTCTGTCAGCATCTAGGCCCAAGGCACAAACTAGACTGGGTGAAACAATGTAGTGTGAAGCTCCGGTATCGAACAAAGCGTAAGCAAGAGTGCTAAACAGACTGTTCATACCTCGAACAACCTCTGGCCCTTCTGGAACTACTGCCTCTGCGGTGTGTAACTATCCACGCCGAGATCCCCTGACCCTCGGCTGTCGGTCACCTCCCCGACCACGCCCTGTTTGAGGTCCATGTGGAGCGCCTTGAGTTCGGCCTCCTCCTCCTACGTCTAACCTCGGAGGAGCGGGAGCTTGCTGTCCCTACTGTTGTTGCTGGAAAGGTCATGCTGGAAGCTGCTACTAGGGCGGGTACTGGGGTTGACTGCCACTGCTGTACTGCACCCAATCGGGGCACTGACTCTGGATATGTCCAGGGCTCCCACAGATGAAGCACCGCAGTCCCGGGCCTGAAAGAAAAGGGCGAGGGCCGGGGGATCGAACCTGAAACTGCTGCGGTCTGCTCCCTATGGGTCGGAACCTGGATGGTCCTGATGCTGGAGGCCTGGTGCTGATGGCCTTCTCCTTCGATGGTCCCAACTGGATCCCCTCTCGTGACACTCCTCCTTGAGAATGCACCATCTCCACCAATTCGGCCTTCTTCTGGACCTCCAAGTACGTCGGAAGGGTGAAGGGGGTAACAACATACAAGAGGGAGGGTCAGAGCGCCTCCTCTAAACGTCTTGCCTAAGACTCCTCATCGGGAAAGAGGTCCGGAGAAAAACGTAGGAGGTCCTCGAACTTGATCCCTAGCTCCCTTACGGACATACTCCACTGCTAGAGGGAGAGTAGTTCCTGCCTCTTTTCTGCCCTCATCGTCGGGGAGAGGAATTCCGACCGGAACTCCCTCTTGAAATCCGCCCAAGACAGCTCAGAATCTCTCCTCTCCCCCAAGTAAAGCATCCACCGCTGACATGCCACTCCCCGCATCTGCCTAACGGCCAGTGGAACCCAGTACTCGATCGGGGCCCGAATCAGGCTAAAGGCTATAACTATCTCCTCTTGCTAGCCTTTCGTCTTCATATCGGAGGTGCTGCCCTCATACTTCTCGAGGGCCTGTCGCTGGAAGGCCTGAAGAGTCTTCTGCCACTGGTCACCCTCTTCCTCTCGATCAACTCTCTACCGATAGGCCAAAGTAGGATCCGGGGCCTCGATCACCTGTACCACACATGGTCGCCTTCCAGGCACCATAGCTACAAGTTAAACAAGGAATGCCTAAGCCCAAGTAGTGCAAAATATCGTTCTTAAAACTTCATAAAATTTTAAATTTATTCTTAATTCCCAAGACATCCCAGAAACACAAGAACACAAGTCATTATGATGCATTTACCTTTCCTAGGGTCTCTACCCTGCAATCAGTGTGGTCTCACTTGGCCATTCGGTAGGTCCAGAGTCGTTGAATCGGATCACAGTGGGCCCTAAAATCCCATGTCCTAGCCGGTCTTCCCCGGCCTAATTCACGTACCAAGGTCACCCAACACTATTGCCTTAACATCCCATTCAATCCTCGCTGTGCCTAACTATAGACTCTATAATATCTCTCAACCTGTCTTTGATACCATTCTGTCATGACCCGCCATCACCAAAAGGGAGGGAAGGGTTAGAAGATTGCTAGGACCTTCCTTCTTTAAGTTGAAGGAGAGATAATGACCCCCGAGACCTGCCTTCAATAGATCCTGGAGTGGAGACTAGCACCAACGGTATAGAAATTTCTCACAAATGGAAGGAAGTACCCCTTTTTGTTTTATAAGATCAAGAGAAAAGATGATGAAACCCATCAACACCAAGGTAAAATAAATGTAATGCCAAAAGTAGACCATTCCCACATGCATGTTCCAAAAATAAAGCCACAAAGTACAAAAGGTGACTACAGAGGAAAGTACCAAAGAAGATAAGCAACAACTGCAACTACCCCAAAGGTCCGAGCTAGTATGGTCCGGCATGATCCCCGAAGACCTCCTGGAAACCTAAAAGCAGTTTTAAATATGTAGGGTGAGCATACAAGTACACTCAGTAGGGAAAACCAAAGACTCTCGTGCACAAGTGGGGGAACGTGCTAAAGTCCCTTGAGAAAGGAGTAAACCTAATGCCTACCAAGGTGAAATATCCACCCAGGCCCCACCAGGGCACACTCCCCAAAAAACACAAGTCAAGTAATATATATAATAGGAGTACATCGATGTTTGGGTACCCCGCGCCACTTTCCCACTAGTTATTGAGACATCCTACGCATCGGACCAATCCTACCATTCTCACCGCAGTCCCACTGCCACACCTACCCGCACACACCTGGGCCACAACCACACACAGTCCCACATCCGAAATCCCTCCCACACACACCTGGGCCACAACTGTTACACGTAACCACACCTGCAAACACCTAGGCCAGAACAACCACCTCCATGCCCAAAGACACATGGGCTATAAAATCCACTGCCACGCTCAAAGACACCTGGGCCTCATCCCGAAGACACTTGGGAAACCACCTGCCGCACACACTTGGTCAACCGCCACACTACCCCGCCCGAAGGTTCTTGGGATTATAATGGACCTCAGGCCATCACAGCCTGCCTGAAGATACTTGGGCTATCCGGGAAAGGGAACAAAAAAGGGGCTAATAACAAACCACCAAGAAGAGTGTTGGGAAAAACACCCTCCCCCATGAAATGGGGGTGTTCGGCACTAAGTGCTCAACTTTGGTGGGGCGCGAATAAGAAAAAAAAACTACAAGTATAGATATAGGTAACTTGCACTCACCCAAAGTCTAGGTTTTTCTAACCAGCATACAGAACACAACACCACTATATCCGAGTCACAAGTCACGACTCTCGCCAACAAAACCCATTTGTCCCATTCTTGTTTCATGTTCAGTAATAATGTTTAAGTTTAAGCACTACTGGGCAACTAATAGGCGTAAGAATAAGTCCAGGAAAGTAAACAGTCAAACACCAATTTAAACATTCTCTTCTAATCTTACAACAACAAGGAAAAAGTGAGATCCCCGAAGTACTGGAACCAAAGACAACGTGGCTCCCAAAACATTTTTCATCAACAGTGGATCCCACCCGAGATTGTGATATAAACAAGTACCCACCCGGTCTTAAAACTCACAACCACCGAATCCATACCAACAGGGGATCCCATCCCAAATTTCACACAACCACCGAGGGTATAAAGACAGGGGATCCCATCCCCTCCCACGTCTCCAGCAATCGGCCCGAAAGGAAAACAACCAATTACCACCACCAACACATGTCAGGGCCATACCGGTAATTTCAGATTTAAACGACTTAACACACTCCATGATTCCAATTTTCATGTGTTTTAACCAGGGGTTATCACAGAAGCATTGATCCTGGTGCCTCAATTTATTTGGCCGGGTATACACGATTATCCATTTACTTTTCCCAGCAAGAGTTTACAACCACAACAATCCATTTAAAACATCAGCAAGGGTTCATTAGTGCACAGACAACGACCACCAACGACCTCGATTTTCAGAATGCGTAAGCCAACACAACTCAGAATGATGATTTTAATATAACAACGTCAATGATCACAGCCCCCCCCCCCCTTCATTCATTACAGGATTCATTCATTATCTTTAATTAGGTATGGTTTATCCAATTCTACATAATCAAAAATCAAGCCCACCCCGCATGATTCACAAAAGAGAGAGGTAAAGGAGAAATTCCCTACTTGTTGATATACGATCGAAATTTAGGCCGGGCACAGAACTTTACAGATAACGATGTGGCGCACCCGATGCACCAGAAGCTATTTGTGAAAAGCCACGATCGAGGAAAGAGAAACCACAGCTAACCCTTAGTTTATAAGAGTTGGGGATGGTTGGGGTGAAAAGGCAGAACCGCGTAAGGCACGGAGGTCGTGGGTTGACCACACGGCTCCACTCGTCATTAAAGGGGGTCGGGTGGTTTAAACCGACTCATGAATTGATTATGTAAAAACCCTTATGTGCATTACGGGTCTTTAAAACATGCTTAAGCGAGTCATAATAGGGTTTAAAACCCTATTTGCGCAAAATGAGCACTACTGGAAACAACTCGACAAGGCCGGATGATGCCGATCTGTCTCACTAATCGGTCACACCTATCGGTCTCACCGATCGGTCGCGCCGATCTGTCTCACCGATCGGTCTCCGTGATCGGTCTCACCGATCGGTCGCACTGATCGGTCGCACTGATCGGTCTCCCCGATCGGTCTCCCCGATCGGTCTCGCCGATCGGTCTCGCCGATCGGTATCCCTGATCGGTCACCCCGATCGGTCGCGCCGATCGGTCTCACCGATCTGTCTCACCGATCGGTCGTGCCGATCGGTCTCACCGAGATGCCGCCCCTTTAGGACCCGGATTTTGGCAAAGGGGAGGACCAAGAGAGTCTGGGTCATCACAAAAGTAAATGATAAATTTCAAATATATTAATTTTTTATAAGGAATCTCAAAAATGAATTTTAAATGGGTATCAAAGTCTCAACATTCACTTATGTGTCTTATGAAAATCATTTCATGTAAAACATATCAATTAATTTCAATCAATCACAATATGTATTCAATATTTTATCATTTTAATTTTTTTATCTTATTTGTTATATCAAATTTAAGTGATTCATAAAATATGATGAATAACACTTTATAAAACTATTGATTAGTGTTATATTACCAAGAGAAACATCAAATTATATATATGACCAAATGCATATAATGTATATGCTATATAAAACCCTTTTATTTAAGTATTTATAATGATATAAAATGAATATCTTCTCCTAAAAATGTATTTTGAAATAAGTAACAAATTATACCCTTATTATAGTAGATCCTATACTCCCAAGCTAGTTGCAATTCTAATTTAATGTTACTATATACATACACCAATAATTAACAAGTAACGTAATTAAAATAATATATCCACACATTATATTTATAAATAATAATCATCAATTGTTATTGAATTTTTAACATAATAATAACAGTAATGGTTAAATGGAATTAAATATTATTCCATACCAAGAACATATCATATATATGAATCCATAAAACACATTTTATTTTTGAATCAGTCCATTGTATCAGATTTAGTGGATACTCAAATAATAACATTATAATATTCAAAATTTATTAACAATATAATTTCATGAAATAATCTAGAATAGAAATAATGTCCCAGCATGTCATTTAGTCATGGAATCTAGGTTTCAAAGGTGGATGTGACTTGATATGTGAACCCAAGACCTGTATGTCTTGATCCATGAGGCCTAAAGATGGGTTTCCCTATGTACGAGGGCCATGAATTCCCTCCTCTAAAATTTACTATTCTTATCACCATATGAGAGTGATGGAATGAAATATGACGATAGAGAATAAGATAAATTAAAAAAGCACAACGAGAACATCAAATAATTTAAATTTCTGAAAAATTCCTAAAAAATCCCATGAGAAGCACAATATTGAAATGATATATCATTTCCATCACAAAAACCCAAACCCCAATCTCATTATGTTTTATCTTCTAAAGATAATTCCATCACTCTAAAAATTAACCACCATTACTGAAAAACATCATAGAGTATCTTCATATAAAATAACTATAAATAATATTCATAAAGGCATGAATTAATGTAATATGTGTGAAAAATAGAGACAATATATTAATAATGTCCACATTGAGGATACTAAAAGAACAATATAAATAAACCCAGATGACAAAACCCATCGTCACTGTAGGGGTCCAAATCCAATTAAAAATGGAAATGACATTTAAATAAATAAAAAATGATATAAAAAATATATCACATTAGATAAATGATACATCCATCTTCAAACATTATAGAATCACCACCCAATGGGTCAAAATAATCTCCAATTATGAACCAAGGATAAAAAAAACTTTTGAAAATTACATAACAACTTCTAAAAAGGCATAAATATACCTCTCTAGGATATAATTACAACAGAAAGTACAATGTGATATCATAATTAAGAATATTTGGTTCCAATTGAATTTTATATTATACTATTGGTTGGAATATATACAGACCATAAGAACCATAAAGAATATATAATGATTTATAGAGAACATGTATGTATGTCCAGGGATGTAATATGACTATGGAAAAAATACAAGAGAGAGTCACTGAAAAAATGAAGTCATTGGAAACACTATATTATAGGAGACAACTATAAAATAATCCTTTAACCAAAACATAGATTCAAGTAAATGTTGAATTTAATGACATATTGATTGGAAATATATATGGGTAGAGTTATGTAAATAATGCAATTCTAATATATGGATCTAATTAAAAACTAATTTAAACAATATTTAGAATAAATATTTTTTAGTATATGAAATATTTATTAATAAATTTATTATATATGTATTTATATAAATAGATTTATATGTTTTATATTTTTTATGAGTTATAATAAATATAAAATATGATAAATTCTACCAAATTAAATTTTTATCTTTTAAATTGACAAGGACCCTCCCACGAGCATTGACAATGATATTTGTGAATAAGATTCTTAGTATTCAATAAAACCATATGAAAATAATAAATTGGGTTATTTAAGTATGATATTTTAGTTATAGGTTTACTATAATGTTCATACCTTGAAAAAATATACTATTTATCTAAATAGGTCAGTTCATGTATGGAATTTCGTAGAGGTTTCACCTCACACCACCACATTGATTGGTTTCCCCATGTAACAGATTTTTCAAAAAAAATTTAACCATAAAGAGTGATAATTTTTAACAAAAACAATGACATGGGAAATTGATTTCATGGAAATAAATAATTAATAAGGAAAATCATACATTTCAATCAAAAGTCAACATAAAATTTGTTTTTATATAAACTGAACATTATTTTTTTAATAAATATTATCGACTTACTATTTTTCGAACATATGCTAAATGATTATTAACTAAAACTTTTTATAATTACACTAATGGATTTATTTGACATATCTAAGTGAAAATTAAATGGATGTAAAAATAAAACATTACCACATGATCAACTAGGATAATAAATAAATAAGTGAAATTTAAATAAAGAATGCATATCTCACTATAATTGAGAATTACTTCTTGATCAAAGAGATTTATTTATTCTTATTATTTCCTTTAAAGGATAATCTAACCTCCATAACTATCCAATAACTAAATGAAATCTTATAATTCTATATCAAGACACATTATTTTTCAAATGACATAATTTAACTGCCTTTGAGTTTAATAATGAGAAGAAAATGAAAATGCATTTCCTTTTTAATAGGATTGAATAAATTTATGTAAGGAGGTAAATAAATTCCATTTAATTAGAAATTATTCTTTTAATTAATGATTTCCTGTGGCATTTTTGATTTTTAGGTAGCAAATATGTAAAATTTTTGGTTTCTTATATTATAACATATATAATGGTAACCTTACTTATTAAGTGATTTTAAAAAAATCACATTAACATAATCATTAAAACTTCATTACATAATGTGTCAAAGACCAATATTTTTATACCATCATTTAAAGAAAAAATAAATGATATATCATATTATTAATAATGAACACCATGTATTAGAATAAACAACCACTCCATTACACATATTACACCATAATGACATTGACAATGATTTTGTTTATGATTTTGTTTGTATGTATAAAAAATTCATATATATATATATCATTTTTACTTGGGATATACATTATATAGTGGTACACTTACTTAAAGTTTTAAAAGATCCAAAAATGTTATCTATCATGTCTTATAACTCATTCTATGTGGTGAATAATTTAATTAAGGATGATTTATTATGATATTGATCATATAATGAGATTTAAATAACCAATATTATATTTAATACCCATATAAAGTGTTAATAAAATTGGTAATTTTTAGGAGTGAGACTAAATAAATGCATTCAATATATTGATAAATATCTTGACATGTATTAATATAAATTAGTGGATTTATTCATGAAACTAATTATTGATGAGTTTTATATATATTATATACCATAATTAAAATAGATGTAATGATTAATTGAACTATATTATAATAAAAGTGGTTTTTAAACATTACACAAAACCTATTATAGTTTATGTTGAAATAGGGTGATTCTATACGTGACTACATATTTTTGACTATGAATCAAAATCCAAATATAAATAATAATCAAACTAGTTACTATAGGGTTGTATACATCTCCAGCTTCAAGTGGATTATTCATATTATTAAACAATCACTATGAATATAGTACAATATATTTTTCATGATGAATATCATTTAATAATTGAATTATTATATAACTATATATAAAGAGATAATACCATTGCACAAGAAAAAATATTATGGAGATTTAATATGGATATACTTTTTTGGCCGATTTATGTAACTTTAAAAATGAGATATCTAACTAATGTGAATTAATGTATTATTATTATTATTGATATAAAATATTTTATTTTAATTTTCTTTTTTTTTATAAATAATATTTTACTTACATTCATCTTTATAAAGTATTCAATTGGATTGAATTTTAGAATAAAAGTATGTGATATATTGTATTTTAATATCATTTTAAGAGATAGTGGCCTAACCTCTATTTACCATCCTCACATACCAAGAATTCATTATTCAATTTCTATTGAACATCCTTTTCAAATAAAAGGAAATATCCCTAATTATCCAATCTTGTATTTTTATAACATAAAGATATACTAATCAATGTATTCTTCATCCTTTCAATGAATAGTGACTGGATACCCCTAATTAGTCATCATTTATCCACCTACAATCTATAATATCACTAAAGGAAAACCCTTGTGGCCTACATATGTAGCCAGTGGAAATGGAATGAAAAATTTAAATGTAAATAAAAATGGAAATATACTATAATATAAACATCTAAATGAATAAATATATTTGTGAAGAGAATAATTATATTTTATAAATAGAATTTATCATAGGGTTGAAAGAGTTCTCATATAGTCATCCACTATTTTCTTAGTTTTCCAAAATTGAAGTAGATATAGAAAGTATAAATTTTGGATAATTAAGAAGAAGGTGTATCTTGATATAGTGATTTTAGAAGTTCTCTTCAAGAAATACTCAGACTCTAGTAAATATATCTTAATTTATTTAATAACATTAGTGGATTTATGGAATGCTTTGAAAATGATCACGTGAGTATCCAACGTGCCTTAAAATCTACTAGATGATGCTAGGAAACACCCAATATTTTAGTTTAAAGAAATACCTATATTAGATTAATAATAGGTTTCATGTGTATTAAGAAAAAATGGATCCAGTTTAGGGAATCATTGTAAATTCTTATATCATGTATATTCCTCCCCTTATCATGCTCTATACCTTTATGAATAATAATATGAAAAGTTCGTCACTATGCTATAGATTAATGAATGTTTCAGTGTTTCATAGTTCTAGGCATGAAATTATAAGTACATAACATGAAAGTGTTTTTTAGGAAATCAATAAGGATTAAATTTGATCATCTTGGGAATATTTAGACATTTTATTATGATTTAAGGTGTTTGATGAAATGGGCGTCCACTGGTCCCATATTTGTGTATAGATTTCAGTACATTTGTGCTAGCCTTTTAAATAATGTTGTTCGAGTTTTCATGATTGAACATATATATTCTAGAGGTAACAGATCAGGATGATTCTAAATTCTAATTTTTCTTGGGATGATATATTGGTCCTGCACTAGAAATGTTGATTTTTAATCCAACTAGACTCAGCCTTTAACCCACATATCGTTAAATCAGTCTAGAAAATTGAAATTTTAATCAACCATTTGATATTGGGTATTCATTAAGTACTGTTTGTAGCTCAAGAATTAGTTTCAATATGTTTCTATGATTACTATCTATTAATGACGAGCTTAATGTTCTTATGGTATTCTATGTTTGAGGATTATATTGTAATGTCCGAGTAGTGTGATTCCATTTTCGTCCACTACAATCTATTGAAAATACACTATAAATTTTTAATCATCCTCATAATTTAGATATAAACCATTCGAGAATATTTTTTTCATCTCCATGGTGGCATATTTGGATTGAATTCTACAATTTCATTGAACTGGATCGTGTTTTTATTCTAGGTTAACATTGATGTTCAACCGGGGCATCAAGAGGTTTTCGATAGTTTAGTTAGAAGATAAATAATTATATTTAATTGAATATTTTAATTGAATCTACAACTAGATCCAAATTTTTTATTGAGATTTTTGACTAATAATATCATGAAACGATTTTATTAATATTATTTGGAGTTGATTTTATCTCTCATGATATTAGTTATCATAACCCTATTTGATTTATTTGAGAATTACATTATTATGAGAAAGGTAATCATTTTTTGTTTAGATTTTAAAATTAGTAACTCATGGAGATGATATTTTAGTGGTTTTTGGTAGAATTAATAAACATAAAATAATCAAATTTTATATAAGAGCTTATTGAAAAGTATATCATCTATCCCATTTTATTCTAAAATATCACTATAGTGTTCTAAAATGATTTTTTATTTTTCTCCTTGACTACTAAAGTGTCACTAAAATTGTATATATATTAGATATAATCAAAATATTATTCATTATAAGTTAATAATATATACTTATTGTCCTAGATAATATATGATATTCAATCAAATAGTTTTTTATAGTGATGATTTAAAAAAACAATTGTTATTGTATATTATTAATTTTCATTATCATTTGTTAAAAATGTTAATGAGATATTTATCTATATATGTATTTATGTTTAGTGTATTCAAAATTTTCCAAACATATTAATTTTTTTAGGCACCATAAAAATATTATCATTGGCATTATAAATATATGATCTTGATTAATATTATTTTTTTTATGAATTTTTTTTTTTAAATATTGAATATGATGGGATCTATTTAAAAATGAGTTGGGGTTTTGCATAATTGTTAAGGGGCCTCATAAAATATCATCAAAGGAAATGATAAAATATTTTCTACCACCAAAATTTGGTGATTTTAATCATGGAGTGGTTGGGTGAGGTGGCAACATGAGGGACATCAACATCAAGTGTGGTGGGTCAATGGTCTCATTATGGATAAACGAAGGCATTAGCAATAATGTGACAACAAGATCAATTTAACAGATAGTGGTGGGGATTTGATGGGTTGATTACTAGAGTATATGAAAAATAGAGGATGAAAACTATCCATGGTGGAGGTAGGCCATCCAGAAAGATTCGACAATATCGAGTAATTTGATGGTGTGTGAGTGCTTAGCTGATGATGCTGCAGGACATCACTCAACCATGTTACTATATGGGGAACTAGTCATGTGTATGCCTAATCACATCTATAATGAATTCCCATAAAATGAGAAATTATATAATCAATCAACCATAAATAAAGAATATTGTATTGGAAATGATGAAAGAGTATGATTTTTTACTTTCTATATTTGGTACTGTATAATTTCTTTAAGGGAAAATTCCAACCATTTAGACTTGGGTTGTTGGGATATTTGTTTCTTTAAATGTTTTCATTATATTGGAGAGGTCTGGTATGTGTCTGGCCTTTTGGCCTTCATGTCATGTATATGACATGTTCTTTTAAGATCATGGGTCATGTATGAGTTCCCCCCCAACCCAGTAAAAAATGGGTGTTCTAAATTAATAAACAAATAAATGGAATTTGGGATTCTAGTCCATTAGAAAACATCATGATGAAAATATTATTAAATAAAACATAAAATAATATAGATCAAACAATATAAATTGATGTAAACATTAGAATGAAAAATTATATATACCAACACTTACATAGATCATTATCTTTATCCTTAGTATACCATTCAGGTTAATGGAAATCTCTACTAGAATATTGTCAGCCCACACCTCCATAATTATTCTGTAGATTATGGAATAAAAAAACAAATTTTATTGTAGGAACTTATTCTATATAAAAAGTACGTAAATAACTACTTTTGTGTTAAGGAGAGAAATAAAAGAAGAATTGTTTTGTTTATATCATTATGATTTACTGTTCAATGAATGAGGCCTTGAACCCCAAAATTAATTGAAGGATATCTATTGTTTTTAAGTATGATTTAATCATTGATTTTCATCTTCATCCATTTCAAACCATACAATGGATAACTAATTTTTACAAGTTACTATTTAACTCTTAAAATTTTTAAATAATTTATTATAAGTTCAACAATATAAAAATAACGATAAGAAATAGATAGAATAATATTTAATGATATAATATATCATCACTAAAATAATGGAAATAAAATTACCATATCTGTGGCTACATTATAAACCATACAATAGAAAATGAACTCCTCCTATAACAGGATGAATTATGAATCTTGGCGAATATATCCATTTTGGATGAAATACAACTTTTGAATAATTTTTTTGAAAATAATAGTACCCTTGATAAGAGTTAGATTTAACATTAATTTATTTTTTTATGTTTTATGATGTGTATATTTATTTTAGCCTATTTTAATTACTAATGAACTGGGTTCATTTTGATGGCATTTAACACATTGGAAAATAAAACTATAGCTACATCAATCAGACACATGATTAGAACATCTTATTTGGTTTCAAATGAACCTAAATAACATGGAATCCAACTATTTGAGTTTGTTTTATAGGAATATATAAATTCTACTCAAGGCTTCATGAATCAAATGAAAAATTGTTACATGAGGTGTGCAGATTTATTATAATTAATTATGTTTGTAATAAAATGTATCCTAGAGTTATTCTAATTTTATTTTATATTGAGTTCTTTTATTAGATTATACTCTAGTGAGGTTTTCATTGCATTTTCATCATGATTGTTTTGTTTTAATTATAAATTTTATGATCACTGAGATAGAGGATATTTTTTTCTATATAATTATTATTTAATCCCTGAGATTGAGGTCATAAATATAAATATGAATATATATCCCTTGTAATGTGGTTATGGGTAAACAAGATCATAGTACTTGATATTCCCTTTATCCGGTTAGTTTGGTCTAGGTATTCATGGAATATGAATATAGATCCAAACTATAATATCTCGGTCCATGATCCACTTAATCTAGCCCCTGAGCTAGTGGGTTACATGGACTCAAGAATGTGTCCCCATTAAGTTGATCCTTCCAATAATATGGGAGTTTTTAATGGAGGAGTTGTGGGGGGAATACACCCTCATGTGAAGAATCAAATTAGACACATTCAATAATAAAAATTAGTAGAATAAAATTACAAACAATAAAAATCAATGAATCATGGAAACTTAAAAATTAAACAGAATAAGTAGTGGAAGAAGTAAAATGACCAAATATCATATAAACACAACAAAATTCACTATGGAATTTTCACTACATGATGCAAGAAAGTCTATTACAATAAGGAAATAGGGGTAAATTAATATAGTAATTCTCTAAAAGATTTACAAAAAAACATCTCAACTAACATATCGAGTTCATTCTTAATCCTCAGATCCATAGATCCGTCTAAATATAACATATCTACAACCTATTGTAGGGGTATTTCCCTTATCAAATCCTATATGAATACTATCTTCTCGATTGCCAATGGAGGCCTTAGTTGGGTCTGAGAAGAAAATATTAGAAGGCCACCGCCATTTATGTCTATATGTTATCTGAGTAGGTTCTCATAAATGAGCAGTTTGAGGGTATAAATAGACAAGTAATGCAATACTGAATAAATAAACAACTTCATGTCCAATTTTTTAAGGGACACCTGGAATGTATACCTTTTTCTATCATTGATATAACTTCTATTTAGTCATGTCAATAAATATATAGTATAATGTAACCATATATATGATCTAAGTGTGCGTGGATGCCTAATGACCTCACCACAAACCATTGGGTCATAGACGAGTCTTTATTTGATATGGAACTCAGATTCATAGTATTTTAGAAGAGATATGTGTAATTGATCAATTACCAAGAAATAGTTCAAAATAGATTTAACATAAATATTGTAATAGATAGAAAGGGAAATATTGATAGAAGTAGAGAGAATATGGGAGCTTACCTCAAGGGATTCCACTTTTCGAATGGATTTTGAATTGGTTGATGGATAGAGGGTATAGCTTGATGTCTAGGGTATAGTTGTTCATGATATAAAATAGGAGTAGAAACCAATATTTTGGGTTCACGTGGAAGAAGGAATGTGAAAAATAACTTATTGTTTATGTGTGGGGGAAAAGTAATTTCACACCAAAACAACCCTGTACACAGTTTAGGTGCGTAGCTAGTCAAACCCTGCCATGTCTATTCACTATTTCCTATCAGGAAGGTGAAACGTTAATGGTAAGGAACATGGTTTGAATAACCTTTTTAATTCCATGAAATAAGTCACTATCGAACATTTGAAATAGGATGCACTACAATGCTCCCTTTGTCACACAGTTTCATTCAAACCGTAGGGCCTGACCTTATTTTCCCCATTTTTATATTTCAAGATTCTTATAATACCAAAATGATTAGGAAATCTAAATGAATTGATTATAACAAAATATCAGTTCATTTTAAATGGTTTAATAGAAAATACCAAAGATCATTACATTCCAGAAAAGGCAGCTCGTTACAACCTCCCTTGTTTAATGAATCTTGTACCAAATTTTTTTCTGACTATAAAGAGTTAAAATTAGAAAATAATTCTTGAAATAGATATCCTATATCAGATTCCCACACCCAGGTCTTGTCTAGTAATTGATTTTGAGACTATATAACCAATACCATAGGAAGAAACATGCCTTGGAGTGGATTCATGCATTGATTAGCAATATGTATTTGATACCCCTCTCAAGAAGAATCCTTATCCAATTAAACCTCATAAAGGATGAAAGAAGTCAGTTAGGTTTGAAATGTATCAGAAAATCAGATAAATAAAAAATACATCATACATAGTCAGATACTTTTTTTGATGTGCCAATAGGAATTCCACTTATACTATCCATTTCAAAACCTAAAAGTGTCCAATGAACCACTGTGAGGCCTTACCCTACTTCCAAATACATCTAATCCCTATCTGAGGTGAGACACACAAAATAAATTGGTCTCTGACCATAAAATCAATAGGTCTCTTGCAACATTTGGAGAAATAATATTTTCTACATTGAGCCATCAATAGGTTCATTCTGATCAGCTGGACATGATATGTAGTCTCCTTCATGAGACATGGTCCTCGAATTGATATGTCCCTTAACTATATCCAACAATGAGGCATGTGGAAATGAATAAAATATAAGTATTCATACAGAGGAATCATGAACCTATATTTTTTTTATGAAAACAAAATGAGGTGAATGTGTTTCTACCAAGACCCCCAATGACAAGAATGAATACAAAAATCATTTATTCCAGAACAAGAATTTTACACTCTGTCTATACACCAATTTGTGGGTGATTGGCTATTCTCACAAGTACCTTTATATACATGGGCTTCTACAACCCCATCCAGAACCATTTATTTAAATTATTGTCTTAGTTAGAAATTACAGAGCAAGGATTTCCATGAAGATGCATGAACTATTTGATGTCAAAACATCATAGGTCATCCACTGAGAAGGCCAATCACATCGGAAGGAAGTTTGTGACCTTCATTAAGAGATCAATGAAAACCCACACAATATCATTTCGATAAAGTGATATGGGAATACCAGTCATGATGTCCATCAAAACCTCTTCTTACATTCACTCAGGAATGTAAAACTAATATAGAATCCATACTAGATGTTGATGTATTGCCTTCACCTGATGACCAGCATAACAACATGTGATAAGGATTAAAATATCATGTTTTATACCCAGGTACCAGTATTGGTGTCATATGTCTCAATAAATATGTTGGATATCATAGTGAACTACCAAAGTTGTAGTGTAAAATTCCCACATAATCCCCTTTTTGTTTTCTTCTTAGATCCATACATGCCAAAAAAAAATTGGTATCATCTACATTCATTATCATGAATGGATATGTATTTTTATATGAGACACATTCTCAGAGTATGTGGCACTCAGGATATGATAAATGTCTCCTTATTTCCCATTATAGAGAGTATAAGTCCCTCATAAGGATGAATGGATACTTTGAAAACAAGATATCATATACTTCGACAGAGAAATAAAGTATCATTACCATCCATAGGTCATCATGAAGATGTATCACTATTTGAGACACTTTCTAGAGGTATAAGAACTTGGGATATGAAAACAGTCTCATTATTACCCAATATAGAATACTATAATTCTCTCCTAATAATGAGTGTATAGTCTGATCATGGTCCTCCAGAAACTCAATGTGCATATCTAGGAATAAGGACATAAGATTTCACTCATCCCTAGATTCTTGAACCACATGTTGCTGAGTCTTTCAACTCAGAGCATCAGCTATAGTCCTCTCTATTCCTGAATTATTAGGAAACACAAAATCAAAAAACTATATATACATCACACACATGTGTTGTCTGAGATTTTTGATCTGGATGTTTAATGATTTACATGATGATTTTTTTCCTTTATATACCATGAAATTATTTCCTGGTTGATAGTATATCCAACAATTTTTAGCATGTATTACATTAGCGAGGTCAGGATCATGTCTTAGTAGTTCTTCTCATGAGGCTCAACTGACAAGACTCATACATGATGATGAGACCATCCTAGATTGGTATTGCTCCATTCTATATACGTGTTTCATCACATTATATAGTGTACGACCTACCTAGGTCTTGTATAATCAGTATTGGTGTTGAATTAAATTATCCCTTCAAATTATGAATGGATATATCCCAATCTTACAACCCAAATAATTTCACACCCTTCTTTTTCAATCCCATTAGTGGCGCTATAAGGTTTGAGAAATCATGGATGATGTTTTTTTAACATCCAACCATCCCAATGAAGCGTTATATGTCAAGAAGTTCATGGGATATTCCCAATAAAATATATCTCTCACATTCTCTAAATTTACTCATACTCCAATCTCCTAGTTGATGTAGCTCATAAAGTGGCCTTTTTTGATCTAGAAGTGGCATTTTCTTAGATAAAAATTGAGATGATTCTCACTTAGTGTATTCCGTAGAATCTCTTAATAGGCTACATGGTCGTGTAGGGAGCATGAATAGCCCAAAATATCATCAAAAAAATACCAAAAATGAATTCATATATCGGTGGAATGCCCAAATCATAAGAACCATAAAATCCGCATGTGCATTCGTGAGTCGAAAAAATATATCCAAGTACTCGTATAGACTAAAAATTCTTATGAAAGCTATGATTTGTATGTAGGAAGTCCTGACACACAAATTTGGATATCCAAACTGAATATTTAACTTTTAGAACACTTTCTCTCTTCATAATTGATCAAAGAGTGTGTATATTATACATAGAGGATACTGATTCTATACCATGATCTAATTCAAACTGTGGTATTCAAAACAGATCCTAGGGGTACCATCTGCATTATTGAATAAAAACGAATGATGAACCCCACATAGATGATATGTGGCATATAAATCCTTTATACACTAGATATTCTAATTACTTCATGAGCATCTGAAGCTCCTTAGGTGCTATCCTATAAAGAAGAATGTTCATGGGTGCTGCTCCTTGAACTAATTAAATAGTTAACTCTACCTATCATAATCGATGTAGAGAATAGAAATCATCAAAGAAGACATCACATAAAATGATCCACTACAAGAAGAATGAAAGAGCATGGTAACCCATGGTAATCTATGCAAATACTGGTAGTCTTCACTATCACATTACATATCCTCCACTTCTCGTGTTTGGTTTTAGTTGTACGAAGATCCCATTCTCCTCTATTCACATTATTAATAACCTATAGTTATGTAAGCTAGACTCTTCAAATATATCAGTATGTATGGGCTCTATAGTGAATTATTCAATCCATCCAGGTAATTATGTTGTGGTTTGTCATTTCGAGGATTTATAGATTCATTATGAGTAGGTAGCAACCATCCTCATGGGATAAATTCTAATTAGGGATAATTCCCCCTGAATAGTTACCTAATGGTGTACCTAACATCATTATTCCATGACAGAACTCAATGTATAGGACTAGACTCTTAGTGATTATCATAGATATATAAAACAGTGATACATTCCTATATCAAATAAATAAGAAAAAAATGTGAGGGAAACTCGGATATTACCTCAAATAGTCAAAAGTCAGTAATGTTTCTACTACATCACAGGTTAAACATCATGTAGCTATCTTAAACATCTAACCTATGTCACTTCCTCACTCCTTTGAGAAATCCATCCCTATTGGAGCTATGAATCATATGTACGATTTCCTTTTCCTCAATCCCTATAATTATATGATCGACTAATGTTATTCTAGCTATCCACAATTCATGATCATGATAACCCCAATCATAACTGTAGAATTTGTACAGATCCCTGCTAACTAGGAAAAAGAAGAAATATATCATAGAAACATTATAGCTATCTCATCCTACCACAGCTTCTTCACTCAACTCGATTCTATGGATGAAGATAACTGACATGGCCATATGTCCAAAATTTCTGAAATATGAGAACGATATATGCATGAGGGGAATGAATTCCACTCCCTCCATGATTAGTTTTATAGAACCACTTTCTACGAGAATAATAACAACTGTAATCTCTATGTTTTGGACCTCCCTGTCATGCACCATCCACATACATAAAATTATTCATTATGATTATGGTCTTCTTAATGATTTTAGAGATAAATGTCATACTAAACACATTGAGCTATGATTGGTTGGTGTGAACCAAACTATCCTTGAGTATCATAGAAATTATATGGTCTTAATTTTCATGTCAGGGAGTGAATCAGTGGAAATTTGTTAAATGGGAAGAGTTTTTCATGCCAAAAATACTCCCCTATTGTGGGTTCATGAATTCTCTATCTCTATCATCCCTTACTGTATGGGGATAGAAGTGGTCATTAATGTATATCTGAAATTTCACCCTAACCATGTCTTTATTTCATTATTCCATTGTGATGACATCCCACCACCTCCTAGATAAATCTCATAGCATATAAGCATCTCTCCTGACCGTCCTCTATGGAGGAATCTTTTTTTTGATTAAATATAGATAAGATAGATTCAATAAAAGACTTCATATAATGAGGTCCAAACCCCCCCAGAAATGGTGGGATAATTCTCATAAAGACACATACAAGTAAACTCTTACATAAATGGTTAGGTCCCATTATGTCACTCATATTGGGAAACATATAATCAAAACCATCTCAGAACTGGGCGTATGTGCCTACATTAAGAATATGAAGTGGATCAACATGTGACTCTATAGAAGTAATAACTACTGTCTCATGGCATGGCACATCAATTATATGGTCATCGCTACCTTTAGGGCTTGTGAATTGAGGAATTTTGTGGGAAATAATACTAAAATTTCAAAAAAACACCATAGAGGATATTTAATATATTTAGAATTTTTAATTTATGAAAATAGAACCTATACTAAATCTTGAAAATATAAATGATCAAGCCTCTCTCCCAGCTTCCAAAGACCAGTCTAAATAAATGAAAAAACTATGTCATTCTATAAGAACACATAAACACACCCATACCACGACTAAGGCTGGGTTTCTTTCTATGTTTCTATGTCAAATATTTATAAGATGTCACATTTTTTCCTTAAAAGTCATTTTCAATTTAAATTGTACATGTTGAAATCAATTAAACAATTAAAAAATGGTTGAGTTAAATGGTTTTCCATTTTCTGGTCAATAATAAACCATACATATTATGAACCAAACCATATAATTCACTTGATCAACACCTTAACAGGTCATGACTCATGCAATTAATGGTCCATAGATCAATATTCCAAAATTGGCTTCTTAAGGTGCCTAATTTAACATATTCATGATAAAACTATTATGTTAAAGAAGGGAATTTAATTATCAATTATGTTTTAAAATACTTGTAAGAAGTTTCAAAACAATTCAACACATATATAATTAACTATCATTATGAAACTAGAGAATGAATGATAAAATAAACAAGGCGTGTTAAAATTCAAGGCATATTCATCCAATTGTGACTATAGTGATGAAAGTATTTATGAAGATACATCTTCTCATTGAGTCTAATAAAGAAATAATAATTTCAATATTACTAAAACTATTAACATAATAAATCATGTGTGTCACCCAATAGTGAAATCATGTCAATAGTAATAGGAAGAAACATAGAGTCAATTGTAGTTTCAGAAACATGGAGTTCACCACCTATATGGGTTCAACATGCTCAATAATGTAATATTTAATATTACCAAGCATTCATAATTTTCCAATATATTGGATCTAAATAGTAAATCATGAATAGAACCCCTCTGATACCCCTTTGTAATATCCAAATCTAGGATCGACATAAGAAAAACCCTGAGCTGGTGGGTCACATGGCCTTGAAAGTTACTCCTTATATGCCAGGGGATACTTAATAGTAGTAAGGGTGTAAGGGTGGAATAGTGGGGAGGCTACACCCTCATGTTTGAGTAGCATAGTGGATACATTCATTAAAAAACAGTTGAAGCATAATTTAGAACAAGATAATATATTAACTACATAAATGTTAAAAGACAACTAACAATGAATGCATTGGAAGAATATAAATAATTTAACAACTAATACATATAAAAAAGACGTTATGTAAGTGACACTACATGATACATGGAATGACAATAAAAAAAGGTAAATGGGTAACATGAATACAACCATATTATATAAAATGTTAAAAGACCAAAAAGAGCACTCCTAGCATCTTAAGTACATTCTTGATTCATTAATCATAAGATCCGGCTAACCAAAACATATCAACAACCAATAGTAGGGTGCTAACCCTTATTATCACCTATAGTAAGACATTATTAATGGGTGTCAAAGGAGTCATGAGTAGTGTTTGAGATAAAAATATCAATATACTACCACCAATGTTGCCTATGTGTAATCTGAGTAGGTGATCATAACAATGCAGTGTTATGGTATAATCAAGAGTGTAAAGGAATACTAAATAAATAAATAATATCCCACTCATGTTCATATAGTACACCTAGCAGATCTACAAGAACCAGCACATATCAAAAATGTATGTCATATCATGTCCCTATATATAATGTATATGTTATTTATTACATTCACTTATATGTTAAAAATGTGTACTAATTCCTAATGTCCATATACCTAGAATACTTGTATTGGATGGATTAGGAAGTAACTCATAGACCTCCAAGACCAATCAATGGGCCTAAAATATAAAACGATAGTTTAAATTCCTTTTATCCTGATAGAGTGAGAGATTCCATACTAGATCACTCAATATGATGAGTTTCCATTCTATGGGAACAATCTGCGAGGGAAAATGGTGCTCCAAATCCCATAACCCATATAGTTGCAGTGGTGTGTGATTCCATAGTCAACATTAGATGTTATAAATATTGATTTTCCGTGCTCAACTAAATCACTTACCATTGTTCCAAGCCTCTATAAAGGCATATTATATTAATTACTAGTATGAGGATTTACCTCCCATCCATTTCATTCCATATAAAACATATACATATAATAAGGATATTTGAATTTATCAATATAAAATTTGATGAATTATCTCTCTTATATCCCTTCAGTCAAAATCAAAACATTTTAATAATTAAAATTTTAATAAGCATTACTAAGGCATAAACAAAATAATGGTCATATACATAAATCATTACATGTGGAAAGGCCTATCATGCATGTCATTATCCATGTTCATTTATAATTAACCATCATAATTCATTAAATCATGGAAAACAAGACATATAGCTCATGTTTTAATTTTAAGGTTCATGTTTAATTAAATTTATGGGATGAAACCAAATTTCATTTTTCATCCTATAGAAATCCTTTCATCATAAAAAATCGTTACACTTCATTTAAAACAAGGTAAAATAATTTATAGGGATCAAGTGTCAATTAGAGTTTGACATGTTCATTAAAAAAATTTCCCTTTTGGGAAATTTCAACCATAATATGGACAAACTTCTAAGGGTTTACTTAGGTAAAATTAATTACACATATATTAAGGGATGTTACAATTAGAAAAAATTCCAAATGACAAATTGAGATTCGGTATATTGGAACCAATTAGAAAAAATGGCCAAATCTAGGTGGCACACCCCTTGGATGACCATAAGTATGGGAGAAATCCGTTTACCCATTAAGTTTAATTTTTTTACAAGTAACTAGGTACTATGGTCAATTATACATGGTGAAATTCATATAATAGAGATTCTTTGTAGAGGTCAAAATATATATTGATAGCATAATTAAAAAAAATCACACATATAAAATAGAAAACAATGTGACCAACTAATATATTTCTATAGATAAAGCTTCACTAGATAACAACAGTAGATTCCGAATATGTTGGTGGATATCTAAGAAATGGTCCAATTCCATGAAAATGGGGAAAACGTTCTTGAATATAAATTGCACGATAGCTGGAAAGATAAACTTCTATATGAGTATAATGACTAGGTTAAGTTACATCAAGGGATTAATGCTTCCAAACAATCATGAAAATGATTCCAGAATGAGTTTCTATCTCATGGCCATAGAGATGAGGGTTCTTGAGCACAAAGAGAACGAAAAAAATCTAGTTTGGAAAATATAGGAATAAGTAAAGGGATAATTAATATATGGTTTATATTGGGGTAAAAGTTTATTTTACTCCAAAATGTCATTGTGCACGGTTTAGGAAGAAGTTTAATCAATTCATTCACCAACCATGCATGACATCCCATAGGGAAGGGGTACACCGCACAGTTATGCGCAAAAATAACCATGAAATAAGCTTATATCACACATCTTCAATAGACTTCAAGGTTTGGCACCTTATGTTTCAGATACATGAACTCTGGGTTTCAGGGATTCAGAATGACTGTGTGGACCAACCTACATTCCCCCGTTTTTTAATTATAGCCATGGAATGAGCCCCAAATAATCCATAGAATTATATGACTTGATTATAAATCAATATTCTGGTCATTTAAATAGTTCCAAAATAAAAAACTAATGATTCAGATGATGGTAAAAATATAGGTTGTTTTAGAAACATACATTTCTATAGCATAGGATATTCTAGGATTATAATTGGAATACCGAAGATGGGGATAAATATCATAATGTTTGTTTACATAAAAAATAATTGGAGAAATAATGTAAAATAATATTATTCCAGGTTATCCATGTTTCAACTCAATAATCAATTTTCTTTACTTATTGATGTTTTTTAAATTTATATCAGGTTTTATCATATAATAGATTATATTAAAATTACCAATTTTTTAATTTATGTTCTCTTTATACTATAATATATTCTAATTTAATTATAATATTGCATAATCTAATCAAAATACACATTGAGTGGGATGATAATTTCTTGTCACAATTTAGAGTAAAAATCACCCCATGTAGAGCCAGGTCTCCAAAAGTTTTGGGATTATCACATTGTATCAAATCATGCATATGGATATCTATAATTAAATGTTTTTATCCATTATTATCCTAATAATTAATTGAGTATTTTTGTCAAAATATAAAATATTTATATTACTTTAACATGTAAAAGAGAAAATAATCTTCACTTTTAATATGTTATGAAAAAAATTTGGATTGACTATAAATAGTAATCCCAATAGTCCACCAAATTTCCGTTAGGGGATTCTATAAAATGTATATAGATCATATGATGACATATTATATCAATAATGGTGGTGAAAATTATACGACTCCCTTCATAAATTATAAAATTACAAAGAAATAAAATAATTTTATTACTCAATATGAATAAGTATTGATTCAAATAAAATTTCGTGTGTGAAAAAGTCTTATATGTGTGATTATAAAAATATCTATAATCTTGTATCGTCTTAAAAAAACCTTATATTTTTTTCAACATGTTTGAAGAAACATTTTTTGATACTAAAAACATTTATGAATCTATTTTTTATCAAAAATACCAAATTCAACCATTACTATTTAAAATCAATGTTCTTTCTTAAAATGTTTCTGTTAATAATTATTATTTATTCCATAATATAATGTTTATATAGGAATAATTTCTATTTTATTTGATAGATAAATTTAATTTCATTGGACGTATATATACTATTTATATATGGTGTATGGGTATGAAGTACATAAGATAAATGTGTACAAAGTACATATAAATTATGTGTACCAACTAAATCAAACTGAAGTTATCATCTAATAGAATAAAGTAATCTAAATTAGATCAATAATTATAATGTCTATAAGAGGATGTTTAATGAAGTCAATTGGATGGACTTTTAAGAATCTATCTTATAGAGACTAGAAAATATTTCTTGATAATTATTAATTGGGACATCCAAATAGATATTGTTAAAGTACATGAGATAATGTTTTATTATGTCTAGTGGACAGAACAAGATAGAGAATTTTAATGATTCTAAATTAGATGATCATTTAAAAAACATGTTTTTCTATGTTAAAGGATAATGATGACATGTCTGATGATGTTGAAAATGATCACAAGAAGTGTGGAATCCAACCATTAGAAGGATGACTATAAATAGAACCGAAATCATTATGAGAAGAGGTGACTTACTCCATATGATCTATTTTTTTTTATTTTTTAATGGACTTTTTTATAAATGTTCTTTTATTGTAATCTTTATAGAGTTTTCTTTAAACAATATACTTGTGATGTAATTATTGAAATTTTTTAAGGGCTACTAATTGTAATTTTGTAATCTAATTTAGTCGATCAAGGTATATTAAGGATAGATATACAATGTTTGTTCTAATCACATCATCTAGGGATCCTAGGTATAAGGATGCAGAGGTGTGCCTGATAATTTTGATTAAGGGATTTCATGGTTTGGAAGATAGGAATTATAGAAATGTGATGCCTTAGATACATAAAATCAGATTCACATATTTCATTATCACATTGTGTAAAAGTGAAGACCCTTCATAGTAATGTTTATTCAATATTTTTTATATATTAATTTATAACATTTGGTTATAATTATTTGAACATGTTTTATATATCTGTTTTGTTATATCTGTAATGTTTATAATATTTAGTATTTAGTTAATGAGAAACTAAAAATTATATTATAACTATTATTTGTCTGATAGAATTTCATATAAACATAATTTTAGGAAATTATTAGTTTATATTTATTCAAATAATTAATCACCCACTAACCTCTTTTAATATTTCCAATACTTTTATTATCATATATTTTGTATCTAACATTGCCTCAAAACATATCATCATTATAGTATCTGTGTTCATAGAGAAAATAATTTTTTGTTGATAAAAGTTTTATCAGTGTGAACATTAATGAATATGAATCATTGAAGAACACCAAACATTTAATATGATGAATATGAATATTGGAGAGATCAAGTGAAGAGTTTTCTTAAAACACTAGTTTTGATAATTTTTTTATATTTTCTAGTGATTATAAAATTTTTGGTAAGGTAGTGTCAATTTTTTCTAGATAAGAGAAGATCAGAAACTAGATGAACTATAAATTCCAAAATATTTCAGTTCTTATAGGATAATAAATATAAGCTATCAAATATCTTTAAGTGAGAGAAGAAAAATTATTTGTAGAAATATGAAATTAAATAATTTTTTCTCATTTTATGTTATGGAAACTAGAGGATATAAGCTTTATATAAACTATAAAGATTTTGGTTTATTTCTATGTGAACTAGTTACAATAATTCATCATTATTTCAAGGCTATTTTGACCAACTTACAATAACATTGAGTGAAATAGTAGATATATGGATAGCGCAGTTACGATATTATTGATATCATGAAAAAAGAATCATAATCAATTAAAACAATGATAGATGATATGAAACATATAACCAAGTTGATCATTATTAATTTTATTGAACCTTTTTTTAAATATGAGTGTATATTAAAAATTGATGTTGAGAATGAAAAGAAAAACAATAGTTTATATTTAGATTCATCATCAACAATTACATCTATGAAAGATAATTATAAAGAGAGTGTTGCTAATATTTTAAATCTAATAAGAGACCCATGGTTGATTCAAATAGTAGTTCTCTAGAAGAATTAAAAATATAATATGTTAGTTTGAGAAGATAAGGAATACAATATTTGGAAAAAAAATCTAAGAGCCAAGAAAATCAGAAATATAGTAGTGATAAGAAAGATCAATTAAAGTAGATTTCAAATAAATATGAAAAATAAAATCTATATCTGACCTAATTGTCCAATGTTGATATAAAATATAATGAAAAAAATATTTTTTATAACATCAATGGGAATAAAATATAAATTCCTCTAGACACATAGAGTTCTGGTTGTAGAGATTCATCAATAAAAATATCTTTTAATGAATGTAATGATAATTATAAATTCAGTAGATTTTATGATAGAATTATGAAGAAAAATCAATGATTCATGGTGAAGGCATGAATATAATCTCATAAGAATATGACATTAAATATTATTTACCCAAATCATGATGTTGAATATAGTTCAACTTCATTAGAATAATAATATATTTATACATCATATGATTATGATATTATACCCATTGTTTTTAAATGACTATATATGTCTTTTGAATAAGAAAAATAATACTAATGTTATAAAAGACCGTAATTTTTCCAATGAAGAATATTCTCAATATAATACTAGATTTTATAAAATTAAATCATATATTTATAAATTTATCCCATATTAAGATAAATAATATAATTCTTGTTCAAATAATAATGATATGAATTTAGTTATAAAATATAATTCTAAAACCCTTTGTCAGAATTTATATTTTAAAATTTTAATTATGGGAAGGAAAATTTTGATAATCATTATTGATTGTTGAGACTACAAAAAAATACATATAGAATTAGTTTTTGATCAGAAAAAGAAATTTTCAATCAATATATTTTGTTCCAAAAAATATACCCTTTATTATGAAATTACAAAGTAGAACAGTTATTAAAAAATGATCCTTAAATTAGTTCAATAAATTTTTTTAGAGGGATTATATTTTTAATAAATTAGAATTTGTGCAAGAATATATTGTAAGATAGATGTGAATTATGAATGTTTTTTTGATAATAATTATGCATCCAAGTAAGTATGGGTATAAAAAACATAGTCCTATTATTGGAAAAAGAATGCATAATTATTTGTAAATAAAAATATAGTAAATATATTATAGTTTCTCAAGGAATATTATTCAAAATATAAATTTCTTCCAAAAGATTATAAATATGGAAGGTGGAAATAAGCCTTTTGGTGACAAAAATCTAAGACCAATACATGAAATTGATATCAAATTATATTGTAAATATTTAATTTCTAATTTTTTATAAGTAGTAAGACTTATGAATAATTTAATTAATATAAGAAAATTATGTGATGGTGTTTTTATTTTGAACATACAGAATGATAAATGGAATATTTAATTTTTAAAAGGTAAATTTTTTATTTTTGCAGATAGTCATTAGAATTTTTACACTATAATTTTTATAGAATATATAAATAACTATCAAGCATACCAATGTAAAATAGATGATGGATCATGGTAGGGGAATACATGGTTAACTCAATAAAAATATTGAAATTTAGATAAAATTTTTATGAAGGGACAAGTGTGATATTTATAGTAGCTATTGATTAATACATATATATACTATAATCCTTGTCAAAATGGTAAGAAAAATGTGTCAAGTGTAAAATTTATTAGTGAATTATCATCTTATGTGGCATAAAAGTTGGTTCACATGGATATTTTTTCTTATACACAAAAAATATGTATTTGAGTAAATGATTATGTTTATTTAATAGTTAATGATTACATAAGATATACATGTTCCTATTTTATATCAAAAAAGTAATAAGATGTAATTTATTTTAAAATTTTTATTTTAATTGTTAAAAATGAGAAAAATATACATTTTTTTCTATTCTTAGTGATAATGTTAGAGAATGTTCACATTTTTTTATTTAATATATAAAATTCATTACACACAAATTATTATCTACACTAAAGAATCAATAAATGGTTTATTTGACTGATGAAATAGAATATTTTAGTAAATCAATAGAATCATATAGAGAAAATACTCAATTTCTAAAATGAATTTATTTTAAACATCATGTAATAAATTATATACTATAAAATTATTTTTACTAGGGAATTTTCCTAATAAAACCCCTTAAAATACATGGAATCTACAAAATACAAACCATTATTACTTTAGAGTTTTTAGATTTAAAGATTTCATTCAAATTTTTATATATTATTTACATAAATTTGACCCAAATAATAATGATGAATTTTCTATTAGATAATACTCAAATAGTAAGGCTTATCATATAAAAATAAAAAAAAATATTTTTGGAGAAATAGTATATATTATAGTTGATGAAATTGATCATTATGTTTTCCAACATCCAAAATCATTATATTGGAATGATTTTTTAAATTTGGATTTCAACCAATATTGGAATGTTATTTTGATATAAGAACAAAAGGAGGAATAATTTATATACATATACCTTTTGAAGAAGTTCAACCTATTATTGATGAACATCATTTGACTACATCCAAAACTAGTTGATCAAAAGGAATCATCCCATATATAATATCATCAAAGATATAGATCAGTCAGTTAAAACATGCTGTTACTTATGAAATGAAAATTATTATTGTGCATTGTTATCTAACTTTTAAATTATAATACATGCTGATTCATTATGTAACTCCCTGATCCCAGTTACCCATATTTAGTGCTTTAATACATATCACTGGAAAGATACAAGGAATCACGTCCCAAAGGACAGACCGGTTTTGTAATATTGGAAACAAGATACATACATATTTTCAGCATTACAACTTAAAAATAAATAAAACACTAATTAAGTCCATTAGAAATATCCAAGACTCCTAGATTATGCATGAAAGACACTCATAAATAACTTCTTAATATCCTAAAAAATGAAACATAAGAAAGGGGAGAGCTTTAACGCATAGTAAGGGGAAGCAATGCAGTGGAAGATAACATAAACATTGGGAATGATGAATAATTCCAAACAAATGCCTTTATAAATATTAAACACGAACACTTTATTGAAGGAATGTGAGTTGTGTTAATAATTCCATAATAAAAAATTTTCATGGCTATTCTACTAGTCGAATAACCACATGAACCATTATTATTATTTTCATAATGAGGGAATGTATAATGTCGGACATTCTAAAACATTTGGCCAAGGCCTTATCTTAGACCTCTAAAAATCATTTAGACCTCGACAAAAACCATATATCAAATTGGGAAAGGCCTCAGCCAATTCCACATCTAATTTTATCATGTGACCTACCTTTGCACCGAGGAGCTATAGCGAGCTCCACCCGTCACATTCTAAGTCCAAAACATTTTTCATATGAAATGGTTGAAACAGAACATAATAATTCGTATTAAAACTAGCATACGAGATGTTAATAAATTAACCAAAAACCGTGAATGGTATAAAAATAACACATCCATAGTCAAATATACCAGAAAACCTTCAACACAATATGGATGATTTGTATCATAATAAATAAACTTCAAACAAGTTTAAAATTAATCAATAGATGTTGACATTGATGAAATGAAAACTACTTGAAAGAAATACCACTTTCTATTTTGAACCCATTTAATATTCACTTTATAATTAAAGAAAAGATTTATTTTTTTAATATTATTATAATATTGTATGGGAAGATTCAGTGATGTTATAATGGAGGAAAATAGCTTCACCTGCCGTACAAGTTAAAAAAATTATTACCTTAATTTTGTCGAAAAGGTTATAAAGTACCTTGTTTGGAAAATGATGGAATGATTCCTTTCAAAACATATAAGGTAAAATAATGGTATAAATTACATTAAACCATATAATATTAAATAGTAAAATGTTTTTAAATACATTTTTAAGAAAACATGGATGTGTATGATAAAGAGGTCCCAGTATATACTCACGTAAAAACAACCTTAGATAATAAATAGATTTTCAAATTAAACCTTAACTTGTACTTTTCCTTATTTGATCTTATTTTAACCACAAGTATAATAGTTAAAAAATTGATGTTAAATTATACAATAATTATATACATATATATGATATCATATATGATACTCTAATATTTTTTTGTTAATAATATTTCAGTAGTATCACCATATCTGGTGTTGAGTGATTTGTTTTCCTTTATATTCTTATTTATGTAAACCATGTTTGTTGTTGATAGGATATATTTTAATGAAATACCAAATGATATTATGTTCATAAAAATTATTTTTAATCATAAAATGAAAATTATTCTTGAATGATTATGATGCTAAAAGAATTTCAGCACGTTTTTGGAGAAGGTAATCCGTACGTACACATGGGTGACAATATCATTATATTGACGGTGAAATAGTATTTAATTTGATGGTATATCATATATAAATAATCACTAACATTTTTTATTTATTATTTAAATCAGTTATACTCATTATTATAGCCATCCAAATAATGAAGTGGTTGAATAATAAACTACACCACAACGTGGAGACAGTAAGCCGTACGTATGCATGTATGGTGACTTTGTCGTTTATATGATGGATAGAATGATGAATATGGTTTTAAGATTTTTATAATAATATCATAGTATATAAATTATAATGGAGTTATTATTTTATAATCAATAAAACAAATAAAGAGGAAGTGGAAGAAGAAAATAACTTAAAAGAGGTGATGAAATATTTACATCTTCTTCGGGTTCTTCCATTTGATTTGATCAAAAACGCTCCATAGATTGGATTCATGAAAAAAAGAAGACATTAATAGTGAATGGAGAAAATTTGGGAGGATATTTGGGTTGGCTTTGGAAGAGACAGATGTCTTTGTAGGTGTGAAATTAATAGAAGGGGAATATCCCTTTTATACGAGAGATGAGGGTCACTTTTGGTAAAACTTGAAATAATATATTATAATAAAATAAACTTCGGTTTCTAATGGCTCAAAAATTAATTATTAAAATTAATTGGTGGGGATGGGTCTGAGAAATCTCATCCAATATGTTTTAGATAGGTTTAGGTCATCAAATTAACCATATCTTTTATATTTAACTCTTAGTTAAATTGTTTGACATTTACCATGTCTCATTGTATTTTTATATTATGTGGCTAATAAACTTACTATAAAAATCCAAGAGAACCCCATGTGGTTAATTATTAAAATATATATATCCTTATCTATGTCCTTTTCATGATCCTTATATTTTTATAAATATTATATTAATTAATAATATATTATTTGTTTTAAAAACACAATTATGTCAATTTTAACACTATTTAGTATTTGATTTTTTTTGACAGCCATAAAAACACTATCACTTTGAATACAATTTATTTAACCAACCCTAACATGTCATATTATCCTATTAAATTAGTGGAATTTAATATATGTCTCCATTTACATTTATTTGGATATTTATAATTTCAATTATTTCAATATTTTATTAATAAGGTAATTATTGCATCATCATTGTGCTATAAATAAATTAAAATATTAAATGTATATAAATTATAAATAAAATACAATTTTGTAGGAAATCTTTTTAGATTTATAATTAATATTTATAGTCTATTTTATATTGTGTGTAACCCTTTATTAAAAATGCTTTAGTTATTAAACATTGAATTTAACTCTTTTAACTCTTCTTTAAATAAAATAATAATAAATGTTCTAATCTAATCCAAATGGATCAAAGTAGATCATATTTTTTTCCTAAGGTTCTTTGGTCGAATTAAACCTATCCAATAGAATTAGGACATGTTTATGGGTAATTATCACATCATTATTACCATTAATTAACCTATATACTTTTAATCGTTGTAAATAAAAGTCACAATTTACTATTCATCAAAAATTATTTTCATCTTATTGAACAAAATTTTATATATTGTTATTAACCATGTTCACATTTTTTTTAAATTCAACTTACAGAAGCGGTAAAATTATGTTTTATGGAAATTTGAAAATTCTCCTAGGAGATGGGTAAAGGACGGAAAAAACTTCAATAACATTTTTATATATCAAAACATATTATAAAATTACTCCACTAAATTACATTGAAATTATATTGATGTTATATATCTATTTTGACATAAAATAAATTTAAAGAAAATAAATAATTATTTAAATAAAAAGTCGGTTTTAACCAATAACGCAATGTTTTTTTACTATTCATAAAAAATTGAATGTTTTAAAAAAAATAAAAACACTTCACCCTAATCTAATTTAGATATTAAAAATTCTAAAATGAAGACCATTTTGAAAAATTAAATTTATAAAATCTCAAAAAGTGGATATTTCTATTCATAACGGCTAGTTTAATTGATCGCGGGGTGTTAGAATCTCGAAGATGCGTACAATAAAAGATGTTGAATTATTCAAAGGGAAATGTACCGTGCAATATTGGGTCGTAACATTCTTCGTTCCTTCAAATAATTAAATCCTCATAATTTCTAGAATACTACCGCACAAAAAAATTGGGTGGTTATTCATCATAAGTTCTTCTAGTTCCCATGTTGCATCTTCCATCTTTTGGTTCCTCCATAGAACCATTACCAGACGAGTCATCTGGTTTCTCAACACATGTTATTTGGTATCAAGAATCTTGGCAAGATCTTCACAATAAGACAAATCAAGTTCCAGTTTAATTTCTTCATAGGTGAGTATATCAATTGGGTCGGGCATGTATTTTCTCAATAGTGATTGATGGATCACCTCATGAACATTGGAGAGACTTGGGTTCATTTCCAAATGGAATGCTACAATCCAAATTCATTTTAGAATTTCAAAAGGTCAGATGGAACTGGGATATAATTTACCCTTATTACTGCATTGTATAAATTCCTTCCATATAGATATCTCAAATGAAACATGATTTCATACCTGAAATTTCAAATCCTTCATTCGGTTATCAGCATAGCTCTTCTAACATCATTTAGCTATTTTTTGGGTTTGGATAATATTCTCTTTTTCAATTGTTTCCTCCACATGTTCAGGGCCTACGAGTTTTCATTCACCAACATCATCCCAACATGTTGGTTTGCAACAAATCATTCCATATAACTCTTCATATGGAGCCATCTAAATACCTGACTGGAAGCTATTTCTATAGGAAAATTATACCAAGGTTAATATTGATCCCATATACCTTGAATGTCCAATGAGCAAGATCTCATCATGTATTCTAAGGTATGAATTGTCTATTATGATTTCCCATCAGTTTGATAGTGGTAGGCAATGCTCAAATGATGTTCAATATCCAGGGATTTCTGAAGACTTTTCCAAAATCCTGATGTAAAATGGGGATCCTGATCAGAAAAACTTGATAGTGGTACTCCATGAAGTCTTACAACTACATTAATATACAATATTGCTTAACTTTAAAGTGGTAAATCTTATCTTATAGTAAGAAAATTTGCTGACTTAGTGATATGATCAACAATGACCCATATCACATCATTTATTCTAGGATTCTTCAGTAGCCCCATGAAAAATTCCATCATAATATCATCCCAACTCCACTCAAGTATTGGAAAAGGCTGTATGAATCTTCTAGGATGTATTATTCTAGATTTCATTTGTTTGAAAACCTTAAATCATGACCCAAAATCAGCAATCCCTCCTTTCACATTGTCCCACCAAAATTTTCCTTCAAATCTATATACATCATGCTACTTCAAGGGTGTATAGAGAAATTGGAGCTGCGAGCATCATCCAACAATACCATTTTTAGATTAGGTATATCAGGAACACAAATTCTCTTCCAAAATGTCAAAATTCCATCTCAATATACGATGTCACTCAATCTCCCATCATTTACAGCATTAATATTCTTTTGAAACTTCTCATCATCAGTCTATGAACTCTTTATCCATTCTATTAAATATGGTTTTGAAACCATTTGAAAAAGTATTTATGTTTCACCTTACATGGTTATTCCCATATCTATCTTTACTAGATCCATGGAAATAAGATCCCATTCAACAGTTATCTTGGTCAAAACTAAATGATCCTTTCTACTCAAACCATCTTCAACCTTATTTTCCTTCTTCAGGTGGTAGTTTATTGTGAAATCATAATCCTTGAGTAGGTCAATCCATCTTCGTTGCCTAATGTTTAGTTTTTTTTATGATAAAATATACTTCAATATCTTGTGATCATTATAATTCTCACATTTTTCACCATAGAGATACTGTCTCCAAATCATCAGAGTAAATATTACAGATGCTAACAAAAGATCATGAGTAGGATAGTTTTGCTAATGAATTTTTAGCTGTCATGAATCAAAGGCAATGACACTATCGTTATGAATAAGGACACAACCAAGTCTTATTATTGAATCATCACTATAAATAACAACCCAATCATTCCATTATGGTAGATTTAAGATAAAATAATTAACTATTATTCCCTTAATTTCATCAAAACATTCTTTACACTCTTTTTTCCAAACAAATTTAACCTCCTTACGTGTGAGCTTGATTAATGGGTTATCCAACCAAGAAAAATTCTGCAGGAAATGTTGATAATAACCTTCTAAACTAAAAAAACTGTGTACTGTAGTTATACTGGCTGGTGATAGCCATTCTTCAATTTCCTTGGTCATTGAAGGATCAACAGAGATTCCATCCGTAAAGACAATATTTCCAAGAAAAGAAATCTCCTATAGCCAGAATTTAGACTTTCTTAACTTCCTATATAATTAATTTCTTCTAAGAGTCTTTAAAATAATTCCCATGTGATTTTCAATATCTTCCAAGATTTTGGATTATACCAAGATATCATAAATAAATACCACAACAAATTCATCAATAAATTCCTTGAAAACTATATTCATTAGATCTACGAAGACATAGGGTGAATTAGTCAACCCCAAAGGCATTACTATAAACTCGTAATGCATGTACCTGGTTTGAAATGTTGTTTTCAAAATGTCTTCCTTATTCAAACACAACTAATGATATCTAGATCAAAGTTTAATCATTGAAAACTATTGATCTCCATAATGTTGGTCAAATTAATTATCAATGGGAGGTAGGGGATAATTATTCATTACTGTTATAACATTGATCTCCCTGTAGTAAATGCACAACTTCATAGATCCATATTCTTTCTTAACAAAAAGGACAGGGGCTTCCCATGGAGAAACACTAGGGAGAATAAATGCATTATTATTCAATTCCTATATTTGCTTCATTAGTTCCACTAATTCCACAGTGTCCATTCTATACGGGGTATTTGATATGGTCCTTGAACCAGAAACTTAATCAATGGAAAACTCAATTTCTCATTCTATAGGATGTATAGGTAAATCATCTGGAAACACATCAACATATACTTTTACGATAGGTACGTCCTCTATTTAAACATTATTTTCCTCACCCATAATTATTTCATTATCATCCTCCCCAATAATTGAATTTATTATATCTACTAGGGGTGGATCTAGATAATAATCGGATGGTGATGTTTCTTCTCTGAATAAAAGTTACTCCCTATCATCGTCGATAATTATAACCTCTTTCTTACAATAAATTTTCTCAACATTGTCCAAAAGCCAATCCAATCCGAGTATTATATCAAATAAAATCATGGGTGTGATGTTAGATCAGTAGATTAATATCATTTATATACCTTAATGTGGACTGATTCACAAATCATTGTTGCAATTATACTTCCGTTAGGCGTTTTGACTGACAACTCCCTTGTTAAATCAAATTGGAAATATCTAAATTTTTTTAGAAAACTGGGAAGATATGAAATAATGTGATGATCAATAATCAAATAAAGAATTTTCTTAACCTGAAGAACCCATTAAATTACATGCCACCACGTCTTTCGCAGCTTCAACCTCAGCAGTAGTGATCACATAATATTGACCTTGATCCCTTGGCCTTTTCTGAGGTATGTTTCTCAAAGGATTAGGAAACTCATTTTCATAAGGTCACATCTCCCTTTAATTGTATAATTGAACATTGACAACTTCTTTCTTCCCCTTTCAAACATTAGCAATATGGCCTTTCTGTCCACATTTTTAGCATACTCCTTTTCCTTTTAGACAACCACCAGGGCGCTTCCTTCCATAATTATCAAAGGGTGTAAATTCGACTCCTCCCTTTTTCCATGTTTCCTTATTTCCTTTCCCAAAGTATTCATCTGATCTTTCCATCTCATGTTTTTTTATTTTTATAATACATAGAGAATTCTTTTTTTGTCTTAATAACACATGAGACAATATCTTCATATGATGTGAAGGATATTGAGAATAATTCTCGATGAAGAAATGGTTTTAACCCCTCAGATAAACAATTAACCTTACTTATTGGGTTATGTATATAGTCACTATCATGCCTTACTAACCTTGTAATGTTAGCTTCATACTTTGCGACATTCTCATCATCATTTTGTCTTAGACTCAGAAATTTTCATTCCATAACCGCTTGATGGTCATAAGGAATGTATTTTTCTAAGATAATCTCTTTAAACTCCCAACATTACATACTTGATATTTCTTCATCATCCTTTGTGTTTTGAATTACTGACCACCATTGATCTGCATCTCCAGTGAGGCGATAAACGGCCATGTCAACTTTTTCCCTTTCGCTCTTCCACAAAGAAAAAAATATTTTCTCTAAGGAACTTATCCATTGTTCAGCTACAAATGGATTTATAGACCCATATAATATTGGTGGTTGATGCCTCCATATGCGATCTTACATTGATCCTCCGCATTTTGGATCAGGGTTCTCTGTATGGGAAAGGTTTTTATTCATAACCAGAGTGAGTTTTCCCAGGTTCGGGATAAGCTGATCATCACCAATTGCAAAACTAGCTCCTCTATAATTATCTTGAGTGGAGTAAAATCCCTACATGGATTAGGTGCATTGATACAGTTTCCATTCCATCTACTGGGCACCATTTCTAAATAACGGCATACATTACATTAGATTATAAACCACAATACATAATTTTGAACTTGTAAAACACTTAACATAAATTGAAAAGTTTGTGGATATAATACAAAATCATAAAAAAATCTTTGAGGAGGTATATACTGATAAATCCTTAATAATGGTTTGTAATGAAAATAAGAATTACCCTAAGCATTTCCCCTGGGAGTGTCATAACCAAGTGTGAAACATGGTCCATTGTCATGCTCCAGTTCCCATTTGAGTCTAGCTCAAAGCGGTGTTTTCGGGTTTTACCCCTAGGTACATCTATGATAGAGTTGTCTCTATCTACTCATATCTAGAAAGGTATGTATTTCATGGAAAACTCACAAAATCTCTACAGTACCAAAATTCTTGGAAGTTCTTCTACACTAATCCTCAAAGTTTCTCTTAGGTTAATGTTCTAGAATATGATTTCTTCTAAATCTCATTTCCATTGTTTGTAATAATCTTCCGTTGATACCAACTATAACGCCCCGACCCTAGTTATCCAGAGTCAGTGATGTATTACATAACATTGGAATGATACAAATAATCTTATCCTGAAAGACCGATCACTTTTGTTTTACTGGAAACAAGATACATACATAAGTTAAACATTACAACTTGAAAAGAAATACAACCATAATTTATTTCAATAGAAACATCCTAGCCTCCTATATTATTCCTGCAAGTCACTGATAACTAACATCGTCGCATCATGGGAAAAAGAAACATAAGAAACGGGTGAGCTCTAACACTCAGAAAGGGTAAGCAATACATCGTAAGATAACATAAACATTATTCATGATGAATAATTCGAAACACATGCCTTTACAAAGAACAATCATGAACTCTTTATTGCCGGAATAAGAGCTGAGTAAATAATTCAATAATAAAACATAGTAATGGTTATTCTACTAGTGGAATAACCACATGAACCATAATTATTATTTTTACAATGATGGAATATATAATGCCAGACATTCTAAAACATTTTGTTAAGGCCTTGACCAAGATGTCTAAAAATTAATAAGGCCTCGGCCAAAACCATATGTCAAATTGGGAAAGGTGTGGTCCAATTCCGCATCTAATTGTCTCATGAGACCTACCGATTCACTGAGGAGCTATAGCAGGCTCCACCCATCACATAATAAGTCCACTACATTCCTCATATGAAAAGGTTGAAACATAACATAAACATTCGTAATAAAACTAACATATGAAATGTCAATAATTTAACCATAAACCATGAGTGGTATAAAAATAACACATCCACAGTCAAACATATCACAAAACCTTAAATAAACTATAGAAAATTTTTATCATAATAAATCAACATCAAACAAGACTAAAATCCATCAAAGGATGTTGACATAGATGAAATGAAAATTATTTGAATGAAATAACTCTTTCTATTTTGAATCCATTTAATAGTCACATAATTATAAAAGAAAACATTTATATAGAAAATATTCTTATAATATTTTATGCTAATATTCAATAATGTTTTAACGGTGGAAAATATCCACACCCACCATATAAGTTAAAAAACATTCTTACAGTAATTTTGTCAAAAAATTCATAAAGTACTTTGTTTGTAAAACAACATATAGATTCCTTTAAAAACATATAAGTCAAATGAGGGTATAAATGAATTTAACCCTTATTATAGTAATTAGTAAAAATGTTTGTAAATTCAATTATAAGAAAACATGGATGTGGTTGATATTGAATTCATAATATATACTTACATAAAAATAACCTCAGATAATATAGTGATTGTGATATTAACCCATAACTTATAATTTTTATTATTATATGTTATGTTAACCACTTGTATAATAGTTAAAAAATTGTTATTAAATTATACTATAAATATTTACATAAATATTATATCATATATGATCCTATAATATTTCTTTGTTAATAATATTTCATTATTATCATCAATTTGGGTGTTAACTGATTTGATGTCCTTTATATGCTTGGTTACATATGAAATTTGTGTTATAGATGAGTTGTATTTGATTCATATAGAGAATGATATAATGTTCATAGGTATTATATTTAATCATAAAATTAAAATTATTCTTGAATGAATATGATAGGGAATGAATCTCACCGCGTTCGTGGAGACGGTAATCCGTACGTACGCACAAGCGAAAATATAATTATATTGATGGTGAAATCATATAATTGGATTTTATATCATATATAAATCATCATTAAAATTTTATATCTATTATTTACATAAGTTATACTCATTATTATAACCATCCAAATAATTATGTTTTTGAATAACAATCCACACCACGAATTGGAGACAGTAAGTCGTACGTACGCACATATGGTGACTTTGTAATTCATAGGATGGATAGAATAATGAATATGGTTGTGAAATTTTTATAATAACAATACAGTATATATATTATACTGGATTTATTATTTTATAATGGAAGAAAAAAAGAAATTGGAAGTGGAAGAAGAAAATAACTTGAAAGAGGTGATGAAATATTTACCTCTTCTTTGGGTTCTTCCTTTTGATTTGTCAAAAGGGCACCTTAGGTTGGTTTTATAAACAAAGTAAGGACTCTAGGATGAAGGTATAAAATATGGAAGGGTATTTGGGAAGGGGTTGGTTGATCCAAATGTTTTGGAGGTGTGAATTTAAGAGAAGGGGAAGTGCCCTTTTTTAAGAGAGGTGAGAGTAACATTAGGAAGATCTTGAAATATTATTTTATAATAAATTAAATTTCAGTTTCTGAAGGCTCAAAAAAATTACCCTGAGGGTAAAGGGGGGGGGGGGTCGAAAAAATCTCAAATAATATTTTTTAGAAAGTTTTAGGTCATCATATTAACCTTATCATTTATATTTAACTCATAGTTAAATAGTTTGACATTTACCGCGTCTCTTTGTATTTATATATAATATGGTTAATTAACATAATATAAAAATACAAGAGAACAAAATGTGGTCCATTATTAATATATATAAACATATTTATGTCCTTTGGCTGATCCTTAAATTTTTGGGAATATTATATCAACTAATAAAAAATTATTTGTTTTAAAAACTCAATTATGTCAATTTTGACACTATTAAGTATTTGATTTTTTTGGCATCCATAAAAACTTTATCACTTAAAATATAATTTATTTAACCAACCCTGACCTATCAGATTAACTTATAAACTTACTGTAATTCATCATAAGTTGTAATTTATATTTATTTGGATATTTATAATATAAAATATTTTAATATTTCATTAATAAGTTAATTACAGCATCATCATTGTGTCAAAAAAAATTAAAATATTTATTGTCTAAAAATTATAAATAAAATAAAATTATGTGGTATATATTTTTATCTTTCTTATTAATATTTACTGTCTAATTTATATTGTGTGTCACCCTATATTAAAAATGCTTTAGTTATTAAAAGTTGAATTCAACTCTTTTAACTCTTCTTTAAATAAAATAATAATAAATGTCCTAATCTAATCTAAGGGGAGAAATGTGGAAAATATATTATCCCTAAGGTTTTTTTGGTCAAATTACACTTATCCAATAGAATTAGTACATGTCTTAGGGTAATTATGATACCATTTTAACCCTTCATTGCCCTATTTACTTTTAACCGTTGTAAATAAAATTCAAAAGTTACTATTCACCAAAAATTATTTTATTCTTATTGCACATCATTTTACTTACAGATATTCTCCTTGTTTCGTTAAATTTTTAAATTCAACTCACATAAGTGGTAAAATTAGGTTTTATGAAAATTTTCAAATTCTCTATGGAGGTTGTTAAAAAATGGTAACAAATTCAATAAAATATATATATATATATATAAACTTATTATAAAATGACTACAATGAATTAAAGTGAACATATATAGGTATTATATATCTATTTTGGCCTAAAATAAATTTAAATGAAATAAACAATTATTTAAATAAAAAAGTCAGTTTTAACCAATAACGCATTGTTTTCACTTTTCATAAAAAAACTAAATGTTTTCAGAAAAATACCAAAAATTCTCACTAAGATATTTTCTATTTTCCAAAATCAAAAATGAATTCCATTTGGAAAAATAAAATTTATAAAATCTCAGTAAGTGGGTATTATTATTTATAATGGCTAGTTTGATGGGTCACAGTGTGTTAGAATCTCGAAGTTGCGTAAAATACAAGCTATGGAATTATTCAAAGGGAAACATATCATGGAATCTTGGGATGTTACAAATTAGGTGAAAAATATTGGTTAAATAAAATGAACTATGGGATAAATTAATTTTAGTAAAAAAATGTTATATAATTGGTTGATTGGCCAAAATATCGTAATGTGATTAAAACAAAATAGGTATTCTAAAACAAAAGTGATAAAAATGGAATTATTTTTTTATATAATGAAAGGATTGATTCCAAGGGTATTTATATAAATATATCATTTGAAGCATATTTAAACTTCACTCTTTATTAAATTCATGAGAAGTGTTATTTTCATAATGAATATGTATAAGAAGAAGTTTGTAAGAACACGAACCTTTGTTTGAGGTATGTTTTTTCTTTTCTGGTTGTTTTTTAGAAAAAAAAAGAAAATCTGAAAATTTCTTAGTACACGTTGTGTACATTTTAAGTACACGATGTGTACTTTGATGCAGTTCCAGGCCGTGTGCTAGACATCTCTGGTCCACACACACGGAGTGTAGGGGTGATGTGGAGGCCGCTTAAAGTGGAGTATGGAAAGGCCAAGTACACCCCTCGTACCATAGAAGTACACTCCATGTACTTTATTTTTTTTCATTGAATAGACCGGGGTTCCTCCTGACGGACAGAACTTGCTTCTTCATCAGGTTCTTCATCAGAGAGAACCCGTACGGCCGTAGAACTTGTCCAAGCCCCCGAGACTCCGTCCTTTCCTTGAATCGACCGTCGTCGATTACGTTGGAACGGCATTGGTAAGCCCTTCCTTCTCCTAGAGCGGTGTTTTCTAATTCCTCCTCTTTCTCATGATATCGTGGGTCGATAATTTTGTTCATTTTCTTAGATCTATGACGTTCTATACAGAATCCAGCCTCATGGTTCATGTATATCAATCTCCTAGGATCGAGGTAGGTGGTTTGTGCCTTTCTATATGAAGTCATTGAATATTTTGTTCAATTATACCAATTCCCTTGATGGGGGTATTGTGTGTTTCCTATTTTTTCCCTATTGTTTACCTTCTTTGCTTGAATGCTTGAGTATAGGTCAATGCTTGTGAATATGGTAATTTTTACTGTGCTCTGAATGTTTCTCCATGCATGTTTTTCCTGATAGGCATTTTTCTACTTCCCATGCCTAGTTGTAGGATTGTTGAACTATTTTACCTTATAATGATAGAAAAGTAGTTCTTGAGTGTTACATGGGGAGATACGCGCTCTATGCATGTTTGTTTTACATATGGTTGTGTGAACCTAGTTCAGTGAACCATAGGAAGAATGGACGTAAGGGCTTCTCCAGAGTGTCTTATTAATTCAACGTGAGACCAAAGGTGGAATTGACAATGAGTGCTTCCTCAGAGAGTATGTAGTTCCTCGACACGGGCCTCAGGGTGAATGTGACATTGAGTTCTTCCCCATAGAGCCTTTAGAACGATACTAGAATATAGGGGGAATTGACGGTAAGTGATTCCTCAGATAGTCTATTCATCAGCTGAGCCAGAGGGGAGAGACTGTGTGTGCCTTCTATAGGGTTGCTAGTACTTATAGGTTGAACCATAAGGGTTAGGCTGTGAGAACTACCCAGTGGGTTACCTGTTGTTCTACTCGTTGATTGGCTGTTACTTGTGTACTTTATATGCTAGACACTGTGGATTGTAGCTGCTATCTGCTTTCCTGTTTACTGCTTCCTATACATTTACTTTCCATGTATTCACTGACTGTTAGGAAAAAATCTTTGGGTGGTTGCCTACGGGACCTTGTCTCACACCCTATTTGGGCCATTCTTTTGGGCCCAAACAGACTATATTGTTGCAGGTATAGATAAGGGCAAGCACCCTTCTACTTCAGGTACTTGACTTGCTGTGGAGCTGGAGTGAATGGGAGCAAGCTGTGGATTGCGATGCTGAGGAGTTTACCTGTTTTCTTTTACACATTGGTTTATTATTGTATTCATCATTGTGACTTGTTTGTCTTCTTTCCTAGATATATGTATCATGAATCATTTTATATACATGTGTGTGTACTCCAGTTGTTTACTGTTGGTCTTCAGCTATTTATCGTTTACTCTTTTATGAATGGTTACAGTTTCTGCTCTTGTCTATTTGTTTTTCTTCCACTGTGTACTCTGGCAATGAGGGCATAGTTTCGGCACTATCACACCCAAGCCCCTCGCAGCTTGTCAGCAGCCTCTGGTTTTGGGGGAAATGCGCTTGAGGCCATGTGACCAACCTGATACGGGGCGCCTCTAGGTGGCTTCCGGAACTGAGATGTTACAAAGTGGTATCAGAGGGTTTCTATTCTCTTGATTTACTGTTTGGAGCCTTTAGAAATGGATAGGATGGATTTGGTACTTGGTATTATGTAATGCTTGGGAGTAGCTTACCCGTGTACAGAGAAAATCCAATCTACCTCACTTATTACAGTTTTCTGGTTTCGCTATGTTACATTTGATCTGATTTCACCTAGAGTGATTCACATGCTTTTGTGTTGTTATTTTTGTTGATATTGTGGTTCTATTTCTGTCACAACCCGATGAGATGACGGTATTCCATCTCATGCATCATATAGGAACTTGTTAAAAATCACATGCCATGCATTATTTCAATGCCATCTAGGGTGCATTGGAAATTGCATGTTGTTGCGACAGATGTTGTGCAGACTATGAATGTTATTGTGATAGATTCTTTGATAGGATCCCCGCAGTTTGATAGAGGGGTTGTTTGTATTGTACCTTGCTTAAATGAACACCAAATTTTGGTTCTTGAGGTTTTAAGGTCCCTCATGAATCGGAACTTGGAGGATCATTGACTTGTTTCCCTTATATATGATATGTAAGAGATTCCATGAATTGACTCATGGGGTGTATGGTCCATCACAAATCGGAATTTGGAACCTTCATGCTTGTTTTTTAGGGATTTCTGGGATTCGGTGCAGTTTCAGAGCTACTGCCTAGAAAAACCCAGAATACACGGCGTGTACTTTATATGTATACGTAGCGTTGTTTTTAAACCGTGTCACTGACTGTGTGAGAAGAGGAACAGATTGTGAAAAAATACCCATGAACACGCCGTGTATGGTAGATACACACCGTGTAGTAGTCAGCCGTGTACCTAGCTGTGTCACCAACAACACGGGTCGGGAAAAATCATCGAGTACACGCCGTGTTTTTTCGGAACATGCCGTGTAAGGGTCAACTATGTACTCGACCGTGTCACCAATAACACGGGCCATTGAAACCTTCTCTACTACACGTTATGTCCACAGGGAACACACCATGAAGTATCAGTTCAGGAAGACCGTGTGGGTTAGCCGTGCAAGGAGACTTGGGTAGGGGAATATAGTTAAGCACACGCCGTGTATAGTTTATACATGCCATGTAGTATTGTTTTTGTAAAAAATGAGTGTTTCCTTCTCCTGTTTCCATTTTATACTCCTTTCTTCTTTGTCCTTGATATTCCAGATCTAATGTATGATTTTGATCTTTCAGAGTTATGCCTTTGATACGTCCTGTGGTTGTACATCAGTTGCAGGATAGTGATCAGACGCCAGATATGGCTGATCATGGACTTTATATCGATCCTCCAGTCATGCCAGCCATATCACTAGCTGTCGTACAAGTTGCAGGTGCTGATGTGAATTTTAGGGAAGGATTTATGAGGATGATGAAGATCTTTCAGGGAGCACTGCCTCCTACCATGACTATGGCAGACTTGAAGCGGGGTTTCCAGCAGCAACATCCTCCTACATTCTCGGGAGAAGGAGGACCACAGGCTACAGAGTCATGGCTGGAAGCTATGCTGACTATCTTTGAGCATCTGGAAATGCCTCCAGAAAGGCAGGTCAACCTCACTACCTATATGCTATGAGACTCCACCAAGAGGTGGTGGGACGGGATCCACAGGCGGGTCCTCAGCAGGTTATGGCTTGGGAGGAGTTCCAATGCCTGTTTTATGACTACTTCTACCCGGAGACCCTGATGGGATGATCAAGCCCAGGAGTTCATAAGTCTAGAGCAAGGTACTCTTTATGTTATGGAGTATTTCTCTCGTTTCATAGAGCTACAACGTTTCACACCCCTCTGGGTGGAGATGGGATGTTCTTAGCAAGGAAGTTTGAGGATGGTCTCAGGCGGGAGATATAATCGCTGGCGAATATCTTCCAGTTGACTTATATCAATTCCATCATCAACCAGAATTTGATTGCAGAGCACATTCTGAGAGTTTCCGGATCTACGTGCCAGGGCGGTTCTACATCCAGAGCTCGTATTCCTCTAGTAGATAGTAGGAAGTGTCGTAGGGAGTCTACGCACAGTGATCCGAGGAGGCAAGATACATATTGAGTTAGCCAGCTAGTATGCTACCAGTGTGGAAGGGAAGGGAACACGAGGCCGTAGTGACAGAGAGATCTAGTGGAGTGCCGATATTGCGGCAAGATGGATCACCTTCAACATTTCTACTAGGTTTTCTCACCTGTAGCTAGTGACTGGGGTTCTTCTATGACTCCTTGTTCAGGAACTGCACCACCAGTTTCTCACCAGTCAGGGAACTAGAGTTCTTCTGGCCATTCGGGCCAATGTGGAGGTTGAGGCCATGGTGGTCAGTCACCATTATTTAAGCGTCAGCAGGGAGGATCATCTCAGAGTGGTTAGGCAGAGTCACATGGCCGCAGTGCAGGGCAGACATTTGTGGCGGAGCAGACCTATCAGGAGCAGGATCCCAGACCTTATGTAGTTCTAGGTATGATCTTAATAGCCTCAGTTTTATATTTAGACCTTTTTGATACTGGTGCAACGCATAGCATTATCTCTGTTGCTGTTGTGGAGAGGCTTGGGCACTGTATCTTTTCTTCTGCCGATTTATTGACACTGGACACACCTTTAAGGATGAGGACATCTAGTGTACGTCAATGCAGAGAGTTCCCTCTCGAGGATGTAGGGTATCGTTTCTTATGGGATATTTTTATCATAGAGATGATAGGCTATGATTTCATTCTTTGGAATGGACTATTTGGTTCCCTTCAAGGGAGTCGCTGACTGTTATCGCAGTAGGGTGAGTTTCATTTCACCAGAGGTAGAATCTTTTCATCATAAAGGCGAATGGGATATTCAATCCAGTCGTGCAGGACTCGAGCATCATGGAAAAAAATGGGTTAGGGCCCAGATTGCTAGTATTTATCTAGATGATCAGGTGACTTCATATTTGTACATTCCTCTAGTGGTGGATCATTTCAAAGATGTCTTTACAGAGGATTTTTCAGGTTTTTGTTTGGATCGGGAGGTATATTTCTATATTGAGATCATTCCAGGAGTGGCACCAGTGTCCATTCCTCCCTATAGGATTGCTAAACCTGAGTTGCAGGAGTTCAAGAAGCAGTTGGAGGAGTTGCAGGCAAAGGGTTTCATCTGACCCAGTACTTGTCCATGGGGTTCTCTAGTCTTGTTTGCGATGAAGGCAGACAATACCCTTAGTCTCTATGTGGATTATCGGAAGATGAACCAGTTAACGGTCAAGAACCAATATCTGTTGCCAAGGATTGATGATCTTTTTGATTAGCTTCGAGGATCCCATGTGTTCTAGAAGATCAATTTGAGGTCCAATTATCATCAGTTGTGCGTTAGACCATCAAATATACCTCTAACAGCCTTCAGGAGCAGGTATGGTCTCTACGAGTATACAGATATGCCGTTCAGTCTCACGAATGCGCCTGCAGTTTTCATGGAACTGATGAACCGATAGTTCCATCCTTACTTATATTCCTTCATCATGGTCTTCGTGGATTATATCTTCATGTAGTCTCACACTCGACACGAACATGATACCCATATTGAGATTGTTCTGAGTACACTGAGAGAGCATAAAATTTATGCTAAACTCTTTAAGTGACACTTTTGGATGGATCGGATTCACTTCTTGGGTCACGTCATCTCAGAGACAGGAGTATCCGTGGACCTATATAAAGTGAGAGGTGTACTTTCTTGGGATAAAATGAAAAACATTTTTGAGGTACGGAGTTTCCTAGGGCTGGCTGGATACTACAGACACTTCATTCAGGACTTTTCACGCCTAGAAGCTCCATTGAAAGGCCTGACCAAGAAGGGGGCGAAGTTCTTATGTTTAGATTCTTGTGAGTTAGCCTTTCAAGAGCTGAAGGCAAGGTTGACGTCAGCACCGATACTTCTCTTTCCATATCCAGGAAAGATATATACTATTTATTATGATGCTTTAGGTATCGGGCTGGGCATTGTGCTTATGCAGGTAGATGGAGTCATTGCATATAGGTCTCGGCAGTTGAGGCCACCTGAGAGGAACTACCCGACGCACGATCTGGATTTGGCAGCTATTGTTCATGCCTTACGCTGTTGGAGACATTACCTTCTGGGAGAGCACATTGTAGTTTTCACCGACCACAAGAGTGTGAAGTCCATCTTCACTCAGTATGATCTGAATCCGATACAGCACAGGTGGGTCAATTATCTTCAGTCATTTGATGTTGAGCTTGCCTATATGCCAAGAAAGGGCAATGTAGTGGCAGATGCGTTGAGCAGGAGAACTCAGATTCAGGCAGTTCAGGAGGCCAGAAGTGAGTGACAGGTTATGGCTCTATTCTTTGAGATCTATCTCGAGGTGCATGACAGGCAGGTACAAACTTACCTATCTTCTGTAGATGTTACCTCTACACCTCATGATCTGGTACAGATGAGGCAACTATCAAACTCTGATGGCTTAGTCCTGTGGGAGAGTGTGATAGGAGAGGACCCTCTTCCTGGATAGACAGTGGGTGAGAATGTGATCATGCATTTCCAAGGACGCATATGGGTTCCATCAGACATACGTGAGGAGATGATGCAAGATATTCATTCCTCAGTTTGGGCTGTTCATCCTGGCGTCACAAAGATGTATCAGGATCATTATCGCCAGTACTGGTGGCCAGGTATAAAGAGAGATCTTTCTGGTTTCGTGTTGAGGTGTTCTACTTGTTAGTAGGTGAAGGTGGATCATCGGAGACCATCATGCCTTTTATATCAGTTACCCATTCTGGAGTGGAAGTGGAACAATGTCGCGATGGACTACATGACAGGATTGACGAGGTCGCCTCAAGTGAACGATGCTATTTGGGTTGTCATCGACATGCCTACGAAGGTTGATCACTTCTTACCGATCAAGGATACCTTCAGTGTTGATGACCTGGGATGACTACAAATCCAAGAGATTGTACGTCTGCATGGAGTCCCACACTCCATTGTTTCAGACATAATTGTGTGCTTTACTTCTCAGTTACATAAGGGGAATCATAGGGCTTTTGGTACACAGGTACTTTTGAGTACATCATACCATCCCCAAATAGATGGCCAGTCTGAGAGTACGATCCAGGTGCATGAGGATATGCTCAGATATTTCATTCGAGTCTTTTTCGGTTCATAGGAGAAGCATATACCTCTTCTGGAGTTCGCCTACAACAACTGTTTTTAGGAGACTATTCAGATGGTACCTTATAAGGATTTCTATGGTAGGCCATGCCGATAACCATTATACTAGCTAGAGGTAGGAGAGGCAGCTTTACTGGGACCTCATCTTGTTCAAGTGTCCTCAGAACAAATAGATTTGATTCAGAAGAGGATGGCTACAACACTGTCTTGATATAAGTCTAATGCTGATCAGCGGAGACGACCTCTGGAGTTTGAGGTCGGGGATCGGGTTTTCCTGGGTGTTGCACTGAGGTTGGGACACAAGAGGATTCAGAGATAGGGTAAGCTTTCACCATGGAACGTCAGGCTGTTTGAGGTATTGGAGAGAGTTGGACCAGTTGCCTATCAGTTGTAGTTACATCAGAGGCACCGGGCCATGCACGATGTCTTCTATGCCTCTCAACTCCGACGTTAATTTTCAGACCCATCTAATGTCTTTCAGACTGAGGAGGTTGAGCTCGAAGCGGATGCATCATTTGAGGAGAATCCTATCTGGATTGTTGATCATAGTATGAAGGTTCTACGTTTGGGGTTTGTTCCTCTATTACGGGTGCTATGGAAACATGGGAAAGTACAGCACGAGACCTGGGAGAGGGAGGCTGATGTATGATCATAGTGGCCGAAGCTATTCAGGGTTTCTTCTTCTATGCCTTGCTTGGGAAATTCGGGGAAGAATTTATTTAAGGGGGTATGTTTGTAAGAACCCAGATCTTCGTTTCAGATATGATTTCCCTTTTCTGGTTGTTTTTGAGAAAAAAAGGAAAATATGTAAATTTCCTAAGTACACGCCGTGTACTTTGTTGCAGCACCAGGCCATGTGTTGGCCGTGTCCAGGCCACACACATGGTGTGTATGGGTGATGTGGAGAGTGCTTAAAGTGGTGTATAGAAAGGCCAAGTACATGCTGTGTACCCCATAAGTACACGCCGTGTACTTTTTTTTATTTAACGGACCGGTGTCGTGCCTGATGAAGATAACTCACTTCTTCTTCTGGTTCTTCTTTCAAGAGAACTCATACAGATGTGGAACTTCTCTGAGCCCCCGAGCCTCAGTCCTTTCTCTGAATTTATCGCCATCAATTTCATTGGAACCACAATACAAAGCCCTTAATTCTCTTAGATCTTTGTTTTATAATTCCTCCTAATTCTCAAGATATCGTGGGTTGAGCGTATTGTGAATTTTCATAGATCTACGCCATTCTAAGGAGAATAAATCCTTTTTGTTTATGTATATTGATCTCCTAGGATCAAGGTATGTGGTTTGTGCCTTTCTGTAAGAAGTCATTGAATATTTTGTAATATTCCACCAATTCCCCTGAACGAGGTGTTGTGTGTTTCTTATTTTTTCCCTATTGTTTGTCTGCTTTTCTTGATTTCTTGAGTACAGGTCAATGCTTGTAAATAGGTAAATTTTTACTGTTCTCTGGATGTTTTTACATGCATGTTTTTCCTGATAGGCGTTTTTCTAGTTTTCATGCCTAGTTGAAGGATAGTGGAACTATTGTACTGATATGATTTTGTACGTTAGAATGATATCCAAGTAGTTCTTGAGGGTTACCTGGGGAGATACGCGTGCTATGAATGTTTTTTTACATAGGGCTCTGAGAACCTAGTGTAGTGGACCATAGAGATAATGGACCTAAGGGCTTCTCCAGAGTGTCTTATTAATTCAATGCGAGACCAAAGGGGTAATTGATGATTAGTGCTTCCTTAGAGAGTTTGTAGTTCCACAACATGGGACACACAGGGGATGAGACGTTGAGTACATCCCAAGAGAGCCTTTAGTACGATATGAGACTGTAGGGGGAATTGACTGTGAGTACTTCCTCAGAGAGTCTATTTTTTAGCTGAGCCAGGGGGTGAGACTATGTGTTCCTCCTAGAGGGTTACTAGTACTTGTAGGTTGAACCTTAAGGGTTAGGCTGTGAGAACCACCCAAGGGGTTACCCGTTGTTCTACATGTTGATTAGATATTACTTGTGTCCTTTATATGCTAGACACTGTGGATTGTAGCTGCTGTGTGCTTTCCTGTTTATTGCTTCCTGTACTTTTACTTGCCATTTATTCACTGACTGTTAGGCACAGATCTTTGGGTGGTTGCCTACTGGGACCTTGTCTCACACCCTGTTTGGGCCTTTTTTTTTTGGCCCAAACAAACTATATTGTTGCAGGTATATATAAGGGAAAGCACATGTCTACTTCAGGTACATGACTTGCTGTGGAGATGGAGAGAATGGGACCAAGATATGGCTTGTGGTGCTGAGGAGTTTACCTTTTTTATTTTGCCCATTGGTTTAGTAATGTATTCAGCATTGTGACTTTTTTGGTTTCTTTCCTAGACATATGTATCATGCATTATTTTATATACACGTGTGTGTGCTCCAGTTGTTTACTCTTAGTTTTCCGCTGTTTATCTTATACTCATTTATGGATGGTTACAGTTTATGATGTAGTCTATTTGTTTTTCTTCCGCTGTGTACTCTGCCAATGAGGGAATAGTTTCTCCACTATCACACCCAAGGCCCCCACTGCTAGTCATCATCCTCTGGCATTTGGGGAAAAGCACTTGAATCCATGTGACCAACCAGGTACGGGGTGCCTCTAGGTGGCTTCCAGAACCGGGACGTTTCAAAGTTCATGTAAAATAACCATCAGTTATTGAAAATAATTATTATTTGAATAATGTTTTTAAACATATAATTGAACAATATAGGTTTACACAATCCAAAAGAGTCTGATGTGATTGAATTTCTAGGTACTTCAAAAAAAATATTTATGGGAGCTATTGATCCATAAATTTTTATAATTATTTTTTTAATATACCATCATCATTCAAATTTATATCAATGAAATTATATTTAGATCAATTTTAAAATCACACTCCAATTATTTTTTAGAACATATCATGTATGATTTTGAGAAGATATTGATGGGTAAAATAACCCTTTACCCTGGCTTTTAGATTTCACAAAAAAATGGATTTGATATTCTTATCACAATAAATGTTTAAGAAATATTCCCCTAAAAGATTTGGTTTTAAATGTTCTAAAATTATGTGACATCCTAAATAATCCTCAAAAACAAAATATCTTGATGAATCTCGGAGACTCATTGATAAAAAACATTTTTGATTAATGCTTGGTAGTTTACTATACCATACAACTAGTTTACTAGACATAAGTTTTTCAACTTTCATGCATTTAAGATGTTATGAAAATATAAAATAATCCCATAATAGATATATTAATTAAATGATTCATCATATTAATGTAAATATTGATCTTTGAATATTTTTAATGATCAACATGAATTTTAACAAAACTTAATTTATGATGACAAATTGGGGGGGATAAAAATGGATAAAAAAAGTACAATTTGAAATGATAATTTTGTTAGAGAACATTTAGTGTCATATTATTGTAAGAAACAACACTATTTAGCACATTCAAATATTAAAGTTCAATATGTATAAAATTGAATTTCCTATATTTAAGAATTGTGGATGCAACACCCACTCACAAAATTTGGCATGACTTAAAGTAAACACTAAAGAAATTCATGATTTTTTTTGTATCATTGTAAAAGAACCAAAAACATCAATCATGATAAAATAAAATGGATATATGGAACCATTTCTTTACATACAACACAAAAAAAGATATATAATTTAACAATTAAATGGAATGTAATATCAACATACTAACAGTTTTACAAAACCACTAATTTATGATAAATTGAAATATATTAAACCAAATCATTGTATAACCAACTTACAATTATCATTATTATATTTTTTATTTACCTATCTAGTAATATTAAAAATCTCATCAATTAAGGGTGATTTTATATTTTTATTTAATTACCCATTATAATTTTCATTTTAAATCCTTATTATAAAAATATATAATCAATGATATTAAATTTTTTTAGTTTTATCAGAATATGGTTCATATGAATTTTTATTATAATGACTTTATTACTCTAATTTATTGAGAAATTATTTTTCTCTAATCATCAGAAAATAATATTCTGGGATTATAATTCATTAATCTTTTGTGGAGGTTCACTTTTTTTATTCATAAGAAAATATATGGATGGAATTTTTATACAAGTATTGTAAAATTAATGTAATTATATCAGAGTGATTTTTGTTAGCGAAAACACAATACTTTACAACAGAAAATATGAAAAATAATTTTTTTATACTTTTAACATCATCATCTACTATGATCAAATCTATGTCAATGGATCTCTTATAATTCAAATATTCCCAGAGATCACCTATATATAGTGGATGTAGCTTATCATAAGACCCTCACCATATATTTGTGCTGAATTTTCTCACCATTTTGATTCACCACTATTTGATACATCTATGTGGTTTTTCAAATACCATTGATGTTCATTCATAAAGATTATATGGTATCATTTTAGAGATTTTTATACATGGGATGTAGTTAAGTAAGGATTATTTTATCACAGTCTGTTTGAAAGGTATGATTCATTTCTAAAACATATATACTTTTTACTAGCTAGGAAAGTATTTCTGTAATGAATTATGATTTCAAAATTCATTATCCATTTATTTTCAGAAATTCTTATATTATCACTTTTTTGATGGAAATGATGGTTTAAAAAATCATACTTAAAAATTCTTACATTTGGATAATTGAAAGGATATATGAGATGGTTTGGATTTCACAAGAAGGAGAAAATTCATCTATAACATAAAAATTGTGGGTAATGTTGGATCCTTTGAAATAACACTTAGTGATATTTTTTTATATAATTTAGATTTAATTAAATATATCTGAAATGTCTCATGATGTAAGGATTTTTTGTCTGTGGATTCGAAGATACCATTTACCGAGTAAAGGTTACTATGATACTCCAAAATTTAAGGATATATAAAATATATTTTTCGGTGTAATATAATGTTTTTTAATTTAGTAATTTTATTATATAAATATCTTGAATCCATAAATACATGAACTGTGAAATATAATATTCTATAGTAACCAATGTTTCTCAATAAAGATTTAGTAATATTCAAGGATGTTGATAAAACTAATTACAAATAATATCCTATTAGAGATAAGAAATATTATTATAGATATAAAAAAAATTCAAATATGAAGTTGTTGTATTTTCATTTAATGAAATATTCATCATTAGAGAATCAAAAGATTCATCAGATGAATTAGTAGAATTTCTAAAGATGAATGTTAATTAGAAGAGAAAATATCTTCAAATTTCTCAAAATATTAATTAACTTCTATTTTAGTAGATAAACGTAATATTAGATGAAGCGTTAATAGATTAGATGATCAAGAAGAAACAGAGTAAAAACGGTTATCCATGATTTAACATTGATGAGGATAAAGAAAAATATATTTAATGAGTATATCATCAACAAAATTAAATAGGTAAACAAGAAGAAAAAATACATATATAAGAGGATAAGACAAAAGTGGATTGATATTTCAATAGGGAAATAGAAAAGGCTCATGAAGATGTTGTGATGAGAAAGGATGCCTACCAGTATTTTTATGTTGAGAATGAATATCAAGAATCTAAATATATTCTATAGACTATTCCTTAGTCCATTCTAACTAAGGGAGAGAAATACTTCTCTCAATCAGTTATTAATAAATAAAGAAAGAATATTTTTGAAGAATTTACTCAGTCCTTTCATGAAGATGTTTTTATGAAATAATAATAATTTTTTGTTTATGTTATTGATAAATATACTACATTCATATGGTTATATTGAGGACCAGGGAAAATGAGGTTTTCTAGAAAATCATATCAAATTTTCAAATATATAAATAATCTTTAGATGTTGAAGAATCATTAATGTATACTTCAATATCATTAACTACTCAATACATGTAATAAAAATATTCACTTAGTTTATTTAAAGAATATTCTATAAAGAGTGAAAAAAATATTCAACTATTTGAGTGTCAAAAAAACTTCTGTAAAACAATGATATGGAAATTGAAGAAGAATATCGATAAAAATTGTTTTAGATGAATACACATCACCACATTCAGTTATGAAAGTTTCTTATTATAATGTTTATAGTGACTCGAAAAATCACACACTGATTATATGGCCCAAGAGGAGATTGATAAAAATTAATAATATTACTAGTGTAATAACAAATCTTGAAAGAGTCATGGGAATCGTTTTGTATATACAATCATGATAATAGTATATATAATGAATATTTTATGTTATATAATGTTGAAGGAAACATTCGAGATATTCTAAGTCAGTTATTGAAAATGAATCTAGGTGTAAGATTATTGAAGGGAAATCATTAGTGTTGTTTAATAAATCGTCATGTTGAAGAAATAAACAAAAGAAAATATAATGATCTTTTATGAGTATATAATGGGGATCAAAAGGTTAGGAATATTAGTTTCAATATTTTCCATCATTACTAAAATTGAACTGTGAGAGTGCATTAAAGATGTTAATGAAATTATTTCCTTTAATTATTGTCATGATATAGATATCTCCCAATAATATATGGATATAGAGTTTATGGAATAATGTCTTTTGAAGCTTTTTTGAAAGAAGGAATGATAGAGAATAAATAATAATATATTTGGAATATTAAAGATGTTGTGAAGAGAAATTCTATGAAATAATGATCATTTTTATAGAAATCATGGATGAATATAATAATTAAATCTCAAAACATTCATTAACATATATAAATTTTTTTAATGACTTTGATATTAAATTCATATATATTCTAACCGAATTTTAAATATGGGTTTTTTCTAACATTTCAGGGATCCATTATCCTAAACAGTTTCTCCCAAAATTATTATGAAAAATAAAAAACATGGAGAAAATTTGAGCATTAATTAAATTTTTATGTGATGGGGAGTATGGTTTTTGAAATTTTTATATTTTACTGTTGAGTATTGTAATTTTAAAAAGGGGTGTTTATTGAGTTGGAAGACCACTGTCTACCTTTACATAAAATGTCAAAACTCACTGTTAACACATTTCAATTAATAATAATTATTTATTAAAAAGTATATATTTCATGCTAGAAGAAATTAATTTTTTCCAGTGGGGGAAATATAAATATATAATGCAGACATATATGATGTATATCCAGAAATCATATAGAAAGTAAATCATATAGTCTTGTACAAAGTACATCAGACTTAAAATTTTAAAAGTTCATCAGATAAGCATTTACAAATTATATCTGATGGAGTCTTAGAATAATTATTGGATGGATTTATATGAATTCAATTAGAAAATGTTGTATGAAGTACATTAGATAAGTAATGGAAAATTCTACCAGATTAATTTTCATAAATCCTACCAGATGGAGAGGTACAATATATAACACATGAAGATTTTTTATTTCTATCTTATTTAAATCATTAATGAATTTTAATGAATCAAAATCAAAAGAATATTATCTATTGGCATGATATAATTACAGATGAAGATGATAGGTTTGCTGTTAAAAAAACTGATCCTGAAATGTATAGAATCCAGCCTCATCAAGATTTTTTATAAAATGGTTTCAACCATTAGAAGAATATGTTACTAAGACCATATTATCTAAAGTTGAAGATTGTCACGACCCGCCCTCGGGGTCCATGCCGTGACTACCCCAAGCCCGCCTTCCATAGGCCAGGGTCTGGCGACTAGCACCAAGGCGTAAATCCCAGTAAAAAGGGAAGGCATTGCCTTTGTAAAGTAAACAAACACCACAGAGTAAGCAAGCGGAAAGTAAACACTAAGTAAAAAATAGAGTACAACTGAATGTTCGGAAAAGTAAATGGGCCAGTATACAAACTCAAACTGAAAGTAAAGTACAACTCGAAAGGGAAAACATCAACTATAAGTAAAGCCACAACACCGAGCGGTCCACTGGAGATTCCACCTGAAGGGTGGATATAGATAGCTCCACTGCTCCATGGGTCCCGCCGTCCGCTTCGAACACGTCCCGCCCAGTGGTCCACCTCCATGTACCGTCGTGCTCTGCAAGCCTCAGCCAAGATCAACGTTGTCCGTCGTCTGCAACCACCACAACGTAGTGCGGGCATAGCCCGTGCAGGGGTGAGTATAAGCTAATCAGTAGGGACCCCGAGACCCCTGAAGGTCTCCCAAAATCCACAAAGGATAAACCACAATGAAGATACAAACACGAAGTAACAACCGACACTGCTTAGGTATATACCCATACATATACCTAAGTCATCAATCCCAATACGCTCCAACCTCCAAGCTCAAGTACAACTCAGTCCACAAAGGAAAGTATACGTATTCCACACAGGAAAGAAAAACGAAATCCACACATGATATCACAACACAATCCACACAGGAAAGTAATAGGATTTAGCTCACACAGGTATACTTCTTCGAAAGATGATAAAGATGATATCTGATCCATCTAAGTCCTCGGACCCACGAAGGATCGATAGATAACTAACCCCCGCAAAGACCCACACAGGATCGGGCCCACACAGGACCTGTAGGCGCTGGTTCACACAGGACCGCTGAGCGCAAAGACCCACACAGGATCGGGCCCACACAGGACCTGTAGCACTGATCCACGTAGAATCACTGAGGGTTGTAGTCGTCGTCGAATCCAAACAGGATCTCTATACTATCGTCGTCGCAGTCACAGTAGCAGTAGCAGTAGTAGTAGCAGTCACAATAACAGTCGCAGCCAGCACTAGGGTTCCCGCACACAGCAAGCTCGTTCAGGAGGGTCCGCTCCACGAGTCGAGAGGCTGATACATCAACTGTCACAATGTCCAGAGTTGATGTATCCAAAAGTTCCGTATCGTCAACAGGAACTCAACGCAACAGATGGTGCGTCGATTGGACGCCCGGTCTGAGAGTTATTGGCTTTTTCGTCCCAGGGGCCCGGTTGGTTTTTAAGGAAAAACCAACCCGACCGTACTCCACCTGCGTCCAAACCGTGGGCGGAGTATGCCAAAAGAACTGTCTCACTAAGAGGAACACAACAAAGCTGAAGGCACATCAATCGGACATCCGTAGCTCAAGATATGAGTGTTTCCGCTCCGAGGGCCCGGTTGGTTTCGTGTACGAACCAACCCGGCCGAACTCAAAGTATTCCGAAACATTGAGTGCGATATACCGAATCGACCGTCTCGATCCAAGGATCTCATTTCCGCTGACGGTTCATCAATCGGAGATCCATGGCTCAAGTTATGACCAAAAGACCGAAATCGTCTCGAAAACGGGGGGTCCGGGCCGACCCGGCCCGACCCCCCCTTGGTCGGCCCGAACCGGGTCGACCCGACCCGGGGCCGACCCGGCCCGGCCGGCGGCGGTCTGGCGCGGCGGCGCGGCCCGGCACGGTGGCGCGGTCTGGCGCGGCGGCACGGCCCGGCCGGCGGCGGTGCGGCCCGGCGCCGCACGGGTGCAGCTCGCGGGGGGCAAGGCCCCCGCTTTTGTTGGCTGGCGGCGCGGCTTAAGCCACGCCTTTTGAAGAAACCAGCCCCCATCGTGGGGGCCTGCCATTTGGAAAAGGGGGGGGGGGGGCGCTGCCCCCCCCCCCCCCTCACGTGGGGGGCTTTCTTGTGGCCAGCCGGGGGAATTAATTCCCACGGAACCTCTCTTCTGGCCGGCCCGACATGGCCGGCCGATCTTTCCTCAACGGGACCGGCAATGCCGGTCCCCTTCTGGCTTCCGACACCGGCGGGCCGGCGAGCCGCCAGTCTTCTCGTCCCGTCGCGGCCCGGAACCGGCCGCGGTGTTCGTCGTCAGGCGCGGTGCGACGGCACCGCACCCCTCCGCTCCGGCCGCGGCGCCTTCGGTTTTCTTCGACGCGGCACGACGGCGTCGCGTTCATGATGATCCTTCCACGGCGCGGCGCGACGGTGCCGCGTAATACAATAGTGCGAATTCCCACGTGGTGCGACGGCACCACGCCATCTCGTCATCCACAAGAAAATAATAATCATCACGAACAAAGGAGGGGGAATTCGGCCGTGTTTGTGCGGTCCGACACCCCTCTCGTTAGATGATAACTATTAAATAATTATCCACAAGACTATCATGCTAGAACCAAGATTGAGAAAGAAAATAACCAACAACAACCCCTACCTTGGTTTCAAGATCGATGATCGTCAACGACCCGTGGAAGACAACGTCGCGGAGGTCGGGCGTCGCGGTAATCGTTCATCAAATCCGTTGACGAAGAGGTACGTCCGAAGAGGTACGTCGTTGACGAATCATCGTAAGCCGGCGAAGGAAGTCCGAGAAGGAAGCGGCGTTCCCTTTCGTTGACACGGAAGACGTCGTTGATCTTCGGAAGCAACCGGCTACGAAGAAGAGAGGAGCGGCGTTCTTCGTCGGAGCTCGAAGGTTCTTCGTGTTCTTCGTCAAAGTTGAAGAAGAAGAAGGAGAACCCAAATTCTCTCAAGAAGGCTAGAGAAAATCTAACCAAATAAAATAAGCTAGAGTCTTATTTTATTCACACACTTAACAAATTGAATTTCAAAGGTTTGAAATTCAAATAAAATAACTCCAAATTAATTAACAAGTTGTCATGTCATTTAAAGAGGGGTTAAGGGGGGTTTTGAGAGAAGATGAAAAGTTAGGGTTCGTGTGGGCCCCACCACACTTAATCCTCTCAAGGGAGGTTAATTGGGTGTGGGTCCCACCCCTAACTTCCTTTGAGAGAAGTTAACCAACAACATAAAAAAAGTGTTTCCACATTTTTTTTATTTAACTTCTTATGATTTCTCCCAAAACTAACTTTCGTCTCGCATAAAACGCAACCTCGGAAAAGGTCCCCTTAAGCGAATAACGGCGCTGCGAGTTCATCGGTGTCCTCAGATTTCAATTCCGAGCATCGGATCAAAAGTTAGAAATTCCCGCTCGTTCGTTCACTGAACGTACCCGAGCCGAACATCGGAAATTGATTCCGGGCACTCCGGGCCTCGGAATCAGTTGCCGTCAGAAACCGCGCTCTTTTAAAATTCCAAATAAAATTAAGAAAAAATTTTCCCTTCAATTTTACGGGTCTTTACATTACTCCCCCATCAGGGATTTACGTCCCCGTAAAGATACATCAAAAACTAGGGGAACAAATGAGGGTACTGAGCACGCATCTGAGCCTCCCGCTCCTATGTGCTCTCCTAGAGGTTCCCGTGATGCCACCTGATGCGCACAAGAGGAATTGATCGCCCACGTAGGACCTGCTCCTGTCAATCCTCTATCTCCACCGGGACCTCCGTAAAAGTTGCCCCATCGTCAATGTCAAGCTCCCCATGGTCAATGATGTGCATCGGGTCGTGCACGTATCTCCTCAGCTGAGACACGTGGAAGACGTCGTGCACCAAGTGCAACTGAGGGGGAAGAGCCAGGCGATAAGCCACCTCGCCAACCCTGCTGAGGACCTAAAAGGGTCCGATGAAGCGCGGAGATAACTTGCCGCCACAGCCAAATCTCTGCATACCACGTCGAGGTGAGACCCGCAAGAAGACGTGGTCGCCATCCTCGAACTCCAGTGGCCTCCGCCTCCTATCAGTGTATGACTTCTGCCGGCTCTGAGCTGTCCTCATCCACTCCTGGATGACCTGGACCTTCCCTGTCGTGGCCTGGACCATCTCCGGTCCCACAAGTGCTGACTCCCCAGGGTCTGTCCAGCATAAAAGAGATCTACAAGGTCGGCCATACAACGCCTCTTACGGTGCAATCCCGATGGTGGTGTGGTAGCTGTTGTTGTACGCAAACTCCACCAAGGGTAGGTGGTCCTTCCAGCTTCGACCAAAGTCGAGGACACATGCTCGGAGCATGTCCTCGAGAGTCTGAATGGTCCTCTCCGTCTGACCATCTGTCTGATGGTGAAAGGTTGTGCTTAGACGTAGCTGCGTCCCGAATGCCTCCTGTAACCCCTTCCAAAGCCGGGAAGTAAAGCGAGCATCTCGATCGGAGACGATAGATGATGGCACACCGTGGAGCCGTACAATCTCCTGAACGTATAGACGTCCCAAGCTCTCCACTGAGCCCTGCTCTCTGATGGGTAAAAAGTGTGCCGACTTGGTGAGTCGGTCAACAATCACCCAGATGGAGTCGTGGCCTCTAGAAGTGCGTGGAAGTACAGTCAAGAAGTCCATAGATATGTCGTCCCACTTCCACTCCGGAACCTCCAAGGGTTGTACCAAGCCTGCTGGTACCTGATGCTCTGCCTTCACCTGCTGGTAGGTGAGGCATCGAGAAACGAACTCTGCTACTGCCTTCTTCATGCCCGGCCACCAGTGCTGTCGTCTGAGGTCCTGGTACATCTTCGCCACTCCAGGATGTACCGCCAAAGGAGAAGTTTGAAACTCTCTCAGCACTTCCTCTCGCAAAGCGACTGGTACCATGGTACGTCCTCTGAAAAGGATGTCGTGCTCTGCTCCAAGGGAGAAACCATCAGGTGCCTGTCCCGAGGATATTAGTACACGCCGTGTCTCACAGTCAGCGTCCTCACGCTGTGCCTCTCTGACCCGCTGCAGTAGTGGAGGGGTGACTATGAGAGACTGGAGGAAGGCTGCTCCATCTCTATCCACGAAGGATATCTATAAAGAGGATAGCTGCTCCGTCGCCTCCTCAAGTAGCTGAATTCCTGTCCTCCTGCTGAGGGCATCGGCTACTGCATTCCCCTTCCCAAGAGTATAGACTATCTCAAAGTCATAGTCCTGGAGGAACTCGGGCCATCGCCGCTGTCTCAGGTTCAGGTCCTTCTGTGAGAAGATATACCTGAGACTCTGATGATCGGAAAAAACTGTAAAACGCTCGCCCATCAGATAGTATCGCCATGTCTTCAGAGCAAAGACAACTGCTGCTAACTCCAGGTCATGGGTAGCGTAGTTCTGCTCATGCGGTCTCAACTGACGTGATCCATAGGCGATCACTACCCGCTCCTGCATTAGAACACATCCGAGTCCGGTCCCTGATGCATCGCAGTAGACTACGTACCCTACTCCCTCCTCAGGCAACCTCAAGACAGGTGCGCTGGTCAATCTCTGTCTCAGCTCCTAGAAGCTCTGCTGACATCTGTCTGACCACACGAAGGGTTTCCCCTTCTTCGTCGAAGCTGTGAGTGGTTCCGCAACTCTAGAAAAGTCCGGAATGATTCTCTGATAGTATCCAGCTAGTCCCAAGAAACTCCGAACCTCAGTCACGCTCCTGGGTGGCTCCCATGATAACACAGCCTCGATCTTCGTAGGATCCACTGCAACTCCCGCCTCAGAGATAACGTGTCCCAAGAAGTGGACCTCACGTATCCAGAACTGGAACTTCGAGAGCTTACCATAAAGCTAGTGCTCTTGGAGTGTGTCTAGTACAACTCGCAAGTGATAGGCGTGCTCCTCCTCAGTCGTAGAGTAAATCAGAATGTCGTCGATGAAGACTACGACAAATCGATCGAGGTATGGCTGAAAGATCCTGTTCATGAGGGCCATGAACACTGCTGGAGCATTGGTTACGCCGAAAGGCATAACCAAGAACTCATAATGTCCATACCGACATCTGAAGGTCGTCTTCTGCACGTCCTCGTCTCTGACTCTGAGCTGATGATAGCCTGACCTGAGGTCTATCTACGAGAACCACCGTGCTCCCTTTAGCTGATCAAAGAGGTCATCAATTCTCGGTAGAGGATACTTGTTCCTCACTGTCACCTGGTTAAGGTGACGATTGTCAACACAAAGTCGCCGGCTCCCGTCCGCCTTCTTGGCGAACAATATCGGGGGATGCCCAGGGTGAAACACTGGGTCGGATGAACCCCATGCCCTGCAAGTCCTCCAACTGTACCCGTAGCTCTCGAAGCTCGGCCGGGGCCATCCGATATGCTGGAGTGGATATCGGGGCTGTCTCGGGATACAAGTCAATATAAAAGTCTACCTCTCTGCGAGGAGGTAGCCCTGGAATGTCTTCGGGAAAAACGTCCGCAAACTGATCCACCACTGCAGGAAAACCAGGACTCCGCACGTCAACTGCTCCAAGGATGAGGCTAGCCAACTGATGAGTGATGGGCTGTCCTCTCCTCCGCAGAAGTCCATCCTGTGCTGCAAAGGATCCCTTCTCATCGGTGAAGGTGAACATGCTCCCGTCGGTGCGTACACATCGCACCTTGCGCCTAAAACAGTTAATCTGTGCATGGACCGTAGATAGCCAATCCATGCCCAAGATGACGTCATAAGGACTCGACGCTACTACAAGAAGATCGCAGCCGAAGCTCTCGCCTCCTAGAGTAAGCTCACACTGCCGGCACCAGTGCGTAATCGTCGAGTCTGCTCCCGTAGGAGTCTCTAGCCATAAGGATTGAGCCAACGACTTTGTCGGAATCTCCGAGCTCCGAAAAAGGGCAGCGGCTATGAAAGAGTGACTCACTCCTATGTCTATAAGAACTGCAGCAAGGGTGGAATAGACACAGATAGTTCCTAGAATCATCTTAGGTGCGCCGTGGTCATAGGCCTCTGCTGCCTGGAGCTGTGCCTGCCTCTGCCCGCCAGCTCTCTGTGGTCGGGGTGGACCTCCTGGTGGTGGTGGTGGCAGAGCCTCAAAGCGTCGCCCACCACCTGCTGCTCGTCCAGCTCCTCTGCCTCGTCCGCCTCCTCCCTGCGGACCGCCACGGTTGACCCTCTGCCTCTGCCTCGGTGGTCCCTCAACCGTCTGCTGCTCCTCGGCACGGTGGGTCGGGCAGTCACGAGCCATGTGGCGCTGCCCGCCGCACGAGTTGCACTGTCTGCCTCTCGAAAGACTGGCTCCGCGCTGTGTGCCCCGCATTGCTGAGCCAGTGTCCTGAGATCGTCTGCCTGAGGGTCTGGTCTGTCTGGACCCCTGAGTCCTCCGTCGACTGCCTGCTGCAGATGACTCTGCCACGTGCCGCCCTGCGGTGGGTCGCTGCGCTGGTGCAGAATCAGCAAGGAAGCTCTCGATCAAAAGATCCCTCTCCAGTACTCCTGTCTAAGTCGGTATGCTGAGGGAGATCAGCGATGCCCTGATCTCATGTCTCAAACCCTGCTCGAAGGTTCGGGCCCGGAAGAATGGGTCTCGTACCATGTCAGTCGATTAGCGCGAGAGATCGGTAAATCTCGCCGAGTACTGAGTGACCGTCATGCTGCCTTGCCGCAGCTGAAGAAGCTCCTGGATACGCACCGCACGAAGGGTGGCTGGGACGAACTCTGAGCGGAAGAGGCTCTCAAATAATGTCCAATGTAGAGATGCCTCATCGTGAACCTGGAGCATCAAGCTCCACCATCGTCCTATTGCTGCATGTAGTAGGCTCGCAGCGAGGATCACCATGAGGTCTGTTGGTGTCCTCACTAGCCTAAACACACGTACCACTGCCTCCAGCCAGTCCTCGGCTGCCTGGGGATCCGTCTCCCTGTGAAACCTGGGTGGTCGCTGGCGCTGAAACTCATGTAGTGCGCTGAGGCGACGTGCATCGTCAGCGGCTGGTGCTGGAAGTATCGGTGGCTCGACGGGTAGAGCTACTGCCGGTGCCACCACTGACAAAGGGCCCTGCACCGAGGCCTCGTCGCTCGGTGGGCTGTCATCACACTCGACTCTCGGAACCCTAGCTGGCTGCCGTCGTGGGGCCATCCTGAAAAGGAAATAGGTGCACCACGGTCAGAACAGTATACCTGGTGAGCTAATATAAGTAATCACAAAGAAAACTTTGAAACACACATGCAATCAATGTTTTCATGCATTAAGTCGGAAATCAGAAGTCAGGGTCCTGGTGTACGGATATGTCGGCCGCCGCACCAACACTGGACTCCCTGGACTGATAACCACATTCAATACGCTAAACATTATTGATTCACATAGAAAAGATCAGAGTTCGCGGTAGAACTGAACTCCTCTGATACCAATTTGTCACGACCCGCCCTCGGGGTCCGTGCCGTGACTACCCCAAGCCCGCCTTCCATAGGCCAAGGGCTGGCGACTAGCACCAAGGCGTAAATCCCAGTAAAAAGGGAAGGCATTGCCTTTGTAAAGTAAACAAACACCACAGAGTAAGCAAGCGGAAAGTAAACACTAAGCAAAAAATAGAGTACAACTGAAAGTGCGGAAAAGTAAATGGGCCAGTATACAAACCCAAACTGAAAGTAAAGTACAACTCGAAAGGGAAAACAACAACTGTAAGTAAAGCTGTAACACCGAGCGGTCCACTAGAGATTCCACCTGAAGGGTGGATACAGATAGCTCCACTGCTCCACGGGTCCCGCAGTCCGCTCTGAACACGTCCCGCCCAGTGGTCCACCTCCAGGTACCGTCCTGCTCTGCAAGCCTCAGCCAAGATCAACGTTGTCCGTCGTCTGCAACCAACACAACGTAGTGCGGGCATAGCCCGTGCAGGGGTGAGTATAAGCTACTCAGTAGGGACCCTGAGACCCCTGAAGGTCTCCCAAAATCCACAAAGGATAAACCACAAGGAAGATACAAACACGAAGTAACAACCGACACTGCTTAGGTATATACCCATACATATACCAAAGTCATCAATCCCAATATGCTCCAACCTCCGAGCCCAAGTACAACTCAGTCCACACAAGAAATTATACGTATTCCACACAGGAAAAGAAAACGAAATCCACACAGGATAGCACAACACAATCCACACAGGAAAGTAACAGGATTCATCTCACACAGGTATACTTCTTCGAAAGACGATAAAGATGATATCTGTTCCATATAAGTCGTCAGACCCATGAAGGATCGATAGGTAACTAACCCCCGCAAAGACCCACACAAGATCGGGCCCACATAGGACCTGTAGGCGGTGGTTCACACAGGACCGCTGAGCGCAAAGACCCACACAGGATCGGGCCCACACAGGACCTGTAGCACTGATCCACGTAGGATCGCTGAGTGTTGTAGTCGTTGTCGAATCCACATAGGATCTCTGTACTGTCGTCGTCGCAGTCACAGTAGCAGTAGCAGTAGTAGTAGCAGTTACAGTAACAGTCGCCGCCAGCACTAGGGTTCCCGCACACAACAAGCTCGTTCAGGAGGGTCCGCTCCACGAGTCGAGAGTCTGATACATCAACTGTCACAAGGTCCAGAGTTGATGTATCCAAAAGTTCTGTATCGTCGACAGGAACTCAACGCAACAGACGGCGCGTCGATCGGACGCCCGGTCTGAGAGTTATTGGCTTTTTCATCCCAGGGGCCCGGTTGGTTTTTAAGGCAAAACCAACCCGACCGTACTCCACCTGCATCCAAACCTCGGGCGGAGTATGCCAAAAGAACCGTCCCACTAAGAGGAACACAACAAAGCTGACGGCATGTCCATCGGACGTCCGTAGCTCAAGATATGAGCGTTTCAGCTCCGAGGGCCCGGTTGGTTTCGTGTACGAACCAATCCGGCTGAACTCAAAGTAATTCAAAACATTGAGTGCAATATACCGAATCGAACGTCTCGATCCAAGGATCTCATTGCCACTGACGGTTCGTCAATCGGAGGTCTGTGGCTCATGTTATAGCCAAAAGACTGAAATCGTCTCGAAAACATGGGGTCCGGGTCCGGGTCGACCCGGCCCGAACCGGGTCGACCCGGCCCGGCCGGCAGTGGTCCTGCGTGGCGGCGCGGCCCGGCACGGCGGCGCGGTCCGGCGCGGCGGCACGGCTCGGCCAGCGGCGGTGCGGCCTGGCGCCGCACGGGTGCAGCGCGCGGGGGGCAAGGCCCCCGCTTTTGTTGGCTGGCGGCGCGGCTTAAGCCGCGCCTTTTGATGAAACTGGCCCCCTCGTGGGGGCATTCCATTTGGAAAAATGAGGGGGGGGGGGGGGGAGGGCGCTGCCCCCCCTTTGTGAACCCCCCCCTCATGTGGGGGGCTTTCTTGTGGCCAGTCGGGGGAAATAATTCCCCCGGAACCTCTCTTCCGGCCGGCACGACATGGTCGGCCGGTCCTTCCTCAACGGGACCGGCAAGGCCGGTCCCCTTCCGACTTCCGACACCGGCGGCCCGGCGAGCCGCCGGTCTTCTCGTCCCGCCGCGGCCCAGAACCGGCCGCAGTGTTCGTCGTCTGGCGCGGTGCGACGGCACCGCACCCCTCCGCCACGACCCCGCTCCGGCCGCAGCGCCTTCGGTTTTCTTCGACGCGGCGCGACGGCGTCGCATTCATGATGATCCTTCCACGGAGTGGCGCGACGGCGCCGCGTAATACAACCGTGCGAATTCCCGCATGGTGCGACGGCACCACGCCATCTCGTCATCCACAAGAAAATAATAATCATCACGAACAAAGGAGGGGGAATTCGGCCGTGTTTGTGCGGTCCGACCCCCCTCTCGTTAGATGATAACTCTTAAATAATTATCCACAAGACTATCATGATAATACCAAGATTGAGAAAGAAAATATCCAACAACAACCCCTACCTTGGTTTCAAGATCGATGATCGTCAACGACCCGCGGAAGACAATGTGGCGGAGGTCGGGCGTCGCGGTAATCGTTCGTCAAATCCGTTGACGAAGAGGTACGTCGTTGGCGAATCTTCGTAAGCCGACGAAGGAAGTCCGAGAAGGAAGCGGCGTTCCCTTTCGTTGACATGGAAGACGTCATTGATCTTCTGAAGCAACCGGCTACGAAGAAGAGAGGAGCAGCGTTCTTCGTCGGAGCTCGAAGGTTCTTCGTGTTCTTCGTCAAAGTTGATGAAGAAGAAGGAGAACCCAAATTCTCTGAAGAAGGCTATAGAAAATCAAACCAAATAAAATAAGCTAGAGTCTTATTTTATTCACACACTTAACAAATTGAATTTCAAAGGTTTGAAATTCAAATAAAATAACTCCAAATTAATTAACAAGTTGTCATGTCATTTAAAGAGGGGTTAAGGGGGGTTTTGAGAGAAGATGAAAAGTTAGGGTTCGTGTGGGCCCCACCACACTTAATCCTCTCAAGGGAGGTTAAGTGGGTGTGGGTCCCACCCCTAACTTCCTTTGAGAGAAGTTAACCAACAAGATAAAAAAAAGTGTTTCCACATTTTTTTTATTTAACTTCTTATGATTTCTCCCAAAACTAACTTTCGTCTCGCATAAAACGCAACCTCGGAAAAGGTCCCCTTAAGCGAATAACGGCGATGCGAGTTCATCGGTGTCCTCAGATTTCAATTCCGAGCACCGGATCAATTTAGAAATTCCCGCTCGTTCGTTCACTGAACGTACCCGAGCCGAACTTCGGAAATTGATTCCGGGCACTCTGGGCCTCGGAATCAGGTGTCGTCAGAAACCGCGCTCTTGTAAAATTCCAATGAAAATTAAGAAAAAAATTTCCCTTGAATTTTACGGGTCTTTACAAAGATGTTTTTGCAATGTCATATTTTTAAGTGTGAATCCATTGTACTCTTTATAAATTTTTCCTTAATTTTTTTTGAAGTAATAATGGGAATTTTATTATGGTTTGTATATTATGATTGTTGTTTTTATGATCTGGTGTCTTGAGGCGCTCATGGATAGCGAGGCAATTGATTTTTATGATATTGTTAAAATGGAAAAATAGTGACAAAGAGATAGAGTTGAGTCCATTAATATGGATCAAGGGATTCCATGTTTTAGAATATATAACTTATGAAAAGATAATGTTATGGATACCTCAAGTCATGTTCATTGAGTTCCTTATCACATTTTCTAAAAGTGAAGTATCGTTATTGTAAACATTCTATTTGATTTTTATATTATATAATAATAAATGTTTTTTATACTCTTTTATACAAATTTTTATATGTTTTATTCTTCCACATTTCATTTTTTATAATTATTATATTCTTAATTATTAACATATTGTGAAGTAATAAAGTATAATAAAACAATTGTTTGTCCGATATACATCTTTTAAACAACATTTGCATAAAATTTAAGATTAATTTTTTATAAATATACATTTCACCACATGTTTTAATATATTCAATACCTTCACAATCTTACAAATGGTATATGTCTATAGATTATTATCAGAGAATTGATTTCTTATACAGTGGAACTATTTCAAGGAATTATCAACCATATTTGACAATTATTAACATCCTTCAGTCGATTGAAGTAAATGATATATTGAATGATTTGTTATTTGATAAAATCATTGATACTGTTCAGAAATAGTGTGAGTCCAATTAGACAGATATATATATATATATATATATATAAATAATCATGTTATATAAGATTAGTTTTTATGATCTCATTGGAACAATTATGTAATATGAACACTATGTGAAGAGACATACTGAGAAAAGAAGAAAAAAAATTGTGTTTAATTTCCAATATCATTTATATATATAAATTTTAATGTTCAAACCTCAAAGAAATGTTCTTCAAAAAGAGGCTATATAATTTTTTTGGAATATAACGGTGCCTAATTTAATATTGTAGAATATTCTCTATTTTACTAAAGAAGTTTTGTTCATAATTTTTGTATGTAATACCAAAATGATAATAAATTTAACATATATAGAATGAAATCATAAATATTTTTTTTTCATGACTGCATGAAACCCGAACAAATTAAGATAGATTAACATAATTTAATGAAAATGAATAATTATGGAAAATCATTAGTTGTGAAAAAAAATTTTATGTAATAAATACAACATAAAGTGTAATTATTGATTCAAATTCCAATAGTTCATAAACCAAAAGCAATTAAATTAGTATAATAAGAAATGCTTATATAAAAAAACCTATACATGACCAGTTAGATGAATAATGTGCAAGATCTCATTTCTTTTTAGGTATTCCCCACTTTTATTTTTTGAGTAACCTTTTTTGACTATTTTTTTGTTTGAAAAATGGATGTTGTTGACACCCACTAAATGAGCATCAAAAAATCCATAAGTAAAGAAATACATTAATAAAGGTATTATTTTCCCTGAAAAGCAATGAATAAAGGAGGCCAAAATCACAAACATCACATGAACTCCCAAAAAAACATGGTCTTATTACCTTCTAAAGTTCATGAATGTGGTTATGCACTTTGCAAAACTAACAGATGATCTTATTGTGTATTTTTGACAAGCCTTCAACTCTTGTGTTGGAATCTGTCACATTTATTGAATCAGGTGGAAGGTGCCAGATATGGACCCTATGTAACTCAGCATTTGAATCTATAGATGCATGAAAATACTAATTTAAATACATGGAAAAGGGGTGTAAAATACCCCAAATGTTGGAGCATCATATGGTTATAAATTTAACTTGATTTTTCCATTTGGTTCACGAGACACCAACAAACCCCTCATAACATGTTTTCCTCACAGCACAAGATCCTACAGGTATGAAACCTTTATCATGAAATGGGTCATGGACATGTACATCCAATATTTCACTCCACCCTCATAGTCATATTAATAACATATGGCTTTTTCCATGAAATGTTTGTGCATCACCGCATGACCTTTTTTTGGTAATGCAACAGATCACTGATGGGGAGAGTCATTTCCTTCAACAAAACTCTTCAAGATCACGATATAACCTTGAAATTGAAAAAATGAGGAAAAAAAATAAAAGTGAAGATGTGGTAATCTATTGTAGTCATATATATCAAGTGATACACACTAGAGTTTTACAAGACACTACAATAACCTACTGATATTTCCTCTATCAAATGAGATCCTACTAGCATGTAACCCTTATCACATAAAGGACCTTAGAAATTTCTTGGTGGACCTGCACTCCCCCTGTCTATATAGAAAAACAAAAGTAAATTTATGTAACAATGCTCATGAATCATCCTAGAACCCGTTATTTGTCAAGTGATGAATCACAAATGGGGAGAGTGATGCTCATTACAACACTCATAAAAAATTTAGTGTTCCCATAACCATTGAATAAAAATGAAGGAAATTAAACTAAAAATATGGGATCATATTGTGAGGAGAATATACATTGATCTTATATGAACGTGGTAATACTCCCCTGGTGACCACCATTTATCACATTAATCCCTCCTTGAAAATCTATATTGATCCCAAAAGGGCCCCATGGAAAGCCACTTCTCTCTAACGGAATATCCCTGACCAGTCACTTAAGATCATGTGAATCCCTTTCTGTAGGAATTATGATCTAAAAAAATTTACAGACATGACAAACATATATAATGAGATACACTCTACATGTCAACATTATTAGGAAATAACCCCTTTGTTTTGAAAATTTTAATAAATAGAGAGATGTTGGGATGGACTTATGGTCACTGATAATCATTAAATCACCCCAGAATGACCTATGGAATGAAATTACAAAATGTGTGACACTAAAGACATCCACCAACTCCTTCATAGATTTACATGATACGCTCCATTCAAATAGGTATATAATTAGAATGGTGAGGCCTATTATTCTCCCATTCCACCATTCGAATATGAATATTTGGATCCTTACATCGGAACACCCCAGCATCATAGGAAACTTCTTGGAGTGTCTAATCTCTTGGTTGTGGAAATTTTCAGTCAGGAAATATTTGTGAAAAATTGGATGATCATGAAGAATGGATAAGCATTTTTCATGATCATTTAATGTCAAGAGAAGGACCTCTTGAATATTATGTGAAGGACATTCCACATAGTTGCTGGATCACACAAAACCAAATCATTTTATCCTTGAACAAATCTATGATACATATCCAATAGAAACTCAAAATATACTAATGATTGAATACTGACAAGAAGATAGATTCACTGATTATCCCCCACCTTGCATGAATCTTCAAGATCATGCGACATCATTAAAAATTATTTCTCACATTACAAGACATATCCAATACATACCATTTGGATCACTCAATGTTGTTATGGAATTTCATGAAATTCATGTTATTCTCTTTGTTCATTCCACATAATGCATCATGAATTCCTTAGGGCTATCCATCCATTTCTTGCGATGTCCTCTAGATAAGTTTCACATGTTATGCGTTGACCCCATTGCATGTACTATAGTTCTGGGGAATCCCTCCTTGCACACTAGAAAGATCAGGTGGTACCCTCCAAGCTTGTTATTAAAGCTTCACTATGTGCTCTGGACATGTCTCATGAGTCTTGAGAAGCCCTCTGGCCTCAATACCAGTATATTTTGATGACAACACGACATGATATTTAGGACATATAATGTCCCTTAGACAATTCAATCTAGATTATGAAATGTTTAATGGACATGATAGCTGGGTTTTGAGATGGATTCTTGAATAACCCCTCCAGATCTCAGGACACCATCAAATCATGAAATATATCTTTCAGGATGAAACTAGGGAGAAATATTGAAGATCATGAAAGTGCCTCCATGAAAAGCTAGTAAGGTTTTGCGATGTACTGAAAATTCATCCTTGATCCCGTGTTGGTCTCCTGACATTCCATCAAGGTCATACGACATTCCTTTGACAAGCCAATTAGATTATGAAATTGATTTCTACATTTAGACCACACATACGTACATGTACAAACATCATCCAATATGTCAAGCATATAATCTATCCATGTCAAGAAGAAAACCAATCAAGGTCATGTAGGCATCTCACGACATGATAATATTATGCATTGAACATACAAAGGAAACCACAGTGTGTAAACCTCAATCAATGAAATAATATGATAAGCCCCACTAAATTAGGAATCCTTGGTGTGTAAGACATGATCATGGAAACATTACAATATTCCCCACATACCAGGTCAACATCATTATCTATGACCTAATCAATGACATAATAAGAAATTCCATACATATAAAAGAAACCATGGAATGTAAGCCCTAATTAAGAGAATAATATGTCATTCCACACATACCAGGGAAACCTTTAGGTGAAATAACCAATCAAAAACATAATACAATATGTCCCACATACAATGGAAACCTCAATTTTTATGCTCTGACATACAACATAAATTGTTATTCCCGTCACACCTGGGAAAACACATTGTGTAATACCCAATCACTAATCTAATATGATATACCCCATATACTAGGGAATCATCAATTGGTATGACCAAATAAAATTTAATTATGAGGAATATGATTCCTACTATAAACATGATTTTTTGGACACTTTCTTTAGGATCATTTTCCATATAAATAATTCAAAAGGGATGTCCCAACATTGAACTCCCATACTCATAATCTATGAGACTTATTACTTATTATCACTTGTTTCTCACAACTGGTATATATTTAAGGGAGTTACAATGATAACATCATTGGAATCGTTAACCTCTACCATTCATGTGATTCTTGGTGTGTAAATCCTAATCAATGGTATTACATGAGTACCCCCATATAATGGTATATACCATAGGAAAAATCCCAAGGGTGTGACTAAACTATGATGATACTAATTCCTGATTTAAATATGATAAATAGGATTCATTCTCGAGTATTGAGTTTAATTACCCAGTGTCTTTTTGTATATACCCCTGTTTTTTTTCAGACAACAATTTTGAGCAGATATATGAATTTATGTTTTCAGATGCTTGTGAATAGGTAAAATGGACCTTTTCCCTGGAATAATACAACAAATAATTTTTTTTTTTCCAACTCCATTGGTCTTGGAATAGGGTTTTTTCCATAGGAAAATATTTTTGTATAAATCCATGTTTTTCTTATTTTAATGAAATAATACATATTTATCAAATTAAATGATAAATTATTCATGTAGGTTAGTTTGGGCTTATCTTTTGATCATTGTGTCATATTGATATTTCATATGACTATTTTAGTCCAAAATGGTGATTTATTTCATTTTGGGGTATAATATCTAGTTTTGTTTTGTGTCTGACATGTGCCCCTATTTCATTTCTTTTTAATTTGATTCCTTTTCATTCTTTTCTTTTTAACTTATCCCTTTTCCTCCTGATTATCACGAACACCCCTCTTTAATATCCTCATTCTTGTGGCCTAAGATAGAAAAGTGATATATAAATATAAATATAAATATTAGGAATATCGTTATTTTCATGGATCTCCCGATGCACTGGATCGACATGTGACAACCATGGACCATAGATTGGAGTGATGATTTGATAGTTTCTACCAAAAGTAAGGTTTTTTTTTCAGATTTATAGAAAATAAAGAGTATATTATTTTTATAGTTTTCAATTCCCAATTATTCATCATTATGGCCCCTAGTAGAAATATTTATTTATTTGTGGGGGGATAGGGGTTTAGCGTGATCAGATGGTTTTCCTTTTGAGAAAACTATATTATACGACCTGTGGTTCATGGTAACATGTTGTCTGTTCTTCCCATTTTGGTAAGAAAATATTTTTGTGATCACTTTCATTGAATGAGGACATAAACACACTGTAATGGTACTCAGATGAGTTTCCTTGTACAGAATCATGGATACTCTTGTAGGGATACACATCAATATAGAGTACATGACCAAAAAAATTGTCGGTAGTACACCATGTACATATGAACATCCTAGCCATGTATATGGCCAGACCAATTTGGGGACACGAGTTGGTAACCCATGTGGGGTAAACACTGTATGTCCATCATACACACCATGTACCTGAGGCCTTAACACACCCATGATGGAAATATTTCACACCCATTTGGGGCTCATGATTACACATCATGTACTCATAGAGACACACCATGTACTACCCCTTGTAACCCTTTGAGGGGTTTTTATATCATTTGAACCAGGAGTCCAAATTGGACCAAAAAATTGTCTATTTCATTATCTTTTCCTATATATCATAATGCTAAGACATTTTAGGTGTTTCATGGACTCATGAGTGGTATTTCAAGCCTTTATAGATTTGAGAGGTTCTTCTTCTAGTTGTTGAATCACGTTTCTTCTGAGGGGTATACCTCTTCTGAGATAATCTGTTTGATATCTCTCAAGACCTGTGTATTTTTAACTCTTAGTTTCAGCATGTTTTCCTCACAATATGTTCCCTTCTAGCCTAAGAGGATGTGACACTATTTTATTAGGATCTCTTATATGACTGCTCTATTTTCTTTTTGACCTAAATAATCTCATGTAGGATGACTCTATATTTAATCTAGATACTGAGGATCCCTTAAGGGATAAAATTTCATATAATATGATTTAAGGAGTCCATTATTGGATATCATTACCTCTATTCAATTTCAAGGACACCACGTAGGATGCATTATCATTCTTATATCATCGTAGAGGTTCTCCTATGGAATGCCTTCACCTGTATTGTTTAAAGGAACCCGAGAAATATTCTTCTCTATTTCTTACTTTTAGAGGATCCCATGTGGAATTCCACCATTATATTATTGATAAAGATCTCATGTGGGATTTCTTTTCATAGGTGTTCAACCTGAGGATCCCCTATTGGATACCTCTTGTGTATTTTGATTTCAGGGACCCAATGGGTTCCTGTTATTTGAATGGACTTTAGTTATAAGTTGGTTTTGGGTAGTGTTGGTATCAAGTGTCACTTTTAAACCCATGCCAAACATGTAATCCCATAGGGATGTGGTAGTAGTTTTGGGTTTGTGCATTCTTCCACCCTCAAGCTTTTTTTATAATTTAATCAATTTATTTGGCGATTCAAAGATTTTTACTATAGGTTCTTCTTACTTTTTGGTTGTTCATCCTAACATAAAGTATCATTATTTCCAATTTGGATATATGGTTGTTCTTCATGGGATATGTCTTTCTTATTGGGGTGCCCAAGTGTGAATTTCTAGGACCAGACATCTAAGCCCTTTTATTTTAATATTTACTCATATACTCATAGTTAATACCTTGGATATTTTTTTTGAGCATGGATGTATTTATTTTTATTACTATATTATTGGGATATCTAGAGGTGTTTCCTTTAATCTGACTATTAAGAATGTTATAATGATATACGAGTATAGAATCACTAATAATTATACTCTTTTATGATTATTCTCTCATGATCGATGAGGATTATTACGCTCACCTAGATATAGTAATGGATTCTTTTATGTTTATACTCGTGGATTAATATTCTCTCCTAGGTGGAAGGGATGATCACGCTCTTCCTATCTAGTAACATGACCATGATGTGATGCATGGAGTCTCACATCATTGGATTCCCAGAATTATTATGTTATTACATATGTTTGGGATGATTATTCTCTCACATATGATATTCAAGGGGTGGTTCAAAAATTGTCACCAATGAGTTCTCCATTCATATATCTTAAGTGTTAGATGATTAGGGTTCATCTATATCGCAATGTCATAGACAACTATGGACCACGTCCTAGGGAAAAAATATTTGATCGGATTAACATATACTGGGATCCATGGAATCTAGCATAGTGAACATTTACAAGATGTCAAAATTTACTCTGTGGAATGATTATTTACGATAATTTATGTTGAGTATTGCTGAACCGAGGTGTAGGACGTGTATCCTCTTGTGGTGACATAGCTTGCTGAGATATTTATTCAGAATTATCTAATGCAGGTACATGTTAATTAAGATTATGGACCTCGAGATCGATATATTGATTCATGGATTGAGTTTCATGATTTCCAACTCAATTACCCTGCCCAAAATGTCCATTGGATCAGAATTATAGACCCATGGATAGACTTTCAATGTGGTTTTATTTTGTTTATTTCACCATACACATGAATGTAATAAATACTTAAGTTTTTATAGGTATCAAAATATACAAATATTGAAACATAAATATTGAAATCCATGTATGAACCTGTTCATTTGACCAGGATTGGTAACCTTGGGAAACATGCTTCTTCACGTTTGTTAGTTATATATATATTTTCATGCTTTTCTCTAATAGGCTCAGCACATTACATTTTCATACACGTAAAACAACATATTTTGTATCATCCTGATTAGGGTGGACTACTGAGATTATTTATGACCCTTTCATGTGAACCTTGGTGTACGTGTAGACATTTTGTTTGATTTTTTTTGTTGAACATGAATTTATGGTGTTTAGGGATGAGGTCCAAAGTTGCATGTCCGAGTTGGATGTATTGCGTGGTCATCTGCTTAAGCTGGTGCAGTTCGATAGTGTATGGAGACTGTGTGTGTGGTTTTCCACAGAGTTAGTAGTTGATCCCCATACTTATATTTCATTTTATTTCATACTCTTGTATCCATATAGTATACCATATGGGGTGACGAGTGTTGTATGTATGATACAAATCTTGAGAATTTTATTGATTTTCCATTAATTATTACAACATGTTCTATGTATGTTTATACACTAATTATTACATTTGTATAATTTATTATTGTATAAGGCGTAGCTCTTTATATTGATTTCTTAGTTTTACATCATGCCATAGTCTCCCAAATTCACACCCTAGGCCCTCACTACTAGTCCTCAACATTTGGAAAATGGGGAGGTGCGCTTGAGGCCTCATAAACAACTGACTCACAACAACGGTTCAAAGGAATATATGATATGATGTTTTAAACTAGTATCATAGCTGTTCTTTTCATGGTCACTACTATTTAGGTTATGGTGACATGATTATTAAGAATGTGTTAGAACCTGTGATGGATATCATACTATTTCATCGAGAACACTTATTCTGATATAAATCACTAGTTTCTAGGGTATGGGATTGTTATTTTTATTTGTGATGTTTCAATTGAATATGATTTTCACCTTGACTGTCACACATGTTTTTCTATGTTATGATTTACTATAGTTCTATGGATCTTGTCCATTATAAAGAGGCTAGTGATAGATTTTGAATCATACCTAAAAAAGTAAAGAGGAATCTAATGCATCATTTATGGCACAAATGATTCATATAATACATGCATGTTAGTATATAAATTTATTAATTAATGAGTCATAATTATTTGTGTCTTCTTACCTATATATATTTTCCAATGATGGTAGGTTGTGTGGATATACAATGAGGCATTTGGTTTTTATTCCAATGACTCGGTCCTAATACATGTGTGGTACAGTGACCCTAGAAGGACATTTTTGGAAAGTGATTACTCTTCAATTGCACCCTTTTTGGACATTTTTTCGCAGATTGTTGTAATATGGTCAGATAAGTAATTATGATGTGATGGATACCAGGACATTTCCTGAAAACTGGGCTTCTTTGGGGTATTACCATATATGGATTCCTAGTGATTGTTAGTTCAGTATCAATTCTGTAATGGTATTGGGACCTCTATGAAACATTTAATTTTTAGGATGATCTTTGAGGATAAGGCCCTCATAGGCCATGTTTTATGTTTTGGCCCTCATAGGTTGTTGTAATTTTTATCTTTTTTTACAATGGTCCGATATTTTGGGATTGTTGGTTAGACCTTTGGATCTATTTGTGAGATTTGATCTGTAGGGATAGGTGGGAGACCTGGATTCCATTAGTTTTTACTAAGGTCTTTTTATGTTGATGTCTATTTAGTTGGATGATGGCTTGTGTAAGCGGTTTTCCCATGTTTTGAGGTTCCCTTTTTTGATGATATCAACGTTTTACATTGGATTTGATATAGATTCATGTTATGTGATTGAGATGTGTTATATTAATATTCACACCTTTAACATTTTATAATCACATTGGGTGCTTTTGTTTTTGAAGACTAGCTTTCCCAGGTAGTACTATCTGGACGCCTAGCCTGTTTGACCTATGTTTCTATTGTGGATAATTTGATCAAAGAACATGTATACTCTTGTGAATAAAATCACACAATCTTATGAAAAGATGTTGAATAAAATTATGTAATGGGTTAGGTGCATGTTTATGAAGAGGAGTTACAAGAGAACATCAGGATTAATTAAACTAATGTGTCTTGTACTGCAATCATATTATCCATGCAATAGATGACTCCCTATATTGTGAGTCAGGTGATATAGTATACATGTGTTATTAATGATTTACTTTTAATCCTAATCAGTGAATGGGTGGGTGAGACATGAAGACCGATGGTGTCATGACACTCCCTGGGATTGGTTTCTTGGGAGTTGTGATCAAATTGAAATGATCCCTCCATACTAGGAGTGACATTGAAAATGAGTTGGGTACAATATGGAATTTGACATGTGTATGCATCCTCATCTATTTTGGTAGGATATGAACAAGGATTAGAGGGATTTGTACACACCATTTGGATGAAATTTTAGTGCTATCCAATTAGAGATGATCATGCTCTATATTGATTTGTCATGAGTATTCTGAGAGTGATTGGGCACTATTTTCAGATTCTTTTATATTATATTATATTATATTATTGAGGAAGTTACCAATTAAAATTTTTCTCTAGAAGTGGTGTTTGGTAATCCATATGTTGGGGATATACCATTTGACATTTAACGGTGGTGAACCTTGTTTTTAGTTAGTATTTCGTGTTTGTCGTTTGTATTTAGGCACAAATCATGCATTTGAGGTGGTGATGAGTGTATTACAATAATGGGGATCACCAAATCAGACATAGTTAAATGCCTTTATATAAGAGACAATTATTTATTCTAGAAGACTAGTCATTGGATAGTCTAAATAGCTTGTTGGGCATATTATTTGGTTGACAGAATTATTGTTAGACATATTAGTAGTCTTTTTTATGATGAGAATTTTTTTATTTGAGAGATTTTAAGGACCAATGTTTTTTTCAGAACATTTTTTTGAAAGAAATTTTATATTTTTTTTAGATTCATATAAATGGCAAGGAAGGTCCTTTTACCGTAGAAAATATCCTGTGAAAATTTTTCATCCAACTCCATTGGTTGTGGAATTGGTTGTTTTCCATTTTATAAGAGTTTTGTAGAAATTAAATCCACTAAAATTTTAATGAAATAATTAATAATTAATAATTATTAATGTATAATTTAAAAATTTAACACTGGTTCCTTTGGAATAATGTTTTTAATGGAGCATTAGATTGATATCTTGTCTCCACCATTTTTTTATAGTGATATTTTTTCCTAGGAAGGGAATAAACATGTGTTGGGTTCCTGAGCAGGCCATGATCTATTTTTCTTTTCTTTCTATTTTTTATTTTTATTTAATTTCATTTTTATTTCATCCCTTATCCACTTACTTCTCATACGTTCCCATATTGAGAGTCCTCATTCACCCAAACTGAGTGAAAATGGAGAGGGAGATAAAAAGGTATATATATATATATATGAAGATATTCATTATCAAGGATCTCTCGACATGATGGATCAATGTCTTGTAACCATGGACCACATATTTGAGAAAAACATCAGTGGTTTCTTCCCTAAGGTAATCCTATTTTAATATTTTAAAAAATTTACCCATTTATTAGTTTTTTTCTGTTTATAAATCCCTTGAATCATTTCTTATATTCCCTAGTGGCTGGATTTTTCGATTTGGGGGTGAAAACAAGGGTTTTGAGTGATCTGAAGGTTTTTCATTTTAAAAAACAGATTTCCACAGTGTGTTGTTTGGGGTGACACATTGTAGGTTCTTACTATTTGAGAAACACATTTTTTGATGTACACTCCGTGTATGGAGTCATAGAAATTATATACTAGTACTCATCCATGTGGATGACAACATGGGCTAGTATAATCGTCTAAGTGTACATGACTGTGTAGAGTAAATGACCATACCTAGTGTGGGTAGCACACCATGTAATAATACATGGCCCAGATAAGTACATGGCTTTTCTGGTTTAGTTGCATGGCTGGAAACCTGTGTGGAGTACACACTATGTTCCCATATTACATGTCGTGTACCTATGGAATTTACATGCCCATGTCAGTGGGAGTACATTACCATATGGGGCATCAGAATAAAAAATATGTACTCATGGAGACACTCCATTGAATATGTCGTCGTAACCCTTTAATGGGTTTTCGTATTTTTTCCCTAATGTGTCCTAATTAGACCCATGAGTAGTATATATAGGTATCGATTTGTGAAAATCATAGTGGTAAGATATGTGAGGTGTTTTTGGGACACTTGTTTTGTTAATGATTCCTTTCATGATTAGATATGTTCTTCATATAGTTTTTTTATCTAGTGTCTTATGAGCGTGAGACCTATTCTGAGATGATCTATGAGATATCTCTTATGACTGAGGTTTTCTTATCTATAGTTATGTGGTTTTCTTCCATTATAAATGTTACCTTCTTGAATAAGAGGCCATAAGGTTAATTGTTTTTTAGGATCCCCAATTAGACCCCTCTGAATACGTTACGATAGAAAAGATCTGTTATAGGATTCCACTATATTCTTCATGTTTAATTTGGATCTTCTGAGAGACACCATTTCTAATGGTCTGATTTAGGGATTCCCTTTATAGGATCCCTTTACTTGTGTATCATTTTGAGAATATGATTTAGGATTCTTTTTCCTTCTTATATGATTATAGGGGGTCCTTATAGGGAACCTTCACCTATTTTTTTCGAGAATCCAATGTGGGAAGCCTCTATCTTCAATGTCATTAGAGGATCCCATGTAGAATTCCACCCTTACATTACTGCTAACTATCCTTATCAGGATGAATTCTCTTATTTTAAATTATTTATATCTCCTTTAGGATGACACTTAGGTGTCTCGAATTTAACGACCTAGTTGGTGCCCATTTATTTTACTATCCATGAGTTTTACGTTGTGTTTGGTTATGTGATGATATCAGATGTCACCTTAGAACCCATACTGAACATTTAAGCCCATGAGGATGTGGAAGTAGTTTTGGGATTGGGCATTCATCCACCTAGAGTCTTTGTTTTATAATTTTCAATTTTTTATTAAATATTTTGTAATGTTTACTAGATGTGATTCCAAGTTGGGGGATTTTGGGCCAAATGCAAGGAATCATTCTTTCTAGTGAGGATACCCAAATATTATTCCTGTAATATGTCTTTTTTATTTTGGTTCCAAGAAGTGCTTTAATGGGATATAGATTATGAGGAATGTTATTTCTAATATTTAATATTATACCTAGAAGTACTACCTAGGACATTGATGTTGATATTATATGTGTAGATTTTTATAATTATATTTTTAGGATTTAAATAGGTGTTTCATGGAATCCATCTATTGAGCATAATATTATGATATATAGGTATACTGTCCCAGGTAATTATACTCATGGATGATTTCCAAATATCATGTTTAATGTATAATTATTTTCTCCTAAATATGGTAATCACAACCCTGATGTTTATTCTCAGGGATGATTAATCTATCTTAAATGGTAGGTATGATTATGCTATCCCTAGCCAGTTACTCGACCGCACTATGCTATATGGAATCTAACATTGTTGAATATATGGAATGATTGCACCCTCTTGCTTGATAGAGATTATTACAGTCTCCTTTGTTAGTGACTTGAGGGGTGGATTATGGAATACCACTGGCAATTTATCCTTTCAAATAGAAAAAGAGTCCGAAAACTAGGATACATTCGAGTCACAATGTCGTGATGCCAAAGGATTGGGAGATAGGGCTTATAAATTGGACGATATTTACAAGGCCTAGGATGCATGTAATATAGCTTAGTGACCATATACAGGACGTATGGATTCAGTCTCTATAATTCATTTTTAGTGTGATTGGAGGTGAGTATGGGTGAACCCAGGTTTAGGAAAGTATCCCCATATTGTGGCATAGTTTTCTTATAGATTTTCTAGCACTGATTAAAGAAGTTATATATCAATTGAGATTATAGACCTAGAGAAAAAGTAAATGATACAAATATTGATTGGCATGATGTATATCTCAATTATCTTGCATTGGATTCTAGGTGATCAGTATTACAGACCAAAGGTTCAATTTCAGATGTCATTTTATTTTATTTATTTCACCATACACATGCATGTCATATTTATGTTTATTTATATGGGTCAATACATATATACACACATATATGTGGACATATAATGGGGGTGTTTCCTATTTGTCTAGGATTATAGACCCTGTGTTCCATTGGGGCCTAACACTTATTGGGGTTTCTTATCATTTTTAGTTTTGTCTTATCCGTGTTGAGCACATTTCATTCATTCAATCATAAATACAAATTTTATTAGTTCATTGTCAGTGTTCCCTAATGAGAATATTTATCACATTTACAAAAGAACCTTAATGTATCTGTGTAAATTATATATGTTTTTAAGTTGATAATGATTTTCATGGTGGTTAGGGATGATGCCTAGAGTTGCATGTTCAAGTATGAATCCTTGTGCAGTTCATGTGATCTTGCTGGTGCAATTTGACTATGTTTGGAGACTAGTTATGTGGTTAGGATCAGAGTTATTATTATAGCAATGTATATTTATATCAGTATAATTTTTTCTCATGTATATGTATTCCTTCTTTATGGGTTGACTATTGTTGTATATTTGACATAGCTATTCAACATTTATTTCATTTTCATTTATAATTATTGCATCATCTACTTGAGTTTATTTATTTCTTCCACATACTATTAAACTTCTATAGTGTATGATACGTAGAAATTTCAACAAATTTATTACTACAATATGAGGTAATAGTCTCCCCACTATCACACTCTTGGCCCTCACATCTAGTAGGAAGTCTCTGGTATATGAGGAGGCATGATTGAGGTCTCATTACCTATCATCATGGAGCACCAATTTAGTGGCATCTGGTTCGGGATGTTACACTATATTACCTCATCAATTTACTCTCTTCATGATGCTACACAAGGAATGTTTAACTAAATTAGTCTGATTTTATTCTATTAATAAAATTGGATTTTTTGGAAGCCTCATATAAGATCAATCCCATCCAGGACATATTATAAACCTTTCAGGATATCAAAAAAATCTGGAGTTCCTAGTTATAAAAATTTAACATCAAATTAGATAATCATTAAGGGATAATAGATGAAGAAAATATATTACATGTAGATGAATTCACCAATATAATTCCATTTGTGCTAGGATTTAACCTTTGACCACCCTATGAGGATAACAAGTCTTGTATATATATATATTCCCCCTTTATGTTTTTAGGTCTCATGAATGCGCTGCCAATTTTAATGGAAATGATGAACCGTGTATTCCATACATACATGGACACTTTTTTTGGATTTCATTGATGATATATTGGTGTAATATCACACTCTGCATGGAAATTGCATCCATATTTTGTTATTTGTGAGTACACAGAGAGAGAATTAGTTATATTCTATGATCTCAAAATGCCACCTTTGGATGGACCAGATTCACATCATGTGTCCTGTTATCTCAGAGATAGAAGTATCAGTAGACCCATAGAAAGATAAAGAAGTAGTTTCCTAGTATTATCTGAAGAAACTATTTGAGGTACATAGTTTTTTAGTGTTGGATGGTTACTACACACATTTTATACAGGTATTTTCATGCGTAGCACTGATACTGAGAAGTCTGACTAAGAAGGATGTAACGTACTTGTGGACATATTTATGTGATTCATCCTTTCAAGAGATGAAAGGGATATTATACCATCCCAACCTTTAATTACATTACTGTTACAACATATCAAAGATAATCAACATAATAGTATTACACATAGAGGATCCAAAGGTTTAGTGTCTTAGGCAAACTAGGACCATACATAACAAATACAACTTCATGCATAAACATTCATTTAATTTCTTCTTCTATTTCTTCTTATTGACACGTGTCATCTCCTTAGTACATGTAGCAACATGAGGATATACATCAAAAGGGGTGAGCTAAAAGACAAGTAAGAGGATAGATAAGAATAATACATCATGGGGTGAGCATAATCATAGCATAGGCAAAAGATCCTGAACATGAGAGGAACATAAATAAAAGACTTGAAATGTGGCAATGCATAAAAATGAAACATCAGGTCTTAGTGGTTAACTACCACACATAATTTTGAACCAAGATAGAATCTTGTTCACAAAAAATTTCACATTTACTCATGAGATTCATCACTTTACCCAATGCATTGGAGCACTATATAATTCTGGGCACACACGTCACATTTAAACATTCATATTGCGCTATATAATTCCGGGCGCACCCGTCACATCATAACATTATCATTTATCATGCATTCCACAATTAACATATAACAAAAATCAACATAATTAACCTATGAAAAGTAATGGTTCTCATCTCATAATAACACATTCATAAGATTTGGGTTCCCAAAAGAATGATGGAACAACATACTTGATACAAGAACCATCAACCTTGAATGAGAGGTAAAAAGTGAGTTCTTGAAAGAAGAGTTCTTTTGGAAAACATTTTTTGTACATAAAAACCATTGAAAAACATGTATATCTCAGAAAAATAGAGTCAATGATGAAAAAATGATCTTTTAGGAGTAACCATAACAAAAATGGAGTGAAAGAGGGAGAACCCAAAGGAAGAAAATTGGGTTCGAGATTTCCCATTACCTTGTACCCGAAAGTGTCCTTCTATTTAATGTCTTGTATAATGACATTATATTCATTAATTAGAAATCCAGAACCATGTTTGCATTAATAGGGTTCATTCTGGTATCATTATGTCATATTATGTACCTTTGGATGACTTATAAAGTTTAAAAATATTGTTCGGGGATGTTCGTTTTCATGGTTTTCTTGAGTGGTTCACTTTTATTCTTAAATTTAAGTTTGGGTAGATCATGGGTAAACATACAGAACTGATATTACATGTTCTTAATGATATTATAGTATCTTCAATAATTTTATAATGAATTATATTAGATCCATGGGGACAAATCATTAGATAAGAATTTAATGATGGTTATTTGGGTTAATTTCAGCGGTTTTTGGATCACAACGAACTTGTTTTAACATTTAACTTAGTAATAAGGACATAGGTTATTTCCAGAATGTAAAATATAACATTATAAATATAAACCATTATGGTTCAACCATATAAATGGTTTCATGATCAGATCTGAAGGTATAAATGGAAGAAAAGATCATGTCATTTTTGAAGGTGATAAATTAACACCTCATGAACAACGTTCTATTTAATAAAATAAAAAGAAGATTGAAAGGGTGTGGTGTGATATAATATATCATAAAATTGCAGTATATTTATAATACTAGAGTTAATAAACAATTTGGTTGAATATAGGTGGGGAGAGATCAAGAAAGGAACTTGAACTTGAAAGGAAATTAAAGGAGAAGAGGGAGAGAAATTACCTCTTAAATCTTCCTCTTGAGATCCTCCTTAAGGATGCTAGTCTTGGAATTTTGATGAGACCAGATTCTTTTGGACGTGGGGGAGGTTCTAGGGAAGTTGTTTGGGAAGATTTTAGGGAAGGCTTGGAGCTTGAGAGGTGTGGGTAAAAGAGGGAGTGAAGGGTGGCTTTTATAATGGAGGGGAGAGGGGTTTCCTTAACATAAAATTGATTAGTTTATTAATTTCACCTAATACAAGGAATAGTGAGTCTTAAATGAACATAAATAGTAATATTATACTGTAATCCCGAACCAAGTGGGCTTTCATCAGCAGAACATCATCGATGACTCAATTAATACATTATTTAGCATTTATTGTGAATTATCGGATTCCACTATTCATAAAAAATTCATGTATCTCAGAAAAACCCCAAGAATTTACCCCAACCATTTTTTGACGTGTAGAATCAAAAAAGAAAGTCCATTTTTCAAAAATAATTTTTTAAATATTCTTAATTTAATATTTAATTAGAATCAAAATTTACTAAAAAATTGTTTTCTAGATTAAAACTGATTTCATCGTTCTTTCAAAAATTACATAGGGTCTCAAAACATTATCTAAAAACTATTAGACATTGATTAAATAATTTATGAATATAATTTATGGAAATAAATATTATTTTAAATTAATTAAATAATTATAATTAATTATTTATGACTTATAAAATACAAAAAACGTTTACTAAGGTCAAATTGTCACTTTCTAAGATGTATAAAATTTATTTTATTATTCATAGGTAATGTTACTCTTATTTAATATTCATAAGGGTAATATTACTATTCATAAGGGTAGGTTACAATTCATAAGGGTATGTTACTATTCACCAAAAAATATTTTTGTACCATTAGACTCCAAAAATCATCTTGAACACAACCGTGTATGCCAGGTTTTCGAAATTCCAAACATAGGACAGACAAATATATGTTTAAAGGTCACTTATCACTTAGTAGTTCATTATTTTGTTTTTTCATGTTATTTTATGACATATTTATAAGAAGGGAATTTTCCATTGAAAAAATTTGGGTCGTTACATTCTTCCCCCCGTAAGAAATTTCGAACCCGAAATTTCTCTTTACTCAAATAGGTGAGGGTACTTCTCCTTCATTTCCTTTTCTAGTTTTCAAGTTGCTTCCTCAAACTTATGGTTCTTCCACAACACATTGACATGATGGGTTGTTTTTTTGCGTAGAAACTTATCACTTCGGTCCATAATACTTACTGGATACTCCTCATAGCAGATATCATCTTACAGCTGCACCACCTATGATTTTAGTACATTTGAGGGGTCTGGTATGTACTTCCTCAGTAGTGATACATGAAACACATCATGAACATGAGCCATATTTGGTGGAAGTTTTAGGCAATAGGCCACGGCTCCTATACGGTCAAGGATCTCAAAGGGGACAATGTACCATGGGCTTAACTTCCCTTTCATCCCGAATCGCATAACTCTTTTCCATGGAGATATTTGAAGGAAGACTTTATCTCCAACTTCGTACTCCAAGTCCCTTCGACGGTTGTCAGCATAGCTCTTTTGCCGACTTTGAGAAGCATGGATGTGTTTCTGGATGACTTGAACCTTCTCTGTCATCTCCTGAACAAGATCGGGTCCATGTAGCTTTCTTTCTCCAACGTCATCCCAACAGGTTGGAGTTCTGCATCACTTCCCATAAAGAGCTTCATACGGAGCCATCTGAATGCTCGAGTGGAAGCTATTGTTATATGAGAACTCAACCAATGGGAGATGCACATCCCATCCACCTTTTAATTCAAGAGAGCAGGCTCTTAGCATATCTTCAAGCGTCTGAATTTTCATTTCAGACTGGCCATCAGTTTGGGGGTGATTGGCCGTGCTGAAATTTAATTCAGTACACAAAGAATGTTGAAGGCTCCTCTAGAACATAGATGTGAACCATGGATCACGGTCAGAGACAATTGAGAGTGAAAAAACATGCAGTCTCACCACTTCCTTCACAAATATCTTTGCATGTTGTTCAATTGAGAAGTCTTCCCGAATAGCTATAAAATTGGCAGTCTTAGTGAGTTTGTCAACCACAAACCATATCGTATTATTTCCCTTTGACGTCTTTGGGAGACCTGTGACAAAGACCATAGTAATGCTCTCCCATTTTCACATGGGTATAGGCAATTTATACATCATACCCTTGGACTTTTGTCGCTCAGCTTTAACTTGCTGATATACCAAGCACCTTGATATATATTCTGCAATCTCCTTCTTCATGTTATCCCACCAGAAGTGTTCCCGGAGATCACGGTACATCATTTTACTCCTAGGATGGATAGAGAATGTTAAGCTATGTGCATTATCCAATATATCCTTTTTAATCCCGGGTGATGAAGGCACACAAAGCCACGTTCCAAATCAAATCACAACATAATCATAGATATGTAACTCTTGCAGCTTCCCTTACTTTACTGCATTCACCCTCTTTTGTATCTCCACATCATCCCTTTGTGGTTCCTTAATCTTCTATTGAATGGATGGTTGCACAATAATTTGGGGAAGGTAGGATGTATCTCCTTCCCTTATGATTTCCAAATCCATCCTTTGCATATCCAAGAATATTGGGTCTTTCTCAATCCACAACATGGATAGAGTAGCAGGTTCTTTTCTGCTCAGAGCATCAGCTACCTTGTTCGCCTTTCCAGGATGATAGTGAATAGAGAAATCGTAATCCTTGATTAGCTCTAACCATCTCCTTTGACGCATGTTGATCTACTTTTGTGTGAATATATACTTCATGCTCTTGTGGTCGGTGTATATGTCACACTTCTCGCCATAAAGGTAGTGCCGCCATATTTTCAAGGAAAAAATCACGGTTTCCAGCTCTAGATAATGTGTCGGGTAGTTCTTCTCATGGATCTTCAACTGTCGTGAGGTGTAGGCTATCACATTATCATTTTTCATGAGTACACAACCTAAGCCTTTCTTTGAAGCATCAATGTATATCACAAAACATTCTCCACTTTTTGATAGTGTGAGTACAGGTGCAGTGATCAGCCTTCTCTTTAGCTCTTTGAATCTTGCCTCACATTCTTCCGTCCAAACATACTTTACCCCTTTCCTTTTTAAATTAGTTAGCAGGCCAGACAATCATGATAAGTTTCTCACAAAACGTCGGTAGTACCCAGATAATCAAAAAAAACTACAGATTTCTATGACACTAGAGGGCCTGTGCCATTCCTCAATTGCCTTTGTCATTGAAGGATCAACAAAAATTCCCTCACTTGTTATCACATGTCCCAAGAACGTGACTTGATTAATCCAAAAGTCACACTTTCTGATCTTGGCATACAACTTCTCCTTTCTCAATGTCACAAACACATGTCTTAGATGTTCTTCATGATCCTCCTTGCTCTCGGAGTAGATGATAATATCATCGATAAACACTACCACAATTTTTTCATGGTAATTTCTAAAGACTCTATTCATTAAATCCATGAATATTGTAGAGGCATTAGTAAGTCGAAAGGGAATCACCAAAAACCCATAGTGCCCATACCTTGTACGGAAGGCAGTCTTCTAAATATCTTCCTTCTTCACCTTTACTTGATGATACCCAGAATGAAGATCCACCTTTGAGAAGTATTGAGCTCCTCTTAACGGATCAAAAAAGTCATCAATCCTTGGGAAATGATACTTTTTCTTTATGGTGATCTTGTTGAGTTCCCGATAATCGATACACAACCACATGGTTCCATCCTTCTTCTTCACAAAGTGCACTGGCGCACCCCAAGGTGATGCACTAGGGCATATGAACCCTTTGTCCAGATGCTCTTGCAGTTGCTTCTTTAACTCATCCAGTTCGATAGGATCCATCCTATAGGGGCACTTAGAGATAAGAATAGCTCCAGGTATGAGTTCAATTGAGAACTCTACCTCACGATCCGAGGGAATTCCAGGTAACTCTTTAGGAAATACATCACCGTATTCCCTCACGATGGGCATTTCCTCAAGGTTGGAACTTTCCTTTGACTGAACCATTTGGGAAAGGTATGCTTCTTCATAGGTAATCAACACCCACACCATTTAAGGGTTTTTTCAAATGAGATTCATTATCTTCCTTGAATTTGTAGAGGAGCATTGGATGGTTCATAATATTATAAGATATTTCCTTTTCCCGACAGTTGATATGTGCTCTATATAATGAGAGCCTATCCATTCCCATTATAACGTCGAATTCCACCAAGGGAAGTATTATGAGATTTGCAGGAAGAATCTTCCAACATACTTCAATAGGAGAAGAGTCAAACACTTGGGTTGAAATGATTGCACCACTTGGTGTTTTTACAGATATCTCTACTTCAAGGTTTTGGGGCTTCAATTTTATAGTTCTAGCAAACATGAAAGATATAAAAGAATGCGTAGAACCAGAATCAAATAAGATATTTTCCATTCTTGAGTGAATAGGAATTGTACCTTGTACGACTTCATTATCATCCTCCACCTCTGCAGTAGTGATGGCATAAGCCATCCCTTTTTCCGTTGGGTTTGGTGGTTTCGGGCGCTGATTACCCTCAAGAACTCAAGGTTTAGTGCACTGGTTTGCAAAGTGCCCTAGCTCCCTATAGTTGTAGCATTGAACCATGGGTGGTTATCTCCTTTAATCAGATAAATTCTCCTTCCTTTTTGTTTCTTTTCGACACTCTTGAACATGGTGTCCTTCTTTCCCACACTTGAAGCATTTCACCATTCCTTTGAGGTAGTTCCCATTGTTCAACTTCCCACATTTTTGGCACGTGGGTCATTGATTTTTATTCCCATTTTTTTCATTAGATCCAGCAGCTTGAAAATCCATATTTCACTTCCTATCACTATTTCCAAGAGACCATTCTGCAAACTCCATCTCCACATTGAGAGAACACCAAACAACTTCTTCATAACTCCCAATGTCTCGAATTGCAAGAGCCTTTCGAAGGTGTGGTTTTCATCCACAATAGAATCTATAAATCATGCTATCATGGTTGATAACAAAACCGGAAGCATACCTTGCAAGCCTTTTGAAATTTGTTTCATAGGATGTGACAGATTCTCCTTCTTTTTGCTTGAGCTCTATGAATTCTCTCTCCATCTTCGTGTGAAGAGTTCGTGGGAAGTACTTATTAAGAAACATTATCTTAAAGTCTTCTCATTCCATCTCTTCAATTTCCTCCCTTGGCATGGTGTTCTTAATCAAAGCCCACCATTCATCGGATTCTCCATCTAGATGATAAATGGCTAGAGTCACCTTCTCCATCTCAGAACATTGATGAACAGAAAAGATCTTCTCCATGGAGTTGACCCACTGTTCCACAACTAGTGGATTAGAAGATCCACTAAACGTCGGTGGTCATTGCCGCATAAAACATTCAATAGCCAGTTGCTCCCTCTTTGGTAAAGGAGGACGTTCCCCATTATTATGATTGTTGTTCATAACCTGAGATAATTAGGTAAGCATTGCCATAAAGTTTTTAACTCCACCACCTAAATCATTTGGGATGTTGTTTGGGAAATCGTTCCATTGGCCCTCGCAAGAGTTGTTGGCCTGATTTCTCCTGGTTCCCACCATTTTCTAAAATAGAAAAGGTTAGAAGAAAAAATAATTAAACAAGTCATGAATAACTTATTCATTTAAACAATTATACAAAAAACACAACATATGGGATCCCTAGGTAAATGTTCTTGTGTGCATATTTGTACTTAATCTCATAGCCTAATGTTTTCTCTAGGGTTCACTAATCCTAGTTCCCAAATTAACTAAACCTTTCCCCTGATACCAACTATAGCATCCCAGCGTTTTCCTGCATTACTATTACATCATTTCAAAGATAAACAATATAATAGTATTACACATAGAGGATCCAAAGGTTTAGTGTCTTGGTAAAACTAGGACTATACATAAAAAATACAACTTCAATCATAAACATTCATTTTATTTCTTCTTCTATTGCTTCTTATTGGAACTTGTACTCTCCTTAATACATGTAGCCACCTAAGGATATACATAAAAAGGGGTGAGCCAAAATCCCAGTAAGAGGCTAGATAAGAACAATACATCCTAGGGTGAGCATAATCATAACATAAGAAAAAGATCATGAACATGAGAGGAACATAAATAAAAGATTTGAAATGTGGCAATGCATAAAAATGATACACCATGTCATAGTGGTTAACTACCACAAATAATTATGAATCAAGCTATAATCTTGTTCACACATAATTTCAAATTTACTAATGAGATTCATCACTTTACCCAATGCATTGGAGAGCTATATAATTCCGGGCGCACCCGTCACATTTAAACATTCATATTGCGCTATATAATTCCGGGCGCACCCGTCACATCATAACATTATAATTTAACATGCATGACACAATGAACATATTAAAAAAATCAACATAATGATCCCATGAAAATTAATGGGTTTCATCTCATAATAACACAATCATAATCTTTGGGTTCCCAAAGGAAATATGGAACAACATAATTGATACAAGAACCATCAACCTTGAATGAGAGGTAAAAGGTGAGTTATTGAAAGAATAGTTCTTTTGGAAAACATTTTGATGGACATAAAAACCAGTTACAAACATTTTTATCCAATAAAATTAATGTCAAGTATGAGAAAATGATCTTTGAGAATTAACCATATCAAAAATGGAGTGAAAGAGGGAGAACCCGATGGAAGAAAATTGGGTTCGAGATGTCCCTTACCTTGTACCCGAATGCGTCCTTCTCTTTAATGTCCTGTATAATGACATTATAGTCATTAATTAAAAATACAGAACCATTTGTGCATAAATAGTCTTCATTCTGGTTTCATTATGTCATATTATGTACCTTTGGATGACTTATAGAGTTTAAAAATATTGTTTGGGGATGTTCGTTTTCAAGGTTTTCTTGAGTGGTTCACTTGTATTTTTAAATTGAACTTTGGGTAGTTCATGGGTAAACATACATAACTGATATTAAATTTTATTAATTATATTACATTAGATTTAATAATTTTATAATGAATTATATTAGATCCATGTGGATGAATCATTAGATAAGAATTTAATGATGGTTATTTGGGTTAATTTGAGCAGTTTTTGGATCACAACGAATTTGTTTTAACTTTTAACTTAGTAATATGGCCATAGGTTATTTCCAGAACATAAAATAGAATATAATACATATAAAACATTCTGGTTCAACCATAAAAATGGTTTCATCACCAGATCTGAAGGTAGAAATGGAAGAAGAGAGCATGTCGTTTTTGAAGGTGATAAATTAACACCTCATGAACAACGTTCTCTTTAATAAAATAAAAGGAAGAGGAAAAGGGTGTGGGGTGATATAATATATCATAAAATTACAGTATATTTATAATAATGGAGTTACAAAACAATTTTGATGAATATAGGTGGGGAGAGATCAAGAAAGGAACTTGAACTTGAAAGGAAATTAAAGGAGAAGAGGGAGAGAAATTACCTCTTAAATCTTCCTCTTGAGGTCCTCCTTAAGGAAGATAGTCTTGGTCTATTGATGAGACAAGAAGATTTTGGACATGGGGGTGTGATAGGAGAGATGTTTGGTTAGAGTTTAGTGAAGGCATAGAGCTTCAGAGGTGTGGGGAAAAGAGGGAGTGATGGGTGGCTTTTATAGTGGAGGGGAGAGGGGTTTCCTTAAAATAAAATTTATTAGTTTATTAATTTCACCTAAGACAAAGAATACTGAGTCTTGAACGACCAAGAATAGTAATTTTAGAATTTAATCACGAAAAAAGCGGGCTTACATCAGCTGAACATCATCGATGACTCAATTAATACATTATTTAGCATTTATTGTGAATTATCAGATTCAACTATTCATAAAAAATTCACGTATCTCAGAAAAATACCAATAATTTACCCCAACCATTTTTCGATCTGTAGAATCCAAAAATGAAGTCCATTTTTCAAAAATATTTTTCTATATATTATTAATTTAATATTTAGTTATAGTCATAATTTACTGAAAAAAAAGTTTGTCAGATTAAAACTGATTTTATAGTTCTTTCAAAAATTACATAGGGCCTCATAACATTATCTAAAAACTATTATAAATTGATTAAATAATTTATGAATAAATTTTAGGGAAATAAATATTCTTTAAAATTAATTAATTAATTATAATTAATTATTTATGACTTATAAAATACCAAAAACGTTTACTAAGTTCAAATTGTCACTTTCTAAGATATCTAAATTTTATTTTATTATTCATCGGTAATGTTACTCTTATTTACTATTCATAAGGGTCATACTACTATTCATAATGGTAGGTTACTATTCATAAGGGTAGGTTACTATTCATGAGAAATTATTTTTTGTTTCACGAGACTCCAAAAATCATCTTAAACACAACCGTGTATGTCGGATATTTGAAATTCCAAACATAGGAGTGACAAACATATGTTTAAAGGTCACTTATCACATAGTAGTTAATAATTTTGTTTTTTCATGTTATTTTATGACATATTTAGAAGAAGGGAATTTTCCATATAAAAACATTAGGGCGTTACAGAGATTAACTTAGCACTGATACTAGTTTCTCTAGAGCCGAGTGAGAGTTATAAAGTATACTTTGATAAATCTGGTATCAAGCTGGGAATAGTTCTTATACAGGGAGAAGGCGCCGTTTCGTACGAGTCTCAGTAGTTGAGACCACATGATAGGTATTACCCGACATATGATCTTGAGTTGGATGCATTTGTTCATGCCCTGGGCACTTTGGGACCTTAACTTCTGGGAGAGCATTTTGTGGTGTACACTAACCTTAGAAGACTCAAGTATATATTGAATTAGTGTGATCTGAATATGATAATGTGAAGGTGGGTAGGGTAACTTCCATCCTTTGGCATTGAGCCTGACTACACACCTAGGAAAGGCAACGTAGAGGCTGATGTGATGAGAAAGAGGGATCATATATTGGTAGTTTCAGAGGCCAAAAGTGAGTGTCAGCTTATGGCTCTATTCTCTAATATGTATTTTGAGGTGCATGATTGAAAGTGGTAGTTTTTTCTTTCTTTTATAGTTGTTACCTCTAATACACTTGATCAGGTGTGCATGAGGCATCTATTAGATTCTGAAGGCCTAGTTCTATGATAGAGTGTGTCCGGAGAGGACCCTTTTCCAGAATAGAGATTATGAGAGGATGAGATCTTGCATTTCATGGCCATTGTCGGTGTCAAAAGACATACGCGAGGATATTTTGGGGGATTTTAATTCCTCAGTTTTGGAAGTTCATCTTTGGGTCATCAATATGTATCAGCATATACATCATTAATACTAGTGGCCCGATATGAAGAGAAATGTTGTTGGTTTTATTATGATGAGTTCCATCTATCAGAAGGTGAATGCGGACCATCAGCTACCAACAGTGCATTTGCAGCAGTTACTGTTTATTGGATGGATTTGGAAGGATTTATGATGGGATTCATGATAGGTTTACCACGGTCGCCTTGGGGGAATGATGTAGTTTGGGTTTTCATTTATAGACTTACAATGGTTTCAATAGAATTTCCAATCAGGGAGACCTTTAGGGTTGATGATCTTGGAATATTGTACATCTATATTATTTTATGGTTACATAGGGTCCTGTACTCCATCATTTCAGAAAGGGATTCCTGTTATTCTTCTTGGGTCTTACAGGGACTATAGAGGGTTGTGGGTACATAAGTACTTATGATTACATCATAATATATGTAGAAATTATTTCCAGTCTGAGCATACAATTTTAGTGTTGGGGGACATGCTTCGAGTGTGTTTCCTAGAATTTGGAGGTTCTTGGAAGAAGAACATACATCTGGTGGAGTTTTCCTACAATAATTTTTTTCAGGAGACTATTCAGAGGAAACATTATGTTGATTCGTACGGATAACCTTGCTGATCAACCGTTTTTTGCTGGATGCTGGAGAGGGAGTTATGTAGGGTCCTCATGTTGTCCAGTTGACCAAAATACAAGTGGATTTTATTTAGAAATCGATGGATACTTCACAATCATAACATAATTCTTATGCTAATCGACGAAGAATAACTCTAGAGTTTGAGGATTGAGATTAGGTTTTCTTACATGTCACACTGAGGTTGGGAGACATGATGATTATGAGAAATGGAAATATTTCACGGAGATATGTTGATATTTTTGATGATTTGGAGAGGTTTGGTCTAGTTTCCAACCATTTTTAGTTACCTCTGAGGTACCATGATATGCATGATGACTTCCACGTTTCTCACCTAAGTCATTACTTCTCACACTCGTGTCATGTCTTTATCCCAAGGGTGGGTGAGTTGAAGGCAGATTTAGTTTTCGAGGGTTATCTTATTCAGATATTTGATCACAGCACAATGGATCATAGTAGCCGGTCTTTTCCTCTGTTACGAGTGTTGTTGTATCATGAGGAGGTACAAGATGAGACTTGGGAGAGGGAGGTCAATATGTGATCGCAGTGGCTGGCGCCCTTCGAAGATTCTTCTTATGCCCTCCACGTTAGGGAAATTTAGGGATGAATTTTATGAATGGGGGAATATTGTAAGAACATAGATCTTATATTCAGGTATGAATCGTGATTTTGAGTGTTTTTTAGAATTTTTTTTTTGTTTTTTAGAATTTCATTAGTACACATCATGTACCCAGCTATCACGGGTAGCCGTTTAATGGATGTGTAATGGATAATACATGACCGTGTGGGGTGACCAGGAGACCACATAATGTGGGGGATGTTTGAGGCCTGTACATGTTATGTACATTTAATTAACATGACTTGTACATTTTTTTCGGTCGGACAGGGGTTGTGTCTCATTCCAAGAGTCAGCAACATCTATCCCTATCTCACTTAAAAGTGGTCGAGGGACACAAATAATATCCAAGCCACCAAACCATCATCCTTTCTCTGAATCATACACCATAAATTGCATTGTAATCTCCTTAGTCATTTCTTCCTTCTTCTAGATACTCTCATCTTGATTTCTCTTTTTTTGTGAGTAATTTGAGGATGAGCATTTTTAATATTGTTGTAGATCTACGATGTTCTAGGTTGATTAAAAGGATGTGGTTAAACTATATCAATAATATGAAGTCGAGGTAAGAGTATTGTTCCATTCCATAGCTATATTTGAATAATATGAGAAAAACTACTATATTACCTAGTTTTGGGAATTGTGTGTTTTGAGATTTAACCATGTTTTTTGGGTGCTATGTTTTGTTTTAATGAGAAGGGTTTTAGATTATGATTTAGGGTTATTACCTTGTTTATGAATTATTTACCTTGTTTTTTTATATTGGGCATTGGATATAGAACTACTTGTTAGAAATTTTTTTTTCCATGCCTAGTGTTGATAGGATGGAGTTGAAATTATCAGACATGCTTATGATATTAATTGTAACTGCTTAGCCTTGTAGTGGTTTAGATTAGTTTGGATGCTGGATATTGTTTGTGCATGAGTGTATTACACATGGATGTGAGAACCTGATGTAGTAATACGATAGCGGCAATTAGCGTTGAGAGCTTCCCTAGAGTGTCAATTATAGTTTTCATGTTGTGAGACCATAGGGGGGATGAATGCTGAGTGCTCCCTAAAAGTGTATATAGTATACCTTTATGAGACCACATGGTGAATGAATGTTGAATGCTTCTTCAGAGACAATATAGTTATTGTTAAATGACCACTTGGGAAATTGACAATGATAGATTCCTCAAAGAGTCTTTGTCTTGTGAAACTAGAGGTGTTAGGCAGTGTGAACCATCCCAGAGGGTTTCTTTTGAATGATTCATTGAATAATTATTAAATATAAATGAATATTTTTGAAACATTAGTATTGTTTAATTTTGGTTAATGACTTATTTATTAGTTATTTTTTCCTATTACCTGATATATATATATATATTCACGGATAGTTAGGCACATATCATTGGGTGGTTTCCTAATGGAATTAGTCTCACAACCTTTTTAGGTCATGTTTTTGTGCCTAAACAGAATATATTATTGCAGGTATAGACAAGGACAATGCCACAACTACATCACGTTCTAGATTGTTGTGGAGATAGAGAGCATGATATGAATGTTAGGCTTGTGATGCTATGGGATTTTACATGAATTATTTTTAACTTTTGTTCAGTAATTTATTTCTAGCATAGTGACTTGTTTGGGTTTTTCCCAAGTCATATGTGACATGCATCATTGAAATATCTGATCCAGTTGCTTATTTACACTCATTCTTCTGATGTTTTATTATAGTATAGTATTACTGCATCTTCTTTTTATCAAACCCCAAAGATATGACAGTCACACCCTTCTGACATGGAAGAAGTTGTACTTGAGTTGTAAAATCATCTATTGTGTCAATATAGTAAAGAAACTATAAAATAAAATTTTATAATAAATCTTTGTAATGAATCTCCTTAGATTCTACGAAGTGGTTCCTAGAGTTGGTCGGTCACATGGCCTTATATACACCTCCCCGTTCATCATAGGCTACCGACCTGTAATGAGGGCCTTGGGTGTGTCTGTGAGGAGACTAATCCCTCATGTCCTAGTTTAATGTAGTGGTATATTATCAATAGATAATATTTGAAGAAACAAATCAACATCATATAAGATAAGAATATTACACAGCAATAAATAAACATTTCCATATTTAACCTCATAGAAAAATGATGTTTAATGTATCTACAAATCAGAAAAATATGTATAAAATCATATAGTACAACACATGTATCAAAAAAATAATATGAAAAAAACAACTATCATATCTATCATCATGATCATAGCTCAGCCTTTTTCTATCTTGCTCCTATGAAATAAGAAAATCACGAATTATATAGTGTGAAGTTTCTACGATCCCTATCTTTATTCATAAAGACTATTATAGGAACTAAATGTGGCATAAATAGGGTGTGAGATAACATTTAGTAGGCCACTAACAATGGTGTCTTTTAAGAAAATATTATGTGTATAACTTGTTAAAGCACATTTCAATGTATAAAATATGTATTAATGCAATGAATGTAATGTGTGACTAGTCAATCAGTACATTCCATCCTACCAAGGTTCCCTATAACAAAAATTAATTTCTCTAAAACATGGTATGTTGTATTGATGAAATATATAGGAAACACAATCCATTCTAACAACTGATATCTAATACGCATTCTGGGGTAATCTGAAAAATGTGATAAAATATTCTCAATGGTTGTTCCATGTAATTATGTGTATAAAATTTACCATAACAAGACCATATAATAAATTCAACATCTAAACCCATTCCATGTAATCCAACATGTCATACCAAGAAGGGATGTATCCATGGAATAGAATACAAAGGCATCCAGATTCAGTCCTAGGAGAATATTGATGGAAACGCGGTAATGACTTGGTTGGATTCCAAGGAGCATGTCAATTTCCCATGTCTTTTTTGGTTCTTGGAATGCTGGATCTAAGAGGAATAAAGTCCCTTAAAATCCTTCAAAATAAGGATCTGTTGAGTAAACAGTTCCACGGAATGTACTATTAGAATCAAGTCTCATGGAGTAGATATATCTATAGAATCCTATAGAATCCTTACCTATAGAGTGAATAGGTCCACGGAATATAATACCATAATAAATTAATCATTTCCAAAAATTCACCATGTCATAGTCATTCATATTCCATGAGTTCATCCAACTCATTTAAAAAAATTTCATGCAAGAAATTATAACGATTCACATCATGTTATCATATTGAAAAAGAGGCATCAACTGTCTCCTATATTTGAATTTAATAATCATAAATTTATAAAGTATCCCTATATAATAAAATTCTCACACACACCCCAAAGTGTGGTATAAAGTAAGGAATACACAACACCACGCCCCATATGTGGCCTAGTTTGGGGATAAAAACCGCAAAAAATTTTGAGCTACTCAAATAAAAACCTAACATGCTCCAAATCAGTCAATTAAATTTTCCAATTACATTTAGGGGTAATTACAGAATGTATTCGGTGTAGAAAAAATTTAAGTAGGAATATAAAATATTAATCTTCAATGTAAAGGATTGAACCATTTACCATAGGTCTGAATTAGATAACTCATCGATTATCAATCTCTACATACATCCTGAATCGGAGAAAAAATGATTAAAGGATGAAAATAATGAAAACAGAGAATATTATCTTACTCTTAAATAACTTCATCGATTTGAATAAAAATATTTAGTAATAAGGTGATTGAAGAAATTAAGTGATAATATCCAATGAGAAAATCAACACATGAATCTGAGTATGGATGATGTAACATTGGGGAAGCATATATATTGAGGTTCAAAGGAGAACTCACATGCCATGGGTTCTTAATTGAATGATAGAAAAATAAAATAGTGTTTAGGTTTAAAAAAATTTAATGTAGAAAAGTTAATTTCAAATACAATTAATTGGTAACACAGTTTGGACACATAGTTGGCCGAAATATGCTCCAACCAAGCACCCCTAAATGTGTAAAGAGTGACCTCATGTTGTTTAATGTGCATGACTAGACTAACCAATCAAGAAATGTTCTCTAATACTCTATAGATGGTATAAATCATTTATCACATGCGTGTAACTTAGTGTGCATGATTTACTCAACTTGTGAATCCTCTTAAATGATTTGTTCAACCCCATAATTTTTTATATGGTAATTCATATACCTGGTTTTATAGGATACAAGTTAAGGGAAGAAGGCCATGTAAATGAAGATTCTCATGGATCATGTTTCCTTTTGGTGTCTAGGGGTGGTAGTGAAATAAGGTAACACCAAGATAAATAGATCAGTTTTTTTTGGTCTTATATCGATGGTAAATTAGTTTTTAAATTCATAAAATGTTATCCAATAGTTTCTTTTTACCATTATTGTTTGGTTATTTTGGCATATGAGGCATTTTTTATGTCAGTTTTGATTCTTTTTTTTATTCTATCATTTCATATTTATATTGAGGGGGTGAAATCATTCCCAAATTATATTTTATGATACTTAGGGGTTTTTATCCACCAATTAGAAAATAAGAATGCAGTTTGGGCCTTGTATCAGGCCATGTAAGGTGAGATTATGGCTCCACCTAGGTTGTTCGATTACAAAGTATAATGTTAAATATAATTATTTCATGATATAGTAGTGGTTTACTATTTATTGATTAATCAATTATTTTAATTCTAAACCCATATATTTTTTTTATAACATTTATCATTAAAATATAATTGAAAAATATATAATAAAAGAGATCCATTTATTATTTTTAGGAAATTTTAATAAACATCATAATATGATATTATTATTTGTCTTTTATCAAAAAAAAGTGTTGGATTAGAAACAAATATCAAATTTATTTATATTTAATAATAAATTAGATAAAAACAAAGATTACTCTATATTATAAAACATTATTGGTTCCACTATGAAATTTTCATATTAAATTTATTGTAATACTGAAAAAAAATCATAATAAATTGTTTCAAGAAATTAATTTAATTGGATTGGATTTTCATTTAACCACTTGGAGTTTTTTAATCATTATTGACAATGTAGAGATTATATTTCACCATTGTAGCTATTTATAAGGAATTTTATTTCCTAATTATGGAATATTTGGAATGAAAATGAAATTTAATAAAAGAATAGGTGTGTTTGGTTTTGAAGGTTTCAATACTGTTTCACATATATTAATGATATTTTTTTATGTTTTTATTCACAATATGAATTTTGAATTCAGTGGAATTAATTTAGAATTATTTTTTGGTTATTACATAATTTAACTTGAAATATTTAAGAAATTAATCTATAGATTGATGATATATTTAGGTATTTTTCATAGAGAAATAATAATTTATTTATTATAGAAATAATCCATAGGGAAATGTAATTGAATTCTTACATATGTATTTTTAATGATTTTTATACATACATAGGATACATTGAGTAAAAATATATAGAGGAAAACTCAAATAAAGTAAATTTAAATGAATGAGATACATTTAATATATATAATTTGGTGGATAAATTATTAATTTATTCATTTATAATGTAATTGTGTACCTTATCATTAATACCTATTGATTTATTAAGTTGAAAAATATTCATTTGATTGAATTCACATAATTTATTATGTTGGCTACATCTAACAGAACAATTTGTTTTAGAATGAATATCGAGGAAAATTTTTGTGTTCAGATAACTATACATATGTATATGTATATAGAGTTGATAATATATTTACATACTAAAAAACAAGTGATCAAGATTAAACAAAAAATATATCTTGAGGTGAAAATAATAAAGGTTGGATCGATCGATTTTGGTAATTAAATAAATAAATTTCATGAGAAAAATTTTAATGTTAGATTTATTATTTTGGATAACTGAATAAAAAATATTGTTTTAATGATATTCATATAGTGAAATACATGAAATTTAATTGAACATGTATTTATAATTACCTGAAAATGAGTAATATTTAAATATGTTGATCGATTAGTCTGTCTCGTACAATCATTAATGATGTGAAAATAATAAAGGAAGATTTATCATGTGGTTATGGAAGATAAAATATTAATATTAAATTGAAAATGTAACATAAAAAATAATACTCATTGATTCAATATCAATAATATATTGGATATCATATACATTGTTATAAATATATTTGAAGTTAATGTTTTTGTTGAGTCTTAACTGAATGATATTATTTCCTTAATGATTAAGTGTAATATATATAGGGTTTAACAGTATAGCATATTGAAATCATATTTTGATACTTTCTACCTATATCCTACATCAATTATAGAGGGTTATTTATCATGGAATATAACCCCCATCTCTCCTCCTCCCAATCATAATGTCTTTTTAGTGGTGGGAGGGTAGTGAGAACCTAGTTGGGTAGTTTTCCGAACTATTGAACAAAACTATGAGGTAGTGATAGAAAATAAAAAATAATATTATGGAGGGTATTAATAACCAAGTATTAATACTTAATATTTGAATCAATGGGTTGTGGGAACCCATTTATTCATATTAAAATCACTAAGGGGGGAAATGATTTTTGATTCCCAATTAAAATTAGTCTGTAATATAGGGATTAAGGGGTGATCGTTGTAGGGTATCACAACATGATTATAGGGTGTGTTGTTATGACACATTAGATGTTAATATTTTATCTAACATGGTTGATTCATAGGTATGGAATATACACCCCTAGTGTTATACTCTCTAAGACAACGCATTTTTCTACGTGGGAGGGTAGGGATCCCCCTACTGAGTATTGGGACATGCTAAATAACAAACCTTTGAGGTAGTGAGCCAAATAAGAAAATATTTTAGTGGAGGGTCTTTAATACAAATTTTGGATCCTAATAGTTTTCTTAAATGATAAAAGTTTATAATAAGTTTATATACTTCATGTCTTGAGTTAATATTAGAATTTTAATTATATATAATTTAATAAATGAAGAAAAATAAAGGGACTTGTAGATAAAATAATTGGGAATAAATAAACAATATAGTATAAATGGTAATTAGTTTATTCACAAATTTTTTTTTTCTATATGGTAACCATGTGATTTTAACCCACATGAGTATTTATATTTCATTGGTTTATTTTTTTTAAATAACATTCCAATGGGGAGAATTTTTTTAGAATGTTGTTTTTATATATGGTATTACTTATTTAATGTATTAAGTAAATGAATTGATAAATGGAATATTATGATTTTTATATATTTATGAGAATAATAATAAGTCAGAATATCTTGGGATGGGTACTGAAATAACCAATCTTGAGAAGTCCATAGGACTCATTGAAACATCTAGGCTGATTACTCGTAATGATAAAATATAATTTTCTAGAAAATAAATTCTCTTAATTATTAGATTTCATACACACATATATATATAACAATGAATATATAATTTTATAGGTATTATGAAATAAACATATAGTGCTAAAAATTTACATCTATCAATGAGAGTATAGAAAAAGGGAAAGAGGTTATTTTTATAATGATATCAAAATGTATATTACAAAAGTGAATAAGAAAAAAAAAGATAAATTCCCTCCAAAAACATCATTTTAAGACTAGATTCATGAAAATAATAATCTAATAAGAAATAAAAATGATTTGGAATCACCACCCATGTTGAATATAATACATATTCCATTTCTTTTATAAGTGAATTAATCCTTCACTAGTATGGGGGTTGTAAAGCCTATAACCTTATATATGAATGTGACAACTTGAGTAGACATTTATACTTCATTATTTGATTGTATGGAAATATAACTTCATATGATATTATTTAACCCTAAAACCTTATACTACTACCTTTGATGTAATGTGACTTAGTATAAGAAATTATACTTTTAGCGTATATCCTCAATATGATATTGAAATGGAAAACCTTCTCATAATTAATGAAACAATATTCAATAGTATATAATTCTTTTTCTGGACACAATATTCCATTTTTTTATTTCAGGTTGATAGATTTGTCAATCTATTTTAGCATCTCTTATATTACTAGTAAATTATTTTCTCATTTATTCATTAATGCATCCAAATCATAATATGTTAATATGTTTTATTATATTTTTTTATAATTAATTTATGGTCTCTATGAACATTTTAACAGTTTCATACTTCTGTCAAATAATAATCGTTTAATTATAGGCATTGAACTCATCATTAAATAATATGATGTAGTTATACCAACTAATTTATTTTATACTCACATGTCCATTTACATAACTATATATTAGGTATAATATATTTGTAAAAACCTGACCCCAATTTCCCAGAGATGGTGAATTATTATGTATCATTGGCATGATCACAAAAGATCAAGTCTCGGAAGACTGATTAGTTTAGTAGCCTTGGAATCACTAGATACAATAATAAATGTTACATTACATTATAAAGTGAAAAAATAAAATAATATATTCTCCATAGTCCACACTTATATCCCATTTAGACTATCCCTGCAGGTTATTCATAAAATATTTCTTCATATCCTGGGAAAAATAAAACATAAAAAGGGGTGAGCTGAGTTGCATAGTAAGGATAACAATATAGTGAAGACTTTCATAAATAGGAATAAACATTTAAGGCAATGTATAACTAAAACAAAATCCTTTTAAACTTGAAATTCAACATAATATGGAAAAAATAAAATGAAATATCTCCATTTACTTATTCAAATGGAGATTCTACTAGTCGAATTATAACATGCAATATCAATAACCACTTTCATAATGATGGAATGCATAATTCCAGACTATCATAATCACATAGTCAATGCCTTGTTCCAAGACTAAAAATGATTTTTTTTTCAATTCCTTATGCCAAGACACTAGATTCTCCCATGATACCTACCGCTGCATCGAGGAGCTATAGAGGTCTCCACCCATCACTTACTAAGTCCAATGCATTCCCATATGAAAATGATTAAACATAACATAACAATTCATATTGAAACTATCATACGAAATGTAAATACTTTATCCATAAACCATGAATGGTATAAAAATAACACATCCATAGTAAAAAATATCATAGAACCTTCAATATAATATGGTTGTTTTGTATCATAATAAATCAACTTCAAATAAGCTTAAAATCTATCAAAGGATGTTGACATAGATGAAATCAAAACTATTTGAGAGAAATATCTATTTTTTTAAATCATTTAAAAGTCACATAATAATAAAAGTTAACATTTACTTTGAAAATATTCTTAAATTCCTATACGAGAAGCTTCTATAATTTTATTACAGTGGAAAATAGCCGCACCCACCGTATAAGTTAAAAAAACATTCTTACCTAAATTTTGTCGAAAATGTTAAAAAGGACCCTGTTTGGAAAACGACAGAAAGATTCCTTTCAACCGATTTTTTTAAAAGTATAAAAAGGGTATAAATTACTTTAACCTATATTTAATAAAATATTAAAAATATATTGAAATAAAATTTTAAGAAACATGGATGTGGATGATAATGAAGTCCTAGTGGATAATTATGTATAAACAACCTCAGATAATGAAAAGATTGTGAAATAAACCCTTCACTTGTATTTTTCTTTGGTCGAGGGTAGTGTAATGTCCTGTATAATGGTGTAATAATTGTTATTAAATTGTACAATAATCATTTAAATTAATATGATATCATATATGATCTTCTAACATTGCTTTGTTAATAATATCTTAGTATTATCGTTGTTTCGGGTGTTAATTTACTCGATTACTTTTATATGTTTTGTTAAATAAGCCATGTTTTTTATCGATCAGTTGTATATTATTCATATAAAGAATGATATCAAATCCTTAAATATTATTTTTAATCATTAAATTATAATTTTACTTGAATGGATACGATGGGGAATGAATCTCATCGCGTTCGTGGAGACGGTAGTCCGTACGTACGCACGAGCGACATTATCAATTTTTTATATTAAAATAATATATATTTGGATGGTATATCATATATACAGAATAATTATATTGTCATATTTATTATTTACATCAATTTCACATCATTATCATACCCATCTAAATAATAATGTTTTGAATAACAATTACACCACGACGTGGAGACGGTAAGCTGTACATACACACGTATGGTGACATGTCAATAAATGGATGGATAGAATACTGAATATGGTTGTAAAATATTTATAATAACATCATAGTATATAGAATATAATGGAGTTATTTTTTTAAAATGTAAATAACAATGAAATAAGATGTTGAAGAAGAAAGGAACTTGGAAGAGGGTGGTGAAAACATTACATTATCTTCAGATTCTTCCTTTTGATTTGACCAAAGGGATCCTTAGGTTGGATTTTTTATCAAAATAAAGCCTCTAGGTTTAAGTGAGGGATTTCGGGAGGATATTTGTGAATTGTTTTTCTCAGCCAAATGGCTTTGAAAGTATGAATTAGAGAGGAGGGTGAGTTCCCTATTATAAGAGGGTTGAGGGGAACCTTTGGAAAAGCTAGAAATATTGTTTTATAATAAATTCATATTGTAATTATAATGGCTCCAAACTGATTTATATCAATTATAAGTTGGGGATGGGTAGAAAAAATCTCAACAAATAGTTTTTAGACATGTTTGGGTAACTTTATTAAACTTATCTTGTAGTTTTAACTATTAGTTAACTAGTTTGACATTTACCATGACTCTTTATATTTGTATATTATATTGTTAATAAACATACTATAAACTTCCAAGATACCTCCATTAATGATACATCTATCATTATATAAGTCCTTTGGCCTAACCATATATTTTTAGAATATAATATGAATTAATAATATAATATTTGTTTTAAAAACTCATTTATGTCAATTTTGAATCTATTTGGTATTTTGTTTTTTATAAATTTATAAAAGCATTATTACATCGAAAATAATTCATTTAATCAACCCTAACATGTCATATTAACCAATAAAATTCGGGTAATTCATTAAATGTCTAAAATTATATTTATTTAGGTATTTATAATATCAATTATTTTAATATTTCTATAATAAGGTAATTACTACATCATCATTGTGTCACAAATAAATTTAAATATTTAAAGTATAAAAATTATAAATCAAATAAAATTATGTAGGAAATCATTTTTTCTTTCTAATGAATATTTATAATTGAATTTATCTTATGTTTAACCCTGTATTAAAAATGTTTTAGTTATTTAAATTTGATTTTATCTCTTTTAACTCTTCTTTGAATTAAATAATAATAAATGTACTAATCTAATTCAAGTGGACCAAAGAGGTTCATATTTTTTTTCATAAGGATCTTTTTGGTCGAATTATACTTATCCAATATAATTAGGACATGTGTTAGGGTAATAATAATATCATTTCCACCCTTAATTACCCTTTTTACTTTTAACCGTGGTAAATAAAAGTAAAAAGTTACTATTCACCAAAAATTGTTTTTATCATATTGAACCACATTTTACTCCTTGATATTAACTGTGTGTCTCAGATTTTTGAAATTCCACTCACAGAAGTGGTAAAATTATGTTTTCTGTGAAATTGAAAATTCTCCTATGATGTGGGTAAAAGACCATTAAAGTTCTATAAAATTTAATATATGTAAAATTATTATAAATTGACTCTAATGAATTACATTGAACATATATAGGCATTATGTGTCTATTTTGACCTTAATTAAATTATAAAAAAAAACAAATAATTATTTAAATAAAAATTCGGTTTTAAACTATAACAAATTGTTTTCACTGTTCATCAAAAATTGAATGTTTTCATAAAAATAACAAAATTTTACTCTAATATAATTTCGATATTCCAAATAAAAAAATGAAGTCAAATTTTGAAAAATAAAACTTATAAAATTTAAAAAATTGGGTATTACTATTCATAACAGATTGGTTGATTGGTTGTGGTGTTTGTTATAACTCGAAGTTGCACACAACACACACTACTGTATTATTCAAAGAGAAGCATACCATGGAAGCATGGGGTGTTGCATTCTCCCCTCTTTCAAATAATTTTTTCCTCGAAATTTATAGAATATTAATGCATAAAATGTCTTGGGTGGTTCTTCATCATAAGTTCCTCGGGTTCCCACATTGCCTCTTCCATCTTATTGTTTCTCCATAGAACATTCACCATATGATTCATCCGGTTTCTCAGAACATATTCTCTTATATCAAGAATCTTGACAGGATTTTCGCAATAAGACACATCGAGTTCCTGTTCTAAGTCCTCATAGGTGAGTACATGCATTGGTTCATGCATGTATTTTCTCAACAGTGATACGTGGAACACATCGTGAACTTTGGAAAGATTTGGTGGAATTGCCAAACAATAAGCTACATCCCCAATTCGTTCTAGAATTTCAAAAGGTCCAATGTTCATGGGACTCAATTTACCCTTCTTACCAAAACGTATAACTCCCTTCCATGGATATTACATCAAGAAAACATGATCTCATATCTGAAATTCCAAATCCTTCCTTCGGTTGTTATCATATCTCTTCTGTCTACTTTGATCTTCTTTTATGTGGTTTTCTATTACCTTCACCTTTTCCATCGTTTCCTCCACCAATTCTGGACCTATGAGTTTTCTTTCACTAACATCATCTCAACAGGTTGGTGTGCGACATCTCTTTCTGTATAACGATTCATATGGTACCTTCTGAATACTCGAATGGAATCTATTGTTATAATAAAATTCTACCGGAGGTAAATATTTATCCTACTTACCCTGAAAGTCAAGTGAGAAAGATCTAAACATGTCCTCTATGTTTTGAATATTCCATTATGATTGTCCATTTGTTTTAGGGTAGTAGGCAGTGCTCCGATGAAGTTCAGTATCCAAGGCCTTCTGAAGACTCTTCCAGAATCGTGAAGTAAAATGGGAATCATGATCAGAAACAATCGATAGGGGTACTCCATAAAGTCTCACAACTTCATTAATATATAATCTTGCTAGGCGTTTGAGTGGTAAATCCTCCCTTATAGAATGAAAATGTGCTATCATGGTAAGGAGATCAACAATGACCCATATTGCATCGTTCCTTCTTGGAGTCTTTGGTAGTCCCATGATAAATTCCATCATGATATTATCCCATTTTCACTCAGGTATGGGAAGAGGTTGCAATACTCCACCAGGTTGTTTCCTTCTAGCTTTCACTTGTTGACAAACCATACATCCTGACACAAAATCAACAATCTCCCTCTTCATATTGTCCCATCAAAAATGTTCCTTCAAATATCTATGCATCTTAGTGCTACCAGTGTGTATAGAGAAATTATAACAATGAGAATCATCCAAGATTTCTCTTTTTAGATCAGCTATATCGGGAACAAAAAGTCTATTCCCAAATTTCAAAATTCCATCTTCACACACAAAGTCACTCAATCTCCCACCATTCACAGCATTAATCTTTTTTTGAAACTCTTCATCTCTGGTCTGAGAACTCTTTATCATTTCTAGTAAACATGGTTTGGAAACCATTTCAAAAAGTATCGATGTTTCACGTACCATGGTGATTCCCATATCCATCATTACTAGATCCATGAAAATAGGATCCCTCTAAACTCTCATCTTGTTCTAACTCCATGATCTTTTATACTCAAAGCATCTACAACCTTATTTTCTTTCCCTAGGTGGTAGTTTATCATGAAATCATAATCCATGAGTAGTTCAAGCCATATTTTTTGCCTCATTTTAAGTTCATTCTATGAGAAAACCTACGTCAAACTCCTGTGATTAGTATAAATATCACATTTTCACCATAGAAATAATGTCTCCATATCATCAAAGAAAATATTATAGTAGCTAACTCAAGATCATGAGTAGTATAGTTTTTCTAATGAATTTTTAGTTGTCGTGATGCATAGTAAATAACCCTATCATTCTGCATAAAGACACAACCATGTCCTTTCTTCAATGCATAAATATAAATAACGAACCCATCATTCCCCGATGGTAGGGTCAATATCGGAGCATTGACTAATCTTAACTTCAGTTCTTCAAAAAATTCTTTGCGCTTTTTTTTCAAAAAATTTTAACTCCTTTTCTTATGAGCATCGTTAATGGGCTTGCCAATCAGGAAAATATTTTGATGAAATGTCGATAATAACCTACTATACCAATAAAAGTACATACCTCAGTTATACTATTTGGTACTGGCCATTCTTGGATTTCCTTGGTCTTAGAAGGATCATCAGATATTCCATCCATAGAGACAATATGGACAAGAAAAGAAATCTCCTGAAACCCGAATTCACACTTGCTAAACTTCCCATATAATTCATGTCTTCTCAGAGTCTTCAATATAATGCGCAATTGATTTTCATGATCTTCGTAACTTTTAGACTATACCAAGATATCATCAATAAATATCACTACAAATTCATTAAGAAATTACTTGAAAACTATGTTCATTAAATCCATAATCATAGAGGGTGCATTAGTCAATCCAAAGCCATTACTATAAACTTGTAATGCCCGTACGTGGTTTGAAATGATTCCTTTGGAATGTCTTCCTTATTCACACACAACTAATGGTATCCAGGTCGAAGGTCAATCTTTGAAAAGTATTGAGCTCCATGTAGTCTGTCAAATAAATCATCAATGCAAGGTAGGGGATACTTGTTCATTATTTTTATAGCATTGATCTTCATGTAGTCGATACATAACCTCATAGATCCATCTTTCATCTTAACAAAAATGATAGGGGCTCCCCATGGAGAAACACTAGGGAGAATAAATCCTTTAGTACTCAATTGCTCTAGCTATTTCTTTAGTTCCACTAATTCCACAGTGGCCATTTTATATGGGGTCTTTGATATAGGCATTGAACCAGGAATTAAATCAATGAAAAACTCAATTTCTCATTCTAAATGATGTCCAGGTAAATCTTTTGGAAACACATCTATATATTCTTTCACAATATGTAAATAATCTATTTGAACATTAATTTTCTCAACCATAGTCATTTCATAGTCTTCCTCCCCAATAATTGAATTTAGATGAGCTACTGGGGGTGGATCTAGATAAGAATTAGGTGGTGACGATTCTTCTCTAAAGATAACGTGTTCCTTATCATCATCATAAAAAATAGTAACCTCTTTCTTCTTATAATAAATCATCGCATCATGGTCCGAAAACCAATCCATACAGAGGATTATATCAAATTCAATCATGGTTATGACGATGAGATCAGTAGATAAAGAACAATCATGTTCTCTAATGAGGACTAATTCACAAAACAATGTTGCAATGGTACTTCCCTTAGGAGTTTTTAAAGACAAATCCCTTGTTCAATCAAATTGGAAATATCAAATTGTCATAGAAAACAAGAAAGATATGAAACAATGCGATGATCAAGAATCAAATAAATCATTGGCTAAACTTGAGGAAACCATTAAATTACATGACACCACATATTTCGGAACTTCAACCTCAGCAGTAGTGATTGCATAAACTTGGCCTTGATCCCATGGACTTTTTTAAGGCATGTTCCCATGAAGATTAGGACATTCATTTGCATAATGTCCCATCTCCCTGTAGTTGTAGCATTGAACATCGGTATCTTCTTTCTTCCCCTGGAAATCACGAGCTTGGTGGCCTTTTTCACCACACATGTAACAGACTCTCATTCCTTTCAGGAATGTAAAAGAGTGTTTCTTACCACATTTACTGTAGGATGGATATTCAAATTTTCCCTTCTTCCCCTTATTTTCATTTCCAGAGTGATCAACAGATCTCTTCTTATCTTTCTTAGCTTTAAATTCATAAGACATAGAGAATCATTTTTCTATCTTGATAGTGCAAGAGACAATATATTCATACAACGAGAAGCTTTGTGAGACTAATGCTCGATGGAGAAACAGTTTTAACCCATCAAAGAAAAAATCAACTTTACTTCTTGGGTTACATATATAATCTGCCGCATACCTCTATAACCATTTAATGCTAGCCTCATACTTTGCGACAATCTCATCCTCCTTTTTCCTCAAACTCAATAATTTCCTTTCTATATCTGCTATATGGTCATGAGTAAAGTATTTTTCTATGAAAATATCTTTGAACTCCCTCTATTCAATATTTGATACTTCATCATCTTCCTTTGTGTTTTTATTTAATGACCACCATTGATCAGCATCTCTCGTGAGGTGGTAAACATCCATGATAACTTTTTCCCTTTCAATACTCCCCATGGCATTGAATATTTTCTCTAAGGAATTTATCCATTGCTCATCTACTAAGGTATTTGTACTCCCATTGAATGTTGGTGGTTGTTTCCTCATGAAGCAAATGGAACATTGATCCTCCACGCTGTGGATCTGGGTGCTCCATATGAGTAAGGTTATTATTCATAACCTGAGTGAGTTGTACCAGTATGGTGATAAGCTGATCAGCACTATTTGTATCACCAGCTCCACTATAATTATCTTGAGCAGGAGGGTAATCCCTATATAGAGTGTATGCATTGACATGGTTTCCATTTCTTCCACTAGATGCCATTTCTAATCAATGGCATACACTAGATTAGTTTTTGAATCTCAATACATAAATCCATACTTGTAGAACACTAAACATGAATTGAAAAAATTTATTGATATGATCCATAATCATAAAAATGTTTTCATTGAGGAAGTATATACTCATAAACTATTCATAATGTTTTGTATAAAAAATGAGAAATATCCTAAGCATATCCCCGGGGAGTGTCGTAACCAAGAGTTCATCAAGGCCCGTTGTCATGCATCAGTTCTCATTCGAGTCTATATCAAAGTGATGTTTTCGGATTTTACCCGTAAGTACATTTGTTCCAGAGCCGCCTCTACCTACTCGTATCCAGAGAGGGACGTATTTCTATGAAAACTCACAAAATCTCTACAATACCAAAATTCTAGGAAGTTATTCTATACTAATCCTCAATGTCCATCTTAGTTCTATGTGCTCTAATAAGAGTTTATCTAAATCTAGCTTCCAAGGATTATACTAAACTTCCTGTGATACCAACTGTAATGCCAGGACACTAGTTACCCAGAGTCGGTGCATTATTATATATCATTGGAATGATAAAAAAAGATCATGTCTCGAAAGAATGATTAGTTTAGTAGCCTTGGAACCACTAGATACATTCATAAATTTTACATTACATCATAAAGTAAAAAACTTCAATAATATAGTCTCCATAGTCCACTCTCATATCCCCTTTATACTATCCCTACTGTTCAGTCCTAAAATATTTCTTCACATCCTGGGAAAAATAAAACATAGAAAGGGGTGAGCACAGATGCTCAGTAAGGATAAAAATATAGCATAATCTTTCATAAATAAGCATAAACATTTAAGGCAATGTATAACTAAAACAAAATCCTTTTAAACTTTAATTCCAGTATAATATGAATAAAATAAAATAAAATAATTCCATTTACCTATCCCAATTGATATTCTACTAGTTGAATAATCACATGAAATATCAATAACCACTTTCACAATGATGGAATTCATAATGCTAGACTATCATAAACACATAGTCAAGGCCTTGTGCCAGGACTACAAATATATTTTTGCCAAGACCTTGTGCCAGGACACTAGTTTGTCTCATGTGATATACCGATGCATTGAGAAGCTATAGAGGACTCCACCCGTCAGTTACTAAGTCCAATGCATTCCCATATAAAAAGGGTTAAATATAACATAAACATTTGTATTAAAACTAGCATACAAAATGTAAAAAAATTATCTATAAACCATGAATGGTATAAAAATAACACATCCATAGTCAAAATTATCACAAATCCTTCAATACAATTTAGAAGTTTTGTATCATAATAAATCAACTTCAAATAAGATTAAAATCCATCAAAGGATGTTGACATAGATAAAATCAAAACTTTTTGAGAGAAATATCTATTTTATTGATATCATTTAAAAGTCACATAATTATAAAATATAACATATACTATGAAAATATTCTAAAAATCATTTAAGGGAATCTTCAGTGATTTTATAACTGTGGAAAATAACCGGACACACCATATAAGTTAAAAAAACATTTTTACCTTAATTTTGTCGAAATGGTTAAAAAGTACCTTGTTTGGAAAACGACGGAAAGATTCATTTAAAACTATATTATAAAAATTATAACACGGGTATAGATGAATTTAACCCATAGTCTAGTAAATAGTAAAAATGTTTTGAAATACATTTTTTAAGAAACATGGATGTGTATGATAAGGATGTCCCAGTAGATAATTACGTATAGACAACCTTAGATAATGAAGTGATTGTGAAATTAACACTTACCCTGTACCTTTACAAGGTCAAGGGTAGGATAAGATCTTGTATAATACAGAAATAATTATTATTAAATAATACAATAATCATTTAAATTAATATGATATCACATATGATCTTTTAACATTTCTTTGTTAATAATATCTTAGTATTATCGTTGTTTCGGGTGTTAACTTACTCATTTTATTTTATATGTTTTGTTGCATAAGTCGTGTTTGTTATGGATAGGTTTTATCTTATTCAAATATAGAATGATATTAAGTCCTTAAACATTATTTTTATTCATTAAATGAGAATTCGACTTGAATGGATACGAGGGAGAATGAATCCCATTGCGTTCATGGAGACGGTAGTCCTTACGTACGCACGAGCGACAATATCATTCTTTGGATTTTAAAATAATATATAATTGGATGGTATATCATATATATAGAATCATTATCATGTTATATTTATTATTTACATCAATTACACATCATTATCATACCCATCCAAATAATAATGTTTTGAATAACAATTACACCGCGACGCGGAGACGGTAAGCCGTACGTACGCACGTATGGTGACATGTCATTCAAAAGATGGATATAATACTAAATATGGTTGTACCATATTTATAATAACATCAAATTATATAGAAGATATTGGAGTTAATATTTTATAATGGAAATAAAAAAGTAAGAAGAAGTTGAAGATGAAAGGAACTTGAAAGAGGGTGGTGAAAACATTACCTCTTCTTCGGGTTCTTCCTTTTGATTTGATCAAAAGGGATCCATAGGTTGAATTTATTATCAAACTAATGACACTAGCTTTATGTTAAGGAAGTTCGGAGGATATTTGGGAAGGTTTTGGCCGAGCCAAATGGCTTTGATGGTATGAATTGGAGAGAAGGGTGAGTTCCCTTTTATAAGAGGGGTGAGGGTCACCTTTGGATAATCTTGAAATATTATTTTCTAATAAATTCATATTTGGTTTCTAATGGCTCCAAACTAATTTATTTAGTGTATAGGGTGGTTATGGGTGAAACAAAAATCATCCAATATGTTTTAAATAGGTTTGGTTCACTTTATTAACTTTAGAGTTTAGTTTTAACTCTTAGTTAATTAGTTTTACATTTACCATGTCTCTTTGTATTTTTATATTATATGGTAAATAAACTTACTATAAACTTCCAAAAGACCCTCAAGTGGTCCATTAATGATACATATATCATTATATAAGTCCTTTTTCCGAATCATAGATTTTTTGGAATAGAATATGAATTAATAATATAATATTTGTTTTAAAACTCATTTATGTCAATTTTGACACTATTTGGTATTTTGTTTTTGTTAAATTCATAAAAGAATTATTACTTCGAACCTAATTCATTTAATAAACTTTAACATGTCATATTATCCTATAAAATTCTTGTAATTCATTAAAAGTCTGAAATTATATTTATTTTGGTATTTATAATATCAATTATTTTTATATTTTACTATTATTGTAATTACTGCATCATCATTGTGTCATAAATAAATTAAATTATTTAGTGTCTAAAAACTATAAAAAAATTCCATTATTTAGAAAATAGTTTTATCTTTCTAATTAATATTTATAATTGAATTTATACTATATATAACTCGATATTAAAAATGTTTTAGTTACTTAAATTTGATTTTATCTCTTTTAACTCTTCATTGAATTAAATAATAATAAATGTCCTAAACTAATTCAATTGGACCAAAGAGGTTCATATTTTATTAATAAGGTTGTTTTAGGTCTAATTATACATAGCCAATAGAATTAGGACATGTGTTAGGGTAATAATAATATCATTTTCACCCTTAGTTACCCTATTTACATTTAACCGTGGTAAATAAAAGTAAGAAGTTACTATTCACAAAAAATTATTTTTATCTTGTTAAACCAAATTTTACTCCTTTATATTAACCGTGTCTCTCGGATTTTGGAAATTCCACTCACATAATCGGTAAAAATATGTTTTATTTGAATTTATAAATTCTCCTAAGATGTGGGTAAAAGATGGTGAAAAGTTCTATAAACTTTTTACATATCTAAAATTATTATAAATTGACTCTAATTAATTACCTTGATCATTTATAGGTATTATGTGTCTATTTTGACCTTAAATAAATTTAAATAAGATAAATAATTATTTAAATAAAAATTTGTTTTTAAATTATAACTCAGTGTTTTCACAATTCATCAAAAATTGAAAGTTTTCAGAAAAATACCAAAAAATCACTCTAAGATAATTTCAATATTCCAAATCAAAAACCGAAGTACATTTTGAGAGATAAAATTTATAAAATTTTAAAAAGTTGGAATTACTATTCATAACGGCTAGTTTGATTGGTTGTGGTGTGTGCTAGAACTAGAAGTTTCGTACACCACATGCTACTGTATTATTCAAAGTGAAGCGTACTGTGGAAGCTTGGGGTGTTACAATATTTCTATCCCTTTCACTATTCAATTAATTAATTTTTCTTATTTTATTCTTATTAACAATATTCATATTTATCAAACTTCTCATAATCAAATTATTTCAATAAACCAAGACTATATAGTTTTTAAACACACTTCTTAATTATATGTATATGGAGTCAATATCAAATATAAAAGGTTCTAAAATAAATTACCATGACCTTGTCATCTTGAATTTTATTGTTTATATTATCTATCACTTGAACATTTGAACCTTTCACCATATTTATAGTCATATAAATAATTTCATATATATATATAGAATAAATTTTGGTCTAGATCATTAATGAAAATACCTTATTATACAAGAAGGGTAATGAAATAAAAATTCTATTTATGGATACAATACAACACAAATTTTCTAAATATATAATTAATATAAAGATCATATGTAAAATATATATTCTTACATCCAATATAAAACACCTTTCCCCTCTGTCAATATATATCTATATTTATTCTTTCATCCATTATCTCTAGATTTTTGTCTTTTTATATCAGTAAATATGTGTTATGTTCACCCAGTTCCATCACCCATGAGATTTAATAAGTGAAATTGATTTCGATAACATTCACATACATATTCTCAAAATGATTCTCCATTAAAAAAAATTCTAAAAAATTAATACCAATATATCAAAATATAGTTATGACTTGTAAGAAAAATAAATATTATATTCTGGATGAATTCCAAATCTATAACAATACATATATTCTAGTAGAATATCATATTTATTATCATTTAAAATAAAAATTTACTATTATACTATTAAACAGATGATGAAATCAAATAACATGTTTATTAGTGAGATCAAATCCAAATTTAACTAATAATTGATTACACTTTAGTTCTTTACTCAATACATGGTTATTTTTCTATATAATCATTCCAATCATTTCTCATATTAATCCTGGATTTTTTGGAAGATTTTTTTTTTAAATTTTGTTATTTAAATTTTAGATAGCTCTGTTACTCTGATTACAATGTCTTTATAATCAATAAGTTAAATTTAACAAAATGATTACAAGAATACATGGTTTACAAAATTTAGGGGTTAAACATTGTAATTTCCCTGAAATTCGGTATAATCATATTTTTTATTATATGGAATTATATCGAGACCGAAATTTAGTGGTGCACGATTCTGAGTCCCGGAGTACCCAGAATGATCTATAAAAGTTTTGTTAATCTTTAGTTAGCACACATGAGATATTTTTTTCAAAAAGTGGAATAAATTTAAATGGTTGCTCCGATCAGAAATTTGAGTGCATCGTTCCATTCAGGATGGAGGGTTTACACTAGGTGCGACTTATGTTTGGTCGTCATAGGCCTCCAGTGAGAAAAATCAAAAAGGTTATAACCGTAAATAAAATAATTAAATAATTTTATTTTGTTTTTCAAATGCTTATTACTCAGAAATGGTAACTCGAATAAAAAATCTGAGATCATCGCTGAATATGTGAGGGTATGTTTTCTTTAAGAAGATAAAAACCGTGGGCGGCGTGGGACACCAATGAAAGTTATATTTTTGTTGTAAATAAAATTATTATGTGAAAATTATTTTATTTTATAAATTCATAACATAAGAACGGTAACTCAAATTAAAAATCATCGAGTAATGTTGGGATATTTGGGGCGTGTTTCACTTAGGCGAAGACTATCCTCGACAGGCGCGAGGTAAGGGTGGCTGTTATTAATTTTCCCAACTTGTTTTCGTGTATGTTCATTAAATGATTGAGCGTCATTTTTTATCTATTGAACCATTTCTCGGATTAAAAATCCACGGTCACCGTTGAATTCGCAGCACTGAGATACGGTTAAGGGAAACATCATTTCGACCGTAGTAGGTCTGGAGAAAAAGGTAGTTTTTGGATCTTTTTAATAAAATAAATAAAATAACCTTATTATTTTATTTTTATTCTATTCCTCCAACGGACAAGTTGTACGGTGGGACCAGTGACATGTCAAGACAATAAATGGATTGAAACTCCAATCTGAGTAATAGCAAGGTTGTTGGAAATTAGAAAGCTTCATAATTAATGAGCCCCATTGACACCCCACCTTCTTACTTAACCACCTCTCCTACAAATATGGAGCTAGTTAAGTGGTATCAGAGAGAATAACCAAGAAGAAAATTGATGAAGGAACACTGTGACACAATACCCTTAGAAGACGAAGCTGACCCGGAGGGAGGTGATGGACAACACCGAACCACCAATGGGCGATGTGCGAGTGGTGTCTTTGGCAGCCGATCGTGAGAACTAAATACGCGGACCACTGAAAAAGGGAAAATGATTCTTTGATGTTTCAAGGTAGGGGTTATTTTTTTTGTGCCTTTTTTATTCCCTTTTTACCATTCATAAAATTACACGTAGAATGCAACTCAACTGACTAAGAGGTTGAACTGCGTTTCCTTCATCTTTGCGGTAGCTTATTACGGGGGGCCATGTGGGGTTTATCTTGATGATTGTTTCATTTCTAATTAAACCCTTACAACCCTTGTGTTTTCGAGCTAATGCGGAGAGCGTGAGCTTAACACACCCGTCCTGAACCATCCGCTATCTTGCTATTATTTCACCTCCATGGAGGATCACGAGCGCATCGATGCACACCGCAAGAGGAAGGCTGCGGCTCGACAGCCGTGACAAAGGACGGAGGAAGCTGACATGACGACCGACTGCAGGAAGGGAGGTGGCACGATTTTCATGCCACTGGAGAATGAAATTCATGGATGAAGCCAAGGTGGAGGCCGAACCCGCCTCAAGTGGGTTCCGTGGTGACTGAGCGGCGCCCACTCGACGCCCCCGCTTCATCAAAAAAATGGCCTCCGGTCTGTTTGGGAATCCAGGATGCCGGGGGGGGGGGGGGGGTTCACCCCCACGTCGTATCGAACCAGGTCGTCTCCCTCAAACCGTGTCACCACCCTCGAACCGGGCCACCGACCTCGCAGTGGGCCACCACCCTTAGACTGTGCCACTCCCATGCGGGCCGCCACCCTTGTGGGACGCCACCCCGGACCGAGATGCCCCCCCAAGAGGGCCAGGACTTCCCTTGGAGGGCTGCCCTATTTTGGCCAGGCCCCCCTTGCGGGCCGCCCATCTTGAGGCCCAGAGTACACATCAGACCAGTGGGCCGAGCCCACCTCGGCCCAGCCTAAACTGAGTGGTGTTGGGTCGGTCCGACCAGGTCAGACCATACCCGGGCCCAACCGGGCCTAGAAACAGTCAATGGGCCTTATATTGAGATCCATACACCCATTTGATGAACTACTTATGGTTTTGGGACCGTTGGAGCAAGACAGTCCCATTGACTTACTCCATTACAGTTTTGGAGAAACATGGAGTGCAGCCGGGTTCGATCACACCTGAATCTAACCAGGCCCTTAGCACTGAAATGCCAATAAGTCACAGGCCGATCATCCGATTGACATACTATCTATCACGATGGAACCATTACGAAATGGATTCCTTTAAGTTACTATTAAGTTGAGATTAGAGGTATTCATTGTATGAGCAATATCTCGTGGGTCGATTCTATGGAACTCAAGTGCACCATGTGCGTGGAATCCAGTGGCTGGCAGTGAGGAAAATGCTGGAGATAGATCATAGAGAGTTTAGCATCCAATTCTCCCATGTGGGTCAGTTCATGCCGATCCTATGTGGGTTAGTGCTCAGAGATCCTGTGTGGGTCAGTGCATACCATTCCTATGTGGGCCAAATCCTATGTGGGTCAGCGCTCAGCAATCCTGTGTGGGTTAGCGCATACCGATCATGTGTGGGTTAGATATTATGTGGGTCCATGGGGGTTTGTTTCCTTTCAACTCTAGGCTGGTCTGATCCTTTTTGGTTCAATTTCCATATGGTCAAAAGCAGTGCCTCTTGATGGAATATGATGATCTAGTTTTGCGACTAATCATATGCACTTCTATACTAAACTGAAAACCTGTTTGTGAGTTCAACCTTTTATCTTCATGGTGCTATCTTCATGGTGTTACCTGTGTTTCCCATCTACATTCATGGTGTTACCTTCGTGGTGTTATCTTCATTGTGTTACATGTGTGGTAAATCTATTTTCATTGTGTTACCTCTGTAGTGCATCTATCTTTGTGGTGTTACCTGTGTGGTACTTCTACCTTCCTGGTGTTACTTTTTTGGTACTTTTACCTTCACGGTGTTACCATTTTGGTATTCTTCCCTCTTCTATGAGATGGGTATATCATGATATCTTAGGTATATGTATGGTGATATATCTAAGTAGTGTTGAGTTCTATTTCTTTGTGCCCTGTAGTTCTTCCTTTGTGGAACACTAGGAGACCTATGAGTGCCTTGGGGTCCCAACTGAGTATCATTATACTCACCCTACACGAGCTTCGCCCTCACCTTATTGTGTCTTGTGCAGATGATGTACAACATTGATCAAGGATGAGGGAGCTAGGACTGGATGGTGCTTGGATCTGGACCATTTGGTGTGACGTGACGTAGGGACAAATGATCATGATTTGTACCTGCCCTTCAGGTAGGATCCTTGGTGGATGAACCATGAGATTTTTTGTACCTTTTTTTGTATTTTTACTTTTCAGTTGTACTTGTACTTTTTCAGTTGGGCTGGTATTTTGACCCCTTTACATTCATCACTCTTTTTATTACAGTAGTTTACATTGTGGTTATATCTAGCTGTGTTCTAGTCATTGTAGTTTCTTCTTGTTGTGTTCTTGAACTATGTGTCTGTATGATAAAAAGTAAATTCCATCCCATATTAGGGGTACACCTTTCTAGTGCTTTTCTCCATCCCCTGGCCTATGGAAGGTAGGATTTGGGTAGTCACGATAGGGGCCCTGGGGACGGTTCGTGAAAAATTGGTATAATAGGAGTTTGGTTACACTGAATAACTAGGACTCTGATCTTTAATGTGATACAATTTCATTAAGTGTTATGAGTGTGTTTTTCAGTTCAGGGAGTCCAGTGTTGGTGTGGTGACCGAAGTGTCCATACATCAAGACACTGAATTAGATTTCCATCTCAGTGCATGAAAAAACTGATTGTGTGTACTTTTAAATAGTTTTTATTTTGATTTCATTAGAGTAAACTCACCAAGTATAACATAGTGACCATAGCACACAAATTCCTTATCATGATGATGCTGCATAGATAGCCAGCTCGGATTCTTAAGAGAGTATAGGATGATGGCACACCGAGCGAAGAGGCCTTGGTGTAGGGTGCTTTTATGGCGTTAGCACCATTAGGTGTTGTACCAGCAGCACCACTAACCATTGGAAAAGAATTACCACTAGCCCCACTAGTAGAGTATGTACTCCGACTGATCATGTTTCATGAATTCCAGCGATAGATGCCTCTGAGGTTTCGAGGTGTGTAAGATTCCTAGGTAGTTGAGGGATGGCTGGAGGCAGTTTCATTAGTTTTCCTCCTTTTTGAGACATCAGTAGACCATATAGGGATCCTAACTACTAGACTATTCTAGTAGATGACAATAAGGATGATTCTTAGGATAATGTGGCTTTGGTACATGGACCAATGACCGAGATGGTACCTTCGGGTAGTGTTCAAGCTATATCACTGCACGTTGGTCAATAGTAACAACCATCAGTACTATTAAAGGACACATGCAGGCTTAGTGCCTTACCAGTGATTCGACATCAAATACCCCTTAGGTTCCAAGGAAAGAATGACTCGATGTTAGATATGTACTACCTTAAATAGGCAGTTGAGAGTTCCCTAGAGCTTCTACAGCTTCGGTAGGACGACATGTAGATAGCTGAGTATTCATCTTGGCATACCGACCATTCCTAGTACTCGATGAATATGATCCGATTAGTTCGTCAAGGCATGGACTTCTAAGAATGGTTTCATTAGCGTGATCAGAGCCACTAGAAATTCTCTATGCATTCCCTCCTATGATTGGGTGCTAGAGAGAACCTTTGTGGTTGAATGTACTTTGGATGAGCGGATACAACCAGTGAATGTTAGATGTGGGAATGCATGAAACTGGTGCTAGTCTCAGAGACATGGGAATGTAAAACGTTTTAGGAAGTGTATTTTATTGGGAAAAACAAATCTGCTGCATTGCAGATGTTGGAGTAAATCTTGGAGAGCAGAATGAGGTGGTGTACATTTCGATATGTTACAACAAGCACCTCAATGGGGTCCCCACTAGGACAATGGTTCTTGAGGATAGGGGGACTAGCTATATGCAGTCATGGAGTGTGACCCAAGGGATCCAATAATGGTTGGTGGTACAGTCTATGTCTACCACTTGTTGTCGTATTAATAGACATATCAACTAATCATTCCTTCTTACCAGGGATCTTGTTCAAGACATAGAGTTTTCAGTTAAGCTGTTGAATTGACCATCGTGTCTGGAGATAACTTTGGGAGAAGACTCATCAATCACACATATGCTGACTATGTGATCTGACCCTAGAGGCGAGAGTTTCAGTTGGAACCTAGTGGTGACACTATTGAGGACTTACAACGTTAGTTTGGGTTTAACTGGACATCCATAGTTCATACTCAGATTGACTGAAATTTGAAAAAAAGGTTGTGGTTTGTCTAAAATATTGGGATGGGGTTTTCCTTATTCGGAGAAAAAAAAGGAAACCTGTGGAGCACAGGATAATCTCTTTTATTGGAGGGTTTGGTCGATCACTCGTGATTCGGCCAGCCTAAACCTTGTGGAAGCAGAAGCTTTGTGTTTTTAGTTCCCAACCAGAGTGGATAGAGTTCATCCAAGACTATGAATTTGAGATAATACATACTCTTGGGAAAGGGATAGTGGTAGTAGATGCACTCAGCAGGAGGTCTAGTCTTCGGCTATTGAGTGATGCGTCAGAGTAGCTAGTCACATAAAACATATCCTTCATATATAGAGATAAAGCTTCTTACATCCAGTCTATGACTGTCACTCCCCAACTCCTTCAGCATTTCAGGGAAGCACAACATGGGTACATTGACTGTGAGGCACTACGTGATCAAAAATCCTTAGGGAATTCAACAAATGTATTTCTTGAAGGTGGGTATCACGTCGTCCTTTTTAGAGGTCGTACCATGGTACCGGTGGCTCTTCAAGTGGAGGTGTTGAGGGAGTTCCATATGTTGGCTCTGGAAGTACGTCCCGGTGTTTTAAAGATGTACCAGGACCTCCGATGTTAGTACTGGGGGTCGGTGATTAAGAAAGTAGTGGTATAATTTGTATCATGACGTATCACTCATATGAAAATGAAGACTACACAAGGTAGGCATAATTATTATGCCAACATGATTTGGAGACCCTTGGAGTTCTAGGAGGTGGACCACGTATTCTTACAGTTATCTCCTCGATGAGGACAGTAGATATTTGGCCGAGTTGACAAGTTATCACTAGGTATTATCCGTCCTTCTCTGATACTTCAAAGGATTGGTGAGGTAGCATCCCACTTGTCTCTTACACCATAGTAGTAGAGGGTTCATAATGTCTTCCACATATCCCAGCTGAGGAGATATGTGCACGACCCATCTCACATCATAGACCATGACGATCTAGACTTCAATGATGGGGTGAATTTTATGGAGGTTCTAGTGATGATTGAGGATTTATAGGAGAAGGTCCTTCATGGGCGATCAATACCTCTAGTGTGAGTATGTTGGCAGCACGAGAACCTCTAGGAGAGCACATAAAAACATGATGTTTAGATTCGTGCTTAGTACCCTCTTTTGGGTGTTTTTCCTTTTCTTGTCTTTCAAGACATAGAGACCTTAAGTGGGGAGAATGTAATGTCCCAGAATTTCCATATAATTTAATTTTTATATGGATTTTTTTCAAGACCATGAAATATGAGGTGCATTATTCTAAGGCATGAAGTGCCTAAAATGATCTGTCAATGTTTTTTAAGCTTTATTTAGTGTGTGTAAGAAATTTTCCAGAAAATGTGGAATAACACTTAAACAGTTTCTCATATCATAAATATGTTGGCACCGTTGCATTCAAGATGGTGATTTTACCCTAGAAACGACTTATATTTGGTCGGCACATGCCTCTAGTGAGAAAACCCGAAAATGGAATAACCCTAAATAAAATAATAAAATAATGTTATTGTATTTTCCAAATTCTTATAACTCACAAACAGTAACTCAGATTAATAATATGAGACCACCGATGAACTCATGAGGGTATTTTTTCTTTGGGCAGATACTAACCTTGGTCGGTGCGGGCCACTAGTGAATGTTAGTTTTTGGCCGTAAATAAAATAATTAAGTTAAAATTATGTTATTTTAAAATTCATAGCTTCTAAATGGTAACTCGAATACAAAATACAAGAGTACGGTCCGGTTTGTTTGTTCTTGCTTCACATAGGTAGAGACTAACCTTGATAGGCATTGTATAAGGGTGACTGTTATTAATTTTCAAAACTTTTTTTCAGGTGCGTTTAGTAAACACATGAGCAGTGTTTTCTAACTTTTGAAGCATTTTCCAAATTAAAAATATGAGGGCACCGTTTAATCCATAGTGTCGAGATTCACCTAAGGGATAATTCACATCGATCGTAGTAGGTCCAAAGAAAAAGATAGTTTTTGGAAATTTTTATTAGAATAAATAAAACAACATTATTATTTTATTTCTATTCTATTCCTCCAATGGAGAAACAGTAAGGTGTGATCAGTGACATGTCAAAAGAATAAATTGATTGACCCTCTAATCTGAGTAACAAAAACATTTGGGAAAATTAGGATCCTTACTAATTAATGATCCCCATTAACTCTCTGCATTGTTACATACACCCCCTCTCTTATAAATATTGATCTAGGGAAGGGGTATTAGAGAGAATCATCAAGAAGAAAATTTTCGAAAGAATTTCGTGATTCCAGACCCATAAAAAATGAATCCGACCCAGTAGTAAGTGACAGACCACATCAATCCACTAATGGGTGATGTGTGAGTGGAATCTTTGTGAGCTGGTCATGAGAACTAAGAACACAGTTCACTGGAAAGCGCAGACGATTATCCTACAATTCAAGGTATGGGGTTATTTTCGTTGTTCATTTTTCCCCTTTTATCTTGTTTGAAAGATTATACAATGAACACGGGTCAACCGAATAACGGGTTGAACTGTGATTATTTTGCCTTTGCGGGAGGTTATTGTGGGGATCCATGTGGGGTTTATCTTGATCATTGTTTCATTTGTTATGAAACCCATAAACCCCTCGTGTTTATGAGCTAACAAGGAGGGAGCAGGCCTAACGAACATGGCTTAAACCCTTCACTATCATTCTATTCTTACACCTCCATGGAAGACCACGAGAACATTGACACATGCTGCAAGAGGAGTGTCATGGTTCATCAGCCACGGAGAACATAGAAGGCGGCCTACATGACATCCGGACGCGGGAAAGGAGGCGACGTGACCGCCGTGCTGCTAGCGAACGAATTTTACAGCTGAAGCCTCCGCAGAGGCTGAACCTGCCTTTGGGGGCTTCCGTGGCGACTGAGAAGCACCCACGTAGTACCGCCGATTCGTCATCCTAATAGCCTCCTAGACGTTTGGGAATCCTAGAGGTCAGCAGGGATACACCCCCACGTCAGATCAAACTGGGCTGCCACCGTCGAAACAGACTGCCACCCTTGAAACCGGCCACCAACCTTGAACCGGTCCGCGACCCTCAAACTGGGCCACTATCCTCAAACCGAGAAACTTCCCTTAAACCGGGCCGCGCACCTTGAACCGTTTATCCCCCCTCAAACTGGGCTGTCGTAGTCAGACTGGGTTGCAGCCCTTCCGCCATGCATCCACACATAGACCGGGTTGCTGCCCTTAGATCTGGCCACCGCCCTCACACTAGGCTACTACCCTCAGAGCTAGATGCCACCATTGGAGTGGGCCACCACCATAAGACCAGGAAACTACCCATGTGGGCCGCCTCCCTAGTGGTTTGCCGCCCCCCATAGGACGGACCACCGATTGAGGGCCACCCTATTCTTGTCGGGCCACCCTATTCTGGTCGGGCTGCCCTTGCGGGCCGCCCCTCTTACAGGATAGACCAGACATCGGCCTAGTGGGCTGATCCCAACTCAGTCCAACCTAGACCGAGTTTGGCCGGGTGGGACCGAGTAGGTCGGACCGGACACGGGCCCATCGGGCCCCAAAATAGTCATGGGACCTTATCATGGGAACCAGATCCTCATTTAATGAGCTGTCTATGGAGTTGGGGTCCTTGGAGTGAGACTGTCCCTTTGATTTATTATATTATAGTGTTGGAGAAACTTGGAGTGTGATAGGGTTGGATCACACCTGAATTTAACTGGTACATCGACACTGAAATTCCTTTAACTCACAGACTGGCGTTCGATTGATGTGTCATCTGTCACATTAGAAACCTTACAACACAGTGGTCCATTGGGTTACCCATTAGTGGATATTAGAGGTTGGTGAGGTATGACCGATATCTTGAGGGCAGATTCTATAGATCTCAAGTGCACAGGGTGCGAGGAATCCAGTGGCTCGTAGTGAGGCGGAGGTTAGAGACAGATCATACGGAGTTTAGCGCTCAACAATCCTATATGGTTCAGCGCATGTCAATCATGTGTGGGTTAGATCATATGTGGGTCTTCCCTAAAAAATCCTCTATGGGTGAGAACATACTGATCTTGTGTGGGTCAGATACTATATCGGTCAGCGCTCATCGATCCTGTTTGAGTCAGCGCACACTAATACTGTGTGGGTCAGATCCTGTGTGCGTCAGTGGGGGTTAGTTTTTTATTGACTATGGGATGGTCAGATCTTATGTGGATAATTGTGGGGGTTAGTACATATCGATCATGTGTGGGTAATACTCCATATTGTCAGATGTAGTGTCGTTGACAGAATAAGATGATCTAGCTTCGCGACTAATCATCTGCACTTCTATACATCACTGAAAACCTTATTTTGAGCTGATTTTTTTATCTACATGGTGTTAACTTCATGGTGTAACCTATTTGGTACTTCTATAATTGTGGTGTTACCTATGTGGTACTTCGACCATTGTGGTGTTACCTATTTGGTGTGATCTTCTTAGTGTTACCCGTGAGGTACTTTTAATTTGTGGTGTTACCTGTGTGGTAAATCTATCATTGTGGTGTTACCTGTGTGGTACTTTTACCTTCGTGGTTTTACCTTCATGGTGTTAACTATATATTAATTTTACCTTTGTTGTGTTACTAGTGTAGTACTTATATCTTCGTGTTGTTACCTCTGTGGTATTCTTCCCCCTTGTATGAGATGAGTATATCTTGATAACTTAGTTATAGGTACAACGTTCATAAAGGATGAGGGAGCTTGGACTGGATAGTGCTTGGAGCTAGGACTGGATGGTTCTTGGAGATGGTCCTTTTGGTGTGACATGGTGCATGGACTAGTGATCATGAGTTGTACCTACCCTTCAGGTAAAATGCTCATTGGATGATCCATGTGATGTTTTTTACCTTTCAGTTGTATTTGTACTTTTTAGTTGTACTTTTACATTTTTTGTTGGTCATGTATTCCATCCCTTTTACTTTCAGCACACTTTTTACAATAATAGTTTACTTTTTTGTTATATCAATTTGTGTTATAGTCTGTGTTGTTTCTTCTTGTTGTGTTCTTGATCTATGTTTATGTACGGTAAAAAGGAAATGCCTTCACATATTGGGGATACGCCTTTACGGTGGTAGTCTCTAGTCCCAGACCTATGAAAGTCGATGTGGGGTAGTCACAACACTGCCCCTGGTGGACTGGTCGTGAGAAACATATCTTGCACGCCCCCAAAAATATATAATTCATGGGAACTAAGCCTTTAGGGTTACAAAATGTTAATGATTAAGGTCTTATAATGTTCTTTTTTTAGAAGGCATATAAAATATGGATTTTAAATGGTTTTGAAAGTCTCAAAATAAACATATTCATATTATGAATATTAATTCCTGTCGGAAATATCAATTTATATCATTCTATATATATATATATATATATATTATTTTGAAATTTTATTTTTTTATCATATATTTAAAATTAAATTTAAGTTTTTTATAAAATGGAATGCATTGAAATTTATAAAACTAATTTTTTGTGTAAGTATTCCAAAAATAAAATATACATGTATATATATATATATCCAATTGAATATAATGTATATGGTATATAAAACCCTTTCATTAAATTCATTATAATCGAATAAAAATAAAATATAATCAAGATAATATATGATAAAACTAGAATCATACTCTCCCCATTCTATAGTAGATATTAAACACCAAAGAAATTTGCAGTTCTAAATAAAGGTTCTAAATTTAAATAATAATACTCAATAGGAACCATAATTAAAATAATATTTTAGGATATTATATTTATAAATTATAATCATCTATTATTATGAAAATCATATGATAATAAAAAATCATAGTATTTTATAAATGAAAATAAAAGTAATGCCATACCTAGAACATATCTCTTATATGTGTCTATAATCATATTTTTTATTTTGAATAAATCTATTATATAATTATTAGTAAGAAATAATAAAAGATATTTAACATATTCCAAATTAAAAAAAATTAAATTTCACCCAAAAATGGAATGGGAATAAAGGCACCATAGGTATATTAGTTACCGAGAATCTAGGTTTCAATGGAGGATGTTCATTGAGGCTTGTACCCCAATACCATTATGCCACGACCGTTGTGACCTCAATATGGAATTTCATATGCATGAGGGCCAAAACATAACTCCTAAACAACTAAAGACTATTATCACCATAAAAAATTGATGTTGACGAAGATGACCATCAATAAAAACATGAATTATATATTCATAATGATGCCATAAAATACATCATATCTTCTAAAAAAGTGAAAAATTATTCCATGAAAAGAATAAAATATTTTTTTATATCATTTAGATATCAACAGAACCCAATTACACTATCCCCTAGTTTTATCTCCATAAGATTATTCTATCACAATAAAAATGAATCATCATTACTGAATAAAATATATTAAATTAAAATCATAAAAAAAACATAAAAGGCATTTAGAAAGACTACAATAAAGGAACAATGTCAGATAGAAATAGATATATAAGAGATTTAGAAACCTCTAATTTAAAGAAGGAGAATGAATAATATAGAGAACCCAAATGAGAACACCCATCCTCACCAAATGGAATTGAAAATAATGAAATTATTATGATATATAATGGAAAAAAATTATATGAAGACTATATCACATAATCCCAAAGAGGCATCCTTCTTACACGATTACTGAAATGCCACCCAATGGTAAAAATAATCTTTAATTATGAACTAAATACAAATAAAATATTAAAAAATACTAAAAAAATCATAAAAGGTAAAACAGTTGCACTTTGGGATAGAATTATAACCATAATAATATAAAGATGGTTACATTATGGAAATCTTTTCCAATTTAATTATAAGTTATAATATCAGTTATAGTCTTAAAAAACTATATAAACAAGAAATATCCAATAATAAAAGAAATAGAACCACTAATTATGTACATGGAGTAAATAATGCTATTAGAAAAATAAAATAGGGTCACAAAAAGGGGAATCCATAGAAAATTATAAACTATAGGGGCTAGCCATTAAAGAAACCCTATAACCAAAATCAAGAGACAAGAGAAGGATGAATGTGAGGACACATAGAGAGGGATTGAGGGAGTATCCTATAAAGGTAAAATGGATTTTGAGATCCCACAATCATGCTAATGCTTAATGGGAACCCAATAAGTGATAGAGTAATAAAGAGTTTCTACTCCATGACCCCAATTGAAAACCATGTTAAACCGTATTTACAATATAGAAAATTTATGAGTATTTAAAATTCTCGAGTATAAGTATTAAATATGTATTTATATTTATAAATGGATTTATTATATATTTATCATGAGATATACAAAAATTAAAACATGGTAAATTCTACAGAAATAAATTTTTATATATTTTAAGTTCACAGAGATTCTCCTACCTACATTAATGATGATATTTCTGAATAATTTTTTATTCAATAAAACCAAAAAAAATAATGACGTAGGTTTTCTACATCTGGTGTTTTAATTAGACAATTAAAAAATGTTTGTACCTTGAAATAATACATGAATTATCTATATAGGTCATTTCATGTATTGAATTTCTCTGAGGTCACACCTTACAGCGCAACATGTTTTTCTATTTCCACATAATATTTTATTCAAATAATTTTGACTATAAAAAATGATAATTTTTCACAATAATGATAAATTTAAAATAGATTTTATGAAAATTTATATTTTAACAATAAAAACCATGTCATTTTAAACATATCCTAAAATAAATAATGATTTTTTATACACTACATCATTGTTTGGGAAAAATGTATTTATTATTTATTTTTTCAATAATCATCTAATTAATTATTCATTAAAATGTACTATTAAATAACTAAGGGATTTTTTAGACATATCTATGACCCAAATAAAATGGATGAAAAAATAAAACCCAACCACATGATCTACTAGGATAGTAAATGTTAAAATGAAAATAATTTAATTTAGGATAATTGATTATGATATTGATCAAGTAGTTCAATTTATATAACCAATATTATGTTTTATTTATATAAAGGGTTAATACAATTTGGAATTTTGGTGAGTGGGAATGATGAAATCTGTGTTATATATTGATAAAAAAACAAGACATGTGTCGATATAATTTATTCATTTTATTTATGAAAATGAGTATTGATGAGTTACTTTATATGAGTTTCACATGTTCAGTATATAACAATTAAACTAAATTTAATAAAAAATTGAAATATATTACTATAAAAGGAGTTCTTATACGATATACAAAACCTATTATAGTTTAAGTATAATTAATGTGTTTCAATATATAACTCTTCATTTATTACTTTAAATTTATAAACTCAACGTCATTATTAATTCTATATAAGATAATGGGGTTATATATTTCATAGAATTGATAATGTTTATTCACATTCAAACATTTTTGGTACAAACATAATAAAACCTCAGTTTCATGTGAAATATTTTAAAAAATTAAATGATTATATAATTATATGACCATTGTAAAAATTATTAAAAATGTTTAAATATAAATTAGATTTAATATTTATATATTTTGTGTGACCTATTTTTGTAAAATTAAATATGATGTATCTAACTAATGAGAATTAATGATTTAGTTAATGTATTTATATGAAGTATTTTATTATAAAATTATACGGTTTATAAATATGAATTTAATTATTATAATTTTTTATATTATTAGTGTGTGACCTATCATGGGGTCAATATTAATTGAATATTATAACCCATGTAAGAAATGGTATAGTGGGGCTCAGGTCGTCTCTAGAGAAAATAATGTGATAAATGTGTTTTTATCTTGTTGAATGGGTTTGAAATGTAGAAAAAATGGATTAAATTTAATAGATTTGATATTAACATTGGAGATCGTGGTATAACCTTGTAATACTCTACTCAATAATCCATGATATATTGTTAAATTATTCTACCCTATCATTCTATTGTCAAAGGAAATGTCCCATATTATCCTATAATATAAGATTCATTTTATAATAAAAAGGAAAAATAACATTTATATTCTTTTTCCTCAACTAGATTACTTATTGACTACCAGTAATCAACTTATAATCATCAAATGACTAATAATCATAGTAATGACATAATTCCCAACCTGCATATGTCTGTAACCACTAAAAAATTAATGTATAATTTAAATGAAATGAGTAGTTGAAATATCCTATAATATACATATAAAAACACATTCATTTAAGTGAGTAGAAATGAATTATTTGAACAATCCCCACACACCAATGAATATTTATATAATTATATAAAAATGGTGGCGGATTCATGGAAGTCATCAAAATTTACGAGGTTAGTAGTATGGGATCTCTCAACTCCTTTGGTGGATTTAGAAATTTCTTGAAATTTCAATAAGGAGATGTTTCTATATTGGATGATTGATACATATCATGATCCTTGAGAATGGGTTGTTTTAGTTGAGGAAATATTCAAGAATTCCTCTTACTTAAATATTCCACCAATGATCAAGCTGCATTCCATATTTAACAATACATGCTAAAATGCATCATTGTATGGTAGAGAAGTGGATGTTTTGGTATTACACGACATCAAATGGGGAATTTATGAGGATTTCCCATGTTGGTGTAATATTATACATCATCTAGGATTCAATAGATCATGTTTTGGACTATACAAGTTATCTTGAGGGCCTTTATAACAACTAGTGAAATGGGTTTCCCAATTAATCATATACATGAGTTTACTTCACTTATATAGGCATGGTACTTACGGTTAGGTGAGTTAATAGGTACAATCATAAATATTCTATTTATAATAAATATTGTTGAGACCGACATCAAATTGGCATTGGACTGCCAGAGCAGGCCTGCACTGGACTAGGAATATGTAATTAATCATGGTTTTGTGATATCTTTTTATCGAATATAGTAGTTAATTTTGTGAGGTTGAACATGGAGAATTGATTTACCATAATGGAAGTGATATTACATTCAAGATAAATCTTGTATAATGGTATAATTATGTTTTTCATGGATGTATCAATTTTTTTTGAACTTAGCCAACTTTATTCAGATTCAAGTGGCAAGGAATGTTAGTAATAGAGATTATATTTTTTGTATACCATAGAATAGCTTATGTGTAAAAATTTTCTATACTTGATCTGACACATTAGGGGTGTGAGAGGTATCCTCTAGTATTCATCTACCTACAGAGGGAACAAAACACATCTAACAACAAAATATTTTGACCTTAGATTTATAACCATGTTCCACCTACATGAATACTAGTATCACCCTCATCCTTACAAATACTTTTAACATTAAAAAAAATTATTTTCAATCCACCATTATATCTCAATTCATTGATCTATTATAATTATGGTTCGAGTTTCATATTAAATAATCTTCTTGAATTGATCTCTATAAATTAAAAAATCATTTTTCTTGCGATCATATATGTTCATATAATCTATAGGTGTTATTGATCAATGTGATTACCTAGCCATGCTAATTTATTTTTCACTATGTAGATTTGAATATGGTCTCTACCTCCTTCGTCTTCATCCATCATGCATTCATGCCTTAGTTGGTCATCCCCTTTCTGGATTCTTATGTTTAGAAACCATGAGTTTGGGTATCTGGTTATGGGGTTCATATAGGTTAGTCTAAGATATTTGACAAGTGGAAGTGGTTGGTTTGTGGATGTTGGGTGGCACAATTGAAGAACATTGGTATCAAGGGTTTCATTATTCACATTAATATCAAATATTAGGCATGGTATATGAATATTAGAAATCCAATATGATCTTATTTTTCTAATGGTAGTATATGGATTTAGTAGATTATGATAGTAGAAACTATAAAACTAGTAAGAGTGTTTTTTGGTATAAAATTTCCTCATTTTGGAAAACTTAACGGAATCATAATAGTTTTGGTAGTAAAATAAATTCAATAGAAATTGATATTTTCATCTGGCATTATAAAACCAACTTTGGAATATTTTATTAAATGGAATCAAGGCATTAGAAATTGATACCAAAAACGATATGGGTACTGGATGAATATTTATTGATTGTAGTAGTTTTTTGTTCCTCTATCATGGTCTCAAAATTTTTATCTTCAAATTTCTAGCATGTATAAATGATATAAACTATTTTTTTAGTTTAGTCATATCCCATATTATATCTAATTTTATAGAAATATAATTAAAAACAAATCATATTTCCCTATGATAAAATAAAAATTAATTTTCAATTGATTTATATTAAAATGTATTTTTATAAATCTTTGTTTATTTCACATTATCAATAATAATTTTCAATTAATTATTTTTCATATTTTGAAAAAATTTATTTAAAATTTTGAAAATCTACTCAAAAAATCCAATTTTATTTATTAAAATTAAAATTCATAAATTTTAAATTTTTTTAAAAAAACCATTTTTGTTATTTTTGATAAATTCAATAATAAATAAAAAAATTTAAAAAAATTTAAGGACATAATTTTATATTGAATCAAATAGTTGATCTCTCAAATCTAAGTTAGGATTTTGGTTCACCATTACCTAAAAAATAAAAATATAACCTTAAGGATAATGTTTTACTTCATTTTGCAATATATTATTTCTTCTTAAAAAATATAAAACTTTATGTTAACCAAAATTATAATTAAAATATGTGTTACTTTATCATTTAAATTAAGATAAAATGTTCAAAATTTTGGGCAAACATTGATCCCACACACATGAACAATTACACTTCTGAGAGAATTTATCATTTAATTCCATTATTCAAAAAAAATTCATAATTTTTTTTTCTCCTTTCCAACATCAATACACAAGCTGGAATTAAAATAAACTAGAAAATTTATCAACTATGTTTTGTTTCTTACTATATGACTTTCAAAAATGTTTTATCATTTTTGATCAAATTTGAGTTCTTTGAGTGAAATATCAATATTTAAGTGGAATTAAAATTTTATCAAGTATTACCTCCATTAATTTATCATTACTAAGCTTTATAAAATGTATTTATTTTTCACACATTCTTAATAGTTCATAAATGAAATTATTTAATGTCAATTTCTCACTTCTTCATCTGGGTTTGATATCCCCCTCATAGGAATGAATTTATTTTTGAAACAGGATCACATAAAAAATTTGTTTTAATATATTCATTGCCATGTATGTGAGAGGTGGTATAAAATTCATTAATTAAACAAGTAAATTTGGGAATTAACTCACAAATCCCATGCCAATATATCAAAGATTCATTATTGGATCCAAATTTACAATTTTTCTCTCAATTCAAAGGAATTATATGGATGTATTTGATAGAGGATACATAAGATTATATTCATTAATAATGGTTATGTTAATTAATATTGAGTTAAACATTTCAGTGACCAAGTGTTATAATTATGATTTAACAAATATTGTATTCAATTTTAATTCAATTTTCCTTATAAAAACACAAAATTTCAATATGTCCAGGGCTATGTTCACACAAAAATCATTCACATTAATTAATTAAAAATCAATCTATTTCATAGATCTATAATGGTACTTTAATTAGATAGGATATAATTTGGGTTAACTTTTCCTATCTTAAAATCTCAAAAAGGCCTAGAAAAGAAATCCCTTAAGAAAATATGTAAGGACTCTATAACTTCTATTTTCTCCATTTTTTCTTTCAATATAAGGTTAATTAGTTTATTTTTTTTAATTACATAATAATAAATTTATAAAATATAAAAATACCTAAAAATTATCTAAATAATCTCACAGTAGAGGGTAAGGTAGTGTTGATATGGAATCATCCTTGATGTTCTCAACATCAATTCCATTATTTTAAATTATATGGCCCAAAACATTTCCCTTTTACCTAATAAAATTGAACATATCACAATATATAACCAATTTTTTCCTAATGAAAAATTCTAATACCTTTTCCAAAATTTATTGTTACTTTTAACAATAGTTTATTAAATATTGAAGGCATTGAGGAAAACAACATAATAGTTTTAAATCAATTATAAATATGTACATACCAATAAACACTAAATGGTTCGAGACGAATTTATAAACTAATTATTTGATTGGAAAAATACCAGAATGGGATTTTAAAAATGGTATATTGTTATCCATCCTTGGTAATTAGAAATTGAAAATACAAATAAAACCCCTAATGATATTAGTAGTGAACTTTCCTGAACAATCTATCCCACATTTGGAACACAATGGATATGGAAGAAAGATATATTTTATTACATTGTCCAATATCCTATAATATATATAGACTTTCATACTATTAAAATTTCTTTTTTGTTTTAACCCATTAGTTTTATGTTTCATGAATGTGTATATCGTTTTATTTGGGAAATTTGAATGGGACTCAACCATTGGGAGAAAAGGACGCGGTATATTATTCTATCATTTAATTTTTTTTCTTTTATTTTTTGACTACTTATATTAGGTTCATGTTAGGCATTTATTTAGGTTGACTCACTAGCTTTGATTTCTTTTCATGAAAATGCATATGCATATAAGAGGTATGTATAATTATCAGGATTCTCCCTACCTTTATTCATATAGACATTGAAATATATTTTATTATTTAAAACATTTAGTGATATTATATAATCATAATATTATTCACTATTATGAGAAAATGGTTTTTATTTTCCCTTAAAAATTATTATTTCTCTTTTAATGGTTGAAACTAATGTTTTAGTTCATGAATGTATTAAGAGACATATTCAATAACACAAAATGGGTAGGTAGTGGCTCAATAGGAAATAGGTATATCAACATTGGTAGGTTTTAGTTATCCCATTTCTAGATAAATAAGAATAAATCATTAAATTAATTGATTATCCTAAATAATCTATTTCATTAGAAAACCGTATACTTTTTTATGGTGTTGGGGATATTGAATTTTCCTAGATCATGATTCTCTATAAGAACGTGTGGGGTAACATGGGAAGAAATATAAGTACAAAATCATACTTCTTAATTACCTTGAAATATCATTATCATATTTCACATGTCTTTAATGAATTTTTCTTATCATTGATTTTTTTAATGAGATATAATAGAGGAATAATGATTTCTACCTTCATTAATATTTTTAGAATTTATTATTTTAGTGATGATTCATTATTATTATCAGGTTCATTTATACTTATAGGGAAGTGTGTTTGGAATTAATATGGGTATTGTACTATGAATTTTTCATATCATTCATTTATGTATCCTTTATTGGATCATATTTTTGTTCTTTTTTATGAGAATATTAATCGTTTACAATGGGATGTCAAATTCAATATTATATATCCATTTGTAATTCTACAATGCTTCCCATATCATTCCAACTACTTAATATAATGAAATTAAAATTTATTTTGTGGATATGTATTTTATGATTAGGAATATTAACTAAGAAATGATTGATATGGTTATTAGGTCATCCCATGAGCTGTTCTAACTGTCCTTTTAATTCTTTTAACTCAGATCCTTGAATTTTGAGAGCTAGTTGTTGACTATTTTGGGACTCTATTACCTACCTCATCATGTCCTTCAGGGAATGAAAATTAGCTTTTAGGTATTTGTTACTAGTTGATGACAAAAAAGGTGGCCTCTAGGTTAGAGGGGGTTGGAAAATATATTGAGAATCTTATTAGAAATCTAATTAGAATGGTAACCTTAGAGTCTCTTAGCACCATCTCAAAACTAAATTTTGAAAATTTCAGTAAATCATTGGTGTTCACTTAGTTGACTCTTGAACTATGTATAGTCATCATATTGTCTCTTTAAGTCCCTTGAAGTTTAACTAGGTGGAATCCATCCATGTTGTACTCTAGAGAGTAGAAACAATGGCAGAACCAAGGGGGTGTGGTGGGTTATCTCCCCTTCATCTTGTTCATAGATATTTATCCATAATGAGAGATTACCTCATTAATTTTATATTCAAATAAATGTGGTTTGTAAATTTTTACCTTATGTGACCGTCTAGTTTAATTTCTTATTACAAATTGTTGGGAATTTATTCATATCATCTCAACGAGTTAACAAACCTCATTATGTGACTTCTTAATTAGTACTCCTTCTAAAGAATCATATAGTAGTTTCAAGTCATTTTCTATAAATACATGGTAATATTATCCTAATAAGGTATTATTTTTAATGAGATAGTGTTGGTATATTGTTTTCAATTTATTTAACCATTCCCAAAACTCATAGATAGTTTCTCTAGATTAATGTGTAATTTTAAAGATATCGTTACTTAATTTAAAAACTCTTAAAATAGAGAAAAATTATTGTATGCCACACTATTTATTTTCCCATAAAGTTCCTTTTCTTGGTTGTATATTATAGAGAAACTTAGTGGCTTCTCTTTCCAAGAATAAGGAGAAACCGATATAGATTTTTCGAACCATAATAACTTCTATAGTTATAAAAAAATTATATTTATTTAAATGAAATCAAATTACTATTGGGGTCTTTATCTAATAGTCCATGAAAATTATTAAAAATTCTAAAAAAAATAGTTTTATTTTCACAATCCTATTAATAAATTAATTTTAGCTATTGGTTACTAATGTTGAAATTAGATGAATACATTTCCTATGAAGTCATAATCAATTGAGGGAGAATATCTTCAATTTTTTGACTTACTATTGTAACAATATTGGATGCGGAATTTGAGGAAGGGGAGTAATCCAAAGAACTAGAAAAATAACATTTTACCTCGTTTTTAATGATTTTATAGATTTTGAATTCTTATGATCATAGTTCCATCATCATCTAGATAATAACCAATCTGGTTGGTTGAAGTTGATTTTTTTTAATCATTTTAAAAAAAAATATTTAAACACTAACACTGGCTCTATGGACACTGGGGTTAGGTTTCGTGCATGACCTATCACGGGGCCGCCAACAATCAAATTATTGATCCAATTTAAAAAATAGTAATGTGGGAACTCTATTGTCTCCAGAGAAGATAGGGAAATTTTTATAATATTATTTTATAATGAAGAATTTGGGAAAAGGTTGAGGAAATTTATTGGTATTAATATAATTTTTAAAGAATATGATCTAAAATAATATTATTATCTTCACAAAAATATTAAATATTATTAAATTTCTATTACATATCATTTCCAAAAAAATTCTCCTTAATTAAAATGTCATGGAATATTTTGTAGTGAATAATGAGATAAAATATTCATTATATTCTTTATACTCACATAACTGGGTGACTGGATACCACCAATAACTGTTTAGTTATCCTACTGCTAACCATTGGAGGATTGAAGGAAATCTTAAGTGGACAATGTATGTTACCAATGAATATGGAGTGAACAATTTAAATTTCCTTGAAAATGAAAATATACTATAGGATATTCATTTCAGAACATCATGAAAAATTATCAAAAGAAAAATTATAATTGATAATTGGAATTCATTATATGGGTGATAGAGTTTTCCTAGGGTCACCATTAATTAGAATGGTGTTCCATAACTGGAGTGTATATAGAAGAAAATTTGAGAATGATAATGATTCAGTAGCTTGATCTTGTGATTTTTAAATAACTCTATGAGCCATCCATATACACAGGTTAATTGATATCCATTTATTGAAGAATGATGGTGGATTCTTCGAATAATTTTAAATTTATAATGTTATAAATCTAGGTTCCTTGAACTCATTTGGTGAATCTAATAAAGTGTCAAAATTTTAGTATAGAATGATGTCTTCATTAGATTATTGATACATGTCATTTGTCCAGATCATGGATGGATTTAGTTGAGGGGATCATTGTGAATTATTCCAGCATTGAAATTCATCCCATTATTGTGTTATATACATTTAAGAATAATCATGTTCAAATTGCTTCACTTTGTTATATATTAGTAGATGTTTGTGTTTTTTTAGTTCAAAGATCACATTATAGAGTTGATTAGGAGATCATTTGTGACTTAATATGATAGGCTTGGGCCTATATAGACTTGATTATTGAGCTCTATAGAAGTTATGAAATTGTCTTCCCAATTGATTTCAAACTTGTTCATGGATATCAATAAACTTGTGCAAGACTGGTAGATAGAGTTGGTAGAGTATTCATGATAGAAAAAAAATATTCTAGTCAGGATAGAACATGTTAATAGGAAGATTAATGTGGTCTTTTACCGAGAGATGATCCCTTTAGTAGACTTGGTATATGCACTCATTATTATTTGAGGATAATGGATTTGTAAAGGAGGTGATACTAAATTTAAAAACAATCATGGATTATTTTATCAATTTGTGTGGCATGGTTGCATAAAGGGTGCTTGAATTGGGATTAATTTATTTGGATTCATATTTCATGGATGGTTAGTAGTGGATATTACATTTTGGAATACCATCAATATATAGAGTGTAACAACTCGAACATTTGAGTACGATTGGATTACAAAACATGTGTGTTATTGTATTTATTACTCAACAAATCAATATCCCTATTTAATGAAGTGAGTGTTATTGGAATGAGACCCTCGGGTTTCGACCGTTATATAACCATTTGTTAATTCTGGCCATTATTATATATGAACATTGGAAACTATACTGTTATAATTATGATTATTGTCTATAAATAAAAATGACCATGATTAATTAATAAAGAAAAAAGAGTTGATGGCATCTTCCAGTAGACTCAGGATGTACGAATCCCATCTATCAGGTCATGAGGAGGAGGTATAATCACGTGGATTTTTCTAGACCAATCCCAAGCTGAGATAGTACATGTTATGCTTGAACTTAATTTCCCAAGATAGAAGTTCATGTTGATTGAAATCACGACTCGAGGAATGTTATACCAGATGCGCCAAGATTCTATTATAATTACACACCTTACTCATAGGTCATATGAAGGTGTTATAAGTGGATATGTAATGAGGGCCTAGTTTCTTTGTGTAATCCAATTTTATACATAAAATTGTTATTTGTTATTATGGTAAAATAACCATACTTTTCTAATTTCAAATCTCAAAATTAATATAGGATGTCTATTTAGTTTTTTCTATGAATTTTTATATTATTGATGAATATTGAGAGAAAAACATATTTAAAATATTTTTTATACATTAAATATTTGATAATGTGAATTTATTTTCAAAAAACAGACATACATTTTTCTGATCAGTATGAATTTTAGAGTCTGATAAGATCAACTTAATACTTTTTTGAATAGTAAATTATTAATAGTAATAGTATGCTTATGATTTTTTTGTATGACCAATGGAATGATAAACTCAATTAAGTATGTATAAATGTTATTTATAAATCTTGAATTGTAATATAATATAATAGAATATTTAAATAATTGTTTCATGAATTATTTGTTATGTCCTTTTATTTTCTTGTAAATAGTGGTTTTACATAAAAATTAAATATATCATATATAGATAATTATTTTTATAAAAAGGAATTCATTTTTGAATTCCGAAAATCGATATTATGTTAGGGTGAATTAATGATATTATTATAAAATGTTTTGTTTTTCATTGAATAGTGAATGTATAGTTATTAAGTTATCAGTGTATTTTATTACACCATAATGATATAATATGTAATTTAAATTTAATGGTTAATAATTTGGATTAAAATAAAATATTATTTGTACCATGTGACCAATACCATGGGAAAATACCATTGTAATTCCTATGGTATTTCAAATACCAGGAATGTGGTGTCCTTGAAAATTAATAAAAAACACCATCTCTTTTACTATAAATACAAATCCATTCCTGTGATTTAATTCATTTAAATATCATTACCCTCTATGGTGTGATATTTTTATCTCTCATGGATTCCTCTCAAAGTGTCCCCAATCCCTCAACGTCCTAATCCGAGAGTTATAGAAGTTACACTTCAAGGTAAAGAAATTCTCAACGTCTGTTTTTCCATTCAAGATCTCTTCTATGTGGTATATCATTAAAGATTTCATACAATGTTATTATTTCAATTTTATTATTTCTATATAATATATTATTTTTATTTTATGAATGGGTGTCCTATGTATCCTCTCTTTTTATTTTTTTCTACAACCATTTAGCATAGTCGTTATTCTATAGAATTTTTCATACCAAAATATCGCTCATTTTTCTAAAGAAATTCTCTTATTTTCATTTTGTGAAATCCCAGAACAATTTCATTTCCAATGGTATTCATAAATACATAAAAATAATATATATGGTTCTAGAAAAGAATTTTAAAAAATCCTTATTCCATTTCGGTGGGTTAAGAATGAAATAATGAACGTGTTTTCAATCACTTTTCAAAACGTCACGGTTTTGATATGAAAACCATTTCCTTAGTTTTATTTGAATTATTTATGGAATTATTGATTATGATATATGTGGATCACATTAAAATAATTAAATATTATTGGTGTTCCCTGATATTTCTCCAATGCATTTGATAATGAAATAAATCTCTACAGATGACAAGTTTATGATACCTTGGTGAATAACCTTTGTATTTTTACAACACCTTGGGGATGTACAATGGGGATATTCTAATGAATGTATAAATTAAATGTTTTAGCCATAATTGAAAGATATTAATAAAGTTATTATTATCATTATATGTCTCTTGTCACACCTTCATGAAATTTCATCATGTTTTTAATGTATTCTCTTCATTTCACTGGTAAATTATTTTCCTTTTATCCCATACAAGGCCTTATGATCACCATTTCAATTGATGTATGTACCCAGGTTATGAGATGATGTAATTTAACGTGGAATTAAATTTTAATGAATCCTTTCACGTAGATTAAATAATTTTATATGTTTCCATGTATTATGTACTTGATTCCCATGACACTAGAGTTTAAAGATACTCTATTTGTAAAATGAATTGAAATGATATATAATAAAAAGGTGGGTTTCTATAAATGGTACCAAAGGATAGATTAGTTATTTTTTGGAAATTAGGATATAGAACCCATAGGAAGAGCCCAATAAAAAAGATTGAATGTTTCAAAAATTCATGTTATTATTGGAAATTTTTTAATTATGTTGTTTCTGAACTAATAAATACATATATGGATATGAGCAAGTGGATGCGGCATTAGAACATATGTATCTAGGCGTAAAACATAGAAAAACCTCATTGATATAGACTCTAACGGGAATGGGTGCATGGAAATGGTCCTTTCTAGTCTCTTGGGTTGATACTCCTAGGGAATATTTTTTTTGTTAATTAGTATGTTTTTATGAATCACTATGAAGTATTTATAGAGAATTGTAATTGTTTTTAAAGAATAATATGTCTACACATGATGTTTTAAGACATTAAAAATATGCATAGATATAATATTTATAAATTAAATTAGTTTATATATAAGGTATTATTATTTTGGAAAATTTCAATAAATATGAAGAACCATTAAATGGTGATTGTAATGGACCATGAACTGACGAACTTCGAATGCAATCTAGAATAGAAACTATCTAGAGAAGGACGAGGCAACTGATTCAATTGAATGGAAATAACATGAATCAATTATAAAGAGACTGATTTCAACATGATGGGAACAACATTGTATAGTTTCCGTTATGTGCCAATGACCACCATTCATTAGTGAAACTATTGACCCATTGATTTCATAATAGTTGATAATCTCTATCTAAAAGATCTTTTCTCTACTCTGCTATTCAAAACAAGAGAAGGTCACCATGGCTATTTATCGCTCAATGGGTGTCAATGATTAGTGGTGGGTACTTCTGAAAATCACGAGGCCAAGAGTGGAGGTTTAATTTTTGGAGTGGTAATAGTTTATATGGGTCTTCTTCATTATGTAGTTCCATTGTTCGATGAGAAAAAATTTTAAGAAGGGGTTTCCCTTGCTGAAGAAGAAAGAGAATGAATATCTTGGATGATACAAGATGAACATCATAGTAATTTCTCATTATCCTTTATGATTTTCCATGAATCCTAATGGGAAGTTGTAGAGATTATATTATGGTCTAAGACCTCATCTATAGAATAATATATCAAATAGAGTCTATGATATTTATGAAGAGTGAACATGGAGTGCTATGAAAGTAGAACTATAGTTAGGTGTGATGCAGTGCTCTCATAAATCCATTTATATGAATAGATCAATAGATCCAAGCATATGGAGGAGCTTCGATTAGGGAAGATGAGTCAAGAATGTGAAACTTTACATGTTTATTACATGTGGGAAGAAGAATTTAGGGAACATCTGTATCTAGAGCCGGAAGTGCTTCAAGGGTTGAAGAGATGGACATATCATGTAGAATTGTGACAGGGATGTGAAGCCTCATCTTCCTAACACTAATGTCAATGAGAATATAGTGCATGTACTAGCCAAATTACAATGACTCATGTTTGGCCCACTTAGGAACATTTCAGATCATTTTCCAAATACAAAGGCAAAGGATGATAATGACCACCTGCCATGGGAAAGTCTATAGGAGTAAGGTTATTTTTTTTATATCACGTCAGCTGATGGTGAAGCTCCAAATGATGTTTTGGTAATTAATCTTGTTGTTCTTACCAATCTGGGAAGTAATTTGTTGGATTTTGGTTCTACATATTAATTTATTTCCTCAATGATAGAAATGTATTTATAATCAACCCCTAAATTGGTAACTGTAGGGTTATCAATCAAGAATCCTTGTGGAATTATCCTAAAATCATAAACGTTTTGAAACTCTAGTATTTAATTTAGTGAGAAAAATATTATCACAAAAATATCTGTAAATCCCATGATCAAATTTGACATTATACTAGGGGAAAACTGGCTGTCAAAGTATGACGATATGTCCAAATGCAGAAGAAATGAAATCAAAGTAGTGTTTAATGGAAATCCTATAGTTAGCTTATATGGAGAGATTTATCAACCATTCCTTTCTATAGAAGAACCTATTATATCCTTATATATGTAATTTATTGGTGAATAATAAGAATGAAATGAGAATATAAGGATAAAAAATGTCTCCATCATCGAAGAATACATTGACATATTTTGGGAGGAGTTTCCCAGACCTCCAATATAAAGAGAGGTATATTTATTTTCTGAACTCGTACCTGGATATCTTCTAATATCAATGACTCGCTATTGGATGGAAATTGTGCATATGGTGGAATTGAATAAGAAACTCCAAGATCATATAGAGAAGGTATTCATCTGGTTGAGTGTGTCTCCTTGGGGAGTACATGTTCTCTATGTAAAGGATAAGTATGGATCAATGCAACTATTCATTTATTATAGATACCTAAAATGGATCAATGGGAATAAATATAATTACTTCCACGAAATGATGACATATATGGAAAACATTTTGGGGCTCATTTTTTCTCTAGTATTGATCTTTTACATGGTTTTCATCAATTGAAGATGAAGAAAGAAGGTATTACAAATCCTACCTTTCGATCAAGATATGATCATTATGAGTTGCTTGATATGCCATTTTTCTTAAGTAATTCTCCTAATGTGTTTATGTATTTGATGAATAAATTCATTAAGGAATACACTGAGAACTTTGTGGTAGTGTTTATTGATGATATTCTAAAATACATCAGAAGTCATAAGGATAATGAGGAGCATGTAATGGTGATTTTTCAAACAATACAGAATGAGGGGAATTTTGGAAAATTAAATGAGTGTATGTTCTAGTTAAAAAAATTTCTTTTATGGGGAACATTATAATAAATGGAAGAATCAAATATGATCCTACAAAAAAAAGGTTGTATAGGAGTGGCCTCATCCTACAACAATAACATAGACTCATAGTTTCCTTTGATTGGTCGGATATTATAGGATGTTTGTGAAAAAAAATCATGCATTTCTAATCAACTGACAATGTTAACTGGGAAAAGGGTTTTGTTATTCTGGGGAAAAATGTTTCTTGATTGTTTCCAAGAGATGATGAAGATATTGGATATCGTACCTATGATAAATTTTCCCTCATGAATAGAAGGATTCAGTATTTTTAATGATGCTTCTATGAAAGTGATTGGGTGTGTCCTCATATATTATTGCACGATGATTTTCTTATGCATATATAAAGTATTAGTCCTAAGAGTAGAACTATTTTATCCAGGATTTGGAGGTGGTTACAGTTTATTTTTCTCAGAAGATATATAGGAACTATCATTATTTCTTAAAGATTGATTTAATCATAGACAATCCCTGTTTGAAGTATATTTTCACACAAAAGGAATCAAACATGAGAGAGAGGATACAGTTGGAAATACTTAGAGACTATGATTATTCAATTCATTATCATCCCAAAAGAGGAAAAAATTTCTCTCTTTAATTTAGTATGAAAGACCATGTGGTTATGTCCATAATGTGGACACATGGAGATCCATTGATCAATGGCCTAGTGAAACTAGACATGAGAATTATAGGGAAAGGGACTAAATGAATCCTATCCCAAAATATTTTTCAACTCTAATTTCAAGATTAGAACCAGAATGCTCAAAAAATATCCTTTGTTACATATGATGTTTTAGGATGTGAAGAATGTGATGTTTCATGACTTCAATACTGATCTAGATGGATTAATAAAATTTAGAACAAGACTATGTGCTCCATCTATTACAGAAATGAATAAGGACTAGATAGATAAAGATTATAGGTCTACTTTATCTATATTTTCTTGGATTCATGAAAATGTATTGGGACACTCATGATCATTATTGGTGGGATAATATGAAAATGGAGATCTCTAAATACACTACAAGGTGCCTGGATTGTTACCATGTGAAGGCAATGTGACAAATTTCTAAAGGGGTAATACAACCACTACCCATTCCAGATGGATGTGGGATAATATCACTATGGAATTCATCAAGGGTTTTCCAAAAACGTCTAATAGAAACAATTCCACATGTGTTATAGTGGGACATCTCTTCAATGATTCCAATTTTATCATTATTAGAGAAGATGTATATCTTGATCAACATTCGAGGATTTACATTAAAGAAGTGGTAAGGATACATAGAGTTCTACATTCTATAATATTTTATCATGATCCAACATTCACATCAAAATTCTGGTGGATACTTTAAAAGACTCTAACTACCTAATTAAGTTTCAGTACGAACAATCACACCTAAACAGATGGCCAATCTAAAAGGACTATTCAAACTCTGAAGAATATGCTAAGAACATTCTAAATATAATTTAAAGTAGGTTGGGATCAACATCTCCCCTTAATTGAGTTTCCTTAAAATTACAGCTTCTAATCAAGAATTCAACTGACACCCTAAAAAGTTATATATGGAAGGTGATATAAAACTATATATTTTTGGGATGAGGTGGGAGAGAGAAAGCATTTTTTCCTTGATATTGTTCAAGAGAGGATATAAAAGGTTCTCACAATCCAATAACACATTAAGGCTACTTATAGATTGCAAAAGAGTTATGCCAACATCCGTCGGAGGAACATGGAGGTTGATGTTGGTGACAACATCATTCTTAGAATTTCACCTTATAAGAGAGTCTTGAGGTTTATAAAGAATGGAAAACTCATCCCTAGTTACATTGGTCCATATGAAGTTCTTTATCACATATGAGTAGTGGAATATTGGCTATCATATACTCTAAATATAGTACATGTTCATGTTGTCTTCCACATATCCCTCTTGATGATGTACATACTTGACCTTTTACATGTACTAATTCCATTGGTGGTACAACTAGAACATGACCCGTCTTATGTGGAATAGTCATTGGGGATATTGGATTGTAGAGACAAAGTTAAACGCAATAGGACAACCCACCTTGTTAAAGTGTTGGGGAGTAACCAAAAATTGGAAGAAGACACATGGAAATAAGATGATTCTATGACATTGATGTACCCAAACCTTTTCTATTTTTAGTGTACGAGTTGAAATTTCCTAGATGAATTTTATTAATGGGGAATAATTTAATGAACCAAACTTTTGAACAATACTGTTTTTTTGAATATGTTTGTTATTTTATTTTTTTACTTGACAAAACTATATCCTTTTATAAATGATGTGTGTATAATTGAAATGAAATCATTGGGTTTCAACAATTATATATCTATTGCTTAATTATGATTATTAGTATATATGGTCGTTGAAAACTATGATCTTAACATTTTGATTTTGGTTTACTAATTAAAATGATCATGGTTAATTAATACTAATTGAAGAGTCGATGGTATCTTCTAGAAGACACAGGCCGTAAAAATCCCATCTATTAGAGTTTGGAAAAAAGTTAGCATCACTATTCTTTTTTTTGGACCAACCCCAGGTGGAGAATCAACATACCATGATTGAACGTAATTGGCTGTGGGAGATGTTCAATTTGATAGAAATCACCACTCAGGTAACATTGTCCAAGCATCCCTAATATTCTATCCCCAGAGCACACCTTACTCTTTGGTCTTATGTATGTGTTATAAAAAGATATGTAATGAGGTATAAGTTAAATTATGTAATCCATTTTTATAAATAATATTTTTAAATATTATTGTGGTGAATTAATCATAATGTTTCAATTTCAAATGTAGAAATTAATATAGAATGAATTTTTAGATTTTTCAAAGAAGTTTCGTATTAGTATTGAATAATGAAAAAAATATTATTTTAAAACATTTATTGTACTTTAAATTATTGATAATGTGAAATGACATTCAAAAAATGGACATATATGGTTTTGACCAGATAGAAATTTAGAGTCTGATAAGATCAACATAATTTTGGGAGAAAAATAAATTATAAATAGAAACATTACCATTATGAATAGTAATATGACCAATTCAATAGTACCCTACCATTTTTATGTATAAATATAATTTAGGCATCTTGAATGGTAATATGAAATAATTGCATATATAAATAATTGTTTCTGAAATTATTTGTTATGTATTAGTATTTTTTCAAGTAAATAGGGATTTTACAAAAAAATTAAAGATATCATTGAATAAAATAATTTTCATAATATTGAGATCATTTTGGTATTCCGAACATCAATATAATATTTTTTTAATTTTTGATATTTTTATAATGTTTGGTTATTCAGTGAATAGTAAAATTAAGGTTTATGAGTTTTCATTATGTTCTATGAAAAAATAATCATATAATATGTAATTTAAATTTCGGGTATACTCATTTAGATAAAAATATTATATGATGCGTCCCAAGTGGTCAAAACCATGGGCATATACCATGGTTTTTTAAATACCACTGATGAGGTGTCCTTGAAAATTAATAAAAACTAAATCTCATTTACTATAAATACCAAGCCATTCATTAATTCTATTTCATTCCAAATTCATTACCATTAATATTCTAATAGTGATACCTCCCAAGGAATCCTCTCGAAGTGTACCCAAGAACTCAAGGTCCCGATCGTAGAGTTTTAGACGCCACTCTTCATAGTAAGGGAATTTTCAACATCTCTTTGTTCTTTGCATGTTCTCTTCAATGTGGTATGTTTTTCAAGTCTCCATACAATGTTAATAGTTCCATTTATTCTGACGAGTTACTATATTATGATCCTTTTATTAATGGGTGACCAATATCCCCTCTATTTTTAATTTTTTATACTATGCTGCAGATCTGTTATGTTGAATAATTTTTCATCTCAATGTCTCAATATTTTTTCTAAAGTAATTCTATTATTTTATTAATTTCAATACCAAGAATTATTTCATTTCCATGGTTATTCATAAATACATAAAAATGAGATATATTATTCTATAATTTTCATACATAAAACCCTTATTCTTTTTCTATGGGTTATTAATGACATAATGATATTGTTTTCAATCACTTTTTAGAACATCCATATTTTGATATAAAACCAATTTACTTTATTTTATTTTGGTTATTTATGAAATTTTTTATTATGATCTATGTGTATCTCATGAATATAAAGACTTATTAATGTCACATCCCGATAACTGTCCAATTTATCGGGTAAAAAATTAATCACTATAGATGAAACATTTTATGATACCTTGGTGAATATCCTTTGCATTTTTTAGGACAAATTTCAGATGGATCTTGGTTATATGGTTATGAATGTATAAATTAAATATTTTAGCCACATTTTTAAGATATTATTCAATTTAATATTATGAAAATATTTTTCTTCTCATTCCTTTATGATATTTCATCTGGTTTTTTTACTCTCTTTAGTTCAGATGTGAATTTCTTTCCCTCTATTCCATTAATAGGCCTTATGCTCACCCTTTCCTTTCATGTATGTCCCTAGGTCAAGAGAGGAAGTAATTGAACATATGATGAAATTTTAAATAATAATTTCTATATTATTAAATGAAATATATATGTTTTAATGTATTATGTACCTTATTTTGAATACACTATACTGTGACGATCCTCTGTTGTTAAAATGAAATGAAATGTTTTGTGAAAAAATGTGTATTTGTATATAGAATACATGAGTTTTAAATACTATTGAAAGAGTATTTGGGGTGTGTGCGGTCTCTTGAAGTATTATAATACCTACAATGGGTAAAAATACATCTGATAATAAATAATTTTTATCTCAGATTAACAGTCACACTTTATTATTGTCCAAAAAAACCCATCTTCTATCAAACACATTGTTGACTGATTCCAGAAAAGGGGATTCTTAATCCACCTTTTGATCTTGGGTCCTTTTTTAAAACTATTTTTAGCACATGAATTCTATTTGATTCGTGACTATATTTGATATCTATTCATGATGAGGTTATTGTTTTTATTGTCTTACATGTACATGTTTTCTAAAGGTAGTGTAGGACATTTTAATTCCATGTTCATCCAACTTAGTCAATTCAAAATCATGATTTTATTTTATGTCGACATATTTCTATTTATATATCACCCATTCGAGATTCAGTGGTTCATATCCATGCTGTAATCTCCATGAGTTCAATGATCTTTTTCTATTCTAAATCCCAAGTGATATTACATGTTTGACTGCAGTAAATGTGACATTTTTGGTAGCAAAGTGGCACAATTGAGGAACATAGGTAGTAGAACCCTATGAACATGAATAAAATTTATAATTCATCATTACTTTTTTTAAAAAAATATCAATATATGGTTTCCATTATATTCAAAAATTAAAAATAAATTAAAATTTAAAAAATAAATGCACTTATATATATAATTATAAATTCATTCAAGGAATTTAATTTCAAAATAGAAGTAAAAAATTTGGATTCACCATTAACAACATAAATGAAATAAGTCATTAGGATCTATGTTTTATAAAAAATTAAAATAACGTTTTAAATCTTATAAATTATAAAAATTAGTGACTACTATGTATTTTATTTAAATTAATGGTTATTTATCACTTATAATAAATTAAATTATAAAAATGTTCAGTTCCTAAAAAGTATAAATTACATTTAATATATAAAATAAATTTATCATTTTAAATCAAATGATGATATTTTATAAATATGTATGATTTTAAAAGACAAGATAAATAATTTTACTTCATATAATATTATATAGTTAAGATTCTAAAATCAAAAAATCATTGTATCTTTTTAAATTTTCCTTATTAGATATCAAAAATATTGATGAAATATTTTCATATATATTTATTTATTTAATGGGTTTTCATAATTTCCAAAAGAAATTTAATGTTGTAGAAATCATTAAAATCCAAATAGTGTCATTATAGATCTATGATATTGATTCATCTGGCTGTTTTTTATTTAAAAAATGTGTTTTCCAATACACAAGAAGATGTGATTTATTGGACATGCTGTTGGGATTTTTCAGAGTGGTTAAGACGGTCCATAAACATACATTAATGCAAAAAAACCAATCTTGGTAGTCACCAAATTTTTGGATTTCAATGTTGGAGTGAGGTGACAAGGCAGTAGTATAGGGATGTAACTTTCTAGTGGGTATCTATACCAAGTGATTGAGGCTCATGCACATTAGGATTCTGTTAACATAGGAAATTTTTTATGTGTCTTAGTTGTGTACAAACTTGTGTCACAAATTTCAATTTTATGCTTCGAGGACACAGTACGTGCATGTTTGTTTAAAATGATTACATTCCACCATGATAATTATTTTGATACTAAGAAACATGTTTATTCATTTTATTATGACTCATTGGTAATTTTTATGTCCTAAAAATTTGATTATTATAATATAGAATATTCTTTAAATTAATAAAAAAGATGATTTTCTTTAATAAAATGATTTCTTTTGAAATGATTTAAAATACATGTCACATGAAATTTAGGGGATGTATATATATTGAAATTGTATAAATAATTTGGGGGTATCTCTATGACATTTATTTCTCACACTCAGTTTTTCTTAAGGTAAATTATAAAGATGATTCTATCAGACATAGGTAAATGGAAGAGAATCATGAAAACAATGACTTTTTGAGACCCTATTTCCTTCTGGTGGGTTTTCATGGTAGTAACATATGGTCATATAGGGATAGGTGAATGTGTTTTTAAGTGATTTATATTGATAGTATTTTATGTTTCTCATTTATACCATGTTATCTAATTGTTTGATGTTACATTTATGGTTTGAATTTTTTAACATATGATGCATTTTATATGTATATTATGGTACTCAGATTGTTTTTATCATATCATATGTATATATGGGGTGAAATCATTCCCATTTTTTATGGTACCTCTGTACTTGTCATCATATATTGGAAATTGTGAACTCCCATTACACCTTCTAGTGGGAAAAATGAAATAACATTATTTATTGACCCAGCTGGTCTGTAACAAATTGGTATTGGAGGCATGTTATCATTAAATAATCCATTCATTATTTTGTATCACTATTTTAGTTATTAGTTTTCTCGATATTTTAGAGATATGACTATGAAAACATGATTTGTAATACAGGATTATTCCTGGATAACTCACTTTCATAATTAACATCGATTTATACTAGGAAATATAATGTTGTCTATAACCCTCATGTAAAAATTTATAATTTTGGTTTCAGTTCCCAAAAATATAGTGTATTATAATATAATAAAATTCTGATCATTTTTGTTCACATTATATGTTTTTTATAATATGACTTCTCCAATTAGTTAATCTCTAGAGGAAAGATAAGAATCTATTAGGTAATCCCAATTAGAAAATCCTCGAGTTGAATTTTTTTGTCTGGGTAATATAGTATGAAAATTCCATTCCACTATTTAATTATTTACTATTGAATCATTATTGAATGTGATCCATCAATAATTATTAAGTAAGCATCATAAACTGATCATTTGTGTTGACAAGGTACTCCAATAATCATAATAATAGATTGGGAGGATTGAGAGTGTAATATATTTCATAAAAACAATAGAAGAATAAAGGTTGATTTTTCCACATAAATACTGGAGGGACCCTGAAAAAAGTAATCATAAAATATTATGAAATAAAATTTTAATGAATAACTCTCCCATAATACTTTAAATAAATCCATCAATCAACAAATCTACCTTCATATATTGACTGAGGTAAAGGAATGTTATTTTGAGACTATAGATCAGGGGTATCTCTCTATCATGAATTATGATATACATTTTTCTGAGTTGGTATAATTGTATCTAGATAATTTTATAAATGAATATCTAATTTCACAAATTTTTGACATGTGTTTTATTACATATATTGGTTCTGTTATGATTATTGTCTTCCAACCCACTTTCATATAGGTTGTAGACAAGGAATCTATCATTGCGGTTGATATAGATTAGAATAAAGGACTCTTTGAAGCATTAATGTCCATAGGTGGTGACCAACGATCACCTTCAAGACAAAATAGGAAGTGGGGTGACTAGTGTTGAAGTGTTATCATGGGTTTTTATAAATGCTAAGGTAGTTATTGGTGGTATGTTATTAGTTTGGGAGAAAGGGAATCCTCAAACAATGTTTTAAGGTAACACCCAAGGTGTTTCTTGCATGTGGGAAATATGACAATTACAAACATTTATATGAGTGATAATCCTAGTGAATTAGAGAAGGATAAATTTTCAAAAAGGCCTATCATCTTATATTTTATGTGGAAAATGGTTGGGATCTAACCTTTAGGCTTATGGTAATGATCATGTTGTGAAAAAGGGATGAGTAATGATGAAGGTATCTTTGTAGTGGAGCGTAAAACAGATTAATAAATTTCCTGATTGGATAACCTGATAGGTACATTTTTTATTTCTTTTTTTATTTTTATATTTTCATTTCATAAAGGTGAAACTCATTTTTTTCATCCTCCAAGCTCATCAATGCACTAGGTAGCATTTGATGATTATGAATTTTAGGAAAAATCATTCCACTACACTGGGAATGAAATCAAAGTAGGGTTTTAGTTTTCCTAAGTGTTGGGTGATCTATAACCATGAAATATTATGATATTTTATATTTCATGATTGTGATATATTTTTTCTCAACATTGGCATCGATTTTGAAAAGATATAAATTCCAAATCGATTTTTATCATTAATGGGTCAAGATTAATTCATCTTATGTTATCATTCATGTATTTTTGTATGATTCAGATCCGATTTCTCATAGAGTATGTCACATTGATCTATGATTTTAAATTTTCATATGTTATATACTGGATCTGTTTCATCCATCTTTTGTCAAAATATTATTGTCCCTCTTCCTATAGTGGCGGGTGAGTATATAACATAATTTATAAATGATTTCAATGGGTTTAATCCTCATATGGAAGTTGAGTTTTCTATATTATTTCTTATTGGGATGATTGATTCATCCTTATCCTAATAATATATATAATACCCACTAGATGGAAAAAATTAAATGTTCATCATGAGATTCTTGAGGTTTAGAAATTTATTCTTCCTTGTATTTCACCATCGAGATTGACAATAGTCATTTCAAAGAAGGAACACATGAGTATAAAACATTGTGTTGATTATTACAAACTCAAATAGGTGACCATTTATAATAAATATCTCTTTTATAAGATTAATTACCTTTTTAAACAATTCAATAAATATGTGTTTCATTAAACATTTATCTATGATTATGGTACCCTCAGGTGAGAGTATGAGTGGTAGATATTCATAATACAGTGTTATAATGTTGGTGTGGGGATTAAGAGTACGAGATCATAATGTAATTCCAAACCAACACTCTTTTGGTGTTTACCACTCTCATTTATTGATTCTTTCATCAGTTCATAGATTATTTCAAGTTTATTTTTGTATACGATGTCATTTTATATTCTATATGAAAGCATTATTGTGAAGAAGATTTTAATATTGTTATTGGGGTCCTGAAAGTGAATCATAGAAATATTAATAAATAAAAATTATAGTTCAAGATTAAAAATGTGATATTTATTGGAAATTTTATTTCTTATAAGGGTCTCTTAGTGGATGTTGAGAGTATTCAGATGAAAATGTATTGGGAGCCGCCCACAAATGTGATTGAGAACGATATTTTCATATGATTATCTTGTTAGTATCATTCCTTTGTTTGGGAAATATCCATGTTCTAATATCCTATTACTGGGTTAAACCATATTGGTGTTAAAGTTTTTTTGAGATCATAGTGCTAGAGATATGTTTTGGATTTAATATTGAGATTGAAATCATAACTATACTAGACCCTTCCAGAGTAAGTTTTAGGTTATGATTCCTTTTGGAACTCCAGAGGTATAGGTTTGGGTTGTATTATGATGTTGGGATGAAATGTAGTCTATTATGTCTCCTGTAAAATATTCCATCATCATAATACCCACCCCATTCCTGATATCAATATGGTGGCATTAATTCTAGATCTTAATACTTGGAAGAAATACCTCTTTGAGGGGAGAATTATAGTGTATTTATATAAAAATTTTATGAATTATATCGGCACTTTGAGGGATATAAACATGATACATATATTCTTTATGGATTTACTTCATAACAGAGAGTTTGATATTGTATCCACCATCGAGAATGTAAATGTGTTCATATATTCTATGATTAGTAAATTATTGACCCAGATAGTGATGTAATCTTTGGATGAGGAGTGATTGAAGGATTTTTTTATAATGACAGACTTGGATTAAGGGAGATATCAAATATTAGCCTTCTTATATTTTACTCATGTTGGATATCCAATGGATGATCTGACTCAACCTAGTCATTATAAGGATACATATTTTTGATGATATAGAAAGATTATTTATGGGGGGGGGGGATACCTAATATGAGTGGTATTGGTCTCCCAATAGTGGTTGACACTTTCTAGTCTTAATGGATGTTCCAATAGACTACACAGATGAGTGTCTAGGAAAAAGAACAAATTATATGTTATTTGATAATCCCATAGTAACAATAATATATTAGTATCTATATGGGTCATTATTAATGGCTCAGAATGTGAGAATTGATCTAACATTTTTCCAAATGCCTAGAATTTCATTGAATTATAGATGAACATAAGTGGCCTAGAAGTTTTTGTTAACCCATAACAATACAAGCATCAACATGGGGTATGATATCTATATTATTCATGATTTGGAATCATAAAACTATTGTTGGCAAGGATTTGATATTATAGATTTTTTATAAACCCATCAAATAAGCACTTTTTGTCTATCAAAGAGATAATTCTGATATATGATTGTGGGAATTAGTATTTTCGGAATATTATATGACTCCATGTTGTCCTAGTAACTATCATTTCAAATAGGAACCCTCACTTCAAATCATATTTTTTTGATGGGTTTCGAGGAACAATGAGTTCTTTTTAAAATTTTACCAAGAGATTTGTTCAAGAAAAAAATGGAATGACTATGTGAGCCATCCATATTCATTAATATATACATTAGGTATGCAATCATGACTTTAGAAAATAATTTGAGAAACAACTTTCCTTAGTGGATTTTTTATTAATTTTTTTTTTCAGGAATTGACCATTATGAAACCATTTCAGGTGTTGTATGGGAGGTAATAAAGATCGCTTCATTATTGGGAAGAGGTTGGAGAATGGTCATTGGTATGGACTGAGCTTCATTCATGAGATTGTGAATACTGTAAAATTGGTTAACAGTAGGTTAGATATTTCTCAGATTTACAAAAAATCATACGTCGATTGGTTTCATCATCTATTATAATTTGAGTGTGTGAACATGGTTTCTTCAGTGTTTCACCTAAACTGGGATATAGATGTTTGAGAATGTATGGTATGCTATCACCTCATTATGTTTTCATGTTTAATATATTGTAGTTTCTTTAGAAGGTGGGTAATATATTAGATTTATGTTCTCATTTTACATCTATCCATGATAAGTACCATATTTCCTAATATAAGATATATTAACTAGATCCATAAATTGTGATTGAGTGGGAGGATGATGAGATTGAACCTAACACTATAATGAAAAAAATTATTTTTTAGATAGTGTATTAAAATGATAAGGTTATCCATAAAAATATGGTCACATTGGATTGAGTGAGATGGTAGTGTGGTAACTACATCAACAAGTCTTAGTGTCATGAGGCCTTGATTATGTAGAAATTGTGTTACCTCTTATCAAGGCCATGATCCTAATAATTTATACGTGGATAATGATTTTATGGATGGTATAATTATTTAATCATGGTATATATATTCATGTATGAAACCTTTTTTGAATTGTTCCTTTCATTTTGTGATTATTTTAAAATATGGGTGTAGGGTTTGGTGTTTTTGGTGGAGGATAGAGGTGTTCATATTGCTGGTACATGTTTGAAGAACACATATGGGTATATAGGTTCCACCATCTAGACATTTGAAGACCAGTAGTCATTTTCAATCTTCCATTAACCACTTTCCAGTCACATGATGTCAATTTTTTTACCTATGATGTTGATGGTTATGTGGTTAAGTAGGGGATAAAAATTTATTTTATCCAATGATTTATTATTATATCCTTTAATTTTACCAACACAACAGATATATGATTCTATTTCATCTAGATGATACATCATGATGATTGTTTCTCTCCTTGCTTAATTATTGCTGATCTATATATTGGATAAATGATTTGATCTCCTTTGATTACTGTCTATTGAGTTATCAATTATAATCTTTTTTTAATCTCATTTTTATTTATATGATTCTATATTAGAATAGATCACTTTATATAGATTTTACATGAATAATTGATATTCTTTGTTAAAATATAAGATGTTTATTATTTGATCGATTCATTCCACTTCACTGGTTCTGAAGATATCGAGGTTTTAATTGGTTTTTAGATATGTTTCTATATTGTATGGTTAATCCAGTTTAATTATTCAGTTCTTATGATTATCTCATTTGATTTTGATTTATGATACCAAATAATGGATCCTTGGTGTATATGTACAGATTTGTAATAATAGGATTTCTTTTGAAGTAATATTTTTTCACATGCCATTTTTTATAAAATCCTTTAAAGGCATATTTCAATTTGATATGATTTTTCAAACATGGAAGTCGTAGAGTATCAATACATAAAAAGATTTATAAAATTTGGGCTTGGTTTTCTTGATATTTAATGATGATATATAGTATATTGGGAGACCTTGTGGGTATGGGGGAATAGATAAACATATAGAAACATTAGTTTATTAAGATTCCACTTTAGCTTGTGCTTGTGATTCCATGGTTTCTAGTTGGTTGTATTAACAAGGGATTAAGGTTCTTGGACTTCAAGATTCAGTTATATTAGGATGTGTTCCTATGTGTTTCCTATTATTTTACACCCTTATGTAATGGATTTACATTTTGTGAATTGTGGTTATATTATATACAAGACTATTTGATAATATTATTTTCCCACATGATATGGAGCTTGATGCTTGAAACCTGGTTCATTAATATGCTTATTCTACATGTATACATTTGATTTCATATTACATTGTTTATTATAATATTGAATGTTTTTGAAAAAAATGAAAGATTCAGTTAATAGAGAAGATGATTTATATTGAAATTTTTTCAAATATTTTTTACACAATAACTAATGGGTGCATATATATAGGAATTTTCTGGATTCTTTTGTGGTATCCTATTGAGCATTGGTGTTCATATCATAATTTTTTCATTATAATTTGATAGACATGTTTTTTCAGGAAACATATTATGTGAAGAGTGACATATATTGGAGAATTATTAGAGATAATATTTTGTTTAAATGGGTTGGGATGATGGTGAAATATTTCTATATGGAAAAAGAGTCATGGGTTTCTTCTGGTTCAAGATTGAAGATATATTAACTTGTTCATCATGAACATGTAATCCAATTATTGTTTTTTATCTTTATAGTTTTGTTATTTTGACTATGTTTCATTATTAATGTGTGTTGCAATTCTATGATTGTCTCTATCTTATCATATGTCCATAGAGGTGGTGAAATCAATCCCACATTTCTTTTTATGATACCTAAGTGCTTTTCATCACAATATGGTGATCAGGGGAACATATCGGTTATTTTTCTATTACATGTTGGGTAACATTATGTATTCGCTAGGTTTTATATTTTATAATTATCATCTGGTATATAATGATATAATTATATATTTTCATGTTGTAATAATGGATCAATGTGTAATATTTAAATGAATATTTAAATTCAAAATCATTACACTTTTTTCCAATGCTGAAAATTAATATATATGATGGAAAATAAGATATTTAAAAAAATTAGATTATATCCATTAATATATGTTTTTTTATATTGATACTGTGATTAATTATTTATCATTAATATATACAAAAGTGGTGGATTTTATAAAAAACTAAAATAATTATTTATTTACTATCAATTGAGATAGATATATCTATAAATCTATAAAATTAATGTTATTTGATGATCATTGTGTTCTTTATATAATTTATATATGGTAATGATGATAAAACATATAGAAGAAATTATTAGAACCAAAATATTTTTTTGTATTATATTTTAATTTAACCAAAATGATAGTTTTCTATCATTATTATGTGTATAGAGATTATTTTTGTTATCCATTTAGTAATTGATAAGGAATTTTATTTCTTATTTTCAGAAAATTTTGAATGAAATTGACTTTGTGTAAATGTATATGGGAGATTTATATTGAGGTTTGAGATACTGTTTCAGATATATCTATTATTATTTATAAACTAAAGAAATTTTAATTAGTTGGAATTAAATTAGTTTTATTTGAGTTAACTGAAAAATATAACTGGAAATATTTGTGAATTGACTATATATTTTAAATACATATTTACATATTTCTATTAAAGAAAATAATAACGGATTTATTAGACAAGTATTACATAGGAAAAAATAATGAAATTATTAATGAGTTTTTTGAATATTTTTTGATATGTAAATGGGATACATTGAGAAGAAATATATAGTGTAACACATTTGTAGGATATACATATAATATAAGTGAGTTTAATTTGTAATAGTTAGTTTTATGTTAGAAATATTGAAATATTTGTACCTGATAATTAATGACCCCTGATGTATTAGGTTTAAAAACTATTATGTAATCGAATTCACATAATTTTAAATTCATTTAATAAATGGCTATGTAGTTTTTTTCTTACCAAACAGAAATGTTTTTAGCATAACTATTAAATAATATTGTAGTGTTATGAAAACAAAACATAAATATTTTATTATCTAGTAGATCATATCCTAAAAGACTCACACATATGTGATAAACTTTCATTTGAAAATCAACCCTGAGGTAAAAATATTAAATGTTGGATTTGTTGTGTATAGTTATTAAATAAATCATATGTGCTAAATTATAGTGTTCAATTTATTATTTTAGATAACTGAATAAAGAATATATTTTTAGTTAAATTCTCAATGAGAAAAATATTAAACCGAACTGACTATTTACATATATTCAATTGAACATGAGTACTATTTACAAATTTTGATTGAATATGTAGTATCATCAAATCATTAATGTATTGAAAATAATAAATGGATAATGATTATTCAATTGTATAATATTGAAAAGTAATATGAAATGGAAATGGAAACATAACTAATATTATTATTTGAGTGACAATCGATAAGATTATGGATATCTGATATATTATTTGGAGGATATTGTAAATCAATTTTTTTGTCTCAATTAAATGAAGTTAATTTCATAGGGATTAAAGGTTGCTTGCAGCATAATTTCACAAAATGACATATAAGTATCAATCTAATATTCCATTGACCTAATTCCCCCATTTAGAATGACGTTTATCCAGAATTGAATATAATCCCCATGTGTTATCTTTACTAATCACAAGTCTTATTTAGAGGCGGGAGTTTAGTGAGAATCCTAATGGGTATTGAGCTCTACGAAATAAAAAAAATAATGTGGTTGTCATCGAACTTATTAATTAATAAATTTGAGGGACAAGAACCCAATTTTGCATCCTAAAAATTGGAACCAAAAGTTTGTCGGAGACCTCTGATTCATTTTGAAATCACTACGGGAGAGATTGTTGAGCCCCAATTTAAATTAGTGAGTTTCTTAGAGATTCACGGGTGCTTGCTATTGGGTTCCACAACGTGATGTATGAGTATAATATTGTAAAACATCTAACCTAAGGCTGAAATTGGGCATAGATGGGTATTAATCATCGAATATAATCCACAAGTTTTCTCCTCCCCATTACAAGAACCTTTTAATGGTCAGAGGGATGTGATCCAAATGGTGGGTAGTGAGCCCTACATATGAAAAAAAACCATGTTGCAGTGAGCTAATGTATACAATATTGTGGAAAAGTTTATACAACCTCACTTATGGATCAAAATATTTATATAAAGTTAAATAATAACTAAATATTATTACATGAATCATTTCTAGATTGAATGAAATAATAATACTTGAGTATAATTTTATAAAATATGAAAAATTAAGGGATGCATGGATTCATATTAGTGAATAAGTAGATAATATTGGTAACATGGAAATATTTTTTTTTATGAAAAACATGTTTTTGTTCTACATGGTTACTATGTATTTTTAACCCCTCTGAAAATACATCTTGAATGTCTAAAAATTATAAAAAATAATTATAATGATGAAAAGATGTTTAGAATGTTTTGTATATATGTATAATTATTTTTTTAATCTATGATGTGAAATTGGAAGATGTAATATAATTATTTTCAACCATTTATGGGATTAATGATGAGTTGTATAATCCTTTTGTGGGTATAGATATGTAAAATCAAGTAATATTTATAGGATACATGGAAACATCATTTTTGTTTCCTCATAGTGATAAAATATCATTGATCAGGAAAATTATTTTTCTCAAGTATTTGAGTACCAATATATATGGTAATGTATGTGGAATTGGAGATGGATTAATAAATATTTATATGTTTTTATAAAATATATATCTAGCTATGAAATAGTGGAAAAGGTGTACAAGATTATTTCTAGAATAATATTGAAATGTCAATTAAATAATTGAATACGTAAAAAAGATAATGTGCATCCCATAACATCATTTAAATACTAGATTCAAATTAAGAATAATGAGATAAAAAATCATCATTAGTAAGAATTACAACTCAAATGTATTCTATTTAATATTCATTTAATATTATAGGTGAAATAATATTTCACTATTATCAGGTGATTAAACCTTATAACCTTAAATATTAATGTCTCTACTTCTGTTGAAAATGAACCTCTTTAACTTCATTTCAAAGAAATGTATTTTGAAATGATATTAAGTCACCCTAAAAACTAATATGACTACCTTAGATGAAATTAAAATTTCTATAAATCATTATAAATCTACATAATTTCCCCATATTAATATAGAATTAGAAAACCTTGTAATCATTAACGAAACCGTGTACACCATTCTACAATTTCTATTTTTAGAAACAATATTCCATTTTATTATTATAGGTCAATTTGTTAGTGAAATTATTCAATAATATCTTAATTTATTTGAAAATTAGTTCCTCATAAATCCATTAATGCATCCAAATTAAAAAACCTTAAAAAATTTCAGTTCTTGATTCTATACATAGATTTTTCTTTCTATGAGAATTTTAAAAGTTTCAAACTTGTTCCTCATAAGAAACATATAAATATAGTTAATGAATTCATCAATAAGGGTTGTAAAGTAGTTATACCAACAACATTATTTTATACTCTTTATCCTATATAAATCACATTATATATGTTATAATATCTTACTGTACTTTCCATCATTCAGTAAAAATAATTTGTTATTCATTTTTTCTAATTACCAATAACATATTTATCAAATTATTCACAATCGAATGATTTCAGTAATATGTGTTTATATAGTTTTTAAATAAACATTGCAATTTTATGTTAAAGGATTAAATATAAAAGATAAGAGGTTATGGCAATCAACTATATTGACATTTTTATATTGAATTTTTTTACTTTATATTATCCATTCCAAGAATATTTAAACAATTAACTAAATTTCTAATTTTATACACCATTTCAAGTATATATATACATATAAACCAATTTTCTAAATCATTAATGAAAATTCACACCTATAGAAACAAGGTATTGAAACAATGTTTCTATACACAATAAGAATGTAATAGAACTTCCCTGATTGGATAATTAATCTATAGAAAAGAAAAAAATTATATATTCTTTCCTTCAATATATGAAATCCTTCCCCATTTTTTATATGTACATATTTGTATTATTTAATCACGACTCATTAAATTTGGAGTCTATTTTCCTCGGTATATAGTTTTTTTGTACACCTTGTATCCAAAGCCCATGCGTTTTAATTAATGAAATTAATTTCTAAATCATTCTCAACCTTATTAAAAAAACATCTCCAGGGGAAAACATCTCAAACATTAAGTATAAATATATCAATCTATAGGTTTAACCTAAAATAAATATCAAAGTTTTCTAACAGATGAAATATATAATCTAAAAAATACATATTAACTGGTTGAATATAATATTTTAAATAAATTTAACATAAAATTTATTCAATATATTTTTAATAAAATTATGGTTACATACATCATATCAATCAGTGAGCCCAAGTCAATATTTCACTAATCATCAATTAAACAATAGTTATATCCTAAAAACATGGTTATATAAAATTTTAATATTTCTAATCAAATCATATATAACTCATGAATTGAATGGAAGACAAATATTTTTTACAATTACCTCAAATCAATATAATGATTTTCAATAAGAACCCACTTTGTGGTTGAGTGGGAACCATACAAAATATCATCATAAAAATAGGACACTAACATCAATATACCATCCTATATAAATAAAACCATAAATAAAAGAAATACATGAATATAATGAACCTACACAACCTTCTATTCATTGCACTACTAAGGAAAAGGTTATCCTCTATCCAATGGGTGCCCATATATATTTCCATGTAAAATAATTTTAAATAAAATCATTATCCATTTATTAATAGATGTAAGGTGGGGGAGAAGAGACTTATATCTCAGACATTAGAGACCACATGATCCTATTTATTAGCCTTCACCAGGACCTCTAAAGAAGACATTTGATGTTCTAAAAGTCATGTATTTTTTTACATTATCTATTGAGCCTTTAAGAATTTTTTTTAAAATTCTTTATATGAATTTTACCTATGTTCATTACATTTGTTACCTTAAATGTATGATTAGTTGGACATATTAAAAAAAACATAAAAATTTAAATGGTTTAATAAATTTAGTGGTTAATAATATCATCCACACAATAAAAAATATAATTCATTGAAACAAAACTATAAGTGTTATTCAAAGAGAATGATTAATTTCTTACTTGTTCTGTTTTTACAAGTCATGTAAAATATTAATTTTAAATGGATATCAATGTATAACTATTAAAATTTGTATCTTAACAAAAAAATTCATGTCAATTATGTTAATTTATTTCATTCCATCCATATATGTATTCATTCTTTGGACATTTTATTTGTTATCCTAAATGATAAACACAATTTTGAGTTTTTACAAAAATTTAATGCATAAAAGTTTATACAAGTAATGATTCCTATCACTTTACCAAAAATAAGAGTTAATCATATATATATATATATATATACATCCAAATTAATCTAACTTATAAGGTATATAAATATATTTCATTTTATCGATTAAAAATAATGTAAAACCAAATTCAACTATAGAGAGGGTAAAGGGAAATAAATAACTAACCCTCCCCTTTCAAGAGTAGACCCTAAACACTCAAGCTATAGGGAATTCTTATTTAATATTCCACTATCCACATATCAATAATAAATAGTAAAATTAATTATAATAATATTTGAACACATTTATTTTTTAAATATTAATAATCCAATAATATTGATTTTTTTACATAATAATAAATTATAGTAATGGTTAAATGTAAATAAATATTATGTCATTATTATATTGTATCTATTATATGATTCCATAAGACACTTTTTTTAATCAATATTTAATATATGTTTTATTGGTCACTCATTAAAATACATTCTTCATATTCCAAATTAATAGACAATAAAATTTCACCCAAGAAATGGAATTGAAATACAATCACCAAAAGTATGTTAGGTATCTAGAATACATGATTCAAATGTGGATGTGCCTCGAGACATGAAACCCAACACCAGTATGCATTAATAATTAATATCTAAAGTTATTGTTCCATATTTATTAGGTACTAGACTTCTAACCTCCAATACTATGGAATTTTATCACCATATAAAATTGATGGCGAGAAAGATTACTATTGGGAATAAAATCCATTAGAGAAGAACAATGAGAAAATCAAATAATTCACTTCTTCAAAAATAAGATAAAACTTGGTCAATGATAAAAACAAACTATGAATGATATATCATTTCCATTGTAACACAACCAAATTAAAATATCACATTGATCAATATCCTCAAGATGATTCCATTGAAAAAAAGATTCATCATTTAAAAAAATATTAGATTGGCCTCATAAAATAAAAATAAAAGGTATTCAGAAAGACTAGAATAAAGGAATTATGTGAGACCAACAAGTGATTAGAGATATTTAGAAACATACATGTTTCTAATAGTGAAATTATACTAGATGTAAATCTAGATGAAGAAACCAATCATCATAGATGTGGACCATAATTAATGTAAAAAATCTATCAATATAGAAAGAAATAAAATATGATTCTATGAATTTATAACAGAAATCCAAACACACATCCATTTTCTACTAATAATAAAACACCTCCCTAGGGTAAAAATCACCTTCAATTGTGAACCAAGATAAATATTCTAGTGAAACTTATATAATATCATCATAAGTTGTTTAATAGTTCCACCCTTGGATAGAACTACGACTGAATGAACCAAATGATATCACCATTAATGAAATATCAGTCCAATTGAATTATAAATGATATCATTGGTTTGAATTTATGCAAACCATAAGAACTATAAAGATTAAATATTGAAGAATACATGACCAGACTTTATTTCCATAGAGGCAATAATAATATAGAAAAAATACAAGAGCGAGTCACTAGAAATGGGAATCCTTTAGAAACACTATACTAAATGAAATAACTATAAAATAAATAATATAACCAAAATTGAGAATCATTATAATGATGAATGTGAGGAAACATATAGAGGTTAGTGGGGCGTGGGAGCGATATTAAAATAATTAGTTCCTAATCCATGCCTCTAATTAAAAACCAATTGAAACAACACTTACAAAAAAATTATTGAGTAAATAAAAAATTTGTAAAAATTTGTATTTAGTAATAATTTATATAAATATATGGAAATATAATATATTTACCATGAGATATTAAAATTTTAGGCAATAATATATTCTTACAAAATAAATTTTGATACCTTCCTTATTGACACTTGCCCCTTGAAAATCAATGAAATTTCCATTTTTGAATAATTTTTTTACAATTCTACAAATACATACCAATATAATGATATGTCATCCCTTTGAATGATATTTTATGTAATTTTTTACTCTCATTTCATAATGTGAACAATTCCATGATTTATATATTTACTTCATCTTAGGTATGGAATTTCAAAGAGGGTATTCCTTAAACTCCGTCATGGTTTTTATTTTCCATAAAATAGTTTCCCAAATAAGTTCATTACTATAAAGAATGAAAACTTTTAACAAAAACCATGACATAGTTAATATATTATATGATAATAATTTTTTTAGTTTGAGAAATTATGATATATTAATAAAAAATTAACCTAAACTATTCTTTTTTAATATATTACCTCTGTGTTTCAAAAAAATATTATCAACTTAGTATTTTACAAATTACATCTAATTTATTCTCTAATAAAATGTACAATAATACATCTAAGTAGATTTATTGGACATTCTATGAATGAATTAAATGGAGAAGACTAAAATGTGACCACATTTTCGACTCGGATAGGTAATGATAAAATGAAATTAAAATAAATCATGCATACCTCACTATCATTTTGAAATATTTATTTATCAATTAGTTTGATTGATTAATACTAATTTCATTAAAGGAAACAATAACCTCAATAACTATCAACCAACTCATTGAAATACTGGAATTCTATATTAAATCATATAAATTTTCAAATAACAGATTTTAACCATATTTGAGGTTAATAATGGGAAGAAAATGTCTGTGTTTGTTCTTTTATTATATTGGAAAAATATATGTAATGAGGTCTGTAAATTCATTTTAAATAGAAACTCTTCATTTAAGTAAGGATTTTACATAATGTTTATTATTTTTCAATGCTGACATAAACATAAATTTTTGTTTTCCCCTATTATAACATTTAAAATAGTAAACTCATTTATTAAGTGATTGTTAATGTTTCTTAACATACTTTTAGTCATTAAAATATTATGATTTAATTTGTCACAAACCAAAAATTTGTAATCATCCCTTGGTAATTAACTAGTTAATTTATCTAATCATTCGTAATGAACACTCTGACATGGAATAAACAACCATTCCATTACTAATATTACAACATAATGAAATTTTCTTTGATTTAGTTTTTTATTTAGTTTATATGAATAAAAATAATTATATATATATATATATTATTATATTTACTTGTCATATACATTATATAGTTGTCTTATTACTTAATGTTAAAAATGATCCAAATATATGATCTATCATGATTTATAACTAATTATTTGAAGGAAATTACATAATTGAGGATGATTGTGTGTTATATTGATAATGTACTAATATTTTTATAACCCATATTATATGTCTACCCATATAAATGGTAAATACAATTGGAAATTTCCATGAGTGAGACTAACGAAATCCAAGATATATATATATATATATAATCCTTGACCTGTGTTACAATACATTACTCATTTTAATCAAGAAAATATGGATTTATGAGTTATGTTATATGATTTTATCATGTTATGTATATAATGAACAAACTCCATGTAATGAATAATCTAATGATATTACTATTCATAATGTTGTTAGTCATTACAAAAAACCTATTATAGTATAGTTGAATTAGGGGTTTTCTATATGTGTCACATAGTTTAAGACTATAAATTCGAATGTCAAAATATTATAAATGTAATAAAACATATTAGGGTTATATATTTCTCTGAATTCATAAATATTTTTACTATTCATAAATATTTGGTATGAATATAATAAAAATTATTTATCATATGAAATCTCATTTAAAATATAAATACTCAACCATAAACAATACAAAATAGATTAATTTCCATTAGAATCCAAATTATTACGATCCATTTTTTTTCGATTTTATAGTTCTAAGAGTTAAAGAAAAAAGTATACACATCAAACCACAATCATACAATGTCGGTACTACTAAAATATAATTCATGTATATTAAAATAGAAAAATTCTTAATAAAAAATGAAATATTTTCATGAAAACTCTTTACAACAATCATCTTGGATTCTTATTTCCTCTTAACCATCCTAAAACTCTATAAAAATCAATTTAAAACATATAAAAAGAAAAAAATTCGAGTAAGATATCGAAAAAGAAGGAATGAACCAGTTAGATTAAGAATTCTTATAAACATATGAAATAATTTTCACAAAGAAATAACTATCAACCATAACGCATCACATACTTACTTTGTGAAAACATGATATTTCCATAAAACATAAATAACAACATAATTGTAACCTATGGAATTAATTATTTAATATTATATCCCTCATGTCTACTATATGATTTATAAACCTCATGGTTACCTTAAAATGAAACCCTTATAAATACCTTATGATGTAACCATGATAGTTACACATGGAATAACGATTATGGTCATCATACAACATAAATATAAAAAAATCAATGGAGGGAGATATATATATCCAACAGTTCATCATAATCAATTCCCATGATCCAAAAATGAACATAAAAATTTAATACATGTATCATAATAACAATACATTTTTTTTGAAATTGAAATTTAAAAGTGCAATTTTAACGAAAGCTCAATTAGCTTAGTTTTTCATACTTCAAACATGTTCAAACCAACTTTATAATGGTTTTATGATTTTTATTAACATATTATATAAAGTTACTATTATTTATAATTCATTTTATAATATTATTATAAATATTTTAACACATTTATCAATAATATTCAAAAAAATTTATTTTTAGGTGTGCTCTTTTCGTGGTTTCCCTATTCATTTTGTTTTGGATATTCATTTTTAATCAAATATAAGCATCATTAGTAGAAATAAATAGTATTAATATTTTAAAAAAAATTATATTATACAATATATATAATTTTTTAGCCTAAAAAATGACATAATATTGAGTTCAGTCAATAATTCATATTGAGGATCTTTTCATCATTAGATTTTTAGTGAATTAGGATATTATTATTACCTTACATATCAAACATTAAAATATAGAAACTTCTACTATATAATATTTTTCAAAATAATAAAACACCATAAATAAATAAATAATTATTTTCTTGATAAAAATATTCATTAATTTTTCCTTACTTTTACCCTTCCTAATACCATACTAAATACCATTCAGAATCATGGGATGCCCATAACAATCTCAATAATTTCTATCAAATAAGGAAAGAAAACATAAGTTTATGAATACAAACAACTCAATGAAGTCAAAGTTTTCTCTCATAAAACAATAGATCATTAATATATCTCATGAAATAACATGATTTATGATTAACTTATTGAAATTATAAATCATAAAAGGTAACTTGTGGCATCCATAACATACTTACATTGTTTCTTTCACAACTACATTGTGAGTTACTTCATGGTTAAGTTTGGAAATCCCATCATTTTATATTACATAAATCTATTAAGAGAATCAATAATTTCAACATGTATCACATTAACCAATTCATTGGTGAGCTATCTCAGGCTCACCTTTCCATAGTTTGTTACGGAACCATCCATATACATAAACAATTGACAATAACCATTACATAATCATAACACATAAATCACTAATAAATAAAGGAAACATTTCCACATTACAATCACAATATATCATTCCAATATATTTTCATAATAAATTCATTATAGAAACCATTATTTATAAAAAAATTCATAAAATCGTATTTTTTATTTATTTTCCTTTTAAAAACATTATGGGAAGTTATGGAATTCAAATATCAAATAATGCTTGCGATGATAGAATGGTTATTGTCACCTTGTGCGTTAAAAAGATACATTTATTTTGTCTTTTAGTTAAAATCTTCTTAGAAAAATATTTCTTTCGAAAAATTATTAATTATATTATATGAAAAGTATTATAGTTATACACCGAATAAAATAAGGTCATGTATAAACCAGAATATGTCTCAATGAATTGATATTGAGACGAAGTCTCTTACCTTGAGTCTGAAAGGCCTGGTTTTTCATTTATCTCCCTAAATAATAAAAATAATTTAATTTATACCTTATTAAGAAACTTTAACAGTTTTATTATTACTTTTATATCACTAATTACCTTGTTATATCAATCATATAATTATTCATGTTCATATACTTCATTTTGTCGCTATTCGGTAGTGGGGTTCAAAATGAACTTCTTTTTATGTAAATTGTCAATGTAGTCCAAATTTAATCATCTCCATAATGATATTCATGATTCAAATATCATATATATATATATATATTATATTTATATTTATAATAGTAATTTGAAGATTATAAATGGAATACACCATTTATGGAGATTATAAGTCAGACGTACGCATGAATGCAAATTTCTTTTATTTGTAATATTTATAAAATTAAAACTAAATGATATATGTGTATATTATAATTAAATTATAATATAATATGTTATATATATATATATCATATGTTCATTAACTCCATCATTTATATGATCCATGTATGGCATGAATGAGTCATAACACTTTGAGGGGCAGCAGTCCACACCTCTGGAAATTAAATTATCATATTTACACATTATAGAGAGCATAATGATATGAATTAAATTAAAAATAAAGAATCATAGAGACAATATAAATATAATATCTATCATATATAAAAACAATTCTATCCAAATGGCCAACATGAGATGTGGGAAGGTAAAATTTAACAATCAGCATTCTGTGAGGTAGCAGTTTGTCGTAGAGTGAAACAATATGTTCGTATCCACTAGATGGGGGTGTGTGTAAGTGTAGTTAAAATAATTATCATAAAAAAATAATTGTATATTGAGAATATTTTTGTTTTTATGTAACCAGATAATAACAATATAATAGGGAGTGGAGAATAAAAATAAAGGTAAAGAACTTGAGAGAAGATGTCACCTCTAAATGGATAACTGATTTAGATTTGAGAAAAAAGGATTTCATGAATTGCCATATGCCAAAGTTAATTCTTCTAGAGGGAATTAATGGATTTTATAAATATTATTTTATAGGTTTTTTCTGATATAAAATCAATTGGTTTTTTTGAGTTAAAGTGAAGAAGAAGTTCCCTTTTATAGAATAGGTGAGGAGCACTTTAGTAATGTCTTGAAATAATAATTTATTATAAATTCATTTTTCTTAAAAATGCTCCAAAACACTTATAATTAAAATATAAGATTATTTTAGTTGGGACAACTAAAATAAAATAATTTTTATACAAGTTATGAATATTATTAATCCATATATTTTTGGTTAAACCCTTATTTTACCATTTTTAATCTTATAGTGATATCATGTTCTTAACACATTGTGGGTTTATGTGATTACTATATCAGGTCAAACGACAAAAAAAATTCTATTTATGACATATCTGGACTAATATTAACAATTTTATGAAATTTTAATTTTTTAATAATTTTATATCATTTCATAAACTATTATATAATTTATGATAAAAATTATGTCAATTTGGGTCACTATGCATACTTGATTTTTTTTACAAATTCATATCAACCTGATTCCTTTTTAAAAAATAATCAAATCAATAAAAACATGTCATATTCACCTTTAAATATCATGTATGACATAAATTATGTCAAATAATATTTATTTTAACATTTCTAAACATTTATTTTAATCCATAATTAAATTAATTAATCACTCCAACAACATTGTTTTAAAATTAAATTTCTTTATATGATGTCTAAAAATTATAAATAAAAAATCCTGATTTAGTAAAATTTCCTAGATTTATAATAAATATTTATATACATAGATTACACTTAAATAACCCCACATAAATATTGTTTTAGCAAGAAGATACATATTTATGTTATTTTTCTCTTTACTTTAAATTAAATTTTATAATATGACATTATCACTCCCATGTGACACTATGGGGACCCAATATAGACTCACAGATGAGTATTGTAAGAAATATCTCGTCTAATTGGATTAGGATATGTTTTATAGTAGTTTAATATTATTGTAATATTAATTTTCACAATTATTTAACATATTTACCATTTAACAATGGTAAATAAAGTAATTACTAATGTTACTATTCATTATCTCCAAAATTTAAATGTAAATATTTATACAATTTTGAACTTTTGATTCCAAATATGGAAGCCATTTTTCCAAATTTAAATCACATAATTTGAAGATAATAATTTAAAATTAATTTCCGTTGTCATAACCAAAAAGCGTCATTCTAAGAAGTAAAAACCAAAAAATGATATACCTATTTTAATGTCCAATTTTAATTTGAAATTACATATAATGAAAATCATTGTATTAAATTAAAAATATATATTAATTTTATTATTTAAAACTATTAAATAATATGATTTCTCCTTATATATTATCTCGATGTAAATGTGGTTTTCTATTAAAATTTAGCATAATTTTACTATTCATCAAAACATGAGAATTATTATAAAAATATCAAAAATATAACCAGAGTAAATTTGTATTTCCAATTTCTAAAGTAGAAGTTTAGTTCGTCCAATTGAACATATAAAGGTTTAAAACTAAATTTAATTTATGTTCACCATCAATGTTTGTAAAAATGCTTTTTTATAAAAATACCTCTTCTATCCGAAAAATGTAATTTGTTCATATTTCATATCTAGAAAACATAAAAAAATTAATTTTAAACATTAAAATTAATATAAAAAATATATTTTTTCATTAAATAAAACTCCAAAATTGATTATATGATTTTATGAAGAAGAATATATTCCCTTTTTAAAAAGGTTTTAATAAAAAAATCATTTATATTAATTAGTTTTTATTCCCATTTTTAATAATTTTAGTAACCAATGAATCATTATTTGAACTGGTGTAAACCATATTTCAAAATTTTGTTGATACTATTCATTCTCTCCATTCCAAAATCTCGGTGTTAACTTCCATTTATAATAACTAAAATAATATTGTATTATATTTATGTATAACTCACTGTTGTGTGTAACGTAGGATTTCAGAGAATCATGTTGTTATATATTGAATACTCTATCAGAAAAAGAATCCCCTTTAGAATTATATTAATAAATTATTAATTAATATTAATAGAAATAAAAAAAATATATTCCTTAAATACTTGGGTTAGCGCATCATTCCCACCTTTTGTAAATTTCATCCTCATAATTTTAAAATTTGGATTAGAAACTTTATTTAAAATCCCATATTCGAAAAAGAGACAAAAAATATAACATTAATAGAATAAAAAATAAGTTCAAAGGTCACATGATATAACCAATAGTAGGATTCCATCTAACAGACCATGGATATTGATGAAAAAAGTAACCATCATTTTCTGAGGGAGAGTGACAGAAAACATGATTAGGAGAAACTTAACAACCAAAAAACCATAAATTTGTGATGGGTTAAATGGTCATTGATATCCCAGTAGGAAAAGTAAAAATAAAATATGTTTATATTAAATTTTTTATCAAATTTTTGAGGAAATTATTTATGATCTTGGCTATGATCAAAAGAAAGCATACATAATTTTCAAGTAGAGTTTCACACTTTAATAAATATCTACCAAAAACTCTTATTTTCTCTAAACGATGAGTATTCAAGATGTATTTTTCACACCAAAAGATCTAGAATCAACTTCTACAGAATCACATAATCCCACAAAGATGAACTATATATTTCCCATATCCTTATATATTTTTCAAACCAAAAATAGTTAGTATAAGAGTAGATAATTCCCAAAAGGATAATTGTTTTATAGAAATAAATACTACTCTTCATCTACAAAAGTCCACGGTCGATACCAAAAGTTCAACAAAGAAAATTAAATAAACAATTGTCCTTAAAATAGATCAAAATAATCCAAACTAATGTAGAATCCTAAAATTTAGAAGGATTTGATCACATAGGCTTCCACAATAAATCATAAAAACTACGCCCAAATAACATTAACCACACATAATGACTCATACTTAAAATAAAACAACCTAATAACATGTTCTCCATGAAATGTTAGTCATTTCCATAAACAACCCAAATCTCCATTTGTCCAAAATAAAAAAAGATATTATTACAAAATAAAATTCAAGCATTACCCCTCAAATGAAATCCCACATTATCCTATTTTCCATAGGCATATAGTGTTCCCAAATGACTGAATATATTATAAAATAACATTTTTCACTTAATCACCAAATCATTTTCTAATTCTAAGGATATGCATTTTATAAAACATTATTTCCCAAAAATCAACATATTCATAATCCATAAAATCATTTAACTAAAAATAATAACTCATACTAACTAGGGACTTCATGTAGGCCCATGGTAAGAGATGCACCCTTGTCTCCCTTCAATTGTGTGTTTTATTCCAATGGCCTTATCGGACATGACATGTTATCACCCATCTTTTATGTTATCCTTTTTCTTATACCATATCATTCTTTTAAAATTCGAAAAAATATTATAATTTCTTCAAGAATAACCAAAAAATTCATTATCCTATAACGTTATATAATTCTTTTCATTTTATATCCATATATACAATAAACATAAATCCCATAATAAATATCATATTATTACTTAAGTATATGTGTTATGTCCCACTATGAAAAGATAATTATTAATTGAATATCATTTCCTCATATCAAACATCCGAGTGACACATACTAGAAACTTTAAAAGTAATCCCAATATCAAAATAAAATTAATACATTCAAACATTCCATCATCTTACAATATACCATAGTTCTTGAATCCATTATATATAGACTTCTTATTCATTCTGAATTCTTCACAATCTAGTAACTATAAATCTAGACCTTATTTATTAATACATCATTCCTATAGATTGAATATCCTATTTATTTATAAATATCAATCCAAATATGCTTCACTCATTATATATAATGAAATAAATCATACCTTGAATCTTGATATCATGATCTTCAGGATGTTCCCTTTCTCTTTCAGTATGTTTTCCTACTTTCGAAAAGTAAGAGTTTAATAAAATTCTGTAATTTAATTTTTCTATAGAGTTGGAAATGTTGAGATCTATTAATAATATGATAAATATGCCATGAACCATAAAACATTTTTAAAAATTAGTAGGTGTTGGATAACTCAAACAATTTTTTGTAGGTGATTTGAACACTCAAGAAGATGTAAAAATATTTTGAACTGTCTTTTTATATAATATTGATGATTAAATCACTCAGGATGGTTAAGATGTTGGTAAATTCTCCTTTTCCTTTCATCATGGAAAATCATTCATTAATCTACTGAAAAGAATCATCACATAAACATTAAATGAATTATTAAAAACGAATCCATTATATTTTAATGATTACATAAAAACATTTATACTACTATAATCTACCAAACTCCATTTATATACATTGTTCAGGTTTCTCTCTAGTTAAACTAATTTAACATAATCTTCCAAATTTTTACACCAGATAATAACTGATATGGTTATATGTGATCCATTACCTACACCCAGATAAATTATAACCACTAAAGTTATCTAAACTGACCTCTGATACCAAATATCAGGCCCCAAACTTAAAAATTACATAATCATGAGTTATATAAAGAATTTGTATTGAGAATATTTTCTAGATTTGTTTTTTATAAAATTATTCAAGAACTATTAAATTAAAACTCAAATATTACAGTGTATACACTTCTACATTATCCATTTTTTCACAATAAAAATCTCCTTAAATAAAACATGAATTATTTTCTTGATAAAAATCTCCTTTAATTCTTCTATTCTCTTACCCATCCCTATACCATGTCAAAAACCTTATATAAACATAAAATGATCATAAAATGATCAGTAATGGTTATAAAATATGTAATGAACATAATAGTCAATTAATTTATACAAATCAATGAAATCATAATTTTTTACTCATAAAAAATAATGTCATGAATATAACAGATTAAATAAAATTATTTTTGAATAACTCGTAGATATTATAAATAATAAACATAACTTGAGGAATATATAAAATAATTACATTTTATCTTTTACATCTGTATAGGGAGTAACCTTCGTGGTTATGTCTAGAATACCCATCACATTATAATCCCTAAATATCTTTAGAAAAACCATAATGATTACCTCTATCACGATACCCAATGATTGGAGAGATATCTAGATCTCACGTAACATCGATTTATCATAGAACCACTCATATTCATAAATAATTCCCATAAACTATATGATAAAAAAACACATAACACAAGCATAAAGGAATGACAACATTTTCACATTGTATCCGAAAATTTCATTTCAAGATATTCAAATAATAAATTATTAAAAAAACCCATTTTCAATACCAAAATACATAAAAAGTCAATATGGTATTTATTTTACTATTAAATAAATTACTTCTTGTTTAGGAATCCAAATATGAAATAATGCTCATGGCGATGGAAATGTCATTGTTGCCGCATACATTATAAAGATACCATGCTTTGTTGTTTGGTGAAACACTTCATAGAAAATGTTCCTTTTTAAAATAATTTAATTAAATTAATAGATAAGGGTATAATTATACATCATATAAAAAAATTTCATGTATAGATCAAAATATTCATCAATGATGGGACATTGAGACGAAGTCCCATACCTTTAGTCTGAATTGTCTTGTTTGTTCTTTATCTCTCAAAATAATAATCTTATGTTAATTAATACATTATTCATGTCCACTTTCATATTAATTATTACTTTATTATATTAATTTCATTTTTATAATAATCATATGAATATTCAAGTTCATATCAGTTGTTTTGTAAATATTCAGTACCTGAGTCAAAAATGACATTTTTTTTATGTAAATTGATCTTTTTTTCAAAATTCCATCATCTCCATTCTGATATTCATGATATAAATATCATATATATACATATTCATATATTATATATATATAATAGTTTCTGAAAATTGGAGATAATAATGGAAACACAACGTTCAGGGAGACAGTAGGTCGTACGTATTCATGAACGGTACATTAATTTATTTGTCATATTAATGATATGAAAACTATATTATGAATTATATCGGCACTTTGAGGGATATAAACATGATACATATATTCTTTATGGATTTACTTCATAATAGAGAGTTTGATATTGTATCCACCATCGAGAATGTAAATGTGTTCATATATTCTATGATTAGTAAATTATTGACCCAGATAGTGATGTAATCTTTGGATGAGGGGTGATTGAAGGATTTTTTTATAATGACACACTTGGATTAAGGGAGATATCAAATATTAGCCTTCTTATATTTTACTCATGTTGGATATCCAATGGATGATCTGACTCAACCTAGTCATTATAAGGATACATATTTTTGATGATATAGAAAGATTATTTATGGGGGGGGGATACCTAATATGAGTGGTATTGGTCTCCCAATAGTGGTTGACACTTTCTAGTCTTAATGGATGTTCCAATATACTACACAGATGAGTGTCTAGGAAAAAGAACAAATTATATGTTATTTGATAATCCCATAGTAACAATAATATATTAGTATCTATATGGGTCATTATTAATGGCTCGGAATGTGAGAATTGATCTAACATTTTTCCAAATGCCTAGAATTTCATTGAATTATAGATGAACATAAGTGGCCTAGAAGTTTTTGTTAACCCATAACAATACAAGCATCAACATAGGGTATGATATCTATATTATTCATGATTTGGAATCATAAAACTATTGTTGGAAAGGATTTGATATTATAGATTTTTTATAAACCCATCAAATAAGCACTTTTTGTCTATCAAAGAGATAATTCTGATATATGATTGTGGGAATTAGTATTTGTGGAATATTATAGGACTCCATGTTGTCCTAGTAACTATCATTTCAAATAGGAACCCTCACTTCAAATCATATTTTTTTGATGGGTTTCGAGGAACAATGAGTTCTTTTTAAAATTTTACCAAGAGATTTGTTCAAGAAAAAAATGGAATGACTATGTGAGCCATCCATATTCATTAATATATACATTAGGTATGCATTCATGACTTTAGAAAATAATTTGAGAAACAACTTTCCTTATTGGTTTTTTATTAATTTTTTTTTTCAGGAATTGACCATTATGAAACCATTTCAGGTGTTGTATGGGAGGTAATAAAGATCGCTTCATTATTGGGAAGAGGTTGGAGAATGGTCATTGGGATGGACTGAGCTTCATTCATGAGATTGTGAATACTGTAAAATTGGTTAACAGTAGGTTAGATATTTCTCAGATTTACAAAAAATCATACGTCGATTGGTTTCATCATCTATTATAATTTGAGGTGTGTGAACATGGTTTCTTTAGTGTTTCACCTAAACTGGGATATAGATGTTTGAGAATGTATGGTATGTTATCACCTCATTATGTTTTCATGTTTAATATATTGTAGTTTCTTTGGAAGGTGGGTAATATATTAGATTTATGTTCTCATTTTACATCTATCCATGATGAGTACCATATTTCCTAATATAAGATATATTAACTAGATCCATAAATTTTGATTGAGTGGGAGGATGATGAGATTGAACCTAACACTATAATGAAAAAAATTATTTTTTAGATAGTGTATTAAAATGATAAGGTTATCCATAAAAATATGGTCACATTAGATTGAGTGAGATGGTAGTGTGGTAACTACATCAACAAGTGTTAGTGTCATGAGGCCTTGATTATGTAGAAATGGTGTTACCTCTTATCAAGGCCATGATCCTGATAATTTATACGTGGATAATGATTTTATGGATGGTATAATTATTTAATCATGGTATATATAGTCATGTATGAAGCCTTTTTTGAATTGTTCCTTTCATTTTGTGATTATTTTAAAATATGGGTGTAGGGTTTGGTGTTTTTGGTGGAGGATAGAGGTGTTCATATTGCTGGTACAAGTTTGAAGAACACATATGGGTATATAGGTTCCACCATCTAGACATTTGAAGACCAGTAGTCATTTTCAATCTTCCATTAACCACTTTCCAGTCACATGATGTCAATTTTCTTACCTATGATGTTGATGGTTATGTGGTTAAGTAGGGGATAAAAATTTATTTTATCCAATGATTTATTATTATATCCTTTAATATTACCAACACAACAGATATATGATTCTATTTCATCTAGATGATAGATCATGTTGATTGTTTCTCTCCTTGCTTAATTATTGCTGATCTATATATTGGATAAATGATTTGATCTCCTTTGATTACTGTCTATTGAGTTATCAATTATAATCTTTTTTTAATCTCATTTTTATTTATATGATTCTATATTAGAATAGATCACTTTATATAGCTTTTACATGAATAATTGATATTCTTTGTTAAAATATAAGATGTTTATTATTTGATCGATTCATTCCACTTCACTGGTTCTGAAGACATCGAGGTTTTAATTGGTTTTTAGATATGTGTCTATATTGTATGGTTAATCCAGTTTAATTATTCAGTTCTTATGATTATCTCATTTGATTTTGATTTATGATACCAAATATTGGATCCTTAGTGTATATGTATAGAGTTGTAATAATAGGATTTCTTTTGAAGTAATATTTTTTCACATGCCATTTTTTATAAAATCCTTTAAAGGCATATTTCAATTTGATATGATTTTTCAAACATGGAAGTCGTAGAGTATCACTACATAAAAAGATTTATAAAATTTGGGATTGGTTTTCTTGATATTTAATGATGATATATAGTATATTGGGAGACCTTGTGGGTCTGGGGGAATAGATAAACATATAGAAACATTAGTTTACTAAGATTCCACTTTAGCTTGTGCTTGTGATTCCATAGTTTCTAGTTGGTTGTATTAACAAGGGATTAAGGTTCTTGGACTTCAAGATTCAGTTATATTAGGATGTGTTCCTATGTGTTTCCTATTATTTTACACCCTTATGTAATGGATTTACATTTTGTGAATTGTGGTTATATTATATACAAGACTATTTGATAATATTATTTTCCCACATGATTTGGAGCTTGATGCTTAAAACCTGGTTCATTAATATGTTTATTCTACATGTATACATTTGATTTCATATTACATTGTTTATTATAATATTGAATGTTTTTGAAAAAAATGAAAGATTCAGTTAATAGAGAAGATGATTTATATTGAAATTTTTTCAAATATTTTTTACACAATAACTAATGGTTCATATATATAGGAATTTTCTGGATTCTTTTGTGGTATCCTATTGAGCATTGGTGTTCATATCATAATTTTTTCATTATAATTTGATAGACATGGTTTTTCAGGAAACATATTATGTGAAGAGTGACATATATTGGATAATTATTTGAGATAATATTTTGTTTAAATGGGTTGGGATGATGGTGAAATATTTCTATATGGAAAAAGAGTCATGGGTTTCTTCTGGTTCAAGATTGAAGATATATTAACTTGTTCATCATGAACATGTAATCCAAATATTGTTTTTTATCTTTATAGATTTGTTATTTTGACTATGTTTCATTATTAATGTGTGTTGCAATTCTATGATTGTCTCTATCTTATCATATGTCCATAGGGGTGGTGAAATCAATCCCACATTTCTTTTTATGATACCTAAGTGCTTTTCATCACAATATGGTGATCAGGGGAACACAACGGTTATTTTTCTATTACATGTTGGGTAACATTATGTCTTCGCTAGGTTTTATATTTTATAATTATCATCTGGTATATAATGATATAATTATATATTTTCATGTTGTAATAATGGATCAATGTGTAAAATTTAAATGAATATTTAAATTCAAAATCATTACACTTTTGTCCAATGCTGAAAATTAATATATATGATGGAAAATAAGATATTTAAAAAAATTAGATTATATCCATTAATATATGTTTTTTATATTGATAGTGTGATTAATTATTTATCATTAATATATACAAAAGTGGTGGATTTTATAAAAAACTAAAATAATTATTTATTTACTATTAATTGAGATAGATATATCTATAAATCTATAAAATTAATGTTATTTGATGATCATTGTGTTCTTTATATAATTTATATATGGTAATGATGATAAAACATATAGAAGAAATTATTAGAACCAAAATATTTTTTTTGTATTATATTTTAATTTAACCAAAATGATAGTTTTCTATCATTATTATGTGTATAGAGATTTTTTTGTTATCCATTTAGTAATTGATAAGGAATTTTATTTTTTATTTTCAGAAAATTTTGAATGAAATTGACTTTGTGTAAATGTATATGGGAGGATTATATTGAGGTTTGAGATATTGTTTCAGATATATCAATTATTTTTTATAAACTAAAGAAATTTTAATTAGTTGGAATTAAATTAGTTTTTTTTGAGTTAACTGAAAAATATAACTGGAAATATTTGTGAATTGACTATATATTTTAAATACATATTTACATATTTCTATTAAAGAAAATAATAACGGATTTATTAGACAAGTATTACATAGGAAAAAATAATGAACTTATTAATGAGTTTTTTGAATATTTTTTGATATGTAAATGGGATACATTGAGAAGAAATATATAGTGTAACACATTTGTAGGATATACATATAATATAAGTGAGTTTAATTTGTAATAGTTAGTTTTATGTTAGAAATATTGAAATATTTGTACCTGATAATTAATGACCCCTGATGTATTAGGTTTAAAAACTATTATGTAATCGAATTCACATAATTTTAAATTCATTTAATAAATGGCTATGTAGTTTTTGTCTTACCAAACAGAAATGTTTTTAGCATAACTATTAAATAATATTGTAGTGTTATGAAAACAAAACATAAATATTTTAATATCTAGTAGATCATATCCTAAAAGACTCACACATATGTGATAAACTTTCATTTGAAAATCAACCCTGAGGTAAACATATTAAATGTTGTATTTGTTGTGTATAGTTATTAAATAAATCATATGTGCTAAATTATAGTGTTCAATTTATTATTTTAGATAACTGAATAAAGAATATATTTTTAGTTATATTCTCAATGAGAAAAATATTAAACCGAACTGACTATTTACATATATTCAATTGAACATGAGTACTATTTACAAATTTTGATTGAATATGTAGTATCATCAAATCATTAATGTATTGAAAATAATAAATGGATAATGATTATTCAATTGTATAAGATTGAAAAGTAATATGAAATGGAAATGGAAACATAACTACTATTATTATTTGAGTGACAATCGATAAGATTATGGATATCTGATATATTATTTGGAGATTATTGTAAATCAATTTTTTTGTCTCAATTAAATGAAGTTAATTTCATAGGGATTAAAGGTTGCTTGCAGCATAATTTCACAAAATGAAATATAAGTATCAATCTAATATTCCATTGACCTAATTCCCCCATTTAGAATGACATTTATCCAGAATTGAATATAATCCCCATGTGTTATCTTTACTATCACAAGTCTTATTTAGAGGCGGGAGTTTAGTGAGAATCCTAATGGGTATCGAGCTCTACTGAATAAAAAAAATAATGTGGTTGTCATCGAACTTATTAATTAATACATTTGAGGGACAAGAACCCAATTTTTCATCCTAAAAATTGGAACCAAAAGTTTGTGGGAGACCTCTCATTCATTTTGAAATCACTACGAGAGAGATTGTTGAGCCCCAATTTAAATTAGTGAGTTTCTTAGAGATTCACGGGTGCTTGCTATTGGGTTCCACAACGTGATGTATGAGTATCATATTGTAAAACATCTAACCTAAGGCTGAAATTGGGCATAGATGGGTATTAATCATCGAATATAATCCACAAGTTTTCTCCTCCCCATTACAAGAACCTTTTAATGGTCAGAGGGATGTGATCCAAATGGTGGGTAGTGAGCCCTACATATGAAAAAAAACCATGTTGCAGTGTGCTAATGTATACAATATTGTGGAAAAGTGTATACAACCTCACTTATAGATCAAAATATTTACATAAAGTTAAATAATAACTAAATATTATTACATGACTCATTTCTAGATTGAATTAAATAATAATAATTGAGTATAATTTTATAAAATATGAAAAATTAAGGGATGCATGGATTCATATTAGTGAATAAGTAGATAATATTGGTAACATGGAAATATTTTTTTTATGAAAAACATGTTTTTGTTCTACATGGTTACTATGTATTTTTAACCCCTCTGAAAATACATCTTGAATGTCTAAAAATTATAAAAAATAATTATAATGATGAAAAGATGTTTAGAATGTTTTTTATATATGTATAATTATTTTTTTAATCTATGATGTGAAATTGGAAGATGTGATATAATTATTTTCAACCATTTATGGGATTAATGATGAGTTGTATAATCCTTTTGTGGGTATAGATATGTAAAATCAAGTAATATTTATAGGATACATAGAAACATCATTTTTGTTTCCTCATAGTGATAAAATATCATTGATCGGGAAAATTATTTTTCTCAAGTATTTGAGTACCAATATATATGGTAATGTATGTGGAATTGGAGATGGATTAATAAATATTGATATGTTGTTATAAAATATATATCCAGCTATGAAATAGTGAAAAAGGTGTACAAGATTATTTCTAGAATAATATTGAAATGTCAATTAAATAATTGAATACATAAAAAAGATAATGTTCATCCCATAACATCATTTAAATACTAGATTCAAATTAAGAATAATGAGATAAAAAATCATCATTAGTAAGAATTACAACTCAAATGTATTCTATTTAATATTCATTTAATATTATAGGTGAAATAATATTTCACTATTATCAGGTGATTAAACCTTATAACCTTAAATATTAATGTCTCTACTTCTGTTGAAAATGAACCTCTTTAACTTCATTTCAAAGAAATGTATTTTGAAATGATATTATGTCACCCTAAAAACTAATATGACTACCTTATATGAAATTAAAATTTCTATAAATCATTATAAATCTACATAATTTCCCCATATTAATATAGAATTAGAAAACCTTGTAATCATTAACGAAACCATGTACACCATTCTACAATTTCTATTTTTAGAGACAATATTCCATTTTATTATTATAGGTCAATTTGTTAGTGAAATTATTCAAAAATATCTTAATTTATTTGAAAATTAGTTCCTCATAAATCCATTAATGCATCCAAATTAAAAAACCTTAAAAAATTTCACTTCTTGATTCTATACATAGATTTTTATTTCTATGAGAATTTTAAAAGTTTCAAACTTGTTCCTCATAAGAAACATATAAATATAGTTAATGAATTCATCAATAAGGGTTGTAAAGTAGTTATACCAACAACATTATTTTATTCTCTTTATCCTATATAAATCACATTATATATTGTATAATATCTCACTGTACTTTCCATCATTCAGTAAAAATAATTTGTTATTAATTTTTTCTAATTACCAATAACATATTTATCAAATTATTCACAATCGAATGATTTCAGTAATCTGTGTTTATATAGTTTTTAAATAAACATTGCAATTTTATGTTAAAGGATTAAATATAAAAGATAAGAGGTTATGAGAATCAACTATATTGACATTTTTATATTGAATTTTTTTACTTTATATTATCCATTCCAAGAATATTTAAACAATTAACTAAATTTCTAATTTTATACACCATTTCAAGTATATTTATACATATAAACCAATTTTCTAAATCATTAATGCAAATTCACACCTATAGAAACAAGGTATTGAAACAATGTTTCTATACACAATAAGAATGTAATAGAACATCCCTGATTGGATAATTAATCTATAGAAAAGAAAAAAATTATATATTCTTTCCTTCAATATATGAAATCCTTCCCCATTTTTTATATGTACATATTTGTATTCTTTAATCACGACTCATTAAATTTGGAGTCTATTTTCCTCGGTATATAGTTTTTTTGTACACCTTGTATCCAAAGCCCATGCGTTTTAATTAATGAAATTAATTTCTAAATCATTCTCAACTTTATTAAAAAAACATCTCTAGGGGAAAACATCTCAAAAATTAAGTATAAATATATCAATCTATAGGTTTAACCTAAAATAAATATCAAAGTTTTCTAACAGATGAAATATATAATCTAAAAAAATACATATTAACTGGTTGAATATAATATTTTAAATAAATTTAACATAAAATTTATTCAATATATTTTTAATAAAATTATGGTTACATACATCATATCAATCAGTGATCCCAAGTCAATATTTCACTAATCATCAATTAAACAATAGTTATATCCTAATAACATGGTTATATAAAATTTTAATATTTCTAATCAAATCATATATAACTCATGAATTGAATGGAAGACAAATATTTTTTACAATTACCTCAAATCAATATAATGATTTTCAATAAGAACCCACTTTGTGGTTGAGTGGGAACCATACAAAATATCATCATAAAAATAGGACACTAACATAAATATACCATCCTATATAAATAAAACCATAAATAAAAGAAATACATGAATATAATGAACCTACACAACCTTCTATTCATTGCACTACTAAGAAAAATGTTATCCTCTATCCAATGGGTGCCCATATATATTTCCATGTAAAATAATTTTAAATAAAATCATTATCGATTTATTAATAGATGTAAGGTGGGGGAGAAGAGACTTATATCTAAGACATTAGAGACCACCTGATCCTATTTATTAGCCTTCACCAGGACCTCTAAAGAAGTCATTTGAAGTTCTAAAAGTCATGTATTTTTTTACATTATCTATTGAGCCTTTAAGATTTTTTTTAAAATTCTTTATATGAATTTTACCTATGTTCATTACATTTGTTACCTTAAATGTATGATTAGTTGGACATATTAAAAAAAACATAAAAATTTAAATGGTTTAATAAATTTAGTGGTTAATAATATCATCCACACAATAAAAAATATAATTCATTGAAACAAAACTATAAGTGTTATTCAAAGAGAATGATTAATTTCTTACTTGTTCTGTTTTTACAAGTCATGTAAAATATTAATTTTAAATGGATATCAATGTATAACTATTAAAATTTGTATCTTAATAAAAAAATTCATGTCAATTATGTTAATTTATTTCATTCCATCAATATATGTATTCATTCTTTGGAAATTTTATTTGTTATCCTAAATGATAAACACAATTTTGAGTTTTTACAAAAATTTAATGCATAAAAGTTTATACAAGTAATGATTTCTATCACTTTACCAAAAATTAGAGTTAATCATATATATATATATATATATATACATCCAAATTAATATAACTTATAAGGTATATAAATATATTTCATTTTATCGATTAAAAATAATGTAAAACCAAATTCAACTATAGAGAGTGTAAAGGGAAATAAATAACTAACCCTCCCCTTTCAAGAGTAGACCCTAAAAACTCAAGCTATAGGGAATTCTTATTTAATATTCCACTATCCAAATATCAATAATAAATAGTAAAATTAATTATAATAATATTTGAACACATTTATTTTTTAAATATTAATAATCCAATAATATTGATTTTTTTACATAATAATAAATTATAGTAATGGTTAAATGTAAATAAATATTATGTCATTATTATATTGTATCTATTATATGATTCCATAAGACACTTTTTTAATCAATATTTAATATATGTTTTATTGGTCACTCATTAAAATACATTCTTCATATTCCAAATTAATAGACAATAAAATTTCACCCAAGAAATGGAATTGAAATACAATCACCAAAAGTATGTTAGGTATCTAGAATTCATGATTCAAATGTGGATGTGCCTCGAGACATGAAACCCAACACCAGTATGCATTAATAATTAATATCTAAATTTATTGTTCCATATTTATTAGGTACTAGACTTCTAACCTCCAATACTATGGAATTTTATCACCATATAAAATTGATGGCGAGAAAGATTACTATTGGGAATAAAATCCATTAGAAAAGAACAATGAGAAAATCAAATAATTCACTTCTTCCAAAATAAGATAAAACTTGGTCAATGATAAAAACAAACTATGAATGATATATCATATCCATTGTAACACAACCAAATTAAAATATCACATTGATCAATATCCTCAAGATGATTCCATTGAAAAAAAGAATCATCATTTAAAAAAATATTAGATTGGCCTCATAAAATAAAAATAAAAGGTATTCAGAAAGACTAGAATAAAGGAATTATGTGAGACAAACAAGTGATTAGAGATATTTAGAAACATACATGTTTCTAATAGTGAAATAAGACTAGATGTAAATCTAGATGAAGAAACCAATCATCATAGATGTGGACCATAATTAATGTAAACAATCTATCAATATAGAAAGAAATAAAATATGATTCTATGAATTTATAACAGAAATCCAAACACACATCCATTTTTTACTAATAATAAAACACCTCCCTAGGGTAAAAATCAGCTTCAATTGTTAACCAAGATAAATATTCTAGTGAAACTTATGTAATATCATCATAAGTTGTTTAATAGTTCCACCCTTGGATAGAACTACAACTGAATGAACCAAATGATATCACCATTAATGAAATATCAGTCCAATTGAATTGTAAATGATATCATTGTTTTGAATTTATGCAAACCATAAGAACTATAAAGATTAAATATTGAAGAATACACGACCAGACTGTATTTCCATAGAGGCAATAATAATATAGAAAAAATACAAGAGCGAGTCACTGGAAATGGGAATCCTTTAGAAACACTATACTAAATGAAATAACCATAAAATAAATAATATAACAAAAATTGAGAATCATTATAATGATGAATGTGAGGAAACATATAGAGGTTATTGGGGCGGGGGAGCGATATTAAAATAATTAGTTCCTAATCCATGCCTCTAATTAAAAACCAATTGAAACAACACTTACAAAAAAATTATTGAGTAAATAAAAAATTTGTAAAAATTTGTATTTAGTACTAATTTATATAAATATATGGAAATATAATATATTTACCATGAGATATTAAAATTTTAGGCAATTATATATTCTTACAAAATAAATTTTGATACCTTCCTTATTGAGACATGCCCCTTGAAAATCAATGAAATTTCCATTTTTGAATAATTTTTTTACAATTCTACAAATACATACAAATATAATGATATGCCATCCCTTTGAATGATATTTTATGTAATTTTTTACTCTCATTTCATAATGTGAACAATTCCATGATTTATATATTTACTTCATTTTAGGTATGGAATTTCAAAGAGGGTATTCTTTAAACTCCGTCATGGTTTTTATTTTCCATAAAATAGTTTCCCAAATAAGTTCATTACTATAAAGAATGAAAAATTTTAACAAAAACCATGACATAGTTAATATATTATATGATAATAATTTTTTTAGTTTGAGAAATTATGATATATTAATAAAAAATTAACCTAAACTATTCTTTTTTAATAAATTGCCTCTGTGTTTCAAAAAAATAGTATCAAATTAGTATTTTACAAATTACATCTAATTGATTCTCTAATAAAATGTACAATAATACATCGAAGTAGATTTATTGGACATTCTATGAATGAATTAAATGGAAAAGACTAAAATGTGACCACATTTTCGACTCGGATAGGTAATGATAAAATGAAATTAAAATAAATCATGCATACCTCACTATCATTTTGAAATATTTATTTATCAATTAGTTTGATTGATTCATCCTAATTTCATTAAAGGAAACAATAACCTCAATAACTATCAACCAACTCATTGAAATACTGGAATTCTATATTAAATCATATAAATTTTCAAATAACAGATTTTAACCATATTTGAGGTTAATAATGGGAAGAAAATGTCTGTGTTTGATCTTTTATTATATTGGAAAAATATATGTAATGAGGTCTGTAAATTCATTTTAAATAGAAACTATTCATTTAAATAAGGATTTTACATAATGATTATGATTTTTCAATGCTAACATAAACATAAATTTTTGTTTTCCCCTATTATAACATTTAAAATAGTAAACTCATTTATTAAGTGATTGTTAATGTTTCTTAACATACTTTTAGTCATTAAAACATTATGATTTAATTTGTCACAAACCAAAAATTTGTAATCATCCCTTGGTAATTAACTAGTTAATTTATCTAATCATTCGTAATGAACACTCTAACATGGAATAAACAACCATTCCATTAATAATATTACAACATAATGAAATTTTCTTTGATTTAGTTTTTTATTTAGTTTATATGAATAAAAATAATTATATATATATATATTATATTATATTTACTTGTCATATACATTATATAGTTGTCTTATTACTTAATGTTAAAAATGATCCAAATATCTGATCTATCATGATTTATAACTAATTATTTGAAGGAAATTACATAATTGAGGATGATTGTGTGTTATATTGATAATGTACTAATATTTTTATAACCCATATTATATGTCTACCCATATAAATGGTAAATACAATTGGAAACTTCCATGAGTGAGACTAACGAAATCCAAGATATATATATATATAATCCTTGACCTGTGTTACAGTACATTACTCATTTTAATCAAGAAAATATGGATTTATGAGTTATGTTATATGATTTTATCATGTTATGTATATAATGAACAAACTCCATGTAATGAATAATCTAATGATATTACTATTCATTATGTTGTTAGTCATTACAAAAAACCTATTATAGTATAGTTGAATTAGGGGTTTTCTATATGTGTCACATAGTTTAAGACTATGAATTCGAAAGTCAAAATATTATAAATGTAATAAAACATATTAGGGTTATATATTTCTCTGAATTCCTAAATATTTTTAATATTCATAAATATTTGGTATGAATATAACAAAAATTATTTATCATATGAAATCTCATTTAAAATATAAATACTCAACCATAAACAATACAAAATAGATTAAATTCCATTAGAATCCAAATTATTACGATCCATTTTTTTCGATTTTATAGTTCTAAGAGTTAAGGAAAAAAGTATACACATCAAACCACAATCATACAATGTCGGTACTACTAAAATATAATTCATGTATATTAAAATAGAAAAATTCTTAATAAAAAATGAAATATTTTCATGAAAACTCTTTACAACAATCATCTTGGATTCTTATTTCCTCTTAACCATCCTAAAACTCTATAAAAATCAATTTAAAACATATAAAAAGAAAAAAATTCGAGTAAGATATAGAAAAAGAAGGAATGAACCAGTTAGATTAAGAATTCTTATAAACATATGAAATAATTTTCACAAAGAAATAACTATCAACCATAACGTATCACATACTTACTTTGTGAAAACATGATATTTCCATAAAACATAAATAACAACATAATTGTAACCTATGGAATTAATTATATAATATTATATCCCTCATGTCTACTATATGATTTTTAAACCTCATGGTTACCTTAAAATGAAACCCTTATAAATACCTTATGATGTAACCATGATAGTTACACATGGAATAACGATTATGGTCATCATACAACATAAATATAAAAAAATCAATGGAGGGAGATATATATATCCAACAGTTCATCATAATCAATTCCCATGATCCAAAAATGAACATAAAAATTTAATACATGTATCATAATAACAATACATTTTTTTTGAAATTGAAATTTAAAAGTGCAATTTTAACGAAAGCTCAATTAGCTTAGTTTTTCATACTTCAAACATGTTCAAACCAACTTTATAATGGTTTTATGATTTTTATTAACATATTATATAAACTTACTATTATTTATAATTCATTTTATAATATTATTATAAATATTTTAACACATTTATCAATAATATTAAAAAAAAAATTATTTTTAGGTGTGCTCTTTTCGTGGTTTCCCTATTCATTTTGTTTTGGATATTCATTTTTAATCAAATATAAGCATCATTAGTAGAAATAAATAGTATTAATATTTTTAAAAAAAATTATATTATACAATATATATAATTTTTTAGCCTAAAAAATGACATAATATTGAGTTCAGTCAATAATTCATATTGAGGATCTTTTCATCATTAGATTTTTAGTGAATTAGGATATTATTATTACCTTACATATCAAACATTAAAATATAGAAACTTCTACTATATAATATTTTTCAAAATAATAAAACACCATAAATAAATAAATAATTATTTTCTTGATAAAAATATTCATTAATTTTTCCTTACTTTTACCCTTCCTAATACCATACTAAATACCATTCAGAATCATGGGATGCCCATAACAATCTCAATAATTTCTATCAAATAAGGAAAGAAAACATAAGTTTATGAATACAAACAACTCAATGAAATCAAAGTTTTCTCTCATAAAACAATAGATCATTAATATATCTCATGAAATAACATGATTTATGATTAACTTATTGATATTATAAATCATAAAAGGTAACTTGTGGCATCCATAACATACTTAAATTGTTTCTTTCACAACTACATTGTGAGTTACTTCATGGTTAAGTTTGGAAATCCCATCATTTTATATTACATAAATCTATTAAGAGAATCAATAATTTCAACCTGTATCACATTAACCAATTCATTGGTGAGCTATCTCAAGCTCACCTTTCCACAGTTTGTTACGGAACCATCCATATTCATAAACAATTTACAATAACCATTACATAATCATAACACATAAATCACTAATAAATAAAGGAAACATTTACACATTACAATCAAAATATATCATTCCAATATATTTTCATAATAAATTCATTCTAGAAACCATTATTTATAAAAAAATTCAAAAAAATCGTATTTTTTATTTATTTTCCTTTTAAAAACATTATGGGAAGTTATGGAATTCAAATATCAAATAATGCTTGCGATGATAGAATGGTCATTGTCACCTTGTGCGTTAAAAAGATACATTTATTTTGTCTTTTAGTTAAAATCTTCTTAGAAAAATATTTCTTTCGAAAAAATTTTAATTATATTATATGAAAAGTATTATAGTTATACACCGAATAAAATAAGGTCGTGTATAAACCAGAATATGTCTCAATGAATTGATATTGAGACGAAGTCTCTTACCTTGAGTCTGACATGCCTGGTTTTTCATTTATCTCCCCAAAATAATAAAAATAATTTAATTTATATCTTATTAAGAAACTTTAACAGTTTTATTATTACTTTTATATCACTAATTACCTTGTTTTATCAATCATATAATTATTCATGTTCATATACTTCATATTGTCACTATTCGGTAGTGGGGTTGAAAATGAACTTCTTTTTATGTAAATTTTCAATGTAGTCCAAATTTAATCATCTCCATAATGATATTCATGATTCAAATATCATATATATATATATTATATTTATATTTATAATAGTAATTTGAAGATTATAAATAGAATACACCATTTATGGAGATTGTAAGTCAGACGTACACATGAATGAAAATTTCTTTTATTTGTCATATTTATAAAATTAAAACTAAATGATATATGTGTATATTATAATTAAATTATAATATAATATGTTATATATATATATATCATATGTTCATTAACTCCATCATTTATATGATCCATGTATGGCATGAATGAGTCATAACACTTTGAGGGGCAGCAGTCCACACCTCTGGAAATTAAATTATCATATTTACACATTATAGAGAGCATAATGTTATGAATTAAATTAAAAATAAAGAATCATAGAGACAATATAAATATAGTATCTATCATATATAAAAAAAATTCTATCCAAATGGCCAACATGAGAGGTGGGAGGGTAAAATTTAACAATCAGCATTCTGTGAGGTAGCAGTTTGTCGTAGAGTGAAACAATATGTTCGTATCCATTAGATGGGGGTGTGTGTAAGTGTAGTTAAAATAATTATCATAAAAAAATAATTGTATTTTGAGAATATTTTTGTTTTTATGTAACCAGATAATAACAATATAATAGGTAGTGGAGAATAAAAATAAAGGTAAAGAACTTGAGAGAAGATGTCACCTCTAAATGGATAACTGATTTAGATTTTAGAAAAAAGGATTTCATGAATTGCCATATGCCAAAGTTAATTCTTCTAGAGGGAATTAATGGATTTTATAAATATTATTTTATAGGTTTTTTCTGATATAAAATCAATTGGTTTTTTTGAGTTAAAGTGAAGAAGAAGTTCCCTTTTATAGAATAGGTTAGGAGCACTTTAGTAATGTCTTGAAATAATAATTTATTATAAATTCATTTTTTCTTAAAAATGCTCCAAAACACTTATAATTAAAATATAAGATTATTTTAGTTGGGAAAACTATCATAAAATAATTTTTATACAAGTTATGAATATTATTAATCCATATCTTTTTGGTTAAACCCTTATTTTACCATTTTTAATCTTATAGTGATATCATGTTCTTAACACATTATGGGTTTATGTGATTACTATATCAGGTCAAACGACACAAAAAAATACTATTTATGACATATCTGGACTAATATTAACAATTTAATGAAATTTTAATTTTTTAATAATTTTATATCATTTCATAAACTATTATATAATTTATGATACAAATTATGTCAATTTGGGTCACTATGCATACTTGATTTTTTTTACAAATTCATATCAACCTAATTCCTTTTTAAAAAATAATCAAATCAATAAAAACATGTCATATTCACCTTTAAATATCATGTATGACATAAATTATGTCAAATAATATTTATTTTAACATTTCTAAACATTTATTTTAATCCATAATTAAATTAATTAATCACTCCAACAACATTGTTTTAAAATTAAATTTCTTTATATGATGTCTAAAAATTATAAATAAAAAATCCTGACTTAGTAAAATTTCCTAGATTTATAATAAATATTTATATCCATAGATAACACTTAAATAACCCCACATAAATATTGTTTTAGCAAGAAGATACATATTTATGTTATTTTTCTCTTTACTTTAAATTAATTTTTATAATATGACATTATCACTCCCATGTGACACTATGGGGACCCAATATAGACTCACAGATGACTATTGTAAGAAATATCTCGTCTAATTGGATTATGATATGTTTTATAGTTGTTTAATATTATTGTAATATTAATTTTCACCCTTATTTAACATATTTACCATTTAACAATGGTAAATAAAGTAATTACTAATGTTACTATTCATTATCTCCAAAATTTAAATGTAAATATTTATACAATTTTGAACTTTTGATTCCAAATATGGAAGCCATTTTTCCAAATTTAAATCACATAATTTGAAGATAATAATTTAAAATTAATTTCCGTTGTCATAACCAAAAAGCGTCATTCTAAGAAGTAAAAACTAAAAAATGATATACCTGTTTTAATGTCCAATTTTAATTTGAAATTACATATAAAGAAAATCATTGTATTAAATTAAAAATATATATTAATTTTATTATTTAAAACTATTAAATAATATGATTTCTCCTTATATATTTTCTCGATGTAAATGTGGTTTTCTATTAAAATTTAGCATAATTTTACTATTCATCAAAACATGAGAATTATTATAAAAATATCAAAAATATAACCAGAGTAAATTTGTATTTCCAATTTCTAAAGTAGAAGTTTAGTTTTTCCAATTGAACATATAAAGGTTTCAAACTAAATTTAATTTATGTTCACCATCAAATGTTTTTAAAAATGCATTTTTATAAAAATACCTCTTCTATCCGAAAAATGTAATTTGTTCATATTTCATATCTAGAAAACATAAAAAATTAATTTTAAACAATAAAATTAATATAAAAAATATATTTTTTCATTAAATAAAACTCCAAAATTGATTATATGATTTTATGAAGAAGAATATATTCCCTTTTTAAAAAGGTTTTAATAAAAAAATCATTTATATTAATTAGTTTTTATTCCCATTTTTAATAATTTTAGTAACCAATGAATCATTATTTGAACTGGTGTAAACCATATTTCAAAATTTTGTTGATACTATTCATTCTCTCCATTCCAAAATCTCGGTGTTAACTTCCATTTATAATAACTAAAATAATATTGTATTATATTTATGTATAACTCACTGTTGTGTGTAACGTAGGATTTCAGAGAATCATGTTGTTATATATTGAATACTCTATCAGAAAAAGAATCCCCTTTAGAATTATATCAATAAATTATTAATTAATATTAATAGAAATAAAAAAAATATTCCTTAAATACTTGGGTTAGCGCATCATTCCCACCTGTTGTAAATTTCATCCTCATAATTTTAAAATTTGGATTAGAAACTTCATTTAAAATCCCATATTCGAAAAAGAGACAAAAAATATAACATTAATAGAATAAAAAATAAGTTCAAAGGTCACATGATATAACCAATAGTAGGATTCCATCTAACAGACCATGGATATTGATGAAAAAACTAACCATCATTTTCTGAGGGAGAGTGACAGAAAAAATGATTAGGAGAAACTTAACAACCAGAAAACCATAAATTTGTGATGGGTTAAATGGTCATTGATATCCCAGTAGGAAAAGTAAAAATAAAATATGTTTATATTAAATTTTTTATCAAAATTTTGAGGAAATTATTTATGATCATGACTAAGATCAAAAGAAAGCATACATAATTTTCAAGTAGAGTTTCACACTTTAATAAATATCTACCAAAAACTCTTATTTTCTCTAAACGATGAGTATTCAAGATGAATTTTTAACACCAAAAGATCTAGAATCAACTTCTACAGAATCACATAATCCCACAAAGATGAACTATATATTTCCCATGTCCTTATATATTTTTCAAACCAAAAATAGTTAGTATAAGGGTAGATAATTCCCAAAAGGATAATTGTTTTATAGAAATAAATACTACTCTTCATCTACAAAAGTCCACGGTCGATACCAAAAGTTCAACAAAGAAAATTAAATAAACAATTGTCCTTAAAATAGATCAAAATAATCCAAACTAATGTAGAATCCTAAAATTTAGAAGGATTTGATCACATAGGCTTCCACAATAAATCATAAAAACTACGCCCAAATAACATTAACCACATATAATGACTCATACTTAAAATAAAACAACCTAATAACATGTTCTCCATGAAATGTTAGTCATTTCCATAAAAAACCCAAATCGCCATTTGTCCAAAATAAAAACAGATATTATTACAAAATAAAATTCAAGCATTACCCCTCAAATGAAATCCCACATTATCCTATTTTCCATAGGCATATAGTGTTCCCAAATGACTGAATATATTATAAAATAACATTTGTCACTTAATCACCAAATCATTTTCTAATTCTAAGTATATGCATTTTATAAAACATTATTTCCCAAAAATCAACATATTCATAATCCAAAAAATCATTTAATTAAAAATAATAACTCATACTAACTAGGGACTTCATGTAGGCCCGTGGTAAGAGATGCACCCTTGTCTCCCTTCAATTGTGTGTTTTATTCCAATGGCCTTATCTGACATGACATGTTATCACCCATCTTTTATGTTATCCTTTTTCTCATACCATATCATTCTTTTAAAATTCTAAAAAATATTATAATTTCTTCAAGAATAACCAAAAAATTCATTATCCTATAACGTTATATAATTCTTTTCATTTTATATCCATATATACAATAAACATAAATCCCATAATAAATATCATATAATTACTTAAGTATATCTGTTATGTCCCACTATGAAAAGATAATTATTAATTGAATATCATTTTCTCATATCAAACATCCGAGTGACACATACTAGAAACTTTAAAAGTAATCCCAACATCAAAATAAAATTAATACATTCAAACATTCCATCATCTTACAATATACCATAGTTCTTGAATCCCTTATATATAGACTTCTTATTCATTCAGAATTCTTCACAATCTATTAACTATAAATCTAGACCTTATTTATTAATACATCATTCCTATAGATTGAATATCCTATTTATTTATAAATATCAATCCAAATATGCTTCACTCATTATATATAATGAAATAAATCATACCTTGAATCTTGATATCATGATCTTTAGGATGTTCCCTTTCTCTTTCAGTATGTTTTCCTACTTTCAAAAAGTAAGAGTTTAATAAAATTCTGTAATTTAATTTTTCTATAGAGTTGGAAATGTTGAGATCTATTAACAATATGATAAAGATGCCATGACCCATAAAACATTTTTAAAAATTAGTAGGTGTTGGATAACTCAAACAATTTTTTGTAGGTGATATGAACACTCAAGAAGATGTAAAAATATTTTGAACTGTCTTTTTATATAATAGTGATGATTAAATCACTCAGGATGGTTAAGATGTTGGTAAATTCTCCTTTTCCTTTCATCATGGAAAATCATTCATTAATCTACTGAAAAGAATCATCACATAAACATTAAATGAATTATTAAAAAAGAATCCATTATATTTTAATGATTACATAAAAACATTTATACTACAATAATATACCAAACTCCATTTATATACATTGTTCAGGTTTCTCTCTAGTTAAACTAATTTAACATAATCTTCCAAATTTTTACACCTGATAATAACTGATATGGTTATATGTGATCCATTACCTACACCCAGATAAATTATAACCACTAACGTTATCTAAACTGACCTCTGATACCAAATATCATGCCCCAAACATAAAAATTACATAATCATGAGTTATGTAAAGAATTTGTATTGAGAATATTTTCTAGATTTTTTTTTTAAAATTATTCAAGAACTATTAAATTAAAACTCAAATATTACAGTGTATACGCTTCTACATTATCCATTTTTTTCACAATAAAAATCTCCTTAAATAAAACATGAATTATTTTCTTGATAAAAATCTCCTTTAATTCTTCTATTCTCTTACCCATCCCTATACCATGTCAAAAACCTTAAATAAACATAAAATGATCATAAAATGATCAGTAATGGTTATAAAATATGTAATGAACATAATAGTCAATTAATTTATACAAATCAATGATATCATAATTTTTTACTCATAAAAAATAATGTCATGAATATAACAGATTAAATAAAATTATTTTTGAATAACTCGTAGATATTATAAATAATAAACATAACTTGAGGAATATATAAAATAATTACATTTTATCTTTTACATCTGTATAGGGAGTAACCTTCGTGGTTATGTCTAGAATACCCATCACATTATAATCCCTAAATATCTTTAGAAAAACCATAATGATTACCTCTATCACGATACCCAATGATTGGAGAGATATCTAGATCTCACGTAACATCGATTTATAATAGAACCACTCATATTCACAAATAATTCCCATAAAATATATGATAAAAAAACACATAACAGAAGCATAAAGGAATGACAACATTTTCACATTGTATCCGAAAATTTCATTTCACGAAATTCAAATAATAAATTATTAAAAAAACCCATTTTCAATACCAAAATACATAAAAAGTCAATATGGTATTTATTTTACTATTAAATAAATTACTTCTTGTTTAGGAATCCAAATATGAAATAATGCTCATGGCGATGGAAATGTCATTGTTGTCGCATACATTATAAAGATACCATGCTTTGTTGTTTGGTGAAACACTTCATAGAAAATGTTCCTTTTTAAAAGAATTTAATTAAATTAATAGATAAGGGTATAATTATACATCATATAAAATAATTTCATGTATAGATCAAAATATTCATCAATGATGGGAGATTGAGACGAAGTCCCATACCTTTAGTCTGAATTGTCTTGTTTGTTCTTTATCTCTCAGAATAATAATCTTATGTTAATTAATACATTATTCATGTCCACTTTCATATTAATTATTACTTTATTATATTAATTTCATTTTTATAATAATCATATGAATATTCAAGTTCATATCGGTTGTTTTGTAAATATTCAGTACCTGAGTCAAAAATGAAAATGTTTTTATGTAAATTGATCTTTTTTTTCAAAATTCCATCATCTCTATTCTGATATTCATGATATAAATATCATATATATACATATACATATATTATATATATATAATAGTTTCTGAAAATTGGAGATAATAATGGAAACACAACGTTCAGGGAGACAGTAGTTCGTACGTATTCATGAACGGTACATTAATTTATTTGTCATATTAATGATATGAAAACTATATTATATATATGGTATACTATAATTAAAATATGATATCATATGTTACATATGATACATAATTTCATTAACTAAATCATTTATACATTCCATTTATGGTATGAATGAGTCATATCACTTTGAGGGGAGGTATTCAACACTTATTTAATTTAAGTTATCGTATTTACACATTAGAGAAAAATTTATAGGTATGATGTATATAAAAAATAAAGAATAATTTATCCAATTTAATTAAAAAATATATTTTATATAAATACAAATATATAATAATGACCACCATGAGAGGTGGTATAGGAAATTTGAACAATCATCGTTTCGCAATCCATTAGTTCATCGTACTCAAAAACAGTATGTTTGTATCCATTAGATGGAGGATTCAATAACTGTAGTTTGAATACATATAATAACAATATCCTAGTATACATCAAATAATGGTTTTGTAATTTAATCAAATAATAATAAGAGAATAGTGAGTCGATAATGAAAATTAATGAAATAAATAAGAAAGAAGACATTACTTATACATCATGTAACTTCTTTTGATTTGAGTCAAAAAGAATTCTTGAATTTCCTTCTTTCCATTGTAAGGATTATAAGGGTAAGAGTGGGATTCTATGAAGTATATTGTACATAATTTTTCTGAATTAAATTGATTTGGAAGTGTGATTTAATGATAATAATAATTTCTTTTTTATATAAGAGATTTGGGGAACTTTAGGAAAATCTTGAATTATTAATTTATTATAAATTAAAATTCAATTAAAAATTTTCAAAAACAAATATAATTCAAATATATGATGATTTTGTTTCAAAATCCCATGGTCCAATAATTTTATGACAAGTTGTTAATATTTTTTTTCCTTATCTTCTTTGATTAACCTATATTTTACCCTTTCTAGTCTTATAGTGATATCATTTTATTTACACACTGTGGGTTAATATAATTACAATGTCATATAAAATTACCAAAAAATAAAATTTAGGAAATATTTGGTCTTTTAGTAACCATTTGGACGAATATTATATTTTTAAAAATTTAATATCATTTAATAAACTATTTTATATTCTAAAATATGAATTATATAAATTTTGGTCAATATTCATATTTTACTTATTATTCAAATTCATAACAACCTAATTCCTTCAAAAAAAACATTTACTCAATCCTAACATTTCATGTTCACCTAAAAATTCGTGTATGACATAAATTATGTCACATAATATATATTTTAAAAATTATTATATCATTTATTTGAATAGTTTATTAATGAATCAATCACTATATCATCAATTTGTCAATTTTTTTAATTTATAAAAATTATAAATAAAATATCAAGATGTAGGAATCATTTTAACTTATAATTAATATTTATAGTTTAAATATCACTTATATTACCCCATATAATTTTTTCAAGTAAGAAGATACATGATTATGTTATTTTTTTCTTTACATTAAATTATTTTTGGTAACATTTCATTATCACTCCCACGTGGTTCCATGGGGTCCTAAAAAGGACATATGGATTCCTATGATCAGAGATATCTCATCCAATAGTATTATGATATGTTTTAAGGTATTCTAATATTATTATAACATTATTTTAATGCTTTTTTCCCTGATTTACCCTTTAACCAAGGTAAATAAATATAATTACAAAAGTTGCTATTAATAAAGTAATAAAATAAAATATTTTTATTTACAAAAATTTATACCTTAAGATTCCAAATATTGAATCCATTTTTACAAATTTAATATACAGAATTGGAATAAATTATTTTAAAATTAATTTCTAGTGTCAAAACTGAAAAGTGTGTTTTTATGAAGTAAAAACTACAAAAAGATTGACATGTTTTTATGTCAAATTTAAATGTAAAATTAATTATAATGGACAGAATTTAATTTAATGTTAAAAATATATTCCATTTATACTTCAAAACCATTAAATAGTATTATTTAATGATATAAATTTTCTCGATGTAAAGATTTGTTTTCAATTAAAATTATTTTATTTTTACTATTAATCTACAAATGACAGTTATTAGAAAAAAAATTCAACCAATGTAGATTTTGATGACATTGTTCCATAGAAGAAGTTTATTTTATAATACATAACATATTATAGAGTCAAAAACTAAATTTAAAAACATTTCTCCATCAAAATGCAGTAAAACATCATTTTTAGAAAAATACTTATTTTATCTGAAAAATTGAATTTGTTCTTATATCATATCGAGAAAAACATACATGACTATATTAATATATTATATTGAATATATAACACATATTTTTCATTAAATAAAAATTTATAATGGGTTATATGATTTTATAAAGACAATTATTTTCTTTTTAAAACGATTTTTATAAAAACTGATCCTTTATATTCAATTGGTATTTATAACCATTTATAATAAATTTAGTAAACAATGAGTCATTATTTAAACATGTGTGACAAATATTTAATTATTTAATTGAAACTATTAATTATTTATATTCTTATAGCTAGGCGTTATCTACCATTTAAAATAATAATAATAATAATATTTTGTTATTTTTCTATATAACACAATGTTTTGTGTAATATAATATTTTGGAGAAACTTGTTGTTGCGTGTCGAGTACACTACAAGGAAAAAATCTATTTCTAACATATAATTAATATCTTATAAAAAAATATTAATAGTAACCAAAAAATATTATTCTATAAATACCTTGGTCATTACAATATTTTAATATTTTTATGATATGAGGATGATTCATTATATACAACATTAATGAAAAACCCTTTAATTTATTTGGTCGTGTTTTAAGACCATCACAAACATATATCATTTTGTTTTTCATCACGTTTATATATTAGTTACATTACACTATATAAATTATAATATGTATAATAAAATATATTTTAGGTGTAATAATGATTTTTTTCATGACATGAATGTGGTAAACGAAAATGGAAACACATAATGCATGATAATAGTAAATCCACACATCACAGACAACGAATTCATTTTTAGAATAAGAGTGAAAGAGGAGAGGTTTCATTATGGATAAGAAATTAACACACTAAAATTACAATATATGAAAAATATTGAGGTTATCATGTAACATAGATGATGGGGGTGGGGAGAGAATAATAAATGAAATTAAAATGAAATTAAAATACAATAAAATTGTAAAAAGTATTTTACCTCTTGATTTCATCTCCTTTAGGGATTCCTTATGTCTAGTGGATTTGGTTTTTTTGTGAGACAATAAGGTGTAGGACATGTGGGAGATGCTTTGTAAGATAATTAGGTAGAAATTATATAATATAAAAGTATTTGAGGTGTGAGGATAATAGGTGGTGAGGGTGGTATTTATCGCGTATGAGAAGGGTGTTTTTCAGTAGTGTATGAATTTTTCTCAACACTATGTTGTTTAATAATTATTCGTAAATATATTAAAATAAAAAAAATATTTTTTGATATAATGAGATTAAATATTCCATACATAATTTATGACTTAATAATTCAAGTATATTTATTTTTTCATAAATTATCAAACATCAATATTCACCGAACAATGAATTATTTTAGAAAAAAAATCACCCAAACCATTTTTTGATGTGTTTAATTGAAAACCGAACCCCATTTTATGAAAATAATTTTTAAAATCTGGAAAAAATAATTTTTACTTAAAATCATCATTTTTTCAAAATATACAAATTTTAAAATTATAATTGACACATTGAAAAGATAATTACGGTTCTATAAAATTATCATATGATAAAATGGGAGTAATAATAATGTTTGAATATATTTTATGAACATATATTTTATTTTAATTAACTTTATTAATTAAAACAATTTAATCAAATTATTATGACTTATAAAAATACAAACAAATAATTTTTTATTTTTGAAAAATTTATTAACTTATACCATGATACTAATATATAATATTTTTATTCATTTTTTACCTAAATTTTATTTATAATATTCTATGTGAGGTTGGTATTTTGTAAATGTAGATACCTTGAATTATCAAGTACCATTTATGTCATTATATATTTAATATTATTTTACATATTTATTTTATATAATGGAACCAAATAATCTTATATGTACCACATGTGTTTAATTCTCCAAGCATTGTGGAAATTTCATCCTCATAATTTTTATTCAATTATTAAACATGTGATGGTACATTTCCATTAAAGTATTTTTAGATTCCCTTACTTCTTTCTCAACCATGTGGTTTGTCCTGAAAATATAAACCTGATGAATTATGTTGTTACATACTACATGCCTTCTGTGATTAAAAATATGAATATGTTTTTCATTGTATAGAAGGTTCTCTTATAGCTAATCTAGTTTGGGGATCAGAACATGATTTGAATCTAATACATACATTCTTAACAAAGAATCGAGAAAAACAATTTGTACATGAGATAAAGTCCGAGGAAAAGATACTCAGTATGAAACTATTATATCATTATCTAAGACATAATATGGTCCAATGAAATGTGGAATTATATTTAATTTCATTCAAAAACACATATCACATTTCTAAAGAGAGAATTATTGAAAATCATGATCACCTTCATCCAAATAAAATTCTATTCTCTTATTATATGAATAACTTTTCCACATGATATTATTTTTGTACATGTCTTCCTAGATCATATTCACATTCCCAACCACATACAATAAATATTATGGTACTATTATGTTCCTTTACCTGACTTCATCCCATAATAATAGAGTTCTGTATTGATTTCCATATAATTATTCAAAACATTCCATCTGAACACTATAATAAAAAATTTATTATATGAAAAATCAATGGAAGAAATATGTTGATCCAAAACCTTCTATGTAATCAATTGAAAATGAGCATAACCTGTCTTATAATTATTTAATTTTTCAGTTGGTTAGTCTATCAATTTGAAGAATAAATGCTCTAATGAAATTTAATTCAATTCCAAATGGATTCTGAATAAATTTCCAAAAGTTAAAAGTGAACCTAATATTGTGGTCATATACAATGGAAAGAAAAACTATATGTAACATGGAAATATATGTGTGGAATATCTATAGATGTGGATATAAATATAGATTATCTTGAATATGAAGGAAATGTTCATATTTATTCAGTCGATCAATAATAAACCAAATCGCATAGTTACATGAAAAATTACATTATAATCCCACTATAAAGTCCATGGATATATTTTTGCATTTCCACTGTGGAAATTGAAAAGAAAATAAGAATTCCATTTTCTAGTTGCCTGTAAAATTTAACCTATTGACATACCAACCATTTCATTGTAAATATATCAATAAGAGTTACATTCCATCTCACCAGTAATACATCTTAATGACTCAGTACATCTTAGTGGTGCCTGGATGAAAAAAATAATGATCGTTCAACTTCACTTAATAAATATTTATTCAAATCCAATTCAAAAAAAACAAAAAATCTCTTCTTAAACCCAAAATACATGTTTTTTTAGAATTAAATTCAAGAAACATACCTTAACCAATTATTTCATTTTATGTAAATAATTATATTCCCTGTCTTCATGCTTAATTTTATCTTATATATATTGTTACAGAGACAACTGAAAAAATAGGGTAATCTCATATAACACCAATTTTCAAGCCAAAATTCATCAAATAATTAATCAATGGGTCTCCTTCCAATTGTAACATGTTTAATAAAGTATTATGCTTTCAACTCAAGGAATCCAATACATTGTTATTTTTCAATTATGGAAATTTACCTTGCAATCAATATCCATTATCAGTTCATACCATATTCCCTGCTGTATGTTCTATTCCATATGTGTTAATAAATAATTCACACTTTTATGGTCAATATATATTTTACATTTTGTTCTATATAAATTATGTCTCCATATTTCTAAATGAAATACTATAGATTATAATTCCAAATCATGTGTGGGATAACTTAACTTAGGATGTTTAAGTTATCTTGAAGCATAAGAAATTACTTGATCATTCTATATTATAATGAAACTATGTCCTGTAAATGAAGCAGCACAGTAGTTGAGAAACTACACATTTTTAGATGTTATATCCAAAGTTGCTCATTCACTAATATTATTTTCAGTTCATGAAATAAAACACCACAGTCTTCTATAAAAATAAATTTAACCACTTTTTTCATGTTAACATAGTTAGGTGGTAATATATCCTTGTAATATTTTTTACAAATCATCACCATTAACCTACTAATAAATAATAATTATGAATATTTATAACATTTTATGGTCATGGAAATCCATCAACTACTGTTTTTTTTGTAGGATCAACTATTATACTACTCTAATTTACAATTTTTCCTCAGAATATATCCATTTCACCGAAAAATACCATTTTATAAATTTTATGTATAATCTATTTTATTAGAGATTTTATGAGACATGCCTTAAATTTTTTTTTTCAGGATATTTAAAAACATATAAAAACTCCAACATACCCTCAATAATAATAATAAATTACTTATCAAAATATTCAATGAATATTTTATTCGTAAGATCAAAAAATATAATAGGGGAATTTTTTTGACCAAAAGGAAAAAAACTAATAATTCCCATATATAGTATGGAAAGATGTTTTTTTATGTCAACCTCTTTCACCTTATATCAATAGTACTCGGATCAAAATTCAATCATAGAATAAATGTAAGATCCCTATAAATAATCAAATAATTCTTTTATAGGAGGAATAAAATGCATAATCATAACAATAATTTTATTATAACCTCTATAATCAATGAAAAGGCTCAAGTATCACTCTATTTATTTAATAAACTTAATAGGATCATCCCATGGTTAACTGGTGTGATGAGTGTAATCTTTTTTAAGAAACTCCTACAACTTATTTTTTAATTACACAATTTCCAATGGTTCCATTCGATATGGGTGTTTTCATATTGTATTAGTTTCAAGAACTAAGTCAATAATAAATTGAACATCCCAATTAGTTATAATACTAGGTAAATCAATAGAAAAAACATCCAGGTATTCATTTACCACTTGCACATCATTTATCTAGACAGTTACATTATTTTCAACAATATTTTCAATATAAATTTTTTTCCCTATTTAAACATTTTATTGGATTCCTAATTTTTTATCAAGGGTAAAAGTTCATTCTTGTAATTAAATTTAATCTATTTCTAAAAAAACATCATTATCTTTACAATCAATCTTATCAGGATATGAAGATATACATTCTATAGGTAGAATACAAACTTAATATACTATGAAAAAAATAAAAAGATTTATAGGTAATGGGTTTACACCGAAAACAATTAGAAGGTAATTTTAACTACAATTTTAATTAATATTTTTTGCATGGTGATTTAACCATATGTATTGATTTTAATTTTTGAAGAAAAAATTCCAAATTACTCAAAACATTCTCAGAAATAAATGAATGTGTAGACCGTGTATCAAACAAAACATTATAAAAATATGAATAATCAAACAATGTTCCTAATAACACTTAATTGGATAGTGGAACATCTACTAATGTAGGAAAAATGTATTTCATAGAACCTTTATATACATAATTTTTATCTTTTCTTCATTAAAATATCTATTTGGGTTAGTATTTTCATAATTCCCCATCTCACCACATTTGAAACACTTTAATGTTTTGAAATCACAACTAAATATAAAATCTTTTTCATCGAAATCTGGGTCTATATGTTAAAACATAACACATTAGAAACACATTATGGTTTTGTTAAGGTATAAAATAGTGTTATTTTTTACACACATTTCCCATATTACAAACTAAATTTTCTTACATTCATATTTCATTGATTGATTATTACCCATTTCTATCCATCATATAATTTTTATAATCTTGTTGTTCAAGTAAACATGATCATCAGAAACTCCATTTATATCCTATAAGTAAATCTAACAAAATTTTAATAACTTTTAAATTCAAGGTATTCCAATTCCCTTTGATATTTTAACTTCAAACCAGAGTAAAAATGTTTTCATTTTCTATAAATATCATAGATAAGATTTTAATTATACCTTTACATTAATGTGATGTTTTCATCATAAGAAACTACTAAATATTCATAATTTATTTTTCAATTCATGGTTTTGAATTTGAATATTACGTTGAGACATATTTGGAATATATTATTCAAGGAAAACATTCTTAAATTCAACCCATTCCACAGAATTATTCTTCCTTTTATCCCTCATATTCATGAACATTGACCACCATATGTCAGCTTCACATTATGAATGAAAAATATAATGTCTAGCCTTTTTATTATCTGAATACACTATGACATAGGTATCATTTTATGTTCTTTAATACACCCTTAAATATGTAGTGGGTCAAAATATCCATTAATGGAAAGAGTGTGTGGGTTCATAAAATGTTCCAATATTTTCATGTTTCTTTGTGGTATATGTGGTCATTCTCTTACATTTATGAACTTACATTTATTTCCAATGTAAACAGGTTTCTTATTATCACCAAATACTCTGTTCAAATTCCAATAATTCTTACTTTTAGATTCTGAATGATATCATCCTCTCGAAGTCATTATACTTAAGTTTCCCTATTTCTTCTGAAGATAACCATTCTAAACAAACATATCATAGACAAAGCAGCATGATATTATTTAAATTCTATATCTTTTGAATTTATCTTTAAGGTAAAAATCATTTATTTTATTCCTTTAATATCCTTAGAGACTTTTAATTTATCTAGATCATGATCTAATACCAACTATAAAGACCCATCCATATGAATTACATAATAGTGTAAAATAAATATGAATTAAAATTTTTTACATTCCCAAAGATATATTTTTTGTTTCAATTTTCATATAATTTGGATATAATTTTCACATAAAACTGACATGAAAATAATTTTCGTAATACTAAAATAGTATCCATTTCATCAATAATAATTTTTTTAATAAAACAGGAAATCATTTCATAAAAAAACATTAAAAAATTCATCCAGAAATTATAATTTATATGACCCATCCTTAAACAAATAAAGCAAATTTTATACCATGGGATTACCAAAAAAAGAACAATAATTGACATAAACAAAAGGAAAGACTCCATTAGATCTTGAATAATTATAAACATCTCATTTCATTTTCCCAAAGACAAACTTATCACCCATAGTGACTCACATACTTACATTGGGAGAACAAGTGATATCAATAATAATAAATAACCAAATATATGTAACATAGAGAATTATATAAGATTTTATCAATTATAGATTATTTACTATTGTCAACCCTCACTATAACCATACAATTTAACACTCAAGGTTACCTTATGATGTAACCATCATAGTTACACTTCAAATAACCATTATCGTCAAATTCCAACCTAGAAATATAAAATGCATTGAAGATATATATATCCCCAAAACATAATCATAAAAAATATCAAAAACTAGTACATAGACATAAAACATGAATGATTGAATCATAAAAATATATGTTTTGAATATTTAATAAATATATATTTAAAATAGGATTTTAGAAGAAAAGTTTATTGCCTCACGTTCTTCATACTTATAACATGTTAATGCAAAATTAATAATGGTTCAAAAGATGTAATTAAAATTTTAAAGAAGCATATTAATATTTATATTTACTTATATGAACATATTATATCATCTATAAACCTATTTATTTATAATATTTTGTTATTTTTATTTTTAGGGTGTGTTCTTATGATGGTTTACATGTTCAGTTCGTTGTGGATTTTCATGTCAAACGGAGAAAAAACTATATAAGTAGAAAAAATGGTATTAATATGTTTCCATAATTTCAAACTATACAATATATCAATTTTTTATGATATTAGGATGATTAATTATATGAAACAATAATGAAGATGATTAAGTTTATTTCTGTGGTTTTTACGATCAATGTTGTCTTATATGATTTTATTTAATATCATATTTATACACTGGATCCAGAATATAATATTAATTATTATATTAATAATAAAACATTTTTTAAATATAATAATGGTTTCATAAACATCTTTTAAAGGATTAAAAGAATATTAATGCACATTATCCATAAGGATGGTAAATTGGAACATTACTAATAATATTTTTACATTTATAATTAAAGGAGAAGAGGTGAGGATTTGTGATATACAAAAAATTAAAAACAAAAATTATAGTATATTTATTACAATGTACTTATCATTTCAATTTAATTTGGTTAGGTTAAGGAATAATTAGAAAATAAAAAATTGAAAATGAGATTTTTAAAAAAGAGGAATTTACTGCATGGATTATTCAGCATGAGAACTTTTAGGAAATTTTATTTGGAACTTTGGTGAGACTATAAGGTATTTTAAATGTATAAGAGTCTTGGTAAGGGAATATGACAATAATTAAACAAGATATAAGGCTTTATGGTGTGATGAGGGGAACCAGTGAGGGGTGATATTTATAGTGGAGGAGTGGGGTGTTTTTTTCATTTTATTCATCAGTTAATTCATTTAAAAAAATACTATTAATAGTTATATAATTTCCCTTAAATATATAATAATATTGAGGGAGTTTTATATATTATATTATTATATCATCCATACATTTTATATGACTTGATAACTCATGTATTTAGATTATATGATAAATTAACATATTTCAGTAACAAATAAAAAGCACCTATTTCAATGAATTCCTAAAAATTAACCATAAACATTATATATGTGATGATTTAAAAAATAATTTTTTTTAATTAATTTTTAAAATATGAGAAATTTAATATTTAATTTAAATAATTTTTTATTCAAAAAAATAACAATTTTACAGATATTATTGATTTAATAAACAATTTGAAAATATAATTAAGGTCTCAAAAAATTATCATATAATCATAATACAAAAAAATATTAAAACATGAATCTATTTTATTAATATATGTTTTCTTTTTATTCCTTATTTCAATAATAATATATTAATTAAAATTTTTATACATACAAAACTAACAACCATTAATTTATTATTCTTATAAATTTGTTTACTTATAACATGATATAAATATATCATCTAATTATTCATAAGATACATAATAATTTTTTAAATTTTAATAAGTGAGGTTATTATTCAATTTATGTAGACTCCTATATTTTTATAAATACTAGATATTTCATTATTCATTTATAATGAATTTCACTATTTGATTTCTCAAATGATAAAAAATTTATTTTATATGTACTTGTGTTGTTAATTAAAAATTTGATATTTTTAAAATTTTATAAATATGATTAATACTATTAAACCCATTTAAATATAAATTGAATTAATTTTGTAAAAAACTTTTTGTGGCCTATTTATGTTATATTAAATATGATATATCAAATTACTAAGAATTATAATATTTAATATAAAGTATATTATTTTAAAAATATAATTTTTATAAAAAGTAATTTATTTATGGTATTTTTACATATTAGTATTGTGTGGTCTATAGTGGGGATACTATTAAATGAAATTATGAACCCATGTAGAATGTAGTAAAGAGGGACTCTAGTTGTCTCTTGAGAAGATAGAGTTATATATGTGTTTTTATCTTTTCTAAAGGGTCTCAATTTCGGATTAAATGGATTAAATTGATTGGATTTAATATTAAATTAAATGATAGCATTCCAACCTAGGATTACTCTACTAAAATTCAAATTAATCATTATTTAATTTTTGTCCCTTTTTATACTCTAGTTAATTAAAATATATCTGATTATCCTATCCTAGAAATTTGTTTTACTATAGAATGAAAAAATAATAACTATATTCTTTTTCCTCACTTGGCCTACTAACGAGATACCACCAATCACTAATTAGTCATCATATGACTAAAAACCATAGTAATTAAGGAATTCCAAACCATACAATGTGTGTATCCATTTAAAATGAAAATTATAATTTAAATTCAATGGCCAGATTTATATCTCATAAAGGATACACATCTAAACACATCCATAGAAGTGATAATATAAAAATTATTATTATAAATTAGAATTTAGAACAAGGGTGGGAGATCTCACCTAGTCTTGACCACTGTTTTCCTAATGTTCCATCATTGGTGGGTCCAAAAAAATATATATAAATAAAAATGTTGAAGTTGTATAATCATGATCATGTGATTGTGGAAGAAGTATCTAATCTAGTCCCATAGACTAGTGAATAATTCACAATTTATAGAACAATGCCGGTGTATTTTTGGTATGAGTCACAATTGAATAAGTGAGATGTATGGGTTCTATTTAATCCCTCATTTTACTCCATGAATGTCCCAAAATTTTAGTACCAACAACTATCTACATTACATGTTAAATTCGTACCAAGTGTCTAGAGAATGTATGTGTTTTGTTAAGGAAATCGTTGATATTTATTCCAATTTTTAAATTCCATTATTGATCAATATCAACACCTTCATGAATAATCTTTGCTAACGCGATTTATTATATAGTTTAGAAATGGAATTTTAGGTGATTCCCTATGTAACATGAGGAATTATGAGTACATTACATGCATGAGTTATTTAAGACATCTTCGATGATTCAATAGGTTATAATTGGGACTATAATTAATAGATTTGCGGGAATTAGAAAATTGGTATAATGGGATTCTCACTAGATCTCATACTTGGGTATGGAATTCACCACACTTATGCAAGATTTGTACCTAGAGTTAGGGTAGTTGGAATGTTCAACCATAAACATTATAGAGAGAATAGATCATGTAGATACAAACATAGAATTTTTATTGGACTAATAGATTAGATACCAGACTAAAAATATAATCTTTTTATTGGGTTTGTGATATGTTATTACCAAATATAGTGGTGGATTTTGTGAGTTTTAACATAAATGATAAAAATAATAGAAAATATTTGATACATCCTTCAAGATCATACTTGTATTAATCTATAAATAGGTGTAAAATGGATACATGAAGGGTTATTGAACTCAGCAGACTAAACATGTCTTCAGGTGTCTAGAAAAGATATCAAAAGATATTAATATTTTTTCTACCATCAAAAATCATATGTGAATTTTTTTCTAAACTACCATAAAATAATTATGGGTACTTTAGGTCTCCCCATCTATTAATCATTCTATAGAGGTAACATAACACAAAAAAAAACAATTTTGAACTCATATTTAAACCAAAATCTTCCTTCATCAAAGCCCAAATAAACATTGACCTCACACGTCTTCCAAAAATTATATAATAAGGTATTTCCAATACATCATTAAAAATCATGTGTTCAGTCAATGCTGGTTTTGCATCCATCATTGTATTATATAGGTGTTTTAAATTTATCTCTATGATCAGAAGCTAATTTTTCGTACATTAACTAGTTTAATAGGATTATATATATTACATGGCTTGATGTGATTACTGGTTCATTCTCCTTTATTGGCTTCAAGGTATATTCAGATATGATCTCTAACTACTTCTTCATGACTCACCATCGATTTGAGTTACTGGGGTTTATCACGTTAGTGGAATATTATGTTAAGCCTCCATAGGTTTTGTGATTAGGTCATTGTGTTCTTCTTGGGTGATCTAGGATGACCAGTAAGGGGATGTGTATTGTTGATAGTATCTACAGGGAACAATAGAGAAATAGAGTTAATAAGGGATTCATTCTACATGGTTTTTAATGATTTCAGTGATGATAGAAGGATTTTAGAAAAGGAATATAACATTATTATTCAAACGGTAGCTGATAGACAATATTAGATTCATATGGTAGATGGATAGGGCACTGTAGAAGTGGTTGAGCATATAAAATTACATCATGGTAGAACACATTGTAATATAATAATAGTATCTTCCATGTAATAAATCCAATAGAATTATAGGTTTTATTATCATAGTATAAAACCAACTAGAGAATATTTTACTAACCAGAAAAATGGGACTTAAAATTGTATTAGAAATAGTTATACTATATGAATAAAATTTATTGATCTTATAGGATTTGTTATTCAATAGAATGGTAAAAACATTTATCTCTAAAATTTTGTTTCTTTTATAATATAAATATTAATTTTTTTTAATGTAAGATCATTCTAGATTTGTTCCAATTAAATAAAAACAAATTAAATATAATGAAAATCTCTTAAGATAAAATACAATTTCATATTAAGAGAATTTAAATCCTAATTCTTTCAAATAATAATTTGTTTTTAATTTATCAATGATAATTTTCAATTAAGAAATATTCTAATATTTTAAAAATATAGTAAACGTGTAGAGTAATGTTTTAAAAACATATTCAGAATTTCCAAATCGTTGGATTAAAACTAAATTTTTAAAATTTAAACTTTCTGAATAATTTCAAATATTTTATTTTCATTAAATTCAGTACTGAATAAGAAAACTAAAAAGTTCAAAAATAAATACATTTCATAATATAAATTTAAATTGAATCATAAAATTTAATATGAACATAAATGTAAAAATTACCCTTCAAAATCAACATTAAAATGAAATAAATTATTAAAAAAAATTTATTCTATTTTCTAATGTATTATTGATTATTAGAATATAAAAAGTTATATCATTGACAAATATAATAGTTAGATTCATTTGTTATTTATCATTTAAAATATGAAACAAGTTTAAAATTTTAGCCAGACATCACTCCCCCTCCCACATTAACTATTTCACTCTTGGGATACTTAATAATTGAATTATATAGTTCAACAGAAATACATAAAAAGGTTATTATTCATTACCAACCTAAAATAAACAACTTATAATTGAAATAGTTCAAATAATTTAACCACAAATGTTTCATGATTCATATGTAATATTTAAACATTGTATTTTTTTCAATTTAGATTCAAATTTTTTTTCAGTTGGTAATATTGATAAATTTAAGTTGATTTAACATTTTAAAACATATCATCTCCATTTATTTCTTTTTATAATATTCAAAAAGAAATTAATTTTCACTATTCTAGGATACCTACAAAATGAAATTTTTTAGTCAATTTATCACTTCTTCATTTAAGGTCAATATTTCCCTCACATGAATGAATTAATTATAGAAAATTGATCAATTTATTATTATTTTTTAATTTTACCCTTATATTTATGTAAATTCCTCTATGAATTGTAGTTATAAAATTTGTATATTAGGATTTAACCCACAAATCATGTTCCATTGTCTCATATATTTACTATGGAATCCTTGTTTTCCATTTAAATCCAGGTTTGAATGACTTATAAGATTTTATTTTATATAGGATTAGTTTTCATTCAATAAAAAATTCATTTTAATCATTATTTAGTCCCACATTCTAGTGAAAATATGTAAAAATTATTATTCAATAAACATAATTTAAATTTTCTCACCATTTTTCTAATCCTAAAAGTTATTTTGTGATTAAATGTTTTATGTTCACTATAAAATCATTTGAATTCAATAATTATAAATTAAAATATTCACTAGATCTAGAATAGAACATTCCATAGTGAGAAAAAAATTGGGTTCAAATTTCATACTTTAAAAACACTACAAAGATCCCATATAAATATAATTATAAAGTATGTGATGACTCTAGAACCCATATTATTTCTATTTATGTTTCCTTCTTGAGCTGGTTAATTAGCGAAAAATAAATGTTTCTAATTTTTTATAAACAATTTATAAAATCTAGAAGACCCTACAAATGATCTAATGTGTGACATATGCGTGGGGTTAAGTGCTATACAGATGTCATCAACCTTAATATTATTAACAGAACTTATATCCTTATAAATCATATAGCCAAAATAATTTCCATTTTCTTCTATAATATAAATTTTTTAAAACAATTAAAATAAATGTTTCTCATTAAATCATTTTGAAATATCTTCAAAAAATTTAACGAGTATTAAAAAACTAATTTTATACAAAATGAATTTATTGAGAAATTCAACTATCACATTTTCAATAATGTATGGAAAAGCACATACCATATAAGGATAAATGGTATTAGGTGAATTTGAACGGCCAAAATGAATACTTTGATAGGAAAAATTTCTTAAGGGGCATGTAAATGCGGTCATGTATTAGTCATCCATAGTAATTGGAACCTAAAAATACCCAAATATCTATAATGTTATAAGTAGTGACCCTCAAAATATCCCTCCCACATTTGTTCTATAATGGTAATAGATAAATGGTGTTTTTGTTAAATGTTTCAACATCCTATAATCTATAAAAGCCCATTAGGTATTTTAAATCCTTATGCGTATTAACTCAATATTTTTATTTATTATAATTCTATGTTCATCATTCTTCCAGACATTTTGAAAGGGATTGAACCATTGTGGGGTCTATAATGGGTTATATTATTGTATCTTCTAAATTTATTTTAATTATTTTTGTAATACATCCATAAGGGTCTGGTAGATCATTTTTTTTGTGTTGCCTTACTATCTTTGGTTAAATATTTAGAAAATTAATATGCATATAGGTGGTAGGGATAATCTAGGTGATGTACCCAAATGTCCATTTTATGGTCTTATCATTACATTTTTGACTTTATAGTATTTTATGGTGTTGGATTATTATTAAATTACATATGATTATGATGAGTAGTTTTTTATTTTATAGTAAAAATGAATGTTTCATTTTTTTGGTAGAAATTTTAGTTTTAGTTCAGATATGTCTTCCAAGACATCATTAATAACACATAATGTATAAGTAGTGGATTAGTTAAAAAGTTACAAATCCACAAGGGTAGGTTTCGGATATCCCATGTGTATAGAAGAATAAATTGAAAAAGGCATTACATACATGATTATCTTAAATAAACTAGTACATTTAAAATATTAATCTCTCGTATATATTAGAGGACATTCAATATTCCTAGATCTTGGAAAATTATAGGAATTTTTGTGGAAAAAATGGTTGAAAAATTCATAAATTATTATAACACTTCACAACATCTGAATCTCATTCACCCAGTTCATATTTCATTAATGAATTTTGAATATCATTGAATTTGGTGGATAGACTATAGTAGGGTAATATTTATTTCCTCCCTCAAGAAGATATCAATATTTCTTTATTGTAGTGATTTGTCATTTTTTCTTCCATTCCCACATCCTTGTAGGTAAGGGAGGTTGGGGTTGACATGTGTCTTTTTGTTTATATTACCCCTTTCCATTCATCAATGAATCCTCCACAATTTCATATTCAAGATATTTTTTTATTAATGCTCCCAAAATTATTTGGTCTATCCACTGCAATGTTGTATATATAAGGGTAATCCATCAATTTTTCCAGATCATTCCAACTTCATAATGTAACATAACTAAAATTTACATTGCGTGTAAGAATTAATTTTGAACGAAGCAGGCCTAATCCTTGATTTAAGAGGCTATAGAGGGTGGTCATGATCCAGTAAAAATATCAATGTATTGCCTTTAAGTTTGATCTATGACTGGTGAGAGTGTTTTTTGACTATTTTGAGACCCTATTACCTACATTATCTTGTCCTTCAAAGAAGGATTTTTAGATTTTCATTGAGGTTAACTAGTGTATTGGTGTAATCATTTTATAAAGAATAATGAGGTATGGAAAATAGATTTGAAGTCATGTTTAATTGGTTCCCATAGAGTCTACAGGCTCCTAAAACCAATCTAAATGGAAGAAAATTATCTAAATCCTTGGAATCCACTTATTTGACTCCATAACTACCTATGGTTTATGAAATTACCTCATTAAGTATCATGAACTTGATAAAATAAATCTGTGATATACCCTAGAGAACTGAAATGCTGGTAAAACCATGAGAGGGTGGTAGGTGATGTCCCATTGTCCCTGTTCATAACAAGTCACCACACAAGATAGGTTAGATCTTTAATTAAACATTCAATTAAATGAGAGTTAGAATATTTTTCATCATTTTCACCTCTATTTTATGTTCATGTACCAATTAATTATGAATTTAATAATATCCCCTCAATCATTTCTCTAACTTCATCAGTTGACTTCTCAATCTGTGATCCAGCAAAAGATGTGTCAAATAGTTTTTCGTTCATTTTATTTTATTCTTTGGATAAATAATACCATGATGTTATCTTTTCTAATGAGCTGGTGTGGGAATGACGATGTCAATTTCATAATCCTTTAGAAAAAATAATTGATATTTTTTCACATTTCTTGTTTTATTATTTATATATAAACATTATTTCTTAGTAGAGAACTTTTTGAAGTAAGGATTTTTTTTATAGGATTTCCCATTGTGGATTGTCCAATTTGGTTACTTATCTACGTTGTAGATTTTTGATCCACACCTTATCTTCCCCTTTAATAGATATTGGAAATAATGGATTTTTGGAGCCTCTTTTATTCCTCTTGTTCAATAATCATTTTTGATTTATTGATTTACATTCAAATTCATATGGGGTTCATAACCTGATAATATTTGAAAATTTGTAAAAATTATAACCATTCTAGTATTATGTTGACAATTGTGTTGATTATTCAATGGAAAATATCATATATTGGTATTTAAATTAGATCCAAACTTTTAACTTGAAATATTTATCAATAGAAGTAGCCTATCATCTATTTTCACATTCTAATAAAGACAATGAGGTATAATAAATTGCTTGATGTAGTGATTTCTAAAGATTTCGTTGATCTAGTCTCAATCACTAGGGAATAGATCTCCATTTATAGATGAAATCTAGTTGATTCGTTAAATTCTTTTCAATTGATCACATGAGCAACCCACGATCCATTAACTCAATTGGTTGACATTGAGAATGATCCAATATTTTAGTGTCATGTAGTGTAAATATTTTATGATCGATACCAGTTAAATTTCTAAATAATGGATGGATTAAATTGAGAGAATATATGAAAAATATTCTATTATGGAAATTCCTCCAATTATTTAGCAGCACAACTTGAAAAAAAATCTCTCCCAATTTGATTCCCTATGTTATAGAGTAGTGGGTGTTTGGCTGATTCCCAATGTCATGTGAGAAATTAAAATTACTGCACATTATGGTGTTTTTAGAGATAATTTGGGATTTTATGGATGGTCTTGTGACTATAAGGACCATCAAAATGGGTTTCGATGATGTTTATGAAATTTGTTTCCCAACATATCACATACATGGGTCTGTATGTCACTAAACTTTTTATATCTTGGTATAAAGAGTTGGGATATTATTAATGATCAACCATAAATATTCTAGCGATCATATATCATGTTGATACCATCGTCAAAAAGGATTTGGACTTAGATATGGGTAATTCACTAGACTAGGTATATGAAATCATTATTATTTAATTATTGATGTACTACAAATGAGGTGACACTTCATTAAACAATAATCAAGGTTTAGGAAATCAATAGGTGTGGAATGGATGCATGAAAGGTGTTTGAACTCAGTTTAATTAAAAAAAATCATGCTTCTAGGTAGTATATAAGTATAAATTCTTCTTTATCATACCATCTAACATCTATAGTTCCTGAATTTTCCATACTGTAGTATAAGCATTCAGGGTGTGTGAGGCCTTTTATGGTTTTAAAATATCTAAAAAGAGAATAGAAACATCCAACAGAAAATAATTTTCATCTCTAATTAGAAATCACACTCCATATTCATCCCATCCATAATCAACCTCTATCTCACACATATTCTAGTACTTCGAGAATAGGTCTCTTTAATCCTCTATTTGATATTGTTTCTTCTTTATGTACTAGTTATAGATCATGCATAAAGTTATTTGGTGTCATGGCTCAATCTATATTCATTAAAATATCAATATTCTTAGAGTGTTTTTTTCATGATCTTTACTATAAGAGTGAGGTTTTTACTAAGAGTGGTATAATTGAAGAATATATGTACATTTGTTTATTTTTCAAATTTCAAAATACCTTTTTATTTGAAAACATTAGTTTATCAATGTCCATTAAATTAAAATTTGTAAAAAATAATAGCCAAAAATAAAACCATTTATGAATAGAATTGTTTATTGATTCATAGAATTTAATTTCTAAATTGAAGTAAAAATTTTGATTCACCATTAACCTCTAAAATAACATAAGTCACAAGGTGTAATGTCCTAGACATATTCAGGAATTGATATTCTCATTAAGTGTGAATATGAATTATTAAAAATGATTTTAATGATTTTAATTATTATTTATCATTGAAATTTAATTAATATTTTGAATATTTTTGGAAATATCATTTAAAGTATAAATTAAATTTATTATTTTTACTCAAAATATAATATTTTCTATTGATGATAGATTATATGATATAATAGAAATAATTATATTTCATGTAATATTTTACATGACTCTACCTCTCCATTGAAAATTTTCTTAAGATAGTTCATTATTGTTATCATGATATGAGTTTATTAATATTACCAGGATATAATTTTATTTCTCATGATATTTTTTTTATGAAAACACTATTTGATTAGTTAGTCAGAACTGAATTTTTAAGATATGTGTTAATAGATGTGATATTACTTTTAAGAATAGTAACACATGGAGCTAAATCATTGATATAGGTTGGTATAATTAATGAATCTAAGATCCCCTAATGTTATGTATGATATCATTAAAGAGTATCTTATCCATCCCATTTTATTCTAAAATATATCTATAGTGTTGGAAGGAATCATTGTTTTTTTTCAACATGACCATTGAAGAGTCACTAAAATGGTTTACATTTTGATGAAATCATATATTTATTCGTGATTTGATTATTTTTGGTACTTTTAGTTTTGAATACTAGTGGATATTTCGTTAAAATTTTTATTTCTAGTGATGATTTTAAAACCAAATTTTTTTTATGTTGTTCAATTTTCATTATCTAATGTTAAAAATTTTTATTAAATATTTATCTATATATATATATATCTATATATTTTTTGGTTTTTCATAATTTCCAAAAAAAATGAATGTTTTAGAGACTATAAAAATCCTAATAGTTGACTTATAGATATATGATATTGATTCGTGTTTGTGTTTTTTTAGAAAATATTTTTTAAGGACAGAAGTTGATGGAATCAAAGGGAAAACTAGTTGGGTTATGGAATAATGGATATATTGTCCCATAATCATGAATTAAATCTCTTGATGAACTATTTGAATCCCCCAAATATGGTGATTTAAATCATGGTGTGGTGGGGTGAGGTGGAAGCATTGGGTCATCGATGTCTTGTTTGGTGATTCAGTGGGCTCATCGGAGACGGTGGAGGGTGTTCTAGATTAAGGGAAGAACCAATTGTTTTGATGGATAGAGGATGGGATTTGATGGGTTTTACACTAGAGTCTTCTATAGATTCTTGGTTGAAATTGTCCATGGTGGTGGAGGGATGGATTAAATGCTCTGATGGTGATAGGGAACATGACTACATGTGCATAATTGGATGATTATTTCTTCAAAAATGTCTTAATTATGTTAGTGTATGTACTACTAGGAAGGTGTTAGATTGAAAATATCCACAATTATTACCCATATATAGAGAAATTAGAGCATGAAGAAACCATCAACAAGCTAATCGAATTATGAATTATGAGAGAGTATGACTTTATCTGTTGGTACCAGTCACATCGTGGTTCTGCATGGGGAAATTCTAGCAGGTCAGACTTTTTTGGTTGGAATCATTGTGTATTTAAAGGTTTATGTTCTACTGGAGTGGTTGGATATGTGTCTGGAATTTTTGGATTTGGTCCATGTTTGGCCATTTTTTTGGAGGCTTATTGATCTTGTAATAATTCCCTCCCAACAATGTTATAATAATGGGATTTAAAATTAATAAAAAATATAAGGCCTTCTAGCATCAAGTCTATTGAAAAACTTCATGATTAAAATATCTATAAAGAAATCCTAAAATCACAGAAATACCACATTATAAAATGATTTAAATGTAAAAATATATAATAATATATACTACTCTAGACGAAACTATTTATATTTATCCATTGTAAACTAGTGAGGAGAATGGAAATCTCTTAAAGACTACATTAACCACACACCTCCTTTTCTATTAAATGAGTAATCGAATAACAAAAACCACTGTTCGTTAGGAAATTCTTCTACCTTCAATGGATTTTATGAATCAATAATGGGTTAATGATATAAAGATAATAGAAAAATGTTTGATTATATCAATATGATTTACTTTATATTGAATGAGTCCTTCAATTACATTAGTAAATGAAGGATCTCTCTTGTTTACATATGCAATTTAATAATCGATTTTCATTTTTATTTTAACCCTTACAATGGATTCATCACTTATTCAACTAATATTTGAACTCTTTATCATTTATTCTAATGTCAATATATTATAAAATAATGTATTATATGTTTAGCAATGTGTTCATCGTTATAAAATAAATAGAAAGACTAAATTTTATTGATATCATATCAAAACATTATAATAAGGAAAATTAAAATACCATATCATTACATAAAAATATAGATCACATAATAGAAATAAACTCATTATACCACTGGATGAATTATAATGCTCTGTGAATATATATATTTTTTGGTCAAACACAACTTTTTTATCTTTTTTATAAATAACAATACACTATATAAGAGTTGGATTTGACAAGACATTTTTTTCACTTTTATGATGGGTATATTTATTTTTGACTAAATTAATGATTAATTAACATAGTTCATTTAATAGAAATTGGTCCATTATTATGGCGTTGAACACATTAGAAAATATGAGTACAACTATATCAATAGAACAATGGAGTAATACATCTGATCTTGTTTCAAATGAACACAAAAACATGGAATCCGAGAATTGGTATTTATTTCATTTGCATTTAGAAATTCAACTAAAGGATTAATGAATCAAAAGAAAAATATTTACATTAGATGTATGAATTTTTTTAATTTTTTTAATTTTTTTAGAAGCATGTTTCCTTGAGTTCTTTTGATTATATATTATTTATATTTCATTGATTATATAATACTCATATGAGGTTTTCCTTTTAATTTATCTATTATTATCATTATTTAATTTCTATTTTTACTATCATTGTTATTTAAGAGTTTCTTTCCTAGATAATTATTATTTGATCCCTAATATCATCATCTTATAATGTTATGAATATCAATCCGTTATAATGTTTTTAAAATCAATGATGATAAGTGTACATGAATTTCCATTTATCTGGTCATTGTAGTCGAGGTCATCATGGGAAGTAATGATAGATACTGTCTGGAAGGTTAATAGTCTACAGTGTTCAAAGATTGGAATGAGAAGTCATATGTTAAGGTTTAATATCGTAATGATAGTTTAGATAAAATAGAATCTTCTATACGGATTGTAATAAGATTGGTAAATATTGTTATTTTTTGTCATTGGAGTTGAAAATCATTACTCCCTGAATTTTTATATTGTATTTAATTTTTATTTTATATCATTTTTTAATATAAAAATAATATTATAATTATTGAATTTATAATTTATTCTATGTTTAATATTTAATATGTTCTAATATAATTAGATGATTATACCATCTCATGAACTTACACATCGAGTGGTATAAAAAATTTTAGATTCAATTATGAAAAAATTTCCCTCCTTACAGTTCCATATCAACACGCCTTCTCAGATGAACACTTGTTATAAAATCAAGTATCTAGATATCTATGATTAAACACTCTTGGGATTCTGACTTCAAAAATTTATTTGAATATTTTTTTATCTAAAAAAATATTTTTCATATTTTAACACGTATAAGATAGAATATCTTTTTACATGTAATATAGTTGGAAAATTTTATGATTTATTGTAAATAGAAACTCCAATATTCCACCATTTTTTGATGGGTGAGACTTTGAACACATGAGAGATCATATATAGTCAAATGTGATCAATATTGGTTTTGACCATTATATGATGTTCATAAAAAATATATAATTACAAAGAAATACATTTCTAGATTTATTGATGATGAATAAAAAGACAGTAAAATAAAATTTAGTGTAGTAAAAACTCTTCTACAGGTGTTTTAGAGTAACATATAAATCATTGTATCCCCTTTTCAAAAATCAAATGGATTTTGGAAAACATTTAAGATTACTCATTTCGATACCAATAAAGGTATATGGAACAAATTTTTTATATCCAAAATACTTCATCCAACCTTTAATTATTAAATTCATAGTTCAGTAATAAAATTTATCTTTTACTAATATATATATTTTCCATAATATAACATTTGTGTAGGAATAAATTCTATTTTTTGGATGAGGAAATCCAATTTTTTTATACGGACATATAAAATGTATATAATATATATTTTTTCAATGTAAATGTGAAAAATGTGTTAAAATTATGTTATGAAGGTGTATAAAAAGTACATCAAAATTAAAAGTACATCAGATAAAATTAAATAACCTATATCAGTTAGAGGATTATAAATGTTGTCATAAGAAGTGGTTTGATGTCCATTCGATGTATTTTTACAAATTCCATCAGATGAAGACTTAGATGTTTTACAATAAAAAGACACAAAAAACATAACATGTGTAGATTTTTAAAGCCAACAAGATGAATCTGATTTTCAGGTGGATGTAACTATCTAATAAATTTTAATAATTTCACTTCTAATGATTATTAAACATAGCGTTTCAATGTTAATGGTTGCAAATTATTTGTGTGATGTTTTTGTAACTAATCCCAAGAATCATGGAATCCAACAATTTGATGATTGCGTATAAATTGGATCGAAATATTGATGTGAAGTGGTTACTAAATCCATTTTATATAAATATATTTTTATTTTTTCCCAATATCATACTGTCGATCATGATTTAACCAAAATCATTAGATATTTTTCCTTAAATCGTATGTTTTTTATGTAATTAATGAAAATTCATTAAAGTGTTACTATTTTATTTTTTATCCCATCTAGTGGTTCAAGGGATCTTGTGGTTTGAGATACAAAGGTTTTTTGAGTGTGTCATTGAGGGAATATACGTAAAAAGAGATAGATATGTTCTAATTATATTTGATGAAATTATTCCATGGTTTAGAAGATAGACATTATGGAATGTTAAATTCATGGATACCTAAAATTAGTTTCCCACAATTCATTATAATTTTGGGTGATTGTTGGGGAATATCATATTAATGGTTTAGTATGTTTTTTACTGTTTATTTATAATGGTTTAACATACTTATTTGTACATAATTTATATTTATGTTGTGTAATGTATGTGATGTATATACTTTTTTGTATTTACTTACTCTGAATTAATAAATTTTATCCAAACTACAGTTTTTATGACATAATTTCATTTAAACGAGGTTTTCGAAAATTATATATTAATATTTTTTTAAACTAATAATCACCCTTATCACCTTTTGTTATATTATCAATAATTTTTTATCCTATATATTTTATCTGAGAATGTCTAAAAATATATCTTGATTATAGTAACTATGTTCGAATAGATAACTATTTTTTTGATAAATTTTCTATCTGTAGGAGCAATATAGAATCTAAATCATAGAAGTCAAATGAAAATTTATGGTACTTGATATAAATATTGGGGAGGTGAGATGAGGAAATTTTTGATAAAAATTAGTGGTGATAATTTTTTCTAATGATTGGTGATAAAAAAAATTACTGATAAGAAAGTGTCTCATTTCTCTACAGAAGAGAATATAGAGTACCAGCTGAACTATATATTATAAAAAACTATTTTTCTCTGAAAAGAAATATATAATCCTATATATATTATAATGAATAAGGAATACATATTTTGAGATATATTGAATTTAATCATTATATTACATTTTATTTTTTAAACTATTTGATATACGAATCATGAAATTTATAAATATATTGATTAAATTTTTTTGAATCAGTTATTTGGATGTCTCATTATTTATTAACTATTTTAATTAGCTTAAAATCCCATACATAGAAATAGTTGATAGATTAATAGCATATGGATATGATTATTTATATCATGATAGAGGAATCAGAATCATTGAGGACAATGATAGATGATACAAAATATCAAAAAAATAAGAGTTTATATGATTTCATTGTACCTGTTATAAAATTTTAGTGTATATTATAATAGTATGATTAGAAAGAAAAGTAAAATAATGGCCTATATTTTAATTCAATATCTATAGTTACCACTATGAAAGATAATTCAAATGTGATTTTTTAAAAATCTTTTAAAACTAATAAGAGATAAATGGATAAATCAGAGAGTATCATTTAATAAAATGTTGATTTTTTATTTATAAAAAAGAATCAATAAAGTAGTCGAGAACAATGAATTTTTTATAATTTTATGAAGAATAATAAAGATTTAATATATTCAAATGATACATTATATATTAATTATGATATATGTAAAACATTAAGGCCATACCAAACCTAATTTTTAAAAAAATAAGAAAATAAAATAGAAATATAAAATATTTATTATAATATCAACTGGAAGAATATGAAATATCCTTTAGAAAAATTATGCTCTAGTAGTGGAGATTCATATGTAGAATGTTTCTATAATTAAAATAGTGATAATCAAATGTAATTTAATATAATAATGGAATTAAAATAAAAAATGATACAAGGTGAAGGTATCCATTGAATCTCTAACAAACAAAAATTCAAACGTTAATTACCTTAATTTGGATGTTTAATATAGTTTAATATTTTCAGAAGGAGAAAATTTTATTATATAAAATGATAATGATATTTTACGTAGTTTTTAGGAAATTACTAGATGTGTTACATTGCATAGGAATAATAATACTGATGTTATATAGCACAACTATTGGCCCAAATAAAAAATTTACCAATCTAATACAGTTATTTATAAACATAAATCATATATCTATAAACTTTTTTGATAGTATAAAAAAATATATTTATAACTCAACTAATAGTGATAATAATTTCTTTGTAATACATAATTGTAAAATAAATTATCAGAATTTATTTATTAAAATAAAATTAGTTTGAGAGGATATTTTCTAATAATCATGGAATAGAGTTGATAGCACAAAAAAATACATAAGGAATCAGTTTTACATTAGAATAAACATATTTTTAGTCAGTGTGTTTTGTTATGAATAATATTCTATTTAGTATGAACTATCAACATGGGGGAATTTTGGAAAAAAAATCTTTCAATTGAGTTCAATATTTTGGTTTGCGTTGAGATTATATTTTAGAATAATTAATAGATTCTCAACATGATAATGATGGTCAAATGTGTATTTTTAATGTTTTATATCCTAGTAATGGTAGTCCCATGTATTTATGGGTACAAAAACCATAGTTATTTTTATTTTATGGAGAAAGAATATGTACTTGTAGAAAGAATATATGGAATATGAATAATGGTTTTCAAATGAATATGATTTTATATATAATATTAATCTTGACGATAATAAAGATAATAGTTTGAATGTATACTTTTGGTGACAAAACTCAAAGATAAATCTACAGGATCATTGATATTTAATTTATTGGTAATGCATTAATTTATAATTATTTAAATGTTTTGGGACATAATAAAAATCTCAATGCATTGGTAAATTATTTTTAGAAGTTTATCTTGTGGTCTTCAAGAATGATAAATATACTATTCAATGTTTAGAATGAAATTTTTTTATTTAGGATGATAGGCATGAAAATTATTACACATTTAACGTATAAAACCTTATAAACCACTAAATTTTTTCTTTATGTATCATGTTTGGGGAATAGATGTATTTCATATTATAATGTTTTTAATTTAGCTAAACAATTTAATAAGGAAATTATTTGAGATCTTAGGGGATTTAGATTATTTTTCATAAATTCTATATCCCTTGTATATATGGTATGCCACTTATATGTCATTTTAAATTTATTAGTGAAATATCAACATATGGCTGAAACTGTTGGTTCACATCAATCTATTTTATCCTATAAAACTAGTTGTCTAGGAGGAAAAATTATTTGTATGTATTAGTTAATGATTACACTAGATATAAATTGGCCTATATTCTATCTAAAAAGTTGTAAGATTTTTTTTAATGTTTTTTATACTATGATAAAAGTAAAAAAATATATATTTGGTTACCGTTTTTAGTTATCATGGAGAATATTATGGAATTTTTTATTTTTACAATTTTTATAAAAAATTAATTACACAGAACTTTTTATCTCTAAGAACACAACAGAAAAATGATATAGATGACTAATTAAGTAGAAATGTTTTGTAAATTATAAGAACCGTTCTGAGAGAATAATCAATTTTAATTTTTTTGTTTTACGCTAATAATACTACTTTCTATAATATAAATTCATTTTTTAGGACATTTTCATATTAAAACATCTTATGATACATTGAATGAATTAAATCCAAAAAAATATTACATTAGAGTTTTTAGATTTGATGTTTTTATTTTGGTTATTATATATTATCTACATCATGTTGATCCCAAAGATGATGAAGGATTTTTTTGAATATTCTATAAAAGATAAGTCCAATCATGTTTTTAAAAAATGTGAATTCATTATTGGGGAAAAGTTAGATGTTATGTTCAATGAAATAGATCCTTAGGTTTTTAATCATCAAAATCCTATATCATCATATAATATTTTTAAAACAAGTATTCAGCCCATAATATAAAGTGATTTATATATAAGAAAAATAATGAAATAATTTATAAAATTATACCTTTAAAACAAGTTCACCCTTTTATTGATGTGTAAATATTTTCTATTCCTAAAAATCAGTCAATATTATGAAATCATTCCATTGATTATATCATTATAGATATGGATCAACTAGTCAAAAATTGTAGTTAATTATGAAATAAATATGAATGTTTATTATTCTATTATAAATTTGATCCCAAAAAACACGAAGTGGATTTAGGTCCAAAATATTAGGTAATGGAAATAAAATTCGGGATAAATGAACTTAAGAAGAAAAAATATTTCAGTTTTTTCTAGACTAAAAAAAATATCATAAAGTGATTGAAATAAAATTTCTCTTCTAAAAAATGTTTGAAAATGGAATTAATATTTGATATTAAGAAAATATTTTTCAAACGGATATAATCTATATGAAGATATAGATTATGATGAAACCTTTTCTGTAGTTATGAGACATTAACAAGTTTATATACATCTACCAATTTTATCATATTTTTATTTCATTCTATATAAAATGGATGTGAAGTTGTATTTAATCTATGGATTTGTATAAGGAGATGTTCCAGTAGAAATGAAACCAGTTTATGAAAACAAAAAATATCAAAACCATTTATTAAAATATTCCATTCCACATTATGAATTTAAAAAATATCAGAGTTTCTGATGTGGTATAATTACTATATTATTACCTCGAATCATATTTGTTAAAGGTGCTATTGATGAAAATCACTTTATAAATTATGTTTTTAATGATTCGATGTTTCATTAACTTTATGTCACAAAAATTATAGTTCAATCAATTTTGAAATTTTGTAATTATTATTTTTATAAATTTTAAGATATGATTTTTAGAAGATAATGAAAGATGATTTGTCCTTTTTCCTTGGTTTTTCAAATTTTTAAAAATAGGGAAGTTAAATTCATATCTCTTTAAAAGTATATGGATTGTTAAAACAAAATATTTCGTTTTGAAAATGATAAATTATATATAAAAATATCAAATATTTAAAAACTAATGATCTTAATTAATATATAAACTTCATTGATAAATTATTTTTAATATTAAGGATTGGTTGCTTACTATATCTTATAACTGATCAGCTGAACTTAATGGTTTTTATATTCTTGTGTATATGATATCACAGAAATTTGATATAATCCAACTATAGAGCTATTAAATTAAACATTTGTTATGTTAAAGAATATTTAGATCTGGGAATATTTTATTCCTCAAAATATTATTTTTCACTAATATTTTTTAATGGTGATAAATTTAGAGGATCTGAAATGTACTGGATAAGTATATTTTTTATTTTTTATTTCATAGATAATAATTTAAGGTCATGTTCTTCCAAGAAACAATACTCAATAGCACATTGCACTACAGAAGTGATGTGGATTAAAAACCTGTCCTAGATTTTAGTATAATTTATAGTGAAACAAATTTTTTGTGATAACACAATTTAAATATATTGTTATAAGAACCCACCACATCACTCATGATAAAATAACAAGGATATAATACACCTAATCATTCGAGACAAATAAAAAATATATATTATTTAACAATAAATGGGAATTAAAGATGAACTAACTGAAATTTTTACAAAACCTCATAGATTGGAAAAATAAAATTATATTAAACTCCATCTTAGTATAATCAACATAAAATTATCATCATTATATTTCTTAATTACATATCTCTTAAAATTAAAAATATAATTAATATATGTAGAGGATATATATGATTTTGTTTTCCCTTATTTTTTTAATAAATATTTTGTTTCAAAAAATTCCCGACAATGATTTTTAAGAATCGATTTAGTTTTATAAGAAGGAATTTCATCTAATTATTCATCTGAGAAACCCTACTCCTCTAACATTTTCATGATTTTATGGTTTTCAAATCACCTGATAAATATTATTAGGAAGGATAATTCATAATATAAACAGGTATTTACCATTTATATTATTCATATAACATATATGGATGAATTTTTAGTTAATTTATTATAAATTTATTGATGTTTTATCATAATTTTGCTTGTTCCATAAAACACATTACATAATAAAATATCATTATGATAATAAAAATTTAAAAAATATAATTTATTATACATTTAACATCATCATTTTCTATGATCTAGTTTGAGTAATTTGATATTGTATAATTTTAAGAGTAAATTATCTCACCTATATATTTTTCTAGTATCCTATCTTATGTTCCCCACCATTTACTTTTCAGGATATCTCTCTCCAAATAATTATTACTTTACTTAATACCTCTATGTGATTCTTCAAAAATAATTCAATGAAATCTGAATTTTTAAATGTTATATTTTTAGATACTTTTAAACTATAGAAGTAGATGGATCAATAATATTTGATTTTGATTGTTTTTAATGGTATTATTCTCTTATAAAACAGCTATACATTTTTAAATGTTGAGAAAGTATTATTTTAATGAATGATGATTTTAATATTCATTATATATTTATTTTTAGAGTGTTTTATATTAGATCATTTTCTAATGAACATGATATAATAAATACTGTTACTTATAAAATAAATATATACGAATATTAAAATAATGGCTATGCAGGTTGACATTCCACTTAATAAAGAAAATTATTTTATGAAATACATATTACTGGATAATGTTAGATGATTTAAAATGTCAAATTTCGAAAAAATTTCATTTTTTATAAATGTGATGGAAATGAATATGTCCAACCAATCTCCAGAAGCAGGGATTGTTTGTATGTAGATTCAATGTAATCATTTTTCAAGGAATGGTGAATTTGATTCTCCAAAATTTATTGAAATATATGTTAGGAATTTTATTTTTATAATAATGATATTTAATTTAGATTATTTATTATGAAACCATGTTTAATCAATCTGGTCATTATTAGTGAATCTCAATATATTTATGTAACCAAAGTATATAATTATAGTTTTAGTAATGTTCATTGACGTTGATAAAATATAGAATGAAGCAACTCCTCTCAGAGAAAAAGGAATCTAATTATAGAGACGAAACCATTGAAAACATGTGGTTGATGTATTTTAATATTTATGTAAGATGAATATGTATAGAAACAAACATTTATTCAAATAGATATGTATATTTTCTAATTATTAGAGTTGATGAGAAGCAAAAATTCTCTAGAAATTTCTAAAATATAATGTAATTGCCCGTATAAGTAATGAAATATAAAGTATAAATAGAGTTTATAATAAAAAATAATGTTATTAAATTGTAATATCCAGGATTTTGGGTTTAATAGGTTGATTAAAAGTATTTTAAATAATAATTATTTAAAATAATTAAAAATGGAAAAAGGTAAAAAAATCCATAAAATGGAAGAAGGTTAAAGTGGATCAAGATTTCCGTAGGGAAATAGAAAAGTCATATGAATATGTTGTGCACAAATAGGATGCTTCTCAATGCATTGTTATTTATATGGATGAACATGATTCTAAGTTTCTTGCCTCGACTACACCTCAGTCCATTCCACCAAAGGGAGAGAAATAAATGTTTCAATCCATTGTTTAGAAAAAAAGAAACCATGTTATTGAAGAAGGTAGTTATTACATTCCTGAATAAGGTTTCCAAGAAATAATCATAATAGTTTGTTGAATCAATTAATAAAAATATAACTCCCATATGGGTTTCTCAAGAATGTAGATAAATGATGATTTTGAGAAAATCAAAAGAAATTCTTAAATCACTCAAAAAGTCATTAGATGTTAATGAATCCTCCATACATACTTCAATATCATTAACAAATTAGTAAATGGAGTAAAAATATTCATTTAATTCATATGAATAAGATTATAAGAATAGTAAAAATTGAGATTAATCTATGTGAGAATCATAACAACATTAGTCCAATAGAGAAATAGATGTCGAAGTAGTATCTATGAATTTTTTTTTGAAGAATAATAAACATCACCTCATATTGTATGTGAAGTTATCTTTCCTATTTTAAATAATGATTAAAAAATTCCATTTTTTTATATGGTCACAGAGGATATAGTTGAAGATGAATTATATTAATGACATAATTAGGAATCTTGATGGAATCAAGTAAATATTTCTAGACAAGCATGCTAGATGCATGTATATCAAAACGAATATTTATGTTTAAGAGGGATAAAATAATATTTTGATAAATTATGAGTTAGTTATATAAAATGATTCAAATTTTAATTATATTAATGGGAATACCTCATTATATTTTTAAAATGAATCAATTAAATGGACTAGATTGAAAAAGATATAATGTTCCTTGATTGGTAGATAACTGGGAAAAAAATATAAGATAAATTAGATTCAATGCATTCTAAAATTACTGAAAATGATGTGTGGGATTTCATTAATGAATTTCATGATCTAAATTAATTTTATGTCCAAAAATATTTGGAACTATCTCAACAATATAATACGTTTGTGTTTTTTTGAATAAGGGCTTATTAAGATTGAGTGAAAATATGGGAAGTTAGAGAAGGGATAAAAATATATTAGGAATATGAATTCTATTATGAACAAACATTCTAGGAAATAAATATCATTTTTCATGAACTAATTGACGATTGTAATAATTAATCCTCCAAAAAAAATAACTCATTTCTTACATCTTTTTAATGGTTGTTTCTTTAGTTAATAATTATTTACTCTATATATTTGTTTCATAGAGGGGTTTTTTAACATTTCATGAATCCCTTATGAAATTTTTTTTCCCTCATAATCTATTATCAAAATTTTAAAAGGTGGAGATGAGTAGAGAATTCAGTAAATATTTTTGTTATGGGGAGTACAGATTTTAAATAATTTATTTTTTTATTGTTTCATTTTGTGATCATCAAAAGTGGGAGATTATTATAATAGAATAACTCTATTTACCTTTACATTTAAAAATAAAAAATCACACATAAAATGATCCAAATACTAATATTTATTTCGTCCATAGTAAAAATTGATTTCATGAATAAATTCATATTTAACATAGGGATAAATCCAATTATATTAGATAGAAACATAGGATGTATATCATGGTTACATGTACAAATAAATTATATAGGAATGAACGAAAGACAATATGATGAAATGTAAAAATTACATCAGATAGAAAACTAAAAAGACTATCAGTTATAGTCTTATAATGTTTAATGAATGTATATATAAATCCATTATAACATGTTGTATTATGTCCATCAGATAAACACATGAAATTTATACCGTATAATGATTCATAATACCTACATGATAAAGAGGTATAATGTATACTAGAATAATATTTTTTTCTATAATATAGAACTATATAAATAATTTTACTAATGTTAAATAAGAAAACTATCTAACTTATGGTTTATAAATTGAGAGATGAAGAATATGTGTCTAATGATATTACAACTAATGTTGAGAAGTGTTGAACCTGGTAGTTGGATGATTGATAATAAATACGATTGCAACATTGAGAAGAATAGGTTTATATTTCCATATTGTCAAATGTTGTTGATGTTTATACATTATCATGATTTCTAGTATACTTCAATAGTAATAATTATAGTGTTTTCCTTAAATCATATTTTATTGAAATAAGAATGGTGCATTATTTATGGAATTTCTAATATAACTGTGGTTTTTTTAGATCTACTAGATCAAGTCTCTCATGGATAGAGAGGTAATGGTTTTTTGGATCAGGTGATCAGTAGATCCTAGTGATAATGATATTGTGTTGTGTATGATCATGTGGAATGAGGGAATCCATGGATTGGATGACAGAAATTAAGAAAATTAATATTTTGGGTGCATAAAGTCATGTTCATGTACCCCTTTATCACATTTGTGTAAATTGAATACATTTCAGATAAATTCTCTCGAAGATTTTCATATTATATAATAAATGATTATTATACTTTAATATACATTTATTTATCTGTTTTATAATTTCAAAATACATTATATGTGAAGTTTATAATTTTTTTTGAATAAGTTCCTCGACCAAACAGTCAAGGATTTTATTCACATATGAAATTAATAGAGTAAAAAACACCTTTTTAAAATCATTTTCATAGAATTAAATTAACGAAAATGAGAGTGTGTCTAACTAAGTGAGAGTCACACCAACACTCATGTTCACAATCTCATCTGCAACCATGTTTGCCTCCCAGAAAGCATGATTGGCAATTTGGGTTAGATTTATAAGCGTATTCAAAAAATCCATTCATTTAGTGGAAAGCCTCCTCTAGATAAACAAGTAAATATTTTTGATGGCCTACAAAATGGTGGTAGTGTCACATTCTAACAAGACGGTATTCCAACTTTTCTTTTTTGAAAATTCAACTGCACTGACGATTCCAAGAATCTCCACTTTGTGAAATGAAGTTGCACCATATGATCCATAAGATATCCATGACATTATATTCATTGTGATGAAAGACTGACCCACACCTAGAGGGGCTCGGGTTCCCTTTCTCGGTTGTATTAGTGTTAAAATTGATCCAAAGAAGGATAACTGGAAACCAAAAGTCCTAAAATCAAAACCAACTAATGTCATAAATTTCTACCAACTCCATATTTTCTCAAAGTAATAAAATCTTGCATATTATTATCACAATGTCCCATTTGAAAATTATTTGAATCCTTAATACTATCCAAGATCTGCCATAAAACCTGCTTCCAGTGGATAACATTCCCTTCGAAAAGTGCATGGTTTCTACACCTCCAGATGGTATGTAAAAATTAATCCCAGGATTCAGCAAAAGGATAACACACCTAGGTAGATCTATAAAAGAAAATAAAGAAGGATAAAATAACCTTCACACCAAAAAACACATGCCATGCAGATTGAAATTAATAAATAATCTATTCCATATAGTTGTTGCAGTTCTACAGCCATGAAATAAATGTTCCAAATATTCTTTGTGGTAGTGATAAAGATCTCACAAATATAAAAGAGAGATTACAAATTTATTATTAAATATTTTATAAACTACATAACCCCAAATGTTACTGTATTTTTTTTACTATTATGATTATTTAAATGTTCCATGTCTTATGATGATTATCTTAGAATTGATTTCATATCTAGTGAAACCAATTATAAAATGAATCAATTGTTTTTAAAAATTATTAATACTCATTGGACTCTTAGATAAAAACAAATATCAAATGATTTGTTATTTGATCAAGACATTTATTTCATTTGAACTGATTGTGAGTCTAATAAAAAAGATATAAATGACAATATGCATATTATAAAATATTATTTTTTGGGAACTCATTGCCAAAATAATTTAATATGATCACTATTATAAAAGAGATATTGAAAAACAGAATAATAAAAGTGTATTTTTGTTCCCTTTGACTTTCATAGATAGAAAGTCTAGAGTTCAAACTTCTTGGAAATTTAATTCAAAAAAGAAAAACTATAACATTATTTGGGATAATAATTAAACTAATTCTTCCCTTGTATTATATTATAGATTATACAAAAGAATAATTATTCATAATTTATTAATTTATAATACTAATGATATAAAATAAAATATATAGAAATAAATAATCGATAGACACTATTTTTTATGAGTACATGAAACCAGAACCAATTTGAATAGATTATCTGAAGCTAAAGAACAAGAATTTTTTTCCAAAATCATCAAATGGAAATTTTTTAATGAATTAAATAATTCATAATGTTTATGTTGGGTTGAATATTTTAATAGATCATCATTAAATAGTGATGAAAACTTGATATCCAATAAAAATTGAAATTAATAGACAAGTTCTGTTACATAAATAAAGTGAAAGATATTATGATTTTCTAGGAATGTCCATATTTTATATGTTTGTTGACCTCTTTAAACTAACTTTTTTGTTGGAAAATTTTATGTTGTTGACCTCTATTAAATGAGCATCAAAAAAACCATACTGGATGAAATACCTGAATAAGGGTATTATTTTTTCCAAAAAAAAGAAAGAATAATGTTGCCAAAATCACATCCATATAAGGAAGTAATATAAGACACATGATCACATGTCCATTTTAAGGAGATGATAAGGGGAATGAATAGTAAATATCCATTGGATTATATTATGTATCCTAATTTACTAGACATATAATATTGCGATGGCATCCAATACACATGATGAATTGCACATGGGCTTCTAGATAAGACACTCGAATCATGCGACTTGTTAATTTTCACAAATATCACAATGAATCCAAAAGTAATTGGAAAATATGGAGGAAAATATGAAATAATTTAGCCTCTTGTGGTCATATATTTCATGTGACACGACCAAGAGGTTTCTGATCCATTGAAAAGGCCCTAACAACATGTACGCCTCGCATTACAAGAGCCTACTAGAAAGACACATTCATATTGAAAAGGTTATCAGATATGTCCAACCAGTCTAATGCTCCCCATCAGCTCCATATGTAAAAAATGGTTTTTCCATGAAATGTACACTCATAAACATATAAACCATTTTTGGTCGCACAACACATCATTTATTGGATTAGTGAAAATTTTCATCAATACATGTGAATGATCACTATATCACCAATCATAAGAAAAATAAATAATGAAATTAAATGGATAAGGATAGATCCTATTGGGGGTTTAAATATAACACTATGATTTATGTGGTTCATAACAAACTGAAATCACTTAGAGTCCTTAATTCCTTATCATGGGAGAGCCCGCTGGCATGTCACCTTCATCACACATATGACATGAGATAAAATTAGGATATCATATTCCATCCCTCCATTTCCATAGACAAAAATAATAAAATTTATAAAATAATGATCATTTATCATCACGTGACACTTTATTGGTTATGTGATGCATCACTAATAGGGAGGGTAATAGTCTTCGACAATACTCATAGAACATGCAAGATCACCATGCCCTAGAAAAATAAAGAAGATAATTAAAGGGAAATGATGAGAGATTTATACAAGGGGAATTTAATTGATATTATGTGAATGGGTTCAAACACCATGTGTAACCCCAATTCTGAATCCCATAATACCTACTAGTTTGATCTCACAATGGCCCCATGGAAATCCACCTCTGTCTCACAGAATACTGATACAAGTTACCTGAGATCACTCAAAATCCTTTCGGCAAGCATCATCATGCCGTGAAAATACATTGACAAGTCAAACTATAAATATTGTGGTCCTTTGAAATGTCTAAATGATTAGTAAAGATTCCCTTGGTTGTCTAAAATCCTATAAGGATTCCCCAGGTATATGGTCTTACAATCATTAAAAGCCATGTGACGACCCCATAATGACCTATTGAAGGAACTCACAAAAACACGCGAGAGAAAAGCCATCTAATAAATCTAGACTAGATTTTTGTTTTATAAGATCTGAAAAGAGGTTTATAATCTAGGTTAGAAGACCTATAAATACTCCACAACTGAATGATCATCATGAATGTCACATGAATCATCTAGATCATAGGATAATACTAAGACATGTGTCTCTAGTTATGTGATGTCTCCTTGACATGACATTTGGAAAATGTGATTTCCTCAACACCATTCAAGAAAGTCATGTGATTCCCATATAGAATTCAACCTAATGTATTATAAATCCGTCCATAACATTAATCCATATATTTCGATTTCCTCTAGACATGTATCCCATGTTATAAGTTGACATAAATGCATGTAATGTATCTCATTAATCTTTTATAGCTTGATGGAAAAATCTGGTGGTACCCTCCCTGTGTCTCATCCTAGTAGAGTGATGCCTAATAGACATTATACCCGAGTATTGTGAAGACCCCAAGGATCACCATAAATGTCTCACAACAACACTATTAAATTCCATTTAGGTCATGATATTTCCCACGGATAAGTCAACCTAGATCATGAAACATGTTATAGACATGTCAGCTAGGATTTGTGATGGCTTCAAGGATAACCCATCCAGAAATCATGACACACTCCAAGCATGTTAGTCATATTTTCTGATGAAAAAATGGATCTTCATCCAGGATCATGTGATGGACTTCATGACAAGCCAACCAAGTCTTGTGATATCACACAGACAAGTCACCCTTGATCATATGATGATCTCTAAACATGCTATTTGGGTCGTACGATTACCCTCAAACTAGACAACTAGATCTTTTGATGGCATTTGGAATTATCCACAACCTATCTAAACATTTATATATATTCCCCAAAATTTTAGGGAGAATCAATACATGTCTTGAAGATAACCATGCATGATAATGTAGGCATCACATGGCATGATAAACTTGTCTAGTGAGCATACTGGAACAACCTCAGTGTGTAAACCCTAAACAAGTATACAGTATGATATGCACCAAATAACATGAAAACAATATTGTGTTATCCTTGATCTGTAGCATAAAACATCATTTCCAATATAATAGGGAATCCTTAGTGTTTAAGCCGTGATTAGTGGAATAATACGAAATTCCTCACATTCAGGGGAGACCTCAGTGTGTAAGATGCAATGAATGTTATAATATTATATTCACCACATACCAGGGAAACCTCAATGTGTAATCCCCGATCAATTACATATTACGATAAGCCTCACATACTAGAGATTCCTCAGTGTGAAGGACCATGTATGTTGATAATCTTATATGCCACACATACCTAGGAAAATTCAGGTTGTAAGCCATGATCAGGGGCATAATATGATTTGAACCACATACATGGGAAACCAGAGTGTGTAATCTCCAATCAGATTAAACTATGGAAACTCTTGTTCCTTCTATATCCTAGATACATTAGATTGCTTCCTAATTCCATAGCTCCCTATTAGAAATTCAAAAGGTATATCCTAGTAATGAAGTATAGTTCTCATAAGAAGTAGTCTTGATTACTTTCCGTCCCTTGTTTCTCACACTGATCATAGATCATGTGGGACTAAGAATATTCAATGATCACATCATTGGAATCATGAACCTCCTCCAGCTAATGAAATCATAGTGTGTAAGCCCTGATAAGTGTCACAATATGACAACCCCTATATTAGGGTATATTCCTTGGGGGAATGTACCAAGGGCATAATTGACATATGATAACTCATTTTCCTACTAAAACTAGGTTATGTTAGATGCCTCCTCGAGGATCAATATCACGTTCTTATTGAATAACATCACATATAAATGTCTTATATGAATGAAGTTTAACTTCATTGACTGAAAAAGCTATGTGGATTCTGATTCCATATATAACACATGATATGTAGGATGCCTCATAATGCCTCAGTCCCATCCTCGACAAATTAATCACCACCATGGAGACAAAAATATCATGAGTGAATGGTTATATAACATCAACATACATGAAGCCACTCAATAATGGGGAATGGATGAGTATCCTAAGATACTTATAGATAGATTCCCTTATCAATTCCCATTTTCTTGAGAGTCTTACCTTTGATTAGTCAGTTAGGATATCTAGTTTTATATTGATAGGCATCCCCTTAGTATGAGGGTTTAACCTATGATCATAATATTAGGGAAACCATTCCCACATTAGGATTAGGTCATGATTCACGAAAATATATTATATCTATAAGAAATTCAAAAAGTAGAAAACAATTCCCCCTAAAAAAGGGTCTAATGATCCAAACCTCCCATGCTCTCAACCAATGTCAGTTCCTATGCATCTTATAGTATAAACCCCAAAAGGACCATGAGCCTTGGGAATGTAGGTCTGTACATATTTATGTATATGATATCCATTTAGAGTTTCTATTAGAGAAAAAATAGTAATTTTTATATGCATTGTTATATAATAACATTAGACCCCCATAATCATAGTATTAGGATAATCTAGCCACATCCTTATGAAAAAGAAAATTTGGTGCACCTAATGTAAAATAATATAACAGTTATATCTAATTCACAAGATAAATAGGATGCAATGTCCAGTTCTCAACAAAAAAAATTTCCTTTTCATAGGGTGTCCCTGATCTTTTTCATTGAAACTTAAATTGTGAACCCAATGTGAATATCTCAAATAATAATTTGACCATATAATCATATATTTATCCATTTTATTTTCACATCCTATGAGAAAATGGTGAAAATGATTTGGTTATCTCAAAAAATGATAGTGCTATCAACAATTGAGGAATTTTTTCATTTATTACACAATCAAAAATGTTGAACCTGATGTGAATATATCAAATAAAAAATGATTGGGTTTTCATATGTTGAGACATTTTGTTTTAATTCCTATGAAAAAAAAAATGGGGAACCCAACATGAATATCATTTATAAAAAAACTATTAGGATATCTACCATCAAGATATTATATTTTCAATTCATACGCATGTTTTTTTGAACTCAACGTGAATTACTAAAATAAAAAAAAGGACATGGTTATCATCTATTGGGACATTTTTTTCATTTCATATAAAGACATGGAAAACATAACTTAAATCCTAAAACGATCATCCTCATTATCTAGGGTTCTCATTAAATATTTACATCCATGTTTTGACAATCCCACATGAGTATAATGGCAGGATCAGGAATAAAATGACGAATTTAATGCCCATGAAGGTCTGATTTAGAAAATATCATACGTGAAATTATGAATGGATTAGATAACATGTTCCTTGTTATATTTATGACTATAGAAATTATTATAAATAACACCTTGATTTGATATGGCATTATCCAGTTACCATTATGAAAATCAGCTACAACCGCAACACCTACAGGCCTCAGAATGACATAACTTATCTAACATCTTAAGGGCAGGGTAGAGATTGAAATGTTCTTGGAATATGATCACTATGGTATGAAGCTAAACATTTAGTTTTTCAATGAGGTTATTCGTGTGATGAAGTTGAAGGGTCCACATCATCCAAAAAAGCAATAGTAAACACAATGAAACTCATTGTCACAACTAGTCACTTTAGAGGCCTATCCCTAGAGTGACACAAACACCATAATAAATATCTCATTAGGGTGGTCCATGGAATAAATTATGACTCATATATAGTTCATGAGACACTGTGGAGGGATCTGTCAACTATTTGAATCTCTATTATCCAACTTGTATCATTCAGTCCCCTACTGGGGGTACAACCCAAAATACTTCCACCTTTGAAACCCATGCACAAGAAATAAGAATGAAAAATCATTTATAGAGGTTTTAGGAAAACCAGGAGTGGGATCATATCCCAAATTCTAAAAATGAAGCCCACCGATATACTATAGTGCTTGTTAGTGAGTAGGCCCATATCTCTACTCACTCAGAACATGTGTGTGGCTGTATTCTTGACCCATGTTTGGTATAGGCATATATCTCTACCCTCATTCAAGAAGTCCCTCATCTTATTTTGATGGCACATTGAAGAAATTAGTGTGGTCATATCCCTACATAAAATATTGTTATCTACATGCATATAATGAAAATTTATAATCTTTAGGCTTATAATCCTACACACACTTTTATAATGTGTCATTAAATCTTAAAAATAGTAAAAAAATTCAGTTTTCATTTTCCTTCATTGGTATAGATACAAAGAAAATAGTATATTATCATCCTTTCATCTAGGTAAGCTCAACACTCTGATCATTACGAACAAATGAAATATTTTTAGTATTTTCACATTATGGCTCTCATGTAGTTGAATTATCAGTATATCCTAGTAAAGGAATTGGGATCAGACTAGATCATATCCCCATTCCAACTAGGGCTTACGAAGGGAGAGTGGTACATTCATTTGGATATGGGAATGTTCCTATCAAAGAAGATTGGTAGTATATTACAAACTCCCTGGTTTTGGACCATATCTTAATTTTTTTCAAGGCTCAACTAGTGATAGTGGCACATTCCTTGAAATGAGATCATATTTTTGTTAAATAATACTAGAAACAAACTCCAAAGTCCTAGATTGGGGCGATATCACAATTCTGGATGAGGCTCCACAAGTAAGAGTGACACAAACCTTGAGATCGGTTCATATGTCTATTAGAAAATATATTTGGAATAATTTATTAAATAACGGATGATATGATTATATTCCACATCAACCGAAAAAAGTGTACACCAGAATCCTTATGAGGCTATATTAGAGGAGGCTCATATTTCTTCTCCAAATTTGGATGTCCATCATCATATTCCAAAGGATAATGTATATTAGGACTAGGACTATATTCTTACTCAAATTAGGGCTCAATATGTGAGAGATGAACACCACTTATGATATGATCATATCACTTTCAATAAAGGAGAATATCATTTTAAAAAGTATCAGGGTCAAGCATATATTCTCATTCATCCCAAGGAACACCAAGTAAGAGCCACTCATTACTCGGGGTAGGATAATATTCCGTCCAATAATGAATAATTTCATTGATATACTCTAAAATTTTCATAGTAGATAGACCATATTATAGTATATCAAGATTGTTATCAAACAATTCTTGCAACCATCATATAGTAGGGTCAAATCTCAGCACAATCTCAAAATTCACATCCGAATATTCCATCCACAACACTGAATGGGGTTCATATCGCAAATATGATCAATTCCAGTGTCCTTGAGGTTGTTATATACTTACCATAAACACATCAAGGTTCTATATATTATTAATAAAATGTATATAGAGATAATTATCTTGATATTAATCCTCATTGTAAATTGGATACTGATCAAAGAGACTCTATTCCTGACAACTTCTGTGGTAAAAAATTCTAGAGTGATACCTTACTCAGATAATGAAATCCTCACCTTTCTATGAAGACTCATTATAGAGTGGTTTTCAAAACTCATATTCCTTTACATAGAGTGGTTCTTGAAATATCAGGGCCAACTGTATATAGTTCATATTCAATGTCTTGTAGTACTACACATCTGTCTGCAGGTGACCCTAATAAACTCATTATACATTAAAAACATATAGCGGAAATAAATTAATATTTATAGTAATAAGGGATTCAAACATGGATAGAGTTAGGGGAAATAACCTTCTCGCCATTTTCTGGCCTCATTCCACTTAAGACTATGATATCCCAAACATGCTATAAAAGGTGGGTTTTTAATATAACCAAAAATATATGGAAAAATGGACATTGGATGAAGGGTAGAAACCTACCATATCCATGATGTGAGGCTAACATTAGACCATAAAGATACTCATTTTTTAGCTAGACCTAGATTCTATATTTATGGCCTAGCATCCCAAACAATAAATGGATAGCAAAAATGTGCAACATTTTTACTACTATAGAAAACCGACACATCATCCACTAATAATTGAAACAACAACATGTATAAATATATGAGGATGGAGAAATTATGATTCTCGACACTTCACCACACCATAGGAATAAAGAACCACATAGAAAAAACATATTTTAATGTCATAATGTCTAAAAAATCAGATTATTGTGTAAAACACGGGCCAATTGGGAACTAAATCCAAATTCCAGTACATAAATGTTTATAAGACATCATGAATGGAGGGAGAGGATATTGAACACATATTTTAACTGGGCACCTCAAATAATTCAGAATGCATTTCTGACATGCAAGGAAAAGTTTCGAGAAACTAGACAACATTCTATAAGGCGTCATGGAAAACCATTGCACATTGATCCTACAAGAGAAAACAAGAGAAAAACTATACCATATAAATAATTTTGTAGTTTTAGATTCCAAGGTAGATTTATAGGATATAACCAAGACAATTAGGATTGGGTAATATCTATCACTTCTTCTACCCCTCGGAATATTGATACAGTAGAGGATCTAGGATATGTTAGCAGTAGCTGCAAACAAAAAACATCCCACTATGATGAGGGAATTTAAATATTAATAGCCATCACTTGGTCCATCATCCCCTAAAAGGGTCATGGGAAAATCAATGTCAATTCAATATCATCCTCAGCCCACTTGGATGAAGGAAATTATATCTCAATGCCCATCCTATATATCATAAAATCCTCACCCAAAAACAAAAGATCCATAATAACGTGATCAATAAATTTCAATTATGGCCTTGAATAGGTCCCAATCCAAAGGATTGGGGTAATTTTCATCATCATCATCACCACCATATATGGAATTAGTCTTCTCTTTATTGGGAGGTAAATATTGATGATCTGTATAATATATGTTCCTCCCACGACCAAAAAAGCCTATGTTATTCGGGGACCAATCAAAAACAATGACAAGAAACTCTATCAATTTTACCACTCATAGGACTAGATGGGAGGATAGTACACTAATTAAAATTATACCTTATCAATGTAACAAGTCTAAGTGTCCCAATGTGACTAGGATTTTAAGAAATGACCCTCATGAAGGTATTGTAGAATCATCATGTTAAGTTGAATGTAATGGGATAAATACAATTTCCCAATAAACTTATGTGAATTTCATATCCATTAATATAAAATATATTACCAGTCAAGATGAATATACAATGGGACACAATATAGAAAACATACCATGATAGGAATTTTATTTCAATGCGCTATATAAGGTAATGGTGTAGACACATTCCAATCACCACATAGAATAACAAAAAATCCTTCCATATAAAAATAGTTGTCATAACATGAGAATGATATAAAAATTATCTTTCAATTCAAATAACGATATAGAAAGGGTAAAAAGTACCACTAGGAATCTTCTTCTGGATGAGGTGAAAATTCCTCCACCCATACATCAAGAAAGAGTTAATCTACATACAAGAGCATCATTGTAGTGTTAGATTAGGTACAGATCTATGATGTCATTCTATATAAATGAGGAAGTAAAAAAATTTACTACACCCCCACTATGGTGAAAACATCTTCCTCTACTGTAAAACCCTTGATTCATCACATGATCGGATAATTATCAAGAGATAAAAACAAGGATAACTCATCAAGACCTACCCATTCCATATTGATGATATAATACAAAAATAGTAGTACACCCATAATTGCCCATAATTATTGAGTACCTATCTACTTGAAATGATTCCATGGAAGGGAAACATGAACCTCTACAACATAAGAGGAATCCATTTTTCAATAAAAAGAATAAATGTTTCCTCCACACAATTTTCATAATCCTACAATATGTAGCTTTGATAGAGAGAGAGACCAAAATCACATATCACTTCCTTTTTATCAAAATGTGGTAATATAAAGGGGAATCAAAATAAATTGGAGTCCACCAAGATGATTTGATTCATATTGAATTTTATAGATCCGACATTTTTGTGGTACAACTTACTTTTAAGAGGTACTATTGTAGAATGGGAAGACAATCATCATCAATTCCTTTAGTAGTCCAGCTCCATGATGAAGAACAAAATCATTATTAGCTAGAAAAACTATAAAAAATGTTACAATGATAGGTTTTCAATATTCATAGGTATATGGAAAGGTTTATCCTATTCAATCAGTATCCCTCTTTCATAGGAGAAATTTATAGAACTCTATACTGGAAATATTAGGGTTTCGTTGGTAACACCTCTGATCCCAATGATGTATCTAGGTGGGTTCTATGTGTTTTTCTGAAATTGAAAAATGTCTAGAAAATACCATTTAAAAAATAATATCCATATATTGAATAATTATATTAGAATGAATAAAAAGTATTACTAATGTTAAAACAAATTCTCTCACCCTAAAGCCAGTATTAGTGCCCATTCATGCACCTAGGCAGGCCGCAAACCACATAACACCTCTTTTCGAGTAATAATATACCCCAAATAATGCATGAACATTGAAAGGATGAAATTAAGTTCACCAATTATTTTTGGAATGGATGAATAATTTATTCTCCTTCTTAAATGAAGAAGTCCCTATTTATTTCATTATAGTCACAGAAAATAATTTTCTGAAGTTACCATAGCCCCTGAAGCCCAATGAGGAAAACCTCATACAACATTAAAATAATTCACCATTCAGAGAAGTATGGTTCATAAAATCTATCATTTATTAATCTTTATAGAATACCTCTAAAGCCTGGTGACTTTGTAGAGATGATGTTGTATAAATCCCATGAGCATGTGTCGTACTTAACCATTGCGTTGTCTAATGAATATGGTTATTGGAAAAACATTTATATCAGTTGTGGATTGAAGTATGTAAAATATATAAATCAAAATTTAGGTTATTAAGATCATTCCAACCTCATGTCATAGCTACACAGTCCCATAAAAGTTTAATATATTTGCGGAGGTGACATAAAATATTCATCTTGAAGGTGGATACTACCTTCAAATACCTAAAGAGATAGACGTAGAGGATTCATTTTCTACTCAGATACATGATCTAAATCTTGATGATTTCATTCCTACAACCTATGAATCATGGGAAACAACAAAAAAATTGAACACTAAATATAAGAGGAGATAATGTGTCATTATTTTAACATGATACATTTGGAAGAAACCTTCACTAATAAGGTTTATGCAACTTGAGTATGATCTCCCCAAACTCAACTAGGGAATATTAGGATACATGTGCATGAACTAAGGAAAAAAGGGATTGAACATTCCTGGTCAAACCCAATATTATGGTGAAATCCCCATGTGGGAAATATATTTAGTGGAGCCCTTGACAAATTGATCGAGCAGACCCAACATGGATGTAATGGTGACCTAGAACCATCCAATGGTCATCCATTCCCAGTTGTCTTACATTAATGCCTAGAGGGTGTGTGATCACCTGATTAGTCTACACATTGGGGAAGGGTGGCATGATATGTTCCATTAGAAACAGATACACCCTCGACCTTTTTAGAAGCACCAAGCCCATCTACAACAAATGCATTATCTCTTGAACCACATGACAAGGTCAAACCCCACTCTAAGAAGTGGCGACCTCTCCACAAATTTATAAAATTCTAGAGCGACAAATGTATATCCCCGCTAAACACTCAATCCATGATATAATCAATATTTCAAAATAACATATGGAGGAACTCGTTGAATCCACCATATCCCACAAGAGTTTGAGACAAAAATCGCTGAAACCAAGGTCTATAGAGTGGAGACTATGCCATTATAATGAAATGTCATAATCTCATTCATGTAGAACGATCAGAACAAGAGCATATATGGAAACATTAGTCCCATATATGTCTCATGTAGACTCAATAATAAATAAATCCAAAGGGATGTGAATGATAATGTTCCATGGATAAACTCATCCATGTAAAGACCCAAAGATGTTTGGTATATAGTGAAGGGAATCCAAATACCACAAATACAACCATTCAATGGTATTATAATTATGACAATATAAGAAACTCATCCTATATGAATTGTTCTATACCAACATTTTTCCAACAAATTTATATAATTACTCTAAAAAGAACATATACTAATGGTTCGGTAAAACCATTGTCATAGGATTTTTCTATAAAAATAGTTTTTTCAAAATCATAGGTATAACATCCAATAAAATTCCATATACGAAGGGTTTTTTCAAAATAGTTGTTATAGGTTTTCATTATAAGATACCAATACAAGCACATTTTCAAAAACGCTGGTATATGTTCCAAAATTATTTGTACTTGTACTAAATATTTTTAGAACCATTTCAATATGTAACATGATTTTTTATGTATTATATTTTCAAATATAAACAATTAAATAAATATATTAGTGAATTTTATATATATAACTCATTATATAAAAATCTTAATTGTAGAATAGTTGTTAGGTTTTTGATATATTTGTGGGAGGTCGTGGGTTTATATCTCCGAAACATTTTTATTTTATAAAAAATATCCCAGTCGTTTGGAAACCATTTTCATAGGTCTATACCAATGGTTCAAAACATTTGTGTAGACATATCACAATGGATTCCAATCCATTTGTATATACCAATCCCAATGGTTTGGGAAACCATTCTTATAGGTCTATACCAAAAAGAAATAAACCAATGGCCTTTCAAATCGTTTGTATGCGCTATCCCAATGGTTTTTGGACCTATAAAAATTGTTCCAAACCATCGGTATGTGCTATTTTTCTATCAAACTGAGAAATGGCCTCTTGGAAAAATCATTTCCAAAGCTCAATTTTGGGACATCCCATGTAATTTTGAGTAAATAGTTATCTAGTAAGACACTACATACAATGTTTTTCTCAAATAGTCCTAGATCCATATCCATGTGGTAGTACCTTCTTAATTCCATCAAGGTTTCAAATACCCCCTCAATGGATATGTCATCATACAACATAGTGATACAGACCCATTCAAGACTTTAGAATCCACATATACAAAATCATATTTCTAAAAATAGTGGGAAAAAACCGATGGTGGATGATGATATATAGGTTTCATACAACAATGACTTGGGGACCACCCTATAGAATACTTAGAGTATGAATGCTTGTGATTATGTGCTATCAACTAATCTAGTTGATGTACTATACATGATCCCAGCTTTCCAAGATTCATTTATTAGTACTGAAAATTAAAAATAAGGACAAGTCCAACATCTCTATGAAACAACTAAGGCTACATGAGACTATAATCTATTTCCTCATATAATTTATCACCGTGAATGTGATATATATACTCCTCTGCTTCTAACTTCATCTGAAAATTACACTACATAATCATAGTTATAAGAAAAAATTATCACATCAGGAATGGACTTCTACATTTGAGGAAAGATAATCATCCACTATTGATGAGTTAATGTAGATAAATATGGGAATAGAAGAAGAACCATAGTATACACTAGTTAGTTATACCATGTCTCTTGGTGATAAAGATATATACCAATATTTTTTAAATAATCACTAAAATGCTTTCTATTGAAGCATTACAGAAATGCTTGAACATAATCCATATGTGGATATGCGCTATCTTGGCTTACCAGATACCCATTGATTCTTCAAGAATGTAGCCAAGAAGATGAACCCCACTCATTCCACTGATGTAGATGTAAATGTTGAAAAATTGATCAAATAAAACATTATCTGAGAATTCATATTCTCAAGATAACTTGTCATCATCATACCTATCAATAAATAATATGGATTGATTAGGGTCCGTCATGAATTTAGAGACATTAACCAAAATTACTCAAAGAATTAATTCCCATTTTTGATAAAATTCCTTGATTGATTCAATTTCTCTCATTGAATAAATTTATTTCATGGTCAGGTATTATGGGTACAATCAGATAAATATTTCCCCTTAAGATGATCAGGACACTACCTACAGAACACCTTAGGGGATATTTTTTCAATCTAATTAATAAACTTTATATTAAAAAACAAGTCATCTACATATCAACACACCATGAATCATATCTTTAATCCATTCTTTGGTCGAATAGTAAAATTTTATATCTACGGTCTGGTGGTTAAATCTCAAGATCATTTTTGTCACTTCATAGATCTTTAAATAGTCTTCGGGAAGCTATTAAAACGTAGTCTGAAGATGAAATCACCAAAATGAGCTTCCAGTTTAGCATTAGTGATGTTTGCTGACATTTTGGTATGCAACCATGACATTGAGTGTTTCCAAGAAAAGAATAGATCTATTCTCAAATTTTCACCCCTCAAGATTCGGATGGAACCCCAGGTGATCTAAGGTAACCTCACTTACATATGAAATTTCATAGCTTACCTACCTAGAAAATAAATATCATTCAGAAAGATAATGAAGATAGAAATTTGACATCAATATGCTGATGACTAAAAAGAAACTATTAAATGTATTCCAAATTAGATTATACAACTAATGATCATGATGCAACCAGTGGAAGGGAGGAAACTCATCATTTATGAGGCCTCTATGGAATTCTCACTAGTTTCCAACCTCATAAGAAAAATGATATAATGAGTAAGAATAGTTTCTAGTACCTCATCTGAATGATGATAGGTACCCAGACTCAACGCAACGATGTTGAAAATAACTTCCTCACAATAATCTTTGTTTTTAAAGAGATAAGGTGTTACTTGTAGCACCCTAAAGTCCATTTTCACTCTCATATTTATCCTCTCATGTAAATCCTTGGCCATACCATACTAACTAAATGTTTATCCTAATAGGTGGTCATTCTGTAGAATAATGAATATCATTTTTTATCATATAAATTAACGAATGTACAAGATCTAGATGATATTATTATAGAATATCCCTATCATGAATTTACACAAGTGCACATGGTGCTCCCATTGTTAGATGTTTTCTATACCCCTGTCACCTGCTGGACTTGTGATATGTATTCTAATGAAACCTCTAAAATTAATATAGACAGAAGAATGGAACTCAAGAAGCTCAATAATGTTTGATTATGTGTTTTATTTCTCTCTAAAAAAACTCCCTACACTTTCTCACTATTATAATCATTTACATATAATGCGGTCCAATACCAAGAACTCATCATTTGTTTGTAACTATACCTATACCGTAAAATAGCCTACCTAAACAATAATGGGGATTCAGAGATATTAATAAAAATGATCAGTGGATAATATTGAATCAAAAATAATTAAATGAACACTCTCATTGGCTTGGATAGGGTATTGATGGATGAGTTTCGTTTTGGTCACAAATTTCATTATGTTCCCTGATCATAGAATTTTCATGCTGACAAATTGGATAATGAAACCTCAATATTCACCTACCCTAATTGAAAGGATTAAATATTCCATATCCCACACATTTGAATGTTCTCATGGGTAATCATATGATATAGTAAAAAATCAATCCAGAAAACACCACTAAGAGTATCTTTCTATGGATGATGGATTCCATACTTTGTTATCTCCAAAATGAAAATCTCTAGAAATACCAACCCAAAACGGAGAAAATCCAGCACCATATGGAGAACATTACCCTGATATATGGACCAAATGATAAATGTACCCATTAAAGGGTGAATTTGATGGAATCCTCCTTTGATTCATAGTAGAAGGAATGATTTTCTCCATCATGTAATAAGTCCACATAGGTTCGTGTGGTGCTCATTAGTTTGGGATCAGACACTCTAGTAAAAATAAGAGGATGGTTTACTACTAATAAACCAAGAAACAATACTATAAACAATTCGTAATGAAATGTCATATATTTCATATACATGAAAAATTGAACCATCAAACCCCAAAACATATACATATAGGTAAATATTAATTTCTATTTTACATATAGGGTATGGATGTTGTGGGGTTGTACCCTTCATCCACAGCTAACTGGTTCATGTACATCTTTACTTCTACTGAATTATTCTCCAAATTTGGTGACAAAATACCCATCTAATATGTCATGATGTAGAAAAAACAATTTTATAATATCCAATGTCATCACCAAATTTAGGGTACCTCACAAAATAATGATAGAGAACAACAAAAACTTATATTATGTAGAGTTGATGAAATTTTACCAAGAGTACAACATCAGATCCAATGACTCATCTCTTTATCATGTAACCAAAAATGTATAGATAGATTTTTTAATATGTATATGTCATATATATTCCATAAGATAGTGAGTAAAATCAATATGTTCATTTTGAACACGATACTCTGTGCTATATGGGCTTATCTTACTACCATACGTACTACTACTCAAGAAATCTCATATTCATTTGTATGTGGAATTAGTGAAGTGTTTCCCATATGAGTCTAGCTACATTCACATTGAATAGACCGGTTTATAGAAATATATGATTATGATTATTCGGAAAAGTATATAGATGAGGTGGAATGGATCGTTGATAATATTTTGTTTACATTGAAAAACATCATAGCATCATAATCGGATTTTAAAAGCCTTTAATAAAAATATTCTATTCGATTCATTCCTAAAAGGAGATATGTTGTTTGTTCTAATTACCCCAATGATACCGAGCCAGAAGACTCATAATATGGAATAAAAATGAAAATGGACTGACATCATACAAAATATATATCTCAATGAATCTTACTCATTGATTACTATGGACAGTGAACATGTCATACCACCCACCAACGCAAGATTCCTTAAGAAATACATTTCATTATTGACATCAATCATCTCTAATCCTGGAAGTATTATGTTAAACTGCTTAACATCTCATGTTTTAGTCCTATGGTGCTAAACTATGTAGGTATTTCTTAACCACATTTTGTTAAATAGTATGGATCTCATCCTAGTTTCCGGATAATAAAATAATCAAAGTTATTATGACCACGTGTTATTAATCTATAAGGTGTATGTCCCAGATTCATGGTTTTAAAATAGGAAGGCTTGTCCTGATCATATGATGTTGAACTGTATGGATATTTTCCATACCATATGATGATAAATTTCACATAAAACATCTGCACTAGTAAATCCAAATGATATAACAGTATGTCTTTTCTTAAATAAATTCACAATCTTTCATGGATTACATTTCACACAACATCTAGTTAAAATGAAAAAAATTATATCAACGGAATAAACCTTGTTATAATAATTTTATATAGTTTAAATAACATAATACCCCATAGATAACATCATACAAACTCTAAAATGATGAAATAATGAAATTAGATGTATTTTCATAAATTAATGAACATATACTGATGAAGTAGTAGCATGACCATTAGAATATTAATGTGACCATTAGGAATAGTAATCTATCCAATAGAATAATAAATTCACCAATGAAAGAATATATAAAATTTAGTTATCTTATGAATGAAAATATAATACATTTTTATCTTGTTATATGTAAATAAATGTTTTAAAAATGATAAACTAAGTCTTGGAATTTTTGTGAAGGGTATATGTTTATTAATATTTTTTTTATTAAAATAATTACATAAAAGAACATTTATTTGTTGGAAATATATACATGAATTAATATTATTTTTCTTATGATTATAATATAATTTTTTGAGGCATTAATTAATTATTTAAAGTGTCATAAATCTTGTTATGACCTTAAAATTAGCATTTTGTGAGTAAATTTCATTTTATTTTAATATCAAATTTAACATATTTATAATTTTATTTTCATAAAATGGAGTACAATTTTGATTTATTCATGTTGTAAAATATTTATTTTAATGTTTTGGGATTTTTCTAAATTAGATGAATTTTGGGTGAATAGTGAAATACTATAATTTATGGTATATATCAAATACTTGAATTATTGGGTTAGAAATCGTTTATTTCTAATTTTTCCACTAATATAATTCTATAAATAATTATTTTAATATATTTACTCATAATTTTAAAACTATTTATATTCATGAGCTAATGTAATAAACTAATGAATAAAAATAACATAAAACATCCCTCTCCTCCACTATAAATACCACCCCTCATCACTACATATCCTCAAACCTCAAAATCCATAAATATTGCCCAAATTATGCCCATTATTTCTACCAAACCTCATACCCATGTTATGGTATTTATTTTCTCACTCAAAAGGCCATTTCCAAATAATTTTAGGATGTTTTTTAGGCAGGGAATTCATGAGGTAAAATCATATTTCATTCTTTTAATTTTCTCTCAATTTATTTATTTTTATCATTTTCATACCTAATCTATCTAAAATTTCTATAATACTCTAGTATCATATATATAATATAATTTTAGTATGATAATGGAATGTAAACCATCAATTCTTTTATCTTCCCCTTTTTGTTCAAAAAATTAAAACATCACCCACTAGTTGTCGATTCACCACCTTGATGGATGAGGATACTTTAATATTCCAATAAAACTTTCAAGGATGGTATGAAAACCATATTATGGTTAAAAAATATTATAATATTTATATTAAAATATATTTAATGATATATAAAAAATATTAATTAATAAAACAAAACTATAATGTGATAATCAAAAAATACAAAACTAATAAAAACAGTTATCCATAAAATTTTATCTAATGAATCATACTAATATATAAAATAAATGATATATCATAAAAAAAATATTTTATATTTTAATTAATAACATATAATTTTAATTATGGATAAATATTTCTATTTCATTGGATGTTCTATACATATATACAAGTAAACTAATCATGAAAACCCAAAAATAAAACACTTTCAAATGATAAAATTGAATATTAAAAGTCATAAAAGACCATATATGGACATAATATATTAATAATAAATAAATAACATGTTGAAAATGTTATGTATTTATTTATTAATGTATCTAAATTAATTATTCAAGATGTTATGTATATTTTCATAATGATTTCATATATAAGGTTAAGGGTTTCTCATCAAACATTTATTTCTATGATGATTTACTTATTTCCCACTTATTTATTGTGTGTGGGGTATATATACTACCCGTTAATATATAATATAGTTAAATTAATTATATTAATTTTATTTAATTCTTAATTTTATGAATATTTATTTTATGTAGAATACGATTTGATTGATTAAAAAGTGGTAAGGGTTTTTCTCGAACCTCCATTTTTTATTCGGGTTACACTTTCTCTATCTTTAACCAAGTTTAATTATTCATTATTTTTATATTATTATTATAACTTATTTGAATATCTTCAATAATCATGTATATATATTATTTCATTTTTAATGTATTGGGGAAAACATGTTTTATATGATTTTCCATTCAATTCCTCCCGATAAACAATCTCGATTAAATGGAACTTTCCCATTTCATGCCTATTTCAATGTCCACTCCATAATCCATTTTATGCAATTATTATTATTACAAAAATCACCCATTTAATCATGAAAATTTTTCTTGTTTCATTTCTAGTTTTATACAAACAAATATTCTTTTTCCTGTTTTATATAATGATTAAAATTTTCCATTAAACTACAATAAGGAGGAACTTTTCTAATGTTTCTTAAAAACTATTTTTACAAGGTTTCACTCCAAATGGAAAACATTTAGGCATAAAAATTAATTTAATTGTATTTATATTTTATTTTATGGGATATCCATTTTTATAATATGTATTTTGAAAAATAAAAAAGGATTTTCAAAAATAACTCTCCTTTCCAAAAGTGAGACACTATTTTTCTCAATAATAACATAATGATTTAATTAAGGCATTTTCATCTATTTAAATTTCATCTATTTGATATTATTCTTATTGGAATTGATCTCTCACATTACTATATACCATATTTTATTATGTTATTTCTGATTATTTTATGTGGGAATTTACAATCATGATACAATTCTACATACTACACCAGATGGTTTATGATTATGTTTACTGTTTGTGGAATGTTATTAACTTTTACTTTATAGTTTTGATATGAATTTATATGTTGATTATGTTTCACCAATTTCATTTGAGGAATTTATTGGACATAGTATGTGATGGTTGAAGATTACAATATCCCCTCAATCTATCATTAGGTCCCATGAGACAAAGTATACCATGTTATACCCTTTTATATATGGTGTCTTGGAAATATATTTGACGGTTTGTTTATGATGTCTGAAATTTTTTATTACCTTATAATAATAATAATAATTTGTTTTCCATGTGATTATTCAACTTGTAGAATATCTATGGTTATTATTCTTTTTCATGTGATAATTTTTCACGACCCGTCCCCCAGGGCTCATCTCGTGACTAACCCCAAGCCTGCCTTCTATAGGCCAGGGGCGGGCAACTAGCACTAAAGGCGTATTCCCTAAAATAGGGAATGAATTGCATTTATATCATATAATCACACATTACCAAGAACATAGCTTAATACGAAACACCATGTAAAACTGTATAACAAAAGAGTGATGAAAGTATAAGGGGAAAAATACAAGCCCAACTGGAAAGTACAAGTACAATTGTGATATAATACAACTGATGAAAAGTGAAAGTCAGCTGCTGGGTTGTCCACTAAGGTTACTACCGGAAGGGTAGGTATAGATCGCCTCTTCAGGACTCCTCATCTGTCTATCTCCTCTGTGTACCAACTCGCCGTAAGTTCCACCTCTAGGTATTGTCCAGCCCTGGTACTGTCAGCCTCATTCAGCGTTGTCTGTCGTCTGCATCCAACACAACAAGGTGTGGGCATATCCCATGCAGGGGTGAGTCTAAAGATACTTAGTAAGGACTCCAAGACCCTCTAGGTCTCACAAAATCCAACAAGGATAAATCACAAAGTATAAAATCAACAAATAACCTTACTTAGGTATATGCCCACACATATACCTAAGTTATCAAGTAATCCATCTCAATCATGAGGAAAACACAGATGTTCTGACTCAACTAACACCATGATTTATTCTAGGTGTAGTATCAAGTAACATTCACAGTCACAACATCGAACACTTTGGCTAATGGGGAACTCCTCCTTTATCGAGTACAGTGGGCCTGCCACGTCACACAGAGGCGCTTCCCACTAAAAAGGGATTGCTAAGGTACTCCTCTTGTCGTGTACCATGGGTCTGCTGTATTAGACAAAGGCTCTCCCCCTTGTATACTACTAAGGTACTAATTTTATCATGTACAGTGGGTCTGCTGCATCACCAAGTGGATCCCCAACATGTGAATTCCACGTCTCCAAGATGCTACACACTAGGCTAGTTGAGTCACTCCAAGTTGAAACTGTCATTATTTGTCAAGTCTCAACAATTCACACGGTTCCGTACGTATCATGCTTGGGGAAACTGCATCCCAATCCAGAGGTCAAAACTCCAACTACCACTATTTCCGACAAATAAGTATCTCAATTGTCTACCACATCATAGGGGTCTCAATGCAACTGAGGGCACTTCAATCGGACACTCGGTCTGCGAGTTATTAGCCTTTTAGTCCTGAGGTCGAGGTTGGATTTGTGTTTGATCCAACATGAACGTTCCCCAAAATCATCCAAAACATAGTGGGGTGTCACTCAAAAGGTCCAACACAGTCCAAGGATTCCAACCCCGCTGACGGTTCATCAAATGGACATCCGGTGCCAATGTTATGGCCAAAAGAAAGTAAGTGCGTCATAGTGGGTCCGAGTCTAGTCCCACCATGTCAGACCGACTCGGCCCGACCAAGCCTGAGCCAACCTAGTTCGGATCGACCTGACCCAACCTGTTAGGTTTTACCTGGACCGCAGTGCGGCCCCACCCGTGAGGGCTATGAGGGTGCCGCGGGGGCGGCTCGGCCGAGGGGTACCACATGGGTGTGGACCGTCTGTGGGTACAACGGGGGTGCGGAATGACCTCAGGGAATTGACCGGACACAAGGGAGCAGACCAGACGCAAGGGCAAAAACCATCCATGGGGTGCAGACCGGACGTAGGGTGGTAGACCATCCGCGGGGTCGCGGACCGGCCACGAGTGTGGCAAACCAGCCGCGAGGGTGCAGGCCGTCCGCGAGGGTGAGAACCAGTCGTGAGGGCGCGGACTGGCCGGGGGGTCTGTAGTCCGGCCAGAGGTAGGCGGACCAGCTACGTAGCGGCGGACCGACAGAGGGATGGCAGTCTGGCTGGGGGATGGTGGTCAGGTGTCGGTGGTTTGACGGACGCCGACGGCGGCTCGGTGGACGACAACGACGGCACGACGGACGACGACGACGACATGGCAGATGACGGAGGGGGATCAGTAGACGGCAGTGGCTCGGAGACTCAGTTGTGTGCAGTGAGGGTTGCTCGACTTGGGGTGGCACGGATTGGTGGAGTCCGTGGCCGGCAGTGCTATTTCCTTCATCGCCTTCATCATCTTCATCCATTGTGAAGAACACACAATTCAACACAAGAATTACAGAGAGGATGCGCCATGTTAGTTTGGGTCATGCTCTCCATATTATAAATGTAGCAACTGGACATTATACTTGAATCATGTGAATATTAAGAATGGCTAAGGGAAAACAATTCAAACACCCTCCCAACAAGTTTCCTCAATTTAATCATTCCCAATCCTACAAAAGAATAAAATTCGCGAATAAATAAAAAATATGGAGTTGATTCACATTCGTTGTTTTAGAGGAGAAGAACATGGGAATATAAAATCACATATAAAGAAACCCCTACATAGGGTTGTTTTTTGATGTTGGCATGAGAAGGAATTATGGATGTCGATTCATCCTAGATGAAGACGTCCCACGTTAGAAGAAGTCCCAAAGTAGAAGCTCGATATCAAGGTAAGCCTTCTTCATTGGTGGAGCGTTCTTCATTGGGAGGTGAAGTTCTTCATTAGAGAACTTTATTTCCCCCAAAACTTTCTCCTCTCCGAAGTCATCCAAAATGAATAGGTAGCCCCAAAAAAATTTATTATTATATCTATTATTTGGTTTGTTGGAATAAAATTAAAATTGGATAAATTAATGTGGTATATTGGAATAATTAAGTGGGGAAGGGTTGACATAATTAATATGGAGGAAGCTCAAGAGGCTACTCCACATTAATGAAGGAGTTGAGAGGTTTATGCCTTGGGTGGTCGCCACCTTCTTAACCTATCAATGGAGGTTTGGCGTAGGTGGCCCCCTATAGCATATCCTCTCATGTGAGGTTATGGTTTAGTGGTCCCCACTACCAACTTCTACATGGAGTGGTTACAATAAATAAAATAAAATTTGTGCTTTATTTTAGTTTATAATTTCCACGAAAAACCAAAAACTAACTTCCACCCTAGACCAACTGCCGTCGAAATTAATGTCACTTTATACTAATACCAGCACTGCGAGTTTAACGGTGCCCTCAGATTTCTATTCCAAGCACCGGTTCAAATGTTATAAAAACCCTCATCGCACATTTATTGAACAAACACAAACAAAAGTTCAGAAATTCATTCCGAGCACTCGAGGCCTCAAAATTGTGTGTCGTCAATTTTTATGGACTCATAAAATTAGAATTTAATTTAAAAATTTTACATGTAAATTTCAGGTCTTTATATTCTCCCCATCACATGATTTACGTTCTTGTAAGCCACAACTCAAACTAAGTGAAAAGGTGGTGGTACTGAGCACACATCTGAGCCTGCCACTCCCATGTGCTCTCCTAAAGGTACTCGTGCTGCCATCGAATGTGCACCAGTGGTATTGACTGTACATGAAGGACCAACTCCTATCGATCCTCAATCTCTAATAGAACGTCCATAATAGTCTCCCCATCATCGACGTCCTGCTCGCTATGGTCTATGATGTGAGAAGGGTCAAGAACATATCTCCACAACTGGGATACGTGGAAGGCATCGTGCACTCGGTGTAATTGAAGTGGAAGAGATAAGTGGTATTCCATCTCGCCAAATCTAATGAGGAACTGAAATGTTTCGATGAACCTCAAAGATAACTTGCTGCATCGGCCAAATATCCATAGACGCCGTTGGGGTGAGACCCATAGAATTACGTGGTCACCATCCTCGAACTATAGAGGCCTCCATATCCAAATGGAATATGACCTATTCCTACTCTGTTTAGTCTTCATCTGCACCTGGATGATCTACACCTTCTATGTTGTAGCCTGAACCATCTCTTATCCCACGCGTGATGACTCCACTAGGTCAGTCAAACACAACTCTGATCTGCATGATTGCATGTACAATGCCTAAAATGGATCCATCCCTATGGTGGAGTTATAGATGTTGTTTTATGAAAACTCCAGAAAAGGTAAGTGATCCTCCCAGTTGTAGTTGAAGTCGAGGACACAAGCACGAAGCATGTCCTCGAGGGTCTGAATGGTCTGCTCATTCTATCCATCCATCTGATGATGGAAGGTGGTACTCAAATGATTTTGCATCCCAAAATCCACCTAAAACCCCTTCCATAGTCCTGAAGTAAAACATGCATCACGATCGGAGATAATCATTAATGGTAGTCCATGTATCCACACAATATCTTGCACATAGAGGTGTCCCAAGATCTCTACTAAACCGTACTCTTTGATTGGTAAGAAGTGGGCAGACATGGTGAGTTGGTCGACGATCAACCAAATCGAGTCGTGTCCCTTCTATTTACATGGATGTTTTTTCAAGAAGTCTATGGATATCCAATCCCACTTCCTCTCTGGGAACTCTAATGGCTGAACCAATACTGCTAGTACATGATGATCTTCCATCACTTGCTGACTAGTGAGGCACCGAGAGGCAAAATCTGCTACTGTTTTCTTCATTCTCGGCCACCAGTGTTGTCGTCGGAGATCCTGCTACATCTTCACCACTCCTGGATTTACCTCTAGTGGGGATGAGTGGAACTCCCTCAACATTTCCTCGTGATGTGACACTTATACGATTGTACATACTCTGAAGAGAATGACATGCTCCCCACCTTTAGAAAATCCATCATGTTCTTATCCTATGGATATCTGAGCACGTCGAGCCTCATAGTCTGCATCCCCATAATACGCCTCCCAGACTCACTGAATATTTGGAGGAGTGACTGTAAGAGATAGAAGAAAAGCTGGTCCATCATGTTCCATGAAGTATATCTGCCAAGCGGCTAGCTGCTTTGTCGCCTCACCAAGCATTTGTATACCAGAACTCCTGCTGAGTGCATCTACTATAATGTTCCCCTTCACATGAGTATTTACTATCTTGAAATCATAGTACTGGAGGAACTCAAGACAAAATCGTTGTCTCGGGTTCAGGTCATTCTGAGAGAAGATATTCATGAGACTCTTGTGATCATAGTACACAGTAAAATGTTCACCCATCAGATAGAGTCTCCACAGCTTCAAGGTGATGACCATTGCTGCAAACTCTAGGTCATGGGTAGCTTAGTTCTGATCGTGTTGTCTCAGCATTCATGAACCATATGAAATCACTATGTGATCCTACATTAGAAAAAATATGAGTCTGATCCCGATTGTGTCATAGTAAACTACATACCATACTCCCTTCTCTGGAAGCCTCATAATGGGGGCACTAGTCAGCCTCTACCTCATCTCTTGAAAACTCTTCCAACATATCCCTGTAAACACGAAGGTTTTCCCCTTCTTTTTCAAGTATGATAGTGGTTATGAAATTCTAGAGATGTTTGGCACAACCCTCTGGTAGTATCCAGCAAATACCATGAAACTTTGTACCTCTGTCACACTCATTGGTGTCTCCCAAGAAACTACCACCTAAATTTTTGCTGGATCTACGACAACTCTATCCTCTGATATGGAATGTATCAGAAAGTGAATCGATCAGATCCCTACCTAGAACTTCGAGAGCTTACCATAAAGACGATGCCCTCAGAGTGTATCCAGTACTACTAGCAAATGATAGGCATGCTCCTCATATATAGTCAAGTAGATCAGAATGTCATCTATGAAGACCACTACAAAGCGATCAAGGTATTTCTGAAAGATCCTGTTCCTGAGTCCCATGAACATTTCTGGACCACTGGTCACACTGAATGGCATAAACACGAACTCGTTATGTCCATACTGAAACCTGGTGTCCGTCTTCTGCATATCCTCATCTTGTACTCTGAGATGGTGACAGCCTGATCTGAGGTCTATCTTTGAGAACCACCATGATCCCTTCAGCAGATCAAAGAGGTCGTCAATCCTCGGGAGTGGGTACTTTTACTTCACAGTTACCTGGTTCAGGCACTGATAGTCAACACAAATCATCAAGCACCCATCTGCCTTCTTGGCAAAAAGAATCAGGGCTACACAAGGAGAAACACTAGGCAGGATGAATCCCTTCCCCTGCAAGTCCTCTATCAGTACCCTCACTCACGATGCTCTGCGGGAGCCATCTAATATGCTGGTGTAGATATCAGTTTTGTCATAGGGTACAAGTCAATGTAAAATTCCACCTATCTATGATGAGGTAGACCCAAAACATCATCAGCAAAGACATCCACATACTGGTCCACCAGTACATGATAGATCAGACTCTCCAAATCAACAACACTAAGGGTAAGGATATCCAACTAATGTGTAATCGGCTGCAGCTTCCTCCGGGTAAGTCCATCATGCACTGTATAGGCTCCCTTCTCACCAGTGAAGGTAAACCTAGTCCCATCCATGCGGACACACCACACTTTTCACCAAATAGATTCTATCTGAGTGTGGATTGTAGATAACCAGTCCATACCCAAAATGACGTTGTAAGGCCTCGAAACTAAAAATAGGAGATCCCAGCATAACATCTCACCACCTTGAGTAAGCTCACACTGCCAACACGAGTGCATAATCATCGAATCCAAACCCGTCGGAGTCTCTATCCATATGGATCGAGCCAACAACATCGTAGGAACCTTGGTGCTTCAAACGAGGGTGGAGGCAATAAAATAATTACTGAAACCAGTGTCTATAAGTACTATTGCTAAGGTGTAGAAGACATAGAATGTACCTCATTTCATCTCCATAGAGTCGTGATCGTAGGCCTCTGATACCAGGAGCTGAGATCTCCCATGACCACCTACTCCCTACGGTCGGGGTGGACCTCACGGTGGTGGTGGCGGTAACCTCTCGAATCGTCACCCACCGCAAGCTGCATGATCAGGTCCTCTTCCACATCTGGCTGCTCCATGAAGACTTCCTCTGTCGAACCTCTGTCTTTGACTAGGAAGTCCCTACACTTTCTGATGTTCATCCATATGGATGGTCAGACAGTCATGAGCCATGTGACCATGCCCGCTCCATGTATAACACCACCGCCTGCATCAGGATGCTTACTGAGATCAATGAAGCCCTAATCTCCCGCCTGATTCCCTACTCAAAGGTATGGGCCCAGATGAATGGGTCCTTCACCATATCTGTGGAGTAGCATGAGAGTTCAGTGAAACATACTGAGTACTGAGCCACAAAAATGATTCCTTGTTGCAGATGAAGAAGACCCTCAAGGTGCACTGCACGAAGAGTCGCTGAGACAAACACCAGCTGAAACATGCACTCAAATTCTGCCTAGAGAAGCGTCACCTCATTGTGATCCTGGAACATCAATCTCTAGAATCATCATGATTCATCCTGTAGATGTCTAGCGGAAATGATCACCATGAGATCGACTGGTGTCCCCATGATTCTATAGACCATCACCACAACCTCTAGCCAATCCTCAACCACATGTGGCTGCATCTCTCCCCTAAACCTAGGTGTCCTCTGGTGCTAGAACTTGTGCAATGTGTTCAAGCAGTGTGCAAAGTCTGCTGCTGGCGATGGTGGCATCGTTGGCCCAATGGGGAGTTGTACCACTGGTGCCTCTATAGGTGCCTCTATTGGAAAAGGGCCCCACATAGAGGCCTCATTGATTGGTGGGATATTAGTGTGTAAAACTCTTGGAACTCTAGCTCACTGTATTCATGGAGGCATCCTGAAAAAAAAACAAGTGCTCCATGTTTAAATGTTATACCTGGTTAGATGAAAGCTATACCTGGTGAGTTAACTCAAAAATCACAAAGAAAACTTTTGAAAACCCACACGCAATCAGTGTTTTTGGGAAATGAGTTAGAAACCAAAATCCATGGTCATGGTGTAGGGATACATCGACCACCGCCCCAACACTGGACTCCTAGAAATTAAAACCATTATTATTACTCATAACACTATTGCATCATAGAAAAGATCATAGTCATAGTTATACGGTTGAACAGACTCCTCTGATGCCAATTTTTCATGACCCATCTCACGGGGCTCATGCCGTGACTAACCCCAAGGACGCCTTCCATAGATCAGGGGCTGGAGACTAACCCCAAATGCATATTCCCTAAATATGTGAAGGAATTTCCTTTATAACTATTAAGCACACATAACCAATCACACATCTGGATACAAAACACCAAGTACAAATGTATAACAAAAGAGTGATGAAAGTAAAAGGGGTTAGAATAGAAGCCCAACATGAATGTACAAGTACAACTGTGATTCAATACAATTGAAGAAAAGGGAAAGTAACCTACTCGGTCATCCTTCGAGGTTCCTACCTGATGAGTAGGTACATATCGCCTCCTCAACACTCTTCGTACGTCCGTATCCTCCGCGTACCGACTTTCCACATGGTCCACTTATTGGTACCTTCCAGTCCCAGTACTGTCAACCTCAGTCAGCGCTGTCTGTCATCTGCATCCAACACAACAAGGTGTAGGCATAGCCCATTTAGGGGTGAGTATAACGATACTCATTCGGGGCCTCGAGACACTCTAGGTCTAAATAATCCAATAAGGAAAAAACATATAGTCTGAAATCAATAGATAACCTTAAATAGGTATATGCCCATATATATACCTAAGTTGTTTTCTAATAAATCTAAATCATGAGGAAAACATAGAGGTTATGACTTAGCTCACAACAGGAATTATTTAAGGGTTAGTACGAAGTAAAATATCCATTCACAATGTCGAACACCTCAGCTACTGGATAAATTCTCCTCTATCGACTATAGTCGGACTGCAGCATCACACAGAGGCGCTTCCCACTAACCTTGTACTGCTGAGGTACACCTCCTATCAAGTACCATGGGTCTGCTGCATAACACATAGGCGCTCCCCACCATGGGTCCGCTGCATCACACAAAGGTGCTCCCCATCATATAATGTTGAGTTACTCCTCATGTAGAGCACTGTGCTTCTGCAGAATCACCAAGGCGGTTCCCACTAGGCCAGTCGAGTCACTCCTAGTCAAAACGGTCATCATTTGTCATGTCTTAGCTAGTCACATCGTTCTGCACATATTATAGTTGGGGAAACCTCTTCCCAAGCCACATGTCAAAACAAAAACTATCGTTAAGTCCCACGATGAAGTATCTCAATGTCCTACCATGTCATAGAGGTCTCAATGCAACTGACAGCGCGTCAATCAGATGGCCGGTCTATGGGTTATTATCCTTTTAGTCCTGTGGTATTGGTTGGATTTTTGCTCGATCCAACATCTTCCTTCGGCATATTGATCCAAAATACAGTGGGTTATCACTCATAGGACCTGAAGCACTCCAAGGATACCAACGCCACTGATGGTTCATCAAATGGTTGTCTGATTCCAATGTTATGACCAAAAAAAAGTAACTGGGTCTTTGTGGGCCTAGGTCAGGTCCGACCAGGTCAGACCGACCCAAACCGACCTAGCCCGGGCTGACCTAGTTCGGGTTGACCCGGAAAGACCCATTGGGTCTGGCCTGGCCCACAGGGTGGCCCGGTACGTTAGGTCTTGCCCGGCCCGCAAGGGCCACGAGGGTGCCGCGAGGGCATCTCGGCCGAGGGGTACCACGAGGTTGCGGACTGGGCACGGGTACTACGGGGGCAAGGACATGCCGCAGGTACTATGAGGGCGTAGACCGGGAGCGGGGAGCGGACCAGCCACATGTCATGGACTAGCCGTGGGAGGGCTGACCGGCCGCGAGTGCTCGGACCGGGAGCGAGGGTGTGGACTAGCAATGAGGGAACAGACCGGTCATGAGGGAGTGGACCAGCCGCGAGGTCGGCAGACAAGTCATGAGGGCACTGTCCAGCAGTGTGGGTGCGAACCTAAAAAGGGTCGGCGGTCCGGCATCGGAAGCTCGGTGGATGGCGGCGGTGGCTCGACGGATGGTGGAGGTGGCTCGGCAGACAGCGGTGGCGGATCGACAACTCAGAGGGGCGTGACTAGTGCATCACGACTCAGGGAGGCACAGAGCGACGGAGTCCGCGGGCAGTGGCACCGTTGTCTTCATCGCCTTCTTCATCTTCATCCATTGCGAAGAAAACACAATTCAATACAAGATTTATGGAGAGGACGAGTCATGTTAGTTTGGCCCGCACTATATATATTAGAGCGGTAGAAAGTGTCTATTATACTTGAATCAAACTAATATTATGATCTTGTAAGTGAAAACAATTCAAACACCCTCCCTACTAGAATCCACAGTTTAGTCATTCCAAATCCCGCAAAATTAAAACATTCAATGATCAATTTAAAAGAGATAATTGATCCACGTTTGTTGTTTTAGAAGATAAGAACATGGGAATATAAAATCAATTATAAATAAACCCCTACCTTGGGTTGTTTGTTGAAATTTGTGCATGTAGGATGTATGGTTGTCAATTCTTCATAGATAAAGACACCCCACATCAGAAGAAGTCCTGAGGGAGAAGCTCGAAGTCGAGGTCGGCATTCTCCATTGGCAGAATGTTCTTCATTGGGAGGGGAGGTTTTTCATGGGAGAACTTTATTTCTCCCAATTCTTTATCCTCTCTCAATTCCACCAAATTTTATAGGTTTCCCCAAAATAATTGATTATGATATCTATTATTCAGTTTGTTGGATTAAAATTCAAATTTTCTAAATTAATGTGGTGTGTTGGTATAATTAAGTGGGGAAGGGTTGGCACAAATACTGTGGAGGAAGCTCAAGAGGATCCTCCACATTAAGGGAGGAGTTGAAGAGGTTTATGCCTCTGGTGGTACCCACCACGATAACCTTTCATGGGAGGCTAGGCTCGGGTGGTCCACACGACTATAACATCTCATGGGAGGTTATTTTTGGCTGATCCCCACTACAAACATCCACATAGAGTGGTTACAATATATAAACTAAAATGTGTGCTGTATTTTATTTTATTATTTTCCCAAAAAAACCAAATACTAACATCCACCCCCGACCAAATGCCGTTGAGGTGAAAGTATCGTTAAGAAAATACCTACACTGCGTGTTTAGAGGTGCCATTGGATTTTAAATTCTGAGGACTAGTTTAAAAGATAGAAAAACATGCTCGCACGTTTACTGATTGTATATGAATAAATGATCAGAAATTCATTCTAGGCACTCCAGGCCTCATAATCATGTGCGGTCAATTTTTGAGAACTCATAAAATTCACATTTTATTAAAAATATTACATGGATATTCATGTCTTTACATAATTAGTGTAATTATGTTATAATATTTTATTCATTCAATATTATGCTCAATATTATGCTTTCATGGAATTTGTTATTAGTTATTCACCTTTCCTTATTTTTTATGTTTATATATCCCATGACATTTATTATACATTATCAGCATCTGAGATCAACCCATTATTTTGTTTTATCATTCCCCATTATGAAAATATTTTTATTATGAATGACTTTCAGGGAAAATCTAGGAGTATATCGGTGTTTCCGATGGAGTTTCTATTTTTCATTTCATTTCATGCCATTATACAATAATTATGTTTTTATTTATTGTTACAATGCTACTAATATATTTTGCCCCTAAAATATGAACTAATTTTCATATTAACAATGTATGAATGTTACAAACCAGCACCAAAGTATTGTGTAGGGGTTTTATTGTTGGTATCATAGAATTTTAATAGAAATATTAGAAACTATAATTAGAAAACATATAATAGGGATCATTACTGAAAGATAGACATTGAAAATAAGAATTGATGAACACCCTAAAATTCTTTTAAGTTGGAGATTATGTGGGTCTTCCATGCAATATATCTCTGTCTAGATTTGAAACGTGGATATGGTTCTAAAATAGATGTACCTAGCGGTGAAAACTCTAAAAATGATCATCAGGTGTGAGTTGGTGTAACATGGTACTCACCAACAAGACATATTGTGCACCGATTTTGTCACTCTTGATGGACATGATTAGGATAATTCGCATTTTTTAATACCATTATGAATGATTTAATGTGATTATCTTACCAAATAATCCATGTTTATTATTATAAGATTAGCTAATAATAAAATAATTATTTATGTTATGTGTTTTTATAGTTCTTAATTATGAATTCTAATTAATAGCCTAATTTATTGTATTCTATTTTTATAAATTCTTCCAACTGGAAGGAATATGAAACTCAATAATTCACATAAACCAATGTGTACTATGGATAAAATCTTTAATGTCTTATTCAAATATTTCAATGGAAAAATCACCAAAACATTTTCATTATATGAGGATATATTATCTTGTGCTAATTTGAAAATGAAAGAATTCTATAAGAGTTTTGGATTTGGAGTCATGAATTTGAAAAGGATTATATCTAGGAAAAAATAGAAAATGGAATGAAATGAATTAATTATTTTCCCACACATGATAATTTTGGATGGTATCACTTTTTAATTTCTATGATGGGAATGTGAATTTATTAAAAATATATATGGAAGGGACACAAGGATCCTGATTACAATGGAGTGAAATAATATTTCAAATGGTTAAATAGTATGAAGATGGGGAACTACAAAAATTATTGTCCCATATATCAAGTATATATAGCTTAGAATATGCAAAGGGGTTATCATCATTCTTATTCTACAACATAAAAGTAAGAGGAATGATTAATATTCTTATACTTGGATTCATCAATTATGTTATATGTTTACTTTACCAATAATAATCTATTTATAAGAATCAAGAGATATATATAAGGATTTTACTACAGTTATTCTTTTTAATGGAATTAGAATCATGAAGTGAATAGAACTTATAATCAAGAGATTTGATTTCCTTATAGGATGATATTTACAAAAAAAATTAATTAATTGGGAAAAATAACCCCAAATAATTTTTATATGTTTATATAATAATAAATATAAGTTTATGGGATAGTATTAGTTACCATGAATATGGTTGGTGATTTGATGTTTTATGTTATGATGGAATTATTTAATGTTATTTTTTAAGGAAAACAAGATATTATATTCATGGAATCATGCATTGTCAATAAATGTTTAAAATAGATTATGGTATTAATATATTTGGTACATTATAATAATACATACATTTTTTTTGGAACCTTATGTTATGTTCAATTTTTTGAAATTTACTGAAATTCCTTCTAAATATTTGGTCGTTGAATTTGGACAGAAATATTTTTTCAGGTGTCTCATGTTTAAAAATTTATTGAATGGATTAAAGAAACTTTTGATTAAAATTAACATATAATTTATCATATAGTATACTATTTTTTAACCATTTTGGTTTTAGTGAACATTTAATGGATGATGTAAGTAATTGGGGATCTAGTGATTTTTACAAGTTTTGTAGGCATAAAAATTTATCGTTAATATCCATTTTTTTTAAGAAATGAAATATATATTATCTAAAGAACAAAAAAAACATGACAATATGAAATAGAATATAATTACATATGTTTATTTACAAAAATCCTTTTCTGGATAGTAAAATAACCCCTTAACTCTCGGAAATGTATTTCTGGAAAAAACATCATCCATTAAATTTTAATTATAACCAATCAATAGTTTTTAAATCAATCAAAGATTAATTTATTTTGGATGGTTAACTTCATAATGACCATATTAATAGTAACCCAATATTTTAATACATTATCAATACATAAATTTTGTGGAATACATACAATTATATACAAAAAAACTCCCAATGACTGTACTAGAAAAGTGCCTTTGGAAATAATGAAACATAAACATTGATACATAAGTCAGATACAACATTCTCTATTAGGTTCTTCAAGACTACAACCCTTCTTCAACACATAAAATATATTACATATATCCATAACCTATGGAAGGTAACCAAATATGGGGTGAGATGAAATGCTCAATATGGGTAAACAAAGGGGACGTGTAATCATAATCATGTGAATAGGGGTATGAGAATATGATCAAATAATTTTTACATAATAACCTACGTATAGGTGATCATATTAATTAATCATGGAATAAATTTTAGAAGTTACTAGTACAATAAGAATAAAAATATAAATATTATAATCTATAAATGGATAACATAAAAAACATATAATTGTGGATACCATATAAGAATTTAATATGATTTCCAAAGTAGTCAAGGCATTTATTCAAAGGAAATATTGATGGAGAAAGTCTTTTATTAAATCAGGATCACACCTCATTCAAGACATGTATTACTAAACCAAGTGCATACCATGTTCTATCCCTATATTACTAAACCAAGTTCTCTCCACATTTTAGTCATGTATTATAAAACTAAGTTTATTTCCTATTCCATCCATATAGTACTGAATCGATTTTATTTATATTTTCATCCGTGTAAGACTGTACGGAGATAATTTATCATTTTTTTCATTTATATATCATGAGATATAAATATTTTCTGAATGAATTTTAGGGATATTAGGTCCCATCTATCTCAAAAGGAAATCATTCATTCAATTGAAACAAAATAATAGAAAATCACTTCATAACCTATGAAATGAAAGGGTTATAATAAACATGTAATCATCTCATAACATACATGGATATAAATTAGTCCTAATAATTTCATAATAATCATAAACCATAAAAATATTATATATTCAAAATCATATAACCCATGAATGAGAAATTGTTTTTATAAACAGAATTTCATGAAAACATAATACATTCAGATAAAAAATACGCATGAAAAAATTGAATAATTTCTCTATAAATGAATGATTAAGACCAATTTATTTTAACATTGATGGGAAAAAATGTTGAATGATATTATAAAAACATTTCTGGGGGAAAGTATCCTTTTTCAATTGAAACAAAACTTTTATAACATAAAAACATTTTAAAACCATTTTCAATGAACAAATCATTGAAAACAAATAAAGGAAGAATTGAAAGCCATAGAATATTTGTAAATTGAATTTTCCATGAAAATGAGGTTCAATTATCATTTGAAATTTTTGAAAACATTTTATTCAATACATTATATTTTTTACTGAAGAGAGACATGGTATGATTTTACCTAAAAACATTATCTTATATACCATAAAGTGGGAAAATGGTACAAATACATGATGATATAATGAATAACTAGAGGAGAATAAAATCAGTGAATTTTCTTGAGAGTTGGAGTAAGAGATTTTCTTAAATGTTTCATAATCATAAACAATCTCGACAAGTAATGAGATTACTTCAATAATATAATATCACATGATAACATTGGATCGTACTCTCAATATAAAAAAATTACATGATGTTTAAAATATACTTGAAATATGTATATTCATCATATAAAATTTAAAATAAAATATTATACACCTATAAATAATAACAATGTTTTATATTATAATATGAGGATCAATTAATGAATATTGGGGAGAAATATTTCACCAATTTGGTATCTTTTGAATCATAAACCCCCTGAAATAAGATCCTAAAATGGATATGTGAAGAACATTAAATTTAAGTATAAGAATCATTGAATACATCCATGGGAAGTATACAATACAATAAAATGAATTGAAGGGTAATAAATAATGTATTCCAATGAAATAAAAATTGATATGAAATCCCCATACCTGATTTGTTGACTTTTGTAGTACCCATTCAAACCATGTCTTAATCGTGAAAGTCATTTTTTATTGAGTGAAAAATATTATTTGGACTGGTTTATAACCATTGAGATATTTATAGAATAAAGTAATGGATGTTGGGAACTTTTTTAGTAGAGGTTGGGTGTGCCAGGGGTCTTGAGTGGTGTAAGGATGTAGGAGGACAGGAGATCATTCTATAGTGGATGTTGAGTGGCACTCTTGTAAATATTTGAAGGGAGATGCCCAACCACATTTTTTTGGTGAAAGTGGATTCAATAGTATAAAAAACAGTGAAATGGGAGGACAAGGTTGACATTTGGTCATCCAAGGGCCCCTAGACATGTTCATAAGACGTTTTGAGTTTTAAATTTATTGCTTAATCCTTACATAGGCTTAATTCTACCTCAGTAAATGTAATTAATTTTTTTGTTTCATTAATAGTTTTCTATAAAAACTAATTTGAACTATTATAAACTATAAATTATCATATATATAATTATATAGTCCATTATTCCAAATTATAATCATATATGTAAGATAAATTAATTTAAAATTATTCTCGTAGTCGGGTCGATGATGAGTGTTTTTTATGTAAAATCATTAAGAAGTTTTCTATGATTGTATATCCAATTTTAATGTAAATTTTCTTTATAATTACTGAATTGGATTATTTTATAAGAATTTTATGTAATAAAACATTTGAAACAAATTTAAAATATAATTTAACCAAATATATAAATTAGATGAAAAGCATATTGGAATTAAAATCTAGTATTTTCAACTATTCCTCAAAAAATAAAACCTTACAGAAAAATACTTAAAATTTATATTAGTCAAATTATTATATATTTATTCTAAAGATAAATTCTATTTTGAAATATTGAATCTATAAAAGTGACTAAATTTTTATTAAAAGTAGTTTCCCTATTAAAAGGTGGGAAAACATATTTATAAAAAAAATATGTTTTAAGCATAAAATTGGTTTTCTTATTATATTATGTATATCAAGTATATTTTATGAATATGAAAAATAAATGATCGAATATAAAAATATATATGTTAAATTAATATAACTAACAAATTTTTATTAATTTAATTTATTATTGTAAAATAACTTTTTGACCATAAAAATTAAAATATTTACGTCGATATTCAATCAGTATTCATATTCATTTCTAATTAACTGGTAAACTATGAATTAATCATTGTATTTAGTAAAACATATATCCCCATAAATTCTATAATAATATTAATAAACATCAATTTAATTTCATCTTTATAACTTATTATATTAAATAATAACATTTTATAATATATTATAATTCGGTAATACATGATATTGCATGATACATAACCCATTGTTGAAAGTCATTGTTTCATGTAACGCAAGAAAACCACTATGTTCCATGTAGATAAAGAATAAATTTATTTTATAAGAATTGAAATATTAATTTGGTGTCATGTAAAATGAAATCCAAACATAGTACATTAATATATTATAAACAATTTTCAGTGATGTGTGAAATAAATAATATCAAAAAGGATAAATTAATTCAAAAAATTTTAAAAAAATATTGGGGTGATAAATTAGTCCACCTAAAATTTAATTTATCTATATAAATTCCTCTTGTTTTTAATGTTCTAATACGTGAATGTTTTATCCCCAGAAACCCACATAGAAAATGAATACTAAAAATTCTATTAAAAATTGAAAGCATGAACCATAGTGGTTTACCAAAGTACAATATAACAAGGATTCCCCATAGGATAACTTATTTTTTTGTGATGGATGATTGGAGATAGAGGAAAATGAAAAATATATATAAGGGTGATTCAATTCATTAATAAAAAACATGTAACTGATCAATGAAAATTTGAGGTCTTCAAAGTCATAATCCATGGAAAATTTAAAAATCCAATGGTTCAAATATATTTAATCTTTTATGGAAAAAATATATTTTTATCACTTTTAAGACATTGGGTAATTAATAATATATTTTTATAAACAATATTTGACACTTTGGTTGTCTTTTGATTAATTTCAAATTCATAAAGTACGTCATCTAATGAGTGGCTATAAATTAACATTGATTCTTGAAGTGTTAAAATAAACTATTAGAGGATATTAAGTCCCATAAATATTATTAATAAATTAATATATATATATAATGTGATTATACTATTTCATTAATTATAATTATTTGAAAATAATAAGTATAAATTAATATGGACATCCTGAAGGCCAGTTGTTGACATGAAACGTTCATCGTCGACCATTCATGGATTCAAGAAACATAGCCCTGCCTTACAAGGTTAGATATCACCCTACATACATGAATTCCTTTTCTAAAACCATATTAATAAAATTAAAAAATTAAAAAATATCTACATAATTAATAGATGTTAATAACTAAATAGCCCTACAACAATGGGTTTTTACAAAAAAAATCAATAAATAAATACATAATTTGAAGTTTAGAATATGATTTGCAGGAATGGTTTACATTATAACCCTTATAAAAGTTAAAAATAAAAATCATTAGAAATAATTTCATGAATTTAACTTAAAATGTATCTTGCATATATGATAATGCATTTCTTAATTGTTATATTATAAAAATGTTAATGAATTCATCATGTATTCTCTTGAAACATGGTATTGAACTAAATTAACTTTAAACCTTATTTAAAATGTCTATGTTTCTTTATTCCAATGTATATTGGATAAATTACCTAAATCCAAAAATTTTGTAAACTTAATTAATGATATCATAAACCAACTATCAACAAGTCATTACATAGTTCCAAGGTAATCATTACCATCCATTTTACATATCTGTATCCCACATCCCATTGTCTAAAAAAATTATCTTAATATAAATAACATAATAAGGGTTATCCTCAATTATCCAAAATAATTTTTTTTATTAAATCAATTTTCCAGTCCATCGGGATCATTCGGTATTTAATTATAAATATAGTATGAAAAACATATTCCAATCAATCCTTTTATGTTTCATTATTCATAATAAATAATTTTCTAATAAAAATTTATAAAAATTTATTATTCCACATCATCCATAATACATAAGAAGGATTCGTTATTCTTATTATTATTACTTATCTGACTTCACATTTTATCTGTAGTTTCATTATTATAAAAAATATAACCATTATATATACCACCTCATTGAATCTCTTCTGGAGAATTCCTCTTGGGATATTTAGTTAAATGATGACCAATTAATATACACATAAAACTAATAACCATTGATAATGATTTAGGGAGTCTAGTATTCTAATGCATTTCATTAACCAAACATATAATTTATCTTGTGTAGTTACTATCCTTATTTCTTTCATTCTGACAGTCAAACCTCCTTCCCATTCCTCACAGACCTTCACTTTGGTGATTCTATATACATTTGTGACATAAAATAAAATTAATATTAATTCCTCCATGGTCTCCATTACCTGAGTTCTCAATTAAAAATTTATTCTTATCCTTGGTGAGTCCGATAGATTGTTATGGTACCTATTTTTGATCATGACACTTGAAAATTAATTAGGAATTATTAAAACATAATTTAATATAGTGATCATCCCATTTTAACTCCCATAAATTTTTTTACAATAATATTTAAACTTAATCTAGTTCCTTCTTTTTCTTCCAATGACTAAAACAATAAATAATTGAGTAAGAAATAATAATCAGACTGAGGAATCACATAATCATGAAAAAAATGTACATGATGTCCAAATTATGAAACCATTATTAAAATTACACTCATATTTTATATCATATGATATTCATAAACATCATATATTTAAATCCTTTATTGTGGTTCATGAATAGTTTTGTGAATTTCCAAAGATTTTCCTCATGGAGTGTCAAAATAGGTGTGCAATAATGCCCATTTTCATGTACTAGATTACCCCGAGTCAGGCTTATGACAACTTTTCATAGTTTTTCAACTCAATGTACAACTATACCAGTGCAAAAACCCTTGTACTATCCATATATGGATGTATTTCCATGAAACCCCTTACTGTATCCTTCAACAAAATTTATTTACATTCTACTAAATGATAAATCGTTGATATACTTATCGTTAGAGAAATCAATTTACATATCCATAGATGTATACATATGGATCTCACTATAGTTTTCTAATCATTGTTTCTAATGGTAAACAAAACATTTTCTCTCATAAAAACTATATCGAGCCACAGTCTTCATACATTAACTTTACATAACATTTACCAAATACCGAAAATGTTATAATAAAATTCCCAAAGACCATACCGATCTAGTGACTTTGGAAACATTGAAAAATAAACACCAACACATAAGTTATATAAAATATCTCCCACATTGTTCTTAATAACTATAAAACATATTAAAAACATCAAAAATATATATCTTCATAACATGTGGAAGGAAGCATAAAAAGTGGTGAGCTCAAATGCTCAATAAGGGTAAATAATGGGGGCATGTATGCATATAATTCAGAATAGGGGTATGATAACACAATCAAAAAATTATATGATCATACATTTTTTATATAAAATATCCATTAATCATGTCACAATTCTTGGTATGTGAAAAGAGATTAATCAGAATAATAAAAGGAATATAATCTATGAAGTCATAAAATAAGAATAAATCATGGAAATGTGAAAAAAACATAAAAATATAATATGATTTACATAGTAGTCAATGAATCACTTCCAATGCCACATTGGTGGACAATATCCTTTACTGAAATTGGTTCACACCACATTGCAGCCCCACATTACTAAACCGAGTTCACTCCTCAATCCATCCATGTATTACTAAACCTCCTTCACTATGTCATTTAGCCTCATATTACTAAAGAGAGTTCATTTATGATTTCAACCCTATAATATGGGTCTGAGAGAATTTCTTATTTCATACCTATAATTCTAAAACTTGTTAATTTATCATTCCATACATTTCTATCTCTTGAGATAGAAATCTTTACAAGATTCAAGAGAGGAGATATAGGATCCAACAATCGCATAATAAAATCATAGATATATGTTGGAAAAAATCATAAAAAATTAAATTATAACCCATGAAAAGAAATTAGTATAATAAACATGTAATCACATCATAACATATATAAATTTAAAGTTTAACAATCATTTCATCATCAACATAATAAATCATAAGAAGCGGGTTTCAAAATACAATAACCCATTAAAGGGAATCTGATTACATTAACATCATTGCATCAAACCATAATCTATTTAGTGATAGAATTGGAATATTTTTTTAATAATTTCCACATAAGGGCACACGTAAAACTAATGGATGTTATCATAGAAGGGAATGATTTTTGAAGATATTATAAAATCATTTCTTGAGAAAAATATCCTTTATTCATTGAATGTCACTTTTTAAAACGTGAAACCATAAAAAAACCTTTTTCATTGAAAATATATTAGAAAATATATAAATGAACCATTGAAAACCATAAAAGTTTCTAAAATCCTTTTTAATTGAAAATTCCCATTAAAGATATTTTGAAAACATTTCTAATTATTTTTTAAATCATGGATTTTGAATACAAAATATCTCCAACTGAAGAGAGAGATGGTGATATTTTTCATTAAATCACTGTATCAACTACCAAATTTTAGAAAAAATGTTTTTTACATGAGGATATCTAGAATAATAAGAGGAGAAGAAAATTCATGAGAGGTCATGAGAGTTAGATGAATATATTTAATTAATCAAATCGTAATCATAACTATCCTCTAAAAGAAATTAGATTATTTAAATAAACACTTATCACATAGTTACATGGGATCATACTATCCATGTACCACAAGAGAAGTACATGAATATTAACATATCATGACTGTGAGATTCATGATATAACATGAAAAATTGAAATATACCATTCTAGAAAATATGTTATGATTCTAAAAAAATGAGTCTCAAGGAAGGAAAATTAACGCAAAACGACTTTACCATATTTATATATTCTCAAGCACAAAACATATGAAAGAAATATCATAAAACAGATATGGGAATACCCATAAATTTATATATAAGAATCATTGAATACATCCATGGTTATTATAGACACCATAGAGAGGAAATGGTGGGAGAATAATGGATGTATCTCACCGAAATAAAAAGTGAGATGAAATCCCCTTACCTTAGGTCTTGACTCCCGTATTACTCATTCAAACCACCTCTTAATAAATTAACTCATTTTTTTTGTTCGAATATCCTTTTTTATAATGATTTTCTACCATGAATAGAATTATAAGATGAAAAGTGGGATGTTGGGAGCTTATTTGAGCATAGGTTGTGCGAGAGAAAGGTCTTGAGATATGTGAGGAACATGGAGGAGAAGAGTCCTTTTTATAGTGGAGGTGGAGGGTCACTCTAGTATATATTTGAAAATATAATTACACCCACAATTTTCATTTCCCATGTTGATATAATAATTGAAAATCTATTATATAGGTGAGGATGAGGTAGAAATATGGACAACCAATGGCTCTTGGACAATTTTCTTGGTCGTTTGGAGTTTTCAATTTATGTTTTAGTCCTTTGTTATACTTAATTCAACCTTAATCAATGTAATTAATTTAAACTACCCAAACTAATATTTTTGGTCAAAAACTATGTTGAACATATTAGAAATTATAAATGTATCTTATTCCAAATATAGAATTTAATTTCTCAAATTCTAATAACATAATTGGTAGAAATTAATTTCAAACTAATCTCACTTTTGGGTTGAAAATATAGATGTTTAATGTTAAAACATTAAAAAGTTTTCTAATATGTATAACCAATTTCATTGTAAAATTGGTTAAAAAGAACAAGATATGAATATTTTGTAAAAATATTAGGTAATTGAACTTTTAAATAGATTTATAAAATATCATTACATTATATGTAAATTAACTAAAAAATTTGTTTTCAATTAAAATCTATTGTCTTCAACTAGTCATTAAAAAATGAAACGTAACAAAAATTACAGAAAAATTATCCTAGAAAAATATTTATGTCTATATTTTAAATATAAATTTTAGTTTTACAAATTAAATTTATAAAAGATCCATCAAATTAATTTAATGTGGGTTTAAAATTAAACGGTGTTAAAAATACTTTTATTAAAAAATAATGTTCTTTAATCATTAAAATGGGTTTGTTTTTATCATATGTCAATAAAATGTATTGAAAGAATATAAAAAAATATAATATGTAACATATAAATTTATTTAATATCCCTCACTAATTATAATTATTTCAATTCATCATGGAAACAAATTTGACCTAAAAATTGTACAAATTCCCTTTACCTTTAATACAATTTCATATTCATTTCAAATTAAATAGAAACAGATGGATTAATATTATATTTTTGTAAAATATATATTCTCATTAATTATTATTATTATTTATAAACTCTAATTTAAGTCTTAGGTTATATATTGTTTATTATATAATAATTTTTTTTATATACTATTATTCGGTAAAACATAGTTTTTCCTGGTATAAAATCCAGCTAAGAAATTCATTGTTGTGTTAAACATAAGTTAACATCTATGTTTTTTCTGGAGATAAAAATTAGGTTGTGTTTCATGAACATTTAACTTGTCATGGAATAAAAATCAATCAAACTGTAGTGATATAATATGAAATAAACTATTTTTAGGTTTTCATGAAATTAGAAATATAGAAAAAATTAAATTTATATGAAAAATAATAATTCACAAAATCCTATTGTGTTACATTGTTCTTTTCCATAATCAATTAGATAATTATAGATATATTATAATCTCTATTTTTTTTCTTCGTATTTTCCTATTTTTATCCTATTATGATTTATAATTTTTGGTAGACCTTGATATTACACATTTCCTTATATTTATAGGATGTATTAGTAATCCTTTTTTACAATGTTGTGTTTCCAAAAGGGTATTTTAAAATTTTAACTCCATTATCACCAATAAAATATTTTAATAGTGGGGGAACAATATATTTAATTAGGGGATAATGTAATAACCCAATATTTTAAAATATGTACATTCATAAATAATTTCAATATCTTCAATGGTTTTCGTTGCACACAACACACATATAAAATGACCCAAAATATTATCAATTTAATTTACCAAATTATAATTATGTTATATTGTATAAATAAAGTAAAACCAAATATATAACACAATAAAAATATTACAAATTAAGAATTTATGAAATAATTTGTTTTTCTAGAAATAAATGAACCTATACAAATCGAATAGAAACAAGAAAATTGGAATAGTAATGTGAAGGCTAGGAATAGTAAAATAGAGAGTTGAACATTAGTTTCAAATATTAAATAATACATAAAATTTAGCTATCATATGAAGTGAAATTTATATATTTCTGTCATAAAATAAATATTTAATTATTTTAAAAATTTTAAATAACATATAGGTGTTTTTGGGAAACATAAATGTATATTTAGAAATTCATAAATAAATAATGCGTTAAAATAAAAATTATTTTCAGAAAAATGATTCATAAATTAAAATTTTTTCTTATGATTATATTATAATTTTATTATAATTTAATTAATTATTGAATGTGTTATAAAATTTTTATTTTTTTAGTAATTTATGATTTAAATTAAAAATTAAATTCCAAATAATTTTTTTCATAAAATGGATACTATTTTTGAATTTTATATATCAAAAAATGGGTAGGGTGAGTTTTGGTATTTTTCTAAAATAGTGGTTTTTTTTAATAATGAAAGATAACAATTTATTGTATTAATAATAGAATTATTAAGTCATAGATGATATATGGATGATTTATTCCAAATATTTCACACTTTATATGATAATTTTGTGACATTTAGTGATAACACTCAAAATATTGACAGTATTGGATAAAATAAAAAACTCATGAAGAAAATAATCAAAAACCACCCTCTCCTCAACTATATATTCCACCCCTCACAACCTCCACTCCTCATACCTCCAATTCCTTGAAGCATATCCAATTTCAACCTTATCCATATCAAAAATCTATCCACCATGTTATAGTCTTACGGGTCTCACCTAAAACACAATTTTAAATTTCCTTAAGGTGGTTTTCAAGGAGATGAATTCAAGGGCTAAAATTCTCATTCATTATTTTCATTTTCATTAATTTTTTTGTCATTTTATTTATTTCTATCTCAAAACATGAATGGTAAAAATAATTTGTCATATATAATTTATTGTTATCTTTGTAATGGTATTTCCACAATCAATCATTTACCTTCCACTTTTTGTTCAAAAAATGAAAATGTCGTCGGTTAAGTGTCGATTTACCACCTTCATGGATGATGATTCTCTCATATTCTAATACAACCCTAAATAATGTTAATAAAACCATTTTTATGGTAAAAAGAATAATATAATAAGTACATTAAAACTTATATAATGATCTCGAACGTGTATTTATCCACGATATTAATTAATAAATGAAAACATGTGCATGATGATAAGAAAAACACCAAAAAAATACAAATGGTTATCATTAAAATTATATTTAATGAATAATACTTATATATAGAGAAACATGATATAAAATACAACTACATATTATAGAATATTATTAATAACTTATAATTTCAATTCATGATAACTATTTTAATTTCATATTATGTTTCGTGCATATATAAAATTAAACCAATCATAAAAATAATAAAACTAAAACTCTTGAATGAAGAAATTGAATCTTAGGACTAATAAAGAATACCATTAAATAACATATTAAAATTATATTAAATAAATTAAATTATGAAATGTCTATTAATTAATATATTAATGAACCAGTTTACAATATCTATGATGTTAATTATAATTGTATAGCTCATTCAAACATAAGGTATGTGGTTTCTCATGTCACTATTTTTTCTATGATATTTAACTTATTATCCAATTCATTATTATTCATATTGTATTTATACTAACCATTGATTTATTATATCATTAATCTATTTATCTTCATTTTTTTAAAAGTTTTATTTTTTTATTATTAAGCTTATTTTTCATACGGGTTGATTGATTAAAAAGTGGTAAGTGTTTCTTACTAAAACTCTTTTTTCAATAAGGTTACGCATTCCCTCTCTTTACCCAAATATAATTATTCTATATTTCTAGATAATTATTATAAATTATGTGTAAATGGTCAAAAATCATGTGTCCAAATCAGTTCATTTTTATTTGATGGGTAAATTCATGTTTTATAATGATCTATTTTCAACTCATGCCAATATGCTAGCCTCATTTAAAAGAAATTCCCTATTTCTATCCGATTTTCAAGTTCTCTAAATATTTTTTTGAATCAAAAATTATTATACTAAAATTATCCATTTTATCATGAAAATAGTTCTTGCTTTTTTTTGTTTTATATGAACAACTATTTATTTTTTTGTATTGATGAATCATTAGAAATTTCAATTAAATTTCACTAAAGAGGGTCTTTTGTAATAATTCATAAATTTTTTTAATGTTTTTAAAGATTTTTGATGAATTAATTCATGGGATAGATTTTCATTATCTTACTATTTTATTTTATAGGATACACATGTTTAATATCTAATTTTATGAAAAATAAAAAATGATTTCTGAAGGGAACTCTTATTTACAATAGTAAAAGTGAATTTATCTAAATTATTCCACAATGATTTTATTAGAGTGTTTACATTTATTTAATTAAACAATTTTGGATCTTATTAATATTGATATTTATCTCGTCTATTACAACCTAACATATTTTGTTAAACGGATTATTATTATTTGGACTGTGGATATATGATCTTGATACCATTAACTATATTTCTTTGTATGTTTTATGATTATGTTTACTATTTTAAGAATTTAACTAATATTTAATATGATAGTTTCTTTTTGAATGTATATGTTGATTATAATTCAACCGTTTCATATTAAAAAATTCATTTTAATTTTTAAATTATGTGTGGGGCTGACTATAACCCCTCGATGCATCAGTTGGTATAATGAAAAAAACTAGACTTAGTTTTAATCATTTTATATATGGTGACTTGGATGATTCCTGGATGTTATGTTTTTTATATATACAGTTATGCATTCCCTCATTATGATACATGTAGTTGAAAGTACATTTCAATATTAGACTAGTAGAATATCTATTTTTATGTTTCATTCTAACATTATTAATTATTAAATTAAATTACCAGCTTTTATTCCAACCATATTATGATCAAGATTATGTTTTAATGAAATTATTTTTAGTTATTCACCTTGAATTATAGGTTATTTTAATAGATTAAACTATTCTTTCTACCCTTACTTATCATCTGATCGCACCAATATCTTATTATTTATTATTTTTAAGGATATTAATATGTATATTATGAATTACTTGTAGGTATAATCGATTACTTTATGATTTTTTACAAAGGAGTTTCTATGTTTTATTTCATATAATGTTTTTATGTAGTAATTACATTTGTATTGGGATTTACAAAGATACTAAACTCATTGGATTTTATGGATGAGAATGTTTTTTCCTTGACCATTTTAATAAACCGAGGAACTAGAACCTATATACTGGGGTTTGGGCCTTTACATAATTGCATGATCATAAACTGCACAACTGATGTTTTTATTGCACAACATTAAAAAACATGAGTTTCTATAAATAAAATTGAGTTTATTATCATTCAAATGATATTATTAAGGAAACCTAAATCTTATATCTTTGTTCATCCAATGCATGATATAGAAATCCAATGTATTATCCCTAATCACCCTTACATTGTGATAGGAACCTTTTCTAGACCTCATTTTCCACACTGATCATGGATCATGTAATATTAGGCATTTTAGTAAGTGATTCCCTACACAAATAAGGAATATCTACTCAAGTAATCACTACATTAAGATAAATTTCAAGGTTGATATCCCTAGCACTACATAAAAATACGCATTCTTGTGTACCTCTCCCGAGAGGACCAAGATTATTGGTGTTGGTATCCTACCACACATACTTTCAAGAACAAAATGTGACTTGATTCCATTCATCATATGATACATTTTGATCCCCACATCTCTAATCATGGGTCTTGTGATAACAAATAATAAAACCAAATTCTTCCACCCAATGAATGGATCAGACTTATATAGGGACCCCATGTTTAATAAAGACATATTGATTAATTAATATTAATATGGGAAACGTAATGATGCCCATACTTCTCTTCCTTGTCCCAGTTACAAAACAAATATTTCAAGTCAGGTGGCCTACCTCATTAGGGTATGATGTCGAATTACATGGTTCACCAATAAATATGCATGGAATGATTCCTATCATCCCAAGATATATAGTGACACCTAGATAGATATTTCTATATCCATCTACAACAACCAATAATAAAAAATTCCCACATCTATTTACCAATCAGTTTTTTGTAGAGTGTATCATGTCCTAGATCAATTTGGGATTTGATTCCTATCATCATAGGATATTTAGTGATTCATGAATCTTCAATCTCATGTCTATCTAAAGCAACTAAGAAAAATGATAAACCCCCAACTACATATGGTATGAGCCACACAATCTCATTTTTCTTGTGTACGAGCCAGATCTACGCACTACATTATTGTTCATGAAATATATCTTACACAAATTTTTAAGATGGTTATCACATCTATACCAAATTATATTAAGTAATAAATAATAATATATGTACTTACTGTGTGACATTAAGTAGAAATAGTCATTATCCTAATGTTTTTGCAATTATAGAACTAAAAATCGTTTTTTCTGCTGATTTCTGCTATTATTCTAGTATGGTTTTAATTATATTGGATCATGTAAAAATTTTCCATCTATTGAAACTCTCTAGATATTTTCTCACATTAATTCATATAATGACTGTATATTTATTACTTTTGGGTAGTCATTTATCTCTCGCTTTACCTTTGAGAAAACACACATTTACTCTACTTTTATCTATCCTAATAATAGATTCCAAAATAAAAGTCCCCTTTGGCATAATCTCTCCCATAATAGACATTACATTCTTGATACATGTTTTGTTGTAGGGTACATTAATGCCATCCAATATCCAGGTTATAAATTTGTACCATAACACACCAAAATTTATTGAATGTATTTTAATTCCTATATTTAGGATAAGAATATCATTGATATTAATATCACTAGTTCCAAATATACATTGTATAAGAAACATTACAATCTCGTGGTTTTTAGAAAGTTAGACAGGGTATTCACTAATGTTTTATCCGTTTATAAATAGGACAATATCTCTAGCATCACCATTACAAAACTAACTTTTGATCACCATCCCATATTAGCAAACTTCCCTTTCAAAATAAAAAATTGTGTCTACCAATTTAGATTTGACATATCTTGGTCTTCAAATCCTAATTGAGAAAAAACATAAAAATTTCATGGTCTCCCACGAATAATTACAATGATTTTTTTATAATTTTAAATTAAAAAATATAGATAATGTCAATAAGGATTGAAGAGAATGATTGTTTTTATAATTCCCATTACATAACGTGAGATCCTTAAGATTTTGAAAAATATAGAAGGAAATAAATGGTAAAATGTGTGATCCTCTTGAATTTATAAATACCATTGACCACAGAAAAGAGGGTTTCAAGACACTGTAGGTTCCAGATGACATTAATTAATTATCATGTGAGAGCTCGTTTGCATCCACCCTTGCCACATGAAGGGATTCATAAATGTCTAGTTGGTCCTCTACCCCCCCCCCTATGAATCAATATCAACAAAAGGGATTGTATATAATAGTTATCATTCATCATATTACAATTTTATGGTCACATTCGACATCACTGATGGATAGAGTTATTGACTTTGATAACACTTGTACAGACAATATAGATCCCTATTACATTGACCAATAAAGATATAAATAAAAGTGAAATGATGAGAGATTATTTCAGGGGGCAGACATGTTTATTTTATGAGAATAGGTTCATATGTCTCGGGTATCTACAATTGACCATGATAATCACCCATCGAGAATATAGATCAATATAATGAATCCCCATGGAATGAAACCTTTATCAAACATAATACCCCATAAAAATCAGTTGAGATCACATGAAATCCTTTTAGTAGCGATACTGATATTAGAGAAATCATTAAAAATCCAAACTAACATTTTGAAAACCCATTTAAATTTCAACATGGATATGAATGAATCACATGGTTGGAGGAAATCTAAAAAATTGTTTGTTGATGTGATGGTATTATGGTAAAAAAAGCATGCAATGTCCCCAGAATGATCTATGGAAGGAAATAAAAAAATGATGACACTTAATCCCCCCACCACCCTAGCCTATATTTAAGTGATATGTTCTACACATAGTGGCATATAATCCACGTTCTGAGCCCTATAAGTATCACACCCCAGCATGAAAAAAATGAATCATTGGATTCTTGAACTTTCACACCCAAGCATCATAGTGTACTTTTTAGAGTGTCCAAACTCACGATCAGAAGTGTTTTCCATTAGGTAAAATCTTCAGAATTATTATTCGATCATGAAGAATGAATATTCACTTCATATGATCACTTAATATCACATGAATGATCTCTCAAAGATTATCCATTATAAATCCCTTAAATCATATGTATCCCTTGAATCCTAAACATGTTATCCCTAAACAAATCTAAAGAACATATGATATAAAAACTGAAAAATAATAATATCAATAATAGAAAAATGTGACAAAGGATTAATTGATCCTTATTTTATTCTCATAAATCATCCAGATCATGTGATATAACTAGGAAATGTTTCCCATGTTATGATATGTCTCATTGACATACAATTCATATCACACGATGTCCATCGAACATGACAAGAATGCCGTGAAATTACCTTGGTTCATTCCTCTCGATGTGTCATGAAAACATTTTTTATTTCCATCTAGATCTTGTGATATAATATAGACATTTCTACCAATTTATGATGTGACATAAATTATTTTATGCTAGGTATTATGAAGCACTTTGGGCTAACCAGCCATATATTATGGTTCCCACCAGTCAAGTTATCTGGGTTTCACAATAACCTATGGGTATGCTATAGGAGTCATTTAATGTTCTCCTGGCTCACCACCAAGATACACAAAGACACTAGAAAAGTGAATTTAAGTCATGTAAAGTTCCATGGATAGGTAAACCTGGATCATATGACCTCATTTGTACATTTCAATTTCCTTTTCAAAGGATCATAGGAAAAACATACAGATCTTTCGCCATCATCTAAGCATGTCATCCAGCCTTATTGATGTTAATAGGGAATATTAGACATAATTAGGGGATGAACTCAAGGAAAATCCATCCCTATCAAATATTTCAGGCTTGATCATGATATGTTATTCAGATATTCCAATGTGGTCATTCTATATCTCGTGGAAAAGTCTACTAGATAATGAGACTCTATTTGGACATGTCTACAATATATCTAGACATGTCCAGAAATCTACTAGAGCTTTAGTAAAATAATAAAGGCATGTCAAATAATATAACATGGGTATGTCAGGTAGGCCTCTCAGGACATGATAAAAATATTTCTTGTGAGAATACAAGGGAATCAACTTTATGCGATCCCCAATCAACAAAATAATTTTATATACCCCATATACAAGGGAAACCAATATGTCTATGCCCAGATCATCAGAAAAATACGATATTCCCCACATACCATTAAAAGCATAGTGTTTAATCATTGATCAGTGTAATAATATGGTATAACCCAAATAATAGGTAATCCTCATTGTGTAGGCCTTGATTAGTGGCATAACATAATATTCCTCACATATCAGAGAAACCTCAATGTGTATTCCCTAGTCAATGTCATAATATTATATCCCCACATACCATGAAATCATCATTCTTTAAGTCCCAATAAGAAGAATAATATGAATATCCCCACATACCAGGGAAAAAATCAGTTTATACCCACCAATCAACAACATAAGACAATATTCATCGAATACTAGGGAATCCTTAGTGTGTAAGTACCAATAAAATTGATCTTTAATGACACTGATTATTGGTATAAACATGATACACATGCCACTATAATAAGGCTCAATCATTATTTAAAACACTAGAAATGGATTTCCAAACTTATATGTCAGCTATTCAAAACAAATGAGGCCAATAACTAGATATTAATTGCATCTGAAATAGATCACACCTTATATAGGATTAGGGAGTTAAAATGATCTCATCATTAGAATCATGAACCTCCACCATCTATGGAATCCTCATTGTGTAAACCTCGATTAGTAGAAAAATATGACTACCCATGTAAAATGGAATCTATATCATGGTATGTTATAACAGCATGAATTCACTATAATTTCTATTATTCCTTATATAAATATGATATATAGAATTTCTCCTTGATGATCATGCTAAAGTACATGATTCTTTAGTTCCCTCATAAATTTCCTCTCCACATGATGTTAACATACAATGGTTAAACATAATACATGGGTTAATATTCCAAATATATTCCAAATATGCCTCATAATGGATCAATACAATTGTTGATATATTAATTTCAACTGGTATTACAAAAAAATCAAATGTTCTTGGTTATTAGACATCAACATATAAGTAGCTCCACATTAATGAGAAATGGATGAAGAACCTAGGATCTATAGTGATAGATTGACTAATAGATTACCCAATTATATAATGATTTATCATATGATCTATATGTTATGATAACTGGTCCCGTCCAAGTAGATTCCCCCTTTTTATGGGGATATGACCTATTAGCAGACTATTATGGGAAAAACATCAATATCAGTTTTTGGAAGAGATTATAAAACATATATTAAATCTAAAAGAATGTTGTAAGGTCAGAAATAATCCCCCCCAAAAAATGTTTTGATGAGATCGACCTAACATCCTCTTGACCAATATTAGTTCCTATGTATTTTTCGTTCTAAACCTCAAAAGGACCACCTTCCATTAGAAAATAGGTATGTACTTTGCTATGGCTGTGGGATCATTTGAAAGTTTCATTTAGAGATAAAAATGGTAAACTAGAATTGAATCATTGTTTAAAATCATTGAACCCCAACAATCAATCCTCTAAGATAACCCATAAACAATATTCATACAATGAAATTTTGGTGTAATCTATGTGAAATAATCTAAATGTTGAATTTTCTACACAATGTAATGTGGATATACTACCAAGTTCTCACCAGAATATTTTTTCCCATCACAAGCATGGTCTGATATAATTTCTATGGAAATAGATATCAATACATAGTATTTATGGTTTTATTATTAGATGAAGCCCAAATTATAACAACCTAAATCTTTTTTTAATTTATAGACCCAGTTTTTCTTATTTTCTCCATATTTTTTAATTGATTCATTATTTGGTAATGGAATTATTGGTTGATAAAGAAATAAAAGGCTAATGTTGGGTTTTAGGAAGCTATATGACAAAAAAGAAGGTGTTACAGCACAAATAATAATGATACACCCTAGGGGAATTTAGTATGAAGTAGCATAGGTGGTATCATGATACTATGTATTGGGGTTGATGATATGTTAAAGAATAAGTAGGTTGCAATGTGGATAACAATGGATTCACTATATACATTTCTATGGAGGAGAGGTTATTCCTTAGAGGCTTACACAACCCAATAGTGGCCTCTTTATATCGTTTTATTCCTAGAAAAATAATTTCCAAACCTCAACTATCATTCCTTTATTAATTGGATATGATGGAATTAATATTGGGAATATTTTTCTGATTTCTTGTGGGTGTATTATTAGGGCTTCCCCGTGATTAATAAACCTTCATAGGCCCCCATATTATACTAGATCCATCACTCATCTGTTGAGTATTATTCCAAATCATAATGATGCTTTAAAATTAAGAATATTCTATAGTCCACTCCCAAATCATAATATTATTTCATTCAACACTATGGTTCATGCCATGACCCTATTCTATGATTTAGAATTCCTCATTTATTTGCGGAGGTAATTATCCAAATGTAAATTTCTTTTAGTGTTCTTGTAGTGCATATAAGTCAAAACCGCACCCATCAGTTCTTCATTGTGCTTTATATGTTCTTCATTGTGTACTAATCCTACACCATGATGATAGTTTACAACACACCTCCCTACCAAATTCCATCCGTTACACCACAGATCTTCCCATTTTTTCAAGATCCATATGGGTTTTCCCAATAATAGACATTTTATAAGTGATTTAATCCATTAAATTAAATATTCTACTACTTTATCTAAAACATGTAGCATCATAGTTTAGAACCATTTCTAGGACCCATTAGCATGACATATTTTTTTTATTTGTGTGTGGCCACAATTTGGGTGGAAATCACTATGAATAATCTTCATACCAGAATAATTATCCATTAAATATGGGTGTTGTTGGCCATGATCTTGAAGGGAGGGGAGATGTAACCAAATGAAAACCTAGATCATAGGTGTTAGTTAATATATTATCTTATTTTGAGGTTTGTGAAATAGAACAACCAATAGAATGAAATTAGATATATTAAATTATTGGGTTTCTACAGCACTAACTAAAAGTGAATTTAAACCCATTTCGTTAGTGCTAGAAAATATCTGTTAAAAGTGGTCATTAGAACAAACTATATTTATCACAGTTAAAGGAGGTATTAAACATTTCTAAAAACAATGCAATTAATGTGCATCCATTATCAGTTCTTGTAAAAATGAACTAATAAAAAAGTCCTTTATCAGATCATTTTTACATGAAATGATAAATGTTATATATAATAATAATAATTCATTATAAATAATATATTAATATATTAATTAATTTATACTGATATAAATATAATATATATATGTATATCATAAATATTTTTTTTATTATGGTTAAATAGTCATTTACACATTATATGTAAGTTATTTAATGAAAATGGATTATAAAATAATTCTAAAAATATTTTTTATTTATAATTTGATAATTATTATTCATTAGTAGTCATTTTATAAATAATATAAGATAAGGAAAAAACTGAATTAATGATTTAAAATTAGAGGAAAAGGTAACTCGAACATCAAACAAATATAAATTTAGATCTGAGTGTCCATATAGGATCTACCACATAGGAAATAAAATACATTGTTGAGATCTACACTATGTTGAACTAGGGGGTCCTGGTCGCTATTTTTATGACGCCAATGGAGGCCCAAAAGGCCTCTAGAAATATTTTTTTAGTCGCAGTACCCAAATATTTTTACATTTGACATATTGTAATCCTTGTTTAAGGGGGTGTTTTTTTACTTTTTTAGTAGGGAGAGAATTTATTCATAATTTATAAATTTATATTTATACAAAAACATTAAAATGGTCATTATTTACAAAGTATGATTATTTATAATAACATATATACACATATATACACATTTTTATATATATATTTACACATAAAAATTTAATTTCAAAAAATAAACATTTAATCATATTTACTAATAAAATATATTTTCAAATATATAAACCTTATATATATATATAAACATATATATATATATATAATATAAATAATAACACAAAAAATATATATACATATATTTATAAATGAATTAATGAAATTTATATAAATTTATAGAAATATAATTTAAAATAACAAAATATGGGAGTTGAAATGGTTTGGTATATAGGAACGAGGTCTGAATTTCAAAACTCACTAGATTTAGGGGTGCACGTAGGATGATAGAATTATCTAAAGCTCTAATATTGTGTGATGGAAAAATTTTATAAGGAGTGTGTTATAAAAATGAAATTTATCACATTATTTATTATGGCGTTTGTTAGGTCCTTTCTAGCACTGTTAAAGGGTACTTTATCAGCACATTTAGTAGCAATTTTAAAGATAACTCCTTAAACATGAATTAAATAATCAGATATTTTATATCAAAGATAAATTATATTTATTATCATTTTTAAAGTCTTGATTTTCATTAATGAACGCTGTAATTGTATGTTTCAATAATTTTATTATGTGTAATATGTGTGATATTGTTGTCATGTCTAGCGCATGACCAATGAATTTATATAATTAACTATTTTAATATTTTCACTTGTTTATCCATACCATTGGATAATTTTTTGACTTTTGGAATTGAGACAAATATATATGGTATCATGATAGTTATTCAATCCATTGTCCTTTTTTGGGAAAGAGTTACATTGAACATTATGTCCAACAAAATTACGGAATTGGTTGAATTTTTTATTAATATTCTGAATTAAATTAACTTATGAAATTATTTAGTTTGATTGATATGGGATCACCAAATCTCAAATAGGTTAATTGGATTATAAAAACATTAGACATTTATGTGAGAAATTTTATATTATTTGATTAAATTTTGATGAAAATTTGTATCACAACCTTACTATGGGTAAATGGATAAATTTATGGAAATTGGATGAATTTACCAAAAAATTATTATGATGACAAGGGTTATCCTCAGTTCTTGTTTATGCTAAAATATCTATTTAAAGAGTTCATACCTGATTATGATTAAATTATTATATAAATGCATTTCATAAGGTTATGATAAAATATTTATATAAATGTCTTGTTACCTAATATGTTAAAAAAAGGTGTAATGTTCATGCACATAGTGAGGTTGATATTATTAAATAAAGTTATTTATAAGGTTCTCAAATGATTTATTATTTTTACTCTCCACTAATGGTGATATGGATATCGTTTACATGGTTTTACGTATACTCTGAGATGTCCATATTTGAAGAAATTTTGCTTCAGGATTAACAATGGAATTATCTAAAAGATGGAGGCACAATGGATTTGTTTCATGTGTAATATAAATTATCAAATTAATGCCCTAATATAATCCCTATATTTTATTTAGTATATATATTCTGATTGGATTCCATAGAGGAACTAGTATTAATCTAACGAGTTGTACTCACATCTTATTTGGGTGATTGTTTGGTACCCATGAATATTTCATAAATCTATGTTTGGATTACACTAATGGTCCTTGCATTGATTAAGTTATTCCATGAAGTTTTTTTCATGGAGGTAGGATAAACATGGGACTCAAAACATGGGATTTTGGAGAAACATATCTTTTATTGTTTTCATTTATTTGTATGAGATATGACATGAAATTTAAATATATTTCAGATAATTATTTAATGGTTCGATTGTTATTGGATTTATTGGTTTTTTATTCTTTCATAGATGTTTATTTCGTTATTTATGTTGATTACATTATTTCTACTACCGTGTTATTATTTTCACTAGTATATAAACTCCATATCATTTGGAATTGTATCACTATATATTCTTTAAACCCTAACAACTAGATGTTAGCCTCTCACATTTTGGGAGAGATTCATGAGGTCTGGTATCTATCCCAGCTCGGTCACATGAGGTTGTGTCAGGCCATATGCATTACAATGTGGTATCAGAATCCTTTGTTTACATTCTAATAGTATATTATTTGAAAATGTTATAATAGAGATAATTATGTGTTAGGAAATGGTAATGAGTTCATTCATGTGATTATCTAATCCATGAAAAAGGAAAAAATATTGTTCATAGAGATGAGATTAATAATTATGTTGTCCACTGGTTACAGTTGACGTTATTTCAACATAGATGGATCAGTTGTTGTTCCATGGTACCATTTGTTGATATTTTTACACGTGTCCCAGTATGGTACAAGATGACTATTAATCTATCATTCATGGTAAATAGGGATATATGATGACATGATTTGTTCATTGTAGGGACATATTTATTACACATGACATATTTGGCCATATGAACTATGAGATGAAAATCCTTGATGTACCTAATAAAAATGAAATAAATAAACTATTATGTTATGCCAAATCACATGTTCAAGAATGTGAAATGGATCTTTGAGATAATTTTGAACTATTTTTTCCACCTCTTGAGGTTAATCTTATTGTCTAACATATATTCTATATTGATTGTTAAATATTATAGAGAAAATTCTTCCTCACCATCATTAATAGAGCATCTGAATAGTGGGAATTAGCATCCTCTTAATGTGGCCGAGTTGGATCATACAGTTTCTCTAGATAATCATGTGGATAATCAAATTCATGATATTATCACGATGGTACAAAAATCCACGCAAAGTGGTAGTGTTTTCGTTGTACCATTTATGCCTGATTTGAGAAGACAATTCTAGCTGCAACATCCAACTAAGTTCGTTAGGGAGGGAGCCCCCATGGAAACGGAGTTATATATTGAGTTAGTCTATTAAATCTTCAATAACATCAAGATACCTATATTTATGATGATAAATATGTCAACATACATGTTTTTAGTACTAACTATTCACTATTGAGAAATTATAGGGAAAATCAAGCATTAAGAGGAGTTATATTGGAAGGAATTCAAGGTATAGTTATTGAGCCACTTATATGTTGAGACTATGAGGGATGATATAGATCATGATTTCATTCACTTATTATAGGAGGGAATTTCAATTATAGACTATGATGGATGCTTCATAGACCTATAGTGTTTTACAAAATACATGGAAGATGATGATATTGATAGAATGAGATATTTCAATGATTGGATTCACTTTGAGATAAGGTTTTAGTTGAACATATTCTGCCTAAGAAGCACTACTATCATGATGAATCAGACCCTCATCATAGAAGGTAATATGAGAGAATCCCTTAATGTAATCCCTTCAGTTTCATTAGGATGTTCTAAATGCACTTACATTGGTGGAAAGTAGTGCCACTAATACAGCAATCTCATTGTCAGTAGTGAGATGATTAGTTAGGGTAGTGGGTATCAATCTCCAAATTTATTCATGTTAAAGTGCTAAAAGTGATTAATTAATGGCAACAAGTGACCATAATTTTTATACTCCATAGTGGAGTTCCTTTATAATGGAATCCATGTCCATGTAAATATGCTTTATAGGATTTATTGTTATTGGATAAGTGATAATGGATTTTGAAATCCACCTATGTCAGCGAAGGATGTGGACATTTCCAAAAAGTATAAGATATTGTTCCACAAGAAATTCTAAAAAAGGTATAGGGTGTGGTACCCAAACACATGAGGAATAGTAATACCATAAATGTGTAGTATAGGGGAGTCAAAATAATGCTTTGGTTATAAGGATGAGTCATATTCACTTTATTTATTCTACTCTGAATAGTTTTGATGCAGGTCCTTCAAACAATAAAGGTATGATTATTTGATAATTTATAATTGGTTTTTTTATTGATACAATTGAATCACCTTTATTGTTATCTTATAAATATTAATATTTTTTGGGATTGGTTATAGAGTTATTGGATGGATTTATGACTATTTACAATATAAGGGGAGTTTGAAGATAGAATATGTGGTGTTGTAATGAGTGTTTTCTTGAAATTGAAGATAGCCATTTCCTTTGGGACCTATTTGAGAAAAAAAATGAAATTTAAGGTTTTATTATCTCATTTCTCAAATTGAAAACATTTTTCTGGATGATGGAAAAATATATAATATATATTTTAATATAGTCCTGAACAATATTTTAGATTCCTTACCTGAATATTTACTTGGATTAATTATTGAGAGGAGTTTTGCATTCAAAATAGAGTTGGTGTTGGGATCAAATCTATATTCTAACCTTCCTTATAGAATAAAACCATTTGAGATTCATGATTTTAATGTTATATTTTATGATCTAGAAAAAAATATATTCATATGGAATCATACTTCTCTAGGGGGTTCTTCCAATATTTTTTCCAACAAGGCTGATTACACAATGTTCTTATATACAGATTATTGAATATTTAACCAGGTGAATCATACGAACTGGTATCCCCTTCCAAAAATCTTTTATCTTTTTTACTATATGAGAGGTTACATGATGCTTTATTCAATATAATTATGTATAGGGTACAATATTTTGAGAATTAGACCATATAACATTCCTCATACTATATTTTAGTTTTAGGAATGTCTTGTACGAGTTTGTAGTGATGGTGATTAGTTTGAAATTCACACTAGTAGTATTCATAGGCATGATGAATATGATCTTTGATGAATTATTTGGTTAGTTTTTGGATGATTTTGTCAATTAAATATTAATTTAAACCCAGTTTTTCAGTGATCACCCGAAACATCTTAACCTCATCTTGAGTTCTTTGAGGAAGAATCTTCTCTCCACTAATCTACATAAATGGAAATTAGGGATTGATAGCGTGTTCTTTTTGGGAATTGTTATCTTAGAGGATAGAGTGGGTATGAACCCCAATAATTTTCTATTCATATTAGATTAGGTGTATCCTATGAAAATTTTATGAATTAGCATTAATGTAGGATTAATATGATATTATCGATGATCAATTTATGGATTCTACCATTTGGACACATGGATGTATAGGATAACTAAGAAAGGGGTGATGTTTTTTTGGTTTTATTTTTGAAAAATAAATATTTAGGATTTGATGATATGGCTTACTTCAACACAAATCCTCAATGTAATCTTGTTGTATACGGAATATTTATTAAAATGTGATGCATTAATGGTTTGACGTAGAGATTGTAAAATATTGGATGACCGAGATGTTTCTTATTGATCTAGAAAGATGATATTGTAGGAGTGGAATTACCCTAATCACAATATTGTGGTATATATCATTGTTCACACCCTGATAAGCTAGATACAATTTCTATTTTTTCGGTGGGGTGTGGTGTACACATACCTTAAGAAATTCTAGAGAATTTTTTATTTATAGGAACCTAAACATTGGGTAAATGAGGAAGTTTTAGTATCTATAGTATTTTGAAAAAATTTCTGATTAAAAACTAGGAAATGGAAATGTTAGTATAGATTTCATGAGCTAGAGGATGTAGGTATAGGTATTGTATGAGTACTATGGTGAATATTGGTTGATGAAACTATTTGTAGAGATGCATCTAGATACTAAGGATTCTAGTGGATGAGTATACCTGAATTAAACAACCATTATACCAATTCTACATGATTTAACGAAGATATAAAAGTTATATGACTTATAGGGATTAACATATTGGAAAAGTTTTTATGGTGGAAAACCACTATAGATATGGTCTCATGTAAGAGTCAATTTTCTTTTTTTTTCTAAAGTAGTGTATGAGTTTATATTTGGTTAAAAGGGAGGTGAAAAGGGATATTCATTATTGAAAATGGTAATTAAATCCATTTATGATAAATATTCATTTTCATCTGTATAGATAATACATGTTTCCCAGCACGAAAATGGACAATAGTTGTATTTTTGGTGATTTTTTGTTACTTTCGGTTTGGTGAAATACAAACATTAAAGGCCTGGTTGGTTGTCACAACCGCAACCTAATAGGGAATATAACTAAGATTATGTCACAATGGATTTTTTGATTGTATTACCAATGAAAAATCAGATGAATAATGCATAATTGGTGGTTTGGGATTGATTAATGATGTTATCCCAAATATTTTCTATCATGAAGACCATCAGCATTGATAATTTTGGAATACATTACATATGGAAGATATTTTAGCTATATAGTATTTCTAAAATTTTCATTTCAAATCCAGATCCTCATTTCACGTCATAGTTATAAAAGGCTCATCATTAGGATTTGGGTTCACAAGTTCCTCTATGATCAGCCTAACTTCCCTAGTCCGATTGACAATAAATGAAAAAAATTAAATTCTAGATTATATGCTATAAGTTTATGATATTGAATTTAATGTATCATTGGATTATAAAATATAACTATTATAGTTCTCTTATAATACAAAATTATAATAAATAATCTAAAGTTCTCTTTTAGAGGAATTATGTGAATCGCCAAGTTGTTCAACACTATTATAGCTAAAAGTATGCATGTTAGTGATTCATGGACATTTTCCCAGAAATGACACATATGAACATGTTTATTTGTTTAAAAATGTTAAGGTGATCATTAAATTCTATAAAAAATATCCTAAAATGTCTTGAGGAAATGACCTATACTGTTTGAGGTTGTCATGTTGTATTACTTTGGGTGTCCCCAAGGCTGGGGAAATTCAGTATTAGTAAATAAGGGAATATTTAGACAAAAGCTTCATGCCATTTCTGATTTTGGAGAGGGTTGGTCTAGTGGATTTCGTTTTTCCCCTTATATAGCACTATAGTTCTCAGAATTATGTGTTTCACATGTCACAACCTTAAATATATCACCATTAACATACTCATTTCATAGAAGTTAATGAAAACAAGTTAGATATTTATTCATTATTTAACGGACATGTGATTGTTATTATGAACCATAGAGAGAATAATATTTTGGGGAATACATTACCCCTAGTGTTTGATAAGTGGATAGAATGAGAATATTCAAGATGATACATGGGAGATGGAGTTTGATATGTGGATATAATGGCCATGATTTTTCACTGATACCCGCAAATATGTTATTAATTAATTATTGGTTATGGGAAATTATTTTTTAGGGTGGTTGTATGTTGATTAATTTTTTAGGCATATACCTATATTAGTTTTTTTAACATTATTAAATTTGTGTTTTTTTGATTGATCATTTTTCATCGATCCTTTGTCAAAACAAGTTTGTTGTATATAGAATAAGGAATTATAAAACCCTATATCATTGTTTTCCAAAATGAAATAATTTTTTCCATCCTCTATAAATTCATTTTTTCTGAACCAAGACTGAGTAAATTCATGAGGTTCTGATAAGGACTGTAGATGATAATGTCTTATTTTAGGAAACCAGTTTCCAAAACAGGAGGTACAATATTATAGAGAATAATTCCATGTCACAGAGAACATGGCTATGATGTGGCACATGTGGTTGCAAAATAGTGTATTATGGAGTTGAGTCTATGATAAAAAAGGAATAATTACACTACATGGGGACTCAATTTTCACTGCTTTTATTTTTTTGGATTTTGGGATGCATTGTGTTCGCTTACCCCACACAGTTATGGATTCCATTTCTATGTTTTTTTCTTGTTTCTTAGTCTTCTGATATTATAACTTTTTACCAGGTTATTATTGATACTAAATGGGGAAACAATTTTAGATTTTATGATGATTAATTATGAGAGGTTCTTAATGTGTAATAATCTTTTAGAGATCCCATTTTTTTAGCTCCTCCCCTCCTCCATCGAGCATCATTTCAGAACTATGAAACTATTCAGAATAAACGCTAAATAGCAGTCCTCTCCAATTCGTTATTATTTTCAATTACACTATATTGGAATACTCTGTGGAATGATTTTATATTTTAGTATTCCTCACTACACATTAGAGGACATTCTCTAGACCCCAATTCCTTTTCATCTATCGATGGTACTGTAGATTCCCTACTATTTCCATCAATTATTCACCATTTTAGAATTTTTATGCTCTACGTCCCAATAATATTCTATAGTTTTATTTTCCCACACACCACAACTCCATACCACTATGTTCCACCATAGAGGTTCCCATTTTTTATTACCCAATGGTATATTTCTCAACAACGAACCTCAGGTATGTTGGTTCGATCCCTTGAATGCATTATTCCCTGGATTTCAATGAAACACTTATCATTTTAGATTGGAACTCGTTATAGGATCCCATGGTGCATGATAATTTTTTTGTAAGTGCGTGAGAGTGGTTTATGTGTAAATAAATTATCATCCTATTTAAAATAGAATCAAGATTGATTAGATCATATTATTCAGGTCCTAGATTATGAATAATATGAAAAAGGATCCAAACTCTACCATGTACATTGTTATTTTTCCAAATATTATCATATTTTGAGGTAGGTGGCCTTAAGAAGTTCCATAAATGTCTCTTTAAATAATTCTAGAAACTGAAATAATTTTGATCATGACAACATGACATTTGTGTGACCAAATTAATTTGATAATTCGCTATAGGATAATCTACACAATTGTAGAACTCTCATTTTAACTCGTAGGGTCCATTGGTGTTGAGAACGAGTCTTTAAGACACTTAATAATTCATCATTGCTTTTACAATGATTGTGAATTCATTTAGATCGAGCATTATTCCCTATTAAATTTTTGAATTGGTTGATTATAGGCATTATATCATGAATTGGAATTTCTTTAAAAATATGTGTTTTTACTCGATATGGGATCACAGAGACTAAAATTTGTTAATTAATATACTATCAACCTTGGGGTATTGAATGTTAACTAGAATGTATTTGGGTTCAATTATGATAAAAATTTGGAACCTAACGTTAGTAACTATATTATTCTAGATAATTTTTAATTTGATTAATCAAACAAAATTTCTTGTAATGAAGAAGAATGATTGGTACTTTTTTATTCTGAAATTTTTATATAAATAATTTTCATATGTTAATGTTAAAGTTCATGTAAAATTTAATTTAACTCAGTTATTCTATTATTATTATTTAAATGGATTTCACCTAATTGGGATGAAATTATTTTAAAAATTCCTTTTACAATTTTATGATGAAAGGAATATATTAATTGATCACACCAAATTATTCAGAAATGATTATATAGAGGACTCATAAAAGTTATCCTATTTTAGGTGTACAATATGTTGGGATTGTTATGGTTATGTTTAGAATGGTGCAAAAAAATTCATAGGGTAACCGAATTGTTTATAGAGAAGGTTAGGTCTGACCCCAGGTTTTAACTTAGAACTCTAGAGACAATGGATTTATTTCATTTACAATATGAATTGTAAAATTAGTACCATTAATTTAATTATTTTTTCATTTAATATATATATAAAGACCTTATTGTTTAAACATTATGGTTTAAACCTACTGAGTTACACTCAAACCAGGTTTACATCACCATTTGGTACCCAAGATTATTTCATGAATATAGGATTGTATAGGGTAAAGGGTCCTTATTTGATTGAGTGATTGCTGGATGGGTTAGAGATTATAGATGAGAATGAAAATGGACATGTGACTTTCTGTTTCAGAGTCCCTCACATTTTATTTTTGTCTTTTATTTTAGGACATGAAATATGAAATTTAGTTTCATTTAATATTAGAATTACATGGTTCTATTATTATTAGATTGTTTTATATTCCATTTATGATATTATAGATACATATTTAATTGTTCATGTTTTTTATTATTTTCTCTAATATGTTATTATATTTGTTATTATAGAGACTCTATACTAAAGGTTATTTTCTACCCCTAAGATATTTAAACCCTAACAAGTAGATGGTTTCCACTATCATACATAGAGACACACTTATTTCCATATATCCATCTCGTCATAGTCACATGATGGTGTACTAGCTTGGGGATATTAAATAATATCCTATGGGGAAGATAAAAACTGGTAAATTTTCTGAAATTTCATTTCTGACAGAGAGTACGTACCTATAAGATAGTATATCTCGGTATGATAATAAAACTAAATATGTTTCTAAAAAAAGAGAAATTTGAGAATACATAACTAAAATTCAATATATCTTTTAAAACCACATCAAGATTTGAACTGTACATAGAGATAAACCACTTTAATGGAGATAGAGATTATCTACTTGTTGTTCAAAATGAAAAAATTACAATGGGGTCAATTGAGTCTAAAATAAATTTATATTTAGAAACCCTTTAAAAACATAAATCTTTAAAAATTTATAAAACCTCCATGTAAACAAAAAATATTTTATTCTATAATTTTATCTTCCAAAAAAATTCTAAAAAATCTCAATCACAACTCAATTAAAATAATTGTTAAAATAATTTATATTTTTAAACTATAATACTTATATCAAACACTTTACCTAAAATAGTAATTTGACTTAACTATCTGAGTAATTTTTTTACTCTAAATAAGAACTTATTTGACATTAATATAAAGAAAAAAATAGTAAAAAATGGCATTTAATAAGTGGATTTGGTTCTCAAGATGAGAAATAATCCACTGCTCTGGGAAATCACCAATATGAAAGTAGATTATTATTAATTTATGGTATCTATAATCTGGATTGGGATTTATAAACAACTTTGTGATGATTTTACATGATAATATTATCATTGACATTTATTCATGGGAGAAAAAACTTACACTAAAATTAATACTGAAGAATATATAAGTTTTTATTAGAAACACATCAATGATATTTATGATAAGAAAAAATACATATATTTAAATAATGGTTAGTTGAGCTATGGGTCAGTCGACATGGTATGTTTCCAAAAAAATACTTTTCATGGTAGGTCTATTCCTTCATGATATTATTATATTTTCTCTTGTGATATCTTATTTCCTCGTCTAGTCAAAATAAAAATAGACACAGTCACTATAATACATGATGAAAATTATACATAACAAGGAATGATAACATGATTTCTTCTCGTGGTATAATATTTTAATTTTGATGTAGCTATAGTAAAACACACGGTTTCATTATTTCATCACATAATTCATTCATTTTCACTCATGGTAATTACATCACATCATGATTTAATTGTAACATAATATATTGGTTGTATATATTGTATGGATATGTTCTATTAAGTTTAGTATCAAATATAAATCTTGTTCATTACATGATATTAATATATTCTACTCTTCTGTAGCATTGTATGTACTCTTCCATAATTCTAGGTGTTCTAAACACATGACAATCATAGTTAATTTGTATTATTAACATGGAAAGTACATTACTGATCCTGTAGGTTGTCACAGTAAAATCCAAACATAGATATTTATTCAATTTTGTTTTGAAATTTATTTACTAACAGAAAACATAAAAATCATTATTAACATAGAAAAAATGTCTTTGGATAATTAAAATAAGGTGTTTATGTTCTAGTAAAAGAATATTTCCCTTTTTGATGATAAAAATCATGATATTTTATTTTAAAATTAATTCAATACAATAAAATTATATTTTTTTGGATTTAATATCATTTAAGTATATTCATAAAATCATTCAATTATTTATACTGAATTCAATTGATTATAATTTATCACTACTACCCCATTTAGCATTATAAGAAAAATAATGTGTAGAATGAGTAACATTTAATTAAAAACACCAACATTATTACAATATTATTAAATAATTAACTTTTATGTATCTTAATTTAAATCTAAATCTAGAATATATCTATCCATTGTATGTAGGATACGATCATTCCATGTAGATGTACATCCAAGAGTAATGTTTGTCTAAGGTGAATATGAATAGGTAGTATTGGAAAGAAAAACAAAACATAGAATAGGTCTTAATAGATAAAAGGATTTTCTAGGAGGAAGGATGAAATGACTAGTAGAATAAGTAGTAGTGGTAGTAAGGAGGGACATACAAATTAATTAATTAGATTTCATCTATATTAGATATGTGTATAGATCATATTCCATTAACCTATTATAATCACTAAATTATAGAGAACCATATTGAAAATTATATACCAAATCATATCTATTATTTACCAATGTTTCAAAAACAAGAGTAAAATCTTTGCTCATTTCAACATGTGAATTTAAAAAATGGATAAATAGATGAATTATTAGATACAATGGGATGTTTTTAAACATACCCTTTAAATGAAAAACCATAGATATGTGGTAAAAAAAGTGATAAATATCACACTTGATGGTTTCTCTATTGTGCCATTTTTATTTCACATATTCCATTATATTTTTCTATGGTATTGAAATCATATTTTTGAAATCCATAAAACACATATTTTATTGTATTTATAAACATATCAGAAAACATCTTCAATTCACCCCTAATGTTTACTCTTATGTTATATTCATTAAAAATTCATTTAATAAAATAAGAATGAGTAGAAAATATAGAAATCATAATCCTTGGACTTGGTAAATATTCATATCAAAAAGATCAACATGTAGAGAACCAACTGATCTCTCAGATCAATACATCCTTTTTTTGGAAAATTCCCATCTAGATAAAATATTTCCCGAAGATGGTAAATTTAATGTAACACATTTATTCTGATAAATTCTTCTTTATAATTATTTATAGAATTTTTAATATAAATATAGGCTTCCATGAAAACACCCATAATATCATATTTAAATTATTTAAAATTATACATGATATCATATGATATAATGGAAAGGGTAGATAAATCATAAAATACTTTACTACTATAGAACTCAAAGGAATACACTACTAAATCAATTCAATCCGACATCTATGAAATTATAGCTCAAACATTCACTTCTTCCTGATGAATAAATTGATCACCATCCTTAACATCATCACCATGAGAACTTCCTTGCTCATATTTGTCACCATCATTATATGGAAGATGACTATAAATATAATTGAGAGTCGATTAAATTTTAGCCTCATAGGATACACCTTGATACTATATTGTGTGGTTTTACTAATAATAAAAGATACCTATGTATATATTTGATCATAAGCGGTGAAATGTCCATGTTCATGTGAACTAATCTCATCATCATCATAATCTGGATAATCCATCCCTAAAACAAAATATCAATGAATATTTCCCCCATAGTTGGTTCATATGGAATAGGTTCTCTTGGATTACTACCAATCACTATTGATCTACTTCAATGGACTTCATGACATTCATTTTCAATAAACTAATCCAATTATGTATTATAACCACTCTTAGAAACCTCATTGTCAATAATGTCGTTAAACTGAACCTCTTCTTCATGTAATGTTGAAGGTATGGGATACTTAGGAGGACCAAATGATATAGAAGAAGGTACTTCCCTCCTAGCCTCATGAGTATCTCTTTCTTCATTATCCAAATATAACATTTCTTATGTTTCCTCAACATCTTAATCAACAACACCCACCTCATCATTTGAATAATTAAAAATATAATCTTGTTTAAGACATGGATCAAAAATATTCCGAAATCTATTAAGTTACATAATTAGATATATATATTCACAAATATTCAATGTGTAAACCACCAATTTATTTTTTTGAGGATTCTATTTACATTTATCTTTTTACAAATATTCATTTTGTGGTAGATTCCATTTGATGAGGTAATTATCCCCCTAATTAACTAATAATTTATACTCCAACAAGATAAAATAATCATTAGGTAAGGTAATCAAAATAATTTCAATCTAGGGATACACATTTCACCCATATGTCTCAAAAATTATCTATATTGGTTAATCTAAATTCCATTCTTCAGAAAAAATAAATAAATAAATATATAAATGAATCAAAACAATAATATATATTTTTACTATACATATTGTAACACCCCACCCCTACCACATTGGATCGAGGAGGAGGTGAGGGCTACTTGGCCTTAAGTGACATTCCGAAGACGCCAAAGGCTGGAAATAAATGATGAGGGATTCAAGATCTTGTTGAGGAACGATTTTCCCTTAAGATAAAACCAACCAAGCCATCCACAGATAGCCACTATAAGATGCATGTCAATTTAATTACCCAACCAAACATTCCCAAAATAAAACCAAGTTGTTACATAACACAACTCAAAACCAATACAACAAGACATGTCCACACAACATCAGAGTACAAGTAGAAAAAAAACAATAACACTACGAGCCATGAAACCACCACAGCTCCACACCAAGCTCCAAGCTCCACGCTCCACCAAGACATCACAATGCACCACTAAAGGAGGGAAATGACTTAACTTTTCCCACATCATGGTACACAACATCTGGAAAGACACCACAGTGCCAAAGCTGGGGTGAGTAATAAAACTCAGTAGGATTTCCCCAATGACTTCCCTACACACGCCACTAGGATAAAATAGTTAGCACATTTATATAAAACAGTTTATATAAAATAAAACACAATTACTACCATTTCCATAAGCATAAAATTCCCTTACTAGGACATCACCTCCAAACCAAGTAACCAAGGGATATCTAACCAAACAAGCTATAACCATTCCAACATTTACCCATTATCAAAACAATTCCATCTTCCAATGAAATGCACAACAACACAACCATAGAACCAAATGGTGTAGCTAAAGTCCACCCTGTCCACCCATTCACGCTAAGAGACACTTACTTTCCACTTATCCTCGATGGTGGCCCTTCTGTCCACTATCCATCTCCTTTTGATAGTGGTACATCTCTCCACTTCCACACAACCATTCAAAACAAGACAAACCAAGCATATAACCAACCATGGTCACAACATCATGCAATCAACCAGTTTCCATTGCATATCAATCCTTTTCAATAAATTATTCATTTATTGAAAACCATTTACCATTAAAATAAAAATTTAAATAAAACTAACCTTTTATTGAATACCCTTTCCATCATTAATTTTCCCAAATCAACCTCAGCGACCCATTTTAAAATTCACAAGAAAAGCATTTCACCATAAAGACCCCTTTTTCCAAAAATCCCCCAATCATCATCCAAGGGATTTTCAAAAAATTTCACACATCAAAACACAATTAATTTCATGCATAAAAAATTACCTGTTACAAGGAACCACTAGTTCTAACCACGTGTAGTCGAGATAGAAGCCAAATACCTTTAGGGTTCCTGAGAAACGACCCACGAACAACCGCGCCTCAAATCCGGTGAACGCACCACCGAAACCTCTCTAAATCCATTTCCCTATTGACTACAAGCCTTAATATTAACATCCAAGGCAACCACAACCCTATATCTACACAAAAAAATTGTATATCTAAAAAACCGAGAGAGAGGGAGATGTAGATCTAGAGGAAACCATAAGTGAAACAAGAGGAGAGACTTACCGAGGAGAAACCGCCTTGGATCCTCCTTGAGACCCATTCAAATCACTTCTAAAATGTGTGGGAGAGCCCCTCCAACCCTTGAGAACCAAATATCCAGAGTGAGGATTGATTGGGAGAGTATTTGGAGTGAAATGAGGAAATCCCGAGTGAGTCCGGAACTTATAACCCTAACATTAAGTGGTCGCACGTTTAGGCCGCACGGTTTGGAAAACTGTGCGCTAACTGTGCCCATGCCACTACTTCGAGAGCTAGGGTCCACATGGTTTCCTCACACAGTTTGGAAAACCATGCATAGGCCATATGAGGCTTAATTTCTCGAGAACAAGGGTCTGCACGGTTTCCTGGGGAACCCATACGGTTTCCACTAACGGTGCTCAAACCGAGAGTCGCTTTAAATCCCTCCAAACTCATCCAAAACCATTCCAAACTCTCTGAACCTCTTCCAAACTCATCCCACAAATTTTAAACACAAAAAGATTCATAAAAAAGGCCACATAACCCAAACTGGGGCTGCTAAATTCTCCCCACCATTGGACTTTCTATCCTTAGAAATTAGTGAACCCACCCTTTGCCAAAATAGCTCGGGTCACAGCTTGATCCCCTCTTTCACCCGCTCCAAAGTCTCCTCTTGAATCTGACCATGTTGCCTGAAAACACGAACTAAATCGATGCTTTAACCACCCAAGATTTTCTCTTGCCTATCCAAAACCCGCGCTGTCACGTGCAGCAATGAAGCATCTGGTTCTAACTCAACATGATCCCATCGAATCACATGGTCATGATCCGGGTGATACTTTTTCAACTACGAGACATGAAACACATTTTTCACCACACTAAATCGTGGTGGCAGAGCCAAACGATAAGACACCTCACCAACCCGCTCAAAAATCTCAAATGGCCCAATATACGTCAGAGCTAGCTTTCCCTGCTTCTCAAACAGACTAAGTAACAATCTTGGAGAGATCCTCAAGAACACATGATCACTCACCTGGAACCACAATGGCCTTCGACGATGATCCACATACGATTTCTGACGACTCTGAGCCATATCCATTCTCTTCCTTATTAACTTGATCTTCTTCATAGTATCTTTGACAAGACTCATTCCAACCATCAAAGGCTCACTTGTTTCCACCCAACATAGTGGAGAACGACATAGCCACCCATAAAATGCTTAAAATGGAGCCATCTGTATGGATGCATGATAATTGTTATTATACAAGAACTCAACCAACAACAAGTGATCCTCCCAAGATCCACCAAAATCCTTGACACAAGCCAACAACATATCCTCCAGATTTGGTATCATCCTCTCGGATTGACCATCCTTCTGAGGAATATACGCCATACTCATTGTCAATTGCGTCCCAAGGGATTTCGGCAAGGATTTCCAAAAACGATATGTAAATCTCGGATCAGTATCTGATACAATTGAAACTGAAACACCATGCCTCTTTACCACCTCTCGGATAAAGATTTTGGACAGATCCTCCACCGTATGAGATTCACGAATCGGGATGAAATGGGGCGACTTAGTTAGTCGATCCACTATCACACAAATGGAATTGAGCTTCATGACCATTCATGGGAGACCTGTGACAAAATCCATCGCTATCTGATCCCACATCCAAATAGGGATTGGTAATGACAACAACATTCCTGCTAGCCTTTGATGCTCTGCCTTGACCTGCTGAGAAGTCAAGCATCTTGAAACAAGCATAGCCACACTTCTATTCATAACAGCTCACCAGAACTGCCCCTCCATTGCTTTATAAATTTTCTGAATTCTAGGTTGAACAACCCTCCTGGAATGATGATACACCCATAGAAGATCCTATGTATAAGAAACTGGTACAATGATATGATTTCGAAAACAAAAAACTGAATCTCCATTCAGCTACCAACCCTCAATGGTCTCCCCACCATTGAGTCTCATCCCCATTGTCACACACTCAGAATCGGATATCTGTGCCTCTCTAACTAGGCCAACCAAGTGGAGAATAAACAAAACTATAATGAAGACCGATTTTCACCCTGGTCATCACATTCCAACCGCATATCAACTATAAACGACATCAACTACCACTGGTCTGATGTCTGTTTCACCACATGAGCATATGATTTTCTACTTAATGCATCTGCCACCAAAATTCCTTTACCTGGTTTGCAAATCATGTCAAAATCAAACATCGGAAGATATTCCATCCATCTCCTTTGCCTCAAGTTCAAATCCCTTGGTGAGAAAATGTGTTTCAAGATCTTATGATCTGTATATACCATGAATTTCTCACTGAAGAGATAATGATGCCACACTTTCAAAGCATAGACCACTATTGCCAACTCCAAATCATGAGTTGGGTAGTTCATCTCATGCACTCTCAACTACCGTGAGCCATATGCAACCACATGATTCCCTTGCATGAGAACACACCCCAACCGTGATCCCAATGCATCGCAATACACCACGTACCCTTTTCTTGATTCTTGCAAAAACAAGATTGGTGATGATGTATGGCAACCCTTTAGCTCCTTGAAACACTAATGACACTATTCATTCCACTAGAATGGAACGTTCTTTCTTGTCAAAGCTGTCATTGGAAATGAAAAACATGAAAAATCACGAAAAAAATGCCGATAATACCCAACTAAACCAAGGAAACTTCGTATATCAAACACATTCTTTAGTGATTTCCATGAGACAACAAATTCTATATTTTCTGGATATACTGATGCACCCCTTGCTGAAATCACATGGCCATGAAAACGAACATCATATATCAAAAATTCACACTTTGACAATTGGACATACAACCGATGATCCCTCAAGATCCCATATATTGTCGCCAAGTGCAGCTCATACTCCACCCTTGTATTTGAGTACACCAGAATATCGTCGACAAACACAAACAAAATTGAATCCAGATATTTTTGAAATATCCAATTAATAAATACTATAAACACCGCTGGTGCATTCATTAGACCAAAGGTCATAACCACATATTCATAGTGGCCATATCTACTTCTGAAAGCTGTTTTAGAAATATCCTCCTTCTTCACCCGTAATTGATGATATCCCAACCTCAGGTCGATCTTGTAAAACCACTGGGCTCCCCACAACTAGTTGAACAAATCATCAATTCTTGGAAGTTTATATCTATTCATTATTGTAACTTGGTTAAGTCTACAATAATCAACACATAGCCTCATGGTTCCATCAGCCTTTTTCACAAACAACACTAGTGCTGCCCATGGTGACGTGCTAGGCCGGATAAACTCTTTGTATTCTAACTCTTCTAAAAGTATTTTCAATTCAAACAATTTAGGTGGTCCCATCAGAAAAGATGGAAGTGAGATAGGATTAGTCCTCGGAAGGAGATCAATCATAAACTCCACTTCTCTTATGGGAGATAACCCAAAGAATTCATCAAGAAAAACATCCATGAACTGATCCACCACTGTAGGAGGAAAACCCTGCTCAACACCCTCTACCGATTCCAATGACAACACCACCAACTGATATGATAACGTACCCACTTCTGGGGCCAACAAACCCGTTGCACCCTGCCTTTCATGCTTCTCTCCTATAAAGAGATGTCTAACGCCATCGTGTGTCGTAAGAGACACTGTCCGCACATCAATGTATTTGTCGGCCTTAAAAGCCACTAGCCAATCCATTCCCAGGATTACATCATAAACATCCATCTCAAGCATTGAGAAGTTCCACACTATCTCAAACTCATCCACAACGATACAACATTCACTACACTTGAAATCTCGACACTCTCTTCGACCTAGTAGAGTTTGATGTATCAAAACCGAGGGCATAATTTCTACCCTTATACCCATCAAATCAACCACACATGCATCAATAAAATATTTTGAATCACTCGTATCAAACAACACTTGAATCAAGGTAGAATTTAAAATAATAGTACCTCGCACCATGGATGGTACAGACTGATCATCCACCGCAACCTTCTCAGCTCCAAACACATGATTTCTTTCCACACTCTGTTTTTTATTGCCTTGTTGAGGCATCATGGTATTCCAAAATCACTATGACCCGCTTTACCCTACTTCCGAGGGGTATGCTGTTGTCCTAATCCCATTGAAGCATTTGATGTATGTGGTCCCTGGGAAGTGTCTTGCATACCCGACCTAGGAGAATTCCAACAATAACGCTGCAGATTCCCCATCTTTTTACAATTATGACATGCTCGAGGTTGTGTCGTACAATCCCGCTTGATGTGGCTCATCGACCCACACTGAAAACATCCTGGATTGATCTGGGGATTTGGAAGAAGATTTATCGATCCTGATGTAAGATTATTTTCCATATTCCCACCCTAGTAAAAAGTGTCCCTCTTCCGTTTGAACCCAGTATTAGAGTTCCCACTATTCCCCCTGGGTACCACCATACTTTCTCCGTTCGGAATGCCAAACAGATCTCGCTCAGCCACCGAGGATCTATTCACCATCGCTGTGTAATCTTCTATACACAATACTTATATCTTTGAATGGATTTATTTCCTTAACCCCACTTCAAAGATCCTTTCCTTCAATGATGTGCTACCCTCTACCTCGGGCGCAAAACTCACTATGTTCATAAACTTAGCTTCATACACTGTCATATACATAATATCTTTCTTCAAACTAAAGAAATCAGTCGTATGCTTAATTCTAAACGAATGTGGGTAGAATTTTTTGTTAAAAAATTCCTCAAAGTCTTCCCACATCATACCCTGGTTTTTCTCATCTTGGACTACCAACTCCCACCACTGAAGGGTAAGATCTTCCAAGATATTTGTGGCCAAATTCAATTTCATCTCTACCAGCATTCCCAACAACTCAAAGATCTTGTTCATTCTATTCATCCATGCTTCTTCCCTTTTTGGATCTGAATCACCTATGAAGATGGGTGGACTCTGTCTTTGAAATTGAACCACATGATCCACATTCCTTGGTTCATCCATTCAATTTCCACTTCCAACATCTTGGAAAGCATGCACTATACTTTACACTAGGTAATGGTTCACCTGAAGCTTAGGTGAAACCACATTCTTAGCAGCCTTCTCCGGTTGGACTCTACGATGCCTACCTGGCACCATATCTATCAACAGAAAACAAACAACAGTTAGTCTCACTTCTATAGACATCACGAAATCTCAATTCAAATCACATTACACAACAATATCACAACAATGATTCCCACCTGTTCACATTTTTCCACATGTTCCGTGTTTCACCATTTTAAAAACCAAACCATTTTCAAAATACCAATTTATTCACATTAAAATTTCAAATATTCATATCACATCATAAATAATTATACCCCAGTGAAATATGCATCCTAGAGGGAAGTCATTTCTACCATGCATTCCATGCTCATCTCTTTGGCTACACCCACAAGAATGAGATATCCAATGCCTACAAGTGTCTCTAAAACAGTTATGTACACAACTCCCTGGTAAATTGAATTTCACCATAAAAGGGTTAGCTACATCCTTTTATGCTATACACTCCAAGTTTCGACAAATCTACGCCTTCCTACCATCCCGACTCAAGGAATGTAATAGAATGAATGTCAACACCAAATCCGAGAATCAACTCCAAAGGACCGAACAAACTGATTCAACTTATAACACCCTGCCCCTACATCATTGGCTTGAGGAGGCGGTCAGGGCTACATGTCCTTAAGAAACGTTCCCATGATGCCAAAGGCTGGAAATAAATGTCGAGGGCTGCAAGATCAAGTTAGGGAATGATTTTACCTTAAGACAAAACCAACCAAGCCATCCACAAACAGCCACCATAAGATGCAAGTCAATTTAATCACCCAACCAATAATTCCAAAAAGGCAACCATGTTTTTTCCATAACACAACTCAAAACCAATAAAAATAGAAATATCCATACAACATCAGAGTACAAGAGGAAAACCAAACAATAAAACTACGATCCATGACACCACAACATCTCCACACCGAGCTCCAAGCTCCACGCTCCACCAAGACATCACAATGCACCACTAAATGAGGGAGATGATTTACCTTTTCCCGCGTCACAGTACACATCATCTACAAAGACACCACAGTGCCAAAAGAGGGGAAGAGTACTAAAACACAATAGGATTTCCTCAAATGACTTCCCTACACACAACACTATGATAAAACCATTAGCACATTTATATTAAATAGTTTATAAAAAATAAAACACAAGTGCAACCATTTCCATAATCCAAACATGCCCTTACCAGGCCATCACTTCCAAACCAAGACACCAAGAGAAAGCAAACCAAACAACCCACAGCCATTCCAACATTTTCCCATTAGCACACCAATTCCATCTTGCAATGAAATGCAAAACAACACAACTATACAACCAAACGGTGGAGCTATGGTCCACCCTATTCACCTATTCACACTAAGTGGCACTTCCCATCCACTTATCCTCGATGGTGGCCCTTCCATCCACTATCCATCCCCTTTTAATAGTGGTACTTCTCGCCACTTCCACAAAACCCTTCAAAACAAGACAAATACATGCATATAACCCACCAAGGTCACAACATCATGCAATCAACTAGGTTCCATTGCATATAAATCTGTTTCAATAAATTATCCATTTATTGAAACCCATTTTCCATGCCAAAAAACATTTCAATAAAATAACCAATTTATTGAATACCCTTTCCATCAATAATTTTCCCAATTAAATCTCATAGAACATTTTTAAAATCTCCATTTTAAAATTCACAAGAAAATCATTTCACTATTAAACCACTTTTTCCAACAATCCCCAAAACATAACCCAAGGGATTTTCCACAAATTTAGCACATCAAAAAACAATTAATTTCAAGAAGAAAATATTAATTATAACAAGGATCCACTAGTTTTAACCAAGTGGAGTTGAGAGAGAAGCCACCTACCATTAGGGTTCCTAAGAAATAGACCCACGAACAACCGCACCTCAAATCCAGAGAATGCACCACTGAAACCTCTCTAGATCTCTTTCCCTAACATCCACAAGCCTTAATATTAACATCCATGGAAACCACAACACTATATCTACACACAACAAGTGTATATCTAGAAAACCGAGAGAGAGGGAGATATAGATCTAGAAGAAACCACAATAGATATAAGAAGAGAGACTTACCTCGGAGAAACTCCTTGGATCCACCTAGAGACCCCTTCGAATCGATTACAAAACGTGTTGGAGAGCCCCTCAACACCTTGAGAACTGAAAATCCTAAGTGGGAGAAGATATGGAATGAAATGAGTCAATCCCGAGTGATCCCAGAACTTATAACTGTAACATTAAAAGTCTGCATAGTTAGCCTGTACGGTTTGGAAAACCGTGCGCTAACCAAGTGCGTGCCACTGCCTCGGGAGCCAGGGTCTGCACAGTTTCCTTGCATAGTTTGGAAAACTGTGCGCAGGCCGTACGTGGCCTACTGTCTCGAGAATAAGGGTCTGCATGGTTTCTTGGGGAACCTGCACGGTTTCTAGTAACCATGATCAAATCGTGCACCCCTTTAAAGCCCTCCAAACTCATCCAAAACAATTCCAAACTCTCCCATCCTCTTCCCAACTCATCCCAAGCACTTTAAACACAAAAAGATACATAAAAAGGCCACATACCTCAAACCGGGGGGTACTACACATATCATATTCTTGATAAACACTACCATTATCCTACATTCCCCACTCAACAAAAAATGGATCTTCTAGGAGCCTTATATCTAGAGAGCTCACCTAATGCACTTTGGAACACAATTTTTTCATGATTAAATCGACATGAGCTCTATTGATTTTAAAAATAATCTTCGTGAGGTACTCCCAAAAAATTTACCCGTCATATATAGGAGAGATCAATAAGATCACCATTAATCATTGATTTAACAGTATCCCTTTTCTCCATAGGGAATAACCAAAAGTGCACAAAAAATTATTTAGTAAGCATAATATATAATAGAATACATTTTATTTAAAACATGAATGTCACCCATGTTCCAAAATCACATTCCAATCTAGATATTTTCCTGATTTCAATTTTCCTATAACAATTTACTTTTTTGTAGAGACATGATAATGAACTTGGAGTAGATTATTTAGTTTAACTATCATGCATGAGCTAGATTTTTTATTTCTATAACATCATTAACGGTTGATATTGAACTATGAATATGGTTTTAAACACTTTCTTCATCATTGGTTTTTAAATTAGTTTTTATATCTCAAAAAAATCAGGATTTTGGGAGAATATCGAAACCGAATGGTTTGGGTCAAATAGAGAGAGGGAGAGATAGATGGGTATTTCTTAAGATTAATAATTTAAAGTATGGGATGGAATTTTGGGTATAAGATATGTTATAATTAAAATTGTGATTATAAATCTATTTATATTATTTGGGGTGTAAAATAAAAAAATACTTATTTAATATTATATGAAAATATCTTCACAAAAAATTCTATGTATAAACACAGACATTGTAGCCACTGTAACTTTGTGAATTAATTTTAATGGTAGATGAATGTGACCATGTAAAGGAATAGTAATGATAATTATTGTGATTTTATGAGTATGTGCTCATGTTAGGTATACTAACCAGATGAGAAAAATCTAATGGTTCTCATACTAAAAATGTGAACCACATAACACAGTTTCATCGAGGAAATATTAATAGTCAAATAGTTAAAACAAATACTAGTATGGCTCAAAAAATTGATACAACTATACATAATTTATCATTACCAATTCATTTTTAATATAATTTATTCTCTCAACATTTAATGTCTTTGTAAATATATCTAATAAAAATATTCAATACTAATGAATTCATTAGTAATCTAAAATTTTTGAACATTTTCTCTTATAAATTGATGTCTTATATCAATTTATGATATTCTAGAATGTTATATTGTATTATTAGAATTATTTAATTCATGTGTATTATCACAATTTATAATGATATGTCAGAATTGATTCCCATAGTATAGTAATGTAAGTTACATAAAAAATGAAAATCAACTACTATAAAATATGTACATAGCATCAATAATGGATTATGAAATATTTTATTTCTTACTATACCATGAAACAATATACATAACCAAAAATTTACATGTTCTATAAGTTTTTTTTCTACCTAAATCACAGTCACCAAAACCAGCATATGAATAACCAAATAAATAAAATTGTCATTATAAAGACCCCAAATCGAGTCACCCAAAGCTACTGGTTACATTATAACATTGGACCAAGATTAAAGTAAACGAATCCCATAGGGATAAATAGTTTAATAGTCTTGGAAAACCATACACATAATTAAAAATCAAATTACATTTGAAAACATGAAAGACAATATTATATTTTTTCAGAAAACATTATTTTTTCTTGTATAACCCTAAATATCAACCATAATATCATTATTTGCGTCATGAGAAAAATAAACATAATAAAGGGATTAGATCAGATGCTTATTAAGGGTATTTATACAGCATAAGGAAAATATGGAATGAAAAAAATGACCTGAATAATTGATGATCAAATAATTCCACATAAGAAGTCACAAGATCTATAAAATTATCCATGGATATCAGAATAAATCAAATAATCACATGGAAATAAATTATTTATTATATTATAATGGAATGTATAATTATGGAAATCTAAAACATACATTTGAGGTCGTGACCCAGACAACTGAAAATACCTTTAAGTCTTGTGTCATGGAAAATACACAAATGGGTAAGCACTTGGACAAAACATAATCTTGTCTTTCTAATGAAATATACTGATTCAAATAGGGGATATACTAATCTGTTTCCATTTATTACATTATCCAATGCATTACTCATATTAATAAATATATAATTGAATCATCCAGCCTCAACAATAAAAAACATTCCATATTCAAATTATTATTTTATGAAATGTTAATACATTCCCCTAGTTAGAATTATTAAAACCCATAAGAATAAATATGGAGGATGATATCATTATATTATATTCTCATCATGTTATTAATCATTGTATATTGATATATATTTTAATCCTTTAGACATTTTATAGAAAAATTTCTTGAGGAAAACACTATTTGGACGTTGAAAATCACTTTTAAAAATCATAAAATAGAGTACGTAATAAACAAGTAATATACATTTAACAGAACATTGTAAAATTATTATGAAAATTTTAAATCATTTTGGATTCATTATGTTGGGTAATTTCATTCACTCTAAATAAGTTTAAAAATTCAATCGCACATCCATAAGGAATGTAAAAAAGAACCTCATATGAAAAACAAAATGATGAATATATAAATTTGTGAAAGAATAAAATTGTATAAATAAATTATAAAAAACAATATAGAATATTACAAAATTTATAACATTATTATAAAACATTTAATTTGATGATAAATAAACCACAATAGAGGCATTGGAATAAATAGTCTTGAAAATTGATGAGATTGTGAATACATGTTTACCACTAGAGATTTTATTTAATCATAAGCTCCATGAATGAAATAAACTAATATAAATAATTAAATACCATTAATAAAATTATATAAATTAAATAATATATAAAATGGAAGTCATATAAACCACGAAAAATAAATAAGTGATGAATATTATAGAAGTTTAGATATGTAAAAATTAGATGAGACACTTTGGCCTCCAGTTCGACTTCATTCATACCTATTCATAACTATTCTATAATAAATATTTATTTATGAAAAATAGATTCCAAAAACAAACTCATATATTTATTATTTAATTTATTATTTACTAATAATATTTTATCACTTTTCATTTACAATTATTTATTAAATCATTGTACCATATGACAACTCCTTCATTTTTCATGTATGTTTTGATTCCGTAATTCCAATATGTGTAAATTTATTATGGTTCCATTATACACATAATAATATTCATCATAAAAATATAATATATATTGAATATATATATATATATATATTAACATTCATTCATAAATATAGGGATTGAAAATAAGTTTCACTATTCATAGATCGTATAGTTGGTACATAGGCATGAACATTGTTTTCATTTTTCTATGGTTGGACTGAAAGAGGGGTAAATAATATTCAATAATTATAGAATAATTATCATATAATATTTATAATAAATTTTTTTTTGATCTCTTATTATTAGCATACATGTAAAAATGAATGGAAAAAAACAATCACACCACTTCACAGAGGATGTAGTCCACACGTACAAATGAGAAATGTTATCATTTCTCAATATATTGTAAGTGAAGAAGGTATATATTATATTATAGTTTTTGATGTACAATTATATATATAATAATTATATATACTCATTATTTTCATAATTATAATTGAGGTGTGTGGATCATTTGGAATTTCATAACACAATTTAATATAATAATACTATTTTCGAGAAAAATCCTTCAAAATGCTCACGACAGTAATGAAAAAGATTATTGTTTTTATATGACATCATCCAATGAAATTATGACAAATATTGGTATAATTTTAATATTTATTTTCCCGATTAACCCCTTGGTTATTTATTTTTCACCTTAACTAAAATACCCACTATTTTAATTGAAATGTGTTAATAATGCTACTATAAATATATATGTGATTAATAAATGGTCAATGGATGATTATTTAAACGTTATTAAATTCTATTTTCATAAGATAATTTTATTTATAAAATTATAAGAAATTCTAAAAAAATATTATTTTGAATAAATTTTATTTATTTAAAATTTGAAAATATATATTTAATTTGACTTTAAATATACCATGAAAAATGAAGAATTATATTATAATAATATCAATCCCATATAATAGTTCATATAAATTTATAAAATTATTGTAACATATTAATTATTTTAAATTACAATACTTATAATGATTTTAATATCATCACTATATTTTTCCATTAATTAAATAATTCCCATGATAGTGTTATGTATGCATTTAATGAAATTATTTATCCACAAGAAATTTAAAAAAATTAACAATATTAATATAAATCTTGTATATCTCAATAGAGTTTTTATAACTAAACATATATTTTGGTCATCCATACATAAAAAATATTATACGTTTTAAAAACAATGGTGTGACATCTTTTATTTTTCGTTGCATAAAATATCATAAAAGTATGAATCTCATTAAAATGGCATAGAAATGTCTTGTAAACAAATATAATACTATTTTGATAAAATTTAATCATATATTAAAAGCTGGTCAACTTTTATGTCCATTTGTTAGACCTTATTTATTTATTTTTCACCGTAATGACTCTATCTACCCTTTACTGCAAGAGAAAAAATTATTGTTGTAACTATTCAAAATAACCAAAAATAAATGGAATATATGTAACTAATTTGGATACAATTATTCTAATTAATGGATATAATATTTAATTTTAAATATCATAAAGTGGATGAATTTAATTTAAGATTAAAATCCCAAATGAAATAAAAATATGTTTTTTTAAAAAAATCCCCTTTTAAGTATTAAATTATTTTTATAACATATAAAATTAGAAATATAATTAAAATGAACATAATTGGGTTTTTAGTTATATACCCTATTTAATTTTACTTTGATACATATTTAAAACCAAATAATACTATATTATTTTTATGAAACAAAAATATTGTTTTAAATAATAAAGTAGTATTTTTCCTTAACTTGAAAATATTTATATTCTAAAAAATAAAAAATAATGACCCTAATATATTTTTTTTATTAAATAAAAAAATAATATTTTTTTAAATTATAAATTTTCTAAATATTTCAAAATATAGTTAAAATATATCGTTAAAAAATGTAATTTTAAATATTTTTTTGGAAAAAATTATTTTTTTAGATTAAATTTATTTTACAAAAAATTGAGTACTTATTTACTAATAGTTAATAAATATTTCTTTTTCATTAGAACATATATATTTAATAATACTTTCATTCATATGATTTCTCTAAATTTCTAGGGCTAGGTTTTAAGGGTCATACTGTAATATTTCATTCTTTATTGAAGCTCTATGTTGCATGTTGTAGATGGTATCAAACATATCTCCATTTAAAAACTTAATGTTGTGTGATCTAAAATATATCAAATGTATTAATGTTTTTAAAAATAACATAACATAAATTTTTTTATGGTTTCATTTCCCCCTTTAAAAAAATTATGTCATCTAAATTTGTACAAGTTATTGTAATTTAAGGGTTGAAAATTTCAAAATTACTTTATGGTAAGCATAAATACTAAAAAGGTTTAATAAAACATCCTTATAAAAAGTTGGAATCTAAAGTATCAAGGACACTGAAAAAAGGGTTCTAAATATATTAAAATAAGTTAAAAAAAATGAAAATATGGACATGGAAGAGAAAATTAAAACCTAAAGATTAATAGGGATTGATAGAGAACATGTTAATGAAAAATTTAACCACAACAAAACCATAAATCAATGATTGGTTAGAAGGAACATGATTTATCATTGAGAAAAATAAATGGATTTATTTTTCATTTCTTTGTCTTTTTATTAAAATAATAGTTTGATTTTACTATCAAAATAAATCACTCAATAAAAAATATTTTATTTCTATCAATGTCATAAACAAAATCTCATATTTTTTTGTTGGGTTTTATCTATTTCAACAACATCTCTTTTGTAAGTAATTGGGTAATGAATTTTTTAGCTAATAATATTATCCATAAGTCATTCCTTGAAACTATAAATATTTACCAAATCCAAAATGGGTAACTAGTGTTATCAAATAGGATAAATCATACATTAATATGAAATAACTATATCAAATGTTAAACATAATCTATTCCATAATTATTTAACCATATAAAATCATACAATATATTACATACCATAGTAAGTAATTTAAAATTGGCCCTAACATTTATCCATATACAATATAAAGTAGTTTATAATATCTCAATACAATAACTTGACTACCTAAATCAAATACATTAAAATCTTGAATCACCATTAACAGTATATTAATTCATCATATCCCATGAAAACCCAATAACCATGAAATCAAGGAAATTATTCCCCTCAAAGTATATCTCATTCCATTAATATTTCATTTCAAAATACACAATGTAATTCTTCCCAATTATTACATTATGTTAAACCTAAACGATATATATACTTCATCCCAATTAAATATCTTCTGAAATGTTATTAATCACATAAAAATCCTTAGAATTCAAAACTAATTTATCATAAAATATGATTACCAAAATAAAATTATTATTTATCTATCAAATAATTTATGTAAAATAATGTTATACTAACATGGACATCACATAGGCTAGTGGTAGGAGCCACATCATTTTCACCATTTTATTGTGGTTTCATGCACCACAGTATTTCTGGATGTCATCATTCACACATGAATCACATGTTTTCATGTTTCAAATACTTTGAAATTCCCATGATTATGATTAACATCCACAAAAATAAAAATACTCAATAAATTAGTTATTTAACCTCTAAGGATTTATATATAATATATTTATAAATGGTACTATCACTTTTATCCCAATTATCCATAAATTACTAACCCATAAAATAATATTAACCTTAATGATTAGAAATATTATTAATATTATGTTAAAAAATATAAAACCATAATTCCAGATATAACCATATTTTAAAACATATAGTAACAAAATGGGGTTTTCCCTGAAATGTTACCAAAAATATCTCTAATTAAGTCAAAATGCTATCAAATAAAAATTCAAGAGGGTATATATGCCTATAAATTTATTATAAACCATTCATTTTTCATAAAAAACATTAATTTTATCATAATATCAAACCCATATTTTTTTCTTAGACCCTCAATCATATTTTTTCCAAAAAAAATCCTATCACTAAACAACTTTTATAGGCTATTGGAACTAATTAACATAATTGGAAATATCCCAAAATAAAAAATCTAGTAAAAAAATACAGATATGTTTCTAGATTCCTACATAAAAAATATTATAATACATAAAAAATAATTAGCAAGTACCAGTAAATAAATACTACAATTTTTTATACTTCAAATATTTCAATGGTATAGGTTATTCTATAATGACCCTAATTTTTCTTACATTACTATTACATAATTTTAATGGGAAAACATAAATGTGTTACAAAACCAAGATATAAAGTTTTAGTGTCTTGGGACAATTAGTACTAAACATATGATTTAAAAATTAAAACAAAAAAATTATTCAATTCGTTCTTATAAATATTCATATTGGCCCCCATATACTCTTTAGTATTAGTATTCATTTAAGGATATAATGTAAAGAAAGGGGTAAACTAATAGCCCAGTAAAAAGATAAATAGGATGACAAGACTCAATAAAACATGGGTAAGCATAATAAGAACAAAATTATGGGATTATATTCATAATAATTAGTGTAAGAATTATAAAAATGAATAAAATTTGGCAATTCATAAAAATGAATCATCATGTCCTTGTGGTAAAATACCACTCATAGTTGTGATAGAGGTCCCATATTATTCATGCACAACATATGTTCATAATCAAAACATAATAATTGTGATCCAATATTGAATCATTATCAAAGATATTTCACCTTATATCATCATATTCATTACATTACAGAATTAAATAATATGAATTATAATTCTAGATGCACCCATGAAATCATAAAATTTTCATTATCATGCTTGGAAAATTGAACATATAAAAACACTGTCATAAAATATCTCATAGAAAAGAAATGAGTTTAATGAGAATTTCATAAATAATTATTTTAAAAATAAAATTTTGTGTTTCCAAATTAATATTTAGTAACATAATTGTAATAAGAATCATCATTCTTGAGTGAAGAAGAAACAATCTCAAGGGAAGTAAAAAATGTTTATTTTTTTAAAAAATATTTATTTTAGAAAACCCTTTTCACTATTCAAGAAATCATATTCAAATAATGTATATCCTAGAAAAAAATTGGATAACTAAATTATTTTTATGGAACATTTAATAGAATATCCACATAGAAGATTATGATGATAGAGTAATCATTTAGGGGAAGGGAGTTGAGTTTGAGAGTCCTCTTACCTAATGTCCGAATGATTTAGACACATTCATATCCATGAAAATAAAATTAGATTCATTAATAAAAAAACCACAACCCATTTTAAATGTATTTTATTTGTTATAATTCATGATGTTAATTTCTGTCCATTATGACCCATAATAGTGTTTGATTTATTCATTCTGTACTGTGCATTTTCTTGTTATTCCGGACTGGTTCACTTGTATACATGTGTGGAAGATCATATAAAATGTGAATAATTGCAGTAAATTAAAATTATCTATTATAATTGAAAATAAAAGAGTTTATTTGGTCGTATATATTTTTATATTTTATGATATGAGGATGATTCATTAGTGAAAATGTTAATGATAATTTTTTAGATTAATATTTGTGGTTTTTATCATAATGAACTCGTTTTGTTTTACTATTCAATATTATTTATATATGTTAGTTCCTGAACATAAAATTTTTATAAAATAAATATCAAAATCTATTTCAACCATTCTGATTATATTATGACAATACATGAAGGTTTTAAAGGAAAAAATGAAAACTTTTCATCTTCGTAGGTGATAAATAAAACCTCACAAACGATGTTTTCATTTTATGTATAAAATATAGAGGACAATATGTTGGATAATATGTTATTACAGAAAAATAATAAAATCATTTTTTACATAAAATAAAATATTTATCATTCAACTTGTATGAGGTTTGGTGAGTAGATAATATCAAAAAAAAGAACTTGAAGACAATTTTAGGAAAAACAGAAGAGGATTTTACCTCTTGAACTTCCCCCACATGAGATCCTCCTAATGGAAATTGGATATCAATTTTTTTTTATAATAAAGGATTATATAAATGGGTAAGGGTCTTGGGGAAATAAATGTATTGATATTTGAATAGATTATAGTCTTGGAATGTATTATTGGAATAAGTGATGAGGTGTGGTATTTATTGTTGAGGATGGGGGTGTTTAATCATTATTTTATTAATTATTGTATTTTTGGCTCAAGATTCTCAATATATTGATATTTATCACGAAATATATTAAAATAATGAATATATTTAGATATTATGGGGTTACATCAGCCATATATCATCTATGAATCAATAATTCCAGTATTTTCTAAATATCATATATTACTAGATTTCATTATTCCCTAAAAAATCAATTTTTTTAAATATCTTAAAAATTCACCTTAACCATTTTTCATTGTCTATAAATCAAAAATTAAAACATTTTATGAAAATAATTTTGTAAATATGAGAAATTTAATTTTATAATTAAATCATCACGTGTTCCAAAATTTTGATTTTAATGTTATAATCCATTTTAGAACACATTAAAACATTAATTAAGCCCTAATAAAATTATATTATAATCATAATAAAATAAAAATTTAATTTATGAACACATTTGAAGAAAATAAATTATATTTTAAAGCATTTTATTAACTATTAAACTATAAATAATCATTTATGTTTTACAAAAATACAAAAACATAATTGATAAATTTTATTACATTTATTTACTTATACGATGATACACATATAAATGTTTTCATTAAGAAGATACCTATATTTTAGTTATTATTTCCTATGGGATGGAATAATTATATTGGATGAATTATGATTCCAAAAATTCATGATACTATTCCAATCGTATGGTTAATATTTCAATAGTATTGGTTGTTTGACATCTAAAAATACTACGTAATTCATTCAATAGTAATTTTTATTTTATTTATAGTGATATCAATGTGATTTTATATTGTTTATACTATATGAAATAAATTTTAATAATTAAATTTACATTAATAATTTCTTACTACACTTTCCTTGGAAAAGGAGTTAACCTTTCGATTTGGACATTGACACAAATAGTGACTATATTGACTACATATAAGACATTGAACTACAAATGATGTCGTAGGAAGTATCATAATCCATTATATCAAACTATTAATTTTTAGATGAAAATTATTTTTCTTAATCCAGTCATTTAATCAAATAACACATTTTCCCACTCCATAGAGACATTCTCCATGACATATCATTCCACATTTCAAACATGATGAAAACAATACCTTTATTACTCAATGTTATCCATTATCCATTTTCTCAGAAAACTCTATCCTTATTTTCTCTATTTAGTCTAAGTGTTTTTTAATATGAATGTTATTAATCATACTTCCTGAAATTTTATTAGGAATGATCAAAATATCGTTCACTCCACTCATTATCCAATTTAATTTCTTATAAATATTGTAATGTCTACCACATTTTGTGTATTTAGAATTCATCCTAGTTCAAAATATTGAATAAAATAACAAAATTGTGTTAGAAACAATAATAATATTGGTAAATGACATAAAATCATCAATTATAATGTTTAAAACGTTATCCAACACTAAGACATAACTCAATCTCATACCTAGTGTAATTTTCTGTAGCCAATGAATTCTTATGTATAGTTCCCAAGGATTATATTAAATTTATTCCACTCCAAAATAAAAATACCTAGACCATAGTATCCTAGATTAAAATATTAATTTATAAATGTGATAATTAAAACAGTAAATATCACCCCAAGGGGCCTAATTTTATTTTAGTCTTAAAAAACTAGATACATACAAGGATTTTCTAATTATATTTGAAAACATATAATAAAACATTATGTTTTCCTTTAAAAAAACTATTTATTTACATATGAACAATTATATAAATCACCACATGTTTATTGTAATCCTATGGAGAGGAAAAATATGAATGGAATGAGATCATATTCTCTTTAATTTAATTCATACATTGTAAGCTATATAACTCAAGAATAATATATAAATAATAAATGATGATGAAATAAGTCAATATAAGTAAGCACAATAGCTAGAAATATATCCTTGTGTATCACAACTAATAAAATAATGACATGGACTTCAATAACTGATTTCATAATTATTTAATTCACAATTCTTATGAAATAAAACTCATAGTTCGAGTTTCACCTATTTAATATAAAAATACCTTGAATGCCTTATGTCATGACATATACACAAATTGGTAAGGCCGCAGGGAAAACCAATTTATTTTGTCTCAAAATATGTAATTATTAATATTGGTTCTATATCAGTCCACTCCTATCACTTACTATGTCAAATGTATTTCTTAAGTGAATAAACAAAAAAGTAATCAATGTTATTTAACAATCAATAACTATGAATATTATAAAAACAATCATATAGAATGTGGATACATTACCATTGTCAAAATGATAAAAATTCATAAAAATAAATATGTTAGATGGAATAATTAGATTATATCATCAATATAATATTATACAAAATATGTTTACATAGATGAAAATATATTTAAAATCTCACAGGAATAATTCTTGAGGAAAATAAATATTATACATAGAAATTTACTTTAAAAAATATAAAAACTACATTCATAAAAAAGAAATAATTTAATTGAAAATATACTTTAAAACTATAAAGGATTCATAAAATCACTGAGTAATCATGATGGAAGGAAAATTAGTTCATGGTATATAAGTTAAAAAATATTCTTTTCACTCTTTTAAAAGGAATGTCAAAAATTTCATCATTTGATAATATTCCAAATATTCATTTTCAAAAATATTCAAAAATTAAACCATTGAGAAAATTAATTTATATCATAATTTTTGAAAAGTATAAATATATTTGAAAACATATATTAAAAAATATGGATTGGGACGAGAGATATTCCCAAGCCATGAAATTAAAATAAACAATCCAGAATAATTTTGACATTGTAAAACAACCCCTTGACAAATAGGTTTATTTTGAATCACAAGACCTATGAATGAATTAGAATAAATAAAAAATTAAAAAACATGAATATAAGTAGATTCATTATAAAATATTTCAAATATTAATTACATACACCATAGAAAATTAATAAGTGGTGAATATGGAAGATGTCTCAAAAAAGTAACAGTGTGTCAAGAAACTATTAACTTAGGCCCGACATCTTTCATATGTGTTTAAATATAATGTATATAAAAAATTATTTTTTATGAATATATTCTGGAACCATACTAATATAGGTATATATTTCATACCATTTTTTAGTTACATTTAATTCTTTATCACCTGTTTATCAATTATTATGTAATAAAACATTGTTTTGTGTGACAATTGCTTCGTTTTTCATGTATGTATTTATTTTGTATTTATTTTTATCATAATTGAATCATGGTTCCAGCATATTTATAATATCATACATGGTATAAATATCATATTTATTGAATATATATATATATATTCATCCATTAATAAGTGTATAGTATATTGAGTTACACTATTCGTAGAGATGGCACTTGGTATATACATATAAAAAATGTCTTCATTTTCGAATGGATGAGAGAAAAAAATGTTTATAATATTTCAAAATTCCATAATCATAAATATATCATATAAATGACATATATTAATTAAAAAACTATTTAAAAGCATCCATGTAAAATTTAAATTAAAAAATATTCACATCGCTTCAGGGAGGTGTGTTCCACATGTATGCACATGTGATGTTATCATTTACCAACATATTGGTAGGTAAAAAAGATATATTTTATATTATAACTTAAGAGGTATAATTATTTAATACTTATCATGTATAATAATCAGTTACATCTAAATAACCATCTATGTAAAGTTGTGGGGAAAATAAATTATATCATTGGGTAGAGACAATAAGGTATTTGTGCCCCTAAGCAGTGTTTCCACTTTTGGTATGATATAATAGGGATGTAATATTATTGTAACAAAATCATAATAAAATATAATTTTATTTCTGATAATATAGTTTTTAATTTTTTAATGGTTAATCCACTTGTATTTTATGTATTAGAGGATGGAAACTTGAAAGATTGGGTAAATATTATTAACTCATCTTCAGTGAAATCTCTTTTGATATCATTTTTAAAAACATAGTGTTGATATTTTGGAATTGAAAAAACCTCAAAAACATATATAATTATATTGATAATTGGATTGGTAATGTTTTTTTTTGATTTATATGTATCAAATTTGTGTAACTATGAGATAGAATGGGTTCCCTTTTATAATTGTGGAAAAGGGAACCCTGTAAATTTCACAAAATCCAAAATCCCAAATTACTATTATAGAGACAAATTATTTTAAATAGTCTTCAAATTGATTAAAATGTTTCAATAGTATAATTAATATTTCTGAAATAAATTAATAATTTATTTAATTTGATTTAAACATTTATATTTTTGATTAACCCATTTTTTAAATAATTTTTTTCTTGTCAATCTTAACAACTATTTTTATCAAAAAGGGTTAATAAATTTACTATAGATATAAATTTACTCGTAAATGGACCATGGATGATTTTTTTTAACCACATTATATTCAAATTTCTAAACTTATTTTTTTATTTTTTAAATAATTTCATAACATATTATTAATTTCTATTATCACAGTATTCAATTAATTTGACATTAAATATATAAATATAAAGGGGGAATTATAGTTTAATTTCATACTATCTCTAAAATATGACATATATATATTGAAAAAATATAATAAAAATTTAATGACTCTAATTATAATACTTTTAATGAATTTTATATAATTTATTATATTTTTCCATCAATTTAAAAATTATTGTCCGAACATTGTGAATGAATTTTGTGTAATTATATATTTACTAAAAATTGAATATAAATTTCCATGATTAATATATATCCTTTATATACTAAAATATTATTTATTAAATAATATATCTTCTTTATATATCTATGTTAAAAATATTATATTTATTAAAAATACGAGTGTGATATTATTGACTTTTCTGACATAAAATATTATATTGGCCTGAATCTCATCCAAATAGAAAAAGGTCATATAACGAATATTTTATTATTAGCTATTAAATTTAATAATCCAATAATATTTAGTCGTGTTTTTTGAGTCATTTTTTAGTCTTTTTAATTTAATTTGAAATCATAATTTCCTCATTTACATTTTATCTTGGTAAAACAAATTATTTTGGTTATATTCATAATTACCAAAAATAAAATGGAACAATCTACTGAATATGTAACTCATGATTCCAATGTGGGATCAATTATTTAATATTGAATTATAAAATGTGGAATAAATTTATTTAATATTAAAACATAAAATGAGAAATAGTGTTTTTTAAAAAGATGATTTTTAAGTATAAATATGTTTTTATACTGAATTAAATAATAAAAATGATTCAAATTATCTTAATTGGATTATAAAATAAATTATATATCTAATTCTACTTAGATACCATTATAAAATAAAATTGATCTTTATAAATTATTGAAACAAAAATATAACTTTCCACAAAAAGTAGAATTTATATATATTTACTAGAAAATAAATTTTTAGAAAACCAATTAAATAAATCAACTTAAGATAATTTTAATATTATTATTTAAATAATTAGTTTTATTTTATCAAATAATGTTTAAAAATTTCTTGAAAATAATAATAATATTTCCTCAAGAACATAATAATAATAGTTTTTAAGGAAAACCTATTTTTTGAATAAAACATTTATTTTAATAAAAATTATGTGTTAAATTATTAATATGTAACTAATAAATTTGGATTGAGATTGATCTGTATATATCTCATCATAAACATGATCCAATTCATATCCTTTATTTTAAGGACTAGGATATAAAAATTAGATAATAATATTTTGTGGTTTGTTAAAGCTTGGTGTTACATGTTTTATATGCCATTGAACATAGTGCAATTTTAAAATATCTGAGTTTTGTTCACAAAAATATACCAAATTCATTATATTATTTATAAATTATCATACAATAAAATATTGGGGATTTAAACTTTCCCTTTGGAATAATACAATCCTATATTGGTAGTATTTTTGAGGTATCTCAAAATTCGTTACGTAGCAAGTAAATGTGAATGTTTTAGAATTTTGTTTGAAAATGATCAAAAATAAACACAATATATATTATGTCAATCAATGTGGTAGTAAATTATAGTAAACAATATATTATACCTCTATAACTTGATTTCTAAACTGAATTTTTAATTTCATCCAGATCTAGATTATAGCTTATACTCATAGTGGTATCACTACATTTAGAAAAATCCATACCAAAAAGTTTTCATTGATAATTAGTGTACCTGATTTGATTTTACATTGTTCATTTTTCATTTGAAAAATCAGAAAAGTAAAAAAAAAATTAGTACACCCCGGAAACTCATTTAAAATTCATTTTTCATCATTTTGAAAACATGGTACACAAATAATTTCTTTAATATAATAAAATAATATCATCAATATAAATTTGTAATAACAAAAAATCTTATGAAATAATTCAAAAAAAATTATTACTGTTATCCATTACATTAGTATAACCTTATTAAATCACAAATGAGCTGAGCCTATCATACTATGATCTCAAATCATAAATTAAACCATATAAATATATTTTTTTAATTTTAAAATTTTATTTGGAATTTAAGGGTTTTGAAATCTAGGGGTTGTTCAGTAAAAAAAATAATAAATGTAACCATTCAAGAATTCATTATTGACAATAATTAGATATATTATGAAATTAAAATTTTCATTATAGGTATTAAAAACATGATTTTTTTGATTTTATATACTAGAGAAAAATATTCCTAATACTCAATGCTCTCTAATTGACTATATTCTTTTGTAAACAATCTAGATTTATTTCAAATTATAGTCTCTGAAACATCATCCATTTTTATAAACACCAATTTATTGTGAATCATTATGTATTTTTTATTTCCATCCACATGTCTGAAGAACATATTTCCTTCAAACATGTTTAATTTTTATTTCATTTCCATTACCCATAATTTCTGCTAATCATTTTTTTCTTTTTCTAAAGGCCGGTTTCAGGGATTCTGGTACCCATTATAGAACATCATGACTTCCATATCACAACTTCAAAACCATCAATTCAAAATTAAAATTCAAAACACCCAAACCAAATAACAATGATACATTCCCTCGACGCGCACCTTCCATCATACCACACCACTCTCTGTTAATCGGTCCACACGCAATCCATCAGTATGTGGTCCTTCACCATGCGCCACCATTCATAGCAGAAAGACGGTAGTAATCCACCTTCATCGTCACCGATTCATAGCCAATTCCATCAAAACTTCCACCGGAGAAACAAAAAAGATGAACGAGCCACAGTGCCTCGAACAAACAACCAAACTTTATCTGCATCGTAAGATACAACAAAATGCCCATCATGAATAACCGGAGCCCCATCCAACCCATCCATGGAATCACCACCAATAGATTCATCACCTCACCAAAGATATAAAAAATCACAGAGAAACCAAAACAACGCCACATTCATAAATCACCTCGCCAATACACGGGATGTAAGGTGGAATCAAAACCTTATCTGAACTGGTCTTGAGAAAATCCAAAAAATCAATATGGGTATCATCAAAATAAAACCATACTGCACAGAAGCACCACCACTTACAAAGCCCTACTTTCCAAATCCTATGTGAAGCCTCTGCAGAGGACCTTGGAACAAGGGCTTATTATCTAAAACCATAGAATGATCCCGACGCCACCAACCGCAACCTCCAGAGAGATAACGCTCAACCTCCACAAACCCTGATCTAAAGGCAAAGGGATGGTCTCAAGCCGCCGGGCTCTAAAATCAGCTCCAGAATCAAAAATGCATCAAGAAGATATACTCCATTACATGCAGAAAAGACAGCAGTGCCACAACGACAGAGAACCACCACCCTAAACCACCGAATCATATAGAAGAAGAAGAGAAGGTCTGTGAAGGGGAGGGAGGTGTGAGAGGAACCCTAGCTGAGTGACGTTTTTCCCCTTATAGGCTCATCAACCACCATTACCCATAATTAATTGGTAATTACATAATTTATTTTCTTAGATTCAAGATGTTAGAGTAAATCAAGATGTTTAACTTGGTTTATAAGATATGTTCTGGAATGAGTTACTTTATCCAAGTCTCCTTCAACTATATCTATTGGGTGATCTATATATGTCCTCACATATCTATGGATATAGGTGTTTAAAAAATCATGTTTATCTTTTGTTTTGGGTTCCAGTAGTTCATTGTAACTAGGGGGTTTATTCTTAAGAGGTATGATAGAATTAATTTCTATATTAGAAAGACAATTCTGTATTTTTTTTAAATGGGTCATAGGCTCATGTTAATATGAATCATCCAACATTACTTGAAAATACAATTCTAAAATCAATGTGATTTTATTAAATAACATTAATGACCTTATAGTTTTGGAATATCAAATAAAAAAACATTCATCACCCTTGGATTCTAGTTTTCGAAATTATCCATTGTATTCATTACAAAGTCATTACAACGCCAATCTATAAAGAAATTAGCATCTAGTTTCTACCATTCAATAATTCATAAGGGTAATTCCATAAAATTTAGTTCATTAAAAAATATTAATATTATTGAATGCTACATTTACAGATTGTATAAATAATGAATAGGTAAATCAAACTCATTCAGGATAGACTGAGAAATATCATAATGTGATATAATAATTCTCTATACTATTTAATTTTTCTGTTGGTTTCTAGTAGAATAAAATTTATTGTTATATCTAGGTTTGAAGATTAGAGATTCAAAATCATGAATTTAAAATTGAAAACCATGATGACTTCATAAGGTATTAATTCTATCTCCACTAATATTTTCTATATATCAAATGTATTTAGAAAAATAGGAATGAATGTCACTTTTATGATAAAGGAGAAAAAACATGTATAACAATAATATTCATCAACAATAACATAATCATAATGTTTTTATGAAAAAATATTCACTGTAGATATACATAAAAAATTCCATGAGTACCAATTCTAAAGGTGGATATATAGAGGCTTCCTTAAATCGTTTGAAGAAGATATTTTGATGTATTCCGTTTTGATGTTGATAATAAATTTTTCTTGTTTCAAATTCTTGTTTGGGTGATTAATTAAATAAATTTTACATAGTTATATTTCTACGTGACTGTATGTTTCATTTTCCTAGTATTCTATTCAAAACCCAAGATTATTTATTAAAGACAGACAAATAGGAACCACTATATTAAAATAAAAAATTATTTCAATTGTATAGACATTATCATTTCTTATAAAAGTAAAAAATAAATATTATCCTTCATTAATAACTTTTCAAGAAATATTTTCAAACAAGTCCTAAAATATCACTTCACTCAATTTTGAAATTATAAAAAGATTATATTTCGATCCATCAAAAAATAAAACGTTATAAATTAAAATTATACTAGAGTTACCAATTGACAAAGTCAAATTATTTTTTTTCATTTATCATTGTGAACAGTACTGACATGTCCACTATCAAATTTGAATTCATTCTTGAATATCTATTTTTCCATACTCATATGTCATGTGTATTATTTTTCTAGATACTATATTTTCTTACTAAATTTTTTTGAAGAATGATCTTGATAAAAGACATTTAGACAAAAAATAATTTTGTACATATAATTTATTTGATAAAAATGTGTTTGTAATTATTGATTTCGGAATCAATAATTTTGATAATTGTTTTCCAAAATAAGAACACTGTATTTAAAAAATAAAGAAAATATTTGGTATAGTAGAATAAAATCTATTAGAAGAGCTAGATGAATAGTATATTGGGAAAAATATGATTATATATATATTCTTCTTTCATAGTTGGTCAACTATCCTTGTAGAATATTTGGGAGATATTTTTTACAATAAATATGTGTAATGGTTTATCTTCTATTATTAAAATTTTCCAGACCATTCTCTAGTTTTTCATTAGATAATTTATGCTCATTTTTTCTTTATATAGTTGTGAATTTTTATCCCTTTTTTCTATAAAATCTATTTTAATGATAGTAGACATAGAATTATTATTCATTAAATATTTATATTTATCATTTAATTCATTATATATTGCTTATATAATGTTTAAATATTCATCTAACTAATCAACGGTAATATTCTCTTAATTGATTTCAGTTCTAGAATGAATTGAAATATTTACCAGATATTCTAGAAAATAATCAAGCACCGCAGTTGTCTTTTTCATTAATGAAATAATATATTTGTCATTTATATCTTCCCCAACAGAGAAAAAATCAATTGATTTATCCTCAAAGGTCCAGCATATGCATTTCATAGCCTTTTTATAATTTTTTCTTCTATCCATACATTTCATCATACATTTTAACTAGGTAAACTATTAGATGATGTATCTTATCCTCTTACACTTATTTTAAGTAAATTCGTTGGCATAATCATGATGTCACTATTCATTTCTCTAATTGCCTCAGTTATCATGTTTATCTTTATAGTTTTTTCATTAAAACGTTTTTTATATAACATGAATTTAAAATTACGGCTAAATGAGTTATTTATTAATCAATTTTTTATTGTGAATCCTCATCACTCGAAATTTTGGATTTGATATTATATTTTTCTTTATATTCAAAAGTATTAAAAGATATTGAACTTATTTTAGGTTCATTATCTTCCACTTTTTTAACATATTATTCTTCTCCATACATCATGATCCTTCCAATGTGTTCTTATATTAGATGTTCACTAATTTCACATGAATCTCTAATTGACATAAATGTTCATATCTATCTATTATAAAATCATTTTAGAAGTTAGATGGATTGAACCGTGTTAGAAATCTCTTTTCCATGTGACTGCATTGGGTTAACTATTTAACGAATCTTGAGATACCTAAAAAAATTATATTAATCTTGATTCATCATTAACGTATCTCATTAAATAGTTTAATTGTTTAAATACATTTAATTAACATTAGATGTTCCTACATGAGATATAAAAAATGTATTCCAAATCTCAAAATTATTAGCATATGTAGGTATTATAATAAATTCATCTTCTTCTAATAAAAAATAATTATCTTTTATATAATTACATGTACATTCATATAATTCCATAGTGGAATCACTCCAGTAATTATTGTACTATGTGGGTTTTTATATTTGTCATCAAAAACATTCGATGTATCAAAACCCAAAAATTCAAATTAAATTCTAAATTTAATGTTCCATTGAGGATAATTTATTCTATTAATATTAGGAGATCGATTAGTGGAATTTTCTATCACGTATATGATTATACATAAAGAATAGAATTCAATAACAAAATAAATTTATGATCTTTAGGCAATAATAGATCAATGTAAAAATAAATTTTCAAATACATTTAATATAAAATGGTGGTCACAATGGACAACTAAAGAGTGTGTTGATATGATTTTCCAATAAACATTATGTTTAATAATAATTTAAAATCCTAAATCCAAAAAATTGATAAAATCAAAGGGTTTAAAAAATTATTTTATATTTTATCTTTTGAAAAGATTATCAAAATCTCAATAAAAAATTTGTTAAAATACTTTTGAAAATACGTTATTTTTGAATCAAATCTACTGGAATCAATAACTGTATATAAAAAAATTAATTTGGGTTAACAATTATAGTAATGTGTTGTATAACGAAAAAAAAATTATTTTGAAAATAATGAAATAAAAATTGGTAAAGAATTATAAAATTTAACCAGTCATTCATTCTGATGATGTGACTTAATCATCTCCACATAGCAGTCACCTACTTCCAAGATGTTTATTTTTCAATAAATAGATCCAACACATGGATTAGGTTTTATGAATGACTTTATCATAACTGTACATGTTAAATCATCTTCCTAGATTTTTCATGGGAGAAAATAGTCACATGTCACACATGGCCTCATCCGTCGTTTTTAATAAGAATAAAAATGAAAATTTTTGAAATAGTATCACATAATATCCAGTTTAATAAAAAATACTATGTTTCTTAAAAAAATTGTAACATAAATACTCATCTTGAATGAATTAATAAATAAGTGATAGTGATATATATAATTTAAGATGATGTTTACATTATTTTATAAATCCTCAGTTGTCTATTAGACCATAGAGATTTCTATTCGGATTGATATTGGAAAAATTACCAATAGGTTCATGTGAAAATATTATCGTGGATAATTTTTAACCAGCTATATTTTTAACATATGAACCTATGTTATTCAAAATAGTAGCTTATATTCACCTCTCTATTATTAAAATCATTTGGTTTTCTTTGTTAAAAATATCTTCTTTAGTAGTACACTTTAGAGAATAATCATTATATTGTTAAATGAATCAAATTCATTTAATTCCCCAAAAACTATTTTTTAGATATTTTAAATTATCCACTACTACATTAGTCAACTAAAGATTCATGTGTATAAATCATGGTTTCATAGGATTCAATTTAGTTGGAACTATTTTTGGGAACATAATATTTTCATGGTCATCTCAATCATTTGTACAGTCTGTTCATTTTCTTAATTGGTAGTTGGTTTCCACAATTTGATCAATATAATAATAGATGTGTATTTTATATTATTTGATGAAAATTTTACATAACATTGATTTTAAACTTTATTTATTTATGGTGTAGATTGTTTCCTTTATGCAATCAAATTATTGAATCATGCAATTGCTTCATTTATCTGAAATATTAGTAATTTTGTAGTCATAATTACTATATCTCTTCATATGATAACTATCGCATTGTAGGATGGTTGAAAATTCTATTGGGTGATCATTATTGCATATTAGTATCAATTAAAATTAACATGAAATTCATAAAATTTATATATTGTTCACATATGATTTATGGTAGGTAGTTTTTCTATGCAGTCGGGTGACATTGTCACTTGACCTTAATGTTGTGTTAAAATTCATCACATGGTAAGAAAATTAATCAATAGGTAGTTTTTAACATTATTTTAAAGGCATGTTGAATTTTTATTATTTATATAATAACATTCATGAAAAAAAACATGATACTAATTAATAACATTGTAAACATGATTTGGGATCATTAATATAAAAGGGTATTGGCATAAGACAATAGGACTATAAATAAAGCTAATCAAGAGAAATATTTATATAAATTAGAAAAATAAAAGAATGAAAATGTTTGACTCATATCAGAGATGGAAAATAGAGAAATAATTTTTTAAGATAATTTTTCAGAATAATGTAAATGTTGTATCATATTTATAAGATAAAAAATGATAATAAAAACATATGTATAATTTTAAAACTCCCAAAACATGTTAAACAACATTAATATATTCATAGTTTCCATTAATAATATCTATATAATATTATGGGAAATATTTCAGTAATTTGATATATATCCCCAAGAAGTGAACATTACATGAATAACTACATTGTGTCATCCCATGAACTATTTTCCTCAAAATATAAAATAGGTGGGAATTAGAAAAAATTATAGTCCTTAAATATACTTCAATATTTTGGTATGATCGAGATTATATTTTTATGGATATCACATATGTCAAACATATGAGAACATAACATTTTTGAGTACAAATGGTTCTCTTTCCTAACTCTTCAAGACATAATTAGGTATGGATTCCTTATATATAAATTCTAGCCATGAGAATTTATAGCATACTGGGAACAAAAGACAATATCCAATATATAGAATCCTTTTATCATTGTAAATGTCTTTAATTAAATAGTATAATACAGTTTAATGAAATTTATATTCTTGATAATATTTTTATTTAAAAGACAACTATATTGGTAAGGTGTTTTTATCATTTGGATAACATTCATGAAAAATTACTTTAACTACTATAATATTTAATTAAATATCTAATATTTTTTAATTAGCATCATAACAATATTCTAGAAAATTAGTCAAATCCATATTGATGGAAGATAACTTTTTGAATATTTTGATTTCATAATTTATATTTTATGGATTCCTTGATAAACAATAAATCATTTTATTGGGATTACATGTTTTATATTTTAATTTATTAAATTGTTTTTCCGATTATAAAAATATAATTAATCAAATATATTTCACATCATGATTTCTAGGGGAGTCCTTTTGAGTCATCATATTTCTTAAAATTTATAGTGAATTATTTTGAATTTATATACAGGGTGTTCCCATCGATTAGTTTGTTTATATTTATTATGATTCTTTGTTTCCATGAAATTTTTAATTCTAATTACATATGAAACTAACTAATATTTATTTTAACATTATTCCCAATAATAATTATTATAATGATATTATTTATGTTTGGTTAATTTATTCAAATTAGTATCATCTTGATGAGTCATTATTAATGAGGGTCATCAAATTAAAGGATGAGAATCATAAACCCATCATTCTATGACGTATAAGTATTTTTACCCTCATTTTTTTAAAAAAATTTACTCCTTCTTATGTCTTCTTTATTATAGTGGGGCAAAGAAAATTATTTTTATAATTAAGGATCATAATTTTTAAATGACATTGAATAATTTAAATACTGTTGTAGGATTACCATTGCATTGAATATATAACATAATTGCACATAATCAACTTGATACCTTCAGTTAACTCAATAAAACAAGGTATATGAAAACCATTTTATGGTTTAAATAAAAATTTAATTAATTTAACTGTCGTTATTAGGAATGAAAAATCATAAATATTGTTGTTTTTGTTTTCCAAAAGAACATAATCATGTTTTTTTCCATCTAATCCAATTTAAATCATGCTTTGTTTGATGAAAAATATTGAAAAATATTTTGATACCTTAATTTTTTTGAAAAATATTGTTTCAGTTTTACTTATCTGACAGAAAAAATTATTCTAAGATTACTAAAATCATACAATATACAAATTCCATTAACCTATTTTCAATTTTAAAACTATTGAGGGATATATATCCATGTTAGGAGATTGGGTTGTTTATTTCTATTTTTTTTACAAAATTTTTAAATAAGAATGTTATGAATTTATAATAATAATTTATAAATTTATTGAAATATTAAGTGGAAAAATAAATAAAATCAAGGAGAGAAAATTAAAATTTTAAAAAATATTAATTTTATTCATTTGATAAAGATTTTTTATTTTGTAATATAATACTTAAATTGTCTATAATCTTATGGATTTATTAATGAGTTCAAAGAAGTGGTATATTTTATTTATGCTATGTATTACTTCATCAAAATTAGAGATGTTTCTAAATGGTGGATAAATGATACTCATAATATTTTCTATGAGATTTATAAGTTAGAATTATTCTAAAATATTAATACAATTTACCTATTTCATTCTATTTATTGTGATTATAAAAAGGGGGTTGATTGTCGAGTCAAATGTGAAATTGATCACCAACTATTTTGAATCATAATACAATTGATATGGGTGTTAATTTATGTTTTTTTATTTGAGGAATTATTATCCTTTATCTAAAATTTAATGAAATTGGTAAATTCACAAGACATTGGTATGTTATGATGTATTTGAACACTTCATATTAAAAAATAACAGACACATCCATAATAAAATAAAGTATTACATTCGATGTTGGTACAACTAAAACTAAATAACATGGAATAAAATATTTTTAGTTCGCTTTCATGAATATTTATAAATTACACCTAAGTGTTTTTGAATTAATATAAATGAAATTACATGATTGAAATAATTTTTTCAATTATTTTGATGTTTGAAACAAATCATTTCCTATATCACATATAATGGTATTATCTTTAAATAGATGTTATTTAAACTTATACGTGTGATGTTTCTATTATAATTTCTCTATGATTTTCATTTTGTAATTTTTTATTGTATGATCATAGAAATCATGGAGCTTCCTAGAAATAATATTTTATATGAACAGTGATATTTATGGATTAAATGAATATGAAAATATATAAATTTTAACATTGTAAGAGTTGAATAATATTAGGTCTCTTGATCATTCAATTTTTTAATCAGTGTGATCGGGGGATTCGTGGAATATGAATATATATACCATCATATAGGTTTATATTTTAGGAAATTCTGATCATAGAAAAATAATAACTTTGATCATGTTAAAGTTCATCCTTCCACTTTGTATAAAAGGAATAGATTCATATATATTGAAAATAGATTGTCAAATAATACCATTTATGAATATTTGAGTTGTAATACTCCTCAATATAACTGCATATATTTATTTAAATAAATAATATGTTAAATAACTTTTCTCAGATGAAACAACAAACTTTAATTAACCATGATAAATTTTGTTGAGAAAAAATATTATAAATCATCATAAAAAATTAATATATTATGATAAGATGCTATGAAACAACATTAAAAAACTATTCGAGTAATAATTTCATAAGTCAAAAATATATAAAATATATAAAATATTTATTCATATGGTTCATTATGAAGATCAGAACCTTGATAAGATATATAGATATAATGAAAATAATTAAAACTATAATATTAGTTTTAAGAGATAATAAAATTAACATGATGAAGGATTCTATAATATATGTATAAGTGTATATAAAAATAGAATATAACTGTTATATTTATCATTATAGGAAATATGGGCATTAGAAATATTTTATTTTGTTATCCATGTATCTATTTAGTATACTTAAGTTTTTTAATTATTAATAAAAAATTTAGAATAATCTAATTAATAATTATTAAAATGAAATAAATTGATATTACTTAATTAAAATATGTTATTATAAAAATATATTTCTTATTTGTTACATATTATTTTTATTTTTATCATTAAATAATGATTTTAGGTTTTTTATAAAAATTGAATGAAGATATTAATACAAATGGATTGAGAAAATGATACGGTTAGAAGATGAATAATTAATTTTTATTGGATTTGGATAAAATTATTTATTGTTCAAAATATTCTTTTTAAAAGAATTATTCATTAATTATTTATGTGTTTTAATTATAATAAATTTAGATTATTAGTTATAAATGATGAATCTAATCAACTTTTTTATTTCATACAAAATTTAGTAAGAATATATTAAATTAGTATTTGATATGAAATATTATTAACAACACTAATATTTTAAAAAAGCATTTTTATATAAAAATTGTATAATATATATATATTATAATTTTAATGTTACTATTATTACATAATTAATTATATTATTTGAATTAATTATTAATATTAATAACATAGAAAATATATAAATTGGTTAATCTCATTTTGCAGGAAAAAAAGTTTCTGAGGTAAATATTAAGTTACCATGGTGAAGGTAAAATAATGTAAAAGGGTTAAACTAATTAAAAAAACATAAAATAACATGACTAATTATCTTTATTTATTATGAGTTTATTGACAAACAATTTGCAATTTTTACACACTTTATCCACATTCATTTGAAAATGAAATTATTTGAAATTAATGAATAAATATTTTTGGATCATTCACTCAAAACTCATCAATAGATGGACCACTACACTATCCTAAAAAACACACTAAAACTATTTAGTGATATCTGGAATATATATCCATTTTACCACTCCAAAAATATTCTAATGGGTTTATTATCTTCAATTTTAATGTTGGATGGAAAAATCTTTTGTTATGAAGGAACACATATAAACAATTAGATAATTCATCCAAGTGTATGTATGTTCAAAATATATTCCAATAACCATATCATCTAAAAATGTTATATAAATATATCTACAGTATAATTATGGTATATTAAAAAAAATTATTCTTTTGAAAACTATATTTATTATTATATAACTCTATACTCTTAAAGATTTGATTGTATAAAATGTTCTTGTTTGGATTGGTTCAAAAAGAAAAATGGAAAATGGTATAACAACATAATTATTTTTCTACCATAAAAAATCCTGAAATTAATACTTGAAATATATTATATTAAATATTAATTTATGTTATGGATATTTTTTTTTGGAAACGTGTCAGAGAAAAATTAAAGATCAATATTATGTAACTATTTATTATGTCTAAATTATATTAAAAAATTTTATCGTGGATTCCTTTTTATTGAATCAACTCAAATATTCCATAAAACAAAAAGGGGAATAAATAAATCATTATAATTTAATTATTAAAATACTTTCACTTATTTTGTAATTCTACGCACTGTATCAAACAACTAGGATCTACATCGCCATTACGAAACTAATACGAAAACTACTAATATTACTAATACTCAATGATGAAAATAATATATATCTAACTAATATATTCTAATGAATGATTATAGTATAATATTTTGACAATAAATATAAATATATGAATAATATTATTTAATTTTTTATTATAATTGTTATGTTTATTATACATGATTTTATAGTGCTTCTATGGAACTCGGGAGTAAAGGTAAGGGCTTTATTGTCTAAATTTTCCATTAATTATGATATGTTCCATATTCATCAAATATATTCTATTGTGTGGTTTATAAACATATCATGGATGTTTTAAATGTTATTTTTCATAAAATTCATGTAATTTAAAATTATATCCTATGTTTTCACTTATGTGGTCTTTTGATTCAAAATTTACAAAATTATTAATCTTTTCATCACAGATATCATTTCGAAAATGAGATTATTATTTTTTAACAACTATCCAGGGAAAATTTATGTTATAATCTCTAAAACCTATATTTTTAATCTTTTGTATTTATTAATGGGTTGTACAAATTTTTAATATTTTATTTCCCATTTTAATTCTAATTCATCTAAGAGGATGATTGTAAGAGGATCAAGGATATCTTTATTTGGGGTTAGAATATTTATCTTCCATGTCAATATTATTTAAATTTTTTTTATTCATGTCAGTACCTCTACTTATATGACTTATTAATTATTTTGAAGTGAATTTACGTCATTTTAAAATGTAATTTTTTAACATTGTAAGTGAACTCATTTTTTTCCACCATTTAATATATTTATAAAAGTTTTATATGAATAATGTTTTTTATTATATCTCCCTGAATTCTTTTTTTGACTTTGATAAATATTTTTCTTATTGATGCTTCATTTTCATGTTTTCATGGTTTTATAATGTTATTTCCATTCACATAGGTTTTTTAAATTTTTTTCTTTGAAATGAATGTTATTATAAAGATAAAATGTTCTTTCTTCTCATTTTCTAGAATGATTTTAATTATGTGTTTTGCATCTACGTAAAAATCCTATAATGTTTATTTTCCTTTACTAGGATATGAACTATTTATACCATTGACCGTCCTTATCTATATAGACTATGATAATTTCTTATTGATTTTTTTCACTAATCCCATTACATTTCCATGTGTGAATTATGCTATTATGAGATTATAAAGGTATTAATTATTCTATCACATCTATTTATCGTTTGTTATTTCAAGATGGATGGTATAGTTATAGAATAGTAACGAATTATGTAAATTAAAATATCTCATGAGATAATGTGTTTTCATCTTAAGTATTTTCACAACATAAAATCTGGGAATGATTTGGTCTTATCAGAAAATAATTCATGTGTATGACTAGGTATTTTCACAACATAATGATTGGGGATTTTTGAGTTTTCTCACTACTTGATGCATGTGATTTATTGGGGTTTATCACAATATAATTATTATTAATGATTGGTTTTTTCACAACACAATTCATGGGGATGAATGGGTCTACTAAAAACATAATTCTTGAAAATGTTTTTTTTATCAAAATATTATTGACGAACAGGATTGGGATTTCTCATAAAAGAATGTTTGGGAATGTTTGGGTTTTCTCATAACTAAATGTGCGTGTATGATTGAGATTTCACCAAAATGATATCATTTCATATGATTATGCACATCATTATTTTGTATAAAAATAGTAAATTGAATGTATCTGGGTTTTGTTCTCATATTTTAACATTTTTATATATCAATTATTCTGTTATGTGAAAATAATTATCCCGAAACTCATGATTTTATTATTTTATTTTTATTAGGTATGATTATAATTTTTTTATGATCATGTTTCAATACCCACATAATTATCTTAGTATCACTTAAAATTTTCAAATTTCTATCTCTTATGTTTACCCTTATAGAGAAGGTGATCACATCTATTTTTTCCATTTCATAGGTTATGTAGAAGATTTTTATATATAATGTGTCAAAGTGATATATTTTTAGAAGACTATTTGTTAGATATGTTTATAGTGTCTAAAAAATAATTATTTTATGTATATAATCCCCAATGACACTAAACCTATGTGTGCAGGGGTGTGATTAAACATGATATGTATTTAATATTCATATAAAACGATGTTATGTATATACATTTTATAATCATGTAACCTCATGTGTTGTTACACAATAATACAAGAAATTTTTAACAGTGAATTTTAATTTTATTTTGCACAGTCATTTTTTTATATATCAAATTGTAGACCAATATCAAATAAATTTATTTCATTTAAATATATATTATCATATATTTAGATTTTATAATAATATAACATTATACAATCAATATATATATATTCAATGTGATGAAAAATTCTAGTCATGTTTTAGACTAAAATTCCCCCTCATGTAGTTTTGTATCTCTACCCCTTTTGGGACACAAAATGGTATTGAATAAAGCTTATTTGTATTTGAGATTAACTATTTCTCTATGTTAGTCTCTCCATTTTTAATGAATATTTTTATTTTAATAATAAAAAATATTTTAATTATAGTAATGTATATAATCATTTTTTCCCTTTAGATACTACCAAAATATATGTTGGATCGACTGACTATGTATATCAATAAATAACCTCAATTTTTTAATGTTGGACATGTTGAGTAGTAGGGAGATCATATATAGATAATCAATAATGGTGTTCAAAATTTTATGATTCCCATTGGAAATTATATGATTACTGTAAAATATATAACAATTTTAGTTGAGATAAATGATCATAGTTTCAAATCAAAATTTAAGGGAAATTTAATCTTTTATGTGTGATTCAAAAGAATATCTAAAGTCATGTATGCTATTGTAAGATACAAATTGGTACTTGAAAATATTTGTAACTCAAAAATTTTGGTAATTCAAAATATTATAAACCAAAAATGTCATTATAAAAGATGATTTTCATAGAATCAATTTCTTACCATCTAAAACCATTTCTCACATGTATCGATGGTTAATGAAAATCACTACAAACAAAGTTTCATATATATAATAAATGCATGATGATTAATTAGTTTAAAAATAAAAAATATCCTATCCTAGAAGTGGGATTAAAAATGGATAGTAAAATATTAGAATAATAATATTGAAACTATTATTTTTTATTATTGAATTAGTATGATTATTAAATATAAAAAATTATTTTATTAGAGATGCTGAAATAGAGAAAAAAATGGTGTTGTGTTTACATCAACTTTTAACGGTATAAATTTTATAATTCAAACCACTAAGACATGTAAATAAAAAAAAGAACCATTAAAATATATTGGAATTTTACCAGTAATTAAATGATGGAAATTTAATATTCTCAATATTCCAGAGTATTGTTTAATAATAATTTATCGAGGAATAATACGAAGTATGACATGGAAAAATATAAAAATAATGAACCAACATTCATTATTTTTTATGATTTAATGAAACCATATTATATTAAAATAAATCTTCTATGGTTGAGTAAAATAATTAATATGGTAAATATAAAAAATTAAAATAAAGGAATTATATTAACATGATAAAGGGTACAACTATGGTATTCAAAATCCTAATTCCTATACTAAATTGGTTTAAAATTATGATAGTAAGAGAATAATAACATTTTATTAAATCATTTCTAGATATTATTTATTAGATGAAACATATCTTATATGTAATAAAATAGGATATTTTTTATATTATCTTCTCAACACAATTGTCCATACCAATTAGATAGTGAATCTTTGTCTGATGGTGAATTTAAAGATGTTCCTCAAACTACTATTGAAATTATTGAATAAATTATCAAAAATGAAATACCATATAACGGTAACATAAAGGGTTATATAGGATATTAAGCTGCAGTTTATGAGAAACAATATGTATTTATGAAAACTGTATATCAATTAACTTGTTTGAATAATGAAAAGAATATAATCTTTCCAATGATGGGTAAAAATAAAATTAACGTATTAAATGTAACTTATAAAAAGATGGGAAATTTTGAATCCTTTATAGAATATATGAATGAAAAGGTAAAACATAAATTTGAAGATGAAATCCAAAATAATCCATAAGCCAAATTTTTTACTGGATAACAGATCTTTGAGAATATCTACAACAAATCGAACGCAATAGGAAATATTTTGCGCATAGAAATCAATTAACCAAATACAAACGTTACCATAATAAGTATTTTATGTCCATCCACGCTATATTCTACAAAATATGTAAACAAGTGGAAATTTGGATAGACATTTATTTTTTAAATAAAATTAAATCTGTCTGAAAAATATAGAGAAAAAGTTTAATTGTGTTTGAATCTATCAACAATTATATATATATATATATATGATGATTTTGTTTCAAAATGAACACTTTTAATATACTAAATGATCATATAATGTATGGATTACTTGCTTATAATTTCCAACCAAGTGAATTCATTTCATATGAGTAGATGAAATATTATATCTAGTACCTTATAAGATATTTTTTTTTAATTTTAACATATATCATTTTCATATTATTTGTCTTTTTATGAGTTTCAATCATTAAAATGTAATTCGATAACTGATAACTCTATTTTCATGGGTGATAACCTCTAATAAAAAAATATTCTACTATATATTAACCATAAATAAATATTCTTTAGATTATTTATATTTTATATCCAAAAAAATATATACTAGATATGTTAAAGGAAATTTGACTGTTCTGATGTAGGCATTTATTTAGTGGGTTTAAAAAAGTAACCATATTATGATCTATATTAAGTATCAAAATAAAATTGTGTAGCATATGTCTCTCATATAAAGCCCATTTATCAATGATTTTTAAGAAAATACATTTCTAATGTTTTATATGGACCACACCAAAGCAAAACATTGAAAATTATAATGGGAGCGAAATCATATTTGGGAAATATTCAATATTGTGGAAATTTCAACGATATTTATTCTAGTAGAATAACTATCCAATACATCCATTAAAGCTTATCTGATTATTCAGTATTATTCAGAGATAATTAGGGTTTTTGTAAGTATATGTTTTGATTATATCAACATGTAATAAAATATTTTTATTCATAGATATATCATGAAATATTTTTTATTTCTAATATACATTTTTTATTTAAAAATGTATATTTCCAGAAATTGGTTTTTATTTTAAGAAAATATGTATATAATAAAAATATAACAATAAAATATATTAATAATATGATAAATATGTTACAAATAAGTCATTTATTAATTGATAGTAAATACTGATAAATACTTTTAAGCAATGGGAAAAGGATATTTTAAAATATGAATAGTTTTCTGATAATTTTTTTATTAATTTAAAATAAGTATAGAATTATAAAATTTTAAAAATTTATTTTCGAAAAATTATGAAATTTAGAATAAAAATAGAAATATTTATTTAACATGAATTTCAGTATTTTTAAAAAATAATGTTTTAGATGAAAAACCATATTTTATAAATAATATACGTTTTATGAAATTGCTAAAATGTAAGGATGAATTTTAAATTAATGAGTAATTTTTATAAGACCAATTATATATTTTATAAGTAAATATTTTTTTTTTAAAATATACTATAAATTAAAAATCCATAATTTTTATTTTAGAACATACTTAATTTTTTCTCAAAATTCATTTTAAATACATTCACATTTATATTTGAATATATAACCTTAAAAAAATTTTATATATGATAATATAAAACAAACTTTAAATTTATATTTAGTGGTTAAAATTGATAATAAGGAAAAATTAATTTATAATTAAAAATATTACAATAAATTATGGAAAAAGAAGTTACAACAATTAAAGCTAAATTGGTAAATGTAATAGAAAAAGTGGTAAATGAATTGAAAAAGATATTAACATGTATATAATTGAAATAATTAGTTTATTATTGACATTTTCTCTTACCCAATCATTTATTTTACCATTATTCTACCACATTAAATACTTAACCCGGGTTACCATTATATTAATTAGAAATATTTCAAAATGCATTTCTCATAACATATTAAATGTGACTCCCATCACCCCTTAATGTACCTCCTAAAAATTAGGATTATTCCTAAAACAAAAAAATATTACCAATACATAGAATAAGATTCAACTTGCACTATATTTTCATCAAAATATATTTTCCTATCACATCAATTTCTATAAAATCTTCAAAGAAAATATCAATGTTCTCAACGTGAGTAAGAATATTTTAAATTAACCACTATATTTACTATTTTTTTCAATTATAATTTTAATATATTTATGTAATTAAAGAAACAATGGTCATATTGTTAAGGTAATTATTCTATTGTTACAATAATTTATATATTTTCTATTTTTTTGGAAAAACAATACCATATTTCTTATATTGTGTGGACTATTAGCTCCAGGACATTATAAATTTTTTTCCACTACCTCCAAACAATGATAGAAAAAAATGGGGTTAAAAATAAATAATTGTTATATATTTATCATTTTTATGGTTCTAAAATAGTAAATTATATTACACCTTTTTCCCATTCCATATAAAATTTAATAATCAATCATACATATGTGTGGACTACCCCTTCTTTGGAACAATTGATTTTCATTTTTCTTCTTTGGGTCACCTTATATGGATGATCATATGGATATTACGAAAAAATAAATATGAATTTTACAATATGAATAATATTATTTTATAAAAAATAGTAAAATTTGTTAATGATATGATCAAAAAACATTCACTATTAATTTAATTTTTTAAAACGATCGAAGTAAGATAAAAATGATATCTTCATTCAATATAATGAATGTATATAAATTTTATTAACCATAAAATTAATTAAAATTATGATATATGACACTAATATACAATAAATAATATCTTTATCCTCATGTTATTATTATATTACAACTAAACCAACACATAATCACCCATTAATTAGGGTGTGTTCATGTTTTTGTCAGTTTGACCTCCTACTTGAAAAATACAATGAACTTAAATCATTAATGAAAATTAGGAAAAAAAACTTTTCCAAATATAATATAAATTTATAAATATTTATTTTCTATTCTAGATAGTTGATATCAAAATTTATTCCATCAATTCAGAAAATTCCCTTCAACTGATAAGAATTCATAAAACATGAATGTCATCGATTTCAACTAGATGGATTGTAACCAATTATACTATGAATTGATATAATAAATTTATAATATATCGTTGAAAATATTTTATAATAGATTATATGTCCTAATAGTGAAGGGATTTGGATATAAAATTGATATTAATATCTCTTCTTTTAATCTAGTTCAAATTTATAAGGATAACTTATACACAATGATGATAATAGGTAAAACTGAATATTATATATATATTCATAGAAATATTATTAATTAAGAGTATTAATAGTTATAGTTAATAATAAGGTTCTTTTTTATGTATTTAATGATATTAATTTAGTTTTTCATGACATTTCATTCAAGTATATAATGAATATGAACCAAGGTAGGGGTTTTCATATCAAAATCCAATATTTTAGACTTGTTTGGTAGTATAAACCCCATTTAAATGTATTTTATACAATTACTGTTATAGATATAATTTTATTAATTATATTTTATAAATTTTGTTTGGTGATAAATTAAAATCTAACTATTTTAAGGGTTTTTGATTAATGTGTTACCCAGGTTGCATGAGTTTCCATGGAATCAATTATGATAATTTGAGACAAGTTACATGTCATACAACATGATACATGTCATGAATATTGTTTTTTTGTAAGAGATCTAGTTATTTTATCCCATAAAATTATTATATGTTGATTCTTTGTAATTCGTGGGGTAAAAAAAGCATATCATGTAACATTCTTTAATTTTTTCACTCAATCCCAACCCTAGTCATAAGAGTTATGGTAAATAAATTTTAATTAATAGTGTTATTATCAGTCACATGAAATTATTTTATTTAAGAGGTATACATTCTAACCATTGATTATATTATGTGTTATTCTCTCTTTTAATACAATTTTACGACATGAAAAAATTCAACTGTTTGAAGACACATCGAGTATGTTTCTTATAATGAATGTTGGTAACCAAAGTCTTATTTCTATGTTTCGTATTATTTCATCCTACAAATATGTCTCTCAATAATGGGTTACCCAAATATATCATTATATTAAATGGTATTTTATAATCCTCTTTGGGACAATTATGTTATAATATAAATGAATTTTTTTCCCATTAAGTGTGTTTTAGACAATTGAATTTTGAAAATAATAAAAATGGGGGTTCCATTCAATTTCACATGTTTTTTATTTATCTCATAATTTCTCCAAGATTAAATTTATGTATCTAAAATGATCAATTATTAAATATTATTTTAAAAACTAACTTCTTTCAAAAGGATTTCAAATAAACCCTTCAAATATTACCCAAAAAATCAACATGTATATTTTTTTTTACATCAAGGTTCAGGATGATTTAGAAATGTTCATTTATATTTACACATATATATTACATATAATTTTTATAATGAATTATCCTAATAGGGTTTTTCAATCACTATTTATCCAATAATATGTGTGTGTGTGTGTGTGTGTTGTGATATGGTTGATTAAAATCATTGTATCGAACCATTTGATACTTGATTCCTTATTTGGGGACACTGTTGGATATTTTATTTTTAAAATATATTTTTCACCCATGAAAACAACCTTATATGTTTACTTCATTAAACTATGGTCTTGATCATGGAAAATCATTAACACGTATTCTATTGGAGAATTATTATCATGTTATTATAGAATTGATATATTTTTATAGACATATCCCAATATTTACTAAATATTACAATTTTAAATAATATATTTTGGATAACGTTCACCAAGAACGAATGTTATTCTATAGAAATACTAAAAATTATTATCATATAATATTGTTTATTACAATATAGATAAATTTTATTTCTTAACTATGTAATGTTTGACCATCCACCTTCTCTCTCTCGATGGGTTATGACAATGTTATCAATTTTATTGACATGTAGAAAAATATTGACATTCTTAATGATTATTGACTATTAATAGATTTATTTATTATATATTAATTATTTATCTTTCATTATATTAATGGGATGTTTTATTCTGTAATAGGTTCCTTATATAATCATATGAAAATTCTTATTAAACCGCGTGGTTATTGAATTTGTCTTAAAGATGTGATAGGTGTATCCCATAATTATATATTATATTGATGCATCAATAGGTTTCATGAGATATATTAGGTTGTGATTTGGAGTACAATTATTCCTATAATGGGATAGTGTCTTAGAAATAGGCCTTCATATAATGTTTTTGATGGTCAATGTTATGCATTCCATCAGTATGATATCAGTATTATTGATATCCAAGTATTAATTTTTTATCATGGATATATCAAATACTCAATTTAATGTGGATTATATCTTCTAGTAGTATACATATTCCTTCTATAAAATTTATGTCATCATTGTGCCTTGATTTCTTTAGTTATATATTTTACTTTATAATTTATTTGAGCTCCCCTTATTATATATCCATTTTCCCAAGCTATAAAGATTATTATCACACTTGAAATATTTATATGGATACAACGTGTGAAATAATTTCTGATTTATTTGAAGAATCATTGTAGATTAAGTAGTTTTGAATGTAATGAAAAAAATAGTATCTGTTTGATATAAATAATATGTTATTTATTAGTTTATGTTTTTTCGTATTTTTATAAATCCAAAAACTGGAAAGGATCCTTGTAATGTGTGAGTTAAAATAAATATTTTTGTGAGTTTTTAGTTAATGGATGTTTATACCAAGTATTTTACATGTTTTATCAAATTAATTATATAATTTATTTATTTATGCAATTAGATCTGAGTGTGTGGGTCTGGGGTGTAATAGTTAATATCAAAGTAATGGTTTAGATCGATTTATAGATTAGAATTATTATTGAGGGTAATATAAGGAGTGGGATATCATTATTGATCATAATAAATAATCATTTGGGATAATATATGATTAAATGATAATAAAATGTTGAAAATTTTATTTAGATGTTCGGTTAAGAGATCATTAGTTATAATACTATAAAAAGGCCAAGTGTACTATGAAATCCTTAATATTTATTAACTCCATGAGTATGTTGTTTTATGGAAACTAATTCTTATCTAGATAATGTAAAGGGGATACCCATGTGACAATGTTTTATATAGTGGTAATCATACAAAAATATATTAATTTATAATTTAACAGATTTCCACTATTGTGAAATATGTATGTGCCTAAGATATAATATATTAATAGAAACTACTATGGGATATTATTTGGTAAATAACCTCCTCTTTAAGATCCATTAGAAATTGTTTATTTCAAAATTATATTAAATTATTATGTTAATCAATAAAAAATAACTTAACTATTAGATAATTTTATTATACTAGATATCCTAAATGATGATATTAAGGTATTACTATAGAATACATGTTAGTATTCGGTTATCAAAATCATATCATCTTATAATCATATTTTATTAATAATTATTTTGGGTTTTTGAATGAGGTAGAAACATGATCTCAACAATGAATCTTAGAATGGTTTGTACACAGAGAGAATTATGTATTTAAAAAATAATGGATCATTCCTAAATTAATAATATTGTTATTGAATGATATGATGGAAAATGTGTGTTTATTAGTCTTACATAATGTTGTGAAATTAATATTTTAATAAAAATTAAATGTTGAAACTCTTAGAATTTTTCATTAGTGAGTGATATTTATCTTTTAAATTGTATTATATTCAAAATTTTATTGTAGATTATGTGAAATAGATAAGGATAATTCTAAAATAAATTTTCTTGAATGGTTTGAAATAATATATTATATGATATCAATTACATTAGGAAATTATTGTATATAATGGTTGTATATTTTTAGATGAATATTAATGAACATATTTTTTGAGGAATGGATAAATCTAATGACTAATATAAGACTGATTTTTATATAGTAAAAGGTGAATTTATTTAAAATAAGTATGTTTTATAATATTGGTTACATTGGAATTGATAGTTTATTCAAGATACATTTTGTGGTGTTTATATAGTTTTTCCCATATAGATATATATAGTCTATATTAGGGCTTTATGAAGTACAGGATGAATTGAATAGGTAATTTTTTAACGAATATGTGAATTCTCTTCTGTTTATTGGTTTGGATATTGAAATGGTGTTTGGAAAACTATGTTTCAGAAAATTTCAAAATAGGTTTCTTACAAACAAAGTTACAAGATTCCATGGATGATTAATATTTTCTGAATAATGTAAGTGAGATTTCATATTAGAGGTTATAAACCAAATTATTAATAATTTTTCCTATTATAGGTCATAACCAAAAACATGGATATGTAAAGATTTCTCTCAATAGCATTCAACATTGAATAATAATAAACTATTTGAGGATAAAATTTATTTCTGTGGTGGAATATATCATCTAAACATTTCTCTATATATTATCCATAAATAAATAATTAAATAACATACTTAACATGTAAAATTGAACAAAAAAATCTATTTTATGTTCAAATAATATTTCACAATTAAGGTATAGTCCTTAATTTTGTGGATATGAAAGGAAGTACCTATATTATAAAATATATAAAATAAATGAATGGAATTGTGTAGAATATGTGCCTATAATGAATCAAATTTATCTAATCATGGTATAAAGGTAACATCATTAGTTTTTATTCAATATGAATCATGTAAGAAACATGAACAATTTCTATATGATTGAAATATTATGTTTAAGATAATAGAAATTAATGTTATATAAACATGTAATAAAAAAATTTATATAATTAGATATATCATGATTTTAATTACTTTTTGAATGATTAATTTACGATTAAAAATTTATTTTCGATAAATTGGAACTGATTTCAAGAACCCTTGAATATAATGAATAGATAATAGTTAAATATATTTATTATAGGTATAAGGGGTTAACATGAAGAAAAAAATCAATGCAACACCATATTAACCTACTAGTTTAGGCCTTATCCTTCCCCCCATTGATTAGAAATAACCCATTAGACCTATGCATTACATATTAAGCTGTTATAAGGCCTATAGGATTTGTTTCTATTAGATGATATTTTTTAGACTCCAAAAAAGTGCTCATAGTCCCTTAAAATTATAACCCATAAATCTTTTCATTAAATATTTAATAAGACTTTATTTATTTGTCCTACCTATAAATCTCACCCTGTCACTGCCAATATATTTGTTGGGACCTTTTCCTCAAACCACCATCCATTGACTCTCCTCCATCCAACAACCATCACCTGCCATATCTCCCATTGAATTCCTATTTAGTGTATGGAACACCTATATATAACCCTCCAATAGAACATTCCAATTGATTTGTGTTTTAGTTCCTCACCTACACTATGAATATAAGTCTCAAACCAGCCTAACTACTATTTTCATCCTTATTGAAGAGTGTGGCTCTGAATGCGAACTAGCACAATGTGCATTCAAAACCATTATCACTGCAACTCATCATTATGTACATCGACCTATATATTCTGGATGTGTATTAAACCCATATTATAGAATAATCATTCAAATCCATCTAACCACACCCACTAACATATGGGAGAAAGAATCCTATCCTCCCAAAATGGGGGGATTCATGGCGGGTCGAGGGATTTTATCCCCTCATGTCTAATACCACAAATGGGGTATAGGTTCTAGACACCATCACCACCATTTCTAGGTGATAATAATCTATATTAAAAACATAAAAAATAAAATAACAATAAAATAGTAAGTAATTGATATGAAATTAGATTCAATAATAAATAACATAAAAAACTATTTTCCAATATGAAATATTTTATGCTATATTTTGAGAATTTATGAAAATATTTAATTCTAAAATTTTATAAATTTAATTTTTATAAAATATCGTGACTTTTGGATTTAGTAACATTAAAATTTAATTAAGTTATTTTCTCTGATTTTTCTAAAAATAAGGATTTTCAGGAGAAATATCATTTAAATAGACAATATGTCTTTTATAACAATATTTGTTTTTTATTACAAATGGTGGAATGAAATGGTAACGAACATCATTCCCCAAATAAACTTATTAAAATAAAAGTATTACATTGCATGCTCTAGGTGTAATTAATTTAAAAAAACCTAAAAATTATTTTGGTACATGATGTAGGATCAAAGAGGGGTAAATAACAGCTCACTCAAACTGCAAAAAACCTCATGCCTTTAAGTAAGCAAACAAATCAGACCAAGGGTGCAACAACTCCAAGCATGCTTCAATTCCACAAGAAATGCTTCCATCATGAGGCTAGAGAGAAGGGAACTGAAATAAAAAAATCATAAAAAGAGCCAAAAAAACAAAGTGAGATCAATCTATTAATGTTCTAGAACTATAAAATGAATATAACTCCCGTCAGAAGTAGTTCAAGAACAACTAGAATGGGAAGACACAGCAAGCCCTATCACACCCAAAATAGGTGAAAACCAAAAATTTTTAAAGAATTTTCTTTCCAAAATCCCTGATAAGACGTCAATGGGGATTTTTGTGTTGACATTAGGGATGAAAGAGGCTTGGTCTTCCCCAAGTGGGTGACAGATCTAAAAAATACCCTTAAAAAAGATGCCAGACTATATCATGTATCCTTCAAACATGATGAGAAGACATCTTCCAAAGGAAGAAACAGTAAGTATCTTCAATTAAACATCTAAAAAGAGAACCAGAATGAAATCTAGCCCCAATAACCCTTGTATCTCATCAAAAATAGGTCAAGATCCATAGGATCAGCTTAGTATGAAAGCATTGACGCAGCCAAATAAGAGAAGAACCATTTTACATAGTACATGAATTAAAAAAATGTAAAAATGCTATGAAAACCAACTGGAAACATAGCAGCACAGATCGGGAAATTCAGGGAGTTTTGTGGGACTCCTACATCAACCTCTTATTAAACATTCGACGTTTAATATCAAGGTATATCTCTAATTATTTTTTTCACTTTTAAGCCATTGATAAGATATTTATTCCTGTTAATCCTTCACAACTGGGTCAGAGTCTTAATTCAGATTATCATCAAGATGTTCAATAGAAGAATCAACCTCTATCTATGGAGGTAAATCTGTAGCCATTTTTCGGGATGCATCAAAAAATGGTAATTGTTGAATCAACCACACATGTTGGTGTTGTAACATTATTGTTTTACTTTCAAGAGTCCTCAAGTGATCTCATAACAATTCTTCATTCAAGTTGAAATTAATCCCTTTATTTTTTTGAGGAATGGGAGTAATGAATCCATTATCACCCACTACTTTTTTCCCTTTTAGAGTGCTTAATTTTAAGACATCTTCGTCATTTAGTGTGGCTTTCTCATTATCCTATGAAGAGTTCAGTACATACTAAGAAAGTAATGAGACAATATCATTAGAGGGTTCATAATCCTCAACAGTGTCAGCCTCATTTCCCTTAATGATAATGTTATTGTCATCCGGAATGGATGGATCAGGACTAGAAATATGAACATATATGGATTTTAAAACATTGATGTTATCAAGAGCATTAACTGCCTGAACATTAGCGTCCATCCTTGTGGAATCCTTTTCCACTCAAATTGAATTGAAATATGGCAAGGTAGGAGCATTAATCGCATATTATTTCATAATATGACCAATTTTTTATCATTTTTTATTTTAGGGTGGTACATTTTCAAAGCCAACATCTTGTATAAACCCATTTTCTCTATTTTCTATCAAAACCTACAATGGAAACAAATGAGAGATGTCAACCTTTATATAAATACAAGAATCTGAAGGACATGACATATTTATAGTGGCCAAATCATGCTATATTAAATGTATGAATAGTTTAGTAATGGTGAATAATGCACACTGCTTGAACATGTGTAGAGGAAAAAATAGGAAACCAATCCAGATAGTAATGATGGGGTGTAACGACCCAAACATTCATTAATGAAAATCCCTCTTGATCTAATTAAATGTACGGTTATGTGAAATGTTTATTTAAAATGAAATCTTATTTGGTTTCATGTTATGAATAGTGGCAGTTGTTAATATAGACGTTGAACAGTGATCACATGATTATTATGAATATAGGGCTTTAATAAATCCAATTTACATAGACAAACGAAGTGATGGCCTCATCCAGTAGACTTTCCCAAAACGAAGCCCATTTTTCAAAACTCAGAAAAGAGGTGGAATCATTTTGCATCTCTATTGACCAAGACCAAGCTGATCTTCAATAGGTTAAGCTCTAGTGGGACCACCTACAAGAGAGGTGGAAGTTGATAGAGATTACCACTCGAGCAATGTTATCCGAGCCACTACAAGAGTCTATCACCATCGCACACCTTACTCTTCAGTCTTATGTGGGTGTAATAAGTGGTTATGTAACATGACCATAGCACTATGGTTATGTACACTATTTTTTATATAATAATGAATATATTTTCATGTTATTTTTGTTACATTGTAAATAGTTTTTAATGCTGAAATAGTGTTTTTAGATAATATTCAACGAATAAATCTATTTTGATGAATTAAGTGATTCATGTGTTAAATAATATTTTTAATAAAATATTATTATTATTGTTAATTAAATTTTTGTTAAATATAAATAATCGTATAATTTTATGAATGCAAATGTACTTTTTAATAAGTTTTGAAAGCCATTTTTGTCAAAACCCATGAATTTTCGATAAATGTCGATTTTTATTTCAAAAGTTAAAATTAATATAATTAAAAAATTATTTAGATAAAATGAATATTATTTCTTGAATCAGGATGTCGAAATTATAAATTGGTTAATTTTCCATAATTTTCAGAGATAATCAAATTATTTGGTATAAATAAAATACCATTTAAATATATAATGTGTTTTATGACAACATAACGACCCAATATTGATGTAATAAAATTATATAAGCCATATGTTGTGCCAATATATGTTTTACCATTAAAATAATGTTATTTTGTTTTTGTTTTACTTATTTTAAAAACCCTTCAAGGCTTATTAAACATGTTTTTTTAAGTTGTTTTCCTTGGGAGTGTGACTCACCTCCACATATGCAACCCCATTATTTTATAATGTCAGGAATTTGGACTTATAAATTATTTTCTTACACTTCCCTTTTGTAAAAACAGTGGTCAAAAACCATGGTCTGGTTTGTGGATTGAATTAGTTTAATGTGAGGTGTCCGAACCCAAAATAATAAAGAATTCTTTCACTTTCCTATATAAACCATCCCAAGCTCCAACTTTTTCTTCACTCAAAGCCTTTTTAGTTCATCCATCCACTGCTCTAATATCCATAGAATCCTCCCAATGTGCCCCAATCTCCCATTAAACATATCTCAAGCCTCTCTCAAGCTTTTGGAAGCACACTTCCATGTAAGGGTTTTCCTTCCTTTCCCATTTTTGTCCAATTTTCATAATTTTGTTATGTCCTTTCAATTTCAATTATAAATTTTTTGGTATGGTATTGAACCTCCCCCATACTTCCATATTTATGTTTAAATTATGGGTGACCAATTTCTGTCTCATTAAATGCCTCCAATTAACACCTGTTACTGTGCCGAAATTCCGAAAGGAATTTCTCTCTACTCATTTAGATTAAAAAAATTCATTTGTATAATGAATCTAAATTCCATTATAATTGTTGGAACATGTATCTATATGACACCATTAATTTCCATTTTATTTGAATATGACTAGAAACCCATTTTCTCTCATCAACCATTTTTATAAATTCTTACGTCACGCTGTTACGCTACCGAAATTGCACCGATTTTATAAACCAATGTCATTGGATAGTGTATACCATTCCCATTTCCCTATCAAGGGTATTCTCCTTTATACACAATTGCTTATTGATTATATGGTTCCATTTTTGAATTAAAAATTCTTTTATCATGGAATAAATTATTATTTTTAATGAATCTATGTTATCTAATCCATGTGGCAAACTTATGGATGAAATTAAATGTTTAAAAAGGGTGTTCCCTCATAATGATCCATTGAATTGGGTAAAGTATAGTATCATGATAAGTCATATGAAATGGGTGTTTACTCATGATAATTCCTGTGCAATGAGGTTTTACTCGTGCTACATGTTCAATGAGGATTTACTCAAGCTCCATGTGCAATGAGCCTTGTCTCATGCTAACTCCATGTTAAATGTTGTTTCCACATTTCCATGTTATGATTATCTAGGTTTATCATGCCATTATGTTTATGCTTCTATTATGATTAATTGATATTCCTATTGTCTAATATGTATTTTATTCCTCATTTTATTCCATGATTATTCCATTACTGGGCTTTATAGATCACCATTTTCTTATTCATGTCCTCAGGTTATCTCATGCAATGCTAAGTACGAGGGAACGTAGTGTCCATGTAGAGGTAGTTTTCAATCAAGATGTTTTATTTCATGCTTTAAGTATTTATGTAATGTTAATAACCCCAAATATAGTATACCTCTCAATATTCCATGTTGAATCAAGTGATTGTTTTATGTAATAAATCTAGTTACTGTTTGAAAAAAAATCATGGTTTCCATAGTTGGTATTAAAGGATAGGTTTAGTTATTTTTGGGATTAGGATTAGAGAACCCTAATAATGCCTTAGAGAAAATATTAAGTATAATAAAAACATCCCTATGTTTTGGTGGGTATTGAGTAAGTTATTTATCCATCAAATACATCCCTGTCTGGATTCGAGCAGGTAGAGGTGGCTCTGGCATAGATGTATCATTGGGGTAAAACCCGAAAAAACCATATTGAACTACACTCAAATAGGAACTAGTCCACGACAACAGGCCTTTATGCACTCTTTTTTATGACACTCCTGGTGGATTTGCGTTGCTAAATTCACAAGATTAGTATAAACGATTATTAAGGGAAAATGACCTAAGAATATTTGTTAGAAAGTAGATCATGGATAACATAGACTGAAAAAAATAGATTTATATGTTAAGGAAATAAGGGTTATTTATAAGTCATCAGTTTTGTCCATGTATTAACCTTTATGTGTTACCCCTAACATTCCTTTTATTCTAGCCAATGGTCAGTAATAGAGGACTTGGGCTAACAACCGATGTGAATATCAATGTGATGACTGTACTAATGAGATGCCCAATCCAAGGGGTGCGGGACTCACAAACTTTTTCATTCTTCTATCTCAGATAACTCAAGATTTGAATAGAATCATTGGTCTAGAGGAACATTCAACCCCCCCCCCCTTAAGAAAGAACAAGTCGCCATCTGGAGATTTATGAGACAAAGGCCCCCTAAATTTAATGGACCATTTGATCCCTCAATCGCTGAACAATGGATCAAATCCATTGAAAATATATTCTCCATCATTCAATGTTTTGAATAAGAAAAGGTTATCATAGCTTCTTATCATATGGAGGGTCAGCTGATCAATGGTGGACATTGATCAAAAATACAAATCCCTAAGAAGAGATTGAGTCATTTTAATGGAAGGATTTTCGGAAGATGTTATTTTGATAAATATTTTCTGCACACCCTCGGGCTTAAGATATAAAGGGACTTCCTTGCCCTCAAGAAAAAAGACAACAAATCTATAGGAGTGTATGAGGAAAACTTCCCATGGAATTCATGATACGCTTATGGATTTGTCATTACCCATGAATGAAAGGTTTAATTCTTTTTTGGTGGGCCACAACCTAGCATGTGGATAACACATAAAATCTGTGACTTCAACAGCTATGAAAAAATTGTCTGATGTGCCCTCATGGTTGAAATGTAGATCATAGAATCTTAGGGGTATAATGGGGATAAAAATCATAAGGTGGAGTTAAATAGTAGTGGTTCGATGGATAAATCCAATAGTGCTATGAAGATCTCGTACCCCTCTTGCCAAAGGTGTGAAAAGAAGCACCCCAGAAATTTATTAAAGGGTACAAGAAAATTCTTTAGGTTTGAAAGAGAAGGGAACCAGGCTGTTAAATGTCTAAAAGAAAGACATTTGGCAACGAAAGAGGAGAGTAACTCTCCATTTGATACATAATGGGTGGTTAATTGATATAACTGCAAAGAACTAGGAAATCTTGCAAATCATTTCCATAAACCAAGTGTTTTTGGAGGCAACCAACAACTTCTAAAGTAGTAAAGGTGAGATTTTTCCATCACTACTTCCGAAGTGAACCCCGACAATAAAGTGGTAAAAGGTACGCTAGTTATTCATTGAAGAATATAAGACATACATTTTTATTCTGATTATATGCATTCTTGTATGTCTTGAATGTTTATAAGAACAATACCATCACCAACAAAAATCATGGAAGTGAAGATGTCAGTGAGTACGGAAAATGGTGCGATTATTGTATCCCATGAATATAACTCCTCCCAAATCATAATTTTTGGATTGAACTTCTCGGAGAACCTCATCATACTCCCTCTGGTAGAATGCTATCTAATAATGGAATGTATTGGCTTTCCCTATATAGAGCCATCAAAAATTCCCATGAGAGGGAAATCACAATCCATGTGGATAATCGACCCCTGATTCGTTACAAGTGCAAAGAGGAAGATAAATATTCATTATCTACATCATCTCAAGAATGGATATTACTGCCCTATGAGCATGAATATATAGCTTAGATGATTGAGTCCATGGAAGAAACCATCCATGAAGTCATGACTATTGTGAGGAAATTCGTTGAAGTGTTTCTTGGGGAATTTTCCGGTCTTCCTCCCAGAAGAGATGTTGAATTCTCAATTGAACATATACTGGGGGTGTTTCCAATATCCAAAACTCAATATAAAATGGATGTTGTGGAGCTTGAAGAGCTGAATAATAAACTTCAATTGTATCTGGATAGAGGGTATATATGCCCAAGTGCATCACAATGGGGTGTACCATTCCTCTTCGTTAAGAAGAATGATGTATCAATGTGCCTTTTCATTGAATATTGTCAGCTCAACCAAATAAAAATAAAGAACAAGTATCCTCTCCCATGAATTGATGACATGTTTGATCAACTGTATGGAGCACAATACTTTTCCAAGGTTGATTTGTGGTCGAGATATTATCAAGTAATGGTGAATATGTAAGATATCCCCAGGAATGATTTTCATACAAGATACGGGCACTATGAATTCGTATTAATTTCATTAGGACTCACTAATGATTCAGTAATCTTCATAGAATCAATGAATTGACTCTTTAGAGATTACCTTGACAAATTTGTGGTAGACTTTATAAATGATATTCTAATTTACTCCAAAACCAAAGAGGATCATGAGGAGCATCTAGGAACTATACTAGAGACCTTGTAGAAGGACAAGCTCTATTCCAAGTACAACAAGTGTGATTTCTGGTTGAAGGAGTTATCATACATAGGCCATATCATCACATGAAATGAGATATCAATAGATCCCTCCAAAACAGATGCAATTGAGGGATGACCGAGGCCGACGTTGGTAACAGATATCCATAGCTTCTTGGGGTTATCTAGTTATTAACAACAATTTGTGAAAAATTTCTCAAGATTTTCCAACCCTCTTACCAAGCTAACACGGAAGGGATTAATGATTTCTTGGAGTGTTGAATGCGAAGAAAGCAACATGGAGTAGAAAAAGTGGCTTATCATTGTGTTCGTGCTCACATTACCAACAAGTGGAGAACATTTCATGGTATTCATTTATGGTTCGAAGCAGGGTCATGGATGTTTGTTGATGAAAAATTTCAAATTCATTGCCTATGATTTAAGGCAATTAAAAGTTTATGAACAAAACTATCCAAAACATGAACTCGAGCTAGCTGTAGGGATCTTCGCATTGAAAAATTTGTGGCATTATCTCTTTGTTGAGAAGTGTGAAATATATACGGACCACAAAAACCTCAATTATATATTCTTATATAAATATTTGAATATGCACCAAAAAAGATGTTTAGAGATGATCAAAGACTATTAAAACTAAATCCATTACCAACCTTGGAAAACGAACAAGGTGTCATATGATCTAATTAAAAAGGACCCAAAAATTCCATCATTGATGAGAATTGAAAAGGATCCAATCATCGTTTATTTTATTAGGATGGGCAATGGAATCATAAATAAGGGAACATCATCAATCCTATCACAAATTATTGCTTAACCATAACTTGTAGAAAGGTTAAAGGATGCTAAAAAAGATGATGTGGGAATTCAGGGAAAAGTGGAAGCTATTGGAAAAATTAAATCCCTAGTGTTTAATATTAATAAAGAAGGAATTGGGAGATTTTGGAAAAGACTATGTGATCTATCTTGTCTGGAGTTGAAGAAGGATCTTTTGGATGATGCACATAGATCAAATTCCACTATTCACCCAGGAAACACATAGATGTATTGAGATCTTGGATAGAATTATTGGTGGGAAAATATGAAGAAGGAGATCGCTGAATATACATCAAAGTACCTGGTGTGTTAGCAGGTGATGGCAGAAAGGCATAAGTCTTAGGGGATGACGCAACCATTTCCCATACCATAATTCAAATGGCATAACCTCACCATGGACTTTATCCCCACAATTTCGAAGACATCCAATGGAAATAATGAAATATGGGTTGTTCTAGATCATCTTACAATGTTTGCAAACTTCACTGCTATTCGGGAGGATTTTTCATTGGTACAACTTGAAGAGATATATATCAGGGAAGTGGTAAAAATGCATAGAGTACCACTATCTATTATCTCTGATGCAGATCCAAGATTCACCTCTATGTTTTGGAATAGTCTTAAACATGATCTGAATACTAAACTGAACTTCAATACGGCCTATCATCCTCAAACTGATGGCCAATCTGAGAAGACTATCCAAACACTTGAGAACATGTTGAGGAATGGTCAATGGACTTTAAAGGATGATGGGATCAAAATATTCCTCTAGTTGAGTTCTCTTATAATAACAGTTTCTACTCGAGCATCCATATGGAACTATATGTTTCCCTTTATGGGAAAAGGTGAATAACAATAGAATGTTGGGATGAGGTTGGTGAGCGTAAGCTGCTTGGACCAGAAATGGTCGATGAAATGGTGAAGAAGGTGAAAACCATTTAGTAGCATATCATCGAATCCTAGAGTTGACAAATGAGTTATGTAGATAACATTCAATAAGACCTTGAGTTTAAATATAGAGACACAATATTTCTACACATATCTCTATGGAAGAAGGTCACGAGGTTTTGGAATAAAGGTACGTTAAGTCCAAGGTACATCGGCCCCTTCGAGATTCTTGATCGTGTAGGGGATGTGGCCAATTGACTAGCACTTCCACCTAATGTGGCCAAAGTACATGATGTCTTTCATGTATCCATCTTAATGAAGTACATACCGGAAACTCCACATGTACTATCTTCAGAGGTGGTACATTTAAATGATGATCTATCTTATGAGGAGAAACCTGTAAAGATCATAGACTTTAGTGAAAATGTTCTACGAAATAAGATAATTCCTCTCGTCAAGGTGTTGTGGGGAAACCACATGTTATATGAAATGACGTGGGAATCAGAGGAAGTGATGAAGAAAAGTTACCCGCATTTGTTTTAGTGTGCGAAAAAGAAAATTAGAGGGTGAAATTTCTTAAGGGGGGAAGATTGTAATGACCCAATAATTCATTAATGGAAATCCCTCTTAATAAAAATAATTTTCTCATTATGTAAAATTTTTATATAAAATGTCAACTTATTTGGTTTTATGTTATGAAATGTGACCATTGATAATATAGTCATTGAACAAAGATCACAAAATTAGTATAATTATAGGGATTTTGAATCTAATTAACTCAAACAGAGGAAGCAATGGTCTCATCTAGTGGGCATTCCCCATATGAATCCCATTTGTCAGAACTCAGAAAAGAGGTTGCATGATTGGGAATCACTCTTGACCAAGACCAAGCCGAGCTTCAACAAGTTAATATTGAGCATGACCACCTGTGATAGAAGTGGAAGTTGATAGAGATTACCACCCGAGCAATATTATCTGAGCCACCCCAAGAGTCTGTCACCACCGCACACCATACTTTTCAGTCTTATGCGAGTATAATAAGGGGTTATGTAACATGACCATAAAACTATGGTTTTGTAAATTATTTTTTTATATAATGATGAATATATTTTCATGTTTTTTTTGTAACCTTGTAAATAGTTTTTAAAGCTCAAATTGTGTTTTTAGATAGTATTCAACTAAGAAATCTATTTTGATGAATTGATGGATTTCTGTTTTATATAATATTTTTAATAAAATTATATTATTATCATTAAATGAATTTTTATTACAAATAAATGATCTTATAATTTTATTAATGCAATTGTGATTTATATTAAGGTTTGAAAACCATTTTTTGTCAAAACCAATGAATTTTTTATAAATGTCGGTTTTTATTTTAAAAGTGAAAATTAACATATTTTTTAAAATTATTTAGATATAATTAATATAATTTCTGGAATCAGGACAACAAAATTATCAAATGGTTAATTTTTCAAAATTTTCTGAGCCAATCAAATTTTTTGGTAAAAATTAAATACTGTTTAAATATATAATGTGTTTTATGGAATCAAAATGACCCAATTTTGATTTAATAAAATACTATACACCTTATGATTGGACAATATAAGTTTTTCCATTAAAATAATTTGATTTTGGGTTTGTTAGACTTATTTTAAAAATCATTAATGGACCCTTCCAGGCTTATTGAACATCTTATCTTTTTAAATTGTTTTACTTGGGGCTGTGACACACCTACACAAAAGAAACCTCTTTATTTTAATATGTTAGGACTTTGTAATTATAGAATATTATTTTAAAATCCCATTTGGAAAAGACCATGTGTGGTTTTTGGTTTGAATTAGTTTAATGTGAGGTGTCCCAACACTAAATAATAAAGAATTCCCTCACATTTCTTATATAAAGCCACACAAGCTCCTACTTTCATCTCATTAAAAGACATTGTAGTTCATCCAACCTCTTACCTACTCTCCCTAGAATCCTCACATGGTTCCCCAAGATCCCATGAAGTCTCTCTCAAGCCTCTCTCAATTCTTTGGAAGCACGCTTCCAAAAAACAGTTTTTCATCCGTTTTCATTTTTGTGCAATTTTATTAATGTTGTTATGCCCTTTCAATTTCAATTATAAATGTTGGGGTATGGTTTCAAACCTCCCCCATACTAACATATTTATGTTTTAATGATGGTATACCCCTTTCTCTCTCATTAAATGCCTCCCATGTACACCTATTACTATGCCGAAATTTTGAAAGGAATTCCTCTCTCCTCATTTACTTTGAAGAAATTCTTTTGTATCATTGATCTAAATTCCATTAAATTTTTTGGGATATGTATCTATATAACCCATATACTATAAATTTCACGTGAATATGGTGATACAACCCTTTATCTCTAATTAACCATTTTTATGAATTCTTATGTCATGCCGTTACGCTGCCGAAATTGCACTGATTTTCTAAGCCAATGTCATTGGGTAGTGAATACCATGCCCATTTCTCTATCAAGGGTATTCACCTTTATGCATATTTAATTATTTATTATAAGGTTCCATGTATAAATTACAAATTATTTTATCATTGAATAAATGATTATGTTATATGAATCCACGTTATATGATCCACGTGGCAAACTTATGCATGAAATGAAATGTTTAAGAAGGGTGCACCCTCATAGCGCTCCAACACATTGGGTAAAGTAGTGTATCATGATACATAATATGAAATGGGTGTTAAATCAATATAATTCATGTTCAACAATGTTATACTCGTCCTTCATGTGTAATGAGGATTTAATCATGCTCCATGTGTTATGATCCTTGGCTCCTGCTATTTCCAGGTTAAGTGTTGTTTCCACATTTTCATGTTATGACTATCAGGATTTATCATGCCTTTATGTTTATTCTTCTCTTGTTCTCTATTGATATGCCTATTTTCTAACTTTTATTTTATTTCTCATGTTATTCCATGATTATTCCCTTTCTAGGATTTATATCTCACCCTTTTCTTATGCATGTTCTCAGGTTATCCCATGTAATGCTAAGTACAAGGGAATGTAGTGGGCATGTAAAGGATGTTTTCAATAAAGATATAGTATTTCATTTTTTAAGTTGTTATTTAATGTTCGTAGTCCCCAAAGAAACTATACCTCTCGATCTTTCATGTTGTATCAATTGAAGGTTTTATGTAATAAATCAAGTTGAAGTTTGAAATAAATATAAGGGTTATCATATGGGGGGTTCAGAACCAGCATCAATGCCCGAAAACAAATTGAAAATATTCTTAAAAGATCCCCCAAAAGTCCATGAACCACCGGTCTAGAATCATTAATTGTATTGCTCCTTGGAAAAATGAAAGAGGACATGCCACGAATTTAGTAATCCGATTTGAAAATTATTGAAGCATATGCTTTCTAGGGTTTTAAGTAGAAACAATAATGAAGGATGATGCTGGATAAATCTTCCAATGAGAAAAAAACAATGATCAGAAGAGAGTATGTGTACCTCGTCATTGGAGAGTGAAATCTCCGATAGACCTCAATATTTATATTTTTTTGGAACAAAAAATTCGGAGATATTCCATTCACTGAGATCAACATAACCAGTGACGAAATTCACAAAAGATCTTGGATCTGAGATCCCCTTTTGAGTGGGATTGGTGTTTCATCTATGTTTTCCTGTGACTGGCGTCACTGCTTTATTAATAGTATAATTGTATGAATTATAAATTAACTAAACACATTCCAAAAAAGTATATTTATTTTACTAATATATTTATTACATTAAAAATGTTGTGTTAAACTTACAAACACATATTTTAAATTTTAGATGATAAATAATATTTTATAAGAAAATATTTGTAATACATCAAACGTTTTCATTTTAAAATTTAATTTTTTCATAATATTAAATTTTATAAAATTAAATTTATTTAAAATAAATAATAAATGGTTTAAAACTATCAAATAAAAAAAATTTTGTTTTACAAATAAATATTATGTTACATTAGTTAAAAACTAGTTATTAGGGTTAAAGATAAAATGGAAAAAGTAATAATTGAATGATTAAAGGGTATAGAACATGATAAAATATGGTATATATTTTAGTGTATAAGGTGTGAATTTATCATTTCCATTCCATAATAAATAATTTACTATTATTGGAGACAAATTTCTTGTTTAACACTTGATCCCTTTATATTAAGTTTAAATATTTTTGTAAATTTTACTCTCACCTCAAATTAAAAAGGCCTCTCACCACCCCTTCATGTCACTTCTTTAAATTTGTTTTTCTCCTAAAGTCGAACCAATTTTCATTCCCATATATAATTATTTCACTATATAAGTATTCATATATTATTATATTGTCTGAGGAAAACTATTTCTATATAATCATCCAAATATATCTCAAAGTGAAAAATATGAGAAATCAATTTTACCTAACATCTATCTTATCTATATTCATTTTAGATATATAATTTCCATATAGATGTTTAATGAAATCAATATTTATTATATACTGAATTTTTTTATTCTATGTTAAAATATATTGATCAAATTTTACATTTCCTATTACAAAAAATTACCTTGTAATTCATGCTTTCTATAGACTACCACACCCACAAACAAAATGTGATTCATTTTCAGTCACCACATTAATAGGGTTGCATGAAATTTCAATTTAATAAATAATAATAATATGTATATGATTTATTATTTTTAGAAAATAGTTAAAAGTATTTTTCCTTCATTCATTTCTTGGTAAAATAAAATTTTCAACCAGCTATACGTGTGGACTACGACATCCAAGAAACGATTAGTTTTCATTTAAATTATTATAATTACCCTACAATTATGGTAATATAGAATTCATTAAATTATAAATATTTTTTCATGATATCATAATGCCTTTTTATTAAAAATAGGATAACGTATTAGTGATATGATCAACAAACAAGAATAATTAATTCAATTGTTTAAAAAGGGCGAACTAAGTGGAAAATTATCTATTATTTTAAAGATCTTTTTATATAAGTTATATTATTTTTATAAATAATTACAATTATAATATATCAAAATAATAAATAGTAAATAATTTCATTAAGATTCTGGTGTTAATATATTATAACTGAACAACCACATAATCACTCATTAGTCTTGGTATGTTCATGGTTGGGTGAGTTAAACCACCTATTTGAATAATACAATGACATTATACGAGGAAGAAACATGTAATCATAATCACTGGTATTATAAAATATAAATGTATATATAATAAATTTTATAATCCTTGAGATGTTGTATTAATTTTTAATTTACGAATTGATGAAACACAATTTGATCGGCAATAACCATTAAAACATGATAATTGCTGGTTGTGACCTTAGAAATTGTAACCAGAAATACCATTAAATGGGATTATAGCTTTATAAAATATGATGGAACATATAGTACAGTTGCAAATATCATCTGAGAGTGATTTATTTTGAAAAAATAATATATACCAATAGATCTATTTTGGAACAAGTTAAAATCTATAAGGATTGCATACACTCAATGATCAAAATAGATAGAATATATATATTTATATATATAATTATAAAGGAGTATTAATACTATATATTGTTATGAATAATTTAATTGAGTATATATTATATGAACATAATTTAATTATTTAGGAAATTAGGTTGACGTTCAGAATGAATATTTACTGAGGTAAGGTTTTTTCATTCTAAACTCTCTTCTTTGAGTCATTTTTGATATTATTAACCTAATTACATTTATTTTGGGTATGTATATCATATTTTATATATCATATAAATAATTATATTATATTATAGTATTTCATGGTCCATTATTATTGTACTCATTTAAGGATTTTGATTAATGTGTTACTGAAGACACAATATTTTTCTTAATATCAATTATGATTATTTGAGACATATGTTAAAAATTATACACCCCATTTCAATGGTTTCATACTTTATGGATTACGTTTCAGATAATGGATATTGATAACTCGTCTATTCTTTTCTTGTGTTACAATCTTTTTTCAGAAACCACTTTCTTCTGGGATTGGTTTGTCCAAACATATTAATATAATAAATTGTATATTATAAAACTCTTTGTGGAAAATAATTTTTTGTAAAACATAATTTTATATTTTAATTAGTTTTTTTTTAAAAACATTTTTTGAGAATATTAATAACTTTTTCTCTATTAATATTCACATGATTTGTCTTATTACCAACATTTCTCCAAGATATACATTATTTATATTCAATGAACCATTATTGGAAACTATTTTTAATGTTAATACATTCCACATCCTTTATTTTCACCCTCTCCAAATTTACCTTTTCATGATTTATGTAAATTTTCATACTACATCAATGATTAAAAAAATTTTAAAAAATATTTCATGGGTTTTCATTGACTCTCCTTATAATTTAAAAAATGATTTAACCTAATAGGACTTATTTTTTTCTGATTTTTACAATAATATATATGTTTTTATATGTATACACGAATTTATGTTATAATTTGGGTTATTGAAATCATGGTATCAACTAATAAATTTCCAGAACCCATAGTTTTTTATACCATTCAACGATTTTTTGGTAAACATATTTGTTATCTATGACACCATCCTAATATGTTTCCTTTATTTTTTTGGTTTACATTCTTTTAAAACCATCCAATCAATTCCAATTAATGGATTATGATCATGATATCCTAGAATGGGTATAGTCATATACTCATTTATACATATATATTGAACATCACATTATTAAATAATGTATATTTGATTATGTTAAACTAGTAAGAATGATTTTATTTTTACACGAGGAAACATATCATCATTGTATATGTTTTCAATACAATATATATGATTACTGGAAAGTTAATTGTATTGTTTAACAATCTATCTTATTTATATGAGTGGGATATGACAATGTTATCCCTCTTTTATATGGGGAAAAGTTTTTTTTTGATGATTTATTACTTTTAATGCGGGTTTATTATGTATTAAAATTCAAAATATTTTTTATGCATATATAAATGTTTTATATAGTTATAGGTTCTTTATTAAATGATATAAAAGATATTTATGACTCATATTGATAATTATTTTACATAAACAAGTGATTGGTTGGGATAAAAATTATATAGACCATTAATGCATGGAATAGTATTATGACACAAAATAAGATGGATAATGATTTATACCTATCTCTATGTTAGGATAGTTTCTTTTTTGAATGTCCATTGATAAATGTTTTTTTGTATAAAATTATGAATTTGATTACTATGACATTAGTATTATTGAAATAATTTATTTCATTTATTTTCATCGATATAACCTTCCCTTATTTCATGTTCTGGCATAGTCAATCAATATCTAAAATATAACCCTTAGCAGTTGCATACTCACCAAAGTTCCATATATCCATTTCCAAAGGATCCCAATGTTACAGGTATTATATTCATGTAAAAATATTGTTAAAACCATAGTAATATTTTATCAAACCTTTATCATTTAAAATCATATCCACTTATATATTGAAAAACAATGTTTAGTATCAAACCCACCCATAAATGAATTTTAATAACATTCCCTTTATAAGAAACTATTTATATAGAAAATACCATAAATCATGTATTTCAAAAATATATTCATTTTTCATGTCAAATATTCCAATTTTATTATGAAAATTAGTGGATTATGTAGATGAAAAACAAGTTATTTGAATCAATCCAATGTTTTATCAACGGAAATCCCTTATAATAATTATTAAATATAGTATAATCCCATTAGAAGGAACATAGACATATTATGATACTAAATACTATGTGACAATTAAACATAATATTTCCACTTCTATCTTTTGAATTTTAAATATCTGACATACACGGTTGTGATCAGTATGATGATTCAATTCTGATAGGAAAAATATAATTTTTTGCAAATAGTAACCTATGCTTATGATTAGTAACCTACCCTTATTAATAGTAATATGACCCATATAAATTTTAAATTTTTCAAAATAAGAGTATTCTTACCCATGAATAATTAAATTAAATTTAGGCATCTTATAAGTGAAAATTTGAGAACAATAAAAGTATTGATATTTTTTGTAAGTCTTAAATAAATAATTATAAATATTAAATAAATTTAAAATAAAATTACTTTTCTTAAAAAATTTTCATAAATTAAATAATATATGAATTATAGATTTAAGATAATTTAATAAGACTTTATGTAATATTTGAAAGCATTGTAAAATCAGTTTTAATTTTAAAAACAGTATTTTTCAAGTAAATTTGGATTTTAATTAATTATTAAATTACTAAAATTTAAAAAAAAATAATCTTAAAAATGGAACTCAATTTTTGGACTCTATACGTTGATAAATGTTTTTAGTGATTTTTTGGGATTTTTCTAAAATAATTGATTTTTTGATGAATAGTGAAATACCATAATTTACAAAATAAGTTAATTAAGCTAATTATAGAGTCATGCATTATTTTCTATCAATGAAACCACTATTTGTTCGGGTTCACATGATAAAATTACTATTATTCGTCATGGAAGAGTCAATATTTATTTTCATATGCGGAAATAATATATTAATGAATTTTATATTGAGAAATCCCCTCTCCCCTCCACTATAAATACCACCCTTCACATCTTTATTTCCTCAAACCTCTCAAGTTTCAAGACTTGTCTAAATGCTACCCAAATAACTTCCAAAACCCATAACCCACGTCCATGTTCTTCTAGTATAATATATAGAGCAAGTATGGATTCATTAAGGAGGATCTAAAGTGGGGGATTTGAGAGGTAATTCATCTCTCCCTCTTTTTCCATTAAATTCCATTCAATTAAGTGTTTATTTCTAAATATATCCCCACCTATCATCATTCACATGGTATGGTAACTACAATATCATACATAAAATATAATTTTATGATTCAAATGGGATATTATATCATCCAACCCCCTTATCCTCCTTTTTTTATAAAAGAGAACGTTGTTCGTGAGGTGTTAATTTATCCCCTTCAAGAAGGACATGTTTTCAATTTCCATTACAGATTTTAGATCAAGACAATAAAAAATTTAATGGTTAAACCATATTATATTATTTTTATTATATCATATTTCATGTTCTGAATATAACTTATGTACATATTACTAAATGATTAATCAAAACAAGTTCGTTGTTGTCAAAACCTCTCACATTATCCCATACAATCATCATTTAATTCTTTTCTAATGATTCAACCAAATGGAATATAATATAATTATTTATAATCACATTTCACATACTTTAATTTCCTTAAAATTATGAAATTATAGTTTTGTATGTTTACACATGTTCTACACAAACTTCCATTTATGAATACATGTGAACCGCTCAAGAAAACCATTAAAACGAACATTCCCGGACAATGTTTTTAAACTCTATAACTCATCCAATGGCCCATAAAATAACATAATGAAAGAATAATGAACCGTATTCATGTAAAAAGTTTCTTTAATTGTCAATTAATGAATTTATTGTGGTTATACAAAACATTATAGTGAAGAAAACGTTCAGGTACAAGGTAACGAGAAAATCATGAAGACAATTATCTTTCTTCATGTTCTCCCTCATTCACTCAATTTTTGTATGGTCATTCCTAAAAAAAATTTATTTCCTAATTATCTTACCTTTTATATGATTTATATTCTTTCTAATAACATTTATATCAAATAAAAGTTTTCCAAATGAACTATTTTTCAAAAATACTACTTTTACTTCTCAGTGATGGTTGATGGTTATCATATAAAGTATGTTATTCCTACATAATTTTGGGAGCCCAAAGTTTATATATATGTAATTATGATATGAAACACATTCCATTACATTTTTTAGTTATTATAAATTTTTATATATGTTAATTTTTTAATTCATGATTAATGATAATGTAGGATGTGACAGGTGCGCCAAAAATTATATATCATAATATGAATGTTTAATGTGACGATTGAGCCCAGAATTATACAGTTCCCCAATGTATTTAGTAAATTGATAAATCTCATTAGTTAATGTGAAATGATTAGTGAACATGATTCTATATTTTTTTCATAAGTATGTTTGGTAGTTAACCACTAAGATATAATGTTTCATTTTTATGCATTGCCACATTCCTAGTATGTTATTAATCATTCCTCTCATGTTTAGGATCATTTCGTATGTTATGGTTATGCAGAAAAATTGTTAGATTTTTCTTATCTATATTCTTATAGGGCTTTCATCTCACCCATTTTGATTTCTATCCTTAGATGACTACATTTACTAAGGATAGGTCAAATTCCAATAATAATCTAGAGAAGAAGGAATTAATTAAATGTTTATCCTTTATGTTGTAATTATTATGTATGGTCCAATTTTTCCCAATAAATAAAACATTTAGATCCTCTATTTGTAATAATATTATTTTTATATTTTAAATTATGTATAAGTAATGTAAAAAATGTTTGGGTCGCTATAGTTGGTATCAAAGGTGAGGTTTAATAAATTTTGGAATTATGATTAATGAACCCTAGAGAAAACTTATAACAGCAGACTAATTAGAAATATGAACACAAAAATATTTACATTGAGATCATATATGTTATTCTTTTAGTATAAATTATACAAATGAATAAGTTATTTATGAATTTTTTTACTTATGTTTTCTTCTAACCTTTTCTATTTTCGATAATGGTGGGAATCAGGAGAAACCAGGACGACAACTCATAGGTGGGCCAATGCAATGATTGCCCAAAATACATACCCAATGATTTAGGAGGTTGAGATCAAAACATCATGGTGATGTTTACCAAACTATCTCAGGTTATGAAAAATAATCTTAATAATAGAAAACACCCTCCATCACAATAGAGAGAGAAACTGGATATCGTGTGTCTTATGAGGCAATAACTACTCACGTTTAGTGGATCTTTAGATCCACTAGTTACTGAGAAGTTGGTCAACTCCATAGAGAATATCTTTTCTCTTCTTCACTTTTCTATGATGCATATGGTGACACTTATCATTTATCATCTAGATATAGAGGTCGATCAATGCTCTTCATTGATTAATAATCCCAAGGAAATAGAGAAAATTGAAGATATGGAATGGTAAGACTCTAAGATGATGTTACCTAATAAGTATTTCCCATGAACACTTCGTACGAAGAGGGAGAGGGAATTCATAGAGCTCAAGAAAAAATAAGGAGAATCTATCACAGCCTGTGATGCAAATTTCACCAGTCATGCAACGTAAGGTTCATGTTTTGTTATCAACAACGATAGAAAATTGATAGATTATTTAGTTGATTAAAACCAAACCATCGAAAGGCTCTTACCGTTCAAGACATTGGGAGTTATGAATAATTTGTTAAATGTTATATCGAAGAGGAGATGGAATTTGGAGAATGATTCCATGGATATGGTGATAAGAAACCAAAGATAGAGTTTATTGTTGTTGTCTCTAATGAAAAATGTGAGAAGAAAACTCAACCACCCACATGAGAAAAATATGGGATGTTTCACCATGTGAACATCCTCCAAATGATGGATAAGTGCTTCATGTGCGGGAAAGAAGGACACCATGCTCAATAGTGTCTAAAGAAAATGAAAATAATGGAGAATGTTGTGGAAGGGAGCAGAGAACCTCTCATGGTTTGCTTCTACAACTGTCAGGAGAAAGTGAACTATACAAGAAAGTGAACTAAACCTCGTGTTCTCGAGGGTAATTAGCATCAGCATCCACCAAATACAAAGGAATAGGGGTAGGATTCTTCCATCACTACATCATAAGTGCAGAAAGATAATGAATTCATACAAAGTACACTTCTTATTAAATCTAGAATAGAAAAAGTATTGTTTTATTCTAGTTCTAGGCACTCTTTATTATAATTAAAATTTTCTAGAACTATAGAATCGAAGACTTGAAACCTTAATGTAGTGATAAATGTGGAAACACCAAGTAGTGCAATCAATGCAACCAAATCGTTTGACTCTTATCATATATGTGTATGTGGGATGACTCTTCTATAAAATCTCTTAATACTTCCCTTGGTGGAATTCAATGCTATAATAAGAATGGATCTCGTTATATAGATCATGTATCATCTTTTGGGAAAATGAAATATCATTTCATATTCTGAACCGTCCCATGCTCCTCTACAAATGCATGGAAGATTAGGAATATCCTTTAAAAAATCCGTTAATGGAATGGGTGTTGATTCCTTATGAAGAATCATTCCTCACCAAAATGGCTGAATCAAATGATTATACCAACCTTGTGGGAATGACTATCGTGAGTGAATACAATGATGTATTTCCCGAAGAGTTACATAGAATTCCCAATATTGCGATGTCGAGTTCTAAATAGAACTCATACCCAAAGCTACTCCAATCTCAATGATTCCTTATAAGATGGCTCCTATCGATCATGAAGAGTTAATGAAGCTGCTGCAAGAGCATATGGACAAAGGGTTCATATGACCTAGTGTATCACCTTGTGGTGTGATAGTGCTCTTTGTAATGAAGATGTATGGAATAATGTGGTTGTGTATTGATTATCGGGAACTAAACAGGATCACCCAGAAGAACAAGTATCCTAATCCAAGGATTGACGGCCTGTTCGACTAGTTATAAGGAACTTAATATATCTCAGTGGTAGAACTTTGTTCTAGATATCATCAGATAATAGTGAAGAAGAATGATATTCATAAGACTGACTTACATACAAGGTATAGAAACTATGAGTTTCTGGGGATTACATTCAAACTTACTAATGACCCTATAATATTCTTGGATTTGATAAATATAGTCTTTATTAATTACCTAGGACAATATTTAGTTGTGTTTATTGACTATATTCTCATCAACTCGAAAAAAATAGAGGAACATGGAGAACATCTATGACTTGTGTTGGAAAAATTGAGAAAGAATATGTTGTATTCCATGTTTAGCAAATGTGACTTTGGGATGAATCAAGTCACATTCTTGGGACATACGATCAAAAGTGAGGGAATTTATACAGACCATTCAAACAAATGTGATTGAGGAATGGCCCATGCCCTCTAGTGTCACATAAATCCATAATTCTCATTGATTAGTTTGGTATTACTAATATTTTGTGAGAAAATTTCTCAATATTTTCAACATCCTAACTATATTAACAAGGGAATGGGGAAAGTATGTCTGGATGGAAGAATATGAAGGAAGCTTCATGGAGCTAAAGCGAAGGCCAATCACTACACCTTTAATCACATTACTATAAAGTGGAGAAATTTTTGTGATATATAGTGATGCTTAAAAGAAATAATTGGGTTGCGTACTAAAGAAAAATGATAATTTGATTGCATATGCCTCACGGTTATTGAGGATACCTTAGAAGAAATACCTAATGCATGATCTAGAGCCAGAAGCTTTGATTTTTCCTTGAAAATATGGCGGCACTACCTTTACAGTGAGACATGTGACATATACACCGAACCAAAAATCCTAAAGTACATATTCCCAAAAAAAGAGCTGAAAATTATTCAAAAGGGATGGTTGGAGATAATCAGTTATTATGATTGATCTATTCAATATCATCCTGAAAAGGAAAATGAGGTAGATGATTATTTATACTGAATAGAACATGCTACTCTATCCATGTTACGGATTGAGAAAGACTATGTCTTATTGGATATTCAAAGGACAAATTTAGAAATCATAAGGGTAATGGATACATCCTACCTTGCACAATTAATTGGGAAACCAACCATCCAACAAAAGAATAATGAAATGTAAAGGGATGATTTTGAGATATGAAATATGGTGAATGTTGTAATGGAAGGGAATCATTAAGATTTCTAGATCGATGGTGTTGTTGTGATTCAGTTTGGAATGAGAAATTATGTGACTTCATCACTTGGGATAAAGAAGGAGATGTGGTATAAGACACATAGATCAACATTATCTATCCATCCTCGGAGTACCAAGATATATCATGATCTCTGAGAACACACCTAGTGGGATAAAATGAAGAAGAAGATTTCCAATTATATATCACAGTGTTTGGTATGTCATCAAGTTAATGAAGAGTGACAAAAGTACAATGGGATGATGCAATCATTTTTTATACCCACGTAGAAATGGGATGATCTCACTATGGACTTTTCCACAGGTCTCCTAAAGAAATCAAAGGTAAATAATGTGATATGTGTTTTGGTTGACCGACACACCATGACTACCAAATTTATCACTATTTGAGAATACCATTCGAATGAACAACATGCAATGAAATATGTTAAGGATGTTGTGAGACTATATATAGTTCCACTCTTGATTGCCTGTGATCATGATCCAAGGTTCACATCTAAATTCTCGAGGATTCTTCATCACGCATTGAGAACTGAATATAATTATAGCACGACCTCTCACCCCCAAACTGATGGACAATCTGAAAATACTAATAATATTTTTGAAGGCATGCTAGGATCCTGATCTATAGAATTAAAATATTTTTGATATTGGAATCTTCAAATGGTTTTGTTATCATACAAGAATAGCTTCCACTCGAGTACTTAGATTTCTGTATATGAAGCTTTGTATGGAAAGCGATGTATATCACCAACCTGTTTGGATGAAATTTGAGAAACAAATATAGTTGGTCCCAAAATTATGAAAGAGATGACAGAGAGGGATCATGTCATCTAGAAACACAACAATGCTGCTCAGCTTTGATAAAAGATCTACACTGATAACCATCTAAGGGGCTTGGATTTCGACGTTAGAGATAACGTCTTCCTTCCAATATCCCCAAAGAAAAGAGTCGTGTGGTTTGGGAAAAATGGATTCTGATCCCAAGGTACAATGGCCCTGTTGAGATCCTTGATCACATCGGAGTCGTGTCCTATTGGATTTAACATCAACCAAATATGTTTCAATTTCATGATGTGTTTCATGTAACACTCTTGAAAAGGTACAAACTAGATCCAACACATGAATTGAACTCAGTGATGCTACAACTGGAAGATGATCTCTCCTATGAGCAGTAGCCAGTAGAGATTCTGGACTAAAGAGATAAGGCTCTACACAACAAGAAAACCCACCTTTTCAAATTTTTATGGAGGAAACATATGTTTAAAGAATAATATAGGGAACTAGAAGAAGCAATAAAGTGAAGAACCCTCACCTTTTTGTGTAAAGTGAATTTTTGAGGGAGAAACATCATAAGGGGGAAGAATGAAATGAAGCAAAGTTTAATCAATGGAATTTATTTATAATTATTATTCCATATTATATAATTCCATTATGAATCACAGTTACATATTATGATACTAAATACTATGGGATAAATAAAAATATTTTTCCCACTTTTATACTTTGAATTTTGAAAATATGACATACGACGTTGTGATCAGAAAGTTGTATAGAGTTCGATTGGAAAAACGTAATTTGTGTTGAATATTAACCAAACATTATGAATAGTAACCTAAAATTATGAATAGTAATATGAACATTATGAATATTAAATCACCCAAAATATGAGTAACCTTACCCATGAATAATTAAATAAAATTTAGGCATCTTATAATTGAAAATTTTACCACAGTAAAAGTATTATTTTTTTATAAATCATAAATAATTAATTTTAATTAAATAATTAATATAAAATAAAAATTATTTTATTAAAATGTGTTCATAAATTAAAAAATATATTTTTTCTAGATATAGTAAAATTTTATAAGACCATAAGTAATTTTTGAATGCATTATAAAATGAGTTTTAATTTTAATAAATTTATTTTTAATATAAATAATTATTTTAATTAAATATGAAATTAATCTTATATTGAAAATTATTTTTGAAAAATGGAATTCATTTTTGGATTCTACATGTTAAAAAATTGTTTGGGTTGTCATTTGGGATTTTTCTGAAATACATGAATTTTTTATGAATATTGAAATGCCATAATTTACAAAATAAGTTAAATAAGATAATTATAGAGTCAACCACGATGTTCTACTGATGTAAGACAAATTTTTTTGGTTAAAATGATAGAATTACTATTCTTGGACATGGGATAATCTTTATTCCTTTTTTGGGGAATAATAAATTAATGAATTTTATATTGAGAAATCCCCTCTCCCATCCACTATAAACACCACCCTTAAAACACTCATTTCCTCACACATCTAAAGCTTCATGAATGTATAAATTCAGCCCAAAAATCATCCCTATCCCCAGCCCCACATCCAGAAGCTTCATGTCCCATAAAAATACGAAGCCTATCTTCCTTAAGGAGGTTCTCAAGTGGAGGATTCAAGAGGTAATTCTTCTCTCTCTCTTTTTCCTTTATATTCTTTTCAATTTCATGTTCATTTCCTAATCTCTCCCCACCTGTCATCATTCACATGGTATTTCAACTCCATTATCACACCTATACTATAATTTTAGGGTAATAATGTGATATTATATCATCAACCCCCTTCTCCTCTTTTTTTATTTTATAAGAGAGAACATTGTTCGTGAGGTGTTAATTTATCACCTTCACGAAAGACATGTTTTCAATTTCTATTAAATCATTCATATCTGTTAATGAAACTATTTTTATTGTTTAACTAGATTATATTATATTTATTATATCCTATTTCTATTATGTAAATAACTTATAAACATATTAGTAAATTATTAAACAAAACAAGTTAATTGTGGTAAAAACCCACCCAAATAAACCCAAACAATCATCATTTAATTCTATTATAATGATTCATCCACATGGTATATAATATAATTCATTATAATATCATTTTAACTTCTATAATATAATTAGTAACATGAAATATTAGTTCTTTATATTTACCCATGTTCTACACGAACATCTATTTGTGAATACAAGTGAACCGCCCAATAAAAACATAAAAACAAACATTCCAGAACAATGTTTTCTAAACTCTATATCTCCTAAAAAAGCACATAAAATAACTTAATTAAATAATAATTAAACATATTAACATACACAGTGTATTTAAATAGTTAATTAAGGAATCTAATGTGGTTATACATTACATTAAAATGATGAAAGCATTCGAATACAAGGTAAGGGGAAAATCTCAATCCTAGTTTTATTTCTCTGAGTTATCCCTTATTCAATCAATTTTTGGTATGGTCACTCCATAAAAATAATTTTTTCATCATTATCATACTTTTTCTTGGATATAAATGTTTTCTAATTATTTTAATTTCAAACACATTTTTTCTAAAAAAACTCTTCATTCAAAAACACACATTTTATTTCTCACTCACGGTTGATGGTTATCGTATCATGTATATTATACCCACTAAGTTTTGGGAACACAAGGTTTATGAATGTGTTATTATGAGTAGAAATCTATTCCTTAATATGGGTTAGTAATTTTCATTTTATACATATGTTAATTTTTGTATGCATGATAAACGATAATTTTATGATGTGACAGGTGCGCTCAGAATAATATAGTGCTCTAGTGCATTAGGCAAAGTGGTGATTCTCATGAGTTAATATGAAATGAAGTTTGAAAAAGATTATATATTTTTTCATATGTATTTGTGTTACTTGAACACTAAGACATGATGTTTTATTTTTATACACTTCCACATTTCAAGTCACTTATTAATGCTTCCTCTAATGTTAAGGATCATTTCCAATGTAATTGTTATGCTCACACAATGCTATACTGTTATTTTCTATCCTCTTACTGTGATTTTAGCTCAACCCTTTTGATGTATATCCCTAGGTAAATAAATTTACAAAGGAGAGGTCAAGTTCCCATAAGAATCTATAAAATAAGGAATTAAATAACTATTACTGAATGATGTTGTAATAATTATTTACGGTCCTAGTTTTCTCAAGACTCTTAACCTGTAGAGAAAATATGTGTTATAATTTTATGATTTTATATCTTTAAAATGATTTAATAATGATTTATGAAAAGTTTGGGTCACTATAGTTTGTATTAGACGAATGGTTTAATTAATTTGGGATTGAGGATTAGTAAACCATAAAGAAATCCTCAAGCGTGAGATTAAGTAAAAATATGAACACAAGAATCTTTACGTAGGGATCCCATATGTAAGGATTTTAGTATATATCATACAAATGAATATATTATTAATGAATTTATGACTTATTTTTTGTTCTAACCTTTTCTATATTATAACATTTTTAGAACCAGGAGAAACCAGGCCAATAACTTGTGTGAGGGACATTGCTATGATTGCCCAAAAGAAATCCCTAATTATTTGGGAGGTGGAGTTTAAAACATCTCGAAGATGCTTACCCAACTATATAAGGGTATGAACAATAAAAATCTATAATGTAGAAATTCCAAATTCGCCAAGGAGGGAGTAACTGGATATTGATTGTTTTATGAGGCAAAGACCATTGACCTTTATTGGATCATTGGATCCACTAGTTTCTGAGTAGTGGGTCAAATCCACGGAGAGGATGTTTTTGGTCTTGCACTGTTCTCAGATAGAGAATGTGAAACTAGTATTTAATTTTCTAGATGTTGATTTAGATCAATGGTAGTATTTTATTAAGGACACCATGTCAAGGGAGGAAATTTAGGAGTTGTAATAGGATGACATTAAAATGATGTTTCTAAATAATAATTTCCCACGAACTCTTTTAAAGAAGATGGAGAGATAATTCATAGAGATCAAGAAAAACAAAGGAGGATGTGACACAACCTATGAAGTTAAATTCACAAGGCTTGCAAGGTATGCTTCTAGTTTTGTTTTCAATAATGATAGCAAAATTGACAGATTCCTTAGTGTATTAAACCCACACTTCTGAATTGATCATGCAATTTGAGACATTTGGAGTTATAAAGAAATCGTTTGATGTGATCTCAAAGTGGAGATGGAGTTTGGAGAATGGTCCCATGGCTTTGGTGATACAAAAGACTATATGTAGTTTCACGATGATGGTTCAAATGATAATGGTGTGAAGAAAACTAAACTCCCCACAGCCAAAAAATTAGTGATGTTGTACCATGGGAACTGCCTCAAAATGACGGGTAATTGATTCAAGTGTAGAAAATAAAGACACTATACTCAAGAGTGTATAAAATAGATGAAAAATGACGGATAATGTGTTGTATTAATGGAGAGAACCACCCATAGTTCAGTGCTACAACTATATGTAGAATGGGCACTATGCAAGATGATGCAATAAAACTTGTGTTCTTGAGGGTAATCAGCATCAGTAGCCACCAATGCCAATGTAACAAGGGAGGGATTATTCCATCACAACTGTGGAAGTGGAGCATGATAATGATGTTGTACAAGGTACATTTTCTATTCACTCATGAATGCAAAAAGTATTATTTTATTCTACATGTACACATTTTTTGGTATCTTCAAAGTTTCCTAGAACTATAGAATCATAGCCCTAGAACCTTGAAGTAGAGATATCTATGAAAAACACCATGGGGTGAAATAATTGAATCCCAAGTGTATGACTCTTCTCTTATTTGAGAACATAGGAAGATTCTTCCTGTAAATATCGTAATACATCCCTTGGTGGAATTATACGCTATAATGAAAATGGATTGGCTCTCGTTATATTGAGCATGTATCAACTATCGGGAAAAATAAATATCTTTTGGTATTATGAACTATCTCATGTTCCTCTTCAGATGAAAGGAAGATCATGAATCTCCTTTGAGAAATACTTCAATGGTGTGGGTGTTGTTCCCCTGTAAAGAAGCATACATCACCCAAATTTTTGAGTCAAAGGATAGTACCAACCTTGTATGAATTCCCATCGATAGGGAATACATTGATGTATTTCTGGAAGAGTTACCTGAAATTCCCCCAGACTGTGAGGTATAGTTATCAATAGAACTCATACCGAGAGCTACTATAATCTTAAATTGTCCCTATAGTATGTATCATATCGAACTGGAGGAGGGAATGACATAGATTCCAGAGCATCTGGAAAAAGGGTTCATACTCTATATTGCATCACCTTGGGGTGCGCCAGTGCTTGTTGTGATGAAGAAGGATGGAACATTGCTGCTGTGTATCGATTATATGGAACTCCACATGATCACCATAAATAAAAAGTATCATATTTCGATGATTGAAAACATGTTTGAACAGTTAAGATGAGCTCAATAGTTATCTAAGGTGGATCTTCATTCTAGATATCATCAGATATTGGTGAAGAGGGATGATAATTAGATGAATACCATATGTAAAAGGTTTAGGAACTGTGAGTTTCTAGTGATGCCTTTAGACTTACTAATTCCCCTATAATATTCATGTATTTGAAAAATATATTCTTTAGACATTACCTTGAAAAATTATTGGTCAAACATATTAATGATATTTGCATCTAATCCAAGATAAGTGAAGAACATGAAGAATAGTTAAAACTTGTGTCGGTTTAATTGAGAAAGGATAAGTTGTACGCCAAGATTAGAAAGTGTTACATTTGGATGAATCAAGTCACTTTCTTTGGACATGTGATCACAAGTGAGGTAATTTATATGGACCCATAAAAAATGTGATTGAGGAATGGCCCAGGCCCGTCAGTGTCACAGGAATCCATAGGTTTATTCGATTAGATTGGTACTAAAAACGTTATGTGTGAAATTTGTCTCAATTGTCATTCCTACTAAAAAACTTTAAACAGGAATGGGGTAAAGTATGTCTAGACGGAAGAATGTGAGGGAAGTATCAAGGATCTAAATAGAAGGCTGATCACTACACCTGTACTCATATTACTAATGAGTGAAGAATGTTTTTTGATATAAAATAATGCTTCAAAGAATGTATTTGGTTGCGTACTCAAGAAAAATGACTACGTGATAGCCTACACCTCACGACAGTTGAAGATACATTAGTAGAACTACCAAACACATGATCTAGAGATGGCTGCTGTGATTTTTTCCTTGAAAATCTGGCGGAACTACCTTTATAGTGAGAAGTATGACATATACACCGACCACAAGAGAATAATGTATATACTCACAAAAAAGGATCTCAATATGTATCAATGGAGATGGTTAGAGCTATTCAAGGATTATGATGGATCTATTAAATATAATCCCAAAAAGGAGAATAATGTTGCTTATGATTTAAGAAGAAAAGAACATACTGCTATATCCATGATATAGATTGAGAAAGACTATATGATCTTAGATATGGAAAGGATGTATTTAGAAATCATAAGGGTAAGGGATACATCCTATATTGCTTAAATTATTGTGCAACGAGCCATCCAATAGAAGATTAAGGAAGCACAAAGAGATGATGTAGAGATACAATAGAAGGCGAATGCAGTATAGTGAAGCTTCAAGAGTTACATATTTATGGTGATGGTGTGATTTGGTTTGGAATACAACTTTGTGTGCCTTTATCTCCCATGATAAAGAATGAGTTATAGGAAAATGAAGACATCTCAACATTCTATATCGATCCAGGGAGTACCATGATGTACTATGATCTATGAGAACACTTCACGTGGGATAACATGAAGAAGGATATTCCCAAATATATATCAAGGTGCATGGTATGTCTACAAGTTAAATAAGAATGAAAAAATTCTAAAGTAATGATAATGAAGTTTCCAATACCAATGTGTAAAAGGTATAATGTCACTATTGGCGTTTTCACGGGTCTCCCAAAGAATCCAGCGATAAATAATGTGATATGGGTTGGGGTTGACCGACTCACCAAGAAATCCCATTTTACCACTATTTGGGAAGACCTCTCACTTGAACAACTTGAAAATATAATGTGAAGAAAATAGTGAGACTACATGGAGTTCCACTATAGATTTTCTCTGATTATCATTCATGGTTGGAATCTAAACTATGGAGGAGTCTTCAATATTCTTTGAGTACTAAATTAAATTTTAGCCTGACCAATCACCACAAAACTAATGTCCAATCTGAAGGGACTATTCAGACTCATGTTGATATGCTTAAAGAAGGCTCTGTATAATTTAAAGGTGAATGGGATCATCATATCACATTGGATACATTTTGATACAACAATAGCTTCCACTCAAGTATTCATATGGCTCTATATGATGCTATGTAATGAAAGTGATGTGGAACTCCAACCTATAAGGATGAAATTTGAGATAGAAAGCTACTTGGACATGATCATGTTCCTGAGATGGAAGAGAAGGTACAAGTCATCCAGAAACAAATCAATGATTCTCTGAGTCGGAAGAAGAGCTACGCTAACAACCATCTATGGGATATGGAGATCAAAATTGGATTTAATGTCTTAAATTGAATATCATCATGGGAGAGAGTCATGTGGTTAGGAAAGAAAGGGAAGCTAAGCCCAAGGTACATTTTACCCATTGATATTTGTGACCGCATAAGAGCTGTGGCCTATAATCTTTCACTTCTACCAAATATGGCTCTATTTGATGGTATGATTCACGTATCACTCTTGAGGATGTAAATAAGATATCCCACAAATTTATTGAACACATAGGTTGTAAAATTGGAAGATGATCTTTCCTATGATGAGCATCTTGTAGAGATTCTGGACTGGAGAGATAAGGTTCTACGTAAGAATACATACTACCTTGTCAATGTGTTATGAAAGAACCATATGTTTGAATAAGAATCTTCAAAACCGAAAGAGGTGATTAAGTATAATTATGCTCACCTATTTGAGTAAAGTGAAATTTTGAGTGTGAAATTCTATAAAGGGGGAAGAATGTTGCGTCCCAAAGATTAATCTATAGAATTCCTTACATATAATTATGTATTATTGTATAATCCCATTGGGAATTACCATGAAATATTATTATACTAAATAATATGTGATCATTAAACATAATTTTTCCACTTCTATGTTTTGAATTTCAAAAATCTGACATACACGGTTATGATCAGAATGTCGTATAGAGTCAGAAAGGGAAAAAGTAGTTTTTTTAATAGTAACCTGCCAGTATGATTAGTAACATACTCTTATGAATGATAATATGACCCTTATGAATATTAAATTTTCCAAGAATAAGATTAACCTTATCAATGAATAATTAAATAAAATTTAGGCATATTATAAGTGACAATTTGACCATAATAACAATGTTAGTATTTTTGTAATGCATAAATAGTTAATTATAAATAGTTTATTCATTTAAAAGATAATATATTTTCTTAAAATGTTCTCATAAATTAAAAACTATATTTCTTCTATATTTTAGGCAATTTAATAAGACATTAAGTAATTTTTGAATCATTATAAAATAACTTCTAATTTTAAATACCGTAATTTTCAAGTAAATTACGATTTTAATTAAATATAAAATCATTCATAATCAAATTTTTATTTATAAAAAACGTAATTTATTTTGGGATTCTGTATTTAGAAAAATGGTTGGGTTTAATTTTTGGAATTTTCTGAAATACATGAATTTTTTGAGTAATAGTGAAATACCATAATTTACAAAATAAGCTAAATAAGAAAATTATACAGTCATGCATGATGTTTTGATGACGTAAAACCTATTTTTTCGGGTTCACATAATAAAATTACTCTTCCTTTTCATGGAATACTCACTATTCATTGTCTTGTGGGGAAATAATAATGAAATGAAATTGATATTGAGAAATCCCCTCTCCCCACAACTATAAATACCACATTTCACACCCTTATTTACTCACACCTCTAAAGCATCAATCCTTGACGAAAATCTACCCAAAAATATTCTATATTCCATACCCTACAACCAAGATCTTCTAGTCTCATCATAATACCAAACCTATATTCTAGAATGAGGATCTCTAGAGGAGGATTTAAGAGGTTACTCATCTCTGTCTCTTTTACCTTTAAATTCATTTAAATTTGAGGTTCATTTATTAATATTTCCCCACCTATCATCATTCACATGGTATGATAACGACAGTTTCCTACATATAATATAATATTATGATAATAATGGGATATTATATCATCCAACACCTTTTCCCTCTTCTTTTTATTTTATTAAAGATAACGTTGTCCGTGAGGTGTTAATTTATCACCTCAATGAACATGATGATTTCAATTTTTATTACAGCATTTAGATCTGATCACGAACCCATTATTATAGTTGGAAAAGATTATATTAGATGTATTATATCATATTTCATGTTCTGGAACTATCTTATGTAACTATATCTAAATGATTAAACAAAAAAGTTCATTATGGAAAAAAACCACCCAAATTAACCCAAACAATCATAATTATATTATTATCTAATGAATCATTCACCTGATATATAATACTTTTAATTATTAGATAACTAAAAATTATTTAATATAATTAATAACCTGAAATATCATTTATATTTTTTTACCCATGTTCCAAACGAACATCCATTTAAGAATACATGTGAACTTCTCAAGAAAACAATAAAAATGATCATTCCAAAAAAATGTTTTTTAAAAACAATAACTCATCCAAAGGCCCATAAAATAACTTAATCAAACACTAATGAAACATATTAATCTACCAAAGGTTCATTAATTTTAATTTAATGAATCTAATGGGGTTATAATGGTCTATAATGGGAATTAATAATTCGGATATGACGTAAGGAGAAAATCATGAACCCAACTTTCTTTCTCCGGGTTCTCCCACTTTTATCCATTTTTTATATGGTCTATACTTAAAAATAAATTGTTCATAATTATATTACCTTTTGGGGATATACATGTTTGATACTTACATTTATTTCAAACAAATGTTTTCCAAAATAAGTCTTCTTTCAGAAACACACCTCTTACTTCTCACTCAAGGTTGTTGGTTATCGTATCATGCATGTTATTCCCACATAATTTTGGGAACTAAAAGTTTATGAATTTGTTAATATGAGATAAAACCCATTCCATTCCATGTGTTAGTTATTTTTATTTTTTATTCATTTTCATTGTGGTATGCATGATAAATGATAATGTAATGATGTGATGGGTGCACCCAAAATTATATATTTCAATTTAATGGTTTCAATGTGACAGGTGTGCCCAGAATTATACAGTGCTCAAACGATTTGGGTAAAGTGATGAATATCATGAGACAATGTGGAATGATATGAGAACATGATGATATATTTTTTCACAAATATGTTTTCTAGTTAAAAAATAATACATGTTGTTTCATTTTTATGCATTACCACATTCCACATATCTTATTAATTCTTCCTCTCATGTTCATGATCCATTGAATATGTTATGTTTATGATCACCCATTATTGTATGGTTCTTATCTATCCATTTACTAGGATTTTATCTCACTCCGTTTATGTATATCATTTGGTGACTAAATATACTATGGAGCGGACAAGGGACCAATAAATCTAGATAATAAGGAATTAAATAAATTTTTATTACTGATATTGTAATTATTATGTATGGTTCTATTTTGACAAATAAATTAAAACATTGGATCCACCATATGTAATATTATTATGTTTTTATCTTTAAAATGACGTTATTGTAATGTATGAAAAAGATGGGTCACAATATTTTTAATGATCTATCACCTTTTTATAGAGACACCTACAACAATAATGATGATGGAAAACTAGGGATTGATCCCTAAATTACTAGGGTAGATTCCATACCATAATGGAATCAAAGACCATGAAATAGCTCACTACGACAGCTATACTCATAAGGTGAAAGGATGGATAAGAGGATTAAAAGTGGGTGTCTAGATATTTATAGCCAAAATTTGAAATAGTTGATGCCAACATATCCTACTAGACCATGCAACAACCCCATGTGAAGACATATTTTTCCCAACCACGTTGTAGGACGTCGATAGAAACAAAATATGAGATCTGTGAACTATAAAATGTTAATATCCTATTTTACTAGGGAGGATCTATGTCATATCATGATACACCCTGAAACATTGGTGTCGAATTTATATGAACTGACTAAATCCTATCATTGTCCAAAATTATGTAGCCTCCTATCTCTATGCTAAAGGGATCACCAGAATAAGACACTTATTCCATAACCCATATGTCATGGTATAGCCACACAAAAAATGGAAGTGCCCTTGAATATCTCCCCTCATGACTACCACCCCTAAACTAGGGGAACCTTGAACAATTATTCTAAAATTGGTATTATTTATGAAAATCAACCTCATAGTCTAAATGTCATTGCCTTCGGGACCTTGTCATTGCAAGTATCTTCATATTATTGAATTCACCTTCCAAAGCATAGATGCTAATGAAATGCATAAAAATTTTCGAAAACTAATGTCATCTAAAAAACATCAAGGACTTAAAATACCCATTATTATACATTAAAATATAGCAAACATAAACTCAAAAAATTTTATAGGAAATTTCTAGGCTTTTACCTTTGGAATAATTGTTAATATGAAATGTTTTCACATTGAATATAATTCCAATGTGTGGGTCTAGGGCATCAAATGTTTTTATATTTTTTCTTAACATTAATGAAAAAATATTTTAACCAATTTTATATTCAATGGATGATATAATGAATTATTCTTCATTTAAAACTAGAACAATCTCCTATAGAATTATATCAGATCATATTGGAACAATTGAACTTCTAGAATGCTATGAATTCTTAGTTTATATTTTATTGAATTATTGTTAAATAATTGATCTTTTATCATAAATAATGTTTTTAAATCCTTTTTAATTGGAAAAATATTTATGGAATTGATAAATTTATTATTAATTATGATTCTATGTGATGACTTCATGTAGGATTCTGTATAAAAATATATAATTAATGATGCTCAATATAAAAATGGTTGTGGTCTCCATGAGTATTTTGATTAAATTTAATCAAAATCTATGTATCCCTAGATATTTTTCATCACATTACCTATGTAGGACTTATTTATGTAGTATATTTTATTTTTTATATATAATCACTACTTTAGTTAGTCTTCAATAGAGGATTATTATTGTTACTTAGTATCATAAAAATTTGTCATTATCAAATAGGGTAATCAATTTTCATGGATGGTAATGAATATTCATTCCTTGTAAGAAGCATATGTAGCATTAACCTTATCTAATTCAATAATATTTCTTCACAAAAATTCTTGGGGATCCCACTATTTAAATGAAAATTATATTTAGATTTCATGATAGTATGTTTAAAATGACATTACAAGACATAGAAGACATTTTTTAATTAACATTGGAAGGTGAATATCCCTTGATTATGTATAAGATACTAGAATCTTTTAGTTTATACAATAAAATTATAGGTAAGTAATACTTTTTCATATTAAAAGAAAATGTTCATAAAACAAACAATCATTATCTAGAAGGAAAAATTATCATTTTTATTTCTTAAAACAAAAAAAATAATGATGATGTCCTTTCCATTTAAACTATTATAGTTAATTCTATATCTACTAAATGTTATTTAAATTTATTTAATTCATTGAAAATTCCTCTAAAATATTTTTTCAATTTCACTATTTATATTTGAAAAATGTATATATACATAAATGAATACTAACATTACTGAATCATTGTTACCCACATTTTACATTAATATAAACAAAGAATTATCATATTGGGTCTCTCATATTTGAAAAATAAATTATATAAAAATAACTCCTTACTACATATAAATGAAATTTCAATCAATTGGGAAATAAATAATTGGAGGGAATTATAAATAAATTAATTAATACCCATAACCAAAGAGAGGGATCTATAATAAATACATCTTTACACTTGATATGAATTGAACTGTGGTTAATCTCATTATTAATTGTCATATGATCACAAGAACATGTAAACCAAATTTATTTATATACACATTTTTTATTAATAATTAATAATTTTATAAAAAATATTGATTATATCCATAAGAAATGGAATATTTTATTCTAGTATAGGATAACTCAAAATTTCTCAATTCTCTGAATACAATAACATATCTAGGTTAATGCATAACATGTGAAACACGAATGAAGACATATACATCCCAAGTCACATGTCAAACCATGGACATTAATTTATTTAACTCGTTCTCAATAAAGTGGTTTTAAGTCCTACCTATCATATAGGAGAATGATTTAAGTCTTGGTTAATAAATAATTACCATATGACTTGTAAAAGGCCATATCACCCGAAATAAGCCTAGAAATAATTTTAGGAAAAGAAATGTTTCAAAGTATATAGTTTTCTTAAGAAAATTAACTATAAGAACCCAGATCTTTATTTTAGGTATTGATCTTTATTATGGCAGTTTTTTCATTTGAAAAAATGCCATGTTTAGAAATTTTCTGATTATTCTCTGTGTACTATAACACCCTAATCTTCTACGGTAGTTTTCCCTTTGAATAATAAAATAACATTCATTATATGCAACTTCGAGATTCTAACACAACAAAACCAATAAAACTAGCCATTATGATTAGTAACACCCACTTGATGATATTTTATAAATTGTATTTTTCAAAATGGGCTTCATTTCTAAATTTGGAATATCGAAATTAGTATAGGGTGATTTTTTTGTATTATTATAAATACTTTCAATTTTTTATGAATACTGAAACACCCTGGGTTATTGGTTAAAACCAACTTTTTATTTAAATAATTATTTATTTTATGTCAAAATAGATACATAATACCTATATAAGTTCACTATAATTCATTTGAGTCATTTTATAATAAGTTTAGATATATAAATATTTTATTGAACTTTTAACCGTCTTTTACCCAGCTCTTAGGGGAATTTATAAATTTTCATAAACCAAAATTTTACATTTTATATGAGTTCACTTTAAAAAATATTAGAGACACAGTTAATATCAGTAAGTAAAATGTGGTTCAATAAGATGAAAATAATTAATGGTGAATAGTAACTTTTTACTTTTATTTACCACAGTTAAAAGTAAATTTGGTCACTAATGGTAAAAATGATATCAAAATTATCTTAAAACATGTCCTAATTCTATTAAATGATTTTAATTAGACTAGAAACATCATTAGAAAAAAAATATGATCCACTTTGGTCTATGTGGATTAGATTAGGACAATTATTATTATTTTATTTAAAGAACAGTTAAAGGCGTTGAATTCAATATTTAATAACAAAATAATTTTTAATATATGGTTACACACAATATAAATATGACTATAAATAGTTATTCTAAATAAAACTATATTTCCTTCATAATGGTATTTTATTTAAAATTTTTAAACATTAAATAAATTAATTTATTTATGACACAACGATGATGCAGTATTTTCCTTATTAATAAAATATTAAAATATTTGATATTATAAATATCCAACTAAATGTAAATTGAGACTTATGATTAATTACACTAATTTTAAATGTTAAAATGACATGTTAGGGTATGTTAAATAAATTTAATTCGAAGTGATAATGTTTTTATAGCTGTCAAAATAATCAAATACTAAATACTGTCAAAATTGACATAATTGTGTTTTCAAAAAAAATATTATATTATTAATTTACTTAATATTAAAATAAATATAAGGATTGTCCAAAAGACTTAGAAAATGTTATATATATTAATAATTAACCACATGGGGTTCTCTTGGATAGTTATTGTAATTTTATTAACCATATAATATAAAAATAAAAAATACATGATAAATGTCAAACTATATATCTAAGTGTTAAATCTAAATGAAAAGGTTAATATGATGACCTGAACCTATATAAAACCTATTATTTGAGAGATTTTCGACCAATCCCCATGTTATCCATTTAATAATACATTTTTATGAATTATAACCCGAAAAATATTTTATTATAAAATTATATTTCAAGCTTTTCCTAAAGTGACCCTCACCTCTCTTAAAAAAGGGAACTTCCCCTTCTCTTAATTTCAAATTTCTGAAGACATTTGGATCAGCCAACCCCAACAAAAATATCCTCCTAAATATCCTAACTTTATCTTAGAGTCCATTATTTGGGCATAAATCCAACCTATGGGGCCCTTTTGATCAAATCAAAAGGAAGAACTCGTAGAAGAGGTATATATTTCATCTCCACATTCAGGTTCTTTTCTTCTTCCACTTCCTCTTTCATTTTTTTTACATTGTAAAAAAATATCTCCAGTGTATTCTATATTCATTAATGTTATTATAAAATATTAAAAACATATTAAATATTATATCCATCATTTGAATGAGAAAGTCACCATACATGTATACGTGCATCTTACCATCCACATGCCTGGGTGTAGTTTGTTATTCAAACACGTCATTATTTGGATGGGAATAATAATGAGGATAAATGATGTAAATAATAAATATAGCATGTTAATGATTCTGTATATATGATATATCATCCAATTAAATACAATTTCACCATCCATATAATGTTATTTTCTCTCATTCGTACGTACGGATTACCGTCTCCACGGACGCGATGTGATTCATTCCCCTTCATAATCATTAGAGAATAATTTTCATCTTATGATTAAAATTATTGTTTATGAACATAATATCATTCTGTATATTAGTCAAATACATCCTATCTATAAAAAACTTGGCTTACATAACAAAGCATATAATGTAAAACAAATCAGTTAACACCCAAAATGATGATACTACTGAAAAATTATTAACAACGAAATATTAGAGGATCATGTTTGATATCATATTTATGTATATATTTATTGAATAATTTAATAACAATTTTTAACTGTTATATTGAAGTTTAACATTCCATTATCTAAGAAAAATTACAAGGTAAGGGTTAATTTTACAATCTTTTTATTATCCGATGTGGTTTTTACATAAGTATCTACTAGGACCTCTTTATCATCAAAATCCATGTTTTCAAAAAATGTTTTCCAAAAAAAATCAATTTAATAGACTATGGGTTAAAGTCATTTATAAAATTGTTTGACATTATATGTCTTTAAATGAATCATTATGTCATTTTCAAAACAATGTAATTTATGACTGTTTTTACAAAATTAACATAGGAATGTTTTGATAACATATATGGCGGGTGTCGCTATTTTCCACCGTTATAAAATCATTGAAGCATCCCTTACAAGATTATTAGAATATATTTAGAATAAATATTTATTTTATAATTATGTGACTCTTAAAAGGTTTCAAAATTGAAATAGATATTTCTTTTAAAAAGTTTTAATTTAATATATGTCAACATCTTTGGATTGATTTTAAACTTGTTTAAAGATGATTTATTATGAGGCAAATCTACCATATTTTATTGAAGGTTTTGTGATTAGTTTGACTATGATTGTTATATTTTTATACCATTCATGTTTTATAGTTAATTTATTGACTTTTTTATTCTAGTTTAAATATGAATATTTATGTTATGTTTCAACCTTTTCATATGAGGAATGTATTATACATACTATGTGATGGGTGGATCCCGCTATAGATCCTCGGTGCATCGATAGGTCTCATGAGAAAATTAGTCATCGAATTGGCTGAGGCCTTTCCAAATTTGATATATTTTTTTGACCGGGGCCTTAATCATTTTTAGATGTCTTGGCTGAGGCATTGAAATTTTTTTTCAGAATGTCTGGAATTAAACATTCCCTCATTATAATGATAATAAGGATGGTTCATTTAGTTATTCGGCTAGTAGAATGCCCATGAATATGTTTTATTATGGCATTATTGTAATGACCCGTAAAATTCATGGGAAATTTTTTCTTAATTTTCTTTGGAATTTTACAAGAACGCGGTTTCTGACAGCACCTGATTCCAATGCCCGGTGTGCCCGGAATCAATTCCCGAAGATTGGCTCAGGTACGTTCAGTGAACGAACGAGTAGGTTTTCCTATATTTTGAACCGGTGCTTGGAATTGAAATCTGATGGCACCGATGAAATCACAACGCCGGAATTCACTTAAGGGAACCTTTACCGTAGTTGCGTTTGTGCGGGAGAAGATGTTAATTAATGGGGTTTAATTAAAAAAGTAAATAAAATTGTTAAATCAATTTTATTTCTTTATCAAGGTGGTTAGTTTCTCCCATGGGAAGTTGGTGGTGGGGCCCACATCCACCCAACGTCCCATGTGTGGATAATTAAAAGGGTGGGGCCCACACTAACCCCCACCTTTTCAATTTTTCCCTAACACCCTAACCCCTCTTAACCCCTCACATACCTAACTCCCTATTAACTCACCTTCATTAATATTTGACAACTTGTTGTAATTAATTTTGTGAGTTACATGTATGTTTTTGAAATTCAAACAATTGAATTTTAAATGCATTGTTGTGTTAATAAAATAAGTTTAGAACTTATTTTATTAGGGGTTGGTGTTGGGTTGTTTGAGATCTTTTTTGGAGAAAAAGCTAAGGAACACCTTCTTCCTCGATGAAGAACGCGAGAAACACCATTCTTCAACGAAGAAATTCTCCGCCAAAGAACATGGTTCTTTCGCGACGCCGTATCCGCGACGTGACGTTCTTCTTTCACATTGTCTCTTCCATGACGGTTTTCCGTGACGAAATCACCGTCAACGACTTCGAATCCTCGCTTCACGATGTCGACGTTCTTTCCCCGCGACGCCTGACCTCCGCGACGCTCGTCTTCCGCAGGTCGTTGACGAACACCGTTCCTGAACCGAGGTAGGGGATTTATTTTAATTAATTCCGTTCATGATTCTAGTTTGTCGATCTTCAAGGTTTTCGACTAATTGTTATCGAATAACGCGAGGGGGCCGGTCCGCAAAAACATGGCCGACCCTCCTCCTTATTTCATGAATGATTTCATTGTGGTTGGTACGAGGAAGCGTGGTTTCGTCACTCCACGCGGTTTCATGCAGAAGATATGCGCGGCGCTGTCGCGCCGTGCCGTGGAAAAAAATTCAACGACGCGACGCCGTCGCGCCGCGTCGAAGAAAACCGAAGACGCCGCGGCTAGAGCAGGGTCGCAGAGGAGGGGCGCGGTGCCGTCGCACGGCGCCGGACGAGAAGGGTCGCGTCCGGTTCTGGGCCACGACAGAACAAGGTGACCAGCAGCCATACCGGGCCGCCGGTGTGGGCGAAGAAGGGGACCGGCCGTCGCTGGCCCCGTGGAGGCCGGAACCGGCCGGCCAGGGCAGGCCGGCCGCACCGGTGTCCAACCGGGGGTTCAAACCCCCGGTCGGCTGGCCAAAATGGCCCCCTTAATTGTGGGGGGCCACGGTTACACAGGGGGGGCAGGCGCCCCCCCCCCCCCCTTGCCGAAACGGCTCGGCCAAAGGGCCGAGCCAGACACTGCACTGGGCGCGTTGTCCCCAGCCGGATCGGCGCCGGGCCGGGCCACGTCTAGCTGGGCTGACCTGGACCCAGGGTGGGTCGACCCGGTTCGGGCCAACCGGGGGGTCTCAGGCCGGGCCGGTCCGGGCCTGAAACCCCTATTATCGGACTGTCTGGGTTCAAATGCCCATAACTCGGGCTACGGACCTCCGATCGACACTCCGTCAGCGGTGACACGATCCTTAGAATGAGGCGGTCGTTTCGATATATCGCACTCAAGGTTTCGAAATACTTTTATTTCGGCCGGGTTGGTTCATACACGAAACCAACCGGGCCCTCGGAGCAGAAACACTCATATCATGAGCTACGGACGTCCGAATGACGTGCCGTCAACATTGTTGAGTTCCTCTTAGTGAGAGGGATCTTTTGGCTTACTCCGCCCGAGGTTTGGACTCAGGTGGAGTATGGTCGGGTTGGTCTTTCCTTAAAACCCAACCGGGCCCTAGGGACGAAAAAGCCAATAACTCTCAGACCGGGCGTCTGATTGACGCGTCATCTGTTGCGTTGAGTTCCTGTTGACGATACAGAACTTTTGGATACATCAACTCTAGACTATGTGATAGTTGATGTATCAGCCTCTCGGCTCATGGAGCGGACCCTCCCGAACGAGCATGCTGTGTGCGGGAACCCTAGAGCTGGTTGCGTTTGCTACTGTGACTGCGACGACGACTGTACAGAGATCCTCAGCGGATTCGACGATGACGACTACATCACTCAACGATCCTATGTGGATCAGTGCTACCGATCCTGTGTGGGTCAGCGCTAAGCGGTTCTGTGTGAGCCAGCGCCTACAGATCCTGTGTTGGTCCGATCATATGTGGGTCATGCGGGGGTTAGTACCTATCGATCCTTTGTGGGTCCGACGACTTAGATGGATCATTGATCATCTCTATCGTATTTCGAAGAAGTATACCTGTGTGAGCTGAATCCTGTTTTCTTTCCTGTGTGGATTGTGTTATGCTATCCTGTGTGGATTACATTTTTCTTTCCTATGTGGAATACGTTTACTTTCTTGTGTGGACTGAGTTGTACTTGGGATCGGAGGATGGAGAGTATTGGAATTGATGACTTAGGTATATGTATGGGAATATACCTAACCAGTGTCGGTTGTTACTTCGTGATTGTATCTTTCCTTTGTGGTTTATCCTTTGTGGATTTTGGGAGACCGTCGGGGGTCTCGGGGTCCCTACTGAGTAGCTTATACTCACCCATGCAGGGGATATGCCCGTACTACGTTGTGTTGGTTGCAGACGACGGACAACGTTGATCGTGGTTGAGGCTTGCAGAGCAGGATGGTACCTAGAGGTGGACCACTAGGCGGGACGTACTCGGAGCGGACGGCAGGACCTGAGGAGCAGTGGAGCTATCTGTAACCACCCTTCTGGTATTATTTCTAGTGGACAGCTCGGTGTAGCATCTTTTACTTTTCAGTTGTTGTTTTCCCATTCAATTTGTACTTTACTTTCAGTTTGGGTTTGTATACTGGACCATTTACTTTTCCGCACTTATTGTTGTATCAGATTTTTACTTAGTGTTTATTTTTCCACTTGTTTACCATGAGGTGCTTGTTTACTTTACAAAGGCAATACCTTAGCTTTTTACCAGGATTTACGCCATAGTGCTAGTCGCCAGCCCCTGGCCTATGGAAGGCGGGATTGGGGTAGTCACGGCACGGGCCCCGAGGATGGGTCGTGACAAATTGGTATCAGAGGAGTTCGGTTCTACCGCGAACTCTGATCTTTTCTATGTGAAGCAATAGTGTTTGCTGTATTGAGTGTGGTTATTAGTCCAGGGAGTCCAGTGTTGGTGCGGCGGCCGAAGTATCCGTACACCAGGACCCTGACTTCTGATTTCCGACTTAATGCATGAAAACATTGATTGCGTGTGTGTTTCAAGTTTTCTTTGTGATTATTTGGTATCAGCTCACCAGGTATACTGTTCTGACCGTGGCACACCTGTTTCCCTTTAGGATGGCCCCACGACGACAGCCAGCTAGGGTTTCGAGAGTCGAGCGTGACGACAGCCCACCGAGCAACGAGGCCTCAGTGCATGGCCCTTTGTCAACAGTGGCACCGACAGTAGCTCTACCCGCCGAGCCACCGATGCTTCCAGCCCAAGCCGCTGACGATGCACGTCACCTTAGTGCACTGCATGAGTTCCAGCGACAGCGACCGCCCAGGTTCCGCGGGGAGACAGACCCTCAGGCAGCCGAGGACTGCCTGGAGGCAGTAGTGAGAGTTTTTCGGTTAGTGAGGACACCAGCAGACCTCATGGTGATCCTCGCTGCGAGCCTACTACACGCAGCAGTGGGCCGATGGTCGATCTTAGTGCTCCAGGTGCACGATGAGGCATCTCTACTTTGGACGGACATTGAGATCCTCTTCCGCTCGGAGTTCGTCCCAGCCACCCTTCGTGCGGTGCGCATTCAGGAGCTTCTTCAGCTGCGGTTGGGCAGCATGACGGTCGCCCAGTACTCGGCGAGATTTACCGATCTCTCGCGCTACTCGACCGACATGGTACGAGACCCATTATTCCGGGCATGGACCTTTGATCAGGGATTGAGACACTAGATCAGGGCATCGCTGATCTCCCTCAGCATTCCGACTCAAGCAGGAGTACTGGAGCGAGCCCTTTTGATCGAGAGATTTCTTGCTGAGTCTACACCAGCGCCAAGACCCACCGCAGGGCGGCACGTAGCAAAGTCTTCTGCAGCAGGCAGTCGACGGATGACTCATGGGTCAAGGCAGACCAGAACCTCAGGCAGACAACCTCAGGACACTGGCTCAATAGTGCGGGGCACACAGCGCGGAGCAAGTCTTTCGAGAGGCAGGCAGTGCTACTCGTGCGGCGGGTAGGGCCACATGGCTCGTGACCGCCTGACCCGCCGTGCCGAGGAGCAGCAGACGGTTGAGGGACCACTGAGGTAGAGGTTCGACCGTGGCGGTCTTCAGGGAGGAGGAGGACGAGGAATAGGAGCTGGCTGAGCAGCAGGTGGTGGGCGACGCTTTGAGGCTCTACCACCACCACCACCAGGAGGTCCACCCCGACCATAGGGAGCTGGCGGGCAGAGACAGGCACAGCTCCAGGCAGCTGAGGCCTATGACCATGGCACACCCGAGATGATTCGAGGTACTATCTGTGTCTATTCCACCCTTGCTGCAGTACTTATAGACACAGGAGGAACTCACTCTTTCATAGCCGCTGCCCTTGTTCGGAGCTCGGAGATTCCGACAGAGCCGTTGGCTCGATCCTTACTGCTAGAAACTCCTATGGGAGCAGACTCGACGATTACGCACTGGTGTCGGTAGTGTGAGCTTACTCTAGGAGGCGAGAGCTTCGGCTGGGATCTTCTTGTAGCGGCATCGAGGCCTTACGACGTCATCTTGGGCATGGATTGGTTGTCTACGATCCATGCACAGATTGACTGTTTTAGGCGCAAGGTGCGATGTATACGCACCAACGGGAGTAGGTTCACCTTCACCGGTGAGAAGGGAGCCTTTGCAGCACAGGATGGACTTTCGCGGAGGAGAGGACAGCCCATCACTCATCAGTTGGCTAGCCTCATCCTAGGAGCAGTTAACATGCGAAGTCCTAGTTTTCCGGCAGTGGTGGATCAGTTTGCGGACGTTTTTCCCGACGAAGTTCCAGGGATACCTCCCCATACAGAGGTAGAATTTTATATTGATCTCTACCCCGGGACAGCCCCGATATCCACTCTAGTGTATCGGATGGCCCCCTTCATGCTTCGAGAGCTACGGGTATAGTTGGAGGACTTGCAGGGCAAGGGATTCATCCGACCCAGTGTTTCACCCTGGGCTTCCCCGATATTGTTTGCCAAGAAGGAACATGGGAGCTTGCAACTGTGTGTCGACTATCGTCGCCTGAACCAGGTGACAGTGAGGAACAAGTATCCGCTACCGAGGATTGATGAACTCTTTGATCAGCTCAAGGGAGCACGATGGTTCTCGAAGATATACCTCAGGTCAGGCTATCATCATCTCAGAGTTCAAGACAAGGACGTACAGAAGATGGCCTTTAGGTGTCGGTATGGCCACTATGAGTTCTTGGTTATTCCCTTCAGTGTAACCAATGCTCCAATAGTATTCATGGACCTCATTAATAGGATCTTTCATCCATACCTCGAACGATTTGTCGTGGTCTTCATCGACGACATTTTGATCTACTCAACGACGGAGGAGGAGCACGCCTACCAGTTACGGGTTGTACTAGACACACTCCGAGAGCACCAACTTTATGGTAAGCTCTCGAAGTGTCAGTTCTGGATACGTGAGGTCCACTTCTTGGGACACGTCGTCTCTGAGGCAGGAGTTGTAGTGGATCCTGCGAAGATCGAGGCAGTGTTATCTTGGGAGCCACCCAGGAGCGTGACAGAGGTGAGAAGTTTCTTGGGACTAGATGGATACTACCGGAGATTCATGACAGACTTCTCTAGAGTTGTGGAACCACTCTCATCTTTGAAGAAGAATGGGAAACCCTTCGTGTGGTCAGACAGATGTCAGTAGAGCTTCCAGGAGCTGAGACAGAGATTGACCAGCACACCTATCTTGAGGTTTCCTGAGAAGGGAGTTGGTTACGTAGTCTACTGCAATGCATCAGGAACCAGACTTGGATGTTTCCTGATGCAGGAGCGGGCCGTGATTGACTATGGATCACTACAGTTGAGGCCGCATGAGCAGAACTATGCTACCCACGACCTAGAGTTAGCAGTAGTGGTCTTCACTCTGAAGACATGGCGGCATTATCTGATGGGCGAGTACTTTATAGTCTTTTCTGACCATCAGAGTCTCAGGTATATCTTCTTGCAGAAGGATCTGAACCTGAGACAGCGGTGATGGCTCGAGTTCCTCTAGGACTATGACTTTGAGATAGTCTATACCACTGGAAAGGGAAATTTTGTAGCCGATGCCCTCAGCAGGAGGATCGACATTCAGCTACTTGAGGAGGCGACGGAGCTGCTAGCCTCTTTGCAGGTATCCTTCGTGGATAGAGATGGAGCAGCCTTCCTTCGGTCTCTCACAGTCACTCCTCCACTACTACAGCAGGTTAGAGAGGCACAGCGTGGGGACGCTGACTGTGAGACGCGGCGTGCACAGATATCCTCAGGACAGGCACCTGATGGTTTCTCCTTTGTAGTAGAGCACGACATCCTTTTTAGAGGATGTACCATGGTATCAGTCGCTTTATGGGAGGTGGTGCTGAGAGAGTTTCACACTTCTCCTTTGGAGGTACATCCTGAAGTGGCGATGATGTACCAGGATCTCAGACGACAGCACTGGTGGCCAGGCATGAAGAAGGTTGTGGCAGAGTTCGTTTCTCAATGCCTCACCTACCAGTACGTGAAGTCTGAGCACCAGGTACCAGCAGGCTTGGTAAAGCCCTTGGAGGTTCTGGAGTGGAAGTGGGACGGCATATCTATGGACTTCGTGACTAGACTTCCACACACTTCCAGAGGTCATGATTCTATCTGGGTGATTGTCGACCGACTCACCAAGTCGGCTCACTTCTTACCCATTAGAGATCAGGGCTCAGTAGAGTGCTTGGGACGCCTTTACGTTCAGGATATTGTTCGGCTTCACGATGTTCCATCATCTATCGTCTTTGATCGAGATGCTCGTTTTACTTCCCAGCTATGGAAGGGATTGCAGGAGGCATTCGGGATGCAGCTACGTCTGAGCACAGCCTTTCACCCTCAGACGGATGGTCAGACGGGGAGGACCATTCAGACTCTCGAGGACATGCTCCGTGCATGTTTCCTCAACTTTGGTCATAGCTGGGAGGACCACCTACCATTGTTGGAGTTTGCGTACAACAACAGCTACCACTCCACCATCGAGATGGCACCATACGAGGCGTTGTACAACCGACCTTGCAGATATTCTTTGTGGTGGACAGACCCTGGGGAGTTAGCACTTGTGGGACCAGAGATGGTCTAGGCCACGACAGAGAAGGTCCAGGTCATCCAGGAGCGGATGAGGACAGCTCAGAGCCGGAAGAAGTCATACACTGATAGGAGGCAGAGGCCACTAGAGTTCGAGGATGGCGACCACGTCTTCTTGCGTGTCTCACCTCGACGTGGTTTACCGAGATTTGTCCGAGGCGGAAAGTTATATCCGCACTTCATCGGACCATTCCAGGTCCCCAATAGGATTGGTGAGGTGGCTTATCATCTGGCTCTACCACCTCACTTGCACCAGGTGCACGACGTCTTCCACGTATCTCAACTGAGGAGATACGTGCACGACCCGACGCACATCATTGACCATGGGGAGCATGACGTTGACGATGGGGTGACTTTTACTGAGGTCCCAGTGGAGATCGAGGATCGATAGGAGAAAGTCCTACGTGGACGGTTGATTCCTCTAGTGCGCATTAGATGGAAGCACGGGAACCTCTAGGAGAGCACTTGGGAGCGGGAGGCTCAGATGCGTGCTCAGTATCCTCATTTGTTTCCCTAGTTTTGATGTATCTTTATGGGGACGTAAAGCCCTGAGGTGGGAGTAATTTAAAGACCCGTAAAATTCAAGGGAAATTTTTTCTTAATTTTCTTTGGAATTTTACAAGAACGCGGTTTCTGACAGCACCTGATCCCGAGGCCCGGTGTGCCCGGAATCAATTTTCGAAGTCTGGCTTAGGTACGTTCAGTGAACGAATGAGCGGGTTTTCCTATCTTCTGAACCGGTGCTCGAAATTGAAATCTGATGGCACCGATGAACTCTCAACATCGTTAATCGCTTAGGGGAACCTTTACCGTAGTTGCGTTTGTGTGGGAGAAGAAGTTAATTAATGGGGTTTAATTAAAAAGTAAATAAAATTGTTAAATCAATTTTATTTCTTTTTCAAGGTGGTTAGTTTCTCCCATGGGAAGTTGGTGGTGGGGCCCACATCCACCAAACTTTCCATGTGTGGGTAATTAAAAGGGTGGGGCCCATAGGAACCCCCCACCTTTTCAATTTTTCCCTAACTCCCTAACCCCTCTTAACCCCTCACATTCCTAACTCTCCATTAAATCACCTTCATTAATATTTGACAACTTGTTGTAATTAATTCTATGAGTTACATGTAGGTTTTTGAAATTCAAACAATTGAATTTCAAATGCTTTGTTGTGTTAATAAAATAAGTTTAGAACTTATTTTATTAGGGGTTGGTGTTGGGTTGTTTGAGAGATTTTTGGAGAAAAAGCTAAAGAACACCTTCTTCCTCGACGAAGAATGCGAAGAACACCGTTCTTCAACGAAAAACTTCTCTGCCAAAGAACACGGTTCATCCGCGACGCCGTATTCGCGATGAAACGTTCTTCTTCCGCGTCGTCTCTTCCGCGACGGTTTTCCGTGATGAAATCATCGTCAATGACTTCGAATCCTCGCTTCGCGACGTCGACGTTCATTCCCCGCGACGCCCGACCTCCGCGACGATCGTCTTCCGTGGGTCGTTGACGAACACCATTTATGAACTGAGGTAGGGGATTTATTTTAATTAATTCCCTTCATGATTCTAGTTTGTCGATCTTCGTGGTTTTCGACTAATTGTTATCGAATAACGTGAGGGGGCCGGTCCGCACAAACACGGCCGACCATCCTCCTTATTTCATGAATGATTTCATTGTGGTTGGTATGAGAAAGCGTGGTGCCATCACACCACGCGGTTTCATGTGGAAGATATGCATCGCGCCATCACGCCGCGCTGTGGAAAGAAATTCAAGGACGTGACGCCGTCGCGCCGCGTCGAAGAAAACCGAAGACGCCGCGGCCGGAGCGGGGCCGCGGTGGAGCGGCGCGGTGCCGTCGCACCGCGTATGACGACAAGGGTCGCGGCCGGTTCTGGGACGCGGCGGAGCAAGGTGATCGGCAGCCGGACCGGGCCGCTGGTGTCGGCGATGAAGGGGATCGGCCGTCGCCGGTCCCGTGGTGGCCGGAACCGGCCAGCCAGGGCGGGCCAGTCGGACCGGTGTGCAACCGGGGGTTCAAACCCCCGGCCGGCTGGCAAAAATGGCACCCCTTAATTGTGGGGGGCCATGGTTACACAGAGGGGTAGGCTCCCCCCCCCTTGCCGAAACGGCTCGGCCAAAGGGCCGAGCCAGACAGCGCGCTGGGCGCGCTGTCCCCAGCCGGGCCGGTCTGCCAGGCTGCGCCGCGCCGGGCTGCGCCGGGTCGGGCCGCGCCCATCCGGGCCGGGACATGCCGGGCCGGGCCGACCCGGTTCGGGCCGACCGGGGGGTCTCGGGCGGGGCCGGTCCGGGCCCGAAACCCCCGTTATCTGACTGTCTGGGTTCAAATGCCCATAACTCGGGCTACAGACCTCCGATCGACGCGCCATCATCAGCGACACGATCCTTAGAATGAGACGGTCGTTTCGACATATTTCACTCAAGGTTTCAGAATAGTTTGAATTCAGCCAGGTTGGTTCGTACACGTAAGCAACCGGGCCCACGGAGTGGAAACACTCATATCTTGAGCTACGGACATCCGAATAATGTGCTGTCAACTTTGATGAGTTCCTCTTAGTGTGAAGGATCTTTTAGATTACTCCGCCTGAGGTTTGGATGCAGGTGGAGTACGGTCGGGTTGGTTTTGCCTTAAAAACCAACCGGGCCCCAGGGATGAAAAAGCCAATAACTCTCAGACCGGGCGTCCGATTGACGCGCCGTCTGTTGCGTTGAGTTCCTGTTGACGATACAGAACTTTAAGATACATCAACTCTGGACTATGTGACAGTTGATGTATCAGCCTCTCGGCTCGTGGAGCGGACCCTCCCGAACGGGCTTGCTGTGTGTGAGAACCCTAGAGCTGGCTGTGTTTGCTTCTGTGACTACGATGACGACTGTGCAAAGATCCTCAGTGGATTCGACGACAACGACTACAACACTCAGCGATCCTATGTGGATCAGTGCTACCGATCCTGTGTGGGTCTGATCCTGTGTGGGTCAGCGCTCAGCGGTTCTGTGTGGGCCAGCGCCTACAGATCCTGTGTGGGTCTGATCCTATGTGGGTATTGCGGGGTTTAGTACCTATCAATCCTTTGTGGGTCCGACGACTTAGATGGATCAGTGATCATCTCTATCGTCTTTCAAAAAAGTATACCTGTGTGAGCTGAATCCTGTTTGCTTTCCTGTGTGGATTGTGTTGTGCTTCTTGTGTGGATTACATTTTTCTTTCTTGTGTGGAATACGTTTACTTTTTTGTGTGGAATGAGTTGTACTTGGGCTTGGAGGTTGGAGCGTATTGGAATTGATGACTTAGGTATATGTATGGGAATATACCTATGCAGTGTCAGTTGTTACTTCGTGATTGTATCTTTCCTTTGTGGTTTATCCTTTGTGGATTTTGGGAGACATTCGGGGGTCTCGGGGTCCCTACTGAGTAGCTTATACTCAACCTTGCACGGGCTATGCCCGCACTACGTTGTGTTGGTTGCAGACGATGGACAACGTTGATCGTGTTTGAGGCTTGCATAGCAGGATGGTACCTGGAGGTGGACCACTAGGCAGGACGTACTCGGAGCGAACGGCGGGACCCGAGGAGCAGTGGAGCTATCTGTACCCACCCTTCAGGTGGGATTTCTAGTGGACAGCTCGGCGTAGCAGCTTTTACTTTTCAGTTGTTGTTATCCCTTTCGAGTTGTACTTTACTTTCAGTTTGGGTTTTTATACTGGCCCATTTACTTTCTGCACTTATTGTTGTATCAGCTTTTTTACTTAGTGTTTATTTTTCCGCTTGTTTACTCTGAGGTGCTTGTTTACTTTACAAAGGCAATGCCTTCCCTTTTTACTGGGATTTACACCTTGGTGCTAGTCACCAGCCCCTGGCCTATGGAACGCGGGCTTGGGGTAGTCATGGCACGGGCCCCGAGGATGGGTCGTGACAATTATTTACTCTGCTCATATTCCTTCCATAAAGTGTTCATTTTTATTTTTTGTAAAGGCATGTGTTTGAATTTATTCATCATGCATAATTTTTATGTTATATTCAACAGTATTACTTACCCTTACTGAGCATTTGAGATCACCCCTTTTTTATGTTTCATATTCTCTGGATATGAAGAAGTCAGTTATGAGTTACATGCATGCATAATCGAGGAGGCTTGTATTTTTATAATGGAAGAAATTAGTGTTGTATTTCTTTTCAAGTGGTAATGTTGAACTTATGTATGTATCCTGTTTCCAATTATACTAAATTGATCAGTCATTCCATACATTATTCCTTGTATCAAGACAACGTTATGTAATATAGCACCAAATCTGGGCAACTAGGGTCAGGGTGTTACTGTTGGTTTCAGATAATTTTTGTACAAACATTGGAAACTGGATTTTGAAATACTCTGTTTATATATCATTACCCTATGATAGAATTTGAGGATTAGTGTAGAAGAAATTCCATGCATTTTGGTACTGTAGAGGTTTTGTGAGATTTCTAAGAAATAAATCCATGTTTGGATAAAAGAAGGTAGAGGCAGATGTCGAATAGATTTACCTAGGGTTAAAACCCGAAAAGATAATTTTAATCTTGACTCGAATGGGAACTAGTGCGGGACAACGGGCCTTGCTGCACTCTTGGTTACGACACTCCCGGAGGATATGATTAAGATAATTCGTAATTTTATTTACAAAACACTATGAAGAATTTATGTGTATATACTTCCCCAATGAAAACATTTTTATGATTATAGATTATATCCATAAACGGTTCAATTTATGTTAAGTGTTTTACAAATTTGGAATTATGTATTGTTTTTGATAAAAAATTGTATTATATGCCATTGTTTAGAAATGGCGTCTAGTGGAAGGAATGAAGATTGTATCAATGCACGTATTCCATGTAAGTATTTCCCTCCTACTCATGATAATTATAGTAGAGCTGGTGATGAAACTGGTGCTGATTAGCTTATCACCATATTGGGACAACTCACATAGGTTATGAATAATAAACATACCCATATAGAGCACCCTGATCCACAACGTGGAGGATCAATGTTAGATCACTTCATGAGCCAACAACCACCAAAATTCAATGGGTCCAAAATTCCATTTTTTTCTGAACAATTTATATGTTCCATAGAGAAAAATCTTTCAAGCTTTGGGGGTAGTGAAATGGAAAACGTTTTCATGGTAGTTTGTCACCTCAATGTAGATGCATATCAATAGTGGCCATTAATTAAAACAAAAAATAGCATAAAGAAGTATCAAGTATAGAATGGTTGGATTTTATAAAGATTTTCAAAGAAAGATACATTCCTCGTGACCATCGAGCAGATATGGAAGGGAAATTTCTAAGTCTAAGAAAAAATGAGGATTAGAATGTTGCAAAGTATGAAGATAACATTACAAGGAAAGTAAGGGATGCTGCAAATTATATACATAACCCAAGAAGTAGTATTGATCTTTTCATTGATGGGTTTAACCATTTTACCATCGATCATTATTCTTCCAATCCTTCTCATTGTATGAACATATTGTCTCATGTGCTATCAAGACATAAAATAAATTCTCTAAGTCTTACAACATTAAAGAAAAGAAAGGGAAGAAGAGTTATGCTGAACACTTTGGGAAGAAAATAAGGAAAATGGATGAAGGGAAGACTTGATTTTCCACCCTGTGATAATTGTAGAAGGAATAACGCATGTGGCTATCTAAAAGGAAAAGGAGTATGCTAAAAATGTGGACATAAAGTCATCTTGGTAGTAATTTTAATGGGAATAAAGAAGCTACCAATGTTTAATGCTACAATTACAGAGAGATGAGAATTTATTCAAATGAATTTTCTAAGAATCAGGGAAACATATCTCAGAAAATGTCAAGGGATCAAGGCCAAGCTTATAAAATCACCACTTCTAAGGATAAAGCTCCGAAATACATGATGCCAGGTAATTTAATGGTTTCTTCAAGTTTATCCAATGCATTATTTGATTCTAGATCATTGTATTGTTTCATATATTACCAGTTTGCTAAGAAAATTTTACATATACAATTTTATTTAATAAGGGATTTGTTAGTCAAAACTTTGATTGGAAGTATCATTACAATAATGATTTGTTAATCAGTCCTCATAAAGGCATAAAAAATATATTTATCTGCTAATATAATCATCATACCGATCATTAAATTTGGTATAATCCTCGGTATAGATTGGATTTCGAAACATGATCAAAAAATTTATTTTATGATGAAGGAGGTTACAATTCTCGACGATGATAAAGAGTTCCTTATATTTAGGGATGAAACGTCACCATCTGATTCTTATCTAGATCTTCCCCCAGTAGCTCTAATAAATTCAATTATTGGAGAGGATAATAATAAAATAATTATGGGTGAGGAAATGAATGTTTGAATAGAGGATGTGCCTATTGTGCAAGAATATGTTGATGTGTTTCTAGAGAATTTACCTGGACATCCTCTAGTACATGAAATTATGTTTTCCATTGATTTAATTCCTGGTTCAAGGCCCATATCGAAGACCCCTTGTAGAATGGCCACTATGGAATAAGTGTAACTAAAGAATAATCATGAGGAATTGAGTAATAATGAATTTTTTCACCCTAGTGATTATCCATGGGGAACCCCTGTACATTTTTTAAGAATAAAGATAGATCTATAAGGTTTTGCATTGACTAAGGGAGATCAATGATATAACAATAAATAAACAAGTATCCCCTACCTTACAATGATGATTTATTCGACCGAATTCAGGGAGCTATATATTTTTCTATGATTGAACTTCGATCTAAATATCATCAGTTGTGTTTGTATAAATAAGAAATTACAAAAATAGCATTTTCATACAGGTACGGGCATTACAATTTTTCAGTAATTCCTTTTGGATTGACTAATTCACCCTTGGTCTTCATGGATCTAATGAATATAGTTTTCAATGAATATATTGATGATATTGTAGTGGAATTTATTGATGATATCTTGGTAAACTACAAATGCTCATAAGATCATGAAAATCACTTGCGCATTATTCTAAATACTCTTAGAAGAAATGAATTATATGGGATGTTTAGAAAGTGTAAAATCAGGATATAAGAGATTTATTTTCATGGCGATATTGTCTCTAAAGATAGAATATTTATTAATCCATCAAAGACCAAGGAAATCCAAAAATGGCCAACACCGATAAGTATAACTAAGGTATGCAATCTTATTGGTTTATCAGGTTATTATCGAGGTTTCGTCTAGAATTTTTCCTAGTTAGCTAACCCATTAACCAAGATCACATGTATAGGGGTTAAATTTGTTTGGACCAAATATCATGAATAATGTTTTAAAGAATTGGAGAGATGATTAGTTAATGATCTTATCTTGACTCTACCATTGGGAAATGATGGGTTTGTTTTTTATAGTGAAGTTTCAATGAATGGAATTGGTTGTGTCCTTATATAGAAGTATAGAGTTATTTTATATGCATCACAACTACTGAAAATTCATGGCCAAAACTATCCTACTCATGATCTTTAGTTAGAAGATGTAATAATCACTATGAAGATATATAGACACTATCTCTATGGTGAAAAATGTGAGATTTATACTGATCACAATAGTTTGATGTATATTTTCTCATAAATAGTACTAAACATTAGGCAAAGGATATGGCTTGAACTACCCATGGATTATGATTGCACAATACACTACTACCCAGGGAAGGCAAATAAGGTGGTAGATGATTTGAGTAGAAATGATAATGTAGTTTTGAACAAGATGAGAGTGGAAAGGGATCCTATTTTATTGGTTCCAGTAAAGTTTGACATGGGAATAACCATGGAATTCGAAACATCAATAATTTTTCCAATGGTTGAAAAACCATATTTACTATAAAGGATAAAGAGTTCTTAGGCTGATGATTAGAATTTTGAAAAGATGATTAAAGCTATAAATTATGGGAGATTTAGTGACTTCATATATGAAGAAGGAATTTTGAATTTTGGGAAGAGACTTTGTGTTCCTGATATACCTGATATAAAAATGGAATTGTTCGATGATGCTCATAGCACCAATTCCTCTATCCACCTTGGGAGTACCAAGATGTATAGATATTTGAAGGAACATTTTTGGTGTGACAACATGAAAAGAGAGATTACTGATTTTGGGTCAAGATGTATGGTTTTCTAACATGTGAAAGCTGGAACACAACATCCTAGAGGATTGCTGTAACTAATCCCCAATCCTGAATGGAAATGCGATGATAATACGATGGACATTTTCATGGGGCTACCAAAGACTACTAGAAGTAATGATGTAATATGGGTCATTGTTGATCATCTTACCATGGACGCATGTATTATTTCTATAAGATAATATTTACCACATGGAAGTTTAGAATGAATTTATATTTATGAAGTTGTAAAACATCATTGAGTACCCCTATCAATTGTTCCTAATCGTGATCCCTATTTTACATCAATATTCATGAAATGTTTTCACAAATCCTGGGATTCTAAACATCATTTGAGAACTACCTACCACCCGTAAATAGATGGACAACCAGAACAGACTATTCCAACCTTAGAAAAAATGTTGAGATCTTTCTCACTTTACTTTAAATGTATTTGGGATCAATATTTACTTTTGGTAGAATTTTATGATAACAATAGCTTCCATTAAAGTATTCAGATGGCACCATATGAAGCATTATATGGAAAGAGATGCCACACACCAACTTGTTGGGATGATTTGGTGAAAGAAAACTTGTAGGCCCAGAACATGCTGAGGAAACAATGGAAAATGTGAAGGTTATCCAAACTCAAATCAATGAAAATCAATGTAGTCAGAAGATCTATGACGATAACCGAAGGATGGATTTGGAATTTGAAGTTGGAGATCATGATTTCATGAAGGTATATACAGGGAAGGGAGTTATACGATTCTATAAGAAGGGTAAATTAAGTCCGAGGTACATCGAACCATTCGAAATTCTAGAACGAATTGGGGTTGTATCTTACTATTTGGGAATTCCACCAAGTCACTCCAAAGTTCACGATGCGTTCCACATATCGCTATTGAGAACTTACATGTCTGCCCCAACGCATGTACTCACCTATGAGGAAATTGAACTGTTACCTGATTTGTCTTATTGTAAAGATCCCTATCAAGATTCTTGATACTAGAGAAAGGTTTTGAGAAACATGATGAGACATCTCTAAACAGTTCTTTAGAGATACGATAAGATGAAAGTTGCAACGTGGGATCCATAGGAACTTATGATAAAGAAACATCTGAATCTTTTTCTATGGTAGTAGTCTAGAAATTTATATGATGAAATTATTTGAAGGAGGGAATAATGTAACCCCCAATCTTCTATGATATGTTCCCCTTTGAATAATTCAATAGCTTGCACTAAACACAACTTCAAGATTTTAACACACCACGACCAATCAAACATGCTGTAATGAATAGTAATGCATACTTTTGGATATTTTAAAAATTATAATTTTTAAAATGGGGTACATTTTTTAATTCGTAATATTGAAATTTTCTTACAGTGAATTTTTGGAATTTTTCTGAAAACGTTCAATTTTTGATGAATAGTTAAAAACACTACGTTATTAGTTAAAACCGACTCATTATTTAAATAATTAATTATTTTATTCAAATTCATTTTTGGTGAAAATATATTTATAATACCTATATAAGATCAATTTAATGTGTTGAATTCATTTTATAATAAGTTCATATATATAAAAATATTATTGAACTTTTTACCGCCTTTTACCCATCTCCTAGGAGCTTTTGAAAATTTGCATAAAACTTAATTTTACTGCTTCTGTGAGTTGAATTTAAAAAATTTGAGAGACATGATTAATATCAGTATGTAGAATGTTGTTCAATAAGGAGAAATTTTTTTGGTGAATATTAAATTTTGACTTTTATTTATCACGGTTAAAAGTAAATACTGTAATTAAGGGTTAAATTTATCTCATAATTACCCTAACACATGTCCTAATTCTCTTGGATAAGTGTAATTCGACCAAAATAAATCTTTTTAATAATATACGATCCACTTTGGTCCAATGGGATTAGATTAAGACCTTTATTATAATTTTATTTAAAGAAGCGTAAAAATAGTTGAATTCAAAGTTTAATTACAACTGCATTTTTAATATAGTGATAAACACATTATAAATTTGAATATAAATATTCATTTGAAATATAAAAATATTTCCTACATATTTTTATTTTATAAATAATATTTATACCTTAAACAATTCAATTTATTTATGACATAGTGATGATTCAGTAATTACCTTATTAATGAAATATTAAAATAATTGATATTATAAATATACAGATAAATGTAAATCGAGACTTCTGATGAATTACCCTAATATTTTAGGTTAATATGACTTTTTAGGGTTTGATAAATAAATTTTACTCGAAGTGATAATGTTTTTATCGCTGTAAAAAAATCAGATACAAAATAGTGTGAAAATTGAAATAATTGAGTTTTAAAAAAATTATATTATATTATTAATTGATATAATATACCTAAAAATATAAGGTACTATAAATGTATTTTGATAAGATTATATATATTAACAATTAACCACATGTGGTTCGCATATCTTGTTATCGTATGTTTATTAATTATATAATAAAAAAATACAAAGAGACATGGTAAATGTCAAACTTTTTAACAAATAGTTAAATCTAAAAGATAAGGTTAATATGATGGCCTAAACCTATCTAAAACCTATTGTTTGAGAGTTTTTCAACCCATACCCACCGTATCCTTTAATTAATTAATTTTTGAGCCATTAGAAACCGAAAATGATTTTGTTGTAAAATAATATTTCAAGCTTTCCCTAAAGTGACCATCACCTCTCTTATAAAAGGGAACTTCCCCTTTTTTTAATTTCACACCTCCAAGGACATTTGGCTTGGCCAAACCATACCCAAATATCCTAAAATCATTCCTACCATCATTATAGAGGCCATCCTTTGGACGTAAATCCATCCTATGGATCCCTTTTGATCAAATCAATAGGAATAACCCGAAGAGTGGAAAAATATTTCATCACCTCTTTCAAGTTACTTACTTGTTCAACATCCTCTTTATTTGTTATTTCCATTATAAAATAATAAATATATTATCCTATATATAATGTGATGTTATTGTAAATAATTTACAACCATATTCATTATTTTATCCAAAATATGAAATACCAAGTCACCATATGTGCGTACGTACAACATGCCGTCTCCCTATCGTGGTGTAGTTTGTTATTCAAACACATCATTATTTGGATGGGTATAATAATGAGTATAAATGATGTAACTAATAAATATAAATGTTATTTATTCTCTATATATTATATACCATTCAATTACATAATATTTTACCATCAATATAATGATATTGTCGCTCGTGTGTACGTACGAATTACCGTCTCCACGAACGCGATGAGATTCATTCCCCATCATAATCATTCAAGAAATTTATTCATTTTATGATTAATAATACTGTGTATGGACATAATATAATTATTTATATAAATAAAATACATCATATCCATAACAAACAAGGCTTACGTACCCAAGCATATAAAGGAAAACGAATCAGTTAACACCAGAAATGATGATTATACTGAAATATTAATAATAAATAAATATTAGAGGATCATATATGATATCATAATTTTGTATATAGTTATTGAATAATTTAATAACAATGTTTTAACTATTACACTAGAGGTTAACATACCATATACTAAGTAAAAGTACAAGGTAATTGTAACATCCTTGGTAAATAAAGAATAAAACATTTTCATATTTATTAATATTTACGAATTAAATATTAATTTTACTTTAATGGGGTAGCTATGTTCGATAGCGTTCCCGATACACAACAATGAGTTTCTTTGATATCTTACGTTTCACACTAGTAATAAAATAATATTATTTTAAATTGTAGTTAACACGTAGTTGTTGTATTGGCGGGAATGAATAGAAATAAATAAAATATGATTATATTTTTTTTTAAATGTTTAAGGCTTAAAATATTAAAATAATTCAATTTCAGGCATATATACCCTAACATTCACAAAAAGTCGACTTATCACCTTTTGATGGCGAACTGTCTATAAATATATTTTTGGTCACTCTTATAAATTTTATTGGACCAAATAAAATTCTTCTTTATAATCGGGATATAAAAATTTACTTTGTGTAAATTTTTGGTATTTTTCCAATAACCTTCATTTTTTAAGGAAAAATGAAAAATGATATATTTTAATTCAAAAACTATTTTTAATATAATTTATTTACATGGTTATATTATCTTTTGAATTGGTTTTAATGTTCAATTAGAATATATTTTTTCCATTTAATCCAATAGTGGTCGTTGAAATTAATTTCACTTTGAAATTGGACTTAAACTAGTGTTAATCTTTTGATACTTATTATTTCATAAAAACACGCTATTCGCTCTGATAGTAGGAATTAATTATTGAATTAATTAATTCAACTTATATGTTTTTAATTTTTTAAAATTGACATCATTTTTGTATTCGGAATATCAAATATAGCTTAGTGTGAATTTTTGGTATTTTTCTGAAATACATCAATTTTTTATGAATAGTGAAACCACTAAGTGGTACTTTAAACAAACTGATTTTTCATTTAAATGAAATTTTACCACCTCTGTGTATTGAATTTATAAAATCCAACATACATGGTTTTAATTAAGAATTAAAATGTGGTTCAATGGGATTAAAATAATTTTTTGGTGAATAGTAACTTTTAAGTTTTTAATCCCAATTAGACGTAATTAGTTTAGTTAATGGTAAAAATAATGTTTTAATAATATGAAATGAACATGACACATGTCCTACCATTATTTGATGTTTAATGGCCGACCAAGAAAATATATGGGTCAACTTGGGGACCCCATGGAGCCACTTTTGTAGGAAAATTACATTTAAAGCCTTTTATTTAATGTTAAAATTAAAATGTCACAAACATGAGTTGTTTTATTAAAATAATTTTTAAATGGGGTTATACAAGTCATATTTTTTACTATTAATATTCATTAGAAAGCTAAATATATTTCTCACATCATGTTAAATTTTTCATAATTTTTAGACATTAAATAAGTTAAATTATTTATGGCATCATGATGATGCAGTGATTCCCTCATTAATGAACGATTTAAATAAAATGAAAATATAATAACACATCTAATACTTAAACTTGTCAAAGACCAATTGGATATGTATATTTAGAACCCTTATCAACTTATCCTCTAATTATATGAATGTGGGACCTTTAAAATCTGAAAATCATTTTATAATAAATTAAACTCTTATAACTTTCCAAGTGTGCCCCTCCTCTCCTCTTATAAAAGGCCCCCACCTCTACCACCTTACCCACACCTCTCAAGCCTTTTCTTAAGACAGTATGTGACCATTTTGACTCTCCAAATCCCTCTCATACTCCTAGAATCCTCACTTTGGGTGGAAGTCTTCCCAAGGAAGCCTTTGGTCTCAAATCTAAGAGAGTCACCTGATTTTAAGGTAGTGTCTTCACTTGTGTTCTTTTGCTTTATTTTGCATCTCCAACCCCCTAAAATCTTTTTATTCATTTCTTTTGTAACAAATAAAGTATCATAAATATACTAGGATGTTGTGATAAGAAGAATTAGAGATACACTTACAGACACCTACATCTAATGTTTAAAGAACATATTATTTCTGTGGGTGGCGAATTTTTGCCTCACGAAACGATGATTGTTCAATATTCTTCAAACACCTTCAAAGGTGGCCATTAAGAGGTAAATATATTTATATATGATATATAATATGTTTATTGATTCTTAAATCTTCTGTATTTTTCATTTATGGAACACCTTAATGGTTTCCATTTTGGGTAAACACGATAATTTCATTTTACGAAGTGCGGACTACCGCCCCCTCAAAGTGATTTGATTCGTTAATTCCATACGTGGGACATATAAAGGACAAGTTTAATGATATTATATATGATATTATACTGGAATTATAATATACCTTTATATCATTATTATTTCTTTCCATTAAAGTATGAGATAGAAATAAAAGTAGCGTTCATGCGTACGTACAGCTTACCGTCTCCATGAACGGTGCATTTCATTTATTATCCCCAAATGTAAAGTAATATTATAAGTAAATATATATATAATGGGTATATATGATGTATGTTTCATATAAATGATAAATATAATTCTGGAATTAAAATATACTTATCTCTCATTTATTTTTAATTCCATTAATATGACATAAAAATGAAAGTAGCGTTCTTGCGTACGTACGGCTTACCGTCTCCATGAACAGTGCATTTCATTTCATACCTCTAAATTATTATGTAATATTATAAATGAATGTATATACTGGATATATATTATGTATATGATATCTACATCATGAATATAATTCTTGATATAATGGATATTTTACCACATGAACAAATCCTAATTATAAAGAGTTTATTTTTGACTCAAGTACCAATGATCGAAAAAATGACCATTATTAACATAAATAATAACATAGTGTTTATAACAAGGTAATAAGTGATATAAAAGGAATAATGAACATGAAAAATGTTCTTAAGAAAGTATAAATTAACTCAAGTTTATTTATTAGGACGTTAAAGAACGATCGAGTCATGTCGGACCCGAAGTAAGGGACTTCGTCTCAATCTCCTTTCATTGAGGCATATTTCGTTTTATACACAGCTTTCTTTTATACGGTTTATAAACCCCTTTTAATTTTACATTTATACAAAAGTAATCTTTTTCTATGAATCGTTTTACTAAATGACAAAAAGGAATGTTTCTTTTATCGTAAGCGGTGACAACGACCTTTTTCGCCGCCGCGGGTATTATTTGGTCTTTGGCTTCCTCAACAAGCCATAATGTTTTTAAAATGAAATAGATACCATATAATCTTTTATGTATTTTGGTATTGAAAATGGTTTTTATAATGGATTTGTTATGTCAATATATTTATGTGATATATTGTGATCAATGGGAGGAAATTATTTCTTTCAATTATATATGTTTTATGTTTTATGATTTTATAATGGTACTTGGACATTTGACGGGTGGTTACGTGATAAACCATATGACGGGTGGTGCCATGAATACCCGGATGGGTGGTTAGGTTATAACCTCCAATGCATTGGGTATGGAAGTCAGCTGTGCGGCTATTCCATTAAGTGATATGTGTGGAAGTCGACTGTATGGTTATTCCATTTAAGTATGTTTATGTCCCAAGTAACCTTTATATGTTATGTGTTCTTTATATGGGCTTTATGGAAATATTTTGGTTAAAAAAGGGTATGTACTGATCTATTTTTCAGTGAAGAGCTTTTACTACATCATAAAGGTGAAAGGTATTACTTTGATAAAGTATACATGGTTTACTAGTTGTTTTGAAAAACTAACAGTTTTCATTCATTGTGTATCCCTTACTGCACTTTTTATACACACCCCATGTATTTGAAATGTTTTTCACATGACTTAATGTGGAATAGGGTCAAGGATGGGATCAAGGGAAGGTCATGCTATCTAAAACATGGAACTAGACATGTTTCTTTTTAAGTGTTTTTATTTTATGGAAACTTAGTAGAAGTGTCTACTTTATAATCTTTTAAGATGTAATAGTTATGATCTAATTCTCTAAAACTCTAAACCTGAAAATATCATCAATGGTAATTATTCATTTAATTCAATATTAAGTAATGTTTAAGTCTGGGGCCATATAGTTGGTATCAAAGGTCAGTTTAGATAAATTTAGGAGTTAGAATTCAATTAAATGATTATCCAAAAATATTTTTTTTGGTAAAATTTAAATAATATAGCATTTAAAGATTACCATGTTTCTTCTCCTAAGATATTTTTGTGTTAAGAATGTTTTTTCATAGAGGAAACAAAACAAATTTTCTGGGAAGGCGTATAGAGGGAAATAACCTTCCGAATCAGATCTTGATATGGTCGGAATTGGAACTAAACAGTTTCTTGCCATGATGGCTCAGTTGACTCAGGTGAAAAATGTTGGTTGTTTTTATTGATGATATTTTGGTGTTTTCTAAATGTAAATAAAAGCATGAAAGACATTTAAGGGTTATATTGCAAACCTTAAAAGAAAATAAATTGTATGTGAAATTCAGCAAGTGTGAGTTTTGGATGCAACAAATTTCTTTCCTTGGTCATTTTGTTTCTAAAGATGGGATAACTGTTGATCCTGCAAAAACAAAAGTTGTTGAAGAATGGTCAAGACCCACAAATGTAACCGAGATCTGTAGTTTTCTTGGTTTCACAGGTTACTACCGAAGGTTTTTTGAAAATTTTTCAAGATAATCTAGTCCAATGACTAAGATAACTTAGAAGGGTCTTAAGTTTATCTGGAAAAAAGAATGTGATGATAGTTTTCAGGAGTTGAAAAGAAGATTGGTGAATGCTCCAGTTTTGGCACTTCCTTCCAGGAATGGTGAGTTTTTTATCTACAGTGATGTTTCATTGAAAGTACTTGGTTATGTCCTTATGCAGAATGATCAGGTAATTGCTTATGCTTCACGTTAGTTGAAAACTCATGAGGTAAATTACACTACACATGACTTGGAATTAGCTGGTGTTGTTTTTGCCTTAAAAATTTGGAGGCATTATTTGTATGGAGTAAAGTGTGAAATATATACCGATCACAAAAGTTTAAATTATATATTCACTCAAAAATAATTGAACATGAGACAGAAGAGATGGTTGGAATTAATCAAGGATTATGATTGTACAATTCATTACCATCCAGGAAAAGAAAATAAAGTGGCTGACGCTTTGAGTCGAAAAAGTAATGCTTCATTTAAAATGATGCATTTGGAATGTGATCTTTTGGTTAAGGATTCGATGAAATTGTCATGGAAGTTGTTTATGCAGGATGTCCTTCTGTTTTGTTTCAGGTATCAGTGAAATATTCACAATCAGACAGAATTAAGCAAGCACAGAAGCAAGATAGCGAGTTGCATAAAAATGTAGAGCTGGTTCAGAATGGTAAGTTTTCCTGAATTCAACATTGATAATGATTGTGTTTTGAGATTTGGGAAGAGATTGTGTGTGCCTTGTGATTCACAATTGAATAATGAGTTGTTATGTGAGGCTCATAGTTCCCCGTTTTCAGTTCATCCTAGCAGTACTAAGATTTACAGAGATCTGTCGGAGTATTACTAGTGGGATGGAATGAAAAGAGATATTGCTGATTTTACTGTGAAGTGTTAGACTTGTCAGCAGGTTAGAGAAGAGTGGCAGTTACCAAAAGGGATGCTTCATCCATTAAAAGTGCCACAGTTGAAATGGGAAAATATATCCATGGACTTTGTAGTGGGATTATCGAGGACATCTCGAGGTAATAATGCAATCTGGGTTATTGATGACTGATTGACTAAATCTGCTCATTTCCTTCCTATTCGAGATACATTCTCTTTAGATCAACATTCTCGATTGTATCATAAAGAGATAGTCTGGTTGCATGGAGTTCCCATCTCCATTGTATTTTATCGTGATCCCAGGTTTACATCTATCTTTTGGAAAGGCCTTCAGAAGTCATTGGGTACTGAATTAAATTTTAGTATAGCTTTTCATCCGCAATCAGATGGGCAGTCAGAATGAACAATTCAGACCTTGGAGGATATTCTACTAGCTTGCTCTATGATTTATCTGGGATGTTGGGACCAACATCGTTCTTTGGGTGAGTTTTCTTACAATGACAGTTTTCATTCCAGTATACAGATGGCACCATTTGAGGCATTATATGGGAAGCGGTGTCGAACTCGATCTTTTTGGGATGAAGTGGGTGAAAGGAAGCTGATGGGACCATAATTGGTAGAAGAGATGGAAGAAAAAGTTCAGTTGATTCAGAAACACATGAGAACAGCTCATAGCAGGCAGAAGAGTTATGCGGATAACCGGAGGAAGGATCTATCTTTCTAGGTAGGTGATCATGTTTTCTCAAAGTTTCACCATGGAAAAGTGTGATGCTATTTTGTAAGAAAGGAAAGCTAAGTCCAAGGTTCATTGGACCATATGAAATTTCAGAGAAAGTTGGATCAGTTGCTTATCGAGTGGCTTTACCTCCGAGTTTATATTAGGTACACAATGTTTTTCATGTTTCGATGTTGAGAAAGTATATTCTAGATCCATCTCATGTTTTGACCCTAGAGGTAGTTCAGTTGGAAGAGAATATCTCTTATGAAGAAAAACCAGTCCAGGTTCTTGACTAAAGAGAGAAAGTGTTGAGAAATAAGGTAATTCACCAGGTAAAGGTTTTGTGGAAAAACTATATGGTTGAATAAGCAACGTGGGAATCTGAAAATGCTATGAGGGATAAATACCCCCACTTATTTTGATAAGTGAATAAAATTGCGAGGACACAATTCAAAAAAGGGGGGAAGGATGTAACATCCCTGGTAAATAAAGAATAAATCATTTTCATATTTATTAATATTTACGAATTTAATATTAATTTTACTTTAATGGGGTTGCTATTTTCGATAGCGTAACCAATACACAACAAAGAGTTTCTTTGAAATCATACATTGCACACTAGTAATAAAATAATATTATTTTAAATGGAAGTTAACATGTAGCTGTTGTATTGTCAGGAATGAATAGAAATAACTAAAATATGATTATATATGTTTTTTTAAATGTTTCTACATTTATCTAATAAATGATAAAGGCTTAAAATATGAAAAGAATTCAATTTTAATCATATATATTTTAACATTCACAAAAGGTTGACTTATCGCCTTTTGATGGCGAACTGTCTATAAATATAGTTTTGGTCACTCTTATACGTTCTACTGGACCAAATAAAATTCTTCTTTAGAATCGGGACATCAAAATTTACTTTGTGTAAATTTTTGGTATTTTTCCGATAAAGTTTATTTTTTTAATGAATAATGAAAAATGTTGTATTTTAATTCAAAACCACTTCTTAATCGAATTTATTTACATGATTATATTGTCTTTTGAATTTTTAATAAAGTGTAATTAGAATATATTTTTACCATTTAATCCAATAGTGGTCGTTGGAATTAATTTCACTTTGAAATTGGACTTAAACTAGTGTCAATATTTTGATACTTATTGTTTCATAAAAACACGCTATTCACTATGACTACGGGAATTAATTATTGAATTAATTAATGCAACTTATAAGTTTTGAATTTTTTTAAAATAGACATCATTTTTTTATTCAGAATATCAAATATAGCTTAGGGTGAATATTTGGTATTTTCTGAAATACTTCAATTTTTGATGAATAGTGAAACCACTAAGTGGTACTTAAAAAAACTGATTTTTCATTTAAATGAAATTTTACCACCTCTGTGTTTTGAATTTCAAAAATCCGACATACATGGTTTTCATTAGGAAGTAATATTTGGTTCAATGGGATTAAAATAATTATTTGGTGAACAGTAACTTTTAAGTTTTTTTAATCGCGATTAGAGGTAATTAGTGTAGTTTAAGATAAATATAATGTTTTAATAATATGAAATGAACATGACACATGTCCTAACCTTATTGGATGTGTCATGTCCGACCAAGACAATCCATGGGTCAACTTGGGGACCCCATGGAGCCACTTTGGTATGAAAATGACATTAAAAACATTTTATTTAATGTTAAAATTAAAATGTCACAAACATGAGTTGTTTTACTAAAAGAATTTTTAAATGGGGTTATACAAGTAATATTTTTGACTATAAAAATTCATTAGAAGGATAAAAAGATTTTCTACATCATGTTATTTTGTTTATAATTTTTAGACATTAAATAAATTAAATTATTTATTGAATCATGATGATGCAGCGATTACCTCATTAATGAACGATTTAAATAAAATGAAAAGATAATGAAAAATATAAGACTTAAACTTGTCAAAGACCTATTGGATGAGTATATTTCGAACCCTTATCACCTTATCCTCAAATTTTATCAATGTGGGACCTTTAAAATCCGAAAATCATTTTATAATAAAGTAAACTCTTATAACATTCTAAGAGTGCCCCTCCTCTCATCTTATAAAAGGCCCCCACCTCTACCACCTTACCCACACATCTCAAGCCTTTGGTTCGGCCAAGCTTTGCCCATTTTTTCTCTCCACATCACTCTCTTACACCTATAAGCCTCACATTTGGCATAAGTCTTCCCAAGGAATCCTTTGAGCTCAAATCTAAGAGAGTTACCCGATTTTAAGGTAATGTCTTCACTTGTGTTCTTTTGTTTTATTTTGCTTCTCCAACACCCTAATCTCTTTTTATTCATTTCTTTTGTAACAACTACAGAATATTCAATATAATAGGATTTTTTTAAGAATCATTCGATATATACTTACACACACCTACATCTAATGGTTGAAGAACATACTATTTCCGAGGATGGCGAATTTCTGCCTCACGAAACGATGATTGTTCAATATTCTTCCAACACCTTTAATGGTGGCCATTAAGATGTCATTATATTTATATATGATATATAATATGTATATGTCTTCCTTAATATTCTGTATTTTTCATTTATGGCACATCTTTAGGGTTTACATTATGGGTAAACACGATAATTTCATTTTAGGAAGTGCAGACTACCGCACCCTCAAAGTGATTTGATTCGTTAATGCCATACGTGGGACGTATAAATGATTGATTTAATGATATTATATATGATATTATACTTGAATTATAATATACCTTTATATCATTATTATTTCTTTCCATTAAATTAAGATATAGAAATGAAAGTAGCGTTCATGCGTACGTACGGCTTACTGTCTCCATGAACGATGCATTTCATTTCTTATCTCCAAATGTAATGTACTATTATAAGTACATATATATAATGGGTATATATGAATTATGATACATATTAATGATGAATATAATTCTGGAATTAAAATATACATATCTCTCATTTAGTTTTAATTTCATTAATATGACATAGAAATGAAAGTACTGTTCATGCGTATGTACGAATTACCGTCCCCATGAATGGTGCATTTCATTTCATACCTCTAAATGATTATGTAATATTATAAATGCATGTATATAATGGATATATATATTTTATGTGATATCTACATCATGAATATAATTCTTGATATAATTGATATTTTACCACATGAACAACTTGTAATTATAAAGAGTTTATTTTTGACTCAAGTACCAATGATCGACAAAATGACCATTATTAACGTAAATAATTACATATTGTTCATAACATGGTAATAAGTGATATAAAAGGAATAATGAACTTGAAAAAGGTTCTTAAGAATGTGTAAATTAACTCAAGTTTATTATTCAGGACGTTAAAAAATGATCGAATCAAGTCGAACCCGAGGTAAGGGACTTCGTCTCAATCTCCTTTCATTGAGGCATATTTCATTTTATACAAAACTTTCTTTTATACGGTTTATAATCAAATTTGAATTTTACTTTTATACAAAAAGAATCTTTTTCTACGAATCATTTTACTAAATGACAAAAGGGAATGTTTCTTTTATCCTACGCGGTGACAACGACCTTTTTCACCACCGCGAGTATTATTTGGTCTTTGGCTTCCTCAACAAGCCGTAATGTTTTTAAAATGAAATAAATACCATATACTCTTTTAGGTATTTTTGTACTGAAAATGGTTTTTATAATGGATTTTTTAAGTAAATATATTTATGTGATATAATGTGATCAAATTGTGGAAATTTTTTCTTTCCATTATATTTGTTTTATGTTTTATGATTTTATAATGGTACATAGACATTTGACAGGTGGTTACGTGATAAACCATATGACGGGTGGTGCCGTGAATACCAGGATGGGTTGTGATGTTATAACCTCCAATACATTGGTTATGGAAGTCGGCTGTATGGCTATTCCATTAAGTGATATGTGTGGAAGTCGACCGTATGGGTATTCCATTTAAGTATGTTTATGTCCCAAGTTACCTTTATATGTTATGTGTTATTTATATGGGTTTTATGGTAGTATTTTGGTTACAAAAGGGTAAGTAATGATTTTTTTTCAGTGATGTGTTTTTACTACTTCATAAACGTGAAAGGTATTACTTTGATAAATTATACATGGTTTACTTGTTGTTTTGAAAAACTAACAGGTTTCATTCATTGTGTATCCCTTACTGAGATTTTTATGCTCACCCCAAGTTTCTGAAATGTTTTTCACACGACTTATAGTGGAATAGGGTCAAGGATGGGATCAAGAAAAATTCATGCTATCTAAAACAAGGAACTAGACATGTTTCTTTTTAAGAGTTTTTATTATATTGAATCTTAGTAGAAGTGTCTACTTTGTAATCTTTTGAGATGTAATAGTTATGATCTAATTCTCTAAAACTCTAAACCTGAAAAGTTACTCAATGGGAATTATTCATTTAATTCAATATTAAGTAATCGTTAAGGCCGGAGCCTTATAGTAATGGCCAATTTCATAATCACTTTATTATCCGAGGTTTTTTTAACTATGTATCTAGTATGACACCTTTATAATCTAAATCCATGTTTTATTAAAAATGTATTTCAAAATATTTTTACTACTTACTAGACTATGAATTACAATCATTTATACCCTTTTTTGACTTTATATGTTTTTAAATGAATCTTTTCATCATTTTCTAAACAAGGTACTTTATGACCTTTTCGACAAAATTATGGTAAGAATTATTTTTTCAATTTATACAGTGGGTGCGGCTATTTTTTACTGTTATAACATCATTGAATCTTCCCTTAAAGTATAATAAGATTATTTTCAAAATAAATTTTTTCTTTTATAATTATGTGACTCTTAGATGGTTCCAAAATAGAAAGAGGTATTTCTCTCAAATATTTTTCATTTCATCTTTGTCAACATACTTTGTCTGATGTTGATTTATTATGATACAAATCATACATATTATATTGATGTTTTTGTGATATGTTTGACTTTGGATTTGTTATTTTTATACCATTCCTGGTTTATAGTTAAAGTATTGACATTTCGTATGCGGGTTTTAATACAAATGTTTTTGTTATGTTTAAACCTTTTCATATGAGGAATGTATTAGACATAGTATCTGATAGGTGGAACCCAATATTGATCATTAGTGCATCAGTAGGTCTCATGATAAAATTAAAGGTGGAATTTTAGGAGGCCTTTCCCAATTTGATATATGGTGTCTGCCGAGGCCTTAATAATTTATATACTTATTGGCTGAGGCCTTGACAAAATGTGTGAGAATGTATGATATTATAAATTACCCTCACTATGAAAATAATAATGATGGTTAATGTGGTTATTCAACTAGAAGTATAAAGACCCGGCTTTAAACATTACATAATATTGAATAAAATGAATAATTCACTTTGAGGATCTTTTTAGGTTTAGAGTTATAGAGAATTAGGACATAACTATTACATCTCAAAAGATTTCAAAATAGACACTTCTACAATGTTTCCATTTTTTTCATAAAATAAAACACTTGAAAAAAGGGTCATGTCTAGTTCCATGTTTTAGACATCATTTCTTTTCCTTAATCCCATCCTTTTCCAAATTCATCTTTAAGTCCTGTGAAAACATTTCAAAACATGGGATGAGCATAAAAAGCTCAGTAAGGGTTATAATACAAAGGATGAAAACATTTTTTATAAATTCATAAAAAAACTTGAACTCTCTTACTTACCTCATGTTATCATATTATTTATTAAACACACATAAAAATCATATATCATAAAGGTCACCTGTGGAATCCATAAGATAATTACATTGTATCAATCACAACTACATAGAGAGTTACATTGGAATACCCATCACAGTATATTTCTTAAATCTCTTAGGAGAAACATTAATGTTTACCTCCATCACGTTACGCAATGCATTGGAGAGATATCTCGGGCTCAACCACCCTAGGTTTATCACGAAACCACCCGTATACATAAATAATTCCCAAGAACCATAACATGATCATAACACATAACATATGAATAAAGAAAAGATAACATTTCCACTTTTCAGTAACAAAATATTATTTCAAGATATTAAAATAATTAATCCATTATAAAAAACATTTTCAATACCAAAATACATAAAAAGAGTATATGGTATTTATTTATCCTTTTAAAACATTACAGTTTGTGAAGGAAGCCAAAGATCAAATAATACTCATGGCGGCGGAAACGGTCGCTGTCACCTCTTACATAAAAAAAATTTCTTCTTATTGTTTAGTAAAAACGCTACATATAAAAATATTCCCTTTGAATGAAAAGAAATTTCAAAGGGGTCTATACACCATATAAAATAAAGTCGTGTATAAAACTAAATATTACTCAATGAAATGAGATTGAGACAAAGTCCCTTACCTTGTGTCCAACGTGACTCGATCGTACTTTAATCTCCTGAATAATAATCTAAAGTTAATTTCTACTTTAATAAGAAGATTTTTCATGTTTATTTTTTCTTTTATATCACTTATTACCATTTTATAAATATTATGTAATCATTTATGTTAATAACGTTAGTTTTGTCAATATTTGGTACTTGAGTCAATAATGAACACCTTATATTTACAAGTTGTCCATGTGGTAAATATTCCATTATATCCTAAATGATATTCATTATTTAGATATCATATATATCATATAAATATATTATCTACATGAATTTATAATAGCACCTAACATTTGGAGGTATGAAATGAAATGCACCGTTCATGGAGACGGTAAGCCGTACATACGCATGAACGTTACATTAATTTCAATTTCTTATTTTTATGGAATTAAATCATAATGATACATAGGTATATTATAATAACAGTATAATATTATATATAATATCATTAAATCCATCCTTTATACATCCCACATAAGGTATTAACGAGTCACATCACTTTGAGGGGGCGGTAGCCCGCAAATCCTCAAATGAGATTATAATATTTACCGACTATGGAAACCATAAAGGCATGATATAAAAGGAAAATACAGAAGAATAAAGATAAAATAAACATAATATATATCATATATAAATATAGTGACATCATAATGGCCACCATGAGAGTCTGTAAGAGATAATTGAACAATCATAGTTTCGTGAGGCGTTAGTATTCCATCCATAGAAACATTATGTTCTTCACCCATTAGATGGAGGTGTGTGTATGTGTCGTTTGAATCCTTATCATAAAAACATACTAGTATATTGAGTATTCTGTTATTATTACAAAATAATGTAATAAAAAAAGTTTAGGGGTTGGAGAAGTAAAATAAAAGAAAATAATTTTAGAGAAACTGTTACCTTTAGTTTGGGTAACTTTCTTTAGTTTGAACCAAAAGAACTTCATGAGGTGCTTTCTACCTAAGGTAAGGCTTATAAGGGGATTATAGGGATGTAGGGAGATAAATTTGGCAGAGTTTGGATGAGCCAAATAACTTGATAGGTTTGAGGAATTGGTTAGAATTGGTCTCCATTTATAAGGGGATGGAGGGGCTCTTTAGGAAAGTGTGAAACTATTATTTTATTATATAATTATATTTGGTTTATAATGGTCCGAATATCAATAAAGATGAAGATAAGATGACTCAAGGTCAGAATAAAATCATCAGATCAGAATTTTACTTATTTTGGATAATATTTTAATTATTATAATATTATTTATTTAAATCATTTATTAATGAGGTAAATATTGCATCATTATTGTGTCCTGGGTAATTTAATTTATTCAATGTCTCAAAATTATAAAAAAAATACTTTCATGTATGAAATCTTTTTATCATTATAATTAATGTTTATATTCAAAAACATAACTTATATAACACCATGTAAAAATTCATTTACAAAGTGATATTTGTTTATGTAATTTTTTTCTTTACTTTAAATTAATTAATCTAAATTTTAATTATCACTCCCAGGTGGCTCAATGGGGTCCGGAAATTGACCCAAAGATGCACAGGATCGTAAATGACTCAACCAAAAGGATTAGAACACGTTTAAGGGTAATTTTATATTATTATAATATTATTTTTTACCCTTAGTTAACTGATTTACCCTTTAACCACGGTATATAAAATATTTACTGAACTAAATATTTAAAATTTCTAAAAATTAAAGTTACATATTTACAGAATTTTGACCTCCTGATTCCAACTATGGAATCCATTTTCCAAATTATAAACACATAAGTGGCTGAAATTAATTCAAAATTAATTCCTGCTGTCAAAACAAAAAATATGTTTTTAATAAATAATGACTATCAAAAGATTAACACTTATTTATGTCCAATTTTATAGTGAAATTAATTCTAATGAAAAAAATTGGATTAAATGATATAAATATATTTTTATTACACTATACAACCAATAAAACAGTAATCTAACCATATACATAAATTAGATTAAAAGGCAATTTGGAATTAAAATACACTATTTTTCACTATTCATTAAAAATTAACATTATTAGAAAAATACCAAAAAATTACCCAAATTAAAATTTGACGTCCCCATTCTACAGAAGGATTTTATTAGGTCAAATATATTTATTAAAGTGGCCAAAAATATATTTAAAGAGGGTTCTCCATTAATAGGTGGTAAATCGACCTTTTAATATAAATTATGTTTAAAATTAGATTCGTTCACAAATTAAGCCTCTAAAATTTATTGGATAAATGTAAATACATTTAACAAACATTTATAATCAAATTGTATATTTTTATGTTCATTCCATCCAATACAATGGCTAAGAGTTAACTACCATTTAAAATAATAATATTATATTATTAGTGTGAAACGTAAGAATTAAAAGCATCTCGTTGTTGCGTATTGGGTACGCTATAGAACATAGAAACCCCTTTAAAGTAAAATTAATATTAAATTCAAAAATAATAACAAATATGAAAATATCTTATTCTTCATTTACCTAGGATGTTAGATCCTTCCTCCCTTTTAGAAATTGTGTCCTCATAGTTTTTATTCACTTATCAAAATATGTGGGGGTATTTATCCCTCATAGCATTTTTAGATTCCCACATTGCCTCTTCAACCATATGGTTTTCCCACAAAACCATTACCTGGTGAATTACCTTATTTTGCAACACTTTCTCTCTATAGTCAAGAATCTGGACTGGTTGTTCTTCAGAAGGGAGATTCTCTTCCAACTGAACTACCTCTGGATTCAAAACATGATATGGATCTGGCATATACTTTCTCCACATCAAATCATGAAAAAAATTGTGTACCTGGGATATACAAGGAGTCAAAGACACTATATATGCAACTGATCCAACATTGCCCAGAATTTCATAGGGTCCAATGAACCTCGAACTCAACTTTACCTTCTTACCAAAATGCATCACACATTTCCATGGAGAAACATTGAGAAAGACATGATCATATACCTAAAAAAGATCCATCCTCTGGTTATCTGGATAAATTTTCTGTCTACTCTGAGTTGTTCTCACGTGCTTCTGAATCAACTAAATTTTCTCTACCATCTCTTCTACAAATTCAGGTCCTATTAGCTTCTTTTCATCTATTAATTCAAAAAACCTAGAGTTCAACAACACTTTCCATATAATTCCTCAAATGGAGCCATCTGTATATAGGAATGAAAACTGTTATTATAAGAAAATTCAACCAAATAAGATGTTGGTCCCAACTTCCCTGGTAATCCAGTGAACAAGCACGTAGCATATCCTCGATGTTCTGAATTGTTCATTATGATTTTCCATCTGATTCAGGATGAAAATTTGTACTAAAATTTAATTCATACCCAATGGATTTTGAAGGCCTTTACAAAAGTTAGAAGTAAACCCAGGATTGCGATTAGATACAATAGAGAGGGGAATGTAGGATCGAAATAAAAATGTAGATGATCAACATACAAGAGGGGGTGAATTGTATACTTTAAAAAATTACCTTAAACAAGGTAAGATCCACGTTTAACAAAGATAAACTAATCAAATTAACAACACCTCTAATCACCAATGAATGATTGGGACAGGTGTAAAGTTACAAATATCTAGTTCTATGTACTTGCTTAAATCAAGAAAGTGATTCCAAAAATAGTTTCCAGAAATATGGATCCAGAAATTGAAACTTAAGAAATGTTTTCAATATGAGATTCTACCTTATAGTGTGTAGAATCTAAATTAATCAGAGTACAAGTGTAAGGAAATATAAGTAGGATATACATTCCTTACAATACAATATGTAGCGGAAAAACATGTAGTAAAACTTCAAGTAACAAGATATAAATCATTTAACCCAAAGATAAGGGTATCCAAAAACCTTCAATAAAGGTCCCTTGATTTATACTTTCATTAAATCACGTCTTACCCACACCAGGGTAAGCCCTCGATACGAAGATTGGAGTCTCTGTCTTGCTATTCCCACAATCCCTCAACTTCAATGTAGTTGGAATCTCTGTCTTCCTCAGCAAGGAAGCCCTCAAACATCAAGGAAGTCAGCACCTCTAACTTCATATCCACGGAAGCCCTCGAATGTAATCACCAACATTTGGAGTCACACGAAGCAATATGAACGAGAAGTTCAGGATGCAAAAAGCCTAAAAAGCTTCTCTCTCTAGAAATCTCCTTAAAAGGGTGTGGTCTATAGAGTGATCAACTTGTTGTTGAGCTCTCTCAAGTGAGCTCCTATTTATAGCCACGGTTGGAATGACCAGCTCCCTCCTCCAATGGTTATATTTTCTTTAAAATTCGGAGGGACCTATACACGTGTCACTAAACCAATGGTTTGTTAGAATAAAATGGACGACACCGTTTTATAACAAACCATGTATAACTGAAGGCATGACATCGTTTTAAAATGAAACAAGTGTAAGTATAATAAAAACTAGAATTCAGAATGTAAGTAAATAAAAGTTCTGAGTCTAACCAAAATAGAATTCAGAGTCTATAATAAAAATATGTCCGGATACTGTTTTATAGGAATTAAGAACCTAAATTATATAGAAATACAGAGTCTGAATTTCTTAGGAAATTCGGAGTCTGGTTTCATCAGGATTCAGATTCTGAACTTATACAGTTTGGAGTCGAACTTAGTAAAAGGTCGGTGTCGAACTTTTTAAAAGTTCGGAGTCGAACTGGTAAAAAGTTCATAGTCAAACAAGTTAAATGTTCATAGTCGAACTAGTTTAAAGTTTGGAGATGAACTAGTAAAATGTTTGTAGTCGAACTAGTTAAAAGTTTGGAGTCAAACTAGTTAAAATATTAGAGTCGAAGTAATAAATGTTCATAGTCGAACTAGTTAAAAGTTTTGTGTCTTGAATTCAGAGGTGAAATTTTTTAGAGTACATATCCAGAATTTAGAGTGGAACTTTATTGGATTTTGTATCCCGAATTAAGAGTGGAACTTTATTAGAGTTCGTATCCAGAATTCGGATCCTAAAACAGAATTCTTCATACCTTAGCATTATATGATTCCGAGGTTTTGGGTACGAATCAGATTTTTATTCTTAAGAAAAAATTATTGCTATGTATAAGAAAAAATCTAGGTTAGGTTAAATTTCTTTAAGGAAGGAATCTTTCCTTATTAAAGTAAAATAAAGATTTTCTTAGGTATAAGGTGTTTGTGATTTTCAAAATGAGAAGGAATGGAAAAGTCATAAGGAAAACCTTATTGACTCAACATGGAAGACCATGCAACTAGACTATCTATTTAACATACAATGGAGCAAGTTGATCTAGAGACAATGTATCTCAAATTGGAAGGAAATGAGCAGATTTTTCTAATTGATCAACAACAACCCATATTTCATTATTACCTAGAGATGTCTTCGGTAATCCCAAAAAAAGTACATCGATATATTTTTCCATTTCCACTCTGGCACTGGTAAAGGGTGAAGCATTCCTTTCAGTAACTTCCACTCTGCTTTAACCTGCTGACAAGTCAAACACTTCATAGTAAAATCAGAAATATCTATTTTCATTTCATCCCACCAGTAATACTCCTGAAGATCTCAGAACATCTTAGTACTACCATGATGAACTGAAAATGGAGTACTATGAGCTTCACATAACAACTCATTCATCAACTGTGAATCACAAAATACACATAATCTCTTTCCAAATCTGAAAACAAAATCATTATCAATGTTAAATTCAAGCAACATACCGTTCTAAACCCACTCTACCTTTTTCTACAACTCACTATCTTCTTTTTATTCTGGCTTTATTCTGTCTGATAGTGATGATCTCACTGACACCAGACACTAAACAGAATAATTTCCTACACCAAGCACTTCTATTCCAAAGTATATCAAATCAAAAACCAAAGGATATTGTTCCAAACGTAACATATAAAATGAGACATTACTTTTTCGACTCAAAGAATCATGCAATTTATTTTCTTTTCCTGAATGGTAATTGATCGTGCAATCATAATCCTTGATTAATTCCATACATCTCCTCTATCTCATGTTCAATTATTTTTGAGTTAATATATATTTTAAACATTTGTGATCAGTATATATTTAAAATTTTAATCCATACAAATGATGCCTCCAAATTTTTAAAGAAAAAACAACAACAGCTAATTCCAAATCATGTGTAGGATAATTTAACTCATGAGGTTTTAACTAGCGTGATGCATAATAAATTACCTGATCATTCTGTATTAGAAAAAAACCAAGTCCATTCAACGAAGCATCACTAAAGATAAAAAATCATCATTAATGGATGGTAGTGCCAAAACAAGAGCGTTCACCAATGTTTTTTTCAATTTTTGAAAACAATCATCACAATCATTTGTCCAGATGAACTTCACACCTTTTCAATTTAACATAGTCATTGGACTAGATAACCGTGAAAAAATATCAACAAACCTCTTGTAATAACCTGCCAAACCATGAAAAATACGAATCTCGATTATATTTGTGTGTCCTAGCCATTTTTCAACAACTTTTGTTTTAGCAGGATCAACAGTTATGCCATTTTTGGAAACAATGTGACCAAGGAATGAAATTTGTTGTATCCAAAACTCACACTTGCTGAATTTCCCAATCCATTTATTTTCTTTTATGGTTTGAAAGTTAAACCTTAAATGAATTTCATGCTCCTGTTAAATTTAGGAATAAACCAAAATATCATTGATGAACACAGCCACAAACTTATCCAAGAACTCAAGGAAAATTCTATTCATAAGATCCATGAATATAGCAGGTGCATTGGTTAACCCAAAAGGCATAAATACAAATTCATAATGGCCATATCTTTTACGAAACAAAATATTCGAAATTTTTTCTTCCTTTACATTCAACTGAAGGTACCCCAATCTCAATTCAATCTTCAAAAAATACTAAGCTCCCTGGAGCTGATTAAACAAATCATTGATATGAGGAAAAGGATACTTATTCTTAACTGTTATGTTATTCAATGCCCTATAATCAATGTATTGTCTCATGGAACCATCATTCTATTTAACAAACAAGATGGGATCACCCCATGGTGATGTTCTAGGATGAATAAATCCTTTATCTAATAACTTCTGCAATTGTTTCTTTAACTCTAAAAGTTCAATTCGTGCCATTCGATAAGGGGGTTTTGAAATTGGATTAGCATCAAAAACTAAGTCAACAGTAAATTCGTCTTCCTGATCAGGAATAATGCCGGGAAACTCATCAGGAAAAACATTAATGTACTCATTTAGCACAGACACATCATTAATCTGAATAGTTCTTTTTTTTTCAACAATATGTGCAAGGTAACATTCATTTCCATCTTTTACTAGTTTCTATGCTTCCAAATATGTTATCAAAAGAAATGGTTCATTTTTGTATACAAACTGAAAATCATTCTGAAATGAAACATCTTTATCTCTATAGTAAATCTTATCATGATAAATATAAATCCATTCCATGCCCAAAATAACATCAAACACTACTAGAGGAAAAACAATAAGGATTGCAGGTAGATTCTTTCCTCACACAAGGACAAGAAGGATCTTATGTTTTCTTTTTATCTCAAAATTTCTCCAGGTGTTTTTACTATAAGTTATGTATTCATATCTTGAGATGGAATTCCCAATTTATTAGATAAATTTGTAGAAATGAAATAGTTTGTAGACCCTGAATCAAAAAACACATTGGCATAATCTGAACAAAAAAAACAGTGTACCTGTTACAACTTCATTTGATGGCCCAATATCTGCTGATGTAGTTGAAAAGGATTTCACCACCCCTTTTGGCTTGTAGTCTGGATGCTTTATTTCAATTGAGTTTTTTGTTGGATACTCATTTGCAAAATGACCCATTTCATTGCACTTAAAACATTTTACTGACTGCAAATCAAATTTTGTCTTACCATTACCCTGATCTTTTTCAGTGCAATTACGAGCCTTATGTACCATTTTACAATATCAGTAGCACTTACCAGAATTCAAAAGACATTCCACATCATGATTTTTACCACAATTTTCACAAACTGAAAACTTACATTTCTTACCATAACGCTTTTTTGAATTGTTATTCCCTTTCACATGCCTCCTTGACCTCTTATTCTGTTTTTTTTTCAATGAATACCCGATCATTGGAAATCTCCATTTCCACCTTCTCCACACAAAAAACAAGTTTTTCATAACTTTTTAACTCACGAGAAGCTAAACCACTTCGATACTTTGGATTTAATCCTGAGTAAAAACAGTTGATTTCACTATCAAGATCTCATATAAAATTTTGAGCATACCTTGTCAGTCAAGTAAATTTTTCTTCATAAGTAGCCACTGAGTCATCCTCTTGCCTCAATTCTAGGAATTATTTTCTCATCCTAAGTTAAACCAACTTAGGAAAATTGTAACACCCCAAGCTTCTACGGTATGCTTCCCTTTGAATAATGTGATAGCGTGTCCTGTACGCAACATCGAGTTCTAACACACCACAACCAATCAAACTAGTCATTATGAATAATAATACCTACTTTTTGAAATTATATATTTATTATTTTTCAAAATGAACTTCATTTTTGGATTCAGAATATCGATATTATCTTACATTGAATTTTTCTGAGAACGTCCAATTTTTATGAATAGTGAAAAATACTTAAAAACATCTTTTTTAATAAAAATAATTTATAGTGATAAATTATATTATTTAGTGGTTTCATAGTATAATTAGAGTATATTTTTACCATTTTATCCAATGGTGTTCATTATAATTAATTTCACTTTGATATTGGACCTAAACTATTGTCAATCTTTTGATATATATTGTTTCTTAAAAACACGCTATTTGTTGTAACAGCGGGAATTAATTATAAAATTAATTAATGCAACTTATATGTTAGTAATTTTGTAAAATAGACATAATTTTTGAATTTGGAATATCAATTATATCTTAGGGTGAAATTTTGGCATTGTTCTGAAAAACTTCAATTTTTGATGAATAGTGAAACTACTAAGTGGTCGTTAAAAAACTGAATTTTTCATAAAACATAATTTTACTGCTTCTGTGAATATAATTTAGAAAATCTGAGAGACACGGTTAATATCAAGAAGTAAAATGTGGTTCAATGAGATGAAAAAAAATTTTGGTGAATAGAAACTTTTTACTTTTATTTACCACGGTTAAAAGTAAATAGGGTAATTAAGGGTAAAAATGATTTTAATATTACCCTAACACATGTCCTAATCTTATTGGAAAAATGTATCTCGACCAAAAACAACCTTAGGAATAAAATATTATCATTTAGGTCCACTTGGATTAGATTAGGATATTTATTATTATTTAATTCAAAGAAGAGTTAAAAGAGTTAAAATCAAAGTTTATTTACTAAAACATTTTTAATATAGGGTTATACATAAGATGAATTAGATTGTAAATATTCATTATAAAGATAAGACGATTTCCTATATAATTATATTTTATTTATAATTTTTAGACATTAAATAATTTAATTTATTTATGACACAATGATGATGCAGTAATTACCATAATAGTGAAAAAATAAAATAATTGATATTATAAATACACAAATAAATATAATTTGAGCTTTTTTATGAATTACACTAATTTTCAAAGTTAATATGACATGTTAGGAATGATTTAATGAAATGTTTTATAAGTAATCATTCTGTTATGAGTTTCACAAAAATCAACTATTGAATAGTGTCAAAATTGACATAAAAGAGTTTTTAAAATGAATATTATATTATTAATTGATATTAACCTCCTAAAAATATAAGGTTCGGACAAGAGACTTATATCATGTTATTTGTATCATTAATGGACCACTTAGGGGTCTATTGGATTTATATAGTTTGTTTATTAACTATATAATATAAAAATACAAAGTTACATGGTAAATGTCAAACTAATTAACTAAGAGTTAATACTTAATCATAAGGTTAATATTGTAACCCAAACCTGTATAAATTCTATTGGATGAATGGTTTTCGACCTATACCCACCTTAACATTTAAATAATCAACTTTGGAGACATTAGAAACCGAATATTAATTTATTATAAATTAATATTTCTAGCTTTTCCAAAGGTGCCTCTCACCCCTCTTATAAAAAGGAACTCCTCCTTCTCATTTCATCACACCTTAAAAGCCTTTTGGTTCGGCCAAACTCTGACCAAATACTCTCCAAACATCCCTAATTACAACCTAGAGGCCTTATTTTGATCATAATGCCATCCTAAGGAGCCCTTTTGATCAAATCAAAAGAAAGAACCCGAAGAAGAGGTAATGATTTCACCACCCTTTTCCATGTTCCTTTCTTCTTCCAATTTTCTTCCTTTGTTATTACCATTCTAAATTATTAACTCAAGTATCATATATATACTGTGATGTTATTATAAATATGGTACAACCATATTCAGTATTCTATCCACCCTTTTAATAACATGTCACCATACGTGCGTACGTACGTCTTACCGTCTCCACGTCGTGGTGTAATTGTTATTAAATATATTATTATTTGGATGGGTATGATAATGATGTGTAACTCATGTAAATAATAAATATAACATGTTAATTATTCTTTATATATGATATAACATCAATTTATATATTATTTTAATATCAAAAGAATGAAATTATCGCTCGTGCGTACGTACGGACTACCGTCTCCACGAACGCGATGAGATTCATTCTCCATCGTATCCATTAAAGTATAATTATCATTTGATGATTTAAAAATGATTTTTAAGGACATGATATCATTATGGATATGAATAATATACAACCTATCCATTACAAAAATGGCTTACATAACAAAACATATAAAAGAAAATGAGTAAGGTATCACCCGAAACAATGATAATACTAAGATATTATTAAAAAATCTATGTTAAAAGATAATATATGATATCATATTAATGTATATGATTCTTGTATAATTTAATAACAATTATTTCACCATTATACAGGAGGTTAACCTACCCCAACCAAGTAAAAGTACAAGGTAAGGGTTTATTTCACAATCTCTTCATTATCTGAGGTTGTTTATACGTAATAATCTACTGGGATCTCTTTATCATCCACATCCATGTTTCTTAAAAATGAATTTCAAAACATTTTTAATATTTAATAAAATATGGGTTAAAGTCATTTATACCCTTGTTTTACTTTTTATAAGAGTTTTATAAAGGAATCGTTCCGTCGTTTTCCAAACAAGGTGCTTTTTAACCTTTTCGACAGAATTAAGGTAAGAATGTTTTTTTAACTTATACGGTGGGTGCGGTTATTTTTCACTGTTATAAAATTGTTGAAGCTTCCCTTACAAGATTATAAGAATATTTTCAAAGAAAATGTTTTATTTTATAAATAGATGACTCTAAAATGATTTCAAAATAGAAAGATATATTTCTCTAAAAAGAGTTTTGATTTCATCTATGTCAACATCCTTTGATGGATTTTACGCTTATTTAAAGTTGATTTATTATGATACAAAACATCTATATTTTATTAATGTTTTTGTGATATGTTTGACTGTGGATGTGCTATTTTTATACCATTCATGGTTTATGGTGAAAGTATTCAAATTTTGTATGCTAGTTTTAATACGAATGTTTATGTTATGTTTAATCCTTTTCATATGGGAATGCATTGGACATAATATGTGACGGGTGGAGCCCGCTATAGCTCCTCGATGCATCGGTAGGTCTCATGAGACAAACTTGTGTCTTGGCACAAGGCCTTGTCAAAATATTATTGGTAGTCTTGGCACGAGGCATTGGCTATGTGGTTATGCTAGTCTGGCATTATGCATTCCTTCATTATGAAAGTTTTTATCGATATTGCATGTGATTATTCGATTAGTATAATATCCATGTGAATAAGTAAATGGCATTATTTCATTTTATTTTTTCAATACAATGTTGAAGTTCATGTTTAAAAGGCTTTTGTTTTAGTTATACATTGCCTTAAATGTTTATTCTTATTTATGAAAGTTTCCGCTATATTGTTATCCTTACTGGGCATTTGAGCTCACCCCTTTTCTATGTTTTATTTTTCCCAGGATGTGAAAAGTAAATTATGAATGACCTACAGGGATATTATGAGGGGATAATAGTGTGGATTATGGAGACAATATGTTGTTTTATTAGTTTTTCACTTCATGATGTAATGTAAAACATTATGAATAAATCTTGTGTTTCCAAGGCTACTAAACCCATCGGTCTTTCGAGATTTGATCTTTCTTGTGATCATGCCAATGTTATGTAATAATGCACCGACTCTGGGTAATTGGGGTCGGGGCATTACTGTTGGTATCAGAGTAAGTTTAGTAGAAACCATGGAAGCTAGATTTAGATAAACTCTGATTAGAACACGTATACCTAAGATAAACTTTAGGGATTAGTATAGAAGAAATTCCAAGAATATTGGTATTGTAGATATTTTGTGAGTTTTCCGAGCAATACAACCCTGTCTGGATACGAGCAGGTAGAGGTGTCTATGGCACAGATGTACCTAGGGGTAAAACCCGAAAACACTACTTTGAGATAGACTCGAACGGGAACTAGTGCACAACAATGGGCCTTGCTGCACTCTTGGTTACGACACTCCCGTGGGGTTAGCTTTAGATAACTCTCATTTTCTTTACAAATAATTATGAAGGGTTTATGAGTATATACTTCCTCAAAGAAAAAATTCTTATGATTATGGATTATATCCTTAAATAGTTCAATTTATGTTAAGTGTTTTGTAAGTATGGGATTATGTATTTTGATTTATAAACCGATCTAGTTTATACCATTATTTAGAAATGGCGCCTAGTGGAAGGAATGGAAACTGTATCAATGCAAACACTCCATGTACTGATTTCCATCATGCTCAAGATAATTATAGTGGAGCTGGTGATGCAACTGGTGCCGATGAGCTAATCACCATACTGGGACAACTTACTCAGGTTATGAATAATAACCTTACCCATATGGAGCACCCTGATACACAGCATGGAGGATCAATGTTAGATCGATTCATGAGGCAACAACCACCAATGTTTGATGGGAGTACAAATCCCATAGTAGTTGAGCAATGGATAAATTCCCTATAGAAAATATATCAGGATTTGGGGAGTAGTGAAAGGGAAAAATTTATCATTGCAGTTTACCGACTCACTGGAGATGCTGATCAATGGTGGTCGTTGATTCAAAACACGAAGGAAGATGATGAAGTATCAAATATAGATTGGAGGGAGTTCAAACATCTTTTTTTAGAAAAATACTTTCGTCGCGACCATCGAGCAGATATGGAAAGGAAATTTCTGAGTCTAAGACAGAAGGAGGAAGAGAATGTCGCAAAGTATGAGGCTAAATTTACAAGGTTAGCAAGGCATGCTGGAGATTATATATGTAACCCAAGAAGTATGATTGATCATTTCTTTGATGGGTTAAAACCATTTCTCCATCGAGTATTAGTCTCACAATCCTTTTCATTATACGATGACCTTGTCTCATGTGCTATCAAGAACGAAAAAAAAATTCTCTAAGTATTATGACTTTAAAGAAAATCAATATAAGAAAAGACCTGCTGATCAATCTGGGAATGGAAATAAGGGGGAGAAGGGAAAGGTTGAATATCCATCCTACAGTAAATGTGGGAAGAAACACGCCGAAACTTGCTTGAAGGGAATGGGAGTCTGTTACAAGTGTGGTGAAAACGGCCACCAAGCTCGTGATTGCAAGGGGAAGAAGGAAGCTACCAATGTTCAGTGCTACAATTGTAGGGAGATGGGACATTATGCAAATGAATTTCCTAAGCCTCAGAAGAACTTACCTCAGAAAATGCCAAGGGATCAAGGCCAACCTTATGCTATCACTACTGCTGAGGTAGAAGCTCCGAAAGACGTGGTGGCATGTAATTTAATTATTTCCTCAAGTTTAGCAAATGCATTATTTCATTCTGGATCATCGCATTGTTTCATATCTTCCCAGTTTTCTAAGAAAATTAGATATTTCCAATTTGATTTAACAAGGGAGTTGTCAGTTAAAACATGTAAGGGAAGTATCATTGCAACAAATTTTTGTGAATCAGTCCCCATTATATCACATAAATGTTTTTTATCTGCTGATCTCATCGTCATACCTATGATTGAGTTCGATATAATCCTCGTTATGGACAGGCTTTCGGACTATGATGTGAAGATTTATTACAAGAAGAAAGAGGTTACAATTCTTGATGATGATGATAAGGAACACCTTATCTTTAGAGTAGAATCTTCACCACCTAATTCTTATCTAGATCCACCCCCAGTAGCTCAACTAAATTCAATTATTGGGGAGGAAGAGAATGAAATAACTGTGGGTGAGGAAAGGAATGTTCAAATAGAGGATGTATCTATTGTGAAATAATATGTAGATGTTTTTCTGGAAGATTTGCCTGGACATCCTCCAGAACGAGAAGTTGAGTTTTCCATTGATTTAATTCCAGGATCAAGGCCTATATCAAAGACCCCTTATAGAATGGCCACTATAGAATTATATGAACTAATGAAAAAACTATAGGAATTGAGTAATAAGGGATTTATTCACCCTAGTGTTTCTCCATGGGGAGCCCCTATTCTTTTTGTTAAAAAGAAAGATGGATCTATGAGGTTATGTGTCGACTACAGGGAGATCAATGCCATAACAATAATGAAAAAGTATCCCCTATCTCGAATTGATGATTTATTTGACCAACTGCATGGAGCTTAATAATTTTCAAAGATTGACCTTCGATCTGGATACCATCAGTTGTGTGTGAAGAAGGAAGACATTCCGAAGACAGCATTTCGAACCAGGTACGGGCATAACGAGTTTACTGTAATGCCTTTTGGATTGACTAATGCACCCTCTATATTCATGGATCTGATAAATAGAGTTTTCAAGGATTATCTCAATGAATTTGAGGTGGTATTTATTGATGTTATCTTGGTATACTCAAAAAGTTTAGAAGATCATGAAAATCACTTGCGCATTATCTTGAAGACTCTGAGAAGACATGAATTATATGGGAAGTTTAGGAAGTGTGAATTCTGGCTTCAGGAGATTTCTTTTCTGGGCCATATTATCTCTAACGATGGAATCTCTGTTGATCCTTCTAAGACTAAGGCAATCCAATAATGGCCATCACCGACGAGTATAACTGAGGTACGTAGTTTTATTGGTTTAGCAGGTTATTATCGACGTTTCGCCCCGAATTTTTCCCGATTGGATAACCCATTAATGAAGCTCACATGTAAAGGGGTTAAATTTGTTTGGAAAAAAGAGTGTGAAGAATGTTTCGAAGAACTGAAAAGAAGATTAGTCAATGCTCTTATATTGACTCTACCATCGGGGATTGATGGGTTCGTTATTTATAGTGATGAATCGAAGAAATGACTTGGTTGTGTCCTTATGCAGAATGATTGGGTTATTGCCTATGCATCACGATAGTTGAAAATTCATGAACAAAACTATCCTACTCATGATCTCGAGTTAGCAGCTGTGATCTTTTCTTTGAAGATACGGAGGCACTACCTCTATGGTAAAAAATGTGAGATTTATACTGATCACAAGAGTTTGAAGTATATTTTATCACCAAAAGAACTCAACATGAGGAAAAGGAGATGGCTTGAATTACTCAAGGATTATGATTGCACGATACACTACCACCCGGGGAAGGCAAACAAGGTGGCAGATTCTTTGAGCAGAAAAGATCATGGAGTTTTGAGAAATATGAGAATTGAAAGGGATCCAATTTTCATGGATCTAGTGAATATGGACATGGGAATAACCAGGGAAGGTGAAACATCAATGCTTTTTAAAATGGTTGCCAAACCATCTTTACTAGAAAGGATTAAGAGTTATAGGACCGATGATGAAGAATTTCAAAAGACGATTAAAGCTGTGAATGATGGGAGATTGAGGGACTTTGTGTATGAAGATAGAATTTTGAAATTTGGGAAGAGACTTTGTGTTCCTGATATACCTGATCTAAAAAGGGAATTGCTGGATGATGCCCATAGTTCCAATTTCTCTATACATCCTAGGAGCACCAAAATATATAGAGATTTGAAGGAACATTTTTGGTGGGACAACATGAAGAGGGATATAGCAGATTTTGTGTCAAGATGTTTGGTTTGTCAACAAGTGAAAGCTAGAAGGCAACAGCCTGGAGGAGTCATGAAACCTCTTCCCATACCGGAGTGGAAATGGGACAATATTATGATGGACATTGTCATGGGACTACCAAAGACTCCTAGAAGGAACGATTCAATATGGTTTATTGTTGATTGTCTATCCATGTCAGAACATTTTCTTGTTATAAGAGAAGATCAACCCCTGGAACGTCTAGCAAGACTATATATTAATGAAGTTGCGAGACTTCATGGAGTACCCCTATCGATTGTTTCTGATCGTGATCCCCATTTTACTTAAAGATTCTGGAAAAGTCTTCAGAAATCCCTGGATACTGAACTTCATTTGAGAACATCTTACCACCCTCAGACAGACGGACAATCAGAACGGACTATTCAAACATTAGAAGACATGTTGAGATCTTGCTCACTTGACTTTTAGGGTATGTGGGATCAGTATTTACCTCTGGTAGAATTTTCCTATAACAATAGCTTCCATTCGAGTATTCCGATGGCACCATATGAAGCGTTATACGGAAAGAGATGTCGCACACCAACCTGTTGGTATGACGTTGGTGAAAGAAAACTTTTAGCTCTAGAACTAGTGGAGGAAACAATGGAAAAGGTGAAGGTAATATAAAATCACATCAAAGCATCTCAAAATAGGCAGAAGAGATATGCCGATAATCAAAGGAAGGATTTGGAATTTCAAGTCGGTGATCATGTTTTCCTGAAGGTATCTCCATGGAAGGGAGTCATACGTTTTGGTAAGAAAGGTAAATTGAGTCCCAGGTACATCGGACCTTTCGAAATTCTAGAACGAATTGGGGATGTAGCTTACCGATTGGAAATGACGCCAAGTCTCTCCAAAGTTCACGATGTGTTCCACATATCTCTGTTGAGGAAATACATGCCTGACCTAATGCATGTACCCAATTACAAGGAATTACAACTGGAACCCGATCTGTCTTATTGCAAAGAGCCCGTCAGGATTCTTGATACGAGAGAACAAGTACTGAGAAACCGAACGACGCGTCTGGTAAAAGCATTGTGGAGAAACCATAAGATGGAAGAGGCAACGTGGGAACCTGAGGAATTTATGATGAAGAACCACCCGAGTCTTTTCATGCAGTAGTATTCTGTAAATTTCGAGGACGAAATTATTTGAAGGAGGGGAGAAAGTAACACCCCATGCTTCTATAGTACGCTTTTCTTTGAATAATGTGATAGCGTGTGTTGTATGCAACATCGAGTTCTAACACACCACAACCAATCAAACTAGCAGTTATGAATAGTAATACCTACTTTTTGAAATTATATATATATTATATTTCAAAATAAACTTCATTTTTGGATTCAGAATATGAAAATTATCCTAAGTTGAATTTTTCTAAGAACGTCCAATTTTTATGAATAGTGAAAAATACTTAAAAACTACTTTTTTAATCAAAATAATTTATATTGATAAATTATTATATTTAGTGGTTTTATAGTATACTTAGAATATATTTTTACCATTTTATCCAATGGTCTTCATTATAATTAATTTCACTTTGAAATTAGACCTAATCAATTGTCAACATTTTGATATATATTGTTTCTTAAAAACACGCTATCTGTTGTAACAGTGGGAATTAATAATAAAATTAATTAATGCAACTTATATGTTTGGAATCTTGTAAAATAGACATCATTTTTGAATTCAGAATATCATATATAACTTAGGGTGAAATTTTGGCACTGTTCTGAAAAACTTCAATTTTTGATGAATAGTGAAACTACTAAGTGGTAGTTAAAAAACTGAATTTTTCATAAAACTTAATTTTACCATTTCTGTGAATGGAATTTCGAAAATCTGAGAGTCATGGTTAATATCAATAAATAAAATTTGGTTCAATGAGATGAAAATAATTTCTGGTGAATAGTAACTTTTAACTTTTATTTACCACGGTTAAAAGTAATAGGGTAATTAAGGGTAAAAATGATATTAATATTACCCTAACACATGTCCTAATTCTATTGGACAAGTTTAACTCGACCAAAAACACCATAAGAATAAAATATTATCATTTAAGTTCACTTCTATTAGATTAGGACATTTATTATTATTTAATTCAAAGAAGAGTTAAAAGAGTTAAAATCAAAGTTTATTTACTAAAACATTTTTAATATAGGGTAATACATAAGATAAATTCGATTGTAAATATTCATTAGAAAGATAAAAAGATTTAATACATAATGATATTTTATTTATAATTTTTAGACATTATATAAGTTAATTTATTTATGACACAATGATGATGCAGTAATTACCATAATTGTGAAAAACTAAAATAATTTATATTATAATTAAACAAATAAATATAATTTGAGACTTTTTATGAATTAAAATAATTTTATAAGTTACTATGACATGTTAGGAATGATTTAATTAAATGTTTTATAAGTAATCATTCTGTTATGAGTTTCACAAAAATTAACTATTGAATAGTGTCAAAATTGACATAAAAGAGTTTTTAAAAACAAATTATATTATTAATTGATATTAAATTCCTAAAAATCTAAGGATCGGTCAAGAGACTTATATCATGATATTTTTATCATTAATGGACCACATAGGGGTATCTTAGATGTATATAGTATGTTTATTAACTATATAATATAAAAATACAAAGTGACATGGTTAATGTCAAACTAATTAACTAAGAGTTAATACTTAAAGATAAGGTTAATATAGTAACCCCAACCTGTCTATATTATATTGGTTGAATGGTTTTCGACCTATCCCCACCTTAAAATTTAAATAATTAATTTTGGAGCTATTAGAAACCGAATATGAATTTATTATAAATTAATATTTCTAGCTTTTCCAATGTTTCCCCTCACCCCTCTTATAAAAAGGCACTCCTCCTTCTCATTTCATCACACCTTCAAAGCCTTTTGGTTCTGCCAAACTCTGCTCAAATACTCTCCCAACTTCCCTCACTACAACCTAGAGGCCTTATTTTGATCAGAATGCCAACCTACGGAGCCGTTTTGATCAAATCAAAATGTAGAACCCGAAGAAGAGGTAATGATTTCACCACCCTTTTCCATGTTCCTTTCTTCTTCCACTTCTTCTTCCTTTGTTATTACAATTCTAAAAAAATAACTCCAGTATCATATATATACTGTGATGTTATTATAAATATGGTACAACCATATTCAGTATTCTATCCACCCTTTGAATAACATGTCACCATACGTGCGTACATACGGGCTTACCGTCTCCACGTCGTGGTGTAATTGTTATTCAATATATTATTATTTGGAAGGGTATAATAATGATGTGTAAATCATGTAAATAATAAATATAACATGTTAATGATTCTTTATATATGATATAACATCCATTTATATATTATTTTAATATCAAAAGAATGATATTGTCGCTCGTGCGTACGTATGGACTATCATCTCCGCGAACGCGATGAGATTCATTCTCCATCGTATCCATTCAAGTATAATTATCATTTTATGATTTAAAAATGATGTTTAAGGACTTGATATCATTCTGGATATGAATAATATACAACCTATCCATTTCAAACATGGCTTACGTAACCAAACATATAAAAGAAAACGATTAAGTTAACACCCGAAACAATGATAATACTAAGATATTACTTACAAATCAAGGTTAAAAGATCATATAGATATCATTTTAATGTATATGATTATTTTATAGTTTAATAACAATTATTTCACCATTATACAGGAGGTTAACCTACCCCGACCAAGTAAAGGTACAAGGTAAGGGTTTATTTCACAATCTCTTCATTATCCGAGGTTATTTATACGTAATAATCTACTGGGATCTCTTTATCATCCACATCCTTGTTTCTTAAAAATGAATTTCAAAACATTGTTAATATTTAATAGAATATGGGTTAAATTCATTTATACCCTTGTTTGACTTTTTATAAGAGTTTTATAATGGAATCTTTCCATTGTTTTCCAAACAAGGTGCTTTTTAACCTTTTCGACAGAATTAAGGTATGGATGTTTTTTTAACTTATATGGCGGGTGTAGTTATTTTCCACCATTATAAAATCTTCGAAGCTTCCCTTATAATCTTAAAATAATATTTTCAATGAAAATGTTTTATTTTATAAATATATGAATCTTAAATGATTTCAAAATAGAAAGAGATATTTCTCTAAAAAGAGTTTTGATTTCATCTATGTCAACATCCTTTGATGGAATTTACACTTATTTAAAGTTAATTTATTATGATACAAATCTTATATATTGTATTGAAGGTTTTGTGATATGTTTGACTGTGGATGTGCTATTTTTATACCATTCATGGTTTGTGGTGAAAGTATTGACATTTCGTATTCTATTTTTAAAACGAATGTTTAAGTTATGTTTAAACCTTTTCATATGGGAATGCATTGGAATTAATATGTGACGGGTGGAGCCCACTATAGCTCCTTGATGCATTGGTAGGTCTCATGAGACAAACTAGTGTCTTGGAACAAGGCCTTGGAAAAATATTATTTGTTGTCTTGGCACGAGGCCTTGGCTATTTGGTTATGATAGTCTGGCATTATGCATTCCATCATTATGAAAGTGGTTATAAATATTGCATGTGATTATTTGATTAGTAGAATATCCATGTGAATAAGTAAATGGCATTTTTTCATTTTATTTTTTTCATAAAATGTTGAAGTTCAAGTTTAAAAGGCTTTTGTTTTAGTTATACATTTCCATAAATTATTTTTCTTATTTATGGAATTTTCTGCTATATTGTTATCCTTACTGGGCATTTGAGCTCACCCCTTTTCTATGTTTTATTTTTCCCAGGATGTGAAGAAGTAAATTATGAATGACCTGTAAGGATATTATGAGGGGATAATAGGGTGGATTATGGAGACAATATGTTGTTGTAGTAGTTTTTCATTTCATGATGTAATGTCAAACATTATGAATATATCTAGTGTTTCCAAGGCTACTAAACCAATCGGTCTTTCGAGATTTGTTCTTTCTTTTGATCATGCCAATGTTATCTAATATGAACTGACTCTGGGTAACTGGGGTCAGGGCATTACAAAAATATTTCTCAAGAACCATGCCTTTGAATTTATCCCAATCGAGAGCATCAATCTCCTTACTATCCCTGATATTTTTACCACTGACCACCACTGATTAGCTTCACCTTCAAAACGGTAAACAACAAGACTAACCTTTTGATATTTTAAACAACCCATGACATCAAAAATCTTCTCCAGTGCTTCAATACACCCTTTATCTAGCACAGGGACAGATGATCCTCTGAATGATGGGGTATGTTTCCTCAGGAAATGCTCCACTATGGACATGTTCTTCCGTGGTTGATCTGGATGATCCCGTACATGGATACCACAACCATTTATAGTCTGAGTCAACTGTGCCATCATTGCAACAAACTTTTCAGTTTTGATTCCAACCATCTCAGGTTGCTGATTTAGAAGGTTGTCTTCCTCCTGGGGTAGTACCAAGATAGCTGCCCTGTTTCCTCTGTGGAAACCCATTCTGAACACAGAAATTTCTTCGGCGAAGAAACATTGTAATCTAGAAATTCTATATGATTTCAAAATTAACATAAATTACTTTATGGTCATTTATTTTACAATACCCTAACTCCTAAAGTTATCTAAACCAACCTCTGATAACAACTATAAGGACCCAGACGTAAACATTACATATTATTGAATTAAATGAATAATTCACATTAAGGATATTTTCAGGTTTAGAGTTTTAGAGAATTAGGACATAATTATTATATCTCAAAAGATTTCAAAAGAGACACTTCTACACAGTTTCCAATTTTTTTATAAAATAATACTCTTGAAAAAAAGAGTCATGTCTAGTTCCATGTTTTAGACAACATGAATTTCCTTCGATCCCATCCTTGTCCCTATTCATCTTTTAGTCCTGTAAAAACATTTCAAAACATGGGATGAGCATAAAAAAGCTCAGTAAGGTTTATAATACAAAGGATGAAAACATTTGTTTATAAATACATAAAAAACACGAACTCTCTTACTAACCTCATGAAATCATAAGATTTATGAAAAACAAATAAAAAAATCATATATCATAAAGGTCACATGTGGCATCCATAACATACTTACATTTTACCTATCACAACTACATATGTATTTACATTGGAATACCCATCACAGTATATTCCCTAAATCTCTTAGGAGGAACATTAATGCTTACCTCCATCATGTACCCAATGAATTGGAGAGATACCTCAAGCTCACCCACCCTATATTTATCACTGAACCACCCATATAAATAAATAATTCCCAAGAACCATAACATGATCATAACACATAACATAAGCATAATGGAAAGATAACATTTCCACATTTGAAAAACAGAATATCATTTCACTATATTGAAATAATAAATCCATTCTCAAAATTATTTTAAATACCAAAATACATAAAAAGAGTATATTGTATTTATTTTTCCTTTTAAAAACATTACGACTTGTTAATGAAGCCAAAGATCAAATAATACTCACGGCGGCGAAAAGGTCATTGTCGCCGCATACATAAAAAACATTCTTTTTTGTCATTTAGTAAAAAATATTTGTATAAAAAGAATCCTTATGAATGAAAAGAAAAGTAAAATGGGTTTATACACCTTATAAAATAATGTCATTATAAAAATAAATATGCCCCAATGAAAGGAGATTGAGATGAAGTCCCTTACCGCATGTCTAACTTGACTCGATCATTCTTTAATCTCATAAATAATAATCTAAAGTTAATATATACTTTCTTAATAACCTTTTTCATGTTTATTATTCCTTTTATATCACTTATTACCATGTTATAAACATTATATAATCATTTATGTTAATAACATTTGTTTTTTCGATATTTGGTACTCGAGTCAATAATGAACACCTTATTTTGACATGTTTTCCATGTGGTAAAAAGTCTATTATATCAATAATGATATTAATTATCTAGATATAATATATATCATATATATCCAATATATACATGTATTTATAATAGTACATAACATTTGAAGGTAAGAAATTAAATGCACTGTTCATGTAGATGGCAAGCCTTTCGTACGCATAAACGATACTTTAATTTATATTTCTTATTATTATGGAATTAAATCATAATCATAAATAGGAATAATATAATTATAGTATAATATCATATATAATATCATTAACTCCATCCTTTATACATCCCACATAATTCATTAACGAGTCACATCACTTTGAGGGGGCGGTAGTCCGCACTTCCTCAAATGAGATTATCGTATTTACCCACTATGGAAACCATAATGGAGTGCTATAAAAGGAAAATACAGAAGAATAAAGCGAACATAAACATAATATATATCATATATAAATACAGTTCCATCATAATGGCCACCATGATAGGTGGTAAGAGGTAATTGAACAATCATCGTTTCGTGAGACGTTAGTTTTCCATCAACAGAAATATTATTTTATTCAACCATTAGATGGAGTTTTGTGTATTTTTAGTTAGAATACTCCTCATAAAAAAATCCAAGCATATTTATTATACTGGTGTTGTTACAAAATAAAGGGAATAAAAAGAGTTTAGGTGTTAGAGAGGTAAAATAAAATAAAACAATTTAAGAGAAACCGTTACCTTTAATTTGGGTAACTTCCTCTGGTTTGAACCAAAAGGACTTCTTGAAGCACCTTCATCCTATGGTAAAGCTTATAATGGGATTAGTGGAATTTAGGGAGATTAATTGGACAAAGTTTGGTTGAGTCAAATGGATTGAGAGGTGTGAGGAATTGGTTATAAGTGGTCTTCTTTTATAAGGTGGATGAGGGGCTCTTTAGGAAAGTGTGAAACTATTATTTTATTATATAATTATATTCGGTTTCTAATGGTGCAAAAATGATTAAAGATGAAGATAAGATGACTCATGGTCCGAATAAAATCAACCAATATTAATTGGATATGTTTTGGATAATATTTTAATTATTATTATCTTATTTATTTAAATCATTTATTAATGAGGTAAATACTGCATCATTATTGTGTCATGAATAATTTAATTTATTCGATGTGTAAAAATTAAATAATAAGATAATGTAGAAAATATTTCTATATTTCAAATAAATATTTATAGTCGGAAAAATAACTTATATACCACCATGTAAATATTAATTTACAATGACATATTTGTTTTTGTCATTTTTGTCATAACTTTAAATTAATTAATCTAAATTGTCATTATCACTCTCATGTGGCTCAATGGGGTCCCAAAATCCACCCAAAGATGACCAGGGTCGTAAATGACTCATCCAATCTAATTAGGACACGTTTATGGGTAATGTAATATTATTATAATATTATTTTTCCCTTTATTTATCTAAATTACCCTTTAACCACGGTAAAAAACATATTTATTGAAGTAAATATTTAAAATGTATAAAAATAAAAGTTACCTATTTATACAATTTGGACCTCGTGATTCAAAATATAGAATCCATTTTTCCAAATTCTAAATACAAAAGTGGCAGAAATTAATTCAAAATTAATTCTTGCTGTCAAAACAAAAAACGTGTTTTTAGGAAATAAAAACTATCAAAAGATTAACACTTGCTTATGTCCAATTTCATAGTGAAATTAATTATAATGACCAAAATTTAATTAATTGGTAAATATATCTTTATTACACATTAAAACCAATTATTATGATAATCTAACTATATACATAAATTAGATTGAAAGGCAATTTTGAATTAAAATACAGTATTTTTCACTATTCATTAAAAATGATCTTTATCAGAAATACATTAAAAAATTAACCAAAGTAAAATTTGATGCCCCCATTTTAAAAAACTATTTTATTTGGTCAAATATAATGTATTAATGTGAACACAAATATATTTAATGAGGTTTCTCCATTAATAGGTGGTAAATTGACCTTTTAATGTAAATTATGCTTAAAATTAGATTCATTCCCAATTTAAGCCTCTATATTTTATTGGATAAATGTACATAAATTTACAAAACATTTATAATAATATGTTAGTTAGGTTTTTTCAATACCGCTAATATAAAGGCTGTGAGTTAACTAGCATTTAAAATAATAATTTTATATTATTAGTGTACAACGTAAGATTTCAAAGAAACTCACTGTTGCGTATCGAGTACGCTATCGAACATAGAAACCCATTTAAAGTATACTTAAAATTAAATTCAAAAATGTTAATAAATGTGAAAATCTCTTATTGTTCATTTACCTAGGATCTTACAAGAAGAATTCCCATGACTATGTTTTATTATGGCATTATTTACGCAGCTCATATTCCTACCAAAAAGTGTTCATGATTATTATTTGTAAAGGCATGTGTTTTGAATTATTCATCATGTTTAATGTTTATGTTATCCACCACTATATTTATTACCCATACTAGCATTTGAGCTCACCCTTTTCTAATGTTTAATTTTCCTAGGATATGAATAACTAAGTTATGAGTGACCTGCAGGAAAAATCTAATAGGAATAGTTGTTTATAATGGAATAAATTTGTGTTGTATTTATTTTCATGTTGTAATTTTGAACATATGTATGTGTCTTGTTTCCAATAATACTAAACTGATTGGTATTTCGGGGCAAGATTCCTTGTATAATTCCAATGTGATGTAATAATGCATCGACTCTAGGTAACTGGGGCCCGGCATTATAGTACTCCCTAGAACACGACATGTAATGGCTGAGTAAAGTGTTGTGTGGTCCACCTAAAGTGATGGTAGGTTGAGGAATATACATGTTGTGTACTTTTAATGAACATTTATGTACTTTTTTTTAACTGAGATATCGGACCGGGGTCATGTCTAACAATTGTTTTCATCTTATTCTGATTGTGTCTCTTGAAGGAGAATATGAAATTGTTGAACCTTCTCTAAGCTACCGATCTTTCATCTTCTCTCCGAATCAAACACCATCGGTTTCATTGGAACCAGCTCGGTGAGTTCTTAGTTATTCATTAATCTCTCTTACTAATTTCTCGACTCAATAAAGTAATTCATGTTTGAACATTTTTGAAATTTTTGTAGATCTATGACATTCTAAGCCTATTCAAGGGTAGATGTTCTATATTTTTCCTCGTACAATGTTGAGGTTGGTGGTTGGTTTCATTTAGGAGTTTTTCATTGATTTATATATCCCAACATTCTGATTAACCTTGATTCTTGTATTTCATGATAAGAAACTAAACCCTGTTATCTTCTAACTTATATTGATTGAACGATTAAGGGTTTTCAATGATGAATTATGCTAAATATTGTGTTTAGGGGACACCATTTGGGTGTGGTTCCTTGTTTGAATGTTTATGGTCATTTGGTCCAGGTGCTAATGAGGCAAACAAAGTTTCCTTGTCTTGCTAGTTAGGTTGTAATTTATTACATAATGCTTCTTGTTAAATTCTAGTGTTATTCATTATATCATCTTAGTCTTATATTAGATGAGATTAATTTAGGCTACTGGATATCATTTGTGTAATATTGTATTACACAGGGCATTGAGAACCAGGGGTAGTCAGGCCATAAGTTGAATTGACTTTGAGGGATTACCTTGAGTCTCTCTTTTATTTTTCATTAAAAAAAATATGGAGGATTGACATTTATTTCTCCCTCAGAGAGTCTAAATTATACTATTACAATACCATAGGTGGAGTGGAAATTGAGTGCTTCCTTTTAGTGTTTATAGTTTATCATTGAAAAGTATATAGGGGGAATTTAGAGTGAGTTCTTCCTCAGAGAGTCTTTGTTTCTGTGCATCCAAAGGGGTTAGACTATGTGAGCTTTCCCAGAGGGTGAATATATATTATTTGAATTGATGATATGTTGACCCAAATGGTTTAGATTGTGAGAACTTTACTAGAGGGTTTCCTATGAATGATTTAGTGATTATGATGTGTCTTCCAATCCAAATCACTAGTTTGGACACGGTTGTACTTGATTGTCAAGTTTTCTTCTGATACATCTTTTTTTCTATTACACATGGGATACAAAGTGTAGTCCCAATATCTGAATTTCATTATTCCATGATTTGAATAATTAATTAAAGTAAATTATTGTAATTGGAAAATTTAAGATTGTTTAATTTTGAGTACTTATGTTTTTATTGCTTTATTTTGTGTAGTACTTGCTATATATAATAACTTATAGTTAAAAACAATTATTTTGGTTGTTTCTGAATAAGATTTATCTCACACCATGTTTGGGTCATACTTTTAGTCCCAAATAGATTATATGGCTGCAGGTATAGATAATTGAAAACAACCTTTAACATCATTTACTTGATTGTTGTTGGATCTGGAGAGCAAGGGACCAAGATGAGACTGGTGATGTTGGTGGATTTATTTATTATTTTTAGTACTCTGGTTCTAGTATTGTATTTCTAGAATTGTGTTTTGGTTTCCTACATTCTTATAACTTTTGACATAAATCATTATATATATGATACATTTGTTTATACTACCTACCTTCTCTTGTTTACTTTGCTGTAATGTATTACTAATTCCGCTATAGTTTACTATTTATTTTCACTTTGATTCTCTATATGTGAGGTAATAGTTTTTCTACTCTAACATAGAAGCCCTTATCTTCTAATCAGAATCCTCTGGTGTTTGGGGAAATGTGGATGATGCCATGTGATTAACCGGATTCGGGGCACCTTTGGGTGGTACCCAGAATAGGGATGTTACAAAGTGGTATCATATGGATTTCTTTCTAATTTGTTTTACTATTTTTATCTCATAGACAAGGATAATACGGAATAGGTAGTTTTTAGTATGTTTTTTGGGGGTGTAGCTAACCCGTGTACAGTTAAAAACCAAGTTACCACAAATTTTTCATTTTTTATGGTTTGGTAATTGTTACAGTTGATTTGATTTTATCGTTGGGTGATTCACTTGTTTTGTGATGCTACCATTGATTTTATTGAAGTTATATTTCATTTAAATCCTAATTAGATGAGGTTATTCTATCTCATGCATCATATACGCACTTTATAATGATCACCCATCATGCATTCTTTTCATTCCATTTTCTATGTATTAAATATTTAATTATATTATGATAGATGTTGTGCTAGATATGGATGTTGTTGTGATATATTCATTTATATAATACTTTCTATTTGAAAGAGTATTTCTAAAATGTTATGTTTCAATTTTAGATAAGACTGGCATTGGTCCTTGAGGTTTTATTGGCCCTCTCAGATCGGAATTTTGTGGATCATGTTTGAACTATAATCGAATTTTGTCAAGATGTGATGTGAATAAGGATTCAAAACACTGATTAATGAAAGTATGTGCTCTCACAGGTCATAATTTGTCATTTCCTAGATAAAAATACATGTTTTAAGGTGTTTGGATGAGTTTTATATGCCTACTATCCAGAAATTTTGAGAACAAGCCATGTGGTGTCATGAAAACATTCCATGTGTTCTTCTGTTATGGAAGAAAAAATAATTCTTAAGTACATGATATATACTATATTTAGATTATGTGTAGTATTTAGAAGTGTGGTTGACTATGTGACAATAGTAACGGGGTTGGGAGACCTGGGTAGAACATGCCATGTACTGGGATTACAGCTCGTGCCGAAGAGGCCATGTATCCGGCTGTGTGACTAATGACACGGGTGGATGAAACGTAAGTGGTACACATTGTCTTTAGGTTGGAAACACCATATAGTGTTTCCCATGAGAGAACTATATGGATCTCCATGTATAAGATCTTATATAGGAGGGAATTATTCAAGTACAAACCGTGTCATAGGAGGAACATGCTATGTGTGGGGTTGTTACACAACCAGGATTGGTTGAGGTACATGCCCATGTTGAATCCAAAGGGAACACACCGTGTGGATGGTATACACGTTGTGTAACCATGTTGGGGAAAAAGGGAATGTTTATTTCTCAAATTTTTTCTTTCACTTATAAGTTGTTTTCCTTGATATTATCATACTTAGGTGCGATTTTGACCTTGTAGGGTTATGAAAATGAGACGTCCTCTAGTTGTACGCTAGATACAGGATAGTGACCCATCACCAGAAATGTTAGATCATGGACTAATAATAGATCCTTCCATCGTGAATGTATTTTCACTAGCTTTTTTATAGGACAGAGTTGTTGATGCATTGTTTGGCGAAGGAATCATGAGTGTTACGCAGACCTTCCATATAGAACTGCATTTTTCCCTATCCATGATAGAGATGGAATGGGTTTACAAACAGCAGCATCATCCCACTTTCTCAAGGGATGGAGGACCTCAAGATGCAATGTCAAGATTAGAAGCCATGCTGTATATTGTCAAGAATCTAGAGACACCTCTTGAGAGAAGCCTTAAGCTCACAACCAACATGCTACATGATTCCACCATGAGATGGTGGGATGTGATATCATATGCATGAATCCAATGTGTTATGACATGGGATGAGTTCTAGTGAACCTTTTATGACTTTTTATACATGTACACATTGAGGGCCGACCGAGATAGAGTGTTCATGGGAATGGAACATGGTACTCTTTCATTCCTGGATTACTCTTATCACTTCACAATGTCGTAGTGTCTTACACCCATTACGAGGGGTGATGAGTTATTTCTGTCCATTATGGTTGAGGATGGTCTCAAACGTGACATATGACCCTACGTGAATATCTTCTCATCGACTTCCATATATTCTATAGTCAACTAGGCACTGATCCTTGAGCTTAATCTGAGGGAGTATGGAGCTGTGTGCCAGGGCAGTTTGGAATCCAAAGTTGTACTACTTCAACTAGTAGCAGGAATCACCCCTGAGAGACCACACATGGAGTTCCAAGTTGACAGAACACTTATTCATATTTCCATGTAGTATTCTACCAGTATGTGTAATGAACCAAAATTTTGAATGAAATTTTTTTTATCTATTTCTTTTTGTTGTTTTATTTTATACTCAACAAAACTGTATACTTTAATTAATGATGTCAGTATAATTAAAACAAGACCATTGGGTTTCGACTATAATATAACTATTTGTCAATATGACCATTGGAAACTAAATTTTTCTATTGTGGTCACTAAATACAAGTGATATCAGTTAATTAATAAAGAAATATGATTCGATATTCTTATCTAGTAGTCTTGGGCCGATTGAATCCCATCTGATGAAACTGGAGAAGGAGGTAGCACCTTTGGGCTTCGCTCTAGATCAAACCCAAGCCAAACTTCATCGTGTGAAGTTGGAATGAAATCACCTTCTGGAGAAATTCAAGCTTATAGAAATCACTACTTGGGAAATGTTTGTCGAGCCACCATCGGATTCTCTCAATGTAGCACATCTTACACAAAGTCCTATGCTAGGGTTATAAGGGTCTATGTAACGAGACCGTAGCAACATTGTGTAATCCTTTAAGATAAATAATGTTGTGATTTCTTCCTATGGTGATGTTTGGGTTTTTTAGATGTTGGAATAAATATATGATGTATATTGATGAATTTTGAAAAAATGGGATATTTTAAAATATTTATGTAAACATTAAATAATAAATGATGTGTAATTATTTTCAAAAAATTGTCTTCTGGAAATGTGTTTATTAAAAAATTTATAATCTAATAAGATCAACATAACGTTTTGTGAATAGTAAATTATGAATAATGAATTTATGCTTAGGATTAGTGATGCGATCAAATGGATTAGTAATATCACTAAAATAAAGTATTAATATAATTTAGGCCGCATGATTATGTAATGCGATTCAATAAAATAGGTAAAGAACTGTTTCAAAAATTATTAGTCACATATTAGTTTTTTTGGGTGAATAGTGTTTTTTTAATTAAAAATATTTAGAAAATTATTTCTATAAAATTGAGTTCATTTTTGAATTCAGATCATCTATATTAGGTTAAAAGTATTTTAGGGGATTTTTATGAAAAAAATGAATTTTCTATGAGTAGAGAATATACAGTTTTTAGTTTCGGGTGTCTAATGACATCATTAAGGATATAATAATTATGTAATCATTCTGGTAGACATATTAATAGTATTATAAGGTATTATGTGTCTCAAGTGGCCAATACCATGGGAATATACCATGGGAAATCCCATGTTTTTTCTAATACTACCGATGAGGTGTCCCTTGGCCATTAATGACTTGTCCGCTTACTTGTCCTATAAATACCATGAATTTCCCTCATTCTATTAATTTCAAAATCCTCTCCAACGAAGTTCTTGTCTCTATACATACCAAGGTTCCATCAAGCCACCCATGGTCTCGATGATCAAGCTTTCAAAGTTACTCTTCAATGTAAGAGATCCTTTCACCCTCCTCTTTTAAGTCATGACTTCCGTTATGTTGTGTCTTATAGTTTTCATCTCTTTATGTTGAGGGTATGTTCTTATATGTTCTCATTTTTGTCCATTTCATTTCTAATTATTGAGAGACCTTCTCCAATCTCACCAATATATTTTCTGAAATGTAATGTGATGCGTTAGGCTGCGGAATTTCTCATAAAAGAAATAGCATCTTCTCTTTTTTTCATGTTTCCTTCTCATGTGGTATGTCATTAAAATATCCATAACATGATCTTATTCAGTACCCATACTATATTATGAGTAATTTATGAGTGGGTTACCCTTGTATCCTCTCTTCTCATTTATTTTAAAACCATGTTATATAGTCGTTATGCTGCAGAAATTTTGCCTCAAAATTTTTATATCTTTTTCTCATGAAATTATATTGTTTGTTTTGTGAATACCCAGACTCATTTCATTTCCATGGCAGTTCATGAATGTATAAATATGATACATTTTATTCTTTAATTTAAATACATATAACCCTCACTACCTTTCCATTGGTTATAAATGACAGAATGATCTTATTTTAAGCTCTTTTTAAATATCACGATTTTGACATGAAACCCATTTCTTTGATTCCATTTGGGTTATTTATGAAATGTTTGATTATGATCTATGTGTCCCACGTGAAAGTAATGACATATTAAGGGTTCAAACTGATATTTCTCTAATTCATTGGGTAAATATTTAATCTCTAGATATGACAAGTTTCACGATACCTTGGTAAGTAACCTTGGTAATTTTTATAACACCTTGGAGGTGGACCATGGTGATATGTTCTCGAATGTCTAAATGAAATTTTATAGCCAAATATTCATGTTAGGTTTCATGTTAATTTCATTATGATATTCCTATAATTCCATTTCTCATATCTTTATGCTTTTATTCATGTTCTTATTGATTTCACAAGTATACTGATTCCCTTGTTTACTCTTACAGGGTCTTCTGCTCACCCTTTCCTTTGATGTATATCTCCAGGATATGAAAGGCAGTAATTGTACTTAGGATATTCTTATTATGAATCCTTAAAAGTGAAGTAGAATAATGTTTTATGTTGTATTCATGTTTTATTTTTCTTGATTTCAAAGACACTAGAAATTAAAGATCCTTTCTATGAAAAATGTAATGATAAGTTCTGTATTGTATGGGGAGGACGCCACAATTGGTATCAAAGGGAAGTTTAGTTATTTATGAAAATTAGTCCATGAAAACTTTAGGAATAACCCTATAGAAAAGAATAAATATATGGAAAACTTTCTAGTATTTTGGTGAGTATTGAGTAAGTGATTTATCAAAAAAATACATCCATGTCTGGATACGATCAGGTAGAGGCGGCTCTTGCACATATGTAAAAAGGGGTAAAACCCGAAAACTATGCTTTGAGCTATACTCAAATGGGAACTGGTGCATGACAATGGTAATTGCTGCACTCTTGTGTACGTCACTTTTGGGGGATATGTTTTGTTAATCACAAGCTTTTTTTGAATCAATATGATGGAATTATAAAGATATATAATGGATTAAGAATGATGTTTTTTGACGTAGAATCATTTATATTTAAAAGATTTGTAAATGAAACATGTTTCTTACTACGATTTTATTCATTTATAAAATGGTGGGAAATAAGAGAACCAGGGAAATGGTGACCACAATAGACCAAGTGCTGACGACCCTCCGATGGAAGCCGGAATGGAAACATTCATGCAAATGATGAACCAACTAACTCATGTTATGAGTAATAACATAAATCATGCTGAGAGGCTGATCTCACCATGACGAGAACAAGATTCTATTGAATCCTTTATGTTCCAATGACCACTAACCATCAGTAGATCGACTGACCCATTGATTGTTGAGAAATGGATCAGCTCCATAGAGAAGATATTTTATGTGCTACATTGTTCAGAGCAATAGAATGTCAACCTGGTTTTCAATCACTTATAGGTAGAATCTTATCAGTTGTGGGAACTGATAAAACAAATGAAGAAAAGAGTGTAATTTGAATATATGGAGTGTGAAGAGTTCAAAGTGATCTTTTTCAGTATGTATTTCCCTCGTTCCATGAGAACAAGAATGGAGAAGGAGTTTCTCGAGATGAAGTGGATGGAGAATGAATCTCTTTAAAGCTATGAGATGAACTTCAAAAAGCATTCAAAATATACCTCTTGATTTTTCATTGATCCAAACGGTAAGGTTGATATATTCTTCAGTGGACAGATACCTCATCTACGGAATAATCTAGCCAACCGAGATTATGATAGCTATGAGGAAATTGTGTAGAGTGCGATGAAAGTCGAGATAGAGTTTGGTGAGAGGTTGTGGACTCATAAATCCAACGACACGAAAATATTGAAGTATTACATCTTAGGGAAGAATTTTTATAAGGGAAGATGAGGAAAGCAAGTGAAACTTCTCACGTTTAATAAATGTAGGAAGAATCATTCGGGGAACTACCTTCTCGGGAGTGGGAAGCCCTGCAAGTGTGGCATATATGGACACATTGAGATGAATTTTCATGGTGAGGTGAAACCTCAACTTCTATACACAAATGACAAGGGGAAGATGGTACATGTCCTACCTGATGTCCAGTGCTTCATGTATAGACATCCTGGGCCCTTTTACAATCACTGTCCAAATTTGAGGGCAGTGGAGGGGAACCACCCTTAGCCTCAGCAAAGGCAAAGAGATCAAGGCCATTCATTTGATATCACAACAGATGAAGTTGATGGTATGAATGATGTGGTAGCATGTACTCTTGTTTTCCCCTCAAAGCTATCAAGTACTTTGTTTGAATCCGGTTCTACACATTCCTTAATTTCCTCCAAGTTTTCAAGGAATTTAGAATCAAACCCCGAATTGCTAAAAGTAGAGTTGTCAGTCAAGACTCATTGTGGGACTATCCAAGAATCTTCTGTGTTTAGAAACTCTAGTATTTACTTTAGTGAGCACAATATTATCTCAAATCTAGAAGTCATTCCCATGTTTGAATTCGACAATATACTAGGGATGGACTGGCTCACCACGTATCATGCTATGATCAATTGTAGAAGCAATGAAATATCGGTAGTCTTGAATGGAAAACATACAATTATCTTCCAAGGGGAGATATATCAACCTCATCTTTGTCTAAAAGAACCCCTTATATCATTATTTATGGATTTGATCAATGAAGAAGATAAAGGGTATGAGTGTTTGATGATAGAAAATGTCCTAATCATCCAGGAATATGTTGATGTATTTCCGGAGGAGTTTCATGGACGTCCCCTAGAAAGAGAGGTAGAGTTATCCACAGAACTCATACCTGGATCTCATATGATATCAAATACCCCACATAGTATGGAATTTGTGGATGTAGAGGAATTAAAAATATAACTCCATGATATATTGGAGAAGGGGTTTATCCAGCCATGTGTGTCTCCTTAGAGAGAACCTGTTCACTTAATGAAGAAGAAGGATGGATCGATGTGGTTATGCATTGATTATATAGAACTGAATGGGATCACAGTGTAGAAAAAATACACTCTTTAAATAATTGATGACTTATTTGACCAACTTCATGTGGCTCAATTCTTTTTTATGATTGATCTATGATCTGGTTAACATCAATTGAGGTTGAAGAAAGAAGATATTCCAAAAACTGCCTTCTAATTAAGATATGGGAATTAGGTGTTTTTTGTTATGCCCATCGGACTGATTAATGAACCTGGTATTTTTATGGATTTGGTGAACATAGTTTTTAAGGAATACATTTATAACTTTGTCATATTTTGTTATTGATGATGTTTTGATATATTCCAAAAGTCTCTAGGAGGATGGGGATCATCTAAGTGCAATTTTACAAACCCTACGGACGGATAAAATTTTTGGGAAGTTCAGTAAATGTGAATTCTGGTTACAACATGTTTCTCTCTTGGGGCACATCGTTACCAATGATGGAATCACAGTTTACCCTACAAAGAAAAAAGTTTTAGAGGAGTGTCCTCAACCTACAACAATAAATTAGATTCGTAGTTTTCTTTGATTAGTAGGTTATTATAAGAGTTTTGTAAAAAAACTATTGATGAATTTTTAATACATTAATCATTTTGACTCGAAAAGGGGTCATGTTAATGTAGAGAATGGAGTGTGAGGAATGTTTATAAGAGCTAAAGAAGAGATTGGTTACTGCACCTGTGTAAACTATACCCTCAAGTGGAGAAGGATTTGTTATTTTTAGTGATGCATCTATAAAAGGGATTGGGTGCATCCTCATGAAAAATGACAAGGTCATTGCTTATGCATCTCAATAGTTGATGATTCATGTGAAGAATTATCATATGCATGATCAGGAGCTAGCTTCTGTCATTTTTGCTCTGAAGATGTGGAGGCAATATCTTTATGGGGAGAAATGTGATATATACCCAGACCATCAAAATTTGAAGTATATTTTCACACAAAAGGAATTGAACATGAGACAAAGGATATGGTTGGAACTTATTAAAGACTATGATTGTTCAATTCATTATCACCCTATAAGAGCAAACAAATTGTCTGGTGCATTAAGCAGGAATGATCCAGTTGTTCTTTCCTTGATGTAGATTCAAAAAGATCCTTTGATCAATGAACAAGTAAAGCTGGACATGGAAATTATAAGTAAAGGTACATTGTCAACCCTAATCCAAATGCTTTCTCAACCGTCATTACTAGAGAACATCAATAAGGCTCAAAAAGATGATCCTTTGTTACTAGAGAAGTTTGAGGCTGTAAAGGATGGAAGGTTTCCCGAGTTCAATATTTATCAACTTGGTGTACTGAGATATCGTACCAGACTATGTGTTCCATCTATTCCAGAAATAAAGAAGGGTATAATGGATGAATCTCAATGCTCTACTTTATCTATACATCCTAGAAGCACAACAATGTATGTGTACCTTCGTGATCATTATTGGTTAGATAATATGAAAATGGAGATCTCTGACTACACTTTACGGTGCCTAGTATGTCAGCATGTGGAGGAAGAGTGAAAAATTTCTAAATGGGTATTGCAACCACTACCCATACCAGTAAAGAAGCGGGACAATTTCACTATGGACTTTGTCACTAGTCATCTAATAACTTTCAAAGAAAACATTGTGATATGGGTTATTGTGGACCATTTAACCAATACTACCCATTTTATCTCTATCTGGGAAGATTTCTATGCTGATCATCATTCCAGGATTTACGTGAAGGAAATGGTAAGGCTGTATGGAGTTCTACTTTCTATCGTATCTGATCGTGATCCATGGTTCACATCAAAATTCTGTATAAGTCTTTAACATGCTCTTAGCACTGAATTTAATTTCAGTACATCCTATCACCCCCAAACTGATTTCCAATATGAATGCACTATTCAAACACTCGAGGAAATGATGAGAATGTGATAAATATAATTTAATGGTGGATGGGATCAACATTTATCTTTAGTTGAGTTCTCTTACAACAACATCTTCCACTCAAGAATTCAAGTGGAACCCTATGATGCTCTATTGGGGAAGCAATGTTGAACTCCTACTTGTTGGGATGAAGCTGGTGAGAGAAAGCTTCTTGGGCCTGATCTTGTGCAAGAGATGACAGAAAAATTCCAAGACATCCAACAACAAATTATGGCTACTCATAGTTGGAAAAAGAGCTATTCCAACAACCGTCAAAGGGTCTTGGAGTGTAACGACCTGAACCCGGGGCTTCATAACTGGCGCCCCGTACCCGATTCACCACATGACCTCAAGTGAATTTCCCCCAACACTAGCTACTGCTGACTAGCAATGAGGGACTAGGTGAGTCAGTGGGGAAACTATTCCCTCATTTAGAAAAGTATGCAGTAGAAGGAAAATAACATAACAACAGCGGAAGAAAAAAACAACACAAAAAAACTAAAACTAAATAGAAAAAGAAATGTTTAATATAATAATGATGTAGCATGACACATGTGTCTATGTAAAGTAGTAAGAAAAACAACGTGCTGAAATACAACTGAAACCAATGTACTAAACGTAAACAGAAACTCCAGCAGCATCGCGAGCCAAATCCTAGTCCCATTCTCTCTAACTCCAACAAGCAATCAAGTACCTGAGGTAGAAGGGCCACAATCCCAATCTACACCTTCAACCATATAATCTGTTTGGGACAAAAAGCAGGACCCAAATAGGGTGTGAGACTAATCCCAATAGGCAACCACCACAGGATTTGTTCCCCACTATTAGTGAGTGATATAACAAAAGTAAAGGGAAATAAGTACAGTAATGGACTAAGAGTACACTAGTAAATAATCCTACTAATTACCATTCACATTCATTTAATTAAACAACCAGGGATAAACTTGCAAAGCATTATATTCCAAGGTAAGGAAGTAACACATCAGGTATCTCAAAAGACTACCAAAACACAAGTAGTACAAAACCCAACCTTGTTCTTTGTCTTGGAGGAATCCTCACAACCAGCCATCAAAAATTCACACTGACCCTCTGGGTGGCTCATAATAGCAGACCCTTATTGTACATAAATCAAACAAGGCACATACCCTCTTGGAAGCTCTCACATCAATCCCCCTATAGTCTTGCAATGATAGCTATAGACTCTCAGAGGAAGAGCTTACATCTAATTACTCATATGGTCTCGATGTGTGTGTAAACTAAGAACACTCTTGGGAAGCACAATGTCCTATTCCCGTAGGTCCTGTATACGAAACTAAAACCAGAAGACTCTCTAAGAAAGCACTTAATCGTATATTCCCTCTTTGATCTCCCGCACCAGGTTCTCACAGCCCTGAGCAGTCCAGTCATGCATAATCGGCGGTCAGCAGCACTAAGTAAATTCAGCAACTAATTGGATAATAGCTACCATGCATCAAAACATTTAACAGTAGGAAACACATACAACTAGTTATAAAAAATAAACTAGAAATTTCAATAGGGGTTGCCTCACAGGGAAACGGTTCCGGACGGCGATAAACAACCAAACAGGGAGAAACACCCATGGGTGATCCTCAAACAAGAATCCAAGAATGCATTAGCAACAATTAGTCATAACCTAATAGAAAATCAATGTAAAATAAACAATAGTATCAAAATCCTAAATCGGGATACCCGATACATGGGTATCTGACACTTTTGCAACCAAATCTCAAAGAACATCAACGTAGGGAAACAAACCACCTATCTCGATCCTTGAAGATCGATATAATTGAACCTTGTCCCATGAATTAGCCTATAATGGAGTAGATTTGAAAAAATGTCTAAAACGTTTAACCTCAGATAACCCATGTGGGAGGAAGAATACGGAAACGAGGCCAAAGAAGAACTAAGAACTCACCACCGCGATTCTTTTGCAATTTTCGGAGTTCGATTCGGACAACCGGTGACAGATTGGTGGCTCAGAGAATAATCGGCCTCCTTGGATTCTCTGGAAGGAATAAGGCGGCGAAGAAGATGTTTAGGAGCATTAGGCACGACCCCGATCCGATTAATGAAATAAAAAGAAAGTAAACGACGTGTACTTTTAGAGTACACGACGTGTACCTGGGTTTTCCATACTCCACTTTAAGAGGCCACCACATCATCCCTACACACCGTGTGTGTGGCCTAGACATGGCCAGCACACGGCTTCGAGCGGTAGAGGAGTACAAGGTATGTACTCATGAAGTACACGGCGTGTACTCTAAAAATTTCCATATTCTCCATTTTTCCTTAAAAAGACCATAAAACAGATCCGTACATGAAAACGAAGCTCCGAGTTCTTACAAACTTCCCCCTTAAAGAAATTCATCCTCGAATTTCCTTAACAAGGCGTAGAAGATGAAACCTCAAACAACTCTGGCCACTGTGATCGCATATCAGCCTCCCTCTCCCAAGTCTCATTCTGTATATGGTCGTGCTGCCATAGCACCCGTACCAGAGGAATAGACCGGCCACATAGTACCTTTCCACTATGATCTAAAATCCTGATAAGATGCTCCTCGAAAGATGTATCCTACTCCATCTCAATATCCTCAGGTTGAAAAAAATGAGACATGTCTGTGAAATAGTGTCGAAGCTGAGAAACATGAAAGACGTCGTGCATGGCCTGGTACCTCTGAGGTAACTGCAACCTATAAGAAACATGCCCGACATTCTCCATAATCTCAAACGGTCTGATGTATCTCAGTGAGAGTTTCCCCTGTCTCCTAATCCTCTTATGTCCCAACCACGAGGTAATATATAGGAAAACCTGGTCTCCAACCTTGAACCCCAAAGGTCATCTCTACTGATCAGCATAATATTTCTGCTAAGACTGTGCAATATCCATCCTCTTCTGAATCGACTCCACCTGCTCTGTAGTCTCCTAAACATGACGAGGTCCCAGCAAGGCTGCCTCTACTGCCTCTAGTCATCATAAAGGTGATCGGCATGGCCTACCGTACAAAGCCTCATAAGGTGACATATGAATAGTTGCCTGAAAACTGTTATTGTATGAGAACTCCACTAAAGGGATATCCTTCTCCCAAGTACCGCCAAAGTCTAGAATGAAAGCTCGGAGCATATCCTCATGCACGTAGAATGTACGCTTGGACATGCCATCAGTATAGGGATGGTATGTTGTACTCAAAAGTACATATGTACCCAAATCCCTCTATAGACCCTACCAAAAGTGCGAAGTAAAACATTCATCCCTTTCTAAAAAAATGTAGTGTGGAACTCCATGAAGACGTACAATCTTTCAGATGTACAACGGTCCTAGCGCATCAACACTGAAGGTCTCCTTGATCAGCAAGAAGTGTGAAACCTTAGTGAGCCTGTCCACTACAACCCAAACCGCATCATTTCTTAGAGGTGATCTCGGTAAACATGTCACGAATTCCATCACCACATCATTCCATTTCCACTCAAGAATGGGTAACTACTGTAAAAGCCCTTCTAGTCTCTGATGATCTTCCATCACCTGCTGATAGGTGGAACACCGCATAACCAAACCAGCCACATCGTTCTTCATAACTAACCACATATGCTGATGGTGTATGTCTCAATACATCTTGGTGATACCAGGATGAACTGCCCAAGATGAAGTATGAAACTCCCACATCATATCCTCACGTATGTCCACTGAAACCCATAAGTGTCCATGAAAACGTAGCACCTCATCATCGCCCACGGTCCACCCTCGAGTAGGGTCTCCATCGTACACACCCTCTCATAGGACAATGCCTTCTGTGTCTGATAGCTGCCTCATTCGAACTCAATCTAAAAGAGTAGTGGTAACTGCTACAGAAGAAAGAATTATCTTCCCCTTTCTATCATGCGCCTCCTAATGCATCTCAGAGAATAGAGCCATAAGTTTCCACTCACTGCTGGCCTCTTGAACTGCATGCAACTTATTGCTCCTTCTCAGTGCGTCAACCACAACATTTCCTTTTCCAGGATTATAAGAAAGCTCGAAGTCGAAAGACTGTAGGTACTCGACCCACCACTGATGTCTTAGATTCAAGTCACACTTCATGAATATATACCTGAGGCTTTTTTGGTTAGTATATACCACAAAATTCTCTCCCATGATAATGTACCTCCAACAATGCAAAGAATGAACAACCGCAGCCTACTCCTGGTCAGGTGTAGGATAGTTCATCTAATTAGTCCTCAACTGCTGAAATCTGTACGCAACAACACGATATTCCTTCAAAATCACTACTCCATGAACGATGCCAGATGCATCATAGAAAACTATATAACTCTTTTTCGGCTCTAGCAGAACTAGAATCGGTGATGAAGTCAATCACCCCTTTAGCTCCTGGAAGGCTGAGTCACAAGATTCTGACCAAACGTACTTCACACCTTTCTTAGTCAAGCCAGTCAACGGTGCTGCTAAGCGTGTGAAGTCTTGTATAAACCTCGTTTAATAACTAGCCAGTCCCAAGAAACTCCATACCTCAAAGACATTCTTCTGTAGCTCCTAGGTAACTACTGCTCACACCTTCTTCGGGTCTAGTGATACTCTTGTCTCTGAGATGACTTGACCCAGGAATTGAATCTCGTTTATCCAGAAGTGGCACTTTGAGATCATAGAATATAAATGATGCTCTCTCAGTGTACTCAATATGATATCAAGAAGGGTAGCATGGTCATGTCGAGTGTGAGAGTACACCAAGAGATCGTCCAAAAAGACAATGATGAAAGAGTCCAAGTAACGATGGAAAACAATGTTCATCAGCACCGTGAAAACATCTGGTTCGTTCGTGAGACCGAATGGCATAACCAGATACTCGTATAGACCATACCTACTTCGAAAAGCTGTGCGAGGTATATCAGATGGTCTGACCCACAACTGATGATATCCGGATCTCGAGTCGATATTCGAGAATACCCAGGCTCCGCGAAGCTGATAAAATAGATCATCAATCCTCAGGAATGGATATCAGTTTTTGACCATCAACTGGTTCATCTTCCGATATTCCACACAAAGACATAAGGTACCATATGAATACTTCACAAACAACATAGGAGAACATCAAGGGGATGTACTGGGTCAGATAAAACCCTTCACCGGCAACTCCTCCAACTTCTTCTTGGGTTTTTCAAACTCAGGTGTAGCCATCCTATAAGGAGTTATGGATATTGGTGCTTCTCCTGGGACAAGCTCAATAGAGATGTCTACCTCATGCTTCGAAGGAAACCCTGAAAATTCTTCTTGAAAGACATCCGTAAAATGGTCAACTACTGAAGGGAAGTCCATCTGAGAAGTTCCCTGATCATTAAGATATAAAATAGCAATCTAGGCTGTAACACTGCCCAACTCATGATGCTCTGGTCTAGCTCTACTTTCCTGGACATCCCATTCTCCCTTGTGAAGAAAGGACCCGCCCTCTAGTGACATGAAACTCACCCTACGGTGATAACAATCGAAAAAGTCTTGAAAAGGAACTATCTAGTCCATTCCGAGAATGACATCATAACCTGTCATCTCAAGGACATAATGATCCCACAAGAAGTGACACCCACCAACCTCAAGGGTAACTCCTTGAACTGGCGCACAATTGTAGTTTTATGTCCAAATGGAGTGTCTAGTGCCAACATATCATCAGAAGTAAGGAAAATAATTATTAGGCTCTCCACAACGTGTACAGAAATAAAGCTATGAGAAGCTTCGGTGTCAAAAAGTGCAGAAGATAAAACAGAGGCTACTAAGATCATACCACGAACTATGGAAGGTCCATGATATTGCTCCCAATGGATCTGCTCTAACGCAAACGTCTCGCTAGTACCGCAGCTCTGTGTAGCAGCCTGATATCCCTGAGCTGATCATCCCTGAGCCTGACCACCCCATCCTTGACCTCTACCCTGGCCTGAATGACCCGATGAACTCCAGCCCCTAGTCTGTTGTGGAACTCATAATCCTGCTCTTGTACGAGGAGTTGAAATCGATCCTCCTTCACTAGCTACTGGAAGAATAAACCTACAAAAATGCTGCAAATGACCCATATTACCGCAAGATCGACACTCCAAAGGATCTCTCGAGCACCAAGTCTTCTTATGCCTGCTCTTTCCACACTGATAGCACACCACCCAGTTTCCAGATAGAAGATCTTGTCTTCCAGAAGAATTACCTCGCTTCCTCAAGTCACCTCAACTAGACTCTCGGGGGGTGTTTCCTATTGTCAGTATGAAATGAATTAGTCTTGGATACTTAACATTCCTGGTAAAGCGCTCCAGTCTCCCTCAGATTCCATTCGGTGATCATCGCCTGATTGACTATTAGGTTAATATAAGTCAACTGGAAGATGTTCACCTGAGATCAGATCTCTGATTTGAGGCCTTCCTCAAACTTCCTTGCCAAAAACAGCTCGTCATTTCCCTGAACGGCAGCGAAACACTATAACTCAGTGAAACGGGAGGATTAAAACATAACTAAAATAGTACCCTGCTGCAGATTTATGAAATCTCTAGCTCTGTCGGCCCTCATCATCACCGGATAGAAGTAGTCATAGAACGTACGCTGGAACTCATCCCAAGCCATAGTCCATTGGCACCCTGCCTACGAGAACACATCCCACCACCCCTAACCAAAATCCCGTAGCATGTAAGTCTCAAGCTTCACCCTTATGTATGGGGGTGTCTCCAAATGCTCGAAGATAGAAAGCATGATTTCTATCCATCACTCTGCAGCCTGTGGTCCTCTATCCACTGCGACTGTGGGAGGATGCTACTGCTGGAAGACTCGCCTCAGCTCTTCCATAGATGGGGCCGGATGCTGAGCTCCCTGGAAGGTCTGCATGAATCTCATGGAACCCTCTCTGAACTCAGTGTTGGCACCAGTGTCTAGAATCACTACAGGTTCCATGTTCAAAATGATCGGTGGAACTAATGGTATTCCCTGGTCTACCGTATCAGGCGTATGGTCACTGCCTTGTTCCGGACATGCAACGGGAGGATGTCTTGGTGCCATTTCTCTGAAAAAACAAAAGCACAATCATATTTAGGATTAACATGGACAGAAAACACAAGAGTAATAAATGGGAACAAGAGAGAGAAACACTTAAGTTTGCAAAACAAGACTACACGGTGTGTATTTAAACTACACGGCATTTTTTCTATGCCTTGCCCATGGGTGTGTAACTCTTCCACCATTGGTCATATAACATCCCATACTTCACAACATGTTGTCCCAAAACATGGCGTGTACTTGAACCCTACTCCCCTGCCCGAGTCTCTTTACATGGCTAACATACATGGTACTCCTAATTCGAAATTACACGAAGTCTTCACTAAAGGAACGACATGTACTAGGAAGGTTTCGGTGACCCAAGTAGCGGTTAAACGACTATCTACATGGATGACCCCTACATGGCATGTTCTGAACAAACACGATTTGTATAAGGATAGATAACACCAACCTGTGTTGTTCATGACACGACTGGGTACCCAAAAGAACACTACACAGCATGTACTTATAACACATGGCGTGTACTACACATGTTTCCCCGACCCGTGTTGCTAGTGACACGACCGGGAACACGATTGACTACTACACGGCGTGTACTTATGGTACATGAAATGTCCCCGAAGACTATCCACCACCCTCTGTCTCAGTTCACATAGTTAGTATCACGGTTTAAAAACTACACGACGTTTATTAATAAAGTACACGCTGTGTATTCTAGGTTTTTCTAGGCAGTAGCTCAGAAACTACACCGAATGCCAGAAACACTAAAAAAACCATCTATATGACAAATTCTGATCCGTGGGGGCCCATACTCCATGCGAATAAAATATTGGAATCATAACAATGAATATATCAATTAAAACAACATATCAAGTATGTCCATCACAACAACTATCACAACAACATGCATAATTTATCACGAAATCTATCACAACAACAAGAAATTCTAATGCACCCTCGATGGCATGGAAAAATTAATGACATGTGATTTCCTACCCAATGCCTATATGATGCATGAGATGGCACACCCTCATCTCATCGGGTTGCAACAAAATAGAACCACCATCATATAAACTATAACAACACAAAACATGTGCATCACTCAACGGTGAATTATAATAAACTTTAACACTTGAAAAAACTGAAAATTGAAATTACAAGGTAATATAGCTTTTTCTCTATACATGGGTTAATTAATCACGGGCACAGTTAAGTACTAAATACCCATTTCTTCCTATCCCTGTCTATTGTCTCAAAATAGTAAGGCAATTGAAAAGAGGAAAACTCTTCTGATACCACTTTGTAATGACCAGAACCCGGGGCCTCATAACTGGCGCCCCGTACCCGGTTCACTACATGACCACAAGCGCATTTCTCCAAATGACAGAGGTTGTCGACCAGAAGTGAGGGCCTAGGTGAGTAAGTGGAGAAACTATGCCCTCATTTGGTAAAGTATGCAGTGGAAGGAAAAGAACATAACAATAGCGGAAGCAATAAACAGAACACGTCAACTGAATCTAAACAGCGGAAGCAATGTATAATATAATAATGATGAAGCATGACACATGTGTCTATGGAAAGTAGTAGCCAAAACAACGTGCTAAAATACAACTGAAACCAAAGTACTAAATGTAAACAACAACTCCATCAGCATCGCGAGCCAAAGCCTGGTCCCATGCTCTCCCACTCCAACCAGATATCATGTACCTGAGGTAAAAGGACCACAATCCCTATCTACACCTGCAACCATATAATCTGTTTGGGAAGAAAAGTAGGACCCAAACAGGGTGTGAGACTATTCCCAATAGCCAACCACCACAAGATTTGTGTCCCACTGTCAGTGAGTCATATAACAAAAGTAAAGTCAAATAAGTATAGTAATGGTCTAAGAGTACACCAGTAAATAATCTTTCCAATTACCATTCACATTCATTTAATTAAACAACCCTAGAAAAACTATCAAAGCATTCTATTCCATGGTAAGCAAGTAACACAGCAAGTATCTCAAAAGGAAACTGAAACACATGCAGTACAAAACCCAAGCTTTTTCTTTGGCTTGGTTGACTAGTCACAACCAGCCATCAAAAATTCACACTTACCCTCTGGGTGGCTCAAACTAGCAGACCACTGTAGACCAGAAATCAAGCAAGGAACAGACACTCTGGGAAGTTCTCACGTCAATTCCCATATGGTATTGCGATGATAGCTACAGACTCTCTGAGGAAGTGCTTATGTCTAATTCCTCATGTGGTCTCGATGCATGTATAAACTACGAATGCTCTTGAGAAGAACAAAGTCTTATTCCCATAGGTCATGTATACAAAACTAAAACCAACATACCCTCTAGGGAAGAACTTAATCGTCTATTCCCTCTTTTATCTCCCGCACCAGGTACTCACAGACCTCAGCAGTCCAGTCATGCGTAATCGACAATCAACAATCCTTTGTAAATTCAACAACTACATGGCTAATAGCTACCTTGCATCAAAACATTTAAAAGCAGGAAACACATGAAAATAGTTATAACATGTAAACTAGCAATTGTAATAGGGGTTTCCTCACAGGAAAACGGTGTCAAACGACGATAAAAATCCAAACAGAGAGAAAAACCCATGGGGGATCCTCAAACATGAAACCAAGAATGTATTAGAAATAATTAATCATAAGATAATAGGCAATCTATGGAAAATAAATAATAGGATCGAAATCCTAACCCAGGATACCCGATACATGGGTATCCAGCACTTTTGCAACCAAAACTCAAAGAACATCAATGTAGGGAAACAAACCACCTACCTCGATCCTCGAAGATCAATATACTTGAACTTTTCCCTGTGAATAGGCCTTGAATGGAGTAAATCTGCAAAAATGTCTAAATATTTCAACCTCATATAACCCATACGAGAGGAATAATCAGAAAATGAGGCCAAAGAAGAACCAAGAACTCATTGTTGCGATTCTTCTGCAATCGAAGGAGTTAGATTCGGACAACCGGTGATGAATCGGTGGCTTGGAGAATAATTGGCCTCCTCAGACACTCTGGATGGAATTAGGAAGAGATGAAGATGTTTATGAGCATTAGGCATGACCCAGGTCTGATTAAGAAAATAAAAATAAAGTACACGGTGTGTACTTTTAGAGTACACGGTGTGTTCTTGGGTTTTCCGTACTCCTCTTTAAGAGGCCGCCACATAATCCCTACACACCATGTGTGTGGCCCGGACACGGCCATCACACGACTTTGAGTGGCAGAGGATTACACAGTGTGTACTCATGATGTTCACGGTGTGTACTCTGAAAATTTCCAGATTCTCCATTTTCATTAAAAATCCCATAAAAGAGATCGGTACCTTAAACCGAAGCACCGGGTTCTTATATGGAGTTTTATGTTGGTGGAAAGGACTTTATTATAATTTCACCTTGGAAGAGAGTCATGTGGTTTGGGATGAAAGGGAATCTCAACCCTAGGTACATTAGTCACTATGTAATCCTTGATCGTGTGGGAGCAGTTGCCTATCAGCTTGTACTTCCTCCCAATATAGCACAAGTTCATGATGTCTTCCATGTATCTATCTTGAGGAATTACATACCTGACCCTTCACATGTACGAAACTGATAGGTGGTACAACTGGAACATGACCTCTCTTATGAGGAGTAGTCGGTTGAGATCTTTGATTGTAGAGACAATGTTCTACGCAACAAGAATACCAACCTTGTTAAGGTGCTGTGGAGAAACCACAAATTTGAAGAAGCCTTGTGGGAACTATAGGAGTCTATGAGGCATAATTACCCACAACTTTTATTTTTTTAGGATAAGAGTTAAAATTTTTGGGAAGAAATTCCTTAAGGGGGGAAGAATGTAACAGCCTAAAATTTTGAATGAATTTTTTCCCTATTTTTTTGTGTTGCTTTAGTTTTTACTCAAGTAAACAATATTTTTTAAATAATTATTTATGTATAATTAAAATGAGACCATTGGGTTTCAACTGTTATATGACTGTTGGTTAATATGACCGTTGGAAACTAAATGTTGTCATTGTTGTCACTAAATTCAAGTGATCTCGATTAATTAATATAGAAAGAAGATTCAATGGCCTCATCTAGTATAATCGAGATGATCAAACCCATATGATGGAACTCGATAAAGAGGTATACCTTTGGGATTTTCTCTAGACCAATCCCATGCCGAACATCATTTTGTGATGTTGGAACGGAATCGCCTTCGGGAGAAGATCAAGATTATAGAAATCACTACTCTGGAAATGTTGGCCGAGCCACCCTCAGATTATCTCACCATAGCACACCTTACACATAGTTCCTATGCTGGGATTATAAGGGGCTATGTAACAAGACCATTTCTACTTTGTGTAATCCTTTGAGATAAATAAAGTTGTGATTTCCACCTATGGTAAAGTCTGTGTTTTTTTCAGATGCTCAAAAAAATATAAGATGTATATTGTTGAATTCTGGAAAAAGGAGAAATATTAAAAATTTACCTAAACCATAAATAATTAATGATGTGTAATGATTTTCAAAAAATGATCATCTAGAAATGTGTTCAGTTAAAAAATTTAGTATCTAAATAGATCAAATTAATTTTTTTGTGAATAGTAAATTACGAATAGTGATTTTACGCTTGGTATTAGTAATGTGACCAAATGGATTGGTAATCTCACTTAAATAAATAATTAATATAATTTTGGCTTCTTTATTAAGTAAGGTGATTCAATAAAATAGGTAAATAACTGTTTCAAAAATTATTAGTCAAGTATTAGTTTTTTCAGGTGAATAGAGTTTTTTAATAAAAATTTTAATTAAAAATATTTAGAAAATTATTTTTTTAAAATAGAGTTCATTTTTGAATTCAATGCATCGATATTTGGTTAAGGTGATTTTTGGGGATTTTTCTAAAAAAATGAATTTTCGGTGAATAGTGAAAATACAGTTTTTAATTTCGGGTGTTTAATAACATCATTAAGGATGTAATAATTATTTAATATTTCTGGTCGACATATGAATAGTAATATAATGAATGAGGTGTCCCATGTGGCCAATACCATGGGAAAATACCATGGGCAAGCACATGGTTTTTCCCATACCACTGATGAGGCGTCCCTTGGCCATTAATGACTCGTGCCCTCAATTCTCTTATAAATACCAAGTATTTCCTTCATTTTTTTCATTTCCAAATCCTCCTCAATTATGTTCAGGTTTCCATACCTCCCAAGGTTACATTAAGCCTCCCAAGGTCCCAACCTTCAAGCTTTTGATTTTTCTTTTCAAGGTAAGGGAACCTTTCACCCTCCTCCTTTATGTCATGACTTAATTTTTGTTATGTCTTATAGTTTCCATCTCTTTATGTTGAGTTTATGTTCTTATATTTTCTTATTTCTGTCCATTTCATGTAAAATTTTTTATTTTCCTTCTCCGCTCTCAAAAATTTATTTCCTGATTATTTATGTGACGTCGTTTGGCTACCGAATTTCTCGTAAAAGAAATCACATCTTCTCTTTTCTTTCATGATTTCTTTTCATGTGGTATGTCATTCAAATATCCATACAATGATCTTATTCAGTAAAAATGCTGTATTATGAGTTATTTATGAGTGGGTGGACGTTATCCTCTGTCATTTTAATTTTTTCTAATACCATGTTATATAGCCCTTATGCTGTAGAAATTTTGTCTCAAAATTTCTATATCTTTCTCTTATGAAATTAAAATTGTTTATTTATGTGAATACACAGAATTATTTTGTTTCTAGCAGTGTTCAAAAATGTATAAAGATGATATATTTTATTCTGGAATAGACACACATATAACCCTCACTCCCTTTCCATGGGTTATAAATGACATAATGCTCTTATTTTTAAGCTCTTTTTAAAGGTCACGATTTTGACATGAACCCCATTTATTTGACTACATTTGGGTTATTTATGAAATGTCTGATTGTGATCTATGTGGCTCAAATGAATGTAAATACATATTAAGGGTGCACCCTGATAGTTCTCTAATTCATTGGGTAGAGATTTAATCTCTAGAGATGACATGTTTCACGATACCTTGGTGAATAACCTTGGTAATTCTTATGACACCTTGGGGATGGACTTTGGTGATATTTTCATCAATGTCTAAATGAAATTTTGTTACCACATATTCAAGTTATGTTTCATTATCTTTTCATTATGATATTACTATACTGAAATTGCTCATATCTTTATGTTGTTATTCAAGTTCTTATTGATTTCACAAGTACATTGATTCCCTTGTTTACCCTTACTGGGACTTCTACTCACCCTTTCCATTGATATATGTCTCCAGGATATGAAAGGTAGTAATTTTACTTAGGATGATGTTATGATGAATCCTTAAAATTGCATTAGAATAATGTTTTCTGTTTTATTCATGTTTTATTGTTCCTGATTTTCAAGACACTAGACATTAAAGATCCTATATATTTAAAATGTAAGGAAAAGTTATGTATTATAATGCTGGGATGCCATAGTTGGTATCCATGGGAGGTTTAGTTATTTATGGAAATTAGGCTACAAAAACATTAGGAAAAACCATATAGAAATGTTTAAATTTAGGGAAAACTTCCTTGTATTTTGGTGACTATTGAGTAAGTGGTTTATCAAACAAATACATCCCTGTCTCGATACGAATATTTAGAGGTGGCTCTGGCACATATGTACATATAGGTAAAACCCGAACACACCGCTTTGATCTGGACTCGGACGAGAACTGGTGCACAATAATGGGCCTTGCTGCACTCATGGTTACGACAGTCCTGGGGGATATGTTTGGTTAATCACATGATTTTTATGAATCATTATGAAGGAATTATGGGGAAATATAATTGTCTAAGCATGATGTTTTAAGATGTAGAATCCTTTATAGTAAATGATTCAAAAATGAAACAAGCTTCTTACGAAGATTATTTTCTTTTAGAAAATTAAGAGCAATAGGAGGAACCATGCAAATTGTGACCATAATGGACCATGTGCTGATGACCCTCCGATGGAATAAGGAATGGATACATTCATGCGAATGATGAACCAACTGACTCATGTTATGAGTACTAACATAAATCAAGCTGAGAGGCTGATCTCACCATGAAGGAAACCACATTCTATTGAATATTTTATGCACCAATGACCACCAAACAATAGTGGATCGATTGACCCATTGATAGCTAAGCAATGGATCAGCTCCATAGAGAAGATATTTTATGTGCTACATTGTTTAGAGCAAGATAAGGTCACCCTGGTTGTCTATCGCTTAGAGGGAGAAGCTAATCAGTGATGGGATATGATCAAAAACACGGGGAAAAGAGTGTAATTTGATGCTATGGAGTGGAAATAGTTTAGAGGGATCTTTTTCAGTATGTATTCCCCTTCTTCCATGAGAAAAATAATAGAGAAATGGTTTCTCGAGCTGAAGAAGAACTAGAATGAATCAGTGGTAACCTATGAGAAGAACATCACAAGGCTTTCACAATATACCTCTAGCTTTTTCATGGATCTAGACGGTAATGTTGATATATTATTCGGTAGACTAAGACCTCATCAGCAGAAGAATCTAGCCAATTGAGATTATGATAGCTATGAGGAGATTGTGCAGAGTGCGATGCAAGTTGAGCTAGAGTTTTGGGAGACGTTGTGGTCTCATAAATCCAATGACAAGAAGAGATCGATGGAGCCCAGAATAGGGAGGTGTTTTGATCAGTGAAGAGGAGGAATGAAAGTGAAAGAACCCACATGTAATAAATGTTGGAAAAAGAAATAGAGGATCTACCTTCTTAGGAGTTGGAAGAGCTACAAGTGAGGCAAAGATGTCCACATTGCGAGGAATTTTCATGGTGAGGTGAAACCTCAAATTACAATCAAAAACGACAAGGGGAAAATTTTATAGGCCCTACCTGATGTGCAGTGCATCATGTGTGGACAACGTGGGAAATTTTCCAATCACTGTCCAAATCCTAGGGTAGTGGAGGTGAACCACCATCAACCTTAGCAAAGGTCATGGGATCAAGGCCGTGCTTTTTCTATCATGACAAATCAAGTAGATGCTCTGAATTATGTGGTAGGTAGGTAATCTTGTTGTCCTCTAAAAGATATCAAGTACATTGCTTGACTCTCATTCTATACATTCCATAATTTCCTCCATGTTTTCAAGGAATTTAGAATCAAACCGCAAATTTCTAAATGTAGAGTTTTCAGTCAACACTTCTGGTGGGACTATCCAAGAATTATCAGTGTTTAGAAACTCTAGTATTTACATTAGTGAGCACAATCTTATCACAAATCATGTAGTCATTCCCATGATGCAATTCTACATTATACTAGGGATGGACTGGCTCTCAAATAATAATGCTATGATTAATTTCAGAAGCAAGGAAATATTTGTAGTCTGGAATGGAAGACCTACAATTATCTTCCAAGGAGAGATATATCAACCTCATCATTGTAAAAAAATAACCCCTTATATCCTTTTTTATGGAGTTGATCGGTGAAGAGAAGAAGGATATGAGATTTTGATGATAGAAAATGTCCCCATCATCCAAGAATATGTTGATGTATTTCGAGAGGAGTTTCATGGACCTCCCCCAGGAAGAGAGGTAGAGTTCTCCATCGAAATCGTACCTGGATCTCATCCGATATCAAAGACCCAATATAGGATGGAAATTGTGGATCTAGAGAAATTATAGAAACATATCCATGATCTTTTGGAGAAGGGGTTTATCCAACCAACTGTTTCTCCTTGGGGAGCACCTTTTCCCTTTGTAAAGAAGAAGGATGGCTTGATGCGGCTATGCATTGATTATGGATAACTGAATGGGATCACATTGAAGAAAAAATATCATCTTCCAAGAATTGATGACTTATTTGACCAACATCATGAGGGTCAATTCATCTCTAAGATTGATCTTCGATCTGGTTATCATCAATTGAAGGTGAAAAAAGAAGGTATTCTATAAACTGCCTTTTGATCAAGATATATTCATTATGTGTTTTTTGTTATGCCCTGTGGACTAATTAATGCACCTGCTATTTTTATGGATTTGATGAATAGAGTCTTTAAGGACTACCTTAATATCATTGTGTTAGTTTTTTATTGATGGTAATCTGATTTATTCCAAAAGTCTCAAGGAGAATGAGGATCAGCTAAGGGATATTTAACAAACACTATGGAAGGAGAGACTTTTAGGGATGTTCAGTAAATGTGAATTATGGTTAAAAATCATTGCTTTCTTGGGGAACATTGTTACCAATGAAGGAATCACAGTTGACCATGAAAAGAAAAAAGTTGTAGAGGAGTGGCCTCATCCTACTACAATTAATGAGATTCATAGTTTTCTTGGATTAGAAATATATTATAAGAAGTTTCTGAAAAACTTTTTATGACTTTATAATTCATTAAACAAGTTTACTAAAAAAGGGTTCAAGTTCATCTAGACAAAGGAGTGTGAGGAAAGTTTCCAGGAGCTGAAGAAGATATTGGTTACTGCACCTGTGTTAACTCTTCCATCAAGTAGAGAGGGATTCATTATTTTTAGAGATTCATCTCTAAATGGACTTGGGTGCATCCTCATGAAAAATTTCAAGGTCATTGCTTATGCATCTTGACCATTGACGATTCATGAGAATAATTATCCTACGCATGATATGGAGCTATTTGCCGTCGTTTTTTCCCTGAAGATATGGAGGCACTATCTTTATGGAGAGAAATGTGATATATAAACATACCATCAAAGATTGAAGTATATTATCACACAAAAATAATTGATCATGAGACAAAGGAGATGGTTGGATCTTTATAAAGACAATAATTGTTCAATTCATAATCCACCTAGAAGAGAAAACAATGTTGATGATGAATTAAGCATGAAAGACCCCGTTGTTCATTCCATGATGAGGATTCAAAAATATCCTTTGATCAATGACCTAGTAAAGATGGACATGGTAATTACATGGAAATGGACATCATCAACCCTAACCCAAATTATTTCTCAACCATCATTACTAGAGAAGATCAAGAAGGCATGAAAAGAAGATCCTTCATTACAAGAGATGTTTGAGGCTGTAAATGGTGGAAAGTTTTCTGAGTTCAATAATGATCAAGAAGGTGTACTGTGATTTTGTATAACACTATGTGTTCCATCTATTTCGGAAATAAAGAAGGAGATGATTGATGAAGCTCATAGCTCTACTTTCTCTATACATCCTAGAAGCACATAAATGTATAGGGACCTTCATGATAAATATTGGTTGGATAATATGAAAAGGGAGATTGCTGACTAAACATCAAGGTGCCTAGTATGTTAGAATGTGAAGGTAGAGAAAAAAATTTCTAAAGGGGTATTGCAACCACAACTCATACTAGCATGGAAGCGGGACAATATCACTATGGAATCCGTCACTGGTCATCCAATAACTTTGAAAAGAAACAATGCGATATTGGTTATTATGGAATGTCTCACCAAGAATGTCTATTTTATCTATATCTGGGATGATTTCCCTCTTGATAAACTTCCTAGGATTTACATCATGGAAGTGGAAAGGCTGCATGAAGTTCCACTTTCTATTGTATCTGATCGTGATCCATGGTACACATAAAAATTCTAGAGAAGTCTTCAACAAGCTCTGAGCACTAAATTGAATTTCAGTACATCCTATCACCCCCAAACTGATGACCAATATTAATGGACAATTCAAACACTCGAGGTCATGCTGATAATGTGCTTAATGAAATTTAAAGGTGGATGGGATCAACATATCTCTTTAGTTGAGTTCTCTTATAACAACAGCTTCCACTTGAGCATTAAAATGGAACACTATAAAGCTATATATGGGAAGTGATGTATAACTCCTACTTGTTGGGATGAAGCTTGTGAGAGAAAGCCTCTAGGGCCTGATCTTGTGTAAGAGATGACAGAAAAAGTCTAGGCCATCCGAAAACACATTAAGCCAGCTCAGAGTCAGCAATAGAGCTATGCCGAAAACTATAGAAGGGACTTGGAGTTAGATTTTCGTGAAAATGTCTTTCTTTGAATTTCACCTCGGATGAGAGTCATGAGGTTTGGGAAGAAGGGGAAGCTCAGCCCTAGGTATATTTTCCCCTATGATATCCTTGATCGCGTGGGAGTAGTGGCCTATTGGCATGCACTTCATCCAAATCGAGCACAAGTTCATGATGTATTCTACGTATCCATCTTGAGGAAGTACATACCTGAACCTTCACATGCACTAAACCCATAGGTGGTACAACTAGAACATGAACTCTCTTATGAGGAGCAGCCAATGGAGATCTTGGATCGTAGAGACAAGGTTCTACACAACAAGACTACCCACCTTGTTATGGTGTTATGGAGAAACCACAAATATGAAGAAGACACGTGCGAACCGGAGGAGTTTATGAGGCAGAAGTACCCACACCTTTTCTTTTCTGAGGATACGAGTTAGAATTTCAGGGATGAAATTTATTAACGAGAGAAGAATGTAACGACCCGACATTTTGAATGAATTTATGTTTCCTATTTTTGTGTGTGTTGTTTTAGTTTATACTCATCAAAACTATATTCTTCTATTAATGAAGTGAGTATAATTATAATGAGACCGTTGGGTTTCCACAGTTATATGACCATTGGTCAATATGACTGTTGGAAACAAAATGTTGTGGTTGTTGTCACTAAATACCAGTGATCGCGGTTAATTAATATAGAAAGAAGACTTGATGGCCTCATCCATTAGTCTCAGGCCGATCGAAGCCCATCTGTTGGAACTTGGGAAGGAGGTGGCACCTTTGGGCTTTTCTCTGAACCAAACCCAATCAGAACTTCATCGTGTGAAGTTGGAATGGAATCACCTTCAAGAGAAGTTCAAGCTTATAGAAATCACTACTCCGACAATGTTGGCCGAGCCACCCTCATATTATCCCACCTCAGCACACCTTACACTTAGGTCCTATTATGGGGTTATAAGGGGCTATGTAACGAGATCGTAGCTACTTTGTGTAATCATTTGACATAAATAACGTTGTGATTTCTTCCTATGGTGATGTTTGTGTTTTTTTTTCAGATGTTCGAATAGATATAAGATGTATATTGATGAATTTTAAAAAAAGGGGATATTTTTAAATATTTATGAAAAACGTAAATAATTAATTATGTGTAATGATTTTCAAAAAATGGTCCTCAGGAAATGTGTTGAGTAAGAAATTTAGATTCTAATAAGATCAACATAATGTTTTGTAAATAGTAAATTATGAATTATGATTTTATGCTTAGGATTAGTATGGTGACCAAATGTATTAGTAATATCATGTAAATAATGTATTAATATAATTTAGGCACCTTGATTAAGTAATGTGATTCTATAAAATAGGTAAATAAATATTTCATAAATTATTAGTCAATTATTAGTTTTTTCAGGTGAATAGAATTTTTTAATTAAAAATAAAAATAAAAATATTTTGAAAATTATGTTTATAAAATGGAGTTCATTTTTGAATTTAGAGCATCGATATTTGGTTGAGGTGAATTTTGGGGATTTTTTGGAAAAAATTAATTTTTGGTGAATATTGAAAATATAGTATTTAGTTTTGGGTGTTTAATGACATCATTATGGATGTAATAATTATGTAATATTTCTGGTCTAATTATGAAAAGTAATATAAGGTATGAGGTTTCATATGTGGCCAATAATGTTATGTCCTTATTACCTCCCAAGGTGCCTTCAAGCCATTCCAACTTCCCGACTTTCATGCTTTCAAATTTACTCTTCCAGGTAAGGGATCCTTTCACCCTCCTCATTTAAGTCATGACTTCCTTTATGTTGTGTCTTATATTTTCCATCTTTTTATGTTGAGAATATGTTCTTATATATTATAATTTATTTCCATTTCATGTCTAATTAATTACAGACTTACTCCGCTCCCAAAAATGTATTTTCTGAATTTGTATGTGACGCCGTTAGGATGCCAAATTTCTCATAAAGGAAATCACATCTTATCTTTTCTTTGATGATTCCATTCATGTGGTATGAAATTAAAATATTCATACCATGATCTTATTCAGTACCCATACTTTATTATGAGTTATTTATGAGTGGGTGACCCTTTTACCCTCCCTTTTCAATGTTTTTAAAACCATGTTATATAGCTATTAGGCTGCAGAAATTTCATCTAAAAAATTTCTATCACTTTCTCTGAATAAATTCTATTATTTATTTATGTGAATACCCAGACATATTTAGTTTCCATGGGTGTTCATAAATGTATAAAGATGATATATTTTATTCTGGAATTGAAAAAAAATAACCCTATCTCCCTTTCCATGGGTTATAAATGACATAATGATCTTATTATTAAGATCCTTTTAAATGTCACGATTTTGACATCAAACCAATTTCTTTGATTCCATTTTGGTTATTTATGAAATGTTTGATTATGATCTATGTGGATCACATGAAATTGAAGACATATTAAGGGTGCACCCGATATCTCTCCAATTCATTGGGTAATGATTTATTCTCTAGAGATGACAAGTTTCACGATACCTAGGTGAATAACCTTGGTAATTTTTATGACACCTTGTGGATAGACCTTGGTAATATGTTAATGAATGTATAAATGAAATTTTGTAGCCACATATTCAATTTATGTTTCAATTTATTTTCATTGTGATATTCCTATACTTACATTTCTCGTATCTTTATGTTTTTATTCATGTTCTTATTGATTACACAAGTACCCAGATTCCCTTGTTTACCCATACTGGGCCTTCTGCTCACCCTTTCCATTGATGTATGTCTCCAGGATATAAAATTCAGAAATTTTACATAGGTTGATCTTATGATGAAGCCTTATTAGTGGATTATAATAATGTTTTCTCTTGTATTCATGTTTTATTTTTTGTGAATTCCAAGACACTATACTTTAATGATCCTCTATATGTAAAATCTAATGAAAAGTTATATATTAAAAAGGTGTGATGCCATAGTGTGGGAAGAGTGAGAATATGATACCTTAGTGCCCGAGAGACCCATTTGAGTGTCAGATTCTGTAATGGTGATCCATTGTTAGTATTTTTTCCTATTTCTATCACCAGTAGCTATAGATGGGGGTTATGTAATGATACCGTGATTAGTAGGAGGTCAACATGTTTCACATCTATTACGGAACTGGAGTTCATCCAACCATTCAGGCTGAGGATAATAAAAAAGATGTGGTCTCCAATAAAAATGATTTTAGTAAAAAGAAAGGTGAATTATCTTAGGGTAGTCAGGGAGGGTCACAAGGCTCCAATATAGGTCATAATTCTTCAGTTGAGAAGAACCAACACGAGTAGGATGATGAAACCTCTACTGTTAGACGTACTATTCATGTTTCCTAAGTTTTAGCATCTTCGGTTTTCAAAATAGGGGATTCCCATAGTTTTATATCTATTTCTATTATAGAGATAATGGAGTTATGTATTATAAATTTAAGGATGTTATTATGCAATGCACTCTATTAGGGACTAAGATGGATAGTGCACATCAGTGAAAGGATTTTCATCTTGATGTTGGTGGGTGTCTCTTCATATGGGAGCTCTATGTCGTAGAGATGATAGGATTCAATTTTATTATTTTAATGGGCTGGTTAGTCATATACCAGGGCTTTTTTGACTAATATATTCATTGGCTGAATTTCACATCACTATAGGGAGAGTCCTTCGACACAAGGGAGAATGGGATGTTCAGGCGAGTAGAGTGATACCCAAGAATCACAGGATGGGAGGTATTACATCCCAGATTTCTAACTTATATCTAGATGACCAAGGGACTTCACAGATGGACATTCCACCTGTGGTGGATCGTTTTGGGATGTGTTTGAAGATGAATTTTCAAGTCTACATCCATAGAAAGAGGTAGATTTCTCCATTGCTCTTGTGAATGAGTTGTAGCAGTGTCCATTCCTTCTAATAGGCTAGATATAGAATAGATAAAGGAAATCAAGAAGTTGTTATAGGATATTCCTTAAAAGTTAATCATCTAACCCAACCCATATCCTTGGAATTCTCCAGTTCTCTTTACAGAGAAGGCAGATGGTACCATCACACATTGCATGGATTATTGGAAGTTTAACCAGTTGATGGGAAAGAACCAGCATCCCTTACCCTGGATTGATGATATATTGGATCAGCTTCAAGGATCCCTGGTGTTCTTGAATATTTAAATGTGATATGGTTTCCATAATTTTCACTTTAGACTATCAAATATACCTCCTACATCATTTTGGAGTAGGTATGGTATATAAGAGTATGTATTTATATCGTTTAGTAACAAGAACATAGTGACATTTTTTATGGCACTTATGAACCATGTGTTCTATCCTTACATGGAGTCCTTTTTTGTTGTTTCTTGGAAGATATAATTCAGTACTATCACACTCGATAAAACCATGACACCCATCATGAGATTGTTATTAGTACATTGAGAGGGCATCAGTTATATGCTACGCTCTGAAAATGCCACTTTTGGAAGGATCTTATTCACTTCTTGGTTCATGTTATCTCATAGAAAAGAGTATCAGTTGACATAGAAAATGTGAGAGATGTATAATCCTAGGAGAAGAAGAATAACGTCTTTTAGGTATGAAATTTTTTAGGGCTATAGGGTTACAACAGGAATATTATAACAGAATTTTCATGCATAGAAGCACCACTGATAGGCCTGACTGTGAAGGGTGTTATGTACTCATGGGAAGATTATTGCGAGTCAGCATTTCAATAGATGAAGTGGAAGTTGACAACATCACCTATACTGTTCTACCTAGATCTGAGAAATAGTTACACCATTTACTGTGAGGCATCATATATTGGACATGGAATAGATCTTATGTGAGGTGAAGGAGACGTTGCATATATGTCTTGGTTGTTGAGGCCACATGAGAAAAAATTCTACAATGCACGATCTCAGGTTGTCAATATTTGGTCATGATTTACGTTGTCGGATACATTATCTATAGGGATATCATTTGATGAGTTTAACTAAACAAAAAAGTCTCTAGTATATCACTAAATAGCGTGATCTGAATTTGAGACAACATAGGTGGGTTGGGTACCTTATGTATTTTGAAATTTATCTTTTCTACATGACAAGGAAAGGCAATGCAGTGGCTGATGTAGTGATCATGAGAACATAGATATAGATAGTTGAAAATTCTATTAGTGACTGAGAACTTATTACTATGATCAATCAGATGAATTTGGTGGTGAAGAACAGATATAAGAAGACGTTTCATTATTCTGTAGCTATTACCTATATTATTTTGGATTAGGGGTGAATGAGGTAGCTATTAGATTCTAAAGGCATACTATTACAAGAGACTATGTGATGAGAGGACCCTACATATGGATGGACAGTAGGAGACGATGTGATCTTTCATTATCATGAGCGCATGTGGGTGTCAATAAACATACATGAGGAGATGTAGTGAGATTTCCATTCCCCAGTTTTGGATGTTCAATCACGTGTCACCAAGATGTATCAGGGTCTACATCGTCAATATTGTTGGCCAGGTATGAAGAGATATGTTTCTGGATTTGTTATGAGATTTTTCTCTATCATTGGGTGAAGGAGGAGCATCCACGACAAGAATGGATTTTACAGTAGTTACCCATTCTTGAGTAGAAATGGAATTATGTTGTGATTGATTATGTGATTGTTTAACCGAGGTCTCCTCAAGGAAAAGATGAATTGTGGGTTTTTAGTGAAATACACACAAAAGATTCATAGTTATTTTTTATCAAGGAGACCTACATCATTGAGGATATTGGAAGGATTATCATCCGAGCGATTGTGCATTTTCATGTTGTTCCACACTAAATTGTTTCATAAATGTGTACTCGTTTTAATTCTAGTGTCTAGAATGGACTGCATATGGATTTGGGTAAACAGGTAGTTCTCATTACATCCTACCATCCCCATACAGATGACCAGTCCGGGAAGATGATTCAGGTCTTGGTGGTCATGCTTCGAGCATGTGACCGGGATTTCAGGGGTTCATGGGAGAGACACACAACCCTTGTGGTGTTTCCTTATAGTAACAGTTTTCAAGCGACGATTCGGTTGGTACCATGGGAGGATTTGTTCGGTAGGCCATGTCGATCACCCCTATGTTGGTTGGAGGTAGGAGAGGCGGCTATGATGGGACATTGTCTTGTCGAGGAGACCAATGAGTAGGTTGAGTTGAATTGGAAGAGGATGTCTACTTAGAGTGTTTCCTAAAATCTTATGTTGATCAACAGAGACATCCTATGGAGATTGTGGTCGAAGATCAGGTTTTCTTGCGTGACACAACAAGGTTGGTACACATGAGTTTTATGAGATAGGGAATGTATTCACTAAGACACATTGGTCAGTTCATGGTTTTGGAGAGATTCGATCCAGTTTCCTATTGGTTGTATTTTTTTAGAGGTACCATGATATGCACGAAGTCTTCCATGTTTCTCGGCTACGATGTCACATTTCAAACCCGTCTCACATTTTTTCACCCGATGAGGTTGGGTTGGAGGTGTATAAATCTTTCAAGGAGCACCCTATACGAATTTCGGATCACATCACGATGTTTCTTTACGGATGAAAGTATCCTCATGTATGGGTGCTATGGCAGCACGAATGAGTACAAGATGAGACATTAAAGATGGAGGCCAACATTTGATCACAATGGCTAGAGTAGTTTGATATTTACCATTCACCACCCTTGGAAGGAATATTCAGGGACAAATTCCTTTATGTGGTGATGTTTATATGAACCCAAGTCTTCTTTTCATGTATGGTTCATGATTTTCGGTGTTTTTTTAAGAAAAATGATGTTTTTAGAAATTTCATGTGTACACGTTGTGTACTCCTAAGTACATGCTATGTACCCGGTTGGTTTTAGAAGCCATGCACATTCTATATAACGACCATGTAAATGGTCATGTGGGAGGCCTAAAGCAGGAATCAATTGATGCATATACACATCATGTATATTTAATTAACACACCGTTTACTTTTCATTATAATTAAGATATCGGACCGAGGGTGCGTCTAACCCTTGTTTTCTTCATATATTGGTCTTTTCTCAGGATGGAGCATATGAAATTTTTGATTCTTTTCTGATCCATCGATATATCATTCAGTCTCCAAATCAAATACCTTCAGTCGTGGTGGAATAGACTCTATGAGTTCTATTTTCCTCTTGAATCTATCTTTTTGATTTATCCTCTCTCTTGAGTTATTCATGGTTGAAGGTATTTGATTTTTTCTCAGATCATTGTTGTTCTATGTCGATTAAATAGATGACGTTTATGATCATTCTTCACACAATATCAAGGTGGGTGGTTTGTTTTCTTTCAGAGTTTTCCTGTGAGAAATATATTCATATGTGCCGATTACCCTTGATTCAGGTATTTCGTGTTATTGAATGGAAACATTGTATCATCTGTCATAGATTTATTGTTATATTAATGATTTTTTTATGATTTATTATGTGAAATTTTATGTTTAAGATACACCTTGTCGGTGCATTTCCTTTTTTTAATGTTTATGGCCATTTTTTCTAGGTTTCTTATGGGGCAGACCTTATTTTCATCCCTTCCTAGTTAGCTTGGAGTAGATTTATTATTACTACTTGTTAAATTCATGTGGTATGCATTGTAAATCCTTATCATTGTAGTAGTTGATATTACTTTGGGATGCTACATATTTTTTTTTGTACAACTTTATTACGCAGGGCTGTGAGAACCTAGTGGATTTAGACCATAGGGAGAATTGAAATTGAGGGATTCCCAAGAGTTTCTGTTATATTTTTTTATTGCGAGAGCATATAGGGGATTTAAAAAGAGTTCTCACTCATATTTTCCAGAGTATATTGTTATGTGACCACAAGGGGATTGGTCGTTGAGTGCATCCTCAAAGATTCTATTGATTATCGTTAAAAAGGACCCTGGGGGAATTGATGGTGAGTGCATCCCTAGAGAGTGTTATTTTGTGGGATCAATGGGTTGAGACTGTGTGAGATTTCCCAGAGGGTAATTATATCTTATTTGAATTGATGATAGTTTGAACTAGAGGGGTTAGACTATGATAAATTTCCTAGAGGGTTTCTTGGGAATGACTGATGTATTTTGACGAGTTTTCCATGCCATATTGCAAGTTCAGACTCAGTCTTACATGACTGTTAGATGGTGTTCTGAGAAATATTTTTTTCGATTAAACATGGGATACATAGCTCAGTCTAGATCTCATTATATCATTATTTAATAGTTTGAATAAATAATAAATGTAAATGAATGTAATTGGAAACTTTATGATAGTTTACATCTGGGTACTTGCTTTATTATTACTTCATTTTTTATATTGCCTAAAATATATATTAAATGGCAGTTAGGCACATATCATTTGGTATTTTCTATGGGGATTTGACTCAAAACCATTTTGGTTCATGCTTTTGGGCCCAAACTGATCATATGGTTTCATGTATAGATAATTAAAAGTTCCCTTCTACATTAGGTACTTCATTGTTGTTGGAGCTGGAGAGAAAGAGACCAAACTGAGGCTTGTGATGCTATTAGAGTTATTTACTATTCTATGTCCATTTTTTAATATTTTATTTCTATCATTTCAACTTTTTTGGAATCATTCCTAGATACTTTTGTCATCAATCATTATTTATATATATGTTATAGTTTCTTATACTATCTATCTTCCATGGTATACTTTGTTGTAAGGTATTACTACTTTTTCTATTGTTTACTATTTGTTTCTGATGTGATGATATACCTATGAGGGTATAGTTTCCCCACAATCAAACCCATGTCCCTCACTGTTATTTTGGAGCCTTTGGATTTTGGGAAATATCACTAGAGGGCATGTGACCAACCGTGTATGGGGAACCTTTGGGCGTCACCTAGAACCACGACGTTATAGTACCTAAGAATGAAATTTTCAATATAAGGTAACATGATTAAATAAGACAATGGGTATTAATATAATGGTACACACATTTTTATTTCAATGAAAATATGTATGAAATTATACTTCATACACTTTTGTTGGAAAATCAAAATGACATGGCAAGATAATAATTTCAAGCATGAGATATGAATCACTGTATTAAGTTCCAATAACTCTATTCATAGAATACAATAAAAAACCATATTAATACATGTTGATCAATAATTATGGATAATTAATATTTATAATATATGGGGATTTTATCATTTTACATTTTAGTGAAATACAGAAAATACATGAATAAATGATAAATACTGGATGATTTTTTCATAAAATAAGGATAGATATATAATAAAAAATACCACCACATATTTTTTCAAACACATATATATATATATATAAATACATTATATTTTTTATGAATATAATTATTTTTATTTGATGATTATTTTTATTCAATATTCTACATTCCCCAATATATACAATAAAACATTTAAATTTACATAACCATTGATTTCCAGATTCTAATAGTATTTGTACTGGATTAATTTTCTCATCTAGATTGTTTTGGGAACCATTTAATTATCATTTAATCTAATATATTCATAATATATATATATATATATTATGTTAAATACTATCAATGACCTAATTTTTTATGATAAACTTCTTAAACATGAAAATTTCATTTATAATATGTGATGTTTTGATGTAATCAACATCATTTAACAAGTCTTCAACAACGAATTCTCTATGAAAAATGTATTTAACAAATTATTATATTAACATATTAAGGAAAGAAAATATGAAAATTAACTCTATAGGTCTTTTTCCAAATTTTGTAATAACGTCCACTTTAGGTCATTAAATATAAATTTTCCAAACTTATCATATTATTAATTAATGTTGGAATATCATATTCCATTTGTAGTATATTATCAGTATAAAAATTTAATAATACTATATCACACCCAATATTACACTTATGTAGATAATACTCAGCATTTATCATAATAAAGAAAAACTATTTGATAATTTTTTGAAATATATAATTAAACATTGCTATGATTAATTCAATCCATAAATTAATCAATTTTTCTTTTATACCTTAGTAATACCATTATGAAACAAAAATCCTTAATGTTTTATAATACATATACTATTGATTGAATTATTGTTAAAGAATTTAGTTTTGTAAATGATTTGATATATCAAATAATAAAAGTTAGTTACTACTTCAAAAAATATATGAATAGACTTGTTTTCACTATAGGTGATAACTCCTCTCTATATTAAATATTTTGAATTTTATATAACATTATGAGACTAAGAGAGCTTTATAGGTTACCACTCTACCATCCATGTTAGTTTTCCTACATAAAATTGTCATGAAATTAATGTGTCTCAATCCAATTAGTGATTATATCATGTTACAAACATGGTTAAAACATAGGGAGTCTATCAAGGATATCATGTATTCTTACCATTTCAATGAATAAAATCTCTGCATGGAGTAGTGGGTTTATACTAAATGAATGATATATAATCATCATTTTCCATGTAAAATACATATCTCTCTCCCTCTTCATTAAACCTACTAGATCATCAATGTTCAGGTCTAACACTATTTTATTCATATTTGAAATATTTTGTCGAATTGACTCATTTTCTATTTTAAAAAACATCCAAATTTATATTCCTCAATTTATCTATTTTTAACATTAGTCCCATGAAAAACTTGATTAATATAAAAATTCTGAATGTAATTAAATATAAAATCCAAATACAATTTCTGTTTTTTAGTTCAATAGAATCTACATCATCCACTTTTGTTGGAAAAACAATGAATAGAAAAATAAATTATTTAGGGATATTTTAAACAAATAATTTTATTTGTTATTATATATGGTTTGAGTTCAAAAACTATTCCACATTCTCTCATATGATTTATAAATTCATAATAAATTACTCACCACCTCTACATGATTGATACATCTCAATAATTTTATGGATTTGATTCTGTATATCATTTTTTTAACAATATGATATTTTAAAAAAATACAAATTTTGTCAAATAAAAACAAAAAACAATTATAATTTATATAAAATAAATAGGTTATTATATTCTTATATTTATAATATTATTTTAATAATTAGTGAATACACCTCACTATTAAAATTATCAAATAATCCGCTAACCCTCACATTTTTTCGATTTCTAACAAAAATGATTCTCTTTTATCAAATTGTGAAAAATAAAATAATTCTAACAATAAATTTCTATAAAATTATTTTTATTATTTATATTTTTTATGATAAATGAGATAATGAAAATGATAAATTGTGTTATAATTAACTAACTTATATCTCATTTCTATAATGTTATAAAACTTTTTATCCATTTTAACCAATTTTCTATATTTTATTCCATAAAAATAAATCATTATGTATTGAAAATAAAATATTCTCAATCCTGAATAAAAATATTTAAAAAAAATATTTAATGTAAATAATTAATATAATAAAATTTGAAAGATCATGAGTTCATTAAAAAAATGTGCAGTGAAATAAAAATGAAATTATCTATATCATTATTTGAATATTTAATTATTAAATAAAATTTTCAATTTTTTATTTAATGGGAAATTATATTCAAATATATAGAATATTATAGGATTTTATAATTGGAAAATAATGATATAGATAATTTTTTTGGAGATTCTAATTGAAAAAATTTATTAGGAGTTAATAGGAGTGAATTAATGTATTGTAACTATACAAATAATTTAAATGTAATTAATGTTAATGAAAATATGAATGAACAATACCTAACACATTGGATATTATCATAGAGGTAATGGAATGAATAAGGGATATTTGGACATGAATGTTATGGAATAGAGAGTAAATTGCAGGGATATAAATTATAATGGAGAATAAAAAATGAAATTTGAAACAATTGTGAAGGATTTATTCATTGTGAATTTATATAAGAGAATATAAGAATCAGGTTTACAAAAAGTGAAAAGTCATGTAATTTTCAATTATTTTATATTTTTATATGATTTAAACTATTTTTTATGAATTTTATAGAGATAGGTGATTTGACTGTGATCGGTAGAATATAATATAAATTATTTTTCATGGATTTTATAAAATATAATGTTTTATTTTGATAATATTTAAGGAATATGGTTATCTGTAATTAATCCCTATAAATCATATTTAAACATTTAATTATGTAATGGAATTATTGGGTGATATATGACAACTTGTTAGGTGGAAGTTTATAAATATAATAGAGACATTATTTATTGGTCTTTTATCCACTAACCCTTATTTCTCTATACCACACAAATAGTGGGCTTCACTATTGATTTTCAATATTGAAAAGGATCTATGCTTCTTAGTGGATATTGTCTACTTTGGAAATATAAACAATATATGGTCCATTCCAATTCAACATGATTTATGAGAAATTTGTGTATTCCATTTCAATAATATTTAAATGGGAGGTATAAATTAATTAGTTTATGAATAATGGGTCATACAAAAATTATATAAATAGTGTTGGTGGATTTTTTCCATTTGGTTCATTTGCATAAAATCTAATATAGAATTTCATGGACTGTATTAGTGGATGGCGTATATTAATAATTTCTTGATATGATACAATTCCATGATATGATATTGATATTATTTAAAACTTTATTATTTAATTTTGTATTTTATTAAATAATGTATAATATTAATTTGAAAAAATTAAGGTTTATCAAGATTTATGGTACATGGGAAAATGAAGATTTTAATTTAATTTAATGAATATTTTTTATTATAATATATTAATTAGAAGTAATACCCTGTTAATTTATAGAGTATTGTAAAATAAATTACCATGATTAGTTTTAATGGTGTTAAGTCATACATATTTGAAGGAAATTTACTGTCAAAGTGGGATGGGTGTCATCTAGGTACTTTTGAATCATATATCTTGGTTATGATAACACAATTTGATTGTAATAATATTACGTGTATTCTCTTAATATTTTACAATTGGACGTTTAGAATTAAATTTTAATGGAATTTTTTAATTAATACACATGGGATAACTCAAAACATCGCCTTTGTTGGATAACAACAAGTACTAAAGTACATCCTTATATCCACAGCTTTCAAAAATATAATGGAAAGGCCTTAAAAATTATATAATCTAGAGTTTTAATTAAAGAATATATTCTCATACATTTGAGGTATGCTCAGGCTTATAGTTTTTAAAAATTCGGCAACAAATCATGCATATCAATTGCCTAGAATACAAAGTGGACACTTATGATCAGTATACATTTTACCCAAAGATTAAACTATTAAAATAAAACCTGATTTTTTTCGTGAATAATATTCATGGAATTTAACATTAATAATTACCTTCCCATATCCATATTTAAACAATGTTATAAATTAAAAAAAAATACGATGATAAAAAATATCATTAAGTTAAACAAGGATAGTGAAAATGGATAGTTTAGTTCATATATAAATTTGGATAAAATTTTAAGCTTTTTATCATTATTCTATGTGTGAATGAAATAAATAATTTTCATGTGAAAACCACGAAAACCTTTCTCCTTGAAAATCATTAATTACAATATAATTCATAGGTAAATAATATTTTTATATAGGGATATTATTATTCATATCACTATTATATATGAAATAATTTTACGTTCGAGTTCATTACCCAATGCATTAGAGGGAAATCATGGACCCAACTATCCATGGTTTATAGCATATCCACCCATCCTCGGTTTATAATCCATCCATGGTTTAAAAATAAACCAAACTTACTTTTTTTATAACTTATCAACCCGTCAACAAAAATAATTTCCACGAACTATAACATAATAAATATACAAAAAATATTTCAATTTTCAGCTTCACATTCATGAAATATTTTCTTCCCCTGTAAGAAAACATTTTATGATATAAAAATATTCATACCTTTTAAAAAACAAATTTTCAATATCCAAATAACCAAAAAGTGAATGATGTGTTTTGTTTGAAAAAATTGTAAATCTTTTAAAGGAATCCAAACATGAAATAATGGTTTCGGTGGAAGAAAATTAATTCTCTTCGTATGGGTAGAAATATAACATTACTCTCAATGTTTTTAAATATAGTAACAAATTATATATAGATATTCCCCCTTTTTGAAATATTTTGAAATAAAGAGAAAAATTACAATTAGGGAACTCCCATTTTTATAATTAAATAATTTTAAAAACATGGTCATGGAAGAAATGAGAAATATAATACAGAGATTAAAAGACCTTATTTTAAAGATAAATTGCATATCACATTTGAAATATTTGATTCACAATCACCATGAAACAATACCATTAAAAACATTAAATACCATTTGATTAAAAAAATTCATGATATAAAATTTGAAATATACATTATATACACCTAAAAAATATGATAGGTCAACGACATAAAAATATTCCTTAATGAACAGTTATTCAGACAAAATCCCCCAACTTGAGTCTGACTCTTTGTGTATGTTAATTATTATCCTAAATAATAATCTTATGATAATTATTTAATTTCATAAAAAAAATTTAATGCTATTATTCCTTTAATTTTATTTATTATCATGTTATAAATGATTACTAACTCAATTGTGTCTACATCTGATGTTTTGATCATATTCATCTTAGGTGATAAACACTACATTGTTAGGTTGACTATGGACAAATAAATAATTACTTAAACATATATATAAAAATCATCATGAAATAATAATCATTCTATACATATTTTTTAATTAAAAAAATATTATATACGGTTAGGAAAAATGAACTATGTTTCAATAATGAAGATGGTAGGTCGTATATATAGATGAGTAATGTTTCCATTGTACATCGATCATTATGGAACATAGGTAAGTTATAATTTACCATTTTATAATGATAATAATATAATATATATACCATATTATTTCAATAAATATACTTATATATATCATCCATGTGGTTTGATGATGAAAAAATAATCAAATCTCTTTAGGAAAGGGGAAGTCCACACATACATTAATGATGTTATCATTTTATAGTGAGTGAGAAGGTATAAATAAAAATGATATATTACCTTTTTAAAGTGATAAATATTTCAATAATATCATTATGTTATAATTTATATCACAAATATTCATTATAATTATCCTTATTATCATTCACTTGAAGCATTATTGAAAAACGAATCACATCGGTTTGCAAGGAGATAGATCGTTGTACACACGACTGACATTACAATATCCCTATGGAATTAGAAGTAAAAAAGTTATATATAATATAATGAATAAAAAGGTATATTTATTTTATTAATATCATATATATTGTTTATATCCTTCATTATAACCTATTAGTAGATGTTTTTAAGGGAATCGTTTCACATTTTTTGTGATGTTCTAGTCTTCTATACACACGAGTGATGTTATTGTTTAAAATTAAGGGTAGAGGAGATAGATTGAGGTAACTACCATAAATAATAACATTTTATTGTATGGAATATAGAGGTGTTGTTAAATAATACTAAATTAATACTATTTGACGGAGTTGAAATAAGAAATTAAATAAAAAAATTTAGTTAGAAATTTTACCTCTTATCAATCCACATCATAGGTTTTAAAACAAATGATTTAATAGAATTAATTTTAGATAAAAGAAGGATTATAAGAATAAAAGAGTAAATTTTTTAAATTACTTTTAGAGGTATTTTTTGATAATAAAAAATGGATTTAAGGTCTGAATATCAGTGGATAGGTGGTGGCCTTTCATATGTGAGTTTAGTGGTACACATGAAATGTTTGAAAATAAATAGGTGTAGCAACGTCATTCACCTAAAAATGGGATAAAAATAGATTATTATAAATAATTAGAAATTATAATCTCAAAATAAATCTATAAAAAAGATTTATAGAATTTTTTAGTTCTTTTTTTATCAATTATCATTTTAAATTAATCCCCCCAATAAACACATTTTTACATTAACAATGTTAAATTTTTTTACTTCGTTACTTGTAATTTTGTTAAGAAAAATAAGATAAAATTATTAGAATATATAAATTTTTTTAATTTAAAATAAGGAATCCATTTTAACAATTTCAATTCATACATGTGGTGAAATTTAATAAAAAACTCAAAGATGTGATGAAAAAAAATGCTTTCAGGATGTATATTTTTTATGAAAATTATTTTTTTATATCAACTCAATGATAATTAACAATAATTATATGAAAAAAATTTATATTTATTGATATATAATATATAAATGTAATTTAAAATATTCCTCATTATGGATCATTTTAATTAATTAAAATGGATAAGCATTATGCATTATAATATAATTTTTACAAAAATCTCATTTTTAAATAAAAAACAGTTTTATACTAAAATCCAAAATAATTTTTATTGAAAATTATTTATGTGGATTAAATATTAAAAAATAATACTTATTTTAATTCATGTCATATCAAATAATATATTTTTTAATTTTTAATTGCTTACATAATTGAAGAAAGTTTTTTTACAAAAAATGGTATTTTCACTATTAACTAAAAAATCATAATTTAAAAAAAAAAAATCCTAATTTTCCCAAAAATTAATTTGTGAAATTTTTATATAAAAAATAATTTTAATAATTTTTATTAAGGTTCTAAATTTTTGAAATTAAACTTTTAAATAAAATCTTATTTGAATTGAGTTTAGTTTAATACTATTTCAATTTTAAAAAAATATATAGTATGATTATGATGAATAAATCATGAAATTGATTTATTCAAAAATATATTGGGTTATTAAAATCATTCCTATTAAGTATATTAATTCCTCTAACTTTTATTCACTTATTAATCATGTGAGAATAACATTCCCTCATAATATTTTCAGATTCCCATGTCACTCCATCAACATTATTGTTTTAAAGAAAACCATAACCTTGTGGGTCACATTATTCCTTAACAATTGATCTATATTGTAAATAATATTAAATGGATATTCCACATATGGAATATATTATTACATTTAAACTACGTTATTTATCAAAAGATGAGATGAATCTAGCAGTCACTTCCTTAACATTGACAAATGAAATAAATAGTGTACCAAAGATAAACTCTGAAGTAAGGCCACTCAGTTAGAAAATGAACAAAAACTATCAATGATTTCCTAAATCCAAATTATTTAAGTAATTATATTCCCCTTAAAACAAATAAAGATAACACTTTTCTATTGAGAAAAATTGATAAATTCTTGATCACATACCTTGAAAGAAATATCATTCCTCCAGTTATCTATATAACTATTCATCGTGCTATGAGCCACCCTCATATATTTCTGAATCAATTACACTTTAATAGAAATATACTCTACCAACATCAGTCCCATTTACTTCATTTCTCAAACGTAATCCCAACAGGTATTTTTACATAACACATTCCATATAATACCACCAATGGTGCAATTTTAATACTTGAATGAAAACTATTATTATAAGAAAATTCATCCAAGTAATGATGTTGATAATTACACCCATGTAAATTATTGAAAAATGAATAATCATATCATCCATACTATAAATGTTTTACATAGACTTAAATTTTTTTGTAAGATGATAATATGTACTTGAAATAAATTAATTACAAAAATATATCTAAATCATCATCCAAATTTTTATGTCAACCATGGATCACGTTGTGATACAATGAAGATTGGAACTCCACGTAAGAAAACAATCTTCTTTAGACAATGTTTTTAAATAAAATATAACAGCATTATATGTAATATGGGAATGAAATTTGAAGATTTGATTAATTGACCAATTATAACAAAAATCACATTGTTACCTCCTTGTGAATTTGGAAATTCCAATGTAAAATCAATAGATTTATTTTCACATTTACAATATCAAACTATAAAATATTAAAGAGTTAAATGTATTAATTGAAATTTATATTTAATATCATTAAAAGTGAAATTTGTTATGGTAAATAAATAAATATTGATTTTTATACCATCTCATCAGTAATCACACTGAAGGTCTCTATACATCTTAGTACTTCTTGGATGAATAAAAAATAGATAAATATGAGTTTTAATAAAAATATATTTCTTAATATAGTAAACACAATGCACGCATAATATTTTCCCAAATCATAAAACACCTTTTAAATTAATATTAAAATATATTAATGTACACTTATTTATGAATTCAAAATATTATTGTAAATATTGATCATCATTTTGAGCTTACACAATTAATTATTATAATGTACAATGCAATGAAATATGAAATAGAATAGAGGATTTATCGTTATACCCAACATCTAGGAAACACATTTTCAAATCATTAACAAATGTTTCATGGTCCAAATATGCCTTGTTCAATATAGAATTATTGTGTAAACTCTAATCATAGAAAACATTATTCTATTTTCTAGGATTGTAATGAATCGTTATATCATAATCCTTAATCAGTTCCATCCATATTATCGTCCTAATTCCTTATTCTTTATAATTAAATATATACCTCAAAGGTCTTTAATCATTACATATTTTAAAATTTTACCCATTAAAATGATTCCCCAAAAATTGTGAAGAAAATCCATGAGAGAATACTCCAGATCATGAGTAGGGTAATTATACTCACATTGTCTAAATTGACATGAATCATAAATAATTATCTAATCATTCTCCATGAGGAAACAATCAAGTACATTTAAAAAATCATTAATAGATTAAATGATCAATATTTCTAGATAGTAGAGACAAAATAGAGAATTCAAGATCATCTTTTATTTTTCGTAAATAATAATAAAAATATAATGTACAAATATGTTTATCTCCATTTGAATTTAACATAGTAAGTGGGCTAGAAATTCATGAATTTTTTTCATCAATCTACCTATAGTAACCTATTAATATAAGAATATTATGGATCTCTATGATATTTTTGGTTCTTTTCAATTCATTATCAAATTTTTTAGAGGGGTATATATAAATTCAATCCTTAGAAAAAATATGTATAAGGAATGAAATTTTATAAAATAAATATTTACACTCAATAAATTTCCCATAATTGTTTTTTATTTTATGTTTTGACACACAATACATTGATTCCTTTCATGTTCATAATGACTTTTATAATACACCAAATGTTCACTAAATTAATACAAACAAAAAATTTTCTATGAAAATATAAAAAACTATATGTATACAGTCTACAAATAGTTCGGGTGAATTATATAACCTGAAGGGAATATCTATATAATCATTGTTTCTATATCTTGTGTGAAATTAAATTTTCATAATTTCATCCACCTTTTTGTTCATCTGATACTACCCAGAAATTAGTTCAACCTTTGAGAAATACTAATATCTCTGTATAAGATAAAACAAATCATTGATTTGAGGAATATAATACATTTACTTAAATATGATGTTATTCAAGGATATATAACAAATGAAATATTTCATTATACCTTATTTATTTTTAACTTACAAAATAAGAGAAACCCATGGTGATGTTCAAGGTGGAATAAATCCTTTATCCAATAACTCTTAAAATTTATTTTTTAATTCTGATATATCAACAGGATTCATTTGAAGATGGTTTGAGAAATTTGTTTATCATCAAGAATTAATTTAATATAAAACTCAAAACTATTGATCCGAAATAAAACAATGAAATATTTCAGGAAATACACCCATATATTCATTTGATTCTGGAACATAAATAATTTGAATATTTTCTTTATTTTAAATAATATGAACTAGTAATAAAGAACACAAGGAGATGATATTTTCGGAGGAATATAGTAGATATTTCTGAGGGTATGAACTATAGATAGATTCTACTTTGTGATTTTAGCAATATCTTGAGACTGAGGATAAACTAGGGATAATTTCTATCATACTTCAGCTTTTGATTTTTTTCTCCATCATAGATAAGTGTGGTTTGACTCATGTTCTTATGTCTGGAGCTAATCATACATAGAAAAGGTACAGAATCACTAGAAAATATGAAAACAAGCTGGATTGATGTTTTGTGAAAGTGGATAATAAAAATAGTGAAATGGATATGTCTGGAGTCACCATTACATGGATAAATTATGATCATAATCATATTTTTTTGAGGTCCATGACAACAGAGTGAGGTTAGCTTCGATTCCTTTTAAATTCAATAATGCATGGCTCATCATTATGGGTTGCATGGAGATTGTTTTGGAAGCTTGGATGTATAATTTGTTTGGAATCCCTTCCCATATTTGTGTTGTAAATTAATGTAATAAATGAAAATATTAAATCACTAGAGTAAATATTATTTTCCCACCATTATAATGACATTAATGAAGTTAAATTTTTTATAAAACTATTTGCAAGATATTATGTTCTATGATGTACCCTCCCTGGAAGAGATAGAAGCTGCTTCAAATATGGGAAAACTATTGACTATAGAAGAGAGATTAAATCAGAATCAGATTAACATGATATGGTTAATGGAGGGTGATTCGAACTATACTCATTTCCAATTTTTGGATAACGAAAAGAGAGCTAGTAGAAGTCATAAATTCATAATGATTTACAGGAATATGTTATCATCTAAAAGTGAGATTGTCAAAGCTATTATGATGTACATTAAGAAGCCTTACATAGATAGTAGTGCTAACAACTATGATAACAGTATTTATTGCTTTGATACGTCTATAAATGATATTAAAAATAAAAGGCTTACCAAAATTATCAATGCCAAGGAGATGTATGAATCGGTTCTATCTTTAAATGATGATAGTCTGGCTGGTCTTGATGGATTCACCAAAAGTATTTTATGATCTACTTGGATGTTGTCTATTATGATTTCACAATTGCAGTGAGGTATTTTTATGTACCATCTTTCATTACTTTTGGGATTAATTCAAATTTAATTTCTATAATTCCTAAGATAGTTTGTGCACTTGAAATTAATGACTTTCCACCTATGGCTATTTGGAATATTATACCCAAGATTATCTATAAAATCATGACCCAGAGGTTAGTTGAAATTATAAAGGGGATTTTTTTTCTAGTAATAAATTTAGTTTCATCCCAAGACAGAATATTCAAAAATTCCAATTCACTTCTTCTGAATGTGTTAATGCCATGAAGAGGAGGCAAATGGTTGGTAACATGGCTTTGAATATTTACATCTCTGAGGCCTTTAAAAATATTATATGGAGTTTTATATTCAAAATTATTCAAATTCGTGGGATTGAGAAGATATTTGATTGATTAGTTTGCTCCATCATAGGAATTGTGAGGCTCTCTATTCTTAATAATGGATACCCTAGAAGATTATTTTTATTTTCAAGAGGATTAATGTTAGGAGACTCTCTCTATAGACTACTATTTGCTATTTTAGAACAACGCATGAGCTGACTCCTCATTAATATTGCTAATTTTTGTTGGTATAAGTAGATTAAAATTGGGAGGAATCTTTTTTCTCCTTCCCAATTATTCTCTACAGATGACATTTTACTATTTAGAAAGAAAAAAAATGTACCATTTCTGGTATCAAGGAAAGTTTCTCACACTATATGGAATTTTCCAGCCAGTTTATTAGTTGGAGCAAGTATTCTGTAACTTTTGGGGAAATTATTACAATTTCGAGACAGAATATAATTTCATTGAAGCATTTTCTGAATACAGGAACTTTAAACTTCACTTATCACGGTGTGACATTATTTTTTGTAGAGTGAAACATTGTTATTATGAGAAAATTTCTCTAAAAATAACTAATCATCTGATGAACTCGAAAGTCATGAATGTTTATCATGATAAATGAATTTTAGTGGTCAATTTAGGGATTTACTCATTGTTTTTTATTCTTTTTTCTCGTTAAATATGGACAAGGGAACTTATAAAGAATTTAGTGGTAATATTAGAATTTTTATCTAGGATGGATCAATTAATAACAGAAAGTTAGTCATAGTGGCCTAGAAATACTGTATTAAACATACCCAGACTAGGGGAATGGGGGTAAATGATTTAATGTTGTTTAATGATACATTGATTAAAATTTATGTCTAGAATATTACTTGTAGCTCTGATTCCTCTATGGAGTTTATGTCTTCCATGTTTTTGGGGATGTTTCACCATGGATATTTCTATCATCCAACATTAACTATTTGGCCATCCCATAAGTAGGATTATGCTGATATTATGGAAAACACAAGATGGATGGTCTTTGAACACTCTCTACTGAACTTTTGGATAAATCCTTGGTTAGCCAAATCCATTTCTGATGATCTTTCTATCCCTCTATCTCTGAAGAACCATTCTATTGGAGATCATTGTAGTAATGTTTAAGTGAATGGCCTATAACCTGAACAACTTTGATTGCAGATATCATGTTAGATTTTTTTTGATTATGATACTTTGGGTTTGATTCATAATTTAAATAGGGCATTATCCACCAAATACTACTATATAATTCTTTATGTCACCTCATTGAAACCTCCCTCATGGATCATCGGTGCGTAGAATTATTTTATCCCACATGATTCATCTTTCATTGTTGGGAAAATTTGGAAACAATACCTCCCAATGATGAATTTGTTTCAAGGCACTAGTGTCTAATTGGATCTTTTCTATCTTCTCTTCTTAGAGAGAGATGAATCTTATTGGAATTTTATTATTTCTAGAAGCCTTAAATAAAGGCTCTATATGTATTTGTGGGATCTTTTCACATGTTTTTTGAACTTTTAGTCTATGGAGGATCACCTGTAATCCATCTTCAGAAAGAAGCAATGTGAACAGATTCCCTCCCTTCGGTTGACTACCTCTGTGAGTGTCTTCTCCTTCATATTGAAGGCAAGAAATTATTCTGCCATTAACAACATAAATACCTACTTCCATAATGTTTTTCTATTCATGCATCATGAAATTTGTAACACCTCCCTTAATGAATAATGATCTAGGGATAATGATGTTTCTAACCTTGTTTTTTTGAGATCACATGGTGTGAATGTCAGGATCAAGAAGTTGTTCGTGATGAAGTATGTTCTATGGATACTGCATATTTACTAATGTCTTAATGTCAATGTTAATGAAGGTGCCTTGGGTGCTCCAGCCTCTTTTAGATGTGGTGTTTCATTTCAAACTCCCTAGGAGTATGTGAAAGGTTGGTTCTTCCATTTCATTGGAAATGTTCTGGAAATTGAAGCAGAGCCTTATGCCACGATTAATGTAATTAAATATTCGATTAAATATGGTTGGAATCAATTATGGTTGGATTATGATTCTTCTATTACATTTCAAATTCTTAATGTTTGCTCACATAATTTTCTAGGGAAAATCCTTCCTTCTTGGATTTATTTCCTTTGGCTTACAAAGGTGCTTTCCCTTGAATTTACACAAGTTTATCGTGAGGCCAACTGGGTTGCTGATGCTCTTTATAAGAGAGTAATTTTGGATGTCAGTTCTAGTTGGTTAGTTGTTTTACCTATCTTCTGTAATGATCTTGACCAGGAGTATCATTGTGGTGAGGTTTATACACACCATTGTAGAGTTTCTATGTGGTTTTGTTTTCCTATGCAAAATATTTTTATTTAACATATTTTTATAGGATCATGGTTTTTTGCCTCATCACTTTTTGGGTATAAAAGGCATAGAATCTTTTAAAACATTCTTTATATCCTTTAAATCAATCTTTTTAGGATAAATTGAAAGACAATCCCATCCAGAAAATATATCAATCTATAATGTGTCTAGTTTAAATAGAATTATAAGAAATATCATCCCAATAAAAAATTGAAGATTACTATGATTATTGGTTCATTTAGAATATCTACATGATGTTTTCACAAAAAGATCTATCTATATTTCATGTGGTGATATTCCAATTTTACTTGAATGTTTCTCATAAATTAATGAATTTTATGATCTAAAGTCCAACAAGGTATTGACATAATTTAAATAAACCAGTAACATACCTGTCACAACATCATTTGATTCCCCAATATCAACCATTTTAGCATTAAAATAATTTTTGATGCCCTTTTTCTTTTGAAATTATTGATTTAAACACTGATAACTATCATTGGGAACATATTGACATAAATCCCCAATACATTGTAAATTAAAACTTCTTTCCATTAGATTTTAATTTGTTTTTTGATAATTATACTTACATTAATGTTCAATATGAACTAACTTACATCATTAGAAGTACATCCAGGACATCTTAAGTCATTCTATAGTTTGATTTTTTACCACACATCACATAATATGGGAACATGTTTGTCTTGCCTCCAAACTTCTTTCTTGAATGATTCCTCATTTCCTGTCAACTGGGACACTTTTTATCTTATTATCCAAAAATAAAATATCAATAACAAAATCCATATATACCTTACATTCACATCATACATATTTATCATAGATGTAAATTTCACAAAAACTCAGTGTCTTTAGTTGTCAAGGCTTCAATTTTGACTGAAAATAATTAATCGTACTATCAATATCTTAAATAATGTTTGTGATGTACATTTACAATTCCGATGAAGTTCTAATTATATAAATCCATTCAACCAACCTAAAATTAACTCAATTCCAATTATTTTTTTTTCTATTATTTGTAAAATATTATTAGAAAAATATTTCTCACTGAAAATATTTATAAATTCACCCCATTCTAAGGCATAACTCTCTTCACATTATGTTGTATTCATAGTCATTAACCACCACTGGTCTACATCACTATTAAAATGGTAAATCAAAAGACTTTAATTTGATGATATTTTCAGCACATTTATAAAATATATATTTGATAGGGCATTAATCCATTCCTCATCTATCATAGGGTTAGATGGTATACTGTTCGATGGAAGATTATGTGTCATAAATTGCACCATTATTGACATGATAAAATATGTTAGATCAGGATTCTCCCATGAATAGATTCCACCCCCATTTATATGTTTTGTAAACTGGTCCATAACTGATGAAAAATCTATTTTGATCAAATATATTCCTTCTCAACATACTAATTTTGAATGATATTTTCTTCCCACTGCCTTCCAAATACAACTTCCCTATTTTCATTGGAAAACAATTCTGAATAAACAATATCAAGATAAAGAAACATGGTACTCATCAACTAATATATCAATTCAATATTAAAATAAATTGAAATACATTAATGGAATGCTATTATTATTATACTAATTTCAAATGTTATGTAAACCGACATTTAATACCAATTATTAGGACCACCTTTATAAATACCAGATATAATGTTTTATGTCAAGAATCCATAACATTAAATATAGGATCAATTTGGGAATATATTTTTATGATAATTATGAAAGAAATCATATATAAAAATACTATATAATAAAAATGGCACACATCTAATTATTATACATGTTTTTATAATATGAATCTTTTAAGATACGACATGATTTATTTTTAAGAAATATATTCACTCCTTTCAAATTGACAACTTCTTTTCCCTTACCCTTCAGTAAACCCAATGATTTTTTTGTTAATACATGGGACGGGAAAATCAAATATTAGGGTCTATAAGAATAAATTCAACTGTTATTCTTGTGAAAAAATAAATAATGAATTTTTTTCATTGTGGAAATGTTCTTAGAGTGAATAAAATAAATCATTTTCACATGAAAAAAACTATTTATTTTCAATTAAAATCATTAAATCTAATAGAAGGAATATGTAAATAAGAAATTTATCTTTGGACACAATTATCCACATCAATCTTATAAATGGAATAACCATATGATTGACCTCCATGCCCAATGCCTTATAGGTCTATCATGAACCCACCCAACCTTAGTTTATAATGTAACGACCAATAACTGGTTTATAACGTCACCAACCATCATTGGTTTATATTGTAACCACTCTTAATTGGTTTCTAACATAAAGAATGATAAATGAATATAAATTTAATGAACTATAACATTACCGTAAATTATAAATTCTGGTAATATTCAAGAACAAACTCATAAAATATTTTCTTCACCAATAATAAAATATTTTAAGATATTAAAATATAATACCCTTTTAAAACCCATATTTCACTATAAAAATAAAAAAATATAGAATTTGGTTTTATCTTTCAAAAAAAATGTATTCTTATAAAGGAATACAGAATTCAAATAATTGATATAGTGAGAGAAGAATAATTGTCGATGTATATATTTTAATATAATGTTCCTTAAATCTTTTGTAATGAAAGGAATACATTCTATAAAATATTCCCATTTTCTTAAAAGAGATAAAAAATACATAAATATAATATAATTTTCAAACTCTAATTCCCATAATAAAATCATTTTAAAAATATTAACACAGAAGAGAAAAGTGTTTTAAGAAAACATTAAAAGTTCTTTGTTAAAAGAAAATTCAATAATCACTGTAAAAAACAATTGAATCCGAAGTCCCAGTAAATCATAACGTTATAAACTATTAAATTAAATAAAAAAATTCATCATATAACATGCCTATAGTATATTATATGCACCTCATAAAATAAGATAACTATATAATATCAAAATATTCCTAAATGAAAGGAGACTGAGAAGATGTCCCTTACCTTGTGTCTAACTCATCATACATATTATTTTTCTTCTTGAATAATAATCATATCATAATTATTTAAATTATTAATAATATTTTTCATTTTTTTTATTTTTTTAATTTTACGTATTAACATTTTATACATGAATACTTAATCAATTTGGTTTATGTTGGTTTCTTTGATTATATTCAGCTTTTATGTCAAAAACAAAAATTGTAGATTAAATATGGTAAAAGGTCAATATTTAAACAAATAGAGAATAAAAAAATTTAAAAAAATTTAATATTTATACATAAAATATACTTTGAAATCCATTAATTAATGAATATTATAAAAAATTAACTATGTTACAATCATGGAGAGGACGGGCCCGACTTACGCAAGGGTAATGTTTCTATTTTTCAAAGAGAATATTCAAAAAAAGTGAAGTTATATATGATCCTAAAATAATTTTTATAATATCATATATATCATTATTTTTTTAAATTATTATTATATAAATCATCTATCTGGTTTTTTTTTCGAAAAGATTGTCACATCACTTCTTGATGGTGGTAGTCCACAGAAACACAAATAACATTATAAATTTTCAGTGAGTGAAAAAAAATTTTGTAATAAAATGACATATTATCATTTAATAATGATAAATATTTAATTAATATAATAATTATGTCATTTATATAAAATATTTTAATTTAAATTTTACTTATTATGTTTCATCTGAAGCTTTAGTTAAAAACAAATCAAATCGCTTTGCAGGGCGGTAATCCACCATACAAACGAGATACATTATCGTATCACTTGTGTAATTGAATGTATCAAATTTATATATGATTTAATTACTACATAAGTATAATGTTGATATTAATATAATTTATGTAATTTATATTTATAATCATTCCCAACCATAAGATCTGTTTATGGAAAAGGTGTCAGATTAGTTTGTGGCACGGTTGTCCACCACACAGACAAGATATTTTTTCACATTTCTGGTAAGAAGAGATGACTATATGTCATGAACATAACATAATAAAAATTTATTATATTTTAAAATTATTTAATTATATAATTACAAATTAATTATATTTGAAAGAGTTGGATGAATAAATAAAAAACTCATGGATTGTAAATTTACCTCTTCTTTGACCACCTCTTTAGGATTGTACTAAAGTATTCATAAAACAACATTCTAAATGAAACAAGGAATACAGGATGATGGTATAGGATTTTTTAATGTTATTAGGGATGTTATTTACTAAGTAAAGGATTTTTAATGGTGTGAATAAGAGATGAGAGCAGTGACCTTTGATAAGTGAGATGTGTGACCCACTTGTAATTTTTAATATAAAAAGGTTTAACAACTTATATAACATGAAAAGGGTCCAAAAGTGAGTATTAAAATACAAAGACATGATAAGGTAGAAATAAATTCATCCAATATATATTATAGAGGATTTTAGGTCATTCTAATCATCTTCATTTTAGTTTTACGACCAATTAAACTCTTTTTTAGCTTACCCCTTGTAATTATTTTTTTCAATTTCACTATTCATTTTGGTAGAAAATAATGCTGACATTATTAGATAATATAAGTTATTATGATTAAAAATATTTAATCCAGCTTACTAAATTTAAAAAAAAAATAAGGAAAATAAAATTTAAAACAAAACCCAGTGACTGGGTGAAAAAGAGGGTTTTCAAGAGGATTATTTTTTATGAAAGATGTGATTTTATATTAACTCTAATAATATATATAGTAAACTTGTTATGAATAAAAATTATTATTTATTGATATAAAATCTATAAAATTGACATGAAAATTAATCATTATGGATTATCATTAATTAAAATGGAGAAATATTATTTATTTAAAAACTTTTTATTCAGTAATCCCATTTTTTAACCCGAAAACAAAATTATATTCATATACTATATAAAGTTGATAAAAAATGAATTAATTGATTAAAATATAACTAAATAGTTTTTATTTTACATTTAATCACATTCTATAAAAATTGGGGGTTTTATATTTCTTAAATTATTGAAAATAAATTACGCTTTTTACCGAAATTGGTATTTGGCACTATTCACTATAAAATAAATAATTTTTTAAAAAATACAAAAATATCGACAAATGATAATTTTGATATGCGAATTCTACAAAATGAAATTCATTTTTAAATTTAAAATTATAAAATATTGCAATTAAACTTATAAATAAAACTTTATAATAAATTTTTTTAGTAAAAACCATTTTCTTTTTTGACATAAAAATTACATAATATTTTGATGTACAGTAAAATAATGAAATTTATCTATTATATGATTAACTAGGTTTTTAAAAAATTATAGGGTATTAAAAACAATTTAATGGTACTAATTTCACTCTCAAAATATAGTAATCCATAATCAGGACTCCACGAGTTAATATTTCATTATGTACCCATATATCAAATATCAATGCACAAAAATAAATTGATATAAATAAGAAAAAAATATTTACATATTATCTAATATAATAATTATAATTGAAACATAACATTATAAACAATTATTAAATTACAAATCCAAATCACAACAATACATGAATCCATATTAAATTGACCCTAGATAAGTATTATATTCTACCAAAACCCAAAACCACCACTATAGGATCACTAATGTTCTGTATATAGTATTATCCATAAATCTCAAAGTCACAAATAAACCCATACTATGAAGGAAAACTACTATACCAATAAGATACATCATAATACATTGAAAAATTTATTATTCCAAATTTACACGCATCTAAATCTATACACACCTAAAATTATATATAGAGTTTGATTCAAATATTAGTAGGACACTACCGTGCATCAATAAAATATAATCCAATATGGAAACCAAATGTTTTTGTTTGACAAATTTATTTTATTTATACTATTTCTTATTTTTTTATTTATTTTTCGATAACCATTTTAAAAAATAATTTCTCTTAACAAATATAAAAAACATATATAATAAACATGAATATGTAAAATATATTATTTAAACAGGGAAATAAACAATAAAAATCATCATTTCATACAAATAAAGGACTGATTCATATAGTGCTATAATTTATTAAAAAACATGACATAGATAATTGGAATAAAATGTAATCTAATATAGTAAGGTAACATGAATCTGGACTCACTCGTAAGACAAAAATTGACCAAACTGAACCTAATGAAACAAAACAAAAATCCTATTATATTACTTAGTCTCAACGAAATTACAACTATCCGCTTAATAAAACTAAAATAGAAAATCACCCAAGTGGTTACCAAAAAATAGACATAAGTATTCTCCTATAAAATATATAAAATCCATGTTTCATTAAAAACACTTCATAAAAAAATAAACAACCAATAAGTCCTCACAATAAACTAAAACCTAAAAATATTGGAAATTTAACTCACTATAAAATCATATTTTAAAACCTAATTTTAAATTTTATTTTTAATAGAAATCCACATTAAAATTTTTATAAATCCTCATGTCAAAATAAATTTGGTTTAATGTTAAAATCATTTATAACCAATGTTTTGTTCATTTAAAATATACGAATAACAAAATGCCACCACAAATAAACCGTAAAAAAATTATTCTAAGAATTAAATGTTGGAAAAAATGATTGAAAATTCAATCACATACATAGTTTAGTGTAAAGGCCCATAATGTAGAGCCCCATATTAAAAATATATTTAATTTTCATTGCATTCACTATATACATCATGAATTGGGATGAAGGTATCATTATGAACCTATAAACACAAGAGATTCAAATTGGAAACCAACATTACCCATATAACTTGGCATTATGGCCATCCAGTTGAAAATCACATGATAAAGTGGATGAATAATACACCAGAAGAAGATAAGAGGTTATGTACATAAAAAATATAATGTTTAGCTGAAGTAAAATCCCCAAAATAATGATAAATCACCAATAGTGTAAGGTTAAATAAGATGGCACAACTGGGAAGCCAAAAGTCATGTAGAAGGGTGAAAAAGATAGTGTAATAGGATTTTATAATCAAATGGGGAAAATTTTAATTTACAAACTTATAAATCTGGGAAGAGACACCATAGGGTGTGGACTTGTTGGTCATGATATGGAACCACCTTTAGATACCACAGGTTGTGTCTTTATGAACTTCTGGCATGGCCCAACTATTCTAGACAAAAAAAATTGATTTAAAATACACACTTAAATTGAATTCCATATCTATAGTGTTGTCATCCATTCCTTCAAAAATGAAGGGAACACAATTACATGGAAGTAATAACCCATCACAAAATGAGGTCTTTGGGCATTTAAGGACCTATTTATTTTTATGACTATAGTAATGAATGATCCCGAAAAAAATTGACAAGTAAGGATACCTAGAAATTGAAATAATAAATAATAAATAAAATATCATGTACTTAAATATATCTTTATGGGTGTCCCAATTATACCCAAAATTCAACTTTAATCCCCTAAAATAATTATACATATCCTCCTTAGAGAAAATATGAGGAAATTTTTCATAAAACAATTTCTCCCACTCCCAAATCTCATGAATATTTATACAATGATACTAGAGCACACATACAAGAGGAATAGACATAACCCAAAATATAGTGTCATGATGATCAATTATATTAGACGACCCTTATCAAATTGTGGTATTATAGTCCAAATCCAAATCCTCTAACTCAACAACATGAGATGTTTCCATATGATACATAATAAACTAGGAGACATGAAATACATCATGAATATATTTTACCATTGAGGTTAAGGATAGCACAAATTCCAAATTCTTAATAATTTTGGCAATATCAAACGGCTCTAAAAACCATGACATAAAACTAAATCGTTTTCTCAATCGTTGATGAAAAGGTTGAGTATAATATTTATGGAATTTTTGATCACCAATAAAAAAATGAAATGGATGATGGCATTGGTACAAATAAAATTTATCCCAACTCTAATCCATGTGCAATATATTAAGAATCAATTTAACAATACACATCATCTAAAAAATTATGCTCAACCCCATGAAAAAAATGATAACACAGCTCTGGTTTAAAAAGTGGGAACCAACAATAAAATCTATACAAGTCATCAAATGAATCAATATTTTTCAAGTTTTATTAAATTTTATATAAAAAAATCTATTTCAATGATATATTTTTTTCACAAGAGCTACAAAAATAATGAAAAAAATCTTGATTCATATACTTAAGAATGAAATTAGTCTATTTCATGGAATATATTTATTGATGACATGTTACACTAAATATTATCAAATAACACATATATTCCTGAAGAACAATCTAGAGTCTAGAAGAATGTCATTGGTCTGGATCCGAAATTATCATCTATGGAAATTGAAAATTCATTAAAAAATCTTAAAATTTTTGGAAACCATGATCACCCACCATCTTCTACTCTATAACATGATTAGAATGGGTTGATTTCTTTAATTTATTAATAATCATCCTTATAAAATTCATAATACTAGGATACCATGATAATCTAATAATGAAGGGCATTGAAATGTTATCCCACTTCCATTATTAATTTATAATATTCTCTAACAAATATAATAGGTTTTTGTTCATGTACATTATTCATTAACATGTAATTTACTAAGACACAATAGTGTAGCCACTAACTTCATCCTTTTCCACCAATAACGATGTTCTAAATTAATAAACGTCATGGAATCCTTAGAGATAAAATCGCACATATAATGATCCCTACCATTAAATACCTCATGCCATTAGGTTTAATAAACCACTAATCTCTTTATGAAACCAATGAAAAATTCAAGAGAATAGGTAAAATCATTTGAGGTCTCCTTAATATAGATAATTATGATAATCCACTGATATGATGGATTTTATGGCCACAAAAATTGAATTCTTTTTTTTATGGTGGGTGGGTCTTTCACACTAGATAAAAATTAATGTTAATCTTCCTCACCCACATATAAATGAATCTTAATTAATAATATCATATTATTCTCATCATCTCAATATTTTTTCAATGTATGATTTAATTAATTATGGAACAATTGATCAACCACTATATTCCCCTTTCCCAGGGTATAGGCTATATCAAAAACAAAAGTATAGAGATTCTGCAGTGAAAATATTTTCCTGAGATTTAGATCATTCGATTAGATGATTTACATAAGGCTTTTTTGAATTGTATGAATATTAAACCTCTCCATGATGCGAAAATTAGAGCCATGTATTCAAACATGCATCACTACCAACATCTCGAGGTTATTGGTGGCGTAATTATTCTCACAAGGGTGTATCTAGAGATATGAATAAGCAATAAAATTGAAATGTTTCATGAAGACACACCCCAACCATATAATTAAATCATAATAATAAGTAACATATCTAAACACCATCTATTTATGAATCCAAATAGTATTTTACTTCAATAATACATTCAACTCATTAAAATACGTCATGCATTTCTCAACCTAATAAAATATCACCCCTTTATGAGTCTATGATATATAGGTATATGTGAACCTTGATTAGTCCTCAAATAACAGCCTAGAGTATCTATCAATGGGAATAAATATCATAACATGAAATATATTACAGCATCTCCTCTAAGACCTCATCACATGGATCATTTGATAGTATATATAAATATCTATAATGAATTGAATATATCTACTGAATTTTACATCTTTGATCCAGAAATAACATTAAAATACGTTTTTATACCAACTATAATTATTTATTGTTCTAAAAATTACATACATATAGTATTTATTATCCTAAATTGTGTCTTAATAAACTAATATATAACCGACACACACAAATAAGGTGTTTATATAGAAATGGGAGATCCATCTAATCAGTGTAATGTAAACACTACGACAATTATTATGGTAAACATTCATGAAAAATAACCATAATTCCCACATATTCACCTAGTAGTGGTCCTGAGAATACCTTCTTCCATTACCCACATCTAATTGTATACCGAGTTGAGGGGAATATTAGAAATTCATCTCTCTCCGATTAGTTTTCAACCAAATCATCAAAATGTGGTAATGAGTATTATTCATTATAGTTACCATATTGTGATTACTATTGTAAATAATATTTTAAAGATTCCAATTTACCCTCAATTAAATTGGGATTGGTGATTCATGTTTGGATATTCTCAGGAAAATAAAACCCTTTCTCTCAATTTCTTATAAATGAAATATTTATTATTTTAACTCAATATGATCCATTTGATATGAAAGAATAGATATGGGACTCATCGCCGTGAGTTGATCAATATGGAAATCTACCACCCATTCTGGATGAAATCCTAAAATTTTCCTTCAATTTCTTGGTATAAATATCTTCACCTAATAGAAACATACAATCAAAACTCTATTAAATATAATCTAAGAAATAAATTATGATTTGAGAATAAATCGATCATATTTCTAGAATAACTAGATATTCAAAACCGGATCATCGATGTCAATTTCCCGGTAAGATATTAGTGATTATATATGGAAAATGTTACATAATCATCATTTTTTTATTCAATATTAAACAAACCAATAATCATCTAATAAATACATTAAATAATATCCCAAATTTAAATGTTTATAACTAATAAATCCAAATAATAATTGATATCAAAAACTACACCATGACACTCGATGCACATATTACCATGTTTTCACTTATTTCCAAAAGTAATGAAGAGATTAATCATATATATATTTAATTCAGGTCATAAAAAAATTAAACGAATAATAATATGTAAAATCAAGTAATAGTATTACCCTATATCAAAAAAATTCAAATCCATTGAATATAGATTTTTTTACCTCTAATAGTTTTTATCCCGACATGAATTAATCATGATCCAACTTTCAAACATATAATCACATATATTTGGACCCACTCTATGGTATCATAGTATTAATATATTTTCATTTAATCTATGAATTATATACCTCTCTATTATATGTATCTAACTACAATTTAGTTCCACTAATGTAAGAATATACAACCCCAAAACAGTAATGATGATTCTAGTTAAGTAATTATAAATTACCCTAATCCACCTATACTTATATATTACCTGGATATTCATAGAAAACCAACATTTTCCCCCCAAATTTAAACTATTATAACACTCCACCAGCTGTGACATCACATTTTTGGAATCAGGTTGAAAATCACTTTCGTTTTGATCTTTTGAATTTGTGGCTATGACATTTTCCCTTTTGTTGATCAGAACCAAATTACAAGAGTTATATCAACATTATATCTTGTTTTCTCATCAGTTTAGATGTTTAAATAAAGCATATATTTTCCCTAAGAGTTTTTTGCAGTGTAGGAATCATGGAGGGCTTTTTTGGATGTAGCTGACGTCACACAGTTTTGGTTAAACCATGTGGCCTCCTCTAGGTAATCATGCACCCCAATTTTGAACTGCCACAAGGTTTAGGTAAACTATGTTAGTGGAGCATAGTTTTTTGGAATTCACACTAGTTTTTTGATGTGGGATACAAAAAAGTACACACTGTTAGATTAAACGATACATTAAGATGTATGAGTACTTCTAGTTTGAAAGTACATACGAACCGTAGTCCACATGGCTTTTAAAACCGTGTGAGCTAAAAATGAGATACCATTAATGAGGTTAAATTACATTTATACCATTAATATATTTTATTTACTCCTCCTCTTTTTACATTTTTCAAATTTGGTATTTCACATCCACAGTGGAGACTTACATTTCCCCCTTTGTTGTTTTTGGATCAAATTTCTCAATCGATGTTTTATTTTCAAATTTTTTAATTGCGTATGAATCCACATAGAGAGGCTAACCAAACAAATAATTCTCATTTTTTTATGTATCAGGGAGAGCTAATTCCATTTGAGCTATTTTAATATATTTTTAGTATTCTTGATTGAATCTATAATTAATCTTGAATCAGTCGGAGTCAGATCTTGATATTGGATGTTCCTATGTATAGGATTATAAGGTAGGTTTTTTAATTATCACTTTTGGTTTTTATTACCATTTGGAGGTGAATTTTAGCACACCATTGTGTAGTTGACAAAAACAATTATACTAAATTGACTGTATGACAATAAGGGATACCATTGGCTATGTTCGAAACTCATTCGCTCATACGAGACAATGTTATGTGTCATTGAAATCCATGGGTTGTTAGTACATGGTTTGATTTTATTTAATTTCAATTTTTTCAATTGAAATTATACAATTAAATTTAATTTAAAAAAATTTAATGACAAGTTATAAATATATATGGTTATTTGAATTGGTGTTACCTAATTAAACTATAATGAATTGATATGTTCATTAAAATTTCACATTTCAATCATATTAAATTGAATTGATTATTTGATTTGAACTGTATATAAATGATTCTTGTGATAAACTGCTAAGAACAATGGGGTTATGATGGGGTTCACCCAAGGTCTCGATGGATTTGGACATTCAAATATGATGAAACATGATCATCTAGTAGGGATGGGGCTAGGTAACATGGGTGATGATATTAAAAGTTTGTATTTATCTCGGATAGGCTTGGGTGGTGTTGAACATCAGTAGGTATTCTTCGATGTCAGTTGAGGTATCAACGTCGTTAGGTTGTGGTCAAGGACTGTGGTATTTTGATGGAATTTACATCAATTTCAAAGACATGGGATCAGGGGTAGGAGGATCTATTTTTGTGTGTCTTGGGTATTTAAATTGTTGACTTCCACTCACCTATGATGTCTAATGTTCTTATCGGAGTCATGTGCACACAATGGGACTTGGTGATGTGGTGGTTTTGAAAACACATGTGGGTAGAGGCCACCCAATAACTCATATTTGGACTGTTTTGGGGGTTTATTCTCATATAAGTCCAAGGGAAATGTGTTGATCATTCAATTTTTATTGGAGATGCTATAATTATTTGATGAAACTCACCGTATGGAGGTAGAAGGGCCTGGACTATTTTTTACAGGATGGGTATAACCATTTCTAGGGTTTTCTTGTTATGAGTCGATGATAACATTTTTTTGTAGGTAGATATCATTGTTTTTTCAGATTTCATTCTTTGAACCAATGAGTTATTTTAATAAGGGGTATAATGGAGTGTTTACATGAATTTGGACTTGCCTTTAGGACGTTGGTACATGTTGAGACTCATGGTTTGAAGAGGCATGTTATGCAAGGTTACTTGATTGAGGTAGAACACGAGGGTTCACCTCAGCTCTTTGAAATGCAAGGATGAGTTAGTCAATGGGCCATGTATCCTCATCACTTCAGTTATTCCAACATTAGATTAGTAAAGTGATATCTTCGTGGTTGTTTTTGTGCACCACGTATGCATATTTAATTTTAAACTAGTGTTGTTTTTTATGATATTTTTACACCGTCCTAAACACTTATGTTGGGTATGCACACCTTGGTTGTACTCTAAAGAGACATGTTCTCACACCATAAATGGTCCATTCAGGAAAAAATTAGAATATATCTTGTCATATTTAGGTAATGTATTGGCCTCTAGAGCAAGAATTTAGTGGCTGTTGGAAAGAGATATTGGAATGGTGCCTTTATGTTCATTCCTCTACAAGAGTTATGTTTTAGTCTATATTTATTTCATTTTATATAATCATGGTGTATGTGTATGTGTCATATTGAGTTCTTCAATTATCTAACATATATTGAATACTAATTTTTATGACCCTTAATGTCATAATTATATCTTTTAGTGCTACATGTGGTATAATTTAATGTGGATTTATTTCTACTCTTTAATTCAATTAGGATTCAACTATTACTTTTATTGACTATTTTTTCACCATTAGAAAGTCATTATTGAGTTATATACGAATTTAGTTTTATGTTTTATGTTATTTATATTAATATAACCACTTTTATATTTATTACATGAGGGTATCACCTCCCCACATTCCCTATTTACACCGTTGCTACTTGTCGGATTGTAAGAACTTGATTTTTTATTCAGGTATAGATTCTTTAAAATTCGCCTAGATAATTACAGTTGACCTAATTTGGATGTCAATTGGGTTAGATAAGGTAACAAGGGTTTCTTTGGCTTGTTCAGAGCCTAATACCCATGTGTTTTTTGAAACAAGACAAGTTGCATGGTTTTCACATGGTCGGGGAACAGTTTGGTTAAAAGGGTAGATGGAAATTTCTAGACAGAACCAATTACCACAGTTTGAACATGGCTATGTATCCTAACCATTAATGTTCCTATTTTTACTAGGTAACCATGTGTACAAACCATGAATATGCTATATTTTGGTAATTTTAAAAATTTACCCTTAATTATCTAATTAGATCCCTCTTCATTCTCTATTCCGAGAACTAGCAGGCTCAATAGTTAACTCTCTAAAATTTGATATTTGATAAGACCTATGATAGAAATAAAAAGATATCATTAATTTTTCATTTGTTCATGCTTCAATTCATCACGTAGGATGCACAAAAGTAATTACTCATGTCTATTTAATCCATTATACATCTCTTTTTACTATTGACATAGTTATTGTGGTGTGATCATTTTTTTCCTTTTGATGTGATTTACATTGTTTTAAACCATATAAATGGCCTAAATCAGAGTAGGTGAGTCATAAAACCCTATGGTGGGTGTTCAAAAACTTATACCTTATGTTTTTTTTATTTTTGAATTTTATTGGGTTTCATTTATAGATTTTATATGACATGCTTGTAATCATTAAAACCTTATGTATATTAATTTTCCATAAATTTTATTCATTGGATTTGGTTTAGCATGCAACATTATCCATACCCTGTAGGATGTTATGGAATAATAGGGTTTTTAGTATTTGACATGTTTGGGCTACCATTCGGGTGTGATATGGATTGACCATTATAAGGGTAATATTTCTTATATTTAATGTATTGATTTAAATATTTAATTTCATAATAGAATGTACCATGTATATTTACCACTTGACCCACTTACGGTAAGTTCTTGATATTGATAATAAAATGTGTATTGGAAATTGGAAATTATAATAAGTATATCACTTGAGAAAACTTAATGTGAATGATTAGTAAGAAACATATTTGTACCACTTTTTCCACATTAATGGATAGTAGAGAAATGGACCCTAATTATTTAATATTCATTATATTTAATTGATTAAGGTAAAATTATACTTGGCCTTTTCATAAGAATGAATGGAATTACTTGAACAAAATTTAATTATTGATTACTTATGACATGACTAAAAGGTTTCATGCTACACAAACTTATCACACCACTGAAATGAATGGATCGAACCAAATGAAATATTACATGTCTTCATAATTAAACATGAGTGTCTTGACTCATGTTCAATGTGGATTGTTTTTAGAAAATTCCTTGAGACCTCAGAAACTCCATTCCGATTCATGTATATGGATTTTGATTTTTTGAAACCCAACTAGATCGTGATATTTTTCTATTCATAGATAGCTGGTGTGAAACCATATGATGCATAACATAGTATTAATGGGTGACTTTGATACACTCATGGGATCTAGAATATATTAGTAGTTTCCATGGTTACAGCCCATAGGGCGATCTCCCTCTTTAGACTTGTTTTACATTGGATGATCTCCTTGGATTTATTATGCATATTATTCTAGAATTAATTAGATAATGGTCCATGGATTACACTCTTACCCTTATCTTGGCTCTAATTTTTACTATTTTGGAGAAAAATGAGGTCTATTTTTCCTTTTTTATTACTCTGAAACATCATTATTAAATGTATTTACAGGTTTCCTTGTTATAACATAGACCATACTATTGTTAACTTGGGAATTATTTATAAACTAGTAATAAACAATTAATGGTCTGGATATATTCAGATGCCAATGGATGGATGAAACATGTAATTAGATATTTAGTTACATTTCTCTTCTTTACATTATATATGCTTTCTTGAACACTGTTACATTTCCATTACACGAGGGGGATGATATAGGCACTATTGGTGTTTGCCCACTGACATTTATCTCACACACTCTCTAGGTGATGTTTGGTGCCTGATTTAGATTACATGGCTGCAATTGTTGAAATGTTGAAGCATATAGCTTCAAACACATGATTGCTCTTTTTTAGTATAGAGCATGATAACAGATGACTGATTTACAGCTCATGATTTTTGGGAATGTCATTATTTTTATTTTTACTTATTTGGAACATGTTATTACTTCTATCTCATATCCATGTTTTCTATTTTTTTATTGACGTGACATATTATTATTTGTTTAATATTTTTCCAGCTGTTTAAATTATTTCTATCATTTTCTCTATTTTCCATTGTACCATCTCTTTACAGATATTACTTCTTCTATTTAACAATGGTCACATCATTGAATGATCTTCGCATCGATTAAGATGTCATATTCTCTACAAAAACAAACCATAGGACCCCACTTATAGTCAGAATCCTCAGGTGTTTAGGGAGTTTCACATGAGGTAATGTGGCCAACTGGCCTCAGGGAACCCACTATGTGGCATCTAGGTCTGGGACATCACAAATTTGTATCAGAGGAGTTTAATTTCTTGATTTAATATTTAGAGAAAATATATTTGATATTAGGAATGATTGGGAGTTGTTAATATGTCATTCCTGGGAATTGAAAACCCATTTTCAAGGTAAAAAACATGTTACCTAAAATTATAATTGTTTTCCTAATTTTTTTATTACATTTAATATTATTTCTATAAAAACAATGCTCTTTTTTACACACATTATAATGATTTATTATATAAACAATCACTTATTAAAACTCCTAGGATCTATAGGTTTAGTTTCGTGGAATATTATGAACATTACATAACAATTTGGAACATAAAATACTAAATATCTATTGAAAAAATATTTTACATGACCATAACATTACTTCAAACCTACCATTGCATGGGATAACCAACAAACTTGCATATGAAATGTGTGATCTATATAGACCATTAATGGAGTAAAAAAGGCATGAAATGAATAATAGAATACATGTTATGAAATTGGAATATCAATGAATCATAAAACAAACATCAACATAAAGGCCTGATATAACATGATTATCATAACATGGACAGGTAGGAAAAATATTTAACATTATATTATCAAAAGACAAGGCTCTTTGCTCGTAGAACAATTGTAAAACCTCATTGAACTTGAATTAGCTTTATTAAACCCTCATTGCACTTGAATAAAATGAGTAATACTATATTTCAATCGATATACTATGATACTAATCTTTACCCAATGCATTGAAGCTCTAGCATGGTGCACCCTTCTAAATCATTTAATTTCGTGCAAAAGTATGCCACATAGATGCTAAAACACATATTCATTAAACATTATAACCTATTCCTTGATTAAGAGATTTGGAATAAAAAAATCTATTTCCACAATAATAATTACATGTTCATAATGGTGAATACCCTTGATAGGGAAATGGGTATGGTATTCACATACACGATGAATTTGGCACAATAAATTTTGGGGTAACTTCCGCAGCATAATGATGTCAAATAGAAATTGTAAAATGGGATAATGAGTGATGAAGGGGTCTCTCATAATTTATACATGAAATGGATAGAAATGGTGTCATGTAATATAATATCCCAACATTTTTAATGGATCATAGATTTCGAAAATTAAATAATTGTGTGAATGTAAATGAGGAGTGGAATACCCTTTACAGAATTTTAGCATGGTAAAAGGTATACATGGGAGGAATTAATGAGAGATAAAGGGGCCTCTAATCATTAAAACATAATGATGCATGTATATGGGAGGAGTGAAATCATACCTCCAAATTTTTAATTGAAAATAAAATGTCATAACATTATAAGGAAACATGGACATAAATAAGGATGGAAGAAATATGAGGATCCCTTACTTGGAAGTGTGAACCCAAAGGCTTGGGAGAGGATAGAGAGATGCTTATCGGGATCTTAAGGAACCTTTAGTGGTATCAAGAGAGATGAGTTTGAGGTTTGTTCAGGCTAAAAATGTTTTTAATGAAGAGGAATGGGAGATTGAGTGGGATTATATACGAAAGGAAAGGGAATTCATTATTATTTGGGTTTTTGACACTACACATTATAATAATGAAAACCACAAACCAACCCATGTTTTTTCCATGATGTTCGACAAAGGGGAGTGGAAAACATTATTTTATATGGTGAATGTCCGAAATTATTAATATATTTGTCTCTCTTATGTGTAGGTGGGTCACACTGTCAAGGAAATCATTTTAAAATGATAAAGTGATTTTTAAGTCTTTGAGGGTCCACTACGGCAATGTAAAATTAATCAAATAATATAAATCACATTATATTGAATTTATACTATATATATGCAGAATAACCCTTTTATATTATTTTATAACCAAACTATTGGCACATTATGATGTCATAAAAAATTATATATTTAAAAGATATTTAATTTTTACAAAAAAAAATCACATGTCTCAGAAAATTATGAATAAATAACCATTGGATAATGTTGATTTAAGGATTACAAAAAATAATATTCATATAATATAAATAAATTTTTTAAAATTATTATTTTCACTTTTAAAATAATAACTGACATTTATTAAAAAATTATTGTTTTTTACAAAAAAAGTTTTCAAACATTAATAAAAATTATAAATGTATTCATAAAACTTATACCACCATTTATATTTAATATAAATTAATTTAGTAATAAAATTTTATTAAAATATTATTTTATTTAATATTCTATTAATTCATGAATATAAATTTTTTAATTGAATATATTTATTAAAAAATTTACTATTTATGATTTAAAAATCAGTTACAAAGTAACCATACTTAAATGAATGTATATTATTTATAAAAAAATTAGTGAACATAATAATAGTGCTAGGGTGTTTCGATGTAAACCCTTATAACACTGACATATGACCTAAGGGTAAGGTTTGTGATGGTGATATACACTTGGGGAGGCTCTGATAACATTACTCAGGTGGTAATCTCTATTAACATTCACATGCCCCATAGGAGATTCCATTCAAGATTAACGTGTTGAAGCTCATTATGGTCTTGGTCAAGAGTGAATCCTAGGGAATGTACTCCTTTTTTAGCACTAAAAAAATGTTCTTCGTATGATGAAATTCTACTAGATGAGGTTATCACATCCTTTTTCAAGGTAAATTTGATTCTTTAAAGCCCTATATTTATTCTAATCATGTTATCACTGTTCAATAACTATATTAGCCATAATAAAAACTATTAATGGTATTTTAGAATCCAAAAACATAAAATTACATTAGGTCATATGTTTTATATAATCATTTCACCTAATAATACATTATGTTAGATAAAAAGTAATTTTGGTTGAATAATGATTATTTCATTACAATAATTCCCCTTAAGAAAATTTTCCCTCAAAATTATCTATTTCCCACTCTAAAATAGATGAATGAAATTATGTTTCATCACTTTATTTTATTCCCACATTGATTCATTAAACTTTTGGTTTCTCCACAACACCTTGACGAGGGTCATTGTCTTATTTTGTAGAACATTTTCCCTATGATCTACGATCTTCACTATTTTCTCTTTATAGGAGAGGATATTCCCCAATGGTAATATATTTGGATTGAGTACATTTGATGGTTCAGGTATGTACTTCCTTAAGAGTGATAAATGTAACACATCAGGTATTTGAGATAGTTTTTGTGGGAGTGCTAGTCGATAGGCCACTTCTCCAATGCAATCATTGATCTCAAAAGGGATGTTGTACCATGGATTATGATTTCTGTTCTTCACAAATCTCATAATCGTCTTCCATGGTGATATGTAGATGAATACAATGTCTCCAAAATCTAACTCTAGGTCTCATCAAAGACTTTCAGCATATCTCTTTTTTCGACTTCGAGCAGCTTTAATGAGATTCTAGATTGTGTTAACATTCTACACAATTTGTTCGAACATTTCTATACCTAGAATATTTCACTCGACAACTTCATCCCAACATGTCGGTGTTATACACGTCTACAAAAAAAGTGATTAATTTGGAACCATTTGGATGCCTGAGTGGTTACTTTTAGTGTAAGAGCACTAAATTAAAGGTTTATATTTATCCCATCCACATTTGAATTCCATTGAACATGCTCTAAACATGTCTTCATGTGTCTAGATTGACCCCTCAAGTTGGCCACCATATTGAGGAAGATAAATCTTGCCAATGTAATCTATATATTTAGATCATATTAGAGACTCTTCCAAAACAAAGAGTTGAATCATCGATCTCTATCAGATAAATTAGATAGTGGTACCCCATGTAGCCTTACCACTTCTCTATTGTATATCTGTGCTATTTAATCCAATGTGAAATCCTCCTTAATTGAAATTATGTGTGCAGTCTTTTTAAGATGATCCAAAGCAACCTAGATAGAATTTTATTTGGATGTATGTGGATGTCCAATCAAAATGTCCTTAGTGATGTTTTCTCATTTCCATGTTGGAATTGTTAATGGTTTCATCATATCCTTTGTCTTCTAACTCTCTGACATCTCTTGCTAACACACCATGAACTTCGATGTATACTCAACGATCTCATTCTTCCTGTTTTCCAACCAATAATGATCTCAGAGATATCGATATATATTTGTGTTTCCTATGTGAATGGATAAATTCAAACTATGTGCATAATCCAAAAGTATTTCTTTAAATACCTATTTGATGGAACAAATAGTATCGAACCAAATCTCATAATTCCATTTTCATTAACATAGAACACTAATGATTTCCATTTTCTGATAGTTTCCACATTATTTTGAATTCCCACATCATCCATTTGAGCATGTGATTTCCATTTCAAATGGGAAGGTTGAGAAATAATATTTGAAAGGGTTGGTGATATTCCCTTTTATACAATTCCCATGTCCTTCTTGATAAAATCTCAAAAGATTGGATAATTTTCAATTCACTTCAATGAAATAATTTTTGGGTCCTTTCTGCATAGAGAATATAACACTATGATCACCATCCATGTTTTTTATTTGATTGAGAAGTCATTGTCTTTGATCAGGTCTAAGCATATTTGTTGAAAAATATTCACCTCTTTCTATTTGAATATATAATTGAGGCTTATTTGATATTTTTATATTTTAAACTTCTCCCCAACGAGTCAATGTTGAAAATTTTTTTAACTGATGATTACTACAAAAAACTTATGATCATGTGTTGGATAGTTTTTCTCATGAAACTTCAACTACTAGGAATCATAGGCAATGAATTTACCATTTTTCATCAACACACAACCCATTCCCATCTTTGATGCATCTCTAAATACTCAAAACATTCTCCAATTTTTGGTTGTATGAGCATGGGCGTAGTGATAAGCCTCCTTTCAACTCCTTGAAGCTATCTTCTCATTCATCACTCCATGAAAACATGACTCCCTTTCGAGTTATCTTGGTATGTGGGTTTTTAAATCATGGGAAATTTCACACAAATTGTTTATAATATCCATCTAAACAAAGAATGATACAGATATCAGTTACAGATGTTGGCCCCATCCATTATTCAATTGCTACTTTTTTGGATGGATCAATATAAATATCATTTCTTTTGATGATATAACCCAAGAATGATACATCCTTCCAATAGAAATAAAATTTTCTATATAATGTATATATCTTCTCCTTTAGCAAGGTCTCTAGTATAGGTTTTAGATGCTCATCATTGTTCCCTATGGTTTTAGAGTATATTAGAATATTATCTACAAATACTAGAAATAATATTTCAATGTATTCTATAAAGTCTCTATTCATCTATTACATTAATATTCATAGATAATTAGTGAGTCCAAAAGTAATTACTATTAATTCATATTGCTCGAACATTGTATGAAAAGGTGTATTGGGGATATACTCATTTTCACCCTTATTAGGTAATATCTGGACCAGACATCCACCTTGGAGAAGAATTGTGCTTCAAAAGCTGATCAAAAAAGTCATGAATACATGGAAATGGATAATTTCCCTTTATCATGATTTTTAGCTCACAATAATCAGTGAAAAAACCCAGTGACCCAACAATCTTCTTGACAAATAGGATTAGTGCACCCCATGGTGAAGCACTTCAGCATATAAAACCTTTATACAAATTTTTCCGTAGTGGTTTCACTAGCTCCTCATGTTCCACAAAAACCATTTCTATATGGTGTATTGGATATTGGAAAATCCCCAGGTATATGATCAATATAAAACTCAACAACTCTTCTAGGAGGAATACCATTAAATTCTCAAGAAACAGTTTAGAGAACTCCCTCACAATATTCATGTTTTCAAATATGGCTTCTTCCTGAGACTCCATCATATGAGAAAGACACTGGTTCTCATTGGTCCTTGATATCCACACATGAGATTATGGTGCTAAAGAGGATTCATCCTCCTCCTTTCACCTGTATAGAATCATGGTTCGATTATCTATATGGAGAGTGATTTCTATCTCAAAGCAATTTCTATTGGCTCTATATAGGGAAAGAAAATCCATACCAAAAGTTACATCAAATTCCACCATATGGAGTATGAAGAGGTTCACAATGAAATTACATCCAAAAAATTTTATAGTGTATTATTTATATTAATGGGATGAAATGATTCCCCATTTTCCATTCTGACTGACATATTAACTTCAAAGATTTGTGGTGGTTTTGGGTTTGACCAACTAAACATCCAAGATAAAAAATAATTCATAGAACAAGAATAAAAAAGTATGTTCTATCATTTTGAATGAATAACTAGGGTAATTTTCAAAACATCATTTTCAGTATTTTCATTAGTGGAAGTGATGGAAAAAGTTCACCATTGATTCCTTGTAGTTTGTTGGTTTCCTCTGAAAACCCTTGGCTTAGTGAACTGAATTGAAAGGTTCCATTGTATCTTGTAGTTGAAGAAATAATCAAAACATTGATGATCAAACAGAGCATTCACCTCCTCTATATCTTCCGCATGTTTTTCTTGTTACTAGTTAATGACCAGGTTCCCTTTACTTCAACACCTAAAGCATTTCCTCGCCCCCTTCAGGAAATATTCAGGGTGTTTGTTTGGGAACCTTTTGGAATGTGGGGTGATGGAATTTCATATCACCATTGGATTTATCCATCACACAACCAGGATTATAGTTCAAATTCTGCTTCTTATACCCATGATACTCCTAGGATTCATCTCTCTCCATTTTGACATTGAGGGATCATCCAAAAACTTCTTCATATCTATCAATGTCACGAATCACCATAGTTTTCCGTAGGCTAGGTTTTATCCAACCAAAGAAGTGGTCAACCTTGAATTTGGGGATAACTACAATCCAAGAGGCATATCATGCAAGACTTGTGATGTTTTCCTAATATTCTTTAATGGATTCATAATTTTTTTCTTTTGGGAAAGGAGGTTACTTTCAATATTATTTCATAGGTTGCACATAAAATATTTATCAAAAACACTTTCCAGAAATTCCTTTATTTTAATGCCTCTTTCTCGTCTTCATGCATCATATTTTTTTAACAAAGTCCACCATTTATGACCTTCACCCTACGTATGATAAGAATATAGACGAACCATCTCCTTTTCTGAACATTGATGGATGAAGAATAGAATATCAATGGATTTGATCAATTGTTCAGTTATTGAAGGATCAGATGATCCATTAAAATTAGGAGTCCATTGTATCATAATGCTCTCGATTAAATATTGTTCTTTATTAGTGGGGGGGGGGGGTTGAAGTTCCTCCTGGCTGATGTTTTTTTCAAAACATTACAAAAATGAGAGAGTATCATGACAATTTTTTTGATTCTTGTTTTCATCAGATCATACATCTCATTATAAAATTCATCACATTGATCTTCTCATCGGTTGTTTTCCCCTGTCGTCCAATTACCGGCCACTAGGTGTAAAAAATTAATGTTAGGGGTAACACAAAAATTTGAATCCAATTTTAAAAACTAATAACATATAAATTACATCTATTTCCATAACTTATGACTTTATAGGCTTTAATATATGTTATCCATGATCTATTTTATAAAATATATTTTTAGGGGAATTTTATTATTCCCTTAATAATGGTCAACACTAAGATTTTGAATTTACCATATAATATCCCATGGGAGTATTATAACCAAGAGTGCATCGATGCCCAATATCATGCACTAATTCCAGTTCATGTCTAGATCAATGTGGTTTTTTCTGGTTTTACCCCAAGATACAACTATGCCAGAGAAACCTCTAGATGTTCGTATCCCACAATAGATGTATTTTATTGATAAAACATTGATTCTATACTCACCAAAATATATTGATTTTTATATTCAAAATAGTATTATCCATAACTTTTTAAGTAGGTATTTCTAATTATATTCCCAAAATTAACTATACATATCTATTTATACCAACTATAACAACCCTGATCGATTTTACACACTTTGACATGAATTATTACGTAAACATGTACTTAAAAAACTATGATGATCAAGTGGTCTAGTGTCATGGGAAATTAGTAACCTTACATAAATAAAATAGAACATAATGTACACAAAATTTTTTGAAATATAATTTTACATAACCATAATATTTCTTTGTATATATCATTTCATGTGATAACCTGAGGACATGCATAAAAAAAGATGAGCAACAAAGTCCATTAAGGGAGAAAACAAGGCATAGTATGAAGAATACAACACATGTTAGTAAATATGAATATCAATGGAGTATAAGAGAATCATGAACAAAAAGTCATGATATTATCTAATTATCATAAAATTGAGATATTGCAACAACATTTAACAGGATATTAGCATGAGCCAAGGCTCATTGCACATAGAGAATGAGTAAACCTTCATTGATAATTAATTGTAATGAGTAAACCCAAATTTTAATTTAATTTGAATAAGTAATACATAATTTCACTTAACATATCATGTTAATAATCTTTACACAATGCATTAGAGCACTAACAAGGAACACACTTCATTTTCTTTTAATTTCATGCAAAAGTGTGCCACATAGATCATACAACATGAATAAATTAAAAATAAAAATCTATTATATGAATAAGAGATGTGTAATACATAAATTTATGTCCTCAATAAATAATTACATGTGAATAAAGGTGAATACCCTTGATAAAGAAATCGGTATGGTATTCACATAAATGATGATTTCAACATGGGAAATTTTACTGTAACATCAGCAGCATAACGAAATCAAATAGAAATCATAAAATGGGATGATGAGAGAAAAATGGGTTTATCATCCTTTATAAATTAAATATATAGAAAGGGTGTCATGAAACATAATATCCTAACATTTTTAATGAAAATTTGTTTCATAATAAAAATTAATTTTCATGAATTTAAATTTGGAGATGGAAATTCCTTTCCGAATTTCCGTATGTTTGAAGGTGAAAATCAGAGGTATTAATTAGAGAGAAAGTTATATCCTGACATTAATAAATATCTTGGGTAGTATAGGGGTTATTTGAAATAAAACCCAAACATTTTTAATTGAAAATAAAATGGAATAACATTATAATGAAACTTGTAATTAAATAAAGAAGGAAAGTGAGGATCCCTTACATGGAAGTGTGATCCCAAAGGCTTGGGAGAGGGTTTGAGAGAGGCTTCCTGGAATCATGGGGCCCCTTGGGAGGATTATAAAGAGTGGATTTCATGGTTTGGTCGAGAATTAAATGGTTTGATTGAAGATTAATGGGATAATTAGGGGGGATATATAGGAGGGGAGAGGTAATTATTTTTTATATGGGTTTTGGGCGCTACATATTAAAATAATCAAAACAACAATAAAAACCATGGGTTTTCTCCATGATTTTTTCCATAGGGGAGTAAGAAACATTAGTTTATAAGGAAAATGTCCAAACATATTATAAAATTTGGTTTTCTTATGTAACATCCCAAGTAAGTAATGAATAGTAGATATTTTTATCTATGTCTATTAATGAATTAGATAGTGTTTTAGAGGCTTAAAATGAAAATAAATCCAATCTTAAGTATGGAATACACTAATATTTTTAAAAGATTGTTTTATTGGCTTTTGATGGAAAACCATTTTTGAATCTATATTTTGACAATTTTATAAACTATTATTGTCAAAATAAACATATTATTTATGAATGGGACATCAAAATTTACTTTGTGTGAATTTTGGATATTTTTCCGATAAAGTTCATTTTTTAATGAATAGTGAAAAATGTTGTATTTTAATTCAAAACCTCTTTTTAATATAATTTATTTATATGATTAGATTATCTTTTGAATTTGTTTTGAAGTGAAATTATAATATTTTTTTACCATTTAATCCAATGGTGGACATTGGAATTAATTTCAATTTGAAATCAGACTTAAACTAGTGTCAATCTTTTGATACTTATTGTTTCATAAAAACACGATATTTGTCATGACAGCGGGAATTAATTATTAAATTAATTAATGTGACTTATATGTTTTGAATTTTTTAAAATAGACTTCATTTTTGAATTCGGAATATGAAATATAGATTAGGGTGAATTTTTGGTATTTTTCTGAAAAACTTCAATTTTTGATGAATAGTGAAACCACAAAGTGGTACTTATAAAAACTGATTTTCCATTTAAATGAAAATTTTACACCTTTGTTTTTTGAATTTCAAAAATATGACATACATGGTTGTCATTAAGAAGTAAAATGTGGTTCAATGATATTAAAATAATTTTTTGGTGAATAGTAACTTATTAAGTTTTTAATTGCGATTAATGGTAATTAGTGTAGTTTAAGGTAAAAATAATGCTTTAATAATATCAAATGACCTAGACACATGTTCTAACCTTATTGGATGTGTCATGGCCGACCTAGAAAATCCATGGGTCAACTTGGGGACCCCATGGGGCCACTTTGGTTGGGAAATGACATAAATAACTTTTTATTTAATGAAAAAGTAAAAATGACACAAACATAATATGTTTTACGAAAACAATTTTTACATGGGTTTATACAAGTCATAATATTAATTATAAATAGTAATTGGAAAGAAAAAGATATTTCCAACATAATAGTATTTTTTTTATTTTTTTGAAATTAAATAAATAAATGTATTTATGACATCATATTGATGTAGCGATTACCTCATTAATAAAGGATTTAAATAAAATGAAAAGATAATGTAAAATCACTGACCTACACATGTCCAAAACCTATTGGATGGGTGGATTTCAAACTCGTATCACCTTATCCTAGAATTATATCAATGTGGGACCTTTTTAATCCGAATAATTTTTTAAAATAATGTAACTTATCTTTACTTTCCAAGAGTGCCCCTCCTCTCCTCTTATAAAAGGCCCCCACCTCTACCTCCTTACCCTCGCTTCAAAAGCATTTGTCTCGGCCAAACCCTTCTCTTGTTGTCTCTCCACTTCCCTCTCTTACTCTTTGAAGCCTCACTTTGGGAAGAAGTCTTCCCAAGGAAGCTTTTGAGCTCAAATCTAAGAGAGATACCCGACTTTAAGGTAATGTCTTCTTTTGAGTCCTTTTGTTTTATTTTTCTTCTCCAACCCCCTAAACTCTTTTTATTGATTTCTTTTGTAACAACACCAGTATCTTAAATATACTATGATGTTGTTATAAGAAGGATTCGAGCTACACTTACACACACCTAATCTAATGGTTAAAGAACATACTGTTTCCGTGGATGGTGAATTTATGCCTCCCGAAACGATGATTGTTCAAAATTCTTTTAACACCTTCAAAGGTGGCCATTAAGATGACACTATATTTATATATGATATATAATACGTTTATGTTTTCCTTAATCTTCTGTATTTTTCATTTTGGGCATACCTTTATGGTTTCTATTATGGGTAAACACGATATCTTCATTTAAGGAAGTGCGGACTACCGCCCCTCAAAGTGATTTGATTCATTAAATACCATATATGGGACGTATAAAGGATGGAACTATGTTATTATATATGATATTATACTGGAATTATAATATACCTTTATATCATTATGATTCCATTCTATAAAATACGAAATAGAAATGAAAGTAGCGTTCATCCGTACGTACGACTTACCGACTCCATGAACAGTGCATTTCATTTCTTACATCTAAATGATTATGTAATATTATAAATTCATGTATATACTGGATATATATGATATATATGATATATAAATCATGATTATAATCCTGGATATAATGGATACATGAACAACTTGTAATTATAAAGGGTTTATTTTGACTCAAGTACCAATGATCGTTAAAACGACCATTATTAACTTAAATAATTACATAGTTTTCATGACATGGCAATAAGTGATATTAAAGGAATAATGAACATGAAAAATGTTCTTAAACAAGTAGAAATTAACTCAAGTTTATTATTTAGGAGATTAAAGAACGACCGAGTCAATTCAGACCCAAGGTATGGGACTTCATCTCAATCTCCTTTCATTGAGGCATATTTTATTTCATACACAAGTTTCTTTTATAGGGTGTATAAACCCCTTTGACTTTTACGTTTATCCAAAAGGAATCTTTTTTATACGAACCGTTCTACAAAACGACAAAAGGGAATGTTTTTGTCGTACGTATGCGACGACAACGACTTCTTCGCCGCCGTGACCATTATTTGGGTTTCATCTTCCTCTACAAGCCATACCTTATTTTTAAAAGAAAAATAAATACCATGTTTTAATTTTCTTTTATTTTGGCATTGAAGATGGTTTTCATAATATTTTTATATCAATGTGTGGTATTGATATCTTTTGATTTAATGGTGTAAATTTTATGTTTCCTTTATGCATGTTTTATGTGATACAATTATGTTGAGGTTCTTGGGCATTATTATGAAGATGGGTGGTTTCGTGATAAACTAAGGGCGGGTGAGCCCGATATAGCTCTCCAATGCATTGGGTAACGCGAAGGAGTAGAACGTTAAGGTTTCTCCGAAGAGATTTAGGTAATATACTGTGGTGGGTATTCCACACATAACCAAGAGGGTAACTCTCTACGTAAGAATGTTCTGAATGCCTCAAGTTACCTTTATGTCTTATTATTTTTATGATTAATTCATGATTTGATGAGGTATGTTAAAGTTCTTATCTTTTATGTGTAAATTATGATATCATTCTTATGTATATATGTACCCCTGTTTCCTTTCCATATTTTTATATCCCTTACTGAGCTTTTAATGCTCATCCCATGTTTTTTGAAATGTTTTTCACAGGTCAAGGGAAAGGTACATGATATGATGATAGTGTCAAGGAAGTGTCAAGAAAGAATCTATGTTTTATTTTAAATATGTTTCCATTGATGGGAATGAAGTATACTATCTTTATGTAACCAGTTTGTTTATATATGGAATGTAATGCATGTTTTATGATCTAATTATCTAAAACTCTAAACCTGAAAAGATCCTCAATGTGTAATCTTGTAATAACTCATGATTAAGTAAGGTTTAAGGCTGGGGCCTTATAGTTTGTATCAAAGTTCGATTTAGATAACTTTAGGAGTTAGAATTCTATTAAATGATTATCCATTTTTTTGAAATGATATAGCATTTGAAGATTACCATGTTGCTTCATCTAATACATGTTTGTTCAGAATGGTTTTCCGCAGAGGAAACAGGGAAGCAGTGCTAGGAAGGCATACAGAAGGAAATAACCTTCCGAATCAGCATCCCGAGATGGTCGGAATTGGAACAGAACAGTTTGTTGCAGTGATGGCACAGTTGACTCAGGCTATAAATGGTGGTGGTATCCATGCACAAGATCAGCCAGATCTACCGCAGAGGAACATGTCAGTGGTGGAACATTTCATGAGGAAACATCCCCCATCATTCAGAGGATCATCTGACCTTGTGTTAGCTGAAGGGTGGATTAAAGAACTGGAGAAGATTTTCGATGTCATGGGGTGTTCAGACAATCAAAAGGATAGTCTTGCTATTTACCGTTTGGAGGGTGAGGTAGATCAGTGGTGGTCGATGGTTAAAAATATCAGGGACGCTGATGAGATTCATGCTCTCGATTGGGATGAATTCAAAGGTATGTTTCTTGAGAAGTATTTTCCTAATGCTGTTCGACTTAGTATGGAAAAACAATTCTTCGAATTGAGGCAAGAGGAAGACTCAGTGGCTACCTATGAAGAAAGGTTCACTCGATTGGCAAGGAATGCTCCAAATTTTATCCGAGACCTTGATAGTAAAATCAATCATTTTTACTCATGATTAAAGACAAAATATCAAATGGAATTAGCTTCTCGTGAGTTTAAAAGTTATGAAAATCTTATTCGATGTGCTGAGAAGGTGGAAATGGAGTTTGCTGATGATCAAGTGTTCTATAACAACCAACAGAAGAAGAGACCGAGGTGGCTGGAGAAAGGTAAAAATTCTTCAAAAAAGTCTGATGGTAAGAAAACTAAGTTTCCAGTTTGCGATAAATGTGGGAAAAGGCATGCTGGGGAATGTCTTCTGAATTTTGGAAAGTTCTACCGATGTGGTAATATGGGACATAAGGCTCGTGATTTCACTGAAAAATATCAGGGTGATGGTAAGACCAAATTTGATTTACAGTTAGTGAAATGTTATAAGTGCAATGAGATTGGTCACTATGCAAACGAGTGTCTGAAAAAGAGCTTGAGTGATGGGAAGCAGTTAGACTACTTGCAGAAAGGGGTGGTGAAATCCTTTTCAACTACTTCAGAAGATGTCGGGCCATCAAATGAAGTTGTATCAGGTACTTTGTTTATTTTTTCAGATTATGCTAGTGTGTTGTCTGATTCGGGGTCTACACATTCTTTCATCTATGAAACCTTTTCTTGTAAAATGGGAATACCATCCCAGGAAATGACTCCGGAACATGTGGTAAAAACACCTGGGGGAAATGTTGAGGCAAAAAGAATTTATAAGAATCTTCCTATCCTTATCCGTGGAAAGAACCTACTTGCGAACCTTATTGTTCTACCTCTAGTAGAGTTTGATGTTATCCTGGGTACGGATTGGCTCTCTATTTACCATTATAAGATTGACTATAGAGCTAAAGAAGTTTATTTTCAGAATGACTTTCAGTTTGTGTACAAGAATGAACCCTTACTGTTGATAACTTATCAAGAGGCCGAGAAACTTGTAAAAGATGGAAATGAATGTTACCTTGCACATATTGTTGAAAACATGGGAACTGTTCAGATTAATGATGTGCCAGTGGTAAATGAGTATCCTAATGTTTTTCCTGATGAGTTTCCTGGAATAATACCAGATTGGGAAGTTGAGTTTACTGTTGACTTAGTTCCTGATGCTAAGCCAATTTCAAAACTCCTTATCGAATGGCTCAAATTGAACTTTTAGAGTTGAAGGAGAAATTGCAAGATTTATTAGAGAAAGGTTTCATTCGACCTAGCACATCACCATGGGGTCCTCCTGTTTTATTTGTTAAAAAGAAAGATGGTTCTATGAGACTTTGCATTGATTATAGAGCCTTGAATAACATCACTGTTAAGAACAAATATCATTTGCCTCATATTGATGATTTGTTTGATCAGCTCCAGGGAGCTCAATTTTTTTCAAAGATTGACCTGAGATCGGGGTACCATCAGCTGAAGGTAAAGGAAACAGATGTTCCGAAGAGCGCTTTCCGTACAAGATATGGCCATTATGAATTTTTAGTAATGCCATTTGGGCTAGCCAATGCACCTGCTGTATTCATGGACTTAATGAATAGAATTTTCCATGAAGTCTCGGATAAGTTTGTGGTGGTTTTCATTGATGATATTTTGGTGTTTTCTAAAAGTAAAGAAGAGCATGAAAGACATTTAAGGGTTATATTGCAAACATTAAAAGAAAAGAAACTGTATGGAAAATTCAGCATGTGTGAGTTTTGGTTGCAACACATTTCTTTCCGTGGTCACATTGTTTCTAAAGATGGAATAACTGTTGATCCTGCAAAAACAAAAGTTGTGGAAGAATGGCCAAGACCCACAAATGTAACTGAGATTCATAGCTTCCTTGGTTTGGAAGGATATTACCGAAGGTTTGTTAGAAATTTTTCACGATTATCTAGTCCAATGACTAAGCTAACTCGGAAGGGTGTTAAGTTTATCTGGAAAAAAGAATGTGATGATTGTTTTCAGGAATTAAAAAAAAATATTGATGAATGCTTCAGTTTTGGCACTACCTTCCAGGAATGGTGAGTTTTTTAAATACAGTGATGCTTAATTGAAAGGACTTGGTTGCGTCCTAATGCAGAATGATCAGGTAATTGCTTATGCTTCACGATAGTTGAAGACTCATGAGGTAAATTACCATACACATGATTTGGAATTAGCTGATGTTGTTTTTTCTTTAAAAATTTGGAGGCATCATTTGTATAGAGTAAAGTGTGAAATATATACCAATCACAAAAGTATAAAGTATATATTCACTCAGAAAGAATTGAACATGAGACAAAGGAGATGGCTTGAATTAATCAAGGATTATGATTGTACAATTCATTACTATCCGGGAAAATAAAATAATCTGGCTGATGCATTGAGTTGAAAAAGTAATGCTTCATTAGACATGTTGCATTTAGAAAGTGATCCTTTTGTTAAGGATTTAATGAAATTTTTCATAGAAGTTGTTGGTGCAGAAAGTTCTTCTGTTTTGTTTTAGGTATCTGTGAGATCATCTCTATCAGATAGAATCAAGAAAGCACAGAAGCAAGACAGTGAGTTGCAGAAAAAGGTAGAGCTAGTTCAGAAAGGTAAGTTTCTTGAATTCAACATTGATAATGATTGTGTTTTGAGATTTGGGAAGATATTGTGTGTGCCTTGTGGTTCATTGTTGAAGAGAGAGTTGTTATGTGAAGCTCATAGTTATCCGTTTTCAGTTCATCCGGGAAGTACTAAGATGTATATAGATCTTCAGGAGTATAACTGGTGGGATGGAATGAAAAGAGATATTGTTGATTTTACTGTGAAGTGTTTGACTTTTCAATAGGTTAAAGCAGAGAGGCAGTTACCTAAAGGGATGCTTCAGCCTCTACCAGTGCCAGAGTGTAAATGGGAGAATATATCCATGGACTTTGTTGTGGGATTACCGAAGACACCTCGAGGTAATAATGCAATCTGGGTTATTGTTGATTGCATGACCAAGTCTCCTCATTTCCTTGCTATACGAGATACTTTTTCCCTAGATCAACATTCCCATTTGTATCATAAAGAGATAGTCAGGTTACATGGAGTTCCTCTCTCCATTGTATCTGACCGTGATCCCAGGTTCACTTCAAACTTTTGGAAAGGCCATCAGAAGTTGTTGGGTACTGAATTAAATTTTATTATAGCTTTTCATCCTCAATCAGATGGGCAGTCAAAACGAACAATTCAGACTTTGGAGGATATGCTATGAGCTTGTTCGATGGATTATCAGGGAAGTTGGGACCAACATCTTTCTTTGGTTGAATTTTCATATAATAACAGTTTTCATTCTAGTATACAGATGGCACCATTTCAGGCATTATATGGGAAGCGGTGTCGAACTCCATCATTCTGGGAGGAAGTGCGTGAAAGGAAGTTGATGGGACCAGAATTGGTAGAAGAGTTGGTAGAAAAAGTTCAGCTGATTCAGAAGCACATGAGAACAGCTCAGAGCAGGTAGAAGAGTTATGCAGATAACTGGAGGAAGGATCTATCTTTTGAGGTAGGTGATCATGTTTTTCTCAAAGTATCACCATGGAAAAGTGTGATGAGATTTGGTAACAAAGGAAAGCTGAGTCCAAGGTTCATTGGACCATATGAAATTCTGGAGAGAGTTGGATCAGTTGCTTACCAAGTGGCTTTACATCCAAGTTTATCTCAGGTACACAATGTTTTTCTTGTATCGATGTTGAGAAAGTATATGCCAGATCCATCTCATGTTTTGAGTCCAGAGGTAGTTCAGGTGGAAGAGAACCTAGATTATGAGGATCAACCGGTCCAGATTCTTGACCACAGGGAGCAAGTGTTATGAAATAAGGTGATTCACCAGGTAATGGTTTTGTGGAAAAACCACATGATTGAAGAGGCAACATGGGAATCTGAAATTGCAGTGAGGGATAAGTACCCTCATTTATTCGATAAGTAAATAAATTGCGGGGACACAATTTTCAGAAGGGGGAAGGATGTAACATCCCAAGTAAGTAATGAATAATTGATATTTTTATCTATGTCTATTAATGAATTAAATAGTGTTTTATAGGCTTAAAATAAAAATAAATCCAATCTTAAGTATGGAATACACTAATATTTTTAAAAGATGGTTTTACTTCCTTTTGATGGAAAACCATTTTTGAATCTATCTTTTTACAATTTTATAAACTATTTTTGTCAAAATAAACATATTATTTATGATTGGGACATCAAAATTTACTTTGTGTGAATTTTTGGTATTTTTCCGATAAAGTTCATTTTTTAATGAATAGTGAAAAATGTTGTATTTTAATTCAGAACCTCTTTTTAATCTAATTTACTTATATGATTAGATTATCTTTCGAATTGGTTTTGAAGTGAATTTAGAATATATTTTTACCATTTAATCCAATGGTGGACATTGGAATTAATTTCAATTTGAAATCGGACTTAAACTAGTGTCAATCTTTTAATACTTATTGTTTCATAAAAACACGCTCTTTGTCATGACAGCGGGAATTAATTATTAAATTAATTAATTTGACTTAGCTGTTTTGAATTTTTTAAAATAGACTTCATTTTTGAATTCGGAATATCAAATATAGCTTAGGGTGATTTTTTGGTATTTTTCTGAAAAACTTCAATTTTTGATGAAAAGTGAAACCACTAAGTGGTACTTATAAAAACTGATTTTCCATTTAAATGAAATTTTGCCACATTTTTTTTTAATTTCAAAAATCCGACATACATGGTTGTCATTATGAAGTAAAATTTGGTTCAATGAGATTAAACTAATTTTTTGGTGAATAGTAACTTATTAAGTTTTTAATCGCGATTAGTGGTAATTAGTGTAGTTTAAGGTAAAAATAATGCTTTAATAATATGAAATGACCTATAAACATGTCATAACCTTATTGTATGTGTCATGGCCGACCAAGACAATCCATGGGTCAACTTGGGGACCCCATGGAGCCACTTTGGTTGGGAAATGACATAAATAACTTTTTATTTAATGAAAAAGTAAAAATGAAACAAACATAATATGTTTTACAAAAACAATTTTTACATGGGGTTATACAAGTCAGAATTTTGATTATAAATATTCATTGGAAATCTAAAACGTTTTCCTACATCATAGTATTTTTTTAATAATTTTTTGACATTAAATTAACAAATTTATTTATGACATCATAATGATGTAGCGATTACCTCATTAATAAAGGATTTAAATAAAATGAAAAGATAATGTAAAATCTATGACCTACACATGTCCAAAACCTATTGGATGGGTGGATTTCGAACCCTTATCACCTTATTCTCAAATTATATCCATGTTGGCCCTTTTGAATCTGAAGCAGTTTTTTAAAATAAAGTAACTTATCTTTACTTTCCAAGAGTGCCCCTCCTCTCCTCTTATAAAAGGCCCCCACCTCTACCTCCTTAACCACACTTCCAAAGCCTTTGGCTCGGCCAACCCCTGCTCATGTTGTCTCTCCACTTCCCTATCTTACTCTTTGAAGCCTCACTTTGGGCTGAAGTCTTCCCAAGGAAGCCATTGAGCTCAAATCTAAGACAGTTACCTGATTTTAAGGTAATGTCTTCTTTTGAGTCCTTTTGTTTTATTTTGCTTTTCTAACCCCCTAACCTCTTTTTATTAATTTTATTTGTAACAAATCCAGTATATTAAATATACTAGGTTGTTTTTATAAGAAGTATTAGAGATACACTTACACAAACCTACATCTAATGGTTAAAGAACATACTATTTCCGTGGATGGTGAATTTATGCCTCCCGAAACGATGATTGTTCAAAATTCCTTTAACACCTTCAATGCTGGCCATTAATATGACACTATATTTATATATGATATATAATATGTTTATTTTTTCCTTAAGCTTCGGTATTTTTCATTTTGGGCATACCTTTATGGTTTCCATTATGGGTAAACGCGATATCTTCATTTAAGGAAGTGCGGACTACCGCCCCCTCAAAGTGATTTGATTCGTTAAATACCATATGTGGGATGTATAAAGGATGGAACTATGATATTATATATGATATTATACTGGAATTATAATATAGCTTTATATCATTATGATTCCATTTATAAAATACGAAATAGAAATGAAAGTAGTGTTCATGCGTACGTACGGCTTACCGTCTCCATGAACGGTGCATTTCATTTCTTACATCTAAATGATTATGTAATATTATAAATGCATGTATATACTGGATATATATGATATATATGATATATACATGATGATTATAATCCTATATGTAATGGATACATGAACAACTTGTAATTATAAAGGGTTTATTTTGACTCAAGTACCAATGATCGTTAAAACGACCATTATTAACTTAAATAATTACATAGTGTTCATGACATGGAAATAAGTAATATAAAAGGAATAATCAACTTGAAAAATGTTCTTAAACAATTAAAAATTAACTGAAGTTTATTATTCAGGAGATTAAAGAATGGCCGAGTCAAGTCGGACCCGGGGTATGGGACTTCGTCTCAATCTCCTTTCATTGAGGCATATTTTGTTTTATACAGAACTTTCTTTTATACGGTGTATAAACCCTTTTGACTTTTACATTTATCCAAAAGGAATATTTTTTATACAAAGTGTTTTACAAAACGACAAAAGGGAATGTTTTTGTCGTACATATGCGGCGACAACGACTTATCTGCCGCCGTGACCATTATTTGGGTTTCGACATCATCTACAAGCCATACCTTTTTTTAAAGAAAAATAAATACCATGTTTTACTTTTATTTTATTTTGGTATTGAAGATGGTTTTCATAATATTTTTATATCAATGTGTGGTATTGATATCTTTGATTGAAAGGTGGAAATTTTATGTTTCCTTTATGCATGTTTTATGTGATATGATTATGTTGAGATTCTTGGGCATTATTATGAAGACGTGTGGTTTCGTGATAAACTAAGGTTGGGTGAGCCTGATATAGCTCTCCAATGCATTGGGTAACGCGAGGGAGTGAAACATTAAGGTTTCTCCGAAGAGATTCAGGGAACATACGGTGATGGGTATTCCAAACGTAACCAAGAGGGTTACTCCCTACGTAAGAATGTTATGAATGCCTCAAGTTACCTTTATGTCTTATTATTTCTATGATTTATTCATGATTTGATGAGGTATGTTAAAGTTCTTATGTTTTATGGGTAATGTATGATCTCATTATTATGTATATATGTACCCATGTTTCCTTTCCATATTTTTATATCCCTTACTGAGATTTTTATGCTCATCCCAAGTTTTTTGAAATGTTTTTCACAGGTCAAGGGAAAGGTACATGATATGATGATAGTGTCAAGGAAGTGTCAAGAAAGAATTCATGTTTTATTTTAAATATGTTTCCATTGATGGTAATGAAGAATAATATCTTTATGTAACCACTTTTTTTATATGTGGAATGTAATGCAAGTTTTATGATCTAATTCTCTAAAACTCTAAACCCGAAAAGATCCTCAATGTGTAATCTTGTAATAACTCAAGATTAGGTAAGGTTTAAGGCTGGGGCCTTATATCTTATGTGGAGGAGAGTCACACTCTTAAAGAAATCATTTTAAATTGTAAAAATGTTTTATATGTTTTGGAGGTCCACTATTGCATTGTAAAATTAATCAAAAAAATATAAAATAAAATTAATTTAGAGATAAAAATTATTTTTTCAGAACATAAATTTTATAGTGTTATATTACACCACTATTGGGTCTTTATGATTTCATAAAACACATTATATTTTTAAATGTTATTTTATTTTTAACCAAAAATTTGATTGTATTAGAAATTAATGAAAAATTACCCATTGGAAAATTTCGACATCTTGATTAAAAATATAATAATAAATTTATCTACATAATTTTATAATGATTTGAATTATAACTTTTAAATAGGAAACCAACTTTTATTTGAAATTATTTGGTTTTTGACAAAAACGGGTTTTAAAACATTACAGAAATTACACTAGTATTCAAAAATATTTTACGATCATTATTAATTAATAAAATTCAATTTAAAAATTATAAATTATTAAAATGTTTTTTAATTAAAAAATCCATTAATTACTAAAAATATATTTCTTCATTGAATTTAAATATTAAATAAAAATACTGTTTGTTCTTTAAAAATAATTTTCCAAGTAACAATAATAAACTAAATAATATTCATTATAAAAATATTGTCCACATAATCATAGTGTTAGGTCCTTGTTACATAACCCCTTATAACACCCCTATAAGTGTAACACCCCAAGACTCCACTGTACATTTCCCTTTGAATAATGTAATAGCTTGTGTTGTATGCAACTTTGAGATTCTAACACACAACGCCCTATAAAATAATCCCTTATGAATAGTAATACCCCGTTTTTGAAATTTTATAAATTTTATTTTTAAAATGGACTTAATTTTTGGATTCATAATATGAAAATTATGTTAGAGTTTATTTTTTTTTCTTTTGTGAAAACATTCAATTTTATATGAATAGTGTAAAATACTACATTTCAATTAAAAACAACTATTTTAATAGAAATAATTTATAGTGATAAATTTTATATTTGAGAGGTTTTAAAGTATAATTATATTTTATTTTTATCATTTAATATAATTTAGGTCATTTGATATAATTTTACATTTAAACTGTACAAAATAATGTCAATCTTTTGATAGTTATTATGTCTTAAAAACATGCTTTTTGTTTTGAGAACACGAATTAATTTTATATTAATTTATACCACTTCAGTGTTCTAAATTTGGAAAAATGGATTTCATATTTGTTATCAGGTGGACCAAATTGTGTAAATAAGTATCTTTTAAATTTAGATATTATGAATATTTACTTCAGTAAATATTTTATTTACCATGGATAAATGGTAAATATGGAAAATGAGGGTAAATTAAAAGTATAATAATAATATTAACTTACCATAACATGTTTCCTATTACTATTTTTTGACACATGTACTCCCATGTGGATCATTGGGTCGATTTTTAGATCCCATAAAGACACATTAGGGTGATAATGACACTTTATATTAATTAATTTAATGTAAAGAAAAAAAATGAAAAAACATAAATGTTTTAGTAAATTAATTTTTATAGTGGGTTATATAAGTTATCTTTAAGACTATAAATATTAATTTAAAATATAAAAGTATTTATTACATCATGGTATAATTTTTTATAATTTATAGACATCAAATAATTAAAATTATTAATGACACAATATTGATGTAGTGTTTACCTCATCAAATAAACATTTAAATAAATGAGATTATAAATATTAAAATAATATCCATAACATATCCAAATATTATTGGATTATTTTATTTAGAACATTAGTAATCTTATCTTCGTCTTTAATGACTTCTGGACCTTTAGAAACTGAAAATCAATATATAATAAAATAATATTTTCAAACATTCCAAAAGTTTCCCTCACACCCCTTCTAAAAAGACCTAACCTTTATCGCATTTATCACACCTCTAAAGCACTTTTACTCATCCATCCTCTACCCAATTATTTACCCCACATTCCCCTATTCATCTTAAAATCCTTACCTTAGGCAGATGCCACTTCAAGATATCTTTTTCGTTTAAACCAAAGGGAGTTACACGGTATAAAGGTAACATCTCCTCTTAAGTTCTTTTCTTTTCTTTTACATCTGCAACCCCATAAACTCTATTTATTATTTTCTTTTTTAAAAACACCATTATAATAAATATAATAGGATGATTTTTTGAGATTTATTTGAATTGAACATACACACACATACATCTAATGGGTATAGAACATAAGGTTTCTATGGACGGTGAACTAATTCCTCACGAAATGTTGATTGTTCAATTTTCTACCACCACCTCCTTTGGTGTCCAATATGATGGCACTATAAATATATATAATAGTTATGATAATTATTTAATTTATAATCTCCTATAATTATTTTTTATATTATACTTTTATTATTTTCATGTTGTATATATACTATAATTTCATTTAAGGAAGTGCGGACTACCGCGCCCTCCATTGATATGACTCGTTCAAACCATACATGGAATGTATAAAATATTGTTTTAATAAACATACACAACATATATAATTTTTTTATTATAATATAATTATAATATAATTATGTGCCATTTAGTCTTCTTCCAATTTAATATATATAAAAAGAAAATGTAGTAGTTTCTCTTGCGTACATCAGGATTACCGTCTCCGCGAACGTGATGAGATTCATTCCCCATCATAACCTTTCATAAATAAATTTAATTTGATTATTGAAAATAATTTTCAAAATCATTTTATCGTTATGTATATGAATCAAATGAAGCATATCCATAATAAACATGGATTATGTAACAAAACATATAAAGGAAACGAATCAGTTAACACCAGAAACATTGATACGACTAAAATATTATTAACAAATCTATAATAGAAGATAATATATGATATCATATTTATGAATGTAGTTCTTTTATAGTTTAATAATCATAATTTAAATATTATACAAGAGGTTAACGTACCCTCGACAAATTGAAAGTATGAGGTAAGAGTTAATTTCACAATCTCTTTAGTATCTGATGTTGTTTTAATGTAAGTGTCTACCAGGACCTCTTAATAATCCAATTTGTGTTTCATAAAATTGTATTTCAAAACATTTTTACTATTTACTATACTATGTGTTGATATCATTTATAGGGTGGGTGCATTTATTTTCTGTCTTTATAACACCTTTGAGTATTCCCTTACAATACTATAAGAATATTTTCAAAATAAATGTTTTATTTTACAATTACATTAATTTTAAATGATTTCAAAATTTAAAGAGATATATTTCTCAAATAGTTTTGATTTCATCTATTTCAACAACTTTTAATTTATTTTATACATTTTTTATGTTGATTTTTTTATGATACAAATCTTCCATATTATATTGATGGTTTTGTGATATGTTTGACTGTATATTTGTTATTTTTATACCCTTCATGGTTTGTGGTTATTGTATTTACATTTTTTATTCTAGTTTTAATACAAATGATTATGTTATTTTTTTAACCTTCTCATATGAGGAATGCATTGGACTTAGTAAGAGATGGGTGGAGACCACCATAACTGCTCGATGCATCAGTAGATCTCATTAGAAAAACTTGTGTCTTGTCAGAATGCATTGACAAAATTATACTTGTAGTCTTGGCGCAAGGCATTGAATTTGTGGTTATGATGTTCAACATTATGCATTCCATCATTATAAAGTTATCTATTTTTAATAAATGTGATTACTTGACTTGTAGAATATCCATGTTAATAAGTTAATGGAATTATTTTATTTATCTTTTCTATATTATGATAATGTTTAATTTTAAAAGGATTTTGTTTTAGTTTTATACATTGCCTTAAATGATAATGCTTATTTATGATGTTTCTTGCAATATTATTATCCTTTCTGAGCATCTTATATCACCCCTTTCTATGTTTTATTTTTCCTTGGATGTGGAGAAGAATTTTATGGTTGACTTGTAGAGATAGGCTAATGGATATAAGTGTGTTGCATGGGGATAAAATGTTGTTGTTTTTTATGCCATATTTAATGTAAAACATATGTTTGTATCTAGTAAATACAAGGCTACTATACTAATTGGTTTTTCGGGATTTGATCACCTATGATCATGAAAATGTAAGGAAATAATGCACTGACTATAGGTAATTGGGTTCGGGGAATTACCGTCAGTATCAGAGGATTTATAGTAAAAACCATGGAAACTAGATTTATAAAAAAATCTAATTAGAGAACATTAACATAAGATAGGATTTGAGGATTAGTTTAGAAGAAATTCCTAGAATTCTGGTAATGTAGAATTTTTTTTGAGTTTTCCTATAAATAAATCCATATCTGGATACCAGCATGTAGACGAGGATCTGGAAAATATGTAAATACAAGTGAAAATTCTTACAAGGAGTTTCGGGCTTCATCCAGGGTATCCTGGTATATGACAACGGGCCTGGCTGCACTCTTTTTTAGGACACCCCTTGGGATATTCTTAGGATAATTCACAATTTTATTACAAACCCTTATGAAGGATTTATGGGTATATACCTCCTCAAAAAATTTTATGATTATGGATTATATCCATAAACTGTTAAGTTTATGTTTACTGTTTTACAAGTTTGGAATTATGTACAGTGATTCATAAACTAAAATACTATATGACAATGTTTAAAAATTTCACCTAGTGGAAGGTATGGGAGACTTATCAATGCATATAATCTATGTAGGGATTTCCCTCCTGCTCAAGATAATTATAATGGAGTTGGTGATGAAACATGTGTTGAACATCTTATCATTAACCAACAACAACTCACTCTGGTTATGTATAATAACCATAATTTCATGGAGCACCCTGATCCACAACATCGAGGACCTATGTTATACCGATTCATGAGGAAACAGCCACAAAATTCAAATGGGAATAAAAATCCATGAGTAGCTGAGAAATAGATAAATTCCTTAGAGAAAATACTTCATTCTTTGGGGTGTAGAAAAATAGAAAAAGTTTTCAAGGAATTTTATTGCCTCATAAAAGATACAGATCAATGGTGGCCATTAATTCAAAAAAAAGGAGGATGAAGAAGTATCGAAAATGGAATGTAGAGAGTTTAAAGTAAATTTCATAGAAAAATACTTTTTTCATGACCATCGAGCGGATATGGAAAGACAATTTCTGAGTTAGATGAAAAAGGAGGATAAGAATATAGCAATGTATGAGGCTATATTTACAAGGTTAGAATGACATGGAATAGATTATATATGTATCCCAAAGAGTAATATTGATCAATTCGTTGATGGTTTAAACCCATTTCTTTTCTGAGAATTAATCTCACAATCGTTTTATGAATATGAAGATATTGTCTCATGTGCAATCAAGACAAAAATAATAATTCTCTATGTATTAAAACTTTAATGAAGAGAAAGAGAAGAAGAGATCTGTTGAACACTACAGAAATGGAAATAAGGGGAATACGTGAAAATTTGAATATCTATCCTCTAGTAAATGTAGAGAGAAACACCCTGATACTTTTCTCAATGGAATGGAAGTCCATTACAAGTGTTGTGAAATGGAAAACATGCTCATGACTGCAAGGGAAAGAAATAGAATCTCATTGTTCAGTGCTACAATTGTAATGAAATGGGGTATTATGAAAATTAATGTCCTTAGAGCCAAGGGAACATACCTTATTAAGGGATAAGGGAGGACGACCAAGCATATTTGATTAGTATTGCTGAGGATGAAGCTCCGAAAGACGTAGTGGGATGTAATTTAATGGTTTCATCATGTTTATCCAATGCTTTATTTGATTCTAGATCGTCAAATTGTTTCAAATCTTCCCAGTTTTCTATGAAAACTATATTTTTACAATTTGATTTATCACAAGAGTTATCAGTCAATGCTCTTAAAGTTATGTATCCATGTAACAACGTTTTGTGAATCAATCCCCATTAAGGAATATAAATGTTCTTTGTCTACTGATTTAATCTTCATACCCATGAATGAATATGGAATAATCCTCGGTATGGATTGGATTTCAGACTATGATACAAAAATGTATTTTATGAAGAAGGAGGTTACAATTTTTTATGATGATATGTAATACATTATCGTTGGTGCAGAAACATTACCATATGATTCTTATATAGTTCCACCCCCTGTAGCTCTACTAAATTCAATTATTGGGAGGGGGGGTAGAGTGAAATAACTATGTGTGAGGAAAGGATTGTTCAAATAGAGGACATACCTGTTGTACAAGAATTTGTTTATGTATTTATAGAATATTAACCTTGAAAACCTCCAAAATGAGAAATAGAGTTTCCATTGAATAAATTCTTTGATAAAGGCCTATATTGAAGACCACTTATAGAGTGGCCTATATATAATTATTGGATCTAAAGAAACAACTAGAGAATTTGAATAATAAAGATTATATTCACCATAGTGTATCTCCATGGGGAGCCCCTGTTCTATTTGTTAAGAAGAAATACAGATCTATGAGGTTAGGCATTGACTATAGGGAGGTCCATGAAATAACAATAAAGAACATGTATCTACTACCTCGCTTTCATGATTTATTTTATCAAATTCAAGGAGATCAATATTTTTCAGAGTTTGACCTTCGGTATAGATATCATCAATTGTGTGTGAAGAAGGAATACATTCCAAAGACAACATTTCAAACCAGGTATGGGCATTATGGGTTTACAATAATGCCTTTTGGTCTAACGGATTCTCCCTCTTTCTTCAGGGATATAATGAATAGAGTTTTCGAGGAATATCTTGATGACTTTATAGTGGTATTTATTGATGATATCTTGGAATACTCTAAAAGTTACGAAGATCATGAAAATCACATGCGCAATATTCTAAAGATTCCTAGAAGAAAATAATTATAGGGGAAGTTCCACAAGTGTGAATTCTTGCTCTATGATATTTCATTTATTGTCCATATTGACTCTATGGATGGAATCACTATTGATCTTTAAATGAATAAGGCATCAAATAATTTCCAGAACTGACAAGTATAACATAGGACTACATTTTTATTGGTTTAGCATGTTATTATTGGAATTTCGTAAAATATATTTCCTGATTGGCTAACCCATTAACCATTCTCACATGTAAAGGGGTTAATTTTTTTTGCGAAAAAGAGTATGAAGAATATTTTCAATAACTAAAAAGAATATTAGTCAATCTCTTATATTGTCTCTAACATCGTGGAATTGGGGATTTGTTATTTATAGTGATTCTTCAATGAATGGACTTGTTTGTGTCCTTATGCCAAATGATAAGGTTAATTCCTATGCATCACGACAGGTAAAAATTAATGAAAAAACCTTCTTACTAATGATATTGAGTTAGCATCTGTAATCATTACTCTGAAGATATAAAGACACTATCTTTATGGTGAAAAATATGAGATTTATACTTATTAGAAGAGTTGGAGTATATTTTTTAACAAAAAGATCTCAACATGAGGAAAGGGAGATGGATCTAACTACTCAAGGATTATGATTTCACTATACCCTTCCTCTCGGGGACGGAAAATAATGTGGATGATGTGTTGAACAGAAAGGGCCATATAGTTATGAAAAAGATGAGAGTTGAAAGGAATCCTATGTTCATGGATCTAGTAAAGTTGGGTATGGGAATAATCATGAAAGGTGAAACATAAATATTTTTTCAAATGGTTTCGGAACCATCTTTACTAGAAATGATAAAAATTTCTCAGATTGATGATGAGAAGTTTTAAAGAAAAATTAATGTCGTGAATGATGGGAGATTAATCGACTTTGTATATGAAGATGAGATTTTGAAATTTGGGAAGATAATTTTTGCTCCCGATATACCTAATCTATAGAGGGAATTGTTGGATGATTCTCATAGAATGAATTTATCCATACACCTTGGTAGTACTAAGATGTATATTGATTTGATGGAACATTTTTAGTGGGACAACATAAAGAGAGATATTGCTGATTATGTGTCATGATGTATGCTTTTTCAAAAAGTTAAAGGTCAAAGACAACATCATAGAAGAGTCATGCAACCCCTTCCCATACCTGAGTGAAAATGGGATGATATTACAATAGACTTTGTCATGATCCTATCAATGACACCTAGAAGGAATGATGCAATATGGGTCATTGTTTATCATCATACCAAGTCATCACATTTTCTTGCTTTAAGAGATGATTTAAAAATTGATCATTTGGCAAGACAATATATTAATGAAGTTGTAAGACATCATGGAGTACCTCTATCTATTATTTCTGATCATGTTCCGCATTTTACATCATTATTATGGAAAACTATTCAAAATTCCTAGGATACTAAACTTTGTTTGAGCACCGGCTACCACCCTCAAAATTGATGTAAAATCAGAACAAACTATTAAATCCTTAAAATAAATGTTGAGATCTTGATCATGTGAATTTCAAGGTATGAGAGATTAATATTTACATTTGGTTGAATTTTACTATAACAATAGTTTCCATTCAAGTATTCATATGGAACCATATAAATCATTATATGGAAAGAGGTGTCACACACCAACTTGTTGGGATGATGTTGATGAATGAAAACTCCTAGGACCTGAACTTGTTGAGGAATCAATAGAAATGGTAAAGGTCATCCCAACCCACATTAATGTAGCTAAATGGAGAAAAAATATCTATGGTGATAAAGAATATAAAGATTTGGGATTCCAATTAGCATATCATGATTTATTGATGGTATCTCCCTGGAAGGGTGTTATAAGATTTAGTATGAAAAGAAAATTATGTCTCAGGTACATCAGACCTTTCAAAATTCAAGAACTCATTTGAGTTATAGCTTATCATTTGTCAATGCCACCAAGTCCCAATAATGTTCATCATGTATTCCACGTATCACTATTAAGAAAATACATGCATGACCCAACATATGTACTCACTTATGAAGAAATAGAACCGGAACCTGGTCGGTCATTTTGTAAAGAACCAATCCAAATTCAAAATATTAGAGAATATGTGTTGTGAAACTGTATGAATCGTCTGGTGAATGATCTATGGATAATCATAAGATGGAAGAGGCATTGTGGGAACCTGAGGAACTTATGATGATGAACAAACATAATCATTTTATGGAGTAATATTCTAGAAATTTAGAGGACAGATGTTTTTTAAGGAGTCTAGAATATAATTCCCCAAGCTTCCATGATACATTTCCCTTTGAATAATGCAACAGCTTGGGTAGTACGTAACATCGAGATTCTAACAAACTGAGACCAATTAAACTAGCTGTTATGTATAGTAATACCCATTTATTGAAATTTTATAAAAAAAATTTTCAAAATGGAATACATTTTTGGATTCGGAATATCAAAATTATCTTAGGGTGAGTTTTTGGTACTTTTCTAAAAACTTGAAATTTTTTATGATTAGTGAAAAATACAAAATTTTAAATATAAATAACTTTTTAATAAAAATAATTTATAGTGTTATATTATAAATTTTAGTGGTTTTAAAGTGTTATTATATTATATTATTATTATTTAATATAATTTTGGTCATTGTATGTAACTTCACAGTTAAACTGGACATAAACAAGTGGAAATCTTTTGATAGTTATTATTTCTTAAAAGACAATTTTTGTTTTGACAATGGGAATTAATTTTAAGTGAATTTATGACAATTCTGTGTTTTGAATTTGTAAAAATTGATTCCATATTTGGAATCAGGATGTCTAAATTTTTTAAATAGGTATCCTTTATTTTTTATATATTTTGAATATTTATTTCAGTAAATATTTTATTTACCACAGTTAAAGGGTAATTTTGGTAAATAAGGGTAAAAAAATATTATTTTAATAATATTAAATAACCCTAACATGTGTCCTATTCCTATATGTTGATACATTCATAACAATGGGAATCCTTGGGTTGATTTAGGGACCCCATGGCGCCACTTGAGAGTGATAATGACACTTTATATTAATTAATTTAACCTAATGTTAAAAATGTCATAAAAATATATTTATTAGTAAAATAATTATTACACATTGTTATATAGGTTATCCTTTTTACTATAAATAATCATTTTAAATATATATATATTTACTACATCATGGTATTTTTTTAATTTTTTAGACATGAAATAAATAAAATTATTTATGACACAATAATCATGCAATGTTAACCTCATTAAAGAATGATTTAAATAAATGATATTATAAAAATTAAAACAATATAAAAAACCTGACTAATTATTATTGGATTATTTTATTTCTAAAATGAGTCATCTTATCATCAAATGTAATGATTTTTGGACCTTTAGAAATCTAAAATCATTATATAATAATATAATATTTTAAAACATTCTTAAATAGCCCCTCCCCCCTTATAAAAAAGCCATCACCTATAACTGATTTACCACACCAATCAAGCCCCTTGGCTCAGCCAAAATTTTCCCAATTAAGCTCTTTAAATCCCTCTATTACTCTAAGAATCCATACCATTGGTATAAAGAACATCATGGAAACCTTTTGTTTATCACCAAAGTGAGTTACCTGGTTTAAGGGAAGCATCTTCTCTTAAGTTCTTTTCTTTTATTTTAATTCACCAACCCCATAAAATATATTTTTTTCATTCTTATATTAAAAAAATAGTATACTCAATATTATATGTCTTTATGATATGTATTTGAACTAAACATACACAATCCTCCATCTAATGGTTATAGAACACAATATTTCTGTAGAAGGAAAACTACTGCCTCACAAAACTATGATTGTTCAATCTTCTACTACCACCTAGTATGGAGGCCATTTTTTTGGTAATGTAATTATATATGATAGTTATGAATTTTATATTATCTATTATATTCTGTAATTTTATTTTATATCATATCTCTTTCTTTACAGGTTGTATATATACGATAATTTCATTATTGCGGACTGTCGCCCCCTCAAAGTGATATAATTCATTCATACCGTACATGGAACATATAAAGGATTATGTTAATGAAATTACAAAACATATATAAAATATTATATTATAATTTAATGATAATATAACCCTGTATAATTTTGACTTCATTCCTTTTAAAATATAAAAAATTAAATTTTAGTAGCGTTCATCATACATACGGATTACTATCTCTACGAACGTGATGAGATTCATTCCCCATTATAAAAATTCAAAAATAATTTTCATTTTATTATTAAAAATAATAATTATGAACATTATATCATTCTGGATATGAATCAAATACATCCTACCCATAAAAAACATTACATACATAACAAAACATATACAAGAAAACGAATCAGTTAACACCTGAAACAATGATACTACTAAAATATTATTGAAAAATAAATATTATAATATCATATATGGTATCAAATTTATTATGTAGTTCCTGTATAATTTAGTAACTATTATTTAACTATTATAAAGGATGTTAATGTACCCTCGACCAAGGAAAAGTACATGGTAATGGTTAATTTCACAATCTATTAGTTATCTGTAATTGTTTTTATGTAAGTGTCTACTAGGACCTCTTTATTATCCAAATCTATGTTTCTTAAAAATTTATTTTAATTTTTTTTCAATTTACTAGACTATGGGTTAAATTCATTTATACCCTTGTTTTACTTTTTATAAAATGGTTAGAAAGAAATCAATCTGTTGTTTTCCAAACTAGGTAGTTTATGACCTTTTAAAAAAAATTAGGTAAGAATGTTTTTTAACTTATACAGTTGGTGTAGTTATTCTCCACCATTATGACACCTTTGAATCTTCCCATAATATATTATAATAATATTTTCAAAATAAATTCTTCTTTTATAATTTTGTGACTTTTAAATGATTTCAAAATAGATTGAGTTATTTCTCTCAAATAGTTTTAATTTCATATATGTCAACATTGATTAATTAATTTTATAGTTGTTTGAAGTTGATTGATTATGATACAAATCATCCATATTGTATTTTAGGTTTTGTGGTATGTTTGATTGTGGATGTGTTATTTTTATACCATTCATGGTTTATAGATAATGTATTAACGTTTTTCATGCTAGTATTAATAAGAATGTTTCTGATATATTTCAACCTTTTCATATGAGGAATACATTGAACGTAGTAAGTGATGCGTGGATCCCGTTATAGCTCATCGATGAATAGGTATGTCTCATGATACAAACCTGTTCCTTGGTACAAGGCCTTGAAAAAAATATTATTTGTAGTCTTGGCATGAGGCCTTGACTATGTGTTTATGATGTAGGGAATTTTCCATTCAATCATAATGAAATTAGATATTGATATTACATGTGATTATTAGACTAATATAATATCCATGTGAATAAGTAAAGGAATTATTTGATTTATCTTTTCCTTATTATTTTTATGATTATGTTTAAAAGAATTTTGTTTTTGTTTTATACATTTCCTTAAATTTTTATGCTTATTTGTGATGTTTATGCTATATTTGTATCCTAACTGAGCATTTGAGCTCACCCCATTCTATGTTTTATTTTTTCCAGGATGTGAAGAAGTATTTTATAGTTGATCTGTAGGGATGATCTATGGTATATAAGATTTTTCAAAGGGGACAAATTTTTGTTGTTTTTTTTAACTCATGATGTAATGTAAAACTTATGAATATATCTAGTACATACTAAGATACTAAAAGAATCGGCCTTTCGGGATTTGATATCTTTTGAAAATTCCAATGTTATGTAATAATGAACTAAATCGGGGTAATTGGGGTTATGATGTTACAATAAGACATAAGGGTAAGTTGTATGATGGGGAAAAATTCATGGGGTGACTCTGATAACATCTCTCGGGTGGTAATATCAATTAACATCCACATCCCCTATAGGTGATTCTATTCAAGCACAATGTGTTGATTCTAAACTTGGGATTGGTAAACAGAAAAGCCTAGTGATGTTACCTCCTATATGAGATCTGACAAATTGTAATTGTATATAGAAATTATACTATATAAGGCCATCACTTCCTTTGTCTAAGTAAATTGGATTTTTTATATCCCTATATTTATACTAATCATTTGATCACTATTCAATGGCAATATTAGTAATGATTAAAATTCATAATTGTATTTAAAGGAAACAAAAAACAAAGGATGTTCATGTTTTTATATAAAAATATTATATAATAATATAGTTAATTATATCAAGGGAATTTTCATTATTAAAAGGTTTTCTCATTAAAATTTAACCATAAGGTGATTCACATGTTGCGTGGAGTTACTGATTATTACTCTGATTGAGTATTTTCATTCATCCTTATCCTAATTATATGAGGGGAAGGAGCATTGTCACACACATCATTATAGGCACCCAAAATTGACATGACATCCATATTTCCATTCAATATAGGATGATTTCGATAATTTTCATTTCATAATATGCCTGTGATAATTGATTTATGTTGTCATTATTAGCTTTTACAAGTATTACTTTTTCTTGCGATTGAGTGATTTCCAATCTCATTTCATGAGGTTTATGGGACCATATGTGTTGGAATGAGTAATTTACCAGTTTGTGCCAAAATGCTATAGATGAATGGGTTTGGATTCAAGTGATATGTGTATTGTAAATGATTTAATGGAAATGTATATTCATTATAAAGTGAATCATGAAAGCTATAATTAATTGGTTGTACATCCATATCCTACCTTGTCATATTTATGAAAGATAATGGAGTAAACCTTATACTTAAATGAAAAATGAAATGAAACTTATAGTTGATCACTTACTGATACATGGACCTATAAAAGAGCAGTTAGGGTAGTATACCTTGGGTAGGGAGTTTTCATATTTTCATCTTCCATTAGTGATTCTATATTTTTACTTATAATGATTATATCATGTGTGATTGGATTTTTTAGACCAATTCTTCCACGATGTCCTCGTCTCGTATGCCAATAAGTTGGCGACGACTATGCTCCAGACATGGTGGTCCCAAGATTCCTGTCTTACCTATTGGAGTTCCATTATAGAGATCACATGTTTTACCTAATAATAACATAAAATCCCAAGTTTGTGATAGTTTTAATGTCTTTTTTAGCCTATACATGGTGCTTCACTACATTCACCTATAATGGATGATCTGACTAATGAGTTCCACCAGAAGAATCCTCTAATATTTTTTGGGGATGGCAGTCTAAAGGAAACTGAGTCATGGATTGAAGCAGCCAAATCAATGAATGAGAATCTAGATATTCCTTTAGAGTGGAGTTTTATGCATTCCACATACATGCTTTGGGATTCGGCCAATTGCTGTTGGGATGTGATTACACAGGCTGGTCATCATTTGAGAATGCGATGAGATGATTTCCTATATTCCTTATATGATTAGTTATTTCCTAAAATGATGAGTACTAATAGATCCATTGAGTATATCCATCTTGATCAGGGTTCTATGTTTTTTATGGAGTATTCAGTGGGTTTCACGGAGTTGTAGAACTTTTCACTACTTGTTGTTGGTGATGAGATTTAACATTGTATATGTTTCAATGATGGGATCCATTACACCATCCGTATATAGGTGAACATATTTCTCCCTGATAACTATTATTCAATAGTAAATTAGTCCCTTATCACTGAGAAAATTTTGAGTGGATGAAATAGTACTGGATATAGAGGACAAGTGCCACGTCAGGCCAATAGATCTTATGGTGACATGAAATGTTCTCTTGAGGATTCTCTTCAAGAGAGTGGAAAAAAGAGTGAAAGTTTTAATATATCCAATGTGTTTCATTTTTTTGTATTATGGGGAATCATTTTTCCTCGTTGTGATAGAGACCCACTAGAGTGTCAGGCATGTGACCGTATATTTAATCATTAGTATTTCCACTGGACCATTCCACTACAATATCGTGGGAAGGGATCATCACAAAATTCACCCTCATGATAGTGTTAATTTAAACCACATTAGGAAATGAGATTGAATTTCTATGGTAGTTATGGCTAAGGAGGATGTTGTTGTCATGGTCGCCAGAACCCTGATCAATAACAAAACCAACAAAGTAATTATGACCATGATTGTTCAACTTTTTACATTGGTCATTTGATCAGGTCAGTTTCATGCACTATAGTCTTTAACTAAGGATCAGTCAGTGGGACCATCTATTGTGAAAGGTACTATTATAGTGGCATCTACTAATATAGTTTATTTATTTGATACATTTGATTCAAAATCATTTATCTCTTTATCAATTGTAGAATGTATCAAAATGAAAATATATTTTTACTATTCTATAATAACCTTAGATACACTGTTAGGGGTAAAAATCGTGGGTATATGCTAGTGTGGGGACTGTCCCCTTGAGGTAGGAATTTACACTTCTTTATAAAACCTCTTTGTTCATCGGATGATGGGATTCTATGTCATACTATGAATGGACTAGTTGGTTCACTATCATGCTTTTATATAATGCTATCACCATAGGTTATCTTTTACATCACTAGAGGGAAGAATTTATCTACATAAGGGTGAGTGGGCTATCCAAGATGGTAGAGAAAGACCCAAGCATAATTGTTTAAGTGGAGTGACCACCCAGATTTGAAATCTCTTCAAGAAGGATCATGGTTTATGATAAGTTGATTTCCATATAATAATGGATCAATTCTTGGATGCCATTCATAAAATTTTTTTTTCATTAACTCCTGAGATAGAGGTGGATTTAACAATTTACTTTGATCTTAAAGAGGATCTAGTGTCCATTCCTCCATACAGGATATCACCAACAGAGGTTTCAGAGCTCAAGTGTCAGTTAAAGGATTTAGAGGCCAATGGTTCTATATATCCCAATACATCCTCTTGGAACAGTCCCATTATTTTATCCATGAATTCAGATATAACCTTATAAAAATGCATGTATTAAAGAAGGTTGAACCATATTAATGTTATGAACTAATATCCACTGACTTAAATACATGATCTCTTTGACTAGTTCTAAGGAGAAAAGATCATCTGCCAGATCGACCTGAGATTGAGTTATCATTAGGTATGAGTATGGCCCTCTGTCAAACCTCATATAGCTTTCTGTAGTAGGTACGGTCTATATGTGTACCTTGTAACATCATTTGATCTTATGAACACACCTTCCATTTTCATTAGTCTTATGGATAAGGGTTTCCTCCCATATTTGGATTCTTTGGTCATATTATTTGTGGAAGAAATCTTTGTGTCTTCTCACTCTCGTAGAGGTCATCCCAAACATCCTGAGATAATTTTGAGTACATAGAGAGAGCATAATTTTATTCCATGCTTTCTATGTGCCACTTATAGATCAAAAGAGTTCATTTATTAGGTCATTTAATGTTATAATTAAAAGTATACATTGAACCTGACATGGTTTGTGTTTTTTTAGGGATAATACGAAGAATGTGATTGACATCAGAAATTTATTTGGGATAGCTATATATTACAAGAATTTCATAATATCATATTCGATCCTTGAATCACCACTTACTGATATGATAAAGATGCGTGTCAAGATCCTGTGGTCAGAAGCATGTGATAAAGCCTTTTAAGTTCTTAAAGGGGTTCTTTTATCAGCACTTATTCTGACTATTCCAAAAGTAGGTATATGTTAAAACATCTTTTATGATGCATCAGTCATTGGCCTAGGAGTTGTGCTGATATAGGAAGACAATTTTGTTTCATATGAATCCCTATATTTGAGGCTTCATAAGATAAATCATCCAACAAACCGTCATGAGAAAGTAGTAGTTATCTATGCACTGTGTAACTAGAGACAATATATTTTTGGGTGAGCACATTATTGTGTAAAAAGACCATAAGAGCCAAAAATATGTCATTTCAGACCACGACATTATCTTCATACAACCATCATTGGTCGAGTATCTACAATCTATTGGTTTTGTGATTTCATATACACATGGGAAGGGCTATGAGGTAGAAAATTCAACGAGTCAGAAAACTGAATCCCATGTTGTATGGAATGCTGATGATGAATTGAATATAATGGTATTCTTACCTAATTTAGATATAGAGTTTCATGATAGTCATCAATATTCTTACCACTCATCCATAATAGTTACATGTTCCCTCATTTACAAGGTGAAGGGTATATAGTTTTTAGTTTCAGATGGCTTGGTTCTATGTGATAGTATATTTGAATATAACCCTCCTCCAAATTAATCTGTGGGCTAGGACAACATCATGTGTCTATGTTGATGTATCTAACATTGTATATATATGATAAAATAGTTAATGTGTGAATTCCATGCCTCTTAGTAGATGTTCATCTAGCCATCTTAAAGATGTATCATGTCATGTGATAAAATTATTAGTAGTTTGGGATGAAACCTCTGATATAAGGCTTTATCCCTAGGTCTTCCACCTATCAGCAGGTGATGGTGGAACACCAGATAGTTGCAGGATTTTTACTTCCACATCCAGTTTTAGAATAGAAATGAGAAGATGTTACTTTGGATTTCATAATCGGCTTACCAAGGTTGTTAAGGGTTAGCGATGTTATTTTACTAGTTATTGACCGACTAACAAAATCATCCAATTTCATTCCTATTCAGGTGACATTCTCAGTTGATGAGATGGGAAGAGAGCATGTTAGTGTGATCATAATACTACATGGGGTTACTCATACATTAATTTCATAGAGGGATTATCATTTCACTTCATGTTTATAGTAGGGTTTGTTGAAATCTATGGGTACTCATGTGCTTATTAGCAGATATTTTCACTATCATACTGATGGTTAATAGGAACATATGATAAATTTTCTAGAGGATATGCTCAAAGAAAGTGTCAATGATTTTGGCAGTTCATGGAGGAAAAATATACCTCTCATCGACTTATTCTATAATAACTACTTCTAAGAGGCAATTAAAATGGATCCATTTGAGGCGATGTATGGTAGGTCATGGTGTTCACCCTTATGTTGGGTAGAGGTAGGTGAGTCATCCCTACGAGGTCCTCATCTTTTTCATTAGTCTTTTGAGTAGGTACAACTAATTATAATTTGTATAACTGCTTCTTAGGCTAGACAAAAAACTTATGTTGATCACCAACGAAGACCTCAAGAGTTTGAGAATGTGGTTTTTTTCTTCGTGTATTGGTCAGTCCAGGGAATAGACTGTTATAAAAATAAGGAAAGTATTCTCCAGATTACATTGGGATGTTTGGGATTCGAGGGATAGTCAGTCCAATAGCCTAATTGATTTATTACCTCATATGTACCATGTCATGCATGACCTATTTCATGTGTTGAAACTTTTCTAATATCATGTTGAATCATATCATACCATTGATCCCAAGGAATTTGAGTTTTATGCTTATTCATCCTTTGAGAAGTATCTAGTATTCATCACTGATCAGAGCATGAATGCTATATAAGACATTTTTCCCACTGGTATTGGTGCTCTAGAAGCATGTCTAACTAAAATCTGATATTAGGGAGTAGGAATCAGATGCACATTCCCAATGGCCATAATTGTTCTCAGATATCATTTCTACACCCTTTTAATGTATACTCAGGGATGATTTATTTCAGGAGGAAGACTATAGAAAACCCTGTTTTCACACAGTTTTGGATCCATTAAATCTCAGTCTAAAACATTACTTTGGACCAAATAAAGATTCCTACTGGGTTATAAGAGGTCTCAAAGGTGTTTCGAGAATGTCTGTGACTGAAACCCATATTTTTGGGGGAAACATGGCACGTCGAACAACTAACAAACAGTTTGGAAAACCATTCATATGGAATTTTTCAGACATTACAAAATTTAATGGTTTTCACATGTCTATATAACCTAACTGTACAAGTTTCCCTTCTTCCCAGTTTACAATGCACAATTTAGGAACAATTTTTCGAATTGTACTTTGAAACCGTGCACATGCAATATTTCTGGGTAATTTTACAAATTTACCACTAATGATCTAATTAGATAACTCCTTATTCTGAAATCCATAAACTAATGGAATTATAATTTTTCCCTATGAAATTTGATCTTTTTGATGACCTATGGTAGGAATCATGTGATCTCCATTATCTAGGATCTGTTTGAGATTTTGTTCATCACATTGGATGTTCAATGGTAAGTTCACGAGTCTCTTTAAATATTTCCCTCTCTTTTTCACTTGACATATTTATAATGGATTGATGGGTTTTTCCTTTTTTTGATCAAATCCATTCATATAAAAATCAATGGTGATATTAGTGTATGAGAGTCATACAACCTTAATGTGGGTTGTCTATAACTCAACCTTCACGTTCATCGATTATCAAATTGTCATGTGGGCCCCCCAATTTTATCGTGTGTTATTTATAGAATTTCTATGCCATTCCTATAATCATTCAAACTGTTGGGAAATTATCATTAGATATATGTGATTAATCATTTGTTGTTACACCCACAACTCCATCCATTCCATGTAAGATATTATACAATAATTGGGTCTTTTTATTTGATAAGTTTGAGCCACCGTTTGGATGTAATATATAATGAATTTTTAAAGGTTAATATTTTCTATATGAAATGGATTTTTTTTAAAATTTTATATTTCATAATGATAATTATTATGTATTTTTACCAGTTTTCCTAATAATTTAATGTAATTAATATTGATAATTAAATTTGAAATAGAAATAAAAATTATATTATGTTTTTGACTTGACTATAATAAATTTGAATGATTAATTTGTCACCTATTTTTAGTACCCCTTCTTACATTAATGTAAGTTCATAAAATAAACCTTAATTATTAAATAATCTTTAAATGAACTTAAAAGTGGTTTCATGCAACATTTCCTTGTCACGCTAATGAAAGGCAAGGCCCAAAAATGGGCTTATTAATTAATTATGACTTGATGAAAAAATGGCATGCTACATGAACATTTTAAAAAAAATGAAAGGAGATGATTGAACCAAATGAAATTTTTCATGAATTTATAATTAAATAAGAGCGGCCTAACTCGAGATCACCTTGAATTTGTATGGCGGAATTCCATGAGCTCATAGAAAGCATATTCCAATTCAAGAATACAACATTCATAAGTTAAGAACAACCTAGATCCAAATCCTTTTCTATTATTTAATTCCTATTATGACATTATAGGATCCCATACACAATTATAAAGTATCCCTTAGATACACACCATGGATACAACATTGACATGTAGGTTCCTTGGATATAGCCAATAGGTCCCTATCCATGCATTGCTCCATTTTACCTAGAAAGATAACATGTGATTCAGTATGCATCATTTTCCATATTTCCTTGGGTTATTTTACTTATATTAAACTCTTACACTTAACTAAGAAACACTTATTACTATCTTGGGGACCCCTGATATCTACGATACCTTGGTTATTACATTTTAACTTCATTATTATTTGTCATTATAGGGTTCATATCCATAAAATTGACCTTCGCTGTTGTAAATATGTTAATTGATAATAAACTAGTAGTAATAAAATAATGGAATGGTTATGTTCATAGACCACTCAAAGGATGAATTAGGTACTTGGGTATTTAATTACATTGTACTTGTTTACATTATATATGTATGATTTCACACTATTACATTTCCATTACATGGGATTGATATTTTAGAAACCATTGGTGGTTGCCCACTGAGATTTACCTCACACCATATTTGGGTGTTTTTTGGGTACTAGGAGTAGATTAATTTGTTGCATGTGTTATAAAAGGGACGCATATAGCTTTAAAAACATGATCGACTTCTGTTTTGTATGGAGTGTGACACCAGATGACCAAGTTAGATCTCATGATTCATGGGATTTCCATTGTTTTCCTTTTTACTTATATGGAACATGTTATTCTTTCTATCTCATATCCATGATTTAATATATTCTAGTGACATGATATATCATTAGTTGTTTATTTTTTTCCAGTTGTTTGAGTTATTGTTATGATTATCTCTATTTTTTGTAGTTCATTCTACTCCATTATATTTATTATACTATTTTCATATTCTTACATCGTCATTTATGAAGAACGTTGCTAATGAGGACATAGTCTCCCCATAGACACAACCTTGTACCTCATTGCTACTCGGTAGACCCTGGCGTTTTGAGAAATTTACTTGAGGCCAAGTGTCCAACAGATCTCAGGGAACCCATTAAGTGGCTTCTAGTTCAGAGACATCACATGGAATCCTTTTTCATTTGGGTGGGTTCGCTTAGGGCCAGTGGAACTAGGACTGATATCTATATGAAGGAGGATTATTAGGTTATGGATTATTCCAATGGCATCAGATCCATTATTGACTATGATTTATAAGTAGTATGAGACTGGCTCCATATTATATTGAGAATTATTTTTTCTTTTCTTTTCTTCTTGTTATGTAATTTTGGATATGGTAGACATGAGTTAAGCATTTTTTCATATCTTTATTAAAAAATTAGGATTTAGTTCCTACTAATCTTGGTATATGGGATTTACAATGGTAAAATAGGTGGGAATTTCCATTCTATTATTCTAATTTTTTGGTTTCTTTTATCTCCACTTAGAGTAGTTTATTTGTAATATAAATTATTAATTTTTGTGATATATGGCCCATGACTTGTGATATATGGTAAAACTTGGGATCTTGGCCTGGTAAGGAAAGTATTGTTTTAATTATTATGAGTTTATATACTTTGGTTAGGAACATATTATGATGTTCAATTTTAAATATATAGGTGGTGGAGATATTTAATTCTTTGAAATGTAATATTTCATGGTATAAAATTAATTTTTTCATGTGAAATTTTATTATTTTTATATATAAATTTCATGTGACATTTGATATGGGCATGGATCTTTCACAAGTAGGAATATCCTATGTCATGGGGTTAAGTTGATCACAATGTTGGATGTCCTGGTCATTAGATTGAGGAAATTTTTGTTTGATAGGACATGTATTTCTTTGGGGGTTTTGATACATGGATCTGTTGGGGGCAGATAAGAAGTCCATGAGGCCAAGATGTAGTGAGGCATGGCTTTGATAGGAATAGCTAAGGGTTGAGAGGATTCAATACCTTTTACTAATTTACCTATATGTGTTATTTTGATATGTTATGTCTTTTATGACCATGTGATGGTATTGTGTGGGTTCCTCTTAGATATATCACATGGATTGTCAGGCGGGGGATGGTTTGGTTTCACTGGAGCATGAGCTGGTTCAAACTCCTAAGGGATAGGAAGTGAATTTAAATGCTGAGGGACTGTCCCATCAATAAATAGATATTATAGTGTTGGCGGTGTATCCACCAAATCATACCGATTTTATTTTCTGACATGATGAGTTTCTTTGAATAATAATTCTATGGGTTATCAATGTCATTGATCATGGTTTTGTGGGGGAAAATCCTCCTATGGAGTACATAAAATTAATGTTTTAGTCACATAACATGATGTTGTTTTAGGGTGATGTTTGTTCATAGGTAGTTGTGAACTAGATGAATATTATGATGAAGATCTTTAAGTTATTAGATATGCCTCGTAGAATTATAGTGATGTTTGAAAACAACATGAACAAAGGGACGAATAAGTGCTGTGGGGGCATGTTTTTTATGTAAGAATATGTGATAAACTATCCTAGAAGGAAATTGTAGAAATATTCTTATATAATTTATTTCCATAGATTCTATGGATGAAAAGGGATCCATAATTCTTGAGCCTTCAGTATGGCGACATTCCCATCATGGACTATGCAACGACATTCATATAATATTATCACATTGCACATAGTGTGGTCAGTTATAACACCTGGAGGGTGAGGTACATCGATGATGAGTTATGACATGCTATTAAGGTACTTGTTAACATATTTTGGATGGAATCATTCTCAGAGGTAGTTAATCAGGTGCTCATAGTTGATGGAAACTGTAATAATATTTCATACTAAATATGTGCTTTGGATTCAAGTGAAAGCAGTGGTGATGTCTTAGTGTTTATGAAGTGAGCCTGGGATGAGGTCTAGTAGGGGACTTAGGCCAATGAGCATACCACCTTAGGGTGTATTGTCAATATTTTGGATTTGAGTGTGGGAATCTCATACATGTTTGGATGTAAATTCAGTGGCATTCAATGGATTTCTGTGCAATTGGATAGGTCAGGAATCTCATGATATTATATAACCATCCTTATTGGGTTTCCTATAGTCAGGGACCATAGATACTAGTGATTATGTGGTCTCTTTGGGATCAATAACATGTGAGGGTAAAAAAAATTCTACCACATGTGTCAGTCATGGAAGAGATAGTGAGACCTATAAGTGGGGGTATGAATCATTGGCTGGTGCAGCACTGCATGGTGTTTATGATTTAATAAATCATGATTTCGGATAGGTTCATTCCATGGAACTTCTAGAGGCTAAGAATGGATGTGAGCTAATTATGGTCAGAGGTATGTCATGGTAATATCCATGAATATTATTTTTTTGGAATGGCCTCTTGAGGAGTTACCTTTTTTGGTGCATGAGGTAAATATGGTATGAAAATTTACGAAAGATATAGTGGTTATTAGTTTTTAACGGGCATTGGTATGTATGATATATATTTATATATAAGTTTTGAGACATCATGTTTTGTGTTTTATCATTTATAAATGTATTTTTACTATTTTCATGGAATTGGGTCATCATAGAGATATTAGTTATTGGGGTTTTTTAGCATCTGAGAAATCTTTTAGTGCCTCACTTGATTGAGGTGTGAGGAATCAAAACTTAATTTGGAATCAATTGAGATATAGGACCTCATTAGTACCACGTGTGTCATGAGAATGATGTGGGAACCGATGCGATTCGGGTTTCAAATGGGTGCTAGGAATGGGAATGGATCACTTGATGAGGGGCATGAGTGACGATGAATCATTGGAGGACATTTGAGTCAGGGAATATTTGTTTGATGAGGGATTAATTTGAGTTTTGGTTGGGATGATATTAGTGTAAATAACAATTATGTAGGGGATCCCCCCTCCCCCATTCAGGAAGTTGACATTGACTCTAGAGATCAAGGTAGTCTAGGTTGTTTTAATGGGATGGGTATTATCAATACCATCTATGGGTTTAGTTTTATAGCTCGTGGATGAGCTAGGTTAAGGTGGGGCGATTGTAACATCCTATGTTTTTGAATCATGTTGAAAATCAACCTATTGTTGATCATTTTAAATAGTGGGTATTATTTTTCATTTTTTGTTGATTAAAACAAAATTCTAATATATTTATTAACTATATACCATGTTTTTATGTGGGTTCAGTGGTTTAGTTGAAGAATCGGGTGTTTGGAAGACGTCTTAGGACTGTTAAAATCCTGGAGGCCTATTTTGGGGTCATAGGTTAGAGTCCATATTTTAGGGTAAATAATAAGGCATATTACAACTAATTGTGCACCACGATTTTAAAATGATTCACAGTTTTTGGTAAACTGTGTGGGGTGGATCATGGTTGTTTGACAATATATAATGTTTTTAGAGTGGTGTACCACACATATTTTTTTTGTTTTGAGAAATCCATGGGATAATCAACACAGGTATTAACACTTAGTCTGTACCTATGGACTATATCCCACACGATTTGTGAAATGGTTTTAAAAAGAATGTGAGATAAACATGACAGCCCATTAATGTGATGGAAATAAATTTATACACTTCATCTATTTTTCTTATTTCACATATTATACCCTTTAATCTTCCATGGTATTATAATGCAGTTTGAGGAAACTACCATTTTCCTCATTTAGTATATTTTTATCCCATCTCTCTATTAGTTTTCTATTTTCAGATCTTTCATGTGCAATGGAACATCCTTGGTATGGATAACCACACATATCCTTCACATTCAATTCTTTTTACACAACTTTCTAAATCCAACTAAACCAGTTTAATTAATATTCTCGGAGATTAATGGAAACTTTTATTTTTATCAATTCAGTCAAAATAAAATCTCTATATTTTATATGTGTACATATATGAGTCTATGGTAGGTGGGGTATTTTACAGTTTTTTATGTGGTCATTTTGGGGATATGGATTGTAGTATGTTGTTGGTTAATTGATTCAATAGATATTGTTTGACATAAAATAAAAAATATAACCATAATGGATTATGGTGGGCATGCCTGAACCTCATTCTCTCATGTGAAGCATGGTTATATTCCATATACCCCATTGGGTTATTAGACTAGGGTGTGTTATTCATTAATTTGAGTGTTTTAAATTATTGGAAACGGTACAATTCATTTTTACTTAAATTTTTTATAATAGAAACATTATATATATATGGGAATATTTTTATTATATAAATACGAGTTACCCAAATCAATATATATTTTTTTTATGATCACTTAAATTTAATAAATTGATCATATTAAATTTATTTTGTTTTTCTATCTACAATGAATATATATAATTTTTATAATACACAAATGAGACCTTTGGAGTTTTAATAGGATTGGTCAAAGGTTTTGATGGTGTTCCCCATTCAAATGTTAGGCTATTTGATCATTGGGTTGGTCATGGACAAGGTTACATGGGTTATGAGTTCATCAGTTGGGCAGGTATCATATATTTTTGGATAGTGTCAACCATCAGTTGGGCGTCATGGACGTCGGTTGAGGTTTAGAGGCATTCGAGGATGGTGGAATGGCCCTAGATATTTGTATGTGACAAACATGAAATAGATATAAATGGTAATAGGGGAATGAGGTATGAGTTTGATGATGCTTACTTATTAAAATTGGGGATTTACACACACCTTTGTTGGACAAAGATTCTGTTGGAGTTGTGAGTACATAGTTGGACTCAGTGATGAGGTTGTTTTGACCACTCATGTGTGTATAGGCCCTCAGTAGTGCGACATAAGAATGTGTGTTGGTGTTTATTTATATAAAACTCCATGAATAATTTGAGTAACCTTTGGTTAATAGCAATGAAGCTACTATTTTAGGGATGATGTTTTTTGTATTGAGGTTAATGGGCCTCGACTATTTTTGGGAGACTGGGTATCTCCGTTTCTTGGGACATTATCATGTGATACGAAATTGAAATTTATTTGATGAAATATATTGGAAAGCCTCCATATTTTGCAATTTGATCTGACATGTGCATTTAAGTATGGGTCTGAGGGACAAGTTATTTGGTTTTGGAAATTTCTTAAGGATATTGGTACATTGCAGAGACACATGGTGTTAGAAGGTATGTTGTTCTAGGTTTCCTAATTGAGGTGTAATATGAGGTTTCACCTAGGTTCAATGACTTCAAGGGATACCATGTGCTATGGGTGAATGATCCTCAATGATTCAGTTATTCCGGAGTTGGTCGAGGCAGGTTATAGATTCCTGGAGACTATTGAGAACCAGTGACGTCTATATTTATTTACTGCTTGTATTTTTTTAATTACCACCTAATAAAACAATTAGTTAAGGTGTGAGAACATGGGTGGTACCCTACTGATAAACTTTTTGACAACCTATAAGGGACATTTATAATGTGGGTGGACTATATATCTTATTATTTAGGAATGAGATTATCTTCATGAGATGAACCTTACTAGCGGTTAACATGAGATGTTGACTAAATACCTTGAGGTTCATGCCACATTAAGAGTTAATTTTTAGAATCAAATTATTTCCTTTTATGTCATCATGTTATATGTGTATGTAATATGTTGACATTATCCATGGTTAAACCCATATTGAATAATGAAATGAAAGACTTGTAATGTGATCATGCTCTGTTTTAGTTCTACAAGTTGTACGCTAGCATGCTTATTTATTTCTAAAACTTTATTCAGATATAATGCTATTATTTATACTTTATTGATTGTTCATCCTCCATTGGTGGTTCTTGTTCAATTATAGTGATTGTTTACTCTTCCACTTCATGTTATCTTTAAATTTTTCACACTACTAGTATATATATTCCATGAGTGTGTATCCACCCCACTTTCCATCATTACACCATTTCTACTATTCATCATCCTTTGGCATTTGGGCAGGTGCACTTAAGGCTACTAGATCTCAAACTAATAGCACTATTTAGATGTATTATAAGGATATGGAACCTAAACCATCCAACACCATGAAGTAAATATGGTAATTAAGTCAAAGGGATATTGTAAACTCTTGGTGTCAACCCATCAAGATTCCTCATGGTTATTCTTTTGACGTGAGGAGGAACTATGACTTCCCAATATAGTATTAGAGGCACATAAGAGGCATTTATACCTTACTGATAACCTTATCATAGGTCAAAAATGAATAAATATACATTCATCATCCAAACATTCCATCTTATGACAATCATAAAACTACAATACATCATGTTTTAATTCATGATGGGATCATTGTAATGGTAGAAAATGTTTGAAATAAATGTTGAATACTATATCATAGAAAAATCAATTTAATATGACATCACAAACACCATTTCTCCCCCCCACCATCAATTTATATTTGTAAATTTTTTATTAAATATTTATTTGGACATAGCCCATGTGACATCATCATGCTAATTGGTGGGAATGATAAACTGCAATTAAATCCTTCATGGTCCATGAAACTATACACATAAAACCAATCCCTTTATATCTATGTGTTTTTATGGAAATAAGATATATATTCTATATTTTCTATATACACGTTTAGTTCTTGTGATAATTGGTTCCAAAAAATCAAGGGTGGGTTCCTATGGGTAAATTTGTTGGCATGATCCACCTCTCAGGGTTCTCCTTTCCCACATAACTAAACATGAAATTAAATATCCATGTTGAGAAAATTTATTTGTAATTGATCCTTTTTAATGTTTTATTGAGTTGTATGCTCCACAAATCCATCTCTACAATTCAACTGAGCTATTCTATGCAGCATAATCTATGAAACAAGAGACAAAAACTTCATCACCGCATAATTCAAATTGTATAGTAATTAAATGTTCACCAATTACTTAATAAAACCATAAATAACATAAAACCACATCAAAATACCCACGAAAAAAATATAAAACCCAAATAATATCCTTAACCATCCATTGTAACTCAAAGTTCATGACAAAAAATATTCATCAAAGAACTACCCCATACAATCAAATCATATCCCAATGGTTTTAACACTATACTACCATGAATCCCTATCAAAAATTAGTTCATCTAATACCATTTTTTAACAATTGAATCATTTTCAACTCGAAACCCCCCCAAAACATCTCACCATAAGTAATGAAGGGTGTTTCTGATCACAACAGGCTAAAGAAAAAAACTCGGGTATCAAAACTAATGGAGTTGGAAACATTTCACCCTCAAAATATAATAATCTACAGGAGGTTTCCTCCAATAAATATGGAATGAAGCACCTATATAACGAATATCCACATACAATAATAAATATGTGAAAATAATATAAACATTGATATAAATTATTAAAAAAAATTTGATCCAAATATCATTTCTCCAAACAAAAGTATATATGAAAACACATATTACCGAAATATATGAATCCATAATAATATTAATTCCAAAAAGGTTACAAAACCAAAAACAATATCTACTTCTAGAGGACACTCAAAGACCTCCACGGAGTAATCTTATTTGGAATAATTATCACACACTAGTAAATTTACTAATTGATATCAACATCCATTATTTGTTTCTTCTCTAAATTAATGATTTATTTTATTCAAATATAACTTCTTCTTAAAAATTGGCATCATAGATTTCATTATTAACATAAAATGTTTTATATTCTGAAGATAGACATATGTCAATTACATAATTTGACATAACTTTTTTACTATTGTTCCAAAGCACAAGAAAAAATCATCCCCTGGTGTTGATCATATTTCGTCAACAAAGACTTCTCAATCATGATTGGTTATGAATTTCATGTTAAGACTTTTACCAGAGTGAGTATAAAATTTTTTGATCAAGTAAGACTTTACTGGACTTACTTTCTGGAATTAAAAGCGATTAAATTGAGTCTTAATGATACATAAATGATAAAAACACATGATAAGTTGAAGAAAATCCTCATACATAAGATTTGGATAATGTTTTCATAATACTAAACTTTAATATTTTAAATATTATTTTTCCAATCATGGATTTTAAATGTTATAATGTAAAACTATTATGAATTCTATGAAAATATCACCCCCTTTACATTTTTTTTATAATATATTGATGAAGCACACCATAAAAACGTTGATCTATGAATTCAATTTCATACAAATAAATAACTATGAAAAATAAATAAAAATTCAATTTCTCATACCAGGACCACCATATTTACATTTCACATCACAAAAAATTTTGTTTGTACATTGGTTAATTGACTATTGAGAATAATGTAAATCTTTTATCACATCTTATATAATGATAAATTCTCAAAATAATAGTTTCTAAAACAATAGATACACTTTAGAGAATGATATCAATAACTAGTAGTCTCAACACAATTCATGAATCCCATGATTTATTTGTTGACATTATCCAATGAGTTCTCTTGATAAAGAACACAGATAAGAGAATGTGTATAATGAAAATTATTTAAGAACATTACACTTTATATTTTATCATATTAATGATCTTTCATGAAAAACAGTCATGATATTCAATTCACTGTGTGGTTATTTTAATCAATAATACCGTAAATTATTGCAGATATCATGACTGATTTTATATTCTTACCCTTGTGTATTATAGAGATACAAATAAAATTTTTCTAAATACTCCACACATCACCTTTTTATAAGGATCAAGTACTTTGTATATAATGAAACATTAACGGTTGTGGTTAAGGTACATAGTAAAATTATCACATATGAAAAAGTATTATCAAAATTTTAGAGCATTTATAACCACTGCATGATCGTGTTCCTGGGATAAAAATCATTTCTCATGTGTTTGAAATTGGTGAGATCTATAAGCTACTCAAAAATTTCCTTTTATAATAAAACAACATGACCCTATTCCAGATTCATTACAATTACACAGATATACTCCATCATGCCCAATTATAATTTGATCTAAATATAATATCAACTATCATTTTAAACACATTGAAGATTTCCAAAAAATTTTATTACTTTCAAACATCACTCCCTTGAGAGTAATGGTTTTTCTAAGGAAATTAAATCTTAGTAAAAAGTTTTATAAACTATCAAGGTTTTTTGATAAACCTAAATAATTTCATATCATGAAGATTATCCTTTTTACATCTCAATACATTATATATCTAATATTTTTATGACCAAATTATATTCATTATTTAGGATCCATGTGTCCTATTAATTTTAATTCTATAATTTAGATGTTACAATTTAACTATTGTTTATAAATGTAAATATGTTATTGAATAATCCAAATAATAATCACATGATCTTACTGATCAACTTTATATTTTGAACAAACCAATATATAATCCATGAACAATAGGATAATCAAGTCAAAGAAGCAATAGAAAATTTTATTTATAGGTACCACAAATAATATAGAATCATTATTTAAGAAAAATAGTATCATGATATACTCCGTGATTTTATTTCATCATTTAATGTAGTTATTAGGTATAGTATATTTTTAGAGACCCCAAACACGACGTACATGGACATTACATTACTTTTTCGGAATACTCAATACATAAAAAAACCAACACTCAAGGACCGTGTAGAGACATGAATCTTGACTTACATGGACATTACATTACTTTAGAGGAATACTTAATACATAACAAAAATAGACAAACAAGGACCGTAATAGTTTAGTGTCTTTGGAAACTCGGAATATAAACTTCTAATCATGTGGAGATATCTTCAACAACTCACATAACGATCATCCCCTTTTTGTTTCCTTACCTAAAAAATTTCTTTATTTCTAGGGGAAAATAAAACATAAAAATGGTGATCTCAAATGATCAGTAAGGGAAAACATAGATAACATAAAACAATCCATAAACATTTGGAAGCAAAAACTTGAACATGAAATTTAAACATCAAAATATTGAGAAAAGACATAAATCGTGGAAGTACGTAAGGAATATATCATAATGGAACATCAACCATGATAAAATATAATGGGAATAAAACATGTAATTGTGGAAACCATTCAGCACATGATATGATTTCCATAGTATCCAAGGCATTACTGCCAAGACCATCTTAGTGGACAATGTCCCTTTCTGAATCGAGTTCACTCCTCGTTTCAGTCCTGTAACACTGAACCAGATTAACTTACCATTACAGCCATGTCTATATTATGAGATATAAATATCTACCCAATGCATTGGAGGGAGATATAGTTCCCACCCATCTCATAATTTAATCATTCTTATTTGTGACACAACATTAACATAAAACATTCATCATAACCCAATGAATAAAAAGGGTTTCATAAACATCATCCCATCATCTCATAATCCATATAAAACAAATGGAAATTTCATCATATGAAAAGTAAAACCATTTAAATCATAGAGACATTAAACTTGAAACATACACATATTAAATAATGTCATCTTAGATGGAAAATGGTTTTTATAAAACATTATAAATGAATTCTTGAGGAAAATATCCTTTCTTCTTCAAAATCAATTTCATTTCACAAAACGTCATGTAATTTTAAAAGAAAGGTATTTTTTTGAAAAAAGTCATGAAATATTTTGGAGTAAGCTTCATGAAAATAAGGCTTTATAAAACCGTTATAATCCTTTCATGCCATATACGTTAAAAAAATATTCTTCTCGTACTTTTGTCGGAAAAGTCAAAAAGTACCCTGTAGGGTAAATAAAAGAATGATTCCTTCCATACCATGGGGTAAAAGTAAAAATGGGTAAAAATGACATTAAACATAAATGAATACACTTTTATAAAACATGGACATGGATTATATCAATAACCCTATTAAATACTTACGAATAAGCAATCTCAGATAAAAATGTGATTTCCAAAATTATGCCTTACCTTAGGTCTGATATGCTTTGAACTTATCCGAACCTCCTGTATAATGATTTAAATAATGTCATTGAATTGTTACCAAATCATATTCGTGGTTATTATATCATATATAATTCACTTATGAATTTATATTACCCATTCTTTTGTAAATTCGATGTAAAAGCATCATTTTGGGTAAAATCATTTCATTTATCGCACGTGATTCTATTGTTGTTCTTAATATTATTATTTATATCCTGATTTTCTTAATTCCAGAATGTAAGACATGATTTATATGTAATATATATTCATAATATACATATATATATTATAGATCGATAAATGGAATGAAATACACCGTTCATGGAGATGGTAGGTCGTACGTACGCATGAACGTTGTTTTTGTTTCCTTATTGAATTGAATGGAATTAAGTAGATGAAATACATATATATATATATATATATATAAATCCATTATCATTATTATATCATATATTTCATTATTATTCATTATATATACTTTATAATCATTCATGAATGGTTAACATGGAGAATGAATCTTATCGCGTCGTGGAGACGGTAGTCCATACGTACACACGAGCGATGATACCATTCCCATGATCGTGGAATTGTATTTGAGTGTATGTATACTATTTAATAATAAATATCACTTTAAAATAATCATATATATATTTATTATTTACACCATTATACCCATCCAATAAGGTGGTGGTGGAAAATAGATTACACCACGGCGTGGAGACGGTATTCCGTACGTACACACACGGGGTGATTTCGTTTTCCGTTGGATGGATAGATGGTGAAATAGGGTTGTTTCATAAATATAATAACATATATGTATATTAGTGATACTGATTTTATTACCTCATAATTAAAAAACTAAATAAGAATAATTAGAAGAAGAAATAAAGTTGAAATAATCGGTAACAGACATTACCTCTTCTTTGAAGTGCCTCTTCTTAACCTCCTCTTTGGGCCCTAAAGATGGTATTTTAAGAATAACAGGACCTCTAAGATGTTTCTATGGAAGTGTATAAGATAATTCGTCAGGGGTTGGCCGATCTCGAAGGCTCAATGTGGTGTAAGGAAGAGAGGGAGGAGGTGCCTTTTATAAAGGAGGAGAGGGGCACCTTTGGAATAACTAAAACTATTTTCTTATTATAAAGTCAAATTCGGTTTTTAATAGCTCAAAATTAATTTATTTCGAAGATAAGGTGGGTATGGGTTGAAATAATCTCATTCAATAGAATTCAGACAAGTTTAGGTTTCTATTTTATCCTTATCATTTATATTTATCTTTATGTTAAATAATTTTACTTTTACCATGTCTTCTTGTTTTCTTACACTATAAGGTTAATAAACATAGTATAACAAGTAAAAATAACCCTAAGTGGTTCATTATTAATATATATTTCCTTATATAAGTCATTTTGAAGAACCTTAGATTTTTAGGAATAAAATAGAAACTAATAATATAATATTTGTTTTAAAAACTATTTTAGGTCAATTTTGACTCTATTTGGTACTTGATTTTTGTTAAAATCATAACAGCATGATTAGTTCGAAAAAAGTTACTTAAATCAATAATAAAATGTCATATTAACCTATAAAAATAATTTAATTCATAAAAAGTCTCAAATTACATTTATTTGGGTATTTATAATATCAATTATTTTAATATTTCATTATTTAGGTAATTACTGCATAACCATTGTGTCATAAATAACTATAATTATTTAATGTCTAAAAATTATAAATAAAATACCATTAGGTAGGAGATATTTTTATATTTATAATGAATATTTATAGTCGAATTTATCTTATTTATAACCCTATATTAAAAATGATTTAGTTATTAAACGTTGATTTTAACTATTTTAACCCTTCTTTAAATAAATTAATAATAAATGTCGTAATCAAATCTAAGTGGGCATAACTGGTCATAGTTTATTCCTAAGGATGTTTTTGGCCTAATTACACTTATCCAATAGAATTAGGACATTTTTTAGGATAATAATAATATCATTTTAACCCTTAATTACCCTATTTACTTTTAACCGTGGTAAAAAAAAAGTTAAAATGTTACTATTCACCAAAATTTATTTTAATCTCATTGAACCACATTTTAGTTCTTGATATTTACCTTGTTTCGCAGCAATTTGAAATTGAATTCACAGCAATGGTAAAATTTCATTTAAATGAAAAAGTCAATTTTTTAACTACCACTAAGTGGTTTCACTATTCATCGAAAATTGCAGTTTTACTGAAAAATACCAAAAAATATACCTAAGCATTATTTTATATTACGATTTCAAAATTGATGTCTATTTTTACAAATTCAAAACATAGATGTGGCATTAATTAATTTTAAAATTAATTCCCATTTTCAAAACAAATAGCATGTTTTTTTAAGAAACAATAACTATCAAAAGATTGATACTTGTTTATATCCAATTTCAAAGTGAAATTAATTCCAATCACCACCATTGTATTAAATTATAAAAATATATTCTAATTAAACTTTAAACCCAATTAAAAATATAATCTGACCATATAAATTATTGCGATGAAAAAAGTTGTTTTTAATTAAAATATAGCGTGTTTTTACCATTCATTATAATATGAAAGTTATCAGAATAATATGAAAATTTTATCTAAAGTAAATTTTTATATACTTATTCCAAAGAATAATTTTATTTTGTCAAATTGAACTTATAGACATGTCAAAAAATATCTAAAGTGGGTGCGCCATCAAAATGTGGCAAAACTACATTTTTTGAAAAATACTTATTTTACTCGATAAACTGATTCTGTTCTCATACCATGTACTAGAAAATGTGTAAGATGAATAATAATGTTATAAAATTCAAAATGTAGTTGATAATATTCATAATGGGTAGTTCATATAACATATCATTTTTTAGCGAAACTGAGTATTGCCTACAACACAGGTTATCGTGGAAGGTCGTGATTGCGTGTAATGCAAGCCACATCAGGGATGCGTGTAGTGCGAGATCCTTTTGGTGTAGCGTACAACACAAGACATTAATGAAATTAAAAAGAATATTTTTCATAAAATCTTGGGGTGTTACATTCTACCCCCCTTAAAATATATTTTTCCCTTGAAATTCGTCGGGGTTATAAATTGTAACACCCGAGACTTTTATAAGAATTTTTTTTATTTTATATAAATCATCAAAAGAATTTTTCACTACACACAACACTATCTTGGATTGCTTTACACGCAATCGCGACCTTCCTTGATAGCTTGCGTCGTACGCAATACCGAGTTTCACTAAACAATGATATGCTATTAAAATATTATTAAAACTAGCCGTTAGGAATAGTAATAACCACTTTTTGAAATTTTGTAAATTTTATTTTTCAAAATGGACTTCGTTTTTGGATTTCGAATATCAAAATTAGCCTACGGTGAAATTTTGGTATTTATCTGGAAACCTTCAATTTTTGATGAATAGTGAAAACACTAGGTTACTATTTAAAAACCGACATTTTATTGAAATAATTATTTATTTTGTTTAAATTTATTTTGGTCAAAATTTATACATAATACCTATATAAGTTCAATGTAATTCATTGGATTAATTTTATAATAATTTTAGAAATATAAAAATTTTATTCAACTTTTCACCATCTTTTACCCACCTCATAGGAGAATTTGAAAATTTACATAAAACATAATTTTACCACTTCTGTGAGTGGAATTTCAAAAATCCAAGAGACATGGTTGATGTCAGTATGTAAAATTTCATTCAATGAGATGAAAATAATTTTTGGTGAATATTAATATTTTACTTTTTTTTACCACGGTTAAAGGTAAATATGGTAATTAAGGGTAAAAATGTTATTATTATTACCCTAACACATTTTATAATTCTATTTGATAATTTAAATTCGACCAAAAACAACCTTAGGAATAAAATATGTCCATTTAGGCCCACTTGGATTAGATTAGGAAATTTATTATTAATTTATTTAAAGAAGGGTTAAAATAGTTAAAATCAATGTTTAATAAGTAAATCATTTTTAATATAAGGATATACATAAGATAAATTCTACTATAAATATTCATTAGAAATCTAAAAATATTTCATACATAATGATATTTTATTTGTAATTTTTAAACATTATATAATTTAATTTATTTATGACACAATGATGATGTAGTAATTATCTTATTAATGAAATATTGACATAATTGATGTTATGAATACCCAAATAAATTTAATTTGAGAGTTTTTATGAATTCCAATAATTTTCTATGTTAATATGAAAAGTTATTATTGATTTAATTCACTTTTTTCTTACTAATCTTTCTGTTATAATTTTCACAAAAAATCAATTACTAAATAGTGTCAAAATAGACATAAAGTGGTTTTTTTAAACTATTATATTATTAATTGTTATTTTATTCCTAAAAATCTAATGTTCGGCCAAATGACTTATATAAGGATATATATATTAATAATAAACAACTTGGGGTTCTTTTGGCTTGTTATAGTAATTTTATTAACCTTATAGTGTAAGAACACAAGAAGACACGGTAAAAGTAAAATTATTTAACTTAAAGTTAAATCTAAATGATTTGGTTAAAATAGGAACCTAAACTTGTCTAAATTCTATTGGATGAGAGGATTTAGACCAATCCCCACCTTATCTTAGAAATAAATCAATTTGGATCTATTTAAAACTGAATATGTCTTTATAATAAAATAATATTTTTAGTTTTTCCAAAGGTGCCCCTCTCCTCCCTTATAAAAGGGAACCTCCTCCCTCTCTTCCTCACACCACTTTGAGCCTTAAAGCTCGACCAAACCCTGCCAAATTCACTTCTCCACTTCCCTAGAAACATCTTAGTGGTCATGGTCTGCTTCAAAGTCCAATTTTAGTGCCCTAAAAGGAGGTCTCAAAGAGGCGCTTCAAAGAAGAGGTAATGTCCATTACCGATTCTTTCAACTTTATTTTTTCTTCCACTTCTTCTTCATTAGTTGTTTCAATACGAAGTAATAACATCAGTATCAATAATATACTGATATGTTAATATATGTATGAAACAACCCTATTTCACAATATATCCATCCTATGGAAAACGAAATAACCGTGCGTGCGTACGTACGGAAAACTGTCTCCACGTTGGGGTGTAATCTATTTTCCACCACTACCTTACTTAGATGGGTATAATGGTGTAAATAATAATTATATATTATATTGATTCTGAAATAGTATACATAAACTCCATTACAATTTCACGATCATGGGAATGATATCATCGCTCGTGCGTACGTACGGAATACCGTCTCCATGATGTGATGCGACTCGTTCTACATGATCTTCATTGAATAATGATTATATAAATTAATTTAATTAATTAATATGATATATATTACACTAATACCAATCTGGTAATGAGGTATCTATAACCCAAAAATAATAATAAGAATTTATTCGACAAAACACGCATAAGAACAAAAAGCAATAAACACCCGAATAACAAGTAACAATGAAATATTACTAATAAAGAGCTAAGAATATGACCATATATGATATCATAAAAATTATTATGATTATGGAATAATTCAATGAAATTATTTAAACCATTATACAGGAGGTTCGGACACTTACGAAGCAAATCAGATCTAAGGTAAGGGAAAATCTCACAATCTCAATTTTTATCCGAGATTTTTTATACTTCCGAATTTACTGGGGAATATTTATCATCCACATCCATGTTTCTTAAATATGTAATTTTTTTATCCATATACAATAGTTTATATAAAATTTTACCCTTTGGTTAGTTTTTAGTAAATGATATGAAAGGAATCTTTTGTCGTTTTTTCGTACGAGGTACTTTTTGACTTTTCCGACAAAAGTACGAGAAGATTGTTTTTTTAACTTATACAGCATGAATGGATTTTTAAAACTTTATTTCCAAGAAGGTTCCTTTACAAGTTTTCAAGTTTCTTTTTAATCAACTTCTTTTAGTTTAGAATTGTATGACATGTTAAGAAAGAAGAAGTGTTTTTGAAGTAGAAATGATATTTTCCTCAAGAATGGAGTTCAAGTGTTTTATCAAAATTATTTTCCATCTAAGATAATATAGGGTTCTATTTCTATCCCTATTTTTAGATTGATTTGATTATGTTATGATGGAATTATTTTTATGAAGTCCTTTTATCTTATATGGATTATGTTATTATGGAATGATGTTTGAGATTCCCATTTTTATTACTTGGGTTATGAAATGATTTATGATTTTTTGATTTTGTGGCACACATAAGAATGGTATCATTATGAGATGGGTGGGACCTATATCTCACTCCAATGAATTGGGTAAAGATTTTATATCTCATGAGATAGATATGGCTGGAACAGTAGGTTAAACCGGTTCAGTGAAACAGGACTAAAACGAGGAATGAACTCGGTTCAGAAATGGACTTTTTCCACTAAGATACTCTTGGAAATGAGTCTTGACTAATAAAAAATTATTCGCTATGATTATATGTGTATGCCAAAAAGCTTCATGTTTTAGGTTATGATTATTGTGATTACATTTCACTACCATGATTTATCCCATGTTATAAAATTATGATCTCATTTGTAGGTTAAGATTTCCAAATTCTTATGTTCTTACAAATATGATGTGATTGATTTTTCTTTTGTTTACCCTTACTGAGCATTTGAGCTCACCCTTTTGTATGTTTTTCTTTCCCCCAGGTGAGGAAGAAGGTTATTATGTATTATATTCCAAAAGGGACTCTAGATATGATGAAACAAATGGGAGACAATGTACATGCTTTAAGAACAAGTTGTTTATGTTTCCCAGTTTCTAAATACATTATACCTATACGGTCCTTTCATGGTTTTGTTATATGTTGTAATAAGTGTGCTTCAATTTAGAAGTATTAACAGTGTATGTAATGTATGAGTCGTTAAAGTTGGAATCAGAGGCAATGGAGGTAGGAATGAATCTGATCCTTGGGAACTCTCACATGTGAGCGTTGGACGAAGCATGGCTCTCCGCCCAAGGGCTTCATGAAGGAATGGCTGCCACAGGGGATGGTGGTGTGTCCCACCCGGGGGGTGTAGCCACCAATGGAGTGCCCTGATAGGTATCAATTATAGTCCAATAGAAGTAATTTCAAACTATTATAGTTGTTATCAAAGGAATGGTTTAGTCAACCATTGGAAACTAGGGTGTGAAAGACTTAGTAAAAATCATAAGGATAAGTATATGCATAGAACACAATATTAGTGTTTTAGAAATGGCCATGAATAACCTAGGATAAGACCTTGAGTGTGAAATTTTATTCTTGATTATGTGGTTTTCCTATTATAATTAGTGTTTCTAACACTATTCGTCTTGGTTTTAGTCAATGGCTGGAACCCGAAGGAACCGTGTTAATGCGGAATGTGACGGGAAATGCAATGATTGTCCCCCTGAGCAACCAAACGTTATGGGAGCTGGAATGCAAAATCTTGTAGCCATGCTCACACAACTTTCTCAAGATATGAATTATGCAGGACATCCAAACGAGCAAAGGAAGGAGAAAGGTTCTGTTGAATCCTTCATGAGGCAGCGTCCACCTTCATTCATCAGGCCTACTGATCCATTAGTTGCAGAACAATGCATTAGTACTATGGAAAATTTATTTTCAGTTCTTCAATGTTCTGAACAGGATAAAGTAATCTTAGAAGTGTATCGTTAGGAAGGTGATGCTGATCAATGGTGGAATCTTATCAAGAATATGAGGCAAAGAGATGAAATTGAGTCCATGGAATGGGACGAGTTCAAGAACTTATTTTTCAATAAGTACTTCCATCATATTCTTCGAACAAATATGGGGAAGGAGTTTCTTGAAAAAAAGCAAAAGGATGATGAATCTGTTGGTACCTACAAAGAAAATTTTACAAAACATGCAAGGTATGCTTCTGGTATTATTATCCAACCCTAGAAGAAGATCTATCGATTCTTTAGTGGCTTAAAACCAAGTCTTCGAAGGGCGTTAGCCATAAGGGACTTCAATAGCTACGAGGAAATCGTTCGATGTGCTCTCAAAGTGGAGATGGAGATTGGAGTAACCCATCAGTCATATGGGTTTGATAAGAAGAGGAAAATGGAATTCAAAGGAAAATATATATAGCGCACTGAAAAGAAAATGAGTTTTCTTTTATGCTCAATGTGTGGAATGAAACATGGAGGGAGTTTTCTTAAAGGGACAAGTAAATGTTTCAAATGTGGAAAGGAAGGTCATCGGGCATTTTAATGCCGCAATGATGGGAAGAAGATGTCTAGTGATGCGAACAAAGAAAATTATACACAGAGTGCACTTCCTACACTTCAATGTTACATGTGCAAGGAAATGGGACATTATGCCAATAAATGCCCTAATCCAAGGGTTGTTGATGATGATCGACGTCAACAAACTCTTAAGGCTAAAGACAAAGGAAAGTCGCATGCAATTTCTATTAGCGATGTGGAGTGCGATAACAAAGTGGTGAAAGGTACACTTACCATCCACTATAAAGTAGCAAAAGTTTTATTTGATTCTGGATCCACCCACTATTTTATTTCTGAAGAATTTTCTAAGGGTATCACCATATTACCTCAACAATTAGTTGTTGAGTTAGATGTGACAACCCCTAATGGCACAACAGTCGCATCAAATATTTATAATTCATCTCCGATTGAAGTTTGTGGGAAAGTGATTCATGAAAATATTTTGATCCTTCCTATAGTAGAATTTTATGTGATTCTTGGAATGGATTGGCTTCCTTTATATAGATCTCATATCAATTTCCAAATAAGGGAAGTCAAATTTAATATTCCAGATCAATCTATGATCGTCTATCGATGCAAGGATGAACATAACCTTCCAGTGGAAATTTCTTCCATATTATGGGTCTTGATTACACTAAATGAAGGTTATTTATCTCAAATGGTTGGTGAGAAACTCATGAATAGGAATATTCCCATTGTTCGGGATTTTACGATGTCTTTCCGGAGGAATTTCAGGGTCTTCCACCACATCGTGAAGTTGAGTTTTCAATAGAAATCGTACCGGGTGCTTTGCCTATTTCAAAGAGACCTTATAGAATGGACCCAATTGAGATGTAGGAATTGAAAAAGAAACTCCAAGAGAATATTGATAAGGGGTTCATATGGCCTAGTGCGTCACCTTGGAGAGAACATTTTCTATTTGTTGAGAAGAAATATGGATCAATGAGACTCTGCATTGATTATCGAGAACATAACAAGATAACTATCAAGAACAAATATCCTCTCCCATGCATTGATGACTTATTTGACCAACTACACGGAGCTCAACACTTTTCCAATATTGATCTTCGTTCGGGGTATCATCAATTAAGGTTCAAAAGGGAGGATATACCAAATATGACTTTCCGTACAAGGCATGGACACTATGAATTTATAGTGATGCCATTTGGTCTTACTAATTCCCCTGCTATCTTCATGGATCTGATGAATAGAGTCTTTAGAGACTATCTTGATCAGTTTGTGGTAGTCTTTATAGACGATATTCTTGTGTATTCAAAGAGAAAGGAAGAAGATGAAGATAACTTGAGAATTATATTGAAGACCCTGAGAAAGGAGAATATTTATCCCAAATTTACCAAGTGTGAATTTTGGCTTCAAAGATTTGCATTTTTGGGTCACATAATCTCAAAAGAGGGGATATTTGTAGATCCAGCAAAAACAGAGGTTATCGAAAGACGGTCGAGACCAACAATAGTAAATGAGATCTAAAGTTTTCATGGTTTGGCTAGATATTATCGATGTTTTGTGAAAGATTTCTCATGATTATCTAATACACTCACCAATTTGACTCGGAAAGGAGTTTAGTTTGTTTGGACGGAGGAATGTGAAGAGAATTTCAAGGAGTTGAAAAGAAGGTTATCCAGTGAACCAGTACTCACACTTCCTTGTAGTGGAGAAAGGTTTGTGATCTATAGTGATGCATCCAAGAAGGGATTGGGGTGTGTTCTCATGAAAAATGATATGGTGATCTCTTATGCCTCACGACAGTTGAAAATCAATGAGAAAAATTACCCAACTCATGATTTGGAGTTAGCTGCGGTAATCATTGCATTAAAGATTTGGAGGCATTGTCTTTATGGAGAAAGGTGTGACATTTATACTGATCATAAAAGTTTAATGTATATTTCCGCACAAAAGGAGATGAATATGCGCCAATGAAGATGGTTAGAGCTGATTAAGGATTATGACTGCTCAGTCCATTACCACCCTGGGAAAGTAAAAAAGGTGGCATATGCATTAAGTCGACAATACCATGCTAGTTTATCCATGATGAGGATCACAAAAGATCCAATATTTATTGATTTTAAGAGGATGGATCTTGGAATTATAATTGATGGGGGAAAAATCTTATCTTTCTCAAATAAATGTTCAACCATCTATACATGTGAATATTAAAGAGGCATATCAAGAATATGTAGATTTACAAAAGAAGGTGAGAAAGGTTCTTGAATTCAACCTTGATTGTGATGGGATAATGAAGTTGAGGAATCAATTTGTGTTCCTCCCAACCCCGAATTAAATAAGGAGCTGCTGCATGAGGCTCATAATTCTTCATTCTCAATTCATCCAGGAAGCACGAAGATATATAGGGACCTGAAAGAGTACTTCTAGTGGGATGGCATGAAAAGAGATTATGCTGAAAATGTCTCTCGATACTTGGTTTGTCAGCAAGTTAAAGATGAGAGACAGATGTCTAAGGGGATGTTACAACCATTACTCATACCCGAATGGAAATGGGAAAACATCACTATGGACCTTGTCACAGGACTTCCTAAAACATCCAAAGGCAACAATGCTATCTGGGTCATAGTTGATTGTCTTACAATGTCTTCACACTTCATTTCAATTATAGAGGATTTCTCTCTGGACCAGCTTGCCCGGATATATGTAAAAGAAGTTGTAAGATTTCATAGAGTACAACTTTCTATTATATCTGATCGGGATCCGAGGTTTTCCTCAAAGTTCTGGCGAAGTATTCAGCATACTCTAGATACAGAGTTTAGTTTCATCACTTCTTATCATCCTCATACATACGGTCAGTCTGAGAGGACAATTCAAACTCTAGAAGATATGTTGAGAGCTTGCTCTATGGATTTCAAAGGTGGTTGGGATCAACACCTACCTTTGGTGGAATTTTATTATAATAATAGCATTCACTCCAGTATTCAGATGGCTCATTATGAAGATCTTTATGGAAATAAATGCTGGACTCCAACTTGCTGGGATGATGTTGGGGAAAGAAAGCTATTAGGACCTGATCTTGTTGATGAGATGGCAGAAAAGGTCCGATCTATTCAACAACACATAAGACTAGCTCAGATTCGACCAAAAAGTTATGTCGATAACCGAAGAAAAGACTTAGAGTATGAAGTGGGTGATAAAGTGTTCTTACGAATATCTCTTTGGAAGAGAGTAATGTGATTTGGAAAGAAGGGATAGTTGAGCCTTTGGTATATCGGTCCTTTCGAAATACTGGATCGTGTTGGGAAGGTAGCTTACCGAAGGGTGCTTCAACCGAATCTCTCTAATGTTCATGATGTGTTCCATGTATCTCTCCTGAGAAAGTACATACCTGATCCTTCACATGTACTCTGCTCAGAAGTTGTACCATTGGAACAAGATCTTTCTTATGAAGAAATGCTGATAGAGATTCTCGATCGTAGTGAAAAAGTCCGACGGAACAAAACCACTCTCTTGTTGAAAGTTTTATGGAGTAACCACCAATTAGAAGAAGCTACATGGGATCTTGAGGATATTATGAGGGAGTGGTATCCTTATCTTTTTGTTAAAATGTGACAAATTTCGAGTGTGAAATTCATTTTAAGGGGGGTAGAATGTAGCACCCGAGACTTTTATAAGAAATATTTTGTTTTTATTTTATATAAATTGTCAAATTAATCTTTCACTACACACAACACTATCTTGGCTTTCTTTACACGTAATCATGACCTTCCTTGATAGCTTACATCGTACGCAATATCGAGTTTCACTAAACAACGATATGTTATTAAAATATTATTAAAACTACCTGTTATTAATAGTAATAACCACTTTTTGAAATTTTGTAAATTTTATTTTTCAAAATGGACTTCGTTTTTGGATTCCAAATATCGAAATTATCCTAGGGTGAAATTTTGGTATTTTTCTGGAAACATTAAATTTTTGATGAATAGTGAAAACAGTGGGTTACTATTTAAAAACCGACTTTTGATTTTGATAATTATTTATTTTATTTAAATTTATTTTAGGTCAAAATTGATACATAATACCGATATAAGTTCAATGTAATTCATTGATGTAATTTTATAATAATTTTAGATATATAAAAATTTTATTAAACTTTTCACCGTCTTTTACCCACCTCCTAGGAGAATTTGCAAATTTACATAAAACATAATTTTACCACTTCTGTGAGTGGAATTTCAAAAATCCGAGAGACACGGTTGATGTCAGTAAGTAAAATTTCGTTCAATGAGATGAGAATAATTTTTTGTGAATAGTAACTTTTTACTTTTTATTACCATGGTTAAAAGTAAATATGGTAATTAAGGGTAAAAATGTTATTATTATTACCCTAACACATATCCTAATTCTATTAGATAAGTTTAATTCGACCAAAAACAACCTTAGGAATAAAATATGACCATTTATGCCCACTGGGATTAGATTAGGACATTTATTATTAATTTATTTAAAGAAGGGTTAAAATAGTTAAAATCAATGTTTAATAAGTAAATAATTTTTATATAGGGGTATACATAAGATAAATTAGACTATAAATTCTAATTAGAAAGCTAAAAGGATTTCCTACATAATTATATTTTATTTGTAATTTTTAGACATTAAATATCTTAATTTATTTATGACACAATGATGATGCATTAATTATCTTATTAATGAAATATTGACATAATTGATGTTATAAATACCCAAATAAATGTAATTTGAGACTTTTTATGAATTTAAATAATTTTATACATTAATATGACATGTTAGTATTTATTTAATTCACTTTTTTCGGACTAATATTTCTATTATGATTTTCAAAAAAATCAATTACTAAATAGTGTCAAAATTGACATAAAATTGTTTTTAAAACAAATATTATATTATTAATTGTTATTTTATTCCTAAAAATCTATGGTTTGACCAAATGACTTATATATGGTTATATATATTAATAATAAATAACTTGGGTTTATTTTGGATTTTTATAGTATGTTTATTAACCTTATAGTGTAAGAACACAAGAAGACACGGTAAATGTAAAATTATTTAACTTAAAGTTAAATCTAAATGATAAGGTAATAATTGGAACCTAAACCTGTCAAAACTCTATTGGATGAGATTATTTCGACCCATCCCCACCTTAGCTTCGAAATAAATCAATTTGGATCTATTTAAAACTAAATATGACTTTATAGTATAATAATATTTTTAGTTTTTTCAAAGGTGCCCCTCTCCTCCTTTATTAAAGGGAACCTCCTACCTCTCTTCCTCACACCACTTTGAGCCTTCAAGCTCGGCCAACCCCTGAAAAATTCTCTTCTCCACTTCCCTAAAAACATCCTAGAGGTCCTGGCCTTCTTCAAAGACCACTTTTGGTGCCCTAAAAGGAGGTCTCAAAGAGGTGTTTCAAAGAAGAGGTATTGTCCATTACCGATTCTTTCAACTTTATTTCTTCTTCCACTTAATCTTCATTAGTTGTTTCATTATAAAGTAATAACATCATTATCACTCATATAATGATATGTTATTATATGTATGAAACACACGTATTTCACCATATATCCATTCTACAGAAAACGAAATCACCGCGCGTGCGTACGTACAGAATACTGTCTCCACGCCATGGTGTAATCTATTTTCCACCACCACCTTACTTGGATGGGTATAATGATGTAAATAATAACTATAAATTATATTGATTTTGAAATAGTATACATACACTCCATTACAATTTCACGATCATGTGAACGGTATCATCGCTCGTCCGTACGTACGGAATACCATCTCCACGATGTGATGCGACTCATTCTACATGATCATCATTGCATAATTATTATATAAATGAATTGAATTAATGAATATGATATATATTACACTAATACAATTATGGAAATGAGGTATCTATAATGCAAAAACAAGAATAATAATTTATTTGACAAAACACGCATAATAACAAAAATCAATAAACACCCAAATAACAAGTAACACTGAAATATTACTAATAAGAAGCTAAGAATATGACCATATATGATATCATAACAATGAGTATGATTCTGGAATAATTCAATGACATTATTTAAATCATTATACAGCATGTTCAGACACTTACGAAGGTAATCAGACCTAAGGTAAGGGAAAATCCCGCAATCTCAATTTTTATCCGAGATTGTTTATTCTTCAGAATTTACAGGGGAATATTTATCATCCACATCTATGTTTACTCAATATGTAATATTTATATCCTTCTAAAATATTTTAAATCCAATTTTACCCTTCAGTGTTTTTTAGTAAAAGATATTAAGGGAATCTGCTGTCATTTTTTCGTACGAGGTACTTTTGGACTTTTCCGAAAAAAGAACGAGAAGAATGTTTTTTTAACATAAACGGCAGGAATGGATTTTTAAAACATTATTTTCAAGAAGCTTACTTTACATGTTTTCATGTTTATTTCTAATCATCTTCTTTTAGTTTAGAGTTTTATGACATTTTAAGAAAGTAAAAGTGTTTTTGAAGTAGAAAGGATATTTTCCTCATGAATGGAGTTCAACTATTTTATAAAACTTATTTTCCATCTAAGATAATGTAGGGTTCTGTTTCTATCCCTATTTTTACATTGATTTTATTATGTTATGATGGAATTATTTTTATGATGTCAGTTTATCTTATATGGATTATGTTATGATGGCATGATGTTTAAGATTCCCATATTTATTACATGGGTTTTGCAATGATGTATGATTTTATGATTTTGTGGCACACATAAGAATGATAACATTATGAGATGGCCGGGACCTATATCTCCCTCCAATGCATTGGGTAAAGATTTTATATCTCATGAGAAAGACATGGCTGGAACGGCAGGCTAAACCGGTTCAGTGAAACATGACTAAAACGAGGAATGAACTCGGTTCAGAAATGGACTTTGTCCACTAAGATAGTCTTGTCAATTAGTCTTGACTAATAAAATATGATTCTCTATGATTATGTGGGTATGCCACAAATCTTCTTGTTTTATGTTATGATTATTGTGATTACATTCCACTACCATGATTTATCCCATGTTATGAATGTATGATCTCTTTTTCAGGGTAAGATTTCCAAATTGTTATGTTCTTATGAATATGATGTGATTGATTTTTCTTTTGTTTACCATAACTGAGCATTAGAGCTCACCCTTCTATATGTTTTATTTCCACCACGTCATGAAGAAGGTTATTAAGTAGGATATGCCAAAAGGGACTCTAGATATGATGAAATAAATGGGAGGCAATGTAGATGCTTTATGAACCATTTTTTTATGTTTCCCAGTTTCTAAAGACACTATACCTATACGGTCCTTTAATGGGTTTGTTATATGTTGTAAAAATTGTGCTTCAATTTTGAAGTATTAACAATGTATGTAAAGTATGGGCCGTGATATAAATGGTTTACTACTCTAAAGTTTCTTTAATAAAAACCTGCATCATAAAAAAGGAATACCAAAACTTGGATGTTAAAAACGAAGGTATGAAACGTAACGGTTACCCATTTTAACTCATCACTGGGTTTCAATGTAGGAGAATGTAGGAGAAAGTATGGATATGTATGAAAAATATTACCATCAAGTTCTGATGGAGAGTGGTAAAGAACATGGATATGAAAAATCCAACAATCACAAAGCCATAAATTTGTGATGATCTAGGGTACCATCTGATTCATCAAATATAAGGGCACTAGGACAATCTTTTTTGTTTTCAGATCATTTCCCTAATGTTGAAGAATTTGAATTAGAATAAATACTTACTTTATTTTTGTACAATCTCACTGTTGTTTGTGCCTTGAACAATTTGCGCTTCATCTCTTAAAGAAATGAAGTTGAATTTTTTATTCGTGAAGTGTTAGTAGATCATGTGATGGAATGAAGGTTCATTCCATCTGTCTCAAACAAAAGGTTAGAAAAAGTTATTAAAGATACATAAGTCAATCTGTAGTGAGATTAATAATATATGGTTCCTAAAATGGACTTATAATTCTCATATCATACTTCTTAACATAATATAACTAGTTTCTACTAAACAGGTACTTCCTGTATGCCAATGGTAGGCGATAAAGGCATGTTGCACTTCGGTTGTGGGTTCGATTCCCACAGCCTTGTCCAACGCGATGGGCTGTCGCCCGTCCTGCAGGTTTTCCTTTTTCTATAACTACATTAATATAACATCCCATCAATAATATTGAAAAATGTTCTATCCTTAAACAATAATATCTTATGTCCAACATAATCCATTCCAATCTTTAGGCTTATCTAAAATACTTCGGTCCAAGATTATAGTATAAAGGAAACGATTACTTGAAATGTCATCAACCAAGCATGTGAATACCATAATTTATCCCCCATATATCTTGTCGGTCACATTCCAATCATGTGAATACATTAATAATTTATTCTCTTGAAAAATGAATACCCATTTAACCTAAGTGAAAACATGAATGCGGTCAAAAGTTGACTCTTTCCGCATACCAAAATCCAAAAATTATATATACTCAAACCATGATATAACCTTCTCCTTATATCAGTCATGAGCTCATGAATACTATCAAACATTTAATTTTCTCTGTGTCCCTTCATTATGCGCATATCATCTACATTCCAAAAATATCTGAATATCTTTTCATGGTTACTGGTACCATTCATCATACACTTTCAAAACATAAGGAATGGAAACAGTGTAACAATCCCTAGATGTCTCTTTATTCCATAGTACCATGAGATTACTTATACAACATTACACTTGATGAACATTTAATCATTCCAATACCTTCTTAAACCATTGACTGAGCTTCAACAATTCTTTCATCTCACGTATCATTTGTAGTCTCTTCATCATCATCAACATAAATACTACCCATACGACCATACTGATTCACTTCATGAGACTTTCCCTTAGGGCATTGGTTTGTATAATTCCCGTACATTCCACATTTAAAACATTAAACAATTGTTGATGTCGTAGAAATACCATTATCCTCATCCATAGTGTTAGAAGAACCTTTTCCTTTACACTTACTGGCTTTGTGTCATTATTTTGCACACCTAAAGCATCTTCCAGTTCCTTTGAAACATTCTCCTTGATGCCTCTTCCCACATGATTTACATAGGGGAAGTTGAACTTTTTTTCCTCTATGATCATCATGAAACTCCATCTTTCTCTTATTAGGTGAGTAAGGAAACTTACCAAATTTGAGTTTATTGATCATATTATGATATTGCTGATTCGGAAAAATAAGGATGTTTGGAATTCCAAATCCCATTTCATTTGGTTGATCATGAATAATATCATTCCATTATCCATCATATCCTCCATTATCGTGAATCATCTTGTTTCCGGCCATTTTCTAAAACCCAAAAAGAATAGTGTGAGAGGAAAAAATCATAATAAAGGGGGATTAACTTCAATATCTAACATCATAGGTTTAATATAACATCGTTACCATAATTCTAGGACTATAACCTATACTTATACTTATCCTTAGGGATATCCTTAGACATACCTTAGAAATATCTCTAGAGATCTCACTAAAGTTTTCGCATCCTAGTTTCCAAAGGTTGACTAAACCATTCCTCTGATACCAACTATAGAGACCTGAATCTTGAAGTACATGGACATTACATTACTTTAGAGGAATACTGAATACATAACAAAAATAGACACATAAGGACCGTAATAGTTTAGTTTCTTTGGAAACTAGGAATATAAAATTCTAATCATGTTGAAATATCTTCAACAATTCCCATAACGATCTTCCCCTTTTTGTTTCATTACCTAAAACATTTGTTTGTTTCCTAGGGAAAATAAAACATAAAAAGGGTGAGCTCAAATTCTCAGTAAGGGAAAACATAGATAACATAAAATAATCCATAAAAATTTTGAAGCAAAAACTTGAAAATGATATTAAAACATCAAAATCATAAGCAAAGACATAAATCGTGGAAGTACGTAAGCCATATATCATAATGGAACATCAACCATGATAAAATATAATGGGAATAATACATGTAATTATTGCAACCATTCAGAACATGTTATGATTTCCATAGTATCCAAGACATTACTACCAAGACCATCTTAATGGACAAAGTCACTTTTTGAATCGAGTTCACTCCTCATTTTAGTCTTGTAACACTGAACCAGATTAAATTACCCTTCCAGCCATGTCTATCTCATGATATATAATTCTTTACCCATTGAATTGGAGGGATATATAGGTCCCACCCATCTCATAATGAAATCACTCTTACTTGTGCCACAAAATAATCTTAAAACATTCATTATAACCCAAAGAATAAAATGGGTTTCATAAAAATCATCCCATCATCTCATAATCCATATAAAACAAATGGAAATTTCATCATAAGAAAAGTGAAACCATGTAAATAATAGAGAAATTAAACTTCAAACATACACATATTAAATAATGTCATCATAGATGGAAAATGTTTTTGATAAAACATTTGCAAATGAATTCTTGAGGAAAATATCCTTTCCTCTTCAAAATCAATTTCTTTTCACAAAACGTCATGCAATTTTAAAAGAAAGAGATTTTTTTGAAAAAATTCATGAAATATTTTGGAGGAAGCTTCATGAAAATAAGGCTTTATAAAACCCTAAAAATCCTTTCATGACGTATACGTTAAAAAAACATTCTTCTCGTACTTTTCTCGGAAAAGTCAAAAAGTACCTTGTAGTGTAAAAAAAAGAAATATTCCTTCCATACCATGGGATAAAAGTCAAAATGGGTAAAAAGGAAATTAGAAATACATGAATACACTTTTATAAAACTTGGATATGGATGAGAGCAATAACCCCAGTAAATACATACGAATAAGCAATCTCGGATAAAAATGAGATTTGCAGAATTATCCCTTACCTTAGGTCCGATATGCTTTGTACGTATCCGAACCACCTGTATAATGATTTAAATAATTTCATTGACTTATTAAATAATCATATTAGTTGTTATGATATAATTTATAGTTCACTTATAACTTCATATTACCGGTTCTTTTGTAAATACTATGTAAAAGCAGCGTTTTGGGTCAAATCATTTCATTTATCGCACGTGTTTCAACTTTTTGTTCTTAATATTATTACTTATATCCTGATTTACTTAATTCCAGAATTTTAGATATGATTTATATGTAATATATATTCATCATATACATATATATATGATAGATCGATAAATGGAATGAAATACACCGTTCATGGAGACAGTAGGTCATACGTACGCATTAACGCTGTTTTCGTTTCCTTATTGAATTGATTGGAATTATGTAGATGAAATACATACATATATATATATATATAAACAGAAATCTAGTATCATTATTATATCATATATTTCATTGTTATTCATTATATATACTTTATAATCATTCATGAATGGTTAACATGGAGAATGAATCTCATCGCGTCGTGGAGATAGTAGTCTATACGTACACACGAGCGATGAGACCATTTCCATGATCGTGGAATTGTATTGGAGTGTATGTATACAATTTCAGAATAAATATCACTTTACAATAATCATATATATAGTTATTATTTACACCTTTATACCCATCCATGTAAGGTGGTGGTGGAAAATAGATTACACCACGGTGTGGAGACGGTATTCCGTACGTACGCACGCGCGGTGATTTCATTTTCCGTAGGATGGATAGTTGGTGAAATAGGGTTGCTTCATACATATAATAACATATCAGTATATTAGTGATACTGATGTTATTACCGCATAATGAAACAAATAAATAAGAATAAGTAGAAGAAGAAATAAAGCTGAATAAATCGGTAACGGACATTACCTCTTCTTTGAAGCCCCTCTTCTAAACCTCCTCTTTGGGCACTAAAGATGGGTTTTTAATAATACAAGGACCTATAGGATGTTTCTAAGGAAGTGGAGAAGATAATGTTTCAGTTTTAGGCCGAGCATGAAGGCTCAAAGTGGTGTGAGGAAGAGAGGGAGGAGGTTCCCTTTTATAAGGGAGGAGAGGGGCACCTTTGGAATAACAAAAAATATTAACTTTTTATAAAGCCATATTCGGTTTTTAATAGCTCCAAATTGATTTATTTCGAAGATAAGGTGGGTATGGGTCTAAATACTCTCATATAGTATAATTTATACAAGTTTAGGTTTCTATTTTAACCTTATCATTTAGATTTTTCATTTAGTTAAATAATTTTACTTTTACCGTGTCTTCTTGTTTTCTTACACTATAAGGTTAATAAACTTACAATAACAAGCCAAAAGAACCCCAAGTGGTTTATTATTAATGTATATATCCTTATATATGACATTTTGACGATCCTTATATTTTGAAGAATAAAATAACAATTAATAATATAATATTTGTTTTAAATACTATTTTATGTTAATTTTGACACTATTTGGTACATGATTTTTGTGAAAATTATAAAAGCATGATTATTTCAAAAAATGTTACTCAAATCAATATTAACATGTCATAGTAACCTATAAAATTAGTTTAATTCAAAAAAAAGGCTCAAATTACATTTATTTGGGTATTTATAATATCAATTATTTTAATATTTCGGTATTTAGGTAATTTCTACATCACCATTGTGTCATAAATAACATATATTACTTAATGTCTAAAAAGTATAAATAAAATACCATTAGGTAGGAAATATTTTTATCTTTCTAATTAATATTTATAGGAGAATTTATCTTATGTATAACCCTATATTATAATGTTTTAGTTATTAAACTTTGATTTTAACTATTTTAACCCTTCTTTGAATAAATTAATAATAAATGTCCTAATCTAATCCAAGTGAGCCTAAATGGTCATATTTAATTACTAAGATTGTTTTTGGTCAGATTACAAATATCCAATAGAATTATGACATGTGATAGGGTAATAATAATATCATTTTTACCCTTAATTACCCTATTTACTTGTAACCGTCGAAAAAAGGGAAAAAGTTACTATTCACCAAAAATTATTTTCATCTCATTGAACCACATTTTAGTCCTTGATATTAATCGTGCCTCTCATATTTTCTTAATTAAATTCATAGAAGTGGTAAAATTTCATTTAAATGAAAAAGTCAGTTTTTTAACTACCATTTAGTGGTTTCACTATTCATCGAGAATTGTAGTTTTTCAGAAAAATACCAAAAATTCAGCATAAGAATTATTTGATATTCCTAATTCAAAATTGATTTCTAATTTTCCAAACTAAAAACATAGAAGTGGAATTAATTAATTTTAAAATTAATTCCCATTATCAAAACAAATAGCGTGTTTTTTAAGAAACAATAACTATTAAAAGATTGATGCTTGTTTATATCCAATTTCAAAGTGAAATTAATTCCAATGACCAACATTGTATTAAATGGAAGAAATATTTTCTAATTACACTTTAAACCCAATTAAAATGATAATATATCCATATAAATTATTGCAATTAAAAAAGTTGTTTTAAATTAAAATATAGCTTGTTTTCACTATTCACTAAAATATGAAAGTTATCAGAATAATATGAAAAATTTATCTGAATTAAATTTTTATATCCTAATTCCAAATAAGAATTTTATTTTGTCAAATTGAACTAATATACATGTAAAAAATAATATTTAATGTGGGTGCGCCATCAAAAGGCGGCAAAACTACATTTTTTTAAAAAAATACTTATTTTACTTGAAAAGTTGATTCTGTTCTCATACCATGTTCCAGAAAATATGTAATATGAATAATAATGTTATAAAATTAAAAATGTAGTTGATATTACTCATAACAGTTAGTTCATATAACCTATCGTTGTTTAGCAAAACACAGTATTGCCTACAACACACGCTATCGTGGAAGGTCGCGATTGTGTGTAATGCAAGCCAAGTTAGGGATGCATGTTGTGCAAGCTCCTTTTAGTGTAGCATACAACACAAGACACTAATGAAATTAAAAAAAATATTTTTCATAAAATCCTTGGGTGTTACAGATCGTAATAGTTCAGTGTCCTTCGAAACTCGGAACATAATCTTCTAATCATGGTGAATGATATTCAACATCTCCCATAATAATCTTCCACTTTTTTTTTCTTACCAAAAACATTTCTTTATATCCCGGGGAAATGAAAACATATAAATGGTGAGCTCAAATTCTCATTATGGTTAAGTATGGAGAAAATAAAACCAACCATATACATTTGAACTTAAAAACATGTACATAATGTTTAAACTTCAAAATCTTGAGCAATGAAATAAAACAAGGTAGTACTTAAGGCATAGATCATAATGGAACATCAATCATGATAAAATAGCATGGGAATGAAACATGTAATTGTGGAAAAACATTAATAACTTAATATTATTTCTATAGTAGCCAAGGTATTTCTTTCAAGACCATATTAGTGGAAAAATTCCCTTACTGAATCGAGTTCACTCCTCGTTCCAGTCTTGTATCACTGAACTAGATTAAATTTCTATTCCATCCAAGTCTGTCTCACAGGATATAAATCATTACCCAATGCATTGGAGGGAGATATAGGTCCCACCCATCTCATAATGAAATCATTCTTATGTGTGCCACAAAATAAATATAAATCATTCATCATAACCCTAAGAATAACATGATTTTCATAAACATCATCCCATCAACACATAATACATATACTACAAATGGATATCATTTTATCATAATAAAAGTGAAACAATTTAAATCATAATGAAATTATACTTGAAACACAATCATACTAAATAATGTGATCTTAGATGGAAAATAGTTTTGACAAAACACTTGAAATGAATTCTTGAGGAAAATATCCTTTCATCTTAAAAATAATTTACTTTTTACATAATGCCATGAAATTTTAAAAGAAATGGATTTTGTTGAAAATAATCATGAAATCTTGTGGAGGAAGCCTCATGAAAAAAAGGAGTTATGAAACAGTAAAAATCCATTCACGCCGTATAATTTAAAAAAACATTCTTCTCGTACTTTTGCCGGAACAGTCAAAAAGTACTTCATATGGTAAACAAAAGAAAGATTCCTTCCATATGATGTGGTAAAATTAAAAAAAGGTAAAAATGACAATAAACATACATGGAAGAAAAGTAAACATTTTATGAAATTTTTTTAGAAAATATGGACATGGATGATAAAAATAACCCCAGTAAATACTTATGAATATACAATCTCAGATAATAATGAGATTGGAATTATTATCCCTTACCATATGTCCAATTTAATACGTATGTGTCCGAGACTCTTCCTCGACGGGCCTCCTTTAAACTTTTTCTTAGGGAACAAGAGTTTGTCTTTTGAGAAGATGAGAACCTCTATGATATAACTAGAGACGTTGAGAAAAGTAATTGGTAAGGTTTGGCCGAGGTTCAAGGATCAAAATGGTGTGTAGAGGAGAGGGAAGGGGTGCCCTTTTTATAAGAGAGGAGAGGGGCACTTTTGGAAACCTCAAAAATATTAATTTATAATAAATTCAAACCCCACATAAAAACATCCAAAATTACCCAAATCCAAACATAGATGATATAGGGTTTTAATATCATCAAACAATAAAATTTATACATGTTGGTAATTTATTTTAAACACTATCAACTTTATTTATCCTTATTTAATCTATTTAATTTTCTTTGTGGTTATAAGATTCTAATTTTTAAATTGTTATAAATAATTACTTATTTGTTGTGAATTTTCCATAATTGGATAATTTATTCCATTGTAGACCATATAAATTTCAATTTATAATTTTTAAATTTTTTTGTGATTTTTAAACAATTTTATAATATGTAATTTTTATAAAATAACAATAAAGTCAAATTTTGAAATTATTCATTTATTTTAATTTAAATAAAAGCCACAAAGAGGATATATTCTAACCAAAATTTTTTAATAGATTTATAAAATGTCAAATATGTCTAGAAAAATCATGTATCGCATTAAATAGTTCATAAAATATTTATTTTAATATTTTTAAAACCATTTCTTTGGTATATCTCTTATTAAAATAATTAGTACAATATGATTGTATAATTATTTAATATACATATTAATTGCATAAAAGTTTAAAATAATATCCTTTAATGAAGATAAATATCAAAGAATTTATAATAAAAATTTTACTCGAATTTATCATCTTAAAATAACAACATGTAAATTGTTATATTTATTAAATTATTAAAATGAAAACTTTGGAATAATTTAAAATAAAATAATATATGTTTCATAATCACCTTAATAAGGATCCAAATGGTCAAAAATTATTCTATTGGATGGTCAGGGTTTATATATACACTACCAAAAAGTTTTGTTCTGATTTTTGGGCCTTTTGAAATGTATTACTATTTCAATAAAAACTATATTATTGATTTATCAGCAAATAAATAATTTATGCATCATTAATGTATAAGATAATAAGGTAATTAAATAACTCTAAAAAATTACAAATAAATTACCATGATAAATAAAAACATTTTATATTTCAAATTAGTATTTATAACCTAATTTATATTTTATATATACTTATATTAAAAATAATTTATTTATTAATGTTTCAGTGAGACATATTTCACATTCCTTTGAATAAATTAAAATAAAGGTCATAATAAAATAAATGTGGGTTCCATTAGATTCAATTTCGAACCAAGTATGATTTAAGACAAAATATAATCATCCAATTATATTAAGAAATGTGTTAGGTTAATTTTATAATATTATATTTACCCTTAATTACTCGATTAACCTTTAACCAAGGGAAAAATAAAATTTACTGCAGTTACTATTTATAATGCATAAAAATAAATAGTATCTTATTAACATAATTTCTAGCTACTTATTAAAAATATGGAATCCATTTTTCCTAATTCAAATTACAGAAGTTTCAAAATTTCGTTTAAAATTAATCATGTTGTTAAGAAAATGAGTTTTAATAGTTAAAACATTACAAAAGATTAAAATGATTTTACCTAATAGTTCAATGTAAAATCAATTATAAGGACATAGGTTATATTAAATGGTAAAAATATATTATATTTATACTTTAAAACCATTAAATATTATAATTTTATCATATAAATTATTTTGATGAAAAAAGTGGTTTTTAATTAAAATATAGTGTGTTTTTACTATTCATTAAAATATGAAAGTTATCTGAATAATATGAAAAATTTATCCAAAGTAAATTTTTATATCTTGATTCCAAAGAAGAATTTTAATTTTTCAATTTTAACTTATAAACATGTCAAAAACCAGATATAAAGTGGGTGCACCATCAAAAGGCGGTAAAACTGCATTTTTTTAAAAATAGTTATTTTACCCGAAAAATATATTTTGTTCTTATACCATGTTCTAGAAATGTGTAAGATGAATAATAATGTTATAAAATTCAAAATTTAGGTTATAATTTTCATAAAGGCTAGTTCATAATAATATTATAATAATATATCGTTGTTTAGTGAAACCCATTATTGCGTACAACACACGCTATCGAGGAAGGTCTCCATTGCATGTAATGAAAGCTGAGTCAGGGTTGTGTGTAGTGAAAGTATCCATTATTTTTGTGTATAACAAAATCCGACCATATTTCATTTATACATTGAATATATATATATATATATATATATATATATATATATATATACTCAATGTTGACCAGAATAACTACTATCAAACGAACTTGAAATTGTGTGTAACACGATCCAATAATAGTGTTGCATATACTGAAAGCTAATACGGTGTTGCTTATAGCGCAAGATGATATTGGTTTAGCATACAACAAAAAATAAGAAAGTAATTAAAAAGAATATATCTCATAAAATCTCGGGGTGTTACATTCTACCAGCCTGAAAATGAATTTCTCCCTCGAAATTCGCCGGGGTTATGAATGGTTTACTACTCGAAAGTTTCTTTAATAGAAACCCTCATCATAAAAAAGGAATACCAAAACATAAATTTAAAAACTAAAGTTTGAAACATAACGATTACCCAAATTAACTAATCATTGGGTTTCCACATAGGAGAACATAGGTGAAAATATGGATATTAAGAGAAATATAACCATAAAGTTCTGATGGAGAGTGGTAGAGAACATGGATATGAAAAAGCCAACAATCACAAAGCAATAAATTTGTGATGATCTAAGGAACCATCTGATTCATCAGATATAAGAGCACTATGAAAAGATTTTTGGTTTTGAATATAATTTCCCTAATGTTGAAAATTTTGAAATAGATGAAATACTTAGTTTATTTTGGTATTATCTCACTATTGTTTGTGCCTTGAAAAATTTCTACTTCATCTCTTAAAGAAATCAAGTTTAATTTGTCTTCCATGACATGTTAGAAGATGATTTGATAGAATGATAGGTCATTTCTTATGTGTCAAACATAAAGTTAGCAAAAGTTATATACATAAGTCCATCTATGGTGAGATTAATTGTATATGGTTCCTATATATAATGCCACAAAATAAATTAAAAATAATTTCTACTAACCAGGGACTTCTTGTAGGCCAGTGGTATGTGATAAAGGCATGTCAGACTTCAGTTGTGGGTTCGATTCCCACCGCCTTGTCCGACGCGACGGGTTGTCGCCCGTCCTGTAGGTTTTCCTTTTTCCAAAACTACATTATTATAACATTACATAAATTATATCGAAATTTTTTTTCTAGCCTTAAACAATACACTCTTATGTCTATCTTAATTAATTTCAATTCTTTAAGCTTATCTAAAATACTTATTTCCAAGATCATAGTATAAAGAAAATTATTACTGTAAAGGTCACATAATAAGAAAGTGAATACCATCATTTATCCCCCATATATAATAATATATATCTTGTTGATCGCATTCCAAACTTGTGAATACCTTAATCATGTATTCTCGTGAATGATGAATACCCATTGAACCTTAGTGAAAACTTGACTGTCTTTAAATGGTAACTGTTTCCACATACCAAAATCCCAAAATTTCTATATACTCAAACAATGATATCAAATTGTCCTTACATCATTCATGAGTTCAATAATACTATCAAACATCTCATTATCTCCTTATCCCTTCATTATGCGCATATCATCTACTTTCAAAAAATATTTGAATAACCTTTATGGTTACCAGTACCATTGAATATATACTTTCAAATATTTTAGAAAAAATAATAGGGTAAAAATCCTTAGATGTGTCTTTATTCCATAGTACCATTACCTATACAACATAACTCTCGATAAACATAAATCATTGCACTACCATTTTAAACCATTGACCGATCTTGACCAATTATTTCATCTCCCATGTCATTTTTAGTCCATTCATTATCATCAATATAAATACTACTCATATGACTGTAACAGCCCGAGATTTTATGAAAAATATTCTTTTTTATTTCACTAATGTCTTGTGTTGTACGCTACACCAAAAGGAGCTTGCACAACACGCATCCTTGACTTGCCTTGCATTACATGCAATCGCAACCTTCCTCGATAGCGTGTGTAATACGCAATACCGAGTTTCACTAAACAACGATATGCTATTAAAATATTATTAAAACTAGCCGTTATGAATAGTAATAACCACTTTTTAAAATTCTGTAAATCTTATTTTTCAAAATGAACTTCATTTTTTGAGTCGGAGTATCGAATTTAGCCTAAGGTGAAATTTTGGTACTTTTCGGATAACTTTCATATTCTGATGAATAGTGAAAATTACTAAATTATAATTAAAAACAACTTTTTTAATTGAAATAATTAATAGTGATAAATTATTAAGTTGAGTGGTTTTAAAGTATATTTAGAATATATTTTTACAATTTAATACAATGTTGGTCATTGGATGTAATTTCACATTTACACCAGACGTAATCAAATGTCAATCTTTTGATAGATATTGTTTCTTAAAAACACGCTATTTGTTTTAACAGCGGGATTTAATTATAAATTTAATTAATTCAATTTCTATGTTATGAATTTGGTAAAATAGACTTCATTTTTGAATATGAAATATAGCTTGGGATGAAATTTTGGCACTGTTCTGAAAAACATCAATTTTTTTGATGAATAGTGAAACTACTAAGTGGTAGTTAAAAAAACTGAATTTTTCATAAAACTTAATTTTACCGCTTCTGTGAATGGAATTTAAAAAATCCGACAGACACGGTTAATATCAAGGACTAAAATGTGGTTCAATGAGATGAAAATAATTTTTTGGTGAATAGTAACTTTTTACTTTTTTTTTACCGCGGTTAATAGTAAATAGGGTAACTAAGGGTAAATATGATATTACTATTACCCTAACACATGTCCTAATTCTATTGGACAAGTTTAATTCGACCAAAAACAAACTTAGGAATAAAATATGACCATTTAGGCCTACTTGGATTAGATTAGGACATTTATTATTAATTTATTTAAAGAAAGATTAAAATAGTTAAAATCAAAGTTTAATAAGTAAATCATTTTTAATATGGGTTTATACATGAGATAAATTCGATTGTAAATATTTATTAGAAAGCTAAAAAGATTTCCTACATGATGGTATTTTATTTGTAATTTTTAGACATCAAAAAATTTAATTTATTTATGACACAACGATGATGCAGTAATTATCTTATTAATGAAATATTGACATAATTGATGTTAGAAACACCAAAATAAATGTAATTTGAAATTTTTTATGAATTACACTAATTTTCTAGGTTACTATGATATATTAATGTTGATTTAATCAACTTGTTTCGAACATTTAATTCTGTTATGACTTTCACAAAAATCATATACCAAATAGTGTCAAAATTGACACAAAATAGTTTTTAAATCAAATATTATATTATTAATTGTTATTTTATTCTTAAAAATCTAAGGTTCGGCCAAATGACTTAGATAAGGATATATATATTAATAATAAACAATTTGGGGTTCGTTTGGCATGTTATAGTAAGTGTATTAACCATATAGTGAAAGAAAACAAAAAGACACGGTAAATGTTAAATTATTTAACTTAGAGTTAAATCTAATTGATAAGGTTAAAATAATATCCTAAACTTGTCTAAATTCTATTGGTTGATAGGATTGCGACCCATACCCACTTTAGCTTCGAAATAAGTCCCTTTGGAACCATTATAACCCGATTTTGACTTTAATATAAAATAATATTTTGAGATATTCCTAAGGTGCCCCTCTCCTCCCCTATAAAAGGACACCTCCTCCCTCTCCTCCTCACACCAATTTGAGCACTCAAGCTCGGCCAACCCCTGCCAAAATCTCTTCTCCACTTCCCTAGCAACATCCTAGAGGTTCTGGTCTTCCTCAAAGACCAATTCTAGTGCCCTAAGAGGAGGTCTCAAAGAGGCACTTCAAAGAAGAGGTAATTACCGTTACCAATTATTTCATCTTTATTTCTTCTTCCACTTCTTCTTCTTAGGTTGTTTCATTATGAAGATATAACATCAGTATCACTCATATACTGATATGTTATTATAAGTATGAAACAACCCTATTTCACCGTCTATCCATCCTACGGAAAAAGAAATCACCGCGCGTGCGTACGTACGGAATACCGTCTCCACGCCGTGGTGTAATCTATTTTCCACCACCACCTTACATGGATGGGTATAATGGTGTAAAGAATAACTATACATAGTTATTACAACATCATATTGATTCTGATATATTGTATAATCCACTCCAATTCAATTCAATAATTATAGGAATGATATCATCGCTCGTGCGTACGTACGGACTACCGTCTCCACGACGCGATGAGATTCATTCTCCATGTTAACCATTTAAGAATGATTATAATGTATATATAAGAAATAATAATGAAATATATGACATTATAAATCTACTGGATTTATGTATATATATACATATGTATGTCATCTACTTACTTCCATTTCAAGACAATAATGAAAGAAAAACAGCGTTCATGCGTACGTACGGACTACCGTCTCCATGAACGGTGTTTTTAATTTTATTTATCTATCTATTATATATATATATATAATGAATATATATGATATATAAATCATATTTTATATTCTGGAAGTAAGTAAATCATGATATAAGTAATAATGATGTCAAGAACAACAAGTCAAAACACCTACGATAAATGAAATGATTTTACCCAAAACGCTTCTTTAACATGGAATTTACAAAAGAACGGGTAATATAATGTCATAAGTGAACCATATATGATATCATAACAATGAATATGATTCTGTAATAAGTCAATGACATTATTTAAATCATTATACAGGAGGTTCGGACACATACGAAGCAAATAGTACCTAAGGTAAGGGAAATATCACAATCTCATTTTTATCCGAGATTGTTTATTCGTAAGTATTTACTGGGGTGTATTTTATCATCCACATCCATGTTTCATCAATATGTAATATTATTTCCATCCACCTACAATTGTTTAAATCCATTTTTACCCTTCGGTGAGTTTTTAGTAAAAGAAATGAAAGGAATCTTTTGTCGTTTTTCGTACGAGGTACTTTTTGACTTTTCCGACAAAAGTACGAAGAATGTTTTTTTTAACTTAAATGGCCCGAACGGATTTTTACGGTTTTATAAAGCCTTATTTTCTTGAAGCTTCCTTCAAAAGATTTCATGACTATTTTCAATAAAATCTCTTTCTTTTAAAATTGCATGATGTTTTGTGAAAAGAAATTGATTTTGAAGAAGAAAGGATATTTTCCTCAAGAATTCATTTCAAGTGTTTTATCAAAATTATTTTCCATCTAAGCTAATAAAGGGTTCTGTTTCTATCCATATTTTTACATTAATTTTACTATGTTGTGATGGAATTATGTTTATGAATTCCTTTATCTTATATGAATTGTTTTATAATGTCATGTTGTTTAAGAATCCCATTTTTATTACATGGGTTACGCTGTGATGTATGGTTTATGATTATGTGGCACACATAAGAAAGGATTCATTATAAGATGGGTGGGACCTATATCTCCCTCCAATGCATTGGGTAAAGATTTTATATCTCATGAGATAGACATGGCTGAAATGGTAGGTTATACCGGTTCAGTGAAACAGGACTGAAACGAGGGATACTCGATTCAGAAAGGGACTTTGTCCACTAAGATAGTCTTGGCATTGAGTCTTGACTAACAAGAAATGATTCTCTATGATTATGTGTGTTTGCCACAAAGTTTCATGTTTTAAGTTATGATTATTGGGATTACATTTCACTTCTATGATTTATCCCATGTTATGATATTATGAGCTTTTTGCAGGTTAAGATTTCCAAAAGCTATGTTCTTATATATATGATGTGATTGATATTTCTTTTGTTTACCCTTACTGAGCATTTGAGCTCACCCTTTTATGTTTTCTTTTCCCCAGGATATAAAGAAAGGTTTTAGGTAAAAAAAAGGATGACCTTTATGGGAGATATTGAAGAACTTTCACCACGATTAGAAGATTACGTTCCGAGTTTCCAAAGACACTAAACTATTACGATCCTTTAGTGTGTGTTTTTGTTATGTACTAAGTATTCCACAAATGTAATGAAATGTTCATGTACGATAAGCTTCGGGTCTCTACAGTTGGTATCAGAGGAAAGGTTTAGTCAACCTTTGGAAACTAGGATGCGAAAACGTTAGTGAGATTCCTAGAGATATTTCTAAGGTATGTCTAGGGATGTCCCTAAGGATAAGTATACGTATAGGATATATTCCTAGAACTATGGTAATGATATTAGATTAAACCTAAGAAGTTAGGTATTGAGGATACTTTCCCTTTACTATGTTGTTTCTCTAGCATGATTTTTGACTCTCACACTATTCTTTTTGGGTTTTAGAAAACGGCTGGAATCAAGATGATTCACGATAATGGAGGATATGATAGACAATGGAATGATATTCTTCATAATGAAATGGGATTTGTAAGTCCAAACATCATTATTATGCCGAATCAGCAATCTCATAATATGATCAATAAAGTAAAATTTGGTAAGTTTCCTGACTCGGCTAATAAGAGAAAGATGGAGTTTCATGATGATCATAGAGGAAAGAAAGTTCAATTCCCCCTATGTAAATCATGTGGGAAGAGGCATCAAGGAGAATGTTTCAAAGGAACTGGAAGATGCTTTGGGTGTGGAAAAGAAGGACACAAAGCAAGTAAGTGCAAAGTAAAAGGTTCAGTTAACACCATGGATGAGGATAATGGTATTGCTACGACATCAACAATGGTTAAATGTTTTAAATGTGGAATGTACGGGCATTATGCAAACCAATGCCCTAAGGGAAAGTCTAATGAAGAAAATCAGTATGGTCGTATGAGAAGTATTTATGTTTATGATGATGAAGAAACTACAAATGATATGTGAGATGAAAGAAATGTTGAAGCTCGGTCAATGGTCTATGAATGAAGTAGAATGATTACATGTTTATCATGTGTAATGTTGTATAAGTAATCTCATGGAATAAGGATACATCTAAGGATTGTTACACTGTTGTCTTTCCTTATGTTTTGAAAGTGTATGATGAATGGTACCAGTAACCATGAAAGGTTATTCAGATACTTTTGGAAAGTAGATAATAAGTGCATAATGAAAGGATAAGAAGATAATTAGATGTTTGATTGTATTCATGAGCTCATGATTGATATAAGGACTAAGTGATATCATGGTTTGAGTATATAGAATTTTGAGGATTTTGGTATGTGGAAAGTGTTAACTTTTAACTGCACTCATGTTTTCACTAAGGTATTCAAGAGAATACGCGATTAAGGACTTTGAATGTTTGGAATGTGACCAACAAGACATATCTTATGATATGTGGGGATCAACGACAGTATTAAATCTCTGGTAATCGTTTTCACTATGTTATGAGAGTGTACTGTAGTATTATGGATAAGCCTAAAGATTGGAATGGATTATGTTGGACATAAGTTAGTATTGTTTAAGGATAGAAGTTTTTTCGATATTATTGATGGGATGTTATGGTAATATAGTTTTAAAAAAAGGACAACCTGCAGGATGGGCGACAGCCCATCGCTTCGGACAAGGCTGTAGGAATCGAACCCACAACCGAAGTGCCACTGGCCTTTATCGCCTACCACTGGCCTACAGGAAGTCCCTGTTTAGTAGAAACTAGTTTTATTATATTAAGCAGTATGATATATGAAGTATAAGTCCATTTTAGGAACCATATATGATTAATCCCACTATAGATCGACTTATGTATATAAATTTTTCTAACCTTTTGAGACAGATGGAATGACCCGTCATTCTATCACATGATTTGCTAACACTTCACGAATAACAAATTCAACTTCATTTATTTAAGGGATGAAGTGGAAATTGTTAAAGGCACGAACAATAGTGAGATTGTACCAAAATAAAGTAAGTATTTATTCTAATTCAAATTCTTTAACTTTAGGGAAATGATCTTGAAAACCAAAAATGTTGTCCTAGTTCTCTTATACCTGATGAATCAGATGGTACCTTAGATCGTCACAAATTTATGGATTTGTAATTACTGGCTTTTCCATAGCCATGTTCTCTACCACTCTCCTTCAGAACATGATGGTTAGATTTCTCTTCCATATCCATATTTTCACCTATGTGGAAACCCAGTGATTAGTTTATTTGGGTAATCGTTACATTTCATACTTTAGTTTTTAAAGCCAAGTTTTGGTATTATTTTTTTACGATGTGGGTTTCTATTAAAGAAACTTTCGAATAGTAAACCATTTATAACCCCAACGAATTCCGAGGGCGAAATTCATTTTAAGGGGGGTAGAATGTAACAGCCCGAGATTTTATGAAAAATATTCTTTTTTATTTCACTAATGTCTTGTGTTGTACGCTACACCAAAAGGAGCTTGCACAACACGCATCCTTGACTTGCCTTGCATTACATGCAATCGCAACCTTCCTCGATAGCGTGTGTAATACGCAATACCGAGTTTCACTAAACAACGATATGCTATTAAAATATTATTAAAACTAGCCGTTATGAATAGTAATAACCACTTTTTAAAATTCTGTAAATCTTATTTTTCAAAATGAACTTCATTTTTGGATTCGGAGTATCGAATTTAGCCTAAGGTGAAATTTTGGTACTTTTCGGATAACTTTCATATTCTGATGAATAGTGAAAATTACTAAATTATAATTAAAAACAACTTTTTTAATTGAAATAATTAATAGTGATAAATTATTAAGTTGAGTGGTTTTAAAGTATATTTAGAATATATTTTTACAATTTAATACAATGTTGGTCATTGGATGTAATTTCACATTTACACCAGACGTAATCAAATGTCAATCTTTTGATAGATATTGTTTCTTAAAAACACGCTATTTGTTTTAACAGCGGGATTTAATTATAAATTTAATTAATTCAATTTCTATGTTATGAATTTGGTAAAATAGACTTCATTTTTGAATATGAAATATAGCTTGGGATGAAATTTTGGCACTGTTCTGAAAAACATCAATTTTTTTGATGAATAGTGAAACTACTAAGTGGTAGTTAAAAAAACTGAATTTTTCATAAAACTTAATTTTACCGCTTCTGTGAATGGAATTTCAAAAATCCGACAGACACGGTTAATATCTAGGACTAAAATGTGGTTCAATGAGATGAAAATAATTTTTTGGTGAATAGTAACTTTTTACTTTTTTTTTACCGCGGTTAATAGTAAATAGGGTAACTAAGGGTAAATATGATATTACTATTACCCTAACACATGTCCTAATTCTATTGGACAAGTTTAATTCGACCAAAAACAAACTTAGGAATAAAATATGACCATTTAGGCCTACTTGGATTAGATTAGGACATTTATTATTAATTTATTTAAAGAAAGATTAAAATAGTTAAAATCAAAGTTTAATAAGTAAATCATTTTTAATATGGGTTTATACATAAGATAAATTCGATTGTAAATATTCATTAGAAAGATAAAAAGATTTCCTACATGATGGTATTTTATTTGTAATTTTTAGACATCAAAAAATTTAATTTATTTATGACACAACGATGATGCAGTAATTATCTTATTAATGAAATATTGACATAATTGATGTTAGAAACACCAAAATAAATGTAATTTGAAAATTTTTATGAATTACACTAATTTTCTAGGTTACTATGATATATTAATGTTGATTTAATCAACTTGGTTCGAACATTTAATTCTGTTATGACTTTCACAAAAATCATATACCAAATAGTGTCAAAATTGACACAAAATAGTTTTTAAATCAAATATTATATTATTAATTGTTATTTTATTCTTAAAAATCTAAGGTTCGGAAAAATGACTTAGATAAGCATATATATATTAATAATAAACAATTTGGGGTTCGTTTGGCATGTTATAGTAAGTGTATTAACCATATAGTGAAAGAAAACAAAAAGACACGGTAAATGTTAAATTATTTAACTTAGAGTTAAATCTAATTGATAAGGTTAAAATAATATCCTAAACTTGTCTAAATTCTATTGGTTGATAGGATTGCGACCCATCCCCACTTTAGCTTCGAAATAAGACCCGTTGGAACCATTATAAACCGATTTTGACTTTAATATAAAATAATATTTTGAGATATTCCTAAGGTGCCCCTCTCCTCCCCTATAAAAGGACACCTCCTCCCCCTCCTCCTCACACCAATTTGAGCACTCAAGCTCGGCCAACCCCTGCCAAAATCTCTTCTCCACTTCCCTAGAAACATCCTAGAGTTTCTGGTCTTCCTCAAAGACCAATTCTAGTGCCCTAAGAGGAGGTCTCAAAGAGGCACTTCAAAGAAGAGGTAATTACCGTTACCAATTATTTCATCTTTATTTCTTCTTCCACTTCTTCTTCTTAGGTTGTTTCATTATGAAGTAATAACATCAGTATCACTCATATACTGATATGTTATTATAAGTATGAAACAACCCTATTTCACCGTCTATCCATCCTACGGAAAAAGAAATCACCGCGCGTGCGTACGTACGGAATACCGTCTCCACGCCGTGGTGTAATCTATTTTCCACCACCACCTTACATGGATGGGTATAATGGTGTAAAGAATAACTATACATAGTTATTACAACATCATATTGATTCTGATATATTGTATAATCCACTCCAATTCAATTCAATAATTATAGGAATGATATCATCGCTCGTGCGTACGTACGGACTACCGTCTCCACGACGCGATGAGATTAATTCTCCATGTTAACCATTTAAGAATGATTATAATGTATATATAAGAAATAATAATGAAATATATGACATTATAAAGCTACTGGATTTATGTATATATATACATATGTATGTCATCTACTTACTTCCATTTCAAGACAATAAGGAAAGAAAAACAGCGTTCATGCGTACGTACGGACTACCGTCTCCATGAACGGTGTTTTTAATTTTATTTATCTATCTATTATATATATATATATATATATAATGAATATATATGATATATAAATCATATTTTATATTCTGGAAGTAAGTAAATCATGATATAAGTAATAATGATGTCAAGAACAACAAGTCAAAACACCTACGATAAATGAAATGATTTTACCCAAAACGCTTCTTTAACATGGAATTTACAAAAGAACGGGTAATATAATGTCATAAGTGAACCATATATGATATCATAACAATGAATATGATTCTGTAATAAGTCAATGACATTATTTAAATCATTATACAGGAGGTTCGGACACATACGAAGCAAATAGTACCTAAGGTAAGGGAAATATCACAATCTCATTTTTATCCGAGATTGTTTATTCGTAAGTATTTACTGGGGTGTATTTTATCATCCACATCCATGTTTCATCAATATGTAATATTATTTCCATCCACCTACAATTGTTTAAATCCATTTTTACCCTTCGGTGAGTTTTTAGTAAAAGAAATGAAAGGAATCTTTTGTCGTTTTTCGTACGAGGTACTTTTTTACTTTTCCGACAAAAGTACGAAGAATGTTTTTTTTAACTTAAATGGCCCGAACGGATTTTTACGGTTTTATAAAGCCTTATTTTCTTGAAGCTTCCTTCAAAAGATTTCATGGCTATTTTCAATAAAATCTCTTTCTTTTAAAATTGCATGATGTTTTGTGAAAAGAAATTGATTTTGAAGAAGAAAGGATATTTTCCTCAAGAATTCATTTCAAGTGTTTTATCAAAATTATTTTCCATCTAAGCTAATAAAGGGTTCTATTTCTATCCATATTTTTACATTAATTTGACTATGTTGTGATGGAATTATGTTTATGAATTCCTTTATCTTATATGAATTGTTTTATAATGTCATGTTGTTTAAGAATCCCATTTTTATTACATGGGTTAAGCTGTGATGTATGGTTTATGATTATGTGGCACACATAAGAAAGGATTCATTATAAGATGGGTGGGACCTATATCTCCCTCCAATGCATTGGGTAAAGATTTTATATCTCATGAGATAGACATGGCTGAAATGGTAGGTTATACCGGTTCAGTGAAACAGGACTGAAACGAGGGTTACTCGATTCAGAAAGGGACTTTGTCCACTAAGATAGTCTTGGCATTGAGTCTTGACTAACAAGAAATGATTCTCTATGATTATGTGTGTATGCCACAAAGTTTCATGTTTTAAGTTATGATTATTGGGATTACATTTCACTTCTATGATTTATCCCATGTTATGATATTATGAGCTTTTTGCAGGTTAAGATTTCCAAAAGCTATGTTCTTATATATATGATGTGATTGATATTTCTTTTGTTTACCCTTACTGAGCATTTGAGCTCACCCTTTTATGTTTTCTTTTCCCCAGGATATAAAGAAAGGTTTTAGGTAAAAAAAAGGATGACCTTTATGGGAGATATTGAAGAACTTTCACCACGATTAGAAGATTACGTTCCGAGTTTCCAAAGACACTAAACTATTACGATCCTTTAGTGTGTGTTTTTGTTATGTACTAAGTATTCCGCAAATGTAATGAAATGTTCATGTACGATAAGCTTCGGGTCTCTACAATGACCATGATGATTCTATTCATAAGACATTCCCTTAGGTAATTGGTTTTCATAATGCCCATACATTCCACATTTAAAACATTTAATCATTGTTGATGTCGTATCAATACTATTATCCTTGTCCATAGTGTTAACTGAACATTTTTTTTACACTTACTAGCGTTGTGTCCCTCTTTTACACACCCAATGCATCTTCCATTTCCTTTGAAATATTCTCCTTCATTCCTATTCCCACATGATTTACATGAGGGAAAATTAAATTTATTTCCTCTATGATCATCATGAAACTCTATCTTTCTCTTATTAGTTGATTCAGGAAACTTACCAATGCTGATATTATTGATCATATTATTAGATTTTTGATTAGGCATAATAATGATGTTTGGACTTCCAAATCCTATTTCATTTGGTTGATCATGAAAAATATCATTCCATTGTCCATCATATCCTCCATTATCAAGAATCTTCCTGTTTCCATCCATTTTCTAAAACCCAAAAAGAATAGTGTAAAAGGAAAAAATCATGCTATGAAAACAACATAATAAAGGGAATGTACCTTCAATATATAACATCTTAGGTTTAATTCTAAGATCATTTCCGTAATTCTAGAACTATAACCTATACATATAATTAACCTTAGGGACATCCCTAGACATACCATAGAAATATTTCTAGGGGTCTCACTAAAGATTTCAAATACTAGTTTCCAAAGGTTAACTAAACCTCCCTCTGATACCAACTGTTGCAACCCCATACTTGACGTACATGTACATTACATTACTTTTGCGAAATACTTAATACATAACAAAAAACAACAATCAAGGACGGTAATAGTTTAGTGTCTTTGAAAACTCAGAACATAATCTTATAATCATGGTGAAAGATATTCAACATCTCTCATTATGATCTTCCCCTTTTGTTTTCTTACCTAAAACCATTCTTTATATCCTAGGGAAAAAAACATATAATGGGTGAGCTCAAATGCTCAGTAAGGTTAAGCATAGAGAAAATAAAACCAACCGTATACATTTGAACTTAAAAACATGAACATAATGTTTAAACATTAAAATCACGAGAAATGAAATAAAACATGGCAGTACGTAAGGCATAGATCATAATGGAACATCAATCATGATAAAATAGCATGGGAATAAAACATGTACTTGTGGCAAACCATTAAGCATTTGATATGATTTCTATAGTAGCCAAGGCATTGCTTCCATGACCATTATAGTGGACAAAGTCCCATACTGAATTGAGTTCACTCCTCATTCCAGTCCTGTATCACTGTACCAGATTAACTTTTCGTTCCATCCATGTATATCTCATGAGATATAAATATTTAACCAATGGATTGGATGGAGATATTGGTCCCACCCATCTCATAATGAAATCATTATTATGTTTTCCACAACATGAACATAAATCATTCATCATAACCCAAAGAATAAAATGGGTTTCATAAACAACATCCCATCATAACATAATCCATATAAGACAAATGGATATTGTTTTATCATAATAAAATTGAAACCATGTAAATCATAGAGACATTATACCTGAAACATAATCATACTAAATAATGTCATATTAGATGGAAAATAGTTTTGACAAAACACTTGAAATGAATTCTTGAAGAAAATATCATTTCATCTTCAAAATCATTTTATTTTTACCAAATGACATGAAATTTTAAAAGAAAAGGATTTTGTTTAAAATAATCATGAAATAATGTGGAGGAAGCCTCATGAAAATAAGGCGTTATGAAACCGTAAAAATCCATTCACACCATATAATTTAAAAAAAACATTCTTCTCGTACTTTTGCTGGAAAAGTCAAAAATTACCTCTTATGGTAAACAAAAGAATGATTGCTTCCATACGATGTGGTAAAAGTAGAAAAAGGTAAAAATGACTTTAAACATACATGGAAGAGAAGTAAACATTTTATGAAAACATTTTGAGAACATATGGACATGGATAATAAATATAACCCCAGTAAATACTTACGAATAAACAATCTCGGATAAGAATGAGACTAGAATAATTTTCCCTTACCGTAGGTCCAATTTCTTCCGTATGTGTTCGAGACTCCTCTTCCTCGATGAGCCTCCTTTAAACTTCTTCTTAGGGCACTAGAGCTGGTCTTTTGAGAAGACCATAACCTCTATGGTATAACTAGAGGGGTTGAGAAGAGGAATTGGTAGGGTTTTGCCAAGCTTCAAGGCTCAAAATGGTGTGTAGAGGATAGGGAAGGGGTTCTCTTTTTAAAAGGGAGGAGAGGGGCACTTTTGGAAACCTCAAAATTATTAACTTATAATAAATTCAAACCCCACATAAAAACATCAAAAATGACCCAAATCAGAACATAGATGAGATAGGTTTGTAATATCATCATCCAATAAAATTTAGACATGTTGTTAATTTATTTTAAGCATTATCAACTTGATTAATCCTTATTTAATCTAATTTATTTTAATTGTGGTTTTAAGATTCTAAATTTTAAATTGTTATAAATAATTACATATGTGTTTTGAATTGTCCATAATTGGATAATTTATTCTATTGTAGACCATATAAATTTCAATTTATAATTTTTAATTTTTTTGTGATTTTTAAACAATTTTATAATATTTTATTTTTATAAAATAACAATAGTGTCAATTTTGACATTATTCATCTATTTAAATTTAAATAAAATCTAAACAGAGGTTATATTCTAACAAAATTTTTTAATAGACTCCTAACATGTCAAATTTGTCTAGAAAATTCGTGGAGCACATTAAATAGTTCATATAATTTTATTTTAATATTTTTAAAACCATTTATTTGGTGTATCTCTTAAAAAATTCATTAGTACAACATTTTTTTATAATTATTTAATATACTTATTTGTTGAATAAAAATTAAAAATAAAATCCAATGATGAAGATAAATATCAAATATTTTATAATAATAATTTTACATGAATTTATCATCTTAAAATAACAACATTTAAATTATTATAGTTGTTAAATTATGAAGGTGACAACTTTAGAATCATTTAAAATAAAATAATATAAGTGTCATAATCACCTTAATAAGGATACAAATGGTCAAAAATTCGGCTAGTGGATTATTGGGGTTTATATATACACTACTAATATGTTTTGTTCAGATTTTTGAGCCTTTTGATATGTATTACTATTTCAATAAAAACATTATTATTTATTTTTCACTAAATAAGTAATTTCTGCATCATTAATGTATAAGATAATAAGGTAATTAAATAACTCTTAAAAATTACAAATAAATTACCATGATAAATAAAAACATTTTAGATTTCAAATGAGTATTTATAACCGAAATTATAGTTTTTATAACCTTATATTAAAAATACTTTAATTATTAAAGTTTGAGTGAGACATATTTCACTTTCATTTTAATAAAATAAACTAAAGGTCATAATCAAATAACAGTGGGTTCCATAAGATTCAATTTCGACCCATGTATGATTTAGGGAAAAATATAATCATCAAATTATATTAATACAACTGTTAAGGAAACTATATAATATTATATTTACCCTTAATTACCCGATTTACCTTTAACTATGGTAAATAAAATTTATCGTAGTTACTATTCATAATTCCTAAATATAATGAGAAGCTTATTAACATAATTTGGACCTAATGATTCCAAATATGGAATCCTTTTTTTCTAATTAAAATCACAGAAGTTTAATAAATTAATTTAAAATTAATCCCATTGTAAAAAAACAAGTTTTAAAAGTTTAAACATCATAGAAGATTGAAATGATTTTACCTATGAATTCAATGTAAAATAAATGCTAATGACATTCATTATACTGAATGGTAAAAATATATTCTCTTTATCCTTTAAACCATTAAATATTATAATTTAACCATATAAAATATTATGATGAAAAACGTGGTTTTTAATTAAAATATAGCGTGTTTTTTTTTCATTAAAATATGAAAGTTATCAGAATAATATGAAAATTTTATCCAAAGTAAATTTTTATATCCTGATTCCAAATAAGAATTTCATTTTGTCAATTTAAACTTATAAACATGTGAAAAACTAGATATAAAGTGGGTGCTCCATCAAAAGGTGGCAAAACTGCATTTTTTTAAAAATACTTATTTTACCCAAAAAATTTATTCTGTTCTTATACCATGTTATAGAAAATGTGTAAGATGAATTATAATGTTATAAAATTAAAATTTTATTTTATACTATTCATAAAGGCCAGTTCATAATAACTTTATAATAATATATCTATTTTTAGTGAAACCTGGTATTGCATACAACACACGCTATTGAGGAAGGTTGTGATTGCGTGTAATGCAAGCCAAGTCAGGGTTGCATGTAGTGAAAGACTTCGTTGTTGTTGCGTATAACAAAATACAACCATATATATTTAAACATTGAATATATATATATATATTTATATAATCAATGTTGCGCATAATAACTACTATCAAATGAACATTAAATTGTGTGAAACACGATCCAAGAATAGTGTTGCATTTACGGCAAGCTAATACGGTGTTGCTTATAGCGCAAGATAATCTTGGTTTAGCGTAAAACAGAAGATATGAAAGAAATTACAAATAATATATCTCATAAATTCTCGGGTGGTTACAATATTATTTAATACGAGTTTCATATACTATTTCCAGTGTTTAATTTTAGAAAACCTCATTTTCCATTTATAATATTCCAAGAGGTCATCGATTTGAGGAAATAGTTTTTTTCCTAATAGAAACGTGATTCAAAGTCCAATTATAAATGTATATTAATAATATGTAAGAAAAATTTATTGAAGAAAAATATTGGTGTTTACCATAGGGACTAAGTGGGATGAATAAATCTTTTTTATTACGGATCATCCAGATTTCTCTTTCACTCATTCAATATAACTAGACCCATTCAATAAGAATGTAATGATATCGACTGTATCCTAGAGACCAAATGAGTATATAATTCAAATTCAAATGCTAAGAAAAACCTCTGTAAATTCATGAAGAATACTTTAGTGTAGTCTTTTAAATGGGATAGTGATCAATACATAAATACTCTTCATTATATACAATCAAATGTGAAGAAATATTGTATCCCAACATTCAATAATTAGGAAGAGGAAGTCCATATATATTTGTTCTTGGATCGAATTCACCCTGAGATAAATGATAACATTAATCGAAAGATAGAAAGACAAATCTATGATTATAATAATTGACTCAATAGTTGAATGACACCATTCAGTTGAACCATGGAATGATGTCAAAGTGGAATATCATGGGGATAAAAAATGTTATATTAACAGATCATTTGATATAAAATTTATATATGATAGACATTAGAATCATGAATCATTTTATCTCCTAATACAAGTTTATATCTCTATAATAAATATATTTCATTCTGATGGTAGATTCAAATAAAATACACCACACAATTTATGATTACCATTTTAATGGGATCCTAAATCCTATTTCTGAGATGGAGCCACCACATGACCCTATGTGGATTACCTGATTTTTAAGGCTATTAATTAGTGTTTTGGTATGAATATAATCATTTAGAAATTATTTTACCTCTTGTATACAAATAACTATAATATATAATAGTTTATTTTCATTTAATAATAAAAAAAATCATCAGAAAAAACAATTTAATGTAAGAAGAATACCGAATAGATTGTTGTATACAAATGAAACCCGTATCAAATCCTTAAATGAAATGATGAATAAAAAATGAATCTCATCAAATGTTAATGGTCTAAATCCTCCTCTAAATTATGGTCAAACACCACTACAACCACCATCAACTCAGATCCTATGATATATCTCCCATGAATATTGGAGTCCTTCTCCTACATTTATCTAAACATAATACATCAACAAGAACACAATAAAATGTTTTTGGGGGAGTTTAAAAATAAACAAAATTATTTTAACCAAATCACCATCATATAGACATGTGTTCTCATATTACAAACCTTATAACCAATACCATTAAAAACAATTATTTGTATCTAAAAAATAGTTTATTTCTACTATAGATAAATGAGTATTTACAAAAAAAATATAACTTATTATATTACCAACAAGGTAACCCTTATCATTTAAACCAAAATATGTATCTAATAAATAACTAATATAAAAAGGGGACAAGAGTAATAAATAATAACTTGAAATAAATTTCATCTTATAACCATAAAAACACCATCTTCAAATTTACACCCACATATGTGGTTCCCAAATTTATAATTTCACTTTATCAATGTATCACATAATTCTGGATCTTAACATCAATCCCAAATACCTATCGCTTACATCGGTACTCAAATCATCAAGATCACATCCCTTATACTACAAGTTCAATTTCCTAAACAAAGTTTTAATTAGAAAAATGATTTGATGAATCTAGGAAACAAAAACAAATATTAAATTCAACCAATATATGATACCCAAAAATAAATTTATAATACACCATTGAATCCGAAAAATAATTCTTTATATATAGCATTATTATATAATTACTCGCATTCATTATCCAAAATTCCACAAAATTCCAAAAATATTTTCAATCCTAGAAACATAAACTGTCAAAAAAATAGAAAATATTTATTTTATAATTAAACATATAATAAAATTCATAAAATCATAGAAAACATAAAAAATAATCCCAATTATATATGATGTGATTAAGTGATACATATATTAAATCAAAATTTCAAGACGATCCCAGAACCTGAGATCTGATATTAGAAATTATGACTTGTTCCTTGAAAACAAAAAAAGAAAAAAAGGTATAAAGATTATTTTATTAATTACTTGGAACCACATCAAATAGACATATATCTAATATAATGATATATATCTATAATGGGTATAAAAAATTGAAGTATAGAGTAATAGAAAGATCAAAGGATATATGATATTATTGAGATCAAAACCTAAATCTATGTGCATCATATTATTCATAGAATGAGAGGAATAATTTTATAATGTATAATATTTTACTTCTATACCGAGGAACACTATGGCCAACCCATGTCATGATAGGGTGTCCTATAGTGCTTAATAGAGATATTTTGGTTTTTAAAAGTCGAATTATTTAATGGGAAACAGAATGCTTGGTTAGGATGTATAGTTAGTAATGATTATTGCCTAATTATTTGGGATCATCATCCTATAATGATGAGGTTCACAGTCACCCTACAAGGTAACCTAGAACCAAGAGCCATCCATTTATTTTCCTCTTCTACCCCAGGTGGATTACATAGACATGTGAAAAAATCCTTGGGACCATGAACCTCAATCATGTATTTATAAATACATTTAAAAAACAAAATCACCAATAAAAATTGAAAAACTCAATGAGGGTCTTGAAAACCAAAAATGACATTGAAATTATCCACACCACCAGATGGTTTCTCCTCAAAGTGTTACCCGACTTTATTTTCCTTAATAAACACTTGACACTGATTCCATATTTGATCCAATATCTCCAATACCCCCACATAATATTATTTCATTCAACCATAGATGCTTAAATAAAATAATACTTCATCCCATCATGATATTCAATTTCTTGTCATAAATACATACCAAACATTACATATATATCACATCCAAACAAAAATCCATTACATATGAGGATGAAAAATTAGTTGGATTTGGTTATTACGTCCTTAATTGATAGGTATGAAATAGATTTAGAAAATATGGGTGAAATTATTAAAATATAAAATCTAATAGACAATATAAAATGGAACCATATATTGATGACCTGCTTCTCCAAATTCCTGACACAACTATGACACAATAGTGGTGAAAGTCATAAGAAAACATGATATTTAAAAATGAACTCCAATGACCATAATTTATGATTAACACAATATTTTTTATTATGATATATAAACAAATAAATTATACAATAATTAAACCTAAACCATCATCACATGTACCATGATATGTCCTAATTTGAACTCTCTCCTCATTCTATCAAACATAGTAGTGATCTTACTGGCCTTCTATAAAAAACATAATGAATACACAAAAATATAATCCTTTTAGTTATTATTGAAAAAAAACACTACTGCTATTATAATTTTCTCCCATGATCCTCCTAAATATAGTATATAATCGCAAATAACATCATCATAATTTCTTTTTTGTGTGTTTCATCTAGAAATACATTTGAGGGAGGCAGTATGTATTCATTATTAGCTGTGTAACTTTCTGAATTTTTTAACCCTCTATATAATATATAAGTTAATCAATGATATATATATATGATAATATAAATTGATATAATCTATAAATACTATCTACATCATCCACATAAATCATCCATATGCCCTCAATAGAGAACATCTACCAAATAAAAAGGGAGTGGGAATACTTTGAGGTTCAATCGATAAATTCACATGTCAAATAATGCTTCAAGTTTTATTTTTATAATCTAGTGATGAAAACCACCATTATGTATTCCCACTATCACATTTCAATATAAATGTTTACTAAGATCCTTAATGTGCACTACTGATCAGCCATTATTCATTTTGAACCAAACCACAAAGAGATGTAATCAGTTATATTATAATTCAGATGTATACATAAAAAATTATATGATGTTATGGTATGTAATTAACAATTTGGAATGAGATACCCAACTAGAGTTGTAGAATTACTCAAAAACATTCGTGGAGTTAAAACAACCACCACTCTATCCCAAACGTAAATTATTATCTCCAATGATAGTGACCTCCATTCTATGAGATCCCCACATGTAATAAATCCCTAGAATTATTATTTTTTACATTTTTCATTTATATCACATTTAACATTTCAAAAATTTTATATGTGATGTTCATCAGATGTATCATTATTTTACATTCCTATTTAAAACATGTATATGAAAATATTCCATCAAGTTAATAACATAATACACCACCCATGATTCATTACGCAATAAAATTTTTTAGATCATCGAATTTATTACAACATTATTGTTCCTTTTTGGAAAATATATATTTATATAAATTTTATGAATGCAATCCACCACTATATTATTCCATCTATTCAAATCCTACTAAGAGATGATAGCCCTCTGATTCATATTATCAATGCCATAAAAAACCTACCACTAAACATGAAATGTATCGAACTCATTATTATTTAAAAACAACCTCAATCTCCTGAATATATATGGGATAAAAATTATCATGTGTTAATAACTATATCAAAATGTGAACAACCACCTTATACACATTTATGATAGCATAACCTATTGCAGCTCCAGATCAATCATAATGAATGGATAAATATTCATCAAACTCATCAAAATATTTACATTTCAATAGATATTATGAACCTCGTGATCTCAAAAAAATGTAATTCTCACTTCCCATCCCACTAAAACAATATAAATTTATAATTCAACAACATCATTGGAGAATATAAATTCAAAAATTATTTAATGAATCGTATCTATTATCATGATAATCTAAGAAATAATCAAAGATCAAGGTAATTATTATTCCACTACCCAAAAATTAATACCATGAATTTATCCAATTATACTATGCAAATATTCATAAAATTACAAATATATGGAACTTCACATTCTTCATACCATACTAAAATTTTGATTTCCTTGCATACAACATGTTCTCTAAATGAATTTCATGTACAGAATTCAAATAAACATCATAATCCTATTAAAACACCAAATAAATAAACATTCCATCTAAAAACACCATGAAATTTATTTCAATGTAATTATGGAAGAAATTATTCATCAATGAAACAAAAAGAATTATAGTTTCAAATGTACCAATAAATATTACCAAAACATATAATGTATAGAATTAATTTTATAATTATGTCATTAGGATATCTACATATTTGAATCAAAAATAGTTAAACACTTATCAATTAATGATCTTGTAAACATACTTATATCCAATAAATTGATTAAAATGATACTCAATATGTTTTAGATGGTATTTATTATTCATTTTTAATTGATTCAGTATCCATTAGTCAATTCAAAACTACAATTTATAAATTATCCTTCCTAGTAAATTGAATGGGTGTTTCCTAGGAAAACATTATTTTTTAAACAATTACAATTCCCATAAAATCCACCAACATAATATTTAGATCTCAAAACACTATAATTTTTTTATATATTATAGAAATGTGAAAAAACTCATCCCTATAAATTAATTTATTTTGAACTCCACATCTCTATTTGGTGGATTCCTAGAGAAAAATTCCTAGAAAATTTCATTTAAATACTTTTCCATAATCAATAACTAAAATATACCCATGAAAACTAATATTCAATGAAAAATAATTGAAAACTAACACATAAATTTCTTGAGTTATTTAATGATATTTCCATCCCCATATTCACAAATTACCCACTCCGCTATAAATTTTTAAACAATCCCATCTAGTAAATTAACTGAATCCTAATTCTCATTGAAGTTGAAATGAGCATTGAACTAAACTATACAATCCTTAATGATTTTGACATAGACCATCATCATATTAATAAGCATAAAGCCTAATAAAATCTGCATAATAATTATCATAATTTAATATGATAGGAACCTAAAATTAGAGTATATCAATTCACTTAAAAGAATCACAATATTAAAATAATATGACTCTAAATCTATTTAATAACTTAATAGGTCTACTACTCATGTAAATACGAAATAATGAGATTAAAATATATTAAATGTAGTAGGGACCATAGTATAATTAATTAGTTATGTATCCCTATTATTTTATGATATACCCCAAACTCTTTCATTTTACGATTTATAAAAATAAATCTTTTATAATAGAACATAAATATGAGTAGAATTATTGAGAGGTGTTGGATAACGGATTATAAATTTATTTTATGTATTCTACTTGAAACAACCATTTCCACCTACTAATTAATTTTAGATCATGATCAAAGAGACACACCTAAATTTAAATATATACTAATAGGGTTCACCTCTAAAAATTATAAGGCCAATATATACCATGATCATAATTTCCCCTAGAACATATGACCCACTAGTGTCAACATGTGTCTATAGCAATTAGGGTATATCCATGAACATTAACTACATTTCTCCCAATTTTTTTGAGTGATTCATTACCAATTAAAATGATATATTATTAATTTCCCTCATTAATAGAGATTTAAATAGGAATAGACATTCGAAATTATTGTCTTTGTGTTAATTCTATTCTTCTTATTGAAATTATATATTATCATCTCTCATCATGTATCTCTATAAAAACTGCACATCAATGTATCCTATTTAGTTCCATAAATAATGATCTTAATAAAAAAATTTCGACAAGTATCCTCTTCCATAACTCTTTTTATTTTCATGATATATATTAATTTATCATTATGTAGATTAATAAAAATATGTTTGAATTTTAATCTAAAATTAAAATTCAAACAAATAAAATACACTAACTATTACTCAAAATCATTATATTCATATCACTTATTCTACTCCAATACTAAGAAAGATCTATTTCACTAAATTTTATTATCCCTAGGTGATTTACAACAACGAAGTTAGAGTAGTAAGAACTTTTTATTCAGTTACAATAACTCTTTCCTCATAGTCACACCGTCTTCCCCAAAATTATGAATCAAAAATTCCAAATTTTTATGTTAAACCTTAATCAAATAATTTAGTATTCACTTCAAATATTTTCCTATTTTGACAAATTCATAATATAAACATTTTAATGTTTAACCATGACATAAGGTTGTGATCATTTTTATGAGGTTATCCATATTTGTAAACCCATACAAGATGTTAAACCCATTATATCGCGCATCAACCTTATATTGATCTCCTGAATTCAATTAACACTCTTATGTTGATCTCTATATGTGGAGTGAATCCCCTTATATAGTGTAGAACCACAAATGTAAATTTGTATACATGGTGTTGAATACTATTACATCATGTTCTAATGTGGATCCTATTAAATAGACCGATATACATTGGGGTGTGTTCCCTCACATTTAATCTACACATAGGTATTGGTTTTTTAACACTAATGTCAATATTTCCACAACCCCAATCCTAGATACCACCAAACCTATTAGATACACCTCTTAATATCCAAATATATTCACCAATAATTATATCAACTGATTTTTAATTTTATTTATCCATTGAAAATAATATCCCACACAATATAACATATCAAGTTAAAAATTCACCAAAACATATAATCTTTAAAATTTATCTATTGTATAGAAATCATAATGTAAAAAACCCCCCGAGTGATAAACATCTTCCAAAAGGATGATAGGATCAACGATTCGCCCTTTTATACTTTTATTATTACCAAAGAACATAAATTATTATCAAACTAAATCACTATAAAAATTACACATAATTGAATAATTATAAATTTATGGACCCTAGTTGTAATGTCCCGGACCTAGATTCCACTTAATAGTGACCATGGCCTAGTTATCTACAAATCTGGTGGCACATATCGTCAAATGCAAAAAGAATATGACTAGAAGTAGGGGACTATGGTGTGTCTGTGGGGAGAATATTTCATCATTAATACATTGTAACATAGTTGTATATTAGTAGTTTTTCATAAAGGAGGAAGTATAACAGTTATAGGATTGATAACTTGCATTAATAGATAACAATGACAAAAGTAATTTATATATTAAGATGATATTATGATGTGTTAGGAAAGCGTCCAAAATATGTATACAATATTACAGTAAAATAAATGTATAAAAAATCAAAATTAAAAAAAATTAATCATATCGTGATAGCAACATTATCCTTAGCTCGGTCACATGATCCCCTACTCTTAGGCATTGTTGAAAACATACCATCAAACTATGGGTGATTTCAACAGTCCCTACCTAAATCAAAATAGTCTACAAAGGTTACAAACAACAACAATAATATGGTGTCATATAAAATTATAGTAGGTAACTATACAAATATCAATAATAGTTTCTAGCATTGAAATATAACAAGATAATGTTGAGTGAAACGTAAAACAGTTAAACAGTAGTAAATAGTGATGTTCCCATGGAACATGTCATGGGATATTTTTCATCCTCAAGAGGCTCCTAAAAAACAATGGTCAATATCCTACATCATGGGAGCAATAAAAAAATAGAAATAACCTACATGACCTCACTATACATCCATATGTATCATATCAATCACAGTTATACCTTTCCACAAAAGTATCATGTATACCATGGATGAGTCGTATTACAATTCATGTGACATTAATCACTATTATTGCACATAAGGAAGCATATAAAAATTACCCCACCCATGCCTTACAATCATGTGTTACACCACGAAGGGATGTACACCAGGTGTAAAAACCAAGGCATTCATTTCATGTCCTAGAATCATATTAATCGAAACTTGGTTAGGCATTAGCTTGTTCTCAAGGGGGATACCTAAAGACCTTGTCCAATGCGACCTAAAGAAAAAAAAGATCCCAGGGGTGGAAAGGCCCTGAGGCATCCCACTGAATAAAGACCCATGGCGAAATCTCTATCCAAGATGGCCACTATAGCATGAGAGGTCTATGTAATAAAATCCAAGGGATATTATGGAATCATTCATCCATTTTTTCAATCATCAATCACATCTACTCTTATATATCCCATGTGTATACTCACTAATTAAAAACAGTTCACATTCAAATGAATCAATGAGTAGACCCACTCATTTAATAGACAATACAAGGCAATTCATTAATTTATAATGTAATATCATGTTTACACATTGAATGAGAGGCGAATAATCTCATATCAATCAATTTAATTCATTTAATTCTATTAAGGGCATACTATAACAAGGAATTCCCACAAACACATCCCTTGGGTGGTTGAATAACTGTAAAAGGAAAAAATAAATTACATGGAAAACAACATGAGTGGAAGTGGTTGGGGAAGCAACCACCACCTCATCCCAAAGGATTTAAGGGCATCCCTAATAAGTCACATTTCAGCTAATTAAATTTACCAATTTAATTTTGAGGATTCATCAAATTGTAAAGTTTAAGGCATAATGAAAAACAACATAATAAAGAACCAATTCAAATGGGAAGAGTATATACCTCCAACCAAATGACCATAGTTGTGTACTTCTGGATTATCATCTCCCAAATCAACATAGATAAAAATAAAATTGAAGAAAAAATTAGGAGCAAAAAATTAAAAAATATTTTCTTGGATGTAAATATAGTAACTGATTCCAGGAAGAACCCTGACTCGCATAATTGTAATTTATTACTCAAATATTTAGTTCAAGAAAGAATGATGGTTCCTGATTCTATTATCTGATTAGGAAATAGTAGATAATACTACCTTTGGTCTTCAAGGGGGATCTCTCAAGGTTTTGACACCCAACAATTGATGAGAATAGAAATTAGTATTATTTTTAAAGATTCATTGAGTGTGATTTTGTAAATTTTCATACATTTTATGGGCTGAATTGTTTAGAAACATGATTGGTTAACCCATAGAAAAAACATTTATACCTTTTCTATGGGAAGGGGCACCCGACACAGTTATTGTACATGATTTTACTAACTCTGAACAAGACATGTGAATCTCATTTTCAAAATTATGTAGTTTTTCAAACTACTGTGTTCTTCAAATAACAATTATTTTTAACCATGCGATATATAGGACTACATTTTCTATCTTATCATGGATAGAATTAACCATGGGGTATTCACCAAATTGTTTATACAAACAATGTGATAGGCATGTTTCTTTTATAATATTGCAATAATAGTTAAAAAAATCCTTACACCCCATATCCCATGATTAAATTTGGACCTCACATTTGGCCTCAATTAACAATTTAAAACAAAATATTTTCTATAAAATATATATAATCCCATTTTCATTCAAAATTCCCTCATTAAATAAATTCATCCATAAATTTCCCACTCTGTGGTGGTCATGTTCAGTCTAGGAACAACTATGTAAAATTATCATGTATGTTATACTCCATCTCCCAATTCTGATCTTGTAAAAGGATAAACTTCCATAGCACCCATTGTATAGGAACTAACATGACATAGATAACTGTGGCGCCCCTATAAATGATAAGATTCTAATAAACCCCAAATGATGATTTTAACTATAATTTGACCTCATTTGGTAAAAATAATAAAATCTGTCTGAATGGTAATGGTGAAGATGAGATATGTGGAAGACGACATGCATGTATTGGTACCTCTGAGGAAAATACAATTTATAGGCAACCGACACAACTATCTCTAGAATCTCAAATTGGAATTCTTACTATGGTGTAATTTTACATTGTATCATGATTTTTATGTGTCCAAAACTAAATGAAATGTGTAAAAATAATTCAACCTCATAAAAAATCTCTATAATTAATATATATTTATCAGTTTAATATTTATATCAAAACTATACAATAGCCATTTGTTTCTAAATCAGTTATACCTTCTCAGAAGCATGTCACATAAGCCAAGATATCAGAAACGATTCTTCACCGACCTCTTACTACAAGAGTGGATATCAACATATCCTATAGTAATAAGTCTCACAATATTCCATATGTATATATCCTTAATAAAAAATTTTAGTTGAAAATCAGCAATGAGTATATGCCTCTTCCATGGTCCCCCAAAATCTAGAATGAAAGCTCATATCATGTCCTGAAGCACCTGTATCATACGTTATAATGGGCCACAACTATGAGGGTTGTATGTTGTGCTCAGAATCATATGTATTCGTTGACCGCTATACAAAATCTTATAGGAAAAATATGTAAATCGGGAAACCCTATGTAAAATGATAATGCTCAGTTTCCCGTGATGTCATACTATCGCACAGATATACAACCTTCAAATATCATCAACACTAAATGTATCTTTAATAAGTATGAAATGTGAATATTTTTTTATCCTATCATAAAAACCCACATAACATCACTAACTGGAGTCAGCCTCATAAATATAGTCAGAAAATCCATCATTAGATCATCACATTTCCACACCCGAATAGGTAATTGTTGTAAATTTATGGCTAGTTGTTATTGTTCCTCCATATCGTGTTGATAAGTGGAATACCTCATAATTATTTCGGCTACCACCTTATTAATTCCTAGCCACAAGAATTTATTATTAATGTCATGGTACATTGTGGTGACACTAGGGTGCACTGCACAAGATAAGGCATGAAACACCAGTATAAACTCCTTGTCTATGTCTAATAGAACCCATACATGGACATCGATATATAGGATATCATCATCACCAACAATCCAATAAGGAGGTGGGTCATATACTACCAAACACTCCCATAAGACAAGGCCCCATGACTCTGATAGTTGCCTCATCGTCACTTGATCTAGAATTTTAGAGGTCACATATATGGATGAATTAATTTCATCCCATTATAGTTATGAATGACCAAGTGCATCTCAGAAAACAAATCCAGAAGCTTATACTCGCTAAAGGATTCCTAAAGTTCCTATATTTGAGTCCTTATACTCAGTGAATCGTCCACTATATTTTCTTTTTTAGGTCTGTAGGCCAGCTCAAAGCTGATAGATAGTAGGTACTCAACACACATTCACTACATCAAATTTAGATAACACTATTCAAAAATATAATGGTGGTTTTTTTGGTATTTTTACACCATAATACTCTCTCTCAATATGTATTGTCTCCAACAACATTAAGGATGGACAACTACATCTAAATCTATATCGCTTGTCGGGTAATTACTCACATGTGGCCTCAACTGCCGAGAACCAAACACTGTGATTCTATTTCTCTACATCGTCAATAATCCTAGCCAAAAATCGGGATTCATCACAATATATTTTTTAGATTATTTCATGGTCTAATAGTAGAATGATCAGTGTGGAAGTTAATATCCAATTCAAATTCTAAAATGGTGTGTTGCATTTATCTATCGGCATAAAATTCATTCCATTCATATTTAATCAGTTCAAAAATTATTCTAAGCATGAAATTACTTTTATGAAACTATTTCAATATCCAACTCTACCTAGGAAACATAATATGAAAATTATTTTATTTGGATTCTCCCAGGAATCTTTGGATCTAGCCATCTTTGGGGATACTATTACTATTTTCTCTGAGATAATGTGCCCAATGAAGTGAATCATTTTCATCAAAAAGTAGTGCACTGTAATCTTAGCATATAAATGATTATCTATTATTGTATTCAATTTGATCGCTAAAGGATTGTCATGGTCATGTGAATTGTGTGAATACACAATGATGAAATCCAAGAAAACTACCACAAACGAATCCAGGTAAGTATGGAAGACTCGTATCAAATGTTCCCTGAAAAATTATAGTTCGTTAATGAGACCAAACAACATTACATAATACTAGTATAGACCATTACTTCTACAAATGACTATATGAGGTATCAATGAATTTAAAACAAGCACCTGATGGTATTCATATTTAAAATCAATTATTTTGAATACAAGAGCTCCATGAATATTATGAAACAGGTCAACTATCTTCGTAATGGGATAATTGTCAGTAAATGCTAGTTTGATCAAATTTAAGTAATCCAAGCACAGTCTATGGATTCCATAAAACTTTTATCACATAAAGGATTATAAAATCCCATAAAGTATTAATGGGTAGAATAATAACATTTTTTCATTCCAATCCTAAAGATGCCTCTTGAGTTCCTGAAACTCCATCGTATCCATCTTATAAAGTGGAATAAATAGTAGTGTAGATCCTAGAAATCGATCAATGGGGAAATTAACAACTTTTATAAGGAGGTAATCTATTATATTCATCTAGTATGATGTAACTAAAATGATGAACCACTGGAGGGAGTTATCCCCAACATTCTAACTGATCATATAGATACAATCTATTCATATGAGATATCATCCCACCCATCCCTTGATGCTATAGTCTATATTGGCTAGAATAGACATCCAATTCACACTTATTTTTAAAAAATAAAACCACTGGTGATGTGAACATCACCCTCCAGTGATATCAGTCAACATAATATAATTAATACACTAACCAGTCCATCATGAGTATGATGTCAAACTCATTCATATCAAGGACATAAATATTTCACACAAAGTATCACACACCAACCACAAGGGCCAATCCCTGCACTGGAATACACTCTGTATTTTGATTCCCAATGTAGTTTGTAATGTAATTAATCCCTTACATAATAGTATTATGAACCCAAATATTTCACAACATTTAATGATGTAATACTATGTGGTATGCCAATTTCAAAAAGGGTAGATCCAAGAGACGATGTTACTATGATTTCACCTCTCTCCATAGAAGGATCAACACCCAACTTCTCATTGGTAGGTTATTCTAAACAAAACTAGACTGAACCACAAAAAATGTGACCAAACCTCACTACACAGAGTATTCTCACTCTGATGTCTCAATGTATCTGATATCTATCTACCTTGAACATGAACACCACTACCTTGGACTAATCAATATGCACTACTCTAGATTCCTATTTAATATGGAACAGAGAAACCAAATCCAAAAACTTGTGCCAGATATGAAACCATTAAACAAAATACTAGAGGGTAGTTCTGATAAAACACTAGATTTGTTCCATCACTCTTAAATCTCATTGCATGAATAGGTCATGATCAAATTGATTCTTCTTGTGGCCCTATATTTCATATTGATGATAAAAATATGATCTATAAGTACTCACTTGTTGAATGATACACATCAAATGGAATGACTCAAAATGATGTTTCCTTCTTGAAGATATAGAACCACTGGTCGAGAGACTTCACTACTATGATCTACACCCCCAACATCCTTTAGGATTAACTGTTTAATCATTTCATGATTCATAATATCAATAATAGTCATCGACATAAAAATGTTGACCTGAGATCTAAAAAATATCAGTGACCTTCCTCGATAAATCTATACATTTATGAATCATCAATAAGGAATTTTTGTTCTAAATATAGTAGCTTTGTAATGTGTGTTGAGTAATCCATAACCATATTCACACCCTACTCTAGATGCATAATCTTAGTTTCTATATCTATCCCCAATGTCCAGGGAAAACTTTATTCATCAAAGCTAGTTTTGGAAATCACCCTAAAACATGTCTCAAGTACTTTTATCTTGGATTATAACATCCCATCTTTTCTTTTCTTAACCTAAAAGAATGTATGTTGATTGATTCACACTCCCATCATATAGTGTATCCAAAAAACCAAAGGTTAAAAACAGAGTTTGAAGCCAAATCATAATATCCATTGAGATGCAATCCCCAAAAAACAATGGAGGTTTCATCTACTAGAATACTTGTTTCATCTCATCTATAGACAAGGTAGGATATTGAGGTCCCTAAATAGTTCACATGAAGTGATAAATATTCTCACAGAATTGTGGATCGTCTCTTATGTCTGAGAAACACTGGTTCAATAGCTGGAACTAAAAGCGGATCCACTGGTAGAACATGAACCTCTACCTCAAGATTGAGGACATCACCACTATCATGTAATATGATTGGAGGTCTTGATAGGGACGTGCCTCTATAATTCCAAACACATACCTACGAAAAAATGATATCAACGTTCATATATAAAAATTGTAGTACATGTCATAAGCTTACTATAACAAGGTCAAACAACATAATCTACTCTTAAGGTCAAGACTATAAATGGAATAGTCACTATAGACACTCCTTTTTTACAACTCAAAATATGGGTCTTGGTCATGTTCTCTCTTAATCATTTATGTTGTCCATTTGAATATCACATTGGTTTCACATTTTATATAAATGGTTGAATCAAGTGGTGCATCAAATTATAATTTACAATTCCCCATACTCTTTATGAAATTGAAAATGACATCCACATAATTCACATCAAAACTGGTTCTAGTACATGCGACTCATGATCCATGACTCAATATAACATATTAGGATACTCAGGGTGTCTTTGGTAGAAAAATTTGGAAAAAACATCATAGAATACCATATGAAATATGTGTACCATCCATGTATCATGATTCCTTACAAATAAGTATATCATAATAATACTCATATTTATCATGACACCTATCACATCATCATGAAAATGTGAAATATAGATTATATCGAATGGAAAATTTATGGTGTTTGATATCAATCAAGTGTACAAACTGATTCATGTCAAAGAAAACCTTGATATCAATAGGTTTTAACAAAAACATATCAAAGAATCATTTCAATAAAAACATCACAATTCAAAAACATCACCCAATGCAGGGTCAAATAAAATGTCATAGCCAAAATCTTAGAAATAACCATTTCATTCAAGGAAAATTGAAATTTTCCAATACATGGGTTAGATGCACTCATGAACAATTCGCTACGAAATTCTAATTCCATATTATCCCACACTATTATAGAAAAATAATAAATAACCAAAGAAAAAAAATCTATGATACCACTTTATAATGACATGGACCAAGAAGCCACTATATTGTTCCTCCAGCCTGGTTGCCTATATGGCCTTAAGAAATCACCCTAAATGCCACAAGCTTCCTTCTAGAAATGAGGTCCTTGGGTTGGTCCATGGGGAGACTATACCCTCATTACCATAGTGTAACATAGTAAAATATCAATAATAGTCAATATTGGATGCAATTTAAAAATCAGACAACAGATAAACTGTATTAATAGATAACAATGCCAACTTAAATTCTTATATAATGATGATATTGTGATGTATATATAAAGAAACCAAAAGAGGTTCAAAATTTTGTAATACACTAAATGTATCTAAATATCAAATATACCACAAATCAATATATCTTGGTATCATCATGATCCTCTTCTTGCCCAGTGATCCCCTACCCCTAGGTATGACACAAAATCAGCCATTGAATCATGCATTATATTCCCAGTTCGAACCTACATACAAATATATTTTTGGGTACCCAATAATGGACTCAACATGGATTGAGATAAAATCACATTAGATAACCTCCCATGTATCTATAACAGTTCCTAACTTTTCAATATAACAAGAAAAAGTATAAGTCAAGGTAAAATTGATATGCCATAGAAAATCTTGATGTTCTATGGCAGAAGTCATATGATACCGTATATCCTCTAGAGGATCCTTGTAAATAATTTTCAATCTCTTATATAAATGTAGATATTAAAAAGTAAAAATAACCTACATGTCATCATCATAAATCCTTACATGTCATGTTAACTGTTTACATTTTGTACAACATGTGTATTATGTAAACCACAACTAAGCTGTATAACCATTAATGTCGCATTTATAATGGTTTTTAAGTATAAACAAGAATACTATAATTACCATGTCTATTTCATATAATCATGTGTCACACCTAAAGAGAAATATTTGAGGTGTAGATGACCAAGGTATCCGTGTCTTGTCTTAAGTGCATCTTGATGGAAACTTAGTTATGATGGAGAAAAGTTCCATGGAGCATGTCTACTGACCAAGTCACTTGTGATCCCAAGAAAAACTATATACAAGGGGTACCAAGGCCCATGAAATACCATAGAATCAATACCCATAGAGAAATCCCTATCAAAAGAATCAATTAAAACATTCAATATCCATGGAATTAAATCCATGTAAACTAATGGAATCATTCTTCATTAGTTCCATTAATCAATCCACATGAACCAAAATAAAAGGCATGAATATACCCACCCATTATTACCAATGAACATATATGACAAAAATTAATATACCTACTCAATTTGAAACCATAAAACCCATTTTAGAAATTTAGGATGGAATATAATTTTAACCCAAGGCTTTGGAGGAAAATCATCTTTTTTTAAAACAATGTTATTCAATTCATTTAATTAAGGGCTTCCTCAAACTAGTAAATCTCCAAAAAACCCCATTGGGTGGTTCAATAATAGTCAACAGAAAAAAATTAAATTAAATGGAATTCCTAACGGGTGGCCTTGGATGGGGAAACAACAATAAATTAATCCCAAATAAAATAATATAATTCTTAATATGTCCGATTACATCTAAGTCAGTTTTGCAATTCAAATTTGGGGTCATTCAAGAAATACCCTTGTGTGGAATAATGGGACCTAGATTAAAAAACCAAATAGAAAAATTATAAACCAACTTATATTAGACTGTAGTACTATGCTTATCCAGTTCCCGCTCCTGGTTCAACATAAATTAGATGGATATTATATTATATGTAATGATTTATAAATTAGGAAATAATATCTTTCACCCAATTAGATCATATAATAACAACAAAAATTATGAACATCAAAAAATTAATTGAGTAATCACCAATTTTAATCCATTGAGATCGACGATGCACGTTTCTGTTATCAGTTCTTTAAAAAGTTACAATGTCTACATTTTTGGAATCAATTTGGAGATAAAAAGGTGTTTATGTCAAATAAATGATGAGAATAGAAATTATTGTTATGTTTAAAGACGCATTAAGGGTGTTTTTTAATTTTTTCTACTTTATTGGACTGTGAGGTTTGGCCGTATGAGTGTCCAAACCATGCATAAATTCTTATAAGAAGGACAATCATGTATGGTTAGTGTGAAAAATATGACTAACCATGCACAAACCATGTAAAAATATACCGTGAAAAGTATATGGTTTATTTTCTAACACTATGCAACCAAATCAAAAAGTTTTTATAAATGTGCGGCCTGTATGACTCCACTTCTCAACCTCAAACAATAAGAAATAATTTTGTTCCCTATTAAATATAGTTTCTATAAATCGTTAATCATGAACTTTTCAAGATAAATAATTGCTTCCTGGCTCCAAAAAATCGTTTGACACAATTGAATCACCCATGATAAAATTGGGTTCTCACATATGCCCAAAATTTATCATTTATTTCAAAATAAAAATGATCCTTCCCTAATAAGAAGAAAACGTTTTTACACAATCACTAGTAGCATGTATCCAGTGGAAACATTACTAATTTGACATAATATATAAGTGATCACATCCAGATGGAATGAATAGTTAAACAAACATGGTAAAATAGATTCATTCTTTAATTTTAATTTCATTTGAAAACAAGATATACAACATAGTTAATGTAATAATTACACATTCTTAAACTCAATCCAAGAATTCTTCTCCATATCCTATAGAAATGAAACAAAATATGGGTGAGAATAGATGATTAATAAGGGTTATGTATGGTGGATGGTATCATGTGGAAATGAAACATAATCAATAATTCATAAACAATGTTTTAAGTTAAATATCCGAAAACACATTCTATTTAATTAATAACATTCAGACATGATATGATAAGGAATAATAAATATGGCATGGTAATCTACTAAAACCATATTATTTTTTGTCAATAAACTAGGAATTAAATTCATTTAGAGGTAATATCAATGATAAAATATAATGGATAATAATAATAACTATATTTTTAATGATGGAAATTCTTAATTATTGGATTTCATGATCATATACATCATGATATCATCATAATGATTCATAAGACGGTTCAAAACGGATCATTAGGTATACAATATAAACTCTTTTAAATATGGATAGCCATGTAATTTATCCCATGATATTATTGATGCATCACTGGGATATATATAATCTATCCGAACCAATCACTATCTTTCAATATCATTCCACATATATTTAATATTTGATTTAATTTGTGAATAATGTTCCTTATCTTCAAATAACCAAATAGAGTGAATAAAACATATTTTTCAATATTTTACTAGATAATAAAATAAATTTATTTATAAATATTTATGTTAAGATGGTATTTGGTTTAGTCAATAATAATACCCATGTTATATTGAATAATTATATTCGATAGAAATTTAATATCACATGAAAAATTATCATAGGAAACAAATTGTCATCAAAGAATGATTACAACAACAATATTAAACAAGAAATTAGATGTGACCGTATATTCATTGAGAATATAGGTTTTTATAACACAATTGTTAATAATCAAGTACTCATTTTAATTACATAAAAAGTGATGTATATACACCAAATAGATGTGAATTGGTTCATATTAAAAAATATGTATAAATTAAATGGAAATAGAGATGAAATATCTTACCTATCTTTCGACTACATTCAAATGAATTTGTATATTCTATTAAATATTTTTTTAAACATTCATTCTCATTTATCATATACCATATATTATTTACATATATTATTTTATAACTCATTTATTTAAAAGTCATAGTTAAATCATTAGTTCAGGTGATAAATTTTTCGTTTTTCATGTATTCTTTGGATTGGTAATTTCCTTATTTTTACATTTATAATTATTCTATACTCTCATAAATTTTATCCATTATATAATTATAATATATATATTTTATTTTCTTATTTATATTAGTCTATAAATGTTATTGATATCAAATGAACCACACTGTTTAGTAACATGGTAGGTCATAGGTACACCTGAACACTATTTCCACTATTCTCTATAGATTGACCAAAAAGAAAACAAATTTTAATACACAATTATAGAAAAAATATTGTTATATATATAATTTATATTAAATAAATCCATATTTATTAATATCTATGTAAAATAAATAAGAAAATTTCAAATCACTACGTAGAGGTGGTAGTCCACACATACACATGAGCAACATTATTGTTTTCCAACAGGTTAGACGTTTTCGGGTTTAAATTGATTTTATTTTCTGAAATTATGTATATTTAAAAAACATTAAAATTTTTTAATTACATTATGCATACAACCATATATGTATATCATAAGTGATAAAATGATAATTATATCTTTCTAAGGTCTTAATATGTCGTATAGATGAAAAATAGTATCGTATCCCACTACTGAATGGTAAATAATAAGGTATAGTATATGTTATAAATATTGAAGAATAATAATTTCATATATTTGTCATAAATATCATAAATCCATAATTATATCCAATATTTAATTGTGGCGATGGAAAATTAATTTTATTAGTTTAGGAGGTGGTAGTCCACCGTACACACATTCGATAGTTTCGTTTTACATTTAATAGAAGTTGATATGGATATAGATTATTACATTAAAATAATAAAATATTAGTAAATGGGATATAATTTTTTATACATATTTAAAATTATTTTTAGGAGGTGGATTAATTAATAATTTAAGAATTGTCATTTAAGAATGTTACCACATCATCAGACAACACCGTTAGGATTTCATAAATAACCATCCTAAGATACCCTTAGGATTGATAAATGGACACTATGATGTTTTTATATGATTATGGAATTTATTTGGAATGGGATATACCGAATCAAGTGTTTTTAACTATAAATATGAGAGAAGATGGGTTGAACTTCTTTATGTGTGGGAGAGGACACACTTGAATGCATTATAATGAATATATTACACACATATTTGTTTCCTTAAAAAGCCTAAAAAACCTTATTTATATTAGATGTGATAAGGTTGAAATATGTCCAATATATATATATTTAACTTGTTTTTAGATCATATTAACCCGTATCTTCTCAATTTAAACACCTGCTAAACATGTTTTTACCATTACCATGGTAATTATTCATTACTACATTTAATATTAATAATTTTAAAAAATTAAGTTGGCCTTATTAGATAATATAAAATATTATTATAAAACTATTTAATCTATTTTTCATAATTCAGTAAATAAAAGTGAATATTTTCAATTTAAATTTAATCCCACAAACCTGTCGATAAAATAGTTACCCAAAATAAAAACATTCAATATTTATAAATGATTTTTATAAAATAATTCAAAATTCAATTTTTCCCAAGGAAATAAATTATGTAAATTATAATATAATTTATCTAATTTCATTTTAAGAACAATTTATAAATTAATTCTACTCTGTATATAATTTTAATGAAAATCAAATTTTTAATAAAAAGTAGTGTCTTCACTCTTACATGTAAAAAGAAATAGTTTTAAAAATTCTCAAAAATTACCCCAAATATAATTTTTAAATATATATTTTAAAAATGAATTTAAATTTTGTAAAATATGAATCTACATGTTTTAAAATTCAATTTTAAATTACGTGTTAAATGCATGACAAAAATGCCTTTTAGAATAATATAGTTTTTTATAATATAGTTCATTTTCTTTATAATGATTCTAATTGAATTAATAATTAATATATTTACATTGAATATATTTTATACATGTTTAAACCACATAATTTTCATAATCTAGTAATTATTACTTATATCTTCCTACTTAATAGCTAGGTAATAATGGTTTTTAAAAAAATAATATTTCAATAGATTATCATGTATCATTAAATTATGATATCGCAAGCATCTGAAGTTAATTTATATATTTAATTTATCTAAAAAAAATATATCATAATGTATTTGGGTTACATGTATCTAAATATATCAAATAGAATAAATTAAAATAAATTTATTTTTCATGTCATCAAATCTCAATGTTTCATGTCAAACATAATATCGAACACAATAATCTTATATTATCATTTTTTAGTGTTACATTCTCCCCACCATTAATAAATTGAATCGTAGAAATTTTTATTTTCTTTCAAAAATAAATTCTTATGTATTTGAACATTTCTTTTTTAAAAACCCACATTGTAAAATGGGTGAATAACACTTCCTCATAAAAGATGTATTGTTAAATAGGATGTTCGTTTAAAATAATAAAATACTATATTTCAATGTAAGTGGAAATTTGTGGGATGCAAAAGTAAAGATAATGAAGAAAATTGTATTTATTTATGTAGAGAGATTTAGATCCTTAACTCTAAAAAATTGAAATCATGAGAAAGAAGTTAAAGGCCATATAACCATAAATCTCCAATGAGTCAAAATACCATATTATTCATTGGATATAAAGGTAATATGATTGAGTTTTTTCAAGATAATTATAATAATGTTTATTATTTATTTTACAGTCATTGAATATTAGTAATTATATATACATGGTATCATTATATGTCATAATCATAATTTCAATCCTTGGCTATTCACTGATATATTTCCACTTCAACTCTTACTCTAATAAATGAATACCCAAAATTAATATTAATGCATCAAGCAATGAAATTAAATTTTAATGGACCACATGATATCAAAAATAGTGAAAATTATTTCCTCTCATTCCTAAATAATTTCTAAATACAAAATTGTTATCATAGGGTTTATAACATATTATATTAATCATTACAAATCAAAAGTAACAAAAAAATATTAACATAATATTTGTCCATGAAATTTTTAAATAAAAAATTGTTATACTGACTAGAACTATACATAGGCTGGTGGTATGCACTAAACTATTATCTCTAATTCATTATGGGTTAAAGCCCCAAGACATTTTCATATGCAACATGTTTTTAGTTGACAGTTTTGTTTTCCTTTTTTGTTGAAATATATTATTAATATAATAATGACTTTACCAATTTTTTATGACCCATAATAAATAAAAAATAAAAGATAAGGAAAGACATAAATATTAAAAATACATTTAATCTTCTATCCAAAAATATAAAAGAATAATTCTTAAAATTGATTTTTTATAAACTTGCCTAATGGTTTGTATTACAATAAATATTTTCCAGTGATATCCTTAATCATGATATATTCTGATAACATTATTTCGTAAAAGGGGTATTTATTTCATTAATATTATATTCAAAATTATAAATAAAATCTCAATAAAACATTGGATTAATCACACTAATTCATTATCATTATCTATATAAATCATAAATAATGGATTTTTATGGAAATTTTCATTACCCAAATCGTATCCCATATGCGTGTCAATCGATCTTTGTAGTAATTCCTTTTTATGTACAATGTAATGATCAAGTAAATCATGACATGAATTTTCCAAATCATTTACCCCTAGGTACATCCATTCCAGAACCACATCCACTTATAGTATCCAGATAGAGACATTTTTCAAGGAAAACCACAAAATATTTTCTTTTCTATAACATTAGGTTGTTGTTCAATAATTATACATGTACTTACTATAATTAATATGGTTGTGTTCTATAACATAAATTTTCATAAATATATTTCTAAAGGATTATACTAAAATCAACAGATACCAACTATAAAGACCACGACCCCAATAGCCTATATATGGTTGTAAAATTAATACTTGTTCATAACATACAAGTGATGACATACAAGAGGAAATATTATAAGGCCCCAGCCTTAAAACTTACTTAATCTTGAGTTATTACAAGATTACACATTGAGGATCTTTTCAGGTTTAGAGTTTTAGAGAATTAGATCATAAAAATTACATTACATTCCACATTTAAACAAAGTGGTTACATAAAAGATAATATTCATATTTCCCATCAACGGAAACATATTTAAAATAAAACATGGATTCATTCTTGGCACTTCCTTGACACTATCATCATATCATGTACCCTTCCCTTGACCTTGGAAAAACATTTCAAAAACTTGGGAAGAGCATAAAAAGCTCAGTAAGGGATATAAAAATATGGAATGGAAACATGAGTACATGTATACATAAGAATGAAATCATACTTTACCCATAAAACATAAGCACTTTAACATACCTCATAAAATCATGAATAAATCATATAAATAATAATACATAAAAGGTTACTTGAGGAATTCATAACATTCTTACATAGGGAGTAACCCTCTTGGTTATGTTTGGAATATCCACCACAGTATATTCCCTAAATCTCTTCAGAGAAACCTTAACGTTTCACTCCTTCACGTCACCCAATGCATTGGAGAGCTATATTGGGCTCACCCGCCCTTAGTTTATCACGGAACCACCCATCTTCATAATAATTCCCAAGAAACTCAACATAACCGTATCACATAAAACATGCATAAGGGAAACATAAATTTTCCACCTTTCAATCACAAGATATCAATACAACACATTGATATAATAAAATTATGAAAACCATTTTCAATACCAAAATAAAAGAAAAGTAAAACATTGTATTTATTTTTCTTTTAAAAAGAAGGTATGGCTTGTAGAGGAAGCCTAAATTTACATCAATAAGTATATATGAGAACATATCCCAACATAACAATATGTAAATTAAAAGACCCAACAAAAGAAGTCTTTTAAAAAGAGGAGGGTGAAAGGTTCCCTTACCGACAAGGGTATCTTTCGAAACATACACCTCGTGAAAGAAGGACAATAAAACATTGATGTAAATACTCATAAATGAATTTATATTACACAATGAGTAAAAATAATGGACATTACATACACCACTCAAAGGACATTGTGGCAAATGTAGCATAAATCTCACGGTAATAAAAGTGAGATGAAAAATCACTTACGAAAACTCGGCAGTCTAACGGTGCCAGAAAAATAGATTGATGATATCAAATAGGGTCTATCATCATATTAACATAATGTTTACAGAAAGAGAAATATAAAATAACATCCCCCAACATAACAAAGCGGAGCTTAAAAGAAGTGACATAATGGAGAGTACTTAAAAAGAAAGAGAGAGGTTAAAACTCTTACGAAAATTCGGCAGCCTAACGGCGCCACTCAAAAATTCCAAAATGGATTGATGAGAGAGAATAGGGTCTCTCATCATATGAAAATAAAATTTACAGTAAGAGTAATATAAAATAACATCCCAATAACAAGAAAGATGATCTTTAAAGAAAATGACATAAAAGAGCGTACTTAAAAAGAAATAGAGGAGTAGGATCCCTTACCTCAAGTCCAACTTGTCTTGTTCGTTTCTTTATATTCTTGAATAATAATATTTGGTCAATTAATAATTTCCTAAGTACCTACTTTAGATATTATTATTCAGTTCATATCACATATTATAATGTTATAATAATTGTTTAATAATGTTAGTTCATATCAGACGTTTTTGCTGATGTTTGGTACATGAGTCAAAAATGAACTTGTTTGAAAAAAGATTGCCCATGTTGTTATAAGTAAATATTTTCAAGAATATTATTAATGATTAAAATATCATATATATCTATTAAATATTAATTTTATACTATTCCATATCATTTGGAGATAAAAAACGAAAAGCACCGTTCATGGAGATGGTAGGCCGTATGTACGCATGAACGCTACTTTCATTTTTTGTCATATTAATTGAATTAAAACAAAATGAGAGAGATATATATGATATAATTACAGAATGATATCCAAAATTTATATGTAATATATTACATATATATCAATTATATATATGTACTTATAATATTACATAACATTTTGTGATAAAAAATGAAATGTACCGTTCATGGAGACGGTAAGTCGTACGTACGCATGAACGCTACTTCCATTTCTATTTCATAATTAATGGAATTAAAACATAATGATACATAATAGAATTTTAATTCAAGTATGGTATCATATATAATATCATTAAATATATCCTTTATACGTACCACATATGGTATTATCGAATCAAATCACTTTGAGGGGGCAGTAGTCCGCACTTCCTTAAATGAAGATATCACGTTTACCCATAATGGAAACCATAAAGGTATGCCATAAATGAAAAATACAGAAGATTAAGTAAAACATAAACATATTAGATATCGTATATAAATATAGTTTCATCTTAATGGCCACCTTTGATGGTGTTAGAAAAATGTTGAACAATCATCGTTTCGGGAGGCAGAAATTCCCCATCCATGGAAACAGTATGTTCTTTAACCATTAGATGTAGGTGTGTGTATGTTTAGCACTAATCCTTATTATAACAACATCCTAGTATATTTAAGATACTGTATTTGTTACAAAACAAATTAATAAAAAGATTTTATGTGGTTGGAGAAGCAAAATAAAATAAAAGGACACAAGTGAAGACATTACCTTAAAATCGGGTAACTCCCTTTGGTTTGAGCTCAGAGGCTTCCTTGGGAAGACTTCTGCCCAAAGTGAGGCTTCGAGGAGTACAAGAGGGAAGTGGAGAGACAAAATGGGCAGGGTTTGGCCGATCCAAAGGCTTTGAGAGTGTGGGTAAGGAGGTAGAGGTGGGGGCCTTTTATAAGAGGAGAGGAGGGTCACTCTTGTAATGTTACAAAATGTTACTTTATTTTCAAAAGTGTTTCGGATTTTAAAGGTCCCAAATTGATGTATTTATAGGATAAGGTGATAAGGGTTCGAAATCCAATCATACAATAGGTTTTGGACATGTGTAGGTCTTAGATATTACATTATCTTTCCATTTTATTTAAATCGTTAAATAATGAGGTCATCACTGCATCATCATGATGTCATAAATAATTTAATTTATTTAATGTCTAAAATTTTTAAAACAAATACTATGATGTAGGAAATATTTTTTTATTTCCAATGACTATTTATAGTCAAAAATATGACTTGTATAACCCCATGTAAAAATTGTTTTAGTAAAACATCTCATGTTTGTGTCATTTTTACTTTAACATTAACTAAAAAGATATTTAGGTCATTTTCCAACCAAAGTGGCTCCGTGGGGTCCCCAAGTTCACCCATGTATTTTCCTGGTCGTCCATGACACATCCAATGAGGGTAGGACATGTTTATAGGTCATTTAAATTTATTAAAACATTATTCTTACAGTAAACTAAACTAATTACCTCTAATCGCGATTAAAAACTTAATAAGTTACTATTTACCAAAAAATTATTTTTATCCCATTGAACCAAATTTTACTTCTTAATGACAATCATGTATGTCAGATTTTTGAAATTAAAAACACAAAGATGGAAAAATTTCATTTAAACGGAAAAATCAGTTTTTATAAGTACCACTTAGTGGCTTCACTATTCATCAAAAATTGAAGTTTTTCCGAAAACTCCCAAAAATTCACCCTAAGCTATATTTGATATTCAGAATTAAGAAATTAAGTCTATTTTACAAAATTAAAAACATATATGTCACATTAATTAATTTAATAATTAATTCCCGCTGTCAGAGCAAATAGCGTGTTTTTATGAAACAATAAGTATCAAAAGATTGACACTAGTTTAAGTCTGATTTCGAAGTGAAATTAATTCCAACGACCACTATTGGATTTAATGGTAAAAATATATTCTAATTTTACTTTAAAACAAATTCAAAAGATAATATAATCATATAAATAAATTAGATTAAAAAAAGGTTTTGAATTAAAATACAACATTTTACACTATTCATTAAAAAAATGATCTTTATCAGAAAGATACAAAAAATTTACACAAAGTAAATTTTGATGTCCCAATTCTTAATAAGAGTTTTATTTGGTCCAATAGAATGTATAAGAGTGAACAAAACTATATTTAATGACAGTTTTCCATCAAAAGGTGATAAGTGAACCTTTAGTGAAAACTAGGGCATGTACGGCTAAAATTGAATTCTTTCCGTATTTTAAGCCTTTATATTTTATTGTATAAATTTAAAAACATTTACAAACATATATAATAATATTTTAGTTATTTCTATCCATTCCCGCCAATACAACAGCTACATGTTAACTACCATTTAAAATAATATTATTTTATTATTAGACGGCAACGTAAGATTCCCAAGAAACTTGTTGTTGCGTGTTGGGTACGGCATCGAGCATAGCGTCCCCTTTAAAGTCATATTAATATTTTATTCACAAATATGGATAAATATGAAAATGTCATATTCTTTATTTACCTAGGGTGTTACATCCTTCCCCCCTTTTGGGAATTGCGTCCTCGCAATTTTTTAAATTGAGCTTGGAAACATCCTTGAAAGTCGCACATTGGAACAAGAGTCGGTAAAACAAGCACTTTAAAATAAAGGAAGATAAGTACAGAGGTCACCTGAGTAAACCCATACTAGGATTCCATGTAGAAAAACATGGACATGGAAGAAAAAGCAAATGGTCATGTTCTTGAGGGAGAGTGATAGTAACCATGTCTAGGAGAAAGTTAACCATAAGAAAATCACAAACTTGTGATGGGTTAAACGGTATTCGATTCCCCAGTAAGAAAAGTTAATAGACAAAATTTTTGTTTTAAGTTACTTTTTATTGAAGAATTTATTCATAAGGAAACATAATCACTTATCATGTTGACTTTCAACTTTTACTAGATTACTTAATCAAATTCATATATTTTTCCAAAAGACGAGTATTTAGGGAGACTTGTTTGCATTAAGAGTACTATAATCAACTTCTAGAGAATCACCTAATCCACCAAAGTGAACTATATACTTCCCATGTCATTAGGCTTTAACCAAAACCAAACCCAAAAAGGATAGTACAAAGTCAGATAATCCAGAAAAGGATAACCTTTTAAAAAGAAAATCTATGCTTAATATCCAAAATTTGTCCAAGAAAACCCAAAGTTCAACGAGGACCTTCCGATAAACAATTTTTCCACAACATTCTTCAAATTAAACAATCTAAGATTGAAACCCAAATATTTTAAGGATTTATTCACATAGTCTTCCAAGTTAAATCGTAACATTTCTATCCAAACAACATCAGTTTCTCCTGAAGTCTCGTATTGAAAAGTAATTATCCTAATCACATATCCTCCATGATAGGTTAATCATTTTCATAAATAACCAAAAATCAACTTACTCTTAATTCATAAAATCATATAACTAAAAAGAATCAGTCAAACTAACTAGGGACTTCACGTAGTCCAGTGGTAGGCGATAAATACCAGTCGCACTTTGGTTGTGGGTTCGATTCCAGCAGCTTTTTCCAACGCGATGGGTAGTCACACGGTCTACGTGTTGTCATTTTTCCAAAACTATATAATTCACAAATAATTCCCCAAAAAGGGATAAAATCATCAAAATTAACCATAACATAATTTAACTTCAATTTTATCTCATTCCTTTCACTTCAATCATAACATATAATAACCCATAATTACCTCAAAAGTAAGGATCATATAAACCCAAATGGTTCTTTATAACTATGTCCCCAAAAGAAAAGACAACTATTCGTTGAATAAAATTTGCATATTTTAAACATCAGGGTTACACATAATATAAAAAGTATTCTAATGTAACCCCATCATCAAAAGAGACTTAATACTCTTAAAAATTTCACCATAACTCTTGAAGCCCTTATATGTTGACATCTTACTCATTCAACATTCTTCATGATCCATTAACCATTCCTTTCCAACTTATTCAGAAATACCTCTTTCCAACAAAAAAAATCATGAATCATATCCTAAGATTACAAAATAGGAAAACAGTAGTCATGAAATAATACATACCTTTGATTGATCATTGTCAGTTTCTTCATCCTCAATCGGAATGGCATTAGGTATTGGTAAACGAAAATTTGTACACTCTTGGTGATCCCATTCACGAAACATCTTCATAGGACATGTGTTTGAATAATGACCATGCACACCACATTTAAACATTCAATTGATCACTCAGAATGAACTTATTTCCCTTTCCTCGAGTCAACTGGATGCTTCCTTTTTCCATGGTAGGTTCTTGCTTTATGACCTTCATTTCTACATCTATAGCATATTTCTGTCCCTTTGAAACATTTTCCTAGGTGTTTCTTTCCACATCTTTCACACATAGGTTTTTGAACACACTTACCTTTATGATTATTAAATGTACTTCCGTAGGGATTTGTTTCTCGCATATATGATTCCGTAGAGAAATAACCAAGGTTTAGGTGGTCAATCATGACTCCAGATAGTTGGTTGAGGATAATCACAAGAGTTCTCATTGCAGCTCCCATATCATTTAGTTGCCTGCTAAAAAAACTATCACAGTTTCCTTCACATCCAATGTTACTTTGGTGCCTGCTAGATCCAACCATTTACTAAAACCAAAAAGGTCAGTGTGAGTATATCAAAAAAACCATCATGTACTAATGAGGAAGATAAACACTAAGATATACTTACTCATTCACTTTATCTAAAACTAGGACTCTTTATGAAATCCTAACCATTACGGTAATGCCACTTATGCTTAAAGAATACCCTAACCTCTAAAGTTATCAAAACCGACCTTTGATACCAACTATAAGGCCCCAGCCTTAAACCTTACTTAATCTTGAGTTATTACAAGATTACACATTGAGGATCTTTTCAGGTTTAGAGTTTTAGAGAATTAGATTATAAAACATGCATTACATTCCACATTTAAACAAAGTGGTTACATAAAAGATAGTATTCATTTTTCCCATCAACAGAAACATATTTAAAATAAAATAGGGATTCGTTCTTGAAACTTCCTTGACACTATCATCATATCATGTACCCTTCCCTTCCCCTGTGAAAAACATTTCAAAAACTTGGGATCAGCATAAAAAGCTCAGTAAGGGATATAAAAATATGGAAAGGAAACATGAGTACATGTATACATTATAATGAAATCATACTTTACCCATAAAAAACAATCACTTTAACATACCTCATAAAATCATGAATAAATCATATAAATCATAAGACATAAAAGGTAACTTGATGCATTCATAACATTCGAACATAGGGAGTAACCCTCTTTGTTACGTTTGGAATACCCACCATAGTCTATTCCCAAAATCTCTTCGGAGAAACCTTAACGTTTCACTCCTTCGCGTTACCCAATGCATTGGAGAGCTATATCGGGCTCACCCGCCCTTAGTTTATCACGGAAGCACCCGTCTTCATAATAATGCCCAAGAACCTCAACATAATCGTATCACATAAAACATGCATAAAGGAAACATAACATTTCCACCTTTCAATCACAAGAAATCAGTACAACACATTGATATAAAAAAATTCTGAAAACCATTTTCAATACAAAAATAAATGAAAAGTAAACCATGATATTTATTTTTCTTTTAAAAAGAAGGTATGGTTTGTAGAGGAAGTCGAAACTCAAATAATGGTCACGACGGCGGGGAAGTCGTTGTCACCGCATACTTACGACAAAAACATTCCCATTTTTCGTTTAATAAACACTTCATATAAAAAAGATTCCTTTTGAATTAACATAAAAGTCAAAGGGGTTTATACACTGTATAAAAGATGGTTGTGTATAAAACAGAATATGCCTCAATGAAAGGAGATTGAGACGAAGTCCCTTACAAAGATGGTATCCTTGGTTTAAGCATAAATCAATTACATAATTATGTGTGACAAATGAATGCACAAAATATATGTTGATATTAAGTGTAAAATAATCAAAGTTCATTCACACATATTCAAAGGATGGCATATTCAATAACAACATGGTGAACCCAAAGAAATCGAAATTGGGTTAAGAAGTTCCCTTTGACAACCTAACGACGTCACATCAAAATGAGTTGATGAGTGATAAAAAAAAAGGGTATCTCATCACTTGGACATAAAATTTACATCAATAAGGATATATGATAACATATCCCAACATAACAATATGTAAATTAAAAGACCCAACAAAAGAAGTCTTTTAAAAAGAGGAGGGTGAAAGGTTCCCTTACCGACATGGGTATCTTTCGAAACATACACCCCGTGAAAGAAGGAAAATAAAAAATTGATGTAAATACTCATAAATTAATGTATATTACACAATGAGTAAAAATAATGGAAAGTACATACACCACTCAAAGGACATTGTGGCAAATGTATCATAAATCTCACGGGAATAAAAGTGAGATGAAAAATCGCTTACGAAAACTCGGCAGCCTAACGGCGCCACAAAAATATATTGATGAGATCAAATAGGGTCTCTCATCATATTAACATAAAGTTTACAGAAAGGGGAATATAAAAGAACATTCCCCAACATAACAAATAGGAGCTTAAAAGAAGTGACATAAAGGAGAGTACTTAAAAAGAAAGAGAGAGGTTAAAACTCTTACCAAAATTCGGCAGCCTAACAGCGCCACTCAAAACATCCAAAATGAATTGATGAGAGAGAATAGGGTCTCTCATCATATGAAAATAAAAATTACAGTAAGAGTAATATAAAATAACATCCCAATAACAAGAAATATGGTCTTTAAAAGGAATGACATAAAAGAGCGTACTTAAAAAGAAAGAGAGGAGTAGGATCCCTTACGTCAAGTCCAACTTATCTTGTTTGTTTCTTTATATTACTGAATAATAATATTTGGTCAATTAATAATTGCCTAATTACCTCCATTAGAGATTATTATTCAGTTCATATCACATATTATAATATTATAATAATTGTTTAATAATGTTAGTTCATATCAGACGTTTTTGCCGATGTTTGGTACATGAGTCAAAAATGAACTTGTTTGAAAAAAGATTACCCATGTAGTTATAATTAAATAATTTTCAGAATATTATTAATTATTAAAATATCATATATATCCAGTAAATATTCATTTTATACTATTCCATATCATTTGGTGATAAAAAACGAAAAGCACCGTTCATGGAGACGGTAGACCGTACGTACGCATGAACGCTACTTTCATTTTTGTCATATTAATGGAATTAAAACAAAATGAGAGAGAGTTATATATGTTATAATTACAGAATGATATCCATAATTTAGATGTAATATATTACATATATATCCATTATATATATGTACTTATAATATTACATAACATTTTGATATAAGAAATGAAATGTACCGTTCATGGAGACGGTAAGCCATACGTACGCATGAACGCTACTTCCATTTATATTATATATTTAATGGAATTAAAACATAATGATACATAATAGTATTTTAATTCCAGTATGGTATCATATATAATATCATTAAATATATCCTTTATAAATACCACATATGGTATTAACGAATCAAATCACTTTGAGGGGGTGGTAGTCCGCACTTCCTTAAATGAAGATATCGCGTTTACGCATAATGGAAACCATAAAGGTACGCCATAAATGAAAAATACAGAAGCTTAAGTAAAACATAAACATAGTAGATATCATATATAAATAATGTGTCATCTTAATTTCCACCTTTGATGGTGTTAGAAGAATGTTGAACAATCATCGTTTCGGGAGGCAGAAATTCTCCATCCACGGAAACAGTATGTTCTTTAACCATTAGATGTAGGAGTGTGTATATTTAGCTCGAATACTTCTTATAAAAACATAATAGTATATTGAAGATACTGGATTTGTTAAAAAACAAATGAATAAAAAGAGTTTAGGAGGTTGGAGAAGCAAAATAAAACAAAAGGACACAAGTGAAGACATTACCTTAAAATCGGGTAACTCCCTTTGGTTTGAGCTCAAAGGCTTCTTTGGGAAGACTTCTGCCCAAAGTGAGGCTTCAAGGAGTAAGAGAGGGAAGTAGAGAGACAAAATGGGCAGGTTTTTGCCGAGCCAAATTCTTTGGGAGTGTGGGTAAGGAGGTAGAGATGGGGGCCTTTTAAAAGAGGAGAGGAGGGGAACTCTTTTAAAGTTACAAAATGTTACTTTATTTTAAAAAGAGTTTCGGATTTTAAATGTCTCGCATTGATTTATTTCTAGGATAAGATGATAAGGGTTCAAAATCCACTCATCCAATAGGTTTTGGACATGTGTAGGTCGTATATATTACATTATCTTTCCATTTTATTTAAATCGTTAAATAATGAGGTCATCGCTGCATCATCATGATGTCATAAATAATTTAATTTATCTAATGTCTAAAAATTATAAAACAAATACTATGATGTATGAAATCTTTTTATATTTCCAATGACTTTTTATAGTAAAAAATATGACTTGTATAACCCCATGTAAAAATTGTTTTAGTAAAACATCTCATGTTTGTGTCATTTTTACTTTAACATTAAATAAAAAGATATTTATGTCATTTTCAAACCAAAGTGGCTCTATGGGGTCCCCAAGTTGACCTATGGATTTTATTGGTCGTCCATGAAACATCCAATTATGGTAGGACATGTGTCTAGGTCATTTTGTTTTATTAAAACATTATTCTTACCATAAACTACACTAATTACAACTAATCACGATTAAAAACATAATAAGTTACTATTCACCAAAAAATTATTTTTATCCCATTGAACCACATTTTACTTCTTAATGAAAACCATGTATGTCGGATTTTTGAAATTCAGAACACAAATATTGCAAAATTTCTTTTAAACGGAAAAATCAGTTTTTATAAGTACCACTTAGTGGTTTCACTATTCATCAAAAATTGAAGTTTTTCAGAAAAATCCCAAATATTCACCCTAATCTATATTTGATATTCCGAATTCAAAAATGAATTCTATTTTAAAAAAATCAAAACATATAAGTTACATTAATTAATTTAATAATTAATTCCCACTGTTAGAGAAAATAGCGTGTTTTTATGAAACAATTAGTATCAAAAGATTGACACTAGTTTAAATCTGATTTCAAAGTAAAATTAATTCCAATGACCACTATTGGATTTAATGGTAAAAATATATTCTAATTTCACTTTAAAACCAATTCAAAAGATAATCTAATCATATAAATAAATTAGATTAAAAAGTGGTTTTGAATTAAAATACAACATTTTACACTATTCATTAAAAAAATGAACTTTATCGGAAAGATACCAAAAATTTACACAAAGTAAATTTTGAGGTCCCAATTCTTAAGAAAAGTTTTATTTGGTCCAATAGATTGTATAAGAGTGAAAAAAACTATATTTAATGATAGTTCTCCATCAAAAGGCGATAAGTGAACCTTTAGTGAAAACTAGGGCATATATGCCAAAAATTGAATTCTTTCCATATTTTAAGCCTTTATCTTTTATTGGATAAATGTAAAAACATTTAAAAACATATATAATCATATTTTAGTTATTTCTATCCATTCCCGCCAATACAACGGCTACATGTTAACTTTCATTTAAAATAATTTTATTTTATTATTAGATTGCAACATAAGATTCCCAAGAAACTCGTTGTTGCGTGTTGGGTACGCCATCGAGCATAGCGTCCCCTTTAAAGTCATATTAATATTTTATTCACAAATATGGATAAATATGAAAATGTCATATTCTTTATTTACCTGGGGTGTTACAAATATTTTTTAGTATTTTTTGTAAAATAGACATATATTTTAATTTCAATTACATTTTAAATCATGAAAATAATCATATGAATTGTATGAATTCCATATCTAGAAACTAATTCTAATAACTCGTCTTCATAATATTAGGATTGGAAATAGAATAAGGGTGACATCATATTATCAATTAGAGTTGAGAAAATTGGAAGAAATCATGAATAAATAAATTATAATAAATCATGAATAAACAATATAGAAAAATATATTTTTGAAAAACATTCTATTTAATCAATAACTTGGCCAAATGATCATATAAGGAATAATAAGTATGGAATGGTAAATAACTAAAAACACATTCCATCCAATAAATAAACTATAAAAGAAATTCATGGAGAGATAATTTATTACACCCTTAGATTGTGGTATTTAACCCTTTTTATGTCTTTTTCTATTTTTAAATTTGTATGGTAAGTTATAAGAGAATTTGATATGGTTTTTGAAATGTTTAGATATTTTTTAAAGGGTGTGCGTTTTGAGAATGATAAGGAGAAATCGGGAGGAATTACTAGGTAACCATAAAACATGTGATAGTGATATTTTTCATATTTTGTGCACAATTTTTCTTACCATGTGAGGAATCTGTTAGAAGTTATCTTTGAGGTATTGGAATTGTCTGGGATATCATATTGTTTTACTAATCATGCAAGCTAACCACTATCAACAATAAAAATAAGGGTTTTAAATCCAGGATTGATTACGGTTTTCCCTAAACCCTCAATTTTTGATCCCACTTGAGTGTCACTTGGGAATTTTGGATCTCAGGGGTCATAAGATATCTTCAACTCATTCATGAAGTAATTATAATGGTTTTTATTGTGCGGTGGTGCCTATTCATCCCCATTATGTCTCCTCTCTAAGTGTTTTCTTGTATTCTCTAGATCTAATATTCTCTCCCTCTCTCCATTGTTTCTTGATATTAGTTTCTCACATGTTTATATAGGGTTTTTCTCGCCAAATATTATGAAATTTGGGATTCTAGATGTTAGGAAAAGTTAATAAGAGATATTTGGTTGGTATCTCAGTCGGATTTGGTCTATGGTTGTGTGGTAGGTCATTTTCAATGATAACCTAAGATATGTGGCTTCCCTCTTGACTCTACATTTCCATAACTAGAAGCCTTGTTTTATATTATATGTTTTTTTTCAATTAATTTTGATTATGGTGTGCTAATTTTGTTTGAAACTCATTTTGTGATAAATTGTGTATTTTGCAAAAAATGGGTCAATTTAGTGAATGTTTCTATGATTATAGACTTTAAAATGCTAATTTTGAATTTGGTTTCCTGGGTTGATTTATGAAAATAGCTTCTTAAAATGGGTTTTAATAAAATGGGGTTGCTTTATTAAAATTTATTGTGTCATGGAAAATATTTTAAAAGATATTTTGGTTTTGAAATAGTTTTTTTCATCATGTTGTGAACTTGTTGTGTTATATGATCATTGTTGGATAAGTTCTTATGCATGTGATTGACATGGATGTGATGTGCATTGGAATTATCACTAGAGAAAGTGGATTTATAGTGGATTTAATAGTTCCAATAAAGGGTTAGTGGTCAGATGTACCACTATATTAGGAAAGTGGAAAACAGTCTTGGACAGTATGTTTCAACATGATAGTTACACCGAGTTGTGTGTGTGAAAATGTATGGCTATATACTAATCCGGTTTCTTTCGATGATACATGGAATTTCGTTACTAACGTGTGATGTAAAAAAGGATTATGTCTAAATATTTTTGTTTCCCTTAGTTTGTAGGTATTTGGGTGGATATGGCTTCCTAAGGTTGTATTTGGTTTGATGGAAATTTTTGTAATATATAATGTTTCATATAATATTTTTTATATAATGTGCTAATGTAACAATCATAGCTTCATTTATAGGGAATCCATATGGAGAAACCATACATAGAATTTTTACTCAACCCCTCCATTGTATAATTGGTGATTTTGTAGATGTCATTTTATAAGACATGGTTAAGGGTAAAGAATCTGATTTTGGTCGTGGCTTTTTGTGATTCTTGGATGGTTCTGTGGTTCTTGGAGAATATATCATGGATTGAAACTCTGGAGCCTTTTCATCGAATTTTGTGTTTTGGTTTTGTATTCTTTTTCTTGATAATCTTATTATCGATTCCTGTGGTTTGGTAGCATTGGTCTTTTGGTTTTGTTGAGTTGAAAACCTTTTTCAAATGCTTCATGTAGTTTTTTTGGTTATTAATCATTTGGTTGATTTTATTCTAAAGTAATATCATTCATCATGTGTTATTGAAGACCTCTAAATTAATTACCAGCATTTAGTGCCTTGGGAACATCACCCAAGGACGAGTAGCATCTTACCACATTCTCAAACCAATATAGAAGGGATAAGACGTTATAGTTGGTATAAGATAGTTATGTCCTTGACATTATTGTGTTTTAGACTTCTCATGAGTTTTTGGTCTCGGTGTTGGTATTTTAATCTTGGACCATTCATAGAGTTGGGATGGTAGTAAGGTGTAGCATTTTGAGAACATGAAATGTATAGAATAAAAGGATGTAGTTAATCCTTTTATGATGAAATTCATGTTACTAGGGAGTTGGGTACATATTTTTTTTGAAGAAACTTCTAGTTATTGGAAATCACATTATCGTGCATTTAGCCAATGAGATGATAATGGCATGCATGGTTCATATGACATTCTAATAAGATGAATAGTTCATTGAGTATAATTATTTATGTTGTGTTATGATTATGTTGATTTGGGAATAATCTATAATTTTTTATTAAAATGTGTGGATTTGAAATATTTACAATTGTGGTATTTTGAAAATGGGTTGATTTTTAAAAACAAGGTTGACTTTTCAAAAAACAATCATCATGGGAAATTTGAAATTGTTGAATGAATGTTTGTGATTGTTCTAGTGTAATTGAATATGAAATTGTAAGCCTTTTCTTGATAAGTGTAGGGGACTTATAGATGTTTTTGTAATAATTGAAATGTAACCTTGTAGGTATTGTAGAGACTAACCAGAAGAGACTGTTAGAAATGTTGATTCACCTAATCCTTATAAATCCCAATAAAATACAAATTTAAAACATAAAAAGTACGGTTTAAATCTAATTCCATTAAAAAATATACTCCCATTGTTTGTCTTAAATCCCCCAAAATTCCATCATATTTTCAAACCATAAAACCTATATATTAAAACAAATTTAAATAGTTATTTGATATTAATTATATATGATATTATGATAAAAGAAAACCAATCAGGAATAAACAAATCAGAATATTATAATGACTAAATAATATAATATTAATTTTGAAATTTATTACATGATTTTAATAGAATCCTAGATCTAATGTCAACAATTATAATCTGGTCATTGAAAATGTAGCAGTAAGAATATGGGATCCTAATTTTTCTATTCATGACATAAAATCATAAATCAAACACATGTATATTATATTAAATAATATATCATTATTTGAAATGTGAAATATAAAGAGATAGATAAATGTAAGACTAATGATTTAGTGAGATCATCTTTTTTAAACTACAAATAGAGCATCAGTTGGTAATGTTCTAGATATATAATAATTTTTTAATAATAGATAATCCCTAAATATTCTCTCAAGGAAACCTATAACCATTACACATTGAAGTAGGTTTTACCGTAGAGATTAAATGAGATTTAAAATTATCTAAAAATTGAAATTATATAAGAAAATCCAAAGACAGTTTCACAGAGAAGACCTATATAATGATAGAGGAGGGGCTTGTGGAATTGAGTTCGTGAAATATTGTCCTAAAACACCATCTATATAGGTAAGATTATTTTTTAATTTATTACATCACCAAAATGAAATGGAATGAAAAATATAATGATAAATATATAAAAAAATATTTCATAAAAGATTAAGAAACATATATCACATATTTTACTCTACCGGTAGTCAACTCGTAGATCATATTGATTTCACCTGTACCTATCAATTTTTCCTAGGGACTTCCCAAATGAGTGTAACAAGCCATCACATATTTCAAATAAAGGATATTATTTCATTTTCCTACAAGGATTCAGAAAAACATACTTCAGTCCCTAGTATAAGGATTTATTACATCAAAAGTTGATAATTAATAATGAGATATTATATAATAATGCATATAGTTGAAAGATTCAATTGAAAGAAGGGAATGGATCTATATGCGAGAATATAATTATATATAATTGGTTTATGAGATTATATAAAATAGATATGTATTAAAAATAAAACAAACATATAGAGAATAAGATTCTTCTTCTTTTTTCTTATTACATAGATTGTGTTCATATAAATATCTTTGAGAATGAGTGGTTATTATAGGTTCCATTACTATTTCATATATAATGTCTCTCTTATTCAAAAAAATATATATGAGAATCTTGATGTTATTTTTGGATATAAATTACCTCATACAAATAACTATATAATAAAAAATAATATATTATCTTACATTACTTATTACAATCAGCCTTTAAAAATAAATTAATCTATAATGAGGTTTTCTATTGTTCAGTTTATTAAAAAAATATTATATTTAACATGAAATAAACCAACAATAATAAATACCAATGTTTTATAGTAACATTTAAAAAATTTAATTACCACAAAACAAAAATATACATATATTAATTCACAATCCAAAATTGATCATATAGAATAAATTCAATTACAAAAATTTTACATGTAGAAGAATTACATATCCATATTGTTCTCATAAAAAATATGCATATCTAAATGAATCACACATCCAATTAAAGGAACATATTGACATATTCCAAGGATCTAAAACACATATCAAATTTTCTGATGTAACTGATTTTTATATTTATTTCATTGGCATAATCATTTATCACATAGTTGATTTATTTCTTAATCCTTTCTCATATAGCCAATTTAGTGACATAGATAAATCGAAGGTATGTAATTCTATTTAATAGCTGACTGATATAGAAAAATTATTGACATATCCAAATTTCACATAGACTAAGTCCTCATGTAGGTGAATTTTATAGACTAATGTATAAATTTCATCAGAATATCTCAATACACAAAGAATGAATTATTACAACGGATTGGTACTAAATAAAATTATAACCTATTAAACACACATAAAATAAAATTAATTTTTAATATTAGAAGGGTTTTGGATATCATCAATGAATAAATCACATGTGATATGTTACCAAAACATAAATTTGGAAATAATATCTACCTTTTTGAGGGACATAAATAATATTAAGCATTAAAAATTATAGTTTGGAATGATTAAATAGATTTCAAAAACCATAAAATATAAATATTTTCAAAATTCCGTATTTATCATCTCCCCCCCACCAATATTCATTCCTACAACTTTTGTGACATTTAAAAATAAGTTAGAGGATATTAAAAAATTACTATATAACATTGAGAGATGAAAATATAAATTATGATATAGAAACTCAATTTGAATAAGGCATATTTGAAATTAAGTAGGAACAATATTTTTAAAAAAATTAACTGAAAACAACCACTACTCACAGTAATAATAAAATAAAAAGGATATATATTTACTACAAAAAATTGTATAATATATAAATAATCCATACCCAAAAATTAATTATAAACGATATCAGTCAAATGAACCAATATTATGGATAATATCAATTTAATATTGAGGTTTGAGTGGAGGTTTCATAAATGATATAGAGTAGGAAGAAGAAGTTGTTGGTTTAACCATGAGACTATGTAAAACCCTTCTACACACATCCATAAAACATTATTGAGATCCATAACCAGATATCTCTACAAGATTCTTGGTAGTATTGGTAAAAATTTTACAAAAAATTTAAAAAGTGATGAAATCATAAAATGTACTGCCTATAAAGGACATATTCATTATTGTCAACATGGATATAGCTTCTATTATAGCTAGATCAATAGCCTAATGTTTTTATTTTTATTTATTACATATAAAGGTTGAATAAAATATATTCCAAATTCTAGTGATATTACCTATAGTATCAGGAAGAAATGATATAAAGGATATTCTTCCACATAGTGAGTAATGTGCATCAGTACACATGGTGATTCACATTATAATGTCCAGCGTGTGGAAGTCCAAAATTGGTTTACCAACGTGATGATACATCTGATATAAATTTAAATGATAGTTTTCTAATAATATTTTAATGTATTTAATCTACCAAATAGAAATCCTATGAGAATTTATAGCTATGGAAACTAGATTAGGATTGAATGAAACTATAAGGGGATTAGAAAATAGATTGGCCTTAATCCTTACAATCTAGTATTTTAATCTATTCATACGATATTTCAATGATGATGAACTGTGATCTATGGTTGATGAATACACTAATATGACATAAACAACTCTTGGGAATTGTAGGATGGTTGTTGAGAAATTAATAAACCTTATGAATTTTGTACAGATGTATGAGTTTTTATTAGAATGTAGATAAAAAGATCATTCCATTTACTTGAAGCTTGTGTTATAGGGGATTCATCATACGATAAAAAATCAAAATCCTCTTAAAAGGAATTAGAGTTAATTTCTATAATATAGATATTGATATTGTCTAGCTCTATTTTAAAATTATAATGGTTCCAGATGAATTGATTAAGAAATTATAAAATCATGTTTCGTTCACCCTTAGTCACTACCCGATATTCATTCATTTGATTATTGTTTTATGGAATATATTCCATCAAAATGTGAATGATTTCTTTCAATGAAAAATAATTTCCAAGTCAATGTCTTCTTTAACCTTTTTTTTATAATTATAATTAGCCAAAATAAACTTCCAAAACTCTTATAAAATAACATGATTAATCATGTCACATTTAAGTGACTGAATCCAAGAAAAAAGAGGGTTTATATCTCAAAATGTTTGATCACAAAGTGTCTAAATATCATGAAAAACCAAATGTTTGGATGTAATTTTTTCCCTCAACTCTAAAATCATATTTAATACATATGGTATAACAACCATTACTTTCATTGTATTCTTATTATTCTTCCTATTTGATTTGAACCTATGAATGTCATCTAGGGTTGCTTTAAAAAGTGTTGACTAGACCATAGGCATGTTCTGAACTATAATTCCCTATGATAAAACATTAATTTAATGTTAATTAGGTTTTTAATGTGAATAAAACTATTTATTATTGTATCTCCCCAAGGGTTTCATAACCTAAATTTCATTATCCATAATTGTAGATGAAATGGGTTTCTTCAGTTTATGGTTCAGGATTAAATTGTTCTGGGAAAACATAAATAAAAACCAATTCATTAAATTCATCCCATGACACTGAGATATCCTAAAACTATCAAATCTCATCCTTAAAAGAGATCAATCCTTCCATAGATCAATGAAATATCCCATAGTATTATCAAACTTATTTAGAATTAATGGTTCAAAAGTCTGTATATATTTCTTATTATGATATCCTTCATAAATTTTCTCACTATGGTTTCATCCTATTGAAAAAAGCGGTGTTGATGTAAGGTATTATTAGGAATATAAATTATAAGTATATTTTTCTAATATTAGATGTTATATTTTATATCTATTTATATTATATGGAAAACATGGATGAAGATCAATTATCCTCTCTACATAGATCATATAATATGTCTCAATATAAGGAACATATCCTTGTACTAATTAAATAGAAATGGTAGCTATAACATGCTGACTCCAAGTAACATTTTCAATAGTTATTATATATAAGAATATAGAATTAAATATGTGCAATAACCCTAACACTAGAATCCCACATGTGGTTCCTAATTTATTACGCTATAATAGATTCAAATGGTCAAATATTGATGGAACAACAAGGAATGTAGTTTTTATGAACCAAATTAAAACATGATACCCATTTTAAATTGGTAATAGAAAATAATAAACAATATATAACAAAATATAATAAACTACATCCATTAAAACTCATTCAATTATCTATTCTTCATATCTTAGAAAGAAGAATAGAATTGGTTTATCTATAATGCTCATTAATGGTTACAAACAATGGTAGATATCATGAATAAGTAAGAAAAATCCATATGTAAGGGTAAATAACCAAACATAAATTTCCTTGATATAAAATTTATATCAATATACGATAATTAAAAAATCAACATAGGAAAACAAATAATTGAACAAACATCCCATGTTGTAAATAATTGAAAATAAAATTCATCCAAAGATAATATCATATAAAATATTTCATTGCTAATAATAATATTAATTTAATTATCAATGAAGTAAATGATTAATTTTTGAACATTATGTATCATGAACATTATACCTACACATTATATATTAATCTTGAAAGAATTGTTAATCTACTATTAAAAAACAAATCTGATTTGGCTGGATGGCTTGTCTCATTATGGTTTCTAATGTATCGAGGGTCTATCTATAACTGGTCCAACCCATGTAAATATGAAAAAATATTCCACATATATCGAAATATCTATTTAATTTATAAAAAGTATTCCATATCATCAAATATCAATACATAGTGAAGGATATTGATTTATAAATATTTCATTAGTTAATCGAATAACTGTAAAAGTAAAAACAATATGAAAAATTCGAATAATGGTTAAGGAATAATAATATACATTAATAAATTATATGTACATTTGAAAAAATTTATTGTACCATAAAAATAAACATAAGAAATTGAATCATGTTATTAAATTTAATATGGGTATTTTATACACCATATTGATGAAATTTATCCATAACATACAAATGTGCCTTATAGAAATGAAATTGAGACAGAATCTATTACATCACGATTGATTTTTTTTATGGTGATTTAACCTTATTTATATTAGTTTTAAGAATGTGATTAACTTATAGTAGAACAATATTTATATTTACAATATCATATCTGATTCGTATATAACACATTATCATCTTTTATATAATAAATTTTCATTTTTATCATTTTTTAGTTGCCAATCGCATTGTTTTATCATTTGATCGTTACCATAAAATTTTTGATTCTTATACATGTTATAGAGTTTAATCATATATTGAATAATAATCATGAAATATTTATCATATGAATATATTATATTTACTTAACATACCAATAATTAAATATTTTTTGTGAAATGAATTATGTTACGATCATAGAGATGGTATGCCATACATATACATGAGTAACATTTCCATTTTTCAAGGATCATTATTGTAAAAAAGAAAGTAATATTTTATTTATATATATTAATAATAATATCATATTGTTTTATTATATATACATTCACATGTCATATATGTGGTGAAAAGTGAGACACATGGCTCTATGATTGTGATTATCTACACATACACGAACGATGTTATTAACTTTTAGTATGTGAAAAGGTAAAAAATAATTTTTTTTATATTAATAATTAAAACTTTTAATTAATATAATAAATTTTTAATTTAGATCATATATATTTTTGATACATATCCTTATCATCTTCTATGTGAATAGTTAGTTAACGATGAACCATATTACTTCTCAAGGTAGTTTCTAACAGTACACACTTGCAACGTTATTGTATATCCTACATACTGGAAATTTAAAAAAGAATATATGATATAAACACTATAGTGGTATAATAATGTCATATATATAATATATATAATTTATAACCATCATCATAGAAAACTATGAGAAGTTGTAATGGAACAACGAGTGACATCAGTTTGTGAATTAGTTAGCCTATGTATACACAAATTATGAATACATAAGCCATTTGATGGAAGTGGGGATGTATATAGGTCATCAATTTAATATAAAAACATATAAGTATATGTATTAAGCTGATATTATTATATCATAATGGTTTAATAATAAATTAAGTAGATGGAGACTGAAATAATATCAAAATTCTAGTTGATGAACATCACCTCTTCTTTGAGTATCCTCCTTCAGTTTGAAACAAAGCATTCCTCTATTAGATTTATTCCACTAATAAGTCTCATATAATGAGTGTATGTAATTTGGGATGTGATTTTGATAGTTAATGAATGATAAAGGGTTTGTAGTTTTGAATAACAGAGGATAGGGGGTTTCTATTATATGTGAGGTTAGTGGAACATTTGATTTTTTTTAAATAAAATATTCTACACATCCTATACACATAAAAAAATTAAAAATGTATTATTAAAATACATAGATTTGATATGGTCTAAATTTTTAAATTAAATATATTTTAAATAATTATTTACGTTAATTTAACCCTTATATTTCATGTTTAACCACAGAAAAATACATTTCTTGCTTTACCATGGTAAATATTTTTAATGTTTTTAATATTCATCATGGATAAAAATTATGTTGATCTTGTTATATATTATAAATCATTGTAATTCCAAATCCAGAATACATTTTTTTCAAAATCAATTCATATACTGACATCGACCCACATTTCCTGATGTTGTTGTTTACTTTATTATATTGGCATAAGATATAAGGAATCACACAATGAATGATTGAATTGTTTATTAGATTTAGTGAAATATATTCATACATTATTCCCATAACAAATTTGATTAATGAAATGAAAGAATAATTGTTTTGGGAATAAATTTATTCCATCTAAAATATTCATCCATATCACCCATAGTTCACTTTATGGATTGATGAGAAATGCAATAAATAAGGGTGATCTAAAATTCAAAAGAACAGCCATGTAAAGTGGAATAAATCTTAAATAAATAAGAATACTAAATATATAAATGTAAATAATAGAACACACATGCCATGTAATAAATTTATTGGTAATGAACTACATCCAGATATAATATCTATAACTTCCAGGGCTTAACGTACATGGATATTACATCATGTTATATTAAAATAAATTACATTACCATAATAATAAATTCTGAAGGACAATAATTGTATTGTTACATAGGAATCATGGAAATTAAATTTTCTATCCCTGCAAAATAACTTCGACATCTCCCATAAATATCTCTATCTTTTTTACTTCTACATAAAAATAGTATTCATAACACGGGGAAAAGAAATAAAACAAAGGGTAGATATTAAATTCTTAGTAAGGTAAATAAATGAAATGGGTAAGAATAAACCAAAAAAAGGGTATGAAACATGAGAATAACATTTGAATATAATACCATACATATTAAAGATTAGAGTAAATATTGGAAATTCATATGCCATGATTCATTAGGAAATAATGAAGATAATACATGAATGAATAACATATGTATATAAAATGAATCGTAGGAGACACATGAGAATATAATATCATTTCTATAGTATCCAAGGCATCACTACCAAGACCATTTTGGGAGTATGGGTTCAATCCCAATAATTTCTTAGATGTCATGGTTCACTCCCATAGACATATTGGTTTCATGAGTTAACTCCTCATACCATATTGGTTGTTATGGTTCACTCCCATGGTCATCTATGTAGTCATGGTTAATTTATAGGACCATCATTTTATATCTTGTGAGATATAAATCATTACTCGATGCATTGGAGGTAGATAGTGTCCCACCAAACTCAATGTAAAATAATGAATACATGGGCCAGAAAATCATAAACAATAATATCATAAACCATAAAATGAAATGGGATGTACAAAAATTTAATAATATCATTTAATTTCTAAAAAATAAATGATTTATAATCATTTCATCAATTTTATAGCACTTGAATTGAAATGGATTTCTTAAACATATAACCCATGAAATAGAAATGGGTTTTATAAATACAATGACATTAATAATAACATATTCATATAAATAATATAAATTTAACATTTAGATCATTTCCTAGATGGGAATGAGTAACATCGACAGATGTCATATTGTATAGAAAATTATTTTGAAATATGTTTCTAAATTTCATTTTATGAAAATTTAATTACTTCATTTAAAAGGGTTTTAATACATATAAAAAATTGTACTATATTTCATAAAAAATACCTTGATAACTTATAACTAAGACATGTAATCATTTTGACAACTATTTATAAACAGATATTGTAAAATAATCTTAAAAATAGTTTAAAAACATTTCATTTTGAAAACACGTTGATAACATAGTAATAAATCCTGAAAATTTTTTAAAAACATTTAACGTGAAAACATATGAACTGATAATGATAATATTTTTAAAATCATTTCATTGATTGTAGTTTAAATATATATAAATAAAACATGAAAATGATTAAAAAATTTATAATAAAACATATGATTTTGTCTTGAAAAAGTATTGAAATCCATTATAATTGGAAATTAAAGAAGTGTTTTAAAATATTTTGAAAACCATTTTTTTGAAAATACTTTGAAATATATTAAATATGACTTGAAAACATTTTTGAAAAAATTTTACATGATAATATTATTTAAAAAAATCATCAAATTTAACCTTTTTGATATTTAAAAGGATAATTCAATGAATGGGTGGTGGGTAAATTCATGCACATCGTACGATGTAAAAAAACATTCAATTTTTATAGTAAAAATGTTAGAAGAATGAAATATTTTTAAAGTGATAAAAATATTAATTTGAATATATTGATAAATAATATTGTGAAAATTTAATTTAATGATTAAAGGTGAATTGTATACAAATCATGGAAACCCTTTTATAAAACATGATTTTGAAGGATCCTTGATTTGTAGATGGGGAGAGGGTATATTTTGGCATTCTTGAAAACATTTTGTAAAATTCCTTATATAAATAGGTGTGGAATAAATAGTACCAAAATATGATTAATAAATTAGGAACCAAATTAGAATAAAATTCTTCAATTTTCATAAGATATGGATCATAATACTTCATCTTTGGATGTATTACATAAAAATAATAAAAAGAAATCATATTTCCTCAATAAAATATTATAACATGGTAACATCGAATCATTTACCTCAAGAAAGAATAAAAAATTAAATTCATAATAAAATATCATGAAAGTATAAAAATACATGATATATAATAAATAATTAATGAATACACTCATAAAAAATGATTTTGTTTCACAACGAAACTGAATCCTCAATGAATGGAAATTGAGACAAAAAAATTTGACAGATTTAGTAAATTGTAAACCTAAAACCCAATAAATAAATAATATATAATTTATATGAGAATACCCAAAAATTTATGTAAAAGTTACATATAATACAATAATGGTTAGTACATACACCACACAAAAGGAATGTGGGAAAAACATAGAAGGTATCTTATAGAAATAAATGTGTGCTGAAATCCCTTCACCTTGTGTGTTGACTCTCATCGTAATCATTCAACCTCTAGATATTATAAATTTTAATTTATTATATATATTTTACAAAACCATATTATTATATCTAATTCCAAATATGGTTTTATTACGACCATATATTACCTTATTTTTATCCATTTTATGTTAATATTTTAGACAATATAATATTCTATTTGTTCTTCGCATATGTCTTAATTTGATATATCATTAGATAGTATACATATATCAATATTCTGTAATGTAAATAAATATATAAATATAATTTAAATTCATTATATTTGAATAATAATATTATATATAATATATAATTATGAAATATAATACATCGTTCATAGAGATAGTATGTCATACTTTTGCATGAACTCAATTTCCATTTATATAATCGAATTGAAAGAAAGAATGAAAATGATATATATGTATATATGTATATAATACAATTATAGTATAATTATAATGTTACATATATATATATATATCATATAATTTCACTAAACCCATCCATAAAACGTTCAATCTAGTGTGTGAGCGAATCACATCACACTACGGGGGTGGTAGTCCACACTTCCCTAAACAAAATTATCGTATTGACACCAAATAGATTTTAAAAAAGATATATGTTGAAAATGGAATTGTATAGTCCTAAAATTTCAATGTAATTTTTTTAATAATAAATGGAAATTTTATGAGTCCTCCAAAATTTACGGCGCGTGATTCCAAATCTCAGAGTGTCCGGAATGAATTTATGAACATTATTTTGGGTACATTCAATAAAAGTGCGAGCGTGGTTTTATAACTTTTGAATGGGTGCCCAAAATTGAAATCTTAAGGCTCCATTGAACTCGTAGTGCTGATATTTTCTTAAGGATACTTTCCCCTCGATGACAGTTGGTCAAGAGTGAAAGATAATTTTTTTGGGGTTTTTTGTGAAAATAATAAAATAAAATAATAAATCATTTTATTTTATTTGTTGTAACCACCCTCTTGTGGAGATTATGGTGGTTGGGACCACATAAGGATTGAAACCTCTTGAACTCTCTATTATGTGGGGATAATCCTCTTGATCTCCCCACTTAATTATTCTAACCCTCCCCGTAATTTATTATGACACCACCAATTAATTAATTATTCGAATTTGAAATTATGACATCTTAATATACTAATTCGGAAAATTATCATTTTGGGAGGAATTGGGGAAAACTCTTAGAAAAAAGGGTGAAGCATGGAGAATTGGGAGAAAAGATCTCCAATAAAGAATTCCAACAAAGAACGCTTCTCCTTCGATGAATTCTTATTCAAACTGCATTGAAAGATAGCCATGGAGGAACATCTCCAGGGACGAACAAGGAGACACCGACATCGCCGACATCCATCTATTCCCAATGGCATCGACACTTTCCCCTCAGACAATATTCAGCGATTCAAAAGAACGAGGTAGGGTGGTTGTTTGAAACTCTTCCCTTTTTCGTTCTTGTTGACTCTTTGTAATTCAAAGATATTTTATAGACTCTTTCTATTTCTCTAATGTGAAGAGTGTGTGCAAAAAAAACATTGAACGTTATCTCTATAGTTCTAGTAATGATGTGTGGTGTTCTTCGCGATGGAGTAGGTCGGTGACCATTCAAGAAGGGGCACATGATTGGCAGCCAACATCCCCATCAGCTGCGATGAAGGCGATGTCACAACGGCGTTGCTCCGCAGACACCGCCGACCACAACCTCTGCCCTTCCGACCGAGCCGCCCGACACCGTGCCTCGGGCCCCCCCCGCGGCCTGAACCCTTCTAGTTGAGCCACCCAGCGTCGTGCCCCTACAGTGCCCCGTGACCGGGTTGCCCCGCGCCGCACCCATGCGACACCTTGTGGTCGAGCCGCTCCAGCCGAACCGCCCAGCACCATGACACAGCGGCACCCCTTGGATGAGTTTCTCTAGCTGCCCTGCCCCGCGCCGAACCATCGCAGTGCCCCGCGGTCAAGCCACTCCGGTCGAGCCGCCCCATGGCCTCGCGCCCTCGTGACATCCTACAACCCTCAAGGCCCCTCGCCTGGACCTAGTGGGCTGAGTCGAACCCAATGGTCCGGGCCATCAAGTGGGCTGGGCTAGACCCAGCGTGTTAGGTCGGTTCTCCATGAACTGGTTTTTCTCAGGCCGGGTCCGGCCTAGTGGGTCAGGCCGGGTCGGACCGGACCCGGGCCTGCTACGACATATTTACTTTCATTTGACCAAAACATTGGCACTAGACGTCTGTTTGATGAACAGTCAGTGGTGCTGGAAACCTCAGAGCAAGACGGTCCTTTTATGTATACCCCACTGGTGTTTTTGATTATGATAGGGTACGGTCTTGTTGGATCGATCATGAATCTAATAGGTCCCTTAGGACTAAAAGGCTAATAACTCACAGACCGAGCATCTGATGGCCGTACTGTATGTTGCGTTGAGACCCCTATAATGTGGTGAACTATTGAAATAATGTTTCATGGGACATTGTGGTAGTTAGCTAATGTACCAGTGTCTTGGTGAACAAACACTCCCAAAGACGAGAAAGACTAGTGTGGAAACCCAGTAGATGGGTATGATGAGAAGAGTGCTCCTAGCTATCTGGTTCAGGTCAGAATCATGCTATCATGTGAGGGTCATCTCCTAGAAATCATGTGTGGGTCATCTCTTGTGATCTTAAGTGGGTATGCTCTTAGCGATCATGTGTGTGTCAGTTGCTCGCGATCCTGTGTGGGTCAGCTCCCACGATCCTTTGTGGGTCAGCTCCTAGAGATCTTGTGTCGGTCAGCTCCAGTGATCCTGTGTTGGTCAACATTTAGAGATCCTGTGTGGGTCATCTCCTAGTGATCCTGTTTGGGTCATCTCCTACTTTTACGGTGTGGGTCTGCTCCAGCGATCCTACGGGGGCTAGCTCCATTTGATTCTATACAGGTTAGCAGCAGAGCCTCTTAATAGAGTAAGATGATTTAGTAGTTTCATATAATCATCTATATTAATGTAACTAATGATCTACATGGTGTGAGAGGAGTAAATACCTCTCTATTTCCTCATTATTGAGATTTTTTAGTTGATATCTTATGTATATGTATGGGATTTACCTAATTAGGGTTATCTATTGATTTCATACATTTTGGTTTATCCTTGGTGGATTTTAAGAGACTTTGAAGGTCTTAGGGTACCTAATGTGTATCGTTATACTCACCCCTTCCTGGGATATTCCCTCACCTTGTTTTTTTGGATGCAGATGATGGACAACACTAACATAGGATGAGGTTCCAAGGACTGGATGGTGCTCTGAGATGGACCCTATGGCATGTTAGTTCGTATAGGAGACTGGTGGACGTGGAGTGCTGAGGAAGCGTTCTGTACCTACCGTTCAGGTAGGAATCTAGGTGGACGGTCTAGAATATTCCTTTCACCTATCAAAAAATCTTTTACTTTTCATTTTTCCTTGTATTTTCCAGTTGGGTCTATCTTCTGGCCCCATTTATCACTGTACTGACTATGTTTACTTTGTAGTTTTCCTGAGTTCGTATCTTGCTGTTAGCTTGGTTGTGTGTGTACATGTTTAAAATGAAATACCTTCCACATTCTAGGAAACTACGCCTTTCGGTGCTAGTAACTATCCCCTAGAAAAAGGAAGGCGGATTGGGGTAGTCATGGAACGGGCCTTGGGGGATGGGTCAGGACAAATTGGTATCAGAGGAGTCGGTTCTACCGCAAGAACATAGCGCTATGATCTTTTTTTAATGGAAATAGTTTTATGTGTAATGAGTGTCGTTATAAGTTTAGGGAATCTAGTTTTCTTGCGATGAATGATGTATCCATACACTAGGACCCCAACTTCTGATTGCTGACTCATTGAATGAAAACACAGATTGCAAGTGTGTTTTAAATAATTTTTTTTGTGACCTTTTATGTAATCTCCCCAGCTATAAATTATTGACCATGGCACACCTATTTATTTCAAGATGCCTCCACACAGACAACCAGCTAGGATTCCAAGAGTATCATGCACTGATAGACCACTGAGCGATGAGGCTCCTATTCAGGTCACTATTCCTAGTAGATTCACCAGCGGAGGGACCAACTGTACCATCACCTATTGGGCCACCTAGGCCACCAACCCCATCGGCAGAGAGTGCATGCCACTGGAGCACATTTCACAAGCTCAAGCGCCACAGGAAACACAGGTTCAGGGGTGAGATGGACCCATAGGCGGCTGAGGATTGGCTGGAGGCCGTGGTGAGTGTTTTAGGATAGGTAGGGACACCAGCTGATCTCATGGTGGTCCTTTCCTCCATCCATCTTCAGGAATTAGTAGGTAGATGGTGTACCTTGATGCTCCAAGTTCACGATGAGGGGATGCTTTTCTAGGAATACATCAAGAACATGTTTCAGACATAGTTTGTCCCAGCGACACTTCGTGCAGTGCGCATACATGAGCTCCTTCACATTCAGTAAGGTAGCATGATTGTGGCTCAGTACTCAGCGAGGTACACTGACCTCTAACGCTAATCCACAAATATGGTTCGAGCCCTTTCTTTATGGTCTAAACCTTCGACCAGGGGCTCAGGCAGGAGATCAGGACTACGATGATCTCACTCAGCATCCCGATATAGGTGGGGGTGTTAGAGGTAGCCCTCTTAGTGTAGAGTTTCATTGAGGAAGCATCACCAGAAGTGAGACCCACCACCAATCGTTACAAAGCATAGTCTTCTGCAGTAGATATCAGATAGATGTCCCAGAGTTCAAATATGACCTGAACGTTCGGTGGAGGAACGTAGGATTCATGATCGGTTGTGCGGGGCATCCAAGGGAGAGATAGACATGCCAAGAGAGGACATTGTTACACATGAGGTGGGAAAGGTCACATAGATTGTGATTGTCCATCCCTCCATTAGAATGATCAACATACGGTCTGGGGACCACTCATGTAGAGATAGAGTTTATACTGAGGAGTTTCTTAAGAATCAGGAAGATGTGGAAGAGGAGATGGCCGTGTAGTTGGCTATGGGAGATGATTCAAGATGTTATCTCCACCACCTCCTTGAGGTCCACCATGACCGTAGGGAGTAGGTGGACAAGGGAGAGCTCATCTTCAGGCAGCTGAGGCCTACTATCACGTTTCTCTAGAGATAATATGATGTATGATTTGTGTCTAATCCACCTAAGATATTTCTCTTATAGACACATGTAAGAATAATTCTTATATTTCCACTACCCTCATTTGGAGCTCGGAGATTATGAAAGTTAAATTAGATCGATCCTTACGACTAGAGACACCAAAAAGAGAGGATTCAATGATTACACATAGGTTCAAGTAGTGTGAGCTTACTCTAGGAGGTGAGAGCTTCAGGTAGGATCTCCTAGTAGTAGTGTCGAGGCCTTACGACGTCATCCTGGGTATGTACTGTTCATCTACAGTCCATGCTCAGATTGAGTATATTAGGCACAATGTCTGGTGTGTCTGCACGTATTGGACCTGGTTCACCTTCACCAGAGAGAAGGGAGCATTTGCAACATAGGATGGACTTATCTGGAGGAGAGTGAAGCCGATAACTCATCAGTTGGCTATCCTTACCCTCAAAGAGGTTGATATAGAGAGTCCGCGCTATCCTGTAGTGGTGGACCAGTACACATATGTCATCCCTGATTGTGTTCCGGGACGACTTCCTCACATAGAGGTGGACTTTAACATTGACATTTACCCCAGGACGGTACTGATAACTACACCATCATATCAAATGGCTCCCGCGGAGCTTCGTGAGTTGCAAGTATAACTTGTGGACGTGTAGGGGGCGTGATTAATTTAGCCCATTGTTTCAACTTGGGAAGCCCCGATTTTGTTCTTCAAGAAGGCGGATGGGATCTTGAAGCTTTATGCTTCCTATCCGCACCTGAACTAGATGACTGTGAAGAAATAGTACCCAATTCCATGTATTTATGACCTCATTGATCATCTGAAGGGGGCATGATGGCTCTCGAAGATAGACCTCACATCAGACTATCACAAGCTCAGAGTTCGAGATGAGGATGTGCATAAAATAGCCATCAGATGTCGGTATTTCCATTATGAGATCGTGTTTATGACATTCAGTGTAACCAATGCTCCAGTAGTGTTCATGGGACTCATGAACAATATCATTCTTCAATATCATGATTGCATTGTAGTAGTCTTCATCGATGGAATTCTGATCTACTCAGCTATCAAGGAGAAGCATGTCGGTCATTTGTTGGTAGTACTGGACACACTCCGAGAGCATTGGATTTATGTTATGCTCTGGAAGTTCCAATTATGGATCCGAGAGGTTCACATTCTGGGATATGTCATATCATAGGCTGGAGTTGTTGTAGATTCAGTGATGATTGAGGCGGTACGTACTTGGGAGCCACCCAGGAGTGTGATGGAGATTCAGAGTTTCCTGTGTTCTACTGGATACTACCGGAGGTGTTTTCAAGACTTCTCCAGATTTACAGCACCACTTTCAGTGTTGAGAAAGAAGGTGAATCCCTATGTGTTGTCGGAGAGATGACAACAATGTTTTTAGGAGCTGAGACATAGGCTGACTATTCCTCCCATATTAGGGATTTCAGAGTAGGGCGTAGGGTACATAGTCTACTACGACGCTTCAGGGACCAAAATCATATTTGTCTTGATGTAGTAGTGAGCAATGATCACATATGGTTCCTGACAGATTAGATATCATGATAAGAACTACACTACCAATGACCGGGAGTAAGAAGCAATGGTCTTTTCCTTGAAGATGTCGAGGCTCTATCTGATGGGTGAATGTTTTACAGTGAACTCTGATCCCAATAGTATTAGCTATATCTTCTCTCAAAAGGACCTGATGCTGAGACATCGCTGTTGTCTTGAGTTCTTCCAGGAATATGACTTCGAGAGATTATATACTTCTGTTAAGGGGAACGTTGTACCAGATGCACTCAGTAAGAGGTTTGGTAGACAACTTTAAGGTGAGGTGATAGAGTAGTTTTCCACTTTGCAGGTATCATTCATAGAACATGATGTAACAACATTCCTTCAGTCTCTTATAGTCACTCCCCCACTTCTTCAGCAAGTCAGGGAGGCGCTGCTTGGGGACGCTAACTGTGTGGCACGACATGCTCAGATATCCATTGGTTAGGCACCTGATAGATTTTATAAAGGTGGGGAGCATTTCATCCTTTTCCGAGGTGGACCATGGTACTAGGGTCGCTTCAAGAGGATGTGATGAGGTAGTTATACACATCCCCTCTAGCGGTATATCCAGGAGTGGCGAAGATGTTTCAGGATCTCCGATGACAACACTGGTGTCTGGGAATGAGAAAACAGTAGCAGATTTTGTCTATCGATGCCTCAATTGGGAGGAAGTGAAGGCGGAGCCTCAGGTACTAGAAGGATTGGTTCAGCCATTACATGTCCCATAGAGGAATTGGGACAGGATATCTGTGGACTTAGTTACATGCCTACCACATATATCCAAGGGTCATGACTCTATCCGGGTGATCTTCAAATGAGTCACCATGTCATCTCACTTCCTACCGATCAAAGAGCAGGGTTCAATAGAGTGATTGGGATGCCTATATGTACAAAATATTTTTTGGCCACATGGAGTACTCTTCACAGTTGTCTCTGATCGAGATGAACAATTTACTTCCTCTCTATGGATGGGGTTGCAGGAGGCTTTCAAGATGTAGCTTCTTTTGAGCATCGCCTTCCATCCTCAGACAGATGGAATGACAGAGTGGACCATTCAAATCCTCGAGGACATGCTACGTGCATGCATCCTCAACATCGGTTGTAGCTAGGAGGATAACTTTAATTTGGTGTTGTTTGCATAAAACAACATCTATCACTACACCATTGGTATTACACATTTTGAGTCATTGTATGTGCGACCATGCAGATCACCTTTGTTCTGTACTGACCCAGGGGAGTCATCACTCATGGGAACATATATGGTATGGGCTACCACAGAGAAGGAGCAGATCATCCCAGCACAGATTAAGATTTCATAGAGCAGGAAGAATTTGTATGCCATCATGAGACAGATACCTCTCTAGTTTGAGGTTGGCAACAATGTCTTTTTACGGGTCTCACATTGAAAAAGTTTCCAGGGATTTGGACGAGGTGGAAAGTTATCTCCCAGATTCATCGGTCCTTTTTAGGTCCTTAGCTGATTTGGTGGGGTGGCTTGCTGCTTAGCTCTTCCCCCTCAGTTGCGCCAAGTGCATGATGTCTTCTATGTATCCCAGCTGAGGAGATACATGAACGGCCCTTCCCACATCATCGACTATGGAGAGATGGACATCGATAATGGGGCGAAATTTACGGATTTTCTAGATTTGATTTAGTATCAAGAGGAGACAGTCCTTCATGGATGATAGATACCCCTGCTGCGTGTTTGCTGGCAGCGTGGGAACCTCCGGGAGAGCACATGGGAGTGGGAGGCTCAGATACGTGCTTTTTACCCCCAATTGTTCAATTAGTTTGAGTTGTGTCTAATGGGGGTGTAAATCCTTGAGGTGGGAGAATGTAAAGACCTGAAATTTAAATTTAATTTTTTAAACATAAATGAGAATTTTAAGAGTCCGTTTAAATTTACGGCGCATGATTCTGAGCCCTGGAGTTCCCGAAATTATTTTCTAAACATTCTTTCGGGTACATTCAATAAATGTGCGAGTAGGTTTTTCTAACTTTTGAACAAGTGTGCGAAATTGATATTCAAGGGCAACGTTGAACTCGCAGTGTCGGTATCCACTTAATGAGAATTCCACCTCGACGATAGTTGGTCGAGAGTGAATGATAATTTTTTGGGTTTTTCATGGAGATAATAAAATAAAATAATCACTCATTTTATTGTATTTCTTGTAACAACCCTCTGGTGGATATTATGGTGGTGGGGACCACATTAGGATTGAAACAACTTGAAGTCCCTATTAAGTGGGGAGAAACCTCTTAAGCGCCCCAATTAATTATGCCAACCCACCCCTTAATTTATTATGCAATCCAACAATTAATTAATCAATAAAATTTGAAATTATGCCAACTTAATCGATTAAGTTGACAAATTTACATTTTCGGTGTAATTGTGGGAAACTCATTTCAAAAAGGTGGAATATTGGATAATTGGGTGAAAATATCTCCAACGAATAACACCAACAAAGAATGCTTCTCTTTCAAAAATTTCTTCTCCAATCTCCATCGATGGATCTCCAATGAAGAACATCTCCACCGACAAACGAGGAGATGCCGACATCACCGACATCTAACAGTTCCAAAATGCATCTATTCTTTCCTCGTGGACAATCTTCAATGAATAAAAACATTTAGGCTTGGTGGTTATTTGAAATTTATACATTTTTCATTCTTGATGACTCTTCGTAATTCAAAGAGAGTATATAGCCGCTTGATAACCCCCTAATGCGGAGTGTGCAGGACAAACAAACATGGAGAGTCATATCCATAACTCTTGTAATGATTTTTGGTGTTCTTCACGATGGAGGAGGTCAGTGACCAACCATGAAGGGGCACGAGAAAGTCGGCTGATATCACTGTCGGCCACGACGATGATGACAGCACAACTATGCCACTCTGCAGCCACCACCACCCGCGGACTCCGCCCTTCCTCCGAGCCACACCACGCTGTTCCCCGGCGGCCACCCGCAGCCTCTGCCCTTTTGGCTGGGCTGCTCGGTGACATGCGCCCAGGGCCCCCTGCAGCCTAGCTGCTCTGGCCAAGCCACCCCGCCCCATTCCCAGCCTCACCCCACGACCGAGACGCTCTGGAAAAGCTGCCCCGCCCCACAACCCGGTGGCACCCTGTGGCCGATACGCTCTGGCCGAGCTTCCCCACACTGTGTCCTCATGGCACCCTGTGGTCGAGACACTCTGGTCAAGCTGCCCCATGCCCTCGCGCCCTCATGGACACCTCCAGCCCTCTACAACCCCTTGCAGCCTTCTAGCCTGCACACAGTGGGCCGGGCTGCCCAGCGGGATGGGATGAACCCAATAGGTCGAGCCGCTCAGCGAGCTGGGCTGGACCCAGCGTGTCAGGCAGCGTCAACCAAAACCTGGTCAGTCATGGCTGGTTCGAGCAGGGTCGGTCAGAATGGGTTCGACCAGACTCGGTCCCACTACCACCCATTTACATTCTTTTGGTCATAACTTTGCATTGAACATCCATTCGACGAACCATTAGCAGTGCTACAAATATCAGAGTGAGACGGTCCCTTTAAGTATACTGCATGGGTGTTTTGGATTATGATGGGGTATAGTCAGGATGGATCGAGCACGAATCCAACCGTGCCCCCAGGAAAAAAAGTCTAATAACTTACAGATAGGGTTCCTGATTGACGCACCGTATATTTCATTGATACCACTATGATATGGAGAACCATTGAGATAATTCCTCATGGGACCTCATGGTTGTTGGAGAATTGACTAGTGCCTTGGGGAACAAACTTTCTAAGAGATGAGAAAGCCTAGTGCAAAATCCCAGTAGCAGGTTGTGACAATAAAAGTGCTCAAAGCTTTCTGGTGTGGGTCATCTCCTAGCTATCCTATGCGTGTAAACACCTAGTGATCCTTTGTGGGTCAGCTCCAATGATCCTATCTGAGTCAGCTCCAAGCGATCTGGTGTGGGTCTGTTCATTGCGATCCTATGTGGGTCAGCTCCAGCAATCCTATGTTGGATAGCTCCCAGCGATCATGTGTGGGTCAGCTCTAGCGATCCTGTGTGGGTCAGCTCCTAGAGATCCTGTGGGGGTTAGCTCTTAGCGATCCTGTGTGGGTTAGCTCCAACGATCATGTCTGGGTCATCTCACAGTGATTCTGTGCAAGTTAGCAGTAGAGACTCTTTACAGAGTAAGATTATTTATTAGTTACATATAATCATCTCTACTACTGTACATAAAGATATACCTAGTGTGATTTGAGTCAATACCTCTCTGTTTCATCATTATTGAGATGGATTACTTGATAACATAGGTATATGTATGAGCATATACCTATGTGGGGTTATCTATTGATTTAGTACATTTTGGTTTATCCCTGTTAGATTTTGAGAGACCATGAAGCTCTTAGGTTACCTACTGAGTATCATTATACTCACCCCTAAACGGGCTATACCCACACCTTGTTGTGTTGGATGCAGATGACGGACAACGCAGACTGAGGATGAGGGTACCAAGATTGGACGGTGCTCGGAGGTGGACCATACAGTGTATTGGTTGGCAGAAGAGACTGCTGGACATGGAGTGCTGAGGAGGCAATCTATAACCACCATTTAGGTTGGAATCGAGGTGGGCGATCCATGAGCAGCCTTTCACCTATCAAACATCTTGTACTTTTCAGTTTCCCTTGTACTTTCTAGTTGGGCTTGTATTCCGGACCCTTTTAATTCCTATACTAACTCTATTTAATTTTTATTTTAGTTGAGTTTGTATCTTTATTTGTTCTTAGATGTGTGTTTATAGGTTATAAATATAATTCCATCCCAGTTCTAGGAAATTACACCTTTCAGTGCTAGTCACCTGTCCCTGGCCTATGGGAGGCGAACTTGGGGTAGTCACGGCACGGGCCCCAGGGGACGGGTCATGACAGGAATAATGAAACATAAAGATAAAATAAACTAAATATATAATATTTATAAAAAAAATTCCATCATAATGTCCATAATGAGTGGTGGTATGGATAATTTAACAATCATCATTTTGTGAGGCAGATGTTCAACAAACACGTAAACGATATGTTCATTATCCATTAGATGGAAGTGTGTAAAAGTTTAGGTCTAAAAATCATAATGAAAACATCCAAGTATGTATAGGATATTCTTTTCTTTATAAAACATGGAATAAAGAGAGTGTATAGGGTGGAGAAGGAAAATTAAAAAAGGAGCGTTAGAGAAGGTGTTACCTCTTAATCGGGTAACTCATTTTGGTTTATGCAAAAAGGTTTCTTTCAAAGACTTTATTCCCAAAGGTATTCTTAAAAGAGTAAGGTATTAACATTAGGATGCTTATTTTTCTGTTATTTTCTTAACTTATATAGATGGAGTGGTTCGTAGTGGAGGGCGAAGTGGTGGCCTTCTATGGAGTAAGAGGAGCAACACTCTTTTGAATATTTGATGAGAGAATTCTACCAAAGTTTTTCTGGTTGAATGTAAATCAAAAAATTATCCAAAAAAAACATAATTTAATATAGTGTAATAATATGTTCATAAAATTAATTTTGGATAATTTTGAAGGTCGTTTTGGTCTTTAAGTTTATGTTTTAAACCTTATTATGTTTAATATAACATTAATCAATGTAATTAATTTTAATCACGTTCACTGATAATTTTTGTTACAGAACCAAGTTAAAATAAATGTAAAATATAAATTTCTATTGTTTTTTATATTACATCCCCATTTATAAATTCCAATAACATAAATGGCATAGGATAAATTAAATATAATCTCTATGACGGGAAGACACTATGGGTTTTTAAATTAAATTGATCAAAAGTATACTATGATTTAATATCCAATTTAATTGTAGAATTGTTTCAAATATCCTAAATTATATTAAGTTATAAAATTATAATATATGTAATATTTTAAACCAATTTAAATTATAATTCAACATTATAAATATAATAAATTAGAAAATGTTTTTGAATTAAAATATTGAATTTTACCTATTCATTAAAAAATTAAACAATACAAAACAAATACCAAAAAAGTATCATAATCAAAATATATTGTTTCTATTAAAAATATAACATTTATTTTAAAGTATGAAATTTATAAAAGTTCAAAAAATTGTATTTAAAATGGGTTCCCCATTATTTGGCGTTGAAACTAACTTTATAAAAATATAGGTTTTTATGCACAAAACTATGTTTGTTTTTTATCTTATGTCTATTAAATATATTTGATGAATTCCAAAAATATTTTATTGAATATATATAATATATATTACATTAATATAGCTAATAAATTGTATTTAATTAAATTTATTATTTTAAAATAGCTTTATAACCATAAAAATAATATTATTCCCCATTAATTGAATCAACTTTCATATTCAATTATAAATAATTTGAACCCAATGAAATCATATTATATTTTATGTAGCATATATTTTCACATATTATTGAATATTATTCATTACATCTAATTAAAAATCTTTGTTATTTCCTTTTACATTAAATAATAACATTTTAATGATATACAATTTTTCAGTAAAAATCAGTTATGCGTGTTATGCAAGCCATCGAGGAAATTCAATTTTTGTGATTAACACAAAATAAACACATGGTTATATGTGGATAAAGATAAATTTTATGTTTTCTATATTGGAAGATTTACATGGTGTTATATTAAACGCAATCCAAACATAGTGATTTAATATAAAATAAATAATTTGCATTGTTATGTAAAATTAAAAATATCCCAAATGTTAAATTAATTCGAGGAAAAATAATTCACAAAATGTTGCGATGTTTCATTTTTACTACCTTATAAATAATTTCTCCCCATAAATTCATCTAGTTTATCAAAGAGTTTGTACATGAATGTTTCATTCTTAGAAACCTACATCATAAAAACGTATACAGAAACATCCCTTAAAAGGGGAATGTTGGAACCATCATGGTAGCCCAATGTAACATAGAACATGTTTTCCACATAGGAGAACATTTTTTGGGAGTGAATATTGGACATGGAAGAAATGTTAAAATATTAATAGAGGGGTTTTTAATTCATCAATAAAATACAATGGAATGATAATTAAAAAGATGAGGGCCTACAATTTATTAATCTATGATTTTTTAAAAGGAAAATAGTTCAACAAAATCCAAGTATTAGGACATCACATTTTCATTCAATAATTCCCCTAATGTTTATTAATTATATTATTCACAAATAATATAAAAAAATATAAATACTTGATTTATTTCTATTATAAAATATATTTTTTGGTTGTTCTGTTAACTATTTAGAATTCATCCATTACTTCAAGAAATGGATTTCCAAAAATTAACATTGATGAGTGAACCACTAAAATGTAGTTTTAGTTGATATTAAAGAACATAAAACAATGAAACAAATAAGTATTCATTTGTAACTACAGTTAAAAATAAATATGGTCTGTACATTATTATCTGAACAAAAAAAGTAACCGTACTATTTAATAATAAATAATTATACCTTAACTAGGACATTGTATAAGCCAGTGGTATGTGTGAAATCTTTATCATCCTTCCATCATTGGTTCAAGACCCATGGCCTTGCTATAAATGATAGATTTCCACCCAAAATACATGATTTACTTTTCTAATTATTCACTACTATAATTTCAAATATAGAAAATATTGAAAAAATTTATATAATATTACTCACTTAAGAGACTTTTAACCAATGTTTTCAACATGGAATAAGTGCGTAAATACATTGTTTGATGTTAAACTAAATCCTTTCATGAATGGTTAACAATATGACCCATATAAAAGATTAAAATCTAAAAACTTTGAAATAAAATCATGAAATTATCTTAACATTTATTCCCATTCATATCAGAATGTATCACTTGGTTGACACATTTCAATCATTTGAATACCCCATCATATATTATATTCAAACATGGTAACATCCAAAATTACCATAAACCCTTAGTGAAAGAAATGAATTCTTCCATATTCAATGTATGTTGGATTTATTCCAAAAATCTAAAACTGTTTGACACTTCATAGATTATTTCATAGACTGCATGTAAACATGTCCTTAATTAGACAAAAGGTAATAATTATCGTCCAAATTACTTATTTATTTCAAATATATAATTATCCAAACAACATTATGATAACATATGTAACATATTAAAGATTTATCATTCAATTAATCAGGTGTTTTCATGGAACATCACATTTACATTACATAACTTTTCTATTCCATCAGAACCATTCACCGTGTTTTTTTAAATCCATAGTGAAAATAATAAAATGAATAATCCATATATATTTATACATTCATATAAAATACTACTTGAATTAAAACACATAAAATATTTTATTATTCCACTTCATCCTTATGCCTTTCTCAATGATACCTTATCTCAGTAATTGATACCTATTTCAATTCAAATTTGATAGATAGTATCTTCGTCAACGATAATGTATACATTACTCATACCACCTTGTTGTTACTCTTATATAAATTTTCTCATGGTACATTTATGTTAATAATTATAATTTATTCCATAAAAAATATAACCTTCTATGGTGTATTAGGGATGCCGATATTATCATCTAGTTCGTTAACTAAACTCTTCATTTAACCTCCACTCAGTTGTTTTGTTTCCATCATTACCATAGTAAAACCATCATCTTGTTCATCTAAGACATTTAGTTAATTACCTTCTATCCAAATTCTCGATAAACATAAAACCAAAACTTATTTCCTCCATTGTATTAATTATAATAACTCCAATCAAAATCCTAATTTCATATCATAACGTGAGTACTAGAGTGCTTAAATGTATATGTTGATAAACATGTTATGTGAAAACAGATTAGGAATAATCCAAACATCTCTCACTCAATTGATCATCAAATTTCACTTCCCATCAGAATATATTCCATCACAATCAATTTTATTCTAGTTCCTTCCAATTCCCACAATTGACTAAAATGAGAAGCATAGTGTGAGCATTACTTATCATAGAATATTACCACATATTCATTAAAATACAAAGTTGTACAATGACTAAATCAGGAAAACATCCATAATCAATGATTATCTTGGTTCATAATAGGTTATCATTTGATAAAATATATTTAAATCCTTCATAATTGTTCCTGAAGTGTTTTTGAATTTCCAAAGAATATACCCTAGGAATAGCAATCTAGCTGTGCTGTAAGGCCTGTTTTCTTGTACCAGATTAACCCAAGATAGGCTCGAAACAACTTGTTGGAGTTATTACCCCATGGTACATATATTCTAGATCAATAAACACCAATATTATATATACAAGGATTTATTTCCCTGAAAATACTCACTCTATCATTTACCAGATTTATATGACATTTTAATAAAGGTTAAATCATCCTTATACTTATCCTTATAGACCTCCCTAGACATATCGTTAGAAAATATACCAACTGATATCACATAAATTTTCTAATCCTTGTTTACAAATGTTTTCCAAACCCTTCCTTTGATACCAACTATAGTGACCAAAACATAACATACATGGATATGAAATCTTTTTAGAAGAATAATTAACAAATTAAAAAAACATTTTCAATGGATTGTAATAAATTACTACCTTAGGAAAGATGGAAAAAATCTTGTATCATATAAAATGATATTTTACAAATCCCATAAAGAGATCCAAATTTAGTACATCTACCTAAAAATTTTCTTCAAATCCTAGGGCAAGGAAACAAAAAAAAATTATAATCTTAGATTATCTATATGGTAAAAAAGGAAATTTGAATGTATACCATAAAATAAATGGTATATAACATGAGTATAACAATTCATGATCATACACCACATATTATAGATCATTATATTTATTTAATGTTCAAAATTAAATAATCATAATGAAATAAACAACATAATCCACGAAATTATAACATAGGAATAAAACATGTAATTAAGATAGACAAATAAGCATATATTATTATTTCCATTATATCCAAGATATCATTGCAAATAATATCATTGTATTATAGGTTCACTCCCAATACCATCATTGTAGTCATTTTTCACTCCCATAGTGATCTTTGTAAAATGTGTTCACTCATCATACCATCTTTGTAGACATGGTCCACTCCCATGGGAATCATATTATTCAAGGTCAATTTACAATACCATATTTATATATCCAAAGAGATATAAATAATTAACATATTAATTTGCATGGAGATATAGGTCAAAACCATTATTTAATGAAATAATAAAATGTAGTGCCACAATATTATAATCAATCTTATAATTTCCCATTAACATAATTCTGTATTATAAACTTGTAATCATATCATAACTTGTGGAAAAAAGAAAGGATTCATAATCATTTCATCAAAAGAATAACCCGTGGAAGATCATGGGATATCATAAACTTATAACCCATGAAATAGTAATGGTATTCATAAATATCATGACATTAAGTATAACACATTCATAAAAATAATATCAATAGAACCATCAGATTATTTCCAAGAGTAAGATGAGTATCATAAACAACTTTCATTATAGATGGGAAATAATTGTGAAATAACTTTCAAAAAATTTATTTAGTAAAATATCATTCTTCATTAAAAAATAATTTTTAAGACATAATAAAAATTGAAATATAATTTCATAAAAAATACCATCAAATATTTTATCAATAACTTCAAATCAAATATAATACCATTTTCAATGAAAACTTTTAAAATAATCTTCTAATGATATTAAAAACATTTTTATTTGAAAAAACTTTGATAAGTTATAATAAAATATTAAAAATGTTTTGAAAAAAAAATCATTGAAAAAACATTCAAAAAATATATGGAAAAAATGAACAATTATAGAAAATTTTTTACATTAATGCATATGAAAGTATCATTAAATTTTTTTGAAAGCCTTGTTACATGATGTCATAAAAAAGGATAATGAAAATTGATTGTAATCCATTTCATTGAAAATACTTTGTAAACATATAAATAAGTGTTGAAATAATTTTTTAAAAACTTTTATTTGAAAATAAAATTATAAATAATAAAAATTAACTTTTTAAAAATAAAAATGAAGCATCAATGAAAAAATGATTGGTAAATTTTACATGTCATACAAAGTAAAAAATAACATTCCTTTTATATTGTCGAATGGATAGAAAAATGACTCATTAAAAAAGAAACAAGAATATTCCATTGAATAGATATGTAAAATAAAAAAGGGTATAAATTTAATCTAAATATAAAATGATAGAGGTACAATATTCTTTGAATCACATTTTTTGAAAATATGGTTTTGAAGGAACATAGATTTTCAACTGAGGAGAGGGTAAAGTGGGGATTGCATAAAAATACTTTCTTACTTATCTTATGTACCATATTTTGGATGAAATGGCTCCAATACATAAATAACTAGTTAATAACCATTTTATAATAAAATTCATATATGTTATTGTGATATTCATCACAATTTTACTTCCATGGAAGTATAAACCTAATCATTCTTAAAAAGTAATGGGATAGTCGCAATAAAATATTCCAAATTTGATACATGGGATTTTACTCTACATGAATGAAACCCAAATTAAATGAAGCATGAAATATCATTAAAATAATAATATTCATGATATAAAATTTTAAATGGATGTATATACCCCTTGAAAAATAATTTAGGAGCCTAAAAAACATGAGTCTCCAAGAAGGAAAATTGAGTAAAAAATATTTTACCGATTTGGTAACGTTTGAAACCTATACCCATTGAATTAAATATCCTAAAATTGATATCTTAATAATCATTATGTTAAATATATGATAAATATATTAAAATAATTTTATTTATATACACCTCACAAAATGAATGACTGAAAAACTGAGCATGTATCTCACAGAAATAAAAAACTGAGAAGAAATCCTCTTACATTGTGTCTTGATTCTTTTCACAGTCATTCCAAAAACCATTATAATAAATATAGAATTATTATAAATATTTTATAAAACCATATTATAATATATAATAAAATATATGGTTTTATAATGAATTTATATTACCCGCTTTTTAAACATCATATTTTAAGGTTTCACTTCAGATAATATTTGCTATGTTCAACACATGTGTCATAATTTATTATTTCTTTTGTCCATATACTTATGTCATTATTCATGAATGTAAACCATGATATAAATATAATTTATATTAAATGTTATTTTATAATAATAATCTATATATTTTAGATTTAGGAAATGGAGTACTATGTTCACGGAGACGATATGTCGTACATACACATGGACGTTGTTTCCATTTTTAATGTCGCACTGAATGAAAAGAAATAAAATGGAATATATATATATATATATATATATATATATTTATATAATATCATTACAATTAAAATTTAAATTATATATATATATCATATAAGATAACTAAATATATCCTTAATGCATTCTATATAGTGTGTCAACTAATCATATCACTTTGAGGGGGAAGTAGTCTACATCTATTCAAACAAAATTTTCTTATTCACACTAAATGAAAAGAAGAATGTTATGTATTGAAAAAAGAATATAAAATCACAATGATATAATAAATAAAATATTTAATATTTATAAAAATATTTTCTATCATAATTTATACCATGAGAGATGATAATGAAAAATTGAACAATCATCATTTTGTGAGGTGAAAGATCATAGTACACATAAATAGTATTTTCATTGCCCATTATATTGAGGTGTGTTTCATTGTATCTCAAAAAATCAGTATAAAAACATAAAAATATATTTAGGTTATTTGTATTTTTTAAAAATCATGGAATAATGATATTTGAGGGGTGGATAATGAAGATAAATGTAAGGAGCTTGAAAGAAGGTGTGGCATCTTAATTGGGTACCTCATTTTTGTTTCTACCAAAAGGCTTCCTTGGAATATCATATACCCAACGGGAGGATTCAGGTAATAATTTTTGGTACTTTGGAAATTATATTGTGTGTAATTGGATAATCCTATATTATTTGAAATGTTTGATGAGGGAGATGTGGGGGGCCTTTATTGAGAAAGATGAGTGGCACTCTTGTAACTATTTGAAGAGAGAATTCATCCCACTTTTTTCATTTGGAAGGTGGATCCAATAATGTAACAAATTTGATATAAGGGACTATAGAATATATATATATATATGGATATAAAATTTCATTTGGCTAGGTTTATACGTCTTTTTGGTTTTTATCATTTTGTTTTAGACCCATTTTACGCTTTATTTGACCATAATCTTTGTAAATAATTTTAATAAATTGTTTATAATATTTTGGGTAAAAAAATAAGTGGATGTAATTATAAATTATAAATTTTTATTATTCTTGATATATAATCCATTTTTCCCTATTTCCATTCACATATTTGTCATAAATTAATTTAATATTAATATCTCTAAGGGGATGGTACTATTGGGTTTTAATGTAAAAATGATCAAAAGGTTGATTTGTTTTTATATCAAATTTAAATTGTGAATTCTTTCTAATGGCCATAATTTGATTAATAGATAAAATTATTATGTAACTAAAATTTTAAACTAATTCTACATTTTATTTAAATATATAAATAAATTAAATGATGAAGATGATTTTAATTAAAATTCAGTATTTTTAACAAAACATGAAAAAATGAAACGTTATAAAAAAATTAAAAAAATTATCCTAAAGTATTTTTTATGTTTTTCTTCCCAATATAAATTTTTTCTTAGATGTAAATTTATAAAGGATCCTAAAATTGGATTTATAATGTTGTTTCTATTAAAATATGTTAATAATACCTTTTTAAGCATATATGTTTTCATGCATAAAACTATCTTTGTTGATATATTATGCCTATCAAAAAGACCAGATGAATAGAAAAGATATTTTATTTAATAAATAACATTTTCATTATATTAATATCCCAAAAATTTGTATTTAATTTAATTTATGAGGGTTAAACATCTTTTTTAACATAAAAATAAAAATAATACGTTTTTTATTCAGTTATCTTTTTTATTAACTCATAATTATTTGGTAACCAATGAATTAATATTATATTTAAAAAATATATATTAATAAATAAGATAATACAATTCAAAAAAATTAATTTTAATAAAGTTTATATCTTCTTATATTAAATAATGACATTATAATGCTATAATGGTGTTTGTTAAAAAAATTTCATGCATGTTATGCAATCAATCGGGGAAATTCATTGTTCTGTGTAACGAAAACAGTCATCAATGTTCTTTTTGAAGAAGGATAAAATTTATGTAGCGTGTAGTGCATTGTTAATATGGTGTTTCATATAATTCGTGCCAAAAAATTTGATTTAATATTAATTAATATATTTTAACTGTTATGTGATATAAAAAATACCGCAACAGATAAATTAATTTAAAAAAAAATCACAAAATATTAACGAATTACAATATCAATGTGAAAATATCATGGATAAAAATACATATGGAATGTTAAATTTTATATTAAACATTCCATTTAAATAATATTACTATAATTACAAGATAATCAATAATCAATATTTAATGATAAATAAAAAACACACATTCTATTTAAATAATAAACTGAGAACGAAATGAATCTAGATATAATTTAATTGTGAAAATCTCATTGATTGAAAAACAAATATTATTAATGAAGTAAATTCATAATTATGAGATTTTATATCTCAAGAACAAGATAAATCTACCATAAATACATTTCACATGATGCTTTAAATATTCTGGTATGAACCAATTGATTGATAGATTAATGATTTTTCTTATAAGAAAATATGATGCATCGAGGTGCTAAATAAGGTTAGACCCACCCATCTCTGTAGGTCCAAATAAATTCCCATAGATAAAATAATTTATTTTATTAATGAATCAATACACATTAACATAAAATAACCATATTGAGTAAATAAAAAAATTTATCAATATTTTATGATATAAATAATTAACTTTCAAGGTTGAACACTTTATGTAGAAATGGTATTTGGTTTAATAAATAGAAAAAACCCTGATAAATGTTGAAGATATTTATGGGAAATTTAATTTCCCATGAACACATGAATGAAAACATTTCATGAAAATGTTATTAATAATGAAAATTTATCAAAGAGGTGAATTTCAGTTCTATCTATGTTAATAATTTTCATAAGCTATATAGAAGAATAACATGGTTAATATCAATAAAAAATATACCTATAATTGTAAGACTAAAGGTTTTCTTTCATTGATGTATATAAATACCAGAAAAATAACATTAAAAACATATTTAAGTATAATATCATTTTAATTTTGAATATCATTTTTAAATACATATAACAATTTAAAAATAAATTACATTGAAAATAAATTTAAAAATTTAGAATTTCCAGAATATTGGGAAAAAAATTATTAAAAATATTGTTTTAAATTATCAACGGATTTATCAATGAAATGATTTTCATGATGGAGTTTAACATTCTACATTCAATACAGGTTTAAAAAACATTACTTTTTCAATATAAAATGACTAGAAAAGATATTTTTTTAAAAAAAAACAATATGATTCATTTTAAGAAAAAATAAAAAAAGGGTAAAAATTAATTTATTAAATAATATTAAATAGTCCAAAAAATTTTATAAAATAATTTTAGAAAAAAATGTTTTGTAATAAAACCTTTTTCTAACTAAAGAGAAAATTGATTTCAGAGATTCATTAAAACATTTTATGATTTATTTTAAGATTCAATGAGTGAAAAAATGGTACTATTCATTAAAAATATCAATAAAAACTATATTATAATAAAATTAATTGTATTCATAAAGAGCATTATAAAATAAGTTCAATCAACACAAATTTTATAATAAACTGTCTCGATTAGAATGAGATTGTGAAATAAACCCTTACAATGATCATAACATTGAAGTGTAAATTAGTTTTTGAATATATTATGTGTATTAACATTATATACATATAAAACGTGTGTAAATGCAATATATTATAATAAAATGTCATTATACACATAATATTATAATATCAATGATGATGAACAAGTAATATAACCCAATGAATATAAATTGAGTTACAAAATTATTTACCACATGGTTACTTTTTTGTCAAATCCTCTTGGATGAAATAATTCAAATTGAATCATAAGATAACATGAATATTTAATTTCTCATGATATAAACATTTAATGGGACACGATATACACTATATAATTGAAATAAATAGCAAAAAATTACTATATACATCGATGAAAAGCAATTGAGATGAAATCACATACCCCACACTTATTTTCGATTGAACATGATTTAAAATAAAAAATAGTGTTTTTGAGAATGTCATAAACTAATTAAGTAATCATATAAATATTTATAATATCAGATATTATCCTTTCATAATATCTTGTCACTCTTTTGTTAATAATATTTTGTCACTTTCATTGTTTCATGTGTTAATTTTCTTTTTTTCTCATTCATGTTCCATCATTAAAGATTTGTTTCATCTGAATATTATATAGTTATATCATATACAAAACAATAATAATGAAATAATTCTCATATTTATACATCAATTAAAATTATAAAACAAATAATTAATTGTGCTTATGAAAAATGAAAAATGTTATGAAGATGGAGACTATAGTTCGTATTTAACCAAAAGTAACACATCAATTTTCACAGATCATTCTGGAAAGGGTATAAGGTATATTTTTTACAAAATTATAATAATATCATATAGAACATATTAATTAATTAAATATACTTATATACATCCAATATGTGGTGTGTTGATGAATGTATTGTCACATCACATTGTGACGGTGGATGCCCACCTCTACATGAATGATGTAATCATCTTTAATTGACTGAATAGGTAAGAAATTATATTAATATTTAAGAATGAAAAAAATTTAATAAATACCATAATTAATACATTTGTTTAACTTATATTTATTATAATTAACCTTATTACCTTCTATGTAAACTACTAGTTAAAGACAAATGACATCACTTCGGGAGGCGGTAGTTCACCATACACATGAGCAATGTAATCGATCCCCTTAAGAATTAGAAGATAAAAAATATATTCATGATATAATGAAGGAATATGTATAATAATGTTATAAATATCTTATATATAATTAATATCCATCATCTTTCCTAACCATGAATGGTGGTAACGAAATAACTAATGATATCAGTTCACCTAGTGGAAGTTCGTTGTACACAAAAATAATGATTTCATAACCCATATGATGGATGTGGAAATATTTTATGGTAATTAACTTATTATAAAATTATCATAGTATATTTAATATAGATTTTTTATTATATTTTATGGTTTTAATAATTATATAATTTTTAGTTGAAATAAATGAAATAAAATTTCTTGTTGAAGAACATTACATCTTCTTTGGGAATCCTCCTTATAGGTTCGCCATAAAACATAATAGGTACAATTTATACTAAAAATAATTATTCTAGTATAATAAGATATAATTTTATAAGTAATTTGGGAATGATTTTTCCATACCAATTAATTTTGAATGCATTAAGTGGGGTGGACTAGGTGTGCCTTTTATATGGGAGGTGAGTGGCGAGCTTGCAATGGTTTGAAATGAATCAATCATATAAAAGTTTTTAAAATTTAAAAAATCATAAAAAGTATATATTTATCTAATATATAAGATCCAAGGTCTATATATATCAATTAAATAGGGTTTTTAAATGTTTTTTGGTCATTTATAACCAATATTGTTAAAGATTAACTCAAAGGTAAATCATGTTTTTCCAGTAATATGGAAATAAATATTTTTAGTTTTCAAGATACCTTTTTTTAAAAAGTTCAACTTATAATGAATTATATTAAAATTATTATTCGAAATAAGGAATAAATTTTTCAAAAGAAAATTCATAAAATTGGAAATTAATAATTTAATATTATTCTCGGATACATGATGAAAGAGAATGTTTTTGAAGAGAAAATGTTCAAATCTTTACAATGATTTTATACTAGTATTCAATAAGAAAACAATCCCACCAAACTAAGTTAGTCTATTTTATATTTAATTTAACTAATTATACAATAAAAACTATTTAAAATAAATTTTATCATTATAAATAATTTAAACAAAAATCCATTTTCAATTAAAATTCATTATTTTTCACAATTTACCAAAAAATGAAACATTTTAGAAAAATAAAAAAAATTACCCCCAAGATTGATTTTATGTGAATATTTGAAAAACGAGGATCATTTTTTCAAATTAATATTATATAATTAGTAAAATTTAATTTTTTTATTCTATCCACAAGAATGATTATACCCTCCTTTGATATAATATTTTATTTCAATTATAATAAATTTTAATAATTTAATAACATGTAATGTTTTTTACATTCTATGTTGTGTGTAGCATGAGAAAAACTCAATGTTGTGTGTAATGAATGAAACTAAAAATATTGAATTAATTTCAATATAAATATATGATAAATTATTACGGTGTTATTTTTTAGTAAAATCAATTTTCTGTATTTCATATATCCTATAGAATACGATGGACATATTTTAATATTTTATGGTGTCACATTATGAACATTGAAAATAAATGGTATCACTAAAATTTAAACATGTTGTAATCAAGGGTCTGACATTAAGAAATAACATTTAAGGAAGAATCTTTTTAAAAAGGGATAATAAAATATCTATTGATAGGAGTCATAGGTTAGTACAATGGAAATACTTAATAAGTTATAACTAGGTTTCAAAATAGGATAACATTGGTGTTAACTAAAGACGTTGTCATGAATGAACAATATAAAAAAGTATAAAAAGTTATTAGGGTAATAAATTATAATAAAGTTAATGGTCAATGTAATGATATTAAACTCAAAAAAATTAAATCAAATAAGCGTGAGAAAAGTTATTGATATATTTATATATGATGGTAATATGATAACAATTTCATTCAAATTCCTTTTTCCTGCATTTAAAGAATACATTTACTATCTCAGAATATAGCGAAATATATATACTCGATATGATTCTATTTCTAAAGTACAACTAAATCATTTTTCTCATTGATAAATTATAAATTCAATTTTTACACTTGGAAATGAATATAAAAAATTAATTTCATATTCCAAAATCACTAAAATTTACTTTTAACATATTTAATGATATATTTAAGAGAGGAAAGTCTTTTCTTTTATCACTAACTATTATACAAAACAAATATGGTAAGAAAATGTATTCTAAAATAATCCATCAATATTTAAACCTCAATAGTAACACCACTAGTTTATCATTAATTTTTTTTCAAGTCATTTATCTAATGAAAAATTAACTATGATATCATGTAGGCCAATGATAGGTGTTAAAACCTTGTCTTACTTCAGTAATGGGTTCAAGACAAATGCCCTTGCTGGATACAATGTGTTTTCACCCAATATACAGCTTTTTATTTTTCTAAAAAATATTAATATAATTCCTATAACATTCTAAAAAAACTGAAGGACATCAATGAAATTAAATTAATCCTTAAATAGCCTTTTTAATAGGGTTTTCATTCTAATATATTTTTTTCTTCTACATTGTCGAATAATTTTAGCTAAATATTTTTACAATGTAATTTTTTATAATATCAACCATAAAAAATATAAATAAATATAAACCTAAGTTTTTTAAATATAAATTAATTATTACATACATAAAAGTTTCATTAATCATATACTAATGTAATGGGTAGTATTCCAAAAAAAATTTCCAAAAAAACCCTTAATAATATTATATTCTTATTACAAAAATATTCAAAAGTGGTTTTTAAGACTTATAACTTATAAAAATACATTAAATAATAACCCAATATGATATCTATGACTCTTAAGTTAATTTATACACATATGCTTCTAAACTTTAGAAGAATTTATAATAGATTTATAACTCTTATAAGAAAAATACCATTGGTAAAATGATTTAGTAATATACTAATTGAATCAATATAGATAAATGCATTATCAATTTAATTTCAAAAAAGGATTATTCTTTGTTATAGGGTATAAAATTAATAATAGGTAATTGAATTTTATAATTCCCATGTTCCATAAATTTTAGAAAATGATATATAAATGTTTTAATAATATTAGATTTATTTTCTTTCAGCGTACTCTTCATTATTCTTCAATAATTTTTTTCTTTTATGTATTAATGTTTTACACATAAAACATTTTGCCATTACTTTTGGGCACCATATTTTTAATATAATACACCTTTTGTTTACCCTAGTCCATTCATTTTTATACCCTATTCAAATCCTTCATAATTTCTTATAAAGAATATTTGAATTATCCTATGCTTATCATCATGGAGTATCAAAATAGGTGTGTAGTAAGGTCCATTGAGGTTTACCATGTGATTAACGAGTCAAGACTAATCCAACCTTTTTAGATTGATTATCACTATATACCTCTATAAAAAACCCATGCCCACTTTTAGTAATAAATAAGGATGTATTTATAAGAAAACCCATATAATCTCTTCATTACCCATACAATTGGATATTACTATACCTATCCAAAATGTTATTCATAAGGTTATGTTTTGTAGTCTATATAATCCAAACACTATAAAAAATAAATACTTTTAATGTGATTGAATTAATTATGGATAGAAAAAAAACTCTAATAAGGGTGCGTTTATATGTTTCATTATCGCTTATAAAAGGAACCATTTATTCGAGCATTTTTTAGCAATTGTAAAAGGAGGTAACTTTTACCTATGATTTATTTTTAGCACTAATAAAGGGTACCATCTATCAGTGTTATATTTTTATCACATTAATAGGGTACCTTTAATCAGTGGTTTATTTTTAGCACTCATAAAATGATATTTTATCAACAGTTTTTTATCCCTTATAAATGTTTGAATCAAATGAAATAACTATATATATATATATATATATATATATTAAAAATAAAAATAATTTCATCAAAAAAAGTATTAAAAATTTAATAATTAGATAATTGTTAACAACCATCAATAAATTGATTATACTATAATAAATTATAAATAAAAATAAATATTAAAAATTAAATAAATATATATATGTAATATCAAAATTAAATAAATAAAAGTTAAATATAATTAAATTGATAAATACAATAAAATTTCAATTAGGTAAATAATTAATGATAATATTAATAAAAAAATATATTAAATATATTTAAATATATATGAATTTAGATAAATATGATTTATATAATACAAAATATTTATTTTTTACATTAAATATTAATGATACATTTAGTGAATAAAGGGTTCTAATATAAAATAAATATGAATTGAAAATAATGACTTATTTCTTTGAGTAATTTTAATAATTGAATGAATTTTTATTTTTTCAATTTAATATAGATCTAATGTGTGTTATATTGATTTATCATATAAATAATTAATGAATTTTTATATACAAAGCATGCACAAAGAAAAATATATTTTTTTGTATTTAGTAAATTTTTATTATTTATTACACATATACATATACAAAATTTATTTTATATGATTCTATATTTTCAGTATATATTCATATTTCTTTCAATATATATCCTCATTTTATAATTTATATTTAATTCATAAAATATATCCATTTTTTCAATATTTTAAAAGTGTAGTACTTTTTAATTATTATATATTACTCTATTTTTACATGCATGCACATAAGATTAAGTATTCATGGACACTGTTAAAAACATATTTTCTAAAATATATAAAAGTAAATAATTTTATATATTTAAATAGTTATAAAATTAAAATAAATTAATATAATTAAGGAATATATTTAATATATATATATATATTTAATTAATAAATAAATATATATTTTTATAAATATATATAATGATATAAATATTATTTTTTTAAAATGTATTTATATATTTATAAATAAATAATTATAAAATTATAAAAAATATATTTAAATTAGAAATATATTTACTATTATTTATTTATAATTATTTATTAGATTTTTTTATCAATATGAATGCATATAAAAATAATTATAACAAAATTTAGAAATCCTTTATCAGCACTTAATTAATTTGTGCTGATAAATTTGTCCTAATCTATTTACATATCCTTAACCAGTTGTCAACATGTCACAATACTGAAGATTTTCATGGGTCCCACCCTCTGTCAGTGCTCCTCCTCAAGGAATCAATGATAGAACCACGACTCAAATTCATGTCTTAAACAATATCAAGGCTTAAATCCAATGCTCAAATGATTCTAGGATAGAACAAATCCCAATGTTGATCTTTTTCTAGGTTTTAGATATCTCTACTTTTTTATAGATGTTTAAAATCATCAATACAAAATATCTTATTTTTTTCATCATCCTCCTCAAATATTGATTGATTGTTTGGGGAAATATATATATTGATTATTTATCTCATTATTTCATTACCATTGGCATATCTAGGTGATAAAAATGTTAATTGAGGGATGTTTGGTTGAAACGAGATATGGGTGTTATTCCTTGCACTGCCTTAGCCTCACTTTTTTCCAATTATGTACAACCCACCCACACCAAAATAATGAAGGAATTAACTATTTATTGTTGATTATAAAATTTCCATTAGAATCATGGACTATTAATTATGGGATATCATTCCACTATTTAACCAAGAAGGGTTTCTTGGACAATTATTTATCTCATTTTTTCAGCAATGTCCATTTAGTCATTGAAAAGAATATATATATTAAATGGAAATGAAATTTTTAGGATGATATTTCATATTAATGATACTTGAACATAGAACTAGTTAGACACATACCTTGTTGATAGATGAACATAATATACATTGGTCAGCTAGAAGAAGTAGGATTTGGATCATCGTTCAATTGTATATTTTACAAATATATACAATACATATATATGTATATATTATTCAAATATATTATAAAAATTTAATCTAGAAATATATTATGAAGATATACTACATAAATATAATATATAATTATATCATTAAATTATATATTATACGTATATTTTATTCAAATTTATTACAGAAATTTATATGCATTCAATTAAAAATACTGAGTTTTATATATTTTTATATATTTTTATATATTATATTTATATGTTAGTAAGTATATATTAAATGTTAAATATTTTCATATTATGCAATTATTTTTTAAAAAAATATTTATTATACAAACACATATATATTTTATATTCAAATGATTTATAAATTAAAATTTAATATTTTACAAATAAATATGTATTTCGTGAAAATAATATATATATATATATATATTGTCAAATAGAAAAATATATATTATAATAATATATATTAAACATGTACATTATAAAAAACATTTTAAATTAATATTATAAAAATATAGTACATAAACATAATATAAAAATATATTTTACATTTATATTTTAATCGAGTTCATTCAATTGTTGAAATTCATCATCTATTTTTATTTATGAATATGGAGGTTATAAAAATAGTTCATGATATCTCTTATGAGGAAGAATCAGTAACGATAATGGATCATTGAGATAAATTATAATGAAACCTGACAACATAAAGTGACATAGTTTTGTTTCAATGTCATAAGCATGAGGTTGTGACGTGGGACCCAAAATATGTAATGAAATAAATGTATTGTCATATGTTTTCATTTGATTAATGAGATTTTAAGGTTGAAATTTTTTAGGATATGGGTAATGTTGCATTATAAATTTTAGTGTGAATTTTTATTATATATATATCTAGGGTTTCATAATTTAATAAAACGTTTCTCATGATATTAAGATCTAAAAAGTAATGTTTTATTTTATTATAGTAGAATATCAAAGCATATAATGTAATTAACATTATTATAACAATAAATTTTAAGAAAAATTTATAGAAGCAGATTATTATCACTATAAAAGGATAATATAATATTTTGACACAAATTTTTTATTCTTTCAATATTCTTTTTAATGGTTTCCCATTAAAATAATATCATCACGATTAACTACATAATGAATGAAAGACGTTAGAAATTATATAGGTATTTTATATAAGAAATAATGAAATGGGACGAATAATTTTGATATAATTATTTAATAAAATTTGTAGTAATGTAAAAGTATAAATTGAGAATTATATGTTCGTTTGATAAATATAGTCATTGGGTATACATAGAGATGATGGGCCCATAAAAACGTTCCAAACTGAAATGTATTAACAAGTAAATAGAATCCATTGAAAGAGAAATAGTTTTTCTAATCACAATTTTTTATCATATAAAATTGTTTTTTACATAAAACTTACATTATAAATATTTAGATTTAGAATTTAATAATATGGATTTAGAATTTTTAAATAAAAAATTGTATTTATATAACATTATAAAGATATTTTTTGGTTTAAAATTAGTTACTATAATGAATTGTAGAAATTAATCAATAAATACGATAAATATGATATATATTGTTATAATGATTTACAGGTTAATAAAAAATAAATAGATTTTGTCAAAACATGTCCCGGCCTAGACCCCTTGAATCACATATAAGAATGCCTATGCACCTCAAATCTCAACTTCAATATTCCTTGAGTGAATAAGAGGTGAATGTGATGTAATTCTCCCAAATGGGAGATATTACCCATTATACATAACAAAATTCAGTACAGTTTTCATCCTCATTGGTTTCATATTTAAAATAGTTATTATTTTTTTTCTAGAGAGGTACTACACATCAATTTTATGTTATTTTTACTACTTTGAGTATTAGGCAACCCATAGATGACTACTTTTTAGATTATTTTATGAAACATATCAGCATGTCCACGAGATATGGAATATGTGTGACAAAAATTTAAATGATAAGTACTCAAGAGATTGGATGACGACGATGGATATCAAACACATAATCAATAGTTTCTAATATGAACCTTTCAATGGGATATCACAATTATTTCATGTTGGTCCTGATGTAGAAAATTTTTTGTACATTGGAGGAGTCCAAAAAAAGGGGATTGTGATTCTTGATAGAGTAATTGAATCCCTAAATCCATTATAATAAATTAATTATAGTTCAATAAAAAGGAAAAACGTTTTTAAATATACTATGTATTAACTCATAATTTTATATTTTATTTAATATATTACCATAATATTAATTAAATGTTTGGCTACTCATGCTGGAAAATTCTTCTGCACATGAAAATTTCACTAATCCCTTTGAAGAACAAACTATTATAAAGAAAACACTATGGGTTGATGTAAAGGTAATGTTATTATATTTATTCTCTATTTTAATGAATAATTATACAATAAAATGTAATTTTAATTTTAATTTTTCTTTTATATTTCATTTATTTTAGAAGATTTTGGTCCATCTATTTTTCTTTTCTTCACCAAACCATCAGCATACTTCTTCTACATTGAAACCATTTCGCCCATCACTGTTGGAATTTATCAATTTCCTTCATGTTCCCTCCACTACATAATCATTAAGTTAGTATTGATGTTCTCACTATAAAATAGTTATCCATATAACTAATTTATTATTTAATATTTAATAATTTATTTAGTATTACTCACAAAAATTTTTTTCTTATATTGAGGGATTCTTTTGATCGAGTTGGGGTGGTATGTCTATCTTGTATGCCATTTGGCATCATAACTTCCATATAATTTATCTCCCTCAAATCTTTTTCACCCTTAATGTGTTGGTATTTATAATTTTCTATCACATTCACTCCACAAATCAATTACAGAGGTAATCTTAATGATTTCATAGTAAACTAATTGTCAATATACTCAATTTATCATTTCATACTTATGTTTTATTTATTTATTTTTAATATTACTATAATAATAATTGTATTTTATATAGGTGGATTATTTTGTTCGAGTTAGGGTTATATATCAATATTTCATGACATTATACACCAAACCTTCAACAAACATCTTCACCCTCAAATCTTTTTCACCCATATAATGGAACAATTTATCACTTTCCTTCATGTTCACTCGACAACTTAATTTTAGAGGTAATATTGATATTTTCGAAGTAAAACGATTCTCCACCGAATTAATATATTTTGTCATATTTATATTTTTTCTAGTATTACAGATATAAATTTTTTCTTGTACAATTGGATTCTTTTATTTGATATGGTATATTTTGATCAAAGATACTTATTCTCATCAGATATTGGACTTTTAACCTACAATTAGGATAATGAAATAAAATAAAATTTTCATGTGTGCATATAACTATGCTAAATTAAAATTTATAACACTTAATTAAATTATGTTTTCCCAATTTTATTTATTATTTTTATTATAATTTCTTTTCCATTTTTAACTACTGATATTTTTTTCAATAATATTTTTTACAGTAACATTTTACATTCAGCTCTATAAAAAAAGAAACAAAGGAGGTAAAATAGGTTTTTCAACCAATTATACTATGATTTCCATTTCGATTTACTTTCTTGTTACACTTCTAGAATTGCATATTGATCCTATATTGTTATCCAAATAATAATTATTGTGGTTGAAATCTAGAAGAGTATAGGGAATGTGATCTTCATATACTCTTCTAGCATTTAATAATGAGATTGGTTTTTTTAATAAGAAAATAGAATTGATCTGTTCTGTGGTAATGTAGAAAACTAATGTAAATTGAATTCCTTGTAAAAATAATATATAGGATATTTTTATACTATGAAACATGTAAGAATCATTCACTCCTCGATTTGATATATGGTGTCACTGGTATGACTCTAATTGCTTCTTTTTATTTAAAATTAACATTAAATTTATTAAAAAAGTATACTTATATACTTAAAACTAAAAAAACATATTTATATTGTATTTATTCATTAATAAAATGATCTATATGTTAGTTTTGTTGTGTAGGAGTGAGTTGTACCTCAATCTGATACATGATGTGCCTGGTGTTACTTAATGGGTTTATTATCAATTTAAAGGAAAAATTTTATAACAAAATGTGTCACCAATTGAATACAAATAAAAAATATTTTATTTTATTGATAATATTAGAAATAAATTCATAAATTAATTGTGATGTGTAGGAATTATTTTCTTGTTATATAAATATACAATGTGATCTATATGATCCAAATTTTTTGTTTCCTGTTTAAAATGACATTTTATTAATAAAAGTCATGTGACATACTCAAAACCAATTAAATTCTTTCAGAATATTTTGAAAAGTTAGTATAATGATCCTTATTTCATTTAAGATGTGTAGTAAGCATCCCGACACAAATAAGACACACATTATGACTAGTGTGACCAAATGTGCTTTGTTTTTTTTAATATTGACATTAATTTTTGAAAAAATGACTATTAAAATAATAAATAGTGAGAAAAAATATTTATAATATTTTCATACTATTTTAAAATTATAAATAAGTCATTTGGGTTGTGTATAATTTTTTTGTTCTTTAACATAACACATGGTATGAATAATACGACTCCAAGTGATAGTTTTTTTAAATGGAAATTATTTTTAGTAAAAAAGAAATATAAAATACAAAAAACCAAGAAAACATATTCTAATTATTTATATATTTTATAAGATTGACCTATATGTCATTTGGGTATTGTAGGAATCAGACACACCACAATATGATAGATGGATTCACTCATTTGACTCCATGTTCTTCTTCTATTAATAATTACCATTAATTTTATTAAAAATGAAAACTGACATGGTCAAAATAGATAATAAATATTTTGATTGTTTTGAAACATTAGAAAAAATATCTATATGTAATTTGGATGAATATCAATCATCCACACCTCAATATATCACACTGTGGGACTAGTATGACCCAAAGTGCTTCTTTTTATTTAAAATTGTCAATAATTTTAAAAACAAAATGTCAACTAACATGCTCAAAACCATGAAAAAAATTATTATTGTTTTTCTACCTTAGGAATATTATATTTAATTAATTTTATAGATTTATAAATCAACCACCCCATAATATGACACATTGTGTGACTAATATGACTCAAAGTCTATATTTTTTTAAAAAACAAACATCATTTTTAGTAAAAATGAAATATGGACTACCCAAAACATATAAAATTCATTATTTTTATTTTCATACAATATTGAAGTAATACCTATGTCATTTTTTATATGTATTAATCTGTCATACCTTAATCTGATACATTATGTTCTCGGTATTGCTCAATTTTTCCGTCATCTGTTTAAAATCAATAATTTAGTCGAAAAAGTTTCACTCAATGAACACATATAAAAATTCTCATATTTTCATAATAATTTTTGTAATTTATTCATATCTTATTTTGGAATTTTTTTACTTTTTATCACATCTAACCGATACATGATGTGATTGATATGATTCAAAGTTTGTTTTTGCAGTTTAAGGTGACATTTTAGTAAGAAAGACATGTGACATACGAAAAACTAAGTAAATATGTTCATAATATTTTTTTACATTAGTAAACTGATCCAAATTTAATTTGAGTTGTTTTTTAATTAAACGCAACTCAATTTGATGCACGGTGTGCTGGTATCACTCCATGTGCAATATTTTATATAAAATTTACATAAATTTTAATAAAAAAGGCATGAATCCTACTCAAAATTGAGAAAACACATTCTTAATATTTTGATACTTTATCAAAATGAACCACAATACTTTTTTGATGAGTTGGGATCAACTAAAACTAATTCCAAAAATGATGTTCCCGGTGTGACTCAATGAGTTCATTATTAATTTGAAATCAATTTTTTGGTCAAAAAACGTACTACCACTGATAACCGATAAAATACAGTATTATTGAATACTAATTTCGGGAAAATATTGATAAAAAAATGTGAAATATAAGAATTACTATCATTTCATAAAGTCAAATGATGTTGCGGCTATGAGTCAATGTTTTTTTTTCAAGTTTTAAATTACATTTTTTTAAAAAAAAAGACAAGCGGCGTACTCAAAATTGAGAAAACATATTCACATTGTTTTGATGCTTTAGGAAAAAAATACATAAATTATTTGGGACATGTAAAATATTTCATACATCAAAATGTTTCATGATGTGAATAGTATTACTCAAATTGATTCATTTCAATATATAAGTTCCATGGTAGTTTAAAATGTGTTTCACATCGCCAAAACTATGAAAACGAGCTTAGATTTTTTCTCATTATTCTATTTACTAATAAATATTTAATTATTTTCATTATTATCTTATAATTACTTAGTTAAATTTTACATAGTTGATTCTTCTTGATAAACAATAAAGGGTGAGAATTTTAAAAATCAACCACAACCTAATCGGATACATAGTGTCCCTAGTATGACTCAATAATACGTTTAATAAAATATATTTTTATTTATTTATTTATATTATTGCTAACATTGTAAATTATTTCTTTTCTAGATGAGTATTTTCTCAAATATTGGTTATGATCTAAACCCAATGAACCACTAATTTTATTTAATGTTTTAACAATTTGTACTTATTTAAATGTGAAAACAAATGTTCTAAATGCATATAGATATATTTTTTAGTTATTCTATATATTTTATTTATTTTAAATTCTATATTAGTACTCGATTTATTTTGATTTTCTGGAGTTCATGGTGTTTAGTGTGCTCCTACATCACACTATAGCATGCCCCTTAATCAGTTTTTCTATAAGAATCAATAAAGGGGTCGTTTATCGTTTATTTTTATGTGGTGATAAATAAGAGATTTATCGATAATTTTTATGTGTTGATAAAGTGGACCTTTTTGAGATCTTTTAAAAGCACTACTAAAGGACCCATTTATCAGTTCATAATATATCAACAATAAATAACCGCTTTATCAGTTGCTTTTTAGTGACTAGGGATTTTAATCTCACTCAAAAAATATGTTCTTCTCTAGCACTGATAAATTGTATTTTTATCACTATTAAAGGCCTCTTTAGTAATATATTAAATCTAGTCCCTAATGTTAATAATATACTTAATTTGATACCATCTTTAGTATACCTGGACCTAGCATCCGAGAGCCATTATTTTCATTATTACATTGGTATTATATTCAAGGAGTCACATATTGAACAAATGAATATTTCAGTAATATTTTTATACAAGATTAATACATGAACCCCAAATTATATTTGAATATAAAAAATTACAAGATACTGTTTTTCTTAAATAAAATTTTTCAACCATTATTTTTTTAGGAATAATTTTTTTTATCTTGAATATCCTCACATATTGGACAGAGTAAACATAATGGATTATTATGAAAAGAAATATAATATGAGTGATGTAAAATCATCAATAAGGGTTAAATATAACGGTTGAAATCAACAATAACCTATCATAAGAAAAATGTTAAGGTAAATAATTGAACACATATTCCATGTAATTAACAAACTAATAAGAATTTTCGTCAAGAGATAAAATAAATATAAAATTATCATGGATAATAATCAATAGGGAAAGGTAACCCAATAAACACAGATTGTATTTAAATAAAATGACAATCATGAAAAAGATAACAAAAAATAAATATAGAAAGTTAAATAACTGAACTCACATGCCATTTAAATAATAAACTCAGAATGAGACCTAATGATGCATTGAGGTGATAAATAATTCTAACCCAACCATCAGTACATGTACAGATAATTCCATTTATATATCAAATAATCTATTTAATTCAGGAATCAATATTACTTAACATCAAATAACCATTTTGAGTACATCATACAGTTATAAAAAATCAATGATAAACAACTGTATTTTAATGAAAAAAACATATATAGAATTGATATATTGTTTATGAAATAAACATATCCATCAGATATTTGATTTATATGTATGGAAACATTAAATACCAATGATAATAGGAATGAGAATATTTCAATTATTAATCATTGGATATAAAAATGAATTAAATAAGTGAATGAAAATATTATCATGGGTCAAAGTTATCAAAACCCATCTAGAGGAAAAAAATATGGTGTGAAAAAATTTTATACTAATTGGAGTACGAATAAAATTGTTTTTTATTTGATTAATATAGTTATCATGAAAAATATCTTTAAAATATCTTTTAGAAGATATCATTTTCGTTTTTAAAATCAATTTTTAATACATAAAACCTTTTGAAAATAAATATAATTTAAAATCAAATTTAAATACAAATAATTTAAATAATAGTAGTAAAAATGTCCTAAAATATTACTTTTTTATATATCAATATATGATTCAAATAAATTTAGGTCATATCAGTATGTAATTTTGTATATTCCTCACAAGTATTGAAAGAACATTCCATCTACACTATAAAAATGTTAAAAAGTTTTTTTCATTATAAAATGAGAAGATGGTTCTTATGAAATATTTTTTAAAAAATTGTAATTTGTTATATAATATATCATTATTAAATTGTTAAAATATTTTTTAAACACTTATTTAGATAACATGGCTTCGGAAGAAAACATAAAATTGATTGAAGGAAAAAATGGAGTTGGATTTTATTTAATGCATGTAATAAATTATTTTAAGCACAAAGAAGAGTAAAATGGTAATAATATATTAAAATATTAGTAATTAATAAATGGGAATTAATAGAAATGGAATTATTTAGAAAATAATATAATAATTTCCTTCAACTGAAATTCATGGAAAAAATATTGATTAGAATATGATTGTGAAATAAATCCTTAGAATGGTCATAACATTGAACTGAGAATTAATAAATGAATAAATTATGTGTATCAACATTAAATCCAAAAAAAGGTTATATAAATATTAATATAATGAAAATTCATTATAATGTTAATTGTAGAATATCAAATATGATTATTATATAATAAACCCCAATGAAAATAAATTGAGTTATAAAATTCATTACTACTTGTGAAATTATAATTAAAACACAATTGGAAGAACTAATTCATATTAAATATCAAAATTCCATTAATAATGATTCATTCATAGTAATTTATGTAAAATAGTTAGTATGAAACTATTCAAAATAAATGTTTTCCATAACATTTCAATTTACCACATGAACTAAAATTTATATAAAAAACTTTACCTCATGCTTCCTTTTGGTTAAATATGATTTGACCTCTTTTATAGTTTTATTAAACATTGTATAAAATTATTAAATAAATATATTAATATTCATAATAATATATATGATTCTTTTTTAAAATATTATTGCTCGTTTTTTAATAATCTTTCATTATTTTTATTGTTTCACATGTTAATTGTCTTGTTTACTCATGTGTGTTTCATCATGAAAGATCCAGTATTACCTGAATTTTAATACTTGATGATATAATTATTAATAATCATGAAATAATTATAATAGTTATACCCAAATTGTACCTTTAAAACCAATCATGAAATAAGTTTAGAAAAAATGAATAATGTTACAATAATGGGGAATGGTAGGACATATGTACGCATGAATAACATTTCAATTCATTTACTCTTCATTATGGAAAAGATATAAGTATTATTTTAACATTATAGAATAATCATAATATCATAAATAACATATCATTTCTTTAAAAAATATATATACATCATTTATGTGGTTTGGTGATGGAAATAGAGTCACATCACTTTTCGAATGTGGTATTCCACTTGTATGGGGCTGATTTTATCATCTATGTGTGAGGGAAAAGTGAAGAAAAAATATTTTATTTTTAAAATTTTAAATGTATCATTGATATTATAATTATTTAATGTGTATCACATATATTTTTTAAAATGTCCCCTTATTACAATACATGTAAATCATTAGTGAAAAACAAATCACATCACTTCATGAGGTGGTAGCCCGCCATATACACGAGCAAGATTATCGTATCCATTACAGAATGGAAGGTAAAGTATATATACATATATATATTATACAATGACTCTAAGGGTATAATTATATATTAAATATCATATATATATATAGTTTATATATATCATCACACTCAACCCTATAATATGTTATGAATGAATGAATGTTATCAATTCGTGAGGTGGTAGCATGTCTTTCACAGAAATGATGATATCATAACCAATTTGATGGATTTGGAAATAGATTTAAAGCATAAATATAATGAACCATCTATTTATTACACATTTAAATACTATTTATTAAATATATTATCTCTTAATAAAACATATAATATCAAGGGGTCTTGTTTGTTTTGAAATTATGAACATTACATAACAACATAAAACAGAAAATGAAACATATTTATTGAAAATTTCATTTACATTACCACAACATTCCTTCACAAATAACACTGCGTGGGATATCCAGAATATATGTATAAGAATGTGGTGAGATTAAAATCCAAATTAAGGTAATAAAAATTGAATAAATTTTGATAAATAATACATGTTAGACAAAGAATATCAATGAGTTATAAAGGAATAGGAATATAAAGGCATGATATAACATGATAATAATAAATAGAAATATGGAAACCAATTCATACACCACATCATAAACAAAATGGAACAACATAAACTGATGTACCGACACGGTTGAAAAAACTCCCATAATGAAATCATGTATACCCAAGTCCCAACATGACGTATCATGATACTAAACATTACCCGATTCATTTGAGCATTTCACACCATTCATAATCATTTCTATCTAATTCATAATTGTACCAAATAGATCAAATAACATGGACTCATTCCACATAATAATTTTTTCCATGATCATTTAATATTGAATACATACATGTATGTCCTCGATCAACTTGTATCTATGAATAAAGGGGGATATCTTTAATAGAGGAAGGGGTATGGTATTCACTACATGATGATTTTGGTATTGAAAATCACACTTCAATTTTGACAACATAACAATGTCATATAAAAATTGGTAAAATTGTTTGATGAGAGGGAAATTTTTCTTTTATAATTTATAAATGAAATGAATAATAAAGGGATAATGGTCTAGAATATCCTAATATATGAGATTCAATTTTGGATGCATTTTATAAAAGAACTGCTTTAAGGGGAATGAAGAGAGAGAAATCCCATATAGAATTTGAATATGGAAACGAGTGTATATAAAGGTTCATGGAAGGATTAATGAGAGCGAAAATAATCTCTCATTATTTATAAATTAATTATATAGTAAGGGGAGTATGTATGAACATATCCCAAAATATAGAAATTGAAATTAAAAATCATATCACAAAATAAGTTCTTTATAAAATATGAAACTGAATGATTTCATACATGGATTTTTAACTCTAATGGATTGGGAGAGGCTACATTAAAAATTTTGTGTAACACCCCATGATTTATTAATAAGTTATTTTCTTTAATGTAATTTAATAGCGTGTGCTACTTGCACCACCAGATTTGAGTACAACACAACATACCTAACTAGCTGTTCAAAAAGAGGTTATGAATAGTGTTAATTGAATTTTGAATTTTATATAATCCATATAATTTTAGAATCTATATAATATGTTTCTTAGACATAATATGAGAACAAATTCATATTTTCAGATAAAAGATATATTTCAAAAAACATTCAATTTTACAACGTTTTAATAGAAAAATATTTTTAAAACCAATATTTGGCACTTTTTTATATTAAATTTAATGAAATTAAATTCTTCATTAGATTCGCAGCATAGAAAAAAAATTTTGAATTTTTTTTGTAATTTCCGATAACTTTCATATTATAATGAATAGTGAAAAATAAAAAATTTTAATTGAAATCAAATTTTTTAATCAAAATAATTTATAGTGTTAAATTATGAATTTTAATGGTTTGGATGTATAATGAGATTATATTTTTATCATTTAATACAATATAGGTAATTATAACAAATTTTACATTAAAATTTGACAAAAACACTTGTCAATCCAATGATGGTTTTTACGACTAAGAACCCCACTTTTCTATTTTGATAACACGAATTAATTTTAAATTAATTAATTCAAATTATATGTTTCGAATTTGGAAAAATAGAATTCATTTTTTAATTTATAATATCAAAATTTACTTAGGGTATATTTTTGTTATTTTTCTAAAATAATTCAATTTTTTATGAATAGTGATAAACATTACGTTATAGTTTAAAACCAAATTTTTATTTAAATAATTATTTATTTTATTTAAATTTATTTTAAGTCCGTATATATATATAATACCTATATATATTAAAGGTAATTAATTGGATTTTTTTATAATAAAATTAGATGTATAAAATTTTATTGAACTTTTTACCGTATTTTACCGACCTTCTAGGAACATTTGAAAATTTCCATAAAACATAATATTACTGCTTCTATGAATTGAATATCAAAAATTTGAGAGACCCGGTTAATATTAGTAAGTAAAATGTGGTTCAATAAGATGAAAATATTTTTTGTTAATAGTATCTTTTGACTTTTATTTACCATGATTAAATGTAAATAGGTTAATTAAAGATAAAAATGATATTATAATTACCCTAACACATGTCCTAATTCTATTGGATTTATGTAATTAGACAAAAGAAACCTTAAGAATAAAATATGATCCATTTGGTCTGCATGGATTAGATTAAGACACATATTAAAATTATATTTAAAAAAGAGTTAAAAGTGCTAAATTCAATGTTTATTGAATAATTTTTTACATTTTTTATTATATATAAGATAAATAAGACTATAAGAATTAATTATAATGATAAAATAATTTCCTACATAATGGTAGTTTATTTATAATTTTTACAGGTTATCTAATTAAATTTATTTATGACTCAATGATGATACAATAATTATCTTATTAATGAAATATTAAAATACTTCATATTATAAATATTAATATAAATTTAATTTTAATGTTTTGATTCCATACATGAATTTTATATTGCAACATAACATGTTAGGTTCGATAAGATAAATTATGTTTGAAGTGATAAGGTTGTTATGACTTTCAAAAAAACCAAATACCAAATAGTGTCAAAATTGAGATAAATTAGATTTTAAAACAAATACTATATTGTTGGTTTATATAATATTCCTTAAAATATAATATTTGAAAAAAGGGATTAAATAATATTATATATGTCATTAATGAACCACTATATCTTCTCTTAGATGTTTAGAGTATAATTATTAACCATATAGTGTAAGAATGTAAGAAGACATGATAAAAGTTAAACTATTTAACTAATAATAAAATTAAAATGATAAAGTTAAAATGGTAACCTTGACTTTTCTAAAACCTATTGTTTGAGTGTATTTAGACCCATACCCACCTTTTCATAGAAATAAATCATTTTTGAGACATTAGAAACCAAAAATGATTTTATAATAAAATATTATTTCAAGCTTTTCCTAATGTGACCCTCACTTCTCTTATAAAAGGTTATTTCCCCTTATCTTAATTTCACACCTCCAAAGCCATTTGTCTTGACCAAACCAAAAATATATATATTACCAACTTACCTAAAATCAGCCTATATAGAATACATTGACCAGAAAGATAGCCTATAGAGCCCTATTGTTCAACTCAAAAAGAAACACCTGACGTAGATGTAATAATTTCATAACCCTCTTTCAAGTTCTTTTATTCTTCCACTTCGTCTATCTTTTTTTCCATAACAAAAAAATAAATCCAGTACCTTATACATATTTAAATGTTATTATAAATACGGTACAACCATATTCATTATTCTATCCAACCTATAAATGACAAATTCACCATTCGTGCGAACACACTTCTTTCCATCTTCACATCATGGTATAGTTTGTTATTCAAACACATCATTATTTGGATTGGTATAATAATGATTATAACTAATATAAATAATAAATATAACATGTTAATGATTCTGTATATATGATATACCATCAAATTACATATGATTTATCCATCAATATAATGATATTGTCGCTCGTGAGTACGTAAGACTTACCCTCTCCATGAAACTGATGATATTCATTCCCCACCGTAATAATTCAGGAATAATCTTCATTTTATGATTAAAAATAATTTTTAGGAACTTAATATAATTCTGGATATGAATCAGATATAGCATATACATAAACAACATGACTTATGCAAACAAACATATAAAAGAAAATGAATTAGTTAACAACTAAAACAATGATACTACTAAAATATCAATACTAAAAATATATTGGAAGATAATATATGATATCATATTTATGTATTTGGTTAATATTTAATTTAATAACAATGATTTCACCATTATAAAAGAGGTTAACCAACCTTATACTATAGAAAATTACATGGTAAGGGGTTCTTTATCTCACTTTTAATTTCATGAGATTTCAATTGTTCGTCACTTATTAATTTCATGTGGTGTATTGAGTACTTCCATTTGATATATATTATCATTTTTATCTTTATATTCATGGTATTCTATGATTCATTTGGTGGTTATTAACATTTGGTCATACAACTCGATTTATTACAACGTGGTAAGGAGATTTAATCTCACTTTTATCCCCATGAGATTCAAGCTATATTTTCAACTATTAACTTTTGTTGGGTGTATGTATTGGCTATGATTGTATTGTTTGTGTAATATAATTTAATTTATGAGTATTTTCATCATAATTGGATCATCATTATTTCATTGGGGGTAGGTTTCGTAAGTTAACATATCATTAAGGGAATTTCAAATTTAAATTTCAACTCATTCAGTTTTATGCAGACTTCATTTACTACATTACTCCAAGATTATGTGTGAAATCAACATTTATTAATCTATTTTGTATTTTCCACTCCCCTTTATGTGGATATAATTTTTATACACATAATCACTCTATTGATAAGTTCTCAAGTAATCTATATAAACCTTATATGAGAAATTTTAACTCAATTTTTATTCATTGAGTTAAACATCCATGTAATTGGTGTTGTTTTTACAAGAATATGTGTGAATGTTCTCTGATTTATTTAAACTGAATATAAAATCATATTTATTGTTTTTATATTTTTCACACATAATTATTTCATTGATTTATCCTTAACCTAAGGATATATTCTTTATAAAGTAATTCATCTCAACTTACATTCCATTGAGACTTCTTTGTTATTATGCACCAATTTACTTTTATTTGGTGTATATACTGTACCTTGACATATTATATCATGAATTCAATTATTATCATGATATTATAATGTTTTTATTACCTCATTTATTTTTATTCAACTGTCTCTCATTGGGTAAGGAACTCTAACTAAAATGTCATTTTAAATGTTTCAAAATTTTGATTCTTCTAAATCTATCTCATTAATTCCCATGTTTTAAAAAATTGTTTAATGATTTTATTTATATATAAATTAATGATTTAGAATTGAAATTCCTTTTAAAATTTTCAATTTTTTTTGGGAAAATGTGTTTCAAAAATATATTTTAAACAGCTTCTTGATAAAATATTGATACAATTTAAGGTTTTCATGAAAAATAGATATTTCCCTCAAAGATTTTGAATATTCATTTTCAACTATCATTATGGAATATTATTCTCGATCGAGGTTGAATTATTATTATATAACTATTTCATAATATATTGAATGTTTTGTGATATGTTTGACTATAGATGAGTATTTTTTTACCATTCATGGTTTATAGATAATGTAGTGACATTTTGTATGGTAGTTTTAATATAAATGTTTATGTCTTAAAACATTTCATAAGGGAAATTCATTGTACATAGTAAGTGATGGGTGGAGCCTATTATATCTCTTTGATGTATCGGTAGGTCTCAAGAGAAAAACTAGTGTCTTGGCACAAGGCCTTGACAAAATCATATTGGTCTCTTGGCACAAGACCTTGACTCTGTGGTTGTGAAGTATGAAATTATGCATTTTATCATTATAAAATTGGCTATTGATATTACATGTGATTATATGACTAGTAAAATATTCATTGAATAATTAAATGACATTATTTGATTTATCTTTGACATTTTATGCTGAAGTTTACGTTTAAAATCTGTGTCTTTTAGTCATATACATTACCTTAAATTTTTATTTTTTTTGTACATTTTCTGCTATATTCTTATCCTTACAGTGAATCTGAGATCACCCATTTCTTATGTTTTATTTTCCCCATGATGCAGAGTAGAATACTATTATTTAAATGCATGAATAGGCTATGGTATATAGTAGTTTTCAAAGGGGACATAATGTTTTTGTTTTCTCATGATGTAGTGTAAAACTTATGTATGTATCTAGTAATACCAAGGATACTAATATAATCATTCATTGGTGACATGATTCCTTATATCATTCCAATGTTAAGTAATAATGCACTGGTTCTGGGTAAATGGGTTCGGGTCATTACAGTTGGTATCAGAGGATGTTTAGTATAATCCTTGGAATCTACATTTAGAAAAACATCTGATTAGGAAACACTCCCCTAATATAGATATTGAGTATTAGTATAAAATAAGATCCATAAATTTTGGAAATGTAAATATTATGTGATTTTTTTAAGAAATACATCCCTATCTAGATACGAGTAGGTAAATGTGGCTTCGGAAAATATTTATGTATTAATCAAAACACTGTCATATAGTTTCAGGCATGACCTAGGGTATCCAAGTACATGACACCAAGCCTTACTGAACTCTTTATTAAAACACTCTTATGGGATATGCTTTGGATAATTAAGATTTTCATTAAAAAAAATTGGAGTATTTTAATATTAGATGAGAATAGATAACCTCGGTTAATCATACGGTGTATTAGATTGAAAAAATGAAGTTATGTTATTATCTAAATGATTTTATGACTCACACTATTCTTTCTTGTGTCAGTCAATGGTTGGATTCCAAATAAGTGATAGTAACATTGAAAATGATGTACAAGGAGGTAATGGTGGTGGAAATGACCATCGAAATGGAATGTTGATAGGTGTAAAAGATATCGTGTTAATGCCAAATCATTTATCAAAAAATATGATAAACAACTTATTTATTAACCGACTCCTGTACTCATTAAAGAAAAGGAAGGTGGTGAATTATAAGAGCTCCAGCAGTGGAGACCATAGAGAAAAAAAATCTCACTTTCCATCATGAAGGAAATGTAGAAAGAGACACCTAGAAATGTGCCTCAATAGAACAAGTAAATGATTTATGTCTGGGAATTAAGGACACAAAATAAAGAATTTCTGAGAAAAAAATGAAGAGTACTATGTAAAAAAAAATTAAAATGATCCCAAGAATCCATTTTCAGTAATTTTTCATAAATGTAGGGGACCTGGGCATTACCCGAGCGAATTACCTATTCTATAGGATAACCTCTTTGTCAAGGAAGAACCTATGTGGAAATAAATGGATAGTGGAATGTTTAAAATATTAGTGCCCTTTGATGATGAGATTAAATTAGAAGACGTTTCTCTTGTATGTGTAGCCCTACTGTTTTTCATCTGAAAAATTCTATTTTAGGAAAATTACTTTTTCTATTGTTGATATAGTTATAAATATCCATTTGGGTATATATTATCATTTAATTTGAGGCAATTAGATGTTATTAAATTTGGGGATGAAAATTTGAGGTATTAGATAACATTTGTGGAGAAATTATATTATTGTTATTTTGAGTAATTTATTTCTTTTTTGGAATTTTATAAATTATATTTTATGAAAAAGGACAACACGCAGACCATGTGACAACCTGTTGCGTCGGACAAAACTATTGGAATCGAATCCACAACCAGAGTGTGATTGGGATTTATCACCTACCACTGGACTATGTGATGTCCCTGGTTAGTTTGACTAATAAATTTTATTTAAATGATTTTATTGATCAATAATAAGTTGATTTGGGATATTATGTCTTATTAAATGGATATCCTTAGTATATGAATATGATTTTGTGATTAAGTGATAAATTTTATTTTGGAAGAAGTTCGCTATGTAGGGAACACTATATGGCTAAGGAAAATAGAATGGTATGGGGTTTCATTTGGGGAGTAATGGTGTATTTTTATTTATGTTTTTATTTTGGATTTATATTTATTTGGGTTATTTAGTGAAATGATTAACCTACTATAAGGAATATCTTATTCGGTTAATTAATTTTATATATGTGACTTTAAGTGTAGTTGATGTTATTTGGAGATACAATTTAACAAGGAAGACTATGAAATTAAATTCTTCTATGTTTTGGGTTCAATTATTCTTTTGGATTATATTGAAGTATTTTAAGGAAAATTGTTTATTGAATGGTATTTATTGAACTTTGGGTACTGTTGGTTTAATTTTAGAAATTAAGATTAGTATTTCTTTCTCTAAATGATTCAACTTTTTAGGGATCATCTTATGTTTTAATAACCATTTTAGTTTCGGTTAATCTATAAATACAAGGAAAATATATAGTGTATCCCTGGTGGATTATGTGATTCTCAATAAGTTGATTCTAGGGCGTCAGGTGTGAAAAATTCATCTTGATTTCTCATCATTAGAAAAAAAAGTCGAATTAGAGGTATATATTTATTAAAGGATGAAACTATACATCCAAAGTAATAATATCTCATTATATTCATATTCAATGTCTTAAATAAATTCCTTAATACTATGAAATGAAACTCAAAACAAAAAATATTGTCCAATTAATTTACATAACTAGAAACTAATTGTTGTTTATCCCATCACATGTTTGTGGTTTACTTGTTTTTTCATTTTTCATGATCATGTTTTCTATCACTCTCAATCAGAACATGGCCTTTTTTTTTACTTTTTATATCCATGTTTTTGAACGTGGAATCCTAGTATGGGTTATCCTGGGTGACCTTTTTACTTCTCTTTCTATCTTATAAAGTGATAGTTTTATGGAATTTTTTTCCAATGTGGGGTTTTCAATGATGTTCCCAAGACAAATTTTGAAAATTGCAAGGACAAAATATACAAAAGAGGGAAGAATGTATCACCCATGATTTAATAGAAGCATATTTTTTAAATGTAATTCAATAGCTTACTCTACAGGCAGCACCGAGTTTGAGCACACCAAGACTTACCAAACTAGCTGTTCAAAAAGCAGTTATGAATAGTATTAATTGAAATATGAATTTTATATACTAAATATAATTTAAGAATCCAAATTTTTGTTTGATAGATATAATATATAAACAAAATAATTTTTTTCAGATAAAAAAAGTATTTTTCAATAGATACAATTTTACCAACATTTAATGAAAAACCCTTTTTAAAACAAATATTTGACAATTTATATTTTTTAATTTAATGAAATTAAATTATTCTATAATATCGGGACATTAGAAGTTGTTTTCGAAAATTTTTTGGTACATTTCTCATAAATTTCATATTTTGATGAATACTGATAAATAATAAATTTTAATAGAAAACAAATTTTTTAATCAAAATAACTTATTTTATTAAATTTTTTATTTGAATTTTTTGGAAGTATAATTAGATTATATTTTTATCATTAATGTAAGTCATTATATGTAATTTCACATTTAAATTTGACATAACTAAATTTTAATCTTTTGATTGTTTTTACTTTTTAAAAACACGTTTTTGGGTTTTGACAACAATTAATATATTTATATTAAATAGTGAAAATTATATGGTTTTAATATAGTAAAATAGAATTCATTTTTTAATTCTGAATTTCAAAATTAGCATAGGGTAAATTTTTTGTATTCTTTCTGAAAACATTCAATTTTGATGAATAGTTAAAAACACTACGTTATAGTTTAAAACCGAATAATTATTTAAATAATTATTTATTTTATATAACATTATTTTAAGTAAAAATATTTATACAATATCTATATATGTTCTATGTAATTCATTGGAGTCATTTTATAATAAAATTTGATGTATAAAATTTTATTGAACATTTTACCGTCTTTTACACACCTTCTATGAGCATTTGAAAATATGCATAAAACATAATTTTACCACTTCTATGAGTTGATTTGAAAAAATTAAAATGGAAACAGTTAATATATGTATGTAAAATGTGGTTCACTAAGATGAAGATAAATTTTTTGTAAATAGAAACTTTTGACTTTTATTTACCACGGTTAAAATTTAATAGGGTAATAAAAGGTAAAAATGATATTATAATTACCCTAAAACATGTCATAATATTATTGTATTAGTGTAATTCGACCAATAATGTCCTTATGAATAGTATATCATCCTTGACAAATACTTTTATTAGATCAGGACATTCATTATTATTTTATATTAAGATGAGTTAAAAGTTTTAAATTCAATGTTTATTTACTAAATCATTTTTAATATACAGTAATGCATAATGTAAATTTTACTATGAATATTCATTATAAATATAAATATATTTCATATATAATAGTATTTTATTTATAATTTTTAGACATTAAATATTTAAATTTATTTATGACATAATGATGATGTGGTAATTACATTATTAGTTATATATTAAAATAATTTATATTAAAAATACTAGAATAAATAGAATTTAAATTTTTTAATTCCATCCACGAATTTTTTAGGTTAATATAACAAGTTCGGTTTGATTATATATTTTTTTTCGAAGTGATAAGGTTTTTTGGACTTTTATAAAAACAAAATACCAAATAGTGTCAAAATTGCCATAAATTAGTTTTAAAAAAATAATATATTATTGGTTGATATTATTTTCCTAAAACTCAAAGGATGGGAAAGAGGGCTTGAAAAATATTTTATATGTCCTTGATGACCCACTTTTTAGTATTTTGGATGTTTATAATATGTTTATTAACTATACAGTTTAGGAATAGAAGAAGACATGATAAATGTTAAACTATTTAACTATGAATTAAATCTAAAAGATAAGGTTAAAATGGTATCATAAACTGGTCTAAAACTTATTGGTTGAGAGAATTTAGAACCATCCCATAATTATCTTTGAAATAATTTTTTTGGAGACATTGGAAACCAAAAATGAATTTATGATAAAATAATATTTCAACCTTTTCTTTAAGTGACCCTCACCTATCTTATAAAAAGGTACTTCCACTTCTCTTAATTCCACACCTCCAAAGCCATTTGGCTCAGCCATCCCCTTCTCTAATATCATACCAACTTCCCTCACATCAACCTAGATGCCCTACTCTGATATGAAATCCATCCTAATGATCTATTTTGATCAACTCAAATGGAAACACCCGAAGAAGAGGTAATAATTTCACCACTCTCTTTCAAGTTATTTTATCCTTCCACTTCCTTTTTACTTTTTGTTTACATACCAAAATAAAAAATTTGGTACCTTATAAATAATGTGATGTTTTTATAAATATGGTACGACCATATTTTTTTCTATCTATCCTATAATTGACAAAGTCACCATTCTTGCATACGTACGGCTTACCGTCTCAACATCGTGGTGTAGTTTTTTATTCAAACACTTAATTCTTTGGTTGTGTATAGTAATGATAATAAATGATGAAAATAATAAATATAACTTCATAATTATTATTTATATATGATATACCATCCAATTACATACGATTTCACCATCAATGTAATTATATTATCGCTCGTGCATACATACGACTTACTGTCTCCACGAACACGATGAGATTCATTCCCCACAATTATCATTCTAGAATGATGTTCATTTTATGATTAAAAATAATGTTTATGAACTTAATAAAATTATGGATATGAATCAAATACAGCCTATACATAATAAACATGACTTACATAATAATACATATAAAGGAAAATGAATCCCTTAACAACCAAAGCAATGATACTACTAAAATGTCATTAACAAAGAAATATTATAAGGTGATATATGATATAATATTTATGTATCTGATTCTTTTATAAAATAATAACAATTATTTCAAAATTATAATTTGGGTTAACCTACACTATACTAATGAAAAGTACATGGTAATGAGTTTCTTATCTCACCTTTAATTCAATGAGATTTCTATTGTTTATCACTTATTAATTGAATGTGGTGTATTGTATACTTCAATTTGATATATATTATCATAATTATCTTTATATTAAGGGTAATCTGTGATTCATTTACTGGTTGTTAACTTTTGGTCATAATACATGATTGATTATAACATGGTAAAGGGTTTTCATCTCACTTTTATTCCCGTGAGATTTATGCTATATTTTCCACTATTACCTTCTGTGTAATATATGTAATAACGATGATTTTATTTTTAGAATAATATAATTTAAATTATGGGTATTTAAATTATCATTAGATGATATTTCTTTCATGCGGTGTATGTTTTGTAAGTTAAAAAATCATTAAGGGAATTTCATATTTCAATTTCCACTCATTCGGTTTTACGCAGACTTCATTGATTACATCACTCCAAGAATATGAGTGAAATAATTATTTATTTACATATATAGTAATTTCCACTCTTCTATGTGTGGATATTATTTTGATACACATAATCACTCCATTGATTAATTCTCAAGTCGTCGATATGAACTTGATAAGATAAATTTTAACTCAATTTATATTCATTGGGTTGAGCATCCTTGTCATTGGAGTTTTTTTACAAGAATATGTGTGAATGTCCTCTGACTTATTTACCATGAATATCCAATCATATTGATTTTATTTATATTTTTCACACATAATTATGTCATTGATTTATCTTTAACCTAATGATACAGTGTTTATAAATGAATTCATCTTAACTTATATTACATTGAGACTTCTTTTTTGTTATGCACCAATTCACTTTTATTTGGTGTATACACTATTCTTTGACATATTGTATCATGAATTCATTTATTCTAGTGATATTTTATTTTTTTATTACCTCATTTATTAGTATTCATGCGTCCCTCATTTTTTTAGGATCTATAACTAAAATATAATTTTAAATGTTTTAAAATTTTATTCTTCTAAATCATTCTCATTAATTTCCATGTTTTAAAAACTGATTTAAGGTTTTATTTATACAGACAATAATGTTTTAAAATAGAAATTCATTTCAAAAGATTCAAAGTAGAATGTGACACTTTGAATCAAATATTTATTTTAAACCAATTCTATATAAACGGTGAGAATTTTAATTGTTTTCATAAAAAAAAGATATTTCTCTCAATGATTTTTACTGATAATTTTCAATTATGTCAACATCCATTATGAGATATTATTTTTGATCGAGGTTGATTTATTATGATACAAATATTTTATGCTGTATTGAAGGCTTTTTATTATGTTTGATAGTAGGTGTGTTATTTTTAAACCATTCAGGGTTTATGGATAATGTATTGAAATTTCATATGCTAGTTTTAATACAAATGTGTATGTTATGTTTATCAATTTTAATATGAGGAATGCATTGCACATTGTCAGTGATAGGTAGATCCCACTATATATCCTCAATGCATCGTTAGGCATTATGAGACAAACTAGTGTCTTAGCATAAGGCCTTGAGAAAATCTTATTAGTAAACTTGGAACAAGGCCTTCAATATGTGGTTATGAAGTCTGTCATTATGCATTCCATCATTATGATATTGACTATTGATATTACAGGTGATTATTCTACTATTATAATATCCATTTGAATAAGTAAATTGCGTTATCTGATTTATCTTTTACAAAATATAATGAAGTTTATGTTTAAATGGATTGTGTTTTAGTCTTATACATTACCTTAAATGTTTATTCTTATTTATGATAGTTTCTTCTATATTGTTATCCTTAATGAACATATGAGCTCACCCCTTTCTTATGTTTTATTTTTTTGAGTCTGCAAAGAATTATATTACGATTAACCTATAGGAATGGGTTAAGTTATATAAAATTGTTCAAAGGGGACACAATGTTTTTTTCATGATATAGTGTAAAACTTATGTATGTATATAATACATACAAGACTACTAAAATGATCAGTCATTTGGAACATGATTCTTTGTATCATGCCAATGTTATGAAATAATTCACCTATTCTAGGTAACTTGGTTAGGTGCGTTACAATTGGTTTCAGAGGATTTTTCGTACAACCCATGGAAGCTAGATTTAAAAAAACTCTAATTAAGAAAAAGTAACATAAGATAGACAATTGGGATTAATATATAAGAACCTAATTTTTTTGGTAATTTATATATTATGTGGGTTTTCCAAGAAATATATCCCATATGGATAAGAGAAGTTAGAGTTAGTTCTAGAATAGATTTACCTAGGATTGAAAACTCTGACGATGAGATTTGGGTTTGACCTGGGTTATCCTGGTACATGACAACAGGATTTGAAGCACTCTAGGTTATGACATTAAAGAGGGATATTCTTTGGATAATTCACATTTTAATTAAAAAGAGATTTGAAGGATTTTAATATAAGATGAGAATAAATAACCTTGGTAAATCATAATGTTTTATATATTGAAAATACGGTGTTATGATATTCTCTAAATGATTATATGACTCAAACTATGATTTCTTCTGTTATATAATGGCTTGATTCCAAGGAAGTCATAATAACTTTGAACATGATGTACAAGTAGGGAATGGTAGAGTAAATGAGAAAAAATGAAATGTTGATAAGTGTAAAAGATATTTTGTTCATACAGAATAATTTTCCAAAAATATAATCAAAAACTAATATATTAACCAACTCCTGGACTAAACAAAAAAGTGAATGTTGGTGAATGATAAGAGCGCCAACACTGGAGACAATGGAGAAAATAATTCTCAATTTTCCTTATGGGGGAAATTTAGAAGGAGACACATAGGAAAGTGTCTCAATGGAATAAAGTAATGATTTATGTGTAGGAAAGTAGGATATATGTTACAGAATTGTCAAGGAAAAATGAAGAGTACTATGTAAGAAAAAAAATGATCCCTATAATCTATTTTCAATCATTTTTCATAACTGTAATGAACCTAGGAATTAAATGAGTGAATGCACTATTATATAGGACAACCTCTTGGTCAAGGAATATCCAATGTCGATATAAATGGACGGTGAAGTGTTTAAATTTATTTGTGCTATTTGTTTATGGGATTACATTGGAAGGCTTTTCTCTTGTATGTGAAACCGTACAGTTTGTTATGTGAAAATATTATTTTAGAAAAATTAACTTTTCTATTATTAAAATAGTTACAAATATCCATTTGGATTTATAAGATCCTTGAATTTGAGGAAATTACAAGTTACTAAATTTTGGGATGAAAATTCAAGGTGTGAGATAACATTTATGGTGATATTATTTTATGGAAATTTTGAGGAATTTATCTCATTTTGGAAATGTTGTGAAATATAGTTTTGGAAAAAAGAACAACATGCAGACCATGTGACAACCAGTCACATTGGAAAAATTTGTAGGAATTGAAATCACAACCAGAGTGTGATTAATATTTATCACCTACCACTAGACTACATGAAGTCCTAGGTTATGTGACTAATTATTTTTAGGTAAATTATTTTATTAATAAATAAGATATTGATTCGGGATTTTATGCCTTATCAAATGGATATCCTTATCATAGGAAATTGATTTGGTGATTAAGTGAAAAATGTTATTTTGGAAGATGTTTTCTCTGCTGGGAACACTATATGTCGAAGGAAAATAGAATACTATGGGATTTCATTTGGGGAGTAATAACAGATTTTTATCTATGTTATTTTTTTAGATTTATAGAGATTTGGTTTATTTAAAGAAATGAATAACCTACCATAGAAAATATGTGATTAGTTTAATTAATTTTATGTATGAGACTTTAATAGTAGTCGATGTTATTTGGAGATAGAATTTAATGTGGATGACTATGTAATCAAATTCTTCTATGTATTGGTTTTAAATATTTGTTCCGATTATATTGTAGTATTTTATGGAAATTTTTTATTTAATTGTATTTATTGAACTTTAAGTACTGTTGGTTTAATTTTAGAAATTAAGATTTGTTTTTAATTCGCTAAAGTATTATCCTTTTTTGGGATCATATAATATTTTACTAACCATTTTGGTTTTGGTTAATCATTAAATACAAGGAAAATATATAGTTTATCTTTTGTGTATTTTGTGATTCTCAAGAAGTTGATCCTAGGGCTTCAGGTGTGAACAAGTCTTCTTGAATAATGAACATAATAAAAAAAGATTAATTGGTGGTAGAAATTTATTAAATTATGAAACTCTACAAAAAAGTAATTATATATCTTTATGTGCTTATTCAATATAATAAAGAAATTTATCAACATTATCAAATGAAACAAAAAACAAAAAACGTTGTCTATTTACTTTTATTAATGGAAAACTAATGACCATTTATCTCATCACAAGTTTGTGGTTTTCATATTGTTAACTTTATCCTGATCATGTTTTATAGCACTCTCCATCAGTACATGACCGTTATTTTACCTTCCATATCCATATTTTCTTACGTGGAATCCTATTATGGGTTATATCGGGTGACCTTTGTACTTATATTTTTTTCATTTAAAGTGATATTTTTATTGACTCTTTTTCTGATGTGGGAGTTTCAATGATTTTCCAAAGCCCAATTTTAATCTTTTGGGGACAAAATTTCCAGAATGGGGTAGAATGTAACACCCAATGATTTCATAGTATGTTACTTTCTTTAAAATAATTCAATAACTTGCACAACATTAAAAACCGACTTTGAGTGCACCACGACATACCAAACCAGCTGTTCAAATGGAATTTATGAATAGTATGAACTGAATTTTGAATTTTATATACTATATATAATTTAGAATCCATATTATATGTTTCGTAGATATAATATAAGAAAAAAATCATTTATTCAGATAAATGAGGTAATATTCAAAAAATGAAATTTTACCACCTTTTAATGGAAACCCTTTTTATAACCATTATCTGAAACATTAATATATTCAATTTTATGAAAATCAATTCTATTTTAGAATCGAGACATAAAATTTTATTTTGGATAAATCATTGGTACATTTTTTATAACTTTCATATTTTTATGAATACCGAAAAATAAATATTTTTATTTGAAAACAACTTTTTTAATTGTAATAATTTATAGTGATAAATTATGCATATGAATGGTTTTATGTATAATAAGATTATATTTTTATCATTTAATATAATGAAGTTAATTTTAAGTAATTCCACATATAAATTTTACATTAACACATGTTAATATTTTGATAGTTTTATATTTTTAAAAACACACTTTTCAATTTTGACAACAGAAATTAATTATAATTTTATTAATGCAGATTCCTTGTTTTGAATTTGGTAAAATATAATTCATTTTTGAATTTGAAATATCAAAATTCTCTTAGGGTAATGTTTTGTTATTATTTTGAAAACTATTTATTTTTTATGAATAGTAAAAACACTACCTTAAAGTTTAAAACCAACTATTTATTTAAATAATTATTAATTTTTTTAAATTTTTTTAGTTAAAATAGATATATAATACCTATATATGTTTAAGGTAATTCATTGGAGTCATTTTATAATAAAATTAGATGTTTAAAATTTTATTGATCTTTTTACCGTCTTTTACCCACTTTATATGAGCATTTGAAAATTTTCATGAAACATAATTTTACCACTTCTATGAATTGAATTTCAAAAATTAGAGAGAGAAGGTTAAAATCAGTATGTAAAATTTTGTTCAATAAGAGGAAAATATTTTTTGGTGAAGAGTGACTGTTTACTTTTATTTACCATGGTTAAAAGTAAATCCGGTAATTAATCGTAAAAATTGATATTATAATTACCCTAACACATGTCTTAATTATATTGGATAAGTGTAATTAGACCAAAATCAACCTTATAAATAATATATGATCATTTAGGTTCACATGAATTATATAAGCACATTTATTATTATATTATTTAAAGAAGAGTTAATAGTGTTAAATTCAATGTTTTTTAATGGAACCATTTTTAATATAATCTTATGTATAATATAAATTAGACTATAAATATTAAATATAAAGATAAAATTATTTCAAACATAATGGTAATTTATTTATAATTTTTAAAGATTATATAATTAAATTTATTTATCACCCAATGATGATGCAGTAATTAACTTCTTAATAAAATATTATGATAGTTTATATTATAAATTTTAAAATAAAAATAATTTAAACATATTTATACCATCAACGATTTTTATTGTCTAATATATCATGTTACAGTTGATTATATAAATTTTTTATGAAGTGATAAGGTTGTTATTACTTTCAAAAAAGCAAAATAACCAATAGTGTCAAAATTGACTTAAATTAGTTTATAAAACAAATACTATATTATAGGTTGATATAATTTTCCTAATAATCCATGATCGGCTATAGTGGATAAATAATGTTATATATGTCATTAATGAACATATTTAGGTTCTCTTGGATGTTTATAGAATATTTATTATCCATATAGTGTTAAAATACAAGAAGACATGGTAAAAGTTGAACAATTCAACTAAGAGTTAAATATAAAATATATGGTTAAAATGGTAACCTAAACTTTCTAAAACCTATTTATTGAGAGTATTTATACCCATACCCACATTATCATAGAAATAAATCATTTTGGGGCCATTAGAAACCGAAAATTATTTTATTATAATATAACAATTCAAGATTGTCCTGAAGTGACTCACACATATCTTATAAAAGGGTACATCCCCTTCTCATAATTCTGCACCTCCAAAGACATATGACTTGATAAAACCCTCCCAAAATATCTTCTCAACATCGTAACTTCAGCCTAGACTCCTTAACTTGGTCATAAATCCAACGTAAATAACCCTTTTTATCAGCTCAAAAGGAAACACCCGAAGAAGTGGTAATAAATTCACCACCTTATTTCAAGTTCATTTCTTCTTCAACATCCTCTTTAGTTTTTGTTTACTTACCAAAATAAAAAAACTCGTACATTCTACATACTGTGATGTCATTAAAAATATGGTACAATCATATTTGTTATTTTATCCATCCGATAAATGACAATGTCACCATACATGCGTACATATGGCTGACCGTCTCTACGTCGTGGTGTAGTTAGTTATTAAAACACATCATTTTTTGGATGGGTATAATAATGAGTATAACATATTTAAATAATAATCTTAACATGATAATGATTTTGTAAATATGAAATACCATCCAATTAAACATGATTTCACCATCAATATAATGATATTGTCACTCGTGAATACACACGACTTACCCTCTCCACGAAAGTGATGTGATTCATTCCACTTCATAATAATTCAAGAATAATTTTCTTTTTATTATTAAAGATAATTTTTAAGAACTGGATTTAATTCTGGATAGGAATCAAATACATCCCATACATAACAACCATGACTTACGTAACAAAACATAAAATGGAAAATTAATCAGTTAATAACCAAAACTATGATACTACAGAAATGTAATTAACAATTAAATATTAAATGATCATATGAGATATAATAATTATGTATTTGGTTCTTTTATAATTTTTTATAATGATTTAAAAATTATATAGGAGGTTATCCTACCCTATACAATGTAAAATTACAAGGTAGGGGTTTCTTATCTCACTTTTCATTCTTTGAGATTTACATTGATCGTCACTTATTTATTTCATGTGTTGCATTGTGATCTACCACATGATATATATTATAATCTTTATCATTATATTCATGGTATTCCATGATTAATTTGGTGGTTATCAAATTTTTTTCATATGATTCGATTGATTACAACTCGGTAAGGTGTTCTCATCACACTTTTATTCCTGTGAGATTCATGTTATATTTTCCACAATTACCTTTTGTGTGGTTTGTTTACTACCCAAGATCGTATTTTTTGAATTATATACATTAATTTATTTGTATTTACATCATAATTTTGTGATCCATCTTTTATATGGTGTATTTTTTTATGTTACCAAATCGGTATGAGAATATCAAATTTCTATTTCCGCTCATTCAGTTTTACGGAGACTTCATTGATTACTTTACACCAATATTTTATGTGAAATCGCTATTTATTTACTTATGTATTAATTTACACACCTTTTATTGGATATAACTTATATACACATAATAATACTGTTGTTAAATTTTCAAGTCATCGATATAAACTATATAAGAGAAAATTCAACTCAATTTCTATTTATTGAGTTAAACATCCAATTCAGCAGTGTTGTTTTTACAAGAATATGTTTGAATGTCCTAATATATAATTACACTGAATATATAATCATAAACAGTGTATTTATATTTTTGAAATATAATTATTTCACTGATTTATCATTATCCTAAGGATATGATCATTATAAATGAATTCATCTCAACTTACATTCCATTGAGACTTCTTCTTTGTTATGTGCCAATTCACATTCATTTTGTATATATACTAAACATTGAAATAGTATATCATTAATCCATTTATTCTCATGATATTATAATGATTTGAATACCCCAATTTTTGGTATTCAAGTATCTCTAATTTTCTAAAGAACTCTAACTAAAATATCATTTTTAATGTTTTAAAAATTTATTCTTCTAAATCATTCTTATTAATGTTCATGATTTAAAAATGGTTTTAAGGTTCTATTTCTTGGGAAATTAATGTTTTAAAATTGATATTTCATTTAAATGAATCTATGTGGTATGACACACTTGGATTTGAATTTTTTAAACTTCTTAATAAATATTGAGACTTTTAAATGTTTTAATGAAAAAAGTGATGCTTCTCTCAATGATTTTTTCATATCATTTTCAACTATGTCAACATCATTTATAGTATAATATTCTTGATAGAGGCTGATTTATTATTATTCAAATAATTCATAGTGTATTTAATGTTTTGTGATATGTTTTACTATGGACGTGTTATTTTTATACCATTCATGATTTATGGATAAAGTATTAATATTTCGTATGCTGGTTTTAATACAAATTATTATGATATGTTTAAACATTTTCATATGAGGAATGCATTGGACTTAGTATGTGACAGTTGGATCCCTCTAGAGATCCTCGATGCATCGGTAGGTCTCATGAGACAAACTAGTGAATTGTGACAAGGGCTTGAAAAAATCGTATTTGTAGTATTAGAACAAGGCCTTGACTATGTGGTTATGAAATCTGGGATTATGAATTCCATAATTATGAAATTGTCTATTGATATTACATGTTATTATTCACCTTGTAGAATATCCATGTGAATATGTAAATGGAATTATTTGATTTATCTTTTCCATAATATGCTGAAGTTTATGTTTAAAAGGATCGTGTTCTAGTCTTATACATTACCTGAAATTGGTATTCTTATTGAAGAATGTTTCCACTATATATTTATCCATACTGAGCATCTGAGATCATCCCATTCTTATGTTTTATTTTTCCTATTGTGCAAAGAATTATATTACGATATAACATCAGGAATAGGCTAAGGGATATAAGTGTGTTCAATGGGGACACAATGTTTTTTTTATTTTATGATGTATTGTAATGCTTATGTATGTATCTTGTACTTCCAAGGATACTGAAATGATCATTATTTTATGACATTATTCCTTTTACACTTCCAATTTTATGTAATAATGCACACATTCTGGGTAACTGGGGTAAGTGTGTTATATTTGGGGTGCCTCGGGAGGACTATAGGGAGTAAGTGGAAAAGGTTGGTTAAGATTAATTTTTTTAGAGAAGATAGATCGGTGATTGGGTGGGTTTATGTAGGGAAGGAGGTGGACTTCATTATTATTTTTTCTTTGATCACTACACTATAAAATATTCAAAACTATAAAGCATATCATTGGTTTTGACCTTTTTTTCTAGAAATCTAGAGTGGTATTGTTTATTTTATATGGATAAAGGCATACGATATTAATATAATGCATTTTCTTATGTTAAAGTGAGTCATATTTTCAAATAAATGATTATGAAATTGTAAAATATAATATATGTTATGGAGGATTCACTACGGAATTCTAAATTAAATAAAATTTTCTTAAATTTACATTTTTAATGTAAATAAATATATTGTTCCGAATATTCTATTTATAGTTTTTTGACATCACGGTTGGTTCATTATGATATAATTATAGGCACTATATATTTATATGGTATTTAATTTTCACCATAAAATTTCATTGTCTCATAAAAATTATGAAAAATTCATAATTGGATAATTTCTACATCAAGATTCAGAAAACAATTTTTCTTTATCTATTTTTTTTCAAAATTTGGGAAAATTAATTTCTAAAATAGGAACCAATACTTATTGTTAAATGATTGGTTCTAATAATAATATATTTTAAAAATTATTAAATATTGTGTTTGACATCATAAATATTTCATGGAAATTTATATTTAATAAAAATATTTTTTTTATTAACAAAACAAATTAATTCATTAAAAAATTTATATCTTAATTGAATTCGAATATTAACCAAAAATATTATTTGTTCATATAAAACCATTTACAACGTAATAATAATATAATGAATGTAAATTTTTTATTCTAAAAAAATGACATATATAAACATAATTCTAGTGTTTTATTATATATCCCCATATTACACTAGCATATGCCCAAAGAGTAAGGAGTGCGACGAAAGTGATTTCGTGTGGTCCTTCTGCGAATATGGTTTAGGATATGATCTCAATGAGCTAGAAGATCACCCATAAATAGTTTCTCACATGCTTAAGTTGTTGGATCTTGGATTGGTAATATACTCGAAAAAATCCCACAAATAATATCTCCCTAAAATGCTTTGACAAATGGGATTCAAATGGAACAATCGTATTGGTTGAAGACATAATTTCTATTGTCTTTGCCAAAATTATTTGTTAAAACCATATATTTATAATAGTCATGTGACCACTATTCAGAAACTATATTATCAACAATAGTGGTACATAATGGTAATTTAAATCCATATATATATAATATACAAAATAATTTCATGTGTCTTCTATATAAACAAGACCTTTAATTAAATATAAATGGGGATTTTTATTCGTAATAGTTTGGGTTGTTACAACATTCCCCCATTGAGATATTTTTTCCTCAAAATTACATTTTCAACACTGAAATAGATGAGTTAGCTTTACTTAATCCTCTCCCATTGTTCCCAAATTTCTTCTTCAAAATTGTGGTTTCGCCACAACACATTGATGAGGGGCATTATCTTAGTTCATGTTACATTTTCCCTACAATTTAAGATATTCACTGGTTTCTCCTCATAGAAATGGTCACTCTCCAATAGTACCACATCTTCATTGAGAATATGTGATCATTGTAGGATTTAATTCTTTACTAGATATACATTGAATATGTCATGCACTTGAGATAGGTTTTGTGGTAGTTCTAGTAGATAGGCCACTACTATGATGTGATCAAAGATCCAAAAAGGGTGGATGTAAATTTTCCTAAGCATTCCCGTCTTCATAAATCTAATAACACTATTACATATAGATATGCAGAGGAATTACATGTCTCAAATATCATACTATAAGTCACATCGATGATTGTCAGTACAACACTTTTTTAAACTCTGAGATGTTTTGATTTACTTATTTATGGTCTTACCCTTCTTCATCATTTATTCGACCACTTCATGACACAAATGTTTTCATTCTCCATCATCATCTGAGCATTAGGGTGTACTTAATTTCTTCCTATAAATGAATTCCCAAGGGTCCATTTGTATTCTCGAATGGAAATTGTTTTTCTAAGATAACTCAACCCAAGGAATATGATTTTCCCATCCGACATTGAAGCAAATTGAGTTGTCTCTAAACATGGACTCATGTTTTGGTATAGTTTTCTCAGATTGACCATCATTTGGGGGTGATATACCATACTAAAATTCAGCTCAATGTTTAGAGAAAGTTGAATAATTTTCTAAAATATAGAGGTGAATCAAGGATGAAGAATAGAAATAATCAATAGTGGTACATCATACATCCTTAAAAATTATCTAACATATATATGCGCTAGAAGATATAGTGAGAAATACTCTCAAATCACAATGATGTGTGAGGTCATTTTAGGAAAATCTACAATTAAAAATATAACACTATTTCATTTTTATGTCTTTAGAATTTGTTGAAAATATCAATGGTGATGTTTTCCCAATTCTAAATTAGTATGGGATATGTTTGCATCATAAACTTAGACGTATTCTGCTAATCATTCTCTTGGTGACATACAAAAAACATTGATTTATATTCATTGACCTCTTTCTTCTTATTTTTCCACTAATAGTGCTACTTGAGATCTCAATACATGTCTTCGTTTACAATGTGAATGGATAAATTCGAACTATGAGCATCATCCAGATGTTCTTCCATTTACTCGTGATTTAATAGAACACATAGCCTAGACCCAAATCTCAAAATTCATTCTTCATTAACACTTAACTATAATGATTTCCTTTTTTTTATAGTTTCCACTTTATTATGATTTCCCTCATCTTATTTTTTAGCAACAATTAACCATTATAAAAGTTAATATTGATCAAATAAGTTTTGAATAGATTTATGATGTCCCCTTATTGATGATTCCCACTTCCATATTTATCAAATATTTGAAAATTACATCCTTTTAAATTGTAACAGCCTGAGATTTTATGAAAAATATTCTTTTTAATTTTATTAATGTCTTGTGTTGTACGCTACACCAAAAGGAGCTTGCACAACACGCATCTTTGACTTGCCTTGCATTACACGCAATCGAAACCTTCCTCGATAGCATGTGTAGTACGCAATACTGAGTTTCACTAAACAACGATATGCTATTAAAATATTATTATAACTAGCCGTTATGAATAGTAATAACCACCTTTTAATATTTTAGAAATTTTAGCTCTCAAAATGGACTTCATTTTTGGATTTGTAGTATCGAATTTAGCCTAAGGTGAAATTTTGGTACTTTTCGAATAACTTTCATATTCTGATGAATAGTGAAAATTACTAAATTATAATTAAAAAAAAACTTTTTTAATCGAAATAATTATTAGGGATAAATAATTAATTTGAGTGGTTTTAAAGTATATTTAGAATATATTTTTACAATTTAATACAATGTTGGTCATTGGATGTAATTTCACATTTAAACCAGACATAATCAAGTGTTAATCTTTTGATAGATATTGTTTCTTAAAAAAATGCTATTTGTTTTAACAGCGGGATTTAATTATAAAATTAATTAATGCAATTTCTATGTTATGAATTTGGTAAAATAGACTTCATTTTTAAATTTGGAATATGAAATATATCTTAGGATGACATTTTGGCATTTTTCTGAAAACTTTCAATTTTTTATGAATAGTGAAACCACTAAGTGGTAGGTTAAAAACTGAATTTTGCATAAAACTTAATTTTACCGCTTCTGTGAATGGAATTTAGAAAATCCGACAGACACGGTTAATATCAAGGACTAAAATGTGGGTCAATGAGATGAAAATAATTTTTGGTGAATAGAAACTTTTTACTTTTTTTACCACGGTTAATAGTAAATAGGGTAACTAAGGGTAAATATGATAATACTATTACCCTAACACATGTCCTAATTCTATTTGATAAGTGTAATTCGACCAAAAACAACCTTATAAATATAATATGACCATTTAGGTCCACTTGGATTAGATTATGACATTTAATATTATTTTATTTAATGAATAGTTAAAATAGTTAAAATCAAAGTTTAATAACTAAAACATTTTTAATATGGGGTTATACATAAGTTAAATTCGACTATAAATATTCATTAGAAAGATAAAAATATTTCCTACATAATGATATTTTATTTATAATTTTTAGACTTTAAATAAATTAATTTATTTATGACACAACGATGATGCAGTAATTACCCTTTTAAGGAAATATTAACATAATTGATGTTATAAATGCTCAAATGAATGTAATTTTAGACTTTTTATGAATTCCAATAATTTTATAGGTTACTATGATATATTAGTGTTGATTTAATCAACTTGGTTCGAACATATAATTCTGTTATGACTTTCACAAAAATCATATATCAAATAGTGTCAAAATTGACACAAAATAGTTTTTAAATCAAATATTATATTATTAATTGTTATTTTATTTCTAAAAATCTAATGTTCGGCCAAATGACTTAGATAAAGATATATGTATTAATAATAAACAATTTGGGGTTCGTTTGGCATGTTATAGTAAGTGTATTAACCATATAGTGAAAGAAAACAAAAAGACACGGTAAAAGTTAAATTATTTAACTTAGAGTTAAATCTAATTGATAAGGTTGAAATAATACCCTAAACTTGTCTAAATCCTATTGGATGATAGGATTTCGACCCATCCCCACTTTATCTTCAAAATAAGACCCTTTGGAACCATTATAAACCGATTTTGACTTTAATATAAAATAATATTTTGAGATATTCCTAAGGTGCCCCTCTCCTCCCTTATAAAAGGGCACCTCCTCCCTCTCTTCCTCACACAACTTTGAGCCTTCAAGATCGGCCAAAACCTGCCAAAATCACTTCTCCACTTCCCTAGTATCATCCTAGAGGTCCTGGTCTTCTTAAAAGACCAATTTTAGTGCCCTAAAAGGAGGTCTCAAAGAAGCACTTCAAAGAAGAGGTAATACCCATTACCGATCCTTTTCAATTTCTTTCTTCTTCAACTTCTTCTTCATTAGTTGTTTCATGATAAAGTGATAAAATCAGTATTTCTTATATACTGATATGTTATTATAAATATTAAACAACTCTAATTAACCTTCTATCCATCCTACGGAAAATGAAATCACCGCGCGTGCGTACGTACGGAATACTGTCCCCACGCCGTGGTGTAATCTATTTTCCGCCACCACCTTAATTGTATGGGTATAATGGTGTAATGAGTAACTATATATGATTATTATAAAGTGATACTGATACTGAAATAGTATACATACACTTCAACACAATTCCACGACCATGGGAACGATATCATCGCTCGTGCGTACGTACGGACTACCGTCTCCACGACGCGATGAGATTCATTCTCAATGATTAACCATTCATGAATGATTATAAAGTATATATAATAAGTAATAATGCAATATATGACCTAATAATGATTCTGGAATTATATATATTTATATTTATGTCATCTACTTGATTCCATTTAATTCAATAAGGAAACGAAAACATCGTTCATGCGTACGTACGGACTACCGTCTCCATGAACGGTGTATTTCTTTCCATTTACTGATTTATTATATATATTCTGAATATATATATATATATATATATCATGTTTTATATTATGGAATTAAGTAATCATGATCTATGTAATCATATGAATAATTACAAGTTAAAAACACGAATGACAAATGAGACGATTTTACCCAAAACGCTACTTTAACATGAATTTACAAAAGAACGGGTAATATAAAGTCATAAGTGGACCATATATGATATAATAACAATGAATATGATTCTTTAATAATTCAATAACATGATTTAAATCATTATACAGGAGGTTCGGACACTTACAAAGCAAGTCGGACCTAAGGTAAGGGAAATATCACAATCTCATTTTTATCCGAGATTGTTTATTCGTAAGTATTTACTGTGGTGTATTTTATCATCCACATCCATGTTCCCTCAATATGTAATATTGTTTCCATCCACTTACAATAGTTTAAATCCAATTTTACCCTTCGGTGAGTTTTTAGTAAAGGATATGAAAGGAATCTTTTTTCGTTTTTCGTACGAGGTACTTTTTGACTTTTCCGACAAAAGTACGAAGAATGTTTTTTTACCTTATACGGCATGAATGGATTTTTAAAACATTATTTCCAAGAAGCTACCTTTACAAGTTTTCATGTTTATTTTTATTCAACTTATTTTAGTTTAAAATTGTATGACATGTTAAGAAAGGAAAAGTGTTTTTGAAGTAGAAAGGATATTTCCCTCAAGAATAGAGTTCAAGTATTTTATCAAAATTATTTTCCATATAAGATAATAAAAGGGTTCTGTTTTTATCCCTATTATTACATGGATTTGATTATGTTGTGATGGAAATATTTTTATGAATTCCTTTATCTTATATGAATTGTTTTATGATGTCATGTTGTTTAAGAATCTCATTTTTATTACATGGGTTACGCTATGATGTATGGTTTATGATTATGTGGCACACATAAGAAAGGATTTATTATAAGATGGGTGGGACCTATATCTCCCTCCAATGCATTGGGTAAAGATTTTAAATCTCATGAGATAGACATGGCTGGAATGGTAGGTTATACCGGTTCAGTGAAACAGGACTGAAAAGTGGGTTACTCGATTCAGAAAGGGACTTTGTCCACTAAGATAGTCTTGGAAATGAGTCTTGACTAACAAGAAATGATTCTCTATGATTATGTGTGAATGAAACAAAGTTTCATGTTTTAAGTTATGATTATTGTGATTACATTTCACTGTCATGATTTATTCCTTGTTATGAAATTTTCTCTCTTTTGCAGGTTATGATTTCCAAAATGTTATGTTCTTATGAATATGATGTGATTGATATTTCTTTTGTTTACCCTTACTGAGCATTTGAGCTCACCCTTTTATGTTTTCTTTTCCCCAGGATATAAAGAATGGTTTTAGGTAAAAAAAGCGAAGATCTTTATGGGAGATATTGAGGATCTTTCACCATGATTAGAAGATTACGTTCCGAGTTTCCAAAGACACTAAACTATTACGATCCTTGTGTGTGTGTTTTTGTTATGTACTAAGTATTCCGCAAAAGTAATGTAATGTCCATGTACGTCAGGCTTCGGGTCGTTACAGTTGGTATCAGAGGAATGGTTTAGTCAACCTTTGGAAACTAGGATGTGAGAGCGTTAGTGAGATCCCTAGAGATATTTCTAAGGTATGTCTAGGGATGTCCCTAAGGATAAGTATACATATAGGATATAGTCCTAGAACTACGGTAACGATCTTAGAATTTAACCTAAGATGTTAGATATTGAGGGTACTCTCCCTTTACTATGTTGTTTTCTCTAGCATGATTTTTGCCTCTCAACGAATTCTTTTTGTGTTTTAGTTAATGGAGGGAACCAGACGGAATTCGGTTAACATTGAATCCAATGGACAAATTGGTGACTATAAGCAACAAAATTATGTAATGCCTAGAGAGAAAGATATTGTGATTATGCCGAATCAGTCATCGCGATATATGATTAACAAGGTGAAATTTAGTGGTATACCTAATTCATCAAAGAAGAGGAAGATAGACTATTATGCATGTTCGCATGTTGAGCAGCATAAAGAAAGGAAGATTGAGATTTCTAAAGAAGGGAAGAAGAACCTTGAAGAATACCTCAAATGGAGGGACCGATGTTATTTGTGTGGAGATAAGGGTCATAGAGTGACAGACTGTTATGGAGTTCAATGTATTATTTGTGGAGAACATGGGCATTACCCAACTCAATGCCCTGACATAAAAAGTTACTTCTAAATCATGGAAGGACTTATTCCAGGACAATAATTGAAGAGGATGGATTGAAGTGTTTATGTATTGGTATTCAAGAATAATGTTATTGAGGTAATTTTATTGTTTATTATAATATTTTTGTATTATTATGGTTTTCAATAATTTTAAGGTACCGGTAACCATGAGAAGTGATTCAAATATTTTGGAAAGCAGATGATATGCACATAATGAAGGGATAATGAGAAAATGAAATGTTTGACAGTATTCATGAGCTCATGATTGATATAAGGACTAAGTGATATCATGGTTTGAGTATATAGAATTTTGAGGATTTTGGTATGTGGAAAGTGTTAAATTTTAACTGCATTCATGTTTTCACTAAGGTATTCAAGAGAATACATGATTAAGGACTTTGAATGTTTGGAATGTGACCAACAAAACATATCTTATGATATATGGGGATCGACGATGGTGTTAAATCTCTGGTAATCGTTTTCACTATGTTATGAGAGTGGACTGCAGTATTATGGATAAACCTAAAGATTGGAATGGATTATGTTGGACATAAGTTAGTATTGTTTAAGGATAGAAGTTTTCTCGATATTATTAATGGGATGTTATAGTAATATTGTTTTAGAAAAAGGACAACCTGCAGGACGGGCGACAACCCATCGCGTCGGACAAGGATGTGGGAATCGAACCCACAACCGAAGTGCGACTGGCCTTTATCGCCTACCACTAGCCTACAGGAAGTCCCTGTTTAGTAGAAACTAGTTTTATTATATTAAGCAGTATGATATATGAAGTATAATCCCATTTTAGGAACCATATATGATTAATCCCACTATAGATCGACTTATGTATATAAATTTTTCTAACCTTTTGAAACAGATGGAATGACCCGTCATTCTATCACATGATCTGTTAACACTTCACGAATAACAAATTCAACTTCATTTATTTAAGAGATGAAGTGGAAATTGTTAAAGGCACGAACAACAGTGAGGTTGTACCAACATAAAGTAAGGATTTATTCTAATTCAAATTCTTTAACTTTAGGGAAACGATCTTGAAAACCAAAAATGTTGTCCTAGTGATCTTATATCTGATGAATCAGATGGTACCTTAGATCGTCACAAATTTATGGATTTGTGATTACTGGCTTTTCCATAGCCATGTTCTCTACCACTCTCCATCAGAACATGATGGTTAGATTTCTCTTCCATATCCATATTTTCACCTATGTGGAAACCCAGTGATTGGTTTATTTGGGTAACCGTTACGTTTCATACTTTTGTTTTTAAAGATTGGTTTTGTATTCCTTTTTACGATGTGGGTTTCTATTAAAGAAACTTTCGAATAGTAAACCATTTATAACCCCGACGAATTTCGAGGGCGAAATTCATTTTAAGGGGGGTAGAATGTAACAGCCTGAGATTTTATGAAAAATATTCTTTTTAATTTTATTAATGTCTTGTGTTGTACGCTACACCAAAAGGAGCTTGCACAACACGCATCTTTGACTTGCCTTGCATTACACGCAATCGAAACCTTCCTCGATAGCGTGTGTAGTACGCAATACTGAGTTTCACTAAACAACGATATGCTATTAAAATATTATTATAACTAGCCGTTATGAATAGTAATAACCACCTTTTAAAATTTTAGAAATTTTAGCTCTCAAAATGGACTTCATTTTTTGATTCGTAGTATCGAATTTAGCCTAAGGTGAAATTTTGGTACTTTTCGAATAACTTTCATATTCTGATGAATAGTGAAAATTACTAAATTATAATTAAAAACAACTTTTTTAATCGAAATAATTAATAGTGATAAATCATTAATTTGAGTGGTTTTAAAGTATATTTAGAATATATTTTTACAATTTAATACAATGTTGGTCATTGGATGTAATTTTACATTTAAACCAGACATAATCAAGTGTCAATCTTTTGATTGATATTGTTTCTTAAAAAAAGCTATTTGTTTTAACAGCGGGATTTAATTATAAAATTAATTAATGAAATTTCTATGTTATGAATTTGGTAAAATAGACTTCATTTTTAAATTTAGAATATGAAATATATCTTAGGATGAAATTTTGGCATTTTTCTGAAAACTTTCAATTTTTTATGAATAGTGAAACCACTAAGTGGTAGGTTAAAAACTGAATTTTGCATAAAACTTAATTTTACCGCTTCTGTGAATGGAATTTCGAAAATCCGACAGACACGGTTAATATCAAGGACTAAAATGTGGTTCAATGAGATGAAAATAATTTTTGGCGAATAGAAACTTTTTACTTTTTTTACCACGGTTAATAGTAAATAGGGTAACTAAGGGTAAATATGATATTACTATTACCCTAACACATGTCCTAATTCTATTGGATAAGTGTAATTCGACCAAAAACAACCTTATAAATATAATATGACCATTTAGGTCCACTTGGATTAGATTATGACATTTAATATTATTTTATTTAATGAATAGTTAAAATAGTTAAAATCAAAGTATAATAACTAAAACATTTTTAATATGGGGATATACATAAGATAAATTCGACTATAAATATTCATTAGAAAGATAAAATGATTTCCTACATAATGATATTTTATTTATAATTTTTATACTTTAAATAAATTAATTTATTTATGACACAACGATGATGCAGTAATTACCCTTTTAAGGAAATATTAACATAATTGATGTTATAAATGCTCAAATGAATGTAATTTGAGACATTTTATGAATTCCACTAATTTTATAGGTTACTATGATATATTAGTGTTGATTTAATGAACTTGGTTCGAACATATAATTCTGATATGACTTTCACAAAAATCATATATCAAATAGTGTCAAAATTGACACAAAATAGTTTTTAAATCAAATATTATATTATTAATTGTTATTTTATTCCTAAAAATCTATGGTTCGGCAAAATGACTTAGATAAGGATATATGTATTAATAATAAACAATTTGGGGTTCGTTTGGCATGTTATAGTAAGTGTATTAACCATATAGTGAAATAAAACAAAAAGACACGGTAAAAGTTAAATTATTTAACTTAGAGTTAAATCTAATTGATAAGGTTAAAATAATACCCTAAACTTGTCTAAATCCTATTGGATTATAGGATTTCGACCCATCCCCCACTTTATCTTCGAAATAAGACCCTTTGGAACCATTATAAACCGATTTTGACTTTAATATAAAATAATATTTTGAGATATTCCTAAGGTGCCCCTCTCCTCCCTTATAAAAGGGCACCTCCTCCCTCTCTTCCTCACACAACTTTGAGCCTTCAAGCTCGGAAAAAACCTGCCAAAATCACTTCTCCACTTCTCTAGTATCATCCTAGAGGTCCTGGTCTTCTTAAAAGAACAATTTTAGTGCCCTAAAAGGAGGTCTCAAAGAAGCACTTCAAAGAAGAGGTAATACCCATTACCGATCCTTTTCAATTTCTTTCTTCTTCAACTTCTTCTTCTTTAGTTGTTTCATGATAAAGTAATAACATCAGTATTTCTTATATACTGATATGTTATTATAAATATGAAACAACTCTAATTAACCTTCTATCCATCCTACGGAAAATGAAATCACCGCGCGTGCGTACGTACGGAATACCGTCTCCACGCCGTGGTGTAATCTATTTTCCGCCACCACCTTAATTGTATGGGTATAATGGTGTAATGAGTAACTATATATGATTATTATAAAGTGATATTGATACTGAAATAGTATACATACACTTCAACACAATTCCACGACCATGGGAACGATATCATCGCTCGTGCGTACGTACGGACTACCGTCTCCACGACGCGATGAGATTCATTCTCAATGATTAACCATTCATGAATGATTATAAAGTATATATAATAAGTAATAATTCAATATATGACCTAATAATGATACTAGAATTATTTATATTTATATTTATGTCATCTACTTAATTCCATTCAATTCAATAAGGAAACGAAAAAAACGTCCATGCGTACGTACGGACTACCGTCTCCATGAACGATGTATTTCTTTCCATTTACTGATTTATTATATATATTCTGAATATATATATATATATATATATATATATCAATCATGTTTTATATTATGGAATTAAGTAATCATGATCTAAGTAATCATATGAATAATTACAAGTTAAAAACACGAACAACAAATGAGACGATTTTACCCAAAACGCTACTTTAACATGAATTTACAAAAGAACGGGTAATATAAAGTCATAAGTGGACCATATATGATATAATAACAATGAATATGATTCTGGAATAATTCAATAACATGATTTAAATCATTATACAGGAGTTTCAGACACATACAAAGAAAGTCGGACCTAAGGTAAGGGAAATATCACAATCTCATTTTTATCCGAGATTGTTTATTCGTAAGTATTTACTGGGGTGTATTTTATCATCCACATCCATGTTCCATCAATATGTAATATTGTTTCCATCAACTTACAATAGTTTAAATCCAATTTTACCCTTCGGTGAGTTTTTAGTAAAGGATATGAAAGGAATCTTTTTTCGTTTTTCGTACGAGGTACTTTTTGACTTTTCCGACAAAATTACAAAGAATGTTTTTTTACCTTATACGGCATGAATGGATTTTTAAAACATTATTTCCAAGAAGCTACCTTTACAAGTTTTCAAGTTTATTTTTATTCAACTTCTTTTAGTTTAAAATTGTATGACATGTTAAGAAAGGAAAAGTGTTTTTGAAGTAGAAAGGATATTTTCCTCAAGAATAGAGTTCAAGTATTTTATCAAAATTATTTTCCATATAAGATAATAAAAGGGTTCTGTTTTTATCCCTATTATTACATGGATTTGATTATGTTGTGATGGAAATATTTTTATGAATTCCTTTATCTTATATGAATTGTTTTATGATGTCATGTTGTTTAAGAATCCCATTTTTATTACATGGGTTACGCTATGATGTATAGTTTATGATTATGTGGAACACATAAGAAAGGATTTATTATAAGATGGATGGGACCTATATATCCCCCCAATGCATTGGGTAAAGATTTTAAATCTCATGAGATAGACATGGCTGGAATGGTAGGTTATACCGGTTCAGTGAAACAGGACTGAAACGAGGGTTACTCGATTCAGAAAGGGACTTTGTCCACTAAGATAGTCTTGGAAATGAGTCTTGACTAACAAGAAATGATTCTCTATGATTATGTGTGAATGCCACAAAGTTTCATGTTTTAAGTTATGATTATTGTGATTACATTTCACTGTCATGATTTATCCCATGTTATGAAATTTGCTCTCTTTTGCAGGTTATGATTTCCAAAATGTTATGTTCTTATGAATATGATGTGATTGATATTCCTTTTGTTTACCCTTACTGTGAATTTGAGCTCACCCTTTTATGTTTTCTTTTCCCCAGGATATAAAGAATGGTTTTAGGTAAAAAAAGGGAAGATCTTTATGGGAGATATTGAGGATCATTCACCACGATTAGAAGATTACGTTTCGAGTTTCCAAAGACACTAAACTATTACGATCCTTGTGTGTGTGTTTTTGTTATGTACTAAGTATTCCGCAAAAGTAGTGTAATGTCCATGTACGTCAGGATTCGGGTCGTTACATAAATTCTCATCAATTATATTATTGATGGTTCCTTTCAACATATAGTATATTCCACAATTTTCTATTTCCCATGATGGTATTCGATTGAGCGGTATTAATAATTGATGATCTATAAGAATATTTGTTAGATCATATTGATTTTTTTTGTGTGAATATATTTTTGAAAATTTTGTGATCCATATTTATTTCAAACCTATCCCAAAGAGATAATTCCACCATATTTTCAATGAAAAAATCACATCTATTAACTTTAAATCCTTCATGGGACAGTTTTCCTCATGAATGTTTAAATTCCTTATTGAATAGGAAAATAATTTTTATTTATTCATCAAAACACACCCCAATAACTTATATTAGAAATAAATGAAGATTATGAAAAGATCCCCACTTGTAGGGATTGTGGGGAAATGGGGTTTTTAGCCCTCTATTTCAAATCCATGAAGCTTTCTTTACATTCTACATTCCACGAAAACATGAATTCCTTTGATGTTATCATTGTAAGACAGTTTGAAAATCATAGAAATTTATTAATATGTGGTGATAATATCCAACTAAACCATTGAAACTATGTATATTCTACATAAATATTAGCCTTGTACATCACTCAATTTACTTTTGCATGGATGGATGTATACACTTCACATTGATCATAATGATATTTTACATGAATGAGACTTCCTTCCACTAGAACTCACACTATATATAATTTTCATATAGCTCCTCCATTAACAAGGAATTTAGACCAGTCCTTTATTTCCCCTCAGGTTATTAAATGGTTTTGGACTATATTATAATATCCTCTATAAATGTTGTCATAAATTTTCAAGGAAATCACTAAATACTCTATTCATGAGTCCAATGAATATTTCTAGAGCATTAGTAACTCTAAATGGCCTCACTATGAACTCATTGTTCTTGTATGCTGTATGAAATGAATTATTTGGGATATCCTCCTTTCACACCCTTACATGGGAATATCCTGACTGCAGATCCACCTTGAAGATGTATCGTGCTCTACGTAAATGATCTAACATGTAATAAATTTATGGAAAATGGTACTTTTTCCTTTATCATGATTTTGTTGAGATCATGATAATCAATGAAAATATGTATTGACACACCCTTAATCTTGATGAAGGTGAATAGTGTACCCCATGGTGAAGCACTTGGGAATATAAAACAATTATTTAGATTCTCTTGTATTTTTTTGGTTCCGTTAGTTCCACAACATCCATTTCATATGGTGTCATGGATACATGAATCTTACCAAGTAAATAATCATTCTATAATTCAATATTTCTTCTAAGAGGAAGACTGTTAAATTCATTAGGGAAAAAATTAGTTAATACCCTCCCAATATGCGTGTTTTCAAAGGATGGTTCCTTTCGTTAGAATCAATCATTTGTGCTTCATATGCATGTTTATAGGGTAGTAATATCCCTTCGTTGGAGATGGTGTTGAGGAAAATTCATCCTTCCCCACATACTTGTATAGAATCAAGGGTTGATTCTTTATATGGATAATGATTTACCTCTTTCATAAATTTTTATTGAATGTATATAATCAAAGCCAATCATTGACCAGGATTACATCAAATTCCACCATGGGATGTTTGACATGTTTTTATGGGATGTATAATTCACAAATGAGGATAAGGGAGGAGTTATATTAATGGAATGAAATAATTTTACCATTTTCCATCTTCACCAAACACATATTATTCGATTTATTGTGGTTTCGTTTGGATTGTTTTAATATATAATAAGGATATAAAATAATGACCAGAAGTAAAATCAGAAATCACATTCCCTATTCACAAATGGATAAATAGCATACCTATTAGCACTTTCTTGTCCAGATTCACTTCAATTGTGATAGAAAATCATTTAAATTTTTTCTTTTGAGGTTTTTAGTTACCTCTACAAACCATTGTATTAGGGAACTAGTTCCTAAAGTGCCCAAGTTCCATGAAGTTGTAGCAATGAACAGTAAATTGATGATTGACCAGAGTGTTCCATTCCTTTTTCAAATATACAGGTATCTCCAATCAGCAATCATTGTCCAGGATCCATTCTCTTCCGTACATAAAGCATTTCCTCATTCCCCTTAGAAAATTTTCAGTGTGCTTCTTTCCACCTCTTTTGAAAGGATAGTGCTGGATTTTCCAAGTACTAATGGATTTATCCATCAGAACACTAGAATTTAAGTCCACAACTTTCATCTTATTCCCATGATACCCCTTTGATTCACCATTATTCACTTCTACATAGAGGGAACCTTAGAAAAATTTTATATAGATATCAAAGTCATTGATTTCTAAGGCTTTTAATAGGCTCGAATTTTTCCCACGAAGGAAAAAGTCAACCATGAATTTTTGGGTAACGGTAAAACTAGAGGTGTATCATTCATGTCTTATGATGTTGTATTTTTATTCCTTAATAGATTAATCATAGTTTTTGTTGAGTGTAAGGAAATCAATTTTCATCTTAATACAGTAGGTGTGGGGAAAATATTTATCAAAAAAGATTTTCATAATAATGTTCACTCAATTGCATTGATATTATCCTCAGAATTTTTATAATTGATCAATGTACACAATTGATCATCTTAACCCTCCATATGATAAAAAACATAATGAACCATCTCTTATTTAGAACATTTAAGGATAGAGAATAAATTTTCAATGCAATTGATCCATTTTTCTATTATTAAGGGATGAGATGGTCCACTAATCATTGAAGGCCTTTATTGCATGAATCTCTTGACTATGGGTTTCTCTATCATGAGGGGAGTCTAGTAATCCTCTTGATCTATTTTTATATTTATAACATGAGTTAACTTATAGATTATCGTAATAATGTTTTTTATTCCTGGTCCCATAGATTTGGTAATCACATTTGGGAAATCCTCACAGTACCCATCAAATTGGTTGTTTACATGATTCCTTGTATTACCAGAAATTTGGAAAGAATTAAAACAGAATAAGGGAGGAGTATCATAAAATGTTTATCACATAAAAGAAATACATTAACTATGATGGGAGAGCATATAAATTACATTTATCTCCCAATATTATGAGTTTTAGGCTTCATTCTATGTTATTCGTGATCTACTTCTTAACATATATAATTATAGATATTATATTGCCCTATTAATCGTTCATGTTAAAATTTTTAATTTACAAAAGAATATCCCCTAGGTTTTTCAAAACCATATATGTGGAAATTCTCATTTTTGTGCACTAATTCCCATTCGAGTCAAGCACAAATAGGTGTTTTCATGTTTTACCCCTAGATACATATCAACCATATCCTAATCCACATATTTTTATCCTGACATGGATGTATTTTCATGATAAACCACATAGTTTATACTCACCCAAAATCTAGGGTAATTTTTCTTATAAATTACCTTATCACTAAGGGTTTTCACTATGTTTATCAAATTTTAATCCCAAAAATAACTAAACATATCCTCTAATAAAAACTGTAACAACCCTTCTATTTATTATACATCTAATATTTATTTATTACATTCACTTTCACATAAATAATCATAGAAGAGAGAGAGGTATAATTTCTTAGGATATTAGGAAGATTACATAACAACATAAAACATGAACTAAACATTGATATTTAATTTTTTTTACATCACCACAACAACATTTCATATTTAACACTACATGGGATAAACTGAGGATGTACATAAGAAAGGGGTGTTCTATAAATATCTATAAGTAATAAACCTGGTATAACATGGAGATAATAATACATGTTAGTCAAATCATATCCACAATGCATGAAAAAACATGAATATAAAGTAAAGATATATTATGTAAATCATAACATGGAAATGTTGGAACAACATAAAACACCATATAATATTCAAAAAAAAAATATGTAAACCCCTCTCCCATATGGTGAAAAATGTCCCATAAATGAAGTAGGTGAAGACCTATCCCAACATGAATGACATATGATACAAAATGATATACTAAACAATACCCAATTAATTGGAGTGTTATCAGGGTACACCCTCCATAATCCATTCAATCTTATGGTTATGTTTTCCACATAGATGATATAACCTTGACTTATTCAACATCATAATTTATTCCACAATCTAGGAATGTGGAATACATACATCGAATTCCTCAATCAACAAGTATATGTTCATAATGGGGAATACCCTTAATAGAGGAATGGGTATGATATTCAATATATAGTGATTTCTTAATGGAAAATAATACTATAATTTCACAACATAATGACGCCATGTGGATATTCATAAAATGGTTGATGAGAGAGAAATGGGTCTTTAATCATTTTTACATGTAATTTATAATAACATGATCATTTTAAATAATAACCCAACATATGAAATGTAATTTTTTACATATACTATAAATGTTTATTTTTAATGGGAATGAGGGGAGAGAAATCACTTATAGAATTTTGGCATGATAATGGGTGTATATAAAGAATCATGAAAGGTTGAATGGGAGTGGAATGAAGATCTCTATATTTATAAATAAAATTTAAAATAAAGAGATTATTTAAAAAAATAAAATAACATATGAAAATTGAAATTTAATGGTGTATAATAAAATGATTTATTGATAAATTAGAAAACTGAAAGATCCATTACAATGAAGTGTGAATCAAAATGCTTGGGAGATGCCACTTGGGAGCTTGGCTCTCCTTTGGATGACTAGAGGGAGTAATGGAATGAGGTTTTTGGAGCTTCAAAGTGTTTGAGTGAAGTGAAATGGGATATTAGGTGTGTTTATATATGGAAGGAGGGGGGTTTATTTATTATTTTGTTTTTGGAGACTACATAATATAATATTAATAACCAAAAATAATACCATGGGTCTTCCCATGGTTTGTATAAAAGTGGCGTGGTTTATATAGTTTCATAAGGGTAAGGGCCTCATGTATTAAAATATTTCCCTTGGTTATGTGGAGGTTACTCATACTTTTAAGGAAATGATTTTAAAATCTCAAAATATATAATATGTTTTGATGGATTCACTAATAATTTATAAGATAATGAAATAAACATGAAATTACATTAAAACACACTATATATTTATTTGGTATTTAATTTTCACCCAATAATTTGACTATCTCAGTCAAATATTTAATATTCATAATTTTATAATTTTAAAAACGTGATTAAAAATATAATATTAGTTTTATCTGAAATTTTTTCCAGATATCTTAATTTTCACTTCTAAAATAAAAACCATAATTTTTTCAAAATTGACAGGTCTTATTAAAAAATATTTTTTATCCATAGTAAAAAAAATTTCTTGACATTAAAACTATATGATCATTTATATTAAACAATTCTATTTTATTTTATTAATATATTCATCGGAAATAAATTAATTCATTAAAAATAGATATCATAATTGGCATTGAATATTAACCAAAAATATTATTTATTCATTAAAAATCATTTACAAAGTAAAAATAATAGAATGAATGTAAATTCATTATTCTATTAAAAACACAGTATATAATAATAATTTATCGGTCTTGTTACATATGAATTTATTAAACCAACATATGCCCGAAGAGTATGGTTTGCGATGGTGGGGCTTTGCTAGGTCCATTAAGTGAACATGTATTAGGTCATGATCTCAATGGGCTAGAATTTCTCCCATAAAAGGTTTCACTCATGCTTTAGTTGACGGATCTCATCTTGAACATTGTATAGGAAAATTCATAGAAATTAAATCTCCCTCGAAAGATCTGATAAATGGGCTTAATAGAGAATGATCCAGCAGTTTATGTTCATTGATTCCTTTGCCTATAGAAAAAGGATTTGATAAAAATGTATATTTATTCTAGTAATGTTTTCACAATTTGATGGTTATATTATTAATGGTAATGATACTTAATGGTCATTCAAATCCAACTGGATATAATAAAAATTTCTATTTTTTCTGTATCCATAAGTCATTTTGTTAAATCAAAAAAGGATACTTCCATTCATAGTAGTTTCAGTCATTAAAATAAACATAATATAACAAAATCCTTGTATATTTAAGAAACATAAGACATTATATTAGCATGATATAATATAAATTTAAATAGGTGGAGAATAAAATAAAATAAATACACACATTAAAGAATGTTGGCTCTTCTATGGGTAACCTCTTTAGGTTTTCCACAAATTCCTTTCTTTGTAAGATTTATGCATAAATTCTTTCTTTTAGGATGTTTGTATGGAATATGGGAAGTGTTATGGGTTAGTATTTTATTTATCCAAATAGGCGTGATGTTTCTAAAAAGATAGAAGAGTGGTGGGATTTTAGAAGTCAGGTGAGTGGCACATTTGTAATTTTATAAATAGTTTCAATCATTCCAATGATTTTATTTTTTAAAAAAATTTAAAAATGGATAATTTAAGAATTTTTAAGAGTTAAGGTAGAAATATATCATTCTAATGTTTGTCGAAATTTTCATGGTAATATTAAACCCTTATATTCTATCTTTATACCCAAAAATATCGAATTTTTTCTAAACTATAGTAATAAATTTGTACTGTTTTCACTATTAATTTTGGTAAAAAGTTATGTTGGCCTTATTATAAATTATAAATTATTAATATTTCAAATATATAATAAGTTTTCCAAATTAAATTCACTAAATTGGTAAATTTTAAATTACAATTAACCTCATAGACATTATGAGATGCATGTTTTTAATGAGAAATTGTTTAAAAGTATATGATTTTTGTATATAAAAATTCAACATGAAATTGATTCAAAAGAACTAAATTAGATTAATTGATATAAAATTAAACTCATAATTCATAAAAATAGAAATTAAAATGTTATTTAGCAATATAAATTATTTTAATGAAAATTTATTTTTTGAATTAAAATAATGTATTTTCACAATTCATTATAAATTGAAACAATTCTGAAAACTCCAAAAAATACACCCTATTTTATTTTTTATGAAATTTTTTAAAAATGAGGTTAATTTTTAGAAATTTATTTTAGAAATTTGATTAAATTTAAATTTATGTTACACTCTCAATCATGAATAATCAATCTTTTAGATAAATATTGTTTTTTAGAAAACATTTATTCTTTATTTAAATGACTCTTAATTTATTATAGCTCAATATATGACAATAATTTTCTAAATTTACTTAGTAAAATTCATACCCTCTAATTTAAGATCAATTTTATAACTATTTTATTAAATAAAAATATTTTAATTAAATTTCACTTTTATAGAAAAATGGTGTTGCATGAATTGAAAGCTAAACATAATATCGCTTGTAATGCATGTTATGAATGGGAATTAATTTATTTAAAAATAAATATATTGAAAAGTATTAGGGTGTAATATTATTTTATAAGAATTTTTTATATCAAATATTCTATCAAATATATTTTTCTTATTTTATAATTTTGGGATATTAAAAATCATTGAATTAGAAAAGTTTATTTTAAAATTAACCCCACAGACATAACAAGATATTTGGTTCCCAAAGGGAAAATGTTAATATTTTAATAATTTTATTATTTTAAATTTCAATATGAAAAGTGATTCCAATGAGATAAATTGTATTAGTTGATAAATTATTATATTAATTTTACTTTTAAACCAGTTTATAATATAATTTATATATATTAAAAACATAAACTAATAGACAATTTTCCATTAAAATTGGTTCTTTTTCACTATTAATAAAAAAATTAATCATTTCATAAAAGATGAAAAAATAACCATTAGATAAATTTTATATGATTATTTACAAAACAGATCATTTTATAAAATTTACTTTTAAAAAGTAGAAAATATTAATTTTAAATCATGTGTGAAAAGTGAAATTAAACCGTCTTTTAGAAAAAATAATAAAATTTATAATATATTTCTTCTACTTAAAATTATTTCTTATTTTCATTTATAATCAATAGATACCAAATATAGAAATTTAAATTCTATATGGTTTCTAATTTAGATAGAATTATTCAATACCAATAAATTAATTGTGAGTGTAAAATGTTTAATTTAAATGATATTTTAATATATTATCATATTTTATATAAACATGGTTTCCAGTGAATCTAAAGTTTTAAATAAAATTAAATTAATTTAGAATAAAATATATTATAATGTCATGGGGTGTTTAATTATCAACACCTTAAATGAATATACACATTGAAATTTAAACATGATATTGATAATAGATGGTTTGATATTTTAAAATTATATTGTTTAAAAACCCAAATCGTAAAAGGGTTAATAAAATGTACTCTTAAAAAGAGGGAAAGGGATGTAAAAAGGTTATCTTGAAGAGTAACATAACTAGGAATCTAGGTCGGAGATCAAAGCTGTGAAATGAAAATATTTATATGAATTATTATAATAACGTGAAAGGGTTATTAGAGTGTGATAGAGATTATTTATAATGAAAACATTGGTGTTTAATAAAATTTTAATGTATATAAAAAATAAATATATGCTTAATGAAGAGACTATTTTATTCATCTAAATCAAATTTATTAGGATACCATTTTTATTTGAATATTATTTCGCGGTGTTGACTAATTCAATTTCCATTTATACTAAGATCATATAAAAATAGAATTACTTGATTTATTTCTATTTAATATGAACAATTTCATATTTTGGATGTTCTTTTATCATTTTCCAGTACATTTCTCACTACAAGAAATGAATATTGAAGATTAATTTTTATTCTAAAATCACTAAAATTTACGCTTGATGGATCATAATATATATAAATGAATAATAAGTGTTTCTTCCAATATTTACAAAACCAAAATGTTTAAAATAAATTCTGATTAAATATAATGTTCAACTTAATCTATTCAATAAATAATTAACCTTAATGCTCATGAAAAATATGTATACCCATATTCCAAGTCAAATTTTTCTATGGAAGGTTATCAAGTAGTCATTATATTATATAGAATATATAGAGTGGATCATAATTCCACATTCCAAATACATGAATAAATTGATCATCATAAAAACATAATAAAAACATGTATTCATCTAGATATAAAAGCTCACATTTTTTAATATATTTTATAGATAAAAAAATATATTATCATCAACCAATATAACATAACCCATAATATCCCTAACCAATGCCATGGTCACCAATACTTTTATATAAACATATATATTTCATTATTATATCAACCTATAGAAAATATTAAGGGTTATCTTCTCTTAATCATGTGTTTCAAAAAATTATCGACTTTCAATGTATCACTTTCCATCATACAATTCAACACATGCTTTAGGATCTTATAAAAATTGTATTGTAATACAATCGTAATATGTTTCATTATGATTAAAATGAGAATATGAAAAAAAATTACAACAAATTTTATAGATCTAAATACATGATCACATAAATCATTTCACTTTGGTTATATCAATATCCTTATTTTGACCATGATACCTTACATTATTCAATGATATATTCCGTAGATAGTTGTTGAATTAATTTTCACTGTACCACTTACTATTTTACTGGATGAATTTCACTTTTAAAATTTATTAAGTTTTTTTACAACCACTATCACGGTGGACTTCTCTCTACTCTTGTAGAAAATATTAATTCCATTTAAGAATGTACGGTGTTGTTTCTTTCCAATGTTATCACTTGTGAAAAAAATCTTATATTCATTCTTCCCATAATCAATTTTTTTCTCAATATTAAACTTTTTCTCTTACTTCCCTTTGAATTCATATGACATGGACAATTATTTCTCTCTCTTGATAAAACAAAAAACTATTTCATCATGTGGTGAAAGAATATTGAGAGATGGTCACCCTTCAGAGACTTTCTTTAATCCATTTATATAAGTTATCAACCTTGTACATTATATTTAATTTTTAATCAATAGAATAAATATATAACCTTGTATAGGTATTCTCATACTCATCAACACTTTAATATTAATTTATTATTTATGATGTGAAATATTATAATTTTTTTTATCATGAGGTACATATTTATCAATGCTTACCTTCTTAAAATATCATAATTCCATGAGTTTGATTTCCTCTTCCCCTGAGTATTCTGGTTAAATGAAATCCATTGGTTATCTATGATTTTGAGACACCACACCATCATTATCAAATTTATGTTTTCACCACATCCCAATAGCATAAAAATATTACCCAAAGACTTAATCAATTAAATTTCTTTCATTACATTAGTAGTCCAACGAAATGATAGGGTATTCTAACGTACAATGTGATCCAATTTAAGAGAATCTCATTATGGAACAAATTTCTCTACCCATGAATGTTTATTTTTCATAACATCATTATGAATCCTAAATATATGCATAATTTTCTTCGTTCCAATGCTTACATTACATTCTTCTTTAGAAAGGGAAATATCTATATTATTCACAATTTTTTATTACACGTACTCCTTTCATGATCTATTTTAATGAAATTTAATATATTAGATTATCTCATAAAATTTTAAAATTCAAATCATAATGTACAATTATAAATATGTTATAATACATATCTTCATATAAATTTATGGCTTTGGTAAAATATTAATTAAAATTTTTTGTTTCATTAGGGATATATTAATTTTCAAATCAATCAAAATGGTTTGTAATGAAAATTTAAATTTTCCTAACCAGATCCCATGTGAGTGGAAACCAATGTGTACTATAATACCTACTTCTGTGTGCTAGGTGATGATCAATTTATACCAAATTAACCCATTTCATATTTAATACCCTTAGGTACTTCTATGATAGATCCGAATCCATTTATTTTATCTTGAAATGGATGTATTTATTGGAAAACCCACATAATTACTTCCTTACAAAAAACATTAGGATGATAATATACACATATCATTAATTTATATCATATGGTTATGTTATATAATATAATTTTTTGTTAATCTAGTTCCCATGATTTTGATTACAATTCCATTGATACTAGCTACTGTGACCTTGACTATAGTACCCAAGAGCTAGAGTCTGATTTTATAATGTAACAAAGGAAAAAAGTTCAAATCGCAAAGGTCCAAACATTTCAAAAAAATTTAGAACCAAAAGAAAAAATGATAACCATAATAAATTAGAAATTGAAAATAAAATAAAATATATAACATAAACTAATGAACATCATCCTAGAAAACGCATTCAAAGATATAATTTTCATATCATTTGTAAAATAAAAAAATTGGGTGAAATTTAATTCATAATAAGGGTTCAATAAGAGATATCTTGAATCGATATGCACAATAAAAAAGTAATTAAAAATAACTCATCACACATTTAGCTTAAATAACATGAATATCATGTTAAAATAATGAATAATAAATATGGAATGGTAAATAACTGAATCTCACATGAAATTTTAATAACATAACATTCCAGATAAGATAAGGAATACTCTATATGTTATGGTATATAATTTAAAACACATCCCATTATTCAGTAACTAAGAATAAAATAAATCCAAATATAATACCATAGAGAAAATCAAATTGATAATAATAATAAATGAATTCTCAATGAAGTAAATTCTAAATTATTGGATATCATGCTCTAGGAACATGATACATCTACCTTCATGATCTATCCTAATGAAATTTTATTACGATTGGGTAAAACCTATCCAATTTAATTGACTAGTTTTTCTTAAAGGACCCTTAGATGAATATAGGGTATATATAAAACAATTACAACAATTTTATAAAATTCAAAATCATTAATCACATATCAAATAATTTATATTATTTATGCATAATTTTCCATATCATCAAATCTCAATACTTTGTAAAGGATGCAAAATTATCAATATTTCTGTAGTTAACTAAATAACCATCAAAGTGAAACCCTTATGTAAAAATGGAATATTGTTTAAGAGATAATAATTGCATTTATTAAAATTTTTTATATTAAATGGAAATTTATTTTACAATGTAAAATTATCATTATATATTTCTTGTTTCAATAGAAAGTTAACCATCAAAAAAATGTGATATTATAGATTAACATTTACCACTTGTAAATTTTCATGTCAAATCCTTTTTTATAAAATAATTCACATTGAAAAATTAAATACTCTAAATTATGAATAAATCATTATATTACATTTATATGGGATATATTATACCCCATATAATGGAAATTGGTTTATAATATACAAATGTTACTCAGTGAAAGGAATTGAGATTGAATCCCTTACCTCACATTCTTTTTGTATAATCATGAGTTAAGCTATAGTATATAGGATTTAAAAATATCATTATCTTAGAACAAATGAATATTAATATATATAATATCATATATTATGTCATTATGTCATCTTATCACCTATTCGTTTACAATATATCAGTATTTTCATTATTTCAGGAATTAATTTTGTGGTTTTATAATATGTTCTATATCATGAAATTTCGGGTTCTTATGTATATTATTTATTTTCATCATATCGATAATAATTATCATGATATAATTAAATTATTTATACTTAAATTATACTTTTAATAGATATCATTAATGCTATTTTTGAGAATGAATGTCTGTTTGAATCATGGAGATGATATCCGTATGTACGCATGAGTAACATTTCTATTTTTCAACGATCTTGATGGAAATATGGTAAGTAATTTTTAAATTTTAAAACAATTACATAATTAAATATTATGTAATTAAATATAATTATACACATCATCAATGATTCTTAGTTATTAAAAGGGTGGCATGATGCTTCTTGAAGGCGGTAGTCAACACGTACACAAACGATGTTTTCATCTTTCAGTGAGTAAGAGGGTAAAAAAATGAGGTATTATCTATTCATAATGAAAAATTTCGTTATTATCATTATTGTTTCATGTATATAACATTTATTTGTTAACTTTATCCCTATCACCTCCCATGGAAAGCACTGGTGAAAAATGAATTACATTGCTTAGTTTATCAAACGCACACGAGATGTTTTCTAATCCCCTACATAAAAGAAATTTAAAAAGGTATGTATGATATAATGAATTTACAAATAAAAATATTTTAAAAATATTATATATATACTCTATATCCATCATCATACCCAACTATGAGAGGTGGTAGTGGATAATCTAATGGAATCAGTTAATAAGACAATTGTTTTTCATATAGATGAATAATGATTTCATAACATGTTTGATGGATATGGATATGGTTTCAGGTAATTAAGTTAATATACAACATATAATTAAATTTAGTATAATTAATTTATTATATAATCTTTGTTTATTTATAATTTTAATGTGTGTAGAATGAAACAAAATAAAATTCTCATTAAATAGTGTTACGTATACATCGGGTATCCTTTATATGTTTTCACCATATAATTATTAGGAATGATCAATGAAAATTAATAAGTCTTATAGGATTCGGTAATATAATTTGAGAAGTTATTTTTTTTAGGTATGGTTTGAACAAAAGTGGTTTAATGTTGCGAATAATAGAGGAGCGTGGGTGGCCTTCAATAAGCGAGTTTAGTGAAACACTTGAAGTTTTTTGAATGAAATATGTGTACCCATATTTTTACAAGACAAAATAATAATAATGGATTATCATTTTTAATTATAAATTATAGTGCCTCAATTTATTCATAAAAAATATTTTAGAAAATTTTTTGTTCTTTTTGACAAATTTCTTTCTATATTAATACCCAATAAATCCGTTTTTACCATAAGTGAATTTAATAATTTAAATGGTTTATACTGTTAATATAATGACCCATAGTTTACATAAACTGTTAATACATCAAAATTGATGTACACTTATTACAACATATAACAAAACCACGAAAGGACCATATAGGTATAGAGTCTTTTGAAACTGGGAATCATAAACAACTGGTTCATAAAGAATATACTTTGCCTCCCATTTATTTCATCATATCTTGAATCCCTTTTGGCATATCCTACTTAATAACCTTCTTCCTGACCTGGGGAAATAAAACATACAAAAGGGTGATCTCAAATGCTCAGTAAAGGTAAACAAAAGAATTTTCAATCACATCATATACATAAGAACATACCTTTTGGAAATCTTAACCTGCAAAAGAAATCATAATTTCATAACATGGGATAAATCATAGTAGTGAAATGTAATCCCAATAATCATAACATAAAACATGAAACTTTGTTTCATACACACATAATCATAGATAATCATTTCTTATTAGTCAAGACTCATTTCCAAGACTATCTTAGTGGACAAAGTCCATTTCTAAACGGAGTTCATTCCTCGTTTCAGTTCTGTTTCACTGAACCAGTTTCACCTGCCATTCTAGCCATGTCAATCTCATGAGATATAAAATATTTACCCAATTCATTGGAGGGGGATATAGGTCCCACCCATCTCATAATGATACCATTCTTATGTGTGCCACAAAATCATAAATCATACATCATTGCATAACCCATGTAATAAAAATGGGAATCTTAAACATCATGACATCATAAAAAAATTCATATAAGATAAACGATTTCATAAATATAATTCCCTCACAACATAATCAAATCAATGTAATAATAGGGATAGAAACAGAACCCTTTATTATCTTAGATGGAAAATAATTTTGATAAAACACTTGAACTCCATTCTTGAGGAAAATATACTTTCTACTTCAAAAACACTTTTCCTTTCTTAACATTTCATACAATTCTAAACTAAAATAAGTTGGTTAAAAATAAACATGAAAACTAGTAAAGGAAGATTCTTGGAAATAATATTTTAAAAATCCATTCATGCCGTATAAGATAAAAAAACATTCTTCTCGTACTTTTGTCAGAAAAGTCAAAAAGTATCTCGTATGAAAAATGACAAAAGATTCCTTTCACATCCTTTACTAAAAACTCACCGAAGGGTAAAATTGGTTTTAAACAATTTTAGGTGGATGTAAATAATGTTACATATTGGGGAAACATGGATTTGGATGATAAAATACACCCCAGTAAATACCAAAGTATAAACAATGTTGGATAAAAATGTGATTTGCATAATTATCCCTTACCTTAGGTCGGATTTTCTTCGTAAGTGTCTGATCCTCCTGTATAATGATTTAAATAATTTCATTTACTTATACAAGAATCATAATCTCTTTTATAATTTCATATATGTCCATACTCTTAGCCTCTTATTAGTAATATTTCATTGCTACATGTTATTCGGGTGTTTATTGCTTTTTGTTCTTATGCGTGTTTTGTTGAATAAATTCTTATTCTTCCCTTTATAATATAGATATCTCATTTCCATAATGGTATTTGTATACTATATATCATATTTATTTATTCAATTCATTTATATAATCATTATTCAATGAAGATCATGTAGAACGAATCGCATCACATCGTGGAGACGTTATTCCGTACGTACGCACAAGCGATGATATCATTCCCATGATCGTGTAATTGTATTGGAGTGTATGTATACTATTTCCGAATCAATAAAAAATTACAATAATAATATATAGTTGTTTATTTTCACCATTATACCCATCCATGTAAGGTGGTTGTGGAAAATATATTACACCACGACGTGGAGACAGTATTTCGTACGTACGCACGTGCGGTGATTTCATTTTCCATAGGATGGATAGATGGTGAAATAGGGTTTTTTCATAATTATAATCACATATCTATATATGAGTGATACTGATGTTATTAAATCATAATGAAACAACTAATGAAGAAGAAGTGGAAGAAGAAATAAAGATGGAAGAATCGGTAACAGACATTACATCTTCTGTAAAGCGCTTCTTTGAGACCTCCTTTTAGGGCAGTAAAATTGGTCTTTGAAGAAGATGAGGACCTATAGAATGTCTCTAGGGAAGTTTAGAGGAGAAATTTTCAGGGTTTGGTCGGGCTTGAAGGCTCAATGTGGTGTGAGGAAGAGGGGGAGGAGGTGCCCTTTTATAAGGGAGGAGAGGGGCTCCTTTGGAAAAACCAAAAATATTATTTTATTATAAAGCCAAATTCGGTTTTAAATAGCTCCAAATTGAGTTATTTCGAGCTAAGGTGGGGATAGGTCTAAATCCTATCATCCAATAGAATTTAGGAAAGTTTAGGTTCCTATTTTATCCTCATCATTTAGATTTAACATTAAGATAAATAATTTTACTTTTACCGTGTCTTCTTGTGTTCTTATACTATAAGGTTAATAAACATACTATAAGAAGCCAAACGAATCCCAAGTTGTTTATTATTAATATATATAACCTTATATAAGTCATTTGGATAAACCCTAGATTTTTAGGAATAAAATTACAATTAATATTATAATATTTGTTTTAGAAACTATTTTATGTCAATTTTGACACTATTTAGTAATTTATTTTTTTGAAAATCATAACAGAATGATTATTTCAAAAAATGTTTTATTAAATCAATACTAACATGTCATATTAACCTATAAAATTAGTGTAATTCATTAAAAGTCTCAAATTACATTTATTTGGGTTTTTATAACATCAATTATGTCAATATTTCAATAATAAGATAATTACGGCATCATCTTTGTGTCACAAAAAAATTAACTAATTTAAAGTCTAAAAATTACAAATAAAATATAATTATATAGGAAATAATTTTACCTTTCTAATGAAAAGTTATAGTCGAATTTATCTTATGTATAACCCTATATTAAAAATGATTTTATTATTAAACTTTGATTTTAACAATTTTAACCCTTCTTTAAATAAATTAATAATAAATGCCCTAATCTAATCCAAGTGGGCCTAAATGGTCATATTTTATTCCTAAGGTTGTTTCCGGTCGAATTACACTTATCCAATATAATGAGGAAATCTTTTAGGGTAATAATAAAGTCATTTTTACCCTTAATTACCCTATTTACTTTTAACCGTGGTAAATAAAAGTAAAAAGTTACTATTCACCAAAAATTATTTTCAACCCATTGAACCACATTTTACTTACTGAAATCAACCGTGTCTCTCAAATTTTTTAAATTCCTCTCACAAAAGCGGAAAAATTATGTTTTATGAAAAAATTCAGTTTTTTAACTACCAGTTAGTGGTTTCACTATTCATCAAAAAAAAGAAATTTTTCAGAAAAATACCAAAATTTCACCCTAGGCTAATTTCAATATTCTGAATCCAAAAATGAAGTCCAATTTGAAAAATATAATGTATAAAATTTCAAAAAGTGGTTATTACTATTCATAACGGTTAGTTTTAATAATATTCTAATAGCATATCGTTGTTTAGTGAAACTCAGTATTGCGTACGACACAAGCTATCGAGGAAGGTCGCGATTTCCTGTAAAGAAAGCCAAGAAAGTGATGTGTGTAGTGAAAGATTCCATTGATGATTTATATAAGAAAATATTTCTCATAAAAGGCTCAGTTGTTACATTCTACCCCCATTAAAATGAATTTCTCCCTCGAAATTCGTCACTTTGTGACAAACAGATGAGGATACCTCTCCCTCATTATATCCTCAAGCTCCCATGTGGATTCTTCTAATTGGTGGTTACTCCATAAAACTTTCACCAATCGAGTGGTCTTGTTTCGTAGGAAGTTTTCGCTATGATCCAGAATCTCTATCAGCTGTTCTTCATAAGAAAGATCTTGCTCTAGCGGTACAACTTCTGAGGTGAGAACATGTGAAGGATCATGTATGTACTTTCTCAGGAGAGATACATGGAACACATCGTGAACTTGGGAGAGATTTGGTGGAAGTGCAAATCTATAAGCTACCTTACCAATATGATCTAGTATTTCTAAAGGACCGATATATCTAGGGCTCAACTTCCCCTTCTTTCAAAATCTCATGACCCTCTTCTAGGGAGATATTCGTAAGAACACTTTATCACCCACTTCAAACTTTAGGTCTTTTCTTCGATTGTCAGCATAACTTTTCTATCAACTCTGAGCTGCTCTTATGTGTTGTTTAATAGATCTAACCTTTTCTGCCATTTCATCAACGAGATCAGGTCCTAATAGCTTTCTTTCCCCAACTTCATCCCAGCAAGTTGGAGTCCTGCATTTCAGTCCATATAGAGCTTCATAAGGAGCCATCTGAATACTGGAGTGAAAGCTATTATAATAAGAAAATTCCACCAATGGTAGGTGTAGATCCCAACCACCTTTAAAATCGATAGAGCAAGCTCTCAACATATCCTCTAGAGTTTGAATTGTTCTCTCAGACTGACCATCTGTCTGGGGATGATAAGAAGAGATGAAACTCAACTCTATATCTGGAGTATGCTGAAGTCTTCGCCAGAACTTTGAGGTAATCCTCGGATCCCGGTCAGATATAATAGAAAGTGGTACTCCATTGAATCTTACCACTTCCTTCACATATATCCTGGAAAGATGATCCAGAGAGAAATCCTCTCTAATAGTGATGAAGTGTGCAGACTTTGTAAGACGATCAACTATGACCCAGATAGAATTATTACCTTTGGATGTTTTTGGATGTCCGGTGACAATGTCCATAGTGATGTTTTCCCATTTCCATTCGGGTATGGGTAACGGTTATAAAATCCCCTTAGACTTCTGTCTCTTAGCTTTAACTTGCTGACAAACCAAGCATCGAGAGACATATTCAACAACATCTCTTTTCATGTCATCCCACCAGAAGTACTCTTTCAGGTCCCTATACATCTTTGTGCTTCCAGGATGAATAGAGAATGAAGAACTATGAGCCTCATCCAGCAGCTCCTTCTTTAATCAGGGATGAGAGGAACACAAACCTGATTCCTGAACTTTATTATCCCATCACAATCAAGGTTGAATTCAGGAACATTTCTCACCTTCTTTTGTAACTCGACATCTTCTTTCTATGCCTCTTTAATCTTCACATGTATAGATGGTTGAACATTCATTTGAGAATGATAATATTTTTACCCTTTCATTATAATTACAAGATTCATTCTTTTTAAATCCATAAATATTGGATCTTTTGTGATCCACATCATGGATAAACTGGCTTGGTCTTGAGGAGTTAATTCATCTTCCACATTGTTTGCTTTCCCACGGTGGTAATGGATTGAGAGTCGTAATCCTTAATCAGCTCCAACCTTCTTCTTTGGTGCATATTCAGCTCCTTTTGTGTGAAAATATACTTTAAACTTTTATGATCAGTATAAATGTCACACCATTCTCCATAAAGATAATGCCACCAAATCTTTAATGCAATGATTACCGCAGCTAACTCCAAATCATGAGTTGGGTAATTTTGCTCATGGATTTTCAACTGTCGTGAGGAATAAGCTATCACCATATCATTTTGCATAAGAACACACCCCAATCCCTTCGGGGATGCATCACTGTATATCACAAACCTTTCTCCACTACAAGGAAGTGTGAGCACAGGTGCACTGGATAACCTTCATTTCAACTCCTTGAAATTCTCTTCACATTCCTCTGTCCAAACAAACTTAACACCTTTCCGAGTCAACTTGGTGAGTGGATTAGATAATCGTGAAAAATCATTCACAAAACATCGATAATATCCAGCCAAAACAAGAAATCTTCGGATCTCAGTTACTGCTTTTGGTCTCGACCATCGTTCGATAACCTCTGTTTTTGCTGGATCCACAGATATCCCCTCTTTTGAGATTATGTGACCCAAAAATGTATCTTTTTGAAGCCAAAATTCACACTTGGTAAATTTGGCATAAAGCTTCTCATTTATTAGGGTCTTCAATATAATTATAAAGTGATCATCATGTTATTCCTTTCTCTTTGAATAGACAAGAATATCGTCTATAAAGACTACCACAAACTGATCAAGATTGTCCTTAAAGACTCTATTAATCAGATCCATGAAGATAGTAAGGGCATTAGTAAGACCAAATGGCATCACTATAAATTCATAGTGTCATTACCTTGTACGGAGATCCATCTTTGGTATATCCTCCCTTTTTACCCTTAATTGATGATACCCAGAACGAAGATCAATATTGTAAAATTATTGAGCTCTGCGTAGTTTGTCAAATAAGTCATCAATGCGTGGGAGAGGATATTTGTTCATGATAGTGATCTTGTTATGTTCTCGATAATCAATGCAGAGTCTCGTTGATCCATCTTTCTTCATAACAAATAGAATAGGTGCTCCCCAAGGTGATGCACTAGGGCTTATGATTCCCTTATCAAGAATCTCTTGGAGTTGTTTCTTCAATTCCTGCAACTCAATTGGGGCCATTCTATAAGGTGTATTTGAAATAGGTAAAGCACCCGGTACGAGCTCTATTGAAAACTCGACTTCACGATTTGGTGGAAGACCTGGTAATTCCTCTGGAAAGTCATCATCAAACTCCCGTACAATGGGCATATTCTTAATAATGAGTTTCTCACCAACCATTTGAGATAAATAACCTTCATTTAGTGGAATCAAAACCCATAAGATGGAAGAAATTTCCACTGGAAGGTTATGTTCATACTTTCATCGATAGAAGATAATAGATTGATCTAGAATATGAAATGTGACTTCCCTTCTTTGGCAATTGATATGAGATCTATGTAGAGAAAGCCAATCCATGCCATGAATCACATCAAATTACACTATAGGAAGGATCAAAAGATTTGCAGGAAGCACATTCCCACAAACTTCAATCAGAGAAGAATTATAAACTTTTAATGCGACTGTTGTGCCATTAGGGGTTGTCACAACTAACTCAATATCTAATTGTTGAGGTAATATGGTGATATCCTTAGAAAATTCTTCAAAAATAAATGAGTGGGTGGATCCATAATCAAATAAAACATTTGCTACTTTAGAGTGAATAGTAAGTGTACCTTTCACCACATCGTTATCGTACTCCACATCACTGATATAAATTGCATGTGACTTTCCTCTGTCTTTGGACTTAAGAGATTGTTGACATCGACCATATTCATCAAACCTTCGATTTGGGCATTGATTGGCATAATGCCCAATCTCCTTACACATGAAACATTGAAGTGTAGTAGGTTCATTCTGTGTATCCTTTCCTTTGTTTTCATCATTATACATCTTCTTCCCATAATGACGGCATTGAAATGCCCTATGACCTTCCATTCCAAATTTGAGACATTTACTTGTCCGTTTAAGACAACTCCCTCCATGTTTCTTTCCACACTTTGAGCATAAGGGAAAGCTCATCTTCTTTTCAGTGTGCTCTTTAGATTTTCCTTTGAATTCCATTTTCTTCTTCTTTTCAAACCCATATGACTGATGGGTTACACCAATCTCCATCTCAACTTTGAGAGCACATCGAATGATTTCCTCGTAGATATTGAAGTCCCTTATGGCTAATGCCCTTCGAAGAATTGGTTTTAAGCCACTAAAGAATCGATCGATCTTACTCCCAGGTTGGATAATAATACCAAAAGCGTACCTTGCAAGTCTTGAAAGATTTTCTTCATAGGTACCAACAGATTCATCATACTTTTTCTTCAGTTCAAGAAACTCATTCTCCATCATTGTTAGGAGAATACGAGGGAAGTACTTATTGAAAAATAAGTTCTTGAACTCATACCATTCCATGGACTCAATTTCAACTCCTTTCCTCGTATTCTTGATAAGATTCCACCATTGATCAACTTCACCTTCTATACGATACACTGCTAAGATGACTTTATCATGTTCAGAACATTGAAGAACTGAAAATATCTTTTCAGTAGTACTAATCCATTGTTCAGCAACTAATGGATCAGTAGACCTGCTGAATAAAGGTGGATGCTGCCTCATGAAGGATTAAACAGAATGTTTCTCCTTCCTTTGCTCGTTTGGAAGTCCTGAATTATTCATAGCTTGAGAAAGTTGTGTGAGCATGGCTAAAAGATTTTGCATTCTAGCTCCCATAACGTTCGGTTGCTCAGGGGGACAATCATTGTATTGCCCGTTGCATTCCGCATTAACACAGTTCTTTCGGGTTCCAGCCATTGACTAAAACCAATAAGAATAGTGTGAGCAACACTAATTATAATAGGAAAACCACATAATGAAGAATATAATTTCACACTTAAGGTCTTATCCTAGGTTATTCATGTCCATTTCTAAAACACTAAGATTGTTTTCTATGCTTAAACTTATCCTTTGGGTTCTTACTAAGGCTTTCACATCCTAGTTTCCAAAGGTTGACTATACCTTTCCTCTAATACAAACTATAACGACCCATACTTTACATACACTGTCAATACATCAAAATTGAAGTACACTTATTACAACATATAACAAAACCACTAAAGGACCGTATAGGTATATAGTCTTTAGAAACTGGGAAACATAAACAACTGGTTCATAAAGCATCTACTTTGCCTCCCATTTATTTCATCATATCTAGACTCCATTTTGGCATATCCTACATAATAACCTTCTTCCTGACCTGGGGAAATAAAACATACAAAAGGGTGAGCTCAAATTCTTAATAAGGGTAAAAAAAAGTAATATCAATCACATAATATACATAAGAACATAACTTTTGGAAATCTTAACCTGCAAAAGAAATCATAATTTCATAACATGGGATAAATCATAGTAGTGAAATGTAATCCCAATAATCATAACATAAAACATGAAACATTGTGGCATACACACATAATCATAGATAATAATTTCTTATTAGTTAAGACTCATTTCCAATAATATCTTAGTGGAAAAAGTCCATTTCTGAACCGAGTTCATTCCTCGTTTCAGTCCTATTTCACTGAACTGGTTTAATCTGCCGTTCCAGCCATGTCTATCTCATGAGATATAAAATCTTTACCCAATGCATTGGAAGGAGATATAGGTCCCACTAATCTCATAATGATACCATTCTTATGTGTGCCACAAAATCATAAATCATACATCATTGCATAACCCATGTAAAAAATGGGAATCTTATACATCATGACATCATAAAACAATTCATATAAGATAAAGGATTTCATAAATATAATTCCATCACAAAATAATCAAATAAATTTATTAATAGGGATAGAAATAGAACCCTTTATTATCTTAGATGTAAAATAATTTTGATAAAACACTTGAACTCCATTCTTGAGGATAATATCCTTTCTACTTTAAAAACACTTTTCCTTTCTTAACATGTCATACAATTCTAAAATAAAAGAAGTTGATTTAAAATAAACATGAAAACTTGTAATGGAATCTTCTTGGAAATAATGTTTTAAAATTCCATTCATGCCGTATAAGTTAAAAAAACATTCTTCTCGTACTTTTGTCAGAAAAGTCAAAAAGTACCTCATACAAAAAACGACAAAAGATTCCTTTCATATCCTTTACTAAAAACTCACTGAAGGGTAAAATTGTATTTAAAAAATTTTAGGTGGATGGAATTAATGTTACATATTGAGGAAACATGGATGTGGATGATAAAATACACCCCAGTAAATACCAACGTATAAAAAATCTCGGATAAAAATGAGATTTGCACAATTATCCCTTACCTTAGGACGGATTTGCTTCGTAAGTGTTCGAACCTCTTGTATAATGATTTAAATAATTTCCTTGACTTATTACAGAATCATAATCTTTGTTATAATATTATATATGTCCATACTCTTAGCCTCTTATTTGTAATATTTCATTGCTACGTGTTATTCGGATGTTTATTACTTTTTGTTCTTATGCGTGTTTTGTCGAATACATTCTTAATCTTTTCTTTAGGTTATAGATACCTCATTTCCTGAATTGTATTAGTGTACTATATATCATATTTATTCATTCAATTCATTTATATAATCATTATGCAATGAAGATCATGTAGAACGAATCGCATCACATCGTGGAGACGGTATTCCGTACGTAAGCACTAGTGATGATATCGTTTCCATGATCGTGTAATTGTATTGGAGTGTATGTATACTATTTCAGAATCAATACCACATTACAATAATAATATATAGTCGTTTATTTGCACCATTATACCCATCCATGTAAGGTGGTGGGGGAAAATAGATTACACCACGGCGTGGAGATGGTATTCTGTACGTACGCATGTGTGGTGATTTTGTTTTCTGTAGGATGGATAGATGGTGAAATAGGTTTGTTTAATACTTAAAATAACATATAATTATATGATTGATACTGATGTTATTGCTTCATAATGAAACAACTAATGAAGAATATGTGGAAGAAGAAATAATGTTGGAAGAATCGGTAACGGACATTACCTCTTCTTTAAAGCGCTTCTTTGAGACCTCCTTTTAGGGCACTAAAATTGGACATTGAAAGATACCAGGACCTCTAGTATGTCTCTAGGTAAGTGGAGAGGAGAAATTGTCAGGGTTTGGCCGAGATTGAAGGCTCAATGTGGTGTGAGGAATAGGGTGAGGAGGTGCCCTTTTATAAGGGAGGAGAGGGGCTCCTTTCGAAAAACTAAAAATATTATTTTATTATAAAGACAAATTCGGTTTCAAATAGCTCCAAATTGAGTTATATAGAAGCTATGGTGGGGATGGGTCGAAATACGCTCAACAAATATAATTTAAACTAGAATGGGTTCCTATTTTATCCTTATCATTTAGATTTATCATTAAGTTAAATAATTTTACTTTTACCGTGTCTTCTTGTGTTCCTATAATATAAGGTTAATAAACTTACTATAAGCATCCAAATGAACCCAAAGTTGTTCAGTATTAACATATATCACCTTATCTATGTCATTTGGCCAAACCTTAGATTTTTAGGAATAAAATAACAATTAATAATATAATATTTGTTTTAAAAACTACTGTATGTCAATTTTGACACTATTTAGTAATTGATTTATGTGAAAATCATAAAACAATTATTATTTCAAAAAATGTTAATTAAATCAATACTAACATGTTATATTAATCTATAAAATTAGTGTAATTCATAAAAAGTCTTAAATTACATTTATTTGGGTATTTATAACATCAATTATGTCAATATTTCATTAATAAGAAAATTACTCCATCATATTTGTGTCATAAATAAATTAACGTATTTAAAGTATAAAAATTACAAATAAAATATAATTATGTAGGAAATAATTTTAGCTTTCTAATGAATATTTATAGTCGAATTTATCATATATATAACCCTATATTAAAAATTATTTTCTTATTAAACTTTGATTTTAACTATTTTAACCCTTCTTTAAATAAATTAATAATAAATGTCCAAATCTAATCCAAGTGGGCCTAAATGGTCATATTTTATTCCTAAGGTTGTTTTTGGTCGAATTACATTTATCCAATAGAATTACGACATGTGTTAGGTAATAATAATATCATTTTTACCCTTAATTATCCTATTTACTTTTAACCGTGGTAATAAAAGTAAAAAGTTACTATTCACCAAAAATTATTTTCATCTCATTGAACCACATTTTACTTACTGACATCAACCGTGTCTCTCGAATTTATGAAATTTCACTCACAGAAGCAGTAAAATTATGTTTTATGAAAAAATTTAGTTTTTTAACTACCACTTAGTGGTTTCACTATTCATCAAAAATTGAAAGTTTTTAGAAAAATGCCAAAATTTCACCCTAGGATAATTTTGATATTCCGAATCCAAAAATGAAGTCCATTTTGAAAAATAAAATTTATAAAATTTCAAAAAGTGGTTATTACTATTCATAACAGCTAGTTTTAATAATATTTTAATAGCATATCGTTGTTTAGTGAAACTCGGTATTGCGTACGATGCATCCTATCGAGGAAGGTTGCGATTTCATGTAATGAAATCCAAGAAAGTGAAGTGTGTAGTGAAATATTCCTTTGATAATTTATATAAAAACAAAATATTTCCCATAAAAGTCTCGGGTGGTATAGTTAATGATGGCAAAAAATTATGTTTATGGTAGTATATAATATAAATTGTTCTTATTAAAAATATGAAAACCATTTTATGAAATTAAAGTCACATAAGTGTAAAACTTTAATTTAAAACAAATCTCGTCAATGAGACGACAATGCGGGTTTTCAATGAAAAAAATGTTCATATATTTAAAAATATTATATATAAAAAACAATATTAAAATAGATAAAATGAAAAAAAATTAGATTAATTGATATATAATTTTTATAAATTTACTTTAAATTCAATTTAATATGTAATTTTTCATTTTAAAAATTATAACTGAAATGATTATTTATAAATTAAAATAAATAATTTTCATTATTAATAAAAAATTAAACATTTTTCATAACATTAGAAAATTCACCCTAATATAATTATGAAATTTTTAATACCAAAATTAATAAAATAATCTCCAATAAATTTTAAAAAAGATGAGAAAACATATTTTATATCATTTTCTCAAAGATAATCAAACCCCTCTTTTATAAAAATACATTTTTTTAAGAAAATATTTAATTTTCATCTAAATTTTTCTTATGTTAATTTCAAATCAATAGATAATAAATATATGGGTGTAATTTTTTTCATATTTAAGTTAGTTTTTTTTTTCAAACCCTCTAATTTAATTAATAGGTTAAAACGATAAAGTTTAGATAATATTTTAATAAAATGTCACCAATTTTTTAAGACAGGTTCTGTGTGAATCTCTTGTTATCGAAAAAACTAGTGTTATTATAAAAGAAATATATTTTCAACTCTTATTGTGTTAAAATATGTCAATAAATTTTTCCACCACAAACATATCAAGAACCACCTCATTGGGTACTATATCTTGAAGTGTTGATATCCATGACTGGTAACTCTATGTTGGTGTAAGAGGTGGTACAACCATATAGGTATAATTATCTTATCAAATATTTCATAATGAGTTTGGTGATATATCCCTATTATATATATCTAATTCTTCATCAGAATTGTAGATAAAGTGTTTATTTTTTGGGAATATAATTACTTCTCTATCATTAATGTCCACTTCTATTTTCATTAAGATCAAAAACACATTTCGTCAATAGGGTTTATAATTAAGCCTACCCTATCAATAAAAATATTAATTCTAGATAATAAACACATATATCAAAAAAAATAATTTTACATTATAGATAATGAAATATATGAGAGAAATTCCCTAAAAGTATATTTCTCCAATCTCACCTTCTCCGTAAGAAATCCAATTTTGATAGATCTTATATAGAACATTAAATTCATCAATTAAATCCTTTACTAATTTTTTATCTCAATAAAATAACCCAATAATAAAATTAGAGACCTCTAAGGGTAATAACAAAACAATTCCTTCCATGATTTGACCAAAACTATTCTCACAATTTGAGGAAAGATCAAGGTACATTCTATTTCTATAGAAGAAAATATCATATTTTTTACTTTTACATTTACAGAAAAAATATCATAAGTTTTCCCAATATGGAACTCAATATTTTTCATAAACTGATTTACCACCTATTCAAATAATAAAAAATATTTATTTGATCAAAAATAAACTCCAAGCCCTAAAACTAAAATATATTATTCAGTAACAACTCCACTACTTTCAACCATGCAATGTATATATCATTCTCAAAAACCACATGATACAACCCAATATCAACCTTTTCATTATTCAATAATCTAGAATTGATGTCATAATTATTATTTTTCTTCCATATCACATAAAGGTTGGTTGAAATTCGAGAGTGAAGACATGTTCAATGTATAGTTTCTGAAAAGAACTTATATAGTCTAATAGTGATATAAGCAGGGGTTGACTTGATGGTTTCTTTGATACCCAATTTAGGAAAAAGATACATAATAAAATAAATCGGGTTAAATATGACATTAAATAATGAACTAAATAAAATCAAAATAAGATAAAATATATTTTTCTTCTTAAGAGGAAATATAATTAATTTTTTAAATTAAATTTGGATGCAAATAAATATAAATGTAGAATTGATTTTGTAAAATAGAATAAAATAGAGTAAATTAAAAGTGAACTTATATGTAATTAAATTAAGAATAATTGTAAAATATTAAATATAATTTCAATAAAAATAAATTGACACAATGTCTATTAAAATAATTTCATTTCAATTAAACATAAGTCTATATTTATAAAAATATATTTTTTTCATAGGTGGGTGTCAAAGTAAATATATAATTGAAATCATTATCAATAGTGAAAAATTCAAGAGTGGTATCAACTTTGTGGGTGTTATCACTCAATAAATAATTTTTTTGATCTATAATATTATAAAATGAATGATTTTTATACTATTAGAAATTTTCATAACATTTTAGTTATCATATTTTATTGAAACTTAACTAAAATTGAATCCAAAATCCAAAGATGTGAGTATCACCCAAAAAACATACACATAACAATTAACAAGAATCATGTATTATAGTGTAGTAGTATACAATGATGATGAATATTTTTTATTACTAGACCATGAAACCAATGATTTAGCTAATAATTAACATGTTCCTAGGGTTATAATCTTATCTACTCTTCAGAAACCTATGACATGATCATATATAAAAATTCATATTAAATTAAAATGTTTTTGGAAGAAGTATAGAAATAGAAATGATTTCAATAATGTTGATTGATGTTATTTTGGAATATTTTAAATGAGATTTCATGTAATTTTCATGGAATCAGAAACATAATTAAAATGTAAAAATAATTTATGTACTGCTGGTCGTATAATAGAGTAGATTACCACGTATTCAACTATAAAACATGTTTTCAACTAGTTTTTAGCATCATCTAAATCATAGTTTTCATTAAAACTTACATGATTTTTTATTTATGTTAGTTTTTACAAGTCCAAAACTATTATGTAATTGAACTATGTATTTTAATTAATTTAGAATACTCCCAAAGTGTTTTGGATAAATATGAAAACCATGAAATATGTTTATATCAAGCATTATACTCCTTTATAATTATCTATCCTTTATATCGAAGGAAATTTTATAATGATTGATTTTTAGAACCAATAAACCAATCATAAACTTATATTTGAACTAGAAAAATATATAAAGATGGCGTTTTCATGGAATGAGTATGTTATTCCACTCTTACTGAATATATATTATATAAACAATAACTCTAATGCTCATACCATGCTTTGGGTTCATGTATATTGCCTTAAATTTATTTAATATGTTTAAAAATATAATTTAGAATGTGAGGATTTTCAAAACCAATTGTTTTTAAAAAATGAATTTAATTATTACTGAAACCATTTATAAATGTGAATTTTGTAACCATATGATGTAGTTTGAAATAATAATTAGAATCATCAAGATCAAGAATGATACAGTATTTTATTATATCTATTAGGGAATTGTATTCACAATTTCTATTACTTCATCTTGGTTATACACATAAGAGATTATTCTATCCATAATCATTTTGATCACACAATGTCCATCCTGTTTATTTCAAGATTCCAACATTTTCTTAGAAAAGGGAAATCAAATGTACTATAAAATAATTCCCACACATTAGTCATTTTAATCTCGTTTAACTCTTATTATATAGAAATAACTTGACCCTCGTTAACTAGATATTCTTATATGGGTTTATGTACCACTTAATATAAAAAATTGGGGAATTATAAACTATTTCTTACAATTCTTCTAGCCATAATTCACTGTTAAAATATTCCTATTACATTATCAATGGTATAATTGTTAATGTTATAGGATCTATTGGAAACACATATTATGGTTTAATTATAACTATTATTCCATGATTGGATTCTCCATATTCATCTTCTAGTTCAAAATACATTATATTTTTTAAGATAGAATCATGCCTCATGTTTGCAAAAGAATATTTAATATCAATAACTTATGTCATTTTATAATCAATCTTGTCAATCTCATTTAATTTTACATGATTTGATTCATCAGAAATCATTGACTTTTTTTGTGAAAACTAATTAAGCGTAAGAAATTATTGAGTAATAATGAAATATTACTTAATAATTTATTTGATCAATTTAACAAATAATTTCATTAGGTTTTAGAATTTAATATTTCCATAAATACACTTTAATGTAACCAAATTTTGGTTTTCAATATTTCCATAACAAATCGGGTTTTATCATTAAAATAGAACTCATTAATTTTTTTTAATGAAATATAATTCTATATTTACACTTTCATTTGAAACATGAGTGGGCCAGTTATATTCTCATAACATAGTTATAGAAATTTCATGCCTGGTACCATTCATCATTTCTATAATTATATTATATTTTATTGTCCTGGTGGAATAAAATTACCATCTATATATTTTTTGAAATATAATAATTAAAATCATAGTTTTTAATTTCTTTTACAAGGTCACATATTTGATTTATAATTTTTTCATATTTCACTTATTGATCCAATTAACTAAAAAATATATATTATGAAAAATCATAACTTTTAAGTATAAAAGAAATCCTAACTAAACCTAGATAAATCCTTAACATACATTTAGTCAAATTATCTTCTTCTATGTCAATCCAACGTTATAATTTTTCTTCATCCAGAAGTGGTCCCCTAAGGACCAATCATAGAATGGGAAACACATATTATGGGGGCCTTAAATAATGAAGGAAAAGGGAATCACCCCAAATAAGATTCACCCCCTCCAGTTTAAGCTGGGACACATTTGTAAGACACAACACCCGAGAACTAGGGACCGCAAGTGAGGCCATATGATCTGCCACATTGTTCCCCTCATTCCATTAATGTGAAATACTAAAGTTATCATTGAAGAGAGCCTTGCACTGTCTAATTGTATAGGTAATTGACAAGGGTATGGTTCATTTATCATGAAGAGCGTCACAGATAATCATTGAGTTTATTTCCATGTGGTCAGTGGAAATTCCCATACGACTGCATAAGGATAGGCATGTCAGTACCGCCTTTATTTCTGCCCGTATAGAGGATCTGTTTCCATAATGCGCTATGAAGGCTAGAACAAGACTCCATTTGGATTCTTGAATTACTCCTCCTACTCACATGTCACCCAATACACATGATCAATTAATATTGATCTTATGTTCGACGATTTGAGGACTCCACAAAATCCACCTTCCTTGCTCCTCCTCACTGTTCCAGGTGACCTTCCATAGAGGGTCCTACATCACAAAAAGAGAAGTCATCCCCTCCCAATGCTCATAGTGCCCATCAATTCAATAAACATGCCCTATGTATTATCCACCACAAATCATCTAGAGAAGCTGCTACCCTCATATCAGGTCTGATTCCAGGCTTTCCATAAGCACCAACAGACCGAATTGAAGATGACGTCTCACACCATTGACTCCTCTTCTGAACCGATGGTCTCCTGGAACAGGTGCTGCATAAACATCTCAACGTTTCCCCCTTGGGAATGGAATCTTATATGTATGCCAAAGAACATCAAGACATTCTGATCCCATTCTTCCTCAATAAATATATGGTTTATTCTCTATTCAAAATTATTCCCGCAGCACTGGCAACATGACTCAAGACTGATTACAATCCATTAATGTGATCATTGGAGGGGATATATTTCTTGAAGATCCTCCAGGTGAGTAAATTGAGTTTAGCTAGGATCTTGTTACACAAGGCCATACTATTCAACCTAACAAGTTGCCCCTGTAGGACGCTCCTCCTGTGGATATATTTTGAGTTGAACCTCCCTGAGGTGAATGGATTATAAAAACATCTTTATTTCTCATTTTTCATAACCATGGAGTTCAAAACTCCTTGCTGGGGAGCATCCAGGATAGACTAGAGTAACAGAGGATTCAATATTTTCACTCTGAAAGAGATAGTGGGGGATAGACATCCTGGGTCTCCCACCACTTCACCTGCACATTTGCAGTGCCAGAAGAGAATGCTCTCTTTTTCGATAATCCATTGAGAGGATGGGAGATGAGTCAGTATAATTTTAAACACAGGGGACCATAATGAAATACCCCTTTCAGTACCATAAACCATATCAGCCTTATATATTTGAGACATCTGCATCCCACACAAGGATCGTTCCTCAATGGACTCCCATGAAATCCTCACAAGAATGAAGTGGATCACATCCTCCATAATTCTGACATTAATTCCCCAATAATATATTGGAAATGCCATCATTAACCACGACACCCACTATCTCTTCTCCTCACCTGGCGCATCCCAGATAATTTGCACAATAATCTTTTCAATGAACCTGATAACCCGATTCATCACGCACGTAGTGGCTATAGCATGCACCGAGATTGCTGAAAGCACACTATTTACCAGTGTGATCCATCCTCTGAAAAAGGTAAAGTGGTTTTTCTAGTTCAAATTGTGTTCTCAGATCATGTTTACCATCTTATCAAAGTCCCTTTTCCTCAACCATCTTGCAGAGATAGAGGTACCGACATACTCTATGGGAAAGGAGCCTATCCCCATTCCAAGCACGTTGCCCATCTTGGCCACCTCGATTAAGTTACATGAGATAGGAATCTCGAAGATACACTTCTCCCTATTAATGATTTGTCCACTATAGAAGTAGTACTCTACGAGGATCCAATTCAGTGCCTGATGGGACCTCCACCAAGCATGTAATGGCCCATAAAATTCAAGGAAATATTTTTCTTAAGTTTCTCTGGGATTTAAGAAGAACGCAGTTTCTAACATCACCTGATTCCGAGGCCTGGTGTTCCTGGAATCAATTTCCGAAATTTAGCTAGGGTACGTTCAATAAACGAATGAGCGGGTTTTCCTAACTTTTGAACCGGTTCTCGGAATCGAAATATGAAGGCACCGATGAAACCGCATCGCCGGTAATTGCATAAGAATACCTTTTTTGGAGTTTTGTTTGCTCGAGTGAGGTTTTTGATAAAATGGGTTAACTAAAGAATAAAATTAAATGTTGTGCTATAAATTTTATTTCTATTCTTGGTAGTTTAAATCTATTCTTGGTGGTTAGAGTGGGACCCACTAATATCCTAACTCCACTAGGCAGGATATTAGTGAAGTGGGTCCCACACGAGCCCCACCCTTTCGACTTCCTCAAACCCCCATTAATTGTGTAATACACCTTCACCCCCCCTTTTATGAAAAGTCAACTCTCTTAATTAATTAATTGATTATGTTATTCAATGTAATTAATTTGGGAATTCATTTCGAATTTCAAATTGAACATTGGCTTGTGTGTGTTAATTAAATAAGGAAAAGTTTTTTTTCATTAAGGGTGAGTTTCGTTGTGCGAGAAGTATTGGGAGAGGATTTGCTCAAAGCCTTCAAATATTCATCTTCTTTGTTGGAGAACACGAAGAATGACGAAGAACGCCTGCCTCTAACAGAAGACGTCAAAGATCGCTAGTTCCCCAGAGATCGACGACGCAATGACATGTACCTTGACGCCGAAGATCCTCTTTTTTGCGATGCCAACAACGCTTATGGAGCCATCTTCCACGATGTCATTTTCCCCCGTCAAACCTTTGTTCGTAAACACTTTGAGGTAGGGGTTAATTGTTTTTGCCCATGAATTATTTCTTTGTCGTTCATCGACTTCTATTTGGGAGACCAGTTATCATAATAACGGGAGGAGGTAGTACCGCACGAACACGGCCGACCCTCATCCCCCTTTGATTATTGTACTTGTTGAGGTACGAGCAAAGGCAGTGCGGTGCAACATCACCGCGTGGAAACAATGAAGAACGGTGGAGGGGTGTGGTGCCGTCGCGTCGTGCCATTGAGGTCGAATAAAGCCGCGACGTCGTCGCGCAGTGCTGGAGAACCAGGAAGAGGCCATGGCCAGAGCAGGGCCGCGGCGGAGGGGCGCGGCGCCGTTGTGCCGCGCCGGTTAGACAAGGCCGCGGCGGAGCAAGGCGGGGCGACTGGAACCACCGGCCGCCGGCACCTCAGAGGGGCGGGACTGCGGTGGTCCTGTGGCGGCAACACCGACCGGCCGGACCTGGCCGACAGTTTTGGAGGAAAGATCGGGGGTTGTAACACCGGACTGGAAAGGAGCGGCCCCCATGTGGGTGTCATGGTTTCAATCTAGGGGGCAGCTGCCCCCCTTCCCACAACGGCTCTTCCAGCACCGAGTTGGTCATGCGGGGTGCGCCGCGCCAGGCCAACCGGCCGCCCAGGTTGGGCCGGTTCGCGCTGGCCGGGGCGGGATGCGCCGGGGCGAGCCGAGCCGCGTCGGCCGGGCCGGGCCATGCCGGTTGGTTCGGGCCGCACCCACCGGGCCGGGACGCGCCCTAAATGGCCGGACCCAGACTCGGTGCGTGTCTCCTGGTTTGGGCCGACCCAGGGGTCTCATTCCGGGTTGGTCCGGACCCAAAACCCCCTAAAACCTGACTGGTTCGTTCTTTTTCCCATATCTTGGGCTACTTACCTCCAATCGATGCACAGTCAGTTGCGATATGATTCGTGGATCGAGACAGTCGTTTTAGTATATTACACTGATGTTTTCAAAGAACATGGGGTACAACCGGGTTGGTTAGAACATGAAACCAACCGGGCCCTCAGAGCAGAAACACTTATAACTTGAGCTCTTGACGTCCGACTGACATGCTGTTGACTTTGTTGGATTACACTTCGTGATACGGACCTTTTGGTTTACTCTGCTTGAGGTTTGGATGTGGTTGGAGTGCAGTTGGGTTGGTTTTTACTTAAAAACAAACCGGGCCCCTGGAACAAAAAACTCAATAACTCTCAGACCAGGCGTCTGATTGACACGTCGACTGTCACGTTGAGTTCCACTTGCCGAGACGGAACTTTGAGATACATCAACTCCGGACTACATGTCATTTGATGTATTGACCCCTTGGCTCATGGAGGGGACCCTCCCAGAATCGATCATGCTATGTGTGGTAACCCTAGAGCTGGCTGCGACTGCAACCACGACTACACTGAAATCTTTTGTGGGTTCGGCAGTGATGAAGACCGTACTAAAAACTTACATGGGTTCGACGGCGATGAAGACTGCACTGAAATCCTCTGTGGGTTCGGCAGTGATGAAGACCGTACTGAAATCCTCTATGTGTTCGATGGCGAAGAAGACTGCACTGAAATCATCCGTGGGTTCGGCAGTGATGAAGACAGTACTGAAATCCTCTATGGGTTTGACGACGATGACTACTGTTCTTGTATCCTACTTGGTTCTGGTAGTGTTTGACTCTGTTCTTGCTATCCTATGTGGGTCTTGCAGAGTAGTTGGTCTATATCTTATGTGGGTCCGACAGCTAAGCTGGTTTAGTATCTTACATGGGTCCCATCGTAGATTAATTAGTGACTATATCTGATCATCTATATCACCTTACGAAGAGGTATACCTGTGTGAGCTGAGTCTTGACTTTCAATAAATATCTTGGATATGATTGACTTTCCTTCCTATGTGGATTGAGTTGTGTTATCTTGTGTGTATTGGGTTGTACTCCTATGTGGATGGATCGAACTTGGGATCGGATGTTGGAGCCAAACGGGAATTGATGAATTAGGTATATGTATGGGAATATACCTATGTAATGTTGGTTATTACTTTTTGATTGTATCTTTCCATTTTTTATTATCCTTTGTGGATTCAGGGAGTCCTTCGGGGGTCTCGTGGTCGCTACTTAGTAGTGTATACTCACCCCTGCACTGGCTATGCCCGCACTACATTGTGTTGGATGAAGACGACGGACATCGCTGATCGTGGTTGAGGCTTGTGGAGCAGGTATGTACCTAGAGGTGGACCACTGGGTGGGATGTACATGGAGCGGACGGCTGGACCCGAGGAGCTGAAGAGGATATATGTACCCACCCTTCAGTTGGGACTTCTTGTGGACGGATCTACGTTGATGCTTCACTTTCAGTTGTTGTACTTTATTTTCAGTTGTACTTTAATTTCAGTTTGGTTTTGTATTCCTGCCAATTTACTTTCCGCACTTACATTTGTACCCAGTTTTACTTAGTGTTTACTTCTGATGGCTTACTCTGTGGTGTTTGTTTACTTTATAAAGGCAATGAATTCCCCTTTTTATCGAGATTTACGCCTTGGTGGTAGTCACCATCCCCTGGCCATTGGGAGGTGGGCATGGGGTAGTCACGACACGGGCCCTGAGGACGGGTCGTGACAAATTGGTATCAGAGGAGTTCGGTTCTACCGCAGAACTCAGGACTCTGATATTTCTTCTATGTGAAGAAAAAGTGTTAATTGTATTGAGTGTGGTTAACAGTCCAGCGAGTCCAGTGTTGGTGCGGCAGCCGACGTATCCGTACACCAGGACCCTGACTTTTGATTTCCAACTCAATGCACGAAAACATTGATTGCATGTGTGTTTCAAATGTTTTCTTTGTGATTAATTTGTGTCAGCTCACCAGGTATACTGTATGACCATGGCACATCTGTTTCTTTTCAGGATGGCACCATGATGGTAGCCAGCTAAGGTTCAGATCATTGTGCGAGATGAGATCCCACCAAGCGACGAGGCCTTGGTGAAGGGCCCTTTTTCAGCAGAGGCACCGACGATACCACTACCCGCCGAGCCACCGATGCCAACAGCCCCAGTCGCTGAGAGTGCACGTCGCCTTAGTGCACTGCATGATTTTCAGCATCAGAGACTGCCCGTGTTCCATGGGGAGATGGACCCTCAGGTAGCTGAGTAATTTCTAGAGGCGGTTGTGTGAGTTTTTAGGTTAGTGGGGACACTAGCTGACCTCATGGTGATCCTCGCAGCGAGCCTCTTGCACACGGCAACAGGCAGATGGTGGAGCTTGATGCTCCAGTTGTACGATGAGGAATCTCTCCTCTGGATGGACTTTGAGAGCCCCTTCCGATCGGAGTTCATCCCAGCCACCCTCTGTGTGGTGCACATCCAGGAGCTTCTACAACTATGGAATGACAGCATGATGGTCACCCAGTACTCGGCGAGATTCACCGATCTCTCGCGTTATTCGACAGACATGGTACATGACCCATTCATTCGGGCCCGGACCTTCGAGCATGGACTGAGGCATGGGATCAGGGGATCATTGATCTCCCTTAACATTCTGATTCAGGTAGGAGTACTAGAGTGAGCCCTTCTCTTTGAGAGCTTTCTTTCTAAGCCTACACCAGCAGCAAGACCTACTACAGGGTGGCATGTTAGAGAGTCTTATGCAGCTGGCATTTGATGGACATCATAGGGTTCTAGCCAGACTGGACCATCAGGAAGATAATCTTAGGACACTGGCTCAGAAGTGCGGGGAAACCGGTGCAGAGCCAGCCTTCTGAGGAGCAGACAGTGCTACACATGCGGCGGGCAGGGCCACATGGCTCGTGACTGCCCGACCTGCCGTGCAGAGGAGCAGCAGATGGTTGAGGGGCCACCCAGGAAGAAGGAGAGGGTCGACCGTGGCGGTCCTCTGAGAGCAGGCAGACGAGGCAGAGGTGCTGGCCGAGCAGCAGGTGGTGGGCGACGCTTTGAGGCTTTACCAACACCACCACCAGGAGGTCCACCCCGACCACAGGGAGCTGGCTGGTAGAGACAGGGTCAGCTTTAGGCAGCGGAGTCCTACGACCACAGTGCGCCAGAGATGATTCAAGGTACTATTTTTGTCTACTCCACCATTGATGCAGTTCTTATAGACACATGAGCGAGTCATTCATTTATTGTCGGTACCCTTGTTCGGAGCTCAGAGATTCTGACAGAGCAGTTGGCTCGATCTTTACGACTAGAGACTCCTATGGGAGCAGACTCGACGATTACGCACTGATGTCAGTAGTGTGAGCTTACTCTAGGAGGCGAGAGCTTTAGCTGGGATCTTCTTGTAGCGGCGTCAAGGCCTTACGACATCATCTTGGGCATGGATTGGTTATCTTCCGTCCATGCTCAGATCGACTGTATTAGGTGCAAGGTGTAGTGTATACACACTAACGGGAGCAGGGTCACCGTCACCGGTGAGAAGGAAGCCTTTAAAGCACAAGATGGACTCATGCATAGGAGAGGACAACCCATCACTCATCAGTTGTCTTACCTCATCCTAGGAGCAGATGACGTGCGGAGTCCAAATTTTCCTGTAGTGGTGGATTAGTATGCAGACGTTTTTCTTGACAACATTCTAGGACTGCTTCCACATAGAGAGGTAGACTATTATATTGACATGTACCCCAGGAAAACCCCGATATCCACTCCAGCATATCGGATGGCACCCGCTGAGCTTCGAGAGCAACGGGTACAGTTGGAGGACTTGTAGGGAAAGGGATTCATCCGACATAGTTTTTCATCCTGGGCTTCCCCTATTTTGTTTTCCAAGAAGGCAGACGGGAGCTTGCGACTATGTTTCGACTATCGTCACCTGAACCAGGTGACTATTCAGAATAAGTATCCACTACTGAGGATTGATGACCTCTTCGATCAGCTCAAGGGAGCATGGTGGTTCTCGATGATAGACCTCAGGTCAGGATATCATCAGCTCATAGTTCAAGACGAGGACGTGCAGAAGACGGACTACAGATGTTGGTATGGCCGCAATGAGTTCCTTTTTATGCCTTTAGGTGTAACAAACGCTCCAGCAGTGTTCATGGGTCTCATGAACAGGATCATTCAGCCATACCTCAATCGATTTTTTGTGGTCTTCATCAATGACATATTGATATACTCAACCACTGAGGAGGATCATGCCTACCACTTGCAGGTTGTACTAGACACACTCCGAGAGCACCAGCTTTATGGAAAGCTCTCGAAGTGTCAGTTGTGGTTATGTGTGGTCCACTTCTTGGGACACATCATCTATGAGGTGGGAGTTCCGGTGGATCCTTCGATGATCGAGACATTTCTAGTTTGGGAGACACCCCGGATCATGATAGAGGTGAGGAGTTTCTTGGGTCTAGCTGGGTACTACCGGAGATTTGTGCTAGAATTTTCTAGAGTTTCGGCACCACTCATAGCTTTGAAGAAGAAAGGGAAACCCTTTGTGTGGTCAGACAGATGTTAACAGATATTCTAGGAGCTCAGACATAGATTGACTTGAGCACCTATCTTGAGTCTACCAGAGGAGAGAGTAGGGTACGTAGTCTACTGTGATGCATCAGGGACCGGACTCAGATGTGTCCTGATGTAGGAACAGGTGTTGATCACCTATGGATCAAATTAGTTGAGGCAACATGAGTAGAAATATCCTACCCTGGACTTGTAGTTAGCAGCAGTAGACATCGCTCAGAAGATGTGGCAACACTAACTGATTGGTGAGCACTTTACAGTCTACTCTGACCACCAGAGTCTCAGGTACATCTTCTCGTAGTAGGACCTAAATCTGAGACAGTGGCGTGGCTCTAGTTTCTCCAGGACTATGACTTTGAGAAATTCTATACTCTTGGAAAGGGGAAGGTAGTAGCCGATTCTCTCACCAGGAGGATGAGCATTCAGCTACTTGGGGAGGCGACGGAGCAGCCATTCGCTTTGCAGATATCCTTTGTCGATAGAGATAGAGCAGCCTTTCTTCAGTCACTCACAGTCACTCCTCCACTACTGTAGTGGTTCAGAGAGGCACATCGTGGGGATGTTGGCTGTGAGACACGGTGTGCACAAATATCCTCAGGACAGGCACCTGATGTATTCTATGTGGGGGGAGAGAACGTCGTCCTTTTCAAAAAACATACCATGGTACCAGTTTCTTTACAAGATGAGGTTCTGGGGGAGTTTCACATGTCCCCTTTAGTAGTACATCTAGGAGTGGAAAAAATGTACCTGGATCTCAGACGACAACATTGGTGGTCGTGTATAAAGAAGGATGTAGCTGAGTTCTTTTCCCGATGTCTCATCTGTCAGCAGGTGAAGGCGGAGCACCAGGTACCAACAGGATTGGTATATCCCTTGGAGGTCCCAGAGTGGAATTGAGATGGGATATCTATTGATTTCGTGATTGGACTTCCACGCACTTCCAGAGGTCACAACTCCATTTGGGTGATTTTGGACTGACTCACCAAGTCGGCCCACTTATTACCCGTCAGAGAGAAGGGCTCAGTGGAGAGATTGAGATGCCTCTACATTCAGGAGATTGTACAGCTTCATGGTGTGCCATCATCTATCGTCTCTGATCGAGATGCTCGCTTTACTGACCGGCTTTGGAAGGGGTTGCAGGAGGCATTCGGGACACAACGACGTCTGAGCACCGCCTTTCAGCCTCAGACAGATGGTCAGACGGAGAGGACCATTCAGACTCTCGGGGACATGCTCTGTGCATGTGTCCTCAACTTTGGTCATAGTTGGGAGGACCACCTACACTTGGTTGAGTTTGCGTACAACAACAGCTACCACTCCACCATCAGGATGGCACCATACGAGGCATTGTACGACCGGCCATGCAGATCACCTCTGTGCTGGACAGACCCTGGGGAGTCAGCACTTGTGGGACCGAAGATGGTCTTGGCCATGACAGAGAAGGTCCCGGTCATCCAAGAGAGGATGAGAAAATCTTAGAGCCGGTAGACGTCTTATACTGACAGGAGGCGGAGGCCACTATAGTTCAAGGATGTCGACCATGTTTTCTTGCGGGTTTCACCACGACGTGGATTACGAAGATTTGGCTGAGGCGACATGTTATCTCCATGCTTCATCAGACCATTCCAGGTCCTCATCAGGTTAGGTGAGGTGGCTTACCACCTGGCTCTACCACCTCAGCTACACCGGGTGCACGACGTCTTCCATGTATCTCATGGACCATAGGGAGGTTGACATTGATGAAGGGGCGAATTTTGCGGAGGTCCCAGTGGAGGTCAAGGATCGACAAGACCGAGTCCTATGTGGGATGTCAATTACTTTAGTGCGCATCAGATGGAAGCAGGGGAACCTCCTGGAGAGCACTTGGGAACGGGAGGCTTAGATGCGTGCACAATACCCACATTTGTTCCCCTAGGTTATGATGTATCTTTACGGGGACATAAATCCCTGAGGCGGGAGTAATGTAAAGACCCGTAAAAATAAAGGGAAATATATTCTTAATATTCTTTGAGATTTTACAAGAACGAAGTTTCTGACGGCACCTAATTTCGTGGCCCGGTGTGCCCGGAATCACTTTCCGATGTTTAGCTCGGGTACGTTCAGTAAATGATGGAGAGGGTTTTCCTAACATTTGAACTGGTGCTCGAAATCGAAATCCAAGGGCACCGATGAAACCACAACGCCGGTAATTTCATAAGAACTCATTTTCAAGAGTTGTGTTTTCTCGAGTGAGGTTTTTAATTTAAATGGGTTAACTAAAGAATAAAATAAAATGTTGTGGTACAAATTTTATTTCTATTCTAGGTAGTTTAAACCCATGCTTGGTGGTTGGAGTGGGACACACTAATATCCTAACTCCACTAGGTAGGATATTAGGGAATTGGGGCCCACATGAGCTCCACCCCTTCAACGTCCTCAATCCCCCATTAACTGTGTAACACACCTGCACCACCCCTTTAATGAAAATTCAACTCTCTTAATTAATTAATTGATTATGTTATTAAATGTAATTAATTTGGGAATTGATTTCGTATTTCAAATTGAACATTGGCTTGTGTGTGTTAATTAAATAAGACAAAGTCTTATTTTATTAAGGGTGAGATTTGTTGTGCGAGAAGGATTGTCAGAGGATTTTCTCAAAGCCTTCGAATCTTCACCTTCTTCGATGGAGAATGCAAAGAACGGCGAAGAACGCCGGCCTCCGACAGAAGATGACGAATAATGCTAGTTCCCTGGAGATCAACTACACGACGCCGTGTACCGTGATGCCGACGATCCTCTTCTCCGTGATGCCAATGATTCTTACAAAGCCTTCTTCCACGATGTTTTTTTTCGCGTCAAACCATCGTTCATCAACACTAAAAGGTAGGGGTTAATTGTTTTTTCCAGTGAATTATTTCTTTTTCGTTCATTGACTTCTATTTGGGCTTCCTGTTATCGTAATAATGGGAGGAGGTCATACCGCAAGAACACGGCCGACCTTCCTCCCCCTTTGATGATGGTACTTGTTGCGGTACAAGCAAAGGTAGTGCGGTGCAACGACACCACGCGGAAACGATGAAGAACAACGGAGGGGGGCGGCGCCATCGTGCCAACCCATTGAGGTCGAATAATGTCGTAGCGTCGTTGCACCACACCGAAGAACCACGAAGAGGCCGTGGCCGGAGCGGGGCCGTGGCGGAGCAAGACGGGGCGGCTGGAACCGCCGGCCTCCGGCACCTCGGAGGGGAGGGACCGCGGCGGCAGCACCGACCGGCCATTTCGGAGGAAATACCGGGGGTCGTAACCCCCAGCTGGCCTGGAGAGGCCCCCACATAGGGGCCGTGGTTTTAATCAAGGGGGGTAGCTACCCCCCCCCCCTTCCCACAACGGCTCGTGCAACACCATATTGGCCATGCGGGGCGCGCCGCGCCGGGCCAACCTGTCGCCCAGGCCGTGCAGGGCTGCTCAGGACGGGCCGGGCGGCGCTGGCTGAGCCGGGCCACACCGGGTGGTCCAGGCCGTGCCCATCGGGCCGAGCCATGCCCTAAGGGGCCGTACCCGGACCCATTTTGGGCCAACCCAGGGGGTCTTCGGCCGGGTCGGTTTGGGCCCAAAACCCCCTAAAACCAGACAAGATTGTTCTTTTGCCCATATCTTGGGCTACAAATCTCAGATCGAAGCACCGTCAGATGCGATGCAATCCTTGGACCGAGAAGATCATTTTAGTATATTACACTCAAGGTTTCAGAGATGTTTGGGTACTTCCAGGTTGGATTGAACACGAAATCAATCAGGCCCTCGAAGCGGAAACACTTATAAATTGATCTTCGGATGTCCGATTGATGTGATGTCGACTTTGTTGGATTCCTCTTAGTGATACAGACCTTTTCTCTTACTCCTCTCGAGGTTTGGACACAGTTAGAGTGTGTTCATGTTGGTTTTGACTAAAAAACCTACCGGGCCCATGCAACCAAAAAGCCAATAACTCTCAGACCGGGCGTCTGATTGATGCGCCGTCTGTCACATTGAGTTCCTCTTGTCGAGACAGAACATTGAGATAATCTACTCTGGACTACATGTCAGTTGATGTATCTACCCCTTGGCTCGTGGAGCAGACCATCCTGGAATCGATCATGCTGTGTGCGGGAACCCTAGAGCTAGCTGCGACTGTGACCACGACTGCACTGAAATCCTCTGTGGGTTCGGCAACGATGAAGACCGCACTAAAATCCTCTGTGGGTACGACGGAGATGAAGACTACACTAAAATCCTTTGTTGGTTCGGCAGTGATGAAGACCGTACTAAAATCCTCTGTGGGTTCGACGGCAAATAAAACTACACTGAAATCCATCGTGGGTTCGGAAGAGATGAAGACCGTACTGATATCCTGCATGGGTTCAACGACGATGACTATTGTTCATGTATCCTACGTGGGTCTGGCTGTGTTTGACTCTGTTCTTGCTATCCTATGTGGGTCTGGTAGAGCACCTGGTTTGTATCCTATGTGGGTTCGACAACTTAGCTGCTTTATTATCCGACATGCGTCCCAGCTTAGATGAATCAGTGTCTATATATGATCATCTCTATTTCCTTGCGAATAGGTATACCTATGTGAGCTGAGTCTTGACATTAAATCAATATTTTCGACATGATTTAATTTCCTTCCTATGTTCATTGAGTTGTGTTATCCTGTGTGGATTGGGTTGTACTCCTATGTGGACGGATCGAACTTGGGCTCGGATGTTGGAGCCGAACGGGAATTGATGACTTAGGTATATGTATGGGTATATACCTAATTAATGTTGGTTGTTACTTCGTGATTGTATCTTTACTTTGTGGATTATCGTTTGTGGATTCTGGGAGACCTTCAGGGGTCTCGGGGTCCCTACTGAGAAGCATATACTCACCCCTACATGGGCTATACCCGCACTACATTGTGTTGGATGCAGACGACGGACAGTGCTGATCGTGGTTGAGCCTTGTGGAGGAGGTCGATACCTTGAGGTGGACCACTGGGCGGGACGTACATAGAGCGGACGGCTGGACCCGAGGAGCTAAGGAGGCTATCTGTACCCACCCTTCAGGTGGGACTTCTAGTGGACGACTCAACGTTGCTGCTTCACTTTCAGTTGTTATAAATTCTTTCCAGTTTTACATTACTTTCAGTTTGGGTTTGTATTCTAGCTCATTTACTTTCCGCACTTACTTTTCTACCTAGTTTTACATAGTGTTTACTTCTAATGGCTTACTCTGCGGTGTTTGTTTACTTTATATAGGAAATGCCTTCCCCTTTTTGTCGAGATTTACGCCTTGCTGATAGTCGCCAACCCTTGGCCTATGGGAGTCAGGCTTGGGGTAGTAACAAGACGGGACCTGAGGACAGGTCGTGACACAACATTCTTGAAAACAATCGAGTCATCAATGAACATCATATGCGACATTGGGAGAGATAGAACATCCTTCGGAAATCCACAATGGCCCATTCACGAACTCCTTTATTGACTATACTACTCAGAGTGTCTTGTATGATGATTATTAAAACCGGATAAGTGGATCACCCTTCATAAGAACATAGATAGTTTTAAATAATTTATATGGTCTCCCTATAAAGGATACTGCCAACCACAGCGAACACACACACATGTGTATGTTCAATAGGCATAGATATAGAATGAAATTTATTTAATTAAAAAAATAACTTAGGTTACATACTAAATTTGATTGCATGATATATTTTCTCATTATTTGATTTATATAAAGGTAAATAATAATTTAATTATTTTGTAGATAATTTTCTCAAGGGGAAAACTTTACGATGTTCTATTATTTTATTCGAAATCGATGAATCGTTTTTTAACATAAATTGTTAAAATTTCATCAATAAAAAGAATAATTATATAAATTATAGATATTTTAATAGCACTAACCTGAATAGTTCAGATTCAATGTCTAATTTTTTACATTGCCTTAACATGAAATTAATCAAACCTCGAAGTAAAAAATAGTTTTTTTGTATTTTCATATTAGATACATACTTGAGTCTTGAATTATAGCTTAAAAAATAAATTACAACATATTTTTTTGTAGAATAACATTATTCCTTCTAGAACATCCTTACATATCAACCATAGTACACTAGAAGGATTCTTAATAAAGGAAACAAAATAAGGATGAGCTCAAATTATCAGTAAGGTTTATGTATAGTGGAAGAAATCATGAATCAAAAATCCTAAAAAATTGAACTGTATATAAACTCACAAAAATTACATTAATTTAACATGACTATCACGATAAGAAAAGGAATTATCTTTATATAATGTAAAATATCTAAAAACACACACCATTTAAATAAATTTATGTCACGATAATATAATGAATAATTGATATAGAATGGTATGTAATTGAAAACTCATTAAATTTAATCATTAAAAAAGTATTAAAAGAATACATAGATAACATTATTGGATATTATCATTTGTAATAATAAATAAATTCATAATAAAGGAAATTATTAATTATTGGATATCATACTTCTCAGACATGATAACTCTACTATCATGATCTATCTTAAATATAGTCTAAAAAATTATGGGTAGGTAAATCGTAAAAACCCATTTAGCTTGGGATAGAAAAATTATTCGACTAAAAAGACCAGTTGATTCATCGATGGTTTACCTATAAAAAAAAACTATTCATTAATATATTCCCAAAGAATTCCACTTACATTTAATAATTAATTTAATTCATGAATTATGTTCATTACTATCCAATATTTGTATTGAGTAACGAATACATATTTATCAATATTTACACTGATAAAAAAATAACATTCAATTTAGAAAAATATATGTATAAATGATATATGGTTTAAGAAATTAATATATACATGATAAATAATATGGATATTTAGCTGAAATTTAATTTTAAATGATCAGAGGTAAATGAATATTTAAAGGGATAGATTTAATGACTAGAAAAATTAGCCAAGAATGTGAATATTAATAATTTTTTTGTTCAAAATAATCATAAACCATTCATAAAATTTTGGAAGATCGAATGAATACATCATATATAGATTGGTGTAATAATTAAGGGTCGTTGTTATTTTTAATATAAATGCTGCAAAACATATTTAAACCCCTTCTTTAGAAAATAATTCATTTCATTATGATTATCAAAATTTAAAACTAAAAATTCAATAAATATTTTGATTTTTTTTTGAAAATAATAATTGAAACTTATAATGGATTCTTTAAAACACTTGAGTAGTCATGGTGGAAACAATTTACATTCCTGTATTACACATAAAAAGAATGATTCTTTTTAATTTTTTGATAAATGGCAATGAGGATTTATTTTTCAAAAGGCATGGGAATTCCATTATAGAATAAAAAAATGGTATAAATTCTTTTAATAAATTATTATTCAAATGTTTAGAATAATTTTTAAAATAATTTTTAAACAACATTGTTTTAGAAGAACAATATTTCGGATTGAATAGAGAAATGACGAAAGATATTCCTAAAAATATTTTTTTAATTATTTTAAGTAGCGATGTGTGAATTTTATTTTACTTTAAATTGAATATATCATGAATAATCATAGGATATTGAAATTAAATGGTATTAATATTAAATTATTATATAATTATTATTAATTAAATTTCTAGGATAAACAATATTGATCATAATTAAATAATGAAATAAACACATACAATGTTCATACTATGTAGGTTAGAATTAATCAATGAGTAGATTATGTGTATCAAATCTAAATCAAATAAAAAAAGTGGAAATATAACATAATTAAATCAAAATTAATTAGGATAATTATATTAGAATAAAAAGATGAGAAAGATGTAATATAACCTAATGAAAAGAAATTATTTTATGTAATTCCTTACAATATATTAATTTTTATGTCAAATCCCGTTAGAATAAATATTTCAAATATATACAAAAAATACAATTAATTATTAATTTTTCTTGATAATATTGTTGAAATTTTTATTGTGTACAACAAATAAAATAAATTTGTTCTTAGTATACAAGTTTGCATATTTGAATGGAAATTATGAAATAATCTCATAACCCACAAATAATTTTTATTGAATATGATTTATCCTTCATTATAATGGTTTTAAATAAGTTATTTACTTATTATAATACTATATTAATATTTATCATATCATATTTGCTTGTTTTATTACATCTTATAACACATTTTGTTAATAATGGTTCATTATTATCACTCTTTAAGATATTAATTTCCTTGTTTTCTATTACACGATTTGTTATGAAAGGTCATATTTTTTCATATTTTATAGATAAATCATCTCCATAATAAAAATAATGACATAATTATAATATTTATACATTATTTATACCTTTAATACTAATAATCATAATTTTTTTATAATTGTATTATGTTACGATCTTGGAGATGACTGGTCGTATGTACATATGAGAAACATTACAATTTTTCAATTAATATTATGAAAAATTATGGTAAGTAATATTTTAACATTACATATTAATCATAATATAATATATAAAATAATTTTCATTTAAATATATTTATATATATATACATCATATATGTGGTGTGGTGTTGAAAAGATAGTCACATTGCTTTGTGAAGGAAACAATCTAAATAGACATGAACAATGTTATAATTTTTCTGTATAAAAATTAAGATGATGTGTAAAAATTTTAGGATATAAATTACTTCATGAATATATTAATTAATTAATTTATATTAAATATATTTATTAACTATATAAGTATAATAATCTATGTAAATTGTTATTAAACACAAATCACATCACTTTACGAGGTGGTAGTATACTGTACACACTAGCGACATTATCATAACTTCTGTTTAATGGATATTAAAATGTTATATGAGATATAATGAATACATAGGTTTAATTGTGTTATAAATATAATTTATATTTACCATTATACCCATCCTTATGAGTTGGTAATGGAAAAACAAACGACATTAGTTTGTGTGGTGGTAGTCCACCGCACACACACAAATGATAATTTCATAACCAATTTGATTTAAGGGTGAAAAGATTTAAGTAATTAAAATAATATAAGAATAATTATTCTATATAATATACCTCTATTATAAAATAATCATGGTCTATTATTAATTTATACAGGTGGATGAAAAAAATAAATATTCACATTGAATAATGTTTCCTCTTCTTTGTGTATTCTCTTTTACTTTGAGAATAAATCCTCCCTATGATGGATTTCATCAAATAATAAGACTTATAGGGTCATAATATGGACCTTTAAATATTTTTTTTGGTATGTATTATCTAAAAAAATTGTTTTTATGGTGTTAATAAGTGGATATACATGTGACCTTTTTAAATGTGAGGTGAGTGGCGCACAATAATTTTAGAAAAGAAAAATCTGTAACCTCATTTTTATCATTAAAAACAACGATATAATTAAATTAAAATCGATATTTATTCATTTAATGTTCTAAATATATCACTTTAATATATTTTAGACAAATATTTATGTTATTTTGACCCCGAACATTTTAGATTATCACATATTAAATCAATTTTTACCTTAACCATATTAAATTATTTTTTCTATTTTCAATATATATATTGGTGAAAAATTATGTTTAAAATATGAGATAATATAAATAATCCTTATTTAAAATATTAAATCCATTTTTATGAATTCTATTCATATATTGGGGAAAACTTAATTTAATATTATTCTTGTATATGTGATGAGAATGTGGGTTTTCAAAAAAAATTATTTAGAACATTATTATGTTTTTATATCAAAATTATATCATAAATTGATTTCAATGACTTATATTGGATTAATATATATAAATATATATATAATGGAATTTTTTTTACCTTTAAATCAATTAAAAAATTATTACATAATACATTATTTAAATTAAATTTCAATTTTGAATTATAGTTCAATATTTATCGTTATTAATTAAAAATGAATCATTTTAGAGAAAGTCCAAAGAAATAACCTGATGATAATTTTGATATTATTATTTTAAAATTATATATTATTTTAACAAATAAAATTTAACAATATTAGGAAAAAATAAATTTTAAATTATATTCACAAAACCTGACTAAACTGTTATTTGAAAAAATAGAGTTTTTATAAAAATAAATCTTTTTCGTTATAATGATTATTGTTTTATTTAAAATCAATAAATAAATATATTATGGGTTAATTAGTTATAATTATTAATACTCACTAGATTCAAAGCAGGGTTATAAAAGTAGAAAAAATTATTGTTCTTTTATAATCGGGGATGCGTGTTCTCCAATCTATCGATGGGATTTGATTTAAAGAAATATATTTTGTAGGTATATTTAGTTTGGTGTTAGGTTTCACATTTTCTATCGAATAAAATGATATTATATTAGAGTACCAGGGTGTTATATTCTCTCAAACATAAATAAATTTCATCCAGGTAATTGAAACTTCATATCACTTATCTAGGTCATTATGTTTTAGAATTCATATTTTTAAAACCGAGAGATTGAAAGAGTTAATAAAACATCCTATTAATAAAATAGAATGGGAAAAATAATGGTAATATAGAATAAAACATAACTAGTTTTACATGTAGTAATTTATTGATGATATTTGAAGATATGGAAATTAATGAAAAGTGTAAACAAATTTAGAGACTGATATAGGTCATTGATCATATGAAAGTTAACAATGAATGAAATGTTAAGCACCTAAAAAACATAAATATGTGCTGGTTTAAAATATTTCATGATTAGTAGGAAATGAATGTAATAGGAAAAAAATTAATATTATTTTTCTAATTTTAATAAATTATTTTTCTGTATAACAATATAGGTTAGTATACGTAATTTATATGTCTCAATTAAAATAGAAAAATTTAATCCTTTGGTTGTTCTCAAATCAATTTTTATTTCATCACTTATTCCAATAAATGAGTATATAAAAATTTAATGCCTAATAAAATAAAAGTCAATTTTAACGGATTTTAATATCCAAAATAGAATGATATGCCATTCGTTTTATCTCTAGTTATTATTAAGAGAAAATGGTTATTACAAGTTATCCAAATGCCCTAATCGCAATATGGTGAATTAATACAATAATATATAAAACCTCAAACAATTTTAAACTTAATCCATTTCATAAATGGTTATCCTAATGAAATATTCCAAATGAACAAGATACAAAACATTTGAAATTAGATCACTAAATTTCCAAAATGATCTTATCCTTAATCTTTCAGAATACACGAATTAACTCTTAATTGTCGCATACCTACCATTTGAATACATTCGTCTTGAATGTTCGTGAAACACAGTAAAAACCATAATTAAAATATGACCTTATTGAAATCATGGATGGTTATTTATTATATAAAATAAATCATGGATTATTTCATAGTTTTTTTAAATAACAAAATATTAATTACTTAATTAATGAAAATACAAACCACTTTAGCAATAATTCAATAATTAGTTCCTAGGTAGTTAGTAATATACAATTTTGTTTGTCCTTATCAAATATATCTTTATTCCGAAATCATTATCTTGACATCAAAAACATATCACAGTTTATCTTTCCCTCAGTCATGTGTATTCTAATAAGTTTAACATGTCAATGAATCATTTTACTTAGTCATATATAGTAATCAAAATACTATTTAAAATTGTTTATGAAAATAAACAATCCATATACATTTCATTATTCTTATATCCAATATATCATTGAAGAATACTACACAAAAGAAATTATTATTGAATCCAAATAGAAGAAAATTAATCATTTTACTTTTCCTGTGAAATACCTTAATCATGATCATGATACATTATATTTTTTGAGGTACATTCCATTGATGCTTTAGAAATTAATTTACATATTCTCATATATTCATTCATTTGAGGCATTTTAAATTAAAAATGTTTTTAATTACCTTAAATATACAACCATGATAATATTTCTCTCTAAAATTAAATCATTATTTCATTAATTTTGTGCAGACACAAGTGTGTTTCATTCAAAAATTATTACATGGGGGAAAATATATCATTCCATTCATATCATTATTTATTACTTTAATTTATTTCATATTATTTAATTTCTTCCATTCAAATCCATAAAAAAATAGATTTCACCCCCTCTTTTTTTATCAAATGAAACTATGTAGTCATATGATGATAATGTTTGGGGGACTAATTCACTACAAAATACAGTATCAATACCCCAAAAGAGACAATAATAATTAATATTTAAATTACATGAAATTATGATGTTCCCATTATTTATTCTATGAGATAATTTTAAATTTTGGAATGCACAAAACAAGATCATATCATTATGAAACATAATATATATTCCAAAAACATGTGAAAAAATTAACCCAAAATGAAATCATTATACATTGGGAATATTTTAATCATAAAAATGGTTTCCATGAGGATATCATTATGATCAAATAAATTGAAAAGATTTATAATAAAATGTGAATTATTCTAAAAATATCTCATAGGAGTATCAATCCATGTGTGCAGTAAGGACCGTTGTCATGTAATAGGTGACAATCGGGTCAATTCCAAAGTGCCCTTTTTTGGAGTTATTAGACATAGATATCTCAATGAAAGAACTACTTCAACATATATTATCCATACAAGGATTTATTTATAGGAAACACCTTATAATATAGAACTAATCTAATTTTTAGGATGTTCTTCTATATTTATCATTAGAGTCATTTAAAAGGATATTACCAATAATCTATGTTTTAATAAATCTAGTTGTCAAGGTTTCAAATAAATGTCCGATAATACCATTTATAAAAAACCCAACCGTAGTATACTTGATCTGGTGTCCACATTATTACATTTGAATAAGATTCAAATAATCACATCCCAATGGATTGAATAGTTTTGTAGTATTCAAAAGCTAGATACATATATGATTCTTTAAGTACATTTGAAAACAAAAATTACAACATATTTTTTAGATAATAACATTATCTCATTTTGTTTATCATTTCATATCAAACATTGTACATATCATTGATTCATTTGAAAGTACACAAAACAAGGGTGAAGTCAAAAGCCCAATAAGGGTTATGTTATTAATAATCTACCATTAATAATTAAGAATAATAGAAAATGATAGGTAAATAATTGAACACACATGCCATTTAAGTAACAAGAATATCATGATCAGATAATTCATAATCAATATGGAATGATAAATGATGTTATTCATATTCCATTTATGTAACTCTTATTTCATGATATAGAGTAATCAATATACAAAGGTAAGTAACTAAAAATAATGATATTTAGTTAATAAAAAAAGAATAGAATTAATAAATAGATAATATATTTTTTGAAATATGAAGGATAATAATAATTAATTTTTTAATGAGAAAAATACAGAATTATTCAAAATCAACTCAGAGTAACGTTATACCTCTACTATAAATATATATCCTCTGAATACTTATGAAATGTTTTGTAGGCGTACACCACTAACATATTTAACTATGGATATCCAATTGATTCAGCTCATGAAATAGGGTGATGCATAACGGAGATATATATAACAAGACCCCTACAATGTCTTCATATCTAAATCATTCATACATTATTCAATATTTGATTTATTTCACAAACAATGTTACATACCTTCAAAAATATGTATTGAGTAATGAATACAAATTTATAATTTTTCCCCATTTAAATAAATTTCATTAAATAAACCACCATACAAATAAATGATAAATTTATTAATAAATAAACATATATATTATATATTATATATATATTTTATGGAGGTTTAATATTTAATGATTAGATGTAAGTGAATATTTGATGGAATGTTAATGAATACCAAAATGTTTTGAAAAAGTGAATTTTAATACATCCCTTGGTCAAAATGATCATAAAACATCCATATATATAATGATCATATTATAATTCTAATATATACCCATCAGAGTATGAATATTGGGTTTTTGTTGATTAATATATATACTATAAAGTATCTATAGAAACATTATTCAGAAAAATATCATTCTAGTTTTGAAAAGTAATTTTTAATACTATAAATTCACAAAAACAAATTGAAAATATTTTTTTAATATAGCCCTTGAAAATTATAAAAATATGTTTTAAAACATCTGACTGTCCATGATATCTAATTTTATTTTCACTCTATATATAAAAAAATAATAATTCATTTCACTTTTTTAGTAAATTCAAAATTTGAATTATTTCAAAAAAGACAATAACATTTTTCAACACACATTTTGAAAATGTTATAAATGTATAAAAATTTATTTAATAAATATTTTTTATATGGTTGAAAATAATTTTCATTTTTTTAGATAATATGGTTTTGGAAGAAAGAAGTTTTTTTTACTTTTTAGAGAGATGAAGTTACCTTTTATTAGAAACATTTTATCTTGTTTTTTAATAACCAATGGTAAGAAAAATATTACAAATAAATGGATGTATCATGAATAAACATATTAAAATGAAATGAAATTTATTTATTATACATTTATAAAAAAAATTATTTCAACTAAAATTCATGTATAAACAATTTCAATTAGAATGATATTGTAAAAAAACCATTAATATGATCATACAATTGTGGTGAGAAATAATTAATGAATTGATTATTATATAAAATTTTAATCCACACAATGAATTTGGAAATTTAAAATAATGTAATAAATTTAACTACCAACATAATATTTTAATATCATCGATGATGAAGAACTAATAAAAAACAATGAAAATAGACCAAGTTATGAATTTATTAACATCTTGGAAACTTTTAATTCAAATAAAATTGGTTGAAATAATTCTAATTGAAATATAAACTAACAAGAATTACTAATTATTAATAATATAAATTTCAAATGGTATTTTTATAAACTATATAATATAAATTGGTGCATAACATACAAATGTTCCTCAATGGAAGGGAATTGAGTTAGAATGCCTTACCTTGTGCTTCCTTTTGGTTGAAAAATTTTTAACCTCCAGTATAGTGGTTTAAAACAATTCATTGGCATATTACATAATCATATTAGTATTTATATTATAACATGCTATATTTTTATAATAATTAATCAATTTTTTTAATAATAATTAGTTATATTAATTATTTGAGTAGCTATTTTTTTCTGATTCGGTATTTGTTAAATAATTTATAATTCATGTGAATATTATATAGTTACATCATCTCCAGAATAATAATAATGAAATAATTTTCATATCTATCCATAAATTATTATTTTAAAAAAATCAATAATGATTTTTTTGGGATGTTTGGAATGTTTTAATCATGGATATAGTAGGTCATACGCACGCATGAGTAATGTTTCCATTTTTCAATGATAATTAGGAAAATAATGTAATATATTAACATAATATAATGTTAAAAACATAATATGTAGAATATTATTTCATTTAATATACTTATTTTTTTCATTAATGTTGTTTGGTGATGAAAATAGATTCACATCACATTGTAAAGATGGTAATCCAAACATACAAAAATGATGTTATCATTTTTCTGTGTAAAAAATGTTATATTTCATTTTTAGAATTATAAATATGTCATTAATATCATTATAATTTAATTTATATCACAAATATAAATTAAATTTTAACTTATTAAATTCAAAGTAAATAATTTGTGAAAAACAAATCGCATCACTTTGTGGGGGGTAATACGTCATACACATGAGGACATTATTGTCTCTGTAAAAGAATAGAATGTGAAATTGTATATGAGATAAAATGAATCCATAAAAATAATTTTGTTATAAATATAATATATATATGTATATATATATATATACTTTATATCAATAATCATACCCAACAATTAGTGGCATTAATGGGAAAACCATTGACATTGGTTTGTGAGGCGGCTAGCCGTTGTACACCTGAATATGCATTTTGTAACATATTTGAATGAAGTAGGGATGATTTTAGTTCAATAACATAATATATAAAAATATAACTATATATCGTATAATGTGGTTATAATATCATCTTGTATTATTACTAATTAATGGATATGGAGGATGAAATAAAATAAAAATACTCGTTGAAGAGTGTTACCTCTTCTTTAGTTGACATCCTTAGGATTTGGCCAAAATCCTTCCTAAAAAATATTTTTTCCTATAATTAGGATTATATGATAAGGGGATTTATATTTTTTATTTATTGGGTGGGTATTGGCCAAAATAAAAGGTTTTTTACATTTGACGATTTTATGATAGGGGACCTTTTATAAGTGAGGTAAGTGTGACCCTTGTAATTATTAAAAAGAAAAAAAAGTAGACATTTTTTTATCATGAAAATAGGGACCAAAATGGATTAATAACTATAATTATTAATTATATGGTATAAATATTTCAATGATTTATATTTTAGATATGTTTTTATTTCATTTTAATCTTTATAGTCTTAATTTAATCCTTAATAAATCAATTTTTACCATTAATTTGGTAAATATTTTTTATTGTCTTAACTATACATTTTGGTAAAAAACTATGTTGAACAAAATATATCATATAAATTAATATGATTAAAATTTTGGAATAATTTTTTTCATATTCCATTAGATTTACCTGGAATATGAAATTAAAAATTAATTCTATGGACTTTACATTAATGTTGGGTTTCAAAATAAAAATGTTTCAAAAGTGTATCATTTTTTTATACAAATTGAACATAAAATTATTAGAATATTATAAATTGGATTAACAAATATATATATATATATATAATTGAACACATTTTAATTTAAAACCAATTGATAATATTACTAAACATTGTAAATAATTTAATTGAAAATGCATTTTTCAATTAAATTTAGTAATTTTCACTATTAATCAAAAAATTAAACTTTATAGAAATATCCCAAAAATTAACCCAATTATAATTTTTAAATTATAAATTATAAAATAAATTTAATATTTTCTTATAAATTATAATAAAATTGTGATAATTAATTTCAAATTATTTTTGAAAAACATGACTAAACCGTCGTTTAGAATAAAAAATTACATTTTTTCAAAACAATCTATTCTTCTATTAAATAATTCTTATCATATATATAATAAATATACAAACATAATATTTATAATTTAGTTAGTATTATTAATACGTAAAATTAAACTAACAGTTAATAATGATATATTATATTAAATTCATTCTGACTCAGGGTCTCATGTTCCACAAGATATTGAAGAGATTAGTTATAATGAAATATATTTTTGGTGTTGTTCAAGATTACTGATGTATGCCACACATTATATCAATTAAAATTTTATATTTTTAATTTTAGTTTGTTATATTCTCCCCACATTTAATAAATTTTTTCATCAAAATTTAATTTTTCTTTTTGTAATCATGGGTTTTATATTTGAAAAATATTTTATTGAAAATAAATATCATTAAAAGGGTTAATACAACTTCCCCTTAATAATAGAGAAATGGAAAAATTAATTTTATAAGGAATAAAAAAAATTTCTTTACATATAGAATCACATTAGTGTTAACTGATTATGTGGACATGGATGAAAATCCAAAATAATTATATTGTGTGATATAGGTCATTGATCATGAGAAATTAAATGATTAATACAATGTTTTGGACCATAAAACCATAAATCTATGATGATTTAAAAGAAAACATGATTCATCAGATATAAATATTATAGGTCAAAATTTTTGTATCAAGACACTTTTCCAAACTTTTATGTATAATTTTACTATTTAAAAATATAATGAAATATTGATGATATGTTTCTATTTCATAAAAATTATTATTTTATTATTCTTTAGTCAAATTCAAATTTATCACTTCTTCCAAGAAATGAACGTTAAAATTTTATTTTTTTGTCTAATGCACTAAAATTCAATTTTAATTGATTATTAAATACATAATATAAAAATATTTAATTCCTTTTATCTCTAATTATTATTATGGAAAATGGTTTTTAATGGTTATCCAATATGCACAAATATCTATATAATTAAGTGATAGAGTAATCAATATAACCTCATAAAATGTTCCCTATAAACCATTTCACAAATCTTTATCCTAATAAACTCCCAAAAAATATAATATTTAAAAAAAATAGGAATAAAGTAAAAAAAATTCAAAATTATCTTATCATTTATTATTTCGAAAAAATTATGCAGCTCATAATAATCACATATAAAACATGTGAATACCTTCATCGTGTCTTATCTTAAAACATAGTAACTACCTAAATTACAATATAAACATATTAGAAAATTTATTGATTTCATATTACTCAAATGAATCACATATATTTGGATAAACTCCAAAAATCCAAATTTGTACTTATGTCCATCAAAGATAACTTAAATCAATTTCTCAAAAAATCATTATTCAGTTTCATGGAAGTCAATACTCTCCAATATAATTTATCATTTTAAGTCATTCCATTGTCCAAATATCATTATCTCAAAATCATGAAAATATTTTGTATTATATTTCCCTCAATATTGTGTTTTCCAATAAGTTCAACTTATCACTGAATCATTTTCCAAGGTCATTTGCATCATTCGACACATGCATTCAAATAAAAAATAAAACGTATATTCCTTATTAAATTTATTATACATAGAGCCATTATATCATTTATTTAATACTCAAATTATATTATTCATTAATCAAAAAATAAAAAATTTAATCATTCCACTTATTGTTCAGTAACAGCATAATTTGGACCATGACATATTATCATCTTGATGGGTATATTCATTTTACATTTTGAGACATTTATTACTGTAGTTCACATTATCCTTAGAGTTTTAGAAATCAAAATTTTAAATAAAAGTCTCATTCCCTTTTAATAAAAATCACAGTGGCCTATCTCACTACACAAGTAGAAAACATCATTTTCTATTATGCATGATCTAGGTTGTTTATTTCCAAAATTATATCATTTGGGAAAATCATTATTTTCCCACTTCCCTTTATATGTCTTCTTATCTACCATCATATCCTTATATTTCCTCACATATATTTCATAAAAAATATAGACTTATTTCTCTATATTCTAGGAACATTTACTCTTATAATGAGAATGTTTAGAAGAAAATAACCCCTCAAAATATTTTCTTATAATCACCAATTTAATTTTCATTATTAATTTTTTGATTAGGTCTATTGATGTGGTTAATTTTCCTTCTTCTAGTAATCATTTATTAGTGGTCAAATACATTTGATTACATGTTATCATTATGAAACATTATATTTAATCCCAAAATTCTGAAATACATTACTAGATTTGAAATATTTACACATAGATAATATCATTCTCATACTAATGGTTTCATTGGAGATATGTTGTTTCACAAATAAATCATAAGGGTTTGTAATGAAAATGTGAATTATCCTTAGAATATACCACAGGAGTGTCAAACCATATGTCTAATAGGGCCCATTTTCATGAACAGTGTTTTGATCAGGTCAATCCCAATGAACCCTTTTAATGTCATTACCCTACGTAACATAGTTCTAGAACAAAATCCACACGTAGTATCTATAGTGGGATTTATTTTTATGAATAAACACATAATATATTATTTTCCAAATCATTATTATGTTCTTATATGTATACCCTCAGAATCAATCATAGATTTATTATCCTTAATATCTGTTTTACTAAATCTAGTTCCCATGTATTCTCCTAAACATCCTATGAAAACAATTGTAATTTATCTGACTTGAGTTTCCCAGTGACAATGTATTCATTATTAAATTAATATAATATATATTTAATATATTCTCAAATTATATAATTGTTTAGTAGTCTTGGTAAACAAGATACAAACATAGGTATTATATTACATTATAAAACAATTATTAAAAATTATTATTTTAGAGAATAACAATATTACCTCTAGAATATCCTTGAATTTCGATAATAGTAAACTTCATGTACTATTTGAAAAGGATACTAAATAGGAGTGAAATCAAATTATCAGATATGGTTACATTCATTTGATGTTATCAAGAATCAATAGGCATAATCAGACTGGGTAGGTAAATAAACAGAAATCATTTAATTAACATGACAATCATTAATAGATATTGAAAAATATATATAAAAATTGAATATAACTGAAAACACATTCCATTTAAAACAATTCCAATCATGATAAGATATGGTATAATAAATTTGTAAATGTAAATAACTAAAACCACATGTAATTTAGTTCAAAAATTGAGAATGAAATTAATCTAGAGAAAATATAATTTCTAAAATGTCAGGGATAATAATCACTAAATTCAGAATTATAGAAATTAATATTTTTATTTATTATATTAGTAACATGATACCTCTACCATAAATATCTATTCTTAAAAATGTTTACAACCAGTGGGTATGTATACACAAAAACCCATTTTTCTATGGCTATCCAACTTAATTTTCTCCGTGAGACCTGTTAATGCATTAAGTGGCTATCTATAATCTACTCTAACCAATTTTTATATGTCATGAACCTGCCCAGATTCCCTGGTAACCCGATAAGTAATCAATCATTGACATATCCCAAAGGTAATTTCTGATCCCCACGGGTTTGTGACCCCCACCTGACATCATTCAATATGAATACATGAGTAAATTTTCCAAAAACACAATTAAAAAAATATAGATAAATCATTATATATGCATGAAGAAATCCATTGTTAGAAATATATTAGAATTCAAAAAGTTTTATACAATATAGATAACAACCACAAGTACTAGAAAAATAAGATAAAACACATGTCCCATTGGATGAAACTCATTATTCATAACGATCAACAACTAGAACCAACATCAAGTGCTGCATTACCCATACACCATTGGGAAAATCTAAAAACAGCCAAAGGAGTAGTTAGGTTTTAGCTAAAATCCTAGTATGGTCTCACCAAGGAATCCATAAAAAGATGACACAATTAAATAACAAAATAATTCTTTCAATTTTAATATGTGATTTCATGGTATTTTCAAATCATTTTTAATAAAAATGATGATTTTATAATCAATTGATTGAATAATTTATAAATAATAGATTAAAAATTATTTTCTATAAAATAATTATATAAATTAATATAGAAAGCGTAAATAAATGTACAAATAATGGAGTACATATCAAAATTATCACAAGCGAGCAAGATGGTCATCTAACTAGAAGTATAAATGTTCCTAGATACTAGATCCTCAGAAACCCAAAGGTGAATCATTATAATATGTGTATTCACATTTCCCTTAGACATTGGTCATAGATGAATCATCACCATCCCATTATGGATTTGACCTACTGAACTTGGTTCTATATTAGTTATAAAGAATCAAAATTGTATAATCTCAATAACTCAAAAATAGCCTTGGCCTTCATCTAATGTGACAATGAATCAATGATGGGGAATTTATTTCAAAACTGTTCAAAATAAAATTCTCACTATTTATCCATTTAATTATGCCAATTTATCTTTAAAAACTAGGAAATGATTTTTTAATCAAATCATGACTTTTTTAAGATAAACCAACTATGTTTCGATCAAAACCATTTTATTCCATTTTCATCTAATATGAATTTTTAATCAATTTCAAATTAAAATTTTAGAATTCAATTTCATAATATTTTCCCCCAATTTAAATTCCATGATCTTCAATCAAATAAAAAATAAAATTTAAATCTATAAATAAATTTTAAAATTTTTCAATCAAATCCAAAATCACACCTTAATTCAAGGAGATACAAGAATTAAATGCACACATGGGGATGATCATGTTTCCTTGGATGATTATGGTGTTAATGGTGTTTCTTCATTTTGGAAGAATATTAATTCACATTGAGATATTGATGTCATACTGTGGGTTATTTAATTATGATATTTACATCTTTTTATAGTATAGAAATATAAGGTGGAGCATTCGTGCATCATTTTAGGAACATAAGATATATTTCCATTGTCATTGTTATCTATATACCATGATTATTTGATTATGTTCAATGATTATATGTTTACCATGTTTACATGAATATTTTTAATGATTATGTTATATAATGAATTGGTTATTAATTAGTGTGAATATTTTTGTTCCATGATTGAATTATTATTCTAAATGCTTATCTATGCACCATAATTGATTGGTTATAATAATGTTCAAATATATTCTCTATTAATGTGACTTCTTCATATGTTGTGATTATGGTATCTAGGTTGTAAAATAATGGTTGTACATTAACCTAAATCTTTTTTTTAACATTTCTCAACGGTAATATTCTATGTATCCAAGCATAATTTCCTCAAATAAATTAATTATTTGTAAATGGATAATAAACTAGATTGGGTAAAATTATTAAAAAGGAAAAAGGGCTTGAAATTGAATATATTAAAACAAATGATTTCTTATGGATATTAGTTAAATGGGAATTTAATTGTAACATATAGTGTGTTTCTTCTATATCATTGGAATGAATACATCCATATCTGAGTCCAGATATCGAATCTCTTTAATAAAATCAAATGAAATATGAATTTTATCATCTAAATGGGATGCCAATTGTTACTTATGAAGGTTTTTACCTTCAATAATTTTGAATGGTGAAATGACTAACTAAATTCTTATTTATTACACATCTCTTATAGGTGAGTCTTAAAATTACTTTCTAATGAGATAAACCTACTATGGGTGTTTGAGATCCATATATATTGTTTTACAGGGGTTACACTGAAGTGGGACTTTAACTGTAATTTACAAAGTTTTGACATTTTAAATTTAGATATTCTTCATTGCATAACTAATCCGTAGTTGACATGATGGAACCCAAGTAGGTCATCTTTATCAATATTTTAATTTGAACATAACCCCTTGGAAGTATTTTTTTAATTTTTAAGGATAGTTATATATTATCCAAAAAATAATTATATGGGGTAAATTTTGAATTTAGGGCAGAATCGTACTAAACATGTTACCTTTTTTTGATAAATCAAACTTTTTAAACATTTATCATTTTTTACATGTCATTTTTTTAATATTATAATTATAACCTAAAAGGTGTTTTTTACGACAGCTTGGAATAAAACTTATCATTATCTAATCCATGTTTTGGGAATATATAATTATATAAATAATTGTTAAAAAATTATTTTCGAAATAAATTTTATAAAAAACTATGATATGATAGATTTGTAATGTGGTAATTATATTTTTATATTCACATCCGTTCTAATTGGTACATGAAATCACCTATATCTGATTGTGTTTAAATGTAATAATGAATGTGTGGTTATTAAATGGTGTTAAGATGACCTTTAATGGTGCTAATATCATGGACCCTCATGTATGTTTTTGCATTGGTTTTTCATTGATTGATACCTTAGATGGAAAGGAAGAAACTTCCAATAGGACTCAGTAGTTTTTTGGGATGTTGTAAATATATAGGATAGGAGGTATATCCTTGTAGCTTTTTAGGTGTGACATGACATTATAAAATTATTTATTAATTGAATGATGGGTTATCACATTTTGGTAGCATCCATGAGGATATGAAGCTAGTAGCCTTTTGAGCTAAGATTCTGGACATGCTACGGGTCATTCCTTGATACTTTATTTTGGTATGGAATCGTAATTTACTACAAAATATCCTATAGAGAATGGTGGTTTTCCTGAGAGTTAAACCACAAGATGATATTTTTATATATATATGACCATTGATTTTAATCCAATTATTATTTTTAATTTATATCATGACCATATAGGGATAATTTCATTATGAGGATGTCTGAAGAGGATCTAGACCTTATAGGCTGATGCTAAGTAGGTGATGTCAATATGCCCTAATTGAATTATATTGATTCTTATAGATCAGTGATATATTTAATAAAATAATTATACCTATTTATTCATAGATTACTTGTGTGTTGGGTTCAATTTAAATGATTCACTAATGTGTGATGTTGTTCTCATGTGAGAGAGAATATCGCTAGTTTGATAGGCCCAATGGCCCTATTTTTGTGTTTTAATCATTAGATATGGATTGAATAACTAGAGAGAATTTTATTTACTCATATCATAGTGGGCCAGTATTGTTAGAATTTTGAAGGAAACCAAAGAGAGATGTTGGACGAATGGTTACTAGTGCATTTTTAAGAGATGATATGGATATATGATCATTTCAAGACTGATGTGTGTAAGATTTTTTTTCTTTGATTTTGGTATAGTTTCTTGTGGTTTTCATGGAAAATCATGGAGTTCTTGGTTATTGAGACTTGATTTTTTGGAGTTGAGTTATGAGTACATATCCCAGTTGACTAGTGGTGTTGTATTAGAAAGTAAATTTAAATTAATGGTGCCATTATATGGTTGAAAATTTTGATATTAGCACCATAGAAAGGTGCCAAATATTTTTGGGATATTTCATTATTGAACATAAAGGGTTGACAACTGATTTCCATATAGCATGTTCTACATTTCTTTTCTATTGGATAATGTGTATGTGCATGTTTAGAGTCTTGAATTGGGTGGTATGGGGTAATACACCTATTTTATATGAGGTATTTTGTTTTTGATGCTTTCATGAGGTAACTAATGAATAGTAGAATAGTGGGAAGATGGGTATAAGTCGAGGATCAAAAATTTCAAATTTGATGCTTGTAAGAATAGTGTCTTGTGGAATTGGCACAATTTAACGATAGAACCATTGTTATACGGGGTAATTTTAAATTGAACCAGGTTCCATGATAATGTTGACCTATGTGTGGACCTAGAATCACATTATTTGAAGACATTGTATCAATATTTTGTTAATGGAAAATAAACCCCTTTTTGATTATATTGTGGAAATCTATGAATGATTGTTTTTCACATCAGGGGAATTATAGTGTCCTATTAATCATAGAAATTATTTTATAATATAAAGAAGTAATTTTGGGTGTACTAAGAGAGGAATCGGTTATAACAAAATAAATATTACGACATATATATAAATTTATCGAGGAACTCAATGTGAGTTTTTCTCAAGTAATGGTAAAGTTAATCGATAAGGTGGGGAGTACACAATTGTTTGAATGAGGGTGATGAAACCTATAATCAGTTGAAACACAATAGAAAACATGGTTTGAATTATCCATATCTGAGACTGGGTGATGTTAAAATTTAAATTAACCCACAAGGATGAGTGGGTTTTTATCCACACTAGTTATTATTTCAATCGATTGATGGATCATGGGTTGTTCTAACCATAATATTTGTTTTGTTTATGTGATGAAAAGGATTCTACTAAATAAGGGTGTGATATTTTAGTCATTAGTGGGTGAACCTCACATGATGATAGTCATGATATCATGATACCATATTTTGGATGGATTTATTGGCCCGATTATTTCATTTATAAAATGAATAAAGAGTTTTATATTTTTCTTGGTAAATTCCACCCATGAGTTCAAGGGATGTTTTGTAAACTATTAGTTAATTCATTGATGACTATGGTCATGGAAAATAATCTCTATATGGGATTATATTGTTTTTAGTGACACATTTATTCCAAAGTAGTTTTCCCTTGGATGGAATAATAGAAACCAGTTTTTTCTATAACTCAACAACCAAATGTGATACAGAGGTTGGGATCTATCATTGGTTCTAATGTGTGGACTTACCATCAATGAACTGACATTTCCAATATAAAATATGTTGTATGTACAATCATCAATGAGTTATATATACTCTAGTAGTATGATTCTGTGTTTACCTTAGAAACTCAATCGTAGTTGGTTGATGGATATTTTATGATTACAAAAGGAGGATGGATTGAATTTTACAACTATTTCATGTAGTTGCATTAAAACAAAAATGAATAGGAGAGTTTATATCTAGGATAAATCACTTGAAGTTGGTTATGGGATTTGGTGAGAATTCATGAAGTAATCTCAATGTGCCTTTGATTTTTAGAATTAGGCAGTCATTTTTATTATTCATCAATAGTTCATGGTGGGGTTTTTGGGTTTGAATGTGGTTAAACTAAGAACTTTTGAGTGGATGATTTGTGTGGGGAGGAGGCACATCGGTCACACAGTTGGGATGATATGGCTGAAGATTAAGAGTTAGTATTTCATTTCATATGAAAAAAGGGACTTCCTAGGTTAAGATATGTCAATTTTAATTTGATCATTAAGTTCAAATATTAGAAAAAATAAGGTGCATTCATATTTTATTAGGTGTACCAAGTTGATAATCCTTTAAGAATATTTGATAATATGTTAAGGGTGTGTTTGTATAATGATATTTGATGGTGGGAGTATTTCATTTAAGAATTGTTCTTTGAAGCCTAGAATCTATGGTGGGAAGTTCCATAATTTATTTTATTAAAGAGAAGATTAAATGATCAAATCTCAGGTTAGGCATGATTGTGTATGATTCCATACAATTTTATACCTATAGATTAGTGCATTTAGTAGAATTTGAGAATATATGCACCTTGTGTCTATGGTGATGATTAGAGATTCTTTAGAAATTTTAAAACACAATCTGTTTAATTGAATAGGAGTTAAAATCATAGTTAGTTCAAGTTATGTTTCATTGTTCACCAAGTATTTTTATGGAGTAGTAGTTCTAAGGTGGGGAGGTTGTAATATACAATTATATAGAATGCGTTCGAAAATAAAAAAATGGAGTTTTATTTTTGTTTGGAGGATGTAATAATATTAAATCTGAAATTATGAATATCATTTTTATCCTTTAGACACTCTTATGTATAGATTACGTATATATTTGAATTCTTGAGATTTTTCTTTGGAATTTAGATGTGTTTTAGAATAAATCTATTATAAATTCCTGGTTTGGTTTTTATTGAAATGGGAGGCACATGGTTAGCTCAGGGTTATTAAAATCTAGGAACCTTAATCCAAAAAGTACTATTGGGCATGGAATGTATTTTAAATGTTGAACTAGAGGCTACATGACAATGAGATAAATGTACAAAAAATAGAATTATATAATCACCTGATATGTTCATTGTTGGTATAACCTTGTGTCTAGCTATGTGAGGGGGTGAGACATTGGGTTATGTTAAGAACACTAGTTGCACATATATTATCTGATAATATTAATTAACATGAGATATTCCTTTATAAATTTATATTCCCACTTATAAAATGTTTCCATCATCTAATTGGGCCACTTAAATATGTTCAAAAATATAATTTTTTATCTCTAGTCCTTAAATGTGTTTTATAATATTCTTCCCTCGTTTAACTCAAGGTCACCCCAATGTGTGCCTTACATATTTTTATCTTACATATATTGGTTATAATTGTTTTAGTCTATTTTTATCTCCTTAATATGTGTGGGAATCGTGGAAGTTATTCATTAACTCATCTTTGTCCATTTCATTGATTCTTTTTTGTATGGAATATAATTTCCATTGAGTCTCATATTACAATTATTTAGGGATTTTTTCAATTTACACTATTTATATCATTATGGGTAAAATATAATCCTAGTAAGTTATGAATTAAACTTCCTTTGTATATGGTAGTTAGTCTATGGATTTCACCTTAATGTTTAATCATTTTATAAAATTTCATTACTATACGGCACATTGTACATTCCATGTGTTGCTCCCAAAATGTGTAACTCCTATATTTATTTCTCATGATTATGAAATAAGTAATTTATCAAAATCATTTAATTTTTTGTATGAAGACACCATAACAAGAACTACCCATTGGGTTTTTCAAATAATATCCCCATGATGAGAAATGTTCTTTTTTTCACTTAATCCCCACAATGTGTGATTGGCCTCACTCATAAAATGAAAATTTATTAAATAATCATAAATGAGCAGAATGAATGAATTTATGGATTATATAATTATCTAATCATGTTAAATTATGATTTTTACCTTTAGAATAAATGTTAATATAATGAAATTTGATATTCTATACTTAAATTTCAATAACTATGACTATGAGTCCCCTTACACCCAAACATTTTGATTCGCGTTTTTTGACACACACTTTGGTTGTGTGACAATAAAAAATTATTTTAAACATATTTCTTATGAAAACAAATACCCTCTAATGGTTTGTTTTATTATATAATTATTTATAATGATTAATAGATAACCTAAACAAAATGTTAAATGGATGATATAATTTTATAGAACTTATTCATTTTTATATGAATTATGATGATTGTGAATTTTCATGAATATTTTCCATAGACTATTTTTTTATTATTTAATTCAATAATATTATTTATTATAGTTTTCATTTTTTAATACATTATGTTTTTATATGGAATTCATCTAGCGGAATCATTTTATTAATGATATTATACTATTCCTTGAGTGATACTTGGATTCTTGATATATAATAGCTTGGATGGGCCCATACGTTAAATGAATTATGATAAACCTTGATAAATTATTGGTTCTTGATATAGAATTAATATTATGGGATCGAATGTTCCAGGAGGTTATATATGGCTTGTGAAATATTAGGTTCCTAATTTGTAAATGCTTGTATGAGATCAATGGTTACATAACATGATTTAATTTACTAGTGATAATTGCATTGCATTAAAAAATGATTTCCATTGGATCATATTATTAATTAGACTATTTATTTCCATATGTGAAACTTGAATTCTTTTATGTATTTCATTGGAGGGCTCCCAAGTCATGTGATATTACATTATTCATGATTTTTAATTAATTTACTCTCAAATTCTAAATATTTAATTTATAGAACACATAAAGACTTATATGGTCATCATTATATATGTCTGTCTTGGCCATATTCCATGTCCCCTCATGAGAAACCATATATGTATATATAGGTGAATATATATATATATAATGAACAAGTACATATTTTCCTTCTTTGGATGAAGCATGTAGATTTTTCCAGGTATCCCATGATAAATACAAGATGAACATGGTTAAAATATAATTTATAGATTTACTTTTTAAATACCAACACATTGCTTCATTAGGTTTTCCTAGACTTGATTGGATAAAATATCATTGATGGTGGCATATTATTTTTACACACACACTATCCGTACTTCCATCTGGTACTCAAACATATCTGATTGATAAAGGTCGGGATCATAGATTCTTCTTTTTGTTGTTATTACATATGTGCAAGGACATTCACTAACCTAACGGTTAATAATTTAATTGGTCATTCTCTTGGAATTTGTTCCTTTTTATTTATGTATTTTAATTGAATAAACCTTCTAAATTTATCATTTTATATATGTTTTCATTGTTATACCTTTTAGAATATAATCTGCATGCATGGTTTCACTATTTCTAACATTATAAGTTATCTATTAATTATTAATTATTAATTATTTTACATTACAGAACCATTAATTTATTATTTATTCTTAAGTATATTATACCGATCCATAGGGTAAAATGTTTTCACTATGCCTTCTTCAATCCATCAATATAGGTTAGAATCCTTTGGTTTGTGGGGAGGTGAACTTTAGACCATGGTTCCAACCATTCCATATACTATTTATAGACTGAATTGGGATGGGCTTCTACAATACATATCCATTTATAGAAGATTAGAATACCTACTAAATACTTTTGATAAAATTATACATCATTTTTCATCACAATAAATGTATAGTGACAATACAATTTTGGGTCGAACCTATGGTTAAACACAGTAAGAAGTGGACTCTCACATCAAGACCATTCTTTTTAGAAATTTCATGTATGTTATTTTTTTTTATATTTTCATATTGGTGAGTAAGGGTTTCTAAGATACTTTCAAAATTCTAACATGTAACATGGTTTTCATTTAAAAGAATGAATTTTTTAAAACCAATATAGTTGATTCACCTAACCACTATTTTTAGTAGAATCCAAATTAGTCTGTTATCTAAAATAGTAAAGGGTAAAATAATATACATGTTTAAAATAATGAATAATGTCATAATTTATTTATAAAACATATCACCATAATATGTGGATAAGGGAATGTTTGATATATATACCCATTGTTTCCTAATATTTTCAATTTCTATAGAAATAAAATTCATTAAAAATTAAAAAATAAGTATTTGAAAATGTAATTAAAACTAATATATAAAATTAACCCCCATCCTAAAAATTATAAAAACATCACTCATTAATTTTACTCACTAATATGAACTGAAATTATCTTCATAGATATCCAATATCACATATTTCAGTCTCCATTCAAATTCTGGATACCCAAATCCATTATTTCTATGAAGGTCCTTAAGGCCAGATTCGAACCTCACATGTATGTATTATCATTTACATAATTTATTTATCATAATACTATACTGATTTGGGTATATGAGTTAAAAATTTAATAAAATTTTATGTAAATAATTATTTTTATTCAATTGTGATATTATAATAAAATAAAATCATATTCTTAATTATTCATTCATTATAGAAGGTTAATATTTATGAAAATTTAAAACAATACATGAATGATGATAATAAATTTTCTTCATGGATGATCATAAAAACTCAAATATTTGTATTACATAATATGAATGATGATATTTTATCTTATTAATAGCACATGAATGGTAATATTTAAAATTATATTCTTTATTAAAGTAAATTATTTTTTAAATACAATTATTATAAATGAAAAAAATCCCAGATTATCCTAATTTTTTTATTCATGTCATACAGAAATGAAAAATGGTTGACAAAAATTCCATAAAATATATATATATATCCCTTCCTTAACCTATCATTATATAATGAAAATATTATCAACATGAAAAAACTGTAACTACGATACAAAAGAAATCATGCAACAAATAGAACAATTAGTAGACAGTGGTTAATATTGACAATGTACCGTTAATAAAAAAATTATAAAAATATATAAATGAAATATATTAAGTAAAAAAATATGTATTATTTTTATAATTAATAAAAGAAATTATTATTTTATTGAAAAATATGATTGATTATATTAGAGAATGTTTCAATCTAAGTTAAAAGAGTTCAAGAATAAATCACTCTTCATTAAGTCATACATTTTTTTTCATTCACAATAATTATAAATTTTTTTTTATATTTTAACTATTTTAAATATAATATTGATTTTTTTATTGGTATTTTTTATTTCCTTATCTTAATATTTTTTATTTATTGATTCATTCCTCAAGAGATATAATGTTGAAATAGATAACTCGGACTATTTAATTAGGGTATTTATCTTTTATAATTATATAATTTCTAAAAAAATATCAATTTTAATTTTTTGAAATGTAAAAAATGTATTATATTGTGAAATATATAAATTTATTTTATTTTATTTAAAATAAAATTTTATTAACCTTTTATTCATGTAGGTTACTTTTAGATTATTAAATATTATTGAAATTATTTCACTGAACTTTTATAACATTTATTATTTTACAATACATGTTTCTTATAATATTACATTATTTCACCTAAATATAGCATAATTATTATTTTTACATTTTAAAATAATAATTATATATTCAACGTGAAAATATTTGAAATTGATTTTGATGGTGAATTATATAGTTGCTTTTAAAACAATATTACCAAAAGTATAAGTAACACATTTCAGGATTTTTGTAAAATTTCATTTTCTTTCTCTATGAGAATAATCATCATTGGAAATTTTGATTAATGTGTCAACCTATAATTTAACAAAAGACAAGTTCCTTTTTCTGTTTTCATTTTTTATATCCTCTAATTAATTTTTTGTTTACTATTTTCATCATACCTTTTGAATATTTTATATAACCCATTTAATTTCAATGGATTAATCAATCATAAATTTAGTGGATTTATTGTTCATAAATATAGAGATTATATTTATATATTTATTATTATATATTGGGTGGGATCAAAATTATATATTCATCAAATTCACTGTGTATTTACTTACATTTCACGATATCACTATGTATGTGTGAATATGATGCGATTAACATTACCCACTATGTTATTCATGGAGAAGAAGTGGTTAGATTTTCCCACTTTGTTATGATGGTATTTTTAGAGAACCATTCGCATATGTTATGCTGTTTTTGGTCTTATGAATATCTCACACAATTAATCAGTGGAACCATGGATCATTATTAATGATCTCATAACTACACTTTATTATAAAATGGTATATGTTAAGAGTTCAATATAATCCATTTACCATTATAATCCATTAATCATGATTATGTTTATTATTTTTTTAATGATCTTATTCTATTAATGATTCCATTAATCACATGTTATTTATTTATTACATGATTATAATCTAAAGATAAATACTCGATGATTCATTGGTATTGGTCTACACATTTAGGATAATTTGACCTTATCAATTTTTATGATTCCAATTTCCCTAGGTGATAATGTATAATATTATATATGGTATATCTCTAATTTTTCCATGTATAATAATTTTTTCAGGATTATTTTCTTCTATATGGTAAAATGTTATTGTTATATAGAAAATCTCTATGGACAAAAAAATAATCCGTTATGGGATTGTGATTTAACAATGATTTGTAATGATAAATCATATAAATTGGATTAAAATATATGTATTGTGAATAATTATTTCTCAATGTAGAAATTTAGAATATAAATCATATAGATGATTTTATGAAAAATTGAATTACGCAATGATTGATTTTATAAATGTAGTATCTTGAAGATAAAATTCATAAATAACAAGGAAAAAATAAAACAGTTCATTAATTCAATGAAAAGTGATTGAAATAATGATAAATATGTTTTAAATGTGGTGATAAAATTCAATTTGTTATGTAATGATTTTTTTAGTATACTATGAAGATAATGAATCTAAATCCTAATTTAGTTACATTATAAAATATCTGATGACTACTAACATGTGTTTGATGGGAATCATTTATGATTTTATATAATTTTATAAAAAACACACATATAATGAAACCAAGGATATATCTATGGGTATTGAAATACAATTATTCAATATCCTTCTCATATGAATGTGTAAAATGTACTATACAATGACTACTATTTGAATTGAGTTATTGAAGATGGGAATAATTGAAAAAGTAGTCAATATATATTCATTTACATATGGTTGAAGATTTAAATATAGGGTTATATAACTAAGATTAATATCTTGTAATGATTTTTATGGGGAATAAAAAACAACAACGATATAGGGAATCAAATAAATAATAATGATCAATATTATCCCTAAAAAAAATAAAAAAGAAATGTATGAAAAATATATTGTTTTTTTCATCGTTATCCATTATAAAAATTTATATATTTTCTATAAGAATGGGTATCGTTCACAATAGTGTAAAATTAAAATACAGAATCAATATAGAATAATGTTACGTATATATTTAATACAAATTATAGTATGAGGATATGTTTATGATCATAATAAATAATTCTAATGGTATTTTCAATTGATTTAGAATAGCTTAAATAATTTTTTCCCTTGAAAATCACAAATTATTTTATTATATGATGAGTATTTTGTGGTGTGGTTATCCATAAATTCACTTACTAGTGATTAAATTTATTTTTTATGTGATTTAATGTTTTTAATATTTTTTAGATGCATTTTGAACTATCATAACATGATCACATATTGTTCATAGCGTATATTTCTCCATACAAAAAGTTGAATAAAATAAAATGATAAAAAAAACAAAAAACAAAATTATTTATTTAATATTATGTTTAATTATCAATCAGATAAGAAAAAAGTTGTACATTTAATATTTTAGTGATTAATTTGATTGATTTATGTATAATTTTTTTATATTATGTATTATCAAAAATATGTTTTATAAATTTTAGTACATGATTATTTTCACTGAATAAAATTTATAACATAGACAATACTTTTATAAGTAATACTCATTATTAATACAAATAAATTTATTATTATATTTAATTGGATATCCATATATTAAATTTCATTAAAGAATTTATTTTGAAATAGTACTAGATATAAACCCTGTGATATAATGATGTTGGACTAGTTGTTATTATGTTGAAATTTTCTCATTGTACTAATTAATAAGTGAAATGAATTTATGCTCATAGTAAAAAAATACAAATTAGGAATGTTATAAATAAATTTGGTTATATTACATAATTGAAAAATGTATTATTAGTGGTATTTTTTTAATAAAATTATGTTATATTGAAATGGACTTAATGATTGAATAAAATCTACACTTAAGGTACATTGGTATAAAGTTTATGATGCCACTATAATTACTATGTATTTTATGAAATAGAAATTTTAATATAGTTTTATTTAACTCGAATATTAAAAATTTTACACACCATTTAATGACATATTAATTCATTCATTTATAATTTTTATTGTAATTAATCACATTTTTTAAATTTTCTTATATTTTAGATTTTAATATGAAAAATGTTTTTATTTTTTGTATTCAAAGGGATTAATTTATTTATACGTATTTAAATAATATGAAACTCATTATTCCTAGTTGTATATTTGTAGGTCACATAGAGATTATTGGATGGTGTAATGTTTTATGGAAATATAGAAGATAAAATTGATAAAATTGTTTTGTAGTTAATAATTGGGAAAACATGAAGATGTATTATATAGTGACATGATGAGTATTTAATTTTGACAGTGTTAAATCTATCATATGTTATAATAAATTAAAATTTTAATTTTGAATAATCTGCGATCCTGATATCATTAATGGTTGAAACTGATGACATGATAAATTTTTTAGAATAAATAAATCCATTTGTATAGTAATATAAGATCTCATAACTCATGGAATGTTGTATATAATAGATAATATGATAATGTTAAAAGTTAAATAGAGTATTTTTAATAATGATAGAACTATATATATTGATACAAAATTGTGAAATGTCAATGAAGTATCACCCAAATTAATACCTGATAAAATAAATAACCCAAAACATTACCTTCAAAGAAAAAATCCATCATTGATAATGATAAAAGATATTTTATACTATGAACCCTTTACTAATAATGAAAATTGTATATTAAAAAATAATCATTACACCTTATTTTATATGAAAAAATCATAGGTTTATATACTAATCTATGATGTGGGTGATTGATGGTGAAGATATGATAACATTTCACATATCATTGTGGAAGATAAATAATACTTTTTGTAAATATTGAATCCACCAATTATGACTCGGATAATTCATAAATTACATGAAAATATTACTGTAAATTTAAGGTAAACAGAAAATTTCATATTTTATATCAGGTAATCACAAAGGAAGTGTTGGTATCATGTAAAAATTTGGATCATATTGACAACAATAATTATTGGAAATAGGTATACCCGAGCTGATGATATTGGATATCAATATGATTAATTGTTTCATATAAATATCTAAGTATTCTCACAATTTATGATATGTGAAAACCCAATACAACTTCTTGTAAAATCTATATGTAATTATCTCTTTCTCAGTAACCATATTAAATGGTATATATTGTTAATAATGATATATGATATCATAAAACTAGATAAAATAAAAAATGTTACTGAAACATATCAAATACCTAAAATAACAGTTTTTATTTTGACTCATTCTCAATATTTACACTTAAATGTAAATATCAAAATCAATTATATATCATCAAAGATTTTATATGGAAAAGTAAACTCTTATCATAGATTAATAATAATGTGCATATAGAAAACATTCAATGAGAATAATTTTCTATAAAATAAAATTATAACCAGATTTTTAAATAACATAAATAAAAGGAAGTATGTACCTTATACATGAAAATAATATTTTATAGTGTTCATTATAATAATTGAATAATTTTAATATAATAGTGGTGTTAGTATGTATTAAGATAATATTAGAATATTTTATTAAAGGCAAGGTAAATTAAAAAAAATTAGTTGAATCTGAATAAATTGATGGTGGAATAATTATATTTATTTTGGTGAATGTTGTAGAGTAAAAACAATATTTATACATCAACTAGAGATTTTTGGGGGTTATGAAAATTAAAATACAATTAATGAAATATAGGGTCTGCTTTAATTCGTTGATTATTATTTTTAGTGATCTGAGTAATATAGGGATAAACCATTTTTTGACTGATTCAATAGTGGAATAAATAAATACTCTATGTTTTTTATGCATTATTTATACTTTATTTTAGTGGTATCACTATTTTTTAGTAGTTATATTTATTGAAATATGGGTTGTGGTGAGTTATTATATTATATATTTTCAATCAACTATATTTTTTTCCTCATCAAAATATCCATTAATAATTTCCATTTCAATTTTTTATTCTTAATAAAGTTGATTATAATGGATTAAGGGATGAATAATTTATAATTAGTGTTATGTGTTAAAGGATACATTATTCATGACTTCAAAAGTTTAGGCACACATCACTAGATTATGAGTTTTTTAGGTAATTATGTTAGACTTGCCATTGGATCAGTTATTATATATATATTAATTGGTCTTTCTATTTAAAAAATATAACATATATTACATTTCATTATGGTTAAAATTCATTGTAACTCAACGATGTTATCAGTTTATGTAAAACCATGATATTTTGTGATTTATTTTTTTCGAATTAACATAAACTGTAAAAATATTTTTCATTTCACACAACACTAAAGATATTTTATTTTATATTAAAGGAATAAGTTTGTATTGTGTCATATTAAACACTAATTTAGTGATGCACTACACATGACATAATTTTTTTTTCTTTTTCTAGATATGCATTATACGCAACAATTAATTTAATCAATTTCCTGTATAACATGCATGACCGAGTTTTATAAAAAAATAATACTTTTCTAATATATTTTTTAATATAAAAGAATATAACGTACTAGTTAACTATGTAGTTATAAATTTAATTTAATAATTTTTTAAATTATATGGTTCAAAAAATGTTATATTAATATATAGGTTATCAATTAATTAGAATTACAAATTTGAACCAATTGAATATAATGTAAAATATTAATATTGTTATGGTGAAAAAGAAATATTGACCTAATAAATAATGTTAAATACACTTATTAAGGGATATAAATGTAATGTATATGTTATATATTCAATAAAATATTTTTGGTTTTCATCCAATATATTGGATAGACATAAGAGGGAAAAAACCATCATTTTATGCATAAAACCTACATTTTTTTATAAAGGTGGTCTTAACACCTTCTGATAGAGAAATAATTTTTTATTTAAAAAATAGATCTTTTATTTATATAATACATAATAATAACATTTATATTTGAAATAAAAATGTAAAAATTAGGTTACGGTGATTTTTTAGTATTCATTTGTAAGGACTCATTTTTTAATGAATAGTTAAAATATTAGTTTTCAATTCAAAACATATTCTTCATGTAATATATTTATAAGTTCAAATTATATTTTAAATATGTTTTAAATTTTAATTAGATAGTATTTTTATCAATTCATATAATATAGGATATTGTATTCAATTTTACATTAAATTTTATATAAATACTTTATAATATTATTACTTTAAAACCCTGCATTGTTGACCAGACTGTAGGATTAATATTTGAATTGATTATTCAAAATCTGTGATAAGAATTTGGAAAAATGGATTCCTTATTTTTATTCTGAATAGTTTATAATTTATAATAAGTGAATACTATATTTTTACAAAAAATATTGATCAATGTAATTATAATTTATTGCATTGACTAAGATAAATTCATATTAACTAAAGTGTTATCCTTATATTTAAGACAAAAAGTGACATATAATCTTTTAAAAAAGCCATTGTATTTCCCAATTTAGACAATGTTCTCACATTACTAAATATTTTGTATTTATTTTATCCACATGAAAATGAAAAACATTGGTGGAATTCCCTCTTCAAATATCAGCAAGAGTGACACTCCTCTTTCCCTACACAATGTCATCACCTATACCTATTATTCACACATCTTAACCCACATAAGATCAGATAATATCTACCCAATACACTTAAAAAAATTCCAAAATTACTCATTTAATCCTCTCATTTTGTATAATGTCTTCCAAGGAAGCCTTTTGCCTCAAACCAAAATGAGTTACCCGATTAAGATGTAATGATTTCTCTTGAGATTCTTTTTTATTTCCCTTCTCCACCCCCTTAAACTATATTATTAAATGATTTTATAAAAAAAATTCCTAAATAATCTATAATATTTTTACATTATGTCTAATACCTTCATATACAAACAAATTCTTCTAATTCTTAACAAATAAACTTTTTATGTGTACGACAATCATCCACCACACGAAATTATTATTGTTCAATATAGATTACTACCTTTAATGGTTCACATTATTATAGGGAAATATTTTTATAAATATTATATATTATATTTATTAAGTTTTCACTCTTCCTTATTTCTTTTTTTCAATAATATATTTTTTATTTCCATTTTGTGTGAATAGGATAATTTTGTTTAAGGAAGTATAGACTACCACACCCTAAATGTGATATTATTCATTCACACAGTACAAGGAATGTATTAAAGATTTGTTTAGTGAAATAATATGATATATATATAAAAATATAATTATAATTTAATTATATGATGTAGATATATACTTATATTTCCTTTTATTTTTTTCTTTTAATGATACCTAAAAAACAGAAACAATGTTCATTCGTATGTATGACTTACCATCTCCAGTAACGGTATACACCAATTATTACATATATATTATATTGTTTATTATAATAAAAATATTATATTTATAAATTATATTTATTTCATTCTTTATATTATAGAATCTTGATATAATTATATGGAAAATGATATAGAAAATTAAGACACAATTGAAAAACAAAGCAAATATTACCCTTTGTGAAACCCTAAGATATGATGGTTTGCAAGTGGAAAATATATGGTCATTATATAAAAATATATGTTATTAGATTTAATAATATGGTTTTGTAAAATATTTATAAAAAATTTGTATTTATTTCACATGTTTTCTGAATATGTATGATGGGAGTCAAGACACAAGGTAAGGGAATTTCATCTACCTTATTATTTCAATAATAATATATGTTATGATCACCACACATTCATTTTGTGTCATTTATGTACTGATGTTTAATGAAGTATATTTATAGTATAAATAAATTTATTTGTATTCAGATATCAATTTTATGATTTTATTTCATAGATTTTATGTTTTAAATGTTACCTAATCTGCAAAATATATTTATCTCAATTTTCCATATTTGAGAATCATGTGTTGTTATGCACATTAATTCTATTTTGAAGTGTATATAAATCCATTTAAAATTTTATATAATGATTTTAATTCTTTTAATACCATTTTAATGTTCATTTATTATACCATTCTAATATAGAGAGTATGATCAAATGATACCTTGTTATTAAAGTCCACTAAGACAATCTCATTTCTTTTCAAGATTGTTTGCTTCATTTGATGATATCTTATAATCTATTTCTGAAAACATTTTGTGAAATATTTTCTCCAATGGTTACTAATGATATAATCATATATTGGTACCATTCATTTCATGCATTGGAATATAATATAATTAATAACTTCTTTTAGTAAATCCTAAATTTACCCACTCTTCGGTCAAAAATATATGTTCTATCAAAGCCTTGTTTTCTTAATATTTTTTCCATGAATATTGTACCATTATACTTTAATATAGAAATAATTTTTTTTTCATTTTATTCTTTTACCATTATTTTATATGGAATTTTTTTTATATTTTCAAAAATATAATTTTTCTATGATTTTTACAAAGAAAAATTAATGTTATTTTTACCTCATACTATATCTATTGATTTACCAGCCCTCATTTATATGAAGCTTCATTTTAATTTTTGAGTTATTTATTTTTTAAGAAAATGTATTAATGTATGATTTTAATTGAAAAAAGATTAAAAAAATTCAACTTTCTTTTATATATTTTCAATAAATGTTTTTTAAAAATTGGTTTCAAACCTTATTTATATTTTTTTCAGTTATTTTTAAAGAAATAATTTTCATAATATTTTCAATATTTCCTTATATGTTTTTGAATTATATTGCTAGAAATGGTTTTCATATAATTTTAATGCTCTTTTCATTTGTTTTCATGTAAATAATATTTTAAAACATTTTCAGGGTTTGTTTATATTTTTTCAAAATATTGTCATATAAAAATGTTTTTAGAATATTTTGATGATTATTTATTAAGATTTATTATAAAAAGGTTTTAAATCTTATTTCAAGCCTTATTTAGAAGATATCAAGATATTTTGAAATAAAATTATTTTCAAATGCGTTTATGTATTAAATAACCCTTTTCAATGAATTTTTTTTCCTCAAGATATGATTATGAAATATATTTCAAAATTATTTTCCATATATGATTACATTTGTCGATGCTAGCCAATCCCTAATAATAAATGATCTAACAGTCCAGTTTATATTATATATATTAATTGGTTATGATTAATGTCATTGTCTTTAGAAAACATGTTTCTTTTTCACAGTTAACATGTTTACAAAATCTATTTATTTTTCACGGGCTATTCTTTTAATGAAACTATTATGAAGTGTTTCTACTTTAACAGGTTATGATATGATTACATGTTTATAATATATATTTCTTTTCATGTATAATGATATATGTATTTGAGATGTTGTGGAATATGTATGTATGAGTTCACTATTAGATAGTTGGGCCTAATATCTCCTTCCAATGCATTGGGAGAATTTTTATATCTAATGAGATAGACTATGATGGTCTTGGGAATGATCCTTGATGACAATATTTCCATAAAATTGATCCATGACAACCAAGATGCTATGAAATGTAATCCCATTCTCCTAATATGTCTATGGGATTGGACTATGACTACCAATATGTATTGGGGAAAGGAACCATGATACCATTTTGGACATGGAAGTGATTCCTTACCTACTACAAAAGTCATATTATATGCTTATGTGTCTTCCATAATTCCTTGTTTTATTCATTTGATATGAATTCAAGCATTATGTTCATTATTTCATTATGATTTACCTCTTACAAACTATCGATATTCATTATGATATCTAATATGAAGTGTTTGATATTAAAATGTTATTCTCAACTTCCATACACTTTTGTTCATGTTATTCTTACACATTTCCTTTATTTACATTACGTAGCATCTGATATCACTTAATTAATATGTTTCCATTCATAGGTAATGAATAATGGTTTCAGGTAGATGTAATTAAATGGGGATATTTATAATATATATTGAAGATATTTTACCACTATACCAGTTTTTTTCATGATTAAAATGAATATAAACTATTACTGTCTAATAACATTTATTTTTCATAATATACTGAGTATTTCTATAAAATGATGAAATACGAATGTGATCCCAATTTATATTTATAAAGATATGCCTATGGATGTTTCTGACGATAAGTATAGCGATTAGCTAAAATTTTGGAAGATGTCCTAGAAGTTTTTTGAACGATAGAGTAATTGGTTTACATGAAATAAATAATTGCTTTGATACTCTACAAGTGGATGTGGATCTGTCATAGATATACCTATGGGTAACAACTCTATAAATATATTCTAGTATTGACCCAGTGTAATATGTTTCATGACAATGGGACTTACTACACACTAGGTTTGAAACTCCAGAGGGATATGCTTTGGAAATTAAAATACTCTTCATGAACCATCATGAAGGATTTAAATATAATTTGTCTACTAATATCCTAGGATTAACCTTGTATGTCATACAATAAGGTCTGTGTTATCATTTAAACATCCTAGATGTAATTATTTTAATGACTATGTGGTTTTTAGCTCTGATATGTAATGTTTAGACAATGCTTTTGGTTTTAGTCAATAGAGGGTACTAAAAAGAAATAGATAAATATTGAATGTGACAGACAATTTTTTGATTATAAGTCATGTTGGATGATCACTCAAGTGAAATATTTTTTTATAATGCCTAAAATGTTTTTATATAATATGACTATTAAAGAAACAGGAATATGTTTTTACTCTGGTTAATAAGTACAAAATGAAAGAGACTGTAGTGGAGAAATGAAGAGTTTAGTAAATTTAATGTATGAGAAGTTTTTCTTCCCTAGGGAATCATAAATGGTTATGTGTTTTATGTGTGTAATTAATGTTCATTAAGAAAACCAAATCCCCAAGAGTAAATCTTTTGAAGTTTATCATCATGTATCTAGGAGTAATAGATACAATGCAGATAATAAAGAGTCTATAGATGAAATGTAAAAGGAAAGTGGTATTATATAATGGGATTATGTATCCATGATAATAAAATATGGATGAAGTGGAATAATAATACCTTTTATGTATTTGGATTCAATAAGTATGTTATACGAAATGTGAAATATGTAAGTAGTGTTTTGTTTCAGTTTTTCACTACAGATTTACAAGAACGCATTAAATGGTTTTGAATGAATAAAGAATTGATATAATGGAAATGTGGTGTCCATGTAAAACACATTATTAAGGGAAATATAACCCTTAACATGTTACTTATGTCATTATAATCTTTTCAGATATAGATATGTGGGTTTAAAATAAGTAAAATCGACAGTACTGAATACATATGATCTAATTTAAGACTTTTTGACATGTAGTTTATGCTATCATGGATGTTGTTTAAAATATTTTTAAATTTATGGAACATATATAGCAATATATTGAATAAATAATAATTTATGTTATCTAGACATATTTATTGTAATTTAGGATGCTACCATGTTCTTTGTGAATTTACCATGAAGTTATTCACATGTTTGGAATGGGACAAGCAAGAGATACTTTGTGATATGTGGGGGATCAATTTTACGATGATTTCATCATTTTATTTATAATGTTTTGGATTTTAATATTTTATAATGGATATAATGATAACTAATAATGAATGGTTTATGTTAAAATTCATAGGATGTATTAATACACTATGTTTTTTAATGACTACCATTGTTAAAATACTATTTAGTGATTAATCTTATTTCAACAAGGTCCATCATATGATATAAATTACACTATTGAGGTTATAGAAAAGGAAATCATGTATATTGGGTGAAAACTAGTCATGTTTGGCAATGTCATGGGTCTTGAACCCATAACCGAAGGATTATTAGGGTTTCACACCTACCCCTAGCACACACAATGTCTTGGTTAATGCGTAATTTGTTTTGATGTAAGAATATTTATGAAGAAATATTAGTGTTTATTCAATGATTATAGAATAATATATTAACAATATTTATTTTTATTATTATTTATGAAATAATATTTTTACATTTCATTATTTTATAGGCCTTCAGATCTTCTAAAAGTGTCCTTTAGCACATCAGGCATCAAAGTTAATTTCTGGATTTCTATTACCTGATGTAATGGATAAATTAGAAATTGATACAAGAAAAAATACACAATGATTTTTTTTATAATAATATATCATTTATGTATAATTAAATATAATATAATTAATATACATTGGGGTAATGATAAAAATTAATTTTTGTTCCTTAATACCATAATTTTGTTCACCTACGACCTTTTAAATCATCACAGCTTTATGGTTTTGAGGCCCTCAACTATTCATTGACGATTCACATGTTTGTGGTTGATGACCTCAATAACACTATTTAAATATATATTCTTTTCCTTTATGTCCAATATCAACTCCCAAACGATGTTTTCCTATATGGAATCCCAGTCATATGTCATATTGGGTAACTGTTATGGTTATATATTTTCATTTTATGATATATTTTAGTAGCCATTATTATGATGTTGTTTTCTGTGAATGAAGCTTTAATGTATTAATCCTATGAAAACATAGAGGAATATTTTATGATTGGAATTAATTTTATTGGCGGTATATTGTATCACCTCTAGATTTTGTGAATTATTTAATCCTAATTAATTAAATATTTTATTATATTTAGCATTTTTGGCAACAATTAAGATAGATTATTTTATATTAAATAATTATGTTTGCCTTGCATCATATTCAACATCATGTTAAGCATGAACTACACGTGACATAAGCAATGGTTTTATATATCTAAATATTTGATGATAGATTTCATTATACGCAATAATGACCTTCATCTACAGCTTGTGTAACATGCATGATTGAGTTCTTCTAAATAATAATACATTATTAAAATTTTATTATTTAATATAATAAGATATTACATAGTAGATAAATTCGTTGTTATGAACAGTAATAATTAATTTATGAAAATATATTGTATACAAAAATTTAATAAAAATTCATAGGTTAACAATTAATTCGAAATGAATAGTAAAATCCATTAAATATAACCCAAAATATTTTTTTTATTGTCAGAAATCTGTGTATCACTAATTAATTAAATTAATAAAAATTAATGACTGATTTTATTATAATATATATGTTACATATTCATTAAAATATTTTTTATTCATCCAATAGATTCGATGGAAATAAGATAAGAAAAATCCTAATTTTATGTACAAAACATAAATTTTTTATAAAGGTATTTTGAACGTCTTTTAATAGATAACCCGATTTATATCTAATATTTGCGAACTTTTATAGGTTTAATATTTAAAAATATACATTATAAATGGTGAGAAATAAAAAAACATTGTTTAGATAATATTTTCCCTTATTTTATATGGTTTCACTTTTTGATGAATATTAAATAATACTTGATTGAAATTCAGAAGATGATTTTTCATCTAATTTTATTATTGGGATAAATTAAATTTTAAATAGTTTTAAAATATAAATTAAATAATATATTTATAAATTAATACATTTGAGTTCCTTATTATTAATTTTACATTTAAAATGTATATTAAAACATAGTAAACATTTGAATGTTTTTACTTTAAAAACACACAATTTTTAAGCCGACTAGGGGAATAATTTTTAATTAATTTATGTCACTTTTTTTATTTGAATTTAGAAAAATGGATTTCATATTTTGAATTATCCTAATTTATAATGTATAATTAGGTCATAATATTTTAGAATAATTTAATTTTTGAATGTAATTGAAATTAATTACGTTGATTATGGTCACATTATGCTTAACTATAGACTAAACCTTAAATGTAAGACCCAAAATGTCATAAAAACATTGAATAAGGACTTATTATGGCCTTATATAGACACTATAAACCATTTATTATACAATTTATCATTATGGGATCCACTTGAAACATGAAATAAATGGCTGGAATTCTCTCTTCAAATAGTTACAAGTCTTTCCCTCCTCCTTCCGTATATATAGACACCACCTCTTACACTTATTCACACATTTAAAAACACTTATATTACTTAAATATAATCTAAATAAGAATCCCTAATCCCTGCCTTATTCTATTATTATACTATTTTATATAAATGTATTCCAATAATCCTTTTGGAAAAAAGAAAATAGAGTTACCCGATTATGATGTAACACTTTCTCTCAAGATCCATTTTTTTATTTTCCTTATCCACTCCAAGAACATTCTTTATTCAATTTGTTGTATATAAAAAACTACATAATCAAAATACTATTATGTTTTTATGATATGTTTTAGAAATAATCATACACAATCCATCTAATTGGTATCAAATATACTAGTTATGAGTATAGTGAATTCCTAGCTTACAAAATAATGATTCTTCAATTTTACTTAGCACCTATCATGGGGCACATTAAGATGAAAAATATTTTTATAAATTTTAGATATTATATTTATTATTTATATAATATTTTATTATGACTTTTTAGAATAATATATTTTTTCATTCCATTTTTTGAAAATATGATAATATCATTTTACGATATGTGGACTACCAACACCTCAACGCAATGTGATTCATTCACACACTACATGGAATTTAATAAGGATGGGTTTAGTGAAAATATATGATATATATAAAATCATAATTCTAATATATGGATATTATACACAAACATAAATATATTTCATTTTCATTCATTATTTCAATTTGACAATATAGATAGAAGCAACGTTCATGTATATGCATGGCTTACCGATTACCTGAACAGTGTATTCCATTTCATACATCAATATTCTATAGATTATATTAATGAAAATATTTTGGATGTATAATATATTTATATAATGGTTTTAATTTTGGAATCATGACAAAATGATAAGGACCAATGACACAAATAAATCATGAAACATGCGAAGAACAAAGAATATATTAACAAAAGATAAATCTTATGATAGGATGGTTAAAAAGAGTATAATATAAGGACATAATAAAAACATATTTTAAATTATATATTAGAATATTTATTTATATATTATGGATAATAAATTGATAATTATTATATTAGCGTATTAAATGAGTATGATGAGAGTCAAGACACAAGGTAGGTGGATTTCATCTCCCATTTTTATTTCTATGAAATACACGTTATGATCACCACTCTATCCTTATGTGTGGTGTATTAACATAGAATGATTTTATTATGTGTATCAGAAAATTATATGTTTGGGTATTCACATATACATTTTATTATCTTTATTTCCAAGGGTTTATGTTTCAAATCATACCTAATTAGTGAAATAGTTTTCACACAATTTTCCCTCTCAGAGACTCCCATTTTTTCTATTCACCGATATTCTCATTTTTAGGTGTATATAATTACATTTTACATGGTTTATCTAAAATTTAATTATTTTTATTATATTATAATTTTAAATAAATTTAATTTTTATACACGGAGAGTATGTTCCCATGTTACCAAGTTATAAGAGTTTATTGAGACAATCTCATCGCTTCTCAAGATTGTTTATGATTATGCATCCCATGAAGAAATATTATGATCCGTATCTCAAGAACATTAACACATTTTATTATCATATATCTGTTAATGATTTATTTATATATTGTAAAAATTTTGTTATTATAAATGGAACACAATATATTTAATAATGTTTATTTATGAAATCCTGACTCTACCATCTCTTTTATCAGAAACCGATATTCCTTCAAAAAAATAATTTCTAAAAATAATTTCCAATAATATTATACCTATGTCCTATAATATTTAAATAATTTTTCCCTTATTTTAAGAATATTAATAATGTAATTTTCTTGTTACATTCAATACAAGTGAACTTTCTTACATTTTTACAATTCAAAAGAAATTTTCTTTTTACACAGTACGACATGTACGGATTTAAACACCATCATTTCTTTGAATATTTATTTTTAATCTAAAAATATTAATTTTTAATACAAATTTTATAAATGTTATTTTCAATGAAAATTGTTTTCAAAAAATTTTCATCCTTCATGTAAAATTTTTCAATGAAAATTGTTTTCAAAACGTTTTCAATCATTATTTATAATTTTCCTATATATATATTCCTAAAAATGGATTTCCAAACATTATCAATTGCCTTTAATAAATATTAAAGTAATAAAAGCTTTCAAAAACATTCAATCATTCCATAAATGTATTCAATGTATTTTCTAATAAATGGTTTTTGAATCATTTCCATTCTCCATCCTTATTTTTTCATATAAATTTTTTTTCAATACACTTTCGATGTTTCTTTTTGTGTTTTCAAAGTGTTTGAAATGAAAATAGTATTTAAATTTATTTTATAATTACTTTATATATTTTCAATGAAAATGTTTTTCAAGGTTATTTCAAATATTCATCATAAATTTTCATGTTATTATTTTTTATGGAAATTATTTTCAAATACTTTTATTTATTAAAAATAACCTTTCAAAGAAGAATGTATATTTTATTTAATAAATATATTTCAAAAATAATTTAAAATTATATTCTATCTAAGAGGAAAAATAATTATGTTAATCATTCCCTTCAAGTAAATGATCTAAGGGGTCCAGTCATATTCTTCCTATTAATGGGTTATTCTTAACATCATGGTATTTATGAAACTTGATTCTCTTTCATAGGATATTTGTTTATGAAATCTGTTTCTCTTTCACAGATTATGATATTGATGAAATTATTATGAAACCAATATTTTTCAATAGTATATGTTATGATTACATGATAATAATACCCATTTCATTTAATTGGTTATGAAATGATTTTATATGACCTTGTGGGAAATATATGTATGATATAACTATGAGATGGGTCGGACCTATATATCCTTCCAATGCATTAGGTACATATTTATATTTCATTATATAGACTATGATGGTATTTCAAAAGAACCTTAAGTACTAAGCTGGCCATGGGAGTTAACCATGACAACCAAAATGTTATGAGGAGAGAAATCATGATGCTAAGATGGTCATGAGAGTGAACCATGATGGTCTTCACACTGACACAATGTATACTATAAATATAATATTATATATTTATGTGTCTTCCACAATTCGATGTTTTATTCAGAAGTTATTCATTTTGGAATTATGATTTGTATTTCCTTATTATTCTTGTATTATGAAATTCTAGACTTTATTATGATCTCTAATATACCATGTACGATCTTAAAATGATATTCACATGTTCTATACCATGTTATTAATGTTATGCTTACACATTTCCATTATTTACCTTATTGAGATTCTAAGCTCAACCCTTATGTTTCATTTCCATAGGTTATGAATAAAGGTGTTAGGTAGAAGAAATAAATGTGGATATATTTATGGGATATATTGAAGATATTTCACCATGATATAAAATATTGTTTTCGTGTTTCCAAATATTCTAATATACTATAGTCCTCATGCATGTATTTTTTGAAATGTTATGAGTATTAATCTAAATTTTCTTAATATCAAGTATGCCAAATCTATGTCTCTCTAGTGCATGTGATGTATTTATGATTATTGGTTTAATTCACTAAAAAATAAGTTTAGTGAAGTATCTATTAGAACAATTATGAAGTTCTTACATTGGGAAATATCCTAAAAGAATTAACTATTAAATTATTTATTTTTACTATAACACATTTCTCAACTAATTTCAACTATCATCAAAATAAAAATAAAATTTGACCACATTTCTATAGTAGTAATTTAGATGTAAAAATAGCATATAATCATACATTTATGATCAATCAATTTTTTACATTCCCATTGATATTAATCCTTGTAAACCACTATATTTTTTTCATTTATTATCAATATATATTTTTATATCATTTGATACACTATCGAAATAATGTTTGCACTATTTAAAAGGTTTCTACATTCTTACTTTGTATATATATATTTTTTGTTTTTTATTTAATGTAATTTATTTATTTGAAGTGGTATTAATATATTACAAAATAATTAAATAATGGCCAATTTGGATTGGAATCAAATATTTAAAATAATATTTAGGTAGGTTTTTACTATATATATATATTAGAAAGTAAATTTATGTACCACTACCTTATTGATGCTAGTGAATTAACTTGTGTAAAATGTTTTTAACCAAAATTAGAAATCATGGATGAAATGAAAATATAGATATAAAATTGATGTAGGTTATCGAAACAAAATTAATTTATCTAAATAAGTATGTTTTACTTATATTTAAAAAAAATATTTAAAACATGGAATTATTTAACATTTTCCAATGTTTCATAGACTTTTTATTTATTATCAAAAAAAAATTTCTTTAATGATATTTATTTATGACATGATAAAAAATAGAGGATTTTTTTAAAGCAAAGTAATATTGAGATAATTTATAATCACAATTTAATGTGGATTGTGTGAAAGTTTTATATCTTACAACATAATGACGAAACATGTTTGGATGATCTTAAATGTATTTTTCATTAATAATTATTTCCAATATATAGAATCACATGCATAATGAATTAAATATATGGGATTATATATGATAGTGGATAATATTTTTAGAACACTTTGATAAAAAAAATGGACGTTTCTCACTTTGGCACATGGAAGGTTATATTTCTCAATGGCTAGTTTTCTACATAAACAATGATTATGTGATTGCAATATACCTAGCCTAATATTTTTCCAAACTATTATCTCCATTTATTCAATTATTTTTTGTTTTTTATTTTTCATTAGTTTATTATATTTTCCATAAACCCAGATGGTTTCAATTCAACATTATCTATTTATACCATTTTTAATATTATGGTTTTTATCAAGATATTTATTATGTTTTTATGGTATATTTTACGTCAATAGAAGATTCTAATTGCTTTTTGTTCATTCATCCTTCCTCTTTATTTAGATTTTGTCTTTTTCATGGTTCTAGTTAATATTATGGGCATTGTATTTTTTTGTATTCTAATTCTGTTCATTCATTAATAGAACCTACTATTTAAATTCACATACATGCCTTCAACTCACTATGGAATTTATATTAGGTGGATCCCAAAACATCAATTGTAGGACATGAACCCTATATTTAGGGGAATAATTTTTCCATAATTCCCTAACAAATATATTATCATATTATTAATGTGGTATAATATTTTGTACTTTATCATGGTTGTAATGGGACATTTTTTGCTGTATTAAGAATCTCTAGTTTTTTATTGAAATATTTAGGGTTGGATGATTTACTTTGGAAGGGGATGTAATATTAGAATACCCAGTGTGTAGATATTTAGATCAGTGGTATATCCATATATTAAAAGTAATGGTGATTTCTTTTATTTAAAATATATCTATATTTATTTTTATTTTCAGAATATTTTATTATTATTTTTAGAATTTCCCCTTACTTTTTTACTGTTAAATACATGGTTTTGTTATTTATGCATTTTTTCATAATTTAATTTATCTTTTCTATGTTTAAGGTGTAGTACTATAGTGGAGGTACTAAAATGATATTATATATATAGATTATACTGTAGATAAAATTTCTTGATGGATGAAGGAGTTCCAACTCATAACAACAGTCATTTTAGTGGTTTCTTCCACTTCACAGTTTTTTATTTCTATGTAGTTCTCTTTGAAGAGTTATTTGGGGATTTACTATTGTTGACAGTTGTTATAGTTCATTTATAATATTGGGTTATCAATGGTTAGTGGTGAGAATATTATATAATGAGATGGCATGGTGATATGATGTCTTACAAGTTCCTAGTGAGTGAATTGATTCAGGTATCTCCTTCCATCCTAACATATGAATAACTCGAGTTAAAAATGGATTCATGTCAGTTGATCCATGATCTATGAATAATTCTTTTTTTAAAATGTTATGTGGTGAATTTCATGAGTTTTCATTCAAGTGGGTAAATTTATGTTTGATGTTATTATTATAGGATTTATCCTATTGATTGTTTCATTTTTCATTTTTTTCCATTAAATCAATTATAGTAAATTTTTATGAAAATGAGTTTTAGAGAAAATACCAACAGAGGATTAAAAATATATGGTAAAACTACAAAAAATATTTACATAAAAACACCATTTAATTGTGTTATTATATTATGGATAAATTTATTGTGAAAAAAAATTATATGATTCTTCCATAGTATCACATATTAGAAATCACTATTTAAATCCATGAAACTTATAGAAAATATTTTCATAAAATAAAAATAATTTTGTACAAGGAGTACTATATATAATGATGTAAATCAGGTAAAAGCTCTTATATATAAATTTACGAAACTATATGTGAAAATATGACTATAATAGTTATAAATATTGATCTAAACCAAATTATTAAATATATATAACCCAATTTCGAATTGTGGATTTTATATATCACAAGATTACCAAACAAAATTATACATCGTTATAAGAACTATGGAGTTATACATGAGTTCTTCCAAGTATTCTACCTTAATAATAAGTGTATTAATTAGGGTATATGGACTATTTTAATTTTATTTATGTATTTTATTGTAAAAAATATCTAGAAAAAAATGACAACATTCAATGAAGGATTTCACAATTGTCACCAACCACCACTATTTGAACAATGAGGATTCAGTGATCAACCATCAAAAAAATATCTTGGAAAATGAAATTTTCATAAAAAACAATAGAACCCACCACTGATGAACTACTAAGGAAAATTTTATTCAATTAGAAAAAAAATTAATAAAATTATTAATATAGATTGAAAAATAGAAAAAATTAACAATATTAAATTTTAAGAATACATACATTAAATTTTAAATGAAAAACGATTCCATTACATGGAATAGACATGAGATCCATGAATCGTGGATAATTTTTTCACATCTAAAATGAATCCTAAAATAAATTGTCAGTGTGGTCACTTTATGTTGTTTTAATGAGTATTAACTAGAAAAAATACCTCATAAATAAAAAAACACTACATGATAAAACCCAATTGTAGGGAAAATGATATTTTAATGATATATTTAGAAAAACATTATAATATGCTAATGATACTCATTAATTGATCATTAATGAAAATATTTAATTGAATGATATTCACCCCATTCAACTATTACTACCTTCATGGATGGACCAATCTAAGAATGTAACTTAAGAAGCCTCTATATATATATATACCTATTTCTTTAAAAAAAAATATTCAATATCTAATAAGAGAAACTATAAAAATAATAAAAAATGTATCAAAATTTTTTGAAAAAAATTTAGAAAATGGAAAAATACATCAAAAAAATCAAATATTAAGATTAATTTTATTTTATTTTCACTATTGATTCAACACAATCATAAAAATTTCATTCATATGAGGATATTCATAATTCCTTTTATAATAGAGAAGTTAAATTTTTATGTTTCTTTACATGAAATAGGTGATTCTCTATATTTGATATCTTATTTTAACTATTAACCATTTCATATTGGGATACTCAAATAAATAATTGCATCAGTTCAAATAGATAATAGAATAATAATTTTTCTAGTAGGTATTTTGAGGAATTTTTTATTATGATTATGGTATATAATTTCTTTTACCAACATTAATGTTTTTCATATATAATAGAATGGTATTATCATAAACAAAACTACTATATTTGGATGAAAATTTCTTAAAACTAGGTGAATGAGAATCATTGTTTAAGAAGTGTAATTGAATATTTTATTTGGATATGATATTGATTATTTTCATATAATGGATGTAGTGAAATATTACCAATAAAACATCTTATTTTTAAATTATAATGTTTTAAAAAATTATAGGTGTTAATTATTTTTCAATTAAAATATAGAACATTTGAGCTATTATAATTTATTCAAATATTTTACAGGACAAAGACTGTATTGTTAAATATGTTTGTGAATCTACCATGGTTAAAATTTATAAATATGTAAGTAATGTTTTACTGGAAGACTAATATGATAGGAACAATTTTATTTTTTCTTGTGATGATATGACTAACACATCACATTACTAATTGAATATAATGGTTTCCAAATTTAGTAAAAAAATATTATTACATTAATTAACATGCCCACCTAAACATGATTTTAAAATAATGCCCTCAAAATTAAAGTATTTATATGTTTTGAGTGAATATATATTACTTTTGATCATTGTTAATAACCATATATCAAATATAGAAACTAAATGTTTAATGATTTTGAAATATGTACTTGAGCATGTGGTCTTGTGGTAATGAAATAACCATCACTTTATGAGGAAATATCTTTGAGACCCATTATAATTATAAATAATCTATTGTAAACATCAAAAGATAAAATAATCCTATTTTTCAAATTCAAGTGTCTGCATTGATCGGAAGCTAGTGTGGGATCAACCTTTTATATTTAACAGTTTACAATGACTATACATTTTTTATTGTTTTTAATGTTATAAAATATTATGGTGGCTCCTATGGACCCTCCCCTCACCTCTAATGGATGAAAGTTTTTCATTTTTTTATTTATAATTCACCTAGAAATATCATAGATATATGTTTATCTGAATTATTAATCTAGAAATTCTTCATTTTGGTATTATACCAAATGTTGATCTATCACACAAAATGTAATCTAGAGACCCGATTACCTCAATCTTACATACCCATACACTAGAGGATTAAAAATAGAGATGAGGGTATATTGGGTGATATTGGGGAGGTCATAACTTATAAAAAATTTAATCGTAACTAAAAAATATTTATCGAAGCACACATATAAAGAACCAAACATTGCATAATTGTGGAGGCATACCTGACCATTTAGAAGACACTATAGAAAATGCATATCCATGATTTTCTTCCCATCATAAATTAGTATACATGATTCCCCATAAGATTATATTATATTAATAGGATCAAAAATTTCAAAAAGGAACCTCTATGATTCAAAATAATGATCCACCTAGTCTAGATCCAACCATTAATAAATGGTTTGTGCATCCCTTGTACCTTCAACTACTGTACTCATGTAGTTTTATTCTATTACCCTTTATTTATTATGAGATATATATTTTTTGTTAAGCCCTATGGGCCCATAATGGGATTGAGTGTATACTCTATAAGCGACCTTAAATGGTTATGAAAAATAAAATCTATACAAATATGATTTCTTTAAAAGTAAACAACAAAACAACCAATTTATACCACTCAAAATCATTTCACATGTTTGAAAAAAACAAATGAGACTTTTCCTATTTCATCCAACATAAGAGTATAGTGATATTCCCAGGGTCTGTCATATTACATGATCTCTAATCCTTCTTACATAGTTCATATGACTTAAAGTTACACTCTAACCATAACCCACAATACCAATACGATCTATTAAAATTTCACCAAGGGATTTTTACTTTTTATATCATAAGATCCATTATTGCCTGCCCTGTTTTACTAGTTTTTATATCAATAGTAATAAAAAAACCCATGACAAGGATAATTTACCTCCTTTTTTGATATTTCTTTGTTAAACCAAACTTAAAAACATATATAAAACAAGATTATTTCTCGAAATAATTAATCACAATCTCCCCAAGATCATATGTTTCCTATGGTGTATCCCTCCATCAATATAATAGTAAAACTATTACCACTAAGTCACAATATATATGTGGGAAATAATTTAGATTAATTTTTATAACCCACCTCATGGAACAAGACTTTTGTGAACATGACCCCAAAAAACTCAGCCCAATGGTGAATTGAAATGACAAAAAAATCTATGATCATAAATTAAAAAATTGTCATCAAACACATTGATGAATGATATATTATCTCTATATCACAAAAAAAAACCCTTTCATCATATAATATTGGATAATTTCACCATCGTGTCATAATAACATATCTCATACCACCCATAACTATATTATATGGCTTGGTGAGGCAGTCAGTGCCAAATTAAGTGACATGGGAATGGATTCTCAAAAATTCCATCAGTAAAATGAATATAATAAAACTTTTTATAATTTTATCCTACCCTTAAACCACATGTAGAATGAGTGACCCATCCTGAGACAACCCCAAAGTACCCTATAGAACAATAATTATTCTAGTCACATTATATCATATGACCATAAGGACACAGGAATATCACTTGATGTATATCCATGCCTATAACAAAGGATATATCTAGAAACTACATACTTACTAAAGGTATGGTTATGAAATTATGATCCCATGGTCTGATATTACGAGAGGAAGAAAAAATCAAAGAATAATAAGAAAATATATGAATGGAATTTTTTGAGGAAACACACAACCTTAGTGGAAAAAAACAAGAAATAAAAAGAGAAGGATTTCATGACATACATATAGTGAAATCTAGCTAATGGCAGTGATGACCCCACCAAAGGGGAGACAAAACAGATAGAAGAATGTGGGATGGGATCCCATAGCTGTATTCTCTCTAAAATACTTGTTTCCCAATTAAATTAAATTAATCTAAAAAATTAATTTTATTTCAAAAATATTTAAAAAAATATTTTGAACACACGGGGTAACCATTGATTAACTACTAGGTGCCCTCTAGAACGTAGGTACCAACCATGAGACCACCGTTTTTCTAGTATACCTGATAGGTGCAGCCATATCCCTGTCACTACCATGTGTTACCTAGTTCCATCCATCTTAAAAATACAGATCAAATCACCTAGTCCAATATCCCAAATACTTAATTTATTCCTTACCTAACACCTTCAAAACCTCAAATATGTCTAGAAAACATGTTCAGACAAATTATGTGCTCAAATTTCATCCCCTATGAACCCAAACTATTATATTAGACCAACCATATAATAGATCGTCCCCATGATTATCAATCCATGACACAATCTTGCTCAAGGAAAACTCAAACACCATTATCACTAAACAACTAAACACTAGGAAAATTCCACTACATTCATATTTTCATATTAAGCAAAAAAATCCAACTAAAACAAATATTTTTCATTAATGCGAACTTCCCACAATATGAATCACCATCCAATTGAATCGCAGTCAAACTACTGAAGGAAATAAAGGTACTATATCCAACTATCATATAAAATAATAGATATCCATGATACACACACAACTATCATAAATCACACTTGATGATCAAATCATATATAAAACCCAGTTATTCTATTACAAACATACAAAAAACAAAAAACTTGTATCAATAACACAAAATAAAAAAAAACTAATATGCTCATGGTGTACCTCATGTTGTCAATGGATATCAATTTTACATAGAATATGTATTCCTAATCATGTGAAATAAATTTGGTTCATAAATCCATGTAGTATTTCTTAAATATTGAGTCTCACTTGATGTTTTAAATTATACCCACTATCTCGAATCAAATCAACTTATATGACCCCATGTGTAAAGATATATCCTAACCTCCAACTTATAATGTATATCTGAACCCTTCATCCAAAACTTAATTATAACTGTAACCCCAACATATAGCTAACTGCAAGGTTATTTCAAAAAATAGTCATAATTTCCTATATGGACCTATGATTGACAATCATTTAGTGATCAATCACACTCGGACTAATCACGTGCTATCTTCCCACACTAGAAACACCACATTGATTACCCGCTCAGTGGAGGAAATATAAAATACATACTCTATCCACCATACTACGTCTCATCACATCCACGCATCCAGTTACCTAGAGATCCACTACCAATTTTCCAAACAACACTTTCTAGCATGGTATTATCCCTTCTGACAAATTACCCTTGGATATAAGCACTATATTCATCACCCCATATAATGAAGATAACCTAATGATGATCATTTTTACCATGATAGTATTCTATATCCATTACTAAATTACCAGACCATGCATACTGTATCTCCCACCAACATTAGTGGAAATAAAAACCAGTATTTAAAAAGAATATAATAGATTATGATTAATGTATTCACCAATAATATATACATGTACTCATGTTATTGGTATTCACCTTACATTTTAGGGAATAAATTGAACATTAACCTCACCTTGAATTCCTTCTACGTTATCACCCCATGCGTACAAATATTTACCTATACAACATTCTACTTTTTTCTAGTCCCTATAGAATATATCTATAAAACATTAACCTCTACCCTAGTAGAATCTCAATATAATAATATATTTTTCATACTTACATGATATAGAAAAAATATTTATAGATTTTTCTGTCTAACTAAAATAGGGGTGGATATTATGAACTGAAATTTCTTATCAAGTGTTACATTCATAGATCAATTGCCTGGGATCCATGATATATTCTCCATATAATAGATAATAATATCACCCTAAAATTATCATCAAACAACTAATTTGGATTTTATATCCCCTCTATATAACCTACTAACAATGGTTACTCTACCAGTGTCTCAATCGCATCTCCAACATTAAGGGACCCATCCTCTATGGACCATTGAAGTACCATAGCACCACCATTTTCAGTCTCTAAAAAAAAATATTTGTGCGTTATCTCACTATAAACCATATAAATTATAAATATAGATATAATCATCATGATATCTAAAATAGGGTATTTATAATATGCAGTCAATCATGCTCACCCATACCCCTCCCTAACCACGACCAAATCTAGTTTATGTTCACCTAATGGTCCCACTTACCCATGTTAGGGTCACATACCACACACTCTAACCACACACATATAGCATTAAAATACTAAATAACTATAAGAATCACATATCGAGTCCATCTGTGAATAATTCCATCAAAGATATAGTTAAAAGATAAATATTTTATTTCTATCACTTTCAATAACCAATCCCTTTCCCAATCTCAAACAAGGAAAAAAATAAGTACCATGATTATTACAATTAATTTAATGTGATATCTATAATCATTCAATTATGTATGAATAAAATATGTTGGATCACATGTCTCTAAGAAGAAAAAAAACCATTGTGAGAAAATAAAAATAAATCCAAATAAAATAACAAAAATTTTCTAATGAAAAATTGCAATCTTAGTTCCTTTAGAAATCTAGACATCAAAACATAACTGTTATATAAAGGAATGTAACATGAAATCTATCCCAATTCCTAAAAAATTATTAAAACTACAATCTAACATGTTTCTAATATTGAATAAATAAACTTGAAATAATTTCTAAAAAATTATTTGATATAACATTATAGTATCCCCAACTTCGATCACCCAAAAGTCAACAAATCCTGGGATCGACTAACTTCATGTCATTGTCCCCATAATGTAAAGTCAATATTCTACAATATAGTGACTATGTATTTTTTTTTGGGAGAAGTTTTCCCCTAAAAATAAAACAATAATTAAGGGAATAATATTGCATGCATAATGATATAGTTAGTCATCAAAAAGCATTTGGGAATAACAAACCGTATGACACATTCTACAAAAAATTACTATAAAAAGTATACACCTAGTAATAAAAAAGTTGAAAAAATTTCTATTAGTATGTTCATATAAAAGAAGATATAATAATACAAGGAATGATTATATCAAAAAGAAGAATCCAACCAATAAAACTCCAACCATCACTATGCACTATGTGTGCCCAAATCGTTGTCAGCTACTATACTCTAACGTTTTTACCTAGGATCCTTATGATGTCATAATACATAATGTTTATACATGTCCTAGAGATCCCATGAAGGGTTTATGTGGGAAATCAGTAATCCCCCTATAATGGGGTCCCTAAATAACATAAATATTATACGAGTGTATAAAAAAGTTAAATGTGTGACTACTAATGAATACAACTCAACAAATGATTCTAATGCTCAACTGGCCACAATTGATCCTTTACATACTCCATTAAGTACTAAAGAGGGATGAGATACACACGGTCCATCATAAAAATATTTCCCACAAAACATCAATCCAATTTTATATAATTGAGAGTTACACACCAAATACAAATTTGAAACCCATTTAGAACCATTTAAAATACCCAAGCTGTGTTCCCTTATTATGTCACTAATTCCATGGAATGATGACCCATTTTTCAAATTTATTGTTTAAAATATTGAATAAACCCACATTATAATGGATGGTCATCCTTCACGAACCCTTTGACACAATCCCCAATAGATTTTATTCATATGAAGAGTGTCCTACATCCAACCAGCGATATTATCCACCATCAACTCAAGGCAAAATGAAAACCCCCTCCTGAGACAGGTGCGCAATTTCCTTCGCACTTCACCCGCGGGCTTTAGAATCATAAATAAACCCCCCCACAACCAATATTTAACCTGATAAAGACCAATTCACTTCAAAAAAATAGATTAGGCTCAAAAAATATAATAACTCATTTTTTTGAATTTGTGAAACCAAAAAATATGAAGAAATCACTCACATAGCAAGGTAGTGATTTCCCGACATCATCGGAAGACCTCACCTTTGGCAGCGAACACCGGAAACCACAAAAAAACGTGGTCCCAAGATTCAAGTAACACACATGAAAGAGGATACTATCACCAGAATAGTGTTGTGCCGGTGAGGTAGCACACCAGAGAAGCTATGCCAGAAAAATAGGCCAACAGGGGATGGAAAGTCAACGGTAGGGGCGACTCTGGCTGGAGAGGGAGGTTCACCTTGTGTTTTGAAAACACGACGTGGTGGTTCTTTTGTGTTTGTTGTTTTTTTGGGTTATTTAGGTCTGTGTTCATGTATTTTTCTATTTATCATTATGGTTGCAGCACGTTGATAAGGTTTTTCCATGGTCCTTTGATCGTCAGCTTGTGTGTTCTTGCGTGCCCATGCGAGGGGTGTCGCGTTATTGTGACTGGTCTGCGAGGCGAGGTAGGTCTCCCACTATACTCACCATTAAATTTAGAATTTATTAATTTCTTGATTCTTTATTAATTTTAATAAATGAGAAATAATATAAGATAATTAATTTTTAAAAGATTATTTAATGTCAAAAGAGTCGTTTATTTTATACCAAACACTTGAAACATTTTTTTGACGAGCAAACACCTAGTATATAAAGAATGATCATTTGGCCTTTAAACATAATTCACAGAATATTAAATGTACTTAAAGTTTTAATGATAAATGATTTCTTCTGAATAATTGTTTTGTCATTTCTCGAGAAATGTGGTTTTTCTTTAAAATTGGTGAAGACCTGTTTGGCACTTTAATAAAATAAATTACTTTGGAAAACCCCCTCATGGGTGATCTTTGGTGTTCATTGATTGTGTGAGTTGTGTGTGATATTTTTCCATCATGACTTAATAATTTACACTGTGGACACACACCTTTTTATTGTATGTTTTGACATGGGATCCTGGAATATTGAGTGATTCTTCTAAGAACGATTGATGCACTAGTTTAGAATATGCATTGGCTAGTGGCTCCAGAGCAGGGGAATACTGAGTTATTGTTGATATGGCGATTGGGCCCCTCGGTTAGGCCATGTAGGTCTATGCCAAGAATTAGGGTGTTATGATGTCATCGTGTTAGGGAATTTCTTCAAGATGAGTCACATATATAGTGTGTTCTGGATTATTCACGATCTCCTAGGTTCGACCCATGTTCCTTTTAGTGTTTATTTTTATGTGGCGGACGACTGAGAGGTCTAGTTCGGTTACTAGCCCATGTGTGCCACTTTTATTTTTATATTTCACTTAGTGTGTGTTGTGTGTAGTGTGTGGTTTTCCCCTTTGACTGACAATTGAAATTTGAATTTCAATGTTGCTCGCCAAATTTTTTTAAAATGTAACGCACCTCTTTCATTCAATCATTAAACTTGTTTTTAAATTAAAAAGGGCAATGGACTGTAACTTGTTTTTGAAATGGAAGTGAGTGTGTGTAGAAACGAATACTTTATATAATTTAGTTCAAATCTAGAAATGATATATTATTTACTTTCTGGTATGTGCATTGGGAATATAATTAGTCAGACCTACCTACTGAGTTTTAATACTCACACCTACAGTGTTTTCCTGTTTTTAGTTTCAATTTCCGGTTGACCTGAGCTCCCGAATTGTGGGAGAGAATTGGTTGTGGACTGGTGAGCGACCCTCAGAGTCGTGAGGAGGTTTGGTCATGGTCATTTTAGTTGTTGTTGTTGTTCGTTCTTTCTTTTCGTTTCATTTCATTACTTTGTGTTGTTCTATTTTCTTTCCACTTATTTATTTATTTTAATTGGGGGAAATCATTCCCTCTTTCTCTTTTTTGATGTCGCGGTACTTGTCTCCAGCTCGGGAGGATTGGGAATGCCTCTCAGCCCATCTTGTGGATTGGCTCGGCTGACCAGTTCAGGGTCAACCTGGGTTAGTTCATGACAAAATGAAGAAACTAAATTTACAATATTATATGAATCAAAAAACATTAGTGAAAACATATGAATATACTATGGTGGATGTTGAGACATGCCTATAAGGACACCCCCATAATGAACTGAATGAAGAAAATAAGATTGATAGTAGTGATACTACCAAAGGAGAGTGGGGACTAAGGGGTGATGATTTCACCTAGACAATTTCTATATTAATTTTCTGTTTCTCACTGTAAAGAAAATAATATAATTAATTAATTAAATTAAAAATAATAAAAACCATTCTAGTACCGAGTGAGTAAGCTTACAAAAAAGTTTGGGGTCCCTATCCCAATATACTCGGTTCTTACTAGCCATTATGTTCCATCCCGGGGACAAACATTTGATCAATGAACCACATATCGGAACATGTTCCCTTTTTCTTCCATCATGCAATCATTGTTAACTTAATTGATACTTGATTCCCTCAATCATCATATTACACAGCCTAGTACACCTAAAAATTTCTATTTTTAGAACTCTAGGCATTCATCTATCCCTATAAACCCACAATCATGCCAAAAAACACATGATTGTGCCACATCCAGGGAAAAATCCCCTCACCTGAGAACCCATGATATAGAAATGTATTCAATACAATTTAGGTTTACTTGACAGTTTCATGACTATTAAATGATAAAAATTTTGTTTTAATCTCTCCATCAAAGTTAAATAAATATTATTTCATCCATTATTATTCATTAGTTTTGTGTCTTGGAAATATTTATCCTTCCATCAGTGTTTATGCAATTGATTTCCACAAATACTGGGTTTAAAAAATATTTTTGTTAGTTGGATTTTTATTTCCTATCATTTCTTCATTAAATTATTAGATAAAGGTGATCTATAGATTACTTAGTCTAAATTATCTTATTTGATTAATTTTTTAGTTCATTCTACTTCAATGGTTTTTTTTATTTTTATGTACAATGTGATCTTAATTAATTATAGGTTTGGGTATTCCATCGATATATAATATTACCCTTTTATAATCCTAAAATTTTTATGAGGATGGGAAATTTTATCACATCATTTCATTGATTTGATTGATAGATGAAATGATGGGTTTGTTGGGATAGATTTAAATTTTACCAAATGAGAAGAAACAACTAGAAACCAAATAACTAATATCTACTGTGTATGAAGGAATATCCAAGTATTTATGAAAAACAAATAACACAGTTTTATCTTTTACTGTTGACACCTCTACTTATACCAGAAATCAATATTCTTAATGATGACCCCTTATAGGTAGATAAAGGAATCCACTTCCATGGTAAATCAATAGATCATCCAGAATCATCCCAAATTTCAGTGGGATTAAAGAAAATTCACATAGAATTGTAATATTTCTCTATGTATAAGAAAAGTAGATAAAAGATATACTAAAATAGAGAGATTCCTCTAGAAGCATGGAACTCTTTTGAGAAACAATCCCATTGTTACAACCCCATTATATGTTTCTTGGGTATTGTACAGAATTGAAAAAAATGTTACTCATAAATTATAACATGTATGATTAATTTATGTGTTTATTACTCATTTTTAATTCACAGTCAACCATGAATTCATCATATGAATACATTATGATTCACAATATGTTATATATATTAATTATAGCTGGTGTGGGTGATAATTTGACAGAACCACCTTTGATAATTTATTCTTATCAATCCATTATGATACCCACATGTCATATGTTATGTAATGTAAAAATAAAAAGTGATATGATATCCATATATTATATAAAATTATATTCCCTAATTTTCATGTTATGTATAATGAAATGATTATATCATATAATATGTTATAGAAAATCCCATATTATTCGTTAATTTAGATTTTGGTTATATTTCATTTGATCGATCATTTACACTAAATTCTAATACAATATTTTCTATTTCACATTTTATTGTATAATATACAATAAATTTTGAAACTATGAAAAAAATACTTTTAGATATATTTAAAAAAACCTCTCTGATGGGTATCTTCAAATTCACCTTGTATCAAATTATATGTAATATGTTGTAAATACTCTTCCAAAAAATATTTTTTGGATGAACTAGAAAATAATTATAGAGTAGATAACTGAGTTAAACTATATCGCTATTTTATCAACAACAAATTCAAACACCATGGGCCATTATAGAATTGATAAAGAAAGATGAATTCTCGAATCCATAAAATAACAATTTAAAATAATCTACAATGTAATAAGCTTTAATAAACATACAAGGGGACCAAGTGTGATCTCCATAAAAAACATTTATCTATATAAATGTTTCTATAAACATCATCCTTAGAATGAATTAATTTTCATTTAATCTCCTTATCCCAAAAATTAAGTAACCACACACAATGATTATGTTGATCATATATATTTACTCTTATGTTTTAAATTCATTGAGTATTGATGAAACACGTTAATGAAGAAATTACATTTCCTTTATCTATGTAGATGATCACATCGAACTCTCAAAAGAGACACGTAATATTCATAAATATATAACAAATCATTGGTGTTGAATATTCATAACAAAACACAATGATCCATTAATGATATATACATTTATAAAACCTATGGAAAATATTTATCATAAGAAAATAGTTAATAACCATTATACAATATCCCCCACTAATTTATCCATAACAACCACCCTTCTTCGATATATTATACATAGTACATTTTTTCTAAAATTAGGGGAAATAAACCAATGAATGGGTGAGATCAGATTCACTATAGTGGAATAAAACAGATATATCCCTAGTCACATGAGCATAATAAGAATATAATGGTATGATAAAATTGGTATAACTTTTGAAAATAATTTTGTGCATTTAATAAATAATAATATTGAGCTCTGAAATAAATCATGGTAGTCCATAAAAAATTAATCATATAAGAATCAAAAAACATAAGCAACAAATCACAACAATTATATAAGGTATGTTATTTTGAAACACATATGAGAATTGAAATCAATTTCCCTACTAGTCAAGGATAATTTAAAAAGCCATAATTGTGAAATGAATTAACTCCTCCAAGGCATCATAGTAATGAAAGATAACAAAAAATAATATCATATTTGTTGAAGGCCCCTAATGAACAGTGTTTTATCTATATAATAGTAATTTCTATATCATGATATATCTATCATTAAACAATGCATTGGATGGATATATAAGTCTCAACTTTCAGATAATGAATGTCATACATAATTGTTCCACAAGATTAGAAAACATTTATCATATCAAAAGTAATAAAAAAGGGATTCATATACATCATAACATAACATGACCTCATGAAAATAAACCGTATTTAATAGAATATTATAAGACATGGAAATGTAATGGGTTTCTTAATCACTTCAGTATTGAATATCCCATGGAAAATAAATTGTGACATAATATTTCAATCATTTCATCATAGAAAAAACCAAGCAAAAGGATTGAATTTCATAAATAAATTTTCACCAAAAAAATAAATCATTGAAATTATGAATAATGATGGAATCATTAGACCATATATTTATAAAATCATTAGTGAAATTAATGGTTTTTATATTTGATTCATGTATATATCATTAGAAAGTCATGAAAAATTCTTGTGGTAAATAACCTTTCCATATTGAAATAAATTCATTTATTTTTTTAATATTTTGGAAAATATTTTAAATGAAAATAACCATGGAAGCATGTAAAAGAATATTCAAACCATTTAATAATCATCATTCCGAGAAATTTTATTCATACTTTATTAATTTAAAAAATACTACTCATATAATTTTTAAAAGAAAAAACAGTACCTTGTTTGGAAATAGACAAAAATATTCAATTTAAAAGATGTTGTAAACATTCAAATATGGTTAAATATTATAAATAATCATTATTTAAAAATAATAAGTGTACTATAAACATTTGTAGAAAATAAAGGTTTGAAAGGGAAATTGTTTTCAATCATGGAGATAAATAAAGTATGTTTTCCATAAAAACATATTTTTTTTGTATCAAGAGTACTTATGTTGTGGAAAATGAATGTAAAAAAATATTTTCTATAAAAAATATGAGGATAATGATATTTATGAGATACTTGAGATTTTGATCATATTATTTCATCATATAAAACATAATCCAATGTAATCCTAATATCCAATGAGAATATAATATAAATACCATATAGATTTTGTATCATTTTTATCATAACACCAACAAAAGAAAGAACCATATATGGATATATAAATCATTATAAAATTCATAATAAACCACATTAATAAAATTCCATGGATTTATATACACCTCATAAATGAAACTTGTGGGGATGAGATATGTGTCTCATATAAATAAAAGTGAGATGAAAATCTGTTACATTTGGTCTGTCATCCATCCTACACTTCAAATACTATTTTATAATAAGTATATGTTTATTAGAAATATATTAAATATCCATAATAATATATATCATAAAATATATGATTTACTTATAACCTTTTATCACACATTTGTTAATTTTTTTTATTCAAATAACTTTTGAGGGTGATATAATTTTATTTTTCATATTTGATTCTATTTGGTAGTTTTGGTCCTTTTAATTTTTTCATAGATAAAATAAATAAATAATGACAATAATGATATATATTTCATATATTTTCGTTATTAAATTTTTAATATTCACTCATAAAATAATATATAGAAAAATAAATCACAACATTCAGAGAGACGATCTGTCTTACGTATGCATGAGCATTGTTTTCATTTTTTAAATGTATGGAATGAAAAAATGGTAAATAAACTAAATATATGAAAAATATTTTAAAATAATATATATTCATTAATTATGTTCCTATTAACATTTAATTAAAATATAATAAAAATCAATCGCATCACTTCGTGGATGTAGTAGTCCATGTGTACGTATGATCAACAATATTGATTTCTAGTGGGTTTCAAGATATAAAGGAAAATATTATATTATAATTAAATATGTATAAATATTTCATTAATTTCATGAGTATACATTAAACCCATTATAATACTCATTATAGAATATGATGATGTGAAATTAATTGTATCACTATACGGAGAAGGTAAGTCATACATACACATAAGAAATATGTTCCCTTCCCATTGGATGTAAGTAGAGGTGTAAAGTTGTATTTAATATAATAATAATATTTTAGTATATTTTGGATATATAAGATGTTTTTTATGAATAATACGATATATTTAGAGCTGTAAAAATAATAATTAAAAATGAAAGTGATCGATTAAAGAGATTTCCCCTTTCATTGTAATAAGTCCTTTACATATCCTCTTATGGGACATATGGTTCATATTTTGGGAATACTCATCACCTATATAATGTGAATAAAAATATTTAGTATATAAATTAACATAAAATTTTTGATTTACAAGGATCTATGTGGAGTGAATAAGATAAAGGACGAATACTATTTTATAATTGAAAGTATGTGGCCCTTTTAATTTCCTAAAGGATAAATGTATATTAAAGTCATTATCTATAAAAATATTTCAAAATGGAATATAAATGGGAAATATATTATATTATAAACTATATCACATCACCATTATCCTATTTTAATATTTTTATAATTTTTAACTATCATAGTACAACATTTTATCTATAGAATATCATTATAGTAATGTTCAACACTATAAATTTATTTTGAAATAAAATATAAAACTACTTTTTTTAGATAGAATAGAATCATATAACATAAAACTATTTTGAAATATTCAACTACAAAAAATATTCACTTATTAAATGATACAAATTATATTACTCATAATAATTTTAAAAATATTTTATACCTGATTTAACTAATTGTAGAAAAAATACTACATTACTTTTATCTAAGAATTTATAGTCATTAATTAATTAAAAATAATAAAAATTATTTTATACAATGAGAATAAATTAATTAAAATTATAATAAATAATTATATTTGTTTTCATAATTATTTTTAACAATATTGAAATATATGATATATTTAAAACTAAGGGAGTGACATTTTTCACCTGTAATTACATTAAATATTATATAGGTCATTTTCAAGGAAAATTTCCCATTAAACCCCTTGTTTTAACGTATGATGATAATGATAGAATTCCCTTAATCCAATAATAATTACTGTTTTAGTTGATTGTTTTACATTCTTCTTTTCTATCATTAGTTTAGGAAATAATAAACCCTTTCTTAAAACACTATCTTAATAGATTTTTATATCACAAGTTTTTCTCCTATTTTTTATATAAAAAATATTTTTATATTGAACATAGAAATGGTTTAAATGTAAAAATAATACAATATTTTATTATTCAATCCAATCTGGAAAACAGATGGTGCATCTTTTACATCAGATCAACAACTTTTCGAACAAGTGTTTAGACTAGTTATCTCTCTATCATAATGGACAGAGTCGTAACCATTGGAATGACATTAATAATGATCCATTGGATTAACTGTTATTTAGATCATCATATTGAATATCAATATTATAGTCCAAAATAATATAAAATTTTATATTTTATGTTTCTAGAATTGTTTCTATCATATTGAAAAAATCCATAGAATTGTAATGGTTTCAGACAAAACATTCTCAATAAAATAAAAAAAATTCCATTCTCAGCTATCAAGATTATGATATGGAACATTATGAGATGTGTAATTTAAATCTATCTTAGTTAATTTAAAATAACATAGAAATTTGAACACTGAATAATTTTCTATAAATTGGATGCCATTTGAAGATCTGTGAGTTGATGAATTTGAAACTCAACATGTCTGAAAGTTGATCTGTATGATATTTTTATTCATAATATTTATAATAATTTAAGTACTAGTAGTTTTATGAAATCTATGAGAGGATCATTAATTCATTAAAAAAAATTCTTTTCTTTTCACTATGTACAGTCAAGGTTTGTATTGAGATTTTTAAGAGATATGAAAATGGATATATTTGATCAATCAGATAAAGGGAATATGATGCTAGAAAAACAAATCCTATACCGATAATCATATCATGATATTCTATGTGATTAAATGATATTTTATTTATGATTATCATATCGAGGGATTTTATTGAAAGGAATGATATACCTTTAAATTAGTTATTTAAACATTCTATATATAATGTAAATTTTTCTAACATCCATAACTCTTAAGTGTAAAGAATAAATTTATTCTATGAAGCATGTAATTCATTCTTATAGTTTCAATATTTTACATTACATGTTTCTAGAAGGTATATTTAACATTGTGAAAAAAATAGAATCTTAGTTTTTTCATATCTCTATAATAATAGTTTTATTTGACTATATCTGAGACTGATGGTATATAGGATATATCATTTGATTTACAGATATTATAATAACACTCTGATTATAGATAATATTATGAGTGAATTGATTCTATTGGAATTTGTATTGTGATTTATCATAGTTTACATTTTTTAATCAACAATTCACTCCCCCTATTGATTCCATCTTAAATTCTTACAATCTAATAATTAGTATAATATGAAGTTATTATGATATATATTATGAGTTATCACTTTTATTATGAACTTTAAGTTATTAGGAATTGTTATAAACTACTTATTTTTATAAAATTTAACGCTAATGTGTTTTGTTGGAAAGAGTTTCTATATTTTATAAGATATTTGGATTGAATGTTTGTAGGAATAAATATATGTATCTTTATAGAGCACCTACATTGGATCAGAAAAATTATGAATTCTAAAGAGATAGAATAATTACATGTGTTATCAATACTATTGTGAATAAATTTTTCATATTGAAAACAAATTAAATTATTCTATATAAGTATTTCACTACATTTATGAATCTATAAAAACAAGAATAAAAATTTAATAATAGATTTCAAAATATTATACTTTGTTCTATGATAAGAAAAATAGATTGTCATATTTCATCATTTAAGGAAGAAAAAAATATTTAAAGTTATATGTTACCCAATTTATAAGTTATAGTTTTTTTTAGACTATAAGATCTATAATGAGAGAAGAATATAAGATTTTGATTTCATACATGGAGGATCAGCATCTAAAATTCATAAAAGATTCATGACCATTGTTAATGTTTCGCCTTTTCATAGAGAGAAAGATATAATAGATGTAATCATAGTGTAAAATATTATAGAGATTATTCATAATTAATGGGAATCTAGAATTATAGATTTTGATGATATAAAGAACATTACAAATCTTATTCATGATGATTTCACTATTTCACTCATGAAATATGAAGGTATACATAAAAGAGAATCAGATTAGATGAAAAAGAAAAATAGAGGATTTCATTTTGTTAAAATATCTAATGTTTATGTTAAATATCAATAAGTTGATAATTTAGTGAAATATTATAATAAGAATAATGTTATTATGGAATCGAACACTAGATCATATAAAAAACTATAAATATTTTCGAAAATCATGTAAGAAGAATGATTAAGAATGATTTAAAAAATGACTTTCAATACAGAAAAAAGTGGCATACAGATAATAATTATAATAAATGATCTAATGATGTTTAATGAATTGAATCTAATAATTTATGTGACAATTTATAGTATTTTCCTAATATTAAAAATGTTGGATATGAAATAAAGGAATTCTGAAATAAACTCTAAGAATTTCTATAATCATATGTGAAGGAATAATTTTAAAGCTTTATAAATTTGGAGTGAAGAGGATGAGATAGTTATTATTATAATTCTTCATGAAATAATAGTTTTGGACAATGAATATTGATTTTTTTTAAACACCAATGTTGAATAATTGTCCCATGGATAAGGTAAAAATTGTTGAATCTCTAACAAACCTTACCCTAAATACTAATTATCCAGATATTAATAATTAAATTAGCTCTATATCTTCTGATGAAGAATTTACCTAAACTATAGTGGATCCTAAATTACATTGTTATGGTAATGTATCTAGGTAAATAATTTACATGTGAATTAATATAAAAACTTTTCTAGAATAATTAATGTTCCCAAAGTAAATATGTTATAGAAATTTAATGAATTACTATTTTAACTACGAAAATATAATATCATTCCAAAGAATGTGATAAGAAAATATTTTATAATGAAAAATATTATAAATATCCTGAATATATATATTTTTGAGAAAAATAGTATACAAACTAATTTGATAAAACACTATTATTATACATGTTCTATTGAGGATAAGAACTCATTTCTAAAACAAAAATGAAATATTTATAGTTTGAAAAAAAAATTCTAGGTTTACTTATTGGAAAGGAAACATTGATAAAATTTATAAAAAAATTGACTTCATAGACATATATATAAAATGTGTTTTACTAAAAAACCCATATTTTTGTAATTATTTTTATCCAACGAGTGCTCCATTTGGTTCAAAATTTCAATGTGGTAGACACTAGATGAAAAAAAGATCATTAAATAAAGACCACCAGTTGGGATTTCACAAAGGCTATTTCTAAAAAGAAAAGTAATTTTTCTCAACATAGTATAGTTGAAAAAACATGGATACATAAAATTCACTATTAAGGATACCGATCCCAATAAGGTTTGGGATATGATGAAAAAATGTTTTTATTTTCAGGAAAATAAAGAACTTATAAAAAAACATTTGGCACATGGATTATGGATTTTCAATACATATTATTTAAATATATATATATATATATATTTATAAATATCATATAGATGAGATGTATAAAGTTATATTTCGATGATAATTATCTTGGAAAAATATTGGTATAGAAAATATTATTCTTCTAGGTATTGTATTTAATATTAAAAAATTTATTTGTTTCAGGACTTATAAAAAAATTATTAGTATAATCAAATTATGTGATTAATTCTATGTTATGAAATTTAAGAATGATAAATGTATTGTTCATCGTTCTAATGATTAATTTTTTTTCTTATCCATCCAACATGTGAATTGTTACACTTTAAAATTAAAGGACCTTAAGAGATGGGAGATACATTGAAATAATGCAGTAGAAGACCAATCATGGCCATGGAATAGAAGATTAAGGCATATGAAAAGTTTTACATTAAATATGTTATATATGAAATGACCAATTAAGAATTTTTAGAACATAGTTTTCATTCATCAAAATTCAATGATCCTTGAAAATATGGTAAGAAGCATCGGTCATGTTTTATATTTATTAGAACATCTTCAACATATATAGATTTACAGTTACTACACATGTAAAATATGGTCCTACCCAAAAAGGATTTATTTGTGTAAAATACTATGTATATATATTAGTTCATTACTACACTAGATATACTTGGGATTATTTTCTAGTAAGAACATGTGACAACTTTTTAAATTTTAATCATTTTAAGATGGAGTTAAAATGATAAAAAACTATATCTGATAAATATTCATTGTGATCATGGAAGAGAACATTCAAATTATGATTTTGAAAATTTTTATACAGAAATCGATATTATACATATCTTTTCATCACCTCGAATTCAATATAAAAATGGTGTAGTTGAAAGAAGAAATATATTTCTTAAAGATATTACTAGAACCATAATTATTGAATATTTAGTTGTTGTGCATTTTTCCTATCATGTAGCTCATAATAAGTTTTATACTATCAATTGAGTTTTAATTAGACATTATATTAATAAATCTCCTTATTAGTGGTGAAACAATATAATAGAAAAACAATTTACTTATAATTATTTGAATGAAAAGTATTTATCAATAATAACAGTTATAATTAATATAATATATCTACATAATATATTTAATGAATATTTTTATGTTATTCCAATAATGTAATGTTTATATAATTTTCAATATAAATAAAGATACTATTGAGAAAATAGTATATGTTAGATTTATTAAAAACTGTCCTTTTCTATTCAAAAAACCCCAAACTATAGCATCAAATTATTTTTTAGAAAATTATTTTCCACCTATATTAGAATTTTTTTATCACAAAAAAATATTTAATGAATGGATTTTTTATGGTATTCCTCAATACATTTTATAAACTATTTTTGAACAACAATTTTTTATACCCTAAATCATAGTTGTTTCTTAGGAATCATCATAGTGATAATATCATTTGGTTATGCAGATCAACAAGTCAAGATGATAAGTTATTTAAAAAATAAAATTGAACAACTAGTATTTTTATCGTATTTCAAACCTAGGATAATACATGAGGCAATAATTGATTATCATTGGATAAAATAAATCCAGTATGATCTCAATGGGTTTGAAATTAACGATGTATAAAAATTACTTGAACATCATATAGATACTTTTGTAATTTTAGTAAAATGGGGTTTTAAGAATAAATCTGATGAAAATTTTATAATAGTTAGTTATATAGCTATACTTATTGTTAAGGGTTACAATAAACAAGAAATAATGGACTATAAAGATTCATATTCTCCAGTAACATTACTTGAGCCTATTATTATACTTATATATTATGCATCGTTCATAAATTTCAATCTTTTTGAAAAATATTGAATTGTGATTTCATTAATGAATATTTTATAGTAGAAATATATGTAGAAAATCACAACATTTTGTAAAATAAAAAACAGTAAGAACATGATTTAAAACTTTATAAAGAACTATATGGACATAGACAAACCACTAGTGCTTGGAATGATAGGTTAACCAGAATTATGTTTCGAATTTTTTTAAGAGACATGTAGATCAAATCCTTTTCATAAAAGAAGTTAGTAAAAATATTATTATTATATAAATATAGTTTGATGACATTATATTTTTCCAAAATTAAATGTCTTTAATACATTAATTCACAAATATTATGAATTCTTAGAGAGAAATTAATAAAACAGGTTAGTTAACATGCATTCATGGTTTTGAATTTTCCCAAAAACTATAAGGAAATGTTATATCTAAATATAAGTTTATAAAATATCTTATTAGTATTTTTTACATAAAAAAATCATTATACCTCATATCATATCCTCATTTGAGTTAGATATATATTAATATAGGAAACCAGTTGATCAATATTCATTTAGAGGTTTGATTGGATGTTTACATCACTATATAGCTAGTCATACAGATATAATGTTTCAATTTGCTTTATGTTATATATATAAAGAAAATCCAAAATTTTCCCGTCATAAAGATAGAAAAATAATCTTATTTTACATTAATAAAAATGTGGATATAGAATTATTTAACTCTTCCGAAAAGTATTTTGTGTTAAAATGTTCTTTAGATTCCAACATTTGTGGTTATATAATATATAAGAAAAGTAAATTGGGTACACTTCATTTATTTTCAGAAGATTTAATTCATGTTCCTATAATAAACAAAACACATAATCAATTTATACAGATGAGGCCATTAATTTAGCAGCAAGAAGTTTTTGTGCTCATGTATTCTGGATGCAACACACACTCACTAACTAAGGTGTGAGTTTTATTAAAACTATAATATTGTTTGAAAATAAAAGGGACATTTCATTATGTAAAAACCCTACAACATCACAAAAATTATAATAACATATATATAAGCCATCATTTATTTAAAAGTGAATCATGAAAAGTATATACCATTTTACAATTCTTTAGAACATAAGAAACAGCTATAAATATTTTCACTGAACCCCTTAGTTTATAGAGATTTTAATATATTAAACTAAATCTGAAATGATCATTAAAAAATAATCATTTATATCTCATTCATGTATAAAAATGCACATATTTTAATGAACTCTATATATAATTGAAAATACATTAGCATTTATATTTCTGAAACAAATTATTTCTAAAACCATTTGTTTTATAAAATCATTTATTTTCTAAAAACATATTTATAAAAATTTATTTCTAAAATCTTTCATTTTCTAAATCAATTGGCATTCTGATAGTTTTTCTTTTCTATATATTTATTCATCTCAAAGTTTTTTATTCTTAAATATCATTTTTCCGAAAAGTTTTTCATTCTCTAAAAAGATATTTTTTTCATATATTGAAATATTTTAGATTGATATTTTATATAAAAGTTTTAGAGTCAATTTTTTTACAAACACTACAAAACTAAAAAGAAAAAAAATTAAGTAAATTATTTTATATGTCTCAAAAAATTTATAAATTTATTCCACACAAGACCATTATAAATATTATTTAAATCAATTTATATTACAAAAAAACTAATATAGATGTTTACTCATACTTATGGATAATTTCTACTATGAAAGATACAATTTTTTTAGTTTTTTAAATTATAAGTTTATTTATATTATACATGATTTTGTGTATATATAAATTTATTATTAACACACATTATGTTTTTTTGATACATTTATATGTTTTTCTAATCATACTAATAATTACTTTGATGAAAATTTTTCTAAAAAAAACATTATGAGCTAAGATTTATTTTTAAAAAATTCATTTTTTAAGTTGTAGTTTTTTTATTTGAAAATGGTTTATAATACCATGCATTGGATTTTTTTAATTTTAACCATAATATCCCCTGCTTATATAAGGGTGTGTCACCCCATGTCCTATATCAGTTTCTAGACAATTAGATCACAACTCCCACAACTTACATCTTGATATGTTTAATCATGTTCTAATTATATGATCTTTGGTTACAAACGTAATATTATGGCCACTGATGAAAAATTTTCAAAAAGGTATTTTTTAGAAAAATATTACAAAAATCACAGTATGATAAATATAATTTTCATTTATGACTGTTTTCTTATTTTAGTGTTTGGATATTCATCAAGAAATAAGATTTTGAATTCTGTCACCTTGAGATGGTTTGATAGTTTTATGTTTTATAAGTGATTATTTTGAAAGATGATATGGATGAAATTTTTTCCACTCTTCATGATAAAATATGCATTCCTTATTTTCAACATAATGAAATTATAGTGAATATACCCTTGGAAGGTGAATCTTATCTCCCTTTTCCTAATATTTAGTAGAAATCTGGTTGTTTTCTGAAATACAATATAAAGAAATATTATTTACAAATTTTTGACAAATATATAAAGCTTTCACATTATACAAAATGGTACAAGAGTCATAAAAATATGTATTCTAGATAATTTGATACCATGGATGGGTGATAATGATACCATAAAGTTCATGATACTTTATTCATATATTTTATGATATACATGAGACAAATTAACATGGCCATATTTCTATTTAATTATATGGAATAGATTAATATGGAATAAGGTAAATTGGTGATTTTTATTTTTCATAGTCTCTTAAACAAGTTATTATTAAATATCATGGAAGTTATCGAAATAAATAATCTATTAAAATCTATAAGGTAAAATATTTATCAAATTGGTGAATAGACTATGACTGTGATGGTGTTAATATCTGATTCAATGTTAAAGCTGTTTATGGTTAAAATTGAAAGAGATGGATCCAATTCCCAACATATAAAGGATAAGAAAATTGAGAATGATAGTATAAAATAATAATCTTTACCACCCAAAGATCAATTAGAACATAAGATAATGTAAGATGAAGTATTAAAAAATAATAGGACTCGCAAGGCTACGAAGAACTATCATGATCTTGATTTTGGTCTCCATAAGGTTGAGGACATGGAACTAATGATTCGGAAATAAGATGTGACTAAAAGAATCTATGAAAAAAATAGAATAAATTATTTTGTTGAGGAACGGTTTGTAGAAAAGAAAATAACCGGTGTTGAGAGACATTCAAACCAATGTGATTTTTATCTCCATTATCCATAGTTTTAATAGTTCTTGGGTCTAAAACTATTATCCCCATTTAAAAAAATATTATTGATACTATTTTAGAGTTTTTTGAATCCACATGTATTCTTTCAGTCATTCCAATAGTATGTGGTAACGTAAAATGAAAAGATGTTCTAGTTGAGTCATAAGAGGAAACTAAATTTTAAAAACCTGCTGAATAATCAGTTCAAAAAATAGATTGAAAATGTGTTCTTAGTACTATGTGGATGTTTGAAATGTAATTATAAGAGGAACATGATGATTATTAAGAATTTGATGAACAAAAATAAATAGAATCCAAAGAAGATCCATAAGAACCTAAAGGAACATTTTATTCTTATTCCAAATCTATATCATTTCTCTCCCAATATGATAAAAACATGAATTTAAATGTTTTAGAAGAATTTATATAATCTTTAAAAGTATAAGAAAAATCTTATCATCCAAAAAAATCAGACAATAAATTTTCAAACAATGATTTAAATATTTTGAATGTTTTAGAAGATATCGATGTTGAATCCGAACTAAAGAAGTAAAATGATGGAACTTGAAGATCTAATATTTCAGAAGCTTCATAAGATTAATATAAATAAATGGTGACTAATTCTACAAAGAAAATTTAGTACATATTGAAGACCATAAACTATTAATTGATCACACTCACTACCTACAAAAAATGAAATCATGGTTAAAAAAATTCAAAACATAATAAATAAAAAGTCATATTTTTTGGAGATTTTAAACGAGTCAATAATACAACATGACACCAATATAAAATCCTAAAATGAAAGAATAATTAACATAAAAATATTCAATGATATGGTGATTTTTCTTAGACATTTTTATAATTCTTTAGAGGACAATGATGACAACATTTTGGATGTGAAGCATCCTTTCCGTGAAATTAGTGATTATTTTAAAAAACGATATTTGATGAATTATACATAGTAATTTTTTTTCAATGGTTCAATAACTTTACTAAAAATTATAATGAAAATATAGAGTTTAAATAAATTATAATGAAGTTTTTGTTATTTAATAACATGATATAATATTATAATGATGAGTTGTTCAGCAAAAAAAAGATAATAAAAAGATCAATGGGAAGGTTCGAAACATAGTGAATGAGAATCAAGTAAAATTAGTCAATGAGGGGAGGATGTTAAATACAGAATCATGAATTTCAAATGCTTAAAATGACCATGAATATTTCAAAATGTTGATTTCAATTTTGAAATAGTTATATAAGATGGAATTTAGATTTTATCCTCTCTATTTATGTAATGATAGCATTTGAATGAAGATTTTTTTAACGTGTTGTTCTCTATTAATATTTTGAATGAATATCTAACAATTATTACATGGATGAATATTCTATATATATTCATAGATGAACAATAATTAAAAAAAATTATATGTTTTTTTTCTAACATTTCATGATTTTGTACCCTTTTCGTATCAATTTTTATAAATTGAAAATTGGAGATGTTTTTGAGAAGTTTGGGAGAAGTATTTGGGAGAAATGATTTTTGGGAGAAACTTATTGAAGGGATATTTTGTTTTAAACTGTAAGAATAATCCTAGAGGGATACTTTCTATTAAAAGTGAAATCATTCTAATGAATATTTTTTTATCGAATGATATGATCAGATGTAATATTTTCTATCATATCATATAGATGTCAAAAACTCTGGGAGAGTTATTATATTATAAGAGAAGATAATTTTATATAAATATTCTATATGAATTTCATAAAATGAAAAAATGTTTATTGTATTTCAAAGATATTCATTTTTAATATTACATATAGTGTTTCGTGATTTCCAAAATGGGGGAGATTATTTAGTTGAATGATTTAATTTCTACTTTCCCTATACCTAGTTTTTGTAATAAAATCACTTTCTTAAAACCTAATTTTACTAACTTTTTATATCCCAATTTTTTTAGAATATTTTAATAAGAAAATATTATTATATTGAAAAAATAAATATTTCTAATGTAAAATGAATATAATCATTAATTGTTCTATATGACCCATCAGACTGAAGGTGAATATGCTAAAATGGATCAACTCTATTCTGGATTGTGGTCGGACTAATGCTCTATATATCATACTAATGATTTTGTAACCATAAAATGAAATTTAATTTGGATCCCTAATATTACCATTTTTCAGTTTATCAATTTTAGAATCAAATTTATAGTCCATCAGATGGTATAATTAATATAATAATAGTTTCTATAATATTTATTATATGAAGGAATACTGGAATATCATCGCCATTATACTACAAAAATGATGTCAAAAAAATAATTAAAATTCATGTATATCTATCATGATCGTGATCTAGATCATTATGATATGTGAAATTGAAATATCTCTGAGGATTTTGCAACTAAATAAAAAATTACCATTTAATAATTATTTATAAATAGTTTGTCATTTGATGAGCTTAGAGAAAAGACATTTACTACTCAACACATTTGAATATCACTCTCTATGAACATCTCAATATTATTATTTATAATATTTTTTAGTTTTATATATAAGGAATATATGAGGGGATTTTAAATTCATTAGAATTATTATCTTTTCAATTAACTATTTCAAATCACCGAATTGATCTATAGATTCTAGTGTTAAAAATATAGGTGAATTCAATCCATTGGATCAGGGGTTTACAAGCCTAAAACGAAAGTGGTATATAGATCATCTAATCATGGGATTCTACGGGATTGGATGATTGAGACTTTATGATCATCATATATAGTTTATTCAAGGGAAGGAAAGACTAACCTTTATAATAGGTATCAAAACTGTGGGTATCATGTGTCATGATTTATGACATCCTGAACCCTTATTGTCAATGAGTAAATAATTTAATAATGCCTGTAATTAATTCTTATTATTATAATATTTTGTTTCACTCATTTTTCAAATTATATTTACCTATATTCATATATATATTATAATGTTATTTTATACATATCTTTTTAATTATATTTTTATTATACTATCTCTAAAACCGATTATAACTATGATATATCAGACAATTTCTCGATCTAATAATAATACTGTGATCATTGGATGAAATATAAATATATATTTTTTATTAATATTGTGATGTATATATTTATAGTATAATTTTTTTTAAAAAATAACTCCCTCTTTTATCCATCATAAACACTTACAAAATTACATTATTAAGAAAAAACATGGCCTTATCACTTATTTTAAACATTGATTAACCTAATTTACTCTTTACTATGAGGATAAATTTTTTCTAGGTTACAATTCATATTAAATGAAAATATAAGTGGAAAATTTAAAAAATTTCACACACTTAATTAAATATATAGAATCCATTTTTCTAAATTCATTTTATATATTTGGTAGACACTTATTTTTAACTGAGTGCACAATACATGATAAAAATATATTTAATAAATATAAATTTGTAATAATAAAACCTGATTTATTATAATCCCATACATAAGATAAATTTTATATGTGTGTTAAAAATATATATTCTCTACATAAAATAAAAAATTTATTAATAAAAATAATCAACAGTGATTAATTTAATTTATTTAGAAAAAAGTTAATTTTTCACATAAAATAGTTTTTAGAAGAGTATCTCATTTAATATAAATGTTTTATTATTTATAATTAATTGATGCCCAATGAATTCATTTATACATACTTAACTAATAATTTTTCATAATCCATTTTCTCATATTCATACTCACCAATCCAATGGATAGGTCCCAAATATAATTTAATAGTATAATGTTGATCGGTTAAGCATAGTGTTTCCTGTAATAATTTTTGGCGAATCAATAAAATTTATATGAAATTTTATTTCAGAAAATCTAGTTGTGATTCATTATAACCAACATAATATCAGTTTATTCATTGAAAATATTCACTCTGATAAAAAATGGGGATAACTTTGTTTTGTTACATCCTCAGGATCCCATGTAGCCTCTAAGTATTTTTTTTAACCAGAAAACACTAACTATGGGAATATTCATGTTCTCTAGTACTCTATCACTACAGTACAATATTTATAATGGTTTTTAATCTGAATAAATTACATGTTCTAATGGTAAGACCTCTACATTTAGTACAATTGATGGATCGGGTATGTAATTCCACAAGAAAGATACATGGATTATGTCGTGAACTTGAGAGAGGTTCAGTGGAAGCACTAAACTCTAAACTATCATCTCTAATCGATCAAGAGTCATGAAAGTACCAGTATAAATAGGTCTTATATCTCATTTATTTTTTAATATGTAATTGTATTCCATGTATATAATGTTAATAAAACCTTAAAACAAAATCAATTCCTAGGTCATGATGATAATTTTCTATATAACTTTTATGGACTCTGAGCTATCTCTGTGTGTTATTGAATGGATCCAAATTTATCTATCATTTGCACAGCTAGCTTTTTTTTAATATCTTGATTTCTCTAATCTCAACATACAATTTTTGTTTTCTACACTTTATTCATATATATCTTCTTATTTATCAATCCTAACGCTCATTCAAACGCTATTTTTATATAAAAACATAATTAGATGAAATTTTTCACCCCCATGATCATTGAAATCAATTGAAAAATATCGAATTAGAGAATAGTGTTTTGTATTTTTATTTCCTATTAACCATATATAATGGGATGATAAACCATACTCAAACACGACTTTGGATCTAGAGTATGTGAATGGCTTCATTATAACATGAAGGTGAACCTTGGATCCCAATGAGATACAGTTCATTGTGGAACTCCATGAAACCATTCCATATTCTCAATGTAATTGTTGTAAAGATGATCTAAAGAGCAATATTATATATTGATAATGATGTTTATAAACTTCTTAAGGTGTACAACTACAACCTATAAGTAATCATGTAATTTAAATTACTTTTGGAGTTAAATAGCGAAATAAATGATGATGTTTTTTCATTTCAATTATGGAATGATTATTGGTTGTTATAGACCCTTAGAATTTTCACTCAACAATACATTTCTAGAGTTCCAGGAAGTGAAATAAAAACATAGAAATATCACTATTCGTATCATCCCACCATAAATACACTTTTTTATCACTGTAAATATTTTTTCTTCCAAGATTAATAGAATGTGGTTAACATTAAGATTCAACCCATATCTCCTTATTCACATCTGTTATAGATGGACCATATACATTGTTCATGAACCTTATCTTCCCCTTACAATTAAGATTAGACCTAGGGGAATATCTATCATTTTTTTTGAAAAATACGTTATTTATTCTCTTCATTAATATTCACAATCACATATGGTTAAATATTCTTTAAAAAGATAAATTTTATACAGTTCCTTCAATATTTCAAGATCCATCCTTTTAAAATATAAAAAATTAGATCTTTTGTGATCCTCATAATAGAAAATATAAATTTTATTTAATATAGATCATATTTCACTTTATTCAATTTCTTAGGGTGGTACTATATTAGGAATTTCTAATAATTAATACGCTCTATCCAAATTATTGGGAAAATATTCAACTCTTTTTCATTAAAAATATAATTTAAAATTTTGTGATATATATATATATATAATCTTTGTCAATAAAGATAATTCACCAATATATTAATTAAAAAATTACCATTTTTAACCCCAAATCCTAATTTTGGTAACTTTTCTCATTAACATTTGATTGAAATGAGGCATATGCTATAACCATATCATTTTTCATGATAATTAATTCCAATAAATTATTGAATTCATCACTATATATTTCATATACTTCTCCCCTATTGGGTAATGGAAGATCATGGTCATTTAATAAACTTCTCTTATTCCATGAAATTATAGTCAGATTCATCTTTCCAATAGAGCTTATCTCCAATTAAGGTTAACATGGATATTAGATCATATATTCACGAGATATTATACACAAATAACATATATCATCCAACGGAACTTGGTAAATTTTTCCAAAAAATAGTCTGTCATCATGGTATTTGGTAAAATTATTAAGTGATCGTCATTCCCTTTGATATTTGAATATAATAGAATATAATCTATAATGACTTCTGAAAAATGGTCAATTTAATCTCAGAATAATATAATCATTAAATCCATTAATAATATAGTGGGATAAGATAGACAGAATTGAATCACTATAAACACATAGTGTACCTTATATAAAATGTTGTCCTGGAAATATCCTCCTTTATGACCCACGATTAACATTATTTAGAATGAGGGTAAATATTAAAAAATTATTGATCTCTATATAGTATATAAGATAGGTCATTAACAAATGTTTTAGGATCATTGTTATTGATAGTGATTCTGTTAAGATATCAATAAGTAATGAAAAGCATCATTGATCAATATTTTGTCTTAATAAAAAGAACTAGTGATCCTCATGTTGATGAATTCTTCCAAATAATTCATATTTAAAGACTCTCTTGGAGATTCTTATGTAGTAACTATATATTCATTGGGCCATTCAATATTAATTCTTTGATATAAATGTGGAAAATGGAATGTTTTTATCAACAATTCAACTTCACAATCCATTGAAAGGCTAGGAAATTCATCATGAAAAACATCATAAAAATCCCAAATAATATGTATATATTTAATTTTCAGTTTATCCCCAGCAATTTGGGATAAAAGGTCCATAAAATTGGAATCAATACCCATACAATGGTTTTATTTTCAATGGATGTTTGTATATATCATCACACTAATAGACGAAGATATGATGGTTCAGAATATCAAACGTGACTTCCGTTCCTCAGAAATTGAAGTGGGAATTATATAAATAAGTCCAATACATTCCTATGATAATATCATGTTACACCAAAGAGATTGTTACACGATTTTGAGGAATCAAGATCCCAAAAACTTCAACCAGAGAATAATCATATAAATGGGATGTGATCATGATATAGTCTATTTTTATTGACATCACAACATTTATTTATTAAGGTGTTGTAGTGGTACCCTTAACTGATTATTTTGATATAAAAGAGTTAGTAGATCAGGAATAAAATAACACATTATCAATTATATAGTGGATGGTAAGTTTACCATTCACTAGGTCTTATCTAACTCCTCATTAGATATAATTATCACATGATATTTTCTATTACATAAGACCATAAAAGGTTTTCTATTTCAATCATCATCATTAACATTTTGATTTAGGACCTATTCAGCATAATTACAATAATCGTTTAATTTAGTACATTAGAGTGTGGGTGGACTATTGTGAAGAGATTTCTCTATATTGACATCATTAAAAAAAACCCATCACATTGACATTCAAATACCTGATAACCTTCCCTTACAAACATGAAATATTAAACCGTTCTATTTAGAAAATTTCTTCCTTTTTTCCTTACACAATTTGAGAATAAATTAAATCACATCATATTCTGTCCATGGATTTCCAATTTCCATTTATTTCAATAATTATTTATTTATATAAAAAAATTATATTGATGCGTAACTACAATCTCCATATCCACCATGATAGAAAATTGAATGATTTATCTATAGAAAATAATTTCTATTAAATATACATTCCACTGGTTACATTGTTTCATGACACTAATAAATTGGTAAAACATAATTTTATTTTGGAATATAATTCCAAATGTTTACCTCATATGTCTTCTAAAATTATCCACATAGGTACCAACACATTCATCATACTTCTATTCAGGATCAATTAAATCCTCCTCTATTTTCATGTAATGAAAATGAGGAATGTACTTATTGAAATATATGATCATAGAATCATCCCTCTCTATTTAGCGAATTTATTACTATTTACACATGTTCTGGATTACAATCCACCATTTATCTTCCTCACCTTACCAGCTATAAACAACTAGAATAAAATTCTAATTTTCTAAGAACTGGAGAACAAAAAATATATTATCAATGGTAATGATTCATTTCTCAATAAATCGTGAATAATTATACCCACTAAAACATGGTGTACACTTAATATTGAGAAAATCAATAAAAAGTTTTCCCTCTTTTTACTATTTAGAAGCTCCCTGTGATTCATAGATTGATAAATTTATACGAGCATATAAAAAATATTGAATTATAACTCCTTTAACATTTAGTTTATCATGAAGGAAATCATTTTATTTTATATCATATTAAACATTAAAACAATTCCATCATGTTCCATCCATTGACTAAATCCGAAAAACAATGTGTGAGAAATAGTGATCATACATGAAAACCAAAATATCAAGAAAAGAAATTTATTTTATATCTAAATAAGATAAAATTATTCTATGAAAACTTATGTTTATCCTTGTTCATTCATGATCATTGTGAAAAAATTATGATGATGTATTATACATAGATTTATCCCTTGGGTTGTCACTAAATTTTTATCATCATTGTTTCCAAATCTTAATTAATCATCTATCCGATAACCTCTATACCAACACATACATTTCTTATATAAATAAAACATATCAATAGATAAATATAATTTACATTACATAATCACCCCTGATATAATCGTATAGTTCTAGTTCCTTTGGAAACATGTAATTTAGTTGCCCAGTTATTTCGTACACAATTATTAATTTTTTTAGATGAATATTCAATACATAATAATTTGATTCACTATATAACCATAATGGTTTAGAGTAATTGGAGAATAGATATACCATATTCTTATTTTATAAATTCTCTTCGTTATCTCCCATAATGATCATCCCTCATATTACTATTTATAAGAATAACCTGAAAAAATAATTCATCATAACCTCAGGAAAAAAATTAATAAAATTGGGAGATTATACACACTACAAGGGTAAATAAAAGAGATAATAACCGATGATCATGTGAAATTATTAGATAAGAATAATTGTTTGAGATCATGACACATACATAAAAACTAACTACCCAATCTGACAAATATTATATACATGAGTAATGGAATTGAACCTTATAATTTCAAAAGACTAGAATGATTAGAATGATATATCATCATAAATCTTTCATAAACCATATGTTCATTTCATTAATGTTTATGGAACCATCATGATTATTAAAACCTATTCAAATTTATATTTTAACTAACAATACCATATGAATAGGCATCAAAACCTATTTCCTATTATGGTTTAATCACAACAAGTTGTTTCCCATATCAAATATAGCATATGAAATTATATCCTATATTAATAAAATGAGATATAATAATGTACACAATGAATTGGATTGAGATATAGTTACCACTATTCATATAAATAAAATACTCTATATGAGTTCATGGAATGATAAAACATTCATCACATCAACACCCCTGAAAAAATTGGTTTTCCTAAACACTTCATCATAGGATGACCAATATAAATGGGTATCATAATTTTTTTTCATAATTACTATAATCCATACAGAAATAAATATGGATTTTATCCATGGATCATAACCTCTATAAATCATATGTATAATCAATATATATTTTCATTTATCAATATTAATGCCACTAAAATAATATTAAAATATTTTAAGAAAAAATCCATTGAAATACAAAACTTACATTTTAAAATATAAAATGGTGCATGGAATAGAGAAACAATTGTAGTTAAAAATATCATAATAAATGTATTATATAGTCTAAAATTCATTTAGGGATCATTATGATAATAAATTATGTTTATTACATATAAATAAAAAACATACTTTTATACATTCATAAAAAAAAGTCTCAATGTACCTCTTTTGGAAAATGAAAAATGGATTCTTTTCTAATTATTTAAAAAATAGTCATAAACAGGTAAATATTAATATAAAAAAGATGAGGAGGATATAAAAAAAATCTAGAATAATTTTATAATTAATTTATATTGACAAAAAATATTCAACAATGGATACATAAAAATATATATTCTCAAATTTTTTAATATTGTGAAGTAAATCCATTACAACATTGGTAAAATTAATATCATAAGAATAGTGAAATAAAGAATCTTATATTGTTATCAATATCTCACAATTTTCCTGATAATATTCATTAAATTAATTCATGAAATGTATATACACCACACACACACAAAATCGTCAATATGGTAAGTGTCTAAAAGTGAGATGATAATCCCTTAACTCAAGTCTCACCTTTCATCATTAATGTTAATGAAAACATATATAACAAATGTGTATTTATTTATCGTTTATTTCATAACCATATTCATAAAAACCATACCATTTATTATTTATTTATGAAATATTTTCACCCTTTAATAATTGTTTTATTAAAATCACTACTATGGATGATAACAGAATTTTTACAGGCATGATTCAGTTCACTATTCCTGGAAATCATACGTTGATCATAGTTTGATAAATAATGCAATTTATTCATGGTATAAACATAATATAAATTAATTATATATATATATTTAAATTTACCTTTATTAGTTATGGATATAAAATATAATTAAACAATTGATGGAGACGATTGGCCATACTAGCGCATGAATATTGTTCTCATTTTTAAATATATGGAAAAACAATGGTAAATAATAAATACCCATTATATTATAATTAATATTCAATATAAATCATATTTATAGACATCATATTAATTATATTTTCGATCAATGTAAAATATAAATGAAAAATAAATCACATCATAGTGTAGAGGTGGTAGTCCACACATACACATGAATTACATTATAATTTCTAAACGTAAATATGGATTCTAATAAATTTGATGTTATATTAGAACTAAATAAGATTAATTATTTCATAATAATTATATATAAACATTAAAACCTTCATAATACACATCCATAAACTATGGTGAAAAATAATAAATTTTATGGCTATGGGGGGAAGGTAAGTTGTGCATATACATAAGTGATACATTCGCTACTAATTTTACTAGAAAGAGGTTTTATAATGGTTTTTTCTTATTGATAATAAATTTTATGTATATTTTGGATACTTATGTTTTTATATTGTGATACATACTAAATGTTTATACGAGGAACGGAAGACTATAAATGAAAGTGGTCAGTTATGGTGATTAGCTCCTCATTCAAATGACACCATTATATCTCATCTAAAGTGCTTCAGGGTTAATATTTTAGGAATAAACAAACCTATAAGATGTAAATAGGGTTTTTCATAATGTAAATATTCCTATTTTTTCAAGATAGAAGTATCAAAGTGTCGTAAAGACGTGTGGGTGAGCCCTTTTATAATTGCGGTGAGTGGGACATTTGGAATTTCTAATAATATTAAATTATAACAAATCCATTTTCAATACAAATTCCTCCAAATGTTTTTTGAATTGATGATAATGTTGTATAAAGTTTCAATCCCATAAAATTATAGAATTTATACATGTTTGGTCGTAATTTTAAATCATATCGTCCTGATTAACCATTACATAGAAAATTTAAATTTTAACTAGAGTATGAATCTTTTTAATATTAATGGGTTGTAATTTTTACATAAAAAGTGATAATTCGATCATAAATGGACAATTTATGAATTTATAGTTGATATAATAACCACTTTATAATATTTAATGATTTATAGTATTTTATAATATATTAATGAAATTTTATTTTCCAAAGATATCATTATTGTTTATTTTTTATATATTCATTAATCTTATATTTAAATACATTATTAAAAATTATAATTCCAATATAATTCCATAAAACAACCATAAAATTATATATGTATATATATATATATATAATTTTTTTGTTAAAATTAACTCATTTAGAGTCTATAACTTTTAATATTTTTTAAAATAACTAATTATATATTTTTTAATAATTGGAGAAATACTGCATATCTGATTCCTAATAAATGACGGCCAGTATAAAATACCTAAAAAGTAAAAATAAATTTATATAATGATATTATTTTTATTTACATAAAAATAATAACATAGATTTATTCATAACATACTTATTCCCTATGTAGACACATCTGATATATTAAGAAAAAAGAGAGTGACATTTTGAATCTTTTTTTTATTAATATAAAATATAAATTATTATCATTTAAAAGTGTCCATGACTCAAAAAAAATATAAAAAACAAGGATGTAATGTTGTATTTAATTTACTTAAATAATATTTAGTAAATAACAGTGAGGATATATGAGTTCTCTTTAACCTAGATTAACATGAGTAACCCTTTACCGAGGTTTTAAATTTTCCCACATTTACTATTCTTAATTATCAAAAGATAAAGGGGAATAATTACCAACATAATAACAATTTATTATAAATAAAAAATTAATATTACCTAATTAACTACATATTAAGGGATGAAATTAATTTTTATCTAATTTCACAAAATATGAAGAAAAAAATCTTTTTAGAAAAAAGAATTTTTTAATAATTAAATATGATTTATTCTTATCCTATACCTAGAAAAATATTTTTTGTATGTTTAAATTTTTATATAAAATTAATAATATACAATTTTCATAAAAATTTATCACCAAAAGTTATAAATTTAACATTTTAATAAAAAATACATTATGAGCATAATTATTTTTTCATAAAAACAACACTTTTATTTTCATATAATTTTTGTTATTGATTGTAACCATTTGATAAATAATGAATTCATTTTATAAATATATATGCCATATATTTTTCATAATTTAATTATTTCTATTCATACCCATTAATCTAATGGGTATGCAACAATGGACCCACATTATTTTAATAATATTATGCTCATCTTCCTAAGTCATGATTGTTTGTAAGGAAAACCATTAAATAAAAAAAATTATTCACAGAGAAATATTTTAAAAAAAATCTAAAAATTCTACAATATACCACTTTAAAATATATTTCAACCTAAAAATTTATCAATCAGATAAAAAAAATATGATATATTTTTGTCATTACATATTCATGTTCCTAGGTGGCTTCATAATTTTATTTGTTTCATTAGTGTTTTTAACCAGGAAAGTAGTCTTCTTCAATAGATATTTAACTCTATGATATAACATTTCTAATGGTTTTTATTCCTAGGAAATATACTTCTATAGTGTTATAAAATTAACGTTCAATACATCTTAAGGACTAGGTATGTGCATTCTTAGAAGAGATAAGTGGAACACATCCTAAAATTTGGAGAATATTGGTGGTAGAAATAAAGAATGAGCTACATTTCCTACTCAATCAATAATATCAAAGTGGGAAATATACGTTTGTTTCATCTCCCCATTCTTCCCAAATATCATAAAATTATTCCATGTAGTTATTTTTTGAGAATCCCATATCACCAAATACAAATTTCAAACTATGTGGATTCTTGTCGGCATAACTTTTATGTACACACTGAGATAGCTTGATGTGGTATGGAATAGTTCAATTTATATCTACTATTTCCATAGATATATCATGCCTCAATATCTTTATTCTATAAAATTTCCCCATAATGGTTTATTTATAAACTTCTTTCTATATAGGGATTAATTATGTGACATATAAATTCTTGAGTAAAAGCTATTATTTTAAGAAAACTTCACTACATGAATGTGTTGATACAAACCAACATTGAAATCCATTGAACATGATCTTAGCATAGCTTCTACGGTTTGAATGGTTCTCTCAGAATGACCATTTGTATGAGGATGATATGATAAAATATGTCTCAACTATATATTCCAATCCAATTGAAGTATTTTCCTAAAAATAAAGCTATATATCATATATCAGTAAGACATAATGAAATGTGGTACTATTTAAAATCGTAACAATTACTTAATATATATTCCAACAATATGATCAAGGGAAAAATATTATTTGATAGTAATGAATTTTTTCAGCTTTATAACAATAAAAACTATTTCTCTAATAGAATTGCGTATTTTTTATCTTTTATTGAGATCTATGAAAAAAATTGTGATATTTTTCACATTTACATTCAGGTAGAGTTAATGGTTATAAAATTCCATTCGAATTATGTCTCTCAGCCTTAACATACTGAAAACCCAAGCACCGAGAAACATATTCTGAACTATGTTTTTCAATTTATTATTACTAGAAATACTATTTTAGTTCCCTATGAATACTTTTTAATATTGGATATATAGGGAAAAGTGAACTATGTTCCTCATCCAATAGTTATTTCATAATATATTTAATGATTGGGACATGGAAACACATTCATAATAATTAAATGGATATATGATTGATCATTAATTTAAAAAACATAGGATATTTCCCATTCCATAATTATTTCCATATCCATACATTTAAAGTCTATGAATATTGGATCTTTTATAATCCTAATATTAGATAAGATATTATGGTCCTTTTTACTCAAAGAATATTGAACTTTATTCTCCATCCTATTGTTGTAATTTACTAAGAATTATTAATCATTAATAAAGTCTAACAATAATATTTGGTCCATTTTAAGGTTTTATTGAGTGAATATATACATTAAATTTTTTTTATTTGTATATATGTCACACCATTCTCCATATGTATAAAACATCCATATGTTTAATGTAAAAATTAATGCATCTAAATCCAAATCATATGTTGGGTAAATTAACTCATGGGCCTTTAAATTTCATGGGGCATAATCTATCACCTTATTATTTTTCATGATAACACTTCCCCATTCCTTCTATGATGTATCACCATAGATCAGAATCAATCATTTACTGCATGGAAGTATGATCATAGGTTTCCCAACCAACCTTCTTTTAAGATCCTTGAAATTCCCTTCACATTCCCTTTTCTATATGAATCAAACTTCTTTATATTTCATATTTGTGACTATATATTATAACCATTTTAAATTTATAACAAAACATAGAATGTATCAATAAAACCCTGGAAAACAATGGATTTTAGTTACCTGGGTTGTTTTAGGCTATTTCTCTATAACATCTATCATTAAAGGATATAATAATATAACCTCACTTGAGATTATATGACCAAAACATGAAAATATCCAAATTCAAAATTCACACCTGGAAATTATTCATGAAACATATATTTTATCAGGGAATTAATTATAATACTCAAGATATTATCATTCTCTTCATTACTATTTTCATATAAAAGGACATCATCTATAATGTGAACATAAAACTAATCAGTCTCTACATACACTGTTATGTAAATCCATGATGAAATAATGGGAATTAGTAAGAAAAAAATTCATAACTATAAATTCATTATGTCCATACCTTTTATATAAAATTTTTGTGTACATATTCTATTTTCCGCACCCCTAATTTATGATATGATAATAAAATTTCAATCTTCAAAAATTATTGATCTCTATGCAGTTGATAAAATAAGTCATCAATATAATGTAGAGGATAATTGGTCTTGATAGTGATATATTTACAATCTCAATAATCATTTTGGGGTCCCATAGATTCATCATTATTATTATAAAATTCAACATGTGTTCCATAATAATTCCCCTCATATGTGGAAAAGATTATTCATTTGGAAAAGGAGATGTTTTTCACCCCACCTCCACTCAGCTATTGAATGATCATTGGCTATAATGTTTTAAATTCATTAATTATATTTAATATTTTTGTAGCTCTCTTTATTCATCATTTGAGTGATCCATGAAGGACTAAGTGGTTTCATCAACCTTGTGCTCCTCCCACATCCCAATAGTATAATGTAGAGTATAAAATAGACTAAGTGCCTATACGATTAAAAAATCAATAAGAGGGAATACTCATTGGTAGAAGCCAACCCCGTACCCCCTTAAACCATCATCTTTGACTAAAACTATATTATGGAATGAATGAGGATGTGGTTCCCAGTTTATGAAATATTTCTATACTCAGGAGTTATTTCACTAGAACCACTAATTTTTAGGAGTCCATATGATAAAGTAACATTCCTCTAGAATCATGGAGATTACTCATAGGATAATGGGTCGTAATTACATACATACAGACCCACCTAATCAACATATGTTGGTATTTTTTCATTTATATAATCTTTTCAGTTGGTGTGTGAATCGTATAAATTTACTAGCATCAATGTTAACATGGGAATATGGTAACATTTTTCATCTTTTTCTATAAAAATTTATAGAAGGTGGAACGAATATTATATTGGTGAGATATCCAGTATTTTGATTCTATGGTTGTTTCATGTATAATGGGATGATATTTTGACATCATTTTTGATCAATTTAATAATATAGGAGGTTGAGTTTTTATGATGAGGGTAACAGATGACATTTCCTTATTCAATTCCCAGAATAGATTATTAAATTTATTGTAATCTAGAGACCAATTTATATGTTTTAATAACCTTAGAGGGGAATATCATTTATAGTGTACGCTGGACCACATCCTTGACAACCATAATTCCATTTCTTTTTTTATATATTCTAAAGTGGATCACTTTTTGATCTCTTTTATACTATTCACTGATTCAATTTTCCCCATCCTATGTTTAATGTAGAGGGTGTTTCATCTATTACCACATCTAGATTTCATTTATTGGATTACTTTGTACGATGTATAATTCATAGACATAACTAGTTCATGGAAACATTTGGATTAGTCTTCATAACAAATTGAGGAATCTCTGATGTGATCTAAAAAATTTATAAAGCGAGTCTCCCATTGTGCTCTCATCTCATAATTAGTATTGGTAAAGAAGTGGTTCATATTCATGTGAAACATGAGTCTAATTGGGATGATGGTCTATTTAGTCTCTTGATCATATAGAATGATGACATCGTGGTGTAGCGCTTACGAAAAGAAGGCCTCACTCGGGAATATTCTACAATCAAATGGTTTCATGTGGGGCATAAGAAATCAATTATTTTTCGGGCATGAATAAAAGTGGGACACAAGATCGTTAGTCCTAATACTTTTCCAGACGAAGGTTCATTTTTCAATGATCATGATTAGGTGGGATATTTGGCTTATGCTCATTGGAGAACTTTTTAGGCCTAGTCAGACCCCTTCATGTCTAGGGGACATTTGTTGGGACAATCTAGTCTTTTTGAGTCCATCCATTGAGTGGTTAAAAATCATGTTATCAGGGGTTTGGAGTGGGTCCCTAATGAATTTGATACTCATATGGTGATTATTTCTTTGATAAAAAAATCATGTCATTGATGAAACATGTGGTTCATTCTTTGTTGTACCTGGGATCATGTTAATTTCTTTATAGTTGATGTGGTGCAAGATGTGTGCCATGAGGGTAGAATCCCTCGAGTTTCAAGTACTACATCTATAGTTCGTATCCCAAAGAAAAATTATCATCCATCTTAAAAAACTACAGAACAATCTGTTTTTAAATTTTTGTGTATAAAATTATGGCTACAGTCATTAATAGATGAGTTTCATCACTTTTTCCTTGCTAGATTTATATTGATAAACACTCGTTCATCAAAGGAAGAACAATAAGGGGAGTTTTTGGCCTTACTCATAATATTATGAGAGATAAAAATCATAATGTTTAAGTGTATAATGTTATTATGATGCTTTAAATGAAAAATTCATACGATTGTACGGAATGGTCTTTTATCATCATGTATCTTAAAAGCATGGGTTTCTCAGATCATTTTATTGATTTTTTGATTCATTTTTAATCTCCCCATTGATATCATTTCAATTTATGGGGAAAAATAAATTCTTATTAAAGCTAGTTTGGAGGTTTCACTAAGGATATCCTCTATCACCCACAATCATTGCCTTGATGACAAATTCCATTAGTGGGTATATTTTCAAGAATATCAATTCAGGAAGGATTCCTTAGTTATAGTTATCAAACCTCATATAAGGACTCTCTTATCTTATTTAGGAATATAAAAAAATTATTTTTATCAATTGATGTATGTTTTCTATTAGTGTCCAAAATAAGGTTATCTATGTAAACTGTTATTGGAGTGGGTAGTGGGTTAACCATGTGAAGAGAAACATCGCAGGTCATAACAAGTGTAAAAGGGGTTGAACTAAGAACATGGAATAATGTTTTCGGAATAATTAGATGATTTTAACTATTGTGTATTTAGGCATTCCCATCTATTCAGGTCAGTTAGAAGTTTTTAACATTGACAAGGTTGTGAACAATATAACCAACCAAATTACAAACCAGAAAAACCACTTATTTTTCTTTTAAACGAAGGATTACATTGATCAATGGTATCATTGCTTCCACTTTAATTCATGTTAATTATATTAGTATACTTCCAAAAAAAATTATTTCAAACCTAGATCATATTATGGGTTCATATTAAGGGATTCTCAACTCATGGGGAAGCTCCAGTGGGACACATGGGGAAGATTATCAAGGTTGGTTAAGGAGGGAGTCACCAGCATTTGAAACATATTATAGAACATGCTTTAGATTCATCCAAATCATTCTTGGGAGATATTGGATGGTCTTAATATCTGTATAAGGTATAAAGGAAGGATTTGTCGGGTGTCAGATACTCTAAAATAAGGGGTCTATGGGTTATAGTGTTTGGTTGGACCTTTCATTTCGAAACTATAGAACAATGTGAGATAGATTTTTGGGTGAGGGAATATATGATTTTGGTTTCAAAAATGTAGTGCGAGGATACTCATGTACCTAGGATATCCCACCATGAGTATCTCCTTCAGTGAATATCGAAGGCTCCATGTGCTTATTTTTTCATTGCTAAACAAATTACTTGTAGGATTATTCGATTTAATCCAGCGCTCGATCGACTAATATATTTATGTGATCCCCGATTCAGTTCCTAGGATATTAACTATTAAGGAATATTAAAAGATTTTACACTGGTTTTTGAAAAATGATGGGTGGGTCAAGAATCATTGGTGCAAGAAAATCCCATCAAAAATATGTTTCTTTATGGGTCGTATTAGGAATAATGCCATTGACACTAATGAAAACATCAATATTTTAGGTACTCTTCTTGTGTCCCTATTCAATTATTATAGTATTCATAGTGAATTAATGTTTCATCATCACTTTTTCAATACTTATTGGTAAATATGTTTGTGGACTAGTCTTGGATGAATTTTTAGTGTGGGCCACATCATTTTTTTAGTGAAAATTTCCCTACTCTCTAGTTTCAAGGGGATGTGGATAATAAAAATGAAGATAAAGAACATGGTTTTTTTACTTTATAATGACAGTGCGTATGGTTTTCCTGATATAAGAATTTCATTGATGATATCTAGGTCTCCTAAACTACTATTTCATTCAAAACTATAATCTTTCTGGAAGACCTGATCCAATAGTATATGAACTGGCATTCATATCATTTTTTGATTTTCTTCATGTGTCCTGGTATTATTGATGGTTTTCTAATAATCCCCTTGGAACACTAGATTCTATGGAACCCACATGACATAGAGTAAAAACATTACATGGATTGCTTGTGTATTGCAGGTGTGATGTGGGGCAGAGGCCTTGTCCACGATAGTACAAGACCATTTTTTATGGTTTTTATAGTCACTTTATTCATAGTGTCTAGATTTAGGATAAATTAAATTTGATTAATCCTAGTATTTATATATAGAATAAGCATAAAACTAGACTAGATGATGTTGAAACTGATTCCTTTCTCATTTTTAACTCATTTTATGGCAGTATCTCCCCACCTTGTATAATAACTTATCTACTCTAGAAGTGATTTAATTTAATTATTGGAGTCAAAAAAATTACTGAAACATGGGTAGAGGGTAATAAGGTAGTGAATTAAACTTCATATGATGGTTTTACTTCTTAATACATTTCTATTTTCTCTTTTATGGGATCCTTCTACCATGATGGTGATATTTTTTATCATTAACAACAATTTGGGTATTTATTTTTAAAGACCCACTTGATGATTACACATAATCTGAGCTCCTGAGTGTGGTACTACTGGTTACCATCCCCAATAAAATAAATAATTTTGTTTTTCAAATCCATTCAATATGTCACCTCGATTTCAACTAATTGGAGAATCACATAATTTTCAAGAATAAATTCCCCAAAAACATCAGTTGGATTGAAACTATATATATAAGATTCAATGGTTGTTCCATTACAAAATTTGATATATAAATAAATATATAATAGACTAGGTGATATGATGATACCCCTAGAAATGTATTTCTAAATAAATGTGTTTGTTGAAGAAAAATAAAATAATACATTATCATTTCTAGATTGGATGATAATTGTACAATGCACAAATAATTCTCATAACCCACATTGTAATTTGTGATCAAATATGATTTAATCTTCTATTTTGTCTTAAGAGTTTTTAATAAATATAATCAAAATCTTGCATATTTATTCTATGGTTGGAATAATTAAAATACTCCACACATATAAATCATTATATTATGGGTTTTTTATTAGTTGGCATATTCTTTTCTTCCATTACAATAACTATCCAATTCGTAATATTTCGACATTCACGGGATTTATGACCTACACATCCACATTTAAAGAACCTCTCAATTTTAATCAAAAATTTTACTAGATGTTCATTCCCACATTTTTCTTATATATATGTAACAAATTATTTCATTATGTTATTTATTTGAGTTTTGATGAGTTTCAATTTTTCTTTTCATATCAAAACTATAGGAATTGTGGAAACCTTAAATTTTAATTTCTACTTTGAGTGAACATTGAATGATTTATTCAAAGATAAAAAATACAATTTTGGATAATTCATTTCAATTTAATTTTTATGCCTCTAATTAAATATGGAATTTTATATTCATGGATCATAATTAATCTGGATTCAATACGTTCAAGGCCTATAAATGTTTTCTTCATATGTACCAATGAATTCATTATACATTTGGTTAACTCAAAAAATTCCATATCCAACATTTTATAAATAACATAATGTGAATAATTGATGAATAGTATCCCCTTAAAAATATCATAGTCCATGAATTCAATTTATTTTCATTACCTTGTATTAATGATAATATTTCACCATTAAAATTCTTCACCTTTTAGAAGATAAACAACTAAAACTACATTTTCATATCCTTATCACTGAAGAATATAAAATATTTTCTCAGTGGTGTTGATCAATTTTTTATCCACTACTGGGTAAAAAATTACACTAAATAAAGTTATGTTACACCTCATGAAATATTCGATAGTATGTTATTACCTTATTTGTTAATTTGGAATTTATCATGATTTGCTACCTAAGAATGTAGTTTGAGAATAGTATAAAAATTTTTCATTCCACCTACCATAAAGCATGGTTTATCATATGGAATGTAATTTCATTTTCAATCACACTCCGAAATAAAATTATTCATTCAGGTTCCAAACTCTATCTAAAAGAAAAATTCAAGGTCTGATAAACCATATTGATAATGTAAAATGGAATAACTGTGAAAAATTATTCATGGATTTCTAAATATGAAGACCTTCTTTTAAGAAAGAATAGGTTTTACCAATGACATTCATGATCATTACAAAAAACCAGGACATTATTATATATATAAACCTATACCAAATATTTTTATAATATTATTCAAACCTTAATCTCTTAATATTTAATAAAACTTACTCTAAAGACAACTATAGTGGCATAAGAATTCTATAATTAAATATTATATCTATTTAGATGATTATTAAATATGTAACATTAATATCCCTGAAAAAACTATAAATTCAGAAATACATAGTGGTCTAGATAATAAATATTCATTCTATATGAAATATCTTATACATCTCCAATTATGATCTTCTCTCATTGTAATTTTCATTGAAATTCAATAATAATATAATTTTTCTATAATTGTGGAATATAAACATAAGAAAAGTGAGAGATCATATGTTGAGTAATAGTAAACATTAGAGATATAAATCAATGATCATGTGAAATCATAATATCAGAAAAATAGTTTGAGATCATTACCATAACTAGTAAAATTCACATCCAATCTAAAAAATATCATAAAAATTAGTTCTGGTATTAAACACTTGGATTACAACATGAATTATAAGAATGAGAACTCGTCAAAAATAAAATATAATCTGAATGTTAATGTAAAAATATGTGTGGAATAATCATAAGTATAGAAAAAATTCATTTTTAAATGATAGCTATCAAGTCCATTAGATCAGGGATCAACACTTACATCTAATTGCTGATCAAGAACAACATCTTATATCTAATAACAGATCAAACCCACCAACATGTTTCCCATAAATATCAAATGAGATGTAATAAATTAACTATTTCATTGGATTAAAATATTGGCCCCACTCATCACATAATTAACAAATTAAATATGAGTCATATAAGATAAAAAAATCATCTTTCTAGAACCCATGAAATAAAATGTGTTTTATAAACCCTTCATCAATGAATGAACCATAAAAATGGGACTCAAAAAAATTTATCATCATCATCATAATAAATACAGAGAAATTATAAGGTTGTTATCCTTGTATAATATAAAAAATAATAAACAATAATTCTAATAAACTTTTTCATTTATTAATCTAGATTCCATTGAAATATCATTAAAACCATATTGAAGAAAATAACACATGACATTTTAATATCACCACTAATAATATAAAAATGGTTCAAATAAGTAAAAATCATTTTTCATGGAAAATATCCTATTAAATATATAAATTAAGATTAACTGAATTTAGGTGTCATTGTAGGATAAATTTCATTCATACTATATAAGTAAAACAATATTTTTGTCTATAGATTTTTTGGAAACATCCCAATGTTCCTCGTATTGAAAACTACCAAAATATTACTTTAAAACCGTTTATAAAAAACACAAACATGGGTAAATATAAATTTGTTAAATCATAGGATAATATTAAAAAACCAACTTTAAATTTATTTTACAAAACATGGATATGGATGAATAATATACTCCTATGGTGACATAAACATAAACATTCTAGAATTTTGGTGAGATTGTGAAATAAAACCATTCCACTATGGTAAATATTGAATCATAAGCCCGGTGAAAGAAAAAAACATATATGGATATTTATATCTACAAAATTTCAAGATAATAATATTAATATACATTTCTGGAAAGTATATACACCACAAAAAATAAAAATGTGGTGAAAATGTCATATGTTCTATTGAAATACCTGTGAGAAAAAAATACCTTAATTAAAGTCTTGAATTTATATGATATCATTAATACCTACTATACAATAAAATATTTATTATAAATGATTCTAATAACCACATTACTATATTTATTAACAATTATGATATATTTTTTCATTTATTTATTAATAATTTATTTATTAAAATCACTATTCTGGGTGACAGATGGTTCATACTCAAAACGAGTTTTAGTTCCGTCATCCTAGACCACAAATTAGTATCATGACTATATTATCTTAAGAAATTTAATCATGGTATAACAATAATATATATTATTTATACACATATTTATAATTATTCATAAAAATTATATATATAAATGAATTACAATATTCATGGAGATGACAATATGTGTGTACGCCTAAACATTGTATCCATTTTGTAACGTATGAAAAAAATAGATAATTAATAATTCAAATATAATATATTATAATTATTTCATATATATGATATATGTTCATTTAATTCGCCCACATAACCATCTGCGTAAAAATAAAATTCCAAAGCAATTATATTTCTTCGTAGAGGTTGTAGATTACACCTATGTAGGAACGATGTTATCATTTCCCAAAGTATTGGATGGTAAGAAGTAGATGATATATTATAGTTACCAAATATTAATAGAGTAATAAATATAATATATTAACATTAAACCCATCACAATAACCATATATAAAATATAGATATAAAAAATTAATTTCATATCTACGTAGAGACAGTAAGCCTTACGAACACTGGAGAAATATATACATTTTTCGTTTGATGGGAAAAATGTTTTATAATAGGATATTAATAATAATAATGAAATTTATGAATATTTAGGATAATGTATTTTTTGTGATATGATAAATAAAAAACACCTAGAGGATTTATGGAAGACTATAAATGAAGCTTATTTTTTAAGGTGATAACCTCTTCTTTGAAATGACTCATTCAGATATCCACTAAAGGGCATTAGAGTTTGTCATTAGGGAAGAAAAAAATCCTCTAGAATGTGACTCAAGAATTTTTTAGGAGAAATATTTAGATTTTATTGGATCTATAATACTTATAGTTTTTTAATTAAGTGAGGGAGGATGTTCCTTTTTATAATTCAATTGATGGGAAATTTTGGAATTTCACAAAATATTTATTATAATTAATTCATTTTGAACACAATTTCTCCTAATTGGAAATGGATTATAAGAAAAGTTTGTATGTATTCTATTTAAAAAATAAAAGTTAGTCATTTTTTGTTTTTATTTAAAAACTTGTAATTTTGATTAAACCCAACTTAACAAAATTCTATTTTAACTACATCAACAAACTGTTTTAATTTTAAAGCATTTATATTTTTACTTATATCATAAAAATTTCACTATAAATGGTACATTTAGGAAATTTTAGACAATATTATAATCTCATTAAATTGTTAAAATATTATTTGGGTTTTAAAAATAATTTATAAAATAATATATTTAAAAACCATCACTCCTGTCAATTTGACAATATTTATTTAATTTAACATTAACTACATCAATACCAAAGTATAATAATAATATAATAATTTAAAACAACCAAAATATTTCATATAAATATATAAAATTCATGGTTCATGTTATATCATTCGACATATAAAACATTTAATATTTTTTATAATATGTTATTGAGTATTTTTTATTAATTAGTGTAAAATTGTATTTGTGTTGCATAAAAATTAATTTCATTATATTCTAATAAAAATTTGAAAAACTTATATTATGAATATAATGTTATTAAGATAAGAATATATACTTATACTTTTTCATAAGATAATTTTTTATTTATGTTGACACAAAATGAATATTAATAAAAATAGAGTGTCATTTTTCAACTATAATTTATTTAAATAATATAAATTTATGTTCATGTACATGGGTCCATTAAAGAAATCCATTTTTATCATAATGTATTATTGTTTTAAATAACATCAATTAATAATTAATAGGATGAAAAATTATAGTTCTATCTATTTTTCGTTTTTTAGATTAATGATTCTATCCCTTTACTATGGTGATAAATTGTATCATGATTATTATTTATATTAGAAAAAAAGGATCAATATTAAAAAGCCTAAACATAATAATTCTAAATATATATTTAATTTTATAACAATTAATACCTACAAATTTCAGGAATAAATTTTATATAATTGTATCAAAATTTGATAAAAATAGTTTGTAGAAAAAACTCATTTTAACCTTAAAATATTATTTTTTTATCATATGCCTAGAAAAAAAATCGAATTATTAATTGCTTTAGTAATGTATATAATATATAATTTTTTTAAAATTCATTCACCAATAGTTATTATTTTTATTTATAACTATATAAATTTAGGGCACACATTATAATTATTTTCACAAAAACTAAATATCATTTTCAAATATTTAGTATTTTTAATTAAAATTTTTTTATAACAAGTGAATTAATTTTATAAATGTGTATACCATTTATTTTTCACAGTTAAGTTATTAATAGTCATACCTACAAATACAATAGTTAGGCGATAAGTGACATAAAATAATATAATAAAGTTATACGGTTCATCTAAACTTGATGTTGTGTAAAATCTAAGCCATTGAATAAATCAAATTAATTAATGGGAAATATTTCATTAAATTTTGGGTTGTTTTGTGGACACCTAAAAATTGGTTCATAAAAAATCTACATAATCTCTCTCCAAGTTCATCATTACTAGAAACCTTATTAGACATATCATACATAGTACCCTTATTTATAACACGTGAAATGAAACATTATAAAATGTGTGCCTAGATGAATTGTATTGGTAAGGAAAAGGGATATTCTAATGATCACTTGAGAATAATAGTAACATAACGGCATAAAAACATGCTCATTTTATTTTAAATTATAACCTCTATATCATAAATCATAATCAATAATCATGGAATAAATCTTAAAAATTCTTAAGACATTAAAAATGAAGGATTCAATGAACATAATCTAGGGAATAATAATATTGTAATAATTCTGATATTGGGTCACACCATAAACTATCATAGAAGTTAGGGTTCACTCCAATGGATATCATATTATAAAAACATTCTTTCTGAACTAATTTCCCTCTTTATTATAGTTCTATTTATCTCATGAGATATCTATGTTTACTCAATTAATTTTATTGAGTTATAGGACCCCCAATTACCTAAGGAAAATCATACATATGAGTTACATAAGATCATAAAACCATCATCATTTTAGATCCAATTAAAATAAATGTGTTTCATTATGATTTCATCATTTAACAACCAATGGAAAAATAATGGGTTTCAAAAACATAATAACTCTCATTGAATATAAATTAGTTTCAAAACCCTTTCATCATGTAATAACTTATTAAAAAATTGGTTTCATATACATTCCATATTTTCACAATAGAAAAACGTGTGGAAAATAAAATAGTTTAATACATATATTTTCATCTTAATCAATACCATATAATTAAATAGTAACAATGTTATCCTTAAATCATATCCCCATAAATCACATGTAAATTCAAGGGTTATTGTCTTCGAGGAATATAAATACCATTAAAATTACATTATAAATTTTTGAGAAAAATATCATTTTTATTTTTAAATCAATTCATTAAGATATATAATATTTAAAATGAATAATGCAAAAATTTTCTCAGAAAATAAAAATGGAAAATTATAATGGAAGCTCCTGATAATTGACAATCCATAATTGTGGTTATTTCTATTCAATATGTTTAATTTCAAAAAACATTACATTCATTCCATTGAAAAAATACAAAAAATTTCAAAATTCTAACAGCAATAAGAAAATACCATTTAAAAAATAAAAACTCAAACCTGAGTAACAGTTAAATTTAAAAACAATTGGATAACATTAAAATAATTCTTAAAAACATTATTGAGTTCATTTTTATAAAAAATGGAAATGGAAGTGGACATATCATTTACTAGAGATAAAACTAGAGCATATATTCAATAAAATAAATTTTTAGTCATTCGAATAAATAAGGTGATCAAAATGAATGAACAAAATTTATTTTAAATAAACAAAAATACTATAAAAAAATTCAAGCTTTTTTTATTAGGTAGATCATAATATTTCATCATCAGAGAGACAATCACTAATAATCTCAATAAAAATGAGATAGTAATATAAAAAACTTACCTCTTTGATAACATTCAAATAATTAGCCGAATGAAAAAAATTAAATATATAAAAATATATATCCAAATAAAATTAATATTAAAAATAATAAAAAACATTCATGGGTAGTATATAGCAAAAAAAATAATATATTGTTGAATATTTCATGTGTCTCATAGAAAAGAAAGTGAGGAAAATATCTAACCTTAATATTTTCTTCCATAGAATGCATTGGAACCTCATGAATAATAAATTTATATTTATTATACTTTTATTATATAATAATAATAATATATTTCACAAAAAATATTGATTAATTATAACAATTTATCACTCATCCATTAACACTTATTTATTGAAATCATTGTTTTGTGTGATATATGCTTTAATATTCATGTATGTCTTGGTTCTATAGTCTGGGTCATTGTATTTTGGTTTGGGTAAAATTATATACATATAGTTAATAGTAAAATAAATATCACATATATTCATTATATACATATTTATAGTCATTCATAAATAAATATATTGATAAATAGATTAAATGGTTCACGGAGACAGTCGCTCATACGTACGCGTGAAATCTGTTTTCATTTTTTCAATAGATACAACGAAGGAAAGTAAATAATTGATATATATTCGAGAATATTTATTATATTATATATTAAATTTATATGTATTAAATCCATAATTATTACAATTCATGTAAAATAGAAACAAATGAATCATATCACTTTTTGGATGTGGTTGTCCACACCAAAGCATGATTTTTATTATCATTTTCCTGAAGTTCGGTATGTAAGATGGTGGAGATGAAATTATAACTAAAAAATAATAATATCAAATAAACTATATTTAAATATTAAATACAACATATTAAGAATTCATAAAAAACGATGAAGAGAAATGAATTTTATCGGTACATGCAGACCGTATGATGTACATACACCCGACCAAAATCTTCACTTCCCATATGATGGAAAGAGGGCGAGTAAAGGTGGTCTTACAATCTTAATAAAATTTATTTACATTTAATACATATAATTTAACATTTTATGAATAATATAACTAATTTATAGCGGTAAGAGAATAAATAAATTGAAATTGTAAATTAAACACATTACCTCTTGTTTGAAAAAACTCATTTAGATCTGACCATAAGGGTTATAGGGTAGATTTGTTGGGAATAAAATAAAATATATAATTTGGATAGTGAAATTGATAAGAGAAACTGGTTGGTTTTTTTAGCTGGAATTCTCGAAGTGATATGATGAAGAAAAAGTAGGGGTTCCCTTTTATAATTGAGGGGAGGGGCACCATTGGAATTTCACAAAATATTAAAATACCTTGAAGTCATTCTCATGAAAAATAGTTATAAATCTCCTATAAATTGTCAATGAATGAAATGTAAGACCATATATTATCCCAAATATCCTAGGTTAATATTATTATGATTTTTAGTAATTTAAAAAAATTCATTCATTACCATTAATGCTAATTTAGACAGTACTCATATAATTTGATTCTAAAGACATAAATACTTTGTTTTATTTATAATATAACTATTCAAAATTAGATTAATATTTCATAATAATCTAAATAATTATATTCAAACATTAATTAACTCCAATTAAATTAATTTTAGTATATTTAAAATCAAATTATATATTTTTCATTTAATTGAAAAAATACTACATTAATGTTGAATACAAATTTTATGTCATTATATAATTAGTATAAAATCATAAATAAATTCATATTATGAAAATAATTTCACTATGATCAAAATTGACTCTTTAATTTGTTGATAACATAATTATTTTCCAATGTGCACCCATATAATATATTTAAAACAAAGTATGTGAAATTTTGTAACTTTCTTTGTTTTAAATATTATATTGGTTGTTTTAGTGGGAAATACCCTATTAAAAAACTTAATTTTAATACTAATTTCAGAATTGTATAATTATATTTTTTACAATTCGAATTAAGATGAAAAATCATTGATTTATCAATTATTTTTATCCTATATTAATCTGAATTACACTTTACTGACGTGATGGATTTTACCATGGTTACTATTCATATTGAAAAAATTGAACCTACATGGTTCCTATTCATTTTTTGAAAAATTGAACCTCGAGATTCAAAATATGTTATCTATTTTATCAAATTATATTTCTATATATTGTATAAACTAAATTTAAAATTAGTGTGCAACACGTGACAAAAAATGATTATAAAAAATTTATATTTTTATTCAAAAAAATGTGAATAATTCATATCCCATACTGAGAAAAAATATTAAATAATTGTGAAAATAATTTATTTAATATATTATATATCTATTTCATTGAAATAATTCAAAAATATTGAATTATTTAATATATTAATATTAAAATACATTGTCCGCATAAGAAATTAGATAACTAACTCTTCTAATTTCAATTATTGTTATTTTTTAAATTAATTGATACCAAATGAACTCATTTATACATATGTGACAAAAAATTTCTATTAATTTATTTAGACTTATTCCAACTGTCCAATAAAATAACATTTTTATAAATATAATTTAATCATATATCACAGAATTTTTGATCTCATTGTTGCATTAACTCTAGATATCAAAGAAATTAATTTATTTAAACAACCCAAAAATATCATGGAGTTACATTCCCCTCATCCAAATAAATGACCACATCATATATTTTATCTAGATAAATTTAATATACATTATCATTATATCTCTATAAAATTCCTTGATGAAATACTCATCATATGTGTGGAAAGTCCCATCTTGTTTTAACATTGACAAATCACATGATCAAAAATATAGTTAACCACCACCCAATTTACTATGAAAAATGTATTCCGTAATAAAGGTATCAAATTGTGATGATTATCATTCTAGGTATCATTATTACAATAAATACTATAGAAAAATAAATATGTACCATGAAACCCAAGTACACTGAAGTCATACTGTATGACACTACAGGTTGTATAACTGGTAGTTTATCTAGAATAGAGAACTCCTTTTGAACCGCATTACATTTTTTTGAATCACTTCAAAAAATCAATCACATGGTTAAATATATAATTTTATCAAAACCTATAATTCTCCATGGAAAAACTATTTAAATTTAAATCATTTCCATATATTGAGAGTTGAATTATCTTATAACTTCATATAATATATACATAAAATATAAAAAAGTATATTTTAGAGACTTACAATTAAATATAAAGATATATTTCTATATTATTTCCAACTTTTAAGAATAATTATGTAACCATATACATAATATTTTATTATATATGATAAATATCTATACAAACCTTATATTTTCTATAATTTAAGGTTTCATTGAACTGACTACATTAATTACTATTTTCTCCCATCACTCTATTTGATCATGTGATAAAACCCCCCATCTAAAATCCTTTTAGTGAGTAAAATCAATGAAAAAATCCAGTTTGAATAATAGTGTTCCTTATGATTCATATTCATAATGTTGAATAATTATATAAGTGATTTAAATATTGTTATCTATACAATATCAAATGTTATGATTTCAACAACTTCTACTACCTACTTTGAACTAAATCTATGATCATCATTACCACATTATTTGGAACCCTTTATCTCAAAAAATATACTTGGAATGTATTTTTATTTAATTTTACTCTTTACATTAATATGTTTCCAATATATCCCAACTTCATTATTATATTAAGTTATTTTCACTTTGTTTAAAAAATTAAATTTAGCTCTTCAATTTATATTTAAAGATATAGCCTAAAGTATTTAAAAATATTATTTTACATTAACAATGTATTATAAGTATATCAATATTTTATTTAAAATACATGAATTTATTTATATATAAAAATCCTACTATCCTCTTACACTCTATAATTTCATCAAAATATATTGTTATGATACACAATATTTTTGTTGTAACGAAATAATGATTATATCCCTTTGAAAAAATATTTAAAAAAACAATGTTTTTTATAAATATAATATATGGAAATGTATGTGTTTAGAGTTATATTTTGTATTGATGTTTTTATTTTATAAAATGTTACATTGATTATGGGATCAAATACAACACATTTTAACAAATATCTGGATAATCACTTTTAACATTAATAAAGTTCCATTTATCTGTATCTTCCATTAATAAATTTTACTAGATCATATGAATAATAAAAAATGTGTATTATATTCATCATATCATATTTTATATAAATTATAATTGTTAACAAAAACACCACTTAACATATATGACAAATTGGATTCAAGTACACATCCTTTATTTCCAATTGTGATGGATATATTCCATTGTATTTGAAATCATGATTCAATAAAATAGTATTAAGCATTTGAATACAAAATATAATCTCAAATATTTCTTTCATAGTTCTTTCACTTATGTAAATTATTAAACACCTATATAGTATACAATATCTATCAGATACCATTTAAAAATTAATTGAATAATTTCTATAAGACTAGTATCTGATATTGAAATTTGATGGAATTTACAAAACAACATTAGATATCCCAAATTATTCTATCATATAGAATAATTTTATTTCATAATATCTTCATTAGGTTTTAATTACATCAATTGGTTACTTGGAGAAATATTATTGGATTATCTAAATATTTTCTTTTTATTTTAGTTTTTACACTTAACCACACGTAATACCAACACAGTACCAAAACCATGATGCGACAACTAAATTAATCAAAAATATTATTCAAATTTAGGTTTTATAATTATTTATTTAATGGATTCTTATTAATCATAGTTTTTTAAATAATATTATGAAATTTTTCAACTGAAAATTTTATAAATTTTTTTAACAAATGTTTTTCCATGTATTACATTTTCATACATAAAATATCATTTTTTTAATTTTCAATTTCCAAATTCACAAAAATGAACATTCTTTTTAATTACTCATGTCAAAATTATCTTAGTATTTTTTGGGTTTTTTCATAAAAGGTTTATTTTTGGGTGAATTGTTAGAAATACCGATTTTACAAATACCATAACTTATATGTCCTCAAATGATATAACATTAACGTGAAGATATATTAATAAAATTAATGAGAATATAAGAATTGTTTAAGTAAAATAAATCATTTTAAATAAGTATTTTTTTAATTTTTAAACCCATTGTTCATTTTTGGATCCTATGTTATATTTTAATCTAATAAAAAACTATTTTTGGTTATTAACACTTAATTGTGTGGTTGAATGGTAACATTTTAATCATGATATAAATGTTTAATAAATATTTTTTCTAAATAATAAGAAAATAAATTTGTGGTAATATTTACTACTCAATTGACATTGGCCAAAATAAATATAAATCATCTTTACATAAAATAAATATTATTTATGAAAATTGTTCTTATATGTTTTTTTCACCCCTATTAAAATTAAATTTTTCTAACTATAGAAATTTAATTTTTTTTTAAAAATTATTACATATTTGTAATAATAATATTTAAATTATAAATATGTACTATTTCACAAACCCTCATATAATTATGTTAATGTATTTAAAACCAAGTCTTCATGGTAATAGTTAAATGTGTTAAATATAGGGTTAAAATGAATGTTAATGATTAACATGTATTTAAAAATTGTATAAATTGTATAAATTAGTTTATCAAAACATTAAATTTTACTATTTTTCAAATTTTAATATATTGGCACCACATTCCTTGAGAAATATATTAACAATATTTCAAATTTCTTAATTTTTCATGTGTATCACTCCTCTAACATATAAAAGGTAGCCTTATATCCTCATTTATACACACAATTTATGCAATTTATCTCAAAAAATATCTAAATAAATTCATCTCTTTATACCCTACCCATATCATCTAGGTCTTCATCTCACCAAACGTGTAATCTATGTTGGATTAATGTTTAATCCAAAAGAATAATATCCAAAGAGGTTTTATAAATCCTAGATAAATTATTTCCGGATTATTTCACCTCCAAAACATTAAATGATATTAAAACATGAAAAATATAGTGAAATAAGTATATTTATTATACTAATATGTTATTATGTTTATTTAATAAAAATTTTTTACATGTTTTCCTTCATATGGAAAATTAAAACATCACACGTGCATACTTTTGAAATACCTCCTATAAGAAGCATTGAATTTGTTTTCATCAACGCCTAACATAACATTTTATAAGGATTAATTAAAAAAATAATATAATACATTTATGAAATAATTATGATTTTTAATGATAATATATTATCTAATTTATTAACCTTCCATTTTTTAGAAAATTAAAATGTATCTCATGCATACATGAGGAAAACCACCTCCATAAGTGACACATTTAATGTTTCATAACCACCTTACATGGATGGATTTAAAATTATATAAATTATTTTAAAAAATTAATTATAACAAATTTAAGACGTTGGAGAAGATAAAACCATCACTTTGGATTAAGTACAAAAACCGATGAATCAAAACATTCATTGGAGAACTAGACCATTATCATAATGATTTTGACTATTAAATAATTATATTTAAATGTGTAAGAATGTTATGAGGAATGTTTTATGATTATTTGTTAATATGTATAATTTTATATGGATATATTATATGTCTAAATTTTTTGAACTAATTGTTACAACATTTTAAACTATGTGAATGAATGAGGTAAGGGATTTTTATTGAAACTATGTTATAAAAAAAATATTATTTGTCTATATTTTTATAAGATGAATTAAAGTGAAATTGTTTAGGGGTTTATATTAGTGATTTTATTTAAAAATAAAATCTTATATATGTTTTTTTGTGTAAATGTTATTTTACATTATAGATAATTAATGAGTGGGCATGTGATAGGGTTCTATAATGAATTATGTAATGATTTATTCTCTTGATAAATGGTGATTTCAATTATCTAATTTTCTGTTAATCTATATGAGTGGAAAATTTGTGAAAAATAAAATATTCCAAATTTCTTATATGTTTTTATATGATTATGATTAGTTATAATGGAAATGTTTTTTATTTTTAGAATTTTTTCATGATTCTAATACAAAAGGTTTTTTATAAAGAATAATCATTTTCATGGGTTATCATGTTTTCAAAAGAATTTTTCATTAGTTTTCTCTGCATTCTATGGATTTTAATGTAATTATATTTGAAAATTATTATTTTAATAGATGAAAATATAATTATTAATATTAAATGTGTATTATAAAAAAGGTATAGTTTTTTATGGTTTTCCATGATTTTCACTATTATAATTGTATTCTATTATTTAAATATCCCATACAAATATTTGTTTTCTCTTCCTACCTTTTCAAATGTTCTTAAATGGATATAAGGTTTTTTATGATCTATAGAAAGTCCAATAATTTACATAGTGTCACTCATATTAAATGTTGGAATGGTAATTTGAAAGAAAAAGATTTTTAAATTTAACAACTTTTTTTGTTGGAAAATTCTACACTATATATAAATTTATAATTTTTTATGTAATAAATTTTCTAATTCTATAAAAATATATACCTTAAGGATCATGGGAATTTATTATTTTGATATCATTTCATAAAAACTTGTCATCAAGGGTTGTTTACAATGGGGTTATTATAGTTGTTATTAATGAACTCTTAAGATAACATTAGATGTTAGTGTGATGTTAAAATTAACTATTATGCGATTATTTTTTTTATACTATCGTGAGATATATTTTTATAATTTAAATATATCTTCTTCAAATTAATCTCAATTCAAAATGTTTTTTATAGAGGAAACCAAGCATATATGGCGGGTAGGGATCAAAAGGATAATATATTACCAAATCCAGGATTGTGAATTGGTTGGGATCAGAAGTTGGTTGTTTGTAGTTTTTTTTAACTTAATTAATATAGGATATATATAATGGGACATAGTAAATAGAAAAATATAACCCTTTATTTATTGATATGTTAATAGTAGAAAATTTTATAAAATAGCACCCATGATATTTGGTGGATCTTCAGATGCTATGAAGGGTGGATAAATAAATATGAGAATATATTTAATGTTTTTTTATAAAGCATTAAAATTTAAATCATATAATTTATCATTATCATGGTTATGTTTATCAATGGGGGTATATAATTAGGAATGTAAAATGTGAAAGAAAATTGATAGCCTCAAATGGATAGTATTTAGATATATTTCCCTTGATAAATATTTTTTTAATATTATTTGAAATAGAATGCAATGGAAATTTGTGGAATTTAATCAAAGAGATGTGGACATAGTTCCCAATTACAAATAAATTTTCACTACACATTTTAGGTGTGAGAAAAATTTCATTATAGATTATGAGTGTAAAACTAATAGATTTTACACTGGTCTAAATCCATGATTATGAATTCATTTGGATATTATTGAATTTAAAATGTATATATAAGTTGTTAGATGTACTAAAATTGGTGAAATAGAGATTCATAAAAAATTTATACCTCATGGGAATGAGAATAAGAAGGATTAAAGGTATAATGTAATAGGGAAGCATTTGAAAAAAAGAAATACATAGTTAAGACTCTAATATGTTCTAAATGAGGTAAACCATATTTTAAGGAATTCATGAAAAGACCATGAATTTTTTCATGCTTGTTAAATTTAATCATTTAGAACATTATTAAAAGGTAAATAGTTTTTATCATACTATAAATGGGAAAATATATATTTATATGTTAGTGGGTAGTTTTTACAATTATGAGTTGGTTCATTATACAAATATTTTTTTAATGTTAGTTTCTCAAAGTGGTAGTCATCTTGATTGTATGTAGAAACATGTGTTATGGTTTTTTACTACAATTGTGAAAGATTTTGGACCATAAAATGTTTAATTGATAGCTCTATAGTGCTAAATATTTCTCTAATATTGATCATAAAAAATAAATACTAGATTTTTACAGTAAACCGTCGACACATTATTGGAACACTGTATCATACTATTAATGGACATTGTGTGTATCTGTGTGCTTATTCATTTTGGGTTAAATAATTCTCCCACTTTATTTATGGATATAATGAATTGATTTTTTCATAAGTATTTGGATAAATATGTTATGTTATTCATTAATGTCATTCATGTGTTTTCTTAAAGTTAATATGATCAAGAGATACATATATGTATTTTTTTATAATTTTTAAAGGAAATATTTTGTATTTACAATTCAATAAATGTGAAACTGAATGTACATATATTTCTTTCCTTTTGTATATAATTTATGAATATCACATAACTATAAATCATACATAAACTAAAAAAGTAAAATATTTTAAAAGACATAAAATTTAACTGAGATTATATGTTTTCATCTATTAGGGAGTAACTATCGATGGTTTCTGATAACTTTTATCTGTTATATATCCCCTAAACAAAATTTACCCAAATGTTAATTTAATTCATTTGTATAAATGAATATGATAATTCATTTCTATAATTGAAATGAATATATGTTAATTCACCAATATTATCCCCAAAATCATGTAATTGGGAGTTTATTATTGATATTTATTTTTCATTGGTCATAAATTGATGTGATTTGATGCATGATGATCGACTTATTTCAATTGGATTAGTCTAATTGAGTAGCCATTATAACAATTAACCAATACATGTTTTTATGTTTGTTGAGCCCTCTGGAAGATTGCTGATTTCATGTTTATAACTGATGTTTTAATAATCACTAATCATCACAACTCATTGATTCTTAATCTGGTTTGATGACTCATAAACATAATTCCAATCTATGAATGAATCAGTTATCATGTTTTTTTAACTATGCTTATTAACTTACAAAGTATGTTGGAAGCCTTCTGGATCAATCAGACTCACCGATCCATCAGAGTCACCGATCAACCAGACTCACCGATCCATCAGAGTCACTGATCAATCAGACTCACCGATCCATCAGACTAACCGATCAATCAGACTCATCGATCCATCAGAGTCACCGATCAATCAGACTCACCGATCCATCAGACTCACCGATCAATCAGACTCACCGATCCATCAGAGTCACCGATCAATCAAAGTCACCGATCAATCAGACTCACCGATCCAAGGACTCACCGATGCAAATGAGTCACCGATCCAAGGACTCACCGATGCAAATGACTCACCGATCAGATGACAGACCGATGCTGATCAAAATGACTCACCGATCAGATGACAGACCGATGCTGATCAAAATGACTCACCGATCAGATGACAGACCGATGCTGATCAAAATGACTCACCGATCAGATGAAAGACCGATGCTGATCAAAATGACTCACCGATCAAATGACAGACCGATGCTGATCTATCTGAGTCACCGATCTTTACTCTAATGCTGATGACCTACCGATCTCTTGAACAGTCATAAACAACTGTTTGAATTTCTTTATCTTTATCTTTATTTATTCTAACCAACGGTCATATTAGTTATAGTTTAATACCCTGACAATTAATTAATAAAGGTTGTCGGATGTCAGGAAACCGTACCTCGTACCTGCGGAAAGGAAACCTTTTCTGTCCTACGGAGCACGTGATATAAATACAAGAAGACTCTGCTGAAGAGTAGAGAGTAGCGAAGAAGGGAGAGACAACACACACAGAGACAAGGAAGCATACGACATACTCAAGAAGAGCTATGTGCATACAAGAAGAACCAAACAAGACAGAATCAAACATACAATCAAGCCTACTCAAGAAGAGTGGTGTGCATACAATAGAATATTGAAGAGCTTCATCGACTACATCTCACTGCCTGTGAACCTGAAGCATACGACACTCTGCTTCTCAAACAAAATCGAGAAGAGGACTCAGAATCACTTCTGATTAATTCCAAAACGAGTCCAGTGCTACACTGAAATCACTAGAGCTATTCCTAAACTCTACATCTCTGCTCTGTGATTTATTTATTCTACATTTTGAGCAGTGTGTGTTATCTGCTGTATTAAACACACACACTGACTCCTGTACTTTCACTGGAGGATCTGTAAATCCTCAGCAAACCGTTTACACTTCACTTCCCACTGTGGATAGTGGTAGAGGTCTTGTGACCTAGACAGCTGGCTGCTGTTGTTTGCTTTCCCACGTAGAACTGTGGTAGAGGTCTTGTGACCTGGACAGTGCATTCACTGTTTTTAACCCCGATCCAGGGTGTGGATCACTTTTATATAAACTTTTGAGAGGACTAAGTCTCGGCTTGAGACTGAACCTCTTGGTTACTTCTCTGTGTTTATAGCTATACTCTATATCCATACTATACATATTTATTTCATATTCTGCTGCTATTACTTTGAAATATAATCTATCTTCAAAGCTACTTTAATAATTAAATTCGCAAGTGTTTATATTTATTATAAATCAGTAAATTAGTTTCAAAAGTTAATTTAATCATAAAATTAAGTTAACTGAGAATTAATCTATCTTTGAGAAGCTAATTGAACCTTTATATTCTATATAAATTCACTACGGTTTAATTTATTTTTGAAATTGGGGGATTTTATTAGAAATTGTTTTTAACAGAAAATTTTAATTGGAACTCAATTCACCCCCCTCTTGAGTGTCCACTCTGACCAACACTTGGTATCAGAGGAAGTAAATACTTTCTAAAAGTGCTCTGCTTTTGAACTGTGATTTTAGTTGTATTTTAAAGTTCTTAAAATTTCTGTTATTTCTAAATTTTTATCTCTTTAAAATTCTTTTTGTAATATCATGGATAATAGACTTGAGGGTGCTGCTACTAACCGGCCACCTTTCTTCAATGGAACTAATTATGCTCAGTGGAAACTGAAAATGAAAATTCATCTAGAAAGCATAGGTTTTGATATTTGGACTGCTATTGAATCTGAATACAAAATTTCCACTACTGCTAGATCTACTTGGGATGAACCTACAAAGACTGCTTACAATAACAATTGTAAAGCTATGAATGCTCTGTACTGTGCTCTAGGAGATGAAGAGTTTAATAGAATTTCTGCATGTAAAACTGCATATGAAATTTGGGATACCTTAGTTGTTTCTCATGAAGGAACAACTAATGTTAAGGAGATGCGATTGAATACCTATACTATTAAGTATGATAATTTTAAGATGAAACCTGATGAACCCATTTCGGATATGTATCTCAGGTTCAATGAAATTGTCAACACAATGACCTCTCTGGGAAAGGATGTTCCAGCAAAGGAACAAATTATGAGAATTTTGAGATGTCTACCTGAAAGATGGAGAGGAACCTCTGTCTCCATTAGAGAATCATGTGACATTGGTGCTCTACCTGTCAAGGAATTAATTGGTAAGCTGATGATGTATGAGGAAGAGCTTAAAGTAAATAAAGAAGAAGATGATGAACCTAAAAGGAAGTCTATTGCCTTCAAGACTACAACCTCAAAGAATAAGGATAAGGAAAAGCGTCAAGCTATCAATGAAAGTACAAGCAGTGAGGAAAGTGAGAATGATTCTGACAGTGATGATGAGATGGCTCAAATAGCCAGGAGATTCAAAAAGTTCTATAGGAAAAAGAAATTCTTTAGGAAACCAAATTACAAGGGAAAGTATGACCAACAAGGCAAATGGAAAAAGGATTGGAAGAAGAATGACAAATCAGATGATGTTGTCTGCTATGAGTGCAAGAGGAAAGGACACATTAAAGCCGACTGCCCAAAGCTGAAGTATAAAAAGAAATATGAATACAAGGATAACAAGTACAAGAAGGCCATGAAGGCTACTTGGAGTGCTTCAGAAGACAGCACAAGTGAAGCTGAATCTTCAGACTCTGAAAAGAATCGGGCCAACATGTGTTTCATGACAAACACTTCTGAGGTAACATCAGAGACTCCTGCTTTTAATTCATACTATTCTGGAGAAGATTCTGACTCAGAAAACATGTCAAAATCTGAATTGTTTGAATACTGTGACATGCTAGAAGAAACATGTAATGAGCTTAAAGATAAATATAAAGGTCTAAAGAAACAGTATGCTTTAAGTGTTAAGCGTAAATCTGATCTGGATATAGAAGTAGAAAAGAATGCTCAGCTGCTTAAAGAGAATACTGAACTAAAATTGTCTAATGAGCAACTCAAGAAAGACTTAGAGAAGTTCACCAATGGTAAAAATACTCTAACACAAATGCTAGGAAAGCAAGTTGCACCTAGATACACTACTGGTATAGGATACCAACCTGGACAAAGGAAAGTTGCCAAAACTAGATTCATTCCTAAATCTGGACAGAAGATAGTTAATTCTGGAACTTCTTATGCCTCAACCAGTTATATTCATAGTTATGAATCTAATAAGGTTTATCTTTCAAAGGATGTTATTTCTACAAATTATATGAGACCCATTAGACAAATATGGGTACCTAAAGTGTTATTGGCTAACCTGTCTGGACCCATGAAGATCTGGGTACCAAAATCATCTTCCATCTAAATCTATTTTGTAGGAGACCTGCTTGAAGAGCTGTTACAAGAAGATATGGTATTTAGACAGTGGGTGCTCAAGACACATGATTGGAGATTATTCTTTCTTCAAGAGCTTAATAAAAGTTAATGGAGGCTTTGTCACCTTTGGTGATAACTCTAAAGGAAAAATCATCGGCCTAGGCCAGATTGGTAACACTGATTCAATTTTGATTTCTAAAGTTTTATTTGTTGATGGACTTAAATATAACCTGTTAAGCATTTCTCAGTTATGTGATGATGGTTTTCATGTTATATTTGAAAATGATTCTTGCAATTTTTTTAACTCTAAAAATGTTTTAGTATTTTCTGCTTTAAGAAATGAAAATGTTTATGCTGTTGATTTAGATTCTTTAGCTAAACAGAACATTCCTTGTTTAAATGCTTTTCATAAAGAGTCTTGGCTTTGGCACAGAAGATTAGGACACTGCAATGTGCACTCACTCAGAAAACTTTCTAGGAAGAACTTGGTTAGAGACTTACCCAAACTTGAATTTCCAGCAGACAAAGTTTGTAATCCCTGTCAAAAGGGAAAACAACACAAAGTTTCTTTTAAATCAAAGAAAGAAGTTTCAACTTCTCAACCACTTGAATTGGTTCACATGGATTTGTTTGGACCATCAAGAGTTTCTAGTTTAAATGGGAAGCACTATGTCTATGTCCTCGTAGATGACTTTTCTAGATATACTTGGGTATATTTTCTAGCTCACAAAAGTGAAGCTTGTTCTTACTTTGTTAAATACTCCAAGTCTGTAGAAAATATTAGTGGACTCAAGATTAAGACCCTAAGAAGTGATCATGGTCGTGAGTTTGAAAATCAAGATTTTGAATCTTACTGCTCACTCAATGGCTATTCTCATAACTTTTCTGCCCCTAGGACACCCCAACAGAATGGTGTAGTAGAAAGAAGAAACAGAACCCTGCAAGAAATTGCTAGAACCATGCTCAATGAATATGACCTGCCAATTTACTTTTGGGCTGAAGATGTTAATACAGCTTGTTATGTCATTAATAGAGTCCTGATCAGACCTGTTCTAAAGAAAAACCCCTTATGAGTTATGGAACCATAGGAAACCTAAGGTAAACTACTTCAAAGTTTTTGGCTGCAAAGTCTTTATTCTGAATACTAAAGATAATCTGGATAAATTTGCATCCAAGAGTGATGAAGGAATTTTCCTAGGTTACTCTATCTCTAGTAAAGCCTATAGAGTTTTCAATAAGAGAACCAAATGTGTGGAAGAATCTGTTCACATCAAATTTGATGAAACTGATCCACATGATCCTAAAACCTCTCTTGGGAATCTTGAAGAAAATTTGTCTATTCTGGACCTTAATGATAAATCTAAAGAACCTGTTATAAAAGCATCCAGTTCTGGACATTCTCCAGAATCTGCTTCTGTTGAACCTCAATCTCTAGATGAACCTGAAATTTCTAGCCATATCTTTACAAGACCATCTAGGACTCTAAAGAACCATCCTTTAGATGCTGTTGTAGGAAATCTAGATAGAGGAACACAAACTAGAGCTTCTCTAAGAAACCAGGTTGAACATCAAGCATTTCTTTCACAGTCAGAACCTAAAAATATCAATGATGCTATCAATGATGAATTTTGGGTAATGGTTATGCAAGAAGAATTAAATCAGTTTGAAAGAAACAAAGTCTGGGAATTAGTTGACAGACCTAAGGACACTTTGACAATAGGCACAAAATGGGTGTTTAGAAATAAAATAGATGAATCTGGAAATATAGTTAGAAACAAAGCTAGACTAGTTGCACAAGGATATAGTCAAGAAGAAGGTATAGACTATGAGGAAACTTTTGCACCTGTAGCTAGACTAGAAGCCATTAGGATCTTACTTGCATATGCTGCACATATGGATTTCAAATTATATCAAATGGATGTTAAAAGTGCATTTCTAAATGGTTTTATAATTGAAGATGTTTTTGTAGAACAACCACCTGGATTTACTAATCCCCATTTTCCAAATCAAGTTTTTAAACTTTCTAAAGCTTTATATGGTTTGAAACAAGCTCCAAGAGCTTGGTATGATAGACTTAGCAATTTCCTTATTTCAAAAGGTTTTACTAAAGGGATTGCTGATCCAACTCTTTTCATTAAAAGAATTTCTAAAGATGTTTTAGTTGTACAAATATATGTTGATGATATTATTTTTGGATCTTCTAAAAACTCCTTATGTACTGATTTTTCAAAAGTTATGCAAAATGAATTTGAAATGAGCTTAATGGGAGAGCTTAAGTATTTTCTTGGATTTCAAATCTTTCAAACTAAAAATGGTATTATTTTAAATAAAAGTAAATATACAAAGGATCTTTTAAAACGTTTTGGATTGGATAGTATTAAGGAAAGTAATACACCTATGAGTACTACCTGTAAATTGGATGTTGATGAAACTGGGAAACCAGTTGATCAAACCAATTACAAAGGTATGATTGGAAGCTTACTTTATCTTACTGCTAGTCGACCAGATATTATGTTTAGTGTATGTATGTGTGCTAGATTTCAAGCTAATTCTAAAGAATCACACTTATTTGCTGTTAAACGGATTTTTAAGTATCTTAAGTATACTATAAATTTAGGTTTGTTTTACCCAAAAGGACAATCCTTTGAGTTAATGAGTTATTCAGATGCTGACTTTTCTGGTTGTAAGTTAGATAGAAAAAGCACATCAGGAACATGTCATTTGCTTGGAAAATCCCTAGTATCATGGTGTAGTAAGAAACAGAATTCAGTTGCATTGTCTACTGCCGAGGCAGAATACATAGCTGCTGGTAGTTGCTGTGCACAAATTTTGTCGATGAAACACACTCTATTGGATTATGGATTTGATCTTAAACATGTTTCAATTAACTATGACAACACTAGTGCAATCAACTTATCCAAGAACCATGTGTCTCACTCTAGAACTAAGCACATTGATGTCAGACATCACTTTCTAAGAGATCATTACCAGAAGGGTGATATTTCTCTAGAATTTGTTAGTTCTGAAAATCAATTAGCTGACATCTTCACAAAGCCCTTATGCTATGAAAGAATGAAATTTATTAAACAAGAATTGTGTATGATTGATCTGTGAAACTGATCTGTGAAACTGATCTGTGAAACTGATCTGTGAAACTGATCTGTGAAACTGATCTGTGAAACTGATCTGTGAAACTGATCTGTGAAGCTGATCTGTGAAACTGATCTGTGAAACTGATCTGTGAAACTGATATGTGAAACCGATCTGTGGAACCGATCTGTCACACTGTTCTGTCAAACCGATTTTTTTAAATTACTTTTTATTAATTAGTAAATTACTTTTTATGGGAACCCTAAATGATAAAGTAAATGATACGCGGCTATTTATCTTCCCTAAACCTTTGACATTTCATTTCCCGCCGAACCTCTCAACCTCTCTTCCCCTCTGCTTCGAACCTTCGAACCTTCGAACTCCTGCCTTTCTAAATCCTCGAATGGCTAAGCAAAAGAGACCGAGAAAAGGACCAGATATCCCTGTACCTTCAAAGCGTGCTCGAGGCGAGTCGAGAAGTACCTCTCAACGTTCAGTAAATCCGAACCTAGAAACTCGGATTGTAGCTGCAGAAAAAGAAGTAAACTCGGCGTGGCTTCTGTCAAGTAAGTCCCTGTTGCTACAAGTTCTTGAATCTCAAGGATGGATAGACTGGTTTTCAGACAACGCCCGAATAGATTATCCAAAGCTAGTACATGAGTTTTACATGAACCTGAAAATCACGCTTGATGGTGTGGAAGCTGCTAGGATGTCATCGGTTGTAAAAGGAAAGAAAATATCTTTCTCATCTAAGAAGTGGGCTGAATGTTTAAACATACCTCAAGAAGGTCGATATGAGGACTATGCTGGCAATATACCCCCAGTCACTGACTATTTTTCTTATGAGCTAGCGCTAGAGCTTCTAACTGGAAACAGAGAATCGAGGAGAATCATAGCGTCAGAATTAGATGGTGAAAGAAGACTCCTATTCAAGTTTATTCAGCACCAACTTTGCCCTCGAAGAGGAGATTTTGCTGCTGTTAAGTTTCAAGATTTTTTTCTATTGTTTCTGCTCAAAACCCATGAAAAGATAAATCTGTGTAGATATGTGATGGTCCACATAGCTAGTATGCTGAAACCTTCCAAGAAAGCCACAACATTGTTTTATTCAAAAATGATATCTACTATGCTCCAGAATCTGGAATGTGTTGATGAAGATGATGAAGTTGTTGAAACAGAGCGTACCTTCTGTCTCAACAAAGAGATCTGCAAGAGGATGAAAATCAATTGGAACCCATGGAAGAAGTGCTGGGTTGCAGATGAAGATAAGTTGTATGAAGCCTACAATCCCATAGATCATGGCAAGAGGCCAAAGGATGTGAGAGATCCTGGATTAAAACCAGATGAGGAACCAATTTATTCTGATGATGATGAGCAAGAAAAAGCTGCAACTGAAGAAGGAAGTGTGTCTTCTCCTGATGATAGGAGTGATCCAGACACTGCTAGCCCCAAGAAAAGAATAGAATTTGGACCTGCTAGTCCACCCTTAACCCTACCAGAGTCAGAACCTATTCTTGATGATGAAGAAGATTCTGATACTGAGGAATATCACAGTGAAGCCTCTGAGAAGATTAATAATGAGCAAGGTGATGCTGAAGATAATCATGATTGTGATGATGATGATGCTGATGATGTTGAGGCTGCTGTTGATGGTATCAACAGACCGGTGGATGGTCTTGCTGAAGATCAAGTAGAACAACCTCAGTCAGTACCAGAAATCCATATCAGTGGCAAGACTGACTCATCAAAAATCAGTGGAACAGCATGCTATGAGAAACCCAACTACACCCTGTGTGCTGCTGTGTGGGATGACTACCCTGGATATGCTGTTTTGGGCTTAGACTATTCTGAGGAAGAAGACGAATTGCCAGAATCTACTGCAGCTGTGAAAAGGAACCTTCCAAGAGAAGCAAGGTCTATTCCTACTGATGATCCTGTAAATGTGAATTTACCTGGTTCTGAAATCTCTCGAGCTGATCTTGATAAGTTTAATACTGAATTGCTAACCACTGTGAGAGATATAGTCAGAGAAGAACTTTCCAATGCCCTTCATCAAGTATCTCTGCAAGTTTCTGAAAATTCCTTGAAAGCTTTTTCAACAGTAGTCTCAGATGTTCTCAAGCCAGACTTGACTGCTACTGGTGAATTTGTTGGTAGGCACATAGCCTCTTTGAATCAAACTTTGAAGGATCTCCATGTTAGCTTACTTTCTCTATCAAATGAGTTCAGATCAACCATCTCTGGTATGATGGAAGTTTTAAGAAATCTGATTGAACATCTTAACAAGTCTGATCTGAGGAAGTTGAAAGCTGAACTAACTCATATAGTCGGCCAAGCCAGTACAGGCAAGGTAACCAAAATCACTACTCGTGAGATAGAAGCTCTCAGAGAAGTTGTGCATGCAGAGCTAGCTGCTGTTAGAAATATTCTTGACTTAGAATCTTTGAGGAGGATGAAAGAGCTCTGTGATAATAGTCATAAGATGGCCTTAGTATATTCAGCAGATGCTAAGAATGCCCTACAAGAGATCAAGGAAAAAGTTGATGCTTTCTTTTCCAAGATTTATACAAAACATGAGATGGCTGCAAACTTCAAAGTCTTGGCAGAGAATCTGAAATTACCTCCAGTCACTCAGGCCTACAACACTCAAGTTCGCCAATTGCAGGATTTTGTCCCTTCCTTGGCACAGTTCATGGAAAACAAGGATGATTTTGAAAAATCTATGAAGTATGGAGCAGAAGTCATTCAGGACTTCATTCATCTGTTGAAGCCTTACTTGGATGCACAGGCCACTACAATTGTACTCCCTACTTCTGAACCTCTCAGTGCCTCTGATGTCGCTCCGAATCAGCTGTCTGTTGCCCAAGATCTATCTCAGTTGCGGCCAGTCTCTCAGAAAGCTTCTCATCCAGCTCCTGCTCCTTCTCAACAACCCTCTGTGACACCTCCAACTGCACCTGCCAGAGTTGTCCTGCCGCCACTTCAGCTCCGTGAACCACAGCCTGCCTCCAAGCCTTCTACCTTACCTACCATTGATCCAAAGGATAAAGGGAAAGCCCCTTTGTATCCCAACAAATAGCCATGTATTGTTTTTGATGGGGTGATCTATGTATTGCTTATCTTTTTCTGTGACTTTATAAAATTTGTTTTTTTCCTTTGTGTTATGTTCTATCCTGCCTGCACCCTGCTTCTCTTTTCCTTTATCTGTTTTCCCTCCTTTTTGATTATCCCAAAGGGGGAGAAAGAAAGATATATATAAGGAGAAAGAAAGATATATATAAGGAGAAAGAAAGATATATATAAGGAGAAAGGAAGATATATATATAATGGGAGAAAGATCTATATAATGGGGGAAATATATATCTAAGGGGGAGTACTCTATATATGAAGAGTGAGATCAATATCTCAGGGGGAGAAATCTGAATACTATATATATGGGAATGTTATTTTAAGAGGGAGATTTTTTTTATTTTATTATGTATATATATGAAGATTTGTGATTATCAAAAAGGGGGAGATTGTTGAGCCCTCTGGAAGATTGCTGATTTCATGTTTATAACTGATGTTTTAATAATCACAAATCATCACAACTCATTGATGCTTAATCTGGTTTGATGTCTCATAAACATAATTCCAATCTATGAATGAATCAGTTATCATGTTTTTTTAACTATGCTTATTAACTTACAAAGTATGTTGGAAGCCTTCTGGATCAATCAGACTCACCGATCCATCAGAGTCACCGATCAATCAGACTCACCGATCCATCAGAGTCACCGATCAATCAGACTCACCAATCCATCAGACTCACCGATCAATCAGACTCACCGATCCATCAGAGTCACCGATCCATCAGAGTCACCGATCAATCAGACTCACCGATCCATCAGACTCACCGATCAATCAGACTCACCGATCCATCAGAGTCACCGATCAATCAGACTCACCGATCAATCAGAGTCACCGATCAATCAGACTCACCGATCCATCAGAGTCACCGATCAATCAAAGTCACCGATCAATCAGACTCACCGATCCAAGGACTCACCGATGAAAATGAGTCACCGATCCAAGGACTCACCGATGCAAATGACTCACCGATCAGATGACAGACCGATGCTGATCAAAATGACTCACCGATCAGATGACAGAACGATGCTGATCAAAATGACTCACCGATCAGATGACAGACCGATGCTGATCAAAATGACTCACCGATCAGATGACAGACCGATGCTGATCAAAATGACTCACCGATCAAATGACAGACCGATGCTGATCTATCTGAGTCACCGATCTTTACTCTAATGCTGATGACCTACCGATCTCTTGAACAGTCATAAACAACTGTTTGAATTTCTTTATCTTTATCTTTATTTATTCTAACCAACGGTCATATTAGTTATAGTTTAATACCCTGACAATTAATTAATAAAGGTTGTCGGATGTCAGGAAACCGTACCTCGTACCTGCGGAAAGGAAACCTTTTCTGTCCTACGGAGCACGTGATATAAATACAAGAAGACTCTGCTGAAGAGTGGAGAGTAGCGAAGAAGTGAGAGACAACACACACAGAGACAAGGAAGCATACGACATACTCAAGAAGAGCTCTGTGCATACAAGAAGAACCAAGCAAGACAGAATTAAACATACAATCAAGCCTACTCAAGAAGAGTGGTGTGCATACAATAGAATATTGAAGAGCTTCATCGACTACATCTCACTGCCTGTGAACCTGAAGCATACGACACTCTGCTTCTCAAACAAAATCGAGAAGAGGACTCAGAATCACTTCTGATTAATTCCAAAACGAGTCCAGTGCTACACTGAAATCACTAGAGCTATTCCTAAACTCTACATCTCTGCTCTGTGATTTATTTATTCTACATTTTGAGCAGTGTGTGTTATCTGCTGTATTAAACACACACACTGACTCCTGTACTTTCACTGGAGGATCTGTAAATCCTCAGCAAACCATTTACACTTCACTTCCCACTGTGGATAGTGGTAGAGGTCTTGTGACCTGGACAGCTGGCTGCTGTTGTTTTCTTTCCCACGTAGAACTGTGGTAGAGGTCTTGTGACCTGGACAGTTCGTTCACTGTTGTTAACCCCGATCCAGGGTGTGGATCACTTTTATATAAACTTTTGAGAGGACTAAGTCTCGGCTTGAGACTGAACCTCTTGGTTACTTCTCTGTGTTTATAGCTATACTCTATATCCATACTATACATATTTATTTCATATTCCGCTGCTATTACTTTGAAATATAATCTATCTTCAAAGCTACTTTTATAATTAAATTCGCAAGTGTTTATATTTATTATAAATCAGTAAATTATTTTCAAAAGTTAATTTAATCATAAGATTAAGTTAACTGAGAATTAATCTATCTTTGAGAAGCTAATTGAACCTTTATATTCTATATAAATTCACTACGGTTTAATTTATTTTTGAAATTGGGGGATTTTATTAGAAATTGTTTTTAACAGAAAATTTTAATTGGAACTCAATTCACCCCCCTCTTGAGTGTCCACTCCGACCAACAATGTTTTTAGTGGGATTTTGATTTAAAAATTATGATGCATCATCTACATGGGGATAAATATAAATATATAAAAATCCTAACAATTTTAAATATATATCGAAAAAATTTATTTTAATATGATGTTGAGAGAATGGTTGGGATATATAAAGGATTGTGATTTTGTTATTTTCTATAATATAGGAAAGTATTGGAAGGTAGACATTTATTTGAGCTTAAATGTTTGTGTTTCACTAACCATTCTATGATTGTAATATGGTCCTTTAGTTAATGATTTAATTTAATTTAGAATATAAAATTTTCATGTAAAAACTTCTTTTATTTCGGCTTAAGAATTATTATAACAATCATTTTTAGTAAAAATTAACAAGAATCAAAATAATATCATGTTCTTCATTATAGAAGATAATAGGTCAAAGAAAGAATGTTTTCACAGTTTATATTTGATATAGAAGGTGTTATAAAATTTTGAAATAATTTATCGATTTTTAATGAATCCTAATTGAAAAATGAATTATTGAGTCTGGCTTATATCTCTATATTTTCTATTCATCCTAATAGTACATATGTGTAATGAATATTTCAGTAATATTAATAGTTATACATAATGAAGAAACATATTTATTAATTTACCACGAAATGATTGACTTATGAATGTGGTGAAGATGAGTGAAAATTATTAAATGGTTTTAGAATGGAAATGGATGAATATATCCATTTATTTAATATTGTATTTACCACATACATGTCAATTGATTAGTGACATTTGATTTATTTTTTATCATTTTTATATCAATGATTTTTTTCAAATTCAAAATTGTATGTCATTGTATTATATTTATAAATATTATTTTATGGAAATAGTTTTTTTAGATAAATTAAATATCTCTATCATGATCCCAGAACGAATGACATGATGATATAAAAAGGAATGTAACATATCATAACATATAAACATGGGATAATTTAAACATGGAATCATATAAATGTGATAGAAACAAAAAACAAGAATTTATTATGAGTTAAGTCTAACCTCAAAGACTATTTCCCATATTAGCACAAGCCAAGGCTAGTTGCCAAGACCGTTGCACATAGTAGAACAAGCCAAGGCTCACTGCCAAGACCATCCCAAAAAACATCTCATAAGGCTAAAATGTACCCAATTCATTGGAGCAATATATGGTTCATCACATTATAAATATCATTATTATATTATTGACATGATAAATAATACATAATATATCTTACATAAACATAAGGGTTACCCATGGAAAGAATTGGGTACCACATTCATGACAAAGAGCATATCCAATTGGCATATCATTAATATGTCCATGATAGAAATGAATTAGATGATACATGGACATTAGTAATGTAAAATAGTCATATATGTTGGTATGTTTTTTCAAACAGAGGTGACAACATGTAAAAATGGTTTGGTTATATTTTAGCATTGAAAACATTTTTTTGTGGTCATAAGAATATACTATTGAGCTTTCAAAATTGAAAACAGGACAATATTTAATGTGATACAAAATGAAAAATAATAAGTTTTTAGTAATAAAAAAGAATAATTTTATAAAAAAAATGTATCTTAAATACGAGGATATAGTGAACATGAATTTCGGTAAAAATTTGTGAAGTTCTCTTAAAACGAGTTTGCTTATTGGGAAGTATCGAGGAGTGAATCACTTAAAATCCCGCATATCCTTCAAAGAGAATGAGGGATGGATCTTGAAACATGATTATGTATCATATAGACTGTATTTAAAATTTTTATATAAAATTAAAGGAAAATATCATTTGGGTAAAATGAAAGATAGAGCAACCCAAAGGAATACTGACAGTTCGAGTAGAATTCCATCTGGATTACCAGCATGATATCCGGTATACATAAGAAGGATTTAGGAGGGATAAATGGGGGTTTACATAACTTATACATAATTATGGATGTTTGGGTATGTTCTAAGTAATACCCCATCATTAGGGATTACACTAAATGTGTCATAGCATAGAGAACGTTCTTGAAAAAAAATTGAAATGGGGATGATCCCTTACCTTATGTCTGATGGTGACATTTTCATGAAATTAATAACCAGAAAAATAAAATTTCGGTCATTATTTAAAAATTAATGAATCAATTTTATATTAAAAATATTTATTATAACATTTTAATGTTCATTTATAACCATTTTTATTGGTTAATAGGTTCAATTTCATTGTTCAGATCTATTTATTTGTATGGTTTTAATAGTTAGTTCATGTTCGGATAAACATGTATGATAAAGGTGGTTGTCGATAAATGAAATTATATTTTTTGTTGAATATATAAATGCCTAAATGGTTGAAAACCTAATTTTGTTACATAAATTGAAGATTAATTATTCTATGAATCATTAGTGATATCCATCGGGGTTAATTTGCAGTTTTTTTATGACAGAAAAACATGTTTGGTGTTATAAACCAAAACCATGTTTAAAATAGAATTCTAGAAGCATATTTGAGGAATAATAAATATATAGTGGTATTTTTTAACCATGAAGATGGTTTCCCATCAATAATTGAATATAGTAATGGAAATTGATAACCCATAGTCCTTGATTGTTCTTTAATAACACAGCTAAAATGATGTTTTCATTAATTTAAAATAAAATATAGGAAGAGGAGAGAAGATAATGAAGCATACCATTATCATAATAGAATTCTATTATATATGTTTTAATGGAGTTATCATACCATATGGTTGAATTCGTTGAGGAAATAAATAAGATAAGAAATGAATAAAAAATAAATAAAAGAATTGGAAAGAGGCATTTACCTCATGAGTTTACCTCCTTCAAGTTCCTCAAAAGGGGAGAGGATTTAGTATATGGAATATACATGGATATGTGGGGAAGTAGCTTTGGAAAATATTTGGGTTAACATTTCTGAATTCAAAAAGCTTGATAAGAGTGAATATAAAAGGTAAGGAAGGGAGGTATTTATAGTGGAGGGAGGAGGGTTTTCATAATATAATAATCATTATTTTATTATATCCTCACAAGTTAATAAATAGTTAGTATTCCATGAACTAGAGTAGTAATAAATTCATATGAGTTTGATATTTGGGTTCTTATATCACTAATGATTTCAGGAATAAGGGATGTAAATTATAATGTATTATTACAGTAAATTAATGTATTTTACTATTCACAAAAAAATTAAGTATTTTTGAAAAAACCCAAAAATTCACCCAATACCTTTTTCAACGTGTATAATATTAAAAGGAAATCTATTTTTTAAATAGAATCTATATATGTTTAAATTAATATAAAATTACAATCATATTTTTTTTTGAAAAATAACAATTTTAATAAAGTTATTTTCTTATTCAACGATATATATATCGTACTCCCAAATGAATCTTTTTAATATATTTTCATATGTAAGGATAATATTTACTAGGGTATGATACTAAATATAAGGTTAAAAATTCTATTCATGAGGTTATGTTACTATTCACCAAAAAATAAGTTGGTCAAATTAAACTCTAAATAACATTTTTATCACAACCATGTATGTCAGATTTTCAATATTAAAAACACAGAGGAGACAAACTTATGTGTAAAGGTCACATAGAACATTGTATTTATTTATCTTTTGATTTCATTTTATTGTATGACATAATTATAAGAAGGAAATTTCCATTGAAATATTTTGGTCGTTTCATTCTTCCCACTCTGGGAAATTATGCTCTCGTGTGGAAATTTTTATAATCTAAGTACTTGACTAATAGAAGATGTTGGTCCCATCCTCCTTTAAATTTCATAGAATAAGCTCTCAACTTGTCTTTCAATTTAGGAATGGTTCAATCTGACTGGCCATCAGTTTGAGGGTGATAGGTCATACTGATGTTCAGTTCAGTGCTTAGAGCATGCTGGAAACATTTCCAAAACATCGAGGTGAATATGAAATATCGATCGGATAAAATAGATAGTGGTACATTGTGAATCTTGAACACTAATTTTATGTAAATTTGGGGAAGTTGATATAATGGGAAGTACTATAAAAATGTGTTATAGTTTCATGTCTTCGTAAGATGATCCATAATAACCCATATATCATTTTTTTCCTCTTGATATCCTTGGAAGTCAATTGACACAATCAATGGTGATGTTAACCCACTTTCATTTTGGTATGGGTAGTGGTATTATTATCCAATTATTATTTTTCATCTCAGCCATCAATTTCTAACATACCAGGAATATTACTGTATATTTAGAAATATACATTTCCATATTTTTCCACCCAAACTTTTCTCGGATATCCCGATACATCTTTGTGTTTTCGAGGTGAATAGAGAATGTCAAGCAATGTGCATCATTAAAAAGATACTTATTTATCTTGTAATAGGATTTTACACATAATAGTGACCCAAATCACAAAACTTCTTATTCATCAATCATAAAAAGAGAGGATTTCCATTTATGATATCTTCCACACATTTCATAATGTCCACATATTATCTTTGAGCATCCATTATTTTCTCCACAAGGGATGTTTTAGAAATAATGTGTAAAATTTTTGATGGTTTTTCTACCTTAATGATTTCATGTCCATTATCTAAAAAACAATTTAGATTGGATCCTTTTAAATTCTCATCATTGATAATAATGTAGGATCCTTTCAACCAAGAGCATTCATCACCAAATTTTCCTTACCAAGATGGTAGTGGTTTGAGAATTCATAATCGCCGATGAGTTATATCCATCTTTTTTGGCACATTTTGTACTCTTTCTATTTGAATATATATTTTAGACTCTTTTGATTAGTATATATCTCCCACTTCTTCCCATGTAGATAATTCCACCATATGTTCAACAGAAGGATAAAAAATTCCAACTCCAGATCATTTGTAGGATTTTTTTATCATTTATTTTCATCAACTTTGAGAATTATGCAATAACTTTTTTAATTTTTTCATTATAAAATATCCAAATAAATTATTTCAAGCATCAGTTTACACCATAGAGAGATTTAAATTTGTTTGAAGTGTGAGTATTGGCACAATGATAAGCCACTTTTTCAATTCCATGAAACAATCTTCATATTCCTGAGTTATCAAAAATAATAATCCCTTTTTGACATCTTAGTAATTAGCATTGAAAACCGAGAAATTTTCATTAAAAATCATTGATAATCTCTATCTAGACCTAAAATTTAGTGGAACACCATTACAGATGTTGGCCTAGACCCCTCTTCAATTGTCTTTGTCATAGAAGGATCCACAAATATCTTATTATTGGTGATAACATTCTCCAAGAATGATACTTCCTCCATCCAGAACTGACATTTAATGAAATTTTCATATATCTTATCTCTTTGAAAATTCATAAACACGGTATCGGAATACTTATCATGTTCCTCCTTTCTCTTCGTGTATATCAGAATATTTTCAATAAAGACTACCATTAATATTTTGAGGTAATATCTAAAGACTCTATTCATTGAATCAATGAAAATTTATATAGCATTAGTGAGTCTGAAGGGAATATCTATGAACTGATAGTGACCATACCTCATTCGAAAGGTTTTATTGGGAATATTTTCCTTCCTCGTCTTTAATAAGTGAAATCACGACTGATGTTCCACATTAGATAAATAACAGGCCCCATGAAGCTGATCAAACAAGTCATCTATATGAGGAAGGTGATACATGATCTTTATCGTGATTTTATTGATCCCAGGATAATCATCATAGAGGAGCATTTATCAATCCTTCTTCTTGACGAAGAGGGTAGGTGTGCCCCATGGTGAAGCCCTAGTCCATATAAAATCCTTCTCCATATTCTATTGCAACTACTTCTTTATCACCTCCATCTCAATAGTGGCCATTCTGTAAGGTATCTTTGATATTGGAAGAGATCCAAGAATATGTTCAATTGATAACTCAAACTATATGTCTAGATTAAGACCATGAAACACTTCAAGGAATATGTCAATGTAATCCCTCTTGGTATGAATGTATTAAATCATGATTCTTTCCTTTTCCTCAATCATTTGTGCTAGATATGCTTGATCATAAAGGAGAAATATCCACGCAAGAGATGATGATTCTAAAGTGGATTCATCTTCCTCCTTATACATGTATTGAATTGGTGGATGATTTAGGATATAAAGAGTGATCTATCTTTCCCGATAGTTGATGTTGTCCTCATATAAGGTTATCCAATCCATCCCCATGATAGAGTAAAAATCTACTAAATGAATTAAAACATGATTTTATGGGAGATTCAATCCAAAAAAATTAACCATAGATGAGTTATAAACCATGGATGCAATAATTTCCCCATTATCTGTTCTCAAAGATAACTTATCCTAAAAATATGATGTTGCATTTGAATACTTCTACAAATCATGCAAGATATAAATGAGTACGTTGAACCAGAATCAAATAGTATATTCTCTCTTCATGAATGAATAACAAGTGTACATGTCACCACATTGTTGTTCGTCTCCACCTTAGTGGTATTGATTGAATAAGGCCTTCATTACTGTCATTAAGGTTTCTGTTTATTTCCTCTAATAACCCTTGTCTTTGGAAATATGTTTGAATAATTACCAATCTTGTTATAGTGGTAACACAACACCACTGGTTGAACATTGATCTGGATGTTCCATTCTTCATCCAAATTAAATAGCTTTTTCATATCCCATGGATGTTTTTTTCCAGATGGCCCAACATTACACATTTTATGCAATTCTTGGTCCCCTTTAGATAGTTCCCAATATGCTTCTTCCAAAATAAATTTACAAGTTGGATATTGGGTCTTCATTCCTTCATTGGATTTTTTTTGTTAAACCACCCATGGTGTTCTTCATTTTCAACTTCTTGTAATTGAGCCCACAAGCCCACTAGGAGTATCCAAAATTCATTTCATCCTTGAGGGAACAAAAAAATCCTCATAGTTGTCTAATTCTTGGTTAGCCAACACCTTCTGTAGACTCTAATTTATCCAGCTAATGAAGTGATCTAACTTGATTTCAGTGTTCATGAAAAATCCAAAGGCATACCATGAAATACTTGTAAATTTTTCTTCACACACTCCAACTGGACTCATCTTCCTTCGAAATTAGTATAAAGTATTGTCTTTTAATCTTGATATAGATGGTTTCATGAAAATATTTATTAATGAACACCCTCTTGAATTCCTCGCATTCCATGGAATAAATTTCTTTTTGGGACTTTGTATTCTTGATCATTATCCACAACTGATCAGCTACCCAAACAATATGATAGGCCACTAGTACAAATTTATTCTCTTATGACCACTAGAGGATGGAGAATATATTTTCAATGGAGTTAATCTACTCTTCTGTGAGGAGGGGTAAAAAGGATTCATGAAACATTTTAGGCATTTACCGTATGAAATATTATACGGAAATGTGCTCTTTCTTTGGAGGAGGAGGGAGTTCCACATGATACATGTTATTATTCATAACATGAGCTAGCTAAGAAATACTTTCATGATGTTTTGAGAACATGTTCCGATCATATTGGTCATGAAATTAGAGAATACTTCACATATCCTATCATATTTATTGTTGGAACATGTTTTTATATTTCCCTCCATTAACTACAAAAAAGAACATAAAATTATTGGGCTTCAATAAGAAGATATTGAACAATTTTTTTAACATTATAGGATAAAATTGTATAGTAGATGTATATCATAACTTGAGATTCAATAGATTAAAATAATTTTTATCCTTGATCTATTTCATAACATATATTCTTATGGTATTTTTTATTCCATTAATAATAGTTTGTATTCATCTCAGGAATTTACCAAAGAACATCCCCTGGGAGTGTCAAACCAAGAGTGGAACAAGGCCCATTTTCATATACATGGATATCATGGGTCAATCTCAAAACTCCTTGTCAGATTTTTCCCTCCAAGGTACATCTGTTTGAGATCCACCTCTACCTATTTGTGTCTAAATAAGGACATATTATCTTGATAACCCACTTACTCTAAAATTTTCAAAATTTAAGGATTTTTTCTTATACCTAATCTAATCCTTAATTTTATAACTAAAGGACTCTATTAATAATCATCTAAATAACTAGATCATCCTATGATACAAAATATAGCGACCCTAGCCTTTTATGTAAAACATTACTTGATTTTAAGCACTATTAAACATCAGAGTACAAGCCAAGGATTGTAATGTATAGCATCTTGTAATACTAGGTACAAAATCAAACAATATAAAAACCACTATTTATATAAACTACATCACATGATCTTATCTTCCACTGTGCTGATACATCTTTATAGGATAACCTAGGGATATCATAAACAAATGGATGAGATAAAATCCATGTAATGGAATAACCATATGAACAAAGCAATAACACATGGGATAGACGTTATGACATGATGATATAAAAATCCATGTAATATTTCATAACATATAAACATGGGAAAATTTTAACATCGAATCATAGAAATGTGGTAGAAATAGAAAACATGATTTTAGTACAATTCTAGGCTATCCACCAGGACCATTTCCCATACTAGCACAATACATGTCTAACCGCCATGACCATTTCATATAGTAGAACATGCCATGTCTATCCTCCCAGACCGTCGCACATATCTTTTCATGAGGCTCAACATTACCCACTGCATTGGATAAAAATCTAGGTGCACTAATATTAAATTTAATGAATATGTTTCCCAAATAAAGAATCATAGATAATAAATCTTACTTAAATTAATGGTTACCCATGGAAAAAATTGGGTACCACATTCATGACATAAACCATAAACAATGGGAATATCATGAAAGTGTCCATGAATGAGTAAAATTAGAAAATACCTGGACATTTATAAGGTAAAATATGAATATATCATGGTATGTGATGTCAGGCATAGGTGAAATCAAGTGTGATATGAATTTGATAAATTTTATTATTTAAAATCAATTGTGTGGTGTTTTGGAAAATACAATAGAGATTTAAAAATTAAAAAGGGGAAATTCTTTTATATAAAAATAAAACTGAATCAAAAATATTTTCATAATAAATATACTGATTTTATATATACAATGGTGGATTAATAAATGGGATAGAGTGCACTCTAAAATGGGTAAATATTTTGGATGTTCCCTAAAAAATGGTTTTCTTATTTCGAAGTATCGGGATAGTATTCAGTCAAAAGAATGTATATCCCAGAAATTGAATTCGGGATGGAACATGAAATATGAATTTGGAAAATATAACCATAACTTATATGTTATATATAAAAATAAAATTCATCTTTATTTCGGTAAACATGATAGAGCATCCCGAAGGAACAAAGGTAGTTCGGGTAGAATTCCTTAAGGAATATCACTATGATATCAGGAGTACATAAAAGGGATTCATGAGAGTCAAAGGGGGTTTCTCATCAATTTTATATAACTAGGGAAGTTTGGGGTGGTGAGAAATAATACACCATCATTAGATATTATACATAAAATGGAATATCAAAGAGGAAATTATTGAATAAAAATGAAATGAAGAGGGCCCCTCAACTTAAGTTTCATGGTGATCTTTTCCTGAAATTGATGATGTAAAAATAACATTAAAATAATTATTTAATAATTTTAGAACATATAATATATTTAAAATATTTATGATAACCATTTTATGTAAATTTATTACCATTTTGAATGGTTATGAGATTCAATTTCATTGTTCTGGTCTGTTTTCTTGCTTGACATTAATGATCAGTTCATGTTCGGATAAACTTGTATGATGAATGTGGTTGTCAAGAATTTATGTTATATTTTATAATTGATCATACTGAATTTTTCATGGGTTAGAACTCAATTTTGTTACTTAATGTGATGTTGAATCATTATATAAAACAATAATGACATCCTTTTGGGTTAATTGGCTGTTTTTTACCACAAAGAACACATTTGTATTATAAACCAATAATATTTGTAAAAAAATATTCCAGAAATATGGATGATGCATAATACATATATTATTGTTTGGTTCAACCATTAAATTTATTTATGACCATAATTGATGTTTTTAATTGAAATTGATAACTCGTCTTCCTTGATGGTGCTAAATTAACAAATATCAAAAGGTGTTTTCATTTCATTCAATTTAAATACGGGGAAAGAAGATAAGATAATGAATTATCCCATTAGAATAATAGAATTATAGTACATGTATTTTAATGGTGTTATAAAACCATTTGGATATAAATATTTCAGGAATGAAATAAGAAAATAAAATAATTTTAATGAAATAAAATAACAGGAACAAAGAGTTTACCTCTTGAGTTTACCTCATTTGAGATCCTATTAAGGGGAGAATATTTGGTATATTGAATATACTAGGTGATATTGGACTTGGGGAATGAGCATGGTAAGAGGGTTGGGAAGAATAATGGCAAGGAACAAGGCTGTATAAAAGTGAAGAAAAGAGGTAAGGATGGGTGGTATTTATCATAGAGGGAGGAGGGTTTTCATAATATTATATTCATTAATTTATTATTTCATCACAAGACAATGATTAGTGAGAATTCAATGACCTATGGTAGTAATAAATTCATGAGAGTTTGAGATTTTGGTGCATACATCACGTATCATATTTGGAATTGTGTATTTAAATTATAATGTATTTATACAGTAAATTAATGTATTTTACAATTCACCAAAAACTCACCCAAAATATTTTACAACATGTTGAATCCAAAAATAAATCCATTTTTAAAAAAAAATTTTAAATAAAAATAATCTAATATATTATTAAAATCACAATTTATTCAAAAAATTTAGAATTCTAAAACATTTATTATCTTATTCAAAAATATAATTCTATCATACATTCACATGAATCTTATTTATTTACTATCATAGGTAAGGTTAATATTCTTTAGAGTATGTCACTATTAAAAAGTGTAAAATTACTATTCATAAGGGTATGTTACTATTCACCATAAATTAAGTTGGTCATATTGGACTCCAAATAACTTACTAATCAGAACCGTGTAACAATGATTTATGAAATTATAAATACAGAAGTGAAAAAAATATGTTTAATAGTCAAATGGAATTTAGTAGTTCGTTATTTTTTGATTTCATGTGATTATATGAAATAAATATAAGAATGATATGTCCATTGAAAACACTATGTCGGTAGAATATTTAATTTCATACAATATTTCATCATAAATCTAATGGGAAAATAATGTGATAAATTTAGACTTTGGAAGATGTAATTCAGGACTTCTTATTATATTATTTGGGAAGTTGGGATCATTATATTTTATTAGTAAAAATTTCTTAAAAAAATATTTTTCTTTACATCATACCAATGTTACCATTTGGGGAATTATATGGAATGAAGTGTTGAATGTCTTGACTCCATCATTGAAGGCCAAATTTGTGTTGACCCCAAGGTTGGATCTAATAAGACATGAGAATGAGATGAGTGTCAAGTAGTATTATCCGAATCATGGGAGGATGTATGATAATTTACTTATACACGCACACATCTCTATTTCCATGGAATATTAATATATAAAATAGAAGAAATATATATATATATATATATATATATTTAATCTCAAAATCAAAGTAAAAAAATAATATAAAGCATAAACGGTCCAAATACAGTGTCTCCAAAATAAATTGAAAACATATCTAACCTGCTATGTAGGAGGCAATTTGTGTCAAATGAAAACATTGACACACACATTGGTTGGTCTTTATCATTATACTCATTCGGCCCTTTGTTCTTCTAGGACTATATGATTTGTTCAAAAATCTATATAAGACATAAACTGATTAGGTAGATCTCCTTTAGAGTAGATTATATCAATACACAATGGGGAAGCCTAAAAAACAAAAATCATCAAGTGTAGTCATCTCCTATGAATAACACCACAACAAATATATGAACCAAAACACATATATACACAGGAAGGACAAAACTCCTCTCAATATTCACATCCAAACTACAATCCATTGTCTTATGCTCAAGTGATTCTATGAAATTCATATTCTCGGAGAAAAATCTCAATGAACTATAATATAACTACAGACCATCATAAAATAATTCAAGATCTTTGGTCCCCAACTGTGAAAATTTATTTTTCAATGAAGATCATTATTCTCAAAAAGTACCACACACCCAAGACCAGTGGGGGACAACACAAAAGCAATAATTATTTACCAGTAATGTAGGGGACCATATGCCAACTACATCGAGAAGCCTAATGAAATTTCCTACTATATGGAGGAGAACCACCCTCTGCCTAGAGGTCTCACAAATTCCAAAAACCCAACCTAGCATAAAATGTTTTATGATAGATGATCCCACTCTAGTATCACATAGGGACACCACTAAATCTATCTAGGACTCATCCTCTAGAGGGGTTCACAATGTAGATCAGTGGATGAAATGCCCTTATGTGCACTAAAAGGTATGTTCCAAATAAACATAATAAACTGAGTAACAAATTAAATAATTTATTATAAATACACTTAAAGGGAATACACGATGTGTATTGGGCGTAGACTATATGTCTATCAAACCCTTGGGTGGACAATGTTATTCATTCATACATTGAATGTTGATATCCATAAACAGAGTGTATATGTTAGGATACAAGACATTCTGATATATGTAACCACCCTTCCTAATCCTACTATATATACCCATTATCTTCGGTTCATCCATGTGTACAAACCCATGTACCCATGGAAATTCTCATGTAGACCTAGTCATGTCCGCATACACATCTCTTCCCAAATACTTTGTTCATGTCTATATACCCCAACCTAGGTATGTCTGAGTATCCTAAGAGTTAATCCTTGAGACACTAGCATGATTCACATCAATTTTGATAGAATTAACATGGCATATTCTATTTTTTCTCTATGGAAACCCTAGCATCATAGTCATGACTCCACAATGTGTGTGCTCCCAGATGAACCATCGCAAGACCCATAAATTTACAAAACCCTTCAGTTATATATTTTATAATTAAGCCATAATACTATTTTCATAATTATGGATAGAAAATATATATCTTATGTCTTTCAGCACTCTCATTTAAATAGATCTGAATATAGCTTTCATTTTTTCATAGAAAACACCACTTTCGAGCCATGCCATCACCTCCATGCATCAAACCATGATAAATTATAATCATTAATCTTTTAAAATCAAACAAAAATCATCATTCTACTACACTCCTTGATTGAACAGTCAATTATAAGATATATGTATGGTACAAGTATGTTATACAGAAGAAATGTCATGAAATGATCATATCCATAGTTTTCATTGAACCGTGGGCCAAAAAAATTGGTAGTGATGAAAATGTGATGAAATAAGGGATATCATTAAAAAATGGGTTACAAAAATTATCCCTTTTTAATTTCATCCTCCATCCATTATCAACGAATTTGAAAAATTAATAGGGAATATTCATTGAAAAAATATTTCCACCAGAAATAAATCAACAATAGTTTCATTAATGAATTATTAATTTTCGAATTGATATTTATTCAAATAGTGTAAAATAATGGGATGTAGAAAATAAATCTAAATTTCAACCTATATTTGGGATTGATCTCTAGAAAAACTATAAATAGTCATCAATAGTGAGATCCATGATCTCTTGTGATGCAATGATACTCCATATCAATTTCATTTAATTTCAACCACCAATGATCCTCAAATGGATCATCGCTAATAGATCCAATCAATATGTGGATTACATGGTTAGCCATTGGGATTTTATGAATTACCATGTTTGAATAATGGGTTTTAGGATCCTTTGTTTTAATAAATAAATAAAGAAATTTATATATTTATTTTATTATTCCCTCCCATAATAGTAGTTTATAGAAATGTACGACGTGGACAATGATTATGTCCCACTAGTGGTAATACAATTGTATGAAATCATAATTTGCCTCATATTTTACATCTGATCCTCTTTTTGGTATTTTTTCCATTTTTATTGAGAACATTACGTGTATGATAATAATATATTTTATAATCTACAAATACCAATTTTGGGCTTATCGAGCACTGAATGTAACATTATCTCAGCACATGGATTTGAGAATAAACCATATAATATTCTAAATTAATAAATATAAAATTTAGAGTCATTATGTTCTACCCATCTTATTTATTTTTGTATCAAAAAATATAAATTCATCTATTCTAATAGTTGAGAGTACTATGATTGAATCTGGATATCCTGATCGAAGGTGTTGTCCTTAAAAATCACACACTACCACTAATCATGCACTAGTAAAATATATCACACAATAAAGATCATCTATTTATGATATATAATCTCCATCCATTAATTAGAAAAGGTATACTTATCATTGATTTCCATCTCACCCTAGTTGATAACATGGAAATATTCGTCCACATACTTCCTAAATTTTTGAATGAGATAGGTGTCATGATCCTTATATAACTATGGAATTATAGCTAAGAAATTCACCAATTCCCAAACTCTAGTTACTATCTAGAAACATCCAATGAATCTTTGAGATATCTTTATACCCTTGAATAAATGTAAGTAATCCATGTTGAGGTGAGGCCCTTAGAAAAAAATTATTTCCACCTAAAACTCCAATGGAATCCATCATCAATCCACATAGGACTTCTGATGACTTGGTATAGATATCATCTACTCTTGGATGATTTGAATATTCTTTTTAGTAGCTCTCATCATCTCTGGGCCCAAAAGTGATGACTTGCCTAGATCATTCCAACATTGTGGTGACCTTCAAGATCTCCAATGAAAGGTATAAATTACTTCCATACCGATAGTGGGATGGTATATATTATTAAATGAAAATTCCACAATGGTAGGGGATCCTCCCAAGTATATCCAAAATACAAAATGAAATCTTGTATCATATCCTCTATTACCAGAATGGTCTTCTATTTTTTGTATTTGATGTGGTAGTGAAAGACCGTGCTTAATCACATCCTATTCCCGAAGTCATCATACAATACTTCCAATAATTGTGGTGTGAAGTGTGCATGTTGGTATGAAACGATCATCAATGGAACTCCATGTAATACTATTACCTCCTTCTGGTAGAAACATTCAAATGTCTATAATGAAAACTTCTCTTATATAACGAAAAATTGGGATGACTTGGTGACTCGGTATATGGTCTCCCCAGATGGTATCATGTCCTATGGACATATATTGTAACAATATCATTACATCCATGGATATAACATCCCACGTCCACATTGGATCCTCAAGAAGGTCAGCTAAACTTGATGTATCCATGTGCTCAGCCATCACCCACTGACAAGTCATGCATCAAGAGACAAACACTGAACCACAGATTCTCAAGCCTAGTGGCCAAAAATTTTAGTATATGTCTAGGTACATCTTCACAAAACCTAGATGTACCACCAATTGGGATATATAAAAATCCCTTATCACCTACTCCCAAAACATCACTACTAAAACAATAAAACCTATAAAAAGGACTATATTCAACCCCCCTTCAAAAAATCTATCAGATTCATTTCGAGTAGATATATGAGTACATAAGGGCTCGCATTAATTATCTCAATGATAAGTTTCCCTAACTCGCTATAAAATAATTAGGACTACTACGATTGAATGAATATTTGAATCACATTCCTTGTCCATTCATGAGAATTGTAACAAGTCCTACTATTCTAAAACCATTGCAAACAAATGAGAACAATATCTCTTACTGAGTGTGTATACCACCATATTTTCCTTCCCAAGAGTATAGAAAATATCATACTCATTTTCCTATAGGAACATTATCCTTCGTATCTATCTCATGTTATGATCCTTCTATGAGAATATATAATTGTGACACTTATAGTCAGAGTATAAATTTAACACTCTCTTATAAGTTAGTGTCACAACATATGAGGGAGAATACTATGATTGTTATCACAAGATCTTAGGTCTTTTATCTCTTCTCATGTGGTCTCAAATTCTAGAGCATAGAGACAATCACTACTCACCTCTTCATTAAAACATAGTCAATTATTGTACCTGATTAAGCACAACACACTACGTAGTCAATGCACTCCCCTATAAATCTAAATATAGAGGCACTCTTTACCCATTGACTCAAATGCTATTTTTTTCACATTTATGTCCATATAAAACACTTCACCTTTCTAGTCCAATAAATCAAACATGCTATAATTCTATAAAAAATAGTTAAACACATCAAATTTTACCCTTACAACAAAGGAAAACTATTCAACTTATAAAACGATCATTTTTCTTACAAGTAATAATTGTCTTGTCCTTCATTAGTTCCTCTACCCTTCTTGCCTCTGAGATGATGAGTCCCAAGAAGTTGACTTCTCTAATCCAATAACAACATATTAAGATCTTCTCATAAATATAGTTCTCTAAATGTGTATCCAACAACATCCTCAAGTTATTTTCATTATTCTCTTTATATTTTGAGAACACAATGATATTGTTGATGAAGGCCACCATTAATTGGACAACCAATGTCAAGAAGATTTTGGTTCATGATTATTATGAATACTGTTTGGGATTCCGTCATGTTTAAAAGAATCAACAATTATCATAGTGACCATAGGGACATATGAATCTAATATTAGATATAACCTCATCCAGTACATACTAGTGGTAATATCCTAATATGAGGTCTATCATCGATTGTTCCCTTCTCAACAAATAAAAGTGGACATAAATCATTATTATTGGATACATTTTATTCCTTATAAGATTGGTTAGGTGTTGATAATTCATGCATAATATTAAGATATTATCCTTGTTTCTGGATAATGACATTGGGGCTAGCCCATGAGATACATTGGGTCTCCCAAAGATCTTATTCGGCCTTCCCACCAATGAAACCCTCGGGTCAAAGGGCACTATTGGATACATCTGATATGATGGTTCACATATCAGTGTCATCTTTGGGTGTAATTTAATGAAAAAGTGTAACTCTCCAGGGGGTGGTAATTCTAGAACATCTCATGTAGTGATGATCTCATACTCTTCCACCACCAATGGAAACTGGTAACCCATATCATTCATTACTCCATGAGTCGTTATAGAAAACTTGTTAGTAATATTATTCTATCTGATATGCATTATACCATTTTTCTCTACCCAAGTTTCCAGTTCACCCATCAATGAAAACCACATCCCATCATTGTAGACAGAAAACATCCTCATCCTAAATTAGTCAATCATATCATGATCTAGGGATATCCATTTCATACTTACGATTAATCCAAAAGACCTCATAGTTGGTACAAGTAGATCACATATGATGATATTTACTCTAATCATCATATCACATTATGAGAAAAAGAATGAAATCACTGAGTCACCTCTTATCAATGTATCTAAGATTAAGGGTAAAGTCAATGACACAATAATACATTCCAACTGTAGTTGTTGAAGTTCTTAGATGTGAACTGATCGAAAAATGGACAGATTAAAATCGTCGTGAAAGCAATTTTTGATGTCTAACTAGGATATAACTTTTTATCATTATGAAAGAGTCACCATACTTCTCTATCACCTAAGGAAACCTTGCATAATATTTTCCTTGAGTCTTTCTATCTAATCTGCAGGCATCCTCACATGGTATAAAACTCAAGTAACCACCTCTATCCAGTGCTCATCCATCATTGGGTCTAACTTTTCCCATATCCTATGAATTCAAAGCCTCTATAACTCATTTAGTTCACTTAATATTTATCAATCATCATCTTGTACCATTGGATATAACTTCTACAAAATGGCTGGTGATATACCTAGTAAACCACATGATATTACTACCTTCATTACATGGCCCAGTACTGAAGCCTCATCACTCAGTAGATCATCCTAATAATCATGTATTGTAATTCTATCTGGTTGTATTTGTGGATACATCCTGAATTAAATAAGATTTACCAGGGTCATGTAGTATATATGTGGACTTGACTCAGAAAGAAAATGAAAAAACAACCCATTCTTATATGATTCATGTACAAATTGTTTTTCTTGTACAAAATTTCCAGATCTATAAAGATTAAATTATGGTGATCGTTATCCCAATGTATGGATACATTCTCCGCCTTATCAATCCAAGATTCCCTTTCCGAAAATAAGAAGTCAAAATACATAACGTTGTTTCCATAAGACCCTAACTATTCTTATAGACTACAATACTAGGTTATAACATTCTATGATATACCTCTATCACAACCAAACCCATTTGGGCCCCTACTGTGACTACAAAAATCCCACATACAATAGGCCAGGGGCTAGTGACCATCTTTGAGTAGGAATATCAGATTTATATGATGAATTAAACTAATTTATCTATACACATAAAAACATATCCATGCCCATATAATACTGAAAATAATATAATTTAAAAAAATTAATTCCTTCATATATAATCCCAAAAATAGAATACAATAAAAGTATTATAAGGCACAACTGGACCAAATATAATCACACCAAAAGAAAATTAAAACAATAATAACCATCTAATTATTATGGGACTATACTCATATGAAACAACCAATACACACCGAGGTTTGTCTAGATAACTATACTCTGATTGGTAGTAGTACAACTAGTATTATGTTAAAAGGTTGTTTATTCGCATAAGAAATGTCATATATGGGTAGATCTTGTGCAATATAGAGTGTAGAAAAACCTTGAAGGACACCCTAAAAACACTAAACACAAAGAATAAAGAGAATTTATCTCATAATAGTAATACTGAAATAAGTGTATGAAAACAAACCAGATATTCACCGGAAGGAAAATACAACTCCTAGTAGTCTTAACCAAACTACAATATATATTATTCTACTGAAATGTTCTAAAAAATATTTTCCCTAGATAACCCACTCTACACACCATGATATTAATCAATAAACTCATCCAAGCGGTCATGATATTTGAACTCCACCTGATAAAAAATACTGATCTCAGAATATCTTGATACTCAGATAGGTGATCACACCCATGACCAATAAGGGACATAACGAACCCAATCAAGATCAACACACATTGTAGCGGATCATATTACAATTATACTACCAAACCCACTACCCCAACATGTTATATGGAGGGAAATAATGTAACATCCAAGGTTAATAAATAATATTACATTCTATGTTTTATCAATATTTTTGAATAAAATGTTAATATTACTTTAAAGGGAATTCTATACTCGATGGGGTACCCAATATGCAACAATGAGTTTCTTTGAAATTTTTCGTTGCACACTAATAATATAATAATATTTAAATAGTTAATTTCTAGCCATTGTAATGGAGGGAATGAACAGGAATAACTAAAAAATGATTACATATGTTTGTTAAATATTTTTACATTTATCCAATAAATGTTAGAGGCTTAAAATCCAAATGAATCCAATTTTAAGAATAAATACTCTAATATATTTAAAAGATTGTTTTACCGCCTTTTGATGTAGAACCTTTTTTAAATCTAACATTTGTCAATTTAATAAGCTCTATTTGTCAAAATAAAGTTATTATTGATTATTGGTACATTTAAATTTACTTTGGATAAATTTTTGTTATGTTTCTGACAATGATCATTTTTTATAATGAATAGTTAAAAATATTGCATTTTACATCAATACTGCTTTTCCATATAATTTAAATATATGGATAGTTTATATTTTTAATTGGTTTTAAAGTTTAATTAGAATATGTTTTTACAATTTAATTCAATGGTGGTCATTATAATTGAATTCACTTTGAAAATGGACTTAAACAAGTGTCAAACTTTTCATAGGTATTGCATCAAAAAAAAACCCACTATTTGTTTTGACAATGGGAATTAACTATATGATTTATTAATGAAACTTATATTTTTTTAATTTGGTAAAATGGAAATCATTTTTAATTTTAAATATCAAATATATCTTAGGGTTAATTTTTGTTATTTTTTTGATAATACTTTTTTTATTGAATAGTGAAAAATACAGTTTTTAATTTAAAACTACATTTTCATCCAATTTTTTTTAAATATTTAGATTATCATTTTAATTGTTTTTGAAGTATAATTGAATTATTTTTTATCACTTAATAAAATTTTGTTAATTGTATGTAATTTCACTTTTCTATTGGATGTAAAAACAGGTCAATCATTTGATAAATTTTACTTCTTAAAAACCCGTCTTTTGTTTTGACAACAAGATTTACATTTAAATTAATTATAAAAATTTATTTGTTTTGAATTTGATAAAATTGATTACATATTTGGAATCATAAGGTCCAAATTATTTAATTACGACTCTTGTTTTTTGGACATTATTAATAGTAACGATGGTAATTATCTTTAATTATCGTGTTTAATTAGTAATTGTGTAATTAAGGGTAAGAAAATAATATGATAAAAATATAAAATGACCCCAAACTGTGTCCTAATGCTATTGGTGCTATCTTGGACGACCATGGGATGCCTTTTTCCAAACTTGGGACCTCATGGAATCACTTTAGTGTGATAGTGACCATTAATCATATTTTTTTAAAGAAAGGAAAATGTAACCAAAGTATGTAACACCTAAGTAAAATAATTTTAATGTTGTCTAAATAAACGATATCTTAGACTATAAAAATTCATTTTAAAGATAAAAAGATTTCCTACATCATAGTATTTTTTATAATTTTTAGTCATTAAATAAATTAAATTATTTATGACATCATGATTATGCAGCGATTACCTCATTAAAGAATGATTTAAATAAAATTAAAATATAATGTAAAATCTAAGACATATACTTGGAAAAATCCTATTTGATGAGTATATTAAGAATCCTTACCACATTATCCTAATAATATATCAATGTGGGAACTTTTAAATCTGAAATGATTTTTAAAATAAGGTAACATTTCTTGACATTCCATGAGTGCCCCTCCTCTACTCTTATAAAAGGCCCCAATCTCTACCTCATTACCCACACCTCTCAAGCCTTTGGTTCATCCAAAACCAGACCATTTCATCTCTCCAAATCCCTCTCTTTATCATTGAAGCCTCACCCTAGTCAGAAGGATCTTCGAGGAACCCTTTTGGTTCAAACGAATGGGAGTTACCCAATTTAAAGGTAATGTCTTCTCTTATGTTCTTTTGTTTTATTTTTCTTCTATAGCCCCATATCCTCTTTTTATTCCATTATTTTGTAGCAAAACCAGTATCTCAAATATACTAGGATGTTGTTATAAGAAGTATTAGAGCTACACTAACACAAACATGCGTCTAATGGTTAAGGAACATACTGTTTCTGTGGATGGCGAATTACTGCCTCACGAAACCATGATTGTTCAATATTCATTTAACACCTTTATCGGTGTCCATTATTATGTCACTGTATTTTATATATGATCTATATGGTATTTATGTTTTATATATGCTTCTGTGTTTTATATTTAAATCATACCTTTATTCATTGCATGTTGTGAAAATGCGATTATTTTATATGAGGAAGTGCGAACTACTGCCCCCTCAAGTGATGTGACTCGTTCACACAATACATGGAATGTATAGAGAATGAAATTAATGATCTTATGTGACCTCTATAACATATATATTATAATAGAATTATACTAAATATATATTTCTCAATTATTATTAATTCCATTAATATGATAAATAAATGAAAGTAGCATTCATGCGTACGTACGGCCTACCGTCTCCATGAACAGTGTATTTCATTTATTTTTATCTCCAAATGTTATAGAATAGTATAAAATTAATATTCACTGGATATATATGATATTTAAATAATTAATACTATTCTGGAGATTATGAGCTTATAACTACATGGATGATTCTTTTCAAACAAGTTCATTTTTGACTCATGTACCAAAAATCGACAAAAACATTTGATATGAACTCACATAATTAACTAATTGTTATAAAATTATAATATGTGATATGAATTAAATAATATACTATAAATGAGTTCCTTAAGATATTATTAATTTACAAAATTTTATTATTCAGGAATATAATGAAACGAACAAGACAAGTCGGACTTGAGGTAAGGGATCCTACCTCTCTCTTTATTTTTAAGTACTATTTTTATGTAAAATTCATTAAGATCCTCTTTCATATGTTGGGGATGTTCTTTTATATTACTATTACTGTAAATTTTATTTTAATATGATTAGAGACCCTATTTTATCTTATCAATCCATTTTTGGAAGTTTTATGTGGAGCCGTTAGGCTGCCGAGTTTTTATAAGGAGATTTTCATCTCACTTTTTATTCCCTTCAGATTCATTCTACATTGGCTAATATTTCCTTTTGTGTGGTGTATGTACTGCACATTATTTTACTATTTTTATAATATACTCTCATTTATTGGTAGTTACATCTTCATTGTACGACCCTTATTTCATGTGGTGTACGTTTTCAAAGTATCCCAAATCGGTAAGGAAACCTTTCACACTCCTCTTTTAAAAAAACTTTTTTTTGTTATGTCTTTTAATTTACATCTTTTTATGTTGGGATATGTTCTTCTATATCCTTATAGATGTAAATTTTATGTCCAAGTGACAAGATACCATTTTATCTCTCATCAACTAATTTTGTGAATTTTAAAGTGACGTTGTTAGACTGTCGAATTTTACCAAGGGAACTTTTTAACCCAATTTCGATTTCTTTGGGTTCAATATGTATTTATTGAATATTACATCCTTTGAATTTGTGTGAATGGCCTTTGATTATTTTACACTAATTATCCACTTATATTGGGTGTATTTATATTTGTCACAGATTATTTTGAGATTTATTTATCCTTAATTTAAGGATACCTTCTTTATAAGGGATTTTATCTCATTTTACCTTTCTATTGAGACTTCATTGTTGTTATCCACCAATTCACTCTTATATCGTGTATATACTGTCATTTGGAATATTATATCATGAATCCATTTATTCTCGTGGTATTATAATGTTCTGATTAAATGTTATTCCTCAATTATTGTATTCAAGTGTCTCTTATTTTTGTAAAAACCCTTTAACTAAAATATCACATTAAATGTTTTAATGATTTATTCTTATAAATGTTTATCATTAATGTATATGTTTTCACAATGGTTTTAAGGATTTATTTTTATGGGTATTAATGATTTACAAATGTTAAAATATTCAAATGGATATGGGAAACTTTGATTCCAAAATCTCATTATTAATGTTTTAAATGGTTTTGAAAATGGTTTTTAGAATGGATTCATTATTTCAATATTATAAAATGTTATATTGTTACTACAATGTGGGAATGTTATATTTCCTTTATGCTTCAGTTATGTGCTATGATTATGATATGGTTCTTGGGCATTGTTTATGAAGATGGGTGGATCTGTGATAAACTAAGGGCGGGTGAGCCCGATATAGCTCTCCAATTCATTAGGTAACGGGAATGGGTTAAACGTTATGTTTTATCTGAAGATATTTAAGGAATATAGTGTGATGGGTTTTCCAAACGTAACCATGAGGGTTACTCCCTATGTAAGAATGTTATGAATGCCTCAAGTTAGCTTTATGTCTTATGATTTCTATGAGTTATTCATAAATCTTATGATTTCATGAGGTATGTTAAATTTATTATACTTTGTGATTAAAGTATGATTTCATTGATTCTTATGTATATATGGACTAATGTCTTCTTTCCATATTTTTATAACCCTTACTGAGCATTTTATGCTCATCCCACGTTTTTTTGAAATTTTTTTTCCCGGACATAAAGTTGAATAGGGTCAAGGATGTGATCAAGGAAATGTTAGGCTATCTAAAACAAGGAAGTAGACATGACTCTTTTTTTCAAGTGTTTTTATTTTTGTGAATAAAAATGGAAGCTTAGTAGATGTGTCTACTTTGTAACCTTTGAGATGTAATAGTTATGTCTTAATTATGTAAAACTCTAAACCTGAAAATATCCTCAATGTGAATTATTCATTTAATTCAACAATAAGTAATGTTTAAGGTCGGTTCCTTATAGTTGGTATAAAGGGATGGTTTAGACAACATTAGAGGTCAGATTGTTGTTTAATAAAAAGTGACATGTTTTTTATAACCAAAATGGTTAGTATATTGGATGGGGTCATTTTTTTTAAAGATAGAATGAGTTTGAGATAACTTGGATAAGTATATCTTGGTGTTTATCTTCTTATTTTTTATATGATAATTTTACTGATATACTCACATTGACATTTTTGGTTTTAGTAAATGGATGGATCTAGAAGGCACCAAAGTAACAGTGGATTTGAAGAAAACTGTGATGGTATTATGAAAGAACAACTGAATGATATGGGAGCTTCATTGAGAAATCTTGTGTATATCCCCAACCAACTATCTGAAGTCATGATTGACCACCTGAACCTTAGTGATTTTTATAAGGAATCGTATATGACAGAAACAAATCCCTATGGAATTTCACGTAATAATAATAATGGTAAGTATGTTAAAAACCCTATGTGTCAAATATGTGGAAATAAACACATAGGAAAATGTTTCAAAGGGACATAAAGATGATATAGATGTGGAAATGAAGGTCATAAAGTAAGAACCTCCCATGGAAAAAGGAAGCATATAGTTGACTCTAGGAAAGGGAAATGAGTTATTTATTAAGGATCAATTGAATGTTTTAAATGTGGTGTGCATCGTCATTATGAAAACACATGTCCTACGAAGATGTTTAGGGAATGGGGTCACCAAGATCATACAAATAATCATTTACCAATACCTAATTCCATTCCATTTGAGGATGAAGAAACTGACAATGACCAATGAAATGTATTGGTTATTTCTTAACATATGTTTTCATATTATTGGAATCTTAGGATATGATTCATGATTTTGTTTATATGAAAGAAGTATTTCAGAATAATTTGAAAAGGAATGGCTAATGGATCATGGATAATGTTGAATGATTAAGAAGTCAACATATAAGGGAATCAAGTGTTATGGTAGATTTTAGGATGGTGAAATTCTTAGATGTATTAAGTCTCTTTTGATGATGGGGATACATTAGAAGATTTTTTATAGTAACCCTGATCTTTGATATACAAAAATATTATTCATGGAATAATTATCCTTTCTTTTGGGGATATAGTTATAAAGTACCATTTGGATTTATATGATCCCTGAATTTTAGGCAATTACTGGTTCATATATTTTGGGTTGAAAAATGGAAGTTATTAGATAACCTTTGTGGTTAAAATGTGTTATGGTTATTTTTGAAGATTTAATCTCTTTTTTGGGGGATGTTTTAATAATTATATAGTTTTGGAAAAAGGACACAACATGTAGACCGTGTGACAACCCGTCGCGTCGGACGAAGCTACGGGAATCTAACCCACAACCAATGTGCGACTTGTATTTATCGCCAACCACTGGACTACGTGACATACCTGGCCAGTTTGAATGATTCCATTTAGTTATATGATTTTATTAATTAAGAGTAATTTTATTTTGGGTTATCAATCAAAATTATTAGCCTATCATCAAGGATATGTGATTAGGTTAATTACTTTTCAGTATGAGACTGTTAGATTAACTGATGTTATTTTGGAGAAACATGTTAAGATTTATATTATGAGACTATGTGATTAAATCCTTCAGAGATTTGGGTTTAAATCATAGTTAGGTTTACATTGAATAATTTTATGTATAGATGCTTATTGAATAGTCTTTTTGAACATTGGATTTTGTTTGAAAAATTTTAGAGATTAGGAGTACTTTTTCTTTTTGTAAAAAAATATCCTCTTTGGGTATTATCTGATCTTGTACTAAACTATTTGGTTTGGTCTTCGTTGAGATCTAATGACATGGGAAATATATATTTCTCTTTTTTATATTAGGTTATTCTCATGAAGTTTATTATAGTACTCTTAATGTGAACAAGTCTTCCTAAATACTTGTCTTTTAGAGAAAATATGAATTTGATTACGGAATCTAGTAAAAGATGAAAGTCTACGTGACAAGTAAGTATGTTTCATTATGATTTAGATAAGCTCAAAAATAAATTCCTTAATTGAAAGTAACTTAAAACAAAAAAATTTTCTGTTAACTTTTCCTACTGGAGAATTGAATGCTCTTTAACTCATCACATGTTTGTGATTTTTTTGTGGTTAACATTCACCTAGACATGTTTACTACCACTCTCCATCAGAACATGACCCTTTGTTTTCTTCTCCATATCCATATTTTCCTATTTGGAATCCTATTATGGGTTAACTCAGGTGACATTTGTACTTATCTCCCTTTCATTTAAAGTGATAGTTTTACTGAATCTTGTTCCGATGTAGGACATTCAATGAAGTTTCTAAGCTCAATTTTGAAATTGTGAGGACGAAATTACCAAAAGGGGGAAGGATGTAACATACCAAGTAAATAAATAATATTAAATTCTATGTTTTATAAATGTTTTTTAATAAAATTTTAATTTTACTTTAAAAAGAATTCTATGCTCGATGGTGTACCCAATACGCAACAACGAGTTTCTTTGAAATCATACGATGCACACTAATAATATAATAATATTATAATAGTTAACGCCTAGCCGTTGTAATGGAGGGAATGAACAGAAATAAATAAAAAATTATTACATAAGATTGTTAAATATTTTTACCTTTATCCAATAAATGTTAGAGGCTTAAATTCTAAATGAATCCAATTTTTAGAATAAATACTCTAATATTTTTAAAAGATTATTTTACCTCCTTTTGATGGAAAACCTTTTTTAAATATAACTTTTGAAAATTGTATAAGCTCTATTTGTCAAAATAAAATTATTATTTATTATTCTTACATTGAAATTTACTTTGGATAAATTTTTGGTATGTTTTTGACAATGTTCATTTTTTAATGAATAGTGAAAAATATTGCATTTTACATCAAACCTGCTTTTTCATCTAATTTAAATATATGGTTAGATTATCCTTTTAATTGGTTTTAAAGTTTAATTAGAATATATTTTTACAATTTATTTCAATGGTTGTCATTATAATTGACTTCACTTTGAAAATGGACATAAAAAGTGCCAAACGTTTCATAGATATTGCTTCAAAAAAACCCACTATTTCTTTTGACAGCGGGAATTAACTATATGGTTTATTAATGAAACTTCTATGTTTTTAATTTGGTAAAATTAAAATAATTTCTGAATATGAAATATCAAATATAGAATAGGGTTAATTTATGGTATTTTTCTGATAATGCTTTTTTTTAATGAATAGTGAAAAATACAGTTTTTAATTTAAAACTGCCTTTTCATCCAATTTTTTTATATATTTAGATTTTAATTTTAATTTTTTTTAAAGTATAATAGAATTATGTTCTTATCACTTGATACAATTTTGTTCATTTGAAGTAATTTCAATTTTCAATTGGATGTAAAAACAAGTCAATCTTTTGATAAAGTTTACTTCTTAAAAACCAGTATTTTGTTTTGACAAAAGTATTTAAATTTTAATTAATTAATAAAATTTATGTGTTTTGAAATTGATAAAATGGATTAAATATTTGGAATTAAGAGGTTCAAATTATTTAATTAAGACTCTTTTGTTTTTGGACATTATGAAAAGTAACGATGGTAATTATCTTTAATTATCGTGTTTAATTAGTAATTCGGTAATTTAGGGTATAAAAATAATATCATAAAAATATAAAATGACTTCAACATGTGTCCTAATTCTATTGGTGGTGTCTTGGTCGACCATGGTATGCCTTGTGCCAACCTTGTGACCCCAAGGAATCTCTTTAGTGTTATAGTGACCTTTTATCATTTTTTTTTAATGAAAGGAAAATGTAACCAAAGTATGTAACACCTAAGTAAAATAATTTTAATTTTCTATATATAAACAATCTATTAGACTATAAATACTCATTAGAAATAAAAAAAATATTTCCTACATAATTGGGTTTTTATGTAATTTTTAGACATTAAATAAAGTAAATTATTTAGGACATCATGATGATGCAGCGATTACCTCATTAATGAATGATTTAAATAAAATGAAAAGATAATGTAAAATATAAGGCCTAACATTGGAAAAAACCTATTTTATGAGTATATTTATAACCCTTATCACCTTAACCTAGAAATATATCGATGTGGGTCCTTTAAAATTATAAGCTCTATTTAAAATAAAGTAACATTTCATGACATTCCATGAGTGCTCCTCCTCTCCTCTTATAAAAAGCCCCCACCTATACCGTCTTACCCACACCTCTAATTCCTTTGGCTCGGCCAACCCCTGCCCATTACATCTCTCCACATCCCTATATTCATCATTGAAGCCTCAACTTAGGCATAATTCTCTTCAAGGAACCATTTTGGTTCAATCCAAAGGGAGATAGTCGATTTAAAGGTAATGTATTCTCTTATGTTCTTTTGATTTATTTTGCTTCTACAACCCCCTAAAATCTTTTTATTCATTTCTTTTGTAACAGAGCCAGTATATTCAATATACTATTATGTTTTTATAAGAATTATTAGGGCTAAAATTACACACACATCCGTCTAATGGTTAAATAACATACTGTTTCTGTGGATGGAGAATTACTGCCTCACGAAACGATGATTGTTCAATATTCCTTTAACACCCTTAAAGGTGGCCATTATGATGTCACTGTATTTTATATATGAAATATATGGTATTTATGTTTTATATATTTTTCTGTATTTTATATTTAAATCATACCATTATTCTTTTCATGCTGTGAAAATGCGATAATTTCTTATGAGGAAGTGCAGAGTACCGCCCCTTCAAGTGATGTGACTCATTCATGCAATACATGAAATGTTTAAATAATGAAATTAATGAACATATGTAACTTATATAACATATATATTATAATGAAATTATAATTTATATATATATATATCTCAATTATTTTTAATTCCATTAATATGACAAATAAATGAAAGTAGCATTCATGCGTACATACGACCTACCATCTCCATGAACGGTGAATTTCATTTCTTTTTATCACAAAATGTTATGGAAGAGTATAAAATAAATATTTACTGGATATATATTATATTTAAATAATTAATACTATTCTGGAGATGATGTACTTGTAACTACATGGACGATTATTTTCAAACAAGTTCATTTTAACTCATGTACCAAACATCGACAAAAACATTTGATATGAACTCACATAATTAACTAATTATTATAACATTATAATATGTGATATTAATTGAAAAATAAAATTTAAATGAGGTCCTTAAGAAATTATAAATTGAAAAAAGTTTATTATTCAGGAATATAAAGAAATGAACAAGACAAGTCAGACTTGAAGTAAGGGATCCTACCTCTCTCTTTATTTTTAAGTACTCTTTTTATGTAACTTACTTTAAACTCCTCTTTATTATGTTGGGGGATGTTATTTTAAAATAATCTATCTGTAAATTTTATTTTAATATGAATATATATCCTATTTTATCTCGTCAATGCAATTTTGGAAGTTCTATGTGGCGCCATTAGGCTTCCGAATTTTCATAAGGGGATTTTCATCTCAATTTTTATTCCCGTAAGATTCATGCTACATTGGCCACTATTTCCTTTTGTGTGGTGTATGTACATACCATTATTTTATTATTTGTATAATATACTCTCATTTATGGGTAGTTAAATCTTCATTGTATAACCCTTCTTTCATGGGGTGTACGTTTCGAAAGTTTCCCAAAATCAGTAAGGGAACCTTTCACACTCCTCTTTTAAAAAGACTTGTTTTGTTATGTCTTTTAGTTTACATCATTTTATGTTGGGATATGTACATATATATCCTTATTGATGTAAATTTTATCACCATGTGACGAGATACTATTTTCTCTCTCATTAACTTATTTTATGAATTTTAAAGTGACGCTGTTAGACTGTCAAATTTTAGCAAGGGATCTTTTTTACCCAATTTCGATATCTTTGGGATCAAAATGTAGTTATTGAATATGTCATCCTTTGAATATGTGTGAATGACCTTTGATTATTTTACACATAATATCCACTTATATTTGGTGTATTTATATTTGTCATAGATAATTTTGAGATTGATTTATCCTTAATTTAAGGACACCTTCTTTATAATGGATTTCATCTAATTTTACATTTCTATTGAGACTTCATTGTTGTTAAGCACCAATTTACTCTTATATGGTGTATATACTGCCTTCTGGAATATTATATCATGAATATATTTATTCTCATGATATTATAATTTTCTGATTAAATGTTATTCCTCAATTATTGTATTCAAGTGTCTCTAATTTTGGTAAAAATGCTTTAACTATAATATCACTTTAAATTTTTTAATTATTTATTCTTATAAATATTTATCATTAATATACATGTTTTCAAAATGGTTTTAAGGATTTATTTTTATCTATATTAATGGTTTAAAATGTTAAAATCCTCAAATTGTTATGTGAAACTTTGATTCAAAAATCTCTTTATTAAATGTTTCAAATGGTTTTTAAAATGGGTTTTTGAATGGATTCATTATTTCAATATCTTAAAATGTTATATTGTTATTGCAATGTGGGAATTTTATCTTTACTTTATGCTTTAGTTTTGTGCTATGATTATGTTATGGTTCTTGGGCATTGTTTATGAAGACGGGTGGTTTCGTGATAAACTAAGTGCAGGTGATCCCGATATAGCTCTCCAATGCATTGGGTAACGCGAAGGGGTTAATGATTAAGGTTTCTACAAAGTGATTTAGGGAATATACTTTGATGGGTATTCCACACATAACCATGAGGGTCACTCCCTATGTAAGAATGTTATAAATTCCTCAAGTTACCTTTATGTCTTATGATTTATATGAGTTATTCATAAATCTTATGATTTCATGAGGTATGTTAAATTGATTATGCTTTATGAGTAATGTATTATTTCATTGATTCTTATGTATACATGGACTAATGTTTAATTTCTGTATTTTTATAACCCTTACTAATCTTTTTTGATCATCCCATGTTTTTTGAAATGTTTTTCACAGGACATAAAGTTGAATAGGGTCAAGGATGGGATCAAGGAAATGTCAGGCTGTCTAAAACAAGGAACTAGACATGAATCTTTTGTTGAAGAGTTTTTATTTTTGTGAAAAAATGGAAGCTAAGTAGATGTGTTTACTTTGTATCCTTTGAGATGTAATAGTTATGTCATAATTCTCTAAAACTATAAACCTGAAAAGATCCTCAATGTGAATTATTCATTTAATTCAATAATAAGTAACGTTTAAGGTTGGGTCCTTATAAATAACCCCTTGATAGTGGTGATGTAAATTTTTTGAGTAAAAACTAGAGTACAAGAAGGAATTATAGGGTTTCACACTCCGGTCACATGGAGTGTCACCAAAAACACTATCTAAGACTCATCATCTAGAGGGGATAACAATATTGAGAGATGGATGAAAAGATGAATTGTATCTTATAGGGGACGTAAAATGGAACACAATTAATAGATAATATTTCAAACAATAAAATCAAAGGGCTGAAAAATCCTCCTAAAGGGGGTACATGACTTGTTTAGAGGTATATCTGTACCAATACAATACTGGATTCCCAATAAAATTTACTTATGGCCATAGCAATATACCAAAACATATAAACCTCATTATGATTGTACACGCCTAATTGTGTCTAAATACATGGCTCATCTTGTTTACTATGTCCATGTCTATGTTACCTTTCCATCATGTTCCTTGGTATCCACTAAGATAAACCTAAATCCACGAGTATAGCTCACATGACATGAAATATATTATCCTTTGTGGATACTCTAACACCTAATTGGGGCCCCACAAATAATTTTATCCCATATGACCCACCTTATAACCCTAAAATTTCCATATTTCTCATGGAATCATCTGCATCATCCATCCACATTGTTTCCAAAGTAATTATAGTTAATAGTAATGTATATAAGGTCATATACCCCTCAATTTACCATATATCTAAATCCAACCTTACAATATACACAAATAGTTCACTTAATAATTGATGCCTTTACTTACAAATGTCTTCTTCGGGATAATGGGAACCTTTTTTCCATTATGATCTACCTATGATCATACTCCATATTTATTTATCCACGATCACACCCCAAATAATTAACAACATCAATGATATTTATTTGTTTCATTGTATAATAGTCATACAATGATAATATATGTGATATTCATTGAACTTCATGATAAATAAATTTATCATGATGAACTTGTGAAAAAATAGGTGAGAAATCCACAAACCAAAAACCTGAGTAATTATCCTAGACCATTGTTCATTAAGGACCAGATACATTGTAGAATAATTATATAAAATATGAGGAGATAATCTATAAATAAATAAATAATATTGTAAAAAACAATAGATTTGAGAATAAATTATTATTTAAAGAAATGATCTTTGTTTTACCAAGATAAAAGAATTTTATTGATTAAAATAAGAATTAAATCATACATGGAGATTGGCTTTATCATTATTGTGGAATATTGATGTGTCTTCATTATTAGAATGATCCTTAATCTTTTATGGAATAATAATCCTCAATATCGAAGTTATCAAATGTTTTCCTCCTATGATACTCCATCACATCATCTCTAACAACTCCCAAAAATACCTAGGTTACGAAATTGTATGTGGGGAAATAGAATATCAACATTTAAATAGAAGATTCCAGGACACAACTTCAAAATAAAAAAATAATATAATTTATTTATTTATTATTTTTATGCACGATATCACTTTGAAAAAACATCTGATACTGGAAAATATTATATCTTTCTTATGGTAAATCACACATTCTACGCTTAATAGAATCCACATATTGTTGATTTATGCCTATTTTAGAGAGAAATTTTACTTTTTCAATAGAACTGAACAAGTTTGTTATTGATATTTTAAATATTTTTTAAAGATAAATTATAGGATAATCATAAATCAGAATCTCATTACATCATAGTACCTCATTCAAAAAATAATATATAAAATATATCTAAGTTATTATTTAAAAAATATGATTTTTTAAATTAAAATAAAAAAATTGCATATAATTTCAGTGGATGAATGTTTTTTGGACAAAAAATTCATAAAATATATGGTTGAGTAGTCAAGATAATTCTACACCATATGAGGGATGTATTGATACAGAATAAGATTTATTCAATGAACCAGATGAAATATCATTAATTTTTTTTAGTGGACCATGTTTCTTAAGGTATATCATTTTAATGGTGTTATAATTTCATGAAGGAGGGTAAAATTAAGTCGATAGTATAACTGTCAATATGAAATTTTAGAGAAACTTGGATTGGTTTCTTATGAAGTATTTTTCCCTTGATTTTATCCAATGTACAAAGAGTGTCTTTTGATTCATTTCTAATGAAATATATAATAGAAACATCCCATGTTTTGAGTCATTATGTTGTAAATTTATAACATAATATTTCTTATAAAGAAAACTTATGTAAAATTTATCTCAGAAAGAGTGGGTGTTACTAAAAAATGCGGATCACTAAGTAATTTTCTTTGGTATAACTTAAATGATTGAATATGTAACAATATAATCACAAAGAACTATAATAGAAAAACATCATAGCTTATTTAAGTAATAAAAAATTGATGAAAAATTTTCATTAGGGTGCTACTGCATGAAAACTAATGAAAATCATGAAATAATTAAATTTTATTTTCTATAAGTTTAAATTACATTATCTATAAGTTTAAATTTTATGTATTCATATGAATTATAGTATTATTAAATTTTTTACATTATTTTTATATAAAAATTTAATAGTTTAATTTGAAAAATTATTTTTCCATTTAGTATGTGGATTTATGTTAAATATAAATAAAAAATCTAAAATCTTAATATTATAAAATTAATATTATTTTTTAACGTATCATATATAAATTAACTTAGTAATTGGTTTTTTTATTTTTATGAAATGTTTAATTTTTCAGTTCCTACTGAAAAATAAAAATTTTACATATAATATAACTTTAATGTACTCATTGTGAAATAATAAATTGTTAAAATACATTTATATATACTAATGTATTTTATATAATTTTTTTAATGTTGGAAACCCTTTTTTCATATTTGGATCCTAATTTATTTTTTAATATAATAATCATCTATGTTTGGTTCATTTCATTTAATAATGTTATTTTAGGATGACATTTGGTTTTTGATATATCTAAATGCCTAATAATCATGCTTTGTAATATATAAATAAAAAATTCATGGTAATAACCACTAATCGGGAGTGTTTTAACTAAATAAGGGTATATTATATTTTAAACATAAAAATATTATTTTTCTAAAATATTTTTATGTGTTTTGTGTGATTATATTAGAGTTATTCACTTCCACTTATATGAAATAAGTCTTTAAATATTTATTTTATAATTTAAATATTTATGTTCCAATTATTTTTTAAGGATAATTTTAAAAAATAAAAAAATTCTGATACTATAGTAAAAATCCAATCACCATGGTATGTGTTAACAGGGTTAAAGATGGGGTTAAAATAAGAGGTAATGATTAAAATATCTTTAAAACTTGGAAAAATTTTATTTTTTAGTGTATATAGTATTTATGACTTCCTATCATCTAAATTTGATGAAATTGGGTCTATTTTCCTTAAAAAATACATTTATTAAATTTAAAATTTCGAAATATTTATAAAGTTTTCAGTCTTCTCACATATAAAAACAATACTCCTCACTTAATTTCTCCACACATATTAAACACTCTTTATCGAATATATATTTCAAAATACCTTCATAAATCACATCATAACATCCAAGTATTCTTAGTACCATCAAAATACCAATCCTTGAAGTCAAAAGTTGTAAGATAAAAAAATCTATCAATGGGGAAGGTATATGTCTTAAATGAATTATTTTTTTTATATCATTTTATACCACCTTAAAATCATTTATAACAATAATTATATAATTATAAATGTATGTTTAATATAATAAAAAGTTATTATTTTTATGTAAAAACTATTTTCTACTTTGTATTATTCTATAAAAAATGAAAATGTCATACATGCATATATAAAAAATACAACCTCTACGAAGTGATGTATTTCATTTTTCATCTTCACATCACAAGGATAGTTATAAATATTTACATAATGAATATATACAATTTTTATGAAATATTAATTATTCTATAAATATATGATATTATCTACCTTCTTATATGTATTTATAATTAGTATTAAATGATGATACATGAGGTTATTATGTGTTCAACATTCTAGAATTTTTTGGTTGGGGATTTTTCATTTAACATATGTTCTAATGTTTTTCATTAAAATATTTTTCAAACATTACATGTTGATTTAAATATTATAGAAATTTTATTATTCATAATTAAATTATTTATAATTTTCATTTTCAACTTATTTCGAATTTATTTGTAACATTTTAAAATATAATATTTTTATTATGTTATTTATCGTCCATTTTTTACACTTTTTAAAAAGGTATATAACTATATTTTTTCAATTTTTTCTGCAGGAACGTTTTCCACTATCATAGAAGTCATTCATAATCAATATTCTAATTAAATATTCCATGGTTTTTCAATCAAAATCCCATTCCATTTATTTAAATATTTATTATCGATATTTTTCAATATTAGATAATAATTATCAATATTTTTATGAAAAAATTGATGATTCTATTTTACAATGGGATCAAAAGAGATTTTTGATACAAAATTAAAAATTTTATATGTTTTTCTCAAGAAATGATTATTCTAAATTATAGATGATAAATATTGTTCTCGATATATATCCCTCAATTTCATAGGGTAATGATTTATTCTATAGATAAATGATAATTTGAATTTACAAATAATGTTCTATTTAATAAGAGAAAAAAATAGTGATCATAGGTAATAAATATAATCCCCATGGTATATACATGTTTTTTCTATTCTTATAATGAGTTTTAATATAAATTATTTTGTTTCAAGAATAAATATTAATGATATTTAATTTAAACTGTTTGTTTTCAATGAAACTAAATTATATGGGTCCTCATGTTTCTCATGATACCTTCATGAATTTAAAAAAAATTATTTTGACTTTAAAAATATTTTAAAAAATGATGGTTTTAAAATTTTACTGTTATATATTTCAAACACAAAATATTTATTGTGAAAAAAGGTAAAAACTATTTATAGCTTCCATGATTTTGAATCACGTAATTTGTTTTAAATATTTTTAAATCCTTTAATGATCATATAATTTTTATACTCTATTTTCAAATTATTTTATGGGAGATTTGGATTTTTAGGAACTATATCGAGATCCATTTTTCTTCTATGGTCAATCAGCTTAAATAAAAGAAAATGTATTGAAAGAAATAAGGGAATGAATTTAAGAACCATTTTTGTTGGAAACAATTACACAATTTGAAAATATCTAAATTTTTAGGTAATGGTTTTTATAATTCAATACAACAATAATCCTAAAGCATCGAGGGGATATAATAATGTGAATTCCTTTCTTTATAACACATTATTATGGGTTGATAATGATAGAGTATTTATATTGTGCATCACATTTCCTAGTTTATTTATAATAATCTTATATATTTCTTAGGTTTCACAGTTCATGAACTCATTCACATTGTTAAAATATTCTAAGAAATTACAGGTCATAGAGTTCCCCAACTAAAACACTCTTTAAAAGAAATTTTTAGTCTCTATAATACTTTATCAAGTCCAATCATATCAAATATATTACATGATAATAAAATTAACTTGGTAATAGTTAATAAAATTCATTTCAATCCATAATTGAATTATTTTATTCTTATAATAAGCATCTAAAACCACTTGTGGAGTTACATTAATTTTATGTTACCTATGAATGGGTTCTTCTAACATATATCATATTACGATTTCTTAAGAAATTTAATTATCTTTTTTATATCTCTTCGATGTTTCTAACCTTAAAAATACCTTAATAGGGATTGATTTTCATTTTAACAAAATTATAATGAAGCTATTTTGTATACAATATAATATTTTATTATACGAGTATCACATTTTACAATCATTTAATATGTGGTTTAATAAAATTTATCCCACTAAAAAATCAACCAAACTTTTATTTCATCATATCCATTAAATTTCCAAGATCCAAATCCCCTAAATAAATGTTCCCAATTTGGAATTCCTCTCACTAAATTTTAATTTGGGCATGGAATCATCTCAATCAAATCGAAAATTACTCTTTAGTGGACTAGTTGATAACTATTTTTTCAAACCAGCATATATATAAATTCAACACATTTTCTTTCAGTATCATAACTCATATTGTTTCCTAACTACGAGTAACCAAAATAAAACATATAAATTGAGGAACCTAGCTGTTAGGGTCACTATATATATTATTCTTTACACAAAATAAAATTTAGGGGAACCCTACATTAAATGAACTTATCTGGTTGATTTATTTAGGTCAAGATATGTTTTTTACATTAAGAAGAATATAATACATAAAATTTTAATCATTATTGAGTCTAACCATATTTTATAATGTTATTGAATTTATGTATATTCATGCTTCTAATTATTATTCTTGGAATCATATTCCTTCCACCAAATCAATGTGTTCAAACCATATTGATATATAACTCTTTAAATTACTCATATATTGTGTTACCAAACTAAATTAAAATACAATTATATTTATGAAAAATCAAAGTCACTATAACCATATGTATCTAATAATACCCACAAAATTAATCTTAGTGTGACATATATCTAACCCCCACTTTTCTATGTGAGGTATAAGCCTCTAGGAAAATGAGATATTCATTCCAATGTCCCCCCACCTAAGGATATATTTCTCAAGAGTGTCTGTAATTCCATTATAATTCATAAAACTAAAATGTATAAATCATTACTTTCAAATTAATTGTACTTCATAACCCTATATATTATTATGTTATTATAGAAAAAAACTAAATCAATTATCATACCTAGAATGTAACTCTTTATATTCTTGTATGGCCATCTATAAAGGAAATTTAATAACATAAACTAAATGCATCACCAATTCATTATATAGATATTTCATATCAATGAATAATAATATTAATAAACTAAATAAAAAAAATATATTTAAACATGAAATAACAAATATATGAACCATTTCTAAATGAATTAATTTTAAACACTTCATAATTAAAAATAAACACTATATAAATATTATAATAAATATTAATATTTTATTTTTATCTCCAATATTAACTCCTCAATATTATTTATTTATATAGAATATAATAGATATATCATATATTTAGAATATGAAAATTATAGAGATGAACATTTCAAATATTAAATAAAAATTCAGAATATCACAAATATAATATTATCTAAATATCAATCATATTAATTATAAAAAACACATTTCCATGATGGTTAGATTATTTATTCATTTATTGAATTTTATTTTTCATAATTACAATATATTATTATGAAGAATTAAAAAAATTTAATATAAACTCGATTATATTTTTCCATATTTTTTTATTTTTTAAAACATTATAAATTAAATATATACTTTCTATGTAAAACTTCAATATCCAAATTATAAGTCATTCCATACAACATGAAAAATGTTATTTTAACATTATCATTAAATATTTATGAAATATTTATTTATGAAATGTTTCATATACTATTAATTATTAATTATAAGCCTTTTATATTTAAAAAATTTATAATACATTTTAAATTATATATATGTCACACAACACTAATTTCAATAATTAATAATCATTTTGTATACAATATAAATAAATTTTAAAATTTAATATTAAAAAAAATTGTACATGAAAGCATACCTCATAATATCCATATATCATATTTTGTGGCGTCCAACATTATAAATAATATTTTATGCTTAATAATATGTGGCAAAATTATCACAAATGGAAATTTCCATGCCATATACTATTATATGAATCATATAGCTATGACAATGTAATGTCATGTATTATGACATGAATCCAATTCCAACATACTATATGATAGGCGATATCGTTTTTTGTTACATTATAAAAACTAAATGAATTGAAATGATTCACTACTTTTTATATCCACATAATATGGAAATACCCAAACATATATTATGTTGTTTAATTATTTAATGTCACCCTTAGTTCGAAATACCAATCATATCTTTTGATATAAAATATAAAATCCATCAAATATCATTTTTCTTCATTTTTAAAAAATATCTTTCAAATAGAAGCACATATTCGTTCTATAATTGCTATATTAGTTTCTTATGGATTTATTAACACATAAATATCAAGTTATAAACAACTTAAAACCCATAAATACCATATATAAAACAAAACCCATACTATATATAAATAGAATTATACCTACATAACTTGTACTGATAATTCCACTCATGCAATGTTTGGTCAATATTCTTGATGAAGGTTATTCATAAAAATTCAATGGATTATCTCTATCTTGTTTCATCATCAATTTATCTAAATCCCCCAACATTTAGGTTTAATTATTCAATCATTTTTTTGAAATATTTGTTCCTCTCGATGGAAAATAGATAAGAAGAAAGTGATTCTATAGGAAGGGAAATGTCCAAAATCATGAAACTCTCTAAAGATACCCACCCATTGTAATTCAAACTTAATAAATTTCATGAGGATCCCCCTTGAGTGATAATGAATTAACTCACACATTACAAAAAATACGAGAAAATAAATATTAATATAATAAAATTTTATAACCCAATACCAACCATGAATTATTCGTAGGAATTAATTATCATTATTAATCTATTATATATATAAGTGATAGCTAGTGTGGTTTATAATTCTAATATACAAACATTTATAAATCATTCAAATCAATGTGTTTTGATGTCAAAATATTTTATGGTATGATATAGGAAAATCAATGATGATTTGATATCCATATAACATAATAAAAAATATTCTTTGGACTTAATGATACAGAAAATTATATTATTATATCATATATTATGTAATGAACTAAAAAATGACTTGGTTTATATAATATTTATAATATATTGATTTCCTGAATGCTATGAACCACCCAATTGTTTCATTTGTTTTGTCTAAGTAGATTTTTTAAGGTTTTATTGTAGTTTATATTAATTAAAGTGTAAAATCCAAACAAGTATAAAAAACCATCTTCTTGGAATCATGGTTTGATTTTTTTGAATTATTATTATCATACATTAGATAAGAAACTATTGATGAATAATATCAAAAAAAGAATAACAACATGATAAATGTTTATTTATGTATACAAAATATAATACTAATTTTATTAAATGTTTCACTATATATAATCAATAATTCATAATACATATACATACATGACTTTATATTAGTTTGATTTCAATAGACATAAAATCATAATGTAATGAAGTATTTAGGTTTTTTAGTTCAATAATACAATTATATTTCATGTTTCATTTCTAATTTACAACTTATATTTTTTGATCTTCAAAATGGTATATAATTCATTAATATTAATGAAATTATTCTATATTAATGGTGATCTAATTTTTTGATGAAGGTGACAAAATTTATTTATAAACTCCAAGAGAACCTAAACTCCCCTCTTCTTTATTATGCTGTTGGTCTTTTAAAGGAAATACAAGAGACAATGTTTTTGAGTATTTATTAGATAGTATGATAATATAAGGGATTATGGTTCCAAAAAATATAAATTTTGAGAATCAGATAAGCAATTACCAGTTTCTAGTTAGTGAAAAAGAAGATCTATGATTGGGGGATATGTATTTCATTACTATGCTTCATCTCACATCCTAGGACTATCCTTTTAAATATGTTTATGTTTCCACCTATTTATATTATTTATGAACCATTTGATTCAATAAAAAATGTATAAGAGGGTTTTAGGAGAAACTATCTTCATTTATTTATGTTAGGATATTATAATTAATTTGTAAAAATCCTAAACAACCCTAGTATCCTTTATTGATAGTATATTTGGGAAACAAGTTGTATCATATTTTCAATTTAATAAACTCTTTTTATAGGATTACAAACTTATAGATATAAGAGTAAAAAAATAAATATAATTTTAGTTCAAAATATGGTAATACCTTATTGATATACCACATTTTCACATGCACCATTACTAGGAAATATCCCTTCCCAACTCTATTCAAAGAAAAAATGATAAAACATTTGAATGAGAAAACCCATTATTCCTTTTAGATATTTTTACTAGATTTTTTTATATTCTAATAGTAATAAGGTTTAGAAAAATTACTCTACATGTATATTTATTATATATTCAAATAAAAAAAATTAAAACTAGATTACACAATACATTATGTACCTTTTTAATTGGTATGTCCATTATGTTTTTTTGTTTGATTGTACACCACTTGGAGGTATTTCATGGCCATTTAAGTTTTATAATGTATATTTGGAATATTTATTGAAAAATATGGTTATGATGATTGAAAAAATTCATAACTTGAAAAGTAATAAAAAAATTTATGAAATTTTAATTTTGAACATGGATTTCATATTAACAAAATTATATTGTCTTATTTTATCTATTTCATACCATACTTCTGTAAAACATAATATATTATTTCATGGAATAGTGTCGTTCTTTATGATGATTATATATTATTTAAATAATATTGATCAACCCCTATCTTGAGTACTATATAAAACAATAATTTTTTTGCTATAAATATTATTATATATTTATATTATGAGATAAATATTACCCAAAACAATCCACCAATCATCATGTCTCCATACTAGGAACTCCAATTTCAATTTATATATAATGTCTTCAATTTTATTATTACTGTAGTTCTTTCTTAAATATTGGAATAGAATAAAAATGTTATTTTATTTAAATTAATGAATATTTATGAAGAAAGATAAAATTATAACACAATAAAGAAAGGGTTTATTTCTATTTATTACTCACATGATAATTTTTTCATATATATGAAAAACTAATGTAATTATTTATTTGGATGTCATAACCATGAGATGTATTCTTATGAAAGTATATAACAAACTCATACATATGATAAATATTCTATTTATTAAATATGTTTATTTAATAACACACAATTGGAAGGGGGAAACAATATTCATAACAATGTGAGTAGACATTCATATATAGTACTTGTAGAGGACATCGATAAGGCACCAATTAATGGCTCACTTCCTAGTGATATTGTATTTAAAATTTTACATTAACAACCATTGCATGATAACATATTAAACCATGTAATAACCATTTATATCACTATTAAAAACAATAAATATTAATTTTTTAAATTTATTATCGATTAAAAATATATTATTTGATAAAATCCATATCATCGGAAGATCTAAAATTACCATGTAATAAGAAGATATGTCTTAGGGCATAAAATAATATTATTTTTATAAATTCACTCACAAATTACCCTATAGAAGAAAATATTATCCTCAAATAACTACTAATAAGTTGTTAAAATTTTAAGATTATAGGAAATTTTCCTTAAAGGACTAACATGAAGTTCAAAATATATATAAATGATTGAAATTTATTGAATTGAGATCAATAATAGAAGATATTATGTAAGGCCCTCACTTTAAAAATTACACAATATTGAGTAAGTCATTAATTTTCAAATTTTACAGATTTAGTATCATTTCATGTTTATTTTTTAGGTAATTTGGGTATAAACAATAAATAAAAAACCATAAAAATAAAATACATACACTTCTAAATAGTATAATTTCTTTCTAAAATTTAACAATTTTAAAAGAAAATGTGATTTCATTTTAATGAAAATATTAATAAAATAAATATTTTCTTCCCTATTTACCTTAATCATTCTAATACCCATTTAAAAAAGATTCAAACTGTTGGATGAGCACAAAAGACTATGTAAGGGAAAAAAGAAATAATTTATTAGTACAGTGAAAACCTGAAAACCATTTAAAATTATTTTTCAAAAAATCATATTATTAGGCGTAAAAAAATTATGAAAGAAAACATGGGACATAATTACCATATCACACATACGTTCACCCTTAAAAATGGAATAACCTTATGCTCTACTTCCATCTCTGGAGTACCTAAAACATTGGAGAGCTATAATGTGCAACACCTGTCATATATTCACCTAATATGGGCTTATAAAGACATAACTAGAGTTATAATTTGGGATATTCCAATCATATCATGAGATATAATGGGAAACCCTATAATAAATAACTTATAAGAAATATATAATGAACAAACCCATTTTAAAACCTTTTAAACCCATGATCAAAACATGGTAGGATATCAAAATATACATTCTTGTAAAAAATATTTTAAAATATAAAACATTCACACATAATAATGAAAACATTTTCATCAAGAAGAAGTATAAATATTTATAAATAAAAAAATTAATTACAGACGAAGATACCTATCAGGAAATATTGGTTAAAAAACATTCCCACGAACATTTATAATAATATAATATTAAAATAGTGTTTTTAAAATAATGTGTCTTACCCTAAGTAATAATTTTCATGTCAAATATTTTTTTTCATCAATAGAAACCATTGGATAATTATTTTACTACATTATAAATTTTTCCATGTTTATTATTTATTTTTTATATCAATTATTTCAATTTTATATAAATTACATAATTATTCAATTTCATATTAGATAATTTGTCAATATTCGACACTTGAGTCCAAAATGAACTACGTGAGATGACAATAGATAATTTTTTCAAAAATAAATAAAATCTAGAATAATATTAATGAAATAATAATCAATTTTATAAATAAATTATACTTCTAAATATTTCAATTTTTTCATGGATATAAAAAGTGAAAAATGATATAATCATAGAGATGTTATATTGTATGCATGCATGGGTAATAATCCAATTTTTCATTGACCATTATAGAAAAAAGTTAATTATTATTTAATATTTCAATAATTTATGATAAAATTATAAATATGATGTTAATTATTTAAATATACTTATACATTTCACCCATGTATCGTGGTGATGAAAAAAAATCATATCACATTGTGAAGGTGATATTTCACATGTACGCATGAACGACATAATCTTTTATAATTGAATGTAAAAGGAAGAAAATAAATGGTATATTATTCATTAATAATTATAAATAGGTCATAAATATAATATATTAAAATTAATTCCACAATTATAATCAATATTTATAGATAGTGACTAAAAATGATTTATATTGGTTTGAAATGTGGTAGTCCTCCATTCGTACAATTGATTAATTATTTTACCATTTTATACAAGTAAAGATTGGTTTAGGTGATGATATTAACATAATAAAATCTATATATATTTATTCTACTAGATTTATAATTTCATTATGTGGAAAAATAAAAGAATGAAGTGGAAGTAAAAATAAAAAATAATTAATTTAAAATGATACCTATTCATTGAATGATCTCCTTATTTTAAAAACAAAACACCTTTATGAAGGGGTATGTAGATAAAATAAAGGCTCTATAATATTAGACGTAAAATTGAAAGGGATTTTTGATGATATTTTCCAAAAACATTGTGTTTGAAGTGTGAATAAATGTAAAGAAGTATTCCCCTATAATAAGATGTATCCCCCTTTCAAAAGATAGGGGAGGGGTACTCTTGGAAATATTCATTGTTATAAATATATATAAAATAATTTTCAATTCCAAAATAGTTCCCAAGTGTTTTTCAGAGTATATGATGATTATTGGTATATATAATTTCAGAAAATAATATTTAGACAAGTTTTTATTTTTATATAATACTTATCATTTTGTTTTTACCCTTACAGAACCTTTTTAATTCCACACATGATTTCATATAATTTACTAATTGAGGGATAATATAATTACCATAAAATTCCAACTGACCAATAAATGTTTCATTGAAGATATTATGATAAACACATAAATTCTTTCCTAAATTGAGTTTTTTGTACATTTTATATCATTTAACAAAATAACTATTTTTTTAAAATGTAAATAATATGACTTTTGACCCTATTCATTTATTGAATTTTTAGAAATATCATAACTACATGATATCATATAAAGAACTCCTTTAACACATTTCAATTATATCACAGTAATCTAATAAATTTTTAAATGAAATGAATTATGTCAAATTATATTTATTTTAATATTTTTAATAATGTTTACTGGATTCCTTCATTAATGAGGCCATTACTACATCATAATTATTTAATCATTTAATTTAATTAATTATTTTCTAAAAATTATAAAAAATTACCCTGAGGTATATAATAATTTTACATTTCAAATTAATATTTATAGTGGAATATATCACCTATATAAGTTAATATAAAATTTTTTATAGTTATATGAAATGACAATATGACATCATTGGATAAAATTTAAAGAGAATATTATAAATTTTGTACTCACACTTAAGTGGATTCCAAAGGATATAAATTAATACCATGTATTATATTTTTCGAATTAAACCCATACTATTAAATTATGGAAAAAAATTGGTTATTTTATATTATTTCTAATATTATTTTTTTACCTTGATTTATACAATTTATCTTTACCTGTCATAATAAAAATATCATTTCTGTTACTATTAATAATTTCAAATAATTAAAAGATTTGTATTTAATAAATATTGATATTATGATTCCAAATATGGAATCCATTTTTAAAAACTCAAAAAATTTAACTGGTAGAAATTATTTAAAAATTAATCTTGTTCTTGGAATGGGAAAACATGTTTTATATTAAAACATTCAAATGTTCACAATGTATTTATATATAATTTCCATGTGAAATTATTTCCAATTAATTATATTGGATTAATTAATAATAATTATATAATTGTACTCTAAAACAAAATAAATATATAATTTAATATAAAAAATTATTTTGAGGGAAAACATCTTTTAAATTAACAATTCAACATCTTATTGATTATTAATTTAAAAATTATTATTATTAGAAAAAAACAAAAAATTAAACCAAAGTTAATTTTGATACTCAGTTTCTAAATAAGTATTTTAATTTTTAGAAAATAATAAATTAGACGTTCATAAAATATATTTCAAATAGTTTGTCCATCCAAAAGTGGGAAAAATTCCTTTCATTGATAAATAATCATTTGAGGTGTAAATTTGAATATTTTTCACATGTCATGAATATAATAAACATAATATGAATGTTAAATATAATATTGAATATATTTAACATATATTTCAATAATATATTTTCAAAATATTGATTTTTTTAATAATTTTTGTATACCATAGTTTTTTAAATTTAAATAGACTTTCATAAGTATTTTTTAAAGAGATTTTACATTAATTTATAATATATTTTTCACATAATAATTACTTATATATACATGTTTAAACCGTGTTTTCATTATTAAATTAAAATTTTTTCATTATATCAAGTTAAATGGTTTGGTTTTAGTGGTAATATTTCTATATTATTCAGTAGTTCAATTAAACTAAATGTGATTTATCAAGTATTCTATCGAACGTAGTGTTTCCTTTTAAAAAATATAGATTTATCTTCCGCCCCCCCCCCCCACATTAATAAATTTCATCATCACATTTTCAACAAGGGATAATAAACTATTGTGTTGAATTTTCAAAAACCCCTTATTGAAATCCCTCATTAGAAATAGGATTAAAAAAAAATTCTCACCCTCAAAGAAAGAAGGGGATGTGTGAATGTCCCCTATTATAACACATACTTAGGTAACATATAAAATATCATATATATTTAATGGATAACTAACTATAGATAACAAATATATATTGATAGAGAACATCAGCATTGGAAGGGAAACTATCAAAAAACATAAATATGTGATGGGTCAAAAGGAAATTAGTAAAAATAAAACATATAAAACTGTTTTAATATCCATTAAACAGTGTTGAGTAATTAATATATTTCCTAAAATAATATTATTATGAATCATAATTATATAAAAATTTTTGTTTCGTCTTTAAATATAATGCATTATCTTCAATGGTTATCTTAAACCTCTCATTTGTATCCCATCCAATAATTATCTCAAAATATTTATCCATAATTTATTTTATATATTGAAATTTTTAATTTAATAAACTTATGATTTAATAAATCTATTCAAAAAATAAAGAACATTATACAATTATAATGATATCCACAAAGTTTTATCATTATTTTCATCACATAGATAAAAGGTCCATATAATGCCACATTGATTTGGATATTATTAAAAATCATTCTCTTCCTTTATACAAATACATATTGTACAAACTATGATGTATGTTTGTTGGAAGAGAAATAGTTTTTCAAAAATTCAATGACCATGTTATATTTATAGATTTCCATAAATGGCCCTTTTAAAATACCATAAGTATTTTACCAATAAATATTTGTTAAAAGAAAATATAAGTTTGTCTGAAAGGGTGTCCTTATTCGAAATCTTTAGAAAAATCACAATACACATTAAAATCATGTGTTAATGTAAAATATAGGATATTGCTTTTATAATATTTACCTATTATGAAAATATGAGAATATTGAGAAATAATATTTGATTAAAAACAACCCATGATCCATTATTGTATCGAGGTATAGATGAGGTGTTTGATATCTAATAAAATTGTTTGCAAGAGTTTTGTATATTATAAAATGATTCTGATTGATAATTACATGACTTTGTAATAGTTATTGACATTGAGTCATCAAGAAGTGATAGGAATGTATTTTGAGATCCTCCCCCTTCCATTTGTATCTAAAATTTCTTGATCTGAAAAAATTTTAGAATAAGTATTTAACTAAATGAATATAAATAGAAACATTACTTCTATTTAACCAAAGGTCCAAATCCATAATTTTGTTTAGAAAATTCCTATGATACAATCGATAACGCCGTGAACATAAACATTACATAATATGATATAAGTTATTAATTTTAATTTATTTCACAATGAGGAACTTTTCAGTTGTATATTTTGGAGAATTACGCTATATTATATACATAAAAACCCCTCAAATACATAATGGACACTTCTAAACATTGATATGTTTTTTCAAAATAAAATAAAATAAAATCAAACATGATTTATTTTTCATAAAAATATTTCTAAAATTCATATCTACTTTATATTTTGTACAAACCATTTTTATTCCATGGGAAAAAAATTTAAAAACATGGAATGAGAGAAAAAAATTGTAGTAATAGAAAAATGAAATAATTCATTAGTTTAGTGAAATCTATGTAACAATTAAAAACCATTTTGTAATTAATTCATTAGTATTCACCGAAAAATAATTATTTTTTAACTTTTACAAAATTACTATATCAATAATATGATATATCATACAAATATAATAACCATATGTTCTACTTCTTACTCTGGAGTAACCAATGCCTTCGAGAGCTGTAATGGGGCTCACCAATAATTTCCCAAGCTATAATGGTCTCAAACCCACATATCATGTTCTATAATGGGTATCACCAATTCATATTTTGATATAAAATGATCTAAAAATCTAATAAACAATATCGATGGGACATGTAATGAATAAAACAACTTGAATTTTTTTTTTAAAATAATGATCAAAAAACATTTAGATATAAATATACACTATCTTGAAATAAAATATTATTAAAATATTAAACATGCACACATAATAATGAACCCATTTCATTAAAAAATGAATTGGGATATTTAAAAATAAAATATCAATGTTAAAAATATTCATTAATGTGTGATAAACATCTACTTTCATATATGTTTAAAAAAACACACCCGATGACTTTTATAAAAAGTCATCTTTAAAATATTTTTTTTCTAAAAGCATGTCCCTTACCCTGAGTCTGACTCGTCACATATAATACTCATATCCCTGAATAAAAAAGATTGGTTAATTATTAATTTCATTATAAACTATTTTAATTTATATATTCTTATTTATATAACTTTTTCCCGTATTATAACTATCACTTAATTATTTATGCTCATGTCATATGGTTTCTCGATATTAAGTTCATAAATCAGAAATGAAAATTTTAATATGTAATGAGATAATTTAGTCATAATTACATCATATCTTTAATAAAATTTGAGACATAATAATATATTTTATACATCAATTATACTTTTAAATCAAACCATTTATTTATGGTTAAGAATAATGAACCACGTTATAATTATTGGGATAATAGGTCGTATGTACACATGATTAACAGTACCATTTTTCATTAATTACTACAGAAGTAAAGTAATTATTATTTTAATATTCTATAAAAAATAATAATATCATAAATATCCTATTTATTATTTAAATATACTTATATATTTCATCCATCTGATATAAATATGAAAAAAGAATTGCATTGCATTGTGGAGGTGATTGTTAGCACGTATGCATGAATGATGTTATCATTTTTATTTTCATGTAAAGGTAATAAAATAAATGATATATTAATCCTTTAGAATTATAAATATTTTATAAATATCATATATTATCATTATTTCTATCATTACCAACAATAATTATAGACAACGTTGGAATCTGACTAATATCGATTCGTGATGTTTTTGTCCTTTATACGCACGAACGATTAATTATCATCGCATTTGAGGGATTTGGAGATGTATTTATGTCTTAATATTTAAATTATAACATCTACGTATATTGAAGATACTAGATTTATTATTTATCCATGGTTGAAAAATATTTAAAGGAATTGGTTGATGAAATTAAACAAAAACAATTATTTAAATATGATACCTCTTCCTTGGGAGATATCCTTTGATTAGAACCATGAAAATTCTATGGGGGTGATATGAATAAATTAAGGACTGTAGAGTATTTTTAGGTAAAATATTACATTACTTATGTATTCATTGTTAGATCTAAATTGTTGATGAAGTGTAGAAAAATTATAAGAAGTAGCACCCTTTTATAATATAGGGGAGGGGTACTCTTAGAAATCATTAATCTAATAATTTAATATAAATCAATTTACTATTAAAAATTGGTCCACAAGTGTTTTATAAAGAATATAGGATTCTTTTGGGTTTAAATAAATTAATACAATAAAAATTATGTAAGGTTTGTTTAAATTTGCATCTTTATGTTTTTGTTTTAACACTTATTTCACTATCTTATTTCTTACCATAATATCATGTAATTTACTATTTTATGGTTAATATACATATTTTAAATTGATAAATGAACAATAAATGAGTAATTTTTTAAATTTAGATAATTATACAAATATATTAGAAAAAATTTATTTATTTTCTAATTTTATATCATATAATAAAATATAATTTTTTTAAAATTATCAATAAATCCAATTTCAACTATATTCATTACTTGACAATATAAAAATATCATAAAAACATGATATCATAAAATAAAATCTTTTAAAACATCAATTTTATGATTAATTCATTGATTATATTCTTTTATGAAATTAATTATGTAAGCATAAATTTACTTTAATATTTTTAATATAATTTATTTCATACTTTCATTAATGGGGAAATTATTAAATCATTATTATGTCACCATTTGATTTATTTATTTCAATACTCAAAATTAAAAAAAATTTCCATGATGTAGATAATTATTTAAGATACAAAATTAATATTTATTGTTGAAACTATCACTTATATGACTCCATATTTATAAATTTATATTTATGTGAAACATGTGTTTGACATCATTTTCTTTAATTTAAATAAAATATTATTAATATCATACTCACACCCAATTGGCTTCGAAAAAGATATAACATACACCCAAGGATGTTTTTTATCGATAGATGCTCATAAAATAAAATTTTTAAAAGGGTTATAGTGATTTTATATAATTTGTAACATTATTTTACGATGGATTACCTGAACTACCTTTCACAGTGATAAAATAATATTACTCAATTTACTATTCTTAATGTCAATGAATTAAAACAGATATAACTAAAAAAATTAGCCATATTATTCCAAATACAGAATCCGTTTTTCAAAAATAAAAATGAATAATTCAGATAAATTAATTAAAAAATAATCCTAATGTTGGAATGAGAAAACATGTTTTTAATGTAAAAATATTAAAATTTCACAATGAATTTCTCAACAATTTTATCTTGAAATTGATTCTAGTGACCAAAATTGAATTAAATGATAAAAAAATGACATAATTTTAAATTAAAACTAAATATATATATAATTTAATACTATAAAGTATTTTTATGAAAACGATGAATCAATTAAAAAAGAAATATTTTTTCATTATTCAACAAAAAATTAATCATTTCGGAAAAATAATAAAAAGTCTACCATGGTACCCATGTATACTATAATTTAAAATTAAATGTTTATTTTTTCTTTCAAAATATAATTTTTCAAAGCCAAAAAACATATTTTAAATTGTGCTTTCCATCAAAATGGTGTAAAATGCATTTTTGAGAAATACATTTTTTTTGCAAAAAACAAGATTTGGTTTATATCATATCTATAAAAAACCTAACATAAATTCAAAATACTGTATTGAATATTTTAAATATATATTTAATTAATATAATCTATAGATATGTATCTGATTATTTATTGAATGAAATCACGTTTTTTTCATATAGTTGTTTATTAGAAATTAATATTCAAAAGATATTTTACATTGATTTATAATTAATTTTTCAGAATATAATTAATTATATATACATCTGTAAAGTCTATTTTCATAATTCAAATAATATTGTTCATTCCAACCATTCTTACAGCAAGGTTTTAATGTTAACAATTAAATAATTTTTAGTAGTTCAATAAAGCTAAATGTGGCATATCATGTATTCTATTGAACATAGTGTTTCCTTTCAAAAACATGGAATGATAAATTCTACCCCTTTAATAAATTTGTTCCTCGTAATTTTATCTCTAGATCTACGACTGGAGGGTTTACTTTTAAAAACACCATTATTAAAAACCCACATCTAAAAAAATGTTAATAAACCATCGACATTTAAAGAAAGAAAGGGAAGTAAAAATGTAGAATGAGATAACACATAATAGGGTTCTAGGTAGGAAAACATTGATATGTAAGATAAAACTAACTCTCAATGACTAATAGAGAGTGATACAGAATATAATCATTAGAATTTTTACCAAGAAAAAACCATAAATATGTTAAGGGTCAAAATTCCTTTTATAAAAATAAATATATAACATTTTTATTTTATGATAATTTTCACAGTTTTGAAGAAATAATTTATTTTCAACAATAATATCATAAGGAACAACAGTTACATGAACTATAGGGATTCTTCCTTTAATATAATTATTTAACATCATTGGTTGTCTAATATTTATCCTTTGTGTCCCAACCCATAATTACCTCAATATCTTAATCAATTAAGTTACTTATAAATTTATATTTTTAGTTTCATATCCCAATGATTTAATAAAATAATTCCATAACGAATGAGATTTGTACCTTGAACATGGTGTTCCTCTAGTTTTAGCATTATATGTTTGATGTAGATAAAAGGACCATGCATCCAAAGAAATGATTTAAATATTCTTCAAAATAAATTACTTACTTTTTCCAAATACACCTTGTACAAAATGGGTCGTAAGTGTTCTCAAAGGTAAATTGTTTTGGAAAATACTCTAGCATTAAATATAAATTAAAATCATATGATAAAATGTGATTTATATAAAACATTCAGACATAGTTTGATTTGAAAAAATTAGTGAAAGGTCCTTTAAAAAAATGTAAGTATGTTGTAAAATACTATAAGTTTAAATAAGATATATATAGGATGTGTAAGGGTATCATTCTATTGTAGGTTTACCAAAATCATAATAATATTCAAAATCATGTAATAAGGTAAAATATCAAAAATTCCATGATAATATTTATCCATTTGAAGATATGACAACATTGACAAAATAGGATGTGATTAAAAACAACCCATTATCAATGATGGTATCGATACAATAGAGTTTTATGTTAGAAAATGCTTAAAATCGTTAAGATAATAATTTATAATAATTATTGAAATAACATCCTCAGGAAGGAACATGATTTTATTGAGATCCTCATACTTCCCTTTTGTAATTGACCTACCTTGATCTAAAAATGATTGAGAATAATTACATAGCTAAAATAATAATCATAGAATCTTAAATTATTTTTTACCAAAATCTATAATCCCAAAAGTTGTCAAAACGTTTCCTCTGATACCAACATTAACGCCCCATTCTTAGATAGTGAATAATATTATGTTTTTCATGACTTATAATTTATTATAAATTTACTATCTATTTAGTTTTATATTTGTATAGAGTTATTCCATAAACTATATATATCAATACTATAAAATTCAAAGTGGACACTTACAAACAATATCTAATTTTAAAAAATTTTAAACATTATAATCTAAACATAATTTCTTATTCAAAAATTATTTCATAAAATTAAACATGACTTCCCCATTACTCTTACTGATCCATATACACTCTAATTTGTTTTAAAACATTGTATGTTTTCAAAAACCTTTGTAAAAGGAAAAAGAATGAATTTTTTAGTCCAGTGAAAACATGAAAACCATTAAAATACCTTTTCATAAAAACAAAATATATTTCTTAGAAAATAATTCAATTTTCTTTTAGAAATCATTAATATATCACTATTACATTCAACATTATAAAATTAATAACTTTTGGTCTATTTATATATTCGTAGTTCCCAATGCATAAGAGAGTAACAATGGTGCACACTTTTTATATCTTGAGCTATAATGGGCACAACCTAATATATCATGATTTATAATGAGGGTGAAACCTAAATATCAAGACATATAATGGGATAAACACATAATCAAAAATTTCCATGAAACAATCATAAATACCCCCCTTGAAAACTCTTTTAACCCTATGAAAAAAACACTTTTAGATATCAAAATACTCATTTAGCAAAAATAACTTTTAAAATATAAATACCATGAACATAATAATGAAACAATTTTCCTTAAAACTAACTATAGAAATATATAAATAAAAAATAAAACTAAAAGAGTGTCATGAAGTTGGGAGAAAACACTCTTGTAATATAATTTAAAAAACCTTTCAATTTACTTTTTCAAAGAGAACATAAAAATACTGTGTGTAAAAGAATGTCTCTCACCCTGAGTCTGAATCACCCTGTAAAATAATTATATTCTAGAATAATAAAAAACGGATAATTATTTACATACTTGATAACCTTTTTTAGGTTTATCATTCATTTTCATGTAATTTATTTCCATGTTATAACAATTACATAATTATTTAATTTCATGTCCTATGTTTTGTTCACATTCTGTAATTGGCTCAAAAATGAACTCGGTATGCTGTGAATTGTTAAAGTGTTCATAATAATATAATATCCAGATTAATATTAATGAAATAATAATAAAATTTATCCATAAATTATACTTTTGAATCAGACCATTTATTTATGGTAATAAAAAATTAACAATGCTATAATCATGGAGATGGTAGGCCTTACATACGAATGAGTAGTGTTCCAATTTTACATTGATCATTATGAAAATAATTTAATTAATAAGTTATAATTAATGAATTATAATTATATTCCATATATTTTATAAATAATTTAAATTTACTTACAAATATCATATCTATGATGTGGTGATGAAAAAAGAAACACATTGTATCATGGATGTGGTGGTTCCCACATGCGCACAATCGGAGTAATCATATTTTTTTACACTGAAAGGTAAGAACATAAATTATAGTTTTTTCATAAAAATTTATAAAAATGTCATCAATATAATATATTAACATTAATTCCATCATTATCTCCAATTTTTAGAGACCGTGATAGAAAACAAATTATATCAGCCTTTGAGGTTGTAGGACATCATACACCCCAATGATTAATTAGTTTCCTATTTGATAGATGTGGAAGTATATTTAGTTTATCATATTAAAATAATAACATTTTTATATATGTATGATACATTACTTATTATTTCATCATGGAAAAAGAATAATTTAATGATTTGGAACAATAAATAAAACAAAAAACATTTAATTAAAAATGATACATCTTCCTCGGGCTATCACCTTTAATGAACTCTATAACATCACTAAGGATGATGTTATGACTAATATAAGGATTCTATAATCTAGGGAGATATTTTTCTAATGAATTTAGGAAGACCTTGGCCAAAAAAAATTATATTTATGTATGATGAAATGTTAAAATGTCATGCCCTATTATAAGGGAGGAGAGGGGTACTCTTAGAAATATTAGAAATAATAAATTAATATAATTTAATTTGATATTAAAAATGTGTAAAAATTTGTTTATTTAAAATATAGAATAATTTGGGTTAATGATAATTCATCTCAAAATAATTTTACATGTTTTTGTTATTTCATAATTCATATCTTATTTTAACCCGTATTTTACTCTTTTAATTCATTCCTTGATATAATGTAATTTAAAATTTGAGGGTTATAATATTGACAATATATTGAAGAAATAAATCAAAATGATTAATTGATTAAATTATGAGACTTATAAAAATCATTTTTTTGAAATTTATATATTTTTTAATTTTATGTAATTTAATAAGATATAATTTATTACAAAATGGAAATAATGTCAATTCGGGAACTAATCATTAGTTGGATTTTTAAATATATCATGACAAAATGATATATTATAAAAAAACTAATTTCACACGTCATTATTTTGTCATAGTTGTCTATAACATTATATGATTATGTTAACTAAATCAAATTATATTTATTTTAATATTCTTAATATCATTTATTTGATTAATTAATTAATGAGGTAGATTGTACTTCATCATTGAACATTTAATTTAATTTTAAATTACATAAAAAATATAAATAAGTATTTATGAAATTTATAATTATATTATATTCTAATGGATTATTTATATTTGAACATATCACTAATATAAAACCATATTAAACATTTATATTTTTGAAAAACATGATTTTGACATCATTGACATTACATTAAATTATATATAATAAAATTTGTACACACCACTATGTGGCATAAAAAGAATATAACATCAGTCAAAGAATTATTTTGGTCAAAAAAACTCATAAAATAATAATGGGACATGTTTTAGGGTTATTTTAAATTAATTATAATATTATTTTTACCCTGAATTATAAGAATTACCATTAATTGTGGTAATTAAAATACTATAAAGTTATTATTCATGATTTACATAAAAAGGTAGATATTTACTAAATTTGGACCTTCTTATTCAAATCACGGAACCAATATTTCAATATTCACAACAAATAATTGGAATAATATAATAAAAAATAAATCCAGTAGATTTAATTACAAAATAAGGTTTTAATGTAAAAGCACAAAAAAATTAAAAATGTATTTATATCAAATTTAAATGTAAATTTTTTAAAAATAAAGTGAATTTGATTTAATGAAAATAACATGATCAGAATATACATTTAAACTAGTCAAATATAGAATTTAACACTATATATTATTTTGATGAAAATGTTGTTTTCAATTGAAAAAAAAAATATTTTTTCACTATTCAGAAAAAAATGAATCATATTTGAAAAATACACTAATTATACAAATTTAAATTTTAATACACCACATATAATGAATAATTATATTTTTTTCAAATATATATATAAAAATGAAAAAAATTATATTTAAACTCTGTTATACATCTAAAGGAGGTAAAAATTATTTCCCTGAAAACTACTCTTTTTATGAATAAAATTTAAAATTTTTTATCTCATGTATAGAAAAAAAAATATGAATGTTAAATAATATATTTAATATATTTAATATATATTTCATTAATATATTCCAAAAATTATTAATTTTATATTTATTTTTTTTACCAAACTTCTCTACATTTAAATAGTTTTACAACAAAACATTTTTTTAATTACAAAAAGCAGTTTTATATTAATTTTTAATTAATTTTTCACAAAAAAATCTCATTTATACATGTTTAACCAATATTTTAATAATTCAATTAATACTTTTCTTTTGTTTTGTTCTAACATATTGGATTTAATGGTAACATTTATGTTTTATTTATTTATTCATTTATGCTTACAGTGGAATACCATTTGTGATATCAATCATAGATTTTCCATTTAAAAACAAACAATTTTATATATTATCAAATAATAAATAATGTTTATTGAGATTATCTAAATTATTTGGATATTTTTTATCAAGACTTTTATTGTATTTTTAATTTTCATTATATTTTTTAGACTTCATATATAATTCGATGTGAATAGAGGTAAGATCCGCCAATATAATTGATTTAATTACTATTTTAGATTTTATCATCTATCATATCTTCTATAGGATTTTAATTATTATAGAAATTATTAATAACAATGGGATATATTTTTATAATAAAATATTATAGTATTTTACATATAATTATAAAAATATTCATAGGAAATCAAACCATACCTTCCAAAAACCTAAATAAATTCAAAACTATAAATTAGATAAGTTAGAGGATCATTGAAATTATCCAAAAAATGAAGGTTTCAATTAATAGATTTAATGATTCATTATTTATATATATGACTATTCTTATGAATCCAATTTAAATTCCCTTGTATAATCATGTATTTTTAAAAAGATTCAAACCACATATGGAGATTGATTATAAGACCTACTGGAATATTTAGAATATTTATAATGATTTAAAAAGCAATAGAGAATATATATGGGTTGAAATTACTGATAAATAGAAAATTAAAATAAAAAATATCATAATTCATGGTTTTTTAAATAAAAAACCAGAATATTAAATTTAAAGATCCTATAAAGGAAAAATATTCTTATTTTAGACAAAATAATCATTTATTATTCAGGAATGAAGTTAATTTCTATTTAAGTTCATTCATGATGTATTTTACCCCTTAGTGATTCTGTTATAGATTTATATTGTGTAGTTAATTTCAAATGAGATTCAAAAGTAAAATATTTTATAGTGAATTGGTAGAGACTCATGTTGTTTTAGGATTATTTTTCAATAAAAATATTGGAGAATACCACCCTACATAATGATTCTTATAGATGAACTATTTTGTTTTCACATTCAATGTATTTTTTTACATATTTAATTGTATTAAATTATTTATAATTAATATAATAACTTTTATACTTGTATAACAAAATAATGTTTTAAGGAGTAATATTTTAGAATTTGGATAATTTTTTGTTAATTTTTTTTCACATTCTTATTTTTCGGTTAAATTATAATTTTTTTGGCATTTAAATATTTTATGTAGTAATTAATTTTACTAAAAAAATTGAAAAACCTATTAATATTTAATAATTAATTATTTTAATAACCAATTATTTAGATATATGGTTATATTATTTCATTCCCTTATATTTTTTAAATAAAAAAATATTATTCTTAGTGAAATTAATGGGCATCAGAACTATCCGATAAAATAAATCATAATTTTACGAGGAATTATAAAATTTTTAATATATTATTATTATTTCTTGCTTTCTTGAGTGGTTCATGAGTGATAAATCATATTCGAAAAAAATATTGATTCTAAAAAAACCATATGTACAATATTTAAGTTAAATTGACAAAGAAATTTCTATTTATTTATTTTAAAAAAATTGTTTCCTTATTAAAAAAATATTATGTGAGTGATGTTGAAATAATATTTATCCTTTCCTACCCATAGTTCTTATGATTAAAATACATTATATGTTTGGGCCACATGGCCTTCGTGCCTTTGAAGACCACGAAGTAGCCCAGTTCACACATAGCAGCCCCCATATGAAGATTAGAGCACCAGTAGAAATCACCAGAAGCAGAGCTAACCGGATTAGAATAATGAGAGATTATGGAAAACACCATCGGGACCAGGCACCGTGCCTATTTGTACGAGGAAATGCTAGCTGATTAGCAATGCAGGTGGGGAGATAAAGGCAATCAATGATGCAGAAGATGGGGTGGGGTGGTTCTAGTGGGATGGGCCTATGAATTATGTATTGGGCATGGTATGCCTCGGGGCCTTCGGGTCACGTTAGTCCTTGTGACTTGGGCCACGGGTCATGTACGGGTTCCCCTTCAACCCTTAAAAGGGGGATTATCTATAATAAAATAAAAAAGGCCTTCGGGCCAAAATAACAATTTTCTTGTTTATTTGACTTTAATATTTTTTGATTCCTCTTATTCAAAGAATTACTAATAAGATCATGAGTTAGGAGAGCGTACTCTTAAGATAATCTTATTATAATCATAAAGTACAAGATATGAAATCACAGAGTTACTTTACAAAGATGATTGTAAACCTTGCCACAATAATATATATGAACATCCTAGCACTATACTCATGTAACACAAAAAACAAATTAGAGGTTACCTCAATGATATCCATTTTCAAAAGAGCCTCATCCAACTAATTATCTTACTGATAAACATGTATGAATTCAAGGGAGAGTGAGTCAAGGAGCTGATGGTGATCAGTCCAAACTAGTAGCATCTTCCATAGCACATTCTATGAACAATTATACAGAATTTTAACTACAACAGACGAGCCTAGATCTATACATAAATCGTTCCACCCAAAATGGATAGCATACCTAATTTCCATAATCATATCCCAATGCTCTGATTCAGTATAAAATCCATTTCTAGTATAATGAAGGACGCATCCTATCACAAACCCACGACATTTATGAAAGACCCCATGACATCTAGAGGGACTTAGAGCTGGAGAAGAAGATCTATCAACATTGACTATTATCATCCGTGGGAGGGTCAGTATCTATAGAATATATTTCACCATCATAGGATTCTTCATCCTACCATTGACACAAACAGACATCAATAGAACAAGGTCAAAAACATCATTTCTTATAGAACTAGTTTGAATGATAGAAGCAGTACAGATAGAATGATGCATAGGCAAATCACCATCATGAAATGAAGGATTTATGTTATTGATAATCATGTCGTTTCATGAATTTCAAATGAAATACAAGACTATAGTTTCCTCTAAAAATAGGAGATCATGATCCTACATGCTACAATCCACAGTGAAAATGGACCATAACTGTGAATCAACTGATCAGGAGGAAATGTTACATTTGAAGACACCTTCAAAATAAGAATATAACCTTGTCAGAAAACCTGCATGAAATAATTATATGAGAGATTATGTTATTTTCATACAAGAATAAAATTCAAACAACAACTATATGGATTCTAGAATGCTTCAACATGACAAAAAACGGAGGCCTATTTTCATATATTCATCAGATAATGAGAGATCAAGATATAAAAATAAGTTGTTTATCGAAACCCACAACCTAGTTTGGAGGATGTAGTGAATCACCACAAAGAGAATTAAATCATTTTTTGGTCTTGAAAATGGCATTCATGTTAGGTATCCAAAATAGAACATCACTATAATGAAAAAAATATATACTCGCTTCCATGTATGGATGACTAGGCAGAATTCCATAATGTGACTCATTGTAAAACATTGTAATAGTTTTATGTTTTATAGATTATGGAATGGTAATATCACCACAGATGGGTTGAGACAACCATGTGGTGGTCCAAATATTTAAAGAGGACTGCTTACACACCACCCATTTTTATCAATCCATGTGATTAGAGTATCCATGCATTAAAGAAGTCCAAACAGTGGATCCAATGTAATTTATTTACCAATTCTAAAATTTAACAACAAATATATTTATCAAAAATTTTATAGAGGAATCAAAATTTGATAAAAGTTTCTCTGTTAACATTTTAATCAAAGTATTATTGAAAATGAAGATATCTTTAATTACCAACCAACCAATTTGTTCTGGTTTGATACAACATTTCTAGGAAAACTTTGACAAGTTTATTCTGATGAATTGAGCCAGTCCATACAATGTTCTTGATTCTTCCACATAATTCATTATGCAGATTTCTAGACAACCTCTACAATGAAAAAGGGTAAAAAATCATATAATTAATGACTGAATTGACCAGACATATTCTCACATCCGGAGAATGATTTTTTTCTTTCCATATTGCCAACTGATTAGGGATTTTGACAGCAACATTTTCCAAGTGATACATTTTGTCTCTTCCCCATAAAATTTGAATGCCAAAGAAGTTTAATGGTTGAGGACCTCTTTTGACACCAAGATTAATATCTTTTTTTTTCCATGATATTGAAATTCCTTCAAAAAAACACTGATGATTCTCCCCATTTAATGACTTGACTTGCAGCCTCTTCATAGTGTGAAGAAATTTATTTAATATAGTATAGGGTACCGTTGTTTTATATTCCAAATAGAAATATTTCATTGACATAAAATATGTTTTATGGAGCATACAAATCCCTCGTAATTTTCATCTTAGGATACCACTAAAAATTAATAAGAATTAGTGAGGCACAACCATATACAATATACTGCAATAGAAACTGTCATAACAGATTGAGGATCACCCTTCCCAACCCCTCTTGGACATTGAAAAAGTCTTATTGGATATCCATTAAAAAATTATAGCCTTGAACTAGCGAGTAATGATCTAATTAGCTCAATGAACCTCTCTGCTACCCCTTGAATATTGAGAATAGTGAAATGAATCATCCATCTAATGGTGTCAAAATATTTAGAAATATCAATATTTAGGGACATGATTCCATTATTAACCATTTTATTTATAGAATTCAGACACTCAGACGCAGTGAGAGGAAAAGTTTGTATATTTTTTCCTAGGACAAAACCAAACTGATTTTTAGAAATAATATCTTTAGTAATCTCATTCAACTACAGATTCATGATTTTAATAATGTCTTTTGGTAGAGTGTTCTGAATAAAAATTGGTCTAAAATTGTAAATGTTAAGAAAATTTTCATTTTTAGGTATTATTTCAATAAAGTTGGAGTTCATCCCAAAAGGAATATACAATTATCTGAAAAATTCATTCATAACATTTATCACATCAATATTAATAATGTCCCAGTAAAACATGAATAGTTTATTAATAAAGTAGTCCGGACCTACTGTACTATCTATATTCAATGAGTAAAGGAAATTATGTATCTCTTTTTCATTAAGGGTATCAAGATGTACTCTATTCTAGTCATATTAAATAAAATGGTCGAATAACTAAATAATTTTGTCAAAATTGTCAATTCCAGCCTTTGAATACAAATTATCAATGTAATTTGTCAATGAATCAATAATATCATTCTCAGAATCATATATGTTACCATTAATGCAAAGGGTATTAAGACCCCTCTTATCAATTTATTCTCTATTTATTCTATTTAAAAATATTGAACTTCTATCTCCATCCTTTTGAAACATAATGTTGAATCGGTGCTGAGATAGTTTCTCCTTAAGGGACATTAATTTTATAGGATTTGAACCAATCTATAATTCATCAGAAGAAGGCAATTCATGAGATAGATTAGTATCTTAAAATCTTGAGATGGCATTTTCATCATCTCTAATGACACTATGAAGGGAGGATAAAGATTCCTTACTCCATTTCATCTTCTTTTCCTTAAACAATTTTATTTTACAACATATGATATAAGAGGGACTCCCAAAATAAACACTTTTACAGGCATCCAAAACAATTTCGTTACATCTAGGGATAACAATAAAATATTTATTAAACATGAATGGAAAGGGGTATGAAGATAAATTGCTGAGATAGAAATAAAAAACTATGGGATTATAATCGGAATGCATTCTTGGGAGAGTTCTTCTAAACACAACAATCACCTCATTCCTATCATTCACATGTACAATGCACCTATCTAGATTATTAGATTGTCTTCTATTAATATTATACATACTCCACTTATATTCAGCACCAGTGATGGGAACCACTAGAAAAAAACATTCTTCAACGAAATATGTGAGATCAGAGTTTGGATCATGAAAAAAGTTATCACTAGTTTTTTCATAAGCCTTTAGGTAAATACTAAAATCCCCATGAGAACTCTAATATTAGTCACACACTTAGAGATATCAACTAAAATACAACCTAGTTATTTTATGCTTGTACAAATATTATTTTCCAAGAGAAAAGTTACAAAGAGAGAGATACATTTCCAATAGAACATGAAATGGAATTAGATTGGAAATCAGTGAGACATGAATTAATAATAACATTGTCATGTTTAAGCACCCACAAGGATTAATAATATCAATAAAATTGAATAATTTCGACATATAAATAACCTATATAAACCTTTTTAACGGACATCCAATTCACAAATTTCAATCTTGGTTCACAATAGGAACTAATAAGGAACTATTGGACATAATAATATGTATATGGGACCTCACTATGAGAGGATTACCAATCCCTTGACAATTCCAAAAGAGATTTTCCATTTTTAGTCATGAGCCTAGTGAAATTCCAATCATTAATATGAATTAAATCAGTATTAGAGGAAATAATTCCAATACCAGAAGAAATAACTAGAACATGATCATCAGATACAGGACCAGTACCCTCCCCAGTTGAGTTTAACATGAAGAATGCTTCAGTCGAATCAAATGCAGAAGAGGCTATCTGGTAGTTTCCTTTTTCCAGCCTTTGCAGTTTGAACTTATGATAATTCCCCTTGGTTAACAAGAATATATCATTGATCTAAATCATGAGAAGGATCTCTAATAGGTATTCAACTATGACCCTTATTATGATAAAAAAGGATGATATACATACTAACCTTCAAGAGCCTCTGTCACAGGTTGACCAAAAGCATGATCAGGGTCAGTAGGATCAATAATAGGGGTTGTGTCCATTTTCTGACTAAAGGTAAGAACTGGATCTACATCATGAATTTTCCTCCATTAACATGCCTTAAAATCATCCCCAATTGAAGATACCATAATATGAAGCACTAATCAATCATGTAACTGAACACCGACATGGCCCGAGTAATTTTCCTAAGAATCAGTCCCATGTGTAATTGTATCACCATTTACAGTAACTTCATCTGAGGAGATCTTTTCCAAAGATCATCCATCACCAACCATATTTAATAGAGGCTCGAGGAGGATAATTAGGGGATACCATAGCTATAGTTGGATCAGAACCAGCAGTGAAGGCCATTTCCTTACACTTGCTACTCCTATATTTTTCCTCATCATGGCCTCATCCATTAAAAAGATTTCATATTTTATTTTTATTACACTCAGGGGTAATGTGACCAAATTAATGCTTGTTAAAATAAAACATATGCTTTATATCATATATTATACAAAGCACAGGACTCTAATATTTAGTGATTAACACAACTTTCTCAACTAAGGTATCATACATATCAAACTCGACAAGAATTATCACATAATGTCGAAAGTTATGATTATCAGTCTGTTTATCATGCATAATGGGATTACCAAAAGATAAGGAAATGAACCATAGGATTTTATTTTTCCAATATATCCAATTCATATGCATACTCTTATCCATATTTGAGGAATGTTGATTTTAAAAGCATTGGGGTTGAAATTCTGGTTTCATTCATGAATTCAATAGAAACTTGTTTTAGGGGGAACACGCCTAGACTCTAGGTACTCTGCTTGAACTCTTCTGAAAGAAAGTACTATATGAATGAAACCACATCACATCTCTTTCATCTTCCATTCATAAATGCCCAAATTTTTAGCAATCATATTTCTGACCCTGTTAAATTTCCCTAGATTCAATTCTTTCAGGATCACTACCTAAGTGATAATTGAATATCTACATAGCATATTAATTTCCTCTACATCACTATAATTCCTAGAGACATGTGTAATGTGTAATTTTCGTATGTTTCATCCGGAGGATGTAGACTTACCATCAAGAATAGAAATGATTCCTACACTATTAATAGCATCATCCAAACTCTTATTTGATCCATTCACATACCGAGGAGCATGATACTTTTTCTTAGAGCATCGACTAAAAAGGTACTTCTGACCAAGATAATCAACAACCATAGCTTGACGATTAGATTTACTTTATGATTTTTAATGGGATCAGATTAACACGATTTAGGGATCATTCCCACATCACAATCTTTTGCCATCATCATCTGATTTTTGGATCTATCTTATTCAAAAAAAATTTAAAATCAAATTTTATAAATTAAATGATAATGAGAAAAAATATAGAACCTGATAAAATAATTGATCATTATTAATCCAAGTATGTTTTCATGCAATGGAAAAATAAAAAATTGAAACCATCATATTTGACCATAAAAGTTTAAGTAGAAATAACAAAATTAATCCTACTTAAGTTATAAATTGTTAGTATGGAATGATATTATTAGAGATAAATTTTCTCATTCATATTTTGTAATTTCATATCATCAAAAAAACAACATTTCCAATGGAATTACCATGTTTTTCTCTAATGATTAAGATAAAAAATTACATATTGAGTAAATATATATGAGTCACAACATGATAATGGTAAGAATATATGAAATCCATATTGATGTAAATATTGTAAACTATTACTCCAAAGTATAAAAAAAATAATTCATGAAAATTAGGTTATATTTAATGAATGTGACTGAGTAATATTTATTAATTAATATGGATATGAGAAAAAATAATATTTGAGTTATATTCTTATAGATTTCAGGATGAATTTACGGTTTGCATAATTTCTAATTTTGTGAATTTTGAACTATTATTTTGAATTTGGCTAGGGCTACAATTATTTAAATTCATTGATAAATTTTCCTAATAATATAATGTTAAAAAAGTTGATGAAAAATTAATATAACTATATTATAAAATATTATATCCACCATTTAATTACATATCCATCCATTTAATATCCATTAAAATTGGGTAAGGGTATTACATATAATTTTTTGTTTAATTTAAAAATTAGTTAAAATTTAAAAAATAAATGGAATATTTTTTTTTGAATATTATTGGTTATGTGATCATTATTACATAGAATTTTTTAGGTAAAATAATAAATATACAAGGACATGAGTAATGATAAAAATAATGAAAATCTTGTCTAGACAACTAATTTTTTTTAATAAAATAGAATGAATCACGAATGTAGATTTTGAGATATGAGGTATGATGAATTTGATTAAAGTATTCAATCTTTCATAGATGGTAACAATTTAAATTTTATTCCATGATACTTGTAAATGGATATATTAGTTATAATTTAATCAATTTTCATAATCCATTACTAAATATAAAAATGATATTGTTGATGATAACAAAATATCTCATAACAAATGACATTATACGCTGACTGAAAGTTATTTTTTATTAATATCATAAAAACCAAATTACACGTCACAGAGGATGAAAAAAGTGGAGGCCAAGAGAGTCCTTCCGAACCACATTAACACACTCCAAAGGAAGAGATTTGAGGCCATCATAAACCACAAGAGTCTCCACGGATCACCCCCAATGAGCCAACACATCATCCGCAAAGTTGGACTCCCTCAGACTATGGTGAACCATCCTTCCCTGATTAGTGGATTAAAAAATAATGAGAAATAAGATAACAACAATATAAATATAGAGTTATCAATACCAATTTATTAACCACCGAATATGACATGAGAATTTTGGTAGAAATTAGTGGATTAAAAAATAATTTATATCCTAAGGTAGTAATAACATATCCTCGAATGAAATGAGAATATCATCGATGATGATATCAACTGTAAATGTCTATGAACTTAAATCCAATGATAATATAATAATATAAAAAACTTTTTTTGAAACCACTTTTTATAGACACTGCCCTTATATATATCATCAAAGGTTATAGGTAAGATCATCAAAGGGAATATAACCAATTTTTGGGTATCATTGATGATGATATTGGATATCATATGAAATTATAAACGTTTGGTATTACAATTGGGTAATATCCAAAGGGACATGATTATTAAGGTAAAAATCAAAAGAAAAAAATATCATCATTATTTAAAATAGATTAATTCTCATGTATAAATGATATAATGATCTTTGAGAGATTATGATGGATGAAATATTAGATGTAATTAATTTCTATTAATTTTTTATTGTATGTAGAGATATAATGGTTATGGTCATACATAGTTTCAATGAAATGTCTCTGCCCAAGATAAGGTTGAAGTAGATAATTTTTTTAAATTTATATATATTCATTTGTGACCTGATGATGTAGTCCATTCATGGTCTATATGGATATATTATATATTAGTTGGACAAAAATACATATTCATGGTGGTTAGTATACTAATGAGTTTCATTGTATTTATTTACATTCTAAATATGAAATTTAATTAGCGTGTGTTCAGAGATTTGTGTTGAAATTAAAAATCAATGATAAAAATATATAGATAAATATGCATGGAAATGATTAACGATTGTTAAAAGTGTGGTATTTCCAAATATAATTCTATAATTGTTTTCATGCTAATAAATTCTTCATAAAGATGTTAATAAATGAATGATTCCAAAATCTAATACCTCTGAAAACTAGATAAAAGTAAATCAAATTATCCCAATTAAAAGGATTTCTATAGTGAAATTACTTTGTAATATAGATAGATAAATATTAGGTCATAACCCATCATCTAAATATTAATCCCAAATTTGATAACATTAGAAACTCCGAATCAAAATTAGTTGATCTAAAGCAATTAATACGAAGAGAATTTCATTACACACACGTCATAGATGTAACCAATATCTTACATAATCATCCAATACAATTTCATCACATACAGAATTGATTAACTGAATAGATAAAAATTTATTAAAAACATATGACAACATTTTTTCATAAAAATAAATAATTGATTTCCATCAGAGACAATAAAGTTATCTATAACTATAATAAGATTTAAATCGATAGAAAATGGGTTTTAAGATGTCGGTTCAGTATCAACATTAAAAAATATTTTCATCCCAAACTAAATAAACCATTGATGACTATTTCAACTCTCTATTTCCAAGCCTATAAATGTGTAAATTGAGTTCAATCCATAAAATTGTAATTAAATGTTTTAAAAGAAATTATTCACCAAAAATAGATATAGAACATAAAAAATAGTTTCATCATCCGTTATAGATTCATCTATAGGGTGATTATTATTTTTGAATATATTATAAATTGATTGTATAACCCTTCTATAGGATTATATATGAATATATCATTCCTTGATTTCAAAAGAATTTTATATTCTCAAATCGGGTGATAGTTAGAATGTTTGATCAAATATTATCTAATTATGTTATACATATTGTATGTATATTCATTAACATCAGATACCATTTTTACAAGAACATGGAATAAATCATTGAAAATAAAAAACCCTCGTAGGTTTAGATTTTCTCATTATATTTTATAATTCAAATATAAATTTTTTGAAAATGATTTTTGAGGGTTCAAATAACTCATTGAATATTTGATAGAAGACGCATTAAGGGATTATTTATCATTAGATTATTTCTCTTGATTATTTAGGATACTTGTTATACATTCTTAATTGATTTTCAGACATATTAATACATTACATTGGGTTTAATTTTTGTATTATATCATTAAAAGTTTTTGGAAAATTTATCTCTATTTAAAATTAATAATGGATAACATTATTATTTTTTCAATGGATTTGGAAACATTATTTTGAAATTATAAAAAACATAGTAGTAAAATTTTTGTTATATAATCACATCTAGGCTATCATAAGTAAAATAATTATTCAAATTATTGGAAAGATCACTATATTCAGTGTATTTGTCAAAAAATATTATGTATCATATATATTATATTTTAATCCATTCCTCATATTTTCATGGAGTTGGCCATAATGTGGATTAAATAAAATTATTATAGGAAATTATGTAATAAGACTATTCCAGAAGGATCGTAAAAACTATGTTCATGATTTTGAAATCTCTTGAGGAAGAATAAAAATTACTATTGTACGGTTATTTAACCTTATAATAAATTAGATATAATATTATCATTCATAATTTGTTTATAGAAATCTAATGTAGATAATATCTGAAAGATCCTTCCCTATACATTATTCTGAAAAAATATGAAATAGTTTACACCATTACGAAATTACAATTTGATTTAATTTATTGGGGATTAAAAAAATAATAATAATATATATATATATATATATTATGTTAATATATATTAATTTTCGTATTCATGCACTAAGTTAATCCAACAATTTCTCAATATGGATGAATTAATAAATTATTTAAATTCCTTATGAAATAATGTTTTTATTTAATAACCTAAAAAACAAATTTTGATACCTTGTGTGAGAGTATAAATGAATTTAATATTCAAAACTATAACTAATAAGTTACATATTTCAATTTCCACAAACTATTCTTTTATTACTTTTGGATAAGTGAACTACAAAATAGTACCCATGTAATATTCAGATCACAAATGATGAAAGGTAAACCATTCCAAATCCATGATTACATTATATTATATTCACTCTTTAACACTGATTACATTCAAGTATGTTATGATGTTAAAATTCGGTATGTGATGTTTTTAAAAACCCAGATTTGAAATGAAGTGTTTTTTTTCTATATAAAATAAAATTAAAAATTTCATGTTTTCACTCAATAAATATTTCATCCCATACTACCCTTTATAATTTCATTAACTAAAACATCTAGGATAATATTAAAGTTCAATAAATAAAATCCAATTTAAAATATATTTCTTCGTACATACACTCATATTAATTTATGATATTTCATTATCATTTATGTAGATATTCTATTAATTTGTTTGGTTAATGAGTTGAATGTTTAAATTATAAACAATTTTTTATCCTCCCTTTCCCATATAAAGTATATTTAACCATTATTAATTCCCATCATGGTATTTCTCCCCCTATATTGCTAATATATTATTATCATCCCCCACACTTGATTTAAAATAGAGTCATGCATTTTAATTTTAAATCAAGGTGGTTAATAGTTAATATAAATTTTATTTTTTATTTATTTTTGCGGCTAAATAAGCAGTTATATAGAAATGAAGTCTTGAGTAAAGGTTTATTATAAAGGTGAATTTTCAAAAAAGTTTCATCAATCAAGTCTAAAAAATAGTCAATATTAAAATCTATTATGGTGAGTTTAATGAATATGATGGTTATATAATTATAAATTGAATAAATAAAAAAATATGTAATTTTAGGATATCCAAAATTCATGGAATCCATTATGGAATGTGATATAATAATTTGATACTATTTCTTGGCTTAGGATTCAATGTTCTATGGGATTTTTATAAATGTAATAATTTTTTATGAATTGGGTTAATTTCAGAATTCATTTGTAATGATTATATATTATAAAATTAGTTATAAACTAATTAATTAGGTCATGAACTAAAAAAATTATTTAGGAAAGCACTATATTTATAAGAGAAATAAAATAATCAAACCAAAAGATATCAAATTTAAAAAATAAAAGACCAAAAATATTCAAATTTTTTAAATTGTATCCCACCACATAATTCATACAATACCATAAATTAATTATTAACAGAAATGATCATACATTAGTACATAAGAGTAGTATATAAATATAAATTGTAAAGGAAATATATGACGTGGAGGTATTTTCAAATAATGGTTAGGGGAGTGTGATCTCCTCTAATTATTCCTATGGATTATATACAATTACTTCTTATAAATATGTTCATTCTTATTGAATGGTTTATTTTATTATTCACTCATAATCTATACTACATAAAATGGTATATCATTAGATACAATAATTAGTCCTTTCTATGAGAATAATGTTTAACATTGATGAATTTGATCAATGTTTTTTTATTGTATAAATTTTTCTCTTGAATAAAATTTTAGATTTTTTAATTATTCTATCATGATTAATCCTTTCAGTTTGTTTTTAAATCCTAGAGTTCTAAAATTATATCCCTGTACTTTTTCTAATCTATTTAATTTTTATATTCATAAGGAGTACTTGTTTTATAAATCCATATTAATATTTTTTAACTTATGAGTGTTTCTTATGGTCTAATTAATGAGATTTTGACAACTCATACCATGTATTATAATGTGTAGTCACATTATAATGATGAAATTTTAGGCGGTTCTTTAATCCCATATATTATAATCTCACCTATCTTCAAAATCCTTCTTGTTAGTCTTAATAGTCTTCTATTATATAACTATTATCTCTAAATTGGTGACATTTAAATTTATATTGTTATATGTTTTGTCATTTTTTAATGCCTTGAGGTTCACATCATTTATATTCATTAATTACTACCAAATTAAATTGAAAAAAATAGTCCTTTGATCCCTGAGGATAACTCTTGGAATATAAAACCTCTAAAAGTTATTAGGAATATTAAATACACAAACAACAGAAAAGTCAACCATTTTTATGGATTTAGATTCTAAAAAATTTGAAACATAATCAATAGCTACATGTGTATATAAATATCCAAAAATGGATGTGAAGGGTCCCAAAAAATTCATTACCACATATGAAGTATTAAATTTAAATTCATCGGTGTTTGAGTCATTTCATGCCATTTTGGTACGTTATATGGTAATCAACATTGATTTAGTTTCATATTAAACTCATGTGTATCTTTATTAATTATTGACTAATATACTAAAATCTATAAATTATTCACTATTTTTCACAAATTAGAATGTGTTCACTACAATGTTGTGTGTGGAAAAATATGAGGATAAAATTTACTTCACATTCTCGAAGAAATTTTCTCATAATTTGAATATAAAAAATTTTAAATAGATATAAATAATCCAAATCATAGTATTTATATCCTAATAAAAGTCTCAAGAGATAATTTTTGTAAAACGTGACTTTAAATTTCAGTTTATGATAAAATATACATGGTCAACAAACCAAGGTAGCCAAAAATTAATCAAGAAGATTTTGTTCAAAAGATATTGAATCATTCAGTCGATCTTTATTTTAAATTCCAGCTTTGTTAGTGCAATTTCATATACTTATGTGTCATTCTGTTTGATTCTCAGTTCCCATATTTTCTTTTATCATCGAATGAATCCCCAAAAATCAGAACATACATCTCACAAATCATGTTTTTTCATTACTAAAATTATGGTATTTTAATTCCAAAATGATCATTGGAATTGTTGACTTTAACTATTGGAAAATATGATCAACAGTTTCTAAATTCAAAAAAAATTATAAATACTCATCATCAATGATAATTTAATGATTTTTAGATTATTCCAATGTCCACAATTTATATTTTATGACTTTGAATTTTCTATAAATTCATTGGGAATGAAATTCCCCTGTAGTATAATTATAGGTATCACATAAAATATATGTTTTATCTCTCTAGACTACTAGTTATATCACTATGGGTGTAGTTAGATTTCTATTTAAATCAAAAAATATTTTATTAAAAATATCATAAATTTTGAATTCAGTATCCTTAAAAATAAATTTATAAAATGGTAAATCAATAATATATATATCTTTTCAGAATCTCTTATAGAATTTTTCATGTCAGAAAAATGATTATAAATGTTTCACACGAGTGGGATAATTTATTGATGTTATGATCTAGAAAATTTAATTATAAAAAAATACCATTATACGAAATCACATGTCTTTTCATAATTACCTTATTATCCTTGAAATTAAATTTTAAATGTTGAGAATTATTTCGTTCTAATCCATGTTCTAAATAAAATTTTGTAGTTATTTTAAAATTGATAAAAAAATTCTAAATATTGTTAACTCCTCAATAATTTCTTATTGGATTTAATTTAAAAAAAATATTAATAAAATCCTTATGATAAATATTTACAATACTCTAATTTAATTTAATAATAAAAATGGAATCCAACTATAATAAAAATCATCAAAATTATGAGTGAGTATTATTTTCTTCTGTTTATCAGGGGTATGGTGTACATGGATGTTACCTTAAAATCCATCCATAAAATAATATTTGGTTTTAATATATTGTATCTCTAATATTTTTCCTAGTAATATAAATGAGAAGTTAATTTTTCTAATAATAAGATTTGGTATCTAATAATCAATGAACTCTCTATAACTCTTTTTATCTCTCACTCCCATCATCTCAACTTTTCATTTGAAATGGTTGGGATACTATAATTTATAGAAACTACAAAATTAGACTGAACCATTACAAATATAAAATTAGGAATTTTATTCATTCCTATATTTATATTAATATATATTCTTACAAATAACTTCATCATTTTTTGGTTTAGTCTCTTTTTGGGATTCCATAACCTTTTTCAATCCCTTTAAAGAAAAATGATATCCATACATCTGTTTGGATTATGTCATGATCATTCCCAGAAGATTCGCCTAAAGTATATTTGTTTTCTCTTAACAAGATGACAAATTTCATTTCATTATCCATTAGTATATAATTTTAAATTATTAATGAATACATTGATTCATCCATTAATAAAAAATATTTAGGTTCTAGTGGGTATGTTTTTAAATATAGGATTTGGGTTTCAACTAAGGAATATAATAGTTTGGTATTTCCTAACTATATGAATTTGTAATTTGGAGAATTAAAAGTTAAGACTCATAGAATTTGATAATATAGACATTGTTTTCGGACTATTATGTTTAATATATTAAGGATTATGATAATGTGTAATTGAAATAGAAGGATTGAGATAATAACTCCACTAGTAGGAATGAACCCTATGATGCCCATTTATCAGAACCTCTATGGGAAATAACATCACATGGATTTACCCTCAACCAATCCCAAACCATGATTCAATAAATAATTTAAAAAAAATACTAAATGGATATGTTCAAGATCATCGAGATCCCATCCCAAACCATGTTCATAGAACCACTTTATTAAACTCTATCCATCACACACCTTACCGTTAAGTAACTTATTAGAGAAATAAAGAGTTATTTATCTAGACCCTAACATTATGAGTTTTAAATATTATTTATAATAAAACAATAATTTCATTAACCCTGTTGTAATATCAATTTTTAAATTATTATATAATGAGTTTGATGAAAAAATATATTTTCATATGATGAAACAAAAATTCAATTTTTGAGAAATATATAATTTCAATTATTAAAATTTTTTTTATTAATTAAATCATTTTTTAAAATATATTTTATTTTAATAAAATTTTATTATTAAATTAAATATAGTAAATATAAATGATAATGTAAATATATGATTTAAAATGAATTTTAATTGGTGAAAGAATATAACTATTGTTAAAAAACTGTATTTCAAAATAGATAGTAATTTTTATTTAAAAGTGTAAATTCTGATATTAAAGTAATTAATTTCATAAAACCAAAATATTTTTCAAAATGATCACATTGAAATTACACAACAATTATTTTTTCGTAATTTTTTCTGATTATCGAATTGACTGTTAAAAATTAAAAATAGAGTACATATATAATATATATTATGACATCATATTGACCCAAATGTGATGTAATATATTATATAAAATGTACCCCAAAAATATGTATTTCCCCGTTATAATAATTTGATTTTTTATGTTATTTGATTAATTTATTCAAAAAATAATTAATATTTCATAATATATATTGTATTTTATGGTTTTAAAAACATACTATTTATAAACATGAGTTTCATCAACATTGGATGGTCCTAAAAATCTGGAAATGAGATTTTACAAAAAATTCCCCCAATGAATTGGGGAAAAATAATCAAAGAGCAGACACAACGGACCGATCCGTGAACCGGTCCATGGAATCACAACGTGGCCAAGCACGGTGAGGCACCCCCCCTCCGCGAACCGTTGTCGTTCGTGAAATGGAGGTGGAGAGACTCTGCGGTCGCGAGGAAGGATGGATTCCAATCTGGTTCACCATCACAAACTGCCCCAAGCGCGGACCGCATCGAACAGCTCTATCTCCACCCGCTATCGTTCGCGGAATGGAGACAGAACCCTCCACAGTTGTGATTCAGGTTATGAGACTCCGCAAATGGTGCCGCATGGACACAGATAGATTCCTTTCCCCACTCTATAAAAGGAGACAGAGGGGGAAAGAAGAGGGGATCGGAGAACTGGAATCAGATTCGATGGGACAAGAGATCGGTTGAAGGAAGGATTTAGATTTTGAAAACAGCAAAATTCTGATCCACGAACCACAATAGGTATATGAATTAAGAATGAATGGGAAAACACATAATAATTTGTTGAACCGCAATCAGAAAATAAAAAAAAAGGAGAACCGCGAACTATACCCCCCCCCTCCGCGGATGACTTCCCCGCGGACCAGAGAGTATATGCTTTTTTTTCTATCTGTCGTACTGCGAAGCACCCTCCACTGCGGGTGAAGCCCCGACCGATGATCCTTCGACCGAAACCGCCCTTGGCCACCGCTACCCACCTATAACCTACTGGGAACCACCATGGTTCGCAGATTGAACCCGAAGCTGCGAACCAACATGGTTTGCGGATTGAACCTGAAGTCGCGGACCACCGTGGTTCACGGGACGCCGATCAGTCTGTGGACCACCCTGGTTCATGGACAGCTTCTCCAGCCGTGTGTCACTTCCCCACTCAATGGTCTCATCCACCCATACCTCTCGGTGCCTTGCCAAATACTTTGGTGTTCTCATTTCTAGAGCCAGGTAAAATCCTTTCAATCAATCCAGGCCCTCCGCGACTCCCTCATTGGCCTATTAATCGGCCCCGAGCCGCGGCCTCCACCAGAGCTGCAGGATCCATGTGGTATTACATTTAGGCCCAATAGCGCTGCGTTTTGAGTTCACATACCCACAGTAAACAAGGGCAAAGGGGTTTTACCAACCCTTGAGCAGATTCCCCAAGAATTCGTGGGTTCACATTCCCACTGTAATGTGGATTATGAGCTCAAAAATCCCTTTTCTGCCACTCCACTTGTTGAGGGTTCCTCAATGATGGTAAAATACCACTCATAAGGAAGCCCCCATGCACTGGAAGAGAGGAGACATGAACAGGAGCACCCACATTCCCTCTCCCGCCGGGCTTTGTTGCCCCGGGCATCCATCTCGGAGTAAGCCCCAACTTTCTGGGCCTCCTCAGAGTGTAAGCCCCAATTCATCACCTTGGGCTACCCCCATACATAAGCCCCACTCCACTTCTCATGGATGCACCTTTTTCGATGTGATCGTCTGGTCCCTACTACCTCTTATTTCCCACACCGAGCATGTCTCGCATGGGCTTAGAGTAAGCATCGACCATGGCATCCTTATATGGGCCTCCATAGAGTTTAAGCCCCAATCCATCATTCTGGGCTTCCCCAGAGTGTAATCCCCAAGCCAAAGCGAACTACTTGTACATTGATCCCTGCCTCCTAGGCAGGGTACGTATGAAGCCTCCTATATACTATCATTTTATATCATACCTTACTATCTATTACTATGAATCTAACCCCTCTTATGCTTCCTTGATATTCTACATGGCTCACATTCACTCATTTACCTTTTCCTATGATTTTTGTATTCCCTTGTGTGTGTATATAGCTTAATACTTTCTTATATACTCTTATATATTAACAAATGCATTTTTAGAAAAATAATGAAATTTTATTATAATTTTATGAAAATTTTCAATATGGTTGTCATATTTATATTCAAATTTGTAATACTATGTAACTATTTCTCAAAGACACTAGGCCTCATGATCTTTTAGGTTGTAATAAATGTGAATTTTTGTAATAAATCAAGAAATCAAGTTATGATAAAATATGAGTTATCATAGTTGTTATTAGAGAAAATATTTTTCATTTGTGTGCATTAGGATTACAAAATTCTTTTGAATTCCTTTGGGATAACACTAAACATAAGAAAAAATCACTATATTTTTGTTAATGTGTTGATTAATTAGTTTTGAAGAAAAATATTCCCTGTTTAGATACTACAATGGTATATGTCCCTCGTACAGTTATACCATGGAGTAATATCCACATATGAGGTGCATTGTTCTATAATCGATGACCACCAAGTTGATGATAATGTTCTTTACTTCACAAAAACTCTGACACTTCTGTAGGATACGATTATGTAACTCCATCATCTTTTTATGAACTAGTATGAAAATAAAAAACTATTACATTTCAAATTGGTAAATATATCATGGATAACATATATTTGAACCAAAAAATGCATAGTTTATGAAATATAATTATTCATTAGATATCACATTAATGTTCACATTTTCATATTTATTTCCTTATGAGTTTAAAAATTACCATCCCAACTTTTCAATTTTCTTTATAAAATGGATGAAAATAGGAGAATGAGAGTCAAAAACCAATGTGAGGGGGAATGATATGGCTGACCGAATTTGATGCCTAAATTGATGGGAGAAAAATTAAGACATGTTCTGATTATACCAAACCAACTATCTCATATCATGATTATAATTGACCACTTATTTTATTTTCCCAAAATGATACTAAATTGGATGAAGGTCTATCCTAAAAGTTTATATAATAAATGACAAAATGTAAAGAATATTCAGTTTCCTATGTTTAAAAAATGTTGGAAGTGAAACTAAAGAAAATGATAAAAATTACATAAATATGTTGTAAGTGTTAAAAAATAAGGCTTAAAGTAGATTAATTCCATTAAAATATGAATGATTTAGTTAACATAATAGATAGAGATAAATTTCAATATAAGGTACTATTACCTATTATATATTATAAATATGAAAAATTTTGTAATTATCTAATTCAATTATCTATTAAAAGTGTTAACAATCAAGATGAGCACAAAAAAATTTCAATACCAATGGAATAATGAATGTCCTATGTTGAGCTGGATCATGATGAATGATGTGCACATAACATCTACAAGAGAGTTGTGATTGTCTAATTGGATTTGAATTCAGGTCACACTGTCATATGTTCTATGTTTTCTAATATCATTTATCCACCACACCAAATGATATTATATCATTAGATAAAAGATTCTAGGGTTATTGTATCACAAGGATCACATTGTGATTATGTTCATGAAAATATTATCATTTACTATATAATGGAATTCATGTTTTTTCTAGTTATATATTACGTTTCCATTCATATTAAGAACATAAATTTTTGGGTGGAGGAATTAACAATCCATATCATGAATTTCCACCAAATTCTATGCAAGTGAAAGGAGGAGGATGAATCTATTTTAGAATCATCATATCAAGAATGGATATTATTTCATATTGAGTATTTTCATCTAGTCAAAATTATTGCGGCTAAGAAAAGATCATCTTTGATGAAATAACCATTATAGGGGAAATTGATTAATGTGTTTCTAGAATAATTACTTGGTCTCCCACCTAAATGAGTTGTTGAGTTCTAATTAGAGATTATAACATCAATAATTAAAATTACATGGGAATGTTATCACTAAAAAAGGTATGTCTATGAATCCTTGAAAATAGATGTAATAAAATGATGGTCTATCCAAAAAATTGTGATGAAAAGATAAGGTTTTCATGAATTGCGGGGTAGTATTTTTTACTAATGAGAAACATATCATGATTATTAAAACCACTAACAATGATAAATTAGAATGGATTCCAGTTTTCATTACTCATTAATGCGGAAGAAATACTTAAAAACCGATGAATAAGATGATTACTACACTTTTTTCAAATTACCGACATATGCAGAATGATTTTTGATCTATGGAGACTTTTACATGATCAGATTAGGTTTTGTACTCATTCAATATAACATGAAAAATACATATTCCTATATACAATTAATGATATAAGAGTTTCACTACCCATGTCATGATCTCAAATTATCTACAATGGCCTTAACATTGATATTTTGGAGACATTATCTATAGGGAAAAATTATAATATACTTAATGAACACAAAATTCTTAAATATATATCCACCCAAAAAGAGATTAATATGTAACAATGAATGTGGTTATAAATGATCAAGGATTGTGATGGTTTAATCCATTACCATCCTAGTAAGGTGAAAAAATTTGATGTTTATATGAGTATATAGGAACCCATAACACAGTCCATGATGACAATTTCAAGGGTTATAATCATCATTAACATGGAAATGATGGAAAATGCAATACAAATATGTTAATAATCTTACCATTCTCAAATTAATTCTCAGTTAACTTTTCCTGATATGATCATAGATGCACTAAAAAAATATAAGATCCTTCATAATATAATACTGAATATTCTAGAGTTAGACCTTGTTAAGGATCCAGTTATATAGTTGGGAACCCATATATGATTCTGATAAAAGTAATATATGTAGATGGAAATTATATATTATGTACATATCCTATCATTCTCAATTCACTTATGGATTACTAGTATGTATTGTTATTTAAATTAATAAATACTATGGCATTACATGAAGGGGGTCATTGTAGAGTTTTTACTATGATTATTTGTGCATTAACAAGTCAAAGAGGAAAAATAGAAGTCTAAGGGTATAATAAAATCATTTCCCATACCAAAATGAAAATGGTAAAACATAAACATTGATTTGGTTTTTGGAATCTCTATGTCACCCGGAGGCAATAGTTATAGCTCGGAGGTAGATGGTCACATTACCAAGTGAGTTCATTTAATTTCTATCAAGGAATATTTATATATTTACCTACTCAATAGGATATACCAAAGAGATGTTATATGACTACATGGAGATAAACTATATATTTTTTTAATGGGATCTGCGGTTAACATTATTGTTTTTCAGAATCCATCAGACATCATTGAATATAAAACATATCATAAACATTATTTATGACACTATGATATAATATTTGTCCTAACGGACCATTAAAACATATGAGAATATGATGGTATCATTTCCACAGAATTTAAAAGTGTTTTATGAGAAACATATCCCCCTAGTAAAGTTTACATATAAAAAAATTATATTATAGCATTTATATGGTAGCTAATGGGGCTACGTATGGGAATTGGTGTCAAACTCTGAAATTCATGGATGACGATAGTGATAAGAAGATGGTGGTACCTTATCTCATTTATGATCTATTCAATCCATTTAGCATCATTTGAAATCCACATAAGGTTCACATACTAGATATGTTTACATTCATTGACATGGTCTATTGTTTGTCATTGTCGAAAAAATGTTACATTTTATTAAAAAATGGAAAAAAGTCATTAGGTTTCGGTATAATGGAAATATTATTACAAGATAAAACATTCCCTTTCATATCTTTCATAGTGTTGAAGTGTTGTCTTATCGACTATCAATCTAACCAAACCAATATCAAGTTCATGATATGATCAATGTATCCTTGTTTTACAATTACATAACATATAGTAAACATTAATTGAATCCTTTGGTTGAATCATTATATAAGGATCCTTCATTATAAAAGTAGATGGTTATGATCTTAGATCATAGAGACATGGTTCTAAAAACATACAACTCACCCGGTCAAAGTGTTATGGTCAAACCAAATGTTTATGTAGGATACATGAGAACAAAAAATAAGTACCCTCATCTGATTTATTGTATGAATTTAAAATTTAAATGAATTGAAATTAAGGTGGTATAATTTAATAATCCAATCATTAATAATTGAATCTACCTTTTTTGAATGAATAAATTCATTATTACGTTACATAGCTATAAAAAAAAATTACCTACATTGAACCATTATAATTTATATCATGACTAATTTAAAAGTTTATTAACCATTATAACCATTGATAATATATTAATTGTATAATTACTAATAAGATTATTATATTAGGGGTTAGGATAATGTTCAATTGAAATAGAATGAAGGAGTAATTACTTTCCTAATATGATTATAACCTCTGAATCTGATTTATTTGATCTTATAAGGGTGATTGAATAATTGGAATTTTCCCTTGACCAACTCCAATACAATTTTTCCTAACTAAATCATGATCAAAACCATCTATAGGATATGTTCAAGATCATTTACATTATAGCACAAACCATATTTGTCAAACCAGTCCATGAAAATATCACCATTTCACACCTTACCCATATAGAATTCACTGGTGAAATAAAGGCTTGTATATCCATACATTATAAAAATATTATTTAATGTATTTTTTTATAAAATAATTATAATATTAATAAATTTTTAAAGATAATTTTCAATAGTTAAAATAATGACTTTTATTTAAAAATCGATTTTGATACAATGAAATTTATATTTTACATTTATGAAAAATATATATTCAGTAAATATAAAATTTGTGATGAATTCAAAGAAATTATAAAATAAATGATATTGTAATAAAATATTATTATTAAATAGTAGTTATTAAATATAATGTATAATTTAATTTTTTGTTTTCAAATGATATTTTTATAAAGATCATAAAAATGTTATTATCTAAAAACTATTATTTTTTTTGTGTTTTTTAAAGGTTTAAATTATCATATTTATAGTAATGATTTTGATAAAATGAATATAATTTTCAAACCATCATTTCTAAATTACAAAACTTTAATTTTAGCATAATTTATTGAAACAATCGAATTTTTAGGTAAAAATTAAATACTCTATAAATTTAATGTATGTATTATGATATCATATTGAACAAGATGTGATTTTCTGTATTATATAAAGGTATCTCTGACAAAATATATATTCACCCTTTAATATAATTATTTTTATGTTATTTTATTTATTTCATAAATCCATAATAAATCCTATAAAATTTATATTATAGTTTATGGTTATAAAATCAATTCTTTGAAAACACTCTCACTTACAGATCTCACAAATAATTATTTTAATTATTTCAGTTCTTCTTCATATAAAATAATTGTAAATACCTAGAAATTTAAAGGATATTTTTTTCATAAATTATATGGAATTTTACGAGTCTGTTGTTTCTGACGGTGCCTGATTCTGAGGCCCAGTGTGCCTAGAGTCAATTTCTGATGTTTTGTTCGGATACGTTCAGTAAACGTATGTGCATGTTTTTCTATCTTTTGAATGGGAGCATGGAATGGTAATCTGATGGCACTGTTGAACTCACATCACTGGTTTTCACGTAAGAAGGATTTTACCTCGTCGACAGTTGATCATGTATGAGAGTTGGTTTTTGGGATTCACGTGGATTAATAATATAAAATAAGTAAAAGCTTAATTTTTAATAGTGGAACTCACACCATGTGGTAATGTTTGTTAAAAGCTCCACATGGGGCTTAACCCCCCATTTATTGGGGAGGGAGATGAAAACTCACAACCGTCTCATTTAATGTTGTGTGTCAACATAAAATTAAAGCTATTAATTAATTGCATGTGTCAACATAAAATTAATTGCTGTCATTTAATTTTATGTGTCAATGCGAAATTAAATGCCGCCTATAAACATAAAAATGAAGCAATCAATTAATTTTATGTGTCCACCTAAAATTAATTACTACCTATTAATTTTATGCCCCAATGCATTTAATTCACTTTACCCCCCTTTCTTTTTAACCACATCGTTGGAATTTTGGAAGGTTCCTAATAAATGAACCATCATATATTTAATGATGGTTACGTACCTCTCCCCCTATACTATATATAGGGTGATTAGGAGGAGGATTTGAGACGGCTTCACCAAACGACGAAGCGCTGGTAATGTGTCGTGATGCCTAACACTTAGAGGATTACGCTTCCTCTGATGAAGAACATGAAGACGCCGGTGATGAAAAACTCTTCCTCGGCTTCTTCCTTGGAACCCCACTAATGACATATGATATCATTGACGAACCTTCTTCCTTCCTCTTCACTGTCAACGGACCGACGCACGTGATTAGAAGTGGAAGCATATGGCAAACGACGACAACATTGTCTTCACCCGCGACGAACCAACGCAAATCAATTAAAAAGGAAGGGGTGTGTTTTAAGTTGTTTAATGCTTAATCTTCTCTTGTTAAATCAACTTCGTGAGCCTCTTGCTATCGTTCTAATGTGGAGGTTTTGGGTCGAACAAACATGGCCCAACCCCTCTGCAACCTTTACGGTTTTGGATCCTGGGATTGACAGCAAAGTAGCAGTGGCATTGCAACGTGGCGACAATGTCGAAGACAGCGAATAGAGTTCACGCTACCCGCTGCCTCTACGAATCTCGTCGTCGATCGAGCGGCGCCCGACCAGCCTAGCCGCGCGCTGCCTGGCGTGTGCCCCGGATGCAACTATGGCCAGACTAGCCATTGACCCCTACTCGTGCACCTTGTGGGCGGCCGGTGCACCCCGTGCCTGCCCGGTCCCCTCCTGGTCGCCTGCCCGGCGCCCCCCGCTGCCCCGACCACCTGCCCGGCTTCCTCCCGGCGCCTTCCCGGAACCCATGACGGCTACCCAGCGCGCCCCGTGCCCTTTCTGAAACACATGTGTCCTGCTCGCACCAGAAAAATCCCTTCGTTGGCCTATTAAGATGAGCCGCGCTGCTCACGGCGCCGGCCGAACCTGCCACTGGTCTTTGTGTCGAGTCGCCCACGTAGCGACTTCGGCCCGAGTTGTCCATGCAGTCCGCTGAGCCATACCCAGCGGACTGGGATAAGCATTGTTGGATGACCCACCCAATGGGTCAATTCAGACCCAACAAATCTCACCGGGTTGACCGAGACTGGGTCGACCCAAGCTGGGTAGGGCCATGTAAGTCCGACAGGGTCAGATCGGACCCGGGCCCACTTATGACCCCTTGCTTGCATTGGCCATATCTTTGGCACCGGATGTCCGTTTGAAGAACCGTCAATGGTGATGGTATTCTTTTTGTGAAACAGTCCATTTAAAAATATTCCATGGGAATTCGAGGTATAGTGGAGATATGGTCGGGTTGGTTCATACACGAAACCAACCGGACCCTCGGGACAAAAATACTAATAACTTACAGACCGGGCATCCGATTGACCCGACGTCTATTGCATTGAGACCCCTATGATGTTGAGGACCATTAAAATACTTCTTAATGAGACTTAGTGAAACTTGGCGTATCATCTTGTAACTCGGGGAGCAGACCCTCTTGGAGACGAGCGAGCAGACTACGAAGACCTAGAAGTTGGCTGAGACCTAATGACTGGTTGTTAGATTCATTCGGAGTGACTTGACTAGCCCAGTGGGGAGTTCTACTGTGTGAGGCGGCATACCCATGGTAGAGTAGTGCTACTATGTGAGGTGGCTGACCCATGATACTCAACAGGGGAAGTACCTCTGTAGGCAATTAGGGGGAACACTACTGTGTGAGGCAGCAGACCCATGGTAGGGAGACCTACTAAGTGAGCCGGAAGACCCGCGGTACTCGACAAGAGGAGTACCACAGCGGTCTATGGTTTGTGAGCAGCACCTCAGAGTTGTGATAGGACTACTCTTCTCGATAGAGGAGGAGTTCTCCAACAGTCGTGGTTTCGTGAAAAGAAAAATCATGGTTTGAGATGAGCCAATGACGCTTGCGTTTTTCTTCGTGATTGATATGAGTTACATGATAATTTAGGAATATGTATGGGCATATACCTAGGTTTTGGTTATCCGATGAATTTTATGTTTTTTGGTTCATCCTTTTTAGATTTTGTGAGACCTTGAGGGGCTCAGGGTCCCTAATGAGTATCATTATACTCACCCCTACATGGGCTATGCCCGCATTATGTTGTGTTGGATGCAGTTAACAAACAGCACTAATGGAGACCGAGAGCGCCAGGATTGGACGATACCTAAAAGAGTACCTTACAACATACCCGTACACGGTGGATTTTGAAGAACATGGAGTGCTGAGAAGGCCATCTATACCTACCCTTTAGGCAGGCACCCCAGAGGATGATCCAAGAGCTTCTTTCACCTTCCAGTTGTTTGTCCCTCTTTAGTTGTACTTTCTTTTCAGTTGTACTTAACAGTTGAACTTGTATTCTTTCCCCTTTTTCTTTCCAGCACTTCTTCTATATACTATTTATTTTACATAGTTTTATCTTCCTTTTGTACTCTGGTTGTGTGAGTTTACATTATGTAAAGGCCACACCTTCCCTGTTTTAAGGGATTACACCTTTGGTGCTAGTTGCCAGCCCATGGCCTATAGAAGGCGGGCTTGGGGTAGCCACGATGTAGGCCCTGGGGGACGGGTCATCACAAATTGGTATCATAGGACGTCGATTCAACCTTAGAAATTCAGACTCTTATATTTTATTTTTTGTGAAGAAATAGAGCTAAGGGTACTATGTGTGGTTTTCAGTTCATGTAGACAAGTGTGGGTGCGGGAGGCCCACATATCCATACACACAGACCCTGACTTTTGATCTCCGACTCAGTGCATGAAAACACTTATTGTGTGTGTGTTTTAAAAAAAAAATTCTTTATGTCATCTCAAACCATGTCATCTCACCTGGTATAGTCTTTTGACTATGTCGCATCTGTTTTCTTTTAGGATGCCTCTCCACTGACGACCAACTAGAGCACCGAGAGTTGTACGTACTGACAGCCCACCGAGCGACAAGAACACATTACAGGGCCCTCTTCCAGTTGAGGCACCAGCAGTACTACTCCCCATTGGGCCACCTATGCCACCAGCCCTAGCAGTAGATGATGCACGCCACTTGACCGCATTACATGAGTTCTAGTGCCAAATGAAACCCAGGTTTGGGGAAGGGTTGGACCCACAGGCGCCTGAGGATTTGCTGGAGGTTGTGGTGAGAGTATTCAGGCTAGTAGGGACACCATCAAAATTCATGGTGATCCTTGCTGCCAGCATCTTTCAGACAGCTACATGCAGATGTTGGAGCCTGATGCTTCAGGTCCACGATTTGGCGACGCATCTCTGGGAGGAATTGTAGAGCCTATTCCGGGCGGAGTTTGTACCAGCCACTCTTCGAGAGGTGTAGACATATGTGCTACTAAATCTAAAGAAGGGTAGCATGATAGTTGTGCTGTACTATATGAGGTTCTCCGACCTCTCGCGCTACTCCACAGATATGGTACGAGACCCTTTTTCAGGGCCCGTACCTTTGAGGAGGGACATAGGCGAGAGATAAGAGCATCAGTTATCTCACGCAGCATTCCGACGCAGAAGGGGGTGTTGGAGCGAGACCTCTTAGTGGAGAGTTTCCTTACTGAGATGTCTCCAGCAGCGGGACCCAACACTAGTCGACATATAGCCGAGTCTTCTGTAACAGGAACTATAATGATGATGCAGTGGTCCTAGAGGACCATCCCTACAGGTGTTCGATCACATGACTCATGATCGGTTGTGTAGGGAATCCAGAGTGGAGACAGAGCAAGACCTGTCAGGCAGTGTTACTCATGCAGCGGCCAGGGTCACATGGCTCGTGACTGTTTGACCCGCCGCACGGACAATCAGAAGTCAGTTTAGGGACCACCTAGTCAGAGGCATAGGTTTGATCTAGGTGGTCCTTAGGGTGAAGGTGTACGTGGAAGAGGATTAGGTCATGCAGCAGGTGTTGGATGAAGTTGCGAGGTGTTTCAAACACCACCACGAGGAGGTCCACCCCAACCCTAGAGATTGGGTGGACAGGGCAGTGCATAGCTTGAGGCAGCTGAGGACTATGATCACCATGCTCCAGATATGATTCATGTTATGATCTATGTCTAGTACACCTTATCAATAGTTCTTATAGACACAGGTGTGAGTCACACTTTCATTTCCACTTCCCTCGTTTGGAGCTCGGAGATTCCGAAGGAGCTGTTAGTTTGATCCTTATAGCTAGAGACTTTTATAGGAGTGGATTCGATGATCACACACTGGTGCCGGCAGTGCGATCTTACTCTAGGAGGTGAGAGATTCAGCTGGGATCTCCTAATAGCAGCGTGGAGGCCTTACGATGACATCTTGGGTATGGACTGGTTATCTATAGTCCATGATCAGATCGACTATATTAGGTGAAAAGTGTGGTGTGTCCGCACGGATGGAACTAGGTTTACCTTCACCGGTGTGAGGAGAACCATTGCAATGTAGGACAAACTTACTCAGAGGAGGATGCAGCCGATCACTCACCAATTGGCTTGCCTTACCCTAGGAGCATTTGATGAAGAAAGTCCGACTTATCCTGTATTGGTGGACCAGTACCCGGATGTTTTCCCTGACGATGTTCCAGGACTATCTCCTCGCAGAGAGGTGGAATTCAACATTGACCTATACCCCAAGATGACAACGATATCTACTCCAGCAAATCTGATGGCCCCCGCTGAGCATCGTGAGCTACGAGTACAGCTGGAGTACTTGCATGAGAATGGATTTATCCTACCCAGTGTTTCACCCTGGTAATCTCTAATTTTTTTTTCCAAGATGGTGTATGGGAGCTTGCGACTGTGTGTCGACTACTGTCACCTAAATCTGGTCACCGTGAAGAACAAGTACCCACTGTCGAGGATAGACGACCTCTTTGATCAGCTCAAGGGATCATGATGGTTCTCGGAGATATAAAATAGATCTAGCTATCACGAGGGAAGAGTTCAAGATAAGGATGTGCAGAAGACAACCTTCAAGTGTCTGTAAGACCACTAAAAGTTATCGGTTATGCCCTTCGACGTAACCAACGCTGCAGCAGTGTTCATGAGTCTCATCAAAAAGATCTTCCAGCCATACCTCGATTGATTTGTCGTAGTCTTCATCGATGACATACTGATTTACTTGACTACTAAGGAGGAGAATTCATACCATTTTTGGGTGGTACTGGATACACTATGAGAGTACCAGCTTTATGGTAAACTATCGATGTTCCAGTTATGGATTCGAGAGGTTCACTTCTTCGGAGAACGTTTTACCGTGTACTCTAATCACAAGAGTCTCAGGTATTTCTTCTCTGAAACGGACCTGAACCTGTGATAGTGGTGGTGGCTTGAGTTATTCTTGGACTCTGACTTCAAGATAGTCTATCCTTCTTGGAAGGGGAACGTAGAAGAGGATGTGCTCAGCAGGTGATCGGGCATTCAGCTACTAGGAGATGCAATAAAGAAGCTGGTTGCGTTGGAGATATCCTTTGTGGATAGGGGTGGTTCAGCCTATCTACAATCCCTTACACTCGTGCCCCCACTTCTTCAGTGAGTCAGGGAGGCGCAGCTTGGGGACTCTGACCCCGAGACACGATGTGCTCAGATATCTACAGGGCATGCACCGGAAGGATTTTCTTATGGTGGAGACCATGTTATCCTCTTAAGAGGACGTACCATAGTACCAGATGCACTACAGGAGGAGGTGTGGTGGTAGTTCCACACTTCCCCTCTAGCGGTACATATAGGAGTGGCAAAGATGTAACAGGACCTCAGACAACTGCACTGGTGGCTGGGTATGGAGAAAGCAGTAGCTGAGTTTGTCTCTCGATGCCTCACTTGTCAGCAAGTGAAGGCAGAGCACCGGGTTCTAGAAGGCTTGGTTTATCCCATAGAGGTCCAAGAGTGGAATTGGGATGAGATATCCATGGATTTCGTGACAGTACGTCCATGTACATTCAGAGGACATGACTCTATTTGGGTGATCGTAGAACGACTCACCAAGTCAGCCCACATCCTACCGATCAGAGAGTAGGGCTCTGTAGAGATCATGGGGCACCTCTATGTTCAAGAGATCATATGGCTCCAAGGTGTTCCATAGACTATCATCTCTGATCAAGAAGCTCATTTCACTTCCCAGCTATGGAAGGGGTTATAGGAGGCTTTCGAGACACTACGTCGCTTGGGCACCGCCTTCCATACACAGACGGATGGTCAGACTGAGAGGACCATTCAGACTCACGAGGACATGCACCGTGCATGTGACTAGGAATTTGGTCAGAACTAGGAGGATCACTTACCCTTGGTGGAGTTTTCATACAACAACATCTACCCTTCCACCATTGGGATGTCCCCTCATGAGGCACTGTACGACCAACCTTGTAGATCACCACTGTGATTGACAGACCCCGGGGAGTCAGCACTAGTGGGACCAGAGGTGGAACGAGCTACCACGTAGAGGGTGCAGATCATCCAGGAGTGGATGAAGACTACACAGAGCAGACATAAGTCCTATGATTAAAGGAGGTGGAGACCACTGGAGTTTGAGTCTGGAGACCACATCTTTTTATGGGTCTCATCTCGATGAGGTCTGAGGAGATTTGGCCAAGGCAGCAAGTTATCACAGCATTTCATCGGCTCGTTCCAGGTCCTCTATAGAGTAGGCGAGGTGACATACCGCCTGGCCCTTTCACCTCAGTTGCATCAGGTTCACGACGTCTTCCATGTATTTTAGGTGAGGAGATATGTGCACAACCCATCCCACATCATCGACCATGGGGAGTTAGACAACTATGATAGGGTGACTTTCACGGGGGTCCAACTGGAGATTGATGATCTACAGGATCAGGTCCTATGTGGACGGTCGATTCCTCTACTGCGCGTTCTCTGGCAGCACCGAAACATCCAGGAGAGAACATGGGAGCAAGAGGCTCAGATGCATGCTCAGTAGCCTTTTTTGTTTCCCTAGTGCAAGTTTTAGCATTATGGGGATGTAAATCACTGAGGTGGTGTAGTGTAAAGACATGGAAATTTCTTAGAATTTTTTTTTTAAATTATTTGGAATTTTCCGAGTCTGTAGTTTCTAACGGCGCCTGATTCTGAGGCCCAGTGTGCCCGAAATCAATTTCTGAAGTTTTACTCGGGTACGTTTAGTAAACGTACGTGCGGGTTTTTCTATATTTTGAACGGGTGCTCTGAAAGGAAATATGAGGGAACCGTTTAACTCGTAGTGCTGGTTTTTGCTTAAGAAGGATTCCACCTAGACAGCAGATGATCGAGTATGAGAGTTGGTGTTTGGGTTTCATGTGGATTAATAAAATAAAATAAGTAACAACTTATTTTATTTTAATTTAACTCATGCTATGTGGTAATGTTTGTTAAAAGATCCACATGTGGATTAACCCCCCCCCCCATTTAATGGTGAGGGATCATAAACCTCACAACCCTCTCATTCAATGCTGTGTGTCATTATAAAATTAAAGCTATCAATTAATTTTATTTGTCAACGTGAAATTAAAGGTTGTGTGTCATCATAAAATTAAATCTATCAATAAATTTTATGTTTCAACATAAAATTAATTGATACTAATTAATTTTATGTGCCAACGCTTTTAATTCTCTTGACCCCCCTTTCTTTTTAACTACATCGTTGTAATTTCAGAAGGTTACTAATAAATGAACCATCATAAATTCCACGGTTTTTACATACCTCTCACCCTATCATATATATGGGGAGATTGGGAGAATGATTTGGGATGGATTCACCAACCAAAAAAGCAAAGGTAAAGTGTTGTGACGCCCAACACTTGGAAGATTACGCTTCCTCCAACGAAGAACGAAAAGACATCGGCAATGACAAATTCTTCCTCAGCTTCTTCCTCGGAAACCCCTTCTGACATAGGATTAATTCAATGACCCTTCTTCCATTCCCATTGCCTTCAACGGACCGACGCACGAGCTCAGAAGTGGAAGCGTACAGTGAACGAAGACAACATTGTCTCCCCCCGCGATGAACCAACGCTCGTCGATTAAAATGGTAGGGGAATGTTTTAAGTTGTTTAACTCTTAATACTCTCTCGTTAAATAAATATCGTGAGCCACATGTTATCATTCTAAGGTGGAGGGTTCAGGCCGAATGAACACGGCCTCACACTTCCGCAACCTTTACAGTTATGGACCCTTGGATCGGCGACGATGAAGGAGTGGCATGGCAACATGGTAACGAAGATGAAGATGAAGAATATAGGTCGTGCTACCCACGACATCTGAGAACCATGTATCCGGCTACGAGGTGCCCGACCATACTACCCACACGCTACCCGGCACGTCCCCCTGCTGAATCCACAGCCAGCCCAGCCACTGGCACCCTGCCGACGGGCCCCGCACAATGTCGGAGCGCAACCGACACCCTACCCGGCGCCCCCCGGTGCCCAGGCCGCCTGCCCAGCGCACCCTGCACCCTTTCTAGCATACCCGCAGCCTACCCGCACCCCACGCAACCCACCGTTGGACTCTCGGGCCATGCCTCCCTTGCAACACCCCTCGCGGTGCCGACCGAACCTGCCACTGGACTTTGGGCCTAGTCGCCCCCGTGACAACATTGGCCCAAGTTGTCCATGAAGTCTGCTGGGCCAGGTCCAGCGGATTGGGCCAAGCATAGCAGGCTGACCCACCCAACAGGCTGAGTCAGACCCAGAATGTCTGACCGGGTTAACCCAGACCGGGTCGGCCGAGGCTGGGTTGGGCCGAGTTGGTCCAACCGGGTCGGACTGAACCCAGGCCCACTTTTGAACCTTTGCTTATGTTGGCCATATATTTGGCACCAGATGTTTGTTTGACGAAACATCAGCGGCGCTGGTAATATCATTGAGAAACTGTCTCTTTAAAAATACCCCTTTGGAATTTGGGGTACAGTTCTGATATGGTCGGTTTTGTTCGTACACGAAACCAATCGGGCCCCCAGGACAAAAAGACTAATAACTCACAGACAGGGCATCAGATTGATGAGCCTTCTATTGCGTTGAGACCCATATGACGGGGCAGACCTTTGATATACTTCATAGTGGGAATTTTTGACACATGGATTATCGGCTTCTAGCTCATGGAGGGGACCCTCCTGGAGACGGGTGAGCAAAATATGGATACCTAGAAGCAGGCTGAGACCTGATGACTGCTTGTCCGATTCGTTCGTAGTGACTTGACTAGCCCAGTGGAGAGCGATATTGTGTTAGGAGGCAGACCCATGGTAGAGCATCTCTACTGTGTGAGGTGGCATACCCACAGTACTCGACAGGAGGAGTACCTCTATAGGCTATTAGGGGGAGTGGTACTATGTGAGGCTGTAGACCCTTGGCGGGGAGCGCTACTTTGTGAGGTGGTAGACCTGCGGTACTTGACAGGAGGAGTACCTCAGCAGTTTAGGTTAGTGAGTAGCACCTCGGAGTGGTGACAGGACAACTGTTCTCGATAGAGGATGAGTTCTCTTGTAGTTTTGGTTTGGTGAATAAAAATCATGGTTTGTGCTGAGTTAATGACCCTTGCATTTTTCTTCATGATTGATATGGGTTACATGATAACTTAGGTATTTTATGGGAATATACCTATGTTTTGGTTGTCTGTTAAATATTATGCTTCGTGGTTCATCCTTGTTAGATTTTTTCAGACCATAATGCTCTCGGGGTCCCAACTGAGTATCGTTATACTCACCCCTACACGAGCTATGCCTGCACTACGTTGTGTTGGATACAGACGACGGACATCGCTGATAGAGACCGATAGTGCCAGGAATGGACGTTACCAAGAAAAGGAACTTACGACGTGTCGGAACACAGTAGAGTCAGATGGACATGGAGTGATGGGGAGGCCATTTGTACCTACCCATCAGGTAGGAACCCCAGAGGATGATCCAAGAGCCGCTTTCACCATCCAATAGTTTGTCTCTTTTTAGTTGTACTTTCATTTCAGTTTTACATTACAGTTGGTTTTGTATTCTGGCCCCTTTTTCTTCCCATCACTTCTTCTGTATATAGTTTTTCCTATTTAGTGATTTCTTCCCCTTGTACTCTATTTGTGTGAGTTTATGTTTTTTAAAGGAAACACCTTCCCAATTTTACGGGATTACGCCTTTAGTGCTAGTCGCCAGCCCCTGGCCTATGAAAGGCGGGTTTGGGGTAGTCACGATGTAGGCCCTAGGGGATGGGTCGTGAAAATAATGAATGTCACTTCACGTTTTCTGATACTTTGGAAAAATACATGGTATGTTTTGGGTTATTTATTACATTATAATTTATATTCAAAAACCTTTGCATAGATATTAATAAATAATTCACCATTATTTTACTATATCAACCCTCCTAACCACTCATTCCTCTTCAGTAAAAAATAATTGATCATGAGATTAAATTTTTTTTTTCATCTCTATAGTTCTCCTAATGTTCACTTTCACTCTTAATAAGATCCGCCTAATATTTAAAAATTAACCTCTCAATGAAATGGATCCTTTCATTCTACTCATTATTCAAGAAAACTCATTATTTCATGCCTTTTGATTTCCAATTTTTCAATATATTATATGTTCTCACAGAAACCCCTTATGTTCTTTATTATTCAAAATTAAGGATATATACCTTTTTATTTCATTCAAAACATTCTACAAACCATTATGTAAACCCATTATTCTACAATGAATATTAAGTTATTTTACATGACAAACAAATTTATAGTTAATAACCATCTCCATTTCTCCTCAATGGTATTCAACTAGATGTAAAAATACTTTACTTATTATGTATTAATTAAAATATTTCCCACACTCCATAATCATGTGGATAAAATTGATGTAATACATACTAATATTATATTATCTATATGGAAGACATATGTTTGTACATGATATGAATGTGTTTTTTGGGCCCATAATTAAATATCCCTCTAATGCAATGGGTATTATTTTTATCTATTGTCAAGAAATTGATGATTAAAAAAAATTTAACACAAAAACTCTAAGTTATTTTTCTAGGTTAGTTATACTAGAACTATGTTAATCATATCATTATTTTTATTGTCTCTACATTCATTTGTTTCCATCATTCTATCATGTTATATCATACCTCATTATTCAATTTTATGATTCACACCAATCTTATTAAACCTTGATAGGATTCTGGGAATAAATTTAATTATTTAATTTATGATAGGATTTTTTTATTACATAAAAAGACTTTATTGATAACCCCTTTATAATGTAATTTTGTTGGATATTAAATTCAATTTTAGAGGAACAATGGAATTTTTAGATCATGTTAAGGAAGTTATCGATAAAGATATTATTTTGTTTGGTACTATTATTTCATGCACCGAATTTCCAAAATCCACTAGGCCTCATGATCTTTTATGTTTTACAAAGTCTGATTTTTTATAATAAATCATGAAATTATTGTTTATGAATATTTGGGTTATCATTAGATTGAAGTTCTTAAATAGATTTAATATTGTGAGATTATTAATATATTTAATGAAAAAAAATTTAACCCCTCACAAGAGTCTTCTTTTTCTAGTTTAATTTCTACATATTCAATTTATCCAAATAGATCAAGATTCTATAAATATTTTTTAAATATAATTTTTGTAATAAACTATATTTTTTAGCATGCCTATTTATCCACGTGGATTATGTTTCTCAAAAGAATGATATTTTAAAATTTTAGTGTTTTTTTATTGGTATTTCATTAAATAAAAAATATTGAATGCACAATTTTCTCTCCAAATTTCATAATCATTGTCCCTTCATGGACATTGATTATTGTTACATCTATCGACTCAAAAATTTCGTTGATTAATAATTAGTGATATATGTGGTATTATTCCTTCATCTATATTTCTCTTGTAAAAGATAGCATGAAAATGAAATTCAAAACAATTAATAGGGAATCATCATGTAATCTAGATAGAAATATAATTGTAAGATTTACCAATTTAACAAACATGCTTCTTGACCTCAATTCCTCCAATATAAAATTATTAAAACTATTATTGAGATTATAGATTAATATAATCTCCAATATCACATAGATCATTAAGTAAATCCCTTTATTCTATATTACATGTAATTTAAAATAAATTTGGATCATGGAATTTGCGTCAATATTATAGTGTGATCAAGGCTGATAAATACATTTCATTGTCTCTCCCCCACCCCCTTTGATTTTCCCCTTCTTTCTTCAAAACTCCTTAAATAATTTTCAATGTATGGGTATCTTTTTATATATTATATAACTGGTATCTTTATTTTTATCCTTTTTATACATGTTATGCATTTATTTCAGGAACTCCTCTTTATGGAATTTAGTTGATTATATAATTATTATAGAAAATTGAAATGGGTTGTTTCCCTTCTATTTTATCTATTTTTATTTTGTTCTTCATGTTAACACTCATTATTTTTATAAATCCCCAACCAATATTCAATGGTTGGATTGGACTGTTCCTAATGTGGTTTTGGGGTATGTTAATATTTTCCCATTTCTAGTTTATTCCATTATCAAAATGATTTTATAGTTGGGAAGATAACCGGATAAATAATTTTCATGGTTCTAATTAATTATAATGGTATTTTTTTTAAAACTCCATTTTTTTCTTTTGATTCCATTCATTTAATTTTATTTATTTTCATTATTGGAGTTTTTGGGCTATGAATTTTTTGATGCACATGATAAAGGATTTTTTTAATTATTATAGAAATGGAGGTGAATGGAAAATATTTGTTATTTGTTTTATTATAATAATCTTAAAATCAATGAGGTTGTTGTAATTTTTTGTCAAATTAGTAATATATAATGGTCATAATCGTTTCAATATATATATATATATATATATATTAAGACTTTATCCTTAGTTATTCATGATAATTTTACCTAATTTATTGTGTTAAGTAGTAGATAAACCATTATTATCCTAAACTATAACACATTGGTTAGTGAAATGATCTTGAGAATAAGAATTTCCACAAACCATCATATATATTGATAAGTAAATAAATATTTTAATATTAATATTCCTAAAATAAGGGTTTGGTTATTCAATATTGGTTTTGATTAAAAGTGATTCAATCAACATTATATCAAGTATCACTCTTGTGTTGTGTCCCCTAAGGAAATATTATTTAGATTCATGTATTATATTATCAATGAGTACATCATGTTAAATTGTTTATTATAAATCCTATGATCCCCTTAATTTCATATCTAATAAATTCTTATCACTTTCAAGAATATTATTTTGTATGATTACTAGAAAATTATGTTACTTAATGGATTAGTATGGAAAACATGAGGCAATATTATTTAATCTCTAATAGTACACATGAATGTGTTTTGATAATTACTTTATTCCATGAATATAAATTCATATACTTCTATTGAATGATTAAAATAATATTTTTAGGATGTTTATTTCAGGTTCATATTAACAAGTTACATTTTGAGGTTGAAATTTTCATTACAAATCCTTGGTTACTCTGTCTAATTAAGAATCTTGACATATTTTTTTATTAGTATCCTATTAATAATAATGTTTCATACAACATAGATAATTCTTTATTTTTAATTTTTGGATCCTCCCCTATATGATCATGAATCATTTTTTACAATTGAATTAGTTAATTCTTAATCCCAAACATAGAATAAAGTATATGATAAATAATATATTTGTTATGTATTATGAAATAAGGTTTACTATGGTCTCTAAACAATTAAATTTCATCATATAAATAAATAATCGGATCAAGGAAGTAAAGATAATAAAATCCCCATGACAAAAAGTTCATAGATATAATAGAATAATTACAGTCACATCCAATAAAGAATTTTTATACTCTAACCTGAATAAAATGGATCAAATAAGGATTATAATATATATATTTAGAATCAATAAAAAAATAAGGATCTCCTCTCTAATTTTAATCAATAACCAATAAGGGTGTTATCCCCTCTTTATAAATTGGTACATTAATGGGAACTAAGTTTGACTGAAAACAATACATGTAAAAAGATGAACTAAAAATTCATAGAAATGAACATATATATCCTTTTAAATAAATTATTCATACTTTATAATTTCTTGCATGTGTTGGTCAAATGTTCATGATTATTTCCATTAAAGAGTGTATTGTATTTTTATTGGCACCTATCTGAAATCAAAAATTTCACGATTTCTGCAAAACTTATCATTCCAAGAATGGGTGACATGTGGTGAGTATTTTATTCCATTTACTAGTATCTTAAAATAGAGTACATGAATATTGATTTGGTCAATATAAAAGTTTCCATCAAGACACTTGTAAATCTTAACTAATAAGTGTCTCACTTAGATTAGTATATTCTTCTTCATATTTTACCATTCATAATGAGAAGGGAAATGAATATTGATCACAAAGGGTACTAACATATGGTTGATGTGTGGAATGAATATTTGTTTTAGGCTTTAGATACCATTATAGTGAGCTTTTTTGCTAATCAGAATAATTTTTTTTCACTATATGAAGAGTGTCACAATGCTAAATATATTTCATAGGATTCATATTAATAATTTTCACTATACGAATTTTTGGAGTGTTATATTGTTTTCAAAATGACAGTTCTGTTTTTTGGGTTATATTTTATTTATTAAATAAATTTCAATTATAATTATTTATAAATAAAACGTTATAACACATGTTACACAACAACATTGGAGTAACTATATCAAATAGATTTTAGTTGACTTCACTATCATTAAAGGAAAAAGTAAATGACATTATGAACAATGTATCTAGTGTTATAATCACAACCTTTAATGTAAAATATGTTTATCTTGACACAGAATTATGTAATAACCCCATGTGCTATTTTTTATTGATAATATATTGAAATGATGATGTGAGTTATGTACTTGATCTCATGTTCTCATGAGAAACAACACTTTCAAAACATTATATGTTAATTATTCCTTGGAAATAAATGGATTTTTTATTTGGATTCCATTATTGTATATATTAATTTAACATAGAAATTTTTTTATACCCATCCCATTTTAATTTCATAGAAAAAATGTACCATCCTTTTATAGTTTTATAATTCCCACTTACTCAAACTCTATTGGGATCAAACTCTTCTTGGTATATCATAATGTAAAAAAATTTAAAGATTCAAAAATTAGGTTTATTCTAATATTTTGTTAATCATTAGATTTATCAATTTGGTTTCATTAATAAATGTTTAAATTTTATCATATACTAAATTACTTATTCCCATACATCAAAAAACATACTTAATTTGACATGTGTGAGAAAAAATAATAATTGAAAAAAATATATAATGAATAATTTTTCCCTTACACATTTATTGTAATAAATAGAATATATAATATTGATTATATATATAATATCATAAAATTGTATGAAATCATAAATATTGTAAAAAATATCTCATAAATAAAAATGATTCATCCAGTATAATTAATTATCATGATTCATCCCATAATTCCATGATCAAACTAAATCCAAAATAAGATTTTATGAAATATAATAATTTTAAATCTATGTGTGTATGAATAATAGTGGATACATTAAATACTTGAAACAATAATAATATATTGTATAATAAATGGAAAACCAAATTTGAAAATATTATAACTACTTGGAAGAATATATATCTTGTATAGAAAAAAAGTTACAGTGATCATGGGGAAAATTTAAAAAAATTTGGAATAGAGTATATGAAATTTGAATTGAATGTCCTATAATAATTTCACAATCATTTCAATAAATGACCTATCATTGGAATAGATGTCGTTCAATCTGAGAATTATTGTAAAGAACAATTACAATTGCAGTAATTAATAAAAGAATAAGTAATCATAGCGGGGAGAGTTTTTTTAATGTAATAGGAATCTGATATATATTTTTAGAGTTAATTGCTACCCACATTCCCCTACACTTATTGTTTTTAGTGAACTAAAATAATAGAAGTCGAAACCTCCAAGATGTAAATTGGGATGAATAATATTCAAATACATTCTAGTCTCATTATGATTTACCCCAAAGACCTTTTATTGGTATTCATTAACATAGTGATTTTTGTTATTATATTATGGTACTTTTGAAGTTGTTTTCTTATTTATTGTTATTTCATTATATTTTCCTCTTTTAATTATTATTCATCATTTAATATCCCTATATTGATTCATTCTATATTAAATGGTATTTAATAGATAAAAAGTTGAATAAAAAACATGTTGTTAGGTTTTATGGGATAAATTATTTAGGTTTTAGTAGTTCAATAAGAATTTGCTTAGATTGAGATTTGTTTTGTTTTTATAGGTTTTAAGGTGTTATTGGATCATATTTTTACTTATATTAATTGATCATGTCTACTTATATAGAAAATATGAGGGTAGGTATATTGTATATAATGTGTATTGGTATTAAAAATTTTGTTCTCTTTAAGGTGGTGAATATATGGTTTATTGTTACATTTATTGAGAAAGAGTACATCAAAAAAGATAATATTCATTGGGATATGATGTAATTTTTATAGGAATTTTTTAAAGAATTTATTACTATTCTCGTGATCCAAAAATAACGTAAAGAAATATCAAATCATTTTATATCAATATTCAATATATAACATAATTAGAATTACTCATGATAATTTTGTTTTCAGTTCATTAGAGACTAGAAAATGAAACAACTCATTTTATATATGATATTCATCATTTCCTCTAATGTACATCAAACATTGTACAATCATTTGACATACCCTACTAAATACCATTCTTAATATCCTATGTAAAATTGAAACATATAAAAGTGTAATATTATTTTATCTATTTTATTGAAAATATTATATTTCATTCAAGGTATTAGGTATGATTATGGGAATGGTAACCTGATCATAACACCAAAAATATGTAACTAATAAATTAAATATCATTACTCATGAGTCATGGAAACGTGATATTTTATAATGGAAGAAAAAAGTTATAAGAGCTTCAAATAATCAATAATCTATCATTATACATGACTTTACATCATAAACCAAGGAATATGATGAAAAATAATATTATAATATTTTCAATATTTATAACCATTAATATGTCAACCTGTTAAGTTAAGTAGATGAAATACGATCCTTCCAAAAACCTATAGACATGTAATCTGGTTCACAAATAAAATTATGGAAAAGAAATCATGTCTATACATAATATTGTGAACATGAAAATGGTTTTAAAAATAAAATAGTAATATTATTATTTATTCATATTTACATAATTAATTATAGGTCAATAACAGTCCCCCTGTCACATAATTCAATCCTATATATATCACAAGATTATGAAAACATTTTCATTTTATTATAGTTTAACATAGATAAAAGAAATTTTATTATATAAATATAATATATATATATATTAATAAACTATACAACGAAATTAATTTGATGGTAGCATTGATTCATACAATAATTAAGCATTACTAACTTAAGTGGGCGTTTTCCTAGATGAAAATTCATTTAAAATATCGATGAAATATTTTTTTGAGGAAAATACAGTTCCATTTTAAAAAAACGTATTTAAAAACAATGAATTTCCAAAATATTGATGAACATATTTTATTTTAAAATAATTACATAATACTATATATTAATACATAATTAAAATAGTATTCATGATGGTTGAATAATTCATTTTTTCAGTATACATTAAATTAAATCATTCATTAACACTATTAGTAAATTGTTCCTCCTATGGAAGATGAAACGAATATCCCTTTTTAACCATTTTATAGAAATAATAATGTGGGTAAAATTTACAATAATCAATAATAATATATTATTAGAAAAATTCATGAAAACAAATATGAGAAAATATGGACATTGAATAAAATGATTCCTCGCTAAAGAGGAAAGATAGTCACTGTCTCATAATACTATTTCCCAATACATTTTCAATAAAAAATATAGGAAAATGATTAAAAATCAATAAATGTTCATGAATAAAGAGAAGATAATATTATATACGATTTTTATTGAGTAATATTCATTTAATTCCCCTCATTAAATATTTAGCCTATGCATTCATAACAGTGAGACTCTTATATAAACCCCCTACCTCATGTCTGGAATTTTTTTTATTTGTTCAAATATCCTATATAATAAATTAATATTTATCATATACATATTTCTTCCATAAACATATTCATACAAAACTTTCTATTTATTATTATTTTATAATTTTAAATTATACTTTTCTTAATAATTTATTATTAAATTTATCATTCGTGTGAAAACTGCTTCATTTTCTATATAAATTTTGGTTTGATGTTTCTAGTAGTCTCACCTAGGTTATCATTTCCTCAAATAAATAATATTAATCATGATATAATTATAATATTTATTCATAAAATAAATATTTATATCTAGTTATATAAATATGTTATGGAAAATGAATCACACCGCTTCTTTGAGGTGGTAGACTATACGTTTTCACGAGAGATATTGTCATTTAAAATATATTAAAATGATAGAAGGTTGAATATATGTTAAATTATAGTATAATTAATATATAAAAGATATTATATATAAAACATTGAACGCCAATAATTACCAATAATGAATTATAATGATGGTAAATGAATAATGTCACCACTTGGACACGGATGTCGACCTATACACTTATGTGATACTCTCATTTTCCATATGATGAAAAGGAGGTGGAAATTTATTTTTCCATAAAAAAATAAAAATATCATTATATTCAATATTATTTATTTATAATGATAATTTAAATACAATAGGTTTGGGTAAGGATTTTGAATAAATAAAAATTAATTTACTCTATTTAGAGTCATAACTCATTATTGATAACCCTATTTTGGATTACATATTATGGCATGGAATTATGGTATTTAGATCACACCATGACCTGTAATACATGTATTAAGATGTTTAGAAATTATTTTGTTGGTTATTGGAGGATATAAGGGGATATTTATGTTTGAGAAAGAGATTAGTGTTGTTTTCCTTTTAAAACGGATGGAGAGTATACACTTGAAATTTTTTAAAAGATCAAAATATATAAATATATTACTGAAGAAAAACAGCCCCGAATTGGTTAAATATTGAGTATAAGATGATATGTGAACAATATATATAAATAAAGTATGACTTATAAATTTTTTAGGTCTTTTTAACAATTATATATTTAGTTAAACCCCTCATTAACCCCTTTTAACCTTTACCACAAGAATTAATTTTTACCACGGTTACTATTCATAATGACAAAACATTATGTTGAAATTTTAATATAAAATTAATTATTCAAATTTTTAAATATTGGTTAATTTTATTAAACTTAATATCTATATTTGGAAGAAATTTATTAAAAATGAAACCTGTGAAACACGATGAAAATAGTTTTCTAGAAAAAATCAAGTTTTATGTATAAAAACATTTATACCAATATTTAAAATAAAAATGATTAAAAATAAATAAATTAAAATATTTTAAATTATATTTTACAAATTAAATTTTAAAATAAATTTATAAATTGGGAATTTGTAAATACACGACTGGAAAAGATAGTTTTTTTATAAAATCGTTATCGAATCACTATTCACTCAAATATTATTTGATTTTCAAAAAATCAATTCACCATAAGTTAATAATGATATAATTATTTTAAAAATTATATCTATATTATAAAATAAATTTATAAAATTCCAATAAATTGGTTTTAATATTTTCTCAAAAATGCAATAAAAACCATTTTTCAAGAAAAAACATTTTTAAAGCATAAAATGAACTTATTCTCATTCCTTCTCTAATAACCGTGATTAAATGAATATTAAATAGTTTTATTAAATATATGTTATATAATTTTAATTTAAACTATTAATAAATACTTATTTATATAATTTATTTTAATAAAAACACATTACACACAGAAAATATTTTCATGTAAAATAATTTTTTTACCTTTATATGCATTTTTTAAGATATATATCACTTTTAAAAACATTTCATTAATTTTATACAATTTTTAATAACAATTTTCAAAAAAAATTATTTAAATTATTAACCACCAATATAATATATTGATGATAAACATCAAATTAAATAAAAATAATTCAATTGTATATCACGATACGTTTAAACATAAGTATCCCTGTAAAATAGGCTATCAATGAAATTAAAACTATATAAGGAATTATATATCATAATATAAATTTTTGTTATATTTTTAACACCCTTAAAACAATATCATCCTTGAAATTTTATCACTTTGATATGAGAAATAGAGTATTCTTCTGCTTCATCTCATCTTTGGGTCCCCATGTAGCTTTCACAAATTTGACATTCCTCTGTAGAACATTATCCAAGTGAGTAGTATTATTCTATTTCACATTATCTATATAATATAACATTTAATCTTGTTATTTTTCAAGGGAAAATCATGCACCCATGGTACAACCATTGAGTTCAGTACATGTGAAGGATCTTGTATTTACCTCCCCAAGAGAGATGCAATGAACACATTGTGAACTAGATAGAATTTCGTAAGAAGATACATATGATAAGAAACCCTCATAATATAATGGGTCTCATATATCTAGGGAACATATTTTTCTATTTTCCAATATCATACCCTATTTTAGTTTATATATTAAAAAAATACCATATCAGTAACATTGAATTCCAGATCTCACTAATGATTTTCAATATAATTATTTTACCATCTCATTGGTGCCTTGATTTGATTATAATTGGATAAAACCATCTATAAATATCCATATCATTATTTGTTCAAAATAGGTTTATTTATTTAAATTTATATCAATACATTGAAGTTATTAAATTCTTTCCAGAGTGGGATTCATAAGAAACCATGTAAATGATCAAGTTATTGATTATTTTGTCAGAAAGTTATCCCAATGGAATATGTTAACTGTAAACACCATTCAAATCGACTGAAAAATATCTCAAGATGTAATATAGATTTTTAGTGGACATATTTTATTGGTTATCTATCTTTGGATGATATATATTATTGTAACACAACTTTATATAAAGATCCTGCTTAATACTTCCCTTGAACATTGATATAAACCTCATTTCTAATCAATTAAAATTGAGATTCATATGCCATAAAATATCACAACTTACATAATGTATATCTAATTGATTTAATTAAAATAACAACTTTCTCTAATTGTAATTAATTTTCTTTTGACTTTTAAAGGTGATCGGCTATAACCCGAATAACGTTATTCACATAATAGGAAGTAGTGATCCCTGTAAAAAATTCAAGGTGATATTTTACCATTACTATTCATGTATGGATAATGGTTTTAACAACACCATAGACTATTTGATCTCAACCTTAATATGATGAAATTATAGATATTAATATATATACTTTTCAATATCTCTTTTCATGTTATGAAACAAGAACCACTCCTTCATATCCATTTATAAATGCTTGCTTTCAAGATGAATAAAGAATGATGAACTATAAGATTAATCCAAATAATACATATTCAATACAATTTTTTATGGGACACATACTCAGTTAATAAACCATATCATTCAATTCAAATCATAAATGAACTTAGGAAATTTTATCACTTTCGTCTCTAATTTCACATCCCACTACTGGAAAAGGGACCTTTCCCAACAGTTGTGTACCAACGGTTCAATGAACCGTTGGCATATCTTGTTTTTCCCAACGGTTTCTATAAACCGTTGGGAAAAACCCCTCAATGCATAGTTTTCCCAACGGTTTCATATAACCGTTGGGAAAGATAGGTTTTTCCCAACGGTTCTTAGGAACCGTTGGGAAAAGTGGTGAAGGACCCTTGTTTTCCCAACGGTTTATATGGAACCGTTGGGAAAGATAGCTTTGTCCCAACGGTTCTAAGAACCGTTGGGAAAAGTGGTGAAGTTTGGTCATTCCCAACGGTTTTTAATAACCGTTGGGAAAAAAAGCCCCAAATACCAAATCGAGCCAGCGGCCTCCCCACATTCCAGAAGCATTCAGTTCGTGTCCTCCTGGAGCGATTCCTTGCGGAAGGACCTCCCAATCCCCACATCTTCCATCAGATCAGCACCTACCAGGTTAGACTCCTATATTTTATCAACGATATAGTTCCAGCTCTTATAAATCATATACTTCTATTCTTGATTTCGTTATTCCCAATTATTAGGGTTTTTGTAAAAATTTATGATTGTTTCATGGTGGTCATGTGTGCCACTATAGGTACATTGATTCACTAATTTATTTTGGTATTTCCATAAAATTCGAATACAATTTATTAATTAATCAATGTTGAGTGTTAACATGACATTCATGTTCTTTATTTTTGTTGAAAACCTTATTTATGGTATGGGGTCATATTATTTAAAGTGTAAACAAATACTTATATAGAATTTCCTTGTAAAACCTGATGGTTTAATTCTAGTTAAATGGACTCATAATTTTTTATGTTATTACTATTTAGTAATTGGTGAGGTGAATCATATATGTATATGAAAAATGGATCAAGATCATTTAGTATTGGATAGAATTATTCCCTAGTAATGTGAGACCCTTATGTTATGGGGTGAGTATGGAGTAGTGAGATATATTGCTTGTTACTTACTTTTTTCAATTCTATGAGGTAATCATGGCATGCACTAATTTTTTGAGATCTGTCAATGTTTTTATGGTTTTGATAGTGATCCATGATGTGTATCCTAGTATGTAGATCCTGTTGGGTATTGGACCCTGGATTGGGTGAATTTGTATGCAGTAGGGTGCTTTCTAGGATGGGTTTTACTGATGTGATGGTAACTTATGAGAGGGGTGGGTCTTACTAATGTGGATTCATTCTATATCATAAGCATGTAAATATAATTTGTATTATGATAACTAAATGCGAATGATGTGTGATCAAATATTGTCTTATCCTAGAGAATTCCTTGTGATATATTGATATGGTGGCAAGAGTGATGATGCATGTGGTGACATGACCAACATACATGTGTTTCATGGTTAGTGATCAATTAGGTTAGTGATCCTATGATCATTGGGATGTGACTCTAAATGATTCAAGAAGAGTTATTAATATGATAACATGAGGGTGTGTTCCTATTTGGTTTTATCTAGAATCGTAGTATAGTATTGGAGTTGAGTTATTTTTATATATTATCTGTTTTTATGGATGTTGTCTTTTAGTGGTTGTGTGTTTGGGAACCCCCCTCCTTCCTAGACCCTGGACAACCCCCCACCCTCCTCCCTGGACCCTGGACAACCCCCCGAACACCCCCCGCACAGCCCCCCACCCTCCTCCCTCGACCCCAGACAACTGTTGTAACCCTCTCTCTTGGATTTTAATGATCACAATCACTCTCATCGTGTTCTAACTTGTTTTCAAGTGTTTTGATGCTAGGAAAAAGGTTGCCCAGGAGTTGGCCCAAGAAAACTGAAAAGGACTCTCTGAGTCCACCGGCCAACCGGTGGATTCCCACCGGCCGGCCGGTGGTCTCTGGCAGAAGCATTGCTTTCTGCCAGAGCCACCGGTCAGCCGGTGTTAGCTCACCGGCCAGTCGGTATAGGCACCGGCCAACCAGTTCTTGCCCACCGGCCAGCCGGAGGTTCCAAGCAGTAGGCTTGCCCACTGCCTGGTGCCACCGGCCAGCCGGTGTATGACCACCGGCTAGCCGGTGGAACCCAGACAGAAAGCCTGCGGTCTGGACCACCGGCCAGCCGGGAGCTCAGCACCGGCCAGCCGGTGGACCACCGGCCAGTTGGTGAGACACCACCGGCCAGCCGGTGTGACCAGTCAAACTAGCCGAGGCGCGGTGTGGCCTACACCACCAAACGCCTTAGGATTATATTGACACTTTAGGAAAACGATACATGGGTCATATGTGATGTGTACGAGTCAGACTTGACTCAATCCGAGGCGCGGTGTGGCCTACACCACCAAAACTATCTCTCTTATGTTAAAAATGAACAATATTTTACGTTCATAAGCCAAACCGATCAAACGGATTCTGATTGTGCTGAAACATTATGAAAACGATCCATGGGTCATATGTGACATGTACGAGTCAATCCCTCATAAATCCGAGCTGTGGTGTGGCCGGAACCACTCAAACTATCTCTCTTTTATTTAAAATGGACATAATTTTAAGTGAAAACAACAACTGACATACGCCAATCCAACCAAACAACTTATGATTCTATTGAAACGTTAGTAAAACGATCCATGGGTCATATGTGATGTGTACGAGTCAACCCCACCTCAATCCAAGCCATGGTGTGACCGGGACCACTCAAACTGTCTCTCTTTTGTTCAAAATGGACTAAATTGTAAGTGAAATCAACAACTGACATACGGGAAACTGACCAAACACCTTCGGATTCTGTTGACACTTTAGGAAAATGATCCATGGGTCATATGTGACATGTACGAGTCAACCCCACCGCAATCCGAGCCGCGGTATGGCTGGGACCACTAAAATTGTCTCTCTTTTGTTGAAAATGGACAAAATTGTAAGTGAAATCAATGACTGTCATACGGTAAACTGACCAAATGCCTTCATATTCTATTGAAACTTTAGGAAAACTATCCATGGGTCATATGCGATGGGTAAGAGTCAATACCGCCTCAATCCGAGGTGCGGTGATGCCGACACCACCCAAACTGTCTCTCTTATGTTAAAAATGGACAATATTTTAAATACATACACCAAACTGATCAAACGGATTCTGATTGTGTTGAAACATTAGGAAAACGATCTATGGCTCATATGTGACGTGTACGAGTCAACCTCGCCTCAATCCGAGGCCCGGTGTGGCCGACACCACTCAAAGTGTCTCTCTTTTGTTTAAAATGAACTTAATTTTAAGTGAAAACAATAGTTGACATACGCCAAACTAACCAAACGACTTCAAATGATATTGAAACTTTAGGAAAAGGATCCATGGGTCATATTTGACATGTAAGAGTCATTCCCGCCTCAATCCGAGCCACGGTGTGTCTAGGACCACTCAAACTATCTCTCTTTTCTTTAAAATGGACTAAATTATAAGTGATATCAACAACTGACATACGGGAAATAGACCAAATGCCTTCGGATTCTATTGAAACTTTATGAAAATGATTCATGGGTCATATGTGACATGTACAAGTCAACCCTGACTCAATCCAAGTCACCGTGGGGCGGGGAACACCCAAACTTCATCTCTTTTGTTCGAAATGGATAATATTTTATGTACATATGCCAAACAAATCAAACGGATTATGATTGCGTTGAAATTTAGGACAATGATCCATGGATCATAAGTGATGTGTACCAGTCAACCCAGCCTCAATTCGAGGCCCGGTGTGTCACTTATGGAGTCACAAGTGATGAGACTCCTATGAAAATACCTTTTCACCATATATTATTAAAGTGGTTGTCATGTGAAGATTGAAATGGGTGTAAATAATATTTGATTTATTGAAACCCTGATTCAACTATACTGGATGATTGTTGTCATATGAAAATTCAAATGGGTAATTATTCACCATGCCTCTAATCAAATAGGTGGTGTTCTTTTTAGTTGTTTTAATTCTGTTAGTGTTTTTAGTGGTGTGTTTTATGCAGGTCTATGCACTGGAGGGGCTACTGCAGGGGCATCTGTGCAACATTTCTGGAAATACACAATACCAATGGTTGTAAACCATTGGTAAACTTTGAGAAAGAATTATACCAACGGTTCAATAAACCGTTGGTAAAAAACTGGTTTCAATGAAACCATTGGGAAAATGATATACCAACGGTTGTAAACCGTTGGTATAACATCAAAATCATAGAATTCCCAACGGTTTCAATGAAACCATTGGGGAAAAAACTATACCAACGGTTGGGAACCGTTGGTATAAGTTGAGAATTATAGAATTCCCAACGGTTCTAAACCGTTGGGTAAACCTATACCAATACATAGAGTGGGCTATCCCAACGGTTTACTTAAAACCGTTGGTATATATCTTTCCCCACGCCTTACTTCCCTACGGGTTGGAGAACCGTTGGTATAGAAAATTCCAACGGTTTTCCAGCCTATACCAACGGTTGTAAACCGTTGGTATATACTCTATTTCCAGTAGTGTCCTCTTTTTTCTCCACCTCAACACTCATGTGGATGGATGGATAGAAATTTATGTCATAATAATATGATCTATCTACATACATAATTATTCAATGATAAATATTCTAAAAATTCATAAATATTGTATCTCATTCAACCCTTATCATAAAAAACCGGCATGGCCTTTTCAGCTCAGAACATCAGCCATATTGTTTGCTATCATAGGGAGGTCGTTTATTGAAATGATATAATCATTAATAATTTCACAACATCTCTTAGGGAGTGAATATATTTATTTAAATGTGAATATATGAATAAATATTTATTATTAGTATATATATATTCTTTGACAATACACAAAAGGCCACAATTTTTTTAATGAGTTCATTATTTTTTCCAACTCCAAATCATGATTAAAGTAAATTTTCCCATGAAATGTTAATTTATAAAAGGAATAATGTCATCAAATATCATTTTATGAGGATTCAAGATACTATAAACATCCATTTAATATGATACAACATTAAACCAAACCATTTATAGGGTTTTGTATGCACAAATGCACTAAATAACCTTATTTTCATCCACATTAAATTTTCATCAAATTCATCTATCTAAAGGAACATGGATACCATATATTTCATCTAGGTCAGTGGATTAGATAACCTAGAGAGTTTATTTGCAATGTTTTAATATTATCCAAAACATCACTAAACATTATGGGTTTCATTCATAGGGTTTGTTCATAATTTGTTTAAATATTACATATTTGAAGGATCTAACGATATAACCTCACGTGAAGTTTTTTTACCAAAGAATGAGACTTCTTATAGAAAAAATTAACACTTGGTAATGTTTTCAAATATAGTATCCTTAAAAATGGTATTTAACATAATCATAAAATATTCTTCATGATATTTGTTTCTATTCTAGTATAAAATAATATCATCTATAAATGATACCTAAAATTAATCATAGTAATATCTTTAGACTTTATTATTTAAATGAATGAATATAACAAGAGAATTGATAATTACAAAAGTAAATATTATAAATTCATCTTGAAAATACCTTATAGAGAATGTTTTCTTAGGTAAATTACCCTTGACCCTAAACTAATGATATCCAAATTGAAGATCAATCATGAAGAATTATTAATATCCACAGAATTGATTAAATATATCATCGATGAAGGTATATAGGACCCCTATTATTAATTATGATCTTGTTATGTTCCCAATAATAAATAAATGGATTCTATGTGCCATATTTCTAGTTAATGAAATAATAGGTTCACCCTATGGTAAACAAATAGGACAAATAAGTACATTACATATATTTTACTACAGTTTCTTCTTCAATTATATCAAATCAATTGGGTCCATTATATAAAGAGTATTTGAAATATGAAAATCAACATTTATGAGTTATACATAAAACTAAATTTCACTATTTGAGGAATTCCTATGAACGTATTCTTAATAAATTTTTATAATATTGAACAATAGAAACATCTTCTATGTTAATCCTCATCCATTTGAGATAAATATCCATCATTAATATGTAGAAGGAACCATATAATGAATGTAACATATATTAGAAGTTCACAGTCATGCACACATTGAAATACTGTTTTAGGTTTATTATGTATATAAAACATTACTTCACATCATTAAAAATTGATAGTGGGTTTTTTAAGGGATCAAACCAATGCTTAATATCACATAAATTTTAACAAGATAAATAATCATTTAATTTGGATGATGCACATTTCCACACACATCTATTAAAAAAGAGATATATCATGGGTATTTCACCATCATAACATTAATAAGTTTATTCTACAACTCAACATATAATCACTGAGAATATAAATTCACATTCCTATAATATTTTATAGATTTATTGTATTCATATAACTAATATCAAACAAGATACTTCAATATTTGTGTATACCTATCACCACCTTGACATCATCAATTTATATTTAATCCCTTACAAATATCAAAATGGTAATTGGGAACATTAAAAATCATTAACAAGAGTGGGAATTTATATGAATATTAAAATAATTCTTCTGATGAACTATATCATGAAACATTTTCAATAAATGAAATTTTATGTTTGGATAAGTTCATCATTGGTCATTATCAATTAAAATAATTTATAATGTTCAAAAATAAAATGTAAATTATCCCAAACATATAACATATAAGATTTTAGCTAGGTGTGTAGTTTTAGGCCTCCTCATCTTATACCTTTGATGATCGAGTTAATTATCAAATCGATCCCTTTCATAGTTGTTCTGCCTTATTAAATGTGTCCCACAACCCTACTTTTTGGTATACTTATAGAATGTTTCTATCAGTAAAACCACATAATCTCAAATTTAACAATGAAAAATGACATTCTCTGATTACTAGAATTAGCACTGTGGTTTTAAAAAAATCTCCCTTTTCCTAATGACTAAAAATAACTAATCCCATTGTTGATACCAACTATAGTGACCCAAATATAATATACATAAATTATACATCATTTTAGTTGAATATACAATATATAAAACAATTATAAATTCCATGTAACCTAAATGTTTTGTTTTTTTACATTCAATAAATATAAACATATTATTTAACAAATTATGAATGTTTTTATATCAAAGTACATTCCTTTGTCATTCCCTACTTGGAAATATTTTTAAAAAAATTGGGAAAATTAAAACAAATGAAAGGGTGAGCTCAGATTCAATATAAGGGTAAACATAGATGATAGGGTTCAATGATCATAAGTTAGAATATGTTTTTAAAAAAATTATCATGACCTAAGAAATTCATACACAATAAATTAAATATCAGTATTCATGATTCTACGAGAATGTTTCTGTCAAAAATACGAAAAAAATTAATAAGAGTTTGAAATCATAAATAATTTATAATGATCTATAATATTACATAATAAACATAGTAATGTGGAGATAACATAAGCTTATAAAATTTAGAACTTGTATAAATAGTAATAGGTTTACTCATTATGTTAAATAAATGAAATTATTTCCTCGTATAAAATTTTTGACATGAAACTAGGTCTACACATACAATTATGGTCATGAAACTAGGTACATTCATAATATTGTGGTCTTAAAATCAAATTCACATGTAAAATAGATATCTAACGAGGTACTTATCTTTCTACAAGTAATTTATGGGATATAATTGATCTACCCATCACATAATATATTCATATATATTTTATATGTTCATGGAAACATTTTTCAATGTAACATATCTTATCCTGTGGAAAATAAAATAGATTTCAACATCATCTGAGAATTATAATCACGAAACATTAATATATAATAAATTTCTCATAACATTAGATCATATCCCCACTGATTCATAATAATCATCACTGTTTGTTATCATATATAAATATTCTTCAAATTGATAATTGGAATACTTCACGAGGAAAATATACTTTTATTTGGATTGGAATTATTTAAAATAATAAAATTTACAAAATTTTAAGGAATAAATCTTCTATGGAAGAAATCATTTTATTTTAAAATGTAATCTGTAAATAAAATATTTCCATGTATGGTCCGACAATTTGTTCCTATGGAATACATCAAAAAATGATTTTACTCGGACCTTTGTTAAAAAGTTCCTCGTCCATAAAATTACAAGAAGATTGAGTGGAAAACATTTATATAAATTAATATATCATTAAAAAGTACATCAATAAATCATTAGATACTAAAAAAATTCTTGAAATCATTATAATGTGGATATTGACATGGAATAACAATTTTATTGACTAAATGTGAAATATAGTCATTTTTATTTAAAAACGTTGTCAGTAACATTCAATACCAAAGATAAGAAAAAGATATCATTACATGGAAATTATATGAATAACAAGATGATTAGAAAATAAATGGTTTCTAAAAGAAAATATTTATATAATTTCCTTCAATTTAAATTTACCATATAAAATCTTGAACTATTATGAGATTGTAACAATAATCTCGAACCACATGTCAAGTTCATCTTCATATGCATTCAAATATATTGTGTAATAAATATATATCTATTATATATATATATTAAATATTTATATTCTAACATAACATAATATTTATCTTTCCTTTATAACATCTCACTATCCTTTTATTAATTTTTACTTGTCAAAATGATAATTCTGGTGAATACTAGTATGTTTTTAATGCATGGTTTTATTAAATTGTTCTAGTAGATTCATTTTAGTAATTGGTTAATCATATATTGAATATTAATAATGAAATATTTATAATATTTATAAATATTATAAATTTCTATTGCCTTTCATATAAAGTGGTGATGAAAAATGAATCACATCACATTATTGATGTGGTAGTCTACATATACGCACGAGCGACGTTAACATTTTACAAACGATGGAACAGTATGAAGAAAGTTATGATATTATAAATAATAATGTATAATTACTTGAAAAATAACATATATAAATATTAAATCCATCATAATATCCAACCACTAATTATTATTATGGAAAATGAATCATATCATGATGTGTAAGTTATGGTCAACATATACTCATGAGTAATACATCCATTTCCAATTTGATGGAAAAGTGGTTTATAATGGTTCGGTGATAATTATAATAAAATATAATTTTTATTATCATGATTTTTATATTTATATTATAAAAAAATTATACATGGTGTATGAAGATATAAAATTTAAAGTACCCAGTAATGATCTATACCTCTTCATTGACAAACTTCTTTTTGCTTACACCTAAAGACATAGAAAATGATTTTACGATCATATTCGATAACTATTGAGTATATATAGATGAAAATAAGATATTTGGTTAGCTATTTTATGGAATAAAATGGAACAATATGATATCATGTGAAATATATTACTAAATTAATATAATACATTAGATATATTTCATTTCACACAACAGTAAGAATAACTTATTTAATATTATATAACTTTGATAGGATTGTGTTATATAAAAAACCATGTTAATAATTCAATAAATGAAACATAAATTTTATCTTTATATAAATTAAATAATGAGTTTAAATTTCATTATGGGAAACAATGACTTTCCTCTATGACTTGTGTAACTCGCAATATTGAGTTTTACTGAATAATTAAATATTATAAAAATTTTATCTAATATTACCTTGCTAATTAATATATAGTTAGGAAAATGATTTAATATGTTATTAAAATCACAGGATTACAAGAGTATAAAATTAATTCAATGGAAACAAATTTAATTAGAAGTTAAATTGATAATTGATTGATATAAATAAAATTATTACTATTTATATACACATAATGCTTTTTTAACCTAATAAATTAAATTAAATAATATTTGAGAGTTATATTAATGTGATATACATATATATATATATATATATTTTTTTTATATTCAAAAAAATGTTTGTGTAATTCACCAATTAGTGTGTTTTTTTCATAATCTAGGAACAAACATAATTTTACACATAAAAACCTGTATTTTTATTATGGTGTGTTTTTCATCTTTTAATGGATAACCAATTTTGTAACCAATTTTGAGATTTTTTATAAATTTTATTTTAAATAAAAACATAATATTTTTAATTTAAACATAATAATTACTTTAGGATAATTTTTTGTCATTTTTCTATGAAGATTCATTTTTTAATTAATAGTGAAAATTCTAAAATTTAATTAAATACGACATTGTCATATAATATATTTATAAAATGAATTATAATTTAAATTTAATTTTATGATTGATTACATAATATATTTTTTAATTATTATAATTCTGTTCATTGGGATAAATTTAACATAGAATTTGATTGTAAAAGCATAGAAAAAATTTGGATGTTTTTACATTAAAAAGCATCTTTGCCACCCCATTATCAAGATTAAATTTAAATTAATTTATGAAACATATATTTTAGGAATTTGGAAAATTTTATTGAATAATTAATATTACTATAATTTATAATTTCTAATGATGTCATTTTTAAAAAAAAAATAAGTATTAGTGAAAGTTATGTAAATTAATTACACTAATTATGATGAATTTAAGCATATTAAGGGAGTAAACCATAAATTTAGGGTCCCAATTGAACTAGAAACCTATCAAAAATAATTTTCCAGAAAATAATTATACACAATAATCATAGATATCGATATTTTACCATTTTTGGAGCCAATTTACATAGGATAAACAAGTGTGTAATTCCCATTCCCAGAATTTACAGGAGTGTATATCCTCCTCCACTATAAAAATTCCTTCTCTCCTATCACTTCCTTAAACCTCTCAGTAAACCTAGGCCCAACTATGATATTCCCTTATTTCTCATCAATATCCCTCTCCACATATTAAAATAGACTTATTAGGTAAAATGAAATCCAAGGAAGGCCTTTGGAACAAAAAAATAGTTACCTCAATTAGAGGTAACATTATTTCCCAAGTTCTTTTTAGTTATTTCCATTATCCAATCCCTAGAATGTCCTTATTAAATTATTATTACAAAATTTATCCAAAATATAGTATAATTTTATTATTATAGGTTTTAAAACTACAATTACATACACATTATATAATGAATTGCAAACGTACTATTTACATGTACGGTGAACCACCACTTTATGAAATTAAGATTGTTAATTATTCCTTTACCAACCATTGTGGTGGAAATTATGGTGTAAACCATATATATATATATATATATGTTTTATATTATATTTATTATTTATTTATGTTTTTATAATTCTTTTATAACACATTACTTTATATTGTCCATCTTTTTAAAATATTTAAATGTAGTTTAAGGAAGTGCGGACTACCACCCCTTAAAATCGATGTGATTCATTCAAACTATAGATGATATTTAATAAGTATGTTTGAAGAGAAATTATATGATATATGTGACATAATAATTACCCTTTAATTATATTATGTACTTTTACACATATATTTAATTTTATTTCACTTTTTCAGTAGGAAAATAAAATGGAACCAATTTTCATGTCTACGTACGGCCTAGTGTCTCCATAAATGGTGTATTCCATTTCATACATCAATTGTCTATATATTAATATAATAAAAATGTATTAAATTTAAATTATATTTAGATCATTTTTGAATATCTATAAACCTTGATATATGCATAAGGACCAATGATATTACAAATCAAGGACTATGTGAAAAAGATAATATTACCCGATGTTTATCCTTAACATGAAATTGTTAACAAGAAGATAATATAAATACATAATAAAAAATATATGGTATTAGATATATAAATTTGGTTCTATATAATATGTATAATAATCTTAAATTTATTATACATGAGGTTTGATTGAGTATGATGATAGTCGAGACACCATGTAAGGGGATTTCATCTAACTTTTTACTTCCATAAGATAGATAACTTAATCACCACTAATTTCATTTATGTGGTGTGTATACATCACATGAATTTATTATTTTATTCATATAATTAATTTTATGTGTATTTAAATATCTATTTAAGATATTTATTTCATGGGGTTATGTTTCAAAATTTACCAAATCACTAAAGTAACCATGTCTTAATTTTCCTTCTTTGATATACATGTCATGCCTTGTACCTATATTTTTGTATGTGGTGTATATCATGACATTTGAAATGTAATATCATGAATCACCTTTTTTCATGATAATTTAAGATTCATGTAACATTATTATTTCTATAATGAATTTTAGTTAACAAAATGGTAATGGTTAATTGTTAAAATCCCTTCATTTATCAACATTCATTAATATTAAGCATCCATTGATGAAATCATATGATCTGTATCTAAATAACTCTAATAAAATTACTCACCCTGTGGATATGAATTTAATATATCTATAATGGTTCAATTTTTCCACTGTATGGTACTTATGATACATAATAAAATGTTTTTATGGAGATCTAGCATTATCTCTCATTTCAGTATGAAATATGTGTTTCTTCAAAAACATGATTTCTAAAAATGATTTCAAAGTTTTTTTTATTTTTCTCCCATTATTTTCAAAGAAATTTTTAATCATCTATCATCTTTCAAAAATTCCATCAAAATAGTTCTTCTTTTATTAAAATTATCAAGTCGTTTTTTCTGAAAATTTAAGGTAAAAAAGAATTTTTCATCATTAATGGACATACCCACCATCATGACCATCATTTACTTGAAGATTAAATTGTATTATTAAAAAATTATTTTTAATAGAAAATAGTTACTTAATATTCTTGTAAATTCATTGTTTTTAAGGTGGGATTCACTAAAAGATGTTTCATTTTTATTTGTGCTTCCTTTCAAAGATTTCAAATCTATTTTTAATGAAAATTGTATTAATTTTTTTTATTTTTTGAAAATTATTTTATTATTTGAAAATTATGATTTAAAATTTTCAAATTCATTTCAACGAAGTTTTTTTGAAAAAAAAAATCAATCTTTTTTTAAATGCATTCCAGGAAAATTATTTTGAAAACATTTCCGAGAACTCTTTATATGATCTCCAAGAATAGTGATTCCAAAATGAATTCAAAACATTATTTATAATCATTCAAGATTATTTTAATGACAAAATTTTTTAAAGGTTTTAGATTGTAAATATCATTTTTTAAAGAAGAAAGGATATTTTTTTCAAGAAATGTTTTAAAAATATATTTCAAATTTAGTTTCTATCTAATATGACATCTGTTGATGTTACTCATTTTCTTTTGGGAAATGATTCAATGGATACCTTCATTTATTTATTTGAATCATTTATGTTGTGATGGAATTACTTTTATAAATCCCATTTCACATTCTTGGGTTATATACATTTGGAAAATTATTCTTTTAACTGGTTATTCTTTAATTAAGGTATTCTGAAACCAATATTGTTTCCAAAGGATATGATCTGATGAAATTTTTGTTATGCCCATTTTATTTCAAGGTTTAAGAAATGAATTTTATGAAACCCATCAATTTTATGGGTGATGATATAATACATATTTTATTATCCTGTGGAACTTGAATGTATGATTTTATCATGTGACAGTTGGGTCCAATATCTCTCTCCAATATATTGGGTAATGGTAAATGTATTATTATCTCAAAGGTTAAATAGAATGGAATACCAAGTTCAAAAAAGGTTAAAAGGTATGGAATATCAAACCCAAAATGAGAGGGTAAATAGGAGGGAATCTTAATCTCAAAACTAGAGGGTACATGGGATGAAATCCAAATCTAGATTTATGGTGTTACAGAAGAGGGAATATTAAGCCTGCATCAGGTACACAACTAATTATCCATATCCTAACATGCTACAAAGGTATTAGTAGGAATCCTGTACATAGGGGCTTTATATTCATATGTCTATGAAACAATTCCATGTCACAGTCATATGTTATATTTTTATAGATTATGCTATTGATTTCATTATAATTCATGTCTTTTGAAGTTAAAATATTTATGACTTCATTCATGTTAAGGATATTCAATTTTAAGAGATTGATATTCTGATTTTCAATATCATGTTATCATACCCTAATTTTTATGATATACTTACAGAATTCATTTATTTACCCTGACAGATCATGGGATCACAGCCTTTTTTATATTTCACAACCCCATGGTATAAAGATTTTTATAAAGTATAATTACCAAGGGGGAGATTTTTGTGGGAAATATTGAATATATTTCTTGGAGTTATAAGATTTTTGAACCATATCTCTAAGAGAACTAAATTAATACAAACATTAGGAATCTATTTCCAATATGTATTATCAATTCGGAAAAGATGATGAAATTTACATGTATGTTAGGACTAGGTCATTATAGTATGTATTAGAGAAAAGGTTTAGATAACCTTCGGAAACAAGAATGAGTAAACCATAATGAGAACCCTAAGAACGTGTCTAAGGATAATTCTATAGATAAAGAAGAGTATATGAAAATTCCATAGAAATTTGGTAAAGGATATAGTAAGTGGTTTCAAAGACTTAAATTCGTGTTTGGATTATTCAAGTGGATATGGATCTAGCATATATTTACCTAGAAATAAAAACCCCAATAATGTGTGTTGGGCCAAACATGGTGTTACCTGGTATATGAAAATTGGTCATACTGCAGACCTAGTATGACACACCTATGGGATATGCATTAAGAATTGGAAAAATCTTCACAAACTGTTATAATGTCTTTAAATATATGTTTGATAAGAATAACCAAGGACAATCATATGGATTACTATATTGAATAATGTGTCATAGTTTAGACATTATATAAGTGGGTTTTCATTATTATGTTGTTCATCACTATGATAATTATTTCTTACTCTATTATTTCAGTTTTAGTCAATGGATAGAACCCAAATGAACTGTGTTATAGTGATTGAAATGAAAATTGAAATTATTTTCTTCTATAGCAGCATATTATATGGGATTTGGAATAAAAAAATTTATTTATATGATCACCTAATTTTCTCAAGATATGAACTATGTGGGGCACCCAAATGAGAAAAGGATGGAACAACATTATATTAAGTCCTTCATGAGGAATCTTTAAAAATATTTTATTTCATATTATAATAGAAATGTTATTGAAAAATTGATCAGTACTAATGAAAACAATTTATAAAATCTCTGATTTTTGTAACATGAGAAAATAAAATTGGTTGCTTATCACTTACAAGGTGAGAAAGATCAATAGTTGAATCAAATCACGAATATTAGAACACAAGAATAAATTTAATCCATAGATTCAGTGGAGACCAAAAAATTATTTTTCAATAATTAATTCCCTTAGATTCTTAGTACGATGATTAAAATGTAATCCTTATAGTTTAAGAAGAATTATTATGAATATATTCGTTCCTATGAAGAAAATTTTAGAATCTTGATGAGGTACTCTTTGGGTATTATCATTCAAAATAATATAAAAATTGATTGATTCTTTGGCGGCCTGAATCCTATTATTCAAATGGACTTGGTTATAATGTAATTAACAGATATGGAGAAGTTTTTAGATGTTTGTAAATGTAGAAATGGATTTTTTAGTGGTCTATCAATCTTGTTGGTTTTACCTGATAATGTATATGAAATTAAAAATAAAATCTATCAGCCATGGGGAAAAATGGTTTTTCCATTAGGCACAATGTGTGGGAAGAGACAAGGATGGAATTATCTTAATGGGATTAAAAATTGATTCTATTGTTAAAAGGAATTTCATTGAGTGGGGAAATGTTAATGTGATGAGAGAAAGTTTGTAAATTATTTGAATAGTGAGAAATACCTATGGAATTCACCTCCCATACTTCATTGTTTCAACTGCTGGATGTTTTTCTATTATGCTATCTTGTACCAAAATCCAAAGACTATTATAAATGATAATATATAAAAACAAATAAATATAAAGGCTAATATGAAATATTGTTCTATCATAATGGATGAAGTAAAATAATAAAATAATATAATTATTATCCTACCATCCTTAGTTAGTAATTTCATGTATTTTTTTGAATTAATAATCCCGATTATAATTTTAATATTCATTATTTAATGATATTTCATGTGATTATCTTCCATTATATGGATTATGTAATAATAATAACAAATTTGAAATTGTATCATTGTAAGGATGGGCAAAAATTTTCAATGAAAATGTTTTTGATATAATATAAGAGATTAGTTAATGAATAATGGGTGAATTATATTTGGTAATGATTACAATGTTAACTATTTTTGGAAAATATAGTTCAATAAATTGATAAAGTTTATGGGATTATGGTATTAACTCTCCATATGTGGATTTACGCATATTTGATAAATTATGGTAACATTTTTTTGTAATTAATACATATATAATGACCATACCATATATTTATGGATCTTGTGATCTGTTAGTGATTCAGGAATTAGGAATCAACATTAATATATTATAATAAGGGTGGAAGATGAAATTGATCAAGGCATAATAAAGGGTGATATATTTTTGAATTCAATAAACTATATCTCCTTATGTATATTCATCAAAACTAGGAAAAATTCATTGAAATAAATTATTATTATGACATCATTTTTTTGATGTTATCAATTACTTCTTTCGTACTCATTCACTTTAGATTTTTCTTATTGTTAAATTTCTTGAGATAACCAGCTATCTTGTGATAAATGAAAATTTTCAATCATGATGATTGTTTACTCTTTTATTCCATGTACAATATTCCCATCCCCCATATGTTCTCCCTAGACAAAATATAATTATTTGATAATTTTTTGGGACCACTATGTTTCCAAATTTCTATTTTTAAAGGGCATTTTAGTATTAATGATTATGATATAGGTTTCTATGAAATAAACATTAAATTATGATAAATTTTATAACCCAGATTATTTTTTAGTGTGAAATTAATTTCAAGGGGTGTAGAATGTTACACTACAATATTTTGTGAAATATTCTTTTTTGAATTAATTTCATCTTTGTTAAATTTTTAAATTTCATATATCAATAAATATTGTTTGTTTTATATTAACGTGGTATTTTTGGATTCTGTTATATGAAGATTCAAATTAATTTTTCATTAAATAGAATATAAAATCTATATTTATATAAATTGAACATAGATTTTAGCTTATGATACATTCAATAATGACTTTCTCAACATCTTGTGGAACAAAAAATGCCGAGTTCTACAGAATAATGATTTGTTATAAAAATATTATTTAACATATCCTATAAGATAAATTAGTAGCTATTAAAAGGGATAAAAAACTTATGAAAATCTATAGTTTTAACATTTATTAAATAAATTCATTGGTTTCATATTAATTATAAATGGAAATGAAAATTTATTGAATTTAAAAAAAATATTATTATTTTTACTCCCACAATGTTATTTAACACTAATAAATTAAATTAATTTAAATTATTGAGTGATATAAATATGATATATTTTTTTTACTTTTAAAAAAATATTATTGATATTAACCGACTAGATTTGATAAACATAAGAAAGAAACAAACCCAATTTTACACATAAAACATATATTTTAAGTCATTTTACCACCTTTTAATGGTGAAGATAATTTTAATCGAATTTTTTAATATTTTATAATGTTTACCTAAAAAAATTAACATAATATTTTAAATAGATAGATAATAATTATGTTTGGGTAAATTTAGTTATTTTTCTATGAAGCTTCATTTTTTTAATCAATAGTGAAACAATAGTAAAATTTAATTAAAAAAATAATTTTTAAAAATTATTTATATGGTTATATTATATTATAACTTCACATTAATGTTTAATTAGATCATATTTTTAAAATTCAATACATTTGAGGTCATTGGTATAACATTCACTTTATAATTAATTTAAAAACATATAAAACATTTAGAGGCTTTTACTTTAATAACCCGCTTTTTCAACCCATAAACCGGATTAAATTTAAATTAATTTATGACTATTATGTGACATTAATTTGGTAAAATATATTTTATATTTAAAATCATCATAATTTATAATGTATGAAATGTAAAAAATTTTATTTACCAATAATATTATTGAATTTAATTAAAATGTATTACAACTATTAATGTGATATTAAGAATAATGAGAGACTAAACCATGAACATAAGGGACCAAATGACCTAAATACTTGTAAAAAATTCATTTTATAGAAATATTTCTACCCTATCCTCCCCTTTATGAAAATTTTACAACTATAGGTGCCAATTTATCTGGGAAAAATGTGTGTATAACTCAAATTCCCAATATTTGGAAGGGTACCACTCCTCCTCCACTAGAAATGCCTCATTTCCTCTCACTTCCTCACACCACTCATGTCAATATGAATAAACCATTATCTGATCAAATTAATCCTTAAAATTCCTCCCATAATAATAGTATCATCCCCTTCAGCAGAAATGAATCCATGGAAGCCCATTGTTGAAGATCAAAAGGAGTTACCCATATAATAGGTAACATTCATTCTTAAGTTTCATTTTGTTATCACTATTATATACCCACTAGACAATACTTATTCCATGATTAGACAAGAAAAATAGTGTTCTAAATATAGTAGTTTTTTATTTGTTGTTTTCAACCTAAATATACGTACCCTTCAATCAAATTGGTAATAAACATACATTTTATGTGTATGGTGAAGAACCGCCTCACAAAATGATGATTGATCGTTTTTATTTTACCTCCCATAATTGTGAAAATTAGGATAAAAATGAGTCTATATATGTTATATATTATATTTTTTATATCTTTATACTTATTTAATTCTTTTATTACATATACCAATATTCATTTTAAGCATGTTTATATATGATAATGTAGTTTGAGTATGTGTGGACTACCACCCCCTCAGAGTGATGTGATTTATTCACACACTAGATGGAATATACTAAGTATGTGTTTAGTGAACATATATGATATATATGAAATAATAATTACAATATCATTATATTATATACATATATACATACATTTAACTTTAATTTTTTCCTTCAATACGTCTATAAAACATAAACAATGTTGACATGTACGTATGGCCTACCGTCTCCCAAATTTGTGTAATACAATTCAAACTAATATATTCTCTATATTATTATAAAAAAATATAATGAATATTAATAATATTTATATCACAGTTTACATTCTAGAAATAATTATATATGCATGAGTTACAATGATATAAAAAATTAAGACACGCGTGTAAAACGAAGACAATATTTCCTAAAGCGTAACCTTTAAAAGATATTTTTAAAAAGAATGTAATAAAAGGTTATAATTAGACCATATTTTGGATTATATGTAGAAATATTTTTTAAAAAATATTTATAATAAAACAATATTTATTATATATAATATGTTATTGTGTACAATGTGATTCAAGACACAATGATAGTGGAATTCATCTTACTTTTTTGTTCTATGAGATGCATTCCATAATCTCAACTAACTTTGTTTTTGAGGTGTTTATACAAAAAAATTATGTATTATATGATTATTATACCTAATTTTATGGTTATTCACATATCTATTTGATGAATTATATTTCTTGTCTGTTATGATTCAAAAATTACCAAATCTGTAAAATAAATTTGTCTCAGTTCTTCTTCTTTGAGGCACATTCCATGTCATGCACCATTATTTTTATATAAGGGTTATATATGTCCTTTTAACATGTTATACACTTATTAAAAATTAATAGATTATAGTTTAAGAATCATGTAATTTTGTTCTTTTATTTCATGTATTATTGTTACCAATGTGGTAACAGTTTATTACTACAATGTCATCGTTTATGATGATTTTTATGGAATATTCATCCATTAGCAAAATATGATGATCAATATCTAAAAAAAACTCATGTAATTATTCAAAATTTGGATATTAATTTTATATCTCTTTAGTGGTAAAATTTTCCCACTCTTTGTTACTTAATATAAATAAAAAAACATTACATGGAACTCTTACTTTATCTCTCCTTTCGATATGAAATTTGTGTTTTTTCATAAGTGTGAATCCAAAAACTGACTTGATTTTTTAATTTTACCTATTAATTTAAAAGAAATTTATCCCATGTTTTATAATTAACAAAATGGATTTAAATTTATCTTCTTTTCATTTACCGATTAGGTCACTTTTCATAACATTGATGTTTAAAATGGAATTATCATCAAGTACCTACATACCAATCCTCATGAACGACATTTCCTTGATGCTTCTATTTGAATGTTTACAATTTTATTTCAGTAAAAAAATTCTTAATATTACGGATTTTCATTATTTTAAATTCGTATTCATTTAATATGATTTTCAATTTTTTTACAATTGTCAATTCTTCCTTTAAAATTATTCGTTTATATTTTTAATGAAAAGGGTTTTCCAAAAAATTAATATATTAAATAGTATATCAATAATTTTGAATAATTATTTTAAATATTATAAATTATATTCAAGGAAATGGTTTTGAAAAAAAAATTAGGTTTCTTTTTTTATGTTTTCATAGAAATAGATTTCAAAACATTTTCAAGATCTCTTTATATTTTTTCAATGAAATATGTTCCCAAAACATATCAAAGAATTATTTATAATCAATAAAGTATATTTTTTGGGAAATGATTTTATATTTTTTCTAAAGATCCTTTTTAAAATAAGAAAGTTTATTTTCCTAATGAAATGTGATTAAAAGATATTTATAAATTATTCTCAATCTAAGATTACATCAGTTGACGTTACACATTTCATTACGGGAAATGGTAAAATGTTTACATTAATATTATTTTTATGAATGGTATTTTGTTTTGGTAGAATGGTGCATATAAAAACACATTTCTCATTCAAAAGTAATATAATTTAGAAACTGTCTTCATTTCACGAGATATGATATTATGACATTATTTGGATACCTCTATCTTTTCTTTAGGTAATGTTATTGTGAAATTGTTTGGATGAAGATTTCATTTCATAGGTTGTGATATGATGTCTATGAAACCAATATATTTTAATGGGTCATGATGTGATTATCATTTTATTATCATATAGGACATGTATGTATGATTTTATTATGTGAATGGTGTGATGTATATCTTTCTCAAATGCATTCGATAATGATAAATGGTTTATGAGATCAGTGGGTAAATGAAAGGGAATCTAAAGGCCGATAAAATAGGGTAAACATGATGGAATATCAATCACAAAACATGAGGATACACGAGAGTACATCATCTTAATGAAACACGAAGTTATACATGAGGTCATCCCAAGTCCAAAACAATAGGGTACAAGTGTGTGAATCCCAAACAAGATTCAATCAGGTGCACATGAAGGAATTACAATCCCTATGTAGGTAGATGAGTGATTATTAGAATATTACCATGTTACAAAGGTCTTTGTATGTATCCTTCAAATATGGTTTTTATATAATTATACGTATTCCACAATTCCATGCCCTATTCCACCATTATGATTTAATATATTATGATATTTATTGATTTATGAATAATTTCTTATGAAAAAAAATATTTTATTCCATTATTCATGTTCTAGAACATTTATTTGTAGGGTATGATCTTCTATTGATCATGGTTATGTTCTAGTGTTCTAATGTTCATGATGTGCTTACACACTTCATTTATTTAAATATATTTAGAATTTAAGTTCACCCGTTTGTTGAATTTACATTCCCTATGTTAAGATGAATATATTTTAAATATAATTAATAAGGGGGGATATGATTATGGGAATCATTGAATTTATTTCCCTGAGTAAAAACATATTTGTGCCATATTTCCAATGACATAGAACTAATATTTTATTTAGGATTCTTTTTGTGTAATGTATTATGTATTCCACTAAAGTGATGCAATGCCTATGTCTATTACAGTTGGGTTGTCATATAAAATTCTTTTTTAGTGTGACATAGAGAGGAGAGGTTGTGTCATTTTATTGGAATCATTAACGACACACTTTGATAATTAATGAAATTTACAATTTATTAATTTATTATTCAAAAAAATTGATGAAATTGGATCAATATTAAAGATAGTATTATATATATATAAATATGTTCATAAAATATGATTTATACAATTCATTATTCCGATTTATCCTTTATAGATTTTCATGAAGCCCCTTTTTCCCCTTTTAACATTTACTATAGTCATGAATTTTGACCTCAATTAATATTTATAAGTTCCAAAAATTATGAAAATATTATTATATAATATTGTTTATTTTGATTCCAAATATTTATGCTATATTGTCAAATTCAATCTTAATAATTGGAAGGAATTAATTTTTAAATGAATCCATTAAAATGTTATGAAAAACGGTTGTTATAAAAATCCTTTTTGATGAATAGAAAAATTATAACAATACTAAGAATGATTTATATTAAAATGAAATAAATTGAACAATTTTTTATAAAATTTTTTCTGAAAAAATTTTATATCAATTAAAAAATATGATTTTTTAGTTACATTAATGGAGAGTTTTGTTTTCAATAAAATCAGTATTTTTATCTATTCATTGAAAAATTAATATTTTATAATAATAACAAAACTTAAACATTAGGTAATTTTTATATATTTATTTATAAATTTTTATCATTTATAAAAACAAATTTTAATAGAGGATAATATTAATTATAATATTTTCTCAAAAAAGTTTAAAAAAAATTCATTAAAAAAGTATTTTAAAAGCATTAATTGGCTTTATTATCATTCCATTCCAAATAACCATATTAAAATTATTAATAAAATATTTTATTCAATGTATAATTTTATAAATTCTTTAACAAAATTTATAAATAATTATATATTAAATTTATTATGATAAAAAATAACGTATGTAGAAAAATGAATTTTTTAAAAAAAATATCTTTTTTACATATTAATGATTTTATATAGATTTTAATCCATTAAAAACAAATGAATTAATTTTTTAGCAATGAAAAAGAAAATTCACTATTCATTTTTCCATATTCATAATAACCAATCTATTGGATAAAGATAAAAAATAAATTAAATAGTAATAACTCAATAGTGAATCACAGTTTAATTAAACTCAGAGTTTCCTTTAAAACAAGATATCAAAGAAATTAAAAATAAATAAAGATAAATATATCATACAAATCTTTGTATGTTTCAATTATATTCTTATATTGTTATTAAAATTCCATTCACTTATAATTTCTATTTTTATCTAATGAAACAAAAACTCAAATATAATTTCTATTATTTTTTATCCATTAAACATTAAAAAAGATTCAAAAATATTAGATCTATATAAACGGATACAAGAGAGAAAATCAAGGGTGTCCTCTATATTTTTATCTATTATATTAAATACTGACTGACTAAAAATAATTTTTTATTAAGAACATCACATTTACGAGAAATGTGAGAAACCAAAGGGTCCAGCAATACATCCAAACATCCCCAAACAAAAACAGGAAAAAACAATATACCTCATTCAAGCAACAACTTTAACCACCATCCCTATGCAGGACACTCGGTGATCCCAGGAAAGCATGGTCCCTCCCGATGTTGGCATCCCTCCAAAACAGACATTTCCCAAATGGCCTACAAAGATGATGATAGAGAAACCTAGCCCAATGAAGAAATCCTGCGACGAACCAACAAAAACACACAAACCGCAGGCAGAGGAAAAAACCACCAAACACTAGACAGCAAGAGGAGAAACAAACCCAATTAGTCCGGAGGTGAAGCCTCATAGGAAAATGAAAAATTAACAAAGCATAATCTGAGCCTGTTAGTTCTTTCCTCTCTATTCAGATTCCAAATCATTTACCATACCTTTGCAGCAGGGTCTTCCCCAATGATGTCTTCAAATCGATCCGACATTTTGTCCCATGTTCGGATATATTCTACTTTGCTGATTTTTTGATTGTTGAAGCCTCTCATTATGATCAAATCCTGTTTGTCAATCCACCTGGCCTGCTCGTTGTTGACCTCCACATTGATAGTTCTTCCCATCATATCGACCTCTTCCTGGGGGATGTTGACATATAGAAATTCCTCTACCATATCCACTTCAGAGCAGATGATAGGTTCTCTTATGCTCTTTCCCATTTTAGAACCGCTTCCCATACCATCATTGTTCACCTTGGTCAAAACCTGGGGGTCCTCCTGCACGACAACCTTGGCAGATGATGTTTCCTTCTCACATAGCATAGATTTTTTACCTGGTCATGTTTCCATCGGCTTTGGTAAAAATGAGTAGTCCTTGCATTCCCTCCCTTTATTCTTCTTAGGTAACTTCCCGTCCTCCTGGACCTTGTTAACTCTCGAACCCCCCTCAGTCTGCCCATCCCCTTCAACCTGGGCAGACTTAATGGTGTCCAAATAGTCAAAGTAGTTGAATGTCTCAACACCATCCTGGGTCCAGCACTTACCTATTGGTGTCTTGGTGCCCCCTAAAGAAGCAGCACCTTTATCATTTCTAGGTGACCAAACACCCTCCTCATAAGGACCAGAACCAGGAGCCATGATATTTACCTCCTGAGTTTCCACATTAACCCTTTACATCTCAGAATGGGTACCATTTAAACCAGACTCAGTGTCCATACCCACACCATTGCACTGAGAATACTATTCCAATGGTTGTTTCATACCATTAATATCTCTGATCAACCTATTGAATACATCCTTAACCCTAGCTTCAGTTGAGGTAGGAGATGGCTTTGAAGACTCTTCCATTTGGGTACTGCGATTAGGCATTGAGGCATCCTGCTTCGGAGGTGAATCCAAATCTCCCTCAAGCATACTAATAACATTGTCTATAGGCGATGCGACCACGTCCTCCTTTTATAATGATATACTAGGGCCAAAAGGGTTTGTGCTGCCCGCTGTTTGCAACTTTGTTGGGGAAATTCTTCTATCAGTCATGTTTGAAGACATCTGAAACAGTTTATGACTGCCCTATTGAAGATGACCCAGTCGACAACAGGAAGTGCAGTAGAAATACCAGTTCTCAAAAGTCACTGGTTGGTGGAACCGAAGATCGTTTTCCACCTCAATCCATGCTTCATCAACATGAGGTTTGGATACGTCGACTTCCAAACAGATTCGGGGTGCTATCGGATGTCAAAGTGTTCTCGATCGCTCATCAAAACCCAAAAACCGTCCATCCAGATTACCTAAAAATTGCAGAATAGCGGGGTTCTGGAAGGGAAGGGGTAGACACGGAAAGCTCACCCAGATATCCGCAGATGGTGAATCCCTCTTCCAATGAAAGTCATAGCTCCACCGAAGGAGAATGAAATGTAGACCCCCACAGGAACGAATTCCTTTAGACCAAAACTCAGCAAGATCGTCATCATTGGAAAACCGCAGAGAAAAGTGACGAGAGTCCAGGAGCCCGACGACTATGTGATCTTGAAGGGGTAGAGATTCATTGGATAAGTGAGAGAAGTTGTCCAGGGAAGGGTGCTGATGGCCAAATCGAGCTATTAGAGATAACCCATGGAGATTAGAATCCTCGGAAAACACCTGTAGGGATAGTGGAAGTGATGGAGCCCCTTAGTGAAGGGATGGGACTTTAGGGAAAAGATTAATCCGGGGAAAGTCGAGTAGGAGGGATGGATCAGAGATTGCTGAGGGGGACGTCGGGGCTACCTGGTGTTGCCGGTGAAGGGCAGGCATGGCCGCCATCGCCGCCACCCAAACGGGCGAGCCGCCACTCCTCAAAGCTCCCTCTCCTCCTTTAGGGTTCCCGACGCGAGATCACTTAAGGAGCCCTTTTGATCCTATTATATTAAATACAAACTTATACAAATCAATATAAAATATATCACCAATAGGAATCAATTATTTTTTGGATAAATCTATAATGGGTCATTTAAATTAATTGATAAAATGAATTTTGATGTTGGTATATCAAATCCTTATTAAAGATAATGAATATAATTTTTAGTTTTATTTATTAAAAAATTATTACCCCTCCCCGCACACAAAATTGATTTATTTTTATTTCATCATTTTCATTAAATAATTAATTATCTTTCCACCATTAAAATAGTAATATAATTTTGTATATTGAGTGTAACCCATAATAAAATTTATATTGTTATTCATATTCTATTATTTTAATATATTTTCAAAAAATGACAATATTTTTTCAAAAAACATTAAGATATAAATGATATTTTATTTAATTTTATATTTGTTTATAAAAATTATGTTGTTCCCTTATAAGTCTCTTTAAATGAAAAACACAATATCTTTCATTTTTCAAGTAGAATGGATTTTTGGCAATCATAAATGGAATAGTTTTTATAAAAATAAATCATTATTTTATAAAAGGTAATTAACTATTACAATGGGATTAAATTTTTAAATGTAGGAAGTGTAGTTATATTTAAATTAAAATTTTTAATGTTTATGTTTCATTATATAAATTCCATTATATTTGAAGTGAATTTATTTATATTCATATTATATGTTATTTTTAAACATTATTAATATTTTTATTTAATTTCTTATGTACACTAAAATTGGATAAAATGTTATTGTATTTGTTTCAATTATTTTCCTCATATTATGTTTTTTTATTATAATATTTACACTGTTTGAAATTTTTTATTTTCAATTTGGAAAAAATAAAAATCATAAACAATATGATCTATTTTTGATGGGATCATGTAACAAGACATGAATTCCTATGAATGGTTTAATTGTTCAATTTTAGTGTTTAATGTAAGAAAAACGTTTTCTTTCAGACATTTTCAAGGTTATAAAGAGCTTGTGGTAGAATATAGGCTTGGGTTATTGGCCTAGCTATTGAAATATAGTAACTCCCTAACCATGGTTACCTAGAGTAGCTGCATTATTACATTAAATTTGAATGATAAAAAAAGATGAAGTCGCGAAAGAATAATTAGTTTAGTATCCTTTAATGTACTAGATACATACACTAGTTTTAAATTACATTGTGAAATTTAAAAACTAAAACATTGTGTCTCCTTTGAAAACACTCACATCCCTTATCCAATTTCTACAGGTCAATCATAATATATATATTAACGTTCTTGGAAAAATAAAACATATGAAAGGGTAGAGTTCAGATGCTCAGCAAGGATATGAATATAGTAGAAACTATCATAAGAAAACATAAACATTTAACCCAATGTATAAGACTAAAACACATGACTTTTAAACATAATCCTTATCATAGAGTGGCAAGGATAATTAAAATAATTACATTTATTTCTTGATGTAGATATTAAAATAGTCAAATAATCACGTGTAATATCAATAGATAATTTCATAATGACGTAATGCATAATGTTTTACATCATAACCACATTGTCAAGGCCTCGTGCCAGGACTACAAATAATTATTTTCTCAAGGCCTTGTTCCGAGATACATGTTTGTATCATGAGACCTACAAATGGATCAAGGGTCTATAGCATGCCCCACCCATAACTTAACATGTCCAATTCATTCATCATATAAAAATGGTAGAACATAATATAAATATTCATATTAATACAATCATACTAAATGTCAATACATTATCCACAAAAATGAATTGAATAAAAATATCACATCCATAGTCAAACATAACTAATTCAATACAATATGGAAGATTTTATTGTAATAAATCAACCTCAATCATGAATAAAATATAAAGGAGAAAATTTACATAGATTAAAATAATCAGTAAATCTAATTGAGAAAACAAGCCACTTTTTCTAGAAAACAATTAAAAGTCGCACTATTTATCAAAGAAGTACTTTAAAATGGATTTTGGAATCAAATTGCAACATACCAAATTAAAAAATTTGAATGTAATTGTAAATTTAAAACAATATTTTGCATATAAATTAAGCCTTAAACCCATTTTTAAAACCTACATATTTATGGTAATGATTTATAAGAACAAATCTTTAAAACATTTAAAATGATATTTTAGTTAGAGTCCCTAACAAAATTAGACGCCTGAATACAAATAATTGAGGTAATAAAGACATTATAATATCATGAGAATAATTGGATTCATGATATTCTATGTCAAATTATAGTATATACACCATATAAAAGTGAATTGTTGCATAACAACAAAGAAGTCTAAATGGAAAGTAAATTGAGATGAAATCCATTATAAAGAACATATTCGTAGATTAAGGATAAAGCAATGATATAATTATGTGTGAATAATATAAATACACTAAATATGATTCCATATTCAGTGTAAAACAATCATAGTACCTTCACACATATTCATGTAAAAACAACTTCAATGACTTCGATGTTTAACTTCATGAATAGAAATTGAGTTAAGGTTACTCTTATCAAATTCATATCAATTACATGTGAATTTATCAATGGATTTATTGAGTGTATAAATTGTATATCCACATAAAGGGGAGAATAAATTCCTACATAAATAAATAAATTGTGATTTCACACATAATCAGGGAGTAAAATAATAGATGTTGTATTCTTAAAACCCATTGACTGAAAATAGAAATTAAAAATTCCCTTACCGATTTGGTGACATAAGAAACATACACCCCATAAAATAAGTTTCATAAAGAGAAGATGTAAATACACATAAATTAATCTATATAACACAATAAATACATTCATTGGAAGTACATACACTACACAAAAGAAATTATTTCCAATATGGCATGAATTTCACACGAATAATAGTTGAGATGAAAACCCCTTACCTTATACTTATCCTTAGTCGAGGGTATGTTAACCTCATGTATAATGTTAAAATAATTGTTATTAAATTATAAAAGAACCCCATACATAAATATGATATCATATATTATCATCTAATACTGCATTGTTAATGATATTTTAGTGGTATCATTGTTTTGGGTGATTATTGATTAGTCTTCCTTTATATGTTTAGTTACATAAGTTATGTTTTTTTTGGGTAGGATGTTTTTTATTTATATATAGAATTATATTATGTTCTTAAACATTTTTTTCAATAATAAAATGAAAATTATTCTCGATTGGTTATGATGGGAAATGAAATCTCATCACGTCGTTGAGACTATAAGCCATATCTAAGCACGAGCGATAATAACTTCTGATTAGTGGTGAAATTGAATGTAATTGGATGGTAGGAGGGTATATTATTTATAAATTATCATTAAAATGTAATATTTATTATATAAATTAGTTATACTAATTATTATACCCATCCAAATAATGAAGGGTTGAGTAAAAAACTCCACCCTGAGGAGGAGACGGTAAGTCGTACTTACGCACGTATGGTGATTATTCCATTCATAAGATGTATAAAATAATTAATATAGTTTTACCCTATTTATAATAAAAAATAAATATTTTTAAGGTAATGGACTTGTGATTTTATTTATTAAATAAAAAATAAGTAGGAAGTGCAAAAAAAGAACATTTAAAGAGGTGATGAAGTAATGACCACGTTTTCAGGTTCATCTATTTGATTTGAACAAAAGGGATCTATAAATGGGTTTATGTTCAAAGTAAGGCAAATATGTTTTTTTAATGGTATTTGGGAGGATATTTGAGCTGGGTTTGTCCCAGCCAATAGGCTTTGGATTTGTGAAATTAAGAGAATGGGAAGTACCTTTTTGTAAAAGAGGTTAGGGTCACTTTTGGAATAGCTTGAAATATTAATTTATTATAAACCCATATTATGTTTCTAATAGATCCAAATGTATTTATTTCTAGTATAATGTGTGGATTTTTCCAAACCCTCTCAACAAGTAGGTTTTTGGAAAATTTATGCCACCATATTAACAATAACATTTAGATATAACTCTTACTTAAATAGTTTAACATATAACATGTCTTCTTGTATTTTGATAATACATGGTTAATAAACACACAATAAAATGCCAAGAGAACCTAAAGCTGTTAATTAATGACATTTATATAATTATATAAGTTCTTGGCCAATCCTTAGAAATTTATGTCTATTATATAACTTAATAAAATAGTATTTGTTTTAAAAACTCATTTATGTCAATTTGGACAATATTTAGCATTTGGTTTTTGTAAAAGTTATAAAAATATTATTTTTTGAAAAAAATGAATTTAATCAACACTAACATGACATATTAACCTAATTTTTTTTTATGGAAACAAAAGGGTCAATTCACATTTATTTTAATATTTATAACATCAATTATTTTAGTCATTTATTAATAAGTTAATTACTACATCTTCATTGGGTCATAAATATATTTAATTATTTAATGTCTAACAATTATATTTAAAATACCATTATGTTATTAATAATTTAATATTTATAATGAATATTTATAGTTTAAATTTTCTTATGTGTAAACCAATATTAAATTTTTTTAATTATTAAACATTGAATTTAATACTGTTAACTCTTCTTTAAATAAATTATAATAAGTGTCTGAATCTAATCCATGTGGATCATAAAACATCATATTTTTTTATATGGTTGATTTTCATAGAAATAAACTTATTTAATAGAATTATGACATCTGTTAGGGTAATTATAATATCATTTATACCTTTAATTAACATATTTACTTTTAAACGAGGTAAATAAAATTCAAAAATTACTATTCAAAAAAAGAAATTCCTTCCTTCTGATACACAATTTTCGTACTAATTGCAACCATGTCTCATAGATTTTTAAAATTGAAATCACATAAGTGGTAAAATTATTTTTTATACAAATTTTCAAATTTTCATAAAAGGTGGGTAAAAGACGGTAAAAAGTTCAATAAAATTTTAAATATAAAAAATTATTATAGATTGACTTCAATGAATTAAATTATACTAATATATGTATTATTTTTTTATTTTGACTTTAAAATAAGTTTAAATAAAAACTAATTATTTAAAAACTATCGTCTTTATACAATATCGCATTGTCTATCACTATTCATAAAAAATTGAATGTATTTAGAAAAGTAACAAAAATTTAACCAAAGATAATTTTGATATTCCCAATAAAAAATGATTTCTATTTTACCAAATTCAAAACTTCTTATTTTTATTTTTTAAATAAAAAAATATTCTCATTTTAAAAGCTAGAATGGAGGTTTTTAGGAAATTAAATCCATCAAAAGATTAATACATGTTTTTGTCCAATTTAATCATAAAATTAGTTCCATTAACCATTATTGGATTAAATGATAAAATTATAATATAATTATACTTCAAAAACAGTTTAATATATAATTTATCACTACAAATTATTTTGATTAACAATTTTTTTTCAATTAATATTTAATATTTTTCACTATTCATCAAAATATTAATGTTATCATAAAAGCACTACAAATTTATCCTAACTAAATTTTTATGTTCTTACTATAAAGAAGAAGTTTATATTGTAAAATTTAATATATAATAGTTTCAAATATTGTATTTAAAAAGGGTTTTCCATTAAAAGGTGATAAAATTGCTATTTGGTAAAAATACTTCTTTTATCTAATTTTTTTTTATTTTTTCTGATATTATGTCTAGGAAACACATAATATTGATGTTAAAATTATACTGAATATATAATATTAATAATCTAGTTAATATTATTCATAACTATTTTTTGAATGGGTAGTTTTCTACGTTGTTGTGCGCTCGAACTCGGTGTTGTATGTAGCTCAAGAAACCGAATTTCCTTAAAGATAATAAATTATTATTAAATCATAAGGTATTAAATTATTCCCCCATATTGGACGTTACATCCTTGAAATTTTATAATTGGGCTTGGTAACTTCATAGAATGTCCCATATTGTAAAAATTTTCAATAAAACTATCACGTTGAATGAAAGAAATAGATGTAAAAAGGTCATCCAAGATAACTCATACTAGGATTCCTGGTAGGAAAACATTTATATGGAAGATAAAATTTATGTCATTTTCTTATGGAGAGTGATAGAAAACATGATCAGGATAAAGATAATATAAAAACCACAACCATGTGATTGGTTAATGGTATTTAGCATCCTAGTAAGAAAAGTGAACATAAAACTATTTTTGTTTTAAGTTCCATTTCATAAAGTTTAGGAATTTATTTTTGAGATTGAAAATGAATATAAAGATATATACATACTTTTCAAGTAGAGTTTCATCCATTACTAAATTTCTATCTCTTACACAACTTTTCTCAAAATGATGAGTATTCATGATGACATGGTCACACCTGAAGTGCTTGAATCAACATCTAGATAATCACATAATTCAAAAAGGATGAACTATATATTTTCATTGTCTATATGGATTAAACAAAACCAAATTGGTTTGTTAAATATCAGATGATCCCCAAAATGGATAATACTTTATTTAAATAAATTCAAATCCTAATTTCCAAAACTAAATAAACAATACCCAATGTTCAATAAAGTCCGTTCAATAAATAATTGTCTATAAAATACTAAAATATATTCAAAACATAAATTTAATCCTAAAAGATATAAGAATTTATTCATATAAACTTTCATGGAAAATATCATCATTTATCTCCAAATAACATCAACTACTCATAAAGTCTCACAATGAAGTGTAATTAACCAAATCCCATATTCTATATAACACCATAATCGTTTCCATTAATAACTTGAATATCTTTAATAAACATAGATTATTTAAAAATAAAAATCCATCTGTAGTCGTCTAAAAAAATATTATATTATTCTAATTTCCTTAGGCATATAGTGTTCCCAAGAGAGAAAATGTCTTCAAAAATAATATTTGTCACTTAATCACCAAATAATTTTTCTATACTAATGATATCCATATGATAAAACATAATATCAAAAATCAACTTATTATTGATCAATAAAATCATTCAATTAAAAAAAATTAGTCACACTTACTAGGGACTTCACGTAGTCTAGTGGTAGTCGGTAAATCCTAGTCACACATATGTTTTCAGTTCGATTGTAGCAGCTTTTTTTGGCACGACAGGTTGTCACATGGTATGCATGTTGTCCTTTTTAAAAAGCTATATTTTATTATATTACCAAAATAAAATAAATTCTTCAAAATAAAAATATCATAAATTACCCAAAAATGTTATCTCATACCTCACATTTTCATCCCAAAAATTAATAACCTAGAATTCCCTCAAATTCTAATATCATAAATACCCAAATGGTTTTTTATAACTATATACCTAAAAGAAAAGATGATTATTCATCAAATGGAATTTTCACATATCAAACTGAATAGTTACACATAAAAGAAGAAAGTATTCCAATATAATCTGATCAACAAAGTGCATTAACACTTTTAAACATTTATCCATCCATTTATTTCCACATAGGTTCTTAAATGACCAAGTGCTTATCCAATAAAATAATACATTGACTCGAGAAATTCATAGGTCCCCTACATTTATGATAAATTACTATAAATGGATTCTTAGTATAATTTTTATTTTCATCTATAGTACTCTTCATTTTTCCTCAGAAATTATTTACATTATGTCATTCTATACCACACATAATGCATTTCCTTGTTCCATTGAGACACTTTCCTAGGGTACTTCTTCCACATATCTTCATGATTTAAATTTATCTTTCTTTTCCCCATGGTCTCTACTACTAGAGCTCTTACCAAATCCACTTTTTTATTAGTTTTTTATTTTGGGAGTTGGTTAATGTATATGTTGTTGATCATATTTTTGGTATCCTACTCTAGCATGAACTTGATATCTTTTAGGCCTATCATCATTCCATTTAGTAACTAATTTCCACCGTTGTTCCAAAATTTTATATCTTGTTCAATGTTACTTTGAATTCCTTTGAATCCATTAAATGAATAAAACCATAATGCATATTGTTAGTAACAATATTCATAAAATCATTTATGTAATATCAATATATATTATTTTCCATCTAGAAAACCATAGGATTAACCAAGTTTATTTATTGTCATCTTATATTAAAATCATTCCAATTAGTTTGTAATGAAAATATGAATTATTTTAAGCATATCTCATAGAAGTTTCATAATAAAGAGTGCAGAAAGGCTCATAGTTGTGCACATGTTCCCATTCGAGACTATCTCAAAGCTATGTTTTCGGATTTTACCCCTAGATACATTTGTCCCTGAGCCTCCAGTAATAGTATATATCTACAAAGGGATGTATTTATTGGAAAAATAACTAAATCTCTACATTAAAAAAATTCCAGGATTTTCATCTATACAAATCTTCAAAGTCTATCTTAGGGTAAAGTTCACAAATCCAAGTTTTTCAAAATCTAGTATCCAAGGTTTGTACTAAACATCCTTAGATACAAACTATAACACCCCGACCATAGTTTCCCAGATTAAATGAATTATTACATATCATTGGCATGATCACAAGATATCATGTCTTGAATTCCTCATTGGTTAGTAGCCTTATAATTAATAGATACTTATATTATTTTAACATTACATTATGAATGTGAAAAACTACAACATTGTATCTCCTTTAAACAGATTCATAACCCTTAGCCTATTTGTATAGGTCAATCATAATATATGACTTCACATCCTAGGAAAAATAAAACATAATAAAGGGGTGAGCTCAGATGCTCAGTAAGGATAACAATATAGCATAAACTATCATAAGAAAATAGAAACATTTAAGGCAATGTATAAGACTAAAACACAAGCCTTTAAATCATAAATTTCGTAATAATACAGAAAAGATATATGAAATAATGATATTTACTTATTCACATGGATATTATACTAGTCTACTAATCACATGTAATATCAATAGAAAATTTCATAAAGAAGGAATGGATAATGTCGGACATCATAACCCCATAGTCAAGGTATCACGCCAATACTAAAAATAAATATTTTGTCAAGGAATTGTTCCAAGACACTAGTTTGTCTCATGAGTTCTACCGGATCATTATGGGGATATTGCAGGCCCTACCTGTAACTTACTATGTATAATTCATTCATAATATGAAATGGGTGGACCATAATATTAACATTCATATTAAAACTAGCACACAAAATGTCAATACATTAATCACAAACCATGAATGGTTTAAAAATAGAACATCCACTTTCAAAAATAACTCATTAAATACAATATGGAAGATTATATTATAATAAATCAACCTCATTAAATAATAAAATACAATGATGTATATTTATAATGATGAAAATAATCACTAAAACTAATTGAGAGAAATATCATCTTCTTCTTCAAAACATTTAAAATGCACAATATTTATCAAATAAGTCATTTAAAAGAGATTTTTAATCAAAGTGTCCCATACCACATTTAAATTTTTGAATGTAATTTTAATTTTAAAACATCCATGTCTATATAAATAAATACTTAAAACCATTTTTAAAACATGGACAGTAATTTGAATTATTTAGAAAAATAAAGCTTCAAAATATTAAAAATTAAATTTTAGACATAGTTCATAACAAAATGAGAGATGATTGAATAAAAATAATTTAGGTAATCAAAAATTTATAATATAATTTGAATAAATGGATTCATTATATTCTATGTCAAAGTACATTATATACAGCATATAAATGTGAATTGGCACATAACAACAAAGAAGTCTCAATGGAACGTAAATTGAGATGAAATCCATTATAAAGACTATATCCTTATATTAAGGATAAATAAATGACATAATTATGTGTCAAAATATAGATACACACTCTATGATTGGATATTTAGTGTAAATAAATCAGATTACATTCACACATTTTATTGTAAAAACAACCCCAATGACTTGGATGTTTAATTTAATGAATGGAAATTGAGTTTAGAATACTCATATTAAGTTCATATCGATGAATTGAGAATTTATCAATTTAGTGATTATGTATATCAAAATCATATCCCCAAAAAGTGTATGGAAATTACTTCATAAATAAATAAATAGTTATTTCACACATAATCTTGTTATAAAATAATCTATGATGTTTGCCTAAAACCCAAGGAGTGGAAATTAAAATTAGAAATTCCCTTACCGATTTGGTAACATACGAGACATACACCCAATGAAATAATGAGCATACAATGAAGATGTAAACACACATATATTAAAGTATATTACACAAATAATTGAATCATTCATAGTACATACATGACAAAAATGAAAATAGTGGACATATAGCATGAATCTAACACAAATAATGTGTAAGGTGAAAACCCCTTACCTTGTACTTTTCATTAATCGTGGGAAGATTAACCATCTATATAATGGTAAAATCATTGTTATTAAATTATACAAGATCCATATACAAAAATATTATATTGTATACGATCATTTAATATTTCTTTGTTAATGATATTTCAGTACTATCATAGTTTTGGGTGTTAACTAATTCGTTTTTTATATATGTTTTGTTACGTAAGTGATTTATTCATTCAATAATATGCATTTTATTCATATACAGATTGATATTAAGTTAATAAAAATTATTCTTCAACATCAAATGTAAATTATTATTGAATGGTTACAATGTGAAACGAAATCACCTCGTATCGAGGAAACGATTATCCGTACGTATGAACGCATGACAATATCATTCTGTTAGTGGTGAAATCATACGTAATTAGATGGTAGTATAGTATATTATATATAAAGAATAATTAAAATGCTAAATTTATTATTCACATCAATTATACTCATTATTATACCCATCCAAATAATGAGGTTTTGAATAACAAACTACACCACCGCGTTGAGATGGTAGGCCATACATACGCACGTATGGGGACTTTGTCCTTCATAGGATAGATAGAATAATGAATATGATTGTTCTATATTTATAATAAAATTTCATTATATAAAATGTATTGGATTTATTATTTTAGTATGGAAAAAATAAATATAGAGGATGTGGAAGAAGAAAATAACTTTCAAAGAGGTGATGATGTAATTATCTCCTCTTCGGGTTCTTCCATTTTATTGGAACCAAAGGGCTCCATAGGTTTGGATTTTGGATAAATGTAAGGCCTCTAGGATTATGTGATAATGATTTGGAGGATATTAGTGTAGGTTTTTTCCATACCAAATGTCGTTAGAGTTCGGATATTAAGAGAAGATGATGTACCCTTTTATAAGAGAGGTGAATGAATTTTTAAGAAAATCGTGAAATATTATTTTATTATAAACTATTTCTCGGTTTATAGAAGCTCAAAATGGATTTATTTTCTGCCTAGGGGGGATGGGTAAAAAATATCTCAACCAATAGGTTTTATTCCTGTTTAGGTCACCATATTAATCTTATCTTTTAGATTTATCTCTTGGATAAATTGTTAATCATTTAACATGTCTTCTTGTATTTTTATAATACATGGATTATTAAATTACTATAAAATGAAAATAGAACCTAAAGTACTTCATTAATGGCATATCAATCATTATATAAGTCCTTTTTCATAAACTTATATTTTTAGGACTATTATATAATTTAATAAAATAGTACTTGTTTTAAAAACTCATTTATGTCAATTTTGTGAGTGTTTTATATGTGTTATTTGATAAAGACATAAAAATATAATTTCAACAAATAAATACATTTAATCAACACAAACATGATATATTAACCTATATAATTCGTGGTTGGAATAAAAAGATTAAATTTAAATTTATTTTAAAATTTATAACATCTATTATATTGGTCTTTAATTAATAAGGTAATTAATGCATCATTATTATGTCATAAATAAATTTAATTATTTAATATCTAAAAATTATAAATAAAATAAAATTATGTAGTGAATTATTTATTATTTCTAATTAATATTTATTGTCGAAATTATCTTATGTGTAACCCTATATTAAAAATTTTTTAGTTATTAAACATTTGATTTAATACTTCTAACTCTCCTTTTAATAAAATATAAAAAATGTCCAATCTGATCTGAGTGGATAAAAAAGGATCATATTTTTTTCCTAAGGATTATTTTTTTCTAAATACACTTATGTAATATAATTAGGACATTTTTTAGTGTAATTAATATATCATTTTAACCTTTAATTACTCTATTACATTTAAACATGGTAAATAAAATTCAAAAATGTTATTCATAAAAATATATTTTTATCCTATTGATACTCATTTAACATACTGATTTTAACCATGCCTCTCATATTTTTGAAATACAAATTACATAATCAGTAAAATTATGTTTTATGAAAATATTCAAATGTGCCTAGAAGGTAGGTAAAAGACGGTAAAAAGTTCAGTAAAATTTTATATATCTAATATTTTTATAAAATGACTTCAATTAATTAATTGAACTAATATAGGTATTATGTATCTATTTTTCCTTTAAACTTGAAATAAATTAAAAATAACTATTTAAATAAAAAGTCAGCTTTAAACAATAAAGTAGAGCTTTTCACTATTCATTAAAAATTGAATGTTTTTAGGAATATAAAAAAAAATTACCTAGAGAAATTTGGATATTAAAAATTCTATAATTATGTATATTATACCAAATTTAAAACATATATTTTGTATTAATTAATTTAAAAAATATTTCCATTCTCAAAACCAAAATGCTGGTTTATTAGAAGTAAAAACTATCAATAGATTGATATGTGTTTATGTCCAATTTAAATGTAAATTACTTCCAATGACCAAAATTGGATTAAATGATACAAATATAATCTAATTATACTTAAATACAAATAATTTTTTTAATTTAAAACAATAAATTATTTTGATTAAAAAAATTGTTTTCAATTAAAAATTATTATTTTCAATTATTCACAAAAATATGAATGTTATCAGAAAAGAACAGATAATTTATCCAAACTAAATTTTTATGTTTCGCTTCTAAAGAAGAAGTTAATTTTTTGAAATTGAATATATAAGTGTCATATATTGTACTAAAACGGTATTCTCGATTAAAAAGAGGTAAAATTTCTTTTTTTTAAAAAATACATCTTTTTTCTAAAAAAGTGAATTTTTGATTGTATTATGTATAAGAAATGAATAATGTTGATGTTAAAATTATATAGAGTATATAAAATTCAACATTATGTTAATACTATTCATATCCTCTTTTTGAATATCTATTTTGGTATGTTTTAATGCGCTCGAACTGGATGTTTCGCGTAGTAAAATCTATTGAATTACAATAAATAAAATAACTTACTATGAAACCTGGGGGTGTTATAATCTTCCCCAATTTTTTAATTTTTCTCCTCGCAAATTTAAAATTGGGTTTGGGAACTTCTTTGAATGTCTCAGATCCGAAAATGAGTCAATAAAATTGTCACATTTAATGAAAGAATGTGAAGTAAAAAGGTCACCTCAGATAACCCATACTAGGATTCCATGTAGAAAAACATTGATATAGATGATAAAATATGTGTCAAGTAATGATGGAGAGTGATTAAAAACATGATCAAGATATATTTAACAACAAGAAAACCACAATATTGTGATAGGTTTAATTGTCATTAGTTTCCCAGTTGGAAAAGTAAATGGACAATGTTTTTTGTATTTATGATCTTTTTCATAATTTTGTGGAATATATTTTAGAGATTGACTCAGAATAAAAAGAGATATATTTAATTATCAAGTAGTGTTTCATCGATTAATAAATTTCTTCAAATAACTCATCTTTTATCCATATGATGTGTATTCAAGATGACTTGGTCACACCTGAAGTGGTACAATCAACTTCTAGATAATCACATATTTCACAAAGGATGGAAATGTATATTTCCCTTTTATTTAAGGATTAACAAAAAACAAAATGGTTAGTACAAGATCAGATGGTCCCAAAATTGGATAGTCATTTATATAATGAAATAATAATCTTAATTTCCAAAATTAATCAAAAAATATCCAAAGTTCAATAAAGATTATTCAATAAACAATTATCCTTAAAATACATCAATATAATCGTAACTATGATTGAAACCCAAAACTTATAAGAAATTAATCCCATAGTCTTTCATTGTAAATGTCAACATTTATCTCCAAATAATATCTACTACTCTTAAAGTCTCATATTAAAGTGTAATTAAACAAATCATATATTCTCTATGATAGCTTAATCATTTGTATTTATAACTTAAATCTCTATAAAAAACATTGATTCTTAAAAAATAATAATCCACCATTACTCTTAAAATGAAATATTAGAATATTCTATTTTCCTTAGGCATCAAGTGTTCCCAAAAGAGTGATCGTCTTCCAAAATAACATTTATCACTTAATCACCAAATAATTTTCCTATACTAAGGATATCCATTTGATAAAACAAAAGATCCAAAATATACTTATTATTAATCAATAAAATCATTTAACTAAAAAAATTATTCACAATAACCATGTACTTCACATACTCCAATGGTAGTTGATAAATCCCAGTCGTACTTTGGTTGTGGGTTCAATTCCAGCAGCATTTTCTGATTCGATGGGCTGTCACACTATCATCATGTTTTCATTTTCAAAAATAATATTTTATAACATTCCCAAAATGATAAAAATTCATTAATATAAGAATATAATAATTTTATTATAAATTTTATCTCATACCTCACCTTTTCATCCCAAAAATTAATAAGCTACAATTGCCTCAAATTCATGGATCATATAAACACAAATGATTCATGTATAACTATATCCACAAAAGAAAAGATAATTCCTCCACAAATTGTATTTTCAAATATCTAACTACAGGGTTACACATACAAGATAAATTTATTCCACGTCCACTAAAGTTATGTCAAATGACAATTAATGGATGTTTATGATCATTTTTTTCATCCATAGTACTCTCCATTTTTCCTCTGCAGTTATTTAATGTATGCCTTTATTTCCCAAAAATAAAGAACTTCATTATTCCATTGAGATTCATTCTTGTGTGTCTCTTTCCACAATTCCTTCATAATGGAAATGGGCATTTCTTTACTCCACGGTCTCCAAAACTGGAGCACATATCATTCTCCATCATTTTCTTCCTTGTTGAGTTCGGGATTTGGTTAATGTATATGTTATTGATCATATTTTTGGAAACCAGATTTGTCATGAACACGATAAATTTTAAACATATCACCATTCTATTTTTTTCTCATTTCCACCATCATGCCCACCATGTTAATCATGTTCATTGTTAATATGAATTATTTGTAATATAGCCATTGAATAAAACCACAAAGTATAGTGTGATAAAAAATAGTCATAAAATCGTTTATAGAATATCACAACACCTTATTTTCAATCTCAAACACCGTAGGATTAACCAAGGTTCTTTATTCTCATCTTATATTTAAATACATAATATCAGTGTGTAATGAAAATGTGAATTATCTTAATCATAACCCTCAGGAGTGTCGTAACGAAGTGTGTAGGAAGGCCCGATGTTGAGCACCTGTTATCATTTGAGTGTAGCTCAATGTAGTGTTTTTGTGGTTTACCCCTAAATAAATATGTGCATGAGCCGCCTCTACCTGCTCAAATCCAGATAGGGAGGTATTTCATGGAAAATAAAAAAAATCTCAATAGTAAATGTTTTTTAGGTAGTTCTACTATACTTATACTCAATGTTTATCTTAGGATAATGTTCTCTAATCCGAGTTTTCTAAAAATATTTTCAACGGTTTTTCTAATCATTCTTTAACACCAACTATAATTCCCCAACCCTTTTTCCCCTGATTTGGTGCATTATTACATTACATTGGCATAAACTCAAGAGATCATGTCCTGAAATACCTATTAGTTTAGTTGTCTTTGATGTACTAGATACACACAAAAGTTTTACATTAAATTATGAAATGGAATAAATAAAACTTTGTGCCACCTTTCAAAACACTCATATACTTTACCAGATTCTTACAAGTCAATCATAATATACTTCTTCACATCCTATGAAAAATAAAACATATGAAATGGGTGATCTCATAATCTTATTAAGGATAACAATATAATGGAAACTATCATAAGAAAACATTAACATTTAAGGAAATGTATAAGACAAAAACATAAGACGTTTAAACATAAAATTCAGAATAATTTGGCAACGATAAATCAAATAATTCTATTTACATACTCACATGGATATTCTACTAGTCAAATAATTGCATTTATTTTCAATATGTAATTTCATAATGATGGAATGCATTATTTTGGACATCATAACCACATAGTAAATTAAACATGCCAAAACTACAAATAATGATTCTTTCAAAGCCTAGTTCCAAGACAATTCTATGTCTTATGAGATTGATCGATGCATTGAGGAGTTATTGTGGGCCTCGACCGTCACTTACTAAGTTCAATGCATTCCTCAAATGAAAAAAGTGGAATATAATTTAAAAATTAATATTAAAACTTATAACATCCAAACTAAGTAAATAATTATGGATTTTCATATCTATGTATATTTATTAATAAGATATTATTTTAGAGGCTTAAAAAGATAATAAATCAAATCTTAAGCATAGAATCCTCTAATATTTTTAAAAGATTGTTCTACCTGTTTTTGTTGCCAAACCATTATTAAATATAACTATTTAAACATTTATAAGCTCTATTTGTCAAATTAAAATTATTCTTTAGGATTGGGACATTGAAATTTACTTTTAATAAATTTTTTGTATTTTTCTGACAATGTTAATTTTTTTAATGAATATTGAAAAATACTGCATTTTACTTCAAAACGGCTATTTTATCTAATTTAATTATATGGTTAGTTTATCTTTTTAATTGGTTTTAATTTTTAAATAAAATATATTTTTAACATTTAATCCAATGGTGGTAATTGGAATTAATTTCACTTTAAAATTGGACATAAACAATTGTCAAGCTTTTGATAGATATTGATTCTAAAAAACCCGCTATTTGTTTTGACAACAGGAATTATTTATAAATTAATTAATAAAATTTTTGTGTTTGGAATTTGGTAAAATTTATTCCATATTTGGAACTAGAAGGTATAAATTTTCTAATTAAGACCCTTTTGATTTTGGACATTCTGAATAGTAACGACGGTAATTATCATTAATTATCATTATTATTTAGTAATCGGGTAGTGCAGGGTAATAGAATAATATAATAATAATATAAAATGACCCCAAAATGTGTCATAATTCTATAGTTTGTGTAATGGCCGACCATGGGATGCCTTGTGCCAAACTTTGGCACCCCATTGAATCACTTTTGGGTGATAGGGACATTTTATTATATTATTTTTTTAAAAGGAAAGTATAACCAAAGTATCATCACCCAAGTAAAAAAAATATAGTTTTTTCGGTGAAAAAGATATCTTAGACTACAAATAGTAATTTTAAAGCTAAAAATATTAACTAAATCATAGTTTTTTTTAATATTTTTAGACATTATAGAAATTAATTTATTTATGACACCATGATGATGCAACGATTACCTCATTAATTAACGATTTTAATAAAATGAAAAGATAATGTAAAATATAAGTCTTACACATGTCAAAGACCTATTGGATGGTTGTATTTCTAACCCTTATCGCATTATTCTAGAAATATATCATTTTGGGACCTTTAAAATATGAAACTCATTATATAATAAATTTACATTTCTTGACTTTCCAAGAGTACCCCTCCTCCCACTTATAAAAGGACCCCACCTCTACCACCATACCCACACCTATCAAGCCATTTTCCCGGAAATTCTCTGCCCATTTTATCTCTACACATCCCTCTTTTAATCTTATAAGCCTTACCTTAGGCATAAAACCCTTCACGAAACCCTTTTGTGTCAAACCAAGAGGAGTTACCCGATTTAAAGGTAAAGTCTTTTCTAATGTTCTTTTGTTTTATTTTTCTTCTACAACCCCTTACCTCTATTTATTAATTTCTTTTGTAAAAACACTAGTATCTCTAATATACTAGTATTTTTTTATAAGATATATTTGATTTACACTTACACACACCTCCGTCTAATGGTTAAAGAACATACCATTTCTCTGGTTGGTGAAATTCTGCCTCAAGAAACGATGATTGTTCAATCGTATTTTAACACCTTTCACAGTGGCCAATAAAATGTCACACTATTTATATATGATATAAATTATGTCTATGTTTTCCTTATGAATTTTTAGTTTTTATTTATGTCATAACTTATGGTTTCCATTATGGGTAAATGTGATATCTTCATTTCGGGAAGTGCAGACTACCACCCCTCAAGGTGATTTGATTCGTTAATGCCATATGTGGGACATATAAAGGATGGAGTTTATGATGATATATATGATATTATACTGGAATTATAATATAACTTTATATCATTATTATTTCACTCCATTAAATATGAAATAGAAATGAAAGCAGAGCTCATGCGTAGGTACGGCTTACCATCTACATGAACGGTGCATTTCATTTCTTACCACTAAATGTTTTGTAATATTATAAATGAATGTATATAATGAATATATATGATATATATGATATCTACATCATTAATATTATTCTAGAAATAATGAATATTTTACAACATGAACAACTTGTAACTATAAGAATTTTATTTTTGGCTGAAGTACTAAAGATCGACAAAACGACCGTTAATAACATAAATAATTACATAATATTAATAACATGGTAATAAGTGATATAAAAGGAGTAATGAACTTGAAAATTTTTCTTAATCAAGTAGAAATTAACCCTAGTTTATTATTCAGGAGATTAAAGAACGATCGAGTCATGTCGGACACGAGGTATGGGACTTCGTCTTAATCTCCTTTCATTGAGGCATATCTTGTTTTATACAAAAATTTATTTTATATGGTGTACAAACCCCATTGAGTTTTACTTTTATTCAAAAGGAATAGTTTTTATAAGAAGCATTTTACTAAAATAAAAAAGGTGATGTTTTGTCGTACGTAGGCAGTGAGAATGACTTCTACGCCCATGTGACCATTATTTGAGTTTCAGATTCCTCTACAAGCCATAACATTTTTTTTAAATTAAAAATAAATACCATGATTTAATTTTCTTTTATTTTGCTATTGAAAATGGGTTTTATAATGTTATGATTATATCAATGTGTTGTATTGATATCTTGTAATTGAAATTTGGAAATTTTATGTTTCTTTTATGCATGTTTTATGTGATACGATTATGTTATGGTTCATGGGAGTTGTTTATGAAGACAGGTGGTTTTGTGATAAACTAAGTGTGGGTGATCCAATGATATCTCTCCAATGCATTGGTAACTCGAAAGAGTTAAATGCTATGGTTTCCCTAAATATATTTATGGAATATACTGTGATGGGTATTCCAAATGTAACCATGAGGGTTACTCCCAACGTAAGAATGTTATGAATGCCTTCAGTTAGCTTTATGTCTTATGATTTCTATGAGTTATTCATAAATCTTATAATTTCATGAGGTATGATAAAGTGATTGTGATTTATGAGTATAGTATGATTTCATTAATTCTTATGAATACATGGACTAATGTTTTCATTACGTACTTTTATATCCTTTACTGAGATTTTTATGCTCATCACAAGTTTTTGAAATGTTTTTCACAGGTCAAGGGAAAGGTACATGTTGTGATGATAGTGTCGAGGCAGTGTCCAGAAAGAATCCATGTTTTGTTTTAAATATATTTCCTTTGATGGGAAAAATGAATACTGTCATTTATATAACCACAGTGTTGAAATGTGGAATGTAATGCATGATTTATGATCTAACTCTCTAAAACTCTAAATGGGAAATGATCCTCAATGTGTATTCTTGAAATAACACAAGATTACGTAATGTTTAAGGCTGGGGCCTTATAGTTTGTATCATAGGTCGGTTTAGACAACTTTAGGAGTTAGAATTCTATGAAATGATTATCCAAAAATATTTTTTTACGGTAAAATTGAAATGATATAGCATTTGAAGATTACCATGTTTCTTAATCTAATACTTGTTTGTTCAGAATGGTTTTCTGCAGAGGAAACAGGGAAGCAGTGCTAGGAAGGTATACAGAATGAAATGAACTTCCCAATCAGCATCCTGCTATGGTCAGAATTGGAACTGAACAGGTTGTGGCAGTAATAAAGAAGATGACTCAGGCGATATATTGTGGTGGTATCCATGCAAGAGATCAGCCAGGTCAACCATAGAGGAACATGTCAGTGGTGGAACATTTCATGAGGCAACATCCCCCATCATTCAAAGTATCATCTGACCCTGTGCTAGATGAAGGGTGGATTAAAGCACTGGAGAAGATTTTGGATGTCATGGGGTGTCCAAACAATCAAAATGTTTGTCTTTCTGTTTACTGTTTGGAGGGTGAAGCAGATCTAGGGTGGTCGATGGTTAAAAATATCAGGGACGATGATGTGGTTGATGCTCTTGACTGGGATGAATTCAAAGGTATGTTTCTTGAGAAATATTTTCCTAATGTTTTTCAACATAGGATGGAAAAATAATTCTTGGAATTAAGGCAATAGGGTGACTCAGTGGCTTCTTATGAAGAAAGGTTCACTCGATTGGCAAGGTATGCTAAAAATTTTATTCGAGACCTTTATAGTAAAATCAATCTTTTTTTACTCAGAATTAAAGCCAAAATATCGAAGGGCTTTATCTTCTAGTGAGTTTAAAAGTTATGAAAAGCATGTTTGATGTGTTGAGAAGGTGGAAATGGTGTTTGCAGATGATCAAGTGTTATATGACAACCAATAGAAGAAGAGACCGAGGTGGCAAGAGAAAGTGAAGAATCCTTCAAAGAGGTCTGGTGGTAAGAAAACTAAGTTTTCAGTTTGTGATAAATGTGGTAAAAGGCTTGATGGGGAATGTATTTTGAATACTAGAAGGTTCTACCAATGTGGTAAGATGGGACATAAGGCTCGTGATTGCTTGTAAAAAGATCGGGATGATGGTAAGACACAATGTGATTTACAATTAGTGAATTGTTTCAAGTGCAATGAGATGGGTCATTAGGAAAACGATTGTTCTACAAAGAGCTCAAATTATGGGAAGCATTATGAATACAAGAAGAAAGGTGTGGTGAAATCATTTGCAACTACATTGGTAGATGATGGGCCATAAAATGAAGTGCTATCAGGTACATAGTTTGTTTTTTCAAATTATGCCAATGTGTTGTTTGATTCGGGGTCTACACGTTCTTTCATCTCTGAAAAATTTTCTAGTAAATTGGGAATTCCATCTCAAGAAATGACTCTTGAACTTGTGGTAAAAACACCAGGGGGAAATGTTGAGGCAAAATGAATTTATAAGAATCTTCCTATCCTTATCCATAGAAATAACCTACTTGAAAACCATATTGTTTTACCTCTAGTAGAGTTTTATGTTATCCTGGGTATGGATTGACTCTCAGTTTACCATGCTAATATTGATTTTAGAGATAAAGAAGTTTATATTCATAAATACTTTCAATTTGTGTACAAGAATGAACCCTTAATATTGATAACATATCAAGAGTTTGAGAAACTAGTAAAATATTTAAATGGATGTTACCTGATCAATGATGTGCCAATAGTAAATGAGTACCCTGATTTTTTTTCTGATGAGTTTCCTGGAATAATACCAGATCGGCAAGTTAAATTTACTGTTTACTTAGTTCATGATGCTAAGACAATTTCAAAACCCCCTTATCGAATAGCTCAAATTTAACTTTTAGCGTTTAAGGAGCAATTGTGAGATTTATTAGAGAAAGGTTTCATTCGACCTAGCACATCACCATGGGGTGCTCTTGTCTTATTTGTTAAAATGAAATATGGTTCTATGAGACTTTGCATTGATTATAGAGCTTTGAATAACATAACTATTAAGAAAAAATATCATTTTCCTCATATCGATGATTTGTTTGATCATCTCCAGGGAGCTTAGTATTTTTCAAAGATTGACTTGAGTCGGGGTACCATCATTTAAAGATAAAAAAAGAAGATATTCCAAAGACTTCGTTTCGTACAAGATAGGGCCATTATGAATTTGTAGTAATGCCTTTTGGGTTGAATAATGCACCTACTGTATTGATGGACCTTATGAATAGAATTTTCAATGAGTTCTTGGATAAGTTTGTGGTTGTTTTCATTGATGATATTTTCGTGTTTTCTAAAAGTAAATAGGAGCATAAAAGTCATTTAAGCATTATTTTGAAAAACTTAAAAGAAAATAATTTGTATGGGAAATTCATAAAGTGTGAGTTTTGGTTGAAACTAATTTCTTTCCTTGTCCATATAGTTTCTAAAGATGGAATATCTGTTGATCCTGCAAAAACAAAGGTTGTTGATGAATGGCCTAGACCAACAAATGTAACCAAGATTTTTAGTTTTCTTGGTTTGGCAGGCTAATACTGAAGGTTTGTTAAACAAATTTCACTGTTATCTAGTCCAATGACTAAGATAACACCTAAGGGTGTTATGTTTATCTGGAAAAAATAATGTGATGATTGTTTTCAAGAATTGAAAAGAAGATTTGGGAATGCTCTAGTTTTGGCACTACCTTCCAGGAATGGAGAGTTTGTTATCTACAATGATTTTCATTGAAAGGAATTGTTGCGTCCTAATGCAGAATGGTCAGGTAATTTCTTATGCTTCACAGTAGTTGAAAACTCATGAGGTAAATTACCCAACAAATGATTTGGAATTACCTGATGTTGTTTTCACTTTAAAAACTTGGAGGAATCATTTGTATGGTTTAAAGTGTGAAATATATACAGATCACAAAAGTATAAAGTATATATTCACTCAGAAAGAATTTAACATGAGATAGAGGTGATGTCTAGAATTAATCAAGGATTATTATTGTACAACTCACTACCATCCGAGAAAAGTAAATAAAGTGGCTGATGCTTTGAGTCGAAAAAGTAATGCTTCATTAACCATGTTACATTTGGAACGTGATCATTTGGTTAAGTATTTAATGAACTTTGTCATAGAAGATGTTGGTGTAGTATGTAATTTTGTTTTGTTTCAGGTATCATTTAAATAGTTTCAATTAGACAGAATTAAGAAAGCACAGAAGCAATACAGTGAGTTGCAGAAAAAGGCAGAGATGGTTCAAAAGGGTAATTTTCCTGAATTCAAAATTGATAATAAATGTGTTTTTTCAGATTTGGGAAGATATTGTGTGTGATGTGTGTTTCACAGTTGAAGAGAGGGTTGTTATGTGAAGCTCATAGTTCTTCATTTTCAGTTAATCCTTACAGTACTAAGATGTATAGAGATCTTCAGGAGTATTACTGGTGGGATGGAATGAAAAAAGATATTGCTGATTTTAAAATGAAGTTTTTGACTTGTCAATAGGTTAAAGCATAGAGACAGTTACCAAATTGGATGCTTTAGCCTTTACCAGTGCTAGAGTGGAAATGAGAGAATATATCCATGGACATCATTTTGGGATTTCTGAATACATCTCGAGGTAATAATGCAATCTGGCTTGTTTTGATCGCTTGACTAAATCTTCTCATTTCATTACTATATGAGATACTTTTTCTCTAGATCAACTTTCCCATTTTTATCTTAAAGAGATAGTCAGGTTACATGGAGTTACCCACTCTATTGTATCTGATCTTGATTCTAGGTTTACTTCTATCTTTTTGAATGGCCTTCAGAAGTCATTGGGTACTAAAATAAATTTTTATACAGCTTTTCATCCTCAATCAGATGGGAAGTCAAAACTATCAATTAAGACATTGGAGGATATGCTACGTGCTTGTTCGATGGATTATCAGAGAAGTTGGGCCCAACATCTTTTTTGGATGAGTTTTCATATAATAATATTTTTCATTCTAGTATTCATATGGCACCATTTGAGGCATTATATGGGAAGCGGTGTCGAAATACAGCTTTTTGGGATGAAGTGGGTGAAAGGAAGTTTATTGGAGCATAATTGGTAGAATAGTTGGAAGAAAAAGTTCAGCTAATACCGAAACACATGAGAACAGCTCAGAGTAGGAAGAAACGTTATGCGGAAAACTAGAGGAAGGATCTCTCTTTTGAGGTAGGTGATCATGTTTTTCTAAAAGTTTCACCATGGAATAGTATGATGCAATTTGGTAAGAAAGGGAAGCTCAGTCCAAGGTTCATTAGAGCATATGAAATTCTTGAGAGAGTTGGATTAGTTTCATACCGAGTGGATTTACCTCTAAGTTTATCTCAGGTACACAATGTTTTTCATGTTTCAATTTTAAGGAAGTACATGCCAGATCCATCTCATGTTTTGAGTCCAGAGGTAGTTCAGCTGGAAGAGAACCTATCTTATGAGGAATAACCAGTTCAGATTATAAACCATAAGGAGAATGTATTTGTGGAAGAAGATGATTTATCATGTAAAGGTTTTTTTGAAAAAACCACATGATTTAAGAGGCAACATGGGAATATGAAAATTCAAAGAGAGATAAATACCCCCCCTAATTCGATAAGTAAAGAAATTGCGGGGATAAATTTTACTGAAGGGTGAAGGATGTAACATCCCAATTATGAAACAAAATATTGATTTTCATAACTATGTCTATTAATGAATTAGATAGTGTTTTAGAGGCTTAAAAAGAGAATAAATCCAATCTTAAGAATATAATTCACTAATATTTTTAAAAGATTGTTTTACCGCCTTTTATTGGAAAACCTTTTTTAAATATAAATTATGAAAATTTTATAAGATCTATTTGTCGAAATAAACTTAATCTTTAGGATTTGGACATTGAATTTTACTTGGATACATTCTTGGTATTTTTATTAAAATGTTCATTTTTTTAATGAATAATGAAAAATACTGCATTTTACTTAAAAACATCTTTTTCATGAAATTTAATTATATTATTAGATTAGCTTTTTAATTGGATTTAAAGTTTAAATAGAATGTATTTTTACCATTTAATCCAATGGAGGTCATTGTAATTAATTTTACTTTTAAATTGGATATAAACAATTGTCATACTTTTGATAGATATTGTTTCTAAAAACCCCGCTATTTGTTTTGACAACGAGAATTATTTATAAATTAATTAGTAAAATTTATATGTTTGTAATTTGGTGAAATGGATTCCATATTTGGAATCATAAAGTCCAAATTATGTAATTATGACTCTATTGTTTTTTGGACAATATGAATAGTAATGTTGGTAATTATCATTAATTATCGTGATTAATTAGTAATCGGGTAGTTAAGGGTAAGAAAATAATATCATAATAATAAAAAATTACCCCAACATGTGTCATAATGATAATTTTTTTGTCATTTTAGACTATGGGATGACTTGTTCCAATCTTTTGGACCCCATGGAATCACTTTTGGATGATAGTGACATTTTATTATATTAAATTTTTAAAAGGAAAGTATAACCAAAGTATGCATCACCCAAGTAAAACAATTTTAGTTTTGTCTATGTAAATGATATCTTAGACTATAAATATTCATTAAAAAGGTAAAAATATTTCATACATCATATATTTTTTTAATAATTTTTAAACATTATATAAATTAATTTATTTATGACACCATGATGATGCAGCGATTACCTCATTAATTAACCATTTAAATAAAATTAAAAGATATTGTAAAATCTAAGATGGACAGTTATCAAAGACCTATTGGATGGGTTTATTTGTAACCCTTATCACCTTATCCTAGAAATATATCATTGTGGGTCCTTTAAAATCCTAAAATCATTATATAATAATGTAACATTTCTTATCTTTCCAAGAGTGACCCTCCTCCCTCTTATAAAAGGCCCCCACCTCTACCATCTTACCCACACCTCTCATGCCATTGGCTCGGCCAATAACTGACCATATTATCTCTCCACATCACTCTCTTCAGCCTAGAAACCTTACCTTAGGCAGAAAGCCTTTCCAAAAACCCTTTTGGTTCAAACTAAGAGGAGTAAACCGATTTAATGGTAAAGTCTTATCTAATGTTATTCTGTTTTATTTTGCTACTCCAACCCCCTAAACACATTTTATTATTTTCTTTTGTAACAAAACCAGTACTCCAAAAAAATAGGATTTTGTTATAAGAAGGATTTGATTTACACTTACACACACCTCCATCTATTGGTTAAAGAACATACTGTTTTTGTGGTTGGTGAAATTCTGCCTCATGAAACGATGATTGTTCAATCATATTTTCACACCTTTCATGGTGGCCATTAATATGTCACCCTATTTATATATGACATATATTATGACTATGTTTTCCTAATGACTCTTTATTTTTTCATTTATGGCATACCTTATGGTTTCCATTATGATTAAACACGATATCTTCATTTTAGGAAGTGCGGACTACCACCCCCTTAAAGTGATTTTATTCGATAATGCCATATGTGGGACATGTAAAGGATGGAGTTTATGATGTTATATATGATATTATACTGTAATTATAGTATACCTTTATATCATTATGATTTCACTCCATTAAATACGAAATATAAATTAAACTAGCGTTCATGCGTACGTACGACTTACCGTCTACATGAACGGTGCATTTCATTTCTTACCTCTAAATGTTATGTAATATTATAAATGCATGTATATACTAGATATATAAGATATATATGATATCTACATAATGAATATTATTCTGGCTATAATGGATATTTTACCACATGAACAACTTATAACTATAAGAAGTTTATTTTTGGCTCAAGTACCAAAGATCGGCAAAATGACCGTTATTAACATAAATAATTACATAATGCTCATAACATGGTAATAAGAGATATAAAAGTAATAATGTACATGAAAAATGTTACGAAAGTAGAAATTAAATCTATTTTATTATTCAAGAGATTAAAGAACGATCGAGTCAAGTCAGTCACGAGGTATGGGACTTCGTCTCAATCTCCATTCATTGAGGCATATCTTGTTTTATACACAAATTTCTTTTATACATTGTATAAACCCCTTTGTCTTTTAGTTTTATTCAAAAGGAATATTTTTTATATGAAGCATTTTCTAAATTACATAAGGGAATGTTTTGTTGAATGTATTCGGCGACAACGACTTCTCCACCGCCATGACCATTATTTGAGTTGCGGCTTCCTCTTCAAGCCTTATCTTTTTTTAAAATGAAAAATAAATACCATGTTTTAATTTTATTTTATTTTTTTATTGAAAATGGTTTTTATAATGTTTTTATTATATAAATGTGTTGCATTGATATCTTTTGATTGAAATGTGGAATTTTTATGTTTCTTTTATCCATGTTTGATGTGATACGATTATGTAATGGTTCTTGGGAATTGTTTATGATGACTGGTGGTTCCATGATAAACTAAGGGCGGGTGAGCCCGTGATAGCTCTTCAATGCATTGGGTAACTTGAAGGAGTTAAACTCTATGGTTTTTCCGAAGAGATATAGGGAATATACTGTGATGGGTATTCCAAACGTAACCATGAGGGTTTCTACCTACGTACGGATGTTATGAATGCCTCAATTTACCTTTATGTCTTATGATTTCTATGAGTTATTCATAAATCTTATGATTTCATGAGGTATGATAAAGTGCTTATGTTTTATGAGTAAAGTGTGATTTCATTAATTCTTTTGAATACATGGAATATTTTTTTCATTATGCACTTTTATATCCCTTACTGTGCTTTTTATGTTGATCCCACAATTTTGAATTGTTTTTCACAAGTCAAGGGAAAGGTGCATTATGTGATGATAGTGTCGAGGTATTGTCAAGAAAGAATCCATGTTTTGTTTTAAATATGTTTCCTTTGATGGGAAAAATGAATAATGTCTTTTATGTAACCACCATGTTGAAATGTGGAATGTAATGCATGATTTATGATCTCACTCTCTAAAACACTAAACCTAAAATGATCCTAAATGTGTATTCATGAAATAACTCAAGATTAAGTAATGTTTAAGGCCGAGTCCTTATAAAACAAGCATACAATATGTCAATACTTTAACCATAAACCATGAATGGTATAAAAATATCACATCCACAGGAAAAAAAACTCATTCAATACAATATGGAAAATTTTATTATAATAAATAAAAATAAATAATGAATAAAATAAAATGAATTATATATAAATAGTTGAAAATAATTAGTAAAAAATTTCAAAAAATATCCCATTTTTCATGAAAACATTTAAAAGTCGCACTATTTATCAAAAAGTTGATTAAAAGATATTTTTGAATCAATGTTTCACCTACCACTTTGAATATTTTGAATTAAATTTTGATTTTAAAACATTCATGTCCATATATTTTAATCCGTAAAACCATTTTTAACAAATGGATACTAATGAAAATGATTTATAAGAATAAATCATAAAAAAATTTAAAATGATATTTTAGTTAAAGTTCTTAACTATGTGAGATACGACTGAATAAAAATAATTTATTAATAAAACCAATATAATTTCAGGCGAATAAAGGTATTCATGATATAATATGTCAAAGTACTGTATATAAACCATATAAAAGTGTAATGGTGCAAAACAAAAGTAATGCCTCAATTATACGTAAATTGAAACCAAATCCAATTATAAAGATTGGATCCTTAGATTAAGGATAAATAAATGACCTTAGTATATGTGAAAAATATAAATAAAATCAATTTTATTGTATATTATGTGCAAATCAATCAGAATAAATTCTCACATATTCTTGAAAAAACAACACCAATGACTTTGAGGATAAACTAAATGAATGTAACGTTTGTTAAGATTACTCTTATCAAGTTCATATCAATGACATGAGAATTTATCAAGGGAAAGATTATGTGAAGCAAATGTATATCCACACAAAGGGGAGTGGAAATTACTTCATCAATAAATAAACAGTTATTTCATGCATAATCATGGAGTAAAATATTAAATGTTTTTTGCGTAAAACCCAATGAGTGGAAATTTAAATTAGAAATTCTCTTAAAGATTTGGTAACTTAAGAAACATACAATCCATGAACAAATGATCTTACAATTAAGTTGTAAATATCAATAAATTAAACTATATTACTAAAATAATACAGTCATGGGATGTCTAAACACAATTGAAAAAGAAATATTGGAAATATATAATGAATCTCACGCGAATAAGAAGAGATATAAAAACCAATTAAATTATACATTTCCATAGTCGATGGTAGGTTAAAATCATGTATAATTTCTAAATTATTGTTATAAAATTATCAAAAAACCACATAAATAAATATTATATCCTATATGATTTTTTAATGTTGCTTTGTTAATGACATTTTAGTAGTATCATTTTTTTGGGTGTTAACTGTTTTGTTTTCCTTTATTCTGTTTGTTACGTAAGTCAAGACTGTTATGGATAGGATTTATTTTATTCATATCTAGAATGATAATATGTTATTCTACCTTATTTTTAATCCACAAATAATAATAAATCTTGAATTTTTATGATGGGAGAGGAAATTTCTTTGTGTCATAGTGACGGTAAGCTGTACATATGCACGAGAGACAATATCAATCTATTAGGGGTGAAATCGTATGTAATTGGATGTTAAGATGGAATATTATATATAGATAAAATTTAAATTCTTATATTTATTATTTACATTAGTTATAATAATTATTATACCCATCCAAATAATGATGTGTTGAATAACAAGCTACACCACGACATAGAGACGGTAAGTCGTACGTACACATGTATGATGACTTCGTCATTCATAATATACATAGAATAATGAATATGGTTGTAACATATTTATAATATCTCATTATTTTGAATGTATTGGAGTTATTATTTTATTATGGAAACAACAAAGAAATAGGGAGTGTAAAAATAAATAAATGTTGAAAGGGGTGATGAAGTAAATACCTCTTCTTCGGGTTCATCATTTTTATTTGAACAAAAAGGCTCTGTATGTTGTCTTTATGATCAAATTAAGGCCAATATATTTATTTGAGGGTAGTTGGGATGATATTGGAGCAGGTTTTAGTGGATCAAAAATACTGTGGATGTTTAAAATTAAGAGAAGGGGATGTGTCGTTTTATAATGGAGGTGAGGGTCACTTTAGGAAGAGCATAAAATATTATTTATTATAAACTCATCTTTGATGTCTAATAGGACCAAATGGATTTATTTCTATGATAATGTGGTTATGTCTCAAAAATATCTCAAAAAATGGGTTTTAGACAATATTATGTCACTATATTAAACTCATGGTTTAGATTTGAATCATGGTTAACTACTTTATCATTTAACATTTCTTCTTGTATTTTTATATTACATGGTTAAAAATAATAATATAAAATGTCAACAGAACCTAAAGTGGTTTATAAATTACATATATATCCTTATATAACTCCTTTGAACTATCCATTGATTTTTAGGAAAATTATATAATTTAATAAAATATTATTTCTTTCAAAAACTCATTTATGTCAATTTTGACTCTATTTAGTATTGGGTTTTCTAAAAGTCATAAAAATATTATTTATTGTAATAAAATATATATAATTAACACTAAAATGAAATATTAGCCACTAAAATTCTTTTATGGCATCAAAAGTTTCAATACAAATTTATTTTTAAATTTTTAACATCTATTATTTTAGTCATTTATAAATAAGGTAATTTCTGCATCATCATTATGTCATAAATAAATTTAATTATATAATGTCTAAAAATTTTAAATAAAATTCCATGATGTTTTAAATATTTTTATCTTTTTAATTGTTTTTTATAGTTGAATTTATCTTATGTGTATCCATATATTAAAAATGTATTAGTGATTAAACATTGAACATAACACCTTTAACTCTAATTTAAATAAAATATTTAAAAATGTCCCAACATAATCAAATTGGATAAAAAAGGATACTATTTTTTTCTAAGGTTGATTTTGGTAGAATTGAATTTACCCAATAGATATATTAGATGTGTTATTTTAATTATAATATCATTTTAACTTTTAATTACCCAATTTACTTTTAAACGTGTTAAATAAAAATAAAATGTTTCTATTCACCAAAAATATTTTTCATCTTATTGAACAACATTTTACTTCATGATGAGAAATTTTCCTCTTGGATTTTTTATATTCAAATCACTGAAGCGGTAATATTATATTTTGTGAAAAATTGAAAATGTGCCTATTAGTTGGGTAAAAGATGATAAAAAGTTCACTATAATTTTATATATCTAATCATTTTATAAAATGACATGAATGAATTAAATTAGACTAATTTATGTATAATTTATCTATTTTGACATTAAAATAAATTAAAATTAAAATTTATTTTTTAAATAAGATGTCAACTTTTTACAATAACATAGTTTATTTAACGATTAATTGAAAACTGAATGTTTTTAGAAGAATACCAAAAATTCATCCAAAGATAGTTTTGATATTACATATTTTAAAAATATGTCTATTTTAACAAATATATATCATATATGTTGTATTAATTAATTTAAAAAATATTCATGTTGTCCATACCAGAAATCATGTTTTTGAGAAGTAAAAACTATGAAAATATGGATACGTCTTAATGTCCAATTTAAATGTAAAAACACATCCAATGACCAAAATTTTATTAAATGATAAAAATATAATCTAATTATAATTAATAACCAATCATATTTATAGCATAACTCTATAAATTATTTTGATTAAAAAGTTTTTTTTAATTAAAATTTCTTATTATGGACTATTCATCAGAATATGAATGTTATTAGAAAAGCACCGAAAAATAAGAAAAAATAAATTTTTATGATTCTCTTCTATGAAATAAGTTTAAATTTTTATATTCAACATATAAATGTGTCAAATATTTTATTTAAAAATGGTTCCCAAATAAAAGGTGGAAAATTGCTTTTTTTAGAAATATTTCATTTATCTAAAAATTGAATTTATTCTTATATTATGTCTAAGAAACAAATAATATGGATGTTAAAATTAAATAGAGTATATAAAAATTCAAAATGCAGCTAATATTATTCTTAACCACTTTTTGAATTTCTTGTTTGATATGTTGTGGTGCACTCAAACTCCATGTTCCATGTAGCACAAGCTATTAAAGTACTTTAAAAAATAACATAATATGAAATTTTGGGTTGTTTCAAATATCGTAAAAGAAGTAATTGATTTATAATTTCTAGTAAATAGGGTGCTACGTTTTCAAGTTTAGAGTGATGAATAGAGAGTTTGATACTTTATATTGGCAAACTAGGTACTCAATGGTATTCTTGATCATTATATCTTATGGGAAATTTTGCCTTTTACTATTAACTCCAATTTTAAAACCCTCTATTATCATACTCCTTCCTAGATGAATTTGGATACCCTTATACTGGAACCTCTATATATCCAAGTCCCCTAAATTTTTATTTTTTGTTTGATTCAATTTCAATTAGTTTATTCAGCCACTCTTTGTATGACTAATGTTATGAAATACCTAATTTTGGATTTACATAATATTTTATTTATCCAAAATATCAAATCCAAAAATTATATGTTTTTTAGGTTATTAATTTCTAATGTATTCATGTTGAAACAAATGACTCCCTATAGTATGATTTCTCCTAGGGGTACATGGTAGGTGATCCTTTAAATTTTTATTCATTAATATAGATATATATTATCTATTATTCTTATCTTTGTGTGCATGTGTGTTATACATATGCCTAATGATTTATGATCATGGATTATAATATTAAGATATAATTGACCTTTATGATATGTGGTTAGGGTGTTCAATCATAATTGGGTTGACCCTAAGGATAAATAGTTTTATTGGGAAATGGATATTTTTCTTGTTTAATTAATCTAAAATAGAGTTGTTTGAGAATGTATATAATATCATATTTCAGTTGTTTCTTCTTTTGGGTAAGGTTTTCAACCGTCTACAGGTTAGAAAACGACATGGAATGATATTGGTGGGTGTAACAAAGTCAGGAGGTTGTCTGATGTAAGTGTTAGATAATAGTATTGACTATCATTGGGTACAAGTTTATATGTTGGTTATTTGATTAGATTTTAGTGCATACGTTTTTATAATATGATGAGGGTATTTATGTTTCATGTCTTATGTTATCATTATGTATTATGAATTTTTGTTATCCTTGGATTACTTTGGTATGGATTTTTGTTGTGGCTTGTTCTTGTGGGATTTTAAGGGTATTACGTTCTGAATATGTTATGCTTTATTCCTTTGATAGTGCGTGGCTCGTACTAGGGAATTTGGAAACATTACAGTTTCCTCTATATCTGATCTCTAAATAATTTTTTGACAATGTTAGGTCTTCTTGGGTATCCAATTAATTTCTAATAGGGATGATATATTATACATTCATTATTATTTGGTTTCTATTATAACCAAATTTGTATTTCATCTAACTTATGTTATTTTTTCTAGTAAATGATAGCTCCTTCAACTGGAGAAGGAATAATCTCTTAAGATCATGAATAGTGGCATCTGGATGTGTGATTAATTACATGTATTGGTTATATGTTTTTTAGTAATTTTATTACTATTTACTATATGAACTCATTTATATTGATAAATTATTTTATTAGAATATTTTTTTCCCTACCGGGTTTTATACACACACCGTACATGTGTACTTTAGTATGTGGGATGATTTATATTTTATGAATATTTATAAGGGGAAAGATCATTTATTAGGCTATTGAGAATGATGATCTTAGATTTTTAATTGGGGTTACACCGAGACATGCACTTGGATGGTATTAGAAAAATACACATATATTATTTTTCTAATTTTGTTATTCCCTTATATATGATCCATCACATATGGGGATAATATTTGGAATGAAAATTTCTATTTTCATCAACTCATTTTAGTATCAATGTGTTTCAATTTAAACGGTTATCATACATTTCTATTTTCATATTGTTCAATTTTTTCGTTATGGGTAGAATACATTATTAAAGTTATATTCCATTATGCTGAGGGAATAATATCTTCATTGTATGGTTTTTACCCTTTTTCTAGTTGAATCATGTATCAATATGGGACTAAATCATGAAAATATTGATCACACTATCATGGAATGTGTAACCCTAGATCAGTCATTATAAAATTACATTTTAATATTTTTTTCCTTATATTGTATTTATGGGGCTTAATACATGGTAGATAGAATTAATATTACATGGGTCTGATGTTATTCTTCTATTTGGAAATAAAAATATAGAATACAACCATGTTACCAATGATATTTTTTATTATTATTGGTTTTTATGGTTATAATTTCATCGAATATTTCTTAAATAATGTTTTATTTATGAGATATTGATTTTAACATTACAAGACATTTTATGTGAGTATGATCCCATGAATCATGTTTGGCATCTATATTCACATGATATGTTATTATTTGTGTTTGTATGGAAATTTTTTTCTTAAAAAACATTTAATTTATTAAATATTAACCATGGGTTATTATGTTTTTTTCACTAAAAAATTATATGTTGTAGTTTAATTAATTTGAACTCAAATTATTGATTTTTTCTATGATGATTTTATTTAAAAAACATTGATATCTGATTTGGTACATAATATATAAGATTGATCCTGATAATTATCATTGGGTAGTTTTTTCATAAGGATCTAGATTAGTGGGATGAAGTATCATCTCATGGCCTTCAAATCCTTGTTATTGTATTTTGGGTTATAAGTTAGTTATGTTTTTTATATAAGTATATCCCTATCCTTTTCAAATATTTGTATTTATAGTTGGATTGAAATAACTTTATGTTTATGTTTTATTCTTTTTATATGTTTCCCCAGAGGAAACCCATGGAATAACATAATGATATGATTAAATATATTGTCCAAGAGGAGCTTAATATTATTTTACTTCAATCTTATAAAAAGGTACGTTCAAATAATTTATTTTGGAGTTTTTATAGTATTTCAAGATATTTAACCACATTTCGATTAGGTTTTTCACCTAGTGATAATGGTAGGGGAAGAGTACAATTTCGTGAGTCCATAATGGTGGATATTACATATGTTTTCTAGATATATTATCCACATGACATATAAATAATAATATGTCCATTTGATTCACATGAATAGATCAATATGATTTGTAGAATGTTGGAATTGATCAATGCATTTGAGGATATATTGGGGATGTTATCAACCGTCATTCTTTTGGGACCTTCTAGTAGGTAATAATGTTTAATGGTTAAATATAGGTGGAATAATGTATATGAATATAATGCTTTAAAAGATAATTTTAAATAATCTTTTTCCTTTAGACAATGATATTTTACCAAATTAATGTTCTTACATAATTCCGTTTCAGATTGATTTCAATAAAAGATTATGCCAATATATTATATGAACTACATCTACATTATCTATTTTTATCGTAGAATTAAGATTATAAATAAAAATATATATAGGACTTTACAAAATAAAAAATTAGTAGAAAATGATGTTAAATATAACATTTTATTCATTGGTTTTTAATAAGAATATAATTATATGAAAGGTACTCATATGAGGTTTTATAACATGTTTTTTTCCTTTTCAAGGTAATGGATATATTTTCTGATATTGGTTCAGGTGGTATCTCTTAAATTGATATTAAAAAAAGATTTGAGAAGATATTCCATTGAAGTGGGAAATAGTTGGGTTACATAAATGATTATTTTTTCCATCCTTTCACATGAGTTTCAATTATATTTTATCATTGTGGGATACTAGATAATTCTTTTTCTATGTTTATAAAACCACTGAGTTATTTTAATACTTATGATTATATGGGACACTTATAATGTCAATGTTGGAGGTTACCATGGTATGGTATTGGGTGAGTCTTGGGTCAGACTCATGATACTCAAACATGGTTATGGAGTCTATATAAGGCTTATATTAGAGATTTATCATGAAGCTCATGGTATATAGGTGGATAATAACCTTAGGGGAGGAAATATAAGAGCATTAAAGGTAATTTTCATATGGTACTCAGGGTTCTTGGGAGAAAATATGTTGAACTAATGTTGGTAGCATTTTTTTGATATAACATGTTCTATCTAATCTAGGTGAGGTAACCTCATGATTTAGTGGTATGTTTTTGTCCCTTTTATACAATTTTATGATATTTTAATGTAAGGGCCACCCATTAGTTCAATTATAATAGATTCTTTTTGTTTTAAATCTTATATTGGATAATTATACTAAGATTTTGATTCTATATACACGTCCAAGAAATTGATTGGATCCGGTTAAGAAATTCCCTCGGTGTTCTATAGTTGTTAAATGATATGTTCACTTATGGGATTTCATTATCCCAGATATATCTTGTTTTAATATTATCATTAAAATGGATTAAATTATGGAATTTTTTAATGAAATTGGTACCTATTGAAATAATTTTCTATTCATTTATCCCATATAATATTGGAATACATACAGTAAGGAATGAAACATTGACGGATTCTATAATGGACCTGGTATTACCCAATTAGGATAATTTTTTAAACTGATTTTTAAGATTTTCATCATTGTGGAGGAGGTGTTGGCTTCAACTAATTTCTTTTGATGTGAATTATTTTCAAGGCCTATTAAATTGTAAATCTATTTGACTTTCTCCTAAGATGAACATTATTTCATTATAAACAATAAGATAGGATTTTAGCCTTTATTAATACACTATTATCATATTGAACATGCTAAACATAGAGAGTTTAATATTTATATTGAGTAACTTATATTAAAGGTTTTTATACATCCATGAATCTCCACGTGGGATGATATAGTATATTTTATTAGAAAGGAAACAATATATTATGATTGTGAGTATCTCATTTGAATATGAATTAGTTATCATGATTAATATGTATCCAATGACAAAGTTATACAAAATAGACTATCATTTTAAGGAAACCCCCATGTTCTTCATGTTTGATCTATTATTAGACTACCATAATCTATATGTTATGATGAAAGATATTTTTTTGATGGATTGACAAAGAATTTATATTATATATGAGTTATTTATTATATTAATCAGCCATAAAAAATAGATAATAGTGTTCAAGGATCTAATGAATATTCTTTTCCATAAATAACATAAATCCCTTATTATACTGTTATTTAATAATATTATGATATTTTCTCTAACGGAAAAGATACATTAGGATAACATAAGATTTTTATTATATATAAATCATTAAAATCAACAATATTATTGATCGTGTAGTTCTATTTATAGTATAATCTTGTTCTCTTCCACTGATACATCATAACGATGTATATGATCTTAATTGATCTAGAGAATGTGGTAGCAATGAAATATTTTTCTTAACACATGATTGAGTTGGATATCAGTAGTATTCGTATATTTTATAGGTAATCTAGATGATTCATTAAATATTTATCCCACTTCATAATGTCTATGATGTGTTTAATAAATAAATTGGTAAAATTTAAGTGGAAAGATCAATATGATTCTATATTTCAAGATTTAAAAGGTAGATTAGAATACCATCTAAATCTAATTATTATTAAACCTAAAAGGGATAAATCATGTATTATAACACATTAATAGTTGGATTAAGGGATACTTTGAAACATGAGAATAATATAGTAATTTATGGATCTCTTTATCTTCATGCACATTATAGTCACTACTTTAATTTTTATTTAGATCATGTTTTCATGGAGCATGATCTATATTGTTGGTGTGACTTTCTCAATAAAGATATATTTCTAGTTTATATGGGTCTAGAAAACTATTGGTTAATATTCACAGAGGAGGATATGTTGGAGGTTTTTGGAGTAACTCTAAAATTTATATATGGAGATCAAATATTCCATATGAAATGAGGACATTGAGTTAGATTCTAAAAGATTGAATTCACCTGAGTATGTGGTGAATGAGTCTAGTAATAAATTTAATCTGATGAGCCTTATCCATGAGTGACATATAATTATTAATAAGGTGGGAATGGGGATACATATGCATATCTTGATCGTACATTTTCATTGTTAAACCAACTAATGACCAAACAAGAGAGGAAGTAAGTTTTTTTTTGGAAATGAGAGATTGTATCTTTGATATAAGCCCTATTATTGGGTGGAACCATAAAAAGAGTAAAATACATTATATAAATTAAAGGGTGGTAGTTCCTACTTCAATGAGGAATTAATTTTTGAGATACACACATGCCTATGGATGGGTAGTACGACTATATTTAAAAAAGGAATATCATGATATTAGGTGCTACCTATGGTGGTACATTAATTGATAAATTTCTTATTAAATCATCTACCATTGGGTAAACCTATAAAATCAGTGTCTATCAGGGTTATATCATCCACATATAGTGCCTACCAAGAATTTGGATGATGTGACTATGGAATTTTTAATTGTGATATTTAGATCAGTATTGGGTTATAATAAATTTTGGTAAGCAGTAGATTAGATGATGATAATCACTCGCTTAGGTAACATCAAGGTGACATAATCTATAAAAAATTATTTTGGTTGTGTATATTCATATATAATACATTTATGTAGAATTTCGATTATTACACTATCATATCAAATTCTGTTTTTTACATCACAATTCTATAATGGGTTCAGAAGTCCAATTGGGACTCAGAAAAAGCTATGTACATCATATGATGCAAATAAAGATAGGTTGTCTATGATGATGATTTATAAATTATTGGATGTTATATTATATGTAATATTATACATATGTGGATCTTTGATAAGACCAAGGGATCAAATACTGAAATTTAATAGTATGAGACACAAAATACTTGGTTCTCATCCACCAAGTACCTGATTGAATATCTAACAAGAATGTAGCACCAAATATACATTTAGTTATTGGTGGGCATTTATTGGGTGGTTATTGGGGAATTTTGAGCCTAGTGAAGACAAATTTGTACATGATTGACTTATAGATTATAATAACTTATTTTTATTTTGGTTTCTGACTCTAAAATACGAATTCAACCATGATCTTTTTCTATACTCACCCAATATAAATTTCGATTCCCTTCAGGATTTTCATTATTATTATTATATCCTGTACTATGTCTCAATTTTTTTGTTTCATTATGAAAATTTGAAAAAATTGAAATGGTAATACATTAATGGGGATTAATGTAGTGTAACCCAAGAGAGTGGTTAACCAAAATATTATCACATTGATGTTGAAGGGAACATAATATTGAAGATACATGGAATGTCTTATTATTATTTCCACTTGAAGATATGTAATCTAACATCATAATACATTCTCATCCAATATATTGATCCATTGTGTCATATTTAAGTAACCCCTACATTTCATCATTATATATGAAAATAACCAACTCAATTACATCATATCATTCTAGAAAATGAAAAAAAGTTATATTTAAAAAATACATATGGTAATGTTATTGAATATACACCAATAAATCCCACCATGTAATGCTTGATCCTATATGACTAGTCGATTTCCCACTCTATTATACACAATAGAAGACATGATCATTAATCAATAGACATACCATGTGATACAAATCTATCTCATAAATCCATTTTTGTATGAACCTTTTGTTCACATTATTTTTGTTTTTTGGTGGATACTAGAGGATACAATGTCCCCCCTCTCTATTATAATTTTTTAGGGAAGTTTGGTCATATCACAAGTGTTTAAGATAGTAAATTTTATATTATGTATTGACAAAATATACCATAAAAATGAATGGGTAATAAATTTAAATTAATTATTGCCTAATGAGGTATACCTATTCATATTAGTATTCTAATCCACATAGATTAACAAAAAACATTATGAAAATCTGACATCACATTGTCAATATTCATATTGTGAGATGTTGTTATTGGTGAAACCATATAGAAAGAATCTAATAAAAATTTGTACTATAGGGTTGGATGTCCAAGTGGTTACCTAGGTGGTTCAATAAAAACATTTAATATTAACATTCTTGGAATATTTAAGCCATTTATTCCTATTATATGTTATATAATTACTTAAATTACGTGGTTATAGAGAATCCTCTATTCAATATAGCATTATCAGTTTTTATAATACCATAACATGCTTTCAAAATTGAAAATAACATTTTAAAGGTTTAAAACATTCATATATGACAATGGATAATTAATTAATAACTTTTACTCAATTTTTGATCATATAATTATCATTCATGTGAATAATTCAACTCACTTACATGGTGATAACAAAGAATTCATCAACATGCACCTATTCAACCATTTAAAATATTTATTGTTTATTAGCACCTACAACCCACTTGGAGAATCTATTTGGGAGGATAAATATCATGATTTCGATATTATTGAATTGGTATCCTATGGAGTATATAGAGCACCCACTGAGGAATGATTCCAAAATATGATATATCCTCACTATGTAATCCAACATGTGTTGTTCAAATATTTGGTAATGTATCCTTTTGGTTTTATCCAATGACATGAGGTAGTAATATCGTTTTTGTGTATGGAATAAAAGGTATGTCCAAATGTCCACCAGAAAAACAAATCCCATAGAGTTTATCCACTTATATTATAACATGAAAATTTGGATTTCATGCTTAAAATTCCATAAACCATACCAATATATATATATATATATATATATATCCTTCTTCCAATGTTATTGAGAGTTTCCTCTAGCACATCAAGTGGTATTGACCATCCCAAGATAATCTTAAACGAAATTACATTTAATTTTCTCATTATTTTTCATTTATATTATTTTCATTTTGAACAATGTTAATTGACATCGATAACAAGACAATGATGATCAACACAATCCTCTGACAAAATATTATGAATCAGTTCTTCTATTTGACGATGCATATGAATAGTCTAATGATGGTCCCCTAAAAATAGTTAACATCAATCCTCATATTAAAAAGTGTTACACCAAGATTTCTAAATGTAATACATTTTTCAATTATCAAATAAAATGTCAAATTATATTAAATTTAAGGGTTGAGTGTTTAGAGGGGACATACACAGTAATTTTTCTCGTGTTTATCTTTTAACTAATCAAAATATTAATAATCTCATTTATTTTTTTTAAATAGTTGATGGTATTATTATATTTGTTTTGAAAAATAACCATGTATGTAATTAATATTAAATGGAAAATATAAGAGGACCTATATAGTCCATAAAATCTATTAACTATTCTAACATTCAATATGAGATTTATAATTCCACTAAAAACTACCTGCACTAAGACAAACAATCATGGTGATAAAGGATCCCCCTACATTAATCCATACATGAAATTTAAGAATATAAAACTTTACACAATTGAGAAAATAAGAATCATGGTGAGGATTATAAGTGATAGATATGGTCACAAACCCACATTGAGATTCCAAGCCACTACATTTCATTAATAGTGTAGTTCCTCTCAATTATATCATACATGTTTCTACATGTCCACATTAAGGATTATGTTTTAACCATTATACATCTATTTGTGATTGTCTACAATTTATTGAGACAAAAAATTCCACCTAGAATTCTCAAAATGTTAATAAATATGATTTTATTTTTAAAAGAGAATGTTAATTCCCCAATTTTTCATTTGGTATAAAATTAGGTCTCTATTAGTTTTATACTTCAAATTAGAGTAATAATAATTTTATAAAATTCTTACTCATTTATTTCTCATGTTATTTATTCATAATTCATCTCAGATATTTTAATTAATGGGTTATTTAGGTTTCTTATTTATTGTGGTTGGATCCTGAACAAAATGAATCCATTTATAAAATTTTTACTGAGTAGTAAAATGTTTTTTGCCTTTAAAAAGTTTAATTGTTTATTTGGGTGGATATTAACTAATATAATTGTGGGTGAATTCTATTTTTACCATTGGTCCCAATTATTTAGTTTTATTAGTTAGTCTGTCCATGATAGAGTTAACTCTTTGGAGTAGGTTTTTGGTTATTCAAACAAAATTATGATGATTATATGGTGAATACAGTGGATTCATCATGGGATATCCATCATATTTAATTAAGCATAAAATAAGTTATTTTTTCTAGTTATTGATATCGTATGATAGTTTTATTATTTTTTGAGTAAGGTATATGACACTCAACATGTGAAAAATGTGTAATGAATGAGTTTATTGAGATTAAATTGTGTAAGAGGTTCTGTGATATAAGAGTTGGCCAATTGGAATATAATTATTTTAGAGTTTTTAAGATAGTTTTTGTTATGTGTTATTTTGATCATAGGTGGTTATTAAAATATCATTATTTTGATTGTCTAATTAATGTATTATAATTATAATTCAGGGATGGAGTTATGTCATGTATTCCTCTTTTTAATATTGGGATTTTGGATACTACATGTGGGATGGTGTTTGAATTACTTTTCAATGGATGGATATATTGCACCTTATTTCACATAGAGTTATTATATATATGTTTAATTTTGTCACAAATTTCTTTGTGTATTTTTTTACATGGAAGATAGGTTCTGTTATGCCTTCCTCTACATTTTCACCCAATATGATATATTGTATATATTATTATTTCATTATTATTTGTTACCTATTATAGATATTATTTTCTTTATATTTTTTAATATTGGATTTATCCTTGTACGGGAAGATCCATTCATCTAACAAATATCTTATGAGGTAACATCCGGGTTTATAGTGGCCCAGTAAATTCATAGGGGCACGATTTGGTTGTATACTTGTTATTTATTTAATTATAATTCACTACACATAGTCACATATACCACCAGATTATGATAATATCCCATTATAGTTGTCTTATATGGTTTCATACTCACTCATTTTATGATCACCTATGTGAGCATTCTAATTTTTATATATGGTATTTAGATAACAGTATACCACTTTGATAGGTAACTGATCATAACGAGCTTAGAGTAGGATTGAAATTGTTACCAATACATGATCTAGAATAATTCTTATTGTGGATCCTAATGTAATCATTTATTTTTTTTGATATTTACATGTATATGGTCTGCCACCTTTGGGGATCCTCCTATAATTTATCATATATATTTTCATGGGATTAATTTTTATGTAACTTTTTTTATCATTTATATGGTTTACATGAATTTCTGATTTCATACTATGATCTTATCTCTTAATGGTTATCCAAATTTATTATAATTATTTTTCAGGATACTAATGCTATAGTGTAGCATTCCTAAATATTAAATGAGAACATTGTTTGATTATGTATACAACATGAAACAACGAGCTTAGAAAAACAATGAAATATTATTATTATATTATCATTATATCATATAAATTGAAATGGATGGTATAAATATAAGTAACATAATTATTTAATATATATAACGGTGATAATAAATGTAAATTTATTGATGACATCTTAGGAAATAGGAACACTATTTTTTATAAAATAAATATATGAACAAATTTTTTTTATAAAATATTTTTTTATTGAATGAATATCATAAATACATATTAGGAACTATTAAATTTTATTATATAATAAAAATATAAAATCTTAAATAATAATTTTCAAATAATACTACAATGAATTATTGGGATTTTTCTAAAATAATTAATTTTCTAGTCAGTAGTGAATAATACTTATTTTTATTGAAAAAAAATAGTTTTTGATTCATCGCTATAAAAGATTCATTATTTTCTTTTTTTCAATGTATCATATTTTCTATCATATTAATAATAAATAAATTAAATTCATTATAAGAAAATTGTTTCAATATTGTATAAAAATATTTATTATATATTAAACTCCATTTTTTTCAAACAACTATTTTTCATTCAATTTTATATTTTCATATTCATATAATTTTTACCAAATATATAATTATAATATTGTAAAATTAATTCCATATTTTCAATAAGGTGGTAGTATTTCTTAAACTATGTTCCTATTATTTTAACCTATGTGTATAATAACCTAGGAAATTTTTTTTACCCCAACAAATGTAATATTTGTTGATTCTAGTTAAATATATTTTGATAATGATTAATATTAATTATTAATCATTTCATTATTTATTATAATACTATAATTCATCTTTAATCAAAAAAATTTCCAAAATATATTACATTTTTAAATTGTCTATTATTTTGATGTTTATAATATTTAGTTAAAAGATAAAGCATAAAATGTCACTTTCATACTTTTTATATCAGTAATATTATTTGATGTGGAGAATAAAAATTATATTTTCTTATAAATGATTTTTAGAACTATGAATTAATATTCTTATTTTGAAATTTTATTTTTTATTTTTAATGATGAAATATTTACCCCAAATTCTTACGTGACACAGGAATATTTCTTGTGCATGAAGTAGATTAATTAAGAACATTTTTTAAAAAACACTAAAAATAATATATTATATTTAATAAACATACTAAAACATGAGTTTTATAATTAAATGTGACATATTTTATAGATTTTATATCTTTATATTAGACAAAAATTATTTTTTTTTCAAAGTAAAATTTTGAGAGTAGTTCTTAAATTTGAATTATTTCTATTTTTTGTCATATAATAATTTAATAAACTATTTAAAAATAATAAAAACAAATAAATACTATTTTATGGTTTCTAAATGGTTTTAAATTTCACCCCTTTTATATTTATGTTAAAAGAGTTCATTATATGTAATATTATGAACCTTTATTTTTGAAGAAGTCATTACCACAGTTAAGGTTGCAATTCGTTACCTAAGGGGTCCAAACAAAAGATATTATATAAATTTATAACTAAACCAATAATAAAGTGATATTATTAGTATATTAGGACCATAAATTTATTATATTTTAATCCATGCCATTTTGGAACCATTTAACATGAGTTAGAAACATATTATATCATAATACTACTTTTATTTCAAAAAATTGACATTAATAATATTCTATATAAAATAATATTTTATTCAATGATAATAACATCAAAAAAACATAATATTCATCCTTTTGAATGATATCCGTTTGTAAATAAGAACCATTTTCCATTTATGAGTAAATATTCATTCAATGTTAACATTATTATCCTTTAAATATTTAATATCATTGATATCACAATAATTATGAATATTGTTAGCAAGGGGTAAAACATAGACATAAGGTTAAAAATATTATTTTTTATTTGGTGAGTTTATTTCGACTCATATTATCCATTTATTATTTATATATTAACTTTTATCCATTTTCCCTGAAATTTTATTTATATTAATGAATTACTTTATGTAATTCTCTAGGGGTCTTCCACTCACTTATAAAAGGAATCCTAATATCCCCTATTATTAACAATGATACATCCTTATATCTGTAATATAACAAACATAATACCTTCTTATCATAATTCACCACATCCTAGATCATCTAGTCTAGATAAAATACAATCTTTCCAAATATTAATACATATTCCAAATGTGATTTATCCACAAAGATTTATATCTATTGACTATGTATTTTCAATTTTATTTCATATAATTCCTCTTATACATATATAGAACCTCTAATCCAAAAATTAATTCAGTTTATAGAATATTATTAATTATAATTTAGATAATTTAAGAATCATGATCCACCTTCTTCCCATATGTTGGAAAATGGTAATGTTTCTATTGTGTGTATGTGGAATACATCTTTCAGAAAGTTTTGTGATTCATTTTTCAATTCCATTTTACATGGTTGGTATTAAAAACCATTTAGTGAATATATGTGATATATATTATATACTAATGATTATTTAAATTTCAAATATTATTTAACTTTATTTCATTCCATCCATTGAAAATTTAAAACAATGTTCATGCCTATATATGACCTGTAGTCTCAATGAATTGTGTAATAATAGGGATATGATCTGAGGATAATATATATATTATTTATCATATTTTTTTATAGTTATTATTATTAAATATCAATGAAACTCTTTTTCTTTTCAATGAGTTATGTTATGATGAATGTTTTTATGATCACTTAAAAATATATATATTAATGAATTTTTGATTATGTGATGGATGGTCTAGAAATTAAATATACCTCTAATTAATTGATTAAATATTATTGTTCATTGAGATTAATGGGTACACATTAGGTCATATAAGGACCAAAATAGTGTGCATGGAAGGTTATACCATGACTAAAAGATGGTACATGAGTGGATATCCCAATGTCGAAGCAGGTACATAGTGAATTATCAAAATAATTACATTTAAAAAATTTATTTGTGGGAATATATGAAATAATTATAATTTTATAATGGTTATTCCTCATTTATAAAACTATTTTATGACATCGTCTAATTATGATTTTCTATTCCCATGTATCATGTTCTTTGATCTCATTATGATAATGTCTTACTAACTACCAGGATTTATTCCATGACTCTTGGTTATGATATAATATATTCTGGGAATGATTCTCAATGGTTATTTTCATGCTCTAATTCTTCTTATATTCATATCACGTTTAATAGATCATTGAAATCTCCCATGTTTACCTTGACTAAGCATATAATCTCTCCCTTTTTATGTTTTCTTTTCCCAAGTATATGATGAAATGTTTTATATATTTTTTTCCTATGAATGGTTCTATCCATGAAGAACTATGTGTGATATGTTTTTGATATATTAAGAACATATTGTTTATATACTAAATTTTACAAGGAAAATAATGATTTATGGTTCTGGAAAGGAATGTAATGTTATATAATGAATATTTATATAATAAGATGTAATATTTATCAATAAGAATTATGGTTCACTATATTTTGTATTAGGATAGGTTTTATTCAATATTTAGAAATTAAGATTAGCGAACCATATTGAAAAACGTATATATAAGTCTATGTATAAGATAACATCCTAATGCTTTTATTGGGAGAATATTATGTTCTTTTCCTAGAAATGCATTCCTTCCTACATTCTATAAGTGACTTTGGTTTTGTTCTAATTTCAACTAAGGGTAATAAAACATATATTAGTTAGTTATGTATATATTTTTCAACATTCTAGTGCACAGTGTCTGTATCCTTACTTTGATCCATGTTTTCCACCCCAATGGGATATTATGGGGTTACATGAAATTTTCATCATGAACCATTATAATGGATTTGAAAAGATGACAATGAAGGATGTCCTAGGTTAAACCTATGGTTTCATATTATAAAATATGTTTTTATGATTTATATATCTTTTTGAATAATTCTGTATGACTATGTTATTAATCATGTTGATGAATGTAGCTAAGATGGTACTTTTGGGTTTTAGTTAATCGCTCAATGCACGGGGAATCATTCTTACGTATAACAAGATATATAATAGAATGATTTTTATCTTGATAAACCAAATGAAATGTGAACTATAAGGATATGACTTATCATTATCATAATCATATATTGGATAATATAATTAACAGTATCATCTTTAGTGAGTTTTTGGACACACCTAATATAATAAAATGGAATGTTAGGGAGACTACTGATGGTAGAGAATTCAACATTCAATATATAAATCCTGTTGTAATAATAATTATAAGAAATCTCTAAGATTAAGGATATGGTTTATTATGTATGGAATATATGATCACAGAGACATTAATTATCAAATAGAAAATAAGTGTTAGATTGAGGTAAATGATGTTTATAACGTGGAACCATTTATAGTTCATTGTCATATGAGTGGGGAATATGTGATTTATAAAATCCAATTAACTAATATAGATGTTAACTGCTAGAACAAGTTGGAAACTATTCTATTACAATAATAAATGTGAATGGATTGAAGTATTTATGTATTTCTATTTGAGAATTATGTTTTAGAAGTTTTATATAAATTTATTTATGGATATAAGAATTATGAACATATCAGAATTATTTCATAGTCATTTTGATTTATTTATTTTAAAACATTTTTTAAATGATATTTATAACCAATAATAGTGATTTAATGTTTAAATTCCATTTTTTTAGATGGGATAAAGAGATAATTGACATTGATTAATTAAATTTTATATTATTGGAGCCATTAAAATTGGTTAATGATTTAATTAAAATGTTATTTTTGTATTATTTATTGAAGTTTATTATATATATTTATTTATTGAATATATCAAGTAGTATATTATTTTATATGATGAATATGTAGTGTGCTTATTTTTGGAATTATATATTTTTTCATATGAGGTTACCATTAGTTTTATGGAAACTGTCATGAGTTTATAAGTTTTTAGTTTACAATAAGTTCAAAGGAATAGATATCCATTAAGAGGGATTAAGTGATGTTAATTTTAGGTGAATTGAATTTTTTATAAGTAACTGTAATAAAAAATGAATTGAAGCATAAAAACTCATTTTATTTACTATATTATTTGATGTTATGTTAATTTTATAATTTAATATAGATGATGATGATGGTTGAAAAATAATTCTTTAATAATGATATATTTCTCGATAATTTATGTCCAATAATAATATTTCCTTTCAAGTTTATATCTTAATATGATTCATGATATTTTGGAACATTTGTGTATACTATAATATTATATTGTGGTTTATCAAGGGGAATAATGATATAATAATAAATATTTCATTTAGATGAAATATATATAACCTTAATGTTTAATATGTTATTTACATGAAATATTATTTGGGAATAATGCGATTAAAATTTTTAAAATATTAATTGAATATAATCATATAGAATTTTATGTTATCAATTTATTTAATGTTGAGATTATTTTGATTGTAGGGTTATATATGGAAATATTATTGTTTAAATCTCACATAAGAGATTAATATGAATGTTTATTCATTTTGGGAATTATCTTATGTTACTAAAGAAGCTTTTTTTGTTAATTTATAAATACATTCATAATATATTGATATCCATTTATGAAATCATGTGATGTAATAGAATATGATTTTATTGATTTACAAATAAAGTATATCTAATTAATAATCATTCTTTGGAGGAAGAGATTGTATTTTTTTGGATAAATGATTGATGAAAGAAATTTTAATTTTCTAGTAAATATATTAACTTTTATTCCTAGTCTATAAAGTAATATATTTCTTCCAATCTTGTATAAGGATCATGAAGAATTAATAATTTCCTAATACCATTATTTCTAATGAATTGGTGGTATTTTTCCCACATCCTTGGTTTTTGGTATTGCAGTATTTAAATTTACGACCATTCACGTTCTTATAATTTGATCACTATCACTATACCTAATTATTTGGACATTAATTTTACACAATTTCAATATTTTTACTTTCCATTATTTTTACCTGGTTTTATGCTTTCATATGTGTTGCTCAAGATTTCCTTTGTATTTCTCTTTATCACATTTCCATTTGTTGTTTTATTAACACCATTTATTATGTGGGTTTCAACAATTGATTTTTTAAATATAAAACACTTGAATAACAATATAAAATTCAAATTATTAGGATACACTTTATTAAAGGGGATAGAATATAACACCACTATAGTATCAAAGAACATTATGTTCGATATCATAAACCACATGAAACATCATGCTGAAATGAAAATTTTAATATTATTAACTTATGATCATTATAACATATCCATTTAATTGGTGGGTATCGATTTGGTAAAGAAATTTATTAAATATATAAAGAGGTCGTATTACATATAGATTGTACTGATAAATCCTTAAGAGTAAGCAATCAGTTCTTGGGTAAATTTAACTCAATAATAAATGTTTTCTTAATTTTTTTTATTAAAACAATATTATAAATTATTTTACTAAATTTATGAAATTTTATATGAAATATTAATATAATTTTTAAATAATCATTTAAAAATTAATATAGGGTTATTTTGTGGTATTTTTCTAAAAATTTAAATTTTCTTATGAATAGTGAAACATACATTTTTTTAATTGAATATTGTAATTTTTTCAATAACTTCTATAGTAACATTCTATTTTTAATATATTTAAAAACTAAATTTTAATCTCCCATGTAAGAAATATTGTAATTAATTTCATTTGAACACATTTTTTGTCGAATTAGGTATAAATATATTTTTATACAAAATATTGCAATTTTTAAAAAAAACAAATTGTCTCATTTTAATATTATTTTAAAAAAATATTTCTTAAAATTATAACAAATTTATATTAACAAAATAATTATTAATAACTATGAGGCCAAAATCTGTTAAATAGTCCCCTTTTATTTTCTATCAATATGAATATTAACCATTGTTAATTTTCATTGATAGTATAATGGAATAATGGTTTAATTAGGTATACTACTAATGTTTTAAGGAATCAAAATCATTCAATATATTATTTAATGTTATTATTATATCTATTCCATTATCATATAAAATTAACAAATATGACCTTCAATTCATTTTAATTTGATTTTGATCTTTATAATATTTATGTTAAACAAAATGTCAAAATGTTACTTTCTTGATTTCTAAATACATAATATTATTATATTGATAAATTTAAATTATTTTATTTTATAAATGTTCAATTTAAATATTGATAATTGTTTATCATGGTAATTTAATTTTCATTTTTAATGATTATATAATTCCCTTAAATACTTACGCAACACTATCATAGTTCATGTGAATCCTATAGAAAAATCCTGTAAAATATTTTAGCATTTATAAAAATATTTTTTATGTGTTTTAAATTGTTTTAAAATTTAAAATGATATATATAACCTATTATAGATGTTTTAATGGTTTATATTCAAATTAAATTTGTTTTATGTTTTTGTCAAAGGTAAATTTTTATGTGTTGTTCTTAAAGTGAAATTAATAGTTCTTATTATAAAAATATATTTTATTAAATTATTAAAATATCAGATAAATATTTAAATAGAAAATTAGTGATTAAAAATGGTCAGAAATTTCATCCATATTATCACACCCTAACTTCTTTATAAATTATTTTATATTATAAATTATATCTTTCTGTTACCCTCTCCAAGGTATAGGGCGAGAACAAGTCTAATATTATTAATGTTTAATATTTTTGTTTCGTTTTAGAATAGTTCATGGGAACCAAACAGATGGTGGTAGTCGTGCGGTCGTTCCATGTACCTATGTAGTTATATAAAGTTTAATATAAATAAAATGGCTTAAATGTTTACACCATAATAATGATAAAAATTACTATTGAGTAGATAATATTAATATTATTATTATTGGTAGTGTTATTATTGTCATTAATAATATTAATATGATATGGATGTAAAATGATTTTTCAAAATATTTATGAATAAATTATTACTATGAAAGTTATTAATGTTATACAATTATAAATGTACTTTATTTTTGAAAAAAGGGTTATAATATGAATGAGATTATGATTTATATTCTTCTTACATTTATTATAATTATAATTATGTTATTATTTATATTAAGATAATGATGATGATGAATATTATTTTTATTATTAATATAATTTTTTTTCATTATTATTATTACCACTAATATTATTATCAAAATTAATATTAAAATTTGTATTAATTTATGATTTTAATTTTTTAAATTATTTATTTTGGGAAGTACCTAGGTCCATCACCCCCTCAATCACCTCCAGGGATTGCTACCCTCCCCTAGTATTCTACCCCTCACACTAACCCTCTTTTGCCTCACCTCCAACGGCTATCCATCCAACTCCTCATCCAGCACCCTCCTCCATGAACCTCACCCCTTGCGGCACTTCATATCCCATCAGCCTTACCCCCTTTTTCACACACTATTCGGTGTTCAGCCCACACCATACTCCTCCCTTGGAGAGGTTTAACCGCCCCCTTCCAGCTCCCTCTTTATAGGCCAGATTCTCCCCTTTTCTACATGGATTCCGTCATGTTCGTCCATGTATAAATTTCTCCCTCACTTTCTATATTTTCTTCATCCTTTTCACAGACCTCTGTATCGGCCGAACACTTGTATTATGGTTAACCAATTTTTTATTTGTTTCATCTAAATTTAGGTTTCATGGAAGTCCCATCAGATCCATTTTTTTGAGTTTTGGTGTTCGCTATAGATGGTGAGGTCTTTTGTGTTGTTTGGATTCACCAACACCATCCAAGGTGGGGTCTTATTCTTTTTATATTGATTTTATCCATCCAATTTAGATTCTTATAGTGTATATGAGTCCCTAGTAAATTAATTCAATGTTTTTATTTTATTTTCTACCTTAATTTTCGTTACCTTTTTATGTTATAATGAATTTTGGTCAACGACATAGGGCACACACGCGTATAATTAAGGTATATACATATATAGTATATATATGTCCTCTATGTATGTATTCTGTCATTGAGTATGAAATAAGTGCTTTGTATTATAGATATATGAATGTATATATACTTTGTACATGTGAGGGTTGGCCGATTACGAGTGTTCACCACCTTTTTTATCTAGTTCCAAAGTTTTCTGTGTGACTTGGTTCCTCATCGAGGTGGGAATTTCCATCCTTTCACACATCTGTAGTATTACATATGCACTTATATTATTTCATTTAATTCAGAAATGGTACTCTCACCTTTATAATAATGGTATTTTATTCATTGGGATGTTTTTTTCTGGTTATAATTGTTAAAAACATATTTGAAATAGTTCCTTGGTTATGTTTAGGAGTTTCCATGACCGTGGTCCCATATTTAATCCATTTAATGCTTTTTTATTAATTAAATGTTATATTATATTTCTAACCTATATTAGTTCTATATTTAACTCATGGCACTATTTTTATCTTTAATGAATTGATTAATAATGTGTTTTAGGATTCTCTTATATTTATTCACATGATTAGTCATTGCCAACATAGTTGGAACTGAGTTCCTTTATCTTCAAATGGAATTGTTAAATGTGTTGAGTGGTGTTCTCTTGTTGAATTTTTTTTTGAGAGTCAATATTTTCGATGAAATGATTTTCTGTCTCCTTGGATGTTTGATGTTCTACTAGATGTAGGCAAACCCATCGGTGGACTAGGTGCACACATGGACATGTCTTCAAATAAAGATGGTGCATTGAATGTATATTCCTCTCAAAACATTAGTTTTCTTAGGTGGTTATTTTTTTCAAATTTTTGTTGGAATCTTCATGCGTCACATTAAATTTTATTGGAGATAAGTCCATTAGTTTATGTCGGTTTTTCCTTTGAGGTAAGTTTTGTTGAGTGTGTGGTGTATTGGGTCGTTTGGTTTGTTATTTTTTCTCATGAAATTTTACATAGTATTACAAAAGTTGTGTTTAGAGTTGTTTTAAAACAATTTATTTAGTATTTTCGTAAATTCATTTGATTATGTTAAACTAAACTCCTGATTGACAACTCTAAGTGTTTTGTAACGTGGTTTTGATAACCAAATGAAGTGACGGACTGATTATAAATTTGTATGTTTAAAATTTACACACACACACACACATATATATATATGTATATGGGGAGCTCTAATATAGGGTAACACTTTATGGTAGAATGATTAAGAATGTTTTTTTTGGGTAGGAAAGTGTTGTGATGACATGGTAAGGTGTGTCTGACATTTAAGGGCCTCCAACATACACCGTATTATTATTATAACCATTGTTTGTTCTAGGTAATCCATTAGTTGATTGAATGATTATTTCTTACCATCCAAGGTAATTTGGGTTGGTACCCACTGGTAGGTATACGGGCCAGATGGGGAGTGTCATTGATTTCATTTTCCGTGAGGTGGATTAGTTGGTTATAGACTGTGGGTCGTCCACATACCCTGACAGTTGGTTCTCAACTGAGTACACACAGGGGTCTTCTAGGGATGTTTAGGATCACCCACGGTAACATAATTATTTACATTTATTGTCTAAATTCAACTATACTAATTATTTTACTCATATCTTGAACTATTTACATATTTTACATTAGCACATCCTTTGTCTTTCTATCAAGGTTTAGTTTATAAAAGGAAAAATAGTTTTGGGAATGGTATGTAGAATCTTTTGGGTTTACTTTAAATGGGAAAAAATGGTACTCATTATAAAATGTGAATAACCTACTATAGTACTTGTATTTCAGGCTTCTCTTTATGGACTACTTCAGAAAATGGATCTTTTGGATTCGGTGGGTTATTACTGCATCCATACTGAGCATCTCAGTGCTCACTCCTATTATATAATTCCATAAGAAGGTTATGTTTATTGTTCAAGTTCATAGTTCATCTACTCAATGTTAGAGCAGACTTGGTTCTCATTTTGGTGGTGACATGAACGGTCACAATGAGGTATGCATATTTTATAATATTTTCACTGCTAGATTTATTTTCTTATATTCAACATTTATTTATTTGGATATCTATTTTTTTATGTTCTAAATCATTACCAACTATTATATTTGGAATACAGGAACTAGTTTCCATCCCGTGGTGTTCAGGAATGCCCCTTGGGACATGTCGTAGGCCGGCTCGGGTGACCGGTATAGGGTCAAACCGGGTTTACTCATGAAAAAATGGTATCATAGGTGACCCTTGCTTTTTTAAGATGTCTGGTAGATTGGATTGGGACTATTGAGACTTGGGAGGTAGGTGCGGGAAGAGCATTGCGATCTCTTTCTCGCACTAATCCTCGATTTTCTAAGCATAGACTGGGATTAGAGTCATTTTTCTTGAGATATTTTGGATTGAGGGATGAAAATAGTGGTGAATCATGTTATATTGGGACATCATGTGGGGTGGTGACCCATGTAGATTCCATGTTCCTAGTTCAATGTTATCTTAGTGTTTTTCCTTTCTTGGGGCATAACTCACCACCATGTCCCCAAGTTAGATGTAGACACTAGTTTCTCATTCTAATGGTTTATTATTGGATGTGTATCATTTTTATTTCAGTTTATGTGAGTGTGTGTTGAAATTGAATGTTGAATTTTTAAGTACAAATAATTTTGGAATGGGAGTGCTTTTTTCAAATTCAGTTAAATGGATAATTTATGTTTTTAAAATGGGATGTGTTTTGATTTGTATGTTTTGGTATATGTTGGGTTTTAATAAGGAAACAGATGCTTTGACATTTAAATTCCTTATGAATGGTCACATGTGTGTGGTTATGTATGGTGAGTGTGTGGGGAATTTGAATGTAGATGATGCAACCAGGATTAGATGAATGAACATGTGATAGTTCATAAGGGACCATATGTATGTTTTTAAATAAAAAAGCAAATTAAATTTTTGTAATTGAATTTTGTTTAAATATAGAATTTCAGTTTTTTGAAAGACATTTGGAAATGATTCCATTTAGAAAATTTATATGAAATAGGAATTTTGAAAAGATGTTTTTGGTTGTGCTCTAGTTCATCTAGCTTGCGAGCGATTTGTATTTAGCTCGAGGTGTTTATTTTGATTTAGATTATAAATGATGCTCGTTTTGAATGTGTTTTTCGTGTTGTTTTGAATATTCCTCACAGAATATTCTCAAATGTGGCTAACATTTTATGCCTAGTTCCCAGTACTTATTGTGTGTTGCCTATTTATTGAGGCAATCAATGTTAGTTAGATGATGTTGTGTGGTTCATGGAAATCTAATGTGTCTTTGGAAACTTTGGAACCCATGAGGAAAATAAGTTTCATGCCATATTGGGTTTATTTGAGGTTATTGATCCTGACTATTAATGATGGGATGTCTCGTTGTCATTAGATTTTGGGTTGTAGTTGGGGGATGTCGGCTATTGTATGGGTTCTCTATCTTGTGAGGGGTGCCTTCCAGAAGAAACATTTTCTGAAAAATCATCATCGTTGATATAGATTCCATGTTTGTCAGACTGTTGTCTTGTGCACCACCAGTATAGCAAGTCTGGGAATTCTAATCCATCATCTCACACCCCTTTGAAAATGTACCACCATTGGGGTTGTTAGAATAATCGAGCAGAAGAATTTTTGGGTAAAAGGATGAAAAATAATGACTGCAAGGTTGTAAATGCTTCATCCATTAGGTCCCCATCCATAGTTCATTGGGTGAAGCTTGCACATAGTCATGAGTTGCTGATGGTCTGTGGAACTTTAGTGTGGATCATTTTTTCAGCCATGGTATGAAATATCCAATGTTTACAAGTTCTATGTCTATCATTGATTAAAATAATACATGATGTGGTTGGGTGATGAGATCTTTCTATAGCAATTCAAGCAACCTTATCTGCTCCCAGTGTGGCTTTCAAATCATTTTTTGTCCTTGAAGGGATATAGTCTTATGAATAAACAAACCTGCTCAGATTTTGTGTTGGTCTAAAATGTTTTCATTAGGGGATGTTTTTTTCATGAATTTGATGGGTTGTGTTGAGTTAATTTATCATTCTCATGTTTCATGGTGGTTTCATAGAATGAATTCCATCAAAGTCTCAGGTGTGTTGTTCACTCCATGTGGGTAAATTGAATTATTTTTGTTTAGGAATTCTTGCATCCCCCATTTTGGGTGGTGTTTTTGGGATTCAATGGTTTCCATATTATTGAATTCTTGTTGTGTAGAGAACCCTCATATTCTCTCCCCTCAATATCAGGTTGATGTTCTCCTTGAATTTTTTCGGTGTGACATTTATTGGTAATGTTCTTCTTGATACCCTCAATTCTCTCTGATTTTGTCTGGGAATGGACTCAATTTTTGTCAACTATTATCTTGGTGACTTTCAGGGATAATAAAGTTTTCTGGTGGGGTGAATTTTCACACCTCAACTCCTTCTTAAATTATTTTTTTACTATTTATTTGTTTTAGTTAGCCTCTCTTTGGTGCGAGGCTTGATATGGTCTAATATTTTTAACTATTAATGTTTTTGTTGGGTTCAGACAGGTGTGCGGGCACTGCACGGTCCACGGTAGCCATGAAATTGGTCCACGTATTATTATAGTTATCTAATGATTAAAATAAATAAAATTTTATAAAAATAAAATGGGTTAAATTTTTGTGCCATAATAATGGAAATATTAGTATTTTTTAGGTAATAATAATTTAATTATTATTGGCAGTGTCATTATTTTGATTAATATTTTTTATATTAATTCGTTTTTAAAAGTGCTTTTAATGTTTTAATGAGTAAATTATTATTATGAAAATCATTAAGGTTATATTATTATTAATCATTATAATTTTTTTAAAAAGGTAAATAAAATGAACAAGATTAGGTTTTTTATTCATGATAATTTTATTAATAATATAATTAAGCTATTATTTATGTTAATATTATGTTTATTATGATTATTATTACTATTATTATTAATTTAATTATCAATATTACTATAAATATAATTATCAAAATTTTTGTTAATATTTTTATTAAGTAATTAAATTTATTTTATTTTATTTATTTATATATAATCCCAGGGGAGTATACCCTTTTTTCATCCCCCTTGATTTCAACCCTCCCCCAGGTATTCTGCCCCTCACATCGGCCCTCTTGAACCTTCTCTCCACCAGCCGTCCAGCCAACTCCTCATCTGGTGCCCTCCACCTCGCATCTCAACCCTTGTGTTAAACCATCTCCCATTGGCCCAACCCCCATGTGCACAACATATTTGGCGCGCTTCCCACACCTAAATCCTCTATTATTGAGGTGAGATATCCCCATTTAGGCTCTCTCTCAATAGACCATTTTCCCTTATTTTATTCACGGATTACCTCTGGTTCATCCATGAAAGGTTTCTCCCTCACATTCTATATTTGTATCATCATTTTTATCATGCTGTTTTTCACCTGAATGCTAGGGTTAGGGTTAACCATTTTTTTCTCTATTTGCACTAATGTTTGGTTACACAAAAGACCCTTAGGGCCCTTCTTGTGCAAGTTATTGTGTTCTCAATATAATGTTAGGTGTTTTCGGTTGTTTCACTTCACCGCTTCCATCCAAGGTGGGGTATTATATTTTTTATATGGATTTATACAATCCAATTTACTGTGTTAGGCTTTACATGTTTCCCTGGTAAATTAATTAGAGGTGAGTTAGCCTTTTTTGCCTTCATTTTGGCTGCCTATTTATGTTATACAGAATTTTGGTCAACGACCAAGGGAACGCACACATATTCTTAAGGTATATACACATATAATATAATATATATATATATGTGTGTGTGTGTGTGTCCTCCATGTACCTATTCCATCATGGAAAAAGGAAAACGTGATTTTTATTATGGTTATATGTATGTATATATAGGCATGTTTGTGTGTGTTTGGGCCAGTTACGAGTGGTCTCCACGTTTTTTGTCATGTACCGATGTGTTCACATTGACCTGGTTCCCCTTTGGGTTAGGAGTTTCCATCCATTCCCTCGGTCAGAGCCTTCCATATTCCATTTAACTCTTTCATTTAATTTATAAATGAAATTCATACCTCTATAATAATAATAGTTTATTCATTATATGTTTTTATGATGGTTATAATTGTTAAAAACAGCTTTGAAATAGTTCCTTGGTTATGTGTTGGTGTTTCAATGCACTTGCTCCCATTTTTAATCCATTTAATTATTGTGTTTTCTTAAAATAATCTTAGAATATGTTTCACACCTCTAATAGGTCTATAGGTAACTCATGTTAGTGTTTTATTGTTCAACTATTTGAATAAAAAAAATATTAGGATTCTCCTCTCTTTATGCACATGTTTATGTAATTCTATCTTGGTTTGAACTATATGCCATTATATTCAGATGGAATTTTTGTACGCCTTTAGTGGTGTTTTCTTATAAAATTTTTTATGGGTCATAGTGTTTATGTGGAAAATATTTCGGGTAGCTTTGGAGATTCTATGTGCCATTAGATGTTGGCACACCCATGGGTTCACTGGGCACACACATGGACGGTCCCTCAAATGATGATGGTTCTTCAAATTGGTATTTTTCACGAAATTTCAGTTTTTTATGAGGTTCATTTTTTTAAAATATTTCCGGTTTCATCAAGAATATATTTTAATTAATTTGAAAGGAAATCCTTGAGTTTATACATTTTTGGCCTTGATGTATGTTTTTTTGAGTTTGTGTTGGAAGTGGTCATTTGGTTTGTTAATTTTTTACAAAATTGTACATAGTATGACTAATTTATTTTATGGTAATTATTTTAAATATAAATCCTAGAGGATACTTTGTATTTTAACACAAAAGAGTTGTTGTGTATAGTTGTTTTTAATGATCTTGTGCAATATTTTTGTGAAGGCATTTTATTATGAGAAACTGAATGCCTGATTGACAACTCTAAATGATTTTTAAAGTGGTTTTGATAACCAAATGACGTGATGGCATGATTAGTAATTTATATGATTGGCATGTATGTATATATATATAAGTATATGGAGTGCTCCTATCAAGGGTAACCCTTTATGGGTGAATTCATAGAATGTTTTCGAGTTTGGGGTAGCCAAGTGCAGTGATGACATGGTAAGGTGAGTAATGAATTTGAGGGCCTCCTACAAACACAATATGATTATTAAAACCACTATGGATTCCTGGGAGTCTTTTATTTGATCGAGTGATGTTTTCATACCATCCTTATTTAGACGGGTTGGTACCCACAACTTGGTATAGGGGGAAAATGATGAGTGCTACTGATTTCTTTTGCCGCGAGGTCGATCAGTTGGTTATAGACTATGAGGATTCACCATACTCTGGGAGGTGGTTCTAAAATGATTAAATCATGAGTTTTTCTAGGTATATTTAGGATCTCCCAAGATAAAATAATTATTTCCATTTCATGTGTACTTTGACCTATACCTGTTAGTTTATTCCCATATTGCACTATTTACCCGTTTTACTTTTTCACTACCTTGGCCTTTTTGTCTTGGTTTAGTTTATCAAATATATAATGGTTTTGGTAATATTATGTAGTATGTGTTAGATTAAATTTTATTAGAAAATACATGTTACTTATTTTAAAATGTGAAAACCTACTTTCATACATTAATTCCAAACATCTGTTTATTGACTGCTTAAGAAAAGTGAATTTTTGGATTTACTGGTTTATTAATGGCATCCCAACAGAGAATCATTAAGGTCACACATATTATATCTTTCTAGTTTTAGGTTTAGTTTCTTTTCCAGGTTCCTATTTCAGCATCTCAATGTTGGAGAAGACTTGGTTCTGGGTTGGGTAGTGACCTAAAGGGTCATAAAAAGATATGCATAGTTTTTTATTCTTTTTCTTGTTTTATTATTCTATAGAAAACATTTATTTATTTGGTTATCTTTTTTTCATGTGAAAAATCATTCCAAATGGTTAGAATTTGATGTCTCACAATAGTTTCCAGCCCGTGGGGATCAGGAATGCCCATCGGGACAAGCCGCGGGCGGGCTGGGGTGACCATTTCAATGTCAAATAGGTTTGGTTTGTGACATGTCTTCAATTTATTTTCCATTTATTTACCATATATGTAAAATTATTTCTTTTTAATATTGAAAAAATCATTTACATGGTTATAGTTAAAATTTGTTAATGAATTGGTTAGTCAAGCATTTATTATTCAAAAAGAGATCTATACCTTTAAAAATTAATACGATGATTATATTAAGACCATATCATCCTTATCATTTAATAACTGTCATTTTTGAAGTCTTTTAAATGAGTTAAATCCATATTATGTTATAATATTCACTGAATTTTTATAAATGAAATTAATGTTATTTTATAATCAATAATATTTTATTAAATTATTTAAACATCATAAAAGTACTATATTAAAAACATTAATGAAATGTGGTTTCAAATTATAACAATGGTCTATTTATGAGTCAATTGTTTTATGGTTACATTCATAACCCCTTAATACTAAAAGACATTAATATCAGAACAATAGTAGAAAAGTTTAATGGGGGAATAAAACAAATAGATAAGGTAATAATTTTAAAAAAATCATCCCCAAACTTTTTATGGGATTATTCAGTCTTACATTCATATATTTTTTTTAAATATACCAATTTGGATCCGTTTTTAAATTAATATTAATTTATATTAATTTACTATTTTATGTATATCCAAGAGTGCACACCCATCACTTATAAAAAGTACACCTACTCTCTTTAAATATTCAAAAAGTTTTAACTTTATATCTCATCTTGTACCTAACATTATACCATCCTATATTACTTACCCATATCTTAGATCTTATAGTATTTTCAAAGCACCATCCATTAAATCCATGAGTTTTAAGACAAATTTGATTTTTAAACAAATATGTATAACTCATAACCGAGTGTTTTAAATTTATTTCTTATCATACATCCTATAAATCAATTTTATACATTATAAAATAATTAACTAATTATATAAAATTTTAATAATTTTTTTATGATAATTTAACATCTATTACCCACATTATTCCCATGTATTAGATTATGATAACATCACTTGTCTGTACATGTCGATAACAACCTCCACAATGTGATGTGATTCATTTTTCACATCCAATTATCATAAATGGTAATGAAGATAAATTTAATGAATATGTATTATATATATGTTAAAATAAATATTCATTAATATGGAATTACTATTTACATTTATTTAATTTCATCCTTCAAAAATTGGAAACACCATTAATGTGTACATACGACCTATTATATCCATGAATTGTGTAATTTATTTTAATTTATCAACCTTTTAGGGATGAATCTAAATATATAATGACCCATAATTTACATACATTGTTATTACATAATAATTGAAGTTTACTTATTACAAAATATAACAAAACCATGATAGGAACGTATATGTATAGTTTCTTTAGAAACTAGGAAACATAAACAACTGGTTCATAAATCATCTACATTGTCTCCCGCTTATTTCCTCATATATAGAGTCCCTTTTGGAAGATCCTACTTAATAACCTTCTTCTTGACCCAAGAAGGAGAAAACATACAATGGGTGATCTCAAATGCTCAGTAAGGGAAAACAAAAGAAAGATCAATCATATCATATTCATAAGAACAAAACATTTTGAAAATCTTATCCTGCAATAGAAATCATAATATCATGACATGGGATACATCATAGTACTGAAATGTAATACAAATATTCATAACATATGACATGAAACATTGTGGAATACAAAAATAATCATATAAAATCATTTCATATTAGTCGAGACTCTTTTCAAAGACCATCATAGTGGACAAAGTCCATTACTAAAACGAGTTCACACCTCGTTCCAGTCCTGTATCACTGAACCAGATTAACATGCCATTCCAGCCTTTTCTATATCATGAGATATAATTCTTGACCCAATGCATTGGAGGGAGATATAGATCCTACCCATCTCATAATAAAACCATTCTTATGTGTTCCACAAAATCATAAATCATACATCATTGCATAACCCATGTAATAAAAAATAGGATTCTTATACATCATGCCATCATAACATAATCCATATAAGATTAAAGGACTTCATAAAAATAATTCCATAATAACATAATCAAATAAATGTAATTATAGGGACAGAAATAGAACTCTATATTATCTTAGATGGAAAATAATTTTGATAAAACAGGTGAACTCCATTCATGAGAAAAATATCCTTTCTACTTAAATTTTTTTTCCTTGCTCAATATGACAGAAAATATTAAACTAAAAGATGTTAATTGAAAATAAACTTGAAAATATTTAAAGGAAGCTTCATGGAAATAATTATCTATGAAATCATAAAAATCTTTTCAAGGCGTACATGTTAAAAAAACATTCTTCTTGTACTTTGGACGAAAAAGTCAAAATGTATCTCGTACTGAAAACAACAAAAGATTACATTCATAAATTTTACAAAAAATTCACCAATAGGTAAAATTTTATTTAAAAAATTGTATTAGGATAGAAATAATATTACATATTGAGGAATCATGGATGTGGATGATAAAAATGGCCCAGTAAATTCTAATGTATAAACAATCTCGAATAAAAATGATATTGCGATATTTTCCCCTACCTTAGGTACGATATGCTTTGTATGTATCTAAACCTCATGTATAATGATTTAAATAGTTTCATTGACTTATTCCAAAATCATAATCATTGTTATGACATCATATAATTTCATATTATTATCTTCATATTAGTAATATTTCATTTCTACTTATTATTCGTGTGTTCAGTGCTTTATGTTCTTATGCATGTTTTCTCAAATAAATTCTTATTCCTCTTTTTAGGTTATAGATACATCATTAAAAGAATGGTAGAAGTATAATATATATCTTATTTATTCATTCAATTCATTTATATAATCATGGTTTAATAAAGATCATGTATAACGAATCACATCCCATTGTGGAGACGGTAAGCCATACGTACGCACGAGCAACGATATCGTTCTCTTAATTATTGAATGGTATTAGAGTGGATGATAGAATATCTCAGAATTATTACTTTGTTATAATAATCATATATAGTTATTCTTTACACCATTATACCAATCCATGTAAAGTGGTGGTCGAAAACATATTACACCACGGCGTGGAGATGGTATTCCGTATGTATGCACGTGCGATGATTTTTTTCAGTATGATGGATAGAAGGTGAAATAGGGTTGTTTCATATTTATAATAACATATCAGTATATGATATATACTAATGTTATTACTTTATAATGAAACAAACAAATAAGAAGAAGTATAAGAAGAAATAAATTTGAAATAATCGGTAAAGGATATTACCTCTTCTTTGACGCGCCTCTTTTAGACTTCCTCTTAGGGCACTAAATTTGGAATTTAAAGAAGACCAGGACCTCTAATATGTATCTAGGGATGTATAAAAGTGAAATATTGAAGGTTTTGCCGATATTGGTGGCTCAAAATGATGTGAGGAGGAGAGGGATGAGGTGACTTTTTATTAGAGGGAAGAGGGGCACTTTTGGAATCCTCTAAAATATTAATTTATAATAAACTCAAACCCCACATAAACCCCCCAAAAATGACTCAATTAGAAGATGACATGATATAAGGTCGAAATATCATGAACTAATATAATTTAGACATGTTTTAAATTTATTATAAACCTTAACAAATTGATTTATCTTTATTTAATCTATTTAATTTTATTTATAGTAATAATATTCTAAATATTAAATTGTTATAAATAATTACTTATGTGTTGCGAATTGTCCATAATTGGATACCTTATGACATTTTAGACCATATAAATTTCAATTTATAATTTTGAAATATTTTTGTGATTTTTAAACAAATTTATAATATGTTATTTTTATAAAATAAGAATAGTGTCAATTTTGAGAGTATTCATTTATTTGAATTTAAATAAAATCGACAAAGAGGATATATTCAAACTGAAATATTTAATAGATTCATAATATTTCATATTCATCTAGAAATTTTTTTATAACATAAATAAGTTCATATAATATTTATTTTAATATTTTTAAACCCATTTATTTGACATTTCAATCAATAAAATAATTTCTACATCACTATTGTGTCATCATTAATGATAACTATCCAATCCCTAATAATTAAAAACAAATTTTCATGATTTAGATAATTTTATTAGATTTTTGGAGACTATTAATATTCGATGTTTTATGATGTTTATCACTAAATTAATATTATTACACTTATAAGATATAAGATGGTGACATGTTGTCACCTTCTTTGATTTTAATAATAATTATATCATTTTCATGGTAAAAAGTAAATGAAATGAATCTATTCTCACCCTTATGTGATATTGGTCTACTTTTATTCATCGAATAGAATTTTTTAAGGTCTTAGGATAATTTTATAATATTATTTTTACCCTTAATTACCTAATTTACCTTTAACCGTGGTAAATAAAAGTTACCATAGTTACTATTCATAATGCCCAAAAATAAAAAGTAGCATGTTAACAAAATTTAGATCTACTGATTCCAAATATGGAATCCATTTTTACAAATAAAAAACATAGAAGTTGTAGTAAATAATTTAAACTTAATCCCATTGTCGAAAAAACGGGTTTTTTTTAAACATTGCAAAAGACTGAATTAATTTTACATACAAATTCAATGTAAAATTAATGCTAATGAAATAAATTATATTTAATTGTAAAAATTTATTATATTTATAATTTTAAAAAATTTACTATTATAATTAAACCATATAAATTATCTTGATGAAAAATATTTTTTTAATTAAAATTTAGCGTGGTTTTACTATTAATTAAAATAAGAACGTTGTGAGAAAAATATCAAAACATTATCCGATGTAAAATTTTATATCTTGATCCAATAGAAGAAGTTTATTTTGTAAAAATGAACTTATAAAATTGTAAAAAATTAGATTTCAAATGGTCGTTCCATCAGAATCCAGCAAAACTACATTTTATGAAAAATACTTCTTTTATCCGAAATATTGATTCTGTTCTCATACATCATTCCTGAAAATGTGTAGGATTTATTATAATGTTATAAAATAAAAAATGAGGTTAATACTATTCATAATTTCTTGTTCATAATAATATTATAACAATATATCATTGTTTAGTGAAACTCTGTATTGCATACAACGCAAGATATCGAGGAAGGTTGTTCTTGCGTGTTACGGAAGCCAAGCTATTGTTGTGTGTAGTGAAAGATTCCTTTTTTTGTGTATAACATAAGACATAATATATATATATATATATATTTCATAATATCTCAGGGTGTTACATTCTACCCCCCTTAAAATGAATTTTCCCTCGAAATTCGTCACTTCATAACAAATAGATGAGGATGCCTCTCCCTCATCATATCCTCAAGTTCCCATGTAGGTTCTTCTAATTGGTGGTTCCTCTATAGAACTTTTACCAAGAGAGTGATAATGTTATGTAGAACTTTTTTTCTACGATCCATGATCTCTATCGGCTATTCTTCATAAGAAAGATCTTTCTCCAGCGGTACACCTTCTGAGCTTAGTACATGTGAAGGATCAGGAATGTACTTTCTAATGAGAGATATATGTAATGGATCTTGAACTTGAGAGTGATTTGGTGGAAGTGCTAATCAGTAAGCTGCCTTTGCAACACTATCTAGTATTTCAAAGGGTCCTATTTACCTATGGCCCAGCTCTCCCTTCTTTCATATCACATTACTCTATTCAAAGAAGATATTTGTAAGAACACTTTATCAACCACTACAAACTCTAGGTCTTTTCTTCGGTTGTCGGAAGATATTTTTTGTTGACTCTGAGTAGATCTTTTATTTTTTTGAATATATCAGACCTTTAATGCCATATCATCAACAATATCAGGTCCTAATATCTTTCTTTCCCCAAATTCATCCAAGAAAGTTGGAGTTCTGCATTTATTTCCATATAGAGCTTAATAAGGAGCCATCTGAATACTAGAGTGAAAGATATTATTATAAGAAAATTACACCAAAGGTAGGTGTTGATCCCAAACACCTTTGAAATCCATAGAGAAAGATCTAAACATGTCTTCCAATGTTTGGATTGTCCTTTTAGACTGATGATCTATCTGAGGATGATAAGTAGTGATGAAACTCAACTATGTATCTAGAATATATTGAAGACTTCACCAAAACATTGAGGTAAACCTCAGATACTGATCAGATATAATGGAATTTCGTACTCCATGAAATCTTACCACTTACTTTACATATATCCTTTCATACTAATCATGAGAGAAATCCTCTCTAATAGTAATGAAGTGTGATGACTTTTTAAGACGATCAACTATAACCCAGATTGCATTATTGCCATTGGATGTTTTAGGAAGTCTTGTGACAAAGTCTATAGTGATTTTTCCCATTTCCATTTTGGTATGGGTAATGGTTGTAACATCCTCTTATACTTATTTATCTCATCTTTATCTTTCTGAAAAACCAAGCATCTGGAGACATATTCAGGAAAATCTCTTTTCATTCCATCCCAACAGTAGTACTCTTTCAGATCCCTATACATCTTCTTTCTTCTAGGGTGAATAGATAATGAGGAATTGTGATCTTCATCCAATGTCTCCTTCATTAATTTTGGTATGGGAGGAACATAAACCCGTTTTTTGAACCTTATTATTTCATCACAATCAATGTATAATTAAAAAAAAATTTCTCACCTTCTTTTGTAACACTACATTATCTTCCTATTCTTCTTTAATCTTCACATGTATAGATGGTTGAACATTCATTTGAGAAAGATAAGATTTTTTCCTTCCATTATAATTCCAAGATCCATCCTTTTTAATTTCATAAATATTCGATCTTTTGTGATCTTCATCATGGATAATCTAGCATGGTCTTGTTGACTTAATGGGTCTGCCACCTTGCTTTCTTTCCCTGGGTGATAATGAATTTAGCAGTTGTATTCTTTAATTAGCTCCAACCATATTCATTGGCACATATTCAGCTCTTTTTGTGTGAAAATATACATTAAACATTTATGATCAGTATAAATAACACACCTTTCACCATAAAGATAATGCCTCCAAATATTTAATGCAAATATTACCATAGCTAACTCCAAATCATGAGTTGGGTAATATTTCTCATGGATTTTCAACTGTTGTGAGGCATAAGCTATCACCATATAATTTATCATGAGAACACACCCAAATCCCTTCTTTGATGCATCAATATAGATCACCAAACATTCTCCACTACAAGGCAGAGTGAGCACAGGTGCATTGGATAACCTTCTTTTTAACTCCTTGAAATTCTCTCCACACTCCTCCACCCAAAAGAACATAAGGCCTCTGTTAATAAACATGGTGAGTGGATTAGATAATCATGAAAAATATTTAAAAATCATCGATAATATCCATCCAAACCATGGAAACTTTGGATCTCAGTTACGGTTGTTGCCTCGACCATCTTTCGATAACCCTTGTTTTTGCAGGATCCACATATATCTCCTCTCTAGAGATTATGTGACCCAAAAAATGATACTTTTTTAAAACAAAATTCACACTAAGTAAATTTGGCATAAATATTATCCTTTCTCAAGGTATTCAATACAATTATTAAGTGATCTTTATGTTCTGCCTTGCTCTTTGAGTAGACAAGAATATCATCTATACAGACTACCACAAACTGATGAAGATAGTCTCTAAAGACATTATTCATTAGATCCAGGAAGATAGAAGGGGAATTAGTAAAACCAAATGGCATCACTATAAACTCATAGTGTCCATAACTTATACAAGCCGTCTTTGGTATATCCTCTTTTTTGACCCTTAATTGTTGATATCCTGAATGAAGATCAATATTGGAAAACTATTGAGATCCGCATAGTTGGTCAAATAAGTCCTCAATGCCTGGGAAAGGATATTTTTTCTTTATAGTGATCTTTTTATGTTTGGCATAATAAATGTAGAGTATCATTGATCCATATTTCTTCTTAACAAACAAAAATGGTTCTCCCCAAGGTGATGCACTCAGGTGTATGAATCCCTTATAATTATTCTCTTGGAGATGCTTCTTCAATTCCTGCAACTCAATTGGGTTCATTCTATAAGGTGTCCTTGAAATGGGCAGTGCACCTGGTATGACTTATATTGAAAAATCAACATCAAGATTTGGTGGAAGTTGTCAATTCCTTTGAAAATACATCGTCAAACTCTCGTACAGTGGGAATATTCTTAATCATGAGTTTATCTCCAAGTATTTTATATAAATAACTATAATTTATTGGAATAAAGTCCCATAAGATGGATGAAATTTCCATTCAAAGGTTATATTCATCCTTGCATCGATAGATGATCATAGTTTGATCAGGAATATGAAATGTTACTTCCCTCCATAGGAAATTGATATGATCTCCATATAAATAAAGTCAATCCATGCCAATAATCACATTAAATTATACTATAGAAAGTATTACAAGATTTGGAGGAAGAACATTCCCACATACTTCAATCAGAGAATAATTCTAAACTTTTTATGTGACTGTTGCGCCATTAAGAGTTGTTACATATAACTCAATAGATAACTGTTAGGGTAGTACTGTGATACCCTTAAAATACTTCATAAATAAAAGAGTGGGTGGATCTGAATCAAATAAATAATTTTCTAGATTAGATTGGATGGTAAGTATACCTTTTACCACTTCATTATCGTACTCCACATCGCCGATAGAAATTGAATCTGACATTCCATTGTTGTGGCCTTAAGAGTTTCTTGATGTCGATCATCATCAACAACCCTTGGATTAGGGCATTGATTCGCATAATTCCCCATTTCCTTGCACTTGTAACATTGATGTGTAGGAGGTGAATTCTCTGTATCATTTTCTTTGTTCACATCAATAGACATATTTTTCCCATCAATGCAGCATTCAATTGCCCAATGACCATCTTCACCACACTTAACACATTTACTTGTCCCTTTAAGACAATTCCCTCCATATTTCTTTCCACACTTTGAGAAGAAAGGGAAAACTCAACTTCTATTCAGTGTGGTCTTTAGAATTTCCTTTGAATTCCATTTTCCTCTTCTTATCAAATCCATATGAATAATGGGTTACTCCAATCTCCATCTCAACCTTGAGAGGACATCAAACAATTTCCTCGTAGCTATTGAAGTCCCTTGAAGATAATGCCCTTCGGAGACTTGTTTTTAAGCCACTAAATAATCGATCGATCTTACTCTAAGGTTGGATAATAATCTCAAAAGCGTACCTTCCAAGCCTTATAAAACATGATTCATAGGTACTAATAGATTCATCATCATTTTGCTTTAGTTAAAGAAGCTCCTTCTCCATGTTTTTTTAAGAATATGAGGGATGTACTTATTGAAAAATAAGGTCATGAACTCATCCCATTCAATGGACTCAATTTCTTCTCTTGGCCTTGTATTCTTGATAATATTCTACCATTTATCAGCTTAACCTTCAAAAAGATATTCTACTAAGATGACTTTATCATGTTCATAACATTATAGAACTGAACTTATCTTTTCCGTGGTACTAATCCATTATTCATCCACTAATTTATCAGAAGTCCTGCTGAATGAAGGTGAAAACATCCCCATAAAGGATTAAACATAATGTTATTCCTTCATTCTCTTAATTGGAAGTCCTACATGATTCATAGCATGAGAAAGTAATGTGAGAAAGGATGCAATATGTTTCATTCCAGCTCCAATAACATTTGGTTACTTAGGGGGACAATCATTGAATTTCCCGTTACGTCCAGCATTAACAGGATTCCTTCGTGTTCCAGCCACTGACTAAAACAAAGAATCATAATGTGAGAAACACTAATAATAATAGGAAAACCACATAATCAAGATTAAAATTTCACACTTTAGGTATTATAATAGGTTATTCATGGGCATTTCTAAAATAGTAATATTGTGTTCCATGCTTAGACATATCCTTAGGGTTCTTACTAAGGCTTTCACATCCTAGTCTTCAAAGGTTGACTATACCATTCCTCTGATACCAACTATAACGATCCATACTTTACATACATTGTTATTACAGTAGAATTGAATCATACTTATTGAAACATATAAAAAAACCATGATAGGACCGTATAGGTATACTTTCTTTAGAAACTGGGAAACATAAACAATTGGTTCATAAATCATCTACATTTTCTCATGTTTATTTCATCATATCTATAGTCCTTTTTGACAAATCCTACTTAATATCCATATTCATGACATGGGGAAAAGAAATCATACAAATGGTGATCCCAAATGCTCAGCAAGGGAAAACAAAAGAAATATCAATCTTATCATATTCATACGAACATATCATTTTGAAAATCTAATCCTACAAAAGATATCATAATATCATGACATGGGATAAATCATAGTAGTGAAATGTAATCCAAATATTCATAAAATAAGACATGAAACTTTGTTTCATACACACAGAATCATAGAAAATCATTTCATATTAGTCTTGACTCATTTCCAAGACCATTATAGCAGACAATTTCTATTACTGAACTGAGTTCACTCTTCATTCCAGTCCTATATCACTAAACTAGATTAACTTTCCATTCCCGACATGTCTATATCATGAGATATAAATCTTTACCCAATTCATTGGAGGGAGATATAGGTCCCACCCATCTTATAAGGAAACCATTTTTATGTGTTCCACATAATCATAAATCATACATCATAGCATAACACGTGTAATAAAAAATAGGATTCTTAAACATCATTCCATCATAACATAATCCATATAAGAAAAAAGGACTTCATAAAAACAATTCCATAAAAACATAATCAAATCAATGTAATAATAGTTAAAGAAAAAGAACCCTATATTATCTTATATTGAAAATAATTTTGATAAAACATATGAACTCCATTCTTGAGGAAAATATGCTTTCTACTTCAATTTTTTTTTCTTTCTAAATATGTAATAAAAATTTAATCTAAAAGATGTTAATAGAAAATAAACATGAAAATATTTAAATTAAGATTCATGCAAATAATTTTCTATGAAATCTTAAAAATCCTTTCATGATGTATAAGTTAAAAAAACATTCTTCTCGTACTTTGGCCAGAAAAGTGAAAAAGTATCTCGTATTGAAAACGACAAAATATTCCTTTCATATATTTTAAAAAAAATTCACCAATAGGTAAAATTTGATTTAATAAATTTTAGGATGATAAAAATAATATTACATATTTAGGAATCTTGGATGTGGATGATAAATATTCCCTAGTAAATTATAATACATAAATGATCTCGGATAAAAATTAGATTGCGAGATTTTCCCTTACATTAGGTCCAATATGCTTTGTACTTATTAGAACCTCCTATATAATGAGTTAAATAATATCATTGACTTATTCCAGAATAAAAATAATTGTTATGATATCATATATTGTCATATTCTTATCTTGTTATTAGTAATAGTTCATTGCTACTTGTTATTCCGGTGTTTATTGCATTATGTTCTTATGCGTGTTTTGTCAAATAAATTCTTATTCCTATTTTTAAGTTATATATAAATAATTTAAATAATTATACTAGTATAATATATATCATATTTATTCATTCAATTCGTTTATATAATCATGGTTTAATTAAGATCATGTAGAACGAATCACATCGCATCGTGGAGACGGTAAGCCGTACGTACGCACGAGCGATGATATCATTCCATAATTATTGAATGGTATTTGAGTGAATGATAAAATATCAAATAATTATTATCATGTTATATTAATCATATATAGTTATTATTTACACCATTATACCCATCCAATATAGGTGGTGGTGGAAAACATATTATTCCATAGCGTGGAGATGGTATTCTTTATGTACGCACGCGCGGTGATTTAATTTTCTGTATGATGGATAAGAGGTGAAATGGGGTTGTTTAATATTTATAATAACATATCATTGTATTAGTCACATTGATGTTATTACATTATAATTAAACAAAAAAAATAAGAGACAATAAAAGAAGAAATAAATTTCAAAGAATCAGTAAATGATATTACCTCTTCTTCGACGCGCCTCTTTCAAACCTCCTCTTATGGGACTAAATATGGTCTTTGAATAATTCCACGACCTCTTTTATGTTTCTAGGGAATTGGAGGAGAGAAATTTTCATTGTTTGGCATATCTTGAAGGCTCAAAATGGTGTGAGGAGGTGCTTTTTTATAAGAAAGTAGAGGTGCTCCTTTGGAAACCTCTGAAATATTAATTTATAATAAACTCAAACCCCACATATAAACCGAAAAATGACTCAATTAGAAGATGATATGAGATAGACTTTTAATCTCATGGACCAATAAAATTTAGACATGTTGGGTATTTATTTTAATCCTTATCAAATTTATTTATCCTTATTTAATCTATTTAATTTTATTTTTTGAAATAATATTTTAAATTTTAAATGGTTATGAATAATTACTTATGTGTTGTGAATTGTCCATAATTTCATTTTTTTATGAAATTTTAGACCATATAAATTTTAATTAATAATTTAGAAATTTTTTGAGATTTTTAATCAATTTTATAATTTGTTATTTTTATAAAATAACAATATAGTCAATTTTGACAGTATTCATTTATTTGAATTTAAATAAAATCCAAACAGATTATATATTTGACAAAAAATATTTAATAGATTCGTAACATGACATATTAATATAGAAAATGTGTGGAGAACATTAATTAGTTCATATAATATTTATTTTAATATTTTTAAAACCATTTATTTGATATTTCAGTCAATAAAATAATTTCTACATCACTATTGTTTCATCATTAATGATAATTATATAATCCCTAAAAATTCAAAATAAATTCTCATTATGTAGATAATTTTATTAGATTTTTGGAGACTATTTATATTATATGTTTTATGAGGTTTATCACTAAATTAAAATTATTACACTTATAATATATAAGAGAGTGACATGTTGTCACTTTCTTTAATTTTAAGAATAATTATATCATTTTCATAGTCAAAATTCCATGAAATGAATCTACTCTGACCCTTAATTGATATGGGTTGACTTTAATTCATCCAGTAGAATTTTTTCAGGTCTTAGTGAAAATTTTATAATATTATTTTTACCCTTAATTACATAATTTACCTTTAACCGTGGTAAATACATTTTACCGTAGTTACTATTCATAATGACAAAAAATATAAAAGTAGCCTATTAACATAATTTGGACATACTGATTACAAATATGGAGTCCATTTTTTCAAATTAAATACAAATATTTTGCAGTAATTAATTTAAAATTAATCTTGTTGTCGAAGAAAACGTGTTTTTGTTTAAAACATTGCAAAACATTGAATTGATTTTACCTACGAATTCAATGTAAAATTAAAGAAAATGAAACACTTTATATTAAATGGTAATAATATATTCTCTTTATACATTAAAAATTATTACTAATTTAATTTAACCATATAAATTATCTCGATGAAAAATGTTGTTTTTATGTAATATTTAGCGTGTTTTTACTATTCGTCAAAATAAGAACATTGTTAGAAAAATATAAATACATTATCCAATGTAAATATTCATATCCTGATTAAAAATATGAAGTTTATTTTGTAAAAAGGAACTTAGAAACATGTCAAAAATTAAATACAAAATGGGTGTGCCATCAAAATGCAGCAAAACTACATTTTATGAAAAATACGTCTTTTATCTGAAAAATTTATTTTGTTCTCATACCTCATTCCAGAAAATGTGTAAGATGAATTATAATGTTATAAAATTTAAAATTTGGTTAATATTATTCATAAAGGCTAGTTCATAATAATATTATAACAATATATCATTGTTTATTGAAACTCAGTATTGCGTACAATGCATGCTATCAAGGGTGGTTTCTCTTCCGTATAACGCATGCCAAGCCAGTATTGTATGTAGTAAAAGATTCCTTTTATGTTGCGTATAACATAAGAAAAAAAAATTTATATATATTTTTCATAAAATCTTAGGGTGTTACAATACACACACACACATATATATATATATAATTTAATATATTTATATCAAGTTTATAATTATGGACATTGTGGAACCATGATCAATGTACAAGTATTTCATCTACTATACAAAAAATATTAAAAACATAAAACATGTAACACCCAAAAATGATTATTTTAATGAAGAATTACTAATAATTTTCAATAAAAATGCTATAATAGGCATCTATATTATATTATAAGTGTTTAAACTGTTATTTCATAGAATTAAAATAAATTTAAATATATTTTAAATGGGGTAATAATGCATTCAATGAATCTCTATATTTAGGTACGAGGTTTCTGATCTCACATTTATTCCATGAAATGTATTCCATATTCAAAAATTTTTTATATTTTGTGGTATATATACTTCTAATGATTGTATTTTATGTTTATTTACATGATAATTATATTGAATTAAATTTACATGTAATTTTATCCGTTTCATAAGATTTTGATTAATATATTAACAATGAGGTAAGGGTTGTTCATCTCAATATTGTTTCATTAAGATATGTTTTATGTTGTATAACTTTTCAGATTTATGATTGGTATATAGTACCCATTTTACATCTAATATAACAGTTTTATTTATGTTTAAAATGTTTAATATTTAATGTTATGTCATTATTGGTTAGGAAGTACAATTTAGATGTTATGAAAGTGGTATGTGATTTATGTTATAATTTCAATGTTTATTAGGACTGTTTATGATTAAATTTCCAATGAATAATTTATTTGTTATATCTCTCAAGAATCTCATGAATTTTAATCTCCTAGTTTTATTTCTATAGATAAAATTTTCTTACTTCCATCTCCCGTTCATTAAGAACACAAAAAACCAATAAAATTATTTTTTGGAAAATGACATTATTTATCACTTTAGAAAAAAAACATTAATTACATATGAATGTTTTCTAAAAAAATTGATTTTTATGACTGTTTGAATTTATTTTCACCATTTTGTTACTTTTAAAAAAAAATAAAAATTGAATATTCTTCTCATTTTCAAAAGGTGGTAATTTTGAGAGTTTTACAAAAAAATATTAGTGCAATCATTATTTTAATGTAGATTATGAGGATAGAATTTATTAATTTCGCCACCAAATAATGATTTGAATATTATTTTAAAAGTATAGAAGGTTATTTTTAATGAGTTTTTTCATTTATATTTCCAATATTTATTATTTTTAATATTTTATTTAGAAAGGAAAAGGTTATTTTCCACACAAAATTTTCTACTGATCTTTTGAAGCAACATTTCATCTATGATAACATATATGGATGTTTCATAGAAATTAATTGGGATAAGATCCAATGACACAATATTTATTATTTATTTGGTTCTTTTATGGTTGTGATGATGAAATATTGATGAAAACCATTTTTCACTAGGACAAGTTATGATGATTGTTTTTATGAACTTGTTGAATACATATGAATGAATTTCAAATTTTCAAATGAGTGGTTTAAGAATTATTTATCCCTACACTAAATTAGAAAGTATTTTAATCTTTATGATCTTATAGGTTACACAGAATGTAATCTTATGCCCAAAATAGGGTATGTGTTACGATACATTAATCACAAGATAGGGTAAAAGGAAATTAATCCCAAGATAAACATATGTAAATGGGAAACTATATAGATACATATATTTTTTGACTACTTATGTGGTTATCTTTAACATAATATTATAATGATAATTATTCTTCCACACATATTTCATAATTTTTTAACAAGATATTATGGAAATTTCATGTTCTCCTGGGTCATTTTCATTGATACATTATTATTGATGTCTTATGAACTTTTTAGGGAAAACATTATTCCATGAATAATAATTGTGATCTATAAAATTAATCGGTAATATTTTCAATGTTTAAGAACATTTTCTCATACCCTTTATGATCATGTTATGTTTAAATTATCATTGATGTGTCCCTTTTTTACCCTTACTAAGCATCTACGGTCACCCGTTATTTTATTTCCCCCCTTTATATGATCGAATATATTTATGTATGATTGGTATAATAAGGATGTTATTTTTTAAGGATTTTTTGGGTATTATGATGATATTATATGGAATAATTGTTTATTTATCTATGTTTTCAAAAGGCACTATACTTGTATAGTACTTTTTCGATCCTATGGTTGTGTAAAAAATAATCATATAACAATATTTTATATTTATGAATGAAAATAATCAGTACCTATATATATTCTCCCCAGTTTGATGTATTGTACCTCTCTAAAATTCAAAAACCAATTTTTTTGGAAATCCAACAAGGGACATTACTATGTATCTACTCGTTACTGGTAAACATGGTTGGATAATTTCAATCGTATAAATTATCTAAATGTTTTATAGTGTTAAAAGTGACCAACATATTTTGAAATGGTATGGATTGTAGCTTATAAAATTACCAATAGGATGTATAATGACTATATAGGTTATATAAGTATTTTTTCTCAAACGATCGATTATTTCAATCAGATAAAATGTACTCTTATAAGAAAGTGAAAATTTATATGAAAATTTATTGAAATATATTAAACTATCATTATTCCTCATAATAATTAATTTTCTGTATCTGTGTATGTGTACTAGATTATATATATATACATAAAACATTACTGATATAAAATGAGTGTTAGAGAGGTGATCAATAGAATTATGTGGGTTATATAGATTGCAAATATTCATAATTTTACACAAATTTTTTATAACAAATAAATTAATTATTGAATTTTATTATGAATTAAAAATAGTATTATTACCTTCCTTGAGGAACCATAACATTAAATAAAACATTAAAAATTCATCTTTTTGATTTATTCTATAAATTCATTGTACATTTTAGGGGCTTTGGTACCACATATCTATACAATCTATCATGTTATTTAACCATAACAGAATTTTATGAAATTAGGTAATATATTTTTAGTATATAGTATTGAATATATAATGAGACCTTACTATTACTAATTTTTAATAATAGAAATACTTTAATATTATTTTATGTTAAGAGTTTCACTTTATTAACTACCTTTTAATTTTATGGGAACGAATATATAATTTCCATTTATCATTCTGGATTACATTACAACTAACTATATATATATATTAGGATTATTTTATCATTTAAGTATTTAAAATATAATATTTTTTCATATCCATTAAATTATAATAATTTTTTAATTTTTACAAAGAATGTGTTGTAGAATTGGTTTATCAGTACCAAAATGTATAGTGTATATCCTTACTTTTCTTATGAAAAGAAGGGTGTAACTAATAAATCAAAAGTAATGTAATCATTGAGTTGAGACTCTAGAATAAATCAAGAATATTAACATGAAATATATGGTCCAGTGTCTACCTTATATGGTTTATCATAACAAGGGTAAAAATTTCCCCATATCTATATTTCCCATAAGTATTTAGGAAACTTGAGTTTTAGAATGAATTGGTTATAAATTACACCTCACCGAAGCTTACTAATTATAAAAGTAACCTTTATATAGATTAAAACATAATCCAAACCAAAATGAAATTATCCAAAACTAAAAATATATAATAATGTGAAAATAATATGTTATCTCATCAACCAATCATGTTGAAAATAAAAATTATAAAATACTAAAATCAAGAAAGTCTTTATGTATGTATATATGTATGTATGTTTTTATGTATTAATGTATGTTTATATGTATATAATTATCTATGTATGAATAATATGTTATTAAAAATGGTTCAACAATGCTATAACTGAGTTATTTTTAGATAATTATATGTTTATAACAAAATATGATGAGAAAGATAGTTCATAGAGTACTCTAGGGATAACATTATACTACATCACCATTATCGGATACATTAATCCCAGACTTTTAAATCATCCATCATCAAGGTATCACTATTTCAAATATTTTGAAACATATAATCTAAAAGCCAAAAAATCATCCACGGCATAAATTTCTACATGTAGATAATGAGTAATCAAACTGTGAAATATATTATTATTCATACAAACCAATCTCATAGGTGTAATTTTAATGTATTTCCATGAAAATTGGAAAATGTGAAATTATAACGCCTATGTTATTTTATTATTGAATAATGTGTGTAATAAAATATTTTTATTTATTAAAATATTAGTGACATAGGATGTGATTAATTTTTTTCTGTAAATGTGGGAAATTAATTTTATTATAATATAGTTCTATTAGAGTTAAATTAAAATACATAGTTGGGTAGTTAAATAGTTATATTATTATAATGATTAATTTATGGAAATTAATTTGGATATTTATATGTTAATATGGTTAACATGAGGTTAAATATGGTAAATTCTACTTTGATCTATGGATTAAGTGTATTAAAATTGGTGTATCCTAGAATTGTAGTGGTGATAACATAAATAGTAAATTGATTATATGTTATATTAAAAAGTGAAAGGGAATTAATTGAGGGAAATTAATATTTGGGTATTATATATAAATAGTTGACATGGAAGTTATAGGAGTGGTAAAGGTTTTGATTCAATAATTAAATTTATATGGTACATTTATAATGGGTTTGATATATAATTTTATATATTTTATAGATCAGGTTGATTTGTTATCATATTGGAGCTCTGTCCATATCCTTCACTTGTGTAGATTTAATTTTGTATTTCGGGTTAAATAGAAGGTGGTCAAATGATGAAATTTTTTTGGAGAATTCATGTATGTGTAATATTATAGTAATTGTTTTATTTTATTTTTATACAGTTACAAAAAGTGTGTCAAATACTTTAAATCTTCATTTATATGTTCACATCACTAAGGTGAGTTTTATGAAGTTTTACATGAGTAGATCCAAAGTGGATTGGTGTATATTATAATCTCAATAACATCTAACAATCATCTCTTCTTATATTAAAATTCATGAAAAAGAAGTTACAAAAATCCATTCCTTGTTTTATGGGATCATTTAACTCTCTAGTGGATCATCAATATTGTATAGATTGTTTCATGGGGATATAAAAAATTCAAAAAGTTCATGGAATTTTTTTTAGAAGATGATTTTTTATTTTAGATTATAAATGATTGTTTATATTGTAATATTGATATCATGATGTGGGGATATTTTCATGTAATGTTATCATCCATGTAATCATGAAACTTAAATGAAATTCACATCTTGGTTGGTGATATGGATAAAATATTATGATATGTTAGTATTCATATGATTTTTGAATGGATTTTTAAATAATATTTTTCATTATTTATTTTTGATAAATTTTTTAATCAATTTTATATATATTATTGGATAAAAGATCAATTTCAATGAAAATATATTTTTTAAATTCCCTATTTGTATTTATGACATTTAATGTTTTCATGATAATATATTGAAATGGTTTCTGAAATAGATTTAAATAAATGGTATCCAATTTTTTAATATGTTCTTGAATTTCATTCAAAATGAATTTTTTTAGAAGGATATGTTACTTTGATATTTATTAGGTATGTTTTGGGGTTGGGAAAACTACATGGGAATTTATTTTGATTGTTTTTCCATAATCATGTGGTTTTAATCCAACTATTTAATTTCTAAAATTATGATAAGTGAATTATTATTATAATAGTGGGATCATATATGGGATCATATTTATAAATATGATCAAAACCTATAAAACCTTTTTTGTTATTTTGAGGGTTAGTTTATATGTGCCGCACCCTATCATGAATCACTAAGTATATGATGATGTTCTATATGACCTCATGCACACCACCCTGTATAGATGATGTTTTCAAATAGTGGAGATGAATAATAGAAAAATCATTGGGTGATTATGCCCTTAGTATCAAATAACTATATTATAAATTTATCACCTCAGTTTGAGGTATATAATCATTTCATTGTGATATAAAAGTATTTTAATTATTTGGGTGATGTTTGGGAGGGTTTTGGAATCCTTTTGGAATATTTTTGTGGATTTTATCAAGAATATCGGTTGGTTAATGATATGTGAAAACTATTAAACACCTACATGAAACCATACAAAATGATGCATGGGATAAGGAGGAGGCACATAGTAAGGTGTAACATTATCCCACACCATGAAGATTCCTAGCGGAAATAGTGAAATGTGAGACAGTGAGATTTTGTACTTTTAGAGTATGGTTTTTCTAACCATGAAGAGCAACTATTCTAGGTTCTCATTGAGTTAGGGGCAGGCGCATGGTTTGCTTATATTTTTCCTAACCAAGTGGCTAATTGTACAAGGTTTAGAAAAAAGTTCCTAAAAATGTGGATCAAGGTAAAGATTAATTTTAACCCTTTTTCAAAAAACTCGAACTTAATTTATATTTTATTCTCCCAAATAATGTGGAACCCTTACCCATTGAATTGGTGATGATATGAAGACTTTAATTGGTTTGTTTAGGGAGAATTACCTTGGTATGTCATCGTTTATGGATTTTTTTGGGGTGTTTCATAGATCAACTTCTATTTCTACTAGTTTATTATATATAGTTTTTTGTGGATATATAGAAGGTTTTTTATTCAAATCATATTTTTATTTTTATTTTTAATGATAAGTAATGGTATCTAAGGGGTTTTTCGAGTTTCAAATGAGTTTCATTTTCATTTTAGTGTCGTTGTTCATTTTCTCCATAAATCCTACAGTGAGTGGATTCACTCTCAAATCCTCTAACAAGAACATGAAATATTTGATTCAAATTGATTATTTTTATTGATATTGGTTGTGAAATATTTTTTTAATTGTTTGGTGAATCCATATTTGGTGACAATTTGTCGAATCATTGTAATTAGATTTTCTAGGAACGTAAAATTTTTAACTAGATTAAAGTATTATGATTTTAAAATTGTTTTTTAATTTTGATTCATGGAAAATGGTTTTCAATAAAAATATGGAATTAGATTAATTGTTGATAATTAGGTATTAGATTTTGGTTGATTGATTTGGATTAGTGTTTGTGGAATGGGTTAGATATTGGTCATGAAGTACCACCATCAAATAGATGGGTTATTGATGTGATTTTCCACCATCAATAGATACATAATGTTTCTTTTGTTAAGAGTGGTGTGTTTGCAGATATTTGAAATATAATGGTTTATGCAAACAAGGAATTTGAGAAAATGATAAATTATTTTTTGGGGATGAATTATTTTAAATATATTTTTTAATAGTATGTTTTTCCTTAGTTATTAATTATTGAAATATTTTAAATTTATTTCATATAAATTTTTTTATATAAATATGATAAAATGTATTGTCATAATGTTATGAGTTTGAAAATAATTCAGGTAAAACCTACAGAGTTTTATTACTCACCCCTTATTTTTCATGTTGGTGCTTTTTCGTATTCGCTTTATCATGATATAGGTAAAGGTAAAGCATCAAACTTATTTAGTTGTTATTCATGATACAAGGCACAAAGTTAGAGTTGTATCATGGAGTTGGTGTCTTGGAGACTTTGAGATTTGGTTGGTTTTTTCTTCCACTCTTTATATTTATGTTTTTTAGTCTTCTACATTTTTACTTTGTGAATATTGGTTTTGATATAAATGAATTTTCATTGAGTTGTTTTACATTTTTATCAAAAATCATTTAGTGATTATTTTTTTATGGAATGTTTGGTTTTTTGTTTTATTTTCAAAGGTAAAATCAACCCCCATATATTATTGAAACCCTTGTAATTTTTTTCCATCCATTATAATCTTGGGGATGTCTCCTAATGACTTATAATAATTTTCCACATTCTCATGCTAATTAAGAGGGCTAATTTTTTACAAGTTTTGTCATTTTTTAGGTCAATGTCTGAGCAGTGGTCCCTAGTTCTTTCAGTCTTGGATTTGACATTCATTCCGGTTTACTCCTCAAGTTGGGATGGTAGAAAGGAGTAGGTTTTTTGAGAATTTAAATTTATAGCCTAAAATAATGTAGTTAAAAATTTTATATTGAATTTTATGATACCAATTATTTTGGTACATAAGAGTTTTAGTGATACTTGTAGCATTTTAAATCTCATTTTCTTGTGTTTAGACTATTTGATGATCATTACAAGCATTATATAAAGGCCTTTCAACTAAAATTTCATATCTCAATCTAAAAAATGATATATGATTTTTTTTCAAATGTGTTTATTTTTAAAAATTATTAAATATGTTTTAAAATGAGAGATTATAAAATTATGTGAAATAGATATTTTGATACTGATTTGATTTCCAAAAGTAGGGTAAAATTTTCAAAAATCTATTGAATATGGAAATTTTTATTTTTGGAAAGAAATTTTGTTATAGTTATGATGCGACAGAAATTGGAATTTGTTAATATATTAGTTTCTAGATTTTAAAACATATAGTGTTTATTATGGTTATATAAAATGGAACCCCATAGTAATTATGAAAACAAACCAGATGAATCTACTGAGAATATGGATATTGTAGATCCACATATTAATCCTCAATTAGTTCAAAGTATGGGCCATGTATTTTAGGTTGGGGATAGATGGAAATGAAGGGTGTAATCCAAGGTAGGTGGGTCATTTGGTTCAGTTCCATAAGTATAATCTACCCATCTATTGGGGTGACTTGGAATTAGAAGAGGAAAATATGTGGCTAAATAAAATTATTTAAATATTTGATTTATTTAGCAGACCAGTGGAATTGAATGTTTTTTTTAGACATATATGATAGGATATATTTCATGTAAGTGGTGTAATTTATCTTTCCTAGATAATGTACATAAATTTATTCATTATGAGTATATTGAAGAATTGTTAAACAAACTATTATATACTCAAACATTCATACATTCATGAATAATGAACATCTTCTTCTTTAAATGGGATAGCCTCATAGTGATGGAGTACATCAAAAAATTGATGAATTTAATATTTATTTCACCTTATGTTTTTATTATCAAACCCTTGAAGGAACACATTTTTAAATCAAGACTATGGAAAGGGATTTACTTGAAGATTGTTGTGATTTTTATAAAATGCTATTCAGAAATTGTAAATAGAGATATTGTGGAATAAAGGGAAATATCAAAAGATATTAAAGGTGGAAGTATGTTGGGACCTACGAGAAATGATGGGAAATCGAATGTAAAGATAAATACAAAGATGTAAATCAATGGTCTGTGTTAGAGGGATGAATTAGAATCCAATGGCTGGATTTGTAAATCACTCTCAAAGAACCAAGAGAAATACATGATTTTTACAATGTGGTTTCTTAGACCAAATGGTGTGAGAGTATATGAATAATCATATAGAATTCCAAAATTCTAATCAGATGGAGTATCATCAGTTCTATTATTGTTTTACTTAAATTTTGGTTGTTCATGACACTTATCTGCTGTCATAGAAATTTTATGCTCCGATGGGATGAATGTAGAATAATTTGTCTCATAATCAATATACATATTGCCATGGTGATTCTTGGAATACCATTAATTCATCACATATTAAATCCCAATAAGGAAAAAAAGAAACAATGTGTTGCAAAAAATGAATTGAATGGACATGACTAAGAAACCATATTCAAGTAGTGTTTGATATGGGTGCATCACATTCCTGTTTTTATCATTTTGTTTGTTTCTTATATTTTAATGATGTGATGATACACTCATTTTCGAAACAGCCAAATCTTATGGGTGAGAGGAAATTTTGAGGGTTAATGTGTAGATAATGTTATATAACTCTTGATGGATTCATGTTGATATGGAATTTCATGATAATGTATATGGATGTCTATGACATAATAATGGGTATGTATTGGTTGAAATTTTTTTTGATTCACATTGAATGTTATACATGGAGTAAGTTTTACGACTGAGGATGGTGTCAAGCTTCTCTTCTATGGAAATCAGAATGTATTGATAGGTACAATGATCTTGTTAGCCGTAGAAGATTAAACTGCATTTTAATAGTTGGCATCTTTCACATTGGAATCCATGTATGAGGTTGAGAGTAAAAATTCTCTAGTTATCGTTGATTAGTTTCCAAATGTTTTTGGATATATATTATTAGGGATTCCCACTACATGTTAAGTGGATTATCTGATTGATATGTATTTAGGTACATGTTCTATTTATGTCTCATCATATTATATTTTTCCAATAGAGTTATGGTAATTGAATGTGATGTTGAAAGAGCTGGAAATCAAATGGTTCATTTGTTTGAGCACATCTCTATGGGCAGCAATGGTCCGGTTTTTCAAAAATCTGAATGGAAGTCTTCAGTTGTGTCTACATTATTGAAAGATTAGGAATGTTATAATAAAAAATAGGTATCCAATTCAAAACATGGATGATATGTTGGATAAATTGAGGGGATCTATGTTATTCTAAAAAATTTACTTCTAATGAGGATATCACCAATTGTAGGTTTACAATGAAGGTATTCCAAATACAATTTTCAGGAGTAGATATGGGAATTATATGAATGTGAAATGCCTTTTTGATAAAAAAATCACAAATAGTATTTATTTCATTTTTGAATTATATATTTAATATATATTTAGATTCAATAATGATGTGGTTTCTAAATGAAATATTTTTGTATTTAAGGACAAGCGATGAGTATGAGAATCCCTTCGAAACATTGTTGGGAATATTAAGGGGTGAATTTGATTCGAGGGGATTCCCTTGGTCTCCACTACTGTAGGCCTCCCTAGGAATATTTCTCCCATGTTTCCCTTATTCCATAACTTTGGAATTAAAATTTTATCTTTGATGATTATGGGATCATGATCCTTGTCAAATATTATCATAGTGTGATGTTTGGATATAAGAGATAATTCATCATGGACATTTAAACACTGAATTTCTTTTATTGGGACCCAAATAATATATAGGTTGTTATCTATTGGTAATGGGTGAAGAATGTCATTGAGATACATTGTTTCCATGGCGTGACAAATTATTACAGATTCATTGATTATGATATTTAATGACTATATTTTCCAATTACATCTTTGATAAAGAATATTGTTTCATTCCAATGGATTGTGTAATGTCAAATTTTGTTTCAAGAGATTAATTCATTCCATGAATAAAAACTAATCCTGATTTTTCTAGAATTAAATGAAGGGTATGTGTTTAATGATTATTTAGGATCTAGGTTAGGATGTGTTCTTGTGTAGGGATATCATGTTTTTTCCTATGTCTTAAAAATGTTTTGATTTCATGAGATTAATTACCCAACACATGATTTGGAGTTAGCTTCCATAGTCCATGCATTGAAGACATTGAATCAAGACCACTTTAGTGAGAAATTTAATATGTTTATAGATCATAAGAGCTTGAAACATATTTTATCAAAAAGTTATTTGAATATGAGATAAATAAGATAAATGGAGTATCTCCATATTGTTTACATTGATTTGATGTATACACTGAGTAATGAAAATTTAGTAGAAGATGAATTAAGAAAAAAACCATATGATCATCTAGAAAAAGAATCATCACATGAGTGATAGTTGTTGTATGTATTATAGAACATGAACTTCGAATGTGAATCCAAGGTGATGTTGTGGTTTTCATTCCAATTTTATTTCTTAATCATTTAAATATTGTTAAATAGGAATAGACATCTAAAGAATAATGTGAGGTCATTAGGTCAAAACTCAATGGTGGGGTGACCATTAAGGGATAGAATATGGATGACAGTTTAGTGTTGTGGTTCCGAAATTGGATGGTCATACCTACAAATATTTGGAGAAAACATATTCATACTTACCATAATTCAAGTTGGTATGTTCATAATAGATTAAATATGATGTATATGGTTTTTAATACACATTTTTTAGATCAGTACAAAAAGGAATGTGGTTGAGTTTGTTTGAAGATGCTTAAATTATCATCAAGGGAAGGTCATACATCAGTGACCTGTAAGAATGTTTTAGTACTTACCTATCACCATTTTTAAATGTGATTAGATATATATGTACTTTTTAATAATTCTCACAATAATTTCTTAGAAAAAATATTCCATATGGGTGATAGTTGATCGACTAAAATATTCGAATTGTTTAATTTTTCATGAATACCTCTCCAAAGAATGGGAATCTTCATTTTGGGATGTACGAATGTTATCCCTCTAATACATAAGACATTTTAAAATACTGGAATGTGTTGGAGAGGGGTCATATCAGTGGAAATTCCCACCACATTCTGGTGTCATTCATATGTGTTTGATGTATCAGAGTTGAAAAAGTATCATCATAATCCTGACAATCTAATTTGATGGGATCACATTGACCTAAAGTAAGATTCTTAACTAGTCCACATTCCAGTATAGATATTATATAGGTAAGGGGGACTCTTTTTTGGGAAACCATAGGTATAGTATAGGTTTTGTGGAAGCATGGATATATTCATGAAGAAACATTGGAATGGGAGAATAAAATGAATGATCATTGGGCATAACTCATTCAAAGAAATGATGGTTTCTAAATTCTAGGGATAGAAATAACAATAGTGGGAATTGTCATTTAGCTTGTGTTTTAGTTATAAAACCGTTTATTTATGATGTTTAATTATATTAAGTGTGTGGGAGATTTTTGAAAGTGTTTGGAATATTTTTTCAATGTTTTTGGGGTGTTTCTAAAGGTGCAGGGTTGGTGAACAATTACCGTACACCATGAAAATATTTCAGGAACATGTGTACAATGAGATAAGGGATAATGGTAAGGGTAATATGAAGGTGAATTTTTTTCAATCTTTGTGGCTACCTTGGAGAAACCGTGAAAATATGGATAATTAGATTTTTCACGGTTGGAACCGGGTTTGTATAACCGAGTGGGCTATCATTATGTGGTTCTCCCTGAGAGAGTTACTATCACATGGTGAGTATAGGGGTTTCCAAACCACATGACTAACCATTCATGGTTTAAAAACAACATCCACAAAAAGTTGATCTACATAGTGATTAGGATAGAACCCCTCATTTTTACTCCAAAATAACCTTAACATGCTATTTTCTCCACTCAATGGTTGTGGGAACCTTCCCCATCGAATGGTATGTGACCCAAAGGATTATATTGGATATTTGATGTTGGATTCCCTTGGAAATTCATTTTTTATGATATTTTGGTGGTTTTTATTAGATCTACTTAACTCTTTCTCTCTCTATCTCATTTTAGTATAAATATTTATTTTATGGATATATATATGGTTTTTGATGATAATCATGTTTAGATTTCCCATTTTTATCTTAGGGGATGTGATCTATGGATGGGTTTTTTGAGTTATGACATTGTTTCATTGGTTTTTAGTGTTTTTATTTGTTTTCTCCATAAATCCTGTGGTAGGTGGCTTCACACTCAATGCCTCTTTGCTGAACTCTAATTTATAGTATGAAATTGGAAAATTCTCTTGGTATTTGTTGTGTTTTTTTTAGATATTTGTCAATGAAACCTTTTTCGTGAAAGTTTGTGTAATTATTCAAATTGGGTGGTTTTTATAAATTGAAAATGGAATCATTATTTTAAAATGATGATTTTAAATGGTTTTTCATTTTTATTATTGGAGAAATTTATTTTTATAAAATTATGGTCTTAATTAAAATGTTTATAAATATAGATTATAATGTGTTAGGCTTAATAGTTTAGTGTGTGCGGAATGGGATGGCTATTGGTCATTATGTGACGCAAACAAAGGAACTTTTTATGGATAAAAGTTACACTATAATTATTAACACCAAGATTTTGTGGTTGAGAGAGTCTGTGTGTGGTAATGATAAATTGAATGGTTCATGCCAATATGGAATTTGTGAAAAGAATAAATGACTTATTTGGATTCATTCCTCTAAAAATATTTTATTATGTAATTTTTATCTTCGTTATCAAATGTATAAATGTTTTCAATTATTTTCATGTAATTTTTCTTATTTAAATGCGATAAAATGTTCTATCCCACTTTTGTTAGTAGGGAATCTATTTGGGGAAAGCCTACTAATTTTTCTTACTCACCCTTTCTTTTTCATGTGGTTGATTTTTCATATACACTTTATTAGGGTACATGTAAATTAAATGATACTAATTTTTTAGTTGTTCTTCATAATATATTCAATTTATTTTGAGTTGGATCATTTAGTATGTGTCTTAGAGTATGTGTTTTTTTTGTTTTGTCTTCAGCTATTTATTTTGATGTTTTGTTTTCTTCCATTGTTGTACTTTTTATAGTTTATTTTTTATATCAATGGAATTGATTATAGTTGTTTTACATTTTTATCATTCATGATTTAGAAGGTATTTTTTGTATTTCATGTTGGGTTGGATGTTTTATTTTTAAAATGGAAAATTTTCCCCCCATTGGTAAATGAATCCCATTGTAATTTTTTCTTTCCTATAGCATCTAAGGGATGTCGCATAAGGCCATATAATGTCCCTCTGGGTTATCAAGTCACATAGAGGTGGTGGGATGTTACAACTCAAAAAATATACAATAATAGTTATTGAATAAATAAATAATTAATAATAAATCATTAGAGTAATAGAATTTAAAAATGTAACAACCCATGTTATAATAGTATGGAATTCCAGATACACTATTATGACCCATCCTGGTGGGGCCCGAGCTGCAACTCCCCAAGCCCACCTCCAATAGGCCAGGGGAAGGTGACTAGCATCGAGTAGTAATATCACTAACATGGGATGCATTGACTATAATCCTGTATTCACACACAAACATATCCAAGCCCATAACACTGAATAGTAAAAACTACAAAAAAAGGAAATGGTTGCAAACACTAAAATCCAAACCAACAGAGTACGACAGGAATGTAAAGTAAACTAAGTGTAAAACCCTGGGCCAAAAGTACAAGCCCACCAAAAGAGAGTCTGTAACAAAGGCCAGCCTGTAAGGATAGGTATTGGGTCTGAAATACGTAGCCATAGGAACACACCATAGCCTATCTGACCTCACTGAGAACCATCCGGTCCTGGTCCACATAGAATCCTTCCAAAGGCTATCTCGTCTGCACAAGAAACGACGTGTGTGGGAAAAGCCCATGTAGGGGTGAGTTTAAAAATACCCAGTAGGACACCCTGAAACCACAAAGGAAATACAACAAGGTAAATACCAAAAAAGAAAGATACATTTATCTCCACATATTATATGTCTATTGAACATATAACAAGAATATCCAGATATACTCATACATTATCGATTATCGCGACACCACCACAAGGATCCAACTCGAAGATTCCACTAAGAACGCAACAATTAGAACACACTCCTATGTCTGAAGATATAGAGTGAGAAGAAGTACTTGTTTTCCTGGAGAACACACTACAAAGCTACTTGAAAATACGATGTTCAGATGAGGATCACAACCAATAGCTGTGGGGTGATTCCAAATACTCTTTGTGAACTAATCCGCTAAGCAGAAGATTTGAGCCCAGGTAAAGTTGGTCATGTCGATACCAGGAACTCTACCTAGGGATCTAGGAATGAATAAAGGATCTGGCTCTAAGTCTCATAGAGGGCATTCCAATAACTCTATTCAGGAAGTCTTGCTAAAGGGATCATATTCTTGTATATAGCAAATGATACCAAAAACCATCTGGAGAATGACTAAGGGGAAAAACCCTAAGGAAACTAATCCATGACATAGAAGAAAACTATCTCAGGCCATGTAAAATAGGTTACATGGAATGTAGTATTGTTACACACCATGTTCCTTGACCCTGGGTACTGCCCATTTAATGACACGTGTCATCCGTAAAAGTTTTGTAAAACTCAACTTCATTGCATGTAGAGGGATCACACGTCGTGTTCCTTGACTCTGGGTAATGCCCGTGTAAATGGCATGTGTCTGGAATCGAAGTCATGTAGGAATGCATATACACAGAATGTAATTTTAAGCACACGTTGTGTCCTATCAACTGGGAAACACCCATGTACCTTGTCCATATGCCAGTACACGTTGTCTGTCTGAATCACCTGACAGTGTACCAGTACACGGGGAATCCGATGTATTTGGCCGGGTCTAGCTGGGGAAAGGTGTAAACGATGTGTCCTTGGACGTTTACGCAACCCATGTCTGTGTACTCCCAGAGTACACGCCATGTTGTCCTCCGACGAACACACACCGTGTAGCCTATACTACAAGCCATATAGTCAGGATTTTTCCAGACCGCCGTCTTCTTCCTCGTGCTTCGTGCGATCTCCTAGATCCTTGATCTCTCATCCTTTCATCCCGATGCTTTGGGGATTGGATCATACCATTACACCAAAACCGAATCGGGTGTTTTCAGTCCTTCGATCGGGTCATAAACCTCCAACGATCTATCAGATGAAACACACCCAAAAACAAAACATCTCCCGATCTACTCTGAATCTTCCTCGTCACACCTCCGTGGGATCGACGTGGTGTCAATTATTTAATTTGGGATCGTTGTGTGGCAGAACGAATGTGAAATGATCCATTTTTCATTGCCTCATGAAGAACGCGAATAACACGTGGAAGAAAAAGGGGACAAATCCAATGAAACAATTTTGAGGACTGAACCTCCGTCGTCATTTGTCACGGTGTTGATCCACTCTCATTAATAGGATTAAATGGAGCAAAAAATTAGCTACTATAGATCAACATATATTTAATTCCCCAAAATCCCTACAAAATCCCATCCTATAAGAACGATCAATAACCGGACTAATCTGTTCGTTGATTAGTCCGCGTTCATTGTAGAAATCATTAATGGGAAATAAATCACAAATTAGACATCCTACTTGGATTCACAGCGTTCATTGATGAAGATCTGATCGCCGCGTCATCGTCGTCGGTGAAGCTCGTCAAGTACATTGTCGCCGCATTGGGAGGTTTTCTTTAGAGCTTCCGGGGAGATTCAGGGTTATGGGAATTGAAACCATGATCCCTTGTGAAATCTCTATTTAAAAAGAGAATAGGAATTCTCCACAACAAGATTTTAATAAAAAAATTATTATTTATTTTATTTCGGTTACATCCAAAAACCAGATTCCACCACCAGTCTGTGCCAGTAGATGTTAGGTCTCTTCTAGGGTAATCTTGCTTCCAGGGACACAACCGTGCCCTTGGATTTCCAAACCGAGCCCCCATTTAGGATTTATTCCTCTTTTTCATGAAAACCCCATGTGGGCATAAATTAAATTATTTAATTTAATTGAAACAATTTTTCCGAGCTCACTGGGCCTCAGAACTGCACGTTGTCTGGAAGCCTAGTCTCAATATAATTACCACATAATATTATAGTAAAACATGGTTAAATATGAGACATTACATCACACCCACTTTATGTCTTTTACGTCCTCGAAAAGACAAAACAAAGGCTACACAAAAATATGTGGATATTGCACATGAATCTGAGCCTTCCACTCCAACGTGATCTCCTGTAGATTCTTGTGCTGCTATCGAACATGCACCATGGGAATATCTCACCCATGAAGGATCTTCTACTGTTGATCCTCGATCTCCAATGGTTACTCCACAGGTCGCTCAATTATCGATGTCCAGCTCACATCATTCAATAACGTGTGATGGATCATGCAAGTATCTTCGCAGCTACAATACATGGAAGACATTGTGTAGCCGGTCCATTTGAGGAAGTAGATCCAAGCGGTACGCCACCTTTACAACTCTACTTAGAATCTGAAAAGGTCCGATGAACCTTGGAGATAGCTTGATGCCTTAGACAAATATCAGCATTCCCTTCCACAACTGGGATGTGAAACGAGAAACACGATCTGAGACGATCGTCGATGACACTCCATGAAGTCAAATTATCTCCAGCACGTAGAGGCATCCCAAGATATCTACTGAACACTACTCTCGTATGGATATGAAGTGGGATGACATGGTGAGTTGGTCAATGATCAACCAAATGGCATTGTATCCCCTGGACGTATGTGGTAAAACCGTCACGATGTCCATGGATATCCCATCCTTCAACCACTCTGGCACCTCGAGGGTTTGATTCAAACATGCTAGCACCTGTTGCTCAACCTTTACTTACTGACAAGTAATGCATCGAGAAACAAATTCGGCCACACTCTTCTTTATTCCTAGCCACCAGAACTGACGTCAGAGGTCCTAGTACATCTTTCCAATGCCTGGATACACCACCAAAAGAGATGTATGGAACTCCCTCAGAACCTCCTCCCGCAACGCCCCTGGTACTACAATGCGCCATCTAAAAAGAACTATGTGCTCACCACCTTTTGAATATCCATCAGCGGGGTTGCCTGCAGATATCTGAGCACATAAATTCTCGAAGCTAGCATCCTCAAGCTATGCTTCCCTAACTCGCTATAATAGTGGAGGGGTAACAACCATCGACTGATGGTAAGCTCCATCATCCATATCCATGAAGGATAACTATAAAGAGGTAAACTGCCTCGTCGCCTCATCAAGAAACTGCAAACTAGATTTCCTGCTAAGAGCATCTTCCATAACTTTCCCCTTCCCAGGTGTATAAACAATCTCAAAGTCGTAATCCTGGAGGAACTCAATCCATAACCTCTGTCTCAAATTCATATCCTTATGAGAAAATATATATTTGAGACTCTTGTGATTAGATTAGACGATAAAATTCTCACCCATCAGGTAGTGCCGCCACATCTTTAACGCGAAGACTACTGCTACCAACTCAAGATCATGGGTCATGTAGTTCTGCTTGTGTGGAATCAACTGATGTGATCCATAGGCAATCACTGCTTGCTTCTACATCAGGACAAAACCGAGCACGATTCCTGATGCGTCATAGAACATTGCGTACTCGACATCCTCCTCTGGTAATATCAAGATCGGGGTGCTCGTCAAACTCTATCTCAACTACTGAAATGCCTATTGGCATCTCTCGGTCCACACGAAAGGCTTCCCCTTTTGGGTAAAAGCTATCATGGTTGCTAATATCCTGGAGAAATCAAGAATGAATCTCTGATAGTAGCCTCCCAATCCAACGAAACTCTGCACCTGTGTCATATTCCAGGGTCGCTTCCATGCTGGCACTGCCTCTACCTTGGCTGTGTCCACTGCTACACCATATGCTGAGATAACGTGTCCCAGAAAGTGGACCTCTTATATCCAGAACTGACACTTCGAGAGTTTCCCATACAACTGGTTCTCTCGTAGTGTGTCCAGAACCATCCTTAGGTGCCTCGTATGATCCTCCTCGGACGTAGAGTATACAAGGATATCATCGATGAAGACCACTACGAACCGATCTAGACAGGGCATAAAGATCCAGTTCATGAGTCCCATAAACAATGTTGTGGAATTATTCATGCCGAAGGGCATCACCAAGTACTCATAGTGACCATAGAGACATCTGAAAGCTGTCTTCGATATATCCTCATCCCGTACTCGCAACTGGTGACAGCCTGATCATAGATCAACCATTGAGAACAATCGTGCCCCTCTTAACAGTTCGAAGAGGTCATCGATCCACGGTAGTGGATACCTGTTCTTCATGATCACCTGATTCAAGTTCCGGAAATCCACACATAGAATTAATATCCCATCTACATTCTTGTCAGACAAAACTACTGCCACATAGGGTGAAAGACGGGGTCTCACGAAGCCCTTCTTCTGGATGTCTTCCAGCTGCACCCTCATCACATGAACCTCTGTAGGAGCCATCCGATATGCTGATGCTGATATTGGTGTTGTCCTGGGTCACAGCTCAAAGAAGAAATCTATCTCCCGATGGGGAGGTAGCCCGAGGACATCCTCCAAAAATATGTCCTCGTACTCAGCCACTACTGCTAGAAATTGGAAACTCGTAACATCTAATACTCCAAGGGCTAGGCTAGCCAACTGATGTGAAATCAGATATGCCCTTCTACTCACGAGTCCATCCTACGATTCCTGGGTCTCCTTTTCACCGACGAAGGAGAACCTCATTCCATCATTGCAGACACACTTCACCCTTCTCCTAAAATAGTCGATCTGGGCCTGAACTGTGGATAGCCAATCCATACCATGAATGAAAATGTAAGGCCTCGACGCTTCCACCATGTGGTTCCAACCAAAACTCCTGCCTCCAAGGGTCAGGTCACACTGTCTACATAGGTGTGTGACATCTAAATCTTCTCCAGTCAGTGTTTCTAAGCATAAGGGTCAAGTCAATGACTCAACAAGAACATCAAGATCTAGAACAAGAAAAGAATCCAGATAAGAATGACTAGCACCTATGTCTATCAGTACGGCGTCCAAAGTAGAAAATACATAGATTGTACCTCTAATAATCCTGGGAGTACATGGGTCATAAGCCTCTGCTGCCTGCAACTGTCCCTACCTCTGTCCTCCAGCTCCCTGAGCCTGGGGTGGAACTCATGGGGGTGGTGGTGGAAAAAGGTCAAAATGCCTACCACCTCCAGCTGCTCTCCCATATCCTCTACCACATCCCCTACCCCACATATCTGTCTACTCAACACGTTTCCTCTGCCTTAGTGGTCCATCCACTGCTCCCATGGTAGTAGTACGGCGGGTCGGGAATTATCGATCAAGATGTCCCCTTCCACCAAGTGAGTAGCATTTCCTCTCTCGAGGCTGGTTGGACGTGCCCTATGAACCATGTATGGAAGATCCCCTATCCTGGGATCTAATTTGAAAACGTCTCTCATTCCTGGGTCCCCGACGTCGGCTCCCTACTGTCGAGGTCTCTGCTCCAGCTTGCTCACCACTGACAACTGCCAGCTTTCTTTGCTCTGCCAAGAATCTCTTGACCACCAAAGCCCTCTCGACCACCCCAAAATAAGTAAGAATGCTAACAGGGATGATGCTAGATCGGATATCCTTATGCATGCCCCGCTCAAAATTCCATGATCTAAAGTAATGATCCCTGACCAAATCCATCGAGTACCAAGAGAGGTCAGTAATCCTCGATAAATAGTCAGCCACCATCATGGTTCCCTGCTGAAGATAAAGAATCTCATGTATACGTAATGTTCTCAGGGAAACTGGTGAAAACTCCTCTCTTAAGAGAATCTCAATCTATAACCATGCCAGATTCTCCTCATCATGAGTCTGGATAACCGAACTCCACCATCGTCCTATCGATCCCTGCAGAAGGCTCGCTTCCATGATCACCATCTTGTTTGCTGGTGTCCTGACCAACCGGATGACTCTGGTTACTACCTCAAGCCAGTCCTCTACTGCCTAAGGGTCAGGCTCACCTCGAAACCTGAGGGGTCTCTGTCTCTCAAACTTGTGGAGTGCGCTCAGATTGCGTTCCCTCTCCACTAGTGAAGCAGGCACTAAAAACTGTTCCGAAGGTGGTTGAACAACTGCCACAACACCCGATGGCAAAGCTTGGGGATCTGGTCCGTGTATAGAAGCTTCATCACTGAGGGTTTCATCCTCGTGATCAAGCTGCTTGATCCTAGAGGGTGCGCATCGCGAAGGCATCCTGTAAAGAAACAAGATGTATCTCAGTCAGTGAGTATATCTGGAGAGGAGACTCAAGAAGAATTGGAAACCACAACACATTCCTATATGATACTTTTACCATTACTTCCCCCTGCAACTATTGTTCTCATTTTCAGTGTCAAAAAGCATGTTATCAGAGTCCTGGTGTATGGATACGTCGGCCGCCCACACCAACCAAAGGGTCCCTGGCCTGAAATCCGAACTTGAAACACTCAACATTGTTACCCCAAACCATCTCACAGTCTCTCGGTCATAAGGTCAAACCAACCCCTCGGATAACAATATGTCACGACCCATCTCTTTGGGGCCCAAACCACAACTCCCCAAGCCTTCCTCCAAAATGCCAGGGGCTGGTGACTAGCACCGAGTAGGCATATCATTAACATGAGAGGAATTGCCTATAAAACTGTACACACGCACACACATCTCCAATCCCACAAAGCTAAAAATTAAAAACTATAAAAATGGAAATGCATGCATACACTAAAATCCCAACCAACAGCGCACGATAGGATATTAATGTACTATATGTCTACAACCATGGGCCAAAAGTACAAGCCCACCAAACGAGAGTTTTTAACAAATTCCAACCTGTAAGGAAAGTTACTGGGTCTGCAATCTGTAGTCGTTGGAACACACCTCAGCCTTTCTGACCTCACTGAGCATCGTCTGTCCCTGGTCCACCTAGAATCCTATCAAAGGCTCACTTGTCTACACAAGAAACGACATGTGCTGGAAAAGCCCGTGCAAGGCTGAGTATAACAATACCTAGTAGGACAACCTAAAACCACAAAGGAAATACAACAAGGGAAATACTAAATATGAAAGATATAGCCATATCCACATAGTATACGTCTACAAAACATATAACAAGAATATCCAGATATACTCATTCACGATTGACTATCGTGATACCACCACTAGGATCCAGCATGAAGATTCTACTTAGAACATTACAAGGAGAACACACTATTAAGTCTGAAGAGAGATAGAGAGAGAGGAAGTAATCGTTCTGTGAGAACACACTCCACAAGTACTTGAAAATATGATGTTCAGATGAGGATCAAAACCAATAGCTATGGTGTGATTGCAACAACTCAGACTGAACTAATCAGCTAAGCAAAGGATCACCGTGCGATTAAAGTTCATCATGTCAATACCAAGAACTCTACCTAGAGTTTCAAGAATGAAAAGAGGATCCAAATCTATGTCCCACAGATATGATTCCAATAACTATACTTAGGAAGTCCTGCTGAAGGGATCATACTCCTGTCTGTAGGAAATGATATCAGAAACCTTCATGAGAATGACTAAGGGGACGAACCCCAAGGAAACTAGTCCAAGTCACAAAAGGAAACTCACTCAAGCCATGTAAAATAGGTTATGTAGTGTGTAGTAGGGTTGCACTCAATGTTCTTTAACACCAGGTAATGCATGTGTAGCGGCCCGTGTCATCTGTCCAAGTTGTGTAAAACTCAACTTCATGGTGTATAAAGGGATCACACACCTTGTTTCTTGACTTCGGGTACTGCCCATGTAAACGGCCCATGAATGGAATTGAAGTCGTGTAGGAAATCATATAAATGGAATGTAAGTCGAAGTAAACGTCGTGTCCTATCAACAGGGAAACACCTGTGTACCTTGGCCGTATGCCCGTACACATTGTATGTCCGTGTCGCCTGCCCGTGTACCAGTACACAGGGTATCCCATGTATCTTTCTGGGTCTGTTCCGGAAAAGGTGTACACGTCGTGTCCTTGTCCGTGTACCCAACCCATGTCCATGTACTCCCGGATTACACACCAGGTATTTTGCCGACAAACACATGAAGTGTACCCCATACTACACACCGTGTAGTGGTGATTTTTTCAAAATTCTTTCTTCTTCCTCGCTCTTTGACCAATCTTCCAGATCTGCGATCTCCCGTCCATTTGTCCCAATGATTTAGGGCTTTGTTCGTCCCATCACCCGAACACCCAATCATGTGGTTTTGGTCTTTTGATCGGTTCATAAACTCCCAATGATCCATCTGATGAAAAACTCCCAAAAACAAAATATCTCTTGATCTACTCCGAATCGTCCGCCTAAACCGTCATCGTACATCCACGAGATCGTCGTGGTGTCGATTCATTATGTTGGGAACGTTGCATCACAGAACGGATGTGCAACGATTTGTTGTTCATCGCCCCACGGAGCACGCAAAGAACACGAGGAAGAAAAAGGGGAGAAATCCCATAAAACTTTTTTGAGGAATGAACCTTCGTCGTCGTTTGTCACGGCGTTGATATGCTCCCGTTAATAGGCTAAAACAGAGCATAAAATCAGCAACAATAGATCAACATGGATTCAATACCCCAAAATCCCCACAAAAGACCATCCCGCAAAAACGATCGATCTGCGAACAAATATGTACATGGATTAGTTTGAGTTCCTCGTAGAAACCACGAATGGGGAAGAAATCTCAAATTAAACATCCTACTTTAATTTTCACCATTTGTTGACAAAGATTCGTTTGCCGCATCGACATCGCCGGCGAAGCTTGTCAAGAACACCGTCGCCGCGTGGGGATGTTTTCTCCAGAGCTTCTAGGGAGATTCATGGTTATGGGAATTGTAACCCTGATCCCCTATGAAATATATATTTAAAAAGTGAATATATATTCACCACCACAGGATTTTAATAAAAATATTTTTATTAATTATTTTATTTTGGTTACGCCCAAAAACCAGATTCCACCAACGGTCTGCACCAACCGATGTTAGGTCTCTTCTAGGGTAATCTTGCTACCCTAGATGCAATGGTGCCCTTGGAGTTCTGATCCGAGCACTCATTGAGGAGTTATTCTGTTTTTTCAGGAAAACCCCACACGCATGTAAATTAAATTGTTTAATTTAATTCAAACATTTATTCTGGGCTCACCAGGCCTCAGAACTGCACGCCATCTTGAAGCCTGGTCTCTAAATAATTCCCACATAATATTAAAATAAAACATGGTAAAATCTGAGACATTACATAGACAACCTATAAAATAATGAGTCCCCATAGGTAGTGGATCGATTATTAAAAAGTAAGTAACTTTGAATTATATTATAATTCAAATAATCTTGATGTACATCCTAAAAATCTCTATTCCTTATAGTGAGATGTGCATTACAAACATTAACTTTAAATAAATTTTTAGGAATTCATAAAAATTAAACAAATATATACAATAATGTTGTAATAGTCTAGTGTGTTTTGATACATTTTAACATAAAAACTAGTACATAAATGAGAAACATTATCTCCCAATAGTTTCATTGTGACTAGAACCATCCTTAGACAAATCAAACATAATAATATCTTCATAACCTTTCGAATGAAACATAAAAAGGGGTGAGCTCAAATGCCCATTAAGGGTAAACAAGGGAGACATTTAAGCATAATAATGATCATAATGGTATGAGAAAAAGGGCATAAATATAGAAAATCATAACATGTATTTCAATGATAATTACATAGATCATGGCTATTTATTAAGACATAATAATACATGAATCATAATTAAATAAATAGAATAGGACATGAAAGAATAACATATGAATAACACATGGGATTGGGGAAACAGATAAGAATATAATGATTTCTATATTTTCCAAGGCATCTATTCCAATTCCATCTTAGTGGAAAAGTTCTTTACTGAACAATGTGAACCCACATTTCATCCTTGTATTGCTAAACTATGTAAACCCTCACTCATGTACTATCTAATAGAACATAGTAAACTCTCATTCATTCCCTTTATTACAGAATCAAGTGAACTCTCATTCTATTTGTGTCTATCTCATGAGATATAAATATTTACCCAATCCATTGAATGGAGATATAGGTTTTACTTGTCACATAAAGAAATCTTACAAACATGTTCCACAATATCAAAAATGAATCTATCATAAACCATGAAATGAAATGGGTATTAGAAACATGTAAACATGTCAAAAACTATGGAAATAGTCATGTTTCTTAATGATTTCATCATAACTTGTGAAAATAAGTGGGTTTCAAAAGAATATAACCCATGAAAGGGAAACGAGCTTCATAGATATCATTGAATAAAAATATAATCCATTCAATGAAATAATATGAATAGAATAATTGAATAATTTCCACCCAAAGTCATGAGAAACACCGATGGATGTAATATTATGTGGGAAAAAATATTTAATGATCTTTTAAAAATATCCTTCTTTTGGAAAATATCCTTTCATTATTTAAAAATTATTTTTATTAGATAAAAACATTTAAAAACCATTTTATTAGATAATAGATTGGAAAAACTATAAAGGGAATTTTTAAAACAATAAAAAAATTGTGAATCCATTTTCAGTTTAGAATAATGTATATGTATCATTTATAAATATTTTTTGAAACATCGTTTTTGAACTCAATAGTTTTCTGACTAAAGAGAGAGGTGGTCATATTTTACTAAAAACATATATTATGTAACAAAGAATGGAAAAACGGTGATATAAATGATGATATCATAAATAAAAAATCTATAAGGAAACTCATGAATATCATTTAATGATTTCTAATAATATTTCATTTTTAGAATCATAAATATATCCAATCTCAGAAAATAAGGTGATTGTCTAAATAAAACCACACCACATGGTGTCTTGGGATCGTACTCTCCATGTATGTAAATGAAACTAAATATAGATTAATTTTCATAAAAATATTTATATTCATAATATGATATATATAATGAAACTATAGAAACCTCAAAAAATAGTTTAGGTGCATAGAAGTATAAGACTCTCAAATAAGGCAGATTGAGACAAAACTGTTTTATCTATTGGGTTACATTTGAAAGTTAAACCCCATGAATGAAGTATCATAGTATGGATATTTTAATACCAATAAATTTTATTACAAGAAAAATAGAATAAAATTACTTTTTGTACATACACCCCACAAAACTAAAGAGTGGAGAACAAAGCATATATCTCACATAGATTAATAGTCAAATGAAAATCCCCTAACATTATGTCTGGAATCTCTCCGTACTCGTAAAAGGAAAATATATAATAAATATAATTTTATTATAACCCATTTAGATAATAATATCCTTATTTATATTACCATATTTTCTTAAAATATGACATTATATTATATGATTGTTAACGATCCTATGTTAAGGTATCACGTCGGGTAATATTCTCTTTGTTCTTTCTCACATGTCTTAATTTGAAATATCATTGATCGTTATACATATACAATTATTCCAGAATTTATAGCAAGATATAAAAATAAATTATATCCAGTAAATTAATATTATATGAATATATAGAATTATGATGTACGTAATGGATTACACCATTCATGGAGAGGGTATGTTGTAAATACACATGAACGTTATATTCTATTATTATTTTGATATTCAAATAAATTATGTAAACGACATATACATTTATATGTGTGTTTATGTATGTATATATAAATAATTATTCTAGTATAATGAATATGTTATATATATCATATAATTATACTAAACCCATTCTTTATACATTCATTGTGGTCTGTGAACAAATCTCATCACATTGAGGCGGCATTAGTCCACACTTCCTCAAATTAGATTATCATCAAAACACCAAATAGAAGTTAAAAATATGTGTGTTGTAAGAAGAATTAAAAGAATAAAAGAATAATAAATATAATATATTACCAATATAAATACAGTTTCCATCATAATTTCAACCATTATTGGTGGTAATAGATAAATGAACAATCATCGTTTTGTGAGACAATAGTTAACCGTACATAGAAATAGTATGTTCAACATCCATTATATGGGGGTGTGTGTATGTATAGGTTAGATAATTTATTTGAAATAAACTTACTATATATAGGATACTATATTTCCCACAATAATGGATAAAAAATAGTGGACTAGGTGAAGAAATGAAATAATGGAAAGGATCAGGAGAGAAGATTTACCTCCTAAAAGGGAAACTCCCTTTGGTTTGTTCCAAAAGGATTCCTTGAGAACATTCCTACCTAGAGGTATTATTCATGGTATAAGGTAGTAATTGTTAGAAAGATACATGGTATGATACCATGAAAACATAACTGTTTTAATAGGTGTGAGTAATGGGTAGAGTTGGTGGCCTTTTATAGGGAAAGAAAATAGCTCATTATAAATTTCTATAAATATGTTATGTGTGTACATGTTGTTACATAAAAAAATATAAAAAAACTGACAAAATAAATAATTTAATGTTTAAGGAAGAATTATGAACATACAGTTTGTGTGGGAAAATTTTTAGGTCATTTGGGCCCTTGTTTTTAATGTTTAGTCCATAATTTAGATTAATTTGGCCATAACTAATGTGATTAATTTGAATCACTTTTACTAATCATTTTGGTCAAAAATTTACATGGTACTATTAGAGTCTAAATATTTAAATTAATAAAACTTTATACGTATTAATTTTGAGATTCTCTTCACAGATGAAGAAAAATTATGATTATTATTAATCCTTGTGATGGGATAAAATAACAGGGTTTTAATGTAGGAAAAAGCTCAAAATATTGTAGGTTTTATATTCAGTGTTAGAGTAAAATGTATTATAATAAATTTAGTTGTATTATTAGTTATTATATTTATCTAATATGAAAATTAAACTAATTTATAATACTTTTTATCATTAATAATTAAATAAAAAAGGTGGTTTCTAACTAAACAGTAGTAATTTTCCGCATTCATCAAAAAATGATGTTTCTCTAAAAATTACCAAAAAATCACTCTAAGATAATTTCAATGTTATGAAGTTAAAAATTAAGTTTATTTTATCAAATTCAATTCATAAATGTTTCTAAAATTAATATTATTATTAAATGTTATTCATATAGGAAAATAATGTTTTTAACATAAAAAGAACATTACAAAAAATTGTATCCTTTGTTATAAATATGTTTTATTTATATAAAACATCGTAAAAAATATTTTAAAAGGTTTTATTATGATTATGTTTACTATGTTTAATTGATATGTTATTATTATATTATTTCAATTAAGAAATAAATAAAAATAGATGTTTCATAGAAACCCAATTTTGTTAGTATTGTATGACAACTCAGTGTTCTGTGCAATGTTCACCATGTCGATGTTGCATGAAATATGAATATTTTAACTATTTTATTAAAAGACATATTTGAAAATTTCAATTTATTTGGGGAAAATTATGTCCATAAAAACATGGGGTGTTACATACTACCCTCCTTAAAATGAAATTCACTATTGATATTCGTCACTCATGTAAAAACAAATTAGGATACATCAACATAATTATATCCTCATGTTACGATGTAGCTACTTCTAACTAGCGATTTGTCCATAAAACATTTATCATGAGAGTGGTCTTGTTTTATAAAACAATCTCTGATCAGTCTATAATTTCAACATTTTGTTCCTCGTATAGATGTTTCTACTCCATGATATGACTTCTGAGTCAAGTACATGTGAACAAATAGGTATGTACATCCTTAGGATAGATTAATGGAACACATCACGAACTTGAGATATATTGGGAGGAAGTTCCATGCAATATGAAATCATTTTGATATTATCATGAATCTCAAAGGGACCAATATAACAAATTCATAACTTCCATTTCTTCCTAAATCTACAAACATTCCTCCAAGGTTAGTTATTTGAATCACCTTTTCACCCTCATCAAATTCAAGATCATACTAAATTGTTATCAGAATAAATTTTTTACCATCCTTGATGTACATTGATATACTTCTAAATGTTTCTAGCCTTCATGACTATTTCTTTAGGGATCTCCAGTCCCAATATTTTTCTTTCTCTAAACTCTTCTCAACATATCGATGATCTGCATTTCTTCTCATATAGGGATTCTTATGGTTCCATCTGAATGCTTGAGTAAATTTATTTTTGTATGAAATCTCAAATATATGATGTTGTTGATCCATAACATATTTTGAAGTCTGTATAACAATGTCTCCAAAAGTACTCAATGTCTTGAGTATATCTTTTAGAATAAACATATATTTGAATAAGATAAGCTCTGCTAAATCTCAATTCTATATCAAGAACAATTTGAGGACTTCTCTAGAACTTTTAGGTAAACCACATATCCCAATATGATAATATGGAATGTGGTAATACATGAAATCATACAACTTATTTAATGTATATTCCATAAATCTGATTAAGAGGTAAATATTCTGTGATAGTAATGATGTTTGCTGACTTAGTAAAGAGATCAACTACCACCCATATAGAATTAAACACCATATAGTGTATGGGTTGTCCTATGAATAACTATAAGCTTCCCCTAATTGATCCTTCTTCAAATATAGCATGGAGGGAACACATACAAAATTCATAAACCTTATCATTCCATATTGATTATGGTTAAACTCAATAACATTTATGACCTTTTTTAGCTCTTCAACTTCTTTTCATGTCTCATTAATCTTAACATAGATAGAGTGATAATAAATATTTTGACAAAGACAATATTTTCCCCTTCCTTGGGAATTTATATATACATTTGTTGAAAATATAGATTTATTGGATCTTTTTTTTCATATCATATAAATTCTAACAAGATCATTTTGAATCTAAGCATCAACCAACTTTTTCACTTTCCCAATGTTGTAATGTATTGAGAAGTCATAATCCCTTATCAACTCTAACAATATTCTATATCCCATGTTCAACTCCATTTTTGTGAAAATATATTTCCGAAATTTATGATCGATATATATATATATATATATATATATATATATATATATATATCACACTCCTCCAAATTAATATAATGCATCCATATAATTAAATATATAGATTATCTCTTCTAACTCTAAATCATGTGTTGTGTAATGTTTTTCATGTATCTTCAGTTGTCATGAGACATAGGCTATAACCATGTTATTTTTCATATGAACACATCACAATCCCTTCTTAGATGCATCACTAGAGATTAAGAACCCTTATCCTCTATACGGATGTTCAAGAACAAGTTCACTGAAAAACATTATCTTTAGTTTTTTGAATGATTCCTAACATTAATCTATCCAGTGGAATTTTACACCCTTACAAGTTAACCCAGTGATAGGAATCGATAGTCATGAGAAATTCACCACAAACAGCTGATAAAATACATCTAATCCATTAATCATATGGATCTCAGTCACTTCGGTTGGTCTATATCAACTATCAATTGCATATATCATTGATAGATATACTAATATACCATTTATTGAGATTATATGGAACAAAAATGAATCATTTTTCAAAAAAATGCACACATCTTATAATTTTCATATAACTTCTCCTTCACAGGGTCTTTAGTACAATTTTCAAATGATCTTCATGCTCTTCCTTTAACTTTGAGTATATAAGAATATAATATAGCAATCCTTCCACAAATCATTTGAGGTAATATATAGAAAATATATTCATTAAATACATTATGATAATAGGGTAATTAATAAGACCAAAAGGCATCATTGTATATTCCTAGTTATCATGCTTTGTACTGAATGTCATCTTGTGTATATAGTCATACTTGACCCTCAATTGATGAAAACTAGAATTAAGATCATTCTTCGATAATTATAGAGCTCCAAGTAGTTGATCAAAGAACTAATCAATATGGGGAAGTGGAAACATGTTCTTGATTGTGATATTGTTTAACTCTCAACAATCAATGTATAGTCGTATTGATCCATCATTCATTTTCAAGAAATATATCCACTACACCGATGGTGATACACTTGGAAAAATGAATACCTTCTCAATGTTTTATTTGTGTTTCTTGTTCTACTCCTATAAAATAATCATGTCCATTCCAAAAAGAGTCTTCGAAATTTGTGTGGAATTAGGTATAAATTATAATGAAAACTCAACTTCATGTTCTTCTTGAAGACTAGGAAACTATTCCTAAAATACACCCACAAAATCCTGATAACATGTATACCATATATGTCGATCATACCCCTTATATTTTGAGATAAACAACAGTTTTTAGAGTTAATTAAAACCCATACACTGGATGTTATCTCCACATGAAGTTAATACTTATTTTCAAATTAATTAATAATGATAGGAGTGTTTGAAATATCTAACATAACATACCTTACATGATACTTGATGGGGGATTTATGCATTGAAATACAATCAATGCCAATTATGACCTCAACTTATAGAAAAGGAATAATGATAGGATTTTAAAGAAGAACATTCCAATAGACTACAATAGGAATGGAATCATAGACTTGATATGAAATCAACATTATATTTTGGGTTTTCACTACTAATTCAAACTCTACTTTTTTTGGAATCATAACACCCCTAAAAAATTATTAGTTATCAATGAGTGGGTAGATCCAAAATCAAATATGACTTTACCAGTTCTGCAGTGGATTGTAATTGTACCATTCATGACGTCCTTATTTCACCCTTTCATGAGATTTCCCCTTATCCATTGGAATAAGAGGTTTCTCATGTCGATCTTCATCACAAACCCTTGGGTTTGGAATGTGGTTAGAAAAATACCCATTTTCCTTCGACATAAAGCACTGAATCATTGGAGGCTCATTCTGTGTGTCTTTTTCATTATTAATAATTTTAGAAAACCTATTCCCATCTCCTCACATATCAATTTCTCAATCATCATTCCCATTTCACATAAACCTTTTTTTATACCTCCTAAGGAAATTTTGTCCATGATTCTTCCCACACATAGAACATAATGGTATGTTAATCTACTTTTCTCTAGGATTTTTATTGTTTCCAGGAAACGACATCTTGCTCTTATTGTCAAATCGATCACTATTGGAAAATAGAGCTATACCCACGGTTTTTCCCAAAACCATTGGTATAGGCACCCTTATACCCATGATTTACCCAAAACTGTGGGTATATGTATTATATTGGATCATATAGCCACGTTTTTTCCAAAGCCATGTGTATAAGAACCTCTATACCCATGGTTTTTGGAAAATGGTGGGTATAGGTAATATATTGAAACATATACCCACAGTTTTCTAAAATTATTGGTCTATGCTCCACTATACCCACGGTTTTGGTAAAACCATGGGTATAGGGTAGTTTTTCAAGACCTATACCCATGGTTTAATAGAAACAGTTGTTATAGTGTCGATTTTTAAAGACCTATACCCATGGTTTTGAAACTGTGGGTATAACTTTCCCGCCTTATGGCGTGATTTTTTTTCTCACCGGGCACATATTTTTTTTAACATGAACACATATTCCAACGATTTTCTATCTATGGCCTTTTTTTATATAAATATATATAACTAAATTTATATTTATATACCAATAATTCATATAGGCTAGTGTTTAGGTGCTGGTGGAATAAAAGAGTGGTCTAGGGATCGAATCCCACGAATTCTTGTTATAATCAAATCTATACCCACTATTTTAAAACCATGGGTATAGGTGAATGACACCATGTCATGGTGATAGAAATGGTGTACTGGACCAATACCCATTGTTTCCAAAACCTTGGTAATAGATCTAGCGCTATCCTGATACCTCGGAAGCCCATGGTTCCCTAAAACCGTAGGAATAGCCAATACCCACAGTTTTTGGGGATTTACTCACGGTTTCAAACCATGGTCAGTCCCTTTGCCAAAAAATCATTTATTATACCCCCTAAGGAAATTTCATCAATGATTCCTCCCACACATAGAAAATAAAGGTATGTTCATCTTCTTTTCTCCAGTATTTTTAGAGTTTCCCTTAAACAACATCTTCCTCTTCTTTTCAAATACATGATATTGATACATGACCCCTACCACCATTTAAAAATTGATTTCACAATGATCAATCTCATCTTAGCTACTAATATATTGTATGAACCACACACTTCTGATTAATGGTATTAATATTCCAAATAACCTATAAAATTTACATTAAGAATATATGATAATTCTTGATGCATACATTACAAGTCTTATAAAATTAACCTTCATTGTACAAAAAAAAATCACCATCCATTTGTTAAAACTCATGGAACTATTTATCCATATTGGTATGTAGAATTAAAAAAAGTAATTATTCAAAAATAAATTCTTAACCCATCCAAATCCATAGATTCAATCTCATTATGTTTTCTTGTAATATTGATTAGAGTCTACTATTTATCCACTTCTCCTTCTAATTGATAAACATCAATAATGACTTCCTCGTGCTATATAAAATAAATAACTTAGAATATATTTTTAATGGTACTTATCCATTTTTAGTGACAGGTGAATCAGAAGACCCTCTAAAATATGATTGACGTTGCCTCATGAATGACTCAATAAAATTTTGTTCTATCCTTTTCTCATATGGAAGTCCACCATGATTCATAGATAGATAATGTTGTGTGAGCATATCAATGAGGTTTTCCATTCCATATCCTTTAGAATTTTGTTGTTTTGGAGGAAAATCATTGTATTTTCTATCACAATCACCATTAATGTTGTTCCTTTGGGATTCATTCATTGAATAAAACCTAAAAAATAGACTAAGAAATATTTATCATAATGAAGAACCATATAATCAGGAATAATAACATATAGGATTTCCTACATATGACACCTTCCATAATCTATGAATCCTTATGTTTATATTAGGATATTCATAGCCAAATTATAATTAAATCTTTAAAAATGGATAATTAGGTGTTTGTTAATTTACAATGAATATACCTAGGAAGTGTTAAACTAGGTGAGAATCAAGTCCCGTTTTCCTGTAATAGAATACCCCAAGTCAATCCCAGAACATCTTGTTAGAGTAGGTACTCCTATGTACATATATTCCAGAGCCACATCCACATGGAGTATTGATATAGGGATTTACATATAAAACCCTACTCACCTTATCCTTCACCAAAATTCTAGTACATTTTCCTTTATTTAACTCAACCCTATATTAATCCTTAGACATGTCCTTAGAGTTCTCAATAATGTTTTATCATCCCAGTTTACAAAGTATAACTAAAAAATTCATCTGATACTAACTATAGAGAATCGTTCTTCACAAGAATTATCATTAAATAACCATTGCAGAATACTGAAATAGAAATCCAAATATACAAATGAAGCACGTATTACTGATGTGTATTTGGATGATTGGAAACATAAACACTAGTATATAAATGAGCTATATTATCTTCCATTAGGTTCTTCATGAATAGAACCCCTCTTAGATAGATAAAACTTAATACATATCTTCACAACATTGTAAAGGAAGCATAAAAAGGTGTGCGCTAAAATGATCAGTAAGGGTAAAAAAAGAGACATGTAAATATAATAATGGGAATAAGTGTATCATAACATTAAAATTAAGATACAAGATAATAACATGCAATTTTAATATCATATCAGAGGTCATAGAATAATCACTGGTAGTTCAAAAGTCACAAATCATATTGAAATAAAGAGCATAGGCCATGTAATCATAACTTAGGAATAATACATGTAATTTTGGCACACATAAACATATATTTATTTTCATAGTATCCAAGGAATTACTTCCAAAAATTTTGTAGTGGAAAAATTCCATTACTGAATCAGGTGAACCCCCGTTCTAGCCCTGGGTTACTGAACCAAGTAAACATGTATTCCATCCCTGTATTACTAAACCGAGTAAACCCTTATTATATAGATGTATTACTAAACTTAGTGAACCCTGGTAATAGCCAGGTCTATCACATGAGATATAAATCATTACCCAATGCATTATAGGTAGATATAGGTCTCACATGTCACATAATAAAATCATACATACATGTTTCACAATATCATAAATGAACATATCATGACCCATAAAATGAAATGGGAATCATAAAAAACTAAAAATACCATAACCTATTGAAAGAGATAGGCTTCATAATCATTTCATCATAACCTTTTATAATAACTGGATTCTAATATCACACAACCTGTGAAAGAGAAACGTGCTTCATTAACATCATCCCATCAAAATATAGTCCATTCTAATATAGAATATGAATGAAAATACTGAATACGTTTCTAATAATCATATGAGAAACACAACATGATTATATTTTAATTGGGATTTTTTTAAAATATCTTATAAAAAACATTTTTGAAGAAAATATCATTAATTATTTGAATTTTATTTTCTTTTTACATAAAACCTTTTAAAAACTGTTTTCATCAAACATAACATTATAAACATATAATGGAATTGTTTAAAATATTAAAAAAATAAAATAAATTTTTTCATTAAATATATCTTCAATGATATTTTGAATTTTTTTAAAACATGGTTTTTTAATATAAAAGATTTATGACCAAATAGACAGGTGCTATGATTTTACTAAAAACATTATCTAAAGTACATAATATTGGTAAATTTTTTAAAAAAATGAGGGTATATTGAATAAAAATAGGATATGGAAAATCATTCATATTATTTAGTTATGTATTATAATATTTCATCAAAGGAACCTTCTGAAAAAACAATCTCCATAAAACAAGGAGACTATCTCAAAAAACTCATATCACTTTCTGACTTGTGATCATACTCTCCATGTTAGAAAGGGAAATTAAATAAATCATAATATTTCAGGAAGATAATTACATTAATTATATAATATTTAAAATTAATTATATATAAATCAAATAATAGTTTATGTGCATAAAAAATAGGAATCTCAATGAAGTAAAATAGAGACAAATTTTTTTTAACTATTTGTAATCTTTTAAAAGATAAACCCTATAAAGTAAGGAAAATATAATGGATTTGTGATTACCTATCAATATGAGTACAATATTCATAGAATACAATTATGGTACGTACACACACCACATAAATGGAATGATTCATGAACTTAGATTGTATCTCATAATGATTTATAGTGAGATGAAAATTCGCTTACCTTTTTTCTTGACTCCCTCCGGACTTGTATAATCTTCATGTATAACAATTATAAATTTAATATAAATATTTTAATGAATAAAACAATTTTATGTATTACAATATATTAATTTATAATGACCTTATATCACCCTTTGGTTAATGATGGTGTGATAATGTTTCACTTCGTGGAATATTCACTTTGTTATTCACATGTGTCTTAATTTGTTATATCGTCGATCCTCACATTTATATCATGATTAAAGAATGTAAATAATTATATAAATATAATTTATATATATAATATATATATAATAATAACCTATCTAATAATGGAGTATGTAATGGAATACACAGTTCATGGAGATGATAAGTTGTACATACACAAGAACGATGTTTTCGGTTATTATTAACATATTGAGAGAAAGTATGTAAATGAAATATATGTATTTATATATATATGTATTCATGTATATATCATTATAAAAATTTAGTTACTATATTATATATATCATAAAAGTTTAATTATAGCATCATTACTACATTCTATGTGGTGTGTAAATGAATAGCATTGCTTTGAGGGGGTTGTAGTCCACACTTACTCAAATGAAACTATCGTCTTAACACCACATGGAAGGTTATAAGAAGTTTTTTTTAAAAGGAATCAATAATATTGAAGAAATATTAAATATAATATATTACATATATAAATATATTTCCCATCATAAAGGCCACAATTATTAGTGGTAAAGGATAAATGAACAATCATCGTTCCATGAGGTAGCAGTTCGTCGTACAGAGAAGTAGTATGTTTAACATCCATTCTATGTAGGTGTGTATACAAGTAGGAAGACCCATTATAAAAACCATATGCTATTATATTTAGGATACTGCCATTTTCACACAATAATTTAATAAAGAGAGTGGATGGGTGAGGATATAAAATAAATGAAAGGATCTTAAGAGAAAGTGTTTCCTCTTAATCAGGTAACTCATTTTGGATTGTGCCAAAAGGCATCCATGAGAAAATTTATGACTAAAGGAAGGATTCGACATTTAAGGGATGATTTTTGGTAGGGTACAAGGGAATATATTCCATGAACATAAATGTTTTGAGTGGTGCGAGGAATTGGTAGAGGTGGTGGCCTTATATATAGAAAAAAGGTCTCGTTTGGAATTTTTAGAAACAAGTTATTCGTGCAAATGTTCATACATATAAAAGGAAATAAAAAACTAAAAAAATTCAATAATGGAAGATTTATGGATTAAATATGCACATAAAATGTTAGTTATACAAGTTTATAAGTAATTTGTGCCCTTAATTTCATGGTTTAGTCCCTAATTAATCTTTATTTGGCCTTAAATGGTATGATTAATTTAAATCAAGTTTAGTAATAATTTTTATAAAATAATTATCATGGTACTATTAAAATATAAATATTAGACTAAAAAATGTTGTATGTCATATTTTTGAAATTTACTTCATAGAAGTTTCATAATTAAGATTACTACTAATTTAATACATGGGAAGAAATAATGGGGTCTTAAAGTAGGAAAAATATCAAAAGTTTGTTAATATTTTATATTCACTTACAATGTAAAATTCATTCTAATGAATTTAATTTTATTAGTAGATGTAATATTTGTCTAATTTTATATTTTCACTAATTTATAAAATCATTTATCATTCATAATTAATTAGAGAAAAAGTCGGTTTTTAACATAAAACATGAATTTTTCACTATTCATGAAAAAATGATGTCACTTAAAAAAATCCAAAAAATTCACCCTAGTATAATTTCAATGTGAATAATTAAAAAAAGAGTTTTATTTTAAAATGAATTAAAATTACAAATGTTACTAAAATTAATTTTATTATTAAAATTCAGCCATTTAAGAAAATAGTCTTTTTAAACATAAAAAGGACTAAAAAATCGTATATTTTTTATCAATATGTTATATTTATATATAAAAATTATAATAATTATTTGAAAAGTAGTTATTACTATTAATTTTATTTGTTTAATTTCTAGTTTAAAATTATCTTATTTCTTTGATTAAAATAATATAAATAGGGGTTTTGAACAAACTCAGAATTGCGTGTATCGTACGCTAACTCAGTTTTGTGGGTAATGTACACTAAGTTGATGTTGTGAGAAAAAGTAATGCTTGACAAAGTGTATTGAATTATATAAATGAAAATTTAAATTTATTCAAAAAAATAGTTCTATAAACACTCTAGGTTTACACACTCAATGATAATCTATCTCAACAACCCACAATAGAGAATTTCCCCTTTACTACATCTGTTTTCATAATATCTACTCGAACAAAATTTTATCGAGTTTGTTGTGGGTATAAGACTTAGTATTATACAATAAATGATACTGATCATAATTCAATAAAATATACATCTGGATTCCATGAAAATAAACATAGCACATAAAAGCTGCATGTAAATTACATGAGCACCATATACAAACATTTTAGGTCCATAGTAACTCGCTCTAATTGTTTTTTTATATTCTAGAATAAATGATCATTGGTAATTTATGATACATTCCCCTTTAATGTATATATAAAAAATATATTTGAAACATTCCACTTGAAGGGATACCACATTTACATTCGGACTAATATTTGAAAAAACACTCTTTGAGGAAAATTCTATGCATAATAACATAGACACTAAATTTTAAAAGATAGAGGAATTTCACAAGTGATATATTTGTATGACATAATAGATATGACATCATTTCATGTTTAAAAATTCACAAATATCAAAAATCCACATGTGAGAACACATACACAATGCGTCCCACAAGGATACGTAGGCACAACTTTGGTGATCAGACAATAACCATAGATCTCACAGGATACAAATCATAAATAATGTGATAAAACATAATAAAATTTCCCATGATCTAAACACACACATCATGTGATTGAACATTAATAAAAGGTCACACATTATATACTTGACACCCAAAAAACTTTCTAAAAACCCATAAAAAATTCCTAATGATATGGATCGCCTAATTTAGGTAAAATGAGGATTTTATGAAAAGGGTCACCTTTCGTGTCCAATTGCACAACTAAAACCTAGAAACATCTACAATATTCAACAATTTAAATTCAAGGATCAAGATTTAGGATAAACAACACCAAAATTTTAAGATAATATCACACTTATAAAATAAGTTCCATTGTCGACAATTGTCTTTTTATAAATGATATATTGATTCAAATTCACAAAATCCGAGTGCTAGTTCAATCAACGGCCAATAATACAGTCATTAGACCATACCAAAACCCTTATATTTGACCCATTAATCTATAATCTAATTATTTTGTTCTATGGATAAGTGATTGGTATTGATATATATTTATATAGAACTCCCCATATTTGACTTACGGGGTCATAAAGATGTTTTAGATTCTAATGAAGGATATGGAATAAAGTGGGGGAGCCTAAAAATACCGGGTGTAACACCCCAGGTAAATAAAGAATATGAAATTTTTATATTTATCCATATTTTTGAAAAAAATGTTAATATTAATTTAAATGGAATGCTATGATCGATGGCGTACCCAATACGCAATAACGAGTTTCTTGGAAATCATACGTTTCACTCTAATAATAAAATAATATTATTTTAAATAGTAGTTAATGCCTAGCCATTGTAATGGTGGGAATGAAAAGAAAAAACTATAAAATGATTATATATGTTTGTAAAATATTTTTAATTTTATGCAATAAATTTTAGAGGCTTAGAATGTGAATGAATCCAATTTTAAGAGTAAATATTCTTATATTGTTTAAAAGGTCGATTAACCGCCGTTTGATGGAGAACCCTCTTTAAATCCACCTTTTGAAAATTTTATATGTTATATTGTACCAAATAAAATCCTTCTTATAATCAAGATATCAAAATTAACTTTGTGTAGGTTTTTGTTATTTTTTTTTATAGTCCATTTTTAATGAATAAGTGAAAAATATTGTATTTTAATTCAAAAACTCTTTTTAATGTAATTTATTTATATGATTAGATCATATTTTGAATTTTTTTAAATTGAAATTATAAAATATTATTACCATTTAATCCAATGGTGGTTATTGGAGTTAATTTCACATTGAAATTGGACTTATATTAGTGTCAATCATTTAATAGATATTGTTTCCTAAAAACACGCTATTTGTTTTGATAGTGAGAATTAATTATTAAATTATTTAATTCAACTTATATGTTTTTAATTTTTTAAAATAGACATCAATTTTGAATTTGGAATATCAAATATATCTTAGGGTGAATTTTTGGTACTTTTCTAAAAATTTCAATTTTTGATGAATAGTGAAACCACTAAGTGGTAGTTTAAAAACTGATTTTTTGTTTAAATGAAACATTACCACTACTGTGATTTGAATTTCAAAAATCCTACATATATGGTTGTCATTAGGATGTAAAATTTTGTTCGATAATCTTAAAATAATTTTTTTTGAATAGTAACTTTTAAGTTTTATTAATCGCGATTAAAGGTAATTAATGTAATTTAAGGTAAAGATAATGTTATAATAATATTAAATGACCTTTACACATGTCCTAACCATATTGGATGAGTCTTAGCCTACCTAGAAAATCCATTGGTCAACTTTGGGACCCCATGGATCCACTATGGTAGGAAAATGACATTAATAACTTTTTATTTAAAGTAAAAAATAAAAATGTCACAAACATTTATTGTTTTACTAAAACAATTTTTGCATGGGGTTATACAAGTCATATATTTGACTATAAATATTCATTAGAAAGCTAAAAATATTTCCTACACAATTATTTTTTATATTTTTTAGACATTAAATAATTAAATTTATTTATGACACCATGAAGATACAGTGATTACCCCATTAATGAATGATTTAAATAAAATGAGAAGATAAGGTAAAATCTATGACTTACACTTTTCAAACCCCAAATGTTTGGGTGGATTTCGAACCCTTATCACCTTATGCTAGAAATATATAATTTTGGGACCTTTAATATACGAAAATCATTTTATAATAAAGTAACTTTTCAAGACATTCCAAGAGTGCCCCTCCTCCCTCTTATAAAAGGTCGCCACCTCTACCCCCATACCCACACCTCTCAAGATTTTGGATCAACCAAACTCCACTCATTTTATCACTCGACATACATCTCATCATCCTAAAAGTATTAACTTAGGAATAATTCTCTCCAATAAACCCTTTTTCTTCTAACCAAATGGAGTTACCCGATTTAAAGGACAATAAAGAAACAAACAAGACATGTCGGACTTGAGGTAAGGGATCCTACCTCTCTCTTTATTTTAAGTACTATTTTTTATGTAACTCAATTTATGCTTATATTTATTATGTTGGGGGATGTTCTTTTATATTCCTATTGTTGTAAATTTTATGTTAATATGAGGAGAGACCAAATTTTATCTCATCAATCCATTTTTGGATGTTTTATGTGGCGCCGTTAGGCTGCCGAATTTTCGTAAGGGGATTTTCATCTCACTTTTTATCCCCATGAGATTCAGGGTACATTGGCCACTATTTCTTTTTGTGTGGTGTATTTATTGCCCATTATTTTACTATTTGTATAATATAATATCATTTATGGTTAGTTACATCTTCATTGTATGAACCCTCTTTCATGGGGTGTACATTTCGAAAGTTGCCCAAATCAGTAAGGGGACCTTTCACACTCCTCTTTTAAAAAGACTTATGTTTTTATGTCTTTTAATTTACATATATTTATGTTGGGACATGTTCTTATATATCCTTATTGATGTAAATTTAATGTCCAAGTGATTAAATACCATTTTCCCTCTCATCAACTAATTTTATGAATTTTAAAGTGATGCCGTTAGGCAGTCGTATTTTACCAATGGAACTTCTTAACCCAATTTCGATTTCATTGGGTTCAACTTGTAGTTATTGAATATTTCATACTATGAATATTTGTGAATTACATCTGGTTGTTTTACACTTAATATTCACTTATATTGGGTGTATTTAGATTTTCCACACATAATTATGAGATTGATTTATCCTTAATTTAAGGATACCTTCTTTATAAGGGATTTCATCTCATTTTACAATTCTATTGAGACTTCATTTTTGCTATGCACCAATTCACTCTTATATGGTGTATATAATGTCCTTTGTAATAATATATCATGAACCCCTTTATTCTCATGATATTATAATGTTCTGATTACATGTTATTCCTCAATTACTGTATTCAAGTTTCTCTCATTTTGATAAAAACCCTTTAACAAAAATATCATTTTAAATGTTTTAATGATTTATTCTTATAAATATGTATCATTAATATCAATGTTTTCAAAATGGTTTTAAGGATTTATTTATATGGATATTAATGGTTTAAAATATTAAAAGTGTCAAAGTGGTGTGGGATAGTTTGATTCAAAAATCTCTTTATTAAATGTTTTAAATGGTTTTGAAAATGGTTTTTAGAATGGATTCATTATTTCAATATCATAAAATGTTGTATTGTTATTATAATGTGGGAATGTTACCTTTCCATTGTTCTTAAGTTATGTGATATGATTATGTTATGGTTCTTGGGAATTTTTTATGAAGACGGGTGGTTCTATGATAAACTAAGGGCAGGTGAGCCCGATATAGCTCTCTAATGCATTGGGTAACACGAAGGAGTTAAACCTTAAGGTTTCTCCGAAGATATTTAGGGAATATACTGTGATGGGCATTCCAAATGTAACCATGAGGGTTACTCCCTATGTAAGAATGATATGAATGCCTCAAGTTACCTTTAGGTCTTATGATTTCTATGATTTATTCCTAATTCTTATGATTTAATGAGGTATGTTAAAGTGATTATGTTTTATGAGTAAAGTATGATATCATTGATTCGTATGTATACATTGACTAATGTTTTATTTCCTTATTTTTATAACAATTATTGAGATTTTTATGCTCATCCCATGTTTTTGAAATGTTTTACACAAGGCATAAAGTGGAATACAGTCAAGTATGGGATCAAGGAAATGTCATGATGTCAAAAAATGGAACTAGACATGACTATTTTGTTCAGGAGTTTATTTTTTATGAAAAAAATGGAAATTGAGTAGATGTGTCTACCTCGTAATCTCTGAGATGTAATAGTTATGTCCTAATTATCTAAAACACTAAACCTAAAAAGATCCTCAATGTGAATTATTCAGTTTATTCTAGAATATGTAATGTATTAAGGCCGGGTCCTTATACTAGGTATCAAATGTTGGTTTAGATAAATTTTGAAGTTAGGGTATTCTTTAAGTATAAGTGACATTACCATAATGGTTAGGATTTTAGAAAGAGTCATAGTTTTAGATATAGTGAATGAGTTTATGATAAAATAAATAATTATATCAAAGTATTATATGATGATTCTAATGATATAATCTCACTGAACTTTTTGGTTTTAGTAAATGGATGGATCTAGCAGGCACCAAAGTGACAATGGATGTGAAGAAAACTGTGACAGTTTTCTGAAAGAACAACTGAATTATATGGGATATAAAATGAGAAATCTTGTGGTTTTTCTCAACAAAATATCAAGAGACGTGATTAACCACTTGAACCTTGGAGAGTTCTCTAATGAATCATGTTCGAGAGAACAAAATCGATGTGGAATTTCAGGTAATAATTATAAAGGTAACCATTAGGGTTTATAAGATCTTTACTTTTGAGGTAATTATGTGTTACTATATGTTATGATGGAATATGAACAACATGAGATAATCTAGAGGGTAAATTATGTTATAGTTATTTTTGAATATTTTATCAATTTTTGGGGGATGTTATACGAATTATGTAGTTTTGGAAAAAAGACAACACATAGACCGTGTGACAACCTGTCGCATCGGATGAAGCTGCAGGAATCGAACCCACAACCAAAGTGTGACTAGTATTTATCACCTACCACTAGACTACGTGAAGTCCCTGGTTATTTTGACTAATTAAATTTATTTATATGATCTTATGAATCTACAATAAGTTGATTTTGGGTTATCTAGGGAAATTATTAACCTATCATGGAGGATATGTGATTAGGTTAATTACTTTTCAGTACGAGACTTTAAGAGTAACTGATGTTATTTGGAGATAAATGTTAAGGATTATCATTGAAGAATATGTGATTAAATACATCAGAGATTTGGGTTTCAATCTTAGTTTTTATTACTTTGAAGAATTTTATTGATAGATGTTTATTGAATGGTGTTTGTTGAAATTTGGTTATTGTTTGACAAATTTTGAAGATTAAGAATAGATTTTTTTTATAAAGGATTGTCCTTTTGGGTATTATCTGATCTTGTACAAACTTTTTTGTTTTGTTTTTGGATAAGGTATAAATAAATGGGATGTATATAGTTCTCTATTTTGGATTCGATGATTATCTAGAAATTTATTATAGTACTCATAATGTGAACAAGTATTCCTAAATACTCTACTTTTGGAGAAAATATGAGTTTGTGTAAGAAATCTAGTTAAAGATGAATGTCAACCTGACAAGTAAGAATGTTTCCTTATGATTTAGTTAAGCTCATAAATAAAGTAATTAATGAAAAGTAATAGAAAACTAAAATGTTGTCTGTTAAGTTTTTCTACTGGGGAATCAAATACCATTTTACCCATCACATGTTTGTGATTTTTTGGTGGTTAACTTTCTCCTAAACATGTTTTCTATCACTCTCCCTCAGAACCTGACTTTTTTTTCATCCATATCCATGTTTTAGTACATGTAATCCTAGTATGTGTTAACTCAGGTTACCTCCCTACTTCTTTTTCATTCTTTTAAAGTGATAGTTTTACCGACTCTTGTTCCGATGTGGGACATTCAATGAACTTTCCGAGCCCAATTTTAAAACTGTGAGGACACAATTCCCACAAGGGGGGAAGGTTGTAACACCCCAGGAAAATAAATAATATGACATTTTTATATTTATCCACATTTTTTAATAAAATTTTAATATTAATTTAAAGGGAACGCTATGACCGATGGCGTACCCAATACGCAACAACGAGTTTCTGGGAAATCTTATGTTGCACTCTATTAATAAAATAATTTTATATTAAATGGTAGGTAACGCCTAGTCGTTGTAATGGCGTGAATGAATAGAACTAACTACAAAATGATTATATATGTTTCTAAAATATTTTTACTTTTATCCAATAAATATTAGATGCTTAAAATGCGAATGAATCCAATTTTAAGCGTAAATATTCTAATATCCTTTAAAAGGTCTATTAACCGTCTCTTGATGGTGAACCCTTTTTAAATCCACTTGATGAAAAATTTATATATAATATTGGACCAAATAAAATCCTTCTATTGAATCTGGATATCAAAATTTACTTTGTTTAGGTTTTTGTTATTTTTTTGATAAACTCCATTTTTAATGAATAAGTGAAAAATGTTGTATTTTAATTATAAACCTCTTTTTAATCTAATTTATTTATATAATTAGATCATATTTTAATTGGTTTTAAAGTAAATTTTGAATATATTTTTACCATTTAATCCAATGGTGGTCATTGTAATTAATTTTACATTGAAATTGGACTTAAACTAGTGTCAATATTTTAATAGATATTGTTTCTTAAAAACACATTATTTGTTTTGTCAACGAGAATTAATTATTAAATAAATTAATTAAACTTATATGTTTTTAATTTTTTAAAATAGGCAAAATTTTTAAATTCTGAATATCAAATATATCATAGGGTGAAGTTTTGGTATTTTTCTGAAAAACATCAATTTTTGATGAATAGTGAAACAACTAAGTAGTAGTTAAAAAACTGATATTTTGTTTAAATGAAACTTTACCACTACTATTATTTGAATTTCAAAAATATTACATACATGGTTGTCATTATAATGTAAAATTTGGTTCAATAAGATTATAATAATTTTTTTGAATAGTAACTTTTAAGTTTTATAAATCATTATTAAAGGTAATTAGTGTAATTTAAGGTAAAGATAATGTTATAATAATATGAAATGACCTTGACACATGTCCTATATTTATTGGATAAGTCATGGCCGACCAAGAAAATCTATGGTTCTACTTGGGGAACCCATGGAGAAACTTCGGTAGGAAAATGAAATTAATAACTTTTTATTTAAAGTTAAAATAAAAATGTCACAAACTTGTATTGTTTTACTAAAACAATTTTTACATAGGGTTATATAAGTAATATTTTTTACTATAAATATTCAATCGAAATATAAAAATATTTCCTACATCCTGATATTTTTTATTATTATTTTTAGTCGTTATATATATAAATTTATTTATGACACCATGATGATGCCGTAATTACCTCATTAATGAACGATTTAAATAAAATGACAAGATAAGGTAAAATATAAGACTTACACTAGTCAAAAACCAATTAGTTGTGTGGATTTAGAACCCTTATCACCTTACCCTCGAAATATATAATTTTGGGACCTTTAATATCCTAAAATCTTTTTATAATAATTAACTTTTCAAGACATTCCAAGAGTGCCCCTCCTCCCTCTTATAAAAGTCCCCCACCTCTACCCCCTTACCCACACCTCTCAAGCCTTTGGCTCGACCAATATCTCCTCATATTATCTCTCCACTTCCCTATCTTCATCTTGGAAGAATTAAATTAGGAATAAAGCACTTCAACAAACCCTTTTTGTTCAAACCAAGGGGAGTTACCCGATTTAAAGGAATATAAAGAAACGAACAAGACATTATGGACGTGAGGTAAGGGATCCTACCTCTCTCTTTCTTTATATGTACTATTTTTTATGTAACTTAATTTAAGCTCCTATTTCTTATGTTGGGGGATGTTCTTTTATATTCCTCTTTCAGTAAATTTTATGTTAATATGATGGGAGACCCTATTTGATCTCATCAATCCATTTTTGGAAGATTAAAGTGGCATCGTTAGGCTGCTGAATTTTCATAAGGGGATTTTCATCTCACTTTTTATCCCCGGGAGATTCATTCTACATTGGCCACTATTTCATTTTGTGTGGTGTATGTACTGCACATTATTTTACTATTTGTATAATATACTCTCATTTATGGGTATTTACATCCTCATTCTATGACCCTTCTTTCATGGGGTGTGCGTTTCGAAAGTTTCCCAAATCGGATGAGAGACCCTTTTTGTTATGTCTTTTAATTTTCATTTTTTTTATGTTTGGAAATGTTCTTATATATCCTTATTGATGTAAATTTTATGTCCAAGTGATGAGATACCATTTTATCTCTCATCAACTAATTTTATGAATTTTAAGGTGACGCTGTTAGGCTGTCGAATTTTACGAAGGTAACTTCTTAACCCAATTTCGATTTCTTTGGGTTCAACTTATAGTTATTGAATATGTAATCCTATGAATATGTGTGAATGACCTCTGGTTGTTTTACACTTAATATCCACTTATATTGGGTGTATTTATATTTTTCTCACATAATAATGAGATTGATTTATCCTTAATTTAAGCATTCCTTTTTTATAAGGGATTTCATCTCATTTTACAATTCTATTGAGACTTCATTGTTTTTATGCACCAATTCCCTATTATATAGTGTATATACTGTCCTTTAGAATAATATATCACGAATCCCTTTATTCTCTTGATATTATAAAGTTATGATTAAATTTTATTCCTCAATTATTGTATTCAAGTGTCTCTCATCTTGTTAAAAACCCTTTAACTAAAATATCATTTTAATGTTTTAATGATTTATTCTTATAAATATTTCACATTAATATCCATGTTTTCAAAATGGTTTTAAGGATTTATTTATATGGATATTAATGGTGTAAAATTTTAAAATCCCCAAAGTGGTATGGGACACATTTATTCCAAAATATCTTTATTAGATGTTTTAAATGGTTTTGAAAATTGTTTTTAGAATTGATTCATTATTTCAATATCTTAAAATGTTGTATTGTTATTACAATGTGGGAATGTTATATTTCATTTGTGCTTAAGTTATGTGCTATGATTATGTTATGGTTCTTGGGCATTGTTTATAAAGACGGGTGGTTCTGTGATAAACTAAGGGCGGGTGAGCCCAATGTAGCTCTCCAATGCATTGGGTAACACAAAAGAGTTAAACGCTAAGGTTTCTCTAAAGAAATTTAGGGAATATACTGTGATGGGTATTCCAAACGTAACCATGAGGGTTACTCCCTGTTGTAGAATGTTATGAATTCCTCAAGTTACCATTATGTATTATGATTTCTATGATTTATTCCTAAATATTATGATTTAATGAGGTATGTTAAATTGATTATGTTTTATAAGTAAAGTTTGATTTCATTGATTCATATGTATATGTGGACTAATGTTTTCATTCTGTATTGTTATAAACCTTACTGTGCTTTTTATGCTCATCCCAAGTTTTTGAAATGTTTTCCACATGACTTAAAGTGGAATGCAGTCAAGGATGGGATCAATGAAATGTCATGATGTCTAAAACATGGAACTAGACATGACTATTTTGTTCAATAGTTTATTTTTTTTGTGAAAAAAATTGAAACTGAGTAGATGTGTCTACCTTGTAATCTTTCAGATGTAATAGTTATGTCCTAATTCTCAAAAACTCTAAACCTGAAAAGATCCTCAATATGAATTATTCATTTAATTCAAGAATATGTAATGTACTAAGGCCCGGTCCTTATACCTAGAGAGGATACAGGGTTTTAATTATAAGGTAGAATGTTAATGTGAAAATAATTGAGTGATGGATCATATAATCTACTGGTGAAAAATCCATTCATGACATGAATTAAGGATTCACATTGTTACCTCTTGGGATGACCTATACATTGAAAACCCATTTCCTTGCCAAAAAATCCAAAAAATATATATATTATCATTCATGAATAACATATCACATCATCAATTAGTTTTCCCAAACTAGAATAAAATTAACGCCTTCTACCAATAATCCATTCATGTCAAGAATATTCATTCATGGCATAAACCAACTCATATAGGCAATTTCTATTTTTTGAGTCATATCATTCATTTAATACCCCTAATATACCTTAACTCAATTTGTACACCATTCATGATCAATGAAATCATAAAAAAAATACATACCATGAAATTGAGGATGTTTCAATCCAACAAATTTGATGACTTCTACTCCTTGTGATGAGTTCCTACAGGTTTTTTTCAAAAAACACCATCCATTATTCCCTAATATCAATCTCTCACTTCCATGTATATATCTAAATTATACCTCACTTCTATTAAACTCAAACACAGGGAATGGTCTTCCCACACTACACATTCATTCTTCAGTCAATGTTAATAATGGGCCACATCATAAGAGATGCATCTAGTTCCAATTCAATATCCCTATAGTTGATCACATGTGCAATATAAAGCTCATACCAATGAAGATGAGACATGGGGGATACTATATGAAAAAACTAATATCTTTGATGAAGATATAACAAATAATAGGATTTAATAATTTGTTAAAGGATATCAAATGGTCCATCATATCATTGTTCTAATTTCCATTCGTTCCTTAATAACATCTTCCTTAAACGAGGGGACACTCATAAGAAATGTTTTTCACGAGTAGTGAACTCTAAGGGTTAATTCCTCCTATCATCATATGAAAATTTTCTTTTTTACGCCATAAAAACATCTAGTGGATTAATTTAACCTAATTATAGGTCTATTGTAGCATGTTAGGCCCAATAAATGAATATTCACATACTTCATCCCTACATAATAGTGAATGACATTTAAATTCATAGAGATCCTCAAATAGAGTCAATTTAATTTAAGACTGGATGGTATTCTTACATAAGAACACTCTCAGATCAAAGTGATTATCCCATGAAACACTGAAATCTAGAACACATTCTCCAAAAAATATCCTCTACAGAAAGAATTATTATCTCTGTTTACCAGTATATCTAAGGAAGATAAGTCATACTCAACATTAACTGAGTACCGATCTACTTCTATAAGCAATTACAAAATCACTATGTGAATTGGGAATCCTTTTTAAATACCATACTATAAGTCACACCATGAAAAATTATTATTTACAAATTATATATTTTCACTAACTCATAAACCTAGTTACTCTCCTAGATCAAAAAGGGATGATTCACATTTTTAAACCAATCTAATATGACCCAGACAACATCTAAATGTTTCAGTGTACTAGAAATACCTATTATGAATACCATGGTAACCATATCCCACGTTCACATAGGAATTTAATTTGGATGGGGAAACATTTCAAGTGTCTAATTCTTATATATGACCAAATTACAAGTCGAAAAATTTGAGAAAAATCCATTAGTGCCCATTTTTTTATCATCCACTAAATTTCCATCTATAATCATGAAATTTTTTGTTAATCATAGATTCACTTCCCACTATTATTCATTAGATTATTTCATTATATCCTATATCAAATAAAAATATAACTATCACATTTCAATGTGAAAGAGGCATATTTTTATAAGGTTTATCTAGGAATGGAACCATTTTATACCAACCTCTCTTACATCATGATACACTATGAATCAGAATCCTAACTGGATTTAAATCAATCCACCAATTAATACATGATGACCAAGGGTTCACATGTCACTACCCCATGATCCTCAGTTATTACCACCTTCCAATCTATTGGTAATGCTAAAATATTTCTCCCTTCTTCTAACATCTTCTCAAAAACATCCAAAATTTTCTAGCTAAGAGAATGGGAAACCCAATTTCCCATCCTAAGAGAATATTATAGCTCAAAATCTCAGACCATCATGTATACTACCCATCACCAATAATTAATATTCAGGTGACACTTAGACAATATATATCTTATATTCTTTTTATTTATTTATAGAAAAACTATCTCATTGATTAGATAATGTTTCCAAAAATCCTATTCATGGACCATGGAATCCAATTCTATGTCATGAGTAGGGTAGTTCCACACAAGGGGTCAAAATTTACAAGACCCTTAATAAAATACCTTATCATTCAACATCATTGCGGCTCCCAAGAAAATAAAAGATGCATGATAAAACAATATAAAAAAATATAATATTTTGAAGAAACTGAATACAAACTAATTTATTCTTATTTAACTATAAGAATTCATATTGAATATAAATTTTAATTAAAACATGAATACACTATTTTTTAGTGTTGTTATAGGTTCTTCCAAGAAATAAAAGTCTCAATTGATCACTTATTAATTCCCTACCAGACCAGAAAAACTCCAGATCTCAAACATGTTCTCTAGACATTCCCAATAAATAAATTCTTCCACCATATCTATATCATTATTTATTCATACTAAATAAGTAATTTTATAGGATAATGAACCTTCTATATTGAAAATTGAAATAAATATAACATGGAATAAAGTTGGTGTCCTTGATGAAAACTCAATACTATTTCAATGAGTCTAGTATGATATTTAAATATCTTGGAATATATCATGAAATCATTGAAGAACATATGAATAAATGATTCTATGTACGGTTGAAAGATATTATTCATCAGATCCAGGGAAGCCTCTAGAGAATAATTCTATATAAAAGTAAAAAATAGATAATCATTCAACACAGGCATAATTACAAATGTAATTTTTGGTATGTCTTAAACTTTGTCCCACTACATACATTAGAAAAAATATAAAATACATATTTTGAAACCATTAGGATATTTTCAATTGATCAAAAAATTTATCAATACATGGTAACATATACCAATTTTTTCATAGTGATCTAATTCAACATTCCACAATCCACCCAAATCAAAACACAATCATCTTCCTTCTTAGCCAATAACACCTGATAACTCCAAGGGGGTTTTTTTATGATTAATTATTTATATTTAAAATCATCATAATGTACCTTTATTTCATTGAAATTTTATGGTTCCATTTTGTATAGTGGAAAATATATTGTTCATGCACCATCCATTAGCTCAATATCTCACTCAACTCTATTTCTAGGGGAAACCTTGAGAATTAATCTACAAATACATTGTGGAGATATCCCACAATAGTAGGAAATATTGATTGATTTATCTACTAGTATACAGAAAAGAACATTCTATCTACTTATAATAAATTAACTTATACATAATGGTATTATGGTCTTACTCTACATTATATAATATTCCATTTTCTGGTAAACATAAACATATCCCCTTTTGAAAATATAAAATTTCCTGGTATCTAAAAAAATAAATCTGTGAATGGATGTTTTTTAACTAGCGCATGCTAAGGATCATATTGAAACCTAAAATATCCAGATTTTGGAAGCTCCACGTATTCTCGAAGACAATAGTCACTGACAGTCATTCAAAATAAAAATTATGGCAATTAGAAATCTTTCCAAATTGTCTATCGATTGATAAATGTTTAAGAGATAACATAATTAGTATGGATAACCCAGTGACTACATGAGAAAATAAGAATGAATTGGATACACCTTTTTCAAACAAAAAATAGAGTAGATATTATAAGGACCATACATAAAACTATTTTGGTTCCCTCCCCACCCTTTTTGAGAGGCTAATCAACTACATAATATATTCTAAACACCACTACATGACTACCTAGAGACACTTGATACCCAAGATTCACCAAACCATGATGGGTTTACACCTATTTCTATGGTCAAAGACCTACATGATGAACTTACTTTACAATTGGAATCAATGATTCCTGAACAAAGAACTACATAAATTGTCCAATAATACCACATCAATGACAAGTATTGAGTGAAACAAGAAATTGATTAGGATATTTCTATTTTCAATAATGGTTATAGAACATAGAATAGTCAACTCCAATAGAGGGAGTCATAGAACCAATTATCTTCTTTGAATAGTGACCACCACAATAGAATACGTCATATGGCTTCTTCTTCATATTCTAAGATTAAGATGATAGAATGGTTTAACAGAAGTCACATATTGATCCATTATAATCTATAAGATGTTCAAAATGTATGCCTTCCTCAATTAACTCATTTAATGATATATCCTTAGAGATAACTATAGTGTGGTTATTCGTATAAAAGTTCCTGACTGAGAATATTTGTTCTAGGAAAAGACTAATCTTAAAAATTATTTAAATATTAGCTTCATTCCTATCGCAAATATGAATATTTTTACTCAACTCTATAATCTAGGTTTAATATTCATTCACTAAAAACATCCAGTATTATAGATCCATAAACTCTTAATAATGGCCCATCATTACTGCATCGAGGAATAATTCATTGATGAAAAGTTCCTTGAATGTTTCACATGTCATACCATAAGGACTACTAGGAAAAATCAAAATGTCCCACCACCATCCAATAGTATCTGAAATCCTAATTGTTATATTTTTTACCATGCAATCATATGGGGTCTCTAATAGGCCAAAAATCCTAAGGATGGCTCATATCTAGTCCTCTACATTCATTGGTGCTCTAATTCCCTTTATTGATGGGGGGTACTAGATATGAAAGTCATGAGAATAGTCGATAATCAACAGCCTGCCTCTATGGGATCCACTTACCTAACACGGTATAGCCAAAAGATTCCTTGTTAGATAGGTTAAATAGATTGAAATACAAGAGAAAACAATTATGAATTATCAATTGTATCCTCCTACATGAATGGTGGAGAAACTAAGACATTCCTAACTAGAGGTTTGAAAAATATATGAGGTCTTATATATTGAAATAGTATATCATACATTATAGAAATAAAATTTCTCCAATAATAAAATCAATAACAAATTAAATTCATAAAAATTTTATTCAATAATATCTATACAAAGAGGATACCCACTAATACATAACCCTATAATCACAACCAATAAACATTCCTATCATCTTATTAAAGTATGTTATTCACATTCATATATATATAATCAAGAATAGAATAATCAATATGAGACAAAAGAATGCAAGGAATAATATACCAAGGTAAAAATAACAATTTCAAAATGAATTTCAATTAATTGGGATCTATCTAATGTAAGAAACATGCATTTGGAATGTGAAACTATATACCTTTAAATGATTAATGAACTCACCTAAAATCCATTAAATTTTAATAAAATACATATTCATCTCCCATGGACAATTAAATTAAAGGAAACATCACAACATAAGAACATACATTACCCCATTAATGGTAACTCAGAGGTCCATGTTACAATTATATCTAGGAATTGGAATATTTCTTCTAATAGAGTCCCCACAGTCCTGTATCTTCTCAATCTTATCCCAAATCAACGATAATAATGAAAACAAGTTAGTTTTCATTGTCTAATTATAAAATTTTGAAACACCCCAACCTGGATCACTATGGCCGGTCTAAAGTTCCATATAACATCATCTTCACCTCCCCTTATGAAATAGGCTTGTGACTAGAAGTTAAGGATAGGAAGCACTTATTATGGAGATTATGCACTATATATTAAATAATTATATCATAAATAGAATGAATAATAATATAAAATTATCAAATAAATAATAATAAAAAAATCTTTAGAGTATAATCATACAATAAAATACCATCACATGCAGTAAGAGTGTGTCATGCCAAATACAGAACAAGAAAAATCATCCCCATAAGAAGTGGATCAATGTACTAAAAGTATCTATGTAAAGAGAATTGAATAAAAAATCCAAGATTAGTGTTAATATAGTAATTCCCCACACATAGTGCTAATCAATCCCAATATTCTATCATATGGCCTTTTCCCTTCATCATGTCCCTTTTCATAAAATAAATAGGCTCATGAGGTTCCCATGTATGGTGTGAGTATAAGAATAATTGAGATACCAATGAAGATCCTTAGCATCAGTGTATAAAATATACTATTGCATAAATAAAAATAAATAGAGCATAGATGAATAATAAGTAAATCATGCAAGCCCAAAATATATACATTTTGAGGCTTTAGAGTATTTCTATACCTTCTTTATGTATATAGTGGAAGGAATTTCAATTTCCTATATCTAACACATCACCTTTCAAGATACATTATAATATCACATGTTACACATCTCACTAAAAGGGATTCTCCATGTATATGATGACAAATTTATTACACATATTTCCTGGGGGAAAGTCTATATGGAATAAACTAGACACTCAGCTATAAGAGAATGATTGTGAACACATATAATATATAATTAGAAGATGATAAATCAAACATCACTTCACATCATGAAAGATTCATAGTCATCCCAAACCCACATGAGAATAAATATAAAACATGGGTACCATGGGGTAACGCATGCACACCTCGTGTGATCAAAAATAAAACATAGGTCTAACGATCAATACGACCATACATCAAGTGTTATAAAACACCAATCATATGTCTCATGAGATACACACAAAAACCAAACATAACACAACATAAACTATAGATCTCACAAAATATTCATGTATTCTAGACAATCACATCACGAAACCCTATAATAATACTCTAATAATAATTACATCATACCATAGATATAATGAATATTAGACAACAAGTGTCGATGTATGAGCCCAATTTCACCACTAAATCATATAACTATACCCAATCAACCATGATTAAAATTATAGGATCAGGATTGAGGATAATCAACATCCAAAATGTAGGAAAATGACACACTTACACAAGTTGAAAATCTTTTGACAACAATCTATTTAAAAGGATGTGTAGATTCCAATTCTAAAAATTATGGTTCCGATTATATCAATGACCAAAAATTCCATCATTATACCATGATAAAAACTATTTATATGATAAATATATCAATAATTTAGTGATTTCTAAAATATGATAATAATAGTTTATTTATCAAGATTAATATATAACTCACCAGATTTAAAGCATGGGATCAAACTGATGATAAAACATTAAATAAATGACACATAAAGCGATGATAGAGATAAAAAATGAATAGTGAAATTGTTTATAAGAGAATGTTGGAGATAGAAAAAAAAAATAAATGTGAACTTGATCATTTAATATATTGTTAAATACTTCATTCACTCAATGAATTATGGATTCTCCATGAACTCATAGGACGGTCGATATGCTGAAAAACACATCGATTAGTTTAAGACCTACCAAAATATTTATATCATGAATAAAATATCACATAATAAACAACTTTTAATTTCATGAAATAATATTCATGGATTACTTCTATTACCAGTTCACTTAATTTATATTCATTAATGGTATGAACATGTTCTTGTATCTAGTTTCTATATTTAATTAATTTCATTATCTAAAAACCCATAAAATACAAAATCTCATTTTATTAAACCCTTATAAAAGTATAAAAAACTTATAATGATGCATACTGTTAATTAGGAGATGTTAAAATTCGATTCCATGGGTTTTCAATTTTTGAAACATCATACATACGGTTTAAGTTAGGTGATATCATAAATTCAATTAAATAGGTTTTCTATTATTTATATAGAGATATACAATGATGAATATTATGATATGTTATATAACATAACTATTTTATGCCCTGAATTATATATATTTACTGCAAATTAATTATGATTAGACTAAACTATTTTTTTTATTATACAGTTATATTATTTTTTATCGGAATATAGGGGTTTTTTTGTAATAATATTGAGAAGTCAATTGGGTGATGTTTTATAAACATCTAATTTGAGATTCATTCATGATTTTATTACTCATAAACGAAGTTAATTCAGAGACTTAGTAAAATTATACTATATTTATACTCATCCCCAATATTTGGAATTTCAAAGATAAATAGATTTACGTGTACACGATTTATTAAAATGACTAACCCATTCTCTATTTTTTCTTCTCTATTAATCTATGGTGGAGCTATTGTAGGGGTAGTTTCATTGAGCTGGGATTTGACTAACATTATTCTTTTACAGAAAAAATTGTTTTTATTTAGGAAAAAGGATTGTGTATATTAAATCATTCTACAAGGAATCTTTTTTTTTCAAGGTTTTAACAAAAATAATTTCCTGGTAAGATTTTATTGATTAAATATTTCAAGAGTAATTCATTCCACAATAATATTTTTTACTACTTGACACTAGATTCCAACTAGTAGTGATCGGGGATTAAACATAAGGGAATATGATAATCCATTTAACATATTTTAATTATAGTACTCTAGTTAATTCATTAAAAATGGAAATAGGACAAGTTTAATTCATGGAGAAAAATTCAATTGGGAAATAAAATGTTCCCATAAAAATACATAGATAGTATTTTTATATAAATCATCATGTTACCATGATGCCTACATGGGACAAATTTTTGTGAAAACCTTATTTCCTGTTGTGTTATTACTCTTACCAATATGTGTTATGATGAGCATGTTTTTATGAATAATTTTACACATGATATAGCTTTATAAAATGGTATTTATTTTACACATGATTTTATTAATGGATTTCAAATTACCTGATGATTTTTTAATTTTAAAATTCATGAAAATATATATGAGAATCTAGATCTTATTCTATTATTCTGATAATTATTTTAGAAACATATAAGATAGGGAACTATCTAAATATATCTATGATTTTTTATAGATGAGAAATTTATATTAATGTAATTCATTATGTATTATAGAGTAATTCCACTAAGGATAATTTATTTTAGAGAGAATGTGGATCATTTCAATTTTCTAATATGGATACTCACCTAATGATTAAACATGTTTAGAATATTTATAAATTATATAGAGAAGATGAGCACAATATATATGGTGAAATTGATTAGGAATTAAATTTTTTTAAATAGTGTCTACCCTTATTCAAAGTGGATTTTAAAATGAAGTTATAAAAACAGTGGTTGGAGAAGATAAATCAAATATTTTTATATTTATAGATTCAAAATAATTTTAAGTCTAATTTAACAGTCAATTTTTTTTATTGATCATATCCAATGTTTTGGTCGATGGCAGAAGAAGTTGAATATTAAAAGGATATAGATTGGAAATATTTTTAGAATATTTTAAATATTCAATATTTTTTAGATGACATAAATATATTTAAATCATGATATTGTTTAGATATTGTGAAATAAAATATGTTTGTAATGGAATACACAATGAAACTTATAAATATTAAATATTATGCACTATAGTTATTAATTAAAGAAAATAATAAAGAATAATGGTTCATGATATAACTATTTATAGAGATATGACCAAGGTTAATCTTATTTGAATTACCTAATTAATATGAGGTGGTATGTGTGGTAGAAGAAAACATGTAAAAAATGCAAAGCTCAACTTTTTTTATTCCCTAAATTCAAGGAGTATATAAATAATTTAGTTGTTATAAGATGACATAGAAATATTTTTTATGTAATATATTTAAAATATATTTAAAATATTCATGATGTAAAAATGTGTTCCTATGGTGATAATATGTTATAAGCATCACATAAATTCGGGTTTCATAGTTACACCTCAACATTACCATTTGGGTATTAATATGGGTCAATTATATAAATTATATGACAAATTTTTTCTAGATTAATGGGGATAAGATTCCAATATTATATAATAATTTATCACTTTTATTGATATAATGAAATTTTTTTGTTAAAATTCGACAAAAGATAGATTGACATCCAAAGGAACAAATATTGCATTTTAGAGATTGGGAATTTGATTTTTAGGTAGTATCTATAATTTATTTGTTTCTATATTAATTTATTTTACCCACAATACAAATTTATTTGATACTAAATAATCTCAAACCTTTATATACATATGGGAAATATGTATTTTAATATTACATACTGAGATAATTCAATCTAAAATGATAATTGAAACCCTATTGGGTAATGTTAATAAATAATCATTTAGATTATTATCTTATATTTTAGTAGTTAATTTCCTAGAATATTAATAGGATTTTATTTCCCATATTTTTATAACATTTTACCTTATTATTTCTATGAATTATCTAGTCAAGTAAAAAAAGAAAATCATATAAAATATTCAAAGAGGAATCTTTTACCACCTGGTGTTTTCAGTACATTTACTTTGGAGTGGTATATTAATGATTATAGGGGTAGTATAATAATATTCTAAATTAGGTGTAATTATTCATTTTTATAGTTTTTAATTATATCTCCTATGAATATTTTGGAGTAGTTTTCTATTATATCTATTGTTGTTGATGGGTATCCCAATTTTTCCCCAAAAATTTCATTGGATTAACTTAAAAAAGTGAAACTCATTTTCTATTGATTTGTTTTGAAAATTAATTCAATTTATCTACCACTATATCACATAGACCCAGATGTGTATCAAAAAATGAAGACTCAATTGGGAGAATTATAGAAGAAGGGTATCATTTGGCCAATTGTTTAACATTGGGAGACACTAGTGTTATTAAAAAAGAATTATTTTAGTATATAAATGTTTATTGACTATCGATTACTGAATAAATTATTTATAAGTAAAAAATACCATGATCCATTTATTTATATTTTAATTTATTATCTGATGGTAGATTGATTATTTTATAAGAATGATTATTTCATCAAATGTCGTCAACTAGGTATAAGAGAGGATGATGCTCAGAAGATTTTTCTTTAATATTTTCATGGCCATTAAGAGATTTTAGAGACACATTTATGAATTTTAGGTATATTATTATTCTAATTGACATAATAAATAAAATTTTCTAGGGGTAATTTGATAACATTTCTGTAGTATTTTTTGGATGAAATATGATTCTACTCAAGATCAAAGAAGGATCATGGAATAAAAATAACAATTATTTTAATAAAATTGTGTGATCGTATGTTGTATATAAATTTTTACAAATTTCATTATTTAAATTGTGAGGGTGATATTTATTAGATATTATCTTTCAGATTAATTAATCTATAGTGATCCAAAAAAAATGTAAGTTGATATTTCTTCAGAGATGACCAAAAAAACATAAAGGTTTTATAATTTTTTAGATTGTATTTATTTTTGTAAATATTTATAAAATAATTCTCAAAACATAATTCTTGAATGATGATTCATGATAAGAATGGTGTTAAATCTTTGGGAGATCTGAAGTTCCAGAAATAATTTAAAAAATTAAAGAGACGACTTAGTTCAATACATGTTCTTACTATACCCAATTACGATGATGACTATAATATATATTTTGACTATTTTTGTATAGATTTGGTGTGTTTCTTTAGGAATAGAGGACTTGTTTTACTATATATATTACTATTGATAAAAATGAAAATAACTAGCTTATTCATGTTTTAGATTTAACTGTTGTGGTTTACACATTGATGATTCAAAGATATTATCTCTTTGGTGATAATTTCCTAGATTATATCAATAAAATAGTTCAAAAATTAATATACTAAAAATGATCTCTTGAATTCGGATATAAAAGTGTATTATAATATTTTAAGATCATTTAATATTAAAATTTATATTTCCAATAAAATGTTATATTGTAGCTTATTCTTTTAGTGGGGTGAATCATGCTCAAGAAATCAGCAACCAAAAATAAAAATGATTTACTATAGATATGTTTTCAGAATTATATATTTAGATTGAATAAATAAATTATTGGGTGGTTATTTAAAATGTAAATGTGACTTCTAAATTATTAGAGAATGTCATATAATTATAGTTCTAGAACGCAAAATGTAAATGTATATAGTACCCCATTTATGTCTAGGTTAATACTAATGGGAATAACAAGTAATTAAAATCAACTTTTTATTTAAATAAATGAATGGTTTTACTAAATACAATAATGAATGATTTGATTGGGAGATTTCATATTTTAATTAGGTGATGAATCCTATAATAACAAAGATATACCATTATATCATGTGAATATTTTAGTGTATAATCATGTCAAATGAAATCACCAAGCATAAGGGATGTCTATGGATTGATGTGTATTCCCCAATTGAGTTTTAAAGTTATTTGTATTTTTTTAGTTTTTTAAGAGAGTTTAATAATGAATAATTTTGTTAAAAAATAATGAACATATATTTTAATACATAGATATAACACATTTTTTATTAACATTTATTACATTATATAAAAACACACATAAATATCACAATTTTATAGTTTCTTCTAAAACATGATGACATAAACAATTAATTCATAAATTTTCTACATTATCACCCACTTATTTCCACATAAATAAATCCCTTAATAAATATATCACATGTAATAAAAATAATTATAACCTTTGTAAAAGAAACATATGAAAGGATGAGATCAGATGCTTAGTAATTGTAAATAAGGGAAATACATAAACATACCATGAGAATAAGGTTATAAGAACAAGATCATAACATATTAAAAACGCACCTAAAATATCAAATATCAAAATCATGAGTTATTTATTAATTATTAGATGTTCATAAGAGATGAATCATAAGAATATCAAAGAACATGAGTCCAATGAGATTAAAATTGACATAAAACCAGGAATTTTGGCATGAACATTAGAAAATAAAATCATTTAAATTATCGTCAATGATAATTTATAAGGCTATAATAGTGGAATTAGTTAACTCCACAAACAATCATAGTAGTCAAGGTTCACTACAAAAACTATCATACGGGAAAATGTTCCTTATTGAACTGGGTACACTACCTATTCTAGCCATATTTATATCATGATATTTAAATCCTTATAAAAATAAGTAAATTGATACATGTTTACAACCTATAAAACAATGAAAATTATATAAATTTGTTCCCAAATATAATAAAACATTCATCATATCAAAACCCATTATAATAAATTGGTTTCATAAGAAGTATTTGGCAGTATAAATAATAGAAATGAAATGGTTTTCATATAAAATTCATCATAGCATAAACTATGGAGAATAAGTTGTTTTTAGAAACATTTTTTCATCATAATAATAAAATATCCATATAAATAATATTTATTGTTAAACTAAATCATATACCTAGTTGAAATAAGAAACACTAAATTATTATTTCATTGATAAAATGAAATTCCAAAAAAAATTATTACAACATTCCCGAAGAAAATACCCTTTCAATTTTTGAAAAATATTTTAAATTTAAAAATATCTTAAATATTAAAAAAAATAAAATTTCATTTAATATAATCTTGGAAACATTTAATCAATTTTTAAAAACATTTAGAGGTCGTGATGGTGGAGAGTTTTATTCAAACAATGATTCCTTCCCTATTTTTAGTAAAAGTCGAAATCACCTCACTCTGAATATGACATGAATATTCCAAGAAAAATATATTTGATAACTAAAAAATGTTTATAAAAGAATATAAAAAATCATAAGATATTTTCAAAAAATATAATTAATTTTTTTTTTTGAAAATAACGATATTGAATAAAAATATTTTTTGACCCAACTGAGATATAAATTGTATTTTTTATAAAAAAGTGTTCTTTATCCCTTGAGTTCGTAAAAAAAATAAAAATGAATGGAAAATATTTTATTATCAGAAAATAAATAGTGGATAATATGATACATGAGTTTCATGATATATATGTCATATGGTTTCATGATTGGAAACATAATCATAAACAATCTTGATAGACGATGAGATTGAAACATAAAATCTTTACAATATTGGTATAAAATGAAATACAAAAACAAAAAATGATTAAAATAAAATTAATGATTAAATATAATCAGAAAAAAGATATTCATGATATAAAATTTAAATGGAAACTATATACACCTCATAAAATATGATATGTTATAACATAACTTTTCTCTCAAAGAAGGAAATTTGAGACAAAAATCACTTACCAAAATTCCCAACATTTTTCATAAATATAAATTCATGGTTTATAATAACATATGTTTATTATAAATATATTAATGAACCATAATCATATGTATCATACGAAATATTATTTACTTATGAAATTTTATTAATTTTTTATTAATAATTCCTTGTTAAAATCATTATTCAGGTAATAAGAGCTTAGTTTGTTATATATGTTTTGGTTTGGTATTTTTGATCTTTTAACATTGATCATGGATGGATAATATTAATATTTATATAAATGATATAAAAATTATATAAATTATATATATATATATATATATATGTTAACTCAGTAATGTTTTATATTGAAAATGAGTTACACCATTTAGGGAGACATTAAGCACAACAAACACATAAATATTGTTTCTCTTTCTCAATGGATCCAAATAAAGGTTGTTAAATAATATATAATATTTATATAGTCAGTATAATATCAATAATATAACATATATTAATTAAATTTTTCTTTTCGTACCTTCCATGTAAAGTGTTAGTTAAAATGAATCACATCACTTCATTAGGTGAATGCTTTTCGTACACACAAATGATCTTTTCATTAATTAAATAAATGGAAGGGAAAAATATTTTATTATATATATATATATATTATAGAATGATCAATGTTTCATTAATATCATATAACAATACCAATATTATCCTGACTACTTTCCATGTAATTTTTAGTGAAAAAAATTACATCGCTTCATGAGGCGGTAGTCCACCAACTTCATTAGCGACATTATCATATTCACTATGAGACAGAATGTAATAAGCTCTATGATATATTATAATTTCATATTTATAAATATATCAATAAGTTGTTTATAATCGTCATATAAATCATTATATCAAGCTGTAATAAGTGATGGTGGAAACTGAATTATGTCTGGTCGCATTACGGTAGTCCTCCATACACACGATATATTATTTTGTTTCCCATTTGAAGGAGTATAAGATAGCATTATTTCATTCCTAAAACATAAAAAATAAAAAAAAATTGAAATATAATGAGATTATTATATCATCAGTGTATATTTTTATTTGAAGGTGGTGAATGGAGAAAAAAATAAAACACTCAATTAAGGATGTTACCTCTTTTTTGGAAAACAACATTAGGTTTTCCCAAAAATACTTCCTAAGATAGAATTATTATCAATTAAAGTATTATAAGATTATTTATTGTTATTAAGGAATTTATTGGGTTAGGTATTGGAAAAACTAATTTTTTTTTTGAAGAGTAAAGAGGAGACGGGAGTGGGTGGCCTATTATAAGTGGGGGAGAGGACACAAATGGAATTTTTTAAAAGAATAAAGTGTACCCATGTTATTAACATGACAAGGGGATCCAAAATGGGTCATTATTAAACCATAATGGTAATAAGGTAAATATATTTCCATAATAAGGGTTTTGAGAGAGTTTGTAGGTCATTTTTCTTATATCACTTTAGTTTATCCCTGGATAATGTTGTTTTAACCTTAACCATGATTATTAATTTTTACTCTCTTCACTACTAATTATGGTAAAATATATTGTATAACTTATTATATAATATTAACATAGTGATTCAGAATATATAATATATATTTACAAACTAATTTTACAGAATTACGTGAATATAATTTCAAAATAAACCTATAGGCTCATTGAAAAGGCGGGATTCCAAAAGATTAAAAAGTTTTTATGTGAAAATTCCAGATGAGATTGATTCAAATGAATATATTATTTTATTTATAATCTAATAGACATAATTTTACATTTAATTTAAATTTAAAACAGAATTTAACTTTATAAATTATATAACAAAATGGAATTTTTCAATAAAAACCAGTATTTTCACTATTCATCATAAAATTTTTCTTTTTATAAAAAGCTCAAAATATTACCGTAAGAAAATTTTTAAATTCGGATTAAAAAAATGATGTTATTTTTTTTGAATAATATTTTTAAAATTTTCAAAAATTAATATTAAAATTTGTTCTAAAAATGAAACAAAAGCAATTTTTTTGAAAATATTATTTTTAAAGCATATAATGTATTTACAAAAAATAACTACTTTTTATAAAAATGATTTCCTTAAATAAAACCATTATAATTAATGTATAAAATATTATATTCTAATTCATAACATAAGGTTTCATGGGAATTTCATGACATACATTTTAAATAGTAAAATAAATATTATAATGCAATTCGTTGGATCTTTGTGGTGCGTGTAACACAATATATAAAAGGCATAAAATTTAATACAAAAATATTTATTTCTGAAAATCATTTATTGTTCCATAATATTTCATCAATTATATGAAAGAGAACCATATATTTTTCTTGGGTTCTAGTAGTGGTGGCCATAAGGTTAGTGCATAGTCTCTTGTGACGGTGCATATTGAGCATGTAGTGTTGTATTATTTGGGTAGAGATCCATTCAGGGTTGTTGAATAATCCCCAAAACACATGTATTATGAAAAGTAAATCCGGTTTTAATTACATGATTTTAATGATAAAAATATAACATTATTTTCATAAACATCGTTAAATACCCTAACGATGCTTGGTATTACCATATGATTCCTTGAGATTGAAATTGTGGATTCTATAACATTAAATGATTCCAATATCACTATATTTAATTGTTTCACATTGGATCTAGGTTTTTATCTCGACTAAATAAAATGTACATTGAAATTTATCATTATCACTCTTTATGTTTCTTTTTACATATAAAATTTCATCTGTTGAGATCAGATCTAAGTCTTTAGTGGTGGTTTCAAATCATACTTTGAAGATCCATGACCTTATATTATTGTTTATAGGGTATAATGGATTGGATAATGATTTATGACATAGATGTTTTTTTAAGATCATTATAGGATCTTCTTCTATGATAGTTGGCTCCTATTTAATTATTTTTGTATAATTCTTTATTGATGTGTAATTGGGCTAACATTAAGTTTTTTTCCTAAATTTATAATTAATAATTTATTTATCTGATAATTTAATATCACACTAATTATGATAAACACTGAGAGGGTTCTGGATTAGATTTCATAGTAATTTAAATTATACTTTAACTCCCATGCTTATTTGTCACCTCAATCTCAAGATACTGACTAAGGTTGAAAAAAAACATGACAAAACATGTTTTTTTAACATGGTTCTTATCATTTTTGGATGAATACATCCTCACTTTATAATGGTTATTCTTCATCGAAGAAGGTTACATTATTATTATCGAAAGAAACTCAAGGAAAGGAATGACAAAGAACTCATAAATTATCAATAAAACAGTCACAATATCAAATCAATAGAATAAATAACTTCTTGTAAATAAATATTATTGATGAATGGGTGAGCCTCCACATAGATTCCACAAATTAAATCCTTTGTCCTCTTCCTTGAACAATAATGTAGAACATAATTTCTCAATATTTCTTCTTTGACACATCTGGGTATTAGTTTTTCTCAAAAATAATTCTCAATGGTTCTTATTTCATATTTTTTTATGCATTATTGACACTTAATATTGTGTTAATATATTTATAAAGAAGTTATGAAAAACTCTTCAAATCTCCAAAACATTGAATGAATCATTAATCCCATTAATTATTGAGCCAAGGTTCTCATTTTAATTCTCTATAAGAGTCAAAAAACATTCCTTAATATATTATTTTAAGTATCATGGTCTTATTTTTCATTCAAAACCTCCAAAAAATCCACAAAATTTAATTTTCTTGATATTTCTACATAAGGATGGATTCAAAAAAATCTGATGTGGCTTTTCATTATGCGACGTGGAACACATATGAACAATCAAACGTCCTTCTTGGCTACTTATCCTTTGATTGTTAGCTTGGTCCATGATCACATTCCTATTAATGATGTTTTCAAAAATGAATGCATATATTTCATATCATCTTGAATTATTTCTAACATTAGATATTTATTTCAGAAAACCCATATTTTCAACAAACGATGTTCTATAAATTCATTATGTGTTGATGAATTATTCATGGCATGTGGAAGAATTTTCATCATCTGACATTATTTTCACATGATTAGCTAAAAAAGGCATACTATTATGTCATACGATTTGTGAGAAATATTAATGAATACTTTAGATCAACTCTATAGAATATACACTCTATATTTTTCAAAATCATATTAGTATCCCAACTACATATAATCATATAAAAGTCTTATGTTTGGATGAAATAACATGATGAAGAGTTACAATCTTACCCAGATTTATATGATGAATACATATGATATCATCATAGATATTAAATTAGCTTTATTTTATAAAAAAAAAAATTATTGGCATTATATTTTCAGTTTCAACTCACAAATTTAATATTTATTAAAATGAAATAGAACTCCTCCAAACAATTTCTGTGATTTTGCTAACACCTCAAATAACAATATAAAATATATTCACACTAATATAAGTAAAACCTTCCATAAAATCAGTATGATTGGATTCTTAATTACATTGTCACATCAGCCCTTCGTTCTCCCATATATCTTTTAGCACTTTTGATATCTATTTAAAATTATCTCAAAAATCACTACACATAACTATGTATTGAAAAAATTACATGATCAAATTCTAGAGAATCCAATAATATCCCCCATGGGATTTTATATTAATACTTTATAAAAGAATGTTATCTCTCCCATATTGATGATAAAAGAAAAATGAAAAACTATTTTGGATCAAATTAAACTTATGGTAGAAAAGGAATCATGAATTAATCAACTCAATGTCTATGTGAGCTAAAACAGTACAGAAAAAGGGAGATTAAATCAATCAACATTTATTTTATTAATAAACTCACCTTAACCCTATTATACATCCATATGAAAAGTAACAACAAGTAGTAAAATATTTCTTATATTCTATAGTAAATAACTCATCACACGTATTAAAATACTCAAAAATAGAATAATAAACTCCCCCCAAATAAAAACACATCTAATAATTAATAATAAATCACACAATGTGAAATTTAAAACAATAATATACATCAATGATAGGGAGTGGTATTCACTAAAATTTTCATCATTATATCCTCAAACAATTAAGATATGAGTGGTTTGGAGGGAATAAAAAAAATTAGTTCTTTAGAGGGGAAAAAATTCATCCTTATAATATCATATTCAACAGTACCGTTAAAAAATTGTTCTATATTTTCAATTTATTTGACCAATACTATTGCAATATATTTTTGGATATCTTTATTGAACACTAATTATCATTTCCCATAATAATACGATTTTTTTTTCAACACTCGATTCATTCAACTAACTTGTAATCCATATCATATGTGTTGTTTCTTGTGATACATCCACATATTCAGCCTCTTAGAGATTATTTACATCCTTATTTTATATTTGAATATCAAAAAACACAGCTTCTTTCAATGAAAAATACTCTTCTAGAACAATATTTTTTTTATCAATAGCCAGTGGTTAATAATTATTAGTAAATCGTCTTAGTTATAGTTCACATGTCTTCATATATATCATCTTTCAATATAAAGCAGTTGGTATGTATCTCTGTATTCTCTTTGCAACATTGATATTTTTTTCCATTGGGTTAGATTGAGACTAGACATATATATTGATTGCATACATAATATTAGCTCTATTTTTTCCAATATATATGAATTCAAACTAAACATTTAAATTACACCTCATTAATAGTTTTATCTTAAATATTTTTAATCATATGTATTAAATCTAAAATTGGTGTGGACAAAGCTCTAGCTTCCTACATGTCAAAATCCATTAGGAAATAATTTTGATACTTTTTTTGTGAGAAATAAAATATAACCTACAAGTTGAATAAATTGTATCTCCAAGAAGAAACATATTTCCCCAAAAAATAACATTTCAAATCAATCTTTCATGTTCCATGAGAACTTATCACAAAATATTTCATCAATACAATAAAATATTATATCATCATCAAACATAATTAAAAAATCTATGTGATGTTGATCTTTTTCTTATATATTTTTTTAGCCACCAAATCTAAAATTAAATTCTTTGTAGATACACATCAAGTATAAAATTTCATTTTCATGTAGGTTTCTTAAAACTATAGAGATGTTTACTCACATTACATACCATTCTACCCATTAAATATAATATAGAGCCTTTACGATGTCCCATATACCCTACATAATCATTCTCATAATTAAAAAAATCTAATATATCTTCCATAAGAAATATTTTGAAATTTCATCATACACTTATTGATATGAATACTCTGTCAGACTTGGGACTGACCAATGGAGAAAAGGTATAATCATATTCTACCCATTAAATTTCTAAGTATCCCATCTATGCTAGCCTAGTTTCTTTCTAGTCACTCCAACATTCTCATAAAAATAATTTTTAAAAACCCATTTGCTTCTAATTACATTGTTTCAAATGTGTCTAGAAACAATTTCATAGATTTCATTATTTCCACTATTGTTTGGTTCATCATTTATGGAAAAATTACTTTCCTGATATTCAAAATATTTTTTTAACTTTTTCTTCTTCAATCATTGACTATATATTTGTATTTTTAGTGGTTAAGATCTTTATTATTGACAATAAACATGATTATATTCTCCAAAAATATTTTATGCATCATCACGTATTCATATAAATTAATTTACCTGAATAGTCTTCATATCTCCATCATTACCATTGTAAAATATTGTATCCACTTCTTGAATCAAATTTTTTTTGTTTTAAATATCTTATTCAATAATTTCATAAGTTAAAACATCATCTAAATAGTCAAAAATAATAATCTTTTAATTTATTATTCAATTTCAAAAATCATGACATCTTCTATGTAAAAAAATTATATTTCTTTTTGAAACACTTATTGGATTTTCTATTTGGTGTTTTTTATTAAATTTTCCATCTTTGACTTTTTCATAAAATTTTACCCACTAATTATCTATATTGTGGTCATGAATGGAATCCAAAATACTATTAATCATTCTACATTTTTATTTCTCTTGAAACTCATATCGGAGGGGGTCATATATGATTTTATCCTCATGACACATTTATTATATATAACTAGAGTAGTTGGGGTGTCATATAACTGATAATATTTTGAGGTTTCATGTTATACCAATATAGTTCTAACCATATCACCCAGACTAGTATTATTCCGTTTAGACCCTACATTTTATTTAGGAGTGTAATTATCACTATATTCATGTATAATTCTATATTTTTGAGATATTTTTTGAAATGTTTAGGAGAATATTAACTTCAAATATAAGATATAAACTATTTCATGTATAAGCTATTTTTCAACTCTAAAAAACTTATAAAAAAATGAAATCAATCCAAGGTATAGGATTTATGTAAAATGAACATTAAGTATTATGAAATCATCTTTGAAAGTTATGAGATATCTTTTTTTGTTGAATTATTTCTCATAGGGTTGGATGCACTAGATTGAATAAGTTCAAGATTCATTGAAGATTTAATTTCAACCCCTTTTGGATTTTATTGACTATTTTTCAATATGTAAATATTTTACATATAGTGATGGTGTATTATTTTAGTAATAGTAAATTCATCAGTTCTTATTCTTTGATAAACTTATAAATATTATTCTTTCTAAGCTGTCCAAGAATTTTTTTACATAAATAATTTAATAATTTTATATATATGTAATAGAATAAATTTTCCTCCCATATATGAACTAAAATTTCTGGGGTTGTCAATTCCCTTATTACTACAACTCATACTTTATCCCTTTTGACTATACATCTATTTTTCTACAAAATAACTCATTTCTATCATCACAACATTGTGATAGCCTCAAAAAATGGTTCATTAGTCCATATATAAACAACACACAATCCAAACTTATTTAAATTTTTAAAATGTTGGTTATAAAAATTAATTTCATCTTTAGTGATCTTTCATTATCATATATTATATATCATCCTTCTTATTTCTCATCATATTTAGTTTTTTTTTGAAATATCATGTCCTTTGATATGAACACCCACTATCCATGGTCTAACCACTTTTAGATTTTATTTCATTAAATAAACATAAACCACTATTTTTTATTCCCCAAAGTAACTTTTATTATGATTACTTATAATCCTCTCATAAGTATTCATGTAGGTCACAATAGAAAGAAACATGACATATTAGGTGTTCCATTCTCAATCACACCTTCCACTGATTTCTAATAGGCACTCAAAAAAATTAACATAAACATTATACACAATATGTTGAACCTTTCTATGAGCTATACTATGTGGTTGTTTTCTCCCCCTTGATTATGGATCTCTTATCAGTCTTGGAAAATACATTGTATCACATAATTTTTATGAATTGTTGGAAAAAAACACCACAACACCAATATTATTGATAAATCCATATATTTTGATAATAATTATTCTTCTAAAAATGATTCATTCATGATTTTATGCTTGCAAATAACTGTTCATGACCTAAAAAATCCATTTTAGGGAAAACATTTTTGAACATTTATGTTTGTTTAGGACCCATTTCACGAGTTTTATCATATATAAATTTTAATTGATTTGGAATTTTCCTCATAACTCATAGAAGTCCTAGATTGTAACATTCATATGATTTTGCAACAAAATTATTCTTTATTCAAAAAATTTATTTGGTATCATTTTTTTTTTCATGCGTGGTATCCTGTTAAGAAGGGTGCCTTATTATAGGTTTCATGAAACATTCAACTTTCTCTTCAAAAGTTTTGTTCTAGTAGCATTTATTTTTATCTCTCTACTTTAAAATTTTGAAATCTATTTTATCAATTTATCCAATTATTTATCTCCATGTATTATGGTATAATTCATATCATCAATGGTTTCCCCCATTTTGTAATATCAAGATCTAGTATCGCAATTTGTTTGATAATATAGTCTCATTAAAACTATAATTAACCTTGTCTCTTTGAAACTTCTTTTAATTGAGTGTCTTCATATCCCATAATTCATATTTCTTTCAAGAACATTTATATTTTCATTTCGATAGTATATTTTTTAGTATTCTCTCCTTCCTCAATAGTAAAGTCACTTTTTATGTTTTCACTCATCTTAAAATTGGTTCACCCTATATTTTTATTAGATCATAGAATCCTTTTTAGTGATTACATTAGAAACTTATTCATCCTAATCATGTATTTCTTAACAGTAAAATATACACTCTGTGACTGATATAAAGATCCATAAGAGTGAACCAAGAGAAAATTTATTCATTTTGACTATGCATGTTATAGATATCTCCTATTAATGAAATTCACGATAACTTCTTCATTACTTATTTCTCCACCAATTTTCATAGGCAGTATTTCTAAGAAGTGATAAACTATGTTGCAATTAAAACACTTGAAGATGTTTGTTTCACTATAATTACCTCTTTTGTTTCTTGTGAATTACTTATTTTAAGGGAAAGAGTTTCATCATATTATTCTGTATTTTATTCTTCATCTCATCAATATTTTAACTATTTAATCCTCATAACATTAAATAATTTGAATGTAATCGCTTTTTCCTACATACATTATATTTTGAGGCTATGAAATACTCTCATATTATAATTGATAAGTGTGTTTGGCAGTTCATAATGGTAAATTCACCATTATCTCTATCTTTTTGAACAAAAATCATGGCAACCAATTTTTTTGGAAGGACTCTAATCAAAATTTTTAGTTTTGGAGACTCATCATGAGTTTCATTTAAACAGCATATACTATTGATATTTATATTTACATATGTAAATAATTGTTCAACAGTTTCATCCTTATACATTATAATATCCTCAATTTATTATTATTTTATCTTCAATATTGCTTCTTTCTTATTTTTCATTTTATAATTTCATTAAGGATTATTTTAATAACATTACAACTTATGTGTTCGATGAAAATTTTCAAATTCTTTTCTCATAAGGGATAAAATAATGAAATCAAAGACATCCCATTATTTTAATGGTTTATTTATATTATAAACCATGTTTGGGGTTCCTTTTGACACACACTACAGTAAAATTGGATATTTTTTATTCATTGTTATTTATATTAATTATATAAAATTGATAAATAATTAGTAAATAATAATTTATATATAGTATATAATTATTGAAAATTAAAAAAACTAACAATAATTAGAATTAATTAATAATTATTATTGATAATTTAATGAAAATAATGATAATTTGAAAATAAATAATTATAATTACAAAAATTAAATAATTAGAAAAATGATAGGTAATTAAGAAAAATTATGTGTAATTATACAAAAATAATAGTAATAAAAATATTTAGCTGTAATTTGATCTAATTTGATTTAAATGGAAATATTTACATGTAATTGATAAATAATATAATTAATTAATAAAAATTAGATTTAAAATGTTGTAATTGGAAAAAAATTGCCATAAATAATTATAATTAGTAGAAAATTGTAAAAATTAATAGTAATTATCAGTAATTAGAAATAATTAGAGGTAATTACATATATGTAGTAAACATGAACAACAATAATTTCAAATTAGTGATAATTATTGGTAACTTGTAAAAAATATTAGAAATTTGTGGTAATTAAGGGTAATTTGTAAAAAGAGGGTTTCTAAATAGTGAAAATTAGCCACATATATTATTAAATATTATTCTTAATCTATAAAATATAATGGTAATTTGAAGAAAATATTATATATTAGTAATAATTAGTAAAAATTAAAGTTAATTAGTAAATAATTATTATAATTTAATAAAAATTAATAATAATTAGAATAACATTGTGGTACATCGAAGTAATTATCTGTAATTATTATTATATTTTAGTAATTAGTAAAAATTGGTAGTAATTAGAAGTAATTATTAAAAATGTGTTGTAATTTGTAGTAATTAGTGAAAAATATTTATAATTTGTAAAAATTACTAGTATTTTGAAAAAAAGTATTAATAAATAGTTATAATTGATATAAATTAATAGTAATTACAAAATAATTATAAATAATTAGAAACAATTAGGAATTATTTGTAAAAATATATCTATTAAGTGGTGAATAAATGTCAATTAAAAAAATAGTGGTAATTAGTAGTAACTAGATGTATTTATCAATAATTAGTTATAATTACTAAAACATAGCAATAATTTTTAATCCTTTGTGATCTTTATTAATGGTTAGTTGTAATTAATGGTTATTAGTAATAATTAACAGTCATTTGTAAATAATTATAAATAATTAATTTCAATTAGAAACAATTGGTTATAATTAGATATAGTAGGAAATAATTATAATGAATTGGAAATAGATGGTTCCAATTAGAATCAATTAGTATGAATTGGACATAATTAGAAATAATTTTAAATATTTAACCACAAGTAAACACAAGTAACAAACATTAACCATAATTATCCATAATTAAACACAATTAGTAATGGAAGGGTGACCAATGGGTGTGTTGTAAGCATAGAGAAGAGACAATAAAGGTGATGATGAAGTGAAACAATTTTGGTGCCCCTGGGTTTAGACTCATTAGAGGATAGACTATCATGGGTAAAACTCAGAGTGATGAAAGTGAAAATAGGTTTGTGAGATAACCATAAGATGCTTAGTCAGTGTTTCCCCTCCTTCCATCAATATATCTTTGTGAGAAAATAATTTTTTAATTATAAACATTTTTAAAATGTGTGATTATTGATAAAGAATTATTTTATTGTAGTGAATGATTTAATCAAAAAATCGAAATAACTCACAAATAGTTTCATTGTTATCAATCGCATCAACTCCCTCAAACATCTATCACATATTTATCCATCAATATATTTTTTCCAATCGGTCTGATCCCAATGGAACCAAAAATTATTATTCTATTTTGTCGCCTCTATCCCCTTTTCTCCCTGTATCCATCAATGGAAGCATAGAATGGAGGAAAAGAAGGCGGAAACATAGTAAAAGAATCCATCTTATCATAAGATCATACGGATTGCAAGAGATTTGTTCATGGGTAAACCTATGAGTTAACACATGACATCCTCTCTTCCAAATGGTCTGAATTCAGTGGCACTAGAATTCATTCACTCTATCATCATTATCATCCAATACCCTCCATACTTCTCACTAGTCCCCTGGCCTGCCATATATTTCCCTTAATTATGATTATTAGTAAAAAATATATTTTTAATATGAAAATTTTTATTAATTATATATAATAAGTAATATTTTCATGTAATTTGTAATTTTTCAATTTTATAAATTCTTTTTAAATAATAACTTTCATATATCAGATTTATCATAATAAATATTTTTATTTATGATTTTATATTAAAAATTTAATATAGAAGTATACAATAGTCTTCATTACAAGATCATGATTAGATAAATCATCATTATAATCCAAATTATTATATTATAAATCATATATATATTTTTAGAATGTTGAATCTTTTTATCATTTTCATCATCATTACATAAACTTTTTAAAATGAATAAATTAGTTTTCATGTAATATATTGTATTTTAGGATATTTGAAACAAATTAAAACATTGGGGTCATCTATTTAATTTTTGTTTTTAGAAATATTAGGTGTTTTATTATCAAAATTGTAATAAAATTTCTAGTGAAGATTCAAATTTATTTTTTCTAGATCAATAATGGCATCAAACATTAGTACATGAGGTATTGGTCCATCATTTTAGAAAATAGAAACACATAATGAATAATTAACACTTCTCTTAGATAAATATTGATTTCATGAGTTATTGTAGTCTGTTGAGGATGAACTATATCCTGTTGTCAATAGAAGAATATTTAGAGTGGTAACAAAATTAATGAAAATAAAATGAGACAAGGTAATTTCAAGAAGTTATATTGATCAAGTATTTTCTTTGGTTTAATCACTATTACCTAATAAAAATTTGTTGCCGTAAAATTTATACGAGTTCAAGTGGCTGGTCCATATTTCGGGTCTTGGTAAATAAAATAACATATTGAAATTATTTCATTATATATTTTGTTGAAAATGAGTAATTATTTATTTGTTTTATATTTATAATTTCAAGGTATAAAGAGTTGGAATAATGGAATTTTGAAGTGGTTCCCATTAAATAGTAAGAGAATTTCATAGGTAAAATGAGATTAAATCATTTATTAATGCCTCATAATTCAGTGTCATTTATTTTAATGAAAAATATGATATTTAAACTAGTATATTCTTATATCATTATTATAATTGTGATTCATGGAAACATTTGGTTAATGTTCATTTTTATTTTTATTCAGAATCTCATAATATGTGCCTGGGTATTTCTAGTAATAGTTTATATCAATTTGGTTCCTATTATAGTCAAGATTTTTTTGGCCTATCTTTAAAACTCCATACCGCTTACCTCCTTCGATTTTGAGGAATGAACCATATATCATTTTGAAATTATTAATTCCAAGAAATCCAAAAGAAATATTGATGTTTAATTGAAACCATTGATTAATTATCTACATTTATTTGGGAGTAATTTTGTCAGTATATATGATATTATTGGTAAAAAAATCATAATAAAATTCACATTAATGTGGATAATTAGTTACTTCCTTATGTATGGAAGTTAATCCATCAAGATTATACATGTAATAAAATCATCTTTGTATGATATGAGTGAGATAAAAGTATATATATTCATCAATGGATGAAAAACTTATTTTTTTTCAACTATAATCACTTATTTATTCCTACATACTATAATATTGATGGTACTAAATAATTTCAGAATAGGTACAACTAAAATAGATGGAACTCCAGTATTGATCTCAATTATTAATTTAAGTGTACTATATCCTCTCTACCTATAATTACATATAGAATATCTATAAACTACAAAAATAGATTATTTTGGGACAAATCATAATTGGATGAAATTGACTAATTTTTTATTATCCATATATCTATGATTTGTTGGTTTATCACATGCTGTATGTCATGCATATTAAGAATAACTATTTTTATAATATATTTTATATAGTTTTTGACATATATCTCTGACTTAATATAATATAATGGAATGATTATATATTTCCAAAATTTTCAGGTTACAAAAAAACGAGTTCATTGATAATAAAAATTTAATTACGTTAATGAAATCAATAGTGTCTTATATAGTTTCAAAAGAGAGTTTTTTTATTATTTTGTCATTGGATTGTGGATTTGAAAATACTGAATGATTATGTTTCCAATTTCAAAAACATTGTGAGAAATAATCATATTACAAGAATAAAAAAATCATTTTCATGAAATAATGGGAATGATTTTTTTAATGGGATTTTGAGGTTTGATGAATTATTTGATTTTTGGATTCACTAATAGAAATATCTTGTTTTCTTGATCCATTTTTTATAAATATAAAAAATGTTGAATTGATAAGGTTGTTATAAGAAATTGTTTTAATTTTATATCTAATGGAAAGATATTTCTACCTAATTATTTTGATTCAATGGAATATTCGATATTACATTTTCAAAATGAATAATAATGTTGATAGAAATTATAGTCTTAATATATTATAACATATGATTTATATTTTTATAAATTTATGAAAAAAATTATCCAATGGATATTTCGTTGAATGATCGATTATAGAAGCTTATCTGTATAAGGGAATTATAATATTATGATCAACTTATTTTCATCCAGGATATCACTAAAATTTTAACTAATTTGGCCATAATAAGAGAAATATTGATAATGAAATGAATATGAAATTATTAGTTTTTAATCATCCTTCACATGGATTTGATGGAGTTCATGAACTATGACATTTAGATGATGACCATCACAAGGCTCAAACGTATTTTTTTCTCTACTGTGAAAAAATGCAATAATTTCTATTGTGTGTTATTTTCACCTATTAATTATATTTTTTATAAGTAATCTAATATTTTTATATTTTTATATTATATGATGTTAATAAAAAGATATATTTTCTAATGATTACACTAGGTTCTCCTGAAGAACATCAGCAAATAATATTTCATACTATATTCAAATAGTAATAAATTATATTGTTTATGGTTGAAAATATTAATTCACTTTCGTTATTTGTTATATTTCTCATTATTTATCAATTTACTATGTATCACAACATGTAAATAAAATTGATAACCAATTGTGTGTATTTAGTAACCTCCATCAAAAATAATTAAATCTTATAATTCATATCCGTTGAATTGATTTATATTTCATACACATGTATCTGGTGAATACAAAACAAGGAATTGTGGTGCATTATTTATAGTATCATATTATAGAGAATGTAGAGTTTACTTTTATGGATTTTTGGATTAAATAATTGAGTTTTGTTAAATGGGTTAGAATTATATATAGATTTTCAAATTCTATCAGTTTTATACTGATAGAGTCTTGATGTTCATCCAATCAATGGAATCATTTAGATTAAATATAAAATCATTCATGAAGTAAACTAAATATTTATATGGGATTTTTAAAAACATAAAAAAATTATTCAAGTTATTATGCTACATAATGATAGTTAAATTACTAATGATTCATTTTAAAAACTAAATATAATGAAAATTATGTAATGCATGGTGAATGTAATTTTCTAAATTAAAATGAATTGAATTTTTTTTAAATACATATCTAAATACATATTTTCTCGAAGGAGGCACATTTATTGATGTTCACACTCCAAAATTACAGACCAATGATGATGTTGATATTCATGATGTAACAAAGGAATTTGAAATAACAAGATATGATGAAGCTGATGATCTTATAGAAATTGATGATATCGAGTGGGGAGATGTAGATATTTACATATTAATATACAAAGACGAGGATAAAAATGAAGAATTATAAAATTAGTTTCTGGTTATATTAATAATAAATAATATATATATATATAACACCAATTTTCAATTATTTTCTGATAATATTGCTTTCGTTGTTCAGATGGATCATGATGATTTTGTTGAGATGTTTTGTATCCTCAAGGATTTATTACTTCCTAGTGATGATATTTCTACTTCATCATCTAACAAAAATGTTTTCTAAAGTTCATAGTCAACCTTGAGCGGTCATGTTCTTGACTGATTGAAGATTACCAACTCTATTCCAGATATATTTTTACATCTTTATTTCCATCCATGCAAGTGTTGGTATGATAAATTATGTATTTTAGTTAATATTAATTAATTATCAATGTTTTTCAATAATTTATTTAATTACTAATTAATTTATTATTTGTTATTTTCCCCACATATTTTTACTTATAACTATTAGGCCTTTAGTTTATTGTCTAGTCATTAGAATCCATTGACTTGATTGAATCTCAACTCTTGTCATGGATTGTTTGTTCTTAGACTAGATGAGATATAGTTTTCAGAATAAATCATCATCAGGAAGGTAGATGAAATGTTGGCATGAGGTCACAAAAAGAGCTGGTATTGGTACATTCAGCACTCATCGATGACATGTGGTAAATAATTTTATTTTATACTTTATATAGACATTACATTTAATATGTTAACATTATATTCATATATGAATTCAATAATTCCAATGTTATGAAGTTCAATTATTATAAGAGGGTGTACACTAATCCTATCACTATAGAAAATATTGGAGGTTGATAGTTTTATATTTTTGTTAGTACAGTTTTTTTTTGAGTTTTAACATTTAAAAAATATACAATTTTAATTATTTTAATTTCAAATTCTATTTTATTGACTCAAATGATGACTCTGCTTATCAAACACATATGGAGGTTTAGGATGATACTGGGCGTGAGACCATGAGTATGATTGTATTAGATGATGTAACTGGATTCATGAGGCATAATATGCTATCAAAAATGGCTTATTTATTTGTATAAGTTATCTATTAATGCTTGGTTGTTGATATGGTACAATTGTGTGGTTTTTTTCTAAATCAAGGGGATACTATTAAGAGACATCATCATTGATTACATATTAGTAAGAGAGGCTATGAGCTAGGTATAAGGTTGTGGATACCCATCATATAGAGTATGAGGATATTCATTGACACCAACAATAGGAGGAGGAGTAGAAACAACACCGATGGTAGGAAAAACAACGTGAGATGATGATGAATTACATGTGACAAATGGTGCATAGTTTAGGGGTGGATTTCCCTCCACTATATCCCTTTAAATGACCCACCACCTCTGTATTTATTAATGTATCATGTAAAAATACATATTACGATAATATTTCAATAAAATAATTTTTTTTAATATTGTTATTAATTCATTTGTTCACATATTTATATGTATGGTTTTTTGAAAAAATGATGTTTTTGATGTTATTGAATTTATTTATTTATTTTATTTCTGAAAAAAATTATCTTTATTTGTGATTGGAGTAAAAAATTGTCACAATATAGTATATGTGATATATGTAGTATTCTATTTGGAATGATTCTTAATATATGACCTGTGAAAACAATTTTCAAAGTGTGAATCCTCCATCGTAAAGAATATTTTTTGTGATGGCCCATCGAAAATGAAAATTATGGTTCTTTTATTATCCATAAGATATTTGAGATGGTTTTCTGTCACAATTAACTATTTTTATGGGATCCCATAATAAATAGTTCATCGCAAATAATTTTTTCTACTACAGTGATGAAAAATCCATATTAAATACAGTGGAGAACATTAGTCCCCCAAGAAAGATGGTAAAGAACCATCATCTTTTATATAAATAAAAACATTTTCAATGAAGAATTAGGCTACCTTTCTTAATGATAGAATTGTTTTTATCTATAATAAGAACCTAAAAGAAATAAGACTGTAGATATTTCTATGATACCAATTGTCAGATCACATAAATAGTTATACACAGTTATAGGGGTCAATCATTGAGTATATTATATAAATTCCATGTAACTCTCACTCTTTTTCAACACATCACTCTCAGTATACTAAAAGTTTCTAAAAAAATAAAAATAGATAATTATTTTTGTTAATCAGGTTCACCTTATTTAATGATGGATACATTATTAGTATTCCATGGTTGTTATCCCATGAAAATTTTTTCTTTATTATTATCAAAATAAAATCAATAAAAGGTATAACCTTGAACTCATATAGAATATTTTCACAAGTATTCACAATATCATAGCAATATAACTGAAAAATTCTTAAAAATATATATCTTTGATGAATTTTTTATACTCTATACATATTCTATAAATACAGATCTTTTTATTCTTCCTTGAAAACAAATCCCCCATGATTACTCTAAAGATTTATTATTTTATACAATACTGCATTTGATCACATACAATATAATTCATAGAAATAACCTTTTATAATATATTATGTTATTTATTCTCATTTAATATTGTTTGAATAATATTAATATAAATACTATTGAAATCTCCTTGAATTTCATTAACTAAGTCGAACCCATTCATCTTCATGTCTAGGCCATCCTTTTAATTTTTTTATAACTCATTATAAATTCCATTAAATGATATTTTATATATTTTTTTCATATTACTAATTCAATAAATAAAAACATATTTCACTAAATTAAATTCTATCAATATTTCAATGTAATAAATGATTCATGAAACTGTGATATGGCTCATCACTATTTGGAAAACAACAAAGATGAACAACACTGAATCCTACATAGATGGTTATCCTATGATTTTTAGAATGGATCATAATTTTATTCTTTAAAATGAGGTTTTAAACCTTAATAAATATATTTATCTTTTTACTGAATGATTTTCCCCATCAGAAAATTTTGGTTGGAATTTAATCTTTTTTTCCAGAAAACTACTAAAAATTATATCATTGTTGAAGACGTACAATTAGGTAGTGGGTGACGTTACATCATAATATGTTACATAAATAATTTCATCTCAAATAGAAGTATTATAAAGTCATATATTATTTTCATTATCAGGATCAATACATACAATCTTCTATATATGAAAAATTCTTGACATTTAAAAAAAACTCAAACCCCTGAATTCATATTATCATCTCAAAGGCTCGCACAACCCTAAATCACACAAAAATGTCTTAAAAGTTTTCACAAAGTCAGAAAATTAATCTAGGTTATATCCTCAAATACATATAAATAACCTTTTTTCAATTGATTCTAATGAAAATAATTACAATCTGGGAATTTTCTATTTATTGGTTTCACCTAAATAAATTTTAACTTATTCAAAGGAATCTAATTCTTATTAAATAATTCTCTAAGATATCTCAAACTATAAATAAACATTATCCAATGTATAATTTCTCTAATTTCACTAAGAATAAATAAACACATGATATAGTTGGATTCTTCCATTCATGATCTCATCAATCATTCATTAGATTAGAACTCACCTATTTTTTAAGACAATTATTGTAACTCTATTGGCACATGTCATATCTCTATGAAGATCAATTAAAAAATAATCACACTTAATATTATTTTGAAAAATAAAATAAAAAATAATCATCAATAGGGTGAAATGGATATCAATTTTTGTTTTGTGGATTTAAAGAACATTGAACTTAAAAATTTAGATTATACCATGTGTGTTGTTTCATATCATTATTGGAATAAATCCATTATTTTTTAGTTTTAATGGTGTTATTTGAGAATTTTTTTTCATTCTTAATTGGTCATGTTGAAGATAATATTTTAATGTGAAGATTGGGTAAATTAATTTTGATATAAAATGGTCTTAATAAAATAATATTATTGAGTACAAATGATTGTACTATGTTTTTTTGGAAGGATTAAATGTACCTTAATTATTTGTGATCTTGCTATGATGGAAGATGAGATTCAGGGACCACTCTTTTTGATGAAATAAACAATGGGTATATTCAATGATCATAGGTGGATACTCATGTTATATGTATAATTATTTCTCAAGCACTATTTTATTACAGTGGTTAAATATTAGTTTCATATTACGGTGGAACTAAGAATTATTACCATTTTTAGAAAAACAATTATTATGTTATATCCATATGATGCATTGGTTTTATCTACACCGGTGGTTGACTATTTTGTTTTAAATGTGCTATCTTGTTTTCAATTGAATTGCTTATATATTTGGAAATGGTATACATGGGATTACATGAGTGTGATTTGGGGAGTCCCGCTTTAGAATTAGTACTCACTCTTACCTACACATTTTGGATATCATGTAGATGTCTTATGACACGAGGTAGGTCAAACAGATTTTTTCATGTTATTCCCAAATATATCTTATTCAATGATTATTTTGTGGATATATTAGTTTTTGGTAATATGTTAGAGGAATTCTTTGACCATTAAAATTTAATGGGAATTGACTACTATGTTTTAATATCATAATATGATTGTTCCTATATTTAATTTCTACTACACTTTGTTTAGTTTCTAGTTTACATTAAATAGTACTTTAATGATAAATATATATTTTAGATTGAAATAACAAATTCATGTATCATGTAGTTGGATTATTATTTGAGGGAAAATAATTTTGTGATTATTATTTTTATCTCTAAGCACATGTTTCTTACCTCTGGTAAATGAGGAATGTAGCTGGGACCTTGTGGTGATTATTGATTAGGTCAAGGTGTTTAGGATACTTTTTTGGTGTTTTTAAAAAAATTTATAGGGAAGGTTTTTAAATTAATGATTCTCGGTATGTTCATGATGTGAAGATGTGTGTGGTCTAAACACAATAATAAAATTTAAAAAGTAATATCTAACCTCTTTATAGTGAGACTTGAGTTACTACGGATTTGTGGTAGGATATGACAACAATATGATCCCTTATAGGATATTAATCTACTACACCATGTAGGTGACTACAACTATATTAGGCTAGAATATGTAGTGAATTCAGGAATTATTACAGGCATTTATTTCATTAATATATTTTTTCAGGAAATTTTTTAATGTGGTTTTCTTACATGGATGTCATTTTAATGATAATTTCAAATATTTTTTTATTGTATTTTTATTTTAATAGATTATATTTTTAATTCTAATTTTTCAATTTGATAAATTATTATTTATAAAAAATATATACTTGTTGAATATATACACTTATTTGTGGAATCAATTTTTTTTTGGGTTTGGTTTCATGGTTTTATCTAGAGTAATTTCTATATAATTCCTCATCTAAGGATGTATATCATGCTTTAAAGTTCCAAAATAAGATCACTAATATCCTTATGTGAGATAGTATATTGTAAGATGTTGATTATTTTCTTGAGAGGATCAATATATTCCTCAAATTTCATCATACCCATTACACATTAAATGTAATTTTTTTATACTTAAAAGATTAAGGGAGCATCTCATGAGTGGTGGTAGATGGCTATGGAGGTGATGTTGGATGAGGAACTAAATTTCCATAGATAATATAAAATTTTTAGTCAGTTATTATATCTAATAATTTGATGTTGGGGTAAAATCTAGAGTTATTGGTGTTAAATATATGGAATATGATGGTTTTTTCCCATGTTAAATTTCTTGAGGAGTTTTTGAATTTCTTAGTAGAGCTTATCACCAATTGTAGGAATGAGGTTCTGAAATGAGTCTTCAAATTTAAATCAAACAGTGGGTGATCATACATTATTTAACTACCAATATCATAGTGATAAATATGTAGGATATGATTGCGGTAAAATTAGTGGATGAAAAGGGCACAAATTATTTTCTTCCCTTGACCAATGGAGGAATGTATTTTATGGGTATCAATATATAAAGAGTAATGATTCTTATTAGAGTGGTAACCATAATAAATCAATGAGAATGGGTAATTCTCAATAGAGATGATAACATGGCTATTACTATTGTGGAAACACAAGATAGTTGAAGTGTAATGATATTAATTAATCTATGATATGTCATAAATGTATAAATGTTGGAAATTTTATGAAGTTCAATAGTTTCTCCCTTGAGGATCTAGCAGTATAGATTCCCCCCATAGTCATGGATCATGGATATATATGGATATGATCAGTTAATATAGTGATATATTATATAAAAGGACTTGTGGTAATCCTCATTAGTTCTAGGGATAATTTTTTTGTAGTAGATAATATATTAGAGGAGTCTGAAGTAGGACCTATGAAAGTGAGATATACCCTTCTTATTGCTTCTATTATAGACTCTATTTTAGTAGATATTAGTGAATTCCATTCATTCATATATATATATATATATGATTAGTGGATCAAAATAAATTCATATAGAGTTAATGTCATATTCCTTGATAATTTAGATTCTATTTAGGAAAACAACAGAGTAGGGGTTTTGGTGTATTTATTATTCTATTATGATGAGTTATGTGGAAATATTTTTGAACTTCTTAGTTCTAAAAATATACATATTTGATAACATAATCATGATAGATTGGATAGTGCAGTTGATTTGAGTACCTATGTTTACTGTCATGAGTATATGGTTTCTAACACTTCACCTAGTGAGAGATACAATGCATTACATGGAGAGTGGAACATTAATTCTCACTGGATAATAATTTTTTTTGATGATCATGGGGAATAAACATGTAATATATATTTTTTATTTCTTAAATCTGTATATTCTTTGTATTTATTTTCAATTTTCATCAGTGGTAAAAGATTTCTAGAACATGCTTCTCATGGACTTATCTAGTATTTTTATTAATATATATATGGATTTATCCAATGATTTTTCCCATGGTTGATTCTGGTATCATTTCCTTCATATCTCATGACACTTATATAGTTTAGATTATTTAATATTTTAATAGAATATTTTAAGGTGATTGGATTTATTTATCCAAAAAAATACTTGACAAATGATTTTTTTTATTTTCCATGATTATTGATAATGCTTTATTGTTATGCATTGAATATCAATAGATAACTAGTTAATGGTGATATATTAATACACTATACCCCATAAATATAACATTGAAAATTATGTATGAAAATTATGATTTTTTGGGTAATACCCTTTGGGTATACTGACACTCCAATAATTTTTATCTTCGTGATGAATCTTTTCATTGATGAATACCTTGTCTCATTCATCATGGTGTTTATTGATGAAATTTTGGTTTATTTTGAATAATAGATGGATATTAGGAATAATTCTGATAATATGATAGATATTCTATACAAAACATTCTCTATTTGAAAAGCTATACAATTTGAAGTTTTGTATATGATAAATGATTTTCTTTGAGAACATTGTTTATAAGTAGGTTGTTTTAGTGGTCTAGAAGAAGGATAAGGTGGTTATTTTTTGGATTTGATTCAATAATTAATTTTCCATTCAATATTCTCATGAATATTTAGGGACTTATTGGTAGTAAATCATGGTTTTTTAATTTTATTGTCTCTGATAATAGAGTTTACTTAGAAAATGTTCATTTTTAATGGGATAAAAAGTACCCATGAGCATTTGTTAAGCTGAATAATTGGAACAAATCTCTTCTTGTAATAACTTTTCTTATTTCTAATGGATGGTTCTTTCTGTATTATGATGTATTTTTAATATTACTAAAATTTTTAATCATTAAAGGGTGTAATGTGATTTTTTAGAGGTTGAGATTTGGATATGTTCGTGACATTATTTACCCCATGAGTGATCTACATCTAGAGATGGTTTCAATGACATGAAGAGTTTAACACAGTACCCATTAAATGAGATGTTCATGGATTATTTGGAACATATTAGTCTGAGGTATATATTATCTCAGTAGGATTTGATCTCGGGGTAGTGAAAATAGGTTTATTTTTTTTCATAAATTCAATTTTGATTTTTATTATACACCATGTAAGGGTAATGTTGTGGTATATTTCTTGATTCAAAACATCAATTATTAAAATAATTATATGAGTAGTAGTATATAATGGGATTGATGGAAATTTTTTATTTGGAAGATTTTAAATTGGAATGTGATATGAAGGTTAATTGGATTTATGTCATATAGGCATTTATCAACCAATAAAATGCTATAAAAAAGATCAATGTTGAATAAAATGAGATTATCAATTCCTTAATTGTTAGGAAGATATTGTGAGAGTTGTTTCTTGTGGATGAATAAACACTATAATTTTAATACATATTATTGTTCCTTTAATAAAAAGGAAGCATGTTATGGGTTTATTCCAAAACTCTGGTAGGGAAGTTCATGCTTGTGTGGTAAAGATGTATCATGAAATTCGATTGATGTTATGATTAACATGAAAAATTATTTTGGTGATTTTATTTGATACCAACTAGTGTTTTTTTCTTGTTATCATGTCCTCTTTCTTATGTCAGATAGTTGGGAAACATAGATCTCACAGTTTGGGGGATATTGACACCTTGGTATGCGGGTCCAATCTAATTTTTTGAGTGAATCATACTTGTATTTTAACAATTTTAATTTCTATTGTAGAATAATATAGAAAATAATGACATCCATGTATCTTATCTAAGGATGTACCAGCTAGTTCTAATTTTTTTTATTCTTTTGATTAATATTATTCAAATATGGTTTCAATAATTGTGGTATAACTAATAAGAATTTCTGATTGGTAGGAGAATATCTTGAGAAGATATAATATCCTTCAGGTATGATTTTTTTTGTAGATTTTTCTAATTCAAAATAATATATATGTGTGATAAGATCAAATATTGTAACAAACGTCATTATTGTTTGAGTACATTGAATATTAGTGAATTTTTTTGGTTGAAATTTCATACGGGGATAAGAATTATGACATCTCATGTTTGATTGGTCATTCCCCCTTTGAGATTTTATGGACATGGACATTATTTTTCAGTTTTTAGAGGAGTGATGTTCACTAAATTGTTGTTGTACAGGGTCCCATGGAATTCAATACCATGTATATCACATGGAGAAAAGTAGTGTTTAATTCATGGACCATCCAATTTGTTAGGAAAATATATAAAGTGGCCATGTATTGTGGGGTATATAATAAGATATTTCTATATATATGACTTATAGTCCTGGAAAACCATGTAGCTAACAATGTAACTGAGTTCATATCAAATAGTTTAGATTCTAGAAACATTATTATCCTCACATAAGCCTCAATAATGACCATATCATAGCTTGGGATGGAGCTTAGGTCATTTATGATCAAAAACAAAGATTCTACATCCTCAAATCATAGCATACTCTCTAGTATCAATTAGATCTATGTTGTATATAACATTAAATCATAATGATCTCATTTTTTCTTAGATATGAATATTTCATTATAATTCTATTTTTTATTCCTTTGATATTTCTATCTATTGGGATTAGACCTTGGTATTGAATTAAACATTTATGTTTTAAATGGAAGAGTTGTGATCATGTATTATTTCATCTACGAATTATATGATTTTCTCATAATTGATAACATCATATCAAGGGTTATAATATTTCCACATAAATTATTTATTTATTATATGGATCTTATTAACTAGTTATTTTTTTATCATTCGTTATTGTGTTATTTTTTTCTTTTATTCCATTTTCCAACATATGTAATTATTAAATTATTATTAATAATTATTTTATAAATCTAGTGTAATATTGGTGTGAAATAAAGTGTGTCTATGATTTCGGAATAAACCAATTGAGATGGGTTTTTTGGGTTTGACATCTCAATCATGATTTTTTGGTTTTATTGGTGATTTTTGATAAATCTATTTGGTGTACATAATTAGTTAGGATAAAGCCAGTATTTTAATTGCATGTTTGGGATAAAAAATTTTGAGAAGTAAAATTGGATTATTAAAAAGCATATGTTGAGTAAATTTATTGTCCAAGAAGATAGAACTATGGATTTAATGGAAATATATTTGGGATATTAAAGATGTCTATAATTTTTTGTGATATGGATAGGTCATGTGAGATCTTTTCTTTTTTTTAGGAACACCTCTCTAATTTTTTATTAAACTTCTTTCGGTTGATTTTTACCTTATCCTTCAACTATAGCAGATTTTTTTTAAACATGGATGTTTGTTTGTCTAAATAAATGTAGACATGGATTGCAATAAAACATAAGAATGCTTAAGAGGATCTATACTGGGAGATTTTTTTTTGGAAAAAGTGACTTTAATTCTATTGATGTATGTATTTTTAATTAATAGAGTCCGGATATAAATTTGTCTTGTGTTACCAAGGGTTCTTGGTAACTTGGAAATACTAATAAAATAATAATGTTTTTATATGTAAAATGTGTAGAAAACTATCTAAAAGAAAACTACATGTCATGTAAATGGGATACATGATGTGTAAAAGGCACCAGAATCATTTCATGAACTAATACATGATATCAAATGAAATGATCACATGACGACATTTTGTCTAATATAACCTTCATGAGTGTGAAACATTTCACTGAGGAAATGGATTTTCTCTTGTATCCCTCTACAAATAAATACACAAAGTCTATCATAATTACAAGACGTGTATTTTCTGAATGGCCATTTGAATGCTTTTATGTGGATGCTGTTTTCTCACTCCTTTGTGTAGCCTCATCGTCTCAACCCTAGTGTAGTATAATTTTTATTTTATAATCCTTCCCTCCCTTATATATTGTTTATTTGAGTGAACAATCCCTAGAAAGATGTAATGATTTGTTTTCAATTATCTTTCGTATTTATCTGGTTGGTACAGTGTAATATTCTGAATATTCTTATAGTTGTTTTTGAACATGGTTCATTATGATGAAGGATTACCTTGCAATCATTTTCAACATTTTATTTGTTGTTGATTTCGGTTGGAAGTGTTTCATTCTTTACCTGTTAAAGGTAGGGGTTTAATTCTTAACCCTATCATCTAATTTTCATTATCAATGTATATATAATATTGTGATGGCACTATCATAATTTCCCAATAATTAATTAATTTATTAAAAGAATGATAATGTTATGTTGCACTTTTTTTGGATCCATTTGGATTAAATTGAGCATGTTACCTGGCTTATGGATACCTATTGTGTGAGTGTACCTTTTAAAATAAAAATTTTAAAATACCTTACATATAATTGTAGCATGACATGTGATTTATATTTTTTCATATTACAGATTCACATTGAAAAATGGTTTATTTTATTTATTAAATAAATGGTAAATTTAACGACATATTGTAATTATCATAATTAACCATTTGGTTTTATGTGGTCATATTTTTTTTGTGTGAAATAAACTTTTGAAACATGTTGTAATGATAATATAATGGGTTCTATCTCATTCACATGCTATAATTCTAATATATTGGGTTCTGACAGTAACACATATTGTATAGCATATATATCGAGTTCTCACCCTGACACATGTTCTGTTGGAACTAACGCTACTATATGCTGAAAATGGATTATGGTTGTCATTTTTTTATCCTAATTTTTGGGTCCAAAAATTTGAAAATGGAGAAAATAGTTTTTTTCAAATGGTGTTGCGCGCATTATTGAATCTGGGTTGGAAACATGAATGCAAGGAATGTTTTGGGATCATTGCATCCAAATATGTCAAAGGAAAAAAGTGCGTGAAATATTTAAATGTTTTCAAAAGATGTAGTTGCATGGAATAATCTCACATGCCAAATGTGACATCAAAACTAGTTTTTCACACCCATAAAAAATCTTACCCACACAGACAATGACACATCATAAAATTGTTCACAAGGTCATCAAGGCCTGAAAATTGTTGTCTCCCCCCATGAATTGAAATAATGATCTAGTTAATCTACCATTGGAAGGATTTGTGCATGAAATGACATCAGATGTTTAATATTGCACGTAAGGTGTTCTTTTAGTGTGAAAAGGCCAAGTGAACCCATTAGTATGGTTGCGTGAAAGATAAGGGTTTCACATAAAATATGGGATGTGTGAATGTTGTATTTCACAAAAAATACCAAATATTGTGCATGTGATTAGGTGTTCCATGAATGTGTAGTGTGAATCATCTAATATGTTATGGATATCCCATTTGTTTGATGATATATTTCAAGTGAATCAATTCTGGAAATTGTAGATTGTAGATTCTCATGTTGGACAGAGAAAAAGAATTCAATGAATATCTATTGAAGATACAATCAAGTTAATAAACTGAGTAAGAATTTTCTAATGGAAGTGAGCTAGGGGGTGTCAATCGAAGTGATCTGAGGGATGCAATGAGCTATCCATGATTTCTTGTTAAGGCCATGATCCTGGAATAGACTGACTGTAAACAAGATTTTTTATTCCACATTTAGTTAAGATTAGTTCATTTTGGTACGACCCACACAGTGATAGTGTTTGATACTTTGACATAGCCCCAAGTGTTGAACAATGTAAAAGAGTTGTGTCATCTATTTTCAAGTAAATGTTTGATTCCATATCATTTCCATCATACTGTTTTAACTAGATCCTACAAACGTGATAAAATGATCTATCACATTAAATGAAATATTTTACAAGCTAATTCACCCCTCCACTCCCAGGGTATACTGGGGTCCTATAAGTGGTATCAGAGAATAAGGGTTACAGGTATAAAATAATTCATTATATTGTATAATGGAGAATATAGTGAATGTAAGGGGTTTACCACTATTTCATGGAACCAACATTCAAATATGTAAGAATATGATGAGATAACATTCAATAAATCTTATAATCGATGCACTTTTGTTACTACACAAGGAATACATGTCACTGATCATATGGGGATTTCTATGACTAAATCAGATAGAAAAAATCCTTATGTAGATGCTAAAGGGAAAAATGCTCTCACCGCTACTATTTCTGATTAGATATATTTGAAGGTGATGAGTTGAACCTATGAAAATTCATTTTTGGACAACCCAAAAATATATATAATGTAGAGAGTAAATTGAATTAGGAAAAACATGAATTTTTTAACAATAGTATTAATGACCAAAATATAAATTCTAATTAAAATTTAAATTTCTTATTTAATCAAATTACTGAAGTTTTCTGAGAAATTAGAGGGATTGGAGAAGAGATCGATGACATTGAAATTATGAAGAATATTTTGAGAAGTCTTCAATCTCTCTATAATCCAAAAGAGTCAGCCTTTTAGGAAAGGGAATTGTCTAAACATTATCTGAATGAACTACTAAGTAGTTTGGTCAAGTAGGAAATGAGAGTCCTTCCAGATGATGTGATAACACATGTTGGAAAGGAAATGGAATTCAAAACCATGGAAAATCATGATATTTCAAGAGATACTGTTACTGAAGAAAATTAAGAAGATGATTTATGTTACCTATTTTACATGAAATTCAATGTGGAAAACGTTTATTCTATGTAAATCTGCCTATGGAATGCATTTGTTGTCATAGATTTGGGAACATTTCTTCTCAGTGCTTAGGGATGTTCAATGATGATGAATGTCAAGCTAGAAACTCATAGAAGCCTTATGAAATGTTTTCTCAAAAAAGAAAATTCAAACCTATAATGAGACTAATGAAAAAGAGTATTATCTGTGAAGTAGATGATTATGATAATAAATTGTTTTATGAATAAGAACGGGGGTTTAAATCATGAAAACAAGCGCTTATGATGGCTACTATTGAGAAGTCGAAAAAATCAAAGGATAAAGAGGGAGATCATTAGTAGAGTGTTGAATATGATCTAATATTAAACTGAAGGTTCCTCTTAGTATTATTGAGAGTAAAATAAAGAGATGGAAACAATGAAGAGTAGTTGTGGAAGAATCTTTAGAATATGATGATCATCATGAAACTGAAATTGAATAACTCGAAGATGTAATAGAAGTATAGTCAACAATTCCTAAAACAATATAAGATGATGTGGAATAGATAATGATAATTAAAGAACATGAAAAGTTCATAAATGACCACACCATTATATTGGAATGTAAGTACAAGACTATTGAGGTTCTTCAGGAATAATGTTTTACTCATAGTATTAAACATGAATGTGAATCAATTCTCAAAGAACACAAAGAAGAAAATATAGTTTTGAAGGTTCTCAGATGCTGATCTTCTAAAGAGATTCCAATATGGTTCTGATAGAGATAAAAATATTTTTAATGATCTAAGACCCACATGCATGGGAAATAGATGAATCAGATATGATGTAGAAATGTCAAATGCTTCAAATTAAGTGGGTCAGAATAAAGGCTTGCTAAATGCAAGACAACATGAGAATTCAAATGATGTGATGAAAATGAAACCCTCAATTAAAACTAAAAGAAAAAATGAAACTATCCTAAGGCATCATAAAATAATTGGCACCAAAACTATCTACCAATGGAAGGATTCATGAATAGGAGTAGAAGCGATAAGACAATGAAATGTATGAAATGTCAGTTTTTTGGCTATCAGGGCCACACCATGTTATTATGTGAAGAAGCAAGGAGTCATTTGAAGGGGGGAAATCATGGAAGTCATCAAAGGAGTATAGTTTCATATCATAATTCTTATATGATAAATAATTTCTATGTATATTTTATTTATTATTCACCCTTTTCCTATAAATCTCTTTATTACATGTAGTGTAAAGATATGAAAAATTCATACAGAACATAGATCCAAGTCAAAACTCATTAACCAAATGTTATTTCTCAAACCAATAAGTTTTCTCCTCTCAAAAAAGATTATGATTATGAATAACCTTCCCACATAAAATTTATATATAAAAGTACATCTTTATCCTTCACTCAATCTAATATTTCATGTAAGGTAATGAAAAAAATTGAAAAGTAAATCATTAAAGAAGTAATTTTGAAAGCTAAAAAAACAATAGTACATGGATTCCTTATAGTGGGTGCTCATACCCCATGATAGAAAATGCATACCTAGTTCTAAAAATTATGAAAAAGGATGACGTAATAGAATGGTATGGCAATGATGGTTCGTTGAGGACAAAAGGATGTGAAATTACTGAGCTAGATAATGATGTAGGGAAGAAAATAAAAGTTCATTATTTGGATTGTTTGAGTCACAATATCCTTAGTGTGATTAAACTCTGTGATGCAAGACTTATACTAACATTCAATAAAAAATAATGCACTATAAATGTACAGACAATGAATTCTCTCTTAAAATGTTGCATAACAAGTAAAAACATGTACCAGGTTTATAGAAGGGAGAATATTTTGGATCTGACTATTAAAGAATAAAATGACTTCTGGTATTGAATGTTGGGGCACATTGATCCACTTGACTTAGAATAGATATCTAAACTGATGATAGTGTGGGATATCCCAAATCTAAATCATAAATGGTAAAATATGAGTGATCCCTTTATATGAAGATATTTTTTCTGTAGTTTCTATCATCCCATGAAGAAAAGGGCATTAAATCTACTTGATCTAATCCATACCGATGTATATGGATTGATAAATGTTGGAGGAATTCATCGAAAAGGTACTTTTTCTTTTCATATATGATTATATTACAATGTCTTGTGTGATGGTTATACATAGAAAACTAAATGTGCCTAAATTCATGAAATCATATCACATAAACATAGAGAATGATACTGGATGGACTATCAAAGTTCTATAGTTTGAAAATGGAGGGGAATACACATCCATTGATATTGAAAATTATTTGGAGAGGGATCGTATAAAACATGAGGTGGGTGATGTTAGAACCCCATAGATAAATAGAGTTGTTGAGAACATGAATCGATAGATGAACAATATGGCTATAACCATGCTATCTGAGGTTTGTATCCCACAACATTACAAGAAACAGGGTGTGGAAGATTCAATTTATATTCAATATTGAACATTGATAAATATGGGATAAAACACGAAACCTTATGAATTGTGGCATAGAAGGAAACCTGTTTAAATTATTTCTTTTTCTTGGAATTAATTTTTTTATTAGAAAAAAAGAATAAAATTAAGGAAAATATGGTGATGTTCATGATGAAGGACTATTTCTCAGATATTTAATTAATAAAAAATCAATCTAATGTTTCAATAAGTTTCTAAAAAAATTATTGAAATAAATAAAGTTAAGATATTTTAAGAAAGACCAAAACAGTCATGAGTAGATCTTATGATGATGTTATTGAATATTTAGAATACAAGGGACAAGGAATATATTGAAACAAATAAGTAGAGGAAGGTGTGTAAAATATTCAGAGGTCACAAAATGATGTGGATTCACATGAAAAATTGGAAGATGAAACAGTAGCTGAAGAAAATCCTCCTAAACCTCATAAGATAAATCAAAGAATGTAGAATATTTATTCGATTCAGTTTTCTATCCATCTTAATTTGAAGAAGCTTAAAATAATGAATCATGGGTTAAATCCATGAATGATGTGTTAGACCAGATGGGCAAGAAACAAACATTAGATTTAGTTAAGAGACATAAATGTCACAATGTGGTTGGTAAAAATTTCATTTTTAAGAATAAATATGATGATCATGGTAATGTGTTCAGAAATAAGTCATGATTGGTGTGTAAAGGATACTAAAAAATTAAAGGGGTTGATGCTGAAGAAATATTTTCACTTGTGGAGAGAATGAAGTCGATCGAGATTTTACATGCTATGGAAATTAAAAGAGGATATAAATTCTATCATATGGATGTCAAAACAACATTCATAAATTTTTTTCTTCAATATGATTTCAATATCAAACAACTGTTGGGTTTTAGAATTTCAAATGATGAAATGAAGGTTCATAGATTGAAAAATTCTCTATAAGGTCTAAAGAAGACACCACAATATTGGTATTGTCGTCTCGATCCATAATCGAAAAAGCTATAATTTAAATGATGTTGTTTCAACCAAAACATCTATGTGAATAATTCAAAGGAATATACATTCATGGTATTGGTGTATGTGTAAGATATTATATTTGGAGGATGTAAGCATTGATCCATGGAAGAATTTACTAATCACATGAAATCATAATTTGAAATGTCTATAATTTGTGTACTCGCATATTTCAAGGGGCTGTAAGTGATTTAGATGAAAAACTACATCATTATCTATCATGAAATTTATATAAGAGTTTTTTTGAATAATATAAATATGCACAACTCCAAACCAATGTCGAATTTGATTTTATTTGGAACAAAATTTGGAAAGCATGAAGATGAGACTAATATTGATCCCACTATTTATATAAGAATCATTGGATGCTTAATATAACATACTTTGAGAATGAAAAATATTTTCCAAGATACATAATTAGTTTCCCTCTTTCAGTGTAATCGAAACGAAGAACATATGGAGGTAATAAAAAAGAATCATGTGGTACATTCAATGTACTTACAATTATGTATTATAAATTTCCATATAAAGAGATAGTGAACTATCAACATTTTCTAAAGGTAAATGGGCTTGAGATATAGTTGATAGGTTGTCCTCATGTTGTCGGGCATTTTTTATTGTAATGAAATGTATGTTATAGATAAATAAAAAATAATAAATCACTTCACGTCATACAACTGAAGCTCAGTATATATCTTCTATAAATTCATGCACTCAGCTAGTGTAGATGAATCAACAACTACTTTATATTGGTGATGAAGTGATGTAGACGATGGTAATTCCCTATGATAATAGGAGCACAATTAATCTTGTGTAGAATCATAATCATTATTCACTTATTAAACACAATAAAATCATATATCACATTATCAAGAAATGTTTGAACAATTCCGGATTAAAATAGTTCATGTTGGTATTGATGGTCAAGTGGTGAACATACTGACCAAGGCATTGTCTGCAGACGTGTTTGAGAAGCATAGTTTGATCCTCGGTGTTCATCCACCTCTATGTTCATGAGGAGTTCATGATTGATCCCCTCTCCCATGTTATTTTATCTCTTTTTAATCTGTTTGGGGATGTTATGTAGGCTTATGGGGGAGATACGACCAAGGGGAGTGTGTTTTGTGCACTACAATGTAAAAATATTGGTCTTTGGGTAAATTTATAATGAGGGATAAGTAATAAATTCAATGGGTACAAAGGTGTAGGATGTATTTTTTATTATTATTATAGTTTAATGGATAATAGATAATTATGAGAATTCATTATTATGAAGAAATAGTGTGAGACACGTAATGCTTCTATGTCCCAATGAAAATTCAGTGTTAGGAGGAAACTTTTCACAGAATGTAATGCATCTATGACACAATAATATAATATCATAGACATATTTAATAATTCCCAAACATTGTAACCCAATTCAGTATTCCCCTCTTGTTTTCTACACTAATAATTTTTCACATATACTTAGAGTCTTGGTTGAAATTATTCTTACATACCAGGTTTTGATAGTGGCGGGTTCTCTATTGAATTTTCCAAATTATTTCCAAAAAACCCAAAGGAGGAGTTTTTTGGAACCAATGTTGTTATATGATAGAAATGGAGTATGGATTTTATATGTTACCAAACCTAGTTTCAATGTCCAAAAATTGTAAAATAGAGAAAATTTTATTTGAAAATGGAGTAGTGTGTAAGATTGAATGTTGTTTAGAAACATGTGCACAAGTCATTTTTTCTGATCATTTCTTAAAAATATGGAAAAGAAAAAAATTACTCAAAATATTTATAAGTGTGTAAAAGGTGAGGTTTCACGGGTGAATATTATGTTCCCAATGAGATGTTAAAAGTGATTTTTTCTGCTCGGAACGATTCTTATGCCCACAGACAAAGATGTGTTAGAAACATGTGCCTAGGGTCGTTGAGTCTGATAAATAGGTGGCTAACCACATGTAAATCTTATGAATTATCAAATTGAGATCTAGTTACTCTGTTTCATGAAATAATTTCAATGAGTTAGTTATACGCTCAAGGCATTACTTTAGTCTGAAAATACTAAGTGAACCCTTTGGTGTAGTTTCTTGAATGATAAGGGTTGCATAGAAAATTCGGGTTTTGTGAATGTCATATTGCATGAATAATCCAAAAGCATGTGTCCAAGATCAGATGTTTCAAGTAAGTGTTTTGTTAAAATTCTAACTACATTTTGAAATCCATTTTTTATGATAAGTGCTTTCAAGTGCATCAATTCAGGATATTGATGTAAGTAATGTCTCACGCAAGATAAAGACAAAAACATTAATGAAAATATGTTAAAGACACCCTCATGTTGATAATCTATGTTAGACTTATCCAAAGGTAGTGAGGTAGGGGTAGTCAATGAATGTGATCTAAGGGACATAGTGAGTTATCCCTAATTTTTTGAGAGGGTAGTGTTCATGGTACATAGAGACTATGCTTGAACATAGGTATTCCACAAATAGTTATGATTAGTGTATTTTGGTATCATTGATATAGAATTGTCATATAATCCTTGGATGTAGACCTTAGAGGTGAATAATGTAAATGTGTTGTGTCATCTCTTTGCACATGAATGTTTGATTCGTGATCATTTCCATCATATTGTTTTAATGAGTTCTTAATAATTTAAGAATAAGATCCATCACAATAAAAAAGGATGAAAAGCTAATTCACACCTCCCCTCTCATGGTGTCCCAAGGTCCTACATGTTTTAATGCTTATATACCATGTTCAAACCCTAACACATGTTGTAATGCCTACATACCGGGTTTTGACACTGACACATGCTGTAATGATTATATACCTGGTTTTAACCCTAACACATGCTGTAATTCTTATGTACTATGTATTGATGTTGGGAAAAGTTGTAATGGTTATATACCAGACTATGCACTAACACGTGTCATGATGCTTATATTAGCTGGATTGGCATAGTAATTCATTATAACTTGGGTATATGGTTATGGTGGAAATGGTTTTTGATACAATCATAGAGATAGTATGGCATGGTAATAAGGCTTGTTATGTATTAAAATATTTATATGGTTATGATTGTAATGGATATGAGACATGCCCAGTAATAATATTTGTATTGTGGTGAATCATGTTGTTTCTATATTAGATTAATTGTGTCATTTTTAAATGCATTTGTTTATCAAATTATTGAATACACTCATTATGATATTTATTTTTTTATACATGCTGGTGTCAACATATTTAAAATTCCTCAATCCCTTTTTAGGTTGTTGTTTCTTAACCAAGTTGGTTATATGGTAACATGTTTCGACAAGGGAAAGGACCTTACTTTTTATTTTTACTTTCTAGATGGGCTTTAGATTAGTGATGAACTGACATGGTATTTGGGATCAGTGATTATTGTGTCTTTATTTGAGTATACTAGTATTTTATTTTTATTACTTATTGCTTGAAGTTTAGTTAAATTTCATCATTTCATTATATTATTCCTAAATTATTTAATATATTATTCAATTGTATTTTATTATTTGTTTTCATTGTAGTGTATTTTTTACCTTATATCAACTCTTTAAATTTTATTCATTTATTTTTTTCACTATTTTATAGGTTGCAACTCTATAATCAGTGGTATAGTCTCTCCACTATACATATCAAATCCCTTATTATAGTTAGTAGAATATGGCACACAGGGATGTGCACTTGAGGTTCCGTAACCAACCCATTTTGGCCATGTGAGAGTGTGTCGGATTGAGTGTTGTAACAAAGTGGTATTAAATAAGTGTTATTTTTTATTTTATCACCATTTGGGATAGATATGATGGATAATAGTATGCCTAGGGACATGTAATGAGGTTGTTTATGGGATTAATTAACTCATGTATAGGGGAAATCTGATTGTATGGGGTGGATTGTTGTTTAAGAAATTTGCTTCTTCCAGTTTATGTTATATCACCCAAAATAATTCACTTGTTGTGTCAGTTTATTATTTATTGATTTTATTGGTTTTTTATAGTTGTAATCATGATTGGGTATGGAATGATATTAGTGTACATGCATCACGATAGGCACATAGTGATATATACTAACATTCAGGATTCTAGATATGTAAATATTTATATAGATTTCATATATTAACACTATAAACATTGATTTGAGTTATGTATTATATCTAATAAATGAAATAAAGGAACTAGTATGTCGTGTAAAATTACTTTTCATCCATGTTCAGAGAGACTATAGTGAATGGTTCTTTATTAATCTCCCCTATTGAGGTTGAACTGGTTGTTATGGCTAGTGTTTTTATTGGGTTTTTCTTGACGAGAAAATACCCCGTCTTTAACTTTAAGTTGACATTTAGGAGAGTTGAAATCAGAATAATCCAAACATAGATAAACTAGTTCTTTATATGGATCCTAGGTATCAAATGAATGATCAATGTCATGGAATATTCATTAGGGCTATACCATACATGGAATGGGAGACTATTTTCACCGTTCCTTGGATATTTGAGTAGAATATAGTGTTCTATTTATAGTATCTTTCTACATTCACTTAGGATTGAGTCCCCCATGCTACTGAGTTCTGGAAGGATTCCTTAAAAGAAATTGATTATAGTGACACATTCATATAGGAGGTTCAAGCATGGTGGATATTTGTTTCATCGACCATCCAATAAATGGTGGGATATTCTTTAGAAAGATGGGTAGTAGGATGAGTTATATTGGAAGGAATTTCAATCCACTGATTGTGCCATTTCTATCCATAGAAGATGAGGGATGATAAGGATATTTGGATAATTCAATATACATATTATGGAATGTATGTGATGAACTATAATAAATGCTTCACATACCTGAATTCCTTTGGTACATCTCTTACTGCTATTGAGATCTACATGGAATGAGGTTTCCATGATGGTATTTACTATGATATCAGGTTGTAGGAGAACATGTTCTATCTGAAAATTTTTAATGTTCTGATCAATCATGAACTCATCGGGGAAGGGAATCAAAGAGGGGTCTCGAGTGGAGGCCGTATTTTTTCAGTATGGAAAACAATAAACGATTATTTTGTTGGAGAGAACCATTTCTATGACATTTTATCATAAAAATATTTGTAAGAGTAGTCTTGTTAGAGGGAATAAATCTCAGTATTGTGTTCTATTTCAGTAATTTTATTGTTGTATGATAGGGCACAAATGGACTCAGTGTCCATACCCCTCTTTGGAGTTTTAGGATTTTAATAGATTGGGAGACCTAAAATGGTTTAGAGGAGCAGGACAAAATATTTCAATGGAAGGGGAACAACATAGGTTCCAATGTATCAGATAGACTAAACTACTCCTCAGTAAATACGTAGATGGAGTTCCCTAGGATGTCCAGTTAGAGGAATGGGACTTTGTAACCCTCGTGTATTAATGTTAGTACAATGAAAAGGATATAGCCCTAGGGAATCAGTTAATAGCATATGGAAGAGAGGCTAGTCGGCTACATGGGATGAAAAATACTCCTGCTAGTGTGGAAATAGTTGTTTCCACTGTCTGAGTTGTGGTTCTTGTATCATCTACCCATTCTTGTGTTTGGTTAGATACACGAGCATCACACTTCTTATTATCCAACCATTTTGTAACTATTTAGTGATTTTATATAGGAATCTTGGATTGTGATTTTCTACTGATTCCCCATTGGAAGTTTCTTCAAATAATATCAAACATTCCATAATGTGTTTCCTAGAGATTGCTGTTTATAATTTCTTTTGAGAACTACTTGTATTGTAAATGACAAGCTTTGATCTGATTCATGTAATAGATTGGCTAGTTCTATACCAGGACTATATTGACTATTACCAGAGGAAATTTAGCTTTATATCTCTAGAGGGAAGAAAATATTCTCCCCATGGTGATTGGAATATTAAATATGTACAATGATGAAATATTCAGTGCATTTTGGATTTTCACATGGCTCATATAGATGGTCTTGAATTGGAATGTGGTGGAATGTAGCATGAATCTTTTACTACAATGTTTTATCATTTTTTTAATGTCGTTAATCACATGTTATAGGGCTTACCTCATGTGAGAGATATTTATTTTATTAATAATTTTGTGCGAGGAGATTAGCTAGTTTCAATCCTTCCTTATAGAATAGAACCATTAGAGAGTCATGGGTCGAAATTTTATTAGGATGGTCTGGAATAGAATAGTTTCATATGAACTAGTATATATCTTTAGTTTTCCCCAGTTCTTTTAATTAATAAGGCCAATGGGACATTTTTCATATGTTTGGATTGTAGATATCAAACCAAATGATGGTCAAGAACATATATCATCTTACATGCATCGACAATCTCATTGATCAACAAAGAGGTGCTATGATATTCTTCAAAATAAATTTGAAATCTGTATACCATTTATTGAGGGTGAGACTGTCAGACATACATCTGGTAGATTTTATGAGCATTTATAGATTTTATTAGTTCGTAGTAATGATTTTTGGTTTGACCAATGCACTATAAGTATTCATGACCATGATGAATAAAATATTTCACCCTTTTCTCAAAAAAAATTTGCTATTTTTTTTATTATATCATAGTGTAAATCCAATAAATCATACGTTTCTGAAAATTATCTTGAAATCATGTTTAGTAAATTGAGAGAGAATCCTCATTACACCAATCAAACAAAATATAGATTCTGGTGTGGAAAATTTCACTTTGTAGGTGTTAGGTCCAAAAGTGTAAAAATACCATGAGAGGGGGGAGATTCAATGTATGGATTTTCATTAAAAACGTCTTCCTACCCCACTAGACCAAGACAACATTATTAAAAGGGTTTATTATTATTATTATAATGAATGTAAATTTTTAACATTTACTTTCCAATATTATCTGATGCTAATACACTGAATGTAAACCAATAAACCAAGGACATGGACAGTATGCTTTTTTACATAGTTAATAGTTACTGGGAAACATCCAAGGAGCATACTAAGACAATGTTCATATAGTACCAAACTCACTAAGGCACACATCCAATAATTTTTATCATCATAGATCATTTTTATTCCTAGGCTCACTGCCTTTACATGATTTTGGGTCTTCATACAAATTTCTCATGGGTCATCTCACTACATGTATAAAGGATCATCGTCTTCCTCTTCCTTCACTCATTAATTAGGGATGGGATCTAGAAATAGTTTATAGACTTGTAGGTAACTTCATTTACATGACTTTCACATCCTTAACTATAGATAGATTATCTATTGATGTTACACTTTCATTCAATAATGAATACCACTTTACTAAAGATGTACTAGGAAACTTCCTTCTTTAGCGCAACTTAGGGTTGAATTATGGGAAAAATTAATTCATGTAGGGAAATTCTCACCTTTATCATGGAAAAGAAAAATATTCACTAATTAATACATGTGTGACAAAACCATTTTACACCCAAATCACTATAGGAGCGCAAGTACCTTCTAGCACACAATATTAATGAAAATCTCTACTTGCTTGCCACATTCTATCACTTGCATCACTAGAGATAGAATTTTATCAAATTATTGAGATTTTCTCACAATGAAGTAGGTATCAACCTATTTATAAGAATTTTGGTGAACCTGGAATCAAAGCGTGTAACTTGTACCCCAATGATGCAACTCCCTCATTCGTGAAACCTCACCTTTCACGTAGCTACAAAACATGAGTTACCATTCTTCTTTTTCCATATTTTGATATTGAGATCCTAAAAAATAAGAGGCATGAAACTATTCAAATTCCCTTCAAATTTGTGTGAAACATCATTTTCCAAAAATACATTTCATCATTCTCCAATATTTGGACTAAAGAGATTGGCAAATAGTAGTTAAAAGTTCCACCATGTATAAGATCTTTTTGTACCATCATCAGACCATTCATTCCTTTTTCATGGAACTTTGTTAACAAGGTGTTTCAATTGTATATCTATAACTCCAAAACCATCCATGGAATCAAACATTTTCAAAAAAAACAATCAACCCAAAAATGAATTATTTTTACCTTTATGGATTTTTTCCCAACAATCTCCCCATTTGCGTTTATCGAAAACTCTTCACATTTTGATTCCAAATTTAATCTTTTTCAATATTTTACCATTATTCACTTAATTATATTTTAATATTGATCAATGATTTAATCAATACTTAATATAAGAACATATGAGTAAGGATAATTGTGAGAAACTAGTGCAAAATGCAGTGTTCATCAATGAATCACTTCATTCTGAAACAACTCAACTACTTTCATCTTAACCTCCAGAGTCATGATATATATCCATTCATCCAAATATTGTTGAATTTTCAGAATTAAAAACTCCCCATATATATATGATCCCCCAATATCTCCACTCCACCTATCAACTACCCCTATCTCTCTACTCCACCTATATACTTCTCCTCATGTCTTCAATAGGTAATTTTCTCCCTTATGTAGCCACAATTTCTCCCCCTTTGTCAAAAAACCCAAAGGTAACATAATCAATGAACCCTAAGGTTACATCAATGCATAATGTGACATGGTGAAGAACACATATTAATAAATAAAGTGAAAAATATTCCATTCCTCAGAATTCATGGACCCATATTCAATGTTTTTAATGTGTGCGGAGTCGACAGAACTCTCAGAGCAAGTCGATGCCGCTCAAACACTTATTTGGGTAAGGAAATTGTCTGAATGTCTGTAACCTGTAATAATATAGGAACATACTCCAACCTTAAAAGATCTTTCACAACCTTCTACTTGTTAAAAATGATATATGATTTCAATGTGGTTTGTCCTTGACTGATGGACTATATTTTTTCTAATATCTATAGCACTTTAATTATCACAATGGTGTCTGGAATGAGACATCTCCTTTACTCCCTTATCAACAAGCTACTACATTATCCCCAATAACATTATGCATGCTTGAGTAACTGGAATATATTCATCTTCTACAGCACTCTAGTAAATTAGATATATTTTTTCTTATCCAATAAATAAATAAACCCCCAATATAGAATTCAACACCTGATGTTGATTTTCTATCATCTACTAAACTAGAACAATCTACATATAAATATCCAAATAACACCTATTAAGATATATTATTGTACATAAAACATAAATCCAATGTTCCTATGATATAAGGTAGTATTATTTTCGTTGTATGAATGTGGATTTAATATGTACTTTTTTGATACCACGCCACTTGAAATGAGGAATAAAAATATTTTTTCATGTCACTATCAAGAACAATAGTATTCAAATGATCTTCCAATATTATGTGACATTAACCACATTGCATGCATCAACTCATGATATTATTATCCAGGAATCCACATGATCAAAAAACAATGTGGAATTAACCATTAAAATCTTATCAAAACTTCTTTGGAATATTTATATTGAAAATTGAATGTCCTATTATTTCCCTGTGTTCCCTGTAATCCAATGGAAAACAACAGTTCCCCAATCAATGACATTTCAAACTCACTTTTCGTGAATTAAGAAAACATAGTACACTAGGATTAATCAAATCCTCTAATGATAATGTCATCAATGTAATACAAATCCATCGTACTTTTATTTCTATCATTTTACACATATAGATTGTAATAAAAATTTCCACGTTGATAAACTAAGCATCATCAAAATATAATCAAGTATTAAATTACATGATCATGGTTCCTACATAAAATCAAATAATGCATTGTTATGTTAAAAAATACTTTTTTTCATCTTTATAAATGAGGAAACCATCTTGATATTTGTTGTAAACTTTTTCTTCCATAACTCCATTTAGAAATTCTGACTAGAGAGACATCTGGAAAAATTGAACATTCATTGTACATCTATGGACAAAAAGAATAAGATTTTATCTAGCCTTTAAATTTGTGAAAAAGTTTCATTAACATCGATACCATTTATTTATGAGTATCTTATTCACACCAGTTGTTCTCTGATCTGAATCACAAAACCACCTTCATTCATCATGTTCTGAAAAACCCAATTTTATTTGATTACATTGTTATATATTGTCGTCAAAACAATCTCCCATGTCTTATTATTCTCAATCTTGTCAAGATCATTATTTATAGCCCGAACCTAGTTCTCATCCCTAGTTTAGTCATTAAAAAATATAGGCTCAAACCATGATAGTAGAGATTCATGTGGTAATGACATCATTCTTCATGCTTCAACATTGACTGCCAGATCACCAATGATGTTTTTCTTGTCAATTTAATCTCAAAAAATTAGTTTGCATTCATATATATATATTCAAATTCTTCATTCTCATCAAAATAATCATCATCCAATTAATCATTTTACACTTCTAGTCACCCTATGATACTTACTTCATCATTTCTAGCCGAAGTAAAAGTTCACTATTCTATTAAAAATTCTGTCAATTCTCTACTACAATGAAATTATTTCTATCGACTACATTTGAAACATCATGTTGATACATTATTATAATTCAATAATGGATTATTGGTATCCAGAAAATAGCCAGCTGATACAATTTTTTTGGAGAAAATTATCTAATCCTGAAATAATATTGTTTTATTTCCTCTCCCCTAATCATTCATCAAAGGGAGAATGTGCATGAAAGATTTAAATATGCATGAAAGATGAAGTTTCCTGGAAGAATATTGTGTGCCCAATGTGACATCAGAATTGGTTTTGCACACTAAGAAATTATCTTACCCACACCGACAAAGACACATCTGAATAATGTGTCTAGGGTTATTGTGGCCTATAAATTGGCATCTACCCCAATGAAAGACTTGTGAATTTCCCAACGAAGATCCGGTTCCTCTGCCACTGGGTGAATTTTTTCACGAAATGATTGTAGAGATTTAATCATGAATATAACGTGTTACTTTAGTGTGAAAAGTCAAAGTGAATCAATTGGTGTAGTTTTGCGAAAGATAATGGTTGTGCAGCAAATAAGGGTTTCAGGAAAGATATCATTCACAAAAAATCCAAAATATTGTGCATTCGATTATGTGTTGTGAGAAAGTGTATGGTTAATCATATATTAGGCTTTTGATATCCCATTTTTTTGATCAGTTCTTTCATGCACATCAATTCAATTATTTGATGAAAGTAGGGTCTATGTTGGACAGAGAAGGAGACGTCAATGAAAATATGATGAAGATACCTTTAAGTTAATAAACTAAGTAAGACTTCTTCAAAGGTAGTGAGCTAGGCGGAGTCAATAAAAGTTGTCTGAGGGATGCGATGATCTATCCTTGAATTATTATAATGGTATTATTCTAAAAATAGAATGAATCTGAACAAAAAATTTTCCCCCAACTAGTTACGAAGAGTTGCTTTTGGTATGACTGGAACAGTCTTAGCGTATTCTCCTTGGATTTAACCCTTAGTGGTGAACCATATAATATTGTTGTGTTGTATCTTTTCATGTGAATTTTTTATTGTGGATCATTTCTATCACAAAAGTTTAATGACTTACTACCAATGTGAGAAAAAGATAAATCACATTAAATGAAAATTTTGACATGCAGATTCACCCCTCCGCTGTTAGGGTGTCCTGTGGTCTGACATATTGTTTCAGAGCATAAGGGTTGTTGGTGTAAAATATTTCCTTCTTTATTCTAATGTATATTATATTGAATTTCTAGGTTTTCACACTATTTGATTGAATAAACATTTAAATATTTCATAATAGGATTATATCTCATCTAATAAATCTTGGAATCACTTTCATTTCATTACTATATAAAGAATACATGTCACTGATCTTATAGGGTTTTTATAGCTTATTCTGAGAGAAACAATTCATGACAAAATTTCTAAAGTGAAAAATTCCTTCATTGATAATCTTTCTGATTTGATCTATTTGAAGTTGATGAGTTTAAACATAGAAAAGTCATTGTGGGGAAACTCGAAAATATTTATGAAGTAGATAGTAAATTGAATGAGGAAAAATTATGTTTTTTTATTTGTTTTGATGATCTATGTATACATTTTAATAAAAATTTAAATTCCTTTTAAAATTAAATTATTGAATTTTTTTTACCAATTCTAGTTCTTGGAGAAAATATCAATGTAATTTAAATTATGAAGCAGCTTTTGAATAGGCTCACACCTCACTGTAATCAAAAACTATTAGACTTTTAGGAAAGGGATTTCTCTAAGCATTATTAGGATAATTTTCTATGTATCCTCGCCACCTATGATATTTGAGTCATGCACCTTGATGTGATGACACTTGTCAGAATAAAAATAGAATTCAAAACCATTGAAAAATTTGATATTTCAGAAGATAGTGTTAATAAAGACAATTAGGAAGATGATTTCATTTACATATTTACCAATAAATTCAATGTGGAAAAGGTATATTCTATTTAAATCTTCCATTGGCATGTATTTGTTGTGGTAGATTTTTTTATATTAATTTCCAGTGCTTAAAGAAGTTTGATGATGATGAAGGAGAAGATGGAAACTCTCAAGAGCCTCAGAGAAGGTTTTCTCAAAAGGTAAAATTCAATACAAGATTGAAACTACATAAAAATTGTTTTGTCTATAAAGAATATGATCAAGATAATGAGTTTTTTAGGAATAATAACTAGTGTTTAAGTCTAGAAAAAAAGATGGATACTATTGATAAGTTAGAACCATTAAATGATAATGTTAGATATCATTAGAAGAGTGTCGATACGGATCTAAAGTTGCATCGTAAGGATTCTTCTAGTATTCATGAGAGTAAAAGTAACATATTGAAAAAATGGAGAGTTTTTGTGGAAGAATCTTTAGAATATATTGATCATCTTGAAGTGAAAACTGATCAACTAGAATATGTAGTTGATGTATAGTCAACTATTCATGAAAGATTTAATGATGTAGTGGAACTGATGCAGATAATTGAAGAACATGAAAAGGCCATCATTGATATCACCTCTAGATGGGAAAGGAAGTACAAGACTATTGAGGGTATTCATGAATAATTTTTACTCTTAAGAGTAAACATGAATTTTAATCAATTTCTAAATAAACAAAGAAGAAAATATAGTTTGGAAGGTTCTTCGACACTGATCTTCTGGAGAGTTTCAAACATGGTTCTGATGGAGAAAAAATATTTTTAACAATCAAATACCCACATGCATGGGATACAATAGAATCGGTTATGATGACGAAACATAAAATTCTTCAAATAATGTGCGACAAATTAATGGTGTTCTGAATGATGGACATCATGACAAGTTACCATATGTGATGAAAATGTAACCCTCAATTCAAAATGAATGAAGAATAGGAATATATCCTCAGAAATCCAGAAATACTTGGCAGCAAATCTATATCCCTATAGAAGGATCAATGAAGTGGAATAGAAATGAGAAGACATTTCCACTCATGAAAAGTTAATTATTTTTGCTATCTAGATCACACCTTGTTATACTACAAATAATCAAAGATCAATTTGAATGGAGAAAATACTAGAAGACTATAGAGGAGAACAGATTCATATCCTACTACTTATAGAAGAAATAATTTCTATGGATATTGTTTATATTGTTTTAGATTTGACCATAAATCTCTTTATTGTAGGAAGAGGAAACACGTGACTAATTCTTAGAGAACATAGAGACAAGTCAATACTCATTAACTAGATGGTGTGGCTATCAATAATAGGTTTTCTCCCTTAGAAAATGAATATGATTTTGAATAACTTACCCACATAGATGGTAGATCTGAATGTCGATTATTATCCTTCACTCAATCTAATATTTCATAGAAGGAAAAGAAAAAAATGAAATTTCAAACCTTATAGAAATAGATCTAAAAAATATATATAAAAATAGCACATGGATTCATAATAGTGGGTTCAAATCCCCCTTGATAAGAAATGTATTCCTATTAAAAAATGTTAAGAGAAATGTTGATGGAACAGTAAGGTTCAGAAATGATGGTGTGTTGAATATAAATGGAATTGGAATAACTGAGCTTGCTAATTAATTATGGATGAAAATAAATGTTCATTATTTAGATGGTTTTTTCCAAAATCTCTTTATATTTATTCAACTCTGTGAAGGAATACATATAGTGGCATTCAATTAAAAATGGTGCATTATAAAAGGAATGACAAGGAATTATCCTTTGAAATGTTGCAGAATAGATAAAAACATGTATGAAGTTTAGAGAAGGGAGAATATATGTTAGCTCAATATTGAAGAATAAAATTATTTCTGGAATTTATGGTTGGATAACTTTGATCAACACGACATGGAAAAGATATATAAGCTGATGGAATTCATTGATATCCCCAAATTGAAACTTGAACTGGAAAAGATGTGTGATTCTTGTATATGGGGAAATTTTTTCTATAGTTTCTATCATCTAACAAAAAAAGGGCATCAAATCTTCATGATCACATCCATACAAATGTATGTGGCTTTATAAATATTGTTAGAATGCATGGAAAAAGTACTTTGTTATTTTCATTGATGATTATTGTACAATGCCTTGGGTGATGGTTATACATAAGAATTAACGTGTTTCTAAATGCATGAAAACATTTAACCTAATCATAGATAATAATACTGGACACAGTATCAAAGTTCTACCATTTGAAAATGGAGTGGAATACACCTCCATTGGGATATAATATTACCTGTAGAAGCATGGAATACAACATGAGATGGATGATGTTAGAACCCCCTAGCGAAAGGGAGTTTTAGAGCACATGAATCGATGGACAAACAATATGGATAGACATATGCTGAATTAGGGTCGTATCCCTCGACATTAGTGGAAATTGGATATTCATGATGAAGTGAATATTCAAAATTGAATAGGTATATGTATGGGAGAATCCAAGAGACCATATGAGTTGTGGCATAGATGGAAACCACTTTGAATTAGTTGTATTTTTGGGAAGAAAATGTTTTATTAGAAACAACGAATCATATCGTGGAAAATATAGTTATGTGGCTGATGAATGTATATTCCTCAGATATTCAATGATTTTAAAATCCTACAAGTGTTCCAATAAGTGTCTCAAAAAAATTATGGAAAGAAATGAAGTTAATATAGTTGAAGAAAAGAACAAAACTGTCTTATGGGGATCCTATGATGATGTTAATAAATATTCAGAAGACATGGGACATGGAAAATATTGAAATGAAGAATTTGAGGAAGGATTGTAAAATATTCAGAGTTCACAAAATGTTGTTGATTCAGATGAAAAATCGGAAGAAAAATATGTGGCTGATGAAAATCCTCTTAAACCTCAGAGGAGAAATGAAAGAATCGAGAATCTTCAATCTATTTAGTTGTGGAACCATCCTAAATTTAAGAAGATACAAATTTTTAATCATGGGTTAAATCCATTAATGGAGTGTTAGACTAGACCGACAAGAAACAAACATGATACTTAGTCAGGAGACATAATGGATACAATGTGATTGGTAAAGAGTGATTTTTTACGAATAAATATGATGAGCATGGTAATGTGATCCGAAATAAGGAAAGATTAGTGTGTAATGGATTCTACAAAATTGAATAGGGTTATGTTGAATAAATATTTTCTCCATTTGAGAGACTGGAGTCGATAATATTTTCCTTGGTATGGAAATTCAAAGATGAAGTCTGTCAGATGGATGTCAAAATAACATTATTAAAATGTGTTCTTGAATAAGATGACTATATTGAACAACAAGTGGGGTTTCAAATTTCAAATGCTAAAATTAAGGTTCGTAGATTGAAAAATTATCTATATGTTCTAAATAAGACATCACAATAAAGGTATACTAGTCTGGATTCATATATAAAGAAGCCCCAGTTTAAATGAGGAGGTGTCGACCACAGCCTCTATGTGAATAATTCAAAGGAATATCAATTTATGGTGTTGGTGTATGTGGATGATATTATATTTGGAGGATGTAAGCCTAGATCTATGGAAGAATTTTCCAATCACATTATATCACAATTTGAAATGACTATGATTGGGTAACTCACATATTTCATTTGGTTGCATTTGATTTAGAAGAAAGAATACATAATTATCTCTCAAGAATTGTATAGAATATAGTTTTTTGAATAAATTCCATATGTATGCATCCAAACCATTGTTGACTCTGATTGTAGTGGGAACAAAACATGGAAAGCATGAGGATGGGACTTCTTTAGATCCTTGAATTTACAGAATAATTATTTGAAGCTTACTATACCTTACAGCAAGAAGGATAAATATTGTCCTTATAGCACTCAAAGTGGCTATCTTTCAGTGTATTCAATAGGAAGAACATATATATGTACTGAAAATAATCATGAGGTACATTTAATTTACTTAAAATTTTGGATTACACATTTCCATTGGAAGAGATAGTGAACTATCATAATTTTCTAAAGCTGAAGGGGCTAGAGATATGGGGATATAAAGTCCACAGTTGGTAAATAATTCTCTATTGGAATGAATTGTGATGGATTTTTATGTAAGAAAAAAGTAATCACTTCTATTAGTAATCCTTATGATTAATTTATCTCTTCTACAAAGGCATTCCCTCAGCCATTGTGGATGAATCATCATCTAATGGATATTGGTGGTGAAGTGAAATAGCCAATGGTGATTCCCTGTGATAAAAAGGGCACAATTGATCTTATATAGAATCATGTTAAATATTTACTTATTAAACAAATTAAAATAATATATCCCTTTATCATGAAAATTTTGAACAAATCATGATTAAAATGGATCATGTTGGCAGTGATGATCAAGTGGTGAACATAATAACCAAGTCATTTTCAGCAGACGTGTTCGAGAAGCATAGGTTGAACCTCGGTGTTCAACCACATCCTCATTCCGGATGAGGATGTGAGTGGTCCCCTCTCCCCAATTATATTATATGTTTTTAATCTCTTTGTGGTGATTCAGGTTTATGGGGGAGATAAAACTCAGGGGATTGTTCTTTGAGCTCTACAATGTTCAAATATTGGCATTTGGGTTAATTTCCAATAGGGGGGAATGAATAAATTCAATGGGTACAAAGGGGTATGATGAATTTTTTTATGGTTATATTTAAACTGATAATGGAAAAATATGAGCATTCTATATTCTGAAGAAATAGTTCAGGACATGTAATGCTTCTGTGCCAAGATGAGACTTCGGTTTTAGGAAGAATCCATTAATAGAATGTAAAGCTTATATAACATAGTAATAGAATATATTAGACATCTCTAAGCATTCCAAAACACTAGAACCCAATTCAATATTCCCCACTTGTTTTCTACACTGAGCATTGATCATGTAGACATAGAGAGTTAGTTGATAAGATTCTTGCATATCAGGTTTTGACAGTGGATGGTCCTCTATTGAATTTGTCGAATTATTTCGGTCAAACTAAAATGGGGATATTATTGGATCCAATGTTGTATTTTTCTATAAATGGAGTATATATTGGGTTTTTTATCAATCCTAATTTGGTGGTCAAAAAATATTAAAATGGAATAATTATATATTAAAAAATGGAGTTTTGTGCATGATTTAATGTCATTAGGAATCATGCGCCCAATTCATGTTTTGGGAACATTTCATTAAAATAAAGAAAAGGAAAAAAGTACACATAATATTTCAATATAAATAACATTTGAGGTTGTGTGGATGAATATTTTGTTCCCAATGAGATATCAAAAGGGGTTTTGTATTCTCGGAATGAATATTATCCACACTGACAATGATGCATCAAAAACATGTACCTACGGTCATCGAGGATGATAAATTGGTGGCTCCCCCATGGAAGTATTAATAATTTTCTAATGGAGATCCGGTTACTCTGTTGCGTGAATGAATTGTAGAGAGTTAATCATGCATGCAAGGTGTTCTTTTAGTATGAAAATACTCAGGGAACCCTTCTGTGTAGTTTCATGAATGATAAGGGGTTCATCGAAAATTTGTGGTTTTTAAAAGTTGTCTTGCATGAAAAATCCCAAATCATGAATTCAAGATCTAGTGTTTCACGTAAGTGTAGTGTTAATCTTCTAATAGGTATTGATATCCAGTTTTTTTATCAGTGCTTTCAAGTGAATCAATTCAAAACATTGATTCAAGAAATGTCTCATTCTAAATAGAGACAACAATTTCAAAAAAAAATATTGATGACATGTTCTTAACAATAATCTAAGATATACTTCACTAAAGGCAGTGAGATAGGGGGAGTCAATGAAAGTGATCTGAGGGAAGTAGTGAGATACTCATAAATTCTTGTAAGGGAAGTGTCCATGGCACAAAGATACTATGTTCAAACATTTTTATTCTACTTCTAGTTAAGAATATTTGATTTTGGTATGATCGACATAGAATTCGCGTATAATCATTTGAATTTGGCCTTAGTGGTGAACCATGTAAATGTGTTGTGTCATCTCTTTTCATGTGAATGTTTGATTCATGATCATTTCCATCATATAGGTTTAACGAGTTCCTGCTAATGTAGGAATAAGATCCATCACAATAAAAGAAAAATATGACATGATAATTCACCCCTCACCTCTCAGGGTGTCTAAGGGATCAATATTTTGTAATGCTTATATACCATGTTCTGACCATGACAGATGTTGTAATGCCTATATACCAATGTTTTACCCCGACCCATGTTGTAATGATTATATACCAGGTTTTAAAACAAACATATTTTTTAATTATTATATAATGTTTTTTTATTCTGGAACATGTTGTAATGGTTATATATCAGGATATTCCCTGAAATATTTCATGATTCCTATTTAGATGTGTTGTCTTAGTGATTCATTATAACATGTGTATTTTATTGTTCATGGAATGGTTTTGCAGTAAACATATCAATATTATGGCATGGTATTGAGATAGGTTAGGTTTTATAATGTCGCTTGGGTTATGGTTGTAAGGTTTGCGAGGTATACCTGAGAATAATATTTGTATAGTACTGAATCAAGTTGTTCCTATATTAGATTAATTGTGGAATTTTGTAATACATATGTTTATCTCATTATTGAAGACACTTATTATTAGATTGGGTTGTTTAGACATGATGGTGTAAACATATTTAGACTTCTTAAATCCCTATTTAGGTTGTTGTTTGGTACCCAAGTAGATTATATGGGTACAGGTTTGGAAAATGGAAAGGTACCTTACTTTTGATTGTTTCTTTCTAGATGGGATGGAGAGTAGTGATGAACTGACATGGAATTCGGGATCAATGATTTTTGAGTCTTTATTTGTGTCTTATAGTATGTTATTTATAATACTTATATCATGAAATTTAGTTCAATTTTATAATTTCCTTACATTATTCCTATATAATTTATTATATTGTTTGATTGACTTTTATAGATTGTTTTCTTTGTATTGTAATTTTTACCTTATTTCAACTCTCTAATCTTTATTCATTTACATTTTTTCATGGTTATATGGTTATGTTTTGAATGGCTGTGATACATGTTTAGAGGTATTTCTGTAATGGTTCCCATGGACTTTGATATTTTGTTTTTGAATTACTTAATTAATTAATACACATATCTATCAAAATATTTCATACACTACTCATCAGACTGGTTTTTCTAAACATGGTGATGTCAACCTGCTGAGTTTTACCCACACCCTATTCGAGCATTAGATTGGTACCCAAGAATATTATATGGATATGTTTTTGGACATGGTGAAAGTAAATTTTTGTTGATTAATTCATGAGGGATGGGAAGGATTTTGGATATGGGATGACATGTGGTTCGAGAAAGGGGGTTTTTTAGTCTTTATTTTATTCTTCAAGCCATTTAGTTTTATTACTTCTAGCAGATATTTAGTTAAATTCAATTATATCATTACATTGTTCCTCTATTATTTATTTCATTATTATTTTAATTTTATAGTTGGTTTTTAACGTATTTTATTTTTATCCTTATTTCCACCCTTTGAAGTTTATTTATTTATTTATATTGTTATTTGATTATTTTGATGTTGTTATCTTTGTAACTAGAGGTATTGTCTCCCAATAATAAATATCAAATCCCTGATTCTTATCAGTATCCTTTGGCATATGGGGAGGAGCACATAACATCTCTTAAAAAACCTGTATCTGACACATGTTAGTATTCTATATCAGGGGGTGTTATAGACAGGGAAATGAAATTCAGGAACCAATTATGAGGGTGATGATCCATTGTAGGTGTCTGGTATGATTATAGTAAGGATTTTATATTTTATGATTAATTATTTCTCATATCACCTTGGGTTACAATTTTTACTTATTTTCTTCATTTTTTGTTGGAATCATGATGGGTTACCATGGTTGGAAAAATAATTGATTATACTTTTTACATACGCTACATTGGTTTGATATTTAATTGTGATAAACTATTTTTTTTTTGAAATGTGGCTATCTATTTTCAATGGAATTGGATACATAATTTGGTAAAGTTATTTATGGAATCACATGAATATGATTTGGGGAAATCATTCTTGGTATTCATACTCACCCATATCCATACATATTATTGTTCAAGTAGATGCCTTATGAAATTATATTTTTATGGTAAAGTCATTGATATTAATATGAAATTTATCTTAGGAGTTGAGTTTATGGTGGATGTGGTGGTGTGTAGTCGTATATTGGAGGTAGAGTTACTCAATTCACATTTCATGGGTGTAATCTTTTGGGTTTTCATTTATCAGTAAGATTATATATTTTTTCCTCATTTTCCACTATTTTGATTTTATTTTACATAAAATTGGTTTTTAATGATTGTTTTGGTTTTTAAATATATTTTTATGTTTATGTCTCTATGTAGTTGGTTTTTTATTTGAGGTAAAATTGTTCCACAATGATTATGATTGTCCTTCAACACTAGTTCTCATAATCTAGTTATCAATGAAGGTGTTTGAGACCCTGCATAGATCACATATTGGGTTTTGGGGTCTTTTATTTCTTGTTGGGGATACAATATTATGTTTTATATTTGTCATTTTTTATGTATTTTATGTTATAACACCATCAGTTATATTTTTTGTTTCAACCATTACCTATAACAATTTGGTTTTGGGATTTATATAGACTCCATAACTGCTTAATATAGATATCCAATCTTATATTATTATATATGGGTAATATTTTATTGAATAACAATGTTACAAAATTTTTTACCCATTTAAGATATTGATTCCTTTGAGGACCTTTCAAACTTTTATTTCAGGGAGAGTAATATACATAATAGAGTTTATAAGCATATAATTCCTTATAGTGGTCATTTTTTACATCTAAAATATTCATGGGACATAAGAATTATATTATTACTTTCTTTTGGTTGATTAATGTTTACCATGCAGTGAAATATAGACAAACATAACCAGTTATATATATTTTAGATTTTATGATGTAACACCTCGAGATTTTATGAGATATATATTTTTTAATTTATTTGATGTATTCTATTGTAAAATACTCAAGGTTAACTTGTACTATACACAACACCGTTTTAGCTTGCAGTATACGCAACACTATTCTTGGCTTGTGTTACACACAATTTCAAGTTCCTTTTGTAGAAATTATTCTACGCAACATTAAGTATAGATTTTGATTAATGTATAAATTAAATAAGTATTTATTATATTATATGTGACACAAAAGAGAGCTTTCACTACACGTACCCTGACATAGCTTGAATTACACGCAATTGCGACCTTCCTCGATAGCGTGTGTAGTACGCAATTCCGGGCTTCACTAAACAACAATATGTTATTAAAATATTCTATATACTAGCAGCTATGAATGGTAATACATAGTTTTGGAAATTTTATAAATTTTATCTTTCAAAATGGACTTCATTATTGGATTCAGTATATCGAAATTAGCCTATGGTGAGTTTTTGGTATTTTTTTGAAAAAATTCAATTTTTGATGAATTGATAAAAACACTAAGTTATTGTTTAAAATAGATTTTTTATTTAAATAATTAATTATTTTATTTAAATCTAATTTATGTAAAAATAGATACATAATACCTATATAAGTTCAATGTAATTCATTGAATTCATTTTATAATAATTTTAGATATATAAAAATTTTATTGAACTTTTTACCGTCTTTTACACACCTCCTAGGAGCATTTGAAAATTTACATAAAACATAATTTTACAACTTATTTGAGTTGAATATCAAAAATTGGAGATACATGGTTGATATAAGTAAGTAAAATTTGCTTCAATGCGATGAAAATAATTTTTGGTGAATAGTAATTTTTAACTTTTATTTACCACGGTTAAAATTAAATAGGGAAATTAAGGGTAAAAGTTATATTATTATTACCCTAACTCATGTCCTAATTCTATTATATAAGTGTAAATCGTCCATAAAAAATCTTAGGAATAAAATATTACCCTTTAGGTCCACTTGGATTAGATTAGAACATTTATTATTATTTAAGTCAAGAAGAGTTAAAAGAGTTAAAATCAATGTTTAATAAGTAAAACATTTTTAATATAAGGTTAAATATAATATAAATTCGACTATAAATATTAATTAGAAAGATAAAATGATATATTAAATTATTTTATTTTATTTATAATTTTTACACATTAAATAATTTAATTTATTTATGACACAATGATAATACAGTAATTACCATATTAATGTAATATTAACAAAAATGATATTATAAATACCCAAATAAATTTAATTTGACACTTTTTAATGAATTAAACTACTTTTATATGATAGTATAGTATGTTATGGTTTTCTATATGAATTTTTTATTATGTAATAATGCTGTTATGAATTTATAAAATATAAAATACAAAATATATTCAAAATTGACATAAAAGAGTTTTTAAAACAAATATTATATTATTAATTGATATAAAAATCATAAAAATCTAAGGTTAGGCTAAAATAATTATATACAAATATATATGACATTAATGAACTAATTGGTGTTATATTAGATGTTTATAGAATGCTTATTAATAATATAGTGTAATAATACAAGAAGATATGATAAAAGTTAAATTATTTAACTTAGAGTAAAATTTAAATGATAAGGATAAAATGATAACCTAAACTTGTATAAAATCATAAAATCTATTTGTTGAGAGTATTTCGACCCATACCCACCTGAGACTCTAAATAAGTCATTTTAGATCCATTATAAAATGAATATGGATTTATTATAAATTAATATTTTATGTTTTTCGTAAGGTTCACCTCACCCCCTATTATAAAAGGGCACTCCCACTTCCCTATAATTTACACCTCCAAAGCCATTTGGCTCAGCAAAACACAGCCTAAATACCCTCTAAAATGTCCTAACATCATCATATAGGCCTTAATTTAGTTAGAAATCCATCCTAAGGAGCACTTTTGATCAAATCAAAGGAAGAACCCGAAGAAGAGGTAAATATCTCACCACCTATTTCATGTTCCATTCTTCTTCCACATCCGACTTCTTTGTTGTTTCCATTATAAAATAATAAAACTAGTATATTATATATACTGTAATTTTATTATAATAATTTGACCACAATATTAGTTATTTTATCCATCATATGAATGAAAAAGTCACCACACGTGCGTACATACGGCTTACTGTCTCCACGTCGTGTTGTAGTTTGTTATTCAAACATTTCATCATTTTGATGAGTATAATAATGAGAATAAAAGATATAAATAATAAATATAACATTATTATTATTCTTTATATATGATATACAATGAAATTATATATGATTTTAATATCAAATGAATGATATTGTCGCTCGTGCGAACGTACGAACTACCGTCTCCACGAACGCGACAAGAATCATTTTCCATTATTAACCATTCAAGTATGATTATAAAGTATATATAATAAATAATAATGAAAGATATTACATAATAATTTTACTATATTTATGTACATATATGTTTCATTTACTTAATTCCATTCTATTCAATAAGGAAACGAAAACATCGTTCATGTGTACGTACGACCTACAATCTCCATGAACGATGTATTCCATTCCATTTATCGATATATCATATATATTTATATTATGAATATATATTATATATAAATCATATTTTAAATTATTTAATTACGTAAATCATGATATAAATGAAACGATTTTACCCAAAACGCTATTTTAACATGGAAATTACAAAAGAACAGGTAATATAAAGTCATAAGAGAAACATATATGATAGCATAATTATTATTATGGTTATGATAAAAGAAAATAATATGTTTAAACCCACTATACAGGCATCTCAGGACACATATGGAATAAATTTGACATGTGGTAAGGGATAATTTTTCAAATCTCAGTTTTATCCGAGATTGCTTTTATGTAAGTATTTAATGGGGTTATATTTTTCAACCATGTCCATAAAATGTTTTTCATAAATTTTATAATATTCATAAATGTATGTTTAAAGTCATTTTTACCCCTTTTTTAGTTTTACTATGATGAATGGAAGGAATCTTTCTTTTTTTTACCATATGATGTATTTTTTTGACTTTTCTGGAAAAAGTACAAGGAGAAGGTTCTTTTAACTAATACGGGATGAATGGATTTTTATGGTTTCCTAAAGCCGTATTTTAATGAAGATTACTCTACAATATTTCATGATTATTTTCAATAAAATATTATTCTTTTAAAATTGCATGACATTTTGTGAAAATAAAATGATTTTTATGAAGAAAGGATATTTTCCTCAAGAATTCATTTCTAGAATTTTATCAAAACTATTTTACATCTTAGATGACATTATTTAATATGGATATGTTTCATGTATAATGTATCTATTATTTAAATGGTTTTCTTTTTGTTATGATGAAATTATATTCCTTGTTTTATATGGATTATGTTACGATGTAATGATGTATATGAAACTCATTTTATTCATTGGGTTGTGATGAATGATTTATGTTTATTTTGTGGCACATGAAAGAATGATTTCATTATGAGATGGGTGGGACATATATCTCTCTCCCATTCATTGGGTAAATATTTATATCTCATTATATATACATGGCTTGAACGAAAAGTTAATCTGGTTCAGTAATACAGGATTGGAATGAGCTATAAACTCAATTCAGTAAGGGACTTTGTCAACTATGATGGTCTTCGCAGCAATGCCTTGGCTACTATGAAAATCATATGATGTGCTTAATGGTTTTCCACAATTAAATTTTTTTTTCTCATGTTATATATCATGATTAATCTTCCTTTATGAACTATTCCTTATGAATTTTCATGATTTATGTCATTACTCATGATTTTTATGTTTTATGTACATGTTCTTACATTCAAATGTTTAGGGATTGTTTTATGATTCCATGTTTACCCTTACAGAGCATTTGAGCCCACCGTTTTTATGTTTTCTTTTCCCCAGGATATAAATAAATGTTTTAGGTAAGAAAACCAATGGGGAAGATCTTTATTGGAGATGTTGAAGATATTTCACCATGATTAGAAGATTATGTTCTGAGTTTCAAAAGACACTAAACTAAAACAGTATTTGGACGTCTATTTTTTTAATGTATTAAGTATTCTGAGAAAGTAATATAATGTCTATGTACGTCAAGTATGGGACTCTACAGTGGGTATGAGAGAAAAGTTTTAGTTAAACATTGGAAACTAGGATGTGAAAACATTAGTTAGATCGCTAGGGATATTTCTATGGTATGTCTATGGATGTCCCTAAGGATAAGTATAAGTAAAGTTTACAGTCCTAGAATTATGATAACGATCATGAATAACCTAGGATTAATCCTATGATGTTATAGATTGAATTTACTCCCCTTGATTATGTTGTTTTCCTAGAATTATTTTTTCCTCTCACACTATTCTTTTTGGTTTTTAGAAAATGTTTTGAAACCAGAAGATTCATGTTAATGAAGAATATGATGGAAAATGGAATGATATTCTTCTTGATCAATCAAATGAAATGGGATTTGGAAGGCTAAACATAGTTATTATGCCTAATCATTAATATCATAATATGGTCAATAATATGAACTTTAGTAATTATCCTGACACAGTTAATAAGAGAAATAAGGAGTTTCATGATGATCATAGAGGAAAGAAAGTTCAATTTTCCTCATTTAAATCATGAGGGAAGAGACATCTAGGAGAATGTTTCAAAGGAATTGGAACATGCATTGGGTGCAGAAAAAAGGACACAAAGCAAGTAATTGAAAAGGAAATGGTTCAGTTAACACTATGTACAAGGATAATTGTATTGCTAAGGCATCAACTATAGTTAAATGTTTTAAATGTGGAATGTACGGGAATTATTCTAAACAATTCCCTAAGGGAAAGTCTCATGAAGAGAATCAGAATGGTCTTATGGGATGTATTTATATTTTTGATGATGAGGAGACTAAAAATGATATATGATATGATAGAACTGTTGAGGAATAAAATGATGATCTCAGTCAATGGTTTAAGAATGTAGTGGAATGATTATATGTTTATCAAAATTTATGTTTTATGGGTAATTTAATGGTACTATGTAATAAACTTTTAAGGATTGTTACACTATTGTTTTTTCTAAAGTATTTGAATGTATATGTTGAATGGTACCAGTAACCATGAATATTGAATGAAATATATTTTGAAAGAAGATGATATGACCATAATAATGGGATATGAAGAAAATAATATGTTAGATAGTATTCATGAGCTCATGATTGAGATAAGGACAAAGTGATATCATGGTTTGAGTATATAGAATATTTGGGATTTTCGTATGTGGAAAGAGTTAACTTTTAATAGCATTCATGTTTCACTAAGTTTCTATGGTATTACATGTTTCAAAAGAATACATGATTAAGGTAATCAAATATTTGGAATGTGACCAACAAGATATATCTTGTGATATATGAAGGACAAATGATAGTATTCACAGGCTTATTATATGACCATTTTAGTAATCGGTATCTTTATACCATGAGATTAGAAAGAAGTATTTTGGATAAGTCCTAAGGTTGTAATGTATAATGTTGAAAATTAGATACTATTGTTTAAGGCTAGAACTTTTTTTGTATTTTATATATGGAATGTTATAATTTTATAGATTAAGAAATGGGACAACCTACAGAAAGGGCGAGAACCCATCACGTTGGACATGGTTGTCGGAATCGAACCCACAAATGAAATGGACATGCCTTTATCGCCAACCACTGTCCTATAGGAAGTACCTAGTTAGTAAAAAATAGTTTTATTTTATTTAGAGGTATTATTTTTGATGTATAAGTCCATTTTTTGGAATTATTTACGGTTAGTCTCACCATAGATGGACTTATGTATATTTAATAACTTTTTCTAACCTTTTGTTTGAGATAGATGGAATGACTTATCATTCTATCGCATGATCTACTAATATTTCAAGAAGGAATAATTCATCATGATTTCTTTTAATAAGAGATGAAGTGGAAATTGATCATGGAATAACCAATGATGATATTACACTGAAATCATGTAAGTATTTCTCCTTCTTCATAAAAGTTTCAACATTAGTTAAATGATCTTAAAAACCAAAAACATTTTCCTAGTACCTCATATTCGATGAATAAGGTGGTGCCCTAGATCATCCCAAATTTATGGCTTTGTGATTTTTGGCTTTTTCATAGCCATGATCTCTACCACACTTCATCATAACATGAAGGTTATATTTCTCTTCCATATCCATACATTCACCTATATTCTCCTATGTGGAAACACAGTGATTAGTTAATTTGGGTAACCGTTACATTTCATACGTCACTTTTAAAATTAAGAATTAGTATTCGTTTTTACGATGTTGGTTTCTATTAATGAAACATTCAAGTAGTAAATGATTTATAACCCTGAAAAATTTGGAGGGAAAAATTCATTTTAAGGGTGGAAGAATGTAACACGTCAAGATTTTATGAGATATATTCTTTTTAATTTCTTTGATTTCTTCTATTTTACACTACACTAAGATTATCTTGTACTATACGCAACAATGTATTAGCTTCCAGTATGTGCAACACTATTCTTGGCTCGTGTTACACACAATTTCAAGTTCATTTTGTAGAAATTATTCTACACAAAATTAAGTATAGATTTTGTTAAATGTATAAATGAAATATGTTTTGATTATGTTATACGCGACACAAAAGGGAGATTTCACTACAAGCAGCCCTGACTTGTCTTACATAACACGCAATCGTGACCTTCCTCGATAGCGTTTGTAGTATGCAATATGGGGTTTCACTAAACAACTATATGTTATTAAAATATTATACAAACTAGTCGTTATGAATTGTAATATCCAATTTTTGAAATTTTATAAATTTTATCATTCAAATTGCACTTCATTTTTAGATTCAGAAATTCAAAATTATCCTAGGGTAAATTTTTGGTAATTTTTCTAAAAACATTCAATTTTTTATGAATAGTGAAAAACACTCGGTTATAGTTTAAAACCGAATTTTTATTTAAATAAATAATTATATTATTTATATTTATTTTAGGTAAAAATAGATACATAATACCTATATAAGTTAAATGTAATTCAATGAAGTCATTTTATAATAATTTTAGATATATAAAAATTTTATTGAACTATTTACAGTCTTTAACCCACCTCCTAAAAGCATTTCAAAATTTACATAAAACATAATTTTACTGCTTCTGTGAGTTGAATTTCAAAAATCTAAGAGGAATAGTTGATATCAGAAAGTAAAATGTGGTTCAATGAGATGAAAATAATTTCTGGTGAATAGTATTGTTTAAATATTTATTTACCACAAATAATAGTAAATATGATAATTAAGTGTAAAAATGATATTAATATTACATTAAAACATGTCCTAATTCTATTGGATAATTTTAATTCGACAAAAAACAACCTTAGGAATAAAATATTCCCCTTTAGGTCACATTTATTAGATTAGGACATTTATTATTATTTAATTCAAAGAAGAGTTAAAAGTGTTGAAATCATGTTTTAATAAGTAAACCATTTTTAATATAGGGTTATACATAAGATAAAATGAGCTATAAATATTAATTAGAAAGATAAAAAAAATTATTACAAACTGGTATTTTATATATAAATTTTAGAATTTATATAATTTAATTTATTTATGACACAATGATGATGCATTAATTACTTTATTAATGATATATTTACATAATTTATATTATAAATACCCAAATAAATGTAATTTGAGACTTTTCATGAATTAAAATAATTTTCTAGGTTACAATATCATATATGGGTTAGTTAGATTAAATATTTTATAAGTAATAATGCTTTTATGAATTTATAAAAAAAATACCAAATAGTGTCAAAAATTACATAAAAGAGTTTTTAAAACGAATATTACATTATTAATTTATATAATGGTCCTAAAAATCTAAGGTTCGGCCAAAGGACTTATAAAATTATAAATATGACATTAATCAACCAATTGGGGTTATATTGGTAGTTTATGGCATGTTTATTAACCATATAGTGTTAGAATACAAGAAGACATCGTAAAATTTAAATTATATAACTTAGAGTTAAATCTATATGATAAGGTTTAAATGATAACATAAAATTCACTAAAACCTATTGGTTGAGATTATTATGACTCATCCCCACCCTTTCCTCGAAATAAGTCACTTTTGAGCCATTATAACTGGAATATGAATTTCTTATAAAATAATATTTTATGTTTTTCCTAAGGTACACCTCACCCCCTCTTATAAAAGGGAACACCCCCTTGTCTCTAATTCATGCCTCCAAAGCCATTTTTCTCGGCCAAACCCAACCCAAATACCCTCTCAACTATCCTCCATTCATCCTAGATTCCTTCCCATATTCATAAATCCAACATAAGGAGCCCTTTTGATCAAATCAAAAGGATGAACCCGAAGAAGAGGTAAATATCTCACCACCTATTTCAAGTTCCTTTCTTCTTCCACTTCCTCCTTTATTGTTTCCGATATAACATAACATTTCCAGTATCTTCTATATACTATGATGTTATTATAATAAATTTACAATAATATTAGTTATTTTATCTATCATATGAAGGAAAAAGTCACCACACATGTGTACGTATGTCTTATCGTCTCCATGTCTTGGTATAGATTGTTATTCAAACATTTCATCATTTAAATGGGTATAATAATGAGTATAAATGATATAAATAATAAATATAACATTATGATAATTCTTTATATATGGTATAGCATCAAATTATATATGATTTTAATATTAAAAAATTGATATTTTCGCTCGTGCGTACGTACGGACTACCGTCTCCACGAACGCGATGAGATTCATTTTCCATTATTAACCATTCAAGTATGATTATAAATTATATATAATAAATATCATTAATTATATTACATAATAATGATACTGGATTTATGTAAATATTTGTTTCATTTACTTAATTCCATTCAATTCAATAAGGAAATGAAAATAGCGTTCATGCGTTCGTACGGCCTACCGTCTCCATGAACGGTGTATTTCATTACATTTATTGATCTATAAAATATATTTATATTATGAATATATATTATATATAAATCATGTTTTAAATTAAAGAATTATGTAAATTCGGATATAATTAATAATATCAAGAACAACAATTCGAAACACGTATGATAAATGAAATGATTTTACCCAAAATGATGCTTTAACATGGAATTTACAAAAGAATAGTTAATATAAAGTCATAAGTGAATCATATATGATATAATAAATTTTATTATGGTTTTGTTACAAGTTAATAATATATTTAAACCCACTATACATGAGTCTTAGACACATAAAGATTAAATTGGACATAAGGTAAGGGATAATTTTTCAAATCTTATATTTATCTGAGATTGTTAATACGTAAGTATTTACCAGGGTTATATTTTTCATACATGTCCATAAAATGTATTTCATAATGTGTTTAATATTATTAAATGTATTTTTAAATTCATTTTTACCCCTTTCAGACTTTTACTACAATGACTGGAGGGAATCATTCTTTTTCTTACCACAGGATTTACTTTTTGACTTTTCCAGAAAAAGTACGAGGAGAATGTTATTTTAACTTATACAGCATGAACAAATTTTTATGGTTTCTTAAAGCCTTATTTTAATGAAGATTCCACTACAATATTTAATTAATATTTTCAATAAAATATATTTCTTCTGAAATTTAATTACATTTTGTGGAAGGAAAATGATTTTTTAGAAGAAAGGATATTTTCCTCTAAAATTCATTTCAAGTGTTTTATCAAAACTATTTTCTATCAAAGATGACATTATTTAATATGTATATGTTTCATGTATAATGTACCTATTATTTACAGGTTTTATTTTTATTATGATGAAATTATATTCATTGTTTTATATAGATTATGTTATGATGTAATGATGTATATGAAACCCATTTTTTTCATTGGGATTTGATTAATGATTTATGTTTATTTTGTGGAAAATGAATGAATGATTTAATTATGAGATGGGTGGGACCAATATATCCCTCCAATGAATTGAGTAAATATTTATATCTCACGAGATATACATGGATATAATGACAAGTTAATCTATTTCAGTGATATAGGATTGGAATGAGGAGTGAACTCGATTCAGTAAGGGACTTTGTACACTATGATGGTCTTGGTTGTAATTCCTTGGATACTATGGAAATAATATGATGTTATTAATGGGTTTCCTCAATTCCATGTTATTTTCCCATGTTATTTATCATGATTAATGTTCCTTTATGATCTATTCCTTATGCATTGTCAAGATTTATGTCATTACTCATGATTTTTATGTTTTATGTTCATGTTCATACGTTCAAATGATTAGGGATTGTTTTATGTTTAAATATTTACACATACTGAGAATTTGAGCTCAGCCTTTTTATGTTTTCTTTTCCATAGGATATAAATAATTGTTTTAGGTAAGTAAACCAAAGTGTAAGTTCTTTATGGAGATGTTGAAGATCTTTCACCATTATTAGCAGATTATGTTCTGAGTTTCCAAAGACAATAAACTAATACAATCTTTAGGTGTCTGTTTTTGTAATGTATTAAGTATTATGCAAAAGTAATGTAATGTCTATTTACATCAATTATGGGACTCTACATATGCTTTAGGAGTGTGTTATTTATTTTGGAAGACAATGGGTTGACTATTAGTCATTGGGAGAATTTCCAATAATAATATTTTATAATATTAAATTATTTAGAAAATATATGAGGCTATGAATGGTAGGAATTCTCAATAAAACTATTGCTTTGTTGATATATGTGTATGGTATTTTATTGGATTGATTTTTGTGTAATAGATAGTGAACTAGATTAATGTTACTTAGAAGGGGGATAAGACATTAAAATGTCATCAGAATTCATATAATGATCAAATAAGGACTACCTTGTATCTTATTATTGATGATCATGTCACTTTTATAGTGTATCATGTTTTATGAAATCGAATACTATAAATTAAAGGGATGTCAACTTCATAAATTATAGGTATATTAAGATCATTTTAATAATTGATGAAGTGGTGTGTCATTTTCTTTTAGAACCATGATATGATTTATTTATAATGTAATTTATTTATATTTATTTAATTGGTGTCTATAAGATCTATATTTTTTTTTATTTAATAGACTTTGTTTTAGAAACTTATATAGTCTTCCTTGAAAGACTAGTGAATATTTTGCCCTATAAAGGGGAATTTTTTTAGGGTAATATATTATTCTTCTTCATTGATTTTGGAATTAGTATAATTGATAAAACACAATTTTATTAAATATTTTATTGATAATATATGATAAAACATCCTCGAATTGTGTTAAATATGTTTATTTGTAAAATATTAGGGATTAGATCATTCATTTGAAAATTTGATGGAAATTCCAGTTTTATCTTTTATAGTGCACTATAGTATTTTAAAGATAAATATTTTCATATTTATCATTTGAACTTTAAATTCTCTAAATGTATTAATGACATAATGGGATACATCTTTTTTTAAAGACAATTATGGAAAATTGTGCATTTGTTTGGATTAGTGGACCAATAATGTATAAGAATAAACAAGAAGAGATTGAATCTCACATGAGGAGCATTGAATGGATCATTTTTTTCTAAATAAATACCTTTTTTAAAGAGGTATATTTATATAATAGAGAGGATTGTATCCCCCATGTTTTTATGATTATATAATAATCTGAATAACGAGGTTAGTTTATTTAATAATTTTTTTATGAAAATAAATATAATTAAAATTTGTTATTCAATTAGCATACATATATTTAATGGTAAGATTAATTTTTAATTCTTGGATAATTATTTATTTTAATGATTTAATTAAAATAAATCAATATAGATATTTTCAATGTTGATATAAATTAATATATGATTATTTGGGGAAATTATTGTAGGTTAGAGGATTGGGTGGATCTAAATTTCTGTGTTAGGTAATTATAGTGACAGAGATTTAAATAGATCACTGAATATAAATTGGGGTAGAAACTGAAAATAAATAATTTTGAAAGAATTAATATGGATGAATTATGGAGATATTGGTGATATATAAATTATGGAAGTAAGGTAGGTTTTGAATCCCTAAATAAATGTACATTTTCTATTTAAATAGGGTTGGTTGTATTATTCTATAAATTTATTGGATTGGTTTAACACGTTATACTCATTTACCTCTCTATATTTTATACCTTGTAATAGAAATGTTTTATATGATAGAGAATATTTAAGGTGATCAACGGATATTAATTGTTCAGATAATTAAGTTATGTATAATTTTATTCAATATAATTTTTTTAAATAATACTTAGATTCTAATGGTCTGAGAATGCACAAAAAAAACTTAATTTTGATGTTCATTCCACTTAGGTGTCAAAATTAAATTTTTTAAAAAATTATCATAGGCCATATCATTATGCCACGGGGACCATGAAATAGTTGGAAACTCTTCTCATATAACTCCTATTATTTTATACTTCATTACAGAAGAGTTTAGTGGGGTCAATCGAGGTTTCATTGGGATTGTTCCACCATATACATCTTGTTCACTATTATATAGAGTATTTCACAGGGTCATGCAAATTTGTTAATGGTCATGCCAAAACTCATTTATAAGATGGTTTTTTATTTGAGATTATAAAGGAGTAATTTTTATAATAGTTATTTCTATTTAATTCCATTATGATCATAAAATTTGGATTCTTGGATATTTAATGAAAAACACATCTAGGTAGGTGGATTCAAACTATTATTATCACATGATAGTTTTAGTTTGAATTATGAATTGATTTTAGAAAACTATTATTATACATGATTTTTTTAATCTTTCTTTAAAAATTAAAAATATTTATTTATGAAAATAATAAATTTGAAGAAAAAAATTATTTTTATATACATGTTTTGGTTTTTAAAATTTATTTTTTTGTAAAACGTATTAAAATTATTTTTATGATATGATTGATAAAATGATTCCAATGATGGGATATTTTATTGAATTTAATCCTAAAATGATTTTTTTATTAATTCCTTTCATGTTTATTAGTAAATTGTTTTCTATGAATAATCATGTGAAAAGGGTTTATGATCATTGTTTTATAAAAATTTTATTATACCTCTCTTATTGAATATTTTGAATTTTTCTATGTAATGATAATTATATTAATAAGATCATGTGTGATATTATATTTGGAAAATGGTTTAGAACATGTGAAACAAATTTTTTTATCATGACAGTTGTGTTATGTGAAGCGATTTGGTTGGAACATGGAAAAAATACTTCTAAACCTCGAGATTTTGTTAAATATTTTTTCATTTTAATTTTATCTTTTTTTATATAATTTATTTCAAGAAATAGTAAATATTATCATTATAATGTATTAAATAACTATGATTTATTTGGTACACTACATGAATTGATTATATTAGCATGCACTATATGAAAAACAGACATAGATTGTGTCACACGCAACACTAGGTTTATATAGAATATCATTTTATTGTAATTATTATTTAAACAGGGATAGTTATATTGAGTAAATTTAATTTATTAATATGAATATTATTAAATAATTTATAAATATTATTTATAATTGATTTATATTGAAAAATAATATAGTTAAAAATACATGTAGTTGATTTAGTAAAGTCGTAATATGTTTTATAATCTAATTTTCTTAAAAAAACTCCATTTTATGTCCTTTTGTGAACAATAGTAAAATTAATTTTAGAGACATGAATATATTTAATTTTATAAAAAAATCAATTTTTATTCAACAATTCCAATGTAACACCCCAAGATTTCATAGTGTGTTATTTCTTCAAAATAATTCAATAACTTGCACTACACGCAACACCGAGTTCAATCACACCATGACTTACAAAAAAAAGAGGCCATTCAAAAGAGGTTATGAATAGTATTATCTAAATTTTAAACTTTATATAATCCTTATAATTTTAGAATCCATATTATGAGTTTCTTAGATATAATGCAAGAACAAATTCATTTTTAGTATTGCACTTTTATCAACTTTTAATAGTGAACCCTTTTTAAATACAATATTTTAAACTTTTTGAATAAATGGGGACATCATAAAATTTAAAATGAAACATCCCAAGCTTCCACGGTACGCTTTCCTTTGAATAATACAATAGCGTGTGTTGTACGCAACTTCGAGTTTTAACACACACCACAACCGATCAAACTAGCCGTTATGAATAGTAATACCTACTTTTTGAAATTATATATATTTTATATTTCAAAATGGACTTCATCTTTGGATTCGGGATATCGAATTTAGCCTAAGGTGAAATTTTGGTACTTTTCGGATAACTTTTATATTTTGATGAATAGTGAAAATTACTAAATTTTAATTAAAAACAACTTTTTTAATCAAAATAATTAATATTGATAAATTATGAATTTGAGTAGTTTTAAAGTATATTTAGAATATATTTTTACCATTTAATATAATGTTGGTCATTGGACATAATTTTACAATTAAACCGAACATAAACAAGTGTCAATCTTTTGATAGTTATTATCTCTTAAAAACACGCTTTTTGTTTTGACAGCGGGAATTAATTTTAAATTAATTTATGCCACTTCTGTGTTTTGAATTTAGGAAAATGGATTCCATATTTGGAATCAGGATGTTCAAATTGTGTAAATAGATAACTTTTATTTTTACACATTTTGAATAATTACTGCGGTAAATATTTTATTTACCATGGTTAAAGGGTAAATCCGGTAAATAAGGGTTAAAAAATAATATTATAATAATACAAAATTACCGTAAAACGTGTCCTAACCTTATTGGTGGACACATACCCGACCATGGGCATCCTTCGGTCTATTTGGGGACCCCTTGGAGCCACTTGTATGTGGTAGCGACACATTATATTAATAAAGTTAAAATAAAAATAAAAATGGCATAAGCTTACATCTTTTAGAAGAACAATTTTTACATAGGGTTATACATGTTGGATTTTCAATTATAAATATCCATTAGAAATCTAAAAATATTTCCTACATAATGATATTTTATATATAATTTTTAGACATCAAATAATTTAAATTATTAATGACACAATAATGATGCAATGTTTACCTCATTAATAAATCATTTAAATAAATAAGATTATAATGATTAAAATATTATCTAAAACCTGTCCAATTCTTATTGGTTGATGTTATTTAGAATATGAGTCATCTTATCGTCGACCTCAATGATTTTTGGACCTTTATAAACCGAATATAATTATATTATAAAGTAATACTTTCACTCTTTCCTAAAGAGCCCCTCCTCTCCCTAATAAAAGGAGACCACTTCTACTCATTCCTCACACCTCTCAAGCCACTTGTCTCGTCCAAACCCTTCCCAAATAAGCTCCCCACATCCCTCTCCTCCTCCTTGAAGCTTCCCCTTAGGCAGAAAGAATTTCAAGAAGTCCTTTGGTTCCACCCAAAGTGAGTTACCTAAATTAAAGGTAACGATTTCTCTTAAATTATTTTCATTTATTTTGATTCTCCAACCCCCAAACTCTTTTTATTTCCATTATTTTGTAACAACACCAGTATCCAAAATATACTAGGATGTTGTTATAAGAAGGATTCAAACTACACATACACACAACTCCATCTAATGGATGATGAACATAATGTTTCTGTGGATGGAAAACTAATGCCTCACGAAACGATGATTGTTCAAATACATCTTACCGCCTCTCATGGTGGCCATTATGATGGCACTGTAATTAAGTGTGATATTAATGATACATATTTTATATATAAGCTTCTGTAATTCCATTTTATTTCATACCATTATTCGTTTCATGTTGTATATACATACGATAATTTCATTTGAGGAAGTGCGGACTACCGCCCCCTTAAAATGATATGACTCGTTCATACCACACATGGAACGTATAAAGAACGGTGTTAATGAACATAAGTAACATATATAAAACATTATAATGGAATATTAATATACCTATGTATCATTTGGATTCAATTCTTTTAAAATGAAAAATTAAATGGAAGTAGCGTTCGTGCATACGTACGGACTACCGTCTCCACGAACGCGATGAGATTCATTCTCCATCGTATCCATACAAGTATAATTATAATTTGATGATTTAAAAATGATGTTTAAGGACTTGATATCATTCTGGATATGAATAATATAAAACCTATCCTTTACAAACATGTCTTACGTAACAAAACATATAAAAGAAAACAAGTAAGTTAACACCCGAAACAACGATAATACTAAGATATTATTATCAAATCAATATTAAAAGATCATATATGATATCATATTAATGTATATGATTCTTGTATAATTTAATAACAATTATTTCACCATTATACAGGAGTTTAACCTACCCCAACAAAGGAAAAGTACAAGGTAAGGGATTTTCTTATCTCACATTCAATTCCGTGAGATTTCCATTGTTCGCCACTAAATTATTGAAAGTGGTGTATTGTGTACTGCCATTTGATATATATTATCATGATTCTCTTTATATTCATGTTATTCTGTAAATCATTTGGTGTTTATTAACTTTTTGCCATACGACTTAGTTGATTAACGTGGTAAGGGGTTTTCATCTCACTCTTTATTTCTGTGAGATTCATGCCATATTTCCACTATTATCTTTTGTGTGGTGTATGTACTGCCCATAATTGTATTCTTTGTGTAATACACTTTACCTTATGTGTATTTACATTTTCATTGTATGATACCTCTTTCATGGGTTGTATGTTTCATAAGTTACCAAATTGATAAGGGTTTACTTCACAATCTCTTTAATATTCGAGGTTGTCTTTATGTAAGTATCTACAGGGACATATTTACTATCCATGTCCATATTTCATAAAAGAGTTTTCAAAGGGATTATTTCTAAGGGAACTTTTACTAAAACATCATTTTAAATGTTTTAAATATTTATTTTTCTAAATCATCCTCATTTATGTCCACGTTTTCAAAATGGTTTGTAAGGATTTATTTATATGAAAATGAATGTTTTAAAAGTGTTAATTCCATTCAAAAGTTTCAAAGTGGTATGGGACACTTTGATTCAAAAATGTATTTAAATTCCTTACTTTCTAAATTGTGTAACATTAAAATGTTTTCATGAAAAAGGGATATTTCTCTCAATAATTTTTAAAAAAACATTTTCATCTATGTCAACATCCTTTGATGGATTTTAAGATTATTTGAAGTTGATTTATTATGATTTAAAACTTCCATATTGTAATGAAGTTTTGTGATATGTTTGACTGTAGATGTGTCATTTATATAGCATTCATGGTTTATGAGTAAAGTATTGACATTTCGTATGCTAGTTCCAATAAGAATTTTTATGTTATATTTCAACCTTTACTTCATATGAATGTGTTGGACAAGTATGTTCTAGGTTGGGGACTGGTTAAAGTAAGCCCTCCAGGTTAGGGACTGGTAAAAGTAAGCCCTCCGGTTTGGTCTCCAGTTATTAGAGGCACTCCAGGTTGGTGTCCGGTTATTAGAGGCACTCCGGGTTGGTGTCCAGTTATTAGAGGCACTCCGGGTTGGTGTCCGGTTATTAGAGGCACTACGGGTTGGGTTCCGGTTACAGTTAGCCCCAAGGTCTTGGGACGAGGCCTTGAAAAGAAATTAAAGTTTAGCATTATGCATTCCATCATTATGAAAGTGGTTAGTGATTTTGCATGTGATTATTCGATTAGTAGAATATCCATGTGAATAAGTAAATGGCATTATTTCATTTTACTTTTTCCATACTATGTTGAAGTTCAAGTTTAAAAGGCTTTTGTTTTAGTAATTCATTGCCTTAAATGTTTATGCTTATTTTTGAATGTTCCGCTATATTGTTATCCTTACTGGGCATTTGAGCTCGCCCCTTTTCTATGTTTTATTTTTCCCAGGAAGTGAAGAAGTAAATTATGAATGACCTGCAGGGATATTATGTGGGGATATGAGTGTGGATTATGGAGACATTATGTTGTTGTAGTAGTTTTTCATTTTATGATGTAATGTAAAACTTATGAATATATCTAGTGTTTCCAAGGCTACTAAATCAATCGGTATTTCGAGATTTGATCTTTCTTGTGATGATGCCAATGTTATGTAATAATGCACCGACTCTGGGTAACTGGGGTCGGGGCGTTACAGTTGGTTTCAGAGGAAGTTTAGTACAAACCTTGGAAGCTAGATTTAGATAAACTCCAATTAGAGCACGTAGACCTAAGATGAACTTTGAGGATTAGTATAGAAGAACTTCCTAGAATTTTGGTATTGTAGAGATTTTGTGAGTTTTCCGAGCAATACATCCCTGTCTGGATACGAGCAGGTAGAGGCGGCTCTGGCACAGATGTACCTAGGGGTAAAACCCGAAAACACCGCTTTGAGCTAGACTCGAACGGGAACTGGTGCACGACAACGGGCCTTGCTGCACTCTTGGTTACAACACTCCCGGGGGATATGCTTAGGATGATTCTCATTTTCTTTACAAACCATTATGAAGGGTTTATAAGTATATACATCCTCAAAGGAGACATTTTTATGATTATGGATTATATCCATAAATAGTTCAATTTATGTTAAGTGTTTTATAAGTATGGGATTACGTATTTTGATTCATAAACTGATCTAGTTTATGCCATTGTTTAGAAATGGCGCCCAGTAGAAGGAATGAGAACTCCAGAAATGCACATGATTCAAAGAGAAGGAAGGATCATTTCTTTCATGGTCTTAAGCTAGAATTTATAAGAGAAATAGTCTCTCATGTATTATCATCATATGAAGAAATAATATCATGTGTTGATAAGATAAGTAAAGAGTTTACTGAGTCCTATGGCTTTGAAGGGAAGCAAGAGAAGAAAAGGATGGAAGAGAGAAAGATGGATAAAGGGAAGAGGGAAAAGAATAATTTTCCCATATGTGGTAACTGTGGAAAGAAACACCCTGGAACTTGCCTGAAAGGAATGGGAGTTTGTTATAAGTGTGGAGGAAAAGGGCACAAAGTACGTGACTGCAAGGGTAAGAAAATGGTTTCAAATGTACAATGCTTCATTTGCAAGGAGTTTGGACACTACGCGAACCTATGTCCCAGTCATAAGACTATTCCACAAATGATGTTATTGGATAATAATCAAGTTATGATACTACCACAGATGAAGAGGAATGATTAGAGTTCTTATGTTGATTATGTCAATTGAGTGTTGTATCAACAATGTACTTGTTATAATAATTATGGAGTATATAAGGATTGTACTGCAGTACTATTTCATTAAGGACTTGAGATTGTGTGGAACAAAGAAAAGTGACTCAATAGCAGGATAAATTTTTGGAAAATATATGGTTGAGAGAATGATAAACCATAATATAGTTCTGATACCGAGGTAGTGATTTTGGAATAATACATGATTGTTTTGGATAAATTATATTGGATATTCTTGAATACCTTGGAATTGATTAATGATTTGTATATTCCATCATTTTTGGGGTTTAATACATTTTTGGATTAATGAAGTATATCCAGCATTCTATATGGAATAAGGGAGCATGAATGTAATCAATAAGGAATATGGTAATTCAGGATGTTTCAGTGTATTAAAAGAATACATGATGAAGGTATTCATATGTTATTACGGTGTAAAAAGGATCTACATTATGCTTACCTTCCTTATAAATGTTGGACTGTGAGTTTGGACAGAAGTATTTTGGATAGTTCTAGCTTGGATTATTTTGGATTTCCATAAAAGGACAACCCGGAGGTCGGGCGGCAACCCGTCGCGTCCGGCAAGGCTGCGAGACTTGAACCCACAACCGAAGGGCGACAAGGGTGTATCACCTACCACTGGCCCACGAGATGTCCTGGATTAAATAATGTAGTTTTTTTAAAAGATCTGGTAGATTAATTATAAATTCATTTATTTTGGAACCCTGTACGAATAGTATAAATAGAAAAAAAAATTACATTCTATTATCTTTTAGAGTGAAAGATGAGTTTGTGATAGGAATTTATTAATGGATAAAACTCTAATTATAAAGTAAGTATATCTCCTTATGATCTTAGCAAATCTCATAAATAAATTCCTCAACATTAATTAAAGGAACTTAGAACAAAAATGTTTTCCTAGATGGTACCTTAAATCATCACTAATTTATGGCTTTGGAATTTTTGGCCTTTTCATAGCCAAGTTCTCTACCACTCACCATCAGATAATTGATGGTTAGATTTCTCTTCCATATCCATATTTTCCTACATGGAACCCTAGTATGTGTTATTTTCGGTAATCTTCATACTTTCCACTCTTTGTTTTAAATAGAGGCCTCATTAATTCATTTTTCGATGTAAGATTTCAACTAAGATATTTTGAAACGTCAAAAATGTGTTATCCAAAAACCTTATGTGTTGTTGAACCGATGGTATTTCAAATCATCATAGATTGATTAGTTTAAGGACCTCAATTTTATACTTGTTTGTGATTGATGACCTCAATCACTACCTATAAATATTTAAGTTTTTCCTCCAATTATATGTCTCTAATTGCCACCAATGTTCTCCTAATCGAGATCATAATTTGGTGGTGACCCTTTCATTTCTCTTTTACTCATATTAAGACTAAATTTTAGTAACCCAATTTGTGATGTGGGTTTTCCCACAAATATATTTTCTATTTTCAACCTTTTATTTTTGAAGAACAATTTCAAATTGCGAGGACGCAATTTATTGAAGGAGGGGAGAATGTAACACCCCAAGATTTCATAGTGTGTTATTTATTCAAAATAATTCAATAACTTGCACTACACGCAACACCGAGTTCAATCACACCATGACATACAAAAAAAAAGAGGCCATTCAAAAGAGGTTATGAATAGTATTATCTAAATTTTAAACTTTATATAATCCTTATAATTTTAGAATCCATATTATGAGTTTCTTAGATATAATGCAAGAACAAATTCATTTTCAGTATTGCACTTTTATCAACTTTTAATAGTGAACCCTTTTTAAATACAATATTTTAAACTTTTTACCTAAATGGGGACATCAAAAAATTTAAAATGAAACATCCCAAGCTTCCACGGTACGCTTTCCTTTGAATAATACAATAGCGTGTATTGTACGCAACTTCGAGTTTTAACACACACCACAACCGATCAAACTAGCCGTTATGAATAGTAATACCTACTTTTTGAAATTATATATATTTTATATTTCAAAATGGACTTCATTTTTGGATTCGGGATATCGAATTTAGCCTAAGGTGAAATTTTGGTACTTTTCGGATAACTTTTATATTTTGATGAATAGTGAAAATTACTAAATTTTAATTAAAAACAACTTTTTTAATCAAAATAATTAATATTGATAAATTATGAATTTGAGTAGTTTTAAAGTATATTTAGAATATATTTTTACCATTTAATATAATTTTGGTCATTGGACATAATTTTACAATTAAACCGAACATAAACAAATGTCATTCTTTTGATAGTTATTATCTCTTAAAAACACGCTTTTTGTTTTGACAGCGGGAATTAATTTTAAATTAATTTCTGCCACTTCTGTGTTTTGAATTTAGGAAAATGGATTCCATATTTGGAATCAGGATGTCCAAATTGTGTAAATAGTTAAATTTTATTTTTACACATTTTGAATAATTACTGCGGTAAATATTTTATTTACCATGGTTAAAGGGTAAATCCTGTAAATAAGGGTTAAAAAATAATATTATAATAATAAACAATTACCCTAAAACGTGTCCTAACCTTATTGGTGGACACATACCCGACCATGGGCATCCTTGGGTCCATTTGGGGACCCCTTGGAGCCACTTGTATGTGGTAGGGACACATTATATTAATAAAGTTAAAATAAAAATAAAAATGGCATAAGCTTACATCTTTTAGAAGAACAATTTTTACATAGGGTTATACATGTTGGATTTTCGATTATAAATATCCATTAGGAAGTTAAAAAGATTTCCTACATAATGATATTTTATTTATAATTTTTAGACATCAAATAAGTTAAATTATTAATGACACAATAATGATGCAATGTTTACCTCATTAATAAATCATTTAAATAAATAAGATTATAATGATTAAAATATTATCTAAAACCTGTCCAATTCTTATTGGTTGATGTTATTTAGAATATGAGTCATCTTATCTTCGACCTCAATGATTTTTGGACCATTATAAACCGAATACAATTATATTATAAAGTAATACTTTCACTCTTTCCTAAAGAGCCCCTCCTCTCCCTTATAAAAGGAGACCACTTCTACTCATTTCTCACACCTCTCAAGCCACTTGGCTCGTCCAAACCCTGCCCAAATAAGCTCCCCACATCCCTCTCCTCCTCCTTGAAGCTTTACCTTAGGCAGAAAGCATTTCAAGAAGTCCTTTGGTTCCACCCAAAGTGAGTTACCTAAATTAAAGGTAACGATTTCTCTTAAATTATTTTCATTTATTTTGCTTCTCCAACCCCCAAACTCTTTTTATTTCCTTTATTTTGTAACAACACCAGTATCCACAATATACTAGGATGTTTTTATAAGAAGGATTCAAACTACACATACACACAACTCCATCTAATGGATGATGAACATAATGTTTCTGTGGATGGCAAACTAACGCCTCACGAAACGATGATTGTTCAAATACATCTTACCGCCTCTCATGGTGGCCATTATAATGGCACTGTAATTAAGTGTGATATTAATGATACATATTTTATATATAATCTTCTGTAATTCCATTTTATTTCAAACCATTATTCGTTTCATGTTGTATATACATACGATAATTTCATTTGAGGAAGTGCGGACTACCGCTCCCTTAAAATGATATGACTCGTTCATACCACACATGGAACGTATAAAGAACGGTGTTAATGAACATAAGTAAAATATATAAAATATTATACTGTAATAATAATATACCTATGTATCATTTGGATTCAATTCTTTTAAAATGAAAAATTAAATGGAAGTAGCGTTCGTGTGTACGTACAGACTACCGTCTCCACGAACGCGATGAGATTCATTCTCCATCGTATCCATTAAAGTATAATTATCATTTGATGATTTAAAAATGATGTTTGAGGACTTGATATCATTCTGGATATGAATAATATAAAACCTATCCTTTACAAACATGTCTTACGTAACAAAACATATAAAAGAAAACAAGTAAGTTAACAGCCGAAACAACGATAATACTAAGATATTATTATCAAATCAATATTAAAAGATCATATATGATATCATATTAATGTATATGATTCTTGTATAATTTAATAACAATTATTTCACCATTATACAGGAGGTTAACCTACCCCAACAAAGGAAAAGTACAAGGTAAGGGATTTTCTTATCTCACATTCAATTCCGTGAGATTTCCATTGTTCGCCACTAAATTATTGATAGTGGTGTATTGTGTACTGCCATTTGATATATATTATCATGATTCTCTTTATATTCATGTTATTCTGTAAATCATTTGGTGGTTATTAACTTTTGGCCATACGACTCAGTTGATTAACGTGGTAAGGGGTTTTCATCTCACTCTTTATTTCCGTGAGATTCATGCCATATTTCCACTATTATCTTTTGTGTGGTGTATGTACTGCCCATAATTGTATTCTTTGTGTAATACACTTTACCTTATGTGTATTTACATTTTCATTGTATGATACCTCTTTCATGGGTTGTATGTTTCATAAGTTACCAAATTGATAAGGGTTTACTTCACAATCTCTTTAATATCCGAGGTTGTCTTTACGTAAGTATCTACAGGGACATATTTACTATCCATGTACATATTTCATAAAAGAGTTTTCAAAGGGATTATTTCTAAGGGAAATTTTACTAAAACATCATTTTAAATTTTATAAATATTTATTCTTCTAAATCATCCTCATTTATGTCCACGTTTTCAAAATGGTTTGTAAGGATTTATTTATATGAAAATGAATGTTTTAAAAGTGTTAATTCCATTCAAAAGATTCAAAGTGGTATGGGACACTTTGATTCAAAAATGTATTTAAATGCCTTACTTTCTAAATTGTGTAACATTAAAATGTTTTCATGAAAAAGGGATATTTCTCTCAATAATTTTTAAAAAAACATTTTCATCTATGTCAACATCCATTGATGGATTTTAAGATTATTTGAAGTTGATTTATTATGATTTAAAACTTATATATTGTAATGAAGTTTTGTGATATGTTTGACTGTAGATGTGTCATTTATATAGCATTCATGGTTTATGAGTAAAGTATTGACATTTCGTATGCTAGTTCCAATAAGAATTTTTATGTTATATTTCAACCTTTACATCATATGAATGTGTTAGACAAGTATGTTCCAGGTTGGGGACTGGTTAAAGTAAGCCCTCCAGGTTAGGGACTGGTAAAAGTAAGCCCTCCGGTTTGGTCTAAGGTTATTAGAGGCACTCCGGGTTGGTGTTCGGTTATTAGAGGCACTCCGGGTTTGTGTCCGGTTATTAGAGGCACTCCGGGTTGGTGTCCGGTTATTAGAGGCACTCCGGGTTGGGTTCCGGTTACAGTTAGCCCCAAGGTCTTGGGACGAGGCCTTGAAAAGAAATTAAAGTTTAGCATTATGCATTCCATCATTATGAAAGTGGTTAGTGATTTTGCATGTGATTATTAGATTAGTAGAATATCCATGTGAATAAGTAAATGGAATTATTTCATTTTACTTTTGCCATACTATGTTGAAGTTCAAGTTTAAAAGGCTTTTGTTTTAGTAATTCATTTCCTTAAATGTTTATGCTTATTTTTGAATGTTCTGCTATATTGTTATCCTTACTGGGCATTTGAGCTCACCCCTTTTCTATTTTTTATTTTTCCCAGGAAGTGAAGAAGTAAATTATGAATGACCTGCAGGGATATTATGTGGGGATATGAGTGTGGATTATGGAGACATTATGTTGTTGTAGTAGTTTTTCATTTTATGATGTAATGTAAAACTTATGAATATATCTAGTGTTTCCAAGGCTACTAAACCAATCGGTCTTTCGAGATTTGATCTTTCTTGTGATCATGCCAATGTTATGTAATAATGCACCGACTCTGGGTAACTGGGGTCGGGGCGTTACATCCAAAATTATCGTTGGGTGAATTTTTGGGTTTTTTCTGAGAAAATTCATTTTTGGGTGAATAGTACAAAAACATAGAATTTTAATTCAAAAATGACTTTTCATCTAATTTATTTGTATAGTTAAATTATATTTTAATATTATTTTCAATTCAGAATATATCATTTCTAAATCTATTAATTCAATTCTGTTCATTGGAATCATTTTTATGTTCAATTTAGATAACAAATCTTTATGAACGTTTAATCATTCTCACTTTAAAAACCCTCTTTCTCGCCATTTTTGCGAGATTTGCATTAGACACAATTTTTTTATATCAATTAAATTACAAAAAAATCACATAAATTGTAATAATAATTATAATATTTATACTCTAATGATATCAACTTAATTTTTTGACATAAATATTAGTGAAAGTGTTTATGATTAATTATAATGGTTAATGTAAAATTAGTCTTAACAAGGAGAGAAACCATATACTTATGGGTCCAAAAGGCCAATCCAGCTTTCAAACACCCATTGATTTGACATATATCAGCTATTAAAATTACATTTTTTTATTATGGTTGGTTTTTTATGACTTTATTTAAGTAAAAACATGGGTAAATCAAACTTCTTTTCATGAACACCATGTGTGTCCCATCCCTCCCTTATAAAAGGCCACCACCTTTCCCCATTATTTGCAAATCTCATAAAACAAAATTCTATCCAAGAATTTCCCAATTATCTTAAAAACATCACAACATTTCTTCATGAATATTTTATTTTGTATTAAATGCATAAAAGAAATCCCTATTGATGAAATCAAAGGAATTGCTCAAAAAATATGTGGTTTGTACGGGGATGGTAACACAAGGTAAGGAAATATCATTTCAGATTTTACTTCCATTATATACATGCCATATACACAACTCACATATTTTATGTGATGTATATAATTCTCTATGAAATTTTATATCATTAGTTTCATTTATTTAATGATATTAAAATCACTAAATGATGTTATTCTCTCATGGGTATCATGATTCTAAAGAAACTCAATGAGTAAGGGTTCTCTCTTTATTCTTTAATGTTATATGTGACACAAGAATTTTCCTACACATCTTAATTATATGTTGTGGGATTACCTCCTGTGGATGTATTCTATATTTTTCGTACGTAAATTTATTGTAATTTAAATATCAATTTTAGCACCTTTCATTCATGTGTTTTAAGTTTCAAAATTAACAAAATCTATAAAGTAATGTTCTTTCAATTTTCAATCATTTAGACACATGAAATGTTATGAAATAATATTTTTTAAAGGGTGTATATAACACCATTATTTATGATATATCATTGACCTACATTATTTACTGTTATTTTAATCATAATGTAATTGAATTTTCTTACATATAATTCAAAATTACAAAGTTGTAGAGTTTGTTGAAACAATTTAACCATTTATCTATATTTTTTATGATTATGCTTTCACTGATGAAATATTATGATCCATGTCGCATGATAACTCATGAATATTATTCTACTATGTATATTATTGATATCTTAATATATTATAACTGTTTTTCGACTTCTGAGTACTTAAGATAATTAATAATTTGATTTTAAGAGAATTAAATTGTATCACTATCTTCAGTCGGAAATAGGTTATCCTTTAAAATGATGATTTCTAAAAAGGATGTAAATTTTTTGTTTTTAAATGGTTTTAAAAAACGTTTTAAATATTTCTATTTTTGTTTTCAATGTATTTTAGAAGACCTGGTTTTCAAAATATCTTTAATCATTATTTATATGATTTCAATGTATTTTCAAAGAAATGGATTTCAAAAAAATTTCAAGATTTCGTTATATGTTTTCAAAGGGTTTTTAAATAATTTTTTTTTAAATTGTAACAACCAAAAAATTTGAAAATAAATTAATATTTAATAAGTGAATCCCAGGGTCTCTAGAAAATAACAGTTTGTTACAAACTATCCAATAAACATAATTATTTAACCTCTATGTTTCGAATTTCGAAAAAAGTACAAACATGGTTGCATTTAGTAATAAATATAGAGTATGATAGGATAAACTTATATTTTTTGGGGAATATTAACATGAAATTTATGAATAGTAATATGTTCCATATGAATAGAAACCACACCCATTAATATATAAATAAAATTTAGGCACGTAATAAATGAAATAGATTATTTTATAATTTAATAATAAAGATTTTCTATTTTTGAGAGTAACAAATGTTTAATTAAAATTTTAAATTAAAAAATTAAAAAAACTATTTTCATGAAATATATTCCTAAAAAAATATTTGTGCTCATACGATTTTACAACAATTTTAAGAGACCTTAGTTAATTTTTTTTAAATTATTGTTAAATCAGTTTTAATTATAAAATATATATTTTTTAAGTAAATAATGATTTTATTTAAAAATTAAATTTCTGTTATTTAGAAAACTATATTGAAAAAATGGAATTTATATTTTAGTTCTACACATCATAAAATGTTTAGGGTGAATTTTCGAGATTTCACTAAAATACATGAATTGTTGGTGGACAATAAAATACAGTTTTTTATGATAAATACTAAATACATGATATATTGAGTCATAAGTGTTGTAGGGATGATGTAAGAACACTTGATTTACAATAACATGTACTTAATACTATATTATACACTATAATAAATACTATTCATAGTGTTGAGCCAAAATAAAATTATAATTATTAAAATAATGCAAAATTCCTTCTCTCCTCCACTATAAATGCCACATATCTCTCCCTCTTCCCTTCACTCTTATAAAGCCTCGTTCCTAATATAAATTCTCATAAAATATCATACCAAGACCCTATCCATGTATATAATCCCATTCTCTCTTTAAAATACCACATCTTCTACCCTAAAGAGGCTCTCATGGAAGAAAAATTCACGAGGTAAATTCATCTCTTCATTTCATTTAATTTCATATAAGATCCATTCTTTCTTCTTCATTACTCAAATAAATTCCTCAAAATGATATGATAACTCCATTTACATAAATTTAAATGAATGTTTTTATGATAATTTAATAAATCATTATCATCTCTCCTTCCTTTCTCATTTATACTAGAAATGAAAACACCATCTGAGATGTGATAGTGTATCAAATTCTAGAATGAAGGGTTTTCAAATTCTATTACCATCATCAATTCTGATCATGAGCATATATTTATGGTTGAACCAAATAATAATATCTGCCACGTATCCTATGTAATTTAATTGAATAGTTTTTTCACATCGTTTTAATTTATAAAAAAATTAGTTCATGGTGATTGAAAAAACACAAATTAACCCAATCGTTTAACGTTAAAATTTTATCTCAAGAATTACATGATGATTTTGTAAGATTATTTTCACCTATTTCTAACCCTTTTTATTTTTAATTTTAATTTGGGTTGATGTCTTTTGATAAAATCCACTATATTATATTTAATTGTTTAAGAATTGATGGATGTTGGACGTGCTATCTTGATATTGGTCACTATATAACTCTAAAAGATCAGTTTTTATGTTATATGTTTAGGGAATATTATTTACATTTCAAATGTAAGTTTCTATTTTAATGTATATATTATTTATGTTTATCTCCATTAATACTTGTAATTGTTTAGACTTACTATGTTAATGGTGGGGCCCGTTATAGCCCCTCGATGCATCGGTAGGACTCGTGAGACAACACCAAATTGGGATTTGGCTGAGGCCTTGAACTAGTATTTTTAGATTTCTTAGATGAGGCCTCAATGATGCATTTTAGTTGTCTGGAAATATGAATTCCCCCATTATGAAACTATAGATGGATAGTACATGTGATTATTAGAGTAGTAGAATATCCATGGCTATGTTTTATAAAATTATTTAATTAGTTTTTATTACTCCCATATTATTCTCAAGTATATTTTTAAAGGTATGAATTTTTAGTTATTCATCATGCCTAGTGTTTATGTTTATATTTTCTATCATCATATTATTTACCATTATTGAGAATCTAAGAACACCCCTTTCAGATGTTTTATTTTCCACAAGTTGTGAATTAGTATATTATGAATGAAATTCAAGGATAATATAGGATATTATTTTTGATTCAAAAGATTTTGATATATTGTATTTCCTTTTATGATGAAATTTCTATCTTCTATAGGTATATTGTTTTCCAAATCTACTAAAATATTCATTCCTTAGGGATACGAATTCCTTGTTTATATGACAATGTAATAAAATAAGACACCGGTAATGGGAAACTAGAGTCGGGCCCTCACCATTGGTATCAGCCCAAATGGACCAAAGGAATTATTTTTATTTTATTATGGATAATCACCATTTTATGGGTTGAAGGGGAACTCTTACATGACCCGTAGACCTGTGGCACATTGCCTGACACGACCTGAATACATTACCCGAAGTCCCAGACTCATACTATTCCCATTACACTGCCCTTCGTATCATGGGATGTTTATTAAAAACATAGAATCAATATTTAGAAAAATTAGATTATGGAACAGAACCCTAAGACAGTATTTTAGGATAAACATTCAAGAACATGATGGAATTTTTGTAAGGAATATATTATATGTATATTTATAACAAATACATCTCTTTCTAGATAGTATAAGGGGACGTGGTTCTAATATAGATGTTTATAGGATTAATAACTCTGACATGGAGTATCAGGCTTGATATGTGGTATCTTGGTACACGACAACATGCCTTAATACACAACAAGATTGGCACTCTATAGGGATATGCTTAGTATAATTCACATATTAATTAGAACCAATTTTTATGGAATTAAAAGTAATTTTTTCCTCCATAAAACCATGTTTATGATTAAGGGATTAGCTATGGATATTATTTAATTTTTTTCTGTGTATTTTTCTATGCTGAGACCAGACATTATGATTCCTAACCAAATCTGGTGTTTGCCATTTTTTATAAATGGAACCTAGATGAAGGAATGGAAACCGCATGGAAACACTTATCCTGTGTAGGGATTCCCAACCGATGGCAGATGACAATAATGGATCTAGTGCTACAAATGGTTTTGAGAAACATATAACTATACTGGGATAGTTGACTCAGGTTATGAACAATAACCTTACCTCTATGAATCATCAGAATCCACAATATAGATGATATATATTGGACCAATTTTTGTGACAATAACCTCCATCATTCAATGGGACTATGAACCCATTTTTAGAAGAACAACGGCTATGTTCATTATAAAATATATTTCTTTCTTTGGGATGTAACGAAAGGGGGAAGGTTTTCATGGTAGTTTATCATCTATTTGAAGATATGGATCAGTGGTGTTATATCATTAAAAACAAACATGAGGAAGAATAAATAAAAGAAATATAATGGTGGTATTTTAAGGAAATCATCTTATAAAAATACTTCCCTCATGAATAATGAGAATATGTGGGCACGGTTCTTCTAAGTATATAGAAAAAAGTGGATGAGAATGTTGAAAGGAATAAAGATAACTTCAAAATGATAGAAAATCATTTTGTGGACTAAATATATAATCCTAGTTGATAGATTAATAGATTATTTGATGGTTTAAAACCATTCCTTCGAAAGGAACTATTCCCACAAAGATTCTCATTATACGACGATATAGTAAAATGTTCTATTAAGAAAGTGCAACAATCTTCTTTGTCTTATGAATTTTAGAGAAAAAAAGAGAAGAAGTTGGTGTTAGAGGAATGAATGGATAAAGGGAAGAATAAAAATGGTATTTTTCTAACATGTGATACTTTTGGATGAAAACACTGTAAAGCCATCTTAAATGGAAAATGAGTCTATTAAATGTGTGGAGAAAAGTGACACCAATATTTAAATTTCATGGGAATGAAAGAAGCTAAAAATGTTCAATGCTACAGTAGGAAAGAGATAGGAAATTATGAAAATGATTTTCCTAATCATCAATGAAACTTCTACCAAATAAGGAAAAGGGAAATATTTGAAGCTTATACTATGAAAACAACCTATGATAAAGTTGTTAATGATGTTGTGAAAGATAATTTAATCTTTTACTCAATCATAGACCATTCTTTATTTGTTTCTAAATCATCAAATTCTTTTTTATATTCAAAATATTCCATGAAAAATAGATATTTTCAATTCAATTTATTAAAGGAGTTTTCAGTAAAAACTCTTAAGGGATGTATCATTGCAAAAAATATCTATTAGGAAGTCCATAATATGACATATGAACATTTTTTATCATCCAATATTATCATCATACCTATGATAGATGTTGATATAATCCTTCTAATATATTGACATTCAAATTATGATGTGAAAATATATCTCAATAAGAAGAATGATATAGTTAATTTGGACAATGTGGAATCCCTTATCTTTAGGGAAGAAGCAACACCATCTGATTTCCAACATCATCCACCCTCAGTAGATCCACTAAATTCAATTATTATGGAGTATGAGAAATACTTATCTATGACTGAGGAAATAAATGTTCTAATAGACTATGTACCTTTTATGTAAGAATATATTAATGTTTTTCTATAGGATTAACCTAGACATACTAGCAAGCGTGAAGTTGAGTTTCAATTGATTTAATTCCTCTTTTAAGACCAATATGATAGAATCCTTATAAAATGGACATTAAAAAATTAGTATAATTGAAGAAAAAACTATAGGAATTGAGTGATAAATTATTTTTTCTCCCTTGATTTTCTCCAGGGGGAGCCCCTGTCATTTTCTTTAAAAAGAAAAATAGATATATGTGTTTGTGCATTGTCTATAGGGAGATCAATGATATACCAATAAAGACCAGGTATCACAATCCTTTCTTTGATTATTTATTTGATCAAATTCATGTAGGCCAAAATTGTTCAAAGTTTTAACATCGATCTAAATATCATCATTTTCATGTTATGAAGGATGATATTTTAATGAAAGCATTTCAGATCAGGTGTGGGAATTACGAGTTTATAGATGTGCCTATTGGACAGACTAATGCACCATCAATATTCAGAGATCTAATGAATAGGGTTTCAAGGAATATATTGATGAATTTATTGTTGTGTATATTTATGATATCTTGGTATACTCTACAAGATACAAGGATCATGAAAACCACATGCACATTATTCTAAAAACTCATTGAATAAATTAGTTATATGGGATGTCTATAATGTGTGAATTGAGGATTCAATCAGTTTGTTTTCATAGACATATTATCTCTAAGTATAGAATATATGTTGATCCTATGAAGGACAATAATATTTAAGAATTTCCTGCAACAATGATCATAACTGAGGTAATTAGTTTTTTTAGATTAATAGGCTATTATCAGTGTTTCATTTATAACTTCACCCGATTAGCCCAACCATTAACCAATCACAATCTTTAAGTGGTTATGTTTGTTTGGAAAAAACATTTTGAGGAATTTTTTAAATAATTAAATAAGATATTTCTGAATGCTTCAATCTTAACTCTACCATCATGAAATAATGGGTTTGTAATAAATAATTATTCATCAAATAAAGGACTTAGATGCATCCTTATATATAATGATAGGGTTATTTCCAATTAATAATGGAATTTAATAATTCATGAACAAAAATATAGTAATCATGATCTTTAGTTATCTGTTATGATCTTTTATCTAAAAATACAGGGACATTATCTGTATGGAAAAATAACTAAGATTTGTACGGATCACAGGAGTCTGAAATATATCTTGTCACAGAAAGAACTCAACATGAGGCATAGGATATGGATCAAACTATGAGGCCCCATTCATACATATAACGTAATCATGAATTATCTAAATAATTCACATTGAGGTTTTTATCAGGTTTATAGATTATGGGAATTTGGTCATAACATATACATAACATCTTAAAAATTACAAAGAGACACCTCTACCAACTATCCATTTTTTTCATAAAACGTAAACACATAAAAAAATAAAAATGTCTAGTTCCTTTTTTTAGATATCATGACCTTTCCATGATCCCATCATTGACCCTATTCATCTTTATGTCTTGTGAAAAACATTTCAAAACATGGGATGAGAATAAAAATCTCAGTTTGTGATACATAAAGAAGGAAAAAATGTTAGTTTTTTAGAGTAATAAGTAAACCATGAATACATTAACATAAAGTAAAACTTTTCACATTAATGAAGTAGAAGAAACACTTCACTAAAAATAATCTCATTGATTACCATTTTGTAACCAAAATATTACCATAAATCCCATGGAAAACAACATATAGCCTATAAAGGTATATTGGGACATAAACATACTTAAATGGAATAATCATATGGTTAACTTCCATAAATCATTCTTACAAATGGAATAGACATACGAACGACATCCATACCCAATGAATTTGATGTTATAACGTAACCACCCATCCCTGGTTTATCACAGAACCATCGATCATTTATTTTTTCATGTATCCACAATTCAAATTTCTATGCACCCTTATATAATCATCACACAAAAATAATTTCAAATATCAACATTTCAACCATAAAAATTTCATTTTCAATCCCAAGAAATAATTTCAAGATATTTAAATAGTAAATAAAATTTCAACACAAAAATTTGACACCATTATCAATACCGAAATATTTAATAAGTCTATAAAGTATTTATTTTCCATTTAAAAACATTACATCTTTTTAAAGAATCCAAATGTCAAATAATGCTCACGGTGGCGGAATGGTCATTGTCACCCCGTATGTTATAATGAGACATTCCCTTTGCTGTTTAGTAAAAATATATATAGAAAAAGTTTACCCTTGAATGAAATAAAATGTCAAATGATTTTGTACACTGTATAAAATCAAGTCATGTATAAATCAAAATATACCTCAAATAAAAGGAATTAAGACAAAGTCCCCTACCTCATGTCTGACATCACTCGTTCGTTATTTAATTTACTAAATAATAAACTAATAATAATGTCTAATTTCATAGGAAAATTTTTCATGTTTATTATTACATTTTTATCACTTATTACCTTTCTATAATAATTAGGTAATTATTTGATTTTATATCGTAAATTTTGTCGATGTTCGGAACTTGAGTCCAAAATGAACTTGTTATAATTATAAATTGTCCATGTCATCAAAATACCATTATATTCCAAACTATATTCTTGATTTAGATATCATATATATCATATATATGTATTATATATGTATTTATAGTAGTTGATAGCATGTATATATAATAAAAAAATGCCCATTTCATGGAGATGGTAATCCATACGTACGCTTGAATGCAACTTTCATTTATTTTCCATATTTAAATAAATAAAATATAAATTATTCATAGGTATATTATAATTCCGGAATAAAATATATGTTATATATGTTTCATTATTTCATTAATTTCATTCTTTATATGTTCCATGTATAGAATTAAGGATTCATATCACTTTGAGGTGGTGGAATTCTGCACTTCCTCATATGAAATTATAATATTTATTTAACATGACAACCAAAAAGGTATGTTATAAATGATAATAATAGAATTATTGAGATAAATTAAATATATATATCATATATAATTACAGCTTCATGATAATGGCTACCATGAGAGGTGGTAAGAGAAGACAGAGTAATTATCATTTTATGAGGCTGTAGTTCGTCATCCATAGAAACAATATGTTTCTTACGCATTAGACAGAGGTTTGTGTATGTTTAGTTCATATAAATCTCATAAAAAATAACTATATTGAGGATACTAGTTTGGTATATAAAAAATCAATAAGAAGTGCATATGGAGTGGATAAGGAAAAATAATGGAATGGAACTTGAGAGAATATGTTACTTCCAATTGGGTAACTTCTTTGGATTTGATAAAATGGGCTCTATTTAATTGTATTAGATTAAGGGAAGGATTATAGGAGGAACAGAGGGATTTTGGGAGATTATTTTGGTATAGTATGGATGAGACAAAGGGTCTTGAGTGGTGTGAGTGAGGGTTAGAGGTTATGCCCTTTTTTAAGAGGGAGGAGGGGCACTCAAGTAAAGTTTAGATGTATTAGATTATTATAAGAAAAATTCTGTTCCAAATGGTCCCAAAATAAATTATTTAAAATAAAAGATGTTTTTGGGTCTAATAAATATCAACCCATAGGTTTTAGATATTCCTATGTCACAAATTTAACCTTATCTTTTAGCTTTATCCCTTAGAAAACTTATTTGAGTATTACCATGTCTTTTTGTATATTCATTCTCTATAGTTAATATATTTAATATAAAATTCCTATAGATCCACAATTGGTTCATAATTGAAATTTTAAGCATTATATAATTTCTTTTTCTGAGTCTTAGATTATTAGTATTATTATATCTTTTAATAAAATAGTATTTTTTTTTAAAAACTCATTTACGCCAATTTATAAACTATTCATATGATGACTTTTAAAAAAAATCCATAACAACATGAATCATTCAATAAACCATAATTAATTAAAATATAAAATGTATTAATCATCCCTGAAATTCGTGTATGGCATAAAAAGTTTCAAAATAAATTTATTTTATTATTTATAATCTCATTATTTAATTCATTTATTAATAAGGTAATCACTAAATTATCATTGTGTCATAAATAAATTAATTTATATGAAGTATGAAAATTATAAATAATATATCATGATGTTTGAAATATTTTTATATTTATAATTAACATTTATAGTCGAAAGTATCACATATATAGTCCAATATAAATATTTTTTATTAAAGCAATACAAGTTTATGATATTTTAATTTTAATGGTAAATAAACACATTAATAATGTCCTTATCATACCTGAGTGGATTTAAAAGGTAAAAATTTTAACCAAACAAATTTATTTATTGGTCATGACTCATAAAATATAGCTTGGTCATGTTCTAATGTTATTTTTCATTATTGTAATATTATTTTTACCATGAAATACCCTATTTACCGTTAACTGGTGTAAATAAAATTCAAAAGAAATTATTCACCAAAAATTATTTTGATCCTATTAGACCATATATATCACTTTAATTACAACCATGTATGTTATATTTTTTAAATTCAATTCACATAAGTAAAAAATTTACATTTAAATGAAAGAGTATGTTTTTATCTATAACTCAGTGTTTTTCACAATTCAATAAAGATTTAAAGTGTTCAGAAAAATTAAAATAAATCCCCCAAATATAATTTGAATATTTTAAATTCAAAAATAATTTCTATTTTACCTATTTAAAAACATATAAGATTCCTTAATTAATTTAAAATTAATTTTTTTCTAAACTAGAAAGATTGTTTTTAATATTTAAAAACTACCAAAAGATTGACATGTGCTTATATCAAATGACAATGTAAAATTACATCAAATGACCAAAATTGAATTAAATGATAAAAATAAAATCATATTAAACCTTAAAAAAATTAATGTACAATATAATCATATAAATAAATTACATGAAAAGACAGTTTTGACCTCAAATGCAGTATTTTTCACTATTAAATAAAAAATGAACATTATCAGAAAAATGACAAAAATTTTCCCAAAGTAAATATTGATGACCTACTTCTAAAAAATATGTTTATTTTTTCAAATGTATCATATAAAAGTGACTAAAAATATATTCAAAAGGGGTTCCCCATTAAAAGGTGGAAAACTACTTTTTAAAAATATTTGATTATTTAGGCTTAAAAGTCAATTAATTCTCATTTTAAGCCTTGAAATTTTATTGGATAAATCTAAATATATTTAATAAACATGTTTAATAATAATATGGTATGTTCTATTCATTCCATCCAATACAATGTCTTGGAATTAAACACCAATTAAAATAATTATATTAATATATTATTTTTTGGTATGACTCAACATTGTCTACAACGTAAGATTTTGGGGAAATACATTGATGTGTGTTGAGTAAACTATCTGAAAAAACGTCCCCTTTAACATTAAATTAATATCTTATTCATATGTATTAATATAAATAAAAATATTATTCTACAAATACTTGGGTCATTACAAAAACTAGTCAAGGAATATGATTTTTCCATACGTTACCACCCAAGAAAGGCAAATATGGTAGACAATTCATTGATCAGGATGGATTATAGAGATTTAAAAAAAGAGGATTCAATCAGAACTACTATTCATGGATCTAGTTTGTACGGTCATGGGAATTATCAAATAAGGTGAAACATCATTAACTTTTAAATTGGATTCCAAACCATCTTTATTATAAGGAATTAAATGGTATCATCTTAATGAAGAGAATATTCAAATAAAAATTAGATAAATTAATGGTGGTAAGTTGGTAGACTTTGTGTTTGAGGATGGAATTTTGAAATTATGGAAGAGGATATATGTTCCCTATATACTCGAGCTGAAAATGGAGTTATTGGATAGTGCCCATAGCGTGAATTTCTCTATACCCTGGTAGCACTAAAATGAATAGATATTAGAAGGAACATATTTAGTGGGAAAACATGAAGCATGAAACTGTAGATTATGTATAAAGATGTTTATTTTTTCAATAGGTGAATATTCAACGACAACATCCTAAAGGATTCATGCAACCTATAACCATTTCTACATGTAAATGGGATGAAATGATCACTTATTTTGTCTATGTAATTCCCAAAAATCTACTAAATAATGATTCCATATGAGTAATTATTGACAAACATACTAAATCTGCACATTTACTTGAAATAAAAGATGATTTTCCGAAGGATCTCCTTGTTGTTCTCTATATCAATGATGTTTTGAAACATTGTGTAGAACTTATCTCATTTTTCTTTGATCATGATCCATGTTTTACAAAAAAAATCTACAAAAGTCTTTAGAAATATTTTGACACTAAGATTCATTGGAGTACTTATTATCACCCACAAACTGACGTGAAATTAGAAAGGATGATCCAAAATTGAGATGAAATGTTGACATCATGATAACTTTATTATCATGGTATGTGGGATCAATGTATAACTTTGGTGGACATTTCCAAAAATATTAGTTTCTATTAAAATATTCAAATGTCCCCTAATGAAGCATTGTATGCAAATAGATGTCGTACACCAATGTATTGGGATGATGTTGTTAAAACAAATTGGTCCCATAGCCTATATAGAATAAAATAGTCAAGGTAAGAACTATTCCAACCCATATCAAAGTAGCTCAATTCATGAAAAAGAGCTATGATTCTAATCAAAGTATGTATTTAGACATTCTAGTGGGAGATCACGTTATAATAAAAGTATCTCAATTTAAAGGTGTTATATGATTTTGGAAGAAGGGTAACTGAGACCCATATATATTGGGCCATATAAAACATATAATGATAATTGTATTAGTGGCCTATTTCTTGGGAATGGTACCTAGCCATTGTAAAGTACAAAATATGTTCCATTTCTCATTATTGAGAAAGTACAAACTAAACCCAATGCATGTCCTCACTTTTGAAGGTATAGAATTGGAACCCGACTTATTGTACTGTGAAAAACCTTTATTGATTATGGACACGAAGGAATATGGGTTGATGAATCGGGTGACCTGACTGGTAATGGTACTTTGGAGAAATCATAAAATCATACAAGCAATAATAAATCATGATGATCATATGATGAAAAACTACTCAAATCATTTTATGAGCTATTATTCTGGAATTTTGAGGATGAAATTTTTGTACAAGGGGATAATTTAACACCCTATGGATTTGGAAATAAATTTTATATTGAATGAATCAAACATACAGTCACTAAAAACCACCCCATTGTTACAACCTAGCTATAAAACATAATTTTTCAAACTTTTTTTTTAAATTTCAACAAACAAACAAACACAGTTGCATTTAGTATGATATTTAGATTATGATAGAGTCAACATACATTTTTGGGAATAGTTATGTGACCCTTATGATTAGTAACATAAAAATATAAATATTAATATGAACCTTATGAATAGTTACCACACCCCTTAATGTTTAACTAAAATTTAGGGACCATAAAAATGAAATTGAAAATTTTATAAATTTATAATTAAGTGTTGGTATTTTTTTGAGTAATAAGTTTTTAATTAAAATTATAAATTAATAAATTAATGAAAATAATTTTCATTAAATTTATTCATAAATAAATATTTATTTTACATATTATTTTAGGATAATTTTATGAGACCTCAAATGATTTTTTAATTTATTATAAAATATGATTTAAATTTAGAATATGTATTTTTTCATGTAAATAATGATTATAATTAAAAATTAAATTTCACATATATAAAAAATTATATCTATAAGATTAGGGAAATTCATGAATTTTAAACATCCAAAAATGTATAGGGTGAATATTTGGAATTTTTCTAAAATATGGTATTTTAGGGTGAGTTGGGGAATATGTTAATTTATGATAAATATTAAATACTATATTTATTGAGTCATAGGTAATGTAATGCTAATGTAAGCACACTCGGTTAAAATGAATATTTATTTATTACAATTTGATTCCAAGTAATGAATACTATCCATAGTCTTGAATTCGAAATAATTAAATAATTAATAAAATAATTACAAATAACACCGGTGCTACATTATAAAATCCACACTTCACTACATTTTGTCTAAACTCATTTCAAACATTGTGCCTTGTAAAAAATCTATTAAAATATCCTCCCATGATAATCCCTATTTCCATAATCTCTTTGTCTCTTAAAAAGTCAAAATCCATTTCTCAAAAGAGGCTATCAAGGATGATTAATTCAAGAGGTAAATTCTAGTTTTCATTTCTTTAATTTAATTTCATATTCTATTCTTTATTTTTCATTGCATACATATATTACTAAAAATTTTATGATAAATACAGTACCATAAATGATCTTTAATTTTTTATTATAATTTACCAATTCAACATCATCACTCATTTTCCCTCCACTTATACTACAAATGAAAACACAATCTGATATGTGTTATTTTATCACAATCAAGGACAATGAGTATTCAGCTTCTATGATTGTCTTCAATTCTGATCATGAAACCATTTTTATGGTAGAATAATATTTTTATATATTTATTATATCCTATTTAATGTTTTGGGAATCATTTTTGTACACATGGTATTAATTTATAAAACAAAATGTGTTCATGGTGATCGAAAAAAAACAAATTAATCCAAGCGTTTGACATTAAAAAATTTCTAATGATTCACCGGCACCCAAAGTAACTAAATGAAATAAATGAACATATAACCTTTTTTATGAAAATTATTAACATATAAAATCAATACTGAGATTGAATTCACATTTTACAATAACATTAATACAAGTGAACCAACCATGTAAACTAATGAAATTAGAACTCACAAACGATGATATTGAATCTCATCAACAGTAAAAATGACCTTAAATGAAAATAATAAAATGATAAAAATAAAACAAATGTCTAATATATACTGATTTAACTTTTCAATATGTATAATTTCATATTATAGGACCTTAAGTACTTGAGTGGAACATATTCTGACATTAGGTTTGTGTTTTCTACCTGAACATACATTTTTCATTAGGGATACTCTTCTTTTCTACATATCTTAATGAAATTATTATTGGTAATTTTTCCCTCCACATAAATCCAGTGTGAATTTTATATATATATGTACTAATAAGAATTATTCATCATTTTTTGGGGGCTTTCATTTTTTTAAAGGGTCATTCAAAAAAATTTCCTATAAACAAGAAAATTTCAAGGGAATTTCTCGAATCCTTGACTATTTTTAAGGGTAATCTATAATATCAATTTAGAAACAGTTATTTTTTCAAAATAAATCATTCATATATGAATATATATTGTAATTCACTTCATGTTTTATGCAAATATTTATCCCAAATACTCTTACATTCTATGTAAAAGATTATTTATCTCCTGAATTTCAAGATGATTTTATAAGAGTATTTTCATCAATTTCATCTCACATTATTATTATTATTATTAAATGGGTTTAATTTTTTCTAATATTATCCTCCATGTTTTTTTGATTGGTTTATGATAGGTTTGATGGATTATGTGCTACCATGAAACAATTCACAATATTACTCAGAATGGTTACTTTTTATGTTTAATATTTGGGGAATGTTATTTACATTTCATATGACAGTTTCAATATTAATGTATATGTTTTTTATGTTTATCTTCATTCATATGATGAATGAATTGGAAATATTAAGTGATGGTTGGGTCCCTCTATATCCCCTCGATGCATCAGTAGGAATCATGTGACGAAACAAAATCGGGTTTTGGCATAGGCCTTACCCATGTATTTTCAAATGTCTTGGTTGCGGAATCAATGATATGTTCTAGTTGTTAGTAATTATGCATTACCTCATAATGAAAATAGATATAGACAGGAAATGTGATTATTCGACTAGTAAAATATACATGGTTATGATTTAAGTAATTATTTATTTATTTTTGATTCATGTTATACTACGTTGAAGTATAATTTTAAAGGAATGAATTTTTAGTTATTCCTCATTCTTTAATGTTTATGATTACATACTCTTTCGAAAAATTTCTCTCCCTTACGAAGAATCCGAGCTCACCCATTTCAAACAGTTTATTGTTCCCTAGATGTGAAGAATTATATGATGAATTACTTGTAAGGATAATCTAGGATATTATGTGTGACTTTAAATAGATGTTATGTTGTATTTTCTTTCATGTTGTAATAATGAAATAATATATGTATCTTGTTTTCTAGAGTTACTAAACTGATCATTCCTTCTATAAATGAATTCATTGTTTATATACCAATTTAATAAAATAAGGCATCGGCTCTAGGAAACTAGGGATGGGTCCTTAAAACATTTATTGAATCTTATATTATATATTATTAGGGAAAACTGTTTTAAAAATATTTTGAAGTTTATTTTAAATGTTTTCAAGGAAAATGATTTTCAAAATATTTTCAATATTATTTTATATGTTTTCAAGGAAAATAATGTTCCATAAGTTTTCAATATTCTTTTATAAAATTTCAATGAATTTTTTTTTGAAAATGATTTTAACCCTTATTTAAATGTTTCAAGGATATTTTATAATAAATTTTTTTTAAAATTTTTTTATGTTTTTTAAAATAAATATTCAAATAGAAACGTTTATTTTACCAAAAAGAACAAAAAAAAATTTAGATATTATTTGTTATCTTGCATTAAATTCAAAGATGTTATTTATTCCCTTCCAAAAAATTATGTAAAGGATCCATTCATATTCTTTATCTGAATGGTTTGCGTTTTTATTGAATGATGTTTTGTAACCTATTTATTTCTCGGGTTACAAGAACCAACTTCTTTTTAGGAGTTATATAAACATAATTTAATTTAATAGTTATATGAACCTACTTATTTTCACAGGTTATATTCTTTTGAAATGATTCTAAAAACAAAATTTTATCACATGTTAATATATTATTATTGGTTTATGGAACGCATTTATTTTTTTGATTTCTGATAGGATGATTAGGAACCCCATATATTTTTATGTGTCATGATATGAGGTATGTTTTATTAACTTGTGTCACATGTGTGAATAATATTATTAAGAGATTGGTGGGACATATATCTCCCTCAAATACAATGGGTAAATATATATATATATATATATATATATATATCTTTATATAATTATTTCAATATAGTTGACATGATTTATCCTCAATGGATTTATTCAGAATCCTGCCCCATTACAGGGAAAGGGCTACGACTAGGGATGTTGGTATGACCCACCCATTACGTGAAGTCTCCATGAAGATGGAAGATGGGAAACCTGATAAACTGTGAGAATATGAGAATGAATAATCCAATATGTTAATATGGGGATACCCAGTCCTATAAAAGTAAACGACTACAACTAGGGATGATGGTGTGTCCCACCCAGTTGGTGTAGTCACTGTGAACAAATATGATAGAGGAACATGATCCACTATGGGAAGATGGTGAAACCCAGTCCACTCTTGAGAGATTGGGAAACTAGATCCATTGTAAGAAAATATTTGGTACTGGGGATGGTGGTGTGTCCCACCCAGTAGGTGAAGTTCTAATTAAGTTCCACAATATGTTCTATAAATGCATCTTGACTTATATGGATTGATATTACCTTTTTATGTGTATTCCACACATCCATGTATTATTTCAATATTTTGCTTTCATGGATTATGATCATGTTTCACTTATGGTTCAGGTCTTCAAAGCTGATAATTATATGTCATTATTCATTTTTATGATTTTCAGGGTATGAAATTTTAATGTTATTATCACGTTCTAATACCCTTATAATCATGTATATGCTTACATATCTCCCTTGTTTACCCTGGATAAGAAACTAAGATCACCCCTTTTTATGATTCCTTCCCTAGGTTATGATGATATATTTGAGGTATGATATGTATAACAGTGGTTGTAGTCTTTAAAAATGTATTGGGAGATAATTTAGTTTAGTCATGTGTCAGTTTTTACCTTTCCATGTTTTCAAATGCACTAAAAAACACGATATTTGAGTGTTAGATTATGTAATGTATTATGTATTTGCAAAAAAATTATGTAATAATACTAGGTTGTTACATTTCATTTTGGATCTAGGTTTAGTCAACCTTTATAAACTAGGATGAAAATACTTTAGTGAGATTCCTAGGAATATTTCAAATGATATGGGTGGAATATATATAAGGCCAGATTAAGGGTGAGGAAAAGTATTGGAAAATGTCAGAGAATACTGGTAAACCAATGAGTGGGTGGTTACCTATCAATAGATCTCTATCAAGATACCATATTTGGACCTGGTTTTGGTATAGATGAATGTAGGAGTAATAACTCTGACATGTGGTAATGATCTTGAGTCGAGCATAACCTGGTACATGACTGCATGCCTTACTACATGCCTGATTTTAATCTCTCTTGGGATATTTATTAGAAATTCACAAAATCATAATGAACCATCCTGAAGAATTTATAAATAAGTTTTTAGTTAATAACATAGTATACACCTAATTTTTCATATATTATAGAAGGTGAAATAATTTTGGAATCTTACAAGTGGGTTTTCATGATTATGTGGATCCTCACAATGAAAAATATTTCTTACTCAATGATTTTTGGTTTAATTAAATTGTGGGAACAAAAAGTAACTAGCATTATAATGAATGCTAAAGGTAATATTCTGATGAGATATCCAATGTGATGTTCACTGGAGTGAAGGATGTTGTAATCCTTCTCAATCAAATTTTCAAGAACATGAATAACAATGTATACCTTATATAACTCTTGGACTCACCCATGAAGATAAGTGAATATATTGATAAGATTTCAAGTAATTTAGATGATCAAGGAATGAAAATTGAGTTTCCTACATGTCCAAAATGTGGGGTGAAACACACCACATGAATGTCTCAGAAAAACATGATGATTTTTTTCTATTGAAAACATGGTCCTGAAGTAAGTAACTATTAAGGGAAAATGGGAAATTTACATAACACAGTGGATGGTAATGTTGGCCTCCATAAGGTATTATTAATTTATTACTACATTAATTGTGAAATGTATGGGCTTTATGGAAATTGACATCCTATGTGGAAGTCTCATGAATAAAATAAACAATGTGGTAGAGGTAATGGTTTTTTTACAGATGAAAAAGAGACCATGAACGATATATGAAAGGGTTGTGTAGGTCAATTATTTTTTAAGTGTGATTAAATTAATTTTGATAAATCTTAATACAAAATTCATATTTCATATTCTATGAATAAGGTAATAAGATATTAGTTTATGGAGACACAGTAATGGTTTGAGAATAATTTTGTATGATTTAATTGTAGATGTTATGGAATTAAAATATTATATTATAAAATTCATGAAATATATATGTTTTTTCAGTATAATTATTTCATTTAATATTTTAAATTATATTTTTAATGTTTTCAGTGATGTTAAAGTATGATTCCCTAGAAAAGTGATATTTTTATTAAGGGAAGGATGCCCTTATTTTATTTATAATTTTGAGATATTGATGTTTGGATAATGATATATTGGATATGAATATATAAATTAGATGACACTGATTAACTTAGAATATATAAAGGACTAGATGGAAATGTAGTCAATGTTTTGAGGAATAATGTTTAAAACTTCTTCAATTTAATTAATTTATCCAATAAACATTATAATATAGAATGTTGCATGTTTTCAATAAGGATTTACTTTAATTATGTACATTACCATGTTTCATGGGAACAATTGATGAAATTATTAACATGTTTTGTATGTGATAGATAATTGATACTAAATCATATATTTTTTATCAATGTTGAGCTGATTTTGAGAAATTTAGTGACCTTCTAGCTAGATCACTTGATTTTCATATTTCAGATGTGTTATAATATTAACCGTTTATGGAATTTTTAAGTTAAACATTAGATAAATATTGTGAGATTAAAGTATTATCTCACTAGAAGAGGATTTTTGAATATTTGATAACCTATTTTAAAAACATTAGGATGATGGTAAATGAATATAGATTATATGACATATCATGGATCTCATGATCTGTTAGTTCTTTAAAACTGAAAATTTCACATTCATTTATTGAGAAATAGGAAAACTATGAATGGTTCTTGACCTGACAAAACGGTTTGATTTTACTTATGAATGAGAATTAAATCAAGTAGGTAAAACTTCCCAATACAATTCTTTAACACTAAGGAATTAATATTGAATCCAAAAAGGTTATCCTAGAACCTTTTTGTTGAATCAAACAGCCCCTTCGATCATCTCGGATTTATCAATGTGTGATTGTTAACTTTCTACTATCCTTGTTCTCCATCGCTCTCTTCTAGAAAATCATAGTTATATTTGTGTCTCATGGCCATGTTTTCAGTTCCCATCTATGTTCTCTTATATGGAATCCTAGTTATGTGGTACTTTAGGTAATCGTTATGTGTACAAATTTACCTTTTTAAATTTAATTTTGATTTTAATTTTTACAATGGCGGTTTTTATGAATGTAACATTCATGTAATAAAAAATTGATGAACCAGCCAAGTTTCTTATGGTGAAATTCATTTTAATGTGGGGTAGAATGAAAAACCTGTATTTTTTGTGAAATATTTTTTCATATTAATTTAATATTTTTCATATTTTTCATTTCATTCAAAAATGAATATATTATTTATTATACATTAATGAAATAATTTTTTCTTTCATACACTAAACAAAAGATATAGATTATCTTATCCTACACACAACATCGACATGTTTTGTGTTACACATAGTGTTGAGTTTCTACAAATCATTAATTTATTGTAATAATTATTTAAATAGTATCTATTATAAAATAGCCTTTAACATAGTAATAATAATAGTAATATATTATTTTTAAATATTATTTATGATAATTTTACATCAAAAAATAATAATGATAATAATGCATAAAATATGAGTTTCAATTTGTCGGATCTAATGAGAAATGTGGAAATAAATATTAAACAATAACATCTCAAAAAATCTGAAGAAGCATCCTAGAAATTTCCTCAAATGGATGGTAAAATAATAAAAGTTGGGGAGATAAGACCATAAATCTCATGAATTTACAACATATATCAAGATTTAGCACAATATAGTGGATGAAAAAAGAGATTCACCCATGGTTAAATGCTTCAAATGTAGGGAGAGGGGCACTTTGTATGACAGTTCCCTAAACCTAGACTCCTCAAGGGTAATCATGTAATCAACCCCAAAAAAATAGATAAAGGGAAATAATTTCCAATCAATACTACTAAGGCAGTGCTTTAAAATTGTGTTGAGATAGGTATGCTGGTTATTCATTCAAGAATAGTGATTATTCTATTTGAATATGGTTCTACAAATTCATTCATATCATGCATGATTAGTAGAACAATTTAGACACCACCTCAAAATATGGTGGTTAGTTTATGTATGAGAATAAAAAATGGAGAAATTATTTCATCCAAAGTGTATAACTCCAACATAATTAATGTTTGTAGATAAAAACTCTCATTAAATATGTTCATACATTCTTCGGTGGAGTTTCCATCTATATTGTGAATTGATTAGCTATCATTATTCTAAGAAAACATCAACTGTCAGGAAAGGGAGATTACTCTTCATATCCCAAGTCATACTCTAATTCAATACAAATGTAAGGAGGAGGAATAACATTCATTAGATATATCATATCATGTGTTGATATTAGTTCCTTATGAGTATGTATATCTGGCCCAAATATTTGAGACGATAGAGAGAAACATGATCAAATACATTCCCGTTGTGAGGGACAGAACTGATGTGTTCCCTGATGAATTTCCTAGTCTACCTCCTAACTGAGAGGTTTATTACTCAATTAAAAAATTATTTGATATCTTAATATATGAAATACATCTTATATATGGCCAACATTGAGTTGGAAGAACTAAGGAGGTAGTGACAAGATAATATGTAAAAGGGTTTTACATTCCCAATTGTCTCACCATGGGGTGCACCAGTCCTACTCGTCAAGAAAGAAGATGGATGAATGTGCCTCTCCATTTATTATTATGATATCAAAAAAATCATGACCAAAAAAAATATCCCCATCCACAAATTAATGATTGGTCTCACCAACTAATTGTGGGAAATTATTTTTCTACGGTGAACCTTCAGTCAGGATATCACTACATAAAGTTGAGGAAGGAATACACTCTTAATATATCTATTATAGTGAGGTATAAAGACTATGAGTTCATAGTGACTTATTTCAGACTCACTAATGCTTCATCAGTATTCGGGGACTCAATGAATAATTTATTCTTGAGATTACCCTGACAAATTTTTGGTAGTCTCTACTGATTATAATCTCTATTACTCCAAGAGAAAAGTGGTACATGTGGAGAATTGAAATAATGTGATAAATATATTGATAAGGGAGAAAAGTTTTGAATACTATAGTAAATGGGACTCCTGGATGGAGGATGTATCATTATTGGGACATTTTATAACCTGTGAAAGAATATATATATAGGCCCTTCTAAGACAAATTAAATCAAAGAGTGTCCCAAGACAACATCTGTAATAGATATTTGTAGTTTCCATTTCCTAGCTCGGTATTACAGAAAATTTGTGACGAAATCATCATGATTCTCAAATCAGATAACCAATTTGACTAAAAATGGAATGATGTTTATATGGACCAGTTAATGCATGGACTAGCTCAAAGAGTTGAAAAACAGTTTTATCACTATACTAGTGCTCACACAACCGTCCTGTGGGGTACTATTTGTGTTGAAAATTATTATAAAAAGAAAGGATAAGGTTTGGTACTAATTGAAAATTATAAAGTGACATCATATTCATCATGTCAGTTTAAATTTCATTATCAAAAGTATCCCCTGTGTGATCTAGAGTTGGAGAATGTGATCTTTACATAGAAAATCTAACAGAATTGTTTGTATGGAGAGAGGTGTGAGATATATAATGATTAAAATAGCATAAAATATATATTAACATAGAAAGAGATTAATATTCTATAGAGAAGACGGTTAGAGCTCATTAAAGATTATGATTACTCAATCTACTACCATTCTAGTCGGTGAAATAATGTGGAAAATGCTCTAAGTATAAAGGACCATACATCTTTATTAAAAATGAGAATTTAGAAGGGTAAAATATTTTAAGAGTTGAAAATAATGGATATGGGAATTATTATGTAAGGAAAATCATCAATCCTTTTTCATGTGATTTATCAACTGTAACTCATAGAAAAAATAATGGATTCTCAGAGAAATGACGTGATATTCTAAAAATTACATAAGGTATTATAAATGTGAAATCCTTATATTTCCAAATGGATTATAAAGGAGTTATGATATTTGTGTCACAATTATGTGTACCATTCATCCTCGAGATAATAAAATCCCTTTTTAATGACACACATTGCTCAACCATCCCTATTCAACTTGGGATCATAAAGATGGATCTAGATCTCCAAGGGAAATGTTTGTGGGAAAATATAGAGAAGGATATCACTGAATATACATCGAAGTGCCTGAAATATGAACTAGTGATCGATCAAAGTAATAACTAATAGGGGATGATGAATCCATTTCTCATACCAACATGGAAATGGGAAAACATCCCAATGGACATTATCACGGGACTTCCAAAGACATCTGGATGGAATAATGTTATATGGGTTATTGTGGATCATCTTATAAATATTGATTAATTTATCATAATTATAGAGGACTTTACACTAGATAAACTATAAAAATATAAATTAAAGTAGTGGTAAGGATAAATGTATTACCACTATCGATTTTATCTGATTGGGATCCATGATTCACTTTCATGTTCTCAGAAACCACCAACATGCTCTGAAAACTAGGTTGAATTTTATTACAACCTATCATCCTAAGACTGATGTCCAATCTGAGTGAACTATTCACACACTAGAATAAATACTCAGATCATCTTCTATGGACTTCAATGGAAGAATGGACCAAAATCTATGTCCAGATAAAATATCATAAAAAAAATTTCCACTAAAGCATCTAAATGGATCCATATAATACCCTTCATGGGAAATGATTTAAAACATTGGAATGCGAGGATAAAGTTGGTGAACATAAGATATTATGACCTAAAATTTTCAAAGAAAAGGTGGAGATGGAGAAAATCATTTTGTATCACATCAAGGCATCCCGAAGATAAAAACATTTCCATGTAGAGAATCATCGATGGGATAGAGAGTTTAAGCCTGTAAACATTGTATTCCTTTATATATCTCCCTGTAAGTGGACCATGATATTTGATAAGAATGTAAAGCTAAGTCCCAGGTATATTAGACAAATAGAAATTACTAATAGATTTGGAGCTATGCACCATCGACTTGCACTCCCACCAACCATGTCTCAATTACATTATTTATTCTATATATCCCTCTTAAGGAAATACGTACCAGATCCCTCGCATGTACTGAATCCATATATGGAATAGTTGTAAAATGATATATCTTATATGAAAAATCAAATGAATATCTTGGAACATATAGATAATGTTCTATGAAACATGAATAATCAGCAGGTCAATGTACCATCGATGAAGCATAACTATGAATAGACAACATGTGATATAGAATAAGTGATGAAGCAGAAGTATCCTCACTTATTTTCACTATATTATGTAAAACAAATTTTATTTTGAAATGTCATAAAGAGGGAAAAATGTAATGACCCAAAATTCTATCAATGGAAATTTCATTATTATAATTATCTCATATAATATAATTAACATATAACCACATATATATCACAATAAAAAAATTATAAATGATGATTGAATGAAATAAAATAATTTTTCAAAAATTATGTAACATATTCTGATAGAATAATAACTTGAACATTGGCATAGTAACATGAAAATGAAAAATAGTAATTGTTCCTATAGGATTGTATCATCATCTTTTAAAGCATAAAAAATTTGGGAATCTTATGGAAGAAAATTTAAAATATTTATATCATTAAATAAGTAAATAAATATTTTAAAAATTATCATTTTTGTATTTGTATTATTATAAGTTATAAATATTTATTAATAATATTATAATGAATATAATTATTTAAAATAATGTATATTTTCATTAAATGAACTCAAAATTAATATTATGTGGTCATATAATTATATGATAATATTTCGAGACGTTACACAATTTCTTGAAGTGTTATAAAATCAGTTATAAATTTATAATAAGATTTTTTTAAGTAAACAATGAATTTCATTAAAAATAAAACTTCTCATATTTAGATTCTTTTTTCATAAAATGGAATTCATTTTTTTGATTCTAAATGTCAAAAAATGGTTAGGGTTTTGTTTTGTGATTTTTCTAAAATACATGAATTTTAGTGAATAGTAACATATGATAATGTACGATAAAAGAAAAATACATAAATTGTTGAGTCATATATGATTTTATTCAAATGTAATCGACAAATATAAAACACCCCTTCTATATTTGTAATATATTTAATTATATAGATTAAAAAATTAATAGTCATGAGCTAAAACAATTAACTTATGATAGAAATAATAAAAAACCTCCACCTCCACCCCTCACCCCCAATTATTCTCACACCATTAATGATTTTAGCCTTGTCCATGTTCTGACCAATAAAATTCCCAAGACCCTCCCCCAAATCCAGGATCTCATGGTGTCATAAAAAGACAAATCACTTTTCTATAATGATGTTCTCTAGGAGGATAAATTCAAGAGTCAAACACTCTTTCTTTTCCATTTAATTTATTTTCATTTTCATTTATTGTCTAACAATATCCCAAAATACAGAAAACCTTGAGGCATGATAACTCCATTATTTTAATATAATTTTATTTTATTATCATAAAAGAATAATTAATCTTCTAATCTATTCCATTTTCCTTTCTGTCTAAAAATGAAAATATTGTCTCTGGTGTAATGATTTGACAACACTATGGATGATGTGTTTTGTTGTTTTTCACTTTTTCCTTCATGTATGGTCATAAAACCATTGTAATGGTTGAAAGAGATTTTAAAATTTATTTTATGACACAATTCATCCTATATAACTAATATATATATACATAATACTAGATGATAAAATAAAACAGGTTCGTCGAGATTGAAAACAGCCAAAATTGACATAAACAATTATCATTAACTATTTATAAAATAATAAATCCTCATACCATATATAAAAATGATGTATAAGATAAAATAATCATTACATTTAATTAATAACAATTAATTCTAATTCTAGTTAACTATTCAACTATGAAATTAACATCCACACTGATAGACAAGCGAACCAATCATGAAAACCAAGAAAATCAACACTTCATAATGATGAAATAAAACACTAAAATTCATAAAATATAACATAAATTAACATATTAAAACTATAATGAATATAATACACCTATTAATGGTTATATATTTTTTAATTAATGAATTTTATTATTATCCTTGATAATAAAATGATGAAATTATTCAGACATAAGTTTAAGGGAATTCTTGATCCCAAATCTATTTCTTCGAGTATTCCCTCTTCCACACCATTTTCAGTATGGATGTTACATTAATGTTAATTAAATTTATTTTCTTTATCCTTTCATAAATTTTATATATATACAATTCTACAAAATATTTTAATGAAATTTTTGATCATTTTTTTCAAAATAGCCCCTCATTCTATCAATACATCGTTTACTTCACGTGAGATTGTTTCATCTTCCCTAAATATTGATGATTGTTATTACAATTATGTTATTCCTTATTTTATTTGAGAAGCCCAAAGTTTAGGAATGTATTATTTAGGAAATTAAACCCATTCCAATCCATGGGTTATTTTATATATGTGATTGATATACTTTCTATGTTTAATGAATGATAATGTAAATGTTATGATGTGACGTGTACACCAAGAATTATATAACACATTTAAAGGATATGATGTGATAGTTTCACTCTGAACTATGTATAACTCCAATTCATCAGGTAATATGATTTATCTCATTTCCAAATGTGAAATATGCATGAACATCCTGCTAGAATTTTTCTAAACATTGTGTCGTATTTGACAAATAAGTCATGAAGGTTCATTTTAATGCATTCCAACATTCAATGACATTATATAATAATTCTTGTCACATTTATTTTTATGTTAAATTGATTATATTCTAATGATGATTATTATGCTCACCCATTTATAATGCCTCTTAATTCATCCTCTTGCTAGGATTTTAACTCACCCTTTTCTTGATGAATAGCCTCAGGTAAATACTTTTAATAAGTATAACAGAACGACTAATAAAAAGTTAGAAGATAATGAATTAAATAAATTTTTATGTTTTATTTTTTAAAAGTTATGTATGTTTATACTTTTCTCAAAAAACTAAACCTTTCTATTCTAGTTGTGACACATGTTTATGTTTGATTATCTTTAAAATGAATATTGACGCACTGTAACACCCCAAGATTTTACGAAAAATATTCGTTTTAATATCATTAATGTCTTGTGTTATACGCTACACCAAAAGGAGCTTTCACAAGACGCATCTCTAACTTGGCTTGCATTACACGCAAGCGCAACCTTCCATGATAGCGGGTGTTGTACGCAATACCGAGTTTCGCTAAATAACGATATGCTATTAAAATATTATTAAAACTAGCCATTATGAATAGTAATAACAACTTTTTGAAATTTTGTAAATTTTATTTTTTAAAATGGACTTCATTTTTGGATTTGGAATTTCGAAATTAGCTTAGGGTTAAATTTTGGTACTTTTCGGATAATTATCATTTTCTGATGAATAGTGAAAATTACTAAATTTTAATTAAAAACAACCATTTTAATCAAAATAATTAATAAGGATAAATTATTAATTTGTGTGGTTTTAAAATATATTTAGAATATATTTTTACAATTTAATACAATTTTGATCATTGGATGTAATTTCACATTTAAACCAGACATAAACAAGTGTCAATCTTTTGATAATTATTATCTCTTAAGAACACGCTATTTGTTTTGAAGACAGGAATTAATTCTTAAATTAAGTAATGAAACTGATATGTTTTGAATTTGGTAAAATAGACATAATTTTTTCAGTTCATAATATCAAATATAGCTTCGGCCTAATTTTTGGTATTTTTCTAGAAACTTTCATTTTTTTGATGAATAGTGAAACCACTAAGTGGTAGTTAAAAAAATGAATTTTTCATAAAACTTAATTTTACCACTTCTGTGAGTGGAATTTCAAAAATTAGAGAGACATGGTTGATGTCAGTAAGTAAAATGTGGTTCAATGAGATGAAAATAATTTTTGATGAATAGTAAATTTTTTCTTTTCTTTACCACGGTTAAAAGTAAATAGGTTAATTAAGGGTAAAAATGATATTATTATTACCCTAACACATGTCCTAATTCTATTTGATAAGTTTAATTCGTCCAAAAACAACCTTAGGAATAAAATATGACCATTTAGGCCCACTTGGATTAGATTAGGACATTTCTTATTAGTTTATTTAAAGAAGGGTTAAAATAGTTAAAATCAAAGTTTAATAAGTATATAATTTTTAATATAGGGTTATACATAAGATAAATTCGACTATAAATATTCATTAGAAAGATAAAAATATTTCCTACATAATAGTATTTTCTTTGTAATTTTTAGACATTAAATAATTTAATTTATTTATGACACAAAGATGATGTAGTAATTATCTTATTAATGAAATATTGACATAATTGATGTTATAAATACCAAAATAAATGTAATTTGAGACTTTTTATGAATTCCACTAAATTAATAGGTTAATATGACATGTTATTATTGATTTAATTAACTGTTTTAGAACTAATCATTCTGTTATTAGTTTCACAAAAATCAATTACTAAATAGTGTCAAAATTGACATAAAATAGTTTTTAAAACAAATATTATATTATTAATTGTTATTTTATTCCTAAAAATCTAAGGTACAGCAAAATGACTTAGATAAGGTTATATATATTAATAATGAACACCTTTGGGTTCATTTGGCTTGTTATAGTAAGTTTATTAACATTATAGTGTAAGAAAACAAAAAGACACGGTAAAAGTAAAATTATCTAACTTAAAGTTAAATATAAATGATAAGGTTAAAATAGGGACCTAAACTTGTCTAAATTCTATTGGATGAGATTATTTCGACCCATCCCCACATTATCATTGAAATAAATCAATTTGGAGCTATTTAAAACCGAATTTCACTTTATAATAAAATAAACTTTTTAGTTATTCCAAAGGTGCCCCTCTCCTCTCTTATAAAAGGGCACCTCCTCCCTCTCTTCCTCACACCACATTGGGCCTTAAAGCTCGTCCAACCCCTGACAAATTCTCTTCTCCACTTACCTAGAAACATACTAGAGGTCCTGGTCCTCCTCAAAGACCAATTTTAGTTCCCTAAGTGGAGGACTCAAAGAGGCATTTCAAAGAAGAGGTAATGTCTGTTACCGATTCTTTCAACTTTATTTATTCTTCCACTTCTTCTTATTAGGTTGTTTCATTATGAAGTAATAACATCAGTATCACTCATATACTGATATGTTATTATAAGTATGAAACAATCCTATTTCAACATTTATCCATCCTACGGAAAACGAAATTATCGCGCATGCGTACGTACGAAATACCATCTCCACGTCGTGGTGTAATCTATTTTCCACCACCACCTTACTTGGATGGGTATAATGGTGTACATAATAACTATATATGATTATTGTAAAGTTATATTGATTATGAAATAGTATACATACACTCCAATACCATCCCATGATCATGAGAATGATATCATCGCGAGTGCGTACGTACGGACTACTGTCTCCACGACGCGATGAGATTCATTGTCCGCAATTAACCGTTCATGAATGATTATAAAGTATATATAATAAGTAATCATGAAATATATGACATAATAATGATACTGGATTTATGCGTATATATATGTATGTCATCTACTTAATTCCATTCAACTCAATAAGGAAAAGAAAACAGCGTTCATGCGTACGTACGACCTACCGTCTCCATAACGGTGTATTTCATTCCACTTATTGATCTATTATATATATGTATATTCTGAATATATATTATATATAAATCATGTTTTATATTCTGTAATTAAGTAATCATGATCTAAGTAATCATATGAATAATTACAAGTCAAAACACGGACGACAAATGAAATGATTATACCCAAAACGCTCTTTAACATGGAATTTAAAAAAGAACTGGTAAAATAATGTCATAAGTGAACCATATATGATATCATAAAAATATGTATGATTCTGGAATAAGTCAATAACATTATTTAAATCATTATACATGAGGTTCAGACACTTACGAAGCAAATCGGACCTAAGGTAAGGGATAATTGTGCAAATATCATTTTTATTTGAGATTGCTTATTCGTAAGTATTTACTGGGGATATTCCTATCATCAATGTCCATGTTTTATAAAAGTGTATTCATGTATTGTTTAATGTCCTTTTTATCGTTTTTTACTTTTACCCCATGGTATAGAAGGAATCTTTCTTTTATTTACCCTACAAGGTACTTTTTGACTTTTCCGACAAAAGTACGAGAAGAATGTTTTTTTAACATACACTACATGAAAGGATTTTTATGGTTTTATAAAGCATTATTTTAATGAAGATTCCTCCAAAAGATTTCATGAATATTTTCAACAAAATCATTTTCTTATAAAATTAAATGGAATTTTGTGAAAAGAAAATGATTTTCAAGATGAAAGGATATTTTCCTCAATAATTAATTTCAAGTGCTTTATCAAAACCATTTTCCATCTAAGATGACATTATTTAATATGTGTATGTTTAAAGTATCATGTATCTATGATTTACATGGTTTCACTTTTCTTATTATGAAATGATATCCATTTCTTTTATATGGATTATGTGATGATGGGATGATGTTTATGAAACCCATTTTATTTATTGAGTTATTATAATGGATGTATGTTTATTTTGTGGAAAAAGTAAGAATGATTTCATTATTAGATGGGTGGGACCTATATCTCCCTCAAATGCATTGGGTACAGATTTTATATCTCATGAGATAGACATGGCTGGAATGGTAAGTTAATCTGGTTCAGTGTTAGAGGACTGAAACGAGGAGTGAACTCGATTTAGAAAGGGACTTTGTCCACTAAGAATGTCTTGGCAGAAATGCCTTGGCTACTATGGAAATCATGAAATGTGCCAAATGGTTACCACAATTACATGTTTTACTCCCATGTTATTTTATCATGATTAATGTTTCTTTATGATATATGTCTTACGTACTTCAATGTTTTATGTCATTTCTCAAGCTTTTAAACATTATGTTCATGTTTTTAAGTTCAAATGTATATGATTTGTTTTATTTTATCCATGCTTACCCATACTGAGCATTTGAGCTCACCCTTTATATGTTTTCTTTTCCCCAGGATATAAAGAAAGGTTTTAGGTAAAAAAAAGGAAGATCATTATGGGAGATGTTGAAGATTTTTCACCACGATTAGAAGATTATATTCTGAGTTTCCAAATACACTATACTATTACGTTCCTTGTGTGTGTGTTTTTTGTTATGTACTAAGTATTCTGCAAAAGTAATGTAATGTCCATGTACGTTAAGATTCGGGTCTCTACAGTTGGTATCAGAGGAAAGGTTTAGTCAACCTTTGGAAACTAGGATGCGAAAATGTTAGTGAGATCCCTAGAGATATTTCTAAGCTATGTCTAGGGATATCCCTAAGGATAAGTATACGTATAGGATATAGTCCTAGAACTACGGTAACAATATTAGAATTTAACATATGATGTTAGATATTGAGGTTTCTCCCCCTTTACTATGTTGTTTTCTCTAGCATGATTTTTTCCTCTCACAGAATTCTTTTTGTGTTTTAGTTAATGGAGGGAACCAGAATGAATTTGGTTAACATTCAATCCAATGGAAAAATTGGTGACTATGAGCAACAAAATTGTGTAATTCCTAGAGAGAAAGAAATTGTGATTATGCTGAATCTGTCATCGCGTATATGATTAACAAGGTGAAATTTAGTGGTATGACTAATTCATCAAAGAAGAGGAAGATAAACTATTATGTATGTTCGCATGTTGAGGAGAATAAAGAAAGGAAGATTGTGATTTCTAAAGAAGGGAAGAAGAACCTTGAGGAATACCTCAAATGGAGGGATCGATGTTATCTGTGTGGAGAAAGGGGTCATAGAGTGACAGACTATTATGGAGTTCAATGTATTATTTGTGGAGAACATGGGCATTACCCAACTCAATGCCCTGACCTAAAAAGTTACTTCTAAATCAAGGAGGAACTTATTCCAGGACAATAATTGAAGAGGATGGATTGAAGTGTTTTTGTATTGGTATTCAAGAATAATGTTGTTGAGGTACTTTTATTGTGTATTAGAATATTTTTGTATTATTATATTGTGGTTTTCAATAATTTTAAGGTACCGGTAACCATGAAAAGTGATTCAAATATTTTGGAAAGCAGATGATATGTGCATAATGAAGGAGAAAATGAAATTTTTGACAGTATTCATGAGCTCATGATTGATATAAGGACTAAGTGAAATCATGGTTTGAGTATATAGAATTTTGTGATTTTGGTATGTGGTAAGAGATAACTTTTAACAACATTCATGTTTTCAATAAGGTTAAATGGGTATTCATTTTTCAAGAGAATACAAGATTAGGTTATTCACATGTTTGTCATTTTACCAACAAGATATATCTTATGATATATGGGGGATAAATGATGGAATTCACGTGATTGTTATGTGACATTTCAAGTAATCATTTTCTATATACTATGAGCTTGGACCGAATTATTGTATATAAGCCTAAAGATTGGAATGGATCATGTTAACCATAAGTTAGTATTGTTTAAGGATAGAACTTTTTTTGATATTATTTATGTAATGTAGTTTTAGAAAAATGACAACCTGCAGGATGGGCGACAGCCCATCGCGTTGGACAAGGCTGTGGGAATCGAACCCACAACCGAAGTGCGACTAGCCTTTATCGCCCACCACTGGCCTACAGGAAGTCCCTATTTAGTATAAACTAGTTTTATTATATTAAGTAGTATGATATATGAATTATATGTCCATTTTAGGAACTATATATGATTAATCTCACTATAAATGGACTTATGTAAGTTTTGATAACTTTTCTAACCTTTTGTTTGAGACAGATGTAATGACCCATCAGTCTATCACATGATCTGCTAAACACATCATGAATGGAAAATTCAACTTCATTTCATTAAGAGATGAAGTGGAAATTGTTCAAGGCACGAACAACAGTGAGATTGTACAAAAATCAAGTAAATATTTCTTTTGATTCGAAAATTCTTCTACACTAGAGAAATGATCCTGAAAACCAAAAAATTTGTCCTTGTGCTCTTATATCTGATAAATAAGATGGTACCTTAGATCATCACAAATCTATGGTTTTGTTATTGATGGCTTTTTCATAGCCATGTTTTCTACCACTCTCCATCAGAACTTGATGGTTTGATTTTTCTTCTATATCCATATTTTCACCTATGTTGTCCTACGTGGAAACCCAGTGATGAGTTAATTTGGGTAACCGTTACATTTCATAATTTAGTTTTTTAAAGCCAAGTTTTGGTATTCCTTTTTACTATTTGGGTTTCTATTAAACAAACTTTCGAGTAGTAACTCATTTATAACCCCGAAAAATTTCGAGGGCGAAATTCAATTTAAGGGGGGTAGAATGTAACACCCCATGATTTTACAAAAAATATTCTTTTTAATTTCATTAATATCTTTTGTTTTACGCTACACCAAAATGAGCTTTCACAATACGCATCCTTGACTTGGCTTGCATTACACGCAAGCGCGACCTTCCACGATAGCATGTGTTGTATGCAATATCGAGTTTTTCTAAATAACGATATGCTATTAAAATATTATTAAAAATAGCCTTTATGAATAGTAATAACCACTTTTTGAAATTTTGTAAATTTTATTTTTTAAAATGGACTTCATTTTTGGATTTGGAATATCGAAATTAGCTTAGGGTGAAAATTTGGTACTTTTCGGATAACGTTCATTTTCTGAAGAATAGTGAAAATTACTAAATTTTAATTAAAAACAACCTTTTTAATCAAAATAATTAATAGTGATAAATTATTAATTTGAGTGGTTTTAAAGTATATTTAGAATATATTTTTACAATTTAATACAATTTTGATCATTGGATGTAATTTCACATTTAAACCAGACATAAACAAGTGTCAATCTTTTGATAGTTATTATCTCTTAAGAACGCGCTATTTGTTTTGACGAAGAGAATTAGTTTTTAAATTAAATAATGCAACTGATATGTTTTTAATTTGGTAAAATAGACATCATTTTTTAGTTCATAATATCAAATATATCTTCGGCCTATTTTTTGGTATTTTTCTGGAAACATTCATTTTTTGATGAATAGTGAAACCACTAAGTGGTAGTTAAAAAAATGAATTTTTCATGAAACGTAATTTTACCGCTTCCGTGAGTGGAATTTCAAAAAATCCGAGAGACACGGCTGATTTCAGTAAGTAAAATGTGGTTCAATGAGATTAAAATAATTTTTGGTGAATAGTAACTTTTTACTTTTTTTACCAAGGTAAAAAATAAATAGTGTAATTAAGGGTAAAAATGATATTATTATTACCCTAACACATGTCCTAATTCTATTAGATAAGTGTAATTAGACCAAAAACAACCTTAGGAATAAAATATGACCATTTATGCCCACTTGGTTTAGATTAGGACATTTATTATTAATTTATTTAAAGAAGGGTTAAAATAGTTAAAATCAATGTTTAATAAGTATATCATTTTTAATATAGGGTTATACATAAGATAAATTCGACTATAAATATTAATTATAAAGATAAATATATTTCGTACATAATGGTATTTTTCTTTTAATTTTTAGACATTAAATAATTTAATTTATTTATGACACAAAGATGATGCAGTAATTATTTTATTAATGAAATATTGACATAATTGATGTTGTAAATTCCAAAATAAATGTAATTTGAGACTTTTTATGAATTACACTAATTTTATAGGTTAATATGACATTTTATTATTGATTTAATAAACTGTTTTAGAACTAATCATTCTGTTATGAGTTTCACAAAAATCAATTACTAAATAGTGTCAAAATTGACATAGAATAGTTTTTAAAACAAATATTATATTATTAACTGTTATTTTATTCATAAAAATATAATGTTCGTCCAAATGACTTATATAAGGTTATATATATTAATAATAAACAACTTGGGGTTATTTTTGCTTGTTATAGTATGTTTATTAACCTTATAGTGTAAGAACACAAAAAGACACGGTAAAAGTAAAATTATCTAACTTTAAGTTAAATATAAATGATAAGGTTAAAATAGGAACCTAAACTTGTCTAAATTCTATTGTATGAGATTATTTAGACCCATACCCACATTATCTTTGAAATAAATCAATTTAAAGATATTTAAAACCGAATTTGGCTTTATAATAAAATAATATTTTTAGTTATTCCAAAGGTGCCCCTCTCCTCCCTTATAAAAGGGCACCTCCTCCCTCTCTTCCTCACACAACTTTGAGCCTTAAATATCATCCGACCCCTGACCAATTCTCTTATCCACTTCCCTAGAAACATCCTAGAGGTCCTGGTATTCTTCAATGACCAATTTTAGTGCCCTAAGTGGAGGACTCAAAGAGGCGTTTCAAAGAAGAGGTAATGTCCGTTACCGATTCTTTCAACTTTATTTCTTCTTCCACTTTTTCTTCATAGGTTGTTTCTTTATTAAGTAATAACATTAGTATCACTCATATAATGATATGTTATTATATGTATGAAACAACCATATTTCACCATTTATACATCCTACGGAAAACTAAATCACCGTGTGTGCGTACGTGCAAAATACAGTCTCCACGCCGTGGTGTAATCTATTTTCCACCACCACCTTACTTGGATGGGTATAATGGTGTACATAATAACTATATATGATTATTGTAAAGTGATATTGATTCTGAAATAGTATACATACACTCCAATACAATCCCACGATCATGAGAACAATATCATAGCTCGTGCGTAAGTACGGACTACCGTCTCCACGATGCAATGAGATTCATTCTCCACTATTAACCATTCATGAATGATTATAAAGTATATATAATTAGTAATCATGAAATATATGACATAATAATGATACTGGATTTATGTTTATATATATGTATGCCATCTACTTAATTCCATTCAACTCAATAAGGAAACGAAAATAGCGTTCATGCGTACGTACGGCTGATCGTCTCCATGAACGGTGTATTTCATTCCATTTATTGATCTATTATATATATGTATATTATGAATATATATTATACATAAATCATGTTTTATATTCTGTAATTAAGTAATAATGATCTAATTAATCATATGAATAATTACAACTCCAAACGCGGACAACAAATGAAACTATTTTACCCAAAACGCTCTTTGACATGGAATTTACAAAAGAACGGGTAAAATAAAGTCATAAGTGAACCATATATGATATCATAAAAATAATTATGATTAAGGAATAAGTCAATAACAATATTTAAATCATTATACAGTAGGTTCGGACACGTACAAAGCAAATCGGACCTAAGGTAAGGGATAATTGTGCAAATCTCATTTTTATCCGAGATTTCTTATTCTTAAGTATTTACTGGGGATATTACTATCATCCATTTCCATGTTTTATAAAAGTGTATTCATTTATTTTTTAATGTCATTTTAACCATTTTTGACTTTTATCCCATGGTATGGAAGGAATCGTTCTTTTATTTACCATACATGGTACTTTTTGACTTTTCTGACATAAGTACGAGAAGAATGGTTTTTAACTTATACAGAATGGAAGGATTTTTATGGTTTTATAAAGCCTTATTTTAATGAAACTTACTCCAAAAGATTTCCTGAATATTTTCAACAAAATCCTTCTCTTTTAAAATTAAATGGCATTTTGTAAAAAGAAAATTATTTTCAAGATGAAGGGATATTTTCCTCAAGAATTCATTTCAAGTGCTTTATCAAAACCATTTTCCATCTAAGACGACATTATATCATATGTGTATGTTTCAAGTATCATGTCTCTATGATTTACATGGTTTCCCTTTTCTTATTATGAAATTATATCCATTTCTTTTATATGGATTATGTGATGATGGGATGATGTTTATGAAACCCATTTTATTTATTGGTTTATTATGAATGATGTATGTTTATTTTGTGGAAAAAGTAAGAATGATTTCATTATGAGATGGGTGAGACCTATATCTCCCTCCAATGCATTGGGTAATGATTTTCTATCTCATGAGATAGTCATGGCTGGGATGGTATGTTAATCCGGTTCAGTGTTACAGGACTGAAATGAGGAGTGAACTCGATTCAGAAAGGGACTTTGTCCACTAAGATGGTCTTGGCAGGAATGCCTTGGCTACTATGGAAATCATGACATGTGCCGAATGGTTGCCACAATTACATGTTTTACTCCCATGATATTTTATCCTGATTAATTTTTCTTTATGATATATGTATTATATACATCCATGTTTTATGTCATTGCTTATGATTTTAAACATTATGTTCATGTTTTTAAGCTCAAACGTATATGATTTGTTTTATTTTATCCATGCTTACACTTAATGAGAATTTCAGCTCACCCTTTATTTGTTTTCTTTTCCCCCGGAAATAAAGAATGGTTTTAGGTAAAAAAAGGAAGATATTTATAGGAGATGTTGAAGATCTTTTACCAAGATTAGAAGATTATATTCCGAGTTTCCAAAGACACTAAACTATTATGGTCCTTGTGTGTGTGTTTTTGTTATGTACTAAGTATTCCGCAAAAGTAATGTAATGTACATGTACGTTAATCTTCGGGTCTCTACACGCACACCAAATGAGAATCAAAAAATTCAAAAAGAAAGAAATACCATAATATGAGCATTACAGTCCCTACAAAAGAAATGTTAGATTGAAGAGAAAAAGGCATACGAATCACACGAGACTTCAAAGGACTCATGATTGCATGACCATCACAGGTTCACATGAAGACCCCACAAGCAACACATATCCAATGAAAGATTCCATAGATCACCTTTTGATAAGTCTTAAAACTCATTTAAAGGCAATCCATACAACCAATGAATGTGCAGTGGTATCCATATAAGCTCCCATAGATAGTGAGTTTCTTCATCAGTATAAACCTTGAAAAACCATCTGAAAAAGCATTCAAAATAAGATTAAAATGTCCAATTAGATATGGATTCTTTAAATTGTAAGGATCATTCAATTCATCACCAATGGGAAGGATAATTATCGTTGAAAACATCCATTAAAAACACTATAACATCGATCCATTTTCAAATAAAGAATGGAAATAATAAATATGGGGTGGGTGATAATCGTGTTCATTAAAAGACATGAAATATTCCCATGGAAGTCTGAAAGATATCACAAGTCCCTAAAAATGGCTCTACCACACCTCGTGAAATCCTTTTGGCATGTCGTCCTCATCACACGAAATGTCGCGATAAGTTTTGAAACCATGTTCTTCCCTTTTCGCCCTCTAAGAATGAAAATAAAATTTCATCTATAAAATTATCATCCAACCAAATAGGTCCATATTTGGCCAAACTAAGCATCACAAAAAATAGATAAAATGATCTCAAAAACACTTATAAAACATCACATAATCCTTGATCTTTTTCAAATAAAATAAAAGGGATAAAAATTATAAAGGTGAGAGCTCACATTATTATAAAATTCATGTAAAATTCATAGGATGAATGCGCCATGATATCCCAAGAATCATATTCAAGTCATCATAATCCAACTAATACCCCTTGAATATCTATCCTTATCTTATTTAATGAATCAAAAAAGTCACTCAATATCACACAAAGGCCTTTTATAGGTACATTGATCTCACAATGCCCCTTAGAAATGTAAATATGATTATGGGGAATTACTTTGGCATAATCTATTGATAGAACACGTGTTAATTAATTGTCAAAAATCCAACAAAATTTATTTTTTCTAGGTGGGACTGATTGTCATTGAAAATTATGTGACACCATTAGAGTTATCAATGAAAAATGCACGTGGAGACATGTGGCACCAAAAAAAATCCCCAACTCTAACCTATATTCATGTTAGATAATATGTGGAAACTATTGAAGAACATGGGTGGTGGGGACTATAAATTCCCTAACCCATCATAAAAAATGCATGGCTATCTATCCCAACCGAGTGGACATACTCTAGGAATTTCGCACTAGGACTAGAGAATATTTCTCTGTGTGGATGGACTCAAGACTAGATGGCATTCTTTCATGTAATATAATACTATGTAACTAGTATAAATCACATGGTGTGATCATTCACAGACCATATGACGGACTCCTAGCAAGTTATAAAATTAACATACCACAGCTCATTCTGATCATGAGATAATCAAAATAAACAAGTGATGAATAAATATATAGAATTTGTGATATAAGGGATAGGACAAAGATAGAAAGTGAAAGAATTAAGAGAAATACATGTTAAATAACCCACACATTATTCATGTTATCCATACAATACATGCAACATCACCAATACATGTCAACTATATTTTCTAATTCTCCTTCATTATGCTATAAGGGAAACATTGAAATCCTATAGGTCAAGTCAAAGCATGTCTTGCGGTTCCCCCTAGGAATGCAACTTTATTCTCACAAGACCCCCTATGGGACTCTTTACCAATGTCTTCAGATATTGTTCATATACATCTCTGAACTAATATAACAGTGCGAACTCAATTCAGCCGAGTCTCACTGTAGAAACCCCAAATGTTAACTAAGCCCCCGTGACGCCTTCTAGGAAAGTCATCCAAGACTCATGGCACCCTCCATTCATATCGACCAGGTCTCACGAAGCCCAACAAGTTTGTTATACAAGACATGTGACAATCACCAGGACATGAATATTGACCCTCATGACACTATACGCCTTTGTCAATCCCACTATTGCAAATAACACTAAGGTAGGTCAGCTAGATCATGTGATAACCTGTAGACAAGTAGGGTAGGTCACAAAGGTATCCTAGGGCTTCAAAACTCTATAAACCTTTGGTGTGTGATCCTCAATCACTAAAGAAAACTTATACTGTGTAAGTCCCTATAAATGGAACTATGATGAACTTGATTCCCGTAAAAACTGGGATATATTAGAAACATTTCTGATGCCTGATAACTATATAAAATCTCTACTATGTCATCTAAATATGTTATTCCAAAAATCATAAGCAATGAGATCAGTCAGTTTTAATAACTTGTTGATCACATTGATAATTTATCACATGGTCTTAGGGAGTTTCAATAATCATATCACATAATTTATAAGCCTACAGAAAATTTTTGGAAATGACAAGGTCTAATTCCTAACCAGAGAAATAATTATTATTCCGAAAATATAACGGAACATCAAAGTGTAATCCCTAATAAAGTGAACTACAATAACTCATATTTATACTATAATTATGATAGATATTACTTCTATCCAGGGCCTGGTAACTTTATCAAACATCCCAAGGAATTTCGTAGTACCTGAGCCCCATATATATACATTAGAAGTCTGATCACATATATTTTTTCTCACACTCATCATAGATATCATGGGCATAGGGCGTTTTGGTGAACACTTGATTGACCTGATTATTCTCCACCAACTTGGGATTTATTAGTATATAAGCCACGATGAGTGGAATGATGTGAACACCCCTTGTATATAGGGAAGCTAACATATGGCCAATCCAGATGATGTGATCAAACTATGATAACTTTTATTGCTGGTATAATCTGGTTACATAGGGAATCACCTTGTGGCTCGAACATATATATTTGGTGTCTTAGTACATTCAAATTTGTCATCTCTATATGATGTTAAAATAAGTGGGATTAAAAAGTAAATGGGTTTTGATTACTATAATAACCAGTACACATTGGATGCCTCATAATTGATCAATAAAAACCTCCAAATAGTAAATAACCTCCCTATGTAGAATCATATTCTGAATCATCACGTTATAAAACATCAGAATATAAAGAAGATACACAACACTCAAAAACTAATGAAGATACTATGATATATACATATGGAAAAACTATTGACATCAACCTTTTCATATTTCAATAATGAGATTTATTTTATTTTATACCGAAGGAGAATTAACAAGTAATCATATTTTGGGTTACTTTACCCACATCCATATTAGGTAGATGTTCAAGAAAATGTCTTAAATATATAAGATATTCATGGTGTAGGAAAAAATTAACCCCATAAGGGTGAGATGAGCATAACCTCCAATCCTCACATCCAATACAAGTCCACGGGTTCTGTTCGGTGTGGAGGCCTAGTTGTCCACCTACCTTTGGGAAGATGGTCCACACCTAGTTATGGATAAAATAATTATAGGGATTTTCTATTAGGAACATCATGGACTTGATGATAATTATTGTAAAGATAATAAAACACCAAAAAATATACCATCAAGACCATTTTAACCCACCTATGTGAGGATTTCCATGTCTCCTCTTTATCCAGTCAAAAATAAAATTATGTACCTGATGTGAAACTCTAATATAACAAACCATTGGTTATAATCCACTGGGTAATTTTTTTTGACCCCATATAAAAAAATAAATGATGAATGGAAAGAATATCAAAAATACCAAAATGATTAGTTAGTCATGTGTTACGTAACATTGTTTTTTATAAACTATAAAATCACAATATTAAGACCAACAGGATCTTACAAACGATCCTCTAAAACCATGGTTTTCATGAAATAAATCCCATCCTCATTCTGACATGTACAAACGAGGAGAATGAACAGATCAAGAATATCATGAAAATTGTGTTGATCATGCAAATATTATTAAACCAATTATTCCTAAGATATTGCACTAATTCGTAATATTTTTCTTTTTTTGTATGAAGTAGTTCTGATATTAAAAACATCCAGATTTGAGAGAATTTATTCATCATCCAACGTTCTCTCTGATAAATCAAACACCGTTTCAACCCCCATGGGTCACAATGTGTTCTAACCGACTCAAGAAAACTAGTGTCAAGTGGAAAACATGATTTTTTGGGAGTACCTACAACATGGTACATTCCTAGACATAGAAATTACCCATGAGGTTCTCCGTGCTTGAAAATCAGGTATTCTACTTCATTTGGGAAAACTACTTCAAACTGAGTTGCCCTTGTCATGACAACAAATAGCTTTGAGATCTTATTCCTATATCATGAAAACAACCACATTTCATATCTAATGAACATGGACTAGATGGACAAATATGGCTCCCTTCCAGTTCATGGACTACCCCTGCAGGCTCCTACCAACCATCATCGCCAGCAGCAACCCGACGATACCCACAAGTCAACTACTGAGGGTATATGCTGACACACTACCAAATTTGACGCCCGTGCATAAGAAATAAGTAATGTTCATAAGGAGAGGAAGGCACTGAATATCTATAATAGGGCGCATATCCATACTCTAGTTGACAATTCCTATCATCATATTTTGGCAGGAACTAGCAAGAAGTCTCATATCATGGGTCACTCATAAAAATTCTGTGCAAATATCCACATAGTATGCATGGTGGGATCATATTTCTACCCATATACATGATTCTCATCCGTATATTCTGGTGATACGTAGATAATAAAAGTAGCCACATATTCGTAATTTGCTCAATGAAAGCATCCAATTTATAGAGGATATGAAAATTTGTAGGATTATATCCCTTCGAACACTTTTCTAATGTTCCAATATATTTTACAAATAGTGGAAGAACACTACCAGCAGATTTCAGAATTGTGTAGATAAAGGGAAAGAAGTATATTCATATCTCTTTAGCTATAACAACTCAACACTCTGATCATCATGCAAGAGAGGTAGTTTATAATCATATTCACACTCTTTATCTGGCCTAGGGGGATTGGTAGTATATTCTAATAAAGGGTGACGTATAAAAAAAGTGTTAAATTACCATTCCCACTAGGGATCGCTATGTGAGGGAAGAACATGCCTCATAAAAGTGGAACATTATAATCAAAGAAGTTTGATTTCATATTCCAGTGATCTAGGATTGGCCTCACATCCCAATTCTGGAAAAGGACAACCATGTGAGAGAGGAACAAGCCTCGTGGAAGGCTCATATTCATGTCGAAGAAGTCTAGTGGAATACACTAAAAGACCAAGATCGAGTATATATCCCCTTCCTGGTAGTGGATGGCCATGTAAGAATGGATTGAGACACAGGATAGGAAGAGATTCCAATCTGTTAATCTTACTAGAATATTCCAACAAATCATGAAAGCAAAGAACATAATCTTACTTGTACCATTGAACAAATGTGCCAACACCATTCCATGGAAGATAAGATGAAGCTCATATCCCTTATCCCATTCTGGTTGACTGTCGACATATCCTGATGGGAAATGAAAATTTAGACCATTCATGTATTCCTGATCCAACCGGCGAACACCAAGTGAGAGAAGCACACAAATCGGGGTTGCCTCATACTCCTACTAAGAAGGGAAAAGATAATATTCTACAGTCTCATGATCTGTCAAATATTCTAATCCTTACTAAGGATCAACAAGTGAGAGAGGAACATTCATCTGTACATGCTCATATCCCTCTCAATACTGAGTTAGCTCATCAGAATATTATGATAGCTTCTTAGTATTGGTCTAATACTCCAGAAGCATTAGATGGTTATAGTCATGTTCTGGTAACTATCATACAACCTACTCATATCCCTACACAATTATAAATGGTATGTCAACATATTCTAACCATGACATACAACATGGAACATTTCTTAAATATTTTCAATTCTAATGTTCATGAAGTAGTTTGTGGTACAATCTCAACGCAACAATTTTGTATCAACTAATCTATCGATTATGATGTTGAAGACATTCATTACATCAATATTCCTCCTCGTGGTAGTGTGAATATGGATCATAGGAACTCTAATCATGACATACACTATGGTTAACCATAAAAAACATATCTCTAGAAGATAAGGTCATACTCCCTTTTCCTAGACATCTCTAATTATATAGGTGGCCCAAACTCTAACCCCTTCGTATAGAGAGGTACTCCAAACATTCGGGTCAATGTTATATAGTTCCCCATCAACTACCATCTTTACTCCACTCTCGTCAGTAGGTGACCTTTAGATTCATCTTCTATGGTCTAAGTAAATGTAGTTGTGTATGTCTATAAAATAGGAGGAAGACATCGAAATATGGAGAGAGTTAGCTAGACAGTTCCTACTCATCATGTTCTTCCCCCTCCCCACTCTAGGAAATGAGACCCTATATGAGCTTGAAAATGAGTGACTGCCTTATCTACACAAAAATAGGTGGGCTACTCATAAGTGGTTGAAGTCTAGACACCTCCCTTATCTAAGATATCGGGGCCACCTTCAAACCATCTAGATAATTTATTATCTTCTAGATCCTACTGGTATCTCCAAATCATGGTATCCTAAATCAAGAAATCACAAAGATAATTTGCAACTTGCTCACCATCATTGGATCATAACACATTTGTTGTTTATATCTATATCTATGCAATGAATCAGTATTTGAGTGTGAGGAATGTGTTAAGTTTCATAATTTTTTTATCCCCAAGAATAATATAATCTTTTAGATTTGGAATCCTGCAATGTCATATCCTCTAGTGAGATTAGCAGACCAGGTATTTCTCGATGTAGTTGGTCACACCAGTAGAATTATACCATATAGAAAATACCCAAACACCATAAATGATGATATAAAATAGCCAACATGATTTTAATATAGGCCCCTCAAAGAAATAAGGTCTCATTTCAGACATGAATAATGAATATGTGATCAACTAGACATCTTTCCCTATGGAATGGTTCTCATAATGGTTTTCCATTTCACCCAGATCCTATGCGATCACAACTAAGATACATCAAACGGGATGAATTAGCACCTAGTATATCATCCATCCATGTGTAGATCCAAAACATCATATTGGGGGAATATATACCACCACCTCCCAATATCAAACCATCAATCCTTGAGATGATTTGGGACACATTGGCAGCATCTGTGGAAAAAACCCAATCCACTAGGCTAGGGGAATATATATATATATATATATATATATATATATATATATAATTAATAATCCCTAGTTGTATCGTCCATTAAGAGGACCCGGGAAACATCATTGGGGACTCAAGGTCAACCACATACCACCGAACAAGGGCCATTTATATCTCCATAAAATTGTATAGGGTAATTAAAAGCTGGATTGGAATTATTAGATCCTCAATAATAAGGCAAATAAATGACAATTGTATGCCCGAATAACCACTAACCAATAGGGTTAAAGTTATTTTCATTATCCTAACCACAGAGGGAATCAATCTTCTCTAGGTTGAGAGGGAAAGATAAATGGTCGATATCCCACCTTTTCCAACCAATACAAGTCAAACATCTAATGGTTGGGGCCCATTCGACAATCATGACATGAAACTCCCTCATGGTCACTATTTATAAACTGAGATGCGGAACATATAGATAATGAAATCAGACACCTTAGGGGTAACAATGCAAAATATCCCAACATGGATGAGGTTTCAAATAGCATCCCTAAATAATATAGTGTAGAGTCATCCAGTTGTGTCAAAAATCAATTCTATAACCACAATTTTGTGACCTGTGTCTATAAATATTTTCAGTATTAACATGAGATAAATTATACATCAATATAAATTTTTAGAAGGCCACAACAAAGAGAACCCTCCCCATGAGGTGGGTCATATAGATGCACCAAATGTGGTTTCACATACTAAGAACCAATGAATTTTACTGATCATGGAACCTTATAATAACGAGTTTCCACCTCCCCGATGAAACATTTCAAAAAGGGAAGGCTATTGTTACATACTGATCAAAAACATGAATAGTTGATGTTCCTTCCAATGAGGAAACAAGTTTCACAATATGAGAGTGATATACAAGCCATCAGAGAGCTCAATGAGCAGATACTTGGGGGAAATATTCCCCTTGGGTTTCTTCTTTAAGTAGAGATTAATACTATCCCCCATATAGAAGATCAAATAGAAACAGTTGTGTATGAGCATCATAATTTCTTAGGATCCAATATGTCGGTCTATATAAATGAGGAGGTCCAAAATGGTCATGGATCACATCCATTGTAGTGAAAACCTCCATCCATTTAGGGAAATCATTTAGTCATGGGATGAATCATAAATTATTGAGAGATAAAGGTGGGTCCACATCGTCAGCCCCCACTCACTCCTTATAGACCAGAGAAGTCTATGAAAACAGTCTCCCCAAAGTGGATTATCATCATTCAGTCCATGTATACTTAAATGAAATCAATGGATGTATGATGTGCACTAGTGATTCCTTAGATGATGCCATAACCAGAATGTGTCAATGATACCATCCCTCCTCCCAATATTGGTAACCATTCCTTCTCTACTTTTAATAAAATGGGTGACCCTAAACATAATCTCACACACCTTGTTTCCTATGGTGGGTCGATGATGAGCCCTTGAGTTCAATAGGAGGTGACAATGCTGCTCTGTTTTTTATAGACATTGGTATGCCCACAATTTTTTAATATAACAATCTCCATGAATGATCTATTATTGGATGGGATCACCTTTATCATAATTTATTTCATCAGTTTAATTCTACACTGAGAAAAATGACTATAATAAAACTAACAAACTATAATTATAATGAAAATGAGACGGTGACTGATATCATTTCAAGGTGAAATGGTTTAACCTATTCACTCAGCATCCCTCTCTCATAAGAGAAACTACTATTACTCTGTGCTAAAAATATTACGGATGGGTTGTGGATTCCACTGATTACAATGAAAAATCATGGTGGATTCTAGGAGTTTATTTAAGAAGAAAATTCTATTGATGAATTCATTCATTGATCCCAATCAAAAACTCAACTCATACCTAAAATAGAGGGAAAATGGGTTGAAAAAATAGAAGTTATACTTTCACCCTCATACCCACACCAACTCCCCTCAAAGCAACCAACAATGTCCCAAACTAACCATCACCTCTTGTCCCTTGTTTAAAACCATAGTATATCCATTGGCCTGAAGCATAACGAAATAAATTTTTCCTAGGATTTGAGGAATGGATTAACAAGGCATAATCCTTCTAGAATAAACATGTCCCTCGTTATTTCATGGAATCCATGGATAATAACCTTCTTGTGTTACCACAGCCTAGGAGTTCTGAGGAGGTTAGCCTCACTAACCATCCCTACGACAACCCTTTCCATAAAATGATGGGTTATAAAATCTAGGATTGTTTAATCTTCAAATAATACATTCTTTACATTTTAAATACCAAACAAGTGGCTTTAGATAACTCCCTAGAGATTGTTTCTTTCCTTACTGTGGCTCATTCATAAGAAAAGTTTAATTTGAAGAAGGACTCATCCAGACATAGAAGACAATTAAACAAAAAAAAATGACACGAAAAATAGTTGACCAAAAACATGAATAAAAATTGGTAAAAACAATGAAATCCACTAATATATCTACCACCAAAAGTGAAAATATCAAATAAGCCTCATAAAAGAGGGAATGAACACTAGATGTTTGAGGAAACACAAATGAAGGTATCATAGTGTGCTCTTAAGTAGGACCATACCCTTGTAGACTTCTTTACTACAACCTCTAAAACATGGGCACCACCCCATAAAATAGAAACCTCCTCAGATGAAGAACACGTATTTGGTTCTGCAATCATGATAAACATGTTAAACCCCTTTTTATGAGGATTTTTCAACAATCCATTTGTTTCTCACACATATCTGGGGAAGGGGAGGCTTCATTCATAAGAACTGAGGTTACATGGGACAAAATGGAAATTTTTGGACCCAATATTTCTATAATATCACCATAGAGAATATATATTTAGTATAAACTTATGGTAAAGTGTTATATCATTAACAAAAGATAGAAGGAGGCGTCAAATAACCCTCCAGAAGTCATTCAAGACCAATTTTCATACATTACATACAAGTTGGGGATCAACAATTTGGTTAATAAAGAAAATGGGAAGCCCAAAAAATTCTACATTACCGATAGAATAAGCTCCTGAAACCATTAATCAAGAACCAGTAACATCTACCGCAAATTCCTCTACTCCTAAGCCTCATTTCCATAAAAATCTCCATATAGGGAGGTGTCGACCTTTGAAAAAAAAATAAACTGTTATAAAATAGATCGTGATAGTCATATCAAAGCTCCAAGTCCTATATGAGATTCATCTTCCAAAACAATTCAAGGAGGCACTTTTGGAAGCACTCTGGATCCCACATGAATTCGATATAGAAGTCACTACTTTCAAGGAATATCTAGTAGAGACCGTGTCATTCGAATGTCATGTCCCTATATTATTCACTTATCAATAATAAGAATAAATCCTTTACTGGAACATTAAACCCCTATATGTCTAAGGCATACTCAATAATGTCAATTTTTAAAGGTCTCTAATTGATAATAGTTATTGGATCTATCTAATCCCAACATGAACCATATGATATTTGGGATATAGAAAATGGGTTTTTTCTCCAGGTAAGATGTTCATTCAAGGGTATTTTTATTATGATCATAGACCTCTCAATAATATAATGGTTGAATCTGAGATTTGGAATCATACATCAAACAATTAGTCCATGTTTATCCACCAAGACTCCACTTACAATTTCCATCTCAGATGGCCCTAGGTTGATATCCACTTGTTGGTACCTTTAACATTCCATTTATTTCTAAATTAACCCTATTGATGTAAAATTAGGCATATAATATGTGGTCATCACCGCTTAGAGACTTGTGGAGCCACAATTGATTAAGTAAATCTCAGTAAAAAGGGATAAAATCACCAGTGGTAGATGATGATGTGTAGGTTACAGATCCCAACATTATGGGGACTGCCCCTTTGAATCAATAGATAATGATTGATAGTGACTATGTGATCTCCATAAATCAGGTTGAGGTCATAGTTTTAACCCCAGAGTTCTAATCTTTTTATTTCCCTAGTGACAATATAAAATACAATTAGCTTCAGCATCTCTCTGTAATGGCCAAGAAAATATAGAATGATATTGTCTCTTCTCATGTCCTCTCTCACCTAGATTGTGATAGATAATCCTCAAAATATCCATCTTCATCTAAAAATGTCTCCACAGACTCATAGATGGATGAATAGGTCTATGGACATAGGATTTATCCTCCATAATTCTATGATGGTGTCTCAACCACCATCGATGATCAAAAGAAGATAAATCTGGGAATATGTGAAGACTCGTGACCTAAATTGGAATTATTTCCTCATGACTCTTTAATAATAGGAGATGTACAATTCATTTTGAATCATCTCCAATATGCGTTCTCATGGAACTAAACCTAAATTACAATGCTTAAACCATATGCGAATACACACCATCTCTAACTACCCAATGAGCATCAATGCTTCAAGAAGGCATCTAGAATGATGACCCCCCTCACTCCACCACTATAAAGGTGGAATTGGAAAAGTTTATCAAATGAAATATTTTATGAGAAGTGTAATACCTTACATACCCTACCAACATACACCATTTCATGAATAATAATGGGTATATCTGGGTCTTTATTGACTTTAGAGACCTTAAACATCATTTACCAAAAAGGTGATTTCCCATTTTAGATCACATAAATATTTATTGATGTGACTACTAGTTTCTATTATCTTTCCTTCATGGATCATTACTCAGGGTATAATCAGATCAAATATTGCTGCCGAATATAAAAAATCAGCTCCCTTTAGGGCCCCTCAAGGGATCTTTTTCTATTAGTTCATGACCTCTGAGTTGATGAATATTGGATACACATATCAGTGTGCCATGCATGATATCATTAAGTTGACATTGGTAATGATAGTTTAATTTTATATCGACGACCTGGTGGTCAAATCCTGATAGCAATGAGATCAATTCATGAACCATTGAATAGTATTTCACAAGGTGTGAAAGCACATTCCGAATATGATTCTACTGAAATGAACTTTTAGGGTAACATCATGGAATCTCTTAGGCTTGTGGTACACCACCATGAAATCGAGGTCAACCACAAAAATACTATAACTATATAAAAATTTTCACTTCATATAAATATCTAACAAATATTGGGGATCCAAGGACACCTCCCCTAAATTGGGAATTCATTTACAAGTAGAACAAAAAGGCTCTCCCCTTTACCAGGATAATCATAAAGGTAATCATCTATCAATGGGGGGATGATTTCAGGGATGTCTTTGAATGTATCAAGAATTACATGCAACACCCACCAGTCCTGACACATATGGTGGAAGGGATGCCACCCATATTATATGTGGCCTCCATGAAATGCTTATAGGGCACTCTCCTCACATTGAAAAAATGATACAGGGTGCGAGAAAATCTGTTTTACCATGGTGGGACAGTTGTAGGAACATAGACTCCATAATATGATTTCAAGAATAATTTTCTCACACTCGTCTTCATAGTTTAAAAGTTAAGGCATTATGTGTATCACCATTAGGTCCAAATGTTCTCTCATACCAATCTGATCAAGTACATACTTGTTCATCCTATGCTGACTGGGCTCTCAGCATAATGGGATAACATTCTTCATCAATATGACATTCATTCCATATCATAGAAATTGGCTAAATGGAAATCTCTAGATGATTTCCTTACAAAAAATCCAATGCTATTAAATACACTTAATGAAATTTTGATTCTTGATGAGGAGCAATTTTATGACCATGACACCCCCCGATCATGGGAGATGTATTTTTATGGTGTCTCTATCAGAAAATGGATGGAAAACCTGAATCTAAATTGGTTTGTCTTAGGGGTCATATTTTTCTCTCCTAAAAATGTAGTTTTTACCAAATCTTTATCATTATCATAATGACACATAAATAATGGGGATGAATACCAATCCCTATTTTCATGTTTGGAATTATCCCTACAACTAAAAATAACATACTTGAACATCAGAAGGGATTCAGTGTAAGTGATAAAGATAATCAATGATGAATATTCCATGATGAAGGAAAATTTTTACCTTTTGACAATATTTGTTAGGGAAATGATACTAGATTTACCATTTGATTCCACATCACATCATGACCCCCTGTCACAAAATTCCTATTTTAACCCACTGTACAATGAATCCACTCTCTTGGATAACCCCGATTAGGAAGAATAAATATTCTCTATCACACGTTGAAGAATGGTCTCCATGATAATCACCATTGATAAAAAAATCAATCAGGTCAACACAAACCTAGATTATAATGAACCAATATCCACCACTAGATGGATAGAACGCATAATTAGTTATTGTCAAAATGGGAATCTCCTGATAGAATGATATGAAAGGGAGAATATTAAATTTAGTGACATGAACAATCCCCTACAGGATGTCCCAAATGATAATAAATTACTCTATAAGAATGGATTTGAAAATATCCACCTCATATTCATAATATTATGATAGATTTTGGCAATAAAGGATGAATTTCACGTGGGATCATTTGGTTCCAATAAATCTTGTAGTAGGCTCTCCCACCAAATCAGGTGGTTGGGATATTTTTTTAACACATTATATTGAACATGAGGGAATTCACCAAAAAAATCATGCAAGAAAAATGTATGTAGACATCATCTATAGACCCCCTGAATTCTTATATACAGCTACATATTTTAGGATGTTTCCTGTTTGCGGTAGGGTGTCATAGAGCCACATCCCCCAACCATAGAGAAGTACTTCAAGTACATACTTATGACTACTGACTTTTTATCCAAATGGGATGAAAAATACACCTCAAAGAATTTGGGATGAAGAAAATCATCAACATTAAAATGTCACATACCATATCCATGTTTGGGGTCCCTCACACAATATTGATATACAATGACACCAAATTATGTTCTAATTATGTAAAAGAATCCAAAATAGGAATACAACATTTTGTGGAATCAGTCATTTCACTATTAGGTAGTAGAAAATGGACATATTGTGTTCATAAATAAGAATCGATCAAACGTACTCAAGAAGATGGTGAACAAGTATATAATTCTTTCTCTAATCAAGACCGTCCATGCTATATGGTCTCACTGTATAAACAAACATTTTACTACACAAGAAACACCATACTCACTAGTGTACAGAAATAAGAGAGTGTTTCACATAGATATATAGCGTCTATCTCTCCGAATAGATATCTATGGATATCACTCAGATGATGAGAAATTTTAAAAACATCTATAATGTTTTGAATATCTCAAGAAGAAAAAATGACCACATTGCATATCCTTGAGGTCCACCTGAATCGGATTCCACAAGCCATCAATATAAATTATAGAAATTTCCCATTTCTCCAAGTGGAATAGTTTTATGTCCTAATAAACCCAATTATAATTGGAATGAATCCCCCAAAGCTGGATCACAAATTGGAGGGACCATAAGTCTTACATAATTTCTATTAAAATGGGGAATTAGGGGACACAAAGTGTGGGGAGTGGGTTGGACCACACACCAATGAAAGGTTCATAAAGAAATAATTTTCATAGTTTTAATTACAAGTTCATACACATCATTTAAATTAATACCCTTCACCATAGTTACATGATGTTAAACTATAAAAATTGAACCTGTTCATGTGACATTAAACTGTACAAAACCATCATGTTTATATGAAGTTACATTGTTAAAATTATTCCTAGTTACACGATATTTAACAATTAAAGTTCATCCTGGATACATGACATTAAATTTTACAAGATCATTCTTGCTGAATAATTTTAATTATCATGGGATAATTTGATTTTACATGATGTTAAATTGCATGGTACTTCAAGAACTATGTTTGGATTGATTCGTATCATCACAAGATACGTAGTGAATCCCAAACATTTATCTTTGGGCACTACAATAATGATCATTCATGAAAATTTTTCCCCTTCCTTACCGCAAGATTTAAAACATCATGTATTAATAACATCCCTCTTCATTCACATTAAGTCATCTATGTCTTTAATGCAAGACATTAAATGACACATATGGTTTTCTTTCTCGAAGATGTTAAATTATATTTGTCTTAAAAAATTGATGTATGGATTGATTCTCATTCCCAATTAGATACATATGTATTAGTCAATATAATATCTTTTTAAATCCAACACAAGATATAGAATTTATCTATATTTCTTTTATGTAAATATTTCTTTGTAGAAGAATCCCTATTCCTATTCCTTGTTCCTCACACTAATATGGCTCGCGTAGGCTTAAGAGTTATGGTAGGGCGTTTCAAATAAAAACAAGGATTATAAGCTATCAACAATTTTACCTTGTCTGTGAATGAATGACCTTAAATGGTATACCATGAGTCCAATATTCATTAAATTAAATTTCACAGTTGTTATCCCTTGCATGACATCGAACTTGACACTCTTATGGACCTCACCTGAGAGGACCACTATAGTTGGTGTTGGTATTCTACCATATTTCATGCCACTGCATGACTATCTCAAACTGAGGATCCTATGTATTTTCCCAATGATTTTATACTGGATGGTTATTATATATCTATTTGTTTCTTGATTATAATCCTCATGAGATACATAGTGATGCCCAGAATTCCAAATATTTTCCCAGTTGCAACACCATCACTTTTTCACAGAGTTCAATGATCATCCTCATTGTGAAAAATTAAATTGTATTGTTCCATTAGATATACATGTGTCATGAAACCAACCATCACTGGATATGTAGTGATTCCTGAATTTCAAATCATGGTCCCAACTATAGTAGTCAAAAGAAATAATTCCCACATCTATGTATGGTTCAGAGAAGTGTAGATCATTTCCCATTCAAGAACTATATGTGGAAGGATTCTCATCCTCATGATATATGGAGTGGAACATATATTTACACTCTAGATTCTAGACAAAAAATTTAAAAACATTATTGTCGATCCATACATGTTATTACTACAAGAGGTTAAACTGCAGGACAAACATCCTTAACACATGACGTTAAACTGCACAACATACATTTTTAATGCATGATGTTAAACTGCATGGAACATATTCTTACACCATGATATTAAAATACAATTTTTTAGTCACCATTACATAAACATATAATATATAAACCACCACCCATGTTTTATTCCTTTTCAAAGTACCACAACAGCCTTGCCCTTTTTAAAAAATATACAGGGTACAACCATTGTCTTTCTAAGAACCTCAATCCATAAACCATACATCATGAATCAAGAAAAAAATGTCATCACAAACTTATATAATCCCTAAAAATTGATATCCTTCTTCATGGACCCTTTTTTTTACTATGTATACATTACCATGACTCATGAACATGTGCCTATGACCATTAGCCAAATGTGTCACTTTTAAAAATATGACATTCCAATCCCAGTGAGCACTAACACCATTGAGGATGAACTCATTACCCCAGTTTCATCTGATCCTCACCCAGTATGACTATCCCATATCATCACTCATAACCTGATAACCAAGATCCATGATTTAGAATATATCTATATCTATATCATAATGATGATGGGGTACTCTTGGCCCTAGGTATCAAAATCACACTCTTGTGTATCATCCCACATAATAAGAATATGTGCTTCAAAACCATATATTTTAGGCACATTGGCCAAATATTTACAACCTAAAATTCTATCCTATAATGGTATTACTCACAAGGCCATAAACAACTACAAAAAAAGACACAACCCCTATTGTATTTAAAACATGCAAAGGGATTCATGAGAAAAAGTCAATACTTTGATCATTAAACTCATCACCATTAGTGTTTTGTAAATAAATTAGTACGTGGATAAATAAGTTATAAATCAGATAGGTTTGACCCATTAACCCTATCAAATTCCATGATATGCTCAATGGAACCCTTGGTTTAGGTATAATTTATATTAATAATTTGTGACATCTCCTCACCATGAGAATTTTCTCTCTAGGTAGTGACACAACTTTTTGTCTAGTCGAACACTTCTAGGATCTTAAACATTCCACATATCACACTTCATGATTTGGGATTCATCAAATCACCACAACCTTTTATGGCCCTTGTACAAGATACCCAACTTCAAGGCCCCTTTTCATAACTATTCATATATTCTCAAGTATCCTTCGTATGCACATATAACCCTTAACCAAATACATCACTTTCCAAAAAGGAATTCCAATCCTCATCAGCCATGACCTCATTGCGGTAAAAATCATCACCCAAGTGTCATCTAAACCGCTCATAGAATGATTTTCGCATATCTCTCAATGTGACAGGGCACATGGTATGGGACATACTATCCATGAACCAGATATCCAATTGGATTCAAGATCCTCAATGATGAAACATTGTGTTTCATACCCTTTATTAAGGATGGACTACGACACATCATTCCTTATACATTGGTTTCCCACACCATGTGATTCAAAACCACATGCCATAGGAATTGAGCATCACAATCAGGATCTAAACAGCCCCAGGGTGAAAGAACCCTTCCAAGATATCATTATTTCCATACCTATCCTCATCGTAAAGATGTTTGAGTCTTAAAAATACTTTTATGGACCAAAAAAATGATTGGGTATCACCTCTTTCTTGGAATGTTACGGAGGAATAAGTTACATGAACATCCAACTAAAGGTATCTCATTATTTCCATAAATATTCATTGATCCTAATGGGCCCTAGAAACACAGCAGCAGAACCTGGAATCTCATAATGTCATGGGATATTACATGCATGTCTTCCACTTCCCAAATTCACAGACTCAAACTTTTGGGATATGATTCACAACACTTATATTCGAACAATCTATGTATACATCGATCCCATAGTATTTCAGCATCCAATAGAAAGTACATTCATTATAGGGATTTTCATGGAATATCAATAATCTCCTTTCTAACCAAACATCACCTTGCACACTGATTCATGACACGACACATACCCCAATGGGAATTTACATTCGGAAAAACATTGCTCTTTCCCTTGTAGACATTGCTCCGAAGGGATTTAATTTCTTTAATCCTGCCAAATAAGCATCAAAAATTATAAAAAATCTATAAATAATAGAATATGGGTTTAATTTTCCCTACAAAATTATAGAATGAAGATGGCCGTTGGGACCTGTGGATAATGTGAGCCTTCAAAGGACTCATGATCGGATGCCCATATTTTTTTCACTCAAAGATGCCAAAGGCATTACATAAACAAAAGTAGATCCCATAGAACCCCCAACAATTTTTATTATTTCTCTTTTGAAGTATTTTCGGAGAACCAGTGAACACGCATCTATATTTCGATATGCTCTTTCAGGCCACATTATTCGTCATCAATTGACATCTGACAAAACCATCTGAAAAAACATTAACTAGAGGTGGGAAATGGATAAATGGTGGAGGCTTCATGCAATTATAAGAATCAAATGATGCATCATCAATTGGATGGATAAATATACATGACAAAATCCTAGATAAATTTCTAGACCCCTGAGCAATTTGGAATAAAATTGAGGATGTAAAAAGGATGATGTGGGAATATCTTGAGTCCAAGGAAAGACATGCAACAAGAACATGGATTTTTTAAAGATTCGCCATGTCCCTAGAGATGATTTTTATTTAACTATTAATAGATTATTAGCTTTCTATCCTCATCACACATAATGACTTAGGTATGTCAATAAAACCATGTGCTTCACTTTTGTCTTCCTAGGGAAAACATATGGGTTTCTCCATGAAATTATAACACACCCCCATAGGTCCATTGTTGGTCATGTGATGAATAACAAAAAAATAGATATAATATCCTCAATAACACTTACTAAACTTCACAAAACGCCTTACCATTTTTAAATAAAATAGTGGTGATAAAATAGATAAAGGTGAGAGGTATCACACTCATAAAAACACTTCTAACATGCTAACAAAGACCGTGATATAGTCTCGCAAGAGTCCTATACAAGCTTTATTAATCTCTTGAAGACCCCTTTACAAACCATTATTGTCCCATAGAATGACCAGTAGATGTAACCTTAGACCATAAAATGGCCTTTAAAGAGGAACTTTTATCTCTTGAAGGCCCTTGGAGATGTCAATATGAGGATAGGTAAGTGCTTCATCCTAACTGCACGATTGAAAAACCCCTCATTAATTAAAAATATTCCAGTAAAGGAGATGTTTATGGGAGGGACTCACTATTACTGAAAAAAAGGTGATTTACTCAGAGTTATATTATTAAAATTCTCAGGGAGAAACATGGCTCCAAATTCCTTCTCCAACTCTAGCCTGGATCCTTGTAAGATACACTGTGCAAATTGGAGAACACCAGGGGTGGTGAGTCAAAGAAATTCCACACCCCCGCATAAAAAAATTATGGCAACCTATCACAAACAAGAGGATGAAATCTGGGTATTTTTCACCAACCATAGAGTGGGATTATCAGGGTTCATGATCTCAAAAATCTCTAATATTCCATCAGGTAATATACCATCGAACAACTAGATAAATCTTGCATAATGCATAAATCACATCATCTGATCATTCATAGATCACGCAAAGTACTTCTTGAATGATATGTCAAGAACATAACACACTTCTTTTTTATCATGGTACATTCAAAATTAATTTTTATTGAATAAATAAAATTCATTTATGATATAAGGACTAGAAAAATGTCTAAAATGGTCTGACTTATGAAAAAGACATGTTCACCGACAATCATGTGCTTCACACAAACCATCCAAGTCACACGATATCACCAAGACATGTCATCCAGATCATGAAATGATCATTCAGCATGATACTTAGGTAATGATAAAAAACACCAGGACAAGTTGAAGAAATTCATGCGGTTACCTCTGGGCATGACACTTTAGTCTCGTGAGACCCCCCCCCCCACCAACTGTTGGGGCTCATCACCCAAGAATTGTGATTTCCTTTACATACATCACTTGAATCATATAATGACACCCAATAAATCCAGTTAGATCTCATGGTACCATCCAAAAATTTAAACTATGCTATCTTGAAATTCTAATGGAATGTAATCATAGACTTGCAACAACTTTTAGATATATCAGTCTGATCTCATGATAACTTCCAGGGATGTTATCAAGGACATGGAACATCCTTCACAACATGTCATAATTACTCTCATGACACCCTCCTTTTTTGTGAGGCCCAATCATATAAAATACACCAGGGAATGCAAGGAAGTTCATTATAAATCCTATGGAAAATTAGGACATGCCACAACTGTATCCCTAGGATTGGTAAACTTTTCTACCTTCTGTTTGTAAGCCCATATAACTAATGGGAAACAACAATGTGTAAGACCCAATAAATGTAACTATGACGAATATGATTCCTCTAATAACAAGGATAAATAAGAAACCTATCAGAGGACTGAACTCCATATCAAATCTCTATAGGGTTATTATAAAACATAATTTATGATCTCATAATCAATGAGAAAAGAACCATTTCCATCTCATGTTTTTCAAATTGAACATAGCTCAAGTGGGCTTAGGGAGCTATAATAATCATATCATTTTCATTATAATTCTCTCTCAAGGTAAGGTAAATGACAATCTATTAGTCCTAACCTCTGGAATAAATGATATTCCCCAAAAATAAGGGATACCTCAAAATTTAAATCCCAATCTTATTAACAAAAATAACTCTAAATCCGGTTATAATCAATATTTTTAGGTTGTATCTCTATGGCATGATATTTATATCAAACATCCCATGGATTATCATAGTAAATGAGTCACATATACATAAGTCTTGAGGATGATCACTTACTAGACCTTATTTATCACACTGATCATAACTCACATGGTATTAGGTAGTTGTGTTCAATACCTCAATAACATCATGAATCTACACTAGCCCAGGAAATTGAAGTATGCAATCCCCTATGAGTGGTATGATGTGAACACCGTTTATATAATGTAATCTACATTGAGGACATTCCTAAGGGTGTGATCGAACATAGATAACTCTAATTTTTATAATAATAATGATACGTTGGATGTCTCCTCAAGGATTGTGATTAAGTATTTGGTGTCTTAGTACCTACACATATATCCTCCCCACATGATGATAAACTCTATAATATTAATCAAATACATGGGTTTTGATTTGTAAAATAAGTAGGAAACATATTACTTGTCAAAATGGATACATCCCCAACTCTAAATTATAAATCTCCCCCCCCCCTATGCGAAATCATATTATAAATCATCTCGTTATATGGATTAAGCATATTTAGAACTACCCATTACTCAGAAACAGATGAAGAGCCTCTGATATGTGCAAATTGATTACCTAATCAGATCCATCTTTCCATTGATTATTGATTATATCAACTTTCTTTTATAAAAAATGTTAATTATCTTCTACTCATTTTAACAGTGTAATTGGTCATGTATAAATTTTTTAAAAAGGATCACAAACATGTCTTAAATCTATAAGACAAACCAAAATTTGGAAACAATTCCCCCTATAAAGGTGCATTGAGCCACCCCTCCCATTTTATCGACCAATGTGAGTTCTTAAGTGTCAGTGGGTCTGAAACCTGAGTTCGCCACCATCCTTTTGAAAATAGTTTTGTATTATGTTATAGATAATTGATATATAAGGAGTTTCCATTAACAACTATAGTGACCCGATGATAATGATTGTATAAAAAATCGAACCACCCAAAATCTACCAGTAGGCCGGACCAAACCCTCCTCAGTGAGAGGATCAATGTTTCTACTTGATCTTATAGAATAAATGATGTAACAACTAGGAAAGAAAATGCAGGGTCTCTTTAAAAAACATAATAAATGGTGATATCAGATGATCATTATGGAAAAATATAGAGATATCAGTGATCACTAATGAATAACATGAGTATAAGTATATAAAAATATGATCTTAACATTTAAAAAACATAAAAGACATATCATATAACATAATCATGAATCGTAACAAAAATATCAGAGTTTAAAAGATTTGAATCATAATGAAATCCAAAAACATGATCCATGAGAGAATAACATAAGCATAAGTCAAAAGATTGTACCATACACATTGGTATCAAAAGGGATTTTATTATAAGTGAAGGTTAAATATCAAGAATCTTATTTTGGATTCAGGTCAATCTCCAAACCATCATATCTTCAGTCATGGTTTACTCCCAAAAATATCATAGTGGATAAATTCCCTTACTGAACTAACTTAACTCCCCATTCCATTCCTTATTATTTAATGAGATATCCATCTTTTCCTAATTAAAATGAGGACTCTATAATTTCATTCCCAACAATCACATAATAAAAAATCATATGTGTTCAAAAATATCATAAAACATTCATTATATCAAAATCCTTGAAAATGAAATTTGTTTCATAAACCTTCCTTAATTTTAAAAAAAAGAACTTGTGGTGTCGAATTTGGTTTCATAATATAATTAACCCATAATAATGAAATGTGTTATATAGAATAAAACTTAAATCATCATTAACATAATATATATAATGAATTTAACTGGATGGTATAATTAGACAGTTGACCCTATAATGCACTAGAAACATCCAAAAATGTTATCATAGATGAAAAATGCCTTTAAAATGTCATCAGGCCATTTCATGTGGAAATTAACCTTATTAATTTGAAATCACTGATTTAAATTATAATAATATGTGAAATATTTAAGGAAAAACATTATTTGAAATGATCAATGGACTCTTGAAAGGAAATATTTAATTCATTGAGATTTTATGATGGAAGGAAATTTTATTCATGTAATGTATGTTAGAAAAGTGATTCCTTCCACATTTTGGGTAAAAAGTATAATGTTCATCAATAAAAAACGATGATTATGTTACATTTAAACTATTAAATAAAAATTATAACTTGACAATAAGGAATTACTATAATCAAAATTAAATAATAAAAATACTCGCTAAAATATTTTTCAAAAACAAGTAAAGAATAGAATAAATGAATTTTTACCCGTGATAGAAACAGAGTATGTTTTCCATAAAAACATTATTTAAATATCTTGAGTTATTGAAAAGAGATAAATAAATATAAAACATGAAATCCCTAAAAATAAACATAGGAAAAAAATATTCATGTGACTCTTCATAGATATGTCATAAAATTACATCATCGAAAACTTGGTCATATGCAATCCCAATAGACATTGATATTGTATCATAAATACCTTAAAACATTCGAAAATTATGAATAAAAACATAATTAATGAAAGACCATTGTAATGATTGGTAAATACTAATAATTTTTCTAATAATCCTAAAAAATCTGGGTAATTATATACACCACATAAAAGAAACAACCGGTGAATACGGTATGTGTCTTAAAGAAATAATAGCGAGATGAAATTATATTACATAAAATTTGAAATTATTCAAATTTATCTAACCCAATTTATTATAATTTTAAATTTATTATTATCTAATTCAAAAATTAGGTACATACATTCATTATTTATGGGTGTAAAAAAATTGAGAGAATTTTGGAATGGTAGTTCGAATCCTAGTACATTATTAAAGGTTTCATAATCTATATAATGATACTATTAATATAATTATAATATATATTTATTATATATATATATAGTCATTATATATATATATTTATAATCCTCTATAAATTGCAATGACCAAAAAATGAATTACATCATTCAGGGAGATGGTAGGGAATATGTAAAGATGAACATTGTTTCTATTTTTGGAAGGTTGGAATTAAAAAATGGTAGATAATAATTCATATTTATATAAAAATAATTATACCATATATATCATATAGATTCATTGAATATATCCTTAATATCATCCATGCAACGAATAAATGAAAAAAAGAATCAGATTGCTTTGTGGAGGTGGTAGTCCACACATATGCCTGATCACTGTAACAATTTTAAAGTGGATGAAAAGGAAAATAGAAAGATATAATATTATAAATTATAATTATGATTATATCATAAATATCATATATAATCATTAAACCCATCCTAATAACCATTCATGATATATGGTGATGGAAAACGAATTACACCACTTTGTGGATATGGTAAGCCACATGTACACACTACTAATGTTGATACTTGTTGTATTTTATAAATATAGTACAGATTTGTTGTTAAAACATCATAATAACTATCATTTATATGTATGACACTTAATTATTTATTTCATAATGGAATCCATGAATCTATTTGAGGTATAAGATGTAATAAAATTTCAAAATTCTTGGATGATATTTTTACCTTTTCATTGAGAATCCTTTTTTATATTGCATAGTAAGCCTCAAAGGGATTGTATTATTGAATTAATAGAATATTTATAATGTGTATAATGAATCTTATAAGGCATTATGGTTGAAATTTTCTAATATATAAGGATAAAAATGGGTTAGGAATTGTGGAATATAGGATCCATCTTACAAGTGAGGGGAGGGGAACTCTTGGAATTACATAATGTATTAAACTAATATAAATTATTATTTTTCATATAAATTTAATCTAAAATTTAATATTCATAATATATGATGAGGAATGTTATAAATCACCTTATATAATATAATTTGGAAGCATTAAACCTTTTATCAACTACAACAATATCAATGTTTTTAGTTATATAAGTGTCAATAATGTTAGCATAAAATGACAAGTGACCCATAAATGGACCATAGATTCTATGGTCCACCATATCTCATTATGTTTTTCAATGATATAATGTTTTTTAATTTTTGATAACTCAATAAAATATTTTATGTTATAAAATATTATTAATATCGTTTAGAGAACTATTTATTTACGTTGACCTTAAATTGATCTATATTGATATGGAATTATAAAGTAAAACATTGAAGCCTCTCTAACATGTTATATTTATATAATGGTTCATGGAAAAAATAAATAACCCAAATTTTATTGATTTAAATATTATTAAAATTAATTATTTTATTCCTCTATTAGTTGAATAAATATTACATCATCGTTTCATAAACTATTGATGTAATTATTCACTCACAAAAATTTTAAAATAAATTAACTTGGAAAAAATATATTTCATATTTCATATAAAAATTTAGAACCGAACATATCTTCATTTTATAATTATGTGATAATATTATAGATACTAAAGAAAAGATATTTGTATTTAGTATTTATTACTTTCACGAATTAACATAATGTTAATTATCAATGAAAAATCGAACAAAGTTGTAAACACTATTTTATTTTTTTTACCCTCACTGAGGTGAAAAAATATTTACCAAGTTTACTATTCATAATGAAAAAAAACTAAAAGGGGCCTATTTACCTAATATTAACCTATATATTTTAAATATGATATTAATTTTTCAATATTCAATCTATATAAGTGGAATAAATGAAATTAACTATAAATTCATAAAATGAAATGAAAAACAGTTTTTTGAAAAAATGTGTGTTAAGAATAAAAATGAACTTATATCAAAATTATTAATATTGATAATTAAAATGTAAGTATTATGATTAATATAAATAAAATATATAATATATCACATTAATAACAAATATAATATGTAATGGGTCTTTTAAAATACATTATTTTATGAAACTAAATTACAAGTATTTGAAAAACCGTTATTTTCCATTGTTCATTAAAAATCAATCATTTCAGAAACATTCCAAAAATTCACCCTCAGTAACATTTTATATGGTTATTTAAATAATTATTTAACATTATAAAATAAATTTTAAATATATTAAAAATTATAATTATAATTTCAAAAGAAAAAATAAATTCAAATTCATTTTCGAATAAAATTCATTTTTGAAGAATTAAAAAACATTACTAAATCATTAATGAATATTTAACGAAAATTAATAAATAAATTTGTCATGAGTAGGACCCCTATATATATTCCATATTATTTTCACTCATTGTCATACCCTCCAATTCTATGACTATGTTATAATGGTCATGTTTAAATAATAATCTTTTTATAATATATATAAATTTTCCTTATGCTTGGTGTTTTGTATTAAGAAAGTTATCAAGATTAATATTATATTTAAAAATTAATTTATTTATAAAAAGTTAATTCATGTGATATCGCATATCTAATTACCCATAATACATAATGGTTGTGTCCAATTTTACGCTATGATACAGGCATGTGCAAGATCATATTTTCTTCTATGCCTGAGGGATATCATAAAATAAAATATCCCTAGATTTTTACATTTCCAAAAATATCCAACTTTCATAGAAATACCATAATGAAAATATGAAAATTATAATTACTATTTATGAATCAATCCAATACCCTTTTTGATAAGTTTTAATGAACTATAATCATTTTGAAATAATTTTTTTTTAAAAATCGTATCATATCCTATGGGATAATTGTGTTACCTTATGGGCCGTTATAGTATTTAAACAAATATGAAATATTGATATCATAAATGTAAGAAAAGTGTAGACTATATAAAATCATCAGTGTCACTCAAGCTATAGTGTGCTCTTGTGTGATATCTATTATACATAACCATATCCTTATTTGAACTTGTCCACCACAAGTTATGCCATATACAACCTATGTATTCCTATATAATAAAATTATCAATTACATAGAGTGACCAATAGATGTAAAACATGTAAAAATAGTATAGGCCATCAGATCCATTCATGATTATAAAAAAACTATTTAGGTCAAAGAACACATCACATGTCATTAATCTAGAAGATAAATTCATCTTATGTCTCTCTTCTATATAGTTTAGTAAATCACATGTGAATCAACTAAGAATGGAAATTCATTTCCCCTATCTAATTCTATAATGGTCCCAAATATATTATCTTTTCATAAGAGTGTAAAACCACATTTGGGTTGAGATCCAACCAGTGAAATTATTAAAAACATACACATCCACCACCTAAATTGATAAGTCTCATGTCTTATATAAGAATGGTATCAATGTATAAAAATATTATTATATGGTATCTCACCAACCTTGGGTAAAAATTCATAATACAAAAAATATCTCAAGTATATTCATGAATTTTTTATATTCCATGAGATATATATTTGTAGTTCGATTTAACTAATAAGTATATAAATTTTTTCACTTGATTCCACTACTCAGGTTAATAATAAAATATCATCACAAATCATAATAATCCATGGTTATCATCAACTAGTAATAACTAAAATTACTAAATTGAGAGTATATTATCATTAAAAAGATCATGCAAGAACATTCATTGCACATGAATAAATTATAAAAAATGATTTTATATTTTTATAATATCATGATTGAATTTTCCACAATTACAACCCACAACTAATTTATATTATACAATGAGATTCAATATGAACCATATTATTTACTTATCAAAATGGTTTTTTGAATGAATTAATAATGTAAACTAATGTATCCAACCAACATATATTATCATCATACCTTTCATTAGTCAATCATATAAGAAAGTATTCTAAAATAATGTGTTTTCCTTTCGTAAGACCATGTTTCCTTGGCCTGCGTAATATCTCTATTTTAATCCTAGTAATCCTTAATTTATCACTCAATTATATTACTTAAACCATAATAATAAATGATCCTCTAGATAAAAACCAACTCCTTCACCACATCTGATTAAATGATGTACTCTAACTCTATTTCTGATTCCACTACTATGGACTATTTTGAATTCATCCTATTTATAACATATTTTTTTATGAAAAATATGAATCTTTATTGATATATCATATTATATTTATCAGACTGTAAACATTCATTAGTGTTACCCCATAGACATTGCTCATCCAATCGTCTAAATAATAAGAATATATCTTTTCTTCTTCTTAAGTAAATAAGGATGTTCTCTATAGTAATTTCGTGGTCCATGGAAGGATAGGATTGATGTCTACATTCAATTATCAATGGAAATGTAACATAAGGTTTAGTAAACAAGATTACATATGTGATATATCCAATGTTGGATTCATTTGGAACTATAATGATCTTGAATAATGATGTTTCTAAATAAATATAATGATCTTGAATCTTCTTAAATATGTGTTTCATGATACATTGTAAATGGCCCTCTTTTGGTGTTATCAATTATAATCCTCATTTAATCATGAAAAATATATGTGTTTTAAATTTTTCTATGAAAACTCATATATATATTTTAAATATATTTACCTAATATGTAGAATAGTTCATCAAGGTCCTTCATCAATAATTTCATTCATAACCAAATCATTATATGTTTCAATTTGAGACATAATTTCTGATAATAATAAAGTTATTCCCATAATATATCATAATTACTAGCATTGTCCCACTAAGATTCTTGTATATAGAAGAATCATCCAAAATCATGATGAAACTAAACCCTTTGATTGCATCATGAAATATGATATTCCAAATTTTGGAGGCCTGCATAAATCGACAATAGACTATTGCATATTCTATACATTTTAAAAATAATTTTTCAAACCAAAACATTCTAGTTTTTTCATATACTTAACCTAAACAAAATTTGTGTTAATTAAAGAGTTATTGGAATTACTATAATATATCTCATAATAATAATTAGTAACTGTGGAATAGAATATCTGAATGATTTTTATCAAAACAACATGTGAAAATTACTATTCATAGTCAACACCATAAATCTATTTCTAAACCATTACCACTTGGTGTTACTTATAGGGGGATTCTCAAACTTCAATGCCAAGTTATTGGTGAACATTCAAATTTCACCCTTTATATCTATATAGCTATAAGATCTCATATTTTCCAAGTATGTATCAATTTCAGTTTTGGGATACCATTAATGGTATGGTTTTCTTTTGTTTGATCATTAATGGAATATTTTGTAGATAAGTTGGACTAGTTTGAGGTAAATTCTATATATGTGTAGAATATTAGGCTATAAATAAAATATATATAGAAATTATATATTTACAATATAAATTAATCGTGCAGTCTATCCATTAAAAATAGAAAAAAGCTATAAATTATCTAATGTAGGTCATAAATTTTTGATTTAAGATGAAAAATTGAATTGATGAACTAAAATCAGTTTTTATTTAGTTTTTAATATTGTGTTGGGTTAGTTTGAATATATGGGAATCTAGAAGTTTATGATGTGAACCCCTTATTCATATTATAAATGTTGCATGCTCATCAATTCTTAAAACCCTACATTGGCCTATGCATTGAATTATAATAGTGTTTAATCATTCTATCAATGAATCACATCCACAAAAAACTTCTGATAGTACAAATATGATCAATAATCTCAATATATTTCATTATAGTGTTTTAGACATAGAATATCAAAGGTAATCCTTATTGATTTTCATATCATTCTTATTATGTTAAATTCTTCTTGTGGTGAAACCTAGATCATAATTCCAAACAAAGATCTTGGTTTAGTGTTTTTGGGAAAAGCATATTTATCTCAGTTGATGTAATGAAATGTGAAATATATTAATTAACATAGATATTGTGTAATTTTCTTATTTGAATCTGTATTTATGGTTGGTGGCCTAGAAGAAGTCATTAATTTTTCTAATTATTCTAGTATGTGTAAAAATTGTGACCATGTCGGCATGCCTTCCATGTGATATTTATAATTGAATAAAACATTGTTGATAGTAAACTCTCTACTGATAACTCATTTTTAGATATTTAAGAGTCCATTGGAATTCAGATCGGCATCGTATCGAATTTATTGTGGTTCCGACCATTGACCATGATTGATCCTTTTTTGGAGGAGCATATATCTCTAAGATGAATTTGAATTTGGTTAAATATTGGGTTAATAATGTAAATTGTAATAACGTTTGAATTTTGGTGATTGATTGAAATCAAATCAGTTGGACTAAAATCGGTATCATGGAACATTATTTAATTGGTGTTTCAATATGATGAGATATGAATATATATATATATATATATATATTGGCATGTCAATTAATTTTTTATTGGAATGATGAATGTAATGTAAATTACTTTAATTGATAGGATAATTGGGAAATCAGATTTATTGAATGTAAATGGATAGGGAAATTGTAACTGGGTAAATTGAAAATTATAGTTTATGATGTCATGTATGATATACTTGGAACATATTTATGTTTTTTCTTATAAATAATTATATCATGATATGATCAATTTTTTAATGATACATTAGTTCTGAAAGTAACATGACATGAGGATCTTTTTTATTGTTATCACCTATGGTTTTGTTTAGTTTATAGGGAACCATAATTGATGGCTAATGGTATGGTTTGTGGTAATGTTCTCTACTGATGGTAAGATGCATCATGTTCAACACCACCTAAGGGTAATATGTTTGGGATATAAACATACGAATGGTATGATTCATGGTCAAAAAATTTTTAATGGTGAGATTATTATATGCATGAGGGAATGGTCTATTTATTCACGATACTTTTTTATTAATTCATTATTTTTAGGCTAATATTCCACTGACAATAGTGATCCATCACAATGTTGGAGGATCCACCCATAGATTGATATATAAAGAATTGTTCCAAATATGGTTTTGTTGACCATGGGTTTCATCCTGGTTCTCAAGGGTCAATATATTTATTTCAATTTATGTATTTATTTTCAAATTAATACCATCATATATCACTTTAATTTATGAACTATATATTAAGATTATGTTTTTTAGAAACCATGAGTGTTAGCCTAATGAGTTATACTCACACCTTGTTCAAGATTCCACTTGGTATTAGGGTTGACTTCATTTATATATGTGTGAATATGGAAAAGGGACCATGTAATTGATTGTTTCTTGCTGAATGGGTTGAATTTTGGAGATTGGACAAACATGGGGATCAAGATTTGGTATTTTATAAAATTTTAGATATTCAATTTTGACTTTTATTCTTTTTTACATTCATAATTTAATTTATTTATATTTATCCATTAGTTGCTTTATATAATATTTATTAGGTTTATTCATCTTGTTCCTTATTAACAAGAGTAGCTTGTCTGTTATTTATATTTTTTTCTCTACTATGTTCTTATTTCCTCTATTATTAAAAATCTATTCCAAAGTATATAGTCTCCCACTATATTGAAATCACCCACTATACTAGTTGGAAGACTATGGAATATGGGGGTATGCCTATGGTCACATAGCCAACATTTATTTTTCACTTGAGGGAGTATTCGGTCTGGGATGTCATAATGTTGAATCTGAGCAATATGGTTTTATTTTTTTTATCTATTTTGGAAGGGTATAATGAATAATAGTATGTCTCTAGTCTTGGTAATTAGCTCAATGACGAGAGTATATAATACATGTATGATGTAAAACCTAAGTACACAGGGATGGGATCATGGTTCATGTTGTTATCTTATTGTTTATTATGTTATTTCACCATATGTGATACAATTATTCTGGGAAATTACTATTCATTGAGATTTTACTCATGGTTCTGGTAATAGATGTGTATTAAATAATCATGATAGAAACATATGTATATATGCTGCAATGTATTTTTCATTTTAGGGTGTTATCAAGGTAAGTGGGTACCCATCTTAGAATCATTGTGCTTTATACTAATTATTTTATGGAAAGGATGGACACATGTCCCCTTGATTTCTATACAAAATTGTGGTGTTTTAGTTTGGTACTAGGAGATATTTATAAAATTTCACTACGATATTTTCATTGTATATAAATGGTTGGGGATCAGTACAATCACCTAAGTCATGGAAGGACTAAAATAACCCTTAGCAGACTAGTAGGTAAAAATATTATATGATTTGTGTTCAAAGAAGGGGATATGGTACCTTGGATCAAGAAATATAGTTCCAAAAATTGGCAACGACACATAGGTTTCCAAATGGAGCTTGGGGTATAGGGGAGAGTCATCTACATGCTATTTAGTCTACTCCAACTAGTTTGGATATAGGATCTTCTACTATCATAGGTATGATTCTTGTATCATCTACCCTTTATTGCTATTTGTTTATATAGGAACATCAAATTAATTTTTTATATTCTCAATTCATAAATTTTTTTGGGTTATGATTTAGAGATCATAAATAAAATTACTATTATCAAAAAACTTCTTGGAGTCCATTCAGAGGATATTAAATGTTGATAGGAACTTTTTTAAGAAATCATTGGCTACCATTTTTTGGATTTTTTATGTTAGAAATTATTAGTTTTTATTTGATTGTTGGTATGGTAATTTCAACAATTATCATAAGAAATTTACCTTTCAATCTCTAAAAGGGGCAGTTATACTCACTCGGGTGAGTGGGATCTTTAGGGTATTCATGCGGGACTAATTAGATTCCAATTTAATTTTCTAATAACACAAATAGAAAATATTGTTTTTATGGAAGGTGAAATATTGTAGGATTATATTTCTCTAATGGTAAAAAATGTTCATGACATATTTCGTGAAAGGTCATCCAGCTTACCTCTTCAGTGGGAAAACAATTTCTAGATTGGGATAGTGTTAGGAGCTAAATTAGTTTCTATACTACCTTATAGAATGGAAAATTTAGATTGTCAGGAGTTGAAATTTTATTTGGATGACCTAGAAGATAATGTAATCAAATGACCTAGTACTTCTATGTGGGGTTATCCAATTATTTTCCTCAAGAAGACTAACTAATATTTTCCCTTCCATTTTTATTATCATACATTGAACTAGATGATGGGTAAAAACCAGTTTCCCATTACATGAAATGGTGATATATTTGATTAGATGAGAAGTTTCAAGATATTATCCAAGATAGGCTTGAATTATGGGTATCATAAATTGAGGGTAAGATGATATGTCATATCACAGGCTTCATTTAGAAAACGGTAGGGTCTATATGAGTTTTTGGTGATACATTTTTGTGTGGCGAACGAACTAGTGGTATTTAGGGTCATGAATAATAGAATATTTTATCCTTTTTTGGATCAGTTTGGGGTTTTATAGTGGATGAAATCTTGGTGTACTCTTATAATATAGACAATAATTCCAAACATATTCACACAATTATAACTACATTGAGAGAGAATCATATTTAAACCTAGTTATCTAAAGGCATATTTAGGATTGATATACTTTAATTCATGGGTCATGTCATCTCAGTGGATGGAGTGATAGTAGACCGAGAGAAGGTTAATGTTTTGGAATTTTGGGAATGAATTAATAAAGTATTTATGATTTAAAACTATCAAGGTCATGTAGGATATAATCGGCATTTCATCTAGGAATTCTACTATTTCAAAGAACCAATGTGTAGAATGAATAATAAAGGGGTGAAGTTTGTTTATTAAGTGAATTATAATATGGGTTTTCAAAATCTGAATAGATGACTAACCTCAGTACAGACCCTCCCTTTACATCTTCCATGTAAGAAATATACCATTTATTATAATGATTTCACATTCATACTCAGAGTAATTTTCATGCAGTAAGACCATGTGGTTGTTTATGGCTCTAGGCATTAGATATATCATGAGTGGAATTGTAATAAAAATGATCAATAGTTATCTAAAGTGGTAGGTTTTTATAGATGTTGAACACACAATGTAGTGTGTCAGAGATTTTTGGTATATACAAACTATAATTTCCTCATGTATATATATTTTAGTGACAAGGAAGATGTGGTTTGAGTATCTACAATCTTTTAATTTTGAATTTTTATTCACTGTAGACATGGGAAAAATCCTTATGGATGATTTGATTTAGAAGACATAGAAAATGGTAGTGTGGGATTATTTTGATGAGTGGTATCTAATTGAACACTTTTCTTACATGGATTTAGATGTCTAGGAGTGCAATGGATAAGTACGAATGAAATCAATGTCTTCCATAAAAATTATTTTAGAAGATATCATGACCGTTCGGTTATCTAATCTTGAGGGCCTCGCTATAAGGTATAGCTTATATGTTGGGGATCCACAATTGAGATGGCCTTTTTGTATCAATGATGTTATTATTTTATATTGTCATGAATGGGTTCCTATGTTTTTTCATGAGAAGATGATAAGGGATTTTCAAGATTCTATATCAATGGTACATCATGGTCTAAAATGATATATAGTGATCTCTATAGGATGTACTGGTGTCTAGGAATGAAGATGGTGATATCAAGATTCATAATGATATTTTGTAATAGTTAGTAGGTAAAGGCTAAGTATTAGAGGCCTTCTTGGCTATTGCAGCCTCTTCATATTTTTTAATGGATGTGGAATGATGTCTATATAGATTTTTTTGATAGTATTACCCATGTAAAATCATATGAATGATATAGTATGGGTGATTCAATATTTATTGAAGAAGGTTTCCCACTTATTTCCTATCAAGGATACCTTCACTGTTGAAAATCATGGTAGTATCTACGTTTGAGAGACGGTTCAGTTTCATGATGTTCAACAGTGAAACATTTCTGATCAAATCCTCATTTCATATCTCAATTATAGAAAATTATTTATAAGGATAAAGGAATTCATGTTATTATAATTACATTTTATCAGGAATAGTTTAAAAATATATTAATGGATGATTTGGGTTTGGGATGATTTATTATGATTCTCTAATTTGGATTTTGATGGGTCTTTAGAGAAACATCTAGATATCAAGTTTTTCATCACAAGGAACACTTCTATGAATCGATACAAATAGAACCCTTCATGTATTTTATTTTAAATTAATATCATTCACATCTTTTATAGTTAGTTGTAGGGGAGTACATTTTCATTAAAACTAATGACATTTATGATATTCCGATGTAGGTATATATGATTAAACATTAGTTTGTGACCACATAGAGTCAATATAAATCATTCACTATCCATAATTGATGTCATTTAATATTTGAGTTTGGTTATCATGTTTTCATTTAACTTTCACATAAGATGGGGGAACACCGTTTCAAGAAATAGGGGGAATTTTTCCCATGTGTTTCAAGATAATTGGTATAGTAAAAATCTTTTTTCCTAGTATTGTACCATTTGACCCTTAAATAGTGATACAATGTTATTAAAAACATGTTTCATGTGTCTAAGAATCATAGAAACCATCATATACATTTCATGTGACAAAAATTAATTATATTGAGCTTGATATTGATATGTTTTTTGAGGATAATTTCATTCTTATCATGGATATTTGTAAAAAAAATATGGGGATGACTGCACCTCTAGTATGAGTGAATTAGAATAAAGTAAATGTGAAAGAGGATACCCGAGAGTGGTATTCTAATATTTAGACATAGTGTCCTAACTTTTTTGATGACACCCAATGATATGTTTCATATGAAAACTCTGGGATGATCTGTTATATGGTAGAGATGTTGTAACATCTATTCTTTTCCAGGAATGTCCCTCATTAAATTTTGTGAAACATAATTTCTAATATCTAGGCCCTACTAATAGAATGAACACAATGCCATAATTTGACATTATTATCTTAGCCTTCTAGGTACCACCTATTTCCCCACACACATGTGATCCCCTCCATGGGATGACTGGACCTCTTATAGAAGTGTAGTGGAAACATGGGATGGTGCAAGAGAAGACCTGGGAAAGGTAATATGATATGTAGGCATAGTTTCCAAAATTGTTTGATGACACAAACCAATATGATTTAGAGTAGATCTTGGGGTTATCTATTATTTGGTGAGTGTTTAGTATGATCCCTTCATTTTAATGTATGTCTCCATTTTTCTTTTGGGAACCTTTTTTTCAAAACTTATATCCTCCCTGGGGAATAACCCAACACTAGTATGAGGGAAGTGGAAGCATGAGAATGTGAAATATTATACCTCGGAGCCTGAATATGATATGTATAGATAGTGTCCAAAATATTTTGATGACACCCACTGATATTCATTAGATAAAATTTTAGGGATGATAAGTAAAATGGTGGGGATGTTATAAGAACATTTCCATTCCAGGTATGTATCTATTTTAGTTTAGGGAAGCATTTTTTATAACATATAGGCCATTGTGATAGCACAAACACCCTACCGTAACATGGCCTTTGTGTACTGTCACACCAGGTACCACCAGTTGCCCTAAAAACTTGAGTTTCCCTCACTGGGACCCAACAAAGTTCCTGAGCTGGTCATTATACTAAGGAAATTTCAGAACATCAAAAACATGTTACTTCTAGTGTTCTATTTCCTCAATATATCACACACTAGAAAACATCCTAAAATGTCACCCATCTGAATCAGTAATTCAAGAAAAGAACACATAACTATTAATATCTAATCTGTTAAGATCCCTTAATGAATTGTTCAGCTTGTTTCATGATTAATAATGTTTAATTATATAATCCTTTTATCATTCTAGGGTGCTACATTTACCCAACCCCCTTAAGGGAACAACTTCTTAATTACGCACCATATATATCAACTATGTAGTGTCACCCCTCCTTTTTCTGGGTTCCTCCTCTAATATTGATTTAACAACTGGACCCCACTAATAGCATAAACACCCTTCATTAAAATGGATATTTTGTCTTGTCCCTCCAAGTGCAACCAGTTTCCTTGCAAAAATGTTTTCCCCCCTATGGGTTGCACCCACATTCAAAAAAGGGTCATTATAATAATGACTATCCCCACAGGAAAATTCATGTTCATTCCATTGTTCTTTTTCCTCACTCATACACACCAAGGGAAACATATCCTAAGGTCACCAATCATGATCACTACTCCATGAAAATATCCATAACTATGGAGATCTATATATGTTTTCCTGGAAAAGTAGGTGACATTTATTGACATGAGTCATATCATTTATTTATTAACCATTTTTCATTCTATGGTTGTACACATTTGGGGTTTGGTTATCAATTTTTCAACCATGTTGGGAGAGTATGTAAATGAATTGGACCAGTTCTAGGTATGCTTTTCTAAAGTTGAGAAGGGTAGGCAGGAGAGATAACATATACATTAAATTATATATTTACAAATAAAATTTCTTTGGTTGGTTAAAAAAATAATAATCATGGAATAATTTTACCATGGAAATCCAATAATCCAAGATTTATGATATGGAATTGATTTTAAAATGTAAAATCCATTTTTATTAGGTTTTACATTTCTTATGGGGGTTTTTTGTTGTATATGGGAATCAAGAATTTTATAATGTGAATCCCCTGTCAGCATAAACAATTTTCTATACATAGATATTTTTATATGCCTCTTATAGCCTATGACATGAATTCTGATAACATGTATCCCTAATATCATTGTATCCCATCTATATGAAATTTTTATGAGTTCCTCAATGATCTAGATTCACATTTAATCGTCTCTTGGTTTTCATAACCTAAAATATTGGAGAATATTATTTTTTTTCTTATCCTTACTTTTTCTATTGATTTCCTCTTACGGTGAACCCTTGTTCAGACTGTCTAACCTAGATCAAAGTTCGGTGTCCTTTGTATGATTTACTTTATCTCTATTAAGGAGAAGGAAGCAGAAATCTGGTCTGTTCCATTAATATTGAGTAATTTATTATATATATTATTATATTTCGGTTGGTTTTCTAGAAAAACTCCCTTAATGTATGTTTAAATTATTTTAGTATATGTACTAATTATTATCTCACTAACATAGCTTGCAAAAAACCTATATAATAAAATATAACATGGTTGATGGTAAAATCATTTCATAGATCTCCCAAAGTATCCCATGGAGTCCATTGGTGTTGAGATAGGAGTTTCAGCCACCTAATAGGGTTTCAAACCATTTTCCATAAAATTTCCTTGATTAAGTTTATCATAGAGCCCTGAGAAAATTTGAAAGGTGTTAAAATATTAGATTAATATTATGAATTAGAATAATAACTTCTTTTTTATGATTTGTTTAAATGTAATCACAAAGAGTAAATTCAAATAAATGTAATTTAATTGGATTGGTGTGTTAACATGATTAGATTTGAATATTTATATTTATATTTAAACAAATTTGGTCTAAAATGATGAATGGAATGGAAATTTATCTAAATGATATGATTATTATGAACCTTGATTTATGGAATTTAAATGTTTTGACAACGGTAATTGGAAAAATATACCATTAAGGTTTCTGATAACATGTTTTATATAATTTTTACATAGTTAATAGTTTTCCATACTTAGCATTATGTCTTGATATGACACTATTTATGACTGATTCATGAGGTGTGATATTACATGACTTTATTTGATATTTTTTCTTACCATGAACTATTCTTATGTTTTGTACATGGGGACACTTTATGTGAAATCTGAAAGTAAGGTTCCTATTTGTGTTCCTTCATGAGGATAATATTCATGGTGTTTGACATCACCTGAGGGTGAGATTATTGGTATATGATATTGTTATGGTTTTGTTACACATTTATTAGATTCTTGATGGTAATATAATTGTTAGCTTGAGGGAAAAGATAATTTTTTCCAAAAAAAATTATGGGATATTCATCCTCTATTAGGGAATCATCCACTAACTTGGTTGATCCATAATGATATAGGAGGATCCATCCATAGATAGTAATATGTGGCACAATGTCTAGAGGGGTTTGGATGACCTCAGGTTTCATCCTAGAGCTATAGGGTTAGTGGATTTATTTCATGTGCAATATTAATCATAAAATTAATACCAGTGATTATTACATTATTGCATAAACTATAATTTCAGAGTAACTTTTTAGACGTTTTTGGTGTTAGGATACTTATTTTTATTTAAAAAATGTTTGGGTTTTTGTTTGGTACCAAGGAACATTTCAAGGATGCATGTATGGAAAAGTTCAACAGAACATGTTGTTGATTAATTTTTTCTATATTTGTTGAAATTTAATGATAGGTTCGACATAGTAATTCAGACCGAGGATTTTGGAGGCATTAAAATTTTCAGTTTTGTGTTTTATTTATATGAAATTTAGCACTTCATTTTGTTACATTTATCTTTTCATTACTTAATTATAAATTTATTTTGATTGTTGATATTTTTCCTTTTTATCTTGGGTTACCTGGTTGATTATTTATATTATTACCGCTATTATTGTATCATGGTTAAATAGGGTAGAGTCATACCATTATATTCTGAAACCCCTCATAGATAGTTAATATCATCTAATATATGGGAAGGCTTTCCCTAGGTTACATAGATAGGTCAGACTGTCCACTTGAGGGAGTACCATGTTAGGAACATTAAAATAGAAAAATAAGTTGGGTTGACCTGGAACCTCACCTGATCTAGCACTCCATAAGGCCTCAATCATGCCACTATGTATTCAAGTGATTTCTATATAATAGTAAGGGGCAGAATATATATCGTTGGATGACTATACCCTCATATCGGAGTAAGAAATAATAGAGGGAAATATCCAAACTCAAATTAATAATTAACCATTAGAGTACACAATATATATTACTCATAAAAATCATGATATAATACAATGTAATTCAATATATGTTTGAATAGAAGCATGGGAATGATAATAATAATCAGATGATCACCCATCAGGCTGATAATTTATACATAATAAATAAAATAATATAAAATCATTTCATTAGGATCTACAACCAACGGTGATCCACAGGTTGACCTAGTCTCCAGCAACTATCAAACGAATACTACTCAACCATCCAACATCACATAAGGGGTGTCACAAAATAAGACACCCCAATGGTAATAACTATCTTTTCAATAAAATTTAATTTTCTGTGCACATGATATATACCACCTAGAAAAAAAATAAATTGTCTTAGAGATAAAAAACTAAAATAAATAAAATAGTGATAATCCCTAAGTTCTGAAGACCCACTTAAGAATTACCAATACTCCTTCATCCAGTTTCTATATACTCTTTACATGTGACAATAAATTTCATGATAAATTTCCAATGTCCTCCAAATCCCAATTAATATCTTACACATCTAGTAAACAAACATTCAATAGTGTTGGGACCTTTTTTCTCTCCTTGGGATTCATAAAAAACAACATGAATCATTAACAATATCTAGTGATCCAATTTCATAAACAAAAATAAAAACCGGAACAAATGCCACACAAAGAGAACCAATCCATGTACACGTATTCATGAAGAACTAACCAAGATACATCATAATCATGGGGCAATATAAACCATGGGCCTTTATCTAATTTCCATAAAAATGGAAAACAACCCCTTAGTTTGATCATACTATTATCATGACGGGTTATACTCATCCATGTCTCTCATTATCTCTCTATACATGCCTAACACTATCCATTAGAGGATTGAAATAGATCAATATCTGGGCCAATTAGCAATCCAATAACATTACATAGATCCCCTCTAACATCCAAAACATGTGCAATCAAATCCTTAAGAGGTCATGTCACAATCCATAAAGCATGGTTCAATCAATAGTAAAACCCAATAGTGAGAACACATTTAAAAAGGAAGTCACTACTGATATCTAGGTTCTAAGGCGATACCCAATTTCAACAATTATAAAACTAGCACTTACCCTCTACTAGGTCAAAAAAACACAGGGTGACCTTGGTCACATGGATCTCATCCATTTTGTAACTGGCCATGACTAATATAGAAACCCCAATAAATGTCTCTAGTCCCTAAAATACCCATGGAAATCACCTCACCCGTAAAGGAATTATCAAAAAAACCATAACTATATGGGTATTCGCATGTATCCATCAATTGATCCTGATTGATCACCAATAAGAAACTCACCCACAAGGGAACCCTTGAGGGTTCTTTACGCCCTTCTCAACCTTAGATCAATGGAACCCCAATGTACAAGAAACTTCATGATATCAAACTATCCTTAGGTCTATGATATAAATAATTTTTTAGAAATATTTCTAAAACCTCAACCACTCAAACCTCATGTATCCAGTTTTGAATCATCACTCAGTCAAAACTAATGAAATTTCCCCTGATATACAATTACCATTTTATTAAACCTCTAGTAAAACCCCTTATCATTCCCAAAACAAGGAAACACTCAACTCTCCTTGTAATAACCTTCTAAAAACCACAATATAGACTACTTGGAATAAAAAATAGAATGCCATAAAAAATATACATGTCCCCCAACTAGGTTGGACACCATATCTACGTTAAAAGAGATCTCAACTCAATACTCAATGTAAATCCTAGCCACACAAAACTCAATGAGAGGGATATAAAATTAATAAATCAAGGAATACATCACATGCAATGCCAACTAGTATAATAAACCTCACAATTATCAAGTAACCTCTATGAGGTTCTAAAACCGTGTTCTATGAAGAGAACAAAAGTAATGGACTAATCAATGGTACAATTATTATCACATATAAATAATAATACCTTATATACCCCATTTTTCATGCCTCAAACATCAACAAAGAACACATGAGGTATGTCCCTAAAAAGTCCAAGGGAGAGGGTTTTTGAAGAAAACCCCCTATTTTAGGTACCTCAAAACCTTGCATAAAATATACAACCAATTAAAACCCTCATGGGGTACTTATTAAACCAATAACCATTTTAAAATTAAAAAACAACTCTAAATGGGAAAATGACACCAAACCAAACAATGAGCCTTCCTCGCTAGGGGATTTCTGATTATTTATGTCTGAATTCAGGCTCTTGCCTTACCATGAACACATATCCCATGTCACAAGATATAATAGATTAATTAGGAATATTTGTAAATAATTATTCAAAAGAATAAAAATAGTCATAAATTCTTAAAATTATTCCAAGTCAAATTTTCTTACAAAATTGTGGACCAACTGCCTAAAGGGGACAACCATTCACCACTGACACAAATTAAAAAAATTAATTAAAAACAAATAATTAATTATAGTGATCTAAAAATAATTTTTATAGAACATTCCAGAATAACACATTGGTAATTATAAATTTTTTGAAATAATTAGTGAATACATGCCTTCTTTATCATGGGACATCCTATCTTCAAGAGAAACTAATGCCGCTTCATTCCCATTAGATTCAATCATGATCCAGTAGAATCAGTACCAAAACCCTAAACTAGTACCACAAAAATTTATGAGATGAAGAGGGGAAGAAAAATTGAGGAAATAGATAAAGATTCCATCCTTAACACCCAAATAAATCACACAATAATTCATCTAAATTATAATAGATCAATGAAGAATAGGGGCCAGAAGATTATGAGATTATTTTTGTGTGAGTGGAAGAAAGGGAGGGTTGACTTATGCCCAATGGTTTAATTTATTAATTTCCCCATAATAACCAAATATGGAAAGACTCATGGTTTTTTCACATGATTTTCCAAACCCTAGAATAAACATGTTGTTGGCACTATCAAATCTAACACCCCTCACATAGTTAGGTAGTAAAAATTACCAAACCATGATCCAAATATGAGAAACCATATCAAAACCCCTTTACAATTTTAATTCAATTTCTACACATGTCATCAACAATAGATCCCCATATTTACACCCCAGACCTAATGGCCACTCAATCACCATTTTTTACACTGAATCTCACATTATTTCCTCCAAAGTGTGAACTAACAACGAACCTAATCAGTGAACTATGAAAAATAAACCAAAAGAACAATGAGCCTTAGAGAAATACATGTTTTATATTAAACCATAAAACTATACAATGCACCAAAGATAAAACCCTTCCAAAAACTAAAAAATAGACCCTATGCTCCAAAAACTCACTAGAGTACCAGAACCACCTCCTAGACTTTAAAATAGATAACAAACACATTCAAGTGGCAAATTAAACTCATAGAATTAGAACATGAATCACAATTCACATAATTTCCCTTCAATAGGATATAAAATGATATTTTATGTAAATTTTATAACCCGTAATGATGTCTATCATTATAAACTCTCCACCATAATATTTCTTGACAACATGAAGCCATGTTGGTCATAAAATTGATTATACCAACCTACCTTTGTTTCCAAATCACCAACAAATATCCATTGTTCATCCTCTAAAAGTTATTCATGATTTCACTTTTCAACACCAACTACCAAGCCCAGATACACCATCCTTTCCCTAAAAACTCATCCATTCAACCCCAAACCACCAATAACATGTCTGAAATGAGGTTCTTAACTTGGTTTTAACCAATCCATGTACAAATCTACACATAAACACCAACTAGACCTTCTCTGATCGACAAATCCCAAAATTCTCAACCTCAACTATTATTGCATCAATGATTCAACTTACACCTATACTATTTCAACAACACCGCAAAAAAATTTCTTAAATTTAGAATCCATTTATCACCATATCTCAATTAAAAATATAGAATTTTCAATGAAAAAATATGTACTCAAATCCACATTGCTGCTATAATTTTGATTCCACTATAACCAACCCACTATCAGGAGGATGCTCCCACCCAAAAGAGCAATCTTATCATTGCCCATAACCAAAACACCGAGATACAAGGCTTGTGCATCTTCCATCACAAAATATGATGAATACACATGGGAAACCCACTCCTACCAATGTTAGAACTAAAAAATAAATTCTTGACCATTTCCCAGCTTACCTGGATTGACATTGGATTTGTTGAATAAAGTATATAACATAAGGATCACAACCTCTAGTTGACTATGAATCTCTCCCCACATAAGGCATCCCAGTTCCCACCCCTCGATCGCTGACCTCAAATGGTCCACTCAAACTACATAGATAGATATTTATTAAGACCCAACTGAACAAAATGTACCCACACATAGTCGATATCCAAAATAAAATCACATATAAATAACAAAATTTTACCCTCCCCCACCAATATACTTAAACATACCTAAATACAATGATCACACTCTCCTATGCACTCATTTCACATACTAGAATGATGATCACATAATCCACATCCAAAAAAACCTTGGATAGGGTTCCTAAACACCTAATAATTCTCTTCATTTGTGTTCCCTCCAAAAATTCATAGCACCATCGGTGCCCATCACCATAAAATAAACATCTCTCAACCAAAACCTAACCGCATAATTATCCTAAATTAGGATGTCATATTAAAATAATGATCACTTAATCAATCTTCTACCACACCACCATAAGCGCAATGAGAAGTAAATAATGACTAGAAACTGACCAGAATATCCCTCCCATCAATCCATCAAAACAAGATCACTCCATGTTCTCCACCTATTATTCCTATGAAATTATCAAGACTAATTCAAACACCTCTCAAACATTACCTCCCTCGTGAAGACAACATCAGAGAATCCATATACCATAGTGACGCACTAGTGTCTCCATACATCCCTCTATTAAGTCAATTAATTCCCATCATTAGTGAACATCTCACCCCATTATCTGAATGAGCTATCATCAGAAGAAAATACCTATAGTTCATCTCATTACAATTAAACCAATAATATATATGGGAAAAACTCATATAGGTGTTTTTTACACTTTAAAAAAACATTACATCCATCATTAATGGAATCAGATCCATATAGGCACATATCATGTGAATATTGTGTTCTCAGAATGATTCATGTATATATTCCACTCTACAACAAGCGAATATCAGAAAACCCAAAAACCATAAATCCATAAATTCATGTGCATCAACCCGGTTGAAATAACATAACCATACAAAGATAAACAAAGAGTAGTAATACCATCAGCCTAGTAATCTAGAATTCCCTTATTGAAAGGTGTTTTTGATACATTAGTTGATGTTTTATTATGAGATTTACAATTTTAATCCACCTATTTACAAAATCCCCAAATAGAAAAGAATATGGAATCCCAAATATACATTTATATCAAACCAACCCAAGTTGACCAGACACGTAACCTGATCGAGATCTCCATGAGGCCTCAAACCTTTCTCCCTATATAACAGAGTCTATTGGCTAGTGAAAAGGGTTTGAAAAGATGTTATTGGGAGACAATAGAAATAAATAACAAATGTGAAATAACAAAACTTAGAAACATCTATATATAAAATATGAAATATATATAACTAAAATAAAACCATTCTATAATAAAATGGAATACAACATATAGTCATAAAAACTCATCATAATGATAATACACATCATTTGGTCACACATATAGATGATCACATACATAAAATAAATATAACAAAATAATATAATTGTACTAGTCTCTATAGAAAACACTAAGAAGTACCTCAACCTAGTCTCTAAAAAATGTCAAAATGTTCCATCCTGATCCTCTAACTTTGTATGAGAAGTCCTAGTAAATTATTAAATATGGGTCATCAAACCCATCCACTGAATCCTATAATTCATCTTAATGAGGAAATAAGGTTCTAAATTCACATTGAGGTGTGCATACAAGGGTGGGAATTAAAAATAAGTAGTCCATATCAATGATGTTATCTAATATCTATTATCACATTAATGTGTGTGCACATGTGATATTCCTAGACTCATCAAAAATGAAACAGGAATATAGATAAGAAATTAAAAAAATGGAATATTGTTCACCCCCATGTTCTAAAGAGTCTAATCAGGTCCACAAAACCAGCATGGACCAATTCTATGAAACCCTAGACACATTAATTACCGTGATACGACACATCATACACCTCCACTAAATCATAATAAAGCTATAAAACATCTATAAAACAAAAAATCCTTTAATTTAATAACCTAGGTCCTCTCCCTAGGCAACCCATTCAACAAATTACATCACTATATATCTCTATGACTCCAAAATCATGAACTAAATTGGGGACCGGATATCTAACCACACTGAAAGAACCTTCCCATGTAATGTAGTTCCTATAAAACTGATTAGGCTCCTTCATGATCTGGGGTATCCACAAAAACTATTTTCTAATCTCAAACGTCTTAAACCTTGGAAAATAATCCCCTTGTAATAGAATACTCATAAGTATAGGGGGATGATGTGAGAGTGTTTTAATACTCATTTCCACTTCCTTTTGATATTTTCTATTGATTTTTTTATATTAAAATGTTTTTTATTAAATATTTGATAATTTTAGTGTTTGTATACTTGTTGTGTAGAATAATTTCTTTTTACTTTAAAAAATGAATTTTAATGTGCATTAGTGTCATTTTAAGTAATTATTATATTAATTTAGTCTTGAAAATTAGACTTTTATTTATTCATTCTTATATTTTTATAATTTTTCATTCTACTATATTTATTAATTTATTTATTAAATTCATTCATTCATTAATTTTTAAATTGTAAATAAAAAACTCATTTTAGTAGTTAGTCTTTTAATAAGTTAATTCGTTTTGACAATTTATTCTTCTTCAATTAATATTTTTTATTCTTTACTTTATTTAGTTATTTTATTAATTTGTTAATAAATCTAAGAAAATAACGATATTTTTTTATTGTGTTTTAAATTATAAATCCAAAATAAAGTTATTCTTTCAAATAAATTATTATTAATTTTATTACTTGACTTTGTATTATTTATTTATTTTTCATTTACATTTTATTTAATTTAATTTTTTAACTGATTAATATAATTTTATGTTTATTAAATATTTAATTTATTTAATCTGTTCTTTCTAATTTATAGGTACTCATGATGGAAAGTCGCACTATTTCTATCATGGTGCCACTGGTCCCCCCACACACCGCTTCACTCTCCTCTTCACATCCATCGTTTCATTTAATCAGCTATCTCACCGTTTCATCACGGTGACTGTCTCACCATATTCCCCATCCCACACACGGTGATTGTCTCACTATTTCAACCCCACACTTCATTCTGTCACCGTCTTCCTTTCCCTTTTCTCTGTTCCAACACAGCAGCAACATACAAACCGCAGCAACCAAATTCACTCACAATAGAGTAACAAATACATAGCAGTAGAGAACATCAAAAACATGAATCGAATTACCCAAATCCGAATACCAGATTTGAAACCATCAAACACTCTCTGCAGATCGGCCTCATTATCTTCATGCACAGAAACCCACAGCCTCCTCCTCCCCTCCCTACGCCGAAGCACCCTTGCCTCTCCAAGTCGAGATCCCAACCCCCTGCTCGAATCCTCCTCGCACCGCCGCACCCGAGCTTCCACCTCACCGCACGAACAAAATACCCAAACTCCGAGATTTCCTCCTCATGTGTCGTGCCGCCCGTCTGCCTGCATGCACCCTCACGAACACCTCGCCAAACAGTCGGCTTCCCGTATCTGCCTCGCACAGCCGCTACACTAACCCCTCAGCCGAGACCTCCTACCCCCTAGCTCATTTCTCCGGATAAATTGGTTATAAGGTTTTTTTAACTAAATGGGTTTAATTTTTACTTTTTTAAGTAAATGGGTTGTTTGAGCACCAATTGAATTAGTGCTCTCACAAACAACCTAGAGCGCCCATTGAATTGGCGCTGAACCCTTATTTTTTTTCTAAATAGCCACACCGCCCCTCCCCAACCCCCTTATATATATATAAAATAAATGTAATCACTAAAATAAATATAATAAATTTATTATTATATAAATTATATCTATAACAATTTTATAATTATTATAGATATATAATAATAATAAATTCAATTATTATAATTATATAAATAAAATAAATATATAATTATAATAATTATATATTTATAAATATATTAAATATATAAATATACATATAATAATAATCAATATATAATAATAATCAACATCTAATTATAAATATAATAATTATATAATTATATAATTATAATTACAATAATTATATAATGATAAATATAATTAATATATAAATATACTAATTAGATAGTTATAATAAATATACAATTACAATAAATATAATAATAATTATAAATTTAATAAATATATAATTATATATTTACTATATTTATATTAATTATAATAAATATACAATTATAAATAAAATTAAAATTATAAATATAATAAATATATAATCATATATTTATTATAACTATATAATTCTTATAATTATATATTTATTTTATTTATAATTATAATTATATTAATTATAATTACAATCAATATGTAATTATATAATTATTATAATTATAATAATTCTATAATTATATATTTATTCTATTTATAATTGTTAATATAATTACTATAATTATAATAATTATATATTTATTATTATTATAATAAATATAATAACTATAATTATTATAAATATAATAAATATAATTATTATAATTATTATAAATATAATAAATGTTATTATTATAATTATTATAAATATAATAAATATATTATTATTATTATTATTATTATATAATAATAGTTACTATATAGTTATTATAATTATATATTTATTATATTAATAATTATCTATTTATTAAAATTAAAATTATATAATTTTTATAGTTACATATTTATTGTAAATTTTTTACAATTATATAATTATTATATTTTTAATTATATAATTATTGTAATTATAGCTATATATAAATTATAATTATATAATTATTATAATTATTATAATTATTATTATAATGATAAATATAATTAATATAATTATATAATTATATAATTATATAATTATTGTAATTATAGCTATATATAAATTATAATTATATAATTATTATAATTATTATATTTATTATTATAATTATGAATATAATTAATATATTTATATATTTATATATTTATATAATTATATTATAAATATAATTATTATAATTATATAATTATATATTTAGAATTATAATAATAAATATAATTATTATAATTATATAGTAATTTTAATTATATTTATAATTGTATATTTATTATAATTATTATAAATATATATTTATTATATTTATTATATTTATAATTATATAGTTATTATAGTTATACATTTATCGTAATTTTATAATTTTTATAATTGTAGAATTATTATATTCATAATTATATATTTATTATAATTATATAATTTTTATAATTATATATTTATTATATTTACAATTATATAATTATTGTAATTATAGTTGTATATTTATTATAATTATATAATTATTTTATTTATTGTTATAATTATATATTTATAATTTTATATTTATTATATTTATAAGTATATAATTATTATAATTATATTTGTATATTTATTATTATTATTATATTTATAATTATATATTTATTATAAATATAAAATTATTATAATTATATATTTATTATAATTTTATATTTATCATATTTATAATTATATATTTAGTATATTTATAATTATATATTAATTATAGTTATATATTAAGGGTAATTGTATATTTATTATAATTAAATAATTATTATTTTTATCATTATATATTTTTTATAATTATATAATTGTTATAATTATGTATTTATTATATTTATCATTATATAATTATTGTAACTATAATTTTATATAGATTATAATTATATAATTATAATATTTATAATTATATATTTATTATATTTATCATTGTATTTATATTTATTATATTTATTATTATATAATTATTTTGATTATAATTGTATATTTATTATAATTAATAAATTATTATATTTATAAATTTGAATTTATTATAATTGTACATTTATTATAATTATATATTTATTATAATTATAAATATATAACTATTATAAATATATATTTATTGTAATTCTATATTTATAATAATTATATAATTATTGTAATTATAATTATATATTTATTATATTTATAATTGTATTTTTATTTTATTATAATTATATTATTATTATATTTATAATTCTATATTTATTATAATCATATATTTATTATATTTACAATTATGTAATTATTGTAATTATATATTTATTATAATTATATAATAAATATAATTATAAATTTATTATATTTATTTTAGTAGTTATATTTATTGTAATATATATATTTATTATAAATATATTTGTTATATTTATTAAATTTATAATTATATAAATATATATAAGATATAAGTATATAAGGTGGGGGAGGGGTAGGGTGTGGATTTTGAAAAACAAATCACCCAGCACCAAATCAATTGGCACTATGGGTATTTTGTCGAAAGCGCCAGTTGATTTGGGGACAGACAAACCCATATCCCCAAATAAAATAACCCTAAACCTCTTAAATTAAAGAAAAATAAAAACACACCTATACCCAATATTGCCCATTTCTCCCCCTCCTTCACTCTGCACGAACAACCCCCCCCCCCCCTCTATTTCTTCTTTCATTTTCTTTTTTATTTTTATTGTAATTGTCTTTATATTATATTATGGCATATAATAACATATATATATATATATATTACAATAATTTTGATATTAACATACATAATAAATATAATTAGTATACCATTAATAATAAATAATTGTGTAAATTATTTTATATATTATGTGTTATATATCATATACAATATAATGATAATAATAATATATATATATATTCTTTTGTATATATATATAATTTATTATAATATTAGTTATTATTATATTAATAATAATATTATATATTAGTATTATAATTAACTTTAAGTAGTTATATTAATATATAGTGTAAAAATTTATTTAGTTATACATTGTAGTCACTTTTTATTGGGCTCATGTGCGTTTGTGGTTGTTTCGTTGCAAGTGTTGTTTGCAATTACTTAGACTTCACTAAAAAGGTCGTGATGTGCACATAGAATCACGGCACGTTGATCTGCTATTTCCAAGGAAGAATTTAGCTCACCGCATGCGTATATCTTTCATTCGGTTAAGTGAAACTTATCCGGTGACAGGCGTGGGAGGAGTAGGGCAGTGAAAGCTACTTGTGGAAGCCAGGGAGTTTCTCAAGTGAGATTCCAGAGACATCTACGGATAATAGAATACGTAATGGGCACGAAATGTTAGAAACAACAGAGCGGGGGCATTAGAGAACTGGGTTTGCTAGAGGGAATGATGAGACAAGAGATCGGGGATTTGATCCAGACTGGGGGGAGCAGAGTAAGAGTAACATTCAACATTTTCCCTGCGATCAGATTATAGTACCAAGTCATAGAATTTCACGCCTCATTTCCCAGGGTGGGACATAGAGCACATTTGAACATCACATTCACCATTGAGCAGCAATAATTTAGAACTTTAGGAGAAGTAGTAGGGATACGAACAATTTTTTTTCCTTGTGCTCGGTTTTCTGCAACTCAATGTAATTTGAACTTCATTATTTCTTACTCTATAGTTGCATTAAAACCAACCAAAATGTCTATATAAATTCCTTTGGGTGGAATAAGCTGGTTGATTTGATTTTTTTAGTTTTATTCTTGTGCTAAATTATTTTTTTGGATTGTCTCTCTCATTGTTTACAGACGAGTTTAATTTCAAAACAACAGTATCGAGTGAAAAGCGATCATGTTTGTACCATATTGAAAACTGTTTCGACATGAGGAACTCACTAACATGTGAGTTATGCTCGAATGAGAGAGACACACTGAACTCAAATTACATGTTAAGACCAGTGATATCTGACCATCATCACCATTGGATGGAATGACCTTAATAGTCGATGGACTGTAAGAGTTGGTTCATCACCGAATGACCAGACGACAAATATGGCCTGTTACATTTAGTCGGATCTATATTATAAAACATTCAGTGCTTGAATGAGGTTGAGAAATATCGAATCGTCCAGTGGTCTTTCCCTCCTACTCGTCTATTTGTTGTTTACACCACAATTTCCCTTGCTGTTGTGTCTACTCCCTTTGAACTCACTAGCATACCCTCACTTTATCACACAATAAATCTCATTCACACCACATCACCACCACCAACTGTGTTATCCTGTTCTAGTGTGTGTTTTTGTTTATTTTTTTTTGATAACCAAACACAACATAAAGCCTCCCTATGGATCGACCATGTCTTGACATTGTCCTAAGTAGTAAGTAGGTTATAAATTTTAGTTTTTCGCTCGTGCCCAACAATCCGTGAGCGTGAAAATTCTGGCGCTACCGCCGTGGAGGCTAGGCGATATTAAAAAACTAAAAAAAAATTTACATATAAAAATATAAAAAAAAATTCACTAAAAAAATCTTCCAAATGAAATAAAAAAAATTTTATTCAAAAATAATTGTGAAACTGCTGCATGAAAACCATGTCTATGTCTGAACACTTAGTACCAGGTAATCCAAAAATTGATAATCACCTCATGGAATTGAAAAAGAACAAAAAAATATCATAATGAAAGATAATAGAAATGAAAACTTGAAAAACACACTTCCTGATAATTTGAACCAAACTGGATTGATGAACCAAACTAGGAATGAGATAACTGAGAGGCATGGTTTGAGATAATTCATCCTACCATAAGTGTCTAATAACCCTTCAGGAATTAGACTATATCCTAGGTCTAGAGATTACAAGATCAAGCAATATATGCTTAGTCAGCTGCCTAACTTTAATAGAATGCCTAGTGAAGACTCTCTTGACTTCATTCGTGCTTTCTATTATATTGTCTAGCAGCTACCACATAGGGGTCTCACTATGGACGAGATTAAACTGAGAGTCTTCCCCTTCTACCTGAAGTGAAATACTAAGTCTTGGTTCCAATAGTTATAAGAAGAAATATTTGTCACCTGGGATCATGTATACAATGCCTTCACAATGAAATTATATCCTAGGAGGTTGACCTCTGAAATTAGGCACAAAATAACTGGATTCATTCAAGATAAAGGAGAACTGTTTCATGAAGCCTATGATAGGTTTATAGGTATTCTTAGGCAGTGTCCAAACCACCAATATACAACTTCATTCCTCATGGAAACCTTATATAATAGACTCACCCCTTATCACCAATCCATGGTGGATTAGTCTATTAGGGGAGATTTTATTGATAGGACTGATGAAGAGCTCAAACAGATATTTAACACCATAGCTAAAAATTCCCAGGAAAAATGCTCTAGGTGGAGAACCATTGTGAGAAAGGAAACCGCCCCTAATCCTAAAGCTAATGCCCATTCAGCTGGGTTCATAAATGAGAACCCACATCAAATCCATATGGGGAAGTTCTACCACTGTGGAATGTATGGCCATTCTCAAACATGTTTTCCAAACGTTGATTTTCCTGTCCAGCCTCATGAGAGTGCCAGCTTTGCCGGCTATGGACCACGAATTCAGCCTAGGGATGATCCTTTTTCCATCCCTACAATCGGAGGTATAATAACCATTCGATCCTTGCATGGAGTGATTAGGGAGTCCTCTGGCCTAATGCACCTCTTGGATTCCAGTAGCCTCCTAGGCAACAATTCCAACCCCAACCCCAACCTTAGGATGATTCATCCAACTCAATAGATGAGGTGAGAGATATGTTCCATCAACTGATAGGGAGGTTTTATGAACAAAAGACCATGAATTATTATGATAATGTTCAAATGGATGCTATAAGGAAGAACTTGGAAATTCAAATGGGGTAATTAGATAGGGATGATAGTAATAGAGAAAAGGGTAGGTTTTCCTGCACCACTGAAGTCAATCCTAGAGAGAATTCCATGGCTGTGACCACTATAAGTGGTCTCCTAAATCACCATGATCATATGAAATAACCCGCAAAATTCTAAAAATGGGAAACTGGATGAAACTAGAAACTCATATCCGAATAAACTTAAATCTGGAAAACTGGACCGCACTACTGGAATCCATCCAGTTCCTATTTTTCCAACTCAATAACCCAAAGAAAATAGCTTGAGAAACAAAGACAATAAAAGGATGAAAATTGTCAAAGAATAACCTATAGAGATTCCCCCAATTGTGAGGAATTATACCCCTGCAATCCCCTTCCCATAATGAATTAAAAAACCAATTCAAGATTCTAAACTGTTTAAAATTTTAAAAGTGCATATAAAGCAAAACATTGATATCCATTTCATGGAAGCATTGATTCAAAGCTTGTCATATCTGAAATAAATCATGAAAATATGATCAAATAAAAAGGCATTAAAAGAATTTTCCACCTATATCTTAACTGAGGTGTGTAGTGCAGTCCTGTAGAATAAGATACCTCCTAAGCTTCAGGACCCGGAAGATTTGTCATCCCTTGCACATTTGGGGATAGAGGTGGTAAGTACAATTGGTTGCGTAATTTGGGTGTTAGTATTAATCTGATTCCACCGTCAGTATTTCAGCACCTGAGATTAAAAGTTCACCAACACACCATTATTGTGTTACAACTTGCTGATATTTCCATTACTCATCCAGTGGGTAGGGTCGATTATCTGTTATTGGGAGTAGGCAAAATCTTTTTTCCTATTGACTTTCTCATCCTTGATATGAAGTGTTACTAATATCTTAATTTCATTCTTGGTAGTCCCTTCTTTCCCACATGGGGAGCTGTGATAGATGTGTCTAAGGGGAAACTGATTTTCAATTTGGGTGATCAGAAAAAATAATTCAATATGTTAAAGAAAATCCAACAACCCACCCACCCATTTTTTCCAAAATCTGAGATGTTAGTTACTGATAGTAGTATTTATAAGGAGGATGAAGATTTTCTACGAATGATTGCTGAAATCAATATTGAACCTGAAATCCCTGGTACAGATTACATGTGGATCAACTGTAGTATGGAGAGAGAGTTTTTTGATGAGTATGAGGCAACATTCTTGGAGAACCTAGTTGAGATTGTTTTGGAGCACATTCTTACCCTGAGAGAGGAGTCTGATTTTGAGGAGATATATTTTGGAAGCTCTATCACTGATGATAAATCACATTCTAATGCCTTCTTCAATAGGCAATATAAATACCTTGGTACACCTAGGCCCAAGTGTCTTCCATCAAGCCAGTCACCACCCACCCTTGAACTGAAGCCCCTCCCTGACAATATCATATATTTCTTTTTAGGAGAAAATTCAATCATTCCTGTGATCATGTCTTCAAATCTAGAGGTGAGTCAAGAGAAAAATTTACTTACTATTTTGAAGAAATACAATTCAGTCATAGGCTGGTCAATTGCTGATATCAAAGGGATAATTCAAGCATTTTGTAGGGATAAGATTCCCAGGGAACATGAGTGTAAGACCAGAGTAGAATCCCAAAGATGACTAAACCCCAACATGAATTAAGTTGTGAGAGAATAAGTGATTAGGTTTCTTGATGCTGGAATAATTTTTCGAATTTATGATAGCCCTTGGGTCAGTCCTGTTCAGGTGGTATCCAAAAAGAGTGGAGTGAAAGTGGTCAATATTGAAAAGAATGAGAAAATACAGACAAGAGCAGTGAATAAATGGATAGTATGTATAGAATACATAAAATTGAATTATTACAAAATAAATGATCAGATCCCCATTCTATTTTTGGATCAAATGTTAGAGAGATTGGCAGACAATGAATTTTTATGCTTTGTTGATGGTCATTCAAGATCCAACCAGATTACTATTTAAGTTGAGGACCAAGAGAAAACCACCTTCACAAGTCCATTTGGGTGATTTTACTACTGGTGGATTCCCTTTGTCTTGTGTGGTGCTCCAGACACTTTTCATAGGTGCATGATGACAATTTTTCAGACATTATTGAAAGGATAATTGAGGTGTTCGCGGATTACTTTTCTTTAGTGGGATATAAAATTGAGAAGTATCTGAAAAACCTGGCACTAGTGTTAAGAAGGTGCAAAGAGACCAACATAGTCTTAAATTAGGAAAAGTTCTAATTCATGGCATGTGAAGGGATAGTTTTGGGACAAAAATGTTTCTAAGAAGGGGATGGAGGTCGATAATGATAAAATTGTCGTTATACAATAGATTCCCTCACATGAAAATTTCAGAGGAATTGGATGATTTTTGGGTCATGCTGGGTTCTAATGGAAGTTCATTAATATCTTTTCTAAGATTACTAGACCCCTATTCTCCATACAGGTTAAGGTCACACCCTTTTTCTTCAATGTGACATCTCTAGAGGCCTTTAATCTGATCATGGAGAAGTTAACTACGTCCCATGTAATCACTACGCCAGACTGGTAGCTCCCTTTTGAGGTTGTGTGTGATGATATTGACATTGCAGTAGGATCTGTGTTAGGAAAGAGGAAGGATATAAAATTACTTTTTATTTACTATTCAAGAAATCTGCTAGATGATACCCAGAAAAAAATATTCTACCACTGAAAAGGAGTTGGCTGCTATGATGTTTGTTTTTGGAAAATTTCAGGCAGTATTTGATAGTATCAAGGATCATAGATTTCACAGAGCAAACAACCCTTAAGTATTTTATATATAAAAAGGACTCGAAGCCCAAAATCATGAGGTGGATCTTGTAGTTAGAGGAATTTGATTTAGTTATTAAGGAAAATAAAGGGGATGAGAATGTAGTTGTAGATCACTTTTCAGGATTTCCCAATTCACCATGTAAGGAACCAAAAGTGATCAACACTTCATTCTCTGATGATCAATTTTTGGTTAATTCTGTGAATCAGTTTGCTTGGTTTGTAGACTATGCCAACATTCTGGCAGCTAGAGTCATGCCCAGGGATCTCTCACACATTCAGAGGAAGAAGTTTATATCTGAATTGATATATTATTTTTTAGATGACCCTCTCCTCTTTAAGGGAAGTCCTGATATGATTCTAAGAAGATGTGTGGTTAAGTATGAGATTTTTCCCATTATTTAGATCTTCAATTCATAACCTTGGTGTGGTCACCATGGAGGAGTGAGGACTGCTCAAAAGGTCATACATGCTGCTTTCTACTGGACAACACACTTTAAAGATTCTAGAAATCTGGTTATTGGCTGTGAGAAATGTCAAATGGTGGGAAATGTTGGAAGAAGATAAGAACTACCCCATAAAGGTATTTAGGAGGTCAAAGTAATGTATTTTTGGGGCTTGGACTTCATGGGACCATTCCCATCCTCTTATAAAAATGAGTAAATTTTTTTTTCTATGGACTACATGTCTAAGTGGGTTGAGACAGTAGCTCCGCCCAAGAATTCAGCTGCTACTGTTGTGAAATTCACCAAGAAAAACATCTTTTCTAGATTTAGTGTGCCTCGAGCATTCATCACTGATAATGTGACTCATTTCAAGAATTATAAGTTCAATGTTCTGATGGAGAAATATAGGTGCTCAAAAAGGACAACCAGAACATAGAATCCATAGTCAAGTGGGGAATAAGAAGTTTCAAACAGAGAGCTCAAATAGATTTTAGAGAAAACAATGTCTAGCTTAATGAATGACTGGTCAAGGAAGTTGGATGAGGCCCTTTGGACCTACATAACAGCTTATAAGACTCCCATTGGGATGTCACCATATAGGCTGCTCTTTGGAAAAACATGTCATCTACCTATTTAGTTATAGTAGAGATCCTATTGGGCAGTTAAGGCACTTAACGTTAATTTTATGTCTTCTTGAGAGAGGATACATCTAGTTCTAAGTGAGAAGGAGGAGATTCAAAGTGATTCCTAGGATAATGATTTAATTTACAGGAAAATAACAAAGGCTTCTCATGACTAAATCATTCAAAATAGGAATAACAATGTTGGTGATAGGGTCCTACTTTTCAATTCAATATTGAAGCTGTTTCCATGAAGGTTGAAGTCCAAATGGTCAGGACCCTTTACCATTGATTGAGTTTTTGTTAATGGAGCTGTTGAGCTATTTGGGGAAGAGAATCAACCTTTTCTAATTAATGTTAAAAGAATAAAGCACTTCGTTGAAGGGAAACCAAAGGGCTTGGCTTCCATATCATTGTTGGAAGAATGAGCCGATCCAAGTCAAACTGAGGACTATAAACTCAGTGTTTCATGGGAAATAACCCCTGGTTGTTTAGTTGTTTCGAATTTTTTTGTTCATTAATAATGTTAATCACTACTGCTTATTCTCTGGTTCAATTTCAAAATTGCTTGATGGTGATTCATAATCTTTTATTGTTCTAGAAAAAGTTGTTACTTCCAGAAACTTGGCCAAGAAATCCAAAGGGAGTAATCCACTACCCCATATCGATAAAATATTTCTCTACTCACTCTCTTGGGTTAATTATATTGAACTTAAAACTCTGAAATCTAATTTTATTTATTTGAACCAATAGGTTAATGAAGAGGATTAACAACCCAATGCTGTTGAAGAGAATCTGTTGAAGGAAGCCACTGTTAAAGGTCTACTAATTTAGGGAAGTGTTGTTCTTCTGTTTCTCCTATTCAATGACACGCATACACATTATAGTGATATAAGTGTGGGGGACCTCCCCTAATCTATGAAAATTAATTGTGTTTTCTTTCATTGGTTTTTAGTTTCTAGTATCTTGAGAGTTGAAAATGTATTTTGAGCTAATTTTCTGAAACATGAATCTACCCGTTGCTTTCAATTTCATTATGCTACTGCTGCACATCACTACTAATCATAAAAATATTCTAAGTAAATTGAGGCAATCTTTTGTTTTCTCTTTAAAAAATTTAAAGCATGAACATCTTATGAATATAAATTTACTTGTTTTCTAGTTATGGTTGGTGGGGTTGCGTTCTTCTGTTTTTTGTTTGTTTGGGTTTTTATTTTCTTTTACATTCTGTACATCAAAGAAAATTTTTGAACTTCATTGATACCCCTCCAATTCCTTTTCAGCTAAAATATCCATCTATTATGAACATAAAATATCTTCCATATTATAATACAACATTAGAGACAATGTTAGGTTTTTAGTGTGGGGTAGAGGGGCCATTCTAGTGTCATGTTGAATTGCCCCTTCTTGAGCATGAGTTTGTGTTTGTTAAAAAATAGTCAATTTTTTTTCAAATAAAATGGTTCAAAGTTCCTTTGAATATTTTATCAAATTCATTCCTCACATGACAGTTATTGTAGGTTCAATGGTACTTCATTTTTTTCCTGTTTAGAGGATAACTTTTTGCTTGACGTTGAGAGTGGCACTTAGTCAAAAACTATTAAGTATGAATGATTGCTAAGTGCAATTGCTCACTATCTCTATTTATCTGTCTGTTTAGGATCCAAGGATGAGAGTATGATAGGATAGGTTTTTTGGATGATGATCATGACTTGGTGGGACTTTCTGTTCTCACTTGAACACATGGGACTCATGTTGTTATAATATTATATTCAATCACTTTAGGAAATCAACCTGAATTACTATTAATTGTGTCTATTGTAACTAGAGTTAAATGGAAAAATGGTATCCCACAGTGAGTATCTGAGACAAGGAGCATTGGGTGCATTTATGTGAATAAATAAATCCAATTTGAATCTTAATAGGTTCTATTCACAGTGATCTACACATGGAATATGGCTGGGAAATATAGAAATAAAGTTCCCTTATCAAAAAAGAACTCATTAAGGTGAGGGGAATTTTCAACCCATATGAAGAAGGGAGCACTTGACTTGGTTAATTTTTATTTGAGTTGAATCAATAAAGTGATCAAATTAATGGACTTTAATTTTAGGAACACAGAGGAAGGTGATAATGGAAGGTGCCCTTGGTTATGTTTTGTGTTTCATTTCATCTAACCTGTCAACACTCGTTGAATCAGTACATGAATTGGAAGGTGAAGTGGGACAGTTAATTAATACCCATAAGAGGCATGACATACTTGACAGTGTATGAATTTTTGAGGCTTTTGACTTCTAGTGGGTTTTTTGAAGCTAAGAAAGACATCATTCTTTGAACGCCTTGGATATCCTGACCCATTTATTGGTCCTACTCATCTTGATGTTTAAGTTTAATCGTTCACCTTTTGAGCTGAAACACATTAAACATATTTTTGTTTTAAATTCAAGGAAATGCATTTGTTTGATGACAAACAAAGCTTTAAGTGCGGGGGAGTTTGATGTGGTATTATTTTAATACTCTTTTCCACATCCTTTTTGTATTTTCAATTGACTTTTTTATATTAAAATGTCGTTTTTTATTAAATATTTGATAATTTTTGTGTTTTTGTACTTGCTATATTGAATAATCATTTTTCAGTTTAAATCATTCATTTTAATGTGCATTAGTGTCAATTTAAACAATTCTTATATTAATTTAGTCTTGTGAATTAGACTTTTAATTATTCATTCTTTTATTTTTATAATTTTTCATTATAGTTAATTATTAATTCATTTATTAAATTAATTAATTCGTTATTTTTTAAATTGTTAATAAATAACTCATTTTATTTGTTAGTCTTTTAATAAGTTAATTATTTTTGACAATTTAATTTTATTCTGTTAATATTTGTTATTCATTAATTTAATTAGTTCTTTAATTAATTGGTTAATCAATCTAAAAAAGGAACCAAAATTTTTTTAATGTGTTTTAAATTATTTAACCCAAATAAATTAATTATTTTTAATAAATTATTATTAATTATATTATTTAACTTTTTATTACATATTTATTTTTCAATTCCATTCTATTTAATTTAATTTATTAACTGATTAATCTAATTTTAGGTTTATTAAATTATTTGTTTACTTAATCTATTCTTTTTAATTAGAATGTACTCATGGTGGCACGTCACACCATTTCCATCATGGTGCCACCGGTCCCCCAACACACCACTTCACTCTCCTTTGCCCAGCCACCATTTCATTTCTTCACCAGTGACACTGTTTCATCACAATGACTGTCTCAATGAAATCCCCACCCCACACACTGTGACTGTCTCACCGTTTCAACCCCACACTTCACTGTCCCACCGTTTTCTTTCCCCTATCCTCTATTCCAAAACAGAAACAAAATAAAAAACTGTAGCAACCAAATTAACCCACAACAGAGTAACAAATTCACTGTAGCAGAGAACATCAAAAACATGAATCAAATTCCCCAACTCCGAATACCAAATTTGAAACCCTCAAACCCTTGTTGGGGCTCGACCTCCATTATCTTCACGCACAGAAACCTACAACCGCCTCCTCACCTCCCTACACCGAAGCATCTTGGCTTCTCCAAGCTGAGATCCTGATCCGCCTACCCAAATACACCTTGCACCACCGCAACTAAGCTTCCACCATGCCTCACAAATAGAATACCCAAACTTCGAGATCCCCTCCTCTTGTACCATGTTGCCCATGCATCTGTCAGCACCCGCAAGAATTTAACGGCTGGAGTACCGAGTCAGATGATTTAATGCCTCGATTCCTATGGCGGGACATTGAGGACATTCCAGCATCACATCCACCAATCAGAATCATGAATTTAGAACATCAGGAGAAGTAGTAGTCAGATGAAATATTTTCGTTTCCTTGTGATCTTTTTCCCTGCAACTAAATTTAATATGAACTTCATTATTTTTTACTCTATTGTTGTATTAAAACCAACCACAATATCCAGCTAAATTCCTTCTGGATGAATAATCTTGTTGATTTGATTTGATTAGTTTTATTCTTTTGCTGCATTATTTTTTTGGATTTTCACTCTCATTTTTTACAGACGAGTTTATTTTCAAAGATATATGAGCGAGTGAAAACTGATCATGGCTGCACCATAATGGAAACAATTTCAACTTGAGGAACTCACTGACAAGTGAGTTATTCTCTAATGATAGAGACACACTAAACTCAACTGACAATTTGATCCCAGTGATATCCGAACTTCATCACCATTGGATGGAATAACTTTTGCAGTCAAAGGACTGTAAGATTTTTTTTCATCACAATCAGACCAGACGACAAATCTAGCAAGTTAATTTTAGTCAGATCCATATTTATAAAACATCATTGCATGAAAGAGGCTGAGAAATATCGAATCAGCTAGTGGAATATGACTCCTACTCATCTGTTGGTTGTTTACACCACAATTTCCCTTGCGGCTTTGTCTACTCCCTTTTCAGTCACTAGCTTACCCTCACTTCTTCACACACTAAATCTCATTCACTCCACTTAACCCCCAACAACTATGTTAGATTATTATTCTGTGTGTTTTTGTTTTGTTTTTTATTTTAGATTTCCAAACACAACATAAGGCCTTTCTGTGGTTTGACCCTCTTTTCCACTGTCCTAAGTAGTAAGTAGGTTATAAATTTTAGTTTGTATGATACCTAGAAAAATAAACACATAGTAATAGAATACTTATAACTATAGGTTGTTAACTCATCTAGTTCACCCATTATCTCCCTATACCCACCTATATCCATCTATCATAGGATAGAATTCTTACTGTCTGAAAAATGAAACCTGATCCCATAACATCATATATGTCTCCTCTCATATCCAAAACATGATAAATAATATCTTCAAGCATTCCTAATGTATTCCATAAATCATTTTTTCACTACATATAAACCCAATTAAAAGAAAATGAGAAAAAAGGGATCTCACTATCAAACCATGGGTTTTATGGTGACAAACTAAGTTACAAATTATGCATCAAACAATAACCCATTATAGGTTCAAAAAAATTGGGAATCTATAGTCACCTGGATAATGTTAATAAAACCCTAGGCCATGCTTGAAATTAAAATTTATCTAATTACTATCACACCTAATCCACCCATGACCATCACCTCTCCCAAAAGGTCATTCTCAAATAAAAAAATTGTCATAATGGATTTCTAAATAATCCATTAATGAATCCCATCTATTCATTGATTTTAATCATACTCGTAATGAAATCCTCGAGGGTCCCTTTGACACTTTTGAACCTCATCTCAAAAGAACACTAATATACATAATCCCCAATTGTGTCATACCCAACCAAAGATTCAACTGCTATAAACATTAATTCAATATGAATAAAACCTCATTTAATAAATCCATTATAATCCATGTCTAAATCCTCCATTTCTAAAAAGCTGAGAAAATAGCCCCATCATCCAAGGACCATCCCATAAAATGTTCAAAACCCACTGTAATTCCAAAAATACATTTACCAATTAATAATAATTTCCATGAATTATTGAAATAACCTAAATGTTTCCATATTTTAAATCCTCATGATAAATGATTCAATATACACATGAGCCTCACCTTGTACGCATAACATATCTCTCCCATGGGAGCTAAAAACACAAAATTCAGACTAAAACCTTCCCAAAAATCACTAACAAGGGGGTTTAAAATCCCAACCCTAAAGGGGGACCTTTTTTGTACCCTCGACCAAAAAAGGCACCTCAATACCAACCTTTAACTATTAAGTGGTTCTAACATAGTGTCCCATAGAGAAAAAAATGGAATAGAACATTAATGGGTTTAATTGATATCAAATAGTGATAAGAATATATTTGGTCCCCCCTTTTTACAGTATTCAATCATTTAAAATAACACATGGGTTGTATCCTTAAACAACAAGTTAAGAGGGAGGGTTTTTTAAACAAAAACCCCTATACGAGGTGTTTGAATCCTAGGATTCCCAAATCTAACCACACATGTCCTTCAAGGGGATATCAGCAAAAAATAACATTTCATAATTTATAAATGATAATAAAATGAGAATATGATATAATACAATGTTATTATCCTACTACATTGTGAGATAGACAGTGATGACGAACACATACATTCCAAAATAATAATGGGACACACAAGTAGAAAATCCACCTTTATATGTGTTATTAAATATTCTTAACTATAGATATGTGTATTTATCCTTATATATTAACATTTTAATTAATGATAACTATAATTTTTGCACATTGATATGTTGATTAAAACCATGAGGAAATATGTTCACTATGAGGTAGGATATTTGGTTGCATTATGTGTTATAATTAATTAATTAATAATTTGAGAAATGATTAGTTACATTAACAAAATTTGATATCTCATTCTATTTTATGTAAATGAAATGTCCTAAATAAATAAATGGTCATTTTGTTTTATAGGGTAGTTTGATTTCAAAAAATTCAATGAAAGAGACATCTTGAATATAGGTTTATGGCACCATCATGAAAACTATTTGATCAGAGATACCCTGTAAAAGGGAATATATTAAAATGTAAACAATCTTAATGAGGTATTACATAATTTTTTCATTAACATATATCTCTATGGGTGGCTTAGAATATTTCTAAAGGTTTTTCTTAGTCTTCAATATGCTTTATATAATTCGTCTAAGAAAGATTCCTAAAGGGTCACACACTAAGTGTATCCAGAATCTCAGTAGAATAATATATTATTATATATTTTTTTGAAAATATGAATGAATATTATTCCAACATGTGGTTTAACAATTAATCATTTTTTCATGATTCTGTATATTTCTTCTTTACTTATTCTAGATAGTATTATGTGAGTTTAATATTTGATAAAAAATTATTTTCTAATTCATGAATATAATATTTACTTATTTAATAGTGAATAATGAAATGATATTTACTTATTAAATTAAAAGTCATTATTCAAGGAATGATAAATTTAATGAAGGAATGGTGGGATTAGTTTAATGGTTTGAATAGAAATAATTTATATTGAATATTATTGAATAAATAACATTTAATTTGATTTGGGAGTTTATCACATGTCATGAAATAATATTATTATTACTATTATTATCGACATGGGGTATTATAGGTATTATGTAAATAATAAAGTGTCTGTGTGAAATTATTATTTTCTAGCTCTATTGGTATATAAACATTATTATTTTATATTTATATTGTAGCCAATTAATTTTTTATTTTACATAATAAGATATAGATAGGCTTCTTTCAAATACCTAGAGAGATTCCTCTCCATGAATGATCTAAATAATGGAGAGTGATCCTCTACCACAATTACTCTCACGTATAGAGATATCAAAGAGAACCCTTCCATAAAGTTGTTCTCGGGGAGATCATAGAAGAATAAAAAAAGTGAGGGGATCATTCATAATAGCATCTATAGTTTCCTTTTCCATGTTCAAAGGTTTATGAAGAACATGTGTATCACCTCTATATATAATATACTCTTGATTCTTAAAAATACACAGTTGAACTACATAGAGATGTTGTCATATCCATTAGTGAGGAATGAATTTATCTCAAGGCAATTCATTAATTTCTTAAATTAATTATTTATAATATATGATTATCCAACAATTTGGTTATAAAATTTATCCATTTTCTATATTTTTATTCATTTCCATTGATCACGGTATTCATTTCCATGCATATCTCATATTAATCATCAATAATAACATAAAAGAAAGGTTGGGAATAACTCATGTGACACATCCACAATGCTCCAAACCTCTACACTCACACCACATAGTAAAATCAGAAGCCTACATTGTTTCCTCTAAGGCATGTGAAAAATGTTATCCTAATTGATAAAATATACACAATTATTTAAAAATACTCTCTTCATAAATTTATTCTTCTATTTCACTAAAACATTCAAAAAAAATCCCATATTAGTATAAAAAACCTTCCAAAAAAACTGAGCATAAACCTAAATTTCATTAATCTCTCCCCATCACATGATCCACCACCCATACCCTAAACGACAGCCAAAAAACTACCAATAAGGGAACACAACTCATTGAATTCAAATATTATTCCAAATTCACTAAACGACACCTCAATTATTAAAAATATAAAATTCATATAAATTTTATAACTCATAACATTGTGGATCTTCACTATATCATATATTTTGGTCTATCCCCCATGTTCCAAACATTGTTAGTGTAAATAGTGTAAATTTAGGTACCATGTATTTAAACAATTTCTCAAAATCACAACTCTCAATGGACTCTATGTTGGTATTTGGTGCATATCCCATTGAAATTACTTCCTTATCATTTTCTATAAGTAATTTACATATCATAATATCATTATAGATCCTACCAAACTATTGAGTTTATTTTTTATCCTTGGCTAGTTCTTCTTTCATAACTATTTATGGATCCATCTCAACATCCATATCCATTACACTTCCATTTTATTAATTTAGAACTTCATCATGGTCAAATTTCCACCCATATACTCTTGAAACAAGTGTTACTTATCACGTAAAACACCATCTGGATAAAAACATTGTGTTCAATTGTATTATAGATATAATATCCCATTATCTATTTTTTTATAACTAATAAATAAGTATTTTCATGTTTAATGATTATTTTGTTATAAAATAAACATTTTATATATCCTTCATAACCTTATATAATCATAAAATAAGAATTGGGATGTTTCGTAGTTCATATATATTATGGTGTCGTTGTGAGTACTTTAGATGATATAAAATTATTAATAAATGTGTATGTCTAAATATCATATCACTAGAATGAAATAAAAAAGTTACAATTACTCATAATTGGTCAAAATATATCCATCATGGTATAATTCTTTCTTTCATACATAACATTACATTGTGGTGTCCATGATGGCATGAGTTATGAAAAAAATTTGCAATCTCTTAGATGTTATATAAATTCCATGCTCAACCATTCACATCCCCGATCTAATCATATAATCTTAATATTTTTACATAATTTATTTTATACATTGTTCTCAAATGTATTTGATATTTTTGAAAGTTTCATAGTTCTGTCACATCAGAATCACATAACTATACCTACTAAATTTATCAATATAAGTAATGATGTACCTAATCCTAACTATTTCTTCATACTCGTTTTTAATATACATCACTATATATTATATCCAATGGTCAAATATCTATAGTATTTTTTCATGAAAATGTGATTTGGTTATTTATCCAAATATCAATGATTCATAATTATCAAATAACACGTAGTTGAATGGTTTAAACTTCTTCATAGTAGTTTATTAGAATCAATTATTATCTTAATAGTATATGTAAATGCACTTTCTTATTTATAGGTGTAACATTAAAATTGTTCACTTATTGTAGTATTAATCCACTTGGTAACATAGAACATGAGTGTCAACCTCTAATGGAGTAACACTGTCATTATTTATAATATGTAGATATAATTATTATTTTAATTCCCTCTAATATAAGAGTTTGTTTTTTTAAACTCAAATATGTGATTTGAACCCAACATTAGATACCCTTGATTAATATTTGGATAAATTGATCTCTATAATATTCACATTCAAATTATAATAATTCTTCTCCTTGATGAAACTTTTAATCCATAAAAACAAATATAATATTATTTTCTAATTCATAGCTATAAGATATCACAAAATTATATACATTATGTATTCCATAATATAAAATAATTAATATCTATTTATGAGTATCATGTTTTATATATTTAGATCAGGTAAATTTATTGAAAGTACTCCCACTAAATAATTCCCACATACATCATATTCATTAATTGTTATTACTTTCATATTTCACTAAGTAATTACATAAATTTTCATAAACCATGTTACATTAATTATTTTGTAATTGAATAACCCCAATCATAGTATTATTGATTCTTAGACAGTTTAGTGGTCAACCCTTTATCCAATCGACCATTTTGATATAAACTCAAATATATTACATTGGTATCCAAAATCTTATTTTTTCCCAACTAAGTGTCACTGAAATATCAGAACTGGAATAGATTACCTAACTATTAATATTAGAAATATACCCCATTACATACAAAATATAATCATTGGGAACCACTCTTTTTTGGGAACATACAGAATTGGATAATCTTGGTCCTCACATGTGTTTTCATTCTAAAGATTCTCACATTTGGTACTTGAGGTTTTTTATTCTAAAAGTCTAACCAATTTAACATACATCATATGAATATTTATTTTATAACTATTTCATTATATTCAATCATTATAATATCATTTTTATCCCATTATGTATGAATTCTTCAAAAAAAATTATTTGTGAATCCTTCTTATATCCACCAAATAAATATGGTCAGATCGTATTATTGTGTACCTCATTACACAAACGACAGTTTCTTTCAATCACCCAAAAATCCATGTCAAACAGATTTTCAAATATCCAAATACATCTCATGCATAGTATATATGAAATTTCCTTGTAATGGTTTATAATTATTTGAGATTGAGAATCTCATCATGATTAATCCGGGAGCCAGAAATAGAAAACCCTCACCTTTTCAAAACAAAGAATATGCCTATAATATAATAGGAATTTCAGTCCAACATCCCTCTACCCAAGGATACATTACGAAATGAAGAATAAATATAATATCAATAAACAACATTTGACAACTAAATTCAATATTATAACATTAATTAAAAATTATGGTAATGGTAGATTAAAAGAATCATATTTTTTTCAAGCGTAGTATGCAACGAGCATGTCCTAGATGACTTTTATAGACACACATGATATGGTGTAACTTTTGTGTTATCAAATTTTTATTATATATTAAAATATATTCTAATTTAAACCCCCTTTTTAAATATCTGATACTATTCAATGATGTTGGATCCTTTTTTCAACATGGAATACACCCGTATGAAATGAAAATAAACATATAAAGTGGAATAACTATTTTTATAAGTTCTACTACCAAGGTGAGCCTATTCCTTGCTCTGTTAAGTTATTATATTGTTCATATATTTTACACTGTAAATGTTTTTTGGTACAAGTGGATTGTGGGATGTTTTTTTCATTACCCATACACATCATACTAAAAATGTGTGTGTTCATTATATTACAAAAGTCAATAAGTATTAACTCCAGTAGTTACTTTATACATCAATCAAATCGTTCTTCAAAAAAACATTCCACATAGAATATGTCAGCATAAATTCATATGATGTCAATCTATTTAATTAATAGACCATCTTATTCACCTTAGTGTCGTCGAAGGCCTATAGATCTTTAATAGTAAACACATGCAACTAAATCAACAGTATTTCAACTGACTGTTGGTTCATTAATATATTTTGATAATGGGATTCACTCAAATCAAACTAATGGTATCTATGTACCATTTTTTATTTAAAAAACTCCTTCAATGTTAGCCATTCTCAAATCATGAAATTCTTCTACCTCAACTGAATTTTTTCTAGTAGAATAAGTTGTCTTCACGTTCTTATTCTTCTTTTCATTTCTAAAATGCTAGTAGTTAGTATCTCTTTTTAATAAGCTAAAAAAAGTCTAATTCACTTATTTTTTACTGTCATATTTTTATTTCCAACTAAATTACTCTTTATTCTTCATGAGAAGGTATATCACCTTCGAATCCCTCACAGACATTTATTACAAAAAAATAGTGGATCAAGATTTATTTATTTTACCATATCATTATAACATTATTATATTTTTGTATTATAAATATCTCAAAATTTTCAAATACAATAAATAATATAATACCAATAAATCATTCTCACTATCATAGAAATAGAGTAATTATAAATTACCCACTATGGGTTCCCCCTAACATTCCATGAACCCATTTTCAACTCAAACTATATTCAAAAAATATCCACATTTAATTTACCTCAAATTACAAAATATATTTTCATTTTTTTTCATCAGTATTTTAATTTTCGTCCCTGAAAAATCACTAAAAAATTCAAGACTTAAATTTCCCTACCTATATGAAAATCAAAGAGCAACTTACCTTACTGCATGGTGACTTTCATTGTGTAATACGGAGTTCTATATGAAACTTTTACATTTTAATCTTGATTGTGTAATAAATAACATTAGATCATATTTATTCTTCCACTCTTGCTCATGATTGAAATAAAAATGGTTTTTGATATTTTAAACTACAATGAAAATCACCTGCATTGATATTTTTTCTTTTCAGGTACAGATTCTCTAAAATATATAAGTTATCATTTCAAGAAAAAAAATTATCAATAAATATAATCCTACATTGATAATAATATCTATGTTATTAATAAATTTTTATTATAATTTTATTCTTATATCAAGAATCAATTTAACTTTATCATTATTAATTTTGAAAACCCATGAATTTTCATCTACACTATAAACAAACTCATACACTTGATCTTATCAAATTAATATCATTTTATCTTGTAATAAACATTCTTGGATGTGGGATTATCATTGAATCATGATATTTAAAACTCTAAATAAAAGCTTTGTAATCATCAAAAATTTATAATTCATCAAAATACTACATTTTTGAATTATTATAAAACATCTAAAATTATCATAAGCCTAAAATGATCTTTATAGGTTCATCCTTGTGGGTTAATGCATCCACAATCATTCTTATAGGAATGGTACTTTTTATTCTCATGCATACATTTTTTAAATCATTCATATATTTGAGACCCATAACAGACCTCATCTATGTTGGCTAATGAAATTTTTCTTTATGACCACAACTCACCCTTATAGTGGAACATTTTTACATATAAATGATGATAATGAGATAAGATTAAATGACCATTATGGTAATCATCCTTATGACTTAGATCATACCTATAAGACCCAAACACTTCCTTATCAAATGATAATGATAACTGAATTATCCTTCTAGGATTAATTTATTCTTATACTCTCTTTTATAGTAACACACATTCATCATTATGGGAAAGATAAGACTTGTGAAACTTCATTCTTAGGACTTCATATAATCCTTATGGAATTAATACTTACAGGTGGACAATTATTATGTGTCCCCCCATCATTACAGGATAACCATCCTCATGGATGGATGATACTTATGTGGCTCTATAGAATTGAATAATATATTATATAAAAATTGTACCATTATCATTCAATCTTTAGGATTTTAATACCCCTTAAAAACACTAAGGAACCACCTTAAATATTTTAAGGAACTGCAAGAATAATTCAAAACAATTCATATCATATTCTAATTTCTCTTCTATCATAGATACTCATGATTGAATATTTTCATGAACTTAAATAGCTTTACTTATTCATCATCACTTTATCCTTTATTATATTTCATCCAAGTGGTATGTACAACCTAAATAAACTTCCATTATAAGTAGATACATTATGATTGTTTTTTCACTACATGGGTGTGCTTTATACCAGTACATTAAACATGTTTCATCTATTTACTAATACATATATAGGTTTCCAATTATGGATTCATTAGTGATCCTTTATAAAAATTCTTCAATTATTGTAACTTATATAGATATTTAATCCCCCATATTTTTAGTTTGCATTAGATATCTAAATTGTCTCTTCAATTGATATATATCTATTTTTCTCACTACAAAATAAGATTCTTATTATTTACCCAAATTCATGGTTAACCCTCCAAAATTGAAAAAAAATCATGCTTCTCCAATTATTTTGGAACTTCAATCTCCCCTATACATTTTTTTCATTTCAAAATTATCTCAAAAATTCAATGTACTTTTTTACACAATAGTTGATGATAAATGATAATGGGTCAAATAGTTCACCTTATGTTCACTAAGATAATGATAGTTCCATATATTTTTTAGAAATATGTCATCAACTAGACAACTCTGGGTCTTCTTGAGTTAACTTATCCAAGAAAGCAGGGTTTAAAAGTATATACGACATTGCTGTCTATAAATAGTTATAAATGTTATACCAACACAAGCATCAAATATCAAAGGGTTGATAAATATGTTTTTCAAACAAATTAACGAATATGAAGTCACATTAAAAAATCATTAAAATGATTTCCTTGAAAGGTATTTATTGCCCATTTAGTTAGATAATCAATCCCCCATGTCAAAAATAATGTATCTCAATTACCAAATTTGTGGGTGAATGAAATTAATACCCCAATCTCTATTTTGACTGGGTTGTCCCTATTTTTATATTAATTGGTAATATATTAGACATGTTATGAATGGTAATTTTAAATATATCACTCTGAATATATGATCTCCTAGAATTACTTTTTTTTATTATATTCAAGTATGATCATGAAACTACAAAACATTCATCGTTATGGATAATTATTTAAGCTATTTAAAGGTTATATCTTTTATAATTTCACCCTTAATTATGATTCATCTATAATTCCTTCCTCCATGTTGAATAGAAAACACAATATTACAATAATCTAAGCTTATATTAGTACACCAATATAGGGAATAGGGAAGATACATCTCTCTCAACTTCGATGCTCCTTTCATTGAAGGTCTAAAGTGATTTATCCTCTTTATTCATACTTACCCCTTTATTTTCAATGTTCTTTTCTATTTGGTCAGTTTGCAATACTTATTGATTTTCAATTTTCGATTTTCTAGACTAAAAATCTAAATTTTAGAAACTCAACAAATTTTAATCTTTTCAAATCTATAAATATTTCTCGCATTTTCAATCTTTTGTGGCCATATGGTAAATTACACATTGTGTACATTCATATAATTCTATTATTTACTTGATTAATTCATTATTGTTAAATCCTTGATACCTGAAGTCATATAGTTTTTCCATTTTGTTATAGTAGATCTTATTATTTGGAATCCATGTTATGAATATAATTGGAATTTTTCCTATAATATTTCACCTTCAACACACGCCTTCATCATCTTTTATCATTCCATTCATGGTTATCTTCTCAACATCTTCATCAGATATTCCACCATTATTCTAAACCTTTTATTTATATATTGGAATCACTCTTCCTTATCTCATAGAATGATTTCGCTTTCATTTATATCCACAAATTATTTTTTATATATTATGGTGTTGTCTTTACATATACTTCAGTAGCTTAAATAGTTTGATATGAAAATGTTTTAAAATAAATTTCAAATCATCTTAGTAGTTTTCAATATAATAGCATTTTTATTTTTATTTTGTCCCAAAGAGAATTATTCCTTATCATTTGTTTCACCCTATTTTGTGGAAATTTATTCTAAAAAATGTCAAAATTTTATAAGGGTTTTACTACCAATATTCATCATAATAGTTTCCATATTTATTTTAGAAAAGATAAAATTTCCCTATGTATTCACATATGTTTTTAAAGGATAATTGTTTCTTCAATTATAAAGTATATTTTAATATAATTGGTTTAATTTAATTTTCATCATTGATACCTCATACTTTATGCCTTATAAACCATTCATAAACTGACATGGTATACAAGAAATCTATGTCAATGTTCCCAAACCTATGGTAGCACTAAAAATACCCAAATCCACTCATTCATGTGGTTGTAGGTTCAATTTATCTGGTTATTCTAACTTTCTATTTTTGGGATAAAACCCATTATATTGGGATTCGTTTGGGGTGCTTTAATTATTAGACATTTTTACCACCACCCTTGACATATCTATGGGTTATCTAGTATTTTTACCCCTGATTTGAATAGTTTCTATATCAATATATACTTAAATATTTGATATAGATTTAATACTAAATGATTCAATTAAGGCGTGGGATACTATTCTTTATGATTTTGAGGATGATGAGAATCCATATATTATAAACCATTTTTTTCATTATTATCTATTCCTTATGATGGAGAAAAAAATTTAGATATTTTTTGGAATCAAATTTTTCTACTATTTGGTATGGCTCAACTAGTGTAAAATCATGATTTTTTTAGTTTGATCTCAAACCCCCTACAGTTAATTTGGAGATTATTTTTCTCAACCTCGACTGAGATCAACCTACCCACTAATTCATTTTCTATCTTTTGAATGACATCATCGATAAAATATTTTCTTTAACGTAAATACTTATCAAGGCCTTTTATCTTTTTGACATTTCTAGATAATTTGACAACCAAGACACTAATAGTAGTTTTATAACATTATTAAAAAACATAAATCATATACTCATTAACTTTTATAACCATTACCTTCTCATAAATATATAATTTTTTATTCTATTTAGGCATTGAAAATTTTTAATAAATTATTTTTAGGGATTTATGATTTTTTGAGCTCTATGATGAGAGAGTTTGATTTTTGAAACACTTACACTAATACACATTCTATTAATTCATAACAATCTATAATATGTAATAAATAACCATATAAATAAATTCATAAAAATATTTTAATATTTAATAACATGTTTTTTTCATATATTCATTATCCACAAAATGGACGTTTTTAATAGATTTTATAATATTATTCTCATAACAGCCTAAACTACTAGTACTACTCTTACTACATTCATCTAGTGATTATTTTGACATTATTTTTGAGATATTTTTTAGCTTAATAGTTTCTTTTATCATCCTATTTTAGTTCCTTTAATTAACTATCTAATTATACACTGACATTGATAAAAATGTATTCTTGTATATGAGACACTTCTTTAGATACTTCAAATATGCAATTCATGTAATTCATAAGAATTTATATCCAATCCCAGATAAAAAATTATAATATAATTTTTTTATTGGATAATATATCGAATTTAATGGAAACATAACATAGATACTAATTGTATGTCCTTATTGTAAATTATAGTCACATATGGGATTGGGGTGAATCGTGTGTTTTCATCCTCATATCAAATTTCAAATTATATATCAATACATTTAATATCTTTTCTTTTGAACCTATGATACTAGTTAAATCAAATAGATCATTTTATTATTTGACATATAATACACCTAGATGAAATGTAGATAATGTTGTAAAATTAAATATGTGTTTTTCTATGGTTCAATATCTCTGTTTGCCTAATCATTTTTCATCTACTTATTATCAAGTTCATCATATTTTCCCTATAAATATTACTACAATTACACATGGATTGTGGGATGTTCTTATCCTAATAAATACACACCATATTACAATGTTGTGGGATCAATTTTTTATACAAATTATCAATTACAACATCTAGAAAATACTTTGTAATATAATTGTATCAATTCTACCTATAATTAATTCATCCAGATGTTATCTAGCCCTAATGCATGATATTTCATTATAGACCAACAATTTCACAATTGCCTTACCTATGTTTCTTTGACTACCCATATATATTCAATAATGAACATATACAACTTGGTCTCTACTATTTCTTACTACACTCAGTTAGTCAATAGAAAATTTACACAAGCTTTACTAAAATCAAATAAAAAATTTTAAACTACCTTTTTACAATAATGAGAACAAAATACAAGTCATCATTTGTCAACTAATATTTCAATTCATCCTCAACTATGACTATCAGGTTGAATTAGTTGTCCTTACCTTCATATTTTTATTCCCTTTAATTAAAACATAGTATATAGTATCTATTTTAACAAGCTCAAAACCGTATAATTCTCTTCTTCTCTAAGAGTATTATTATTTTTTCTTTTCTAACTCACTACTACTTAGAGAGAGAACTTATTTCACCCTCTTATTACTCACACACATTCTCAAAAATTATATTATTTTTTCTTCTACAACAACATTATCACCATCTCATAATGCATTATTAAATGTCTCTCATTTTTTAATATGAAAAAATGAATAATCAATAAGGATTTCATATTTCATCACAATGGAAAATAATTATCAACTAAACACTTCAGTTTATCCATAATATTTCATGGATTTTTTTAAATAAAATGATATTAAAAAAATACTAACATTTAAGTCATCTCACATGATCAAATATTTTTTATTTTATAATTTCATAGTCATATCTTCATCTTCATCGAAATATATCGATAAATTTCTGGACGTAATTGTCCCCAGTATTAAGAAAATCAATGAGATACACATATTATGTCATGGTGTCCTCTATTATTGCATGAGACCTTGAATAACAGACATAAACCTATAGATCATGAATCTTCATACAGTAGTAATGTCTTAGTTTTATTATTATTATCTTCATCATGGTTGAATAAAAAAATTATATATTCTAAACAACCAATAATAACATATACATCAACAAGTTTTTTTATTTTTAGATTCACGAAAATATGAATGTTTTAATTTTATGCTGAAAAAAATTAATTGAAGTTCATCTTACCTCAATATTCTTTTCGATTTTCTGTGTAATAAATTTTTTGAGTCCTGTGAAAAGCTCAAGAATCAATTCAACATCATCTATATTAATCTTGAAACCGTATAAAGAATCATATTATTTATCAAGTTACTCATATAGTACTTACTCTTATCATGATATAATTTTTTTCTACCGAAAACATTCTTAGATAATTGATCAACTTGGAATCATGTTTTTTAGAACACTATTGATCATTTCTGGAATCATCATAAATTGATAATTCTTTAAGATCTCAATTTCAGGGAAAGTTATAAAATTTGAAGAATAATCATATGAATGAAATGATCATTATGGTATTATTCTTATTTATGTTAGTGGAACTTAAATTTCTCATGCATACAATATCCAAATCATCCTTATAGTTGTTACCCTTATAGAAAATATAATTATATGATCAATAGAATTAACGATTACATATTCTTCTTAGGTATAAAATATATCATTCTTGTGGATAAATGATGCTTATGGGATTAGATCAAATGACTCATAAGGGAATCATCCTTATGGATTAGCCTATCCCTATGAGACCCAAAATCATCCTTAGGGGACAATCATGAATATGATATCATCCATGGATAATTTTTTCATTCTTATTCTTAAAATCCTAATTATACTCTTCCATTACTATTAGTTGGATGATCCTTGCCTCCTGTCTAGATTATAAGGTTAAATGATCCTTACAACACCCATACTTATGAGATGATCATGGTTACACATCCCTACATCATTAAAACCGATCATGCTTATAGATAGATGATTGTTACAATATTATGTAGAATTATAGAATCCATCAAGAAAACACATGACTATTCTACCACCATATTTATCCCTCTTAAGTTGCTTTAAAACACATTAAAACAACTGAAAATATTCCAACAATCATTGAGAATATTTCCAAAACTATCATACCTTATTGAAATCTCTATTTATCATAGAATGTGTTGATATTGTATTTTCTATAACTCATCCACTTTGTCATATTTAAATTCACTTAATCCTTTTTAATCCTTTATATATGTGATACAAAACACACAAATCAATATCCAAATTCATAGTTAAACTATGATGGTTTTCCCATAACTTCAGTTGGATTTCTTCTAATATAAGAATCTTCTTCAAACCCTCTAATAAAAATTATATTGGATGTCCATAACATATTTATAGGCCGGAAATTTTTTCTAACATATTAAAATAATGACTGTGAAATAAAAATTTATTCAAACACTTTTTTCCTTATCTCTAAACTTATAAATTAGTTTTTTCAATTGATACATGTCTGGGTTTCTCACCAAGGAGCCATCATCTTCTCCTTTAAGAAAATTTATTGGAAGCATTATCATATTCTTTAAAAGTATGAGATTGAATCACATTTTTATATATACATTCATAAAACACATCATTCATTATTACACATTGACCTACTTCATATTGAAAAAAATAAAACTCAATATTCAACTCATCCAAGGTAACATAAATCCCCCCATTTGGATTTATTGTCAATTATGAATTTTCATACAATGTAAATGTATCTCCCCCACCTAAATTTTAAAATAAATGAAACGGATTGAATGTTTTCTCCATTATTTTCATTATATAATCAAGGTACCTAATTTTTAATAGATATTTCCTATAAATTATATTACTCTATGTCTCCATGGGTTAATCCAGCTTTTAAAAAAAGTGTGAAATGTATTAATAGTGAACATTTCGATGATCAATAAAAAATGTGATACCAACAATAACATTTTATATATTGGGGTTATTTAAACTCATTTAATAGAAAATCCATTAACATTCACTCACTTGAACACACACACACATCAATATCATTAATGTGAAGGGTATTTCATCCCCATTTTGTTAAATAATTACCCAAAAATGATGAATATAAGATATATGAGTTATATAAGTAATAAAACAATAAAAATTGAAACAAATATATCAATGTTTAATTGGTTTTCATGTTTTATATATTAAATTGTAAGAGATTAAACTCCATTATCATTCTCATTTTCAATAGATTCCCCTCAAGAGAAAATAAATTTGCTTCACCATGGTTAATTGTTTTCCAATATAATCATTACACAACTTCATGTTCACAATGATATGTAGTTATTTATATTGTTTATAAATTTATTCATTAAAAATTTCATAGTTATTCCTAAATTACCCTCAATTACCTCTTCAATGATGCATAGCCAACACAATAAAGAAATGAGGTGGACTTCTACTAGCACTTATTATGATAAATAGAGAAATTGTGTCACCATAAATCAAAATACTCATTTCATTAAAGATATAAATTCTCAAAACCTCTTCATTCTTGCTTCCTCTTTAATTGTCCAAGAATATTCATGTTTTGGTTGCATGGGATCCGTATTTTTTTCATTCTTCTTAGTCAAACCTGGCATCTCAACATTAGAAACTATATTAGTTTGATTCTTTTCAACTTTATTCAATTTCATGTCCTCTTCCAAATAATGTTTTCATATGTTTTTTCACAAATTATGTGTATTAATAGCCTTCAATTTTTATATTGACTATTTCCTGGTGCTGTCATCCTTGATACATATATTCATGGAGTTTTTTATATTTTATTTCAATAGTTATTAATTTTTATCAACTGTTCCATTAATTTTTGGTAAATTGACCTACTATAATGCACACTCCACACAAACATTCATCAAAATTTATCTTAACATTTTTAGTTAGCTTCTCATCTTCTTCATCATGTATTTACACAAATATTCAAGTCCAATTATTTCCCCCTTATATTAAATCTACTCTACATTATATCATAATTTCTTTTACATTGATGTCCATGAATTTATGAAAATAGTTCAAGAGGAATAATTTACATCCATAGTATATACATCCCCACATTTATCTAATGTATTTTTTAAATTATTATGATATCTTTTTTGTAGTGGTTAATTTATTTGTTTCCGTATGTTTATTTTATCCCAAGGATGACATGATCCATATTGGTTTTCACCAAATATTTTATATTTCATTTCTAATTATTGTTAAATTTATATTTTTGTGGAAGATTCCAAAACCAATGATAATAGTGTCAAACTTTGTGAAACAACCCTAAAAATTTCTCAACCAATATATATTCCTTGGAAAAAAAATTTTATCTGATAATGTTGTCTTAGTCTAACAGGTTTCCTTTTATTTTTAAATATTATAACCCTTTAATCTGGTTTTATACACCATTAATATGCTAACATATTATTTTAGTACACACTATTAATGTTCATAAAAAATTGGATGTGCCAACAATACCCAATAAACATCTTTCTTTTTCTAGTGGGTGAAACCTATCTAGTTATTTATGGTAATTTTTCGGATAGATAAAAACTCTTTGGGTATTTATTTTAGGATACTGTCTTCTTAAAAATCCTTACCTACACCCTTTTCTTATTGTAATATTATTAATTAATTTTAATCCCCCATATTTATAATTTTTTTTAATAAAAATAGTTATAATTTTTTGAGAAAAAAATAGTTAAAAATAATTTCAATTGATTGGTGGGTTACCTTTCATATAGTGAAAAATATGAGGCTTCTATCAATGATTTGGATATCTTTTTTTCATCACTATTAGGAAAATTAAACTAATAAAAAAATTCAAGTCATTTTTTGGAAGCAACTTCATCAAAAATTTGGTCTAGCTCAATATTTAATTAATCTGGATTATTCAGTTTGATCTCTAACTCCAAAATCATCAGAATAAGGTTAGATTTCTCACAATTTACTAAGATAAATCTATCGTTCCTTTCATTTTTTATGTTTATAATATGTAAATAATGCATCATTCAGCATTCGTAAAAGTTCTTATCAAGGAATTTGATCCCCATGGATTTGATATCTAACTAGACATTATAGAAACTAATAATTGTTTGATAAATTTATTCTATAGAATGCATATTATCCTAAATAATTTTTATGAACATTAATTTCATATAAATACATATTTTTATATTTTTTTAATCATTTATAAGATTTCACTTCTTATTTTTAGATATTCATCCTTATATTTGAGTTCTTTGATGAAAGAGTTTCATTTTTAAAACATTTTTTCTAATTCACATTCCATTTTGTCTACCTCTTATGTAATCTATGATTTATCATCATATAAATCTTGGATGAAATCATATAATCATAAGATAAATTAATAGAGAATATTCTTAATATATTCCATAACATCGTAGTAGAGTTATTCAATAGAGTTTATAATATGATTCTCATCGCATCATTAACTACTAGTAGAATATGACTGTGTTCATATTATGGTTGTTCCCTAATTATTCTGTAGATATTTATTATCATATTAGTCTATTTTCACCTCCTAAATTTTAGGGTCCTTACTGAACTCTCTAATTTTTCAGTCACATAGATGAAAAAAATTATTCTATCTAATAATCTTATTCAAATAATTCAATATAATGTTCTTGTAATTTAGAAGTAGTTATACTTAATAAAAGATAACACCATGTGTTTTGGTTTGATTTTTGATCATTTAATATATATAATTAAAGGGAAAATTAGATCTAACACATATTGTAAGTGTTTTATTACTAGATAATACAAACCTAAAAGGGGGATCAATGGGGTGTTCTCAAATTTTTAAAAAATTCAAAATAGATCATAATAATCTACTACCCATTTTATTTTTTTCCATTGATATTGGTTATGGAAAATGAGACATTTTTTGTTGTTACAATTATATTGACCAATATTCAATATAGATAAAGTAGTGATGTGGCACATTTTTTACAGGTTTCATCATCAATGTTATCCCACCCTTTACTGCATCCAATTATTAACCAGTCCACATATTTTCCACTCTAAATATAGTTATCAATACAATTATATTATATGATTTTTATAATCAAGCCTACACATAGTATATTACATAGTATCAAGATCAATATAACAAAAAGGTGATCAAGTAGTTCTTCCAACATGTAATTTATAATGGAATCACTCTAGTAATGTCATGACCCATCCTCGGGGCCCGTGCCGTGACTACCCCAAACCCGCCATCCATAGGCCAGGGGCTGGCGACTAGCACCAAAGCTGTAAATCCTGATAATTGGGAAGGTATTGCCCTTATAAAAGAAAACAAGCACCACAGAGTACAAGCGGAAACAAAACACTAAGTACAAAAGAAATGCTGAAAAGTAAATGGGCCAGAATACAAACCCAAAAAGAAGTACAACTACAACTGAACAAGGTACAACAACAAAAAGAAAAACAGCTGGAAGAAGGAAGCAGCTCTGGGGTCATCCTCCTCGGATCCTACCTGAAGGGTAGGTACAGATAGCCTCCTCCACGCTCTCGTCTGTCAACCTCCTTTGTGAGTCGTCACGTCATGTAGTCCACCTCCGGGTACTGACTCGTTGTGTAGTCCACCTCCGGGTACCGTCCAGTCCTCGAACACTCGGCCTCCGTCAGCACTGCCCGTCGTCTGCAACCAACACAACGAGGTGCGGGCATAGCCCGTGTAGGGGTGAGTATAACGATACTTAGTAGGGACCCCGAGACCCTCAAGGTCTCACTAAAACCAACAAGGATAACCATAAGGAAGATCTCAACAGATAACCTCTACTTAGGTATATGCCCATACATATACCTAAGTTATCAAGTAACCCATCTCAATCATGAGGAAACACAAGGATTGTGAAATAAACGGATAACCACTACCCAGGTATATGCCCATACATATACCTAAGTTATCAAGTGACCCATATCAATCATGAGGTAAACACGAAGGTCAAAAGTCTCAGTTCAAACCAGGATTTTCATTATCGAAACCGTAACTGCTGAAGAGCTCCGTCTCTGGAGTGTACAGTGGTCCTGTCATGGCTCCGAGGTACTGCTCACTAACCTAAGACTGCTGAGTTACTCCTCCTGTCATGTACCGCGGGCCTGCCACCTCACACAGTAGTGCTTCCCGCCGGGGTCTGACACCCAACACAGTAGTGCTCCCCCCTCAAAGCCTACAGAGGTACTCCTCCTGTCGAGTACCGCGGGTCTGCCACCTCACAAAGTAGTGCTCCTCCACTGTGGGTCTGCCACCTCACAAAGTAGTTCTCCCCACTGGGCTACGTAAGTCACTCCGAATCGAATCAGACAAGCAGTCTTCAGGTCTCTGCCGGCTATACGGTCTCCGTACTCCTTACGCTCGTCCCTAGGAGGGTCCGCTCCACGAGCCACAAGTCGATACTCCAAGTATCTCAAAGTCCCACAAAGAATTATCACAAAGGACTGCCTCATCATAGGGGTCTCAATGCAACAGACGGCGCGTCAATCGGACGCCCGGTCTGTGAGTTATTAGCCTTTTCATCCTAGGGGCCCGGTTGGTTTCGTAAGAGAACCAACCCGACCGTATCTCAACTGTACCCCGAACTCCCATAGGGTATACTCATAGGGACCGTTACTCAACGTGATCACCAAAGCCGCTGACGGTTCCTCAAATGGACGTCTGGTCTGAAAGATATCATCTTTTCCGTTCCAGGGGCCCGGTTGGATTTCAGTGCGATCCAACCCGGCCACTATCCATCTGCATCCAAATCTTGGCGAAAGATTCCAAAAGTTCCGTATCATCAACAGGATCTCAACGCAATAGACGGCGCGTCAATCGGACGCCCGGTCTGAGAGTTATTGGCTTTTTCGTTACAGGGGCCCGGTTGATTTTGTGAGCGAACCAACCCGACCGCACTTCGTCGGCATCCAAACCTCTAGCGGAGTAAGCCAAAAGATCTGTCTCACTTAGAGGAATTCAACGAAACAGATGGCGCGTCAATCGGATGCCCGGTCTGTTAGTTATTTGCCTTTCCATCTCACACCCACCCTGGGAAACTTCCCAGGAGGTCACCCATCCTGATCACTACTCTAGGCCAAGCACGCTTAACTATGGAGTTTTAACCACGTAGGCTCCCAAAAAGGAAGATGCACCTTGAGTATAGTATACCGAAACGGCCGTCTCGATCCAAGGATCGCGTTGCCGCTGACGGCGAGTTGTTTGGAGGCCCGTAACCCAAGATACGAGCATTTGACCGAAAGTGGTCCGAAACTGGGGGGTCTGGGCCCGGGCCGACCCGGCCCAGTACCCCCTGGGCCGGCCCGAACCGGGTCGACCCGGCCTGAGGGGCGGCCCGACCCGGCGGCTCAGCCCGGGCAGCGGCTCGTCCCGGCCAGCGGCGCGACGACACGGTGGCGCAACGGCTCGGCGGCTCGGCGGCTCGGCGGCGCGGCGGCTCAACGGCACGGTGGCTCGGCCAGCGCGGCGCGCAAAGGGAGGGGGCATTGCCCACCTTTAATTTTTAAAATGGCGGCCTCTTTATGGGGCCGCACCATGTGTATTGCCGGGGGGGGTTACACCCCCGGGCTCCCCCCCTGTAACGGCCGGCCAGTGCAGGGCTGGCCGGGTTCTCGTCGCGGGACCCCGCGGTCCCCCTCCTTCCGGCGCCGGCGGCAAGATTTCCAGCCGCCTCCTTCGAGTTCTCTGGCGACCGGTTTTTCCGGCCGCCACTTCCATGATGAACGTGAATCCGTTCGACGCGGCGTAACGATGCCGCGTCCTTCCACCGCGGTCCGACTCCGGCCGCGGCCTCGTTTGAAACCTACGGCGCGACACGATGGCGCCGCGTTCCTTCGTTGCAGCCCGCTCCGGCCGTGTTTTCTTTTGTTCCTGTGCGGTGCGACGACACAGCGCTGTCTTCGCTAAATCAACACCAATGATTAGAAGGGGGAGGAGAATCGGTCGTGTTCGTGCGGTCCGGTCTCTTCCCGTTATAACGATAACAGTCGGCCAATCGTAAAAACACAACGATGAACTTTTCACAATTTTTAATAAAATTTGGAACAACGTCCAACAGATAATTCTTTCATGTTCGAGGGAAAGAAACATGTAATTTGAAAAAAAGACAAAACCCCTACCTCGGATTCGAAGTTCATTCGTCGCCGATGCAGAAATCGGTGTCGCGGAAGACATCCTCGTGGAACGTGCCTCCGTAATCGTCCTTGACGAAGTCACGGATCTAAGTGGTGCCAGTTCATTGACGTCAGGAAACGTTCGAAGATGAAGAGTCATTGATGTTCCTTGCAGACGACGCCCATTCATTCAACACGGAAGGAGGTTCTAGAAAGGAAGAAGAAGTGTCGTCTTTCTGCTTTGAAAAAAGGCGTTCTTCGTTGGAGAACTCTAATTCTCCCAAGTGTTGGGTGTCGCGGTACTTTACCAGCATTACGTCGCTTGGTGAAGCCGTCCCCCAAACCCTCTCCCAAGATCCCTATATATAGGTGAGGGGGAGAGGTATGTAACCATCGTGGTTACATAATTTTAAAAAAAAGGGGGGTCGGGTGAAATAAATTGTGTTGACGCAATTAAAGAGGTCCGTTGGCACCACTTAAGAGGGGAGGGTGCCAAGGAGTTTCTCCCCATTTAATGGGGAGTTGAGGAATTAAGAGGCTCTCCCTCATTGATGAGGGAGAGTTGGGAGGTTTCCTCTCCTCCCATTTGTTGGGGGGTTAAGCCCCGTGTGGTCCCCACCACAATAAACCACCCATGGGAGGTTTAGTTTGGGTGGGCCCCACCACCATAACCTCTCAAGGGAGGTCAAGGTGTGGTGGCCCCACCTCTGACCTCCATGAGGAGGTTTCAACCACCTCACTCCCAATGGCGGCTGAAATAAAATAAAGTGCAACATGGCACGTTATTTTATTATTACACTTTTAAAGAAAACCCAAAAAAAAACAAACCTCTGCTCTCGATAAAACGCAACTACGGAAAAAGTCTCCTTAATCAAATACTGGCGTTGTGATTTCATCGGTGCCCTCAGATTTCAATTCTGAGCACCGGTTCAAAAGATAGAAAATCCCGCTCGTTCGTTCACTGAACGTACCCGAGCTAAACTTTGGAAATTGATTCTGGGCACACCGGGCCTCGGAATCAGGAGCCGTCAGAAACTGCGTTCTTGTAAAATTCCAAATCAAATTTAGGAAAAAATTTCCCTTGAAATTTTTGGGTCTTTACATTACTCCCACCTCAAGGCTTTACGTCCTCGTAAAGCTTTATCACAACTAAGGTCACTAAAGCGGTAGAAAGCACGCATCTGAGCCTTTCGCTCCCATGTGCTCACCTGGAGGTTCCCGTACTGTCAAAAAAAGTGCACCCAAGGAATCGATCATCCCCGTTGGACTACCCCTGTCGATCCTCGATCCCCACTGGAACCTATGTGCTTGTCTCCCTATCACCATCGTCCAGCTCCTCATGGTCGATGATATGCGAAGGGTCGAACACGTATCTCCTCAGTTGAGATACGTGGAAGTTGTCGTGCACCAGGTGCAACTGGGGTGGATGGGTCAAGCGGTAAACCACCACGCCTACCCAGCTGAGGACCTAAGAAGGTCCGCTGAACCTTGGAGATAACTTCCCGCTTCGGCCACATCTCCATAAACCTCATCGAGGTGAGGCCCGTATAAGGACGTGATTGTCAACCTCGTACTCCAGAAGTCTCCAATTCTTGCTAGAATTGAAACTCAAAACAACTACTGCCACGGGGTTGACGGAATCAAGAGTGATCGGTCGCACCCTACTGTGCATGAGTTTATCTTGTGCTGCCTGGGGTTTCCTTTCCGCCGACCAAGGAAAACCCATCCCGAAGTTGTGTTTAAACCACAACCTTTTTTTGCCTAATACCATCAATTTGTGTATGAACTATGATTGCCCAGTCCATACTCAAACCAACGTTGTAAGGCCTCGACGCTGCCACCAAGAGATTCCAATCGAAACTCTCGCCTCGAGGGTCTGACCACACCGTCGGCGTAAGTGTTATTATCGAGTCTCCTCCCAAGGTATCTCCAGATGTGAGGGTCAAGTCCACGGCTTACCGGAAACTCTAGGTCTGGGACAAAATTTGTGAAAGCGAGGAATGATTCATATCGACATCTATTACTACAGTAGCTAGTAGTGGACACAGACGTCCTTTGAATCATTTTTAGAGCCATTGGGTCACACTCCTTGACCACATGCAGCCACACTCTTCCTCCACCCTCTAGCTCCCTGAGCCTGGCGGGGATAACTAAGGCGGGTGGTTGTAGCATGTTAAGATGTACACCACCTCATGCTTCTCTCCTAGCTCTACGTCTGCCGCTTCGCAGACTCAACTCTTTTTAAAGCTTCCTCTTCTTGAAACATTTAACACGCCCGAGTCTCTAAGACTGGCACTGGTTTCCTATTTCTTACTGCACTGTGCAGTCTTCATCTGCTCTTGGATGACCTGGACCTCCTTTAGTCCCACAAGAGCTGCTAAAATTTCTCCTTTGCCGATAAGAGAAATCTGGTCTCATCCCCTGGATGAACCACAACCATTGCCTAATACAGTCAATCCTGACATGAAGGATGCATTCATGCCATGGATGACGTCATAAGGCCTCGACGTAACTACTAAGAGATCCAACTGTCACTCTCGCCTCCAAGGGTCGAGTCACACTATCAGCATTAGTGTGAGGTCACTAGGTCTCCTCCATTAGGAATCTCGAAAGTGAGGGTCATGTCAACAGTCTTAACTAGGACCACTTAGTATCAAACAAACAAAAAGACAGGAAAGAAAACATCACAAAGATAAGTGTCTTTTTATTATTGCAGCTCATAATACAAAGACACATATACAACAACAACATGGAACAAGAAGTACAAGGGACGTATCTACTAGTTTTGCTCCTGTCCACCTGCTCCAGGAGCTCTACTGCCTTGTCCACTGTTCGGCTGTTGCTCAAGTACTCGCTGCTGCTTCTGCCTCGGTGGCTCCCCTAAAGCCTGCGGATTAACTGTATGAGGAGTCGGACAGTCACGTGCCAGATGTCCCTTTCCACCGCACGAGTAACACAATTTTCTTCTGGCACGCCTGGCTCTGACCCCACCCCGGGTGCCCCGCACCACCGGTCCAAAAACCCGAGATCACCCAACTACTGGTCTGGTCCTCCTGGATCTCTGCACCATCTGTCTACTACCCACAGATGACTCGGCTACTGATCGAAAAACATGCGGCAATGGCAGCAGCTCCTGAACACACTCGGGTTGTAGAGCTACTGGCACAAACTCCACCCTGAAGAAGGACTCGAAGTCTTCCCATGTGAAGGTCATCCCATCGCAAAACTGGAACAAGAGGCTCCACCACCTGCCTTCTGCTGCCTGAAGAAGGCTGGCAGCAAAGATCACCATGAAGTCTGTCGGCGTCCCCACTAGCCTGAAGACTCTCACCACAGCCTCCAGCCAACCCTCAGCCACCATCGGGTCCGTCTCTCCCCAGAACCTGGGTGGCCTCTGGTGCTAGAACTCGTGCAGCGCACTCAAGTAGCGTGCATCGCCTACTGCTAGGGCTGGTGGCATCGGTGTCCCAACGTATGGTAGTACCGCTGGTGCCTCCGCTGGTGCCTGAACTGTAAGAGGGCCCTGTACCGAAGCCTCGTCGCTCGGCAAGCTGTCAGTACACACGTCCCTCTGGGCTCTAGCTAGTCGTCCGAGAAAAGGAATCCTGAAAGAAACAACGTGAAACGGTCAAACGATTATACCTGGTGAGCTGACCTGGTTCGAGCTGTTTTAAGGGAAAACCTTTGAAAACACACACGCAATTAGTGTTTTCATGCACAAAGTCGGAAATCAGTTGTCAGGGTCCTGGTGTATGGATATGTCGGCCGCCCGCACCAACACTGGACTCCCTGAACTGAAAACCACACTCGGTACCCTTAACACTATTGCTTCACAGAAAGAAAGATCAGAGTCTGCGGTACAACCGACCAGCTCTGATACCAATTTGTCACGACCTATCCTCGGGGCCCATGTCGTGACTTCCCTAAGCCCGCCTTCCATTGGCCAGGGGCTGGCGACTACCACCAAAGGCGTAAATCCCGATAATTGGGAAGGCATTTCCTTTATAAAATAAAACAAGCACCATATAGTACAAGCGGAAACAAAACACTAAGTACAAAAGAAATTCTGAAAAGTAAATGGGCCAGAATAAAAACCCAAAAAGAAGTACAACTTCAACTGAACAAGGTACAACAACAAAAAGACAAACATCTGGAAGAAGGAAGCAGCTCCTGGGTCGTCCTCCTCGGATCCTACCTAAAGGGTAGGTACAGATAGCCTCCTCTACGCTCTCGTCCTTCAACCTCTTCTGTGAGTCATCACGTCGTGTAGTCCACCTCAGGGTACTGACTCATCGTGTAGTCCACCTCCGGGTATCGTCCAGTCCTCGAACACTCGGCCTCCGTCAGCACTGCCCGTCGTCTGCAACCAACACAACGAGGTGCGGGCATAGCCCGTGCAGGGGTGAGTATAACGATACTCAGTAGGGACCCTGAGTCCCTCAAGGTCTCACTAAAACCAACAAGGATAACCATAAGGAAGATCTCAACAGATAACCTCTACATAGGTATATGCCTATACATATTCCTAAGTTATCAAGTAACCCATCTCAATCATGAGGAAACACAAGGATTGTGAAATCAACGGATAACCACTACCCAGGTATATTCCCATACATATACCTAAGTTATCAAGTGACCGATCTCAATCATGAGGTAAAAACGAAGGTCAAAAGTCTCAGCTCAAACCAGGATTTTCATTATCGAAACCGTAACTGCTGAAGAGCTCCGTCTCTAGAGTGTACAGTGGTCCTGTCATGACTCTGAGGTACTGCTCACTTAGCTAAAACTGCTGAGGTACTCCTCCTGTCGAGTACCGCGGGCCTTCCACCTCACACAGTAGTGCTTCCCGCCGGGGTCTGCCACCCAACACAGTAGTGCTCCCCCCTCATAGCCTACAGAGGTACTCCTCCTGTCGAGTACCGCGGGTCTGCCACCTCACAAAGTAGTGATCCTCTGATGTGGGTCTGCCAGCTCACAAAGTAGTGCTCCCCACTGGGCTACGTAAGTCACTCCGAATCGAATCAGACAAGCAGTCTTCAGGTCTCTACCGGCTATATGGTCTCTGTACTCCGTACGCTCGTCTCTAGGAGGGTCCGCTCCATGAGACACAAGTCGATACTCCAAGTATCTCAAAGACCCACAAAGAAGTATCACAAAGGACCGCCTCATCATAGGGGTCTCAACGCAATAGACGGCGCGTCAATCGGACGCCCGATCTGTGAGTTATTAGCCTTTTCGTCCCAGGGGCCCGGTAGGTTTCGTAAGAGAACCAACCCGGCCATATCTCAACTATACCCTGAACTCCCATAGGGTATACTCATAGGTACCGTTACTCAACGTGATCACCAAATCCGCTGATGGTTCGTCAAACGGACATCTGGTCGGAAAGATATTAGCTTTTCTGTTCCAGGTGCCGGGTTGGATTTTGGTGCGATCCAACCAGGCCACTATCCATCTGCATCCAAATCTCGGCGAATGATGCCAAAAGTTCCGTATCATCATCAGGAACTCAACGCAATAGATGGTGCATCAATCGGACGCCCGGTCTGAGAGTTATTGGCTTTTTCGTTCCAGGGGCCCGGTTGATTTTGTGAGCGAACCAACCCAACCGCACTCCGTCGGCATCCAAACCTCGAGTGGAGTAAGCCAAAAGATCCGTCTCACTTAGAGGAATTCAACGAAACAGACGGCGCATCAATCGGACGCCCGGTCTGTTAGTTATTGGCCTTTCCGTCTCACACCCACCCTGGGAAACTTCCCAGGAGGTCGCCCATCCTAATCACTACTCTAGGCCAAACACGCTTAACTATGGAGTTTTAACCACGTAGGCTCCCGAAAAGGATGGTGCACCTTGAGTATAGTATACCGAAACGACCGTCTCGATCCAAGGATCGTGTTGCCGCTGACGGCGAGTCGTTTGGAGGCCCGTAGCCCAAGATACGGGCATTTGACCGAAAGTGGTCCGAAACTGGGGGGTCTGGGCCCGGGCCGACCCGGCCCAGTACCCCCTGGGCCGGCCCGAACCAGGTCGACCCGGCCCGAGTGGCGGCCCGACCCGGCGGCTCAGCCCGGCCAGCGGCTCGTCCCGGCCAGCGGCGCGGTGGCGCGACAGCTCGGCGGCTCGGCGGCGCGGCGGCTCGATGGCACGACAGCTCGGCCAGCGCGACGCGCTAAAGTGAGGGGGCATTGCCCCCTTTAATTTTTAAAACGGCGGCCCCTTTAAGGGGCCGCGCCATGTGTATTTCCGGGGGGGTTACACCCCCAGGCTCCCCCCCCCTGTAACGGCCGGCCACCGCGGAGCTGGCCGGGTTCTCGCCGCGGGACCCCGCGGTCCCGCTCCATCCGGCGCTGGCGGCCAGATTTCCAGCCGCCTCCTCCGAGTTCTCTGGCGGCCAGTTTTTCCGGCCTCCACTTCAAAGATAAACGTGAATCCGTTCGACGCGGTGTGACGACGCCGCATCCTTCCGCCGCGGTCCGACTTCGGCCGCAGCCTCGTTTGAAACCTACGGTGCGACACGATGGCGCCGCGTTCCTTCGTCGCAGCCCGCTCCGGCCGTGTTTTCTTTTGTTCCTGCGCGGTGCGACGACACCGCGCTGTCTTCGCTAAATCAACACCAATGATTAGAAGGGGGAGGAGAATCGGCCGTGTTCGTGCGGTCCGGTCTCCTCCCGTTATAACGATAACAGTCGGCCAATCGTAAAAACACAACGATGAACTTTTCACAATTTTTAATAAAATTTGGAACAACGTCCAACAGATTATTCTTTCATGTTCGAGGGAAATAAACACGTAATTTGAAAAAAAGACAAAACCCTTACCTTGGATTCGAAGTTCATTCGTCGCCGATATGGAAATCGGTGTCATGGAAGACATCCTCGCGGAACGTGCCTCCGTAATCGTCATTGATGACGTCACGTATCAAAGCGGTGCCGGTTTATTGACGTCGGGAAATGTTCGAAGATGAAGAGTCATCGATGTTCCTTGCAGACGACGCCCATTCATTCAACACAGGAGGAGGTCGTGGAAAGGAAGAATAAGTGTCGTCTTTCTGCTTTGGAAAAAGGCGTTCTTCGTTGGAGAACTCTAATTCTCCCAAGTGTTGGGCGTCGCGGTACTTTACCGGCGTTCCGTCGCTTGGTGAAGCCGTCCCCCAAACCCTCTTCCAAGATCCCTATATATAGGTGAGGGGGAGAGGTATGTAACCATCGTGGTTACATAATTTTAAAAAAAGGGGGGTCGGGTGAAATAAATTGCGTTGACGCAATTAAAGAGGTCCGTTGGCACCACTTAAGAGGGGAGGGTGCCAAGGAGTTTCTCCCCATTTAATGGGGAGTTGAGGAATTAAGAGGCTCTCCCTCATTAATGAGGGAGAGTTGGGAGGTTTCCTCTCCTCCCATTTATTGGTGGGTTATGCCCCGTGTGGTCCCCACCACAATAAACCACCCATTGGAGGTTTAGTTTGGGTGGGCCCCACCACCATAACCTCTCAAGGGAGGTTAAGGTGGGGTGGCCCCACCTCCAACCTCCATGAGGAGGTTTCAACCACCTCACTCCCAATGGCGGCTGAAATAAAATAAAGTGCAACATAGCACGTTATTTTATTATTACACTTTTAAAGAAAACCCAAAAAAACTAACCTCTGCTCTCGATAAAACACAACTACGGAAAAAGTATCCTTAATCAAATACCGGCGTTGCGAGTTCATCGGTGCCCTCAGATTTCAATTCCGAGCACCGGTTTAAAAGATAGAAAATCTCGCTCGTTCGTTCACTGAACGTACCCGAGCTAAACTTCGGAAATTGATTCTGGGCACACCGGGCCTCGGAATCAGGCGCCGTCAGAAACTGCATTCTTGTAAAATTCCAAAGGAAATTTAGGAAAACAATTTACCTTAAAATTTCTTGGTCTTTATAAGTAATTCCAAAAAATCCTTCATCTTGATGTATTTTATCACTATTGCATAGAATTTCTCTACAACAAAAGAATATAACAACTTCCTAAATATAGATTCCATAAATTTCTATAGATTATCATGAATGAGCACATGAAACATAGTCTTGTTTATTTCTACTTACTCTTTGATCATTGATCATATCTATTCATTGATTTCAATCACCTTAAATAAAAGTTCTTCAACCACCTTTTTATAATCCTAAAAACACCATAAATCTCAGCCTTTAACAAATAATATTCCTCAGATTGTTCAACTTAATTATTCTATCTGAATAATTTTGGGTTCACAATATTATTAATAATATTCTTCCTATTATTTCTAACCTATCATATAGTATCTATTTTGGATAGTCTAATCAAACTCTACTTCTCTTCGTCCCCAAGAGTCCTATTTTCCCTTTTTGTTAGCAAACTTTTTCTTCTTATTGAAAACATCCTTAACTCTTGGATTCCTTAAACAGACATCTCCTACTGTATCATTATCTCAATATTTTTTCTTGTACCATTGCATTCTCTCATTCATATACATCAATATTAAATGAATCCCATTGTTTTTAAAATAAAAAATGGAATATAAAAAATACATTTTTAATACCATAAAAAATAAAAATTTATAAATCACCCAATTCTTGTTACTCATGATATTTAATGCATTCATTTCAAATCAAAATATATACAAAAATACAATGATTTAATTCATCTCATGTTTCGGGATAAATTTTATGTTATTCATTAACAGGTTCAACTTCATCACCCACAAAATATATCCATAAAATTACATATTCAATATGAAAATATGAATTAAAATCACACATAAAATTAGTTTATCATGTAGTGTCTTCTATTGTGGCATGAGAGAATGCACAATAAAACAATAGAGTTTCACCATTATTTTTTATAAAATTTAAGCACCTTATATTCAATATTCTTCTCTTACTTATACATGAATCATAATAGTTTTTATTTTAAACAACTAAGAACATCACATGCATCAATAAATATGATTTTTCATTTCCATAATCATTCAAATATAGAAGATATAATTACATAGAAATTTAGTTGACATTTATCCAACCTCAATCGTCTTCTCAAAAATTAGGGTACATCAATTTTTAGTCTCTAATAAACTGATTGAGCATAGATTCAACATCATCTTTAATATTCTGGAAAATCCATGATGTATCATCTTCTTTTTAATGTGGTACATCCCACAGATACTATAATATTGATATCAATTTTCATCCTCTATTATTTATTAAATAATTGAATAAATAAGAAATGTGATGTTTTGAACACTTAAGAACAACTTTGTCATCATTATAAATTGTTTATTATTCAGAATATAAAATTATAGAAATATTTTAAAAATTTCAAATATCTTAATGATGAAATGATAATTAATGTTACATACTTACATGATAATTATTATGATCTCGTGCATATGGGATTTACCCTTACAGAACACATATATGTGGAAGTAATCAAATTTTTATAGTCATAACCCTCAGTTTAATTCATTCAGGGGGCTCAGAAGAATTCCTCAATATATCTTCATATCAACAATATAGTAGATCATCCTTATAGTTAAATTCATCATATATGATCAACACAAATGGAACTTATGAGAATCATCCTTATGTACTGGCTCATCTCTATATGGTCCTGAATCATCCTAATAGAATGATCATGTTTACAAGATCATCCACAAGTGATTCATTAATTCTTATGTGTCCTTTTATGACTATGTTCATTCATCCTTAGGGGTTGGATGATCTATAAAACCCTTCATTACTACATATTCAAATTAACCTTATCAAATCCATCCTTATAGGATGTCCATGCTTATATGGCCCTTTATTGATACCATCTGATCATACATACAGTTTGATGATCCTTATGGGATTCTATAGAATTTTTAAAATCCATTAAATAATCACTAAACCATTATTGATCCATATGTCTCTTTCATAGCCACCATTACATCACTTAGTAACATCCAAAAATATTCGAAGTAACTATGAGAATCACTCCAAACATTTCATGGCTTATTACAAAGTCTCTTACTGCATATAAAATCAATTTATTGTATATTCAATAACTCAAATTACTTTATATTTATAACTTCACATAAAAAATAATACATATTAATCTATGTGATACTGAAACCAAAATGAATATCCTTAATGATAAGTTAAACTAGGATGTTTTACCAACTACTTCTGATAACTTTCTTCTAATAGATTAAACATATTTAATCCTTTTATTATCACTTATAGATCCTCTGTATTACAAATTCATCAAATAATCACTTTATTGTCTTCTTAAATTAATGTAACATATAGATATTATGCTTATACAACATCCTAAATTTTCTTTATACATCAAACTATCTCTTCAATTAATAGATGTATGTGTTTCTCATTGAGAAACCAGCTCATTATCCTTTACATAAATTCATGGCCAATATTTTGACTTCCATTTCCATAGTGAAAATGATTCCCCTTTCGCATTCCATGTATCTATCACTTTATTCTTTAGTGTGCATTAGTATATTTCATAATGACAACAATATAACCCATGCTTCTTTAAATTTATGGTATCTTCGTAATACATGTCCAGTAAATGATTATAAAATGAAATTTATCATATAAATTAAATAATACCAAATATTTATTTGTAATAAATAATTTAATATATTAATTATTCGAAGGAAAAAAAATTAAATAGAGTTTTATTTATTTTACAAAACATGTACCCAAAATAAGAAAATATAATATTTCATTCAGGAATGAAAAATATCATTTGGAAATTCTAAAAACATATCATTTATAAAAAAATTTCTGACTATAATAAAATATATTGAGAATATTATAATTTTAATATCTTATTCTTATATCGAATTTTATGACTCATAATTGAATTATCATTTATAATTTATGATTTATGACATAGATTATGATTATCACTATCATAAGGCTTAAATCATATTTGACTATATAACCTATATCACCAATACTGCATGGGGAACTCTTTTTTATAAAATCAAGAATTAAATCCCCCCTTAATATATCAAATAAAATAGGTTATGACATGATAGAAATCCATATTTTTTACGTATATCATAACTCATTATATATATACTTTATACACATTGAATTAGAAAAACTTAAATAACCAAGCATATTTTCTTCTATTATATAGACCAGCGAACCTTATGACAATTTATTCTTTGGAAAACTAGGAAGAAACACAATGATTCATTGATACAAGTGGCTCTAATTCAAAAAATGGGTTTCGTGTGATCATATAGTAATAATTTTTCATGAATAAAAACTCATATAATAATGATCTTTCAACAATGGAATAAATATTCATAAATGATCATTATATAATGAGTGTAAATGTTCTATAAAAATATGTATCATTTACTCATTAAAATATTATGCATGATAGGTTCCACCAATGCTATTGGAAAATAAATCATTCTCTAATTGAATTACTCCAACCATATATCCTTATTCATACCAACAAGACTATGAGTCACCAATGGGATTATTGTATAATCATCTCAATGGAAAATGGTGATTAGGGATAAAGAGAGTTTTATATTTCCTTAAAACATCATAGTGACACTGAAATATAATCACAACCCTTTTATAGGCTCATTTAATTAATTAATTAATGTTATTCATTAAATGTCATATGTTTCTAGTTGTTTTGTGTTATAATTGTACCTGTACCAATAGATTATGTTATCATTTCAACACATTATACTTATTTTCATTCCATGAATGAAGAAATAATCATATTTATAACCAATGGGGATCAATCATGATGACATAGTAGAATTATTGTATGTGACACCACATATCAAATTCTCCATTGTATACTGTGATAGTGATGAGTCTTAAGTGACTATATAATAATTATTATGATCATATAACTATATATGATTTGGGAATATCATAATATATGATATCCCCTTTTTTCATTTCTAACTCTATCTTCCTAAAAAATGGAATGTGTTGTTTTTTTTGTATTAGTAGAAGGATAAGATTTATTGAACTATGTTCTGATATATTTAATGAATATAATAGTTTGGGTAGGCTTATGAAATTTATTTAAATTTTATAAGTATTAGATATAATATTATACTATTATATTCCATGAAAATATAATTACTCAAACCATAATAAGAATAATTATCAATGAAATTTGATAACGATATTGGTGAATGTTTTTAGCTATGCCAATGATAGATTTGTAAGGTTGATATAGTTACAATGGATCAATATTATTAGTTTTTTATATTTACTATGTTTATTACATAATAAGTTTACCTTAAATGATATATTTATCTATTCTTGGAAATGTTAATCAATAACTATTCATAGTTTTCTTAATAGTATGTTATCCTTAATCAATTTTGTATTTCTTGTAATCTATTACTTCATGTTATTAATCATCGAGGTGTATTAAAAGTCAAATTTATTCGAAAAATATTATAAACTATTTATTATATGGAGTTTGAGACTTATATTATGAGACTATAATATATTGTTTGGTTTTGTTCTACACCGTTATTCATGGCTACTTTGGAATGTTAAAAGGTTTTGCCTTACTTTTTGAGATAAACATCATTTACATCAATTTATATTTAACTTAATCTTTATATAATAGTGGAAAAGTGTATAATAATTTATTTTGAGGATGGGGTAGAATTTTTATCTATAATTTTAGGAAAAATATAATTTTGTATCCATTAAAACTTATTAGGTGATCAACTTTCATAGAATAGTTTTCATGAACAACTACTACATAATTTTATATTATCTTGTATATCATGGATAATATTTAAAATTACATGGATAAAAAATGTTTTAATGATCAATTATACACTCTCTAAATGTATTTCAATATATTTGAAAAAAGTTTGAATTAGTTCATTTATGTTTAAAAATTATAATTTTTAACTCTATTATAAATTTATAGTCTCTATTTTTTGTTTGGAATGGGGAATATCTATTTTAGTTTTAGGTGATAATATTTTCCATATATATTTTTAATATGCTAAATTATTGATATTTATTTTAAAAAATCCATAAATATTTTTTATTTTTTTGGAAACTTCCTTTTTTATTAGCTATTTTTTTAAGATGAGTTCATCATGTACTATAAATGGATCCCCCATGGATTATATGATTTTCATGTCATGAAATATTACACACATCCTTTAAAAATAGATAGTATTAATATTTAATTATCACAAAATTTTAATTGAATATTGTTTTAAATTTTATATTAAAAAGTGATATTACATAGTTTGATAATTTTATCTTGATTTATAATTCATATAAATGGAAGTGTATTTATCATAAAACTCTAGAACAATCATTATTATTATTATAATTTTTTCAGACCCAAATAATGAAGGATACATAAAATAGAACATTTAATTATATAGATCCACTCTAATTTCATATAACTTGGTTTGGTATGGTTTGATAGATGGGGAATTGAGAATAATTGTATGTAAATTTAGAGAAAAAAGTTGATAGAAATTATAGAGAGAATTTAAGAAACATGGTGGAGTTTTTCTTTCTATTTATAGATTTTAAAAAACCAAATCATTTAATGCACCACATCACGGTCAATTATACAAATAAAGGTATCTAATTGACATACTTTTTTACTATTGCTTCAACAAATAGTTTAATGGCCTATAATATTAAAAAATACAATTTAAATTTAGGGTCAAATGCTTGAAATACCCAAGATGATCCATATTTAGAATACTAAAACGTGAATTTGAATACTTCACCAATGTAAAATAGTTTTTAAGGATGTGACAAATTGATATGTTTTCATTTTGAATTTACTATAATATTATGTAGTGGATTGGTTTTTCAACATATATAATAGAATCTTTGGTATGTAGTATTTTAATATCGTAAATTCTGATGAAATTTCAACATAATTGAGATTCATAATCGTTCATTTTAAAGACATATTTTGTTAAAATATATATGATACAAAGAACTAAGTAATGATTATGGTTGTTAAATCTTAGCTAAAATTTATTTGAATAATTATAACATCATTTAATTTATTGTCTTAGTGAATATATTTGATAATATATATATCGTATTAGATGAATTTGAAAATTATATAACACATTTTTTGTGGGACCAACGACTAAAATTGTTCAAAAATAAATATTATTAGATTGTGATTTAAGCACCATAATTTTATTGATACCAGTGTCACTAGTTTCATCACACATGATTAGTGCAAGTTTATTAATGAAACTATAACATATGATTAAGAATTTCTTCATAAAAAATTTTCCCTTGATGAATTTAAATGTTAAATTTTCACCTTAAGTAATAGATATTTGTACCAGGTATACCTTATTACCTAACCAATTAAAAACTTCACTCCTATTAAATAGAATATTTCAATGGTATTTTCCCATATAAACTTCACAGGAAAAAGTATACATCTTAATAGATTTTTATTTTAATGGATCCTTTAGTATGATGAAAAAATTATGGTTTTCCATAAGTTTCCAATTATAAAATATTGTTGAAAAAAATTATATCATTCTTAATTGGATATCATTAAAATGGTTATACATAATTTAAATAAATTTCTTTTTGGCTGACATGATATCCAGTATAAGAAACTCAATCTAATTAATAAACAATATTTTCCATTTTTTATTTCCCATATTTATTTATAAATCATTATCATTAATGACAAACTATTATAATAAATATTAAACTATTTTCACCAAAAAAGAGCTTAAAATATATATATATAGTATAATTTTTTTATGAAAATGCTTCCCTATATAATTTTGAATTTTTGAAAACTACTTAATAAATTGTGTTTACCCATTATAATCATCTCAAACTCAATTTTTATATGTTTTGAAAATTTTTTGGTGAAATATATTTTTACAAAATTGAAGATTATAACATGCACAAAAATCATTATTGTGGGAATTTAATTAAACATTTTTTAAAACATTTTTTTTATATTTTATATATAATGAAATAATTTTTCAAATTAAATAACTTAAACCATCATAATTTTTCCTTGGAGCTTATTTATTCTTATAAATTATATTTTTATGTTTCGAAACACCATCAATCATGTTATAATTATAAAATATAGATTTTTTTTAATAAAATATTATTTGATAACATATTCATTTAATAAATTAGTCTACACTTTCATTTAAAAATTATAAAATTGTATATTATAGATAATGAAAATTATGATTCACATATACTCTATTCTATATTTTAATAAAAGTAGTTATTCATAATCTATATATTCATTTTGATTATATATTTTATTATTTAGTTTATAATTTATCTAAAACTAATTCATTTACTATAAAATCATGTTTTAAAAAACCCACCATTTACATTGCATGACTAGATCATCCTTTTTACATTAAAAAAATTACCGATTGTTTTTCATTTGAACTAATTTTATTCATCATGAATTACTAGAATATAATATTCATTACCCAAGTCTAAATATATTTTTATAGGTTCAAAATGAACAGTGAATGAAATATGTTCACATTCATTTTAATGGGTCTGTTTTTTCATTATCATGTTATTAATCTGGTGATATTTTAATGATTTATGAGTTCCATGTAAAATAATTAATGGTTAATCTGGATCTTTTGAATTGAATTTTTTTAAGTTCAATTAATGGAATTCAATCCATATGGATTCTTAATATAGATTGGGAAATAATTTTTTTTAAATAAGATTTTTCTCCAATATATTTCTAGTATATTTTTAATGGAATCATTTCATCAAACATAACATGTATAATATCTTTAGTGGTTTTTGTTTATTTTTTAATATACCATAATAATTAGTTTATTATTATACTTATGAAATATTCATATTTTAAACATTGAATATAAGTTAAAATGATGATCCATATTGGTAGAAATGAAATTATTGAAATTAAATACAGTAAATAATTTAATCATAGGCTTATAATAGTTTTATAATTCATAAATTATTTCCGTTAAAAATGATTGAATCAAAACATGTTTGATATTTCATCTTTTATTATTTATCACATACTTAAAAAGTATTTTTTATTTTTTATTCACTCAACAAGGTCTTAGAAATTACATAAAGGGTATGGTAATGTTATTAAATTACATTTATTAAAAGTGTTTTAGGTTAAAAATATTTGGGTTTAATGTCACTAGTATTATTAATGTTCCTAAAATCAAGATTTTATAAATAGAAACCACGATCACATTATAAATATATTATAGAATAATGTTTTTTATTTTTTAAAATATTTTTAAATTTTAAAATATTTAAATTTTTTATTTTTCAGGAAATAAAAAAATAATTTTCTTTAAAATTTGTATACTAATTATTTTCTTATCTAAGGAAAATTTAGTTTATATTGGAATAAATTATACATGAGAACCAACTATTGAGTTCAACATTTTATGACTATATTATTCATTTAAATATAAAATTATCTTTCATTCCATACAATTAATGATTTTAAATTTTATAGTGGATGAACCTATGTAGTTGATATATTAGAAGTTATTTCTTTGAGATATTATCCATGATCATGACCTTATACTATCAAATTTTAATATTTATAAACAAATAAATTTATTTATTTTTCAGTGGGATTCATGTTACAAATTGTTGTGAAAATACCTCAAGATATAAATGTTTTATAATTTTTCTTCTTTTTTAGAAAATTTATTTGAGAAAGATACAGTGTAGGTTCTGAATAAGTAGGTTGACTAGGTAGTTCTAGATTCACATGAATATGATTATATATTTTATATAAAATTTTCAATGGAAGTATTTTCATGAAGGGTAATTTTTTAAGAAATGGTTTTGTGTCCGTTTAATAGGTTCATAATCATGTAAAGAGTTTATAATGACTTAATACGATCTATATAGTGGGAAACTATTAATGGGAAGTTCATAGATTCTAACACTCGAGCTTGAATTATAGGACACACATATTTCTTGGGAAATAATAGAAAAATGAACATATATTTATTCAAAAATATGAATTAAAACTAAATTCCATAATTTTATAAATATAATTTTTTGAAATAAATTTTATTTAAGGATTAAACGTGTCAAAATCAGTAATGGTGAATGTTATAGATTTCTCAGAAATGGTTGATTTTTGGAGGAATATTGAAAACACTAATTTTAGAAGAGCTGAAACTTTTATTATATTCTAATGATATAAACATAAATTAAATGATTTTGAAACATTTTTTCTATAAAAAATATATATTTATGATGTAATGTAATTAATATAAAAATAAAATATTTAGTATGTAATTATATTAATAACATTTTGTATATAAAAGTAATATTTTTGTTCTAATAAATGTATATTTTGTTACCCTCTTTTAATCAATTATTTATAAAGATCGATTTAGTTTTGTTTTAGTTTTATCAAAAAATAACTCTCATTTTATATTAAATGATTAAATAAATTTCATTTGAATCAATATTATAATTTTTTTATAAAATCATTTTTATCTTTTTTTTTCAAAGAATAGTTTTCATTTCATTTTTCTTAAATTATATTAAAATTAATTTTTTACACATATAAAAAATGAATCCTGTAAAACAGATTCCATATTTATAATTATATTAGTTTATATTAGGTAAATTGTTCAGATTAATTTTTTACCACAATGAATAGAAAAAATAGAAAAAAATTATTATAATGGTTAAGGTTATGATAGGTTTACTAAGGGATTTAAATTAAGTAATAAGGGTAAAAATTCCACATAAAAATTACTAAGTATTAATTTTAGAATATATTTACACCTTATATTATAGATCTATATTATTCAAAACCATTTGGTTCCACTTTCCAATGAATATGAATTTATATTATTTAAATATTTCATGTAATTTTATGTGTGTCCCCCCCCCCACCTCGCATATAAGATGGAACCTATTATCAACCCCTATTCACAATCATTTATCCCATTGAATCATCCAAAACCTACCCAAAAAAAATAATTGATTCATTACCTTCATTATTGAACTAATTTTTTACCATAATACCATCTAAATAATTCATATTGTGTAATCTAAAATAGTTCTCTCATAGAAGAGGTAATTGTCATACACGAATCTATAAATGTTTTTTTCTTCTTTTTATTACACTAAATTTATTATAAATAAAATTAATTAAACTAGTATCATAATATACTAATATACTATTATTATTATGGTATAACTATTTTCCCACTCAATTCCATCCTTAAGAAAATAAAAACATTTCTCTTGTATACATATGGCATATCATCTCCACAAAGTGGTGTAATTTGTTTTTCATCAAAAATTTACTTTGATAGTTATATATAATAAAATGATGATTATATATGATATTTCTAAAATAATTATGATTATATAAATATAATATATTTCTTTCATTTTACCCTTCCATCCATTAAGTGTGATATTGTCGCTCATGTGTACGTGTAGAATACCACCTCCATTAGGCTATGTGATTCATTTTTCATGCCTACATTTCATCGATGATTCTAATATATATATATATATAATGAATATATATTACATTTATTTCATTATTTAAATTTTTAAATTATGGAACCACGAACCGGATGCAAGGACCATAACTACTAAATCAAAAGATATATGAAAAATGAAACATAACCATTGAAATTGCGATGATAATGAAATATTGTTAATAAATGGGTAACATGATGTTATAAGTAAAAAAATATTGTATTATATGTATGAATATTATCATATTATATATTTATAATAAATTAAATTTTATCATACTATCATGTTAAGATCCCTTATCAATCATGTCAAACATAAGGTAATGTTTTATTTCACAATCTCATCTATATTTGATATTTCATACATTCAAGTTCTCCATGAATTAATTATATAATATTTCGATATTAAAACCTATATATTTTCTTTTCATTTAGTTAATTATATAAATTTGATGTTTTCTTTTCATTTTATTCTCTCTATGAACTCAAAAGTATAAAGCAATGTTTTAATGAAAATATTCATTATTTTTCCATTCTGTTGGGAATATTTTTCTTCCACAATGATATTTTATTTAAAATGTTATCATGATTGGTTTTAATATTGTAAAATGAATGATTAATTTCACTGTTACCCATTTTTACTTTATATAAATTGAATTAAAAGGAATCCCTGTATCATTATCCAATGGGCCACTTTTTACCTATGATGCGAATAAAATGCTTATTTTAATGCTTACTACACTAATATATATTCCCACAAAAAAAATTATTTAAATAGAAGTCATCTATATAATTTTAAAATGTTAATTTTTTATAATTTTTTTCTCTAATATTTTTTAATTTTTTAATTTTAAATAATTGATTTCAAAATAAATGGGGTATTTTTCTCAAATTAAATCTTGAAAAAATTTAAAAGTGTTTTCATATATATGAACATCCTTTGATAAATATTTTATTTTACTTGAGAAATATCATAATAACACCATTCAGTATATTAGTATAGATTTATTGTGATCATGTTTTTATATTTGTTGACATGAGAGAATATTCAAATTTTATATGCAAGTTTTATAACACGGCTGTTTGTTTAGATTATGTATTGAATTTTTATTCAATTATTTGGTATTATGAAGGTATATGTCTGAGTATATGATGGGTGGGGACCTTCATAGTTCCTATATTCATCAGTCGAACTCATGAGGAGAACTAAATTAGTCATTTGGAATCTGAATTACATATTTGTGTATGATGTCTTGGATGAAGTCCTTGACGGTACGACTGTGAATTCTGATATTATGAATATTATAACTATAAACATATTTTCTATCATCCATTTGATTATTTATTTTACAATATCATCTATAGATTTGTCACATTTTATGATATTATTTATAATTATTATTTTATTTTTTATCTCTACAATGTTATTAATTCTTTATTTATCATATGATAGTTTATATTGAATTATTTCCTTTACTAAGAATATGAGCTTATGATTTATTTTTTATTCCTTTCCTATTTTAACAGGATATAATTTATGGATGATTTTAGTGATATACTAGAGAAATGATAATTTTTATAAGATTATTAATCTACATTTCATGTTTTATAATTTAATATGAGAAATATGAAAGTATCAAGTCTCCCAAGACTATTAAACAACTCCATCATTAAGGGTGTTATAATTTTTATGGTAATAATGTTGGAAAATAAATAATGGATATGGGATACTTGATTTGGGATGATATAGTTTGTATTAATGGAATTTTTGTAAAGGTCATAGAAACTTGATTTATGAAAATATCTATTAGATAACATAACATTATAATAGACTCTAAGTGTATTTCTATGTATTTGATAATATCATAAAATTTTGGTAACATAGAGATTATCTGGTTTTCCTAGAAAATACAACCCTGATTGGATACTGGAAAGTGGATGTGATTGTGGCATAGATGAACCTTTGGGTAACAACTCCGAAAGAGACAGATTTTGTATTAAAATTATGATAATTGTGGTGCGATAAATGGGTCTTAGACTAAAAAACTACAAATATAATCCCAAGGGATATTCTTCAGATGATTCACATTCTATTTATAAACCATTAGTAATGATTTTAACATATTTTTATGATTTTAAGATACTACCAATGATACTAACCTTATGATTCAATGATTAACTATGCATGAATTTTCAATTTATGTTAATGGTTACCCATATTTAGAATTATATAGAATGATTTAAAATTCATAATTTTATGTGTAAATTCATTATATTCCATTTTCTAGAAAGGGAACCAAGTAGTTGTAATGTAAATTTTATCATTAAACATAATATATGTTGTTTTTGACTCATGGGAAAGATGACAAAGGATCATATATATCTATAGATATATCTGAAAAATTATAACTATACTATAGTAGATGAATCTAGTTTTAAGTAATAACCTTTCTCGTATTTATTTTCCTAATGATCCCCAATATGGTGAATTATTTTTTGATTGCATCATGTGATAGAAACCACCATCACTCAATGGGACTACTAACTCATTAGTAGCAAAGAAATGAATCAATTCCATAGAGATGTTATTTATTTCTTTGAGAAGTATTGAAAGGGGGAATTTTATCATGGAATTTTATAATCGTATAGGATAAATAAATAAATGGGGGTTACTAATCCAAAATTATAAGGATTTCAATAAATAAAATAGTGTGGATTAGAATACCTTCATGGTGATATTCTTTGAAAAATAATTTCCACTTGAGCAAAGAGATGATATGGAGAGGAAATTCTTCAATCTTCATCAAAAGGATAGATAATATGTTGTTAACTATGAACCAAGCATTATAAGGATAAAATGTTTTGATGTGATATTTTATACATAATATAAAGGGTATGATAGATCATTTATTTTATTGGTTGAATCCTATCCTTATAATGGAATGTGTCTCCTGTATAATTAATGTATATGTGGATATACTATAAAGTGTCATGAATAAATAAAATTAATTATCCATGTATTGAATTTTCCCGGGAAAACAAAAAAATAAGCAGGTAGTTGATCACTCATGAAAATGAAATATGGAAAATGGGATAATAGGAAAGGTGTAATTTTCAGCATGTAATAATTGTTGAGACACGCTGTGTAACATGTTTAAAGGGAATGAATTTATTAACAATGTGTGTAGGGAAATCCAAAAAATATAGTGATTTTAAGGGTAATGAAGAATACAATTATGTATAATTCTTTGACTGTATGTATATGGGTAAATATATTAATAAATTTCCAAAAAATTAATGTAATTTTATTGAACATATTCCATGGGATTGTACAAAATTTTATTCAATCACCACATATGAGGTTAAAGTTAACAACAATTTAGTGGTAGGTATATTGATCATTGCCTCAAATTTATCTAATGACTAATTATATTCTGTATATCCATCCTCTTTTATATATTCCATTTTATCTAGGAAAATTATACATTTCCATATCACATTAAGTAGGGAATTATCAATCAGGTATCCTAGTATAAATCTTAACGAAATTAGGGTATTTCATTCATCCCTCATTATGATGTATATACTATATCCTAACCCCCTCCCCCAAAAATTTCCCCCTAGGACATCTATGAGGGAAGGGAGATAATGATAATCGAGTCCAACGTCCAATTGGACATGGGTTGGGGACAAGCACTAAGGGTATATCATACACACATATGGGATTCATTACCCTAAAAAAGAACATAAGGGGATATAGAATAGATTCTCCAATAACTCTGTCTTAATATAAAAAAATGATCCCTAAATACATTAATGTAATATTATATAATTATCCAAATGAAAAAAAAGAACTATAAGTACCAAAATATAATCCTCAATAGTTACCATGAGATCCAAAACTACTCTTAAAGTACTCTCAAGATAGTAATATTTATCCCAATAACTAACCATCTCCTAAATACCTAAAATACAAGTTATATATTTATAATGTTATCATATCTTGTATATTCAGTAAGATCCTCCACCAATACTCTTTTGAAAAAGATTAATAATTCCTGATACAATCAATTTAAAAACATGTGAAGATAACTCATCACATAATCATTTTTTGTTGATTTCTCGGCCTCACCATTATCTCTCCCCAAGTATCACATAAAAGTGAACATGTAATATAATATAAAAAAACATTACCCTTCTTCCACATTCATGCTACTTTGCTGCTCTTACATAATGAATAATGTCCAAATTATTCCCCCTGTAAAATAAATTACCCAAAAGACACCTGAGATAAGGTATCTTAACATACATCTCATGCATCATGTAATCTCATAACATACAATGAAACTTGTGCATCCCATCATCTCACGTATAAAAATAGCACGTGAGTAGTTTTTTGGAGCTACAATAACCCATATGTCATGTATTATACCATAGGCTATCATGTCCCATACACATAATACCTATCATAATCCATAGGATGAGATATCGGGAGATTAAAATCTATAAAATAACCACAATACATTTCATCCTTCTACAAACATATATGAGAAGGGTAGGAACCTGGAATACCAGTACATAATACATCCAATGGAAGAGAGAGGGGTTATAGGAGGTAGATATCCATATGTTCCTCACCAACCCGTATGTTGGAAAAAACACACTCCCAGTGTCCACTAGGTTTTGGTCACCCTACCATCATGGGTGTGGTATAGTATGTAATTACATAACATATAAGATACAATATATCTAAAAACTAAACTATAGGAATAAACCTATATTTAGTCTCAACTATAGGTATCATCTCTCAAACACCGGAATACAACTGTTATGAACTAGATATCCTATAAGCACATAATCATTAATTTAACATCATATAATTAATTAATTATATTTAAAAAAACATTAAATTAATTTATTAATTACACATTATTAGAATGGTTCTATTCATATTTCATTAACAACTAATTTTAATCCATAACCTCCAAACATAATCCAATCTATTTCACAGTTCTTAATATTATCAAAGTTTTCATTCCATTCAACAACCAACATCATGGGTTAAAAAATTGTTATTTATTACCATTCCAAAATTACATGTACTCTATGAAATATACCAATATTCTATAAAATATATTCCTAAACCATGAAGAAAATATTTCTAAAAGTTTTTGGAATAGAATTCAGAAATAGAAACCTAACCATCTAGGCATTAATGTAGAACATTATCAAGAAAAATCCAACTATCATAATAACATTAGGTAATACCATATTCATCCTATTGCATCAATTATAGTTCCAACCCTAAAACCATCATTCATCCCACCATCATAGTGTCAACTACTTCAACAAACACAGCCATCCCCACTTATATCTTTTTAACTAATAGCCATCCTAGGCTTGCATCATGTCGCATATTAAGGCTCACATTTAGATAAAATTAGGAAGGGAACCAACAATTGAGTCAACAAGTTATATAGTCCTTAAAAATGCATCCATAAATCACATTAAAAAGTTCTCTCTTAGTCAAAAAAAAATATTTTTATTAGAAATATTTTGTTATTAGTATCTTATATTAATTGATTCAGTTATCACAGGTTAAAACGAAAGGAAACCTATAGTGTCCGTTATAAAAGAAATAAAATATTTAAACATGATATGTAGAATAATTCCAAATTTCAAAAAACATTATCGATCAATACTTATATTAATATTCCACTGTATTATTGTCAATAAAATGAATTTATATCATAATGTTCTGTATCCAATTTTATTAACATATGATATGATAATTTAAATTTAACATCCATCTAGAAACATTTTTTTTTTCAATCAAATTATACCAATCAATGGATTCAATTATCATGCCTCATTAATATTTTAAAAATTAATATTATTGGATTTATGGTTAGTAAATATTTTAATCAAATTAACATGTTAATACATATAACAAAAAAACATTATTTCCAAATAATAAACCTACATAGAACTCTATCTAGTAAAATAAGAGGCAACACATTATCATGGTTGAAAAAATGTGGTTAGTAAAATACATAAACTATTTCTTTTCATAAATATGTTTTAATATTTATTTTAGATAACTTCATAATCTCCCAAATATCTCAAGCGTGATTAATTTACAATTTCATATCGAAATGGATTATATATAAATCACTTATTTCAAAAATTCCATTATTTTTATCAATTATTGAAGAAAAATGAAAATATTTAATCTCCTCACCAATAAAGAGAATACACCCCTCTAATAATCCAACAATAGAAACATGACAATAAAAATAAATAGTAATCGATACGGAAAAAGGGGATCAACCTACATAGCAGGGAAATAAATATTTGGAGTAAATAGGACTTATCAATGAAGATACCATAATAGAAAATGGGAAAACTAATATCGGTTCACCATGGATTGAATAGGGGGATAATGTATCAATCCCTTTTGAAAGGTATTTACATCACCTAAAACAAGATCCTTTGGATACATGGTGTTGGGGTAGAATCCTATGATTTTTAATAAAATATAATGGTTTGGGTGGATTTATATCCATTCTTCTTGAATGATATTCATTTCATGAATGGGTTATTCAATGGATGATTCAGGTTGTAAATAAGAATTTCTAGAGTGGAAGGATTACATATACATGAGGTAGGGTCCCTTTATTTTGTCTATATAATTTAAATAAATAAATAATTAATTTCTCACTACATTTTTCGATTTTAATTAATGCAGTTATGTCTTTAAATTGATGTTGTTATTTCGTTAAATTAATTTTATTTTAGAAGTGATATATGTAAAAAATTACTGTTTGATAAAAAATGTCATGGTTTTATAATAAAACCCCTCTATTGAGGTGCTCTTCCTTCAATATAAAACTATAGTGATTGTGTTTATTTCTTTCCATCATTATTTATTTGTGTATCTTATTGGTTGCAATTTTTATTTCTAAAATTACATGCTTATACATTTTCTTCACTAGCTATCTCACAATGATTTGTCACTATTTTAATAGATCATTCAAGACACCATCAAACTGAGTCTCTCAGCAGGTATTTGGAACATCTATTATAGGGCGTCTACCCTCTTCCATTTACATAGTCACTTAATCCTTGCAACATCCTTGTGCCTTTTTCCACAACCACCCGGTGATGCCTCATTACCTCTTATTATATTTTTTGGGTGGTTCTCTCATTCCCGTTGAGGCCTTCACTTATAGAGAAACCCATTCAGAGTGTTTTCCTTGCCTCTTGGCCACTTCACTGGTTGTTACCCACCTAAATTACCTCTTTTACATTTTATTTATGTTAATAAAAATTGTCATGTTGAATTGAATTCCCTACCATAACAAACATGTTAGCTAGTACAAATATTATTATATAAACAAACTATTATTGAGGCATGCTGATGGCTTATGAATTTTTTAACAATTTATTGCTTAAGAAATTGACAAATTGTGATATCTTTTTTTTTTGTGGTTTGACCTACATTCTAATTTTTTTTTCTTGAGACATTAAAGTGCTAATATTGTCTTTTAATTATTACTATCTTACATGTGCTAAATTCTTTATATTTTGTTGATGGATTTGAATGTTTTACTTTATAGCTTGAATAGCTTGAGGCACATGGTGCCTAAATGAATAGCGTGACTTACTTATATTCTTTCCATGTGATATATGTAATGAGATTCACCTTGAAACATGTCTTGGGTATAATTATGGGTTTAATTAGTCAGGAAGGAAGGGATATTTTGTAGATTAATTGTTTTGTTTCAATTATAAATTCATTACACAATGATATCTATTGTATGAAAGATATTTAAATTTAGGGCACTGAGAGAATGTGAGTATTGTATTATAGACTCATGGATGGACTCCATACTCTTGATTGTTACCACTATTCTTTGAGGGGAAGTGTCTTAGGCTTTTCCATACTAAGACTTCCCTAGGCTTTCTATTAACTTATGAGTGATACGGGTTCCCAAAGTGCCCATCGAGGATGGACCCAATGGAAATGTGGCAATTCCATGCCTAAGATGATACTCAACCCCTTATATGCAATATCTAGGTAGACTCTTGGTAAATCCATGCCTCGAGCTATACATGGTATTTCAAAATATTTTCTAGGATGGGCTTAGTGGTATTAGGTAATTTGATGGATGTACCATAGTGATACCTTTGGTACAGACTCAAACTCTAACATTATAGCATGAATATAATAATAAAAAAGATTCTTCATAGTTTCCCTTTTGGATTATGAATCCTTTTCGATTTATTATGACTCTCGTTGATGATACATAAATTATACAAAAAGTTAAATCACAAGATTTGGGGTATATTTCCGTTTATTCTACATTCAGGTTTTCTAGCCTTTTATAACTATACATCTTGATTCGTTCAGGTTCTTGTTTTCAATTCCCGACTTAGGCTGAAGAAAGAGGTATTGGAAATGTGTCTATTTAAGAACATGTACCATGTTTCTATATTTTTTTTAACACTCAACATTTAGTTTATATGGATCTCTTCTAATTTGACATTTCATTATGTAGATTTGGTATGACACTGGTGGTACCGACCTACTGAGATATATATCTCACACCCTACATGGGCCTCCATTTCTCTTTGGTACCCAACTAGACCTTCTCTTGTTTGCAGGAAAGCAGATCGTGATTGATTGGTCATGTTGTGATTTTAGTATCTAGGAGTTTGGAGAAAGGGAAAGACATGGAGCTTATGATGATCTTGGATATCATCTATGGGTACTTTCTTTCCTTTCATTATTATTTTACCATTTCATTATTTATTTTGAATTTTTTACTAATTTATATATCATTACCATGACATGAATTCGTCTATTGTATTCTTTTTTGTTGTCCACATCTATAAAATTTTCCAATATTTACATATGTTGCTCTGCAAACTATTTATTTTATGCTTCCAATTTAGTCTTTTATTTATATTCTATTATTGTCACGACCCGTCCTCGGGGCCTGTGCCATTACTACCCCAAACCCGCCTTCCATAGGCCAGGGGCTAGCGACTAGAACCAATGGCGTAAATCCCGATAACTGGGAAGGCATTGCCTTTATAAAAGTAAACTAAACACCACAGTGTACAAGCAGAAGCAAATCACATAGTACAAAAGAATGTGCTGCAAAGTAAATGGTCCCGAATACAAACCCAACTGAAAGTACCACTAAAACTGAACTAAAGTACAACAGAAAAGACAACAACTAGAAGAAAGGAAGCATCTCCTCTGTCATCCTCCTCGGATCCTACCAGAATTGTAGGTACAGATAGCGCAGCTCCCGAATTGTCCACCACATATTCTACTTGAAGGGAAGGTACAGATAGCGCAACTCTTGGATCGTCCACCACGGATCCTACCTGAAGGGTAGGTACAGATAGCCTCCACAACGCTCTTTCCCGTCAACCTACTCCGAGTATCGTATCGTCGTGGAGTCCACCTCCTGATACTGACTGGTCGTGTGGTCCACCTCCGTGTACTGACTAGTCCTCGAACACTCGGCCTCCGTCAGCACTGCCCGTCATCTTCAACCAACACAACGAGGTGCTGGCATAGCTCGTGAAGGGGTGAGTATAACGATACTCAGTAGGGACCCTGAGACCCTCAACGTCTCATTAAAACCAACATGGATAACCACAAAGAAGATCTCAATAGATAACCTCTACTTAGGTATATGCCCATACATATACCTAAGTTATCAAGTAACCCATCTCAATCATGAGGAAATAAAAAGATTATGAAATCAACGGATAACCACTACCCAGGTGTATTCCCATACATATACCTATGTTTTCATGTGACCCATCTCAAACATGATGTATAAACAAAGATCAAAGACTCAGCTCAAACCAGGATTTTAATTATCGAAACCGTAACTGCAGAAGAGCCCCATCTCTGGAGTGTACAATGGTCCTGTCACGACTCTGAGGTACTGCTCACTAACCAATGACTGCTGAGGTACTCCTCATGTCGAGTATTGCTAGCCAGCCAACCAAACACAGTAGTGCTTCCCGCTGGGGTATGCCACCCAAACACATTAGTGCATACCCCCTTATAGTTTGCAGAGGTACTCTCTGGACGAGTACCACGGGTCTGCACTGTCACACAGGTAGTGCTCCATCCTCCATGGGTCTGCACCCAAAAAAATTAGTGCTTCATCCACTGGGGCTAGTCGACTCACTAGAAGTCAAGCCGATCAAGCAGTCGTCAGGTCTCAGTAGGCTACACGGTCTTCGTACTCCGCACGTTCGTCCCTGGGAGGGTCCGCCCCACGAGCTACAGGTCGATAATCAATGTATCTCTAAGTCCCATGAAGAAGTATCTCAAAGGACCGCCTCATCATATGGGTCTCAACGCAACAGACGGCGTGTCAATCGGACGCCCGGTCTGTGAGTTATTAGCCTTTTCGTCTTCGGGTCCCGGTTGGTTTCATGTGCGAACCAACCCGGGTGTCTCTCAAATGTACCCCAAACTCTCATAGGGTATACTCATAGGTACCGTTTCTCCACGTGATCGCCAATGCCGCTGACGGTTCGTCAAACGGACGTCCAGTCTGAAAGTTATCAGCTTTTCCGTTCCAGGGGCTCGGTTGGATTTCGGGTAAAATCCAACCCAACCACTATCCAACTGCATCCAAACTATGGGAAAAGAATTCAAAAAGTTCTGTCTCAACAAGAGGAATCCAAAAAAGTCGATGACACGTCAATCGGACGTCCAGAGCTCAAGATATAAGTGTTTCCTCTCTGAGGGCCCGGTTGGTTTCGTATCTGAACCAACCCGGACAAACCAAAAGTTCTCTAAAACCTTGAGTGTAATATACCGAAATGACCATCTCAATCCTAGGATCGCATCGCAACTGACGGTGCGTAGATCAGAGGTCTATAGCCCATGTTATGGGCGTTCTAATGGAAACAATCCGAAATGGGGGGTCTGGGCCAGGCCCGGCCTGGCCCAACCCCCCTGGGTCGGCCCGAACCGGGTCGACCCGACGCGGTTCTAGGTCCGACCCAGCTGCACGGCCCGGCTCGGTGGCCCGGTGCGCTGGCCAGGTGGCTCGGCCGAACAGCTGTGCCGTTCGGGATGCGGGGGGGGGGGGGGGGGTGCTGCCCCCCGCTTGTTGTAACCACGACCCCATAATGGGGGCCGCTCATGTCCGTCCAGCCAGGGATTTCAAACCATCAACTCTTCCACTGTCCGGCCGGCCAGCTCCGGTCGGCCGGCTGCTTCCGACTCGGAACCGGCAAGGGCCGGTCCCCCTACTTCAACGCGGCCTATGCCGCGGCCTTGGACCGTCCGACGCGGCGCAACGGCGCTCCGCCCCTTCGCCGCGGCCCCGCTCCGGCAGCGATGCCTTTGGGGTTCTCGGGCACGGCTCGACGGCGCCATGTTCTTTATCGATTTAAAGGCACGGCGCGACAGTGCCACCCATACTTTGCCGCACGACCCCATGCGGTGCGACGACACTGCACCATCTTCACTCCATTCCACCACAAGGAATACAAGATAGAAGGGGAGGAGGGTCGACAGTGTTTGTGCGGTCCAGCGCCCACCCGTTAACTGGTAACAGGTGGTCCAAAAGTATGAGGAATTATGATGGATGAAAACCCAAATATCATCAACAACAAAAAATTCCCTACAACCCCTTAAATAAAAAGAAACATACCAAAATTCCAACCAGAAAAATAAAAAATTCGCTGATCAACTTAATGATGAGTTGATCCAGGTTCATTGCTTTAGAAGGAACAACCAAGGGAATAATACCATTTTCAAAATAATCCCCCTACCTGAAAATGACGTCGCAGGTCGTCAAGTCGCGGAAGTCGAACGTCGTGGAAAAGGGAATCGTCAGTGTCACATCGTCGATTTCAAAAGATGGCATCTCTCACCGGCTGCGGAGAGGGAAGAAGATGGTATGATGAACTCCCCTTTGCAGTGACGGAGTTCTTTGTCGAATGCTCGGTGTTATTCACGACGACATTGAATTCTTTGCGTTCTTCAAGGAGGAAGAACGTTCTTCGGAACTTAGAGCATTCCTCACCAAATCCCCTCGCACAACAAACTAACCTCCCACGAAATAATAATTTTTCTAATTTAATTAACCAACAAGACAACGTTTCATTTGAAATTCAAATGAATCTAAGAATTAATTACTTTGAATAAGTTAATCAATTAATTATTTGACTTTTCAATTATGGGGGGTGCGGGTGTGTTACCTAATTAAAAGAGGGGGGTTTTCTTTGAGAGTTGCAAAATTAAGAGGGAAAAAGGTTATGAACGTTAGAAGAAGGTGTGCGGTTGGGCTCCTGTGGGCCCCACCCCACCTTAATCCTCACAAAGGTAGTTAACTACACGTGGATCCCACCCCCAACTCCCTAAATTATGTTATAACCACATAAGAGAGGGGAAAAGTGTTGTGACACAACACTTAATCCACTTGACAGGAAAAGAAAATATAATTGTGAAACAATTATATTATTATCCCTCACTTATTTAAACAACACATCCCGAGAAAACGAAACTCCATAAAGGGGTCTTCTAAAGCAATTACTGGCGCGGCGAGTTCATCAGTGCCCTCAGATTTCAATTCTGAGCACCGGTTCAAATGTTAGAAAATCACGCTCGTTTGTTTAATGAACGTACCCGAGCCTAACTTCGAAAATTGATTCTGGGCACACCGGGCCTCGGAATCAGGTGCCGTCAGAAATTAAGTTCTTGTAAAATCCCAAAGAAACTTATGAAAAAAATTTCCCTTGAATTTTACGTGTCTTTACATTACTCCCACCTCGGAGCTTTACGTCCTCGTAAAGCTTTAGCACAAACTCGGGATACAAAAGCGGTATTGAGCACGCATCTGAGCCTTCCACTCCCATGTGCTTACCTGGAGGTTCCCATATAACCAAAGAAAGCCAACCCAAGGAATCAACTGTCCTTGTAGCATCCGCTCATGTCGATCCTCGATCCGCACTAGAACCTCTGTGAATGTCACCCCATCGCCATCGTCCAGCTCCTCAGGGTCGATGATATGCGAATGGTCGAGCACATATCTCCTCAATTGAGATACGTGGAAGTCTTCGTGCACCAGGTGCAACGGAGGTGGATCGGTCAAGCGGTAAACCACCACGCCTACCCTGCTAAAGACCTATGAAGGTACGCTGAACCTCGGAGATAACTTGCCGCCTTGGACAGATCTCTGTAAACCTCGTCGAGGTGAGACCCGTATAAGGACGTGATCGTCATCCTCGAACTCTAGAGGTCTCAAATTCCTGTTAGAACAAAAACTCAAAACGACTACTGCCACGAGGGTAAGGTTGAATGACTTAAGAGTGATCGGTCACACCCTCCTGTGCATGAGTTTATCATGTGCTGCCTGGGGTTTCCTTTTCACCGACCATGGGAAACCCATCCCGACGTCGTAGTTAAACCTCAACCTTTTTATCCTAATACCATCAATTTGTGTATGAACTGTAATTTCCCAGTCCATAATCAAACCAACGTCGTAAGGCCTCGACGCTGCCACTAAGAGATTCCATCCGAAACTCTTGCCTCGAGGGTCTGACCACACCGTCGGCGTAAGTGTGATTATCGAGCCTTCTCTCAAGGTATCTCCAGACGTGAGGGTCAAGTCTACGGCTTACCAGAAACTATAGGTCTGGGACAAGATTTGTGGAAGGAAGGAAAGATTCATATCAATGTCTTTTACTATGAAAGCTATAAGTGGACACAGACTGTCCCATGAATCATTCATAGAGCCATTGGGTCACTCTCCCTGACCGCATGCAGCTACTCTATTCCCCTGCCCTCCAGCTCCCTGAGCGTGGCGGGGACAACTAAGGCGGGTGGTTGTAGCATGTTAAAACATACACCACCTCATGATGCTCTCCTAGCTCTCCCTCCATGTCTGATTCTTCACAGACTCATCTCTCCTTTAAGATTCCTCTTATTGAAACATTTAACACGCCCGAGTCTCTAAGACTGGTGCCGATTTCCCGTTTCTTACTGTACTGTGCAGTCTTCATCCGCTCTTAGATGATCTGTACCTTCTTTGCCTATGATTTGAAAGAGCTTCTAAAATTTCTCCGTTGACGAAAAGATAAACTCGATCTCATCCCCTGGATGAACCACACCAATTGCCTAATACAGTCAATCTTGACATGAATGATGCATTCATGCCATGGATGACGTCGTAAGGCCTCGACGTAACTACCAAGGGATCCAACTGTCACTCTCGCCTCCAAGGGTCGAGTCACACTGTCAGCATCAGTGTGAGGTCACTAGGTCTCCTCCAGTAGAAATATCAAATGTGAGGGTCAAGTCAACAGTATTAACCGGGACCACTCAGTATCAACCAAACAAAAGGATTGGAAAGAAAACATCACAAAGATAAGTGTCTTTTTATTATTGTAGCTCATAGTACAAAGACACGAATACAACATGAAATGGAACTAGAAGTACAAGGGACGTATCCACTAGTTATGCTACTTTCCACCTGCTCCTAGATCTCTACTACCTTGTCCACTACTCGGCTGTTGCTCAAGCACCCACCGCTGCTTCTGTCTTGGTGGATCCTCCAATGCTTGCCGATCAACTGTGCAAGGAGTCGGACAGTCACATGCCAGGTGACCCTTCCTGCCGCATTCATAACACTTTCTGCTCCTCGTACGACTGGCTCTGGTCCTCTTGGACATCTGCATCATATGTCTACTTCCCACAGATGACTCGGCTACTGATCGAAAACCCCGAGGCAAAGGCAGCAGCTCCTGTACACGCTTGGGGTGTAGAGCTACTAGAAAAAACTCCACCCTGAAGAAGGCCTCGAAGTGTTCCCATGTGAAGGTCATCCAGTCGCAAAATTGGAACAAGTGGCTCCACCACCTGCCTGCTGCTGCCTGAAGAAGGCTGGCAAAAGAGATCACCATGAAGTCTGCTGGCGTCCCCACTAGCCTGAAGACTCTCACCACATCCTCCAGCCAATCCTCAGCCGCCTGTGGGTCCATCACTCCCCGGAACCTGGGTGGCCTCTAGCGCTGGAACTCGTACAACACGCTCAAGTGGCGTGCATCGCCTACTGATGGGGCCGGTGGCATCGGTGGCCCAACATATGGTAGTACCGCTGGTGCCTCCGCTGTTGCCTCTTCTGCAAGAGGGCCCCGTACCGAAGCCTCGTCGCTCGGCAGGATGTCAGTACGTACATCCCTCTGGGCTCTAGCTGGTTGTCCGTGAAAAGGCATCCTGAAAGAAACAACGTGACATGGTCAAACATTTATACCTAGTGAGATGACCTGGTTTGAGCTGTTTTAAGGGAAAACCTTTGAAAACACACACGCAATCAATGTTTTCGTGCACAAAGACGGAAATCAGTTGTCAGGGTCCGGGTGTATGGATACGTCGGCCGCCCGCACCAAAAATGGACTCCCTGAACTGAAGACCACACTCGGTACCCTTAACACTATTGCTTCACAGAAAGAAAATATCAGAGTTATAAGTTCTGTGGTAGAACCAACTCCTTTGATACCAATTTTTCATGACCCGTCCTCGGGGCCCGTGCTGTGACTTCCCCAAGCCCGCCTTCCATAGGCCAGGGGATGGCGACTAAAACCAAAGGCATAAATCCTGATAACTGGGAAGGCATTGCCTTTATAAAAGTAAACTAAAGGCCGTAGAGTACAAGCGGAAGAAAAACTCTAAGTACAAAAGAAAGTGTTGAAAAGTAAATGGGCCAGAATAAAAATCCAACTGAAAGTATGATTACAACTGAACGAACGTACAACAAGAAAATACAACAGCTGGAAGAAAGGAAGCATCTCCTCGGTCGTCCTCCTCGGATCCTACCTGAAGGGTAGGTACAGATAGCGCAGCTCTCAGATCATCCACCACAGATCCTACCTGAAGGGTAGGTACAGATAGCGCAGCTCCTGGATCGTCCACCATGGATCCTACCTGATCGGTAGGTACAGATAGCCTCCACAACACTCTTGCCCGTCAACATCTTCCGAGTATCGTCTCGTCGTGGAGTCCACCTCCTGATACTGACTTGTCGTGTGGTCCACCTCTGGGTACTGACTCGTCCTCGAACACTCAGCCTCCGTCAGCGTTGCCAATCATCTGCAACGAACACAACGAGGTGCGGGCATAGCCCGTGCAGGGGTGAGTATAACAATACTCAGTAGGGACCCCGAGACCCTCAAGATCTCACTAAAACCAACATGGATAACCACAAAGAAGATCTCAGTAGATAACCTCTACATAGGTATATTCCCATACATATACCTTAGTTATCAAGTAACCCATCTCAATCATGAGGAAACACAAAGATTATGAAATCAATGGATAACCACTACCCATGTATATTCACATACATATACCTATGTTATCAAGTAACCCATCTCAAATATGAGGTATACACAAAGATCAATGACTCAGCTCAAACCAGGATTTTCATTATCGAAAACGTAACTGCATAAGAGCCCCATCTATGGAGTGTATAATGGTCATGTCACGACTCTGATGTACTGCTCACTAACCTAAGACTGTTGATTTACTCCTCCTATCGAGTGCTGCGGGCCCGCCACCCAAACACAGTAGTGATTCCCGCTGGGGTATGCCACCCAAATATAGTAGTGCACACCCCCTAATAGCCTGCAGTGGTACTCTCTGGATGAGTACCATGGGTCTGCACTGTCACACAGGTAGTGCTCCATCTTCCATGGGTCTTCACCCAAAAAAGTAGTGCTCTGTCCACTGGGCCAGTCGACTCACTCCATGTCGAGTCGGTCAAGCAGTCGTCAGGTCTCAGTCGGCTACACGGTCTCTGTACTCTGCACGCTCGTCTCTGGGAGGGTCTGCTCCACTAGCTATAGGTCGATACTCCAAGTATCTCAAAGTCCCATGAAGAAGTATCTCAATGGACCACCTCGACAATGGGTTCTCAACGCAACAGATGGCGCGTCAATCGGACGCCCAGTCTGTGAGTTATTAGCCTTTTCGTCCCCGGGGCCCGGTTGGTTTCATGTGCGAACCAACACGGCCATATCTCAACTGTACCCCAAACTCTCATAGGGTATACTCATAGGTACTGTTTCTCCACGTGATCTCCAACGACACTGACGGTTCATCAAACAGACGTCCTTTCTGAAAGTTATCAGCTCTTCCGTTCCAGGGGATCGGTTAAATTTCTGGTACAATCCATCCCAGCCACTATCCAACTACGTCCAAACTACGGGCGAAGAATTCCAAAGGATCCGTCTCAACAGCAGGAATCCAACAAAGATGGCGGCACGTCAATCGGACGTCCGGAGCTCAAGATATAAGTGTTTCTACTCTGAGGGCCCAGTTGGTTTCGTATCTGAACCAATCCGGCCGAACACAAAGTTCTCCGAAACCTTTATTGTAATATACTGAAGCGACCGTCTCAATCCAAGGATCGCATCACAAGTGACGGTGCATCGATCGGAGGTCCTTAGCCCATGTTATGGGCATTCGAACGGAAACAATCCGAAATGGGGGGGTCTGGGCCCGGCCCGGCCCGGCCCAGCCCAACCACCCTTGGGTCGACCGGACCCGGGTCCGACCCGGCTGCGCGGTCTGGCCCGGCTCGGTGGACCGGTGCGCTAGCAAGGTGGCTTGGCCGAACGGCCGAGCTGTTCGGGATGCGGGGGGGGGGGGGGGGGGGCAGCGCCCCCCGCTTGTTGTAACCACGACCCCATAATGAAGGTCGCTCACGTCCGGCCAGCCGAGGGTTTCGAACCCCCAACTCTTCCACTGTTCGGCCGGCCATCTTTGGACGACCGGCTTCTGCCGACTCGTGACCGGCAAGGGCCGGTCCCCCTACTTCAACGCGGCCTATGCCGCATCCTTAGACCATACGGCGCGGCGCGACGGCGCTGCGCCCCTTCGCCGCGGCCCCGCTCCGGCTGCGATGCCTTCGGGGTTCTCCGGTGCGGCTCGACCGTTCCACGTTCTTGATCGATTCAAAGGCGCGACGCGATGGCGCCGCGCATACTTTGTCGCACGACCCCGCGCAGTGCGACGACACCGCACCATCCTCATTCCATTCCACCACAAGGAAGACAAGATAAAAGGGGAGGAGGGTCGGCCGTGTTTGTGCGGTCTGCCCCCCTCCCGTTAACTGGTAACATGTGGTCCAAAAGTATGAGGAATGATGACGGATGAAAACATTAATATCATCATCAACAAAAATGAATTCCCTAAAAACTCTTAAATAAAAAGAAACATACCAAAATTCCAACCCGCAAAATAAAACATTCGCTGATCAACTTAATGATGAGTTGATCCGGGTTCTTTGTTTTATAAGGAACAACCAAGGGAATAATAACATTTTCAAAATAATCCCCCTACTTGAAAATGATGTCGTAGGTCGTCATGTTGCGGAAGTCGAACATCGCGGAAAAGAGAATCGTCGGCGTCGCGTCGTCGATTTCTAAGGATGGCTTCTCTCACCGACTGTAGAGAGGGAAGAAGATGGTATGAAGAACTTCCCTTTGTGGTGACAGAGTTCTTCAATGAAGGCTCGGTGTTATTCATGGTGATGGTGCATTCTTCACGTTCTTCAAGGAGGAAGAACGTTCTTCGGAACATAGAGCATTCCTCTACAAATCCCCTCTCACAACAAACTAACCTCCCAGGAAATAAGACTTTGTCTTATTTAATTAACCCACAAGCCAACGTTTCATTTGAAATTCAAATGAATCTAAGAATTAATTACTTTGAATAAGTTAATCAATTAATGAGTTGTCTTTTCAATTAAGGGGGGTGCGGGTGTGTTACCTAATTAAAAGAGGGTGTTTTTCTTTGAGAGTTACAAAATTAAGAGGGAAAAAGGTTATGAACGTTAGAAGGAGGTGAGGGGTTGGGCTCGTGTCAGCCCCACCCCACCTTAATCCTCACACAGGTAGTTAAGTACAAGTAGGTCCCACCCCCAACTCCCTTACTTAGGTTATAACTACATAAGAGAAGGGAAAAGTGTTGTGACACAACACTTAATCCACTTGACAAGAAAAGAAAATATAATTGTAAAACAATTATATTATTATCCCTCACTTATTTAAACAACACATCTCGATAAAATGCAACTCCAGAAAGGGGTCTTCTTAAGAAATTATCTATGCTGTGAGTTCATCGGTGCCCTCAGATTTCAATTCCAAGCACCGGTTCAAAAGTTATAAAATCCCGCTCGTTAATTCACTGAACGTCCCCGAGCCTAACTTCGAAAATTGATTTCGGGCACACCGGGCCTTGGAATTAGGTGCCGTTAGAAACGAAGTTCTTGTAAAATCCCAAAGAAACTTAAGAAAAAATTTCCCTTGAATTTTAAGAGTCTTTAAAATTATACTATTGTAAAACATGAATAAATGTTTATATTCTCCCACTATCACATATTAAGACCCTCGCAGCTAGTTGGCAGCCTTTGGTATTTATGGAGACACACCTGGGAATTGATGTTCACACATTTTGATATTATAGTTGATAGTATTTCACCTCAAGTGATTGGTGTAATTTCTACTACTTATGAATTTATAGTGTTTATTATATTTTTCCCTTGGCATTTTATGGCATGGATGAAGAATTACATGCCACATAATAGGAACATAGGGATTATATTTTTATGCATATGCCATTCCATATAGCTGTATTCATAGGTTTCCTATTGATATAATTGTGTGCTTTTAATTTCATGAATTTTATTTTCTTTATTTGTCATGTATGTTTAGATACCATGTTTTGTTGATAATGATAACATGCTATCATTTTTTCATACTACCTGTTTACAAGCATATTTTCCTTATATCATGATTTTATTATTATTAGCATATCACTGTGATTATATTTTTAGGATTCTACAATTACAAAATGTTTCTTTCTATTAGTTTTTTATAGTGAAATTCTCTCTTGTTTGATAAGTAATTTTTTTCATTTGTTAATATTTAGTGGTTGTAATTAAATGGGGGGATAGTGACTTTTCTATTATCATAACCTAGAGATAGGTTCAGAACTTATTTCTTGTAAGTGGATGTCCCAAGGTAGATAGCACCATTAGGACTTAAAAGCCTTTCTAATTTTGTGCGATTTATAGCTTTTTGTTGTTTTGTCTTGTTGTCCCTAGTAAGAACCCCTCTCCTTCTAAATGATTCCCTTTTTTAGATAGGTTTTCATTGTATACATGGATTTTGTTTCATCTTGAGTATCTTGAAATGTTATTTTTCAGTAGTTTAGTCATGCCTCGAGCATTGTCAGCTGCTTCATAGTTCATTCTACCCTTCATTCTCTACACTGATGTATGACTGCTTTGCCACCCGTTGATTTAAAATCCATCTTGCTTTTGTATCACCTTAGAGTTTACATGATAACGTATGTGATGTCGTTGAATACTTAATGTTGTTATGAACTGGATGAGTTTAGAGTAATCGTTAAGCCTTATGATGTTAAATATGGCTCGAGTCATCTCCATATTAGAGTGACTTGTGAGTTAAAGGAATCAAGTTCCCGCAATGTTCTGGATTACTTCTAGAGGTTTGTTTATCTTGAAAAGTTGGTATGTTGGTTATGTTGTCAAGTATTTTTTTAATGTTTTTATTTATAAAATCTTCTAATACTCTTATTTTAATCCTCCTAAACTGATGATAATCTCACCTATCCTACTTTCTTCCTTTATACACTAAGAGAGCATCATTATTATTCCATGACAAAGCTTTAAATGATATTGGGATTTTCATAGTGTTTTTCTCAGTGTCTCACACTAAAGAGTGGTTCTTATTGAGGTATTGGATAGTCTCATGAGACCCATATATTCCCATGGAAGAATAAATTTAATGAACTCTTGTACATGATCCATTTTATCTAACATGACGGCCATGTTGATGCCTCTCTTTGATCAATCAATTTTATGATAAGTCAATCCTTCCCTTGTACCAACATATAACTCATAATCATGGAGTATGTACTCCCTTTCATTAGTTATTTCACTCCTATTATGCCAATCTAAGGTTACCTCATAATTTATGTCAAGATCAGTGATATATAAATCAAGTAACATGAATATAAGTCAGGTATTGAGGTGGATGTGTTCATGGTATATGCGAAATTTCTTTAGTGAATACATCGAAATTAAATTTGTAAAACACACACCTTCTATGTTTGGTGTATTCTAAAATTGTCAGTTAAAATGGATCGACTAGTTATCAATTCGGTTCAATGAAGTGGTTAGTGAAGGACCTTTTTCTTGCACATCATCATATTTGTTGAGTGTGGTTTGTGTCAACCAAGGATTTTCCATGAAAGTTGGCATGACTTGTTCTTTAAGGGTGATGGGGAATCAACCATTTTATTTGTTTCAGAAATCAAATGAGAAGAATCTCTATAATTCTTAATGGTTTTCCTTGTATGAAATTCTAATGTTGGATGGCGTTGTGGATTATAATTTTACTATTTTAAACTTTAAAACCTAAGGTGGGAAGTATCTTTGGAAAGAAGTTAATGAGACGATGACATGGTCTTGTCTCCAGAAGAACATGTTTGGATAGGTATTTTCTTATTGTTTTAGTTGAAAAAAAACATTGAGTCAGATATCAATGGATTCTGTGCCTCTTTCCTAACCAATGTTTGAATGTGAACTGAGAATTTAAATATGAAACACAATCTTTTGTATTAGACTACATGACTATATAGGTCCATTGAGGGTTATGTTGTCCCCAAAGGATTCATGGTGACGATATATTCTATTGTGGGATGGTTGTAATATCTCGTATTCTGAACTGGATGGAAATGTGTTGGAAATTAAAATTTTCCGTTGTCCGGGGAGGTGAGTTTTAATATTTATCATTGGAACCATTCCCTCTTAGAGGGTTTATGATGCAATCTATATTTTTTATTAAAGTAGTTAAATTCATTAATTTAATTTTAAAATGAAAAATAAATTATATGTAAATTTAATAGGAAATATGATAATTAATATGTTTAATAATAATAATAATAATATAAATATTTATATGATGATAATAATAATAATTATTATTATTATTATTATTATTATATTAATTATTATATTTTATATTTTGGTTCTATTATAGGTTTAGACAAATCCAATAGAGTGATGAGTGACCTTCTGTATAAGGCACGACCTCTCCTTATTCCCCTTGATGTGTGACCCGAGCAGCCCTCCCTTGGAGGCGCAACCATGCCATGCTCTCCCTCTCCCATGGATCGAGCTCTCTTCCATAGTCAGATCTCTGCTCACCCATGACCCACTCTTGGGTGCGTGTTATAGGAGCTATTCACCCCCCTGTGGTGCGTGACACATCCTTGGGTTAACCTTGCAGAATGCACGAGCCACCTATACTCCTTCTAGATCATTTTTTATTCATTTTATTTATTGAGGGTTTTTTATTTGGATCATCACAGTATATTTTTCTCTCTTCATTTCTGTTTTTTTATCGACATCTCGAGTATATAGGAAAGAGACGTCCAGACCTAGGGTTTGGTGATAACCCAAATTTCAATTTTCTTCTTTCATTAGGGTATGTGATTGATGTATCGGGATCCATTGGTCCATATTTCGTCATTCGCCAACAAAAATGAGGTGGATGGACTCTTTTCACTATGTTACTAATGTTTTGGCTAAGATTTATACACCATTATTTTGTTTCACACCATTCAAGTTAGTTCTCATGTAATTAATGAGTCCTTGGAATGTTTCATGTAGTGGGTTGAACTCCATCACGTGGTTTTGGGAACATTTGTTTTGTTACCACCAACCGAGGTAAGTTTTTAGACCCACTGTTTGGGTTTCCCAAGTTATATGCTGTTAGTTGGGTGTTTTAGAGTTCATAGTGTTTATCTTGTAGATCGTTGGTCCCTGACTATTGTTTTCGAGTCGCTAAGTAAAGGGGGACTGAACTATGTATGCATATGTATGTAAATATATGTATGTGGGTTCACCTTTTATGTGTGTAGTTTTCCATGGTAGTGATTATTCATGTATGGGGATAGGTTTTCCCACACACACACACACACATATATATATATATATACATGGACAGCCGAGTGGAGATGGGAATAATGCATTTAAGCATATGTGTAAGGATCCCCTTGTGCATTCCCATGGCCATGCATGTGTGCAAATAAAGGCTAGGTGTCCTTGCATATGTGTGATGTTTCATCTGCCCAGTTGGGGAGCATCAATTTTCAGTTTGAAAGCATAAAGGTCCAGAGTGGATGCCTTAGTTTCAATTGAGTTAGGATCCCTTTCTTTTTTCCATTTAATTTAAAAAATCCATTATATGGGAAAGAGGTGGCCAAACCAAGGGGTTGGTTAAAACCCATATTTCAATTTTCTTCATTCATTAGGGTGTCTGATTGATGTATCATGACCCGTTGGTCCATCTTTCGGCATCCACCATCAAAAGTGAGGCGGATGGACCCATTTCACTATGTTACTAATGTTTTGGGTAAGATTTATACACCATTATTTTGTTTCGCATCATTGAATTTAGGTCTTATGTGATTAATGCGTCCCTGGAATGTTTCATGTTGTGGGTTGAACTCTATCATGTGGTTTTAGGAAGATTTGGTTTGTTATCGCCAACCGAGGTAAGGTTTTAGACCTGCAGTTTGTGTTTTTCCATGTTATATGGTTTTATTTGGGAGTTTTAGATTTCATAGTGTTTATCTTGTAGATCGTTGGTCCCAGACGATTGTTCTTGAGTCACCAAGTCAAGGTGGACTCAAATATGTGTGCGTGGGTAAGTAAATATATGTATGTGGTTTCACCTGTTATATGTGTAGTTTTCCATGGTAGTAATTATGCAAGTATGGGGCTAGGTGTGCCCATATATATACATATACATATATATATATATATGTATATATATATGTGTATATGTATATATAAATGCATGGATAGTTGAGTGGATATGGGCATAATGAATTTAAAAAGATGTGTAAGGATCCCCTTGCTCATTCCTGTGGCCATTCATGTCTCTGCATATGGGCTAGGTGTCCTTGCATATGTTTGATGTTTCATATTCCCAGTGGGGGAGCATTGATTTTCAGTTTGAAATCATAAAGGACCAGAGTGGATGGATTAGTTCCACTTGAGTTAGGGTCCCTTTCTTTTGTCCATTTAATTTAAAAAATATATTAATTTATTACTCACTGCATTTTTATTAGATTTTAATTATTGAAATAATGTCCTTAAAATAATTTTAGTTTAAATTAATGTAGTTATGTCTTTAAATTAGTTGCATTTTATAAGTGATAAATGTAAGAAATGTTTTTTTTATAAAAAAGGTCATGGTTTTATAATAAATCCCCTCTATTGATTTGCACTGTCCTAAATCTAAAAATGTAGTTATAGAGTTTCATGATTTCCATCCTTATAGCTTGGTGACTCTTAGTGGTTGAGAGAATAATTTCTATAATTATGTTCTTATAGATTTCCCTACCTAGATATCGCAAATTTATGTTTCTTCTTTGGAAAATAATAAACTATTCAAGACTCCTCCTAAGTACGTTGCTCAATATGTAAAAAACAACATATTTTCGGTTATATATATCTTTTTAAAAGATATATCAGATATTTTTATCATAATAATTTATCATTAATTTTTATGGGTTATTTAGGAACATAAAATGCTTAAGAAACGTCAATATAATGATTATTTAGTTAGTAATTAACTAAAATAAATGATACTATAAAAATAAAAAATTAAGTTAATTTATAGAATTATGTTATTTATTTATTTTTGTATATTAATATTTTTTTTTTCACACCATTAAACCAATTATATTTTAATTACAATTTTTTTATATTTTAAAATTATCATTATATAAATAAAGTCAAATTTGACATTTTTTTATTTTAATATAAATTAATATTATAAAATGATTTAGAATTGATAAAACCAATAATTATGACAAGTGATATGTAAGTGTTGATATATACTAAATCCATTATATTAATGGAATAATTTGTCTTTTATAATTAACTTATTGATCCATATTTTGTAAATATGTTGTCAAGATGGTCTAGGTTCAAGTAGCGTTTTAGCACGTCACATGCGATTTTTAAAAATTAATTTACAAAAAAGAGATTTTAATTTTATAAAATAAATATAATTTATTAATTTAGTGTAAATATATTTTATAATAAATCTCACATTAATTTATTATTAATGGTCAAATTATTTAGATTATAAAACTAGATGATTTAAAAAATTCCAAAATAATAAAATTGAGGAATCATAGAAGTCAAGGAACCAAATAATTAAAATGCACATATTATTGTGTAGATATGGTTTTTATAAACCATTATTCTGATTTAAAGCATTATTTTCTCATTTTTGAGGATATTTAGGTATGATATACCACCCATTATTTGATACCTCTTTGTATTTACAAAAGGTCCACTCCCCCTCCACTATAAAAGGCTAAGAACTCTACCCCTTCCCCACAAATGTCAAGACACTTATGTTCAGCCATGACCTGCCCAAATTGCCAATAAAAAATAAAAAACACAACCATAATTTATCCTGTTGGGATGAAATATTCTGAAGGAATAATTTTTGGCACAAACCAAAAGGAGTTACCTGAATTAGAGGTAACGTCTTCTCCTAATATCCATCCATTTATTTTCATTCTCTACCCAAACCTCTCTCTTTATTCCATTATTGTGTGAAAACAGTATAATATATATAAAATTATGTTTTTATGGAATTTTTATGACCTAAAATTACAAACACAGCCATATAATAGATGTTGAACATGCTATTACTGTCTACGATGAACTATTGCCTCATGGAACAATGATTGTTCATTTCTCCATTACCAGTAATCATGGTGGCCATTATGATGGAAAATATGTTTATATATAAAATATATTATATTTAATATTTATTTAATATTCTTTATAACTTTTAAAAAACACATATTTTTATGTTCAATTTGGTGTGAATATAGTCATCTTGTTTGAGGATGTTTCGACTATCGCCCCCTCAAAGCGATGTGATTCATCCACACACCACATAGAATGTTTTAAGGAGAGTTTTAACAAACATATATTATATGTTCTATATATTCTTGATAATTTACAAATTATATATATATATACATATTCAATTTCATACATTCTTTCAATAGGACAATAAAACAGAATACTAGGTCCATGCGTATGTACGGCTTACCGTCTGCATGAACGATGTATTCTATTAAAAAATTCATTATGATGTCGATTATTATTATATAAATAGAATCGATAAAATGATATTTATATCATGTTATATATTATGGAATCAGGTTATAAGTGTAAGGATCAATGATAAAACAAATTAAGGCACGTGTAACGAACAAATAAAATATTACATGAAGTGATACCATATTGTTGGATCGTTAACAAGAAGCTAATATAATGTCATAATCAAATTATATATAGAAATATATATAATAATATGATTTTATAAATTATTTATAATATACTAATATTAATTATACAGTAATCATGTATGATTATGGAGAGAGTCAAGACACAAACGTAATGGGATTTCATCTCACCAATAATTTTTGGGAGATGCTAGCAATGTTCGCCACTCTATCCATTTTTGTGGTGTATAGACTACCCCTTATTGTATTTTACGAATATTTAACTTAAATATATTGGTATTCACATGACTATTTTATAATAATTAATTCATGGGGTTTAAGATTCAAAAGTTACCAAATCAGTTAAAACGGTTTGTCTCAATTTGCCTTTCTTTCATACACATGTTTTGTTATGCACCTGAACTCATTTTTAGGGTGCATATAATTACATTTTACATTCCATATCAAGAATATAAATATTTTCATGATATTATATTATTAATTTAATTTTTATTACTTACCTGGAGATTGTGATCCCAAGATTCTATGTTATAAGAGATTATTGAGACAATCTCATAGCTTTTCGAGATTTTTTATGTTTATGCATCCTAGGATAAAATCATATGATCCATAACTCATGAATATTAATTATTTTCCTTATCCTATTTTATTTAATGATATACACATGTATTGGTACCATTTTTTACTCTTTATTACTTAAGTTCGTTAAGAACGTTTTTTACAAAATCCCAATGTTACACTCTCTTATGTTGGAAATTAATGACCCCTAAAAATTGATTCCATGAATATTAGACCATATATAAAATAAATTCTTACCATTTATTTATTTTACAAATCTCTTCAAGGGAATATTCTTGTAATTTTTCGAACAATACACGTTTCTATAATTTTAATCGTGAAAAAGTAATGTTCTTTTGAACTCTTATAATGTGTATGAATTCACTTTCCATTATTACATCGAATATAACTTTTCAATGTTAAAAATTTTAATGATTAAGAAAAAAAATTAAAATTAATTATCAATGAAAATTGTTTTCAAAATTGTTTTAAATTTTGTTTAATTTTATTTATGGAAAAAAAATTTCAAAATGTCTTCTAGTATTATTTAAATGTTTTAAAAGTGTTTTCAATGAAATGGGTTTCAAAATATTTTCAATTTTCTTTAAAATTTCTAAAGAAAAATTATTTCCAAAATATTTTCACGATTTATTTATATATTTTCAAATTATTTTTAATGAAATGGTATTCAAAACATTTTCAATATTTCATTAATAGTATTCAAGTGTTTTCAAATAAAAATGTTTTTTAAAATTTTTTGAAGAATATTTTAAAGGATTTCAAAAGAAAATGTTTTCCAAATTATCTCATTTATTTTTATAAATTTTTAATTTATTTTCTAGTAAAATTATTTTCAAATGGTTTTAGATATTAAAGATCATTCTTTAAACAAGAAAGGATATATTTTTCATGAAATGTTTTAGAGAATATTTCTATATTAGTTTCCATCTAAGATGACATATATTGATGTTACTCAATAATTTATAGGAAATGATCTTAAGGTTCCATTAATATCCTTTTAAGAAATGAGTTATTCTCAATTCCATCATATTTACAAAACCCATTCCTCCTTCTTGGGTAATATATTCATAAAAAATGGTTCCCTTTCACATGTTATATTCTTGTGAAACCCACATCATTTCATAGGATATGTTTATAAGGAAATGATTATGAAACCTATATATTTTCGTACGATATGATATGTTTACATGTTAATGATGCCCATTTAATTTCATGGGTTATAATATTTTTATTTATAATCTTATTTCAAATGTGTGTATGATTTCATCATGTGATGGGTGGGACTAATATATCCCTCCAATTCATTCGGTATAGAATTATATCTATTGAGATAATGATGGGAATATAGACAACGAGATTGATACACTATGGGAATATGGCGAAATATTATTCCTTAAAAATAAGTTGTTCTACTAGGGATGGTGGTTTGTCCCGCCCAATAGGTGTTGTCACCATGATGATATAATATGGGGAAACATAATCCGTTATGAAAAGATGGGGATACCTAGTCTCTTACAGAGAAAGAACTACAACTAGGAATTGTGGTCTGTTCCACCCAAAGGGTGCAGTTCCCATGATGTTCTCGGATATGTTCTAGCTATTCATTTTGACTTATTGGTAATGATATCACATGTTTTTGTATGCCACATTTCCATGTCTTATTACAATGTTTTGATTTGAAGGAATATGTTATTTATTTAATTATTATCCATGTATTATTCCTATATTATTTTTTAATGTCCTAGGTTATTTTTTTCAATATGATTAATGTCTTATGAACTCCCAATATTTAGGCCATGATTAATTTTTTAAACAATGATTCCTTTAATATTTTTTATAAAAGCCACACGAGCCTCATTCTAAATATGACATGACAGTTCAATTTAAATTTGTTTTTAAATATTTTATCAATATAAAAATCATCCGTAATAAATACTTTGTATAATTATAAATAATTTTTAAAACATTTTTATAATACATGGTTTTGGAATAAAAAAAGGTGTTTTTGGCCGAAGAGAGAAATAAAGATGATTTTTCATTAAAATGTTATTTTGAACTCTTATGTACATAAAGAGGGTAAAATTAAGGAAAACATGTATTATCTATAAATTAAAATAGTATAAGAAAATAAATGAGTTTCATGAATGATGGAACTTACTATTTCTTCATTGGAATCATAATAATGACCTAACCTAATAAATAATGAAATTACAACATAAAACCCTTACCATTTTGGTAACATTAAATAATAAGACCATGAAAAATAATATATGTTCATAACACAACATAAGTCACAAAGATGGCAAATTGACACAAAAATACATCACCGCTATGGTAAATTTTGAACCGTAAACACAATGAAAGAGATGTCATAATATGTATATGTATATCCAAATATTTTTTATATAATGATCATAAAATAAATTCATGGGAAATATATATACAACAAAGAATAATTAGGTTTTGAATATGGAATTTGTCTCATGGAAGTAAAAAGGTGAGAGAGCAATCTCTGAAATTATCTCTCCAATTCCCTCATACACAATTGTTACTAATTTATAATAAATATAGATTTATTATACATATATTATATAACACTAATTATATATATCATACCATATAATATTTAATTTCACCTCTTATTTCCCATTTATGAACAATTCTTTAGTAAATGTAACATTTAAGGAAATAATTGCATTGTTTTTTTCATATTTTGATTCATTGTTTTTGGTGTTGTTAATTTTATTATTGATCAATCATTTCGAAGATGTTAAACATTGTATAAATTTAATATATATTTAATATATATTTATTTATTGTAATCAATGAAGCATAGAGATGGAAATAAAATGCATCATTCATGTATACGATAGGTTGGGCATACGCATGACCGTTGTACCCATTTTCTCGATGGATTGAAAGAAAGAAAGTTAAATGATATATTACCATTAAATAAAAATTAATATGTTTTATATATCACATATATTAATTATAACCATCCTTATCACCTTCAATTTAAAAGATGAATAAATCACATCAATTCACAAGGCGGCAGTCTACCATACATAAGAGAAATGTTATCATATACCCAAAAAATATAAATTAAGAAGTTATATGTTATATAAAAAATATATCAGTATAATAATATCATAAATATCAAATATAAACATTTTATCCATCATAATATCCAACCATAAGAGGTGGAAATGGAAATAGAATACATCAGTTTGTGAAGTGGTAGACTGTTATATACACAAATAATGATTTCATATCCCATTCTGTGGAAGTGTAGATAGTGTTTGTTCATAAAAATAGAAAAAAATAATTATTATATTTAGGATATATATTTTATTATAGAAAAATTATTTTAATATTAATTTAAGGATATGTATGAGAAAATAAAATAAAAAATATCATTGAATAATGTTACCTATTCATCGAGTAACCTATTTAAGTGTGCAAAAAAAATCCATCCTAAGATGGAATTATTAAAAAACTAAGGACTTTTTTCTGAAATTATTGAATTAATAAATTTATTTTCATTGTTTTGGGCCAAAACAATTGGTTTTCGAAGTGTGAAGAGAAGAGGAGAGGAGGTTGCATTTTATATGTGAGGTAAGTGGCACAGTTGTAAATTTTGAAAATAAAAAGGTGTACCCACATTTTTCAACAATCAAAAGGATGTAAAATCATAAATTCAATATCATATAATATTTAAGGATGAAATATTTTTAAATAATTTGTATTGGAAATTTTTTGGGTCAGTTTTGCACCATCTCTTTTTAGTATAATCCCTAGTAAACCCATTTTTTCAATAACAATGGTAAATAATTTTTCTTTTCTTATTACTTTTTATGTTAAAAAATAAATTAAAACCTATTAGAAAACATATATAATACAAATTAAAAATATTTAATAAATATTTCAAAATTAAACTCCTATATGTGGTCAAAATTTGAATTAAAATTAATATATAGTTGCAATGAGAAAGAGGTTTTTTGAGAGAGGAAATTTTCATAATTGTAGAATGTATTAATATAATATTTGAATAATAAATTAATTAAAATGATGTAAATTTTATTAATAGATACATAATTTAACTTAATTAAAGTTTATAACAATCCAAAAACTTTTTTATGTTTTTAAATGCTTCAATTGAAATGAACAATCTTAATAAAAACCATTAATTTTTACTATTCATCGAAAAATCTATATTTTCAGTGAAATATCAAAAATTAAAATTGAAATAATTTTGAAAGTTATATTTAAAATATTAGTTTTATTATTTCATAAAAAGTGTATAATATCAAAAAAAAATTTAATCGGTGTACAAATGGAAAAAAGTGTTTTAGAAAAAATATAGTTTTTATGCATAAAATTTAATTTATATTTCAATATTGTATAGAAAAATTACAATATTAATTTCCAAATTTTCATTTAATATATAATAAATATATTTCAGTAAAATTATTCAATAAAAATTGATATGTTAATTTTATTGAGTTAACATGTATGTGTGAGCGTAAAAATAGTTTTCAAAAAAAAATTCATTATTTTCAAAAATATTTTATTTTCATTATAGTTAAATGGTCACAAAAGTATAAATTATATATATATATATTTGTGTGTGTGTGTGTGGAAAACAAATATTTTTAAAATTTAATTAATTTTATTCATACCCATCATTGAAATGGATATGTGATAATTATCATTTTAAATAAAAATATATTAATAGTATTTCGTGTTTCGTTTAAAATTGGTGTTGAATATAACACAAGACACCCTCAGTATTTCATGTTACACAAACCAAAGTCAATGTTTTTTATAACTCTAGGAAGAATCAGAGTCTTTTTAACACAAAATATCAAAAATATTTAATTTGTTGGAAACATATTTTTAAAAAATTCATGGTATTATAGTGGTGTCTTATGGATGGTATCGAATGATGTGTTTTTGTACATGTTGAGAGGAAGTGATATGGATGAATGGTGATGTGTTTGTATGGATTTATTTTACTATTTTGTTTAACTACTTTGGTTGGATATAGTGTTTCTATTATGATTATATTATTTATAAAGGCATCTTATGGGGTGGTTTTTTGGATCCCTTTATTTTTCTATGACTATTTTTGATTCTTGAGTATGAGATTCATTTGTGTGGTATTTTATGTAATTGATTGTGCCATATAATCCCATTAATTTTCATGTTTTATGAGTGGGAGGTGTCTCTAATGATCTATGGGGGGGTTTGTGGAGGCTGGAATGGTGGGAGGAGTGCATAAGGTTGTTCAGGGAATGAACAAAATTAACATCATGTGTTGATGGTTCATATCTTGTATAGATTGTTTTATTCACATGTTTTGTGAAGTATTTAAGGATTTTGTGAAATAGATTCATGCATATAAATTTATCCACATCATGATATGAGTTGTAGTATGTGTAATTAACTCAAAGTTAAGGTGAGTTAATTTTTTCCAGAAACTGAAAATATTGAAAACCTAAGAAATTCACATTGGAATGTAATACATAATGAAAAACAAAGTAATTTAGCTTTTTATAATTCTTTCTTATCCATTTTTATTTTAATATTTATCCCTCTTCCTACCTGTCATTTTGGTACAACACTAGGCATTATGGGAAGTCATTCATTCCACTTTCCCTTGCATTGATCTATTGGCCTTGGTGGCTACACATCGGTAATTCATGGTAATTCATTATATCCTTCTTGGTTTTTCTCATTTTCTCCTCTATATGATATGTTTTGGTTGTGTAATTTTGTTTTTCGGTGAGTTTTGGGATAATTAATCTATAATCATTGATGTTTTCTCAGTTAATATATTGGTTTTTCCTGAAGTTGTGGTTTGTGGGTGTACCTACTTCATCCTGCAGTGTGTAGCAAGATCAGAAAGCTTCTTTGATGTTGGAATCCCTTATTTGTAAATTTTTTGTATTATTTTTTGTGCTATTACAATTTATTATCTGTGAGGTATTTTTTTCTCTATCCTAGTAACGATAAATTAATTAGTTAAATAAAATTTAATGGAAAAGGGTTTTGATTCACATATTATTACAACATTGATATTATCTTGGTGTTGTAATTATATATGCTTGATGACTTGCTGAAAATTGTCTCTATTGGGGGATTTTTCCATTATTTTGACATGTTTTATGGATCAATCGTTGTGCGGTTGTTGGGATATCTCCCTTAAATGGAAATTGATTAACCGCTTATAATTTTCTACTAAAATGGTTACCCTAGAATATATGGGATGTATTAGAATACATAAAATAATGAACTGGAATGTGATATAAATTTCCTTATCTAAATATATAAAATTATATTTGATATGTTAAGATGTTTGGTCTTACTATGGGGTGGTGTAGTGTATTTTTGGATTGTGGTGTTGATGGGTTTTTTTGGTCATGTTGTGGGGTAGTGAGGAGATGGGTTTGTTTGTTTCTATTATGTGGTAAAGAGGAGGAAAAATTGTGAGTTGTGTGGTGGGACGATGATTTAGTTTGTTTGAGTTCATATTATGGGGTTTAAACATGAATTTATGGTGTGATGTGGGTGGTATGAGGTTTTTCTATGGGGATTTTATGTGAGGTTGTGTAATGTTGTAGGCAATATTAGGATGGTTGTGTTTTTCTAGTTTCCTATGTAGTATTATTTTTAATTATCAACATGGAATTGAAATTAGATGGGTTGGTTTGGTTAATGGGTATTAAATGGATAGTTAACGAATTAAAATGGGAAGTGTTGTTATAATTTAATTTTGATAAAATATCAATTAGATGACAAAATTAAATTGGATCTTCATGTAATAAAAAGTGAAAAGTGTGTCTTGACGATTGTATGGTGTATTTCATTTAGTGGTTGAAGGATAAGTTATGTTTTTGTGAGTAGGTTATTATTTTTCCATGAACCCATAGGTTTGTCTTGTGTGTGGCTATATATATATATAGCTTTTATATTAATTTTTTTATATGCACCCCACCGATGTCGAATACTAGGTACAAACACTCGTACATGTATTCAAGGGTTTTTTCTCGAACCGCTCAGTGATGTTAATGGATTACTAGATACCCAATAATTCCCATTATATATTATAAAAGAGTAAATATGCATCTACAATTATGGATAAATGTCAGATAGTGAACTAGGTAATGGACCATGAGTCTTCAGGTGAAATGATAGGTGACTATTCTATGGGTCTATGGCCCTGGTGTATTACAATAGAATGACATATGACCATGTTGTGGCATATATTATGTTAGGGGTCATGTATAGTAGTAGTTGGGAATGATTATGAAGTCATTCATGTTCACAACACCCTATTACACTACCTATTGTTGTGATGTGAGGGCCCATGTGTCTTCAGGTGAGATGTGATGTGACCATGTAGTGGGGCGGTGGCCTAGGCGTCTTCAAGTGAGATGTGATGTGAATGTTTTTTGGGGAGATGATATATGTTATATGGATGAGATAGAAGTGGAATTACGTACGAAGTTGGGTTGTGATATTGGAATATCAATGGTAATGGTGTTTGGGTAACCCATTGTTGATATGATTCATATTATGATATTATACATGGCTTGCATTATTTGGTGAACATGCATTGGTGAGGATGGGGTTGGTTAGTTAATGTTTTTTGGTGATGTTGGGTTCTTCTATTTTATCTAGGGTAAATTAGTATACTTCTTTCACATGTGAATGAGAGACTTTAGTTACCCTATGTAATTTACATTATTTCTCTCTATATGTATGTAAACCTATTGTCATGTTTCTAGGATGATTACATGGACCATGTTGGGCATTACTACTCTGTAATTTTGGATAGTTTCTGTGTTGGTACATTATCTTTATATTTTCAGTATTTACTTTTAGATACTTTTATATAAATTAGTTCTATTTATACATGAATTATGGGATGATTTTTTTTATTTTATATTATTCCATAGAATTTTTTGAGGATTACTTGTCCAATACCAGGATCCCATTTTATTATTGAGGGTAATGCATACTGCTTTAGGGGTTTTTTTATATCCTCAATGAAAGTTTCAAACACATGTCTTATTAGAGTAAGGAATCCAAGGGTTCATTATCTCTCTCCATTTATTGAGACATATTTTGTGGGAGGGGGTTATGACATATGAGGCAGGTGTATCAATGAAAAAAATGCTTGGTTGTTCTATATATTCTTTAAAGGATGATATATATAATGGGAAAATACAATCTTTAGAATAAAAATTTTGGGGGATTGGTGAGAAAACGAAATATAGGGTAATATATTTAGTCCAATTTATGTTTCAAGATATAAAAATGTAGTTTCTAGCAACAAATTCAATATCTCCATCTTCATCTACATATCCCACCCCCACACCCCCAAATGTACATCCAACACCTACACCTCTTCCTCTACAATATTCTATAAATTGTGAGTTATATGATTAAGATCCCCAACATCATATTAATACATATACAAATATATATTATGTTAGGAATACTATATATTTTCAGTAAATATAGAGAGATCAACATAGGGTCACGATGTAGGATTTTATAGATTGATTTTCAGTAGTACTATTTCTTACAGATGAGCTCACTAAATTAGGAAAAATTATTGATCATTTTCTAGTTTTCCTATCTTGACTTATCTACAAAAATTACCATCTACGTATGTATAGATTATATCCATTATTTCTTATTGGTGTTAAATTTGATTTAATGTTTTATAATTTATATATATATATGAATATATTAAAGGTAAAATCATATTGAATATAAATAACATGTATAGGATCTTCTGACGTCATATACTACAATTTAAAAACTCGATATATTATAATCAAATTAATTTTTGTTGTTTTATGTTTATGGGATTCCTATTGATGATAACATTTTTTGGAATGAAATGGATTTTAATATATTAAAGATATAAATCATGGATAGTTAAACTGTATATTTTTTTCATTAATGAGAAGCATTTCTTCTCCATGTATGTTTATTATCATTTTTCTTGTAGTAGTTTTAATTTAATAAAACTGAACTGTAAATACCTGTAATTACCATGGAATTTTTTTTTAAATACAAGGGAATTTTATGAGTCCTTAAAAATTTACGGTGCATGATTCCGAGGCCTAGTGTGCCCAGAATAAATTTCTTAAGTTTTTTTCTGGTACGTTCAGTAAACGTACGATCATGTATTTATAAAATTTTAACCGGTGCTCGAAATTGAAATATGAGGGCACTGTTGAACTCGCTGCATCAGTATTCACTTAATAAGACTTTCACTTCAACGGTAGTGGGTCATGAATAAATGATAATTTTTGGGGTTTCGTCAATTGGAATAAAATAATGTGATCATCACTTTATTATATTTGAGCCGCCATGTGGGTTATTGGTCGTTAAAACCTCCTCATGGATGTTGGATGTGGGACCGCCACACCTTAACCTCCAATAAGAGGTTTTGGTGGTGGGGACCACCTGAACATAACCTCCCATGAGAGGTTACGATGTGGGAAACACACGAGGCTTAACCCCCTATTGATGGAGAAGAGTAAAACTTCTAAACTCTCCCTCATTAATGAGGTAGAGCCTCTTCACCTCCACTAAATAATTCCATGTACCAACCCCTTGAATTAATTAAGGGGATCATAATTAATTAATTAGTCCAATTTGAATATTGTACTAACAAATTAATAGGATATTTCAATCTATTATTTCATTGGAATTTTTATTTTGGTGGCATCTTTTAGTGGAGGATTATTGGGAGAAAGCTCCCAATGAAGAACCTCATCGCCCAAAAAATAATGAAGAATGGAGAATGCTGACCTTCTTCAACTTCTTCCTCAAAGATTCAACTATTGTGAGACATCTTAGACGACCTACTTTTACATCGTCATCATACAACCGACACAACTCGGGTTTGGAAGTACATGGGGACGCGATGAATGATAAAATTCTTCATGTACTTTCCACGACTCTGTCATCGAATGACGAACAACAATAAAAGGTTGAGTTTTTATTTTTGTATTATCACTTTTCCTTTCTAACCTTCATTTGGAACGAAATTGATACAGAGATTGTAAAATAATTGTTGTTCATCATACCTCTTTGATGAGCCTATTGATACCACCCTAAATGCAGAGGGTGAGGGCCAAACCAACATGTCCTGACCCCTCCGTCGATCTTGGTTATGATGAATTTTGGCATGGCGATAAGGTGAAGGAACGTCAAAGTAAGAAACGAAAAAGGCCACGCTACCCACATAATCCGCGAACCATGGCGCCCCCGTGGCACTCCGGTGCTTATGGTCGAACACCACTGGCCCACACTGGCCCGAGTCGTGCCACACCGGCCAGCCTACCCACCTCCCATCCGCCGACCTGCCTGTCCGCACCCTGCCCAGACGAATGCCACAGGCTTTCCTGTCGACCTCCGCATGTGCCCCGCACACCTCCCCTAACCATCCCACCTGCCGGCCTCCACGTGCACCCCACACGCCTCCCCATACCCACCCGCATGTCGGCCTTCGCGCGCCCCACACACCTCCCCAATCTGGACCCCTCGCGGGCACTCGACCGAGCCGACATTTTAGCCCCCCATGCGGCCACCCAGCCGAGCCAGCATCTCGTTCCCCTCGTGGACTCCTGGACGAGCTGGCCTACATCCCCCCTCATGGATCCCTAGATGAACCGGCCCGGCCGTACCCTCTGGGCGGAACCGTCCTCGATCCCAGGATGAATTTCCCTCGCGACCTGCTAGGCTTTGCCCCACGGGCAGGGCCAAACCTAACAGGCTGGCCCACCGAGTGGGTCGGGCTAGACCCAATAGGTCTAAAAGGGTCGACCCAGACCAGGGTGGCCAAGACTGGGTTGGGCCGTGTCAGACCGACCGGGTCCGACCAGACCCAGGCCCACTACCAACTCCTTTACTTTATTTGGACATATCATTGGCAACAGATGACTTTTTGATGAACCGTCAGCGGAACTGGTTTTATAGGAGCATGATGGTCCCTTTGAATATACCCCCACAAGAGTTTTTGGTATTGTTGAGATACGGTCAGGTTGGATCATGCACGAATCCAACTGAACCCTCAGGACTAAAAGGATAATAACTCACAGATCGGGCATCCGATTGACATGTCGTCTATTGTGTTAAGACCCCTATGACATGACAGACCTTTAAGATACTTCTATGTGGGAATTAAAGGCAATTAGAGCATCTAACCGTATCTTTTGGAGAAGATCCTCCTAGAAAAAAGTGAGCATAATGAGGAGACCTAGTAACTAGATGAGACCTGATGGATGTTGGCCGATTCGACGCAGAATGACTCGACAATCCATGTGGGGAGTGCCTTGGTGTAGAGGCAGACCCAATGTGGGGAGAGCCTCTATGTGACTATGTTAGACCAAAGGTACTCGACCGGAGACCATCCTCAGCAGGCTACGAGGGGGAGGGCCTTTGTGTGATGTGGTAGACCCATGGTGGGTAGCGCCTCTGTGTGAGCACAAAAGACCCTCAATACTTGACAGCAGGAGTACCTCAACAATCCAGGGTTAGTGGGAAGTTCCTCTGTGTGATCATAGTAGGCCCACAATACTCGGTAGAGGAGGAGTTCTCCAGCATCAGAGGTATTGAAATTGTGGCTGGGGATGTTACTTGATACTACACCTAGAATAAAATCCTAGTTTGAGCTAAGTTAGTAACTTTTGAGTTAACCTCATCATTGAGATAAATTATTTGATAACATTGGTATAAGTATGTGCATATAACTTAGTGGGGTTATCTGTTGAATTCATACTTTTTGGTTTATCCTTGTTGGATTTTCTGATACCTTGAGGGTCTTCGGGTCCCTACTAAGTATCGTTATACTCAAACCTACATGGGCTCTTCCCGCACCTCATTATGTTGGTGGTAGATGATGGACATTGCTGACTGAGGATCATAGTAGCAGGACAAGATGGTACCCGAAGGTGGACATTACGACGTGTTGGTATATAGAGGAGACTGATAGACATGGAGTGATGAGGGGGGCTATATTTACCTACCCTTTTGGTAGGAATCACTAGAGGATGACCCAATAGCTCATTTAATTTTCTTCAGTTGAACATTCTTTTCAGTTGTACTTGTACCTTCTTGTTGGGCTTATATTCCACACCTTTACATTCAGCAGTCATTGTATACCGTTTTACTTAGTGTTTTATTCTATCTAGTACTCTATTGTGTGCATTTATATGTTATGAAGGAAATTAATTCCTAGTTTTAGGGAATTACTTCTTCTGTTCTAGTTTCCAACCCATGTTCTATGGAAGGCGGGCTTCGGTAGTCACGACATGGAACCCGGGGAACGGGTCGTGATAAATTGGTAACAGAGGAGTTGGTTCCACCGTAGAACATAAGACTCTGTTATTTCTTTTCTGTGAAGTAATAGTGTTAAGGGTTCCGAGTGTGGTTTTCAATTATGGGATTCCAGTGTTGGTGTGGTAGCTGAGGTATCCATAGACCCAGAACCAGATTACTGATTTCTGACTTAGTGCATGAAAACACAAATTGCATGTGTGTTTTCAAAAGTTTTATTTAAGTTAGATCAACTAGGTCATCTCACCAGGGATAAAATTTTGACCATGTCGCATCTGTTTTTTTTTTTGGATGCATCCCCATGGATGACCAGCTAGAGACTCGACTGTTGTACACGTGGATAGCCCACCGAGCGATGATGCCTCATTATAGGGCCCCTTAACCACGAAGGCACAAGTGATACTACATCCTGTTGGGCCGCTGATGCTACCATCCCCATTAGTAGAAGATGCACGCTGCTTGAGTGTGTTGCATGAGTTCCTGTTCCAGAGGCCACTTAGGTTCAGGGGAGAGACAGACCCATAGGTAGATGAGGATTGGCTAGAGGCTGTGGCGAGAGTCTTCCGACTGGCAGGGACACCCGCAGACTTCATGGGGATTCTTACTGCCAGCCTTTTATAGAAAGTAGTAGGTAGATGGTGGAACCTAATGCTCCAAGTGCATGATGAGGCATCACTACTCTGGGAAGACATCGAGATCTTGTTTCGGGAGGAGTTTTTCCCAAACAACCTACGTACAGTACAGATATAGGAGCAACTTCATCTAAAGAAGGAAATCATGATAGTAGCACAGTACTCAGCGAGGTTCACTGACCTCTCACACTACTACATAGATATGGTGAGGGACCCATTATTTAGGGTCTTTACCTTCGAGTAGGGGCTCAGGTGAGAGATCAGGGCTTTGATTATCTACCTTAGCATCCCGACGTAGGTGGGGGTGTTGGGGAGAGCCCTCTTAGTGGAGAGTTTTATTGGTGATCAGTCTCCAGCAACGAGACCCACCTCTAGCTGGCATGTAGTAGAGTCTTCTGCATCTGATAGTAGACATATGGCATAGAGGTCCAAGAGTACCAGACCCACGGGTGGACAACTAGATGACTCAGGATCAGTTGTACAGGGCACCCAGGGTAGAGACACACATTCTAGGAGCGAGCGGTGTTACTCACGCGACATTCATGGTCACGTTGCTCCTGACTATCCAACCTGTCATTCAAATGATCAACAAATGGTCGAGGGACTACCCATGCAGAGATAGAGATTTGATCAAGGTGGTCTATAGAGAGATGGATGACATGGAAGAGGAGATGGTCGAGTAGTTGGCAGTGGACGATGATTTGAGGTGTTACCACCACCACCACCAGGAGGTCCACCCCGACCGCAGGGATCAAGTGGGAAGGCAAGAGCTCTGATCTAGGAAGATGAGGATTACGATCATGGCACTCTGGAGATGATTCGATGTATGATATTTTTCTAATCCACCATAGCTTCAGTTCTTATAGACATAGGTGCTAGTTACTCTTTCATTCCTAGTACCCTCATTCAATACTTTGATATTCTAAAGGATCTGTTCGCTCGATCATTAAGGCTAGAGACTCCAACGAGAGTAGACTCGATGATTACACACTGGTTCCAGCAGTGTGAGCTTACATTAAGAGGTGAGAGTTTCGGCTGAGATGTCCTATTAGTGGCATCGAGGCCTTACGAATTCATCATTTGTATGGATTGGTTATCTATAGTCCATGCTCAGATCGAATGTAATATACTCCAAGTGTGGTGTTTCTACACAGATGAGACCAGGTTCACCTTCGCTGGCGAGAAGGGAGACTTTGCATCACATAATGGACATACTCGTAGTGTGCAGTCGATCACTCATTAGATGGCTTACCTTACTCTTAGAGGAGTTGATGCGGAGAGTTCGACTTATAATGTAGTGGTGGACCAATACATGGATGTTTTCCCTCGTGATGTTCCAAGACTACCTCCTCACAGAGAGGTGGACTTCTGCATTGACATTTACCCTAGGACGACACTGATATCTACACCAGCATATCAGATGGATCCCGCAGAGCTTCGCAAGCTGCAGGTACAGTTTGAGGACATATAGGAGAAGAGATTCATCTGGCTTAGTGTTTCTCCCTCGACATCCCAGATTCTGTTCACCAAAAACGTGGATAGAATCTTCAGGCTTTGTGTCTACTACCTTCGCCTGAACCAGGTGACCGTGAAGAACAAGTACCCACTCCTAAGAATTGAAAAACTCTTTGATCAGATGAAGGGAGAATGATGGTTATTGAAGATAGGCCTTAGATCAGGATATCACCAGCATAGAGTTCGAGCTGAGGATGTGCAGAAGACAACCTTAAGATGTAGGTTTGACCACTACGAGTTCTTCGTTATTCCTTTCGGCATAACCAACACTTCAGTAGTGTTCATGGGTCTCATGAACAAGATTTTCTAGCCATACCTCGATCGCTTTGTCATAGTCTTCATTGACGACATTCTGATCTACATGACTACTGAGGAGGATCATGACTACAATTTTCCAGTATTACTATACACACTCTGAGAGAACCAGCATTATGATATGCTCTCGAAGTGCCAGTGTTGGATCCGAGAGGTTCATATCGTGGGACATGTTATCTTAGAGGCTGGATTTCCAGTAGATCCAATTAATGTTGATGTGGTACTTGCTTGGGAGCCAACCTAGAATGAGAGGGAGGTAAAAAGATTCCTAGGATCATCGGGATATTCCCAGATATTTGTGCCATAATTTTCCAGAGTTGTAGTACCACTATCATCCTTGATGAAAAATGGTCATCCCCTCATGTGGTCGGAGAGATGCCAGCAGAGCTTTCAATAGCTGAGACAGAGGCTGAATAGTTCCCCCATCTTCAGGCTTCCAGAGGAAGGTGTATGGTATGTAGTCTACTACGACACATCAGGGACCAGACTCGGGTGTGTCTTGATGGAGGAGTGAGAAGTGATCACATATGGTTCTCAGTAGTTGAGACAGTACGATCAGAACTATGCTACTCATGAACTGGAGTTAGCAGTAGTGGTCTTCGAATTAAAAATTTGGCGACACTATCTGAGGGAAGAAAATTTTACCATGTACTCTAGTCACAAGAGTCCCAGTTATATCTTCTCTTAGAAGGACATAAACCTGAGACAACATCGATTGCTTGAGTTCCTATAGGACTATGGATTCTAAATAGTCTATACTCCGGGAAAGGGGAACGATGTTGCAGATGAACTCAAAAGGAGATCTAATATACAGCTGTTAAGCGAGGTGATAGAGCAGTTGGCTGCTTTACAGATATCTTTTGTGGAAAGAGATGGAGCAGTTTTCCTTCAGTCCCTTGGAGTCACTCCCCTGCTTTTTTAGCGATTCATGGAGGCACAACATGGGGATGATGACTATGAGACATGATGTGCTCAGATATCTACATGTCAGGCACGTTATGGGTTTTCTAAAGGTGGGAAGCATGTCATCATCTTTCGAGGACAAACTATGGTACCATTGTCACTTCATGATGATGTGTTGAGGGATCTCCACACTTCCTCTTAGAGGTACATATAGGAGTGACGAAGATGTACCATGATCTTAAATGACAGCACATGGGTCTAGGTATGAAGAAGGAAGTAGCGGAGTTTGTCTCTCGATTCCTCACTTGTCAGCAAGTGAAGGTGGAGCACCAGGTTCCAGCAGGCCTAGATCAGCTTTTAGAGGTCCCAGAGTGGAAGTGGGATGGGATATCCATGGAATTTGTGTAGGAATTCAACATACATCTAGGGGTCACGACTTGATTTGGGAGTTTGTCGACTGACTCACCAAGTCGGCCCACTTCATACCGAACATAGAGCCGGGTTCAATACAGATCATGAGACGTATCTACTTGCAAAGGATTATGCGGCTACATAGAGTAACATTTTCTATTGTCACTGATCATGAAACATGATTTACTTCCCAGCTATGGAAGGGGTTACATGAGGCTTTTAGGATGCATTTATTTCTAAGCACCATCTTCCATCATCAAATAGATGGTCATACTGAGCGGAAAATTCACACCCTTGAGGACATGCTACGTGTTTGTGTCCTTTAACTTCGGTCGAAACTGAGAGAATCACTTACCTATGGTGGAGTTTTCATACAATAACAACTATCACTCCACTATCTGGATGGCACCATATTAGGCCCTGTATGATTGACCTTGTAGATCGCCACTATGTTGGACAGGCCCAGGGGAGTCAGCACTAGTGGGACCAGAGATGGTGTGGGTTACCACAGAGAAGGTGGAGATCTTCCAAGAGCAGATGGACACTACACAGAGCAGGCAGAATTTGTATGCCGACAGGAGATAGAGACCTCTGGAGTTCAAGGATGGAGACCACATCTTTCTACGGGTCTCACCTCGACAATGTTTATGGATATTTAGGCAAGGCAGCAAGCTATCTCTGAGATTCATTGGACCATTTTAGGTCCTCAGCAGAGTTGGCATGGTTTCTTACCTCTTAACTCTTCTACCTTAGTTGCACAGGGTGCATGTCGTCTTCCTTGTATCCCAACTGAGGAGATACGTGCATGACCCTTCTCACATTATCGACCATTAGGAGGTGGATGTCGACAATGGGGAGAATTTTTACGGAGGTTCTAGTGGATATTGAGGATCTACAGGAGTGGTTCCTATGTTGAAGGTCGATACCTATGGTGCGCGTTCGCTGGCAGCATGGGAACCCACAAGAGTGCACATTGTTGCGGGAGGCTCAGATGCATGCTCAGTAACCCCATTTGTTCCCGTAGTTCAAGTTGTAGCTTATGGGGACATGAAGCCCTGAGGTGGGGAGAATGTAAAGACATGGAATTCCAATAGATTTTTTTTAAATACATGGGAATTTTATGTGTCCTCATAAATTTACGGCGCCTGATGTCGAGGCACGGTGTGCCCGGAATCAATTTCTGAAGTTTTATTAAGGTACGTTCAGTAAACTAATGAGTGGTTTTTTATAACTTTTGAATAGGTGCTCAGAATTGAAATCCAAGGGCACTGTTTCACCCCCAACAATGGTATTCACATAAGAATACTTTTACTTCAATGACAGTGAGTTGAGAATAAAAGATAATTTTTGGGTATTCATGGAATGTAATAAAATAAAGTGAGCTTCAATTTATTTTATTTGAGCCATCATGCATGTGATTAGTTGTTAAAACGTCCTCATGGAAGATGAAGGTGTGACCACCACACCTTAACCTCCCATGAGAGGATATGGTTGTGTGTCCCACCCAAACATAACCTCCCGCGAGAGTTTACAACGTGGGGACCACACGGGGCTTAACCCCCTATTGATGGAGGAGAGTAAAACCTCTCAAATCTCCCTCATTATTGAGGGAGATCCTCTTAACCTCCCCTAATTAATTCCTTGTGACAACCCCTTTAATTAATTATGGGGAGCCTACCTGATTATTTAATCCAATTTGAATATCGTGCTAACAGATTAATAGGATATTTCAATCTAGTATTTTGTTGGCCTATTCATTTTGGTGGCAGCTCTGAGAGAAGGATTCTTGGGAGAAAGCTTCAAATGAAGAACCCTATCTCCCAATTTAAGACGAAGAATGGGGAATGCCAAACTTCTTTGAGTTCTTCTTTGAGGCTTCAAAATTCATGAGACATCTTCGACGGCCGACTTCCGCATCGTCGCCAATGAGCTAACGTAGCTCGGGTTCGGAAGTGCGTGGGGACGCGATGAATGATGAACTTCTTAATATACTTTTTTCGACTACGTTAGTGAATGACGAATGATGATAAAATTTAGGGGGTTTTATTTATGTATTATCCCTTTTCTTTTCTCACCTTTTGTTGTAAAAGAATTGATAAAGAGATTGTAAAATAATTGATCATCATCGTAATTCTTTGATGAACCAATTGATAACACCCTAAACGAGGAGGGTGAGGGACAAACCAACATGGACCGGCCCCTCCGCCAATATTGTTTATGATGATCTTCGGCATGTCGATGAGGTGACGTAACGATTGAGGTGGCGATGAAAAATGCCGCACTACCCATGGACTCTGTTAACCGCATCGCCCCATGGTGATCCAGTGCTTCAGGCCGAACATCGACGGCCTAGGCCGGCCCGAGCCGCGTCGAACAGGCCAGCCCAGCCACCTCCCGTCCGCCGGCCAGCCTTGACATGTCCTACCTGGCAGAATGCCACAGGCCCACCTTCTGACCTCCACGTGTGCCTCGCGTGCCTCCCCTAACCGCCCCCTGCCCACCTCCGCACGCCCCGTGTGTCTCCTTGAGCCATCCCCTTTGCGGCCACCAAGACCAGCCGACATATTGGCCCCCCTCACAGCCACCTGACCGAGCCAATATCCCAGCCCCCCTCGCGGCCTCCTAGCCAAGCCGGACCATGAATCCCCTTGCCGCGCCCTGGCCGAACCAGCCCGACTGCACCCTCTAGGCCGAGCTACGCCGGGCCGCACCCTCGTGAAGCTCCTGGACGAACTGTCCCCATGTCCAGGACGAATCCCCCTCACAGCCTTCTGGGCTTGGCCCAGTGGGCCGTGCCAAACCTAACAAGATGGTCCACCCAATGGGCTGGGCCAGAGCCAACAGGTCTAACCGGGTTGACCTAGATCAGGTCAGCCTAGATTAGATTGGGCTGGGTTGGTCTGACTATGTCAGACCGGACCAGGGCCCACTACCGACCCCTTTACTTTTTAGGCCATATCTTGGGCACCAGAAGACTGTTTGATGAATTGTCAGTGACGCTGGTTATCTTGGATCGTGAAGGTCCCTCTGAGTATACCCCACTTGTGTTTTGGGTAATGTTGAGAGATGATCAGGATGGATTTTGCACAAATACAGCTGGGCCCCCAAAACTAAAAGGCTAATAACTCACATACCGAGCATATGATGGATGTGTCGTCTATTGCATTGAGACCCCTATGACATGGCGGACTATTGAGATACTTCTACGTGGGGCTTTAGATTAGTTGGAGTATCGGCCATTAGCTTGTGAAGCAGATCCTTTTAGTATCTCACGGAGACCCGATGACTGCTGACCGATTCGACTCGGAGTGAATCAAGTAGCCCAGTGAGGAGTGCCTTGGTGTCGCGGAAGACCCACAGTGGGGAGAGCCTCTTTGTGAGTGTGGAAGACCCATAGTACTTGACAAGATGAGTAGCTTAGAAGCCTACAAGGGGGAGCGCCTCTATGTGATGCGGCAGACCCACGGTGGGGAGCGCCTCTGTGTTAGTGGAGCAGACCCACAATACTCGATAGGAGGAGTATCTCAGCAGTCCAAGGTTAGTGGGAAGCGCCTTTGTGTGAGCATGGAAGGCCCACTATAATCAATAGAGAAGGAGTTCTCTAGAAGCTTAGTTTTCCATATTGTGACTAGGGATGTTACATGAAACTACCCCTAGAATAAAATATATGTTTGAGATGAGTCAGTATCTTTTGTGTTTACCTCATCATTGAGATGGATTACTTAATAACTTATGTATATGTTTGGGCATTCACCTAAATGACGTTATCTGTTAAATTATTATTTTTTGTTTATCTTTGTTAGATTTTGTGATACCATGAGGGTCTCGGGGTACCTATTGTGAATCATTATACTCACACCTATGTGGGATATGCCCGCACCTCATTGCGTTGGGTGCAGACGATGGATAGTGCTCACCGAGGATTAGAGTAGTAGGACTGGATGGTACTCGGAGGTGGACCTTTCGACGTTTTAGTACATGTAAGAGACTGATGGATGTGGATTGCTGAGGTGGATATCTATACCTACCTTTAAGGTAGGAATCCATGTAGGATGACCCAGTAGTTTCATTACATTTCTTCAGTTGTACTTGTTTTTTAGTTGTACTTGTACCTTCTTTTTGGGATTGTATTCTGGCCCCATTACAGTCAGCACTCTTTGTACACAGTTTTTCATAGTGCTTTGCTTCCAACTCCTACTATGTTGTGTGAATTTATAGGTTATAAAGGAAATTCCTTCACAGTTTTAGGGAATTACGCCTTTGCTGCTAGTCACCAACCCCGGGCCTATGGAAGGCGGGCTTCGGTTAGACACGACAAGGGCCACGAGGGACAGGTTTGGACATGAATAATTATATTTTTTGGAATTAGGTATCTTTATACAATTTTTATTAATTATGATACAAAAATAATATATGAATATATTGACCTACAATTTATTTCATCAATAATGATGACAATGAACGATGATTATTAAATAATATATATTGCTGATGGATTAAAAAATAATTAGATTAAATGTTGGGTACTTCTTCATATTTAGGGGTATGAAAATTATAATTCTTAATGTGTTATTAATCATAACTGAATAAACTCTCTCAATATTTTTTTATCTTATTGTACATTGTATATTGTGTATTATTTGTCCAAATGGGAAATGAACACACTAGTTTTTCTATATACATGGTGATATGTGTTAAATTTTTTGAATTCTATTAGTCATGTACATTTGATGATTTTAATACTTTTATATTGTAATTATTTTTAATTTTATTTCATAAATATAATTTTCAAATATGAAATTGAATTATATTAGACATACAATGGGAAAGATGAAATCCAATGTCAAATATGTGTGCATAAAGGTGGCTTCCTATTTACAGTTATTACATTTTGTTTGGAATTACTAAAAATATCATTTTGAATTGAAAACATCTTTTTAAATACAAATATCATCATCAATAATGAGTAATGGAAATGGGATATTATGTTGTAAGATTTATATTAAAAGTAATTTCAACTAAGAAAGTTACCAAATTACTCATGGTTTTATTTTATCCTAACATTTCCTTCAATTTATCTAATAATTATATTGAGAATACATGTTAAATATATTCCTTCTAATTTTTATCTATTTTATGAACTTATCCATTATAATGAATAGGATTTAAATAAGTTATATGGAACATGTGAAAATTTTTCATATGATTTATTAGGTATGAGTTTATTTAGAATATATATTTTAAGGACTAAATTTAAATTATTAAGATTAAATAGATTTGAATTTTTGTTTTTTTTTTGTTCTATTTGTAATGCTATTTTATGGTTCTGATTGTGTGGTTGTATAGATGTTCTATGGAATTATATTTTAATTATTATATTTTAGAATTTCCTTTACATCGAATATTATATAACTAATGTGAAATATTGAAACAAATCTAATTTATTTATAGTTATATAATAAATGATGTGAAATATAGTTTATCACGTTAGTTATTTATAATTCTTTAATTGATAAAGGGGTTTTCCCATCAATTATACTGACTGAGAATTAATTATTTTTATTTCCAAAAATTTTTTGGAAAAATTTGAGAAACCATGGTCAGACACAAAAGGACGTAACTGAACTATTAATAGACAATTTAAGACTACTAGAAATTGGCTCCCTAAAAAGTTTCCATGAGATATTGTGTACCTGAGTTTCTGGTTCATCCGTTAAGAGATATTCAAGTCTTAAGGTCAATTTATCCCATGTATAAACAAACTCTTTAAGGCTGATCTACCCTTTGATGAAACCCCCAACTAAAATCAAATCCTTTCTGTCGATCCTGTTATACTGTTCTGTATTAAGATTCATCCTCAAAGACCTTCCCATCGCTTTAGCAGCTTTTTATTGAGTAGTGTTAAGAAACAAAACATGTTAAACCATTTCATCATCCTAACTCATTAGTAAATATAATGGGTGATCGAGAGCATCTTCATCCATCTACATGGAATTTAATTTTTTCTCTGAACACGTCTCCAGGGGAGGTGGAAAATATGAGTAATATTTGCGCTCTTTACAGATGCCCTTCCTATCCCCATCACTATTCACATTCCCTTGGGCCTACTACACATCCATAGTGTATATGCTTTGACCGGTTTCAACCTTCTGCACTGGATCTTCATTAATCAGACCATCAAAACGATTGTCGAGCTCAATATCCTCCACATCCTTTCTAGTACCTGATCTGTTTGGACTCTTAGTGATAGCAACCTGCCATCCAATAGGTGATCGGACTTCTTCCATATAACAACCAACACAAGGAATCATGGTAATTACCTCATGATTTTGATCAATAACCCTTTCCATCTACGAATGGGTACCATTTAAACCAGAATCAATGAAAACACCCACTCCAATGCACTGAGAATTCACCGCCATTTGATGTTTCATTCCATTAAAATCTACGATCAACCTGTCTAAAACATCCTTGACCTTGGGATTAGGAAATAGAGTTTCTGACATCAAAGAATCTTCATTTTGGGTGATCCGATTAGGCATTGAAACATCCTGATTCGCAGGAGGAGCCATATCTTTAGCAATCAGGCTCATACAACTATCAACAGAGGACACAGCTGCATCATCCTTCTGTAAAAAGACACTAGTAAAATTGGGATCTGAGGTACCCACCGATTGTTTCTCATGGGGAACAATTATGTTATCATCCAAATTTGTATATTTTTGAAATAGTGAATGACAGTCCCATTGAAGATGACCCCATCAACGACACGAAGCGCATAAATCATATCAGTTCTTAAAAACCACCGGTTGTCTGCACCGAAGCCCAATTTCAACCTCAATCCATACTTCTTCAATAGGTTGTTTGGAGACGTCTACTTCCATGAAAATTGAGGGTGCTATAGGATGGCACAAAGTCCTTGACCTCTCATCAAAAGTCAAAAACCTTCCAACCATATTGGATAACAATTATAGAATAGCGGGATTTTGTAAGGGAAGGTGGAGACCCTGAAAGCTCACTCAGATCACCACAGAGGGGGAATCCCTCTTCCAATGGAAATCGTAGCTCCATGAAGATGAATGAAACGGTTCCCTCCACAGGAACAAAGACCTTTGGACCAAAATATGTCACGATCGTCATTATTGGAGAATAGCAGAGTGATTTGATGAGGATCTAGGAGCCCGACGACGAAACGATCTTATAGGGGGGAAATTCATTAGAGAAGTGGGTGAAACTGTCTGAAAATGGGCGTCTTCAGCCGAAATGAGGTATTATAGATAACCCAAGGAGATTAAATTCCTCATAGAACTCTTGCATGGAGAGCCTAAGCGAAGGATCCCCTCGATGAAGGGCCGAGACTTTAGGGCAAAGTTGAATCCAGGGGAAGTCTGGTAGGAGGTATGGATCAGAGAATGGCTAGAAGGACGACGTAGTTAACTGGCGTTGCCAGAGAAGAACGGGTGTGGCGGCCATCGCTGTCTCCCGAATTGGAGAGCCGACTGTTCCTCAGTGCTACCAAACCCTAAGTTGGTTATACAATAACTGTTGTGAAAGCATTTACCATTATTGATATTTTTACTTATTTATATGAATTTATTTTAAAAACTTACATGAAATTAATATTTTCACATCAGTTAACAATAACCAATGAGAAGAACATATTCGCAACGTCACATTCAATAACATCGCTAGGTAACCAATATTAAAAACCCAAAAATCTAAAGTGTAAAACCCAATTATTGACTAGTGTTATTGAACATCTACTCTCACACTTTATTATGTTTTCCTTTCATCGGGTTACCAATAAGGGATATATGAATGATTTTATGAATATACATAAATAAATAAATAATTTCTTAGTTGAATATTAACTAGTATTTTCTATTTTCTAATGTAATGTGAGTATCTGTTTTTTTCTAGTCTCCTGAGACTAATAATCTATTTGATCACATCACTTCTGCCTTAAAAAAATGTAGTAAAATAAATATCACTTATAGGTTACTAGTGTTAGGGATTCACATATCCAATGTCTCTTTAAAGCATTGCATATCCTTTACATCAAGAAGAAGGTATCCAGATGATTGGTTCATAATTTCTAGGTTAATGGAACTATTAAATGGTATAAAGAAACACTACTACAACCCGGGACTTTATCAGCGCTAAAAACCAGAATTAACAGCGCTTTTGTAGCGCTGTTAATGCCGGTGTAGATAACGGGGGGGGGGGGGGGGGTCCCCTTTATCAGCGCTCTGAGAAGCGCAGATAAAGGTCCCCTATATCAGCGCTGATAAAGGACCCCTTTATCATCGCTTCTTTTAGCGCTGATAATGGTCTCCTATATCGGCGCTTGGCGGAGCGCTGATAAAGGGTTCCTTTATCAGCGCTCCTCTAGCACTATTAAAGGTGTCCTTTATCAGCGTTAAAAAAGCGCTGATAAAGGCCCCATCGCCTGCACCAAAAAATAGTACCTTCACACCTGCACACCTGAATACCTGCACAAAGTAGCACATGCACACCTGCACACCATAGCACCTGCACCCAATATTTTGACCGACAACGGTATATACATTTACATAACATCATGAATACAAAAAAACGCATTGCTATATATATTTCAAACATTTTTTACAAGGTTACATTTACAATTATTCAACAACAGTTATAAACATTCATGTTTCATCCTTTGATATCCGTGATCTGCTCTCGATGATATTTGTTGCCGAACAAAGCATCCGAACTCCAGGAAAAAAATTCACCTACATAAGAAAACAAATATTATGTTAGTAATGCAATAATGAAAGAAATTAAAACAGTAACATGAAAGAATACATTAATATGGAAATGAGAAACGAAAATATGAAATTTTAAACTCAAAAGTTTTCATTTTCATAACAATGAATGGGAATAATGTAAAATCAATATGTTTGGCGTATGTCATTGGTGTTGTTTTCCAAAGTCTATCTCAATTTGAAACTGATATTAGACACTTTTAGTCATACCGGTCACGTCATGCGTCGGATTGAGGTTTGGTCGATTCTTACACTTCACAAATGACTCGTGGATCGTTGTTCTAAAGTATCAAAACAATCTGAACGTGTTTTCTAATTTTGGTGTATGTCATTGGTGTTGTTTTCCAAAGTTTATCTCAATTTGAAACTGATATCAGACACTTTTAGCCATACCGGTATCACTGTGCGTCCGATTGAGGTGCGGTCGATTTGTACACATCAAAAATGACTCGCGGATCGTTGTCCTAATGTATCAAAACAATCCTAATGCGTTTGATCGGTTTGGCGTATGACATTGGTGTTGTTTTCCAAAGTTTATCTCAATTTGAAACTGATATCAGACACTTTTAGCCATACCGGTCATGTTGTGCGTCGGATTGAGGTGTGGTCAATTTTTACACATCACAAATGACTCGTGGATCGTTGTCACAAAGTATCCAAAAAATCCGAACGCATTTTATTGGTTTCACGTATGTCATTGGTGTTGTTTTCCAAAGTCTATCTCAATTTGAAACGGAAATCAGACACTTTTAGGCATACCGGTCACGTCGTGTGTCGGATTGAGGTGTGGTCAATTCGTACACATCACAAATGACTCGTGGATCATTGTCCTAAAGTATCAAAATAATCCGAACGCGTTTTCTCAGTTTTCCGTATGTCATTGGTGTTGTTTTCCAAAGTCTATCTCAATTTGAAACTGATATCAGACACTTTTAGCCATACCGGTCACACCGTGCGTCGGATTGAGGTGCGGTCGATTAGTACACATCACGAATGACTCGCGGATCGTTGTCCTAAAGTATCAAAATAATCCGAATGTGTTTGCTCTGTTTGGCGTATGTCATTGGTGTTGTTTTCCAAAGTTTATCTCAATTTGAAACTGATATCATACACTTTTAGAAAATACCGGTCACTCCGTGCGTCGGATTGAGGTGCGGTCGATTCGTACACGTCACAAATGACCCGCGGATCGTTGAACTAAAGTATCAAAACAATCCGAACGCGTTTGCTCGGTTTGGCGTATGTCATTGGTGTTGTTTTCGAAGGTCTATCTCAATTTGAAACTGATATCAGACACTTTTAGTTATACCGGTCATGTCATGCGTCAGATTGAGGTGTGGTCAATTTGTAAACGTCACAAATGACTCAAGGATCGTTGTCCTAAAGTATCAAAACAATCCGAACATGTTTTCTCAGTTTTCCGTATGTCATTCGTGTTTTTTTCCAAAGTCTATCTCAATTTGAAACTGATCTCAGACACTTTTAGCCATACCGGTCACACTGTGCATCAGATTGAGGTGCGGTTGCATCGTACACGTCGAAAATGACTCGTGGATCGTTGTCCTAAAGTATCAAAAAAATCCGAACGTGTTTGCTCAGTTTGGCGTATGTCATTGGTGTTGTTTTCCAAAGTTTATCTAAATTTGAAACTGATATCAGACACTTTTAGCCATACCGGTCACGTCGTGCGTCGGATTGTGGTGCGGTCAATTTGTACACGTAACAAATGACTCGCGGATCATTTTCCTAAAGTATCAAAACAATATGAACACGTTTTCTTGGTTTGGCATATATCATTGGTGTTGTTTTCCAAAGGTTATCTCAATTTGAAACTCATATCAGACACTTTTAGCCATACCGGTCACACCGTGCATCATATTGAGGTGCGGTCAATTCGTACACGTCAAAAATGACTCGCGGATCGTTGTCCGAAAGTATCAAAACAATACGAATGCATTTGCTCAGTTTGGCGTATGTCATTGGTGTTGTTTTCCAAAGTTTATCTCAATTTGAAACTGATATCAGACACTTTTAGCCATACCGGTCACACCGTGCATCGGATTGAGGTGCAGTCAATTCTTACACGTCACAAATGACTCGTGGATCGTTGTCCGAAAGTATAAAAACAATCTGAACGCGTTTGCTCGGTTTGCCGAATGTCATTGGTGTTGTTTTCCAAAGTTTATCTCAATTTGAAACTGATATCAGACACTTTTAGCCATACCTGTCACACCATGCATCAGATTGAGGTGCAGTCAATTCGTACACGTCAAAAATGACTCTTGGATCCTTTTCCTAAGGTATCAAAGAAATCCGAACACGTTTTCTCGGTTTGGCGTATGTCATTTGTGTTGTTTTCAAAAGTTTATCTCAATTTGAAACTGATATCAGACACTTTTAGCCATACCGGTCACGCCGTGCGTCGGATTGAGGTGCGGTCGATTCGTACACATCAAAAATGTCTCTTGGATCGTTTTCCTAAAGTATCAAAACTATCCGAACGCGTTTGCTCGGTTTGGTGTATGTCATTGGTGTTTTTTTCCAAAGTTTATCTGATATCAGGCACTTTTAGTCATACCGGTCACACCGTGCATCGGATTGAGGTGCAGTCGATTCTTACACGTCACAAATGACTCGTGGATTGTTTTCCTAATGCATCAAAACAATCCGAATGTGTTTTCTTGGTTTGGCGTATGTCATTGGTGTTGTTTCCCAATGTTTATCTCAATTTGAAACTAATATCAGACACTTTTAGCCATACCGGTCACACCGGGCGTCAGATTGAGGTGTTGTCAATTCGTACACGTCGAAAATGACTTGTGGATTATTTTCCTAAAGTATCAAAACAATCCGAACATGTTTTCTCAGTTTGTCGTATCTCATTGGTGTTGTTTTCCAAAGTTTATGTCATTTTCAAACTAAGTAGTAGGAATTCACTAATCTAAGGATATGAATCATAAGAAAAGGAGATCATAGATTCTCAATAAGTTTAAAGGGAGATATCAATGACCATATAAAGATAACATAAGTATTAGGAATTCACCTTCATTTTCTTATTTGTTTACATTCTTCCATCAGCTACGATGCCCATTCGTTTCTAAAGACATTTATGTCATCTTCTGAATAGGAATTATTGCGACAGTCATAGTAGTACTGAAAAAATATAAATACACAATGGATTATTAATTATTTTAAATAAATTAGTAATTGTTTTCAAAAATACCTCTTCAGGGATGCTATTTTTTCCATGAAATACAATCTCTTTCATAAATTTACATACATAATAACCGCATTCCTTGTCATTTGTTTGTTTCAGACACTGCAGAAACATCGGAAAAAATAAGTAATTTGTTTTGATATGTATTTGTATAGTGAAATATAATTATATATACCCAGATACTTCTCTATTTGTAGATCTTGTGGGCATTGTCGTCCTTACGCCCTGGATTCATTCCAGCCTTTAGACGATATTCATACACCACCCTATCATAACAAAATCCTCATTAAAAGATAATATAAATTATATAACTAAATATTTAGTTCTAAAATGTTGGATCTAGTGTATTACAAATTAACAATCGCCATCATCTGTGGTCGGTTAGTTGGATATCCATGCAGTTAATCCAGAAAATAAATCTTTGGAGTATCCAAATTGACTGCAATGACCATCCAATGTTCCCTAAAAACAGAAAAAGAAATAAGTACTGATAGAAATGAAAATATAATTGATATGATTTAAATGTAGAGTTTTACCCTTGCATCGTTGGTATTAAAAAGATCATGTCATTCGTAATTCTTCTTTGAAACGTTCTGAGCAGATTTGACATCAATTCAGCCTGAAAATTAGAATCTATTTCTGCTCGTTGTGTAGAAATGGTGTGAGGACTAACGAGTCCAAATCTGTATTCATGGGAAAATACCTTCAATTGTATTTCATATATATGCCTTTGAAAAATATGAGATGTATTTATCCATAATTATCAAAGTATATCAGCTTCTCTAAAATCAAATCTTGAAAACATACCTCATGTATACATTTATAACTGAGGAGCCTAGCCAGTCGTATGTGATGATCTCAGAAACAGCGTCTGCACTAACAAAATCAATTGTTTCCTCTCCATACATATCTTTTTCACAAACAATTGTATGACTCTTGTCGACTTTCATTTTCATATCCGCATGAGCTTGCAATGATATTAAATGTGGATATAGAACGGGCGGGGTGAACGCGCTCTCAGTAGATCGTTTTGATCGGTTGGTTGATCCAATGTTGGTGCCGCTCTTTTGTTTTAGCTTCTCCATTTTATCCTTCTGTAATAACATTCATCAGTTCATCCATTTTATAATTTATTGTTAAAGGTTCTGCTTGAAAAATGTACTGGAAATGAATACCTCATGCTCGACATGTTTTTTTACAAGATTCGACGGTCATGCAACGAATGTTCCAACAGATTTTTCCACCGTATGAATGTCATCATCGTCATTTGGCATGTGTATCTCGGCGCTCAGCTCATGAGCTACGTTAATCAACACTTTGACATAACGAGTTGGAAGTGGTCTGGAGTGTAGCGTGTCATTCTGCATATTGAACACCGTAGCCCTCGCTACAAGGAGATGGGTGGGAGTTGACAGATATAAATCACAGTCATTTTCACCATGCAGAATATCATTACATGAAAGGTATCAGTGTCTGTGATTCGCATCTCACAAAAACGAATTTTATAACATTGATTACCTCGGTTAAGTCAGGTCATTGAGGGGAATGGCTCGTCTCAAAGCTGGTGAGGGTTGGATCTTCTCGCGGGGGTTGTTCTTGAGTTGTTTGTTCTCTTCACCTCTCCTCCATCAAACTCGTTATGATATTTCCCTGAGTATGGATTAGTTCTTCAAGGGTAGCTAATTTATCTCTCATTACATTCAATTCTTTAGTTTGTTCATCCTCTTGTTTTTTTTTCTGAAAATATGTCCGAGGTGACACCCCAAAACCCACACCTCTGATGCGGCCATACTGTTCTGGCTGTTTCAAGGCCGTTGAAAGTATGTCTGCATCCGGTGCCGGTGTTGTTGATTCCTGTGACTATGTCAAATAGAAAATATGAAAAAATAAGTAAGCATCGTTATGTAATAGTGATTGAATGCAAAACAAGTTTATATTATGTCATACTTACACATTTTTCCCACACTTTTTGTGTGTTTTCATCTTTCAGTTTCCCCTCTTTATTAACACGAGCCTCCTTCTATAGCACATGGCATGGAATGGATGTGACTTTATATTTTTCTTCATCTATCTGCATATAAATAGAAAAACATGGTTACAGTGTTGTTTTATGTCACATAAAATTATTACAGTACTTTTAAAATACACACCAATTGTTTTTCAATTGAAGCGTACCCCAACCTTGCTTTACGATTGGGGTATGCTGGTTTTGCTGCCCGTTCTTTATTTTCAGCACTCAGTTGTAGTTTAATAAATAAAAAACTATCACTCAACATGATGAATACAAGCAACTTTACACAACGTGTAACCAAACACAATGTACCTGAAAATTCTGTTCCGCACGATGGTTGAAAAACGCATCCCACGTTCCGTGGGATATCAAGTGTGCATAAAGAGGAGGCGGGTGCGGCTTGATTTTCCCTTCGACATCTTTCAGATGATGTTTCGTTAATATGCAGTGAAAGCCTCTATAAATCCTTCCTACCAGTCTGAAAACATATTCCTTGTGCGAAACATCTACTATAAATGCACTCTTCATGAGATGATGAAGGGTTAGTCAATATTTCAATATTTTATTTTATTTTAATAAATTAAATAGATGATATCGTAATGTTACTGTAATCTCTTCCCACATTAATGTTTTCAACCCGCTGACAACATGGTGCCACGACTCTACGTCAATCGGCACACATTATCGAGTGACGATTCCAATGTAGCTACTAAACATGGATTTGTTGGGGTTTACATGATGGCCTAGCTTATTCCATCCCACCTCATATTTGATGCCTTTTCCTCTTGCCTTAAGGATTTTTGCTAAAACTGTCAAACTACGGTGCACCTGTTTTTTTGTTTCGCTGGGGTTTCATCGCCTACCATTTCCTCAGTTTCTGCATCATCATTATGTTTCTCCGAAGTGCTAGCATCGGCACTGACACCAGCTGCAACGGGCTGAGAGACCTGTTGTACGTCAGCAGTGGGACCAGCTACAACAGGTTGAGAGACCTGTTGTCTCTCAGTAGTGGGACCAGCTACAACAGGTTGAGAGATGTGTTGTGTCTTGGGATTGGGTGCATCAGTAGGTGAAGAAGTCATTATCGGAAGAACAGGTTTAAAATTTAATTTAGATCACATAAATGCAGAAACGAACATATAATAACATAATGTAACACAATCTATATTACAATAAAAATTAATAATCTGACTATTGAACTCCCTTTTTTTTAAAGGCTGATGGGATTTGACCCCTCTATCAACTATCCATATCCCTTCATTGTGGTCTCCTCTGACAAAAACAATGTTTTCTACATTGGGACCACTGTGAAATGATTGCGAAGTCCCAATGAAAGGGTCATCTTCCATTGAATTTTCATCTGACCCTTCAGCTGTTTTGGCCGATAACAGAACAATTGACCAGTTTCGGTTTGCGGGATCTGGAACATAAAATACTTGGACTGCCTGTGATGCCATTATAAATGGTTCATCTTTCTCACCTTCCATACTAAAATCATCTTTCACGAATCCCAAATCATCTATTTTAACAGCACTCCTGTTATCAACCCACTTGCATTGAAATATCGGAACTTGAAATTCCGTATAATCCAACTCCCATATTTGTTTGATGATGACAAAGTATGACATATTCACATAAATTGGATTTCTGTCCTTAGCACCGGAAACATGCATTGCTTCAGCTACAAGTGTAACCCCACTATTCTGCATGGTACAGTCTTTATCATGTTCATTAGTATAAAATGTATAACCATTAACTAAATAAGCATTGTAAGATAATGCATACACACTTGGTCCTCCGACTAGCCATCAAACTCGTTCCGAAATTGACTTTGGATTTTCATCTGACTTCTTAAAAATATGATCTCGAAACCATCCTATAAACTGTCGATTATGTGTACCTGATATCCATTTTTCATCCCTTGATGGATTCAAATGCCTAAGAATTTCATTGTGTATATCAACATATGGGTCGACGTCGAAACTATTATGCAAAACATAAAGGTGGGCCTAGTCTCGATCTGTAATATTGATTGTGACAACCTTTCTTCCAGAAATTCCTTCACCCTCAAGCCGTCCAGTGTGACGAGATTTCGGTAAGCCAATGATTTCCACACCAGACAAGTATTCGGTATAGAATTCAACGGCTTCCTCAACAATATATCGATTTGCAATACAACCCTCTGGCCGACTTCGATTTTTGACATACCCTTTCAAAATCATCATATACCGTTCAATGGGGTACATCCATCTGAAATGTATAGGACAACATAGTCGAATCTCTCTCACCAAGTGGACCATAAAATGAACCATCATATCAAAAAATAAAGGCGGGAAGAACATTTCTAATTCACATAATATGACGATAATTTCTTTTTCCATAGCTGGAAATTTCGTCGGGTCTATAACTTTGCTGCATATAGATTTGAGGAAGAAACACAATTTTGTTAATGTATGGCGGACATTCTTGGGAAAAATGCAACGTAAAGCAATTGGAATGAGATTTTGCATCAAAACATGACAGTAATGTGATTTCAGACCTTTTAACTTCAAGTCGCTCATTGACACAAGGTTACTGATATTTGACGAATACCTCTCTGGAACCTTTAAGTCATTCAAGAAGTTGCAAAACTGATATCTCTCTTGCCTGGAAAGAGTGTAAGCAGTAGGAGGAATAAATTTTCGTTTTCACCCTTCACTGGTGCCAACTCTTCTCGTATTCCCATCTCAACCATGTCCAACCTAGCCTTAATTCCATATTTTGTTTTTCCAGATGTATTTATGAACGTGCCGATAACACTGTAAAATACATTTTTTTCTACATGCATAACATTAATAAAATGTCTTACATACAGACAATTCCAGTTTTGTAATTCAAAAAAAATTGATCTCTTTTTCCAACCGATTTTCGTAAGGTTTTTCGAAGCCGGTTTACCAAAAGTATTGTCTACATTTTTAACTTTCTCAAACAATTGATCGCCTGTTAGTGGAGACAGTGTTGTACGTTCTTCTGAACTTCCATCGAATGATGTCTTCCAAGAGCGGTACTTATTTCATCGCGGTAGAAATCTGCGATGTCCTAGAAACACGGTTTTCGATGAATGTTTCAACCTAATTGATTGTGTACTTTCTTCGCAAACGGGACAACCTTGAGTTTCTTTAATGAGATATCCTGACAAATTTCCATATGCAGGGAAGTCATTTATCATCCCATACAACATGACTCTCAATGTGAAATCTTCCTTTCTGTAAGAATCATACAATGTAACACCTGAATCCCACAATAATTTCAAATCTTCGATCAATGGAGCTAAATAAACATCAATATCATTACCTGGTTGTTTTGGTCCTGATATAAGCATAGATAACATTATGTATTTTCGTTTCATGCATAACCACGGTGGTAAGTTACAATTTATCAACATAACAGGCCATGTATTGTGACTGTTGCTTTGAAAACCAAAGGGATTCACTCCATCTGTAGATAATGCAAGACGAAGGTTTCTCGACTCGTTTCCAAATTCAGGATACTCATGATCGATTCTCTTCCACTGAGGAGAGTTTTCCGGGTGACGTAGTATCCCATCATTAATTCTTGTATCTGCATGCCATGTTAATTGTTCTACAGTCTCCTCACTTCCATATAGGCATCTAAACCTTGGAATGAATGGAAATTACCATACAACTTTCGTAGGACTAGATTCATCTTTCTTGTATCGAGAAGAACCACACTTTGGGAATTCTTTAAGTGATTTGTGGTCCTTGAGAAACAATATAAAGTCATTTGGGCAGGCGTGTATTCTTTCTGAGATCATACCCATAGAGCGTAGCATTCTTTTGGCATCGTATGTTCGGCTTGGCAGCTCATTTTCTTCTGGGAGCATGTCATTCAAGAGGGAAAGTAATTTCGTAAAACTGTCTTCACTCTACCAATTATCTGATTTCAAATTATACAGCTTCAGTACGGCTGTCAATGCTGTATATTTAGTGCAACCAGCATACAATGGCGTCTTTGCACAAATTTTTAACTTCTCAAACAATTTTGGGCAATCACGAAGTTCATCTTCGAAGGTCCTTGTCATTTTCTCAATACGATCTTCATCATCATTCACATCTCTAATCACATCTTCCATACGGTCATATTCATTGTTCATGTTTGTAATCATATCAGATGATCCATAAAACGTAGTGTCACCCCAGTCACTACTTACATTCGTTTTTTCCCCGTGTTTATTCCAACATGTATAACTTTGATCTATTCCGTGACAGATCAAGTGTACTTCCAACTCATCTGGACTAATTTGTCTTGAATAACAACAGCGTAAACACGGACAAAGGATTTGAGAAGAGTCACATGCATTATCTTTTGCAATCATGATTAATTCTTTCACGCCTTATTCATACTCTTTTGTCAACCGATTAGCATTCATCCATTCTTTATTTATATTTATCCTATTTGAAATCCAAAGGATGAGTATATAGGTTAGAGGAGAAATGACTTCTCGAACCTTTTCTGGATATCCTAGAACTCCGTCCAAGGAAATAATGTGACCATGGAAGAATACTTCATAAACAAAATATGGGGAATTTATAATATTGTAATAAAGACAAAGCTCTCTAAAAACACCCAAAACAACCTCCAGATTATCAGAGTACTCCTTCTATATATTGTAATACACCAAGAAGTATTCTAAAAAAATGAAAATGGAGGTTTCTTGAATGATATTAAAGATCTAGTTCATCAGTTCCATGAAATAGATATAGCATTGGTGATACCAAATGGAATTCATAAATACTTTAAATTTCCATATCGACTTTAAAAATATATCTTTTGAGCATCCTCTTCCCAAACCCTCAACTGTTGGTGCCCTGATCTCTAGAAAATTTTCAAAAACCAACAGAACCTTATAAGATGGTCAAACAAATCATCAATTATAGGCAATATGTAATTATTCATTACTGTCACCTGGCTATGACTAAGGTAGACTATTAAAATTAATAGGCTATGCTATGACTTCATTGAAAACAGAATTGGAAAATCTCATAGTGATATGATCATATAGATAGAACCATTTCCCTAAAGATCTTCTAGCTAATCTTTTAGCTCCTCTAAATCGGCCAGAGCCTTATGATGTGATGGAATGGAAAATGGGATCTTCATGTGAAGAAAATAGATAGAAAACTCAAACACTCATTGGGGAGGTTATTTTATGAAGTCCTCTAGAAATGATTTTGTGTACTTTTCCATGACCACTGAAATTTCGCATGAAGAACACTTCTCAACAACCCCAAGGAAAACCTTGGAAAAATGACATGATATGAACCATAACATAGAAGCAACTTGCCATACCCTCCATGGTTATAGATCACAATCTCCATAAATATCATGGAATCTCCTGTTAAGAGTAAGTAACTGAACCCAATCAAGGGTTGTGTGACCACACCCCACCACGAGTAGTATCCCTTTAGTTATGTGATTATTTATCCATTGTTGTTTATATGATCATTTGTATCTGTATGAGTAGTATCTCTATCATAAATTGTATTTGTGTTTTTAATGTCTCAAATTTTGGGATATAATGTGCTTTATTTTAATTGATGCGCTTGTTTGGATTTCTTAATATGTCTATTAATTTATCAATGCAACCCAAGTGGGTGTTGTTAAATCTAAATTATGTGTCTTTAATAAGAAACAATTAATATGACATATTAATTAAGTACATCAATTCATTGACTTCTGGGTTACTCTGCATTCATGGTTTAATGCATTGATATTTCATATACAATGTATTAGTGAATATTAAACATTGAATTTTATTTGAATGATAAATGATGGATTAAATCATATAATATTTAGTTAATGAAAGGTCATTATATCCTCATTTATAAAATCCTATTTAAACCGTTGCTTTGTCAAGTGGTTTTTGTGTGTGTGACATAATTATGAACAACTTGGTAGAAAGAGATAAGTATGTCTTTATTTGTCTTTTGAAGTAAAGAAATGTCATTATTCAACATAAATAATAGACACATAAAAGATTCATGTTATTGTGTGTACAATTATCATTTTATGTCATATTATAATCTTATATCTTGAATCATTGATTAATTAGGGCTAATCCATAATTGTTATTTTCTAACATAAATAAGATCATTTAATATTAATTTATTTTTTTGTAAATTAGTATTTAAATGAAAGAATTAATTTATAAAATTAAATTTAAAATCAAGATTTAAAATTAGTATTAAAATGAACGAATTAATTTATAGAGATACTACTCATACATATTCAAATGATCATACAATTTATGATAGAGATACTACTCGTGAATCTTTTTTTGGAGTGTGTTGATCTGATCATGAAGGGTGGAAATTATGAGAGTGTCATCTGTTTATTGTTAACGTGATTAAAGGGACCAAAGGTACTAGTTCATGAAGTAAGAGGATCACGAAGGTGCTTATGCGCGGTGGTTGTAAAGGCATAGAGGCCGGTCTGTGATGGGTGAGATGGCAAGGGCGTGGTTCACACCGGGATTGCAAAGTAGTGGTTTTCTATGGAAGTGATCACGTAGGGGTAGGTTCATGGTGGGTTTTTGGTCCGGGCAGTGGAGCTTGTTCGTGTAGGGTCTGGTTCGTGTAGGGTCTGGTTCGTGCTGGGTCTTGGTTCGCATAGTGGAGTTTGTTCGCGTTGGGGCAGGTTTGCGTTGGGTTTCGGTTCACACAATGGATCTTTGTTTGCGAGTGGGGAGTTATGTGGGTATAGGGGTCTCTGTTCATGCAAGGGAGTTTACTCTGGTTTGAGTAGGAAATTTTTGGTCACAATGAGGAGTTTCGTATGCGAAAGGGGTGGGCTTGTTAAGGGTTTTTCTCATGAAGGATTCGAACGCACTGTGTGGTTTTTGCAGAGGAGATCAGCATTATGTTGGAACGAGAAGGGGTTGTCTCGTTCAAGTATCGGATCATGAAGGATTTGTTCGTGAAGGATTTGTATGCATTGGAAATGCTCAATTAGGGTGAGGCTCGCAAAGAATTGGGTCCACGGAAGACGTGGTTTGGGAAGGGATGGCTTGTAATGGGTCTGGTTCATGAAAGATTCTGCTTGTGCTGAGTGTGTCCGCAATGGGGTGTGAGCTTTATGGGTTTGATCAGGGAGGGTGGACTCGTGGTGGGGTGTGGTCACACAAACCTTGATTGAGAAGGTGGTTGTCGGTGACCGGTGATTCCCCCTCACATCAATACCTTGGGAAACACCAAAAAATAGGTTGGTAGACTTAGAACAATAAGAATAAATCTGATATATTTCCTCAAACCCATATCAAAATTAATAGCCATAAGATAATCGTTCGTGGGGAGATAAAGAGAAACATGAACCAAATGAAAACACCAATACATAAGAATAAATAAATAAATCTAATGGAGTAGTCGGAAATCATAAAAACAACCCATAGTCAGGATCAAAACATAACCACAATCCCAAACCACCCATGGAAACTGAAGATTCAACAGGAAGAATAGTTGGCCAAACACTTACCCATTCCAAACATAATTAATTCATAAAAATTCAATTTGAATCACCTTAAGGAGGAGGACCTGGTGGCGGAGGAGAAGGAGGTGTCGACAACGGAGGCAGTGGAGGAGGAGGAGGAGGAGGAGGAGGCAGCGGTGGAGGAGGAGGTAGTGGAGTAGGCAGAGGAGGAGGAGGCGTCGGTGGAGGAGGAGGAGGATGAGGCCGAGGACTAGGAGGAGGAGGAGGATCCTCCGGTGGAGGAGGAGGAGGAAGAGGCCACGGTGGAGGAGGAGGAGGAGGAGGAGGCGGCCGGAGGAGGAGGAGGCAGCGGCCAGAGGAGGAGGAGAAGGAGGAGGAGAAGGAGGAGGCGGCGGCCGCGGAGGAGGAGGAGGAGGCGGCATCAGCGGCGTAGAGGAGGGCTTCCGCAAGAGCTTGACCAGGTGCAGGGAGGAGGAAGAGGACCCGCGGGTTTTTAACAAATCCGCGTGAGCCTTTATCAGTGCTTGTAAAAAGCGCTGATAAAGGGTGTATTTATCAGTGCTAAAATGAAAAGTGCTGATAAATACAACCTTTATCAGCGCTAAAAAAAGCGCTGATAAAGGGGAAAACCTTTATCAGTGATAAAAAAGTGCTGATATAGGGTACACCTTTATCAGTGCTTGTTTTAGCGCTGATAAAGTTGATCTTTATCAGCGCTTTGGTTAGCACTGATAAAGGGCCGTCCCTTTATCAGCGTTTTACTGTTAGCACTGATAAAGGCAGGCGCATGCCTTGCAATGTTTTGTGGTAGTGAAATAATGTGGTGTAAATGTGTCATGTGAGGCCAATTTGAGGTGATTGGATGTTATTAATGAAGGGAAAATTAGTACATGGGTATGTGAAGGAATGACCTATGTAGATTGGATACCATGAAGTGATGAATTATACATTCTTGACTAGAGGATTTTTCAAGTTATTTACCTCTAAAAGGATCCCCAAATTACTTAATTTTGAAATAAAAAAATAGCATGCAAGGTCATCACTAGTAATTAGATGATGTTTAAAATGAGTTCATGAACCATAGTATATTTCTATTCATAGTATTCCAAGAAACAAAATAGTTTTTAAATCATAGATAATTTCATAGTGAAGTAGGGTAAAATAAAAATGTACACAGTGAAAAGGATGTTTTTGATGTTTTACATAAGGGGGTTTTATATGGTGTTGGTCTTCTTAAGGATTTATATTAATGATATTTCATATAGGTAATGGAAAAATATTTCATCGAAAAAAAATGGAAAATATAAATTATATATGGTAAATTGGATTTAATCTCAATGATGAAAGAGGACATCATTTCACACATATTATATTGTGAACTAGTTCAAGGATGACACAAATCATCAGAGGATACTTCTGGAGGACTAGTGAGTTCTTCCAGTTTGAATAATAATGAGTTATCAAGTGTTAATTGTTGTATACTATGAGGTATAATGAGACCAATCTAAAAAAAAATTAATCAATATTTAATTTTAGTGATTCTAGTAAATCAACACATTAACTTGTATGCTCCTTGGATTATCATAGTATGGGTGAACTGATTAAAATTATTGTATCCCATTCATTATTTCTATTTTATTTTACATTTATGTGTGATAAAGAGAGAATATTGTTTTGTTTAATGATGAAAAAATGTCAATAATAGGGATTATTTAAATATGTCAATACATGGTTCACCCCCACCCATCTTATGTTATTTAACCACTTAGTTCGAACCAGTTGTATTAGATATAGCTTAAATTTAGTTAATCTATTTTAGTTGAATTCATGACCATAGTTCATCACAATGGAATTTTGATCATCGATGGTATTAAAATTATGTTTTTGAAAAATTATATGCAAACTACTTGAAATAATTAGTAATGTATGTTTATAGTTCTATTATTAATGATATTTTACGTAGTATGGACAACCTATTTTTATCAAAAGGAGACCAAAAATAACTTCATTATGACACCATGGGTATTGATGCTTTACAGAAAACATTACTCACCATAATCTGCGCAATAGTGATTCCCTGTAAATCCTCACCTGATTTGTGAGAAATATGATAAGTATCTATGATATTTATTCACATGTCTAATAATATAAATTGAAAGCTTCATGTAATAATTAAATATACATGAGGATCTGCCCAAATGAATATTTTGATACATTATTATATCGGGTAAATGTTATTATGAAGGATATGCGTGATCTAAGAGAAACACTCAATTTTTTGAAGATATTTATGTGAATATTGAAAATATTAAAACATTGGATTATTCTAGTAGTCTCATTGGTTGAGGATAAATATCCAAAAGAGATGGAATTGGATAGTCTTTATAGTAGTCTTGATTGGTATGAAATGAAGAATGGTGATAATGAGGCTATAAAAAGGTGAAGTTGACTATGGTGGTGTTCAAGGATATGAATTATCTCACTGAAGTGGATGAACAATAATAAGGATATTTTGATGAATTGATTTCATTTCATTCCTCAAATATGAATTTGAGAAATTTGATGTTCAAGTAAAACTTACACAATTTTTATTTTGATGTCTAAAATTTGGGAATCTGGAAAAAATGTTCTCAAAAAAATTTATCATAACAATGGGGATGATGGATTTCCCATCACAACTTATCAATACTATGTGAATGTTATGATAAAAACTACTAAAATTCTTCATGAAAAATAATAATCCTTAAAAAGTTAATAATGGCTTACAAGAAATAGAATCATAGGAGATCGAGGACTACAAAAACCTCAAATAATATTTTATCATAGTTTTTGTGGACGAGACATAGACTAATTATTAAAATGACGATGATGAAATGGAATTTAAAGATATAATTGATCTCTAAGATTATTTTTATGATAACCTTGAATAGATTTATTTTTGGAGAAAAATAAAAAATAAATCTAAGGGATTGGTTCTTGATTTCAAGCTCTATATGTTGTTGTTGGATGAAGAGATGATTCCTCTAAGGATGGAAAAAATGAATGATCAAAATATGAAATTCATTAGAGCTTAGAAAATAATATTATTTATTAGATCAAGTTTAATGAGAAAAATAACATCATTAATGGTTTGAAAGAAGTTTTAAAAATGGATTCAAATGGGTTGAAGAGCATAAGGGATAAGTATTTGATATATATAAAATAATATAAGGTCAATAGAGAATCATGACTCCCAGTATGAAAACTGAAAATCAGATAAGATGGATATTAGATAGAGTGTTGTGTAATCATTTAGATCTTGGTAAATACTTATGGGATTTGTGGAAAATCGTAAAGACACATTATAGTTATAAATTAATTAAAGGTTTTTATTGTAAACGTCAATATTTGTTAATTGATATTATGAAACAATAAACAAGTATTATGTTGATGGTTTATTTGCGTACAATGTGGAAACAAAATACTTTGATAACCAAAAACATCACAAGTGATTTTGTGAGAATATAGTATAATGAACCTCATTTATAGTTTTATTATTGTATAAATATGGAAGATTCTAAAAAAAATTTGTGTGTGTGAAAAAGGTATCGAAGGGTATAAGAGAAATGATTGAGGTAAAAAAGATGAATATTCCATGAATTCTTTTGATGGATGAAATTTTTGGTGTGGAGGTTTTAGATATATGGCTAGGTATTTCTCATAGACAATGACGATGGATGTTCCTTTGAAGAACCCTAATGGTCATATGAAATTACTCATAGAATTTTCAAGAAGCCTAAAAAATTGAAAATTTATTTGGAACATTGTAAGATAATGTTTTTCTATCATATTCATTGTAGGATCCGACATAATAATCAACAAAGGAAGTGATTTAATGGACATGTATCAATAATAAAATATATAATAAGGTGTTAGTTTTATATATTTCTATAAAGAAATCATATCATATTGGTGATTTGATCATTAAAAGTGGATCTAATTCCATTATAATGTAAAATAAAAATCATGTAAGAACAAATATGTGAAATAAGAAAGGTCTTATAATTTTTGGAAATGAATAATTACTAGAGATTATTGTCCCTATGAAATATAATTATAAGGGGAATATATGAGATACATGGATACTTTGGTTGATACAGTTTTAACTCAAAATATGCTATGTTTATATCAATTATGTGACTGAATGCATATAATGCAATTCAAAAATAATACATATATATTCTAGGTAAATGATGGGGTTTATTTAATGCATGGAATGTGGACCATGATGAATCTATACCTTTTCAGTCGAGAGGATGAATTGTTTTTTATCTATTAAGGAAAAAATATATTGTGGATTAAACTACTATACCATTTGATACAATTATCCATGGAAGATATAATTAAAAAAATGTAGAGATTTAGATCTCCCAAAATGGTCGTGTGACCATAAAAACACATGGTATTATTATTAGAAATGGTTGATAATTAAATAGATGTATGGTTTAAAATACATGAAGGAAACAAGGGTTCATTTACTATTTCATGTAGATCTGTATGAACCAATATTACCTAGATCCATTTATGGGAAGATATGTTACAATATTTTAATTGATAATTATAGTTGAACGCAATGGATTATGATCATCTCTCAAAAGGCTAAGTTTTTCAGTTTCATTACATAGTATAAGAGGATGATTGAATATATATTTGGGAAAAATTATAAAATTTTAGAATATTAAAGGCACAAAATTTACAAACATCTAGGTGATGTATTATCTCAAAAGACATGGGATAAATAACCATGTCCCAAAAGTGATATATCCTCAATAAAGTTTTGTATTTTATAGGAGGAAATGAATCATAAAGAACATGTCCAAAATAATTCACATTAAGAAGTACATACCAGAGAAGTTTTTTAATAAACAAATCATGTTACAGATCTACATTTACAACAAATATTTATTATGTATATGAGAGGAAGAGACTCTATATGAGATTTCGTATAGAAATAATCAAAAATTGATGTTCTTTTGAGTCTTTATAAGTAAGTGTTTCACTATCAATAAATAAAAAATCATTATGTGTATTCTCTTGATTATGGAGGGTTTTTCATAGGATAATCAGATCAATGAAAACATATAAATACTTCTATAAGTGGCTTGGATTTTTTTCATAATCTAATTCTATAAATTTTTTGGATAATGAGTAGAATATTTTAAAAAAATGATTAGTTTTTAGATTAAAGTGTTGAGTATGTTCGTAGATCAAGGGGGGATAAGGGACTAAAACAAGTTCATAACAAGATGTAGATGGTGATTAAAATGATGTTAGACTTTCATTACAATATAATCTTAAGTGATATGATTAAATTGGTTGGAATAATATCATTGTTGACTATATTAAACAATATTAAACAGTTAGAATATTAAATATACAAAAAAAACATTATTATCATAGGAAAATGCAAAAAAAAACAGAATAAAACATTAATAATAATAATTGGGTTCAAGAAATAACTAAAGATCTTAAACAAATTGATTATAATAAAATATAAGAGAATTGTTTTGGGGATTTTAATTAATAATTTCATTAGTCCCAAAATATTTCACCCTAAAGAAATTAAAATAGAATATTGATTTCTAATATGGAATGATTAGGGGTTATGGGATACTTTCATATCAAAGGCATTGACATTGATGGAACATCTTCACTTGTGGTAAGGTTTGAGACAATTGATCAATTTTTTCCATAGTAGTGAATTTAAAATTAAAGGACTTCAATAAGGATTCCAAATAATAAAATATAAATATATTAATTGGTGATGAATTTTACTTCAAAAAACCTTATTCTTTTCCTATTCATAAAGTTGAGAAAAAGTTTATTGAATGAAGAATACATTGTAGGAGCTAAACGATGAACTAAAATAATTATTTTCAAGACTAGATCAATAATATAATGTCATAGTTTCCATCACATAGAATATAATTAAAATTTCTTTTTCAAAAATTTAAATTATCAAAAGATGATGGTGATTGTATATGTTAAGGAAATAATTTTATCTGAATTGAATGAATCACAATGAAGTTAATTTTAAAAATTAATTAGGTGATCCAATCGAGGAAATAACAGTAGAGTGGTCCAATTATGGATCAATAGAGAGGAGATAATGTAGGAAGATGATATCCTTGAGATACATCTTACCCTCAAGGAGCCTAGCATGGCCGTGAAAGTAGTTAGGAGTAGGGTCAGAGAGGTCCTAGAGCAGGTTTTGGTATGTTTCAATCTTTAGTGTTTCCGGTGTTAGGCGATCCAGATGTCATTTGGGGTACCCTATCCCTATTTTCTACTTGGTTTCTTGTTTTTTGTTGAGGAGATATGTGCTCATTTATATCACCTACCGTCATTTAGGCTTTAGGACTTTAGGAAGATTGGCTTCCTATCCCCTCAAAATTGACTAATCTAGTTAGAGGTTGAGCTAACTTGTATAAAGTATGTAGAGACTATGACCTAGTGATATGGGAGCATATCTCTTGGGGATATTTGTTTTTATTACGATTATATCCATATGAAATCATCATTATCAAGAATTGGTTGTATTTGGTGTAGGCTATCATGGACTTCTTCAGGAGGCATGTTGTGTTCAATTATGCTGATGGAGAGCAAGTAGTTCTTTTTGGTGAGTGATACCCTAAGATGGTTAATATGTGGGTTTTATCTTTATCATATTTTATGGATGAGTTGATGTTGAGTTCATCAGATGTTTAGTTGTTGGTGTTTCCCTATGTTGTGGGAGAGTACAATAATGTGTTTCCATAAGTGTTTGTAGGGATACCCCTTTATCGAAGATCAAGTATGGGATTGAGCTACAGACTGATGTTCCACCTATCTAAATGTCTCTATATAGGATGGTTTCTTCTAGAGTTTATAGAGCTGTAAGTGTATATTGATGATCTATTGAGGTAAGGTTTCTCAATCCAAGTGTGTCACATTAATGAGTACATGTTTTTTTTATAAATAAGGATGATTGAATTTTGCATCTCAGTATCAATTTTCATTTCTTGATCCAGGTGACAATGAATAACTACTATAATATTCCAAGGATTAAAGATTTATTCGATCATTTGAAGGTATAAAATTGGATCTTTAAGATCAAATTTTGGTTTAGCTGTCATTATATGTGGGTGAACGATGAAGATGTTAAGAAGACAACTTTCCATTTTCATCATGGGAAATTTAACTTCCTTATGATGTTTTTCACTGTAAAAAATTCTCCATAAATGATCTTGGGCTTGATGAACATTGTTTTAGTATAGTTCAAAGTTACAATCTTCACGGACCTGATTGATGACATGCATGTGTACTCCACATAATAGGAGGGTAATTAAAAAAATTTATGTCATTTCACGAGCTGATTATTATGTTCATATATTTTTGAATTTGAAGAAGTGTGCAATTAGGGATAGTGAAGTTTATTTTTGGGGGCATTTCATTTCCTAGTAGGGAGTAGCTATTGACCGTGTTAATATATATGTAGTTATTTCTTGGGTGGACCATTGGATAGTGGGGTAGGTTCAATGTTTCCATGGCCTTGTAGAATATTATAGGAGGTTCATAGATGACATATCTCGAGTTGTGACACCTTTATAAGCTTTGACTAGAAAGGATCAGGTGTTATGGTGGAATGAATAGTGTTATGCTTATTTTGATACCTGAATGAGAAATCGATCAGCACTATAGTTCTTTTTTATTCTGCTTAGGAGGATTAGTTTATGTTTTTTCTTATTTTTCAAATCTTATCTTGGGATTCATTATGATTCAGTAGAGATAATTTGTATATTATGGGTCTCAGATGTTATGTCATCATGACTATAACTATGCCACCAATGATATTGAGCTAGTGGTAGTGTTATTTTTATTTGAATTCATGGAAATGTAACCTCATCAGCATGCATTTTTGGTTTTTTACTGACCATACGAGCCTGCAGTATGTCGTCTCTCATTTGTACATGAACTTGTTCCCTAAATGGTGAATGAAATTATAGTGGGATTATGAAATTGATATTTATAACATGCTAGGAAAGGGAAATTTTATTTCTAATTTACATAGTATAAAGAAACATAGTGATGTTGTACATGAATTTTAGGATTCATTAAGAATGATGGAGGAACTCTCAGTCATGCATCATGACATGGGAGTGGTTGGATGGAGAGGATGACTTTTTCCCGATGAAAGTGCAGTCATATTTGGATTAAAAGGTGGAGGAGTCTTAGTAAGTGGATTATTATTTGTATGTCTACAGAGTCATAGTTTTTTTGTGATGCCCTTGATCATTTTTATAAGTAAGGGAAAAAACATGCAATGTTATAGGGAAGGTTTTTTGTTCCTTGGACAATATGTGTGATGGTTCTCTGTGAGTGGAAATGTTCTCTTTTAGAGGTACATCTTATCATGAAAATGATATAATGAGAACCGAGATGTCATTTTTACTATCCTAAGTTAAATAATTATAGTGAAGAGTGTGTTTCTTAATGTTTGGTATATCTAAAGTTGAAGGTAGAGCACTATGATCGATGTGGGTTCCTACATCCTATAGATGTTCCATAGTGAAAGTGGGAGGACATCTCGATGTGATTAATTACTAGATTACCTCATGATATGGTGGGATAAGAATTTACATGGGTGAAATTGGATCTTATGACAAAATGAATCTATTTTATAGAGATCAGGGAGTCAAGAACAGTGGATATTTGTCAAAAATATATTTTTAGTAGGGGGTTTGACTCCACATATTCTTGATGGTGATCATCTTTGATTGGGATCCTCGTTTTACCTCCATGGTGTAGAGAGGTCTCCAAAATTCTTTTGATTCTCATTTATACCATATAACTACTTTTCATCCACATAAAGAGGGTTAGATAGAGCAGACCATCCAAACTCTTAAAGTCATATTGAACTCTTGTGTTCAAAATTTTGGAGGTTCATTGATGAGGAATTCTTCCCTTTGTTTTTTTTTATTACAATTTTAGTTTACATCACACTAATGTTATTTTATTGTATAATTATTTTTATGGTCGACCATTCTATTCTATATCATTATAGATTAGGTTCGGAGAGGTAGAAATTCTAGGGAAGAAATTGGTAAAGAATATGATAGAGATGGTTATAGTAAATCACAAGAGGATTAAATGAGTGTTGGGTCATCTAAAAGACAATGTCGATCATGGGATGAGACCTATTGAGTTTGATTATGGATATCATGTACTCTTGAAAGTGACCCCTCATCATGGGATGTGAAGATTTTGTCATTGGAGTTCACTATCTCCCCAATTTTTGGGCCTTTAGAGGTGTTGACTCATGTTGGATCCATGGGGCATTATATACCTCTTCCCCCAAAAATGAGGTGGATACACAATTTTTATCACATATTGTAGCTCCATATTTATATTCATGATGAATCTCATGTCATTTATTGAGGAAAGATCAATTTTGATTATGATATGATCGTAGAGGGATAGCTAGGGTGATCCATGACTACCAAGACAAGGTGTTGTAAAGGTGTGTTATTCCCTTTCTCACGTCTTGTGGAGGAATAGTGGAATGGAGGATAACGCCTATGAATATTCGGCATAGATTCATGATTAGTACCCCAAGTAATTTTATCTTTTTATATTATCTTGTTACACTATTCTTTTTATGATGTTAGTCTTTTTTGGTTTATGATATGGTATCTTCATGTTTCTTGTCGTGGGTTTACTTTTTTTTGAGATATTAATCCCCTACAATGGTGTTTAAGAGTTTTTGTTGTTTATTGCGTGGTCATACATTTATTTCTTCTGAGCGAGGTTGTTGAGCTCGTATGGTGTATGACATTGGAGAGGTATCTCAATGGTATGTTTTTGGATGATAACTTTTCATTTCCTCTCTAGTTTGGTTTTAGATTCTCGAGGATGAGAATTGTCTGAGTGGAATCTGATGTAAGGTCTATATACCATGTTTTCCAATACTTTTTGAGTTCCCAAAGAAAGTGGATCTTAGAGGAGTCTTGAATGTGGTCAATAGGGGTTTGGATATAAAATTTTGGAAGAAGGGAGTTTATATGCTATTTAATTGGGGTTCACGAATTTTTTAGGGCTGGTTCATGACATATAATTAATCAAAGTTAAATAATAAAAACATGAAAGATTATTTTTTTATAACTAAGCCCAAAATATTACATGATGTGAAAGGGTATTAAAAGATATGTAAATATATAATGTTTTATATCTTTAAATATATTTAGCCTCAGGTTTTTGACCATCCCTACAGCCAGTGGCTCTCCTACTCCCATTTCTAGCGATCCAACATCCCTCTCCTTTCAATTTAGAGATTACTTCCATGGGTATAAATCTATAGCCTTCCACATTCGATTGGTGGCGATATGTGGCTATCCAAGTTCTTTCCTCATTTTTTTTATATAATTTTACCCCAAATTGGAATTTTTTTCTCCCATATCATCTCTACATGATATTTTGTTTGATCTCCAATGTTTCAAATTGGGTTTATTGATTTTGATTGTGCGTTTTTTCCATGAAGTTCTTAAATTTATTTAGTTCTTGTAGGAGATTTGATTTTAGATCTGTAATGTGGTATGTTCTCAGGTAAATAATGTAGATGGATTTGATGTAGGATATATGTAACTTCTCTTTTAGTTATGTGAAATAATAAATTGACCAGGATTTATCCCTTTGGGAAGAAATGAAATTAACATAACAAATATTTATCTAGATTAATGAAATTGTATAGTGATCGCATGTTAGTGATTTTGTTTCTTGTACTATGACAAGAGTTTGCCTCTTGATTTTCTATAGAGTGTGATATCTATGAATTTATTTTTTCATATTTTTTATGATGCAAAATTGGTAACTAATGTAAATCAGGAATTTATCGATAATTAATTGGATTAAGAATAAAGAGAAATGTTTAATGAATCTAGTTATCGGTGTAATATGATGATTGAAAAATTGATTCACATTACATGTTAATTATTTGTGTTTATTTAATAGACTAATAGTATTTATAATAACGTGAATCATGAGATTACATGGTGTTGATGGTAAATAATGTGAAATGTTTATTACAAATGGTACTTATTTAGGGTTCTTGATACCAAATAAATTCTATGAGACTATTTTTACTTTGATATCATCTCACATATTAATACCGTGGGTTGATTGTAGTTGGAAGATGTTAATAAATGAATTGGTTAATTAAAGATTTAATAAGAACTAGTTGAGTGATAAATATAATATTCTAGGTCATGAGTTTTCCATTTTCTTAACATGGCCATGTGGCTTGTTATAGAGAAGTGAGAGCTTGTTTTCAAGAGAAGGTTAAATTCCCTGTTTGTGGGCCCAATTTCTCTTTTTATTGCTTATTTGTTCTTACTACATTAGGATGGTCTCTGGATATGGGACTAGGGATATGATCCTGTTATAGAAAATCCAAGAGGTTTTATGAGTGATTTGGGGAAGGGATGCCCAAATGTGATGTGATCTTGGGATGACTAGGATTGGGATGGATGTTGTGATATTTGGGTAGAGAGTCCTGGATGATGTGGTGTATTTTGATTCATGTGATAGAAAGATGCATCAACATAGGAATGTAAGTGTTGGGAATGGATCTAAATGGGGTTGATTGGTATAATATTGGCATACTAACTAATGAGAAGATGAGAGCTAGTATACACTATTGCAAATATATTTAATAGTCAATGGTGGTTTTCATATTTTATCATCATTCCATACCCCACTACATAAGGAAACTATAGGTGATTTATTGCATATTTTCTCCTATTTGTAGCTTATTATTGTTTTCCAAGACTAAATAGATATGGAATGTTGGGAATAATGAATAAAAAAGATTAATCCATGTGGTTGGTTAATCATTGAATGCAATTTAAAAATATTTCAATCTTGATTTACTATGTCCTTGGATTGGACTTATTACTGTAGGTTAGGACATTACTCAAATGCTTAATTTAGTGCAATATAATATAATGATAGAATGTTGTTATGATTATTTATGGATAATTAATTAATTAAAATAAATTAAATTTCTCAATTAAAGGAATTAATTAATGTTGTACTTTTTAATGTTTTTATCCATATAGGATGTCTCATATCAGTTATGGTAGTTGGGAGTTCATGAAAAGTAAGATACAGTTGAGTCTAAGAATAGGTTATTCCCCTAGTATTGTTGTGAGTGATATTATATCATGTATATTCTATGATTTATAATACTTCCCAGCCCAGGTTGGTTAAGTAGACTATCATCTAGTTAACTATGGGGGTGTTTTTGCCAATACACAAGTGGGAGGATGGATGAATGGCTACCCCCTCTGTCCCCACTAACATATCTTCCTAGCTACTTGTGTTTGTATCCATAGTGGTTTGTTGTTCAATATATTTTTGTGAAGGTATTTGATGCCATGAGTTTATTAAACACACATGTATTACTAGATATAGTATATGAAGGATACTTATAGGCATGATGTGTATAGGATTCTAGGTATTGAGGGTCTTACATTGTGTATAAGATATAATGGATTGATTTATAATACCTTATTCTTGATATACACTATACGGGTTGTAGTGGCTCACAAAAACCACATGGAAACTATTTGGATTTTGATATGCAATGGTTTTGTGATATAATTCATGAGGTGCATGTGGTGGATCCCTAACAAGGAGTATTCATGATGGATTTCTTTTGGAGAGAGATACATAGGACATGTGATGTTTGGGAAAACTAGAAAACCATGGGGTAATAGACAGAAGGTTACCTATATGATTTACAACTAGATTATATAATATCTTGTATGAGAAATTGTGTGTGATTTGGGAATCATGATGTTGGGATTTTAGTATAGCTATTCAGTTGATTAGTTAGTTTCAGTGTTGTTCAATGTGATTTATAATGATTTCTTAATCATTTTCCAATGATTCTCCTTTGAGGATCCTTTTTAGTATAGTTTTATTCTAAAAATATTTATCTATAAAATATTTTTTAATTTAATTAGATAAGGTTTTATATTGGGATAGATATTACTAGCTCGTCATTGTGCATGATCGGTTTGGGCATCATAGTCGCTCTCGTCTTTACCTTTTTGGTACTTTTAGTTTTCTTTTAGTTGTTTAGTATTGTATGAAATTTCATTTTTTCACATGTATTTTATTATATATATATATATGTGTGTGTGTGTGTGTGTTTTCTTTAAAATGTGTTGGTTGTTGTATAATTCTTATATTTATTTCTTGTATGTTTCTATTTGAGGGTAATTCCACCCATATGCATGTTTATCATACCCTCAATGCTAGTCACAAACCTGGGGCCATCTGGAGGTGGGACTCAGGTACTAACCGTATCTCTCCCCTTATTTCTATATCTTTGTTGGGAGGGGGTCGTGAAATTTGTGAATTCTACCCACATTTCCAATGTGGGATTCCCAATTATTTATCCACCTCATCAATCAAAACATTCAACTATGTGGGTTCCATTAAAAAACACATAATTATCAAATTATAGGAATAAAAATATTACAATCCCCCACTTTTATTTATACATATTAGTTATCCGTACCATAAGGGAATAATTATACATTATAAATGTATCTTTCAATTTAAACTATTACATAGTTTAAATATCTCAATATATTATCATATATATATGTTTTTAAAACATTAAACATGTTAATTTTTTAGTTAAACCATACATATAATGATATTTTCATCCAACATATCATTTTATATGACATTTATGGTCATGTTCTTATTAACTTCTCATAAACTCTATAAAGAGTTCACCCATTAACTCCTATTAGAAGAAACACCACTTCTAGTTTATATTATGTATAATATTAAGATTTGATTCCATTATTAGAACACATAATTCATTATGTACTGTTATTTTTTACGAGTTTATTTCTCCTTCTCTAGTTATAACAGACAATATTGACACCAAGTAGTTGGGGGTATAATTTTCAATATCAAAAATCATCTGTGAAACTTTCATTACCCAATAAAAACATTTATTATTATCTACCTAAAGAAAGTGTTGGGTTTAAATTACATAAATGATTTATTATATGTTTTTAACACCATATATTTATTAGTCCCATGAATGATATCTTTCGATAGGGACTTTGTAAATGGATCTGTAATGTTTTTACAAGATCTCATGTAGGCAATTTTTTGGGTACAATCTTGTAACAATTTTCATGCATAATCGCATATCAAATATAAATATCTAGACTATCAGTTGTATATGAAACTGAATTCCCTTAATAAAGTTTCTTCACTAGCATATCTAAATGATATTTGAGGAATTGGACAAGGTCATAGTCTAATATTCAATAATAGATTGTTAATACATCCAACATCCTTTCCACATGTCACAAAGTCAATAAACTAATACTCCTGGGTTGAATGTGAAATAAAGGTTTGTTTATTTCTCTTCCAAGAAACATCATATCCTCCAAGAGTAAACAACCATAAATATTTATATTGGTTATCACAAATTCTGGTAATTCCACTAACATTAGTGTATACATCTAAATCATCACATAATCATTATATTATAAACTTAAATCCTCGGTCCTTGTAAAGAATCCAAATATTATAATTATACATCTTCAATGACCCATACCAAAATTATTTGTATATATAGTAATTTTACATAAAAAAATTAAAATCATGTCTAGTTTAATTTATTTCACTAATTCAATAATAAATTTCACCATCATAAATATGTTTTACTACATCTCTACTTGAATTTATGTATAGTTTAACACTAGAATCAAATATATTATTTTATTCTTTATTACTAGGATGATCATATTCATTTTATGTTTTTCCTATGTGACAACACTATCAAAAATAATTACCCCCCAATTTTTAATATTACATAAATACCTATAATAGTATCAAATACTGCATGGTTGATCATTTTAAACATTGATGACAAATAATTATTTGTCACATACAAAAATATTCTATTTGTTTCAAAAATTAATATATCATCCAATTATAAACACACAATTACACTATATTATTTTATAAATATTTAATAAAACATTTATGAGAATTGTTATTAGTAAATCCATTAGATATAATTATAAAATCAAATATCTCATTCCATTGATTTGATTTTTTTAAGGCCACAAACTGATCGAGATATTTTACAAATAATATTTTCATTACCTTGTCAAACAAACCCTCTTGGTTGTTCCATTTGAATATCATAATTTATGACTCGATTTAATAAGATAATTTTAGTATAAATTTTGTGGACATGAAAATGATTAATTGAAGATAATGAAAAGAAAATCAGTATTGATGTAATTTGAGATACATGATCATATGTATCAAAATAATCGATAAATTATTTATATATGAAACCATTAGAAACCATTAATGTTTAAAAATATTGAGTGTTTCCCTTATAAGCACAATTTATTCTGAATATCCATTTAGAATAAATAGATATTGAACTACTTGGTAAATATTTAATGAAGAAAGTATTCTTCACCATAATGTAATCCAATTCATAATTAATTACTTCTTTCTAGAGAGAAACATCTTTATAAGTGATAACATCTGTATATGTCTTTCGTTCATCTTTTGTAGTCTATTACATAGTGTAATTATTAAAAATATGATTATTTTGATATCCCACAAAAATAAAAACAATGGAATGTGGAGAAATAAAATCTGGATATTGATGTTTCTCTTTCCGAAGTCTTCTGCTCTATTTATGTTCAACTCAATAATCATAATTAGTCTCTACTATTGTATTTGAACAAGTTTGAGTACAAGAGATGGTTGTATGAATAACATCATCTTCTATATCATCATTATAAAAATTTATTTTCAAAAAACTCTACATCATGTGATTCAACAATTACATTATCTCCTAAATCCACAATTCTATTTGCTTTGATATTTTTTTCATATCCAAAAAAATAAATTTAATTGACATTTGTACAATTTTAGTTTTTAGAATTAATAAAACTAGAGTAATATAAACACCCACGAACATTAAAATATAAATTATTAATTCATCTACCATTCCAAATTTTATAAAGGGATAACTTATATTAACTAGTGGTAATCCTATTATTAATATGAAATTCATCGAAAAAATTTCAACCTCACAGATTTAGTGGTATCATAGATTTATTAATCACAAAATTTACTATTTCTAATATAGTAGGATTTTTCTTTTTATGCAATCTATATTTTGTGGTGTATAAGGAGTAGTACATGGATTAATTATACCATTTTTTTAGCAGAACTCATTAAACACATTCATAATGTATTCCCCATATCTAACTGAGTTTAAACATTAATATTTCTATTTGATTGGTTTTCCACTTCATCTTTATACATCTTCAACCGATTAAAGGATTCATCATTTTTTCGAAGAATATATTGACTTAAATATATACTACATTCATCTACATAAATTATAAAATACATTTTCCCCTGTGATTCAATAATCCATTTAATTCAAAAATATAAAAATGTACTAATTATAATATATTAGAATTTATTTCAACACTTTGATAGGGTTTCTTATATATTTTAAATTGTAGAAATTGTTCACATTTAAAAAATTTACTTCCATGTTTAATTAGTTTTAACATCTTTATAACTATTAACTAATTATAATTAACATGGGATAAATGTTCATTCCATTAATTAGAGGATTAGATCAATTAATAAGAATATTAAATCAAATTATTATTGTAAATTTGATACATTGCATCATTTGAGTACCCCATCTCCACAATAATACCTCCCTTTAAAAAGATAACCTTTTCAGATTTGAATGAATCCTGAAATACCTTCTTAAATTTAAGAAGGAAAGAGACTAAATTATTTCAAATATATAGTATATACAACACACTAATATTAGAGAACATATACATAAAAGTGAATTCTGTTCCTATAGTTCCTTATCTACTTTCAATGATGCATCCATTAATTCCAAGTTGTACATGCTTCGAGATAGTACAATCATCATATGTAATAATCATGAAACTATCGAATAACACATGAATCATTTTTCAGAATCAAGTCACAATACCATAATCATTTAAGTAATATTTACATTATATATCATTGATACTACATTATATTCAGTTAGAATATTTGTATTGGTTTTACCAATATTTTTTAATAGTGAAAAAACCTTTCAAAATTCTCAATTTTTTTCACAGACAAATCATTATATTTTATTCATGAAATGATTTCTTTCATCTAGAATTTCATTTTTCTTTTTGACATGTAAGAAAGATTTTGGATGTTTCATTCCATCAATTATATTAATCATTTTATCAAATTGTGATGAAATACCCTTGTATCTAAACATTGATTTTTCCTTATTGTGGAGAAGATTTTTTAATTATTCAAATAAAATTATCTCACTATTGTAATGATTGATTTTCCAAAGTCATTTCATATAGGTGGTATTATATAAATAATTTCACCAACATGGAATGTTTTTGTTGTATTAATCGTAAAGAGAATAAGTTTTTATACAATAATTAGACCTCATGAACATGATCACACACTAGATTGTTATCAACCATTTTGAAATTATTATTCTTTTCAATAAGAAATCTATTGGATCCTTTCTCCTTGGTATTGTACTTGAACAATATTTCATCCAATATATATTTAGAAGACTTCAATTTCAAAAAAAATTCTTAAAGAAAATATTGATAAGGTGTTAGAAATATGTCCTTCACATAAAGCATAATCATCTTCATGTTTCTCATTCATTACCTGAATGTGATTGAAATTATTCTCGTTAATGGGTGTACCACTAGGATTTAGGGTATGATAAATAGGAATGGGATGAAGGTATAGATCTAGGATGTTAAAAATATGTAACATAATAACAAAAAATGGAATCTCTTCCTACTACCAGGTGAAGTTGTTTCAATCAAAATGGATAATATTAAACATATCCTTATTGATCACTTTATGGTATTTTGATTTAAATATCTAGGTTCTTAATTATTCAAACCCTTTTGATCAATGGAAAATATGTATGAAAATGGATAGTATAAATCTAATCTCGATGCATGAATTTATTTCACTCTCAATAGGGTTTTATCCACCCCTAATTGTTAGTGAAAAGTTCTTAATGGATGTTTACCTTGAGGATTTCACCAATATTTAGAAAAATATGAACACCAATTTTTGACATCCCTATAACACCAATATTGAAATGATTAGAAGATGATTTTTTTGGATTGAAGAAGAATTAACTATAGTGAACCTAGAATTATTAATTAATGGATAAATATTAGTGTGATTCAGACTGATTTGATCTAGCCATATTTTAAAGAAAACACCTATATTTGAATGAAACGTGATAACTCCTAGAGGGGGACACTAGATCAGATTTAAAAAAACTGAAATCCAACTATTAGTACTAATCACATAATTATTTATTTTAAAACAATTTTATAATTTATATATATATAATATATATATATAATCATTTTCTCTGAATACATATATTTCAAAATGCTTTTAAATAATTTTACAATATATATTTTTTAAGGGAATCCACAATTCAGAAATCCCCATTTATAAGGGAAGAGCTTTGTGAAATATACTCAACTCTAGTGGGTATTTCCCAAAGACATGTCCATATCATTAGTCCAAACATACCACTAAGTGGGTCCCATTAAAACTAATTTTATTTTATGAATTTTATGAATAAAAATATAACAAGATAAATTGTGTTCTATTTTCTATTGTTGTATATATATAGAACAAGGCCTCATCCCAAACAAAAAAAAATTCTGTTTATTATGGACTTTTTGGGGTATTTATTATTATTCATATATAGAATATATGAATTAAATCTTAAATTATACTATAACTTGAATGTAAAGCAATATAATATAACGTATCTCCTATCAATCAACTATCTCAAGTGGAACCATGAATCATGGTATCAACATCCCCTATAAACCCACTTCTAATATATCATCCTCGAGGATACGTATCTGGAAAAAAATATTCTAAAAAACTCAAATTGTATCCAATGTTGATGAACATTAGAATTTTGATGCCTCTACCTGATAGATATCCTATTTTGAATTAGTATAATCCTCATCAGAGTATCTAGATCATCTTAGAATATGGGTAATCCACTATAATTAGATATATATCAATTTATGAATGATATGGTTTTATTAATTTGACTTAAGTACCAACGTCTCATTGAATGATTTTATAATATTTTAAATTATATCATGGTGAATGACCCAAGTGTATTCCAACATCAATTTTTTGTAGAAAAATTTACTCATGTTTATGTATTCGGGGTTGATTAAATTTTTGAGGAAAATTTATTTTATTGTTTAATTAATGAGTAAATGTTATATTTAATGGAGGATGAAAAGATAAAACTAATAAATGTATTTCAAAATACTCCACTAGTGTTTTGTTGGAGCCCTACTAGTGTTTAAATGGGGTTGGAAGTATCATAGATGTTACCTTATATCAGTATAGTTTTTATAGGGCATGATAAAATAGTTGTGTCCTTTAGATGTTTTTTTGGTCTAATTAATAGTTTTATAATGATGTATAATTGGTCCTTGTTTTTGAGGATTCAATTAAATCCCTGGTAATCATTCCTCAGAATGATATGAAAAGGGAACTGCCATCCCATTTTCATATTTTTTTTCTTCCCTTCAATTGGACTTCTTCTACATAATGAGGTAGATCGATATGTTTTCTTTGGTTGTGGCTCCATAAAATTGTGAGTGTTATTACGTATAGTTATGTTTTCTATTTATAAAAACATTATGGTTTTATTTTTGAAATATATACTCATGGTCATATATTTTATGTTTTTTTGAATGTGAAAGCTTTGGGATGGTATTATTAGATTATTTTCTAAAGGGATTCAAACTTAAATGATATTTTATATTAAACTAACCATCAGATGAGTATCATATAAATTTTATCTTACCTTTTGGGTGTTTATCGTGGTAAAATATTGGAAAAGTGGTACAAAAAATGTAACTAAGCTAACCAAATTCCCAAAATACATTCTCGAGTTAAATCATCACACAATCAAAAGTGAATTATTCGATCATGAGTGGTAGAAAAATAGGGTCATGGGATACTTCATAATCGTTGGGGATTATTTTTTCTAAAATAAAATAAATATTTATATATATATATATGTGTTTTTGGGGGAATAATGGCATCACACAAATCATGAATCTAAGAAAATTTCAACCCCTAGGTGTTGGATCTTAAATCCAATAGAAACTCACCTATAGTTTTCTTGCACAGCAGGCATTCTAGGCGTCCTCAGAAAAAGTACAACAGAACAAAGGAACCTTGTATGGACCCTAAATCAATAGGAACAATGACTTTTTTAACAATCACACATGCATACAAACCAAAAAAATGAGAAAACGTAAAGAATAATGTTGATTTACATGGTCCATATATTCACCCAACATCAATTGTAGATCACTGTATTATATATATATATATCCCAATTTAAAATGATTAATATTTATTAAATTTTAATCCACCAAGATAACTTTATAAAATAATCACCTTACACATTAATAGGTGGTCCCACACCATATTTAAAATGGGATCCATTAAATGAAACTAGTATCAAAGACCTCCAAGATTTATAGGCATCATTTTGTTTAAAAGAGAAACCATATACGTCTTATATAGGTACTAAAAAATGTGGCTAAATTTGTTGAAGCGTACAAATCACCACCTCCCCGAAACCCATCCTCATTTAGTGTTCTAAATTCTACAGAACCAACCCTTTCATCAGAATTTCATCATGACTATTCAACAGAGGATTAAATTATTCACTGCCAATTTATCCTTATAGTGAATTAAATACTAAAATTATATTATTATTAAATCCATATTCTTGATTATGATTTATAATCCTAAAAATATCCCACTTTAATATTTATTCAAGGATCTCTAGGAAACCTCCAAAACTAAAACAAAAATGAACATCTCATCCTCTTTCCACATACTTACAGTGGCCTCGTCCTCCTTCCAATAACCACAATCCCAGTGCGGTATGGTGATACATTACAATTTCATGGATTATATACTTAGTGGACATTTAATCCATATTCTCCCCCCCAACAATCTACCAATCTTTAACTATCTATCCCCAATAAATATTTGGATGTAGTGGTATTTGGGGTTGTTAAATATAGTCCATGAATGATGTTTTGGTTTTTTCTCTAATTGAATCAATATATTCTTATCATAACAATGAAAAATAAATTATTTATTCCTCTTCAATCCCATAAATAATTTTCTTTGTAGTCCATATCTTTTGGAAGTTCTATTACAATAACATTTGCGGCCTCTATAGTAGAGAGTGTAATTACAATCAGCAACATAGACATCCAACTAATATATATTCATACAAATTGAAACCAAAATTACATTATACTATTTTTTTTGTTAGAATCAAAACTAAAATCTACCACAACTTACAATATTTATGTTTCATGTAACACCCCATATTTTGAGTTATTTATTAATTTTATTTTGTATTTTATGTTATGGAATGATTGGATTAAACCATTATAAACTTCATTATATTTTTTGGTTTTTTTGGAGAAGGATTAATTGGAGAAGAAGTTTAGTATATTTAGGGTAAAACATTCATATTCCTCAAGAAACAATTCATGGTATAAAGGGAATTACATAGAAAGTGAAAATTTTTGTCAAACATGTGCGACAACCATGTAACTATGAAAAAATTTGGGATAGTGTCAATTCACATAGATGATGCATAATCTATGAAACTGTGAGTCAAAACCCTGAAAAATCATTTTTATATCCTACAATTGGATTTGAAACCCAAAATAGCCCTGCAATATATCATGTTTTTAGTTGACCTAGGCCCTCGAACCTCTGCATTCCTCTATGTGACTTTAATGATCTTCTTATTAGAGTTTGGATTCCTAAAACAAACTGGTTTAATACTTCATTAAATATTTTCATTAATAATGATGTTTTATTATTATATTATTATTCCTCATCAACATGACACCTGTATGTGATAATTTCCTATGTGTAAATGTCATGCTAAAAGGTATTTGAAATTATCCTCTATGGTAAGAATCTAGAGGTGAAATGACATTATTATTTAATTTTATTACATGTCCAAATGTTTTTGTTTGATATGGGAAAAATATATAGGATATTAGGGGCAGAAAGTTTTCAATACAATGAGAAATATTCTCATGGAGTTATCCCTTCATTAATTTCTAATATATAAGGTTCTGAGAAAATTGCAATTAATAGGATATCAAAATTAATTTTTATAATTTGTTGTAACTATATACAAACATGTGTATTTATCTATATACATTATGATTATCATTAATGGATATCATAACACACATACATTGATATATTGATGAAAAATGTGAAGAAATATTCTCATGGAAAGGTAGGATACATGGGCTCCATCATGAGTGATATTTCATTAATAGATAATGTGAGAAAGGGTTTATCCCTTTTTTCTACAATAGATGTTCATATCCCAAGACCTTCGATGAGAATGAAAATTCCCACAGAAAACCATGGAAAATGTGTTCGATGGGTGATTTCATTTTTAGGAAGTCTCAAAAAGAGTCTTTGAGCATTTACGTTGTTACATTAACATGTAATCTTCTTTATTAGAGATATCACAATAAGACGATTAAATTACACGCTAACCATTCAGATGAGTTTGAATGTCATTATGATATTTATATATTTTTATATGGGATCCTTGGAGTGTTTTGAGGCAGTAACCGTAGAATTTAGGTTTTTATGCCAAATTCAACTGAGAAAGAGTCCTATAGGGTTTTATAATAAGTGTATCCACAATCTTAGTTCAATTAATGCAATGAATTTAACTAGTTAGAATAAATGAGATTAATTTAGTTTGGTCGATTTCCATAATTTAAACTGATTTTATTCGAAGGAATATGTTATTTAATAAAAATGATAAATATTATTTTATATTTTTGTAAAATATATCATTCTTTATATTTATCAAATAATAATTAATTTACATTGATTTAATTAAATAGTCATTATTCAAGGATCAATAAATATAGATGATTGATAAACAACTGAGACTTATTTTCCAATTACAAATGAATAATTTTATTTAGTTGGTTAATATCTTGACATGTTAACAAATTATTAGTATTATTATTAATATTATTATTATTATTAAGGGACATGGGGACAACTAGGAATTATATTTATAGATAGTGGTTTGTATAAGATTTCCAACCCTGAACCTGCCATAATAAATATCTAATTTTGAATACTTCATTACTGACTTTTAGTGCACATAATAGAGAGAGAGATACTTTCTCAACCCATGGAATAAATTATCTCTTCCTCCTCACACATGATATCAAGATAACATTTTGAGTTTTTCCTCCTTCGAGAAGAAGACTGATGTGATCAATAATGAAGAATGCATGTGATCATGATTTTATTTTCTAGAACAAAATGATTCAATGGGAAAACAAAGAGATAATGGATTACATGTGGATCATACCTAGACTTATTCTACACTTGGATATTTCATCGCAAATGATGGTACAAAAAGATCTATCTAATCATATCATCAATGAAATACTAATTACAAGATGATGTAATTCTATATCTTCCTATAAATTAATTAGTAATTTAATGTGAGTATCATCTAATTCAGGTTTTGGTATTTAAATATTATAAAGTAATATACATTTTTCATTCTATATAATTCCTTAATCTATTAAAGAAACGTTAACATATGGTTGATAACTAAGATCTGAGACTCTCATACAATCAAATGATGCTTCTTCTATTCCTCATAATTTTAAGTTATATTAGAGTGGAGACATGTTAAATTTATAATTATTTATTATTTATTGATTGTTTTCATGTGGTCATGTTTTATTTTACTTGAAATGATATATTTTGATATCATATAATCACCATCTATACCCTTTATTCAATCTTTATAACATTACTAGTAATTAGTTAATGATTAAAAATGAAGAATCATTCTATTCATAGCATATGAAGGTTCCACAGGCTATGCCAAGACAAAACTAGAGTTTAAGATGTGTAATTTCTATTTAAATTTCTTTTACTATAGTTTTCATGTATGGATATCCCAATAATGTAAGATGGATTTGACATAATAATATCAAAGATCTGATAAAACTAGATTAGCAAGCTAAACCAAATAGGCTGGAAAAAAACATGAAGAACAACCTATCGTGTAACCACTATACATGGCGTTTGGTTCTAATTTCATCATGTCTAAAAACAGAGGGATTTCCAAGCATTCCATATAGGGGATTCAGGACCAGGGTACTAACATGCCATTAAATAATGATGTTACATTCCACTTATTCCTTGTACGTGCCATGTACCTCGAATATGTCCATGTTTTGAAAAATCGGCAAACCCTAGGCATGTACTATATACAGAAGTTGGAGATATTAGACACCATATACTATTTTTTCACATCTTGTTGTCTTCTGAAGAGAGTGTGATGAGTTTTCACATAGAAAAATAGACAGAAATAATTAAACCTAAAAAAAAGATTTTATGAACCAAACGGTGGTTCCATCCAACCTGACACTTGACCCAATTCAGGGTATGGTTTGAAGGGTATTCTTGATCCCCATATAATGGAAACTATTTCATAGTTATCAAAAATATTATTTGGGAATTATTTTACCTATTAAATGGCCATAATGACCAAAAATAATAAATAACTCAATAAATGATGATCATAACCAAGTTTCAAAATTTTTTATATACAATGATTACAACATCAACTTAAAACCAAAATTACAACAATATAATAGGATGAAAAAATTATCCCAAAAACCTCCATGGAATAAGATATAAAACACCACGAATCAACCACAACCAACAAATATAAGATGTGGAACACTTGCAACCAGATCCACCATCACCACCACGACACATCTTTCCTTTACCTAGGTCATACAAAACAATGTCTACATACATTTGAACGTGTATATATGATGTGATCCAAACACCAATCTGATGCCACCTAAAAGTGTGATTAAATTATATAACAATAAAAGATGAATTAATAAGAAAATTTCCAAAAGAATATTTTAATCATTAATAAGAAACAAAATATGTAAAAAGTTCTCATGTAACAATTTTTATAGAAAACAATTATTACAATAAGATTTCATAAAATAAAAGTGTAAACATATTCTACCATTTACGTAAGGATATAACTACATAAAATATGAAATATTTCACAAGAGAGAACCCAAGGAATATCCTTATAGGTAGCTAGCAATTGTGGGACCCTATGAACCTTGTGACTCAGTGATCAAAATCCTCCAACTCACTACCAAAAGAGTTCACTTTCATAATCCATTACAGGGAATCCCATCCAAAAATCTAATGAACTCTATATCATTATCCAAAAACCATAAATGTTCCCATATGTGAGGCACTAGAGGGGATCGCATCCCAATTTATTGTGTTATTTGATCATATCTCATGTTTAGTAAGTGTTGCAATCGTCAATCATACTAGATGAATCCAGGCCTTATCCACTTCTTAATAAACTAGTTTAGTAGTTCTAGTTATCCGACATAGATATTGAGGTTTCCCTTTATTCTCGAATTTCATTTCACATGTAAAATAAATAAACACTTTCACATAAACATGTAAATAATCAAAAGAACATATGGAAATCACCACTTTCTGATGTTCATATTTATAAAATAACCAAAATCCACACAGAAACCATGATTTTCCATAACCAACCCACATTCTATATCACATGAACAAGAAAAACATTTTGAAATTCATTTTTCACCATATGAATGATTTTTAAAACCCGTTTGGAAAATAGAAAATGTAGAACACATAATGGATCTTAACATTTCCATTGGAAAATACCATTTCAAATTCATACATGCATCAAATTCATTTTATGACACAATTTAGATAATTTTTACAAAACAAAGACACATTTATGGGGTACAAAAAATAGAAAACATGAAACAAAACCCATTTACCTTGAAAAAGTCAACATTAAAATCATTTTTCACCATTACATCACTTTGAAAACACATTTCACACATTCCATATCATGCATTTAAAATATTTAAGAAACATCACAATAAAGAACAGATATCACATTACTAATTTTCTTTAAAAAATCATTTTTATCACACGAGAATCATAAAACCATTCAAAAAAATATTTTTCACCATAAGAAAAATCCATATAACACCTTTAAGAAACGAATCAATAATAAAAAAATCATCTATTTATGTAAAATCATTGAACCAAAATCCTAAAACATGAAAACATCTAAAAATTAGTTTGAAACAATAATTGTATCACGAACAAACCCAATAACAAAATCATTGAACATTAATCATCATTATTTGGCCCCTCATCACAATATCAAACCACAATTAAGTAATTCAACCCACTAAAAAATAGAAATTTAAGAAATAGGAGAGAAGAACACTAGAAATATGGAGAAATCATGAAGAGGAATGAACTTACTTGGAGAATCTTGCTGAAACCTCACCAAATACAGAATAAAATAGAAGATACAAGGGAGAAAAGATATGAGGAAGAGGCACATTGTCCGGAGAATCCAGAATGGTAGGGGAAACGTCAAGAATTTGGGTTAAATGTGAAGTGGTAAAAATGTAAAATTTATAATTTTGAATGACTGTGACTAGTCCCATGGTTTTCCATCATATTTTTCAAAATCATGTGGAAATTGTGCACCGCTCACAATCTATGATGATAAATATAATTGGTCAGCCTACATAAATTGACTAATCATGCACCAATAATGCCTCAAACATTGTCCAAAATGGCATTTGGTTGTATGCTTAACTATTCAAGGGAACATGGTTTCCCATAATCATTCTACAACCATGCCCCGCCTAATTTGAAAACCAGAATCACCATTTTTCACTAAAACTCAAGGAAAAAATGGGATAAATAAAATATTGAAATTAAAGAAAATGCCTAAAAATAAAAAAAATTTAAAATTCTCTCAACCATGAAACTTTCCATCCCCTGAAATTCAATTTGATGCTTCATTAGAGAAAAAACAGATACTCTTCCTCAACCCAAGAGTTTCACTCCTAACTCTCTTGCACATAATTTCCATATTTTCAAGGCACATAGAAATATGAAATATACATTACATGAAGCACATTATCATGTAAATCCACAATCCATATAGGCCTTGAAAACACTAAAAAATATCTCTCAAACTCGAACTCCAATGAATTCTACAAATGGGGCAGATCCAAATTATTCTTTTTCAGCTACGATACATGGAGAACTTCGTGGATTGATGTCAAATGATAAGGAAACAATATTTTTTATTAAAAATTACTAATCCGCTTGGTAATCTCAAAATTTCTTACATAACATGGTGTTATGTTACCTTGCTTACCCAAATGAAGATGAAATAAGCAAGGTGCCACATTATAGAATACGTATTTACCCACATAAAACTCCAAATATCAGTGGCTATAATCAGCATAAGACTTTTAAAAACATTTATCATCCAATTACTAGTGCCTAATTAGCTTGAATTTCTTAGATATCTCTTACACAATGCTTGGTCTCAACATTGGGGACCCACCCATCTCAGCCCAACACAAAGGGGTTCGATATGACCGACCATAAAGAAACTTAAAATGATCCATTTTAAATGAGGATTGGAAAATATTTTTATATTAAAACTAAAAAATAACAAATGGTTTTCCCACTAACCTCCAAAATCTAAAACACATAATTGGAGCATGTCCTCCAAAATATGATTAAGCTGCTCTATCTGACCATATATTTGAGGATGGTATTTCGTTCTCAACATGAACAATGACCCCATCTCATTCTAAAGGAATTCAAAAAATTAAAAGGTAAAATTGGGGTCCCTATGTGAAATAATTGGTTATGAATCACCATAAATCCTCACAACCGCCTTAATATACGACCAATATAACTCATCCACCTTAGCTGAATCATTGATTTGAGTGAAATTTGGTGATTCAGTCAAATGGTCAATCACCACAAAAATAGATATTTCTTCCCTGAGCAGTGTGAGAAAAAAAATATAGTTCATGGTTATCTCAACTAACTTATAGGTATGAATTGGAATTAGTTGATGGAAACTAGAAGGCCCTTCATCCTCTGCTTTAATATGCTGGAATATATAACTCTACGATTCAACTAACTAAAATTTAACTTTTTTATTAAAGAAACACTTTTATGGAGAAAGTGACAAACCAAATTTCAATCACTAAAATAATTATATGAAAAATTAAATAACAACTTAAGAAAATTATATTTGAACACCCAACTTAGATTCCAAGAGATATATTTATCTTGAGTATCAGGATCATCCTTCAATAGATCTTTGAAATTATCTGCAATTTTGTCTCAAGCCAGAATGTACTCTTCTAGATTGAGCTTCCCATCATTAAATTCACTAATCAATATTAGATCTTGTTTTTCAATCCAGTTATTCTTCTCCTAATTGAAATCCACCCTGAATGATCTACCCATTATCCTATTATTTTCTTCATCGCTGGTATTAATTGTTTGAACTATTTCCACAATTTCCTCTCCCGAGTGCATAAGAATATCCATTAAAGGATTAGTCACTATACCAGAATCTCATGGTAGGACAATGTCAACCTTGGATGGGGAAAGTTGGTTGGGTGGTAAATAAGAATAGTCTTTTCTCTCTTTCTGACTTCCCCTCCATCTCTTACATCACCTAGGGCTTACCAGATCACCATGAAATTCTACTCCAATATACCTTGATAATAGATCAGATTTTCCATCACTGAATTCTATCCCGGATGCCCTCTACTTCAGTGAGGGTGTAGCCGAATCATCATCGGCCTACTGTTATGGATTAACCACTGGAAACCCTTAAAATCTATTGTCTAACACAGTTACATCCATCTCCCTACATGTAAAATTTCTTAAATCCTATTGCAACACCTTACCACTAGGAGAGTCACCCTCCCTTGTTTCCTTAGGTTCCAATCCTTTCAAATTAGTTCCAAACCTTGCGTGCAAAACCTCGACATATGAAGGAGTCCTCAGAGACATAGTGCCCTCTTCTTCAACAATTTGGTAATACACCCCATTGAGATCACTACTAGGTTTAACCTCTTCCACAGCCTCACCCTATACAGGTGAAGAATGATGCGGTCTACCTAGATCCTCCCTCAAGAATGTGAGGACATCAGTCAAAAAATTATTCACTACCGGATGTCCACATCACACATCCATTATATATTTAATCGTATAGTCTGCACCAATATGCTTTTTTCTAGTCAGGCCTACCATATAATGAGTTTGTGGATCATTACTACAGCCCACACCCGTCTGATTTTTAGTTCCATGTCCACATGTTTTCATCAAATTATCTATCCTCTTACAGACCAAAAATAAATGAAACCATGGTTCATAGACCACCTGTTGTATGCACCAGAATTCATCCTCAAATATTATCTGAGCATAATTGACAACCGCATTAGAAACATCTAATTCAATGCAGACCTATGGATTAATGGGAGGAAAAGCGCTTCGGTACAACTATCCAAACACAGATATCTACCAACTAAATTACCAAGAAGTCTCATAATTGAGGGATTTTGAAATAGCAGTGGATGTTTAAGGAAGAATACCCAAACTGCCACTATGTGGGAATCACGCTTCATATGGAAATCATATGTCCATCAAAAGAGGTAAAACTGATATCTGTTGAAGGTACGAGGAGAACTGGACCAGGCTCTGATTAAATCTTATTCTGAGGAAAAACATATAACGATATGTCCCAAGTTATGTAAGACCTTTTAAGATTACCCATAAGATTAGTTAGGTGAAATTCAGAATATCTTTTCCTACACATTTTACATCAATCCATGATGTTCTCTATAACTCATAGATGAAAAATGATAATTTGGATCCATCCTATTGGTTTAATTCATGGTATTTTGAGTTAGATCTAGATTTGTTATTGTTTGAAAGGCCTATGTGGATGGTGGATTTTCAAGATAAATTGCTTCATGTGAAGTTTATTTCATTTTTTTTTGTGCCTTCGGAGCATGGAAATTATGTGCATGAGACTTGGGTGTGGAATTCTTAGGTTGATGAAGAGTATCTTTTTTTGTTCTCTAATGATTCATCAAATTGAGTTTTAGGAGATGCAATGTTTTCATTGTGGGGATAATTGTAACATTTTTGTTTTTATTTTTAGTTATTTATTTTTTTTAATTTCAATATTTCATTTATCCCATTTTTTCTCATGAGTATTGGTAAAAAAAATGGATATATTTCATTTGATAGTAGGTGTCCCATGGTTGGGTAATTTTTACGGGAAATAGTGTGCCCTTACCTAGATAAGAATGTAACCAAATTTTATTTTGGACAATACCGACTGCATGATTGGTGCACAATTAGTCCATTCATGTAGGCTGACCAAGTATATTTTTCATCTTGGATTGTGAGGGGTGCACAATTTCCACATGATTTGGAAAAAAAATGTTGGAAAACCATGGGACCTGTCCAGGTCATTAAATATTTAAAATTTAACATTATTTTCTCTTCACATTTTACCCTTATTCTTAATATTTCCTCGACCATTCTAGATTCTCTAGACTATGTGCCTCTTCTTCATCTCTATTCTCCCTTGGATCTTCTATTTTGGTGTGGATTTGGTGAGGTTTTTTCATGAATCTCTAAGTTAGTGCCTTTCTCTTCATGATTTCTCCATCTTCCTAGTGTTATTCTACCCTATATATTATGTTTGGTATAACCATGTTGAATGACCCATTAAAACTGGTGGATATCCTACACCACCAGCTTCCTCAGTGACAATGATACCATGATGAAACCTATGTAGAAAAATACTCTCTCAGGAAATGAAGACCATTATCAAGGAATCTCTATGCCATTTAGACGCTACATTGAATGTTGGAATAATTTATCACTTGGATGCTCCTTACAAATTAACTCTATAATATAATTTTTTAGTTCACACTATCCAAATACACACCTCTACTATGATCATTGGTCTCAATGTTCATCTAAGAAAAAATCACCATAAAAATCCCCTCATCATTGGACTTTTTCAAAGCATGTACTGGATATTTTACCCACAAATAATCTTACACTAAGTTTCCCATGACATGGGTATATAGTATATCAAAATCGAACCCTTGAAGGTACTCAACCCAACAATGTTTCCTCAAATTCAATTATTTCTAGGAGAAAATTTTGATTAAGATGATATTATCAGAATAAACTACAATCTTCTAACCAAAAAGATAGTTTTTCCATCTCTTTAAAGGATGAATCACTGCCAAAAAATCTTGGTTATATGTTGGGTAATTATTTTCAAGAGTTCATACATGGATATAACAATAAGCCACCACCAGATCATTTTTCATTAGCACACAACCGAGACCCATACCTGAAGCATCACAATAGACCACATATCCCTTTTCAGTCTATAGAAATATCAAAACAGAGGATACATTAAATTCTAACTTTATATCCACAACGTGATAATAAAAATTTTTGATACATTATAGCTTTACACATTTCTAGGTAAGAAATATCATGGTTTATTAAATACAAGAGAAATACCAAATAGACCACCTATAATTCCCAACTAGGACCAACAACCTTCCAATTTCAAACATATTCATCGGTTGTTCCCATGAAATAAATACACTGATCTATCGGGATCCACAAAAACCCCTTTATTCAAGATCACATGGAATATAAACTTCACCTCTCTGATTTAGAAGGTGCACATAGAACTCTTTTCCTAGAGACGATGATCGGGATGGGTGCCTAAAACAATTATCAAAAACTTCTCATTCCCCTCCTAAAAACTGAAATAGACAAAGATATCATCAATAAATACCATGATAAAGTTTCTAAGACACTGGTCGAATACCCTGTTCATAATATAAATAAATATCTCTGGAGAATTTTACAACCCTAAAGGCATGACCAAATACTCAAAATGGTCATACATGATTCAGTAGATTATTAATGGAATGTCTGCCTCTCTAACTATAACTTAGTGATATCCAAAATTAAATTCAATCATGAAAAACCACATTTACCACTTAATCTGATCAGAAATACCTACAATATAGGGAAAATGGTACTTATTCATTATTGTTACCTTATTTATCTTTTGAAAATCAATAAGAAAATGCATAGATCCATTGGACATTTTCACAAATAGAATTGGGGCGGCCCAAGATGATATGATTGGGTGAATGAACCCTTTAGATACCAAATATCCCCAATGTACCTTTATATACCCGAACTAAATAGAGTCCATACATTATTTTGGAGTAGATATCGATTTTTCCTTGAGGCCATGTCTATTGGGAACTGTGCATCCATTTCTAGGGGAAACAAAAAAAACCAAAAGAAAAAACTCTAGTAATTCATCCACCACAGTAGATAATCCACCATATGGAGCACCACGTTCTCCCTATAATGTGATTGATGAGATATGATAAAAAAGATAATCCAAATCTGGATGTGGATGTCTGGATGTTTCTGACTGAGGATCTCATTCACCTAGAAGAACATGTGAACTTCCACTAGGTACCAAAAAACTCACTCACCGCCTATAACAATTGATGTTCTACAGAAAATTAACCATATAATCCATAAAAAGGGTAAAATAAATGAGTTAAATATAAAAAATGATAAAATAAAATTCCAACATGAACCTTGACATGGTGAGTGCACAAGACGGTCACCTAAAACTCCACTCTTACTTTTTACCAATATTGATTACAAATTCCATCACATACGGAATAAGATCTATTGGTAACATTACCACATCAAGAAGGAACATAGAAATAAAAAAATGAATCCACAATATCAATCAAATAACTATTATGGATGATGTAATAATAATATTACCTCAAACTATTTCAGGCCCTGCATCTAATTCTACTAATGCTTGGTCCACCTTAGGAAGTTGCCACATCTCAGTATGAGCCAGAGGGAAACCACTAGCCTATGGATCTAACATAAACTAAAATATCTATGAGGATGATCCATCCCCTATGAAACATCCTCAAAAAAATAACATATTACAGTGGACAGTTCTAATCAATATCTAATCCTTGTGGAAGCCACCGATCATGAAACACTTTAATATGGTCAGAGTACATTTATAATTAATAAAAGTGACCCATAGTTTCCAAAAGGTGGAAATGAAAGGGTGTATAAGATCATGAAGGTCTCATGTTCCCTTGTTTCCCACACAAATTTTACACCACTGACCTAGCATCAGAAGCCATGAATGAAGAAAACTGGGAACGGTGGCCTGAACTACCACCTGCATTCCTCCCTTACTCATCCCGCTTTCTCTTCATCTCATATAATCTACCACATATCCCCACTAGAAATTATCTATAGAACCCATAGATTACTCCATATTCAATTTATACAATCATGGAAATACCAACCACATGAAAATATGATTTTTTCCTAATCAAGAAAACATGATAGCGGTTTTTTGGCCGCAACCCCACCTTGATCTTTTGAGCCTTCATCTGCTCATTAAAAAAATATCGTGTGCATACTTGGATTTCTCTATAAATTTGTTAGTGTACTCCATCATGGATCAGTCTTTCTATCATGGATCTAAAAATTCTCGATATTAGTAGAATGAAAAAATATCAAGGAAATATTAATCATTGAAGAAAAAAATTAAATCCTTCAAACACATCTTCATAGGCATTCTATCGTGATCCAATGAGTCCTACAACTTATAACTAGGATCTTCAAAAGTGATCAAACTATATTTCACTCTATCTACCTTAAAATTATCTACAAAATTCAAAAATCCTCTCTATCTTCTCCATCAACTATTTTTCATCCTGAGTTTTTATGCTACCTCAGAAGAAGGAGTCTTGTAATTGAATATTTTTTAAGTGTTGTACTTTCTAGTTCATGGTCAGCCTATCTAACATTAATAGGACAAGATATTTTTACTTGTCCCAAAGCATGGATAGCCTCAACCAATTATTTTACTAAACACTAATCGATTGGTGAGGGATAAATATCTATGGCTTCTTCTTGTGGCTACATAGGAGTTTGTTGAGGTTTTATTTTTCTATATCAGGGAATAACAAGAAGGAGAACCCCATCAACGCAACATTTCTAAATTTTTTTAGAAACAATGAAAAATGTCAAAAACTTCCATAAATCACAAAATAACCCAATACATCAAAATAAAATGTTAATCAAACCAATCCACCCCCACCCAGTTTCCAAATACAGTCGGCACCATGTGGGTCTCATCAAGAAGAGAAGTCAAATGAAATCCAAATATCCCATGTTGACTCAAATTACGTCATGTGGCCTGTTGGAAAGACACCCCACCCACAATAAGAACTTAAACCCCTAAAAATCTTTTCAATGACCTATCGATAATCATTACCATATAAAAATTTCCAAAATGTGTCTAACCTATTCTGATAAAATTGATTCACAAACCTAACTAGAGTGTCATCCTACCCAACACCCGATATAATTCATGGCATGGCCTGAAGGGCATTCATGATCCCCATGGAATGGAAACTAGTGTCTAGGTACCAAAAATATACATTGTTAATGATCTCACCCATTATATGATATCAACAACCATAAATATTAAATAATAAAATAACTCATGAAGATAACGAAACTGGGTATAGAAATTTTAAGAATTAATGTTTACAATATTAACAAAAAACCCAAAGTACTAAAATAGAATGTAAATAACAAACTGTCCCAAATACTTCCATTCAATATAAGGGACATATTATTCAATCTACCACCACCACCATTTGTAAGAATTTGAACAATTGAAACTAAATCCACCATCACCACCACAAGAAATCTTGTCTTATCCTTCTTCAAACTTAATAATGTATATATATATATATATTCAATGTTGAATGTATGGAGTGATCAAAAGACTCGTATGAAACCACCCAAAACAAATATTTCATGGTATAAAATTACAAAACGAATCAACATGCACATTTCTAAAATAATATTTTAAACATTTTAGGAAATCATTTTAATGAAAACTTTAAAAATAAACACATTGTATGGAAAATCATTTTTACAATAATCTTACTTGAAATAAATTTATACAAAAGGTATACCATATATCAATGGCTCGAACCAAATCACATAATCATCTTGTGGAAAGAGAGAGTCATGGGAGAATTCATATAATTAACTAGAACTGGTGGGACACTATGCACAACATTTCTTAGTGATCCAAATACTCCAACACGACATCAAAAAATGATCATGTGTGTGAACTATTAGAGGAGATAACCTCCCATGGTCTAATGGTATCCATATCATAAGCCCAAAAAATTGTCTTCTCATGCATGATACACTGTAGGATACCACATCCAAAGGTTCCGTGATCTCTAACCATATCAAATTTTTATTAAGTCTTACAATCATTAATTTTTCTCCATGAATTTGAGCCTCATCCACTTCTGAATCAACTAGAAATATAGTTCGGGTTCACCAACCTTGATATCAAGGATTCCCTTTATGCAAGAAATTTAATTTCATGTAAAACATAAATAAACACTTTCACATACACATCCCAAACATCTTAGGAATGAAAGTAAATAACCACGTTCACACTTTCACATTGATTCGATAATAAAAATCCACAAGCAAACCACCATTTTCTCTAAATCAATGACCTTCCATTTCACAGGAATGCCAAAACCATTTGGAAATAAATTTTTCACAACTTCTTCAATTTATGAAACTCATTTGAAAAATACAACAAGAAGAACATATAAGGTATCCAACCATTTCTATGGTAAAATCGCATTTAAATTTCTTACTCACATAAAACTAATTTTATAACATTCATCACATAACATTCATAATTCAAATAAGAATTTAGGGTAAAAAATATACAACATGAAAAAAAACTAATTTACGTATAAAAATATACTTCCAACACATTTTCACCCTTAAATTTCAATGAAAACACATTTTCACCTTTCAAACAAGGCATAAAACATATTTAAAAACACCGCAACAAATCACACATAAAACATAGTCATTTTCCATTATAAAATAAATTTCTATCAAATATTTTTCTCAAAACCTTTCCAAAAAAAATTTCTCACTACACAAACAATCCATAGAACACACATAAGAAAGCATGAAAGAATACCAAAATCATATAATAATGTAAATGCATGGAACCACCTACGTCACACATGGAATGTTTTGGAAATCGGTGTGAAGCCACAACTAAACCCCCATAAGACTATATAAAGGAAATATTTGAACATTAATCCTAAATATTTTACCCAACCTCATAAGATAGGACAACCATTGGTTTATTAAATGATATGGAAAATAAGAACTTGAGAAAGAGGGGGGAAGAACCCCAGTAAGATAGAGAAATCAAGAGGATAGGGGATCATAATTGGATATTATTGAAGATACATAACCAAATCCATAAAAGAAATTGAAGATCTATGAGGGAAATGAGAGGTGGGAGAGGTTCATAGTCTAGTGAATCCTGAATGGGAGTGGAAAAGGGTTAAATTATTGTCAAATCCAATGTGGGAATAAAGGTAAATTTTAAATTTTTAATGACCTAGAAAGGATGTACTATTTTACCGCATGAATTTCTAAAACATGTAGAAACATGGTGTCCCTCACTATCCAAAAGGAAAAATCCATCCTGTTTTTGCACATGATTTGACAAACCATTCACCAATTGTGTTTTTTAAAATATCCAAAATGAAATTTGGTTGTACCTTAACATGGGGAAGGGTTCATGGATTCCCCTAACCATTCAACAAGCGTATACCACCATCGATCAATCCCATAATAACCATTTTTAACAAAAATAAGAAGGTAAAATATGGGATAAATGAAAGGCAGAAAATATATAAAATAAATACTTCAAAATAAAAACATGGATGTGACATTAGTTTTGTGTGTCGTTTATTTGACATTACATTCAATGGATTTGGATTTGTACTTATATTTAATACAAAATTTCCATGTTAATAATAGCATAATTTTTCCTTCATGTACACTTGTGTACTTTGTTAATTTAAATGAAATTAATATTTTTAATGTTATTTATGATTATGAGTTAGTTATACTTTGATGGTATTAATATAAATTTATTTATTTAAATTAATTTATTTGTCATTTTTATAATTAAAAAATAAAACTAACTAATTGATTCAAAGATCTCAAATATATGCTCATTGAATGTTATGTGTGAATGATCATGAGGTTATATAATTCCTTTATATTTGATTGTTTTCTTAATTCATTTATATTAATTTAAATAATAGAATTCATGTTTTCCCCTCCACTAATTTTATAAGGTCATACATGTCCATGGTTTCTTTTATACAAACCCCTTCATCAAATCCTTTGTCACTACTACAAAAAATGAGCCAAGGAAGCGCCACCCTTTTAACAGCACAAAAAAAAGTGCTGATAAAGGTGGGGGGGATTTTCAGTGTTAAAAAAGCGCTGATAAAGGGGAACATTTAACATCGCTAAAAAAGCTATGTTAAACACGACCCTTTATCAGTGCTTATTTTAGCGCTGATAAAGGCCCCCTTTATCAGTGCTTTTTTTAGCACTATTAAAGGGGACCACTTTGTCAATGGTTTTTTTGTAGCGATGATAAATGGGGCTTTATCATTGCTTTTTCCTACCACAAATTAATTTTATTTGTGAAAAAAATCAGGGAAATTAATAAATTGTTATATAAGTATATTTATATTGATATAAATATAATATATATTTTTTAAATATGTTTTAGATAAGTATAAATAGACTATTACATTTAATATATAATAAATTTAGCGTAAATGGCTTTAAAATATTATAAAAAAATATTATTAAATAATAAATTTCTAATTATCATTGATTAATAATCATTTAATTACAATTTAAAGACACCAAAAATCAAAAAATTTAATAAAAGATCTAAAATAATTCGAAAATGTAACTGAAACTTCAAAGGGCCATAAAATTTGATCTGTGTGTCCATTTGAGATCTACAACATATAAAATCGAATCTTACGATGAGCTCTATGCACTTTTGATTTAATAGGACCTTTTTTACTTTTTCCTTGGCCAAAATAGGCCAAGAAGTCCTCCAAAACAAAGTTTTTGGTTGGGATACCACGATTTCTTAACATTCAAACAAGTATAACTTCTGATCCGGATCTCTGTTAGGCCTGTACCACATATAATATTGAAGATTGTTTCATTTTATTCGATTTGACTGGTTTTGGAGTTGAAACGAGATTTCGCATTAGAAGTTATTGTCGTTTTAACAATCTATGGCTTTTCAAATACACATATATATGTATTTATTCGTAAATATATATATGTGTCTATGTGTGTGTGTTGTATATATGTATGTATGTATGTAATTATTTATTTATAAACACACATAAAAAACATAATTTATAAATTTATTTAAAAATAAACTTATAAATATATATTAATATACAAATAAATATACGGATAACAGATTATAACTATATATATAAATAAATATTAATATATATTTATATATTAATGAATATATATATATATTAATATATGAATAAATATATATGTATTAATGTAACTAAATATATTTATATTAATATGAATCTATATTAATATTAGAATATATATATATATTAATATATGAATAAATATATATGTATTAATATAACTAAATATATTTATATTAATATGAATATATATTAAAATACAATTAAAAATAACTATATATATTTAAATAAATAGATATATCATTAAATAGAGAGAAAATTAAATTGCTTTGTGGTAAATGTGCAGGCGTGCAAGGGGGGAGGTCGTGGGTTTGAGTGCAGGTGGAAGAAAGGAGGTGTGCATGTGTGGGGGATGCAAGGGAAGGGCACTGCGCAGGAGAGTGTTCGGGGGGGGGTCTGCCTAGTGCTGATAATGGGGGGGGGGGGGTCACGCACTGTTAAAAGCTCCCCCCCCCCCATGGCATTATATATATATTTTATTTTAATTAATATCTATTGACTTTTATCAGTGCTTTTTTACCTCTGATAATAGCTGCCTTAATCAGTGCTTTTCTGTGCTCTGATAAAATGGACCCCCTTTATCTTCTCCTCGATTAACAATGCTTTTTAGCACTATTAATTCACTTTTCTAGCACTGAAAAGGCTATATTTGTAGTAGTCTGTATCCCCTCACCAACATTTCTGTAAATTCTTAAATCAGTATATAACTAATGTTGAGGGAATGTAGTCAATGTTAAGATCCTAAGTGAAACCAATCAATGAAATATATAGTAACATAGGTGTAATGTTGTAACAACAACCAAGTTATGATTTTATGTGTTTTCCCCTAGGTTCAAGGGGTAGTTTATCATCCATTAGATAAAATATCCCTTAGAGAATATCATTATCATTCCACTTATTTTTTTCTATTAGATTCATGATTAATTATTTATATATGTTGGCGATGCATAAAAACATAATAAATAAGTTATCATGAATGCAATATGCAATAAAATTTATCTAGATAACATGTAAATTCTTTATCAGTCATGGTTAATCTCTTGAGTAAAATCTATATAAAATTAATTAGACATGTAAAATTATAAAATGGGGTTTTATGTTTAAATAAATAAATATTTTTTGTCTTAAATTTTAATTTGGCGTATCCTTCCAAAACATATGTAATAAATGGCCTAATAGTTTATAATTCATCACCAACCCATGTTGGGGTGATTTTAATAATCATGAAACTTAGAACTTGATATTTTATGTTGAATTAACATTGTTCCCAAAAATGGTATACTTCCTAATAAGTACTAGGTGTATCTAAAAAAATGTTATTTAATTATTTAAACAAGATATCAGGAATGTGGATTCCACTCAATGGGACAAGGAACTATGTGTTAATGTATCCGGAAATTTACACCTACCTAAAACCCCAAAAATTACTTTAGAGGCCCACGTCTGGGTTATGAGAAAGGGAATATATATCAATTCAAAAAGAATATCTATGAATTAATATATTTTAGAAACTGAGGGGGAGGGATATTAGGTTTCAGAATATAATCAGAGATATTTGTAATTTAAGAAATTTCGAATTTATTAATATATTTGTATAATCAAAAGAAGTGCTCATTACCTGCATTTCATTTCTTGAAATGGAAATAAAACTCATCTGAAAATATAAATGTGATCTATTATTTTGTTTGATAATATTCTCACCAGCACCAATATCAAGGAATGGAATAGTCTCTTTTTCATTATACCATGACATGAAGAAAAATTGTGTGGGATAGAAAAATGACTTCTTGAGTTCATTTACAATGTGGAATATGGGGAATAAGTGCCTCTATTTTTGAAGAATGTGGATGATGTTGTGATTGTTTAATGTTTCAAGATAACCTCCATGTCTACTATCTTTTAAAGAAATATGAGGATACTCATGTTCATAAAAAAATTTCTCACCTCAAGGATATTATCATGATATGGCAGGATCAGAGAGATATGAAATCTCTAATGAACTATTCATGTAAAATATCAATGAGTCCTCACAGATGCACCTCATGTATTGAACATGATTGGATACATTTATCTCATAGACATATTGGGTTAAAAGACCCTTAATTAGTTTCACACATATCTCATTTTTTCATTACTACATAAAAACATCTCTAGTTTTATTTTGAATTATAATAAGAGAAATAAAGCGAAGACACTTTCAGAATTTTTACACTTATTTTTCAAGTCAATAAAGCCATTGGTAATTTAAAACCCTCTCTACATATGCTGAATAATAATAGGAAGAAATTTTAAAAGGGGCCAAACACTCATTCCATGTCTAATGATCTAGAACCCCATCCTTCTAAGAGAATAAATATCTAATGGAATGGAAAGGAATATGATGCGGTATGCTTTTCTTATGGAAAACAGCACCACTAGAAGTGGAATTTAACCTATGAAAATAATCAAGGGGATTCATTATATCTATAATTATAAGAAAAATATAAGAAAAATTATAATTTAGAATATTATCAGAGATGAGGTTTGTTTATGGGATTCTTGTTGAGCGAGGTTCACAACCCATTACACAGAATACTACGATCACACATTCCTAAAAATATATATTTTACTTATAAATAAATGTTTTTATTTTCGTTGTTCTACAAAAAAACATCATTAATTTTCTTATTTATATATGGATGCATTTATTTTCATCTTTGTAAATATGGGTTTCTACTTTTATAATGATAGCATATGTTATGGTATGTCACATTTGAATAATGGTACTTATGTATTTATTGATAAAAACCAAATACTAGAAATTTATACTGAATAAAAAACACTCAAATCACATAACACTCTATTATTGAAGATCCATCATGGTGACGTAAATGAGATACATTTGACAAATCTTTATCAAGATGGTTACTTAAACTCTTTTTTGATTAATAAAATCATAATTTGTTATTATTATTTATAAGGTAAGATGACCGGACCGCTATTTGGTGTTCAAGGTTAAAGGGCCACAAAGCATCTTGATTTGTTACACACTGATGTGTGTGGACCACTTCATGTAGATTCAATAGGTGTAAACTCATACATTATTAGTTTTACTGATGACATGAGTATTTATGGTTACATATACTAGATGAGGTATAATTATAAATATTTTTAGATGATGGTGTTGAAGAATTAGGTTATGAATAAACATGGTAAGAAGACAATGAATCGTCAATCTGACCAAGGTGGTTAATATCATAACTAAGACATTATTAACATTCTATGTGAGTAAATGTGTTTTTCTCAACTCAATACACCTTTTATAGCATAGTGGAATACATTTTGTGAATTGAGGAACCATACATTTTTAGACATGGTATGTTTTATTATGATTCACACAATAATTACATTATTCTTCTGGGGAAATGCATTATAGATAAAATTATACATACTAAATCATGTAACAAAAAAGTGGGAAATGATATTCCCATTGACTAATGTATTGAAAAAACCCATTGTTTCAATTGATCAAGCATGGTGCTATGAGGCTTATGATATGTCTAGCACAATATAAAAATAATAATTAAAATACATGAAGTGTATACATATATTATATACTTTGGAAACAAGAGGATACTACCTATAAAACTGTTTAAAAAAGAAATTTATTGTTTCAAGATAGGTTATCATTCATGAGAGTGAGGAAATTATCAAATAGGATAGTGTGATAAATATTGACTTCATTGAAGATGATGTTATAGATATAAAAGTTTTAGTACATAAATTTATTACATAATTACCCATAAAAGATTTTTTTACTCAAACACAAGTGTTGCGTATGAGTGCTAGAGAGATGAGATGACTATAGAGATATGGTTTTCTAGTCACTGATTATGTGTACCCATTATTGGTTGAATATTATGATCCTATCTCCTACAAGGAGGCAGTAGAGATCTCAGAAACTAAAAGGTGGTAATTATCCATGAATTCTGAGATGAATTCCATGGATCAAAATCATGTTTGGGTTCTAATCGATAATCTAATTAATGTAAATCATGTTCATTGTAAATGGTTATTGACATGAAATTTGGAAATGGAAGGTAAATTAAATACATATAAATAACGAAAAGTGGATAAAGGGTTTATAAAACATCCTGGTATTGAGTTTGAGAAAACATTTTCTATATTTTCAATTGTTAAATCCATTATAATAGTTTTTCCATATAAACTTACCATGACTATGAAATTTCAAAAATTGATGTCAAAAATATTTTCACTAACAAATATTCAGTTGAATTGGTATATGACACAAACATAAGGGTTTTCGATACCAGAAAATTTGAAAAATATATTAATGGTTTGGAAATACTTTAATATATTTAAATAAGAATCGAGGTAAAGTATCATTTCATATGAAGAAACCATAAAATAATTATTTTTTATTATGGACGAATTTGAGGCATTTGTTTACAAAAGTTTTAGTGGAGGTATGGTGTTTTCAATGAAATACATATTGATGACATGTTATTAATTATAAATAAAAAATACACAACCATAAAAATTACATATTCTTGAGATAAGTCAATAAATTTTATTTATTTCAAATTGATTATCATTCAATGTTTATAACATTAGATAATTAAGGCATAATTCATATAAAACAACTTAGATGATACAAAATAGAGTCTTATACTTGCAAAATATTTTTTTCATAAAACAAAAACTTTTAAAATAAAAAATGGTTTATTTTCATGTTCAATAATCACCACTTTTCCTTAATCCCATACTTGTCCCTATTCCCACTTAAATCCTATAAAAAACATGAAAATCATAGGATGAGAATAAAAATAATTTCGAGGGATACACAAAGATGGAAAACCATTCATATTTCAAAAACATATAGACCCTGAATCTATTATCATTATGTAATAGATTTCAACTCTATGAAGTACTAAATACATTCCATTGAATATATGCACATTCATTACCCTTATTTAAAAAAAATATTACCATAAAACCCATAGAAAGAACATATAACATATAAAAGTAACTTATGACATAAAATTAATTAAATGGAATAACCATTCTGTCATCTTCCATATATATCGATCTTAATAATGGAATATCCATACGGTTGACTTTCATAGTAAATAAATTAGAGCATATAACTTAACAACCAATATTTGATTTATCATGTAATGACCCATAAACATTATATATACCATTTCATAATCATAACACATAAAATATTGAAATAATAAATATTTGACTTATAAAAATTTCATTTTCAATCATAAGAACTCATTACAAGATATTGAAATTTTCAATCCATTTCCAAAACCATTAAATTCATTTAAAATAGTCAATTTTGAATCAAAATGCCCATAAATATGAATCTTTTGAAATAACTCAACATTTAAAAACATTCATGTCAATATAAAAAATTTATAAAACCCTTTTTTAAAACGTGGACATGAAATAGAAGGTTTTGAAAGAATAAATCATAAAAATTTAAATTTATGTATTAGTTAACAAGTGCCTTACCACTTGAGATAAAGTTAAATAAAAATAATTATGGAATAACATTAAGAAACAATAAATTTTATGATTATATACTAATTCATGATATAACGTGTCAAAAGGGTTGTATATACACCATATAGGTTACTAAATGTGGATAATATAAATATATTCTTCAATGAAGGAGATTGAGACAAAGACCATCACAATGATCCATTTATGGAACAATTTGAGGGAAATTAAAATTTTCACATGTTAAATACTTAATTTTTATATAAATAAATTCATAAAACGAATTTATAAAACATGGACATAAAATTATTATATTTATATGAATAAATCATTAGAACATTAAAATAGGTTTTTAGATAAAAAGTACCATACGACTTAGGAAACACAAAAAAAAATTAAGGAATAACATTAAAAAAACATCAAATATCATTATAATATAATAATTCATGATATAACATACAAGATGGATTACTTATACTCATTATAGGATAATAATGGTGCATAACATAAAGATAAGCCTCAGTGAAAAGATATTGAGAAGAAGTCCCTTACAAGGATCCCATTATGAAAACATTTTAGATAAATTAATAAGTTTCCATTTTAAAACATTTATTTCCATATAAATACATTCATAAAAACCATTATAAAATCATGGACATAAAATAGACATATTAATAAGAATAAATCATCAAAACATTAAAACATGGTTTTGCGTTAAAAAGTCCCTTGCCAATTGAGAAAAACAAAAAAACAAATTATTAATGAGTAAAATTAAACAAAACATTAAATATAATGATAATATAATAATTCATGATATAACATGTCAAATGTTTTTATATAAAACTTATAGGATAATAAATGTTCATAACATCCTGATATACCTCAATGAAATAAGAATGGGATGAAGTCCCTTACAAGGATCCATTTATGAAAAAATTTGAGATAAATTAAAAAGTTCCCATTTTAAATCATTCATGTCCATGGAAATACATTCATGAAAACCATTTTTAGAGAATGGAAAAAAATTGATATATTTATAAGAATAAATAATCAAAACATAAAAATGATGTTATCAGTAAAAATGTCTCTTGCCTATAGTCTGGTTCATCATGTATGTTCTTTATATTCCCAAATAATAAACATAAGTTAATTATTTTATTTCATGAGAAACTTTTTAATGTTTATAATTCATTTTATATCATATAATACCATGTTATAACATTTACATAATTATTTACGTTCATATCAAATGTTTTATCGATATTTGGTACTTGAGTAAAAAATGAACGTTGTAAGATGGTAGTACTAAATCTTGTCATATTTCCATCATATCTATAATAATATTAATGAAATTAGTATAATTTTTATACATCCATTATACTTTTAAATAAAAACATTATGTATTGTTATGAAAAATTAACAACGTTATAATCATGGAGAAGGTACGTCGTACGTACAGATGAGTTGTGTTTTCCATTTTTTAATTGATTGTTATAGAAATAAGGTATGTGTTATACTATCATTCCAAAATAATAATTACATAATTTATATAATATTACTAATTTTAATATACTTATATATATAATAAAAGTGATGTATTTAATGAAAATGACTCACATCCCTTCATGGAGGTCATAGTTTACACGTACACACGAATGGCGTAATCATTTTTATGTCATTAAATTTAAAATGTAATTGATATATTATTATATTATAATGATGAATATGTCAGGATTATAATATATAAACATTTATTTAATCATTATGACCAGTCAATAGAGATGTAAATTGAAAACGAAATATATTGCTTCATGGGGCGGTTATCCCCTGTATACATGAACAAAAATATCAACTCCCATTTGATGAAATTGGTGATGGATTTACGTGATGATATAACATAATAATATCTTATTATATTTACTATAATTTACTTATTATATCATAATTTTTACGTAGATTTGTATAATTTTAATATGAAATAATATAGAAATACTTAAATAAAAATAATACATCTTCTTTAGTTGATCACCTTTATTGAAAACCTTAACACCCATAAGGGGGTGTTCTTCCTAAACAAAGGCCCGTATAATTTGTTTAGGTATTATATTTAGATATTTTGTTAGGTATTGTCTGAAAAAAAATGTTTTTTATGAGTATGTAATATAGAATAATATTAATATTTTATAAGAGGGGGAAGTGAAACTCTTGGAATTATTAAAAGTATTAAATTAATATAAATTCAGTTTCTATTCAAAATGGGTCAAAACATATTTATTTTTAAGATAAATTGAGGTTGGGGAAAAATAAATCCATCCATTAAAAATTATAAATGTTTTGATTTTTATTTTTAATCCTCAACTTTTTTGCATTAACCCTTATTTTACCATTTTTAATTGTATTGTGATATCATGTTATTTACAAATTGTTGGTTAGGGTAATTACATAATAATCCAAAAGGAAAAAAAAGAGTCATTAATTACCTAATAGGACCTTTATTAACTATATGGGTTAATATTTTATATTTCAAAATTTTATTACATTTAATAAAATAATTTATAATTTAAAATACCAATAATGTCAATTTAGACACTATTCTGTAGTTTACATTTTAAAAAAATCATAATTGAGATATAAGTTCAAACCACCTAAATTTAATCATCACCAACATGTCCAATTAATCCATAAAATTATTATTTGTTATCAATTATTTCAAATTATATTTAATTTAAAATTTAATAATATTATTTATTTGATTGTTTCATTAATTAATAAATTACTACTTCAACAACGGATCACCATTTAGATTAATTATTTACTTCAAAAAAATATAAATAAATAAAAATGATATATATAATCATTTTATATTTATAAATAATATTTAGGGAAGAAGATAACTCATATATAAATCTATATTAAAAACATTATAGTTGTGAGAGTCGTGATTATGACATTTTTCTGTTCAATTTATGTAAAATATTATAAGTGCCATAATCACACCCATGTGGCTTTCAAAAGCCAGTGATTCATAAAAACGAGTCTATTGGTCGATTATAACACATAATATAATATAATGAGAATTTTTATGGTAGTTATATTATACTTATAATAATATTTTAACCTTTTATATCCCGATTTCCCATTATCTGTGTTAATAAAAATAATTACTAAATATGCTATTCATAATGTAAAAAAATAAAAGAGAGCTATTTAAAAAAATTTGACGAAATTATTAAAAATATTGAAACCATTTTTCCCAATTCAAAACACATAATTGGGATAAAATAATAAAAAATTAATCATATTGACGAAATTAAAAACATGTTTATAAAGTAAAATGTTCAAAAGATCACATAGTTTTCTATTCAAATTCATTGTAAAAATGATTACAATGAAATGAATTGAATTAATTGATAAAAAAATAATCTAAATAATCTTTAAAAATATTTGAAACTTTAATTTAACAAAAAATATAAATTCTATGAAAAAGTTGTTTTGAATCAAAATTCAATGTTTTCACTATTCATTAAAATATGAAATTTATTAGAGAAATTCCAAAAAACTCAACCAATTTGAATATATATGACCCTAAATTAAATAAGAAGATTATAGTTTCAAATATAAATTATGAAATTGTAAAAAATATATTTAAAATGATTTATCCATTAAAATGTAGAAAAACTGCCATTTTTGGAAAATACATATTTTATTCTTAAAATTGTATTTATTCACATATTAGGAAAAAAAATATATTAGAGGAATAATAAAACAGAAATAAATTCAATGTAATATATATTACATTATTTAAATAATAGATAGTGATTTGATTATTATATATATACATTATTCTTACTTAAATATTTTTTCAAAAAACACATCCTTTATAGGTAATTTGTTTTTATTTAAATTTATAATTAATTTTATAACCAATGAATAGTTACATAAACATGTTTAAACACTATTTTCATAATTAAATTAATAATATTCATTCCCGCTATTCTAACAAATATGTTATAATGGAAACATTTAAATCCTAATATTTAATTATTCATATGAACCTGATGTGGCGTATCTTGTACATAATCAAATAGTATTTATTTTTTTGAAAGACCTGATTTTTCATTCTCCTCCCCCATGTAAATTTAATAATTCAAATTTTTTATTTGCGGTTGGTAACTATGGTATGATTTTCAAAATACCTTTTTTGAAATCCAATTTCAAAAAAAAAGAATAATAATACATCCACTTTAAAAGAATGAAGAAAATGTACATAAAGTCACCTTAGATAACACAAAATAGGATTTCATGTATGAAAACATTGAAATGGGAGAAATACTAACTATCATTTTGTGATATAGAATTATAGAAAACATGATCACAATAAATTTGACAATCACACAACCCAAGAAAAACTATTTGTAATAAGGTCACTGATTTCTTAGAAAGAAAAGTTAATAAAAATTTTATTAAGATTCATTTCATAGAGTTGTCGATTTCATTTAATTCCAAGAAAAATAATATAAAGAAACATACTTACATGAGATGTAGATTATCATCCTTTATCCAATTTCCACTATAGACTCATATTTTTCTCCAAACAATGAGTATTCATGAAAAAAAATTCACCACTGAAACACTAGCATTTGTTTCTTGAGAATCACATAACCCAAAAAAGATTAAAAATTTATTTATATTATGTTGATAATTTATCCAAAATAAATTTTTTTAATATAATATAATATGATTGAAAATAATTAATAATCCTTTATATGATTGAAAACTACTTCTAATCTCCAAAATTCAACAGAAATACGCAAAGTTTAACATAGACCATTCAACAAATAAACATCCTCAAAATTCATCATAAAATTTCCAGTCTCATATTAAAACACAAAAATCAAAATGATTTGGTAGAATTATTTTCAAAGATAAATTTTAGTAACTATCTTTAAATAACATTAATTATTTTTATTGTTTGATACCTAAAATTGAATTTCCCAGATCATATAAAATACAATATATGATAATTATTTCCATAAATAACCTAAATCTCTATAATAAAAAAATTAAATAATATATTTTTTCCAAAATAAATGTAAACCATTAATATTTATATAAAATCTCATATTATTCTACTTACCTTAGTCATTTAGGGTTCCCAAAATAGTAAATGTTTTCAGAAATAAAATTCATCACTTAATCCCGAAATCATATTCCAATACAAATGATATCTATTTGATAAAACAAAATTTCCCAAAATATACATATTTTTATAACACCAACACATTTAACTAAAATTAATTACTCAATATAACCATGTAATTCACATTATCCATTGGTAGGTGATAATTCCATGCAACCCTTAGGTTATGGGTTCAATTCCTGTAGCCTTGTCTGATGTGATGGGTTTTCCATCCTTCCTGCAGGTTTTCCTTTTTCTAAAACAATATAATTACTATAAAAATCCCAAAAACAAAATCCTCAAAAATACCTATGAAATGTTTTAACCTCAGAGTGTATTTCATACCTCTCATTTTTTCATCCCAAAAAATAATAACCCATAATTACCTCAAAAATGAATGTCTCCAAATATACTGTTAATTACATTAAAATTTCAAAAGATAATACCTCAAAATTGGTTTTTAAGACATTTAACATGTGATCAGACAAGGAATTATAAACCCATGATATAACCCTATCTGTTGAATATTTTTATTAATCTCTATTGGTATCTAAACTGCAATTTTATACAAACTATAAGGCATCAGCCTTAAATATTACATATTCTTGTGATAAGTTAATATTTTTTTTAAATTTCACATCAATGATCTTTTCATGTTTAGATAACAATATAATTAGGACATAATTCATGAATAATAACTCAAATTTTACAAAGTAGAACTTCTAATCACTATCAAATTTTTTTATAAAATGAAAAATTTTAAAATGAATCCCGGTTTCTTTTCATGTTCAATAATAAAAAAATTTCCACGATACAGTCCCAGTCACTATTCCCTCATAGATCATATGAAATAAAATAAAAAACTAGGGATTATCATAAAAATATCAATAAGGGATACCCACTGAATGTGAACTATTAATCTGGAAAATACATGTAAACCATGAATACTTTATCATAATGTAATACTTTTCACCTCTATGAATTAGTAAATTCTCACAATTGAATATAGGCTCATTTCATACAATTTTATAATAAATAAATTACTATAAAACCCATAGAATGTAAATATATCATATAAATGAATCTCAGGATAAAATCATACATAAATATCAAAACCATTTGGTTGAATTCCATACATATCACTTTTAAAAATTGAATACCCAAATAGCCGACATCTATACCCATTGTATTGGAGATAACAATGTAAACACCCATCCTTGGTTTATCATGGAACCAACCATATTTGGTTTATTATATAACCACACATCTAATTTACAAGTACCATTACATAATCATACAATATAAAATTTTGAAATTATCAACATTTCACTCATAAAAATTTAATTTTCAATTGTATGAATTTATTTCATGATATTTCAATATTCAATCTATATCCAAAACCATTTAAAACTTTTAATAAAGAGACTTTTGAATCAAAATGTAAAAAAACCACCATGAAACTTTTGAGAAAAATTAATAGTTAAAACATTCAAGACTATATAAATAAAATCATAAAAATAATTTTAAAAAATTGGACACGAAATATAATGTTTTATAAGAGTAAATTGTTAAAACTTTTAAATCAATTATTTGGTTGAAGATTAGATAACCCCTTGATAAAAACATACAAAAAAATAATTAGGTAATAATATTAAAAAATATCAAATATCATAAATATATACTAATTGATGATAAACATGTCAAAAGGGTTTTATATTCATATTATTATATAATAAAGGTGTATAATATCATGATATGCCTTGATGAAAGGATATTGAGAAAAAGTCCCCTAAAAGGATCCCTTTCAGAAGTTTTTTTTGAGAAATTCAAAATTTTCCATTTTAATACATTCATATACATATAAATACATTCATAAAAGCCATTTTTAAAACATGGATGTAAAATATATAGTTTTTTAATAACAAATATTCACAAAATTCAAATAAGTTTTTGAGTTAAAATGTACCTCAAAAATTGAGAAAAACATAAATAAAAATTATTAAAGAATAACATTAAAAAAACTTTACATATTATGATTATATACTAAATCATGATATAACATGTAAAAATGGTTTTATATACACCTTATGGGATAATATAACTACATAACATCATGATATGCCTCAATGAAAGGATATTAAGATGAAGTCTCTTACAAGGATTACATAATGACAAATTTTAAGATGAATTAAAAAATCATCATTTAAAAACATTCATATCCATATAAATACATTAAAATAAAAACGATTTAAAAAATTGGACATAAAATATACATAATTATATGAATAAGTAATAAAAATATTAAAATGTGGATTTTGGGTTAAAATGTCTCTCACATTGAGTCTAATTTGCCATGTATGTTATTTTGATTCATGAATAATAAATTTGGATTAATTATTTAAATTATTATTAATCATTTTAATGTTTATTATTAATTTTAAATAACTTATTACCATTCTATAACATTTAAAAAATTATTTAACTTCATATCATATGTTTTGTCGATATTCGGTACATGAGTCCAAAATGAAAATTGTATGATATCAATAGTCCATGTGGTCATAATTACATCATCTCCAGAATAATATTTATGAAAATTGTATAGTTTTTATAAATAATTTATACTTTTAAATCAAACCATTATGTATTATTATGAAAAATTAACAAAATTATAATCATTTAGACTGTAGGTCATACGTTTGAATGAGTAACATTTTCCATTTTTCATTGATAATTATGGAATGAAGGTAAGTATTAGTTTTTAAATTAATAATTATAATAAAATAATTTTAATTATATTAATTAAATAAATATATTTATATATATCATTGAAGTTATTTAGTGAAAAAATGAATTACATCGCTTCGTGGGGGTGATACTTCACACACAAGCACTAATGACATTTTCATTTTCGTGTGCATGAAACTAAGAACATAATTGACATATTATTCTCTTATAACAATTAATAGTTCACTAATATAATATATAATTATAAATTTCATCATTATTACTAGTCTTGAGATTCAGTAATGAAAATAAAACTATATATGTTCGTGAGGCGGTAGTCCTCCGTATACACGAACAAAATGTTCATATCCCATTTGATGAAATGGGAGATGGATTTAAGTGATTATATTAACATAATAAAATATTGTTATATTCAGGATACTATAGTTAATATATCATTATTTTTTAATGATATTTTAATAATTTGGAGAAGAAATAGTGTAGATATTATTAAATAAAAATGATACATCTTCTTCGGTTGATGACCTTTGATGAGCACCTTAACTCTTCTAAGAGGGTGTTCTACCTAAACAATGTCCTCTAAAACAGGATGATGTATTATTTGAATTTTTTTGTGCAGGAATTTGATGATCCAATGTTTATTATGTGTAATTAATATAGAAGAAGTTTTTTTTATAGTATAAGGGAGGGGAACTCTTGGAATTATAAAAAGATTTAAATTAATATAAATTTATTTTCTGTTCAAAGTGGGTAAAAATTTAATTATTTATAATATATGATGAGTATGGGTGTAAATTAATTCATCCAATAAAAATTAGACATGTTTTGATTATTTTTAGTCCTTATCTTTTTGTAATGACCCTTAATTTTTCTTTTTTAATATTATAGTGATATAATGTTATTTACACTTCGTGGGATAATAAAATTAACAAACATTCCAAAATACCAATAAAAGTGTAATTTATGACATATTAGGAAATTTAAAAACTATTTGGATGAATCAATAATTTTGAAAGAAATTATATCAGTTAATATAATATTATATATATAAAATACCAATAGTTTCAATTTCGACAATATTCATTAGTTGACTTTAAAAAAAATAATAGTGATATAAGCTTGAAAAAATTACATTTAATCATCAATAAAATGTAAAATAAAGCAATAAAATTCTTGTATTGAATCAATTATGTCAAATTATATTTATTTTAAAAATTATAATATCTTTTATTTGTTTGATTGATTAATTATGAAATTATTGCATCATCATTGTGTTGCCATTTATATACATTATTTATTTCTTAAAAATTATAATTCAATTACCATACAATATATAATATTTTTTTATTTCTAAATACTATATATATTTGAATATACCACATATATATCCCCATATTGAAATTTCATAGTTAGGAGAGACATGATTATGACATCTTTTTCTTTACTTTAAATAAAATATTATAAGTGTCATAATCAAAACCAAGTGGATTCTAATGGCCACAATTCTAGACCTATTTTTTTACTATAAATCACTTAATAATATTAGGATATGTTTATTTGTTTTTTTATAATATTTATAGTATTATTTTAAAGTTTAATATTTTTATTTAACCTTAATCGTGGTTATAAAAATAGTTACAAAATTACTATTCTTAATGCCCAAAAATAAAAGGGAACCATTAACATAATTATTAAATTTTAATTCCAAATATGGAATAAAATTTTCCAAATTAAAAACATAAAACTATTAGAAATTAATAAAAAAGTAACATTGTTGATGGAACGGGAAAATGGGTTTTTCAAGTAAAATTTTTAGAAGTCTGCAATGTTTTTATATGCATTTTCATTGTGAAATTAATTCCAATGACCTGTATTATATTAACCAATAAAAAAATATAATTATACATTAAAATAATAAAAAAATATATAAATTTACACTATAAATAAATTCAATAAAAAATGTTGTTTTTAACATAAATTCAATATTTTTCATTATTCATAAAAATATGAAATTTATAAGAAAAATACCAAAAACTATATAAAAGTAAATGTTCATTTCCCACATCCAAATTAAAAGTATATTTTTTCAAATATAACTTATAAAAGTGTCAAAAAATAATGTTTAATTACGTTCTCCAACAAAATGTGTTATACATCGTTTTTTGAAAATACTTATTTTATTCTTAAAATCGGATTTGATCTTATATTAGGACTAGAAAATACATAAGTTGAATTTAAAAAATTAAATTATATATATATATATCATTATTATAATCAAATAAGATTAATTATATTTTTTTCTAAACGTACATATTCATACAAAAATAGTTTTTCACTAAAAACATATTTATATTCAATTGGTTTTTATTTTTATTGACAATTATTTTTTTATCAATTAATAAATATATAAACATGTGAAAACACTATTTTCATAATTCATTAATAATATTAATTCCCTCTATTATAATGAATTATTATGGAGAAGAATTTAAATAATAATATTTAATTTTTTATTTGAACTTAATGTGGTGTATCATGAGCTCTATCAAACATAGTCTTTATTTTTTTTAAACACAACATGTAACCGAAATTATATACCATCCTTATAAGATGTTAAGTCCTGGTTAAGCAATTAATTCTCCACAAAAGACATAAGTGATGGATCCTACATTCTAGGGATCAATATCACACAAGATATATCATAAAATTTTCTTGAACAAAGTAAATATACATAAATTTTCTATATATAGAAGAGGTTAAATATGTAATAATCCAAGAAGTGATTGGTTTCCTTGTCACATGGTGTACATATTTCTAAGAAAATTTTTCCCAAAAACATTATAGTAAATATAGAGAATAATTAGTATATAATACATTTCAGTGATAGAATATATCATGTATGTCATGGTATGTATGAGGCTTGATGTTATTAATGCTTTGAACATGGTAGTAAGATATCAAGAAGATCTATTGGAAAAATATTAGACTACTGTTAAGCCTATACTTATGTATCTAAGTTGAACTAATGATATATTCCCGGTGTAGGGAAGAGACAAAGAGATAGTTATCCTCGATCATGTATATGCTAGCTTTTATATAGATTAGAGTGACCAAAATTCATTGCCTAAAAATATATATTTAGTCTCAATGATGGATTTTTTAGATGGAATAGTTCTAAGAAGATATTTGTCACAAATTTTATATAGATGTTCGACTATATTGCATATTTTGATGAAAATAATGAATCATTAGGGATTCACAACATTTTCCAAGATCTTGATGTCGTATCAAACAGTAAAGACCCTATCATTGTTTAAAGTGTTAACACTGTAGCAGTGGACATCTCTAAGGATCCATGGTCATAACAAAAGAAACGACTACACTTTAGGTGTTTTATATCCTTATGTATTTGTTGAAACGATTTGATATTTTGGTTGACCTCATTATCCACAATAGGGGAACATGAAAGAATCATTGAATATATCTTCATCTCACTAGAGGAATGACTATCATGTGAGATCTAGTGGACTAATAGTTGTTGTTAGTTAGATTTAGTGAATGTTAGAGTATGTTAGAGTTAGGTTCCCTGGAACTGACACATTTAGTAATTGATTTCGTTTTTTCATTGTTAATTATGTTTTATTATCATGTTATTATAGTTCATATTCCTGAAATTTTTATGTGATAATTACCTAAAAATATTTTTCACAGTGTCTGTTTATAGTAGTTCCCTCTCTAATGATAACCTTGAAGAACAACGACACAATTCATGAATCTTGTTTCAGGGATGGATGATTGATTATGAAAGAACATGGATGATACAATATATTAGTGGTAGGAGGATCGTAATATATTGATAAACATTCTAATGTTGTTTGCCCTTGGTAATCTCAATGATACGTGGTTTTGAGAACTTACCAGTTAATAAGATATCCATATTTCGTTTTGTAATGGGATATTCCTATAAATGAATGTGTTTATTGATGAATTGACTTTAAGATAATCATTAATGGATATCATGATCCACATTATTTAATGAATTAATGAAAACATAAAGAAATTTTCTCATAGTATGGAAGGATACATTAGGTAGGTCATGATTGATATTGTGTTAATTGATAATGTGAGAAAAATTTATCCCTTAAATCTTATAATTGAATTTGATATCTCAGGACCATTAATGGGAATAAAACTCCCTACATAAAATCAAGACCATGGTATTCAGTGGGAGATTTCATTTATATAATTCCAAAGAATGATACATCAAGTATATAGGTTGATGGAACCGGCATGAAACCCTCTTTATCTTGGATATTGTGATATAAGGGATTATATTACACTGTAAACATTCTTAAGTGGTTTGTTTTCATTGTGTCATTATATTATTTCTCTATGGTTTCCCTAGACTTTTTCTATAATCTATCCTTGGAAATTATGTATTTCTTCTTAATTCTACTGAGAAAGTCACCTAGAGGGTCACACACAAAGGTTATCAACAATATCACTTAAATTCAAGTAATGAATTTAACCTATTAGAATAAAATATTTTTATTCTATTTGGTTGATTTTCATAATTTAATCATAGGGTATTTGAAAGAATATGTGATTTAAATAGTATTTTTAAATATTTTTTTCACGTTTCTAAAATTAAATATTTATATTATATATCATAGAATAATATATTGGGGTTTATTTACCAAAATAATTATTATTTGAAGATCAATAAATGTTGATAATGGACAACGAACTGAGACTAATGAACCAATTTTCATGAAATTGATATTTATTTATATTATTAATGTGTTTCCCATGTCAATAAATGAATATAAATAATTATATTTTTAATTTACATGAGGTAAATTGAAAATATTAAAAATTGTTAGGGGTTTGGGTGAGATTTACCAACCCTAAACCTACCATAATTATTATATAATGATGACTCTTTACAATATAAATTTTGGTGTGACCAATGGAGAGAGAGACACTTTCACAATCCTTAAATTTTATTCTATCATCATTCACTCTAAATATTTTTTAGAGAATGTCAAGATTTGATCTTCCTTCTAGAATAATTTAACTGTGATCATCCATGAAAAACACATGTGATTCAGATGATTTGTTATAGCTCCTAACTAATATATGAATAAAATCTTAGATTTTGGTGGATGTGTGGATCAACTATACAGGTATTGTTCACATGGATCATGTAGAAAAAAAATCATACAAAAAGATCTAGTTATTCATGGCATCAACAAATGTGTTATTACAAGTTCAGGTAATTCTATATACAATCATAAATTCATTATAAATTATATAAAGATCCTCTAATTATGGTTCATGAATTTTAATATAGAAAATTATTCTTGTATTTTAATTTTAAATGCTGCTTTGATCATGTGAATATATTATTAAATGTTATTTATAACTAAATGTCGAGTTAGTTATACCATCAAAGAAAGCTTCTTCAACTTCCAAAACCTACATTTGAACCCTTCATAGGATGATTCCTATATATTGAAACCTATTAAATCTATATAATCCAAGGTAATATACTCTTCTATTTCGCATTCTAGATCTTCTAAATGTTCTTTTGGAAAGAACCATCAACTGAGGTTGTTAGTCCCATGTCTGTTCGTTCAGTCGTGTTTTGATAAATTTATTTTGGATTTATTAAATAAAATGAAAGTAATTTTGAATGTTATTGATCAAGAATAGATTCTTTGGGTTAAAATAATTCAGGGTAAGTGGATTATTTTTCTTTTAACAACCTCTAGAATATAAGGATCTTGGTTTACAAATAAATTACCATTACCTTGTAATGAAAAAATCTTGTCAAATCTGTCATCGACTCTCTCTTACTAGTTGATCTTAAATCATGGTTTATGGTTGATTCCTGCAATGTGTTTTCTAAACTGGATTGATGGTTTTATTCAAATGAAATAATGATTTTGGTGTATGAAATTGGCATGACCATGGGGTTTTGGATGTGAATTCATATAAATATATAATGGTCTATGTTATCAAGGTCAAAACTGGGGACTAATTGGAGTTCATTGAATTATACCACAATGTAATGATTCAGGTTTGGATGGACAAGTACTTATTATGAGTTATTTTGTTCAGAAAGACCTCTTTTGTGAAGGCTACATTGGAATTGTGTTTTTATGAGTGTCTGGGTTCGTTCCTTGAAAAAACATTTGTGTGTGTTATTTCACTTTTTTTCATATATGATCTTTATCTTTTAAATATAATCATATTGTTTTATATAGGTTTTGAGAAAACTTATTCTATTTTAGTGACATTTTTGAGAAGTATGTGGTTTTACTACTATGTTTCTAAAATAATCCATGCATATTCACATTGGTACATATGTAGATGTAGTATATCATGGTACATGTAAGGGGTTGTTTTAATTATTTTCTAGTGTATCCTTATGATTCATTCATCATGGGAGATGTGAGTTATAGATTGGTAATTTGGTCAAGTCATTGATTACAGAGTATTATTTCCACAGAACCATGAGTCATTATATTTAATTTACATTATTTAGTCATCTATTTTATATCATTTCTTTTTGTGAGTCTTATTATTGTTTTCTTATGTTATAGAGAAATTTTTTTGTATCATTCAATATATTTATTTTTTCAGTTATTATATTTTTCATGTTATGTGTGTGTAGGTGCTAAGGGTAAATATTTAACCCTATGTTTTCACAAAACCATAGACCTTTATTTCATTCCTATTTTTTTAGAGGACCGTAAAATATGGTATATAACACCTCCAAATATTCCCAATCTAGTGTTTTTATGTTGAGATGTTACAAATGGTATCGGGTTGGTCTGGTTTTTCAATTCTTAAGGAATCAAGGAGATGGGATGATTCATGAATTGTAATGTGTAGCATAAAAAGACAAAGCTAACCTATTTATATTGAACCTAAAGTTACATGGGTAGACTAAGTGAAAAAGTTTTTTCAAAAACTATTAACCATATTGTTATCATGTCATATTAGGATTAACTGATGAGAATATACTATTATGAATTTATGAATACACCTCTCACTAGGATTGCATCATCAATATATTATTTAGGATTACTGATTTTAGACTTATATTATTTGACTGTATTTATTTTATTATAATCTAATGTATTATTGATGACTTTGTATGTGGGAAGAACTAATTAAAATTGACTTTTTGGTCAAAGAAACAATCCCACTTGTTTAGATGAATATAATCCAAAAAGAGGATACAACTGAAAAATGGTTTCTCCTGCTACATAGTACAACTAACCAAATGTCCTGAGTATAGTAAAATAATTCCATATTGTTGAAAAGAAACCTTCAGCTGAGGAACCTCATCCCCTTTACCATTCATTGAAATTTAAAATGAAAAATCCACTTTATTAGTGATTTGGGGGTTGAGAAATTATTATTATTGTTTGAAGAAATAAAAGTAATTTTTGAATTCCATGGTACTCTCTATGAAATTATGTTCAAGATAGAGTAATATATGCTATATGACCTATCATGATGGTGGTGGGATATAGCTATTCTAGTTATACACGATTGGGTATTTACTTAAGAATGTTTTAATGGATTTTGTAATAAAAAATAATATCTACACACCCAAAATATATCAAAATAGATATAATTATTTCAGATAATGCATGGAAACATGACAGTTATATAGTTCACGACACAGTTTACTCACCTAGTTTGGTTAGAACCAAATTTTGTTACTAGTACATCTCTAAAAGAATTAATATTTAAATTGGGTTTCTAAAATGAGATATGAACCAAATCATTCATGTTTGTGTTGAAAATTATATTGAAATGGTCAAAAAATCATTTTTAGTGGAGAAACAAATTTCTCAAAACCAGGGTGGAGGAAAAACCATTTTTATCCCGAACAGAGTTTCTTACTCGAGGGGTGGGATAAGTGATGACAGAACACCTAATCACATGTTCATTGTTCTTTAGGGAACCTAACAAACTAATCAGTATATTTTTCCTCACATTCCAGTAGTGAAGAAAGATTTTTTGGTGTGTATCATTATTACAAAATAAGGAATTTATAACATCACATTTACAATTTTATAATTATATCCAAAAAGATAACCTTAATCATTATTGTAAAAATTTTAAGGATATTTTGTATCATAAATTAGTGCATTGTATCACATAATCATTTAGAACAATATCCTAAAAAAATTCATCTCACGAATTAGGTGATCCATGATGATTCTTGGAATTTCTCAACAACCCATCTAACAAAACATTATTTGAGAATAAAATCTAAAATGATTAACCAGGTCTGCCAATGGAGCATGGAACCATTTTTTAAAACACCACAATTATGTGTGCCTTTTTTGTTAATAGTGCATATCATTATTTTTCTACTTCACTAGTTGTAAATAATATGGGATTAAATGTTTAAATTATGCCTTATGTTCTGAGAATCGAGATAACTCTTGTAAAATAGTACAATAAAGGCTTTAATTTTGCAACATATTTCCTTAACATTAATGATCTTCACATCATGTGAGATTTTACTATATTTGTGATTAAAATATTTTATATAATCACACAAATGGGATGTTCGGTGGAATTTAAACCCCATATATATTTATATTCACATCTGGTAACATTAACCTCTCTAGATGGATCTGTTTATATGTTTAATGTTTAATGTAGTATGCATGATGGAAGAGAAACACCTTCCATGACATTAGGTAAAACCATTTATTATCAATTAATGATAGAGACTTTAAATTATATAGATGGAATTGAGCTTCGTATTATTCCTCTAGAGTGTATTTATACCATAATATTTTCCTATAAAACTAATTAGGTTTACCACATAATAGGGAAGTTGAATTCTTGATCAAAGTACATTTTGGAATGAGAACAATATTTATTCCATCCTAGAAAATGGTACTTACAGTTTTGAAAGTACTGAAGGTACAAATAAACTAATTGTAAATAAAGGGGTTTCAAATGACCAACTAAATCGACATGGGAGGCCCAATTTTTATTTTTAAATAAGACATATGATTAATTTAGGATTTATGTTTACTATCTTAAAAATCAATTTAGGAATAAGTATCAGTATCCTTTTCCTAGGATCGATGATATGTGTTATCAATTTTAATGATCCTAGCGATTCTCGAAAATTATCATTTGAATGAGATACCATTATTTTCAAGTTATTAATAATGATATTCCAAGGACATAATTTTAATGATTTTATTTATATTATTAATATGTTGTTATAACCATTAGCCTCATGTATGAACCTATAGGTTTTATGTATTAGGTGAACATTATTTTCTAGAAAAATATTAATTTATTTTTCATCGTCTCTCTTGACTTTGTTTATTTATACATTTGAATTGTTAATGATCATGGGAAACCCTTGGAGATTGTGTTGAACATGTGTGCAACCACTATCTCATTTCTAAAATCTCTATGTGTGGCATATATATATAAGAAATATTCTTCCTTGAGCATGTCATTTCAAAAAAAAAAGATATCCCAATTGACCTTAGAAATAGTAAAGTGTTAATTTATTTGAAAACAACTAAGAACACCTTTGAGATAAAACAATTCTTGGATGAGTCTACTATTACTCTCGCCTTTTCTTGGAGTTCTCACTCCTCAATTATCCAATGATTGGAATCGAAAAGTAAGGGTGTCCCATTCAAATGGAATAAGTATTTTTAGATTTATATTTAGGTGCTCAATGAACTACTAACTTCTTCACCTATCATTTTATTTGTAGAACTATGTATTGGTTATGTTGTGTACAATGATACATCTTATTTGGGATTGAGTTGTGTTGTCATACATGGGGGTCATGTTATACACTAAGCTTCATGATATTTGTGACCATAATGAAATAATTACCTAACACATGATTTGGAATTAGTGGATTATTTTCATTCCTTGAAAACATAGTGTCACTATATCTATAGATAAAAGTGTACTATTTTCACAGACCATAAGAGATTGTGAAATATATACCCTCAATGGGATACAAATCTGATGCAATTATAATGGATAAAATATCTTTATATGATTGATTTTTATTTTATTAATACCCTTGGGAATAGAAATTTTGTGGTCGGTGTGTTGATTCATAAGTGTTAAAACCATGTGTTAGTTGAAGATTGTGAGAAACAGAATCTCATGGGAATTATTGTAGACATTCATCTTAATTTCAAAAAAAATATTTTGTAAATGTTCTTCCTACATAATATTTTTTCAAACATGGTTGACTGGGTTAAAGAATATTAATGATCAAACCTAGTATGTCTTACTTTGATTTTAAAAATCAATGGTGGGAGGAATATTGGGGGATTTAAGAGGATGAAAATATTATACTTTGTTTTTAGAATTACAAATATCATTTCTTATCTTACTAATATATACTCATATCAACCTATATTTATTCAAAATTGGATATCCACATAGGTTTATAAAAAATTAGGTGATGCCAATATTTTTTTCTGGATTGGGGTAAAATGAATAGTACATGGTTATGTCATAATGGCCTTACCTTCTAACAAGTAAAATTTAAACGTCAATGACCAGTTGGTATGTTATAGTTCATTCTTACCTATCTAGAAAAAGGGGAAATATTTAGATGGGATTTTTCACTGGTATACAATGCACACCATAGAAACACAATTCCATTTGGGTAATTTTGGAATGACTTAAAATCTTGGTTTACTTCAATCCGATCTAAGAGTCAAATGATGTGGAGTATTATTTGAAGCTTTATATCCAGGGAGTGATTAAATTACATGGAGTTCCAGTTTGAATTATTTTTTATTGGGATGCCGATTTCAATTAAATATTTTTGTGATCTATATAACAATATCTTGGAACTCATTTGACCATGTGTAAAACATATCATCCTCAAACAGATGGAAAATCATAATAGTCCATCGTGATGATGGAAGATATTCTCTGGGAATTACTTATTTATATTACTAGTCCATAGATAGACCATTTTACCTGTATAAAATAGTAATATAATAAATGTTTCTATGATTTGATACATAGGGATCCATTAAAGGCATTATATAGTAGTGCATACCAGTATCTAGTTTATTGGGTAGAGACTAATGAAACATTACTAAATGAACAAATCCATGTTATTGAGATGAATACAAAAATTTAGATAACTAGAAAGAAAATGGATGACAGATAGATCTTTCTAAATTATTATGTAGATCACAACAAAAAACATTATCATTATATGTCGGTGTCCATGTGTTCTTGATGGGGTCTCCATGATTGGGGCATTATAATTTAGGAAAGACTGGGATGCTGGGTCTATAATATGTTAGACCATTTGAGATACATGAATGCATAGTGAAATTTCCGATTAGTAAGAATTTCCACTGATATAAATTGCAGTACAATTTTTATTTTATGTCACTAAATTAGAGAAGCACCAACAAGACCATATTCACATGATTCATATGTATCAAGTCACTCTTGCGATAGATGATACCCTTATTCATGCCCAAAACAATATTTTGTATAAAATAAAATATTTTAAAAGTAATTATTTTCAAATATGTTTGGTTTCTATATTAGCATGGATGGATTCACGAGGATACTTTATAATGATAAAATAATATGCTTTAAAAATAACCAAAAATATTCAAATATTATTATAATATTTAGCTTTTATAGGATTGAAAGACCACTAGTGTGGAGAGTGTTACTCCCCCAGTTTGAGGTATTTATATATTTTATTTTATATTTTATGTTATGTACTGATTGTTTGAAGCCTTAAAAATATTCTACATTAATTTTTGGATGTTTTGAAGATATTTTCCAGGGTACATAGTTTGATAATGGTTATGGGTAATCATTTGAATTTCATATGTATCCATGAAAATTTGAGAGGGAGGGGTACTTGGTAAGTACACTGTTTGGCCAAAACATGTGGTAACCATGAAACATAAAAATATTGGGATAGTGTTAATTCATATGGTTGGTGAAATATTTTCAAAAAAATGCCTCCCAATAATGATACATAATTAATTAGATTCTAAAATTAGATTTTAAATCCAAACATCCTTGGAAACGTTGAGTTTTACTCCCATGAACTAATCCCTCAATGAGTAGCATTCCTTTGAGAGGATTTTCTAATCATCACCCCCCTAGAAGATGATTTCAATAGATCTAAAATCATTGGATCTAGTAAATATATGGTAAGAGCATTGACCTTCGTCCCCTTTTTAGATCTGGTCATTTTCCATTTAATAGAACCTTAGACCAAGTCTATTATGCCTAGATCTAATGGATTAGTTATGATCTCATGAATATTATTAGATATTAATTAAATGATATAATAAATGGATTTCAGATTTACTGGATCAAGAATTATTTCTCCTTATTAAAATCATTTGAGGAAGATTTCTTCTCCCCTTTCTATGAAGGATCTCATTTAATAAATTAATTAATGTTTCCTTGTAATTAATTTTTTTTCAAATATCTATTTTAATCTCTCCTTTAAAATGATGTTAACCCATGGGTTATGGTTGACTCCCACAATGTGTTTTTTAAAATGGAATAATGGTTTAATTAAAAAAATAAGGTTGTGGTTGTGTTAAATCAGAATAAACATTGGGTTGTGGGTGTGTATTCATATGAATATAGAATGGGTTTTGTACTATAGGCCATAGCTGAAGTCTAATTTGGGATTATTGAATTATGTTTCTGAGTTATTATCTATGTCTTTATGTACTTGTAATACTCGTTAGTTAGTCTGTTTAGTGTGATAATTTCATGATGGATACATTGAGTTAGGTGTTTCATTGGTGTGTGGGTTTGACCCAAGAAATAATGATTGGTTCAAGTTAGTATTCTTTGAATCATATATGAGATTGATTATTTTTTTATAATAAACACAATATGATTTTTATGAATTATATTCTATGTTATTCTGGTTTTAGTTTTATTTATGTTATGTATATTGGTTTCCTAAATAGTTGTTATATTTTCCCCCTATATATGAAGTTTTGTACAAATAAGTATTTTGCCTTTGTGGATACATGTATGGGGATGATTTCATTCATTTATAATAGATAATCCTTATTATAATGTCATTAGGGATTGTAGTTGGATCTTGGGAGTTTGATTGAATCTTGAAGTCTAGAGTAGTGCCACCCTGGCACCTTGATTATATTTTTAATTTCCATTTTTTAGTTATCTACTTTGTATTGTTAATTTTTGCGACCCTGATTATGGTCATGTTATGTTATTGATTAGTTTTTTATAATTAATTATATATATTTTTTATGAAAAATATGTATTGGTTAGGTGTGTGTTTTTCTAAGGGTGAAACATTCCACCATATTTTTAGTAAAACCTAGGAATTTATTACAAACTTTTGGGGTATGAGGAATTTGACCCAATGTCAGTAAAACCTATGAATATCCCCATGAAAATAGGTTTTGGTCATGATGCTATTGTTCGGATATACCAAAAAATACTTTTGTATCTTGCATATATTTTTGTTATCTGAGGATCTATTTAACATTTTATTGGTCTTATTTAAACAAATTAACCATATACTTATTGATGTATCCAATTAAAAATCCAATGTAATGGTGACTTCATGTCATCATATATGTTAAACATCTAATTGAAAAATAAAATGGAACTTTATTTAGGCATTTGGCCTCATATTTCATTCATGGAACTTTCCATTTTAAAAAATTTATGTTCCCAACCAAAGATGTTAAAACATATTTACATCTAGTCATTGCATACTACTAAATTACATTATTGATATACTCCCATTAAGACAACACTAATCTCCAAATTCCCTTCTCTTAAAATCAATATACCATGAATATTCTTTGAAACACTGATCCCCCATTTTTCAAAAGGTATAGAAAACTCACGCATCAATTCAGGGATTAGTTGAATATTTGGACCCATAAAATTCATAGAGGCAACATAAATTATAAATAGTATAAATAAACCACCCTTACTCAACTTATTATAACAATAGTGATCTAAGTATCTTCTCATGAAACTCTTTTACACCATAAAGCTGTTGAATTTTTAGGTCCACTGTATTTGTGATTATTTCAATCCATATAAATTACATTTTAACATACCATTAAATCCAAGTCCTGATTGACCTAAGAATGCTTGGTATCTTTTTTTAAATAACTTCCTCTATGTTAATATAAATGAAAAAAACCATTACATCCATTTTTTAAAAAAATTCATCAGTAGAAACTAGTATTGAAGCTATTTGAAAGGTAGTATTTCTTACTATTGGTGAAGATATTTTATAGATATCTACTCCCGCATACTATTGAAATAGTTTCACAACAAACACATATTTATCCCTCATACTTCCCTTAACATCATATTTCAATAAAAAACCTCATTTGTTATCAATTTATTTCTTTCACTAAGGTAATAATATTATCTCTTAGGTCTCATTAGAATATAGTGTGAAACTTTTTTATACTGCAGAAATTCCCACTCTTTGAAGTTATTGAGTGGTGTTTCCTATTTCTGGAACTCAAGTTCTTTACCATATGTTATAATTAAGTATTACAAATTTTTACTATAGATATTTACCTATCGTACGACTCTTGAAGACCATTGCAATTTAATTAATGAGTCTAATGATTTTGGTGGTATATCATCTGGTTCATGAAAATCAAGCATATAAACTTCCAAGGCTATAATTTTTTTCTTCTACGACCCTTAACAATTATTTTATATCTTTTACTTCCATAGAATTCAAGGAACTCATTCCATTATCTACAATAAAAATAACATGCATACTTATTTAAATCCCATCATTATCAACTTATGTTAGGATTTTTTATTCTTTGAACTCAATATCATCCTCTAACATGTTATGATATTTGTATAAGATCATCTAATTTAGTAGAAAATATTGATCTCTGATGATATTCTGATGATTTACATCCCAATGTTAATAAAATTTTTCATCTCTATATAACACAGTCAAACTAACCAATGATTTAGCATCGATCGTATCCCTCTAATTAACATAAATATAAGAATATAATATACAACAACATGATAAATAATGGATTTATACTATTTTATTAGGATACAACATCTCAATAATTTCATGTTCATTTAGTATCGATGGAATTCAGTTAAATAGATATAAAATAAAAAGTAGTTCTTCTGCCAAAATTTATTTTTTCATTCCCTAGTGAAAACACATACTACGTGCCTTCTTATTCAACATTATGTTCATAATTTCAATCACACCATTTTTTAGGTTCCTAGAATAGTTTTCTCAGGTATGATTTCCTTCATATGGAAGTATTGTTTAATGTCCCTTGTAATGTATTCCCCATTATTATCTAAGCTCAGGCTATTAATCCATCATTTTATATTTGATTCAATAGTACATTTCAATTGAATAATAAAATGAAATACATCTACATTGTACTTTGTGAAATATACCCCTCACTTTTCTTATTTCATGTTTAATAAGTGAGAAAATGTATAGGGATCTTTCATGATAATGAAATGGGGATACCCACAAATATTGGAATGAAAAGGTTCATGATTTTTTGAGTAAGGTTTCCTTCCATTAAAATTAAATGATTAATTTTTTTAATTCATGAGTATAAAATTTTAAATAATTATGGAAATGTTATGATTGAGATTAATTACCCTTTTTTTTGAAAGAACCATAATATTCTTATCATTGAGGTAACAAATTTAAATGTTAAATAAATTAGAATTTTCATAAGTTTTCATTCCATCCATTGAACATCCATCATAAAATCTGTGTAGATATAAGGTCCAATTATTAACTCCCCTTTCCAAAACCATTGATCCTCATGTAATTTTCCTTACACCATTAGTAAAGTTTGTCATATGTCATTCATTATCTAGTAGTCCAATATAAATCTTATTATTTTTTAGTCTCGGGATATCCCTCAATCTATTTAATTATGTAATATTCTTTTGGAAATATGGATATTCTCATCACCCTTTGTGATAACAAAAATAGACTTATCATCTACCATGTATACCTTGATGAATCTTCTAGATACATAATTTTCAATTCACCCCTGCTATAATGTGTGATGAAATGATGCTCTAGAATCATACAACAATGATTCTACCAGAACATTGAAACATAATAATTTTATCCGGCTATATTCTACTAAAATTAACGAACTAGAACCTATATATACTGATCTTTTGATACAAACACTACGGTAATTGAAATATTTTTTGAGATTACCCCTCCTACCATGGTTCATGATAAAAGATTATGGTTCTGTAGATTAACCTATGATCCCATCTATTGACTTATTTTATTTCTTCTTAATAATCATCCAATTAGGTGATCATACTCTAACTTTTTTTTTCACAACACATTACTAATTGGATCATGTAATTTCCTTCGTATGAGCTCTTCATTCAAGATTAAGAACATAAAATCATTAAATATATGTCATTTTTTCTTATATAATTACTAATTACAGTGAACATCACCTACTAACTACATGGTAGGGATTATGGTAAAATACATGTGTAGACATGGTCTATTATTGCGAATTTTAAAAACTCGCGGTGGATCCTATAAAATAATTGACAATGTTTTTAGGGTGTCTTCATTCCAACAATCTCATGTCATTAATCATACACATCATAAATACTTTGTTTAATGTTTTTGTTTTTCCATACTTGTTTTTCAAGGAAACCATCCATCCAACTATTCTTTTATTCCCTCAAATGTTCAAGGTAACAATTGCTTCCAAAAATACCTCAAAAATCTAAGTCCCATACAATTAATCCATTACCATTTATATTTTTTTTTCAAATTCTGTAGTTTTAATCAAATAAGTATAACCTCTTGGTTCTTTTAGATGAGATAATATTCCATTCATATCATCCAAAATACATACCCATTCCTTAAAACATATCAATCAGGATATTTCTATATTCTAATTCCATTACACCAATTATGTAACTCCCACATAATAAAAAATAACATCAATGTAGAAAAATTATGATGATATTCAAGTATGGTAAGTATTTCTGGAACCATTATTTGAATCCACCTATATTTTGTTATAGTGGGTTCCATAGACCCAACTTTAATTGTTCTTGTGATTACCGTACATTGTATATAGTTAGATATACATGATGTATACATACCAATATAGTGTAGAATTTTATGAATCCACTATTTAAATGGTATTTTCTATAGACTAATTGACCAATAAAAAGGTTATATCAGATCCATGGATTTAATGGGATCCTTAAGATACAATTACATTAATATTAAACAAAAATCATATAGATTAGATGGATCTTAATATATTGAAATAGTAGATTTCTGGCTATTAGGTGTTGGTGGCTCATAAAAATTAAGTCATATTCTCTTGAATTTCACACTTGACGATCTCTAGTAGTGATATAATGATGAAAAAACATCCAAAAAGAATACCACATGTTTCAGAAGTCATTGGTTGTTCATATCTACAGACATTTGTATTAGTCTTCAGACATAAGGTTATTACCAGTGATTTCCATTTGATCACGTAATTTGATTCACGGAAAGCCCCATGAAAGTGAAATTTTGGTGAGGTAGCATGTTTTTGGTGTGTCACTAGTGGTATTGCATTTCATTAATCGTAATGAAGTGATTTTTCACTTCTAGGTTGAGGAAGTAATATATTCCAGGACAGGTTGATGAGGATGGTATTACCTTCATATGACCTTGCTCAAGGATGTCAAGGGTAAATTCTTCTAGTTTGATGAACAAAAAATATATCGAGGAATGGGATATAGCATAAAATTGTGTCCTGCATTACGATATAACTAAATTCGAATAGATTATATTATACAGATCATGTTCATATGTTGGTTGTCATTGTTATGAATTTACTCATCTATATAATTGCTTTGATCTATTTCTAGACTCCACTCTTTATCTATTGATACTATTCACAATTATCGAGATAAGGTAATTGATGGTCACACAGAATAGCATAATAAAAAAACTACCCTATTCAGTTGAATATGTCTATTAGACATGGTGGGGCCCATCATTTGGTTCCTATTTTGACCATGTTATCAATTACCAAAGGATTAAATAAATTAATTATTATTAAAGTTATGAATAATTTATTAGAATTAATTTATAGTACTTACAAGTTATGTTAGTATGATAAATTATTATTTTAATGAATAATATTTAATATTACAATTTTTTTTAATATTAAGAGGGAATAAAAAGTCATGTTAAAATACTCTGGTTTATCCTTTAATATATAATATATATATTTTAGTTATGTGAAGGAATAATAAATATTATTAATTATGTAGTTTAGTGCATCAATATTTTTAATTTTTTACTTATTTGTTGGGAGATATTTTTCTGGGGGTTGGGGAACCCATATGGCGGTATCATAGTGTTCTATTCATTCACCAATAGTGAGAGCTTCTCTATCCTATATCATTCTAGAAAAATAAACCCTATATATGAGTGTTGATCCAAGAATTCCTTTTATGGGTCGAAGTAAACAATCCATGGTGATCATTACAATGCCGAAGAACCCATTGGAACTCCAGGGTAGTAATCATATTGCACAGAACGGTAAGAGCACTTATTTTTGAAACCAATTTGTACTATTTGGGGGGATCATACTATAGATCCTTCATCCGGAAATCACCAGAGACATCAAAATTTTTAGTGAAGATTCTATTTATAAAAGGTAGTTTTCTTAATTTTATTTTTTTCATTAAAAATTTTACATCATATCCGCAGACTATACCGATAGATAGATTATCAAAGAAGAAAATTTTTGTTGTTCAGAAAAGTAATTCTTTTTAAAATCCCCAGCACACTGACATCCACTATGACCCAGTTACATTTAATTGGTATCAGAGAGATTACATAAATTATTAGAGTAATTATATTTTAAATTTCATTAAACTCAAGTTGATGGTTCAATTTCGATAACAAATATTCTGAACATGATTTGATTGAAGGTCATATAACCAAGTTAGGGTCATCTAAAACAAATATTATGTATTCTAATAAGTCGGTTTACAGGTATTAAAATTTCATAGAATCTATATTTGTTCATGTTTTTTCTAGATCCATCCTTCATCCCTCAATTCAGCATCAAAGACCACTAGTCCAACTACCGCAAACAGTTCAAAGCTCCCTGTGCAACCCATGACCCATGCCTCCATCCCAACTCAGCAACACCCTACAGTCGTCCCCCCCTGGGAGCCACTCCATGGACCACCAGATCATGCCTCCTTTTAGATGACACTTCCCATCGGAACCAGATAGGCACCCCTCCCAGTTTTAGTCTTCATCGCTTTCCCCTACTACTGACTCAACATAGTGGACCATAATCAATTTTTCCCTCCTGCTTGTTCACATTCACCATCTTCGTCCACCATTTTGTTTCCATGCCTTCAATTAGGAAACTCTTGTGGGCTATCATTGGATCCATGTCACCACTACTAAGAAACTACCCTACTAAACCATATTTGAATTACATCACTCTCAGATGAGTGTACCAACCACTGGAGACCTATCACCATGTGTGAGGTAACCTTCAACCAAACTATTTTTTTAATCAATGGGGTTCAGGCAAGTATTACCAACTCAAAACAGGTTTGGGTCGACCTTATAGGCCTAGGAAAGCCTGTAACGAGCTTTGCCTGACCTGTATTGGGGAGGCATGGGGTTTCAGGTCCCAGAATTTACAATGTTAATATATTTAATTAATTTAATTTTAGAATTAAGTTAAATTAATTTAAATATTAATTATCGAATTAGAATTGATAATTTTAATACCCAAGTTAAAATTAATTTAATTTATATCTTAAATTTTTTTAAATTTGTTATTTTATTTTTTTTAATTAAAATTAATTCAATTGTGGTCCGAAAATAATTAAATAATTTCAATTTATTTATTTCATTTCATTTATTTAAAAAATCCGTCATGCTTTTATTTAATTCAATTTATTTTTATCGTGGTTTAATTTTACTCACATACTGGTATTGTTAACTGGCATGTATGTGTCTACATTTTTTATTTAATTAATTATTTTAAACTACATGTGATAATTTTATTAAATTAATTTAGATGGTTTCTGAATAATATTTTGTTTTTTGTTCAATTTGCACACGATATTGTGTGTCCAATTGCATTTGATGTATGTTTCACTCATAGCCCCCCTCAGCTTCATGAAAGTATACCTGTATATTGTCAAAGATGATGAAATAAGTGGACCCCAACAAAAGTGGATAAGGAATGATGAATTAATTTCACTAAAGAAAAAACTAAAAGAGGAAATTGGGTAATGGGGGAAAACGTGAAATGAAAAATAAAAAAAATAATAATGCTAAGTTGAAATTGAAGAGTCGCCTTCCTCCAATGACCCTGAAACCCTGCTGTTGTCCTACCGTAGTTAAACCAATGAGGAGCTTCAGCATCCTACATCATCTACCAGCAACCACCACTATCAGGACCAATGCTAGCGAATCCCCTCCATCATCAACACCCGATCAACCACATCCTTTCACTATTCATCGCCTCCTTTTTTCTCCACCTAGATCTAGTAGTCTTATAATTTCTCTACACCATCAAAGTCAACCTCACCCCTAACCCATATAAGACTCATTTTATTCTGAAACGACATGATTAATTTGTAGATAAATAAAACTGTATCATTGACCCGGTTTATTATTGTCTTTGTCTATGACATCCTTCTGATGCCACTGAGCTAAATATAAATATAAACAATCAACCAATATTTATTTCTAGTTTATCTATAGTTCTTTCTAAGAACTGATTAAAAAAATATTTTCCTATTTTTAGGTTATATATAAATCCCTATATGCAAATCCATGGATACCAGTACCTCACTCTACCAAAACCCTCTCTTGGTGTCTAGAATCTCTGAGCCCCTTGTTTGATCCAAAAATATTTAAGGGATTTATTATTTTCATATTTATTTTGTAATGGATTTAATTTATTTTATGTTAAAAGGCATGTATATATATATATGTGTGTGTGTTTATTCAAATATATATACATACTTATCTTGATTTTATTCTAAGAATTTTGATGAAAATGTTTTTTAAAAAAAATATTTTTTAAAGGATTATTTATAAAATACTTATTATTATAAATTTAAGGGTTTATTTTCTTTAGATTAATTTATTTTCATTTTAAAAGGTTTTATATATGTGTGTGAGTTTCTGTTAATATATATACATACATGTATATGTATATGTATATATATAAATAACTATCATAATAACATATAAGATATGAATTTAATATTTTATATTTTATTTCTGTATTTATGGCATGAAAAATTTTATTTGATTGTGATAAAATTGTGATGATTATAATGATTTACATATGTATATATATTTGTATATATATATATATATATATATGTATCTATATAACTTTCAGTATTTGGGAATTTATAAATATTTGGTTTTAAATCGTTTCTTTAAGATAATATCTTGTTAGAATAATCAATTACTAAAGTGTTTTCTAGTATTTTCATGATATCATTTTACATATTTTAAGGCCCCAACCCCAGTTACCCAGAGTCGGTGCATTATTACATAACATTGGCATGATCACAAGAAAGATCAAATCTCAAAAGACCGATTGGTTTAGTATCCTTGGAAACACTAGATATATTCATAAAGTTTAACATTACATCATGAAGTGAAAAACTACTACAACAACATATTGTCTCCATAATCCACACTATTATCCCCTCATAATATCCCTGCAGGTCATTCATAATTTACTTCTTCACATCCTAGGAAAAATAAAACATATAAAAGGGGTGAGCTCAAATTCCCAGTAATTATAACAATATAGCGGAAACTTTCATAAATAAGAATAAACATTTAAGGCAATGTATAACTAAAAAAATCCTTTTTAACTTGAACTTCAAAATTTTATGGCAAAAATAAAATGAAATAATGCCATTTACTTATTCACATGGATATTCTACTAATTGAATAATCACATGCAATATCGATATCCACTTTCATAATGATGGAATGCATAATGCCAGACTATCATAAACACATAGCCAAGGCCTCGTTCCAAGAATACAAATAAGATTTTTCCAAGGTCTTGTGCCAAGACACTAGATTGTCTCATGAGACCTACCGATGCATCGAGGAGCTATATCGGGCTCCACCAATAACATATTAAGTCCAATGCATTCCCATATGAAAATGTTTAAACATAACATAAACATTCGTATTAAAATTGGCATACGAAATGTCAATACATTCACCATAAACCATGAATGGTATAAAAATAGCACATCACAGTCAAACATATCACAAAACCTTCAATATAATATAGAAGTTTTGTATCATAATAAATCAACTTCAAATTAGCATAAAATCCATCAAAGGATGTTGACATAGATGAAATAAAAACTCTTTTTAGAGAAATACCTCTTTCTATTTTGTAATCATTTAATAGTCATATATTTATAAAATAAAACATTTTATTTGAAAATATTCTTATAAGCTTTTAAGGGAAGCTTTGAAGATTTTATAATGGTGGAAAATAACCGCACCCGCCGTATAAGTTAAAAAACATTCTTACATTAATTCTGTCGAAAAGGTTAAAAAGCACCTTGTTCGGAAAATAACGGAAATATTCATTTATAAAACTCTTATAAAAATTCAAACAATGGTAGAGAAGACATTAACCCATATTCTATTAAATAGTAAAAAAAATGAAATTCATTTTTAAGAAACATGGATGTGGATGATAAAGAGATCCCAGTAGATTATTACGTATAAACAACCTCAAATAATGAAGAGATTGCGAAATAAACCCTTATCTTGTACTTTTCCTTGGTTGGGGTAGGTTAACCTCCTGTATAATGGTGAAATAATTGTTATTAAGTTATATATGAATCATATACATTAATATGATATCATATATGATCTTTTAACATTGATTTGTTAATAATATCATAGTATTATCGTTGTTTCGGGTGTCAACTTACTCGTTTTCTTTTATATGTTTTGTAACGTAAGACATGTTTTTAATGTATAGGTTGTATATTATTCATATCCAGAATGATATCAAGTCCTTAAACATCATTTTTAAATCATCAAATGATAATCATACTTGAATGGATACGATGGAGAATGAATCTCATCGCGTTCGTGGAGACGGTAGTCCGTACGTACGCACGAGCGACAATATCATTCTTTTGATATTAAAATAATATATAAATGGATGGTATATCATATATACAGAATCATTAACTTGTTATATTTATTATTTACATGAGTTACACATCATTATTATACCTATCCAAATAATAATATATTGAATAACAATTACAACACGACGTGGAGATGGTAAGCCTTACATACGCACGTATGGTGACATGTTATTCAAAGGGTGGATAGAATACTGAATATGGTTGTACCATATTTATAATAACATCACAGTATATATATGATACTGGAGTTATTATTTTATAATGGTAATAACAAATGAAGAATAAGTGAAAGAAGAAAGGAACATGAAAAAAGGGTTGTGAAATCATTACATCTTCTTCAGGTTCTTCCTTTTGATTTGTTCAAAAGGGATCCTTAGGTTGGCATTATGATCAAACTAAGGCCTCTAGGTTGTAGTGAGGGAAGTTGGGAGAGTGTCTGGGCAGATTTTGGCCGAGCCAAAAGGCTTTGAAGGTGTGAATAAATGAGAAGGAGGAGTGCCTTTTATAAGAGGGGTGAGGGGCACCTTTGGAAAAGCTAAAAATATTAATTTATAATAAATTTATATTCGGTTTCAAAAGGCTCCAAAGTTGATTATTTAAATGTTAATGTTTGGATATGTCTAAAAACATTAAAACAATAGAATTTAGACAGGTTTGGGTTACTATATTAACCTTATCTTTAAGTATTAACTCTTAGTTAATTAGTTTGACATTTACCAAGTCACATTGTATTTCTATATTATATAGTTCATAAACATACTATATACATCCAAGAGACCACTAAATGGTCCATTAATGATATAAATATCATGATATAAGTATCTTGGACGATACATAGATTTTTAAGAATTTAATATCAATTAATAATATAATATTTGTTTTAAAAACTCTTTTATGTCAATTTTGACATTATTCAATAGTTGATTTTTGTGAAACTCATAACAGAATTATTACTTAAAAACATTTAATTAAATCATTAATAACATGTCATATTAACTTAGAAAATTACTTTAATTTATAAAAAGTCTCAAATTATATTTATTTGTGTATTTATAATATCAATTATTTTAATTTTTCACTATTATGGTAATTACTGCATCATCATTGTGTCATAAATAAATTAAATTATTTAATGTCTAAAAATTTTAAATAAAATATCATAATGTAGGAAATCTTTTTATATTTCTAATAAATATTTACAATCGAATTTTTCTTATGTATAACCCTATATTCAAAATGTTTTAGTAAATAAACATTGATTTTAACTCTTTTAACTCTTCTTTGAATTAAATAATAATAAATGTCCTAATCTAATCCAAGTGGACCTAAATGATAATATTGTATTTTTAAGGTTTATTTTGGTCTAGATACACTTGTCCAATAGAATTAGGACATGTGTTAGGGTAATATTAATATCATTTTTACCCTTAATTACCCTATTTACTTTTAACCGTGGTAAATAAAAGTAAAAAGTTACTATTCACCAAAAATTATTTTCATCTCATTGAACCAAATTTTACTTATTGATATTAACCATGTCTCTCGGATTTTCGAAATTCCATTCACATAAGCATTAAAATTAAGTTTTATGAAAAATTCTGTTTTTTAACTACCACCTAGTAGTTTCACTATTCATCAAAAATTGAAGTTTTTCAGAACAATGCCAAAATTTCACCCTAAGATATAATTGATATTATGAATTCAAAAATGATGTCTATTTTAAAAAATTCCAAAAATATAAGTTTCATTAATTAATTTTATAATTAATTCCCGCTGTTACAAGAAATAGCGTGTTTTTAAGAAATAATATATATCAAAAGATTGACAATTGTTTAGGTCCAATTTCAATGTGAAAATAATTATAATGAACACCATTGGATAAAATGGTAAAAATATATTCCATTTATACTATAAAACCACTAAAAAATATAATTTATCACTATAAATTATTTTGATTAAAAAAGTTTTTTTTAAGTATTTTTCACTATTCATAAAAATTGGACGTTCTCAGAAAAATTCAACTTAGGATTCGATATTCTGAATCCAAAAATGAAGTTCATTTTGAAATATGATATATATATAATTTTAAAAATTATGTATTACTAATCATAATGGATAGTTTTATTGGTTGTGGTGTGTTAGAACTTGTTGTTGCGTACAACACACGCTATCACATTATTCAAAGAGAAGTGTACCGTAGAAGCTTGGGGTGTTACATTCTCCCCTCCTTCAAATAATTTGGTCCTCAAAATTTCCAGAATACTACCGCATGAAAAGACTCAGGTGGTTATTCATCATAAGTTCCTCGGGTTCCCACGTTGCCTCTTCCATCTTACGGTTTCTCCACAAAACTTTTACCAGACGCTTCGTCCGGTTTCTCAGTACTTGTTCTATCATATCAAGAATCCTGACGGGCTCTTCGCAATAAGACAGATTGGGTTCTAGTTCTAATTCATCGTAAGTGAGTACATGCATTGGGTCAGGCATGTATTTCCTCAACAGAGATACATGGAACACATCGTGAACTTTGGAGAGACTTGGCGGCATTGCCAATCAGTAAGCTACAGCCCCAATTCGTTCTAGAATTTCGAAAGGTCCGATGTACCTGGGACTCAATTTACCATTCTTACCAAAACGTATGACTCCCTTACATGGAGATACCTTCAGGAAAACTTGATCACCGACTTGAAACTCCAAATCCTTCCTTCGATTATCGGCAAAGCTCTTCTGCCTACTTTGTGTTGCTTTGATGTGATTTTGGATTACCTTCACCTTTTCCATCGTTTCCTCCACTAGTTCTAGACCTACAAGTTTTCTTTCACCAACGTCATCCCAACAGGTTGGTGTGCGACATCTCTTTCCTTATAACGCTTCATATGGTGCCATCTAAATACTTGAATGGAAGCTATTGTTATAGGAAAATTCTACCAGAGGTAAATACTGATCCCACATACCCTGAAAGTCAAGTGAGGAATATCTCAACATGTCTTCTAAGGTTTGAATAGTCCGTTCTGATTGTCCGTCTGTCTGAGGGTGGTAAGTAGTGCTCAAATGAAGTTTAGTATCCAGGGATTTCTGAAGACTATTCCAAAATCTTGAAGTAAAACGGGGATCACGATCAGAAACAATCGATAGGGGTACTCCATGAAGTCTCCCAACTTCATTAATTTATAGTCTTGCTAGACGTTCCAGGGGTAGATCTTCTCTTATAGCAAGAAAATGTGCTGACTTGGTAAGACGATCAACAATAACCCATATTGCATCGTTCCTTCTAGGATTATTTGGTAGTCCCATGACAAAGTCCATCGTAATATTGTCCCATTTCCACTCCGGTATGGGAAGAGGTTGCATGAATCCTCCAGGCTGTTGCCATCCAACTTTCACTTGTTGACAAACCATACATCTTGACACAAAATCAGAATTATCCCTCTTCATGTTGTCCCACCAAAAATGTTCCTTCAAATCTCTATACATTTTGGTGCTCCCAGGATGTATAGAGAAATTGGAACTATGAGAACCATCCATCAATTCCCTTTTTAGATCAGGTATATCGGGAACACAAAGTCTCTTCCCAAATTTCAGAATTCCATCTTCATACACAATTCCACTCAATCTCCCATCATTCACAGCTTTAATCTTCTTTTGAAATTCTTCATCATTGGTCTGAGAACTCTTAATCATTTCTAGTAAATATGGTTTGGCAACCATTTGAAAAAGCATTGATTTTTCACCTTCCCTGGTTATTCCCATGTCCATCTTCACTAGATCCATGAAAATTGGATCCCTTTCAATTTTCATATTGTTCAAATTTCCATGATATTTTCTGCTCAAAGCATCTACCACCTTGTTTGCCTTCACCGAGTGGTAGTGTATCGTGCACTCATAATCCTTGAGTAATTCAAGCCATCTCCTTTCCCTCATGTTGAGTTCTTTTTGTGAGAAAATATACTTCAAACTCTTGTGATCAGTATAAATCTCACATTTTTCACCATAGAGGTAGTGCCTCCATATCTTCAAAGAAAAGATCACAGTTGCTAACTCGAGATCATGAGTAGGATAGTTTTGTTAATGAATTTTCAACTGTCATGATGTAGTGGCAATAACCCTATCATTCTGCATAAGGACACAACCAAGTCCTTTCTTCGATGCATCACTATAAATAACGAACCCATCATTCCCCAATGGTAGAGTCAATATAGGAGCATTGACTAATCTTCTCTTTAGTTCTTCGAAACATTCTTCACAATCTTTTGTCCAAACAAATTTAACCCCTTTACGTGTGAGCTTTGTTAATGGGTTAGCCAATTGGGAAAAATTATGGACGAAACGTCGATAATAACCTGCTAAAACAATAAAACTACGTACCTCAGTTATACTCGTCGGTGCTGGCCATTCTTGGATTGCCTTAGTCATAGATGGATCATAGAGATTCCATCTTTAGAGACAATATGGCCAAGAAAAGAAATCTCATGAAGCCATAATTCACACTTGCTAAACATCCCATATAATTCATGTCTTCTCAGAGTCTTCAAGATAATGCGCAAGTGATTTTCATGATCTTATTATCTTTTTGAGTATACCAAGATATCATCAATAAATAACACCACAAATTCATCGAGATACTCCTTGAAAACTCTATTCATCAGATCCATGAATACAGAGGGTGCATTAGTCAATCCAAAAGGCATTACAGTAAACTCGTAATGCCCGTACCTCGTTCGAAATTCTGTCTTCAGAATGTATTCCTTCTTCACACACAACTAATGGTATCCAGATCGAAGGTCAGTCTTTGAAAATTATTGAGCTCCATGCAGTTGGTCAAATAAATCATCAATTAGATGTAGGGGATACTTGTTCTTTATTGTTATACAATTGATCTCCCTGTAGTCGACACATAACCTCATAGATCCATCTTTCTTTTTAACAAAAAGAACAGGGGCTCCCCATGGAGAAATACTAGGGTGAATAAATCCCTTATTACTCAATTCCACTAGTTGTTTCATTTGTTCAACTAATTCTATAGTGGCTATTCTATAAGGGGTCTTCGATATATGCCTTGATCCAGGAATTAAATCAATGGAAAACTCAACTTCTTGTTCTGTAGGATGTCTAGGTAAATCTTTGGAAATACATCTACATATTCTTTCACAATAGGTACATCCTCTATTTGAACATTTCATTCCTCACCCACAGTTATTTCATTCTCTTCCTCCCCAATAATTGAATTTAGTTGAGCTATTGGGGGTGGATCTAGATAAGAATTAGGTGGTGACGATTCTTCTCTAAAGATAAGGTGTTCCTTATCATCATCATCAAGAATCATAACCTCTTTGTTCTTATAATAAATCTTCACATCATAGTCTGAAAGCCAGTCCATACCGAGGATTATATTGAACTCAATCATAGGTATGACGATGAGATCAGCAGATAACGAACATTTATGTGCTCTAATGGGGACTGATTCACAAAACATTGTTGCAATGATACTTCCCTTAGGAGTTTAAACTGACATCTCCCATGTTAAATCAAATTGGAAATATCTAATTTTTGTAGCAAACTGGGAAGATATGAAATAATGAGATGATCTAAAATCAAATAATGCATTTTCTAAACTTGAGGAAACCATTAAATTACCTGCCACCACATCTTTCGGAGCTTCTACCTCAGCAGTAGTGATAGCATAAGCATGGCCTTGATCCCTTGGCCTTTTCAGAGGTAAGTTCTCCTGATGCTTAGGACATTCATTTTCATAATGTCACCTCACCCTGCAATTATAGCATTGAACATTGGTACCTTCCTTCTTCCCCTTGCAATCACGATCGTGGTGGCCTTTTTCACCACACTTGTAACAGACTCACATTCCCTTCAAGCAAGTATCGGGGTGTTTCATCCCATATTTACCATAGGATGGATATTCAAAATTTCCCTTCTTCCCCTTATTTCCATTCCCAGATTGAGCATAAGGTCTCTTCTTATCTTTATTTTCTTTAAAGTCATAAGGCTTAGAGAATTCATTTTCGGTCATGATAGCACACGAGACAATGTCTTCATACGATGAAAATTATTGTGAGACTAATGCTCAACGGGGAAATGGTTTTAAACCATCAAATAAACTATCAATATTACTTCTTGGGTTACGTATATAATCTCCAGCATACCTCGATATCCATGTAAAGTTAGCCTCATACTTTGTGACATTCTCCTCCTCCATTTGCTCAGACTCAGAAATTGCCTTTCCATATCTGCTCGATGGTCGCGAGGAAAGTATTTTTCTAAAAACAGATCTTTGAACACCCTCCATTCCATATTTGATACGTCATCATCTTCCTTCGTGTTTTGAATCAATTACCACCATTGATCAGCATCTCCAGTGAGTCGGTAAACTGCCATGATAACTTTTTCCCTTTCACTACTCCCCCAAGCCTGAAATATTTTCTCTAGGGAATTTATCCATTACTCAGCTACTAAGGGATTTTTACTCCCATTGAACGTTGGTGGTTTTTTCCTCATGAATCGATCTAACATTGATCCTCCACGCTGTGGACCAGGGTTCTCCATATGGGTAAGGTTATTATTCATAACCTGAGTAAGTTGTCCCAGTATGGTGATTAGCTGATCGGCACCAGTTTCATCACCAGCTCCACTATAATTATGTTGAGCAGGAGGGAAATCCCTACATGGAGTGCATGCATTGATACGGTTTCCATTTCTTCCACTAGGTGCCATTTCTATACAATGGTATAAACTAGATCAGTTTACGAATCAAAATACATAATCCCATACTTACAAAAAACTTAACATAAATTGAACTATTTATGGATATAATCCATAATCATAAGAATGTTTTCTTTAAGGAAGTATATACTCATAAACCCTTCATAATTATTTGTAATGAAAATGATAGTTATCCTATGTATATCCTCCGGGAGTGTCGTAACCAAGAGTGCAGCAAGGCCCGTTGTCATGCACCAGTTCCCGTTCGAGTCTATCTCAAAGCGGTGTTTTCGGGTTTTACCCCTAGGTACATATGTGCCAGAACCGCCTCTACCTGCTCATATCTAGACAGGGATGTATTGCTCGAAAAAATCACAAAATCTCTACAATACAAAAATTCTAGGAATTTCTTCTATACTAATCCTCAAAGTTCATCTTAGGTCTACGTGCTCTAATCAGAGTTTATCTAAATCTGGCTTTCAAAGTTTCTACTAAACTTCCTCTGATACCAACTGTAACGCCCCGACCCCAGTTACCCCGAGTCGGTGCATTATTACATAACATTGGAATGATCACAAGAAAGATCAAATCTCGAAAGACCGATTGGTTTAGTAGCCTTGGAAACACTAGATATATTCATAAAGTTTTACACTACATCATGAAGTGAAAAAATACTACAACAACATATTGTCTCTATAATCCACACTATTATCCCCTCATAATATCCCTACAGGTCATTCATAATTTACTTCTTCACATCTTGGGAAAAATAAAACATAGAAAAGGGGTGAGCTCAAATGCCCAGTAAGGATAACAATATAGCGGAAACTTTTATAAATAATACTAAACATTTAAGGCAATGTATAACTAAAACAAAATCCTTTTAAACATGAACTTCAACATTGTATGGAAAAAATAAAATGAAATAATTCCATTTACTTATTCACATGGATATTCTACTAATCGAATAATCACATGCAATATCGATAACCACTTTCATAATGATGGAATGCATAATGCCAGACTATCATAACCACATAGCCAAGGCCTCGTGCCAAGACTACAAATAAGATTTTGCCAAGGCCTTGTGCCAAGACAGTAGTTTGTCTCATTAGACCTACCGATTCATCGAGGAGCTATAGCAGGCTCCACCCGTCACATATTAAGTCCAATGCATTCCCATGTGAAAAGGTTTAAACATAACATAAACATTCGTACTAAAACTATCATACAAAATTTCAATACATTCACTATAAACCATGAATGGTATAAAAATAGAACATCCACATTCAAACATACCACAAAACCTTAAATACAATATATATGTTTTTTATCATAATAAATCAACTTTAAATAAGTGTGAAATCCATCAAAAGATGTTGACATAGATGAAATCAAAACTCTTTTTAGAGAAATATCTCTTTCTATTTTGAAATCATTTAAGAGTCATATATTTATAAAATAAAACATTTTCATTGAAAATATTCTTATAAGCTTGTAAGGGAAGCTTCGACGATTTTATAACTGTGTAAAATTACTGCACCCGCCGTATATGTTAAAAAAACATTCTTACCTTAATTCTGTCGAAAAGGTTAAAAAAGCACCTTGTTTGGAAAACGACGGAAATATTCCTTTATAAAACTCTTATAACAAGTTAAACAAGGGTATAAATGACTTTAACCCATATTCTATTAAATAGTAAAAATGTTTTGAAATACATTTTTAAGAAACATGGATGTGGATGATAAAGAGATCCCAGTAGATTATTACGTATAAACAACCTCGGATAATGAAGAGATTGTGAAATAAACCTTTACCTTGTAATTTTCCTTGGTTGGGGTAGGTTATCATTTTGTATAATGGTGAAATAATTGTTATTAAAATATCCAAGAATCATATACATTAATATGATATCATATATGATCTTTTAACATTGATTTGTTAATAATATCTTAGTATTATCGTTGTTTCGGGTGTTAACTTACTCGTTTACTTTTATATGTTTTGTTACGTAAGCCATGTTTTTAATGGATAGGTTGTATATTATTCATATCCAGAATTATATCAAGTCTATAAACATCATTTTTAAATCATCAAATGACAATTATACTTGAATGGATACGATGGAGAATGAATCTCATCGCGTTCGTGGAGACGGTAGTCCGTACATACGCACAAGCGACAATATCATTCTTTTGATATTAAAATAATATATAAATGGATGTTATATCATATATACCGAATAATTAACATGTTATATTTATTATTTACATTAGTTACACATCATTATTATACCCATCCAAATAATAATATATTGAATAACAATTACACCACGACGTGGAGACGATAAGCCGTACGTACGCACATATAGTGACATATTATTCAAAGGGTGGATAGAATACTGAATATGGTTGTACCATATTTATAATAACATCACAGTATATATATGATACTTGAGTTATTATTTTAGAATGGTAATAACAAAGGAAGAAGAATTGGAAGAAGAAAGGAACATGGAAAATGGTGGTGAAATCATTACCTCTTCTTCGGGTTCTTCCTTTGGATTTGATCAAAAGGGATCCTTAGGTTGGAATTATGATCCAACTAAGGCCTCTAGGTTGTAGTGAGAGAAGTTGGGAGATTATTTGGGAAGAGTTTGGCCGAACCAAAAGGCTTTTAAGGTGTGATGAAATGAGATGGAGGAGTGCCTTTTATAAGAGGGGTGAGGGGCACCTTTAGAAAAGCTAGAAATATTAATTTATAATAAATTCATATTCAGTTTCTAATGGCTCAAAAGTTTATTATTTAAATTTTAAGGTGGGGATAGGTCTAAAACCATTCAACCAATAGAATTTAGATAGGTTTGGATTACTATATTAACCTTATCTTTAAGTATTAACTCTCAGTTAATTAGTTTGATATTTACCATGTCACTTTGTATTTTTATATTATATAGTTAATAAAATTACTATATACATCCAAGATACCATTAAGTAGTCCATTAATGATACAAATATCAAGATATAAGTCTCTTTGCCGAACCTTAGATTTTTAGGAATTTAATATCAATTAATAATATAATATTTGTTTTAAAAACTCTTTTATGTCAATTTTGACACTATTCAATAGTTGATTTTTGTGAAACTCATAACAGAATTATTACTTTGAAAACATTTATTTAAATCATTTCTAAAAATCATATGAACTTATAAAATTAGTGTAATTCATAAAAAGTCTCAAATTATATTTATTTGTGTATTTATAATATTAATTATTTTAATTTTTCACTTTTATGGTAATTACTACATCATCATTGTGTCATATATAAATAAAATTATTTAATGTCTAAAAATTATAAATAAAATATCATTATGTCCGAAATCTTTTTATCTTTCTAATGAATATTTACAATTGAATTTATCTTATGTATAACACTATATTAATGATGTTTTAGTAAATAAACATTGTTTTTAACTCATTTAACTCTTCTTTGAATTAAATAATAATAAATTTTCTAATCTCATCCTAGTGGACCTAAATGATAATATTTTATTCTTAAGGTTGTTTTTGGTCGAGATACACTTTTCCAATAGAATTAGGACATGTGTTAGGGTAATATTAATATCATTTTTACCCTTAATTACCCTATTTACTTTTAACCGTGGTAAATAAAAGTAAAAAGTTACTATTCACCAAAAATTATTTTCATCTCATTGAACCACATTATACTTCTTGATATTAACCATGTCTCTCGGATTTTTGAAATTCCATTCACAGAAGTGGTAATATTATGTTTTATGAAAAAATTCAGTTTTTTAACTACCATTTAGTAGTTTCACTATTCATTAGAAATTGAAGTTTTTCAGAACAATGCCAAAATTTCACCCTAATCTATAATTGTTATTCCAAATTCAAAAATTAAGTCTATTTTACAAAATTCCAAAAATATAAGTTGCATTAATTAATTTTATAATTAATTCCCGCTATTACAACAAATAGCGTGTTGTTAAGAAACAATATATATCAAAAGATTGACAATTGTTTAGGTCCATTTTCAAAGTGAAATTAATTATAATGAACACCATTGGATAAAATGGTAAAAATATATTCTAATTATACTACAAAACAACTAAATAATATAATTTATCAATATAAATTATTTTGATTAAAAAATTTGTTTTTAAGTATATTTCACTATTCATAAAAATTGGACGTTCTCAGAAAAATTCAACTTATGATAATTTCGATATTCTGAATCCAAAAATGAAGTTCATTTTGAAATATAATATATATATAATTTCAAAAAGTAGGTATTACTATTCATAACGGCTAGTTTGATTGGTTGTGGTGTGTTAGAACTCGATGTTGCGTACAACACATGCTATCGCATTATTCAAAGAGAAGCGCACCGTAGAATCTTGGGGTGTTACACATATAATTGGTAATTATATATATGTATATGTATGTATATTCATATACTTATATCAATTTATTATTTAAAAATGATGAATCTTTTATTTCCAAATCTATATTCAAAGTTACAATTAATTATTTATATATCAATTTATAGTTTATGTTTATCTGTAACATTAGTTTTTAAATGATAATAGTTATCATTTTCTATAATATTCCTAAACAAGATTTTATTTCATGTGAAAATTTGTATCTTCATCCATTGTTATTCCATGAATATTTATTAATTCCTATCATCAAGATTATAAATGAAATTCTGTTAATTTTTTATCCACTTTGTTATTCATTGAAAATAAGGACATTTATTTCAAGTGTGTCTATCAAGTGTGAAAATATTTTATTATGAATTTTAATTTTAACATTTAAATAATTATAAAAGTTTTTACGAATGAGATTCTAAAAAAACTAATTTAGAAACTACTGAGGTTATGTTGATGACATGTTATAAGAAATATTATTTTATTTTTAAATAATATAATATTATGTATGTATTTTTAAAATGTTTTGGGTTAGGATTGAGAATGGTAGGTCGAGTGATTGTGTTTTCAAATATTATCACTAGTATGTTATCTGATGTTAAGGTGATGAACTCATATTCATTAAGAAAAAATTGTTCCATATGAATTATGAGTAGTGGTCTCACATTATGGTTTTTTATTTTGGTATTCCAGGTATCATGAATGTCCCAGCAGAAAATTATTATTTTCAAATGAATAAATCCAATAGTTATTTTAATTATATTTTTTGAGAAATTGATGTTTTTGTAAATATGTTTATTAATAATTCAAATATCATTAAAATATTGTATAAGTATGTATATTTATATTTAATAATTGTTTTAAAACACCTTACTATAAATTTTAAATGCTCACCCTTTATTTTAAAATCATTTTTACATGTTTAGTAGTTTTATCAGTGATGTATTTTTCTATATGGTGCTTTTAGAGTAATGATTATTTTGTTTTATTAATTTTTGTTTCATAATGTTTTGAGGAAATGTAATAGTTGGATATCATTATCTAAACCTATACCAATAAAGGTCCTATATTTTGTAATGTGTTGTGTCATTAATCAGTTTCTTTTATAAAAAAATTACACTGCATGATTGAGCTCTGGTTCCAAGTTACTGGTGTTTTGGTTTTTGCAGTATGTATTAGAGAAATATTCATTAAAAAAATATAGATTATATGTCATTGTATATGAGGTAGAGTATAATATTTTAGTAGTCTTAGTGTTTCTTAATTCTAAAGATGGAAATTCCAAAAAAAATTAGTCCAATGAAAATGAATTTCGATGATTCAATTCTATTAAGGTGGAATAATTTAACACCTATGTAATTTGTTTAATAATACATTATGTTATGAAGGATAAAAAATAAAATTAACTATTTTAAATAATAATAATTAATATAAACAATTATATTTCAAACTAATATTAAATTAATAAAATTTTATTGTTTAAAATAATATTTTAATATAGATTAATGAATTTTATTAATTTCATAAAAATAATTATAAAAGTATTTGAATAAAATAAAATATTTAATCAATTTTTTTTAAGAATATTTATTTAATGAATGTATTTAATACAATTATATATTTTGAGATTATATAAATAATTATTTATTTATTTTATAACAATTTTAGTACAATAAATAAATTTTTATTAAGTAATATGAGTTGTAATATTAAAATTTCAAATGTTTTTTAAAGTGACATTATTTTAATGTATGGCGTTTGAATTTTATGGTGTTTGGAAATAAAAAAAAAATTAATGTTCACATTTAGTAATATGTTTTATAAAAAATATATATATTTATAATAATATTTTTTAAATTATAATTATAGTTAATAAAAAACAAATTTACATATGTATAAAAGGTTACACTATTTGTTTTAATATATATATATATATATATATATATATATATATATATATATTGTATCAAAAATTGTCATTTTATACATACATATAATTATATGTATAAATATAATTTTTACTTTTATTAATATATATTTTATTATATTATTTAATTATAAACATGAATCATTTTGTTTTAGAAGAAAAAAATGTTTGGGATTTGTTTATAAAAAATCCCTAATTATAAATAAGAAATAAAAAAATATATATTGATAATAATGAGTGATAATAGTTGATTGAAAAACATTCTCAATAGGGGATAAGGGTTTAGACATGAAACACACAAAAGACAAAAAGAAAAGAGAAATGTGGTTAATGTGGAAAACATGAAACATAATATAATAAAAAAGTATAAAGCTAATATGAAAAGGAAGATTCAACTTCCGCTAGTGACCCCAATGACCTACTATCGACCCTCCATAGCTGAACCTTCTAGAAGGTCCCGCTGTTTTCGTCCTTTACCATTGACCACCACAACTAGGGCCAACGCCAATGAATCCCCTTCATTTTCAACACCCGATCATCCTCCTCCTTTCACTATTCCTATCCTTGATTTTTCTCCACCTCCAACAACTGGTCTTCAGCTTTCCCTCGACTATCAAAGCCACCATCACCCCTAGCCCATATCAGAATTTTTTTCATCTAAAACAACATGATCAATTTGTAATTAAATAAAACGGAATTTTTGACTTGGTTTATTATCATCATCCTCCATGACTTCCTCCCGAAGCCATTGAGATAAATATAAATAAAACTAATAAACCAAAATTGATTTCCAATTTATCTATAGTGTCATATGTTAACTGATTAATCAATATATATTTTTTGTTTTTTTTTTTTATATATCCCTCTTTTCACACCCATTGATATCTAAACCACACTTTACCTGAATTCCCTATTGGTGTCTAGATGCTCTTATCCCCTTGTTTGATCCCAAAATCAGTAAGGGATTTATTATTTTGGAATTTATTTATAAGGGATAAAATTTAATTTTTGTTATTAACCATGTATATATATATATATAGAAATATATATATACACACTTACCATGTTTTTCTCATATAAATTTTAATGAAAAAGTTTTTTAAAAATTAAATTTTTATATGATTCTTTATAAAATAGGTGTTCCCATGAATTTAATGTTTTATTTTCATTTAATCAGTTTATTTTTATTTTATAAGGATTAATATATATATATGTGTGTGTGTGTGTTTCTATATATATAAATATCTATTTTCAAAACAAATAATATAGGGGTTTTATATTTTAAATTTTATTTCCAAATCTTTTAGGTGTAATGTTTGAATTTATTTTTATTAAATTATGTAGATTAAAAAGATACACACAGAAAAACAAAAACAAAAACACACACACACACATATATATATATATATTCATATATAATGACACAAAATTCTGTTTTTCAGAATTTATAATTGTTTTTTTTAAATTTTATCTCTATGGTAATATGTTGTAATATAAATATTTTATCAAAGTGTGTGATTGTATTTTCCAAATATAATTTTATGTATAAGGAATAATAAGATATATATATATATATATATATCAATTTATTTATTAAAAAGGGTAAATATTTTATTTCCAATTTTTATAAAAAGTTAAAATTTATTCTTAATCTATCAATCAATGGTTTATGTTTATGTGTAACATTAGTTTTTAAATTATAATAGTTATCATTTTTGTGAAAATCCTAAACATGCTATCATTTTTATTTTTAAATTTTTATCCTCTCCCCTTGTAAGTCATGCATAATTAGTAATAGAAATAATCTATATTATAAATGAGATTCTGTGAATCTTTTTATCCATTTTATATATGATTGAGAAATAGATACATTTATTTAAACTGTGTCTAAAAATTTGGCACATATTTGATTTTGAATTTAATTTATATAATTTTAAAAATTATAGAAATTTTTATACATGGGATTCACCAAAAATTGGTTTTAGAAACTCTATAGATTATGTTGGTGACATGTTATAAGAAAGATTATTTTTTAAAAGTAAATAATATTATGAATGTATTTTTATAAATTTTTGGGTTAGGATTATGAATTTAAGGTCTGTTGAAATTAGTTTAGAAAATTGTCAGTAGTATATTATGAGAGGTTATGGGATGTTAACCCATATTCCTTATGTGATCTTTCATCCATATGAATTATGACTAGTGGCCTCATATTATAGTTTTTATTATGGTATATGAAGTATTGTGAATAACCCATCATAAATATATTATTTTAAATAAGATGAATCCAAAAGATCATTAAATTATAATTATTTTAATAAATTTATGGTTCCCAAAATAGATATATATTTTGAAATCATGTTTTTGGAAAATCAATTTTAAATATGTATAAGTAATTTGAGGAAATATTTTAAATGAATTTGTTATTTGTTATAAAACCCCTTACTTGGAATGTTAAATGATAACCATATGTTTTGAATTCATTCATAGAATTTTTGAATATTTATTAGTGGTGTATTTTTCTATGTGTAGGTAGCTCATAGATTATTATTTATTTATTAAATTTATTTATGAGAATTTATAATGAAATTTAAGGGTTTTTTAGAATTCTAAAAAAACTACACTCTTAAAGGTCATCTATTGTGTAATGTGTTCAGTAATTAATCATTTTTTATATATAAAAAATAAAATAAAAAGTTTTAATACCGACTCTATAATATTGGGGTTTGGGTCATTACAATTTTATTAGATGAATACCCTATAAAACATTTAAGATTATAAGTTTTCATTTAAGGGTTATAGTATAAATGTTTTGAAGTCCTAGTGTTTCTTAATTAAAAGGACATAAATTCAGGAGTTTTTTTAGTCTGATGAGAATGACTTACAAGGATAAAATTCTTAAAGGGGGAATAATTTAACACCCCTGTAATTTTTTTAACGATACATTATGTTATGAATGATTATAATTTAAATTAATTTTTTTAATTAATAAATATAATTAAAAACCATTATATTTCAAATTAATTTCAAATTAATAATTTTTTTATTGTGTTCTGAATATTTTCAAATGGATATAATTATTTTATTATTTTGATAAAATATAATTATAAATGTATTTGACTAAGAATGTTTATGTTATTAAATTTTTTTTAAGAATGAATTTAAAATTAATTTAGTTACTCGAATTATTTGTTTTTGTGATGATAGAAATAATATGTTAATTATTTTATCATAATTTGAGTACATTAAATAAATCATTTACAAGTAATATACGTTTTAATATTAAAAAGTGAAATGTTTTTTGTGTGTCATTATTTTAATTAATGATTTTAAAATTTTAAAGGAATTTTAAATAAATAAATTTTGAATGTTCATATTATAGTAACATGTTTTATAATATATAAATACATGAATTATGATCTTATTGAAATTAAAAATAAATTTAACAATAATCTTCATTATATATGTATAAAAACATACAATATATATATATATATTTATTTTTATAAAAACACATGATTTAATTCATATATATATATATAATTATATGTATAACTACCATTTCAATTATTTTATATATATGTTTTATTTTATTATTTCATTATAAAAATGAATTGTTTTTGTTTTAAAAGAAAAAACAGTTTCTAATTTGTTTTAAAAAACACTCTAAAACTAATAAATAAAATGAAAAGAAAATATATTGATTATAATCGGTGATAAGAGTGATGTTACATATATACCTAAAATGCGATAAGTTTTGAGGAATAAGACACACAAAAGAAAAAATGAAAAGAGAAAAGTGGTTAATGAGGGAAAATATGAATCACACAACAATAAAAAAGATAAAGCTAAGAAGAAAAGTAAGAGTCGTCTTACTCTAGCAACCACAACGCCCTGTTGTGGACCCACCATAGTTGAACATCCAAGGAGTTCCAACTACCCTCATCCTCTACCGGTAGCCACCAATGTCGGGTCTATTGTCATTGATTCCCCTTCATTATCAACACCCGATCAACCTCCTCCTTTCATAGTTCGTCACTTTAGTTTTTCCCCACCACAAACTAGTAGGCTTTGACTTTCTCTCCATCATAAAATTCTCCTTTACCATAGCCCATATCAGACTCAATTTCTTCCAAAATGAAATGATCTATTTGTAAATAATTAAATTTTAATCATTGAATTGGTTTATTATCATCATATTTCATGAAATACTCTTGAATCCACTGAGATAAATAAAAATATAACCAATCAACGAATCAACCAAAGATGATTTATAATTTATCTATAGTTCCATATGTGAACTGATTTAATAATATGTATAATTATTTTCAATTTATATAAATATCTAACTTTTCACACCCATGGTTACACAAACGTCACTCAGGCCAAACCTTCTCTTACTGTCTAGAAGCTCTTAGCCCCTCCTTTCATCCAAAAATAAGTAAGTGGTTTATTATTTTCAAATTTATTTTATAAGGGATCAAATTTATTTTATGTTACAAGATAATTATATATTTAATAGTATATACTAGTATATTTTTATACATATCTTGTTTTTGTTCTAAAAAGTATTATGAAATGGATTTTTTTTATGTTTTACGTTTTAAATGATTATTTATGAATCCATCACTCATATAATTTTAAGGATTTATTTTATTTAAATCAAATTATTTTCATAGTAAATGGAATTATATTTATGTGGGTGTATATATATATGTGCGTGTATATATATACATATATAAATATCTATTTTCAATCCTAATAGATAGGGGTTTTATATTTTAAATTTTATTTCTAAATCTATGCCATGTAATGATTCATTTCATTTTGATCAAATTATGTTGATTGAAAATATATACAAGTCTGTATATATATAGGTATATATAAATATCTATTTATAAAAAATTCTATTTTATAAAATTTTTAAATGTTTTGTTTTAAAATTTTATCTCTAAGATAATATATAATAACATAAATATATTATCAAATGGTAGTCTTGTATTTTCAAAACCTCATTTTATGTATAAATAATAATGATATATAGATATATATACATATATGTATATCATTTTATTTATTAAAAAGGTTGAATATTTTATTTCAAAATACATATACAAGGATAGAAGTAATTCTTAATCTATTAATTTTGTGTTTAATTTTATGTGTAGCCTTAGTTTTTAAATGATAATAGTTATCATTTTATGTGACCATCCTAAACAAGATATTATTTTATGTGAAAATATTTATCTTTACCCCTTGTTATTCCATTCATAATTAGGAATGACCAGCATCTAGATTTTAAATGACATTCCATGAATTTTTTATCACATTTTTCTGATTGAAAAATAAATTCATTTATTTAATGTGTTTCCATCAGGTGTGCACATATTTTATTATGTATTTTATTTATTAAGTTTAAATAAATTTAGAAATTTTTATTCATTAGATTTTTCTTAAAAAAAATTACAAACTCTTTAGATATTGTTGATTACATGTTATAAATAAAATTATTTTATTTTTTATCAAAATAATATTATGTATGTATTTTTTAAATTTTCTCAGTTATGATTGAGAAAGGCTGCTCCATAGAACGTTTTTTCAAAAATTGTCTCTAGTATGTTATGTGACGTTATGGGGAGTGAACCCATAATCCTTAAGAGAAATTTTATCTATATTAATTATCAATATATTCAATAGTTTATGGTTTTTATTATGGTCTACCATGTATCAGGAATGACCAACCATGAACGTATTATTTCTCTATATATGAAATCCCATTCTTCTTTATATTATAATTATTTTTATAAATTATCGGTTTTCTAAATATATTTATCTATAACTCAAATTTTATGAAAATCTATTTTTTTGTATATTTATTTTTTGGAAATGTTTTGGAAGAATTTATTTGTTGTTTTAAAACCCATTACTGTGTATTTTAAATGATCAACCTATGTTTTAAATTCATTTTCCCTGGTTTAGTATATTTACCAGTGATGTATTTTTCTATGTGGAAGTAGAGAATTGAATATTATTTGGATTAATTAATTTTGTTTTGGCATAGTTTGGTAGAAATTTAATAGTTTTATCTAATTCTCATAAAACTAGAGTATTAAAGGTCCACTCTTGTGTTATGTGTTCTATAATTATTTGTTTTAATTTATTAAAAAAATTACACAGCATGTTTTAGCATCGACTTCTGGATACTAGGGTCTAGGTTGTTACAATTATAAACTGTCATAAATATTGGTCAAAGTAAACTTACAAACTAAATGAATTTCAATGTGTTATACATGATCTTGTTCACACTACATCCATATAGGAAAATCATGGTTCTGTTTTCCCTATACCTGTTATGGATCCTTGGGAAGCAAGGGTGTATCATTAGTAATAGGAGATTCATGTCTGACTCATATAATGGTTATGTCATAATGATTTCATAAACGATTAATGTTAGTGGTTGTCACTACATGGGTACATGTTTCAATACACATGTAGAATAATCTCCAGGAAGTGTATAAGGAGAAAGTGAATAAAAAAATGAAAGAGTGACAATTATGATTAATTTTTTTAAATTCAACTTAAAGATCATGATAATTCAAATAATCCCACACTTATACCTGCATATTAAATTTTAATTCATGGTTACAAAAAGAACATGATTGAGTAAACATTCCATTACCTTTTGGGTAATGGTCTTATAAGTAAATAATATAATTAAGGACAATTTAATCTTTGGTTATTATAGAAAATAAATTGAATGATATAGTGACGAGGACAATAGAAATAAAAAAAAAGAAAAGCAACATTTACAAAGTCTTTTAATGAAAATATGTTTGTTATTAAATAGGTTGTTATCTTTTTCACATAAAATAAAATTAATTCAATGTAACATTATATTCAATGATCTAAATTAACAAATAAATTCACCACTTCTTCTTTAGGTATCTTCATTAATATAAAATTTAATCTTTCTAACAAGCTTCATTGGTATAAAATGTAATATTCTAATCACATATTTGACTTTGAATACATTAACAATGTAATTAAAGAAATGTTACCAGATGTTAGGTGTATACTCCACGAGAGTGAGAAAGGTTGATTCTTATGTCAACGATGAGAAATACATTACATCAAATTATCAAGATAATGATTCATGTATATATTTTATTGAGTATATCCAAAAAAATTATCTCATTTATATATTTTACACATGGTTAAAATATTATAGGTTCTAGAAAGAATGTTTTTATGGTGTTTCATATTCAATAAATTGTTCAATGACACTTGAATCATAGCCAATAAGTAATATATAATAAATTAAATTCTTTTATACCTAGTTGTGGTAAGATAATTATTGGTCATGATAAAATAAATGTGTGCATCAAGTATATTCCCATTTTTGTATTTAGGATCAGTAAATATAAAAAAAGTTGGAATTATCAACATCTTCTATTTGCAAAAATAATTCTTTAGATATAAAGGTATGCCACAAGGATTTTGAAATTTGTTCATTTAATCAGAATGAACTATTCCAATGATAAGAAAGAGGTTAATATACATCATAATATTTGTCATATAATAAACTTTGTAGAGGAACATCCATGTATAAATTTTGTTTTCAATATCCTTTTTTGTTATTTAAATTATTTTTTGGGGTATGAGGGGCCTCAGGTGTGTTTTAGGGGTTTCAGACATTAAATAAATTAAAACTAGTCCAACATGTTCAAGGTTTGTGGTTGGTGTATGGTTAAGTGAACCGTGCAACCTTCCCAGGATAACCATATTTCCTTGTACAGTGTATTATTGCATGTTTTGATCACAATTATGTAAACTGAGTGGCCATCCAAAGTAACTATGCAACCCAACTCCTCTTTGATAGTGTTTTTCACATGGTTTGGAAAACTGTGATGGTATACCATGTGTTGCATTATAGATGAAAAATTTACAAACTTTAAACTTCAAGATTATTATGTTCCTACCTGATTTCCTCTCTCATTTCCTCCCTTGTAATGATAGTTATGAAAATGGTTGTTCCATTCATTTAAAGGTCCATTCTCCTTTGATTATATCATGTTTGATGCATATTTGGTTGCAGATCGATGCTCTAGGTATGTTTAATGCATCCCATGCGTCACTTTTCTTGATTTGGGTTTTTTAGTTTATCCCATCCTATTCCAAAGCTCTAAAACCTTATTTTTTCTGTGGAACGCTCGTTGGTACATAAAATGGGGGTTGGATTGGTATCTTATACAATGATTAAGAATTTTTTCATTAACATATTTGAGTTAGGTGGTCAATAAGTTATATCTTATATTCATTGTACTGATTTGTGCAATTTTGTTTGTGTTCTTAGGTACCTCTTATTTTTCTTTGAATACTTATGTTGATATTTGATAAAATGAACAACTAAATGAGGATTTCAAACCATAAAAATTCTCATGGGATTCATTGAGGATGACTTAATCAATTTAAGGCCACCCTTAGGGTGCACTGACCTTCACGAACATGGTAAATAGAAACATTAAGTGTGAAATGGAATTCTGTTTATGTAGATCCTATAGAGAACATGTAAATTAGTTAATGTGATGAATAAGAATGGTGTAACACCCCGAGATTTTATGAAAAATATTCTTTTTAATTTCATTAATGTCTTGTGTTGTACGCTACACTAAAAGGAGCTTGCACAACACGCATCCTTGACTTGCCTTTCATTACACGCAATCACGACCTTCCTTGATAGCGTGTGTAGTACGCAATACTGAGTTTTACTAAACAATGATATGCTATTAAAATATTATTAAAACTAGCCGTTATGAATAGTAATAACCAATTTTTGAAATTTTTTAAATTCTATTTTTCAAAATGGACTTCATTTTTATATTCGGAATATCGAAATTAGCTTAGGGTGAAATTTTGGTACTTTTCGGATAACTTTTATATTCTGATGAATAGTGAAAATTACTAAATTTTAATTAAAAACAACTTTTTTAATAGAAATAATTAATAATGATAAGTTATTAATTTGAGTGGTTTTAAAGTATATTTAGAATATATTTTTACAATTTAATACAATGTTGGTCATTGGATGTAATTTCACATTTAAACCAGTTATAAACTAGTGTCAATCTTTTGATAGTTATTATCTCTTAAAAACACGCTATTTGTTTTGACGACGAGAATTAATTTTTAAATTAGTTAATGCAACTGATATGTTTTTAATTTGGTGAAATAGACATCATTTTTGAGTTAATAATATCAAATATAGCTTAGGCCTAATTTTTGGTATTTTTCTGAAAACTTTCAATTTTCGATGAATAGTGAAACCACTAAGTGGTAGTTAAAAAAACTGAATTGTTCATAAAACATAATTTTACCGCTTCTGTGAGTGGAATTTAGAAAATCCTAGAGACACGGTTAATATCAAGGACTAAAATGTGGTTCAATGAGATGAAAATAATTTTTGGTGAATAGTAACTTTTTACTTTTTTTTACCACGGTAAAAAGTAAATAGGGTAAGTAAGGGTAAAGATGATATTATTATTACCCTAACACATGTCCTAATTCTATTTGACAAGTGTAATTAGACCAAAAACAAACTTAGGAATAAAATATGACCATTTAAGCCCACATGGATTAGATTAGGACATTTATTATTAATTTATTTAAAGAAGGGTTAAAAGAGTTAAAATCAAAGTTTATTTACTAAAACATTTTTAATATGGAGTTATACATAAGATAAATTAGACTATAAATATTCATTAGAAAGATAAAAAGAATTATTACATAATGGTATTTTATTTGTAATTTTTAGACATTAAATAATTTAATTTATTTATGACACAATGATGATGCAGTAATTATCTTATTAATGAAATATTGACATAATTGATGTTATAAACACCAAAATAAATGAAATTTGAGACTTTTTATGAATTCCACTAATTTTATAGGTTACTATGATATATTAGTGTTGATTTAATCAACTTGGTTCTAACATATAATTCTGTTATGACTTTCACAAAAATCATATATCAAATAGTGTCAAAATTGACACAAAATAGTTTTTAAATCAAATATTATATTATTAATTGTTATTTTATTCCTAAAAATCTAATGATCGGCCAAATGACTTAGATAAGGATATATATATTAATAATAAATAATTTGGGGTTCTTTTGGCATGTTATAGTAAGTGTATTAACCATATAGTGCAAGAAAAAAAAGACATGGTAAAAGTTAAATTATTTAACTTAGAGTTAAATCAAATTGATAAGGTTAAAATAATAACCTAAACTTTTCTAAATCCTATTGGTTGATAGGATTTCGACCCATCCCCACTTTAGCTTCGAAATAAGACCCTTTGGAACCATTATAAACCGATTTTGACTTTAATATAAAATAATATTTTGAGATATTCCTAAGGTGCCCCTCTCCTCCCTTATAAAAGGACACCTCCTCCCCCTCCTCCTCACACCAATTTGAGCACTCAAGCTCGGCCAACCCCTGCCAAAATCCCTTCTCCACTACCCTATAATAATCCTAGAGGTCCTGGTCTTCTTCAAAGACCAATCTTAGTTCCCTAAGTGGAGGATTCAAAGAGGCGTTTCAAAGAAGAGGTAATATCCATTACCGATCTTTTCAATTTCTTTCTTCTTCAACTTCTTCTTCTTTAGTTGTTTCATGACAAAGTAATAACATCAGTATTACTTACATACTGATATGTTATTATAAATATGAAACAAAACTAATCCACCTTCTATCCATCCTACGGAAAAATGAAATCACTGCGTGTGCGTACGTACGGACTACCGTCTCCATGAACGGTGTATTTCATTCCATTTATCGATATTATATATATATATATACTGAATATATATTATATATAAATCATGTTTTACATTCTGGATATAAGTAATCATGATCCAAGTAATCATATTAAAAATTACAAGTTAAAAACACGAACGACAAATGAGACGATTTTACCCAAAACGCTACTTTAACATGAATTTACAAAAGAACAAGTAATCTAAAGTCATAAGTGGACCATATATGATATAATAACAATGAATATGATTCTGGAATAAGTCAATAACATGATTTAAATCATTATACAGGATTTTCGGACACTTACAAAGCAAGTCGGACCTAAGGTAAGGGAAATATCACAATCTCATTTTTATCCGAGATTGTTTATACATTAGTATTTACTGGGGTGTATTTTATCATCCACATCCATGTTTCCTCAATATGTAATATTATTTCCATCCACCTACAATTGTTTAAATAAAATTTTAACCTTCGGTGAGTTTTTAGTAAAGGATATGAAAGGAATCTTTTTTCGTTTTTTTCATACGAAGTACTTTTTGACTTTCCGACAAAAGTACGAGAAGAATGTTTTTTTAACTTATACGGCACGAACGGATTTTTACGGTTTTATAAAGCCTTATTTTCATGAACCTTCCTCAAAAATATTTCATGACTATTTTCAATAAAATATATTTCTTTTAAAATTGCATGATGTTTTGTGAAAAGAAATTGATTTTGAAGAAGAAAGGATATTTTCCTTAAGAATTTAATTAAAGTGTTTTATCAAAATTATTTTCCATATAAGATAATAATGGGTTCTGTTTATATCCATATTTTTACATTGATTTGACTATTTTGTGATGGAATTATGTTTATGAATTCCTTTATCTTATATGAATGGTCTTATGATTTCATGTTGATTAAGAATTCCATTTTTATTACATGGGTTATCCAATGATGTATGATTTATGATTTTGTGGCACAAATAAGAATGGTATCATTATGAGATGGGTGGGACCTATATCTCCCTCCAATGCATTGGGTAAAGATTTTATATCTCATGAGATAGACATGGCTGTAATGGTAGGTTATACCGGTTCAGTGAAACAGGACTGAAACGAGGGTTACTCGATTCAGAAATGGACTTTGTCCACTAAGATAGTCTTGGCAACGAGTATTGACTAACAAGAAATGATTCTCTATGATTATGTGTGAATGCCACAAAGTTTCATGTTTTAAGTTATTATTATTGTGATTACATTTCACTGCCATGATTTACCCCATGTTATGAAATTATGATCTCTTTTGCAGGTTAAGATTTCCAGAAGTTATGTGCTTATGTATATGATTTGATTGATATTTCTTTTGTTTACCCTTACTGAGAATTTGAGCTCACCCTTTTATTTTTTCTTTTCCCCAGGATATAAAGAAAGGTTTTAGGTAAAAAAAGGAGGATCTTTATGGGAGATGTTGAAGATCTTTCACCAGGATTAGAAGATTATATTCCGAGTTTCCAAAGACACTAAACTATTACGATCCTTGCGAGTGTGTTTTTGTTATGTACTAAGTATTCCGCAAATGTAATGTAATGTCAATGTACATCAAGCTTCGGGTCTCTACAGTTGGTATCAGAGGAAAATTTTAGTCAACCTTTGGAAACTAGGATGAGAAAACGTTAGTAAGATCCCTAGAGATATTTCTAAGGTATGTCTAGGGATGTCCCTAAGGATAAGTATACGTATAGGATATAATCCTAGAACTACGATAACGATCTTATAATTTAACCTAATATGTTAGATATTAAGGGTACTCCCCCTTTACTATGTTGTTTTCCCTAGCATTATTTTTCCACTCACACTATTCTTTTTGGGTTTTAGAAAATGGCTGGAAACAAGATGATTCACAATAATGGAGGATATGATGGACAATGGAATGATATTCTGCATGAGCAACCAAATGAAATGGGATTTGGAAGTCCAAACATCATTATTATGCCAAATTAGCAATCTCATAATATGATCAATAAAGTAAAATTTGGTATGTTTCCTGACTCGACTAGTAAGAGAAAGATGGAGTTTCATGATGATCATAGAGGAAAGAAAGTTCAATTTCTCCTATGTAAATCATGTGGGAAGAGGCATCAAAAAGAATGTTTCAAGGGAACTGGAAGATGCTTTGGGTGTGGAAAAGAAGGACACAAAGCAAGTAAGTGCAAAGGAAAAGGGTCAGTTAACACCATGGATGAGGATAATGGTATTGCTACGACATCAAAAATGGTTAAGTGTTTTAAATGTGGAATGTATGGGCATTATGCAAACAAATGCCCTAAGGTAAAGACTCATGAAGAGAATCAGTATGGTCATATGGGTAGTATTTATGTGGATGATGATGAAGAGACTACAAATGATATGTGAGATGAAAGAATTTTTGAAGCTCGGTCAATGGTTTAAGAATTTAGTGGAATGATTACATGTTTATCATGTGTAATTTTGTATAAGTAATCTCATGCTACTATGGAATAAAGAGACATCTATGGATTGTTACACTGTTGTCTTTCCTTGACTTTTGAAAGTGTATGATTAATGTTACCAGTATCAATGAAAGGTTATTCAGATATTTTTGGAATGTAGATGATATGCACATAATGAAGGGATAAGGAGAAAATTAAATGTTTGATAGTATTCATGAGCTCATGACTAATATAAGGAGAAGGTTATATCATGGTTTGAGTATATAGAATTTTTGGATTTTGGTATGTGGAAAGTGTTAACTTTTAACTGCATTCATGCTTTCATTAAGGTTCAATGGGTATTCAAGAGAATACATGATTAAGGACTTTGAATGTTTGGAATGTGACCAACAAAACATATATTATGATATATGGGGATCAACGATGGTATTAAATCTCTGGTAATTGTTTTCACTATATTATGAGAGTGGACTGCAGGATTATGGGTAAGCCTAAAGATTGGAATGGATTATGTTGGACATAAGTTAGTATTGTTTAAGGATAGAAGTTTTTTTTCGATATTATTGATGGGATGTTATAGTAATATAGTTTTAGAAAAAGGACAACCTGCAGGACGGGCTACAGCCCATCGCGTCGGACAAGGCTGTGGGAATCGAACCCACAAACGAAATGCGACTGGCCTTTATCGCCTACCACTGGCCTACAGGAAGTCCCTGTTTAGTAGAAACTAGTTTTATTTTATTAAGCGGTATGATATATGAAGTATAAGTTCATTTTTGGAACCATATATGATTAATCTAACCATAAGATGAACTTATAACTTTTCAAACCTTTTGTTTGAGATAGATGGAATGACCCATCATTCTATTACATGATCTGCTAACACATCACGAATGAAAAATTCAACTTCATTTCTTTAAGAGATGAAGTGGAAATTGTCCAAAGAACGACCAACGGTAAGACTATACCGAAATCACGAAAGTATTTCTTCTAATTCCAATTTCATCAACTTTAGGGAAACGATCTTGAAAACCAAAAATGTCGTCCTAGTGCTCTTATATCTGATTAATCAGATGGTACCTTAGATCGTCACAAATTTATGGATTTGTGATTGTTGGCTTTTCCATAGCCATGTTCTCTACCACTCTCCATCAGAACATGATGGTTAGATTTTTCTTCCATATCCATATTTTCACCTATGTGGAAACCCAGTGATTAGTTTATTTGGGTAACCGTTACGTTTCATACTTTCATTTTTAAAGATTGGTTTTGGTATTCCTTTTTACGATGTGGGTTTCTATTAAAGAAACTTTTGAATAGTAAACCATTTATAACCCCGACGAATTTCAAGGGCGAAATTCATTTTAAGGGGGGTAGAATGTAACACCCCGAGATTTTATGAAAATTATTCTTTTTAATTTCATTAATGTCTTGTGTTGTACGCTACACCAAAAGGAGCTTTCACAACACACATCCTTGACCTGCCTTTCATTACACGCAATCACGACCTTCCTTGATAGCGTGTGTAGTACGCAATACCGAGTTTTACTAAACAATGATATGCTATTAAAATATTATTAAAACTAGCCGTTATGAATAGTAATAACCACTTTTTGAAATTTTTTAAATTCTATTTTTCAAAATGGACTTCATTTTTAGATTTGGAATATCGAAATTAGCTTAGGGTAAAATTTTGGTACTTTTCGGATAACTTTCATATTCTGATGAATTGTGAAAATTACTAACTTTTAATTAAAAACAACTTTTTTAATAGAAATAATTAATAGTGATAAGTTATTAATTTGAGTGGTTTTAAAGTATATTTAGAATATATTTTTACAATTTAATACAATGTTGGTCATTGTATGTAATTTCACATTTAAACCAGTTATAAACTAGTGTCAATCTTTTGATAGTTATTATCTCTTAAAAACACGCTATTTGTTTTGACGACAAGAATTAATTTTTAAATTAGTTAATCCAACTGATATATTTTGAATTTGGTAAAATAGACATCATTTTTGAGTTCATAATATCAAATATAGCTTAGGCCTAATTTTTTGTATTTTTCTGAAAACTTTCAATTTTCGATGAATAGTGAAACCACTAAGTGGTAGTTCAAAAAACTGAATTGTTCATAAAACGTAATTTTACCGCTTCTGTGAGTGGAATTTCGAAAATCCGAGAGACACGGTTAACATCAAGGACTAAAATGTGGTTCAATGAGATGAAAATAATTTTTGGTGAATAGTAACTTTTTAATTTTTTTTACCACGGTAAAAAGTAAATAGGGTAAGTAAGGGTAAAGATGATATTATTATTACCCTAACACATGTCCTAATTCTATTTGACAAGTGTAATTCGACCAAAAACAAACTAAGGAATAAAATATGACCATTTAGGCCCACTTGGATTAGATTAGGACATTTATTATTAATTTATTTAAAGAAGTGTTAAAAGAGTTAAAATCAAAGTTTATTTACTAAAACATTTTTAATATGGGGTTATACATAAGATAAATTCGACTATAAATGTTCATTAGAATGATAAAAGGAATTCCAACATAATGGTATTTTATTTGTAATTTTTAGACATTAAATTATTTAATTTATTTATGACACAATGGTGATGCAGTAATTATCTTATTAATGAAATATTGACATAATTGATGTTATAAACACCAAAATAAATGTAATTTGAGACTTTTTATGAATTACACTAATTTTATAGGTTACTATGATATATTAGTGTTGATTTAATAAACTTGGTTCTAACATATAATTCTGTTATGACTTTCACAAAAATCATATATCAAATAGTGTCAAAATTGACACAAAATAGTTTTTAAATAAAATATTATATTATTAATTGTTATTTTATTCCTAAAAATATAAGGGTCGGCCAAATGACTTAGATAAGGATATATATATTAATAATAAATAATTTGGGGTTCTTTTGGAATGTTATAGTAAGTGTATTAACCATATAGTGCAAGAAAACAAAAAGACACGGTAAAAGTTAAATTATTTAACTTAGAGTTAAATCAAATTGATAAAGTTAAAATAATAACCTAAACTTGTATAAATCCTATTGGTTCATAGGATTTCGACCCATCCCCACTTTAACTTCGAAATAAGACCCTTTGAACCATTATAAACCGATTTTGACTTTAATATAAAATAATATTTTGAGATATTCCTAAGGTGCCCGTCTCCTCCCTTATAAAAGGACACCTCCTCCCCCTCCTCCTCACACCAATTTGAGCTCTCAAGCTCGGCCAAACCCTTCCAAAATCCCTTCTCCACTACCCTAGAATAATCTTAGAGGTCCTGGTCTTCTTCAAAGACCAATCTTAGTTCCCTAAGTGGAGGATTCAAAGAGGCATTTCAAAGAAGAGGTAATATCCATTACCGATCTTTTAAATTTCATTCTTCTTCAACTTCTTCTTATTTAGTTGTTTCATGACAAAGTAATAACATCAGTATTACTTACATACTGATATGTTATTATAAATATGAAACAAACCTAATTCACCTTCTATCCATCCTACGGAAAAATGAAATCACTGCGCGTGCGTACGTACGGACTACCGTCTCCATGAACGGTGTATTTCATTCCATTTATCGATATTATATATATATATATATTCTGAATATATATAATATATAAATCATGTTTTACATTCTGGATATAAGTAATCATGATCCAAGTAATCATATTAATAATTACAAGTTAAAAACACGAACGACAAATGAGACGATTTTACCCAAAATGCTACTTTAACATGAATTTACAAAAGAACAGGTAATATAAAGTCATAAGTGGACCATATATGATATAATAACAATGAATATGATTCTGGAATAAGTCAATAACATGATTTAAATCATTATACAGGAGTTTCGGACACTTACAAAGCAAGTCGGACCTAAGGTAAGGGAAATATCACAATCTCATTTTTATCCGAGATTGTTTATACATTAGTATTTACTGGGGTGTATTTTATCATCCAAATCCATGTTTCCTCAATATTTAATATTATTTCCATCAACCTACAATTTTTTAAATACAATTTTACCTTTCGGTGAGTTTTTAGTAAAGGATATGAAAGGAATCTTTTTTCGTTTTTTTCATACGAGGTACTTTTTGACTTTCCGACAAAAGTACGAGAAGAATGTTTTTTTAACTTATACAACACGAACGGATTTTTACGGTTTTATAAAGCCTTATTTTCATGAACCTTCCTCCAAAATATTTCATGACTATTTTCAATAAAATCTCTTTCTTTTAAAATTGCATGATGTTTTGTGAAAAGAAATTGATTTTGAAGAAGAAAGGATATTTTCCTTAAGAATTCAATTCAAGTGTTTTATCAAAATTATTTTCCATATAAGATAATAAAGGGTTCTGTTTCTATACATATTTTTACATTGATTTGACTATGTTGTGATGGAATTATGTTTATGAATTCCTTTATCTTATATGAATGGTTTTATGATGTCATGTTGTTTAAGAATCCCATTTTTATTACATGGGTTATGCAATGATGTATGATTTATGATTTTGTGGCACACATAAGAATGGTATCATTATGAGATCGGTGGGACCTATATCTCCCTCCAATGCATTGGGTAAAGATTTTATATCTCATGAGATAGACATGGCTGGAATGGTAGGTTATACCGGTTCAGTGAAACGGGACTGAAACGAGGGTTACTCGATTCAGAAAGGGACTTTGTCCACTAAGATAGTCTTGGCAATGAGTCTTGACTAACAAGAAATGATTCTCTATGATTATGTGTGAATGCCACAAAGTTTCATGTTTTATGTTATTATTATTGTGATTACATTTCACTACCATGATTTACCCCATGTTATAAAATTATGATCTATTTTGCAGGTTAAGATTTCCAAAAGTTATGTGCTTATGTATGTGATGTGATTGATATTTCTTTTGTTTACCCTTACTGAGCATTTGAGCTCACCCTTTTATTTTTTCTTTTCCCCAGGATATAAAGATAGGTTTTAGGTAAAAAAAAGGAATATCTTTATGGGAGATGTTGAAGATATTTCACTAGGATTAGAAGATTATATTCCGAGTTTCCAAAGACACTAAACTATTACGATCCTTGCGAGTGTGTTTTTGTTATGTACTAAGTATTCCGCAAATGTAATGTAATGTCAATGTACGTCAAGCTTCGGGTCTCTACAAATGGAATATGGATAGTTGTGTCTAGTTGTTGATAATGGCTAAGGAATTTATTGTCTTGGAATAAAAAATGTGTTAAATGAGATTAATAGGAATACAAAAAATGAATCATGTTTGGTAGATGAAATGAATAAGTTTACTAATTAATGGAACCTGATGAATGTGTTATGTTATTTCACATATGGGAGTGGTTTTATATGTAAATTAGTTTAATGTAGGGGAACTAGTTAATATGATTAATGAACTGGGAAAATGAAATAAGAATTAGGCTAAAAGACTATGTGATATTTATGGTAAATGTGTTAAGGATTGTGGAAAAATAGTAATTCACATATTAATTATTATGGATTGTGATAGAGTTATTGGTATTTTTTATAGTTGGTTATGATGTGTTATTTATGTGGTGATTGGATTTTATGAATCTGAACATTGCTTAATAGAGTGGGGTGTTGAAATGAGGTTTTATGCCCACCAGTTGGGTTAGACTGAGGCTCTAAACCCCACCCCACAATGCATGGGTTTGGGAAGATGATGATGTTTTATTCCCATAATGGTTGCATTTGATGAGGCCACATAGAATGAGGATTCAAGGTTAGTGTGTTGTATATGTGATGATGTGTTATCCATAGTGAGATATGGAAAATTGTTTACCCCCTTATGCATTGAGATTGATGAATATTACTAATCCATTAAACATATGATGGATGTTAATTAAGTAAGGAAGATGGAATATGCAGTGAAATTAGAAAATCAACTTGGAACGAATTAGGTGAATCATATTATTTTATAACACCCAAAATGTACTTTATGTACATTTTATTTATTATGACTTACATGAACTATTGTTTAGATAGGATTTTTGTAGGAAACATTTTTGGTGTACAACTAAGTTGAACTCACTGAATTTTTTTTCTCTATTGGGTACCTGAGCAGAATTTTTTCTTGTAGGTCAATAATGGGGAAAGTTCCCTATGCTTGGAAGATGATTCAAAATTGGGACATACATGGAAGAGGTTACAAACTAAGTGTCAGGATAGTTTTCAGTATTACATTGTGTGTCTTTATTTTAAGTATGCTCACATGGAAAAATTTAGCAAGAAATTATATATTTATTGTTTTCTATGGTTTGTACCTATTTTGGGATATTTTATTATATGCTTGATCATTTCTTATCATATATTGTTTCCTAAATTTTTGTTTTTATATATTGTGGATTACTATGTTAATGAGGCTACAGTCTCCCCACATGACTTATTAGACCCTTTTTTCTAGTCGGTAACATCTAGAATATATGGGTCCATGCTTGAGGTTATGTGACAATCTAACTTGGGGCTCCAATTTAGTGGTCACTGGGTTGGGAATGTTACAAAATATTATCAGAGGGAATCATTTCTATGACTTACTATTTGGGGATGGTAGAAAAGAGATTCGGAAAGCATCGGGCCTTGAAAATGAGCACGTTCTTGGGAGTAGCTAACCCATGTTTGAGTGAAGCCCATGTGCTTCTAGTGGGAATTATTTTTCATAACATGTGTTTTTACATTTGATGATATTTCACCATTGAGTGATGGACATTTGGTGTGATGTGATAGTTTTATGATATTTTTCTTGTGGTCATAATAGAGCAAGGTTTCACATTAATGAATCATCATAGGAACCTAGGTATATCAGTGGCATGCATCATGTTATGCACACACGAGTTGGTTGGGTGAGATGTGGAGGTTTGAATTCATTTTTCACTCATCGAAATTTACTAGAAACAATGTCTAATAAAATGATGAAAATAGGAAAAAGGGAAAAAATTTAAATAATGGTTAAATAATTGTGCTTAATGAAATGTTTTACTTTAGTTATATTTATTATTATAAACTGTTTCATAATTGGAATGTGTTTAGGAGGAAATAATTTCTTTGTGAACATGGAAATAGTTTTGAATTTGTTTTTAATTTTTTTTAACCACTGAGTTGTTTACCCATTGATATCCATGACCCATGGAATGAATGGTTGAGGGTAGTGTTTGGTATGTGATGGCGACTTGTGGGATAGTGTAAAAAAATAAGTTTTTTATGTCTAGTAAATTGTATTATCTTATATGAACTATGAAATAATTTTTTATGTGTTCTTAAACACGTGCGTGGAATTGTAGAGAAATGACACCACAACATCAGGTACCAGTTGGGAGATAAAAGTCTGTTTTTGAAAATTCTATTTTATTAAGGGAGAAATATAATGTATTTTTCTAGGATAATATAGATGAAAATTTATGTGATAACCTTTATTGTTTTATGAAAATTAAGGACCGGGACCTTGGGTGGGTTATGCCGAGCGTGTTTGAGATGACCATGGAATTTTCTCTAGAACTCCTTTTAACTATTACTGGATAGGTTTTTCAAGATGCATACGAGTTATAGATAAAGTCCATATAGAATGTTAATGACCATTTAGAGACTCCTTCACTTATGTGAGTCACGTTTCAGCCCTATATGTTGTAATGTCTGGAAAAGCACTGGAATGATATCATGGTGTTGAACGAACAAGATGAAGGAATGTGATGGAAATATTAACATGAATATTTTCTAGAGCATTTCTATAGAGAGAACTTGAGGAAGGAAAATTATATAGATTTTATGAGTTTTACACAATGTGAAATGTTGGTGATGGAATAAGCTAGTCATTTCATCGATTTGAGATGCTTCATTATAGTTTTGGAATTAGACGAGGCGACTTTGGTGAAATGTTTCTAGGATGGAATAAGACATGAGATCAGATATCAGGTGAACATATTCCATTTTATAATTTTTTAAGAGGTAGTAGATCAGTCCCTTATAAAAGAATAGAGCCTGATGTGAGATTATGGTAATTTACTAATGGTACGTGTTTGATGGGTGAGTGGTGTGGCTTACTAGGATAGAGAGAATTATTTTGGGGGTTTCTATCAAGGTAGAAGTGGTAAGAGTATTCTGAAGATAGGGTAATCTTATTAGGGTGGAGATTAGGAATTCTTTTATTAGTATGGCAGTCATGGGAAAATGCATAGTTACTATCCCTAACCACTAGTTGAGTGTCTAGTGTGATGTATAATTGGGAACATACAGAGGTTCTTTATGAATCCGTGACAGTTGGGAATAGATGATAGTTTTAGGAAGGTACCAAGTGAGAGTATGTGGTCAATTACCGCATATCAGGTATGCAGGTTGAGCTCAACTAGTCGTACTATTAGAGGAGGTGTATGTAGTACTCTGGAGTGATAGAAACCATATCATCAGGGAAGTGTATCACTAATCACTCCAGCCAAACCCTTAGTTAGAGTGTACGTACAACTTCATATAGTTCAAATCTACAACTACAGGAGGAATGGATAGATTGTATATTGTGGGAAGTATGTCACCTGTAGCTCCAAATCATTCTAGTGCTTTATTTTATACAATCATGACAGACAAATTTATCAATGCTCAGTTTGTAGTTGTTTTGGTCTTAATGGTGTAATGTGTTTGTTGGATTATGTCAATCGATACTATGTTGGGGGTGCGAGCTGAGGATATCTGAACAATTAAAGATCGTTCTTTTCGGGTTGGAAGGAACCATTTTTTGTGGGACTTGATCATCCTTGAGATGTCAGCCTCTAACCTCATCTTGGGAATGGGTTTCTTGCTGTTATACCAAGCCCACATCGACCGTTATAATCAACAGATGATTTTTACATATCTTGGAGGATACACGTATGTACTGTGATGTGAGTGGGATGTTTGGGAAGGGTGTACATTGACATTTTTAGGAATTGGGAGAACATACCGCTCAAGCGGCTTGTCTTGTGCTTAAAGATTGAGGAATCAGGAAAACAGTCTTCCATCCTATTTTGGATAAATTTCAGAGTCTGCTTCTTGAGGAATTATCAGGGATACCACCCGAGATTTGATCAGTATACAATGGAGTAGCTTCCCTCGATTGAACGAGTTTCTATTCTACCTTATAAAATTGTACCAGTAGAACTCTAGGATTTTAAGGCTCTATTAGAGGGATATGAGAGAAAAATATTCATTCTTCTTGGTATATTACCTTTAATATCTGATGTTCTATTTTCAATGAGGAATGATGAATTTTATGGGTTTTGTGTTGATTAGAGGAAGATGATTCAGATGAAATTCAATAATAGATACCCAATACCACAAATCAATGATCTTTTTAACTTTTTGAGGGGTGAATAAATGTTCTCAATGATTGATCTAAGGTCAGGTTATCATCATATGAGGGTGAGAACTTCTGAAAAAACACATAATACTTTTAGGAGTAGATACAGGTTGTATTATTTTTTGGTGATTCCATTCAGTTTGGCCAATGCATCATATATGTTCATAGATTTAATGACCAAATAATTCCCCCATATCGTGATCAGTTCATAATTTTCCTCACAAATGACATCTTGGTGTACTCTAAAACACATTCTGATCATTCCAAACATCATTACATCATCTCAAGTACATTGAGAGAGCATAGACTATATTCCAATCTATCCACATTTCATTTTTGTATTGATAGGGTTTATTTCGTGGATCATATTATCTTAGAGGAAGGCATTCTAATAGATCCAGAGAAAGTGTAGGTATTTCTATCTTAAGACTATCCCAAGAATGTTTCTGATGTTTGGAATTTTCTAGGATTGGTATATTATTTTATAAGATTCAAAGAACATTTGTCCCATTTTGAAATTCTACTTTATGGATTAATCAAGAAGTGATTTTATTATGAATGGTCATAGTCATGAAAGGAGTACATCATGTTTTTCAATTCATGTGGTTTTGGTGTTGGAGTTATCTTGATGAAGTATGATTGGGTTGTTGCATACAGGTCATGGAAATTAATGCCATATGAATGATATTACCCCACTCATGATCTTGAGTAGGCTGTGATAGTTAATGACTAAATGAGTATGAGTCATAACATGTTGGGAGAACGGTTTATGGTGTTTACCAATCATAAAAGTCTTAAGTCCATCTTTTCTCAGATTGATTTGAATATTCAATAGAAAATATGGGTTTATTTCATGAAATATTTTGACATTGAGTTTGTTTAAACCATGGGAAAGGTAATAGTGTTGTGAATTAAATTATTCAGAAATCTAATAATCTGGTAGTTTAGGTATCCATCTCTAAGTGAAGAATACTGTTTTTTTCTAAAATACACTTAGAGTTATGTTATGGGTAGGGAATGATGAACCTTCTATCCATAGATTTCTATTATGTGATTTTGTGATTGGCCAAGCAGGGTTACCTTGTGTATATGAAGTGTTTGGATTTGAAGGAAAGTCAAAAAGGTATGGATTAACCTTCTTGTTGGACTGTTAATGATGATGGGATTATTTTTTTTGGGGTTGTGTGGTTGTATCAATATGGATGGTTGATGATTTGATTCATGAGGTTCATGCATCGAGTTAGATTATGAATCCTATTTTGATGAAGATGTATCGTAATCGTTGTAGGTAGTATTGGTTGTCATGAATAAAGATAGAGGTTTCTCATTATTTTGTATGAGGCCTTACCTGTCAACAGGTGAAGGATGATCATCAACACCCTTTTAGTTTGTTATAGCAATTAATCATTCTGTAGTCGAAGTAGGAAGACATAACAATCGAATTTCTAGTGGTTATTCGAAGGATATCTTGTAATAATAATGAAATATTTGTATTCATGGATTGGATGACTAAGGTGGTTCATTTATCTTTATTCTAGGATATCTTTATAGAGGTAAAATTGGGTGAGTTATATTTTTGGGAGATAGTATAGTTAGATGGAATACCGATAACTATAGTTTGGAATCATGATCTATGTTTCACATCACTCTTCTGAAAGGGATTACTGAAGGCACTTGGTAACATGATGTTGTTGATTATGGACTTTTACCCATAGACTGATGGTAAATCAGATCGTATAATCCAAGTTCTAGAGGATAAGTTGAGGGCTTGTGTCCTAGATTTCAGTGGTTCATTGGAATAACACATTTCTCTTGATGATTTTGACTACAATTATATTTTTATGAATATGATTTATATGTTACCTTTTGAGGCACTATATGGGATACTTTGCAGATATATGTTATGTTGGTTTGAAGCTTGGGAGACAAATCTTGTGGGATCGAGTTTCATATAGGAGGCATCAACAAAGGATCAATTAATTCTAAAATACATCTCAATGGATAAGAGTGGGTAGAATTCATATTCAGATTGGTGTTGTATTCCTCTTTAGTTTATGTTGGGTGATAGTGTATTTATTCTTGTGTCTCCATGTTTATGTCACAATCAAATTCAAAAATAGGTCCTGTGAGTTCCCAAGTACATGGGGTCATTTGATATTGTGGATAAGATCAGACGGGTGTCTTACCAGTTGAATATTCAACAATGGTATAGCATAATGCATGATCTTTTTCATGTTTCACAAATTCTGTAGTATCAACCTAATCTATCTCTTATTATTAATGTGGTGTATTTTGAGCTTGAGGCTGATGTATCCTTTTAGTAGAATTGGAGTTTATTTCGGATCATAGTGAGAATTTCATTCAATGAAATATTGTTCTCTTAGATAGATTTTTAGGAAAACATAGAATAACTTTGGGAGAAATGTTAGAAAGGGAGTCTGATGTGCAAGACTAGTGGACTGATATCTTTTTTTAAGAAAACTCAATGATGCTTGTGTGTGTGGGAAAATGATGAGCAATTATAGGTTGAAGAGGTTGTAAGATCCTATACTTCATAGATGAATAGAATTGTTTATATTTTGGTTTCAACATCTTTTTTTGGTGAATTAAATGATTCTGAATGGTATGAGGGTACTCGGGGGTGTTATAGGGGATCAAGACATAAAAGGAAGGAAAACAAGTCCAACTTCTACAAGCTTAATGGTTGGAATACAGTTAAGTAAATCATGTGTCCTTCCCAGAAAAATTGTGCATCGTTTCATAGTGTCATATCACACAGTTGGTGCATGGTTTTGTATATTTTGTTTCCATCCCAAGTAACCATGCTACCCAATCCCCATTGGATAGTAACTTGCACATTGATTTCTCATGGTTTGTAAAACCTTGTAGTTAAACCGTGTGACCTATTAAATTTGAAATTTTTTTAAAAATGACACTTTGGGATTCTTAACTTCCCATCTGATTTTATCCCCCATTACCTCCCTTGAACCATATGGAAGAACTTGGATGCCCATATTTTCCCATGGTACATCCTCTTTCAATTCTAGGTTGTTTGGAGCATCAGTGGCTATGGATCAAACTTCCAGGTAAGTCTAACACCTCCCTTGTATCCATTTTTTAGATTCAGTCTTGTAGTTCCTCCCATCCACCTCAATAGCTCTAAAACCCGATTTTTTTACTAGAACATTGGTTGGAACAACAAGGGGGGTTTTTATTAGAATTTAATTCTATTATTAAGAGTTTTTTCATTAATAGATTCTTTTTATGTGGTCCACAAGTTATATCACGTTGTTGTTCTATTGATTTGTTCATGTTTGGTTGCATTCATGTGTACCTATTGTTTTTATGTGAATAATTTTAGTGAGATATGCGAAAATAAACATCTAAATGAGGGCTTTAACCCCTCATGATCCCCATGTGATGCATTGATAATTAATTGACTAATTTATCCCCCCCCCCCTCATACGGTGTGTCAACATTCCTGAACATGGTTAACAGAAACGTTATGTGTGAATGGGATTGTGATTAAATAGAGCCCATAAGAAACATGTAAATTTGGGTATTCTGATGACTAAGAAGGGAATATGGATAGTTGTGTCTAGATGTGGATAATAGCTCTGTAATTTTTTGAAATTCAATAAATAATAGGCAAATTGGAAAAGTGGGAATGATCCAAATGAATCATGTTTTATAATTTAAATGTGTATGTGGAATAATACATGGAAGATTATGAATTTTTTATTTGAATTAACATATGAAAATGGTTTTACGTATCAAATGGATTGATGTAGTGGAACTAGTGAATATGCTTATGGAGATAGGAATGAGAATTAAGAATTGGGATAAACGACTATGTGATATTAATTGAAAACGTGTTAATGGATTGTGGAAAAATAATAATTCCCATATTGGTTGTAATGGATTGTTATATTTCTATTGTTATTGGTTATTTTTGGTTGTGATGTGGTATGTGTTTGGTGATTGGATATATAAGCATGTGCACATGAAATGGTGGAGTGTGTTATTGACATGAGTTTCAACACTCATGGGTTGAGTTAGACTGAGTCTCAAAACTCCATCCCACAATGTATAGGTTTGGGAAGGGGATGAAGTTCGATTCATATAATTGTTTCATTCAATGAGACCACTTAGTCCATTTATTCAAGGTGAATTTTTTGTATATGTGATGATTTGTTAACCATAATTAGATAGGAAAAATTGTTTACTCCCATCATGAATTGAGATTGGGGAATATTCACAATCCATTGAACACATGATAAAAGTGAATTAAGTAATAAAATTGGAAATAATTCTAGGAATGACTTAACTGATCCTTGTTAACTTATAGAACCCGAACTGTATTTTATTAACATTCTGTTTACTAGTACATTCATGAAATATTATTTTATATAGAATATTTTGTAGACCCTGTTTGTGGTGGTCTAGTGACTTGTACAGACACTATGATCGGTTCGCCATTGGGTACCCGAGCAGACTTCTTGCTTGGGGATTTAGTTGTTTGTATTTATTTTGGGTTTTTTCACTCAGAACTATTTATTATGACATGAAATATTTAACATTTCCTATGGTTTGTACAGCGTTTTGGGATATGTTATTCTATTTATGATCATTGGATATTATATATCTTTTTTTCTATTATAGTTTTTATCTATTATAGATTAATCTTTTAAATAGGGTATAGTTTCCCCACATAACTTATTAGACCCTCAATGCTAGTTGGAAACATTTTCCATACGTGGAGGTGTGCTTGAGGTTATGTAACATCCCAGATCAAGGAAAACATTTAGTGTCCTTATAGTTGGTAATGTTACATGATTAATTTATGTGATTAATTATTTGTTAGATAATTATGATATATGCATGGTTTGAAGACATAAGGTGCATCAAGCTAATATTCCATAGAATATATTGACCATGCATTCATCGATCATGACAATTTAACATCAAATAATTTTTAAAAATGTATTACCGTATCTACATCATAACATTGTCATTAGTGTGGAGGATAAATGATTATGTATTACGTGTTAACATAGATCAAAAAATGTAGCATAGATAAATTCCTAAACACACATTTTATACATCATATTCATGATGTAAGTAGTTTAAATGTTGTCACTTATAGAAAATTCTATTATATTTCAGGATGTTCTTTGCAAATAATGGTTAAATACCACAACCTCAAGAAAAAAATAATGAAAATTGATATAATATGAGTCATAATATAACGAAAATACATTATATCATATGAGAATGTGGTTTGATGTAAATATTTTTTAGGCTAAAAAACAAACATGCATAAATCTAAAAAAATGTGAATCTAATAAATTATTCTAATAGTTTTGTTGGATATAACATAAATCCCTAATATATAAAAGTGGTATTCATGTGATTGAATATATTTCTATATAATGGTGAAATATCTATTTTATATAGTGTGATCAGATTGAAATGGGTTTAGTCAATGCCACAAATGCACATGTAGTTTGCATAGGAACTAGTTCCACTGGAGGTGTGGAACATGAATTTTTCAGAGACACAGACTAAGTAGGAAGGTTAAAACCATTGTGATGGTTTTATATTCACCACAAATGGTGATACATTATTTAGTGATAATAATAATTCTTATGATTAAGAAGTATTTTGAAATCATCTAATATTAGCATTTCAATTAAATTTCAATAATGGATTCCATGTATAAAAATGAAAATGATATTTTTATTTTAAATACCATGGTCGTTATTCAAGTGATTTGATACATGGATAATACATGTGAAGTACCATGAAGGATTGATTCGTTATATAGTGTTGTTCCACCTAAATACATTTGAATTTTAATTTTCATATCTAATTTATATGTTCATTTAATTGGCAGTTAGATGTTAAGAAAATCAATAATGGAAGGTGTCTATATGACACAACCCGAAAGGGGTGGTGACATCAGAAAAGTCGATTGGGAGGAAATTTACATAAATCCAATTAAGTAATGAAGTAAGAAACTATATACAGAATATTATTTTGGAATTAATTTTTCTCTGTGGCTATAAAATTTAGGGGGAGCTCCATTTATTTCAAAATAAAATTGGCATGTCAACAAGTGGAAAACACATATTTGTCTTATAGTTCTATAAGACCAGGATGAAATCCATTCTATAGTGATTGAATTAATGTAGCATTCAATGTTCTATGGAATATATCTAATGGGGTATATCTAGTGGTTTCATTTACAGAGTCAATTATACATATACTGACATAGTATTCAAAAAAAATACAAGATTGAATAATTCAAGAGAATAATTGTTGGAAATGTCATAGGGCATAGATTTTTCATTGATCACACGATTATGAATGAAAGGATATTTTTGTGCTTAGTATAAATACATACACTTCATTGATTGATCAATCATGTATGACATGATATATACAAGATAATATATTTCTTACTTATACATTATAGTAGGAAAATATAATTTATATCCAAGAGTACTGCAAGTGAAGTAGTCAATATTATCTAGTTGTAATTTGGAAAATACAAAAGATATGTACATGGTAAGTGGAGAAGAAAAGATATTAGTTATAGTTGGAATAAAAGAATTATTTTTATGGATCAATTTATTTTAAATTAATATTTATGATAACATGTTGTGCGAGACAAGCTCACAAAAGCTAGTGGTAGTAATACCTACAAATACCATGTACATTGAAACATCTAAGGCTGCTATGAAGTATTTAGGAAATGAATTTTGTTTTCCAGTTCCTGGATTTTCTCCTAGTATGTTATGTTTTATAATTATAAAAATTATATTACTAGCACATGATATGATGTAATTTTTTTACAGTGGAAAATTGAATATACTCAGGGTTTCCACATCTTGTGAAATTTTAATCAAGGATGTGAGGTAGAATATAGAAGAATTCCAACATAATGGGAATGTGGAAGACCCCGTAGCTAAAACCATTACTCAGTAGAAACATGATAATTATCATGTGAGAGCTAAGAACTATGGTTAGCAAGTTTGATCATGTGCAAGTGAAAGTGTTGAAATAATGACTACCCAATACCCAACATGAAGAGTAATTTTGATTTCTATATTATGTATATAGTTAGATATAAATGATGCATACCTACCATTATAGTTTAGAATTTTCTACTTCCACCATTGAAATGGTAATGCATGTAAATTAATTCTTGTATCAAAATATTATATCAGATCCCATGCTATAAGGAGAACCTCAAGATAACATGGCATAAATCATAAAAAAGGTCACACTGTATAGATACATCTTACTGATTAGACATAACAGATGTTTTTCTATTAGGTGTTTAGGGATCATTAGCATTTAGACTTATTCTCATGATGTTTTGACTTGGTGATATATAGTTGTGAGATCATGAGGACATACCCTCCAATACGAACACCACTTGTTTCAGGTGTCATTGGTTGTTCCTATCTATGTACATGTGTATTGGTCTCCTGGTTTGAGATCATACCAATGTGTGACATTTCATCGCATACATTGATGTATGAAAAAAACATGATAATTAAATCATGGTGATGTATCTTATGGTGGGAGTGTCATTAGTGGTATGGCATTGGTTGAATGGTTATGAAAGGATTTTTCTCTTTTTGGTTGATGAATTAATATATCTTGGGCCTTGTTGATTAGAATGGTAGTACATGCATAAGACCTTTTCTAAGGTAGTTGATTGTAAATATATCTTGTTATATCAAAAATTAATAAAGTATAAAATGGATGATGATAAAAATGTCTGTCCTCCTTCATAAGATACCTAAACACAAAAATATTATATTATTTTTTGAGTGTTCATAGTTTTGTTGTCATTACTATGAATTTCCTTATTTCATTAAGGGAATTGATGAGTTTCTATAATTAACTCTTCGTCTATGGATACTATTCACTAATCTCAATAGAAGGGCCCATAGGGTCACACACAATATCACATTCAATAATCCTCCATTTTCAGTTTAATAGATAAATTAGACTTTGTGGGACCCATCATGGGGTTTGAGTGTTTTCTAAGTAATCGATCACCAAAGGAATAAATATATTCATTATTATTCATGTTATGAATAATTGTGTAGAATCTATTTATATTATATAAAAATAAAGTAACTATGATAAAATTATATTTAAATGAATATTATTTAATATTAAAGGATCAAGTAATATTTGGTCAGAATGACCAGTTGAGTTAAATGGATCGATTTTTTAATATAAAATAATATATAAAAACTATATGTGTGTGGTAAAATAATAAATAATAATAATGATGTAGTTTAGTTCGTCATTATTATTTATTCATTTCTTATTTAGTAGGAGATATTTTTTTTTGGTTTTGGGGAACCCATCTATGTATTTTTTTACTCATGATATTTAAGTAGGTGAGGATAAGCTCATGTTTTATTATACATTCATAAAGATTGAGAGATTCTCTATCCTGTAACTTTTTAGATAGTGACATCCTCTCTCTGAGCACCGATATAAGTATGCCTTCAACAAATCAAATGAAACTGATCATGGTGATCATCATGATGCTAAAGAACTCATTAGAACTTTGCACTATCATCTAGATTATGACAAAAAGTGAGCATGAAGATTTTAGAAACATGGGTGGATGATATAGAGGTACCCTATTATGGATCCTTAATATAATGATCACCATTGAAAACATGATTTAATTGGTGTCTTTTGTTTTGAAATGTTTTTTTATTTTAAGCTTTTAATAATTTTTATGAGATACTCAGACCATACCACTGCTTGTATTAACAGTGAAAAAAAGTTTCTTCACTTCAATGATGAAATATTTTTAAACTCCCCAGACCACAAACATCCAATGCAAACATATTATGATACTTTTAACGGAATAACAAAAACAATATAAAATGATGACTCAAAAAAATTTCATCCTCCATATGAAATATCTTGAATCCACAAAAAATTCACCTCTAGATGTCTCTCATAGTAGGCACACCAAGTCACTATGGAATATGTACACCAAAACATATGAATACTATCTACACATTATTTCACCATGTAGAAAGGCTTTTTGATAAACATAATTTAATGAATACAAATAGAGAAATATGTAAAATTAAATAAATTTTTTGATTTATGTGGTTCATATTTTGAACATATATCCATATGAGAACAATATAATTTATATTTCTCCTAAGAAACAGTGATTGAAAATGGGTGAATTTTTAGAAACAAAATTAACATTAGAAATTAATAATGGTACACATAAATATATAGAACCACCCCATATTTATTTTCAGGACCATCTAATAAAACATGTTTTACTGACTTCTTTATTTCATAAGACTCTATCAATATACAAAAGTTTCTATCGAGCATCTATAGAAATCCTTAATTGAATTTCTCTATATACCAAATTGAGCTCATCAAAATATCCTAGACAGAAAACCAAATTATGTTATCTAGATTTTTATGAACTGACACATCCATTGGAACCCCAAACTAATTTTACAAGGATTATTTTCTTAACTTTCTCTACCATCTTTTGGTTATCTAAATCTCGATTATCTATTGAACTGATAACATAATCCTAAAAGAGCCATCACAAACCTAAAAAAGTCCATTTATTATAAATCAAAATATTTATGTATAAATAATATTTTTTAAAAATTACATAATGTATTTTAAAAATAATTAACAAATAAAGACATGATAACCATAGATACATAAATGAAAACCATAAGTCTTGGATAGAAAAATCCAACAACATTTCCAATGGAAAACTATCAAATCCAACCATAATCCTAACTCCTATGACCAATCACTACTAAAAATGGTATACCATACCATTCTTGTATCATGGAATGAAAATTTAAACAAACACACAGAGATGTGTAGATAATGGTGATTGAAACATTACTTATTTTGATTCCCTAAATCACTCACATATATTTCCATGTACGATATATTCCAGACTCTATAAAAAATATATTTGGAAAAAAATAAACATATTTTTTATTATTGACTGATAAACATGTTCAATAAAATAAAAAAAAATCAGAATGATTTCCATATAATAAATATTTCAAACATACCATATTTGAATATGATTTAAAATATTATTTGTAGTTCCATTGATTAATTAATCATAACAAATATTCAAAAATTAGAAAATGAAATGAAGTATAATCCAAACAAAAAGAGATCATTCTGCAACTGAAATGAATTTTCTCCCACCTAGATGAAACCATATGTGTCTTTTCACCCCATCCACAACTATTTCTTTCTATATTACATGGTTATTTATAACAATGGATTCAATGATTCCCATGACATTAAACTATTTTTCAAATAAACCATTTGTTTTTTCCAAAATGATTCTACATTAAAAATATCACAATCAATGTACCAAAAATTTATATCAAATTTATGATAAACATCACATTTCACAAATAAAACCTCATGATTTTGGATAAAATAATCAGGTTTTTCATTAAAAATTATTAATTTCCATTTATAAAAAATCCAAATGAACCATTATTTTATCATATAAATTTCATATAATTATTTGATAAAATCCCATTTTCAACCAAGTTATTAAAAATAAAATGAATCAATATTCATTGAATTATAATCAAGGATGAATGGAATCTGATCCACCTACCATTTTATTTTTATTGAATCCTCTTTAAATTTCTATCCTGATGATCATAAGAGGAAACCCCCCCCCCCCAAGTACTATCTTCCATACTCCAAATGAATAATAATTATTAATACCATACAAAATAATATTGAATTTAAAATAAAATGGTATGAATTGTGCACATTCATTATGAAATAATAATAAATTGGTACAACCCATGTTGGAATAACACAAATCCCATGTGACTCTTGTGTTTAGATCACACACCCTTGAGTGAGTGGCACGACTCTCATGATATTTCACAAGTATCATATTCTAGTTTACATGTCACTATTGAACTCACAGCCTCTAGGTTTCATAAGAGGTAGGGAAATAGGGTAATACATAGAGAGTGTCACAACCCCCTTTACTTTTGGGATATCCCCCTTTGGTATGTCAAAAGACTCTCACTCTCACCTTTTTGATAGATAAAATTGAAAATGATGGTTTTATGATGTAAGGATAAATTATTGAATATGTTATCCATGATCATAATAACCCATTATTATTTAAAATCATAACTCGAAAATCCATTGTTAAGACATCTAATCCCACCACCCACTAATCACAGCATGGTAATACCAAACCACCACAAATAGTGATGCAGATATAGAGATGAGGGAGGAGAGAAATAAATGAATATATTTATTTTATAATTCATATTCCTCTATTTCTGAAATAAATCCATTATAAAAAATTGAAACCTTTACTAAATCAATTTCCTATAATTTATCTATTATAACTCTTCCAACAAACACACATACTCTCTCTATATGATCACTTTCGTGATTTTATCCATTTCAAATCATGTATATCATTTAATTCCGCAAAATATTCATATCATCAACATATTAATCATTTTTATTGTTTTAATAAAAAAAATCAAAATAACATTTATGTAACCTTATTCATATTTAAAAAATCTATAATATCTCAATTTTAAAACCCTATTATCAATCATTGTAAATACTCATGCATTCTTAGGTCATGAATTTTTGGGGAAATTTGAATTTTTTATTTTTAGACCACGGATCATTTTAGTGAATTGAGATTCAAATTGAAATTTTGAGTTTTATAGTTTCCTATTTTTTTTTTGATATTGATCAAGGCCCAAGAGGCGTGTCTAGTGCTCAGGAATGCCACGAGAGCTTCGAGCTGAATTTTATAAATTTTGAATATATTTTTCTTTATGCATAGTTAGTGCATAATTAAAATAAGCTGTAAAACTATACCATGATTCATGTTTTTGTTTGAGTCCTGGTGAATAGTTTAGAAATAATAGAATATGAAACATGAAAAACAAGAAATTCAATTGAAGTGAGTGTGAACATAGAGGAAACATGTTTTGGAAATCCATATTATCAAATCATGTAGGGTGTGTGTCCTAGGGCAGCAAAGGTGGAATAGTTGGAACATTGTTTAGAAAATCATCTACCCAAATTGTGGTGACTATTAGTTCTCATAAAAATAGAATTTCCCCATTTTAAAATATTCAATTTTCCCCATAATCCCTCATATATTACCATATCTCACATGTAATGATCAGAGGACTCTCCACCTCTTTTTTTCATTTCCCCTATAGAATTTGGAAATTTCCATGGCATTTTGCAATGATTTTTGATATGTTTTTCTATATTTTACATCACATGGATTTATTGTGATATTAACATAATTAATATGTGTTTGGTATCGGGTGTAGTGATAATTTTTCTATATTAAGGGGGACAGAAGCTGATATTCATTGTAATTTCTCAACCTAACTAGAGTACATCTCATGATGATGCCTGGATTACATTTTGATGAAGAGACATACCTAATGAATTTAACTCAGGGTTTCTCTCAAATTAAATGAATTTTCCATTTAATCAATAGAATATGATGGATATTATTTAAAGCTTCCATTTTATTGAATATTAGGAGTATATTTTACCACGTTGTTTATGGTTTCAGTGTGTTCGCATGAAATGGTGATTTTTTTAGTATTTATTCCTATTTAAATTATGTTCATATTAATAATTTATTTAATTAATAAAAATGGATTTTTTATCTTCATATATGTTTTGGGATGTGGTATGAGTCTTGGATAGTCTCATATGAGATCCATTGGGCCATGCTGTAACGATATTATTCCATGAATTATGTAGGGGTTCTTGAATGTATTCATGTCTCATTCTTATTAACTAACATTATTTTCACTTTCCATCACTATTATATATGTCTACATACTGAATGAGTTTTTTTCATTTCACCAAATGGCGGGGAAAGACTAATGTCAGCCTAATGGTCAATATGGACCACATGTATTTATAAATGGTTTTATGGTGGAACCTTATTTGAATGAGTGTTGGTAGCACACCTTGTTGATTTTTTTGTGGTGTGTGTTTTATTTCAAGGAGAAAAAGTTTTCTCTTTTAGAATGTGTTTTTAAAAATAATTTTCACATAAATTAAATTTCACGGGAAGGTGGTTTCTTGGGGATGGATTTTGAAATTTAGCTTAAAAATTATTGTGGTGGATTTCTAATGATTAGTTTGATGGATTTTGTCCAAGGGCCATGTTTGAGTATGAAAAAATCTTATTCCAATTAGACATGGCTTTAAATAGTAGTTGTTAGACTCCTCGTGTATTAATCATGTTTTAATGATCACGAATCCTATTACTATTAATTAATCTCAATATTAATTGCACATATTGATAATTCTCTTGAAGTCTTATTATGTTAAATACTATCTTTATTATTTACAAGTCTTATGCATGATCACAAATATCACGTATATTATCAAGCCTTAATATTTATGATTCAAGTTCTCTTACTCTCTAATTATAAAACTTAATCCATATTCTTCATATTATTGTTTATGTATAAATAAAGATATTAGTCTAAGTATAGAGGCATCGTGATGTTTGATACAGTAAGACATACTATCTACAAGACAGATTCACAGTCACCCAGACACCGTACACTGTGAAGGACTCACCATGACGGATACACCGTGAGCTACTCACCGTGACCAAGACACCGTGAAGCACTTACTGTGAACCACATACCGTGAAGACTATACCGTAAAGAAGAAAATATTTACATAATCACTATGACACCGTTTCTTAACTTTTTGTCAATATTATTTAAATAATGCTAACAGTCATATTTGTTGTTTTTAATGAAATTAATGTTATTTAATGATAGTTGTTATCATGTTTGGAAACTGTATCTCATACCTATGAAAAGAGAATCATTCCTACTGCTAGAACCAGTGGAATATAAGGAAGATTGAGATGTAGTACATGAAAAAGTTTAAGCAGTGGTGTGCAAGTTTGATGATACAACAAGAAGAGCATACATACACATAAGAGAACAATGATGAACAAAAAGAACAATCCTGAGCAAGAAGGATATTGAAAGACTTTCAAAGAACTCTCATGAGTGAAATACAACACCATTGAAGAACACACGACAAATAAAGAGATCATTTTCACTCTTGTAGAACACAAGCTGAACTACGACACTCTGTTTTTCCACAGAAAAACCAGAGAATGACTCAGATGCAATTATGCTGAATCCAATGAGTCCAGAGCTGCATTTCTAATCACTAGAGTTTTCTAAACTCATATCTATTATCTCTATGTCATTTTTTTATTTACTTTCGAGCAGTGTGATGTACTCTGTACATCTCACATACACACTGTCTCTTACACTGAACTGAAGGATATAAAATTACCCCATCTAAAATTCTTAACTTTTGTTTACCCACATCAACTATGGAAGAGGTCCTTGTGTGGCCTGATCTTTGTTTTGTTTCCCACGAAGAACAATGGTAGAGGTCCCTGTGTGGCTTGGACAGTTGTGTAAACTGTTGTGAACCCCAATCCAGAGTGAGGATCAAATTTATATAAATTTTAGATGAATAAGTCTTGGCTTGAGACTGAACCACTTATTATATCTGTTGTGCATCTTTAGTTTATGTTTAATGTATACTAAATATATATTTTATACTCCACTGCTATTACTTTGAAATAAAAAACTATTTTAAAGCTACTTTGATAGTAAAATTCGAAAGTGTTTAAACTTATTGTAAATTAGTAGGTTAGTTCAATATTTATTTTGATCTTGTGGTTAAATTAACTAAGACCTAATCAATCTTTTAGAAGCTAAGTGAACATTTACAATATGTATAAATTCACTACATTTGAACTTGTTTTATAAATTTGGGGATTTTAAATAGAGGATATTTTAACAAAATTTTTAATCAGAACTTTATTAACCCCCCTCTTGAGTATCCACTCCGACCAACATTTGGTATCAAAGGGTTGTTTTTATTTAAGGATTTTTGAAATACTATGTTTTTCAACTGTGATTTTAGTAGCATCTCTAAAAGATCTTAAATTTCTATTAGTTCTAAATTTTATCTGTTTAAATTTATTTTCTAAAATATAGTTATGGACAATAGACCATAGGGTGCTTCTACTAATAAGAAACCTTTCATCAGTGGTACATACTATGCTTAGTGGAAGCTTAAAATGAAAATTCATTTATAAAGCATGGGTTGTGATATTTGAATTGCTATAGAATCTCAATATAAAATTCTAGAAATTGAAAGAACAAATTGGGATGAACCTACAAAGACTACCTAAAATAATAATTGTAAAGCTATGAATGCCCATAATGTGCATTAGGAGATGAAGAGTTTAATTGAATTTATTCTTGTAAAAATGCTTTTGAAATTTGGGATATGTTAGGTGTTTCTCATGAAGGAACAACCAATGTTAATGAAATGATGTTGAATACATATACTATTAAATATGATAATTTTAAAATGAAAATTGATGAACCTATTTCTGATATGTATCTCATGTTTAATGAGATAGTCAATACAATTAATTCACTTGGTAAAGCTATTACAGCAAATGAACAAATTGTGAGGATACTGAGATGTTTACGAGACCGATGGAGGGGCACATATGTTTCAATCTGAGAGTCATGTGACATTGCTGCTCTACCTATCAAAGAAATCATTTGTAAGCTTATGATGTACGAGGAATAACTAAAGGTGAATAAAAAGGAAGAGGATGAACGAAAAAGGAAATTAGTGTCTTTTAATACTACTCCTTCAAAAAATAAGGACAAAGAAAAAGCTCAAATACAAACTAACAGTTTAACAAGTTAAAGCTCAGACTCTAATAGTAATGCTGAAATGGCTCAGATAGCCAGATGGTTTATGAAATTTTATAGCAAAAAGAATTTTTTAAGAAAATCAAATTACAAAGGAAAGTATAACAATAAGGGACATTGGAAGAAGGACTAGAAAAAGCCAGATAAAAGTGATGAAGTTCTTTTCTATGAGTGAAAAAGAAAAGGAAACATTAATGCAGACTGCCCAAAGATAAAATTCAAGAAGAAATATGATTACAAGTACAATAAGTACCAGAAAGCTATGAAGGATACCTGGAGTACTTTTGAAGATAGTACAAGTGAATCTGAAATGTATGATTCTGAAAAGAATAGTGCCAACATGTGTTTCATGACCATCACATCTGAGGTAACCTTAGATACTACTGTTTTAAATTCTTATTATTCTGGAGATGATGCATAATATAATTCGGATTATGAAAACATAAGTAGTGAGGAATTATTTGAATATTGTAATATACTGCAAAAGACATGCAATGAACTTAAGGATAAATAAAAATCATTGAAGAAACATCATGCTCTCACTACAACAGTTAAAATTGAACTTACTATTGAAAAAGAGAAGAATGATCAACTGTTAATAGAGAAAACTGAACTGAAAATGTCTAATGAGCAAATTATAAAGGACTTAGAGTTGTTAACAAATGGAAAGGATACACTAACTCAAATAGTAGGAAAGAAAGTGGCGCCAAAATACACTACTGGAATAGGCTACAATCCTGGACAGAGGTAGCTTACTAAGAATAGCTTTATTCCTAAATCTGGACAGAATACTGCTACTTCAAGTTTTGGAAATCCCTATGCTTAAACTAGTTATTCACATAGTTATAAATCAAATAGAGTTTATCTTTCAAAACCTATTGATTTTGTAAATTATATGTGACCCATAAGACAAATTTGCATACCAAAATCATTGATTTATAACCTGTTTGGACCCAAGAAGATCTAGGTACCAAAATCATACTCTATCTAAAACTGTTTTTAGGAAACCTGATTCACGAGTTCCCACACGAAGACATGGTATTTGGACAGTGGATGTTCAAGACCAATGCTTGGGGATTACTCATGTTTATAGAGTTTAATAAAGGTTGATGGAGGCTATGTCACCTTTGGTGATAATTCTGAAGGAAAGATCATCGTCCTAGGGAAAATTGGTAACAATGATTCAGTTTTAATTTCTAAAGTTTTATTTGTTGATGGACTGAAATATAATATGTTATGTATTTCTCATTTATGTGATGATGGTTTTAATGTAAAATTTGAAAATGATTCTTGTAATGTTTTTAACTCTAAAAATGTTTTAGTATTTTCTACTTTAAGAAATAAAAATGATTATGTTGTTCATATAAATTCCTTATCTAAACAAAATATTACCTATTGAAATGCCTTTCATAAAGATTCTTGGCTTTGGCATAGAATATTAGGAAACTGAAATATACACTCACTTAGTAAACTAACTAGGAAGAACTTAGTTAGAGTCTTACCCAAACTTGAGTTTCCAAATGACAAAGTTTTTAATCCCTGTCAAAAGGGAATGCAACAAAAAATCTCTTTCAAACCAAAGAAAGAAGTCTCAACTTCTCAACCTCTTGAGTTGGTTCACATGGATCTATTTGGACCATCTAGAGTTTCTAGCTGAAATGGTAAGCACTATATCTATTTCCTAGTAGATGACTTTACTTAGTGGACTTTAGATTAAAACTCTAAGAAGTGATCATGGCCGTGAGTTTGAAAATCATGAATTTGAGTCCTATTACTCACACAATGGCTATAGTCATAGCTTTTCTGCTCCTATGACACCTCAGCAGAATGGTGTAGTAGAAAGAAGAAATAGAACCCTACGAGAAATTTCTAGAACTATGCTTAATGAATATGACCTGCCTATTTACTTTTGGGCTGAATCTGTGAATACAGCTTGTTATATTATTAATAGAGTGTTAATTAGACCTGTTCGTAAGAAGACCCCACATGAGTTATGGAATAATAGAAAACCTAAAGTCAGTTACTTTAGAGTCTTTGGTTGAAAAGTCTTTATTCTCAATACAAAATATAATCTTGATTTGTTTTCTTCTAAGAGTGATGAAGGAATCTTTTTAGAATATTATTTAATAAGAAAAGCCTATAGAGTTTTCAATAAGAGAACCACGTGTGTGGAAGAATCTGGTCACATCTAATTCGATGAGACTGATCCACATGGATCTAAAACCTCTCTTGGAAATCTTGAAGAATATTTATCTGTTCTGGACCTTAATGATAAAATCAATGAACCTGCTATAAAGACAACCAGTTCTAGACTTATTCCAAAATCTGCTTCTAATGAACCCAAACCTAGAGAAAAACCTGAAATTTCTAGTCCTACCCTTACTAGATCAACTAGAATTCTATATAATCATCCTTTAGAAGCTATTGTAGGAAATCATGATAGAGAGACACAAACTAGAGATTCTCTTAGAAATTATGTTGAACATCAAGCCTTCATTTCACATCTTGAACCTAAAAACATTGATGATGCTATTAATGATGAATTTTTGGTAATTTCTATGCAAGAAGAACTCAATCAGTTTGAAAGAAATAATGTTTGGAATCTTGTTGAAAGACCTAAGGACACTTTCACTATAGGCACAAAATGGGTGTTTAGAAATAAAGTAGATGAATCTGGAAACATAGTGAGAATCAAAGCTAGGCTTGTGTCACAAGGCTATAGTCAAGAGGAAGGAATTTACTATGAGGATACTTTTGCTCCTGTAGCCAGATTAGAAGCTATTAGGATTTTACTTGCTTATATTGCACATCTAAATTTCAAACTATATCAAATGGATGTCAAGAGTGAATTCTTAAATGGATTTATTTCTGAGGATGTTTTTGTTGAACAACCACCTAGATTCTCAAATCCTCATTTTCCAAATCATATTTTCAAATTATCAAAATCCTTATATGGTTTATTACAATCTCCATGAGCTTGGTATGATAGATTATGTACTTTTCTAATTTATAATGGTTTTACAAATGGTATAGATAACCCTACTCTTATTATAAAATGAATTTCTAAAGATGTTTTAGTTGTAAAAAATTTTGTAGATGATATTATTTTTGGATCTTCAAGAAATTCCCTATGTACTGATTTTTCTAAAATGATGCAAAATGAATTTGAAATGAGTTTAATGGGTGAACTCAAATTATTTCTTGGATTTCAAATCTTTCAAAATGATTATGGAATTATTTTAACTCAAAGTAAATATACTAGAGATCTTTTAAAACGTTTTCGATTGGATAGCACAAAAATTAGTGACACTCCCATGAGTACCACCTGTAAGTTGGGTCTTGATGAAGATTATAAATCTGTTGATCAAACCACTAATAGAGGAATGATTTGAAGCCTACTATACCTGACTGCTAGTCATCCTGATATTATGTTTATTGTGTGTATGTGTGCTCGTTTTCATGAAAACCCTAAAGAGTCACATTTAAATGTTGTAAAAGGGAATTTTCAAATACCTCAAGATTAATCCCAATTTAGGACTATTCTATCACAAAGGATAATCATTTGAACTAGGCAGTTATTCTGATGCTGATTTTGCTGGATGTAAGTTAGATAGAAAAATCACCTCTGGAACATGTCATCTTTTAGGCAAGTCACTAGTATCCTGTGAAGTGAGAAACAAAATTCTGTTGCATTATCTACTGCAGAGGCTGAATACATTGCTACTGAAAGTTGTTGTGCATAAATTTTGTGGATGAAACACACATTACTAGACTATGGATATCAATTCAGACATTTCCCAATAAATTGTGACAACACAAGTGCTATTAATATTTCTAAGAATCCTTTTTCTCATTCTAGGACAAAATATATTGATGTAAGACATCACTTTTTAAGGGATCATTATCAAAAAGGTGATATCACTTTGGAATTAATTGGTACTAAATATCAACTTGCTCATATATTCACTAAACCATTAAATTCTGAAATATTAGACAACATCATACATGATGTTGGTATTATTAATCATAAATAGATATCTTATTGATCTTAATTCCCAATACATTACTGTATATTACTTTACGGTTTCATGCTCAATGTTTTATAGTTACTATTTCATGCATACGGTCTCACCGTTAAGATCTTATGCTCACGGTCTGTTAACTCACTATCTCACTGTGACTGAACAGAATGGCCATTCTCTCACCGTGATGACCACCAAATGTCTCACCGTGATGACTATGTTTCATCACACTGAAATTCTTACTCATGGTCTCATCATGAAAATTATTTTCTTATTTTAACCCATATTGTGGTAATTTTTATTTCACTACTATTTGATTTCCTGCGTTTTTGATTTTATGATGATTGAAAGTCCCAAATGATAAAACTTAAGGGTTTAATTCGATTCCTTAACCGAACTATCTCTTGAATCATCTCATTCTCAAAACCCTTCTCTTCCCTCTCTCCTGAACCTTCAATGGATTCCAAGGATGAAGCGTCCATCTTCACCCTCATCCGAGAAGCGCCACTCTAAGAAACAGAATAGGATACCGAGGATAGCTTCCTAAGGACCTATAAACCCAAACATGGTAAGCCGTACTATTGTACCTGAAAAAGAAGTTTGCCCTGAGTGGCTGTTGTATAGAAAGTCATTAGTTTTGAAAGGTTTAAGAGAAAAAGGATGGTTTGAATGGTTCTCTGGTCAAAATAGACTGATTTAATCGAGGCTGGTATCTCAATTATATCATTATGTGAAGTTTTCCTTTGAGTTTGGAGAAAGATTTTTGGTGACCAGCTGGATCAATGGTCAGAAGTGTTCTTTCTCTAAGAAACTGTTGGTTGCATGCCAAAGAATTCCGAATGAATAAGTTTTTGAAGACTACCAGAGAGACCCTCCTTTGTCGTCTGATATCTTCAATCTGGAAAATGCCTTGAAAATTATAACTGTTAATGGAACCAAGAGAAGGGACATAGTTGTTGAATTAGATAGGGAGAATAGACTTATTTTCAAATTTTTTAAGAATATGATTAGTCTGAGAAAAGGGGATTTTTCTGCAATGAATTATCAGGATGTGTTCCTGATTCACCTATTGAAAAATGACCGTAAGATCAACCTATACATGTCTGTTATTAACCATATCTGTGAGCTGATCAAAGTCACTTCCAAATCCACCTCCTTGTTTTACTCAAGGATGATTTCAGCCACGTTAGTTGAAAAAAGGTATGGTTGGACCGAATGAAGAAAAGTTAGAGTACTTTGATTTCTGCTTATTCATGCCTATCATCAGAAGGATAAAGATAAGATGGAATCCTTGGAAGATGCAGTGGGTTGAGGATAATGATCAACTCTACAAAAAGTTTAATCCTATTGACTATCCATGAAGGCCTAATAAGCTATATGATCCTGGTTTGGAACTAGATGAAGTGGCTGAGTATTCAGAAGAAGAATAAGAAGAGGAGGAAGTAACAGCTGAAGTATCACCTAGAGAAGAAGCTGGAAGACCTCCAATGGAAAGAGTTTCTGCTGAAAAAGAAAGGGTTGTTGTCCCTGCTTTTGTCCCTGCTGAAATACCTCTAGGAGAGGATATTGTTGTTTGTTTAAGAGAATAGGAAGTTCCTGCTTCTAGTGAGGATGTCCATCCAGAAACTCATCCTAATGTTGCAAGAAAATTGGTGTTTCCTGATTCAGAATAGCAAGAAACCATAGAGACAGATCCTATTGAAGAGGATCTCCATGTTGTGAAAGAAGCATGTCTGGAAGCTCAGCCAGTGGAACAATCAGTTCCTGAGATAATTCCTTCTACTGGAGAGAGGATAGAAATTTCCTTTCAGCTTGCAAGGAAAGATTTTTCTAAAGATATTAGAGATGATCCTGTGGAACTTGATCATTTTGTTGAGATTATAGTCTCTAAAATGGAAGCAAAATTTGAGGGGGAGGAACCTCAAAATCGTGAGATTATAGAAGTTGGATCTTCTGATGCTTCTCAACCTACTATCACAGATTATGTGTACACTCGGTATGAATCCCCAAGCTTTTATGATGTGAATGGGTCACATAAAGTGACTACAACTGGAATGGATCATTCTTCTCTATTTCAACAGATGTTTATAGCTCATCCAGAACTAGAAACAGAACCAAAACCAGAGCCCTATTCTCAATCCGAATCATAATCAGAGTCTTAAGTTGACTCTAAACCACTACCTTTACCTGAAACTTTACCCGAGCATCACTCCTTTGTGACTAAAGATGATCTGAAAGTTTTTTGAGAGACTATATTAGCTGGATTTTAGAAGATCTTATCCTCTCAACATTGTCTATTTACTCAACTGAGTCAAGAAGATGCATCATTTCTCTTGGAAAATATTATATTGCCGAATCAACCAAGGATGATCCAAGAAATTAAAGATGTCAAAGTTGAAAATAAGATACTAAGTGATGATGTTGAAAACTTGAAAAATATGGTTTCAAACTTGCAGAATGAGTTGTCTTTGAGATCAAAGCCTACTCTTGTTTCTGCCCCTGCATTTATTGATCCTTCTCTTGAGCCAACTGATTCCAGCCGTGCTAGGGAAATCGTGTCTCATGTGCATCCATATCTACTATATTTTGATGAAAATATTGAAAAAATACACACCAAGATTCTGAAATGCATGAGGGAGCTTGTAGAAAATCTGAATAAACTCACAGATGTGTACACTGGATGCCTGCAAAAAGTTCTGAAACAGCTCAAAGTTCTATTTGAAGCTGTAAAAGCTTCTCCTGCTTCAGGTCAACCTTCTGTTCCTCTTTTTGATGATTCTCTGCTGAGATCCATAATCAAGGAATAACATCAGAATGCCTTAAGTGGCTTTGATCTGTCTTCTTTGATAGAAGTGGTTATGAACTGTGATCGAGCATTGTACTTGGTTAGAATTCATTCTAAGATAGCCAATGATACTCAACAGAATATCACTAAGAAAATAGATTTTTATCTCACATGGATTTTCTAAAAAAGTGATATGATAGATCACTTTAGATATCATGTGGAAAACCTGAAAATCCATCCTATGACTCAAGATTTTAAGGGTCTTGTTCAGAAACATACAGAGTTCACCAGATTGTTGGACAAATTAATGGAGAATAAAGACGATTTTGAAAAGGCTATGCAATATGGTGGTGAAATCATTAATGATTTCATCAATATTTGGAAGCCATATCTTCATGTTAAGAGTACTACTATAGTTGCTCCAGCTGCTTCACCCCTTAGACCTAGTCTACCTGCCTTAGTCTCAACTGCCATGTCAGTCATCCAAGCTCTTTCTCAGATCCGTCTAGTCATTCTTGACCAACCACAGCCTAGATCTTCTACTACTCCTATTTTGGCTCCATCTGTTTTTGAAGGTCTACCCTTACCCTCATTGTGTACCACATCTATTCCTTCTTCTACTTCAGCACCAACTCCTGCTACTGCTAAAGTCAAGGAGAAGGTGGATCCCTAAAGATTCCAGAGACTGTTTTCTTTTTGATGGGATGTTATTTGTTGTTTCCTGTTTGTATTACTCTTGTATGATCTATTCTAAACCCTTTCTAATGTAAAATTAAATGTTTCATTTCATTTTCTCAATTTTTTGATAATCCCAAAAGGGGGAGGAAAAACAACAAGTATCAGTACTATAATGAGATATGCTATGTTGCATTTTATTTATACTATACATGATTTATGATCATCAAAAAGGGGGAGATTGTTGGACTCCTCATGTATTAATCATGTTTTAATGATCACAAATCATATTACTGTTAATTAATCTGAATCTTAATTGAACATATTATTAATTCTCTTCAAGTCTTATGATTTTACTTACTCTCTTTATTATTTACAAGTCTTATGCATGTTCATAAATCTCACGTATATTATCAAGACTTTATATTTATGATTCATGTTCTCTTACTCTCTAATGATTAAACTTAATCCACATTCTTCAAATTATTGTTTAAGTATAAATACGGATATTTGTCTATGTATAGAGACACCGTGATGTTTGACACAGTAAGACGGACTGTCTATAAGACACAGGCACTGTGACCTAGACACTGTTAAGGACTCACCGTGACCGAGTCACCGTGACCGAGACACCGTGACCAAGACACCGTGAAGGACTCACCGTGACCGATACACCGTGAGCTACTCACCGTGACTGAGACACCGTGAATCACTTACCGTTAACCACATACCGTGAAGATTATACCGTGAAGAATACACTGTTTACATAATCACTAGGACACCGTTTTTTTTTTCTTTTTTCAATTTTATTTAAATAATACTAACGGTCATATTTATTGTTTTCAAAGAAATTAATGTTATTTAATGATAGTTGTTGGCATGTCAGGAAACTGTATCTCATACCAAGGAAAAGGGAATCATTCCTACTTCTAGAACCAGTGGAATATAAGGAAGATTGAGATGCAGTACATGAAAAAGTGTAATCAGTGGTGTGCATGTGTGATGATACAATAAGAAGAACTTACATACACACGAGAGAACTATGATGAAAAAAAAGAACAATCCTGAGCAAGAAGGAGATTGTAAGTCTTTCAAAGAACTCTCTTGAGTGCAATAAAACCCCACTGGAGAACACATGACAAATCAAGAGATCATTTTCACTCATGTAGAACACAAGCGGAACTACGACACTCTGTTTGTCATCAGAAAAACTGGAGAAGGACTTAGAAACAATTCTGTAGAATCCAACAAGTCCAGAGCTGCATTACTAATCACTAGAGCTTTCTAATCTCTTATTTATTCTCTCTAAGTGATTTGTTTATTTGCTTTCGAGTAGTGTGATGTACTATGTATATCTCACACACACACTGTCTCATGCACTGAAATGAAGGATATCAAAATACTCACTCTAAAATTCTTAACTCTTGTTTAACCACATCAACTATGGAAGAGGTCCTTGTGTGGCCTGATCTTTGTTTTGTTTCCAACGAAGAACAGTGGTAGAGGTCCCTGCATAGCCTGGACAGTTGTGTAAACTGTTGTTAACCCTGATCCAGGGTGTGGATAATATTTATATATATTTGAGAGGACTAGGTCTTGGCATGAGAATGATCCTCTTTTTATATCTGTTGTGCATCTTTAGTTTAAGTTTATAGTATACTACATATATCTTTTAAACAACTCTTCTATTACTTTGAAATACAAAACTCTTTAAAAGCTACTTTGATAGTTAAATTAGAAAGTGTTTACACTTATTATAAATCAGTAGGTTAGTTTCCAAAGTTAGATTGATATTGTGGTTAAATTAACTGAGACCTAATCAATATTTGAAAAGGTAAGTGAACATTTACAATATTTATAAATTCAATATAGTTTAACTTGTTTTATAAATTAGGGGATTTTAAATAGACAATATTTTAAGAGAAATTTTAATCAGAACTCAATTCACCCCCCTCTTGAGTATCCACTTCGGCCAACAGTAGTATTTTAATTTGTTTCCAAAGGAAATTTGGATGGTTTATGTTGATAAATTTTGAAATTTTTTACTTTGTGTGGGTGATCCCAATTTTATAAATCATAGGTTATTTATATGTGCCCCTCATTTTGTTTAACTTTTTTTCATCATACAATATCTTGATTCATGACTGATTGTGTTATATAATGATATATGAACTTGGTATCAAACCCTATGTTGGGTTGTGAGGTTATGGTTGACCTCTTATATGTGATGTTTGATTCTAAAGGAATCTAGTGGGTGCTGAGGGATGTTGTGGCTGGAATGATGGGATATGGATGAGTAATGGGAGCATGATCATGGAACCTATTGATTGTATCCAAGTTATAAAATGAGATAGGGTACCTTGATGGGTTCCCTAAGATCATGTTAATCATATAGACAATTGTTTTTGGGTAATTGTTGTTATGATTGTAGGTTTCACCATAGATGCCAATAATCTGAGTGATCCTAACCTGGATGCAGCAGTGAAGATTAGATGTGAACCTAAAATGTAAAACAATTTATGAGTGATAGACTATATTAGATGGTTAACTCATATATCGATTATAACCATGAGATACTACTGGTGGGATGTACCAACCAAGTGAACATATGAATACATTCCAGATAGATTACTTAGTATTTAATGGTTTCATATATGTATTCCCTGAGTTCTAATTTAGTATTTGGATGATACATGATACTATTTTTGATTCCTAGGATAAATCCAATGATCCATCCTTATATCCTGACATATGTATAATTTTAAGGATACATACAATGATATGATAGTCATTTATCCTATTTGCAATTACCATTCATTAAGTAATATTTGAAAGATGCCTATATAGTGTGACTAGTAAATTTCATTAGACCCAGCCATAAGATTCATATTTTCATATTCCTAAAATACTTCATGGGATCTGGTGGAGCACATGGTATGTATCAGATGCCTTTGATACCACTTGGGATTTAATGTTTATTCTTGATGACTATGGAATGACTAGATGATTAACATGGATCCATCATTTATTCTTCATATTTGTGTATTACCTAGTTTGATATGGAATATAATCATTATAAAACCTCACATTATATTAATTACAAAGCTCATTCCCTTAGGAATTGAATTTGAGACATCAACTGTTGGATTTTTTAGGGTTATGACCCATGAATTGATCATTTTTTCCAATACCATTAGAATACATAAAGCAATCTCTTTGGAATTGGTTTTCTTCATGATATAAAGGAATTTCTAGGATCACCTCCTTGTAATATCTAGTTATTATTTATATTGTTTTATGTCTCTATTTTGTGTTCATAGAGAAACTTTGACATTGAGAAAAGTACATATGAAGATTATATATTTGTTATGTATCAGGAACAAGTCCCACTAGTCTATTGGTTTGAAATTTTCTTAGATACTCTAGCACTGCTATTTTGTAGGTACTGGTAATGTTTGAGGTGAATCGATTAGAACATTATGACCATAATTTAATTTTTTGCATCCTTTTGTAATTTTTTTATTGGTGTGTTGAACGAGCATGATTTCACATTATATATGAATACATGCACATCCCGTGGACTACATGAGCTCTCATTATTGTCAAGGCACTGGGAATTTCCTATTAGAACATTCAAATCTCCCCATACATGTTTAAAAAACTTGGGTTTTCATGTACATGAGTAGAACTTTTTGTTTTTTCTTTGGAAACTGGTACTTATTCTAGCTGGACACATGGTGTGGTTCTGGTAGAATGGGGAGGTTGATAATCAGTAGAACTAGTTATGTGAGTTGGGTTGGAGGCTGGTGTATTTTACATTATGTTATTTTTCAGCTTTTATTCTTTACTATTCCATTGTATTATTTATATATATGGTGTCTGTTTATTTTTACCTTTTAATATCACATTCTTTTTCATTGATTTTTAATATTGATAAATTTAATAATATCTATTCTGGACTATAATGTCCCATAGTGATTCATGATTAATGTCTTTATGTTTTTTATGTCTATTGTTTGAATAGTTCATATAAAAATATTCATGGATTTCAGAATTCCCCATAAGATTTATATTATTTGTATTAATCACTTCATGAATATATATGGTACTCATCAGTAGTCAGCAACGTCAGGAATACATGGAGTCATGGTCGAGGTCATGTAGAGTCCCTATATGGGTGACGTTTGGGAAGTCCAAGATGGATAATAATGATGTTTTATAATAAAATATTTTATGATATGAAAATATATATAGAGGCGGAGTAAGGTTTTTAATACTCAATAGGTAGACCAAGTGCATTCTTGTACAACATGGCATCAATTAAAACCAAAAAATTACAGGATGTACATTATTGGGACTAGGAACATTAAGAAGATTGAGGTCTTAGTTTGGATAAAGAACCCAATGTGGGATGGATGAAACATGGTATGATTCATTGATCATGTAGGATGGAGTTCAGTAAAATTGAAAGGGTTAAATTTATGATATATCTAATTTATATCTACATTTACATGTGATGTTATTTTCAATTTAGTTGAATAATAATTAATATTTTCCTCATTTCAATCCTTTAAATGTTCTATTGGTAGGAATATCATTTTGAATAACTAAAAAGAAAAATGGACCATCATGACAATGAAATTTATGATGATGTTTATATTCAGTATTTAATATAAATGGATCAATATTTCCATTTAATTTTTTTCATGATATTGGATATCCATGGGATATTTCAGAGGATTAAAAAAGAAGAAGCAGACTGAAACAGAGATGAATACGCTGGATGAAGCCCATTCACATCATATATCATATACACTATGTGTTAATTATACTAATTATGAACCTACTGATAGATGTGGAGTTGAAAAAAAATTAAAAACATTGGTCCCACTACATTCAAAACCTGAACACATTTTTCACTTCCTGAAACATTTGAGACAAACCAATATATGGCTATTTCCTTATAAAATTAGACATTGACTTTCCATTTATGGCCTAAAAAATTATTTTTCACTAGGTTTGACCAATGGGTACCCTATGATTAACCTATATCCTTATAAATAGGGGTTATGTTCAACAGAAAGGGAGGGTTTAGTGGTAGGGATTCAACCACCAAGAGGGTTCCGTTAAGGTGTCGACTTGCTTTAGTTAGGCTTTTCTTTTTTTCTTTCCTTTATTCAGATTTTTTGAAACATTGGATTCTTGATTAGTTTAATTCTAATATATTTTATTTTATTTATTTATCATTATTTTACATTTATTATCTCTACAGTGGTTTTGGAGTTATTCGCCATTAGCGATCACCCGAGTATGTTTGGAAAAATCCATAGGGTAGAGAGGAATTGTTTCAAACAGGTTTGTAACATATTCTTCTATTTCCTTATTCCCTTGTGCAATGATTTTATTAAATTTAAGTTCTATTTTAATTAACATTAATCATTTATATTATAAAATCATGGACCATGTGTGTTTTTTGGAAGATAAAAACCATCGTGGTAAAGGTAGTTAATTCAAGACCACTGAATTAGAATATTCTTCTTCTTTTTTATTATGATCATAATTACTCATATTATTTTAATTCATATGGACAATAATAATTATGATTAGATTATATATTTATAGGTATTTTCCTTTTATTATATTGATATAATTTATTAATTTTTATTCCAATGAGTATTATAGTTTTATATGTTCAATTAGCAATTATTTTCAGCAAAACTGACCATGGAAGACAGTTTCCACCTCTTTGGCATTTTACTATCTTTCTATATAAATTATAATTGATTAATTTATGTTATCAAATTATTTTAAATAAAATAAATCTAAAATTGGGATTAGAATACCTTTAGTCAAAATTCATCTTATGATTTCCCTGCTCTTTGTGGGATCGACCTCATAGTTTCAAATTACTACACATTTGTAGTTAGTATAGTTAAAAATCATGATAGATTTATCATTTGATTCTTACCAATTATTTAATGATATCATTTGGATGCATCCGTTTTCATTTTTGAAAAATAACAGGAAAAAATAAAAAACAAAAATTTAATTTTAAACTATTGAACAAAATAAAACCTTTTAGAGATAAGAGATTCAAATTTAAATGTTTATTAAAATAATTAAAAAATATTAATAACTTTAAATAATATCAATTAAAAAGAAAACAAAAAACTATTCATTAATTGATGTATTTAATAATTCCTTAAATGAATAAAATAAAATATTTAATAAATGAAAATTTTAAGATTAATTAAGGCATAATATTTTCTAAGGATGCTTACAAATAGATCTAAAATATCCTCGATGTCTACCACCTCAATCACATGAGGACTTAATTTATTATTCTCTTTTATTTAATGGTATCCATGATTCTAAAATACTCCTTTTATTTTTTAGTCTATATTAATAGTGATAAAAGAAAAAAGATATTTTATCTTTAAAGTAAATGCTAAAAATACTAGGATATTTTTTCCATACCTTTCTAATGGAAATTAAAATTAAACCCATTTCCTTTACATTAACAGTTGGGATCACCAAATGTAGATTAAATATAGAGGTCATGGGATTACTAAGAACATATCACAATTTATTTTAGTCTGAATTCTCTCGTGAAATATAGAGTACTATATTAGGGAAAACAATAATTGAGTAAAAAGATATTCAAATTTATACACACTATATAATGGATAAATAATGATTTAGAAAATACATTACATTAATATATGTTTTGTGATCATAATACATTGGTGTTTAATATTGGAAGATAATTGTGTTTCCAAGTACCCAACGATCTCTATTTATAGGCACTATATTATTAGACAATATTATGGAATAATTTAGGGTTATTTAATTCATTTATAACCACATTTGATGAATTTTGACCTTTATAAGTACTGAGCTCCTAGCTGCTGGCTCGGTAGAGCTGGATACTTATTAACCTCTATATGGTAGTTGGCAGACTACATAATTCTACATTGATTTTGTCTTTTATGACAATATGGTCGATGCTCCTCCACTAATTGGTCGACATAAAATTAAAAATATAACTACTTTTTTCCACTATCACAAATTAGCTGGTGCTCCTTGACCCTGTAGATGGTGGGATCATGTATATAGGGAATGGTAATATCCATGCCACTGGCTGACCAGTGCTACCTATATCCATGGGATAGAGAATGTGTATCCTCGATTTTATTATAAATACAACTTTACGATTATTATATGTTTCTTACATGGTTTCAAAACATCAATTAATGCTTCATTAAGGACTGCTCAATGTTCTATCATGATTCTAATAGGATATCCTCATGCGTAGCTTCCAAACGCTAATGTGAAAATATTAAACACTTTTAAGAGTTTTAGTCATTGTTAAAATCAAATAATTACGAGAAACATAAATATATAACCATTTTTATGATAAAAACACATGAATAATAATATAATTTAAAAAATAATATTAAAATATAAAAAATATAAAAAATTTTACATTACCAATATATTAATATTACATTTGAACACCTAAGATCTCACCCCAAACATAACATTTATCCTTAAACAAACTTCTTCCACATAGAATCATATATCCCTCACCCTCTATGATTATATAAAATAATTTATAGAGAGTTTTAAAAATAAATAGGTATATGATTTTAAACTACATATATTATCATTAATGGCCTTTATGGGGAGGTGAAAATAAATTTATGAAAAATTTATAAAGGAAAAAAGAAAATTTTAATATAAAAATTTACTAAGAAAAACTTTCATTAAAGATTGAAGGAAATGATTTTTTTTGGAAATAACATGAAATTAAATTTTATAAACAAAATATAATAAATATTTTAATTAAAATATTTAAAAAAAGTTTTCTCTGCTCAAATAATATTAGCAGTATCAATATTATCCCACCAAATAATGCATGATATGTGATAAATAGATCATATACAATAATTAGATCTAAAATAATTAAATAAACTATATAGAAAATATTTATGAAAAATTATTCCATCATTAAGGATTAGAAAATATTATATTAATAACAAATATATTATTCTCTAGGAGGGTCAATCCATGTGTGTAGTAAAGGCCCACTCATTGTTCCTATGATGTTGAAAGGGTTAAAAATGCAATAGAATATTTTCAGAATAAAATCCCAAGGATAATATATTTTTGAATTACATCAAATCATCTGTATCCAAAAAGAAATGATTTATATGGTTTACCATACAAACTTTAAATTTCTAGAATTATGAAAAAAAATTAAATCAAATTATTTTAAATCAATTTTGGTAAACGATTTTCAATAAAAAAATTAGAAAAAATTTAAATATGGTTAATCATACCGAACATAAATTTTATAGATTCAAACTAATCATCATGAAGGTGTTTAAAAATTTAATCAATGATTAGAGTTTTTGTGCCAACATATTTAGGAACGATATTAACTATTTGGAAGCAATTTTCAAAATAATGGTTTCCCAAATAAATGTTACTGGTGTGTAAGTGGTGGATAGGTATTTTTAAAATATTAATTTCACTAGTGTTGTCACACTTGGTTCGGACAAGTGAATTTGATTTCCCTAATTTATAAAAAGTTTGTTTCATCCATAAACTCTTGGTGCAACAAATCCTAGCAGCTATGTATTTATCTTTGGTTGTAGAAATAGAAATAGTGTTTTTATTCATGGGTGTTCTTATTTCCGTATCATGATCGATTCGAAACATATTTAGAATGTAAATAATTTTATTTATTTAGTTAAAAAAAACTCAATCATAATTTTGAGAAATTTTAAAATCAATAATGAATTTTTGTGCACCAATAAAACTAATAGAAAATTATTTATACATCATATAATAAATCTAATTGCAAATATTTTCTTTATTTGAGATAAAAATAACATCATGAATATAAATTTTAATGATTAATAAATAGTTTATACATATTATTAGAAAAAAACTAAATTAAAATTTCATATTTGGAAGTCATTTGAAAAACCATATTTAGTTAACCTATCATACCAAGACTGAGGGTCTTTTTTTAATGTATATAGTGATTTGTTTAACATTAATATAGAATTTGAAAATTTTGGAATTTAAAAATTGGGTGGTTGACCCACATAAATATTTATGTAATGAAAACCATTTATAAATTCACTTTTGAAATCCATTTTAAATCATCTAAAATTAAACTGAGTGGGATAATTCCAATAATATTCTAATTGACTTTAGTTTCCCAATAAATAAAATCTCCTAGATTTTAGCCTTTTTCAACATGTCGAGACTTATTATGGATAAAATTTCATTATTCATCAATTTATATTAAAATTCCTCTTAAGTCAAATACTATTATGTTTTTGAGTCATTCCATCTGAGTAAAAACATAATTCATTTCAAATTGGTTCAACTCCTATTGCATGGAAAGTATTCAATACTCATAATTAATAACAACATCAAAGGAATTAGTTTCATTATGATGGAGAAAAAATATATGTTTAACATCATTAAATACCAACCTTTTTGTATTAGTTCAAAATTTTAATTCACCGATCACATTCTCAAGAAGATATTATTTGGATTGAAATGTTTCATGATGCAAAGAAGTAAATGGGGGTTCTATAGCATCTTTAATAAAATTAGAATATTAGAGTTTGGGAAGTGTAAAACATGAATAGTAAACATCATCATCACATTAATGAAGTGATTTGTCAATATCCTTATAAAATTTGATGTGAATATATTCTTCATTAATCATTGAATTCTTATTAAACACTAATCTGGAATTACATGACCTTGACTATCCAAAAAATAAAACATTAATGGATTCAAAATCAAAATTTCCAATATTATCCTTTGTATTAATGATAAAGCATTTAAAATAGAATAATTTAATGTAGATCACATTTGAAAAAAATTACCCAAAAGTCACGAAGAGTTTTTCATAATATCGTTTTGATGAGGAAACAAATAATGATAAAGTATAGAGTATTGATTCCCTTGTCGCTAAATAAATTATGAAGTAAAAAATCATTCAAGTGAGTTTTAAACATTTTATGTAGTGTTATATTTTTCCTTTTGAAAACCTATTTGGTTGAGGTGTTTTATGAGCATAGAAGTATTCATGATAACCCTTATAAGAACAAAAATCATTAGTCTTTGTTATCAAATTTTCCTCTGTGGTCCATTATAAGGAATATATTTTATAGACTTTTTCATTTTTTGATTTCTGTGAAAATATGATAAATATATTACAAGACTCGCTCTTATAGGCTATGTATAAAATCTATTTAATTCTATTTAATTCATCAATAATTAAAAAGTTCAATTTTTACCATAGGTACTATAATCTTGATTTGGTCAAAGAAGGTTAAGATGAATTATTTATAATGACTTTGAAGAGTAAACAAGTTTTCTTGATTGAAATTAATATTTTTGTTTCCTTCCAAGTTGGAACGGTTCACAAAATAAGTTTTCCATAAAAATAAATTTCATTAAATATCTAACTAATTGATTATAGTTGAGCATGATAAGAGAGTCAATATTTGGATTTTTTATATTCTAATTCCAAATAAAGAATAATTATCTTGTTAAATTAAGCAATTAACATTTTGAATTATGCGGTATATTAAATCTATAATATAAACATTCTGAAAATGAGATGTAGTAAACAAAATATTATTTTTAGAATTAAGAACATTATAAAAATAAGTTTTTAAGTAATTGTAAAAAACATGTCACATAATTAACTAATACATAGTAGATTATATTGCAAGACCTTGAAAAATAAATCACCCTTAATTAAATAATAGCTGGAAAAACAAATCATTACTATATTGGAAATTTTACCTTTTGAATCATCTCTAAATACTGCAAAACCTCTTTCAAAGTTTTTATAATGGCTAAATTTCAAACAATCACCACAAATATGAATTTTTAACCCACTATCCATCAACCAATAAAAGACAAATGTTTTCATTTTCACATCTTGGGTCCACTAAAGTTATCCAATAGTAATTTCATATTAAAAACGTGTTCCAAACAATTTTTTCCATTATAAATTTGAGATATTGGTGAATTGTTTTTTTATATCATATCTATCCTTTATATAATTTCATTCATAAACAAGATTAACAAATTTCATTCAATAATTGAGAAAATATATTTTGATAAATTTTATTTATAAAAGTAGAATTTTTAAAATTTTCTAGGAAAATTGATTATTTTTAAAACCAAAACCATAATTATTTTTAATTGGTTATTGATAAAATAAAATTAAAATCAAATTAACCCTTAGTAAAATAAGAAATGTTATTTTTTAGCTCTTTAATTTAAAATTACAAGTTCTCCATATTATGTAGTTATATTAATTTTAAATCAAACTCATATTTATCTTTTAAAAAAATTTCTTTTCGGAAGTACTTGATTTAAATTATTCTTAAGATAATTAAATTTTTAAATAAGTTCACAAAAACAATTTATGTTTATCTTCTGATGATAAAAGATCTTTATAGCTTAATGGATATGTAAAAGTGGTTGAATAATAATAACTATAAAAATAATAATTTACATAATCACATAAATTTATATTTTTCATGAGGAACTTTTTACATTCATAAAATTAATTGTATATTGAAATTGAGTCCTCTGATGTACTCAAATTTGATATATTTAGAGATTTCATACCATTATTTTTTTTTGGAATTTTTTCTAATAGAAATCCTCGAATAATATCACTTCTATGTTTTCAACTAAGCTGAGTAACTTCCATTTCCTGATTTACATTTTTTGAAGCATTGGGATGATATTTTATTATTCATTTACTTCGTCACATTCTTGGAAATTTTAGAATTCTCATATTTACATTCAGATTTGTCTTTATTTATTTATTTAAAAGTAATAGTCTTTTTATTTTCCATGAAATCCTCAGTCTCATTGGATCTTTTAGTTCTTATATTAATTTTATATGTCATGAAATAAAAAATGAGTTTCTCAAAACCCTTTTTTCATATCTTTTTCATCTTAGATAGAGGTAACTTTAGGTTCTTTATTTGTTGGTAAAAACTGGAGGATTTTCTTGAATATAGTTTATATTTAAATAAAATCACCAAGTTACCATAAATTATTAAAAATATTAGAAAATAAAGTAAATAATTCTGTAATATATTCCCAAGGATTTATAGATAAACTCTAAATTTCATGAATACAAATATATAATGGATTAAATTCTATATTGATAATTCCAACATAAGTTACTTTTAAATTTATTTCAATTCTGTGATCCATTTTTCAATTAGAAATATAATTAAAATCATACCTTTCAAGAAAACAATGTGGAAAATTCATATCATTACCATCTAATTAAGAAGTATAAATATTATTAAGCATATATTTACCTTTATTTTTTATTATATATAGTATAACCTTGCATAAAAATTCACTATATGGGATAATCAATATATATAAGAATATAAATTTTTGATTATTCCAGTAGAAATAATTAATATCGTAAAAAACAAATCATGTCCCATAATGTTTCCTTATATAGTAACATAGGTGTTTTGAGTATGTGTTAAAAAAATTCTTCAAAAATAAATTAATGCTTTTGAAAATTAATTTTGTAAAAAATATTGAAAAAAACATTAAAAAAACATTGATACCAAATGTTGGTCGAAGATCATTAAAATTCCAATAGTGGGCATGAATTTTCATTTTAAGAAATTATAAGTAACGTCAAAATTACAAAAAAAATATTCCTTTAAAATATTGAATATATTAAAACAATTTTAAGAAAAAATATTTAAATTATAAAGTTTAATGAAAATACACAAAATAGGAAGAATAAAAACAAATAGTAAGTTTAACAATGAATAAGTGATTAATCATTAGTAGATAGGTCAAAATATTATTTAAATATATAAATTATGTCATAAATAATAAATATTTAGGACATTGAATAAGGAACACTAATTTGTAGGGATTTTTTGAAATATATGTAGAAGAGTATGTTTGTCTACCACCTCAATTAATTTTAAATTTTATGTATTTTTTTCCAAACATTAAATGTAGACAAGATGAAAAAAATCAATTTCTTTGTATGTTGTAGTAAGAATCAAAATTAAAATTATACACTAAATATATATCAGGAAATCTATTATAGTTAATGAAAATAGTCCCTTTCATTTTTAATGGAAAAGAAAAGAAAAGAAAATTCCATCACATTAATAGTAGTAAGAACCAAATATAAAATAAAGAGGAAGATGAGAGGGTTTCTAGGAAAGCATCAAAATTTATATCGGTCTATACTCTATCATAGAAGATGAATAATTATAGGAGATAATGAGAATAAATATGATAGTCTGAAGATATTACATTTTTTACACCCTCTAGAATGGAAAAAACAGTGATTTTAAACAGAAGGTACTTTGATAAAGTATTAGAGATCATAGCATGATGGGTATTATTATTGGAAGAGAATGTGAGTTTCCAAGTCACCAAAAGTATGTGTTTATATGTTTTAAAAGATTAAATAATCATATATAATTCACAAGGGGGTTTTTAACCCATTAATTATGAAATAAGATGCCTTTTGACCATAATAAATTTTGATCTTACAGCTTCCAGGTCAATACCATTAGATACATTGTTGCCTATATTGGGTAACCAGCAGAATACACGCTACTACACTGATTCACTTTTCTAATACAGGATGGACGGTGCTCCTCCACTCGTAGGTTGGTCTAAAACTATAGTAAGCACTACTCTGATCCATTAGCATTAGCAATTTGGTGCTCCTCCACTAGGTAGTTGGAGGGATCCTACTACATGGAAATGCTAATGGGCCTCGAACAAGCTAGTTTGTGCAACCTATAGCCCTGGTATTCACAAAGTAGCTCCTACAATTTCATATATTTTTTTATATAATTCTTCTATAAATCATTAAAGGTTTGAAAATTTCATTATTTCTTATTCAAGGATATTTCAAGTCTATTTCAAGAGTCTAACAATACATCATAACATTTAGATTGTGAACACTTAAATGATGATATTTAACAATTTTAATAGTATTTATGATCATTATAATCAATGAATAGTGATAATTACAATATATATTTATTGGGATCCAATGCGTTTTTTAAGTAGTAGAATAGTGACATGCTTATGGAATGATATATGTGCCTATTGGTAGTGTTGTTTGACATATTTCCTTAGTAGAATATATTTTTAATTGAATAACGATGTAATATAACCAATTTTTTATCAAATATATTATAAAGTATGATTGAATAAATATGAATTTTATGGGATCATTGGACTAATTATCAAATATTATTTTGATTTTTGTGCCACTATAAAGCAATGGTTTTTCAAATAGTGGGTATTTTGAAATATAATATTTTAAGAAGAAACCCATACATTAATGGAAATCCATTTTTTTGAATGAGGTGTGTGTTGAATGTTAATATAAGATATTTTTAGTTGAAATGGATTACTAAGCTATTTATTTTGAAATAACTGTAATTCATATGGATTTTTTAGAAATTTATGGAAGATGGTTTTTTGGAAATTGAAGTTCAAATTATTTTTCCAAAACAAAAAATTTAATTTTAAAAAAGTGACCGATTAGGACATGGTTTTGGTGATTTGAGTTTTTTTAAAACCCTTGGATTCCATTGGGGGTTTTTAAAAACCAATAGGGGTTTTGGTGTGTATAAAATTGTATGAATCAAATTTTTTAAAAGAATAAATGGGAATTGGTGTGAATAAAATTTTTTGGTTTTTTAGACAAAAGTGACTTAGATTATAGAAAGGTGTGTGTTTGGTTTGTACACCTTGTATTTTTGGAAGGTTTCAGGTGATATTGTTAATGTTAGAACTGGTTTTGTTAGAGGATTTGGAAAAGAAACAGTTTTCTATGTGGACTAGGTTGTGTATATTTATAGTGATTGAATATTATTTACATGGGTGACCAATTTATATGATTAATGGATATTCCAGGATTATTTTTTAGAGACCCATGCATTTATGGATCATGATATACATTCTCATGTTGGCATGCATAGTAAAATTATAGTTTTAATCATTCCATGGTTTGTAATTGTTGATTTTTCATTTTTAAAGTGATTTTTATGGAAGGAATCGCTATTAATTGAAATCATCCACATGGAAAAAACCTTCTAATGGGAAGCATCGTAATCCTCAGGACGATCAATGGTTGAAAAAAATCAATTTTTTCCAATAGACGACTGTGGTCAAGAACCATCTTATTGTTTAGTGATCTATAAGGTTATTGATTTATTGAACACCCATATGTCTCTTTTATCTATTCGATGATGTTCAGAGGCTTATTGGAATTTATTTTATTCTTTATATGGAATTTTTTTGAGTTTTTCTATAAAAATTTATTGGACACCCTCTAGGTATAAAGTTAATGTCCCTATACCTATGCATAACCCATTTTTAAACTATGTGTAAATATAGTTTATATAAATATGGAATAGTTTTTGATAATTATAAGGATATATAATGGAAAACCAACATATGTATTGGTCATTAATGTTTTTGTGTAACGGTTAACCTTTTCTTTGTAAAGTTAATACCAAGCTCATGAAAATATATCCTGAATATTCCTTGTCTATGTAAATGTATGTTTTAGATTTCTGTAGTTACATAAAAAAAATCTGAGCCTCATGATAAGTTAATTTCTTCACTTTGTATGGGAATCCTATTTTTTAGGTGTCGGTGATTTCTAGACTTTAATTATGGAATGTTTATTTTTTTGTAAGCGTAGTCCCTTTAAATCCTTCTTCAAATTAGGGTTGTTTCAACCTCATTTAAGGGTAAAAGTCAAATGGGGGTCTTCACATAAGTCTCATTCGATTATGTGTATATGTAACATAATTTTTATAGAAATTTACTATTTCCTCCGGATCAATACAATATGTAAATATAATGAATTAATAATAAAAATAAAGAGATTCAATGTTTCTTACAAATTATATTGTGATATTTTTTACTTGAGATCTTGTTGGATATTTAAATGTTTCCTGGGATGGAATTACATAAATACTAAATTAAATTTTAATTCAATTGAAATATTTTACGAGTTTTTTAAATATATACAAGATACTCTATATGTTATTCAAAAACTATAGTTTCTTTCTCTGTTTGAATTTATTTTTCTCTCCCCATGTCTATGAGAATCATCCATAAACTCATAAGCAACTCAAACAGATGATTCTTGGGATTACCTTCCATGTTCATCTCCTTCTCACTTCCATTTCATAGTGTAACGTCTATGATGAATCCACAAGTTATGGGATCTATGAATTTTCTTCTATTTTTTGTGAATGTCTGATCATATCTTGTATTATCTTTTGTTGATTAAATTGATGAGACCAACATTAATAAAGATAATGATTTTAGAATTAATGGGGGAATGAAAATTTATTATTTCATGTTATAACAGATTATATTATTTTGTAATATGAGAATTAAATAAATATTATAGGAATTCCATCACTTGTTGAAGAAAATATTATTTGATAGAATGGATGTAAAATAATTTCAATGGAATAATTATCTCAACCGGTGGTTATTTTTATTTTCCCATAAATTTTTAGTTAATATGAAACTATATAAATTGTCATTTACACTTAATAATATGAATATGAGTAATCAAACTAACCAAGAATGATAATGAAAATAGTCATAGAATAATCCAGGATGTGTAAAATATGGATTGGGGTATTGTGATCGCATGTGATTTTTCCATTATTGCAAATGACACATGATATTTATTGGATAGTGTGTTATCTATTTATGGTGGATGTTTTTGTTATAATGTATTTAAGATATACATCGCTTCACATAAACATTTTAAATATATAATGATGTGATAATTAATGATAGTGGCATTTAAATTATTACATTCTTCCTTGAATATATATGAAATATTGAAATATTATTGAAGGAATTTTTATGGATTATGTTAAACTATTGTAAAATGATAATATTTGTTTATTTTTAATAAGAAACTATGCATAATAAACTGGTTTTTTCAAGATGATAATAAACTAGTTATTTGATAAAAATTATTTAGATCTTAGCATATACATTCTTGTATGTGGGAGGCTTTAATTACATGATTTTTTGGAATTAGTTTCCATTTATTGTGTCCTAAACATAATATTTTATTGGAAAGTATGAATAAAGATATTGAATCCTTGATGTGACTTTTATTAACTTGGTATTGGAGGAAAGATTTTCACGCAATGTGTGACAATTGTTCAATGATATAGTGATTGTTAATTTCATTGGAGGTAGGAGTTTTAGGGATGAAACTGTGGTAGTCAAGATTAGTTAAGAGTTGGTAATTATCATTGACATATTCTTTTTGTTTTATTTTATAGAGATATTTATGGATGATTGATAATAGTATTTTTAAACTCTTGGGAGAAATTAGTTTAATGAACCAAGGTTGCATATTTGTTGTTGATGATTATGATGACTCTTAGAGAAACCATCAAATTAGAAAATTTTAAATTAATGAATCAATGAGTTGGAATGGTTCTAGATGATTATATGTTTTGATTAAATACATGAATATTTATAACTTTTAATAGGTAATCATTGATTGATTTTGGTTTAATGTGATAATAGTAATTCCTAAATTATTAATTTAAATGAAATAAATATTCAATTTTGATTCTTGTGTGAAATATTTGATTTCAAGATCTTAGTGGTAATAGTCGAGTGTATTATATGAATGTATATATATATGAATCAATTTCTAAATAGTTTCTCAGAGTTTGGTTATGTGTGATATATTCTTATATTTTATGATTTCATATGCTTTACCGCGTGATTTATTAGGTAAATCGATAGAAACATTCTTTAAGAGTGTTTTCTTCAATATCCTGGATAGTGAGGGAATATAAGGATGAATTCTCACTCTCACCACTCACCATTCATTAGCATTTTATGTGTGTTCACATTTGTGATGTGATGGATTATGGTATATGGAATATAATAACGTGTTTTGTGATGGATCTTAGTTTCAATATACATTTATATATTGGTTGTAACAGGTCGATGTTATATCACATACTTGTATCCAATCAGGATGAATACATCTTCTCGTCAGTGTACATGAATGGGTTATAATGGATTCACCTATAATGCATGATACATAGGTCATTGTTTTTCTAGACTAATACTTGGTTATTGATAAGGATGTTGTGTGATACATTGGATATATGATTACTTGTCATGATCTCCCTTAAAAATGGATGAAAACAAGACGTGATACATTGAGGTGTGAGATAGAAAAACTGGTGGGTAAGTGGAAGTGGGGTACCTTCATTTATATATATATATATATATTGTTATAGAGATATTTACTTCTATGAATTATAATGGAAGTGACTGATGGTGAATATGGAGAATAGATTTACCTGTTTTGGTGATGGGTTTGTTTCATTTTTTATTCAATTGGATTTAGAATTCCCCATTCGATCTTTTTGACAGGAGCTTTCAGGGAGAATACTACTTATTATACATGTCATTCTCAACATATATGTATATGTATATACTATGTTTCTGTATTATAGGAGTTATTTGATGATAAAACATTGAGTTTCTATCTTGGAGAAGTTGTTCAGATATTTATGGAGTTCATGATCACATTGTAGGCTTCTTTTGATATTTTTTTATTTTTTTAGTTTCTATATGACATTACATTATGCAGTGTAATTTATTTTTTTCATTCATCTTGCTGATCAGTGGAGTCTATATTTTTTCTTATTCAATAAATATATATTGAGGGTAATTCATTCAATTCTTTGGATTACATATCCTCGATCATAAAAATTTCGCATATTGATGTATGTATTTGGGGCCATAATATAAATATATCTTCACCACTAACCTCATAGTGGTTCTAGTTAGGGGTAGGGGTCATGATATAGTGGTATCAATTTTTTTTGTTAATATATATGATTGAGTATTTAGATTGAAACCAGTGAAGATGAAATTTTTTTTTCCAAAAAATAATATCACATAGACATAGTATGTTACTTAAATAAGTGGAAATGGCTTGGAAAAATGAATTTAGGGGACCATGAGATTTGATACATGGGCCTTTATTTTTACTAAACATGATATGAAATGTGATGTTTTTTCTGGGGTAGAGACTAATATAAGGATCATGAATCACAATTTTGAATTCTTGTATATGAATTAGGAAGATAGTGATAATTAAGTTTAATTAAACCAATTAATGATTAATTAAACATAAATGTTACATATTCTAGGTTTAGTGTTACTTAAATTTTTATAAATTAATGATACTACTTCAATTCAATGGCCACGTTAGGTTCATGATGAATATATTATGTGCAAGTGGATTGTCATAAAGTTGAGGATTATGTTGATTATGGTTGTAAGAGGACACAATAATAGTTTCAGCACCAAGTTATATAGAAGTACAAGGAATCCATTTTAGGTATGGAGAAGGAATAATAATTATATTAATGTGAATTTTTTCATCAGTTACCTTCATCCTAAAAAGGATAAATGAGTCTTGTTGGATGTAATGATTCAACATATGAAATTTCAATAGTGATGGTTCTTATTCCGCAATAATTTTGAGGACATTCATGTTTTATGGGAGAAATTCCAATATTGATTTTAGTACATGTCCAGATTCATTTCATATAGCTTTGAATTCAAGTTATGATATAAATTTTGATTTTTACTATCTTAATGCTTTCTATATGGGTTTACACCAAATTTTATTTCAAATATACGCACTCATTTATTGAACCTATTATAGTCCATGATTTGAGAAATGAGGTGTAGAGACATCTAGATCCCTAGGAATATACATCTCCATTTGGAGGCCGATCTAGTTTGTATTATGCATGAATTTATTATGAGATTATTCTTGGTCAACCTTACTAATGGGGATACTTATTATATTTGTGGATATATGAATTCTAAATCTTCCTCAACATGGATTGGATTTATTTAATTAAGGATATATTGGAATACATAAAGAATATTGTCAAATTCTATAACACTGAAGGAGTCCAGGCTTGGTTTACTGTAAATAAAGAACCTCATATGGGTTGGAGGGGTTCAATGTCTCTATAATTATTGATATCTCTGATGATTTTGTGCTCCATAAAGTATTATAAAATGTTGTTTCTTAAGGTTTTATAAGAGTATCATTATTCTTTATTAGAATAGGTTGATTTGTTACCCCATAAACTAAAGATCTTGGTTAGTATAGAGTTGAAACAACATGTCACTCCCATATCTATGTCCCCATAGGGGATTTTACCATATGACTTTTGGGATCTTCATATTTTCATTGATGATCATATGTATAGAGTCTTTGTTCAACCTAGTGCATCACAATCGAGTGCACTAGTTCTATTTGAGAAGAATGATGATAGAAGTATGTGGCCATCTATCGATTATCACAACATTAATTTGGTGATAGTTAAAAATAAGTACCATATTACATGGAATAATTATTTATTCAATCAGTTTAAGGGGCCTGGTTGGTTCTCAATGATCAATTTATAGTTAGGATATTGTAATATGTGAGTGAATGATGCGGATATTCCAAAGACTACTACAAAATGTTAACAAAGGCCTTATGAGTACATCATGATTTTGTTTTATATGATGAAAACTCTATTTGTATTCATGGTAATAATGAATGTAATGTATTTTGAGTATTTAGATAGGTTTGTGGTGGTATTTATCAATGAAATAAGTGTGTTTTTAGCAGCTAAGGAAGAACATGCATAGAATCTGCACACTGTATGGGGATTTCATTAGAATTATTAGATATTTGGTAAGATATAAAAGTATGATTACAAAGACGATGATGTCCATTGTTTAGAGTATTTTTTGTCTTTGTGTGGAGTGTATTGAGATCCTTTTATCATAGATGTAGTGTTTTCATGGGTATCCTCTACGAATGATGTATAGGTGCGCAGTTTACATCATCTTCCTATTACTATAGTAGTTTCATCTCACATTTATTTTATATAGTTAATTCTATGATATTTTTTACTAGGAATGGTCATGTGTATGTGAATACTACCCATTTCTACTGAAATTGTTTTTATTTAAATAAGAAGTTTTTTAGTGATTCAATTTGTAATTTTATGAAGGAGGGAAATGCGTTTGAAGATTACATTGACACTTCATGTCTTAATTTATGTTGTGTTTTGAGAATGTAAATGGATTTTATCTATTATGGGTCATGGAAATTCTAACCTCATTAATAAAACTCTTCCCCCTGTAATTTTTATTTTTATATGGTTTCTTTTTCTATGATGTTGTGGCTGAATTGCATCTTTGAAAAAGCGCTTTCTGGTATTCAAATATTTAAAGATCCCATTGTATGCTTTTCCCATAATTAATTTAATTAAAAACAATTATGGTTGATGTAATTCTAATAGGACCATGTCATGGATTTTTCATATACATTGGGTAAATTGATTGATGTTGCTGATTCCTTGACCTGAATGTTTTGTTATGGTGTTGTGATAGAGTCTAGAGAATCTGTGAGAGTAATGAACGATTTATGTACCTTTTTTAGTTATATGGGAACATTCAATGTTAGGGAATGTATTTATCATATGATTATTAAACCCTATTTATTATTATAATTTAGATGTTTCACATTTGGGGGAGTTTTAATAAGAGGTTTGGTTTGACCAATTTGTTTATAAGGATTTCCATAAGGTGTTGTCAATACCCTTTGTTGTTTCTATGGTATCATTTGTCTCATTTTGTGATGCATGATGTGGTTCTCCCTGAGATACCTAATTGAGCATTTAAGGTATATCATAATGATTAAATTATGTATCATGCTCTGTGATGCCATTTTTGGTTTCCTTGTATGATTAGTTTAGTCATATATTTTGTCTCTCATTGTTTAGTGTGCCAAAGGGAGATAACTAAGCATTGTTGTAACACCCCAGGTAAATAAAGAATATGAAATTTTTATATTTATCACTATTTTTGAAGAAAATTTTAATATTAATTTAAAGGGAATGCTATGCTCGATGGCTTACCCAATACACAACAACGAGTTCCTTTGAAATCTTACGTTGCACTCGAATAATAAAATAATTTTATTTTAAATGGTAGTTAACTCCTAGTCGTTGTATTGGCGGTAATGAACAAAACTAACTATAATATTATTATATATGTATTTATATTTATCCAATATATGTTAGAGGCTTAATATAATAATGAATCTAATTTTAAGAATAATTTACATTAAACGGCCGATTTACCACCTTTTAATGGTGAACCCTTTTTAAATTTATTTTTGGTCACATTAATACATTATATATGACCAAATAAAATACTACTTTTATAATTAGGACATCATAATTTTCTTTGGGTAATTTTTTGGTATTTTTCTAATAAAGTTCATTTTTTAAGGAATAATGAAAATATTGTATTTTAATTCAAAACTTTGTTTTAATATAATTTATTTATATGGTTAGATTATCCTTTTAATTGGGTTTAAAGAGTAAATAGATTATATTTTTACCATTTAATCTAATTTTGTTCATTAGAAGCAATTTCACATTTAAATTGTATATAATAAACTGTCAATCTTTTGATAGTTAATATTTCTTAAAAACACGCCTTTTGTTTTGACAGCGGGAATTAATTTTAAATTAATTTCTGCCACTTATTTGTTTTGAATTTGGAGAAATGGATTCCATATTTGGAATCATGAGGTTAAAATTGTGTAAATAGGGAACTTTTATTTTTAGACATTTTAAATATCTACTTCAGTAAATATTTTATTTACCTTGGTTAAAGGGTAAATCAGGTAAATAAGGGTAAAGAAATAATATTATAATAATATAAAATTACCCTTAAACGTGTCCTAATCCTATTGGATGAGTAATTGCCGACCATGAGCATCTTTGGGTCGATTTTGGGACCCCATTGAGCCACTTGGGAGTGATAATGAAAATTTAGATTAATCAATTTAATGTGAAGACAAAAGTGACATTAAAAAAATCATTTAGTAATGAATTATTATATGGTGATATATAAGTCATATTTTTGACTATAAATATTCATTGAAAAGCTAAAAACATTTCCTACATCATGGTAGTTTTTTTATAATTATTAGATATAAAATAAATTAAATTATTTATGACACAATAATGATGCAGTTTTATCCTCATTAATAAATGATTCAATTAAATAAGATTATAATGATTAAATTATTATCCAAAACATGTCCAATTCATATTGGATCATTTTATTTCGATTATGAGTCATCTTATCTTCGACCATAATTATTTTTGGACCATTACAACCCGAATATCATTATATTATAAAATATTAGTTTCACTCTTTCCTAAAGAGCCCCTCCTCTCACTGATAAAAAGTGACCACTTCTATGCAATTACTCACACCTCTCAGGACATTTGGGTCGTCTAAACTCTGCCCAATTAAGCTCCCTAAATCCCTCTCCTCCTCTTATAAGATTTACCTTAGGAATAAGGCACTTAAATAAGTCCTTTGGTTCAAACCAAAGTGAGTTACCCAAATTAAAGGTAACAATTTCTCTTAAATTGTTTTCTTTTATTTTCCTTCTCCAACCCCTAAACTCTTTTTATTTTCATTCTTTTGTAACAACACCAGTATCCTCAATATACTAAGATGTTGTTATGATATTTATTTGAACTACACTTACACACACCTCCATCTAATTGATGAGGAATATAATGTTTCTGTGGATGGAAAACTAACGCCTAACGAAACGATGATTGTTCAATTACATCTTATAGCCTCTCATAGTGGCCATTATGATGGAACTGTATTTATATATGATATATATTATGTTTATGATTTCTTTATGTTTCTTTACTCCCCAATTATATCAAACCTTTATTGTTTCCATATTGGGTAATACGATAATCTCATTTGTGGAAGTGCGGACTACCGCCCCCTCAAAGTGATGTGACTCGTTAATGCCCTATGTGGGATATATAAAGGATAGAGTTAATGATATTATATATGAAATTATACTGGAATTATAATATACCTATGTATAATTATGTTATAATTCCATTAAAATAAGAAATAGAAATGAAAGTATCGTTCATGCGTAGGTACAGCTTACCGTCTCCATGAACAGTGCGTTTCATTTCGTTCCTCCAAATGTAATGTACTATTATAAATAAATGTACATGCTAGATATATATGATATATATGATACCCAAATAATTAATATCATTCTGGATATAATGAACCATTTACCACATGAATAACAAGTAATTATAAGAAGTCCATTTTTTACTCAAGTACCAAATATCGACAAAATGAACGTTATTAGCTTAAATGATTACATAATGATTATAACATGGTAATAAGTGATATAAAAGGAATAATAAACTTGAAAAAGCATATTAAGAAAGTAGAAAATAACTTTAGTTTATTATTCCGGATATTAAAGAACGAACGGGTCAAGTCGGACATGAGGTAAGGGACTTCATCTCAATCTCCTTTCATTGAGGCATTTTTAGTTTTCTTTTATACTATGTATAAAACCCTTTGACTTCTAATTATATTCAAAAGGAATATTTTCTCTACGAAGCATTTTACTAAATAAAAAAAAGGAATGTTTCTTTAATGTACGTGGTGACAACGACCTTTTCAGCGCCGCGAGTATTATTTGATCTTTGTCTTCCCTAACAAGCCGTAATGTTTTCAAAAGGAAAAATATATAACAAATACTCTTTTTACGTATTTTGGTATTGAAAATGATTTTGAGAATGGATTTATTATTTCAATATCTTGAAATGATATTTTATAATTCCAATGTGGAAATGATATCTTTTTTTATGCTTATGTTATGTGTTAAGATTATGTTATGGTTCTTGGGAATTATTTACATATACGTGTGGTTACCTAATAAACCTAGGGCGGGTGAGCCCGAGATACCTCTCCAATGCATTGGGTAATGTGACAGAGGTAAAAGTGAATGTTTCTCCTATGAGATTTAGGAAATATACTATGATGGGTATTCCAAAGTAACTCTTTATGTATATGTTATAGCTACAATGTAAGTATGGTATGGATGCTGAAATTTACCTTTATGATTTATGATTTCTATGTGTCTTTCATAAATCTGATGATTTCATGAGGTAAGTAAAAGAGTTCATTTTTTATGTATTTATGAAAAAATGTTTTCATTCACTATTTTATTACACTTACTGATCCTTTTATGATCATCCCATGTTTTGAAATGTTTTTCACAGGACTTAAATATGAATATGGTCAAGGATGGGATCAAGGAAAATCCATGATCTCTTTAACATGGAATTAGTCATGAATTTTTTTCAAGAGTTTTTATTTTATGAAAAAAAGTGGATTCCGGGTAGAAGTGCCAACTTTGTAATATTTTGAGATGTAATTGTTATTTCATAATTCCCTAAAACTCTAAACCTGAAAAGATCATCAATTTGAATTATTCATTTAATTCAATATTATGTAATGTTTAAGGCCGGGTCCTTTTAGTTGGTATCAGATGTCAGTTTAGACAACTTTAGTGATTAGGAATTTTCGTTACACATATGGTTAGTCCCTATATATTATTTTAGTTAAATCTTTGTTTTATAACTTTTTAGATCAACTAAAGTCAGTTACAAATGGAAGGAGGAGGATCTCAAACGACATTCCTATCTCTTCCAGATGACATGCTTTCAATAATTGTTGCAAATTCATGTTCGGATGATTGTGAAACTTTTTCTAGCATACAACTCACTTGAAAGAAGTTGTTTGAGATATCCAAAACCTCCAATATACCTCGTTATCACCGAGGATCATGGGTTGTATTTAGACAAATACTATTCTCACAATATTCTAATATTTTCAAGAAAGGTAAATATTATCAAGGTATATTCAAATATTTTACCCTATCACAAGAATTTGAAGAATATAATGATTTTAAAAATGGTACTAAGGAAGGAGACCCTTGCGCAACCTATTTATATTTTCTTTTAAAATATAGTCTCTCAACACATACTTATGGGATTTTAAAAGGACCAATAATAGAAAGTTGTAACTCAAATTCTGTCTGACTATTTTATAGAAATCATGTTTTATCAGATGTTTTGGAATTATATATCATACATGATTATTTTCCTAAACTATTTTTCTATGAACACCCATATGACCCATGTTGTACAAGGTGTATTTGGATAGAGGAAGCAAATTATTTTTAAGGATCTCTAAATCATTGTTGTAATGCATGGGACTTCTACCTACGTGAACAAGATGATGATGAAACTGAGTGGACGCCATGATCAAGGTATGCTATTATTCATTTTGGGAGTCATTCTATTTATCTTATGGTGGTGAAATAAGACTTCAAGAATTAAGATGTTGATATTGTAATTAATTTGGGTGAAAATGAGAGGTATAAGGAAACTATTGAGGTTAAAACATGTTAGGGTTATTTTGGAGTTTTAAAAAAAGGACAACACGCATACCGTGTGACAACCCATCGCGTCGGACAAAGCTGCGGGAATCGAACCCACAACCAAAGTGCGATTGGTATTTATCACCTACCACTAGAATTCGTGAAGTCCCTGGTTAGTATGACTTATTATTTTTAGTTAGATGATTTTATGAATTAAGAGTAAGTTGATTTTGGGTTATCTATGGAAATTATTAACCTATCATAGAGTATATTTGATTAGGTTAATTACTTTTAAAAATGAGACTTTTAGAGAAAATGAGGTTATTTGGAGATAAGTGTTAATTTGTACCTTGGAAGACTATGTGACTAAATCCATGAAATATTTGGGTTTCAATCTTAGTTTGGAAAATTTTATAGACAAATTGTTTATCGAATGGTCCTCGTTGAACTTTGGGTTTTGTTGGAAAAATTTTGGAGATTAAGAATAGATTTTCTTTTTATAAAGGGTTATCCTTTTCTGGATTATCTGATATTGTTCTAACAATTTTGGTTTTGGTAAGGATCTAAAGACATGGGAAATATTTAGTTCTCTTTTGTGGATTAGGTGATTCTCTAGAAGTTGATTATAGTACTCTTAATGTGAACAAGTCTTCCTAAATACTCATCATTTTGGGAAAGTATGATTTTGTGTAAGAACTCTAGTAAAAGTTGAAAGACAAAAAGACAAGTAAGTATGTTTCCTTAAGATCAAAAATAAATTCTTCAATGAAATGTAACATAAAACAAAAATGTTTTCTATTAACTTTTCTTACTGGGGAATCAAATACCGTTTAACCCACCACAAGTTTGTGATTTTCTTGTGGCTAACTTTCTCCTAAACATGTTTTCTATCACCATCCCTTAGCACATGACCATTTTCTTTTTCTTCCATATCCATGTTTTCCAACATGGAATATTAGTATGGTTTAACTCGGGTGACCTCTGTACTTCTCATTCATTCTTTTAAAGTTATTGTTTTACTGACTCTTGTTCTGATGTGGGACTTTCAATGATGTTTCTGAGAAAAATTTTCAAATTGTGAGGACACAATTTCCAAAGGGGGGGAAGGATGTAACATCCCAGGTAAATAATGAATATGAAATTTTTATATTTATCCCTAATTTTGAATAAAATTTTAATATTATTTTAAAGGGAAGGCATGCTCGATGGCTTACCCAATACACAACAATGAGTTCTTTTGAAATCTTACGTTGCACTCTAATAATAAAATAATTTCTTTTCAAATGGTAGTTAACTCCTAGCCGTTGTATTGGCGAGAATGAACAAAACCAACTATAATATGATTATACATGTATTTATATTAATCTAATAAAAGTTATAGGCTTAATATATGAATTAATCTAATTCTAATCATAATTTACATTAAAAGGCCGATTTACCGCCTTTTAATGGAGAACCCTTTTGAAATCTATTTTTGGTCACTTTAATACATTATATATAACCAAATAAAATCTTTCTTTATAATGAGGACATAAGAATTTAATTTGGGTAATTTTTTTGGTGTTTTTATGATAATGTTCATTTTTTAAGGAATAGTGAAAGTATTGTATTTTAATTCAAAACTATGTTCTAATATAATTTATTTATATGGATAGATTATAATTTTTTTGGTTTTAAAGTGTAAATATATTATATTTTTACCATTTAATCTAATTTTGGTAATTAGAAGCAATTTCACATTTAAATTGTATATAATCAAATGTCAATCCATTGATAGATAATATTTCTTAAAAACATGCCTTTTGCTTTGACAGCGGGAATTAATTTTAAATTAATTTCTGCCACTTCTGTGGTTTGAATTTGAATAAATGGATTCCATATTTTGAGTCAGGAGGCTCAAATTGTGTAAATAGGTAACTTTTATTATAGACATTTTAAATATTTACTTCAGTAAATATTTTATTTACCGTGGTTAAATGGTAAATCAGGTAAATAAGGGTATATATATAATATTATAATAATATTAAATTACACATAAACGTGTCCTGATCCTATTGGATGAGTCACTCCCGACCATGGACATCTTTGGGTCGATTTTGGGACCCCATTGAGCCACTTGGGAGGGATAATGACAATTTAGATTAATTAATTTAATGTGAAGACAAAAGTGACATTAACAAAAATCGTTTAGTAATTAATTTTTATATGGTGATATATAAGTCATAATTTTTACTATAATTATTCATTGGAAATATAAAACAATTTACTACATCCTGGTATTTGTTTATAATTTTTAGACATCAAATAAATTAAATTATTTATGACACAATAATAATGTAGTTTTTACCTCATTAATAAATGATTTAATTAAATAAGATTATAATTATTAAACTATTATCCAAAACATGTCCAATTCTGATTAGATGATTTTATTTTGATTATGAGTCATCTTATATTTTATCATAATGATTTTTGACTATTAGAAACCTAATATCATTATATTATAAAATAATATTTTCACTCTTTCCTAAAGAGCCCCTCCTCTCCCTTATAAAAAGAGACCACTTCTATGCAATTCCTCACACCTCTCAAGCCATTTGGCTCTTCCAAACTCTGCCCAATTATGCTCCATAAATCCCTATACTCCTCCTAGAAGCCTTACCTTAGGAATAAGGCACTTCAAGAAGTACTTTGGTTCAAACCAAAGTGAGTAACCCAAATTAAAGATAACAGTTTCTCTTAAATTGTTTTCTTTTATTTTGCTTCTCCAACCCCAAAACTCATTTTATTTTCCTTCTTTTGTTACAAAACCAGTATAATAAATATACTAGTATGTTTTCATGATATGTATTCAATCTAAACATACACACACCTCCATCTAATGGATGAAGAACAAAATGTTTCTGTGGATGGAAAACTAACGCCTCACAAAACGATGATTATTCAATTACATCTTACCGCCTCTCATGGTGCCTATTATGATGGAACTATATTTATATATGATATATATTATGTTTATGATTTCTTTATGATTCAGTACTTCCCAATTATATCAATCCTTTATTTTTTCCATGGTGGGTAAATACGATAATCTCATTTGAGGAAGTGTAGACTACCACCCCCTCAAAGTGATGTGACTCGTTAATGCCCTATGTGGGAAGTATAAAGGATAGAGTTAATGATATTATATGTGATATTATACTGGAATTATAATATACCTATGTATCATTATATTTTAAATCCATTAAAATAAGAAATAGAAATGAAAGTAGCGTTCATGCATATGTACGGCTTACCGTCTCCATGAACAGTGCATTTCATTTCGTACCTCCAAATGTTATGTACTATTATAAATACATGTACATGCTGGATATATATGATATATATGATACCCAAATTATGAATATAATTTTGGATATAATGAACCTTTTACCACGTGAACAATATGTAATTATAAGAAGTCCATTTTTTACTCAAGTACCAAATATCGACAAAATGAACGTTATTAACTTAAATGATTACAAAATGATTATAACATGATAATAGGTGATATAAAATGAATAATAAACATGAAAAAGGTTCTTAAGAAAGTAGAAATTAACATTAGTTTATTATTCAGTTGATTAAAGAATGAACGGGTCAAGTCAGACATGAGGTATGGGACTTCGTCTCAATCTCCTTTCATTGAGGCATTTTTAGTTTTCTTTTATACGATGTATAAAACCCTTTGACATTTAATTCTATTAAAAAGCAATATTTTCTCTATGAATCATTTTACTAAATGACAAAAAGGAATTTTTCCTTAATGTAAGTGGTGACAACGACCTTTCTGCCACCGCGAGTATTATTTGATCTTTGGCTTCCTTAACAAGCCAGAATGTTTTTAAAAGGAAAAATAAATACCAAATACTCTTCTTTACGTATTTTGGTATTGAAAATGATATTGAGAATTGATTTATTATTTCAATATCTTTAAATGATATTTTATTATTGAAATGTGGAAATGTTATCTTTCCTTTATGCTTATGTTATGTGTTAAGATCATGTTATGGTTCTTGGACATTATTTACGTATACGGGTGGTTCGGTGATAAACCTAGGGTGGGTGAGCCCGAGATAGCTCTCCAATGCATTGGGTAACATGTTGGAGGTAAACATGAATGTTTCTCCTAAGATATTTAGGGAATATACTGTGATTGGTATTCCAAAGTAACAACCTATGTAGCTGTGATAGCTACAATGTAAGTATGGTATGGATGCCGCAAGTTACATTTATGATTTATTATTTCTATGTGTCTTTCATAAATCTTATGATTTCTTGAGGTAAGTAAAATAGTTCATGTTTTGTATATATTTATGAAAAAAAAATATTTCATCCCCTTTTTATAACCCTTACTGAGCCTTTTATGCTCATCCCATGTTTTGAATTGCTTTTCAGAGGACTTAAAGATGAATAGGGTCAAGGATGGGATCAAGGAAAAGCCATGCTCTCTTTAACATGGAATTAGACATGAATTTTTTTTTCAAGAGTTTTTATTTTATGAAAAAAGTGGATTCTGGGTAGAAGTCCCTACTTTGCAATATTTTGAGATGTAATAGTTATGTCCTAATTCCCTAAAATTCTAAACCTGAAGAGATCCTCAATGTGAATTATTCATTTAATTCAATATTATGTAATGTTTAAGGTCGGGTCCATATAATTTTGTTTTATGTAGTTTTCTTTACCCGCTTTGTATTTTCCAATAAAATCATAAATACCTCTAGATGGGGTTAATCACTAGGTTTCCTTGATTTTAGAGAATATATGATGTGAAATGGGTGTTCAAAGACCTCCCAGTGAAGTCAATTCACTACTTAATTATTAGTGATTTGGAATTAATATATCTTTTTTTGAGGTAGTATATAGATGTGATGGTGAGGATTCATGAGTTTAAAAATATGATCATCTCTAATTATAATACTTATTTAACCTATTGGGTCTTGAGAGGTATCCAATATTCTCATTTATTTTCATCCACTAACATAGGATCAGAAAAAGTGAATTATCCAGACATTAAGATGTGTTTCAGTCATTCATTCTAGACATTATAGGTTATTTGGAGAGGAACATACCATAGGTGGAGTTTTCTGATGACAATAGTTATCATTAGAATACTTTTTCAATTCCATTCAAATAATTGTATGTCCAACCATTATAATCTCTATTTTTATGGACTAAGGGTGGGTAATAAGATTTTATTTCACTAGAATTGGTGATAAACATGACTGAGAATGTACGGGTGATCCATAAGTGAATTAAGGAATAATATTATCATACTATATTCTATTATTACTATATTAGGAGGGATATATAGTTTGACATTGCAGATCCTAGGTTCTTCAATTTGTACCATCAATGTGGGGAATTATTGTTTAGTTAAAAGAGTAAGTTTTTCTCAATTCTATTAGACCTTTTGAGGTGTTAGAAGATATTTTATTTGTTTTATATCATTTTTCACTTCCCTTATATAGGATATGAATTCATGATTTCTTTCACATATCACAGCTTCTTTGGTATCTTTATGGTGATTCAGATGTCATCGATTGGGGTGAGAGGCATGTTGATGATGATATAACCTTCAAAAAAAGTGGCTTATTGAGATTTAATACCATAAAAATAATGTGTTTCATAATAAATTTATTCCCTTAATTATCATCCAATACCAAAATAGTTGAATGTAAGAGAGAAAATTTTTTTGGGAGTCTAAAATGTGTTCTTAATTTCCCATTTTGTTTAATATATAATTTTATTTTCTGTTGGATGATGCATCTCACCTTGATGATTTAATGAGGTGGTTAATGATGTTTCATGTTTACATGCCTTGCTCCAATGATGTGTGGAAGAATTATTTATGTATTTATATAATCTAGTTGTATCTCATAGGGTGTTTGACCTATTCCCCTTTATTCCCTTCCTGATTTTAATTTGAAATTCTTAGAGATGAGAATTATTAAAGAACACTTTTATGTAAGAGTTTATGTTTACTAAACCATACTTTTTTCTTCTTAAAGTGTCTTAAGGTTCTCGAAATCCATATTTTTATACATTTTTTGATTCATTAATCATAAATTTTTTTATGTTTTTATTTCCCCTTACACATGAAACCCTCCCTATGTAATGTCAATTATTCTATACATTCATGTGAACCATTTCCCCCCTCAGTGTAAATGTTGTTTATATAGATATTTAATGGAAATTTAGGAATTATAAGGCTACATCTAGGTAATAAATATTGTTCAATGGAAATTATAATTGTTATTTAATGACAATCCATTACTATGTAATGGAATCATCGAGATCCCGTAAAGGTAACATGGATTATTCCTTGGCTGAAAAAGGTACGAATGGGATTTACTTTTCCATAAAAAGTAATACAATCCTTCCATAATGGTCATTGCATTATCATTGAAGGGTAAAAAATTTTTTCAAGTGTGATTAGATTCCTACCACATGACATGGAATGTTGGTTTACCACTGCATGGGGTAAGCCCTTTAAATCCTTTTGTGTATTAGGTTCATTTGAATATCATTTGAGGTTATAACTCTCTTTTTGGAATTCACCCAAGTGTAACCCATTTCTTCATATAGGGACCTGATTTTGAATAGAAAATTATTTTTTTTCTTTTATATTTACTGAAAATGTAAATATATGGAGATAATAATAAAAATAAATAAAATCAAATATAGTTATGAAGAATATGGTGGTATTTTCTAATATAATGTTTAAGGGTATTTTGAAATGCGTTTTAGGCTAGAATTAAATCATGAGTAAATAAATATGAAAGTAAATACAATGATTTGAAGAGTTTTCAATAATATCATGGGTCTTTTACTTATTAATATAAAATCATTATTTTATTTCTTTATTCATGTTTCTTACCTTCCCCTTGAGTCTAGGTTGTAAAAACACCACAAATACAATTTATAAAGTCCCTACAATCATCCATGAATACTTATATTACTCAAACTCAAGATTGTTGTGATTTATAATCTATGTTCATCTAATTTTATTGTTGTGTTGCCAATTGAAAGCATGTGAAGATTCTAATAGAGTAGGGGATATGTGACTTATATTCTATTTTATCTGAAAGTTTGATCATATCATGATTTATATTCCATTGAATAATTAGATTATATATTAATTAAACAAGATAATAATCTTATAATTAATGGAAGGAAAAAAATTTATTATCGGATGTTTCAATTTATTATATTATCTTATAAAATGGAAATTAAAGAAAGAGTATTAGATGGTTATCTCATGTTTTTGAAAATATTATTTGGTAACCTGGATGTAATAGAATTTCAAGGAAATAATTATTTCATGTTTCTATTTTTATTATTTTCATCATATTTTATAGTTATTTTACAATTATATAAAATTTTATTTATTCTTAATAATATGAATATGGGTAAAAACATTAGATAAAATGAGAAGGAAAATAATAATTTGGGAATTATGGTAAAATGAAATAAGGATAATGATATTGTGGTAACATGTAGTTTATACCTTATTGTTGACATTGTATATTTACTAGATAGTGTGATTTCAATTTACAGTGGTTATTGTTTTTATATAAAATGGTCAATATGATTCAAAACAAATTTATACCATAAAATTTGAATAATGTGATAATTAATGAATTACACATAGAAATTATTACTTTTATTTCATTATTATTTATTATATATAGAAATATTACAAAAATTATGGTTATAACTGATATTTTTTTATTCATATATTAATTTAATATGTATATTTTTTTAAGAACATATGGATCTTAAATAAGTCAATTCATGATTGTAATGAACCGATTTTTTTCTAAAGATAAGTCTGTAGGACTGAGGGAGACAATTTTTATTTGTGAGAGGCTTGAATGACTTGATGTTATATCCTTTTTTTCCCATAATTTTGTGTTGAATATATATTTTACTTGTATATATTCTCTAGTAAATTAAATAATTTATTTAATGATTTGTGAACTTGGTATGTTGAGACTGTTTGATGATAAATAGGTTGAAATTTCCTAAGGAAATAGTGGTAGTTTATTTTAGTGATGGAAAGAAGAAATATACAATTTGAAGTGGTGTCCATAATGAAACTATTGAAATCAGAATGAATTAAGAGATCATATCTCTCATTGATATATACATCGTGTAATATTTTATGGTGGTATTTTTGGATATTTGATTAAAGAAGTGGTCAACTTATATTGGAAGTTCTTTTTATGTACTTTGATTATATTTTTTTGGTGATATTTTAGGATATCTCAAGGATTACCCCAAAATTATAAAATGATTGTGAATTAATCAATGAATGAGAATGAATTTGGTTAATTATAGTTGATGGTGAAATACTTGAATATTAATAAATTGAAATGGTTAACCTGGAGTTGATTATGTTTTAATGAAATATAGGTAATTCTTATATAACTAAATGTAAGGAAATAAATATTTTCAAATGATTCATGTGTGAATTTTTTAAATATAGATATTTTTAGTAGAAGGTGAGTTTCTTGCACCAATATAACATAAATTGGGTATAAGGATATGTATTTTCCATTAGTTTTTTTGTTTGTGATATATTAATAAATTTTCTAAATTCCTACATTTCACTACATGAGTATGTAGGTAAACCAACAAAAAAATGTTTTTGGGGTGTCTCCTCAATCATACATGTTATAGAATGAATAAATGATTAAATTATAACTATCCCTGGTTTATCTTTTGGCAATAGTTTTATGTGTGGGAATATCGGGGTTGTGATAGATTGAGGTATAGGGTATGGACTCACATGGGATGCGAGGAATCATGGATTCAACATAAAATTTTGTGTGGGTTGTAATGACATGAGATTATGTCAAATACTTGTATCCAGTCATGGTGGATATGTCTGCACATGGGTTTACATGCATGGGTTATAGTGGATTCCATTTGACTAATTGATTATGTATAACGTTGTAATGATATTCATGGGATTCATCATGGTTAAATATGATTTCCCAATTTGGGGTTGGATTACATACTGAAATAATGAGAATAAGACATCAGTTTTAAGAATTTGAGATAGATAAACCAAGGGTAATGGGTAACACCCCCACTATTTTGGTATATATTTCATTAAATAAATACATTTTGAATATATTTTTCCACACAGAACACCATACTAACACTAGTGGTTACATATTTATAAGTAAGAAAATTTATTAATTATAAAACCACTGGTAAATAAAAATATATTAACTGATTAAAAATTATTACATTTATAGGTTATATAATCAATATGATTTAATATATAAGAGGTATTTCCATTTTCAAATAACTATTTAACATAATAGTAAATTAATACATATCACTTTTAAATTATTTTTCTTATAATATTTATTAATTCAATATATTAGTATCAAATAAACATCATTAAGTTTGGAATTGAAATGAGAGGGTACTAAGAGCACTTAATGATTAAAAATATCATTTTCAATAAAACAATTATTCTTTATATTCTCATTTAAAAGATATATTTATAAATTTTATAATTTTATTTTTAAAAAATAACTTCATTATTTAATTACACATATAAATATTATATTAAGATTATTTTTTGTGTTTTTTACTAAAATTTCGGTTTTTAATGTGAATAGTAAAAAGCACTATTTTTATATATATAACATTCCTTATATATTATTTTTATATCATTATGAATTGTAAATTTATGAAATCTTTTTATAATAAAAAATATCTATTCAATAATTTAATATAATTTAAAGAAAGTGTTTTTTATTTTTCAATCCTCATTTGACATTTTAGAATATATGTTATATATTTACTAAAAATTATTTTAATAAATATAAATTTAGAATTTTAAAATAATTTTTTATTAGTGATATAAAATTAGTAAAGTAAAATTTATTTAAAATTTTCAATGATTAGACCCAAATTCTTTAATAAATCCAAATTTATTTTGAAGCATAATGGATAAAGTACTTTGGTAAGAACTAGTTACATTGATTAAAATCAAAAGGGCTTAAAAAACATAACAATGTGGAAAAGAACACATGAATGTTTTAAAAATGTGAAGGTATGGGATTTTGAATCATTTGTATAACACATATCTTCCCTTATCTAGATTTCCCATTTTTTGTTATACATTCCTTATGAGTGACTTCACATTGTTAAATTTTATTGGAATTTACAAAAATAATAATAACTCTTCACTAATTAAAGGGGAAATATTCTACAAAATTTCCATCTCAATAGAGGTAAAATCCCAAGTAATTCTAAAAATAAATAAATATTTTTATTTATAATTATTTATTTTTTGGTTTAACATTCATTATTTTTTATAAATTATTTTGTAGAAACAATAATTATTTTGTTTTTCCTTGAATTATATAGTTTAATTTTAAAGATAAATATGTTGATTTTATAAATTTTACTAGATGAAATCGAAATAATTTTTAAATCATCATGTCATTGTAGGATTATTATGATTTTCTGATATTTTTTCTGAAAATAATTATTTTTGAGTGAATAATGAAAGGTGCATATTTTTTCATAAATTTTTTTTTATTTCATTAAAATAAGTAATTTCCTATTACCATTTTGTTTTCTCTTTATATTTAATGTAAAATAATATATATTTAATTAAAAATTATCTAAATAATTTCCTATTAATTAAAAATATATTTTACATTGGTATAAGTTCATTTTTTTAAACACAATTTTCTTAAAAATGTTTTCAATTGCGGATTTATCACTTATATTAAAAGTAATTTCTTTAATTTATAAAAATATATTCATCAAAAATGAATTCTGTATTTTAAATTATGTGGTTCAGATTTATCAGTGAGGTGAATTTCATTTTTTGGTCATTATGAATAGTAACCTTGGAAAAAATGTGTCCTCGTATTAAAGGGAAAATCGTATAAATTAATGTAATTACTAAGAGATAAGTCATCAATGTATTTTCTTAATTTTATTTTTAGGACATTATTTCGACCCTTATGACCTTATCATTGAAATGAAGAAGTTATGAAGCCACTTTTACATGATTAAGTCATTATAAAAATTTAAAGTTCAGAAAAAATTATAACGTTTCCCCGCCCCTCACATATAAAAGACCACCGCCTCTCTTATCATCCCCACACTTTATTATCACTATAATCGAGAATATCCCAAACGAAATCCATCCCAAAAATTAATCCCCATGTTTTTTAGATCTAGGTATTCTCAAAAGACGAATCATTGAAGGCTAATTGGGATTATATTACCCCATGTTTAGGATTTGTAGAATTTTGTATGCTTTTTTATGTGTTTAAACTGCATGGGATGAGTTGAGAAGATGTTGGGAGAGTTTGGAATGGTTTTCAATATGTTTGGAGGCTTTTCTTAGGAAGAACAATTTGAGCACTATTATGGGAAACCGTGAGGTTTTTCCAAGAAACTGTGAAGGGGGGAAGTAGGCTTCACACAACCAAAACACGATTTTCCAAACCATGAGAGGAAATTGTGCGGCCCCATCCCCTTGAGATAGTGGTGTTCTCACAGTTAGAGCACGGTTTTTCAAACCGTGCAGACTAACTGTGCGACCACTTAAACGAAGGGTTTTGAAATTCAAGCTCCATTGGGCTTGAACTATTTCACTCACAATCTTATCCCACTCGAGCCTCACTCGTGATTTATTGTTCTTAGAGGTTTATGGTTCTCTCCCACTCATTTCGGAAGGGATTATAAGGGGTTTTGTTGTGTTTTGAAGGTGGTTTCTCTATGGTAAGTCTCTCTTCTTAGTTTTTTATGGTTTCCTCTATATCGTCATCTACATATCTCTCTTGGTTTTCTAGATCAACAACTTTTGCATGTGTTTCTATTTTTGGGGTTTCTTTGGTGTTGATTTTAAGGCTTGTGAATGATAGGGAAGGAGATCTAGAGTGGTTTTAATGAAGCGTTTACCCGGATTAGGGTGCAGTTGCTTGTGGGTCTATTTCGTAGGAACCCTAAAGGTAGTTGGATTCTCCTTCGACTCCAATTTGATTTAACTTGAAACTTGGTTACAATTAATTTTTGGTTCTTAATATTAATTGTGGTTTTTGATTTGCGAAATTGATTTGAAATCCCATATGTGGTGTTTTGGGGATTTTTGGGAAGATATGGGTTTTTGGGTAAAATGCACTTATTGTGATTTAAAAATGGATATATTAAAATAGATGGTTTTGTTGAATTAATTATGCTGGATTGTAAAATATTTTTTTCAATAAAGATTTTGTTTTATTGAAATGTGAATTGGAGTGTAAAATGGGTGGAAGGGTGTTTTCAATAAATGTTTGATTTATTGAAGTGGTTCATCAAGTAATTGAAATGGTTAATTGTGTATTTTTGTGACCATGGTGGGTTATATTCTTGGTTATGGATTCTATGAATGTTATGTATAAGTGGGCTAGAAGTACCACTATAAAAAGGGAATGGATAGTGTTTGTAAGGGCCACAATCAATAGAAAGTGGTTGGTAAGTACCACTTGAGTTGATTGGTAATGAATGGGATGGACGGGAAGTGACACTATGGTTTGTTGTGTTCTTTGTTTGTGATGATTATAGTTAGGGCTTCTGAGTGAAATATGAAAATGTTAATCATCTTGTTGCATGGTTTAATTGGATTTCTTGTGTGGCATGTTTTATTTGGCTTCCTTGTGTGGCATGTTTGGCTTATGGATTGTTTGTATTATAAACAATTGGTATCTGGGTTTTGCTTTATATAAAATCTTTTATATAAATTGGATAACAGTTTTATCCTAGTGGAATTTGTAGGGAAGTTAGTTGAGGAAATAATACTAAGTAGTTGTACTCACCCCCTGCTTTGGCACTTCGGTGTCTTTGTAGATGTCTTGTACCATAAGGTGTGAAAAGGTATAGAATCACCCTCCTTTAGTGATGTATTGTGATATTTTGGTGGAGCTTAGAGATTGGTGCTTGGTGTGAAGCTGTGGCAGTGTCATGGTTCATGGTGTTTTGTTGATTTGTTTCCACTTTTTACTCTGATATTTTGTTGACTTGTATAATTGAATGGTATTGGGGTTTGTGATGGAATTTTTAGTATCACATGGTTGGGTTTGGAAGTTTAAGCATCTTTTGTTGTTGGTGGGTTGAGTTGGGATATCTTTTTAATGGAAAATCATTCCCCAATGTTCCATCAAGCCCTTGAAATTTATTTCCAGCTTTTTTCACCTTGGTAATGTCACATAAGGCCAAGTATCCATCACCGCCACCTCAAGCCAATAAGGTAGGGGCGGGGTGTTACAAGTGGTATCAGCTTGTCTGGTCCTCTAGAGTTGATTCTCGAATTTGGAGTTGACATTCGTTATGGTATATTCATTGAGTCTGGATGGTATCATGGAATATGAATGTCAGAACTTTCATTGTATATCATTAAAGGACATATCTAACCCTTTTATACTGAACATCATGTTACCAAGGAGTTGGGTACCTAAGTGTTTTGGGACACTTATAGTAATTGGTAATCTCATTGTTGTGGGTGTAGGTAATGAGATGTGTATGTAATATATGGTAGAAACGACTTCCCTATATGATACATATTTCATTAGTCATAATGATTTATGGGATGAATTGAGAAATATTTTTTCAAATGTATGAAAGTGTAATTTGAATAAATTTGGTATTTTAAAAATGGATTGGTTTTAAAAAATGGAGAATCCTGGAAAATGTTGAAATGTGGAAAGCCTCATTGTGATAGAGTTGTGTAATGTGATTTGAAATGGAAATTATTGATGTGTATGGAAGTGAGACTCAGGGCTATTTGTTTTATGTTAATTGAAATGGTACTAGGTAGGTGTCTTAGAGACCAATCTGAAGTGGCTGATGAGAACGTGGCTGCAACTGTGCCCTAGGTGAACCAACAGTGAGTCCAGATCTTAGTGAAAGCTTTCTAATCTGTGGGAAGTGTGAATAAAGTGGAGGATCCAAATTATGTTGATTATGTGTCTTAGTTTCAAAAGTAGGATCCACCCATCTTTAGGGGTGATTCAGACACAGAAATGGAAGAGGCGTGGATGTCCAGAATGAACAGAACATTAGAATTCCTGGGGATGCTGGTAGAGTTGAAAGTAAATCTAGAAACATATAAGCTAGAGGATCTTGCTCTTCAGTGGTTGTATTTGATAGAACAAGTGGGAACGTAATGGGGTATGATGTAGGAAGGATTTGAGGAATTGTTTAATAAATAATTCCACACACATACATTCCTAATTCAGCGCACAACTTATTTCTTCATTCTGAAGCAAGAGCATATGTCTGTGATGGAGTATGCAGCCATGTTTATGATCTAAGTACGGTTTACACCCAAGGTGGAGGGTATCAAATCATTGAATGAAGGGATCTTCGAAGCGTGGTTAAGGCAAGAGATCCATTCCAAAATAGAAGTGTTGTGTATCGGTGATTACATAGAGATGGTGAATCGGGAATTGGTGGCTGAGCAGGATCTGTTGGGAGCTCCAGGCGTAGGAAGCATGGTGGTACCAATGGGAAATAGTGGGAACACTATTGCTGTGTTCAAGTGGAGGAGGGACACATATTTTCATGGGTTGAGTATGGAACTTAATCTGATGTTAGGATTAGAAAATATTCATCTAAAGCCCAGAGAAAACCAAGATGTTTTTAGTGTGTCTCTATGAAAAAAATCAGGTGGGACAATACAAAACAACCTATAGCATGTCACAATTGGAAAAAGATGGGGAATATTCATTGCTATTGTTGGAATGCTCCAAGGTCGGGTGCGCATGACACTCCTCAGGGATCGTAGATGTCATATGCATTGACGGGACGAGGACAGCAGCATTCCCCTTGTCAGTAGTGAAAAGTCAGTCATGGTGATTCTCAGAACACCACAACACCTCCACAGGGCAATAAAGAGAAAAGTGTGGCAACCAAGGCATTGTTCAAAGCAGAGAAGGTTGTGGTGGATGATCAGTCGGGTCCATCCACAGTGCGATGTACTATTCTATAAAATTCTACCATGATGCAAGTGTTGTTTGATACGGGTGTTTCACACTCTCTTATTGATGCACGGGTGGTCGATATGCTAGGTTTAAGGGTAGAAATTATGCCTATGGTTTTGAAAAAACCGAACTCTTCTAGGCCGATGATATTATCGAACCTTCTAGTGTATAGCATGATGTAGCGTTGTGGGCATGGTTGAGCTAATGTAGAATTTCTCAGTGCATGAGATGGATGGGAATGATGTGATCTTGGGAATGGATTGTGTGGATGATTTTAAGGACCACATCGATTGTAATTCATGTACAATGGATTTTACGACACACGATGGTGTTAGACATCTCAGTAGAGGATAGAGGCATGAAATTAAGGGTGCAATAGGTTTGTTGGCACCAGCAGTGGGAACGTTATCATATCAGTTGGCGGTGTTGTCATTGGAATCAGTAGAGGGTGTTGAGCATAATGTTCTTCTGGCACTAGTGGAGCAGTTCATGGATGTCTTCTTGATGAATTCTCTGACATACCTCATGTAAGAGAAGTGGATTTTACGATTGATCTCCTTCTAGGGTCTAGTCCTATCTCACTTTCGTCTTACCGAATGGCACCTACTGAATTGTGGTAATTGAATGTCTAGTTGGAAGAGTTATAAAACAGAGTGTTTATCCGGACTATCATGTCTCCATGGGTAGCGCCTGTGTTGTTTGTGAAAAAGGTGGAGGGAACATTGATGCTCTGTTTTGATTATCGTAGACTTAACCAAGTTATGATAATGAACATATATCTGCTTCCATCAAATGATGATTTGTTCATTCAGTTCAAGGGAGCCTGGTTGTTCTCCAAGATTGACCTAAGGTCGGGATATCATCAATTGCAGGCGAGGAATGATGATATTCCAAAAAGGGCTTTCAAAAGTAGATATGGCCATCGTGAACAATTGGTTATGCCCAATAATCTAATGAATGCGCTAGAAGTTTTCATGGAGTTGATGAATCAGATATTTTAGAGATATCTAGATTCATTTGTGGTGGGGTATGTAGATGATATTATGGTGTATTCAAAGGCATGGGTGGGGCATCAGAAGCACATGGAGACAGTGCAGGGGATCATGATGGATCATCTGTTGTAGGAAAAATTGTCAAAGTGTGACTTTTGGATAAAGGAAGTATGTTTTCTTGGCCATGTTCTTTCTGAAAGGGGTGATTCAGTGGATCTAGAAAAGATAGAGGATATTATCTCATGGAATCCACCAAAGAATGTGTTTGAGGTATGGAGTTTTTTTGTTTAGTTGGGTATTATCAGGATTTTTTTCATGATTATTCATGTTTGGATTCACCAATGATAGCTTTGACAAGAAAAAATGATCCATTCCAGTGGAATTAACAGTGTCAGTAGTATTTCGAAGAGCTAAAGGGGTGCCTTACATCAGCACCAATCATGGGTTTTCCAAAACTAGGAAATGGGTACATTGTGTATTGTGATGCATCAGGATCAGGTTTGGGGTGCATTCTCATGCAAGAGAATCATGTGGTTTCATATGGCTCATGGTTGTTGAGGGTTCATGAGAAGAACTAACCAAATCATGTTTTAGAATTGGCAGTAGAGGTCCATGCTTTGAAAGTGTGGTGTCATTATCTCTTCGGTGAGAAATTAACAGTATATACAGATCATAAGAGCTTGAAGTGCATTTTATCACAAAATTATTTGTACTTGAGGAAAATGATATGGATGGAATATCCCTAGATGTTTTTTTATACTTGATGTACACATCATGTAAGGGAAATTCATTGGTGGATGCATTAAGTAGAAAATCAAATGCTCTGGTGGTGAAACAAGCATCAGGCCAATAAAAGTTGAGGTTGGTTGTAGCTAACATGCAGTTGGAATCTGAGGAACATGGTGATAGAGTGGTATTTTTTCTAGTTGTGTTGATTCCTAACTTGGTTTTCCTAGTTAAAGAGGAATAGATATCTGATTCTGAGTCTGTGACGATGAGGTTGAAACTCATTTGTTGGGAGACCATTGACGGATAGAAAAATGAATGGATATTTAGTTTTGTGTGTTCAGAATCAAATGGTTGTACCAATTTCATGTCAAGAGGATCTTCTCAGGAAGTATCATCATTCCTGGTGGGCTGTTAATCCTGGAATTCAGAATATTTGTAAATCGTTGAAAGAGTTGTTCTGGTGGGATGGTATTAAATAAAGAGTGGTAGAGTCTGTTTCAACATAATTGACTTGCTAGTAGGTTATGGAAATGTATTATAGGTTAGTGGGAATGTTAAAGTCTTTACCAATCCCTATTAGTATGTAATATAATATAATGATGGATTTTGTCATAGGTCACCCAAGAACGGTTACAAAGAACGATGCCATTTGGGTGATAGTGGATCGGCTAACGAAGTCGGCCCATTTCATTCAAGTTTTTGAATCTCATACAGTGGAGGATATGTAAAAAATCTATATCCAAGAGGTGGTAAAGAGGAATGGTGTCCCAGTTTTGATCATATCATATAGAGATCTGTTGTTTACATTTCATTTCTGGGAATCCTTACAGCAGACCCTTGGAACTACGTTGACCATGAGTACATCATGTCAGCCTCATATGGATGGTCAATCTGAGAGGAAGATACAAACTATGAAGGATATGTTTTAGTCTTGTGTCATGGATTTTGGTGGCTTGTGGGAGGAGCACATGTTGTTGGTTGATTTCACGTACAATAACAGTTATCAGGCATACATACATATGGCTCCATTTGAAGCATTGTATGGGAAAATGTGTCATTCACCAATATACTGGGTGGAAACGGGTGAGTCCTCGATGGTTGGGCCGAGCCTTGTCTAGGAGATTATAGAAAAGATCATGTTAATCCAGATGAGAATAGAGACGGCTCAGAGTCGTCAGGAATCGTATGTGGATCATCATTGATAACCATTGTCATTCGCGGTGAGTGATCATGTTTTCTTGAGGATATCTCCAAGGCTGGGGCATCATTGGTTTGGTATGCAGTGATAATTACCTCTGGGGTATATTAGACCATTTGAGATTCTTGAGTGGGTTGTTGATTTGGAATGTCATTTGGATTTTCCACCAAGGTTCAGTGCGGTGCACAATGTGTTTCATATGTCATAGTTGAAAAATTATTAACTGGATCCTAGCCGTGTTATTTGATGGGATCATGTTGATCTAGAGCTAGATGCTTCGTTGGTGCATGTGCCAGTGCGGGTTGTGGATAGGAAAGAGAATGTCTTGTGGGGTAAAATCATCATTGTGGTTCAGGTTTTGTGGCATCATTGCTAGATCCAAGAGGATACATTGGAGCGGGAGAAATAGATGGTCGAACAACGGACCAATCACTTTTAGCAAAGGGTGGGTTCACGAATTTTTTAGGACGGAATTTCCAATGGTGGGGAGAATTTAGTACCCCTATTTTGAGGTATGCACCTTTTTTTATGCCTTTTCATAGGTGTTTTATGTGCATGGGATGAGTTGATAAGGAGTTGGGAGATTTTGGAATGGTTTTGAATATGTTTGGAGGCTTTTCATAGGGATCATGGTTTGAGCATGGTTAGGGGAAACCATGAGGGTTCCATTGGAAACCATGCAGGGGGTGGTGGTAGGCTTCGCACGGCCCACACACAGTTTTTGGAACCATACGAGGCAACCGTTCAGAACACACCTCTCGAGAAAGTGGAATGCGCATGGGTATCACGCTTTTTTTCAAACCGTTGGGATTAACCATGAGACCAGTTAAAGGAAGGGTTTTTAAATTTGGCCTCATTAAAGCATGACCTATTTCACTCCCAATGTTCTCCAACTCAAGCCTCACTTTTTATTTGGGGTTCTCAGTGGTTGAAGGTTCTCTCCCACTCATTTTGGTTTTAATTGAATGGTGTTTCTTAGTGTTTTGATAGTGGTTTCTTCTGGGTAAGTCTCTATACTTGGTTTCATTTTGGTTTCCTCAAGATCTCCATCTCCCTCTCTCTCTCGGTTTTCTAGATCTACATCTATTTCATATAGATATAGTGTTCTTTTTTCCATGGTAATTGATTTTAAGTATTGTGGAAAATAGGAAGGGATATATAGAGCTCTTTTCGTGAAGCGTTTGGCCAGATTGTGGTGTGGTTGCTGGTGGGTCAATTTTTTCAGAACCCTAAAGGTATGTGGCTTCTCACTCAACTCAAAATTTCTAGAACTTGATGATTGGTAATAATTAATTTGTGTTTCTAAAATATAAATTGGTTTTCTGATGTACGAAATTGATTGGAATTCCCTTCAGTGGTGTTTTGGGGAATTTTGGGAAGGGGCTTTCGGGTAAAATGCTCTTATTGTGATTTTAAAATGGAGAATTTAAAATAAGTTTTTATGTTGTATTAATTATGATGTCTTTTGAAATATTTTTTCAAAAAAGGGGCTATTTTATTGAAATGGTAATTGGCGTCCAAAAATGGTGGAAGGGTGTTTTCAATAAAATTTTGATTTATTGAAGTGGTTCGACATGTAATTAAAATGGTTAATTGCATATTATGGTGACCATGGTGGGTTATATTCTTGGTTAAGGCTTGTTTGAATGTTTTGTGGATGTGGGTGTGGAGAACCACTGTAAAAAGGGGATGTATAGTGGATGGAAGGGCCACAATAAATTGAAAGTGGACGGGATGTGCCACTTGAGTGGATTGGTAATGAGTGTGTTGGATGGGAAGTGCCACCATGGAATATTGTGTGCTTTGTTGGTGATATTTGTAGTTGAGCCTTGTGAGTGAAATATGAAAGAGGTAATCTTCATGTGGCATGGTTGAATTAACTTCCTTTCATGGCATGGTTTATTTGGCTTCCCTGTTTGGAATTTTTGGATTTTGGCATGTTTGTCTTATAAAAAATTGGCAGCTTGGTTTTTCTTTATATAAATGTGCTAACAGTTTTATCCTATTGGATTTTGTAGGAAATTTAGTTGGGGAAATCCTACTGAGTAGTTTTAATCACCCTCTACTTTGGCACTTTGGTGTCTTTGCAAAATTTGTGTACCATGACATAGACAAACATAAGGAATCACCCTCCTTTTCTGGGGCATTGGGATGTTTTGGTGGAGCTTAAAGCTTGGACCTTGGTGTGAAGCTGTGGTGGTGTCATGGCTTGTGGTGTTTTGTAGTTTAGTTTCCTCTTTTTGCTCTAATGTTTTTTGTAAATGTCATGTTGAATGGTTTTGGGGGTAGTGATGGAATTGTTTGTATTACATGGTTGGGTTGGAACTTCATGCATCTTTTGTTATTGGTTGGTTGAGTTGGGTTATCTTCATAATGGAAAATCATTCCACTCTATTACTTGAAGCCCTCTCCATTTATTGTAATGTCTTGGATTCTCCATTTATTATTTTTAATTATTATATGGAATTATTTCGAGACCGTGCACGAAGACAGAACATCATTCCGAGTTCCAGTGAGCCCGGAATAGATGTTTGATCTTTTTTTAGTTAAGTGATTCGGCACTTGTGCGCGGTTGTGGCAGTTTCCAAACGGATTCACGGATTAATAATATGAGCATACCGTCACATCCGGGACAACAACTTTACCTATGAATGAGGCTAACCTCGACCGGGGCGGGTCGAGGGAAAAATTTAATATTCGGACGTTTTAAGTAAAATAAAAAAAAACAAATTAATAAGTTTAATTTATTTAATTTAAGAAAACATTCGATGTAGTGTAGTAATGGCGCAGCTGTTTCCTAAATTAATTGCGCGTCATAATAACTTCAAAATGGCGAGTCGACGTCATTAATGCTGCCGCCTAATTAAATGACAACATGCTTCCCTTTTTAAAGGGGTTAAGAAAATTGTTGATCGTTGGCGAAATTTGAGTGGAACCTCTGCCGAATCTACGGCGCATTGGAGCAAACTCTCGGTGAGGAATGCCAATGGATCGATGTTGAGAATCGTTACGCCAACAACATTGAAGAATCTCGATGACAACGGAAGCATGACGCCCTCATCAACGATCGATCATTTCAAAAGGTAGGGGTTGCTATTTCAATTAATTTTCCCCGTATTTGAGTTTAAACGACGAACGCGGATCAACCACGAACAAGTTGATCCATTGATTTGTATGTTCTTACGGGAGGGATTTTCTTTGGGAAGATTGTGGGGAACTGATCCGTGGTTTATGTTGTTGTTGATTCTTTCTCTGTTTAATCCTATTAATGGGAGCAGATCAACACCGTGATGAATGACTGTAGGGGTTCTTTCCTCAATTTGTTTATTTGGATTTCTTCACCATTTTTCCTCACGTGTTCATCGAGCGTTCTTCATGTCGGAAGATCAGAACACGTTTTCGGAGCTGATCGGAGGCCCGAAAACGACGAAAGTGTCTTCGTGGTTTCGGGGCGACCAGAACTTGGAGGTTTTGTTACGATCGGACATGCGAATCGTTGATCGGTACACCGTGAGATGTGCGCCAGCGAAAGGCGCCATTTCAAGAAATTTCCAGAATACACGGCGTGTACTTCCGAAGAACACACCGTGTAGTTCTAGCGGAGGATGCTAGGGTTTTGGGGTTAGTGAGTAATAACATGGAGTGTGACCCCAGTCACATAGTGTGTTGGATTTTTCCCGAAGCAGGGCTTGTACTTTGGGTAGTACACGGACATGGGACGATCTACACGGCTTTAGGTGGCACGACGTGTATAGCATGATAGAAGCAGCTATGCGGGACTCGGCGTGTATCCCGGGGATACGCGGACACGGGATGGAGTACATGACTATGTACTCCATCACACTACCAGTCAAGGCCAGTAACGCGGGTCACCCCGTGTGGCAGTTACATGGGTTGGTGTAAACGGGTTGATGACCGTGTATGGGAAAATGGACAGAGTGCATGGAGCCAACCCATGTTACCCACACACAGCGTGTATACCATACTACACGCCATGTACTATGCTTTCCTACATGACCATCCTAAGACACAGGTCATTGTACATGGGCAGTACCCAGGGTCAGACAACACGACGTGTATATTTTCTACACGCCGTGTACTTTTTGGAAAAACAGAATGGTCCTCTTGTTCCCCGTATCCTGGACATATTTCATTTGGGTTAGTGCCCGTTCTTCTCGTTTCCCTGAATGCCAGAAATCATTATCTTCTACAAGAGTATGATCTATTCAACCGGACTTTCTGTGATTGATTTGGCATCCCTCCTAGAGGCCCAGAGCGAGATCCTCTATCCATTCCTGACCCTAGGTAGATTCAGGTATTGATTTGACCAAATCATCTGGGAGTTGATCCTCTACCTAGCTGGTGTATCACCTAACTGGTGAATCCGGATGAGTCGCGGTATCCACCATGGCCCTGGTAGTGATCCTCATCTATGTTTCGTGATCTTTCCCCCTCAAGAGTGTGTCTACTGTAATGAGTGTAGCTATCTCTCGTGGCGGTTCCTGATGAACAGAACATCTCGTACGGATGTCCTCAGTGCCAGAAGACTCGTGGAGTGTGTTATCCCGGAACGAGTGCATCATAGAATCTTCTAACAAAATCCCTAATGGTGGTATGAGGCTGTGTGACTTGTCTCTAGGCCACGGATCAGTGTTTTTAGTATATCTCGTTTTTTCTATATGTTTTGTAGACATATGTTGTACATAGATGACTGTACCTTTACTTTGTTTACTGCTTTGTGGTTTTCGGGGTCCTCTACTGAGTAATGCGGTACTCACCCCTGCACGATCTTTTCCTGCATGTCTGGTGTCTTGTGCAGATGAGCATCCTTTTGATAGAGTCCTTTGTGGACCAGGACAAGACCGAGCTTTCTGAGTTCCCTATAGGCCGAGGTGTTCCTATGGCTACGAGCAGCTTTCCCAGTACCTTTTGTGTTTACAGGTTGGACTTTGCAGTTTTCAGACTCTGGTTTGTTTTTTTTGGGGGCTTTTACTTTGGCCCAGTTTAGTTTTATAGTACTCTACCTTTCATCGTACTCTATTGGTTGGGGTTTAGTTCTATGCATTCATTTTGTTCCTTAGTGTTTTACATTTCAGCATTTGTGGGCTTGGAGATATGTGCATGTGTACAGGTACTTAGGCAATGTCTCCCATGTTAGTAATATGCCTATTCAGTTCTAGTCACCATCCCCTAACCTATTGGAGCCGGTCTTGGGGAGTCACGGCGCGGGCCCCACTGGGACGGGTCATGACAGATTGGTACCAGAGCTGGTTGGTTCTACCATATGACCAAGAGTATATGATTTTGGTTTGGGGAAATAGTGTTGAGTGTTTCGGGTTCGGCATTCAGGCCAGAGACCCCTGTGTTGGTGCGGCGTCCGACGTATCCATACAGTAGGAATCTGATAACCTGCTTTTCAACTTGGAACACAAAAACACTGGTTGCGGGGAAATAAAAGGTACATGCATCATATAGGAATGGGTTGTTTTTTCCATGTCCTTTGTGCCACCTATCCAGATATACTCTTTGACCATAGTATATCTTGTTTCTTTACAGGATGCCTCCGCGACACATTCCCACTATAATTCAACAGCATAATCACACGGATGACCCCCTCAGTGATGAGGCTTTGATAGAGGGACCGGTTCCTGAGGCATTGCCACTGGGTGGTGCACCTGCTATGCCACCACAAGTGGAGAAGCCAGTGGTACTTGCAGTACTGGCTGATGAGGAGCGCAGTCTTAGCATGCTCCATGAGTTCCAAGGACATAGACCCCTTAGGTTCTGAGGCGAGCCCAACCCTCGGGCAGTTGATGACTTTCTTGAGGTGGTGACCAGAGTTTTCCGTCTAGTGAGGACACCAGCAGACCAGTCGGTGACCCTAGGAGCGATCCTTCTTCAGGGTTCGGCGGGACGATGGTGGAGTTTGACCACACAGACTAAAGATGAGGAGATCCATTCATGGATGGAGTTTGAGAGGCTCTTCAGGGAGGAGTTATCTCCGGTTACTCTGAGAGTTGTACGCATCCTGGAGCTTCACCATCTCTAGCAGGGCTATTTGACAGTAGCTGACTATTCATCGAGGTTCACCAACCTCACCAGGTACATGATGGATATGGCCAGGGATCAATATTTCGGAGATCAAACCTTCGAGAAGGGTTTACCATGAGAAATATAAGCTAATGTCGTGCCTCTATGTATATCGACATATGCTGGAGTGCTTGAGTGAGCTTTGGTGGTCGAGAGATTCTTGGCAGAGTAGAGAAAGCCGCCGACAGTCAGCAGCAGGCAGACAGGTGCAGAGAACATGGCAGTAGGGAGTCGGCATCATACGCAAGGATCAAGACATGAGAGATGTCGAAGGAGGACCCAGGATAGGGGATCGACAGTCCAGGGCTCTCAGGATGGATTTAGTCATCCTAGGGAGAAGCGATGCTACACATGCGACTGTAGGGGACATCTTGCTAGGGATTGCCCGACCCGTCGAGCTGCTGACAGAGAAGCGGTGGATAGACCACCGAGGCAGAGGCTGAGGATAGAGCAGGCTGACCCGGTAGGTGGCGGATGCAGAAGTGGAGAATTGAGAGCTATGGGTCGTGGAAGATGCTTCGACTTACTTCCATCACCACCCCCAAGAGGTCAGCACCACGCTCAGGGGTTGGGGGACAAGGATGGGGACAACTGCATGCGGTCGAGGCATACGACCTAGGGGCTCCAGGGATGATTCAAGGCACGATCTGTGTCTTTTCTACCTTAGCTGCAGTACTCATAGAAACAGGTGCCAGTCATTCCCTTATAACCACATGTTTTGTACAAAACCTCGAGATTATGGTAGAACCGTTGACTCGATCCTTACGCTTGGAGACACCTACGGGATGAGACTTGACGATCACGCACCTTTGCATACAGTGTGATATTACCCTTGGGGGAGAGAGTTTCGGCTGGAACCACTTGGTGGTAGCGTCGAGGCCTTAATACGTCATTCTCAGTATGGATTGGTTTATCTTCGGTCCATGCCCAGATTGACTATTTTAGGCGAAGGGTGAGGTGTGTCCGCCGTGATGGAATGAGGTTTTCCTTTGTCAGAGAAACGGAAACCCATGAAGCACAAAATGGGATCATGCATAGGAGGGTGCAACCAATCACTCATGATTTGGATAGCCTTACACTTGGAGTAGTAGATTTTGTGAGCTCTCAGTTCCCGGTAGTGGTGGTGGAGTATGAGGACGTATTTCCCAAAGATGCTCTGGGATTACCTCCGCGCCAGGAAATTGAATTGTGCATCGACTTACACCCTGGGACCACATCGATTTCCTCATCATCATATCGGATGGTTCCCAAAGAGAATCACGAGTTGAGGGTGCAGTTGGAGGATTTGTAGAACAAGGGTTTCGTGAGACCCAGTGTTTCACCCCGGGCAGCCCCATTCTTTTTTTCAAATAACATAGATGGAAGTCTGAGGATGTTCAAGGACTACCGGCGCCTGAACCAGGTGATGGTGAAGAATAAGTATCCACTACCAAGAATCTATGACCTATTCGATCTGCTAAGTGGGGCACAATGGTTCTCGAAGGTTGACCATCGATCGGTCCATCACCAACTACGAGTGCAGGATGACGATATACTGAAGACGGCTTTCAGATGCTGCTACAGTCACTATGAGTACATTGTGATGCCTCTTGGCATGACGAACGACCCTGTAGTGTTCATGTGGTTGATGAACCGGATATTCCATTCAATCATGGACCGGTTCGTGGTGTTCTTCATCGACGACATACTCCTGTACTCAGCGTTAGAGGAGGAGCATGTGAGACACCTACTGATGGTTCTAGACATACTATGGGAGCACCAGATTTATGGGAAGCTCTCTAAGTGCCATTTCAAGATTCAGGATGTCCAATTTCTAGGACATGTCATCTCAGCAGATGGAGTCGTAGTTATTCCAGCCATGGTGGAGGTTGTGTTGGCATGAGAGCCACCTCGAAGCCTAACGGAGGTGCATAGCTTCCTTGGGTTGGTAGGATATTACTGGAGATTCATTCCTGATTTCTCTCGGATATCAAAACCGATGACGGCCTTGACCTGGAGGGGGAAACCCATCGTGTGGAAAGAGAAGTGCCAGTAGGCTTTTGAAAAGTTGAGGCAGAGTTTTATGAGCTCCCCAATCTTAATATTGCCATAGGAGGGTGTCGAGTACATTGTTTTCTGCGAAACATTAGGGACCGGGCTCGGCTGTGTCTTGATGCAGTGTCATGCAGTTATTTCTTATGGTTCGCGCTAGCTTAGGCCACATGAGAAGAACTATGTGACCCATGATCTCGAGTTGGCAGTGGTAGTCTTCTCATTGAAGATGTGGTGACACTACCTTATGTTCTAGCGGTTTATTGTCTACTCTGAACACAAGAGCCTCAAGTACACATTCCCACAGAAGGATCTGAATCTGAGGCAGAGGAGTGGGATAGAGTTCCTCCTGGACTATGATTTTGAGATCATCTATACTCTTGGATAAGGGGAACAATGTGGAAGATGCCCTTAGCAGAAGGTCGAGCTCGCAACTGTTGAGTGAGGCAACACAGCAGTTAGCCGCGTTATAATTATCCTTTGTGGATGGAGAGGATAAATATTACCTACATTCAATGGTTGTCACCCCTCCACTCTTATAGTGAGTTAGGGATGCATAGCTTGGGGATGTCGACTGTGTGGCTTTATGTGCTCAGTTATCCATAGGACATGCTCTAGATGGATATTCGCATGGTGGGTATCACGTACTTCTTTTCAGAGGATTCACTATTGTACCGGTGGCGTTCTAGGAGGAGGTCCTAAGGGAGTTTCATAAATCACCTTTTGCGGTACATCCCGGAGTGGAAATGATGTACCGAGATATCTGGCGATAGTTTTGGTGGTCGGGCATGAAGAAGGCAGTAGAAGAGTTCGTTTCTCGTTGCCTCACATGCCAGCAGGTGAAGGCTGAGCACCAGGTTCTAGCTGGATTAGCTCACCCCTGGAAGTTCCAGAGTGGAAGTGGGATAGAATATCGAGGGACTTCGTGACAGGCTTACCACGGACGTCCAAAGGGCATGATTCCATTTGGGTGATCGTTTACTGACTCACCAAGTCAGCCCACTTCATATATATTAAGGATCAGAGTTCCGTAGAGAGATTGGGACACCTCTACGTGTGAGAGATAGTTCGAATTCATGGAGTCCCCTCGACTATAGTCTCGGATCGAGATTCCCACCTCACATCCCAGTTGTGGAAGGGATTTCAGGATGCTTTTGGGACTCAGCTATGCTTGAGGACAACATTTCATCCCAAGACTGATCGTCAGACTGAGAGAACCATTCAGGTTTTGGAGGATATGTTTCGAGCTTGTATCTTGGCCTTTGGTCGTAGCTGGGAGGACCACCTACCACTAGTGGAGTTTGCGTAAAACAACAGCTACCACTCCACTATAGGTATGGAACCGTTTGAGGCCTTGTACGGGAGACCCTGCCAGTCACTACTTTGCTGGACCGACCACAGAGTGTCAGCACTCATGGGTCCAGAGTTAGTGCGAGCCACCACAGAGAAGGTGAAGATCGTCAGGGAGTGGATGAAGTCTATAGAGAGCCAACAGAAGTCTTATGCTGACAGACGATGGAGACCTCTAGAGTTCGAAGAGAGAGACCACATCTTTCTTCGAATGTCACCTCAATGAGGGTTATGGATATTTGGACGAGGCGAAAAGTTATCTCTGAAGTTCATTGAACCTTTCTAGATTCTGTGCAGGGTTGGCAAGGTGGCATACCGTCTAGCTCTACCATCACAGGTTCATTGGGTACATGATGTCTTCCACCTGTCGCAGTGGAAGAGGAATGTGCATGATCCATTCCATGTCAATGACTGGGGCGATCTGGACATCAAGGATGGTGTGACCTTCGCTGAGTACCCAGTGGATATTGAGGATCGGCAAGGGAGGATCATTCTTGGGAAATCGATTCCCTTAGTGTGCATCCGATGGCAGCACGAGAATCTCTAGGAGAGCACATGGGAGTGAGAGGCTTAGATCCGTTCGCAGTACCCTCATCTTTTTTAGTAGCCTTTGTTTTGGCTTTTTAGGGACGTAAAACCCCAAGGTGGGGAGAATGTAATGTCTCGGATTTTCCGTTTATTATTTTTAAATATCATATGGAATTATTTCGAGACCGGGTATGAAGACAACACATCATTCCGAGTTCCAGTGAGCCCCGAATAGAGGTTTGAAATTTTTTAGTTTAGTGAGTTGAAACTTGTGCGCAATTGTGTCAGTTTCCAAATGGTTTCCCAGATTAAAGATATGAGCACACCGTTGCGTCTTGGACAAAGACTTTACCTAAGAATGAGGCTAATCTTGACGGGCGCGGGTCGAGGGAAAAAGTTGATTTTTGGACGTTTTAAGTAAAATAAAATAAAATAAATTAACATGTTTATTTTATTTCATTTAAGGAAGCATCCACTGGAGCGCGGTAACATCGCAATTGTTTCCTAAATAAATGGTCAATCATAATAATTTCCGAATGGTGAGTCGACATCATTAATGATACCGCCAAATTATATGACCACATGTTTCCCTTTTTAAAGGGGTTAAGAAAAATTTTGATCATTGGTGATGTTTGAGTGGAACCTTTGCCGAATCCGGGGCGCATTAGAGAAAACTCTCGGTGACGAACGATGATGGATTGAAGTCGAGAATTTCTTCGCCAACAACATTGAATAATCTCGACAACAATGGCAGCATGACACCTTCATCAACGATCTATCCTTTCAAAAGTTAGGGTTTGTTATTTCAATTTCTTTTCCCCATATTTGAGTTTAAATGACGAATGCGGATCAACCACAAACAAGTTGATCTGCAGATTTGTACATTCTTACGGGAGAGATTTTTTTTGGAATGATTATGGGGAATTGATCCATGATTTATGTTATTGTTGATTCTTGCTCCACTTATGCCTATTAATGGGAGCCGATCAATGCTGTGACAAACGATGATTGGGGTTTGTTCCTCAATTTGTTTATTTGGATTTCTTTCCCCTTTTTCCTCGCGCATTCTTTTAGCATTCTTCATGTTGGAAGATCGGAACATTTTTTAGAGCCGATCGGAAGCCCAAAACGATAGAAGCAACTTCATGGTGTCGGGGAGACCTGAACCTAGAAGTTTTTCGGCGATCGGATGGCCGAATCGATGATTGGAGCACCATGGGAGGTGTGCCGACTAAGGGTGCCGTTTCTGGAAATTTCCAGAATACACGTCCTGTACTTCCGAAGAACAATTCGTGTAGTGCTGTAGGTGGCTAGGGTTTCGAGGTCAGAGAGGAATAACATGGCGTGTGACCCCGGTCACACGGTGTGTTGGACTTTCCCTGAAGCTCGGCGTGTACATTGGGTAGTACACAGAAACAGGATGATCTACACTGATTCTGGAGGCACGACGTGTACAATGTGATAGAAGCAGCTATGCGGGACTCGGCATGTATCTCGGGGATATGTGAACATGAGATGGAGTACACGACTGTGTACTCCATCACATGACCAGTCGAGGCCACTAAAGCAGGTCACCCCGTGTGGCAGTTACACGGGTTGGTGTACATGGGTTGATGACAGTGTATGGGAACATGGATAGAGTGTACGAAGCCAAACCCAGTAACCTAGACACGACATGTATACCATACTACACATCATGTACTATTTTTTCTTACATGACCAGCCTAAGACACGGGCCGTTGTACACAGGCAGAACCCGGGGTCAGACAACACGGCATGTATATAATCTACACGTCGTGTACTTTTTGGAAAAACAGCATGGCCCTCTTGTTCACCGTATCCTGGACATCTTTCATTTGGGTTACTGCACCTTATTCTCGTTTCCATTAAGGTCAAGCATCATTTACTTCTACATGAGTATTATCCCTTCAGCCGGACTTTCTTTCATAGAGTCGGCATCCCTTCGAGAGGCCCGGAGCGAGATCCTCTATCCATTCCTGACCCTAGGTAGATTCAGGCATCGATGTGACCAACTCTACCCGGCGTTGATCCTCTACATATCTGGTGTATCTCCTAACTGGTGAATCCAGATGAGTGATGGTATCCTCCATGGCCCTGGCAGTGATCCTCATCTGTTTATGGTGATCTTTCCCCCTCATGAGCGTGTCTCCCGTAATGAGTGTAGCTATCTCTTGTGACGGTTCCTAATGAACAGCACTTCTCGGACGGATTTCATTAGATCCAGAAGACTCATGGAGTGTGTTCTCCTGAATGAGTGCATCACGGAATCTTCGAACAGAATCCCTAACGGTGGTATGCAGCTGTGTGACTTATCTCTAGTCCATGGGTTAGGGTTTTGAGTATATCTGGTTTATTCTATATATTCTGTAGACATACAATTTCCATAGCTGAATGTACCTTTACATTGTTTACTACTTTGTGTTTTTCAGGGTCCACTATTGAGTATTGTTGTACTCACCCTTGAACGGGCTTTGCCCATACATCTACTGTCTTGTGCAGACGAGCATACGTTTTAAAGAGTCCAGGGTGGACCGGGATAGGACCGAGGTTTCTGAGTTCCCTAAAGGCCGAGGTGTTCCTATGGCTACGAGCAGTATTACCAATACCTTTTGTGTTTACAGGTTGGATTTTTTAGTTTTTAGACTCTTGTTTTTTTGTTTTTGGTGGGCTTGTACTTTGGCGCAGTTTAGTTTTACAGTACTCTACCTTTCATCGTACTTTGTTTGTTGGGGTTTAGTAGTATACATGCATTTTGTTTCTTAGTGTTTTACATTTCAGAATTTGTGGGCTAGGAGATGTGTGCGTGTGTATTGGTACTTAGGCAATGCCTCCCATGTTAGTAATATGCCTATTCTGTTCTATTCACCAGCCCCTGACCTATTGGAGGTGGGCTTAGGGAGTCACGGTGCTGGCCCCACTGGGATGGGTCGTGACATTTATTTCCATCCTTTGGTGCCTTGGGAGTATCCCTTAAGGACAAGTAACACTTACCCCATCCTCAAGCCAATAATGAGGGGGAATGTTGTTGCAAGGTATATCAAAGGAATGTATAAGAGGATAATGTATTAGTCATGCCAGACATATACCATGTTTATTTATTTTTATAAATCCATGAAATATTTTGCAAACATGATGAAATAATAATATAAGTTTCGTTAATAAACACATATTTTTATTATTATTTTGTTATAACCATTTTTTATTATTTTAATCTTATATTAAATGAAACCATTTCTCATGTGTACGTGTGTACTACCACCTTCTTGAAGTGATGTGTTTTGTTTTTCTTCAGAAGATCAAATGGATGGTATAAATGATGAAAAAAATTATGATATATGATATTAATGACATAATTATGATTCTAGAAGAGTAATATATTACATAACTTATTAACCTTTTCATCTGTAGTAAATTGATAATGTCACTCAGGAGTATGTGTTGAATACCACATCCATGATGTAAGGTGATTACTTTTTCCTTTTCAACTTGTAAGGATGGCCTATGACAAACTACTGAATTAATAAAAAATTTATAAAACATTAATTGTTATTTAAACATAAAATATTATCGAATTTACTCCTTTTCCATCAGTTATATAAATAAAAATGTCATTCATATATACATATAGACCACAATATATATGAAATGACTTGTTTAATTTATCAGGACCCCCATACATTTTGGGATTTAAAAGTGTGTCAAATGTAAAAAGATGATAAATAATAATAATTTAATATTATATAGGTAATTTAATTATAACCCCACTTAATAATATCCATGAAATGATGTTGTTTTGTGGTTATAAACCAAAAAACCTCAATATTTAACACATAAACTTAACCGTTTTAGTAAATAAATAAGTCCTAGTAATAAATGAAATGGAAGGATAAATAACATTGAAATAAACATTTAAAAGGGTTTTAATGATGTGTAAATATAATAAAATTCCATTATTTGGGACACAATGAATGTATGAATCCATGCGAGACTTAAGGCAGGATATTTTTCACCAAAACCTTATCTTAAAGAATTCCTTACAAATATTTCATCTCCATAACCATATTCTTAAAATGTTTCCTAGAATGTACAAAATATATTTTTTAATTTATTTTTCAACTTTTTTAGAATTTAATGTAAAATTATTTAATATGATTATTTTAAAAATTTATAATATGTGTAATTTTTTTTACCAATGTGTACTCAGAAAGGCTCAGATTGTGAGTAGAAATTTACAAAAGTGTAAAATTAATGTTTTTTATCATATAAAACCTGACCACTTTTACTACTATTATAAAAAATACTCATTATAGATATTTCTCTATATTTTAAATGTTTCTTTATATATACTATATAATTTCAATATTCTAATATTTTATGGTTTAACATGTCTTTTTTATTGAAAAAAAATCATTTTCTCATCCTTAGGAGAAAACATAATTATTTTTATTGTGACCATTAATTCTAATTCAAATATGTTTTATAATTAAAATGAAATATATATGAATTTTATTCATGATATGTTTCTCTTCAATTTAATATGAAATAAATTTGAGGTCGATATATCTCCCCAATGAATTGGATAAATTAATGGAGTTTACCTATGACAGGTTACTCTTAAGAGATATAATAATTTCCATATTTGGTGATCACATTTTAAGTGTTAGTGTAAGCATGAATATAATGATTATTTTAAAAGTTACCTATATAAAATTATTTTAATGGTTTATAAATAAAATATATTTATTTCAAAAGATAATCAAAAGATCCTATATTTTGAAAATAGTGTTTTGATATGTTTATTAAAAATTTGAAAGGATTCATTTTCAAGAGATTTATTCATAAGTTTTCAGGTTTTCCAAAAAAAATTTGATTGTTATTATTATTTTATTATTTAATATTAAATGTTTCATTAATGATATTAAGAAAAAAAATCATGTAATGTTAAATAGATATTTGTGGAAAAATGAATATTATGAAAATGGAAAACTTTTGTACAGGTTTTTCATTTATCTAAATGGACTAGAAAGTTTTTTTATTTATCTTAATAAGATTTGATTTTATTTTCCAATGATTCAAAATTATTTTTCAAATTAGTCAAGGATGAGTATAAATTTTAATAATGTCAGATTTTTATATATTAGATTTTATTTAAACAAATTAAATGTGAATTTTTAAAGTACAATTTTATGGGTAAAATTGAATTGTGAGTAAATTTCCACACTAGTATGTATTATTTTACAAAATTATCTAAAACTATTAACTAAAACTATTATTTGAATTCAATAATTACAATCCCTATTAAAAAAATGTATTTAGAGGTTTAATAATGTTTTGGCTGTTGTAGATGGTGTCAAAGGAACAATTTAGATTCATATAGTGAATAAGAGAATATTAAGAGTGACTATATAGATACTATAATTTATCTTTATTTTTCTATGATAAATGTTTATAATTTCATAATGTTATTTTATCAAATCTATGCAACATTATAATTGTTTTATATTGAGGGAATATGGAATCTATGGTAGAAATACATCAACGGGATAATAGCCTTAAACACAAACACCTATAATTGTTAGAATAGATTAACTATTGTAAGTATTTAATAAGTTTAAAAGGATATTAATGGTGGAATCCATGAAATAGGATGACCTAATTAATTATAGAGGTACATTCCTATAGTAAATCATTCCATGAAACAAAAACCTCTGACTTTTCTTGGATCCCCAAACCTAGTGAAAAAATGATATTTTAATTGATTAGATAAGGTATATGATGTTATGGGATGTTTCAATAATTTTAAGTGAAAACTATTTATTTATCAATTTTAAGGTGAATCAGTTAAATAGTGGTCATTGATTAAGAAAAGTGTGAAAAAATATTACATTAATTCCAATGAATAGAATCAATTTAATGATCTCCTACATGAAAAGTATATTTCTAAAGTTACTTTAATTAGAATGGAAATTAAATTTTTGGAGTTGAATCAAAAGAAGGAATTTTTTCCCACTTTTAAAAATCATTTTAATTGATTTTAAATGTATTTTTTTTATTTTTTAACAATATAGTAAAATTGATTGATTTTACCTTGGATGGAATCCAGGTTTACAAGTTTATTTCGGTTTCTCATAGTTTTAGAAGAAATATGAAAATTGTAGGGTTTTCTAATACTGTTAAGATAATGTTTTTTTTCTTTTATAAAAATATGGATATGAAATAATCTAGGATGTATGAAATAGGGAATAATTCATGAAAAAAATAGTGGTATTAAAAATAAATTACCCCCACGTGATAAGTGTGGATCGAATAATTATGGATAATTTATTATGAGATATAGAAAGTTATAATGATGTGGAAAGGATAGAAACATGGATTAGGAATAAAAATTAAATATAAATGGAAATGGTTGTATCAGTAATAAAAATAATGTAGTGAAATGTCTTAAATATAATTAGTTTTGGAATTATTCTAAATCTTGTATAACGTTATTTATTCATGTTAGTAGTCCACAAGATCCAAATAGTAAAAATAAATCATAAAAATTTTATACTTCTACGATATATAAATGATCCTAAAATGAAATGGTGGGTGGTAAATTAATTTTTGTTTAGACTGTACTAATTACTTGTTTGATTTGATATCAATACAATATTTTATATTTGGGACTCATGAATGTAAATTGAAAATACAATCTCAATAATTGAATTCATTACTCATGGTAAAAAATCATGTGGGTGTATTGATGGAAAAATATTTTTAGAAGTATATTCATGTTATCATATGTGGAAGGGTCATTCCTAAAAAAATTGTTGTTTTCTCCATTTTATGTTTGATGTTATTATAGGTATGGATGGGGTTTTAATTTACCATGACAATATTCAATGAATAGATGATGAATTATTATCTAAATTCTATAATAAGTTTTTATTTTTATATAATAGTGAGTTAAAACTATGGATAATATATAATGAATCTATGGAAATGAAAAATTATAGAATTTAAATTCATATTGATCATATTGCTAAAATGAAAGGAACTATTTAAATTAGTGATGTTCTAGTAGGATATATATATATATATATCTGTGTGTGTGTTTTTTTAATTGTTTTCTTAGTATTGTTTCTAATTGATATGCTTTTTTCACTATTGACCATGTTTATAATGCAAAACAAATATCAAATCCCTTTAATGAAATGGATTCAGTTTAGTTTTTAGAATTGAAAAATTGTTAGAGGAGTTTCTTGATAAGGTTGGAATCTATATTAGAAATTAAAATGTGGGTTCTCTTTTTTAATATTTTATAATTATGGATGGTCTATGGAGATGTTTCATTTATTATAGAGAACTCGATATCATCATCTTTAAGATCAATTATTTATGGCCTCATATCGATGACTTATTTGATTCGATCCAAGGTTCACATTTTTTTGACTACTAATATAATTTCTAGTTATCAGTAGCTAAAGGTCAAAGAGGAATATATTTCGTGGATATCATTACATAAATGGCATGGTCATTGGGAGTTTTGGGTTATGAAATTCAGGTTAACAAACACACCCATTATATTTATTGAGCTAATTAATAGAGTTTTCTATGAGTGTTTTGATAAATTTTATTCTATGTTTATCAATGATATTAATGTATACTCTAAAACTTTAAAATATCATTATAAACACCCAATTATTTTTTTTATAAATTAATATGAAATATTATTTATGGGAAATTCATTAAATTTTAATTTTGGTTAAAAAATATGTTTTTTCAAGGGAATATTTTTTAAAAGATTGTATAACTATAAATTATTGTACAAATAAAGTGTTGGAAGAGTGGATATGGACTAAAAATGTCACTAAGGATAAATTTTATCATAGATTTTGAAGTTAGTACCAAAGGTTTTTTAAAATTTTAAATAGTTATCTTAACCACAAACTAATTAAACTAAAAATGGATTCAAATTTATCTCGGAAAAGGAATATGATGAATTATTTTGGGAATTTATAAGAATATTACAAAATTCTCATTTGTTATCCATTATAATAAGAAATGGTTTATTTATTAATTATAGTAATTCATATTTGTGGGACATGTTTTTTTCTTAATATCGAATGATTGAGTTATTTCATATTTATCTTATCAATTGAAACCTCATTATTATAATTGTAATACACAATAAATTGATCTAGATTCGATAATATTTTTTTAGTAATTTATAAGCATCATTTATGGATATTGATGTGAAATATATATTGATAAAAAATATTAATGTATATATTCACTCAAAAAGGATTTGATCTTGTGGTAATGAATATGGATATAACTGATTAAGGATCATGAATTCACAATTCACTATCATCTAAGTAATGAAAATAAGGTATTTGATGCCTTGAGTTAAAAAGATAATGCATAAATTACTATGTTATGTCAAGAATATGATAATTTGGATAATTATTTAAAAGATGAATTCCTGAAAATTGGTTATACAAATAACCCTTCTCATTGGGCTCAAATATCAGCGTAGTCATCTCTATCAAATAGAATTAAAAAACACATAAAGAAGATCATGGTTTTCCAGAAAATTTATATATTTTCAAAAAGTTTATTTTTCTAAAATTTAATATGTACAAAAAATATGTTATAATATTTGGATAGAGATTATGGGTTCCATGTGATTCCCAATAAAATAATGAATTGATAATTGAAGTTCAAAATTCATTTTTTTCCATTCATCTTAGTAGTGTTATGATGCAAAAATTTCTTTAGGAGTATTTTTAGTGGGACGGTATAAAGTGATATAATTCAGGTTTCACTATAAATTGTTTTTCGTTTAAATAGGATAATGTTGAGAGATAAATACCAATGGTTATTCTTTATCCTTTTTTAGTTCATTAATATAAATCGTATAATATATCCATGGATTTGGGGGTGGAATTACAAAATAAATATTGGGTTTAAAAGACAATTTGTGTTAATTTTTATAATCGGACTTGAATTATAAATTTTATACCTATACAAGATACTATGTATTTAGATACACATTAAAGACTCTATCATAAGAATATAGTTACGGTACATTGATTTATGCCGTATATTGTATCTGATAATGATCACAGGTTTAGATCAAATGTTTAGATATGATTTCATAATTTAGTGGGTATAAAATTAAATTTCAGTATATCTTTATATCCTTAATTTGATAGAAAAGTGGAGCATATAATTCAAACTGTAGAGGATATAAATTGATATTTTTCATTAAAATTTTAAGGATATTTGGATCATCACCTTTATTTATTGTAATTTTCTTATAATAACATGTTTCATTACAGATTGTGTATAGAAAATTTTATGAATTAAATGGAAAAAAATGTCGGAATCTAGAATGTCAGGATGAAGTGAGTGAGAAATTTTTTTTGGACAAGATTTTGTAGATGGAATGGTTGTGAAATTAAATATGATTTTTGACCACATGATTTCATTATAGTGTAAAACAAATATTTATCTAAATTATAAAAGTAATGACCTTTTAATTGAAACATGTGATCAATTATTTCAAAAAATATCTCCTCGTAAAGGTGTAATTCATTTTTGTAAAAAAAGTTGATCACATGATTTCATAGTACCAACAAAATTGTGGAAAAATATTATTAATTTCAAAACTAGTTTATTTACCCCAATGTTTATAATAGGAACATGATGCGTTTTTTAAATTTATAAGTAAATATGAACCAGATGCATCTCATGTTTTTATCCCTAGGGTGGTGAATTTGGAATGAATATTTACTTTGAATAATGTGAAATTAATATTTTAGATCATGTAAGGAAGGTAATAAAAAATAAGTTTATTCTCCATGTTATGTTTTTATATAAAAATAACTTTATTGATGAATCATTAATGGAATCATAAAATTCTTGGAGGGAAAAATACTCCCACTTCTTTAAATAATGAATATAATTATGAGAACACACATTCTTTGGGAAAGAATGAGGAAAAAACTATATTAATCCCACAACTAAATAAATATTATTACTTAGAAGTATTAATTTTGTTGATTTAAATTAATTATTGTTTTATTACTAATTTTATAAAAGTTTTCACTCGGAAAATGAATAGTTTTTTTTATCTAAATTTTTATAAGAATTACATGATTTTTTAAAATTATAAATTTGTTTATTTTAAAAAATGAATTTTAAAATTTTAAAATTATTTTTGAAAAAATAACTTTAGAATATGTTTTGTATAATTTTTTCATATTTTTTTTCAAAATGTTGATTTTTTATTGAATTGTGAAAAATTATTATGTTTGAAAAAAATGTATTTTTTTAATTAAAATAATTAATTTTAAATTACAATTCTATTTTATATTTTGTTTAAAATAAATATAAGATTCATTTTATAAAACATAATCTAATTAATTCCATGATAATTGAATTTTTTTTGTATAAGTTTATTTTTATACATAAAAATTAAATTTTCGAAAATAAGTTTTTCAATATATTTTGAAAATTTATCTTAAAAGTAATTTTTGAATCTTATATAAAATAATTCATGATATTTGTATTACATATATTTAATTATAAGGTAAAAACCTTATAACTAGTTAAATTTTTCTTTTGTCATTATTAATTGTAACAATGGTAAAAATATGTCACTATGGTAAAAGGTTTATCTGGTAAATTGCTGTAAAAACTAAGTGATATGGAAAAAAATATTATAATAATTCTTTTTTGATTATATTATTTTGTACATTATCACCATATCACATTATCTTAAAAATTTGATAGTTTTAAGGACATTTTAGAAAGGTTGAGGATTTATAATTTTTACGTGTTTTGGAAATATTACAAGTGTGCCACTCCCCTCACATATAAATGGGGACGATCTCTACACTATTCCTCAACCCTTTGGGAACTATATAAAATCCATGAATTACCAAATTCTCACCCAAAAAATATATTACTATTCATTATAGGTATTGGTCTTCTCAAAAGACCAATATTATAATGTATAAGTTGTAAGACAAAGGGAGATATTCAATGAGATTGTATAAGTCATAACTGCCTATTTCAAGTTTAATTATTCTTATAACTCCTTGAGTTATTATTAATAAAGGATTAAATAATGACATAAATATCTTCTATAAATATAAATTTTATTATGATTATGGTATGGCCTTTTTCCTCTTCTTTTCTATCTAATAGGAAATGAAAACACCACTCATACGTACTTATGGACCACCACCTCCATGGTGAAATGTCTTACATTTTTCATCACCAGATCATAAATCTATTTAATATGGTTGAAAAAATTAATATATTATATCCATGAAATAATTATGATTCATTATAAAAAATATATTACTTAAAACATTACCCTTTTAATCCATTGGAAATTGATAATGTTGCTTGTGAGTACATATGGAATACCTTCTTTATGAAGTGATGTGATTCATGTATCATTGTAACCATATAAATATTATTATAGATATAGGATTAATGAATAAATATTAAATTTATAACATATTTTTTAATATTTAATTACAAAATATTATCTTTCTTTTTTATTTTCCACCTATTAAAAAAATTAAAACAGCATTCACCTGTACATACGAACTATCATCTCTATGAAATGACATAGATTACTTTTCATGACTACATTAAATTATTGGTTTTAAATGTGTATGTAATCTATAAATATGATAAATAAAACATGTAAAATGTTATATAGGTAATATAACCATTACACAACTGAAAAAATTGAGTGCACTGATGTTGTTTTAAGGTTATAAACCCAAGGACCTAAAAATGTCTACCACAAACTTAACCATTTTAATAACTAAATGAGTCATGGTTAAAAATAAAATAAAATGAATAATAATAAAAAATATAACTAATATTTTTTATTAGTAAATTATAAATATAATGTAATTTTGTTATTCAGGATTTATAGAATATACAAAGCTATACGATACATTTTGTGAGTGTTTTCCATTAAAACCTTATTTTAATGTATTACATTAAAATATTTCTACTCTATATCCATGTTATTAGATTTTTTAATATAATTTTATTATTTAGAAAAAATATTCTTAATACTCATTTATTACTAAATTTGAATTTCTTTTTAATGGATTAAAATGAAATCTTTTAAACATTTACCGTATGATCCATTTTGATATTTTTTTACCAAATCACAAAATAATTAACATATATTACATAACCTACTTTTCCTTCCATCATATTCATTATTAATTATAAATATTCCTATAATGTTTAAATTTTTTATTTTCACAGAAAATGTTTTCTCACTATTCTGGGAATCATTAGTTTCAATTTTTTTTCTATGGGAACATAATCTTTTTCTAATAATTTTGAGATATCTAAAAGTGTAATTACTTGTGGGAATAAATGATAATTCAAATTTTTTTATTTAATAGAAATATATTTTTTTTATAATTCAATAGTTCGTTTGTATTTTATATGAATGAAGGGAGAGCCAGATATAAATCTGATGATAGTTTAGCCCAGTATAGCTCTGTAATTCATTGTGTAATGTTACAGAGTTTATAAATTATTTTTAATCCTAATAGATAGGATAATAAAACATTCATGAGATTCAATTATAACGTTTAATATAATTATAATTACCAAGGTATTAACGTCATATTCTTTTCAAGGTTTATAATGGAAATATCTTGATTTCAATAGGTGAGAAATTAATATTAAAATTTTAAGGAATGTTTATGACCATTAAAAAAAATAAAAGTATTTTTTCTAAATGAAAAGGTATTGATGAGTTTTAATGATTTCCAAGAAACCATTATGAAAATAATTTTTTCTCTATGATTACATATTATGTGCTTCGTAAAATCTATTATGAAATAGATTTTTTATGGAAAAGATAACAGATATTTTTGGTTCAACGTTAATTTCAGAAAAGGTACTATTTTTTATAGATTTTTATGTATTTTGATTTTAATAATGGGTTTATATAATTTTATTTCCCATTCTATGATATTCTTTCTCGTACTACAATTTATATTTTTTTCAAAAGTTTTAATGATGATTAAAATGAACAAAATGTCTATGTTGAAAATAAGGAAGTTACCTTGAATGAAGAATGTGTGTATTTATAAATAAATTATTTTGTAAAAAAATGAGACTTTGTGGAAATTTAAAATTATTTATGAAATGTTTTACATATTTCTCAAAAATTAAATTTCGGAATGATCTTAGACAATTAATAAATTTTAACCATTGTTATTAATTTTGTATTTATGCGATAAATAAGTTATATATTTTTAATCCAGAACCCACTAAATTCATCCCAAAATTTTTCCCACCCCATCCTCATCCTTCCGGGACACCATAAAATAGTAATTTTATTCTCAAAAGTCTACCCCTCAAATTATTAACCCCATTTTAAATGGTGGTGATTCAAAAGTGAGTTAGAAACATCTAACCAATAATTTTGCATTTCAATTTACTTATGTGCATGTATTCTTAAAGAAATTATATTAAAAATCTTAAAACTATAACATTAGTATCATTATTATTATGGTATTATATTATAATTATTTTATCATCATTAATAACATTTACGATTTCATTTAATAAAATTGAAACTGTCATTTGTGTGTTGTGCAGACTGTTCCATCCATTATGTAATGTGTTTTATTTTCCTTAATTTTATTTATAAGGATATTTATAATATAAAATTTAATATATTAATATATTATTTATTACATATTTTATTTTCTAAAATGATTAAACATGTTAATCAATTTCCATGTTCTAGGTAAAATGAAATCATTTTCCATGTGTATGTGTGGACTACCACCTTCATGGAAAGATCAGTTTCTTTTTCTTTTTTATCACCACCTTACATGGAGTACCATGAGGATGAGTTGAATGGATATATATGAGGTTATGAAATTATTTAGGTTACTTAAATATAGAGTGTATAACTTATTAACATTATTATCAGTAAAAAAATTATAATTTCAACCTTCCAAAAGTGCATTTCAATGGAAAGAATTATTTATTCATATTATGAAATAACATAATGTAGGTTATGTTATACTTATACTTATTTATAATTATGATATAGAATGATAATAAAAATTAAATAAGACCATTATGATTCTGTTATAATAATATTATAATTAAATTACATGTATAATTCCATTAACTATGGTAAGTTTTTGTTAGTGTTGGTTTAACAACCTACTTGAACAATGATATAAATTTATATCACGAATGAATATGGGATTTCATTTTCTAGTAATATATGATATTTATATGTAAATAATAAATTTTTTATTATAATAGTTATATATATGATTTAACTCGTAATTTAGGGAAAACACAATCATTCACTATGATTAATCGAAACATGCCCATCGTAAAATGCACATGAAATGTTGAAAAAATAATGAAGTACAATATTGATGTTACTATAATATATGAAAACAATCATGATTACTCTTATCCAATGCTGAAAGTATATAATAACAAACTAATACACGTATTGGGAATATTTGTTAATAAATTTTATAAAAGGTTATATAAATTAATAGGGTTATGAAATAGGTGATTAAAATGTTAAAATTTATTATAAATGAGGTTATAGTGTGATAAACTAATAATGAATTCTTGGTATGGATTGTGTGCCTCAAATTTAACTTTTTGAGATATATTTATTATTTTTATCAATAAAATATATGTTATGGTGTGATAAATTCCTAATTAATTTATTATACAATATAGCGTTATTTAGGGGGTTAGGAGATAAATATCATTTTAATTATTTAAATGTATTATTATCCAAGGATTACCAAGTTTATAAGGATAATTTTTTAATCAAATTTCATTGTTGAGTTAAGATACTTCCTCATGACCTTATTTATTCTAGGATTTATTTATTCCACCTTAAGATTCTAAACCACTGTATATTATCATACACTCTTGGTGAATATGATTTTTAAAAATAAAATATTTTACATTGAATGAATTTTTTTCAAAAAAAGTACATCGTAATTAAGAATAAATATCACCCCCTTTAATAACGATTTATCCACTATGTGCATATCAAAATCTTGTGAAACACACATCTTATTCTATGGGGTTATTTATGATGTGTTAAAGGAATTTTTAATATCATGTGGAAGTATATGTATGGATTATTAATGTGTGGGGTCCTATATACCCATCCAATGAATTAGTAATGTTTATATCTCACGATATCATAATTCTACACATGAGGATTCAGCCCAAGCCAAAGGGTACATGGGAGGATTTATCCCATGAACATGGGTACAATAAGGGATTTATCCCAAGACAAATGGTACATGATAGGACTTAACCTAATCAAAATTCTAAAAAAGAGGATTTATATAAATCCAAATTGTACATAAAGGATTTATATGAAGCCAGTGGGTAACCATGTGGATATATCCCAAGACAAAGGTTGAAGTTTGTGATTTTTTCGATGTCAAAGTGGTATACATGAGGTTTTATCCCAATACCATGGGTACAATAGAGGATTATCTGAAACCTAAGAAGGTATGCAAATGATTATCCTAATACAATATTGTGATTAACGTATTAGGGATAAACCAGGACATATAAAATATATGATTATGTTTATGTCACACTCATTTGTAATAATGTTGTGACTATTATTATGATCCAGGACTCATATATAATGGATCATGTTTCCACATAATTTTTCAATGGGATGTGTCATGAACAAACCCATTAGGACCAACTCACCAAAAAAATTAGATTTTGACACCCAAAACCTACCTCCAATCGGCCAGGTGCTGACGACTACCACTGAGTATGCATATCAGACACATGGGAGACCTTATCCCAATGTAGTTGTATATAGAAAAACATGTGCATATACCAGTAAAATATTGAAAAGTAAATAACAAATATTGTGAATTCATAAATAAAATATAATACCACATAATTTTATTTCAAAATAATATGTAGAATAAAAAGGTACCAAAAAAATCCATCTAAAACTGTAAAGGATTTTATATTTCAAAAAATAGGGGATTACTACTAATCTATAACTTTGGGATCTTTCCCAAATCCTTATTTCTGAACTATGCTCAAAATAATCTTGGTATACCATAGTATCTTTCAAATGGTCTATCACATATATAATATATGATATGTATAAGGAGATACAATATAGGGGTGAGTATAAAAATACATATTAGGAAACCAAAAAATAACAATCAGAAAGAATCTAGTTGTTTTATTCTCCAAACAAAAAATAGTTGTGTAATAAAAAAGATAACATTGATATTATCAATGAAATACTGCAAGGATTCAAGTAAAATCATATCATTACTACCGGCCAAATATTCTACTCAAGGATCAACGATAACATTCAAATTAGGGGAAACACTTCCCCTATATCACTAATAACGATGGCACTCATATTAGTGGTTTTACTCACCCAACCATTTCATTCATGGTAATAAATGCAACTAATAGTATAGAAACACAATGGTTGGGAATCATTCAAAGGGACTATAAGTGATATTTAACCCAATTCTAGATAATCCACAATGAATGGGATCGTATTCCTTATATTTATAAAGCAAGATACATAATATAGAAAAGGGAATAATGATATTGGCTCATAAATTATTCCATGTGCTGGGATACCTGAATCAATCCAAAACTAACCTATTGATGGTATCTCTAATCCTATGCTCAAGATGAGAAACCATAATGTACCCACATAAGGATTAACTAAGGGAATACACCCACACTAAAATTAAAATTGGACTAGGGAAAAGGTGATTCAACCTATGATATATGGATTAAACAATGTGTGTATGGGATACATGGAAGGTACATCCAATTCTAGTCCAAAATATGTCTATTTTCATGACAATATACACTCACCATGTTCATGTACTTTATCCCTTGCCTTCAAAAATGGTCATTTATTTTATGTCTTATACTAATAGGTACTCATTAGGTCAAGAGCTAACGATGAAATAGTGTGTGAACAGTTGGAAAGACTATATGATATTTATCTTCATGTAAAAACACATTCCACCACCAAAGGATGTCCAAATGATGTGTGTTCTTCTTAAAAATACCACATTGATTTGATTTTCAAAATAATTCCAGACCATTCACATGAACTAACCTATTCCACCTCCTGCTTATCTTATTCCCAAATTCTCTATCAATTAATCTAAATCTAGATTGTTGGATAAAGCTTCATCAACTGTGGCTAGATTACAGCTCCCATTTGATCATAAAATTCATATTGTCACCATTCCAAAGAAACCACATAGTCCAGATCACATAAACTCTACCCCCTTCACTATCATTTAATATCAATAATTTTGAGCAAATCTCTATCATTCTATCAATCCCAAGAAGAAACATGTAAAAATAATATATTTAACTAAATATTGGTTTCTCAAAAAAAAATTACCTCATATTGTAGAATCATATGTCTATTGAAATACTGATGTTAATTATTTTATGAATGGAACAAAATATGAAATATAAAAAATTAATGAAAATAATGTTGCATATTTTTCAGTTCTACCTTCTTTAATTAAATGAAAATTAATTGATAAGCATTAATGAAAATAAAATGAAAGAAAATCATAATCCTAAGAATACAAGTAAACAATGAAGAAGTAATGAAAATAGTATACAAACTAATATATAAAAGTGTTTATTAATTTTCTCCTAGGAGAATCAAGAATGCTGATTAAACAAAACAAATTCCTAACTCAATTTTGATCAATCACTTATGAAGATTTTATAATTCATGAGATCATTGATGAATCTATTTCATTCGTTGTTTCCATTGTAGAACACCCTAATCACACTTAGAGTTTATCCCTATGGTATCCATCATAAAATCTAGCTTTTGTGGATAAAAGAAGAGATTTTAATAATTGGGTTATAAATATAGTATCTTTTAGGTTTACTAATTAACTAGAAAACAAAATTTTATTTATGTTATTTTATGTAATATCCACTATTTACTTTAATCTATTGAAATGACCTATACCTACCCAATTATGTGATGACAATGATAAATCTCACATTATATATTTCATTAAGGTTTAATTTTTACCATTTGAAACTTCATTTGGGATATGATACATTATTTTTAAAAAAATTGACACACATGATATATTATATTTAATATTTTTAATATACCAAAACCGAGGCTCTATGTGGCTCATAATTCATCACGGACAATATACCTCACTTTTAAAATATTATTCTTAATATTCTAAATTTTCATACCCAAAAATAGATTCATAACATTCTCCCATCTAACAAAGGTTTTTCAACCGAAAAAAAACATACTCAATATATGAGGGTACTGAGCTCACATATGATTCCTTTACACCCTAGATATCTCTTGAAGATACTTACTATTCCATCAAACATGAACCAAATTAATCTCTCACCAATTAATGATCTTATCCTTTCATCCTTGATGTCCATTAGCTACTCCAAAAATATGACTTCATCTATAATGTCCATCTCCCCCAATCAATAAAATGTACTAGATCAATCACATACCTTCCATGATTTGAAACATGTTAAATTTCATTCAATATTTCAGACTATAGTGGTAAGGAAATTTTATATTATACCTTTCAAACTCTACAAAGTATCTGGAAAGGTCCGTTTAATATTGAAGATAACATTATAACTTTTCCAACGCACTATAGTCCCATAATAGGTGAGTCATTAAATAACACATGTTATTCCTCATTATACCCCAAATACCCTCTTACTCATTCCATATAGGACTTTTTATTTATTTGGGAATTCCTCATTTTCTCTTGGATTAAATGAACCGTCAATATCATTACTCACACAAACATGATTCGAAAAAGTATTGACTCTCGTTTCTCTGACTAGAACAACTATGATATATAGGGCCTCCTATATAGGGTCTGGAATGGTGTTATAACAATGTTTGAGTGGTAAATCTTGATATATTCAAACTCCACTAAGGTATTTTATCCTCCGAATTTTGGTCAAAATAACTCCCACAAGATCAATGAATATATTCTAGGAACTGAATTGTTTTACTAAGTCTATCATTTTTCATGGGTGTGGAACACCGTTTTCCACCCCAACTAAGGCCTAAAATCAACTAGTAAACCACTTCATAATCTAAATGTGAAAAATTAATAATAGTATGAAATGATTATTGAGGGAACTCTAGGAATCCAATATATCTTCTTCTTGTAAAATAATCACAAACACTTCACTAAGCAGTGATTTCAGATGGATATGATTTCAGAGTACATGGCATGTTGGTCTATGATCACCCATATTTTATTGTGATTTATATCTATGTAATGAAGTTCCCTAATAATTTATATTGAGATATTATCCAACAACAACTCTAGAAACTCAAGGTGTTGTGTATAACCCATTGGTACATGATTCTTGACCTTTACATACTGTTAAGTGAGGAATTAGAAGATGAACTCAGTTTCCCGTCACTTTATCGCTGACCCCCAAAACTAACACTTAATTTCCTGGTACAACTTCCCCAATACTAGATATACTACTATAGGGTATGTATGAAACTCCCTCTATACCTCCTCATGTTGCATGGATTTTACTAACATTCAACCTCGAAAAAATATTAGATGATCCCTTACGAAATAAAATTCCCCAAAAGAATATATTGTTGGTATCTAGTCACAAAAGACTTTGCAATATATATCTCCCAACTACGATTCACTATATATATGATGTAGGGGAGGGGTTACAACCATCAACTAGATATAGGATTCTCCACACATTCTGACAATGTTCATCTAAAAATAGGCCAACTAGCCCACCACGTATCTGTTAATGATATTTTTAGATGATATAATCTACCACCACACTCCATTTACAGAGAGTATATACTTTGATAAAATTATAGCCCTAAAGAATCTACAGTCATCAACTCTTCATCAGGTTAATAAATTTCTATGAGAATATTTAATTCATACCGTTATTATTATACTAAGAAATGAATCACTCTACCATATGGTAGTGTTTCCAAGTATTTAGTGCGAAAACTATTTCATCCATCTCCAATTCATGGGTCACATAATTCATCTCATTGGTTATTTTTATTTTGGACACATAATCAATCATGGCCTACCTGTACATCATAATGAATCCACGACATCCTCTGGAGTCATCACAAAACACCATGTAATCCTTCCAATAGATATCTCAAGATGAGGGAACTCATCAAACTCTATAACATCTCCTAAAAATAATTATGGAATATCTTTATCAGCATAAAAGGCATCCCATTTTGTTTCAATGTATTGAATGGTTCCATAGTCTAGATAAATCATGGATAAATCATTAATAATATCCTCTTAAACAAATAATCCTCCACACTTCATCCAAATTAGTTGTCGGCTCCCATGCTAGCAATTACCCAATCATTAGTGGGTCCACTTCCACTCCCTCCATTGATATGACATGCCTCATGATGTGGAGCTCTCATATATGGAACTATCACATATTTAGATTCAAATAAATCTGGATCTCTCAAAGTATTCAATAACCATCTTCAAATGTCCTTTGTTCTACTCCGCTAAAATTTGCTACATTATGATATAAACTTTGAATACCATAATGAACTAGTCTATAAAGGGATAAATGATCTGATTCGTCAATACCACGAACAATTATGTGGTGTTTTTCATGAAAAAAATAGAATCACTATGTACTCATAGTGATCATAACAATGCCAGAATGGCCACTAAAAAATATCCTCATCTTCAACATGGACCTGTTGATAACCCAACCAAAGGTCAATCTTTGATAACCACTTCACCCATTTCATATGGGTGAATAGTTCCTTTATTATCAAAATTGGATATATACTCTTGATATTTACATGATTTAGATAAAGATAATCTTTAAAAAAACATGCTACCCGTTGATTCTAAAAAAATATCGAATTTTCTTGTTTTACGCAATAGAATTTTACCCCATAGTCCCTCTTCTCCTCCCATATATCATGAAAAATAGTTGTGGGCCTCTTCCCCTCTTCTCTCTATTGATGCCACATTTGACTAGCGTGATTTTTATGGTGTTTTTTTATTCATTGATTTATATTCTACTATCTTATCCCACCTTTTTATACACTTTCTATCCTCATTTTTAATCATTATGTTTAAGGTTTTGTGGTCATTTCCATTCGAGCATGGTGGAAATCATTTGATACAATAGGTATTTATTCAGTGTATCTAGGTGGAGTCATGAGAAGATTTCTATATGTTATCACACAAATTTTTTATGAGGATATGTCACATGTTGACGATTTTATAGATATTTTTTTCAATTAATCTAATATGATCATTAAATCATCAATGAGTCATATGGATTTTGTCTTTGTTAGGATAAAGGGTGATTTATGAGTATATATAACCCTATTGGTATCAGTTTTTAGTTTTCTTGGATATCTCGATGAGTTTTAAGGACTTATACAAATTAAAATTATGTTAGTCAAAAAATTATAAATTTATTTAATGAATTTAAATTTATTTATTAAATATAAAAATATTCTCCGAATGTGTTATAAGTCTTGTAAGTTCTTTATATGAGTCGTTTTGCAGTAATTAAAGGAATTTACACTATGAATGAGGTCAGAATTCATTATTTTATTTGAGTCTCTTTCTCATATGATGATTTTATTTCCATGTTCCATTATTAATATATATATTTTACTAATAAATGACTTGAGTTATTTTTTTATATGGTTGGGATTAGATAATGTTATCTTAATAGTCAACATCGACATCATAGAATGTTAAAAATTTTGATAGTGGAACCCTGGGAGAATGATTGTTGATGTTCCTCCATATGGATATCATGGTGATGTGTTTAAAATTTAAGGGATGAAATTATTCAGTATAAAAATTTGATTTAAAAAATGGTTTGACTGAAATTAAATTTCAAAGGAAATGTTGTGATTTGTGAAGAAGATGTTAAATGGAATTTCCAAAAAAAGTTGGTATTTCTAAAGAAGTTATTGATCGATTTAGGTCATGGGTATTTTTTGAGTAATAATGTAGGTGATTCAATTTATAAATGGATTTAAATGGAATGCTTCACATGGTTTAAAAAGGATATATATTAGGGTTTAGTAGAGTTTTCTAGATTAATTTGATCTCATGTGGGGGTTCCCTAATTTCTAAATCATGGTTGCTATGTATTTTACCCTCATTATGAGTTTATTCTATGTTTCATAATCAATATAGATTAATCTCTATGTGTGTTGGATGATGTGATAGGATCTTGGTATAAAATCTTGCGTTGGGTTTTGAGGTTATGGTTAATCGCATATAGTTGAAGATCACCATGGAAGAAACCCAGTGAGTGTTGAGAAATGTAATATCCATAATAATAGGTTTGTTCAGGGTGAATTAAATTTGGTCGTGGAACCCAGAGAGGGTGTTTGTATTATGAACAAACCTATGAGTAATTTGTGGGAGACAAGTATCCTATTAACCATAGAAGTGATTTTTGGGGGGTATGGGAAATGATTATTTTGGATGTTACTGTAACGCCCAAACCCCATTTACCCAACGTCAGTGAATTATTATATAACATTGGCATGATAAAAAAAGATCAAGTCTCGAAAGACCAATTAGTTTAGTTTCCTTGGAAACACTAGATACATTCATATGTGTTACATTACATGATAAAGTGAAAAACTACAACAACATAGTCTCCATAATCGACAGTCATACCCCCTTAGACTATCCCAGTAGGTCAGTCATAAAAATAATTCTTCACATCCTGGGAAAAATAAAACATAGAAAAGGGTGAGCTCAGATTCTCAGTAAGGATAACAATATAGTGGAAACATTCATAAATAAGCATAAATATTTAAGGCAGTTTATAACTAAAACAAAAGACTTTTAAACTTTAACATCAACATAATTTAGACAAAAAATGAAATAATACAATTTAATTATTCAAATGGATATTATACTAGTCGAATAATGAAATGCAATATCAATAACCACTTTCATAATGATGGAATGAATAATGCCAGACTATCATAACCACATAGTCAAGGCCTTGTGCCAAGACTACAAATAAGATTTTTTCATGGCTTTGTGCCCAGAAACTAGTATTTCTCATGAGACCTACCAATCCATTGAAGAGCTATAGAGGGCTCCTCCCGTCACTTACTAAGTCCAATGCATTCCTCATATGAACAGGGTTAAACATAACATAAACATTCATATTAAAACTAGCATACAAAATATCAATAATTTATCGATAAACCGTGAATCGTTTAAAAATAATATATCCACAGTCAAGCATATACAAAAAGCTACAATACAATATGGATGTTTTTTATCCTAATAAATCAACTTCAAATAATCTTAAAATCCATCAAAGGATGTTGACTTAGATGAAATGAAAACTATTTGAGAGAAATATCACTTTTTTGAAATAATTTAAAAGTCACATAATTATAAAAGAATGAATTTACATTGAAACTATTCTTATAAGCTTGTAAGGGAAGCTTTGAAGATTTTATAACTATGGAAAATAGCGGCACCCATTGTATAAGTTAAAAAAATACATTCTTAACGTAATTTTGTTGAAAAGGTTAAAAAGGACCTTGTTTGGAAAACGACGAAAAGATTCATTTCAAACCATTTTCAAAAAAGTCAAAAAAGGGTATAAATTACATAAACCCATAGTCTATTAAATAGTAAAAATGTTTTGGAATACATTTTTAAGAAACATGGATGTGGATGACAAAGAGGTCCCAGTAGATAATTACGTATAAAAAACCACAGATAATGATGAAATTGTGAAATTAACCCTTAACTTGTACTTTTCCTTGGTCGAGGGTAGGTTATACTCCTTTATAATTGTTAAATAATTGTTATTAAGTTATACAAGAATCATATACATTAATATGATATCATATATGATCTTTTAACAATGCTTTTTTAATAATATCTTAGTATTATCGTTGTTTCATGTGTTAACGGATTTGTTTTCCTTTATATTAATTGTTATGTGAGTCATATTTGTTTGGATAGGATTTATTTTATTCATATCCAGAATTATGTCAAGTCTTTAAACATTATTTTTAATCATCTAATAAAAATTAGTATTAAATGGATACAACGGGGAATGAATCTAATCGCGTTCGTGGAGATGGTAATCTGTGCGTACGCACGGGCAACGATATCATTATTTTGATATTACATTAATATATAATTGGATGGTATATCATATATAAAGATTAATTATCATGTTATACATATTATTTACAACAACTACACATCATTATTATACCCATCTAAATAATAATGTATTGAATAACAATTACACCACGATGTGGAGATGGTAAGCCATACGTACACAGGTTTGGTGACATGTCATTCAAAGGATGGATAAAATAATGAATTTCGTTGTACCATGTTTATAATAACATAAAATTATATAGAATATACTTGAGTTATTATTTTAGAATGGAAACAACAAACAAAAGGGAAGTGGAAGAAGAAAGGAACTTGAAAGAGGTGTTGAGATATTTATCTCAACTTCAGGTTCTTCCTTTTGATTTTATCAAAAGAACTCCTTAGTTTAGCTTTCTGAATAAATTATTTCCCCTAGGATTAAGTGAGGAAATTTTATAGGATATTTGGGTAGGGTTTTTCCGAGTCAAAAGGCATTTAAGTTGTGAATTAGAGAGAAGGGGGAGTTCTCTTTTGTAAGAGTGGTGTGGGGCACATTTGGAAAAGTTATAAATATTATTTTATAATAAAATAATTTTCAGTTTCTAATGGATCCAAAGTGGATTATTTGGATTAAATTGTTGGTATTGGTCGAAAAACACTCGTCAAGTAATTTTTAGACAGGTTTTGATCACTATATTAACCTTATCTTTTATATTTAACTCTTAGTTAAATAGTTTGACATTTACCATGTCTCTTTGTATTTTTATATTATATGGTTAATGAACTTACTATAAACATACAAGAGAACCCCAATAGGTTAATTAATGTCACATATAATATTTTTTAGGACCTTTGGATTGACCTTAGATTTTTATGAATATTATATCATCTAATAATATTGTATTTGTTTTAAAAACGCATTTTTGTCAATTTTGGGATTATGTTATAATTGACTTTTTTTAAAGACCTAATAAAATTATTAATTCGAAATAAAAACATTTAATCATCCATAACATGTCATAGTGACCTATAAAATTTTTGGATGGCATCAAAACTTTAAATTATATTTATTTTTGTATTAATAATATTATTTATTTGATTTTCTCATTAATAAGGAAAATATTTCATCATCATTCTATGATAAATAAATTTAATTATTAAATTTATAAAAATTATAAATAAAATACCATTGTATTGGAAATCTTTTTATCTTTCTGATGAATTTTTATAGTCTAAGAGATAAAATGTATAACCATATGAAAAAATTGTTTCACTAAAAACTATATGCTTATGTCATTTTTGTATTTCCTTTAAGTTAATTAATATAATTTGTCATTATCACTTACAAGTGGCTCCATGGGGTCCCAAAATCGACCGAAAGATGACCATGGTCGGAAATGTATCATAATATATGGTTATGACATGTGTTAGGATAATTTAATATTATTATAATATTATTTTGTCACCCGTGTTTATCGGATTTACCCTTTGACCATGGTAAATAAAATATTTACTGAAATAATTTTTCAAAATGTCTAAAAATAAAAGATACCTAGTTAAAAAATTTGGACATCATGATTCTAAATATTGAAATCCTTTTTTCTAAATTCAAACAATAGAAGTGGTAGAAATTAATTTAAAATTAATTCGAGTTGTCAAAACAAAATGTGTGTTTTTTAGAAATAATAACTATCAAAAGATTGACACTTGCTTATTTCCAGTTTAAAAGTTAAATTATGTCCAATGAACAAAATTGAATTAAATAGTAAAATGTAATCTAATTATAATTTATAACCACTCAATATTATAATTATCACTCTAAATTATTTTGATTAAAATAGTTGTTTATAATTAAAATTCAGTATTTCTCACTATTCATTAAAAAATGAATGTTTTCAGAAAAAAACCAAAAATTCACCCTAAGATAATTTCGATACTCTGAATCTGAAAATGAAGTACAATTTTGAAAAAATTATATAAAATTTTAAAAAATGGGTATTAATATTCATAACGGCTAGTTTGATTGGTTGTGGTGTGTTAGAACTCAAAGTTGCGTACAACACACGCTACTACATTATTCAAAGAGAAGCATACCGTCGATGCTTGGGGTGTTACATTCTCCACTCCTTCAAATAATTTTGTCCATGAAATTTCTAGAATATTACTGCATAAAAAGACTAAGGTGGTTCTTCATCATAAGTTACCCGGTTTCCCACATTACCTCTTCCATCTTATGGTTTCTCCATAGAACTTTTACCAGACGAATCGTCCGGTTTCTCAACACTTGTTCTCATATATGAAGAATCCTGACAATCTCTTCTCAATAAGAGAGATTGGGTTCCAGTTCTAATTTTTCATAGGTGAGTACATACGTAGGGTCAGGCATGTATTTTCTCAACAGTGATACGTGGAATACATCTTGAACTTTGGAGAGACTTAGCGGCATTGTCAAACGGTAAGCTACTGCCCAAATTCGTTTTATAATTTCTAAAGGTTTGATGTACTTGGGACTCAATTTTCCCTTCTTACAAAAACATATAACACCCTTCCGTGGAGAAACCTTCATGAAAACATGATCTTCTACCTGAAATTCCAAATCATTCCTTCGATTGTTATCATAGCTCTTCTGCCAACTTTGAGCTGCTTTTATGTGGGTTTGGATTACCTTCCCCTTTTCCATTGTTTACTCTACAAGTTTTGGGCCTACAAGTTTTATTTCACCAACATCCTCCCAATAAGTTGGTGTGCTACATCTTTTTTTGTATAACGCTTCATATAGTGCCTTCTGAATACTTGAATGGAAGCTATTTTCATAGGAAAATTCTATCATACGTAAATATTGATCCCATATACCTTGAAAGTCAAGTGAGCATGATCTCAACATGTATTCAATGGTTGGAATAGTCCGTTCTGATTCTCTGTCAGTTTGAGGGTGGTAGGTAGTGCTCAAATGAATTTCAGTATCCAGGGCATTCTGAAGACTCTTAAATAATCTTGATGTAAAATGGGGATCACGGTCAGCAACAATAGAAAGTGGTACTCCATGATGTCTTACAACATTATTAATATATAGTCTTGCTAAAAATTCAAGTGGTAAATATTCTCTTAAAGAACGAAATTGTGCTGACTTGGTAAGAAGATCAACAATGACCCATATTGCATTGTTCCGTCTAGGAGTCTTTGGTAGTCCCATGACAAAGTCCATCATAATATTATCCCATTTCCACTCAGGTATAGGAAGTGTTCTCATGACTCCTCTAGGCTATGGCCTTCCAAATTTCAATTATTGACAAACCATATGTCTTGACACAAAATCAGAAATATCCCTCTTCATGTTGTCCCACCAAAAATGTTCTTTCAAATATCTACACATTTTTTTTCTCCCAGGGTGTATGTAGAAATTGGAACTATGAGCATCGTCCAACAATTCTCTATTTAGATCAGGTATATTGGGAACACAATTTCTCTTCCCAAATATCAAAATTCCATCTTCATATACAAAGTCACCTAATCTCCCATCATTCATAGCATTAATCTTCTTTTGAAACTCTTCATCATCGTTATGAGAATTCATTATCATTTATAGTAATGATGGTTTGGAAATAATTTGAAAAAGTATTGATGTTTCACCTTCCATGGTGATTACCATATCCATATTTACTAGATCCATATATATAGGATCCTTTTCAACTCTCATCTTGTTCAAAACTCCATGATCCTTTCCAATCAATGCATCTGCCACCTTATTTTCCTTCCCCGGATGGTAGTTTATCATGCAATCATAATACTTGAGTAGTTCAATTCATTTTCATTGCCTCATGTTGAGTTCATTCTATGAGAAAATATACTTCAAACTCTTGTTATCAGTATATTTATCACATTTTTCACCATATAGATAATTTCTCGATATCTTCAAAGCAATTATTACAGTTGCTAACTCAATATCATGAGTAGGATAGTTTTGATCATGAATTTTCAGCTGCCGTGATGCATAAGCAATAAACATATCATTCTGCATAAGAACACAACCATGTCCTTTCATCGATGCATCACTATGAATAACAAGCCCATCATTCCCCAATGGTAGAGTCAAGATAAAAGCATTGACAAATCTTCTCTTCAATTCTTCAAAACATTCTTCATGATCTTTTTTTCTATCAAATTTAACCCCTTTTCGTGTGAACTTTGTTAATGGATTAGCCAACGGAGAAATATTCTGGACGAAATGTTGATAATAACCTGCTAAAACAATAAAACTGCATACCTTAGTTATACTCATCAGTGTTGGCCATTATTGGATTGCCTTGGTCTATGAAGGATAAACAGAGATTCCATCCTAAGAGACAATATGTCCTAGAAAAGAAATCTCATGATTCCATAATTCACACTTGTTAAACTTCCCATATAATTCAGGTCTTCTATGAGACTTTAGACTAATGCGTAAGTGTTTTTCTTGATTCTAGTATCTTTTGGAGTATACCAAGATATCATTAATAATTACCACTACAATTTCATCAAAATACTCTTTGTAAACTCTGTTCATTAGATCCATGTAGAAAGAGGGTGCATTAGTCAATCCAAAAGGCATTACTGTAAACTCATAATGCTCGTACCTGGATCAAAATGCTGTCTTCAGAATGTCTTCCTTTATTACACACAATTGATGGTATCCAGATAGAAGGTCAGTCTTTGAAAAGTATTGAGCTTTATATAGTTGGTCTAATAAATCATCAATGCATGGTAGGGGATACTTTTTCATTATTGTTATAGCATTGATCTCCATGTAGTCAATGCACAACCTCATAGATCCATATATTTTATTAACAAAAAGGACAGGGGATCCCCATGGACAAATACTAAGGAGAATAAATACAACATTATTCAATTCCTCTAATTGTTACTTTATTTCCATTAATTCCACAGTTTCCATTCTATAAGGGGTCTTCTATATGGGCCTTGATCTATTAATTAAATCAATCGAAAACTCAATTTCTCATTCTGAGAGATATCTAGGTAAATCTTATGGAAACACATCAACATATTTTTTCACAATAGTTACATCCTCTATTTGAACATTATTTTCATCGCCCATGGTTATTCATTCTATTACTCCCCAATAATTGAATTTATTTGAGATAATCGGGGTGGATCTAGATAAAAATTAGGTGGTGACGATTCATCTCTAAAGATAAGGTGTTCAGTATCATTGTCATCAAACATAGTAACCTCCTTCTTACAATAACTTTTTTCATCATTGTCTGAAATCCTATCAATTCCGAGGATTATGTCAAATTCAATCATGGGTGTGACGATGAGATCAGCGGATAAAGAACATTTATATACCCTAATGGGGAATGATTCACAACAATTTGTTGCAACGATATTTCTCTTAGGATTTTTGACTGAAAACTCCCAATTTAATTCCAATTGGAAATATCTAATTCTATAAGAAAACTGGGAAGATATGAAACAATGTGATGATCCAGAATCAAATAAACAATCGGCTAAACGTTAGGAAACCATTAAATTACCTACCACTATGTCTTTTGGAGCATCAACCTCAACAGTAGTGATAATATAAGCTTGTCCTTGATCCCCTGTCCTTTTCTGTGGAAAGTTTCCCTGATTCTTAGGACATTTATTCGCATAATGACCCATCTCCCTACAATTGTATCATTGAACATCAATACCTTCTTTCTTCCCCTTTCAATCATGAGCTAGGTGGACTTTTTCACCGCACATGTAATAGTCTCTTATTCCTTTCAAGAAATTACTGGAGTGTTTTTCCCACATTTACTGCAGGATGGATATACAACTTTTCCCTTCTTCACATTATTTCCATTTCTAGAGTGTTCAGCAGATCTCTTCTTCTCTAGATTTTCATTAATGTTATAAGAATTAGAGAATTCTTTTTATGTCTTGATAGCACATGATAAAATGTCTTCATATGATGAGAAGTATTTTGAGACTAATTCTCGATGAAGAAATTTTTTTAACCCATCAATGAAACGATCTATATTAATTATTAGGTTATGTATATAATCTGTATCATGCCTCACTAACCATGTAATGATAGCCTCATACTTTTCGACATTCTCATCCGTCTTTTTCCTCAGACTCAATAATTGCCATTCCATATCTGCTCAATGGTCATGAGGAAAGTATTTTTCTATGAAAATCTCTTTAAACTACCTCCATTCCATATTTGATGCTTCATAATTTTCCTTTGTGTTTTGAATCAATTACCACCATTGATCAGTATCTCCAGTGAGGCAGTTAACTGCCATGATAAATTTTTCCCTTTCACTACTCCCCAAGGAATGTAATATTTTCTCTATGAAATTTATCCATTTCTCAGACAATAAGAGATTTGTACTCCCATTGAATGTTGGTGGTTTTTTACTTATAAAGTGTTCTAGCATTGATCCCCCACATTGTGGATCAGGGTGTTCCATACAGGTAAGGTAATTATTCATATCCTGTGTGAGTTATCCCAATATAGTGACAAGCTGATCAGCACCAGTTGTATCACCAGCTCCACTATAATTATCTAATGGTGGAGTTAAATCCCTACATAGAGTGTGTGCATTGACATAGTTTCCATTTCTTCCACTAGGCGCCATTTCATAACAATGACATAAACTAAATTCGTTTATGAATTGAAATACATAATTCCAAACTTGTAAAACACTTAACATAAATTGAACTATTTATGGATATATTCCATAATCATAAATATATGTTTTCTTTGAGGAATTATATAATCATAAATCCTTTATAATAATCTGTAAAGAAAATGAGAATTATCCTAAGCATATCCCCTGGAGTATCATAACCTAGAGTGCAGCAAGGCCCATTGTTATGCACCAGTTCCCATTCAAGATTGGCTCAAAGCGGTGTTTTCTGGTTTTTACACCAATGTACATCTGTGCTATTGTTGCCTCTACCTGCTCATATCCAGACAGGGATGTATTTCTTGGAAAACTCACAAAATCTCTACATTACCAAAATTCTAGAAATTTTTTCTACAATAATACTCAAAATATATCATAGGGCTATATGCTCTATCAGAGTTTATCAAAATCTAGCTTCCAAGGTTTGTACTAAACCTTCTTTGATACCAACTATAACTCCCAAATCCTTGTTACCCAGAGTCGGTGCATTATTACCTAACATTTTCAAGATCAAAAAATATCTAGTCTCGAAAGGCCAATTATTTTAGTAGCCTTAGAAACACTACATACATTCATAAGATTTACATTACATGATATAGTGAAAAACTACATAAATATAGTCTCCATAGATCACACTCATATCTCCACAGACTATCCCTACAGGTTAGTCATAAATTACTTCTTCACATCCTGGGAAAATTAAAACATAGAAAAGGGTGAGCTCAGATTCTCAATAAGGATAACAATATAGTGGAAACTTTCATAAATAAGCATAAACATTAAGGCAATGTATAAGTAAAACAAAAGCCTTTTTAACATGAACTTCTGCATAATATGGAAAAAATAAAATTAAATAATTCCATTTACTTATTACCATAGATATTCTACTAGTCGAATAATAACATGAAATATCAATAACCACTTTTATAATGATGGAATTCATAATTCTAGACAATCATAACCACATAGTCAAGGCCTTGTGCCAAGACTACAAATAAGATTTTTTCATGGCCTTGTTCTAAGACACTAGTTTGTTTAATGAGTCCTACCAATGCATCAAAGAGCTATTTGGGGCTCCACCCATCATTTACTAAGCCCAATGCATTCCTCATGTGAACAGGTTTAAACATAACATAAACATTCGTATTCAATCTATCATACAAAATGTTAATAATTTCTCTATAAACCCTGAATGGTATAAAAATAAAACATATATAGTCAAAGATATCAGAAAACCATCAATAAAATATGAAATTTTTGTATCATAATAAATCAACATCAAATAAACTTAAAATCCATCAAAGGATGTTGACATAGATGAAATCAAAACTCTTTGAGAGAAATATCTCTTTTTTTGAAATCATTTAAAAGTATCATAACTATAAAAGAATTCATATACTTTGAAAATAGTCTTATAAACATGTAATGGAAGCATCAAAGATTTTATAATGCTGGAATATAGCCGCACCTGCTGTATAAGTTAAAAAAAGACATTCTTACCTTTATTTTGTCGAAAAGGGTAAAAAGGACCTTGTTTAGAAAATGACAGAAATATTCCTTTCAAACTATTTTATAAAAATTCAAACATGGGTATAAATTAATTTTACCCATATTATAGTAAATAATAAAAAAAATTCGAATACATTTTAAAGAAACATGCATGTGGTAGATAAAGATGTCCGAGTAGATAATTACATATAAACAATCTCGGATAATGAAGATATCGTGATATTAACCCTTACCTTGTACTTTTCCTCAGTCGAGGGAAGGTTTACCTATAGTATAATGGTGAAATAAGTGTTATTAAATTATCCAAAAATCATATACACTAATATGATATCATATATGATCTTTTATACATTGCTCTGTTAATAATAACTTAGTATTATCGTTGATTCAGGTTTTAAAGGATTTGTTTTCCTTTATATTTTGTGTTATGTGAGTCATATTTGGTATGTATGGTATGTATCTTATTCATATCCAGAATGATATCAAGTATTTAATCATTATTTTTAATCATATAATGAAAATTTGTCATAAATGGATACGATGGGGAATGGATCTCATTGCGTTCGTGGAAATGGTAATCCGTACGTACGCATGAGAGAAAATATCATTCTTTTGATATTAAAATAATATATAATTGGATGTTATATCATATATATAAAACCATTATCTTTTTATAATTATTATTTAAATCAATTACACGTCATTATTATACCCATCTAAATAATAATGTATTGAATAAAAATTACACCACAACATGGAGATGGTAAGTCGTACGTACGCATGTACAGTAAAATTTCATTTAAAATATGAATAGAATCATTAATTTGGTTGTACCATGTTTATAATAACATCACATTATATAGAAGATACTGGAGTTGTTATTTTAGAATGAATATAACAATGAAAAGAGAAGTGGAAGAAGAAAGGAACTTGATAGAGGTGGTGAGATATTTACCTCTTCTTCGGGTTCTTCCTTTTTATTTGATAATAAATACTCTTTATTTTGTATTTATAAAAAAAATAATGCCTCTAGGATAAAATTAGGGAAGTTTAGAGGATATATTGGTAGGTTTAGGCCGATCCAAAAGACTTTTAAGGTGTTAATTAGAGAGAAGGGGGAGTGCCCTTTTATAAGAGGGGTGAGGGGCAGCTTAGGAAAAGCTAGAAATAATATTTTTTAATAAAATAATTTTCAGTTTCTAATGGATCCAAAGTGGATTATTTAAATTCTAAAGTGGGGATGGGTCGAAAACCTCTCAACTAATAGGTTTTAGATAGGTTTGGTTCTCTATATTATAATTATCATTTAGATTTAACTCTTATTTAAATAGTTTGACATTTACCATGTCTCTTTTTATTTTTATATTATATTGTTAATAAACATACTACAAACATCCAAGTGACCTCCAATAAGTTCATTAATGTCACATATAATATTATTTAGGCCCGTTGACTGAACCATAGACTTTTAGGAATATTATACCAACAGATAATATTGTATTTGTTTTAAATTCTCATTTATGTATATTTTGAGATTATTTAATAATTGATTTTTTAATGTCTTGAATACATAATTAATTCAATATAAATACATTTAATAAACCATAAATTTTCATATTTACCTATAAAATTTGTGTATGGCATCAAAACTTTAAAATTATATTTATTTTAGTATTTATAATATCATTTAGTTGATTAATTCATTAATAATGAAAATACTCCATCAACATTGTGTCATAAATATATTTAATTATTCAATGTCTAAAAACTATGAATAAAATAACATTATGTATGAAATATTTTTATCTTTATAATGAATATTTATAGTCAATGAGAAAACATGTATTACCCTATGTAGTTTTTTTACTAAAAGATATATGCTTATGTCATTTTTGTATTTACTTTAACTTAATTAATATAAAGTGTCATTATCACTTTCAAGTTTCTCCATGGGGTCCCAAAATCGACCCAAAGATTCCCATGGTTGGAAATATATCATCCAATAGGGTTAGGACATGTGTCAGGGTAATTTAATATTATTTTTTATCCTTATTTACCAGATTTACCTTTTAACTATGGTAAAAAAGATATTTTCTGAAATAATTATTCAAAATATCTAAAATTAAAATGTACCTTTTTACAAAAAATTTACATCCTGATTATAAATATTGAATCCATTTTTCTAAATTCAAAATATATATGTTCCAAAAATTAATTTAAAATTATTTCCCGTTGTCAAAACAAAAAGCGTGTTTTTAATAAATAATAATTATCAAAAGATTTACACTTGCTTATGTCCAGTTTAAATGTAAAATTACATCCAATGACCATAATTGGATTAAATGGAATAAATAAAATATAATTATACTTTAAAACCAATCAATATTATAATTTAAAACTATGAATTATTTTGATTAAAAAAGTTTTTTTTAATTAAAATTTAATATTTTTCACTATTCATCAAAAAATTAATGTTTTTAGAAAAATAAAAAAATTCACCCTAAGATAATTTTGATACTCTAAATCCAAAAATAAGTCCATTTTCAAAGATAAAATTTATAAAATTTTAAAAATAGGGTATTACTATTCATAACGGCTAGTTTGATTGGTTGTAGTGTGTTAGAACTCGAAGTTTGGTACAACACACGCTACTGCATTTTTCAAAGAGAAGCGTACATTGAAATCTTGGGGTGTTATAGTTACCCTTGATCTCATTTTATTTGAGAAAGCATCATATGGATATAGTGGTGAGGATTGGTCTTGAACAATGAGGTGATGAACTATGTTTTGAGTGAATTTCAAATAAAGGTGTTTCAAAACAATGATAAAATCCTCCTTAAATACATTGAAAAAAAAATTAGAAACCCATTTTATATGATATAAAAAAATTTATATAATTTATTAAAAAAATCATAAAAATAATAATTAAACACTTTTCATGACATTAAAAATACATATCATTGTGAAACCCGATTTTAAAATCATCTTTTTAAAATTTCTTGGATATATTCGTAAGAATATTTTGAGAATAATAAATCTTTGTTGGTTTAAAATGATACCTAACAGATCATATGAAGACCATATGTTCACTAGGATTATAAAATATATGAAATTTTCTCCTTTAGTTTATGGGTTCAATTCCCATACCTTACTATCGCATACTATACTGAAAACCTGAATTTTAATAAAATATTTTAGATTAACATCCTTTATCTTCCCTAAACCACTAAAAAAATTTCATAATCGTACATTAAATATTTTAATAGAAGAAAATTATTTTAATACTTATCATCATGAGTAAATATATTGTTTCATAAAAAAACAAGAGATTTTTGGGAAAGGAACCTTGCAAGATGAAATGATTGCAGTTTAGAATACATAATCATTAAAATAGGGGATTTCATGAAAGTTCATGATACATCACTAACAATAATAAATGTTGTCCATATCTATAAAAAACGAATGAAAATAAAATATTTTCCTGAAAATATTTTATTATATTATAAAAATTAAACTTTTAAAACAATCGTCTTACCTTGAGTTTGAATCATCACATATGTTTTTTTATCTTCCACTTCTTCGTCAAATCACTTTTCATAACACCATAAGATAAAACAATATGGTTTTATTCTTAAAATATGACCTATAGAATTAGTATATTGATGTATAGAAGATAATTGTACTACATTTGGTCGTGTTTGGAGGCTCATGGTGATAAAAATATTTGAAGTAAGGATCCTTCTTTTATAATTTTGGTGACGGGTAACATATGAATTACTAAAATAATTAAAATATAAAAAATATATTATATGGGTTTAGATAAAAAAGGCCTTAAACTATAAGGGATTAAATTTTAAAAAGAATATTATCCCATTTTACATTATTAATTAAATTTGTAATTTTTAAACATTTTAATAAAATATTTTATTCATGAAAAATATTTTTTGTCAAAATAAAAAAATATTGATAACAATGACTTTAAACACATGAAATGAATATTTGATCGAATTACTTTTTATTATGTATATTAATAGTGAATATAAATATTTCTTTCATTTTATTAATTATTTCTTCAATTATAGGATATTTGTAAGTGACCTTCCTTTAAAAATCCTCTTTTAACTTTATACTTTTTATAAAATACACAAAATAAATGTTATTATGATGCAAGTATTTTTATTTTGTGATTATGTTCTGGTTCTCATAAATTATTTATGATGAATTGTGGGACATATATCTCCCTTACATTCATTCTTTATATTTATGATGGAGGTCGACCATAGGGTTACTCCTTTTGTAACTGTGATGGTCATAATATAAGGCAACTATGAGGGTTACATTGTAAGGTAGAAATTTGAACTCAAGGGTGAGTCGAAATCAATGTTGTGGGATTATTTTTAAAGTGTTATTTTTGTATTATAAATTTCTACATTCATTGAAAATATTTTATTTTTATTCATGAATGTAGATATAGCGGTCATCTATAATTGTTAGTGATGTATTGTGATCTTTTATAAATTCATCTATTTTGAGTTATTATAAACATGAGTATTATTCCCTGATATAACAACAAAACTCCAAAACCCATTATATAGGATCATGGAACATGTTTGATGTAATATGAACCTGAGTTAAGGGAATTCTTAACCAAATTTCCATTCTGTAGGTTATCCTTATACTTTATTGATTATGTATTACTAGGATTATTTGTGAAATTATTTTTTCTTATATTATGTTTTATTTTTTGGATTTACAGTGTATACACATATTCCAGTCATTTTATTATTCCTCATTTCAATTATATGATTTCTTGAGGTACATTTCTTAAAAAACCTTTATTAAATTTCTATTTTTACAATATTTATATGGAATGTTTTTATGATGTATGTATTCTTATTTTATGATTATGTTCTAGTTCTTGGGAATTTTTGATGAATAAAGTGTTTCACCTATATCTCCATCCAATTCATTGTGTTTTTTATGTTATAGGTCGACAGTATGGTTACTCTAAGTGTATCTACGATGGTTACACCATATGGTAAACTTGAGGGTTACCTTGTAAGGCAGGCATGGGGGTTAGAAATAATAAGACATACATGAGGGTTACAATAGTAAGTAACTAATTCACCATGTCACATATATATATTATTTATGTTTTTATATTTTTTTTGAAATCTCATATTTTTCACAATAATGTATATGATACATTATTGGTGAGAATAAGTTTGTGAAAATGATTTCATATACCAATTATTATTTATGGACTAATGGTTACATTCATACTTTTTATATCCATTACATAGCTTTTATATCATGAACCAAATATGTTCACCTTAAAAAATTTCACCAAACCCAGCTCTTGGAAGAACTCGAAGGGAGTTACCTATCTCTATGGTCTGGCTCATGTTCCCGGGTATCATAAACAATGGTTTTGGAATTATTTACCTGAGTTATGATATATTAAACAACCAATAATGGAAAATAAACCCAATATGAAAATTCATGCCGAACAAGAATTAATTAGAATTCAGAACATAATACAAGGTTTTAAACAAGACACAAAAGGTCCAAAACTACAAAAACTAGCAGAAAAAATATCCCAACGACTACCACATGAAAAGGGTTTATCACCCACGAGCTGTCTCCACAACACTGCACCATGGATGCAACTAACAACCCAACCACCATCTCCAAAGGAATTTCCCGTATCTGTGTCAAACATAATCTAGTCTACTTCCTCTAAAATGTGTAAGTAAGGGTTTTATCTTAATACCAATAGGATACCACCCAAATATATTCCACATGATAAAAATCATAAAATAAATATCTTTCTTGTTTTTATAATAAGAATTGGTAGCAATGATTTCTAAAGAATGAAACAATTAAGTGAAAATAGTTCTCAAAGGGGGGTAACATTAATGAATGAGTACATTTAAATAAAAATTGTAAACTACTGAATTTTTTCATCCAAACAAACTATAATCCAATGATAAATACCAAATATTCAATGATCACTAAACATGGGAACAACCCTAGGCACTAGTTAGTTGTTAGCCCCAGCTACCTCATATCTCAGTGTCAATTTAACCATAAAAATATTTGTTCTTATACACAATCCACTAATAGGTAACATACACATAATCTAGTGGTCCCAAATCATCACCATTATAGTTTTTTTTGTTTTTTCAATGTCAAAATTTCAAAGAGAATTAGAGACAAAAGCACTCTGAATCACTAGTGTACTGGTACATGTCCGACCACCTAGATACATGGGTTTCCATATTTGTGGTCAATCAAGTTCCACATACCATCAAATTACATTTTCACATAAAATACCAGTTATGGTCATACACACACAAAATAATAACTAATTTTTTTCACCCATTGTGTAATTCAATAAACCATTTAGAATTTTCATAAAACAATTTCATGAAGTCCAACCACGATTTTTACATAAAATCCTTCTAAAATCCATCTTTTGAAACCCAATGATGACCAAAATCACACTAAACTAAAACTGGTACCCCAGAAACCATTTATTAAGATCATTTCCTGAACCATAAAACAAACCCATTTGATACAATATGGAACACTCAAGAAAAAACTCATTTTTGAACAAAAATGCCATTTTAAATTCAACCACATAACCAATTCTACCAAAAATAGTTTTTGCACCAAAAAATGGAATAGAAATATGATGAAAATATAAATCAAGAAAATATAACTCATGATGGGATGCTTACACATGGAATTACCAAAAACACATGTAAGAATCCTTAAATCCTTGTGTGAAACTTCAATAGCACCACCGCCACACCATAAGGAAGTGAAACCAAACCTAAAACCACATTTTTGGACCAAGAAAATCCAGTTAAAACATTATGTAAAAAACTCTATTTGATAGACCTTTGGAAATTCAAGAAGGATGGGAGAAAACCTAAGGAAATGGTAGGAACAAGAAAGGAATTCAATTACTTAAGAAACTTTAAAAAAATCGCCCCTAATACACCTATAGTTGAAACTATAAGTATATGAAATTGAAATGTAGGATTGAATAAGTATAAGGAGTTCATGTAGGGACTGAAATGGGGGGAAAGAGTAAACAATTAATGATTTATGAATGAAAAAAATTCCAATGAAAATATTAATGATTTTAAAAAACCTTCAAAAAATGCTCCCTACTACATTATAAAGATGAACTCCAATGAAAAAAATATATCCTATGGGTGTTCCTAGGGTTTGTTGGATCGAGTGAGAGGTGGAATGATAAAATAATGTTATAAAATTAATTCGATAAAAAATCAATAATTTATTTCTTTAAATATGGAAATAGGCCCACTTGTTGGCTCAATGTCTGAATAAATCGCTCAAATCCCCCATGATTACGAGGTTTTAAGGGGTCCAACTAGATATGATGATTTTAATAGGTCATCAAAGTCCATGTGGGAAGTGTGATGGGAAAGAACTTTAAAAATGATGTATTTATTAATGGCCCAAATTTGGAATTCAAATTTATAAAAAGGCTCACGGTTTGGCCCAAATCATGAAAAAACATCCATTTTCTTAAAAAATCATTTAAAGCACCAAAATAAAATATATTTTACAAAAAAAGGCCTTTAAAATAAGTCATTTATGTGTAAATTTTCCCTCCCATAATAACTTCATACCCTTGGAATGTCAGCTTGAATCCTGATCCAATAAGTTAAACTGAAATGGCTATTCGACCCAAGGCTTCTGCTACCATGTCTCATTCTCATCAATACTATGCTGCTAGTGGACTATAACTATACAAATAGACTTCCATCGAAGAAAATTTTCTTAGTAGTCCACAATACACATTGGTCTCTTAACCACGGACGTATCTAGTTCCAAGTCCAACTCTTGCCAACTCAAAACATAGGACGAGTCTGGATTTTATTTCTTTATCTTGGATATGTGGAAAACATCATGGATCGATGTCTACTAAGAGGGAAGAGATAACTAGTATTCCACCTTACCAATCCTATAAATTATTTTAAAATGTCCTAAATACCTTGGTGTTAGCTTCCCTTTCATACCAATATGGTGATGAACAAAGCGAGGTGCATATTTCAAGAATACTTAGTCATACAATGAAAACTCCAATGCATGACGCTTCTGATCAGAATATGACTTGTGTCGAATATAGAGTATCAAAAACAATTGTATAATCAATTTAACCATGTTTTACATCTCTTTCACAGTACTAAGACCTAGTGGTGAGGTATCACACACCTCCACCCAACCCAAAGGAGATCAACACGGCCGACCATAAAGCACATCGAACGATGCCATCTTGATTGAGGATTGGTAGATATTGTTATAGGAAAAATCTTCCAATACCAAATAGAACTACCATGGACCCTATTTACCCAACACACATGACTGATACATTTCATCGAGCATATGATTATCATGCTCTGCCAGACCTTCTATTTGAGGGATTTTTGTTGTACTATACATAAACTGTGACCCTCATGCCTTCTGAAGGCCACTCCAAAACTGAGAGGTTATTTTATAGTCCCAATCTAAACCAATGGATGATGGAACACCATGGAGTCTCACAATTTATTTCACATACAACTAGTCCAATTCGTCTATATTTGATGATTAATTTATTGGAAAGAAATGGGCTGATTTTGGCAGATGATCAAACCCCACCCAAATAACATTATTTATCTGAGGTGTACAAATAAAGACAAATATGAAATATATGGTATCCTCATACAACTTCCAAGTAGATATGGTTAATGGCTGATGTAAACCAGAGGACCTTTGATGCTCTTCTTATAACTATTGATATGTATAGAATCTCGATACAAAGTTGGCTATGTCGTGTCTCATTCCTAGCCACCAGAACTAGAGACAAACATCATAATACATCATAGTAGAACCATGATGGACAAAACCCTAGTATTGGTGTATATCCTACATCACCAACATTTTTTTTCAAAAAAGTAACCACTGAATGGCCATTGAATCATAATATTTTCGTGATAGTTAAAGACCAATCAGAAAATATCTCCCTACCATGATGAATTTACCTCATCTGCTAACATAGGTCATCACTAGGATGCTCCTACTAAATCAACTCTAGAAGAGAATGACTAAATTAAATGCTCACCAATAATTCACATCAACTATGTTGTTCTTTCTCTACATGCATATGAGAAAAGATCCCCATCGGATTCCAATCATCACTATACTTACATATAGCTTTTACTGGTACTCTCCTGCTCAAGTCATCAGCCACCACATTACACTCGCCCAGGATATAGATGATATCAATGTTGAACACCTACATGTACATATTCCAATGGAATTTCCTCATATAAAATCCTTCAATAAGAAAATGTAGTCTATGATTTTTTAACTAGAGTACACCAAAAAAATGTCCATAAAGAGGTAGTGACGCACTGTATTCAAATCATGCATCACCACTAGAAAATCCAAGTCATGGGTCTAGTAATTTATTTCATGTGGTTGGAGCTGTCAAGATACATACACCACTATGTGGTCATCCTGCATATAGACACACCCCATACCCATACCTGAACCATCAAATACCCCACAAACCCTTTCCAGACTCTGGAAATATCTACATGGGGTAGTAGTTAACCATTGATTCCATTCCTCAATGGATTCCTGATATAATGGGGCCTATATAAACATTACCCTTATATTGGTGAGCATGGTCATGGGTGAGGAAATACAAGGTAAATCTTAGAGAAAATTCTTGTAAAAACCTTCCAGGACAAGGAATGTCTTGATCTCAAAAACATTCTTCGGCATCTCCCATGACATCCATGCACTGATCTTCTTGGGGTCCACTGAAACCCCCCGCTCTGAGATCACATTACCAAGAAACTTCACTTCCTAGATCGAAAAATAGAACTTGGACATCTTCATATAAATGTGATGATCTTGTAAGGTTCCCAATTTAGTTTTAATGTGAATATAATGCTCCACCTCATATCTATATTAAACCAAGATGTCATCCACAAACACAAAAAAAGGAATCAAGATATTGTTGAAACACCCTCTTCATGAGTTCTATAAAAACTACTGGAGCGTTGGTCAACCTGATTGAATGAAAAAATACTCAAAGTGGTCTTACCTACTTCAAAAATATTTCATCAGGATATCTGCCTCTCCTACACTGAGATGTTGGTAACCCGAACACATGTTTACCTTAGAAATCAACTTCACACCCTTCAACTGGTGAAAAAAATCATCTATTCCGACAAAATAATATTTTTTATTGATGGTTACCTTATTCGACTTCAAATAATCAATACACAACCATATGGATTAGTTGGCCTCCTTCATAAAAAGAATAGGTGCAGAAAAGTAGAGATTCATGGGAAAATGAATCCATTGGATTCTAAATGAACCATCCGTATAATTAACTCCATCAATTTGATGGGGGACAAATTATTTGAGGGAAAATATACTGGCCTTGTTCCTAGCATGAAATCTCTCAAGAAATCCACGTCCATATCTAGGAAAAAACCTAAAAAATCATCTGGAAATACTCGTGTGAAGTCATTGACTACATGAGGTAATCCAACTTCAAGAGATATACAATTGTCCTCCAGCACAAGAAATGATAACTAGAAGATTAGATTCCCCAACTCTAGGATTAATTGCCTCTCATGACCCAACCAAGTATGTAATTCCAAATAAAAAACCTACGGACATCCATCAGGTTCCCTAAAACTCATAGACTACCTATAGATATCAATGTGCTCATGAATGTGTACCATCCAATCCATTCCAATGATTATTTTTAGTAGATCCATATCTAAGACCAGTAATTCCAACTCCATATCATTCCCTAACAAGGAATGAACACATGATAGGAACCTGATCCCCTGCACCTTCTTCATTCCCAACGAAATCACCAACTCCATTGTGAATGAAAAATGATTGGTTGGAAAATTTAGAGGTCTCAAAATGCAAGAATAGATAAATAAAATAGAAACACCAGTATCTGAAATATTTTCATCCAAAGAAGAGGCAATAAAAATCGTACCTCATATTGTCTATGGCTAGGTATCTAATCTCACTAGTTCCTTCTCCATGGCATGAAGATGCCTCGTCTCGGCCATAAAATAGTTTCTCATCTATATATGTTCCCTAAAATGGATCTTCCTAGAAGATTATTTGGCCCTATCACCATGGCCTCCAAACCAACATCCACTTGACCTCAATGGATTTGAATGATCTTCCACTCCTCTAGAAGCTACTGATCCTTCCCCAATCTGATGTGGACATGCCATCCTGAAAAAAGGGCTATAATTATCTCGTACCTCCACACTGATAATAGGGATTTAGAGGAGATGTGAATTATGGTCGAATGGGCCCTTGCCTCCAACACTGGTGTCACATGACTGACCTCAAATTAGAAGCCAATGATTAATTCTTCCTAGAAGAGTGGCCTAAACAGCCAACACATTTCTTACCATGCTCCTCTGGCTTTCTTTTCTTTTCAGATGAAGTATATTTACCAATCACTGATACAATCCCAGGGAAACCATAACCTCCTTTTAGTCAATATCTACCATGGATGCCTAGTCAACCACCTCAACATCAGTCATAATCTTATATAGGAACACTTGAGAATAAATCTCAAGCTTCATGCCCCTTCCAAACTTTTGGGCCTTCATCTGATCATTGGGGACCACTATAGGTTTATACCGGACAAACTCATAAAAATGGTTGACATAATCCATCAATGAAATATTCCCCTGATCATGTTCCATAATCTCCTAGGATCTATCATATTCCAGGATGTTAGGGTAATACTTTTAATTGAATACCACCTTGATTTCTTTCAACCTCATCTATTCATGCGTCCCTACTAGGAGCACTTATTCCCACCACATACAGTTGGGACCCTCTAACCGAAAAGATTCACTTTTCACTCTAACCACCTCATGAATGTTAAGTAACTCAAATATTTGCTCAATCTTTTCTAACAGTTCCTCTACATCCTAGCGTTCTATTCTACATCAAAATGTAGGAGTCTTGTTTTTTGGAAACACCTAGGATTTTTCCTTCTTAAGACCAGGTTTATATTCTCTATCTAGATAAAAAATATGATTTGATTTTTATACTAGTGATTTGATATCCCAAACCATAACTTCCACTAACCTTGGATTAAGAGGTGTGGAAGAACCCTCCCTGGCTTCCTCCCATGGGTGCGTGAGATCTTTACTAGGAGGCATGTTTCTACAAAAGATAACAATCGATAAAGAAATAATTAAAAAACATGTTCAGAAAAAAAAATCAGCAACAACATCAAAAATAAATATATCAAACTCATCGTAATAATAAAATAAACATCCACTTCACTCCCACTCGATTTCCATGTGCAGTCTGTAGCCCACACATCCCACCTCGTAGATAAGACAAACAAACAATACCAACATCCCATGGTGACTTGAGGTCGTTTATGGGATGTACAGGCCAGGAACCCTACTCATGCCAAAAACTCTTATCCCCGACATTCCTAGTTCATGTCTAAGAAATATAATCCCAATATAATAATATATCTCAAAAATAAAATGCCCTCTAATGAAAAATTTTCACGAATCAGATCTAGTCACCATTGAAACTAACACCCATCCTGGCGCGTGGTGATTCCCAAAGGGTGTTCCCTCTCCCCACAGGCTTTAAAAAGTTCCCAGGTATCATAAATAATTGATTGGGAATTATTTAAATCAGTTAGGATAATAAAAAAACCAATAATGAAGAATAAAACCAATCTTAAAATTCATTCCAAAAAGCCCAAATTAAAATTCAGAATTGAATACAATGTTTTAAATAATTCACCAGAGGTCCCAAAATATAACATTTAGAAGAAAAAACATACTAATGACCACCACAACATAAGGGTTCATCACTCATGAATTATCCCCACAACAACACACCATTAAAGAAACTAACAACCCAAACAACCATCTCCAAAGTCCTTTCCATTACCTATGTAAAAAATAATAAAATCCACATACACCCAAATATGTCACTTGAGTGTGATCCTAAGACCAATCGGTTACCACCCAAATAGATTCTATGTGATTCACATAATAAGATAAAAAAAATTATGAGTTTTATAATAAGATATGGTAGCAATGATTTCTAAAGAATGAAACAATTAGATGAAAATATTTTTCAATGGGGGTAACTTTACAGAATGTGTATATTTAAATAAATCATGTAAGATACTGAATTTTTTAATCCAAACACACCATAATCCAAATATAAAGACCAAGATTCCCTCTTTGTGCTCAAACAAGTTCACCCACATTGGTAACCAAGATTCCCTCCTTGTGCTCAAACAAGTTCCACATTCTATCAAATTCAATTTTCCTATAAAAGACCAGTTCTAGTCATACACACCCAAAATAGTAGTTAAACATGTTTTTCACCTATTGTGTAATTCAATAAACCCTTTAGAATAGTAGTTAAACAATTTCAAGAATAAAAACCATGATTTGAACATAAAATCCATCAAAACCCATATTTTTAAACTAAATTCATACCAGAATCACACCAAAACAGACTTGTAAGCCCCAAATAATTTAATATGATTATTTCATGATCCATAAAACAACCCCAATTGACACAAGACTGAAAACACAAGATAAAATCCCATTTTTTCACAAAATGACACATTCAAATGAACCACATAACCAATGCTTCCAAAATTATTTTTTGAACCAAACAAAATTGAACAGGAATATAATGAAAATATAAATAAATAAAATCTAACCCATTAAGGGATGATTACATATGGAATAAACAACTATATATTTAAAAAAACTTGAATTTTTGTTCGTAACTTCAACGGCACCATCGACACACCACAAGGGATTGAAGAAAAACCTAAAACCGCAATATTGGACCAATAAACTAAAACCCAAACCCTAGGTTTGAATCCTTAGTAATTGACATTTAGAACATCAAGAAGGATGGGAGAAACCCTACATAAATAAAAGGAGCAAGAGATGAATTCATTTATTTGGGAAACATTCCAGAATTAAAACAAAATAAACCAATATTTGAATCTCCACAAATCCAAAATTTAAATTTTGTATATAATAAGGATTATGAGGTAGTGTAGGGATTTAAATGGGGGGGAGTGGAAAAATGAATGATTTATGATGGAAAAATATTCCATTTAAAAATCAGGATGATTTGAGAAGCTTCATAAAATTTTCCCTAATCTATGATGAAAATGAGATTAAAAGAGTTAAAATGGAATATGGGGTGTGTGTATAGAGTTTTTTGGCTTGATTTAGATGTGTATTGTCTGAAAATGTTAAAAAATGAATGATATATAAACAAAATAAATTATTTTTTAAAATCTGGAAATGGGATCATGAGTTTTCCTAGTTCCTGAATAAATCACCCATATCCAGCATGATTATGTGTTCCTAATGGTTCCAAATGGATATGGTGGATTGAAAAGGTCAAGGGAGGCCATGTAGGAAATATAATGGGTTAATAATGCTAAAAACGAACGAATTATAATAGAAACAAATTATGTTTTTAAATATAGAAATGGGTTCAAGATTTGGCGAAAATATTTAAAAAACCAATATATTCATCAAATATTCTTTTGATACCACTAAAAACAAGTCAAGAATAGAAATTACATGAAAAATAACTTTAAATAAAGTCTTGTTTGTTACATTTTGTGCTCAACCAAATGTTTAAAATGTTTTTCACTAGATTCATTAGAAGGGAAGTGGACTATTATGTTTCTAGTGTGAATGATTCCCACTAGTTATTCTTCTGAATATTCTATTTTATTTCCATGACTTCAAAATGGTTTTCATGATTTTATCTATATGTTTATTAATGATTTAATTTCTTTTATTCTTTTTTTAAAATTGATCTTTTACATTTTTTAAATATTGAAATTTCCTTTTGAAATATTTTTAAATGTATCTCTATCTAAATTCCAAATGCATTATATATATATATACAACATCAACAGTTTATCCTTCTTTCATGACTCTTTATTATTATGATGTTTTACTAAAATTATTCAATTTCATAACTGAAGAATATTATTTTATTATTATTTGTGTGGTTTTAATATTATAAAAATCATTTTTATGAAAAATGGGTATTATGATATCTGAATATGTTTTTTATGGGTTTAAATGATTTATAAAGATTTATATTTATGATATATTCCATGTATATTGTTATTATGGTTTGAGTCCATTATATCTTCAGATAATATATTTTTATCCCCATTATAGATTAAAATATGTTGGGTTGATCCCATTATAGATCAATATATGAAGGGTTGATCTCAATTATAGCTCAATATATGTTGGTTTGACCATATTATAGCTCAGGATATGATGTGTGAGCCCCATTATAGCTCAATATAAGTTGGGTTGAGCTCATTATAGCTCAAGATATGATGGGTGGGCCCCATTATAACTCTCTAATACAATAGTTACTCTAGAGATGTAATTTTTCTATAAGGGTATTCCATTAATATGTGTGAATGAAAGAGTGATATGGTAATGATATACCAAGGAAACTACATGATTTTTCTATTCATTATTATAAGTTTTCAAGAAATGACTTGTTAATGGATTTGAATTTTTTCTGTAGACTAATATTTTCCTTCCTTTTTATTTATGTGTTGAAAATTCTTTTTATGAATATATCTTTATGGTTAATAATGTTCTAATTTAACTTTTGTGCTTTTAAGGGGGATATTTTTCATGTTTTATGTAAGGGAATTTCTTTTTGAAATCTTTTCAATGTCTCTATTATGAAAATTAAAAAATATTTTTTTATATTATATACAACATGCATCATTTCACTAAATTTCATGACTATTTATTATTATAATGTTTTTATTATATGTTTTAAATGTTATTTTTCAATAATATAGTTTCATTATTATGTGTGCTTCTTTTATATTTTTAAATTGATTTTAACAAAAAAATGTATCGTGAAAATCTAAATGTGTTTTCTCAAGGATTTAAATGATTTAGAAAGAGTTTTATTCATTATATATTCCTTGTACCTATTTTATTTTGGTATGAGCCCCATATATCTTAAGATATATTGTCCTGATCCCATTATATCCCAATATATAACGGGTTGATCCCCATTATAGCTCGAGATATGTTGGGTTGAGCCCATTATATCTCAAGATATGACAAATAATCCCCACTATATCTCTCCAATGTATTGGGTACTCTATAGATGAAATTTGACCATAGAATTTTTCCATTATTAATTTTAGAATGTTATAGTGATATTATAGTTACAAACTAAGGTTACTGCATGATTTTTCTTTACATAGTGTTTTAAACATATTTTAATTTTTTCCACCAGACTGATGATTTCTTTATTATATGTCCCTTACTATGGTTTTTTCAATCCTATTTTTTTAAAATGTTTTTAATATGATCCCTTAAAGTTATGATGTAAAGATAAGGTGTTAATGTAGACGAATCCAATTAGTTATTTTGTAATTATTTTTGTTACTTTTAACCATTGATATTCTTTTAGTCCATTATTCTAATGGATTATCAATTACTAATATCATAATGAAGGAATGCATAATTATGAACTTATGAAATATAAATTCAAGGTCTTATTTTATAAATATGAAAATAAATGGTTAATTTCTTTACCAAAACAATATTTTAAAATGGCCAAGGCCTCAACCATGTATGTATTAGTTTTGTCTCCTTAGACCTATCGACACGTGAAAGTGGTTATAGAGAGCCCCAACCATCACTTACCATGTCAAATTAATTTATTATATGATTAGTTTTAAACATAAACAAAATATTTGTAGGATATTTTAATAAATTACCCCAATATATAAACTTAATCATTAACCATTCAGAGTTGTATGATGAATTGTATCAGGATAACACAACCATAGTCAAAATATTCATAAACCCTTTAATAAAATATATTATATTATAATAATAAGATATAAATATCAATAGAGAAAAAATTCAAAAAAAAAGCTTTGAAATGGATTAAAATACTCTCATAATATCAACGAGGAAATATTAAAAGAGAGACTCATTTCACTCTGCAAATAATAGTTATTTTGGGAAAAAATCATTTTTATTTGTCATAATTGTTTCTATAACACCAATAATTAACAAATATAGTTATTTATGAAAATATTTTTAATTTTATAAAATAATTTTGTCTTAAAATAGATTATAGATGAATCTTTAAAATTGGTAAAAATTCATATGTTTTTTTTACTTAAGCTAGCGTAATAGGAATAATTATGAAGGGAACCATGTAAAACATGTTATTATTATAAAAAAAGGATGAAATAACATAGAAATTTCTTTGGGAACAATTAAATAGATTTTATTTGAGATAAAACAAAAAAATAAGAATTATATTGTGGTAAAGAGAGATAATGGTTAACCGGAATGAAAATGGAGGTTCAGGATGAAAACTCTTACCTTTTGTCTGAATGTGTTCTGCACGTGACATTAATTTTTTAGATAATAAAATTTAATCATGTAATTAATTAATTAATAATGATATAAATATGTATTTGATTAATTATAGTTTTATTAATTTTATTTCTATCATTATTCATGAGTTACAGAGTATAATTTCATTGTTTGATAGCAGTCTTTTTCTTGGTTTTCATGATGTGTTTGTTTGTTTATAAATAACAATGTTAAAGTAAAATGAATAAAATTTTCTAGAATTTGAATTATATGTTATTAATTGACATATATAATATTATATGGTTGTATAAGTCATTTTGTTATTTGGTATGATTAGGAAATATTATACACATTGTTATTGATAATCATTTAGAATATTTTTGCAATTTCTTGATCATCACAACTAGTGTTGTTTAACTAATTAACATCATGTGTATATAATTTTTCCATAACATTTAATAGGCTATAATACATGTATTATAATTTATTAACCATAAAAATGGTTTTATGGCCATCCATGATGCCGATAATGGAAAATGAAGATGCATCGTCCATGATGTCGGTAAATTAACACATCACAGACGATGTTTTAATTTTTAGAATAAAAGAGAGAGAGAATGAGAGAGTATTTTTATGATGAATATTCCATTAACAAGATAGAATTATAGTATATAAATTCTAATAGATTTATCATGTCTTTTTGGATAAAGGATGCGGGAGAAGGAAAAAAATAAAACAAACTGAAAATAAAATAAAATAAGTGAAGTATGATTTTAACATCTTGAATTATCCTTGTTTTGTTATGAATTAATGAAAACTATTGAACTATATATCCTAAGAGATGATAAAATTCTGTGAAAACCTTCTCCCTTTCATTAAATACCAAAGCAAGAAATAGCGTCTTTAATGAACTTATCCACTGCTCTGTTATAAATCGGTTTGTAGTCCTATTGAATGATGGAGGTTGTATTCAGAAAAAAGGCTTAACATTTCTCCTCCATATTGTGTATTAGGATTATCTATAATTTTAAGTCTATTATTCATAACCAAAGTTATCTATTCCATTATAGTTATAAGTTTCACATCACATGTTGTAGATCTATTATCAACATCGTTATCATGTATAAGAGGATAATAACTTCATGGGATATGTGCGTTGACATGATTTCCATTCATTCCAGTAAGTGAAAATTTAAAATAATGAGATATGGTAAATATTGTTATGGATCAGGATGTATAATTTAAAAGTATGAAAACACTTCACATAAATTAAAAGTTTATGTATAACAAATCTCATAATAATAAACATGGTTTATTTGGAAATATATTTACTTTCAAATCCTTGAGAACAATTTAGAGAGAAAATTTCAATTATCCTATACATATACCTTGAGAGCTTCAAACCATGTGAGAATGTTGGCATTCATGTACTAGTTTACCCTGATTCGGGCCCAAGAAACCATTTCAGAGATATTCCCACTAGGTACATCGATTCTAGAACCACTTCCACATGTATTATCTGGACATGGGTGTATTACTTGGAAGACCCACATGATCTCTATATTTCCAAAATTCTACGATGTTAATATATGATTGTACACAAAGTCAATATTAGCGTTATATTCCCCAATATATGTTTTCTAAATCTATTTTCCTGTGTATCTACTAAACATCCACTAATACCAACAATTAATTAATAATTTTGAAAATATCCATTTACTTATAGGATTATATAATTACATCATACATTCACTTATGAGATGCGTAATTCTTATTTATACTTTCATGGGTTAGGTTGTAATTCATTTGGCAGATTTAATATTCATAAAATTTGCATTACTATTGCATTGTTCTTGTTATTATTCCATCGGTATTGGTTCCTTGACTATTAGAAATAAATCTTCTTTCAGTCATAATTTATTTATAATGAATTAATTGTGATGTCCATGTGATTTTATGCGATTTATCATATATTAATAAATAATAATAAGGTAAATTCCATTAATAGAGTTCTATATCATTACAATCTCCCCTCTAACAAAAACTATCATCCTTGACATTTCTATAATGTCATCTCATAAAAATATTTGTGTAGTTACTCATCATAAGTTCCTCAGGATCCAACATTGCCTCTTTAATTTTATGATTTTTTCAATGTACCTTTTCCGGCAAATCAAATTACTCAACACCTATTCTTAGTGTCTAGAATCCTAATATTCTCTTCACACTAAGATAAGAATGTTTGTAATTATAATCCATTAAAAGTGAGTATATGTGTTGGGCTTGGCATGCACATTCTTAACAAATATTTGTGGAACACATTGGGTACTTCTGAATGGATATGTGGCATTTAAAAATGATAATACATTGCTCCAATTGATTATAAAATTCCAAAAATACCAATATACCTAGGCTCTATTTCCCTATCACCAAAAATCATATAATACCCTTCCATAGAGAAACATTCAAGAAAACATGACCTCCCACAAGAAATTACAACTCTTTTCTTCAATTATACACCAATATTTCGTTATACATTGAGCTACTCTGATATGTTTATGAATAGTCTTAACCTTTTTCATTGTTTCCTCCACAAGATTTGGTCCTACAAGATTACATTCACCAACTTCATCGGAACATGTTGGTGTAGAACATCTCTTTCAATACAATGTGATATATGGTTCTATTTTAATACTTTAATATAAATTATTATTGTTGGTAAACACCACCATAGATAAATATTGATCCTACATACTTTGAAAGTCATCTATGTATGATCTCCATATTTCTTTTAATGTTGTAATTTTCCTTTCTGACCTACTGTTAGTTGCTGGTTGATAAGAAGTACACAAATAGAGCTCAGTATCCAATGATTTCTAAAGACTTCCAAAATTTCAATGTAAATAATAGATTATGATCAGAAATATTTGAGATATGTGCTCCGCGAATTCTTACAACATTGTTAATATAGATTCAGGTAAGGTTCTATAGTGGAAAGTCCTCTTTTATAGTGATGAAAGGTAATTATTTCGTTATTTGAACAACAATCACCCATATTGCTTCATTATTTCAGAGTGTTTTTTGAAATTGATTAAAAAAATACATTGTGAAATCATCCCATTTCCTTATAGGAATAGGAATAGATTTCTTGACTCCTCTAGGTTTTTTACATTCATCCTTCATTTTTTGATAAAGTAAACATCTCAATACATAATTATAAATTTCATGCATCATGTTATCCAACTTGAAATTTTCCTTCATACCCCTATAAATCATAGTAGCACATTGGTATATATAGAATTTAGAATAATGGGAATCAGAAAATAACTCACTTTTTATCTTGGGTAGAGAGGGAAAATATATAGTTCACCAAAATTTCAGAATTCTATCCTCATAGATGAATTATAGAAACTTCCCATAATTCACTGCTTTAATTTTCTTTTTAATATTATCATAATAAAAATGAGAACATTTAATTCATTCTAATAAATATTGTTGGGAACCCAATTGAAAAATTAATTATTTTTCACTTTCTCTGATAATTACAATATCCATACTTTCAAGATCTATATACATAGGGTCCTTATCAATTCTCATCTTATTTAGAACTCCCCGATCATTCCTGATCAATGCATATGATAACTCTATCAATTAATTCTGATCAAGATATTTGATTTACATCCAAAATCTAAAAAAGTATTAAAAATCATTGTATACTGAACTTAATTTGAATACTTCATATCACCATTAATCATATGGGTAGTCAGAAAGGATGATCCAATCATTAAAAAACATGTTGAGATCTTTCTCAAATGATTTTCATTGTATGTGGTATTGATATTTACCCCTGGTATATGTTTCCAACAATAATTGTTTGCATTGAATAATTTAAATGGAACCATATAAATATTTCTATGGAAATATATTTCATGAACCAAATTATTGGGATGATGTTAGTGAAATGAATCTTGTAGGCCTAGAACTTGTGGAGGAAATAACAATGAAGGTAAATACTATTGAAACCAATACAAAAGTATTTCGAAGAACAAAAAATATATATATCAATAATCGTTGGAATGATTTATAATTTAATTTGTGAGATCACATTTTCAGGAAAATATCATAATAGAAGGGTGTTATTTGATTTTGGTGGAAAGGGAAACTGAGCCCCACGTAAATTGGCCCTTTCAAAAATATGGAGACGATTGAAGTGGTGTCTTATCATTTGGAAATTTCACTTATAATTTCAAAATTAAACAATCTGTTACAAATCTATTTAAAAATAAATTACATTTCAGACACAAATCATGTTCTTATAGCTGAGGTAATAGATTTGGAACCTAGTTTATCTTGTTATGATGAACACATCCTGATTCTATAAACTAGAGAACATGTGTTGATAAATCATATGACTCGGATGGTAAAGGTTCTTTGGAAAAATCATAAAATTGAAGAGGTGACATGGGATTCTATGAAACATATGATGAATAACTACCCAAATCTTTATATGAGGTGATAATATAAAAATTTTGGGGATGAAATTCTAGTATGATGGGAGAATGTAACGAACCAAAATTATATCAATGAGACTACCCTTATTATTTTTATTTCATATTGTATAAATCATATAAAATTACTTATAGAACATATTACAGACCTCATAAATGAATATTGAATTAATTAAGAAGTATTTTTAACATTATCGAACCTATATTGAAGAAAATGTAATATAACCATAGGAATTGTAATATGACCCTTATCAATATTTAATCGATCAAATTAAATGTAACCTCACCCATGTTTGTATAAATAAAATTTAAACATGTAATAAATGAACGTATGGAATAATTATATAATAGTATAAGTATGTAAATATTTTAAAAATTACTAATTAACAATTGGTATTTTTGTGAGTCGTAAATATTTAATCATAATTTTATAATTAATAAAATTATTTATAAAATAAAAATTTTCATAAAATTTATTCATAATTCAATAATTTTTTGTCAACCTATTTTAGGATGATTTAATGATACATTAGTTAATTTTTCAGAGTGTTATAAAATCAGTTATATTTTCAAAAACTGTATTTTTCAAGTAAATGAAGATTTTAATAAAAAATTAAATTTATCATTTTATAAAATTATTTTATAAAATGGAGTTTATTTTTTAATTATTCAATTTAAAAATGAATTGGGTGAGTTTTTGGGAATTTCCTTAAATACATAATTTTTTTGAATAGTAAAATATGGTAATTTATAGTATAATACATTATATGCTAAATACACTTTTACATGAGCCATGGATGATGTAAGAAACATAATCTAACATTTCATTAAATATTGTATTACATTTGATGATAATTTTCAAACAATTCATAGTTTTTATCCAACAAAATATACAAATGAATAAAATTTTCGAAAAACACCCCTCTCCTCCACTATAAATACCACACTCACCACCCCTTAACCTGGCACCGTCTATGATTTAATCCTGTTAAACATTATGCCCAATATTCTTCTTGATCCCCTACCCCATGTTAAGGTTATCTTGGTATCATTAAAAAACCATTTCCCTATGAAAATTCTCAAGGAGGAGAATCCAAGAGGTAAAATAATCTTCAATTTCATTTAAATTTATTTTCATGTTCTTTTATTTTATTATTCTATACTCACCTACCATCATCCAAATATCATGAAAACTAATTAACTTAAGTTTACTGGAATTTTATTATTCTAATGAAATAATCCATCATCAATCCCCTTCTCCGCTCCTTTTTATTATAAAAATTGAAACATTTTTTGTGAGGATTTGTTGCATGGCCTTCAAAAATAGTAATTTTTCATTTTCCTTAACTGTATTCAAAGCTATTCGTGCAGCAATTTTAATGGTTGAGAAAAATTGTAAAATTAATATTATTACCCTTTTATGTTCTATATATTACATATTTACCTAATATTAAATAATAAAACAAAATGATTTCGTTATGATCAATAACCACCGTAATAATCTAAAAGATTGTCACAAAATGTATTATATAATGATTCATCCAAGTACCATATAACTATATTATATATATAACCATTTACAATTTTATATGTCCATATATAATATATATTTCCAATTCTATATAATTATACCCATTTTACATGAACTACATTACCTATAAATAAGTGAACTGATCATGGAATCCAAGGAAACGAACAGTCGTGAATGATAAAACTATATCTTATATCTCACCAAAAAGGCCATAAATAAACATAATAAAATTATTCAATATAAATTAAATTTATAAATGGTTTGTAATTTATTAACTTATTTTCATTATCTAGGACATTAAGGTGAAGTGCAAAACAAATTCGGATATAAGGTCGGGGTTTCTACTAGAACCTTTATTTTTTCATCAGGTAATTATTTCACTATCTTTAATCCAATTTAATTATTATTTATTCTTGTATACTTCTATATTATGTTTTTATATTCCAAAATAATATATCTGCATCCTTTCATATTTAGTTAATTGGAATTACATGTTTTACAAGGTTCCTTTATTAATTATCCCCGATACACAAGCACAATTAAAGGGAATGTCTCGATTTATTACCCATTATCAAGTAACATACAACATTTTTATTAATAAACAATTATTTTTTTAATCACTAATTTCGTTATGAAAAACAATATTCCTTAATTTCTAGTTTTATAAAAATAATTAAGAAAAATAAAAATAAATCTAAAATAAATCTTCTTTTCAAGTAAAATGAGTATTTCTCTCAAAAATTACATGATAATTTAATTAGAGTATTTTCATTTTTCAAAATACTTTTCGTATTTTATTCTATATTGATATTATTATATTATTATTATCAATTACATTATTTTATTATATTTTACTAGACATATATTATGAATGTATCTATATGGTTATATTTCTAAATCATTCAATTTTATGTCCATGTCTTTAAAATGGTTTTTATGAATGTATATGTGTGGTTATTATTGACTTAATTTCTCTTTTTTTGAAAAGGGGTATTTTCGATGTGTCATATAAGGGATATTGATTTTGAAATCTTTTTAAATGTATCTTTTACAAAATTCAAAATGATTTTTTATATATATGGTATGAGAGGTTTCTCCTTATTTCATGACTCTTTATTATTATAATTTATTATTATATACTTTAAAAGTTATATTTGGAGAATATGATTTCATTATTACGTGTGCGGTTTTAAAATTTTTGAAATGATTTTTATGAGAAAAGTGTAGTATGATATATAAATTTGTTCTTATTATGGGTTTAAATGAATTATAAAGAGTTCTATTAATGATATCTTCCTTGAATATTGTTTATTGTGGGTTTATCCCATTATAGATCAAGATATGTTTGGTTTATCACATGTGATTTTTTTAAAATACATGGATTTTTGTGAATAGTAAAACAAGGTAATTTTCCAAAAAGGTTAAATACATTTATTTTGTATTTATAGGTTATGTATGGCTAATGTAAATCCATAATTTATATTTTTCATATATTCATTGATAATTTTAAATCTATCCAAAATCATGAGCCAATATAATAAACAAATGAATTAAATATTCAAAAAAACACCCATGTCCCCCATTGTAACTACCAACCCATCTACTCACACCATCTATGATTTGAGTCCAATCAAACATATTCCCAATAATCTTCAAAAGACATTTCACCATTTATATGATCTTTTAGTCTCATAAACATTACAAAAACAATCCCATAAATAGTTTTTCAAAGAGTATAATTCACAAGGCAAAAATACTCATTATTTTCTGTTATTTCTTTTCAATTTATTTTATTTTATTATCCGACACCCACATCCCATTTCGAAAGAGACATTATAACTATAGTATCATTTATATACTATAATTATATCATGTTACTGAATTATCCATCATCAAACTCCTTTATCACTATCTCTCTCTTATTCTATAAATGAAAATATCTCCCATGATGTGTCAATTTACCAACATCATGGACGATACATCTTCATTTTCCATTAATTCCATCAAAGAAAGGTCATAAAACCATTTTTATGGTTTAAAAACTTATAATATATGTACTATAGCCTATTTAATGTTTTGGAACCATTATATACACATGAGGTTAATTAATGATACAAAATTATTTATGATGATCGAAAAACTACCAAAATAATCTAAATGATTATCAATAATGGCTTCTCTAATGATTCGTCCTCTTACAAAATAAATAAATTAATTATATAACCATTTAATATTTTGGATGTTTATTTATAAAAGATAATTTTAATTATATACAATTATACTCATTTTAGCGAAACATCATTACTTATAAAATAACAAACTGATCTATAAAATCAGGAAAACGTATGCTCCTGGACAATAAAATTAAACTCTATAATTCATCAATAAATTCATAAATTAACATAATATAACTATAATGAATAAAATAAATATATAAAAGGTTATTAATTAATTAATGGATTTAATTTTCTTATCTAGGATATGGTGGTGAAGTGTATATAACATTCAGACATAAGGTAAGGGTTTTCTTCTCGAACCTCCATTTTCATTCAGTTTACTCACTATCTCTCTTTACCCAAATATAATTCTTATTTTTTAGGTATTTATGAAAAATTATATGTTTATGTTTAGAAAAAATATATAAAAATTATTTCAGCTTTATTTTATGGGAATTACATGTCATAGAATGTTCCACTCTCAATTCATCTAGTGACATAAGCCCAATTAATGTGATTATCGAAATTTCATACCCATTTTCAAGTACTAATCATAATCTATTGTTATATTTCATTATTTGTATTAAATAATAAATTTTTTCATGAAAAAATTTATTTTTTCATTACTAGTTTTATATAATCAATTATGAAAAATAAAACGAGTTTTTTCCCACAGAACACTTCTTTTCAAAGTAGAAGGGGTATTTCTCTTAAGAATTACTTGACGATTTAATTAGAATATATTCATGTTTTTCCAAATATATATTGAACATTATTATTTATTTATATTAATATCATATGATTATCATCTAACTTATTTTTTTTAAATTTATTATGAATAGTTTCATTGTGGATGTTTTATCTTGATACAATTCACCGTACTACTTTGAATGGTAATTTATTATGTTTAATGATTGGGTGATGTTATTTACATTTCATGTGTATATGTTTTTTATGTTTAAAATAATTCATGTGTGAAATTCATTAGATGTATTAAGTGATGCTTTGGGTATGTTATAACCCCTAGATGCCTCGGAAGTTCTCATGAGAAAAACATATATAGACTTGGCAGAGGCATTGAAAATTTTCAGATATTGTTTTTGTTAAGGCCTTATCAATTTATTTTTATATATCTAGGCTTAGGAATTGATAGTATGTTTGAAATATACATCATTATGAATTAACTCATTATGATATTAGTTATTGATAAATAATATTATTATTCTACTAGGATAATAACAATGGTTGTTCTTCAGGCGATTGTTTATATGTAATTATTTATTATTATTTTAATGCTACCAAAATAATCTGAATATTATATTTTAATGTAATTTTTTCATTTAGTTATTCACCTTGAATTTTTCTTTATTATTTCCATATGTTACATAACCTTACATATCATCTAAGCTCACCCATTTATTGTATTTTATTTTTCACTCAGATATGGTGTTGAATATTATGAATGATATTCATGGTTAATCTAAGAGTTTTATGGAGTTAAAAATGTAGCTCATATATGGGTTTTCCATTAAATTTGTAATGTAATGTTCATATATATAATTTATATTTCAAAACAACTAAACTGATCAATAATTTTGGATTCTAGTCATGTATCTAGGCTACTGTAATAATGTAAGACACTGGTTCCAGTATACTGATTCGAGGTATTTACAGTTGGTAAAGATGATGTTTAATAGAAACCTTGGAAACTAGATTTAGAATACAATGACTAGAGAACATAACCCTAATATTTACATTAAGGACAAGCATACAGTGACATCCTAATATTTTGGTACGGTAGATATTATATGTGTATTCCTAGAAATACATCCATGTATTTATACTACAACCGGATGTGGTTCTGGAACATATATACCTAGGGGAAATAACTAAAACATGTTTTCTCAGGCCTGACTCAAGGTAACATACTACATTACAATGGTCCTTACTACATACCTATTTTTTCACTCCTATGGAATTTTCTTAGGATAATTCTCAATTTCACTACAAACCATATTGATGGATTTAAATGTTGATATGTCCACAATGAAACCTTGTTTATGATTATGAGATTATCTATGCATAATATTTTAATTTATGTTATGTGTTTTTATAGATTGAGATTTTAAATTATGATTCATAACCAAATTCAGTGTATCCAATTATTTATAAATAGGACATAATGGAAGGAATGAGAACTTTTCAATGCATGTTTCCAATACAAGGATTTTCCTCCATTACAAGATAATGATGTTGGTATAAGTGTTGTGAATGGTGCTAAGAACTTCTTAACTATACTCGGATAGAATACTTGGGATATGAATAATAATCTTTCGTATATAGAGCATCTTGATCCAAAAATAGTAGGAGAAATGTTAGAAACTTTTATGCGACAACAACCTCTATCAATCAATGGGACTACTAACCCATTTTTAGTAGAGCAGTGGGTAAGTTCCTCAGAGAATGTAATTAATTATTTGGGAAGTAATGAAATGGATAATTTTTTCCTGAAATGTTATCATCTATCAAGATATACAGATCAATGGTGGTATCTAATTGAAGAAAAGAGGCATAAGAAATTAAAAATATAAAATAGAGGGACATAAAAAAAATTTCCTAGAAATATATTTTTCCCCGTGAACATCGAGTAGATATGGAGAGAAAATTTTTAAGTCATAAACCAAATGTGGATGAACACATTTCAATGTAAGAATCCAAATTTACATGGTTATAAAAGAACACTATATACTATATATGTAATCCATGGGAAACGACTGATCGATTAATTGATAGTTTAAAACCTTTTTTCTGTGAGGAACTAGTCTCCCAAGATTTTATATCATAATAATATATAGCATCATGTGTTATCAAATAAGGGGCATAATAATATAAGTTTAATGACTTTTAGAGGAAAAAGTGAATAAGAGAGTGGAAGAGGAATTAATGGATAAAGGGAAAAATATAAAAGGTAATTTTCTGACATATGATACTTGGGGAAGGAAACACCCTGGTACAATATTAAAAGGAAAAGGACATTATGACATGCATGGTTGGAAAGTCCATCATGCTTACTATAGAAAATGAAATAAAGAAGAAACCAGTGGTCAATGCTACAATTGTAGGGATATGGGACACTATACTAATTATTTTCTAAATTGTTAATGAAATGTGCCTCAAAAAGGCCAAGGGAGAAATTCTAATCATTTTGGATCACAACTACAGAGGTTGAAGTTTCTAATGATGTGTTTGCAGGTACATTAATCATTTTATAAAACTTATCCAATGATTTATTTTATACTATATGATTTCAATACATTATATAATCCTTTTTTTCTATGAAAATTATACAATATGTTTTATTTAATAAAGTAGTTTTTTGTCAAAACTTATAGGTGATGTTTCATTTTAATGATGATATGTTAGTCAATCTCCTTTATGAAACATAAATGTGATTTAGTTACTGACAGTTTCATCAATCCAATGACTAAATTTAATATATAACTCAATATATACTATCATTAAAAATATAATGTGAAAATATATTGCAAGAAAATTGAAACTATGATTTTTTAGGATGGTGTGGAACCCCTTATATTTAGAAAAAAAACATCATCATTTATTTATTATCCAGATCATTTTTTCAGTATCACTTCAAAATGAAATTGTTCGGGTGGAAGAGAAAAAATAATTTGTAGATCTTCAAATTGAATATAAACCTATTTTTAAAGAATATATTGATGTATTTATAGAGAATTTACATGGAAATCCTCCATAGTTGGAAATATAGTTCTCTATTGATTTAATTCCTAGTGAAATACCTATATCAAAGACTCCTTGTATAATGGTCACTAGGGAATTAGTATAACTAAAGAAAAAAATAGTGGAATTGAGTGATAAAGGATTTATTCACCGAAGTGTTTCTTCGTAGGGAGACAGTATTATATTTTTAATGAAAAAACATAGATCTATGATGTTTTCATTGATTATAGAAATATAAATGCTCTTTTAATAGAGAAAAATTATCACATACCACACATTGATTATTTATATAATCAAAATCATGGAGATTAGTACTATTTTTTGATTGAACGTCAATCTTAATATCGAAAATATTTTGCGAGGAAAGAAGATATTCTAAAAACAACATTTCAAACTAGTTATGGGCATTATGGGTTTATTGTAATGGAATTTGGTCTTACGAATGCACCCGTTGTTTTCATTGATATAATGAAATTATGTTCAAGTAATATATTGATTTCCTTTTTGTGGTATTTCTTTACTATATATTAATATAATCTGAATCCTAAGAAGACCATGACCGTCACTTATAAACTACTATAAATATTTTCAAAGGAAATGAAATACATGGGATTTTTAGAAAGTGTGAATTATGGATTCAATCAGTTTCTATTCTTGGCTATATTGTCCCTAATGATCGAATATTATTTGATCCAACAAAAAAAGTATTTTCAATAAATGCATAAACCTACAAAAATAACAGAGTCACATAGTTTCGTTGGTTTAGTAGATTATTATCCATATTTTTTTTAGAAATTTTATCAATTAACTAACCTATTAACCAATATTACTGATAAAGGGGTTATTTTTATTTGGTAAAAATAAAGTGAATAATGTTTTGAGGAATTAAAGTGAAAATTAGTGACTGATTCGATCCTGACCCTACCATCAGTAAATGGTGCGTAAGTGATTTAATATGATGCATCAAAGATTTTACATCGATGTGTCCTTATGTAGAATGAAAGAGTTATTGCTTTCATTTCATGGTAGTTAAAATCTCATTAATGGAAATATCTAACTCATTTTCTTTAGTTAGTAGTTTTAATATTTTCTCAAAATATATTGCAACACAATATCAATGGAGAACGATTTGAGATATATAAATATCACAATATCATGAAATATATATTCTTATATAAAAAAACCAACATGACGAAAAGTATATGGATCGAGATACAGAAGGATTATTATTATTCAATATAATGTCACAGTGGAAAGGAAAATAAGGTTGATAATATATTATGTAAGAATGAACATGGAGTTCTAAACTAAAAAATGATTAATAAAGACCCTATGTACACTTTTCTAGTAAACATGGATATGGTAATTATGAAGGGAAGTGAAACATAATTACATTTTTAATTAGTTTCCCAACCTTGTATATAGGAATGAATTTAAATTTCTCAGTCTGATGATGATATTATTTAAAAGAAAATTAATGTTGTGAATGATGGGAAGTTTTCCAGACTTCAAGTGTGAGTATGAAATTCAAAAATTTAAGAGGAGGAATTTTTTTTCCTCTTACCTGAGCTGAAAATAGATTTACTGGATGATTACCATAGTTATAATTTCTCTATACACCCTGGTAGAACTATGGTGTATAGATATTTGAAGGAATGTTTATGGTGGGATAACATGAAGTATGAAATTGATAATTACTTATCAAGATGTTTAGTATGTCTATAGGTGTAGGAGGAAAGAAAATATCCTAGGGGAGTCATGATACCACTACCTATTCCTATATAGAAATCAGAGGACATCACCATTTTATATTTTCACTGGATTAGGAAAAACTCTATTAAAGAAGGATCCATTATGGGTGATTGTTGATTGAATTATCAAATATGTACATTTCCTCACTCCATGAGAGTATTTTACACTTGATATCCTTACATGGATCTATATTAATGATGTTTTATGACTATATGGATAAAATATCTCATTTATTTCTGATACTGATTCATTATTTACATTGAAATTATAGAAAAATATTCAGAAATAATTGGATTCTGAGCATCATCTCAGTACAACTTATCACCCCCAAATAAAGGGTCTGTAAGAAAGGACAATACAATCTTTAGAATACGTATAGATATAATGCTCTCTTGACTTTTGAGGTTTGGAGGATTATTATTTATCTTTTTTGAAATTTTCTATAATAATATTTTCTATTAAATTATTGAAATAGACTATATAAATCGATGTATAGAATGATATTTCATACACCATAATGTTGGTTATAAGTTTGTGAAATTTATCATGTAGGCCCAAATCATAAAGAGTAAAAAATAGAAAAATAAAAAATTATTCAAAACCATATCCAAGGATCTAAAATTACGAAAAATAGTTCTTCTTATAATCAATAAAGGAATTCAAAATATAGGTTGGAGTTCATGTTTTCTTAAATGTACCGACATGGATGGGTGTTATATGATTTTGGAAGAAAGGGAAATTAATCCCTAGATACACTGGTCCTTTTAAAATTTTATATAGAATTGGAGTTTTATATTATCAATTTTAAACTCTGTATAGCCTTTCTAATGTATAAAATGGGTTTCACATCACTTTTCTAAGAATATACATGCCAGACAGAACAGGTGTACACACTTCTGAAGTAATATAATTAGAAGCTAGATTATCTTACTCTGAAGATCCTACCAAGATTCTGGACACTAAAGAAAAGTTGATGACGAATCAGATGAGTCCGTTTGAAATGTTACATAGTAGATATCATAAAATTTAATAGGAGGTGTGGCATTCTGAGGAACATATGATAAAGAACAAACCAAATCATTTTATGAGATGAAATTATAGAAATTTTGAGGATAAATTTTTTTGTAGGAGAGGACAATGTAATTACCAAGAAATATATCATTTAATTTTACATTATTATGATAATTTCAAATAGGATAAATCACATAAAATAACATATATAACATAATAAAAACATCATATGTAATTAATGAATTAAATATGAGGTAATTGTTGAGGTTGTGGAACCTAAACCGATGAAAAATTTAGTTGAGAGTGGAAATAGTAATATAACCCTTATGAATATTAAATGATATAAATGAATAGTAATCTCACCTAGGATAGAATAAAAAAAATTTAGACATCTTATAAATAAAAGTATGATATAATTATATCATATTATAGGTAATTAAATATTTTAAAAATTACTGATTAAGTGTTGGTATTTTTAAATATCATAAATATTTTATTAAACATTATAATTAATATAATTATTTAAAAATAATAATTTTCATAAAATTTATTTGAAAATAAATATTTTTTTCTTATGATTTTAATGAAATTTTATGCGACCTTAGTTAAATTTCTAGTGTTATAAAATTACTTATAAATTTAAAATATATAATTTAGGAGTAAATGATTGAATTAATTAAAAACAAATTTATCATATTTATAAAATAAAAATATAATAAAGTCAATTTTTGGAATTCTACACATTGAAAAAATGGTTATTTGGAATTTTTTTTATTTTTTAATAATACATTATTTTTGGAGAATAATTAAATATGAAAAATTATGATAAATGATAAATACATGAATAATTGAGTCATAGTTGATGTATGGATGATTTAAGCCCATAATATCAGACAATAATTAATTTTTATAATATATTAGATGATAATTATCATTCTATTCATACACTAGAGGCAAAATAATAAAAAAATGAATAAAATATTCAAAAAACACCATTCTCCCCCACTATAAATACCAACCCTTCTCCTAGCACCTTCCAAACATTGACCCTTCTCAAATTTCTACCCAATAATCATTCATAGACCCTTTCCAAAAACTATTATCTCTTTCTAGCCTTAATAGAAAAAAATTAATACCTATAAGGAGGTTCTCAAGGTGGAGAATTCAAGAAGTAAAAATCCACTTTATTTTCTTTTGTTTTCTTTTCAGTTTATTTTATTTTCGTATCTTTCACAAACAAACCATCTCTGAAGAAAAATGTTAACTAAATTATAATTTATTTATAGTAATTATGTCATTATAATGGAATATCCTTCACCAATTTTCTTTATCATTATCTCTCTCATTTTATAAATGAAACAATCTCCCAAGATGTGTCAATTTACTAACATCATGGATGATGCATCTTCTTTTAACATTAACGCCTTCAAGGATGGTCATAAAACAATTTTTTGGTTAAAAAAATCATAATATATGCATTACATCATATTTAATGGTTTGAAACCATAATATACACATGATTTTAATTAATGAAGAAAAACTAGTTGTGATGATCGAAAAAGTTAAAAAAATTATCCAAATTATTATCACTAACAACTTATCTAATGATTCATACTCATCACAAATAACCAAAAGACTTGTATAACCATTTAATATTATGTATGATAATCAATACCATATAATTCTTATTCAAGATAACTATACTCATTTTACATGACCTTTATTACTTATAGACCAACAAATCAATCCCGAAAACCAAGAAAACAAATACTCTTGAATGTGAAATTAATCTCTATAACTCATCAATAATTCCATAAATGAACTTAATAAAAATATAATGAATCAAATCCATATATAAAGGGTTATTAACTAATTAAATTATTTTCTATGATAATCCATGACATTATGGTAAATTGTAGAACATATTTGTACCTAAGGTAAGAGTTTTCTTACTAAACCTCCATCTTCATTTGGGTTACTCATTATCTCTTATTACCCAAATATAATTATAAATTATTTTTGTGTATTTATTATAAATTTAGAGTTTATTTTCCAAAAACATAAATCTAGGACATTTCATCTTTTTATTGTGGTAATTACATTTTTACAATGATTTCTTTTCCATTATTCATGTTACACATGTCCAATTACAAGGAACATTGAAATTTATTTCCCATGTCCATGTACCATCGATAATTTATTTTAAGTAACCACTATTTTTCTAAAATCACTGCTCTAATCACACACAGAAATTAATGCTATTATATATACAATTATGACAAATAATGATGAGTTTTTTCAAAATAACTCTTTTTTGAAATGTAAAAGGGGTATTTCTTTAAAAAAATTCCTCAATGATTTTATAAGACTATTCTCGTATACTTTAACACATTTTTTGAATTTTATTCCTTATTGGAATTTATATATTATGATTATAATATAAAATATTTTATTAAATGGTTTATGAACAATTTGACTATGGATGTGCTATCCTGATACCATTCATCATACAACTATGAATGGTTAATGATTATGTTTATAGATTGGGGAAAGATATTTACATTTGATATATATACATTGTTTATTTTTTACCTCATTTATATGAGGAAAACATTTTACATAGTAAGTGATATGTGGGACCTTATATACATTATTGATACATTGGTAGGACTCATGAGATAATACATAGACTTGTCCAAGGCCTTTCCCATTATTAGATATGTTTTTGGCCTAACCCTTAACCATTAATTTTCAAATGTCTAGGATGAGGCCTCAACTGTATGTTTCAGATGTCCAGCATTATGCATTCCCTCATTATGATATTAGTTATAGATAAATCATGTGATTATTAAACTAGTAGAATAGCCATGGTTATGGTTTTATAAAAAAATATATAAACATACTTATTAAATTACTAATTGAAAGGAAATATAAAATTAAATTTCACTAGAAACAACCATAACTCCTATATTATCCTTGTAAGTCATTCATAATTTTCATCTTCGTATCCTGGGAAAAAATAAAACATATGATATGGGTGAGATATTATACTCATTAATGGTAACTAATACAAAAAAAGATAATATAAACAATAAGGCATTGTAGATGAATAAAAACACATGCCATTTTAACATAAACATGCAATAATATGGTATGAATAAAATTTTAATAAATAATTCTATAAAAATTATCCCATGTGAATGAAACTTAACCATGAATATTCTAATTGTCCTATGTTCCCATGGATTATTAATTACCAATATTATAATAGGGGAATTCATAATTCAGGATATCTAAAACACACCATCGAGGGAATGGCCTAGACATATGAAAATAAATAGTTTAGTCCTTGTCCAAAACCATATCTGAAAATTAGAAAGCCCTCGGCGAAGTCCATATCTATTTTGTCTCAGGAGAACTACCTATGCATTGAAGAACTATATAGGGCCCCACTAATCACTTAATAAGTCTAATAAATTCCATATATGAATGGTGTTAGACATAAACAACATATATATATATATATATAATTTAAATAACTTCCACATTCTGTAACTTACGAAAATAACCATTCAGAGTAGTATGGTGAATGGTATCAAGATATCACATCCTAAGTCAAACTATTCATAATCAATTTAATAAAATATAGAAGTTGATGATAAAAAAATATAAATCTAAATAAATCATAAAATTCAATAGATGTGTTAAATAGTTTAAAAAACTCTAATTAAGTCATTAAGAAATTCTAGTGATAAATACCCCTTTTACTTTTCAAATAAGAGTTCTTTTGAAAAAATTCATTTTTATTTTTCATAATTGTTTTTATAAAAGCAGTAATGAAAAATATAATTTTTTAAAAATATTTGTTATTTTATAAAAAAATTGGTTTCTTCCAAAATATTATGGGTGTTACTTGAAAATGGATAAGAAATTAAGATGTTCTATTTTTTTAGTCTTAGGTAGTGGAAAACATTGATAAGGTAACCTTTTAAAACATGTAATTCCCATAAAATAAATATTAAAGGACCTATATATATGTTTATAGAACATACAAACATAATTTATATGAAATTAAAAAAAAAGGTGAATTGTGTTAAGGTAAAGAAAGAGAAAGAGTAAACTAAATGAAGTAGAGGTTCGGGAAAAAAACCTTACCTTATAACTGAATATGTTATTCAATTTTACTTAATGCCATGGATAATCAAATAATATCAATTAATTAAATATTTAAAATCCATATATATATTTATTTTATATATTACAATTTTCTTACATTCATTTATTTCTTCATTCAGGAGTTATTGAATATAATTTCATCTTTTAGGGGCATTCGTTTTCTTATATTTTATGATTAGTTTATTTTTTTAGGAGTAATAATGTTCCTTTAAAATAAGTACAATATTAAAAAATTGAAATTATATTTTATTAATTAAAATTAATAATATTAAATGGTTATAAAATTAATTTATTTAATTTTCATGAGGATTAATAATTAGATAAGTCATTAGTGATAATAGTTTAGATTGTTATTGCTGTTTTTCTATGAACACAACTAGTTTTGTCACAATAATTAACATAATGTGTTTATAATGGTTCTTCAAAATTGAATTTAATTTAATAAATATATTATAATTTTTTTGGATGATAATATATTTATGACCATATTTGAAGTTGTTAATGGAAAATAAAGATTCATCTTCTATGATGTTAATAAATTGACACAAAATAGTCAATGTTTTCATTTATAAAATAAGAGATAGAGAGAGACAGAGAGAAATGAGTTTGATGATGGTTATCAAATTAACATGATATAATTATATTATATAATTTATTCTGTAGTTATCATGCCTCTTTTTATAACGAATGTGAGGGAAAGAAATGAACATAAAAGAAATTTAAAAGAAAATAAATGAATACAATGAGGATTTTTCTGCATGAATTATCCTCCTTGAGAACCTATTTAAATGGATTTGTTTTTATTTTATGATAAAAAATATTTCTCTTGAACATGGTTAATGGGATTGGAACGATTATTGGGAATAAATTTGAAAAGTCTCAAAACTTATAAGGTTTCAGGAGAAAGGGTGGTGAGGGGTTTTGTTTATAGTGGGGGAGAAGGGTGTTTTTTGAAAAACAATTAACTTTTTTTTATTTTGGCTCAGGATTATGAATAGTTTTAGAATTATCACGGATTATATTAAATAATTATGTATATTTTTATATTATGAGATTATATCATCCATACATCACCTATGACTCAATAATCAATGTATTTAACACATCTTATAAATTATCGTATTTTACTACTCACCAAAAAATTATCTTATTTTAAAAAAATACCAAAAATTATTCCTAACAATTTTTTGTGGTGTATGATTAAAATATGGAATACATTTTATGAATGTAATTTTCTATATATGAGAAATTTAAATTTTAATTAAATAAATCATTTACTTTAAAAATACAGATTTTTAATTTATAATTGATTTTACAACGCGATTGAAAATTAACTAAGTTCCCATAAAATTACCCTAAAATCATAAGTCAACAAAATATTAATTTATGAATACATTTTATGAAAAGAATTTTTATTTTAAATCATTTTATTTGTTATAAAATTTTAATTAAATATTTATGACTTACAAAATTTCCAAAACATAATTAATTATTTATACAGTGCTCATTTACATAGAATATGATTTAATTATATAATTAGTTAAATTATAATATTTAAAAATATTATTTATACTTTCATGGGTGATGTTACTACTCATTTGGTTGATTTACTATTCATAATGGTCATATTACCTAATCCTATATTCATGTTATGTTATCATCAGTGTATATCCCCTAACTTCTAGAAATACTTCTTATTTCATAAATTATTTATTTATAAAGTTTTTATGGTTTTTTATAAGTGAATATATGTGATTTATCCTATACTAAGTAATCATAAAAAAGTAAATTTCATTGATAGAGTTATCGTTCATTACAACTACTATGTATATATAACCAAAATATCATTTATTACCATAACACCCAATATAAGGGGTGTACATTCCTTAAGACCTTTTGAATGAATACATGTGAGATTACTTTGGTTTTGGATGTTTCCTATATGTAATTTCTACATTCTAACAAAGGATTTAGTATATCCCTAATGTTATTTTGGATTCTGAGGATACTTCTTAGCATTTGGACTTAGATATTGACATATGTGGGATTACCCTTATTATTCCCCGGATCCAATGGGGAAATATCTTATTTTAATTAATTTTATATTACATGGGATTTGAATTTTAAGAATATTTTGAATTTCCAGTTTCTTACTTAGGATATAGTGTTTTCAAATATAGGTGTCCTTTGATATTCCTTATAACCTTGATTATATTGGGATATTGATAAGAAGATACCTAGGATTGGTTGGATGTACCTGATATGTATGGGATGCCTGGGTAACACATAATATCCAACATGTTTGAATAATTACTGTGTATAAACTCATATTCAACTTGAATTCCTCATATAGATAGAATTCATAGAAAAATCCCCTGATGAATCCACTAAATTCCATTCATTAATATAATACCCATGGAAATCATCCAAGGAATAAACATTGAATCTACAAATATTTGATTTCCTTGGATTATTAATTAATAATTGAAAATGAAGATTGATACTATTAGAATTCCTTTGAGAAGCTCTTTGGATTCAGTTTACTGGATGATACTATGAATTTACTAGGATCAACTCCTTTAATTGGTAGTTATGTATGGTAATATTTTTCAAGTCTATATCTTGTTATTAGAGACACACCAGAACTAGATGAAGTAGGAATTATATTTTGATACTAGTTCTGAGAAAGAACCTAGTACCCATATGCGGATGGTTTGACATTTTTAGAGACAATCTATCACTAGAATAAGAAATTATTGGTGGGTTTTAAGGTGGTCTCGTTATAAACTAATGATTATAGAATTATGTATTTAGTTTCTATTTGTTATATTCAAAAATTTTGTTTGGAATGATAACTATTTCTTGTTAAATTTTCATGAAGGATCATATACATGATCATGATAGCATTATTTATTTTTGAGGCATTGGAGATTTCATATTGGGTCATTCGATTCACCACCTACATGATTACATGGCCTCAGTTTTGATACATGTGAAAAGAAAAGAACATTTTCTCTAAGAAAATATGTACTTGTTGGAGTTGGACACATGTAATACGTATGGAATATTTTTGAGGATAATATTCAATAAATTAGGATATTTGTGTTGGTCTGGAATCAATTTTCTTCTATTTTTAGTTATTATTTATCATGCATTGGACAATGTTCCTTAATTTTGTCTATATATATAATTTATATATATTTTTAACTCCTATTGATACTCTATTTTTATTTTATGTGTCATATAGAATGATTTTCTATATTATATTATGGACTATAAGGTCATGTGGGGATCTCGTTTTATATCTGTGGGTTTTTGGGAAGTCTGTTATATAGATAGATTGTGCTGAAATTTCATTGGTTTTGGGAAATACCCATGATATTTATAATATAATTCATAGTCTTCCCATGATAATTTTTGGTCCTCATTGTGATTTAGAAAAAATTTTCATATGGATAGGTATACTTGAGGTCATATAACATCCCTGTATAGGTTTCATTCAAGAGGTCTTGGAAGGAATGCAACCATCACTGTTAAAAAAAACTAAAATCATGTCAAATCCTAAAATCCTAATAAAATTTCCATGTAAAATGAATAAAATAGATTCCTTGTTGACAAATTAATTTTTATGGATTTATTATGTATATTTTTCTCGATTAATCACATATAAACAAATATCAAAGAATTAAATAATTAAACAATTATATGAATGAATTCTAATTTTCTCTAGAAAAAATTGTATTAATTAAACCCAAATTTATCTCCACATAAATATATTATTCATTAAAATAAAATTTATTTTTATAGAATTATTGGGGTTCAACATGATTCCCATGTAATATAAATAATAAATAAATGGAATCAATAAGAATAAATATAATTTTTGTCTATAACGAGGGTGACATGGTTTGTATTTTTGGGGTTAACCTGGAAAATAAATTTGTTATAAGAAAATGATAAATGATCCATTTATGTAAAATATGAATAAAAAATAACATAAGAAATTGATATACCTATGAATGTGTAATGTAACTATTTTAATATTTGAACTCATTTTAAAATGGTTTGTTTGATGACTTTTATGTTTTGAATTATTTCATAAAAATGACTATTTGATATATTATATAAAGGAAAATGATGGGTATCTTAATTAAAGGGATGTGGTATAGGAAAAGGGAAAAAATTATTTCGACTTTAGTGATTTAAATAGAATATAACCTGGAATATTTCATGTGTGATATGATGATCCTCAAATTTTATAATGATATGGACATAAAATATGAAATGAGGAACTTTTATCAATGACATGATAAGAAATGAATTTAGTTTTAATTATTTCTATATAGATTAACTGGAATTGAAAAATATTGGAAGTATTATGATTGTTATTATTTTTAATGTTGATTATTATATTATTCGATTACAAGTAATAAAATAAATAAGTTATTCATTTTTTGAAAAGTATAATTACTTATGAAATGAAATGGTTGTGATGTTTAGATGAAGGATATCACCAGGAATAAATATTTTTATGTGATTAAGACATTTTAACCATATTAAATGGAATTATGATCTAGAGTTAAAGGGATGGAATTATGTTTAATAGGGTTAAGAGGAATTTGACCTAATTTTATAAAACTGAAATCATTTTCACCAATAGTCCAAGGCTATCAATCCAAAGTCTTGGTGATGAAATTTTTATCACTAGGGTCCATGGTATATTGATTTTGAGTTATATTGATGAAATAACTATATATATGTGTGGAATGAGCTATTGAGATATAACTATAGTGATAGAATCATCATAACTAAAATCTATAAGATATTGAGAAGAATATGGAGTAATGGGGTCATTAATTATATGGATCATGGGATATTGTGATGATATTGCAGTTACTTACAATCTACATGGAATAAAGGGAATAATGGTATCCTCTTAATATTTCGAAGAACTAAAGCTTTAATTGATATTCTATAGAAATTATTTTGTACTGGAGGCTGAAGTGATTGTTTCTAGATTTATATGGTCATTCCGATTTAGTGGTATTATGTGATGCAAAAAAACTGTGTTATGATATGTAATTTAACTTCTATATAGTGGTAGTATAATTCTGATGAATTGAGTTATGATCTATTAGACATTCCCAAGTTTGGAAGAAATTATTTATTTTATAATTTTCAATTATGTGGTATTTTTCCATCATTGTTTCATGAGATGCAGAATAATTAATTTTATTTTGAGTTTGTTTTATTTTTAAAATCTTCATACAGTGGAATTGGTCATGTGTTCTATTATACATTTTAATTTTATTTCAAATGAAATTTTTTTTGTTTATAAATTAAAATATATATATATATTATTAAATGTATTCAAAACAAAGAGTTACATAGATTCATTTGGTGATATCCTATTTTATAATTCATTCTAACTCAATGAATTTTCTATTTATTTCATGTGAATATAAACATTTCATGTATGTTTAGTCATATTTTTTATAGAAGGTTGGAATTAATTTTGACCAATTTATACATTATGTCTAACAACCCTAGGTCACTAGTATGTAGTTATTTTGAATTATTTTATTAATTCATTTTTTTTCAAAAAATTTTTACTGAGAGTCACAAAAAAATTTCAAAAATGAGAAAATAATATATAGATAATTTCTAGTTACCATTAGTGTAAACTTTTCACCCACGATATGTGAATGATGATAGGTAATTAAATAGAAAAAATGAAAATTTGGTTTATATTTTAAAAAATTTGATATCCAACCCATTTGAGAACCTAGTGTCTCTATAATCAAGAGTATTATTTGTGCATAGATTCACAATCCATGTGTCTAATCACTGTTAATTGAACAAAAATTTATATGTGAGTTTCCAAATACTCCCATATTTAATTTTAACACACTTTTACCTTCCCCTATGTCATTATAATCCCATTAAAACATCTAGCATTGAATCCATATCCTCTAAAAAATTTATGGCATCTCTTCCTTGATTTAAAGAATAGTATCCATGGTAATCCATTATTTAATTTTCAGTTTCCTTTTATCTTTACGTATTTATCATTTTAGCTATACATTTCACTATTATATATCGGTAATTGGTGATTGTGTACAATTTCATGTCTGTGGATGGTTTAAAATTCATATTTTCTTATTCATAAAGTCTTTGAGTCTCCCTTTTTCTCCAATACTGGAATATATAAGCAATGAAATAATTTAACAATTGAATTATTTTATTTGAATTTATATAATCACCTTTTTTTGGGAATATCAATGATACCTGAGTTTTCTAAGCATTTTATATAATATTATTATCGTAAGAATTCATTTCAAATGATTTTATAATTTTTCTTTGTGTTTTTTAGGATTGGGATTGATAAAGTTGGAATTTTAAATCTCTTATATATGATATTCATAAAATATATATTTTTATCACTATAAAAGGTTTTCTAAAATACATAATGGGATATTTTGGATTTATGTAGATTTTCATAAGAGGTTTCAAAAGGATACTTTTTTATATAACTGATTATTCATGGTTTTGCAAGGATATTCTATATATTTTCACTTGTTTGTATTTAAGTCTATTTTATTATAATATTCATTATTGATTAATATTTTCCATTATTGTTTTACATTGATTATTGAAGATGGATTATTTTTTGTTACACAATGAGACCCAGTTCCGGATGGGTTACCCATGGGAACCATGGGTAGTTGGAAGGGTCATGCTAGTCATGTGCTTCACTGTAATGTCCGGACATGATAGATTCATACACAAACTAAGTTTTAAGACTTGTTACACTAATGAACCACCATTATGTTTCTATAAAAATGATCTATTAGACAATTATAAGGATATTTCGATGTTTGAGTATAACATGGTTACTATAGTATGACAAGAGTTAAAATATTTTAGGTCCTTTGTAATCTTTTTTAATTAATTTGACATATAGTTAGAAATCCAAGTTATTATATATGCTAGATACGACATCTGTGAGTCATTAATTTCCATTGATATGATTATTTATTAAGTTAATTTTTATTAAATATTATATACACAATAATTCTGATTAAAATAATTTTCTTAGTTCTCTAAAAAATGGTGTATATTTTTTTATTTATTTAGATGAAACTGAATGAATATTTATATAAGATGTATCTCGAACAAGTACCAATGGTTTTTGCTATGAAATATATTTCAAAGATTCATGGTTGTATTCCATGGATATTTTTCACCACACTTCTCATACAACCACAGGGTTTATGTGGAACCTATGTATTTTGATACTAGAATTCGAAAAGGATCCAAATCCTTTAGTGACATATCTTGATGACTTATCTCTTATTTTTGGAAATGTTTATCAGATTGTCCCCAAGAAACACATTGTGATTGATCATGTAGAGGATTTTTGATGAACCTACCGTGGTTTTTTGGGTTTCCTAGGTAACTAAAATATCAATAACTTATTAATTTTTGGTAATCATATGTATTACTATTTCATGTACTTTAATCTATGTTATGTTTACTTGTTATGGGTTAATGTTGTCTTGTATATTTTCTTTAAATCATGTTTTGTTTGAATCAATTTTATTGAAATAGTTCATTCATTAAGAAATAATATCCAATTTATAGATACATAAAAATGGATTAAATTATGTGATTCAATGGATTTCAAGTGTGAATGGCAGCCCAGAAGGTTATACTTAATACCCTTAGAACATTTCTCTATCCTTCGGTGATTGGTAACATGGATTGAACCACATAGTGTATATTTTTGAGTGAAATATCAGGTTGATATTAGAAAATTACTTAAAAATAGTATTTGAGATTGGTTAATATTTTTGATTTAATGGTCGATTAGAGGTGGGATCATAAATTCTTGAGAGTTTGTATGAGGATGATTTAGTCCAACTCTTCTTCATGCTATGACTCATGTCATTATGGGGGTTGGGGAATATTAATTCAATTTTAGCCAATTATTTATGTATTTCAAATATTTTTTAACATAATTTATTTATATAATATGTTATTTGGAATATATTATGACTTTTTTTGTGAAATATCAAGCATTGAGAGTAAATGAGAAGAAATCCCTTTTATGCAAGGCTAGAGTGAATGATCTAGAAAACCAGGTAAAAAATGAATCACATTTAAAATACCTTCTAGGTCCACATACCTAGTTATAACATGTTCTCCCAAACCATAAAGAGTGGTAATACATTGAATAATTTATGGTTTCAGACCTTTATTTTTTAGGTTCTTATTGATTATTGTGTTATCTATTTATGAGAATCTAGGTGGTTTTATTGATTTATTGATGATATTTTGAGATTAATTATGTATTTATTGTGTTCTTTGTTTCATGTTTTATAAATCATACCTCCCAAATAACTCTAGTGAAGTATAGAGTCTGATTTTTGTAAACTTATACCCAGGTAAACCCTCATGTAGATCCCATTCACATTGAGTTGATCATTATAACTATTCAATATCTCATATTAGAAGGTGAGAATGATGAAGCTTGATAAGTGGATAATGATACATAGTTAACAAAGAATAATTGACCTTACTTGCATGGTTATCAAGGGTCCTAGGAACTTGAAGAATTTATATAGAAGATCAAACATATATGCAATTTACATCAAATAATTTACGCTTCTAAGAAAATGTTTTCCACACAAACAATGAAGAAACATTTTGAATGTGGATGAAGTATGTCAATTGGGGAAAATACACATTTGGACCTCACATAGTTCATGTTTATGGGGATATTAAATTAGTAGTTTTATCTAGAAAATTTAAAGATGGAATTGAATAAATACTTTATGACCCTGAACTAGGGTGATCAATGTATTATGAAATATGACAGTCAGTTTTTTGAGTTGGTCTATTTTTCTCCTAGGATTCAATTGATTGATTACCAAAAGGCATAATAGTTTGGCCTATTCTTGAATCCTAAATGTAGATAACAGATTATAATGTTTTTACCAATAACATTTGTTCATGTAGTCCATTTGGCACCAATCTTTGAAACTGATATAGTAGGGAAGGCATGGTTGGGTTACTCCACCATTACTATAGCTGGAAGATGGAGTTATTCATATAATAAAAAGATGAATCATGTCCAATATCAAAGAGATAGTAGTGAGATTTTCAAAAAAACCGCATTTCCCTTGATTTATTAAGGTGGATATATTTGGTTTCAATATAATATTGAATGTATGATGATGATAATATCAATTTCCCGAAAACTCTAATGAATTTTCAATAATATATGAAATTGGTTCAACTATATTTCTTCTATAAGAATATATATATAGTTCTAAAATTTGATATTCTTATACTGGAGACTCCCATGTGAAGTATAATTCATCAAAATTTTAAGTGTATTGCCCTTTGATATAAGAGAATTATAGTTAGATGGGGAGTGGTCTCAATTATGCTCTGAAATTTCATAATGAACATAAATATATATGATTATATATAGTTGATAATATACCTAAATTTATAATTTGGGCTAGTGACCATCCAATGTATTGTGATTATTTACTATTCAATGTTCATGTATTTATTTTACATTGGTGGATCTTAATCTTGCATATCTTATAATATAATTTTTTTATTAAATATATTATCTCACTTGATTCCATATGTGATAGACCTTTTTATGCCTTCAATAATGATGAAGTAAAGGTGATACATGTTTCCTTAGTGGAATATAAAAATTTGTATTTTTTGATATCATCTAGTAGTTTTTTATTCTTAATTTGGATAAAATTGACTATATTTTTTCGATGTACTTGATGATCAGTACCAAATATCAGATTGATTTCTATCACTATACGGTTATTCTATATTCTCTTGAAATAAATACTAACATCTACCAAATTAATTGAGATCTATTATCTGGCAGGGAAACAAAAATCATCCCAAATATTTTATCTATATCATTTCGTATATCAAACATATACATAAATGTTCTTGATGGGTGTTCAGAGGGTTAAATTGTGGATAGGTATATCAAGGTCTGTAATAATATTTATTTAGGTTTTACTAGAGAATATGGTATAATTATCTACTGATTTTTATCCCAATTTGATTCTCATATCCTTAACATCCTATCATATGGCTCCTTCTAGCCTAATGGAGTTGAAATTTTAACTAGAAGATCATTAGATAAAATGGTTTAGACATCCATTCATGTCACTCTGAGTATTAAAATATATAATTACAAATTATCTATATGGATCTATTTGACCATTCATTGATTATTGGAAGAATAATCAATTTACAATAAATAATAAGTAAGAGTTGCCTCATATTGATGATATCTTTGATCAAATCATGGGACAAATGTTTTTTTAATGTAAACCTCAGATCATATAGCACTGGCTAAGTGTAAAGTAAAAATAAATTCTTAATATTTCATTTAGTAGTTTTTTTGGTATTATTTATATCTTTTAATTTTATTTTCTATTATTAATTCTCATGAAGTATTTATAGATATAGGATTCCTTGTCATTCACTTGTACATCAACACCTATTTCATGATGTTCGTATATTATATCCTAGTTTAGTCAATGATAAAAGAGAATCATGATCATTATTTAATTTTTGTTTTGATATCATTGAGTTATCAAATTATTTATTCGAATTTTTCTATGTTCTAGTTTTGGATTTAGTAAGTGTCATTTATGGGACATGAAGTATATAAATTAGTTATCTCTTTGGATCCTAAGAATATTCTAGAGTTAATGTATTTATTAATCATAGATATTGTGTTTAAGATTTTCCATTTTTTGGTCTTATCTAGATATTATAGGTACATTGTTTTATACTTTTAAAATGTACCCTTTCCCCTCATTTTATTGATTGAGAACGAGTGATATTTGAATGGGATGAGAAGTGTGAGAAGATTATATTGGAGATAAATAAAATATTGATATATATATTGGTATATAATCTTTGTGAACCCAATGAAGGAAAATTAATATCATTTATTTCCTAATGTATGTATCTGGGGTGTGTTAGGATTCTTCATGACCATGTAGTGTCATATAACTCCCCCCAGTTTCTCCCACACGAATATAACCACCATGTCCACGAATAGAATTAGCTACAATGATGTATGCACTAAAAACATGAACCACAATCTCTAACAGGGGATGATCATAATTTATACTGATAATTGAAGTATAAAATACATATTTTACTACAGTGACATGAATATCTGGCAGAGACACTAGAATGAGTTTGTTTAGATGCATGGATTTGATTAGGATTATACCCTATGAAATGAGAATATGGTTTTAGATTCCTTGACATACATTTTACTGAATTGGGTGGTGGGAGAATGTAAGAATGAATATAATTTTTTGATTCTTTTTCCAAAAATTCAACTACATGTAATATAATAATAATATTAGTATAATTGGCTAGTGTGAATGTCACACTTCTTTAGATGATCAAAATATGAAAGAAGAAGTCAGTAACTCATATTGTTGACATATATGTATCTTTCTAAATGATGGGGATAAATTATTTGATTGGTGGTGGTATAATAATTTGTTATACCCCAATTATAGAGTGCTTAATTTCAATTAAAACCGTGTTAGTTTTTCTTACATAAAAAATTATACTACAATTAAAATTTTGTTCATTAACGTAAAAATTTCAACACAAAATGAAATGCATTAATATATTTAAAAACGAAACATAATTTTTTAAAAAAATATAAGGAATAAAACCACATGTAAATACAAATAAAAAAATGAAATATTCCACATCTTAATATTCCTTGAGAATCATACCACAAATAATCACTATGAAATAAATATGATAAGTTAAAAAAATAAAACAATTTTATAAAATATAAATAAAAAGATAATATGTATAATTTTCATGAAGTCTGTAAGGTTATATATAGGAATGTAATATTGAATTTACATACGTGGCCATTAGGATTATGTGGGTGTTAGGATTATGAAACCATTGGGATTATATAGACATTTACAACATTAATAGAAAAATGAACATTTAATGAGATAAATTATAAATTTCATATAGGTTGTATTCAATGAAAATGTAACTATTAAAAGTTATCTATTGAATTTGAGGGTATAAATAGAAGTAACCAAATTATGAAATATTTATTAAAAGGATAAACAATAGAATTACATTATATAATTTTTCATTATAAGGCTAATTTTATTGAGCTTATAAATGTGGTAGAATCATATTGGGTTTTTCCTAAACCAATCCCAACCCAAACATCAACCACTATGTCTTAAGAAAAATCATTTGAATGATTAGTTAAAGATCATGGAAATAACTATGAGATCCATGTTATCTTAATCACCACCCACAAAACCACAATATATTAAATAATCTAATGAATTATTCAAAGGTATTGAGTTTTATAAATGTATAATTTTGGATTATTAATACATATAATTAATACTATAATGGATGACATTAAAAAAATATATATTTTCATTACCATATTTATTTTTGGAAGATTTAGAATTTTTTTGAAATATAATTATAAATAATGAAATAAATTAAATAATAAAGGTTTTATAATATAAATATAATGATATAATTTTATTAATAGATTGAAAATAATTACCCAATTTTAATGAATTTTGAATAAAATCTATTAATATTAAAGGATATTTTTTTCGTATAATTTCCTTTTATATGTAACATATTTTATTATCATAATTTAATTAATAAATAGTAACGATTTATTTTGAGGAAATTTATTGATAACATATATAAAAAATTAATTACCATTCATATAAATATTATAATTCATAAATTAATATTAATAATTTTATTTTTATGCTTAAAAATACAGTTATCTCAGAAAAATTATGCATTAGATGTTCTTAAATATTGAAACTAACTTTTATATTATTTACTATCAAATAGAATAAAATAGTTTTTATATTTGGAAATTTAATATCCAAATTATGTAAAAAGTTCAATTTCATTTTTAGGTATAAAAATAAATTACTGATGAAATGTTAGTCGACAGGGTAAAAGATTAAATGAGGTAAAGGATTTAAATTAAGGGGTGACGACCTAAAAATCATAAAAATTTATATATAAATGATTGAATTATATAATAACTAATCATATGTGATCCCATGTATATTATTTTTCCACTTTAAACCCACATTCATTTGACATTGCATTCCCTCTAAATAAATATGCTGAGTATTTAAAAAAAATGACACCCCATATGAACTATAAAATGAACAATCCATTCCATACAAAAACCAACACATTCATATAAGTTTTATATTAAATAACTCAAAAAAATTGTATCCCCTATATTACAATCCCTTTTTTCTACAACCCTCGATCACAAAAAGGAGACCTAAATTCTTCATTTTAGAGGTTCCCTAATTGATGTTTCAAATCATTAATGTATATATAATCCATCCTCTAATCATTTATCATTATATTTTTCATCCATATATTATTTAATTTCATTAAAAAATTTATTTACATTATTTTGAAATTAAAATTATTTTATTAATGTTTTATTATACATATAAAATAACATTTTTTATGGATTTATATGTCAAACACATTATTTTTGTTGTCGGTTATACGACCTGTTTGAGCTATACCCTAATGTTTATTTCATGAATGATTAAAAAACATAAATATTGATATTATTTATTAATAATTATTAATTTAATATGTTTTAATCCTTCGGAAATGTTAATATGTGTAATTAAATTCATTAATAAATAAATTCTATTTATTGAATCTAAATTCAAATGAAATGATGTTAAATATAATTTATAAATTATGAAAATTAATTTTATAAAATTACAATTATAATTATAAACTAAATAAAATACACTAATATAACCTCCATATCAATTTTACAGGTTACAAACACCTAATAAACTATTAAGGACTACATCTTCCATATCAATGCCAACATAGATCAAATTGGAAAATTAACACTTGACTACTTATTGTAACAATGAATGATCAATTTTTGGGATAAAATAAATTATAAATTAATGGTATAAGGTAAAATAAATATAAATATGTTTTTATATAGATTAATTATAATTCTAAAATTTATTATTGAGTATGATAGATTGTGTCCGACAAAAACATAGTCAATGGTAAGGGTATTGTTGACTCAATTTCTATTTAATTGGGTAATAATTTTTCTTATATGATATGATATTATAATTTCCTTATATCAAGCTATTTCAAAACTTCATATATTATTCCCTCTTTGAGTTTGTGTAAATTAAATTTTCATTTAAAAACCTTCTTAATTTTTGTATTAGCTTTTCTATAACAATATGATGTTGTTATGAACAGTTATCATCCTCTCTATTTTCTCTTTCTCCTCCATGTCCATATTATTTTATAGAGAAAAAATTTAATTTATGATTTTTAAATCCAAATATTTTTATCTTATATACTATTCATTTTTATTTTTATATATTTGAAAATAGAATTTTTATAACTCTTTCATCGATGTAGGTTTTCCTTTATACTATCTAAAAAAATTAATAATGAATTTATTTTCATTTTCATATATTTTCTATCTTCCACTCCACATTTAGTTCCTAAAAAATTATTTATTTTCATGGTTCAATTATTAGTTATTATTTTAAAATAATATTTAAAAATATTTTGGTCACCTTTTAAAAAATTATTTTCGATAGTGATCTGTTACGTCATCTTTTTCAATAATTTCTAAAAATGTTTTGTGACAACTAGTTTTCTTATTTTACATATATTTATATATCTATCACTAAAATATAAATATAATATGGGGTTATGTTTTAGGAATCCTACAAAAGTCATTTTATATTATACTTTTCTTGGATGATTAATTTTTTGGTATCAACCACATTAATTATTTATATCATCTTATATAATAATATTTGAATAAAGTAATGTGACCCATATTATTTCAACATATTTCTAATGATAAGAAGTATTATTGATTTATTATGGAACAAAAATGTATTTCTTATCATTTTGTGGAATATGGATTTGATATATCCCTCAAATTCATTAGGTAATGTTATATATCTCTTGGGATTATTAAGGGTCGTGATTAGTGATGTTCAATCCCCAATTGGAGGAATATAGTGAAAACTAGTCCACTATGTTATGGGACACATGTATTCATTACAAGTACACTATTTTATTATGGTATTGGTGGTTAACCATGATACATGTAATGATTTCTCTGTTTACGATTGTTCCAAATTCCATTGTTAGGCATTCAGATCATGATTATGGCACCGTGTTTCTAAATTCTTATGATATGGTATTTGTTATGTTTTCTTGATGATATTTTTAAGGTACCTTTTCCATTTCTCATTCATTATAAAAAATCTTATGATTTATTTTTTTAATCTGGTTTATCTACTTTGTTCATGTTTTCTTAGATTCTTATAGTCTAATCCTCTATTACACATGGATAAGTTTTTCCATTACTAATTTTATCAAATCACTACTTTATTTATTTCATGTTACCATAAGAAATCACATACATAAATATTTATAAGAGGAAGTCATGTCTATATATTTTTTTGCGTATTTTTTAATACATAATGCGCAATAAGTCATTAATGATGAAAATATTCAAATGCAGTAAACCTTTAGTTTTTGGATTTGTGTAATTGCCTATGATATGAATTTGTTTCAATTTAGGATATAATTTAAAATATATGATTTTAATTCTAGTGCTATCTGAATTTTAATCATAGTAGGGTTTGGTTATTTTTGGGTGATTAGGTTAATAAATATAAGATAACTAACCTTAATGAAAACTTGGTAGAACCAAAATTACTATACATTTAAGTGAATGTTTTATAATGAAATTAATTAAAGGATTGTTTTTTAAAATTATTACAAATTTTCCAATGATTTTATTATGATATTATAAACCCTTTTTGTTTCATTAAATGTTTAGAACTATGAGGAATATAGCTTGTAAATAATATGATGGAAAATGTAGTGACTCTAACAATGAGTAACCAATTGGGATGGGAGATGTGTGTGGAATTTCTTGGTTAGGTTTTCATTGGTTATAAATAATAATATTAATTATGTGGAATCCTAAAATTCACTAATGAAAGATAAACACATTGTTCATATAATGACGCATACTTTACATAAATTTTTGGTACATCAAAATTGAAGTACACATATTAAAACATATAACAAAACCATAAAAGGACTCTATAGGTAGAGTCTCTTTAGAAACAGGGAAACATAAACAACTGGTTCATAAATCATCTACATTGTCTCCCATTTATTTCATCATATCTAGATTCCATTTTGGCATATCCTACTTAATAACCTTCTTCCTGACCTGGGGGAAAGAAAACACATAAAAGGGTGAGCTCAAAGTGTGAGCTCAAATGCTCAGTAAGGGTAAACAAAAGACAAAATCAATCACATCATATTCATAAGAACATAAGAATTTGGAAATCTTACCCTGCAAAAGAGATCATAATTTCATAACATGGGATAAATCATGGTAGTGAAATGTAATCCCAATAATAATAACATAAAACATGAAGCTTTGTTTCATACACACATAATTATAGAGAATCATTTCTTATTAGTCAAGACTCATTGCCAAGAATATCTTAGTGGACAAAGTCCATTTCTGAACCGAGTTCATTACTCGTTTCAGTCCAGTTTCACTGAACCAGTTTAACCTGCCGTTCCAGTCATGTCTATCTCATGAGATATAAATTCTTTACCCAATGCATTGGAGAAAGATATAGGTCCCACCCATCTCATAATGATACCATTCTTATGTGTGCCACAAAATCAAAAATCATACAACATTGCATAACCCATGTAATAAAAATTGGAATCTTATACATCATGCCATCATAACATAATACAAATAAGATAAAATTACATCATAAAAATAATTTTGTCATAACATAATCATATCAATGTAAAAATAGGGATAGAAACAGAACCGTATATTATCTATGATGGAAAATAATTTTGATAAAACACTTGGACTCCAATCTTGAGGAAAACATCCTTTCTACTTAAAATTTTTTTTCCTTTCTTAACATGTCATAAAATTTTAAACATAAAGAATTTGATTAAAAATAAATTTGAAAACATGTAGATGAAGCTTCTTGGAAATAATTTTTTAAAAATCTATTCATTCCGTATATGTTAAATAAACTTTCGTACTTTTGTCGAAAAAGTCAAAAAGTACCTCATACGAAAAACGACAAAATATTCATTTCATATCTTTTACTAAAAACTCACTGAAGGGTAAAATTGGATATAAACTATTGTAGAAGGATATAAAAATTACATATTGAAGTAACATGTATGTGGATGATAAATATTCCCCAGTAAATTCTGAAGTATAAACAATCTCGGATAAAAATTGAGATTGCAAGATTTCCCCTTACTTTAGGTCTGATTTGCTTCGTAAGTGTACAAACCTCATATATAATTATTTAAATAATTTCATTGAATTATTCCAGAATCATCCTCATTGTTATGATATCATATATGGTCGTATTCATAGCTTTTTATTAGTAATATTTCATTGTTACTTGTTATTCTGGTGTTTTTTAATTTTTGTTCTTATGCGTGTTTTGACGAATAAATTCTTATTCTTATTTTTGAGTTATATACAACTCATTTCCAGAATGTTATTAGTGTAATATATATCATATTAAATCATTCAATTTATTTATATAATCATTATGCAATGAAGATCATGTCGAACGAGTCCCATCACATCGTGTAGAGGGTATTCCGAACGTACGCATGAGTGATGATATCGTTCCCATGATCGTGAAATTGTAATGGACTGCATGTATACTATTTCAGAATCAATATAATTTATAGTTATTATTTACACCATTATACCCATCCAAGTAAGGTGGTGGTGGAAAATAGATTACACCACGGCGTGGAGACGGTATTCTATACGTACGCACGCGCGATGATTTCTTTTTCCGTAGGATATATATATGGTGAAATAGGGTTTTTTATACTTATAATAACATATCAGTATATGAATGATACTTATGTTATTACTTAATAATGAAAAAACTAAAGAATACGAAGAAGTGGAAGAAGAAATAAAGTTGAATGAATCGGTAACGGGCATTACCTCTTCTTTGAAGCTCTTCTTTGAGACCTCCTTTTAGGGGACTAAAATTGGTCTTTGAAGAAGACCAAGACCTCTAGGATGTTTCTAGGGAAGTGGAGAAGTGAATTTGGCAGGGGTTGGCCGAGATATAAGGCTCAATGTGGTGTGAGGAAGAGTGGGAGGAGGTGCCCTTTTATAAGGGATGCGAGGGGCACCTTTGGAAAACTAAAAATATTATTTTATTATAAAGTCATATTCGGTTTTAAATTGCCCCAAATTGATTTATTTCTAAGCTAAGGTGAGTATCGGTCGAAATAATCTCATCCAATATAATTTAGACTAGTTTAGGTTCCTATTTTAACCTTATCATTTAGATTTAACTTTAAGTTAAATAATTTTACTTTTACCATGTCTTTTTGTGTTCTTACACTATAAGGTTAATAAACTTAAAATAACGTGCCAAAATAATCCCAATTTGTTTATTATTAATATATATAACCTTATATAAGTCATTTTACTGATCTTTAGGATTTTATGAATAAAATAACAATTAATAATATAATATTTGTTTTAAAAACTATTTTATGTCAATTTTGATACTATTTGGTAATAGATTTTTGTGAAAATAATAACAGAATGATTAGTTCTAAAAAAGTGAATTAAATCAATAATAACATGTCATATTAACATTGGAAATTATTTTAATTCATAAAAAGTCTCAGATTACATTTATTTGGGTATTTATAACATCAATTATGTCAATATTTCATTAATAAGATAATTACTGCATCATCTTTATGTCATAAATAAATTAAATTATTTATTGTCTAAATTTACAAATAAAATATATTTATGTAGGAATTTTATTTATCTTCATAATTAATATTAATAGTAGAATTTATCTTATTTATAACCCTATATTAAAAATGATTTACTTATTAAACATTGATTTTAACTATTTTAACCTTTCTTTAAATAAATTAATAATAAATTCCCTAATCCAATCCATGTGGGCCTAAATGGTCATATTTTATTCCTAAGGTTGTTTATGGTCTAATTATACTTATCCAATAGAATTAGGACATGTGTTAGGGTAATAATAATATCATTTTACCCTTAATTACCCTATTTACTTTTAACTCTGGTAAAAAAAGTAAAAAGTTACTATTCACCAAAAAAAATTCATCTCATTGAACCACATTTTACTTACTGACATCAAAAATGTCTCTAGGATTTTTGAAATTAAACTCACAGAAGTGGTAAAATTATGTTTTATTTAAATTAGCAAATTTTCCTAGGAGGTGGGTAAAAGACGGTCAAAAGTTCAATAAGATTTATTTATGTCTAAAATTATTATAAAATGACTCCAATGAATTGCATTGAACTTATATAGGTATTATGTATCAATTTTGACCTAAAATAAATTTAAATAAAATAAATAATTATTTAAATAAAAAGTAGGTTTTTAAATAGTAACCCAGTGTTTTCACTATTCATCAAAATTTGAATGTTTCCAGAAAAATAACAAAATTTCACCCTAGGCTATTTTCGATATTCAGAATCCAAAAATGAAGTCCATTTTGAAAATTAAAATTTAAAAAAATTCAAAAAGTGGTTATTACTATTCATAACGGTTAGTTTTAATAATATTTTAATAGCATATCGTTGTTTAGTTAAACTCGGTATTGCGTACGATGAAAGCTATCAAGGAAGGTCACGATTGCGTGTAAAGCAAGCCAAGCTAGTGTTGTGTGTATTGAAAGATTCCTTTGATGATTAATATAACATAAAAACAAAATATTTCTCATAAAAGTCTCGGGTGTTACATTCTACCCCCCTTAAAATGAATTTCGCCCTCGAAATTCGTCACTTTGTAACAAAAAGATGAGGATACCTCTCCCTCATCATATCCTCAAGCTCCCATGTAGCTTCTTCTAATTGGTGGTTCCTCCATAAAACTTTCACCAAGAAAGTGGTCTTGTTCTGTAGGACTTTTTCACTACGATCGAGAATCTCTATCGGCTGTTCTTCATAAGAAAGATCTTGTTCCAGCGGTACAACTTATGAGCTGAGTACATGTGAAAAATCAGGTATGTACTTTATCATGAGAGATACATGGAACACATCGTGAACTTGAGAGAGATTTGGTGGAAGCACCAATCGATAAGCTTCCTTCCCAACACGATCCAGTATTTTGAAAGGACCGATATACCTATGGCTCAACTTTCCCTTCTTTCCAAATCTCATTACTCTCTTCCAAGGAGATATTCATAAGAACACGTTATCACCCACTTAAAACTCTAAGTCTTTTCTTCGGTTTTCGGCATAACTTTTTTGTCAACTCTGGGATGCTCTTATGTGTGGTTGAATGGATCGGACCTTTTCTGCCATCTCATCAACCAGATCAAGTCCTAATAGCTTTCATTCCCCAACTTCATCCCAGCAAGTTAGAGTCCTGCATTTATTTCCATAGAGAGCATCATAAAGAGCCATATGAATACTTGAGTGAAAGCTATTATTATAAGAAAATTCCACCAAAGGTAGGTGTTTATCCCAACCACCTTTGAAATACATAGAGAAAGCTCTAAACATATCTTCTAGAGTTTGAATTGTCCTCTCAGACTGACCGTCTGTCTGAGGATGACAAGCAGTGCTGAAACACAACTCTATATCCAGAGTATGCTGAAGACTTCACCAGGACATTGAGGTAAACCTCGGATCCCGATCAGATATAATAGAAAGTGGTACTCCATGCAATCTTACCACTTCCTTTACATATATCCTGGCAAGCTGATCCAGAGTGAAATCCTCTCTAATAGCAATGAAGTGTGCAGACATTGTAAGACGATCAACTATGACCCAGAAAGAATTATTGCCTTGGGATGTTTTAGGATATCTGTTGACAAAGTCCATAGTGATGTTTTCCTATTTCCATTCGGGTATGGGTAATAGTTGTAATATTCCCTTAGACTTCTGTCTCTCAGCTTTAACTTGCTGACAAACCAATCATCAAGAGACATATTCAACAACATCTCTTTTCATGCCATCCCACCAGAAATACTCTTTCAGGTCCCTATACATCTTTGTGCTTCTAGGATGAATAGAGAATGAAGAACTATGAGCCTCATCCCGCAGCTCCTTCTTTAATTTGGGGATGGGAGGAACACAAACCAGATTCCTAAACTTTATTATCCCATCACAATGAAGGTTGAATTCAGGAATGTATCTCACCTTTTTCTGTAACTCTACATCTTCTTTCTGTGCTTCTTTAATCTTCACATGTATATATAGTTGAACATTCATTTGAGAAAGATATAATTTTCCCCTTCCATTATAATTCCATGATCCATCCTTTGTAAATCCATAAATATTCGATCTTTTGTGATCTTCATCATGGATAAACTGGCATGGTCTTGTCGACTTACAGCATCTACCACCTTGTTTGCTTACCCATGGTTGTAATGGAATGAGCAGTCGTAATCCTTAATCAGCTCCAACCATCTTCTTTGGCGAATATTCAGCTCCTATTGTGTGAAAATATAATTTATGGTTTTATGATCTGTATAAATATCACACCTTTCTCCATAAAGATAATGCCTCCAAATCTTTAATGCAAAGATTACCGTAGCTAACTCCAAATCATGAGTTGGGTAATTTTTCTCATGGATTTCCAACTGTTGTGAGGCATAAGCTATCACCATATCATTTTTTATGAGAACACACCCCAATAACCTCTTGGATGCATCACTGTAAATCACAAACCTTTCTCTACTACAAGGAAGTGTGAGTACATGTGCACTGGATAACCTTCTTTTCAACTCCTTGAAATTCTCTTCACATTCCTCTATCCAAACAAACATAACTCCTTTCTGAGTCAACTTGGTGAGTGGATTAGATAATCATGAGAAATCATTCACAAAACGTCGATAATATCCAGCCAAACAAAGAAAACATCGGATCTTAGTTACTATTGTTGGTCTCGACCATCTTTTGATAACCTCTATTTTTGCTGGATCCATATATATCCCCTCTTTTGAGATTATGTGACCCAAAAATGAAACTTTTTGTAGCCAAAATTCACACTTGGTAAATTTGGCATAAAGCTTATCCTTTCTCAGGGTCCTCAATATAATTCTCAAGTGATCTTCAGGTTCTTCCTTTCTCTTTTAATATACAAGATTATCGTCTATAAATACTACCACAAACTGATCAAGATAGTCTCTAAAGACTCTATTCATTAGATCCATGAAGATAGCAGGGGCATTAGTAAAACCAAATGGCATCACTATAAATTCATAGTGTCCATAACTTGTACGGAAAGCCATCTTTGGTATATCCTCTCTTTTGACCCTTAATTGATGATACCCTGAATGAAGATCAATCTTGGAAAAGTATTGAGCTCCGCGTAGTTGTTCAAATAAGTAATCAATGCGCGGGAGAGGATATTTGTTCTTGATAGTGATATTGTTAAGTTATCGATAATCAATGCAGAGTCTCATCGATCCATTTTTCTTCTTAACAAACAGAACATGTGCTCCCTAAGGTGACGCACTAGGGCATATGAACCCCTTATCAAGATTCTCTTGGAGTTGCTTCTTTAATTCCTGCAACTCAATTGGGGGCATTCTATAAGGTGTCTTTGAAATAGGTAAAGAACCTAGTACGAGTTCTATTAAAAACACAACTTCACGATTCGGTGGAAGACCTGGAAACTCATCCGGAAAGACATCATCAAACTCCCGTACAATGGGAATATTCTTTATCTTGAGTTTCTCACCAACCATTTGATATAAATAACCTTAATTTAGTGGAATCAAGACCCTTAAGATGGAAGAAATTTCCACTGGAAGGTTATGTTCATCCATGCATCGATAGACGATCAAAGATTGATATGGAATATAAAATGTGACTTCCCTTCTTTGGCAATTGATATGAGCTCCATATAGAGAAATCCAATCCATGCCAAGAATCACATCAAATTCCACTATAGGGAGGATCACAAGATTTGCAGGAAGAACATTCCCAAAAACTTCAATCGGAGAAGAATTATAAACTTTTGATGCGATTGTTGTGTCATTAGGGGTTGTCACAGCTAACTCAACATCTAATTGTTGAGGTAATACGGTGATACCCTTAGAAAATTCTTCATAAATAAAGCACTGGGTGGATCCAGAATCAAATTAAACATTTTATACTTTAGAGTGGATGGTAAGTGTACCTTTCACCACTTCGTTATCATACTCCACATCTCTGATAAAAATTGCATGTGACTTTCCTTTTTCTTTAGCCTTATGAGATTATTGACGTCGATCATCATCAACAACCCTTGGATTAGGACATTGATTGGAATAATGCTTCATTTCCTTGCACCTGTAACATTGATGTGTAAGAGGTGCACTCTGTGTAGCCTTTTCTTTGTTCTCATCACTAGACATCTTCTTCCCATCATTGCGGCATTCAAATGCCCGATGACCTTCTTTTCCACATTTGAAACATATACTTTTCCATTTAAGACATCTCCCTCCATGTTTCTTTCCACACTTTGAGCATAAGGGAAAACACATCTTCTTTTCAGTGTTCGATTTAGATTTTCCTTTGAATTCCATTTTCCACTTCTTATCAAACCCATATGACTGATGGGTTACTCCAATCTCCATCTCAACTTTGAGAGGACATAGAACGATTTCCTCATAGCTATTAAAGTCCCTTATGGCTAATACCCTTCGAAGACTTGGTTTTATGCCAATAAAGAATCGATCGATCTTACTCTCAATTGGATAATAATACTAGAAGCATAACTTGTAATTCTTATAAAATCTTCTTCATAGGTACCAATAGATTAATCATACTTTTTCTTTAGTTCAAAAAACTCCTTCTCCATCTTTGTTCGAAGAAAACGAGGGAAGTACTTATTGAAAAATAAGTTCTTGAACTCATCCCATTTCATGGACTCAATTTCATATCTTGGCCTCGTATTCTTGATAAGATTCCACCATTTATCAGCATCACCTTCCAAACGATACACTGATAAGATGACTTTATCATGTTCAGAACATTGAAGAACATAAAATATCTTTTCAGTAGTACAAATCCATTGTTCAACAACTAATGGATCAGTAGACCCACTGAATGATGGTGGACGCTACCTCATGAAGGATTCAACAGAATGTTGCTCCTTCCTTTGCTCGTTTGGTAGTCCTGCATGATTCATAGCTTGAGAAAGTTGTGTGAGCATGGCTACAAGATTTTTCATTCCAACTCCCATAACGTTTGGTTGCTCAGGGGGAAAATCATTGCATTGACCGTCGCATTCCGCATTAACACGGTTCCTTCAGGTTCCAGCCATTGACTAAAACTGAGAAGAATAGTTTGATCAACACTAATTATAATAGGAAACCACATAATCAAGAATAAAATTTCACACATAAGTTCTTATCCTAGGTTATTCATGGCCATTTCTAAAACACTAAGATTGTGTTCTCTTCTTTAACTTATCCTTATGATTCTTACTAAGGCTTTCACATCCTAGTTTCCAAAGGTTGACTATACCTTTCCTCTAATACCAACTATAGTGGTCTGGAATTACTTCCAGTGGACTATAATTTATACCTATCAGTGAAATCCATGGTTGGCTACACCCCCTAGGCGGGACACAACACCATCCCCAGCGGTATCCATTTCCTCATGAAGCCCTTGGGCGGAGAGCTATGCTTCGTCCAATTCTCACATGTGAGAGTTCCCAAGGATCAGATACATTCTTACCACATTTTCCTCTAATACCTACTATAACGACCCATACATTACAAACATTGTTAGTACTTCATAATTGAAGTACACTTATTACAACATATAACAATACCATGAAAGGACTATATAGGTATAGTGTCTTTAGAAACTGGGAAACATAATCAACTGGTTCATAAAGCATCTAAATTGTCTCCCATTTATTTCATCATATCTAGAGTCCCTTTTGGCATATCCTACTTAATAATATTCTTCCTGACCAGGGGGAAATAAAACATACAATAGGGTGAGCTCAAATGCTCAGTAAGGGTAAACAAAAGAAAAATCAATCACATCATATTCATAAGAACATAACAATTTGGAAGTCTTACCCTGGAAAAGAGATCATAATTTCATAACATGGGATAAATCATGGTAGTGAAATGTAATCACAATAATCATAACTTAAAACATGAATCTTTGTGGAATACACACATAATCATATAGAATCATTTCTTATTAGTAAAGACTCATTTCCAAGACTATCTTATTGGACAAAGTCCATTTCTGAACTGAGTTCATTCCTCGTTTCAGTCATGTTTCACTGAACCGGTTTAACCTGCCGTTCCAGCCATGTCCATCTCATGAGATATAAAATCATTACCCAATGAATTTAAGGGAGATATAGGCCCTACCCATCTCATAATGATACCATTCTTCTATGTGCCACAAAATCAAAAATCATACATCTTTGTATAACCCATGTAATAAAAATCGGAATCTTAAACATCATGCCAACATAATATAATCCATATAAGGTAAAAGGACATCATAAATATAATTACATCATAACATAATCATATAGATGTAAAAATAGGGATAGAAACAGTACACTATTTTATCTTATATGGAAAATAATTTTCATAAAACACTTGGACTCCATTCTTGAGGAAAATATCTTTTCCACTTCAATAACATTTTTCCTTTCTTAACATGTCATAAACTTTTAAACTAAAAGAAGTTGATAAAAAATAAACATGAAAAATTGTAAAGGAATCTTCTTGGAAATAATGTTTTAAAAATCCATTCTTTCCGTATAAGTTAAAAAACATTCTTCTCGTACTTTTTTTAGAAAAGTCAAAAAGTACCTCGTACAAAAAACGACAAAAGATTCCTTTCATATCTTTTACTAAAAACTCACCGAAGGGTAAAATTGGATATAAACTATTTTATAAGGATATAAAAATTACATATTGAGGAAACATGGATGTGGATGATAAATATTCCCCAGTAAATTCTGAAGTATAAACAATCTCGGATAAAAATTGAGATTGCGAGATTTTCCCTTACCTTAGGTCCGATTTGCTTCATAAGTATCCGAACCTCCTGTATAATGATTTAAATAATTTCATTGACTTATTCTGGAATCATAATCATTGTTATGATATCATATATGGTCATATTCTTAGCTTCTTTTTAGTAATATTTCATTGTTACTTGTTATTCGGGTGTTTATTGTTTTTTGTTCTTATGCGTGTTTTGTCGAATAAATTCTAATTCTTCTTTTTGGGATATAGATACCTCATATCCAGAATGGTATTAGTGTAATATATATCATATTCATTCTTTATATTTATTTATATTATCATTATGCAATGAAGATCATGTAGAACGAGTTTCATCGCATCGTGGAGACGGTATTCCGTACGTACACACGAGCGATGTTATCGTTCCCATAAACATAAAATTGTAATGGAGTTTATGTATACTATTTAATAATCAATATAATTTATAGTTATTATTTACACCATTATACCCATCCATGTATGGTGGTGGTGGAAAATAGATTGCACCACGGCGTGGAGACGGTATTCCGTACGTACGCACGCGCGGTGATTTCGTTTTCCGTAGGATGGATATATGGTGAAATAGGGTTGTTTCATACTTATAATAACATATCATTATACTAGTTATACTTATGTTATTACTTCATAATTAATCAAATAAAGAAGAAGAATAAGTGGAAGAAGAAATAAAGTTGAAAGATTCGGTAACGGGCATTACCTCTTCTTTGAAGCACCTCTTTCAGACCTCCTTTTAGGGCACTAAAATTGGTCTTTTAAGAAGACCAGAACCTCTAGGATGTTTCTAGGGAAGTGGTGAAGAGAATTTTTCAGGGGTTGGCCGAGCTGGAAAGCTCAAAGTGGTGTGAGGAAGAGACGGAAGAGGTGCCCTTTTATAATGGAGGAGAGGGGCACCTTTGGAAAAACAAAAAAATTTATTTTATTATAAAGTCATATTCGTTTTTAAATAGCTACAAATTGATTTATTTTAAAGATAAGGAGGGGATGGGTCTAAATCCTATCATCCAATAGAATTTAGACAAGTTTAGGTTCCTATTTTAACCTTATCATTTAGATTTAACATTAAGTTAAATAATTTTACTTTTACCGTGTCTTTTTGTGTTCTTACACTATAAGGTTAATAAACTTACTATGACAAGCCAAACGAACCCCAAGTTGTTTATTATTAATATAAATAACCTTATCTAATTCATTTGGCAGAACCTTAGTTTTTTAGGAATAAAATAACAATTAATAAAATAATATTTGTTTTAAAAACTATTTTATATCAATTTTGATACTATTTGGTAATTGATTTTTTTGAAAATCATACAGAAATATTAGTTCAAAAAAAGTAAATTAAATCAATAATAACATGTTATATTAACATATATAATTATTTTAATTCATAAAAAGTCTAAAATTACATTTATTTGGGTATTAATAACATCTATTATGTCAATATTTCATTAATAAGATAATTACTGCATCATCTTTGTGTCATAAATAAATTAAATTATTTAATTTATAAAAATTACAAATAAAATATCATTATGTAGGAAATCTTTTTATCTTTCTAATGAATATTTATAGTCAAATTTATCTTCTGTATAAACTTATATTAAAAATGATTTACTTATTAAACTTTGATATTATCTATTTTAACCATTCTTTTAATAAATTAATAATAAATGTCCTAATCTAATCCAAGTGATCCTAAATGGTCATATTTTATTCCTAAGGTTGTTTTTGGTCGAATTACACTTAACCAATAGAATTAGGACAAGTTTTCGGGTAATAATAATTTCATTTTTACCCTTAATTACCCTATTTACTTTTAACCGTGGTAAAAAAAAGTAAACAGTTACTATTCACCAAAAATTATTTTTATCTCATTGAACCACATGTTACTTATGAACATCAACCGTGTCTCTCGAATTTTTGAAATTCCACTCAGAGAAGTGGTAAAATTAAGTTTTATGTAAATTTGCAAATTCTCCAAAGATGTGGGTAAAAGACGGTCAAAAGTGCAATAAATTTTTTATATGTCTAAAATTATAAAAAAAATGAATCCAATGAATTGAATTGAACTTGTATAGGTATTATGTATCAATTTGGACCTAAAATAAATTTAAATAAAATAAATAATTATTTAAATAAAAACTCGGGTTTTAAATAGTAGCCTAGTGTTTTCACTATTCATCAAAAATTTAATGTTTTCAGAAAATACCAAAATTTCACCCTAGGATAATTTCGATATTCCGAATCCAAAAATGAAGTCCATTTTGAAAAATAAAATTGACCAAATTTAAAAAAGTGGTTATTACTATTCATAACGATTAGTTTTAATAATATTTTAATAGCATATCGTTGTTTAGTGAAACTCGGTATTGCGTATGACGCAAGCTATCAAGGAAGGTCACTATTGCGTGTAAAGCAAGCCAAGCTAGTGTTGTGTGTAGTGAAAGATTCCTTTGATGATTTATATAACATAAAAACAAAATATTTCTCATAAAAGTCTCGGGTGTTACAGTTCAATACATCATGCATCAATGACTATGATCATTTAGTTTTTCATTTAATTCACTAATTTCTATGAAAAGTATCAAACTGAAAAATGAATAAATTATTTTTTTAATTCAAAAATTGTTAAAATGTAATCTAAGTTATTTATCATATATATGTTGAAGCATAACAATATAATAAATTGATGAAAAATAAATGAAAAAAACTAAGAAGTAGAATCATTATAATGGGAGGAGTTTCAAAAAATATTCATCATTAAATCATTCCCTGAAAATTTTCACCTTAAAATGAAGTGACAATTCATTAATCTAAAGAAAAGGATCATGAAATTATTTTTTTATATGAAGAAAAGTTCACAATACTTGTAATGAAATATTTTAATTTTATTATTTAACATTAATGTTAGATGAATACTTTATATAGTTTCCTAAAACCAATTCATTGAAATTAATTATTCATAATGGAATTTGATTGAAATGATGAATTTTTTTAACGTTATCTTTTTGAGGAAATGGAAATATAAAACTCTCATTATTTTGATGGACATAGAGATAAGTAAATAAAAAATGGAGTATCATTAAAACAAGATAGACCACAATGAGTAATTAAAATTAAACCACTTACATTCTGATAAATTTAAGAGGAAGAACCCAAAAATTTCCTCAAAGTATTAGGGAATTTTTTAATATACGGTATAATAATACATAAAGAACAAGATTTAAGAATTAATAAGAAGAGGCCAATAAAAAAACAATGCATAATAAGTTCATAACTAATGTACAACCCACACATAAATGATTCAAATATAAATAGTTTGGGTAGTAATAAATTCAGTTCCCTAATACAATAGATAATGAGTTTTTATTCTCCACTATAGATAAGTGAATGGCTTAATTAATTATGTTTATTTACATTATTTCATATTAATAAATTTTCTAATAATGATGGTTCACCACCTAAAACAATGATCACTAAATTATTGGTGAAAACATTTGGTGGTGTGATGATTTAATCCAAGGTATATAACTATTATCCAAAAACATTTTGATATATTACACACCCTATAAATATAGTTCATATTCACTTTGTATAATTTTATGTGACATTGGTCTGAAATGGCTCTCGCTCCATACGTATCATATCAATATTTAGAATAAAGATATCTATTATTATATCCCAAATAATAACATTACAAAATATTAATAAAATGACAATTATGAATATCCTTTGGAAGCAGATTCATGAATATGGTTCTTGATAAATATTAATATGGGACAGTTAGCTCGAAAAGTTTTTGGTAGAACCCGTCATTGAATGTATGTAAATTAATCAAGAATATGTTGATATATGTCATGAATAAATTAATGGTTTTCCAACAAAAGATGATTCATAGATTTGAATTGAACTCATACACGGTTTTATTCCTATATAAAAGTGATATTATATAATAGCCCCATTTAATTGTATCAATTAAAGAAGAAACATTAAAGGAATTTGTAAAATGGTTTTATATGACCATGTTATTAACCATGGGCAGCTCTGAACCTCTTTTTTAAGAAGAAGGATGCACAAACGTGTATTTATATTGATTTTCAAGAACATAATAAGATCATGATTGTTTACTGTTGTGTAATCACCCACTGTACATTTTGTGAGAAAAAAATGCATGAAAAGTGATATCACTCAACAATTCTATGTTAATGGTTTTTATTTCATCCTTTTTTTATGATGGGAACTATTCCCATTATTCTTTTGATTGACCAAATAAATTTTTTTCAATTGTTTTTGACTATCATTATTTTTTTTAAAACAATATGGAGCAATGAATTGGTTGATAGTATGGTAGTTCAATCTTTTCTTACCCATTTTGAAGGAATTATTTCATACTCTAGGAATTTAGTAAATATCAATTGAATGTCTCTGAAATAATCCCAAATCCTAGTAAATGATTGGTTACCACTATTTTATTGATCGATCAAATACCTATTTCGACTTTAAAAACTATAATTATTTGAGGTTCTCCATCAATGGTAATTTTTTTATATATCAAAGGTTCTCCATCAATGGTATCATCTTTTTATATCAAAGGTTCTCCATATATCTTTTAATTATTTATTATGTAATGTTTTCAATCCACACATCTAGGATCTCTAGAATTTATCTCTATAAAAGTATGTGGTAAGGGATGTAGAGATTAGATCCAAGTCATTAAATAGGATTCTTATATACCAATATTAAAGAATCAAAACTAGTTGTTTAGTAGAACATAACGAGATATGTTTAACATTTTATTCATGTGTGATAAGGCCCATGGTGTTACTTTTTAAGGTCATGTAGCTATGAACACTTACAATGATATTAAATTAATATAGATTATACTCATAGGAAAGAGGTGCTTAGGAACTGTTAGTGCATTACTTATTCATGAGAGACACATTGTAACATACCGCATTTGTTAGTATTTAGATTAGAAAAGGTTTTATGTGATCAAAATTGAATATATCCCCAATGATAATTGATTATATGATTCATTGGGGAATATGAACCAATCAGAAAGAGTGATATGACTCACAAAGAGTATATCTTAGTATTGAAATTTTATTCATTAGGATCATGGCCTATGGAAAAAATGGTTTTGGATGATGGGTTTGAACCTCAAAGAGGTGTCATATATATCATGATTAATAGGAATAAATGCCTATATAGTTTCATTTTCATAGTATAAGGTCATTTAGCATGGATTTACCATACAATTAAATATAATGAGGTATGGATATTTTCATACAGTCTCACATTGAGCGATTAGGAAATTATCATATATTTTCTAATCATAGGATACAGATTTTTCCATGATGCTCAATATTTCATGAAAAATTTGTTTTCATAGAAAAATTAGGGGAAACAAATTATAAAATGGGAATATTCGAGGGGCTTCCCATATGTGGTTTCTAATGTATTTAAGTAATGGAGATAGAGAGGGTATGGTCTGAATCGAGTTAAATACAACCCATTGCTGATACAAAAACTCATAGGGAATATAGCATTTTGAGGTTGGTTTCCGGGGCTAAATGGTCCTTTGAGGAATAATTAGGGCTTATACATGAAATTCCAAAACAGTGTGTCTCAATAATGGATCCATGAGACGATATCATTAAATAGTTCATTATTAATGAATACACTTAAGGTGAATCCCAATATATGTTTCAACTTATTATTGATTAATTACTGCAAAATTATGGATGAGTATACCCATGAGGAATTTGGATCCATGAGGAAATTTTTTGGGATTGTGCATATGTCTCTTAGCCATTTCTCACGTGCAATGATCATGAGTGATGCCCTAAAAATCCTGACATAGTCAGTGACTTGGTTAAATGTTGTTATTTGGGGCTTATAACTAGAAGGAGGCCCTTGATTATTTTTTGGAGCATACACCTATAATGTTGTCTCATATATATATATAGATCCACAAATCATTGAGTAGGCCAATGGTTACACAAATGACACTCAGTAGGTTAGGATAAGAATCTTGATCTATGAGAAATTTTACTCATATCAATGTATAAAAATGTGGTTATGAAGTGAATTTATGATCATAATTAAACACTTGGGAAATAAGTCTAGGGGTAAAAAAAGAGAGGTGTGTTTTATCATGAGAATCCATGATCATAGTGGTGCACACTAATGCATTGGGACTGATCATGTATCTCATGAGTCCATGGATTAGTCTTAACTGAAATCGGAATTTTGGAAGTCAAGCCTTATTGAAATAAATCCAATATGTTTATTTAGATAAATTCATCCCATGTATTTAACATGGGTGTAACAATGGATTCAAGAGAAGTATGTTTTCCGATAATTTAACAATTTTATGTAGGGTACATGAACATTAAAAATTATTTATAATCTAATTCCATTGGAAATACATAGAGGATAACCCTATGAGGCCCCCATTTCATATAGGGGTAATGTTCTATATAAATTGAGGGATATCCAATGTATGGATTTTTATAATGACCATTTATGATGTATTCTCTTGATAAATATTCTTTTATGGAGGCCCATTATTGATCCACTAAAAATGAGGATTTTTGGAAAACTCAAATGGAGGATCCTAACAATAGTGGTCCACAAATGGGTTTTCTTGGAGGATCTCATGTGAGGAAGTTTTGAAGATAAACCCTTATGGGGGGAATATAATACCCTCTTGAAGGAGGTTCATGGATGAAACATTTTTGATAGAGGGTTTTAGATGAACCCTTATGGTGGAAGTTAGAATAAGAACCCCATAGCGGGAGTTCCTAGATAAACCCAAAAAAGGATTCTTGTAAATAAACTCTCATGGAGGTGTTTGATAAAAGAACCCCCATAGAGGAGGTTCATAGATAAACTCCATAGAGGGTTTTTTTCTTTTATGAGTACTCCCATCTTCTTCCTTTAAATTACCATGTATGATTTCTCTATGAATGATTCCATCATAAAAAATAGGATACACACTTTTTAAAAAGGGAATATGTCTCTCTAAAAGGATAAAAATTCTTTTTATCCAATTCTTTTGAAGTTAAAATCCATCCATCTCTACTCTATTCCAAAAATAAAATTTCTCGTTATTTGTAGGTATTTTTCCATAACATCTTGATAAAATGGGTTTTCATGTATGGATTGCACTAACATGAATTTGGTTCATGGTCACAAACCATTTCATTCACCCTATAATAAAACCATGTGGGTGGGGGGAATTTATCCTAATTTTTGTTTATGATTTTAGTTATATAGTTCTAATATGTAAACATTAAAGGGAAACATAAAATCTAAGTGGTATGTCTATCCAGCACAAAGGTACACCTTCAAAAGAAGGGATCTCTCAACCATAAAAGTATAAAGGTAGAAAAATCACCATGCTATTCACATATGATATATTTATTTCTTCTATGTATTTTTGAAGACCATAAATTCACCATGTGGTTCATGGTGGATATCATCCTAACTAATTTTTATGCATGGATGTTACGAATACATAGATACTTTATGAAACAATAAATAGAATCATTGATATATCTCCTTTTTTGGATTTCCAATTCAATTTAATTTTTGATTCCACCTTACACTTTGTAGGACTTAACCAATTACCCCCATAAGAATGGGGTTTTATTAGTATGAAGAGGATCTAATTTCAAGAATCTAATCTAGAACATTTATAATTTTATACATCCCACATAGAGGGTTCCACATATATAAGTCAAACCGGGCCCTCTTATTTTTAACTTTTTTACATTCCATATGAGAATATTGATTATCAATACATGAATGGCTGATTGGGAACCCTTTTCCATGTATGATTGATCATGTACTACTAACCACATATTAGTGCCTACATATTGTATCCCATGAATTATTCAGATACCACCAAGAACATGGTCTTTTATGATCCATGTTTCACATGATGAATATTATTTATGATAAATTTGATAGGTATATGTGAAATAATTTCATTCTTGGGTTTCACCTTATGTACAATAAATAATATGTAGTGACTATATGGTGTTATAACTCTTTAATTAATACATCGTTCATGTTCCCACAATGTGGAAATGCATTTTTTTATATTTTCTAATATGATTTTATTACATTTCATATTTTGGAAATAAACATTTCTTTTAGAAAGACAATAACAACTACATAATACCATCTATTTGATTTAATAACGGTGACTTAATGGAAGGATAACATGTCTAGAAACATCGATTCTACCCCTAAATACTATTTTGTCCCATAGAATAATTCCATAAAGAGCTTTATTACACCAACTCCTAGATACTTTCATTTAAATAAAAGTCTTTCTACATTTAATCATGAGCTGTAAATATATTTTCTAATTCCCATACATTATCATAATCATCTATAAATTTGGTTTATTTCCACTTTATTGTATTCAAAGATAATGTATTCCCCAATGGTCATACGTTTCCAGAGGGGCATCATGGATGAACATACATGTTAAATATTTATCCACTAACTCATGAAAATTATGATCAACATCAAAAACCCATTTCCCAAAAATAATTAACTATTTTCACTATCTAATTTAACAATACATTTGGAGGATTGGTCCTATAGAGGGAACTTCATCTAATTATTATCTTCTTTAATGAATGATCGTAGGACTATTTCATACACACGAGTTTTTCATATTTCACAAGGTATCTATAGAAAATAGATCTATATAAGAAAATATAGATCTCCGAACTAAATATTTTTCAACCAAATATAATTATTTAAGAACTATTCTACAATTTCTATTTTAGAACCAAGACATTATCTATCTCATAGAGAGGAAGGAATTTTTATATTGAACATACATTTGTCTGTAAAAATCCCAATACTCTAAAAGATATATGATAAAATTGTTCCTAGAACCAATATATAGGAGGATGCAGAACAAACCCCTCCCTTAGAGGAGGGTTTGTTGATTTATATGGTGTGTATTGTTAATTATTTTCCATCCTAGATCATTTAACCCATTTTGGGAATGGGCATACATATTCCCTCAATCATTTGGGTTGATGATAAGGGTTATATTCATAAGGAATTATCCCACTCAATAATACATTACATTCATGGGTTTTTATTGAGATACCCCAGAACCATATCAATACAATTCATGGGTTTATATAGTTTAACAATACACAGTCTCTATCTTATGTCTAGAGATCTACATAGCTATTTTTTAGTGTCTTCATCTAACATGGTAGATATTCTCACTCTAGAATCAGGGTATGCAAACTAGTAATGAAATCACTATTGGTTCACATCCAAATTACTTATATGATAGAGTCAGTTGATTCCAAAATATACCATATTCAAGGCCATAAATTGAATGGAGGACCCCATATCAGATCATTGTTCCATTCAAATTATTTTATTCTTGGGTGGAGAAAATTTCCAATTCTATGATTTTCAAAACACCAAAACAATCATCATTTCTTGATCTCACCCATGGTTACTAAATATCACTATGGTTTGGAAGATGCAACTGACTACCCATAAGGTATCTATAATAATAAGGGGACATTCATATTTCAATTTGATTCCCTTTGATAATCCATTATGAATAATTGTTGATAATAGTGGAAGCATCTGGGAAGATATATCCTTTATAATATTCTTCCCAAATGAGATTATTTTAGCTTATGTGGAGGAGTAGGTAATTTGTGATCCATATTCCACATACCAATTTTCACACTATATTGTCTATTTATAAATGGTATCTCTATTTCCCTTAACCTAGAATTGGAGTTAATGATACCCTTTTATCAACCTATAGATTAAGTAATCAGTAGCCGAATAAGATAAAAATATTGAGGTCACATGCCCTCACATTGGACCCTACATTAATCTATCGTGGTATTGTGGAAATTCATGGTAATAAAGTTACATAGATGGTATTCTAGGATATCTGGTCCAATAGGAAAATAGTACATTGGCTTCTTAGAGTCCACTACCCAAAATTTTATTTTATTAGATCTTCGAACCAGATGGTTCTATAGACATGCACCCAAGGCATAATGTGGACAACCAAATTCATATACACTTAATATCGAAAGAAATTTTGGTCTAGTGCCAATGACCATGATTTTGGGTTATATCGTCGATGGTGATTCTGCTATGAAAAAAGTAGGTGACCAACATATGGATAATTATTCTACTAAATAAATCCATAAAACCAATCAGGGTGGAATTTTTAATGATTTCTACATACCCATATTAATATATGAATTAGAAATTTACCTAGAAGAATTTATTTTATTATATATTCTTGTTGAAACAAGTTACTAGAGTTCAAATCCAAAATTCACATCCAAATATTTGGTGGTGAGGAACTCGTATTGGTTCCAATAATATGATATCATCACTAAGACCCAAAGAGATGAAATTTATGAAAAATTTAATAGAGTTCACTAACTATATTATGATGCATATGAGGGATGATTTGATTACTAACACTTTCATGTGCTCATTTTATAATTCCTTGTCATCCTAGAGTATTTGATGATTCTAGAAAGAGTTCTCCATTAATTTGACTAAACAAACTAATTATAGGTACTTGTGTGTGGGATGATAAGTAACTAAATCAGCTATCCACTAAGGAGTTATGACTTTGTGAAAGGGTGTCTACTTAAACTGTAGGGCTTCAGCATTATGATTCTAACATATAGTAGTTGATAAAAAACTACTAAAACAACTGGTTTATTTTTAGGTATTTGAGTGGATTAACCATGAATTGGATTCTCATATATAATAAATGCATATATTGTATACTAAATAAGATTCCATATGGGGGGCTTTATAAAAATCTATTAGCGCATCCCACTAAGAGTTATCTATTTTGATATGCTTTGCTAAAAAATATTTTCATATTTATCTTCAATTTTTAAGTTTAAAATCTAGTAACAGAGAGGGAAACTAAAATTTTTATTAACAAATGTTCATATGATTAATAAATATTTAAATTTTGTTTTTTTATATCTTTGAATTCTTCAAATCATTTCCCATCATGATCTTCAATTCATAATGACATATGAAACTCATTAAGTATATAATATTGATAATTGAATCTACTGATCCAAAAAATAGAATGGAAAAATTTAAATAAAGATCATAAATATTTGTATTCATAATAAATAATTTATCAATCTTATATCTTTGAAAAATGCACCCTCTAATGGATAATGGTAGTCCAGATATGGTTTCACATACATCATCAGCAATAGTCGTGAATTTTTTTTAGAAATGTTGGGTTGAAATTTTTGTTTTCTTTATTTATAGGTTCTTAAATATGGGTGTAAATTGGATAAATATAGAATCATATTTACCATTATCATACACTAGAGTATTTAAATTAGGATATGGAATGTGGTTTCCACCCATAAATTTTATCACTTATAGGTATAGGTTAATTGGATATTAGGGAATATGTGCCATCCTCGTAGATTAGATTTTTTTTCATTTGGATATATATTATTGTTAGTAAACCTATCAGAAGGGAGATTGGATTTTTATTAGATTTTCCATGATATGTTTTTTACTGGATAAGTTTTGAGCCTTTTAATTTAGGATTAAATGATCTCTTTTAACTTGGTTACGCATGTTACATTCTTAGTGAGAAAAGAATAAACTTTTTCCTTGGGATTACTTTGAGTGTTTTCATCCTGATGATTACTATGTCTCTTTTCATTTGTATATTGTGGTCATGAAATCTATACTTGTGTAGCTGCTATTTAGGTTTATATATAGATAATGAAAAATATAAGGTATTCTATATAAAAACATGTTTGAGGAAAATTTGGTTTGAATGAGATCATAATGCCACCATAAACATACATAACAAATGTTCTATATAGTTCATGATCATAGTGTCTATACCATTATGAATTAATTTTTGGGTCATGGAATGAGGTAAAAATCAATATAATAATGTGTCCTAAGATTTCTTTTAAAATGGTTATAATTAAATAATGTTTAATGTCAAGGGTATCAAATCCAAATGGTTTGTTATATTTTGGAATGTGTAAGGTATAACAAAGGACATTTCAACTAGGGAATGATGAGATTGAATAGGTATGTTGGGGATAACCATGGACCACATTAAAATATATGGTTTACTTATGATACAATTTTGGTATATATAGATTAAATTACTTCATTATTAATATGAAAACATTCTAGTGGTAGCAAGTGATAAGTATTGAGACACTGATAAAATTACCAGGGTGAGGTGTCCCTTAGAGTTGAATGCACTCATTATCGACAACCATGATGGTTTTGAGAGGATTAAAAAATTGAGGAATGTAGTAGATTATAGGGATATGTATATTCAAGAAGGTTTTTAGAAATATAAATATTATCGCACCATGTATTGAACACATATTCTAAATAAAAATTTATAAAATGATGATAATATATATTTTTCTTGGACCATTATATCTAATGAGCATTAATCATCTTCTGTATAAGCCATATCATGGGCCCCATATGTTTTATTTTTTTATACTTTTTAATATAACATTTTCCCATGTATTGGAAATCTATGAATTACACAGTGAATAATCAGCCTTTTCTCTGGTCACCCTTTACATCTATTTAACACTAAAATCCTTCTGAGTATTTTAATGTTTATATAAAGGGGCTTTTAATTAAAAACATTGAGAGAACGAGTTTAAGGTTATATAACATTGAATAAATGACACCATTATTATTACATATACCATCTCAGATAGGGTTTCACATAGTTTGAGTCCATGTTCTTTTACCATCAATGGAGATGTGCTTTGAAAACCCATATGGATAATAACAATTAAGAGTTGTCATTACATTTCAAAAGTGGAATGATGAAGCTATAAATCATAACTTAAGTTATTTTATTCAGGGAATGATGAAATAATACATGTATAATGGGGATGAATACAGACCAAATTCCAATGAAATGATCTACTATAATGTTTTAAGAGAACACTAATATTAGAGATCATCTTGTTAGGATAAAAAATAAGCCTCTGGTTAAAGGAGAAGAATGTGGAAGCACTAATATCATTTCCAATAACAGGTGTACAATGGATACAAACCAAATTGATACCAATATCCATAAAAGTTTTTTGATTATTAAAAACCCTTAAAACATGTTTTATGATTTTCATTAAAGGGATATATATAAATTAATATGGAATCTCGAGCCCTGGAATAAATGTGGTTGGGATATACTAGTTATTTAAAAAGGGGTGGTAATGTATAATTATTTGTTGATGGATACAAATATACGGTGTATACATCAATGTGTATCATTATGTAAAAAGAATAAATCCATAAATATTTCTTATTTGAAGGCATTCTATCTATAGATCACGATCATATGTTAATGATGGGTATTTTATGTTAACATGGAACTAGAATTAGAATATGTCCCAGGGATGTATCTAGGGATTTTTTGGGTATATACCTAAATATTAATATAGGGATCCCAAACACTATAAATTTTTGGGAAAATGTGGAATTTTATCATATAATTTGGTTCCACATGTCGTACACCCTTCTGTCGATTTTTCTCTATTGTACGGTAGTAGGGTCTTGTAGAATAGAAAACTATAATTAGTTTATTTCCTTATAGGAATAAACTCATGTTTTGTATTATAACATCCTGGAATAAGGAAAAATCCATTGTGTAGTTTAATGTTATACCACAAGGACTTAAATATAGGTAAACTCATGTATATCCAGATCATGTGTGTAACATCCCAAGTAATTAATGAATAATAGATATTTTTATCTATGTCTGTTAATGAATTAGATTGTGTTTTAGAGGTTTAAAATGAAAATAAATCCAATCTTAAGCATGGAATACACTAATATTTTTAAAAGATTGTTTTACTACCTTTTGATGGAAAACCATTTTTAAATAGATATTTTAACAATTTTATAAGCTATTTTTGTCAAAATAAACTTATTCTTTATGAATAGGACATCAAAATTTAGTTTGTGTGAATTTTTGGTTTTTTTCTGACAATGTTCATTTTTTAATGAATAGTGAAAAATACTGCATTTTGCATCAAAACTGCTTTTTAATCTAATTTATTTATATGATTAGATTATATATTGAATTGGTTTTGATGTGAAATTAGAATATATATTTACCATTTAATCCAATTTTGGTCATTGAATCAATTTCACTTTGCAATTGGTCTTAAACTAGTGTCAATCTTTTGATACATATTGTTTCATAAAAACACTCTATTTGTCATTACAGTGGGAATTAATTATTAAATTAAATAATGTAACATATATGATTTTAATTTTGTAAAATAAATATAATTTTTGTATTTTGAATATCAAATATATCTTAGGGTGAAGTTTTGGTATTTTTCTGAAAAACTTCAATTTTTTATGAATAGTGAAATCACTAGTGGTACTTATAAAAACTGATTTTCCGTTTAAATGATTTTTTGTCATCTCTGTGTTTTGAATTTCAAAAATCCGATATACATGGTTTTCATTAAGAAGTAAAATGTGGTTCAATGGGATTAAAATAATTCTTTGGTGAATAGTAACTTATTAAGTTTTTAATCGCGATTAGTGGTAATTAGTGTAGTTTAATGTAAAAATAATGTTTTAATAATATGAAATGACCTAGACACATGTCCTACCCTTATTGTATGTGTCACGGCCGACCAAGAATATCCATGGTTCATCTTGGGGACCCCATGGAGCCACTTTGGTAGTAAAATGACATTAATATCTTTTTATTTAATGTTAAAGTAAAAATGACACAAACATGAGATGTTTTACTAAAACACTTTTTAAATGGGGTTATACAAGTTATATTTTTTATTATAAATGATCATTGTAAAGCTAAAAAAATTTCATACATTATAGTATTTTTTAATAATTTTTAGACTTTAAATAAATTAAATTATTTATGACATCATGATGATGCAGCGATTACCTCATTAATAATGGATTTAAATAAAATGATATGATAATGTAAAATCTATGACCTACACATGTCCAAAACCTATTGTATGGGTTTATTTAGAACCCTTATCAGCTTAACATCGAATTATATCAATGTGGGACCTTTTGAATAAGAAACTCATTTTAAAATAAAGTAACATTTCTTTACTTTCCAAGAGTGCCCCTCCTCTCCTCTTATAAAAGGCCCCCACCTCTACCTCCTTACACACACAACCAAAGCCTTTGGCTCGGCCAAACCCTGCCCATTTTGTCTCTCCACTTACCTCTCTTACTCCTTGAATCCTCGCAATGGGTAGAAGTCTTCCCAAGGAAGCCTTTGAGCTCAAACCAAAGGGAGTTACCCAATTTTAAGGTAATGTCTTCTCTTGAGTCCTTGTGTTTTATTTTACTTCTCCAACCCCCTAAACTAGTTTTATGCATTTCTTTTGTAACACCTCCAGTATCTTTAATATACTAGGATATTGTTATAAGAAGTATTCGAGCTACACTTACACACACCTACATCTAATGGTTAAAGAACATACTGTTCCCGTGGATGGTGAATTTCTGCCTCCCGAAACGATGATTGTTAAAAATTCTTTTAACACCTTCAAAGGTGGCCATTAAGATGAAACTATATTTATATATGATATATAATATGTTTATGTTTTTCTTAAGCATCGGTATTTTTCATTTTTTGCATACAATTATGGTTTCCATTATGGGTAAACGTGATATCTTCATTTAAGGAAGTGCGGACTACCGCTCCCTCAAAGTGATTTGATTCGTTAAATACCATATGTGGGACGTATAAATGATGGAGTTATGATATTATATATGATATTACACTGGAATTATAATATACCTTTATATCATTATGATTCCATTATATAAAATATGAAATAGAAATGAAAGTAGCGTTCATGCGTACGTACAACTTACCGTCTCCATGAACAGTGCATTTTATTTCTTACCTCTAAATGTTATATAATATTATAAATGCATGCATCTACTGGATATATATTATATATATTATATCTACACCATGAATACCATTCTGGATATAATGGATACATGAACAACTTGTAATTATAAAGGGTTTATTTTTTACTCAAGTACCAATGATCGTTAAAATGACCGTTATTAACTTAAATAATTACATAGTGTTCATGACATGGAAATAAGTGATATAAAAGGAATAATGAACTTGAAAAGGGTTCTTAAACAAGTAGAAATTAACTCATGTTTATTATTCAAGAGATTAAAGAACGACCGAGTCAAGTCGGACCCGAGGTCTGGGACTTCGTCTCAATCTCCTTTCATTGAGGCATATTTTGTTTTATACACAACCTTCTTTTATACGGTGTATAAACCCCTTTGACTTTTACGTTTATTCAAAAGGAATATTTTTTATATGAATCATTTACTAAACGACAAAATAGAATGTTTTTTTGTCGTACGTATGCGGCGATAACGACTTCTCCGCTGTCGTGACCATTATTTGAGTTTTGGCTTCCTCTACAAGCCATACTTTTTTAAAAAGAAAAATAAATACCATGTTTTACTATTCTTTTATTTTGGTATTGAAAATGGTTTTCATAATGTTTTTATTATATCAATGTGTTGTATTGATATCTTGTGATTGAAATGTGCAAATGTTATGTTTCCTTTATGCATGTTTTATGTGATACGATTATGTTATGGTTCTTGGAAATTATAATGAAGACGGGTGGTTCCGTGATAAACTAAGGGTGGGTGAGCCCGATATAGCTCTCCAATGCATTGGGTAACGTGAAGGAGTGAAACATTAGGGTTTCTCTGAAGATATTTAGGGAATATACTATGATAAGTATTCCAAACATAACCAAGAGGGTTAATCCCTATGTAAGAATGTTATGAATGCCTCAAGTTACCTTTATGTATTATGATTTCTATGATTTATTCATGATTTGATGAGGTATGTTAAAATGCTTATGTTTTATTTGTAATGTATGATTTCATTCTTATGTATATATGAACTAATGTTTCCTTTCCATATTTTTATAACCCATACTGAGCTTTTTATGCTCATCCCATGTTTTTTTGAAATGTCTTTCACAGGTCAAGGGAAAGGTACATGATATGATGAAAGTGTCAAGGAATTGTCATGAATGAATCCATATTTTATTTTAAATATGTTTCCATCGATTGGAAAAATGAATACTATATTTATGTAACCACTTTGTTTATATGTGGAATGTAATGCATGTTTTATGTTCTAATTCTCTAAAACTCTAAACCTGAAAAGATCCTCAATGTGTAATCTTGTAATAACTCAAGATTAAGTAAGGTTTATGGATGGGGCCTTATATTTGGTATTAGAGGTCGGTTTAGATAAAATTAAGAGTTAGAATTATATTAAATGATTATTCAAAAATATTTTTTTTAATGATATAGAATTTGAAAATTACCATGTTGCTTCATCTAAGACATGTTTGTTCATAATGGTTTTTCGCAGAGGAAATAGGGAAGCAGTGCTAGGAAGGCATACAAAAGGAAATAACCTTCCGAATCAGCATCCTAATATGGTCGTAATTGGAACTGAATAGTTTGTTGCGGTAATGGCGCAGTTGACTCAAGCGATAAATGGTGGTGGTATCCATGCACGAGATCAGCCAGATCAAACGCATAGGAACATGTTAGTGGTGGAACATTTCATGAGGCAACATCCTCCATCATTCAGAGGATCATCTGACCCTGTGTTAGCTGAAGGGTGGATTAAAGCACTGGAGAAGATTTTTGATGTCATGGGGTGTTCATACAATCAAAAGGTTAGTCTTGCTATTTACCGTTTGGAGGGTGAAGCAGATCAGTGGTGGTCGATGGTTAAAAATATCAGGGACGCTGATGAGATTGATGCTCTCGACTGGGATGAATTCAAAGGTATGTTTCTTGAGAAATATTTTCCAAAGGCTGTTCGAATTAGGATGGAAAAGAAATTCTTGGAATTTTGGCAACAGGAAGACTCAGTGGCTGCCTATGAAGAAAGGTTCACTCGATTGGCAAGGTATGCTACAAATTTTATCTGAGACTTTGATATTAAAATCAATCATTTTTACTCAGGATTAAATCCAAAATATCGAAGGGCATTAGCTTCTCGTGAGTTTAAAAGTTATGAAAAGCTAGTTCGATGTGCTGAGAAGGTGGAAATAGAGTTTTCTGATGATCAAGTGTTCTATAACAACCAGCAGAAGAAGAGACCGAGGTGGTAGGAGAAAGGGAAGAATTCTTCAAAAAATTCTGATGGTAAGAAAACTAAGTTTTTAGTTTGTGATAAATGTGGTAAAAGGAATGCTGGGGAATGTCTTCTGAATTCTAGAAAGTGCTACCGATGTGGTAATATGGGACATAACGCTTGTGATTGCACTGAAAAAGATCAAGGTGATGGTAAGTCCACATATGATTTATAGTTAGTGAAATGTTTTATGTGCAACGAGATGGGTCACTATGCAAATGTGTTTCCGACAAAGAGCTCGAGTGATGTAAAGCAGTTAGACTACAAGCAGAAAGGGGTGGTGAAATCCTTTGCAACTCTTCAGCAGATGTCGGGCCATCAAATGAAGTTGTATCAAGTACTTTGTTTGTTTTTTTAGATTATTCCAGTGTGTTGTTTGATTCGGGGTCTACACATTCTTTCATCTCTGAAAAATTTTATAGTAAAATGGGAATACCATCTCAAGAAATGACTCCTGAACTTTTGGTAAAAACACCTAGGGGAAATGTTGAGACAAAAATAATTTATAAGAATCTTCCTATCCTTATCCGTGGAAAGAACCTACTTGAAAACCTTATTGTTCTACCTCTAGTAGAGTTTAATGTTATCATGAGTATGGATTGGCTCTCTATTTACCATGCTAAGATTGACTGTAGAGCTAAAAAAGTTTCTTTTCAGAAAGAATTTCAGTTTGTGTACAAGAATGAACCCTTACTGTTGATAACATATCAAGAGGTCGAGAAACTTGTAAAAGATGGAAATGAATGTTACCTTTCACACATCGTTGAAAATAAAGGAACTGTTCAGATTAATGATGTGCTAGTGGTAAATGAGTATCCTAATGTTTTTCCTGATGAGTTTCCTGGAATAATACCGGATCGGGAAGTTGAATTTACTGTTGACTTAGTTCCTGATTCTAAGCCAATTTCGAAACCCCCTTATCGAATGGCTCAAATTGAACTTTTAGAGTTGAAGGAGCTATTGCAAGATTTATTAGAGAAAGGTTTCATTCGACCTAGCACATCACCATGGGGTGCTCCTGTTTTATTTGTTAAAAAGAAAGATTGTTATATGAGACTTTGCATTGATTATAGAGCCTTGAATAACATCACTATTAAGAACAAATATTCTTTGCCTCATATTGATGATTTGTTAGATCAGCACCAAGGAGCTCAGTATTTTTCAAATATTGACCTGAGATCGAGGTACCATCAGCTGAAGGTAAAGGAAGCAGATGTTCCGAAGACTACGTTTCGTACAAGATATGGCCATTATGAATTTTTAGTAATGCATTTTGGGCTAACCAAAGCACTTGATGTATTCATGGACTTAATGAATAGAATTTTCCATGAGTTCTTGGATAAGTTTGTGGTGGTTTTCATTGATGATATTTTTGTGTTTTCTAAAAGTAAAGAGGAGCATGAAAGACATTTATGGGTTATTTTGAAAACCTTAAAAGAAAATAAATTGTATGGGAAATTCAGAAAGTGTGAGTTTTGGTTACAAAAAATTTCTTTCCTTGCTCACATTGTTTCAAAAGATGGGATAACTATTGATCCTGCAAAAACAAAAGTTGTTGAAGAATGGACAAGACCCACTAATGTAACAGAGATTCGTAGTTTCCTTGGTTTGGCAGGCTATTACCGAAGGTTTTTTAGAAATTTTTCACAGTTATCTAGTCCGATGACTATGCTAACTCGGAAGGGTGTTATGTTTATCTAGATAAAAGAATGTGATGATTGTTTTCGGGAGTTGAAAAGAAGATTGGTGAATGCTCCAGTTTTGGAACTACCTTCTTGGAATGGTGAGTTTGTTATCTACAGTGATGCTTAATTGAAAGGACTTGGTTGTGTCATAATGCAGAATGATCAGGTAATTTCTTATGCTTCACGACAGTTGAAAACTCATGAGGTAAATTACCCTACACATGATTTTCAATTAGCTGATGTTGTTTTCGCTTTAAAATTTTGGAGGCATCATTTGTATGGAGTGAAGTGTGAAATATATACTGATCACAAAAGTTTAAATTATATATTCACTCAGAAAGAATTGAACATGAGATAGAGGAGATGGCTAGAATTAATCAAGGATTATGATTGTACAATTCATTACCATTCGGGAAAAGAAAATAAATTGACCGATGCTTTGAGTTGAAAAAGTAATTCTTCATTAAAAATGTTGCGTTTGGAAACTGATCCTTTGGTTAAGGATTTGATGAACTTTGTCATAGAAGTTGTTAATGCATAAAGTTCTTCTGTTTTGTTTCAGGTATCAGTGAGATCATCTCTATCAGATAGAATCAAGAAAGCACAGAAGCAAGATAGTGAGTTGCAGAAAAAGGTAGAGCTAGTTCAGAAAGGTATGTTGCCTGAATTCAACATTGATAATGATTGTGTTTTGAGATTTGGGAATAGATTGTGTGTGACTTGTGATTCACAGTTGAAGAGAGAGTTGTTATGTGAAGCTCATAGTTCTCCATTTTCAGTTCATCCTGGAAGTACTAATATATATAGAGATCTGCGGGAGTATTACTGGTGGGAAGGAATGAAAAGAGATATTGCTGATTTTACTGTGAAGTGTTTGACTTGTCAACAGGTTAAAGTAGAGCGGCAGTTACCAAAGGAGATGCTTCAGCCTTTACCAGTTCCAGATTGTAAATGGGAGAATATATCCATGGACATTGTTGTGGGATTACCAAAGACATCTCGAGGTAATAATGCAATCTGGGTTATTGTTGATCTCTTGACTAAATCAGCTCATTTCCTTGCTATACGAGATACTTTCTCTCTAGATCAACTATCCCATTTGTATCTTAAAGATATAGTCAGGTTACATGGAGTTCCCCTCTCCATTTTATCTGACAGTGATCCCAGGTTCACTTCTAACTTTTGGAAAGGCCTTCAGAAGTCATTTAGTACTGAATTAAATTTTAGTACAGCTTTTCATCCTCAATCAGATGGGCAGTCAGAACGAAAAATTTAGACATTGGAGGATATGCTATGTTCTTTCTCTATGGATTATCAGGGAAATTAGGACAAACATCTTTCTTTGGTTGAATTTTCATATAATAATAGTTTTCGTTCCAGTATACAGATGGCACCATTTCAGGCATTATATGGGAAGCGGTGTCGAACTCCAGCTTTCTGGGACAAAGTGGGTGAAAGGATGTTGATGGGACCGGAATTGGTAGAAGAGTTGGTAGAAAAAGTTCTGCTGATACAGAAACACATGAGAACAGCTCAGAGCAGGCAGATGATTTATTCGGACAATAGGAGGAAGGATCTATCTTTTGAGTTAAGTGATCATGTTTTTCTCAAAGTCTCACCATGGAAAAGTGTGATGCGATTTGGTAAGAAAGGAAAGCTGAGTCCAAGGTTCATTAGAACATATGAAATTCTGGAGAGAGTTGGATCAGTTGTATACCGGGTGGCTTTACCTCTGAGTTTATCTCAGGTACACAATGTTTTTCATGTTTCGATGCTGAAAAAGTACATGCCAGATCCATCTCATGTTTTGAGTCTAGAGGTAGTTCAGCTGGAAGAGAACCTATCTTATGAGGAACAACCGGTCCAGATTCTTGACCACAGGGAGCAAGTGTTACGAAATAAGGTGATTAATCCGGTAAAGGTTTTGTGGAAAAACCACATGATGGAAGAGGCAACATGGGAATCTGAAAATGAAATGAGGGAAAAGTACCCCCATTTATTCGATAAGTAAATAAATTGCGGGGACACAATTTTCTAAAGGGGGGAAGGATGTAACATCCCAAGTAAGTAACAAATAATAGATATTTTTATCTATGTCTATTCATGAATTAGATAGTGTTTTAGAGACTTAAAATGAAAATAAATACAATCTTAAGCATGGAATACACTAATATTTTTAAAAGATTGTTTTACTACCTTTTGATGGAAACCAATTTTTAAATCTATATTTTGACAATTTTATAAGCTATTTTTGTCAAAATAAACTTATTATTTATTATTGGGACATCAAAATTTACTTAGTGTGAATTTTTGAAATTTTTCTGACAATGTTCATTTTTTAATGAATAGTGAAAAATACTGCATTTTACATCAACACTGCTTTTTAATCTAATTTATTTATATGATTAGATTATCTTTTGAATTGGTTTTTAAGTTAAATTAGAATAGATTTTTACCATTTAATTCAATGGTGGTCATTGGAATCAATTTCACTTTGAAATTGGACTTAAACTAGTGTCAATCTTTTGATACTTATTGTTTCATAAAAACACGCTATTTGTCATTACAGCCGGAATTAATTATTAAATTAATTAATGTAACTTATATTATTTGAATTTTGTTAAATAGACATAATTTTTGAATTCGTAATATCAAATATAGCGTAGGATGAAGTTTTGGTATTTTCTGAAAAACATTAATTTTTGATCAACAGTGAAATCACAAAGTGGTACTTATAAAAACTGATTTTCCATTTAAATGAAATTTTTCCATCTCTGTGTTATGAATTTCAAAAATCCGACATACATGGTTGTCATTAAGAAGTAAAATGTGGTTCAATGGGATAATTTTTTTTGGTGAATAGTAACTTATTAAGTTTTTAATCGTGATTATTGGTAATTAGTGTAGTTTAAGGTAAAAATAATGTTTTAATAATATGAAATGACCTAGACACATGTCCTACCCTTATTGGATATGTCATTCCCGACCAAGAAAATCCATGTGTCAACTTGGGGACCCCATGGATCCACTTTGTTAGGAAAATGACATTAATATCTTTTTATTTAATGTTAAAATAAAAATGACACAAAGATGAAATGTTTTACTAAAACAATTTTTACATGTGGTTATACAAGTAAGAGTTTTGATTATAAATAGTTATTTTTAATATAAAAAGATTTCCTACATCATAGTATTTTTCTTTTAATTTTAGACTTTATATAAATTAAATTATTTATGACATCATGATGATGCAGCGATTACCTCATTAATAAAGGATTTAAATAAAATGAAATGATAATGTAAAATCTATTACCTACACATGTCCAAAACCTATTGTATGGGTGGATTTCGAACCCTTATCACCTTACCCTTGAATTATATCAATGTGGGACCTTTTGAATCCGAAAATCATTTTAAAATAATGTAACATTTCTTTACCTTCCAAGAGTGCCCCTCCTATCCTCTTATAAAAGGCACCCACCTCTACCTTCTTACCCACACTTCCAAAGCCTTTGGATCGGCCAAACACTGCCCATTTTGTCTCTGAACTTTCTTTTCTTACTCCTTGAAGCCTCACTTTGTGCAGAAGTCTTCCCAAGGAAGCCTTTGAGCTCATACCAATGGGAGTTACCCGATTTTAAGGTAATGTCTTCACTTGAGTCCTTTTGTTTTATTTTACTTCTCCAACCCCATAAACTCTTTTTATTAATTTCTTTTGTAAAAAATCCAGTATCTTAAATATACCAGGATGTTGTTATAAGAAGTATTCGAGCTACACTTACACACACCAATATCTAATGGTTAATGAACATACTGTTTCTGTGGATGGAGAATTTCTGCCTCCCAAAACGATGACTGTTCAACATTCTTTTAACACCTTCAAAGGTGGAAATTAAGATGACACACTATTTATACATGATATATAGTATGTTTATTTTTTCATTAAGATTCTTTATTTCTCATTTTGGGAATACATTTATGGTTTCCATTATGTGTAAACGCGATATCTTCATTTAAGGAAGTGCGGACTACCGCCCCCTCAAAGTGATTTGATTCGTTAAATACCATATGTGGGACATATAAAGGATGGAGTTATGATATTATATATGATATTAAACTGGAATTATAATATACATTTATATCATTATGAATCCATTTTATAAAATACTAAATAGAAATGAAAGTAGCATTCATGCGTACGTACGGCTTACCGTCTCCATGAACGGTGCATTTCATTTCTTACCTCTTAATCCTATATAATATTATAAATGCATGAATGTACTGGATATATATGATATATATGATATCTACATCATGAATACCATTCTAGATATAATGGATATATGAAAAACTTGTAATTATAAAGGGTTTATTTTTTACTCAAGTACCAATGATCGTTAAAACGACCATTATTAACTTAAATAATTACATAGTGTTCACGACATGGAAATAAGTGATATAAAAGGAATAATGAACTTGAAAAAGGTTCTTAAACAAGTAGAAATTAACTCATGTTTATTATTCAGGAGATTAAAGAATGACAGAGTCAAGTCGGACCTGAGGTATGGGACATCGTCTCAATCTCCTTTCATTGAGGCATATTTTGTTTTATACACAACCTTCTTTTATATAGTGTATAAACCCTTTTGACTTTTAGGTTTATTCAAAAGGAATCTTTTTTATACTAAGCGTTTACTAAATGACAAAAGGGAATGTTTTTTTTGTCGTACGTATGCGGCGACAATGACTTCTCTGCCGTCGTGACCATTATTTGAGTTTCGGCTTCCTCTACAAGCCATACTTTTTTTAAAAGAAAAATAAATACCATGTTTTACTTTTCTTTTATTTTGGTATTGAAAATGGTTTTCGTAATGTTTTTATTATATCAATGTGTTGTATTGATATCTTGTGATTGAAATGTGGAAATGTTATGTTTCCTTTATTCATGTTTTATGTGATACGATTATGTTATGGTTCTTGGGAATTATTATGAAGATGGGTGGTTCCGTGATAAACTAAGGGCGGGTTAGCACGATATAGCTCTCCAATGCATTGGGTAACGCGAAGGAGTGAAACATTAAGGTTTCTCCGAAGATATTTAGGGAATATACTGTGATTGGTATTCCAAACGTAACCAAGAGGGTTAATCCCAACGTAAGAATGTTATGAATGCCTCAAGTTACCTTTATGTATTATGATTTCTATGATTTATTCATGATTTGATGGGGTATGTTAAAGTGATTATGTTTTATGGGAAAATTATGATTTCATTCTTATGTATATATGAACTTATGTTTCCATTCCATATTTTTATAACCCATACTGAGCTTTTTATGCTCATCACATGTTTTTTTGAAATGTTTTTCACAGGTCAAGGGAAAGGTACATGATATGATGATAGTGTCAAGGAATTGACAAGAATTATTCCATGTTTTATTTTAAATATGTTTCCATCGATCGGAAAAATGAATACTATCTTTATGTAACCACATTGTTTATATGTGGAATGTAATTCATGTTTTATGTTCTAATTCTCTAAAACTCTAAACCTAAAAAGATCCTCAATGTGTAATCTTGTAATAACTCAAGATTAAGTATGGTTTAAGGCTGGGGCCTTATAATGTGTATGGTAATGTAGCTTCATTTCAAGGGTGAACCCATTAATAAAAACAAATTTGAATAAGAAGACCCAATATTAGGGTAAATTTTATAAAATTAGGTTACATCGAATCTCTACATAGGGTTCTCGATAAATTAAAATACGTTGAGGATTTTAATAATGATTTGGATCATTAACAAAACATGATGGCTTCATCTCAATTTTCGACCTATAGTAGGAATCCCTATATGAATTATATTGACCAAAAAACAATATAAAGATAATATTTTTCATGGATGTTGTATTTATGGTGAGGATTTGAGGTCTAGTAATAATTATATATCTCATCATATGATAATCAAGACCCATGGTTTTCTTATGGGATGAGATTTTTTTATTCGTATGGTGAATTCTAGAATAGAGAAAAACATTAAATGGTGACTCCAGCATGTATTCAGATCATATTTATGGGTGAAAATGCACACTAGTAGACTGCCTTGCTAAATATAGGATTTCTTGTATGGAAATAATTATGTAATTTTTTTATCATTTTTTGATAAGGTCGTAATAATCATAGATTAATTTAACGAAGGTAACAGTTTTATAAGCCCATCATGAAATGATATTATTCTATTCCCTTTGGGTAAGAGCAAAGGATTTTTTCCGTGTACAAAAAATATAGAATCATATGATCAGTATGTGTTAAAAAATTCAATTATCAATACACATGATGTTCTAAATTTATAAGGGTAATATTTTGGTTATATGTAACTGTAGTTGTGGAATTTCTGATGAAGGAGATATCTCATAAGGGTAAATCTCTTGAATGTTGTCACATTATTTCTCATAGTAGCTACATGGATGGAAAATCATTATCATAGGATACCTAGTAAGTCTAGATCATTTTTTGGAGGGAAAATGATTTCATCCTAGTACTAATCCACAAATGGAGAAACCTAACACGGCTAAGAAGTAAAACAGTAATATAATTTTTGTATTCCATCATTGGATTATTGGTAAAATTCTTGCACTAGAAGAGATTTTGATTTGATTTTGATATCATGCTCATAAATTAGTCCACACAGGATATGTTGGTCTAAAATTTTAACATCATTTAGTTTGGACCATATATCATGTAGTTTTAAATCCGAATCCAAGGACTTAAAATTAATTTTACCAATACAGATATTGTAGAAAATAATATGGGTTCATCTCAGTGAGGGACCCATTAATGGAAATTTTGACATGAATTAAAAATCCCAAACATCAAGATGAAGTAGTAATTTTATTGAAAATTTAATCTAGACAGAGGATAAGTGATTTGGGTGAAAATATGTGTCTTGTTTTAACCATAATCCAGCCACACATATTTTTTCATATTCTTTGGGATTTATTTCATAATTCATGTTGATAAATAGATGAGTGAAACATGTACTAGCATCTATTGTAATGATATAGATATAATGTAAGGAGAAAAAGTATCATAAAACAACTATCCAATACAATTTTATTTTTCCAGTCTTGTGGGACTTATATCATGCATCTTAACATCATGCGACATAGAAATGGTTGTTATATAGTTTAATTTCATGTGATGGGGATCTAGGTGATAGATTTTTTTCACTAAAAATTATTTTCTTCAATGTATCAACACATTTTCGTAGTGTTAAGGAATGTAGTAAAAACAAATGTTAATGAAAAAGGGTTTTGGAATATATTTGACATATGGGGAATAATAAGAATCAAACTATTGGATTGGTCTAGTACTATATATATCACTACATATCATATGATAATAATAATGAAAACACATATTGTAGTTATTTTATAGTGATATCATTATATCTCACTTTTGAATGAAAAGTAAATGTTCAAAAATTACAATGAGAACTACCACATAGATCTAATTATCATTTAAGGATAATGAGTCTCACAAACATGAGTACAAAATCACTTTTAAATGGAATGTTTGGGGAACTATATTCCATTATTTTTAACATTATGTAATTAAATATCAATGTAATTTTTAGTTGAGCATGATATGACTAAGAGAAAATACTCCACCATTTAATGATATGTGGATAAGAGTTATATACTATACAATTTATAGTCACAAAATTAGGCCTTATATGAACCTATCATTAAATAATGTATAATAGATTTCAAGAAAACGTGCATTAGTGATAGGAGTGTTATACTCCTCATCCATTGTGATCATGTAATAATCTCTATATATTGTAATCTATATATATCATAAGGTCCTTCTAATTTCTGCCCGAGCTTTAATAGATATTTTCTATGTACCATTAGAGTTTTCAATGAAAATATCAGTTCTACTTAAGGGAATAAACTAGGATTAGTTATCCTTTTGAATTCCCATGTGACATAGTTTTGATGCATTTAGATTTTATTTAGTGTGTGTAACATATTATCATTGAGTATTTCTAAATAATCTATTCATATATAAGAATACCCATCTTAAAAACTCCTTCTTTATATAGAAATGTGATGTGGGGGTAGTTTATTTATAATGTAAAAGACTACATGTATCCCATATATAAGAGAAAATTGGTCTAATTGTGTTGTAGTATAGATATTGGTGTGATAAACTCAAAAATAATGAAGGATTTATTCTAGATAAGACTTATTATCCTTATAAAATCTATTTTAAATGTTATTAGATATGTTTTTGTTGAAATAATTTACCTATCCATTCATAGCTACATGGTTGAAGGGTGAGTTTTTAGATCGAATATAGTATTTTTGATACATTCATTTGAATACATAAGTGTAGAAATGGGGTATATTTTATATAAATATTTATTTTGGGAAACCAAATTTATAGATGATATTTGACATCAAAAAAATAATTATAGCATTTGTTCTAAAATCATTAAGGGATAGTGCCTCGACCCACTTGGAGAAGAAATACATGGTAATAAGGATGTGCTTGAAATACATGGATTTAGTTGGGAGAGATAAACCAATTAAATAAATTCCCAAAATAGAAAATATAGATTAATACTTGGTAGTTTTCTAAATATTTAGGGGTTGAAGGATAACGTTGTCATTTATATGTCAATAATGACATTACATAGTTAACTATATTTAGTCTTGCATCATATATGACCATTAATATCTAATCATATTGATTTGAAGGTAAATCATGGTTCTTAAATATTGAGAATAGTAGGTAATAGAGTATAAATCTAGTATGAAGGTGAGGCTTTCCCATCCTTCAATACACCCATGGAAGATTCTATCGACAATAGGTTTATAGAGTACTATTTAAGAGGATGATCCATCAGAGAGGATGATATTAATAGATCTATGGATGATCTGTTCCTTCTTGGTTTGATCCTAAGGAAAAATTATATATTGTAGGTAGTACATTATGGGTTTATCCATATTATTTTGGTGTTACTAGGTGAGGATATTATCTCACCTTCATCTGGGGTATTATTGACTGCTTTGATTTCTTCCATGTCATTGTTGATAAATTGAGATATCACTCTACAATGTGTGATGTGGATGATTATCTCATCTATTTATGTATATACTAGACTTGTTGATATGATAGGTAATGTATTAGAATAGACATTATGTGAATTTAGGAAGCATTATTTTTTTTTATCAGAGGATAATTACTCCATAAAACCTCATATATTATTAGAGAAGGGTATCAATTCGTCATTTTTATAACATATTTCACATTTATCTTCTTAATAAATTACTTTTAGTCATCCTTAATTATTAGTTGGGGTACTTTTATTTATAGGGTTAGATCTATTATTTCAATGAGATCTTGGTATTCCACATAATTAATGGTGAAACCCTCTACTTGTAGGAAGGAGTATGAAAGGACCACCTTCACTAGGGAGATAAATAAAATTCCTAAGAAAATTCTATTAAGCTTTGGATTTTCCATCCTTCATCATATATGGATCTGGGTGGCACCATTGAAGTAAATATTCTACATCTAAGGTGTGAAATGAATGGGTAAAAGTATGTCATTGAGAAGCACTATATTCACCAACGCGCTATCTTGGGTAGGTTTTAATCTAATAAAATATTCTAGAGCCTAACCATTGATTAACTTTTGAGACACTAAATGGATATAATTCTTCTATAGTATGAAATCACATGGTACTATATGTCGAGTGATAGTTTTATATTTATGGATATATATAAGTTAATCAATGAGATATACCAAGTGTCCCTCATTAGGCTACAAGTATGGTCTCATGTTTTTTCCCATGAGATGTAATGTGAGAATATTCTTATCAATATCTTAGTAGAGGGACTCAGTTTTTAAAATTATTATGTTGAGATAGTATAGAATATTTACCTAGAAGGCTATACAATATTGGGTAAGGATAGATCCAAGTGATCTCTATAAGGATCTCTCATACAAGTTGAGTGGATTACCCTCTACTGAAGACTCTACAATTGGGGGGTTAAGGTGATAATATATGAGTTCATCGAATGATTCTTGAAAACTATCATCGAACTAATAGGCATCCCATTTTTTATTGAGCTTCATAAAGGCTAATAATTTCCCATAGAGGATGGAAAGTATGTGTTTCATATTAGAGATATGACTATGGATTAATTTCAACAATTTAATCGTTATATAATGTTTCATATCATTGATCATCCTTTTATCTTTAGGATTGATATAGATGTCTTGTTGAAATAAAATGACTATGAGTAACTTCCCTGATGTTACCCCGAAATTTTTTTCAAGGGGTTTACATTCAGGATATATTTCTGTTGTACTTTGAATACTATTTCAAGATGGTAAAGTTGATAAAAAAATTATTTGGACTTAACCACCACGATATCCAAATAGTATTATATAGTTAACCCTAATACGGATTTGATGATTTGATGGATGTGATATTGATATTTGGGCCACAAAATATCAATATAAATGGTAATCACTTTTTAATCGTATGCCCCTTGTGATTCACCAAAAGTAGTGGATGAAACATTGTCAAGGACTATATAGATCTGGATGTAGCTTAAATGCATGTTCCTAATGGACTCTTCTTGGAATTTAGTGGTTATATCGATTAATAGTTCCATGATTAGGACTGGGAAATCATCATATGATAAATACTATTAGAGATAATTAATGTCGATTAAAACCTTGATGATTCCATTCTTTTATTTATAAGGATGATTTTAGTGCTCCATTTAAGGTACTAAACACCCTAAATGAAATTGGGCTTAATTATCTTATCATATTTTTTATCCAACATAATGGTATGAGTAAGATACATTATCTTGGCCTCTATCTTATAAACATGATTATCATCTAAAAGACCCTAATAATGGATTTATATATCGATATATTTCCTAGAAATCATGGTACAGTTTCATAATAATACAAAATGATGGTTTTTTAGAAATGATATTTACATATTGAGGGGACTTGATCATAACATACATAAGCATTTCATAATTTAAGAATAATATTCAATATATATCGCAAATATACATGCTCATGGACTTTAAATGTTTGGTTTATTTAGAGAATAGGTACATAATAAAACTATTTATTAAAATATCCTAAAATTTTCATATAGTTATTAAATATTATTACACTTCAAAACATATCATCTTAGAAACATCCATTAATATATTGGGAAGGAAAACAAAAGAAAGGGTTTTCTTATATTCTTATAAATGGTAAACATATGAGATATAAATGAATGATAATTAGAGAGAATAGTAGTATTATAACATTATCATACCAGAATAAATTCATATCTAATTAATTATATATCATTAATCATGATTCATGGAATAAGGGTTTCTATTTAAAAATACAAAATTAATAAGAGTGTAGAATCATCAATAATCAATCCTGAGACATGAATGCGTATAAAAAAATAGGTATGTGTCATATGAATTGTATAGAATAATCATAACAATATAAATCATAATAATATCTATTGAGATCATACATTCATCATAGAATCACCTAATTTCAAAAATTTCCATAATCTCTTTGGAGTAACATATATCATGTTAAACTATTCCTCTCTTATTAGATTCATAACTTTATCTTCTCATATAAGTTTCTTAATAATGTCATCTCTTAATATATTCCTAACTCTTTCATAATTACCTAATTTATTTGAGGGATATAATGAACCCAACCATATCTAGTTTATAATTTAACTACCCATCTATGTTTTATAATGTTCCCACCAATATTTTATTAATATAATTGACCATTAAATAATAAAACCTACATATTTTTTCCAAAATATCATAAAACAATCATCATATCATCATAGCCTAACCCTAGGAAAATAAATGTGATTTATAAACATATCATCATCATGACATGAAACCTTACATTGAAATACATTTTTATCATAAGAAGATATCTCTAATAAATCTTAAGCAACCTCAAAGGACATTATCATAGATGAAAAAATCGTTTTAAAGGTCACGAAAATAATTCATGAGAAATATAACTTATTCATTTTGAAATAACATATTTAAAATCATAAATTTCAAAGATATTATGGAAAATATATTATTTGAAAAGAATCATGTACAATATGAAATAAATATTCAATTAGAATGGTGTACATGATAAAGAGAAATTTTATTCATTCAGTATTCATTAAAATAAATATTTCCTTCACACGTATGAAAAATTTTCCTCATTCATAAACCAAAAAGAATATTATTTTTAATTTTAGATTTTAAAAAATATGGTTAAAAATTAATGTAATAAAACATTTCATAATAGTAAAAACACCATTGAAAATAATTTATATAAAATAAATAAATGGAGGAAAAATGTTTCTTACAAAAGGTGAAAAAAAGTAAGTTTTTTTAAATCATTTTCATTAGTATTTTATTTACAAAAAGTGAAAATGGTAATATTAGTCGATTATTAAATGAATAAATTTTATATATTAAAGTATATGAGGATTAAATTATATGAACTATATAATTTACCTCAATCTAAATATAGCACAGTCAATCCCAAAATAAAATAAAATTGTAACATAATCTCTTACAACATTTATAATATCTAAATAGAAACATCATAAAATAGATAAATATAAATTTATTTTTAAATACTCATTATTTAATGAAAAAAATTATAAAAATAAATTCATGTCCAGTGAATATGTATAGACTCAAAAATTACATGTATTTTTTATAATTATATGGGAATTTTACGAGTCTACGAACCGGTGCTCGGAATTGAAATCTGAGGGCAGTGTTGAACTCGCATCGCCAATTTTCACTTAAGAAGAACTTCACCTCGACCATAGTAGGTTGAGGGTGAAAGTTAGTTTTCATGTTTTACGTGGAAAAAACTAAAATAAAGAACAAGTTTTATTTTATTTTTATTAAAACCTATCTACATGGGTAATGGTGGTGGTGACAACCTAAACACTCTTTAATAATATAAAACCTTTAAACCACCCATTTAATTAGTTGAGCCAACAAAATATTATTAAATGCATCAACATTTAATTGAGACAATGTAAATTTATTATTTAATCCTAAAAAATACTAAGTAAAAACATCATTGGAAATTAGGAAGGTGTCTATTAAATGAATCTTCATAAATTCCACGATCGTTAATTACCCTCCCACTCTCATATTTATATGTAGCTTGGGGGAGGATTTGGCATGGCTTCACCAAGAGACGAAGCTCTGGTAATGTTCCATGATGCTCGACACAATGCGGACGCATCCAGTTTCGGTGAGTGGTAGCGATCAACACCGAAACCCCAAACGAGGATCTAAAATCAAGCGACGTCGTTGGATGGTGTTGTGGTATCGGCGAACACCAACCCACTTCCACCAATGTTGGCTTTTCTCAATCGTTCACGAGGATTGGTTTGTTGTTTATTTTTACACCCTTACCCATTCCTGATGTTCTTCATGATTTAAGAATCATTTAGATGCTTGTTACAGCCCCTAATTGGTGGGTATGGGCCAAACAAACATGGCCCAACCTCACAGCAATTCATTGTGATTCTTGATTTTTATTTGCGATGGAGGGGGATGGAGACTGAAATCGGTGGGGATTGGGAACGACGGTCAACAACATGGCTGGCCGCAATGAAAGATGTTACGCAACCTCGCCGCTGTAAAAGGGGTGTGGCCCATTGGCCACGGCGGAGTAAGGGCGGTGGCCGGTAGAGGCCGACTACAGGAAGGGGATGGTGGCGTGCGTCTGCACTACCCGATGGATGAGAGATGCGGCCTTGTGCCGCGTTGAAGATAGGAGGGAGGTCGGCCGAGCCAACTGATGGTGACGGAACGACACAAGATGTGCCACACAGAGAAGTTGGATGGCCTTCCGGCCAGCCGCGGCTAGCCGCCCCACCACGAGCCCAGGGATATGGGCAGAATCTAGGGGGTCAGGTCAGTCCGACCGGGTCGGACTGGACCTAGGCCAACTTCGACCCATTTTCTCTCATTTGTCCATATCATGAGCTACGGGAGTCCATTTGATGAACCGTCAGTGGTACCCGAAACCTAGGAGTGAGACAGACGTTTTGGTATATCCATATTTTGTTTTGGATAAAGTTGGTGTATTGATGGGTTGGATTGAACAAGAATCCAACTAGGCCCACGAAAGACAATACCTTACAGACCAGACGTCTGATTGACGCAACGTGTATCATGTTCTATAGATCAATGTTATATTAGGATAATTTCTTATTCATTTGTAATATTCTATGTTTCCTTGCGTGGTGGGTGTGAAGTGTCCACACCACTCACCTTTTTCTTAGATTATATTCAATGAAAATGTGGTAGTTTAATGTTTATAGGAGATCTTATATTTTATTGATTTAGATTTTGGGTATACACCCCTACATCATGTCTTTTACTTTGGATCATATTTCAGAAACAAGATTCAACATAATGTTCTTCAATATCTCCATTGTGATATGAATTATCTATGTAGATGATTCTGATAATATTCAGTGATTTATATCATTCCACAAGAATAATTTCACCACTATGGGATTGGGGGATTTATCATCTATGGGGTAAAGAAGAAATAAAAAAAATCTTTTGTCGTTTTCCTTCTTAGTGGATCATTTTATCTTATAACCCTTGTTATGATTGAACCTCCCTATTTGATGTTCCCCTAGAAGGGATTTTTAAAGGGCGATCCTAAGATATTCCTCAAAAAATTTCACAAAAAAAATCTAAATTAAGAATATTGGACATTGAAAATAATGAACTATTATAAATTTTATAATAATGACCTACCCAATCATGGGAAAACCATGGAAGATGAGTAATAATTCCACAAAACCTATGATATGGGGTTGGATTTTCCCTACCAAAACCACATAATTGATCCTATATGGATTTGATGATCTTATGGGTGATGGAGGTGGTAAAAATTCCCTCAACCCTATGGTTTAGGGTTTTTACAATAATTATACTGTGTTGGATGATATCACAACCTTCTTGAAATTTAATTCATTAAACTACGAATTTGTTGGATTTTGAACATATTTTGAGTGGGAATTTTATACTGTCAATAATTATTATGTGATTTGGGATCTCTCTCACCTCAAATAAGAGGCCTGATCAATATCGTTAGCATCCTGATGCAGGATTTTGTCAAATAATTTCCCATTCCATGTGTGTAATTTATAGAAATTAGGAGAAAAATTTTAATATAATATAGATCATGTATAAAACATTTAATATAGTTTTATGACATGACCCATTGTGACAATGTTTCATGTGGCCTTTCAGGTTGGCATCTACTAGATGTGGGGAAAGGATAAATTTAAAATTTTAATTTCAACCCACCGATTAATGCATACATTAGGGGGGACATTAGTGATTAAATATCAAAGATTCAAAAAAATATTGAGGCATGCATATTATAGGTATCTCCCTCACTTTCTTGATATTGGTTTTTGTGTAGCTGAGAGGGAAACCTTGTGGTCATGGTGTCGATGCTAAATTATATCATTGTCATGGTTTATATAATACTTATATGAAATATACGTTATCTTGATATGGTGGAAAATAATCTATATATTTTGGAGAAAATAAATTAATCATCATTATTTCAATGTGTCTGGAACATCATACCAAGAAGTGTCTATTGTAACATCCCATGTTTTGGACTTATTGAAATATTAAAATGAATTCTTGTTCTTCATTTGGTGGATGGGATAAATTTTAATAAGGTATTTTACATGTAATTATACATGTGTTAACAAATAATAATGTAATATTTTATATTATGTTTAATTTCTGTGTTGTGTACCAATTATTCAGATGATTTTTGGAAGCGGCGGGCTTTAAAAAATCATTTTTAGGTGAAACAACCATAGGTAATCAATTGGAACACAGTTAGTCATAACTGTACATATCAACCGTGTGTCCCAAAAAAAGATATATCATGGATATTTCATCCATGTGGTGTTCCCCAACTAGGAATATAATTGTGTGTAATGGTATAGAATAAAACAGATGAATTGTAAATGGGTTTTCAAATCATGTGATGAAAAAATGTTGGGAAGGGATGAACATCGATAGTAATGTCACATAGTTGGTACATGGTTATTAAAACTTGAATGGATATCATTTTACTTTTTGTGTTCTTTGGAAAATGGTTATACATAGTTGGAGCATGGATTTCCTTACAACTTGACCTAACTATATTACACAAATAAGAGGAAAAAAATTCCATTTTATCACACTAACCTTAATAGGACTTCCTCCCCATTTCTCTGCCCATTTCATGCCAGCAGCTACATGCACATACCTCCTTTCTCTCCTCTTCCATTGGTGGTTCCTACTTTAATATTGGTCTGATTATATAATTTTTCATTATACTAGATGCCTATAAGAAAGGCTAAACATAATTTTTACACTTTTCACTATTTTATTCACTATTGGGGTTGATATTTACATGGGAATTAATATTATTTATTTATATTTCAATTTATGATTCTTATGATTTTTATCATTCTGGATAAAATCAAACCCTTATAATGTAAGATAAATTTTAACTAAATATTTGGTCGGTATTTTATATGATATTTAATTAAAGATGAATCATTTATAAAATGATTCACTATTCCAGATGTTAAAATTTCCCCGCATAGTTTATAAAATTTAAAATACCAAAACATAAATCCACAAACCATTAATTTAATAATTTTAGACACCTTGACTTGGTTGTAGGTTGATACCTCACCATGAACCAGAACCTATGGTGATTTTGATTAAATTATTATATCCATCATTAGTTTTCTTATGAACAAAACACCTCATGGGTTTTTGAACATGGAGCATGTTATAAGATGTTATATTTTAATCAAATAAAATGTTAAATGTATGGATTCCATATTTTTTCCCTAAATGATTTATGAATGTAATTTTTTTAAATAAATTTAATTTTATGGATACTTGAATTTAAACATGGAAAAATTAACCACTTTTAAACGAATTTATAAATGAAATGATCATGATGAATCATGTTTTATTGCATTGTAATTTCTTCTTGGATGTTGTCTATATCATAAATGTGAAATTTTAGGGAAACCGTCTCTTGCATTAAAAAGTATTAAAGAATATTCTTTATTATCATTAGTATTACTAAACCGTGTATAGTGTCTATTGTGACACGGTTTTAGGAACTATAGGACACAATGATCAACACCCCCTAGATGTGATATTTTGGACAATAAATTTTACATTATTTATTTGAGTGTTGGGTATGACTTCGCATACTGTTTTGCTGGGTGTTGGGAAGGACATACCCACCCCTTTATTTGGATATTGTCAATGGCATCCTTGATCATTCCCCTGATACTATTTCACATTAAATCACTTTTCAAAATTTTTAGACTGATGGTAATGATATACAATGTAATTCATATAAAAAAATTTCCATGATGTCCCTTATAACTCATTGATATCATTGGTCATGGTAACCCATTTTTAAAATATTATACCCACTTTAGATTATCAATATGTGTATACCTTGGTATTATTCCTCAGGTCCTCACAAGTGCATTAATATCACTACATATATATCTATATACATATATGAATATATATATATATATTGGAATGTCTTTGGAAACATCCCAGATTTGTCTAAATTTGGTATGGTTATCTAGGAGTCCTTTGGGGAACATGATTCCTATAGCAAACCTACATTTCTTACATTACTATTACATAATTATAAAGATAAAAAACATAATATTATTAAACCATGAGGATCCAAAGGTATAGTTTCATGGTGAAACTATGAAAAAAAAATTCATTTTAAACATCAAACATAAACATTTATTTCATTCATTCATTATTCTTCATCCTCTTATTGTCCCCTGAAAACTCCTTAGAACACAAAATCACATAAGGATATACATCCAAAAGGGGTGAGATAAAATCCTAGTAAAAGGGTAGATAAGAACAATAAATAACATAATGTGGGATGAGAATAGTCTTTATCATCATAACATGTGAGTAGGATCGTAATTATTTGAGGAAACATTAAGAGAATACTTGGAGTGTGGAAATGCATAAAAAATGAAGCATCGTGTCTTAGTGGATAACTATCACCCATTGTTTTGAACAAAACTATAATTGTTCTCACACATCATTTAACTTTTACTCACAAGTTACATCACATTACCCAATGCATTGGAGTGTTTTATAATTTTAAGTGTACCTGTGACATTCAAACATTCATATTGTGCTATTTAATTTCGGGTGCACCCGCCACAACATAACATTTTCATTATCATATATGCCAATAAAAAAATTTCAGAAAATAAATATCCCTTAGAATGGAATGGATTTTATATAAAAGGAACACATTAATAATCATTAGGTTACCAATAGAAAGAGGGAACACGATACATGATACAAGATCCATTAACCCTTAGTGAAAATAAAAATTTGTGTTTTTGAAAGAAGAGTTTTTTTGGAAAAAAATTTGTTTAACATAAAATATAGGAGAAAACATTACATCCAAAAAAGTTATGATAATGATGAAAAAATGGTTTTTACGGACTAAACATACCAGAAATGGAGTGAAAGTGGGAGAAATCTAAGAAAGAATGTTGGGTTCAGGAATTTCCCAATACCTTGTATCATAACTCTTTTTTATTGTATTGTCAAGTATAATAACATTTTATTAATTAATTATAAATAAAAGAACATTTATTACATTAATATTTTTCATTAGGGTTTTATTAATTTCTTTTATGTTCTATTTTATGAGTTATAGAGTTTAAATCCATTTACCTAGTGTGTTCTTTTTCTTAGTCTTCATGAACGGTTAACTTGTACACATAAATGGAAGATTGTGTAGAACATGAAGAAACATATAGAAATGATATTACATGTCACTAATGATAGTCTATGAGTTTAAATGAATTTTTAGTTAATTATTTTATATAACATGTGTATGATTCATTAGTTAAAATATAATGATTATCATTTTATATTAATTTGTGCAATTTTTAGATAAAAACAATCATGTTTTGTTTTATCAATTATTATTATGAATAAAAGTTTTTCCCATTACATAAAAGGGTTTAAAACATAAATATAAACAAATTTCCATATTTTATTAGTTTCATTAATATTCTTGATGTATTTTAAGGAAAATGGATGTGCACCACCCCTGATGTAGGTAGATTAACACCTCACGGGCAACGAAAAGAAATTTGAATGAAATTGAAAAAAAATGAGAGAGGAATTACCTTTGAATCCTCCTCTTGAGATCCTCTTTAAAGAAACAAGGATTGGTATTTTGATGAGACTAAGATCTCTTGAACATGGGGGAGGTTCTTGGGAAGATCTTTGGTTGAAGATGGAAAATTATTCAAGCTTAAGAGCTGTGATGAAATGAGGGTGTAAGGGGTGGTATTTATAGTGGAGGAGAGTGGGGTTTTCTAAATATTATATTAATTAATTTATTATTTATCTAAAAGACAAGAAATACCGATGATTCCTTGAACAAGAATAATAACATGAGATTGTGAGTTTTATATTTGAGTGATTACTTCATTTACGATGTCCAAATAGTGGATTAAAATTTTAATGTATTTATATGGTAAATTAATGTATTTTAATATTCACCAAAGATTCAAGTATTTCATAAAGAAATTAAAAAATCAACCGAATAATTTTTTGATTTGGGGAATCCAAAAATGAAATCAAATTTATGAAAATAATTTTCTATGTATGATTAATTTAATTTTTAATTAAAATCATAATTTACATAAAAAATATAGATTTTAAAATTATAACTGATTTTGAAATGATTTCAAAATTTTCATAAGGTCTTATAAAATTAACCTAAAATAAGAAATCATATAATTTTTAGTTTATGAAAAAAAATTGGAAAATACTTTTTATTTTAAATTAATTATTTAATTATAATTAATTATTTATGACTTACAAAAATAACAATACTTTTAATGCGGTCATATTATAAAATATATGATTCCTAAATTTTAATTCACCATTAATGGGTGAGGTTACTTTAATTTTGGAAGATAAAATATTAATAAGGTTTATATTATGATAGATAAGGGTAGGTTACTATTATTGAGGGTAGGTTATTATTCATCAGAAATTATATTTTTCTTATCAGACTCCAAACATCTTACAGATCACAACAGTGAATGTTAGATTTTGGAAATTCATAATAGGGAAGTGAAAAATTTTTGTTTATAGGTCACACGGTAGTTCATTTAAAAATTATGTTTCATTTGGTTTCCTAATATGAATTATCATGACATTAATACAAGAATAGAGAAATTTCATTAATAAATGTTTAGGTCTTTACATCCCCCCCTTGAAATTTTTTCCTCAAAATTTTATTTTACATAAATAGGTAAGGTTACTTCTCTTTAATCGCATCCTTCAGTTCCCAATATTCTTCTTCATACTTATGGTTCCCCCAAAACACTTCGACAAGGTGGGTTATATTATTGCGTTGATGCTTATCTCACTGGTCAAGAATAATTTCTGTTTTCTCCTCATAAGAGAAATCATATTCTTGATATACCATTTATGGGTCCAATACATGTAAGAGATCTAGTATGTACTTTCTCATGAGTGATACGTGAAACACATCATGAACCTAATCCATTTTTTGGTGGACGTTCAAGAGAATAGACCACAGATCCTTTGCAGTTAAGGATATCAAAGAGTCCAATATACCTTGGGCGTAGATTCCATTTCATTACAAACCTGATGAATATCTTCCATGGTGATATTTGAAGGAATACTTTTTCTCCACTGTCACACTCAATGTACCATCAATGTTTGTCAGCAAAGATATTCTGCCGACTCTAAGTAGTTCTGATATTTTTATGGATGACCTAAACCTTATCATTCATGTCTTGCACAAGACCGGGTCCAAGTATCTTTCATTCTCAAACTTCATCTCAATTGGTGGGAGTTATGCACCTCTTTCCTTATAGAGATTCATATGGATCCATCTGAATACAATGGTGGAAACTATTTTTGAATGAGAACACAACAAATGGGAGATGTTGATCCCCTCCACCATTGAATTATAAATAGTATTATCCTAGAATATCTTAATGAATCTTAATATTCATTCTATTTTGGCCATTATTTTGGGGTGATAAGCTGTGATGAAATTTAATTCACTACCCAAAGAATATTGAAGACTCTTCCAATTTTTAGATGTGAACCTGGGATCACGATCAGTGTCAATTGAGATTGGAACCCCATGAAGTCTCGCCACTTACTTCACATATATATATTCAAATTTTTCAAGAGAGAGATCTTTTGAAATAGAGATAAAGTCGGTAGTTTTGGTGATTCTATCAACTAAAATCCATATTGCATTATTTACCTTGGATATCTTTGGGGACCCAAGACAAAGTCCATAGTCAAATTCCCCCATTTCCACATGCGTATAGGTAATGGTTTCATCTTCCCTTTGGACTTTTATCTCAATACATTATCTTGAAAAAATATCAATAACCTTGAGATATACTTAGCAATCCCCTTCTTCATGTTGTCTCACAAGAAGTGTTCATAGAGATCACAATACATATTGGTACACCTAGGATGGATAGATAATTTAGAGCAATGTGAATTTTCAAATAGCACCTTCTATATCTCAGTTTATAAAGGAACACAAAGATGCATTCCAAAGAAAATAAAACCATCATCTTTGATATGTAACTCTTGAATAATCCCTACCTTTCCTCCATTCAACATATTTTCTATCTCCAGATCATCCCATTGGGCCTCTTAATCTTATTATTGGATAGATATTTGCTCTAATATTTGGGAAATGTAAGATGTAACCCATTCTGTTATGATTTACAAATCCATCCATTTCATATACAATACAATAGGGTCATTCTCAATCCATAACATGGATATAGTAGTAGGTTAATTTATAATTAGAGCATTATCGACCTTGTTCACCTTTCTAGGATGATAATGAATGGAGAAATCATAGTCTTTGATTTGCTCTAACCAAATCCTTTTATAGATGTTGAGATCCTTTTGTGTGAATTTATTCACTAGGATCATTTGTTTGGTGTATATGTCACACTTCTCTCTTTAAAGGTAGTGTTTTCATATTTTAATGGTATAAATCATGGCTGCCAGTAATAGATCATGTGTCATGTAATTCTTCTCATGGATCATCGACTGCCATGGGGTGTAGTCTATCACATTATCATTTTTCATGATACACAATCCAATACATTCTTTGAAGCATCACTATATACCACAAATCATTCTCCACTTTTTGGTAATGCTACTTCATGTTTAGTGATAATCCCTCTCATTATCTCCTTGATGTTTCCCTCATATTCTTCTGTCCAGACATACCTTACCCCTTTCCTTATTAACATAGTTAGAGGGCTTGCGAATCGTGAGAAAGTTTCTAACAAAATTTATTTATAACCAAACTAATCCAATAAAACTATTAATTTATGTGACAGTAGAGGGTCTTGGAAATTACCTAATTTCCATTGTTATTGAAGAGTCCAAAAAAAATCCCTCATATCAGATCACATGTTCCAAGAAATTGACTTGCTTCATCCAAAAGTTACACTTCCAAAACATGGTTACAAATTATCCATTCTCAAGGTCTCCAACAAATGTCTTATCTATTCTACTTATTCCTCATTGCTCTTAGAGTATATGAAAATATCATCAATAAACACTACAAATTTTATTTGAGGTAATCTCTAAAGACTCTTTTCATAAAATCCTTGAAGATTACAATAGAATTATTATGTATGAAGGGAATCAATAGAAACATATAGTTCCCATAACTTGTTGGGATGTAAATCTTCTAAATATCTTCTTCTTCACTATTTACTGATGATATCCATAACAAAGATCTTCCTTTGAGAATTATTTAACTCCTTGTAGCTGATCAAACAATTCTTCATTCTTTTGGAGGGGATACTTGTTCTTTATTATAATCATGTTGAGTGCCTAATAATTGTTAGACAACTGCATTGATCCATCCATATTCTTCATAAAGAGTACTAGAGCACCCCAAGGTGATGCACTGATGAGTATGAAGTCATTTCCCAAATTCTCTTGCAGCCGCTTCTTTAACTCTTTCAGTTCAATAGGAGCCATCCTATAGGGACACATTGAGATAAGAGTTGATCTAGTTATGAGTTCTATTCATAAATCTATCTCATGATCAGAGGGAAGTTTGGGTAACTCTTCAAGAAATACATCACTGCATTCCCCTGTGATGGGCATTTACACTAGGTTGACACTTTCCTTTGAATCAACCATTTGAGAGAGGTGTGCTTCTTTACATGAAATTAACACCAACACCATTAAAGGATTTTTCAAAGGTGATTCATGATATTCCTTGTATTTGTAGAGGATCATGGGATGGTTCAAAATATGAAAAGATATGTCATTTTCTCAATAGTTGATATGTTCCCTACATAACGAGAGAAAATCCATTCTCATTATAGAGTCGAATTCCACCAAGGGAAGTATTGAAACATTTGATGGAATAATCATCCCACATATTCCAACTAGAGAATATTCAAACCCATGGGTTACAATTATTCCACCACTTGGTGTTTTTACATATATCATCACTTTAAGGTTTTGGGGATTCAATTATATAGTTCTAGACAACATGAATGATATAGTAAAATTCATAGAACTAGAATCAAATAAGACATTTTCCATTACTAATTGAATAAGAAGTGTAACTCATATGAATTAATTATCTTTCTCCACTTCTTTAGTTTTTATGGCATAAGCCTTCTCTTTTTTCCTTCGTATTTGGTGGCTACTGATGCTAATTATGCTCTAGGACTCGAGGTATAGTACACTATCTTGTATTTTCCATTGATCCCTAAAATTTTAGCATTGGAACATGGGTGGTTCTCTCTTTTATTACACTACATTTACCCTCCTTTTCACGTCTTTTTGAAACTCTTGTGCATGCTGTAATTATTTCCCACACTTGAAGCATTTATCCATCCCATTGAGGTAGTTACCATGATGCATCTTTTCACATTTTTGGCTTGTGGATTGTTGACCTTTCATCTAACCATTATCATTATATCCTCCATATTGAAAAACTATATTCTATTTCATATCACCATAACCATGGGATTATTCTCCAAACTCCATATCCACTTTGAGGGCACACATAAAAACTTTTTTTAACTCAATATATCTCAATTTTCAATAGGCTTTAGAAGGGGTTGTTTTAATCCGCTATAGAATATATCACTTTTTCTATAATTTTGATTAAAAACACCGAAGCGTGTCTTGAATTCCTTGTGAGATTTTCTTTGTAGGTCATGAATGATTCTTTTTCCTTTTTCTTGAGCTCTAGGAATTCTCTCTCCATATTCATACCAAGAGTTTGTAGGAAATACATGTTAAGAAACATGATAATAAAGTGTTCCCATTCCATATCTTCAATTTGGCCTCTTGGATTACTGTTATTAATAAAATACCACCATTGATCGGCCTCTCCATCTAAGCGATAATCAGCTAGAGTTACCTTATCCAACTCAGAACAGAGAACCAAAAAAAGATATTCTCCACTGAGTTGACCCACTGTTCCAAAACTAGTGGATCAGAAGATCCACTAAACATCGGTGGTTGGTGAATCATAAAACACATAATATCATGTTAATCCATATTTTTTGAAGGATGGTGTTCCTCATTATTCAAGCTATTATTTTAAACCTGAGATAGTTGGTTAAGAAACACCATGATGTTTTGAACTCTACCTCCAATTGTACCATGGATTTCATTCAAGAAATCATTGCATTGGCCCTCACATAGGTTGTTTTCCTGGTTTCTCCTCCTTCCCACCATTTTTATAAATAGAAATGGTCAAAACATTAGTCAACGAGTCATGAATATATAACTTATTGATTTGTGGAAATTACACTAAATTAATATATTATTGGATCCTTATGTTTATCAATGTTTCTTGAGTGCATATTTTTACACAGTCTCATACTATTTGTTTTCTCTTGGGTTTACTAATAATAATTCCAAAATTAACTAAATCTTGCCTCCGATACCAACTATAGCGACCCTGCATTTCATAAATTACTATTACATCATTATAAAGATAATAACATAATATTATTACACCAAAAGTATCAGAAGTATAGTGTCTTGAGAATAATAGGACCAAAAATTACATTTATCACATCAAACATAAACACTTATTTAATTCATTATTCTCCAGGTTGTTATTGTCCCTTGAAAAATCTTTAGTACACATATTCACCTGAGGATATACCTCACAACTGGGAATCTAAAAGTCTAGTTAGAGGATAGATAATAAAAAGAAACTACATAATATGGGATTATAATAGTTATTATCATCATAACATGGGTATAGGATCATAATTATGAGAGGAAACATTAAGGGAAGACTTTCAATGTTGCAATGCATAAAAAATAAAACATCATGTTTGTGTGGTTAACGACCACACATATTTTTGAACCAAACTATCATAATTTTTACCTATCATTTTACATTAACTCATTAATTTCATCACTTTACCCAATTAATTTGATCACTGTATAATTCTGGGAACACCTGTCACATTCAAACAATTATATTCCGCTATATAATTCTTGGTGCACCCATCTCAACATAAAAATTTTATTATAAGGAATGCCACAATATATATATATATATACTTAAATAAATCATGTAATTAATTGTGTTTCAACTCATAGTTACACATTAATTAACATTGGGTTCTCAAAAGACAAAGGGAACGAAAAAAATGATACAATATCCATCCACATTGAATGAGAAGTAAAAGGTGTGTTTTGGAAAGAATATTTCTTTTGGAAGAAATATTTTTACATAAATTGTATTGAAAAAAATGATAACCCTGAAATTTTATGAATGTTCTGAAAATTGATTTTTAAGGAGTAATGATTCCAAATATTTAGTGAAACAGGGATCATCCGAAGAAAGAATGCTGGGTTCAAGAATTTCCCCTTACCTTGTATGCAAACATTTTCTTCACATTACTGTCCAGTATAGTGAAATTTTATTCAATAATTAGAAATAAAATAAACTTTTATAAATGAATATGGTTAATTATAGTTTCAATAAGTCTTTTTCTATGACTTTTGATGAGTTATAGAGTTGTAATCCATTGTTTGGTAGTGTTCTTTTTGTTAGTTTTCATGAACAGTTCACCTGTACAAAAAAAAAGAAAGCTCATATTGAACATGGATAAACATCCAGAACTAATATTACATGTTATTAATGATATTAAAATAGTTTAAATTTTAAATTTTAAATATTTTATATACCTTGTGGATTAATCATCTGTTAAAATTTAATAATGATCATTTTAGGTAAATTTGTGTAGTTTTTTTATCACAGTAAACATGTAATGTTTTATCAATTTGAATTATAAATAAAAGTTGTTTCCAGAACATAAAAGAGGTTAAAAAATACATTTTAAAATATGGATTCAACCATTTAATGGTTTCATTGAAATCATTAATGGAGTTGATGGAAAATGGTAGTGCCTTGCCCATTATATAGGTAAATTAACACATCACGGAATATGATTTAGTATTTATTAACAAAGAGAAAGAGAGGGAGGAGTATAATGAATAATATTCCATTAAAAAGATATAATACCATTATATCAATCATAATATATTTATCATGTCATTTGGATAAGATAATTTGAGGATAAGAGAAGTAATGAAAAAAAAATTGAATAGAAATTGAATGAAAAGACAGTGATGAATTACCTCTTAAATCCTCCTCTTGACATCCTCCTTAATGAACCTAGGATTGGTCTTTTGATGAGACCATGATCACCAGGATGTGGGGGAGGAGATATGGAAAATATATGGGTATAAATTTGATAGGTATAGAAGCTTGAGAGTTTTGAAGAAATGATGGTGTGAGGGGTGGTATTTATAGAAGAGGGGAGAGGGGTTTTCCCAATATTATATTCATTAATTTATTATTTCTCCTCATGTATATAAATAGTAATTATTTTGTGACCATGATTAGTAATAAGAACATGTGAGTTCATTATTTGTGTGATTTCATAACTTATGTGGTCAGTAATATTGGATTTAAATTATAATGTATTTATACATTAAATTTATGTATTATACTATTCACAAAAAATTCAAGTATTTTAGAAAAATCTCAAAAAATAAACCTAACCATTATTTGATGTGAGGAATTAATAAATGAAATAATATTTTTGAAAATAATTTTATATGTATGATTTATTTATATTTAATTAAAAATCATAATTTACTTGAAAAATATAGCTTTTAAAATTAAAACAGATTTTATAATGCTTTCAAAAATTACATAATGTGATATAAAATTTTCTAAAATATAGATTACATAGAATTTTTAACTATTGAAAACATTTTATGAAAATAATTCTTATACTAAATTATTTAATAAGTTATAATTACTTATTTATTATTTAAAAAAATAACAATACTTTTTCTATGGTCACATTGTCACTTATAAGATGCCTAAATTTTATTTACTAATTCATGGATGAGGTTGCTATTATTTTGGAATATTAAATATTCATAATTTTCATATTTCTATTTATAAGGGTTGGTTAGTATTTATGAGCGTATGTTACTATCCAAAAAAAATTAATTTTATCCTATAATACTCTAATCATCTTACTAATCGCAATCGTGTATGTCATATTTTCGAAATTCAAAAGAAAAAAGTGGAAATTTTTTTAGAGGTCACATAGTAGTTCATTTAAGAATGATGTGTCTTTTTTATAATGTTATTGATTATGAAATTAATAAAATTAGTGATAAATTTTATTTATTAAATTCTGGGATGTTACAATACCATCTTGATTGCATTTATAGTTTATTACTTTGTTTATTATACCATCACAGTTCTTATTTCATATTCATGGACTAGATTACATTAGAAACCATTTTTAGTGGCATAATGTTTTTAACTTACTCTTTATATAGATCTCCATTTTTTCCTAGATATATATAATGGATATAATTTATGATCATGGATTGTTCATCATTCTTATAAACATTATAGACTAGTAATTGACATGGGAGATGCGGGATGAGTATATACTCGAGATATCTGCAAGAGATAGAGTCATTATTTATATATTTCCTTTTTCTATCTTCTTCTACTGTATGTTTTAACTAATTTATTGTTTTTTCCTTTTATTTTTAGGCCTAAATTTTTTAAGTGATTTTTGATTATATTATAATTTCTATGTTATCTATGTTTGATTATTGTTTTTATTTCATTAATATCTTCTATTCATTTTATTCTCATTGTTTCATTTATATTATTTTCTGATCTAGAGGGTATAGTCACCTTAATATACCGCCATTATACCATAAATTATAGTCGGAAGCCTATTTCATATATGGATAGATATTTTAGGCCACATAGAGATCCTAATCGGGGCACCCTTTTTGTGGTTCCCTAACCAAGACATTTTCAAGATGTGTGAAGGATTATTTTCCTTGTCTGGCTATTTAGGGATTGTATATAGTGGGATAAAAATGTATAGAATCTTTGTGAATAGATCATGTCTAGGTTTATCTATCCCACACATAGGGGAAATATCTATTTTCTTGGTGTGGGGATATTCCTCTTCATAATTTGTTATTATAGTCAATTATTATTTCACATTGAGACAATGATGTACATACTGTGGTTACTGATTAATGTGATTTAAAATTTATTTCTAGTATTTTCCTATTAAACCTCTATATCAAGAGATAAGTTGTGTTCATTCATCATTTCAGGCACATATGATCCACAAATCATTTTCATGCTTATTTGTACACCATGAATTGGTAGTTATTTGGGATGATTATCTAAATACTCTACGTGGGGGGTAATTAGAATTCATTAAATTATATTCTTATTTTTTGGGTTTCTTACATGCCTATATACCTTTCTCATGTGATAAATTTCCTTATTATTGTTATTATATATGATTGGTTATTAAAGTGTTTTAATCATCCTACTTGTTCATTCCCATATATCTTGATTGTGGTACCTTAAGAATCCAATTATGAAATGTTTTTGAATGGACCATTTTTTTCATATGATAAAAATTTATTAGATCAGATTAAACAGGTTTCAATATAAAATTATAAATTTTATGGGACTTAATAAATTTGGAAGGATAATCAATATAATAAAACCATTATATATATATTTGTTACATTTTAAGACTGAAGGTGAATACGAGGTTTTAGTTACAGGAATGAAAATTGAATCTTACAAAGGAAAGTACCTTTTTAACTTTGGAATGGTGATTCATATAACTAGGCTATTATATAAACTAAATATATTTTAAATTTAAATTTGGTAAGAAAAACATTAAATTGTAGAGAAATTGGTTTGTTTTAAAGAAATGAAGTTATTTTTTATGGATTTTAGTTAAATGATATGTTATTTGCAATATATAAAGGCATGTACATTCATAACATGGGAATTATGATTCATATAACTAAATTCCAAAATGAAAAACTAGACCCAAGTAAGTTTTTTGCGTTATGCTTCTTCTATGAGATAAAGTAACTGTGAGTGTTATGAATTATAAAACTTATATTTCTTGCAATTAAATGATTTTCCAATTGTAATTTACCAGTATTTGACTTAATAAATTTAGAATGGATACCTATATAAAAAAACGAAGATTGTTATTAATGTAACCTCATAAGTTTCATTTATTTATTTTTGTGATTGGGTATGATTATGATAACTATGGGATGGTTATGTAATGTTTCAGTAACCACTTATATTTGTTAAATATAAATGTATGGTGGAATGTATTTAAGTTGATCCTATTTAAAATGATGAAATACAATATATCTACTTTTGAGATTTATTATTATGAGGCTTAATTTGATTAAAATATCAACTACAACCTAAAGATCATTTTCTTATATAGCTTGTACTTAACATCTTCAATAATTGATCCATGATATGAGAACATATAGCTAATATAATATTAGTTTGAATTAAATTATGAAATAATTTTCAAAATGTTACATGTTGTTAGCTAGATAATGTAAAAAAGTATATTTAAAAAATTCATTACTTATCATAGTTTCTTACAAATATGTATATCTAAGCCTCTTAAATTGTTATAATAGTATATGTCAATTGATGTAATGTTATAAATAAAAACTATTAGTTGTGTTAATATCCAAGACCCTAGTATGAGGGATAAGTCTACTATTTAGTATAATAAAAAAACTGTTGGTAGAACATAGTGATATTTTAGGCATGACACCGGTTCAACTCGATACCTTTAGATAAAATGAGTGGTTATCCCTTTGTTGTAATTCGTGTCCAAATGTAAAACTAATAGACTTTTGGGCCAGGATTCATGGAATATTGCATGTAGTGTATTTGATCAATTGAGTTAGGTCGGATATTAGATAATGAAAAGACACCCCAGGAAGATGGTGGTTGTCATTGAAGATGAACATCAAGGGGGTGTTACCATATTCGGATACTCGATGTGTGTCATCGTCTTATAATTTGAAGTTAATTTCAGTACCCTAGATCAGGAAATATTTTATGAGGATGCTCATATAGAATTAGGTCTTGGTAGCACAATGTTTATCATTTTATTACATTACGCCTTTATTCAGAGGTTTTGACCCTCATGAGTTAGTTAATTCTTTATATTCATTACTTTTGCCTATTTTTTATATACTTTATCGGTATGTTGATTGTGTGTAATAGCGGCCCCTGAATGGAATCAAGTTCTCATTCTAGAGATAGTAGGTTTATATGGACTAGCCTAGTGAGCCTATTTTGGTGTTTTATTGGGATGGAATGGTGGTATACCTAAAATAATGTAGTTATGACTCATACACTAGTTGGTCAACAACATTGGTTTGATCATAGAAAACCTAAAACAGTGTTTTTCCACAACATCACTTTTTTTGTATGGGGTTTAAATTAGTTCTATTCTGATTTTGATAATTATACATATGTTTTTCATAGGTTTTATGTTATAGGGTTTTTGAATAATATTATTTCTATAGATCACTTTGAGTGATTGAGAATAAAAAGTGCAATCGAAAGGTGGTGTGTTTTGTGATCCTGACCCTCATGACCAGTGGTTGGTTTATTTATGTTCATTATTATGAAACAAATCCATGGTAATGGTTTTTATTCAAAAAATAATGTAATGAAGTTCCAAATTTTAATGATGAGTTCTAAGGGAAATTTCTACATGAAAAAACTAATGTGTTTCGTTGCATGTTCAGCTTGGATTTTTTAGGTGGACTACATGAAGGAGAATGAGACTGGTCTTGAAATAGGTGGTGTGAGATTTTACACCCTGTGTGTATGTATAATTTGGTTCCTTAACATTTTTAGGGGAATTGCTTAATGTGGAAGATCGGTGAGAGACCGTTATGGGTATATGATTGATGGTTTCCGTTGGATAATTTTGGGATTGGCGACCTAGATATTGTTTTTTAAAATTAAATAGAGAGTCACAACAAGATATATCTTGGTAATGATAAGTGATATGAATAATTATAAGTTTAACCAATTTTTTAACCTAGTCACACATTTTTATGAGGAATGGTTTCTATAGATTGTTTATAATAAATATAGCCATTTTTTAAGATAATGGGTCGTAGATAGTGGTACTTTTATGTCAATAAAATAACAATGAACTACTTTTTTTGGGAAGAAAAAAAGTTGTATCTTGAAATTATCTTGAGTAATCCTAGAGATAATTAGAAATACATTGAGCAAACCGAATTCCACATTTTCCATTGAGGTATAAAATCCATGTGATTTGTTCTCAATGAGTAGTTTAAAGGTAATCCATATGGCGGGAAGTACACCTTTGGACTTTTCAGGGTGGTGACCCTTGTTGTTACTAAATTTTTAGACACTCCACAAGAACCATCATCGGAAAGAAGTAATGGGTGATGGATAATGTTTTCTCGATATTGATTTAGGTATTAACCATGATATCCAATATGTTTGAGGATGGATGAAGACTGGGTTGTGGTAATGATGTTTTCCTTTGTTGATTTAATAACAAGAATTGTCATAGGTTTTGGAGTGGTACATCGATCACTAGTTATAAACCTCGTGTGAGAAACTTCAAATGGCATTGATACCAGTTATGTGATAGCCATTTTATTTTAGAAATTTTTGGATAAATAAAAATTGTATGATAGAATTTATTAGTAAATGTCCGGAAGGTGCTCAAGAGATGCTAGTCTTTATGCTTTTTATTTTATTATTGACTATTTTAATGCAGCTATATATTAATATATTTATGGTTTTTACTGATTTAATCCTAGATTAACTAATAAGAATGACTTTGGCAGACTCATAGACATCAGCTGATTCATTGACTTGACTACCTAGTAAGATACTGCATTAGGGATTATTCAGTGGTTCTGATGTGTGGACGTTTCAACTATATACCAACATTTCAGTTATAAACTCTAGAGTATGGACTACATTGGGTAAGCTTCTTGGACTTCCATTAGTTGATTCCAAGGTTACCCTAAACATGGAGTTAGTCTCGATTGATGTTATCATGTGATGATATAAGTATATTGGATTGGGTTTTACACCAGTGTCATTATTTGGGCATGGGGAAACAATAATCAAGAGATAGTTGGATCACGATAGTGCACCAAAAGTCAGTTACGGGGTTTTGTGAACATACTCAAAGTCATCTTGAGGTGACCTGTATTAAAATCACTGTTAACTAGTTTTAGGTTTTTTATACTTTTATGCCAAAAAAATTTCTTATGTAGTCAACTTGAGGTGTTTCAACTTTATTTTACTCATATATATGGATGTTTTCGATGATTAACCACATCAGTCACACAATCCAGATGAGACGAGTGTAGTATAAAGGTTGGAAAATGATTTTCAAGGAAAATATTGTGCAACCAAGTAAAATGTGGTCAATTGTGATATGAAAATTTTAATCTAATGTAGATTGTTATAGAATGATCAATATAATCATAAGGACATTCTTTAATTTGAAATTTTGATAGTGGTAGTACCATGAATCAATATTTTCTATTCAAATCTAGAAGCTATGGTCGGTGGCTCCATTGGTCCACTAATGAATGAGTTGATGAAAATATTCGGCCTCAATTTATATGTTCATGAATAAACACCATATAAATGGTATGGATATGTTTATGACCATTGTATCTAGTTTTGGAAATTTAGATTCTGTAATACCACGTGGTTCTTAGAGGTGAATCAGGAATTAATAAATGAAAAATAGTAGTTTAAACATAAACTCACATCCTATGTAGGTATATTGATTTTTTTACATCAAGGATTCTTAAAGATGATATGTTATGGGGGGGAGGGGGCGATTGTAACATCCCACGTTTTGGATTGGTTGAAATATTAAATGGAATTGGAGATCTTTTTGGAGGATCGACTAATTTTTAATCTGAGAATAAAATGAAATTATATGAGTTATAACACTTAAAAGATTTATTTTTTTTTTGGATGAGGTTTAAATCATAGGAGGTGTCCCGGTTATTTGGATGATTTTTGGATGTTTTGGTCATAAAAAATCATTTTTGGGTGGAATAGGTTAAGTAATATGGTTGGAACATTGGTAGTCATAACCAAGATGATCAGCCATGTGAACCCTAAAAATGTAGCACATGGTAAGTTTAACCATGAGAGGTTCCCACACTAGCTGTTAAATTTTGTTACTAGGTATGTCAGAAGCTATATTATTTTAACATGGTTTATTAAACCATGCACAACAACCATGTGGGGGGAGGAGGGTTATTCTTGGACATCAATCTCACATAGTGGACGCATGGTTGGTAAACCCTTCAAGAAAACTATGATACATAGAGGGTTCTTGGAATAGTGGAACCACATAGTTGTGCATGGATTTTTTAACATTGTAGCCTAACTATTATCTTCCTAAAAGGGGGAAATTACCATTTCCCCATCCAACAATAATAGTGTTTTCACTACATTACTCATATTGTTTCATGCCAGCATCTCCCCACATGATCCCCCACCCTCCCTTATTTCATAGATAGATCCTCCTTCAATATTAGTTTCATTAAATATTTTTTTAATCAGTTTGTAAGCCGTGGATTAAGACTAAGAATATATTTCCCTATTTTTTATGTTTTATTCACCATAGTGGATATTATTTCCATACAGGATCATATGCCATATTTTTTTGCTGTTGGTAATTTATTCTAATTATTCTCATTCTAGATTGAATAAATATTGATATATGATTGTTAAATAATTCTAATCTTGAGATAGGTGGCCTATATGTTTTTCCTGTAAAGTTTATTTGTTTATAAAATGCACTATTTTTCCCTGTAGTAGACATTCCACGTGTTGATTAAAAATGTAAAATATCATTTATTAAATAATTAGACCATAGACTTCATGTTCATAGACCCCTTTAATTGGTTTATGGTTGAGGCCTCACCTGGAACCAACACATAAGGAATGTTTTAGTAAATTATTATGACCATCAGTTTTTGCCTTTAGAAAAATCCATAAAGTAGGTGTGTTGAACATTATACATGTTAGTGAAAGTTATATTTGAATGAAATAAAATGTTAAATAGTTGGATAGCATAGTTTAGACATTAATAAATTGATTATTTAATTTTTTTATTACATCGATTAAACTTTATTGAGACATGTATTTGAACATGGACCACTATATCACATTTATTTTTTTTGTAAAGGAAACGATCATGATGAATCATGTTCTATGAAAAGGAATTTTAGCAAGGTTATTGTGTACATATTAAATGTTAAATTTTCAGGAGAACAAATCATGGAATATTATAATGTATTATTGGTGATAACTTATTTTTATTGTTATTATGATACCATGGATATTTGCTGCTATGAAATAGTTAAGAGAAGTGTTGGAAATGAGTTTTTACACTCCCTAGACATGAGATTTTGGACATGAAACTACACATCATCGATTTTGGTGTTGGTAATAATCTACCTTAGCCTTTTTTTAGGGTATTGTGAATGAGGTCCCTCAATCAATTATTTGAATGATAGAAATAATATTCTTTAAAATTATCCTAAGACTCTTGGGCATGATATCCATTACCAAACAATAAATATATATGAATATTATGTACCTTATAATTAATCTAAAAATATCAGGAAATGAAACCCTTGTCACTCATTGAGACCATTATGCATAACATCACTTTTAAAAAATATGAGACTCTTATTTTATTATCATCATGTGGATTCCTAAGACATAGGCCTCTGGTCCTATGCAGTTCATGTGTATATATATATTTCTGTGTGTGTGACTATGTGTGTCTTTTTACATATATAAATATATATAAATTATGGTACATGTTAAGATACATTCTATCTTAGGCTAAGGTAGGTCTGTTTGGCCATTTGTCATTCGAGGAACCCAATCCAAACTTGATTACATTTATTATTTACTTCTTTTATTATTCATGCACAATGATTATTTTGTAGTCACCCGTTGTATTGTAGTAGTCACCATTGGTGGTGGAATACTATGTTTTCTTCACACCCTATTATGTCCATCATTTGGTAAATGGATAGATCCCATGGATATATTTATGTATCTTGGATTAAGCTTCATGTTCATAATCTTTATGGACTAGGAATTTCCATCTTAGATGGGATTGAGTATCTATATGGGATTAATATATGAGTTAAAATACATTATTTATTTATATACATTGACTATATATTCTTGCAGTATGTATTATCTACTCTACAGGTGTCACCTAGTATTTTTAAAAAGATAATGTTAATGTATGGTTATATTATATTGGAATTTCTAGGTTATCTATTTATGATTAGTATTCCTATTTCATTTATATCTTCTGATTCTATTTAATTATAACTACATCCACCGTATTATTTTCTTATCAAGAGGCTATAAGCAAAAAAATGTACCACCTTTATATCCTGTCTACTAGTAGGAATATACTACTTTATTAGGAGGTGTGCTTGAGGCCACTTTGATAACCATATTTGGGAACAATTTTTGTGGCTCCTAGTTTAGGATGTTACATATATGGGGAAGAACATAACTATTATATTACCTTTGATGTTTCTTCATATAAATATAGTATTCTCCTCATCCTCAAAGAGATATTATTTCATCTAATTTGACCTATGTATTCATTTTATAGATTCTATGTTGAGGGGAGTGGTATTTTCTAGAATATGATAAATTTTATCAGAGAATATACAATTATTGTGAGTCATAGATGGTGAAAATAGACATCAACCCCAAATTAATGAGAATGTTAAAACACCATTAACTATTGATTAGGTTCTAGGTTTAGTTGACCATTAACTTTGATGATCCTCTGGATATGAGTGTGAATTTTAAGTTATTTTGACATGTGGATGACCATTGTGGTGAGGAGAAGATTATTATCGGGAGGAACACTATAATGAGAAACATAGGGTTTAACTACCTAGTTTAATTTATATTTTCATCAATGGGAATTAATTATATTATGTCTTTATGTATAGTTATAGAGAAGACTTGTATAACATATATTGTTTGGAGGACATTCATGATTGATGGTATGGTTTCCATAGGGATGACCCTTTGATCATCAATATTTAATGAATTGTATATTATAGAACCTTATTTTGAGTTGATCATTGGGTGACAAAGGGGACCACAACAACCAGTTTAATAGGGAGTACCTTCTTGATTGATCTTTGTATTTTCATTAGGACTAACTCTATAACGGTTACTATGAAGAGGACCTATTGAGAAAATTTTTACAATACCATTGTATGGATATCCATGGTTTATCCACATTTTTTATGGGGAGTACCAACATGAATAGTACTATATGGAGGACCACATGATTTGTAGATATTAATAAAAAAGGGAAAAGAACCATAACCATTAATATTTTCTCTATTTTATGGAGATCCAATTAACTATTCTTGATACTCCACTACAAGATATTGCAAGGCTTCCAGAAAATTAGCCTTGATTGGGGTATGTATATAGGAATCCTCTTAATTTTTTGATTTCCCAAAAATGAGACCTTATAGATATTCATGGTTGGGAAACTGAGGATTAGACCATGATTGTGATCATATTCATACAATGCAGGAAACATCCCTCATGTAGAAAAACCCTCCAAGGTGATATCTTACCAATACATTAAATGTGTTGATGAATATAATAGAAATATGCTCAAATATTTTTACAAACATCACTAGTATGCATAGGTATATTAATATGATTCTATTTTTAATCACCAGTTATAGTCTCAATTTTTCAACATGATTTATTGTTGAGGACGTCAATATTTTCATTATCAATAATGGGTTCCATAAAGATATTATAATGGGATTCATTCATGATAGAAATAATATGACACATTCCATATGTCATCACAAGAACATGTTGTTGATTTCATTTGTTGGGATCAAGATTATAATCATGGACCAGAGTGATTTCTAAAGTATATCGATGAGCTCCTCTAATACTAGCAATGATATCAACCTACCCTAAAATGACTTTCAGAGAAGTTGGAATACTCTAATTTGAATAAGAATATGGTTGTGGTAATATTGTCCATTCTTCACTAGTACATACTAGTGACTACCCTGGATGGGATAAAGAATACAAGCCCATTTGTGAGTAGCTACCTAAGTATATAGTTAATATCCTCTAATAGAATGAGTATGAATATGGTCACGCCCCCAATCTGCCATTGGTCTATTCTAATAATGTTCCTATATATTCCCTTCAACGATATGATGGAAGCTCTACATGATATGAGCACATATATAATCTTTCCCTTTAATTTCATTAAGGACATATCAATGGGATTCATTTATAGAACTTGAAAATAAGCCCTCCCATTAGTCGGAATTGGTAAATAGGAAAACTCTATTTCTATATTTCTCATAAGAATATGAAGAAGGGATTCATATGTGGGATAAATAGTATATGATTTCTTCCCAACTCCTTTGATAATCTGTTTGAAGGAAATACCAAAAAAATTAGTATTTTGGAACATTCTCTAGTACCAACCATAATATATCAAAATAATTCTTCTTTTTATTCTAGTGAATTCTATAAATATCATTGAGAATGTGAATATCAGTCTATTCCTCACATTCTATAGTCTATCTTCCTTGGTTATATATTATCCATACTGGGAAGGATTGAGGAACATGGGCTAGAATCACCTTGGTGGGTTCCTCAGTGTGTTCTTAAGTAGTTGGGTTTTGAATTGAATTAATAAGATGAAAGCTGTTATATCTATCACACACCGACCTGATTTATATATTATTTTTAATTGTTTTAAATATTATTTTGAGTTTTGGCTGACTTTCTCTGTTGCGCGGTTAGTCCGCACTACTAGAAGTAACAACGCATTGCCCGTGCGCTAACCCGAATGGGTCGGAGTTATGGAGCACGACCTGCACGCTATTTATAAAGTCGTTCTACAGGCGCGCATCTTCACCCTATAACCAGACGGTACAGGGTGGCATGGTTGGGGCGCAGTTTTCCCAACCACTCATTTTACTATAGGAAAATCGAGCGGTTAGTCGGTTTGGAATAAATAAATTAATTATTTTGGATGGTGAATGAAAATAAACAAATAAATAAAGAAAGAAAGATAATTTGGATGAAATGAATATTTGAAAATGGCTAGAAATAATAATAATAATAAAAATTATGATTTTTAATTTTATTATTATTATTGTGATTTTTATTATAATTATAATGATTATGAATGTTAATATAATTATTATTGAATTATTGTTATTAAAAAATTTATTATTATGGTTGTATTATTATTATTATGTTTAATATATTATTATTATTATTATTATTATCGATTTAGAACTATTATTATTATTATTATTATTATTGTTATGAAAAAAACAGTAACCCAAAATCTACCCGGTGCCCCCTCCCCCCCCCCCATGTTGGCCGTGGGCCGCACCTCCCCTCTTCCCCGTCGCTCTCCCTGCGCACCCCACCGCCGCTTCCCGCTCACCCATCTCCTTTCGCAGCGTCGCTCCCCTCTCCTCCCAGCATATGCCTTCCCCCTTTCCCTCTCCTACGCCGCTTGCCCACAGTACTACTCTGCCTCCCACTTGCCCTACTCCTATGTCGGTGCAAGTCCACCCGTGGAGCCCCCCGATGGCAGCCCCCTCTTCCTCCTCACCACTACACGATCGACAGTCATTCGACAATCCTTCCCCACTGCTAGCGTAGCTCCTTTCGGCCGGTGTGCCTCCCTCGAACGGCCTCATCCGATGCACAACATGCTCTGAGCCGAGTTCCCTCCGACAACTTCCCTTTTATCTGACTAACCCTCTAGCTTCTCTCCTCTCCCTCCAGTAGTCTTCCACCCGTGTGACCTCTCCCCCCTCCAGTGGTCATGTTTTCTCTTCTTTGGGGTGTGGTGATGGTGTGAAGTAGGTTTTGCTCCGGGTTCTCGGATGTTTCTCCATCCTTGAGGTAGTAACCCCACGGATTTTACTTTTAAATTAGGTTTATTTTGTTTTCTTGTTCAGCACACCATTTTTAATCATTAATTATACAATTAATGTTTGTAAATTTAATTTTATCTTGTGAAATTTATTTGTTTCAATCAGTTGGTTTCGTCTCGGGGTAATTTTTATGTCTGTTGCTTGGTTTCACACCTGTTGAATTATGGTCTTTTTGTGTTTTAATGTTTATAGTAATTATCTTTTAGTGTGTCGGTATCTTCTTTGTGTTTTTGGTCTATCTCAGTTGGTCAGTATCTTTTTGAGGTGGATTTGGTTTTAAAGTGCTTACTTTATGTGAAACAATGTTTGTTTTATGTGGAAAGAATTTAGTCGAGTCACTGCTTATAATTTTGTAAATCATGCATGTGGTTTATTAAATCATGTGTAGGATAGAAATTTTATTTTATTATGTTTTTTGTATGTAGTTGTTTTTTTAGGGCTTGGGTTCTCTTAGGGATTAAAATCTTTTGGGGGTGTTTCTGAGGTTGTTTTATAAGTTATATTATTGGTGTTTTTATTTGTGTAAAATGTCCAAATCTTGTTTGGAAAATGTTTTGAGGTGCGTTTGACTTTAGAGAGAATAAATGGAGTATGTTTTTAGGGTAAAGCCTTGTTTTTCATTTTAGAAAAGTTTTAATATTTATTGAAATGATTTAATTATTGGAGAGTGTGGTGTTAATGATACTTGGGAAGGTTTCGGTGTGTGCTTGGTTTTGCTTTTGGTTTATGTGAGTCCCGGATACCTTCTTGGCCGTTCTTTGGTCCTTCTGCATTAATTGTTTTTGGGTGTTGTTTAATTTTTGTAGGGTGTTTCTCCGATGTGGCTGTCAATCCCCTCACTGGGTTCACAATGGGTGTCTCGGGTCACGTGGAACCGCACTCCATCCGTCGCCGCTGAAGGTGAAGCGATTCAGATTGCTTCATATTGATCGCCTTTATTTACAGGGCACACCTTGTTTTACCGCATGTTTTGGGTTCGTTCCATTTCGTCTGCACCGGTTTCAAGGTGGGTTTTACTCTGTTTATTCATAAGGATTATTTTTAAGACAATTTTTTGGTGTTTTTAGTTAATTTTCATTGTTACAGCACATTGTAAATGTATTTCTGTGATATTACGGTCGTCGGCAAGTGGAGCGTGCTTGTGCGCAAGTTGGGACATACCACATCGTCGTCGTAACCGAGCTGAGAGTCGAGGTAGGTCCCCCACTACACTTACCTGTAGATTTAGTATTTATTAATTTCATGATTTTTTATTAATTTTAATAAATTTCAAATAATATAATATAATTAATTTTTATATGATTATTTGGTGTGAAAAAAGTTGTTTGTTTTATAGCGAACACTTGAACCATTTTCTTGACGAGCGGACACCCATTATTGAAAGAATGCATGTTTCGACTTTAAACATAATTCAAGGAATTTCAAATGTACTTATATTTTGAAAAATAAATTATTTCATCTGAATAAGTGTTTTGGGTTTTCTCGAGAAAAGAGGTTTTTCTTTAAAATTGGTGAAGGCTCATTTGGCACTTTAATAAATTAGATTATTTTGGAAAACACATTCAGGGGTGATCTTTGGTGTGAGTTGATTGCATGAGATGTATGTGTTGTTTGTGCATCTTGACTGATTGATTTACATTGTGGACGCACCCGTTTTATTGCATGTGTTGACATGGGAACCTGGCATAGTTAGTAAATCTTCTAAGAACGATTGCTGCACTAGTTTAGATTATACATTGGCTAGTGGCCCCATAGCAGGGGAATACTGAGTTAGTGCTGCTATGTGGATTGGGCCCCTCAGTTAGGCCATGTTGGGATATGCTGAGCGTTAGGGCATTAATACATCATCGAGTTAGGGCATACCATCAGGATGAGTCAGATGTATTGTATGTTCTGTATTGTTCACAATCTCTTATGTTCGACCAATGTTTATTTTACTATTTATTTGTATGTGGTGGATGATTGAGAGGTCTATTTCAGTAGCTAGCACATGTGTGCCACCTTTTCCATTTCCCTTGGTGTGTTTTGTGTGTTATGTGTAGTTTTCCTTTTTGGCGGATAACTAATGTTCGGTTTTCTAAATTACAGGTAGAAATGTTTTATAATTCTATACACATGTTCCATATAAACATTAAGCTTGTGTTAAATTAAAAAGGAAAATGGGATAATAATTGTTTTTTAAATGAATGTGTGTGTCGAAACTAATATTTAATATAATTTAGTTCATACCTAAAATTGGTAGATTCTTTATTTAATGGTAGTGTATTGGGAATAGATATCGGGCAAGCCTACTGAGTTTTAATACTCACGCCTATTGTTCTTTTCTGTTTATAGTGTTTTTGATGGCTACAGCTTGGGTGCGTTCTCCGTGGGCGATGTTTGGTCGTGAGTTGGAGAGTGACCCGCGAGGTCACATTGAGATAGTGGTTGTCTCTTTCAGTTAGTTTTATTTTTCTTTGTACGTGTTTATTTACTTTACTTTGTTTATTTATTTTTGCGCTACTCTGTTTTATTTCTGTTGATATATTTATTTTGGGAGAAATCATTCCCACTTGTTCTCTGTTGATGCCCTAGTTATTGTCGCCAACCCGGGAGGATTGGGAATGCCTCTCAGGTCGTGTCGTGGACCGGCTCAGGGGACCAGTTCAGGGTCGACCCAGGTTGGTTCATGACAAAATGGTATCAGAGGGAGGTTCTGGTTATTTGGGATGTCCGGCAGATGGAGATTAGGACTGTCGGGGCTCGAGTGGTATGTTACAGGTCAGTGTCTGATCACCACTGCTCATGACGAGACCCGAGTTACCGGGGTTAGTTTGGTATTTGAGTCACTATTCTTTGGATGTTTTGGATTGAGGAATGATAATGGAGGTGAATCGATTCACTTTGCGGACTCACATGGGGTGGGGACCCATGTTGAGTCTAAGTGTCTGTCTCAAGGTCCTCTTAGTGTTATTCTTTACCTATGGCACGACTCACCACCATGTTGATGGGTCAGACATATGCACTAGTTTCTCATTCCAGATGGTTATTACTACAGGTGTTTTGATTTAGTCTTAGTTAATTTGGGTGTGGGTTAAAAGTGAAATTGGTTTTTAAATGGAATAGTGTTTCTTCCAAATTGCTTTTGAAATTATTAAAGTGGGTTTTTAAAGAGAAATTATATTGGTTTGGAAAAAAATGGTATGTGTTAGGATTTGGTAATGAAAATAATTTTTCGAACCTTGGCACTCCTTATGGAGGGTCACACGTGCATGGGTGTGTATGGAAAATGCATGGGGAACTTGTTTGAAGATGATGTGAGCGATATTGAATGAACGCACATTTGACTGTTCATAAGGTTCCATAGGTGGGTTTTAATATTTTAAAGAAATAATGGTTTTGGGAAAGTGATTTATGATTGTGTTTGTATATGTTTGGCTTATGGGCCTATTTCCCTTGTCTTGTGTTGTTGCTTTGATTGATTTTTGGCTTGATGCTGGTTTCGATGGTATTTTTCGAGTTGTTATGAGTATGGCGCCCAGAAAGCCTCCAATAGTTGTTAATGAGTTATGCCCAGTATCCATTTTCTTTGTGTGTTGCTTGCTTATCGAGCTAATCGAAGTCCGTTAGAGGAAGTTGTATTGTCCATAGAGGTAGTGTGTGTCCTTGGGTTTTCAGGAAATCCTAGGATGGTTAAGGTTCATACTGCCTTAGAGTTATTTGAGGGTTCAGTTTTGGAATAGTAAAGATGAGATGTCTCATCGTCGTTGGAATTTTGGGTGTGATTAACGATGGTCGATTTCCATGAAGGTTCCCCACCTATCAAGGTGTGCGGGTTGGTGGAACCTGTCTCCAAGATATCATTCTCATCGGTGTCGGCTCCTAGTTCGTTGGACAACTCTCTTGTGTTCCACCAATATGGCATGTCCAGACATTCTATGTAGTCAAGTTACATTCCTTTGAAAACATATTACCATCGTGACTTTTTAAATCATCGAACGGAAGGAGTTAGAGACCAAAATATGAGAATGCCTGACTCTGAGGCAGAAGATGCTTCAACCATCGGGGCCCCAGCCACAGGTCTCAGGGTGAAGCTCGCACAGAGTCTGGTGTTTTAGAGGGTGTGTGGAACCTCGGTCCGAGTATTGTTTACAACTTTGGGAGGGATATATGAAAAATTCACTTGTTCTGTTCTTGTCACTGTTGTAATCTCATCATACTTGTGGTGATGTGATGAACTTGTTCTACCACAGTCTAAGCAGTCATATTTGTTCTTAGTTTGTTTTCAAATAGTTCGGATTTCCTTAAAGGTTGTTGGTCCATGAATATACGGGTCGTTGTAATATTTATTTGGGTTTCAATTGTTTTTGTTAGGGGTATGTTTGGATTCATGAAATTAACAGGCGGTGTTTTGGGGTCCTTTCTGAGTTTGGGATAAGAATTATCTAGTTTTTGGTTGTGGTGAGGATTTTATTCGGTCAGTGTGTGAGGGGTTGAGCTAATTCCTAATCCTCGGGTTGTTGGGTCGTTTTGTAGCAAGAATTCCGTTAATGTCTCTGGGTGTTGTTCGGTCCTTGTGGAGAAATTAATTGAGTTCGGTTTGGGAGTTCCCGCGTTGCCCCCCCCCCCCCTCGGGTGTGGTATGATCATGTCTCAAGGTTTCCATATTAGTATATTCTTGTGGTGGGGAGAAACCTCATGTGTTATCCCCTCAACCTCGGGCTTCAGTTTTCTCTTGAATATGTCAGTGTGACCTATTGAGAGTAAGGTCATCCCGGGATTCACAGTTTTTCCACGGTTTTGTCTGGGCATGGACTCAAGTTATGTCAACTGTCGGCATGGTGACTTTCTGGGGGTAGAAAGTTTTGTGGTGGGGAGAATTGTCACACCATGACCTGATTTATTTATTATTTTTAATTGTTTTAATTATTATTTTGAGTTTTTGAAGACTTTTTCTGTTGCGCAGTGAGTCCACACTGCTAGATGTAATGGCGTGTTGCCCGTTTGGTTACCCGAATGGGTCGGAGTTATGGCACGTGACCTGCACGTGGTTTATAAAGCCATACGACAAGCGCATAGCTTAACCCTATAACCAGACGCTACCTGGTGGCACGGTTAGGGCGCAGTTTTCTCAACCACGCGTCTTACTGGAGGAAAATCACACGGGTAGTCGGTTCAGAATAAATAAATAAATTAGTTTGTATAGTGAATGAAAATAAACAAAAAAATAAATAAATCTAGATAATTTGGATGAAATCAATTTTTAAAATGGTTATAAATAATAGTAATAATATTATTATTATGATTATTATTATTATTATTATTATTGTAATTGTTATTATAATTATAATGATTACAAATATTAGTATAATTATTATTGTATTATTGTAATTACAAATTTTATTATTATGGTTGTATTATTATTATTATGTTTTTTATATTATTATTATAATAATTATTATTATTAATTTAGTACTATTATTATTATTATTGTTATTATTATTATGAAAAAAATACAATCCCTAAATCTACCCGGCGCCCCCTTCCCCCCTTGCTGGTCACGGGACGCCCCTCCCCTCTTCCTCGTCCCCCTCCCTGCACACCCTAGCACCGCTTCCCGCTCACCCCTCAACCTTTGCGGCACCTCTCCCCTCTCCTCCCAGCCTCTGCCTTCCCCGTTTCCCTCTCCTACGCTGCTTTCCCATAACGCTGCTCCGTCTCCCACTCGCCCCACTACTATGCCAGTGCAAGGCAACCCGCAGAGCCCCCCGATGGCGACCCCCTCTTCCTCCTCACTGATTCATGGTCTGGAATTCTTCCGACCATCCTTCCGCCTGCTAGTGCAGCTCCCTTCAGCCGGTGTGCCTCCCTCACGCAGCCTCATCGATTTTCATCATGCTCTGAGTCGAGCTCCCTCCGGAAACTTCCCTCTTCTCCGACTAACCATCTAGCCACTCTCCTCTCCCTCTGGCAGTCTTCCAGCCATGTGAACTCCCCCCCTCTAGTGGTCAGTTTTTCCCTTATTTGGGGTGTGGTGATGGTGTGAAGTAGGTTTTGCTCTGGGTTCTCGGATGTTTATCCAACCTTGAGGTAGTAACCCCATTGCTTTTAATTTTAGATTAGGTTTGCTTTGTTTTCTTGTTATTCTCTCCATTTTTAAACGTTAATTAGACAATTAATGTTTGTAAATTAAATTTCATCTTGTGATATTGATTGGTTTCGATCTGTTGGTTTCATCTCGGGGTATGTTTTATATCTGTTTCTTGGATTCGCACCTGCTGAATTAAGGTCTTTTTGTGTTTAATGTTTATAGTAATTATCTTTTAGTGTGTTGGTCTCTTATTTGTGTTTTTTGTCCGTCTTAGTTGGTCAGTCAGTTTTCGAGGTGGATTTGGTTTTAAAGTGGGGACTTTATGTGAAACAGTGTTTGTTTTATATGGAAACAATTTATCCGAGTCACTTTTCATAATTTTATAAATCATGAAAGTGGTTTATAAAATCATGTGTAGGATTGAAATTGTATTTTGATATGATTTTGGTATGCAGTTTTTTTAGGGTTTGGGTTCTCTTTTGGTTTAAAATATTTTGGTGGTGTTACTGAGGTTGTTTTATAAGTTATTTTAATGGTGTTTTTATTTGTGTAAAAGGTACAAATCATGTTTGGAAAATGTTTCGAGTTGAGTTTGACTTTAGAGAGAAGAAATGGAGTATGTTTTTAGGGTAAATCCTTATTGTGCATTTTAGAAAAGTTTTATTATTTATTGAAATTATTTATTTATTAGTCAGTGTGATACGAATGATACTTTGGGAAGGTTTCGGTGTGCACTTTGTTTTGTTTTTGGTTTATGTGAGTCCTGGATACCTTCCTGGTTGTGCTTTGGTTCTTCTACATTAATTTTTTTTAGTGTTTTTTAATTGTTGTAGGGTGTTGCTCCGATGGGCCGCAAATCCCCTCGCTGGGTTCACAAAGGGTTTCTCTGGTCATGTCGAACTGCGCTCCGTCCGCCGCCACCGAAGGCAAAGCGATTCATATTGCTTCAGATTGTTTGCCTTTATTTGCGGGGCACACCTTGTTTTACCACATGTTTTGGGTTCTTTCTGTTTCATCTACACTGGTTTCAAGGTGGTTTTTACTCGGTTTATTCATTTGGATTATTTTTAAGACAATGTTTTTGTGTTTTTAGTTACTTTTCATTGTTTCAGCACATTTCCAAGGTTCTTCTATGATATTATGGTCATCGGTAAGTGGCGCGTACTTGTGCGTAAGTTGGGATGTACCACATCGTCGTCGTAACCGAGCTGTGAGTCGAGGTAGGTCCCCCACTGTACTTACTTTTAGATTTATAATTTATTAATTTCTTGATGTTTTATTAATTTTAATAAATTGGAAATAATATAATATAATTATTTTTTATATAATTATATTGTGTGAAAGAGCCATTTATTTTATACTGAATAGATGAAACATTTTCATGATGAGAAGACACCAAGTATTGAAGGAATGCCCATTTGTCCTTTAAACATAATTCACGGAATTTCAAATTTACTTATAGATTTAAAGATAAATTATTTCTTCTGAACAAGTGTTTTGGGATTTCTTGAGAAATGAGGTTTTTCTTTAAAATTAGTGAAGGCCCGTTTGGCACATTAATAAAATTGATTATTTTGGAAAAGCCATTCAGGGGTGATCTTTTGTTTGTATTGATTTCATGAGCTGTATTTAATGTTTGTGGATCATGACTGATTGATTTACATTGTGGAAACACCCATTTTATTGCATGTATTGACATGGGAACCTGGCATAATGAGTGAATCTTCTGAGAACAATTGTTGCACTAGTTTATATTACGCACTGGCTAGTGTCCCCATAGCAGGGGAATATTGAGTTATTGCTGATATGGGGATTGGGCCACTCAGATAGGCCCTGTAGGGCGATGACGAGCATTACAGCGTTATGACGTAATCAAGTTAGGGCATGCCTTCAGGATGAGTCAGATGTGTAGTATGTTCTCTATTGTTAATGATCTCTTAGGTTCGACCCATGTTTCTTTTAGTGTTTATTTGTATGTGGCAGATGATTGAGATGTCCAGTTCGTTAGCTGGCCCCTGTGTTCCACTTTTTCCATTTCCCATGTGGTGTGTTGTGTGTTATGTGTAGTTTTATTTTTTGGATAATAACTAATGTTTAGTTTTCTATATTGCACGCAGAAATGTTTTAAAATGCTATACACCTATTCCATGCAACCATTAAACTTGTTTTAAGTTAAAAAGGGCAATGGGCTGATACTTTTTTTAGATATGAAAGTGTGTGTGGAAAATAATATTTTATATAATTTAGTTGAAACATGAAATTGGTAGATTATTTATTTAAAGGTAGTGCATTGGGAATAGATATCGGGGTAGCCTACTAAGTTTTAATACTCACGCCTAGAGTTATTTTCTATTTTTAATGTTTTTGCAGGCTACCGATTGGGTGTGTTCGCCTTGGGCGATGTTTGGTCGTGACTTAGAGAGTGACCTGCGAGGTCACATGGAGATAGTGGTTGTCTCTTTCGGTTAGTTATATTTTTCTTAGTTCTTTTTTATTTAGTTTACTTTGATTATTTATTATTTTGCTACTCTATTTTATTTCTGTTGCTTAATTTATTTTGGGAAAAAATTTTCCCACTTGTTCTCTGTTGACGCCCTGGTTCTTGTCGCCAGCCCGGGAGGATTGGGAATGCCTCTCGGGTCATGTCACATACCAGCTCAGGTGACCGGTTCAGGGTCGACCCGGGTTGGTTCGTGAAAATATCCCTCTTATATTACTCCAAGATATTAGTGGGTATATGTTCTTCACCTTACTCTACCTTCCTATGATAATGGATACAAGAAATGAAATGTTCCATTAGCATGTTCTAAGGATAAAATCCCAAAATGGTTTTTTTCTGGAATCATGTTCCACTTAAGTCATCATGGATCTTTATTGAATAGGTAATGTTTAGGGTTTTATCACATATTTTATTTTTATGATACCCCCATAGTGGTAATAATATCATTCTAATGGTTCCCTTTAACCAATAAAATAACCATCTTTTAATATTTTTTGTTCATTACAATGTCCTTCCATCTCGATGGTACAAATACATTGTTTTGGATAAGGTAGATGTATGGTGCCTTAGTTTCTAAGAATGTAAACTTGATAATTACATGATTTTTTTGAAGGGGTCACTTAGAAAGTCTCTATATGTCACTTATAATAACTATAAACTAGAAAAAATAATCACATTAATTAAGTTCCAAAATTAAGTGAATTCTTGATTTATCACAGTCAATTGTAATGGTGTCATGTCGGGTTCACCATTTTTTACACTAATACACAGCATCATGTAGGCCATGACATGAAAAACAATAATCATAATGCATTATATCACTCAACCATTCAATATTGAATTATTTTTCATTAAGAATTAATTTCATGTTGTACACTATGTTAATATTTCTTTGGTGTTGATGTGGGAATACTTTCTAAAGGTAGGTGACCTCTGGTACGTGAACAAGGATTCCAGTGCTATACATTGTTCAAGAATAGGAGATTTCAGTCTCATATTAGTATATTAGGGGGGTTTATTTACTACCTAGAGACTATATGCAATATTTAATTCACCTTCATGAGAGCATCCCAAATTCTAATATGTGGTTAGTTTCCACCGATCAAATCTAGGCCTAGATGTGAACATATGAATATATAAGAGGATCTCCATTTATGGTAACATATTTAGTTAATAGAGATTATCCATATTTGGTACCATGTGTATATAATAGAGGTTATCCATATTAATTTTACTTGGGAATTATTCTATGGTTTCAAACTACATATCATGAAACTCTTGAATTTATCTTCATTTGGAGAGGTGGTAAGTGTTGTGGAGTTAGTATCTAGACCAATAAAGGGGATGCCTATATATACATATGAAGGTAAATATAACCCACATAGTTTAGTGAAATTTAATGGGACATGTTTTACAGTTTATGTTCATGTGATAATGTCCATGTTGTTCCCATTTACAGTTATGCGTCTATGAAAACATCCAAGTAGTTAAAATTCATACAGAGTTGAATATTAGGTAAAATTTATCTATAAATGGTTTTAATAATATGTACACATGAGAATAACTATTTCTATTACAAAAAGTCTTAGTAGATAGATATGATAATGTCTGATGGGATTATAGTGGAATAAATCCACAATGACTGTGGATTATAAGATTATCTAGGGAATGTATCTCAAAGAGAATGAGTGGTATATCACCCAAGGAGTATATCTAAGCGAGGAAATGGAATTCATAGGGTGTAATTAAAAGTTGAAATATTTTATTGGATCCCAGGTTTCAATATCAATGAGGATTCCCATGAATCCTAATTAATAGAAATCCAATCCCTCAGAGTTTTATTTACATAGTTTGAGGTCATGTAACTGGACCATAACATGTGGTCTAATTCATGCAGTAAATAAGTTGTTATGTAGTATCACATTGTATGATAATGATTTTATAATGCGTCTTTACATCACAAATCAAGGTCATTGACCTGAATTATATGTTTATTGATAAGTAATTTTTAATTATTTAAGGGGGGAATGGAATGAATGGGGCCTACACATTTATGATTCCCATATGATTTCAATCATATTATTGGTAATGAAACATGAGAGAGTATGATCGTAATTTTGGAAAATATAGACCATTTAGTATATGATTACTCATAGAGAATATGTGTATTGATTTTATTTTTTCAATGTAATGTTTAGGAATATTATAAAGAATATTTTCAAATCCAGTACTTAATTCAACATGAGATTTTTGGGATAATGGAGGATCAGTTTTGATATAATAAAAATAATAAATATATTACATCTTAAAAATGAATGTTTTATAAAATAATGGAATAACTACCAAGTAGAGACATAGATGGGAAATATGATACCACCAATAAATTTTTATTGTGGGTTTTACTACATTTATGAAATAACCATTTTCAGCATCAATTGCTCTGTTAAGGAGAAGTCAAAGGAGCAAATAATGAAATTATATTGTAAATTAGTTTTTATTATTTTTTAATCAACATGAACTAATATAACTCTAAAAAACCTCATATAAAAAATCCTAGGGTTAGTCATATTAACATAGGGATTGAGATGGGACCTATTGGATATGAGTTCATGGATTAAGGTTAAAATATTATTTCTTGGAAATCGGTGTGCCAACATAGATCAGTGGTCTCACCGATGACTGTGATGAAAAACTATTCGTTATCACTTATTGATCCAAACATGAGGTAGGGTGTTTTTTATTTGTTTTAATCTTGTTTTTTTATCCCATATCAAACATTAATCAATTTACTTAACTAGGTAGGTTCATGGATCGATGGTTTATTATGGTTGGATGATTATCTTCATTGAAATTTGAATTGATGTTTCTTAATGGATTCTTCTTCATTTTTTGTGAGTTTGTCACATTGCCTATAATTGATGAAAGGCCAATACGAATAACATTCCATGTTTTACCATCATTTTTTCTTTGTGTTCTTCTCCCCACATTCATCATATGATCATTATCGGCATCATGTTTGGCTAGAGGATTGAAAAAATACCTGAAAACCATCCTTTTTGTGTTGGATCTCAATGTAACTAATCATTTTTCTGGGCGTAGATTCGAGATTGATGTCAAAATAATGCAATTCTGAAAAAGATAAGATATTATTGTTTTGGATTTGGTGTTCATGTTAAGGTTTATGAGTGTTTTTGTAATGCGACATAATGGTAGTTATTTATCGAGTAGACTGGGTGGTTAGAATACGGTCTCCAACAACGAGACGACATAGTCAATGATAGATCTGGATTATATAGTGTGGTTAGTGGTTGGAGGGAAGCAATATAAGGAGTAAGAATACCCACATGGAAAACTGTAGGTTTCTGAAAAATATCACATTACACAGATTATTTTTGGATGAACAAAAGTCGTATGGACCCTGGTTTCAGTGGCTAGGGTTTACGCATGAAGACAAATATCACACACTATATGTGAAAACCACATATCATGTGAATTGGTGTTGGAATAATGATTTCTAACATATCGAAAGATGTTAATGGACCCAACTATGAACACATGTATATAAATAGTTCCAAGGCATGACTATGTTGCCAGACATGACAAGTGTATATGTACATGGCCTGCTACACTAGAATAACCTGGGTATACAGAAATAGCGCATTACACGGTCATAGATAAGGTATATATGCATGGTCCTGAGTATACATGAATAGTCCAGGGAACATAGGTATCCCTAGAGAAGACAATAAAGGTCATGTACTCCCATTACACACTGTTTGCTTTCTTTAAAAACGTTTGAGGCCCTCGTTATAGTCAGTATGGACCGGTATCTCTTGGGTGTGTTCTCGTCATCCATCCCCATGAAAGCTCAATAAACCATCAAATAATAATAAGAAGATGTGATCCCATATATGAGATTAGTGTTGGATAGAGTTTCAGGAATCCCTCATCATGGAATGTGATCAGATCCTCAGTCATATCGTCTTCCCTAGGTGGGGCTTCAGGAATCATCATGACCAAATTACTCAAGCATTTGATCCTATATTTGGAAAATTATTCTAGATAGGTTCTAGTATACCCCATAGGCCTGGTATTGATATTATATCTATGTATCAATCTCTTATTACTTCTAGAACATACATCTTCATGGTGAGGCTTGATAAAAATGGCCTCCCAGATGACTAACATCAGTATTATCATTCTTTTTGAGTTAATTCTTTCAAAGGATTGTTTCATTTAATTATGGAATAAAATACTCAGTTGGAAGTGAATTTATGACCTTAAATTTTGAGTTATTGTTTTTCTAAAGTGTTTCTGAGTTATTATTGTTATGTATCAAGTTATTATTGACATAATTGTTTTATGAGGAGTTGACTACTCTTTTAATGCATAATGTTAGGTGATTTTTGGATGTCCATCTATGTATTTCAATACTCACATACACATGGGCTTTAACCAAACATTCAATTTATTGTGTAGATGAAAATACAATTTATGGGTCTCTCCGTGAACAAGGAGAAGACAAATCATTGTTGATCATGATAAACCATGGTTCATACTAGGCCTTTCATTAGACAACAGTGCCCTTCTTCAAGTTAGTTATACTAATTTTATAGTTTTGGTTGGAATATAATTGTCACTTTATTCTTTCTAGTACATTATATATACATTAATTATGGGATATAAGTGTATTAATGAATTGGGTATCATTTTTATTATATCCTTCATTATGATGTTGGTGGATTGGAGACGTGTTTTTTTCTATTGGTATTATAGACTATGGCCTTCCTTGTGTGTGATAGGCCTACTCTTCACTTATATCTATCCCATATCCTATTAATGGTGGTATTTCGGTGTCACACTCATCTAATCAATATCTTGGTCGTCCATGATGGGTTTGGTAATGAAATAGTGTTATCATATTAGTTTTATCATAGGGTTATAGTTTGGAGATTTTCTAGTTGGGTGGTTTGTTTGTGAGTTAGGGTAGCAATATTAATGTGTTTCATGTTAAGATATCAGGCCACGGATTCTAGAGTAGTTGTGGAGAATGATGTATTCTTTAAAAAATAAACTGATAAAATTCTTTTTTAATCGATACCTATAGAAATTGGTTTTAGGAAAAACACTGGTATATTCATCATATAGTAATGGGTTGTGGTTTCGATGTCCATAATGATTCATATCCCCAGATATACTCTTGACCATGGTACATATTTTCAATTTAATGAAGCCTACATGACTATTTATATCATAGATATAATAGGTAGATTACAAGGATGATCCACATAGTGATACAATTTTGATACAAGGACCTATTTAGAAGGTATAACCTATGATTGTTTTTCCATTACTTCATCTAATCAATGAGAAGAATGTTTCACTAAAACAATCAATGGATGAGGAATGTAGACAAAGTTCACATCATGGGTTTCAAATGAATCCACCCCTCGTGTTTTAGGGGGATCTAGATCCCTTGGAAAGTATGGAATGAATTGAAGAATTTACATGAGTTTACCAACATTGTGGACACCTCCAGTTCAGATGGTGGTCATAGCAGTAAGCATTATTAATGGATTCATAAGTTTATAGTGGAGTATTTTGAATCTGATATTTGAATATAAGACTATCACATAGATATATTTGGAGTATCTTTACTGATGTGAGTTATTATTAGTTATTTTATTAGACGTTTGTATCAAGTATATTCTACAACATCAATATAGAAACCTAACTATGGAAGATTATTGATCACGGTTCACCAAACTCTTGTTATACTCCATAAATATGGCTTAAGACTCATTCATAAAATCATATAATTTCATGTGTTTTACAAATAGGTGTATTAGGTCTTATATGTTATCACATTACATTACACCATATGTTAGAGTTCTCAAGTGTTCTTTGATCTCTTATGTATATTTTATTGTTATAAAATGTTATGATCATGTTATTATACCATTATGTTGATGTTAGGCTTACGTATCTTCCTTTATAAAGCTTATTGAGAATTTGATCTCACACATTATTAGGTTTTAATTCCCCTGTTTATGAAGAAATGAATTATACAAGTACTCCACCTGAGAAAATGCACAGAAGTATTTAGTTTTCATTCAAACCATATGGTTATGTATCTTTAAAATGATTGTAATTTTGTTGAATTAAATATAATTTTTAGAATAAAATGATGATAATAAAGCATGTGGGATACCAGAGACTCAAGGAAATGAAGTGAAGACTAATGGTGACAAATATAGAACATGATGGAATGAGAGGAAAAGATCAAAGACAAAGATGAAATGGGAGGCAGAGATGTAGGTAAGAGGTGAGCTTGCAATAAAAAATGGAAGGAAACCTAGATAAAGTTTCACGCTTTCTAGATTTTGATGGTAGTGGATGGTCATGCGGCGATGCTGGGTTGAGGATTAATAATAAATCTGATCACATTCAATGTGATGTCTTTGAAGGAAAATATAGTTGGGAGTTCATATTTTTAACCTATCATCATCATAAATAAATTTCACCTTGTGATACAAAATATTGTCACTCTTGATTTAATTTCATAAGAAATTTTAACAATAGAAAGCATATATATGTATGTAGTTATGGCTAGAAGAATATGTAAACAATCCAATTATAGGATTATTACTTGGTATTGGAATCACGGTATCATCCATAAAAAAAATCTAGTAAAATACATAAATAATATGAATAAATCATGAGTTCTCCATGAATATTTATGCATTGATGTATTTTGAACCTATGATAATGGAAATAATCTTGAATATTTCGACCAATTTTATCTAAATTAATGATTATTGATATGTGTCAATAGTCATTTCATATATCAAGAAATGTTAAAATGTGAGAAGTTATTAGAAAAATTAAAAAAATAATTAAAAATTGTCACAAAGAAAACACCCACGTATGAGTCAATGAACATATAGAATGATATTTGGATTTGAAGAGGTGGCTATTGTATCCTCTTAATAAAACTGAAAAGTCGACGTAAACCATAAATTATAGCACACATTACATGTGATTCTAAGAGATAAATTCATATATAAGACATGTATAAAAGTACCAATATTTATTGAGATTTGATCTACAAGATACATTAATGTGTTTGACTATATATGATAGCGGGTGGGGGCATAAATGAGATTTTTTGTCCTGCAAAGAAGCATGATAGTTTAAAAAATACATTTTTTCCATTGTATTATAATTTTCTTTCATGATGACAAAACGAAATTCACTGTGAGGGGGTATTGTGGGATAAAAATGGAATTTAAAACCAAATAAAATCTATGTAAAGAGATAAATTTACTGGATGGTTCATACGTAGGGAATATTTTGCTGCGAAATACCACTCACACAATGGACACAATGGATTTAATGCTTTCATATTCCCTATAACTTGATAAGAAGTATGCACTACTGAACTAATACAGTTCAAACATATTTTTTACTTCTCATATATTACCTATTATGAAACATGTTTATATGATACAACAAATGATCAATATGCATATTTTTTCACAACATTAAGATACTACATAATTATTTATGAATGAACATACCCAAATTCTTTAAAAAGTATAACTTCCCAGAAACACTTCAACTATTGATAAAAAAATACAATGATATATTCAATTGAAAAGACAAACAAAATACATAAAGCATATTCTATTATAATTAAGATAACTTTAGCAGTAATAAATCACACCTAATCAAAAGAAATCTAATAGTGTATGGATAAATAGAGAAAAGACTCCTCCATGGTTAAACAATCCCTGACACCAGCCTCTCTACACCTCTAGGATTTATTGGCATCCATATCTACATGACATAAACATAAATACACACATATATGGATGTAGTGAAATTAACAATGAAAGCTATAAATAATAATAATCAATGATCATGAATTTGTGGATATTGTAAATATAGATTGAAAAATATATATTATTTTAAATCTCTAATGATATATAAAAAATTATTAGAATTCAGATATTGAATCCTTGTTGAGAGAAAAAAAATATAGTTTCATAAATGTAGTCTATATTTGTGATTATTACTATTGTGGTGGGGTTTAAATTTTTGGTAACAGCTTCTGGGTGATTCAAGAATGGATGAGTTTAATGATCTATAGGTGATAGAGAGTTCATCTATTGTAAAAGAGTATTCGTCAAAATGAAAAGAAAGTAAAAGAAATAAGATAACGAAAGGATGGATGAAGCATTTCATGAATGAAAAGTGATTAGGAAACACCTATCACAATTCTAAACACAACCCACATGGATGTTGAAATCATCACCTTTGATTTTCCCTGATTGTAATCGAAAATAAAGATAACATTAATACATCTAAATGTGGTTTTATTGATACAATTCCAAACCTAGAATGATAGGAGTTTTCTTAGAATCATATATCCAAGTAATCATTCATGGTTCCACATGAGATCGTCAAATAGTATTGTTGAGAATATTCCTTTTAAGGATGCTGTTCATGAACAATAAGGAAGAAGAAAGGGAGATTCTTGATGATAGAGCATTAAATAAATAGATCATTAAATAATTAGATAAATTAAATTTGAAAACACAAAGAGCATATGCAATGTCTAAATTGGTTATTCAACTCCTGATATACACATAACTTTCAGATGACATGCCAATTAGTTCAAGAGGAATGTTATCCAAATTGAGCTCCAAATAATCAATAAGGAAACCTTGGCCACTATTTTTCTTCAACTCCATCTATTCTGAGAGCCTCTCTATGTGAACATCTTGGTCATACGAAGAGTCAACTTGATTTTCATATTTAATAGAACATTTTGGATAAAAGAAAACCTAAAATAATACATATGTATATATATTTCACTAACAATACACCATAATTAAAATAAAACATAAAGGTATACTGATAGAAATTTTCAAAGGATATCATTTCAAGCTTGGATCATCCGTGTATACATTGATTTACCACAGAATCTTTTTCCAAGGAGAACTCATGAAGAAGTAGGATGTAATTGAACCTATGAATGAGTGAAACAATTTGTTTCTATGTTTGATGTTGAACAATTCAAATGAAAATATGAATAAAAAATGTGAATGAAGAGACACAATATACAAAAAAAAAAATAAAGGTAAAATTACAATAAAGTATCCAATTATGATGTTTGTCACATTATAGCACTCAGTTATTTATAAAACATCAAAAAATAACTACTTGGTTCCCTAATTCCTACTATGAAAAGATAATTTAGGGAATATAAAATTATTTTCTTCATGGATAATTGAAATACATGGAAGAAAATAATATTTAAATGGGAATTTGAAATTGAAAATATATATTATATGTAGTAAAGTTTTTATTTTTAGAACTGTATCAATCATTGAAAGTAACTTGATGTTGTAGGATGTCAGCCAGAAATCCTGTAACATTGAACAAATATTCATCTACAAAATCTCAGAATAAATTTTTTTTCATATAAAATATTTTTTAAAAAGAAGACTACCATACTGAATTTGAAAAATCAAAAAGTTGTGAAGGAAAAATGATACAATGATATAAAATAAGGATCGTAAATATAGTTTAAATCCGTAAGTATGATGAGATATGAAATCTGTTTGGTAAAATATATAAATAAAGTTATACATGATCCATTACTACTATAGAAACTAATAACATAAATAAAGTAGAAGAAAATCATACATTAAGAAGAAAATACATACAGTGATGATAACCTTCATTATGGTGTTCAAATATCTATTGAAGAAATTTTGTAAGACTGTAATTTTTTTAGAACTACACAATGGGAAGAATATACACAATAAGAAAAAAAATATATTGAAGGTATTAATGTGACTAAAAATATCATTCATGGATGGTTTGGATATTCACCACATCTTGATGACAGATAAAAACCATGATTTCACCATAAAATTAAAAACAACATTAAAACACTGGTAATGTAATTAAATAGAATGAACTGCTATAAAAGAAGGAAGAGGAATCAAAATAATAACGATGCTGAAATTTCTATGATGCAATTTTCCAAAAATAATCCTGATTTTTTTATTTTTAATATAGGCTCTGATTTAAAATAATAGATTCACTACTCTTAAAAATGATCCATTGATCTAATAAAACACATGATCCTTTGGTTAAACAAATAGCTGATCCAATAACCCAAAGAATCAATGATTCAGAAGCCTAAAGAAAAATCTAATTCTACTGATCTAAAAACATGATCCTCTACTGAAATCAAATACATGATCCACTAAAAAAGTAAAAAAGAAGATCCATTGTTGTGAAAAATGATCAACTTCTCTAAAACATATCATGTATGATTTTGCAAAATTATCTAATAAAATTTCGATGATAAATGCTTCATGAAAAATATGAAAACATATATAGAAAACAAAGATATTTTTTACCTGGTTTGTTAGTTGTGTGAAGGAGATATAGTTTCAGAAGAATAGGTAATGATCCTGGAGCTCAGCACCTAAACATTCATCAAATATGTTTACCAGAAGATACAACAATGTTTAAAAATAATAACACATACTATGTATGATTAATAGGGACAAAATTCAATAAGAAATCTTGAAATATATATACGAAATAGGTAAATAACTATGTATAGAGAATTGGGATACACTTCAATAAGAAATCCAGGAATATCTATGAATGAATAATAAGGAACCACTTACATATAAATAATATGGAATCTCATATGTTTCAACAACCTGTAAGAAATTATGTAAAAATTGATATGTGATGATTTTATAAAAAGTTTTATATTTTTTATGTTAATCAACAATCCAGGAATATCTACATAAGAATAATATGGAAACACTTACACATAAATAATAATAAATATGTTATGTTTCAAAAAATTATAAGAAATTATGTAAACATTGTTATGTAAAATATGTTATGTTTTTATGTTAAACAGCAAAATAAAAAACTCAATCAATCACTCATCCATCAAAATCTGTTTATTCGTAAAACATAAACACCTCAAGACATATTGTTCCCAATAGAATGTCTGTGTATATAAAGCAGAACCCTAAAAAGAAGAATATTGATGGAGGAATGCCTTATGTGGACCTCATTTAAAATAATTAAATGTACTATGATCATGCTCATGTTAGTAAGGACAAATACATGAAATGTGTAACAATGAAGCACTGGAATTTATGTACTGAATAAAAAAAGTAAAGCATACCCATGTTAGACTATATGATGGGGTGAAATGGAAATCTCTCATTCCTGATATTGAGAGTAGTTGTTGAAACTATCTAATAATAGTTTTTTGTTTTAGGATGAGTCACTATAGTGGAAATAAATTAGCAGGTTTATGGGGTATTATATGAGAAAGTTAAGTGAATGTAATGTACATTGTAGAGAAAAATCACAAAATGGAAAAAGTTGAAACTGCACATGGTTTATATTATTAATGATAGATACATGAACTCTTGAACATTGAAACAATGAAATATCTTTATTGAGTTAAATAAGGTCAGGTTACCTATGTTATACCATATGATGTGGTGTGAAGTTGTTACTCCTGGTATTCAAAGTAGATGTATAAACAGTGTGACATTAGTTCTGTGTTGTTTGTTGAGTCATCTCAGTGCAAATATAGTAGTAGGTCTCCCGAAATTCAGATGAAACAATAAGTGTTAAATATATGATTAATTTGGTTTTAATGGAATAGAATTATATGAAACTGTAAAATATTATATAGTTAGAAGACTTACCAGTGACAATATCATTGAACGTATAGTGGAGCAAGATCCAGAGGATGGAGAACTCTAAATTTTTAGGGGGAACGAATATAGGAACTTAAGGGATGTAATTCAAGGGTAACCATGTGTAGTACTATTGCGAAGGAAATCATTTCTTAGTGACCGAGGGAAATACTGAAAGGTAGAGGCTGGGAAGGAAATTGATTTCCAGCATGGATGTAAGTAGGCAGTGCGAATGTAAGGGAATTCCTGAGCGATAGCAGCGAGACTATGCAAGAACCCCAAGAGGATTGGGGGGAACCAAGTGATTGAAGGAGATGTCGACCAGGGTATGCAGGAAACCTAGATCGACAGGAGGTGATAATCGAGCGGGTGGAGAAACCGAGAAAAATTTATAGATGACATGGATGTAAAGAAATTCTGGATCCAGAAATGGAGGACCACGACATAGTTAATGGAGGGAGTCAGGGTGGATTGATGTGAAGGATAGTATGGAGTACCATAGTAGAAATAGTGCTCTGGAATTCCAGGAGGAGTGGACGGGAAACTAGATTAGGAGGAAAAGGAAGACTCAGGTCTGTGGGAACCGCAAGTCGATAGGAAAAGAAGCACGAGCAGAAGGAGGAACAGAGGGAAACCACATGCTGAATAGGTATTGAGGAAAAAATAAAGGGTATGAAGTGAAGTAAGATGGGAACTGGGGAATGAGGGAACCCTAGAATGGTAGGAGATGAACCGTGAGTATGAGGAGAAATAGTGGGTCCCTGCGTGCCGAAGATGGATAGAGGGAGAGGAAGGACTGGTTGTAAAGTGGATACGTGGAAGGCAGGAGGAGTAGAGGTGTGGGATTCTGTAGGATGAACATATAGTGAAAAAGAAGTGTGTGGATGTCCCACTTGAAGAAAGGCTCGAGGTATATTAGGACGGATCAGGGATTTTGCGGGAACCCTAGTTCCAGAGTATATTTGAGACGAACAAGACTGGGATATGTGTAAAATGTCAATATTAAAGTCGACTATTGGAGAAGGTTCTCGGAGGGGATACGCCCAGAAGTTGAAGTCGAAATAGGTACCTGGTGATCTGAGATAGATGGGTTGGAGACCTTTATGATTAGGAAGGCAACGAAGGGAGTCCACTGGACAGCTAGGTCAAGACCCGCTCGTATATCTGCGGAAGGAATTGCAGGAGCGATGTAGGTACATGGAGGTAAAAATAAATTGAAATAGCGGGGTGGAGGTATGTGGAGATATGGTTAAATGCAATGTTAGATAAATGGGACGTGGATGCATAGTGGAGGGACATGTGGAAGGTAGAAATTCTAGGTTTAGTATAGTTAGTTGATATGACATGTCTAAGAAGGGTATCAATTATAAACATTATAGTGGGAGATGATGTAGTATACATATGGACCAGTTGTTTATGTTTCCATGTTTTAAAATACACTAAACTATTATAGATATAAGGTGTTTTTTGTGTAATTTAAAGATTATTAATATAAAATGATGTAATATCTATGTATTAAAAACTCGAGTATCTATATTTTATCTATCATGAGACCTACCGATGCATCTAGGAGCCATAACAACCCCCAAAATTAAATAATAAGTCTATTTCATTCCATAAATGAATGGGGCGGAACATAATCAATGTAAATATTCATATTTAAAAATTAACATATAAAATGTTAGTACTTCCCTATCAATAAATATAATCATAATGCATTCAATGTAATATTGAAAATGGTTCCCAAAAAAAATTCCCCTTAAAAGTAAACATAAATAATCTAGAGAAATGATAAGGATGATATAAATACAACATACACAAAATGGATCATAAGTACAATACAGGGCTGATGTCATTGATGAAGAGAAATACCATAGAACCTCCATTAAAACTATCATTGAGGAAAATATCCTGTTAAATTTGAATTTTATTTTAAACTAGATGTTCAAAAAACATTTTGAAAATTATTTTCTTTTAAAATGACATTTGAAACTTAAAAATTAATCTTTAAAACATTGAGCGGCCATGTATTTTGGAAATCTTGTACATGTCATACACATTAAAAGAAATATTCCCTTCCATATGTGCACATGAATGATGTTTCCATTTTCATGTAGGGTGGATTTAAATGATAATAAATATTAATTAACCTTTAAATAATAATTATTAACTTATCTATATAATTTATATTAATCTTATATATCCTTAATACCATCCATGTAATAAATAAAAGAAAAAAAATCACTTTGCAACGTGGAGGTGGTAGTCCACTCACACGCATGGGGGACATTATTGTTTTCTAAATAAATGGAAGGTAAGAAGATATATGTGATATTATATTTATATAAGTATTAAGATTTTGTAAATGTAAAATATATTTATAAACATTATCCTTACTTTTCCCCATATAAATTTTAAGCAAAGAACAAATCACATCATTTCATGAGGGTGTAGTCCTCTATACACACGAGCGACGTTAAATTATCCACCCACATAATGGTATGTAAGAAGGTATATTTGTATAAGAATTATTTTTTAATTATAATAAATTCCAAAATATCATAAAAATATATTAACTACATAATTATATCCATTATTTATAGGTGGTTCTGGAAAATAAATACATCAGTGGGTGAGGCGGTAGTCTATTGTACATATGATCGACGGTTTAATTTCCAATTTGATGGAAGTGGATATGGATATGGGTTCTTTCATTAAAATAATAATATATAAGTATATATGAGATAATTGTGTTATTATATTATCACATTTAAATATTATGTAAATGATGTGCAATAAGAAAAAAACAAATACACACATTCAACAATTTAACCTTTTTTTCATAGAGTCTCTTTAGTTTTATACCTAATGCATTCTTATGAGGTTTTTATAATATAAATAATTACACTAGTTTGAAATTAATTAATTAAGGAATATATTTATATATTCTCTGGCCGAAATAAATGGTTTTGGATGTTTGAAGTGGGGAGGTGATGTGTTGGCCTTTATAAGTGGGGAGGAGGATTCAAATGTAATTTTAAAAAAGATAAAATGATTCACAATTTTTTTTATCATAAAAAATACCAAAAATTGTTCATTTTAGTCCCTTATAATATATATGTTTTTATATTTCCATATAATGGGTTTTGGAAAAGTTTTATTATTTTTCAACCCTTATCTTCTTAGTTTACCCCCCAAAAAATCCACTTTCCCCTAACTGAATGAATTAATTTTTATTTTTTTCCAATTCATCATCATAAAAAATTAATTTGAACATATTATAAAATATTAAATATTACGATTAAAAATATGAAATCCATTTTTTAAATCCAATTCACAAAACATTAATAATCTTAATTAATATCAATCCCATAGATGTGATGAAAAAGTTAGTTTTCAAGAAATGTATTTTTTTTAGAAAGGATGGTCTTATATTAACTATATGAATAAAAAAAAATCATATTAATTAAAAAATATAATATTTGAATTAAAATATATACATTTTATTTAAATATTTTCTTATTAGGGTTTGATTTGATTAATTAAATTGGGGAAACATTGTGTTCATTAAAATAGTTTAAAAAATATGTTTTTAAAACAAAAAAATAAATTTATACTAAATTATAGTATAAATTTTATTCATTTAATGACTCATATTTTCCTGGTTGTATTTTTATATAATTATTGGTAAAATTATGAGACAAGGAACTAAGATGACGTGTGATTCTAAGGCCCAGAGTGCCCAAAACGATCCGTCAAGAAATTTTAAGTTATAAAATAGCATGTGAGAGGGGTTTTCATGAAAAGGGGAAATAACTCTTAAATAGGTTTCTAAATCAGAAATACAAGGGAACTGTTGCATTTGGAATGACTGTTTTACCCTACGAGTTATTTAACATTACTCGGTGTGGGTCTCTAGGGAGAAACCATGAAAATGGCATCACATTAAATAAAATTATTATATTTTTTAAATACTTATATCTCATAAACGGTAACACATATTGTAACTCTGAGAGTATCGTGCATCTATTGAGGGTGTGCATTCCTTAGGCGTAGCCTAACATAGGCTGGCATGGGCCAATTGTGGAATTATTTTTTGGGATTTGACCATAAATGAAATAATTAAATAAAGATTACTTTATTTTCAAATTCATATAACTCAAAAATGATAACTCAGATTGGAAATCTGAGGGTACCATTGAGTTTTTGAGAATGTTATTAACAAAGGTAGATCCTAACCATGATTATAGTGGGTCAAGGGTAAAATATAATTTTTGGACTTTTTAATGGAGAATAAAATAAACCTAATTATGAATATATTATTTCATATTAATTTTTCTCACCATAGTGATGCTGCGACACAATGATGTAGAAACCCATTCACCTTTCTTAAATGTATCAGTGTGTTGATTTTGTTTCGAAGCGATAAAGTAACATTGAAATATGTTAATGTGTTAACGTGTTCCATCCAATATTTGAGGGCATGGTCCAACATTAAAATTCATAACAATGGATATTTTCATTGAAACCCTGGAGTTTCCCTACGTAAAGGTAGATGAGGCTCTCTCACTAGCGATGATGGATCAAAGGTCGACATTCTATCAACCGATAATGAATTAACGAACACTAGTAGAGCAAGGATCGACATGACAACGAGACATTATCCAATGTCTATATGTGATCCAAATCGAGGTACAAATTGTTATTTAAATTCCATCATTTCCACATCTATGAATTCCAATGATCAATGTGAATCGGTTAACGAATGGATCGATTCATGGTTTGTTAATAATTTTTTGAGATGGTATTAACTTTATGTTGTTTATTGGGGATTGATGATGATTTGATTGATTTCTATCATGTTTTTTGTTTCCTTGATCCTTCTACACGATCAGATCGAGGGCAGACTAAACAAATAGTAGAGGATCAATCCTAGACATTCTTTTTGTGATTTTTTCTCATGTTCTTCACATTATTATTTGGTTAAAGAAATATCAATTGTTTCATAACTGTTTCATGGAACAACATTCCGATTTCTAGAATTAGGAATGTATATAGCACGACGGAGGTTCAATGATGACTACACTGAATGGATTAAGGCAGTGTGTGAGATATTTTCAGTCAAACCACATTGCACAGTGGTGGATTTTAATGAGGATTTGAACCTTCAGTGATGAAGAACATAACTTGAGGACTTCAAAATGTCTTCAGAATCAAAGAACGGACCACCATAGTGCATCTGGGGGCCCATGGAAGACACCGCCGGTGCACCGGAGGTCCACCTCTGCGGTGAATAAGCCATTTGGCATCTTCCACCAGCAGTGATCAGCACGCCGACAATATTGGTCAGTATTAGTTCAACGGACGTGTCAAGTTAGCCACATCACACGGCTAGTGAGCCGCTTCACGCAGCTGGAGTTCGTCTCCCAACTAGACTGCGTGGGTGACCCACAACACCCACCGAATATTGAGCGGATAATACTGACCCACTCGAGCAGGCCAGGTAGGTCAGATGGGCTAGGCCTAGGCCGGGTCCATGACCTCAATCTGGGAAGGCACAACGGGCCGAGTGGGACCTGGGTTTGATCGGGTCAGACCGGCACCAGACCCCACTGGACCATTTATACGAAAAGGGCCATAACATTCAAACCGTAAATCTGATTCATGATCTGTTCATGGAATTAGAACCCTTGAGAAGAGATGAAAATTTTGAGATGGAATTTTTGGGGGTTATCAAATACCGGTATAGGTGCGAAGTTACCCCTTAGTTATTCCCTTGAGGGTTTGGTAGGGCATTTCATGGAAATCCCCTCGAGATATGAGTCCCAGATAGTGTTGTAAATCCTCCATGGGAAGGGGTTCCTAATCTATCACCCCAGATAGATTTAGTTGGGTAATGACCAGACCTATGATAAAGGGCATTAATCCTCCATATAGTAGGTCATATCATAGGGTTTTTGGTATTCTTCAGAATGCCCTATGTTACATGCCTCACTATAGGGTTCATGGTATTCTATGAGAATCCACTATTATAGAGACCCGAAGCTTGACGTACATTGACATTACATTACTTTTGCAGAATACTTAATACATAACTAAAACAGACACACGAGGACCATAATAGTTTAGTGTCTTTGGAAACTCAGAATAAAATCTTTTAATCATGGTGAAAGATCTTCAACATCTCCCAATAATGATATTCCCCTTTTTTTTCTTACCCAAAACTTTTCTTTATATCCTGCGGAAAAGAAAACATAAAAGGGGTGAGCTCAAATGCCCAGTAAGGGTAAACATAGATAACATAAAACAATCCTAAAACAATTGGAAGCAAAAACTTGAACATGAAATTTAAACATCAAAATCTTGAGAAAAGACATAAATCATGGAAGTACGTAAAGTATAGATCACAATGGAACATAAATCATGATAACATAGCATTGGAATAAAACATTTAATTGTGGAAACCATTAAGAACATGATATGATTTCCATAGTAGCCAAGGCATTGCTGCCAAGACCATCTTAGTGAATAATGTCCCTTTCTGAATCGAGTTCACTCCTCGTTCCAGTCCTGTATTACTGAACCGGATTAACAGACCGTTTCAGCCATGTCTATCTCATGAGATATAAATCTTTACCCAATGAATTGGAGGGAGATATAGGTCCCACCCATCTCATAGTGAAATCATTCTTACTTGTGCCACAAAATAAACTTAAAACATTCATCATAACCCAAAGAATAAAATGGGTTTCATAAACATCATCCCATAATTTCATAATCCATATAAAACAAATGGACATTTCATCATAAGAAAAGTGAACCATGTAAATAATATAGACATTAAACTTGATACATACACATATTAAATAATTTCATCTTAGATGGAAAATGGTTTTGATAAATCATTTTAAATGAATTCGTGAGGAAAACATCCTTTCTTCGTCAAAATCATTTTCTTTTCAAAAAATGAAATGCACTTTTAAAATAAATATATTTTGTTCAAAATAGTCATAAAATAATGTAGAGTAAGCTTCATGAAAATGAGGCGTTATGAAACGTAAAAATCCATTCATGCCGTATAATTTAAAAATAACATTCTCCTCATACTTTTGTCGGAAAAGTAATAAAAGTACCTCGTAACGTAAACAAAATGAAGATTCCTTACATACCATGTAGTAAAAAACAAAAATGGGTAAAATGGACTTTAAAAATACATGAAAACACTTTTATAAAACATGGACATGGATGATATAAATAACCCAAGTAAATACTTACGAATAATCAATCTAGGATAAAAATGAGATTGTGATATTTCCCTTAGCTTATGTCTGATTTGCTTCGTAAGTGTCCGAACCTCCTGTATAATGATTTAAATAGTGTTATTGACTTATTACAGAATCATATTCATTGTTATGATATCATATACGGTTCACTTATGACTTTATATTACCTGTTCTTTTGTAAATTCCATGTTAAAGAGCGATTTGGGTAAAATCGTTTCATTTGTCGTCCGTGTTTTTACTTGTAATTATTCATATGATTACTTAGATCATGATTAATTACTTCCAGAATATAAAACATGATTTATATATCATATATATTTAGAATATACATATATATAATAGATCGATAAATGGAATGAAATACACCGTTAATGGAGACGGTAGTCCGTACGTACGCATGAACGTTGTTTTCGTTTCCTCATTGAATTGAATGGAATTAATTTGATGACATACATATATATATATATATACATAAATCTAGAATCATTATTATGTCATATATTTCATGATTAATTATCATATATACTTTATAATCATATATGAATGGTTAATCATTGAAGATGAATCTGATCGTGTTGTGGAGACGGTATTCCATACATACGCACGAGCGATGATATCTGTCACGACCCATCCTCGGGGCCTGTGCTGTGACTACCCCAAGCCCACCTTCCATAGGCCAGGGGCTGGCGACTAGCACCAAGGCGTAAATCCCAGTAAAAAGGGAAGGTATTTCCTTTGAAAAGTAAACAAGCACCACAGAGTAAGCAAGCAGAAAAAGTAAACTCTAAGTAAAAACTGGTACAACAGTAAGTGCGGAAAATTAAGTGGGCCAGTATACAAACCCAAACTTAAAGTAAAGTACAACTCGAAAGGGGAAAACAGCAACTGAAAAGTAAAAGCCGCTATGCCGAGCTGTCCACTAGAAATCCCACCTAATGGGTGGGTAAAGATAGATCCACTACTCCTCGGGTCCCACCGTCCGCTCCGAGTGTGTTCCGCCCAGTGGTCCACCTCTTGGTACCGTCCTGCTCTGCATGCCTCAACCACGATCAACGTTGTCCATCGTCTGCAACCAAAACAACGTAGTGCGGGCATAGCCCGTGCATGGGTGAGTATAAGCTACTCAGTAGGGACCCCGAGACCCCCGAAGGTCTCCCAAAATCCACAAAGGATAAACCACAAAGGAAAAATACAATCATGAATTAACAACCGACACTGCTTAGGTATATGCCCATACATATACCTAAGTCATCAATTCCAATGCGCTCCAAACTCCGAGCCCAAGTACAACCCAGTCCACACAGGAAAGTATACGTATTCCACACAGGAAAGCAAAATGTAATCCACACAGGATAGCACAACACAATCCACACATGAAAGCAAACCGGTTTCAGCTCACACAGGTATACTTCTTCGAAGACGATAGAGATGATCAATGATCCATCTAAGTCGTCGGACCCACAAAGGATCGATAGGTACTAACCCCCGCAAAGACCCACACAGGATCGGACCCACACAGGATCTGTAGGCGCTGGCTCACACAGAACCGCTAAGTGCTGACCCACACAGGATCGGTAGCACTGATCCACATAGGATCGCTGAGTGCTATAGTCATCGCCGTCGAATCCACTGAGGATCTATGTACAGTCGTCATCGCAGTCACAGTAGCTGTTGCAGCCAGCTCTAGGGTTCCCGCACACAGCAAGCTCGTTCGGGAGGGTCCGCTCCACGAGCCGAGAGGCTGATACATCAACTGACACATAGTCCATAGTTGATGTATCCAAAAGATCCATATCGTCAACAGGAACTCAACGTCGCAGACGGCGCGTCAATCGGACGCCCGGTCTGAGAGTTATTGGCTTTTTCGTCCCAGGGGCCCGGTTAGTTTTTAAGGCAAAACCAACCCGACCGTACTCCACCTGCGTCCAAACCTCGGGCGGAGTAAGCCAAAATATCCGTCTCACTAAGAGGAACTCATCAAAGTCGACGACACGTCGATTGGACGTCCGAAGCTCAAGATATGAGTGTTTCTGCTCTGAGGGCCCGGTTGGTTTCGTGTACGAACCAATCCGGCCGAACTCAAAGTATTTCAAAACCTTGAGTGCGATATTCCGAAACGACCGTCTCGTTCCAAGGATCGCTACGCAACTGACGGTGCATCGACCGGAGGTCCGTAGCCCAAGATATGGACACTTGACCGAAAGTAGTCCGAAAATAGGGGGTCTGGGCCCGGCCCGACCCAGTACCCCCTGGGTCAGCCGAACCGGGTCGAACCGGCCCGGGCGGTGACCCGGCCCGACAACCCGGCCGGTCCTGGAAGCCTGGCCCAGCTAGCGGCGCGGCCAGCATGCCACGCAAGCGCGCCCAAGGGAGGGGCTACGCCCCTCCATTATTTCAAAATGGCGGCCCCCTTTAAGGGGCCGCGCCATGTGTGAAACCCGGGTGGTGTAACCCCCCGAATTTTCTCTTGTAACGGCCGGCCAGCACAAGGCCGGCTAGTTTCTCACCGCGGGACCCCGCGGTCCCGTTCCTTCCGGCGCCGGCGGCCGGTGTTCCGGCCGCCTTCTTCGAATTCTCTGGTGGGTGGTTTTTCTGCCCGCTACTTCCAGGATGGCTGCAAATTCGTCCGGCACGGCGTGACGACGCCGCGTCCTTCCTCCACGGCCCGACTCCGGCCGTGGCCTCATTCGTACCCTCGACGCAGCGCGACAGCGTCACATTTCTTCGTCGTGGCCCGCATCGTTCACGTCTCCTTTCGCTCAAGCGCGGTGCAATGATGCATTACCGTCTTCGCTAGTCCAAACGAAGAATAGTAAAGGGGGGAGGGGTATCGGCCGTGTTTGTGCGGACCGATCCCCTCCCATTATATCGATAGCAGTTGGCCGAAATGTAAAACGTTTAACCATCACAATTTTTAATTTAAATAAAAATTGGAACACGGCCGTCAGATTTATCTTTCATATTCGAAGGAAGGAAATCACCAACTTAAAATAGTCGAACCCCTACCTCGGTTTCAAAAACGGTGCACGTCAATCGAGCCGCGGAAGACGAGCATCGCGAAATTCGGGCATCACGGAAAACGTACGTTGATTCCATTTTCGTTGAGGTGCGTTCGAAGAGGAAACATCCTTGGATGAAGACGTCACATTCTTCAGCAGAGATGTTCTTCGTTGAAGAACGGTGTTCTTCACGTTCTTCGTCGAAGTTGAAGAAGAAGAAGACTGCCTTTAGCTTTCTCTCCAAAAGCTCTCAAACAACCCAAAACTAACCCAAATAAAATAAGTTCCCAACTTATTTTATTATCAAAAAAAGAATTTTGAAATTTTAAGAGTTTGAAAAACAAAACCCACACTTAACTCACTTATGTCATTAACATGAGTTGTAAAAATTAATGAGGAGTTAAGTTGGCAAGACTTAAATGGGGGGTTAAGGAGTTTAAAGGGGAAAGGTGAAAGGTTGGCGCTCGTATGGGACCCACCGTTTCAATTATCCACACATGGAAAGTTTGGTGGATGTGGGCCCACCACCAACTTCCCATGGGAGAAATTAACCACCTTGATATAAAATAAAATTGATCCAATAATTTTATTTACTTCTTAATTAAACCCCATTAATTAACTTCTTCTCCCGCACAAACGTAACTACGGTAAAGGTTCTCATAAGCGATTACCGGCGTTGCGAGTTCATCGGTGCCATCAGATTTCAATTCCGAGCATCGTTTCAAAAGATAGGAAATCCCGCTCCTTCGTTCATTGAACATACCCGAGCCAAACTTCGGAAATTGATTTCGGGCACTCCGGGCCTCGGAATCAAGTGCTGTCAGAAACCGCGTTCCTATAAAATTACAATGAAAATTAAGAAAAAAATTTCCCTTAAATTTTATGGGTCTTTACATTACTCCAACCTCAGGGCTTTACGTCCCCGTAAAGATACATCGAAATCTAGGGAAACAAATGAGGGTACTGAGCACGCATCTGAGCCTCCCGCTCCCAAGTGCTCTCCTGGAGGTTCTCGTGCTGCCATCTGATGCACACAAGAGGAGTCAACCATCCACGTAGGACCCGCTCCTGTCGATCCTCGATCTCTCCTGGGACCTCCGCAAAAGTCACCCCATCATCGACATCAAACTCCCCATGGTCAATGATATGCGTCAGGTCGTGCACGTATATCCTCAGCTGAGATACTTGGAAGACTTCGTGCACCCGGAGCAACTAAGGTGGTAGAGCCGGCAATAATCCACCTCACCAATCATGCTGAGGACCTGGAATGGTCCGATGAAGCGTGGAGACAACTTGCCACATCGGCCAAATCTCTGTAATCCACGTCGAGGTGAGACATGCAAGAAGACATGGTCTCCATCCTCGAACTCTAGTGGCCTCCGCCTCCTGTCAGAATAAGACTTTTGCTGGCTCTGAGCTGTCCTCATCTGCTCCTGGATGACCTGGACCTTCTCTGTCGTGGCCCGGACCATCTCTGGTCCCACAAGTGCTGACTCCCCAGGGTCTGTCCAGTACAAAGGAGATCTGCAAGGTCGGCCGTACAACTCCTTGTATGGTGCCATCCCATTGGTGGAGTGGTAGCTGTTGTTGTACGCAAACTCCACCAAGGGTCGGTGGTCCTCCAAGCTATGACCAAAGTCAAGGACACATGCGCGGAGCATGTCCTCGAGAGTCTGAATGGTCCTCTCCGTCTGACTATCCGTCTGAGGGTGAAAGGCTATGCTCAGATGTAGCTGCATCCCAAACGCCTCCTGCATCCCCTTCCAAAGATGGGAAGTAAAGCGAGCATCTCGATCAGAGACGATAGATGATGGAACACCGTGAAGCCGCACAATCTCCTAAACGTAAAGTCGTCCCAATATCTCCACTGAGCCCTACTCTCTGATGGGTAAGAAGTGAGCCGACTTGGTGAGTTGGTCGACAATCACCCAAATGGAGTCGTGACCTCTGGAAGTGCGTGGAAGTCCAGTCATGAAGTACATAGATATGCCATCCCACTTCCACTCTGGAACCTCCAAGGGTTGTACCAAGCCTGCTGGTACCTGGTGCTTTGCCTTCACCTGCTGGCAGGTGAGGCATCGAGAAACGAACTCTGCCACAACCTTCTTCATGCCCGGCCACCAGTGCTATCATCTGAGATCCTGGTACATATTCGCCACTCCGGGATGTGCCGCCAAGGGAGAAGTGTGAAACTCTCTTAGCACCGCCTCCCATAAAGCGACGGGTACCATGGTACGTCCTCTGAAAAGGATGTTGTGCTCTGCTCCAAGGGAGAAACCATAAGGTGCCTGTCCTGATGATATCTGTGCACACCACGTCTCACAGTCAGTGTCCCCTCGATGTGCCTCTCTGACACGCTGCATTAGTGGAGGAGTAACTGTGAGAGACTGAAGGAAGGCTGCTCCATCTCTATCCACAAAGGATATCTGCAAAGCGGCTAGCTGCCCTGTCGCATCCTCATGTAGCCGAATGCCAGTCCTCCAGCTGAGAGCATCGGCTACCACGTTCCCCTTCCCAGGAGTATAGACTATCTCAAAGTCATAGTCCTGCATGAACTCGAGCCATCGCCGCTGTCTCAGATTCAGATCCTTCTGATAGAAGATGTATATGAGACTCTGATGGTCAGAAAAGACTGTGAAGCACTCGCCCATCAAATAATGTCGCCATGTCTTCAGAGCAAAGACCACTGCTGCTAACTCCAGGTCATGGGTAGCGTAGTTCTTCTCATGCGGCCTCAACTGACGTGATCCATAGGTGATCACTGCCCACTTCTGCATCAGGACACAACCGAGTCCGGTCCCTGATGCATCGCAGTAGACTACGTACCCTACTCCCTCCTCAGGAAACCTCAAGATAGGTGCGCTGTTCAATCTCTGTCTCAGCTCCTGGAAGCTTTGCTGACATCTGTCTGACCACAAGAAGGGTTTCCCCTTCTTCGTTAAAGCTGAGAGTGGTGCCGCAACTCTGGAGAAGTCTGGCACAAATCTCCGGTAGTATCCAGCTAGTCCCAAGAAACTCCGCACCTCTGTCACACTCCTGGGTAGCTCCCAAGCTAACAATGACTCGATCTTCGCAGAATCCACTGCAACTCCCACCTCAGAAATTACGTGTCCCATGAAGTGGACCTCACGTATCCTGAACTGACACTTCAAGAGCTTCCCATAACGTTGTTGCTCTCGGAGTGTGTCTAGTACAACCCGTAAGTGGTAGGCGTGCTCCTCCTCAGTCGTCGAGTAAATCAAAATGTCGTCGATGAAGACCACAACAAGTCAATCGAGGTATGGCTGAAAGATCATGTTCATGAGGGACATGAACACTGCTGGAACATTGGTTATGCCGAAGGGCATAACCAAGAACTCATAGTGGCCATACTGACACCTGAAGTCCGTCTTCTGCATGTCCTCGTCTCGAACTCTGAGCTGATGATAGCCTGACCTGAGGTCTATCTTTGAGAACCACCGTGCTCCCTTGAGCTGATCGAAGAGGTCATAAATCCTTGTTAGCGGATACTTGTTCCTCACTGTCACCTGGTTCAGGCGACGATAGTCGACACAAAGTCGCAAGCTCCCGTACGCCTTCTTGGCGAACAATATCGGGGAAGCCCAGGGTGAAACACTGGGTCGGATGAACCCCTTGCCCTGCAAGTCCTCCAACTGTACCCGTAGCTCTCGAAGCTCAGCAGGGGCCATCCGATACACTGAAGTCGATATCAGGGATGTCCTGGGTTACAAGTCAATATAAAATTCTACCTCTCTGCGAGGAGGTAACCGTGGAACGTCATCGGGAAAAACGTCCGCAAACTGATCCACCACTGCAGGAAAACCAGGACTCCGCACGTCAACTACTCCTAGGATGAGTCTAGAAAACTGATGAGTGATGGGATGTCCTCTCCTCTGTGAGAGTCCATCCTGTGATGCAAAGGCTCCCTTCTCACCGGTGAAGGTGAACCAGCTCTAGTCGGTGCGTACACATCGCACCTTGCACCTAAAATAGTCAATATGTGCATGGACCGTAGATAACCAATTCATGCCCAAGATGATGTCGTAAGGCCTCGACGCCGCTATAAGAAGATCCCAGCCGAAGCTCTCGCCTCCTAGAGTAAGCTCACACTGCCGGCACCAGTGCGTAATCGTCGTGTCTGCTCCCGTAGGAGTCTCTAGCCGTAAGGATCGAGCCAACGGCTCTGTCGGAATCTCCGAGTTCCGAACAAGGGCAGCGGCTATGAAAGTGTGACTTGCTCCTGTGTCTATAAGAACTGCAGAAAAGGTGGAATAGACACAGATCGTACCTCGAATCATCTCGGGCGCGCCGTGGTCGTAGGCCTCCACTGCCTGGAGCTGTGCCTGTCTCTGCCCGCCAGCTCCATGTGGTCGGGGTGGACCTCCTGGTGGTGGTGGTGGTAGAGCCTCAAAGCGTCACCCACCACCTGCTGCTCGGCCAGCTCCTCTGCCTCGTCCGCCTACTCCCTGCGGACCGCCACGGTCAACCCTCTGCCTTTGCCTAGGTATTCCCTCAACCATCTGCTGTTCCTCTGTACGGTTGGTCGGGCAGTCACGAGCTATGTGGCCCTGCCCGCCGCACGAGTAGCACTGTCTGCCTCTCGAAAGACTGATTCCGCGTTGTGTGCCCCGCACTGCTGAGCCAGTGTCCTGAGGTCATCTGCTAGAGGGTCTGGTCTGCCTGGCCCCATGGGTCATCCGTCGACTTCCTACTGCAGAAGACTCTGCTACGTGCCGCCCTGCGGTGGGTCTTGGTGCTGGTGTAGACTCAGCAAGAAAACTCTCGATCAAAAGGGCCCGCTCTAGTACTCCTGTCTGAGTCGGAATGCTAAGGGAGATCAGTGATACCTTGATCTCATGTCTCAATCCCTGCTCAACGGTCCAGGCCCGGAATAATGGGTCCCATACCATGTCGGTCGAGTAGCGCGAGAGATCGGTAAATCTCAATGAGTACTGGGCGACCATCATGCTGCCTAACCGCAGCTGAAGTAGCTCCGGGATGCGCACCGCACGGAGGGTGGCTAGGATGAACTCTGAGCGGAAGAGGATCTCAAAGTCTGTCCAGAGTAGAGATGCCTCATCGTGCACCTGGAGCATCAAGATCCACCATCAGCCCGCTGCTGCGTGCAGTAGGCTCACCGCGAGGAACACCATGAGGTCTGCTGGTGTCCTCACTAACCGAAAAACTCTCACTACTGCCTCCAGCCAGTCCTGGGATGCCTGGGGGTCCATCTCCCCACGGAACCTGGTTGGTCGCTGGCGCTGGAACTCATGCAGTGCACTAAGGCGACGTGCATCGTCAGCGGCTGGGGCTGGAAACATCGGTGGCTCGGCGGGTAGAGCTACCGCCGGTGCCACTGCTGACAAAGGGCCCTACACCGAGGCCTCGTTGCCCGGTGGGCTGTCGTCATGCTCGACTCTCGGAACCCTATCTGGCTGTCATTGTGGGGCCATCCTGAAAAGGAAACAGGTGTGCCATGGTCATAACAGTATACCTGGTGAGCTGATACAAAGTAATCACAAAGAAAACTTGAAACACACATGCAAATCAATGTTTTTGTGTATTAAGTCGGAAATCAGAAGTCAGGGTCCTGGTGTACGGATACGTCGACTGCCGCACCAACACTGCACTCCCTGGACTGATAACCACACTCAATACGCTTAACATTATTGCTTCACATAAAAAAAGATCAGAGTCCAATGTTCTGCGGAAGAACCGAACTCCTCTGATACCAATTTGTCACGACCCATCCTCGGGGCCCGTGTCGTGTCTACCCCAAGCCCGCCTTCCATAGGCCAGGGGCTGGCGACTAGCACCAAGGCGTAAATCCTGGTAAAAAGGGAAGGTATTGCCATTGTAAAGTAAACAAGCACCACAGAGTAAGAAATCAAAAAAAGTAAACTCTAAGTAAAAACTGGTACAACAGTAAGTGCAGAAAAGTAAGTGGGCCAGTATACAAACCCAAACTGAAAGTAAAGTACAACTCGAAAGGGGAAAACAACAACTGAAAAGTAAAAGCCGCTACGCCGAGATGTCCACTGGAAATCCCACCTGAAGGGTGGGTACAGATAGCTCCACTACTCCTCGGGTCCCGCCGTCCGCTCCGAGTGTGTTCCGCCCAGTGGTCCACCTCCTGGTACCGTCCTGCTCTGCAAGCCTCAACCACGATCAATGCTGTCCATCGTCTGCATCCAACACAACATAGTGCGGGCATAGCCCGTGCAGGGGTGAGTATAAGCTACTCATTAGGGACCCCGAGACCCCCGAAGGTCTCCCAAAATCCACAAAGGATAAACCACAATGGAAAAATAAAATCACGAAGTAACAACTGACACTTCTTAGGTATATTCCCATACATATACCTAAGTCATCAATTCCAATACGCTCCATCCTCCGAGCCCAAGTACAACCCAGTCCACACAGGAAAGTATACGTATTCCACACAAGAAAATCAAAACGTAATCCACATAGGATAACACAACACAATCCACACAGGAAAGCAAACAAGTTTCAGCTCACACAGGTATACTTCTTCGAAGACGATAGAGATGATCACTGATCCATCTAAGTCGACGGACCCACAAAGGATTGATAGGTACAAACCCCCGCAAAGACCCACATAGGATCGGTAGGAAACTAACCCCCACAAAGACCCACACAGGATCGGACCCACACAGGATCTGTAGACGCTGGATCACCCAGAACCGCTGAGCACTGACCCATAAAGGATTGTACCCACACAGGATCGGTAGCACTGATCCACATAGGATCATCGAGTGCTGTAGTCGTCGTCGTCGAATCCACTGAGGATCTCTGTACAGTCATCGTCGCAGTCACAGTAGCAGTCGCAGCCAGCTCTAGGGTTCCCGCACACAACAAGCTCGTTCGGTAGGGTCCGCTCCACGAGCCGAGAGGCTAATACATCAACTAACACATAGTCCTGAGATGATGTATCCAAAAGTTCCGTATCGTCAACAGGAACTCAACGCCACAGACGGTGCGTCAATCGGACTTCCGATCTGAGAATTATTGGCTTTTTCATCCCAGGGGCACGGCTGGTTTTTAAGGCAAAACCAACCCGACCGTACTCCACCTGCGTCCAAACCTCGGGTAGAGTAAGTCAAAAGATCCATCTCACTAAGAGAAACTCAACAAAGTCGACGACACGTCAATTGGACGTCCGAAGCTCAAGATATGAGTGTTTCCGCTCCGAGGGCCCGGTTGGTTTCGTGTACGAACAAACCCGGCCGAACTCAAAGTATTCTGAAACCTTGAGTGCGATATACCGAAACGACCGTCTCGTTCCAAGTATATCTACGCAACTGAAGGTGCGTCGATCAAAGGTCCGTAGCCCAAGATATGGGCACTTAACCGAAAGTAGTCCGAAAATAGGGGGTTTGGGCCCGGCCAGGGCGGCGACCCGGCCCGACGTCCCGGCCCGGCCTAGAAGCACAGCCTGGCTGGCAGCGCGGCGGTGTGGCCATCGCGGCCAGCGCGCCGCGTGAGCGTGCCCAAAGGAAGGGCTACCCCCTCCTTTATTTAAAAACGGCGGCCCCCCTTAAGGGGTCGCGCCATGTGTGCAACGCGGGGGGTGTAACCCCCCGACTTTTCCCTTGTAACGGCCGGCCAGTGCAGGGCCGGCCGATTTCTCGTCGCGGGACCCCGCGGTCCTGCGCCTTCTGGCGCTGGCGGCCGGAGTTCCGGCCGCCTTCTTCGAATTCTCTGGTGGGTGGTTTTTCCTGCCGCTATTTCCAGGATGGCTACAAATTCATCCGGCGCGGCGTGACGACGCCGCGTCCTTCCACCGCGGCCTGACTCCGGCCGCGGCCTCGTTCATACCCTCAACGCAGCGCGACGGCGTCACGTTTCTTCGTCGTGGCCCACATCGTTCACGTCTCCTTTCACTCAAGCACAGTGCAACGATGCATTACCGTCTTCGCTAATCAAAACGAAGAATAGCAAAGGGGGGAGGGGTATCAGCCGTGTTTGTGCGGACAGATCCCCTCCCATTATATCGATAGAAGTTGGCCGAAACGTAAAATATTTACCCTTCATAATTTTTAATTGAAATAAAAATTGGAACATGGCCATCAGATTTATCTTTCATATACGAAGGAAAGAAATCACCAACGTAAAATAGTCGAACCCATACCTCGGTTTCAAGAATGGTGCACGTCAATCGAGCCGCGGAAGAAGAGCGTCGCGAAAGTCGGGCGTCGCGGAAAATGAACGTCGATTCTGTTGTCGTCGAGGTGCGTTCGAAGAGAAAACGTCCTTGGAAGAAGACATCGCGTTCTGTGGCAGAGATGTTCTTCATTGAATAATGGTGTTCTTCGCGTTCTTCGTCGATGTTGAAGAAGAAGAAGACTTCCTTTAGCTTTCTCTCCAAAATCTCTCAAACAATCCAAAACTAACCCAAATAAAATAAGTTCCCAACTTATTTTATTATCACAAAAAGGATTTTAATGTTTTAAGAGTTTGAAAAACAAAACCCACACATAACTCACTTAAGTCATTAACATGAGTTGTAAATATTAATGAGGAGTTAAGTTGGCAAGACTTAAATGGGGGGTTAAGGAGTTTAAAGGGGGAAGGTGAAAGGTTGGGGCCTGTGTGGGCCCCACCCTTTCAATTATCCACACATGAGAAGTTGGGTGGATGTGGGCCCCACCACCAACTTCTCATGGGAGAAATTAACCACCTTGATATAAAATAAAATTGATCCAACAATTTTATTTACTTCTTAATTAAACCCCATTAATTAACTTCTTCTCCCGCACAAACACAACTACAGTAAAGGTTCCCTTAAGTGATTACTGGTGTTGTGAGTTCATCGGTGCCATCGGATTTCAATTCCGAGCACCGGTTCAAAAGATAGGAAATCATGCTTGTTCGTTCACTTAACGTACCTGAGCCAAACTTCGGAAATTGATTCCGAGCACTCCGGGCCTCAGAAACAAGTGCCGTCAGAAACCACGTTCTTGTAAAATTCCAAAGAAAATTAAGAAAAATTTTCCCTTGAATTTTACGGGTCTTTAAAATATCATTCCCATGATCGTGGAATTTTATTGGAGTGTATGTATACTATTACATAATTAATATCACTTTACAATAATCATATATAGTTATTACATACACCATTATACCCATCCAAGAAAGGTGGTGGTGGAAAATAGATTACACAACGGCGTGGAGATGATATTTCGTACATACGCACGCGCGGTGATTTCGTTTTCCGTAGGATGGATAGATGGTGAAATAGGGTTGTTTCATACTTATAATAACATATCAGTATATGAGTTATTCTTATGTTATTACTTCATAATGAAACAACCTAAGAAGAAGAAGTGTAAGAAGAAATAAAGTTGAAAGAATCGGTAACGGGCATTTCCTCTTATTTGAAGCCCCTCTTTGAGTCCTCCTCTTAGGGCACTAAAATTGGTCTTTGAAGAAGACCAGGACCTCTAGGAAGTTTCAAGGGAAGTTGAGAAGTGAATTTGGCAGTGGTTGACTGAGCATGAAGGCTCAATGTGGTGTGAGGAAGAGAGGGAGGAGGTGACCTTTTATAATGGGGGAGAGGAGCACCTTTGGAATAACTAAAAATATTTTTTTATTTTAAAGCCATATTCGGTTTTTAATAGCTCCAAATTGAGTTATTTCGAATATAAGGTGGGGATGGGTCGAAATAATCTCATCCAATAGAATTTAGATAGGTTTAGTTCATTATATTAACCTTATCATTTAGTTTTAACTCTTAGTTAATTAGATTGACATTTACCATGTCACTTTGTATTTTTATATTATATAGTTAATAAACATACCCTATAAATCCCAGAGACCCCCAAGTGGTCCATTAATGATACACCTATCATTATATAAGTATCTTGGCTGAACCTTATATTTTTAGGAATAAAATAACAATCAATAATATAATATTTGTTTTAAAAACTATTTTATGTCAATTTTGACACTATTCAATAGTTGATTTTTGTGAAACTCATAACAGAATGATTAATTCTACCAATGTAAATTAAATCAATCTTAACTTGTCATATTAACCTATAAAATTAGTGTAATTCATATAAAGTCTCAAATTATATTTATTTGGGTATTTATAATTTCAATTATTCTAATATTTCACTATTATGGTAATTACTGCATCATCATTATGTCAAAAATAAATTAAATTATTTAACGTCTAAAAATTATAAATAAAATATCATTATGTAGGAAATCTTATTATAATTCTAATGAATATTTACAATAGAATTTATCTTATGCATAACCCTATATTAAAAATGTTTTAGTAAATAAACTTTGATTTTAACTCTTTTAACTCTTCTTTGTATTAAATAATAATAAATGTCATAATCTAATCCAAGTGGGCCTAAATGGTCATATATTATTCCTAAGGTTGTTTTTGGTCAAATTACACTTATCCAATAGAATTAGGACATGTGTTAGGGTAATAATAATATCATTTTTACCCTTAATTACCCTATTTAATTTTAACCGTGGTAAAAAAAGAAAAAATTTACTATTCACCAAAAATTGTTTTCATATCATTGAACAACATTTAACTTACTGAAATCATCCATGTCTCTCGGATTTTTGAAATTCCACTCATAGAAGCGGTAAAATTATGTTTTATGAAAAATTCATTTTTTTAACTACCACTTAGTGGTTTCACTATTCATCAAAAAATGAAAGTTTCCAGAAAAATACCAAAAATTAGGCCAAAGCTAAATTTGATATTATGAACTCAAAAATGATGTCTAATTTACCAAATTAAAAACATATCAGTTGCATTAATTAATTTAAAAATTAATTCCCGTCGTCAAAACAAATAGCGTGTTCTTAAGAGATAATAACTATCAAAAGATTGACACTTGTTTATGTCTGGTTTAAATTTGAAATTACATCCAATGACCAACATTGTATTAAATTGTAAAAATATATTCTAAATATACATTAAAACCACTCAAATTAATAATTTATCACTATTAATTATTTCGATTAAAAATATTGTTTTTAATTAAAATTTAGTAATTTTCACTATTCATCAGAAAATGAAAGTTATCCGAAAAGTACCAAAATTTCACCCTAATCTAATTTTGATATTCCGAATCCAAAAATAAAGTCCAGTTTGAAAAATATAATTTACAAAATTTCATAAAGTGCTTATTACTATTCATAACGGCTAATTTTAATAATATTTTAATAGCATATTGTTGTTTAATGAAACTTGTTATTGCGTACTACACACGCAATCGACGAAGGTCGTGATTGCGTGTAATGCAAGGCAAGTCAAGGATCTATGTTTTGCAAGCTCCTTTTGGTGTTGCGTACAACACAAGACATTAATGAAATTAAAAATAATATTTTTCATAAAATCTCGGGGTGTTACATTCTACCCACCTTAAAATGAATTTCGCCCTCGAAATTCGTCGAGGTTATAAATGGTTTACTACTCAAAAGTTTCTTTAATAGAAACCCACATCGTAAAAAAGGAATACCAAAACCAATCTTTAAAAAAAATCTATGTAACATAATGGTTACCCTAATAAACTAATCACTTGGTGTCCACATAGGAGAAAATATGGATATGGAAGAGAAATCTAACCATCATGCTCTGATGGAGAGTGGTAGAGAACATGGCTATGGAAAGGCCAGAAATCAAAAAGCCATAAATTTGTGACGATCTAAGGTACCATCTGATTCATCAGATATAAGAGCACTGGGACAACATTTTTGTTTTTCAAGATCATTTCCCTAAAGTTGATGAAATTGGAATTAGAAGAAATACTTTCGTGATTGTGGTATAGTCTCATCGTTGGTCATTCTTTGGACAATTTCCACTCCATATCTCAAATAAATGAAGTTGAATTTGTCATTCGTGATGTGTTAGCAGATCATGTGATATAATGATGGGTCATTCCATCTGTCTTAAACAAATGGTTAGAAAAGTTATCAAAAATTACATAAGTCCATCTATAGTGAGATTAATCATATATGGTTCCTAAAATGGACTTTTACTGCATATATCATACTGCTTAATATAAAAAAACTAGTTTCTACTAAACAGAGACTTCTTGTAGGCCAGTGGTAGGCGATAAAGGCCAGTCACACTTCGATTGTGGGTTCGATTCCCACAGCCTTGTCCGACGCGATGGGCTGTTGCCCGTCCTGTAAGTTGTCCTTTTTATAAAGCTATATTAATATAACATTCCATCAATAATATCGAAAAAAGTTATATCCTAACTTATGTCCAACATAATCTATTCCAATATTTAGGCTTATCTAAAATACTTCATTCCAAGCTCATAGTATAAAGAAATCTATTACTTGAAATGTCATCAACCAAGCAAGTGACTACCATCATTTATCCCCCATATATCTTGTTGGTCACATTCCAGTCATGTGAATACCTTAATCATGTATTCTCTTGAAAAATGAATACCCATTAAACCTTAGTGAAAACATGAATGCTGTCAAAATTTAAATCTTTCCACATACCAAAATCCAAAAATTCTATCTACTCAAACCATGATATAACCTTCTACATATATCAGTCATGAGCTCATGAATACTATCAAACATTTAATTTTCTTCTTATCCCTTCATTATGCGCATATCATCTATATTCCAAAAATATCTGAATAAGCTTTAATGGATACTGGTACCATTAATCATACACTTTCAAAACTCATGGAAAGACAATAGTGTAACAATCCTTAGATGTCTCTTTATTCCATAGTACCATGAGATTACTTATACAACATTACACTTGATAAACGTGTAATCATTCCACTACCTTCTTAAACCATTGACCGGGCTTCAACAATTCTTTCAACTCACATATCATTTGTAGTCTCTTCATCATCATCAACATAAATACTACCCATACGGCCGTACTGATTCTCTTCATGAGACCTTCCCTTAGGGCATTGGTTTGTATAATGCCTGTACATTCCACATTTAAAACATTTAACCATTGTTGATGTCATAGCAATACCATTATCCTCATCCACGGTGTTAGCTAAACCTTTTCTTTTTCACTTACTGGCTTTGTGTCCTTCTTTTCCACACCCAAAGCATCTTCTAGTTCCCTTGAAACAATCTCCTCGATGCCTCTTCCCACATGATTTACATGGGGGAAATTGAACTTTCTTTCCTATATGATCATCATGAAACTCCATCTTTCTCTTATTATCTGAGTTGGGAAACTTACCAAAGTTCATATTATTGATCATATTATGAGATTGCTGATTAGGCATAAAAACAATTTTTGGACTTCCAAATCCCATTTCATTTGGTTTCCCATGAAGAATATCATTCCATTGTCTGTCATATCCTCTATTATCATGAATCTTCCTGTTTCCAGCCATTTTCTAAAGCCCAAAAAGTATAGTGTGAGAGGAAAAAATCATGCTAGAGAAAACAACATAGTAAAGGGGGATCTCCCTCAATATATAACATCTTAAATTCTAGTATCGTTACCGTAGTTCTAGGACTATATCCTATACGTATACTTATCCTTAGGGACATCCCTAGACATACCTTAGAAATATATCTAGGGATCTCACTAACGTTTTCGCATCCTATTTTCCAAAGGTTGACTAAACCTTTCCTCTGATACCAACTGTAGAGACCCGAATCTTGACGTACATGGACATTACATTACTTTTTCGGAATACTTAATACATAAAAAAAATAGACACACGAGGACCGTAATAGTTTAGTGTCTTTGGAAACTCGGAATAAAATCTTTTAATCACGGTGAATGATCTTCAACATCTCCCAATAAAGATCTTCCCCTTCTTTTTTTCTTACCCAAAACCTTTATTTATATCCTGGTGAAAAGAAAACGTTAAAGGGGTGAGCTCAAATTCCCAGTAAGGGTAAACATAGAGAACATAAAACAATCCATAAACAATTGGAAGCAAGAACTTGACCATGAAATTTAAACATCAAAATCTTGAGAAAAGACATAAATCATGGAAGTACGTAAGGCATAGATCATAATGGAACATAAATCATGATAACATAGCATGGGAATATAAAATTTAATTGTGGCAACCATTAAGCACATGATATGATTTCCATAGTAGCCAAGACATTGCTGCCAAGACCATCTTAGTGGACAAAGTCCCTTTCTGAATCGAGTTCACTCCTCGTTCCAGTCCTGTATTACTGAACCGGATTAACTTACCATTCCAGGCATGTCTATATCATGAGATATAAATCTTTACCCAATGCATTGGATTGAGATATAGTTCCACCCATCTCATAGTGAAATCATTTTTACTTGTGCCACAAAATAAACTTAAAACATTCATCATAACCCAAAGAATAAAATGGGTTTCATAAAAATCATCCCATAATTTCATAATCCATATAAAAAAATGGACATTTCATCATAAGAAAAGTGAACCATGTAAATAATAGAGACAATAATGTTTAAACATACACATATCAAATAATGTCATCTTAGATGGAAAATGGTTTTGATAAAACATTTTAAATGAATTCTTAAGGAAAACATCTTTCCTTCATCAAAATCAATTTCTTTTCAAAAAATGCCATGCACTATTAAAATAAATTTATTTTGTGGAAAATAGTCATAAAATCATGTAGAGTAATCTTCATGAAAATGAGGCATTATGAAACCGTAAAAATCCATTCACGTCGTATAAGTTTAAAATAACATTCTCCTCGTACTTTTGTCGGAAATGTCTAAAAAGTACCTCGTAACGTAAACAAAAGAAAGACTCCTTACATACCATGTAGTAAAAATAAAAAATGGGTAAAAAGGAAATTAAACATACATGAAAACACTTTTATAAAACATGGACATGGATGATATAAATAACCCCAGTAAATACTTACGAATAAGCAATCTCGGATAAAAATGACATTGTGATATTTCCCTTACCTTAAGTCCGATTTGCTTCGTAAGTGTCTGAACCTCCTGTATAATGATTTAAATAATGTTATTGGCTTATTACAGAACCATATTAATTATTATGATATCATATATGGTTCACTTATGACTTTATATTACCCGTTCTATTGTAAATTCCATGTTAAAGAGCGTTTCGGGTAAAATCGTTTCATTTGTCGTCTGTGTTTTGACTTGTAATTATTCATATGATTATATAGATCATGATTACTTAATTACTGAATATAAAACATGATTTATATATAATATATATTCAGAATATACATATATATAATAGATCGATAAAAGGAATGAAATACACTGTTCATGGCGATGGTAGGCCGTACGTACGCATGAACGTTGTCTTTGTTTCCTCATTGAATTGAATGGAATTAATTGGATGACATACATATATATATATATACATAAATCTAGTATCATTGTTATGTCATCTATTTCATGATTAATTATCATATATACTTTATAATCATTTATGAATGGTTAATCATTGAGAATGAATCTCATCACGTTGTGGAGACAGTATTCCGTACGTAGGCACGAGCGATGATATCATTCCCATGATTGTGGAATTTTATTTTAGTGTATGTATACTATTACAGAATCAATATCACTTTACAATAATCATATATAGTTATTACTTACACCATTATACCCATCCAAGTAAGGTGGTGGTGGAAAATAGATTACACCACGGCGTGGAGACGGTATTCCGTACGTACGCACGCGCGGTGATTTCGTTTTCCGTAGGATGGATAGACGGTGAAATAGGGTTGTTTCATACTTATAATAACATATCAGTATATGAGTGATACTTATGTTATTACTTCATAATGAAACAACCTATGAAGAAGAAGTGGAAGAAGAAATAAAGTTTAAAGAATCGGTAACAGACATTACCTCTTCTTTGAAGCACCTCTTTGAGTCCTCCACTTAGGGCACTAAAATTGGTCTTTGAAGAATACCAGGACCTCTAGGATGTTTCTAGGGAAGTGGAGAAGATAACTTTTCAGGGGTTGTCCGAGCTTGAAGGCTCAACGTGGTGTGACGAAGAGAGGGATGAGGTGCCCTTTTATAAGGGGGGAGAGGGGCACCTTTGGAATAACACAAAATATTATTTTATTATAAAGTCATATTTGGTTTTTAATAGCTCAAAATTGAGTTATTTAGAAGCTAAGGTGGGGATGGGTCGAAATCATCTCATACAATAGAATTTATACAAGTTTAGGTCATTATATTAACCTTATCTTTTAGTTTTAACTCTTAGTTAATTAAATTGACATTTTCCATCTCACTTTGTATTTTTATATTATATAGTTAATAAACATACAATATACATTCAAGAGACCACCATGTGGTCCATTAATGATACACCTATCATGACATAAGTATCTTGGCTGAACCTTATATTTTTAGGAATAAAATAACAATCAATAATATAATATTTGTTTTAAAAACTATTTTATGTCAATTTTGACCCTATTCAATAGTTGATTTTTGTGAAACTCATTACAGAATTATTACTTCGACAAAAGTTAATTAAGTCAATCCTAACATGTCATATTAACCTAGAAAATTAGTGTAATTCATATAAAGTCTCAAATTATATTTATTTGGGTATTTATAATATCAATTATTCAAATTTTTCACTATTATAGTAATTAATGCATCATCATTGTGTCATAAATAAATTAAATTATTTAATGTCTAAAAATTATAAATAAAATATCACTAAGTAGGAAATTGTATTAGCTTTCTAATTATTTTTTACAATGTAATTTATCTTATGTATAACCCTATATTAAAAATGTTTTAGTAAATAAACATTGATTTTAACTCTTTTAACTCTTCATTGAATTAAATAATAATAAATGTCCTAATCTAATCCAAGTTGGCCTAAATGGTCATATTTTATTCCTAAGGTTGTTTTTGGTCGAATTACATTTATCCAATAGAATCAGGACAACTTTTACAATAATAATAATATCATTTTTACCTTTAATTACCCTATTTACTTTTAACCGTGGTAAAAAAAAGTAAAAAGTTACTATTCACCAAAAAATATTTTCATATCATTGAACCACATTTTACTTACTGAAATCAACTGTGTCTCTTGGATTTTTTGAATTCCACTCACAGAATCGGTAAAATTATGGTTTATGAAAAAATCATTTTTTTAACTACCACTTAGTGGTTTCACTATTCATCAAAAAATGAAAGTTTCCAGAAAAATACCAAAAATTAGGACTAAGCTATATATGATATTATGAACTAAAAAATGATGTCTATTTTACCAAATTAAACACATTTCAGTTGTATTAATTAACTTAAAAATTAATTCCCGTCGTCAAAACAAATAGCGTGTTCTTAAGAGATAATAACTATCAAAAGATTGACACTTGTTTATGTTTGGTTTAAATGTGAAATTACATCCAATGAACAACATTGTATTAAATTGTAAAAATATATTCTAAATATACTTTAAAACCACTCAAATTAATAATTTATCACTGTTAATTATTTCAATTAGAAATGTTGTTTTTAATTAAAATTTAGTAATTTTCACTATTCATCAGAAAATGAAAGTTATCCAAAAAGTACCAAAATTTCACCCTAAACTAATTTCGATATTCTGAATCCAAAAATTAAGTCTGTTTTGTAATATAAAATTCACAAAATTTCATAAAGTGGCTATTACTATTCATAACGGCTAGTTTTATTAATATTTTAATAGCATATTGTTGTTTAGTGAAAGTTGTTATTGCGTACTACACACCCTATCGTGGTAGGTCACGATTGCGTGTAATGCAAGGCAATTAAAGGATGTGTGTTGTGAAAGCTCGTTTTTGTGTAGCGTACAACACAAGACATTAATGAAATTAAAATGAATATTTTTCATAAAATCTCGGGGTGTTACATTCTACCCCCATTAAAATGAATTTCGCCCTCGAAATTCGTCGGGGTTATAAATGGTTTACAACTCAAAAGATTATTTAATAGAAACCCACATCATAAAAAGGAATACCAAAAACAATCTTTAAAAACAAACATATGAAACGTAACGGTTACCCTAATAAACTAATCACTGGGTTTCCACATAGGTGAAAATATGGATATGGAAGAGTAATCTAACCATCATGTTCTGATGGAAAGTGGTGGAGAACATGGCTATAGAAATGGCAGAAATCACAAATCCATAAATTTGTGACGATCTATGGTACCATCTGATTCATCAGATATAAGAGCACTAGGACAACATTTTTGTTTTTCAATATCATTTCCCTAAAGTTGATGAAATTGGAATTAGAAGAAATAATTTCGTGATTTTGGTATAGTCTCACCGTTGGTCGTTCTTTGGAAAATTTCCACTCCATCTCTTAATGAAATGGTGTTGAATTTTTCATTCGTGATGTGTTAGCAGATCATGTGATAGAATGATGGGTCATTCCATCTGTCTCAAACAAATGGTTAGAAAAGTTATCAAAACTTACATAAGTCCATCTATAGTGAGATTAATTATATATGGTTCCTGAAATGGACTAATACTTCATATATCATACTTTTTAATATAATAGAACTAGTTTCTACTAAATAGGGACTTCCTGTAGGCCAGTGGTAGGCGATAAAGGCCAGTCGCACTTCGGTTGTGGGTTCGATTCCCACAGCCTTGTCCGACGCGATGGGCTGTCACCCGTCCTGCAGGTTGTCCTTTTTCTAAAGCTATATTACTATAACATCCCATCAATAATATCGAAAAAAGTTCTATCCTAACTTATGTCCAACATAATACATTCCAATCTTTAGGCTTATCTAAAATACTTCATTCCAAGCTCATAGAATAATGAAAACGATTACTTGAAATGTCATCAACCAAGCATGTGAATACCATCATTTATCCCCCATATATCTTACTGGTCACATTCCAGTCATGTGAATACCTTAATCATGTATTATCTTGAAAAATGAATACCCATTAAACCTGAGTGAAAACATGAATGCTGTCAAAAGTTAACTCTTTCCACATACCAAAATCCAAAAATTCTATATACTCAAACCATGATATAACCTTCTCCATATATCAGTCATGAGCTCATGAATACTATCAAACATTTAATTTTCTCCTTATCCCTTCATTATGCGCATATCATCTATATTCCAAAAATATATGAATAACCTTTAATGGATACTCATACCATTAATCATACACTTTCAAAACTCAAGGAAAGACAACAGTGTAACAATACCTAGATGTCTCTGTATTCCATAGTACCATGAGATTACTTATACAAAATTACACTTGATAAACGTGTAATCATTCCACTAACTTCTAAAACCATTGAACGGGCTTCAACAATTCTTTCATCTCACATATCATTTGTAGTCTCTTCATCATCATCAACATAAATACTACACATATGGCCGTACTGATTCTCTTCTTGAGACCTTACCTTAGGGAATTGGTTTGCATAATGCCCGTACATTCCACATTTAAAACAATTAACCATTATTGATGTCGTAGCAATACCATTATCCTCATCCATGGTGTTAACTGGTCCTTTTCCATTGAACATACTGGCTTTGTGTCCTTCTTTTCCACACCCAAAGCATCTTCCAGTTCCCTTGAAAGAATCTCTTCGATGCCTCTTCCCACATGATTTACATGAGGGAAATTGAACATTCTTTCTACTATGATCATCATGAAACTCCATCTTTCTCTTATTATATGAGTCGGGAAACTTACCAAAGTTGAGATTATTGATCATATTATGAGATTGTTGATTAGGCATAATAACAATGTTTAGACTTCCAAATCCCATTTCATTTGGTTTCACATGAAGAATATCATTCCATTGTCCGTCATATCTTCCATTATCATGAATCTTCATGTTTCCAGCCATTATCTAAAGCCCAAAAAGAATAGTGTGAGAGGAAAAAATCATGCTAGGGAAAACAACATAGTAAAGGGGGAACAACCTCAATATCTAACATCTTAGGTTAAATTATAATATTGTTACTATATTTCTAGGACTATATCCTATATTTATACTTATCCATAGGGACATCCCTAGACATACCTTAGAAATATCTCTAGGGATCTCACTAACGTTTTCACATCCTAGTTTCCAAAGGTTGACTAAACCTTTCCTCTGATACCAATTGTAGAGACCCAAAGCTTGACGTACATGGACATTACATTACTTTTGCGGAATACTTTATACATAACAAAAACAGACACACGAGGATCGTAATAGTTTAGTGTCTTTTGAAACTCGAAATAAAATCTTTTAATCGTGGTGAAAGATTTTCAACATCTCCCAATAAAGATCTTCCCCATTTTTTTCTTACCCAAAACCATTGTTTATATCCTGGGGAAAAGAAAGCATAAAAGGGGTGAGCACAAATGCCCATTAAGGGTAAACATAGAGAACATAAAACAATCCATAAACAATTGGAAACAAAAACTTGAACATGAAATTTAAACATCAAAATTTTGAGAAAAGACATAAATCATGGAAGTACGTAAGGAATAGATCATAATGGAACATAAATCATGATAACATAGAATGGGAATAAAACATTTAATTGTGGCAACCATTAAGCACATTATATGATTTCCATAGTAGCCAAGGCATTGCTGCCAAGACCATCATAGTGGACAAAGTCCCTTTCTGAATCGAGTTCACTCCTCGTTCCAGTCCTTTATTACTGAACCGGATTAACTTACCATTCCAGACATGTCTATCTCATGAGATAGAAATCTTTACCCAATGCATTGGAGGGAGATATAGGTCCTACAATCTCATAGTGAAATCATTCTTACATGTTCCAAGAAATAAACATAAAACATTCATCATAACCCAAAGAATAAAATGGGTTTCATAAACATCATCCCATAATTTCATAATCCATATAAAAAAATGGACATTTCATCATAAGAAAAGTGAACCATGTAAATAATAGAGACATTAAACTTGAAACATACACATATCAAATAATGTCATCTTAGATGGAAAATGGTTTTGGTAAAACATTTTAAATGAATTCTTGAGGAAATCATCCTTTTTTCGTCAAAATCAATTTCTTTTCAAAAAATGCCATGCACTATTAAAATAAATATATTTTGTAAAAAATAGTCATAAAATCATGTAGAGTAAGCATCATGAAAATGAGGCTCTATGAAACTGTAAAAAACCATTCACGCCATATAAGTTAAAAATAACATTCTCCTCGTACTTTTGTCGGAAAAGTGAGAAAAGCACCACGTAATGTAAACAAAAGAAATATTCCTTACATACCATGTAGAAAAAATATAAAATGGGTAAAAAGGACTTTAAACATACATGAAAACACTTTTATAAAACATGGACAGGGATGATATAAATAACCCTAGTAAATACTTACGAATAAGCAATCTTGGATAAAAATGAGATTGTGATATTTCCCTTACCTTAGGTCCGATTTTCATCGTATGTGTCCGAAAATCCTGTATAATGACTTAAATAATGTTATTGACTTATTAACGAATCATATTCATTGTTATGATATCATATATGGTTCACTTATGACTTTATATTAACCGTTCTTTTGTAAATTCAATGTTAAAGAGCATTTTGGGTAAAATCGTTTCATTTGTCGTCCGTGTTTTGACTTGTAATTATTTATATGATTACTTAGATCATGATTACTTAATTCCAGAATATAAAACATGATTTATATATAATATATACTCTGAATATACATATATATAATATATCTATAAATTGAAAGAAATACACCGTTCGTGGAGACGGTATGCCGTACGTACGCATGAACATTGTTTTTGTTTCCTCATTGAATTGAATTGAATTAATTAGATGACATACATATATATATATATACATAAATATAGTATCATTATTATGTAATATATTTCATTATTACTTATCATATATACTTTATAATCATTTATGAATGGTTAATCATTGAGAATGAATCTCATCGCGTTGTGGAGACGGTATTCCGTACGTACGCACAAGCGATGATATCATTCCCATGATCGTGGAATTTTATTGGAGTGTATGTATACTACTATATAATCAATATCACTTTAAAATAATCATATATAGTTATTACTTACAACATTATACCCATCCAAGTAAGGTGGTGGTGGAAAATAGATTACACCACGGCGTGGAGACGGTATTCCGTACGTACGCACGCCCGGTGATTTCATTTTCCGTAGGATGGATAGATGGTGAAATAGGGTTGTTTCATATTTATAAAAACCTATCAGTATATTATTGATACTGATGTTATTACTTCATAATGAAACAACCTAAGAAGAAGATGTGGAAGAAGAAATAAAGTTGAACGAATCGGTAACGGACATTACCTCTTCTTTGAAGCGCCTCTTTGAGTCCTCCTCATAGGGCACTAAAATTGGTATTTGAAGAAGACAAGGACCTTTAGGATGTTTCTAGGGAAGTGGAGAAGAGAATTTGGCAGGGGTTGTCCGAGCTTGAATGCTCAAAGTGGTGTGAGGAAGAGAGGGAGGAGGTGCCCTTTTATAAGCGGGGAGAAGGGCACCTTTGGAATAACTAAAAATATTATTTTATTATAAAGTCATATTCTGTTTTTAATAGCTCCAAATTGTTTTATTTCGAATCTAAGGTGGGTATGGGTCTAAATCCTTTCATCCAATAGAATTTATACATGTTTAGGTCATTATATTAACCATATTCTTTAGTTTTAACTCTTAGTTAATTAGATTGACATTTACCATGTCACTTTGTATTTTTATATTATATAGTTAATAAACTTACCATATACATCCAAGAGACCCAAAAATGGTCCATTAATGATACACCTATCATGATATAAGTTTTTTGGCCGAACCGTAAGTTTTTTATGAATAACATAACAATCAATAATATAATATTTTAAAAAAACTATTTTATGTCAATTTTGACACTATTCAATAGTTGATTTTTGTGAAACTCATTACAGAATGATTACTTCGACAAAAGTTAATTAAATCAATCCTAACATGTCATATTAATCTAGAAAATTAGTGTAATTCATAGAAAGTCTCAAATTATATTTATTTGGGTATTTATAATATCAATTATTCTAATTTTTCACTATTATGGTAATTACTGCATCATCATTGTGTCATAAATAAATTAAATTATTTAATGTCGAAAAATTATAAATAAATTATCATTATGTAGAAAATCATATTATATTTCTAATTAATATTTACAATCGAATTTATCTTATGTATAACCCTATATTAAAAATGTTTTAGTAAATAAACATTGATTTTAACTCTTTTAACTCTTCTTTGTGTTAAATAATAATAAATGTCATAATCTAATCCAAGTGGGCCTAAATGGTCATATATTACTCCTAAGGTTGTTTTTAGTCGAATTACACTTATCCAATAGAATTAGGACATGTTTTAAGGTAATAATAATACCATTTTTACCCTTAATTACCCTATTTACTTTTAACCGTGGTAAAAAAAAGTAAAAAGTTACTATTCTCCAAAAAATATTTTCATCTCATTGAACCACATTTTACTTACTGAAATCAACTGTGTCTCTTGGATTTTTGAAATTCCACTCACAAAATCGTTAAAATTAAGTTTTATGAAAAATTCATTATTTTTAACTACCACTTAGTGGTTTCACTATTCATCAAAAAATGAAAGTTTCCAGAAAAATTCCAAAAATTTGGCCTAAGATATATTTGATATTATGAACTCAAAAATGATGTCTATTTTACCAAATTCAAAACATATCAGTTTCATTAATTAATTTAAAAATTAATTCCCGTCGTCAAAACAAATAGCGTGTTCTTAAGAGATAATAAGTATCAAAAGATTGACACTTGTTTATGTCTGGTTTAAATGTGAAATTACATCCAATGACCAACATTGTATTAAATTGTAAAAATATATTCAAAATATACTTTAAAACCACTCAAATTATTAATTTTTGACAGTTAATTATTTCAATTAAAAAGGTTGTTTTTAATTAAAATTTAGTAATTTTCACTATTCATCAGAAAATGTAAGTTATCCGAAAAGTACAAATATTTCACCCTAAGCTAATTCCAATATTCCGAATCCAAAAATGAAGTCCGTTTTGAAAAATAAAATTAAAAAAATTTCATAAAGTGGTTATTACTAATCATAACGTCTAGTTTTAAAAATATTTTAATAGCATATTGTTATTTAGTGAAACTCGTTATTGCGTACTACACACGCTATCGAGGAAGGTCGCGATTGCGTGTAATGCAAGGCTAGTCAAGGATGTGTGTTGTGCAAGCTCCTTTTGGTGTAGCTTACAATACAAGACATTAATGAAATTAAAAAGAATATTTTTCATAAAATCTCAGGGTGTTACGACTATGCTATGGAGTAAAAATGATTGGGTTTATGGTATTCTTCCGAATACCCTATCTATATTTCATGACCTTTGACAAGAATTTTTTTTGGTGGGTCCCATGTACAACAAGACATCTTGTAGGAGTCCCGGAGAACATATAGGCTCGAGGAGTGGGACTCCCAACATGAGCATGTTTTGAGGAAAATTATGTGATCGAAGATATAGTTGTTGACCGCCTTTTCATGACAAGTCAAATTGGTTATGATTAGAATATAAATTTATAGTCTAGATAATACACTAGGTCATCTCCCAAAGAGTATTGATAGTTTTTGATCTTGTATTTTCAATAACAATTACTAAAAGAGGTGGTGGTTATAAAAAATAATTAAGTAAATTACATAATTCAAGAGTTAAACAGTTGATAAATATAGGTGGTGTTTTAATCATTATTAGATAATAAGATAATTTAATGTTCACTAAACATCATGGATAGTTCATTGTTCTAAAAATTTCACATGGTTTTGTTCAATTCTTTGGTTGATGGTTTTCAATATCTTGACTCCCCTCTTACCTATTGAAGCGAAGCTCAATGAACCACCCATTGACACAAAAATTGTGTTGTCAATGTATGGTTATAAAACAAAGAATAAATGTTCTATCAAATAATACATAAATCTTATGTATGTGTGAGATATGTAAGATTCTTGTGTTGTCCAATCGGAACAACCCAAGATTCCCACTATAAATATCAACCTAATCAGTGTTGAAATAAAATGTGTTTCACTTAATTATATTAAATGAAATGTAAATAGGGGGAGAAACATGCCCAGATTAACAATAAGTGAAATATTCAACACAGAAAATATAAAAAACAAATAAAATAATATGTGTTGAAACCCCCTCCCAAGTTTGTGTAGGTTCCTCAAAATAATCATCCATCGTTTAGCATGACATCGTGAGGGGGGAGGCTCGTGTGGGACTTCTATTTCATCTATGGCCCCCCTATGAGGATAGGGGCCTCCATAAATTCTAGTATAGGGAGGAAACTCCTCTTCAACTCCAAAATGGTAGAGTTTGGATTCTAGTTTGAACACCCCAAATGAGGTATCCATGGTGTTGTTTTATAGAAAAAAAGGGAATTGGTTTTGGGCACACTGATTGTGTAAAATAAATTGTCCCATTGTTTTCGGCCTCTATAAAGTCTTCAAGAACTTTTTAAAAAACAATAAAGTTGTCACAACAAATCTTCTATACCTCCACCGATTTTTTTTATTTGTACACCTAATGCTCAAGATATGAATATAAAACAAACTTCAACTTTTGAATCCGTGCAAATTCAGTGGTCTAGATAGATCACTTTGGTTGTGCCTCTTAATATCTAAATGGGGCATGGGTGTATTCATAATAGTTGTAAGGAATTGAATTTTTTAACATGCCTCAAATTCTTAACCCATTTGGATGCGCATATATTTCATACTCTACCCAAAAGTGGATAGTTATTCTTGGAACCCATGCATTTTTTCCTGATTGTCCTTCTGGATCATTTCAGGGGCCTTAAAATCACATCCTTGTTCAATGAAATCATCAAAACATAAAACATTTCACATTTTAACAGTGATAAATACAAACTAATTGATTCAAAAATGGAATTCAATTTCTTTTAATATTTTTAATTTTTAATATAAAATTTTTTAGCACAATGTTGTAAGGGTTAAAATGAAACAGTGAATCGTGATGCGATCACACCCCCACACCTATGCATTTTCAATCCTAGGCAATGTCATATTTTGAAAAATTATTCATGGATATATTCCCAACATCAATAATAATTTACATTAAATCAAAATTTAAAATGTTATAGGAATGTGATGAAATCAAAAATCACACAATGAAGTTATTCTCAATGATCATGAAAAAATGTGTCTCATAAATTGTATCAACATGAAATTATGTGAGACTAATGATACCAAATTGAAAAAGTAATCCTAAGTCACAAGTGTTACTAACTCTCTACGTGTGTGTGTGTGTGGAAACCAGGTCATGCTAATCTTCCAACCTTTATATCCAGTAAATATAGCTTATTTTAAAAATATTCTCCTTAATTTATTATATCAATCAAAACAATCATACATCCTTTGTAATCAAATTTCTAGACGCACTCAATTATGCATTATTTTATGTGAAACCTTATGCTCCTTGCCTGGATATCCCCATTTTATGTACATTTCATCACTCCCCTAATTTATTATCATTATTTTTGAAATTTTTTTCTTAGAAAGAATCTCACACTCTTCTCTCAACCCTTGTTTGATTTTCTCACGACACTAATTGTTATAGTTATAACAAGATTAAATGTCAAAGAATGGTTATTTTTGATCTACCCAGTATTCAACTCATTTTTTTTTGTTTTTTGTGGCATGAAAAAGTCAGAAAATAGTTACACACATGTAGGTAAATCAGGTATAAAAAATAATAGATTGGTTAAGGAACAAATGTTTTGAAAAATAATTTGGGAAATAGATAAATATTAACTTAACATATATTTACATTCTGTTGAGTATGTAAATATAACACATCATAGATGGGTTAAAAAATGTGTGGAGAAATAAAGTGCCATAATTTTACCTTCAACTAATCACATAATGGGTACCATTTTATTTCTGGTTTCAAAATGATACAACCATTTATATAATTGACAAAAAAAATTCTATAGAAATTCACAACATAATTTTATATTCATGCAAAAATACACATTCCTTCAGTGATTTTTTTGAAAATGTTTAAATAACTAAAAATAGGGAAAATTACTCATTCATTTTATGTAACATTCATGATTCAATATAGTGAGCATCAATTTCAATAATTAAATTCTATCCAAAAAGTGGGGGAGGGAAACTACAATACATTGCAACATGCTAAAAAGGTAAAATGAATGAAAGATGATGAAAATTAATAACTAACCCAGGAATGTACCCCCCCCCCACAAAGACCTTATTGTGTCCTCACTCTAACTAAAACTTAATGTGTGAATGAAGGATGAAACCTATTGGGTGCCATTCACAGGAACATTTCTTGAAATTTGAGTTCCTCAGTCAGGGAATCTAGAATGGCTTCATGAAAGTGATTTAGTAGCTGTTCATTGACTGTGAATGATTTCTCGGTTTCATTATTTTGAACCTGAACAACACCAAATGGGGAGACATTAGTAATATTGTATGGTCCAAACTAGTGGGAATGAATCTTACCAGGATGAAAATTTAGGATTTCATTCTATAGGATGACCCTTTCCCAATGATGAACCCATGATTAAGGATAAGGCAGTCATGGGAATCCTTGGTTCACTCCCTATAAATCATGGAGTTCTCAAAAAAATCTCTAAGCATTTCCTCCAACTCCGAGATCTGTAACTTTTCCTGAGAACCAGCACCAGGTAAGTTAATATTATATTGTTTAATGGACCAGTAGTCCTGATTCTCAATCTCAACAGGGAGGGGATTTGTTTTTGGAAAAATAATCCTATAAGGTTACATTGCAATGCGAGTCTTAAAATAATTATGGTAATCCCATAATAAATCAATGAGTCTATGACTCGAATCTTTTCTGTTGGGTTGAACCATATTTTCACAATTTTTTTTTAACACTCTATTTAACACCTCATATTAAACACTATTATGTGGGTGATATGAAGTAGACACTCGATTACCGACTATATACTAGTGCAAAAGTGATTCAATTGTCCAGTAGTGGAAATGAGAACCATGGTCCCTAATGATGAACCTAGGTAATCCAATCCTATTGAAGATATGCGTTCTCAAAAATTTCACAACTATTTTGGAATCATCTATACTTGTGGATCATGCCTCTACCCATTTTGACACATAATCGACTACCATAATAATGTACAAGTTGCTGATGGAATTGAAAAATGGACTCATAATTTCAATTCCTCAAAAATCGAAAATTTCATTAAAGAGAAATGGTTTTTGTAGCATTCCATTTCTTCTAGAGACATTTCCCATTCATTGACAGTGAGAAAATTATTTTAAAATAATAATGGGCATCCCAAAAAGAAATTCCAGAGAGACAGAAATCAAGGACCGTGTGAGCAGTCCATTGGGGACCAAATTGGCCCCCACAAGAAAGAGTGTGGAAGAATCTAAAGATAGACTAAACATATCTTTTTGGAACACAATGCCTAAGGAACTGATCTCTACATGTGTTCCAGAGATAGGGGTCATCCAAAATGTACTAATGAGACTGCTATTTTAGTCGACCAGCTTGGTTTTTGTTGAAATCATTATGAATGAATGATTATACAAATAATTTATAATTTTGTCATACCAAGGACTATCATATTGCACTCTGTACAATTTCCCATCAGGAAACATGTCAATAATTGGAATACAGGGGGATGATTCAATGTCTAAGGATGTGAGGATCCTACTAATATGGTCAGCCATCACATTCTCTACACTTTTTTGTCTCTAATTTCTAGATTGAATTCCCGAAAGAGGTGCATCCATTGAATGAGATGTGGTTTCATTTTCGGTTTCATAAGAATATATGAGAGGGCAGCATGGTCAGATAATACAATGAATTTTATCCCTGAAATTTATGACCTAAATTTATCCATTTAAAAAACTATGGGAAGGAATTATTTTTCAGTTGTGGTGTAGTTTTCTTGGCTAGGGTCCAATGTACAAGAGGCATAAGATAGGACATGTGGATCTCGGTCGACCCTTTGTAGAAAGACTGCCCCTAATATATAGTAAGAGGCCTCACACATGAGATCAAACGGTAAATCACACTGAGGTGGTTGGATTACTATGGGTTATGTGAGACTCCATTTTTATTTGTAAAATTCTTCTTCACATAATGAAAAACAAAATCAGTCTCTTTTTTGAGTGATCAGGAGAGGGGGAGTGCAATTTTACTAAATACAAGATTGAAACGATGTTAAAATCACGACTGAACTTGTAAAGACCACATATCAAGTACATTATTAGGTAATAGTAAGGAATAAATGACATCCACTTTTGATTTATCTACATGGATACAATCCCCAAAAAAGAATTGTCCCAAAACTTTTTCTTTTCACACTCTGAAATGGCATTTCTCAAAATTTAATACAAGATTAATTGCAATAATGTGACGTAGGAATAAACCAAGACTACTTAAACATTCATAAAAATAGTATCCATAAACATTGAAATCATCCATGAAAACTACCATGAAATTTTCTTGGTTATCTGTAAAATAATTACCATACATTGCTAGAAAGTACCAAGATCCTTGCATAGACCAAATTACACCCTTATATAGCGAAATGTGCCAAAGGGGAATGTGAAGGTTGTCTTTTCTTGATCCTAAAGGTAAATATAGATTTGAAAGTATCCATAATACACATAAAAAATAGTAAAGGGACTTCTTCACTAGCCTCTCTAGCATTTGGTCAATGAATAGAAATGGGAAATGGTCCATCCTAGTATATTTGTTTAGTTGGCAATACTCTATGAAGACACACCAACTATTATGTAAATTATTTGAAAAGAATTCATTACTTCTATTTTTTATTATTTTATGACCGGTTTTTAGGAACAACTTTTACATGACATACCATTTGGCTATCAAATATGGGGTAAATGATTCTATCAGCAAATAATTTAGTTTCTTCCTTTTTAACTACATCTAAGAGGTTTGGGTACAATTTATGTTGCACCTTCATCACTATTTTATCCTCATCTCTTAATAAAATATGATGTTTAAAATTTGATTGGATATTCCTAGAAATTCCCCCATGTGTCCATCCAAATTATTTTTTATACTCCCTCAAATGTCCAAGTAGTCACAATTTGGGCTTATGAGGGAGTGAACTAGTAATGATTACAGGAAGTTGTTTCAGTTTCAATTCAAGGGGTTTTGTATTTATGGGACTATGTGTGAAAGCTATTGAGGTCAAATTTCACATCTAATTTATCAATGGTATCATCCTCAAAGAAGTAAGAAGCTTTTACAAACATAACAATATCATCGATGGTCATTGGATAGTCGGTGTTCAAGAAATCATCAAAACATTAAATAGGAATGAAATTTTTCTAGACCAGTATGAAATTATATGCATTATTCATTAAATATAACTTCAATTAAGGAGGAAAACATGGAAAGGGGATTGGGGGAATTAAAATAAGTGTTTTTATGAGAAGGGCAGACATCAATTGAATATATTGAGAGAGTTTAAATTTCTTATTAGGGGTGCTTCATGCCATCAAGGGTTTTGAAATAGACTATATCACTACCAAATTCCATTGATAATATACCATTATGATCATTCATTATGTTTTTTTAGATTTAATGAATGATTTCCCCAATATAATTTGGGTGTGTCTATTCATCTTATCATCTTCAATTCTATCCACATAAAAATCAGCAAGAAAAAAATAAATTTTCCACCCTGACAAGGACATCCTCTAATACAAATGGATGATGTGTTGTACTCTGATTTTCTAGCTGAACGAAAATTATAGTGGGATTCACTTCCCTCACCTTAAATGTAGATTAAATGGAGTGTGGAATCCCATTTATAAAAGCACCTAAATCAGGAATAACATTGTTAAATTAATACTCCACTATGGTTCATTGAATGGAGAATGTCTCAGGATTGTATCACTTAGTTGGAAGTTATAAATCTATAAGTGCAGATACATTATTCACCAATATCAACTTTATATCTCCACGATGCTTCCTTCAGTGTGTACACATCTCCTTCACAAACAATTCATATTTTTTAATCTGTTTCATATCATCAATCTAGGGGATTTATAGCTACACTTTTTTGAATGTCTCCAAAATATACGTATAGAGTTTAGTTTACTTTAGTTTTTAGGTTTGGTGGAACTATAGAGAAATAGAATAGGAATGATTATTCTAGGTTACTCATCTAAAGGAACACATGTTCCTTTGGATGGGGTTTTCATAGGATGCAGATTTTATTCTCTTGGACCATTTTTTGCAGTGGTTCGGATGGAGGTTTCCACAAGAGTGGATGACTTTATTGGATGGGTCATTTGGATTTTTAGATATGTTCCACACCTAAGGGGTATGGAACTAAAATTTCCATTATCCCTAGGGTTAACTACTGGTTGAGATGGTAGTTTTCCCAACCCTGGACTTTGAATTTACCCTAGAGAGTTAGTGAGTAGTCGTAATTGTGTTTTTAGGTCTTGTATGGCTCCTTGAGTGTTTTTTTGGAGTTGGATAATGTTGGATTTCATTTTTATCATCATATATTCTAGAATAGATTTAGGTTTTTTAGGGGTTTGTTGTAAAGGACTCTAGGGTGGTTGAGGATTTTCGGTAGGGGTGGTGGAAGACTACTCTTACCTAGTTAGTTCCATTATTGTTGAGGTTAGTCTGAATACCACCTTGACTATAAGAATGGTTTTCTTTCCACACAGTGTTGGATTGATATTAATGTTATTGTCTAAAGGGTTGGTTATAGGGGAAGCCTGTAAATATTTCATCACAAATCATAGAAGTTTCTCTCAATTGGGTAAACTTATCAGATTTGTGGGTATCAAAAGATCATATACCACAATGGATGGGTGGAGGATATTGGGAATTCCCTTGAGAATGATCAAGTTGTTGAAGAAGGGTACTCACCTCTTTGATCACAGTGTCCACCTTATTCTTGAGTTCAGTACTTTTCACCTCATGGAAAACATGAATTGATACACTAGACCTTGAACAAAATTGTTGAGTGTGTTATCCATCAAGGTTCTTGCATCAATTGGGCTATAATGTACCAGTACACCAAATTCAGCAGCATCAATCCTGTTACGATAAATTAGAATTAAAACTTCATAAAAATATTATATTAAAAGATTATAGCATATTTGGTGGTGTGAACAATGTGAACATTAACATTTAAATCATTCCAAATATTCATGAAAATTTACCCCATGATATTGTCTTATATCACATATTTATTTCCTTATTTTTTCAGTTTGATAGGCTAGGAAATATTTTTCAAAAAATGTTTTTAGTTCTTCTCGACTTCTTATTGGGAAATTAACATAATATAACCAATTTTTGTTTTATCTTCTAAAGAAAAGTGGAATTATCTAAGATTTACTTGTTCTTTATCCACATTAGCCGATTTTAATGATGAAAAAATAGTATGAAATTCTATTAAATGTTTGTATAGATCTTATCTTGTGAGTCTGTGGAATCTTGGTAATGAATGAATTAGATCGGATTTTAGTTCATAATTGGGTTCTTCTCCTTGAATTTGAAGGTATATGGGTTGGATATAAACATTATGAAAGCTTATTTATTTTAATTTCTGGTTATTTTAAGCCATGTTATTCATTTTTTTGTCAGTTTTGATGTTGTTTACCTATGAAGAAGATTATGGATCATGAATAGTGTTGGTGTCTTGTGTTTCCTCTTTAAAAGGGTTCTCTTGTGCCTCTCGTGGTCGCTGATGTGGGATACTCTCCGGTTTGGGTTCGAATGGTGGTAAATATTCAGGATTACAATGCGTCATGCACAAAACCTACACAAGAAATAAATTAGAACATAAAAATATAGCTAAATTTATTAGTTAAAACAAATAAATATTCACAAAATTTATAATAATCTTATAAAAAACAAGCTCTAAAATCCAAAGTGCTCCCTGGAAATGATGGAAAAATTTGACTTCATTATCATGTAACATCAAATTAGTATTTATTTAAATATAAATTGATTGTCTATGGAAGACCCTAGGTCATCTCTCAAAGAGCATTGATAGCTTTAGAGGATTTATTTTTTATGAGAATTACTAAAAGAGGGAGTGGTTTTGTAAAAAATATATGTAATTACTTAATTCAAGAGTTAAATAGTGGACAAATAAAGCTGGTCTATTAATCATTATGAGACAATAATATCATCTCAATTTCAATAAATATATTGGATAGTTTATTTTTCTAAAAATTTAACAATTTTTTGTTTAATTATTTTATTTAATGTTTTCAAGATCTTGAATCCCCAATTGCCTCTTGAAATGATGCATAAAGAACCACCCATTGACACAATAATCATGTTGTCAATATTTTCTTATCAAAAATAAAATAACGTTATTACAAAACCTACATAAATCCTATGTATGTGTGAGATAAATATTATTCTTATGTTTTCCAATTGGAACAACTCTAGATTTTAACTTGAAATATCAACCAAATCGTTGTTGAAATAAAAAGTGTTTCACATAATTATATCAAATGAAATGTTATAAAGAGAAAATCATGTCAAGATTAAAAATAATTGAAATAATCAAAACATAATTTATACAAAACCATTAGATGAACATTTGTTGGAACTCCCTCCTATGTGTGTGTAGCTCCATCAAAATGATCGTCCACAATTTAGCCTGACATTGGAAGGGGGAGGAGGCTCGTGTGGAACATCACCTTCATCTTTCCCCCCCCCCCAGGAGGATAAGGGTCTCCAAAACTTCTAATATGAGGATGAAACTACTATTTAACTCCATAATGGTAGTTTTTGGCTTCTGGTTTGAACTCCCCAAATGCGGTACCCATGGATCTCTTTTATAGAAAAAATGGGTTGTGGTTTTAGACTCACAGATTGTGTAAAATCAATTTTCCCATTGTTTTAGGCCTCCAAACAGTCTGAAAAAGATTGGAAAAAACTAGAATGTTGTTTCCCCTTGTCTATTATATATCCACTGAATTTATATCTTCATTTGGAGATATAAAGCTTGAGATATGAACGGAATACAACAAACAACTTTTGACTCAGTGCAGATTCAGTGGTCTGGAAGGATCACTTCGGTTGGGCCCCTTAATATCCTAATGAGGCTTGGGGGTCTTCATAAGAGTTTTATAAAATTTAATTCAGGACCAGAAAAAAAATTCATATCCCAGTAATATTCACATTTATTTTATACTCTACCATAAATTGGACAGGTATTCATGAACCCAATGATGTTTTGGCCCATTTTCCTTCTGGATCATCTCTGGGGCCTCCAAATCACCTCCTCCTAAAAAGGAATCATCAAAAAAATATAATTTAAATTTTTAATAGATATAAATACAATATAAATGATTCAAACATGGAATGAAATTTGTTATTATTTTTATAATTTTAAATATAAAACACGTTTAAAACAGTGATGTAAGGGTGAAATTGAAACAATGAATTGTTGTGAAATCAGCTATGATGTTGAGACTCAGTGTCTCAGTGATACCATAGTTCTCTAGGAAACTGTGTTACCTATTGAGAATATATGTTATCTCAAATAATTTTGGTAGACTTTTTTTGTGTGGTAACTATCAGATAGCTTGCGTAGTGGGATCTCCCAGAATCAAGCGTCCTACAAGCTGAACCATATGCCAGGCAGTGGATGAAACATTGCATCCTGGAATTAGTTATGAGTATACTTGGATGCCTTTGTCATATGTATTGTTGACATATAACTGTGTTGGGATGACTATAATATTTATTTGGGTTGTAGTGTAATGCATGAATTTTTCTTAGTGTTTTCACATTCCGACCCCTATAACATGAAGATGGGTGAATTTGTATAGGTTCTTATGAAAATTCCTCCCATTTGTGGGAAATGCCTACTCAGAGATAGTCACCACCACTTGGCCTATCAAAGGCAGGCATGGGGTAGTCAGGACACATGTCCTGGGGGACGGGTCCTGAAAGAGTGGTATCAGAGGGGGTTCAGTTCTACAGTAAGACCACGAGTCAGTGATATTGGTTTTGGGAAATAGTGTTAAGTGTTTCGAGTTTGGATTTTCGGTTAGTGATAATAGTTTTGGTGTGACGGTCGACATATCCCTACACTAGAACTCCGGGAACATGGTTTCCAACTCGGTACATGAATACACTAGTTATAGGGAAATAATGGTACAAGCATCACATATGAATTTTTTCTTTTTTCTATGTCCTTCTTAAGTCAGATCACTAGGTATAAAACTTTTAACCATGATACATCATGTTTTCCACTAGATGTGTTCACGACACCAGCCAGCAAGGATTCCACAACAAGATCGAGAGTTTGGCCTAATACTCGATGAGGCCTCCCTAATGGGAGCTTGTCGCATAGTAGTTTTTTCTTCATGATGGTCATCAGGTGAAAATTTCTTCTAATGATTAGTTAGTAGACCCACCTCCAGTGGTTCAGGTGGTTGCAGCTTGAAGAAATGTGTTTTGGATGGATCTTTTTGCACTAGATGATGAGGCACAGGGTTCGAACGTGTATCACAGGACTTCAATGTAGTGATCGTCCAAGATTTAGGGTCTGTTGGACTTACTGATAGCAGGTGCGCAACATAAGATAGAGAACTAAAGGCTTTGTTCGATGTTGCAAGGACATTCTTGTTCCATGAAAGAAAATTCTTTTCTATTCTTGTTAAAAAAGGGGCATCTCATGTGATATTTTCCAACTATAAATGTTGTAGTTAAAGAGGTGGTTGATGAACCACCATTGAAGAGGCAATGGAGGGAATAGACAGAATTATTTAGTGGTGGATGTGGAAGGAGATTTGGGGATGTAGTAGGAGGTGGCTGATATTTTGACGTGTTATAACCACCACCTCCATGTGGTCTATACTAGGCTTTGGGAGTTGGAGGAAATGAGAGGAATTAGTTGTCGGGTGTTGAGTCTTATAACCCTTATACTCCATGGATGATTCAACGTTCGATATGAGTCTCTCTACATTTTCAATAGTATTGATTGAAACTTGTATTAGTGATCTCTTTCACTACCACTTTTCTCTTTTGATACTTAGAGGATCTAGTTAAAATATTGACTTTTATCCTCATGTTATAGACTCTTAATATAGAAGACTCAATGACCCCACACTGGTGACAACAGTGTGACCTAACTATTGGATGTGGGAGTTTCAGTTGGGATCTATTGGTAGTGGCATCGAGGCCATACAATATCATTCTCAGTATATACTAAATCCCTAGTTCATACTCATATTTATTATTGTATGAAAATGATTTGATTTTTCTGTAGTGATGGAACTAGATTCCCCTATATCAAAAAGAGGGAAATCCTTGCAGCTGTTGATGGACTTTGGTAGAGGGAGGTGTAGAGAATTTCAATCTAATTGGCTAGTCATACCCCTGGTGCAGTATATTTTATTTGCCCTCAGGTTTCTTACGGAGGTAGTGTATGGGGAAGTATTCCTTGATGTTGTTCCTGGTTTACCTCCCCATCGAGAGTTGTACTTCTGAGTTAGTCTACCCATGGGTTGGACCAATATATACTATATAATATTAGATGTCTTATGAAGAGCTTAATGAGATGGGGGTGAATATGGGGGAATTTCAGAGGAACGGATTTGTAAGACCCAGTGATTCACCCTGGATATCACCAGGTGATCTTCATTTATGACATCTTAGTGTACTCGACATCTGAGGAGGAGCACGAGAGTTACTTGAGGATGTTCTTAAACCCACATCGATGCACCAGCTACGTGAAATACTATTTAAGTGTCTTTCTTAGATTCCAGAGGTCCTCTATTTCTAGGAATCATCACCTTATATGATGTAGTTTTAATGAATCTAGTGAGGGTTGAGATGTAGTTTGATGAGAAAAACTGCCCGAATCATAATCTTGAGTTTGTAGTGGTGTTCTTAATTTTTAATATGTTGCAATACTACATGATGGGTGAGCGATACATCATCCACTTAAACCACAAGATTATCATGTCTGTATTCTCTTAGAAGGACTGGGGCTTGACATAGAGGTGATTCATATAATTCATATAGCACTATGACTTGAAGATTGTCTATACTAATAGGAAGACTAATGTAGAAGAATATTCTCTCAGCAGGAATCCTTTTAGAATTTATTGAATGAGGCATTAGAGTGGTTGGTCTCATTGTAGTTATCCTTAATGGGTAGTGATGGAGTATCTTATCTCCAAATTTTTTTGTTACCCTTCAACTATTAAATGATTTCGATAGGAATATATTGGTAATAATTAATGAGAGTCTTTTTGTGATTAGTTTCCCAAAGATAATACCCATTATAGAAATTCAAATTGTGTGGAGCACGTTGTTCTTTTCATTGGATGAACAATTGTGGCAGTGTATACCTAAACTCGTGAGATGCATTGTGGTATGTGTGTGGGTGTCAAGAAGGACATCAGGGATGATGAAATAAGATTAAAAAAGGATTAACTTTTGAGATAAAATCCAATTTCTTGTTGGAATCTGTTTCGTGGCTAGTTCCTTCTATTTCTTGAGGTACCAAGAAGGGAGTGGGAACGAAAATCAGAAGATATAATGATGGATTTAACATGTATGTACAGGAGGAATGATACATTCTAGGTGGTCATAGATAGACTCACCAAGTAGGCCCACTTCAAAACTACCCTGGAGCATAGTTTAAGAGAGGTTTGGGATGCCTCTACCTGTAAGAGATAGTTTTACTCTGTGGAGTTTCATCTATGATTATTTCAAATCGTGATGCTCGATTTACATCCTTATTGTGGAAGGAATCAAGGAGTCATCTGATGAGATTGTGAAGGTAATCTAGAAGTAAATAAACTATGAACATATCCATCCAATGTTTTGTGTTGGTCAACGATGGAGGCCTTTCGAGTTCGATGAAGGAGACAATGTCCTCCTTTGGGTCTCACCTCGATGAGGGTTATGGAGATTTTTTGTGGGGATACTAGCTATCTCCATGGTTAATAGTCTCTCTTAGTAATAATATGTAGAATTGGAAATGTAGCATAATGTTTGATTCTACCATACACTGGGACCAGGTACACAATATCTTCCATGTGTCGCAGCTGAGGAGATTCATGCAAAATATTTGCATGTCATAATCTAGGGAGAGTTGGACATCGAAGTTGGATTTTTTTGGGTTAAATATCCAATAAATATCTAGGACCCTTCTTGGATTATCCATTCCCTTAGTGGGTGTATGGAGGTAGCATGGGGATCCTAAGAGGGTAACATGGGTGCAAGAGGCTCATATTATTGCTCGGATCTCTCCGCTCTTTTAGTAAACCTCATTTGTATTTTCAAGGATGTAATGCATTATGGTGGGTAGAATGTAATGACTCCTTTTTTTCATGGTTCTACATTTATAAAAATTTTGGGAAAATTACCAGACCATGTGCTGAGATGGTATGTGATTCCGAGGTCCGGAGTGCATGGAATAATCCATCAAAAAATGTTTTGTTTTTAAATAGTTTGTGTGAGTGGTTTACCTAAAAAGGTGATATAACTCGTAAACTGGTTCCTTGATCAGAAATCTAAGGGCATCACTGAATTTGGATGAGCAGGTTTAACCTATGAGTGACATAAATTTATTCAGCGTGGGTCTCTAGTGAGAAAACCAGAAAATGGAATAATTGTAAATAAAATAAATAAATAAAATTATTTTATTTTTTAATTCCTTATAACTCAAAAACATTAACTCAGATTAGAAATCCAAGAGTACAGTTGCGCTCTGGAGGGTGTTATTTTCTTTGGTCTATCCTAACATTGGTAGGCTCATGTCAAATGTGGATATTAGTTTTTGGACATTACCATAAGTAAAATAATTAAATAATGATTATTTTATATTTCAAATCCATAAATCTCATAAATGGTAACATTGATTGGAAATTTGAGGGTACTATTGAGCTCATGAGGATGTTCATTCCTTAGGTAGAGCCTAACCTCGATCAGTGTGGGTCAAACATAAAAGTTAATTTTTGGTCTTTTTAAATGATATTAAAATAAACATAATGATGTTTATTTTATTTCCTTTTAATGTTTCGTACCGTGGATATGATGTGACACAACAACATAGCATCCCATTCTCCTATTATAAATAAAGTGGCATACTGACACTATTTCAAAGTGAAACAATAATTCTAAAATACAATATCACATACCCAATATTATTCGGGGGTAGGGTCCAACATTAGAATTCAAAATGCTAGAAATTTTCTCTAGAACCCTGTAGTTTCCTTAAGTCAAGGAGGGGGAGGCTCTTGAAGGAGATAACTGATTAGTGGTCATGATTTGATCTTGTGACGTTGAAACAATGAACACTGATGAGGCATGGATTGAGATGATGACAGTACGTCAACCTATGTCTGCAATTGATCCAACTTGAGGTAGGGGTTATTATTTAAATTCTTTAATTTTACTATCATTTAATTCATATGATGAACGTGAATCGATCAAAGAACAGGTAGATACATAGATCATGTGTATTTCTATGGGATGGGTTTCACCTTGCAGGGTTTATTGGTTATTGATGAATATTGTTTAATTGATTTCTGGTTTTTTCATCATTTTCTTGATCCTTCTAAAAGATCAGATTGAGGCTCGAATGAACAAACAACCGAGGTTCGATCCTTGGGTCCCTTATTGTCATTCCCCCCATGTTTTTTTCATTCATCATAGCTTGAAGATTGATCGATTGTTTTGAACCTTTTTCTTAGTGCAACGATCTAACATCTGGGATCGGGAATAGAAACGACATGATAGTGGTGTAATGACGATAGTGGAGAACAGATCAAGGTGGTGTGGGAGATATTTTCACTCGAATGACAAATCCTCGTGGTGGATCTAAATGAGGATTCAAACTCTATGGGATGAATAATGTGACTCATGGACTCTAAAATGTCTTTAGGATCAATGAACTGACAATAAAAGTGCATCTGGTGACCCTCAGAATACCCCACCAGCATGCCGATGGTGAAGGAAGCTTGTAGAATCCTCCACGGGTGGTGATTAGAGGCCACTGACAACAGCCGATGACAGTTCGACAGATGCCACTCGCAAGCCTTATCACGTGGCTGGAGGCTGTGGTTCTTCTAGACCGTGGTGGAAACCCGCTGTAACAGCAGCAGGAGAGACACGGATCCCGCCAAATCACGTGCGAAGAAGGCCAACCTACTGTAGCGGGCCATGTTTTGTCATTTGGGTTGGGCACTAGGCCACCTATTTGGCCGGTGTAGTGGGCCAGGTAGAGCCCAATGGTTCGGGTCTACCCTGCAGGTCAGAATGGGTCGGTTTGGGTTGGTCTGACCTGGTCGGACCAGACCCAGACCCTGTTGGCCCCTTTTTACAAAAAAAGGTCACAACAACCAAACTGTAAATCCGATTAACGATCCGTTTGTGGAATTGTGTCCCTCTCGAGCAGGGGGACATTTCAGAAATATTTTTTTATGTGTTAGTAAAGAATTTTATTGGTGTTTATTTCCCCATTTTTTCTCTTTATGGTATGGTATTGCATTGCATAGTAAACCCCTCAAGATATGGGTCCCAGATAAAGTTGTAAATACTCCTCAGGACAGGAGTGATACTCCATCACCCCGGATAGAGTTTGTTGGGTATTGATGTGACTTCTGGGAACAAAGAATTAACCATCCATTTGGTTGGATGTATCATATATTTGGACGTATTCTTCATAATCCCATACGTTGGGAGCTACACCATTGGATTAGTGGTATTCTCTAAGAATCCGCTACAGTGTGGGGTAAAACATATTGAGTTTGTGGTATTCATTTGAATCCCCTTTCTATATTTCATAACCTTTGACCAGTATTTCCTTTTTGGGTGGGGTCCAAGTTTAGTGGGACCTCTTGTATGAGTTTCAGAGGACATCTAGGATCAAGGAGTGGGTCTATTTTATAGATCATGCTCTGAGTAGAATCCTATGACAAAAGATTTCACTGTGATATCAAGACACCTTACCATAGTGAGACCAGACATATCTGGAAAACTATGTGACATATCGACACCAGATGTTCTCTCTAATAATTTTGGTAGACATTTTATATGTGGTTACTATCAGATAAGAGTGGTATCTCATGGAATCGAGCGTGCTACGAGCAGAACAATATGGCTATTAGTGGATGAGACGTTGTGTCTTGGAATATTTTACGAGTATACATGGATGTTCTTATTATATGTGTAGTTGAAATATAATGATTTTGAGCTGGTCGTACCTTCTTGGTGGAGTTTACTTTGTGGTATTTTAATTTGTGTTTTTGGTCCCCTACAGAGTATTGTTTACTCACCCCTCTACTGGCTTTTCCCGCATGTTTGTTGTATTTTGCAGACGACCAATGCTTTGGTAGAGTCCTAGGAGGAGAGGGACTAGGACAAGAACTGGATGGGGCCTGGAGAGATCTGATAAGATGCATTGTTTTCAACATCTTCCTATAACAGATTTTGTTCTTTTATTGTAGGTCATACATTACAACTATCTTTCATTTAGTGGGCTTGTATTCTATCCCGATTTCACTTTATTGCCTTGTTCTCCGTCGTACTCTATTGTTGGGTTATAGTGGTATGAATTCATTTTCCATACATAGTGTTTTCAAATTCCAGACCCTGTGGATTAAAGATAGGTGCATGTGTATAGCTTCTTAGTAAAATGTCTCCCATTTGTGGTATATGCCTACTCAGCACAACTCGCCACCCCCAAGCTTATTGGAGGTGAGAATGGGGTAGTCACTACATGGGACAAGGCAAACTGGTCGTGACAATTTAAATATAATTAATTAGATTACATGTTAATAAGTAATCGTAAATTTAATTGAAATTAAATTCAAATCAAAATTGTGTTTTAAATTACTTAATTAATTATAAATATTTTATAGTTTGACAAAAATCAGTATTTTTTCACTATTCATTTAAAAATAAATATTTTATGAAATAACAAAAAAAATTAGCCCTAATAAAATTTTTATGTGGTGATTTAAAATTTAAATTTATAATATAAAATAAATTTTATATTGTTGGTAAGATTAATTTTAAATTAAGTGCATAAAAATTTGTTAAATAATCTTTTATAAAAAATATTTCTTTTTAGACAACACTTCTTTTATTTTAAATGGTTCTTATTTTATTTCTAATCAATAGATAAACATTGAATTTATTTTAAAAATATGTAAAAATATAATTTTCATAATTTATTTACACTTATTCATAACCACCAATATAATGACTTGGTAATAAGTGTCATATTTCAAAGATAATGTTTTAATAGATTACCATGTTTCATTTAAGTCTAGAGTTGTGTGACTTTTAATCTATCGCATGATTTAATTTATTTAAAAATAAATACATTGAAAATTTTAATTTTTTTAATTTTATTCTAATATGGATTTTTCATGTCATTTAAACAATTGATAATGAAGTTCATCATTTAAAATCTTAAGGTGTAACATTCTAAACCCTTAAATAAATTGTGTCCTCAAAATTTAATCTTGATATCGTTAATTAAGGGTTTGACATTGGGAAATACAATTATTGGAAACCGATATCATAAAAATGGTTAATAAAAAATCACATTGATATGAGATAAAGGAATATACAAAGGAAATCTGTAATAACACATAACAAGGTTTCCAAGTCGAAGAACATTTGTAGAATTTAAAGATGTGGGCATTGAAGAAAAGAGTAAATAATTTTAGAGTGCTTGAGATAATTGAGAAAAAGAAATTGAATTATCAATATAAGTTTAAGGACATGAAAAACCATATAACATTGATTATTTAAAAGAAAATTTTATTCATTATAAATGGTGGAAATATTATAGTATTTCTACTTCAATATCCTTTTAATAATGTTGAGGAATTCATTAATTGTAAACAAAATTAATGAAATATACTGACTTTGTATATTTTTATTTCATCAGAAAAATTCCATCCTTCAGTTTTTCTTTGATAATTTTCCACTACATAAATTACTCCCTTAAATGAATATCTAAGAATGAATTTTTTATTCACAGAGAAGTAAAATTAACATTCCATGTATAGTAATATTCATAAAATAGTGACACAACATTCCATATATATCCAAATATTCACCATAAATAAATTATTTTTGAATGATTTATAAAATATAATAAACTTATCTCTCAACCTATAAAGTAACACCCAATATTAAACTTAATAATTCTCATAAATAGTAACTCTTCCAAGATATGTCCGACCAAATTAAATGTTCAAAAAATTTAGAATGATGGTCACTAAATTTCCAAAATCAACTAAACATTAGATTACCCAAAAAACATAACGTAGAACTAATTACCCATACCAAATATCTGAATACCTTTACCACTATAAAACAAAATTAATACATTCATGAATCCAAAAATTATTATCATCCAAATTCTTTATAGAAAATCTCAAATTATAATTTTCTTTTTTCAAAATTCCAAAAATAAAATAAACACTAGTTGAGATAACATGAATTATAATACCACTAACCAACTTCAAGTTAACCAATATTAACCCATAAACATATATCTATAATTATTATGTAATATATGTACTTTTATTAATTTTATTCTTTACTTAATCATGTTTTTTGTAAAAAGATAAACTTTCCTCAGAATCTCTTTTTATTATCATTAGCACCATTCTACATATACTATAAATCCTCAAAAAGGTAATATAGTACAATACATATAATAATTATTATATCCAGAATATCATTGATAAAATACTACTATAACATAAATATTTAATCCAAACAGATGCACATTAATAAATCCACTTCATCTGTAGCAATTGGGTAATCCTGAACTTGATCCCTTGATTACTATAGGGTATATTCCCTTGACACATGAGGTATTAATTTGCATAGTGACCCATCTAATTCTATTTGAATCAGTTAATATTAAAAACATTTTTATATACCTTACAATCATGATCATAGTTTTATTTCTCTCCATAATTTTAGAAATCTCTCATTCCATTCGAAAAACTATCGGGGTGTTTCCTCCCATAATAATCACTTGGGTTTACTCATTATTTTATTTATAATATTTATTGAAATTTTAATATATTTTTATTTTATAATATTTATTCCCTTGATGGTCATATGACTGGGATAAAAATTTCTGTATATTGATACTACATGATACTATGTCCTCATATGATGAAAATGTTTGGGAGATGAGTTACCTTCGAAAAATGGACTTAATCCCATCAAAAAATGGTCAATATTTCCTTTTGGATTACTTATGGTGTCCAAGACATGCATTTATAACATTGTAATGTTGCATTTATCCTTAAAATAAATTCAACATACTTAGACTAAAGAGTTTTCTCTCATTGTCTACTCATTTCTCACAAAGAAAATTCTTTTATAATAAGAGTACCTTAAAATCCTTCCATTATATGTATATTATTTATTCTCCATCCTCACTATTTTGAATCAATGACCTCCATTGGTCCACATATCATGAGAGATAATAAACTACCATTACAACTTTCTACTTTTAATTTCTTCTTAAAGAGATAAATATCTTCTATAAGGAACTTATACATTTCTCATATACAAATATATTTACAATCCCATTAAATGATAGAGGTTGAGTATGCATAAAAAGACATAACATTGTTACCACACATGGTGGATCATCAGTCTTATTCATATGAGAAAGGTTATTTCCCATAACCTGAGTCATTTTTACCAATATGTATATAATTTGACTATTTATAGCTATAAATCCAACTCTAACTTCATTACCTTTCATAAAAGGTATATCTCTACATGGGGTATGTGAATTGATAAAATTTACATTACATCATCTAGTAGCTATTTAACAATATGTTAATTCACATGATTATATCATAACATTATGAAACATAATGTATAATCCCAAAACTAGTGAAATAATTATCACAACCTGAAAAAAATATGCACGGATAATCTCAAAATCCTAAAAACGGTTTCATTGGGAATTTTTTCAAATTATAATAATATGTTTTAATGAATCAAAATGGTTTATAAAGAAAATGAGAATAAACCCAAGAATATACTATAGGTGTGTCAATCCATGTGCATTGTAACGATCATTTTCGTGTTCAAGGTAATTCTAGAGTCAAGATAGACGCACATTTTTCAGGGTTATTACCCCAAGGTATATATATGTTAGAACTATGTCTATATTTAGTGTCTAGATAGGGATCTATTTCTAAAAAACAACATAATATCTATCATAATAAAACTTTATGATTTTATTATATACATATCTTCAAAATGTATCATAGGATTATATTCACTAATCATTGTTGTATTAAATCTTGTTACCATTGTTTCTATTGAATGTGATATGATACCAATTCTAAAGACCCCAACCCTAGTATCCTAGAGTTGGTGGTAACTTTATTACCTTGTCATAAGATACATGAAACCATATACTAAAGGACAATATACTTTAGTTGTCTTGGTAAATGAGATATATACTTGAATCTCACATTATAATTGAAATTATAAAATAAAAAATAGTATTTTCATTGACCAAACCATTATTTACTCTAGAACAATCCTATATATAAACCATAACACACATCATAGAATCCTAGGGATCAGAAATTTAGAAAATTGGTGATCCCAATTGTCTAGTAAGGGTATTATTATAGTGTAATTTGTGAATAAATAAAGGAAAATAGATATGTAAAGTTAAATAACTAAACCTCATTCCATTTAATCAATAACTTGAGAATAATACATAAAGAATAAATAATGATTAAATAATGCTATATATGTAATCACTTCAGCTTGTAACATTTACAGGGAATTTCTAAATAATAGAATAATATTATGTACATAAATTAAAAATCTCATAATTAGGGAATTCATAATGTATGACATCATAAACAGACCATCAAGGCCTTGTTCCAAGATATCATAAATAAATTGGAATGCCTTGTCCAAAACTCATGCTAGTTTTTCTCATGAGACATTCTAATTCATCGAGGGGATATAATGGATCCCTGCCAAAACATACTAATTACAATTCATTATTAATATGAATTGGGTGGAACATAATCAAAATATAAATTCATATTGAAAACCTATAATATGAAATGTTAGTAATTTCCCTAATGAGTAAACGTAATCATAAACCATTCAATGTATTATAATGATTGGTAAGAGAAATTGTATATCCCATTCAATATTATCATAAAAAGTATATATAAATAATAAGGATGATATCGAAACAATATATCCACAATGTATCATGAGTACAACAAAGGTTTTATGTTGTTGATGAAGATAAATACTTTAAAAATTCCATTAAAACCCTTATTTAAAAAATATCCTTTTACCTTTGAAAATATTCCTAAAACTCAAAGATCTAAATATATATTTAAAAGGACTTTTATATATTATATAGTTTGCTTAAAATAATTTATTTTTCATGATTGTGGAAATTATATACATACCATACACATTAAAACCATTTTTTCATTCACATTTTTGGTAACAGAAAAATCGGCCTTGTTTGAAAAAAAACATAAATATTACATTCATAACATTTCATAAAAAGTTAAAAATAGGTAAAAAATTATTCAATTATTCATATGGATAATTTTAAAAACAATTTTATAAATCATTACATTGGAAGAAAAAGTATTTTTGACCAAAGAGTTAAATAATGTCATATTTTCATAAAAAACCTCACAATCATTTTTAGTACAAAATAGAGGAAAATGGTTCAATTATTTTAAAATTTAATTAATAAATAGATTAGAATAAAATAATTGAGTTTATTTAGTGAAATATCATAATATTTCAACATTATAAATTTAATCATGGACAATATTTATAAACAATGAGATTATATAATAGACCATTACCGCTTTGGTAAATTTTAAATCATAATCCTCATGAAAGAAATAACATCAAATGAAAAATTAAATTACATAGAGATAAATGGACTAATTATATGATATATCAAATGGAAAATATATACACCACACCAAATAACTGAGTGGTGAATATGGCAACATCTTACGAATGTAAAACTAAGACGAGAAAACACGTCCTTAGGTTAGATTTATGTTATTTGTTTCCAAAACTATGGTCTAATGAATATAGATTTATTATAAATATATTAAATATCCATACTCATATATATAGAAACATTTATCATTTAATTATAGATTTTAGGACACTATTATTAAAAAAGTATTTGTTAAAATCACAATTTTGTGTGATAATTTTGTTATTTTTCTTATATGTTTTGGTTTGGTCCTTTTGGTCCTTTTACTTTGATCATGGTTTCATAAGCTAATAAAATTTTAAAAATTATATTAATATCATATATATTCTATAACTATGTATTTATTATAATCTAATAAGTTTATAGAATGAAAATGTATTACATCTTTCCTGTAGATAATAGGTTGCACGCACACATGAACACTATTTCAATTTTTCTTAATAGTTGTGAACGAAGGAAAATAGATATTAATTATCCATTAAAAAACCACTATTATGTTATATATAAACTTTTTATTAATAAAATACCTCCTTATTACATTCCATGAGAAAATAAAAGGAACAACATTTCATATCGCATCGTGGAGGTGGTAGTCCACACATACACACGAGCAATGTAGTTGTCTTCCAACAGATTGGAAGGTTAGAATTTATATGTGATATTATATTTAAATAAGTTTTGATATGATATAAATATATATATATTCTTTAAATTTATACTTAATACATTCCAGGTAATGTTTAAGTGAAAAACAAAATACATCAGTTCGTGAGGCTATAGTCCATCGTACACATGAGTGATGTTTTTGTATCACTATATAGAATGTTAAGTAAGAATGTATGTGTCATATAATAATTAAATAATTATAATAATTTCATAAATATAAAATAAATATGTTAAATCCATTATTATATCTACCCATGAAATATGGTGTTGGAAATAAAATTACATTAGTCTGTGAGGATGTAGTCTTCCGTACACAAGATTGATACTTTCATTTCTCATTTAATGGAAGTGGAGAAGGACTTTATTTATGTAATTGAAATAATAAAATGTAATTATATATGTTATTCTTTTTCTTTATATCATCACTATTTAATATTATTTTAAAGATGTTTTGTATGAAATAAAACAAAAACAAACACTTAAATGTTTTGCCTATTCTTCAGAGTGTCTCTTTATGTTTATGACTAAATCCTACATAGGATGGATTCAGAATCATAGTTAGGAATATAGGATTTGGTTAGATAATTAAGGAAGATATTTTTGGAATGTATCATCTGAACCAAAGGGGTTTTTATGTCCTAATAGGGGAGTAGAGGTGTTATCCTTTTATATGTGGTAGAGAGGACACACATGGAATGTTTGAAAAGAAATAGTTAGACTCACATGTTTCTCATGAAAACACCTAAAAATGAATAATTATATACCATTATTGTTGATAATGTACATATATTTCTCAAAATTGAAGTTTTAAAATATTTAGGCTATTTTAACCCATATCTTATTAGATTAACTCCCCTTGGTAAATCTGTTTTTAACTCAACCACATTAATTAATTTTTACTATTTTTTCTATTAATTAGTGTAAATAATAATTATGAAATTTTTAGATAATATTAATTATCTGATCAGAATTATGGAAGAAATTTTTACAAACATAATTCATATAAGTTCTAGAGATTAATTAAAAATTATATCTATAGAAGTGATGAAATAGTGGTTTTTAATAAATGTATTTTTTAGGGAAAATATGATATTATATTAACTGTATGAATTAAAATAATAATTATATAAATTTAAATTTTCAATGGAATATGAAAAATATATAAATTTCATTTAAATTTATTAAAATTAAGGATTGTTTATTCATTTAATTGGGGAAAAATTGTTTACTTTGTTGGGACCATGTTCAATAGAGAAGGAAGATTGAAGAGTTAGCCTTTGCAGAGTGTCGTATTTTGTTGTCAAAGAAGATAAATCAATTCACTTAGTAAAAGGATTAGAAACCAGACAATTCTTTGCTGATATGTATTTCTGAAATATGATAATTCAGGAGAACTTGTGATGGAAGTCTTATGATGGAGAGGGGGAGAAATGATGATGCCAGTTATTTAAAGTTTTGATTGGAATGAGTGATGCTGCTGGAAGGTAGGGAAGTTTTTGTACTTTCCATTGTAACTCTGACGATGTTAGATCTGCTCTTTCAAAAGATAAATATCACGATAGTGGTGTTCATGATTATAACTAAAGAATGGTTATGGGAAGCAGTGAAGAGATAAATGACAAAGTAATGGACAATCTGGGGGTGGCACGAAAGCACAGTTTAAAGTGGCTCCATTTTCCAGTGTTTTCCAAATTTTAGGGCCTGAAAATTAGGAGATGAAGATGTGTTTTTTGGCAATGTATGGAGAGTTCAATGATTGAAGATGGTTTATATTTTTTCATGCAAGGCATTATTCAAGGACAGAACATCGAAAAATGAAAAAGTTATGGAGTGCGCGAAAATGTAGGCATGTTGCATAAAAAAATAAAGTCATGCATGAAACAGTAGCGGGTTGCGCGAAATTTCTGTTGGATGTGACAAATATCCGTGGGATACACGAAAAAGATAGTTGTGCATGAAATATTGACAGTCTGCACGAATGAAGAAGGTTGCACAAAATTTTGTTGTGGTGCGCGAAATAGAGGAATGAAGTTTTCGTGCAAAAGGTGTTTTGAGATCAGAAGTACAAAAATAGGTAAAGGAATGAGGTGCTTGAAATATTGGAGCATTGCGTGAAATGTGAATTGGCGTAAAATATTTTTTACGTGCATGAAGAGTGTATTACGCGTGGATTAGTGGTTTTCTTGTAGGGTCAAAAATGCCTATAAAATTGAGGCTAACCCTTCTCATTTGTTAATGCTCGACACTTATAATAAATCCCGAGCTCAGGTGCATGTATATTATATGCTAAGTGAGTTGCGCGAAAAGAAATAAGTTTGCGCGAACAAAGGATAGCTGCGTGAACAATTGAGAAGTTGCACGAAAAGAGAAAAAATTGTGGGAAAAAATAATGTTGCGTGACCAAGTTTTTCACGCCAAAAGGGAAATTATACGCCCAAGACACTTGAATTGCGCAAAAGATATCCTAAGGTCTGTATGGAGAATTTGGGGTCTTCGCACATATTTAGTTGTGCGTACGGAAGTTCTTACCAGCTTCTGGGTAGGAAAGTAAAGATCTAAACTTTAGAGAATACATATGTTCAACTATGAAGAAGCACTAAAATACTATAATTCCATATTTGTGCTAATAGGGTGCACATGCGCTTGCAGATTGTTTTCCAAGTGCTACACTAGGGTATGTGTATATCCTGCTCTTTGTATTCCTCATCAAAAGATTGTTTTCTAATGGATTGTGTGGTACTAGATTATTTCTGTACCATAACAAGTACGTAGCAACTATTGTTGAGTAGTGAACCTTATAAATCTTGTGTCTATGTGGTTGTGTGTGTTCAGTAGAGAAGAAAATCTTTAACAGGAGACAAAGGTTGTTTCAAATTGAAGGAAACATAAAAAGAAAAAGATATCCCTGATTCACCCCCTCCCCCTCTTAGTGATACTTGGATCTTTACTGGGAACTTCATACTTTAAAATAGTTTTTTGAAAAATGAGTTTTAAAACCAAAATGCACTTAAATGAAAATGTAGTATAATGGAAATTAAATTGTAATTAATTAGATTAAATATAAATAAATAAAATAATATTTTAATTTTAATTAAATTTAAATAATAATTTAATTTTAATTCAATTATTTTATTTTAAATAAATTACAGTTAAAAAAATTGTATTCTTCACTATTCACTGGGAAATCAACATTTTTAGAAAAATCCTAATATTTTATGATAAGTAAATTTTTATGGGATTGTTTAAAAATAATGTTCAGTTTTTTTACAATATATTCTAAAAAAGTGGTAAAAATAATTTAGACTATGTTCATAATGCTGAGCTAAATAGCATTCTAGAAAAATAGTGTTCTAAAAAACACTTCTTTATCACTCAAATGGTTCATATTTTATTTTCAATCAATATATATATATTGAATTTATTATATAAATGTATAAAATATATAATTTTAATAATTTATTTAGTTTTATTAATAAAATCCAACTTAATTGCTAGGTTAAATTTTTTCACGCGTAAATCATAATATTTTAATAATGTATCTTGTTTCATTTAAAACTGGTGATCTGTGCATCAAAATCGATCAAGATATTGAATTTTTTTTGAAACAATTGTACCCTAAATTATTGGTCTTTAAAATTATAAAATGTTCTTGGTGTTTTGTGTTATATACACTATTGAATATTATGTCCCTCTATCAAAACCTCATGGCATTATAGTTAAACCATTCGTGCAAGATGAAAAGTTTACCTTCCATTACTATAGCATCAATTGAGTAGGAAAATTTCCAAAAGTCATAGTTTTTTGTAATATATGTGCATAAATGAATAAATTAATTTACCATGAAAAAATATCACAATTAATGGTTTGAACATCTAAATTTTTTTATAATGATACAACAAATTAGATCATTGGCGACCTGCATTTTTAAATAAAGCATCAGTTGATGATGAAATCATTATTATTCTAATCATGATCCAAATTAATTTAAAAAAATTATAAATTCATTATACATATGTTCTCTATGTATATGATCATGTTAAATTAAATTTTTCTCATTTGTTTTGAAAAATAACACAAAACACATGCACAAAACATACAAATGAAAATCCTAAAGATACCACCCAAAAATATTTTCCCCGAAACACAAAATTAAAATATTAAATTATCCTCAATATAAACCTATGTGATGATATATTCACATTAAATATTGAATTTAAAATAGTAAAACAAATATTAATGTTAAAGGATTTGGGATAGCATGATGATCTCAATTGATAATGGGGTCATGCAATGTGATGAAATCTACTACATGTTTGGGAAGTACCTCGATGTATTGCATCAACCACTGGACATTGATAGTAAAGATGCATCTAGTGTCCTATTGTGTGATCTACATTGGACCCAAAAAACACATTAGATAAAACATAAGGACCTAACCATCAAAAAATCAACATTCTAGGAATCTGATTTAATCCTGAACAATAGAAAATGACTTGATCTCTTAGTAAAAACTCACATTTAAATATCAACATGTCATCTTTTAATTCTTTACACTATATATAGAGCCTTATGTTCTCATATTATAATAATTATATCTCTTAATGTTCTTTAATTTGATGTTTCCTTCAATCTCATACTTCTTCTAAATATATGTTTCACTTATTTAGCACCCAAAATTCATGATTCTCTATATTCATAAGGAGATGAAAATATTTCCTAAAAAATCCGAAATGTTGAAATTTCAATGGTAGTACTATATTCCATCATAAAACCCAAAATTGAATCATACAATCACTTTATCCAATCCTTTTCTTTTCAACTGCATGTTATTTTCCAATATCTACTTTGATATCTAATTTTGAACTTCTACACCATCATTTGTTTTGGGGTGGTATGATAAATAAGTTTTTTGTAAAACCCTATACTTTTAAAGGATGTAATCCAATATAATATTTTAAAAATTCTAAATTTGGTCACTGGTGATAGCCTTCCTTATTCCATAGCTGAAAAATATTCATTCCCTATAAAAATTGACAACAACAAGAGAATCAATAATAGTTTTGGTGTCATTGTATGAAACCATTTTTATAACATAATTTGTAGAAATAAAGATAAAAAATAAACCAAATGAGCTGGGAAATAGAACAATAAAATTGATGCCCCATATATAAAATAACTGACAAAAAATATGTGTAATTGAGGCATGTCATGTCTCATAGAAATGTTACTAGTGTGTTGAAACTTTAATATTACATAAAAAACGTAACACATCAAGATATTATAGTATGCCTCTTTTAGAATTTAATATCATCAATAGTTTATGATTCACGCAACACCAAGTTTAAAACCATAATATAGTATTAAATATTACCATTGGAATAGTAATGTGACTATTAGGAATAGTAATATGACTGATAGAATAGTAACTTTTCTTATTAATGTATACATAAAAAATATATCTTATGAATGAAAATATAATATATTTATATCATGGAATAAGTAAATAAATGTTTTAAAAATAAGAAATTATGTATTAGATTTTTTGTGGAATATAAGTGTTAGTTCATAATTGTGTAATTAAAATAATTATTTAACAGAAAATAAATTTTAATTATATAGTTTCATAAATTTAAATTTTTTTGTCATATGGTAATAAGATAATTTTGTGAGACCTTAATTAATTTTTAATAGTGTCATAAAATCGGTTATAAAATTTAAATCAGAATTTTTGAGTAAATGAATATTTTGTTTAAAAATTAAATTTATCTTAATTAGAAATTTATTCTAAAAAAAATAGAGTTCATTTTTGAATTATACATATTGAAAAATTGTTATGTATAATTTTTCATATTTTTCTAAATTAGTTTATTTTTTGGTGAATAATGAAAAACCGTAATCTATGATTTATATACATTATAAGTTAAATAAACTATTTATTGAGACATTTATGATGAAATAACTATAATATCAAACTATATATATGACTTTACATTACTATTTCGTTTAAAATAACTATAGGTAGTCATGAGCCAAAATAATTAACCAATTATTAAAATAATCAAAAAACACCCCTCTCCTCCACTATAAATGCAACCCAACACCACCTATTCACATTACACATAAAAATCCATGGATCATGTACAATTTCTTCCAAATTCTTCTTCCAAACCTATCACCCACGTTTTTTTATTTTTGGTATTAATAAAATTCCATTTCAATGTTCCACAAGGAGGGGCTCAAGGATAGAAATTCTAGAGGTAAAATCCACTTTTGTTCTTTTAATATTCATTTAATTTCATATATTTTCTCAGACTTTCCTTCCATAATACTTCCACAAAATGAATTATAACTCCATTATCTTATATATAGTTTAATTTTATTATAATTATGGTATATCCCTCATCAATTCTTTTCCCATTCCCTTTTTTTTCTAAAAATGTAAACGTCATATGTTTGGTGTTGATTCACCATCTTTATAGATGACGATTCTTTCATTTTCAAATAGCGCCTTCATTGATAGTTATAAAACCATTTTTATTGTTAAAAAATATTATAATATTTATTTTAAAAATTATTTAGTGTTCCAAAACTATTATATAAAACTAATTTTAAAACTAGTGCACGATGATCATAAAAATGCCAAAATAATCCAAACTGTTATCATTATCATTTTTTATAATGAAACAACCTCATGTCTTAAAAAATAATATATAAGACCATTGAATATTATTTAGGTTCTTTAATAATAAATATTTTTATTTTTTAAAAACTATTCTCACATTACATGATCATTTGTACAAGCATACAAGTAAACTAATCGTGAAAACCAAGGAAATGGGCAATTCCGAATGACGAAATTGAATAATATAAATCATCAAAAAGACCAAAAATTAACTTAATAATATTATAATAAATAAAATACCATGTTAGTATGTTATTATTTAAAATTTTCTTTAATATAATTTCATTATCTATGACATTTATTACAATTTCATAACACTTTCAGACATATTGTAATGGATTCCCCCCAAACAACTATTTTTCATCCGGGTTATGTTTTTTCACACTCTACACAAATTTAATTATTCTTTATTTTTATATAATTATTAGAAATTTTTTATATGTTAAAAAACATATTTATCTAGATCATTTTATATTTTTTTATGTGTAAACGAATGTTTCATAAGCTTCCTGTTTCAGTATCTCATGAAAAGAAAGCCCTGTTAAAGAGCAATTCACAATTTTTTTTCCTATTTTCATGTAAAATCCATAATATATTATAATGACAAAATATTTGTCTAAAATCACTATTTTAATAATGAAACCCCATTTTAGTTCTTTTTTGGTTTTATTTAAACAATTATTCCCTGTCTGTTTTAAAGACACTTTTATATGTTCTGTTAAACCGCACTAAAGTGGATCAATTATAATGATAGGTTTTTATGTATCCACTTAATTTTGATATAATTCATGCCTTGAAAATAATTTATTTTTCCTTAAATTTTATTTTTTGTGATAATCATGATTAAAATATGATTCCATACAAATTATTGTCTTCCAAAATAATTATTATTTCAAATGTTAAAAAGGTTATTTCTCCCAAGAATTTCTTAATGGTATTATGAGATTATTTTCATCTACCCTTTTTGGATTTTATAATTGATATAGTTTTATATATTATGATATAATATACAATATTTTATTAGAGGGTTTATGTTTAGTTTGACTGTCAAAGTAATAATCCTAGTTCATGGTTGATGTATTCACATTTTGTATACCTGTTTTTAAATATGAAATTTTATGTTATGTTTCAAACTTTTCATATGAGGAATTAATTGGAAATAGTATGTGACTAAAGAGGACCTATATAGCCCCTATATAAATCATTATGTCTCATTAGAGAAACTATTTTGCGTATTGTCTTATGTTTTACCCGTTTATGGTGTCTTAGCTGAAACCATGATAGAATGTTATGATGTACGACATTAAGAATTTTGTAATTATTATACTTGTGATTTGTATTCCATGAAATTATTTGAATATAATAATATCCATGGTAATGTTACTTCATCATGTCATTATTTATATAATTATTTAACTATATTTTATTATAAACATATTATACTCATTATAATGTTTTAATGGGACACGTTTTTATTTATTCAACATGCTTTATTGTTGATGTTTACTTATGATAGCTACCACTTTATTGTTCACCATTATTGAGCATCTAATATCACCCTTTTCATGAGTTTTATTTTCCATAGGATGCAAATATGCATATTATGAATGAATTTTAGGGATAATGTCTTAGTTTATGGATTTTTTCAAATGGATTTTCTATGTTGTTTTTACATTTCAAGCTGTAATGTAACAATTATGTTTGTATCTAATTTTCCTAATCTAGTAAACTATTAGATAATTCATGATGTGACTTCCTTATTTATAATACTAATTTAATTAAGTAAGGCACTAGATATTGGATACTGAGTTTGGGGTCTTTACATTTGGTATCTGAGGATGTTTAGTAGAATCCTTGGAAACTATATTTTTTAAAAATAGATTATGGAACATAACTTAAATATATAATTTAAGAATAATAATATAAGAAAATACATGAATTTTTGTAAGATAGATACTATGATGGTCTTCCAATAAATACATCTCTATCTAGATACTATGAGTTGATGTGGTTCTATTACAGATGTACCTCGGTGTAAAAACTCTGACAAGGTGCATCGGGGATTAGTTAGCATAACCTGATGCACGATAATTGGATTTACTACACACCAAGTTTGACACTCTTAGGGGGATATCATTAGGATAATTCAAATATTTTTTACAAACCATTATGATGGATTTAAAATTAATTATGTTCCAAAAGAAACCATGATCATGATTATAAGATTAACTATGCATAATTTTTCAATTAATGTTAAGTGTTATTCTAGTTCAAAAATATGCATTATGATTAATAATTGATGTTACTTTATGAAACTGTTTATAAATGGAGCATTGTTGAAGGAATGAAAACAGTATCATTGCACATATTCCATGAATTTATTTCCTCATATGTAATATAATGATTTTGGAGCATGTTCTGAAACAAGAGATGATAAAAATATAACTATACTGGGATAGTTAACTTAGGTTATGAATAATAACCTCACACTAATGAAACATCCCAATCCACAATGTGGATTAAAATGTTATACAACTTCAAGAGATAATATACTACGTCATTCAATGGTACTAAAAATTCATTTTTAGATAAGAAATGGATAAGTTCATTAGGAAATATATTTCTCACAATGGGATGTAATGAAATGGAGAAGTTTGTCATGGCAGTTTATCATCTCCCAATAGATGTTGATCAATAGAGGTAATTTATTCAAAACAAAAATGAGGAGGAAGAAATTGAAAATATGAAATGGAAGGATTTTAAAGAAATTTTCATGATAAAATTTTTTACATGAATACAATGAGAATATATGGAGGTAAAATTATTAAATTTGAGGAAAAATAATGATAATAATGTTTCTAAGTATGAACCCAACTTTACATGATTAAAAATTCATTTTATTGATTAAGTGCACAATTCAACGAGCTAGATAGATCGATTTATTGATGTGTTAAAACCAAACCACTGAAGGGAAATATTTTCTTAAAACATTCTCATCATAAAAAGTTATTGTCTCACATGATATCAATGTAGAGTAGGTCTTATGAGTATAATTTAAGTCAATAGAATAAAAGGGATGATGAACACTCTGGAAATGATAATATTTTAAAGGGGAAGAAGGTAATAGTTCACTTTCCATCCAAAAATAAATGAGGAATGAAACATCATGGACCATGCCTATTGGGGAAGACAGTCTATTACAGGTGTGGATAAAAAGGCTACCAAGCCTGTAATTTCAAGGGGAAAAAGAAGCTATCAATGTTCAATGCTATAGTTGAAATGTAACACCCTGGTATTTTGAGATTTTTTTTAAATATTTTATCTTTAAATATTTTATCATTTCCCATGAAACTAGAAATTGTTATATATATATATATTAAAAAAATAAAAACATTACATCTACATTAAATGCCATCTTTTCTTGTGATACACACAATACCAACTTGGATTGCACTATAATAAACACTGACTTGGTGTACGATGCACGCAACACTGAGTTTCTAAAAAACATATATATATATATATAATTATTATATGTGATAATTATAATCTAATGATTAAAAATTATTATAGAAATATTAATAACTACATTCCAAAACAATTATATTTTTTTGTACAAATAAAACATATTGATAATGAAATATGGGATTTTTGGTAAAGTCCTTATATGTTTAAAAACATTATTTTCTTGCATGAAACACTTTCAATAATAAATGTATTAATTGACACATTTAGAAATTTAATTTTACAAAATAAACTTTATTTTTTAATTCATAACATCAAAACAATACTAGGGATAATTTTTGGGATTTTTCTAAGAAAAATTATTTTATGATGAATAGTGAGAAATAATACTTTTTAGCAAAAAACATACTTTTTCAAATTAATTATTAATTATAAATGATATTATAAATATGTTTTAAGTTAAAATTAGATAAATAATATATATATATATTCAATTTAATTCATTAGAATCAATTTCACATTGAAACTGAATATAAAATCTTAACAAGATTTTGTAATTTTTGGGACTTTAAAACATCGTTATTATGACTTGTTTGTGGAATTAGCAGTAATCTTAATTTTAATTATTCTATGATTTTAATTTTAAAAACTAAATAATCCATTTTTTCATTCAAATGTTTATATTATTTTAATATCATTGTAATTTTTGACCAAAATGATTAGTAAAAGTGACTAAAATCAATCACAACAATTATGGAAACATTAATCTTAATTAGGGACTAAACCTTAAAATTATGGGCCCATATGACCAACACACTTATCAAACACCCATTTTATATATATATTTAGTCCATAAAACATCTATTATGGAGTGTTTTTGGGTTTTTATTACTTGGTTTATGTAATAACTTGTCCTCACCTAACATGTTTCTAAAAATTCCAAGTGAGTCATTTTCCTTCCCTATAAAAGGACACCAACTATACCATTCCTAACACCTCTCAGAACCTTTTACGTTTGTAAAATATCTTCCCATTTAGCGTCTAAAAATCATCCCTTCGACCTTGAAGCCTCTATTTTGGAAGAAATTTTCTCATGGAAGCCTTTTGGCACAAACAAAATGGAGTTACTCGATTTAGAGGTGACGTCTTCTCTCAATCTTCTTCCATTTATTTTACTTAACAAATCCCTAAACAAAATTTATTCCATTATTGTGTAACAAATAAGAATACTACGTATAATTTTTTTGTTTTTATTAAAATTTTATGAATTACACTTACACACACGATAATTTAACCAATGTTGAACACATTGTATCTGTGTAGGGTGAACTATTGCATTACGAAATAATGTTTGTTCATTTATCATTTATCAAAAATCATGGTGGACATTATGATATAATTTTTTTAATATTTCATATATTATATATAATATTTATTTATGCCTATTTATTATTTTTAAAACAAAAATCTATTTACATTCCATTTTCTATCTATATGATTATCTCATTTGATGAAGTGTGGATTACCGCCCCCTCAAAGCAATGTTATTCATTCACTCACCAAATAAAATGTATTAAAGATGGTTTTAATTAAATTATATGATATATATGATATATTAATTGTAATGGAATAAGTATATATATATATACATACATAAAGAGATATATATATAAGTGATTTACATACATTCTTTCAATACGATAATGAAGACGGAAACATCGTTAATGCGTACGTGCGGCGTACCATCCCCATGAATGGTGTATTCCATTTACAACTCATATATTATATATATTATAATAATAAACATAATATATATATAACTAATATTAATATCATGCTTTACATTTTATAATCATGATATATGTATATTGACAAAATATGTAATAAATTTCAACACATACGAAAAACAAAGCGAATTTTACAAGAAGTGAAACTTTTATAGAGGATTGTTAAAAGGTGGGTAATATAAGGTCATAATAAAACCATATATGGAATTATGTTTAATAATACTATTATTTAAAATATTTATACTAAACTTATATTTATTATACATGAATCTTGTATGAGTTTGGAGAGAGTCAAGATAGATGGTAAGGGGATTTCATCTCACATTTAATTTCCATGAGATACAAGCTATATTCACCACTCATTTCTTTTATGTGATATATGTACTGCGTGAGATTTTATTCAATGTATCATGATATTAAATTTATGGGTATTAACATTACTATTTAATGATTCTTATTTCATGGGGTTTATTTTTAACATGTTACCGATTCATTAAAAATGTTTTCTCTCAATTATTCTTCTTTGAGACTCATGTTATGTTATACAGTTAAACATTTTATTTGAGGTAAAAATAATTCCATTCTATAATAAATATCATTAATATACTTATTCTCATGATATTAAATGGTTCATGTAATTTTTTTCCTTACATGTATATCATGACCCCATTAATCCAAGTGAAAAGATTGTATTGATACAATCTCATTGTTATAAGAAACTGTTTATCTTTATGCTTCCTTTGATGAAATATTATTATCCATATATCGAGAATATTCATTAGTTTCTTATACAATAATATTTAATGATATACACATATATTTGTACCATTTATACTCTTAATTACAAATGATAGGTAAGAATGTGTTTTTCGGAAAGCCCAACTTTTCCTGCACTTCTGTAGGAAATATGTGTTCTCTAAAATGAGTTTTCAAGAATATTATACCATTACCATACAATATCTAAAAAAATTAACCTTTTTGGTATTTCACCAATATTTTCAATAGAATCTTCTAGTCTCTTTCCTAATAATGATCTTTTCTATCCTTTTTACATGCAAATAGTAATGTTCCTTTGACATTATAGGACATGTATAGATTTACCAAGCGTCATTTATTTGAAGCTCCCTTTTCATTGTTAAAAAGCATAATCATTAAAAAAATGTTTTAAAAGAAAATTTCTAGAATTTTTTGTTAAATCTTTTTTAAACATATTTTATATGGTTTCATGGAAAATGTTTTAAAAAGTTTTTCATGCTTTATTTTTAAGTTTTCAAATTATTTTCAAAGAAATTGTTTTCAAAACATTTTCATGATTTCTTTAAGTGATTTTATGTTTTTCCAAATGAAATGTTTTTTAAAATGTATTGAATATTATATTTAATTTTTTCAAGGAAAAAGGTTTTAGAAAATATTTCATGTATTCTTTATAAGTTTTCAAGGTATTGTCTATGAAAATTATTTTGAAATTATTTTTGTATTAAAAATACTTTTAAAAAAATAATAGTTATTTTGCTCAAGAAACATTTGCAGAGGATATTTAAAAATTATATTTCATCTAAGATGGTATTTATTGATGTTACCCATGCCTTTATAAGAAAGGATATAAGTTTTACTTTCATATCCTTTTTATTACATAAATATTATTAATTCCAATGCCTTTATGAAACCCATTTATCATTCATGGGTACTATGTTTACAATACACGTTTCTCTTTGACTAGTTATATGATTTGGAATCCTACTTCCTTTCATGAGTTATTTTTATGATGAAATGAATATTAAACCCATCTATTTCCAAAGGTCATGATATGTTTACCTGTTTACAATAATAATTTCATTTCATGGGTTATGATATGTAATTTATGATCTTGTGGCACATGTATGTATGATTTCATTTTGTAATGTGTGGGACCTATATCTCCCACCAATTAATTATGTAAATATTTATATCTCATGAGATAAACTGGGTTGGAATGATGGTGTACTTGGTCTAATAATACAACACTAAATGTGGGTTTACTCAGTTTTGTAATACAGGTATGAGATGAGTGTTTTCTCAGTTCTCTAATACACCGCTAGAACGACAGTTTTAGACATTCAGTAATATAGTTCCAGAATGAGTGTTTACTCGATTCAATAATATAGGGATAGAATGAGGGTTACTGGGTTCATTAATAAGGGTATGTAATGAGGGTTACTTCGTTCAGTAATATAGGGATGGAACGAGGGTCACTCGGTTCAGTAATATAGGGATGGAATGGGGGTTACCCAGTTCAGTAAAGAATATTTTCCACTATGATGGTCCTTATAATGATTCCTTGGCTACTTTTCAAAACATTATATTCTTATGTGTTTATGCACTTCCATGTCTTATTCTTATGTTGTGATTTCATGGATTATGGTCTTTATTTCCTTATGATTCATGACTTATGAACATAAAATAGTTGTGTCATTATCATTGATATGCTGGGTATGATCTTTTATTTTCATTATCACACTCTCATACCCTTATAATCTTGTTTACTCTTATATGTATCCATTTTTTACCCTTATTGATTATTTGAGATAACCCATTTTATGTTTCCTTTCCCCCAGGTTATGATGATATGTATTATGTCTTATATGTGTATGTAAGGTTCTAGTCAAGATGAACCTAGTGGGAGATGTTGAATCCCACATATGTACTAGTGTTTATATTTCTACATTTCCAATTGCACTATAACAACTACCGTCATTGGGCCTCAGCTTGTTTGAAGTTTAATTATTCTTGAGAAGTTATGAAATGTTAATGTTTGAAAAGGACGAGTCACTGTAGTTAGTATCATAGCAAAGTTATAGTTATTATTTTGAAACTATGATGACAAAAATTTAGTGAGATCCTTAAGTACAATTCTAAGGATATGTCTAAGGATGTCTCTATCTATACGTATAATAATGAGTTATAATTTTGTAAAATGTCCTAGATTTTTGGTAAAGTATTGATTGAGTGTTTTCAATGGAATACATCTCTATCTTGATACTGCAAGTGGATTGGGCTTTACAACAGATGAACCTAGGGGTGAAAAATCCAACACGATGTTTCAATCTTGGATCAATGTAATTTGGTACATGAAAATGGGCCTTGCTACACACCAAGCTTGACACTACTCGGTGACATGCTTTGGGAATTCAAAATCTATTCACAAACCATCATGAATGATTTAGATATAAGTTATCTATGAATAACCTTTGATAAACCTAATTTTTCAGATATTATGGAAGGTGTCTTAATTTATAAATCCTATAAACAATTATTTTCATGACAATATGGTTTTCTGGTATGATATGTAATGCTCACACTATGCTTCTAGTTTTAGGAAATGGCGGGAAACAGAAGGAACTAGATTAATGTTGAATGTGATGGATAATTATATGATTATAATATAAGTGGGATTATTAGAGGAGTAATATATGTAGTGATCAAGGCGAATTAGTTTTCATAGAACATGATTAATAATGTTTACTATAAAAAACTATCAGACTCACTATGGGAGATAAAGGAGGTCAGTGAGATTTCGGGTAATATACACCATGATGGTAAGAAGATTTGGTTTCCATTATGTCAGGAATGTGGGAAGAATCACCTATATGATTGTATTAGAGGAGTAAGATGGTTTTTTTACTATGTAAAATAAGGACACAAAGAAAGTGACTATAAGGGGAAAATGAAGCGTTCGTTTAATGAAATGGATGGGAATTTTTCCCTCCCAATTTCTTCATTGAAGCTTAAGTCTTTTAAGTGTGGAGAAAATGGTAATTATTTAATCCAATGTCCCAAGAGGATATTTACTGAATAGAATCAACAAGTTGGTGTCACTAATTGTTACATTACTAATGATGATGATACTATAGATGAAATGCGAATGTAAAAAGGTATTATTATTAATGTATTATGTAAGAAGTAATTGATATATTTATGTATTCAGATTCAGAGGTTATGAATAATGAAATATATGAGGGTTATTCTACATATATTTTCCCTCAATATTTACAAGTTTATGTTGAAATTTTCCTATAGACAAGTGAAGTAATTTAATGAAAATGTGATAGTTTTTCTATAGGAAAGTAACCCTTAATGTGTTCTTTATGATAATATAATTTTTTATGGATAATAATACATGGGCTATGAATAAGTAAATTGGATAGTATTGATTACCTAGGAACTAAGTAAGGACTTGTTTATAGGTGGTTTTCGCCATCAAGGATGATGTCTACAACATTTTTGGATTTAAGGAGTAACTCCAATATACTTTTTAATGAGGACGTATCCATTTTTTTCATAATGATTTATGGTAATTCACGTTGTTACCATTTTTCAGGAGAATATTTGATAAGGGTATTCACATGTTTGGAATTTTTCGACCAAGAGATAATTTTTTTATATAGGGGAATCAAGGATAAGATAAATTCATGAGTCTCCTTCTAATGTTTTAGATCTTCAACTTTGAGAAGGGTTAAAAGGTTTTCAATTCATGAAAAGTTTATGTAAATATTTAGAGGAAGTATTTTTGCACTGATTTTGTGTTAAAAATATAGATATATTGATAATTAGTGATTATCTATATTTAAAGGTTCTACAAATTATATATTATACTAGTTATGTTTTAAAAAAAATGAAATCATGTAGGTCATGTGACAACTAATCGAGTCTGGAAGGGCCACTGTTCTTGAACAAATGACCAATGGATGATAAGGGTTTTGTGCAGACCACTGGCCTTCATGATGTCCTAGTTAATGTATATTTATTTGTAATTAATAAATATTTATTATTAAATATTAGTGTTACTTTTTTATTTTGATATATTATTTCCTTTTTTAATATACAAATAGTTAGGATTTTTTTCTTTATGGGCCTTAATATACGTTAAAAGCATATTTTAGTCATTTATTCATGAAAATTAATTTCTAGACATTCATTCAATTAGGATATGTATTTGAAATTTTCCAAAGCACAAACCAAGAATGATAATTTCTTTTTGAAATTTATCAGGAATTACTCAACATTCTTAATGTGATCAAAAAAAATTTGTTCCCCTAATACATTGATTTTTTTTGAGATGGTGGCCTTTTAAATCTTTAAATATTAATGAATTTAAGGCCCTTGACATTTTTTTATCATTTACATGTTTAATAGTGATTACCTTAATCACTTCCTTTAAATATTTATACTTTTCTTCAATGACCAATCTTTACTCCCATCCAATGTTCTCTGATGTTGAAACCCATATATATGTTACATTGGGTAATGGTTATGGTTCCAAATTACCATTTTAAGGGATGTTTGAGTATCCATTTTTATGATGTGGGTTTCTATGAATGAATCATTTCAGTTTTAAATCTTTGATAAACTAGATTAATTTTGTGGGTGAAATTCCTTTTATTGGTGGTATAATGTAACACCCCAAGATTTTGATATTTTTTTTTGAAAAAAATTATCATTAAATATTAATTCATTTCACATGACACTAGAAATAGTTATATATATATATATATTAAAAAACCAATTCAAACATTCCTTTACACACAATACCAACTTGGCTTGCGCTACAAGCAATACCACCATGACTTGTACAACAAGAAACACCGACTTGGCGTATAATGCATTCAACAATGAGTTTCGATAAAACATATATATATATATATATATATATATATATATATTATTAAATAAGATAATTATAAAATAACTCTTCAAATGTTTTATAGGAATAGTAATAAATACATACCAAATACGTTTTATAATTATTTTATATAAATAAATCATTTTGATAATGAAAAATTAGATTTTTGGTAAAGTCCTTCTATGTTTAAAAACATCATTATCACGAATGAGATGATTCTAATAATGAATGTAATTTTAGACAGATTTATAAATTTAGTTTTATTTAATAAACATAATTTTTTAATTCATAATGTTGAAATTATCTTAGGGTGATGTTTTGGGATATTTTTGAGTAACTTCATTTTTTGATAAAATGTTCAAAACACTACTTTTTAGTTAAGAACTATCATTTTGTATAATTGGTTATTAATTATATAAAATATTTTAAATTTTTTTAATGGAAAAATTAGATAAATAATAAATCTTTTAATACAATTTATTTCATTATAATAAATTTCAATTTGAAAATGAATATTATATCTTAACAATCTGTTGAACTTTTTCCAACATTAAAATCATGTTATTTCGTTAGGTCTATGGGATTAGTAGTAATTGTATCTTTTTTATTATATTATTTGAATTTAAAAAATATGAGATACACTATATTATTTGGCCTAATAAATATATTATATTAATACCATTTAAATTTTTGACCAAAACAATTTGTAAAACTGATTAAAATTAATCACATCAATTAACGCCAAATTAAGCTTAATTTGGGACTAAACCTTATAATTAAGGGAACAAATGACAAATACACTTGTCCAACACCCATTTTTAGTCAATATTTCATCCATAAAACTTCTATTATTTTGTTTTTTTCGGTTTTTTATGACTTTTTTTTGGTAATAACAAGTGCACATCTAAATTCTTTCTAAAAAATCCAAGTAAGTCATTTTCCTTCCCTATAAAAGGCCAACATCTCTAACTATTACTCACAAATCTCAAACGTTTTAGTTATTTACAATATCTTCCCATGTAGAGTCCAAAACATCCTCCATTCGACCTTGAATACTTCATTTCGGTAGAAATATTCTCAATGAATCCATTTGGTACAAACCAATAGGAGTAACCTGATTTAGAGGTAAATTCTTCTCTCAAGATCCTTCCATTTATTTTCCTTATCCACCCCATCCACTATCATTATTTACAAATTGAATGTAGAAACTAGTATAATACATATAATACGATGTTTATATGAAAATATTATTACCTACACATACAAACAACTCCATTTAATTGATGTTAAACATACTATTTCTGTGTACAAAGAGCTACAACCTTATGAAATGATGGTTGTTCATTTTTCATCTACCACTAATCATGGTGGCCATTATTATGGAAAATATATTTATATATGTAATATATTATATTTAATATGTATTTAAGATTATTTATTCCTTTTACAACACACATCACTTTACTTTAATTTTTTATTAATACAATAATCTCATTTGAGGAAGTGTGGACTACCGCCCCCTCAATGCATTGTGATTCGTTCTCACACCACATGAACTATATTAACGACGGTTTTAATGAAATTTAGTGATATATATGATATATTAATATTAATTTAATTATTATTATATATATATATATACATAAATATATGTCATTTTCATTCTTTCTTTCAATATGATAATAAATACGTTAACAACGTTCATATGTACGTACAACTTACTGTATCCTTGAACGGTGTATTCCATTTCGTACTCATATATTATATATATTATTATAATAGAAATATATAGTATATAAATGATATTTATAAGAAAAATTTACATTTTGGAATCATGAAATATGTTTATTTTCCAAATTTGTTACAAATTAATGCATATGAAAAGAACAATGTTAATTTAAGTGATTTGTAACATTAACATAGGATCGTTAAAAATTGAGTAAAAATAATAATAATAACTTATATGGTATTATTTATAAGAATATTAGTATATAAAATATTTATAATAAACATTTATTTATTATACCGGAAGCTTGTATGAATACAGAGAGATTCCAGACACATGGTACGAGGATTTCATCTCACATTAAATTTATATGAGATACAAGCTATGTTCACCACTCTTTCATTTTATGTGGTGTATGTACATAATTTTATTGAATTATTTGTATATTTTATTTATATTAATGAGTATTCACATGACCATTTTTTAATTTTTCTTAATGGGTTTTATGTTTCAATAGTTACCAAATCTGTAAAAATGTTTTGTCTCAATTTTTCTTTTTTGAGACTTGTGTTTTGTTATGAATCTAAAATCTTTTTCAAGGGGTATACAATTCCATTTTGCAAGAAATATCATGAATATAAATATTTTAATGATATTTTATGCTTCATGTAATTTCATTTCCTTACATGTAGATAATGATCCCAAGATACAAAGTTATAATATCCTGTTATGACAATATCATTATTTTTTGTGATTTTTTGTAATGATTCCATTGGTGAAATATTATTATCCATCTCTAAATAATATTCATTATTTCATTTCTCCTATATTATTTCATGATAATTTAATTTATTGGTACCAATTTATACTCTGGTATATAATATAGTTAAGAATTCTTTTAGGAAAGCCTGCCTTTACCCTCTCTTTGGTCGGAAATCTATGTTCACTAAAAATAGTTTCCAAGATATTATACCATTAACCTATAATATCTAGAATAACGTTTTACCATTTTTTTAATTTTTTTGATTACTTCCAGGGAATATTCTTTCACTTTCCAAAAAATAACGTTTTTATCCTTTTTAGAATTCAAAAGGATTGTTCTTTTGACCTCTTGTGACTTGTACGAATTTTCCTCTCGTTACTTCTTCAAAGCACAATTTACATTGAAAGAAATGATACCCTTTAGGAAAATGTTTTTTAAAGAAATTTTCAAGGAAATTATTTTCAATATGGTTTTAAACATCATTTATATGTTTTCATGGAAAATTATTTTCAAAATATTTTCAATCATTATTTATATGTTTTTGAAATTATTTTCAAAATAATGGTTTTCAAAAAATTTAAAATATTTCTATAAAAAAATTAATTTCATTTCAAATAAAAAGGTTTTTTAAATGTTTTGAAGCTTATTTTAAAATTATTGAAGGAAAAAGTTTTTCAAAATTATTACTTTTATTCTTTATAGGTCGTCAATGTATTTTCTAGGAAAGTGATTTAAAATTTTTTTTGTATTAAAAGTAATTTTAACATTAAAAAGGTTATTTTCTGCATGAAAAGTTTTTAGAGGATATTTCATAATTATTTTCCATATTAGATGACATTTATTGATTTTACTCATGCCTTTCTAGGAGATGATCTAAAGGATCCATTTAATCTATTTTATGAAGGAATTATGATTAATTTCATGGTATTTATGAATCCCATTCCTCCTTAATGGGTATTATGTTTATGGATACTGTTTCTCATTAACATGTTATATGTTTTTGAAACCAACTTCTTTTCATGGGTTATGTTTATGATGCAAAAGATTGTGAATCCTCTCTCATTCGATGTGTTATGATATGTTTACATGTTTATGATACCCATTTCATTTCATGGGTTATGATATGTTTATTTATGATCATGTGGGACATGTATGTATGATTTTATTATGTGATGGGTGGGACCTATATCTCCCTCCAATTAATAGGGAAATGGATTATATCTCCTGATATAGATAGGGATGGAGTGAGGGTTTACCTAGTTTTGTAATATAGGGCTAGAATGAGGGTTTACTCTATTATGTAATACATGGATGGAATGAGGGTTCACTTAGTTAAGTAATACAGGTGTAGAATGAATGTTTAATCAGTTCAGTAATATAGGAATAAAATAAGAGTTTACTCAAATCAGTAATACAGTGCTAGAATGATGGTTAAAAGATTTAGTATTACATGGATGGAAAAAGGGTTACTCAGTTCAGTAATACACAGATGGAATGTGGGTAACTCGGTTCAATAATATAGAGATTGAATAGGGGTACTCGATTCAGTAAAGTACTTTTTCGACTAACATGGTATTGGCAGTTATTCCTTGGATAATATGGAAATCAGTATATGCTTATGTTTTTCCAAAATTCCATGTCTTATTCATATGTTATGCTTTTAGGGCTTATGGTCTTTATTTAATTATGATTCATGTCTTATGAACTACCAATATTTCTTCCATGATCTTTTATGTAAAGGGTGTGATCTTATATTTCATGTTAACATTCTCATATGCTTATACTCATTTTTATGCTTACATGTCTCCCTTGATTACCCTTTCTGAGCATTTATTCTCACCTCTTTTACATTTATTTTACCCCTGGTTATGATGATATGTAATATGTCTAATATTTCAAAGAAGGGTTCTATTCAAAGAAGTACTTATTTGGAGATGTTGTAGCTCACATAGTTACAAGTGTTTATGTTTTCAATTTTCCAATGGAACTATTCCAACTATAGTCAATAGGAATCTATTTGTAAGATGTTTATGTATTCCTCCAAAGTTATGTAGTGTGAATGTCTGAAAATTGTGGGTCCTTATATATAATTAGATAGGGCATTATGAAAATGAATTTCATGAGCATCAGGTAAACTTTTCCCATAAACATACAAGGGAAAAAGGCCTTGCTTATACGATCACAACATTCAAGGACAAAGTTCTAAATGATATGGTGGAAAGTACATTAATCATCTACTGAAATTTATCAAAAAACTTATTTCTTTCCAGATCATCACATTCCTTTATATCTTACTAGTTTTCTTTAAAAATTATATATATGTAGGATTCTTTATTACAACTTCTGGAATATCTTCCATTACTCATACATTAACTCGGCATGTTCATTCTTAATCATTAAGATCATCTTTTAATAAGAAGTGGTCCTCAATTATAGTATAAATCTACTCAAGAAAATAAATTTCAAATGAATCCAATATGTTACATATTCATGTTTTATACAATATATCCAATCATTTGTAGTTAAATCATGTGAGAAATTGAATTATATTATTTTGAATTGATCTATAGATAAATTTCATTATTTCATTTTTTTATTTTTCCACATTGAATTATTTATGGATTTTATTTGGATCCTCACATGATAGGAAATAAATGTATTGGGAAGGTGATTGAAACTAGATTTTAGTTTGATGTTTGATTTGAGATTTAGATATCAATTAATTTAGTTTGATAATTAATATCAGCTAAAACCAACTCTCAAATGGTTATATCTTGTTTTTTTATTGTTATTTTCAGCCATTGAATCTTTTTTTATTTCAATTGTTATTCTCGTTTTCATATTCATAAAATGGTGGAATTAATCAGTTTGTTAAATGTCAACACTTCTCAGAGAAAAATATTTTTTAGATAGAAATGTATTTATTAATTATTAATGTCTATAAAAATGATATCATTAGGATGCGATCATTTCATAAATCAGGTAAAAGATATAAAAGAAACGAGTTTGACCATAATTTCATGAGAAGGATTTTTAAATGATTGTTAAAAAATGATAATGGGGTAGAAGGAAAAATAATATACAACATAATGAAATGAAAATAAAATACCTCTAATTGGTTGAACAAAGTTCTTTCCTCTCTGTAATGGGATCAAATTTTAAAGGTGTTTTCAAGATCACCCTCAAATGATGTGTAATTTATAGTACTTAGGTGCAGTGGAGTGGTTGGACAAGGTCATTATCTATGGAGGAAGTACTTAAAATGAAATATTAGAGGTATTTTTCAAACAAAATAAAAGGAACCAAATACTAAAAATAATTGGGATATAAATAACGATTGACAACATATGATGTTCCATGGTGGAAGGATATTTCATTTTTACCATTATTAAATTTCATTGATAAAATACAAAGGAAATATATTTTTTATGAAATATTTTTTGAATGAATAATTGATATAAATATAGATTTTAACTTAATTATTTATTATTATATTTCATATTAATGTCTAATAAATTTTTATACCATAATTTTTTGACACATAACCCAATGATAATTTACATATCCAAAAAAATTAAAGGAATTAAACCCTTCTCTAGCTTTGAAACATGCAATCATAGAACCCTTTATTTATTAATTCTCTAAAGATAAATTATGGTATATTGTAAATTAGGGAATATATATATTATTTATATTTGGATGAATTTAGTTTTCTAATTTTTTTTATACTCTAATAATTGATCTCATGTTTTTTACTGATTAAGATCGTTCTCTCATAAATCACATGTTACTGAACCTCATGTGTCTTATGTTAATTGATCAATATCTTGAGTGAATATTTTTAATTTAAAAATAAATTCATGTATAATATTAACATAATTATTGTAATATAATTGATTGAAAAAAATGAATAATGTTATAAGTATATATATGACTAAGAAATACTACTCTTCTATGGGTTGTGTAGTCATCATAGAAACCATTTACATTAAAAAGGTATAAAAATTTTATAAACCAATCAATTTTATACTCATGATTTCCATTAAAATTATTTTTGAAAAGAATAAGATAATTTTATAGAATAAACAAAATGAAAGAGACACAAATAATTTTATTAAAAAATCTCATACATTATAACACAATGAATAAAAATAAGACTTCAATGAAGGAATACTTACTTCAAGTGATCCCTTCTTTATGTTCATATATAAATAGAACAAAAAAACTAACAATATTCCCTAAATATATTAATTCAGGGGAAACATCTCTAATGTAAAAAATAAAATTTTATAGAAAGAATAGGGAGCAAGAGTTATAAGTGGTTACACATGTGAATAGTAAAATCAGGATAAATATTAAATCAAAATTGTTGTGACTTATTAACCTCAGAAAATGAATGAACCAACTATCCTTCAAAATTTATTATTTTTAATTAATGGGTCTTATGTATAATATCAAAATTTGGACCCTTTTCAATATAATACATCTTTTATATGGAAAAAATGGTGAAGTGGTCTCCTATTGGAAAATTTTAGTCCTGTTTTGACTTCATAGACCATTTATTTTAAACAAATGCAATATCACAATAATATGGTTCGAATGAAAGTTTTAGAAAATTGAGTTAAGAATTATTTTTTGAGATTTCAACAAAAAATAATCCAAAAATACATATTTATGTCCAAAATACTATACATCACTTTAATGGGATAAAACTAGAATTTTAATAAAATTTTAAAATGTATGAACTAATATGACACATTTCATAAATTAACATATTTGACAGAATTTGAAGAAATTAATACATTTTTTATAAATAATATTTTTAATGAAATTTTTTTATTAGTTAATTCCTTCCAAACCTTCTTTGGTAGGTATTTCTCCATAATCATCATTATGTCCTTGTTTTTTATGATTTGGTATCTTCTATCAACTAAACCATTTTGTTAAAGATTTATCATTATTTAGAATTCATGGTTTATCCCATAAATAATTAGATAATACTAAACCATTATGTTGGAAATCTCTATTCCATTATCAATCAATTATTTTGTAATTTTTATCATGCACTTATTTATCCTTGCTATGATACTAAGAAATAAATCATAACATCATAGAATTGTGGGTGATCAACATCAACCATTAAATCCTAGTAAAAAAATCAATGAATATAAAATTTTATGAATTTCCATCACTAGTCATCAATAATAATCCGATTAACATCAACATAGGTTAATTATATCAACCTAATTAACATATTTTCATTCAAATTTTAACTATTTTGAATAATATTTCCCTTTTTAAAATCATTACACTTGTGAGTAAGATCATTCGATAGTATATTAATATTAAATTATATATAATTATTTATATGAAAATCCATGTAATTTTGGATCAAATATGCAACCCTTTTATGAGCTAACTTACTATATTCTTCCCTAGATAAGAAGGACAAATAATCTTTTCCACTAATAAGGTAGTGTTTCACCTTTGTGCACTTCCCATTCATTAAATATATAATATAACTTCCATTGATGATTAGTGTATTATTGGTAAAATATATATCTCTCCTTGATTCCAAAAATTAACAAAAAAATTGACTTTTGTGATAATGTAATTTAGAAAAAAATGATATCTACACACCTCAAGAATTTTCCTATAATTTTTTAATTATTAGAGATAATGCTCACTAAACCTTCACTTCTTCCAAATCTTATTAAAACTTCCTTTTAATAATTAATTGATAAAAAATATACTGGTTTTCATTAATATAATATATTTATCCACTATCATGGGTACACACTTTGAAACAACTCATTTCTTTTAGGGTAATGTCTATAACAACAATCATATCACCTTTGTTTGACCCATGTCCCTGAATTAACAACTAATGTTGATTTATATATTTGATCCTCATATAATATTTATTGACAAACCACATATTTCAAAGTAGAAAATTTATTTTTTATTTTCGTCCAACATGATGATTCCTTGAACTACTGTGTATGACCACATTGGGTCTTCATTGGCATATTCCTCTGTTTCGTCAATGAGAAATACTTGTCCATATATCTATATCCATAATACTAGAAGTAATATTCATTGACCACAACCCATGATTGTTTCATTTTTTAATTTCATCATTTATGTTGTACCCTTAGGTACCTATTTGTTATGGAATATAATTTTTGATCATTTTTCATTTATTCACTACAAACGAACATAATTTTTGAAGTAGTCTTTTGTTTCTTTTCAAAAACACCAGTGATCATTTGGGTTTTGGAATATTATTATTTTTAAAGATACCTAAATTAATATTTTCCATTAGAGGATGAGCATATGTATTTAGCTCCATTATGATTAAGTTTTATTTATATAAAATACAAATACTATCTTTTTCTTTTGTATGTTTCTTTTATTTAAATAGACCATTCATTAAATATTTTTTTAACCACCATGTTTATGTGTCACCTATTTTTAAAACCACTTTTATATGGTTTAACAATGTCATACTAGCTGATAAGAGTATTTATAAAGCCTATTTTTTACAGAATATGACAATGATTTCCCTATCAATCTATTGGATATATTTGTCAATATATTTAATTATGTTAGTGAAATAATAAATAATTAAGGTATGCTCTTTGATATTGAGATTTTTCTCAATAAATTTCCCCATGAATTTATATTTTTCATATTTTATCCTTTTAATATTCCACATTTAACTCATACATATCTTCTTACTACTACATATAGAGTTTTAAATCAATAAACTCTCCATTGGATTCATTTTTTAGCTCTCTAAACACCCATCTTATCCATTGTATCTTCTAGCTATAAATTTAGGTCAAATCACCCTTACATATAATTCATCGCTATCAATGTATTTTATTATTTATGTCTTGTCTATAATATCCACAAGAACTTCATCACTATGGACTTTTCATTCCTCAATCTCTTCAACATTTTATCCTTCCATGCAATTTTATCCTTCTGATAACATATTATTCTTGTCAAATATTTTTATCTTATTGTACATGTTCCCTTTCAATTTTTTGTAATATTATATAATGGGTACATAATCATTTTAATTATCCTATCACAATTTCTTAGGAAACATATAAATGAGATGCCTAACCATTCCACATTAAAAGTTTGTGAGTAAAATATTCTTTTTATACTTTCTATTTCCCCTTTTCTAATTTTTATAAAGGAATGAAAAAACATCATCAACAACCCATTATTTAGCATCATATTCCACTAATAGATTTTTCATATCCTTTAATGTCGCTTTTTGAGACTTCCCATTTACAACAATATCATTATCATTGCTTCAAATTTCATTAGAAACTAGAGTTCTTTGTATACTATTAAATGTTATCTCTTTGGAATCCATATCATTGAGTAGTGAAACATTTTAATTGAATCAAGGATTAAATCGTTTCAGAATTATGTTCATAATTTTGACCTAATCAATGTTTTGTACATGTTTTCCATATCCTCATCACTGTTTTTCATCCAAAACAAAAATGTATGAGCATATTTATATTGGTTTATCCAAAAATCATTTTATTTTTTCAATAAAACCTACAGTTTAGCTTCAAATGAATTCAATTAATAATTAATGATATTGAGATTCTTTTCCCGTATGGGGTGTTATAATTTACATTATATCACCTTAGTATTGATAGAATTGTATATTGGGCTACCAATGACATTTATTCCATTGGAATCAATATCCATCTCTTTATATCTCCCTTTGATAAATTTATATTGTTCACAACATCAAACATTCCATGAATAGTTGTTGTATAAACATATATACATAATTATTAGATGTTGTGGTTCATATAAAAAATCTATAGGTGAAATTATATTCCATAAAAATATCAGAATACCTTTCTAATTCACTGATTACAAGACATAAAATATATATAAATTCAATAGATTTTATCCTTCCACTCTGATTCCATTTGTTGTTCCCATGCTTTTTAAAATACCTTGGGGCGAATCAGGGTATGGTAGTTTCAAACAAATCCACTATAGATTATATACTATCAGGAGACAAAACACACTCCCCTCTTAATCTCAAAATATGTTATAACTAAAATAAAAGTATGAAAGATATATAATAATGTTTACTAGGTCTATCCACATTAGGATATATCCCATGAGAATACTCATGAAAATCTATTGGTGTACCAAAATTTACAAATGTGTAATTTTTTAAGAGTTTAATGTAGACACAATATCCTTTGGTTTAAAAAAACTAAAAATAAAAATAAACTACTCCATCAAATAAAGTGAAATAAAAACCCTTATACATGAATCTTTAGGTGATCTGAGTCATCAAAAAATTGTTTACACTAACATGGGTGTGATATAAATATCCTATTTCAAAATTGAGGTGAATTATTTTATATAATGTGTTATTTTCTTTTTGAAAATTCATTTCAACATAATATACATTATAAATTAAAATGGTTGTGTAATATCTTCATGATTTTATTTCCACAATGTTTTTTCATAGTCTTCCATTCACGTATATTATTCATAGTCTATGTTATAGTCCATACTTTCTGACCATTATTTGTTTGTTTTTTTTGGTTTGAGGTTATTGGAGGATATTAGAGAGATTCTATTAGAGTAGAGGTTTTATCTAGAATAAATAGGTAATAAATTTTCCAAATGGGCTGAATCATGAAGGTCTAGTTATATAAGAAGGGTGAATATACTGTTGATTCAATGTTGAGTGGTATTTTTTTGTTACAATGCAAGGGTTCAATGATAATTTTTTGGAAAATTTTAAAAACATATGATGCTGAAATGGAGACTATGAAATACCATATGACCCCTAAAAAGTTATTTATGACCCTTATAATGTTTCCTATTATGAATTACTTAACACGGTGTGAGGATTGGCACATGGCATGATAGTGCCTTGGTAAAGATGGAAGATTGTCTGTGGATGGACTACACGATGTATTTATGGTTATTATACATGAATCGTCAAGGGTGGATTTCAAGAGATAAGAATGATGTATTTCATGACATGTTTACAAATCTCATAGAGTGAGGATATATAATAATGTCTGTTATTTTTCTATTAATTCATCTGTCATAGTGTGATTTCAGATGTTGCCACATAGAGACTTGACAACTAATTATAATGGTTTTGTTAGTCATATGTTTAATCATTATGATAAAATTCACACCATAATATTAATTGGAAATTTATATTAAATTTGATCAAAAATGTTTTATAGGGGAGATAAATGGGGGATATATTATATGATTTAAAAAGGGTTATTCAGGATACCCCCATGGTGGTATGACAATGGCATGTTACACTATGATACAGTTTTTCCCAGATAAGTTTAAATTCAAGAGTCCCAATAAAATTCCATTGTTACCCATTGTAACATTAAATAATGAAATTATTGAGTGATTTTATGTAATACATTTCTGTGAATATCATCAACATTTATACATAACTTTTAAAGAATTTTTGTTTTTAATTGAGGAAAGCTCCCCAATCTTTATCTCTTATATTTAATTCTTATTATTCCTATATAGTGGCTATAGACACAGTGATGGTTTGATTTGGATAATTTGGCACCACAGATTGATTGGGTGATTTCTATTTTATCAGTTTCTATGGATTCTCCCTTAGGTTATTTGGCATTGTGACAATCGATTCCTACATTGAACTTGAACATCAGTTTTAAAGAATTAATTGAGTTTGGGTATTTGTTAAAACTAATTAGTTTTGTGAAACGTATAGAACTTTCATGTTCATGGATTTATTATAGAGAATATATAAATATTTTCCGAATAAAAATAATAAACTAAAAAAATGAAATAACTGGGAATAGGGTGAATCATATATGGTTACATATTTTTATGGATTTTATATGTGATTGTTGTCTACCTAAAAGTATTTGTGAAAATATTTTACTATTGAGATATGTATTACACTTTTTATATGATTTAAATAATGGAAGAAACATTCATTAGAGTATAATTAATTAAATATGGAAAATAACTAGTTGATTAAAACTAAAATTTCAGTATCTATGCAAAAAAATGTAATGTTTATTTAAAATGATAAAATTATTAATAAAGGAAGTATGTAAGTGTTTAAATGATATAAATGGGTCTTCATTGATTTTTTTTGGCATTGATGATATTACTTAAATTGGGTGAATATTATGGGGTTATTTTGTGTTATTTAATATGATTGGTTTTAGATGTGGTGTGTGTGGGGGAATTAGGGCTACACTGGGTTGGCATGGAAAGGGAATGTTTTATGTAAGGATTACATAATTAGTATAGAAGGTGTTGTAGTCTTGTCTTTCAATATTTAGTTCATAATTTTTTTATGTCTTGTAGTTTTATGGTAGTAATGGAATGTTATTGTGTGTAATGAACATAGTAAATTATTGTGGGATGGAATTGAATGAATCCTCAACTATAACTGCTTTTTAAAATCATGAAATGGATTGGATGTGGATGTATTAAACATGGTTAATAATTGAGAATGATACATCATTAAATATGGAATTTAAATTGACAACAGATTAATGATGGTTTGAAAAATGATAAATATTAAAAAGTAAGATGATGTTATTAAAATGGGAAATTATAAGTAATGTGGTGCCTATTTTTTTTCTAGAAGAGGTTCTTGTTGTAAAAAAAATATTGGAGTAGTTATAGTGTGTCGAAGTGATGATATAGTGGTTTTGATGGTGTCGCGGTGATTGTTTGGTGTAAAATATTTATGTTTTTATTTTTTGTGTAAATATAAAAAAATTATTCCCCTTTTTAATTCATATTCATCACATAGAGTTAGATTAATATTGATTCCCCAATGGTTTGGGATTCAGGTTTCTTCCCCAAACATCCATGTTAGTCATCAAAAAGATGTATTGTTTCTCCCACTTCCCTACTATCTCTTTGGGACATTATATAGATATGATATATTATGGTGTAAAATTTTATTTATTTGATAATTATGGGCTAATAATGTGATACATAGTGGGGATCATACATGGTAGGAGGGGGGAATAAGGTTTATGTCATTCATGTTAACAATACTCAAGAATGATTGAAATTTATATATGACTGAGATGTGGATATTTAGAGTAAGTATGAGTATATGGTTGTGGATGGTTGTTATTGCTATCAACAAGAATTTTAGACTCGACGTCAGTTTAGTAGGGTAGAGATGTGGCATCTCACCCATCACATGCCGCATGTTTTCATGATTATATATATTTGTAAGGGATGACTAATAAAGCACATTTTTTGTTATTATGTGAGAGTGATAAACTAGTTGTTCAGTTATGTGTTGTACCATTTTGATCAAATATTAAACATTATATTATTATACTTAGATTTGATACATTTTGATTTCACTTTAAAGAGGGTGGTAAATAGCTGACCCGGTAGGTTCTTCTTGGTTTTATTATTTATTTACTGAATAATTAGTATGGATCATCTAAATTTGTTTGAGTGGTCGGGAGTAGGATCCTACAGAGTATACATGTATTATCACACACATATATATATAAACCATGTTCCGTGTTTATAGGAATATTTTGGTGATTGATCTGAAAATTACTAGCTTAGATATTTGAGTTGTGGTTGGATTTATGACAATATGATATTTATGTTCGTATTAATTTAGATAATTGTATTCATATGTGTAAAATATTGGTTCTGGGTGTCACCCTATGGTTCCTCATACCTGGTTGGTCACATGTCCTGAAGTGAATTTCCCCGAATTCAAGAGGCTGCCAACTAGTAGCGACGACCTTGGTTTTGATAGTGGGGAAACTATGCCCTCATTTGCAGATCATACATAATGAAATAACATATAATAAATAGTTTTGGAATAAAAATACTATAAGAAAATTTAAATAGTGAGAGACTGAAAGTAAATAACAATTGGAGAACATATACAAATTATTCGTGTCACATATGTCTAGAAATGTAGCCAACCAAGACAATATTCTGGAAATAAAACTGAACCAAATTACAAAGAAAGAAAGAAAACTCCAGCAGTATCACGATACTAAACTTGGTTATAATCTCTCAATATCCAACCAAGAAATCATGTACCAATGGAAGTAGGTATCTTTCCTTATCTATACGTAAAACCATATAATCTATTTAGAACCAAGAACACGACCCAAATAGGGTGTGAGACGAATCCCAGTAGGCAACCACCACAAGATCTGTGCCTAATTGTCATTGAGTATATATATAGAGGGTAATAATGGAAATGTAGCAAATAACTAGGAGTACACAAAATTAAATAGTCCTATAGTTCCCATTTACATTCATTATCATTTAATGTTTATCATTTAATAATGTATGTATCACAATAGGTATCTCATAAGACTACCTAACACAGTCGAATCCATGATTTTCCATTGGATTAGAAGACAAATCACAAACATTCAATATTTATGTTAACCCTCTGGGTATATCACACAATCTAACCCCTCTGACCATGTAATGTAATAAAATAGAAAAGATAGTCTAAGGATGTAGTCTCAATCAATTTCCCCTATGGTATTTGCACAAAAAACTACAGACTCTCTTTGAAAGAACTCAACATCAAATCCCCATGTTATCTAATAATGTAATGTATAGATACTCTGAGGGATAACTCACGGTCAATCCCATATGTGGTCCCATAGCATGACATATAACAGACACTCTAAGGAAGCACTCAATGTCAATCCCCACTGTGATCTAAATACACTAGGCTCTCACGGCCCTATGAAATTAAATCTTGAATATATTATATCAAGCATGACAAAGTAATCTCAACTAATAAACGGCTAAACAATTCCAATTCAAACCATAAGAATTTAAAAAGAAGAAAAATATAATCAGTTCCATCCAATCAAATAAGGCAAGGAAACATGGTCTGCCTCATAGGCGACCTAGACCAAATTGCATTAAACATTCGAGCAAGGTAAATTCACCCATGGGTTGTTACCCAAATATATAACTTCACATAATACCACATCAAAAAATATTTAATCCAACAATCAATATAATGTAGATAAAACCTGGTTCAATTTCCTTTACCCAAAATACCTGAAACATGGGTAATTGGCACCTTGGCATATAAAATAATAGAAAATCAATGAAATTCAAAAAAAACCACCAACCATGACATTTTACGTTGAAAAATATTGAACTCCATCGATTTAATCATCTTATAATTACATAGATCTACAAAAATATCAAAAACATTCAACCTTGAATAACACGAGAGAGATAGAGAGAGAAGAAATCGGGAAGAGAGGCTCTAGAAGAAGGAAGGACTCACCAGTGAGATTTTGACACCCCCTATAGAGATATACTTGTACGTTGTATGTCAAAATGATGTATTGGAGTCAAATTGAGGATTCTGGATAATCCTCTACAAGGCACATCCCGAGAAGACATTTTTGGGAATTTGACGCAACCTCAGTCCAATTATTAAAAAAAGAAAAAGTACACAACATGCTAATTTAATGTACCCATCGTGTACATGCCTCAAACGGACCTCACATTTGGTGGTCTCTAGTTCACCTTACAATTCCATGTACTCAGCTGTTACATAGCTAGTACACGACATGTTCTCTTAAGTACACAACATGTACTATTAAAATTTCCAAATTTACCCTTTTTTCTCAAAAACACCCAAAATCAAGATACATACCTAAAATATAGATACACATTCTTAAAAACATCCCCCCTTAAAGAAATTCCTCCAAAAGTTTCCCTAACTAGGTGGTGAAGAAGAATCCTAAAAAATTTCTAGTAACTGTGATCACACATCAGTCTCCATCTCGCAAGTCTCGTCCTGCACTCGGTCGTTCTACAACAACACATGTACAAGAGGAACAGACCAACCACATAGCACCTTCACACTAACTTAAGAAATATAGATATGATGCTCCTTGAATGATGCATCCACCTCCAAATCTACCTCCTCGGGTTGAAAAACTGGAGATGGGACTGAGAAGTAATGTCGTAGTTGAGAAATATGGAAAATGTCATGCATATCCCAGTACCTATAAGGTAAATGCAACTGATAAGAAATGATTCCGACTCATTACAAGGCTTTAAATAGCCCAACATATCTCGGTGAAAGCTTTACCTATCTCCAAATCCTTTTGTGTCCAAACCTCAATGTGACACGTTGGAAAACCAAGTATCCGACCACAAACTCCACAGGTTGTATCTTTTGAATAGCATAAGTCTTCTTTTGAGACTGTGCAGTCATCATCCTCTTCCAAATCAACTCAACCTACTCATTGGTATCCTAGACAAGATGAGGTCCCAGCATAGCAACCTCTCGTTACTCTTGCCATCATCAGGGTTATCGGAATATCCTACTATACAAAACCTCATATGGTGCCATCTGAATCGTCTCATGAATTTTATTTGTAGGAAATCTTTAATCGAAGTATTTATCTCTCCGATAACCCTATAAATCAAGGATGCATTATCAAATCCTATACTCCAATACATAAATCATATGATCATATTGGCCATCTATCTTTAGATGGTAAGCTTTACTCATAAGTACATGTGTACCCAAGGCCCTCTGTAGTCCCTACCAAACACATGAAGTAAAACACAAATCCCTGTATGAAACGATAGATCATGTAACCCCATGTAACCATAAAATATCTCAGATGTACAAACATCCATGATCATCAAAACTTAATGTCTCCTTGACCGATAATAAGTGTATATCCTTCATGAGCATATCAATAACAACCAAAACCCCATCATTCCCTCGAGGTGATATCGGTAACTCTATCCCAAAATCCATTGCGACATCATTACACTACCACATGGGAATGGATAACTACCATAAATTCTATATTGTTCACTGATGCTTAGACTTCACCTGGTGATAGGTGGAACAATGCATAACAAAACCAGTAACATCCCGCTCCATTCTTGGCCACCAATACTAATGGTGTAAATCATGATACATCATGGAAACACTAGTATGAAATACCGAAACTGAGGAATGAAAATCTTCCATCAGCTCCTTATGTATGTGTGCATATACACATACGTGTCCATGAAAATGTAAGACCTCATCCATTCCTATGGTCCACCTAGGAGTATGGTACTCTCCTGACACACTCTCCCATAAGACTATGCCTTCAATATCTGATAGCTTCTTTATTCATTATCGATCCAAAATAGTTGAGGTAATGACTTTATAAGAATGAACCTTCTACCCCTTTTTTCATGAACCTCCAAATGCATCTCAGAGAATATAGACATAATATTCCACTCACTAATGGCCTCCTGCACATCTTATATCTAACTCCACCTACTCAACACATCAGCCATTGTATTGTCATAACCAGGAATATAGGCATTCTCAAAGAAAAATGACTGAAGGTACTCAACCCACCTTCGCTGTCTCAAATTTAGATCACACTGAGTAAAGATATACTTGATACTTTTTTGGTTAGTGTACAACCCAAAATACTCTCCTAGAAGATAATGTCTCCAACAGTGCAAGGCATGAATAACTACAACTAACTCATGATCGTGCATAGGATAATTATTCTCATGTGGCCTCGAATTTAAATATCCATATGCAACTACAATATCCTCCTACATGAGTAATGCTCCATGATCGATACCCGACGCATCACAAAAATTAGTGTAACTCTTGTCTGGATCTGGAAAGACTAGTATTGGTGCTATAGTCAAACTCCCTTTCATCTTTTGAAATGATGAATCATAGGAATCTATCAACAATTAATTTGCACCATTCATATACAGGCACATAATTGGCACTACTAAGCGTGAAAGTTATTTATAAAGCGCATGTAGTAACTATCCAACCCTAGAAAACTCCATACATCAATAAAATTCAGCGGCTACTCCTAGGAAACTACTTCCCTCACATTCATTGGGTCTACTGATAATCCTGTCTCTAATATAACATGACCCAAAAATTGAATCTGGTCCATCCAAAAGTGCCATTTTGAGAGCTTAGAATATAACTATTGTTTTCTCATTATACAAAAAACTATCTCAAGATGTGTGGTGTGGTGATGTTGAGTGTGAGAGTACACCAAGATGTCTTCCATGAAAAAAACAACAAACGAGTCCATGTAGGGATGGATCACTTGGTTCATCAGCGCCACGAATACTATAAGCGTTTTAATGAGATTGAATGGGTAACCACATACTCGTATAGACCTAACCTACTTTGAAGGGTTTTAAAAGGTATATATGAGGGTTTAACATGAATCTGGTGATAACCAATTCCCAAGTCTATCTATGAGAACACCTGGGCTCCTCAAAGCTGATTGAAGAAACCATTAATTCTCTTCCAAGGTTATCAGTTCTTGACCGTCCACTGGTTTAGCATCAGATAATCCACACAACATTTGAAAGTATCATCTCCCTTCTTCACAAATAGGATAGGGGAACCCTAAGGAGAGTTAATCAGTCAAATGAAACCTTTTACCTGTAATTCCTCCAACTACTTCTTGATCTCTTGAAATTTAATTTTAGCCATCTTATAAAGAGGAATGAACATTGGCGTTTCCTCTGGCACATGTTCAATAAGAAAATTCTACTTCTCTCTCCATAGAAAACTCGGAAAAGTCTTCTACAAAGACATCACTAAAATAATCGACCACTATAGGAATGTCAATCTGTGAAGTCTCATGGTCATCTAGATATAGACTAGCAATCTGAGTTGTAACAACCCTCAACCTGTGATGCTCGGGTCTTTCACTGCTCGCCTTGACATCCCATTCACCCTTATGTAGAAACAATCCACCCACTAGTGATGTGAAACTCATCCTAAAAAGATAGTACTCGACAACATCCTAGAATAAAACTAACTAGTCCATTCCAAGAATTATGTTATAGCCTGTCATCTCTAAGAAATAAATATACCATAATAATTGGCACCCACTAACCTCAATAGGGAATATCTTGCACTAACATACACTACTTGTTTTATTCCTCAACAGAGTTCCCAACTTCATGATATATGAAAAAGTAATGATAAAGATCCATCGGATCTCCACAACATGGAAATATATTATACTATGAAATTCACCTATATAAAAAACGGGTAGAATATAAAATTGAGGCAACAAAAATCATACATCTTACCATAGAGGGTTTGGGATCCTTCTCTTGATGGATCTACTCCAGCACAAATTTAATGACATTCACAATGACCACGTGAATCTGTCTAAGATCCCTTAGCCAATCCACCTAGCGGCAGTCGAAAAACTTATGTCTGACCACTGAGGCTAGGACCACCACCTCGGCCTAAATGTCCTAATAAACTCCAACCCCAACATAATGTGGTACTAGTGGTCCTGCTCCAGTATGAGGAGACGAAATAGATCCTTCTTCACTAGTTACTGGAAGGAAGGCATTGCATAAATAAAAAATATGTCCCATCTTACCACAATATCGGCACTCAAATGGGACTATCAGGAACTGGGGTTTTTTATGTATTCCATTCTCGCAATGGTAGATCACTGCCTGGATACTAGAAGGAAAATCCCACCTACTCAGATATTCATGCATATAGTCCCTCTGGCACATCGTACTATCAGTTGGATCAGTACAAACTATGGATGTTGAATAGCCCTAGCCCCCAACATTAGAATAACTAATGTTTTACTTGGAGATCAGTGCATGGTTGACTATAGGATATATGAATGTCAACTTCAAAATGTTCACCTGGGATCAAATGTCATGACTAAGACCATCCTCAAAAATTCTCTCCACAAAATAACTCATCACCCCCTAGCATGGGTGTGAAGTGCTTGAGCTCATTGAAATGAGAAGAATACTCCATTCAGGGAGAGTACCCTTCTCCATACTCATGAAGTCTCTGGCTCGGTTGAAACTCAATGTCTCTGGGATAAAGTAGTCATTTATAGTCCGTTGGAACTCATATCAAGCCCAACCTTGTTGTGTCCTACCAATGATATCACATCCCACCATCACTTTGTAAAATCCATAAGTATTTATGGCACAAGATTTACCCTACCCTCAGAAGTTGTGTCCAGATTCTTGAAGATATATTCCATGGCTTCTATCCATGGATCTTCATATTGAGGTCCTTTATCCCTTGAGAATGTGTAAGGATATTATTTCTAAAAAACCTGCACCACCTCTACCATAGACAGAGCTGGATGTGGTGATCTCGGGTATATATGAATCATCCTCATGAAGCCTTCTCACAACTGTGCACCAAGACCTGTATTTGGAAATATTGTTGGTGCCATGAATAACATTATAAGAGGATAAGTTGGTAGTCCTTGGTCTACCATTTCTGGTGTCTAATCATCACCTAAAACCTGTCATACAATCGAAGGACGTCTAGGTGTCATGACATTGCATGGTCATGCACACACTTCATCATAAGATTAATGAAACAAAATCATAGATGTGAATAATGGAACAAAGAAGGAAAAAAATTCATGTTTTTTCAAAAAACGGTTACACAGTGTGTATGATCTTTAAACAGAATGTTCCCTTAATCTTTTACATGGTCTTTTACTAATGTAAACCTAGGTCATGTAACACCCCATACACACTGCACGTTCTCCTTGAGCCACGATGTGTACTTGAATATTACATCCTACACAAGTACTTATAGATAGCTATAACTATATGGTTGAATTAGAACTAAACTACACAATGTGTATATTCTAGATACAGTGTGTACTAGAAGGATTTCACTAAACCATGTCCTTGGTCACACGACTGGATCCATGGATCACCAAAACACGGTGTGTTCGCCTAGTACACTATTTGATCAATAAAATATTTCCAACCCATGTCTCTTACGCCACAGTTTGTCACACTATAAATGTATACACTGCATGTTAATTACATACACAATGTGTCCTACAAAAGTTCCCCCATTCTTGTGCATTTTCTCACATGGTCAGTCACACGGTCATTATCTACATAGCATGTAGAAATAGCACACAGTGTGTACTTATGAAAAACATTTTCTTCCCAAAAGAATGATACATTGTGTGTATTCATAATCACACACCATGTATTCTAAGTTTTTCTAGACATTAATCCTTAGAAACTACTCTGTAAACACATAAAAAACACTGAAAAAAGAACTAAAGTGTGAAATTATATTCTGTGGGTGCCCATACTCTATGAGAATCAAATCTTGGCATCATCTTCATGTCATATCATCTCAGAATTTAGTTAAATTTCAATATGATATACCAAATTCCAATCCAAGAGGTCCCATAACACCATAGGGAGCAATGTTTGGTTCCCATTCAAACAAAACATTAAATTTTCTAATACCCTATAAAAATAGATGGTATTCTATCATGGCACCTATCATAACAGCATGCAAATATTTCACAACATCTATCATTGCTGCAATCAATTAGTAATGCACCAAAATTAGCATGAAAACAATACATGACATGTGATCCATATAAAGTTCATATGTGATGCATGAGATGATAAACCCTTATCTCATCAGGATGAAATTGAAATATAAACTCAAAGATATAAATCATAATAGCACAAATCAAGTGTGTCACCCAACGGTGAAATAAAATAAACTATAATAATTTCATAACTAGAAAAATTACAACATTTGAGGTAATTGGGATTTTCCCTATACACAGATAATCTACTCTTTTGAATCACTTATCACCAACTACCCATTCCTTTATATCCCTATCTATTGGATCCTAATAGTAAGGAGAAGTATAAAATTAAAATCTCATCTAATAACACTTTGTAACGTCCCAGTTTTGTGTGCCTTTCAAAGGTGACCCATACCTGGTTGGTCACATGGCCACAAAAGAATTTCCCCAAATTCTCGAGGCTTCCAACTACAATCAAAGGCCTTGGGTGTAATAGTGGGGTAAATATTCCCTACATGGAAGAGCATGCATAGTGGAATAACAAATAATAAATCGAAGTGGAAGAAAAATACCATACAAAACATAAACGGCATAAGACTGAAGGTAAATAACAACTATATCACATATATAAATGATACATGTCACATTTTTCTATGAAAGCATCCAAACAAGGAAATATTCAAGAAATACAACTGAAAAAAATTATAAAGGAACTAGGAAAACTCCTACAGCATCACAAGACTATGCATAGCCTTATGCTCTCCAACTCTAACCAGCCAATCATGTACCTGAGGAAGAAGGGTGCCTCTTCTTATCTACACCTGCAACCATATAATCTGTTTGGGTCCAATAACATGGCCCAAATAGGGTTTGAGACAAATCCCAATAGGCAAACACCACAAGATATTTTCCTATCTGTTAGTGTGTATATATAGCTGGTAATAATGGAAATGTAGTAAAGAACTAAGTGTACACCAATGTAAACAATCCTACAAATTCCATTTACATTCATTAGAATTTAATTTTTATCTTTTAATTATGTAATTTTCACAGTAGGTATCTCAGAAGACTACTTAACAGAACTGAATATGAGCTTATGTTTTGTCTTGGAAGATACATAATAAACATCCAATATTTATGTTAACCATATGGGTAGCTGACACTATATAACAAATATGACCAAGTAATGTAATAAAATGGAAAAGATTCTCTGAGGATGTACTCAATGTCAGTTCCCCCAGAAGAATTTACACAAAAGCTATAGACTCTCTGGGTAAGAACTCATTGTCAATTCCCCATATGTTCTCATAGCATAAACTATAGACACACTGAGGGAGTACACACTGTCAATCCCCCCCTGTGGTCTCATAGCGTGAAATATAATAGACACTCTAATGAAGCACTCAATGTCAATTCCCCCTATGTTCTAACAACACTAGGTAATCACATAACTGTGAAATTTAATCATGAATATATTATATCTAGAATCCCAAATAAATCTCAACTACTTCATGGATAAACAATTCTAAGGCATATCATAATAATTTAACAAGAAGAAAACTTAAATATGTTCCATCCAATCAAGAAAGGCAAGGAAACAATGTATGCCTCATAGGATATCTAAACCAAATAGCCCTAAAAATTAATGTAATGGAAATACCCACATGGGGTGTTAAATAAACATGAAATTTCACATAATACCACAAAAAAATTAACACCAAAAATCAATATAAGGCGTATAAAACATGGATACATTTATTTAACCCAAAACACCTAAAACATGGGTAATCAGCACTTTGGAATATAAACTCAATGACCAACAAAGAAAGGAAACAAGAATCTAACATTGAAATTGTACGATGAACAATATCAACTGTCAGCCCTTGAATTTCCCTAGAATTTTGTAGATCTAAAAAAATCTCAAAATTGTTAAACCTAGAATAACTCAAGGGAGAGAATAAATCAGGTGGAGAGGCTCTAGAAGTTAGAGGGGCTCACCAGTGGGATTTCAATGCACCAATCGAAGATCAAATAAGACCTTGCAAAGAAAAATAGTGGATTGGAAAATAATTGGTGATTCAAGATGCTCCTTCGTGAGGAACAACATAAAAATTCATTATTGGGGATTAGACGCGAACCCAGTTCAATTAGTCAAAAAAAATTATAGGGTGTGTTCATTTAATGTACATGTCGTGTACATTTTTCAATCGGCCCCCTCATTAGTCAGTCTCCAAGTCAAATTATATAGCCTGGTACTTAGCTGTTATAGAGCCAGTACACAGCTAACTATGAAAACTGGGTACATGTCATGTACACCTATGTACATAGCATGTACTTATAAATTTTCCAAATTCTCCCCTTTTTATACAAATCACCCCAAATCTCGATCCATACCTGAAATGAATATTCGGGTTCTTACAATATGATATTTCATGAAATGTGGGTTATTATTGATCTTGGTTTTATTTTATTTTATATCGTTTATTGGTGGAATTATCAATATTTTCCTTGGTTTTATATGGTAATTACTCTAATTTTTCATGTTTTCTACTTTTAGTGCTAGTTGTAATCCCTTTTCCTACTCGAGGAAATCCCCGAGGGAACTGTTATAGTGATTTACTTATATTCTATGTTGATACATTGCTCAATTTTTTATTTCTGTGGCTCGAGACTTCCATGGGGGTAAAAAGTTAAATTCCACATAATAGAAAATCTCATATTAATTTATTAATTTATTAATTTTTTTTGATATCATAATATGTTTCTGTCTCAAGAGTAGTTTTTTGAATTTCTATAAATATTTAGTTTAATGAGATTTTTAATATTTGTTCTTAAATAAATATTACTCTTGGAGCTCATATGGTTATGTGACAACATTGTTTTTTGTGTTTATTCCATTAAATTTTTTTAGATATATTATAAAACCAACATAGTGTTAGTACAATGTTTTAGTTGTGATAGGATCTCAATAATTATATTTTAATTTTAATAATATTATATTTATCCAGCACATACACCTTCTCAAGAATTATGATTTAACTTTAAACTGATATTTACATGGAATATATAAGATTATGAGTGAGTTTATAATTTTGATTTTACACAATTATCACAATAATTGGGGTTTTCTTCAGGATTTATAGGGGTGCATTTCGCATGTGGAATATTTTATTAATTAAATAACAAAATAATTATTAAGAAAATATCAATTTATCTCATATAAAATCCTCATAATATACTCTAATTAGGAATAACAATAAATCCTAATTAGTGGTATTATAGGAGATGGGGATGGAGCTTCTAGGAATTTAGGATCGACTGGTCATGAACAATGTGGATGAATTCATCAATGATGTTTAGCGTAGGAATGTTATTCACTAAAAACATATTCAAATTTTTAGTAGTATTGTCTAATTAATTATCATATGAAATTTTGCGTAATTTATTTATTTGATTTGGAATTAACATTGGTTCTTGAAATTTTTACAGCTAAAAATTTGATTATAGGGTGGAAATATTTCCCTAATTTTGATTGGTTTGATTTTATATGATGAACTCTGATAAGGTAAACTGTTAGTTGATCGTCCATATTCTATTTTTTATGTCTTAGAACTTATGAATTTTAATATTAGTGTAATAGTTACTGGGGATCATTACATGAATGGTGGCTCGATGGAATGAGGAATTTCATGAGGTGGATGGTGGCATGGAGGAGGTTGTTCAGTACTGATGGCATGGGTTGTAAGAAGGGAAAAAGAGTGAGGTAAATAATGATCTTCATCAATGAGTGATGGACATGATGATGGATAATGATAGAAGCATGATTTTATCCTCTATTTTCATCCAATGAAATCAGGGGAAGCATCTTCAAGGGTCTATCAAGTATGTTATAAGATATAGGGTGAACATAAGATTTCAAAAAAGTCATTTGACCCCAAGGGATATAATGTTTACCTACCCAAAACATGTTGGGACTTGGTCCCTTGTGTTTCATACCATGTGTGGAGTAGGTTACGATGTGTTGGATATATAGGATATCCCATTACAAGACCTGGTGTTCAGACACATATGTGGAGTGTGTTGGGCGACGTGCTCCAGGCCACGTCTACCCAACCAATCTTGGGTGGCATGACTCTGGTTAATTATGTAGGACCATACCCATGAAGATCTCTTAGAAATGTTTTTCACATTCCCACACAACAGGGCATGTGTGGGGTGCAGTGACGTGCCACCATGATTGATCAATGGTTACCACATGCCACATTCTCCATCATCAGGGTTTATTTTTCTTAATTTCTTCAATGAGTATCCATTTTTGAAAGGTAAATATCCTATCATAGGTATATTTAAACATAAATTGTGCAATGTATTCAATAATAAAGTATTATTGTGAGGTTTTATATTAATTTATTTATTTATCTTTCTATATATAAAAACATGCATCGATCATGAAGATCAGATTGTTCTAGTGGTCAGTAGTCCTCTAATGACCTATTATGATGTGGCATAGTACCCACATATTTTTTATCCAATATTTTTGTACTCTTTCTCAAAAATGGTGTGATATTCCTCTAGATTATCATGATTCCATTACTCTCTCAGCATCTATGAGGTCTGATCCCCCATATAAAATATGGATAGGGTTCAATACTACCTTGGATTATGTTTCTTCCTACCAGGAAAAATCCTCTATCCATTGGGTCAGTACTCCCTCCAATAAGGTGTATTTTAGTGTCTATTAAACATATTTTTTCAATTATATATAGGTTATATTATAGATATTGTGTATGGACAATTATATTTCCAAGTGTTGTTAATTGGTTATTCATTCAAAATGGATTTCTGTAATACGACTCTCACTAATATCTTGAGTATTATTCATTACATCTTACAAAATTAGTTATAGTTGTAGGGTTTCATACTCCCCTGATTAAAATATAACAATGGATAAGGGTTTGATTTTTATAGTGGTTATATAAATTTGAAAAAAATGGTGGATTGTACAATTCTATCCTCATATTACCGACGCACGTACATCACTGAGGGGAAGGTTTCCCTTTATTGTTTCTAGTAATAATGAATATGTTATACTGGTGGAGAATTTTTTTTATTAATGACTAGTGATTATTTACCCACCTAGGAATTCCATAAATATTTTATTTATTAGTGGTTATCAACTTAAGAGCATGTGGTATTTTTGGTTCTTTATGTATACTTAGTTACTCATTATGTATGAACATTCAAGGGTTGAAACTGTAATGATTGAGACTTCTATATTCTTGTACTAATTATAGTGATTGATAAAATATTTATATTTACTATTAATCCTCATGACCACTCTCATATACCAAGGTTTTAGAGTTGAATATTTTCATAATTCCCCATTGTACTTTTTTGGAATCCATCTAAATATGATTATACTCACTCATGTTCGAGCCTAGGTCCAACATGTGATATTTCAATGCATATGGAACATTTTTTAGAGATGGACCTAGTAAAATTGGAGTTCTCTTGACTTTTTTGGAGCATATACATTGTATAAAAAAGGTTTATGTGGAATTATAGGATCTTAGTAGTATTGAGAAGTCATAGTAGTGAGAGGTGTTCATGTTTGGAGTTATGTTTCATTGGGGACCTCTTCAACGTAATTACGTTTTTATGGTTTTACTTCTTTGTTATTTGGAATGTATCATAAATTTTTTTAGTTATGGATTATATTCATGTATTTATGTGGATCCTATAAGTTATCTCATGCATGTGTTTTATATAGATTAGTATTCATATTTATAGTGTGGGTTATTTTTAGTCATTAGAGATATGTATATGTTGAAAGTTGATATATGTTATAGACTACAATATTTTGGGTTACTACTTTTTATAGTCATTCACTAGTCCATGGTCTATTGTTTGTTTTATTAGGATTTCACACATGGTTCATTTCTTGCTATGGAGGGTCCCTTATTTATAAGTTCATGAAAACACTCTTCTTTACTCTAGTCTTAGAAGAGGTTTTCAATGAGGTTGGGTTGTAAAAAAGTGGTATCATAGTTATATATTAGAGTTAGGAAGGATATTGGGGATATTAACTAGTGATTATTTTATTGTTTAATGGGAAAATATTATATAAACAATGTATGTGACCTATGAAATAGATATCGTATTGGAAAAGGGGTTTCAGGGCCCCTAATTATCAGACACATGGACCCTATGATTACTAAATTTATAGTGTACATTGATTCTTCTTATAGAGTTGAGACCTATAAGAGGTAAATTATAAATAATTTTTTCACATGATTTTGAATTGGTGGATTTTTTTAAAATAATTAATGAATGAAAAAAAATTATTTTAAATGAATTCCATACTATGAGGTGTATAGGATTATTTTTCATTAAAATATTTCTATAAGTCATCAACCTCACATGGATATGGATGGTAAAGTTCAAGAGGATTACGTGGTTTACCAATGATGGATTAAAACATCAAAGAGGATAAGATTTAGAGAAAATGATATGTGATTTTTAGTATCAGAGACTGGTCAAATGTGAGGGTAGAATCTCTAATTTGAAGGAATAGTGATTACACGAGGAGATTAATATTTCATTAAGTATTATGCAAGCCATTTTAGTTGAAAAATATCAAATATATTTCAATAAGATTCCTGGGGATGTTCTCTAGTTTTGTATTTTTATATTGTAGGGAGAAGGAGGATTATGTTTTGTGTGATGATTTTCATATGTAATTTCATGTGATGTTCCGTCCATTGATTATGTGTTTATTAAATAAGTATTACATTTCCCCCATTTAGTAGGGGATATTAAGTGAGTAGGATACTGATTTTATATTAATGGTCATTATATCCTTCAACCTAAATCTTTTATTTGATAATAAATCATGAGTTCCCAGTTTATATTAGGCACTGCACATGATTATTCAATATATAGTCATTCTATTTGCATTACCTATAGATATAGAAGTAATGAAGAATAATGAGGTGATTTAGAGGATAACTTCATAGTCATGATTTTCTTATGAGTGGATTAGTCATAGTAATCAATGGATTATGGCCATTCGTGGGGGGTATAAGATGTTGTTGAAGTCATGGTTACAACGAATATGAAGTCATAACTAGACTTATTCGTCTAATTTTACTAGATATATTAATTCTTATTCATCTACTAAGAGATTTATTTTAACATGATTCATATATGGAGGTAATTTCTATCAACTATATTAGTGCATATCCATTCTTGGGTCCCGATAAGGCATGAGATTCCAGATTTCTTAACATACCAAATAATAATTTCCCCCAAGTCCTTATCATATGTAAGGAAATCATGATTTTTTTTGAAAGGTTATGGATCCAATAGAGGTTTTCCCCATTATGTCCCACACATTTAGGGACATTATACTGATAATGGTTGTGGATGTGTTAATCAGTAGTGTGGAAGAGGACCATGACTTGGATAATTTCACACAATAAAAATTTTGGTTCCTACGAGACTGTACAATTTTTGAGGAATTATTTTCCTATCTTCTAATCAATATTTTACCATGTTTTATTTATTGGTGTTGTTTTTTTCCTCCCACCTTGGACTAAGCTTCAGGAGTCTGGGTGGGGAGGCTTCAAATTCATTTGGTGCTGACAATTCCAGTAGTAGTTTAGGCTAATTAGTTTGATGTTTTTAGGGATATGAGTTGATAAGAGGGGAAAAATTAGTCATTGGGGGATTTATTTAAAATCCAAATACAACTATAAAAATGTATTGAAATCATGTTTTGTATGTATCTTGTGTCTATTTTCATATATTTCTTCTAGAGGAGGGTCTTGTTCTATGATATAGTAGTCTGGTCATTGGTATTTATTGTTGAGTTTGACCATCAAATGTGTCATTGTTGTACCAATCCATACATATATTATTTGGAATCACTATACTGGTATTTAGTTGAAGAATATGCAGAATATTAACTTAGATTCATGAAGGAGTTTATAGATGTGTTCCCTGAATAGGTTGTAACCCTACACCATTGATTTGACATCGAGTTCACGATAGATCCATAGCCTTTTACCTCCTCGATCATAAAGTATCTCTATTAGATAAAATCTATATATCTATAGTGATTATGGTTTCATATTGATGTTTCAATATATAATGTATTCAATCTGCCTAGTGTGTAGTCATGGAGTGCTATAGTGTTATTCAACAATAAGGTATATGGTTGTTTGAGGTTGTGTATAGAATAATTCTGGATGAATTAGGTGACAGTCAAGAAATTTTTTTCTCTTATGAGTGTTTATAATTTTTTAACCACTTAATGAAATATAATTGGTTTTTTGATATTTTATTTATTGTAGGTATTTTAGTAGATGAGGATGAAAGAAGTCAATATCCTTGGGACTAACTTATAATGTCATTGTGGTTAATTCAAGTTTGAATTTATGTTTTCTAGTGTCATAAATTCCCCAGTTTATTTCAATGGACTCTAATACCCTATATTCCAATAATTTCTATATAATTTTTTGGTAGTTTACATCAATGAAATTCATAATTAATATAAATCCGAATAGGAGAATTAAAATTTTTTTATGACTATTTTAGAAGTCATTTGACATCTTATTCTCGATGTAAATATATATAAGTTCATTTTATGGACATATAAGGTATATTTTCTTATAAATTTGGTGTCTCATTAGTGAGTGGAAATTGAACATCAATGTTTGTGGGGTTTGTTTCATGGGAAGTACCCAATAATTTTGTGGGATATTATAAAATGTTAATGTTAAATTATTTTGATCCATCTCCCTATTGAGGGTTTTCACCAAAATTTACTATTATTTTTCATGTATTGATTAGTTTTAAAAAGTTTTCAACTTATTTGTTGATTTGATAAATTCTCATTTCCTTCAGTTTTTGTTGGACGGAGTGACATTTATGGTTTCTAATGACACTACATTCCTTGTTTTGGGTTGTGAATTGATTCATTATAGATTAGTGATCTCGTATGGGTCTTAGTAGATTTAAATCCATAACAATAACAATGTCACCAATGAAATTTTTTTTCTAATTTTTATTTTATCTAATGTTATGTAGATATTTCCTCATCAGGGGGAAATATTTGGTCTTTATATATCAAAATAGATTGAGGTGAATTAAAACTTAGTGGGATATGAATCTATGAAAAAAAAGTGTATGGTCTTCATGTAGAACTATAAATTCAAGATATCTTATACCCCGTGGAATGGTAATTTTGTTAATTATGCACTGAATAAAAAGTCATAGGGATTCACTATTCTATTTTTAATTATTCTAGGATTGTTATGACGGAGATCATGGTGACGCATCTTAATGAAATAAGTTTGGTGGTAGAGGTTTCTTGTTTTAGATGACGGTTCAATCATATTTTTCATAATGAATGGAGTCTATGTGGGGATATTCAAAGGTAGTGGTGGTATAAGATCACATTTTTTATCATTATATTATTTATTCATGGTTTATGGTTAATTAACTTTAGATGACGTTTCAATGGGGTTTTTTCTTCTATCGGGTGTGTAGGAGGTGGTTCTCTGTGATTTCTATAGTATAGCATTGGAATTATATACCAGTGTGTCCATGATGTATAATTACTTGAGGAGTTTGCTTTGGAGATCTGGGATGAAAAGATCAGTAGTAAAATATTAATTGGTATGTTTGGTTTTCTAGAAAGTAAAGGCATATCATTGTGTCGCTGGTGGGTTTTATAGTTCTTGGATATCCTCAAGTCTAAATGAAAGGTATCCTTGACTGATTTTATCAAATTTATTCCATGGTCCCATGAATTATGTGATGTTATTTGGATGATAATGGATATATTGATAACATTGACTCATTTTCTAGCGATCATGGTGTTAGGATTCTAGGATATTCACATATGGTAGTAAGTGGATAATGTAGTGATTATTAATAGGGTACTGGGGACTATTATTTTTTATCAAGATCATTACTTTTTCTCATGTGTATAGTGAGGTATCTATCATGATCTTGTCTCTCATATACGTCTTAGAGATTTTTTCCATCTATAAATGGATGAATAGATGGAGCAACCCATTCAAACAATGGAGGATATGATTCGGGCCTGTGTTATGGATTTCAATGGATCATGGTTAAAGCACATTCTCAAGGTTGAGTATTCATAAAATAATATTTATCACTCTAAAATTACCGTGGACCTTATTAGGTAATTTTATGGGTGGAATTATATATCATTGTAGTGCTAGATCATGATTGGGGAGTTAGCAGTACTTGGAAAAAATGTGGTTCAATTACTACATAGAAATTTCTATATCATTCAAGAGTACATGAATGTAGTTACAACCCATAAAAAATATTTTAGTGTTCATATGAGGTGAAAACTATATTTAATAGTTAGTGACCATGTATTATTAATGGTTTCCCCTGATCATCGGTAGTCGAGGTTTGGCCAGGGTTATAATATTTATCTCTAGTAAATTTCACATTTTAATGTGTTGGGATAATTTGGTGATGCGGCATTTCAGTTTTCACTTTACCCATAGATGGATGAGATCTATGTGACTTTTCCTAATTCCTAATGTCATTGGTAACCTCACAATGAATTTCATGATATTGACTGGGGGATATGTATCAAGAGGTTGATGCGATGTTTATAGAACGATCAGAAGTGTTTGAGGATATTAGGGATAATATGTGGCATGATGAGTTATTGCTATGATTTATTTTTTATTAAATCATCCGGGGATTGATGAATATACATAGGAATATGTGTTATAGAATCATGCCCAACATCTTAGTATGTTTTGAACCTTATTATTCAATAATGAATTTGATAATGAATTCTATAATGGTGTAACTGATATGAATGCCTATTACTACTTATATTGAGGTCAATTATTAATTTTACATCTTGTTTTATTTATTTATGGAAACATTTTTTATGAAGTGTGTTTTAGGGAAGAATATTTTATTTGGAAGTTATTGGTTACTTTCTATATTTATTTATTCTCGACGATGATAATCATTTTAGAGCTTTTAGATGTACCAACCTAGACCATTACAACATGTTATATTTCGTCATTCATGATTTAGAGGCGATTTAATGATATTGTAGAGTGTGGATATTAGATATGATATTTCAAATCAGAGAAGGATATTGTGTTGTGTCGATGTATATCATGACATGATGGGGTGACTGTAGTAAAAGGGTGGATCTATATTTGAGGTGTCACAACGTTACATTATGTGTCAGGATGTGATGATTCAAATGTAGATTTTTGGAAATGTGTGGAACCATAAAATGTTTAAATTACCCATCTAGATTTATTTATTACTATTAAAAGGTACCCTTTTCTATATTACTAGTCATGGTATGAGGATTGTTTTCACAACCTAAAAGTTTCTTGTATGTTTTTATGTGAATTTTTATGAATGGACATTACAATATATTTTTGTTCATCATTGATAGAATTCTTGAGCTTTTATATTTGGGGTTTTCCTGATGTATGTTACGTATTGGTTACCCCAATCCTTACACGATGTTATTCGGGGAAGGCATCAGCGGTTTGATTAGTTTGTGTGGCATGACTTTGTCTCATATGTCACAGAATAGGGACCTGGAGGCTAATTTATATGGTTTTGTTATTATTATGTCATGATGTGGTGATAATAATCATTCCAAAATATTTTTTATGATATCAATTTATGGTAGTTGAACAATTTTAATATGGGGTATATGGGGGAAATATGTGTTATTTTCACAGGTTTATTTAAGGTCTCCCAATTGTGATGTGATGACGTCGTTTCACCCCATGTTTTAGTGTTTCCTAAACTAGATATAAATTAAAGACACCCTCTAAAATTATATTATTTATAAATTGTTTCACTCTACATTAGAAGAGTCTGAGTGATTTTGGAGATATTTATGTGTCCTTCCATAACCATGTTCATATTCATTTAGATATTCCTTGTTCCCTGTCAGAGATTAGTTCCCCCATTCGTATCTCATGGGGTTATCCTTTTCGTTAGTCAAAGGTGGTTATGGAAGTGGTGATGGTTTAGTCTAGTTTATGTTGGTTCATTGACTAATGAGAGAATTGATGTGTTCCAGGTTATTGTGGACTCTCCTTTGTGTGATTTGGCCTTCCAATCATCCTTTAATCCCTTAATCTTTTACAACAATTATATATCATTGATTATGGTACTATATTATAGACCCATATTTATTTATGTGTTAACTATAGTATTTTTTAATTTTTTTTAAATTTGTGTATATTCTAGATTTTATTAAAAATTAAAATAAATTAGACAAATTACATGAGGGGAAATGGGTGAATCACATGTAGTTAAATGTTTCCATGGATTTTATATGTGAACATTGCCTTTGTAATGCTATTTTTTAAAATCATTTTACTATTGATATATGTATTATACTATTGATGTGATGAAAATTATGAATCCAACATTTATAAAAATATAATTACATAAATAATGAAAATAATAAGATTATTGAAATCATAAATGATGATGATTCTGCTTTAGTAATAGATGTTTAATAAATATGGTGGCATGTTTTAAAAAATATGTGTGAAAGTATATAAATGTTATAATTGGGTTTTGATTGTTATTTGATACCACATTATAAAGATATGACTTTTGGGAATATTATTAGGTATGTTTTGTGGTATTTTTTATGGATGGTTTAGGCTGTGGAGTGTATGGGGTAGAGAGGTTGCGTTAGGTTGTCATGGAAATAGAAACGTGTACAGTAGTGGTGGTGGATGATGATATGTTATAGTTAATTTTTTCCTTTTTAATAGGAAATTCAATGGTAGATTTTTAATCCCTAGATATAGAATAGTGTATAATGACATGGCTTTACTCAAGGAAATAGTGTCATGTTATGTAGTTGTATTTCTAAAAATCTATTTGGCATTTTTATATTTAGAAGGAAGTAAATGAAAATAGTAAAAAAATGATGAAAATCATAGTGATAGATGAAGGAGAGGAATATAATCTTAGAATATAAACATGATATAGAGAAAACCACTAAGAATAAAAAAAGGAAGAAAAAAATACATACAAGAGAGTCAGTAAGAACAACTTATGATCAATGTTGATCTATCCTCAAATACCCCTAATAGATCTTCTAAGGAAGACCATCAAATGTTAACCTCACTCAATGCATGACCGGCGACTCAGATAACACACCTCTCTTACGTAAATAGTGAACACGTGAAAAAATAATTTCATTGGTACTCAATCAATATTCAAGATTGTATAATTAATCCCTCAACAGAATCATTATAACATCCTATTACCATCATAGGGTATGATTTTCCTCTCTCTATATTCCTTTTTTGGAATTTAATTTTTAGGTGTTTCTTTCTGGATTGTCAATATGCTACAAGGAAATTTCACACCATGTAACTAGGTGACACACCATGTAATGGTTACAGGGTTCATGCCATGAAAAGGATTCAGGTTGTTAAAGGTTACAAGAGGTGATGAGTTTTTACACATCATGAGTTAATTAATAATCAGATTTAAACATTAGGCAATGGGTTTTTGAAATTTTTTGGCATCATGGATTTCAAGATGTTTAATGTAATTACACATCATGTAATTTCCCAAGTAGGGATTTTTAGGGAGGTCTACAGGTTTTTTATGTCCCCTCAGCTGCCAGTTATCCATTGATCTCGAATAAAGGATTCACTCCGGTGATTTTTGGAAACCCCATTCCATCCTAATAGATCTATCTAGAGTTCAATATTCATTGTGGTTGTGGTTCATCTATCCAGGTAAGTGACCATTCTACTTCTTTATTTCCCTTGATTTTCATAGAACACATATGTAGTGTTATAAAATTTCATGGTCTAAGTTGGAGTTTCTTCTTGTATTATACTATATCCATTGTGTGGTCTCATTCAAGAGGTAATTACTTTTTTGGTTGTGGTGTGGTAGGTGTTCATTCTAGAGGTATGTGGTGCTTCCTCTTCTCCGCCGAACCTATTTCTCAATCGGACCAATTCTGATATTTCTTGACTAGCTTCTATGGCCTTTTTTGATGTCTTTGAGTTTTCATTGTTGGTCGATCCAATTTCAGGAATGTGTGACTCATGATTCAAGGTAGGATGTTCCATATATATCCTATGTTGACAAAACTTATTGTTCATTTTTTATAAATTGATTTCTACATGGAATTAGGATAACTATTTTGTGTGTATTGAAATGATTTTTTTATGAAAATTGGTTGTTTGTTAGTTGTTGATAAATTGAAAAAATTGAAATTTTCAATGAATTTAAAGGGATAGTGATATGGATTGTATATGGTATTTCAAATCATTGGAATGAATTATGAAAAAGAACACACGGGATACTTTGGGTACTTAGGTGGAAGATTTTTCCTGAGGACAACTTCCATTTTTCTGGTTATAGGGAGGTTTTATCATTGGTATTTTCTCAATTTTCAAGTCACATTGTTCTAGTAAATTGATATTGACATCATTATAAGGGTTTACTCATGGGGTATTACTCTATATCTTCTGAATGTGTTCCAGGAACCAGATTCCACACATGATTGTTTGGGGTATGAGTAGCTGACTAGCCAAACCTATTGAATTCCTTGGTGTTGTGATGCCCATGTTTAAACCATTATTTTGTATTTATTGGAATTAAATTTTATCATTGTTATGTATCTTGATGATTTTTATCATTGATATGGGAAATGTTATTTGAAATTTTTATACCTACTTTTGATTTAAAATTTTGAAAAGGGGAAATTTTTACCATGTTTCATATAAAATATCCTTACTACATATCATGAAATGTTTTATTGTAAAATTAGAATACATTGATTGTTATACAGACACCCGTTATGGAACACTTGGGTGGGATCCTATTCATCTTATTAGGTAACACTCTACTCCCCTCTATGGTGATGTGAAGACCTCTAATGTAGGGAAATGAAAGGCGTCATAGTTATTCTGGTAGGTTTCATGCCACCTGAGTTGGGTGACTAGTGGTCATATTGTGGGGGTTTTTCTACACTATCACATGGAGAAACTATTTGGTTTTGGTCATTTATAATTGTAAATGCCTCTTTGATATTTTGGTTTCATTTAAAATTGTGATTTTTTGCAATTTTTTTACTGTTACGGTATATATTTATTAGATTCCTATGGTTCCTTGTTGATTTGTGTATATATAAGTCATGTATTAGTCTAGGTTGGGAGAAATAATTCCTTTGGGATAGCTGTTTGATGCTTGGGTGCAGGTCACCTACCTGTGGGGATCATGAATACCCTTCCATTATGTGATCAAATTGGTTTAGTTCCAGGTTTTATGATAACATAGCTTGGTTCGTTACATAGTGGTATCAATGGGAGGTTTTTACCAAATAGTCCTTCTATTGAGATGTCTTTTAGACTAGAGATAGAATTTTCATAAATTTAGAGGTGTGATGTGATAAGTACATGGCCATATCTTGTACTGACGAAACATAAGTTACTATGGGATGTTAGGATATTTGTCTCTAGTGTTGGGTTTTGTTTTAAATCTAATTTTATGCATATGGGTTTTCTCGTTTGAACTATGATTTACTCTGTTTTATGACCTTTTCTTATTTTTTTAGAATTATGCCTCTAAGATATCTTCCATTAGTTTTTTTATAATGGTGCAACTGATTCTCCCCAAGGGAATCATCTAACTGATCAGAATATCATCAAGGCTATAGCGATGGAAGTTCTTATTGTTGATAATAATTTAAAATGTGTTCCTAATGTATTTTTTGAGGTATATCCAGAAGATTGTGGAGAGAAAGATCGAACATGGTAAATCTTCTGTGAGAAGACAATATCCTTTAAAGTAATTAATAAAACTCAAGAGTCATAGGACTAGGTAGATATGATTGATCAAATCTTCCACTTTTGGTGACACCTAAAAATATTAAGGGAATGTGTGTAGTGTTTAGGATCAAGGGTCCCGGTAAGTGGTGGAGCGATTCAATTTTCAAGGAAGACTGATATGTGGACTTTAATTAGAAGGGTTTTAAAACCGTTTTCTTATAAATATATTGTCTATAGTCACTGATATAGGAAAAATATTTTTTTCTCTCTTTGCAACAAGGAGAGAGTTTGGTGTCAGTGTACACCAATTAGTTTGTTGATCTTGTCCATTTTCTCAGATGTGGTGAATACTGACGAGATGATGGCTCAAAAGTACTTGTGGGATATTATGGGGGTTGTTTTGTGGTATTTTCAATGGAATATTTGGGTTATGTAGTGTGTGGGGTAGAGAGGTTGCTGTAGGTTGTCATGGAAAGGGAAAAGTTTATGGATAATGTGGGGTTGATGACTATGATAGTTCATTTTTTCCATTGTTATAGAGAAATTAAAAGGTAGATTTATATTATCTAGATATAGCATAGTGTATAACCTTGGGGTTTCACTCAAGGAATAAGTGTTCAATTATATTATGGTATTTCCAAAAAAAGTGATTTTATATATTTAGAATATTGGAAAAAATGATGAAAATCATAGGGACAGAGGGAAGAGAGGAACATAATCTAAGAAAAAAACAAGAAATAGAAAAATCCACAAATAATAATAAAGAAATGAAAAAAAAGAAGAGAGTAAGAATGAACATGGTATGATCTTAGTCGATACACCATCAAATACCCTTAATATATCTTCTATAGATGAATATCATCTCTCATCCCCACTCGATGCATGATCTATAACTCAGATGACACACCTCTATTACCTAAAAAGTTATCACATGAAAAAATAATTACATAAGTACTCATGCATTCTTCTAGATTAGAAAATAAATCACTCAACAGACTCACATTAACATCATGTTACCATGATCGGGTATGTTTTTACTCTCACCAAGTTCCCTTTTTTTCAGGGATTGTTTAAGTGATTCTATATATATTTTCTAAAGGATTCATTTTAATTTCATTCCATGAAGCATGGTTATATGTCGTGTAATGATTGATGGGTGAATTTTATGAAAAGGAATCATGTTGTGCCATGTTACATGATGTGATGAGTTTTACACATCGTGAGTTAATTAAATTTTGTATTTTAACCTCAGGAATCATGTTTTTCAATGTGTATGGACATCGGGGATTTTATGATGTGTAAATTAATTAAATGTTTTTTTATTTCCCAAGAAAATATTTTTAGTGTGTCATTTGGGTTTTGGTTGTCCATTTGGTTAACATTTCTCACTTTCTCATGTACGAAGGTTCATCTCTAGAGTTTTTTGGAGACATTGTTCCATCACAATAAATCTTTTCGGTGATCGATCATCATTGTGGTAACATTTCATCTCTCCAATAAAGTGACCTTTTCACTTCATCATTTCCATTGATCATGGTAGTTCCACTGAGTTATGTTATCATATTCATTGGTTTAAATTTTGGTTTCTTCATTTCTTCGTCCAGATCCTGTTTGTGATCTCATTCCGAAGGTCGTTCCATTATCGGTTGTGGGGAGGAAGGTGTTATTTCTTGAAGTATGTAGTGTTTCCTCTAATTTATCAAACATATTTTTCAATTGGATCAATTATAATATTTTTGCACTGGGTTCTAGGACCTTTGATGATGTTATAGAGTTTATGTTGGTGGTGGATCCTATTGTGGGTGTGTACAACTAGAGTTTCTAGGTAGGTGATTCTATCACTAGACTATGTTGATGAACCTTATTGTTATTTCTTTATAAAGTAATTTATAAAGGGAATTATCATGACTTATTTGTGTGTGTTGAAAATAGTTTCTAAAAAAATGTGTTTTCCCTGGCTATTGATAAATGGAAATAAAAAGGGTATTTTCATAGTGTTTAAATGGATGGTGAAATGGTTTTGAAATTATTTTTCAAGGTATTGAAATAAATTGTGAAAATTAGCACATGGGTTACCTTGGGTACTTAGGTAGATATTTTAGCTTGAGGCCATAATCCATTTTTGTGATTATCTCAAGGTTTTCTCCTAGGTATTTCCTCTATTTTCTTGGCCTCTTGTTCTAGGGAATATATATTGAAATCATTATAGGGTGGTAATATTCAGGGGGTATTCCTCAGCTACCTAGGCTTGTGTTCTAGAAACCCAATTATGCACATCATTGATTTTAGTATGAGTAGTTTTCTAGCCAAACATATTTTATTCATTGGTGTTTTGAATCCTATTATTCTATTATTGTTTTATAGTGCCTATATTTATATTTTATCCTTGATATGAATGTTAATTCTTGTAAAATATGATATATAAAATGTTCTTTGAAATTGATATAACATATTTTGTTTAGAACTGTAAAAAGGATAATTTTTACTATGTTTTCTATAAAAATACTTAACTGCTTATCATGCCATGTTTTTTTAAATGAGGAAATAGTTATTGTTATATAGAGACTAGTTATGGAACACCAAGGTGGGTTTTTTTTGAACCTATCAGCTCCCACCATGAACACCTCTTTAGTGGTGTGCAGAACTATGTATGTCATCCAAGGTAGGGAATGGAAAGAAATCATAGTGAGGTGCAGAGGTTTCATTTTATGTGATTTGGATAGATGGTGGTGAGATAGTGGGGGTTCATCCACACTATCACATGAAGTAGCTGTTTTTTGGTACATTTTATTTGGACTTGTCTCTTATATTTTTTTCTACATTTATAATCATTTTGTTTTGGATATTTTCTTACTATTATGGATTATATTTATTTTCATTCTATTTTTAGCTAATTTTCAATGTATATATATGGAATTTATTTGTTCAGTTTGGGAAAAATAATTCTTTCTTGGTTTTTTTCAATTCCTAGGTGATTTTCACCAGCATGTGGGGATCTGGAATTCCTTCCGAGTATGTGATAGAATGGGTCAGGTTCCATGTTTGAGGGAATCTTGGGTCATTGGTTACAAATTGGTATGAAAGGGATGGTTTACATAGGATTTGTTGCCTTGGGACGTCTGTCAGACTAGATATAAGTTTTTTGGGATGGTGGAGGAATATCGTGAAAAGTACTTTGCCATCCCTTATTGTGATGAGACTCGAGTTACCAAGGGACATTGGGAAATGTGTATCTAGTTTATGTTTATGATTTAAATCATAGTTTTTAACTATTGAGATTTTTGGTTTTAACTTATATTTACTTTATTTTCAGGTTGTTTCTTCTACTTTAGTGTGAAGTAGTATGCCTCTGAGACGTTTTACATGAGTTCCTCAGAAGGGTGCAGCTGATGATCCTCAAGGGAATCCGCTGATATATCAGAATCTCATCAAGGCTATAGTATGTGAAATTCATGTTATTGAACTTAATTTACCATGAGTTTAGAATGAATTTTTTGATGTACATATCAGAGCTGTAGGAGAGATAGATCGATCTTGGGAGTTCTTAAGTGATAATACACCATACATTATAAGAATGAATGAACCATAAGTGGTATATGACTTGTTTTATAAGATCGACCAAATCCTCAAATTTCTAGTGAAACCTGAGAATATCAAGGTAAAGTGTTCATAATTCAAGATAAAAGGTTTGTGGTTTGTGATGCTGGGATTCTATAGTCAAGGAAGATAGACATGTGGAATTGGATTGTAATAGTTTCAAAACACTATTATTATAAAAGATTTTTCCAAATTTGTTGATGCTGGAAAAATATCTGGAGTTACTCTCTTTGAAGTAGGTAGAGTCTTTGGTGTCGAAGTACACTAATAAATTTGTTGAGATTGTCCGTTTTTACCTGGATGTGGTGAATAATGACCGATTGAAGGCTTAGAATTACTTGTATTTGTTCAGAATAGATATCAGATCACTGGTATTTATGCCAGTGACTTTTATTTATATAGAGGCAGTAGATAGAGATATGATGGTAGATATGAATATTGTAGTAATGGTTTTCTTTTCTACCTCTTATATTCAATCTAATTGATGCTTCAGTAGTGATAATGGGAAGAAGACGAAGTTGCAAGATCATATGAGGACTGGTGTAGGTGGGTCTTAGCAACGAGACTCTTCTGCACCTTCTTTTACAACAATTAATGTGCCTCTATCATTCTATCAGTGTGGAAATGTATGACACGTATGATGTTCTTATCCTATGACTATAAATATGTTCAACATCTATAGACGTTTTGGTCACTTATAGTGATCCTTTCATGATATGACTATGAATCATTGTTATCAGGGTTCGTCAACTCCTTAGGATATTTTGGGGAAGTCAGACGCTTTGTGGACTAAAGGGATCTATCCATATGCATCTGTAGTGAAGCAATATAACACGGTAGATGAGTTTCTAGTGGAGGTCAATAAAGGTAAAAAAATGTGAGATTTATGAAAAGGGGTTTTAGTCTCATTTTTATTTCATAACGATAACTATTATGATGTTTTTCTGGGATTTTATCATTATTTGTCGGGATTTTTTTGACGTCGTCATTATTACTGATTTTCTAGTCACTCATTGAGATAAGGTTGATTTTTTTCTTTAGAGTGTTTCATTTCATATTGATAATAGGATCTCTCCTATGTTTTAAGGGGATTTTTACCTGAGTTCTGGTTGTGCCGGTCCTTCCCACCAAGAGCTCAGGATTTTTTTGTCAATTGTTGCGATAGAGTTCAATGATGTTTATTCTATTGTTGATCTTCCCATAATCCTTCTAGACTTTTCTAATGATTTCCGAGACTACTTATTTGGTGTTTCTCTAGAGAGAGGTAAATTTTATGATTGACCTAGCTCTAGGTACGCAGCCGATTTGGATTCCTTCTTATCATATGGCACCAGTATAGTTGAAATAGATTAAGATTAATTTGGATGATCTATTAGAAAGTAGTTTTTTGATCACTTGTTTTTCTCATTAGGTATCCCTTTTTATTTTTATCGAGATGGAAGATTGTTCACTTTGGTTGTATGTGGTCTATCAGATGATAAAACATGTAATAGTTAAGAATAAATACTTTTTACATGTTTTGATGGATTTTTTGGTCAATTAAATTAGGAAAAGTGGGTTTCATAGATTGATCATTGGTCTGGTTATCATCATCTTAGAGTTCATGAGTCTGATATACTGAAGATAGATTTCAGGAGATATTTCAACCATTATAAATATCTTGTGATACCTTTTGGTCTGACTAACATTCATAGGGTTTTTATGGATTTGATGAATCAGATATTCCATCAATATATTGACATTTGTTGGTAGTGTTTGTGGATTATATTTTTGTTTATTATAAATATGAGTGTGGGAATGAGCACCATTTGTGTTTGGTTATGGATATTCTAAAAAGTCACAATTTGTATGGAAATCATTGGAAATGTAGTTTTTGGAATCAATATGTTATGTTATTAGGGAACATAATTTCTGAATAGGGATTATCAATTGCTCCTAAAAAGGGTAATGTTGTCTTTTCATGGAGATAACCATGTAATGTCATTGAGATACATATATTCCTTGGTCTTTTTGGATACTACAGATGGGTTGATAATGATTTATCTAATATGGTGTCACCTATGATTGTTCTTACCAGGAAAGTAGTTAAATTCACATGGAATGCGAAGTGTCTGTCTTCTTTCGACAAACTGAAAAGACTTCTGACATTAGCTCTTATTTTGATCTTACCTGATCCAGGTAAGCAGTATGTGGTGTTTTGTGATGCTTGTGGTGCTTGTTTGGGATATGTACTTATACAGGATGACCATGTGGAAGCTTACATCTCTCATTAGATTTAAATGAATGAGAATAATTACCTTACTCATGAATTATATCTTATTATAGTTATGAATGCACTTAAATGTAGTCATACCTATCTCTTTGTGGAAAGGATCAAAGTCGTTTCTTATAATAAGAGATTGAGTTATAAAGATTCTCAAAAATACTTTAATCTCAAATATATATGAAGGGTATAATACATTCAGATATTTGACTTTGATATTGCCTACTCCTTGAGGAAATTGAATGTTGTTGAAGATTCTCTTAGCAGGAAAGTACCATCACTGGCTATTTTGGAGTTGATTAAAGATGGAATATAATGGGGATTTCACTTAGTTTTAAATGGATTCTTTGGAGTATGTTTCAGGTATGGTATTGACCAGTGTTCAGCTATTATCATCTCCCCTAGAGTCTATCTTTCATATTCTATAGTAGGATGATGAGTTTAGTAAAATTCAAGAAAGCCTTTATAGTGGGGAGACCATTTCTGGTTGGTCTCTCTCTATAGATGGGATTCTCCACAATGTGAATTAGGATTTCATCTAAGAATCTACGAGAATTTTAGTCTTGTTTAATTGTTAGATATCTTTATAGTTCATTCATACATGCACTATAAAGATGTAGTATGACATGATACGATGATTTTGGTGTCTTTTTATGAAGCATGGCATTACTGATTACGTATCTCACTGTTACACTTGTCTGTAGATAAAGTTAGATCACTTGAAACCCCCTAATTTTCTTCAACCTATTTTAGTGCCTGTTTTTAAATGGTATAAGGTATCCATTGATTTTCTTGTTGTATTACCACAGAATCCCTAAGGGAGGAATTATATCTATGATATTTTTGAACGGTTAATCTAGTCTTCTCATTTCATTAGGATCAATTATACCACTAAAGTTGAAGATCTGAGTATGTTGTATTAGAAAGAGATTTTGAGGTTATAAGGGTTTCCTTATTCCATTATTTCAGATAGAGATCCTAGGTTTACATTGAGATTCTGGAGGAGATTCCAAGAGGTGATGGGAACTTAGGTCATGTTGAGCATAGGTTTCCATCCAAATATAGATAGTCAGATGGAGCGAGGGATTATGATCCTGGATGATATACTTCATGTATGTTTCTTGGATTTAATTAGAACATGGGATATACATCTAGGACTAGTAGTGTTTGTTTATAATAAAAGACATCATTAATTAATCAAGATGCCTCCCTTTGATGCATTTTATGGTCACCTTTGTAGATCGCTGCTTTATTGGTATGGGGTGATGAAGTATCTTTGTTTAGACCAAGTTTGGTTTAGGAGATATCAGCGATGATTCAGGATGTTCATAGATGTTTGGTTACATCTAAGATTCAAAACTAATTGTATCTAGATCTGCGATGTCATCATTTGAATTTTTTTTTTGGTGACTGAGTTTTCATGAAATTTCCTCAAGAGTTGGATCACTATTTACATTGAAAACAAAAAACATTGGCGCTGAGATATCTTGGACCATTTGAGGTCACTAAGTGGCTCAATAATGTGGCTTATTAGTTAGCATTGCAAGTTCATATGTTAGGTATTCGTGATTTTTTCCGCATATTTCATCTTATGAAGTATCATCATGTAATGACCCAGAAATTTCAAAGAAATTATTTTTCTTAAATTCTTTGGAATTTTATGAGTCCGCAGTTTCTTGACAGCACCTGATTCCGAGGCCCGGTGTGCCCGGAATAATTTTCAGAAAATTTTGTTTGGGTATGTTTAGTGAATGTGATAGAGGGATTTATTATCCTTTGAACCAGTGCTAGGAATTGAAAACTAATGACACCAATGATCTCACAGTGCCGGTATTCGCCAAAGGGTGCCCTTACCGTAGTTGTGTTTGGTCAAGAGCAGGAGTTAATTTGTGGGGATTCTTTTTAAATCAAATAAAAATTATGTGTTACATAAATTCTTTTAAGGGGTGGTTATTTCCTCCAAAGAGGAGCGGGAGGTGGGTCCCACACCCCACATAACGTCACATGAGAGGATAATGTGTGGTGGGGCCCACACGAGCCCCTAACCCTTCAACTACCCCTTTAACTCCTTCAAAATCCTTTTAACTTTTGAACTCCCACATTATGGGGGAGCCTCTCCACCTCCCTCCCATTAATCGTGACAAATTAATTAATTAATTAATTCACTCAACTTTTTTAATTAATTTGAAATTTCTGTTATGGATAAAATAATAGCCTAAGATATTGTTTTTGGGTTGGAAAATGTTGTGTTGGTGGAGCCTTGGAGAATAGAGAGGGCCTTCTTCCCATGAAGAAAATTTACCCTCTCCAACGAAGAACACAAGTCCCTCGATCATCTTCTTCTTCATTATTCATCCTCTGCGTCAAAGGAGAACACACCGCCCGTGAGGAATGTCGCCAATGACAATGACTCTTCCTCCTATGTTGGAAGAATGACACCGTCTTCCACGACACTGTCTCCCGCGACACCGTCATCTGCGATGCCTATTTCCGCGACCACGTTCTATGCTGATTATGAGGTAGGGGTTATTGTATAATTACATATATGTGAATTATATACTCATACATGGGAGATTATATGTTGTATAATTATTTGAGCCTCTAACATGGTGGGTACAGGCTAACGAACAAGTCCGGACCCTTCGCCAATTTGTTCGTGATGCGTAGTTTGTTGGGTGACAGGTGAACGGAAGGTCAACGACATTTTGAGGTCGTCGCATTGATGTGAAAAACCATGGGATGCCATAGGTGCAGGAGGGAGGAAAAAAGGACCACCAGAACGACTCTAGTGGCCCGCAGAGAAGCTCGACCATGCGGGTCGCCGGTGTAGCGGCCGGCACTGGTCGGTCGCTTGGGGGCAGCGACACCCCTCGCGCGCTGCTGACGGAAGACCGTCTCGGCACCGGCCGTAGCGGCGGAGTGGAACCATCATCCGTGAGTTCTTGGAGGCATGTGTGTCACCAACTGCACCGCCGTTACAAAAACCGAGATGTCGCCCCCCCCCCCCCCCCCTCCCCCCCCCCCGCTCCTCGCTCAGACAGATGGCTGAGCCGCGGCCGGCCACCGGGCAGGGCACCCTGCACGCGGGCCGGGCCGCCTGCCGCGCGGGCCGGGCCGTCTGCCGCGCGGGCCGGGCCACCTGCCGCGTGGGCCCCAGCCTCCAGGGCAGGCCACACCCTACCAGGCCGGACCTAGTTCGGGCTGACCCAGGGCGGGTTGGGCCGGTTCGGACCGAACCCAGACCCCCTCTTCCGTTTACTTTTGTTTTCTCACTCATAACATGAGCTAAGAACCTCTGATCGACACACCGTCAGTTGAGTTATATTACATGTATCAATATGGTCGTTTTGATATATCACACTCAAGGTTTTGGTGATGTTTGGGTATGTCCAGGTTGGTTCTATTCTGAAGCCAACCGGGCCCTCGGAGCGGAAATGCTTATAACTCTCAAACTGGGCATCCGATTGACGCAGCTTCTATCGCGTTAGATTCTTTTTGATGAGACAGAACATCGGGATACATCAATATAGGCTTCATGATAGTTTATGTACCAGATATTTTTCTCGAGAAGCGTACCATCCTAGAATTTATCGTGCTGTGTATGTGAACCCTAGAGCTGGCTACGACTATAACAACGACTGTACCGGAATCCTACAAGGGTTCGGCAGCAATGAATATTGTACTGGGATCCTCCATGGGTTCGACGATGATTGATATTGTACTATAATCCTCCATGGGTTCGATAATGATGACTACTATTCTTGTATCCTGTGTGGGTCCGACAGTTTTGACCTCTGTTCTTGTATCCTATGTGGGTACGATAGAGAAGCAGGTCTTGTATCCTATGTGGGCCCGATAGCTTAGCTGGTCTCGTATCTTGGGTGGGTCTGATAGCTTAGATGAATCAGTGACTAAATATGTTAATCTCTATCCCTTTATGAAAGATGTGTACCTATGTGAGATGAATCTTGACATTCAATCATTATCATTTATGTGATTAACTTTACTCCCTGTGTGGACTGGGTAGTGTTTGGGCTCAACAGTTGGAGTCCGGCTGTGATTGTTAACTTAGGTATTTGTATAGGCATATACCTAAGTTGATTTGGTTGATACTTCATGATTATTCTTTTCTTTTGTGGTTTATCCTTCGTGGATTCTAGGACACCTTCATGGGTCTTAGGGTCCCTACCGAGTATTGTTATACTCAACCCTACACGGGCAACGCCCGCACTTCGTTGTGCTGGTTGTAGATGATGGACATCACTGATCGAGGTAGAGTATTGTGGAGCCATACGGTACCCAGAGGTGGACCACTTGGTGAGTGGTACACAGAGCGGACAAACAGACCTGAGGTGCTGAGGAGACCATCTATTCCCAGCCTTCAGGTGGGATTCCCGGAGGACGATTCAGTAGTTTCTGTTTACTTTTCTACAGCTGTACTTTACTATTGGGATTTTATTTCTGTCCCCTTTCGTTTTAGTAGTAAATTTTGTATTCAGTTATACTTATTTTTTTTTTCAGTTGTTGCCTCTACAGTTTGTGTTCAGAATGTGTGTGTGTTACCGGTTAAAAAGTCAATGAATTCCCTATGATCAGGATTACGCCTTTGGTGCTAGTCTCCAACCCCTGGCCTATGGAAGGCGGGCTTGGGGTAGTCACGACATGGACCCCGAGAACGAGTCGTGAAAAATCGGTATCAAAGGAAGGTTCTACCATAGAACTCAGGACTCTGATCATTCTTTTCTGTGAATTAATAGTTTTTAGAGTACTGAGTGTGGTTTTTAGTCCAGGGTGTCCAGTGTTGGTGAGGCGGCCTATATGTCCATACACCAGGACCCTGACCTCTGATTTCCGACTCACTGCACGAAAACTCTAATTGTGTGTGTGTTTCCTTGGAAATGTTTTCTTTGTGATTACATTATGTCATCTCCCCAGGTATATTGTTTAAACCGTGGCACACCTGTTTCTTTTCAGGATGGCACCACAAAGGCTATCAGCAAGGGTTCCGAGTCTCATACGAGATGGTAGCCCATCGAGCGATGAGGCCTCAGTGCAGCGCCCCATCACGGTGGAGGTACCAGTGGCAGCTCTACCCGCTGGACCACCGATACCACCAGCCCTAGCAGCCGAGATCTCACACTGCCTAAGTGTGTTGCATGAGTTCCAGTGCCAGATGCCACCCAGGTTTCGGGAGAGACAAACCCACATGCAGCTGAGGATTGGTTGGAGGGTGTCGTAAGACTTATCAGATTGGTAGGAACACCAACCGACCTTATGGTGATCCTTGCCGTGAGTTTCCTGCACGCAGAAGCAGGTAGATGGTGGATCCTGATGCTCCAGGTGCATGACGAGGACTCATTACTTTGCATAGACTTCGAGAGACTCTTTTTCTCATAGTTTCTTCCAGCCACCCGTCATGCGGTGCAGATTTAGGAGTTACTTTATCTGCTGGAGGGTAGCATGAAAGTAGCTTAGTACATAGTATGGTTCACCGACCTCTCACGCTACTCCACAGATATGGTACGGGGCCCGTCCTTCAGGTCCTGGACCATCGAGCAGGGTCTCAAGCATGAGATCAGGGCTTCGTCAATTCCCCTCAGCATCCCGACATAGGCGGGGGTGCTCGAGAGAGCCCTTCTAGTGGAGAGTTTTCTTGTTGAGTAGTCACCAGTGATGAGACCCTTCATAGGATGACACATAGCGGAGTCTTCTGCAGCCAGTAAAAGGCAGTTGAAACAGAGGTCCAAGAAGATAAGGCCATTAGGAGAGCAACCTCAGGATTCTGGTTCGGTTGTGAGGGCCACACGAAAAAGAGTATCCATTTGAGAATTAGTTAGTGCTATGCATGCGGCGGGCATAAACACATGGCTCATGACTACCCAACCTGCCATGCAGCTGAGGAGCAACCATTAGAGGGACCTCCCAGGAAGAGGCAGAGGTTCGACCATGGTGGTCCTCTAGGAGCAGGCGGATGTGGTAGAGGAGATGGATGAGCAGCGGGTGGTGGACCACGTTTCGAGGTACTACCACCACCATGACCAGAAGGTCCACCCCGACCACAAAGAGCTAGCAGACAGAGGCGGTCTCAGCTCCAGGAAGTCGAGGCCTACGACCACGGAACAACTAAGATGAATCGAGTTACTATCTTTGTATACTCCCCCATTGCTACAGTACTTATAAACATAGGTGAGAGTCATTCTTTTAATGTCATTGCCCTTGTTCGGAGCTTGGAGATTTCTACAGAGCCGTTGGATTGATCCTTACAGCTAGAGACTCCTACGAGAGTAGATTTGATGATTACACACATGTGTAGGTAGTGTAAGATTACTCTAGGAGGCGAGAGATTCAGTTGGGATATTCTTGTAGCGATGTCGAGGCCTTACGATGTCATCTTGGGTATGGACTGTTTATCCACGTTTCATGCTCAGATTGACTATATTAGGTGCAAAGTGCGGTGTATCAACACGAATGGGACCAGGTTCACCTTCAATGGTGAGAAGGGAACCATTGCAGCGTAATCCGGACTTACGCAGAGGAGGGGGCAGCTGATCACACATCAATTAGATAGTATAATCCTCAGATCAGTTGATGTATGGAGTTTGGGTTTTCTTGTTGTGGTGGATCAATATGCGGATGTTTTTCCTGACGACATTCCAGGAATACCTCCACACAAGGAGGTAGACTTATACATTGACATGTACTCTAGGACAACACCCATATATACTCCAGCATATCATATGGCTCTTGTTGTGCTTCGTGAGCTGCGGGTACAGCTAGAAGACTTGCATGGGAAGGGATTTATCTGACCCAGTGTTTCACCCTGGGCATCACTAATTCTGATTTCCAAGAAGGCGGATGGGATCTTGTGACTGTGTGTCCACTACCGTCGCCTGAATCAGGTGACCATGAAGAACAAGTACCCACTTCGGAGTATTGATGACCACTTTGATCAGCTCAAGGGAGCACGATGGTTCTCAAAAATAGACCTTCACCTAGGCTATCACTAACTCAGAGTTCGATATGAGGATGTGAAAAAGATGGCCTTCAGGTGTCGGTATGGCCACTAGGAGTTCGTGGTTATTCCATTTGGCGTAACCAATGATATAGTAGTGTTCGTGATCCTCATGAAATAGATCTTCCATCATTACCTCGATCGATTTGTTGTATCCTCATCGACGACATATTGATTTACTCGACTACTGAGCAGGATCACGTCTAACATTTGCGAGTAGTACTGGACACACTCCGAGATCACCAGCTTTATGGTAAGCTCTCGATGTGCCAATTCTGGATCAGAGAGGTTCACTTCTTGGGACACTTCTACTCGGAGGTTGGAATTGCAGCAGATCCAGTGAAGATCGATGCAGCACTTGCTTGGGAGCCACCCATGAGTGTGACTGACGTGCAGAGTTTTTTGGGTATGGATGGATACTATCAGAGATTTGTTCCATACTTCTCTAGAGTTAAAGCACCACATTCAGATTTTATGAAGAAGGGGAAACCCTTCATGTGTCCAAATAGATTCCAGCAGAGCTTTCAAGAGATGAGGTAGAGGTTGACCAGTGCGCCCATCATGAGTCCACCAGAGGAGGGCGTAGGGTATGTAGTATACTGCGACACATCAGGGACCGGACTCGGGTGTGTCCTGATGTAAAAGTGAGCAGTGATCATGTATGGTTTACGGTAGTTGAGACAGGACAAGCATAACTAAGCTACCCATGACCTGGAGTTAGTAGTAGTGGTCTTCGCCTTGAAGATGTGGCCGCACTATCAGATAGGAGAGAGTTTTAGAGTCTACTCTGACCACTAGAGTCTCAGGTGAATCTTTTCCCAGAAGGACCTGAACCTAAGAAAATGGTGATGAATTGAGTTCCTCTAGGACAATGAATTCGAGATAGTCTATACTCCTAGTAAGGGGAATGTTTTAGCATATGATTTCAGCAGGAGATTGGGCATTCTGCTGCTAGGAGAGGCGACAGAGCAGCTGGCCACGTTGCAGATATCCTTTGTGGATAGAGATGGATCAACCTTTCTACAGTCTCTCACATTCACTCCTCCACTTATTCAGTGATTCAGAGAGGCACAACATCGGGACATTGACTGTGAGACGTGACATGCTCTGATTTCCTTAGGGTAGGCACCTAATGGGTTTTCTGATGTTGGGGAGCACATCATTCTCTTCAGACTACGTACCATGGTACCAGATTCATTACAGAAGAATGTGTTGATGGAGTTTCAAACTTCCCCTCTAGCGGTACATCAAGGAGTGGCAAGGATATATTAGGACCTCATAGGATAGCACTGGTGGCCAGGTATGAAGAAGGCGGTAGCAGAGTTTGTATCATGGTGTATCACTTTTCATTAGGTGAAGGAAGAGTACTAGGTACCAGCAGGCTTGGTATAGCCCTTAGAGGTTTATAGTGGAAGTGGGATGGGATATCCACTGATTTCGTGATGGGAATTCCACATACAACCAGAGGGCATGACTCTATCTAGGTGATCGTTGACCGAATCACCAAGTTGGACCACTTCATACCGATCAGAGAGCAGGGCTCAATAGAGAGCTTGGGACGCCTCTACATTCAGGAGATTGCACGTCATCAAGGTGTGCCATCGACTATCGTCTCTGATCGAGATTCTCGTTTCACTTCCCGGCTATAGAAGAGGTTACATGAGGCTTTTGGCACACAACTTCACTTAAGCACAACCTTCAATCCTCATAAAGATGGTCAGACTGAGAGGACCATTCAAACTCTTGAGGAAATGCTCCGTGCATGTGTCCTTGACATTGGTCACAGTTTGGAGGACCACTTACCCTTGGTGGAGCTTGCGTACAACAAAAACCACCACTCCAACATTGGGATGACACCTTACGAGGCACCGTACGACCGACCTTGCAGATCACCTCTTTGTCATACTGACCCAGGGGAGTCCGCACTTGTTGGACTAGCGATGGTGTAGGCTATGACAGAGAAGGTTAAGATTATCCAGGAGTAGATGAAGACTCCACATAGCAGACAGAAGTCCTATCTGATAGGAGACAGAGACCACTGGAGTTCGATGATGGTGACCACGTCTTTCGACGGGTCTCACCTCGATGAGGTCTACAGAGATTTAGCCAAGGCAACATGTTATCTCCACGTTTTATCGGGTCGTTCAAGGTCCTCAGCAGGGTAGGTGGGGTGGCTTACTGCCTGCCCATTCCACCTCAGTTGCACCGGGTGCACGTCATCTTCCATGTATTTCAGCTAAGAAGATACGTGCACGTCCCGTCCCACATCATCGACCACAGGGAGCTGGTCATCGATGATAGGGTGAAATTCATGGAGGTTCCAGGGGATATTGAGGAATGATAAGAGCGGGTCCTATGTGGATGGTCAATTCCTCTAGTGCACGTTCGCTGGCAGCACGGGAACCTCAAGGATATCACATGGGAGCGTGAGGCTCAAATGTGTGCTCAGTAACCTCTTTTGTTTCAATAGTGTGTGTTGTAGCAATATGAGGACGTAAAACCCTGAGTTATGGGTAATGTAAAGACCTGTAAATCACAAGGAATTTTTTTTCGTAAATTCTTTAGAATTTTACGAGTCTACAGTTTTTTACGGCACCTGATTCCAAGGCCCGGTGTGCCCGGAATAATTTTCTGAGGTTTTTTTCGGGTACATTGAATGTGAGATTGAGATTTTATGTCTTTTGAACCGGTGCTCGGAATTGAAATCCAAGGACAATGATGAACTCACAGTGCCGGTATCCATCTAAGGGGACCTTTACCGCAGTTGCGTTTGGTCGAGAGCGGATGTTAATTTTTGGGGATTCATTTTAAATCAAATAAAAATTATGTGTTACATAATTTTTATTAAGGGGTTTTTATTTCCTTAAAAGACGAGTTGGAGGTGGGGACCACACCCCACAAAACCTCTGATGAGAGGATAATGTGGTGTTGGCCCACAAAAGCCCCTAACACTTCAACTCCCCTTTAAATCCTTGAAACCCCTTTTAACTTTTGAACTCCCCCATTCTGGTGGAGCCTCTCCACGTCCCTCCCCTTCATTGTGCCAACATAATTAATTAATTAATTAGCTCCAATTTTTTATTTAATACGAAATTCATTTTAGGGATAAAATAATAGCCTGAGATATTATTTTTGAATTGGCACATGTTGTGTTGGTGGAGCCTTGGAGAATAGAGAGGGCCTTCTACCCACAAAGAACATTTACCCTCTCCAATGAAAAACATAGGGCCCTCGATAATCTTCTTCTTCATTCTTCTTCCTCTACGTCAAGGGTGAAGAAACCACCTTTTAGGAATGCCACCAATGAAAATGAATCATCCTCAGACGTTTATGGAATGACACCATCTTCCGCGACACCGTCTCCCATGACACCGTCATCCGCGACGTCGATTTCCATGACCATGTTCAATGTCGATTACGAGGTATGTGGTTTTGTATAATTTTATATATGTGAATTATACCATTGTACTTTGGCGATTATATGTTGGATAATTTTTTGTGCCTCTAATGTGGTGGGTACGGGAAAACAAACAAGTCCAGACCCTCCGCCAATTTGTTCATGATGCGTGGTTTGTTGGGCGACGGGTGAATGGAAGGGAAAAAAAGTTTTGAGGCTGTCACAGTGAAGGGTTGGACCCTAGGAGGCCTTAGGTGTAGGCGGGACGCAAAACGGACCACTATAATGACTCTAGTGGACCACAGAAAAGCGTGGTGGTGTCGGTGACCTGAGGCGGCGGCCGGCCGCAGCGCCCCTCGTGCACTGTCGGCGGAAGATAGCCACAACACCGGTCGTGGCGGCGGAGCAGAACCCACATCTGTGGGTTCCGAGAGTCACGGGGGTGCCATCTATCACCGCCGTTAAAAAAACATAGGGGCCACGCCCTCCCGCTCTGCGCTCGGCCAGCTGGTCGATCCGCAGCTGACCACCGGGCTGAGCCACCTGTGCACGGGCCGGTCCGCCTGCCGCGCGGGCCGAGCCGCACTCACGTGGGCCGAGCCACAGCCTCCAGGACGAGTTACGCCATACTGGGCAAGAACCGGACCCAGCTCAGGTCGACTTGGTTCGGACCGACCCTGGGCAGTTTTGGCGGGGTCGGACCGGACCCAGACCCCCTCATCAGTTTACTTTATGTTTTTCGCTCATAACATGAGTTACATACCTCCAATAGACACAATGTCAGTTGAGTTTGATTCCTTGGATCGAGAAGGTGGATTTGGTATATGACACTCAAGGTTTTATAGATGTTTCGATATGGTCAGGTTAGTTCGATTCCCAAACCAATCGGGCCCTTAGAGCGGAAACACTTATAACTCTCAAACCGGGCATCAGATTAATGTGCCTTTTTTTTGTGTTGGGTTCCTATTAATGAGACAGAACTTAAGAATACATCTACTATAGACATAGTGAGAGTTTATTTATCAAACACATTGCTTGAGGAGCTGACCCTTCCGGAATCGAATGTGCTGTGTGCGGGAACCCTAGAGCTGGCTGTGATTGCGACGACTACTGTACCTAAATCCTATGTGGGTTCAGCAATGACAATTATTATACTGGGATCCTTAGTGGGTTTGACGATGATGGATATTGTGCCGGAATTCTCTGTGGGTTTGAAAGTGATTACTACTATTCGTGTATCTTGTGTGGGTCTGACAGTTTTGACCTTTGTTCTTGTATCCTGTGTGGGTCCAACATAGATGGTGGTCTTGTAACCTATTTGGGTTGGACATATTCGCTATTATAGTATCATGTGTTGGTCAGAAAACATAGATGAATTAATGACTACATCTGATCATCTCTATCGCTATATGAAAGATGGCTACCTATGGGATCTGAGTCTTGACTTTCAATCATTATCATCGATGTGATTGACATTACTTCCTGTGTGGACTGAGTTGTGTTTGGGCTCGAGAGTTGGAGCCGGGCTGTGATTGATAGCTTAGGTATATGTATGGGCATATACCTAAGTAGAGTTGTTTTATACTTCATGATTTTATCTTTATTCTATGGTTTATCCTTCGTGGATTCTAGGAGACTTTCAGGGGTCTCGGGGTCTCTACTGAGCATTGTTATACTCAACCCTGCATGGGCAACGCCCGCACATAGTTGTGTTGGTTGCAGACGACGAACAACACTGATCGAGGTCGATTATTGTGGAGCTAGACCACACCCAGAGGTGGACCACTTCACGAGAGGTACACGGATTGGACGGACGGACCTGGGGTTCTAGGGTGGCCATCTGTACACACCCTTCAGGTGGGGTTCCCAGAGGACGACTCAGTAGTTTCTGTTTAGTTTTCTGAATTTGTACTTTACTGTTGGGCTTGTATTTTTGGCCCCTTTCCTTTTAGCACTTACTTTGGTATTCAGTTCTACATAGTGTTTATTTTCAATTGTTACCTCTACTGCTTGTGTTCGGACTGTGTGTGTTGCAGGTTAAAAATGAAATGACTTCCATTTTATTGTGATTACGCCTTTCATGCTAGTCGCCTTCCCCTGGCCTAGGGAAGGTGGGCTTGGGGTAGTCACGTCACGGGCCCCAAGAATGGGTCATGACACATCATGATCCCACTCATGTTCTGAATAATGAATAAATTTAGTTAAATCTAGATGATTATATTTTGAAAAAACTAGTTGAGATCGTTGACTCTCAAGTGAATGTATTCCATGGGAAGTTGATTTCATTGGTTAATGTTTTATGGAATCATGGATCAAATTTTCGTGAGACTTTGGAACACTATTTGTTGATTATGGTGTAGTATCTTGGTCTTTTTCTAGGGATAACATCATCCACCTGAGTTCCTGGGGATTTAAATTCTTTATGGTGGGGAGTTTGTAACATCCCATTACCTTGATCGGGTACGTTTTTACCCCTCTCCCTATGTTCCATTTTTTGGCGTGGAGAATTTAAGTGTTTCATTCTATATTTTCTACAGTTTTTGGGAGAATTTTATGTCGTGTAACATGGTTACATTCCATGTGATAGTTTCTAGGTGCATGATGCGAAAAAGATTCACATTGTGAAACATTACACGATGCAGTGAGTTTTTTTATGTCCTGATTTAAATAAAAATTTGATTCTAAATCAAGGTGATAGGTTTTCTTAGAATTTTTGGAAATCTTGGATTTCATGAGGTATAATGTAATTACACATTGTTTAATTTCCCAAGAAGGTATTTTTAGGGCATGATTCAGGTTTTGGTTGTCCATTCGACCACTAGTTCTCCCTTTCTATCTTCTGAAGGATTGTGTTTGAGGATTTTTGGACACATAGTTCCATCCCTATTTATTAATTTGGTGTTCGATCTTCATTAATTTTTTTTTGCATCTCTCTGATTATGTGACCTCTTTACTTATTCATTTCTATTGATCGTGGTCGTTCCCTTGAGTTGCATTATCGTATTTGATGGTATGAATTGGTGTTTATTTGAGTCCTCTTTCATATCTATTTTGAAATTACCATCCATAAGTTGATCCACTATTGTTTGTACTGTGGTGGGTGTTCCTTGTTGATCTATGTGGTGTTTATTCTTTTATATCGACCCTCTTTCCAAATTGGATAAATTATGATACATTTTGACGGGGTTTTATGTCCTTCGTTGACATTATTGATTTTTCAATATTCATGGATCCCATTGAGGGCCTGTGTGACCTGAGTTTGAATGTAAAACATTATTTCTCTAGACTATGTTTATTTAACTTATTGTTCATGATTTATAAACAGAATTATACATGGAATTGGCATGAATGTTTTGTGTGCGTTGAAAATATTTTTTAAAGTAAAATGGTTTTATTCTGGTAGTTGATAAATGGAAAGAAATTGGGTATTTTCTAAGCATTGAAACGAATGGTAAAATGGTTTTGAAATATTTTTTCAAATAATTGGAATGAATTGTGAAAATGATTACATGGGTTTCCATGGTTACTTAGGTGGAATGTTTATCTTGATTCCATTATCCATTTTTTTAATATCAGGCGGTTTTCTCATGAGACATACATATATTTCATAGTATTATAGATCTAGGGTACTAATATTGACATCATTAGGGTTGGTTAACTCATGGGGTATGAGTAGTCTACTAATGTGGCATGTTGTATACTTTGGTGTTGTGATACTTGTGATGCTACTATTTTTTTGTATTGTATGGATTTATTTTTTAGCCTCAATATTAATATTTATTCCCGTGAAAGATGACATGTAAAATGTGATTTGAAATTGATATACCTAATTTTTTTATAATTGTGAAAAATAGAAATGTTTAACATGTTTTCTATAAAACTGATTTACCACATATCGTGCCATGTTTAATTTTAAATTGTGTATACATGATTTTTTATATAGTGACTGGTTATGGAAATCCTAGGAAGGATCTTATTGAGACTATTAGATCACCCCCAGCATACCTCTTCGGTGGTGTATTGGCCTATCTATGTCTTCCAATACAGGGAAATGTAAGGCATTGTAGTGAGGCAGAGAGGTTGTGCGTCAGCTAATTTGGGTAGTTGGTGGTGATAATGTGGGGTTCTTCTATACTATCACCTGGAGTATCTATTTTTTTCTCCATTTTAGTTGGACATGTCTTTTAGATATTTTAGATACTTTTATATTCATTTTGTTTCTATTGTTTTCTTACAGTTTAGGAATATATTTATTAGGGTTCTATTGTTCTTTATTTCTCTATGTATATATATGGCCTGTGTTTTTTTAGGTTGTGATAAATCATTCCTTTTTTGTGTTTTTTCGATGCCTGGGTGCTTATCACCAACCCGTGGGGATCGGGAATACCCTTTGGATATGTGATGAATTGGGTTGGGTGCCATGTTTGAGGGTTACACAGGTGGGTTTGTTACAAAATTGTTATTAAATGTATGTTTTCTCTTAAGAGCTCTTATCTTGGGACGTCTATAATACTAGAGATAAGATTTTTTTGATATGTACCTTGACATATCTTATCATTATATGTCTCAAATTACCATGTAATGTTAGGATATGTGTCTCTAGTGTTGAGTTCTGTTTTATATATTAGTTTCTACTTATGTGTTTTTTGGTTTTAACTAAAATTTACATTATTTTCTTGTCATTTCATATGTTTCGGTGTACAGTAGTATGTCTCTATAATGACTTTCATATGTTCCTCAAGAGGGTGTATCTGATTTTCCTCAATGGAATCCTCAAATAAATCAAAATCTCATCAATCCTATAGTATATTCAGTTCCTGTTGTTGGTCATCACATACCATGAGTTCAGAATGCAGTTATTGAGGTACATCCAGGATCTAGAGAAAAAAGAGATTGTTGTCACGAATTCTTGCATGAGAATCCACCATCCTTTAATAAACTGAATGATCCTCAAGAGTTAAAGGACTATATGGATATGATTGACCAAACCTTCAACATTCTGGTGACCCCTGAGAATATCATGGTAAAGTTTGTATCATTCAGGCTCAAGGGTTCTAGAAAGAGATGGTGGGATTTCATATTCTAGGAAGACATACATGATGGTGTGGATAGGAAGGGTTTCAAAACCCTATTCTTCCAACAGTTTTGTCTAGAGTTTTTGATGCCTGAAACATATTTGGATTTCCTCTATTTTTAGCAGGGATAGAAATCGGTGTCAGCATAAACCAATTTGTTTGTTTAGAATGTTCGATTTTCTTTAGATTTAGTGAAGAATAAAAAGATGAAGGCTCAAAAGTGTCTAATGGTTTTGTGATTGGATATTAAATCATAGATATTTATGTTAAAACTATCTACCTATGTGGAGATAATAGATAAATCTATGATGTCATAGATGAATATGGTAGGCAAGGTTGTTTTTCTATCTCTTATCTTCCATCTAGTAGAAGCTTCTGTAGAACACATGGGAAGAAGAGTAATTTGAGTGATCATCGTACGAGTTGTAAAGGTTGTTCACAACAAAGAGCCTCCTTTACACCACCTTCTAATGTTTAAATGTGCCTCTCACTTTCTATTAGTTTGGTATGTTCAGACACAGAAGATGTACTTGTCTTATGCCCTTGAAGACATGCAACAGATTGGGATGCATTGTTCACTTAAAGTAGTTTTTTTATGTAATCACTAGACCTCATTATGATCAATGTTTATCATATCCAAGTTCTAATACAAGAATGTCAGATGCTTCATGGAAAAAATGTCTACAGCTAGAGGCCTCATAAAGGTATCAATTTCACATAGTAGATGAGTTTCATGTTGTGCTCTATACAGGTCAATCATCAGTGAGAAGTAATATCTTTATTGCATCTTTCGTAGGAATTTATTTATTTGATATTTGTACCTCCCACTCATTTATATCTACAATTTTTGTTGATATTATTAAACTTACAATGGAACTTGTGTCATTTTTTATGGAGATTGTGACACATATTGGTAACAGGAATGAGCATGGGTTTTAGTGTCCTTCGTGTTTGTTAATGATAAATGATACCGATTTGTTCTAGGATTTTCTCATTCTAGATCTGGATCTATTTAACTTCATCATCATTATGGATTGGTTAATCTCTCTTTGAGATATGGTTTATTGTTATCATTGGCATTTTTCATTTTTTATTATGGGTGATGCCATGTGCTTTATGTGGATTGGGACCCGATTCCTGGTGGTCCACATCCTTTCCACCCAAGACCCATGTGTTTTGTCTTTTGTTGCAATTGATTACGATGAAATTTCTTATGTTTTCCATCTATCCTTTGTCATTGAAACTTTTCTAACATTTTCTTATTATTCCTCTACAGAGAGAGGTATATTTTACGATTGACCTAGTTTCCGGTATGAAGATGATATCTATAACTTTTTATCATATTGAACCAAAAGATCTGAAATAGCCTAAGAGTAAGTAGGATGAAATATTAGAAAACTGATTCGTTTTCCCTAGTGTATTTCCTTGGTAATCCCCTATTCTCTTTTCCTAGAATTTTGATGGTTCACTTCAACTGTGTGTGGACTATTGGAAGTTGAACAAGGAAAATGGTAAGAAAAAATATCATTTTCCTCATTTCGATGATTTTTTTATCAGTTAAAGTGGTAAAAGTGGTTTTCAGAGATTAATCATTAATTTGGTTAACATCAGTTCGGAGTTTGGGAGTCTGATATACAAATTTAGCTTTCAAGAGAAGGTGTGGACATTATGAATATCTTGTGATACCTTATGGACTGACAAACACTCCTGTAGTTTTTAGGGATTTGATTAATCATATGTTCAATCAAAATCATTAAATTTTTTTGGTAGTGTTCATGGATGATATTATGGTTAATTTGAAATATGTACATTAGCATGAGCACCATCTGAATTTTGTTCCAGAAATTCTGAGAAGTCACTATTTGTATGGAAATATTTAGAAATGTAGTTTCTAGATTCAAGAAGTGATATTCCTAGGGAACATAATTTCTGAAAATGGATTATCAATTGCTCCTTAAAAGGAGAAGACTATATTGTATTGGGGATAACCACATAATTTCATTGAGATATAGAGAGTCATTTTTCATTCTAGATACTACCGACAATTTTCTAATGATTTCTCTAAGATGACATCACCATTAACTTATCTTACTAAGAAATTGGTGGAATTCACATGGGATGCAATGTGTCAGTATTATTTTGAAAAACTGAAAATAATCATGACTTCAGCTCTTATTTTGATATTACCATAGTCCAATAAGGGGCACATAGTGCTCTGTGATGCTTTTAGTGTTGGTTTGTGGTGTTTACTTATGAAGGATAACCATGAGATAAATTATGGTTCATTTCATCTTCATCCACATTAGATGAATTACCCCACTCAAATTTTACAGCATGTTTCATTTATACATGCACTTAAATTTTGGTGGTAATATCATTTTGGGGAATATTTCATAGTCTGTTCTGATAATAAGATTTTGAGTTATATCTTTTCTCAGAAAGACATGAGTCTCCGACTGATGTGATGTAAATAATACATTCATAAGTTTTACATCGATATCACCTACGCACTAGGGAATGGGAATGTTGCTGCTGACACTCTTAGTAGGAGAGTGCCATTATCAGCTCTTTTTGAATCGAAATAAGTGTGTAACCTTATATGTTTTTTTCTCTATATCACTTGGATGCGTAGAAGTATGTTTCAGGTGTGTTTTCGACCAATGTTCAGCTATAATAATCTATTATGGAGTCTAATTTATATAGTTAGAAACAGTAATATACGTTTAGAAAAATTTGAGAAATCTTTTATGGTGGGGATACCATTTCTTGTTGGTCTCTCTCAACAAATGGTATGCTTAAATTTGGGAATCATGTTGTTGTCCCAACATCTATGAGGAGTTTATTCTTGTTTAATTATCACAACTCCTCATAGTTCATTCCACCAGGCACTATGAAGATGTATTATGACATGAGATGGCCATTTTGGTTTTCAATTATGAAGCGTGACATTGAAGATTATTTGACCAATTGTTACACCTATTAATGGATAAATGTAGAGCACTTGAAACCCTCTGGTTTTCTTCAGTATTTTCTTGTGATGATTTGGAAATGGGATGAGGTATCCATGGATTTTGATGTTGGATTACCATGGACACTTCAAGGGAGGAATACTATCTAGGATGTTTATTATCAAGTAACAAAGTATAACCATTTCATTCTAATCAAGGATGAAACTATGGATGATGATCTTGGTATGATATATGTTCAAGAGACTCTGAGGTTATGTGGGATTCACACTGTCGTTATTTCAGATAGGGATCTTAGGTTTTCCTTTAGGTTTTGGAGGAGTCTCTATGAAGCGTTGGGAACTCATATCTAGTTGAGAAAAACATAAAATACATTTACAGATGGTCAGATAGAGTTAGATATTATGATCCTATAGGATATGCTTCGTGCCTATATCTTGGATTTTGATCGCTCATGGGATTGCCATATGGTCCTTGATGAGTTTCTTTATAAAAACAATCATCCCTCATCAATCAGAATGGATCCCTTTTAGGAATTGTATGGTTGTATATGAAGATCACCTCTTTGTTGGGATTAAGTGGTAGAAGTAGCATTCTTTGGACCATGTTTGGTTGAAGATATGTCAAAGAATATTCAAGATGTGCATCGACTTCTAGTTAAAACCTATAATCGATAGAAATTTTATGTGGATCAGTGGTTTCATCCTTTATATTTTTCTATGGGAGACAGGGATTACTTGAAATTTTCTCCTCGATTGGGTCACTATCAGTTTGGAAAATAGGGAATGTTGGTTTTGAGATATGTTGTACTGCTTGATTTCAATGAGAGGCTCAAGAAGTTTTCTTATAAATTAGCATTTTTTGTTCAGTTGATAGGCATTCATGATTATTTCAACATATCATAGCTCAGGAAGAATCATCCCGAACCCGCTCAAATTATTAGTTGGGAATAAATTGTGTTTAATACAGATTTTTTTGTTTTGGAAAACCCAGCTGATACCATTGATTCTCAAGTGAAAGTATTGTGTGGGATTTCGATTCTGGTGGTTAGAGTTTTATGGTAACTTGGGTGAGTTCCTCATGAGACTTCAGAACATGATTAATTTATGAGGGACCAAGGCCCTATATTTTTATAGGGATCGAATCATCCACACAACGTCCCAAGGATGGAAATTATTTTTGGTGGGGAGATTGTAAAATATCATTTCTTTGATAGGGTATGTTTTTTACTCTATCAAAGTTCCCTTTTTGGTGTGCAGTTTTTAGGTGTTGTTTTCTGCATTTTATGTAGGCTGTAAGAGAATTTCATAACATGTTACTAGGTTACCCAACATGTACTAGTGAATGGGTTTATGCCATGAAAGGATTCATGCTGTAAAATTTTACATGATGTGATGAGTTTTGACACATCGTGAGTTAATTTGATATCAGATTTTAACCTATGGTGATGGGTTTTTTTGGAATATTTTGACATCATTGATTTCACGACATGTAAATTAATTACACATCTTGTAATTCCCCGAGCAACGATTTTACAGAATTGTTATGGTTTTTGGTGTCCATTCGGCTACCATTTCCCCCTTTATCTTGACCGAGTGTTCATATTCGGTGATTTTTGGAGAAACTATTCCATCCCCATCAATTCATCAATCGTTCGATCTTTATTGTGGATATGGTTCATCTCTCCAATTAAGATACCTTTCAGCTTCATCGTTTTCATTGATCATGGTATCACCCGTGACTTGTGTTATCGTATTTGTTGGTCTGAAATGTTGTTTATTTTAGAATTATTCCATATATATTTTGTGATAACATTCTAGAGGTTGTTCCTTTGTTGGTTATGGTAAGGTGGGTGATCTTTCATAGGTTATGTGGTGTTTCCCATTCTCCACTGACACAGTTTCTCAATTTGATCAATAATAATATTTTTGACTTGCTTCTAGGGCCTTTGATGACAACATTGAGTTTTCATTGTTGGTGGATCATATTGCAAGAATGTGTGATCTATGTTTCAAAGTAGGTGGTTGTGTCTCTTTCCTATGTTGATGAACCTCATTGTTCCTAATTTATAAGATAATTTATACATGGAATGTGTGTAACTGTTTTGTGTATGATGACAGTAATTTTTAAATAAATGTTATTTTCCCCAAGTTTTTGATAAATGGAATGCAAATGGGTATTTTCCAATCAATGATATGGATGGTGAAATATTTATGATGATATTGTTGTTTTGTATTGCTTGGATATTTATTTTAACCTTGATATGCATGTTTATTCTTGTGACATATGATATGGAAATTGTGATTTGAAATTGATATAAATTCTTTTATTTTAGAACTGTGAAAAAAGGGAAATGTTTACGATGTTTTCTATAAAAATGTTTTACTACTTATCATGTCATATTTTATTTTAAAATGAGCATAGAGGAATTGTTATACATATACTTGTTATAGAATACCTAGGCGGGATCCTATATATATTTTAGCTAACACCCAATAAACCTATTCGGTGGTGTGAATACCTATATATATCTTCCAATGAAGGGAAAAAAAGTGTTGTAGTAAGGCAGTGAGAATTCATGTCAGCTAAGTTAGGTAGTTGGTGGTGAGATGGTGGGGGTTTTTCCACACTATCGCATGAAGTAGTTGTTTAGTTATTTTCCATTGCATTTGGAATTTTCTACTAAATATTTTGACTACTTATAGAATTGTTTTTTCCCTGATATTTTCTTACAAGTATGACATATATTTATTAGCCTTTTGGTTTTCCTTCATACTTCATGTATATATATTTCATGTGTTTGTTCAGGATCAGAGAAATCATTCACTATGGTTAATTTTTTGATGTCTGGGAGCTAGTCTCAAGTCCATGGGGATTGAAAAATCTGTTCATATATTTGATGGAATGGGGTGGGTGCAATGTTTGAGGTTAGCCTGGGTTTCATTGTTACACGCATTCCATCAAAAAAATCTCACAAGAAATAATTATACTATGAAGATCATAAAATCACACGACCAAACTACGATGTCAAGTCCATAAAGGGAGAGCGGAAGGGGAAAAGTTATGGGGAAAAAGAGTAGCAGACTGTTCGAGTGCAAGAGTTCTCTCTCACACACCCCAAATCAAATTCATTGTCTATGAAGCGGAAAGATGTGGTGGTGACGATCATCATGAAGCACAGATCTTGGAGGATTGTAGAGTGTCACTTCCTTAATCATGCCTCACTAATTAGTTCTTAATTAATATAGATTTGAGATATAAACATAAATCTAGGTGGAGAAAACAAACATCACAATTGTAAATACAGAAGAGAGATAAAATTATGATATTTTCAAAAAAATGAAAACAATGAAAATGGAGGAATAAGGAAGAAGGTTCTCGTATCTAGGAATCCAATCTATTTCTGTGTCTAGGGAATGAAAAATAATAGCGACCTCTTCTTATTTTAATAGAAAAAGTAGTGAAATAAATAACTAACTGGAAGCCATATTAATTCTGGTTGAGTGCTTTGAGATGCTCGCATCGGCATCGAGTGAAGTCCCTGTGAATGTAATTGGCCTCCCAAAATTATGTGGGCTACCTATTGAAAATTTGATGCTCTATCCCATGGTCACCTCACCTTTGATCAATACCCGATCATAACAAGAAACAGAAAGAAAAATGTTAAGCATTAAATGATTTTTGGGTTGTGAAATATGAGAATAAATCAATATAATTATATTATTAGTAGACCTATTAGAGAATTAATCTAGATATATAAACCTAGATATATTTATATACTTATTTTTATTAATTTATATTTATATATTATATTTATTATTATATTATTTTTTGTTTTTGTTTTTATTTATTTATTATTTTATTTTAATTTATTTTTCATTGTCTATTATTGCACTGTGCGAGTCGAATTTCTTTGCTAGAGTCTTGGCATTGGCTTCACTCATAAGACTCTATAGGTGGATGGTATCCAATGGTCATGACAGTGTTCATACATTTGGCAGAATCCTCATTCGGTGGAGACAATTGTCTTGGGTGTCTTGGCATCACGGTGGGTCTTCAATGCTGTAGTGACGATTGGTGCAAATCGAGGCTCGAGGGAGGCTCTTCATCACCGACAGTGATTTGGGATCTCAGTACTGTGATGGTTCTTGATAGAAGGGTTCTATTCTGTTTAGTTGACTGTGATCTTTGTTTCATTGTATCTTTAGGAAAATTTTCAGATATTAGGGAAAATACAACACAAATTTTCAAAATAAAGATTTGGGGAAACAATTTCTCAATCTACAGTTCCACGCACACCGTTTTTTGAAGGATGCGTGGCTTTTTAAAAGGGGTCCTATTTGTATATATTCTAATGAAAATATTTTTCTGAAAAACACCTTTTTAGAGAACTTCTAATGGAGGTATTTTTTTTAAAATTATAATTATATGCATTTAATCGTATTTAAATAATTATGTATCATTAATAACAATAATAATTATATAAATATTTTGTATTATTAAAATCATTAATAATTAGACTATATATAATACTTATAATTATTATGATTTTATTTGTTTGTTATTTAAATATTAATTATATTATTATTGTGGTTATTATAAATGATTAATAATTGTATTATATATTGTTAATAATAACATTATTATTAACAATTATATTTTCTATATTAAAATTTTAAATAATATTTATTTTAAATTATATAATTAGTTAATTTATTAGTTTCATTGATAATTATATTATTTACATCAATATTCAGAATTATTTTAAATAATATTTTTATAGGCATTTAAATGCACCTAGTCGAAATGTTATAAGAAGTTTTTAGAATATGTAGTTCTATAAAAATGTGCACCATAGAGGGTGAGCTAGCCAAATGAACTTGGATGGTTGTGAAATCACACAACAACAACTGTAAATTGATAATTGAATTTTAGGAACCGAAAACGAGTCAAACTGAGCTTTTGTTTGGCTGGTACAACAGAAAACGCAGTTTTAGAAATTTAATACACTAAAACATGCGCTTAACTGATAAAATCACAAAAAACCATTTATTAATTGATGTTAAATATTATGAAAACAGTTTTATAAATATTTCAAACATGTGTGAGTTGATGGCATATCAATCCGACATGCGATGTGCTCAAACGAACTAAATAAGGAGTTCATAGAAAATGTTGGACTTTAAAAACATCCGCCACACTGGACAATCCATCTAGATGAACTTGGATTGGTTTGAAATCAATCAACTGTAACTGTAGATTGGTGTTTTAATTTTAAGAACTGAAAATGCATCAAACCAATGTGTCGTTTTTCTGAGATGACTAAAAACCCAGTTTCAGAAATTTAAAAATCTAAAACATTACTTTAACTATTAATCATATGAAATTATTTTCAATTGATGTTAAATATTATTCAAGATATTTTAGAACTATTTTTGAAGTGTGTGATCAAACAACGAGTCAATCTTGAAGGTTCCGGGCACAATGGATGTGTGGTTTGGACAACTCCCAACTTTGATTTTTTACATTGATCAACGATTATTCCAGATCAATATGATGATGAACACCAATCTCAACAGAATAGAATCAATAGTTTAGATAAATAAGTAAGAGACTCAAAAACATTAGAGAGAATCCTTCACATCATGTTTATAATTTATTTAAATAATTTCATAAATAAATAAATTTCTGTATATTTGGTACATTCTTCTATGATGATGCTGATCATACGGAATGACCCTTCTGAATTGTATCGTTGTGCTTGAAGGATCAAAACCATAATACCTCTAGTGGTGATCCAGAAGTCTTATGATGGACTATAATTGACACCACTCATTCTCTGGGTTCTTGCGTAGTTAAGTGATTGTCTCGTGCCAGTCATTCTTGATCGCTTGTTCTTCGGTCTTGAAAAATTAATCTCATTCTTGAGAGGGGAGGGAAATGATTTGAGAGAGATTGTGTTTGGCTCAACAATTCACAATTCACTAGGGGTGTTGTTCGGTAAATGTCACAATAGACATACTTTTCAATTTATCGACATGGGGCTTCAATTACAATGTTTAATTGTGTAAAAGTAATAATATACATTCATAAACTTAGAGAAAACTCATGCTCTTAATAATAATACAATGCCATTATTTATTGTGTGCTAACTTGTGGAAAATGGAATTATAAATAAAATTTTGTGCCATAATATAATATCCATGTTATTATTAATTTAATGTGTTCCAACTAGTTAAATAATTATTTTCCATCTTATAAATAATTATTTTACTACCAGACCGATCTTGTTCTTATTAAACTCCACATACATTTATTGAACAACTAAATAAAAAAAATAATTTATTCTTTTAACTAAATATTTTATTTAAAAACTAATAAATAGGTATTTATTAAATTTTCAACAAAATAATTAAATATATTTCACTCACAATCTCTTTAATTAATATTTATCTAATTTATGCGATTATTTTAACATAACTAAAATTATTCAACACTTTTGAGATTAATATTTATTTCCATAATTAAATTCAAATAGAATTTAATGGTGGCGATAAGAAATACATAGTGTGATACACTGTAGGATTCTTTCTCATTGGAAATAGGTAGGATTTACCAATGTCCAAGATCACTATTTATTAATGGGTCTTGGAACCCAAGAGAATGAACTTAAAATCTAAATGATGAAATCCACATATGAACACTCACTATGTAATATAATCATGTTTTCTAAATATCTCATTAATATGGTTTTGTGATAGTGTCATAAACTTATTAGCATGGTACATCATTCTTTGACTACCTGAAATAATCCCTTTGTTACACCATGTCCCTGGAATTCCGTGCAACTGTTTTATTTCAGTCAAATGGCTGATATTACAACATCCATAAATGGATGGGACAAATCCTTCCTCGACTAATACATTAGTAACATGTCACTCGTGATGCACCCAACATACCCTAATTATATTAAACATATGGCATAGAGGTTTTCATCAGTAAATCAAATTGCACAATTCATTATAGATATCATTGAAAATCTTAAATTCTATGGATTATTACACATGCTCGAAAATAGGAATATCTAATGACACCAAAACATGTATAATTCCTACTGACAGGTCTGTTCTCATAATCTCACATCTTGGAGATTACCTGTAACACCCCAGGTAAATAAATAATATGACATCTTTATATTTATCCATATTTGTGAATAAAAATATTAATATTACTTTAAAGGGGATGCTATGCTCGATGGCGTACCCAACACGCAACAACGAGTTTCTTGGGAATCTTACGTTGCACTCTAATAATAAAATAATATTATTTTAAATGGTAGTTAACATGTAGCTGTTGTAATGGCGGGAATGGATAGAAATAACTAAAATATGATTATATATGTTTTTAAATGTTTTTACATTTATCCAATAAAGGATAGAGGCTTAAAATACGGAAAGAATTCAATTTTAGGCGTATATGCCCTAGTTTTCAGAAAAGGTTCACTTATCACCTTTTGATGTTGAACCATAATTATATATAGTTTTGCTCACTCTTAAACATTATTTTGGACCAAATAAAACTCTTCTTAATAATCGGGACATCAAAATTTACATTGTGTAAATTTTTGGTATCTTTCCGATAATGTTCATTTTTTAATGAATAGTGTAAAATGTTGTATTTTAATTCAAAACCTCTTTTTAATCTAATTTATTTATATGATTATATTATATTTTTAATTTTTTTTAAAGTTAAATTAGAATATATTTTTACCATTAAATCCAATAGTTTTCGTTGGAATTAATTTCACTTTGAAATCAGACTTAAACTAGTGTCAATCTTTTGAAACTTATTGTTTCATAAAAACATGCTATTTGCTTTGATAGCGGGAATTAATTATTAAATTAATTAATGTGACTTATATGTTTTGAATTTTGTAAAATAGACTTCATTTTTGAATTCGGAATATCAAATATAGCTTAGGGTGATTTTTTGGGATTTTTCTGAAAAACATCAATTTTTAATGAATAGTGACACCACTAAGTGGTACTTATAAAAACTGATTTTTCCGTTTAAATGAAATTTTTCCATCTTTGTGTTTTGAATTTCAAAAATCCGACATACATGGTTTTCATTAAGAAGTAAAATGTGGTTCAATGGGATAAAAATAATTTTTTGGTGTATAGTAACTTATTAAGTTTTTAATCGCGATTAGAGGTAATTAGTGTAGTTTAAGGTAAAAATAATGTTTTAATAATATGAAATGAACTTTACACATGTCCTAACCTCATTGTATGTGTAATGGCCGACCAAAATAAGCCATGGGTCAACATGGGGACCCCATGGAGCCACTTTGGTTGGGAAATGACATAAATAACTTTTTATTTAATGTAAAAGTAAAAATGACACAAACATGATATGTTTTACTAAAAAAATTTTTAAGTGGGGTTATACAAGTCAGATTTTTTATTATAAATACTCATTGGAAAGATAAAACGATTTCATACATCATAGTAATTTTTTTATAATTTTTAGACATTAAATAAATTAAATTATTTATGACATCATAATGATGCAGCGATGACATCATTATCTGACGATTTAAATAAAATGGAAAGATAATGTAATATCTAAGACCTACACATGTCCAAAACTTATTGGATGGGTGGATTTAGAACCATTATCACCTTATCCATGAATTATAGAAATGTGGGACCTTTTAAAACCGAAACACATTTTCAAATAAAGTAATATTGCTTACTTTCCAAAAGTGCCCCCCCTCTCCTCTTATAAAAGGCCCCCACCTCTACCTCATTTCACACACTCATCAAGCCTTTGGCTCGGCCAACCCCTGCCCATTTACTCTCTCCACATCCCTCTCCTCATCCTAGAGGATTCCCTTTGGGAATAATCCTTTCAAAGGAAGCCTTTAGGATCAAATCAAAAGGAGTTACACTTTTAAAGGTAATTCATTCTCTCATGTTCATTTGTTTTATTTTGCTTCTCCAACCCCCTAAACTCTTTTTATTTACTTATTTTGTAACAACACAAGTATATTAAATATACTAGGATGTTGTTATAATATTTATTCGAGCTACACTCTCACACAACTACATCGAATGGTTAAAGAACATACGGTTTCCGTGGATGGCGAAATTATGCCTCCCGAAACGATGATTGTTAAATACTCATTTAACACCTTCAAAGGTGGCCATTATGATGTCACTATTTTTATATATGATATATAATATGTTTATTTTTTCCTTAAGATTCTGTTTTTTTTCATTTTGGGCATACCTTTATGGTTTCCATTATGGGTAAACGCGATATCTTCATTTAAGGAAGTGCGTACTACCGCCCCCTCAAAGTGATTTGATTCGTTAAATACCATATGTGGGACGTATAAAGGATGGAACTATGATATTATATATGATATTATACTGGAATTATAATATACCTTTATATCATTATGATTCCATTCTATAAAATACCAAATAGAAATGAAAGTAGCGTTCATGCGTACATACGGCTTACCGTCTCCATGAACGGTGCATTTCATTTCTTATCTCTAAATGATTATGTAATGTTATAAATGCATGAATTTACTGGATATATATGAAATATATGATATCTACGTCATGAATACAATTCTGGATATAATAAACATTTGGCCACACAAACAACATATAATTATAAGAAGTCCACTTTCGACTTAAGAACCAAATACCAACAAAATAAACATTATTAACTTAAATGATTACATGATGTTTATAACATGGTGTAAAAGGAATAATTAACTTGAAAAAGGTTCTTAAGAAATTATAGATTAACTCAAGTTTATTATTCAGGAGATTAAAGAACGATCGAGTCAAGTCGGACCCGAGGTAAGGGATCCTACTCCTCTCTTTCTTTTTAAGTACACACGTTTATGTCATTCCATTTAAAGCTCATATTTCTTGTTATTGGTATGATCTTTTATATTACACTTACTGTAATTTTTATTTTCATGTGATGAGAGACCCTATTCTCTCTCATCAATCCATTTTGGAAGTGTTGAGTGGTGCCGTTAGGCTGCCGAACTTTCGTAAGAGATCTAACCTCTCTCTTTCTTTTTTAGTACTCTCCTTTATGTCACTTCTTTGAATCTCCTATTTGTAATGTTGGGGGATGTTATTTTATATTCATCTTGCTGTAAATTTTATTGTAATGTGATGAGATACCCTATTTGATCTCATCAATCCATATTCGGAAGTTTTATGTGGCGCCGTTAGGCTGCCGAGTTTTCGTAAGGGATTTTTCATCTCACTTTTATTCCCGTGAGATTTATGCTACATTTGCCACAAATTCCATTGAGTGTTGTATGTACTGCCCATTATTCTACTATTTGTGTAATATACTTTCGTTTATGAGTATTTACATCAATGATCTATTGTGCTTCTTTCATGGGGTGTCTGTTTTGAATGATACCCAAGTCGGTAAGGGAACCTTTCACCCTCCTCTTTTTTAAAAGACTTCTTTTGTTGGGTCTTTTAATTTACATATTGTTATGTTGGGATATGTTCTCATATATCCTTATTGATGTAAATTTTATGTCCAAGTGATGAGATACACTTTTTATCTCTCATCAACTCATTTTGATGTGATGCCGTTAGGCCGTCAAGGGAACTTTTTAACCCAATTTCGATTTCTTTGGGTTCAACATGTAGTCATTGAATATGTCATCCATTGAATATGTGTGAATGACCTTTTATTGTTTTACACATAATATCCACTTATATTGGGTGTATTTATATTTTTCACACATATTTTTGAGATTGATTTGTCCTTAATTTAAGGATACCTTCTTTATAAGGGATTTCATCACATTTGACATTTCTATTGGGAGTTTATTGTTGTTATGCACCAATTAAATCTTATATGGTGTATATACTGTCCTTTGGAGTATTATATCATGAATCCATTTATTCCAATGATATTATAAAGTTCTGATTAAATGTTATTCCTCAATTATTGTATTCAAGTGTCTCTAATTTTGGTAAAACCCCTTTAACCAAAATATCACTTTAAATGTTTTAATTATTTGTTCTTATTAATATCCATGTTTTCAAAATGGTTTTAAGGATTTATTTATATGGATATTAATGGTTTAAAATTTTATGCTTCAAGGTGGTATGGGACACTTTGATTCAAAAATTTCTTTATTAAATGTTTTAAATGGTTTTGGAAATGGTTTCTTTTTGAATGGATTCTTTATTTCAATATACTAAAATGTTATATTGTGATTGAAATGTGTAAATGGTATCATTCCTTTATGAATGTTTTATGTGATACATTTATTTCATGGTTCATGGGCATTGTTATGAAAACGGGTGGTTCCGTGATAAACTAAGGGCGGGTGAGCCCGATATAGCTCTCCAATGCATTGGGTAACGCGAAGGAGTGAAACGTTAAGGTTTCTACGAAGAGATTTAGGGAATATACTATGATGGGTATTCCAAACGTAACCAAGAGGGTTACTCCCTACATAAGAATGTTATGAATGCCTCAAGTTACCTTTATGTATTATGTTTTCTATGATTTATTCATGATTTGATATGCCTATGTTTTATGGGTAAAGTGTGATTTCATTCTGATGTATATATGAACTCATGTTTCCTTTCCATATTTTTATAACTCTTACTGAGCTTTTTATGCTCATCCCAAGTTTTTGAAATGTTTTTCACAGGTCAAGGGAAAGGTACATGATGTGATGATAGTGTCAAGGATGTGTCAAGAAAGAATCCGTGTTATATTTTAAATATGTTTCCGTTGATGGGGAGAATGAATACTGTCTTTTATGTAACCACTTTGTTTAAATGTGGAATGTAATGCAAGTTTCATGATCTAATTCTCTAAAACTCTAAACCTGAAAAGATTCTCAATGTGTAATCTTTTAATAACTCAAGATTGAGTAAGGTTTAAGGCTGGGGCCTTATAGTTGGTATCAGAGGTCGGTTTAGATAACATTAGAGGTTAGGGTATTCTTTAAGCATAAGTGACATTACCATAATGGTTAGGATTTCAGAAAGAGTACTAGTTTTATAAAAATTGAATTAGTAAGTATATCTTAGTGTTTATTTTACTCATTAGTACATGATGGTTTTGTTAATATACTCACACTGACCTTTTTGGTTTTTGTAAATGGCTGGATCTAGCAGGCACCAAAGTGACATGGGTTTGAAGGAAACTGTGGTGGTTCTCTGATTAAGAGACTGGATGAAATGGGGGATTCAATGAGGAATCTCATGGTTGTTCTAAACCAACTATCAAGGAGTATGATCAACCACTTCAACCTTGGTGAGTTCTCTAATGCATCATGAACGAGATGACCAATCGATGTGGAAGTTCAGGTAATAATTATAAAGGTAACAATTAGAGTTTATATGATCCTTACTTTTTAGGTAATTATGGGTTACTCTATGATATGATGGAAAATGAAAGGAATGAGATAAACTTGAGGTTAAAATATGTTATGATTATTTTTGAAGATTTTATCTCATTTTGGGGAATGTTTTAAGAATTATATAGTTTTGGAAAAAGGACAACACACAGACCGTGTGACAACCCGTCGCATCGGACAAAGCTGCGGGAATCGTACCCACAACCAAAGTGCGACTGGTATTTATCGCCTACCACTGGACTACGTGAATTCCCTGGTTATTTTGACTGATTCTTTTTAGTTAGATGATTTTATGAATTAAGAGTATGTTGATTTTGGGTTATTTATGAAAATGATTAACCTATCATAGAGGATATGTGATTAGGTTAATTACTTTTCAATACGAGACTTTAGGAGCAACTGATGTTGTTTGGAGATAAATGTTACGATTTAACTTCGAAGACTATGTGACTAAATCCTTCAAATATTTGGGTTTCAATCTTATATTGGTTTACTTTGATGAATTTTATGGACAAATTGTTTATCGGATGGTCCTCGTTGAACTTTGGGTTTTGTTGGACAAATTTTGGAGATTAAGCATAGATTTTCTTTTTAATGGGTTATCCTTTTCTGGATTATCTGACCTTGTACTAACCTTTTTGGTTTTGGTTTGGGTTAAAGTCTAAAGACATGGGAAGTATATAGTTCTCTTTTGTGGATTAGGTGATCTTCTAAATGTTGATTATAGTACTTTTAATGTGAACAAGTCTTCCTAAATACTCGCCTTTTGAAGAAAATATGAGTTTGTGTAAGGAATCTAATAAAAGTTGAAAGTCAACATGATAAGTGATTATGTTTCCTTATGAATTAATTCCCCAATAAAAAGTATCTTAAATCAAAAATGTTGTCTATTAACTTTTCCTACTGGGGAATCGAATACCGTTTAACCCATCACCAGTTTGTGATTTTCTCGTGGTTAAATTTCTCCTAAACATGTTTTCTATCACTCTCCATCAGAACATGACCCTTTGTTTTTTCCTCCATGTCCATGTTTTCATAATTGTAATCCTATTATGGGTTAACTCGGGTGACCTTTGTACTTATCTTTCTTTATTTTAAAGTGATTTTTTTACCTACTCTTGTTCCGATGTGGGACTTTCAAGGATGTTTCCAAGCCCAATTTTAAAATTGCGAGGACGCAATTCCCAAAAGGGGGAAGGATGTAACACCCCAGGTAAATAAATAATATGAAATATTTATATTTATCCATATTTGTGAATAAAAATATTAATATTACTTTAAAGGGGATGCTATGCTCGATGGCGTACCCAGCACGCAACAACGAGTTTCTTGGGAATCTTACGTTACACTCTAATAATAAAATAATATTATTTTAAATGGTAGTTAACATGTAGCCATTGTAATGGAGGGAATGGATATAAATAACTAAAATATGATTATATATGTTTTTAAATGTTTTTACATTTATCCAATAAAGGATAGAGGCTTAAAATACGGAAAAAATTCAATTTTAGGCGTATATGCCCTAGTTTTCACTAAAGGTTCACTTATCACCTTTTGATGTTCAACCATCATTAAATATAATTTTGTTTACTCTTAAACATTCTTTTGGACCAAATAAAACTCTTCTTAATAATCGGGACATCAAAATTTACATTGTGTAAATTATTGGTATCTTTCCGATAATGTTCATTTTTAATGAATAGTGTAAAATGTTGTATTTTAATTCATAACCTCTTTTTAATCTAATTTATTTATATGATTAGATTATATTTTTAATTGGTTTTAAAGTGAAATTAGAATATATTTTTACCATTAAATCCAATAGTGGTCATTGGAATTAATTTCACTTTGAAATCAGACTTAAACTAGTGTCAATCTTTTCATACTTATTGTTTCATAAAAACACGCTATTTGCTTTGACAGCGGGAATTAATTATTAAATTAATTAATGTGACTTATATGTTTTGAATTCTGTAAAATAGACTTCATTTTTTAATTCAGAATATCAAATATAGCTTAGGGTGAATTTTTGGGATTTTTCTGAAAAACATCAATTTTTAATGAATAGTGACACCACTAAGTGGTACTTATAAAAACAGATTTTTCCGTTTAAATAAAATTTTGCCATCTTTGTGTTTTGAATTTCAAAAATCCGACATACTTGGTTTTCATTAATAAGTAAAATGTGGTTTAATGGGATAAAAATAATTTTTTGGTGAATAGTAACTTATTAAGTTTTTAATCGCGATTAGAGGTAATTAGTGTAGTTTATGGTAAAAATAATGTTTTAATAATATGAAATGAATTTGACACATATCCTAACCTCATTGGATGTTTAATGGACGACCAAGAAAAGCCATGGGTCAACTTGGGGACCCAATGGAGCCACTTTGGATGGGAAATGACATAAATAACTTTTTATTTAATGTAAAAGTAAAAATGAAACAAACATGATATGTTTTACTAAAACAATTTATAAGTGGGGTTATACAAGTCATATTTTTTATTATAAATAGTAATTGGAAATATAAAAAGATTTCCAACATCATAGTTATTTTTTTATAATTTTTAGACATTAAATAAATTAAATTATAAATGACATCATAATGATGCAGCGATTAAAATCATTATCTGACGATTTAAATAAAAAGCAAAGATAATGTAATATCTAAGACCTACACATGTCCAAAACTTATTGTATGGGTGGATTTAGAACCCTTATCACCTTATCCATGAATTATATCAATGTGAGACCTTTTAAAACCGAAACAGATTTTCAAATAAAGTAATATTTCTTACTTTCCAAAAGTGCCCCTCCTCTCCTCTTATAAAAGGCCCCCATCTCTACCTCATTTCACACACTCCTAAAGCCTTTGGCTCGGCCAACCCCTGCCCATTTACTCTCTCCACATCCCTCTCCTAATCCTAGAGGATTCCCTTTGGGCAGAATCCTTTCAAAGGAAGCCCTTAGACTCAAATCAAAAAGAGTTACACTTTTAAAGGTAATTCATTCTCTCATGTTCATTTGTTTTATTTTGCTTCTCCAACCCCCTATACTATTTTTATTTACTTATTTTGTAACAACAGAAGTATCTTCAATATACTAGGATGTTGTTATAAGATTTATTCGAGCTACACTCTCACACAACTACATCAAATGGTTAAAGAACATACGGTTTCCCTGGATGGCGAAATTATGCCTCCCGAAACGATGATTGTTAAATACTCATTTAACACCTTCAAAGGTGGCCATTATGATGTCACTATTTTCATATATGATATATAATATGTTTATTGTTTCCTTAAGCTTCTGTTTTTTTTCATTTTGGGCATACCTTTATGGTTTCCATTATGGGTAAACGCGATATCTTCATTTAAGGAAGTGCGGACTACCGCCCCCTCAAAGTGTTTTGATTCGTTAAATACCATATGTGGGACGTATAAAGGATGTAACTATGATATTATATATGATATTATACTGGAATTATAATATTCCTTTATATGATTATGATTCCATTCTATAAAATACCAAATAGAAATGAAAGTAGTGTTCATGCGTACGTACGGCTTACCGTCTCCATGAATGGTGCATTTCATTTCTTACCTCTAAATGATTATGTAATGTTATAAATGCATGCATGTACTGGATATATATGAAATATATGATATCTACATCATGAATACAATTCTGGATATAATAAACATTTGGCCAGACGAACAACATATAATTGTAAGAAGTCCACTTTCGACTTAAGAACCAAATACCGACAAAATGAACATTATTAACTTAAATGATTACATGATGTTTATAATATGGTGTAAAAGGAATAATGAACTTGAAAAAGGTTCTTAAGCAATTATAGATTAACTCAAGTTTATTATTTAGGAGATTAAAGAACGATCGAGTCAAGTCCGACCCGAGGTAAGGGATCCTACTCCTCCCTTTCTTTTTAAGTACACACTTTTATGTCATTCCTTTTAAAGCTCATCTTTCTTGTTATTGGGATGATCTTTTATATTACACTTACTGTAATTTTTATGTTCATTTGATGAGAGACCCTATTCTGTCTCATCAATCCATTTTGGAAGTTTTGAGTGGCGCTGTTAGGCTGCCGAACTTTCGTAAGAGATCTAACCTCTCTCTTTCTTTTTAAGTACTCTCCTTTATGTCACTTCTTTTAAGCTACTATTTGTAATGTTGGGGGATGTTCTCTAATATTCCTATTACTGTACATTTTATTGTAATGTGATGAGATACCCTATTTGATCTCATCAATCCATATTCGGAAGTTTTATGTGCCGTCGTTAGGCTGCCGAGTTTTCGTAAGGGATTTTTCATCTCACTTTTATTCCCGTGAGATTTATGCTACATTTGCCACAAATTCCATTGAGTGTTGTATGTACTGCCCATTATTCTACTATTTGTGTAATATACTTTCATTTATGAGTATTTACATCAATTATATATTGTCCTTCTTTCATGGGGTGTATGTTTTGAAAGATACCCAAGTCGGTAAGGGAACCTTTCACCCTCCTTTTTTTAAAAGACTTCTTTTGTTGGGTCTTTTAATTTACATATTGTTATGTTGGGATATGTTCTCATATATCATTATTGATGTAAATTGTATGTCCAAGTTATTAGATACACTTTTTATCTCTCATCAACTCATTTTGATGTGATGCCGTTAGGCCGTCAAGGGAACTTTTTAACCCAATTTCGATTTCTTTGGGTTGAACATGTAGTCATTGAATATGTCATCCATTGAATATGTGTGAATGAACTTTTATTGTTTTACAATTAATATCCACTTATATTGGGTGTATTTATATTTGTCACACATATTTTTGAGATTGATTTGTCCTTAATTTAAGGATACATTCTTTATAAGGGATTTCATCACATTTGACATTTCTATTGAGAGTTCATTGTTGTTATGCACAAATTCACTCTTATATGGTGTATATACTATCCTTTGGAGTATTATATCATGAATCCATTTATTCCCATGATATTATAATGTTCTGATTAAATGTTATTCCTCAATTATTGTATTCAAGTGTCTCTAATTTTGGTAAAACCCCTTTAACCAAAATATCGCTTTAAATGTTTTAATTATTTGTTCTTATTAATATCCATGTTTTCAAAATGGTTTTAAGGATTTATTTATATGGATATTAATGGTTTAAAATTTTAAGCTTCAAGGTGGTATGGGACACTTTGATTCAAAAATCTCTTTATTAAATGTTTTAAATGGTTTTGGAAATGGTTTCTTTTTGAATGGATTCATTATTTCAATATACTAAATTGTTATATTGTGATTGAAATGTGGAAATGTTATGTTTCCTTTATACATGTTTTATGTGATACATTTATGTTATGGTTCTTGGGAATTGTTATGAAAATGGGTGGTTCCATGATAAACTAAGGGCGGGTGAGCCCGATATAGTTCTCCAATGCATTGGGTAATGTGAAGGAGTGAAACGTTAAGGTTTCTCCGAAGAGGTTTAGGGAATATACTATGATGGGTATTCCAAACGTAACCAACAGGGTTACTCCCTACGTAAGAATGTTATGAATGACTCAAGTTACCTTTATGTCTTATGTTCTCTATGATTTATTCATGATTTGATATGCCTATGTTTTATGGGTAAAGTGTGATTTCATTCTGATGTATATATGAACTCATGTTTCCTTTCCATATTTTTATAACTCTTACTGAGCTTTTTATGCTCATCCCAAGTTTTTGAAATGTTTTTCACAGGTCAAGGGAATGGTACATGATGTGATGATAGTGTCAAGGATGTGTCAAGAAAGAATCCGTGTTATATTTTAAATATGTTTCCATTGATGGGAAGAATGAATACTGTCTTTTATGTAACCACTTTGTTTAAATGTGGAATGTAATGCAAGTTTCATGATCTAATTCTCTAAAACTCTAAACCTGAAAATATCCTCAATGTGTAATCTTGTAATAACTCAAGATTAAGTAAGGTCTAAGGCTGGGGCCTTATATTACCATGAGAAAAATTCATGAGAGGAAGTATCATCTACTTACAATTACTCACACCTGATGGTCTATATACTATTTGTCACATCATAGTATGTAATCAAACTACTTAACTATATTTATGTATATTGTATATCATTTCAAGGTTGTCATCATAGTGGGGAACTTCCATGACTTTACCAATGTAACAAATACTTTAAGAAAATTTTACATCATAATCATGAAGAACAGTGAAAAATATGTAATAAGATGTTTAATATTAAAACATATTAAACATTCATGTAATCAATGTATAAAAAATTAGTTCTAGGACACCAACTCTTACAAAATCCCACATGGACTAGATACAACTACCTATGAATTGTAGTCTTCTAGACCTCACGTGAGGATCATATTTCTTCTAATTGAAGTCCTTAAAGAGGTCCCCCATGTTGTCCTCCATGGAAATAATTCTCACTGAAACTTCACCTCTTTGAGAAAAATCCCTCAAAATATTATACTTATGATTTATGTGGTTTGTCCAATGATGTGACCTTGGATATTTTGCAAGAGCCTCTGCTATAGTTCCTCCATGTTGTCTTCCATGGAAATACTTCTCACTGAAACTTCACCTCTCTGAGAAAAATCCATCAAAATATTATACTTATGATTTATGTGGTTCGTCCACTGATGTGACCTTGGCTATTTTACAAGGGACGCTGTTGTAGTATTATCATAGTAAAATGTGATGGGATCTTTACTGCTAGGTATCACATCTATCTCATGGATGAATCTTCTCATTCAAACTGCTTATTTAGCTTCCTCAAAAGTTGTGATAAACTCAGACTCTTCTGTAGAATCTGTGAGCACACTCTAATTTGTGCTCTTCAATTACACTTTACCTTCATTCAATGTAAAGATGTATCCTGCTTGTGACTTTATGTCATCTTTTCCAGTCTAGAAACAAGAATTTTCATATCCTCAGATGAGTAATTCTACATATTCTCCATAATCCAGGAACATTTCTTTAGTATGCCTTAGATACTTTGGGATACTCTTGACTAACATCCAATGGCTATCACCTCGGTCAGCCTGATATCTACCAACCAGACATAATACATAGGCAACATGCAACCTAGTACATAGAATGACATACATGAATGACCCAATCGCTGATGTGTGTGGATTACTTTCCTTTTTCATTCTTTCCTCATATGTCTGAAGACACATTTTCTTTGATATATGAATACAATGTAATACCGGAAACAATACCCTCTTATATTTCTCCATACTAAATATCCTAAGTATCCTGTCAATGTACATACATTGTCTTAATCCCAGAAATCACTTGGATCTATCATGATGAATCCTGATGCCTAGAATATATTCTACCTCTCCCAAGTCCTTCATGTGTAACGATTGATTCAACTATTCCTTAATAGATTGTAAAACCTGTGTCTCATTTCCAATAATTAATATGTCACCAACATATACTATTCGAAATATGGTTGCACTCCCAATAAACCATTTTTATACACAAGTATCACATTGGTTGTTGATAAAACCAAATTCTATTAAGTCTTTTTTAAAACGAATTTTACATGACCTAGATGTTTTATTTTATACATAAATGTATTTATGCAACATGCATACCTTATTTCCATAATTTGGAGTCATAAAACCATTTTTTTTTCATGAATACATCTTCCTGAAGGCTCTTATTAAGGACGACTATTTTGACATCCAGTTTCCAAATATCATAGTCATGATAAGCTTCAATGGAAAATATAATTTTGAGGGATTTTCAGTATTGAAACTGGTGAAATTGTTTTTTCATAATAAATTACTTCATACTGCATGAGCCCTTTTTGAAATGAGTTGTTCCTAATAGGTACTAAATTGTCCTTCCATGTCCATTTTTCTCTTTAATACTCATTTGCAAAGAACATTCTTCACATCCACTAGGGAATCTACCATAATCCAGACTTGGTTTTGGTACATAGAATCCATTCAATAATTCATCACTTCATTCCACTTGGAAACATTTATGCCACTTACTATTTCCTTGTACGTTAGAGGATCATTATTATCAACTAATAATGACTCACCATCTTCAGTTTCTTGAAAACCATACAATTTTGGTTTTCTAACCTCTCTTGTAATTCTATGCAGTTCTTCTGTCTCTATAACAGTTCATTATTCCAACGGGCTTTGTGGAATATATTCATGTACTAACTCATATGTACATTGATTATTGACTTCATCAATGTCTATCTCAATCCCTCTATCTATTTTGGAGAAGTTTTCCCTCTCAAGAAATATGGAATGTCTTCCCACTATAAACTTTTGTTTGATGGGTTGTATATGCAATATACCCTTATTTCTGTAGGGTATCTATAATGGTATATTGTTCCTCGGGGTGAATGATTGTTACATGAAGGTGCCTTAACAAACACTTCACTTCCCCACACATGAAAATTTGATAACATGGATTTATTTCCACTTCATAACTCATATGGATTATTATTTATCAATTTTTTGGTACATGGTTCAGTATGTGTGCTTTTGTTTGTACCACATCCCCAAAAGGATAATATAATACTTTCATGAATCATCATTGATCTCACCATGTCCAATAAGTTGTAGTTCCTCCTTTATCTCACACCATTCGAGTAGGGAATGTAAGAAGGAGTGAGTTGGGATAAGATCCATAACACCCATAAGAAATCAATGAAGTCTTGTTTCAGATATTCTCCACCTCAGTCTGAACGGAGTTTCTTAAACTTCCTACCAAGATGGTTATCAACTTTATTCTTTTATTCTTTGAACTTATCAAAAGAATCTGACATATATCTCATTAACTAGATAAATCCATATCTAATAAAATTAATATTAAAAATTATAAAGTATGAGTACCATCAACTTTCTTCAATTGAAAATGGCGTACACACATCATTATAAACCAATTCAAGAATCTCATTATCCCTTTCACCATTCCCACTAAATAGGGCTTTGGTAATTTTTCTTTGTAAACATGAATGACATATGTCAAGTGGTTTTAGTTTGATAGAATATAATTATCCATATTGATGTAACATTGTTATGAGTTTCTTGATTACAAGACCTAGCTGGTGATGCCAAAGTTGGGTATGGTATGAGTCATGTGACGTATCTTTGTAATTGATTCCCGTTAATTTGTTTTTGTAATTGAACATGTAAAGGCCATTGTATAAATGTTCCATAAAAATGTTATAATTGTAAAAGATGAAACGTCCATTTCAAAACCTAAAAACCAATATATATATCTAATCTAGATATAGAAATGTGTTTCTTAGAAATATATGGAACATAATAACAACCCTTTAACACCAAGATCATCCTTGATGGCAACGTAAGGTGGTAGTCCCTGATAAATATAACATTAAGTCTAGCTCTGTTGGCTTCTTGTATATCTACATCCCCTTGATCAATCTTCCAAAATATACTTGGTTCCTATATTTGTATACATATATGAGCACCAAAAGATATATATAATAAACAATTTGTATAAATAAATAAATTATATTCTACAACAAACACACCTAAAGCTACCCCTTTATTCTTAGGCTAGGTGTAGTTCTTCTATCAATGGCCATTCATGCCACGTGCGAAACAAACAGCTTCCTATTTACTTGCCTTCCCTTTGATCTTCATTTTCTTGTAAGGGTGTGAAGAAGCATTCGGCATAAAGATCATCACATTCCCTTTCCTCTTTTTCACATAAGGACATAAGGCTTTTGGGCTTTAGATCTTAGTCCACTTGGATAATGAGGATAAAAACAGCACATAGAGAATTCTCAATGTAGTTCATATTGAATTCAGTAACAATGATAAAGACGATATGAGGTTGTGGTGAAATAATGAGAACAGTGACCAGTTATTCAGGGAGTTGAAACCCTAGAACCTCCAGGCGATTAGTGTCGCCAATGATCTTGACTACGTGAGTGCCAGTTGGAGATCCCAGTATATTCTTACTCTGAAAGAGTGCCTTGATGATCTAAAACCATTCATGTATTCCTCTCTCTCGGTAAAGAACACAGAGGTGATCGAGTATTCTATATGCATCCATATTTTCGTGAGACTTCATGAGCTCACTAGACATTGACGATATCATAAAAAATGAATGTCAACTATGTTGTTCATATTTTTCTTTTAGATGATGAACTTATCTTAACTCGCCTCTTAGGTAGGCTGATCAAGTAACGTATTCTATACCACAAAAGGCTTCCATTCAAGGCATAGAATAACCCGAAGGAATCTAAACCATTACTAGAAGTTAATATAGGTGATGAAGTAGTCTTTATCCATAATTAATTGTAGGGATAGTGTGGTTGACGAGTTTTCCATTTTATTAAAAAATTAAAAGGGAAATTGATTTGAAGGTTCATTTTTACATTTCCTAAGAAATAATAAATTATTATTTTTAAGTATCCCACTATTTTATCAAGTCCTAATGGCCCTCACCATTGAACTTATAATTTATAGTTTCTATGTAATTTTAGTGTAAAGTATCCATATTCCACTTTAAATAACCCCAAAAAGGGTTGGTCAAGTTATATGAAGGTATCTAGGTATGCAGGTCTTTGAAAACTTCATGCTTATAGCTCCTTGATCAAATGAGTGGTCTCCCCCAATCCTAAAATCCTGACATTAATTTTTTTTCTTTTTGGTCAGAATACAAAAATATACAGAAGAGTGGGGTAAATTTTTTCATTTAAACCTTTTCAAAATCTTTTAAAAAATTTCCTTTAGATGTTGACTAATGATTATACAGATAAGCAGTGTTTATCTTCATTATGAAATTATGAGTAGTGGATAAAACAGATATACAGAACATAGTTGTTTATAATTTTTTTGGGGAATAAATATCCCAAAATCCACTTCGCCAATCACTCTCTCTGTGGGTTTGGTGAATTTAACTAGTAAGGTCCTCTTATCATAAGACCAATCCACAATTGAGTGCAAGAAGTTGAAACCTATATAAATAAGTCTAAAAATAGAGCCTTCTAGCTCATTAATAGTGAAAAAAACCACTGGTAAGATAGAGAAGCTGATACCTCCCATAACTGAGTATGAGCATTTGAATATCTAAAAAAATATTTAATTATAAGTTTTTCGGTTGAACTTCACAGTTGAAACACAAACTGAAAATAGATGTATATTCTTCTTCAAAAAAGAGTTTCTTCATAAAGGAGTAGTTCCCGAGTGATCTGGATTAATTATATATTTGAATTAAATAAATAAAATTCTAGTAGTAGCCTTATATAAAATACAAAATTGATAACACATATATCTCCACTGTATCCTCTTTTGTAGAAAACAGATTCTAACCGATTGTTACAGCAGATCTGTAATAGATCTTCACAAGAATGCAGTTTCAATCATAAATTATGTGTCATAATATATGGATTAATATGTATCTCAATATATATATATATATTATTCATTGATACATTCATATATATAACAAATACACCACTGTTATAAATAATGCATAGCCTGCATTTCAATTCCATATCCAAGAAAATCATCTTATAAATCAAAAGAATTCAAAATTAGGAGACAATTAATAGTAGTCATGTCTTCTCTTAAGAATTTGAGATAATTTCACTACTTAATATGATTCTTTGAATAAATAATAGTTATCTTTTAAATATTTGAAAAAGAGCTTTAAATCGTCTAGATATTTGTCAAATACCATTTCCTAAAACTATGATAAAATCATAAATTCCAATATCTGGTGATGAAAAGTCAATCCTAAGGTTGCTTCAAAAGAGGAAAAAATACCAAATGTAGGATTCAACTACATAGCATTCGTTATCTAAACGTAAGGATGAAAACCCTATGATTGAAAACAAAAGTAAGTTTTGTGATTCATTTGTTTTCTTCTCAAATGTAAGGTTCAATACTTATATAGGGTTCTATAACCATAATTTTTCTCTTTTTCAAATGTAAGGTTTCATTCAAATGTATGGTTCTCTATCCATATGTTTCTATCAATGTAGGGTTAATTAACCATACAAGCTTATATTTCAACATAAGCATTAATAAAAACATATCATTTTTTTCCTTACGTTACGTTTATCAATGTACGATATGAATAGTGTTTCCAGAACATGTTTAATAGTTTTTCAAACAATTTGGAAAATAATTCCCATAGATAATAAGCATGAATAAATTTCTAAAATAATAAATATAAATAATATTTATTTCCTAAAATACACATAATTTAATATCATTAGTAAAACAAATAAGGGTGTTTGTGAGCATCAAAATCCATAATATTTGTAGAGTATTGTTGAGATAATACATGGCCAACAATCTCCCTCTTTTGATGATTACAAAACAAATAAAATTAATAACAGAAATTAGAATTTTGCAAACAATTAAAAGTAAATGATTCAAAATTTTATTTTACAACATTATTTTGATAAAAAGAAAGGTTTGTATTTATCCAGATTTCTCCCCCATTTGTGAGATCAAAAAGAACGTATCAAAAATTATGAAAACACATTTATTTTTTCAATGATCAGTAAGTAAATGTTATAATAATCTATTTTAATAAATAATACTGGATCTTTGCATTGAAACATAAACAGAAAAGAATATGAAATAACGTATGAAAAAAAATTAAGAAAATTTTATATATCAAAATTTTTTTAGGTAAAATAGTCACTGTGACTTGGAAAAAAGTTTAGTCAACCGAATTTGTTAGGGTACAAGATATTGGGAAGGATTTGGCTTAGTTATGGTCTTACATACTTTGAGTAGCTAAAAACAAATCTTTGAACTCTTCCATCTATAACCAAAACTTTCACATAAGAAAATACCCCAAATGCATAATCAAAACTCTAGAATATTGACTAATATAAAAAATAATTAAAAATATTGACATTCAAAAAATCATGCAAATGTCTTATTTCATCATAAAATGATATAATTTATCATTAAAATTATTTAATAGAAATCTAAAACCTGGTTTATTCTGAGTTATTTGGTTAACTAAAAATTTCTAATTGTCTAATAGAAATGACAGAGGATCAATAATTCACTATAGATTTTAAATATGATCAGTCATATCTTCCATGACAAGGTTGATTGCTTGAAATTTTCAAATCGGATCTGGACTCATAGTTGGAGTAGTGGTAGATGTACTGGTTTGACCGAAACTACTCTTGATTGATTCAATCTAACATCCCAAATAAAACATTACATCAACAAAGTCTGATTTAGAGATAACTTTAGAATTAATCATTCCAACTAAATTAAACACCTCTCTCTTTAAAGCATCAAATTCCTTTTTGGAAACATAATTTTCATTAAGATCCCATATATTTTTCCTTTAATCTTCCTTCTCTTAACAAATATTGAAATTGTCTTACTGAGACATATTAAACTTAATTACAATCTCATCAACTTGATTAGTTAGGGAATGAGATTCCCCTTCATCTAGATTTGGTGATTGACCAACAACCATAGTTGCTAAATATTTTGAAGGAGACGTTTCCACAGACTTCTCCACAGGTTTTTTAATTGACTTTTCCCATGAACATGAAAAAATATCATGAACATATATATTTACTTAATTTTTATATTGATGTATTTCATCTGAATGATAAGATTGTCATCAATGTCAATAACCACGTTTTCTGGTCTGATCATCTGTTGCTCTTCCTGAACAACTATCTCTTCCTCTTGAATAACTAGTAAAACAACATTCTACAGATCTCTTTTCTAGATTTTAACCTTTTGATGTTCCTTATGAAAACTTTCTTCCAAATTTACTGACTTGGTATCCTCACTTAAACCCAACACTGGTTATTTAGTAGGTTGATCTACCCTTTTCCTAGGTTTTACAACATATTATTCCTATATAGCCTCTTCTTCCTCTTTTTTTTCAACAAATATAAAAAAAATTAGGTTTGTCTAGAAATTCCTTCTCCCCAGGTTTCACCAATGCATTTATATTCAATTTCACTTTTCTCCCACTGAGAAAAAGTTCCTAATATTTTTTGGTCATCTACACCAACTGGAAAGAGTTTTCCTTTTACTGTATTCTACTAAAAACCGAACTAACTCAATGTTCCTACATTGTGTATGTTGTTTTGATTAAATTTGATTTTAGAATGATTTAATTGAATTATTCATTTCTTAAACAAAATTTGAGAGATTATCCTTCTATAAGGATCAAAATTCATCCTAGCATCTTTATGACTGTATTAGAACAAATATCTGAACATTTAAATTACATAATTTATTTTTATTTAATTAAAAAATAAAAACATTATACAGATATCTAGATACATAATCATTTCCATCTCAGCCATTCATGGTGAAATTTTTGTTTCAATAAACATAAACAACATTTTCTAGTCTTCATCAAGGTCCTTGAAAAACATTTACCAAATTTTTTTGAACCAAATTGAAAATCCATAATGTCTTCAGACGTAAGGTCCTTATCATTAATTTATTGAAGACCAAAATTAAAATCTACCTCATAAGGATAGTTTAAAATTTGGGAAATTTCAGTCGAAGAAACTAAAAATTCCTTATCTTATATTCTTTCAAAAAAAAAGTATTTTCAAAATTTCAAAAACTAAACTAATCACTGTTATAGAAAAATATCAGTTCTACCTCATTAAGGAAATCTGAGTTAACCACAATGAACATAGATTACAATCCTTGAAAATAAATAGGTTACATCAAGAGAATATTTTTCTGATAGAACCATTCGAAATCAACTACATTTCCTTGCATGATCTTTCTTCTGGAAACTCTCCAATGATTCGAGTCACTGGCTTCACTGTCTGTAATTCTATTACTTTTGAAAATATTTATTAAATAAATGCTTTGTGGTTTTTTGGTTCAAGTGATTAGAATGACAGTAGAGGTAAACGAAGTTATATGAGAGGTTTGGTATTCAAATAGGGTTTGAGAAAAAAAGTGTAAGTATTCGAAAAGTTTCAGACAATGCCTTGTTTCCTGCGTCATTACGTAAGATAATTTTGAAAATTTTTAAAACACGTGGCATGAATAAATTTAAGATAAAATAAATTAACTAAAATATATTGCGATGAAAAAATATTAAAACAAATAAAATTTAATGTAATGTAAAAATAAATTTATCATAAATAAACTGGAATAAATAAATAAAATTAAAATAAAATTTTTATATTAAAAATATTAAAATTATTGAAATTTATTAAAAAAAGTAATAAACCTAACTCCCACTTAATAAAATCAAAACATACTGTGATAAGTGGTTTAGTAAAAATATCATCTAGTTGATATTCAGTATTTACAATGTCTAAAGATATATTCTTTTTCATATCATGATCTCTTAGAAATTGATTCGTAATATCAATATGATTAGTTCTTGAATGATGTATTATATTTTTTTTAATATTTATAGCACATTTATTATCACATAAAATATATTTATTATTAAAATTTAATACAAACTCAATTACTGTTTTTTTTCATCCACAATACTAGTGCACAACAATTACCTACAGATAAATATTCTACCTCATCTATTAACACGAAAACTGAGTGTTATTTTTTTGTTGACCATGATACTAATGATTTTCATTAAAAGTTATAGGTTCCTGAGGTACTTTTTTCTCTGTCATCTACAACCTCCAAAATTAGCATCTAGATAATATATTAAATTAAAATAAAAAAATTTTGAACAAAGGAGAGATTGGAAAATAATTTCCTTTGAATATCAAAAAATAATTTTGACAAAAATATGATGAGATTTTTTATAATTTTTTTGAAATCCATCACATAAACATACAAAAACATAATATCAGTTTTTCTAATAGGAAGACATAATGAAATACCAATCATACATCTATATAGCATGTTGTCCACTGGTTTTCCAACTTCATCCAAATCAATTTTTATATTAGTAAACATGCAATTTGTATGTGTCATTCTATTCTCAAGACCATACCTTTTTATTAAATTAGTAATATATTTACTTTGGTTCAAAAAATTCCCATAATATTTTTGATAAATTTGATGTCCTATACAAACTTCATTTATCTCATCACACTCATTTCAAATTCTTTTTTCATAAGTTCTAAAAAAACTATTACAAAGTTTTTCATTAGTTCAACAAAAAATAACATCATCAACATATATTTGATCTAATAATATATTAGAAAAAATTTATTTATTAAAAATAGATAGATTTGAAAATCCAACAGTAAATCAATTTTTCAAAATAATATTACTTGATCTTTTATACCTAGCTCTAGGTGTTTGTTTATGTTACTAAATACTTGTACTATGATTAAATACAGAATACGGTTTTTGATAATTTTCAATAACTAGAGTTTTTTCAACAAAAAACTTCCTCCACTAAATATCCATTTAAAAAAGAAGATATAACATCTATCTGATATAATTTAATGTTAATATGAGATTAATAAACTAAAATAATTGAAATTGATTCTAATCTACCCATAGGGGAAAAGGTTTCATCGTATTCTATAACTTCGTCATGATAACATCCTTTAGCTAATAATCTATCTTTGTTTCTAGTTATAATCATTTGATCAGCTTGTTTATTTCTAAAGACCCACTTAGTTCCTATAACTAGATTATTTTATGGTCTTTCAAACAATTCAGAAACAACTTTTCTTTTAATTTAGTTTAGCCCATATTGCCTTGATAGAATCCACCTCTCATCATCTAAGGATTATTTAAAATATTTAGGTACTCATTGTGATCGAATGTAAGAGAATTCCCCATGGTTACTGATATTTCTTATAGTTATTATTGTTTTCTCTAGGTCTACTATAATAGTTTTGAAATGATGATTCTTTTGGGTTATAGATAATATATGTAAAATACTTTTTGTTTCATCAGTATCATGTTCTTCTGAACATGCCTAAATTTTATTTATGTTATTTTAAGAATAATTTTCATGTTTTCAAGTCTCATGTTGTCAGAAGAGTCAGTAATTTCATCACGTAGATCATTCTTTTTAATAAAAGGATCAGTTTCATCAAACATTACATGAAATGATTCTTTAATAATCCTTGTATTTTTTTATTAAAACATTATAGACATTAAAGGTAGCATAATATCATAAAAATATTCATTCACCAGATTTGGATCGAACTTACCAAGATTATCCTTGGTGTTCAGGATATACAACTTGCATCCAAAATCATTAAATTACATTGCCTTAGGTTTTTTGTTATTCCAAAGTTCATAAAGATATTTTTTGAAGATATTTTGAATTAAACCTCTATTAATTATGTAGTAGTATGTGCATACAGTGTCTGACCATAACTATGTAGGTATACTATATTCTTTCACTATAGTTCTAGGAATTTATTGAATAGTTCTGTTTCTTCTTTCAATAATTCCATTTTCTGAGGCGTTCTTGGTGTAGAAACGGTGTGTTTAATACCAAGAATTGAAAAAATGGAATTGAATTACTAATTCTCAAAATCTCAACCATGATCACTTTTTAATGGAATTAACATAAATCCTTTTTCATTTTCAACAATTATAATGAGACTTTCACAAATAGTAAAAGCTTCAATTTTGAGATTTAGAAAATAAATCCAAGTAAATCTAGTATAATTATCAACTAAAACATATACATATAATTTTCTAGCCTAAATTGATACTATTGATGGTCTAAACTGAACTATTTGGATAATTTTTAGAGGATTTAATGTAGAATTTTTTTTAATAGATTTGAAGGAATATTTTTGTTCCTTTCTATTTTGGAATGCATCGCTAAATCTGTCACAATCAAACTTAAGACTAGGAAAATAAGAAACTAACTATTTCTTATCCATCCAATTGCCCAAAAGGATTAAATTTTTATTTTAAATAAAATAATTCCCCTTTTAATGGATGAAGGGGGGTGAACCCAAACATACATCATCGACAAAAAACCTTCACAACCCAAAGTTCAGGTGAGATAAACCAAAATAACAACATGAAGCAACCCCTCCCTAGAAAACGTTTGTGAAAAACTCTCCACTGGTTCATAGATGAACATCATGAAAGTGTGATGTGTCAAAGAATAGGCTCGATCCGATGGCTTGCACCATACCCTCTCAAACATCCAAATCCATAAAGCACTGAAATGATGAACAGAAAGCTCTAGAACATCCTCTAGGGACTGATCCACATGATCTAGTCTTGGTGCAACACCAAACCAACAAGTCTTGCTTACCCTTCCACCATTCTGAAAAGACAAAACCATTGATCCCTGAACATCGAACATCAGGGTCCAACCCGGTTGTCCTACTCAAAACACTCCAACCACCATTGCCACAGAAGACAAGAAGATAGTTCAAACACCACGAGATCAAGCCATTATCACCTAGGACCCGATGAACCAACCTTGTGCTAAGGGAGCGCCACCGATAAGAGAATCAAGGTCTTCCTGAAATAGAAACAATGCTCTGGGAAAGTATCTTCTTTTAAAAGAACCACAAAGAACCCTTACCGGGTTCTAGCAAAAGACTCACGGTGACAAAGAGTGAAAAGAAGTGCTAATGATTTTGAACCAGGACCGCCACAAACTAGATCCATCCAAAAAACCATAATCATCCCGAAAACAAGATCACCAAATCACCGAATAATAATTTTGTAAAAAATCATAGGATCTGAGATGGAAAACCTCACCCCTATGTAGCATGATAGATATGGCTAAGCTGCATTCCTGGAAACATCATCGGATCACCGACCAGAATGCTGAATGCCTCAATTGGAGATCCGGACTGACCTTCAAAACACCTTTGAGAATCAAGGCACCTTACCCCAAAGCCCTATTGAGAATCAGAAATGTTGAACGTGTCACACCGTCAGTCCCGTGTCAATCCATCCTCCAAAGAACCGTCGAGAACCACCTAATCCATATCCAAGACTCATTTATTTTTGCAGTTGAACAAATTAAATTTTGTTTACACAAGAAATTTAAATCATAATTATAAAAATTATCAGTTTTAGTTTCTTTAATCTTAAGAAGTTTATCTTTAAATACAGAGTATGAATTGTTAGAAAAATAATCATAATTTCCATCATCACAGAGTTGAGAGATTCTTATCAGGTTATGCATAATCCCTTATAAATATAGTAATTATTTGATTGAGACTATTTTTGGATATCCAATAGTTCAAAGTCTAATTATATTTCCTTTGGAATTATTACAAAATGTGACTAGACCTCTATCTCTTTGAGTCGGTTTATTGATGTTTTATGAGTTTCCACTCATATTATTAGAGCATCTACTATCCATATACCAGATTTCTCATTTTATGCGACATGTTTCTTACCTAGGTAATTTAAGCATGAGTTTTTTTGGTACTCATATTCTCTAGGGTGTAGTAGTGTTAACAAATAGAGATTTGGAAATCCAGATCTGCTTGTTTTTTCACAACTCAAATCATTTGATTTAGATAATCTATTTGATTAAAAATCCTTTTTAGTACCTCTTATTAGAGGATTTCTTAAATAATATTTTTTGGTTAAATTTTATTTTGTTCCACAAAAATGACATGTGACCATTTTTTGAGTTGGGAACAAAATAATTCATATATATTTTATATTATTCACCCAATTTTTTATAAGAAATATGTTTTATAATGACATTTTTTCCAATAATTTCATTCAGAATATTTCATCCTTTTGTAAAGCATAGAGAATCACATTTATAAGTTTCTACATCATATTATAATTCTTTAATATTATTTTCATGATCAACATAGTTTGTTGTAGACGAGTTAAATTTTTCAATTAACTCTTCATGTTGCTTAAGTAAAGAATATTTTTCTCCTAAAATAGATTTGTGAATATTCTTTAAATATTTTTTTCTTTTTAATAATGAGTAATATTGTCATTATAGCATTTTGCAGTAGTCATCAAATTTATTATTTGAATAATTTTAATCAGAATCATAATTAGAATTAGATGAAAAATAGGTTTTTACCTTATATTCATCAGTAATGATGAACATATTTTCTTTCACATTTGATTATTCCTTTTCTGATTTATATTTTGAGGAGTTTCTTGAGTACTTAGAAACGCTCCAATTAGCCTAAATTGCTATTTTCCCTTTATGTTCTTAGTCAACATTTTTCTGATATGTCTTTTATGAATTTCCCTATTCACCATTTCGGTGCGGACTATTAGGTGTTATATGACCTAATTTCTTGCATTCAAAGCACCTAAATTCTCTTTAGTCTGTCTAATCATGATTGAGTTTTTTTATGAATCATATTTTCTTCTTATAAAAAATGATAAACGTTCTGGCTAATTAAACCAGTTCTATTTCAGAATCAGATGTATCTGAATACTTTTCATCTCTATCTACATGCATTATTATTTTTCATTGTATATGAGATGATACCTTAATAGAATTAATATCATTTTTTAAAATGATTTTTTTCTCTTTAGAGTCATCTTTCATCTTAGCTTTATATATCATCAATTTCCCAATTAATTATCCAATTGTCATATTTTTGATAGGTGATGATTGTCGAATATCAGCTGATATGCCATTCCATTTAGTAGGTAGTACTCTAAGTACATTCAAATCACAATATTATTGTTTTATTGGATCAGATAATGTTATAATATTATTTATAATATATGTAATCCTTCCATTCATCTGAGTGATACTCTCTCCATCAATTATTCAGAATTTATCATACTTTATTTTTTTTGTTTCATACCACATTTTCCTTATATTGTATATTTCTTCATAGGCAACTGTGACGGTTTTCCATATTTCATAGGCAGAAGGACATTATGAGACATGATTAAATTCATCAACTGCAAGACCACATAAAATAGAATTCATAGCTTTAGAATTCCTATAATACTCAATCCCTTTAGAAGTAGTCCTAGTGGAAAGATTTTTAAGAATTATATAAGGAGTAATGATATTTCTGTTGAAATTAAATCCCATATTATTAAAATAGATAATCATCTATGATTTCCAGCATCCATTATTTTCACCATGAAAAAATGGAGCTCAAACCTTTGACATTCCAACTCTTTGATCAATCATTTCTATCATTTTATAGATATTATACTTTAATCTTTTTATAGATTTTTCCTAAATATCTCCTACGATACAAATAGTTAGGTCGGAATATACCACTATTCATAAGAGGGTGGGTGTCAATTGTGTCATTTAAACCTTTTAAAAATCATACACTATTCTACCTTTCGATGTAGATCGACTATTATATGGATAAGTAATGTTTATCTTATGTATGAAATTATGAGTAGTGGATAAAACAGATATCCAGAACATGGCTATTTATAGTGGTTCAGGGCTTAAAGATCCATATTACACTAAATTAATTACAATCTCTACGAGTTTGGTAAATTTCACTAGTTAGGTCCTCATATAATAAGACCAATCCACATCTGAGTGTAGGTAGTTGAAACCATTACAAATAAGTAAAAAAATAGAGCCTTGTGATTTATTAATAGTGAACAAAAAAACAAACCTTAAATCAAGAAGCTGATACTCCACCACAACTATGTACGAGCAGTTGAAACTCTAATTAATATTTCATCAAAATGTGTTCCATTCGAACATCATAGTTCAAACAGTAACTGACTGTAGAAGGATCTTATTCTTCAGAAAAGAGATTCTTCAAGAAAGAGTAGTTCCGATGAGATCTGGTTGCAATAGATCTTTGAAATAAAAACAGAAATGAATAGAAGAAGTTGACATACAAAAAATACAAGATTTAGAACATGTATATATTCACTATAGCGTCTTCTATAGAAATCAGAGTCTGTCGAATTTTTGTAGTAGATCTATTAAATATCTTCACAAGAATTTAGTTTTAATCAAAAAATATGTGTCTCAATTTATGGTTCAATATATATCTCAATATATATATTTGTGTGTGTGTGTGTTCTTCATTAAATCATACACTCGTATATAGAAAAAATACAATGATAGAATAAATAAATAAGAGAGCCAACATTTCAATTCCAAATACATGAAAATTTCCTGATGAATCATAAGAATTCAAATTCCTGAGAATGCCCATAGTAGTCATAACATCCATTATGAATCGCATAGAATTTCTCTACATAATATTATTATTTTAATCCATTATAAAGAGCATTAAATTCTTCTAAAATGAGCTTTAAATTGTCCTGATATTCTAGAAATATCATTGCACAAAACACCGATAAAATTGTAAATTCAAATCTCTAGTGATGACAAGTCAAACGTAAGTTTCCTTCACAAAAAAAAAATAAAAAAATGTAGGGTTTAACTAAATATAGTTCATTCTATTTACATAAGTTTTATCACAAAATAAAGTTTGATAATTCATACATTTTCTTTCAATCATAAGGTTCCAAACTTACATGTAGGGTTCTTTAACCATACTTTTTCTCTATTTCAAATGTTACGTTTCATCAAAATGTAAGGTTCATTATCCATACGTTGTTGTCAACGTAGGGTTGAATAACCATACACACTAATCCTTCCAAATATGAGTAATACAAATGTAGGTTATTTTCCTTATGTTATGCTGTTCAACATATAGTATGAATAGTGTTTTTAGAACACATTTAAGAGAGTTTCAAACACTTCAACGAATATTTCACGTGAATAATGAGCTTTAATATAATTCATAAATAAGTAATATAATGAATATTTATTTCCTTAAGTACACATAATGTAATGTATTTATTAAAACAAATAAGGGTATTTATGGGCATCAAAATCAATAAGATTTATATAGTATTGTTGAGATAATACATGCCCAACATCTTTAACTATTGCCTCCAATATTGCTCGATGTCTAGAAAGGGATACTCATTTTGAAGTTATATAGTTAACGTAACCTGAAACCTTATTTAAGGGATTCCTATATAAAAGTATTTTTCCCAACAATGGTTGGTCAAACACAATGTTTTATTGAGTATTTCACTTAATCGAGTAATAGAAGGCCTGGTATGACTTAATATTTTATTTGAGGTATTTTTAACTATTATGCGTGAATTGCTTATTTATAATTATCACGTGATTTTTAATATTAATTGGGACTTAAATAAGTGATTAAAAACTTCTTGATAATATTTATGCATAATCCTGGTTTATTTTTAATCCATCTAGCATGCTTGTTTAATTCATTACTGATGTGATTGCAACAACACATCCATAATGATAAACCATACAAGTGAAAAAAATAAAATAATGTAAAGGGAATGATAATATTATTTTCTAATGGTTAGTTTATCTAGAATTTGATAAACTAACCCTGAACTAGGGGAGACACACATTTAACCTTTAGGTTTTGTGTTTAAAGCTTTCCACATGTCCACCTCTATATCTTCAGAGATTGGTTTCATCTCAGCTCCAACCTGAACTGCCTCCACTAGCATGGGAGCTCCATCCATTACATATTATTTTAAACTCATACTCAAGTGAGGTGTAAAAGGGGGTTTACATAATAGAAACCATGTGATTATAGTCCCCTACTTTTAATGAGAATAGATGTCTCGTAGGCCAGAAAATTATTTTAATAAATAGATTAAAAGGAAAACCAATCACATACAAAGGTCTGGTCTAGAACATTATAATCTATATACATGAAATAAATTATTAAATTATTTAAAATAGCATTCAATTCGTTAATAATTATTATTAAGATAAATCACACTCAAAATGATTAATTATTATCTTTAATTAATCAATACTCTTACCTTAATTCAATTTCATAATTTCCTTGTGATTCTCATCATTGTATATAAATGCACCTTAGTGGTAAGATGGTGAAGACCCATTTGAATCTACCCAACAGGTAGTATATTGTTATATTTTTTTAATATTCTGAAATATGGTATATATGATACTTCAATTCATAGATTAATATAATGTAGTATGATTTATACATGATTAGCAGTTCTGAACATTACACAGACATTAGAGTTTTAATAATGTGTAATTTGGTAAAGTACATGACATGTAGTTCTAATTATACGGTGGTTACTATCTTCTCCGTCTTTCACAATGTACATGTATATGGACTCTTATTGTGAGGTGGACTTTAGAAATTTTAGAGTACATGAAATGTACAGTGTTATACAAGCTATATTGTCTACACGTTGCATGGTTACTGGTCATATTTTCCATGTATGGGATACACAGTTTGCCCTTTTCCTGAAGAGACTATACCTCATGTCTAGTGGGCCACACAACATGTTACCTGGTTTCTGTGTGACTATATTTCATGGTTAACACACGGTGTAAAATTAACTACACCACGTGTAATAAATGCACAGGGCTTGAGTAATTTACGAATTACTCCTGATGCATTGTACTCGAATACGTGGTGTGTAGTCCAGATTACATTGCGTGTTTGGTAAAGAACAAGATGTGCATGTCTGAACATAGGGTGTGAAATTTCATTTCACCTTTGCAGAATCATTGGTGCCTCCGAATGAGTTCCTTGTTTTATTTTTAATCTCATAATTATTCATTTCTATGAAATCGTTGTGAAATGAAAGAAGACGAATATATCTCAAAATTTCAAATTAAAATACTTATTATACCTTGAATTGAAAAACAAAATTATTAAAGTGTAAATCATAAATGATAATTAAATATTTATATAATATTATGACCTTCCTCTGATACCACTTAAAGGTTCTGGGCGGAGGAGAAACAGGGTTGGGCTCGCACCCAACATTGATTTTTACTATGATCAATGATTGTTGCAGAGTCAATACGACAATGAATGCAGGTCTCTATGGAATAGAATAAATGATCTAGATAATGAATAAAGAGCCATGGTACAATACCAATGTCTTGTGTTGGTCGTTCTTGATCACTTATTTTTCGGTCTTGATGAATGTATCTCATTCTTGATAAGGGAGGGAAGAGGATTCGAGAGAGAAATTGTTTGGATAAAAAATTCTCAATTCACAGAGCATGTAGTTTGGTACATGGTACAATAGATGTAGTTTTCTATTTATAGATATAGGTATTTGGTTACAATATTTAATTTTATAACTATAATTAAATAAATTCATAAGTTCTGAGAAAACCCATTCTCTTAAGAATAATACCGCATAATTATTTATAGTGCATGAACTTGCACAAAATGGAATTATAAATAAAATTATGCGTCACAAAATAAAATAACATTTCTATTATATTAAATTTTCCCAACATGTTAAGTAATTATTTACCATCTTGTAAATAATTATTTTACTACCAGACCAACCTTGATCCACTCAAAATACACTTTCATTTATTGAACACCTGAATAAATTAATATTTTATACTCTTAAATAAATATTTTATTTACAAACTTGTAAAACAAATAGTTATTAAATGTTAAATAAAATGAATAAATATATTTTAATCACAATCTGGTGAATATATATTTATTTAATTTATGCAATCATTTTAACTTGAGTAAAATTATTCCACGGTCTGGAGAATAATATTTATTTCATTAATTATATTCAAATATCATTTACCTAATACCATAAGAAAGCCTTAGTGTGTGACCCTCAAGGATTCTTACTCATTAGCATCAGGCGGGTTGCCTAATTTTCAGAAGCATTATCTAGAAAAGGGTCAAGGCACCCAAGACGAAGAACATTAAGTCACTACGATGAAATCCACATATAAATTATCACTGTGTAATATAATACCTTTTTCTCAATATCTCATCATGTTGGTCTCATGATAGTGTCATCAACATATATTCTTGATACATCATTCTTTGACTGCATGAAATATATATTTTGTTACACCATGTCCATGGAATTTCACAGGACTATTATATTTCAATCAAAAGGGCTGAGATATCAACTTTCATAAATGGATGGGAAAATCATTCCTCAACTTATCTATTAATAACATATCACTCGTGACACACCCAACATACACTACATCCCACCAATATATGTCATGAAAGTTTTATTCATCAAATAAAACTATGTGGGTCGCAACACATATTAATGATAATCTTAAGGTCTAAAGACCATTACACACCCTGATAGATAGGAATATCTGATGACACCAAAACATGCCGAATTCTTATGGGTGGGTTTGTTCTGAAAATTTCTCATCTTGAAGATTACCATGTGTGAAATTTATGAGAGGAAGTCTCATCTACTTACGAGTACTCACATCTGACGTTCTGTATACTATGTTTCCCAACATTGTATTTCATCCAACCACATTACTATATTTAAGAATATTTTTAAGGAATTTCAATGTTCCCATCATACCATGGAAATTCCATGAATATATCAATGAAAAAATAACATGAGGACATTATTAAATAAAATTCATGAAGAAAAATGAACAATATGTAATGATATGTTTAATAATTAAATATATTAAATATTCATATAATCAATGTACAATTAGTTGTTTCTAGGACACTAAATCGTACAAATCCAATGTGTCAAGCACTCGAAAGAGAAAAATATAGTTTCTTATAAAATATTGATCTTTAGATATGTGCGCCACATAGAGAGAGGTTTCAAAATGATCCTAGATTATTATTAAATCAGATGAAAACTACCGTACATTGGTATTTGAATTTTATGAACCAACTGCACGTCAAGCCAATGTGTCGTTTTCTCGAGATGATTAAAAAAGTTATTTGAGTAATTTAATAAGATAAAACATGAATTTGTCGATTAAAAACATATAAAATTGTCACCAATTTATGAGAAAACTTATTAATGGTGTCTTAGAACTATTTTTGATGTGTTCAAGTAGACGACACGTCAATCCGACATGTTATATGCTCGAACGGACTTGATGATGTGATCTCAGAAAATGCATGCCTTTAAAAATATGCACCATAGAGGGCGAGCCAACCAAATTAGGTCAGATTGATGTCAAATGACATGAAAACAACCACAAAAAGATATTATAATTTATGGAACTGACAACGCGTCAAACCGTTGTATCTTTTTCTCGACCAAAAATGTTGTTTCAATGCAATGTAAAATTTTCAAGATTCATTTTTACATTAATAATTAGAAAAAATGATTGTAAAAAAATATATATTATTATAAATAATTAAAATTTTGAAATCGATGAAATGTAAACTTAATAAATCCATATACATGTTTGGTACAGGGGTGGAGGTACAAAAGAAACAAATGTGCAGACACAGAGGTTCATAACCAGGACCTCCTCAAATGTGAATGTAACAAAACATCAATACTTATGTGTATGTAAGCGCCATCCAGTCCCACACCTCGTCTCTCTAATAGTACTCCCATATCAAATAGTTGGTCTGGTAGGTCCTGTATTGTTCTAAACTATTGTTCTATGTGAGATTTCTTCAACAACATATCTAGGTGTGATGTCCTCGGTAGTGGGTCTATCAGTAGAACTAGAACTGATCTCCAATACACTCAAGTGTTGTACAGTTTATTGGAAGACATCTGAATATGGGAAAATAAAAATCATTCAGTGGAAGCACCTATCTAGTGCCACAATCTGAAGAATGTGGCACTACAGGAGATATATATGGAATATTAGTCGCAATATCAGTGTCGGTGGTGTAATGAGTTCCGCACTCCGAAGTAGGGTGTGGGGGAATGTATCAAATGATTCCATGTGTGATGAGGAAGGTCCATGTTGTGGATGTGTATCCCACTATGATGAAAGGTGGGTGGGTAATGTCTTGAATGGTTCAATGTAGTTTGAAGAAGGTCCCGTTAGTGGTTTTGTAGTTGTATCTGGAGCCATCTGAGAGGTGAAAATGAGCACATGATGCAAGTACATGTGAGCAAGGAATCTTTTATGCTTGAAATTAAACACATTCAAATGTCTGGTTATCAGGGAAAAAAAGTCATCACCCGACCATCCTAAACCTCTTCATCTTCAACCTGACTTAATATTCTATGAAGATGGTGCACTTGATCTGATGTGGCATGAGTCTGATTAAACTCAATATCACTTGATAAAAATTTCGAGTATCGATATCCCAACATTAGTTCTTTCCTGACATCATATAATCTTCCATCAATGTATTTAATGCTTCTATAAAATGTCTAAGAAACAATACCCTTGATGGGTAATTTTCTTACCCCCATTAAGATGACAATAACTCATTCATAAATGTTTGTGGTCATATGCCCATTTCTCTTCCCTTCATCAGATGACAACGACCATTTTTTCTTCGGGATGAACATAATATACTTCCATACATATCCGTTTATTCTTCTTATTTCTTCCAGTCATTGAAGGTAAATTTGTTGTCTTGGTTTATATGTTGTAAAGTCAAATGTGAAACATTTAAGAAGATAAAATTGATATAAAATATGCATACATAATGAATGTGCATAAAATGTGATCCAATGCATATGTTTATTATTTCATTCTTCATGTTGTCATATTGAAATTTGTTCATACATTTTTAGTGATATGTTTCACACAGTAACGATGGATAGCATGTGGGCGTAACCAACTAACATCTTTGATATTCACTTCTTCTTTTATTTCATGATGAAAATTTGGAATAAGGCATATCCAATGATTAACGGTGAGATGAACATGCTGAAAAGATAGAAACCAAATCCAAAAGTCTATATTTTCCATATCTACTATTGTAAATTCCAGAGGAATGGAAGGTCTATTTCTAACCATAGTGGAAGCAATCAGGATAAATCAAGTATACATTCTATAGAGAAAATTTTCACCACTTTTAAGAATTGTTTATATCATAGGAATGATGTGATGCATGGAATGAATTCCCAGAACTTCCGATGGAATTAGAATTTTCTTGTAGAGATGTGATTGTTCAACGCATGGTCCACTATTTCAAATTGATAAAAAATTTCACCAGTTTAAACCAGTCACTCGATCCAAAAATGAAACACCTGAAATGATGTTTTCTGATTTCCATAAACCTTCACAAATTTTTTATTCCTTGCAAGACATAACTTCTTATATGATATTTTATATCCAGGATCACTCTCCAAGCATTCTTGTATAAACATGACAAGAACATATTGGTTAACTCTGATCATTCGAATATTAACAAAGCATAAGAATATCATGTCAAGGATTTTATGATCTACAGTCAATCATGGATTCAAAAAAGTGTGTGGTCCGAAATATTTTGTAATTTTCCACCAAGATAAATTTTTGACAAGGGTATCTCCGAAACGCAAATTGCATGTGTCACAAAATTGTTTATATTTTATAGAAAATATCAATATAATAGACTCATCCATGAGAAAAATATAATGACACTTCACATGGTGATTTTTTATAACTTTTTGTAATGCCTATTTACTATCAAATTGTCTTCTAGTAGAAAATTAACCATCATTCCTTCCAACATTACACTATTGGAAAATACATGGGAATTCGACTATTGGTGTCGCTACTTCCCAGTGAATCTCAAACACTATTGGTGTGACATACTGTGATGTTTTCATCAGACATGCATGTTGTATTTATGGATAATTATCTCGTATCATCTCATATTTTCTGTTAGATACTTCCTCATCCTCCAAATGATCATAATAGACATCATTTATTGTAACCATATATAGATCATCTAAAAATACATGTATTAGGAACATCAACATATTATGTCATCTAAAATCATTTATCTTCTCTACAAGTATTTGCATCACTTGATCCACATTGAATAACAGAATTAGATGTAAATATAACCCCCTCAAAAAATCCACTATCGTTTGAAATGTTTTTCTGAATTTGAATGGTATCTTTAATTGTACTTACATCGATATATAATTCCATCACGCTATGCCTTCCATGCTCCTGTTATGTGTCATAAGAAATCCTAAAATATTTATCACTGACCAAATGATGATGCATGTAATATAGATTATCTTGAGTTGTAGGGAATCTATAAATAACAGATGATACACACTGATTCCCAACAAGATTCAATCAATCATGAAATTTAATATTAATTTCGTTCATAGTATCACATCTAGTAAGATTTAGTAATATTGTAGGACCATCAATATATGATATCACATGTTCATCCTCTATTATTTGACCATCATGATATACAAACTCACATATTTTTTCAGCCATATTTCTGAAATTGTTATTTGGAATTAAATTTTTTTTAAATATATACACCAACATTTCCTCAGATAAATCATAAACCATCAAACATCCACTATTATTATTTATATTATCATTCCTCTGAGAACATACAGAATTGAAAATGACAATGGATAGTCATTATGCGACAGAGAACGTTTTATTAATATATTATATACTAAGTAATAATATTTTATTTACAATGTAATAATATATTAATATATATACATATATTTATTATAAAGAATACTATAATATATATATATATACATATTATACATTTTAAATTTACAAAATAATTAATTTCACTAACTTATAATATTATCATACAATTAACTTAGTAATTAATATATATTTATTATAATAAAATAGTATATTAATTACAAAATTTCTAATTAACCAATAATATATTTATACAATCAAATAATATATATTAATTATGATACAATGATAGAATAATAATATATTATTCGATTATTATAACAATATATTAATGTATATTAAAATTATAATTACAATGCAATATTATATTATATATCATACATTCTAAAAATATATTAATTTCAAAATTACTAATTAATTTACAAATATAATTTATAAAATTAAATTAAATATATATAGACTAGTATAATAAAATGAAATAATTCATACAAAAAATATCACTGATATATATAAATAGTATAACGCAATAAAGAACAAATGAAATTTAATTAAAAATAACAATTTTAACAATTAATATTTAAATTATATTAAATTAAAATTTTAATTTTTTTTAAAAAATAATTTTCAATCAACTATCATATTGAATTATTTTATTTAATGTTTTTATCAATTGAAATTACATACAAAACAGATAATTTCACTAACTCAAAATATGAACTTACAATTAACTCTCTATTTAACATATTCTATTTACAATGGAATAATATATTAATTACAAAATATCAAATTAACTAAGACATAACATATGTCGTACACAATTCCATAACATATATACTAATTATAATAATAAATTAATACATGTATTATAAAATCTAATAAATATATTAACTAAAAAATCAATAATTAATTTATTAATGTAGTTTATAATATTAAATAAAATACATGACCAATAAAATGAAATAATTATTATACAATAAGAATAATTCCATGTTATACAATTATAAAATAAATAATATAACAAATTAAATTAAAATTTGAAAAACTAATACAAAAGTTACAATAAATATTATTTCTATAAAATACACCAAATATTTAAATTAATATTTAACACGTACATGTTCTTTTTCTGCAATCCCTTCATGAAGGATATGGGCACCGCGATGTAGTAGGTTGTGAGGGGTTCGTCTGGTTTGTGGGTGACAGGTTTGCAAGGGAGGGCATCAGTCGTAGGGGTTTCTGAGGGAGGGGTTCAATGTAGGGTGTCGTGAAGGAGGTGTTTGTCGAAGGGGGTCTCGAGGGAGGGTTTCATCACTGGGGGTGTCGCCGAACGTTATGAAGAACCAAATCTATGATTCTTAGAGGCGGATATCACAATTCTACTGACATCAATGATCCATTCTCATGGGTTGCATAAAATGGTTCTGGAAAACCAGATCTATGCGTTGTCGGGGGTGGCATCTAGATTCAAGACTGCTAAACCAAAATCATGATTTTGGAATGAGTTTTGTAGAGCATGATAACAGAGGGATGTCTCTCGAGCGGGGGGGGGGGGGGTCGTTGACTGAGTGATGAATATACATGTTAACCAATGATTATAGGTTAATATAAGACACACTCTCATAGAGAGATTTCTTATTTAATTTTTCAAAGAAGGAACATTTATCTAATGTGCATTCTGTATGATTTATTTGAATATGGTTTTTTCCTATAAAGATATAAGGTGCATTATTTAATATTTATTTGAATATGGTGCTTTCCTATAAATTGACTTCTTCAAAAACAATGCTCATAGGTCACTTTTAAACATATCTCCTTCTTAAAGATAATATTTATGAAGGATCATATAGGGAAAGTGCCTTCCAAATTAATTTTTCCAAGAAGGCACATTTAGAGGAGGTGCTCTTAGTGTTCGGTAGACTGAAAAAAGAATCTTTATTTAATTTTTTTTTTCAGGTTTTATGTTATTTAGGTAATTTTTTATATTATTATTATTTATGAAAATAACTCTCATCTTGATCCTCTAATGGTGAACTCCGGCTTCGAGCGGTAGTGGATTGTCTTGAGGTATCTTCATCGACCGTGGCTTGATATGGCATGTTATGAACATCTATTTGGGTAATCAATTATTTATTCATAGGCCATTAGTGGTTGAGGATGGAACAATGGTGGATTGCAGAGGAGACATAGGATGTGAATATTGGGAGCTGTTACCAATGGAAGTCAACGGTGAGTGCAGACGGGTAAACTGTAGATCTTCCATTGGATGCATTGAATTGGGTGATGAAGATGGATGAGGTATACCGAAAAATGAAAATAATTTGACTGGTATATCAGTGGATGTGTGGTAGCATGATGGGGGGGGGGGGACAATCGATGTTGTGTGGAGAGTGATACCAGAGGATGGTTGGCGATGGAGGAGCTGTGTACCTAGTGGTAGCAGTGGGTGGGATGTTGGAAGTTGATTATGGGGAAATGGTAGGATGAAGGTGTTTTTTTACTGAAGAGGTTGGCGATAGTATGGCGAGAGGGTAGATCATTATCCATGATTGAACACCCGTTTATGGGAAAAAGAAAACCCAAACAAAACTGAAATTATCATAAATGTTCCAATATAAAAATTATTTTTCATAAAAATTAAAATCACATAATTAATTTGAGTAAAAATAATTCCATTGATAATAAATATAGTCAATTCATGAAATTTATTTGAATTTAAATAAATAAAATTATTTATTTCAATGAAGAAAATATTTTAATTAAAAATTTTCTATGAAAGATCTTCCTAATACAAAAAATAAATCACATTTTAAATTTAAAATCAAATTTTTATGAAAAAATGTTGATTCCAAAAAAAATTGTTCCTTATAATAAAAGAAAAGAATTAAGTTCATTAAAATGATATTCGTTTGAATTATTTTATAAGAAGAAATTTTCAATTGAAAATTATTGCGCATAAAAATACATTAATTAATTTGAAAAAACAAACATATTAATGGGATTCTCAAAGAATTTAAATTTTAATATAGAATTAATTACTGTAAAATATATTCTAAAATTAAATCACATATTTACCAAAAAACTATCAATTAATTTATAAAAATATATGTGAAAAAATACATAAAATATAGGCAGTATAAAACTCCCCCACCCATAGATATATGTTTGTCCACAAACAATTTCATGCTTTTAGTCATTATAAAATAAAAAAAATTAATTTTACTATAGTTATCCCAAAATGAAGAATGTAAAAATCTTTTTTTATAGGGGAGAAAAATATTTTGTGGGATAATGTTTTCAAATAATTCTCATAGGTGGTTCTGAAAAAATTCAAATACACACTGGAAACCAAGGAATCACTAACTCAATTACTGTTGAAGGTATCATGCCTCATAGGTGAAGTCCCTCACTTCCACACTTCAAAACCTATTCAAGTTCCAATTTCAAGTGTGCTGACATGTAATATATGAGTGAAAATAAAACCTTAAAAAGTTTAACCTTGAATAATCCATTTCTCCTAGGTTCGAGAAATTTATTTTTATTATTATCACTTTATTGATACAAGTCAAAGGATTTTGATACAGGTAAATTATCTCCCTCTTCATCTGGGTTCAAAATTAACCTCAAATTAATAATCCTATTTTTTACAAGGTTATTTATAGTTATTTTTTCCTAGACATATTTCTTGTGAGAAAAACTATACAGAGAACTTATTGAATTTGAAAATGGATTTTATTTATTATCATAAACACACCCCAAACCCTTATCTCATATACTTACCGTCAAATCCTAATTTTCCATTTAACTCTAGTTTCTATAGACTAATACTTTCATTATTTTATTTCGGTCCTTTTGGTGATATTTTTTTTAAAGGTGAGTCCACTATATTTGAGTTCAAATATCCACTTTCCTATATTTATGATTACAATTCTATAGAGATATTTCTTATCCCACTCCTATTCTCCGTTTTGAAATAGAATATCAAAAAACTGGTATGTAACACGACTCAGCAGCCATACATCCCCTACAATTTCTGATTTTGTGCAACCCTCAATAACCAATATGTTATTATCCACTAGGGAAGTGTTAATTAGGTTAAAATTGTATCCTAAATATCTTCAATTTGTGAAAAAATTTGAAAAACATTGACCATTGTTTTGATAAAAAATCATGTGGAATTTTGATGTATCTGATATTTAAAGCATAGTTTGGCAGAAATTAAAGACCCCTCTCCCCCAAACGTAAAACTAAATATTATCCCCAATGTTGAATCTGAAGATGGGAGACATATTAGTTCCCAAATAATAAGAAATTCAGTAGTTAAATAATGTAGACGTGGCTACATGGATGTTCTGAAATCATTTTTTCCACATATGAAAAAAATGTAAAGAGAAGTTATTTTGAATATACAAGACTTTTTTATTAATCAACGATATAAAAATGTTCAATTTATTTCAACCAATAATATGATAGAAAATATTGTACAATAGAAGATTAATAAAAATGTATTAAATGTGTGCAAGAAGTCTTCACAATGCATCTCAACATAATTTTTAACTCACTAAAATCCTATATGCTAACACCAAAACATGAAAAATGATTCAAAAGTTAAAAAAAATCCAAGGGGATCCACTATTCTTAGTTTATTGCATATTTTAGCACAAATTATGACCATAATTTAAAAATTAGACACCCATGGTGCAAATTCTTTGAAACCCTAGAGTTCATGCATGCCACTCCCCTCGTACAAATGTTTATCATTTTTAAGTCCATCCAAATGAAGCCTCTCTATTATCATTGAAAATATTCCTATATGGTCATTTCCAATCGCTAAAAATGTAAATAAAATAATATTATAATTAATTAATTAAATCTAAACATGAAATGAAACTAGGTTAGAAATAGTAGGTTCTGATCTATTGAATCCAATGTTATACTCTTGCCAATGAAAATCAGAATGATACATCCATAGATCATTATTTTCTACTAGATGACTATTAATAGTTACAGAAAATGTGGATTCACTTCTAGATTATTTCAAAAAATAAGGCATCTCAAATTAAAAATAATAATTAATAAAAAAATTTGGAAATGAAATAAAAAAATCATAGGATTGCCCCCAAGGGTTTTTGTAGCTTGCATGTACTCAACTAGATTGATTATGGATCAGCCAAATTTTAATGGATGATGTGACTTCTTTTCCTAGAGCCACAAATTGTTATTCATTCTAACATTGTATCTTTTTCATTTTTGGTGTACCACTTTTATAGCATAAATCAAGTCCCTATCCATCGATGTAGACTACCTCTTGTGGAGTGATACAGGGGGGGGGGGATAAGTTAGTACTTCTCCTATTCTTTATCTTGAAGTTGAGTGTGCACAAGCTACAATACATGAATTATAGGTTGATACATATCCTCTAGTCTAATCCAATAAATTATTTTCTCTTATAAAAAAATGTGTAATCATCCATTTCTTCAGCCACTATTAGTTCAAAAAACTCCTCTTCAACAGTTTAGAGATTATAATGTTCTAACTCAGGTGCTTATTTTTTTATTTTAAGCAAAACAATGAAGTCAAAAAGTGATTTTTATTCTTTAATATCAACACATGGAAAATATCATAATATTTAACTTAAAAATAATAGTATTAAAACTACTGAAAAATTTATACATAAAATATTTAACCCAATCAAAAAGTTTATCTGGATCTTTATCAAGAGTAATCAGTGGTCTAGATAATATTTATGTGGAATGAGTGACATATTCAATATCTTCCAGCCTCTCTCCAAAGCACACGATCTTTATGTATAGTTTTCAAAGGCATAAAAATGGATTTCTCTTCCTAGTTCAACCTATTGAATAATTTAAAATCATTAGAGAACTCAATGAAATAAAAATCATTATGTTGAAAATGTTTTATGGAATCATCATCAAATAATTTAATAACATCATGAATTTATGCATGTTCCATCTATTTCTATACCTTTAAACAATCTCATGATGTTTATTCTTAAATTTCTATCCTTTAATCTAAGATTATATCAAGATTTGAAGTTGGATGCTCCAACTTCTTCCTTCTTATGTCTCATTTCTCTTTCCTTCTCAGTTGATTTCAAGAATGTTTTACATTAGTGGGGTTTTGGAGTAATTCCATTCCTTTTTGGACCAACTGATCTAGGTTTGTAGATCCAAAAAAATCATTCCCATGGTTTCTAGTAAATCCTTCATGGTATGTTCCTTCCCCTATAAACCCTTTTTTTATTAAATTTATATTCACATTACTGTTTATTTCAATGAGAGACATATATTATAGTATTTGATATCCCTCTGTCTTGTTGGCATTGAAACCAAAACTGTGACAATTACACATACTCATAACATTCTTGCATAGGTGAGAAATCAAATAAATATCCATGAAGATATAGTTAATGCCCATTTTGTATAGTGTTTTTATAGAAAAATGGAAATTTCAATAATAAAACATTTCCACCCCTATAATGGAACCAAAATTTGACATCATAAATTTTTTAAGGATGTCCAAAGATACATTTATAAGCCCTAGATATATAGAAATGTCTATCCTCAGGGACTCTCTCAAGGATGTCAGTGTTGAATGCTCTAGAGGTAATTCCAAAAATCAGATTTCTGATTTTATATTATTTGAAAGAGTGAAACATTTTGTAATAAAAGTGATGAAAATCATGGTGGAATAGGTTGGAGAGGAGCATAAAATAAGAATACGATCAAGACACAGAGAACAACATAAAGAATATGAAGAGGAAGAAAAAAGGAATAGAAGAGGGTCATCAAGAACAATGTCAGATCTAGGTTGATCCACCTCAAATACTTTTATAGATATTCTAGATAAGATCATAAACTATCATCCCCACCCAATGCATGACCAATTAATTATATCACACAGCTCAATCATCTAAATAATGGACATAAGAACACAATAGTTCATTAGTGATCAAGAAATCTTCTAAAATACAAAATGAATCACTCAATAGAACCATTCTGGATGAGAAATTTAACAAGAAAAAATGACCTTGATAATATCATCAAGTAAAACAACCAAACATAGATGACCATTCGATAAAATTAGCGAGGAATGGGGGAATAAATGAGGCAACATAGTAGACTAATATTCCAATCACACACCCTAAATCACATTCACTATTTTCCAATTAGAATAATGAATTGGTGATAACTATCATGAAGTGTGAATGTTTAAGGATCATTGAGTTTAACATCCAAAATAAATCCTTGAATAATAGTTCTCTATTACTAGATATTCGATATCACAACAAAAATCTAAGAATAATGTACAACCATCACAATTTTAATTACAAAATAGGAAAAAATGATATTTAAAAAAAATTGAAAGTATTGAAAATGGAATATGAAGGAATAAGGTTCCCATCTAAAATAAACATGTTGATTACCATGTTTATGGAATTTCAAAAAACAGAAGAGGATACCTCCTCTTATCCTAAAAAAATTGATGAAAAAACTAACTAACAAACAACATCATCAATCCATGTGGAATGCTTTGAGACACACAAAACCAGCTCTGGGTGAAGTCCCCATGAAAGTAGTCATCTCCCCATAATGGCATAGTCTACCACATGAATATTTGATGCAATATCCCATGATCACCTTGAATTTGATCATTACTTGATCACCACTAGATCATCCCAGACAACACAAAGGAAAACATTAAGCAGTAAATGAATTTTGGGTTGTGAAATTTTAGCATATATATATATATAATTAAATTATTTGAAGACATGGTGGTGAAAAAATAAAAATATATACCTAGATATATTAATATACTTATTATTATTAATATATATATATATATATTCATATATATATATATTATAACTATTTGTATTTTTATTTTAGGAGTAAATTTTTGAAAAACATATATACTTATGAATAATATATATATACATAAATATATATTTGTATATATATACATACTATTATTATAAATAATAAAATATATAAATATTATATTTATAATTATAATTATATTATTATATTATTATATTAATTTTAATTTATATATTATTAAATATATTCATTTTTCATTCTCTTTTCTTGAGAAGTATGGGTCAGCTTTGTGGAGATGGTCTAGTGGATGGGAATCCAAATCTGACAGGTTCAGTTTCTACTAAATTCTGCAAACAAGTCACCGGTGTGATTCAGTTCGGTTTTCAAAGAACTCTAGTTTAGAAACATCTCATCCTCATGAGACGAAGTCCAGATTTTAGTGGTTGTGGATTATCTTGAAGCTTCATCATTTAACTCAACTTGATTTGGCTTGTTCTGGATGTTTTAGGGAGCACCCCTACGTGAGAGGCAATCCCCACGCAGTAGCCATGATCTATTGGGTGTTTTGGTTCATTAAAATCTGAAATGAGAAAATAGTGTTTATTAATAGTTTAATAAATGAAAACTGATAAACAAATAATTCTCGATGTAAAATTACTATATATAAAATGAACATATTCAAATGAATTCATCACTAATGAGAAACATGATGATAGGGGAAATACAACAATAAACTATGCCCCCTTATTTCTCATTAAAACCGATAACATAATATGTACATGATGATTCATCCAAAATAGAATCAACCAACAATGAGAAATTAAGGGTGAGGTAGCAATGATGAACCAATTAGTATAAATCACAAAACAACATCTATTTAACTAGTTAAATTAAATCAGAATTTAATATTCAATATGAAACCAACATTCAAAGATTATAGGTCGAATTAAATGTAGAAATTGAAAGCAGTAAATGGGACACTGAGATTTATGTGCTTTGGCCAATGGTCAACGTGCACGAGGTAGGATCAATTTGGAGTTTTCACTATTAATGTAAATAGAACAGGAGGAAACAATGAACAAAACTCACAAGGTAAACTGGACATAAAACAGAAATAGGACGCGATAGAAAATCAAGCAACATGCACATGCTTACAAAAATCGACAGAGAAAAAACTATGACAGGACCAAGACCCCCTTACCGGGGTTCAGCCAAAGCTTTGTCGATGAAGAGGCTTGTAAAAGGGTGTTGAAAACGTCATTTTGCAGAGTCCAACAGGTCCAGACCTCTATTATCAAAAATACTGTCCAAATTCATCACCACGTGCCAGTTGTTATCCAAAGTCATCTCTATCCAATCTGACGTGTACAAATTCTACTATTGTTGTCCATATTTGCAAGAGATGTCCATGTTTGTGACGCTCATCAAAATCCAAAAACAAGTTCCTATATCCTCTCCTTCCATGTCTATTAATAAGAATGACTAAACAAAACAGAATGCCACTTTCTAAAGAAAACATCACAACCATCCAAAGGTGCCATCGATGTCTGAGTCTGGTTCCACTATCCATATCCACCACTGTTGTATAGTTTCGACCTAACCATTCAGACATGCCACCACCATACCAATCTGATGTGAATCAGTGCCTGTAATATCAATCAAAATGTTTGGGTCCTCATACCAATTTATCACCAACTCCATTGGGACTTCACCAGTCTTAGCCATCAACAATCGAAACTCCTATGAACTGTGGAGCCATGGTGCCAAGGTTCATCATAGAAAACATGGGGGTGGGACAAAACAAAAAGTTTATATTTCTCAAGAATTGGTTCAAAAGAGGACATAATCAGCTCTAAAGCTACCTCATTCATAATTTTATAGATCTTTTGAGGTGAAGATTAATCCATGTCATCTTCTATTTCTCTGCAAAGACAACTCATGAAGGATAAAAAAACTCTTTGAATCCAACAATGTCATCTTCTAAAAAGCTACAACAGTTTCTCCCAATACAGAATGACTCTTGGATCAGATCTTCTCCAGGTTAGAAAAATATAAGATCATCCTAATAGCTATGCTGATCCCAATAAAGAAACCCACCACGATTGTCATCTCCATGGGGAATTAAGAACCCGCTAGCGTCACCCATCTCCACTTGGAATGGAGTCACCATTCATCTAGATCCATCTGGATTACGACATTCACCGATATTAGGAATCAAGCACCTCAAACAAAATCTATACTTCTTCCTCCGACAGATCACAAAACGAAACCAGAAGGTAACAACACTGAAATAATCTACTTTAAATCTATTTCGACCGAAACCATGCCAAATGTTTCAAAAGATATCACATGTCTTCTTGCTTGCAGCAAGGGGGAAATTGGGATGCGGAAAACTCATGCCCTGGACACAGAGCTGTCTTGCAGTAGAAGCACCCTCCTGAAGCCCTCACACACTATTTCCTCTTCGGTGAAAACCAGGCTCTTCAAAAACCCTAAAACTAGACTGGAAGGGATAGTTGGATCGTGTATCTCAAAGGGGAGGTTCTCCCCAGCCATATTCATAACAAAATCTACCCAGCATATTAAAATAACATCATTTAATTAACAAAATAAAATGAATTTTTAATTCACACTAAACATGTATTCTAGTCATCGATTATTTATTGACATGTCATAGGCTTTTGATAATAGAATGATAGTGTATATTAAGGAGGAAATAATGTTGGATGTTAGGATATTCTACTGGTTGAGGCCTACAATGGATAATGACTAGAATATTTTAGATATACTGGTAGATGCTCTGCTTTGGGGTGGTAGCAGTTAATGAGGAATACTGAAAGATGTGAAGAATCAGACCAGTAGATTAGTGGATATGTGGTAGTAGGATGGAGGGACAACCATGGATGTGGTGTGGAGAGTGATAATAGTGGATGGTTGGAAGTGGAGGATTTGGGTGGCTAGCGGTAGCAGAGGGTGCATGCGGTGGAATAAGGGTAAATAGTTCAAGACTTCTGGGGTTGGATAGGTGTTGGATGGGTAAGCGACATCACCCAGACCTGGGTTATGGTGGATGAGCTGGATGTAGTACCACCCTGATGATAGTAGAACTAACTAAAAAATTATCACATTAGATTAAATCTAAAAAAACATAAATGTTTAAATAACCTATATCAATTAATTAAAAATTAATCCTAGAAAAAAACAATTCCCTTTAATTCATTTAATTTCATGAATTTAAATTGAAAGATCCCCTATTTTTCTATGATGATTTAATGTTTCTAACTTCAGTTTAACTCTATGGTTTTGACCTAATGTGAGTGTCTAATGAGATTATAGAATTTTTTATGGTATAGAGGGTTTGTTCCGAGCCCGAAGGCTTAGTTTTGGGAAAAGGAACTCGACCACATAGCTAGTAGAAACCATGCATCCCAAGACATATTTTCTTATGAGGATATGTGGTGTGGTCAATGGATTTTTCAAAGATGCATGGTTTGGGGAATCCATGAAATGGGGTTACACGCTTCTGTAGGGTTTGATAAAGGGAAGTAAGAGGTCACACAGTTTGGAGAAACCGTGTAACACCCCGAGATTTTATGAAAAAATATTCTTTTTAATTTCATTAATGTCTTGTGTTATACGCTACACCAAAATGAGCTTTTACAACACACATCTCTGACCTGGCTTGAATTACACGCAATCGCGACCTTCCACGATAGCGTGTTTTGTACGCAACACCAAGTTTCGCTAAACAACGATATGCTATTAAGATATTATTAAAACTAGCCGTTATGAATAGTAATAACCACTTTTTGAAATTTTGTAAATTTTATTTTTCAAAATGGACTTCATTTATGGATTCGGAGTATCGAATTTAGCCTAAGGTGAAATTTTGGTACTTTTCAGATAACTTTCATATTCTGATGAATAGTGAAAATTAATAAATTTTAATTAAAAACAACTTTTTCAATCGAAATAATTAATAGTGATAAATTATTAATTTGAGTGGTTTTAAAGTATATTTATAATATATTTTTACAATTCAATACAATTTTGGTCATTGGATGTAATTTCACATTTAAACCAGTTATAAACAAGTGCCAATCTTTTGATTGTTATTATCTCTTAAAAACACGCCTTTTGTTTAGACGACGGGAATTAATTTTTAAATTAATTAATGGAACTGAAATGTTTTGAATTTGGTAAAATAGAAATCATTTTTGAGTTCATAATATCAAATATAGCTTAGGCCTAATTTTTGGTATTTTTCTGAAAACTTTCAATTTTTGATGAATAGTGAAACCACTAAGTGGTAGGTTAAAAACTGAATTTTGCATAAAACATAATTTTACCACTTCTGTGAATGGAATTTTCAAAATCCGACAGACACGGTTAATATCAAGGACTAAAATCTGGTTCAATGAGATGAAAATAATTTTTGGTGAATAATAACTTTTTACTTTTTTTTACCACGGTTAATAGTAAATAGGGTAACTAAGGGTAAATATGATATTACTATTACCATAACACATGTCCTAATTCTATTGGATAAGTGTAATTCGACCAAAAACAACCTTATGAATATAATATGACCATTTAGGTCCACTTGGATTAGATTATGACATTTAATATTATTTTATTTAATGAATAGTTAAAATAGTTAAAATCAAAGTTTAATAACTAAAAATTTTTTAATATGGGGTTATACATAAGATAAATTCGACTATAAATATTCATTAGAAAGCTAAAAATATTTCCTACATAATGATATTTTATTTTTAATTTTTAGACTTTAAATAAATTAATTTATTTATGACACAACGATGATGCAGTAATTACCCTTTTAAGGAAATGATAACATAATTGATGTTATAAATGCTCAAATAAATGTAATTTTAGACTTTTTATGAATTAAACTAATTTTCTAGGTTACTGTGATATATTAATGTTGATTTAATCAACTTGGTTCGAACATATAATTCTGTTATGACTTTTACAAAAATCATATATCAAATAGTGTCAAAATTGACACAAAATAGTTTTTAAATCAAATATTATATTATTAATTGTTATTTTATTCTTAAAAATCTAAGGTTCGGACAAATGACTTAGATAAGGATATATATATTAATAATAAACAATTTGGGGTTCGTTTGGCATGTTATAGTAAGTGTATTAACCATATAGTGTAAGAAAACAAAAAGACATGGTAAAAGTTAAATTATTTAACTTAGAGTTAGATCTAATTGATAAGGTTAAAATAATAACCTAAACTTGTCTAAATCCTATTGGTTGATAGTTTTTCGACCCATACCCACTTTAGCTTCGAAATAAGACCCTTTGGAACCATTATAAACCGATTTTTACTTTAATATAAAATAATATTTTGAGGTATTCCTAAGGTGCCCCTCTCCTCCCTTATAAAAGGACACCTCCTCCCCCTCCTCCTCACACCAATTTTAGCACTGAAGCTCGGCCAAACCCTGCCAAAATCTCTTCTCCACTTCCCTAGAAATATCCTAGAGGTTCTGGTCTTCCTCAAATACCAATTTTAGTGCCCTAAGAGGAGGTCTCAAAGAGGCTCTTCAAAGAAGAGGTAATTTCCGTTACCAATTCTTTCACCTTTATTTCTTCTTCCACTTCTTCTTCTTAGGTTGTTTCATTATGAAGTAATAACATCAGTATCACTAATATACTGATATGTTATTATAAGTATGAAACAATCCTAATTCACCATCTATCCATCCTACGGAAAACGAAATCATCGCGTGTGCGTACATACGGTATACCGTCTCCACGCTGTGGTGTAATCTGTTTTTCCACCAACACCTTACATGGATGGGTATTATGGTGTAAAGAATAAATATACATAGTTATTATAACATCATAATGATTCTGATATATTGTATCATCCACTCCAATTCAATTCAATAATTATGGAAATGATATCATCGCTCGTGCGTACGTACAGACTACCATCTCCACGACGCGATGAGATTCATTCTCAATGATTAACCATTCATGAATGATTATAAAGTATATATAATAAGTACTAATGAAATATATGAAATAATAATGATACTGGATTTATGTATATTTATATGTATGTCATCTACTTACTTCCATTCAAGACAATAAGGAAAGAAAAACAGCGTTCATGCGTACGTACGGACTACCGTCTCCATGAACGGTGTTTTTCATTTCATTTATCTATCTATTATATATATATATACTGAATATATATGATATATAAATCATATTTTATATTCTGGAAGTAAGTAAATCCTGATATAAGTAATAATAATGTCAAGAACAACAAGTCAAAACACCTACGATAAATGAGAGGATTTTACCCAAAATGCTACTTTAACATGAATTTACAAAAGAACGGGTAATATAAAGTCATAAGTGGACCATATATGATATAATAACAATGAATATGATTCTGAAATAACTCAATAACATGATTTAAATCATTATACAGGAGGTTCGGACACTTACAAAGCAAGTCGGACCTAAGGTAAGGGAAATATCACAATCTCATTTTTATCCGAGATTGCTTATACTTTTGTATTTACTGGGGTGTATTTTATCATCCACATCCATGTTTCCTCAATATTTAATGTTATTTCCATCCACCTACAATTTTTTAAATCCATTTTTACCCTTTGGTAAGTTTTTTGTAAAAGATATGAAAGGAATCTTTTATCGTTTTTCGTACGAGGTACTTTTTGACTTTTCCGAAAAAAGTATGAAGAATGTTTTTTTAACTTATACGGCATGAATGGATTTTTAAAACATTATTTCCAAGAAGCTTCCTTTACAAGTTTCCAAGTTTATTTTTAATCAACTTCTTTTAGTTTAAAATTGTATGACATGTTAAGAAAGGAAAAATGTTTTTGAAGAAGAAAGGATATTTTCCTCAAGAATGGAGTTCAAGTGTTTTATCAAAATTATTTTCCATCTAAGATAATAAAGGGTTCTGTTTTTATCCCTATTATTACATTGATTTGATTATGTTTTGAGGGAATTATTTTTATGAATTCATTTACCTTATATGATTTGTTTTATGATGTCATGATATTTCAAGAATCCCATTTTTGTTACATATGTTATGCGATGATGTATGATTTATGATTATGTGGCACACATAAGAAAAGATTCATTATAAGATGGGTGGGACCTATATCTCCCTCCAATGCATTGGGTAAAGATTTTATATCTCATGAGATAGACATGGCTGGAACGGTAGGTTATACCGGTTCAGTGAAACAGGACTGGAACGAGGGTTTCTCGGTTCAGAAAGGGACTTTGTCCACTAAGATAGTCTTGGAAAATGAGTCATGACTAACAAGAAATGATTTTCCATGATTATGTGTGCATGCCACAACGTTTCAAGTTTCATGTTATGATTATGGGGATCTCATTTTCACTTCTATGATTTGTTCCATGTTAAGATATTATGATCTCTTTTGCAGGTTATGATTTTCAAAAAGATATGATATGATTTTTATTTCCTTTATTTTCCCTTGCTGAGCATTTGAGCTCACCCTTTTATGTTTTCTTTTCCTCAGGATATAAAGAAAGGTTTTAGGTAAAAAAGGGGAAGATCTTTATGGGAGATATTGAAGATCTTTCACCACGATTAGAAGATTACGTTCCGAGTTTCCAAAGACACTAAACTATTACGATCCTTGTGTGTGTGTTTTTGTTATGTACCAAGTATTCCGCAAAAGTAATGTAATGTCCATGTACGTCAAGCTTCGGGTCTCTACAGTTGGTATCAGAGGAAAGGTTTAGTCAACCTTTGGAAACTAGGATGCGAGAACTTTAGTGAGATCCCTAGAGATATTTATAAGGTTTGTCTAGAGATGTCCCTAAGGATAAGTATACGTATAGGATACAGTCCTATAACTACGGTAACGATCTTAGAATTTAACCTAAGAAGTTAGATATTGAGGATACTCCCCCTTTATAATGTTGTTTTCCCTAGCATGATTTTTGCCTCTCAAACTATTCTTTTTGGGTTTTAGAAAATGGCTGGAAACAAGATGATTCACGATAATGGAGGATATGATGGACAATGGAATGATATTCTTCATGAGAAACCAAATGAAATGGGATTTGGAAGTCCAAACATCATTATTATGCCGAATCAGCAATCTCATAATATGATCAATAAATTAAAATTTGGTAATTTTCCTGACTCGGCTAATAAGAGAAAGATGGAGTTTCATGATGATCATAGAGGAAAGAAAGTTCAATTTCCCCAATGTAAATCATGTGGGAAGAGGCATCAAAGAGAATGTTTCAAAGGAACTGGAAGATGCTTTGGGTGTGGAAAAGAAGGACACAAAGCCAGTAAGTGAAAAGGAAAAGGTTCAGTTAACACCAGGGATGAGGATAATGGTATTGCTACGACATCAACAATGGTTAAATGTTTTAAATGTGGAATGTACGGGCATTATGAAAACCAATGCCCTAAGGGAAAGTCTCATGAAGAGAATCAGTATGGTCATATGGGTAGTATTTATGTTGATGATGATGATGAGACTACAAATGATATGTGAGATGAAAGAATTGTTGAAGCTCGGTCAATGGTTTAAGAAGGTAGTGGAATGATTACATGTTTATCAAGTGTAATGTTGTATAAAGAATCTCATGGTACTATGGAATAAAGAGACATCTAAGGATTTTTACATTGTTGTCTTTCCTTGAGTTTTGAAAGTGTGTGATTAATGCTACCAGTATCCATGAAATGTTATTCAGATATTTTTGAAATGAAGATGATATGCGCATAATGAAGGGATAAGGAGAAAATTAAATGTTTGATAGTATTCATGAGCTCATGACTGATATAAGGAGAAGGTTATATCATGGTTTGAGTATATAGAATTTTTGGATTTTGGTAGGTTGTAAGAGTTAACTTTTGACAGCATTCATGTTTTCACTAAGGTTTAATAGGTATTCATTTTTTCAAGAGAATACATGATTAAGGCCTTCAAATGTTTGGAATGTGACCAACAAGACATATCTTATGATATATGGGGATCAACGATGGTATTAAATATCTGGTAATCATTTTCATTATATTATGAGAGTGGACTACAGTATTATGGATAAGCCTAAAGATTAGAATGGATTATGTTGGACATAAGTTAGTATTGTTTAAGGATAGAAGTTTTTTTCGATATTATTGATGGGATCTTATAGTAATATAGTTTTAGAAAAAGGACAACCTGCAGGACGGGCGACAGCCCATCGCTTCGGACAAGGCTGTGGGAATCGAACCCACAACCGAAGTGCGACTGGCCTTTATCGCCTACCACTGGCCTACAGGAAGTCCCTGTTTAGTAGAAACTAGTTTTACTATATTAAGCAGTATGATATATGAAGTATAAGTTCATTTGAGGAACCATATATCATTAATCTCACTATAGATGGACTTATGTATTTTTTGATAACTTTTCTAACCTTTTGAGACAGATGGAATGACCCATCATTCTATCACATGATCTGTTAACACATCACGAATGACAAATTCAACTTCATTTCTTTAAGAGATGAAGTATAAATTGTCCAAAGAACGACAAATAGTGGGACTATACCAAAATCCCGAAAGTATTTCTTCTAATTCCAATTTCATCAACTTTAGGGAAATGATCTTGAAAACCAAAAATGTTGTCATAGTGCTCTTATATCTGATTAATCAGATGGTACCTTAGATCGTCACAAATTTATGGATTTGTGATTGCTAGCTTTTCTATAGCCATGTTATCTACCACTCTCCATCAGAACATGATGGTTAGATTTCTTTTCCATATCCATATTTTCACCTATGTGGAAACCCAGTGATTAGTTTATTTGGGTAACCGTTACGTTTCATACTTTTGTTTTTAAAGATTGGTTTTGGTATTCCTTTTTACGATGTGGGTTTCGATTAAAGAAACTTTAGAATAGTAAACCATTTATAACCCCGACGAATTTCGAGGGCGAAATTCATTTTAAGGGGGGTAGAATGTAACACCCCGAGATTTTGTGAAAAAATATTCTTTTTAATTTCATTAATGTCTTGTGTTATACGCTACACCAAAAAGAGCTTTCACAACACACATCTCTGACCTGGCTTGAATTACACGCAATCATGACCTTCCACGATAGAGTGTGTTGTACGCAACACCAAGTTTCACTAAACAACGATATGCTATTAAGATATTATTAAAACTAGCCGTTATGAATAGTAATAACCACTTTTTGAAATTTTTTAAATGTTATTTTTCAAAATGGACTTCATTTATGGATTCAGAGTATCGAATTTAGCCTAATGTGAAATTTTGGTAATTTCAGATAACTTTCATATTCTGATGAATAGTGAAAATTACTAAATTTTAATTAAAAACAACTTTTTCAATCAAAATAATTAATAGTGATAAATTATTAATTTGAGTGGTTTTAAAGTATATTTAGAATATATTTTTACAATTCAATACAATTTTGGTCATTGGATGTAATTTCACATTTAAACCAGTTATAAACAAGTGCCAATCTTTTGATTGTTATTATCTCTTAAAAACACGCCTTTTGTTTAGACGACGGGAATTAATTTTTAAATTAATTAATGAAACTGATATGTTTTGAATTTGGTAAAATAGAAATCATTTTTGAGTTCATAATATCAAATATAGCTTAGGCCTTATTTTTGGTATTTTTCTGAAAACTTTCAATTTTTGATGAATAGTGAAACCACTAAGTGGTAGGTTAAAAACTGAATTTTGCATAAAACTTAATTTTACTGCTTCTGTGAATGGAATTTTGAAAATCCGAAAGACACGGTTAATATCAAGGACTAAAATCTGGTTCAATGAGATGAAAATAATTTTTGGTGAATAGTAACATTTTACTTTTTTTTACCACGGTTAATAGTAAATAGGGTATCTAAGGGTAAATATGATATTACTATTACCCTAACACATGTCCTAATTCTATTGGATAAGTGCAATTCGACCAAAAACAACCTTATGAATATAATATGACCATTTAGGTCCACTTGGATTAGATTATGACATTTAATATTATTTTATTTAATGAATAGTTAAAATAGTTAAAATCAAAGTATAATAACTAAAACATTTTTAATATGGGGTTATACATAAGATTAATTCGACTATAAATATTCATTAGAAAGCTAAAAATATTTCCTACATAATGATATTTTATTTTTAATTTTTAGACTTTATATAAATTAATTTATTTATGACACAACGATGATGCAGTAATTACCCTTTTAAGGAAATGTTAACATAATTGATGTTATAAATGCTCAAATAAATGTAATTTTTGACTTTTTATGAATTCCACTAATTTTCTAGGTTACTGTGATATATTAGTGTTGATTTAATCAACTTGGTTAGAACATATAATTCTGTTATGACTTTCACAAAAATCATATATCAAATAGTGTCAAAATTGACACAAAATAGTTTTTAAATCAAATATTATATTATTAATTGTTATTTTATTCCTAAAAATCTAAGGTTCGGCCAAATGACTTAGATAAGGATATATATATTAATAATAAACAATTTGGGGTTCGTTTGGCATGTTATAGTAAGTGTATTAACCATATAGTGTAAGAAAACAAAAAGACACGGTAAAAGTTAAATTATTTAACTTAGAGTTAAATCTAATTGATAAGGTTAAAATAATAACCTAAACTTGTCTAAATCCTATTGGTTGATAGGATTTCGACCCATCCCCACTTTAGCTTCGAAATAAGACCCTTTGAAACCATTATAACCCGATTTTGACTTTAATATAAAATAATATTTTGAGGTATTCCTAAGGTGCCCCTCTCCTCCCTTATAAAAGGACACCTCCTCCCCCTCCTCCTCACACCAATTTGAGCACTGAAGCTCGGACAACCCCTGCCAAAATCTCTTTTCCACTTCCCTAGAAATATCCTAGAGGTTCTGGTCTTCCTCAAAGACCAATTTTAGTGCCCTAAGAGGAGGTCTCAAAGAGGCACTTCAAAGAAGAGGTAATTTCCGTTACCAATTCTTTCACCTTTATTTCTTCTTCCACTTCTTCTTCTTAGGTTGTTTCATTATGAAGTAATAACATCAGTATCACTAATATACTGATATGTTATTATAAGTATGAAACAATCCTAATTCACCATCTATCCATCCTACGGAAAACGAAATCACCGAGCGTGCGTACGTACAGAATACCGTCTCCACGCTGTGGTGTAATCTGTTTTTTCACCAACACCTTACATGGATGGGTATTATGGTGTAAAGAATAACTATACATAGTTATTATAACATCATAATTATTCTGATATATTGTATCATCCACTCCAATTCAATTCAATAATTATGGAAATGATATCATCGCTCGTGCGTACGTACGGACTACCGTCTCCACGACGCGATGAGATTCATTCTCAATGATTAACCATTCATGAATGATTATAAAGTATATATAATAAGTACTAATGAAATATATGACATAATAATGATACTGGATTTATTTATATTTATATGTATGTCATCTACTTACTTCCATTCAAGACAATAAGGAAATAAAAACAGCGTTCATGCGTACGTACGGACTACCGTCTCCAGGAACGGTGTTTTTCATTTCATTTATCTATCTATTATATATATATATATAATGAATATATATGATATATAAATCATATTTTATATTCTGGAAGTAAGTAAATCATGATATAAGTAATAATAATGTCAAGAACAACAAGTCAAAACACCTACGATAAATGAGACGATTTTACCCAAAATGCTACTTTAACATGAATTTACAAAATAACGGGTAATATAAAGTCATAAGTGGACCATATATGATATAATAACAATGAATATGATTCTGGAATAACTCAATAACATGATTTAAATCATTATACAGGAGGTTCAGACACTTACAAAGCAAGTCAGACCTAAAGTAAGGGTAATATCACAATCTCATTTTTATCTGAGATTGCTTATACTTTGGTATTTACTGGGGTGTATTTTATCATCCACATCCATGTTTCCTCAATATTTAATGTTATTTCCATCCACCTACAATTTTTTAAATCCATTTTTACCCTTTGGTACGTTTTTTGTAAAAGATATGAAAGGAATCTTTTATCGTTTTTCGTACGAGGTACTTTTTGACTTTTCAGACAAAAGTATGAAGAATGTTTTTTTTAACATATACGGCATGAATAGATTTTTAAAACTTTATTTCCAAGAAGCTTCCTTTACAAGTTTCCACGTTTATTTTTAATCAACTTCTTTTAGTTTAAAATTGTATGACATGTTAAGAAAGGAAAAGTGTTTTTGAAGAAGAAAGGATATTTTCCTCAAGAATGGAGTTCAAGTGTTATATCAAAATTATTTTCCATCTAAGATAATAAAAGGTTCTGTTTTTATCCCTATTATTACATTGATTTGATTATGTTTTGAGGGAATTATTTTTATGAAGTCATTTACCTTATATGATTTGTTTTATAATGTCATGATATTTCAAGAATCCCATTTTTGTTACATATGTTATGCGATGATGTATGATTTATGATTATGTGGCACACATAAGAAAGGATTCATTATAAGATGGGTGGGACCTATATCTCCCTCCAATGCATTGGGTAAAGATTTTATATCTCATGAGATAAACATGGCTGGAACGGTAAGTTATACCGGTTCAGTGAAACAGGAGTGGAACGAGGGTGACTCGGTTCAGAAAGGGACTTTGTCCACTAAGCTAGTCTTGGCAAATGAGTCATGACTAACAAGAAATAATTTTCCATGATTATGTGTGCATGCCAAAAAGTTTCAAGTTTCATGTTATGATTATGGGGATCTCATTTTCACTTCTATGATTTGTTCCATGTTAAGATATTATGATCTCTTTTTCAGGTTATGATTTTCAAAAAGATATGATATGATTTTTATTTCCTTTATTTTCCCTTGCTGAGCATTTGAGCTCACCCTTTTATGTTTTCTTTTCCCCAGGATATAAAGAAAGGTTTTAGGTAAAAAAAAGGGGAAGATCTTTATGGGAGATATTGAAGATCTTTCACCACGATTAGAAGATTACATTCCGAGTTTCCAAAGACACTAAACTATTACGATCCTTGTGTGTGTGTTTTTGTTATGTACCAAGTATTCCGCAAAAGTAATGTAATGTCCATGTACGTCATGCTTCGGGTCTCTACAAACCGTGTCGCTAGGGACTCACAATTTGGGGTAACCATGTGGCTGGGGCCTCCCCCCTCTGTGCATGGCCACCTATAATTTTTAGTAGTGGAAAATTTTTTGGTCAATCGCCAGTTTTCTTAAATGTGCACCAAGACCATGCATGAGGTGATATGGGATTGTGGCCTTTGACATGGTTTGTGCATGTTTTTTTAAACTATGCACATGAACCATGTGATTTCTCCCTTAAGGAAGAGAAGAGTGCACTGTTGGTGCACGCTTTGTCCAAAATTCCTAGAAAACCATGGGTCCTAGTCAGCACATGGGAAATTAACTTTTCCTATTAAAATCATAATAAACTAAATCTATTATTCTATCTAAACATTTATTTGGTTTTGGGAACTCCATTCGATGCTAAATCATAGCTTTGGCTCTCAATTAATCATCCGAACATTGATTCAATAAAAAATCATCACATTGTATCTGCTCATGAATGTTATACATTACTCCTATTAAATTCTTCAATAGTCATCATATATATAGAGTTTTATAGTTGCAAGCTAATATGCCCTATTTTTAAGGAACTCAATTATTTCTCTGATTTCATCAAATCCAAATCGAGTTAGGAGGTAATACTGGATGAGTATTCTACCATGATTGTACGTTAGATATTCTATACCTTTTATCTTTTAGATTGGTAGTTTTATATGTTTTTTTAATTGTTCCACTAAAAAAAATATCTGAAATTTCTCCAAAATTTAATTAAATTCTTGAATTTAATGATTTGTAACTTATGCGGGTTTCCCACTATTACCATTTAATGGTTAAAGGATATTGTCCTAAATCTGGGCCACTAATGGGGTGTGACCATGCATCTTCCCTATTTTGTACCACAATGTTGGGTGCTTGTAAGCTTGCAATTTATAGTGGGAGGATTGATGAGAATTAAATAAAATGTTAAGGTTTTGATAACCTTAGTTTGCCTATTAATTTTTAAATTAAAAAGGAATGAATTTAATTTAATTTGTAGGAGAATGTTGATTAATCCTTTTCATGTTATTGCATATTGTATAAATAGATAAATGGTTATATGAAAAAATTTCAATGAGTTGTCAGAATTCATTGGATGTGAATGATAATGATTAATGAATTTATTGATGAACTGATAATGGTATTGGATGACCTGGATGAGCTCCTTGGATCTCAAATCCATTTGATGTTGGGGGTATTTCTACTCTACATATCATGATTAATGTAGTCGATTCCTTGGATATTTATACTCCTTAGATCATAATTTTGTAGGATTTTAAGAGAATTTCTACCCCTTTGATCCAGCATTCCTAAACTCACATTTGACATGCTCCATTGATATTATCCTTAGACTCCACCCAAATTTTTATCTAGTTTCCTTCATAATTCTCAATGGACTTAAAGAATTTTCCTTATTCTTCTATACTTTTCACCAAAACCATCAGGATCTTACAATGGTTCGCATGACATAGAAAATTATGGATGTTGACACTTGATTTCATGGCGTGGCTATTGACGACATTTTTTCAATGCTTTACAGATATCCCTAGTATGGGTACTTGATTATAATTGTTAGATTTGATAGTATTACACCTGCTTTTTTATTCTTAATGTATCCCCTAACTACCGTTTTCAAATTATTTTTTATTAGAATCTATGTTTGGTTGGACTATATCATATATTTTTTAACACATTAATTTTATTACTATTAAAACTATGATATACTGAACACTATATCTGGTTATATTACATAGACTGTATTTTTTATAGACATCATTGGTGATGGCCTATTGAGTTTTTTCTCACATCTGTTTTGGGTTCTCATTGTGTACCTGGAAAGACATAATGGATACATGTATGGATTGGAGAATGTTCACACTATACAATGCGTGATTAAAACATTGCTTAAGAGAAGGGGAGCACAATACCCAACTATACTCATGATACTAGCTCGAGGCTGTGCTTTTTGGAATGTAGATATTTTGATACATATATTGTAATATGATGAAGGTTTCCATGTGTCGCCTACCATTTTGTATAGAAACATGACATGATCATTATAATATACATGGCTCTGCTTTCAGATTTATTATCATTTCAATCATTTGGATGTTATATTCTGTATGTTTTTATGTATATATCTACTTCCACTCCTTGATTATTAATATTATCACCACAATTCTACATTATTAAATGAGGGAATAGTCTCCCCACAGACACACCCTAGGCCATTGCTCCTAATCGGTAGCCTCTGGCATACATGGAGGCACACATGAGGTCATCTGACCCTTAACCTTTTGGCCCCATTAAGTGGTTCTTGGGTCCAAATGATACAAATTGGTATCATTGCAATTATCTTTTATGGATTTACTATTTTGAGACAATATCTATATGATTATGATGTTTTGGAAATTGGTAATGTTCTATGCCTGGGAGTATATAATAGTCATACTCAAAAAAGTCGAATTTCCTAAAAAGGAACATGTTTTTCTTGATATTTAATATCATAATTGATTTGATTCCACCATTGGGAGATTCCTCTGAAATTTGTTATTGTTGCTGATATGATTGGGAATTTTAATTTTTCAATTTTTTGATTAGATGAGGTAAAACCATCTCATGCATCATTTGAGGCACATTTCATGATTCAAATGTTTTGCATTACACCATGCCATATAGGAAGCATTTCTCGACTAAATGAAATTATTTTGTGTGACTTGAATGATATACCTATTGTTTGACAGCCGATTTGTATAAATGATTGAGAATCATAGTTGGTACATTGAGTTCCATCCATATCCTGAAAAATGTTTTATTTTTAGGATACATTTGACAACATAATAAGTCAATTATGGCATGCTATGTCATGGACCATTAGCTTCATGGACTAAAATTTGTTATGGATTCGATTAAGTAGAACCCAAAATTTGGATCATCGGTTGTACGACCTCGTATAAATAGGATGTGGTGATTAATTTGGTTTATAAATTTATAAGAAATTGTAAAAAAATTATGAATTTAAGTGAATTTGAAATCAAATGGAATGGTCCTCATTATATATATATATATATATATATATATATATTCATACCCATGCTGTGAAACAGAGAACATGGCCTTTAATTAGCTTTAGATTTGGAAATAGTACATGTATATAGTGATTTTTTACAGTTATTTCTATTAAACAGACCTAGATTTAAGAGTAGGAAAAGTGGTGTAGATTATTTATAGAAATGCTTCATTGTATCGCATACTTTTAGTGATGAACATATCATTATTGGTCTTTTCAGAGGCATGTTCTTGGCATAGTAGAGACATTCCACTATAACGACCTTTATTTGGGTGCCGTGATAGTGGTTATGATCATGCTCTAGAGGTGGTGGTCCCTATGCTAAAAATATAACCTCAATACGAGTGGTTATGCTAAATATAAAAGTTGATAAATAATTCCTTGATGGTTTCTTACACTTCAAGAAGATCTTTGACGGAGTCCTGCAACATACCTCATCTAAGGATGAGCAAGTGTGTGTGTTTATATAGTAGCATCTACCCATGTTTTCAATGGATGTAGGCCCACATGCTTCTATCATGTGGTTTGAGAATATCTTTTCTCTTCTAAAGAATCTTGAGACATATCTTGAGAGGAGAGTGAAGGTCATGGACTATATGATTTGAGGTTAATATATGAATTTGTTAGATTTTATAATCAACGATGATTCTCTTTGAGACACAGCTTGGATGGATAATCTAGGTTTTATGACTAGTTTTTTCCTAAATCATTGAGAGATGAAAGGGTCTATGTGTTTATGTGTATGGAGAAGGGAGCAATGCGTGTTATGGATTATAAATCATGCTTCACAGAGCTTCAACACTTGGCACTAATTTATATTTCGAATGAGACATCAAAGATGAGATGCTTTGAGGATGATATCATGTATGTTGTTCAATTTTAGGTCACTCTGTTTTCGTTGAAAACTTGTATGGAGATAGTTAATCATGTGATTATTACTGAATGAAAAATGGGGGTTGATGGTGGTGCATAGTAGTGATATTTATCCTCTAGACCAAGTTGTTCAATGATTGTTAGAAGGGAGCACCATTTTGTGGCTTCTCCTGAGGGGAATTACAAATATATTGTGAGTGGTGGTAATTCATTATTCTATCATCAGTGTGTGAGATAGGGAAATATGAGGAAATAGTGTGACAAAGACTCAACATAGTTCCAATAATGATAAAGGATAGTCCATATATAATTTTTCTATAAAACCATTCATCTAGAAGTTTGTTGATGGGGATCGACACCGAATCCAGGTTTTGGAGTGGGACTCACACCCCCATGTTAGACCAGGAGATGGAGCAGTGCAAGTCGCTCAGGTCAAGGTGGTGGTCTTGGCCATGATATCCCTTCACCAGGTGTGAAATGATAGTAGAGTGGGCCTACATTGGGTAATAAAGTAGTGTCACATGGCCATGGTTCAAGAAAAATATATTCTTTAAATCCTACACCCATATAGAAGAGTTCCATGACAGTTATAGCAAGAGGTACAATCTCAGTAGCCTCTAATCAAGTATATTCACTTTTTTATACTGGTTCTTCTCATAGATTTATATATGTACCTATTGTGGAGTGTCATAGACACATTTTTTATTTGTCTATGGAATTATAGATTTGGATACTCTATTGTGGATCATAATATATGGATTAAACTAGTGCAGGGGTGGTTAATATAGAGTTATAGGGCTCAATAATTAGAAAGAATACATATATACAAAGTGTTTTATATAACCTAGTAATTATCCCTGGGGTTATCTGGTAATTTTTGCAAAAAAAGTGCATAAAACAATTAGTCTATGTCTTGATTAAAAAAAATTGATGCTGTTGATGGTAAAGTAATGAAATACCATTCCATATATAGATGACCTCTTCAACCATCTCTATACAGCTCGAGTTATCTTGAAAATTTATTTGAAACCAGGTTATCACTTGGTACATGTTCATCCTACAGACATACCTCAAACAACATTACATAGCAATTATGGTGTATATGAGTATCTAGTTATATCATTCAGTCTCATAAACAAACAATCAGTTATCACAATGCTGATGAACCAAGTTTTCCATCCTTATATGGATTCTTTTGTGGTGGTATTTTAGGATGACGTCATGGTTTATTCTCTGAATAGACATTTCCATTCTTAATATCTTATGATAATTTTTGATACATTGAGTTAGAATCAGTTAAATGATATGTTCAAAAAGTGACACTTGTGGATAGATAATATTTACATCCTATGTCATATTATCTCTGAGAAAAAGGTATCATTTGACCTAGAGAATGTCAGAGATGTAGTTTTTTGGGATCATCCCAAGAACATAATTGACATTTAATGTGTATTGGTTCATATGTGGATATTATAGAAATTTCATATAGGACGTAACATGCTTATAAACACCTCTTTTGATCTTTTCAAATAAAGGTTTAATATTTTTATCGATAGATACCAAGGAGAAATCATTTCAAATGATAAAAGGGAGACTAACTTCAAGGCTAGTCCTGATTATTCTAGAGTCGGGTAGGAGCAACATTGTATACTGAGATGCATCAGGAATCAATCAAGGAGTAGTTTTTATGTAGGAGGAGAAATTCGTAGCATATAGGTATTTCCAGTTGAGGCCACATGATAGGAACTACCTAATGAAATATCTTAATATATCCACTATTGTTCATGCCTTGAACTATTGGAGGAATTATTTTATGGGAGAGTGTTTTGTGGTGTACAAAGACCACAAAATCCTCAAGTATATATTTCTATAGTGTGACATGATTTTGAGGAAATGAAGGTTGGTTGAATATATACATTCATTAGAAACTGAGATTTCCTATATTTATGGGGAGGGAAATGTAGTGGCTGATGCAGTAAGCATCAAGTCTCAGATATAGACAGTTTAGGAGGCCAATAATGAGTGGAATCGTTTAGACTTATTCTATGTTATAAACTTCAAGGTGTAGGATGGATAATGTGGAACTTTCTATCATCATTTCCATTGATTTACACTCTTTTGGATAGATTGGGGATGAAAAAGTTATCATATGATGAGGGCTAGTCCTATGGGAGAGTTTGGAAAGTGAGGACCTACATCCTAGTTGAATCACGGGGATAGATGAAATTCTATATATTCTTTGTATTTTTTGGGTTCTACTAGATATATGTGAAGATTTGACATAAGTGTTTGTTTTTTATCTTGGGCAGTGAATTCCAACATTACAAAAAAATGTTGTTATTTATGTCAACAATATTGGTGGCTAGGTATGAAATGTTAACTAGATGGGTTGTCATGAGGTGTTCCACGTTTCAGCAAGTTAAGTTAAAACACCAATAACTAGATGGGATTTTATATTAGTCAACCCTTCCTGAGTGGAAATGGGAAGATGTAGCAATGGATTAAGTTGACAAGGTTTTTGGGGTCTCCATGAGGTAGTTATGTTGAAAATTTTACTAGGGAATGAATCAAAGAGGACATCCATTTCCTTTTGATCTGGGAGACCTTCTCATTAGATGATATTTGGAGACTTTATACCCATGATATTGTGTTCTTTCACATATTACCTCTAAAAATGATATCAGATAGTGATTCCCAATTTTATTATAGATTATATCAAGGATTATAGAGGGTTTATGGTGTATTGGTGAATCTAAGAATGACATACCACCCATAGACTAATGGCCAATTAGATTGTACTATAGATTTTCTGATGTACATGCGTAGAGAATGCTTCTTTGCTTTTGGGGGATATTGGGAGAGGAATATACACTAAGTTGAGTTCTGAAACAATAATATCTATAAATAATATATATAGAAGGAACCTTATGGGGAATTTTACAGTAAGACATGTCGATCACCCCTATCATGGTTAGAGGCAAGAGAGGAAGCATTACTCAGATTGTGTCAATTGAAAGAGACGTTAAAGTAGGCCTAATTGATCAAATTTCTGATAGATATTGAAATTTACTAATATAAATCAAATTCTTATCACCATCGATGAACTATTGAGTTTTAGGTTGGGTATTAGGTCTTTTTTTTTGTTTCTCACTATGGTTGGGACACCAATAGATTATGAATCACAGAAATATTTCACAACAAAATGTCAGACTGTTCGAGATTCTAGAGATATTTGAGCTGGTAACCTATCAGTTTTAGTTACCTCGTATGTATTGATCCATGTATGATGTCTTACATTTATCTCAATTAAAACATCATCACTCAAACCTATCTCGTACTCTTCATTCAGAAGAGATGGAGTTATAGGTAGATGTGTCCTTCATGGATAATCATATACGTATTCTTGATAGAAGTAAGAAATCTCTCAAAGGTAGATCAGTTCCGATAGTATAGGTGATATGGTAACATGGTCATTTATTGAATGAGATATGGGAGCAGGAGGACAACATACATGATTAGTGGCCCAAGTAATTTTCAGGCGATTCTTCACCACACTTGGAAGGGAAATTATGGGATAAATTGTTTTATGGGTAAAATATAGTATGATCCTAGGTTTCCCTATGTGGTACGGATCATATTAATTTTTTTAAATACATTTTACCTAATGTGACTATTTAATGAGATCATGATAGTTTCAGGGGTGTCTATGGCTTGTTCGGAACCCATAGGCCCTGTTTTTGGAAAAGGAAATTGGGCAGAAGGGTTACAATAAACTGTGCGACCATAGTCACATGATTTGATGAAACTATGCAAGGTGGTACATTCCTCTATCAAAGGCCACATGGTTTGGGGGAAAAAAGAATATTTTTTGCAAAAACTTGATGTTTGGAATGAAAGAATCATGAGTCCTTATGGTTTGGTGAAACCATACATTCAGGTATGCATTCCCAAGCATGGCCACCTATAATGTTTAGTAGAGGGAAAGTTCATGGTCATCTCATAGTTTTCCAAACATGGTTCCATGACCATTCATGGGGTGAAACATGACAATAAAATATGACATATTTTGTTCACAATTTTCCAAACAATGTTCTTAAACTGTGTGAGGTCTCCCTTATGGCAGAAGAGGGTGCCTGGTTGGTGCATGGTTTGGCCAAACATTTGACCAAAACTGAGTGACCTAGTTATAGTATGGAAAATTTACTTTTCAACCATAAAAATCCTTATATCATAAATCTATTTTTCTATCATTCTCATGTCGACAACCCTTTGGTTTTAGGATATTCCGTCAATACTAAATCATTGTCTTGGATCTATATTCACCATCCAGGCTTTAATTCAAGCACTTTTCCTCTCGTTCGATCCATGTTGATATGTTCTATGTCCCTATTATTCCATTATTTTCTTATCATCCTATAAAAATTGTTATTTTGGTACAAGATAATATGTCATATTTTCTAGTTATTAAATTGTTTCATTGATTTCTCCCAATCCATTATGAGTTAGGAATAGATACTATAAATGAGTTTTTCCATAGTATACAGTAAGTGGTCTATACTATTTCCCTTATAGATTGAATTTTTATAGGTTTTTCCAGTTGTGCCACATTGTAATGATTCAATTATTAGACAAGAAATTTATTGAATTCGTGAATTAAATGATTGTTCTGGTTTTATTTTCCCAATATTACCCTTTTATGGTTGTAGGTTATTATCCTCTACATAAGAAATACATGGGGCATGAAATTTTATTTTCCCTAATTTGTACCACACCACTGGGTGTGTGTGAGGTTTTCAATTATAGATGGAGACATAACAAGAATTTAATAATTTTTTAAGGTTTTGAGAACCTTATTTTACTTATTAATCTGTAAATGATTGTAATGAATTTAATTTAATTGAGTAGAAAAGGTTGTATCTTCCTTTTCATGTCATTGAATATGATTAAAATGGATAAATGGTTTATCTGGAAAATGTTGAATGAGTTATAATATCTCATTGTATTAGAATGATAGTGATTAATGAATTGATTTATGAACCGATAATGCTAGTGGATTGTTTGGGCAAGATCCTTGGATCCTTATTCCATTATATTTTGGGGAAAGTTATACACCACAGATCATAATTATGGTATTTTATGTGTTATTCATTGTATCTTTATTCCATAGGATTCAATGGAAATTTCTAACCCTTGGTTATGGATTTCATAGAATCACATTGGACATTCTTTTTTGATCATCTCCTTAGAATCCACCCAAGTCATTACCATGTTTTCATCAAGATGCTTAATGAACATGATGAAAATTAATTGGTCTTCTATACCTTGGATCTACCCATTCACAGGTTGAAATTGGTTTACATAGAATAGATAATTGTTGAGGTTGACACATGATTAAATAGCATGGACATTGTGGATATTATTTCTATTATTTTGAGATAGACCAGGAATAGGTATTGATTATAGTTGTCAGAATGGACAGTATCACACCTTGTTGTTTATTTTTTATAGTAGCCCATGACTATGATTTCATTATTATTATTCCCAGGTATCCATGTTTGGATGGATGATATTATATATTTTTTAACACTAGAATTTCATTACTATTATACACGTCATATAATGGAAACTTCTTCAATTTATTTTAGATAGACTAGATTTTTTGTAAACACCATTGGTGGTGACCTACTAAGTGTTATCTCACATCCTGTTTAAGCTACCATTGGGTACCTAGACAGACTCATGAATGCAATTAGAGACTTGTGGAAGTTCCCATAATATGATGCTTGATTTGATCATTGATTAGAAACAAGGGAGAAAAAACCATGTTATACTTGTGATACTAGCTGGAGATAGTACATTTTGGTGTTTTTGTATTTTGAAACATGTATTGTACTATTATTCCTATTTCCATTTGTTCCTTCCATCTTGTATAGAGACATTAAATGATCATAATATTGTAAATGACCCTGATTTTGGCATTATTATTATTACAGTTTCTTCATGTTATTTTCAATATGATATTAATTTATTTATATTCTTACTATACTTTATTATTATGATAATTAACCATACTATACAATTTGACACTAGGGAATAATCTCCCCATAGACATACCCACAAACCTCACTTCTAGTCGGAATCCTCTAGGATATGGGGATGTGTGATTAAGGGAATGTTACCAAATAGCTCGATGTGTCATTTATTGGTTCCCAGGTCAAGGTGTTACATCAAAAACTCAAATTATTTAATTCAATGAAGAAAATATTTTAATTACAATTTTATTATAAAAAAACTTCATAATTTAGAAAATAAATCACAATTTTGATCGAAAATAAAATTATCATGAAAAAAATGGTGATTCCTCAAAAAATTTATTATAATAAATTGAAATAATTATGTTCATCCAAATGATGTCTATTCAATTTTTTTTGAATCAAATATTTCAATTGAAAATCAGTTCACATAAAAAATAATCAATTTATTTTCCAAAACACACATATAAATTATATTTTCAAAAATATTTTTATATAAAAATTAACAAATGATAAGATATTATCAAATTAAAGAACATATTTACAAATAAATATCAATTAATTTAGAAATATATATAAGTAAATATTCCTAAAATAAATACCACATCAATAGAGTAGTGGTTTGATTGGAAAAATTACATTCTTGGTATGAGATTTTATGTGGGATTTAAATTTTTGATGATGATTGGTAGCAATGAAATGTGATGGAGAATAATGAACTTATTCAAAGGGGGTGGGCCATAATTGAATAAAACACCGGGCTATAATTGATTTTTAAATGCCTGAAATAGATGTGATGTTTTGGGGTTAAACAAGGGTATTTATGGAGAATGGTTTTTCATTAAATTTATAATTGAAAAACATAATGAATGTAGTATTCATGTCAAATAGAAAATATGAAATGGATAAATTATGTGATTAAAATGGGAAATTATGAGTACTGTTGTAGAAATTCTTGTGTATTGAAGTGGGTTTGGTTGTGTGGTTGATATTGGAGTAGTGAGAGTTCTTGGAAATGATGATGTTGTGGTTGTTTTGTTTTTTTAATCCTTAAAATTGGAAATATGTTTTGCTACACATATAAAATTTATTTTCCTTATGATATCATACACACCACGCCATATTAATATTAACTTACCAACATCCAAACATTTTGGGATCTGGGTGTCTTACCCAAATATTATGTTAATTGAGGTGACATATGGATGAGTAATTCATATTCCCCATTATCTCTTCTATAAATGGTATGTCCATGTTTAAAGAAGTGTAAAGTGATATTGATGTGATGATGATGGGATGGTGATGGGCTATATCTTCATAGTTTATCAAGGTAGGAGGGGAAAATGAGGTTGATGAACGTTATGTCCGTAATACCCCACTATAATGGAAATATGATGTTTGTTTGAGTTATGGACATGCGGTGTATAGATGCAATTATGGTTATGTTTGGTTGTTAATGGTTACAAAAAATAATATTGAACCCCACATGGGTTGGGTATTTTTGATATGTGGTTTATCTTACATTAAGTTTCACATTACTTGTATGATTGTATAGATATGACCTACATGTGAGTGGAAGGATGTCTACCATTGGGTCCTGGGAGTATCGAAATAGTGAAGGGGTGGTGTGGGGTTCCCAATTTCTATACTCATTAATACTATTTTATTATACATGTATGAAATATTTAGTGAGTTAACTTCATCATGGCTAGGTGATAGTTTACCTGAATGGTAATTACTATTTTTATTATTTATTCATTGAATCATCAATATGCTTCTTTAATATTTTTAATGAGTTCCATTGGGCAAAAATATACTAAGTATACATGTATACTCACCCCTATATGTATAAAATTTTATTTTGGTTTATAGGGAGTGATAGGATATTGAGTTATACCTAACTAGGTCAGATCTTGGAGAAATAGATAGATTTTCTACCTTATGAGTTTTCATTCATTATTCATTTAGATATTTTTATTCATACTACATTTCATATATTTTGGGATATTTTAGATCTTGGTTTTATTTTATATTATCATGTTGATTAGTGCATTTATAATTATTTTCACAGTTTATATGAGGTTAATGACTCCAATTTGATGATTTTATATACTTTTCTCTTGTCTATCATTGTGGGCCTATTGGAGGAAGGCTTATGGGGTTACTCTAATCTTCACCATATGCTCAAAATGGGCTACTTGTGGAGGAAGTTGAAGATACACATCCTTTAACATAATTTTTTCTTTTTTCCTTTCTCACTGTGTATGTTCTTGGTGACTAATATAAAATATATTTTCCTCATATTACAATGCTTACCATGTAATTTTCTTCATAGTAAATTACTTTCTATGTTGTTTCTTTATAGAATATTACATTACACAAATGAAGTAATGTATTCACTCTAACCATACTATAATTCTTTATTCTCATCTAAATTATGGTCTTAGGGGTCTATTTATATGTAAAAGAATCTGAAAAATATTCTTCACATAAGGATATAATTTTACCTTCGTATAAAACAACTTCACATAAAATATCTCCTTTTAATCCAGTCATTATAGAAGTTTCATGGATTTTTTCCTATCATAATCCCAGATAATATCTTCCCCTCTTTCACATATTTTTTCAAAAATAAATATTTATTTTTCAAAAAAAAATCAATCATATAGTTTTCTTACATTATTTTTATAAACAACTTCCTTTGTGGAATACATGATCCTTCCACCTTATTTTCATAAAAAATCTTCCTTTATATCTTTTGTATAAGGACAATCCTACACAAAACAAATTTTAAAGGAATATTTAATTATTAGTCTCACCTTTTTCTTCAATTATATTACATTTTTTATTTAATAATTCCCCTGTTAAACTACACTGTGCTTTTTCATTATTATTATGTGAAAATTCATCCTTTACTCATGATTTTTCATGAAACATCCCTATTAAATCCAAACATTCAAAACCATCATAATACTTACTATGAACTATTAAAAAACATTATATTCATGAATGTAACAATATTCATCATTTATGTAACATTTCATCAATAATTTTCAACAAGTATATCCTAAAAAAAATAAAAAAAAATTTATATATTTTTTTGACACTTGATAATTTTTAATCATACACAATTTCATTCATAGATTAAACAAAACAATGTTGATAAATATTTTTAACATGATCATTAGGTTTTATTAATCGAATAAAATGTGAACCATGTTTTGGATAATGACAAATGTGAATTGGCTGATGTCCTTAAAACAAAAACGGTGATCAAAAGAAAGTAGGGTTTTTAGAATAACTATAATTAGAAAGGTAAATTATAATGTAACTATAATCATATTGTTTTAAAATGATAGTCTATAATTATGGGTAATGATTTTGATGAAACTTTTTCTCCTATCATAATTATTTAAATGATCAAATTATTTTTTAAGATTTTTAATCAATGAAAATACAAGGTTTTAAAAATGGATGCTATGTTATATTTCCATAATGTAGAACATGAGGAAGAATACCACATTTACCAAACATAGTTTTCATCCCTGAAAATAATGGTTCATGAGTTTTAATGTTACATAAGGTAATATATGGACCCAAAAAAATTACCCTAGGCATGGTTTTCAGAGTTGTGTAGTATATTAAAGAGCTAAAAATAAAATAAAGATAAATTGGATTAAATTTATTATACAATGATATATGAAAAAAATCTATCACTATCTTTTATATGATGATAAAATATTTTTTATCGAAAAATAAATTACTTGGGAGAAATTTTATAAAAAAATTAGGGTCATTTTTTAGAGTTCAATGATTGGTATGATGGAATATTTTTTGGGGAATCAAGATAGTAATATAATAATTTTTATCAATATCTCATAAGAAAAATATGTTTATTGGTTGATTATAACCAATGGAAGGAAGGAATAAATATTGATTTCAACTCCCTGGGAACATTGAACTAATATTTTATTAGTTAATGAAGGATGGTGTGTAAATCAAATAGTTTGTGAGGGTTTAATTAGAAACCTACTATATTTGATTGTATAAACACCATATATTTTGTTTTCTATTATAATTTTTGATAATTACCAACCAACCCAACATGGTCACAAATTTTGGAAATAAAAAAAATTGTGAAACATCAATGAAACTCTAGATTTTTAATTATGTGTTAGAAAAAATAATTCATTAAAAATTAAAGTATTTATAATTAAATATTGGGAATGAGATGTTTAAGATAAAAAATTCAACTTATAGTGATGGTCGCTTTATAAGAGAAAGATGTGCTTCATTTAAATATAAAAATGATTATTTTAACACTTTTCTATAAAGAAGCTAGGTATGATGTAGCATCATAAGACATAAATCATATTATATAGATAAATTAATTTCTAAAATACATGAGGGTCGATGTGGCATACCCGTTGGTGATTTTGATTGAAACAAGAGTTAATTAAGCTTATGAAAGAATCTAATGTTACATTCGAGGTCAAGGCCTAATGAAATCAAGTACTAATTCATAAATTAGAAGGTTTAGCATAGTGAGATAATATTGGATCATATTTTAACCGATGATAATGTTATATATATATTGAAAAGGCCTCTATTAATGGATTTATACTAGCTCTTAAGAGTGTTCTTTAGAGTGCATTATTTCTTAAAATAAATATAAAATTTCTGGTATATTTCACTCCTTTATTCCATAAATTGTTTTGATAAAAGTTGAAAAATATATTAGGACCTATTCTTGGAAAGTATAAAGACTCATGTTTTTTATAGGTGATCATCACAAGGGAGTGGAACTGAGCACAGTTTGTGTTAATTTCTAGAAATAAAAAATAGTTCATGTGATGATTTTCATGTTGTCAAAAAATAAATATGTGGAGATTGAAGGCCCCTTTTAGAGATTATAGATTAAATAACCCTCCTGATGATCATTAATAAATGTGTAGTTGATTTGATATCAATTACGCTATGGTCAATATAGAGTTGATCTTATACTGATGGATGAATTTCCCTGACAACAAATATTCTATAATATGACGAGGTACTTACAATTTTTTATTTAAGTAATTATAGGGCATATTTTTTAAGGAAATATAGTAACATGTTTATAATATCTCTTGTTATATACATTGGAAACATGGACATGGATGAGTTAAGAGTTATCTGAAGTTGAGTAGATATGTACGTGAATGAATGTAAGAAAGCATTTATAAAGATATTAAAACCATGATGTGATGTGTGTGGTCATTATGAAGTAAAGTTGAGCTAACAAAACTTGTGACGTGAATGTATCATAAGTGAGGTATCATTTAATTAAATTAGTTTATTTACAAAAATCAATTAATCTGACATGAGAATCCATCAGACCACAACTATTTTAATTGTAATATGGTGATTCTGCTGGGGGAAAGATTTAATCCTATGAAAAAATAATGTAAAATGGAGTTAATATGACTTGAGAATGGAGTTATTTTAAAATGGATTAATCCATAAAATTGTTGTCTTGTTTTTTCATAGAGTGGTCTTTATAGGGTTTTGAGGAGTAAATTGTGATATTAGTGAACTTATAGGTGAATTTAGTGTTTTAATATTTATAGAATAATGTGTAATCATTTCCCTAGATAATGGTTCATGCTAATATGTTTGGTGAAGTGAATAAGACAAAGGCATAGTAGGAAAAATCACACGATAGTAACATAGGTGATATGTTTTTTAGGATTTTCATATTTTATATTTTTGATTCATTCAACATTACAATAATTATTCCACAATACATTTATTTTGGATATAAGATATCAGTGGATTATTGGATTTTGAAAAACCCAAGAAGGGATTCCACAATTGACTGGTCATTCCAAAAATATAGTCAAATATATTATGATATGATTATCTATTAGTCATGAAAATCCTTAAAATTTTTGCTTCAAAAAGTTGTGGGAATTTACACATCATTATATAATTTAAATATATATATATATATATATGTGGTGACAGATCATAGATTTATGTTTGATTGAAAGAGAAAAGTATTAGAGATATAATTAGATTTCCATGAAGGATTTGAAATGTTATAGAGGATAAGAATATGTAGACATTCCAGAGGAACTTGTTGTTCATTAATTGAATATAGTTCCGATTTTTGACACAAATCTATCATATTATAATCATGATTTAATAAAATCCTAATAATACATTACTTATACATCTAATATTATATTTGAATTTGTTAAATAAGATCTTAATAGATCTGCACCAAGGATTATCCACTAATAAGAAGGGTGATTGAATCTTTTAAAAAACCATGTGTCCACATTTTTTCTCCCTCATTCAATATCTCATCATCACACTATCACCATATAGATATATTTATAGTTACTGGTAATGGGAATCACATTGTTTTAGAGTTTATGTTTTAAAAAAAAACGAATTAACCAAACTTTTAACAGTGGTATACTCTATCATGGTCTTGAAAATTTTCAATAAGTTATTTTTTTAATGAGAGTATTCTGCTATAGAATTTGTTAATTTTATCAAACTCTTATTGTCACAATAAATCACAGTATGCACTTTTATTTTGTAAAAAATATCTATTATTTTTTACTTCATTGAAATCTAATTGTTAAATGCCTTAGTAATTGAAATATATTACAAATCATCCATGCTATGAGAATTTTTCTCTATCTTTTTACTAATATATATAGTTAAATTGTTTTAAATGAAAAATTAAACTATTTTTATAGTTTAAACCCTTTTGGATAATTTCATTATTAGTTTTGGTATCAGAAAACTTGTGATTATTTTGAGGAAGAAATTGGAGGTGTTAGAGATAAATCTATAACTATATATTGTAATTTATTTCTTGAATTATTTTTCATTGAAAGGTGGAGGTTCATAGTCTGGGATGCCTGGTTTCTAGAATTTTTGTCCTGAATTAATTCACAATGTGAATTATTGTTAACAATGTGAATGTTTGTGGTAGGGTTTTTGGGTGTTGATGTATTCAAATGTTTCACAACATGAAATCCAAACCATGTTTATTAGATAGAGCACCTTGTTTTTTCAACATATGTGAACAACTCAAGGTTTATGATGTAAACATTCACTACATTCCATGAAAGAGTAAATTTATGAGATCCCTATTAATTCCATACACTGTGGATCTCCAAAACTCATCCATTTTTTCAATAAAAATTTTATCAACTTCTAAGACATTTTGGGAACCCAAAAAAACTCAGATATTTAGCATTTACCCTTATCTTTTGGAGACTTGATATCTATGATTCCATCACAGTCCTTATTAACTTTATATCTGATTTCTTAGTTTCTTCTTTACATAATTCACATCAAATAAGTTTTTTATAGTTGGAAGTTTTGTGTGTTGTTATTTTTTTTGAGGTTTCAATACATTTTAGTTTTATTGAAGGATTCCTTATGCTGATATGACCCATACATTTCATCCTTTCTATATTTAAATGTGTTTAGTGAATAAAAAATATTCTTTTGAGGTAGGGTATTCATGTTATCTCTTTATTTATGTGAATCTATGGGCTTATCATGTTTTTATTTCCATTTGATGAATCGTATAAGTTGGTATAATTAATTTAATAAACACTACTATTAAAATTAATAAAATTACTAGTGTGATGCCCATGAAGTTACTAATATTCTATGATATTGTTTTTGTTTTATAATGATTTATGAATTTTTTGGAATTTTTCTTCAATATATTGGATTTAATTCATAAAAATTCTAAATGGTTAAATATATTAGGCTAGTAAATGATAATACTATATTGAATGTTATTATTTAAGCTTGATATGATGTGTGTTGCTTAGTGGCCTTCGTTATGTGGGCTTGGTGGCCTAGGTTGTTATGAAATATCTTGACATGGTGGGGTCATGGTATTGTTTTGATATCAATGGAATAATATTAGATTATATAATAATGTGGAAATGGATAAAGAACCATTTAATGAAAATTTAAATTTATAATTAAATGGTTGGAGCTTGGTTGTTGAATTATTAAATAAAATAATTGGAAATTGAACCTAGGTTGTGGACCTTTGAGTGATGCTCTTTCATTGGTTGTTTTGAATTAGAGGTAGTTATTAGGGTAGAAATATCAATAGTATCTCTATAGTGGTTGTGATGTTGTTTCATGTGTGAACCAATGGGTGTGGGATTATTTGAGAATATTAAATACCAGAATTAAATTGTGTCCTCCTTATTTAGCCAACCCATGTTAGATAACCTAACCAATACCCAGATACCCTAGGGGTTCAGTCCCAAATATATAGGTCTATAAATATACCTATGAATGAGTATCCTATCTCCTTCACCCTCTCTTTAGTAGTAGATTATGGTGATACCAGTGGTGGATGATGGCATATGTAGGGGGGTGGATGATGAGATATGTGTGTGGGGTTGGGGGGCATCATGAATTGTTGGATAAGGACATAAGATTGAGGTCCCACACATTCCTGATACAACACTACCCCAGTTATATGATATCTGATATTATATTTTTTCCACAAGATGTCGTTTGTGGTTGGTGTAATGAGATATGATATACAGTTGGTGCCTTCTTTGGGGGATGTGTAATGGTTAACATAAAAGGAGGTATTTTCATTAAAAGAAAGAGGAAATGTTGTGGGAAGAGGTTGATGGATTCCCATATCTATATTCTTCAAATGTTATTTCACTATGTTTGGATACACTATTAAGTGTGTGAGACTTAATGAGGCTAGGGGAAACTAGTTGACCAAGTTAGGTGCTACTTAGTTCTGTTGTTTATTCATTGGTTAATTACCTTTACCGTTTAAATTTTGTAAAATAGACCTTAGGTTTGATCCTACAATGAATACATGTATGCTCCACCCACGTATATATATATTTTTTGGCTTCTAGGAGTACATTGGTAATCAGCATAGATAATACTAGCTTGAAGTCTAGAGTTGTTATAGTCTCTAACACAAGATTTTTCTGTTGGTATTTTTTTATTTTATAGGTTTTTGTATCTATTTTATATTTAGGACAATATTTTTATTATGTGGAATATTGGTTATTTATATGTATATAATTTTGGTTTATTTGGTGGTCTAATGTTTTGATCCATGGATATTATAGGGTAATGCCTACCATCATGTGCATTTAAACCCTCAATACTAGTCACCATCATGAGGATAATTAGAGGATGACCATGGGATAACTCTCACATTATTTATTGGACCAATAGGGGTTCATATTGGGCATGGTTCTAGAATAGTGTTAAATTTTTTTTTAATATATAGGGGGGATTTTAGAGTTAGGAACTGGTCAAACCCTATGGTTTTTTCAAGTCAATAATGTTATCCAAATATAGTATGCAGAGACGGATTTAGAGTCTCTCTTGGACAAAATATTTTATCGCCCCTATGATTTGACATGAGACCCTTAAAATCATTAATATAATATGAAATGTGAAATTTTTTTAAGGGTAGATACCTAGGATGGTACATAGAACTTAATTTACTATTATTGAATCATGCGGTAAAAGGAATAAATAAACTAATTAATCAAATGAATCTAAATAAATCCATTTTTAATAGTCTTAGCTGTATTCCATTTCATTATAGAGATTCCAGTTGGTCACCACTCACATATAGTATATGATGGGATATTCATTAGGATGACACTTTTGGCTATCAAATAGTCAATATTGATCAGGAGGTTAAGCAGTTGGAGTAAAAAATATGTACCTTTTAACATTATATCATATCAATGAATGGAAAAAGTATATGATCTTCATAAAGAGTTATTGTTCAATGAGTTATATATCTCTTTCATCTTAATTTTAGACCAGTCGAAGTATTAGGTTCTCAATGTAATTATCTCATGAAGGGGAGAAATAGTTTAGTGGTAGACGCTATACTTCAAAGATTGGGAGGTGACTAATGTATCCGAGGCTGATTTCCGTTAATATTTTTGGGCTGAAATATTATTAAAAATACGGAAGGAAGTAAATGAATTGGTTATCCTATCCCTTAACATGGAAATCATTTTTTATTAATATCTATGTAAATATTAAAGGACATTATGTGATTTATTATATCTTATTTCAATATTGTGATTATAGAGGATGATTGGAAGAGAAATTTCATATCACCATTATTATATAGTCACCTAATTTATGTTACCTATGTATATAGAGGTGCATAAGATTGTGATGGTTTTATAGATGGCATATCAACATGATAGAGAACCCTATTTTGAGGTTTAATTGGTCCCCATGAGGATAAAGTCTTTAGATGAAGGGTAATAGATATTATTATGTTTTAGGTTCAAAATAATATGGAGTTGGAACTAATAGTAAACACTGTGTTTCTAAGAAGCCAGAAGATCTGGTGAATCTTTTATAATACCACTTATTTTATGTTTCAGCTGTATAGTACATGGTAAAATATAGTGGTATAGTCTATATGCTTCATCATGTTAGTATAGTTTTAGAGGTTATACAAACCTATTTTTAATAGGCTATGTAAAGATATGTTTGAAAACCTTTTTATTATTCTTTTTCATATCTATTACGAGGTGGAGATGGAAGATATAATCCCCAATATATTCCTTTCAATTAAATTTCCAAGACAAGGTGTAGATGTGGAGGATATCAACAACGATACAGAAGAGATTTTTGGGGCTAGCTGTATGCGATAGTTTCAGTTCCAGTAGGTGAAGAGTTTGTTTGAGGTATTATTATTTAATCATCTACAATGGGTTATTATTTTATTATCATGATTCATACTCTTTTGTTTCACCCACATTGGTCTAAGTATTTTGACTAGCTGTGGAGTTTATTTCCACACTCATGGTGATATCCGCACTAGTTAGTGACTAGGTAATATTTTATCAATTTATAAAATGGATGCAAATTGATGATGGGAAAACATAAGTCATTGAATGAATTATTTATACTATAGAAGGAACCATACCATGGCATTAATAGAATTAATTGGTGGTATCCCATTTATACATCAGATGTTTTTTTAGAGGAGGGAATAATATTATGATATGGTGTGGGGTGTGAGGTGTTTATTGGTTATTATAGTTTTTGAATGGGGTTTAAGAGATTTGTGACCCATATAACCATGATGTTTATTTGGTCGACTTAGTTAGAGAGTGTTCAGGTGGTGGTGATCCCTAGAATGGCTATGGAGGTTCTAGTTGTATTCCCTAAGGAGGTTGTGAAAATACCAAATCGATGCAATGTCATGTTTTCAATAGATTTACAACTGGTTTCTAAACCAATTTTGATGAATCCTTATCCGATCACACCCTTAGAGTTGTGTGCATTGAAGATCTAGGTTGATGATCTGATGTATAAATGCTTTATTAGGACTACTGTGTCACCAGGGGGAGCTCTAGTTTTGTTCTCTAAGAAGGAATATTGTATTATGAGGTTATTAAAACACTACTATATATTGAATTATGTGAAAATAATAATCACACCATTCAGTTTAATGCATGCACCAATTGTTTTCATTGGACTCATTAACATCCTGATTATTTCCATTATGTACAAATTAATTATCATGTTCATTAACGTCATTCTTATATATTCAAGGTTAGAGGAGGAGCATTTTGAGAACCTAAGTATACTTTTGTAGACTATTTTACCTCACCAGTTATATAGTTAACTGTCCTATGGATGCTAGAGGAGAATTTACTTGGACATGTGGAGTTCCAGTAAGGATTATTGGTTGATATAGTAAAGTTTTAGCTGGACATTTCTTATGAAGCACATCAGAACATGGAAAAGGTATTTATCATTCTTGGAATCATAGTTTATCATCATATGGTTGTTTCTTATTTTTCTTAGATCGAAGCCATGTTAACAACCCTAATCTAGAAATACAATAATTTTTTATAAACTGATCAATTATAGAAAACATTTAACTACATATAGAATATTTTTTTCAATTCCCATAGTTCATTGTTTTCCTAAAGAGGTCATTCTGATTAAGGTGTTCTATCACACTTACTAATTTGGTTTGGGGTGAATCTTATTACTATAGTGGGAAATGATCTTTTATGGGTCCAAAAATATTTTCCACCATGAACGTTACTATGCTACCTATGATTTAGAGAATAAATTTGAGTTATTTTCCATAAAAATTTAGCAACATCTCCTCATTGAGTAAATCTTTATGGTCTTCATAATATATAAAATCTTGTGGTATACCATTTCTCAATGTGACCAGAATTAAAAAGATAGATAATTTTCATATTCTTAAAGGGTAATGGAATATTTAGAATCATTGAATTTCACTGTAGAGGAGTTTTATAGATGAGAATAATTATTCTATATGAAATTAGAGCCTTCCCTTTTGTAAAATTGGGAGGATTCATAGAGTGGAGACTAAGAGATTGAATTGATGTTTGATACATTCATTCATGGTGATGCCCATGATTGATGGTTAATGGATGAAAAAAGCAGTGTTATATTATTGGGATGTTTGTTTGTCCCATTAGTTATGCATGAGGGATCCCTAAATGTTTTTAATAGTCAATGTATGGTATTTCGCCTTAAAATATCCATTATTTATCATGGCTTAAGAATATAGTTCTAGTATCCAGGGATGAAGCGACCAATAGAAGAGTTAATAGAACATTGTCTAATATATAAGTAGAAGAAGGAACAACACCATGTGCCGATTATTTTGTACTAATATTTGGATGTACCTAAGTATAAGTGAGATTTCATCTCAATAGATTTCATCCATGTGTTACACTGGGCTCTTAGGGGGGGTGTATAGAGCAATATGGGTGATCGTGGATTTACTGATGAAGTTACTTCATTTGATGTATATTTGGGGGTTGATTATAATGAAATTTCTATTATGATAGTATATGAATGATATAGTGAGGTTTCATAGATATTTTAATACGACCATTCTATAATGTGTTCATCAGATTACATCAAAATTATAGAAGGTATTATAGCACACATTTGGATCTCAATCACTCTTTAACACTTTCTTCCACCCCCAGATGCATGGACAAATAGAGAAGACCAACCAAACATTAAAAGATATATTTTGAGTGTCTTTATTATATTTTAGTGGATCGTGGGTTTGATACATAACATCAATTGATTTTTATTATAATAAAATATATCACTAATTAATCGACATGACCCTCCTTTGAGGCATTGTACAAGTTTCCTAGTTGATCCCCATTGATCATGACTGAGATTGAGGAGGTGATAGTCTATTGAATAATTGTAGTTCATAACACCACAGAAATGGTTCATGTGGATCATGAGAGGATGAAGATGACACTGGACCACCAAAATGTTTATCCTGGTCAATGAATAATGCCTTTAAAGTTTGTAGTTGGGGTCCATGTGTCTCGGAATATTTTCCCTCAACATGGGAAATAAATGTTGGTTTTGAATACTAAGCCCTGAAACTAATTTTTTGGGCCCTTTTTTTGTGTGATGGTGAATTGGTGTGTCATATTTGTTTATGGTTCTACATCCACAATGGGAAAAAGTTCATGTTGAATTACACTTGGACTATATTCAACAATAACTTCTTAACGATTCAAAAATCATATACTCAATGGAGGCTCTTATTAGGGATGATGAAAAATTTGTGAAATGATCAATCGAGATTCAGGACCATTACAAGAAGGATCTGAGAGGGTGTGTTATGACATTGGATCTAGTTATATGAACACATAATTGTATGGATGAGGGTACATGGGAGTGGGAGTAATATATTCACACTCTTTACCTAGAGTTGTTTGTTCCTTTTTATTTTGGTTGGTTTGAAATCAATCTTTTGTGATGGATTATTGAATTATTTATGTTATGTTTTGAGGCCCTCATATTTTGTTTTGATATATTGTTTCACCACTGTTTGAGAGGTTTCATTAAAGGGAGTGTTTAATGATTTATAGTTGTTGGTGTCTCATTTTTAGGGTTGGTTTTGATTCCTAAGGATGAGAATTTTTTTTAGGAATATAATGTAAAGTTATGGACGCTTCTGAATGATTAATTCATTATTTTTGGATGTTTTAATTCTTAAAATGTGAATAAGGATAGAAGAAAAGGATCTAGTGTTTAATATGAAACTATAGGTGGTTATTCACACTTTGAATCACTGGTTAATGATGTGAATGGATTTTCCTAGATTAGTGGAGGTTTTTTTTCCTTTGAGTACTATTTATTGTAATTTGTGTCCAAGATTAGTTTTTAGTGTAAATTATTTTAATGGTGTGAATGTTCAGGGTGAAATATTTGGGTGGTTATATCTTTAAAGGTTTCATGACATGTAATTTTTTCATGGCTTGAAATCCATCCCATTTTTTAGATAGATCATTTTATTTTTTAGTATATGTGAAATCATAAAATTTTAAAGTTTCAAATATCAATTTACATAATGAAATGGGAGATTCCCATGAATTAGATAAATTCCATATGCCCCCTGATATCCATCACTCTCTAACATTTTCTCTTGAAATTCAGGCAATACCTAGGTAATTTTGGGAGTCCTAATAGCCTTTTATCATTGGAATTCTTCTTTGTTTTCCAAAGATTCAATATTAGTGATTCATAGTGTTTCCTAATTTTCCATCTCTCGATGTTATTCCAAGATATTTAAGAGGTTTTGAAATTGATATGTTTTTTTGGATTTAGTTTGTTTGAATGTGATATTGATGGCACGTCACTACAATTCAATTGTATTAAAGGATCCATTGTCCAGTTGTGGACCCACGGTTCATCCTCTCCAACATTGGATTTGTGAAGTGAATTGAAAATATTTTTTTTAGGCTGGGGGTTTTTGTTCTCACTCTTTTTATGTGTTTATATGAAGATATAATTATTTTCCTTTATGTTGGATGAAATATATGAATTAGTATAAGGATAATAAAAATAAAACTATTAAAATTAAGAGGGAATAGTGTGATGCACATGTGGATACAAATTTTCATTCATATTGTTGATATTATCTCATGCTTTGTGCTTTAACAGAATTTTCACCATAGTATTGGATGGATTTGAGAATATCCTCTAAAAGTTTTAATTTTAAAATCCTCTAAAAGACAATACTATGATGAATGTCCTTGTTTTATGTGGGACATGATTTTTATTGCTTGGTAGCCATGGTTGTTTGCAATTTAGTGGTCATGGATATTCTATTGTGGATTGATGTAGTTCTTTCATGGTAGAATTTTTTTGGAAATTTAATAATATAATCTTATATAATATTGTGGTAATGGTTAAATACTTCATTAGTGTAAATTTAAATTAATAATTAATTAGTGAAATATTAGTGTACGAATTGTTAAATAATGAGAAATAAAACCCTATTTTGTCCCTTTTTGTGATTCTCATGTGTTTTTTTTTTCAAAAATTGAGGCACCATTTGGTGGAATAATAACATTAGTGTCTCCATGGTGGTTTCTAATGTGTTTTTATGTGAATTAATAAGTAAGGGATTCGATTAGACTATCACATTATTGTATTCAATTATGTTTTATTTAATCACCCCACTTGATTCGTATAAAATCACTAACCCAAAGATACCCTGGTTTTTTTACCTAACCTAAAATATAGGGAGGATATAGATGGATGACTGCCTGTTGTCCCACACTATCCCTTTATAAATAGATTCTAGTGATACTGGTGGTGGATGATGAGGTATGTAGTAGAGGTTATTCATGGTATGAGGAGGGCACATGGTTGATGGACTACACATTCATGAAACCCAAATTTATTTATTATATGATATGTGATATATTATTGGTTCCACAAGATGTTATATAAATTTATTCCTATAATTGTTGAATATATAAGAGATTATAGAAAATGATGTATTCTCAGTGGACATGAGTAGAAAACTAGTGGTGAAGTGGTTGTGAGGTTCCATTATCCATATTCTTATAATATTATTTCACTATATTTGAATGTGATATTTGGGTAGTGATACTTGGTGAGGATGATAGAAACTAGTTAAACTCTATAGGTTCTAATTAGTTATAATATTTTTTCACAAAGGTATTAGTATTCTCTTTTAACATTTTCTTTGGAGACATTGGGTATGTTCCTACTGAGTTTCCATTTATACTCAAAGCACATATATATAAATAGTCTTGTAGTTTTACAGTATGAATTTTTAAATCACTGCAAGTAATAATAGATAATAAATTAGAGTTTTATTGTTTTTTACATAATATTTTTCTTTTAATATTTTGTTATTTTTGAGAAATTTGAATCTGTTTTATATTCATGTAGATAATATTTTTATTGTATGGGATTTTGGGTTATTTCTTTTTATTGAATAGAGTTTTGGTTTTTTGTTTTATAATTTGATCTAGTGATATTAGAGGAAAATTCCTCCCATTATTTACATTTACACCCTTGGTAACCTTCCTGTATATTCGATAAACTTTCAAGACACATTGAATTTTTAATTTAATGAAAATTCCGATTATTCATATTACATGCCCAAATTATAATGTCTTTCAACTAATATCGCCTCAATTTTTTTATATCCATTAGTCATCAATCTTTCTTTGTTTCAAATAAAATTTCCTTTATTATCATATTCATTAATGAACCCAAAATTTTTTCTACTAAAATTATGATAATTTTTCTTTCTTTCAAAAGACCTTATGTTTTATTTTACATATTTTTATCCAACTATTAATTCATTTATTTAACCAATTATTTATCCCTTCCAAATTCATCCATTGATAATGGATCCAATTGAGATAATTGAATATTTTTTTCTACACTTAACATCCTTTGATTTTCATTAGGAGTAATATTTCCCTAAATGATGATTGATTTTTCTATATTATCTCAACTTATTATCCTTTGAGTGGATAGTAAAATATTTATAGTAATTAATTATTACTCAAATTTAATGTTGAAATCTACAATATAAAATAATTTTGAATACCTCTACAATTTGAAAAATATTTTTATTTACCATAAATATCAGTCAAATATGTATTTCTAAATTAAATACCATATTTATTTTCAATCAATTTAAGATTACTATATTCCATAATTTTATTCAGTCTCTTATTAAAGAACTAATAATATTTAGTCTTGGTTGAGTGTACTTTCAATCCTCCTTCATCATTAACATCCCAATATTTTCTTTTATTTATTCAATTGTTTGAGTTTAACATATTCGTATAAAATCCTTAAATTGTATAAGAGTATGGTTCCATGTAAATAAAATTCCATTCAGATTATTATCCACTCTAGATCATAACGAAGCATAATGATGAGAATAAATAGAATCATGAATAATTTGCATCCAATAATTACGAAAAATTCCACTCCCAATAAGAAATTTGTTTTCCATGTTGTTTAATATCAAGTTTCTCCTATTAATAACATCATTTTGTTATAGTTTTCTCACCAATGATATCAACATTTTAATTTTTTATTTCTAGAAATAATTTTCCATTAAATTGAAGTATCATCAATATTTTTAACTAATCAAATATTTTTTACCTTCTAGTAACATCATTATCACTCGTTTGAAACCAATCGATTCATTCAATCAACTTATATATGGTTTTCATAATTATTATGTAACCTGTTTTTCTATAACCGTCATAAAATAATTTGAAACAATATTTAACATGTCTTTTATGATGTATACCTAGGCCACACACATCTATGAATAACAAATGAAGTAAATTTTATTCTTATTTCCTTTTTTTCCTATAAATATTCTTCACCATATTTTCAATGGTACAAGTATCACTAGTATTTTATCTATCCCGATTAAAATTTAAAATTTTATTCATATCCATTAACATTGATATATCATTCATGAATTGTTAATATATGTGACTAATAACTCGATGCCGATGACTATTCTTATCTTCCACCAAGAGAAAAAAACTTATTGTCCTTATTATCCACTCTATATAAATATACATTTATTCTATAAAATTTCATCAGTGAATTTTATCAATGTCTTTTATTTAGAATAACTTCCAATAAAATGTATCCTTGATCCATGTATAACATACTTGAATTACTATCAATAGATCATGTTGAAGTCTATCTGATACAAAAAATATATATTCTTAAATTGATCACCAACAAGTCTCATCAATCTATGTCTCTTAATTTTTAAATTCCCGTAGTTGTTAATTTTATTAATATAACCATTCACATTCATTATAAAAATCAAATGTCATGGTCATTGATTATGAATAATTCACATGGTAATATTATTTATATCATTTAGTTTTATTTCAAAATAATATTGATTTTTTACTTCCCTTTATTTTACTTCCATGGGACTATAAATTTGGTAGAGATGTGTGTGGATATCTCTTCATTTACTTCAACATGAGATGCATAGTATTATTATTCCACCTCAAAAGAGAATTTTTTCCAAATATAGTTATTATTGTTGGAGTATTATCCATCATCATTGGTATTTCATAAGAATTATATTCTTATCTTAATTTCTTAAAATCAATAAATTCCTAAAATATATTATTGTGAAAAAATAAATATAATTTTAAAAATATATATTTTTTGGGATAAAGGATATTCTCTCATTCTAAATTGTATATTTCTGATTTATATTCCATTCATGGAACATTCAAATTCCTCACAATAGGTTATGGTATTACCTATATTTCCACAAATTTGAAAATTATTAGGGTTAATATCTTATAACATTCTCTAAATATTTTTCATGTTATGAATAACTCTATAGTTTCTAATATTCCTCTAATAATTGAGAGTAATCCACAACCCTTTTCGTTCATTTTCTCTAAGAACATTATTTCATGTTTTTTTGTTATTATAATTTTAAATTAATTTTAATACTTCCAATTTTATTGATTATTGGACCACTTAGTGTTTTATTAACACCCGTTATTACTCCTTCAACCCACCATTACAGATATTATTTCAAAAAAATATTGATACACATTATCTTATTGGATCCTTCTATTATTCATGTTTCATGGTTTCTCCTAAATATTACTACCAATTATTCATTATATTAAATCTTTATTAATGGACACTTGATAAAGGCATTAATTGTTTTATTACCTTTTCTTTATCATTAATTTCCAACTTAGAATCCAAAATTATCATTGATCTCCTTTTGAAATAGTTTTATCTTATTCTACCTACTTCAACTAAGTAATTTATTCTTTATGTTAGATGGAACAATAGGAATACTCCTTAAATAATCTATAAATTTTAATTTTCTTCTTTCCTTATATTTCAAACTCATCAATAAATCCTTGAATTTATTAGTTGAAATTTATAACATCTTCAAGTATATTTTGTTCATTAATTTTTTATTAATGTTTCACAATAATAATAATCATACCTTACATGGAACATAATTTAAACATTGGTTCACCTTAAAAAATGTATACATCATACTTAATTTCATCTATAATTACCATGATTTTACATAGAACCAACATTGAAATTGAATTTTAATATTTCATATTTTTAGAGTAATTTTATTAATATTTTTTTATAGATAATAAACCAAGATATTTATATTAAGATTAGCTTTTCAATTTATAATATTTATTCAATACTTTAAACAATTTATGAAATATAATGGTATTTTTTCATCAATCCATTATTTACAAAATTAAATTTCAGTTTCCATATGTGATAGAAACTCATCACCTACATGTTAATTTATGTCTCCAATATCAAGGATATTTAGATCATTCTTATCCCTGAAATCAATCTCTATTTTTTAATTACTTAATGTATATTATATCTTCACATTAATTTCAAAATACAATTTGTTTTAATATATTTCATGATGTAATAAATAAAAAAATTCTTTCTTGATGCATCAATAATTTTGAATTGTATAATAGTGAAAGTATTATTAGAATTTTCATGATGATGTCCCCATCATTAATTTCAAAAATATTTCTGATAATGTATCCCACAACATAAATTATTTTTTTGTAGGAACCATAAATATTTTCCTTATAAAAAACATTCATCATAAAAAACTATTTTTGATGAGTCTAAATATTTTCATCTGTTACATTCCCTTATCCTTCATAACTATAGGATAATTTACCCAAAATATATTCTACTTACAAATAAAAAATTTATTAAAATGGGATGGGGAAGAGTATGGATGGAATATTTTTTTTTTGGGGTGGGATATAGTATTCTAATCCAATAAAATCTTCTAGGATGATTTTAGCAGAACAATGGGAAGGGATGAAATGATATAAAACGCTGAAAGGTGTGTCTCCTAGGTATCATTTGAAAAATGAAACTTAGTAATCTAGTCCACTTCATTCCATGTGTGTAGAAGTTAAATCACATTGATTATAAATGTCTTAAATCTAAATACCATGTATGGAATGGTCCAAATAGTGGAGAAAATGCCTTTGGGAGAGTTTCATATGGTTGTGGAATCGGTCTCTACTATATCAATAACAATGTATTTTCATTGGCATCATTCGAGTCTACTAAATATAGCCTTAGACTACGCACATAGAGAGTATCCTTTCTTTTATAGTTTACTAAAATAATTAATAATATATCCTTTGGTATCTCAAACAAAACCACTACCGTCACATGAAACTGAAACTATATCTTCCATCAATATTATTCTTTAAGCCATTGATGGGAGGGTGCAAGGCAATAGAGTTTCATTAAGGGGAAAAACTATGGGAAAATTGGTTGGGATCCTTCCTATTATAATATTCATTATGGAGGGTGAATTTTCCAAGTTCTTCATAAGAATGTATTAGTCTATAACTATACATATGAACCTCACAACCAAATATATCATCAAATATTGGGATCCATCATGACGATCCTTGTTTTTTGAATCCTATAAAAACCATAATTCATTAGCTAAGAGGTTGGTTTGATAATTCATATACTAGATGTTGTTAACCACACCGTTGAACCATATATATAGCAGGTCTTACATAGTAGACACTGGCATTTTAAATCTAGTGAAATCACATTACATACTCCAAATAGTTAAGTCCTACTCACTCTAGATAATAAGTGAAGAGGTGTCTCCCTAATTATGGTTAAAGAAACATAGGTACCCTGAAGATAATCATATCTAATTTCATTTAACCACATTTTTTTAGTGATTTCTAAGATATGTATTCATGAAACTATGAATTTATACTTTTATTGAATCTTATTACACCATAGGAGGCCACCCCAAACGTCTTGGCCCCAAAAAGGATGCAACATATGTCGATATGAATTGGTGAAGAAATCACCCTATGTGGAGCCATTGAAAATTCATTTATCTTGGCCCTATATAATTTTTATACTATTTAGTAACTCTCATTTTTCATGATCCATGACTTCTTATAAGAAATATGAATAGACGCTACCCTTTCTCAAGGTGATCTATAGGGTCGATCATCCTCAGGAGGAGAGAAATTCACAATCCAAATTATGATCCCAGATATTGATATCCCTATGTATGGTGATCACGAAGGTATGATTATTGGGAATAAGGATGTTTCCTTATAGAGTTATATATATAAATGATACTTTCCCTCTTAGTGAATTTAGGTCCTTACCATAATTCCCATTAATGAACAAACTCAAAATTTAATGACCTTTGATGGCCTCCCATACCAGCCTTCCCTATAAGTAATACACCATGTTTCCAACAAACCTAACATTGATATCCCCACTCTCTTCAATCATATCTAACTTGTTCCACAAGTCCCTATTTCATCTCCCATATGAATTTGAATCATAAATAATAAAAGGCATTAGGTTCTCGATATATTTCATTACAACCATTGGATTTAATATAATAGAGAAAATGTGTATGGTTATAGAGGTTAGAATGAAGTTAAAAGGGTTATCCTACCTATAAAAAAATAAAATTATTTTCTTAACTAGTGATGGGATTAGAGATCCTATAGAACACCATGTCAATGTGGTGGATGTGAAACCTTCTTATAGATACTGGTGATCCCAATTAGTTCATGGATTAATTTCACCTATGTATTCAAATAGGGGATTTTATTCATTTTGTATGAATATTATGGAAATTGATCAAAATGAATAGAAAATTATTTTTATAATTTATAATTTGACAAATCCAATTATAATAATACCCATGATTTTATTAAAGACTCTAACAGAGTTGTTTCATCAATTGATCCAAATTACTATGTACTCAGTAAAGATGAGATGGAAAACACTACAAATGTGAGGATTCCACAGGTATTGGTGGATTCTTTCATGCCACATACAAATATCAAGGTGCCTAATAAGAATATACTAAACCATAACAAAGATGTTTGGAGATTACAACAATCCCCACCTCATCATTCTAACTAACATAAACAACCACATCTCCTCCCCATGAAGAGAATAAATATCCAATGTGAGCGGTAATAGTGGAAGAAAAAATAATCTACCTTGTATGATGTACCCATGTGTTCCATCATGCTCAGAATAAATTTTCACTATATCATTTAATAAGATTTATAAGTTGTGAAACTCATCACATTTATATATATTTTATTTGAGAGTTATTAGGAAAAAGTGTTTTTTATTTACAATAAATATTGAAAAATTTAGTTGTATTCTATAGTAATTGAAAACCATATAGTATAGCTCACATGTATTAGATGCATGATAGTAGAGATATATTAATTTCTATGAGAATATATATGTGAGCTCATTCAATTATTTATGATATAGTAATTTATCCCATTAAAAAAACTATCCACTATAATTCATAGAATGTTCCACTACAATAATATTCCATTTAAAAATTTATCATGAATAATATGGAGGCTCTAATAGAACTTATTAAACAAAAATGATGGAAATTCAATGATTTGGGGATGAATTTTTGTTTCATAACATCTACATGATTTAAAATGTATATTTTTCCACATTTTTAATAACCCGATGAACATATCAATCTTAAGAAAACTTCCACAATACCCTATTAAAGGATGTAAATTAAATTACATAGAGATTTTACGTATTTTTCTATAAAAGGATAATCCAAGGATATTGAACCAACACTATGTCTATCTACCATAAAGATCACTACATTTATAATGGGATACGAAATTTAGGGATGACCCACTATTACACAACAGTCTACTTCTCTTCTTCTTTTAATCTACACACTAATTCATATGAGAGGTACAATATTATTTCAGGTCCACACTCATATAAATACTAAAACAATATAAAAACTAATCCATGATGGTTTTATTCATTATCATTATTCCTTAACAAATTTTTTTGAATCATCTGTTATATTCACTTCAATGAAAATAACTATTTCAAAATTCGTGATTTAATAATATGATTCTCAATTCTACGTATTTTATATTCAAAAGAATCTAATATTACACTAATATTAGTATATTATTCTTCTACATTTATCAAACTGTAAATTTATACATTCAATAACTACATTATACATAAAAATGATCCATAATCAAGGAATTAATACCTTCAATCTCCGTGTCAACGAACACATATTTTTAAAATATTTGTATAATCTATGTTTTCTTATAATACATGACTCACAGTGTAATTATATATATTTTATGAAACCCATGAATTAAATATATAAATATTACATCATTTCAATAAATATTTAATATACCTCAAAACAATATACTCCTCTGATTTAATATGGTTTAGTGTAATTGAAAACTAGATATAAAATCATAATATGTAATTAAAGAGTTACAACATATCCCAAAAACTTATTCTCACAATGTAAAATTCATAGTCATAACCTAAAAAAACCATTCATCATAACTCGGGGAAAAGAAATATAAGAATGGGTGAGATCATATGATCAATAAGGGTAAACATAAGGGATATAGGTCAGTGATTATAAGTGACTCTATGATAATAATTTGGGTATTAATACATGATCATAAATTATGAAAGTCATATAAAATCGGTGCAAGATCTATAATAATATTTAATGGAATATTTTAAAAAAAACTTAAGTCATAACAGTGAAAAATCCAAAATAAAAAATCATCATCTGTGGTAATATCTCATTAACATATTTCAATGGTTTGTGACATTAAAAAATAATAGAAAATCAATTTCGTAGTAAAGGATCCCTACCATGAATATCATAGTAGTTGGATTAAACACTCATTAAGTAGTTTTAATAGATAAATATCACTCTCAAGACTGTCATAATAGATAGCCACATAACTAAAATTGTTTCACTCCCTATTCCATTCTATATTATATAATGTATAACAATCCATACCAAATACATTGTAGGGATCTATAATATCATGATGACCTATCACATAATGAAAAATTGCATATGAGTTCCACAAGATCATAAAAACGTTGGTAATTTCATTATATCATAACCCATGTAATGTAAATGAGTTTTATAAACATTTATGTATTTAATCATAGAATAATTTATGAAAAAATTCCTTTCAAAAATATTTCATCATAACATAATAAACCTATGGGAAAGAAAAAAGTTTTATAAAATTATCCTCAAATCATCATCATCATAATCCATATAGAGAATGTATGTGGAAAATATCATAATATCATTTCCTTGGTGAATTATATTAAACCATAATGGATATTTACATAGATGAAAATTCCATATAGAATAGAATTTTAACATTTCACTATAATTAGGGAAAACAGACTTTTATGTTGTTATCATAAAAAACTAAAAATGACAAAAAAAATAAAATAGATTTTCATTGAAAATAAAAATGAGATATTTTAATATAGAATTAAAATTAAATAATCTTTCTGATAGAAGGAAATTTATTTCATGTATTAAATGTTACAAGAAACCTTTTTTTCAAACGGTTTCTAAAAAAAGTCCTAAATAACGTGATTTCCAACCATTATACAAATTCCTTTTTAAAAATTTAAAAATAAAGAAAAATATGGATAAAATGACTTTAAATAATCACTTCTTTATATTAAATGACACTATTGAAATTATTTTAATGAAAATGGACATGGAACAAAATGTTCATTGAAAAAAAAGAAATTAGATAAATTTTTATTTAAAACATTTTCTTGATATTTTTTTGTACCAAAGAGATTAAAGTTGTAATAATTCTTAAAAATTATAGAAATGACTTGAGTAAAACAAAATAGGTTGGATTTAAATAATAATAACCATATTATTTTCTTTCATGAAAATTTATCATAGACAATATTAAAAATAAATGTGATTGTATTATAAACCCTTACCTTATGTCCCATCTTGCATTATATGCTTTCAAACCTGATGTATAATAATTATTGGTTTATTATATATATATACTTTTAAAAAACTTATTCAAACATAATTTATTTTTAAACATTCCATTATAATTTTAAATTTCAATTTTATTTATAATTCATCATCAAAATGAACATTCAGGTTTAATTTGGTACATTTTCCATGCATCTTTTACATGAAAAGTTTCAGTCCTTTCACTATTTTCGTGGTTTAATCATATATATATATATTCATACTTGGGATATAAGTATCATATTTATTCATTATACACCATTTTATTACAATTTATATAATGTGGTGAGGAAAAATTCATAAAATCACTTCGTGGAGACAGTAGTGGGTACGTACGCACGAGTGATGTTTTCACTATTGATAGTTGAAAAAATAATGTTAAATAATTATATTTATTTCTAGAAAAATAATTATATCAAATATATCATATATATATATATATTTATATCAAATATATCATATATATATATATTTATATTAAATATATCATTATGACCATCTATGTAATGTGGAAATTAAAAATGAACCACATCGCTTCGTGGATGTGGTCGTCCACAGATACACATGAGCAACGTTATCAATTTTCAACAGATGGGATGGAAGTTGAAAATGGATATAAAATTGAAATAGTAAAATATTAGTATAATATATATACCAATTTAAATATCTTAATAAGGTTATATATTATTAGTATGAGGTTTAAGATGAATTAAACATGAAATTGATGGGTGAGAACATATACTTCATCTTCAAGAATCTTCCTTTGAAAATCACATTAAGGATTCTTGAATTGGTATTATGGGAGGACCAGAAACTAAAAGTCACGGATAAAGATTTTTTTAGATTATTTGGGTATATATTTGTTGATCTAAATAGATTATGAGGTGTGTATAACAGATGATAGGAGGTAACCTTTTATAAGTTATGTGAGTGGCCCTATTGTAAATAATTACAATATTAAATTTTAATAATTTAATTTTGAAAAAAATTGAAAGAGAAGAAACATAAATTAATAATAAAAGATAATTTTGTGTCTATATAAATTTCTAAAATAATTTTTATAAAAGAGTTTAGTTTATTTTAACCCTTATATCATTAGTTCAACACCTAATTAACCCTTTTAAACATTATCATAGTAATGAATTTTTACATCAGTTACTATTAGTAATGACAAACAAATTAGCCTCATTACGAAATTCTTACTCAAATATTAAAATAATTGATTCCATTTTATCATATTAATTTTCTATAATTTTCATAATATCATTTTAAAATATGTCCACAAAATGCAACGAAAACCATATTTCGGAAAATGAATTTTATGCATAAAACCAAATTTAGTTTTATTCCTTGAATAATAAGAACAATTATATAAATGTTAAGATATTTTATTTAATATATTATTTAGGAAACTATTAAAATCATTCATTTTTTATTAATTTAATTTTTTAACATAAAAAAAATTACGCACAAAGAAACATTTTTTTAGAAAAATATATCATTTTTAAGTTTAAAATGATTTTATTTTAATTTATAACTAAATGCTACCAGTGATTTATTTTTTACCTATGTTAACATTAATTTTTCAGAATTTAGTTATTCCTATTAATACATTTCCATCCAATGGTTACATGATAACATTCATATTTAGTAATAATATATCAATAGTATATCATTGTTCGTTTAAACGAGATATTGTGTGCAATGAATTATATCAATGTATTCAATATTATTTATAGAAATTGATACTATTAAAACTAATTGGGTTACATTAAACCCCTTAAAATAATTTCACAAATCAAATTCCCCCACACTGATATAAAAAACTGAGGAAACTTCATCCTCATAACATCCTCATGTTCCCGACAAGCTTCCTAAAATTTATGGTTTTCCCACAAAACATTGACCATGAGGGAATTATTATTCAATTTAACTTTACATAATCTATCTAAAAACTCAATTAGTTTTTTCATATTTGAGATTTATTTCTAAAATAGAATGAAATTTTATTTTATTTCATGTTAAGAATCATATATGTACTTTTTAAGTAAGATATATGGAACACATTATAAACATGAGGGAGAATCAATGGAATAACCATGTGAATTTCTATTGGAATTAAGAGCTATACCTATAGACCTATACTATCGGTTTTCATAAACCATTGGTATAGATTCCCATATACATTCAGTTTAGAATAACAATTTCAATATCCTATTTATGGGAAGGTTAAATGAGTTGTTTGTACAAACCATTGGTGCCGATAATTCTATTACAATGATTTTTATAAATTTTTGGAATAATGTAAGGATATAACAACTATTTTTTTAAATAATTGGTATATAAATCAACAAATACCAAACAACTCGGCCTCTAATCCTCTTATATCACTCCTATTCGGATTCAAACCAACATTTGACTTTTTGTTTTCTTCCCCTGACTTGATTATCTATCCATAGTTCATGTTTTTATTCAGTTCTTCTTGAACATCAAATTAGTGAGTTCAAATATATCACATGTTCTAAAAATCATCATTTTCCTTTTTTATAGGTATTAAACTCATATCATTATTATTTTATGTTATTATTATTAACAATTCATGTAATAAGTGTTATTTTTTGTTATATTTTTTATTGTATTAAATAATACATTTGATTGTAGGTTATTTTTTTATTTTAGATTCTCAATGCCTGTAAATAAGTATTCTAATAACATATTATTTTGTTTCATATATGAGTTAAATTTGTAACTAATTATTATTTTGAATAAATTATGGTGTTATGAAATTATTAATTTCACTATTTTACATTAATAATTGACGTTACTCATTTTAGCTATGGAACAAGTACTGATTTAAAACATAGTATATGTTTCGAATATATAGATTTTTCGTATTTTATTAAAAGGGTTAATATGGATGAACATTTTTTTGTATGTGGATATCTTTATTAAATAATGTCAATTATGTTGAAAAAATATTTTTAAAAAGGATCATTTTTTCATTGATATTCGTAAAAGACATTTCGGTTATGCCACATGTCGTCTTTGAGTTATTTTGAGTAAGTGTTCATTATAAAATATTCTATACTAAGCAGTTAATAATATTAAAAATAATATAATCTTTTTTTCTAAAAGACTCAAGTAATTCCATGTTTGGTTTTTTACTTGTTGGATTTATACCACTATATATACTATGATTTATATTTGATATCCATTATTTTCATTTATATAATAATGCTCATATGAAATAGTTTGATAGTTATTCCATACATACACATTTTAGGTGTGTTATTATGTATGATTATTACTTATTGATGTGAATGAATTCAATATTATGGATTTTTATATATAATGATTTGTTATATATGTGTTATTTTATTGTCTTTTATATTATAATTCCAAAATGAACTTGTTTTCAGTTATATTTTTATATATCATATATAATTATCAATTCCTTACAATGATTTTGGATTTGGCATAAATCTTAATTAATTTCATTCATTAAATGAAATATAACATTTTTTTAACATAATGGATATATTTTGTATATGTTAATCTAATCTGATTTAAATTTATTTTTAAATCAAGTTGTAGGTTTATTCAGATTTTAAATTTAAAAATTCTTTAGATAGAGGTATTATAAACTTCCCACATTATAAAAATATTGGAAGACCATTGTTATTTTATAAATATCTTTGGTACCATATAATTTTTATTCATTGAAACAAACTACTATGTCTAGTATTACAATGGGGAGAAAAGGAAGTCTTAAAATGTACATGGTATGAATGAGAGGAATGGATTAGACAATTAATTATATGACTAGTTTCTATTTAATTTTCATCATGATACATAAAGTATGATAATGAAAAAATTCAATGATACAAGTACACTTGATGAATGTAAAGGAAATTATGATATTGATAGAGTGACAAAATTGAAGGATGTTATAGCGAATCTAGTATATCTATAACATGGTAACATAATAAATTTGAAATTTTTAATATGATTGGTTTATGGTAAAACCATGAATATAATTTCTAATAATACCATCAATTATATTCTAATATTTTTGAAGTAATTAATTTAATATTATTCATATATTCTCTTGAACAGTTATATTTCATGAAATGTAATTGAATAACAAGGATATTATAAAACACAAATTCATGTAATACTAAAAGACTACTACTTATTTTTTGAGGAAACCATTGGAAAAAAATTATTGTACAAAATATAGAACATCATGATTGAATCCACATTCTGATAGAACTCCATATCATGCACTACATAATGTAATGTGGCCCTTTCCATTTATATCTAAATTCCAAAAACTTTTAATATCTAATATAATATCAATAAATATTTGATGGAATGATACACACACAAAAAAGTATAATGGTGAGTTATTTTTCAATAAAGATCGATTATCATGGTGAAATTTTGATTCGAGATATCCTTATTTTTTGATTGAGGTGTGTAATGTGATTTTGGGTTTAAAATGTGACAGTTTTAATCTATTGGTTCAGATGGTTACTTTGCAAAAAAGGCATGTTTTCATACACATTTATATCCTTACTCCATAGTTATATTTAAAAAACCATTCACTTTCATGAGTATACTCATATATGATCCTTAAGATATAAGAAATGATATATATATATATATATATATGTACACCTGAAACCACTAATAAATGATTTGAAACATATTTTTAATGTTTATGTGAGAATATACGATGATTGTTTGAATAAAATATTTTAGATGTGTGATATGATTATGTAGCATAAAATTTATTTTACTAATTATTAAATGATTCATGGCTTGAGATTTAATGGAAATATCTTCTGGGATATTTTAATAAATAATATGTGATCTATAAGACTTAAATATCATTATAGTTACAGAAATATGGGATATCAATGATTCATTTCAATGGATCTTTGATATAGGAATAATCATCAAATGATTGAAAATAACATGGATTCTGAATATCCACCTCATCAAATATTTATACCAGATGTGCTTAATTAATTTCAATATGTGAGTTTTTTCATTTATATGAGGTCTCATGATATTCGGAAAGGTGAAGAATTTTTTTACTGATTCTAATTACAATAGGAAGAATACAATTATTTTCATTGAGATTTTTTATTTCCCAACCAATTTGTTAAATCATTTTCTATAAATAATTTACATTGATAAAAATATATGTGAAATTATATATTCAATTATTCAATATTTCAAGGTGAATAAAAATTCAAGTTACATTATTGGAATGACTTGGTGGAAAGGCTTATCAGACTATAATTTATTTCTATTTGTTAACTAAAAAAATATAACATTCTTTGTGATACTTTTAGGATGTCACCATTAGAAAAAAAATCAAATTTCTATATGTACTAGTGGCTATCAATGATATTGATAGATTTTCAAGAAACATATTATAATGGTTAAATAAAATATATTTGAATATTATATCCTTGAAAACACATGATTAACACACCCTTCCTCCCAAGATGATTATAATAGCAACCAATCGTCTGCTATCCAATAATGTAATGATGGTTGTAATCCAATTTTTCTATTTATTAAGAGATCCTTATGTTAAAATGTTTCCCCTATTTTTCGAATATTTTTTTGGAATATGTATAATTAATTTTTTGTGAGTTAGATAAAATTTTTCCTCTATCATTTTTCAAATGAATTCTATATCTAAAACTCTATATTCCAACTAAAATATTTTTTCATGGATCAGTATAAATTTTTTTCATTTATCCAATTGATATAAATATTTAAACATTAAATTCTTATAAAAAATAGGAATCATCGATATGGTTCAATTATGAAAGGTTACATTGATTAAAAGATTATGTATCTATGTTCAATGTATTTTTATGATGTGACCATGAGACATAACCAACCAGTGAGAAATGAAGAAGAGAGGTTAGATAAAATTTTATGTGCTTCGCAATAACTTCCCTAAATAGGGTTAATTCAGGGATCATGTTGATTATTTAAATTAATGATTATTGAGAGATGGTACATTGAATAGTCTTTTCTAACTCTGAATTTTTTATGACTATATCATGTAATTTAATTGAACAAGTTTATGTTATCTTATCCCATGTAATTGTACATATGTGTGAAAATGCTTCTATAATTTTTTTTTCAGGGATAAAAAAATTATAAATTGTAGAAATCTTTCAATGAATTTTATTAGGAGAGATATTTTTCATAGAAAATAGCATTCTTCTTAGTTAAAATTGAATATAGAAGTATTAATTTTATAAAATTAAAAATCAATAGTCATTTAATTGTAATACTTCTTTATATTTATGGTTTTGAGCTTACTTATTCATTCTATATATGAGGAAATAAAATCATTGGATTTTCAACCTAATTATATGGTTCGTGAATGAAAGTTATGTATGATTAAATGGTATAAATTTATTATCAATAAATAAGAACTAAAGACAAGAACACAACATAGTGGTGTTATAGTAACCAAAAACACAAAATTTTATGCCACATTAATATATATAAGTCCTCAATATGAAAATGTATCGTATAATGGAGTTTTTGAAAAAATGATAGTATTGCATTATTAATTTCATGGTTGATTCGATATGATGAAATGAATTTTTTTAATCAATGAAGAGACATGTCACATATATTTATGAGTTTATATTTTGAGTTATTGATATGACTCACATTTTTTTTGGTGATGATCCATATATTTTGGAATAATTTGATAAAAAAGTTTTTTATGTAAAAGATCATCTAAGAGATGAATTTAGATTCATTAATGAAGTAATCCCATGAGATATTTTTTATTGTGGTGGGGTTGAAATTGACACCACCACTACCACTATTAGCCATGAACAATTTATCAGATTTGATTACTAAAATAGACTGAATATTTGAGTTGATTGTGAACCTGAAGATGTGGTTGAGAATATATAGAGTAAAATACATATGTTCATATTATTTTAGCTAGACTTGGGTATTTCAGGTTAGTTGTATTAAAATTCATTAAATATTAGTATCAAATATTTTACCTCAATCTTTACCAACATTTTCTTTTTCAATATAATGTAGGTGCAATTTTATTTGAGTTGAATTCTCTAATATTGAACGACACTTTACTAGAACCTAACAAACCAAATAATATTGAAAATAAATTTATAAAAAAAGATTAATTGAACTGAAACATATTATGTTAATTCAAATTAAAATCACTAACATTGAAATAAATAACCTAACAAAATAATGGCCCAATGAACTAACCCAAAATATAAAGTAAATTTAATAACACAGAAAATGGCCAAATGGCCTAATAAAATGTCAAAATTTAACTAAATTACCTAAAAAATACGAATTGGATCAAATAATAAATATAATAATAAAACTATATCATACCAATGTTTAACATAATAATTAGAATCTTTTGATTTTTCTATCACACATCTTTATGGTTTTGTTGTTATTTTCATTATACATGATATGATTATGTTATGTCACTACGTACATTTATTTGGATTGAAAATTGGTATCCCTTAATTATGTCACATCACATATTCATTATTTTTTGGATTACACAGTTATTGTAAATTTTTAAATAAATTAAATTTTCTTTTCCATTGTAATAAATAAAAAACATGGAGAGATATGAAGAATGAGGGTATCTGATAAAAATAATTGCATGATAGATATAGGAATTTATCATATGCTTCATTTTTTGAGTATAAAATTTATAATATATAAATAAATAACATTTTGTAAGATCTCATCTTTTATTAGGAACATTTCTATCTGAGTTTTTCATTTGAGCCTTGGTGACTGAGTTTATTTCAGAGATAGAGAGCCCTTGTTTGACAAAATGATATAAAGTTGAATGATGTATGTATGTTTGAATTAATGGATTCCGAGATTAAATGAGTAAAGTCTTTCATGGTTTCTTGGTGAGTTTATAATCATTAAAATTGGGTTTGATTGTAAAAGGGAAAATGATATGAAAACTCAACTACCAGACCTTTACACATCATGCAAATAGATTACACATCATGTAATTTTTCAAGGGATTTAATTAAATAAATATAAAGTGATTTATTTTTCATAGAAAACCATGAATAATATTTACATTATGTGTAACTACAATAAACACTATGTAAATTGTTGACCTACAATTCAAAACATGTTGTGTGACTGAATTATGAAATTTTTTGGCTATAACTCCTCTCCTCTCGACACTATGTAATTATCCAAGTGATTTTAGATTTCCCAAATGGAATTTGGTTGTTACTTTTTTATCTTTAATGCCTAGTATGTTCCTTTTTTTAGGTTTCTTCCTTCCTCAATTCGGTTCTCCAACCATTGTCATGAAATCCTTTTTCTGATTGATTTGTTGGTTTTTATTTGGATCATTGTTTATCTAGGAACCACTAGGAATTCATTTTCACCTTATTTATCATGTTTCTTGGCCATTTTATGCATTAAAATATCATCAATATAATGTATGCGGTATAAATCATAACCCTATGGATTTATAATTACCAAGTTTATTTAATATCCTGACCATGTGATCATTCTGTACAGACAAATTACATGAATATAAAATAATTGATTGCTAGAAAAAGGTATGTTTATCATGAAATGTGACCTATGGTTATTTAATATTGTAGAATCACTAAATTTTAGATTATTATATATTGATATAATTGTTAATAAATTGCGAATTGAATTGAAAAGTTTCATATGATGGAAGAATAGTAATTCAAATTATTACAAAATGGTAATTGTGATGTGATATTATGATATCCATACTGTATGATATGAATTGTGTTCCATACTGAGATGATTATATAAATTTATATACTAAGGAACATGAACATGAATATTATGTAATGATTATAGAGAGAGGGATCAAACCAATCCCATGTTGTAATTCTTATAGGGTTTTGACCCAAAAATGTTGTAATAATTATAGGTCTTTGACCCAGATATTTTATTGTGACTATACCATGAGTATATGGTGGTGTTTTAATGGTCATGAGACATTCTTAGATATTATTCTAGTATGATGCTGAAGTAGTTTGTATTATTTAGTTATAAGGTGGTTGATATGGTAATCAGAAATGACCAGAGATTATTCCAGAATATTGCTGATATAGGTTGTTTACCTTGGTTATAGGGTTGTTGGAATGGTCGCAAGACATGCTTAGAGATATTCTAGAACAGAGCCGAAGTAGGTTATGGTCTTATTTTAGTAATTTTAAAATTATTCATACACATTTTATTCATTTTATTTCATAAACTTATTATGCGACTCATTTTTCTTAGATATCATGGTTTCAACCTTCTAAGTTGTACTCAAACCCCATTCGGGCCACCGTTTGGTGCCTGCAAAAATTATGTGGATGCATGTTTGGAAAATTACAAGAGAACGTACTATTGATTTCTTGATTACTAATGTGTTTGATTTTTGAGATGGGATTAGTGTGGGGTTTGGTACTTGGGATTTTTAGGCTCTTTTTTGAGACTGATAGTCCTTTTATTGAATTTTTATAGAATGAAATTTTGTGACATTCAATTATGTAATTATATTATTCTTTTTTTGAGACATTTTAGCTATATTTTATTGTTTTAGTCTTTTATGTATTTAAATTGATTATTATTTCCACTTTATTATGAATTGTTCTACTACTATGAGACATTATACTAGGTCATATAGTATCATCACTACAAACATTACACTTCTACTCCTAGTTGGTAGCCTATGGTTTATAAGAAGGCACTCTTGGGGCCTCATAACCAACCATTTTAAGACACATGAGGGAGTTAAAAATTGAAGTACATTACAAAGTTGAATTAGAGAAAGTTTTTATATTCTTATGCCTTAGATTTGGGAAAAGGTAGAAAGTATACTAGGTTGTGTTAGTACTCATTAATGATATTGTGCACAAGATTATCTAACCCATGTATAGGGATAAATATGAGTACCCAGGGATGTGATTTCTATCTCCATTGTGTGCTTCTTACCATTGATGTTATTTAACCTTGACATATTCACATGTTGTGTGAGGTTATTGTTTTTTGATCTTATAGTTTCTTAATATATTTACTCACGTCCTGGTATGGAATGCTATGGTAATACATGCATTATAATAGGCACATAGGGATATATTGACATGAATTATTCATGATAAAGAGATATCTATTTTTTAATGTAATATAACCTAGATTTTTGAACTATAATATGAGACATTTGTTCATTTGATAAACGAAATGAATTTCCATGTCATGCTAAAATACTTGTAAGCCATTTCTAGATAGACGAAGAGTTTGTGGTTCTCTATTGCATTAACATGTTGAGTTGGCCTAATTTCTAGTCATTTTTTATGGTGTGCATTTTTATTATAGAGAAAATGACATATCATGATAGACGTTAGTGTTATGAGAGTGGATGTCAAAAATATTTTTACGCAGCTGAACCAAAGAATCCTATTTTTCTCAAATGGCGGATGGATGTTTAGCTTCATGACAACTTATTAAGGGTCATGTGATCAATGGAAATGGAGAATATTTATACTGTTCTTATTAATTCTGAGTTAACAAGAGAGTTTCATCTTCAGCGTCAGATTGTGTTTATTAGGGAAGTGGGATCCTAGGTATCCGAGTTTTGGAATGTGTTAGTCAAGACAATCTTCAACTATCTCGAGACACCCATGGATAGGGGGTTGTAGCTTTCCGTGTATATGATTTAAGGACATGCCAAGTGTTAGTGGGATATTTTAGATAATGTTGGGTAGCTTGGTGATCTATATTTGAAAGAATTTGATATGAATTTTATAATCAATTTCTATCTTGAAATCCCAATGAATAAAAAATCTAGTGTGTTCATGCATTTGGATTAAGAGGTTTTGTCAGTACTTGACTATGTTGGACCTTTTACTGACCTAGAACTTTTTTCACCATCTTTGGAAGCTAAGGATATATCTAGGGAGATAAATTTCTGAGATGATATTCATTTTGAGATCATGTTGTAGGTAAAATTTATCCATTAATGTTGGTTTAATATTGTGATAAATCCGGAACTCATCATGAAAGGGAATCTGAGAGAGGACCCGAGAAGCAACCATGTTGTTTTAGTTGGGAAATCTAAAATTTCATTGAGTTGTATGAACTTTCATTAGGAAATTTTCTGCCAAATTATTAGTGGGTAGATATTTCACAGAAATAGATTACCATCTCAAGATTGTGTTCCATTCTAGTACTACCAGTGTAGAAGGTTTAGTCAAAAGCACCCACAATGTCCATACCCCATAGAAGTGTGTAACACCAGTAGTAGACTAGTTCATCTACTGATGTTATGTTTGAAAATTCCATAGTAGACCAGTGGAAGTGTATCAATACAAGAACCATTGTTGGGAAACTGCTAAGCTACCCCTCAGTAGGTTTGTAGTTGGAGTTCCACATGTTGTTCAGGCTGAGGTAGGGGATGTGGTACCCCAGTTCATAAGCAATAGTACATTCAGAGTAATTAGATCAGGGTAGTCAAATTATATCCTAATGGAGATGGAAATGTTAGTTTCATGTTATGTAGACTACTCTTACTGTCATGGATAAAAACTCCTCTACTGTTGTAGGTATGATCATTGTATCATCTACCATAACTTGTGATTTTTTTATATAGGATCATCACATTATTTTCTACATATACTTTTTGAAAATGGTTTTGTCTTGGATGTGGAATGATTATATGTTATTTTTACTATTGACAAAACATTGGGACTATGTTTAGAGAATAACATAGGTAAAAAGGTTTTATCTATATATATTAGTGGTTACCATTTATTTTGGGCACTATTCAAGCTAGAAATGATAGGTTTCAAATTGATTATTAGTATAGATTAGTTGGTTCTATACTAAGCTCATATAAAATGTTACATGAGGAGAGTTACATTCCTATCTCCAGAATAAAGTATCTATTCTCACTAGGTTTAGTGGGATATTTAGGCTAGTCTTTGTGAGACTAATTCAATGAATATTGGATTCTATCATGACTCAGATAGAAGGTGTTTCTCTAGAAAATGATGGAATGTTGCATGATTATTTTCATCTAGTTTAGAAAATTTCAAGATTTTTTTTATTGATTTGTTTTTTGGATTACAGATTGAGTGAGAGATTGAGTTCACAATCAAGTTAGTGTTGAGAGAAGAACCGGTTTATATCCTACAATACAAAATGAAACCATTAGATCATTGAGAGTTGAAGGGTTAGTTAGAAGATCTATAATATAAAGGCTTCATTAAGACAAGAAAATCTTATTGGGATTCCCCAATTCTCTTCACCAAAAAGTCTTATGTATATTTTTGCTTATGTGTAGATTATCAATAGTTGAACCAAGTTCCAGTCAAGAACTGGTATCCTATTTAGCGCATTGATGATCTTTCCAATCATTTTATAGGAGATAAGTCTTCTATAATACTGAATTAAGATCAGGATACCATCAGCTAAGGGTGATACTATCTGACATAACTCAAACTTCTTTTAGGAGAAGGTATGGCTTGTAAAAATTCATAGTGATGTCGTTTGGATTGATTAATGCACCTGTAGTATTAATGGGATTAATAAATAAGATCGTTCATCATTTCCTAAATCATTTTTTGATTGATTTCATTGGTGATATATTGGTTTAATTCTAGTAAGGTGACGATCATGGTAAACATATTGAAATAATTTTGAGTATATTGAGAGAGCCTCATATTTATTCAAATATAACCAAATACAGTTTCTGGATAAATAAAGTGTACTTTTTGGGCTATGTAATCATAGAGGTAAGAGTGTTAGTGGACCCAGTGAATGTTTCAACCATAATATCATGGAAACAAATGATTAATTTATTTGAAATTTGTATATATCTTAGTTTAGAAGGTTATTTTACTAATTTTATTAATGATTTATCCTATTTAGTAGCACCGATGTTTGGGATGACCAAGAAAAGGGTGATGTATGTTTGTTCTGATGCATAAAAAATATCTTTTTAAGAGATAAATGGATGGTTGTCCTCATAAACTATACTAACTTCACCTATTCCAGGTAAAACATATACCATGTACAATGACACATCCAGAGTTATAATCAGAGCAGTTTTAATGCATGAGGATCATTTGGTTGCTTATGGCTCATGGAATTTGAGACCAAATGAGAGGAATCACCCTGCTCATGATATGGAATTTGCGGTTGTGGTACACAACCAAATATATGGGATACCCAGTCCCAAGGGTAAAAGTTTTGTGGTATACATTAATAACAAGAGCCTCATGTACATAATATCTTAGAAATACTTAAACCTTCAGTCTTGAAGGAGGGTCAAGTATCTGTAGTCTTTAAAATTTGAATTGTCTTATACACTCGGAAAAGTAAAATTAGTTGCTTGTACTTTTACATGAAATACATATAAAGAAGAAGTTAGATATTCCTATAATGAGTGGTAGATAATTTTATTTCTTGGAGACATGCATTTAGATGTCTAGGAATACCAGTGGTGAGTATCTATGATTTCAACATTTGGTAAACCAATTCTTTTGGACCAGATTAATTCTAACAAGTTTTCTGATCTGGACATTTATTTCTGAGTGAAAAATTATATGGTGGGTAGATGCCATTAGGCTCGTCTATTTTTATTGGTAATTCTATTAATTTTTGTGGATGAGTATGAGATTCCATGACCATACACGAGGAGTTTATGAGAGAGTTTCATCCTTCTAAATGGCCAGTGCATCCTGGTTTAAAAAAGGTGTATCATGATATCCACATATATAAGTGGTGGTAAGATATGAGGAAGGATGTAGGAAGCTTTGTGGAATGATGATTCACTAGTCAGCAGGTTAAAACTGAGCATCAGAGGCCAACTAGGATTTTATAGCCTTCCCCCATCCTAGTGTTGAAATGGGATGATGTCACGATGGAATTTGTGATAGGATTACCTAGGGAAACACATAATAATGATTCTTTATGGGTAGTTGTCTATTGATTGACTATTATAGAATACATAATACCTATTAGGGACACCTTTATATATGAATATATGGGTAAATTTCATTTGTTTTAGGTGGTTAAGTTTCATGGTTTTCTGAGGAGTATCATTTTAAATAGAGATCCCCGTTTCACATCAAGTTTCTGGCAGGGTCATCAGAAATACATAAGATCATGGGTTCTTTTAAGAACATCATATAATCCATAGTGTGAATGTTAATCTAAGATGACAATTCTGGTTATAGAGGATATTCTATAAGCCTATGTTTTGGATTTTGGTGGTTCATGGCAACAATATATCCCATTCGTGGAGTTTGAATATATTAATAGCTTCCATGAATAGATCCAAATGGAACTTTATGAGGGTTTATATAGAAGTCCACTTTGTTCTTCTTTTTGATTGCTGTAGGTAGGTGAGTCATCACTTGTTGGGCTCAGTCACATGAAAGTAAAATCTAAACATGTATAATTGACTATAAAGTGGTTGGTGATCATGTAGAGAAAAATGAAATCTTATTCTGACCATTGATGATGACCTCTACAATTTGTGTTTAGTCATCATGTTTTCATTTATGTGTCACCTAGGTAGGGGTAACACAATATCTGAAAGTAGGGAAGGTCAATGCTTAGGTTTTTCAAGCGATTTTAAATAGTGGAAAGTTTGTGTCCAGTAGCATAGCATTTAGACCTTCTACAATGATAAAGTTACATGAAAGATGCGTTCCACATGTCACAACTACAACGATAGCAACCACAAGATTCTCATGTGATAGATGTATAATTCAAAGAATATTTCTACTGATGAATCATTTGAGGAGAATCCAATATTAGTTCTAGATCATTGTGAGAAATATCTTCAGGGTGAGATGATACCATTGGTTAGAGTAAATTGGATGAAAGGATGACTTTGGGAGGAGACTTGGGATAAGGAGTCTGATATGTGAACACAATGGAATGATTTGATTTGTAATACCTCACAGTAACACATGAAATTTTGGTGGGATGAGCTGTTATAAGGTGGGGAGGTTGTAATTTCCTTTCTTTTTTCACATACATTTCTCTGAGAGTTTTTTGTTTGATCCTTGGTGGATAAGTCTTGTTTAGGTACATAAATAACATATTGGAGAAAATGAATTAATTTTTAAGGATGTATGTATGTATGAATTAATGTATTCCAATTTTAAATGGTTTATGTCTTTCTTTTCACGACCCGAAAAAATGGGGCTTGAGCCATGACTCCCCAAGCCTGTCTCTAAAAGGCCAGAGGATGGGGGCTAGCACTGAGTAGACTATCACACACATGGGAGGTCTTATCCATAGGTACCTGTATGCACGAACCCGCATAAAATTCCATGTAACATTGTATATATATATATATATAAACTGAAAGAAATGCATGCATACTACCATCCCAAATAATAGTATAATAAATATAAAAAAAGGAAATTACGTAGCCCACCAAAATAATGCTAAAAAAGTTTCCAACATGGTCAAATGGAGGGGATTGCTGTCAAACACCCATAGATAATCTCTTCAGCCATGATCTGGTGGAAACTGTGGTCAGTCCGGCTACTATGATCTTCCATTCCCAGTTTCTAATGGGGCTCTGTAAAATGACTTTTGGTCTACAAAATACACAATACTTGTGAGGGAAATTTCCGTGAATGTTAGAGTATAAAGATACTTAGTAGGATCCCATAAACCCAAAAAAAGGAGCAAAAAAAATTAAAAATTTCGATCATCCCATCCAGAGGGAAGACAAATGATAGAAAAACTCCATCTTGAGAACATCCTTAGGTAAACACAACTAGTTAGCTCGATGTCTCTGGCATTTCAACAGAATGACACATACCACAGGGAATCCCATAACATACCTAGAAATACTGAACTCCAAGTCTCTCAGTCCCATGGTATAAACTATAGTCTATCCATGGTAAATGACTCATGGTTCTAATGCAACCCTCACAACGATCTCAGGAGGTACTAACCTAACAGGAAACAAAAAATGAAATCCATCCCTAATAGCTCAAAAAACAAAAGGGGAAAGTGTCGATTGCACGACGTCAAAAATCCAACCTCACCATCACATACGAAACTCCACTGACTGAATCCACTACATTGGTAAAAAATACAAATGAAAAACGCATCCAAATCGTGTGATATCAATCCATTAGGGCACACTCGATGAACAATTCCATGAAATAATTCACTTGGTAAACTACCATTATCTATTTTGGTAGGGGATCCCACCCAAAGTCCGCCAGGGGACACTAAAACCCAATATGGAACAACCAATATAGAAAGCAGTGTCATGAAAAAACCTGAATCTGGAATATGTCATCTCATAGAGGATCAAAACCTATGTAGTGTTGGACAAGATGATACTAAGAACTCTTCGGAGTAATACATCATGATAGATCACTGATGGAAGAAATGAATCTCAAATACCAAGATAGAGAGTCTATGCCTATGGATCACTGGGGTCTCCATACCCTACTGACACATCTTGGGTAGAGGATATATTCCAGAGTAAATATTGGTCCAACCATTTCTAGAAATCCTACTAGGGAAATAAGACGGGATGTGAGGATCACACCGGTCCTCTTGGGGTGATATGTTCTCGAAGTCCATTGAGTCTGTTGTTGGTAAAGATTGAGAAAAATATCTCTAGAATGAAGAAATGCATCCATGCTTCACTGCTGGAAACGTATTCTATAGAAATGGTTTTAAACCATTGGTAGAGGCTATACAACCATTTGTATAACTGTTACCAATGGGTTTCCAAACTTTTTGATGTTGGGGAATGGGTATAGACATATACTAATAGTTATTTAATAACCATTGGGATAAGGAACTGGAATGAACACTACACCATTAGTTTTTAGTAACCATTTGTATATATTTTTACCAACATTTTCAGATAGTTTCAATTATATCTACCCCAACGGTTTACAAACCATTGGTATAAACATTTACTAATGGTCTGTGCAATCCATTGGTAAATATTGAGTTCACATGTCTATACCAACAGTTTTTAAACCATTGGTATTGCCTTTTACTAATTGTTTATTGTAAACCTTTAAAATAGGTTGATTTAACAGGTCTATAAAAATGGTTTAACATAAAAAATTGGTCTAGAGTTAGTTTTAACATCTATACTAATGATTTTGCAAATTTTCGCATAGACTCCCTCTATTTCCAGAAACAGGTAGCAACCTACCTCCCCTGGGTAATTACCTTTAGAATAAAAAAATTCATAATAAATTTCATTCTATATAAGTTGTATATAAATGAACTTCATGTTTACATCACCCTTTCTAGATACATTGTAAATAATTAATAATACAACTATGATTAGATTTTTTGAATACCTATCTATGGTGTATTCTATATATTTTCTCTATTGAGTTGAGTGTAGACTTTATTTTTATGAGGAATATATTATACAACCCATAATTTGATTTATTTGAAAATTGAATCACATTTTGTGTTTATTAATTTATAACCATTGTGTATTGGTTAATTATTTTTTTTACTAAGTTAACCCATATAGACATAAACTATATTAACTAAATTATCTTATGTAAGTTGTCAGTGAAACTATCATTTTCTAAAAATGTGGTAAACGATTTAATTCTGAGTAAAATATAGAGATGCTCGTACTTTTGAGATAAGTTATAAGAAATGAGAAGATCCCAAAATATCCATTTAATTTTATATCAATAATGAATGAAAAAATACACACATATTGGTATAATACTTCTTAGTATGTTTTATAAAATAGAAAAATGGGGACATTGATGTTACTATTGATTGGATTATATTTTTTTATCAATGATTGTGGCAAAATATAGTCTTTATAAGATGTTTATATGTGTTGAGAGGTTATGAATAGTTGGTGAAGGAGCATCAACGTTAACTGATAGAGGAAGTACGTGCTATTGTCTGAAGAACCTGGATGGATAAATTCAATGAGTTTTATCTTATTTGTGACAATCAATTAATTTTTCATTATAGTAATGGAATGTGATGATTATGGGAGTTGTGTATAAATAAATTAATGTATGTTGAAGAATACATCTAAAGGGGAGATTAATGACTGAGTGATCACCATATTAGATGGTCGAAAAGATGAGAAACCATCCAAGGTGTGTTATATATTGATGATGCCACATCTTGGGATTCAACCTCATTAAAGGATGTTTTGATGTGTTTATGAGTGTGTAAAAATGCCCATTATTGTGTTTAATTGGCTATTATACTAATTGATATATGTATTAAATTTGGATTTTAACCTCAAATTTGGCTAACTATAATTCTTGAAGAGTAACCACAAAACTTCGGAAAACTAACCATTGAGTTATGAATAGACAATGACTACGAATGTATAAACATAAAAAAACATATCATAAAAGAGTAAAATCATAATGGTGTACCAATCCATGGAAGATTAAGGTTATATTTTGTAAGATTATTCATTTCCACTGAAGAGTAACTTCCCATTTCAATGGAGTAAACATTTTCATTGGATGTGTCAGGTGTATGTTCAGAAAAGTAATGTATGAGTTTTCAATAGTAAATTATTTTGTTATATTATGAAAAAGATTATATATTCATATCGTTCCTATTAGATCCTTGTTTTTTACACTTTATAAGAACCCTAAAAAATGAAGAAAACCCATAGTAATGATAGTAAATATTCATAAAAATGAGGATTTAATTTAGAAGAATAAAATATTAAGAAGAAGATATTAATGTCTAAAAATTATATATTGATATCCAAGGAGTAAAATATCATAATAATTCAAATTAATTTTATCCTAGATGAGACAATAAGTTATTTTGAAACAAAATCAAGGATGAGGATTCCATGCCACAAGTTATAGTGACATCTCATTTTAGCATAAAGCCATGAACATGTGGATGAGAAATTATAGAAAATAAAATACATATTTTTCATGTAGTTTTGAATATATAAATATCTAGAGACTTATGGGATTTAAATGAATATTTTGATAGAGAATTAAATGGATTTAATTAGGTGATAAATAGGGAAATTTATTCACCAAATTAAAACAACTGGTCATTGATGCTACTACAAATAAAGGAATTTATATACTTCTATTATAAATACTATTATTCTTGATAACATTGTTTATATAAATATTGAAAAATGAGGAGGATTTAGTGGGATAATTAAGATGTTGGGAGCTTAATATAATGTTGTATTGAGGAGTTAAATAAGATATTGAAGTGATAATTAATTCAACAAATAGGATATCTCTATTCATGAGTTTTCAAGGGGTTGAGAGACCCAGATAGTTGAAGATATGATGTGATTATTTAAGATGGGTAAATCTATTCAGGCCTATCAACTACAAAAGATCTTAATGATTAATATTATGATTAGACTGGTTTATCAAGTGTGTTCATGCATAGATATCTACATCAAGTGTTACAGAATAATCTTGGAGATTAGGGATATATTATTTTATTTTAATCATATATTTTTACTTGTTATTGGGAATATGAATTCATTGGTGGGACTCTATAGTATAATCATAGCGGCTATCTATTATTATAGTACATAGAGGTCCTAAGTGTAACCACATGAGTTTATAGTTGATAATTTAGAATTGGGTTGACTAACCAATCATTGAAAGGAGTAGCAATTTGATTCGGAACCTTTTAAAACCTTGTACTTTGGTATTTCTGTATTTATGTTTCATATTTAGTGAGGATTAGTTTATTAAATATTGAAAAGATCATGAAATTAACCATTACAATAAGATTAATTAAAAAGAAATCATAAAAAGTACACCACTCATTCACCCCCTCTTTGTGGTACCAACCAACATGGGCTCTACACATGGGATCTCAAATCTGAGTGAAGCAGTAAATACATAGAACAAAGATTTTGTTGGGACTTCAAATAATCTTATTTGGGAACTCAAAAATAAGTACAACTATTTTGAACATTAATCTAAATCTAATTGTATGTAGCTGAATCTTATATTAGAAATTTATGAGAAATAAAAATAGAGATCATATTTATCCCATAGTTGTCTCTAAAAGTAATAGTAAATAAATATTTTTTTAATAAGTGAATCATTAAGAAGTATTAGTTATGAAATTATTCTTTACTGTAATCAAATATTTAAAGAAAATAATATTAAGATAATGTATTTTTCAATTATATAACATTATTACTTCTTCTATATATAATAAAAAAATAATTATTACTACAACAGTCAGGTCAAAGAGATCAAAAATTCACTCCATGAAAATAGTACAACCATTGATGAATTTTAGATGAAATTAAATTTTATATAATATTAGTCAAAATAATAACAATATATATGATATTTATGAAAATTTTCAAATAACCATTGATAAAAATAACTAAAATGGTTATGATAATTACTCTAAATTAATTCGATTTTAATAGTACTTAAAAATCTCTATAATCACACAAATTCAAAATACCACTATACTTATGAATTAAGTTGATATTATAACATAACATGTTTTATCATGTAACATAGTATTAACACTCCCATAGTTGTTCCTTATGAACAACTTATAGTACGGGTATCATCATCTTAATGGTAGAGTGTGATATTTTGAAGAGAACATTTAAGGGTAGATTTATCATGCATGAGTATCTTGTTCTTACTCTTAGGGTGAAACATTCAATAGTTTTATTTTTGTCTAAAAAAATTATTTCAATAAATCATAAATTTAAAATAATCCAAGGATGAAATAACTAATGATCATATTGAAATCTTCAATATCAATCAAAATTATTATACAGAGATCAATCACAAAAAACCACAATAAAACCAAAATAGAAAATGTCATATAACTTGTGTTCATAAAGGGATTCTAATACACAATGGGAAAAACAACGAATATTGTAGAAAAATCAAATGGAAAAAGGTAAAATAAATTGAGGTAGAAAATATAATTTAGTTATAACATAATGATTTGATGTGGATAAAAAAATAACGTTAATCAATGATGGATCATCGATTAGGATGTAGGGATCGTAGCCTTGGGAAATATAATTTAGGGGAAAATGTTAGTGTTGGGTTCTGGAGGAAGTGCACTTGGGATGTTGGGTTGGCAACATTTATAGATCAGTTCTAGAGGAAGTGGGCTTAAGAATTAGGGTTCACATGTGGGATAGATCTCGAGAAAATATCAGGTCTAGATAGAGGAAGGGGGAATGACTGGATTTAGGGATTTTTTATCCCAATGTTTTTATAACCATTGGTATAGAGGGTATATTTCCACTATTACCAAAAAGCATTGGGATAACTATAACAATACAATCCTTTCCCAATGTTTTTATAAATCTTTTGGGAATTCTTTGCATATTCCAACAGTTTTCCCAAACCATTGGGATAATCAACATTATATTATCATATACCAACTGTTTCAATTAACTGTTGGTATAGGTTGATTTTCCCGACTGTTATTTCAAACCATTGGGATATATAAATTTTTATAGGTGAGATTTTCCACAGTGTTGCATGTATTAAAAGCAGCCGAAGTGGGGTCATAGTCTATTGATGAAGACATGAAAGTGAAAACAATATTAGTAGTAGAAGAGGGGTCACATTACAGTGATGGGGATGTGATACCGAAAACCCCTCTAAGCTAAAGGGTCAGGGGACCCACTCACCCCTTCCAAAAAAAGAATCAATAACTCAACTGGCCCACACAAAATTGCATTCTCACCATGTCACCTTGGCCCAAAACATTGTCACCACAACATTCTCTACCGAAAAACCCACATAATATGATATTCATGCATCTCATATAGAAACCTAATCAAAAAGTCACATTTCACTGCAATGTGCCAAAATGGGATTAGGACCCATGCCTCAAATTATATTTATGTGCTTTAAATTGGTTTTGAAATGACCACAGTAAATTTAGGGTCATAACACCAATGATGGTGCATCAATCAGATATCAGAAAAAAGATATACGTCTGACATAAGAATCTCCAAATAATAATAATTATATTATTACTATTATTAAAACTAGACATTTAGTGCCACCGATCCTTGAGAAAAATGTAAAATGTTCTCAAAATGGCTTTAAAAGATCATCCTCAAAGTAAGTATCATGTCTCCATTGATAAAAATAAAAACAAAAGCTTGATTTGAGTGTTATTGGGGGTTTCAATGCTCTCCTGAACCAAACTAATTGGACCTGTTCACTTCGGTCGGTCCACTCCTCCTAGAATGTCCCACTAGGCTATGTCACGACCATATGCCCGACCCAATGCTCAGTGGCCTAGAAACATAGTGTACAATCACACCACCTTGACACTCTTCAACCACCTCACAACCTGACACTGCCACTACCGAAGATGCACCCACTAAACCTGTGCCACCTCCACCTTCTATGGACCACCGGCACCACACCAGTGGATGGAAAATTAATCCAAGACTAGTTCTAGAAACATCATAACATGATCAACATGGAAAATGTATCCGATAAAATATCCTTTGTCTATTCTAACTAAACGACATATAAAAAATGGGAAACATGATTAAAACTCACACCGCCTACCTAGAGAGAGAAACACCGAATCTTCAGTTACAGAAAGATGCCTACTATGCATTGATTTTAGATCTATTAATGATTGGAATTGAAAACAGCCTCTAGAAGCACCTCATTTACTTGGTTCGTCAAAGGAAGGGTAAAGGTGTTGATATGGTTCCTCTTACATGCGCAATGAATTGGAGAATGAGGAAGATATATTGATTTAATTTAATTAAAAAAATATCGTCCATTTAACATCCAACCAAGGAATCACCTCAAAAAAATAATAATGTGCTGAAAAAATTATTACTGCACATAGGAAAAACAATATGTTATGAACTCAACCGAGGTCTCATAAATTTATTCTGAGACTTTGTTCAAAAGTATTCGATCAAACTTCCCAAAATAAATTACTCAATTTATTAACAAAAATTCCCCTGATTACTTTTTATATAGAAGGAATTCTCCTGCAAAATTTATACCCCTCATAGGGTAAAAGACAATCTTAGGACTCAACTGTGGCTTCTTGATTATGATCTGGGAAACTGTGTAAGAGATAACATGTTTCCTCTATATGAATAGAATAAAAATACATAATATTTTTCTAAAATTAATTCCAGGCACTTTGGGCCTCAGAATTGCATGTCTTCTAAATTCGTAGCTCAATAAATATTATTAATAACATTGGATAGTATGATAGGGAAAAAATTGATATTATATATCCTCCCCACCATAAGGCTTTTAGTCCCTAAAAAGAAAATTCCTAGGAACATGGGAAAGGACCTGAGCTCTCCCCTTGAACTCCCATGTCAGCGATCTCACCAAAGGTTCTCATACTAAAAAAAAGACACTCCAAGAATAACCACAACACCTGAAATGAAAAATAGTTTTGAAAAACCTTGGAGGTAGCCTGACTCCCTAACTAACACTCTGAATCCTCGATGAGATCTGACCGATCACAAGACCTCATCTTTGAACACATATGTCCACCCTTGTTGCTCTATAACCACCCTGAATGTTCCCCAACAGAAATCTTCTAGCTCTGAATTGTATCTTCCAATCGCAAAAAATGATAATGGAAAGACCCCCTCAACACCCTATCTCACCATGGTATATGTACCAACACAAAACATCAAAAGGTATTTTATCTCACCACCTTTATGAAAATCCATCACAGACACTACCAATGGATATCCCATCATCCGATAGCTCATAACAAAACCTTTACATCATATGAGAAACATCTCTACCACAAGGAGAAAAAATAGGGTTTCCCAAGTGTACACACTGTGTCTTACAAAACCGTAAAAACCCACTACCAATTATTGAAACTGACATTAAACTCACAAGTCGAAGGAACTAATCCACTACACCTTGACACTATCAACTTTGTGTTGTATTAACATTCCTACATGGTTTTGAATCATAGCTCAAGGATGCAACTTAGTGGGGGAAGTGTCCATCTTTATCATGAATTTAAAGCACCAATGAAAGACACCACAACCTCCTTGAGTGTCCCGAATACAATTTGATGTTGAGAACATGAGGGAATTAACAAACAAAAAAGTCTTACCCAGACAGTCACAGTGGGTCTAACCGTGTCCTTGAAATACAACATGCTACCATGACTTGTGTTAACAAGTTAATGGGACTCCATCAATGCACATCAATATTGTTCATATTGGGTGTCATTGACTCTCCCACATGGTTTTCATCAAGTCATACAAACATGTCTCGGAAGTGGATGGATCCATCTTCCCTATCCAATTAAATCTAAATCAAACAACACCAACACAGGGTCTTACAAATTCCTTGTAAAAACCCCAAATATATTGGAAATAATACCTCCTAGAAGTGTCTGCAAATCCAACTACATAAAGTAGTATGGACATCGAGCAAACCTAGATTCATCTGCTGCATGACGATCCTCACTGAAACTACTTCCACTGCCAAATGACCCAATGACTGACCCTTCCTCAATTGCACAATGGGAAGAACATATCTCGTAATATTTCCTCAACTATCACAAGCGTAGATGTGTCTCTACCACTGTGGAAAAAAACCCTAACACAAAATATATGTACATGAATGGGTATGACTCTGACAAAAGTTTCATGTGTTTTGCACTTTTGATAACTTTGGGTGCTTCTTGAGATAGACCGCAGGTGAAATCTATCTCATAATATTGCAATATGTGCTTGAACCCAATGCATCGTCCAACACCAACAGATCCATCCACGACTAACTCTAATAGGATACATCCACCTAAACCCTCAGAGGTAGGTCAACACACACCTCGATGGGTGGTCACTCCACTGGTTGTAAACATAAAGAAGAACTTACCTCAAGACCTGACCCCTAAAAGGAAACATTGTCACACATCAGATCGTACTCCCAACCCATCGGTGGAACCCTCGATGACTTCAATCCTGAAAAAATCCTAAGGTAATTCCAATATGCACCACAATCAAAGAGTATAGTTGGGGAACTAACTCAATAAGGATAGGAAAAACCCAAAATGTAGTCTTATATGATGCTTGCACCATTATTCTCAAACGACTTGTGTCCTAACGTACTGAGTTAAATGGAATGTTATCCGTGTCCTGGTGAATGGATATGTCATACACCCATACCAACACTAGAGTCCCAAGCATGAATGCCTAACTCAAAACATTCTAACACTGACGCTATGAAACCCAAACCAAGCTCATGACTATGGTCCCAAAGTGGAACTGAACACCTCTAATACGACTATATCATGACCCGGCCCAATGGGGCGTAAGTCACAACTCCCCAATCCCACCCCCAATTTTCTATGTGTTAGAAACTAATGCCTTGTAGGCTATCACACACATGGTGGGGGTAAATAATGTGAGGTACCTTTACGCATGCACCCAAAAACATCTCCATGAAATAGTTCACATATATATATATATAATGAAATAAACGCATTTATACAATTATCCAAAACCAGAGTAAAATATAAGTACAAAAAGGGAAAATATAGGGGCCACGAAACTAAAAATCAACAAACATCAAACCTTCTATAAACCAGGGGATCAATATAAAAAACCCCCTGATAGGCACCTCGTCCGAGCTTCTGTGGAAACCAAGGTCAGTCCATATAAAAACTCTTCCAGCTCTAAGTCTTACTAGGACTACATCGAATGACATGTGGTATGAAAAAGACATAAGATAGGTGCGTGAAATTCATGTGTAGGAGTGCATATAAAGATACTCAGTTGGCGCACCAAAAAATCAAAAATAAAATGATCAAAAAAAATGAAACAACCACTCATCCTAGCTAGACGGAACCCAATTAAAGGGAAAATCCATCTCGAGACCATCCTATTCTAAACCCGACAAGTGATCTTAATGTCCTTGGCATGTTAATATAATGATAGATACCAAGGGGACTCCCAAAAAATACACTTATATACTCAACTCCCAGTCACTCAGTCCCGTTGTCCTGACCATAGACTATCCATAGTAAAGGACTCGAGGTTCCAACCAAAACTCATAATGATCTCATCAGGTACCAACCTCATAAACTGCAACAAAATCCAAGCCATCCCTAATAGCTTTCAAAACAAAATGGGAAAGCATCGAAAAATTGAATTTGAAAATAAAACCATATCATCTCAGATGGAACTCCCCTGAGAGATGCCACTCCATCGACAAAATGTACAAATGGCTCACCCGACCAACCGACATGATAACTATCCATGAGGGAAAGTTTGACAGACATCACCATTGAATCAGTCACTTGGAAAATAAACTACGTCCAACTCTTCAGGTAAGGGATCACACCTTGGTTCTACTAGGGGACACTAAAACCCTAGATAGAACACCAAATATTGAAAGGGGTATCAATAAACAACACAAATCTGGTATATCTCATCTCATAGATGATCAATGACCATGTAGTGTTTGTCACACTGATATTGAGAACTATGTAGAGGAAAAATTCATGACAGATCACATAAGAATGAAATTAATCACAAATACATAGATAGGGAGTTTGAACCTAGGGCTCACTAGGGGCTCCATACCCTATTGAAACATCCTATGTGGATGATCTATGTCCGCATAAATATTGGTCACACTGATTCCAAGCACCCTCTATCGGGGAAACATGAAGGTACATGATGATCACATCGGGCCTCTAGGGGAGATACATTCTCTTCGTATGTAGAGTCTTCTATCAAAGCAGATTGAGACAACTCACTCCAAAAAGTGGGAATAAATCTGAATTGTACGTACAAAATGAAGCTGAAGAGGGGTTACATTCCAGTGAAGATAACATAATACCAAAAACCATTATAGTATCTGAAGATGGGTCACAGTCCAGTGATTGGGATGTGATACCGAAAAACCGTCAGAATGAAAGGACCAAGAGACCTAATCACCCCTTTCGGAAATGTCACCACTAACCCAAGAAACCCACACAATATCACATGTACACCATGTCTCTTACTCCCAAACCATGGTCACCATCACGTTGTACTTGAAAAAACATGAATGAAATGCTATTCATATGTCCTAAACAGACACCTGATAAAAAATTCACATTTCACTATGACATACGTGAAATGAGATTTGTGGGACCCACACATTGATTTTAGATTAAGTTCTAAAAATCATTTTTTAAGTATATGTAATTAATTTTGTGTCTCAACACCACTGATGGTTTGCCAATCAGACATCCGACACATGAGATAGGTCTGACACAAGAATCGCTAGATAATTATTATTATATTATTATTATTCTTGCACATTTCATGACACAAAACCTCAAGCACAATAGAAAATTTTTGGAAAAATAGCCTTTAATGATTCTACTCAAAGTAAGGATCACATCACTGTAGAAATCACAAAAAAAAAGATGATTGGATTGAGAGTTACAGGGGTTTGAAACTTACCACGGACCAAACTAACTGGACCTTGCCACTCCAACCAGTGCACTCTGCCTAGGATGACTCACTGGCCCACATCACAACCACAAGAGTGGATTGAAACATCGTGGCCTAGCCATGGCAGGCCCACCACTCAATGGTCTATTCACCCAGCGTGCCGCCACCCACCGCCCTCCATCACTCCGCTCCACTGTGCTGGAAACAGCCTCCGCCACCTATGGAGCCCAGGCCACCGCACCACCTCAGTACTCTATTTCAACTTCAATGCCCACCGCAACTACCATTGAAGTCACTCTCTATCAGACCAATGCTTCCACAACATTAAACAGACCATCGGAACAATGACAGTCTTCAAAAAATTAATCTGAGACTAGTTCTGGAAATCTGGGAACACAATCAACACAAAAACAGTCTCTGATCAAAGATTCATGGATTATTTATATAGAACGCCACATAAACAATTGAAAATTAATAAAAAATAAAAAATTCCTACCTATAGGGATAATTGACAAAAATTATGGTGTAGAACGAAGTCCACAATGCAATGATTTTGGATCTGGTGAAGATTGACGTCAAAAACGGCCTCAGATGGCACCTCATTGCCTTTGTTCATCAAAGGAAGTGGATGGGGGAAATTATGGTGTTTCGTGCAGTTGAATGAAGGGGAGAGGTGGGAATAAATAGTGATTTAATATTACTAAATCTATATCATCCATTTAACATTCCACAAGTGACTGACCTCAGACCCAACATCTTGAACTCATAAATTTATGTCCCATCTAGGGTAAATATGACATTCTGAACTCAACCGTAGTCTCAAAAATTCAAACAGATATTTCATTCAATATTTAATCAATTCAATGTCCCAAAATGATTATTTAATTTATTTATGAATCTCCCTCGATACAGTTTCTCATAGAATGCATGCACCCAAAAAATATATACCCCACTTAGTGTAAATGACACACACCAGACTCATCTATGGACTCATTTTCCTGATTCAAATTCCCTTTTAAGATTTTTCCCATTACAACAACATGCATAATATAAAACTACATAATATTTTTATATAGTTAATTATGGGGAATCAATGCCTCATAATTTCACTTCGTCTTAGTGGCTAGACTTGGAAATATTATTATTAATATTAAAATGTTTGACAGGGAAAAACTTGTGTAACTACATCATCCACACCTTATGGTTATTCATCCTTAAGAAGTAAAATCCTAGGAACAAGGGAAAGGAAATGATATATGAACTGGGAATGAAAATCCGACGAGCTCACCAAGGGATTTCACATGGATAAAAACACACACTAGGAAGAACCACAATGCTAACAACAAAAAAGAGTGTTGAAAAACATCATAGGTAGCCTGACACCCTATCTAACATTGTGAAGCCTCGATGAGATCCAACCAAACACAAGACATCATCACCAAACACCCAGGTCCACCCTCATCATTCTAAAACTACCCCGAATGAGCCCCAACATACCACAACCATCTCCGAATAGGCTATTCTAACACCATAATGAAGAAAAAGAAAAATACCACCTCATCGCCCTATATTGCCATGTGTTAGGTACCAACACCAAACCTCAAAAGGAATATGAACTACCATTTATTAGGAAAATTTGTCACGAACATTCCCAATGGGTATGATATCAAATGAGACCTCCCAAAAAACCTCAACAATAAACAATAAATATCTCTACTATAAGGATAACAAATAGGGTTTCCCAAGTGTACACACAAGGTATTAAAATCCCATACAAGCCACATCAAACACACAAAACTAACCTCGAACTCATAGGTCAATGGAATTCAAGCACAACAGCTAAACACTATCCACTTTGGGAGGAACTTACTCCCTGACACATTTTTTATCATTCCTTAATGATGATTTTTAAGGGAGGTGGAACCCATCATTCAAGCAACATCAAATCCCCAATGAACCACACTACAACCTCATCAAGCATCCCTCATAATATTTGACATTAATCACATGAGGTAATTAACGAACAAAAAATGCAAGCCTAGTCACTCACATTGGGCCTTACTGGGCCCTCATCTACCAACATGCATCCAGGACCCATGAAAACAAATTATAGGGACACAACCACAGCACCTCGAGACTATTATATTTTGGAGGCATTTACTCGCATGCATAGTATTCATCAGGTCAGAAAAACACATCTCCTTGGGAGAAATATCCCTATTTCTCATGTAGTCAAAGCTACATCGAACAACACCAAAAAAGGGTCTTACCATTGCCCTGAATAAACCCGGTGCAAGAAATGGAAAAGAAAGATTACCTCCTAGAAGTGTCAACTAATCATACTCTGAAAGGTAGAAATGACATGGATCATACATTGATTCATTCAATTCACGAAAAATATTTATGAAACAATGGAAAATATTGAGATGGACCAAATAATGACCCTCCCTTAGTTTTATAATGGGATGGAAAATCTCTCGCATGATGTATTTGGCCATTATAAGAGTAGTAGTGTCTTTAACACTACTAACCAAAACCCTGGCGTTGAACCTGGGTATAGGCATGGGCATTCCTCTAATGATGGTGCCTCCTACATTTCATGCATACTAACTCTGGGTCCTGCTCAACTTGGACCACAGAGGAAGTCTTTATTTAAAGCTCACAGTATGTTTTCCACCCCAACATGGCATCCAACACCAATAGATCAATCCATGACTTGGTCAAACTACTTGAATCCACCTAATCCCTAAGAGGTGGGTCAATGAGCTTCTTGATGGGTGGTGTCTCTACTAGTTGTAAACTAGAGATGAAATTTAATCATGATAAATCTTCTATAGGAGTCTTCATAACACATTAGTTCATACTTCAAACCCATTAGTGTAACCCTAAAAGTCATCCATCATGGAAACATCATAAAGTAATTCCAAGATGCACCACAATCAAAGAGTATATGTGAGAAGATGACTCAATAAGTATAAGAAAACCCCAAAACCCATTGTTATATGATGTAAGTACGATTATTTCCATATGAAAACTATCTTAATGTATCTTGTCAAAAGGCATGTTATTGGAGTCCTAGAGTATGGATACACCGACCTCCCATTCAAACAATAGAGTCCTTGGCCTAAATTCCGAACTTGAAATATCCGAACACATAGGATATGAAACCCATACCATGCTCATGACTATACTCCCAAAGTGGAACCAACCACCACTAATACAACTCTTTCATGAATTCATTTTTGTTTCAGTGCTAAAAAATGGTTTTGAAACGTATGAATTAAATTCATGGTAGGAATGTCAATGATGGTGTATAGATCAGACATTAGATGCCGAAGATACGTCAGACACAAGTATCACCAAATAATAATAATTATATTATTATTCTTATTGAAATAGAAATTTTAATGTCCCTGAGCCTTTATCCCAACAAAAAAGTTCCCAAACTGGACATAAAAGATGATCCTCAATGCAAGGATCATGTCGCCATAGACAGCATGTAAAACTGTTGCCAAGTGTGAGTGTTACAGAGGTTTAAAACTTCCCTATAGACCAAACTGGCTGGACCATCCCTATTCGATCGATCCACTCCACCTGGGCTGGCCCGACAACCCACAACACAACCACCATTCTACATCTCCACATTCTGGCCTAGCTACGGTGAGCCTGTTTCTTAACATTCCGTGCAAAAATTGTGTCATTGGCCTACTCCCTCTAGTGCTTCGCACCACCAGTAGCCTCCACTGCCTATAGTTCCCCACACTGTAGCACCACCCACCACCACCTCAAGAGCCGTGCGCTTCTAGACCCATGCCACCATGACCTTTCATGGACCACCAGAACCACATCAGTGGTCAAAAAATTAATCTGAAAACAATTTTGGAAACCTTGTATCACTATCAACATAGACATGGTATCCGATTAAGGATATAATGAGGATTCAAAAAATTGATTCATAAACAAGAGGAAACAAGATTAAAACTTAAAACTGCCTACCTTGAGGGTGAATCTCTAATGAATTAGGTGCATAATGATGCATGAGATGCATAAATTTTAGATGTAGCAGTGATTGGCATTAAAAATGTCCCCTGGAAGCACCTCCTCACCTTGGTTCATCAAAGGAAGTTGAAGGGGATACCAAATTTCCTCCCATATTAACTATAAATGAGAGAAGGGGAAAGAGATATTGATTTAGTTTTATTAAATTAATATCATACATTTAACATCCCGCCAATGACTCTCCTCTGACCTGATGTCTTTTGCTGAAAAAATTAATGTCATGCCAAAGGTAAACGTGACGTTATAAACTCAATAACGGTCTTAGAAATTCGATCTAAGTCTCCATTAAAAATTTATTTGATCTGATGTACCACAATAAATTATATAATTTATTTACTAAAATTCCCATGATAAATGTTTCCTCATAAGGCTTGTTCCCATAAAAGTTATACCCTGCCTTGGGTAAATGGCATGCTTGAGACTCAATTGTGACTATATTTTTATGATATGAGCTACCAATTAAGAGATAACTAGTTATCATCCTATGAAGAGTATAAAAATACATTATATTTTTATAAAACTAATTTCGGGCTCTCCAGACATTGGAATTACATGCAGTCACATCTCCTAGATCTATAAATATTATTTGGAGTATTCTTGGTTTTTATTGTGAAAAACATGAGTCAATATATCCTCTATTCCATAAGTCTTTTCATTTATAAAAAGAAAAATCCTTCAAACAAGGAAAAGGACATGATATCTCCACTAGGAATCCAAGGCCAGCTATCTCACAGAAGGCTATTGTGCTATAACAAACACTCACCATGAATAACCGCAACAACATCAAAGAAAAATAGGGTTAAGAAACATTAGAGGTATCCTAACACCCTAACTAACACTCTGAATCCTTGACTTGTTCCAACTGAACAAAAGACCTCATCAGCAAACACCAAAGGCAACCCTCATCGGTCTTCAACCTCCCCAAACGACCCCCAATATACCTTAATGATATCAGAATGGTCTATTACAACACCAAAATGATGACAATTAAAACTCAACCTCAACACCCAATCTCTCCACGTGACATGTATAAATGCCAAACCTCAAAAGGTAGAAACACTCCCCACCATTAGTAAAATCCAATGAGAACATGCCCAATGGATATCACTTCAGGAAAGACCTCATGAAAAAACTCAACACTGCATATGAAACACATCCTCCATAAGGAGAATAAATAGGGATTCCTAATTGTACACATTGGTTCCTAAAATCCCTTACAAAACTACTTCCAATGCATAGAACTGACCTCGAACTCACAGGTGGTGTAAACTCATCCACCGCACCTCGACACTATCTACTTTGGGTGGAACTAAATCACCCACATGGTTTTTCATCACGGATCAAGGAAGTAACTTAGTGGGGGAATTATACATCCTTCTTGCGACTACGGATCCCTAATGAATAACACCATAACCTCCATGAGTGTACCTCATACAAGCTAATGTGGAGGACATGAGAGAATTAAAAAACAACAAAGGCCTACCTAGACACTCACACAATGTCTTACCGGGCCCTCATCTACTATCTCACTAACTATAATCATGCATAAAATTCAATGGTACTCTACCACTGAACCTCAATATTATCCTTTTTGGGTGGCACTAACTCAACTACATGGTTTCCATTACATCAAAAAATGTTTCACGGTGGGGGAAGTATCCCTCTTCATCGTGTAGTATATGCTACATAAAAAACCAACATAGAGCCTTACTAATTCCCTAAACAAACCCCAAGCATGAAACAGAATGGAAAGATTACCTCCAAGATGTTTCAACCAATCCTTCTACAGAAATTATAAAGGAAACATATCAAACCTCTATTCATCAAATGCACGATAAACCTTGTTGTATCTTATTCCTCTAAGAAGACATCCCAAAGATTGTACATCCCTCATCATAATGATGAGATGGAAAATCTCTTGCATGAAGTCTTCAAATATCACAAACGTAGCAGCATTTGTACCGCTACTAACAAAATCCATATCACAGAACCTGTGTCTGGGCATGGGTATGCCTTTGATGACGGTGTCTCCTATGCTGCATGCATGCTAATTGAAGGTCCTGCTCGAACTGGACCTCATTAGAACTATTATCTAGAGCTCATGTTTTTTGTGACACCCCAACACATCTTCTAACACCAATAGACATATAGGTGGATTGGTTTGGAAGGTTTTTTATACTTAAACCCTAAGAGGTAGGTCAATGAGCTGCCTGACGGGTTGTGGCTCTACCAACTACAAAACCATAGAAAATCCTACCTACTGACTTGTCCCCTAAAAGGTGATCACATCACCCATCGGGTCGTACTCTTCACCAATCAGTGGAACCCTCAAAGTCTTACATCGTGGAAAAAAACTGATGTAATTATAAGACACACAACAATCATATAGTATATTTGGGGAGTTGACTCAACAAGGAATGGAAAAAAGCAAAACCCAGTCATGTATGATTTATGTACCATTATTCCCTATGACCTGTATCCTAACATAACCATTAAAAATGAATGTAATCAGAGTCCTGATGTATGTATACATTGGCCGCCCGAACCATTGGAGTCATTGGCCTAAAATCCAATCTCCCAACATCCTAAAACTGATGATATGAAACCCAAACCAAGCTCATAAATGCAGTCCCAAAGTGGAACAGACTACATTTGATACCACTCAGTCATGAACCAACCCAAAGGGGCTTGAGCCTTGACTTCCCAATCCATACTCCAATAGGCCTGGTGTCAGATACTAGCATCGAGAACGCTATCACACACATGGGAGGCTATAACATAAGGTATCTGTACACACACACACACACTCAATAACCTCCATACAATAGTGTTGAGATATATATATATATATATAATCTCTAATAAATGCATGCATAGATATATCCAAAACTAGAGTACAATAGAAGTAAAAAAATAGAAAATATACATCCCATTAAACTAAAACTGAAAAAGCATCCATCATGCTCTGAAGGAGGGGATTTCTATCAAACAACCGCAGATATTCTCTAACCGAAGCTATGATAGAAACATCAGTTAGTCCAGATATTGTCTTATTGTTTCTCTGGGTCCTACAGGGACTCTATCGAAGGACCTATGGTCTTCAAAAGACACAAGAAATGTGAGGGAAAAGACTGTGCATGGATAATTATAAAGATACTAATTAGACACCTCAAAAAACCCAAAATAAAAAGAGAAACTAAAGGGTAAAAATCCACTCATCTCAACCAGAGGGATCCTAAATAATAGGGAATGTCCACCTCAAGACCATATTTGGCTAAACATAACTAGTTAGCTCGACGTCCCTAGCTTGTCAACAGAAAGAGACTGGCCACATGGACTCCAAGAACAATCAATGATATACTCATCTCTATGTATCTCAATCCTATGTTCTCGACCACAGAATATCCATGAAATAACACTTGAGTTTCTAGTACAACAGTCTAAACAATATAATGAGGTTACAATCTCATAGACAACAAAACAATCCTAGCCATTTCTGATATCTCGCAGAACACAAGGTGCAAGCATCGACAATTTGAAGTTGAATAACCAACCTCACTATCCCAGAGGTTAGTCCATCGAGAGAATCCACTCATTTAGTAAAACATACTAATGTCACACCTAGCCAACCGAGGTGATAATTGTCCGTGAGGGCATTCTCAATGCATATCACATGGAAGATGTCACCCAATTACTAAACTACCTCCGACTTCTCAAGTTGGGTATCCCACCCAGGATCTGCTGGGGGACACTAAAACCCTAGCTGGAACACCAATCATAGAAAGGGGTATTGTAAAAAAATCTGAATCTAGTTCATCTTATGTCACATTAGATCAACACCTATGTTGTGTTGGTCACGCTGATAGAGAGAACTATCCAAAGTAAACTGTCATGATATATCATTAAAGGAAGAAAGACATCTCGAATACATAGATAGGGATTCTAAAACCAGGGATCATGGGGGGATCATTATGCTACTAGAACATCATAGGTATTGGATTTATGGTTATATAAATATTGGTCATACCGATTCCAATAACCGTACTAGGGAATCAAGAAGGGATGTGATGATCACGCCAGGCCTCTCGAGATGATATTTGCTTCATGTTCGCTGAGCCTGAAGTAAAAGAGAATTGAGACAACTCACTCAAGAAAGTGGGAATGGATCTGAATTTTATTTATGAAACGCATAATAAGATGGGTCACAATCAAGAAAAGAGGACGTGATACTAAAAACCCTCATAGTAGTTGAAGATGGGTCACAGTCTGTTGATGGGGATGTGAAATAAAAAAACCCTCGTAACTTTAGGACTAGGGGGACCCACTCACCACTTCTGACAAAGGTGCCACTAAACCAAGTGACCTACACAACATCACCTGCATCCCACATCATTTTCTCTCAAATCGTTTCCACCATCATGTTCTATGTCTAATAACATGCATGATATGATATTCATGCATCCAAAATAGACAACTGATTAAAAAGTCACATTTCCGTACAACAAACCCGAAACAAGATTCAATGGACACACAAAACAATTTAATTTTATTCCTTCAGAATCAGCTTTAAAACGTCTGCATTAAATTTAGTGTCACAATGCTGGTGGCAGTGTGTAAATCAGACATAATACGTAGATGATTTGTTTGATGCAAGAATCACGAAATAATAATAATTATATTATTATAATTATAATTGGCCATTTGGTTCCACCATGTCTTGTGCCTGATGTTAATTGTTTTCATAGTAGATTTAAAAGATGTACCTTGATTCAAGAATCACTTCGTCATATAATGTTTGTAAAACAGACGCCTCGTTTGAGAGTTATAGGGGTTTTAAACTTCTAAAGGACCAAACAGGCTGGACCGGCCCACTCCGGCCAGTCCACTCCACCTAGGACAGCCCACAACATAGCCATCATCTTTGCCTCCTATATCATATCCCAGTCATAGCTGGCCAACTGCTCAACATCTAGTGCACCCACCGTGCCGCTGACCTCTTCCCTCTGGTGCTCCGCACTACCCCACTGCCCGCATCCCCCACCGCCTCAGACACCCCGTGTAGCCACTCCACCCATGTGCTCCACTACTTCCTCACTTCTTTCCACCATCGCAGTCTTCAGAGCTACACCCTACTATAACCACACTATCTCAACCTAAAGTGGACTTTCAGAACCACTCCCGTGGTCAGAACATTAATCTGAGACTATTTCTTGAATCCTTGGTACACGATATATTGAGACACAGTCTCTGATCGAATATAGATTTAAGATTTGAATAAAAATACACATAAGATGTTTGAATTGATATTAAAACTCAAAACATTTTAACAAGAGTATGAAAAAATGAAGCTTAGGGTGAAGAATGATGCTTGTAACATACTGATTCTAGATCTGGCGATGATTCGTGTCGAAAATGGCCTCTAGTGATACCTCCTTAACATGGTTCATTGAAGGAAGAGGAAGGGGGATGTTGCAGTTCCTCTTGAATTCACAGAAAAGTGGAGAAGGGGGGATATATATATTTTTTATTTTATTAAATCAATACCACCCATTTAACATCATGCTAATGACTCACCACAGACCCGGCATCCACCACTGAAAAAATTATGGTCGCACTGCACCTAGGGTAAACATGATGTTTTTAGCTAAAATTCTCTCTCATAAATTCAATTCAAGACCGCATTCCAAATTTATTTTTCCAATGTCCCCAAAAAATTATTTAATTTATTTACGAAAATAACCTCGATAACATTATCCCCAGAAGGCTTGTGCCTGCCAAAATTATACCCCTCCTAGGGTAAATGAACCACTATTGACTCAACCGTGGACTCAATTTTCTAATACAATAAATTGTTTAAGAGATACCCACATTATTCTATATGAATAGCATAAAAATTACTTAATAGTTTTATAAAATTAATTTCAAGAACCCCAGGCCATATAATTTCAAGTTGTCCCAATGAATATATCTATAAATATTTTTAGAAATATTACAATGTATGATTGCGTAAAAACAATTTCTATATTTCATTGGTTCTTGGTGATTTGGGAAGCATTAAAATAGGTTTGGAGAGTTAAAGAGAAAATGGCCAAAAAAATCAACCACAGGATGTTTAAAAATTATGTAAAGGGATTACAAGTCATGTAATTGTTCACGGATTTTAATTAAATAAGTTCCAAGTAATGGATATTTTAGAATATACCATTAAAAACATTTACATTACGGGTAACTACATTACACACCTTGTAAATTTATATCCAACTATTTTAAACATGTCATGCAGCTAAATTAGGATATTTTTTGGATGCCACTACTCTTTTCCTGACCCTAAAAAATTAACATGGAAATTTTGGATTTCTGAAATGCATTTCAGTCATTATATTTTTCATCATTAGTCCATAGTAATTTCATTTTATTAGGTTTCTTCCTTGATATCTCTAGTGCTCCAACTGTTGCGGTGAAATCCTTGAACAATTGTAATGTTGGTTTTGATCATGATTGTTTTATATTTAAGAAACTCTTTGTAATCATTCACGCCTCCTTACTCATGGGTTTTTTCATTAGAAGTGTTGTTGAATCATATGTTACAGGTATAAGGTTGAAATCTTAACCTTATAGTTTAATAATTTCTATGTTTATGCAATATCATGACCACACTATCATTTTGTGTGCTCAAACAAATTAAATATAAATTAATTGACTTCATGATTAAAGTATTTTTCTAATTACATGTGAACCATGGGGATTTAATGTTATATATTCCCTAAATCTTATCTTATTACTTATTTATATAATTTTTATTCAATTGTTAAATGAATTGCAATGTTTAATATGAAGGAAGAATTGTAATTCACATAATTAACCATTGAGAACTATGATGTGATATTGTGATATCCATACTATGTGATAAGAATTATTTTCAATGATGATATAATTATATAATAGGATAGGCCTAGGAACATTCAAATTCATATTCTATAAGTCTTATATATAGTGCGATCAACCTTTTCCGATGTTGTAATTCTTATAGGGATTTGACCCAAAAACACTGTAACGCTTATAGGGATTTTACCCAAATTGTTTTTTACTATACCATGTGTATATAGTGGTGGTTTACATGGTCATAATACATTCACAAATATCAATCCATCATGGGGAGAAAATAGGTTCTCTACCTTGGGTACAGGGTGGTTGACATGGTCGTAAAACATGATCACAGATTATTCTGGTATTGTGACGAAGAATGTTATTTAGCTTGGTTACATGATGGTTGGTATGGTCATATGAAATCCTCATGTATACTCTAACATGGATCTTGATCATGTTATCCTGAAATTTTATTCATTTTTAATTTTTTTATTACACCTATTTATCGTATTATTTCATACACTTCTTACGAGTCAAGTTTTTTAGACATAGTTGTATTGACCTATTGAGTTATAATCACACTCTATTCAGGACACCATTTGGTACCAGAGTAGATTATGTGGATGCAGGTTTGGATAAGGAAAATGGACCTTGAATTTTATTTCATGTTTATTGTTTTGATAGAGTTTTTAGATCAGACCGATGTGGTGTTTGGGACCCGAGACATTGTGTCTTTTATTTGAGTCCGCTAGTACTTTTTCTATTTTTTATAGAATGTCATTTTTTTCATTCTAGAACATAATTACATTATTAATTTATTATTTATTAGATATTTTATTTTCCTTTTATAAATTTCTACCCCTATGTATTTAGTTTGATTATTATTTTAATTTTATTAGGAATTTTTCAATTTCTTTGACTCTTTATAACAGAGGGTATAGTCTCTGAAATATACACTTTACACCCCTGCATATATTTGAAACACTCTAGAGTAAAGGGAGCCAAAATTTAGGTATCGTAGCCAACTCTTTCTGGCCATGTGAGAGAGTTATAGATTGGCGATTGTAAAACATATAATTTCATGCCTTTAATTTTTTTACATTTTAATCATTATTCATCACCCATGAGAAAAATATCCTCTTATCAACCTAGATTAAATGGAGATCAGCATGACAATTCAGGGGGTACATGAGCTAATTTTACCAGTTGTCACACCCTATAACACCAAGATGCTTTATTGGATACACCATATAACACAATTTCTTTTCCCACAGTTCTGTTATATGAACCTGGGATATTTAGGAAACCTATATTATCACCACCATTTATTTCCAATACTTACCATATATATATATTCATTATATGATGATGATTCCCTCTCCCAATCCATATTATCCATTTACTCAGTTTTCTATTCTATCTCCTCCCCTACAACTTCATTCTCTCTATGATTTTTTGTTAATGATACATCAACGTCATCTCTAATGCATTTTGAGCCTCCCAAGTATACTGATCATCACATAAATATATCAGACCCCACTAATACATAGGACAAAAATCCTTCATAACCTATGGATCTATAAGTACTCACTAATCATCCTGAACTAGGTATATATATTGTACCCTGGTAACATTTTCTAACCAAATCATATTTTCATTATAAAATGTATTAATTTGATTTTTCTTTTACTATTATTTTATTGACGGATCTACCAAAATAAGGTGGCATGTTTATGCATGCAAGAGTGAAGTTTTAAATAACCAAACATATGTGATGGTTGATTAAAATGAGTATAGTAAAAATAATTGGTAAAATAGGAAGAGGATGTAGAAATTTATATGGCATTTCATTCACAATAATATGATAACATTCTTGTAAATTGGCTCCCTTGGAAACACATTGAAAATGAAGTAATGGAGAACACTTGTACCCAAATATAGGTACCAAAATTCATTAGATTTAATTTTATATTATAATTAAATTTATAAGAATTAATATGTTGGTATAAACATCGGAATAATATTCCAGATGGTGAGGCTATGGGGATTACTAGACTAATGGAATTAGGTGATATAAGAATAGCATATTAACATCACTCCTATAATAGATGGGATTCTGTATTTGGAATGGTATTAGAGGCTAAAACGATCTTGAATGTGTCTTCAACTTCATAATATAAGTACATTAATTCTTAATAAAAGATTTATTTTTATAAGGTATTAATAAAATTTGAAATTTTTTATTAATAATGATGAGGATTTTCTTTACACTATTTAGTTCTACTGAATATTATTTTTTTAGGATACATAAAAATGAAATAAAAAAATGGATTCTACAATGTATCTCTACGAATTTGATTTAATCATGATGCTAGATCATGATAGAAATCATGTATTTTTAATTGAAACATGTGTTTAATTGGTTAAAAATTCTGAAAACTTGTATTTCATGACATTTTATGCTTCATTGAATTTTTAAACATTATAATCATTATTTTTATCTTTTCATCCAATTGAATTATATATTATAAATTTTAAAAAAAATTACAACAGATAATGAAAATATTTAATCTGACTTATCAGGAAGATGATATGCCTAAATAAAAGAAGTAATCATAATCTAGAAAACTGATGTAATATATAATTTTTTTAGTAATCAGTCAATTTTTAGAGAATCAAATATTTTATTTACACTTCATCATAAATGAATGAAATGAATATAAACTACTAAATTCTATAATTCAACAATCCATATGAAATCATGAGATCTATAGCTCTATTTATCATTGAATAAATGAATAATATATATTTTAGAAAACTCATAACCTATAGAAAAATTACTGAAATTTGATGAGTTTTTATTTTTTTTAATTATTTTAAGGATTATAGTTTCCAAATGTTATGGAAAATTAAATATTTTTTTGAAAGGTAATTCAATTGGTTTTTATTATTATTAATTAAATATTGGTTATAATGATTTGATATATAAATCTCAAAAATACATTATTATTGAAAATGGTTTTCAAAATTCAATTTCATTTATAGTGGCAGGCATTTATCCTTAAGGGATGTATGCATTGATAAAATTTGTTTTTCTCTAGAAGAATGAGTAAATATAGAAGTATAGTAAACATAAAGACACAACACCCAATTTTTGATTTTAATATACTAATTAAAAATTTTATTATCTATTTTATATCTAAATAGTTCATTTATATTTTATATTTCATTATTTGGAGGCCCATTATGTGTATTAAGCTAAAATATATGGGCAAAATGATCATTTTCACTTGATATTAGTAGATGATCACCATGGGAGAACACATATTCGACCAAGGAAGAGTATAATACTCATTATATAATATAACAATTTAGGATTATCTAATAGTTATGGTATGATTAAGTTTAAAATTTCTTGAGATCAGGTAGAAAACCCTCATACAAAGGCAGAAGAGGAAAAAATAACAATTGAGGAGAATGAAGGAAGTAAAAAAGGACAACTATTTATTTATGAAAGTAGTTGAAGGATAATTTCTATCACATTAATTGGATAGAAATTTTTTTCTTATATGTGTATTTAAATGATGAATTTGTTATATGATACACCAGAAGATGTTGTTGATGGTCCTAATTGTGGTTGAAATGATGACATTCCTAGCAATGGTGATGGATGCAGTGGGTGAAGTGATGGTGACATTGATAGTGACAATTATGGTTATAGTGACAGTGATGATGTTTGTGAAAATGATGATGATCATATGAGTGATGGTGACAGTGATGCTGGTGATGACGATGATGACAATTATGATGATGGTGAAGGTTATATTGATGATGGAGATGATGATAATGGTTGTGATGAGAGAGAGATTAATCCTATAAATGTTTTATTAATCTTTATAACACATGATGTTTTATGACTTAATTTTTTTGTGTATATGTGATTTTTTAAATATTTATTGTAACTAGTTCAATTCATAAATACGTTTTACTATGTTTTATATTGAATTCTAGTATATTCGTGGTGTGGGTGCAGGTGTTTGGGGTGTTTGATGGTTCAGAGAAAGATATGAGGTTTTGTTGGCTTCCATGGTGATGGAAGACAATAACCATGGTTTCCATGAAGTTATTAGTCTATGGTAAATCCAGGTTACCTGTACCAATTCTTTGATGGATACCATCCGTATAGGGCTACCACCACAACATGGTAGCCAATAGTTTAGGGAACCATTATTATAAGAGATACCAACAGTTCCAAAAACTATACCAACCATTTGAAGCCGTTTTTATATTGTAAATTTCATGAAATGATACGTATCCACCCCAAATAGATGAATAAATTTGAAGGGAATGATATATACAGGGATGAGATTTCCCTTACTCGAATGATGTTCTGCATAACATTTCTATTGACTATGAGGTACTCACATGTGTTACTGAATTACTCTAAGAGTCTCTTTCATTTCCTCAACTATATCATGTCCCAATTATTTTCAATTTCTATCATTATCACAACTGATTAGAATTCATAATTTCCATCAATAGATGGATTAATATGTTTCCTTCTAAATTCTTTAGTGAAATCTATTAGCGTATGATGTCTTGACTCGAGAAAAGGTGTTTATCCCAACAAACTTTGAAGTCCATATAAAAATCTCCAAACATTTATTTTAGGTTTTGAGTCATCCCCCTAATCCATCCATCAGTTTGAGGATGATAGGTTGATCTAATGTTCAACTTCATATTCAACGCTTGGTGGAGGCTTCTCCAGAACATCAAGGTAAACTTCATATTCTGATTAGATACAATTGAATATGGTACTCCATAAAACCATTCCAATTTCATAATGTATATAAATTAAATTAATTCTGGGATATATATTATATGACTAAAATAATATATGATGACTTATAAATGTGGTCGACTGCAAGACAAATTAAATTATGAAATTTAAATATTTTAGGGAGTCTGATGAAGAAATCCATGGTGGTGTATTCCAATTTCCATTCTGTTATGGGTATGGTTGTAAAATATCCTTATACATCAATCTCTTTTATTTAACATGTTGAAATAATAGAAATCAATAAACATACTCTAAAATATCCATATCAAATTATATCTGCATACATCTAGGATGAATATAGAATAATGAACCCTGAGCATTATCAAATAGATCATTCTCAAATTAAGGTATTTATAAGAAACATACTATGATATAAACTTTATTATTCCATCATAATCTTTGTTAAACATTGAAACATTCCTCACCATTTAATGTAGTTCTACACCATCATTTTCCCCTTATTTAATCCTCATCTAGATGGATGATTGGAAATTCATCTGAGAAATAAATGACTCCCCCTTTTTATCATCAGTATAAGATCTATATTCTTTAAATAATAAATTATTGGATCTCTTTAAATATTCATCACGGAAAAACCAAAATGGTTATATCAACTCATGTGATCAATAACCATGTTTTCCTTCCCAGCGTTTTTATGTATTGAGTAGTTATAATATGGAATCAAATCCAAACATATCCTTTCGATTATATTTTACTCATTATTTTTGAATATATAATTCTATATTTAATTATTATTATATATATGTATATCATGTTTCACCATAAATATAATTCCACCATATTTATAATGAAAAATTTATTATTGAAAACTCTAAATCATGAGTCCTAAAATTTTGATTGGGAATTTTCAATTAGAATGAGGCTTAAGAAACCCCTAAATCATTATGAATGCATTCACATCCCACTACCATCTTTTATGAACTGTTTTAGATTACAACTCATCTCTACTTAATGGTAGTGTAATAATTGATGCACAGACTAACCATCTTTTCAGATCTTTGAAATATTACACAAATTCATTTAGGAAATGTAAGATGGATCACATCCATTCTTACATGGATATTGGATTAGATATCCTTGAAAAATATGTCACAATGTTTTGATAGTATCCCTGAAACCCTAAAAAATTGTATATTTAAGTATCCTTGCTTGCTTTAGAGCATTTCTTAATAATTTACATTTTTTAACGAGCCACCAAAATACCCTCGATTAAGATTATATTACCGAAGAATAAAAGATTATGTTGCTAAAAGTCTTTGTTTTTAAATTTGGAATATAACTTACCATTTCTTCAGGGTCTTCAATGTAATCCTAAAATAATGTTTATGGTCTTATATACACTTAGAATATATATGAATATCATCTATAAATAATATCACAAACTAGTCGAGATAATCTCTAAATAATCTATTCGTTTAATATATAAAGATTACAATGGAATTAGTAAGTATAAATGCAATAAATAAATTTTAATAATTAACTGTATATTATAAATAAGGATATATTTAATATGATATTCATCTTGACCTTCAATTGATGATATTCAGATCAAAGATCAAGCTTATAAAAATATCGACAAATTCATTATTGATAAAAGAGATCATATATATGGGGTGATGGAAACTTTTTTATAATAGTTATCTTGTTGAGTTCTCTTTAATCAATGAATATATGAAATTTATTCTTAAAAAAAGAACTGGTATACCCCAAGTAGGAACACTTGGGTGTATAGATCAATTTTTAAGACTCTACTAGAGTTACTTTATCAATTCCTACCACTCAATTAGGATTATTTTATAAAGAGTCGTGGAAATTGGTGAACACCATGAATTTTTTCTATTAAATACTCAACATCATGATTTAGTGGAATACTATGAAATTCATTAGGAAATACAACATCATATTCTTGAATAATAGGAAAATATTAAAATTTGAGTTTCTCATTAACCATTTGAGATAAATATTAATCATGAATGGATTGTAAGACCTATAAAATGGAATTAATTTTCAATGGAAGTTCATATTCCTCATCACATATAAAAGTTGTCATAGGTTGATTCAAAATAATAAATGTGACTTCCTATGAATGGAAATTAATATGTGATCTATATAAAGTGATCTAAAAATTTCTAAAAATTAAATTACACTAAAGTCAAATAATAATATATTCATATTGAACATTCTTAAAGAACTTTAAGATGACATACCTAACTCTAAAAGAGAGTCTAAAATTACTTAACCATTGTGATCTAATTCAGTGATTGACATAGCACATGCCCTTCCTTAATCTATGAGTTAGACATTGGAATGGGGAATTGAGTTGCATAATTTCTATGTTCCCCATACATATGAATTTAAACTATAAGAGATTCCATATGATGAATATCATATCCATCCATTTATATCATCATTTTTCCAAAAAATTCTGTTAATTTACTTCCTAATTTTCCACACATAAAATGTATTCTGATTCCATTGAGACATTTCCTTCCTAAATAATTTACATGTACGAAGTTGAATCATAATACATAGTGAATTTACCATGTAAAATTTACTTAATTAAAATTTTCTTTTATTTAGTACATCAATAAATTCACAGAATCATAGATTTTTACTAATAATTCAATAGAGGTAATTAGAAATAATCAAAAGTTTTAACATTATATGTCCTATTTCATTTGGATTATAATTAGGAAAATCATTTCCTTGGCTATAACATTCATTGATCAAAATTTTACCATATATTCTAGACATTTAATAAAACCAATGAACATAATGTGAGTATAAAAATAAAAATAATCAGAGTAAGCATCCATATTATTATTAAAATTATTATTATGATATCCTAAATTATGAAAAAGTATTTCAACCCATGACATTGTAATCTCATTTCATATCACCATTAATTATCATAGGTTATCATAAATTCTGTCCCCCATTAATCAAAATAGTTCATAAATAAAACGTATATATACTAGAACATATCCCCTTTGAGTGTCTAGTTTGGTGTATAGTTTTAATCTCTTTCATCATGAACTAATTGAAGATTGAGTTGATACTCAATTGACCATTTTAGGGTTTTCCCCCTAGGTTCATCTATTCAATGAGCATATCCACTCTAAATTATATAGATTGTGATATCATTTATATAAAACCACATAATCTCTATATTATCAAAACATTAAGATATTTTCCAATACATAGGATTATATCCATGGTTTTCACTAAATAACTTCAGTCCTAATATCGAAAAATAACTATTACACACAATGATACCTACGAAAGTGGACCAATAATAACATACATAAATATTACAGAATTTTAGATGAATATTCAATATATCTCAAAACAATAAATTCCCTAGAATGATAATGTATTAGATTATTTGAGTACATGATACATAATCATCTTATTTCGAGAAAATTTTTCAACAACTCCCACACATATCATCTCACATAGTAAACATATTAGAAATACAACAATTAGAGCATTTATTTCTAAACTGGGGAAAAGAATCCTATAAAAGGGTGATCTTAGATTATTAGTAAAGAAAAAATTATATGATATCATTTAATGATCATAAGTGAGAGAATGATTAGTACAATGGTATAATAAAATGACCAGAACATACTAAATTCATACCTAATTAGTCAAATATATTTAAACAATAATCATGGAATAATAATTTTCATAATAAATGTCATAATCTCTAAGAGTGATAAATCACCAATCAAAAATCATAATATATGATAACATATCATAAACATAAGACATATGTTTTCAGTATACAAATAACCATATAAAATTATTTCCTTAGTCCAGGATCACTACCAAGACTATCATAGTGGATTAGATTCACTCTATATTCCATAATTTCATTAATAATGTTTTACAAACATGACCACCATAAAGGGTAGAGACTCTTACGGAACCAATTTCATTTCCCATACTATTTCATATTATCTCATGATATATCAATCATTACTTAATTCATTGGAGAGAGATATACTTCCAGGCCAACCAATTATATAATGAAAACTATACACATGTGTATCAAAAGACCATAAAAACATTCATCAATTCATTATAGCATATCCCATGTAAATCAAATGGATTTTATAATAATTTCATCATTTTATAAAATCATAACCCCTAGAATATAAATATGTTTGATAAATATTTCATCATAAAATAATTAACCAGTGGGAGAGAAACAAGATGCATAGGATCCTACATAATTCATCAACATCAAAATACATATGAAGAAATAATGGCAATGGTATCATAAGATAATATCACTAATTAATCATAATAATCCATAACATATGTTTATATATATTAAAAGTGCCTTTACAATATCATTTGAATATTTTGTTGAAAACTAGGAAAATTCCCTCTTATTTCAATATCTTTAAAATATAAATAATCCCAAAAATAGCTATAAAAAATTATTCAAAAGGAAAAATGGACACCTGAAATGGAATAATAAAATAAAATAATAATCATAATGAAAGTAAATGTTGTTTTTGTTGTTATTTTTAAAACCAAATTTTCATTCACATTTCATGTAAAGATTCATAAATAAACCACTGAAAAATCATTGAAAAAATTCATTCCTAAAATTTTCTAAATAAATTAATATATGGTTTCAAATTATTTTATATTCAAACATAATAAAATAATATTACATTCAGTAAATCATTTTAATGAACACATATATGGAAGAAAAATCACATCAATAAAGTAGGAAATGTGGTTAGTTTTTCTTCAAAAACATTATATCAAATTTTTAAGTACCAAAGAGAATAAATGGTAATAATACTAAAAAATTATATGAATAAAATAATTATATAATTAACTTAATGTTTAAAGGTTAATAACAATGAAAATTAACTAAATATAAGTTTTTCATAGAAAATATTGAAAATAAATGATATTGTAATGTAAACAGAAAGAATAATATTTATATCATAAATAAAATATATAGTAAATAAATATATCTTTATCACCATTCATGTACACAATTTATGAAAAAAAATCTCATCACTTCAGGGAGATGGTAGTCCACATGTACTCAGAAGTGACGTTATCATTTTCCAACGGATGGGAAGGGGTAGAAAATAGATAAAACATTAATAAAATAACATTTATGTTTAGTAAATATTCTAATTATATCATGTTAAAATGGATAAAAAAAATTTAATGAGGTTTAAGAAGAATGATACATGAAAACCATCGGTAAGAACATATACATCTTCTTAGGTTATCCCCCTTTGAAAAGATCCTTAATGATTCTTGGATGGTTAATTTTGGAAGAAAAGAACCTAAAGGTAGTGAATAAAGATTTTTATAGAGTATTTTTGTAGGTCATGGTCTTGATAAAGGGACCATGTGTTTTGGATAATATAGTAGAGGAGGTTCTATTTTATAAGATAGGGGAGTTGAAGTCTTGTAAATACATAAATATATAAAATATAATAAAGTCATATTCAATATAATGAGGAACTAAATAAACAAAAAAAAAAGATAATCTGGGTTAAAAATTTACTTAAAAATAAAATTTATGGAATTTTTTAACTTATTTTGACCCTTATCTATTTATTTTAACCCCTTATTGAACTTTTTAACCTTTACCTTGATAATGATTTTATTACCTCAATTACAATTAAAAATATAAAAAATAAGTTGAAATAATTAAAAAACATTATCTATTATGATATAAAATATGGAAACCATTTTTTATATTCAATTTTTATTATCATAGAAAATTCATTTTAAAAAAAGTTTGTAAAATGAATTTTTTTTTTCAAAAAGAAATTTTATGCAAAACAATTAATTTATTCTTATTGAATTCCCAGTAAAAACTATAAGAGGAATTTTATAATGTTTTATTTAAAATATTATCTATAAATTTATTTAAAAAAATCCTAAATAAAGATTAATTTAGTTTATTATTATAAAACCCCATTTCGTATAAAAAACAGGTTTTTTAAAAAGAATCTATTTTTTTACTTGCAAATTCTTTTATTGTCATTTATATCTAGTTTGTAACCCATAATTAAGTTTTATACATGTTTAAACATTATATATTTAGTTTTTTGTAATATTATCTTTTAAAATCTATCATCTAAGTGATAATATACATATTTTATAAAAATTATTTCAATTGTATATTGTGTGTTAATTAAACTTTTTGTTTCATGTAAAGAATGATGTCACCACCATAAAACAATTATATTATGAGAAATGTATCATAAAATATTTTTTTCTCAAAATTTTATAGAATGATATTGTTTCACTGCAACACGTTATGATGTAAAATAATTTATTACATGTTGATTACTCGTTAATAAATAATCAAAAAACACTAGATTAAATATCATTGTTTACTCCACTAAAATTAGAGTACGGTCCTAGAAATCCATGTAAATCTTGAAAAGCATGTGGTATAATTAACAGAATTATGGTGAAGCATAATATTCATAAAAATAATTACTCAAAAACCTTCTATTACAATGTGATTCAAATACCCTTATCACTAGACCTCTTATTAGTTGTGGTTTAATATGATTCTTTAGACAGTGAAGTAGAATTCCAAAGGAAGATAAACTTTTAATTACACAATTAGTAAATAATATTTATATAGATCATGGTAGAATATGTAAAAAATATGAAATTACTTATCCTTGGACATCATTAGTCATAGAACCATATAAATAATACAAAAATACCATTTACTCTTTCATAATAAATATTATAGTGTGAATAATCATATTAAAGAACATTTTATTATTCCACTATAAAATATTCTCTAAATTAGATTATACCTATCATATATTCTATAACATCCCCCCATGTCAAATAACTCTTCAAATAATAAATTTATATCCTTGGATCTATAAAAACCACAAAATTTATAAACCATGATTAAGAAACCAAATCATCAAACAGAATTTCTATGCTTCAAGAGACTTTTCATCCAATATACTTCATCAAGAATTTACATTGACAAAAAAATTCTTCATATAAAATAGATATTTATATAATTGAATGAGTTTTTTTTCTATATTATACAATCATAAAATCTTTTACAATAAAAAAAAAATCATGTATTCCCGTTTGATATTTTTGTAATTTCATGGATATATTTGTCAAAGTTTAATATGAACTTATTCATATGATTCTTAGAATCCATAATAATTTTATGAGTTAAATAAATATCATTCTTCTTGGAAAGTTTTTATCTTATAATTATTCAATTGTTCTCTTCACATATTCAATCAACACAATTAATATTTCAATTTATTTCCCCATATTTTATTATAAATCAACAATAATAGGATCATCAAAACATACTGTTTTAGAAAATTTCATAAAATCTATTTTACAAATCTCTAAATATAAAATAATTGATACGAACTCCTTAAATGATTAATTTAAAAATTAAATTAATTTACATCAAATGTTCTTATCCATTAACACTCTCATCATAACTTTATGAGTCATTATTATTTATACAGGCAATCCATATTTAATCTTCAGATTCACTTAATGAACTTTTCCCACCTCCAATATCATAACTAGCTTATTTATCAAATTTAGAAATAAATATAATTATCTTCATCTTATAGGAACTAATTCCATTATCAATATCTAAAATATTTGATTTACAAAACATCTCTGACTTCCAATTTGAAAGTATTCTCTATGAATCAACTTTATAATTAATATAATATTCTTAAAATTTTGCATAATTTGTTTTCAAGTATATAATCACACCAAAATTTAAACACCTTAAGGATATTTTTCCAAAATAATTGTGTTTTCCATTTTGAAAATTTCATAAAATAACATAAATCACCTTGTTGAACATAGAGTCAACATATCCTTCCTCTAAATCATAATCATGAACATATTAATTTTTTTTGTTTTTTATCATATTTCGTAGCCTTAAAACCTATCGAATTTCTACCTTATCCTTAATTTTAATATATTCCCATAGTTTTATTATATATTCCATTAATATATTATGTTCATAATCCTTTTTAAATACATCATGATCAAAATATTCATGATCATATACCTGAGTATTGATATTATCTTAAAGAATTTTAATGATTTTTATAACTATAGTACAATATAAAAAATTATCTCCAATTACCTTATGGTACATGTAATATAATTTATTCATATGAATAAATAATTTATAATATCTTAATGAATAATTAAAACATCCAAATGTATTTCCCATTATATCAATAATATAACTTTTTTGACCTTTTACAACTGTTATATACATTCTTTAATTATCCCATTTTTCTTTAAAAATATTGAATAACATATATTTTCAAAATTGCATGGCTGGTAGTGATCTAAATATTTCCTTATAAGATTTTCTTATCATTATCAATACATCCCTTATTTGAAAAAAATCCTCAAAACACCTTAATAAATTAGGACATAAATGATTGCCATCACATCAATCGCAATAAGATACAGGGAGAAAAACAAATGTTATTTCCCCATGTGATAATTTTTTTAATGAAATATAATTAATTAAATGCTTATGGGTTATATTATTTGATCTATAATAATTAAAAACCACATCAATTCAAACTATAAATTCAAAATAGAAATCTTGTACCAACACAACATTAATGAGATAGAAATTTACACAAATATTTAGGGTGTTATGGTGAGTGTGGACACACTGAGAGAATAAATGTGTATTTTTCATCTATAATCTTGTAAATACATATAAATATATATTATATATATATATATATTGAATAAATAAAATTTCATGATTTTGGTTATTTCCTATTCATAAGAAAACACACAAACATCTATTTAGTAAAAAAAGGATTAAAAAGTTTCAATATTCAATGTGAGTAGACAATCCTTGTAGTTTAGTTGTTATTATCCCTCTTGAAATGATTTAAAATTTGAGATAAATTTTATAAATTTATTTTATTGGGGAATAACGTGAACCCATATAGGCTATAGCTCCCAGAAGAATGTGTACACCCTCACTGAAACAATGATAGAATGCCAATTATGATGACAATACCGTTTATCAATATTACATAGATAATTCTCATAGAGGCATAAACATAATCTTATCATTATACCACTATAGATGAAAATATAAACATCGATATTTTCTTACCCTTCGAATTTATATCACACATGTCTATTAAGACATCTTAACATCCAGGGAAATACTTATTCTCTTATAGGTTGTATCTTCTTCTCTAATTAGTACAAAACTTAACATGGCAGAAAATGAAAACAAATTTAATAAAATTATTTATTTATATCCAATATATTTTATCAATATTTTTATATCTCATTATATTAAAATAATTAATATGTTCTATTCTATAGAAAATACGCAACAATAAGTGTAACCCAATGATGAAATATTATTATTTAAATATTACTCTTATAACCTACTGGTTAAATTAGGAGGTTTGAATTAAATTAAATATATATATATATATATATATATATATATATATATATTTATATAAAAGTTTTAATCAATTTAAATTTATTGATTAATTATTCAAAAATAAGCACTCATTTATTAGTAAATCGATTTTATTCTTTAAAGATGTGGTTTCTACAAAAATGATTTATATTAATTTTTGTGACAAAATGATATAATTGTTTTTTTTATAAATTTTAGAAGTAATATTTTATAAAATAATTATAATTCTAGAAATAAGAATGTAAATAGCATTTCATAGTGAAAAATTTATTTTTTTAAAAATGGATTTTTCCCAAAATAGTGAAAATGATAATTCTTAATTAAAACGTTATTCTCATAATAATTATTTACAAAATAAAACTATTTTTTGGATTATTTTCAGTTTTTAATAAGTTCCTTTTTATTTAAACTTAACTAATTTTGGTTTTTAAAAGAATTTTATACTTGAATTTATTATAAAAAATTATATTTAAAAAGAAATTTTTTCTAAAAAAACATTTTTAATCAAATTTTTCCAATTTCATTTAATATATAATTATACCATTATATTTTTTAAATTTTGAAATATGTATTCAATATTTTGAATTTCTAGGTCTGAATATGGTGAATACACTGCAAAATATATAAATTTTCCCTACAGGTACATATCTATTGGAGTGGTTCATTTTCTATTGGTTAAATGTGTTCCAAAAAAAATTTACTTGTCACAATATTGTCCAAAAAACATGGTCACCAATTGATCATACAATCGATAAAATATTTTTATACTATTATAAAGAAACTAATAAATAATATATATGTTGGTAAAAGTGTTTAGTACAAAATTCATATGAAAATATTTTCTATCGAAAAAAATTTTACCAACATAAATTTTTTTTTTATAAATAACATTTAAAAATTAATTATAAATTTTCACTACTTCCAAAATTTCATATTACATTTATAAATTTATCATTTATAATAGACTTATTTTAATTTTTAATCCAAAATTCTTTTCACGCATTTTCAAACTGAAGAAAGGATAAATTATATTAATAACAAAATTTAATAAAAAATTAATAAATACATAATAAATTTTATTGAGACCTAAAAAGAAAATAAAAAAACAAATTTCAAAATCCTCCTATATGTCTATTGACATAAGTCCTCTAAAACCCATTCATTTTCACCATGGTAGAAGAATAGTTCTTTCTGATGTCCATACTTCAACGATATTATATCACCACTATGTAGTAACAAATATAGTAAGCTCAGGTACCCATGAGGAACCTCAAGTCACTATTATGAGAAACACTTTATCTCTAAGAGCTGCACACAATTAAATATTATAACCAAAATAAGTGTAAAATAGCTACATAAATTGAATCCAATATAGAAATTAATGAAATTAATTTTTTTTTTACCATTTTCTCAATATATAAAAAAAATTCCAAAACATTTTAAAAAACCACTTCCCTTCAAATAATACACACTTGAGACATATATTTAGTTGATCTCATGTTACCATCATTTTAATGTTAATTCATACATGAGAACTATTTAATCTCTTATTAACTCAAGAGACACAACAAGACAATAAATCTCTTGAAAAATTCATATGTGAAGAAAAAAGTTGAAAAAGACTATCATACATAATATATTAAATCAAGACATTAAATACTGTATCCATATTATAAGAATGAAATTATAATCAATAAATCCAAATTTATATTCTTTACAATTTTATAGGGGAATTAGTGTAATTTGAAAGCATCATCGCATACCAACATTATTAGGGATGAATGAAAACCTTATAAGGTACAACATAATTTATTCTAGAATAAATAGAAAGGGGAAAAAGCATGTAATGTTGACAATAGGATGACACCCTCATCCATTGAAAGAGGAAAAAAATAGAATAGAACATGAATAAACGTAATGTCAAACCATATTAAAACCCCAAGGGACAAAAAAATGGAGATCCTACTTATGAAACCCTAAAACATACCAAAATAAATAATTCCCAATATGACAGTAAAAAAATAACAAACACTAATGATAAATAAACACTAAATACAAATAAAACTCATTTTCTCTTAGTATGAACTACGAATAGAGAAGCAATCAATAACTACTAAATAAAAATCCATTTAGTCACCTAGATGACACTAACAAATAGTAATGATAAATTAAATTCATTTTACCTAGGGTTTAATATGATTTTTGAAAAGAAAACCCAATAATAGATACTAATCACTTAACATTCATTTGATATCATGATTATGTATTCTATTGTTTAGGATCGTTATATTCCCCTTGTAATAATGAGTCTAAAGTAAAATAATAAAGAATAAAATCCACATTAAATATCCTTGAACACAGAACTAGGAAAAATAATGAAAACAGTGTCATATAGTAGACCACACACAATCCAAAGATGTAGAACATGATAGTCATGTCAGTAAGTGAAGGGAAAATAGACCGGTGAACTTAGAACCAAGAACTCAAAATCTGGTAAAAAATAATTATAGACATTCATAAAAAATAAATTGAAGAATAATAAAGGATCATCTTTAGTCAAAATATGATAGTCCAAAGAGTTGATCTTGTCAATCCCAAAATCAAAGAGCTATGGATTGAATTCTACATGTATAAATATTTTTGATACTTTGAAATTCTTGTATATGACATGAAGGTTTTCATTCTAATGAAAGTATTGAATCTCTATTGATGGGAACTCAATTTTTTTTATCCAAGTATTCTTCATTTTAGATGCTTTATGGAAATTTATTTGTGATTTATGAATAGAAAATGAAGATACCAACCAAGTCAATGATCCTCCAATGATCCATCGGGCATGTATTCATAGATGATAATCCTATCCTCTAATCACTATCAATGCAATAAACAACCCTGTTCAGAAGGCTGGGATGGTGAAAAAGGATTAACATGATGACCTCATCTTATAATTCCATATTCCCAACGAATCCATTCTTTTCAACTAGCCAAACTAAAATATCCAAAAAAATAGTTACAATTTAATCATAATAAAAATAGATACGAATGTAAAAATAATGAAGTAATGTACATTTTTTAAAGAGGTAGCTTGATATATCTTGAATATAGTGACCAAAATAAAAGCGTTGGACCCTATTTGAGATTTCTATCACAAATGTTGATTAAAACTAGCTAGAAAACCTGTCATGTATAATAGTAAACAAGTTCCCAAAAACCTAAAATGCAAAAACATAAAAATAATTCTTTACAAGAACAATTTATTTGATACAATCTGGTGAAAATCAACCAAATGTACCATACTAACCTATATTTTTAGAATTATTCCCTAAAAAAATTATCTGGAATCATCATTGAGCAGTAGCAGTAGTAATGAAATCTCAATTAATGGACCTCACAAGGATTTGTAAGCTCTACCATATCTTAACCAGCCATATAATCTAGTAGATTTAGAATTTACATAAATTCACCTATGTGATCATTGGTAGACATCACCTATATATCATTGATTGCCTTAGAACAACCTTATATGTCTGATCAAACTACATATTTGATATCCATAAACATTAGAGTGCCACCATCACCAAAAGCATGTTGTGCACCAAAACCAGCTCCAGATTTGTTAGTATATAGCACTATATATGGACCACGTTATCCCAAAAAATAATAAAAATTCGTAAAAAGAGACAAACTATAATAACCATTATCAATATACACATTATAAATAGTTTCTATTTAATGACCTCAAAAAGTATGGAGATCCTTCTTTAAAAAAGTGGCTTTAGAATAGTCAGACCCCCATTTCTCCCAGAACTCCTTCACAAGTAAAGAAAATGAAGGTTCAAATTACCATCTATAAAATATGAAGCCTCATGTAATATTATCCTTCATATGTTAGTCCTCATATGATAGTTATTTCTAATGAAATGTTGGTAAAATAAAACTAAGAATAATCCATTCCATTGGTATTCTAGTATAGGTTTCATAAAAGGAATAACGATCAACATGTGTCCAAAAAAATTTCCTATCCCATGAACATATGTTCAGTATAGGGATCATCACTTATAATAACTTTAACTATAGATTAATTAAATTAAATAAATTAAACCCCCGGTAATTATTCATCTTGAAAAATTATTTTGAGTTTGAAGAAACAATTTTAAGGCCATGAAATCTTACTAGAATATAAGCATAATATTAAAATTAGATGAAATAAGAAATAAACCACTCAGTGAAATAATGATGTCTTCCATTGAAGATAACATGAGTATCTTCCAAAGGAACAATAAAACCCATTACCTTCTCCTCATGTGTCAAATCTCAATTCCTCATCCTAATCCTAAGGGCTATCTACATGTGATCCATTTAGCATATTCCATGCAACCTTTTACCATGTATATTTTTTCCATATAAAACCTTCTATGATAAAATATTTTATAGAATCCGTCAACCCTAAACATATGAACATAGACTACATGGATATAAATTTCCATGATTACAGTGATATACCTTATTTCAAACATAGACCTTTCGGAAGTGTCTTTTTACTCTATTTTCACTGTGATTGTTTGATTCAACTCATTGTGAAAGGGAAGGGAGTGTTCGAGTGTGATGGGATTGTGATTGATCGAAAGATGGAGGTATTAGGGTTTCTTTGGCATGTATCACTCTCAATCATGAATATAATGGGGGAGGGATGTGAGGAAGAGTGGGATAAGGCGGTGATGTGGTAATGGATGGGAAGTGGCGTGGGTGCAGTTGGAAGTTGGAGGTGGGAAGAGGTTGGTCATGGGAAGGCCGCGAGGAAAGGCCTACAGTGGGGGTTGTCCTATGATTTTTTGGTGGGGTGTCTTATTATGGAGTATAGTGAAAATGGTTATATAATTCTATAAAATTTATTTGTAAAAAAAATTTATAAAAATTATTATTATTTCTATATATTTATATAATCATTAAATATTATTAAATTATGGATATTTTAAATAATAATATATTTTTATTATAAAAATGATATGTTTGTAATGGGTTATAAATATAAATATATATATATTAAATGTTTGGTAAAATATTTTATATTGTTCAATAATTTATTGTAACGGAATTTTAGAATGGAAATATGTTTGTTGGTAATAATAATTAATAACAAAATATTTATTTATATGTGTATAAATTTTTGGTATTATTATGATGATTAAATAGATTTAAATGTTAGTAAATGATTTTTTGGTTTTGAACTACATATATAGTCTGATATATTTTTTGGTAAAAAAACAGATTGTGCAGATAGTTAATATAAACATAAATAAATATATGCTGGAATTAGTCACTTTTGACAACATATATAAATATATTCCATCGACAATTTTTTTGTTAAAATATATTCTTTTATATTGGTGTATCACTTTAATTTTTGGTCAATCTGAATAGTTACCTTATTAATTTTTGTTACCATGGTAAGGGTAAACTAGGTAACAAATGTTAAATATGAAATTTTAAGGACTGGAAAATTACCCTAAACCAAATTGTTAAATTTATTAGATGATAAAATTTTGACTATAATCATCCAATATTATATTATATGACTTTTATTCCATTTGGATTTGATTATGACCTTTAATGTGTTTTTTATAATAAAATGTTAAAAAATTCACACTGTTATTTTTAATAAACAAAATATTTTAAACATGGGAAAAATAGATGATATTCTCAGTTATATATATTAATTTTAAACAAAATTGATTTATCATAATCAAGTAAATTCAATTATATTTTTTAGTAATGAATTAACGACATGAAATAATAACAAATCACCGACGTAGTAAATATCCAAATAATAAAAATAATAAAATAAATCATATTAAAAATAATAAAATTAGTATAATTTCAAATAATTCATGTGAGACACGAATTTTATACTTAAATATTGAATTTCTATTATTTTTATATAAATTTTATTCAAATTTATTTTATATACATTTTATTAAAGTAAAAGTAAGTGAATAGTTCTAAATTTACATTGACGATATTTTATAATAAATAATTTATTTAAATGATTTATAATTCTTTAAAATCTTATATCTAAAAATTTTAAATTTATATGGTTAATTAAATCAATCATGGTCCATTTATGGGTCTTTTGGAATATTTTAGTAACATTATTCACCCTAAAAGTGTAGAAAACATTAATAGGACAGTATTGTCAAAAGGGTTAATGATGGGTTAAAATAAGATAAGTGTAAAAATGTGATTAAAAATAAAAAAAATTACTTTATTAGTAAATTAAGACTATAATAATTTTTTATTTTAATATAATTAATTTTTATAGATTTGGACATCAATGTTAATTTATATTATTTAAATAATTTAATAAATGTTAAGAGTTCGCCTTCCCACTCTTTTAAAATGGAATAACCTCTCATTTATTCACAGTTATAAAACCCATTTTATTCATCCATGATCTACTCAAATAACTAAATAACATAAATAACTACGATATATAGGCCTTATATGTTTTATAATACATGACGAAGTGATATTATGTTTTTAAGAAAAGGATGTTGTCCGATGAAGACGAATTGTATTTAACTGAAGATTTCATTATTATTTTTAATTTAAAATCTAAAAAATATTCATCAACATTGATAAAATAATAAAACCTTATCCTTCATATAATTATATGTTATGAATTTAATTTCATAACCTATATTCATCTCCAACATCCATTAAATGGGAACGAAATCCATCATTTGTGTGTATGGTGGATTACCGCCTTTTGGATTGATGAAATTTGTTTTCCATCACCACCTCTCACAACTAGTTAAGTTGATGGAATTAATTTTTATATATGACATTTATGAATTATTTATAATTCTTAATATGAAATATATCATTTAAATTCATACCCTAACATTCACTAAAAAATGATAATTCCATTCGTGTATAGGTGTGGACTATCACCTCCTTGAAGCGATGTGATTATTTTGATTGCCAAATCACATGGATGATCAATATATGAATATATTTAATGATATAATAATATATTTATGAAATTATTATAATTCATAGAAGATAAAATAACGATTATATTCTTTCCATTATGATTGTTGATAAATGGAAACATTTATCATGCATACTTGTGACCTACCATATCAATGATTGAAATATAATTCATTTATCATATCCATCATTCATTATTGGACTTAAAAGTATTATTTTTTTATAAAATGGATAATTATATCATGATTATTATTATGTAAATGATGTTAAAATTATAACTTTTTCCGTAGTCAGCACATCGATGTCATTTTGGGATTTCAATCCAAATATCACCAATGTGACTTACATGAATTTAACTGATTATGTACTTGTATTTGATAGAGTAATAAGGAAAATAAATGTAATATTAAACATTAAATTTTTTCTAAAGAAATTAATTAATCAACTACCTTTTATTATATTGGATGTTAAGGAACATATGTGTTAATTCAGACTAAATGGTATGGACTTTATTTTGGAATACAATTTTTTATGATTCCCTTATAACTCATTTTTTTTTAATTATCCATGTATCTCTAATTATTTTATGAATTTATTTATTTCAATATAAGTGAATCAAAATGGAAAAAAAAATTTCTTATGAATTTATTTAAAAGGTTTTCAAAATGATTTTTAAGGACTATTTTAGATACTTTTACAAAAAATAAAAAAAATGTTCTATTTTAACATTTACAGTGACAATGTTCATTCCCAACATAATAACCATTATTTTAACTTTATATTACATTATTATATTTCTTGTTTTCATAAAATAAAACCCATTTTCCCTCTATTTTGGTTATTTTCAAAGATTTTTTCCAAATGGAATGGAAATATCAATATCATAAAAAATTATTGTTGGTGTAAATAATATTTATATGATGAATGAATTTATGTGTTATGATTATGTTATGGTTTTTCGGAATTTTTTATGATGAATAGTGGCTTCATGATATGACAATGGTTGTTGATCCCATTATAGCTCTCTAATGCATTAGGTAAAGGGGAATAGTAAACCAATTATGTTTCTCTTAAGGGATTATGGGAATATACAACGATGTTTATTCCATGTATAAACATGATTTTTATTTCAATTGTATATTTGATGGTAAGTCCAAGTATACCCAAAATGGTTATTCTATGTGTACTTTTAATGATATGAAAATGATTCCTTGAGTTACCATCATGAGTTTTATATGTTTTCTATGTTTTTATGGAAATAATATGATTTTAAAAGGTAAAGGAAAGTATATTCTACTTCATAAGGATGAAAAATATGGATTTCTAAAATTATTATTATGAGATTTTAATAATTTCAAAGATAACATTATGAGTTTTATTTTTTTACTTTAATATTTATTATGAAATAAATTTTTTATTTTTTTATAAAATATTTATATTTCATATGTATGAAAATAATTATTTTTTACCCATATTTATTTTTAAAAAGGTAATTTTCTAATAACATTCAAGGACTAATAGATTCATTAATAATTTTATTCACCTTAGTAAAATTTTTATTCTCAAATTTTTTTAAAAAAAATTTAGTCATAGAGTTGAAGGATTATTTCGGATAAGGATGTGTTTAAGATAATATTTTTAATCATATTTTATATAAAGAAAATATGTTTCATTTTAAAAGGTTCATTTTAGAGGAAAAATATTTTTAGTTTTTGTATCCACTTTGTAAAACAAGGGTTTGTTTTGTAACAGTTATGACCTGAATCCCTAGAAATATAAACCTAAAATATCCCTGGGAATTTAATAAAGTGAATTCAACTTTAAATTTACAAGAATATGTAATCTATAATTCTACGACCTTACAAATATGTTTAAAAAAATTATTCTATATTATTTCTAAATTGAAACCACCATGTTAATTTTTATAAACATTGAAAATATTGTCCAATATAATTTTATTTATTTAAGGAGATCATCAAATAAAATCATATAGTAGAGGAACCCATGGTTTTCCCAATATGATTTTAATAGAAGTAACTTTTAAAAAAAATAATGATAAATTGGATTATGAGATATTTGACTTCCACTGAATTGAAAACTATGATATTTGATTGAGATTAGTAATGTAGTAGATGAAATAATATTTACACTATTGATGGAACAGTTCTCTTAGATCTATGATCATAATTAGATGACCCCCAAACACCAAATGTGTGATAGCATCGTCACTAATTGATAAATTTTATTTTCGGAAGAAGAGAGAATAATCTAGAATTTTATGTAACAAGGGTATACCAATATAAAAAAAATATTCATTATATATAATCACTTCATTTAATAAATCGAATATTAAAAACAATGCATTTTATATATCATCTTATAAAATTTATCATATGTTGCTACACATTAGGTTTATTTATTGAATATTTTAGGGAATATATTTTTATATATTAGTAATACTAAGATTTATAAATAAGGAAACCTAATGGGTGAAGAGTTTCATGAACTAATATCTCAAAAAATATATATCTTATTTCTTATCACAATATATGATATAATATAATAGAATAATCTAATTCCCTTTTGTGATATAAACAAATCGTTAGTAATGAGGTCCATCAAAATAATGCGGATTCATACAATATAGGATATAATACATTATATAATATACTATTTTATTCCATTTCTAATAATATACCACTTTCACTAAAATAATAATTGGTTCTTATGAAAAAATATAAAAATATTTTATAATCCATCCAAAAATATTTTATATATATTCTACATAACTATATCATCTTGGGAATATTTTCCAACATTTTATCTACATCTAGTGGTCAAACTATGTGACCCGAAAAAGAGGAGTACCATAAATAATAAATAGAAAATCTCAATTTTAAATATATAAGAAAAGAGTGTCCTCTATAAAAGAATGAGTTATACTCATGCCGCTATGGAGTCTAGAGTGATCTCCATTAAACATACTCATATATCTATAATAATATTTGAACCAAAATATGTTCCATATACATTATATTTATACATTTATAATCCCTTTTTCTATGAAATTTAGTGAAAAATTTAAATGGAACATTTTCAACCTTATATAGTCTATCTAAAAAATTATTTATTCTCTAAAAAATACTAACATGTTCAATGAATACATCACATGTCATTCATATAGTAATTGATCACATACATTTCCTTGATCCAAATAGACAAAAACATCTTATGTTACTTAAATATGAATGGACATGCATTTCCTTAGTCTAATTCAGCCAATGTTCGGATTTATTTCATTGTTATATAAGTAGAATAATATCATCTTAGTTAAGATCAAATTTATGACATGATCCATAACATATCCTAACACCTTAGATTATTTATTCTTCAAGGATTTTCATTGAATGGTATTAAAGTTTGAAGGTTCTTGTGTTAGGAATCTCTTCAAAACTAGGTAATATGAGTTTCTATTAAGCACCCAAAGCCACATATATCGATGATTATATGACATTCCATGGGACATAATTAAGTGGGTTAGTTAAAATAATAAGTCTCCACTTATTAACTCACGTGTCTACTGCTCTTACTAATCTATGAATTTTATTACAACTCATAATACTCTGTGATTAGTAATGATTTTTGAAACCTCAATACTTTACTTTGAGGGTATATTATTATTATACTATTCATGTCATGTAAAGTATAACATACTTGAATGGATGATAAGTACAGACTTTCTTTATTATAAAATCATAATATATTATTAATCCAATAAATAAATTTATTTTATATCATATAATAAGATAATGAACATTCCCCACAAGCTTATGGTGGACTAATAGTTTCATCAATGGAACTGCTAAATTTTCATCCATAGCCAAATATCCTAACATCACCCCTCTCAATAATATCTCATATGAGAATTTATTTCTAAATAATGTGTCTGAACTTCTATTGAGACCTAGGTTCCATATATTGAGAAATATATCCTTTTTTGTCAAAAACATATCTCGATTTCTCCTTGGATTCTAGGAACCACCTCAAATTAAGTAATTATATTTTTAACCGAAATAGTTTCATTTGTATTATTTAATATACTCTGTCTCAATTGTCATTTCTACCATATTAGATTTTTTGGAACTCTTTACACTGATAACACCACTATTTAGAAAAATGAGTCATTATTGAGATTTAGTATCATCTCTTTAAGATTGGAAACTTGTATATGTACAACCCTTCACACATATCTCATCATCTCACTAAAAGACTAATAATTGATCCTTCATTATTCTCATGAACTTAATGATGTTTTTAAAAATAATTCATTGACTATTATGAGTTTAATATTGGTATATACATATAATTCTAAGAGAATGGGATAAATTAGTTCATGTTCACAGTGTATAATACATGGTAGAGCCTATTATATATTATATTTTTAAATCATTATAAGGATATAAAATGTTCCAAAGATTAATGTTACTGAACACTTGTAAAAACCCATTTATGGTATTCACTATGCTTAATCATTTTATCAAATTACTAATATATGAGTTTTAACGTAGTCCATGTTCAATAAAAATAGGTTTCCATTAATGGAAATATCTAAATGAAATTTACCATTCCAACTAGTAATTTTTTTATCATGGTCAATATCATTAATTATCATGTACCTGATTCCTAAAATGAGTTCTTTATGGAAATACCATATAGAATCCTTTTTAGTTTTCTTATATAGACCCACATGCTCCATTTTTTCACACACCTTCAGGTACTTCTCCTAATATCTAATCATGGTTAGTATACATAGAGTCTATTTTTGAATCCTTTACTTTTAACAATATCCAAGAACAAATATTCTCGATGTAATCCTAATAGGTAGTTGGTTAATCTTTTAGGAATGTTACTTACTCAAAATTTTCAGTGATAAATTCATATACCATGATGTCTTAATGAATTGTACTAGAAATTTTATTATTTTTAGTAACTTGTGTTGGATATTCTTCCATGAAACATTTTGGAATTGAAAAAAAATCAACAACTAGAGCACTTATATTTCATTGGTTTTTAACTTGTTTAATTTTAACATTCATATCATTAACACGATGAACTATATATTTAGAATGAATAAATATACTAGTTTTGTTTGAAAATAATGTGTTCTCATTGGGATTTTAGAAATATAATCTAGTAAATTCCTTGGGATAACTAATAAATATGAGTGTGTCTAAAATGGGGTGTAACTTTTCATAATCTAATCATCAAATAAGTTATTAAAAAACCTAAATATTTATAACATACTTTTTGGGATTTTTTCAAATATATATCTCATATTTTTTCATTATGATTACATTAGATGGATCATAGTTATGTTAAAATACAACAATGACCAAATCATATACCTAGAATGTAATAAAAGTTTCCTATTGAATAATTATTCATCGAACAATATCTAATAGGTTCTAATTACAACTATAAAAAAAAAATTCCACTAGAGTGTTCTAAAAGGAGCATGTTTCCAAACATTTTCATATTCTAATAAGTGATTAGTAAATTATAGGCTCATGTATTCACCACACTAATTTGATAGGATAATCATTATATGTTTTTCTATATCATTTTATACCTCACTATAATAATCATTTATCTTTTCAAAAAATTTATACATGTAGATCATCATAAAAAAATAACATAATGAATAAATTTATCAAAAAATTATACAAATAACCTTAAATAACTACATACTAGAGTACCCATTGGTCCACATAAATTTCTATGTGGGATATCCAATAGTCTAATATCACATTAAAAATTTCCAGTAAATTTATTTTTTGTAATTTTTCATAATAATCAAGATTCAAAGTAATCATATGGTTTTTAATAAATTGGTTCCATAAATCCATATCTACAGAGTCATAATACACGTTTCACATATTTTTCAAAAGAGAAAATTCAAATTGTAGGAAGGATCAGAATAAAACATGAAATTATTATTATATGTTATATGGACATAATTATCCATATCTAGAATTAACAAATTCTTTTCTAGATTCCCAATATAATAAAACATTTCATCCACTTATATATAAAAACTCTTCCACTTAATAATGAATGAAAAACCCATGATTTCTATATATATGAAATAACAATCAACATATCCATTTACATCTTTAAATTTTTCATAGTTATTTATATCTACCTTATGGTTCATGGACTGTGAATCCTGGCTATAATAAACGATAATTAATTGTGCCCATGATTTATTTTCAATCACTAAACAAATCATTTTTCCCTATATTTCATGGATAAATATACTGATAATTCAAAAGTAGAAAACCCATTTAACTCCAAAATCCAAATCTATCACCATTGAAAATATAGACCTAACATAAACATCTACAATGAAATATAGTGAAAATGATGATCACCCATTGAATTAGAAAATCATAAGGGACTAGGATTTTCCTTTGAAACAACTAAAGAAATCCTCCAATCACCCTCTGAATGTGACTTTAGTAATGGAACATTCCCCCAACACATGGTCATGGAGGTATACTAGAAAACACAAAATCCATGGTACTACCACAATATTACTAGTTGAATAGTTTCAGAACATAAGAAACTAATATCCGAGAACCACCAGATGCTTCTGCAACAAAAGATCCAATGCCACTTGTTAGGTTTCAGTTATATTAATTCCAGAACTTCATGATACAACTTATTGGGGAACATTTTGCTTCATAGTTACATCTAAATCCAAATAATCCCATAAAACGTATTGGGATTCAAACTAGTGAAATTAAATGGTCCATCCTTTTATTAAATATAGTTCATCCTAGATCTAAAATGTATAATGAAGGCATCATAAGGTTACAAATACCATAAATAACCCCTATACCCATAGTGTAAAAAAATATGTATATTTTTAACCTAAATCACCATAGTGGTCCTACAACCTTTGGTTCTATATCAATATACTTTAACTTCATTCAAGATCAGTAAAAAAATACACCTAAAATGAAAATCACAAGAATTAACAAACATATGTACACCAAAAAAGACTAACATGGATTATAATTTTTCCTACTCTATATGAGAACACATGATAACTTTCATTAATAAATATCTAAGTTATAAGGGGATGATGTTTGGAACACTACACTAATAATTCTAATTAGTAATTAACAAATCCTTATAAGGGAACCATGATATATATCTTTCTTACATGATAATTAAGTAATTTATAATATTAAAAACATAATAATAAAACATTCAAAAATAAAATATTTTAGTGTCTTATGAAAGTTAGTTTTATTTAACATAAATATATGTGAAAATTTAAAGAACATTTAAATAGTTCATTTATAATCCTCTTAAATATTTCACATTAACTTTAGTACATGTATTCAAATGAGGACATACATTGTGTAATCTTCTGATCTAACACTCTATTAAAAGGAAAAATAATCTTTCTTACATGACCTCAAACGTGGATCCTTATAAGCTAGAGGATTCTAACTAGTAGCACGGTTGTAAAGAGAATAAAATGGAGACTATAACTATGGTACAAAGATACAATATAGAGGATGTAAAAAAATTATAAAAATATTAGAGAAATATATATAGATTAAAAATATTATGTACAACATGAAAGTAAATTATGAACCAATTAATTAAAAAATAGAAAACAATGTAATGAAAAGTTATAATGTATCTAAACATACAAGTAAAAGTAATAAAAATAAAATATTATGCTGATAAAAATAAACGAAAAATAAATCTATCTCGAACCACATGTTGGTCTCACCTCCATGATCTAACCCATTCATAAAAAAAACAAGGTCCCTTGACCATATCCAAACATTATATTCAATATAATATTCCCTAGTTCCAAATGGTGTCCTGATCAGGGAGTGAGTAAAATTTAGAAGGTCAACACCACTGTGTAAAAAAAATGTTCTGATAATAAGAACATGCATTAAAGTGATAATCAGTTGTATTAATTAAAGGATTATCAAAATATAACAACCAACCTGTTTTAGCATTATGCCTGAGATTTCACTACGTATGTAGAACAAACATTCCACCAAAAACAAAAAACAATGGAATAATCACATAACTGGGAAAATCTTTCTGTGTAGTCATTTCAACATCCAGACTAAGACCCCTATATAATAATTTCATCATAACCACAATTATTCATAAATATAATCATTAAAACATTAATCACAACCCAAATCATAATGAACATAACAATACAACATCATATCACAATCCACAATGGTAAATTATGCCAAATAAAATTTGTCTTTCAATTATCCATTCAATCATTAAATTATATCTTGATCAAATTCCAATGCCAATTGAACTCATATTTTATATCAAATCATCACCATCCATCTCGTTAATCAACTATTGAATTTTATAATGTGAATCCACTAAAATCAATCACATGAGGTCCTATTTCATTCTAAAAAATACATTAAACCATTAACTAATTCATTATTTTAAAAGGGTAGTATCAAAATACTAGTTTCTACAATCTAGGTCAAATAACATTTGAATACAAAGGAATCTAAGAAGTAATCCAAAAAGTTAATATAATTATACATTATTCAATGTAATCAATGTGAACATTATTTTACAGAAAAAACTAAATATTTAACATACCATTTGATTTTTGAAAAATCACCCAAGGGTTTTTTATATGCCACCAACCTAAATCTGTAGATCAAGAATATTATACCAATAGATAACACCAACAGTAAGGAAGGTGAAAAATATTTCACAAAGAAAAAGAGTTCAAGAAGAAAAAGATAACACAAGGAACAAATCACCACCCATTTCCACAATAGTCAAACATTTTACATCATGATAATGAGAAATAAGTGCAAAAACTTGGAAAACTAATGATAAAAAACTAACTAGGGATCATATGCATGATTGAGATTTCTGAGAGGGAGGAAGGAATACCAAAATCCCATGGAAATAGCACAGGGTTTGATATAGGAGGGATACATGATAATATAGAATGAATCATTTTTTTATCATGTCTTTATAACTATAGAGATTTAGAAATACATTGATTGTAATCTATTCACATCATGTATTTACAAAATTAAGAGTTATAATGAAAAATGTGTCACTGCATGTCAAAATAAACCTGATCGAACATTACATGACATGAACTTGTTTCAAGATGTGTTTAAATTTCACCTCATAAACCATTTTCATAAATTCTTCCTAGATAACATTACTCATCCTGTAACGTTTATATGGTATTTAAATGTTCTTCCCAAAGATTTAATCCAGGATTATACTGAAGAGATAGAACCACCTCTATAGCCATACAATCTCATGGAAAACCCTCATAAATTATTTTTTCATGCTTATAAAAGACCCCGATTAGTTAAAACAAACATACATCCCTGAACATTAGGGCATTTTCCCCCTTCATCAAAGGAAATCAACCGCCATGGTTCAAGGAAGAAGGAAAACCAAAATAGAAGTGGTTCATTACAAGAATAAAAGTGGGACATAACTAGATAAAAAGCATAATCTTATAACCACCCCACCATTTAATAGATACTGCCCATGCTTCTAGATGAATCACTATAGGGTCTTGGTAAATAATTATGGACACTATGATCTCATATCATACCCCCTCTCACATGTCTCCCCTGAAACACACCCTTGCTGTCAGTACACTCAAATTAGAGGTTTGGTCTTTCCCTGAATATACTTATTAATATGATCCATAATTTGTATCATATTATCCTCAGAGGATGTATCTATAACATGTTCAATGTCCTAAATGTATAACACATCCAAATTTTTAGGATAATATATCAAATGCCACAACACATGAAACACATCGTTCATGGTACTATATCCCTATAAGGGGGATAATCAGTTATCCATTAGACCAACCCATTCAACTATCCCCAATACCCCAACCAACCTGATCACTAGATTTCCCTATTTCTAAATATGATGTTTTCCCAACCTAGGTGTCACTTTAAAGAAAAAATGATGACCAACCACAAACTCCATAGGTCATATCCAATGGTGAGTGTCAGATTTATGCCTTCTCTATATGGTCACTGACCTCTAACTGAACAATTGAACTTAATTAGATGTCTCATACATGAGACTTATGCCACAAGTGATGGATAAACATGATCTAACTGACAATGAGGTGAATGAAATTATTTTTCATATAGAACCTCGAAAGGGGCCATCTGGATTGATTCATGGAAGAATTTTTCATAAGAAAAATCCATGAGTGCTAAATTAAACTCCCATGAAACACTAAAATTAAAAATATATGCTCATAAAATATCCTCTAGTATCTGAATAGTCTGGTAAAATTTAACACAAGTCTATGGATGATAGGCCGTACTTAGAAGAACCAGTGATCCAAGATAATTTGGAATACCCATCCATAACCGATATATGAACTAAGGATCGTGATCTGAAATGATACTGCATGGAAAACCATTCAACACAACCATCTCTCGCACATATTGACTTCCCAAATCATTAATAGTAATGTTCTTTTTAATAGGAATGATGTATTATAACTTTATCAGTCGATCTATAGTCACTCAAACCACACCGTTCTTGCAAAGTGTCTTGGGTTATCCTATCAAGAAACCCTTATTGACATTATATCATATCCATTATGTAATACAAAAAGGATGAAATGTCCCAATAGGCCACTTATTCATTTTCTTATCCTACTAATAGTCGAAACAACTCTCCCCAAATCCTACTTCCTCATTCATTTCCTAAACAAAAGTACTATATTTGGAGATCGCAATACTTCTTTGTCAAAAATAAATTTACTTCCCATATCGAATCATGAAACTCTCTCATCATCTCCTAATGAAATCATGTAGGAACCCAAACTCAATATTGGAAAATAAGATAACTTCTATTACCGAGAGACCATCTGGATGGTGTCTTCCCACCATATTAGCTATCTATGAAAACTAGGCCCTCTGGATCAGATAACTTCCATATCTTATTCAAGTCAAGAAGCACATGTAAAAATATATTGAATTTAGAGATAATCATACCAGAGCTCTTGAAAATCCAGATACATGCATGCAAAGATATTATTTATATTCCACTCAACACAATAATCACACACTACCAATATCTACATTATCCATAAAAATTTCATAGAAAATAACGCTTCCATTTCATGGTATATAATACAAATCAATGTCGAAAGACTCAAGATATTCGAACCACCTCCTCTCCTATAGTTTTAGGTCCCAATGGGAAAATATACAAGTGATGTTATTGGGGTCTATATACACCCTAAACCACTCATAGAAAAGATACTATTTCTAGAATCCCAAGGAATGTACCACCACAACTAACATAGGATCCTGACAAGGATAACTTTTCTCACACGGAATATGCTACCTTGATCCATAAGAAAACACTCAATCATTTTAAATTATAACTTATCTGAGTAAAAATATGGCTGAATACTAGTATACAATATATGAACTTACTAGAACAATAAATTTTTGTATATGTGTGTATATTATCTGACTCTTAATCTCAAAAAAATCTCTCTCACTAGAATCTGTCCAAAAAAAACATCACTCCTTTCATGGTCAGCCTAGAATATGGGGCAACAATATATGTAATGTATTAGATAAAGCACTGATAATAAAATTATAATCTGGAATATCATCAAATATTAATGACATTCTTGGGATGAACCCAAGATACCATGGCACTGACATTATCTTGGTCCACTGACCATATCCTTTGTGATGACATGACCCATAAACTGTACATTATTAATCTAAAAAATTCACTTAGTGAACATGGATTAAATTTAATTATCTATCTATATAATGAAGATGATATTAAGGTGATGGACTTGATCATCCACTAACGCAGTGTAAAAGACGTTATCATTGACAAAAACAACCAATAATTGATCTGGAAAAGGATAAAAGAACCAATTCATCAGGCCATGAACACCACTTCTCCATTCATAAAAAAACAACACAACAAATTTTTACATTCTATATATTCCAATAAAAGTAGTCCAAGGTATGTACAATGATATCCCCTCAATTAGTGGTATCCTAATTTCAAATAAATCTTTTAGACTATATTAGAACCTCTCATCCAGTCTAAGGGTTCTTCAATGTGATAAAGTGTATACTAGTTCTTAACCACCCTTTGGTTCAATTTCTATTCATTAACACATATGTTCAATGTCCCATCATCCTAATTATTGAATAGAACTGATGAAATCCATTAAAATGGAATAGGCCTTATGAAACATTTATCTTCCATAACATCTAAATAATCAATAAACTCACAAAGATCTACTGGTTCTATCTTGTATAGTGGAATAGATGTTGGATATGCTCTTGGAACCATCATAATCCTAAACATGATCCCACCCATGGGTGATAGGAAATTGAAATCATCAGAAAATACACAATGAAAATGGTCTACAACTTAATTAAAAGTACATTGTTTCATTCTCCCATCATCTAGAACAAGGCTCTCTATATGATCCATGAAATTATACAATCATCACTAAATGGGTCCTATATGACAAGCCTAAATATCCCACTAAGCCTAGTTAAAATCACTGACTCCTTATTGAGATAGAAAGGTAACTCCCCATTAGTAACAATAGAAATGAGTGTAGTATAAAACTACCCAATCCATTCCAAGAATAAAATTGAAACCTATCATTTCTAGTAAAAAGAGTTCCCAAAATTAATGGTAATAACCAATATTTATAGAACACACCTTCAAATGGTTGATATTCATTGACGACACTCCAAATGGTGCATCTTTACTAAAAACACCATCTAGGATATCCACAACCAAGAATAAAATATTTGTAAAAAGAGAATATATGAAATGAATTAAATTCTCCAATATTAAACATGAATAATAATATATATGATACATGAACCATACCTATGATGGTAGAAGGTCTTATATTCACACTAGTTAGAGTAGACTACCGAGCATGTAGCTAAATATACCCTCTACCCGAGACTCTAGTTTGACACCCCTTATATATTGTGTATTTATAGCACTATAGGTCATGCACCAGTGTACCATGTCCCCTATCTCAACTTGAACATCTGGTGGAACACCAGATACATGTCTTATAAGGGTTAGCAAAGTCTTTTATATAATAAAGTACCTGTACTAATCCACTTCCACTGACCTTCTATGGAATTCACCTAAAAAACCCTTATAGGAGATCCATACAACTAAAATCATGACACTCTAACGAAGGATATGTAAAATGAGGACACTTATGGACAAAAACATTACACTCATAACACAAAAACATAAATCATTCTTTAAGTGGATTCCCAATTCCCTAGATTCACATTCAACTATTTTCTCATAGAAAACAATCATAGTAGTACTTCTTCCTACTAGAAGAAGAGCTCCTAGCTTTCCCAACTAAAATAGATTATCCATTTCTTAGTGAATATCTCAAATTCCATTCCACGATGAGTGCCAAATTCATCACATATGAACAAATACGATGGAATTTTTTTCAAATATCACATAATATTATAGAAAATATTTTCATGAAAATCTCACACCTTAAACATCTCACCGGCTTCTTAAGATGGCACGAAGAGCTATAAGTCATTAAAATGTTAATTTTATTCCATTACTGTAATTCCCTCTCGTGTTAGGTTTATGAACTCACGACCCTTTACATGAGTCACATGACCCTCAAGATGATTTTTTTTAAATATGAACATACATATGATCATTAGGAACTACATTATGATCTGGATTAGTTGTGTTAAGAGAATAATAATTATCACCATCCTGATGCCAAATTCAAATATGATACTGAGGAATTTTCTCTACAAGAAAACACACTCCTTAGAACACTATCTAAAAACAAGTTCAAACTAAACATGTGACAATAATAGAGAACCAAAATATCATAGTCTCTCTAAACATTGTTTACATATGAATTATAAAGACATAAATATTATTTCATTTCATTTATCAGATATAATAGATAGGTAATTTCACATTTCATATTGGAAAATATATCACTAGCACTAAATAGGTCCGTAAAATAAAAAATGCATGTTAATATGTATCCATATTTTTTCTATCATGATTCATTCCTACCAATATTGTGTCATACTGATCTATTGAAATAAATCTTATGTTCAATAATAGCATAGAACTTGTGAATCACCCAATTTGAAATACCGTCAACTATAATAGTTGAAAATCATGAAAAACAATCTCATCCCTAGAAAATCATATTTTGAAACATACATGGGTTATCTACTAACATTATAAATCTCATTAAGAAATCCCAACACATCCATTTACACATTATAAATTCCCCCAAATATTAATGAACTTGAAAAATAACATGAACCACTGATAACACATTGTAATGTACCCAATATGGTAGTATATCACTTAGAAAAATGAGGTTGGTTATGAGACCTCCACAACACCTCCCCATACACCAGAGGCTATCTAATAGTATAGGGTTCAAGGGGGATAGTGGGGTGACTATACCCCATGTCACAAAATTACAATATAATGGAATTAAACAATATAAATATATATCATAGTAACAAATAAAGTGGAAACCATACAATATCCAACTAGAATTTAAATGAAGAATCTATAAATCAATTAATATTAAACCATGTAATGACAAGAATGAATTTATCTAAATGTTAAAATTATTGTAATAAAAAAATACCATACTAACAGAGGTAAAAAATGAAAGACCCTGGTCTTGAACCACATGTTAGTCTCGTCTCCGAGCTCCAACCCATACAACTAGCAGTTATAAAAAACTAGGTCCCTTGAAATTTTACAATCCAGCAACCATGTAATCTACTCAGGTGATAAATGGTGGCCTAAATAGGGTGTGATTAAAACTCAATAGGTTGACATCCCCATGTCTTTAAAAAAATATTCTAATAACAATTTCATGTAATAAAGTGATAAACATTATTATTAATGAAAAAAATAATCCAATATAATAATAAACATTCTTCATAACCATTCCAAAATATCTCTTAGCATATAACACACAAATTACATCCATAACCACAAAAAATGGCATAATAACCTAACTAGGAAAATCCATATGTGTAAGCATTTCAGCATTCAGGATAATCCCTCTATATAAGAATTTCAAATTCTAGGCCAAAACCTATAATAATTTATTTATAACTAGTCTAGGTCCCCTATACATTCTTACAACATGAATGAAAATCCAAATAATAATAGAAAAAATAAAACAAAATCAAATCATTAGCCACAATGGTCAAATATTATAATTACCATTTGTATTTCAATTACCAATTCACTCATTAAAATATATTTTGAGGCGTTTTTATGCTAATTACCCACCCATTTTATATCAAATAATAATCATCCATATCATTAAAAAATTAATATATTTCCAAGGGGAATCTATCACATAAAACCAAATTATGTCTCATATCATGATAAAAAACTTTAATCCATTATCAAATTCATTATTCGTCAATGGTGGGATCACCATACTGGTAGCTGCAAGGCATGTCACAACACCTTTCAGTCTAAAGGGACTTAACGGGTAATCCAACATATGATTATTATTACACATTATCCTATTTATATACCATGAACATTATTTTTGTATTAGAGATCAATATTTTACATACATAAACAATTAGAAATCTGACTATAGGGTTTCATAAAGACCAAAAAATTTCTATGGAGATCAAAAAGATGCTTTCAACTGGTAACACCACCCAGAATGATGTCACAAAAGAATGTAAGAAGAATTATAATAATCATGATCTAGACCAATACCTATTTCCACAATGGTAAAAATATGACACTATGATAATAAGAAACATGTATAAAAGCAAGGAAAACCAAAGAGTAATAAATAACCACAGATCAAAATAATTATTGACAAATACAAAATATAGTAAATAACTCCAAATCACCTAGAAATCACCGAAGTATTGAGAGAGTAATGCGAAATGTTAATGAATAATAGATCTTATGTGCATCATGTCATTAATAACACTATTACAATGAAATACTGACCTATAATAATTTCACATCGTGTATTTAAAAAATTACGAGTTACATAAAAAAAATACATCGTCTAGGGTTGAAATATCCCAACACAAACTTTAAAAAATGTGATCTACTTTAATTATGTGTATCCATTTCACATCATTAACCAAATTCATGTCATAATTTTATAGGTAGTTACAAATCATGTAATATATATGTGGTGTTTAAATTTCTAATAGGCCGCTTGAAGACGTGCTTCTTTTGGAGAGGCTGGACCCCACCAAAGACTTGAAAACTCATGGGAAACCCTTGTAAACCCATCTAACATGTTTATCCCCATTCGACATCAATTCAAAAAAACATACATCCTCAAAGTCTAGGACATTCACCCATTTAAATTCTCTCCCACCTCAAAGGAACTCGTCCACCAAGGTTCAATGAATACTGAAAACCCAAAGGAATGAGGATCAATGAAAAAATAAGAGGTATATATAAGAAAAATGATAGGATCATACATAAATGAAGGAAAGGGTGAGATAATATCCTAAAAAGGAGGTATAATAGAAAATAACATGATATATGAATAAATGTGGGAACATGGGACAACAAAATCACAATCCTTATATAAAAATAATTGGATCATCATCATAAGTATATGTGAATAATTTAAATGATGAATTTAATATAGAACATAAAATATAATAAAACATCATAATATTTTAAAAAAAAAGAGAATCATGTTCACAAATAACATATATTTAATTGTATTCACTTTATAAAATGTGAAGAAATCTAGAATCATGGTCACACATTACCAATATTTCATGAGAAATATCACATTAACCAATTCATTTAAGTACCAAATAATTATAGGTCCACCATTCACATGATACTATAATCATAATAATTTGTACCATATGGAAAAGAAAATATTAATCAAAATAATCATAATATAAACAAATTATCAATGGTTTAGTTCTATAGTCATGTCATGAACCATATGTTACATAATATAGTTAAACGTTCCCAAAAGTCAAAGAGAATAATTTATTTTAGTAAATAGAGGGTAGAAAGATCAAATACATGAACAAATTTGTCAGAAATAAATAGAAATAAATAATAATAATAATTGAGAGACTAAAAAAAGGTATTTATTAAAATTCATATTGGTATCTAAGAATGAATTTATATTACTTAGAAATATTCATATCCCCCAATGCACACAAGAAAAATAAAAATCAATAAATAAAAGTATTTTTTAAAAGAATCATAGTGAAAATATGTAATAAGGGAAGATAAAACTAAATGAAGAGTTTGGTTCTAGATTCCCATTACATAATGTATCATTTTTTTATCAGGTTTACACTACATAAAAAAATTAACATATATATTTTAAAACACCGAATAAAATTTTATTTTAACAGCACAAAATTTTTCAATGTAATTTTCCTTCTAAATATATTATTCTTCCGTATTTCATCTTTTAAAATTATATTATGCACATGCACCACATGATAAACCAAACTACATTTTATAATATTAATTTAAAAACTATATTTATAGAATATGTATAGTCATAATAATTGAATATATTTTAATGGGGGAAAATAGAAAATAAAAAAAAATAATAGGAAATTTTAAATGTGTTTGACCCCCTAGAATTATTAGTCTCATGGAAAACATGGTATAATTTTTTTAATATATTATAATTTTAATTTGAAATTTTTTAATTTAAATTGTATATATATCATTGATAAAAAATTGATGTTAATGAATAATTAATGAAATAAGAGTTATTAATAGAATGTAGGGAACCCATATGAATTTTAAAAATGTGATAGGTATGATTTTAATCTAACCATAAGATTTGTATTCTATCCATTATAATGATAACCTCACCAATGGAAATGTAAAATAATATGTTGGTGTCTAATAAAATGACAATATGACATATTTATATCAAGATAAAAGTAAATTAATGTTTAAAATGATAAAATAAGTGTTTATATTTTAATAAAAAATAAATATTTTATTTGTATTTTTATAAAAAATATATATATTTAAAGTAATAATTATATTAAATAATTGGGTTTATAAGTTAATATTTTTTATATTATAATGACAATATAACTATTTGAGACTTGTTGGCGCCAAAATATTGCCCGAAAGGAAGGGACAAAAAAGAAGGCTGGCACGCTGCCTCGCGAAGCACCGTCGCGAAGCAACGGCGTGAAGCGCCCCAAGTAGCGCGGTCTCGCGAAGCTCCAGAGGAGGTAACTCTATGCGAACGCATTTGACGTTCGCGAGCCCGCCGCGACGCTCTAGAGGCGGTAACTCTCCGTGGATGCTGTTGATGTTCGCGACCACGCCGCGAAGCACCTGAGGCGGCGCACGAGTTCTGCTTCACGGCACCCCTTAACTATAAATACCGGGCTCCCCCTGTGTCCAGGGGATGGACAATCCGACCTTTCGACTTATCCTCTCACGAATCACGAATCACCCTTTGCCCCCGAGAATCATGAGCTCCGCGAGGTACTTCTACTTCGAGAGACGCCTTTTCTTGGTCTCTTTTTGACCCCCTCGTCCGAGAGGGATTCCCTTCACGAAGCTCAAGGGCATTCGCGAAGGAAGGAGATTCCCAAGGGAACCCGGGCAGCTGCGGAGCACTTATGCTTCGCGAAACACCCAACCAGTGCTAGTGATCCCTATGCTAAGGCAGGATCGCCACACATCGCGAAGCACACTGCTTTGTAGCACCTTGCTTCGCGAGGCACCTCTTCTTCGCGAGGCAGTGCTCTGCGAGTATTGTTCCACTTCACGAAGCACCCTCCACTCACACCTATGCCCCGTGCTAAGGCCAAGGTACTCTGCTTCGCGAAGCAGACTCATTTTCTTGGAAATTCCTCTTCCCGTGCGACCCTCCAGGTTTGCACGTGTCATCTCAAAGTCCCATGGACAATACCACTTGTAGCATTGCTTCGCCTAATGCTTCTTCGCATAGGCATGCTAATGGATATTGCTTCTTCGCATAACCACGCTAACATGGACCCCTCAATGGTTCGCTCTATAGCCCCCCTTGACCACGGCCTTACTGGTACATTCCCTTCCCCAAGGACCAGAGGGTACCGATTATGTAAGTCCTAGGGGTGCGGAGTGAACCCACCTCGTCCGAGCTGCAGGACGTTAAACTGCCAAGCATCACGTCCTCAACAAATGACGTTAAACTGTGACCCGACCTCGTGCCTCTCACGAAGGGTCCCCCGAGCTCGAACATTCTTTACACCACTCGTCTCCACAGGAATGGAATCACCCATCCACAAGGGATGATATCCTCCTTATTGTAGTGGCGTATGTTCATAGGAGAAGGGCAACCCTAGTTCCCCAACATATGGCTGCACCCCTACATCTCTGTAATTCCCCACTACAGAGGTCAGTGGAGGGCGTGATATGGAACGAGGCACCCCCCATTTTTTGCTGCTCTTTTCCGCACCTCGGGCCTCCATCCTGGAGTAAGTCCCCAAACCATGGGCCACCTAATGCGTAAGCCCCTCTTCGCTTCTCACGTACGCATCCTTTTCTACGTGATCGTCAGGGCCTTGCAACCTCTTGTTTCTCACACCGAGCATGACTCACGTGGGCTTAGAGTGAGCACCGACCCTGACCCCCACCCTAAGAGAACTATGAGGACTTTGATCCATGTCAAGGCATGGTACGTAGGAAGCCTCCATGAGGTTCAATCCACATTACTCTGTTGCTCATTCATGTCGAGTTTTTCCGTCGTCCAGCATGACGTTAAACTGTATGCCCCTTGTAACATCCCAAGTAAGTAATGAATAATAGATATTTTTATCTATGTCTTTTAATGATTAATATAGTGTTATAGAGGCTTAAAATGAAAATAAATACAATCTTATGCATGGAATACACTAATATTCTTAAAAGATTGTTTTACTGCCTTTTGATGGCAAACCATTTTTGAATCTATATTTTGACAATTTTATAAACTATATTTGTCAAAATAAACTTATCCTTTATGATTGGGACATCAAAATTTACCTTGTGTGAATTTTTGGTATTTTTCTGACAATGTTCATTTTTTTAATAAATAGTGAAAAATACTGCATTTTACATCAAAACTGTTTTTTAATATAATTTATTTATTTGATTAGATTATGTTTTGAATTGGTTTTGAAGTGAAATTAGAATATATTTTCACCATTTTATCCAATGGTTGTCATTAGAATCAATTTCACTTTGAAATTAGACTTAAACTGGTGTCAATCTTTTGATACTTATTGTTTTGTAAAAACACGCTATTTGCTCTGGCAGCGGGAATTAATTATTAAATTAATTAATGTGACTTATATGATTTGAATTTTGTAAAATAGACTTCATTTTTGAATTCGGAATATCAAATATAGCTTAGGGTGAATTTTTGGTAATTTTCTGAAAAACTTCAATTTTTGATGAATAGTGAAACCACTAAGTGGTAATCAAGAAAACTGATTTTTTCAGTTAAATGAAAGTTTACCACTAATGTGTATTGAATTTTGAAAATCCGACATAAATGGTTCTCATTAATAAGTAAAATGTGGTTCAATGAGATTATAATAATTTTTTGGTGAATAGTAACTTATTAAGTTCTTAATCACGATTAGTGGTAATTAGGGTAGTTTAAGGTATAAATAATACTTTAATAAAATGAAATGACCTAGACACATGTCCCAACCTCATTGGTTGTGTCATGGACGACCATGACATGCCATGGGTCAACTTGGGGACCCCATGGATCCACTTTTGTTGGGAAATGACATAAATTACTTTTTATTTAATGTTAAAGTGAAAATGACACAAACATAATATGTTTTACAAAAACAATTTTTAAGTGGGGTTATACAAGTCCAAATTTTGATTATAAATAGTCATTGGAAATCTAAAAAGATTTCCTATATCATAGTATTTTTTTATAATTTTTAGACATTAAATAAATTTAATTATTTATGACATAATAATGATGCAGTGATGACATCATTATTTGACGATTTAAATAAAATAGAATGATAGTGTAAAATCTATGAACTACACATGTCAAAAACCAATTGTATGAGTGGATTTCGAACCCTTATCACCTTATCCACGAATTCGATCAATGTGGGACCTTTTAAAACCGAAACACATTTTCAAGTAAAGTAATATTTCTTTACTTTCCAAAGGTGCCCCTCCTCTCCTCTTATAAAAGGCCCCCACCTCTACCTCATTTCACACACTCCTCAAGCCTTTGACTCGGCCAAACCCTGCCCATTTGCTCTCTCCACATCCCTATCCTCATCCTAGAGGATTCCCCTTGGGCAGAATCCTTTCAAAGGAAGCCTTTAGGCTCAAAACAAAAGGAGTTACACTTTTAAAGGTAATTCTTTCTCTCATGTTCATTTGTTTTATTTTGCTTCTCCAACCCCCTAAACTCTTTTTATTTACTTAATTTGTAACAACACCAGTATCTTCAATATACTAGGATGTTTTTATAAGATTTATTTGAGCTACACTCTCACACAACTACATCAAATGGTTAAAGAACATACGGTTTCCGTGGATGGCGAAATTCTGCCTCCCGAAACGATGATTGTTCAATACTCATTTAACACCTTAAAAGGTGGCCATTATGATGTCACTATTTTTATATATGATATATAATATGTTTATGTTTTCCTTAAGCTTCTGTTTTTTTCATTTTGGGCATACCTTTATGGTTTCCATTATGGGTAAACACGATATCTTCATTTTAGGAAGTGCGGACTACCGCCCCCTCAAAGTGATTTGATTCGTTAAATACCATATGTGGGACATATAAAGGATGGAACTATGATATTATATATGATATTATACTGGAATTATAATATACCTTTATATCATTATGATTCCATTCTATAAAATATGAAATAGAAATGGAAGTAGCGTTCATGCGTACGTACGGCTTACCGTCTCCATGAACGGTGCATTTCATTTCTTACCTCTAAATGTGATGTAATATTATAAATGCATGTATGTACTGGATATATATGACATATATGATATCTACATCATGAATACCATTCTGGATATAATGAACCTTTGACCAAATTAACAACATGTAAGTGTAAGAAGTCTATTTTTGACTTAAGAACCAAATACCGACAAAATGAACATTATTAACTTAACTGATGAAATGATGTTCATAACATGGTATAAAAGGAATAATGAACTTGAAAAAGATTCATAATAAAGTAGAGATTAACTCAAGTTTATTATTCAAGAGATTAAAGAATGGTCGGGTCAAGTCAGATACGAGGTATGGGACTTCGTCTCAATCTCCTTTCATTGAGGCATATTTTATTTTATACACAACTTTCTTTTATATGGTGTATAAACCCCTTTGACTTTTACGTTTATTCAAAAGGAATCTTTTTTATATGAAGCGTTTACTAAACGACAAAAGGGAATGTTTTTGTCGTACGTATGCGGCGACAACGACTTCTACGCCGTCGTGACCGTTATTTGTGTTTCGGCTTCCTCTACAAGCCATGCCTTCTTTTTAAAAGAAAAATAAATACCATGTTTTACTTTTCTTTTATTTTGGTATTGAAAATGGTTTTCATAATGTTTTTATATCAATGTGTTGGATTGATATCTCGTGATTGGAATGTGGAAATTTTATGTTTCCTTTATGCACATTTTATGTGATATGATTATGTTATGGTTCTTGGGCATTATTATGAAGACGGGTGGTTCCGTGATAAACTAAGGGCGGGTGAGCCCGTTATAGCTCTCCAATGCATTGGGTAATGCGAAGGAGTGAAACGTTAAGGTTTCTCCGAAGATATTTTAGGGAATATACTGTGATGGGTATTCCAAACTTAACCAAGAGGGTTACTCCCTACGTAAGAATGTTATGAATGCCTCAAGTTACCTTTATGTCTTATGATTTCTATGATTTATTCATGATTTTATGAGGTATGTTAAAGTGCCTATGTTTTATGGGTAAATTATGATTTCATTCTTATGTATATATGAACTCATGTTTCCTTTCCATGTTTTTTTATAACCCATACTGAGTTTTTATGCTCATCCCAAGTTTTTGAAATGTTTTTCACAGGTCAAGGGAAAGGTACATGATAAGAAGATAGAGTCAAGGATGTGTCAAGAAATAATCCATGTTTTATTTTAAATGTGTTTCCATTGATGGGAATGAAGAATACTATCTTTATGTAACCACTTTGTTTATATGTGGAATGTAATGCAAGTTTTATGATCTAATTCTCTAAAACTCTAAACCTGAAAAGATCCTCAATGTGTAATCTTGTAATAACTCAAGATTAAGTAAGGTTTAAGGATGGGGCCTTATAGTTGGTATCAGAGGTCGGTTTAGATAACTTTAGGAGTTAGAATTCTATTAAATGATTATCCAAAAATATTTTTTTTCAAAATGATATAGCATTTAAAGATTACCATGTTGCTTCATCTAAGACATGTTTGTTCAGAATGGTTTTCCGCAGAGGAAACAGGGAAGCAGTGTTAGGAAGGCATACAAAAGGAAATAACCTTCCGAATCAGCATCCAGAAATGGTCAGAATTGGAACTGAACAGTTTGTTGCAGTAATGGCGCAGTTGACTCAAGCGATAAATGGTGGTGGTATCCATGCACGAGATTAGCCAGATCAACCGCAGAGGAACATGTCAGTGGTGGAACTTTTCATGAGGCAACATCCACCATCATTCAGAGGATCATCTGACCCTGTGCTATCTGAAGGGTGGATTAAAGCACTGAAGAAGATTTTTGATGTCATGAGGTGTTCAGACAATCAAAAGGTTAGTCTTGCTATTTACCGTTTGGAGGGTGAAGCAGATCAGTGGTGGTCTATGGTTAAAAATATCAGGGATGCCGATGAGATTGATGCTCTTGACTGGGATGAATTCAAAGGTATGTTTCTTGAGAAGTATTTTCCTAAGGCTGTTCGACTTAGGATGGAAAGGAAATTCTTGGAATTGAGGCAAGAGGAAGACTCAGTGGCTTCCTATGAAGAAAGGTTCACTCGATTGGCAAGGTATGCTCCAAATTTTATCCGGGACCTTGATAGTAAAATCAATCGTTTTTACTCAGGATTAAAGCCAAAGTATCGAAGGGCATTAGCTTCTCGTGAGTTTAAAAGTTATGAAAAGCTTGTTCGATGTGCTGAGAAGGTGGAAATGGAGTTTGCCGATGACCATGTTTTCTATAACAACCAGCAGAAGTAGAGACCGAGGTGGCAGGAGAAAGGTAATAATTCTTCAAAAAAGTCTAATGGTAAGAGAACTAAGTTTCCAGTTTGTGATAAATGTGGCAAAAGGCATGATGGGGAATGTCTTCTGAATTCTGGAAATTGCTACCGATGTGGTAAGATGGGACATAAGGCTCGTGATTGCACTGAAAAGGATCAAAGTGAAGGTAAGAACAAATTTGATTTACAGTTAGTGAAATGTTATAAGTGCAATGAGATGGGTCACTATGCAGACGAGTGTCCAACAAGGAGCTTGAGTGATGGGAAGCAGTTAGACTACAAGCAGAAAGGGGTGGTGAAATCCTTCGCAACTACTTCAGCAGATGTCGGGCCATCAAATGAAGTTGTATCAGGTACTTTGTTTGTTTTTTCAGATTATGCCAGTGTGTTGTTTGATTCGGGGTCTACACATTCTTTCATCTCTGAAACCTTTTCTAGTAAAATGGGAATACCATCTCAAGAAATGACTCCTGAACTTTTGGTAAAAACACCTGGGGGGATTGTTGAGGAAAAAAGAATTTATAAGAATCTTCCTATCCTTATCTGTGGAAAGAACCTACTTGCAAACCTTATTGTTCTACCTCTAGTAGAGTTTGATGTTATCCTGGGTATGGATTGGCTCTCTATTTACCTTGCTAAGATTGACTGTAGAGCTAAAGAAGTTTCTTTTCAGAAATACTTTCAGTTTGTTTACAAGAATGAAAGCTTACTTTTGATAACATATCAAGAGGCCAAGAAACTTGTAAAAGATGGAAATGAATGTTACCTTGCACACGTCGTTGAAAATAAAGGAACTGTTCAGATTAATGATGTGCCAGTGGTAAATGAGTATCCTGATGTTTTTCCTGATGAGTTTCCTGGAATAATACCAGATCGGGAAGTTGAGTTTACTGTTGACTTAGTTCCTGATGCTAAGCCAATTTCAAAACCCCCTTATCGAATGGCACAAATTGAACTTTTAGAGTTGAAGGAGCAATTGCAAGATTTATTAGAGAAAGGTTTCATTAGACCTAACACATCACCATGGGGTGCTCCTGTTTTATTTGTTAAAAAGAAAGATGGTTCTATGAGACTTTGCATTGATTATAGAGACTTGAATAATATCACTGTTAAGAACAAATATCCTTTGCCTCAATATCGATGATTTGTTTGATCAGCTCCAGGGAGCTCAGTTTTTTTCAAAGATTGACTTGAGATCGGGGTACCATCAGCTGAAGGTAAAGGAGGCCGATATTCCGAAGACCACGTTCCGTACGAGATATGGCCATTATGAATTTGTAGTAATGCCTTTTGGGAAAACCAATGCACCTGCTGTATTCATGGACTTAATGAATAGAATTTTCCATGAGTTCTTGGATAATTTTGTGGTGGTTTTCATTGATGATATTTTGGTGTTTTCTAAAAGTAAAGAGGAGCATGAAAAACATTTAAGGGTTATCTTGCAAAACTTAAAAGAAAAGAAACTGTATGGGAAATTCAGTAAGTGTGAGTTTTGGTTGCAAAAAATTTCTTTCCTTGGTCACATTGTTTCTAAATATGGAATAACTGTTGATCCTGCAAAAACGAAATTTGTGGAAGAATGGCCAAGACCCACAAATGTAACCGAGATTCGTAGCTTCCTTGGTTTGGCGGGCTATTACCGAAGGTTTGTTAGAAATTTTTCACGGTTATCTAGTCCAATGACTAAGCTAACACGGAAGGGTGTTAAGTTTATCTGGACAAAAGAATGTGATGATTGTTTTTAGGAATTGAAAAGAAGATTGGTGAATGCTCCAGTTTTGACACTACCTTCCAGGAATGGTGAGTTTGTTATATACAGTGATGCTTCATTGAAAGGACTTGGTTGCGTCCTAATGCAGAATGATCAGGTAATTGCTTATGCTTCACGACAGTTGAAAACTCATGAGGTAAATTACCCTACACATGATTTGGAATTAGCTGCTGTTGTTTTTGATTTAAAAATTTGGAGGCATCATTTGTATGGAGTAAAGTGTGAAATATATACCGATCACAAAAGTTTAAAGTATATATTCACTTAGAAAGAGTTAAACATGAGACAAAGGAGATGGCTGGAATTAATCAAGGATTATGATTGTACGATTCATTACCATCCGGGAAAAGCAAATAAAGTGGCTGATGCTTTGAGTCGAAAAAGTAATGCTTCATTAACAATGTTGCGATTGGAACGTGAACCTTTAGTTAACGATTTGATGAACTTTGGCATAGAAGTTGTTGGTGCAGGAAGTCCTTCTGTTTTGTTTCAGGTATCAGTGAGATCATCTCTATCAGATAGAATCAAGCAAGCACAGAAGCAAGACAGTGAGTTGCAGAAAAAGGTAGAGCTGGTTCAGAAAGGTAAGTTGCCTGAATTCAACATTGATAATGATTGTGTTTTGAGATTTGGGAAGAGATTGTGTGTGCCTTGTGATTCACAGTTGAAGAGAGAGTTGTTATGTGAAGCTCATAGTTCTCCGTTTTCAGTTCATCCGGGCAGTACTAAGATGTATAGAGATCTGCGGGAGTATTACTGGTGGGATGGAATGAAAAGAGATATTACTGATTTTACTGTGAAGTGTTTGACTTGTCAGCAGGTTAAAGCAGAGCGGCAGTTACCGAAAGGGATGCTTCAGCCTTTACCAGTGCCAGAGTGGAAATGGGAGAATATATCCATGGACTTTGTTGTTGGATTACCAAAGACATCTCGAGGTAATAATGCAATCTGGGTTATTGTTGATCGCTTGACCAAATATGCTCATTTCCTTGCTATACGAGATACTTTCTCTCTTGATCAACTTTCCCGTTTGTATCTTAAAGAGATAGTCAGGTTACATGGAGTTCCTCTCTCCATTTTATCGGATCGTGATCCCAGGTTTACTTCTAACTTTTGGAAAGGCCTTCAGAAGTTGTTGGGTACTGAATTAAATTTTAGTACAGCTTTTCATCCTCAATCAGATGGGCAGTCAGAACGAACAATTCAGACATTGGAGGATATGCTACGAGCTTGTTCTATGGATTATCAGGGAAGTTGGGACCAACATCTTTCTTTAGTTGAATTTTCATATAATAACAGTTTCCATTCCAGTATACAGATGGCACCATTTCAGGCATTATATGGGAAGTGGTGTCGAACTCCAGCTTTCTGGGATGAAGTGGGTGAAAGGAAGTTGATGGGACCAGAATTGGTAGAAGAGATGGCAGAAAAAGTTCATCTGATTCAGAAACACATGAGAACAGCTCAGAGCAGGCAGAAGAGTTATGCGGATAACCGGAGGAAGGATCTATCTTTCGAGGTAGGTGATCATGTTTTTCTCAAGGTTTCTCCTTGGAAAAGTGTGATGAGATTTGGTAAGAAAGTAAAGTTGAGTCCAAGGTTTGTTGGACCATACGAAATTCTGGAAAGAGTTGGATCAGTTGCATACCGAGTGGCTTTACCTCCGAGTTTATCTTAGGTACACAATGTTTTTCGCGTTTCGATGTTGAGAAAGTATATGCCAGATCCATCTCATGTTTTGAGCCCAGAGGTAGTTCAGCTGGAAGAGAACCTATCTTATGAGGAACAACCGGTCCAGATTCTTGACCACAGGGAGCAAGTGTTACGGAATAAGGTGATTAAGCAGGTAAAGGTTTTGTGGAAAAACCACATGATTGAAGAGGCAACATGGGAATCTGAAAATGCAATGAGGGATAAGTACCCCCATTTATTAGATAAGTAAATAAATTGCCGGGACACAATTTTCTAAAGGGGGGAAGGATGTAACATCCCAAGTAAGTAATGAATAATAGATATTTTTATCTATGTCTTTTAATGATTAAGATAGTGTTATAGAGGCTTAAAATGAAAATAAATACAATCTTATGCATGGAATACACTAATATTCTTAAAAGATTGTTTTACTGCCTTTTGATGGCAAACCATTTTTGAATCTATATTTTGAAAATTTTATAAACTATTTTTGTCAAAATAAACTTATCCTTTATGATTGGGACATCAAAATTTACCTTGTGTGAATTTTTGGTATTTTTCTGACAATGTTCATTTTTTTAATGAATAGTGAAAAATACTGCATTTTACATCAAAACTGTTTTTTAATCTAATTTATTTATATGATTAGATTATGTTTTGAATTGGTTTTGAAGTGAAATTAGAATATATTTTTACCATTTTATCCAATGGTTGTCATTAGAATCAATTTCACTTTGAAATTAGACTTAAACTGGTGTCAATCTTTTGATACTTATTGTTTTGTAAAAACACGCTATTTGCTCTAGCAGCAGGAATTAATTATTAAATTAATTAATGTGACTTATATGATTTGAATTTTCTAAAATAGACTTCATTTTTGAAGTCGGAATATCAAATATAGCTTAGGGTGAATTTTTGGTAATTTTCTGAAAAACTTCAATTTTTGATGAATAGTGAAACCACTAAGTGGTAATCAAGAAAACTGATTTTTCAGTTAAATGAAAGTTTACCACTAATGTGTATTGAATTTTGAAAATCCGACATACATGTTTGTCATTAAGAAGTAAAATGTGGTTCAATTAGATTATAATAATTTTTTGGTGAATAGTAACTTATTAAGTTCTTAATCACGATTAGTGGTAATTAGGGTAGTTTATGGTATAAATAATACTTTAATAAAATGAAATGACATAGAAACATGTCCCAACCTCATTGGTTGTGTCATGTCCGACCATGACATGCCATGGGTCAACTTGGGGACCCCATGGATCCACTTTTGTTGGGAAATGACATAAATTACTTTTTATTTAATGTTAAAGTGAAAATGACACAAACATAATATGTTTTACGAAAACAATTTTTAAGTGGGGTTATACAAGTCCATATTTTGATTATAAATAGTCATTGGAAAGCTAAAAAGATTTTCTATATCATAGTATTTTGTTTATAATTTTTAGACATTAAATAAATTTAATTATTTATGACATAATAATGATGCAGTGATGACATCATTATTTGACGATTTAAATAAAATAGAAAGATAGTGTAAAATATATGAACTAAACATGTCCAAAACCAATTGGATGAGTGGATTTCGAACCCTTATCACCTTATCCACGAATTCTATCAATGTGGGACCTTTTAAAACCGAAACACATTTTCAAGTAAAGTAATATTTCTTTACTTTCCAAAGGTGCCCCTCCTCTCCTCTTATAAAAGGCCCCCACCTCTACCTCATTTCACACACTCCTCAAGCCTTTGGCTCGGACAAACCCTGCACATTTGCTCTCTCCACATCCCTATCCTCATCCTAGAGGATTCCCCTTGGGCATAATCCTTTCAAAGGAAGCCTTTAGGCTCAAAACAAAAGGAGTTACACTTTTAAAGGTAATTCTTTCTCTCATGTTCATTTGTTTTATTTTGCTTCTACAACCCCCTAAACTCTTTTTATTTACTTAATTTGTAACAAAACCAGTATCTTCAATATACTAGGATGTTGTTATAAGATTTATTTGAGCTACACTCTCACACAACTACATCAAATGGTTAAAGAACATACGGTTTCCGTGGATGGCGAAATTATGCCTCCCGAAACGATGATTGTTCAATACTCATTTAACACCTTAAAATGTGGCCATTATGATGTCACTATTTTTATATATGATATATAATATGTTTATGTTTTCCTTAAGATTCTGTTTTTTTTCATTTTGGGCATACCTTTATGGTTTCCATTATGGGTAAACACGATATCTTCATTTTAGGAAGTGCGGACTACCGCCCCCTCAAAGTGATTTGATTCGTTAAATACCATATGTGGGACATATAAAGGATGGAACTATGATATTATATATGATATTATACTTGAATTATAATATACCTTTATATCATTATGATTCCATTCTATAAAATATGAAATAGAAATGGAAGTAGCGTTCATGCGTACGTACGGCTTACCGTCTCCATGAACGGTGCATTTCATTTCTTACCTCTAAATGTGATGTAATATTATAAATCCATGTATGTACTGGATATATATGACATATATGATATCTACATCATGAATACCATTCTGGATATAATGAACCTTTGACCAAATTAACAACATGTAAGTGTAAGAAGTCTATTTTTGACTTAAGAACCAAATACCGACAAAATGAACATTGTTAACTTAACTGATTACATGATGTTCATAACATGGTATAAAAGGAATAATGAACTTGAAAAAGATTCATAATAAAGTAGAGATTAACTCAAGTTTATTATTCAAGAGATTAAAGAACGGTCGGGTCAAGTCGGATACGAGGTATGGGACTTCATCTCAATCTCCTTTCATTGAGGCATATTTTATTTTATACGGTGTATAAACCCCTTTGACTTTTACGTTTATTCAAAAGGAATCTTTTTTATATGAAGCATTTACTAAACGACAAAAGGGAATGTTTTTGTCGTACGTATGCGGTGACAACGACTTCTCCGCCGTCGTGACCGTTATTTGAGTTTCGGCTTCCTCTACAAGCCATACCTTCTTTTTAAAAGAAAAATAAATACCATGTTTTACTTTTCTTTTATTTTGGTATTGAAAATGGTTTTCATAATGTTTTTATATCAATGTGTTGGATTGATATCTCGTGATTGGAATGTGGAAATTTTATGTTTCCTTTATGCACATTTTATGTGATATGATTATGTTATGGTTCTTGGGCATTATTATGAAGACGGGTGGTTCCGTGATAAACTAAGGGCGGGTGAGCCCGTTATAGCTCTCCAATGTATTGGGTAACGTGAAGGAGTGAAACGTTAAGGTTTCTCCAAAGAGATTTTAGGGAATATACTGTGATGGGTATTTCAAACGTAACCAAGAGGGTTACTCCCTACGTAAGAATGTTATGAATGCCTCAAGTTACCTTTATGTCTTATGATTTCTATGATTTATTCATGATTTTATGAGGTATGTTAAAGTGCCTATGTTTTATGGGTAAAGTATGATTTCATTCTTATGTATATATGAACTCATGTTTCCTTTCCATGTTTTTTTATAACCCATACTGAGTTTTTATGCTCATCCCAAGTTTTTGAAATGTTTTTCACAGGTCAAGGGAAAGGTACATGATAAGATGATAGAGTCAAGGATGTGTCAAGAAATAATCCATGTTTTATTTTAAATGTGTTTCCATTGATGGGAATGAAGAATACTATATTTATGTAACCACTTTGTTTATATGTGGAATGTAATGCAAGTTTTATGATCTAATTCTCTAAAACTCTAAACCTGAAAAGATCCTCAATGTGTAATCTTGTAATAACTCAAGATTAAGTAAGGTTTAAGGCTGGGGCCTTATAGTTGGTATCAGAGGTCGGTTTAGATAACTTTAGGAGTTAGAATTCTATTAAATGATTATCCAAAAATATTTTTTTTTCGAAATGATATAGCATTTAAAGATTACCATGTTGCTTCATCTAAGACATGTTTGTTCAGAATGGTTTTCCGCAGAGGAAACAGGGAAGCAGTGCTAGGAAGGCATACAGAAGGAAATAAACTTCCGAATCAGCATCCAGAAATGGTCGGAATTGGAACTGAACAGTTTGTTGCAGTAATGGCGCAGTTGACTCAAGCGATAAATGGCGGTGGTATCCATGCACGAGATCAGCCAGATCAACCGCAGAGGAACATGTCAGTGGTGGAACATTTCATGAGGCAACATCCACCATCATTCAGAGGATCATCCGACCCTGTTCTAGCTGAAGGGTGGATTAAAGCACTGGAGAAGATTTTTGATGTCATGGGGTGTTCAGACAATCAAAAGGTTAGTCTTGCTATTTACCGTTTGGAGGGTGAAGCAGATCAGTGGTGGTCTATGGTTAAAAATATCAGGGATGCCGATGAGATTGATGCTCTTGACTGGGATGAATTCAAAGGTATGTTTCTTGAGAAGTATTTTCCTAAGGCTGTTCGACTTAGGATGGAAAAGAAATTCTTGGAATTGAGGCAAGAGGAAGACTCAGTGGCTGCCTATGAAGAAAGGTTCACTCGATTGGCAAGGTATGCTCCAAATTTTATCCGGGACCTTGATAGTAAAATCAATCGTTTTTACTCAGGATTAAAGCCAAAGTATCGAAGGGCATTAGCTTCTCGTGAGTTTAAAAGTTATGAAAAGCTTGTTCGATGTGCTGAGAAGGTGGAAATGGAGTTTGCCGATGACCAAGTTTTCTATAACAACCAGCAGAAGAATAGACCGAGGTGGAAGGAGAAAGGTAAGAATTCTTCAAAAAAGTCTGATGGTAAGAGAACTAAGTTTCTAGTTTTTGATAAATGTGGCAAAAGGCATGCTGGGGAATGTCTTCTGAATTCTGGAAATTGCTACCGATGTGGTAAGATGGGACATAAGGCTCGTGATTGCACTGAAAAGGATCAAAGTGAAGGTAAGAACAAATTTGATTTACAGTTAGTGAAATGTTATAAGTGCAATGAGATGGGTCACTATGCAGACGAGTGTCCGACAAGGAGCTTGAGTGATGGGAAGCAGTTAGACTACAAGCAGAAAGGGGTGGTGAAATCCTTCGCAACTACTTCAGCAGATGTCGGGCCATCAAATGAAGTTGTATCATGTACTTTGTTTGTTTTTTCAGATTATGCCAGTGTGTTGTTTGATTCGGGGTCTACACATTCTTTCATCTCTGAAACCTTTTCTAGTAAAATGGGAATACCATCTCAAGAAATGACTCCTGAACTTTTGGTAAAAACACCTGGGGGGAATGTTGAGGCAAAAAGAATTTATAAGAATCTTCCTATCCTTATCTGTGGAAAGAACCTACTTGAAAACCTTATTGTTCTACCTCTAGTAGAGTTTGATGTTATCCTGGGTATGGATTGGCTCTCTATTTACCTTGCTAAGATTGACTATAGAGCTAAAGAAGTTTCTTTTCAGAAATACTTTCAGTTTGTTTACAAGAATGAACCCTTACTTTTGATAACATATCAAGAGGCAGAGAAACTTGTAAAAGATGGAAATGAATGTTACCTTGCACACGTCATTGAAAATAAAGGAACTGTTCAGATTAATGATGTGCCAGTGGTAAATGAGTATCCTGATGTTTTTCCTGATGAGTTGCCTGGAATAATACCAGATCGGGAAGTTGAGTTTACTGTTGACTTAGTTCTTGATGCTAAGCCAATTTCAAAACCCCCTTATCGAATGGCACAAATTGAACTTTTAGAGTTGAAGGAGTAATTGCAAGATTTATTAGAGAAAGGTTTCATTAGACCTAGCACATCACCATGGGGTGCTCTTGTTTTATTTGTTAAAAAGAAAGATGGTTCTATGAGACTTTGCATTGATTATAGAGCCTTGAATAATATCACTGTTAAGAACAAATATCCTTTGCCTCATATCGATGATTTGTTTGATCAGCTCCAGGGAGCTCAGTTTTTTTCAAAGATTGACTTGAGATTGGGGTACCATCAGCTGAAGGTAAAGGAGGCAGATATTCCGAAGACCGCGTTCCGTACGAGATATGGCCATTATGAATTTGTAGTAATGCCTTTTGGGCTAACCAATGCACCTGCTGTATTCATGGACTTAATGAATAGAATTTTCCATGAGTTCTTGGATAAGTATGTGGTGGTTTTCATTGATGATATTTTGGTGTTTTCTAAAAGTAAAGAGGAGCATGAAAAAAATTTAAGGGTTATCTTGCAAACCTTAAAAGAAAAGAAACTGTATGGGAAATTCAGCAAGTGTGAGTTTTGGTTGCAACAAATTTCTTTCCTTGGTCACATTGTTTCTAAAGATGGAATAACTGTTGATCCTGCAAAAACAAAAGTTGTGGAAGAATGGCCAAGACCCACAAATGTAACCGAGATTCGTAGCTTCCTTGGTTTGGCGGGCTATTACCGAAGGTTTGTTAGAAATTTTTCACGGTTATCTAGTCCAATGACTAAGCTAACACGGAAGGGTGTTAAGTTTATCTGGACAAAAGAATGTGATGATTGTTTTCAGGAATTGAAAAGAAGATTGGTGAATGCTCCAGTTTTGACACTACCTTCCAGGAATGGTGAGTTTGTTATATACAGTGATGCTTCATTGAAAGGACTTGGTTGCGTCCTAATGCAGAATGATCAGGTAATTGCTTATGCTTCACGACAGTTGAAAACTCATGAGGTAAATTACCCTACACATGATTTGGAATTAGCTGCTGTTGTTTTTGCTTTAAAAATTTGGAGGCATCATTTGTATGGAGTAAAGTGTGAAATATATACCGATCACAAAAGTTTAAAGTATATATTCACTTAGAAAGAGTTAAACATGAGACAAAGGAGATGGCTGGAATTAATCAAGGATTATGATTGTACGATTCATTACCATCCGGGAAAAGAAAATAAAGTGGCTGATGCTTTGAGTCGAAAAAGTAATGCTTCATTAACAATGTTGCGATTGGAACGTGATCCTTTGGTTAACGATTTGATGAACTTTGGCATAGAAGTTGTTGGTGCAGGAAGTCCTTCTGTTTTGTTTCAGGTATCAGTGAGATCATCTCTATCAGATAGAATCAAGCAAGCACAGAATCAAGACAGTGAGTTGCAGAAAAAGGTAGAGCTGGTTCAGAAAGGTAAGTTGCCTGAATTCAACATTGATAATGATTTTGTTTTGAGATTTGGGAAGAGATTGTGTGTGCTTTGTGATTCACAGTTGAAGAGAGAGTTGTTATGTGAAGCTCATAGTTCTCCGTTTTCAGTTCATCCGGGCAGTACTAAGATGTATAGAGATCTTCGGGAGTATTACTGGTGGGATGGAATGAAAAGAGATATTGCTGATTTTACTGTGAAGTGTTTGACTTGTCAGCAGGTTAAAGCAGAGCGGCAGTTACCGAAAGGGATGCTTCAGCCTTTACCAGTGCCAGAGTGGAAATGGGAGAATATATCCATGGACTTTGTTGTTGGATTACCAAAGACATCTCGAGGTAATAATGCAATCTGGGTTATTGTTGATCGCTTGACCAAATCTGATCATTTCCTTGCTATACGAGATACTTTCTCTCTTGATCAACTTTCCCGTTTGTATCTTAAAGAGATAGTCAGGTTACATGGAGTTCCTCTCTCCATTGTATCGGATTGTGATCCCAGGTTTACTTCTAACTTTTGGAAAGGCCTTCAGAAGTCGTTGGGTACTGAATTAAATTTTAGTACAAATTTTCATCCTCAATCAGATGGGCAGTCAGAATGAACAATTCAGACATTGGAGGATATTCTACGACCTTGTTCTATGGATTATCAGGGAAGTTGGGACCAACATCTTTCTTTGGTTGAATTTTCATATAATAACAGTTTCCATTCCAGTATACAGATGGCACCATTTCAGGCATTATATGGGAAGCGGTGTCGAACTCCAGCTTTCTAGGATGAAGTGGGTGAAAGGAAGTTGATGGGACCAGAATTGGTAGAAGAGATGGCAGAAAAAGTTCAGCTGATTCAGAAACACATGAGAACAGCTCAGAGCAGGCAGAAGAGTTATGCGGATAACCGGAGGAAGGATCTATCTTTCGAGGTAGGTGATCATGTTTTTCTCAAGGTTTCTCCTTGGAAAAGTGTGATGAGATTTGGTAAGAAAGGAAAGTTGATTCAAGGTTTGTTGGACCATACGAAATTCTGGAAAGAGTTGGATCAGTTGCATACCGAGTGGCTTTACCTCCGAGTTTATCTCAGGTACATAATGTTTTTCGCGTTTCGATGTTGAGAAAGTATATGCCAGATCCATCTCATGTTTTGAGCCCAAAGGTAGTTCAGCTGGAAGAGAACCTATCTTATGAGGAACAACCGGTCCAGATTCTTGACCACAGGGAGCGAGTGTTACGGAATAAGGTGATTAAGCAGGTAAAGGTTTTGTGGAAAAACCACATGATTGAAGAGGCAACATGGGAATCTGAAAATGCAATGAGGGATAAGTACCCCCATTTATTCGATAAGTAAATAAATTGCGGGGACACAATTTTCTAAAGGGGGGAAGGATGTAACATCCCAAGTAAGTAATGAATAATATATATTTTTATCTATGTCTTTTAATGATTAAGATAGTGTTATAGAGGCTTAAAATGAAAATAAATACAATCTTATGCATGTAATACACTAATATTCTTAAAAGATTGTTTTACTGCCTTTTGATGGAAAACCATTTTTGAATCTATATTTTGACAATTTTATAAACTATTTTTGTCAAAATAAACTTATCCTTTATGATTGGGACATCAAAATTTACCTTGTGTGAATTTTTGGTATTTTTCTGACAATGTTCATTTTTTTAATGAATAGTGAAAAATACTGCATTTTACATCAAAACTTTTTTTAATCTAATTTATTTATATGATTAGATTATTTTTTGAATTGGGTTTGAAGTGAAATTAGAATATATTTTTACCATTTTATCCAATGGTTGTCATTAGAAACAATTTCACTTTGAAATTAGACTAAAACTGGTGTCAATCTTTTGATACTTATTGTTTTGTAAAAACACGCTATTTGCTCTGGCAGCGGGAATTAATTATTAAATTAATTAATGTGACTTATATGATTTGAATTTTGTAAAATATACTTCATTTTTGAATTCAGAATATCAAATATAGCTTAGGGTGAATTTTTGGTAATTTTCTGAAAAACTTCAATTTTTGATGAATAGTGAAACCACTAAGTGGTAATCAAGAAAACTGATTTTTCAGTTAAATGAAAGTTTACCACTAATGTGTATTGAATTTTGAAAATCCGACATACATGGTTGTCATTAAGAAGTAAAATGTCGTTCAATGAGATTATAATAATTTTTTGGTGAATAGTAACTTATTAAGTTCTTAATCACGATTAGTGGTAATTAGGGTAGTTTATGGTATAAATAATACTTTAATAAAATGAAATGACCTAGACACATGTCCCAACCTCATTGGTTGTGTCATGGCCGACCATGACATGCCATGGGTCAACTTGGGGACCCCATGGATCCACTTTTGTTGGGAAATGACATAAATTACTTTTTATTTAATGTTAAAGTGAAAATGACACAAACATAATATGTTTTACGAAAACAATTTTTAAGTGGGGTTATACAAGTCCAAATTTTGATTATAAATAGTCATTGGAAAGATAAAAAGATTTCCTATATCATAGTATTTGTTTTATAATTTTTAGACATTATATAAATTTAATTATTGACGACATAATAATGATGCAGCGATGACATCATTATTTGACGATTTAAATAAAATAGAAAGATAGTGTAAAATCTATGAACTACACATGTCCAAAACCAATTGGATGAGTGGATTTCGAACCCTTATCACCTTATCCACGAATTCTATCAATGTGGGGCCTTTTAAAACCGAAACACATTTTCAAGTAAAGTAATATTTCTTTACTTTCCAAAGGTGCCCCTCCTCTCCTCTTATAAAAGGCCCCCACCTCTACCTCATTTCACACACTCCTCAAGCCTTTGGCTCAGCCAACCCCTGCCCATTTGCTCTCTCCACATCCCTATCCTCATCCTAGAGGATTCCCCTTGGGAAGAATCCTTTCAAAGGAAGCCTTTAGGCTCAAAACAAAAGGAGTTACACTTTTAAAGGTAATTCTTTCTCTCATGTTCATTTGTTTTACCCCTTGTCCCGCATGACATTAAACTGCACACCCATTTGAACTATGAGGTATTTGATCCATGTCAAGGCATGGTACGTAGGAAGCCTCCACGAGGTTCAATCCCACTCATCATCCAACTCACGTCGAGTTCTACCAGCGTCCATCACGGCGTCAAACTACAATTCCAGTCCGACGGCAAGCCGTCGTGACCAACCCAAACTACGAGGACTTTGATCCATGTCAAGGCGTGGTACGTAGGAAGCATCTACGAGGTTCAAAACCACCATCCGGTCATTCCGACCTCATTCGCGTTGGTTCACCCCCATCCCACATGATGTTAAACTATATTCCACAATTCGAACTACGGGGACTTTGATCCATGTCAAGGCATGGTACGTAGGAAGCCTCCCCGAGGTTCAAGCCCATCTCCCATCGGACCAAGGTCCCTCATTTACGTCGGTTCGCGACAACCATCTCCCATCGGACCAAGGTCTCTCATTTACGTCGGTTCGCCGACACCCCTTGCCCGTCATTTATTCACGTCAAGGTTCATTCTTCTCCAACATGTCGTTAAACTGCATTCCAGTCCGACGGCAATCCATTGTGACCATTCCGAACTACGAGGACTTTGATCCATCTCAAGGCATGGTACGTAGGAAACCTTCCCAAGGTTCAAGTCCACCACTAGTGGACCTCCGGGTCTATTTTCATGTCGGTTCACCGATGACACCCTTCCGAACTACGAGGTTTTTGATCCATGTCAAGGCATGGTACGTAGGAAGCCTCCCTGAGGTTCAAGACCATCCCTCATCGGACCAAGGTCCATCTTCACGTCGGTTCACTGACGATGCCCATCAGACCAAGGTCCACCGTCATGCCGGTTCATAGCCACCCATGGGCTGGCCTCGGTATCGGCATCCCTTCAAGGGAAATCCCTCAATCCGATCTATTCTAGCTAATGCTCTGATCGGGCTGATCCATCTCCGCTGGACGTTAAACCCGCGGCGTACCCTGTGTTAAACACAGGAAGCTGAGGAAAACCTCAGACATGTGTCTATGACATAGAATTCCCCGCGCTCGAAGTGGGATGCCTCAGGCTTACTTGCCCTTGAGAAGCCATGTGAACAGGGATAATAGACAGACATGCCAGGTTCCCCAGCATCCAGACATGCTACTGATGCCTCAATGTGACTACTCCCCCGACTGAAGGTTGCTGCCCGGACCGGACCCTTTGGAATGTCCTGACAGAAGCAGTGTAATTAACCGGAATCCATGGAAACATGGCACTGGGAAGAGTTTCACGAACTACGTATTAAATCTATGTGGGAGACCCAGACTAGGAGATGAGTTCTGAGGAGGAATCCACAGAAGGAAGAACCGACATCCCATCATCCCGTTTCCATCAAGGAGCAGACGTCCCTGAATAAAGAGTGAATGCCGCCTGCCTTTGGAATAAGGGAATGCGGGGCAACAAGCACAGCGCGTCCTCCTCCGTGGACAGATGGATGCACAAACCCAGGCGAAAGCGTCAGAAACTGAAATGGTGAACCCGACGTGAAACTCTTCTCTTCAATATAGAGATTAGTAGCGTTCGAGACACCAGTAGATTGACGTGTTAACAGATTCCGATATCTGGCGCCTGGTCCCGCCAAGCAAATAGTGGGCCTGTTGTGAAACTCACCGGAAGTCGGGGCAGTAGAACGTGGGGAACTCCATTCCACGGCGTGTTGGCATGGATCTTTCTTACAGACGTGGAGAATGGAAGGACGTTGGGGCACTGGTTGTCAATCCTTTTCCTCTCAGTGCTGATGAGTTGATCCATTCGTTTCTCAAGAACCAAGTTGTTGTTACAGAGACACGATCACCGCCCGCTCTCCTACATAGGGGTAGGGGCAACATCGCCACAACCACCCCACATGGTGCCGCTACCGCCACGACGGCCGCCACATTGAGGAATACGGGGTGCCCACGTCCCCTTTCCCCATCAGAGGTCATCCAGCGAAGGGTGATCAACAACCTCGTGCACAGGTATGAGGAGAAAGGGGTCATCCCAACTCGGGATATGGCCCGCCTGAACCTGGAGGCATCCATGCCTCACCGTCAAAGCCGCCCTAACAGGACTCGCATGGAGCCCCTGCTCCCCACCCCAACGCTCAACCATTTCGGGAGCCTGTCCCCGGAACGCCTCGACGACTACTCACCTTACGATGATGAGGCGGGCACCATCCGGCTCCGCCCGCTTAGGGTCCCGACCCAAGGTCTCCACGAAAGAGCTCCCGCCCGGCCGCTTCAGCGCTGCCGTCCAACTCCACAGGAAGAGCAGGCAGGCCATGCCCCTGCACCACCTGCACCCGCTCGCCTGACCCGACGTCAGCGTCGGGCCCGGGCTGAGGACGCTTTCCCAGATGCGTCAACGTCAATATCTACAGTGGCCCGAGCCACCGCCGATGTGCATCATGAAGTCCCTGCATACACTGAGCAGGGGCACTCCTACACCCAACCAGGATCGAGACCCCAACTGCCCCACGGGCAGGCTGGGTTGACTCTCCGGGTTGCAGTCCCAAGTGGTGATCGCCACGAACTAACCCGCGGTGATGTCACCCCGTTTGGAGGCCCTCCCCATACCACTACTCCATAGAGCGTGGGACTCCCCCACTCCGAATTTCTTCATGGAGGTATGCCTCGTGCTACCCCCATCCCGAAGGAAGACATGCCCTGCGGCAGTGACGCTCGGCATGGGAACCTTTCTTGCGCCCACTCTACAGGGTATGGAGTCCATCCTCTTACCCCTGACCTCCAATATGAAGGCACTGCCCATCCAGTCCTTCTCCAACATGGGGGCCCTCCCTATGTCCTCTCTGCAACCGGTGAAGGTCCTCCTCACCCCAGCAACATGAGGAGTGAAGGTCAGCCTCACTCCACCCGCATCGACCATGGAGGTCCTCCCCATGCTCCTGCCGATTCCAACAGAGGCTCCGCCCACATGGGTGCTATCCATGGAGGTCCTCCCCATGTACCCTTCGACATTTGCCCTGGTGCCCCTCACACATCGGCTATCTCGAGTGGGGGCCCTCTCCGCGACAGCGCCAGCGCCGCCCCAGACTACATGATAGGGATCTACCCTGTCCCGAAGAGCCACCCCGGGGAAGGAGAGAAGGTCGTCACCGCCACAAGAAGAGTCATGGGAAGGCCCGAGTGGAGATCAAACCTTCCTGCTTCTCCAAATCTAAAGCAGAATGTGACTCAGCAATGGAACCTTCTCCCCGCTCCTCTGTATCTAGGACTGGGGCAGGAACCAGACGCATTAGCCTCATTCTCCTGGAATATGAGGTCCAACAGATTCCCATCTCTCTCCGTAGGTACATCCAGGAGGAAGAAATCTTGGGAATTCCGCAGGTCTCGACCGCGCAATCACCGCAATTGTCACCAGAAGAGCCCCCTACCTCTACTAGAGATCACAGAGAGCTATTTTGGGGGCCAACGACGATAGAGCGACGACATGACCTATCGCCGGTGGCCGCGATTCCTGTGCCAGAAGCTGTGGCTATCTGCCCATCGTATCGTGACATTGTGGCAAGGTCACCTCACTCTTCGGAGGATGTCCCGGAATTCGGAGGCCAGTCAGCTCGTTCGCCGTATTCTCCACTGCCGATTTTACTATCCCAGAGGTCCGCCTCAGTACCGCTACCGGTCCCTCAGCCGCCCCTGGTCGACGAGTGGGAAAATACAAAGCTATACCCCGAGTCCGAACCCAGGAGCTTCTGGAGTATTCTTGCAGCGAATTACTTCCTAGAGAAGTTCTGGACGATGGCGGTGCTGAATTTTCGCGCACCAGAGTCCCTAACCCCTGAAGAAGTGGGGTGCTTTTGTCGAACCCTATGGGCAACACACTTCCGCCTTCGTTAAAAATGGGTGGTGTACCCCAGAAGTCGAAAGCACTTCGAAGAAATCAGCGAGCAATGCCACCTGATCGATTCATCCGCACTCCTTGAGGCCCAGCACCTCGAGTCTCCAGTCCGTCAGAGCGCCCATCAACGGAGGTGTGCTCAGAGTTTCAAAGTACTCCGCAGAATCTTCAGGGATGCTACCCCCCATGTGCAAGTCCATGGTTGGGGACACTATGTCGCTCTCCTCTTCGACCCTATCCGACGGCAGCCTGATTCGCTATGCGACATTGAGGACATGCCCTCGAGAGGGGTCGCGGACCACATGGCTGACGTAGTGGACAAGGAAGACGAGCTTGAATTCCTTAATGGTGACTTACCCCCCGAGGACGTACCGCCACTGCTGGACCCATCAGGGATGGTTACCCGTCTGCAGAGGAACCTGCTAGGCCTCCCCATACCCACCGAGTCGCTGGTACTCGGTCGAAATATCGGAAAGGGTAAGGAGCACGTCGGAACTGTCAAGCACTCCGACCCTTCTGCCTCTGTGCAGAAAACTGACGATGATCCCGAGAAGGCTACGTTACGCCAGTAGCTTTCTAAGCAGAAGAGGCTGGTTGATGAGCTCTTGGATGAGCGCACCGTAGAGTGGCGACCCGACTATGGTAATCCCAGGCCGGGGCAGCAGGGGCAGGAACAATTTCCCCCAGTGAGATGCCTCCGAGCAACTATGATCATGCTATTTCTGCAGACAGGGCAGAAGCTAGAACTTACGGTAAGAGGGCGTGATACATATCGCCAAACCCTCCAGAGCGATGGGGCACTCTAAAGAATCCAGTCCGGGTTCCCCAAGTCGCCCCACAGGTTGTTCCGCCTGCTGATCCACGAGCTTCCGAAGCCAACTACCATGTTGAGGAACCTGGAAACGCACTTGTGGTTAGGGATCCCCGTCAAGACAGGGACCCCCACCCGGATGATCTTATAGCGGTGCTCACAGCCCGCCTCGAAGCATTGGAAACGCGGCAGGTAGCGGTCCCACCGGATGGCAAGCCGTATCCCGAGTCGGTAGATGATATGCCCGCACCCTCAGGTTTTGGGAACCCCACTTTCTCACCTTTCAATGGGACAGGGGACCCGCCATAGCACTTGGCCCATTTTTCTTCCAGGTTTGGCCCCGTGCTGGGGACCCCGGCTCAGCAAGAAGCCGCCATGCTCCGATGTTTTGTAAAGACATTGGAAGGCCCAGCATTCTTCTGGTACAGCCTGCTCCCTATCAGATCGGTGACCGGTTGGGAGTATCTCCACCGGTAGTTCCTATACCAGTTCAGCTCCACCACGCGGAAGACTAGCATTGCAGACCTCTTCAAGTGCAAGCAAATGCCTGATGAGCGAGTCGCAGATTTCATCGCCCGGTGGAAGGGACTCACATATTCCCTCGACATGCCACTGACTTAGGAGAAATTACTAACGATGTGTGTGGGGAACATCAAGAGAGAGCTGTTACCCTCCTTAATTACCCATAAATACCATGGAGGGTTCAGAGATTTCACAGATAAGGCTCAGCGGATTGAGGAAGCCCTGCAACAGGCTAGTCAGGCACATTTGTTTCCCCCTATGATCCCAGCCAGGAGGACCGCATGGGCTGAACCCGCCGTGGTGGCCCAAATAGAATCCCCTAGGCAGCTAGAATTACTTCCAGTGGCACCATCCCCGCAACCCCATAGAGGTCCTCCACCCCAAGCACAGGCTCCTGCCCAGTAGCGACCACCTCAGAATCGACAGGTTCCCACGCGCAATGTGCCACCACCACCTAGGCGAGACAATCAGGCGCCGCCTCCTCGACAGGCCCCTCCGGACCCTCGTCAGGGCCAGGCCCCCAGGTCCCCCTTTCCAGAAAGAAGGCACCATACTTATTCGTTCAACGAAAATCAGGTCCCTGGCTACTTCTGAAGTGCTCTAGAGCAAGGGATTGTGTGTCTGCCTGAGTGCAGAAGGCCGATAGAGGCGAATCTCACTGATCACCCCAACTACTACCCTTATCATTTGATTCTGGGGCACACCCTCAAGAAATGCTATTTGTTTAATGACTGGCTTTAAGACCAGGTCAACAACAACATAGTCATGTTGGGCCCGGCACCAGCGCAAGTGGCAGGTGTCTTTGCAGGCTCAGAGATCGGTAGCGACAGCGAAGGCAAGTGGCAGCAGGTTCCCAACCATGGATCCCGTAAATACGATGACTGGATGGAACGAAAACCCGTCTTCCATGCCCATGGTATCATCCGGGCATGCCTGAAGCAGCCGGAACCTTCAGAAAAGTAGCCAGTACCTCTGCATCGTATTCACAGTCGAACTCTTCCCAAAAGGGCAAGCAACAACGACGCAAGAAGAAGCAACGCGCACCGCCGTTACTGTAGTCATCCCGCATTCTCGGTGACTTTATGCCCCCTGAAATGGGGATTCCTCCCAGAATCCACCCGGTACTGGATGACTCCTCGATCGACAACTAGGGGTACACTTCGGTTAACACTGTGGAGATGGTAAAGCCCTATATGACTCCCGATGAGGGGGAGAACCAGGCGAAACTCCCCAACATTTCCAGCAGACGTCAATGTCGGCATAATCACAACTGCGCCGGTCATCGAGGTACGTCAGCAGGCACTTTCATCCATGATGTTCACGCTACTGAGACCAGACAGCAGGCTCAACGCAGAGCTCAGCACACGTAACCCCGTCTAACACCCTCAGCTCTACCTCCACCGTCGTTCGTACTACTAGATTATGGAGAGCTGCCTCGTTCATATCACAGTCAGTATTGCCCGGCTATAGGCCAGCCTCTGCTGCCCAATCCTAGTCCGGCGACTACTCTCCAGGCTTCTACTAGTAGGCAGTAAGATGTACCCAGTACTAGCTGATCACCGGTTCAACCAGCATGACCCGCTATGCCTCCAAATGTCGAACGAGCTCTATAGGTAGAGGTTCGCGTTTGGCACGAAAGTATGATGTCCTGAAGCACCTGGCCAGCATTCCGGCAAGTCTTTCTATCCTTGAGTCCCTTCGCCTATCATCCGAAATGTGCAAGGCACTTTTCGAGGCCCTATGGAGCCCCCTCCAGTTTGAGACGGAGGTAGCAGCTGCAGAAGCCTTCCATACCGAGACGATTAAAAACGCCGAATGTCAGGTGGTTATCTCGTTCTTCGGTGAAGATGAGGACCCTCCTCTACAGGGGCACATTCGCCCGCTGTACATCACTGGCCACTTCAATGGCATGGAAGTCCACCGCTGCCTCATTGACACGGGTTCCAGAATCAACCTAATTCCGACTCGGACGTTGCGAAAGCTGGGTCTGTCTGAAGGTGATTTAACTTCCTCTGACCTCAGAATCCAGGGGTACGATAGAATCGAGCAAACCCCAGTCGGCATGATTCACCTCAAGACTTAGTTTGGTGGCTTAATTTCCAGCACCAAGTTCATCTTCGTCTCTCAGGACACCGCCTACAACGCGTTGATGGGTAGGCCATGCCACCATCTGCATGCAGCGGTCCCTTCGTCGTATCACCAGTGCCTCAAATACTCACCCAACGGTTGAGTAGGAGTGCTCCAAGGAGATGCGTCCCCTTTTGCTTCTTGTGAGGCCCGCTATCTAGATGCGGGTTATTACAAATGTAAGGATAAGAAAATACTATTATGTGAGGATGAACCCACCCCGGTCACAAGTGATCCCTGGGCAAGCATGGATGATGCCTACATCCTCCCGATCCACCGATTGGAGGCCATGACCCCTGACATGGGGCAATGTATTGTTGTTTCGGGTACGCAAGGAAGGCATGTTCCCGTGTCCATGCGACGGCAGAAAATCACCTCGTACTCCTACATCAACCAGGCTCAGGTGATCCCGGAACCTCCTACCCTGTACGGTACCGGGACATCAAGATTATGACAACGGCGGTGCACCATACGTGTCTCTTCCACTGGGCTGGAATTAACCAACTCAGGCCGACACGTCACCACTGCTTTGATGTCATCAAACGTGGCCCCTTAGGCCGAAGGCCAGATACGATAGGGTCGACTGCCTTCATTGCTTTGGTCTCTATGGCAAGTGATTCCCCTGATATGATGACCACTGCTACCCGAGCCAACACCAGCTGCCCCTCAATATTTAATAGCCCAGAAGTATCTCCCGTCGCGGGAAACCCCCCCATGGGTGGAGAGGAAGACCTAGAGGATGCTCCCCCCGCCTTCGAGGAAGGCGTCTCTACCACGGTTGATGAACTGGTACAGGTGAACATTGGTAGCGAGGCAGATCCAAAACCCACATTGATCAGTGCAGCCATATCCCCCGAGGATCGGCAGCAGTACGTAGACTTCCTCAAACAACACCGTGATGTGTTTGCTTGGAGTTACAATGAGATGCCAGGACTAGATCCCCAGGTAGCCGTTCACCATCTAGGCCTCCCGGAAAAACATCATGGGTTTAAGCAGCCTCCCAGGAAGTTGCACCCTTCTCATGGTGCTATGGTTGAGGCCGAAGTTGACAAGTTTATCAAATCCAACTTCATTAAGAAATTCCAGTACCCCAAGTGTCTTGCCAACATTGTGCCGGTCAGGAAGAAGAATGGGCAAATCAGAGTTTTCATTGACTTCCGAGATCTTAATCACCACTTCCCAAAGGACGACTTCCCACTCCTGGTGACGGAGTTATTGATTGATGCCACGGCCGGGTTCCAAGATCTCTCTTTCATGGATGGGTATTCCGGTTACAACCAGATCCGGATGGCCCCTGAAGATGAGGAGTCCACTACCTTCAGGGCTCCCCAAGGTACCTTTTCCTACCAGGTTATGCCATTCAGTTTGAAAAATGCAGGTGCCACTATTCAGAGGGCCATGCATCGCATATTCAAGCCGATTCCCGGGACATTGGTAGAATTCTACTTAGATGACCTCATAGTCAAATCATGTCAGCACCAGGACCATCTCATAGACCTCGAGAAAGTGTTCAGTTTCCTCCATTCCCGTCACCTGAAGATGAACCCGTTGATGTGTGCCTTCGGGGTCACCTCTGGGAAGTTTCTGGGCTTTGTTGTCAGATACCGAGGTATCTATATCGACCCGGAGAAGATCAAGACCATTAGCCAAATGCCTCCCCCGAGCAACATTAAGGAACTTCGAGGCCTTCACATCCACTTAGCCTATATACGCCGATTCATCGCGAATATGACCGGCAAGTGTAAGCCCTTTTTCCAGCTCATGAAGAAAGGCGCCGCCTACGAATGGGATGAGGAGTGTCGGACCGCCATCGAGGAAATCAAGCAGTATCTGCTCCAACATCCGATCTTGATGCCACCAGTCTCCGGAAAGCCGCTGGTCCTTTACGTGACCGCCCTGGAATGATCCCTCGTTGCACTGCTCACCCAGAAGAATAATGAGGGTACTGAGAAAAGTCTCTAATATCTCAGCCCCATGCTTCTCGATACGGAAGCCAGATACTCCCCTATCGAAAAGAGCTGCCTTGCGCTTGTCTTCGCTGTCCATAAGTTGCGACATTACCTGTAGCACCATGAGGTGCAATTGGTATCCCGGGTAGACCCACTGAAGTACATCCTGAACCTCCCCATGCTGACTGGCCGACTAGCACGTTGGGCGGTGATTCTCCAGAAGTTTGATATCAGGTTCGTACCTCAGAAGGCCATTAAGGGACATGCGTTGGCAGATTTTTAGCTGCCCATCCAACCTCCGTGGATCAATCCATGGACCTTGATTTTCTTGATGAGACGATCCTATCAGTCGATCATGTCGGCCCGTGTTGGAAAATTCATTTCGACGGCGCCTCCCGGAGCCCCACCGGTAGGAGGCTCAACGATCCCAAGCTCAACAGAGTGGGTCTGGGTATTGTCTTAATTACCCTGGCGCAAGCCGTCCTGCCATACTCGTTCCTGTTGTCAAAAGGCTGTACGAACAATGAGGCAGAGTACCAGGATCACATCACCGGCCTCGAGTTGGCCCTTGGGATCCAGGTGCCCCATCTACATGTGAAAGGATATTTCGAGCTGGTAATCAAACAGGTTAATGGTGACTACGTCGTCAGGAAGCCAGATCTTGTATCGTTGCTAGAGTACACCCTCCGCCTAATGGCCCAGTTCTCTTCTTGACCAGAGGTTACCCATGTCCCACGGTCACAGAACGGTCAAGTAGACGCCTTGCCTGGTTTAGTCACGTCGCTCACAGAACCCGAGCAAGATGATTTGATCATACATGTGGCACACTGAAGAGTCATTTCCCCCGTCACCCAAGAGGACAATGATGGCCTGTGGGTAAGTCATCTCACCACCGGACCCTCCACGTCAGGGGTCCCGGGTTCGTTAGACGTAGAGGTTGAAGCCACTCCCGACTGGAGGGCACCTTTTGTCGAGTATCTCTAAAATGGTCACCTCCCGGACGACCGGGTTGAGCGCGAGCGAATTCGACGTCGCGCGCTGCAATTTACCCTCCAGATTGGCCCCAGTCTTGAACCGATCCTTTATAAGCGGAGTTTTGATGGTATCCTCCTCCGTTGCATCCAAGGAGTAGAGATACCTCAAGTTATGCATAAGGTTCACGCCAGTTCCTGTGGCGCCCATCAAGCTGGGCCGAAGCTGTCCCATCAAATCCGGAGGTTGGGGTACTTCTGGCTCTCTATGATCCACGATTGTATTGGGTATGCCAAGAGATGCCACACGTGCCAAGTTCGCACCAACTTCCTGCATCAGCCGCCGGAGCCCCTCCACCCCACCAAGTACTCTTGGCCATTTGCGGTATGGGGACTTGATGTAGTGGGACCATTTCCACCGGAAACAGCCCGCCAGTATAGGTTCATCCTAACTGCTATAGATTTCTTCTCCAAGTGGGCAGAGGCAGTTCCACTCAAAGAGGTTAAGGCCCGTTCCATCGTTGACTTTGTGATCTCCAATATTATTCACCAGTTTGGGGTCCCTCACGTTCTCCTCACTAATAACGGCACCAACTTCCAAGCGGCTGAACTGAAGAAATTGTACGCCAAGTACGACATCCGTTCGAACCATACCTCCCACTACCATGCGCATGCAAACGGAAAGATCGAGGTGTTCAAAAAAACCCTCTCTAAAATTCTGCAAAAGATGGTTGGTCAGAGCAAGAAAAGTTGGCCTGACAAGCTCCCCAACGCCCTCTGGGATTACCGGACGATGACTCGTAACACTACCTAGGTGACCCCATATTCCCTGGGGTATGGAGCTGACACCGTCCTACCCATTGAGATCCAGCTTCCATAGTTACGCACTGCATTTTATGATCACCAGACATCAGATGAGGTAGCCTAAATCTATCTAGCTGAATTAGAAGCATTGGACGAGAACCGGCTTCGTGCCCCGCACAATCTGGAAAGGCATCAGGATAAGATAGTGAGGGCCTTCAACAAGAAGGTTTGTCTCTGCTCTTTTCTACAGGGAGACCTGGTACTGGCCCTTCGAGCACCATTGATTCCCGGTAGGAAACCGCCCAAATTAGAACCCAAATGGGAAGGGCCTTATATCATCCATAAGGTTTACCCCAATGGACCATACTCCTTGGTGACCACGGATGGAGAACGTATAAACCCTCCCACCAATGCCAAATTCCTCATGCAATACTTTGCCTAGGGCAAATGGGTCCTGCACGACCCTAAACTGTAAAAAGGTCCCGCATGACTTTAAACATCAAGTTATGGTCCCGCACGACCATAAACTGCATCTTCGTCCTGCAAGAAGATAAACTGCAAAACGGTCTGAGGTCTATGACTTTAAAATAATATCTCCCACCGTCCTTACTGCAAGACGTTAAACTGCAAGTCAGTCAGGCCTTCCTGACCGAGGCTCAGCCTCAGGCCCCTTGGCCTCCTTGGGCCCATGGCCCCCCGTCTTCACCGCGAGACGTTAAACCGCAAGCTGGTCAGGTCTCCCTGACCGCGGTCCGGCCTCAGGCCCCTCAGTTTTCCCCGACTTACCCTCTTGCGGGATTGTACGGTATGGTGTGAGATTATTTCCTCATTCACGTCGGATTACTTGTCGTACCTTACATATCCCCAAATGAGATACCTCCTCATCCCGCATGACATTAAACTACATTTCAAGAACTACGTGTGGCTTGATTCCCATTTTGATGGGATACGTAGGAATGCTCAGACGCCTCGTCTTGAGCCCAGCCCCAAGCTTTTCTCCTCCACTATCCCCCCTGGGAATAGTTTCCTTGGAGGATCCTTGTGTAGAAGGGGGTAGGCTTTCTTAGCCCCGCTCATACGACCCCACTCACACAAGGATTGTAAGGGTCACACCATGTGCCCACTCCCGTTCTTCTATCCTCCCACGTCCTCAACGCACGACGCTAAACTGCATGGCCTTCAAGAACTATGTATGGCTTGATTTCCATCCTAATGGAATACGTAGGAATGCCTGGATATTTCGTCCGTTGGCCTAGCCCAAAAGCCAAAATCTTCCCCTCAGGTCAAGACATGGCAGGGTGCACACTTTTTCCCCAACTCACATCGAGCAAGCCTCGACCTGGCTGCACATCCCCCCTGGAGATGTTTGCCTCTTTCATGGATGGATACAGATATGCTTCACCCACTCCTTGACTGGGATGCAATCATTTTTCACATCCAGAGGGACCCCCAAGAATGCCCTGGATACTACGCCCAAGGGCTCTCCTACCGATACGGGCCAACGCCCCCGAGGGTTTTCAAGCAACAAGCCGATACAAGTCCTGCGTTGCAAATTTGGTCAGCAGTCGACGCTCATTTGTTGCTCCCATATCGGGTCACCATGGGAACGCTGTGTTTCAAACATGGTCAACACCCCCCTGGATCTTCGGGTCCACCCAGAGATATCCTAGACATCGAGTGCAGTGATTCATTCTACCCCATCCCGAAGTGACAAATTTCTTCCCGGGTGGTGCTAGTGATCGGGCCCACGGACCCGATTCCCCATAGGGGTGTACGGTGTGGTGTGGGACTACGTCCTCATTCACATCGGGATAATGTACCACGCCATATGCCTCCCCTTACGAGGCCCAGCCTCAGGCCCCTTGGCCTCCTTGGGTCCCCCGGCCCCCGTCCTCATGTAAGACATTAAACTACAGATTAGCCAGGCCTTACTGACTGATGCCTGACCTTATGCCTCTTGGCCTCCTCGGTTCCCCGACCCTCATCCTCACTGCAAGACGATAAACTGGAAGCAGGTCAGGCCTTCCTGACCAATGCCTAACCATCAGGCCCCTTGGCCTTTCTAGGCCCCAGCCCAGGTCCTCTCTTATAGGATTGTATGGTGTGGTGTGAGGTTATTTTCTCATTCATGTCGGTCTCGTAATAACCGCACCATGTATCTCTCCTTCCGGAGTTGTTTCGTCAACCCCTATTTGGCAGTTCGCCAATGTGCCTAAGAGTACTCTGGTTTATTACCTGGAATGCGAAGCTTTACTCAGACACGTCCGCACCCGCTTTCCAGGATTTTTGTATCCCTGCGTCAGGGCTGCCATCATCTTTCACACCTGGAGGGACCCCAAGAACGGTCTGAACACTATGCCCAAGGGCTCTCCTACCATTACGGGCCAATGCCCCCGAGGGTGTCAGAAAACAAATCGATAAAATCATGCGTTGCGAATATGGTCAGCGGTCGATGCTCGTTTGTTGTTCCAACCTTAGGCTAACGCGATATGGATGCTGTGTTTCCACTATGGTTAACGATTTTCCTTTATCGCCACGCCAACCCACTAAGCCCGAAATTTCGGGTACACAATTCACACCCTTCATCACTTCATCATGTCAAGTAGAGTCCCGGAACTCTGGGTAATTTTCCTCCATGCACGTCCGCGCATTGGGGGAACAAGCCACGTCAATGGTGTCCTTCAGGGCTCTCTGCCGACTACCCTTTGATGGACGCCCCAAGTATTGCATTAAGGATTTCCACCCCTTGTTTCCCACAACGAGTTTAACTCACGTGGGCTTAGGGATTGGGTTGACATCTATGCTTTCTCAGGAAGTTGTCACCATCCACGGTCCGAGATCTAAGACCATAAACTAAGATTCTCATCTGGAACTACGTTCAGCTTGATTCCCATCTTAATGGGATACATAGGAATGCCCAAACCCCTTGTCTTTGGGTCCAGCTTGAGTTCAGCAAATTCACCTCTCAGGTCCCACCTTCAGGACCTTGACTACGGGACTGCGTGGCGTAGTGCGGGACTATGTCCTCACTCCCGTTGGGTTTGCAATAGCTGCACCACGTCCACCCCCGTTCTGAGAGTTTTCCCTCATATTCCTTGTCCCACAAGACATTAAAAGGCACCCTTCAGAACTACGTGTGGCTTGATTCCCATCCTCATGGGATACGTAGGACCACCTGAATGTCCAAACTTCGGGCCCATCCCCACCTCTTAGAGATCTCATGATCTCTCTGTCACCTAGGCCACTTGGCCTATCCCTCTCCAGGAGGGGGATATGTAGGTTTGATACAAGGTTTTGGGCACCATGCCCCCTTCTCCCGGGAACCCTCCATCTCTTGGTTACCCTCAAGTTGAGTCTCTTGACCCCTTGCAGGGGTTCACCCATGTGTTAAGAGTACTCTGGTCTAGGACCAAGAGTTTCAGATTCAACTTGATCAAGTTCCTTCCACTTGTCAAGCTTCGTCTTCCCCTCCATTCGGGCTTCCATTACCTTTCACTCCCAGAGGGACCCCCAATAACGGCCTGGATACAATGCCCAAGGGCTCTCCTACCGTTACGGGCCAACGCCCTGAGGGTTTTCAGACAAAAAATTGATACAAATCCTGTGTTGCGAACATGGTCAGCGGTCGATGCTCATTTGTTTGTCCCCATTTCAGGCTAATGAGACAGGATGCTGTGTTGCGAACATAGTCAACAGTAATCCTTTTTCGTTATGCCAGCCCTTCCTGGCCTTGAATGTTGGATACATGATTCACATTATGTCCCACCCCATCGTGTCCAGGTGGAATCTCGACACTCCTGGAGCTACCCCTCAGTGAACATTTGCATATCAGGGGGACAAAGCTGCAATACGACGTCCTTCAGGGCTCCCCTGGTCCGAGATCTAAGACCATAAACTATAATCTCCTCAGAACTATGTTCAGCTTGATTCCCATCCTCATGGGATACGTAGGACCGCCCAAAAATCTTGTTTTCGGGTCCAGCTCATTTGGGAGCTAATCTCTCCCCCTTCACCTCTCACCTCTATATAGGCCCCTCGGACTAAGGTCTCCCTCTCCGAATGGCGTACAATGTGATGTGGGATCATGTCTCCATCAATTGTGTTGTATAACACTAAGAACGTTCCCCACCTAGAATTTTCTCTACTACGTCTGTGTTGCATGACAATAAATGCATGCTTGGTCCTATCATACGACCCTGAACTGTGACATTATCGTCCTGGCCGCACGACGAAAAACGGAACTGCATTGTGGTGACCTCGTTGTAGAGAACATCACGTTGGGTATTGGTCACGTGCCATGCCATTTGTCAACGCCCTTCACGACTTGATCCTTGTGGCGACATCACGTCCTACTATTTTACGCCTGTCACTTCACAAAAGAAAAAAAACATTCACCTTAAAGAACAAACAAGATTTTTCAAATTCCGCTTCTTTTAGTGCAAGAGCCACGCCCACAATCCCCTTTTCCCCTGGCACTGGTATCATACCATGTCACCATCAAGAACTACGTGTGGCTTGATTCTCATCCTCACGAGATACGTAGGAGCACCCAGGAACTTACCTGTGGGCCAAGCCTAACCTTCGTGTTCGGTCCCTCGACTCGAGCATTTCCCTAGAGAAAGCATGGTAAGTAGGGATTAGGTCCTCATTCAAGTCGAGTTTTGTAACCACCTTTCCATGTATCCCCTGCTCCCCTTACCCATCCATGGTCCGAATTCTATGACCCTAAACTAAGATCTCCATATGGGAAAGGAATCTGCTCCCCCTATCTAATACGTCTCGTTGTCGTATTCCGATGTGTTTCGACAAAGAACCCGAAGTGTGGGATTTTCATAGGGACATCCTCCTAGTCCCATGACCAAGCTTCGTGAGCTCGCTATTTGGATCCTCATCCTCTTCCACATCCAAAAGGACCCTCAGACGACGTGGATACTAGGCTTAAGGGCTCTCCATGAATGCTGGACCTAAGGGCCCTCTAATCATTTCGGGCCAACGTCCCTAAAGATATTTGACAACATTTGTGACATGGTACCATTTTTCGAACATGGTCAACATTCGACCCTCATTTGTTTGTCCCCATTCTAGGATAACGTGATATGGATGATGGGTTTTCCGCCATGGTCAACAGTTATCCCCCATCGTCACGCCGCCATCATCGTGATCTGAATCTCGAGCGCCATGATTCACACATATCCACATCCTCATGTTCAAGTGGAATTCCATCATACTCGGATCATTCTCTTTGTGCATCTGGTGCACTAAATGATCATGTTAGTTTTATTGGGCCAGTATTCACCGAGCGTCCCTTTGCCCTAACCTGCCCCTTTTTGTGTCGGGAAATTCCTACCACCACTGCTTGTTTCCCACACCGAGCACGACTCACGTGGGCTTAGTAGTTTTGGCGGGATGTGTACCAACATAGTCGGGTTGCTCCTCGTCCCGCATGACATTAAACTGTGCTTCTAGAACTACGTATGGCTTGATTCCCATCCTCATGGGGTACATAAGAACGCCCGACCACTCTGCTTCGGGCCCAGCCTAATCATCACTCTTGGTCCCTCCACCTGAAGAGTTTCCTCCGGGGGTACGTGGTGTGATGTGGGAATACGTCCTCTTTCACGTCGGTTTCATATCTACTGCACCACATGCTCCCTGGGATCTTCCCTTTTATTCCACGTCCTATCGTATGACGTTAAACTACATGAGTTCATGTGTCCTCAACACATGATTCCCATCCTTATGGGATACATAGAGACACCCAGGAATTTCGCCTCAGGTCCAGCCCCAGGAAATGCAAAATCATGTTCCTCCCCATTTCTGGCCCTCTGGCCTGACTGCTCGGGGAAAACTATGTAGCTAAAATTTTGCCCTGAAAAAGTTCAGGATGCCCAAAGATCCCATTGGGAAGCAGCAAGCCCCCTCTCTAGAGAGGCCATGTCCCAAAGAAGGAATGATCCATGATCAGACCAATGTGCCCATATGGCGTACTCCCACCACGGTGGTGTAATTACATAAGTGTTGGATTATGTTCAGAAAAACCATCACTCCATATTCCACGCTTTGTGTGCCCCTTATTCGGACCCTCGTCCTCTTTCATATCTAAAGAAACCCCTTAACAGCCTGGTCTCGTGCCACATCGGCTCACCTACCGTCCTGGGCCAACGTTCCGGAAGACTGGTCATGTTTGGAAGGACCCCCTAATAGTATGGATGTTTGACCTATGGTCCGCCAACAATCCTAGGCCAACATCCCGAAGGATTGATCGATAACATTTGTGACATGGTCCCATGTTTCGAACATAGTCAACGGTTGACCCTCATTTGTAGTCCCCATTACAGGCTAACTCAGTAAGGATACCGCTTCTCCTCAAAGGTTAATGGTTGTCCCTTATTGTCACGTCATCCCCACAGTGATCCGAATCTTGGGTATCGTGGTTCACACATCCCATTTTCATCTGTTTGGACCAATTTCAGCGCCCCTGGCGTTGCCCCGTTCGTGCATAAGAGCACACTGAAGAAACGGTAATTCGGCTGTATTGAAAGTTCCTTCTCCGATCAAGCCTCTCCCGTCTTTCAGAAATCCGGACTGGTAATCCAAATACCAGAAGCCCGGAGCATGGTCCCCACTCTTATGTTAGGTGGGATGAGAGGGAAACTATCTCCTGTATCTCACATCGGGCTCGACCCATGTGGGCTTGGAGAATTGTTTCCGAACGTCCCACAAACATTGTAGGGATGTAATAAGGCGATTCAAACAGAGGAAATCGTGCGCGCTACAGCAGTCAAAACAATGAAAGAAAAATTGAAGTACGAAAGATCCAATAAAAGGTTTTTGGTTTGTTACAATACCCGGGGGTCGACCTCCCCCATGGACAGGTTGACCCTGTCAAAAGAGCGTTGCAGCTCTGCCACTCGTTAGCCTTGGATTTGGCCCTCTCTACGCCAGCTTGAACTGCAGCCGTCTTTCCAGAGGCCTGCCTCATACGCTCTTCTGCCTCTGCCAGCTGGGCCTTCAACCGTGAGATCAGCTCAGATTGTGCATTAAGAGTGGCTGAAAGCTCATCTGCCCGGGTCTGCATCTGTTGGACCTCGCCTTCAGCCTCCTGGAGCTTCTTGATGTTGGTCGCCTTCTTCCGCTGCTTGCTCACGCTGAGACCATGATCATGCTCCCGGATCTTCTCAGCCATAAGATCTCAGATGAGTGAATGAGTACGTTGAGAATCCACTCCCCCAGCACACAGTTCGTGCAACCGCGAGCGGATTCTCTCCACTTTGACCAGCCATTGATCCTGGGGGTGTCCTTGATATAGCGTGTGATCAACTTCCACGACCGGCGGCGGACTATGCTACTGTCTTCCTCGTCGGAGGCCTTTTCGTCCTAGTCTGCGCGATTGGCAGGCTCGTATGCTGGATACACCCACAGGAAATCCTCGGCAGGATCAACATCTGGCATTGATTTCAGAACAACCCTTGGCGCCGAAGCAGGCGTGACAAGACTGGGACCGACCGGTTGATCCTCTTCCTCGGAGTCCACCTCAATGACTTCGGGTGCGACCCTACTAGTGGTCCCGCCAGTGATGATGTGCGTCGCAGCTTGAGGAGATGGGGGGACTATCGCCACCATCACCGACATGCCCCTAGGAGGGACGCCACTAGACATCCCGACCAGTCTTGCCGCAGCATCCCATGCCAGTCGGAGAACTGTACGACAGAGAGGTACATAAACGTTAGTTGGCAGGCATAGTCTACATATGGCGACAGGGGACCGGTAGAGGAGACTTATAGAGATCAACCTCCTGGAACTGTTCTTGAGCCGGTACTGACGGGACCCCACGGCGAGGCCCTCCGTATACTGATGGAAGGTCCGGAGATTCCGCAGGAGCCACCTCGGGTGCTCTGGTCCCACCAGACGCAAAACTGGACGCAGCCATAGGCGCGGGTTCTGAAGGTCCCGCATCATCACCCGCCAAGGGGCGAGAACGAGGCCTGCGAACAAGTTCCTACTGCATGGCTCAAACATCAGTGAGAAGTCCACAGTGACCCAAGAACAGATTGTAAGGAAAGAAGTGTGGAATGCTACCTCGAGAGCCTCCGTGAAATCGTCGGAATCTGAGCCTTGATCTCCGACCTCGCCTTCCTCCAACGGGCTCCCTCCTCTGGCCTCATCCTCCCGAGAGGAGTCCTCTGATTCTTCTGTAAGGGGGAAGCGCTCCCTCAAATCGGCAGCTGATAACTGTGGGGGGACTGTTTGATTCAGCAGTACCCTCACCTGGTCTATAATTGGACGAGGGACACCACTGGAGTGAACGTAATCCTCCAGCTCGTCCAGGTATTGCTCTGCCTCTGCCAGAGATGCCATTGAATCCAGCCCAGACTAGGCCTATGCCCGATAATTCCATCCCGAGGCGATTCAGGTGAGCCCATATCTCGGGTGGGCTGAGGAATTGCCGATTGACATCCCAAATGTCCCAAGCTTCCGGGAAGACAACATCCTTTACCATGTCGATATGATGCAGCCGCTTCCCCGGAGCCTGAGTGGATATCCTACAAAATCCCCTTGGTGGCTGCCCCTCTGGATGGCCTTACTCTTCAGGAATCACCTGACCCACCGTTGCTTCCATACCCTCGGCCGGTGCGGGTCTCGCCGCCATGGCAGCCCCGCTACCGCGAGCGGCCCTAGCTTCCCTCCGACTCCGACCTCGGGATAGGGGAGGTCCACCGTCACCGACTCGAATAGTGGGTGCTTCAGCATCTCCCCCGGGTAAGCAGCCTCCCAACTAATGGAATACTCCCTCACCAATCCGAAAGCGGCGGTGGATGGAGGCAATGCAATCCGCATCTTCCCATCTTCCCGTGTGAACATGAGCCAAAGTTGCCTCATCACACATAGTTACTCCTCATGACGCACCTCCCAGTAGACCTGCGGGGTCAGCCGCTGGAGGCACCGGAACTGCCTCGCAAACTGATGCGGGGTGTATGGTTCGTAGAGTGGCTCACGATCTATATGTTCCACCAACACCCCACCTCGAAAGGCTAGGAGGTAAGCCCGATGTTCTTCCATTCCCCGCCTGTCATCAGTAAGTATCCCCGTCGGCAATGGGAAGGGGTGGAAATTAAACTCATCCGCCCTCCACACCCGATTCAGCACCATCGGCACAGCTAGTTTGAATGGGATGCTCCCGACCGCGTTCAGGATGGAGGGGCGGAAGTTCGATCCCGGCAGCGGAATGGGGTTTGGATACTTGTAAATCCCCCTGATGTGCGCTGCGATCCACCCATACAGGAAGTGGAAGGGCCCACATATCCTCAGTGGCTTCTTGCCCTCGCAAATGTGCAGCATCATTCTGTACAATTTGGAGAGCATTGGAATCCCCAGATTGATCCGCTGCCCCATGTCCAACATGGACTCCATAATAAATGAGTTGGGCCGCACCCCCATGCTTGTATCCCTCACCGGTAGGATCCTACCGCAGATGAGAGCCGCGATGAACGCTTCCAGCCTAACTATCGGCTGTTGTTCAGTGCTGACACTGGAACCCCAAGTCTTCCATTGGCTGTCCTCCATGACCCGCCAATACGAGTGCCCCTTGCCTCGTTGGGCCGCCCTCGGACAAGTTCGAGGCCTCGGAGAGAAATCTCGATTCTCTGAGAAATTTAGGAAGCATTTGAACCATCTCCTAAAGTGGACATCCCTCAATGCCTTCTTGTCCTCTCCAGGGACGAGTTCCATTAGCGCTGACGCCATTCACGGCATTTTCTCTGTATCCTCCCACGCGCTGATGACGGGGAGGAACTCATCATACATGGCCCCCAAGATCGGAACCCCAAAAATCTGATGGACATCCCACAGGCTGATGCCCACCTCCCCGTGATGCAGGTGAAAGGTATTGTTCCTAGACGACCATCTGCTCAGCAATTCCGGCATCAGTTGCTTCGGTTGGTAAATGTGGAATTGGGAGGCCCATGCCGCCTCATACAACCCCACTCTCCTCAGCTCAGCCCCGAACTCCTCGCATGAGGCACCTACCCAGTAGGCCCAGGCCCAGTCATCAGTGAAGTTGCCACCCTGGCGCAGGTCCCACTCATCAGACCATCCCTTCTTCGAATCCTACAAAGACTCCTTCAGCATGGTACGGTAGAGAGGAGGGGACGTCTCCGGTTGCAGTGGCCTCCCATCAATATTGTTCACATGGTTGTAGAGACAGTCAACGGTGACGGGTGTGAAGTCCTCCCGTGCGTGACTATCGGCCGCCCTGAACCATTGGTGCTCGCATGGTGTACTCCTGAACCAGCAAGCCGGTTCGTCCCTACTCACCTCAGGGATGAAGATGTCATCCCTCAACCCGAAGCCGTACAATGGCAGCTTCTTGCACTGCGGATAATCCGTCGGACCCTCCGATAACAGATCTGTCAAAGAAGTGTTGTCCGAATGGCTTCGGATCATCTCCCCAAGCCCTGGTCAGTTGGCCATCTCATCCCGATGGGCAGCATCTGCAAGCACCCCCAATACAGCCTCTTGATGGGCCATTTCGATTCCGGCCCTTGGAATGGAATTTTTTAAGAACGGATCGCGAAGATGGATTGCGAAGCTGGATCGCGAAGCTAGATCACGATGGTCGGTCGCGAGACCAAGCAACGAAGTCTGACCCAGGCCGACAAGCAGAAGTTCGCTTGGCGCGGACGCGGAGTCGGAGACCGGCGGTTCGCCGTGAAGCTCGATTCGCGGAGGGCTGTCATGGAGTACGCGGAGCTTCGCGAAGTCAAGAGCACAACAAGACAAGGAAGTCGCATGAAGACAAAAGTGGTCGACCCCCTATTTATAGGTGGAGACCCCGGAGCATCGCGATGCACCTCACCCACGTGGAGCATTGCGGCGCGTCTGGATCCGTGTCCCCGGTCAGCACCGCGGGCCCCCTTCACGAAGCTGCATCACGAACTGCCGACAATTTTGGCGATTTTCCCTCAGACTTCGACCCTTCACCCTCCGCGGCTCCAAGTCTGAGGGGGGGAATATTTTGGCCCCAAAATATTGCACGAAAGGAAGGGACGAAAAAGAAGGCTGGCACGCTGCCTCGCGAAGCACCGTCACGAAGCACCGGTGCGAAGCGCCCCGATCAGCGCGGTCTCGCGAAGCTCCAGAGATGGTAACTCTCCACAAACTCATTTGACGTTCGCAAGCCCGCCACAAAGCTCTAGAGGCGGTAACTCTCCACGAACGCATTTGACGTTCGCGAGCCCACTACGAAGATCTAGAGGCGGTAACTCTCCATGAAAGCATTTGACGTTCCCGAGCCTGCCGCGAAGCTCCAGAGGCGGTGACTCTCCACAAATGTCGTTGAAATTCGCGAGCGCGCCGCGAAGCACCTGAGGCGGCGCGCGAGTTCTGCTTCGTGGCAGCCCTTTCTTATAAATACCGGGCTCCCCCTGAGTCCAGGGGGCAGACAATCCGACCTTTCGGCTTCTCCTCTCCCGAATCGTGAAGCACCCTTTCCCCCCAGGAATCATGAGCTCCATGAGGTACTTCAACTTCTTGAGACGCCTTTTCTTGGTCTTGTTTTGACCCCCTCTTCCGAGAGGGATGCCCTTCACGAAGCTCAAGGGCATTCTCGAAGGAAGGGGATTCCCAAGGGAAGCTGGGCAGCCGCGGAGCACTTATGCTTCGCGAAACACCCAACATGTGCTAGTGATCCCTATGCTAAGGCAGGATCACCACACATCATGAAACACACTGCTTCGTAGCACCTTGCTTTGCGAGGAACCTCTTCATCGCAAGGCAGTTCTCCGTGAGTACTGTTCCACTTTGCGAAGCACCCTCCACTCACACCTATGCCCCATTCTAAGGCCAAGGTACTTTGCTTCGCGAAGCACACTCCTTTGCTTGGCAATTCCTCTTCCCGTGCGACCCTCCAGGTTTGGACGATGTAATTTCAAAGTCCCATGGACAATACCACTCGTATCGTTGCTTAGCCTAATGCTTCTTCGCATAGGCATGCTAACGGCTATTTCTTCTTCGCATATCCACGCTAACGTGGACCCCTCGATGGTTCGCTCTACAACCCCCCTTGACCACGGACTTACTGGTACCTTCCCTTCCCCACGAACCAGAGGGTACCGGTTATGTAAGTCCTAGGGGTGCAGAGTGAACCCACCTCGTCCGAGCTGCAAGACGTTAAACTACCAAGCATCACGTCCTCAACACATGAAATTAAACTGTGACCCGAACTCGTTCCTCTCACGAAGGGTCCCCCCAGCTCGAACATTATTTACACCACTCATCTCCACAGGAATGGAATCACCCATCCACAAGGGATGATATACTCCTTATTGGAGTGGCGTATGTTCATAGGAGAAGGGCGACCCTAGTTCCCCAACGGATGGCTACAACCCTGCATCTCCGTACTTCCCCACTACCATGTTCAGTGGAGGGCGTGATTGGGAACGAGGCACCCCCCATTCTTTTGCTGCGCTTTGCCGCACCTCGGGCCTCCATCTTGGAGTTTGTCCCAGCACCATGGGCAGCCTAATGCGTAAGCCCCTCTTCGCTTCTCACAGACACATCCTTCGCGACGTGATCGTCAGGGCCATGCAACCTCTTCTTTCTCACACCGAGCATGACTCACGTGGGCTTAGAGTGAGCACCGACCATGAACCCCACCCTAAGCGAACTACGAGGACTTTGATCCACGTCATGGCGTGGTATGTAGGAAGCCTCCATGAGGTTCAAGCCGCATTACTCAGTCGCTCATTAACGTTCAGTTTTGCCCTCGTCCAGCATGACGTTAAACTGTATGCCCCTTGTCCCGCATGACATTAAACTGCACACCCATTTGAACTACGAGGTCTTTGATCCATGTCAAGGCATGGTATGTAGGAAGCCTCCACGAGGTTCAAGCCCACTCATCATCCAACTCACGTCGAGTTCTACCTGCATCCCGCACGACGTCAAACTGCAATTCCAGTCCAACGGCAAGCCGTCGTGACCAACCCGAACTACGAGGACTTTGATCCACGTCAAGGGATGGTACGTAGGATGCCTCTACGAGGTTCAAACCCACCATCTGGTCATTTCGACCTCATTCACGTCGTTTCACCCCCGTCCCGCATGATGTTAAACTATATTCCACAATTTGAACTATGGGGACTTTGATCCATGTCAAGGCATGGTACGTAGGAAGCCTCCACGATGTTCAAGCCCATCTCCCATCGGACCAAGGTCCCTCATTTACATTGGTTTGCCGACACCCATCTCCCATCGGACCAAGGTCCATCATTTACGTCAGTTTTCTGAAACCCCTCGCCCATCGTTTATTCACATCAAGGTTCATTCTCGTCCAATATGACTTTAAACTACATTCCAGTCCGACGACAATCTGTTGCGACCATTCCGAACTATGAGGACTTTGATCCATGTCAAGGCATGGTATTTAGGAAACCTTCACAAGGTTCAAGCCCACCACTAGTGGACCCCCAGGTCTATTTTCACGTCGGTTCACCGATAACACCCTTATGAACTACGAGGTTTTTGATCCATGTCAAGGCATGGTACGTAGGAATCCTCCCTGAGGTTCAAGCCCATCCCTCATCGAACTAAGGTCCACCTTCACGTCGGTTCACTGCCGATGCCCATCGGACCAAGGTCCACCCTCATGTTGGTTCACAGCGACCCATGGGCTGGCCTCGGTATCAGCATCCCTTCAAGGTAAATCCCTCGATCCGATCTATTCTAACTAATGCTCTGATCGGGCTGATCCGTCTCCGCTGGACGTTAAACCCGTGGCGTACCCTATATTAAACACGGGAAGCTGAGGAAAACCTCAGATGCGTGTCTATGACATAGAATTCCCCACGCTCGATGTGGGATGCCTCAAGCTTCCATGCCATCGAGAAGCCCTGTGACGAGGGATACTAGACAGACATGCCAGGTTCCCCAGCATCCAGACACGCTACTGGTGCCTCAACGTGACTACTCCCCCGACGAAAGGTTGCTGCCCTGACCGGACCCTTTGGAATGTCCCGACAGAATCATTGTAATTAACCGGCGTCCATGGAAACATGGCACTGGGAAGAGTTTCACGAACTACGTATTAAATCTATGAGGGAGACCCGGACTAAGTGATGAGTTCTGAGGAGGAATCCACAGAAGGAAAAACCGACATCCCATCATCCCGTTTCGATCAAGGAGCAGACGTCCCTGAATAAGGAGAGAATGTCGCCCACCTTTGGAAAGCGACAATTCGGGGCAACAAGCGTAGCGCGTCCTCCTCCACGGATGGACAGATGCGCGCGCCCCGGCGAAACCGTCGGAAACAAGACTGTAAGAAAAATTTCAAAGGGCTAAAAAATTGATCGAAATATTAAAATATTTATTTATCAAATAAATTTTTATTTTAATTACAAAGTTAATTTCATAAAATGGATCTTTGTTTTGGGATCTAATACCAAAAAATTATTAGTGATATTTTTTTATCTTTCAAAAATTCTTTAATTTTTGGTGAATTGTGGAGTACAAAAAAATAAATGATATTTATAATTATATGGTAAATATATGAATTTATTATGACATGTATGATGCATAAAACCACTAATTTAAATTAAAATTAACCATTTAATATCCCAAGAATCCATAAAATTTTTCTTCTTTATCCCTTGAAATAAACTAATGAATATAATATTAAAAAACAACATATCCTCCCCTTATTAATACCATAACTCAACACACCTTTTATTCACAACTTCTATAAATAAGAAAAATAAAAATTTATGTCTAATTCAGTTAAAAATACTATATAACATTTCATATTTTGTATTGTTTAATCTAAAAACCATTCCATGGATTATTATAGGGTAGCCTAAAAGGAGACAATCAAATGGAGTTATAAACAATAAACACAATTTGTTTTCATTTTATTTATTTTCTAAAATCCCCATACATTCTCCATAAATATACACATAGTAACATTATAATAATAAAAATATTGATATTTTTTTAATATAGTTAAATATGAATCATATACCATCCGTTCTTTTTTTCAAAAATGAAAAAGTCGTCCACAATGTGGTTTGTTCACTGCCACCATGAACAACATACTTCACTTTTGTCCAAAAACATAAAGGATAGTTAATGAAATAATATTATATTTAAAAATGATTATTATAATTATATTATAAATATTTTGATGATATATAATGTTATAATATTAATTTAATTAAATAAAATAAATCTACTATGTGATGGTTAGAAAAATATCCTAAATGAACTAACCACGTCGAATCAATGTTTTTACTAATTGAATCATCCCTATATTAGAACACAAAATGATATTTTGAAATATTTAAATTTATTTATGGATATTAATACCATATCATTTCACATTTTTATCAGTATTCTTATTTCATGAGAACAACAATAATTGTCTATAAGTGTTCTGACCCTGGAACTGTGAATTAAAATACCTCAAAACAATGAAATTAATGATTATGTCAAATTAAAATGGTTACAAATAGACATAATATAATTATAGTAAATCAATTATAGATATAAAATTTTCTTAATTAAGTAATTAATGAATTTAATTTTCTTATACAAGTTACTATGATCATGTTTAGAATGATTTTGAAACCTAAGGCAAGGGATCTATCTAAACCACACTTTTTCATTATGTGAGGAAATTTCTCACTATAATTCACTCAATATATCTATGTTTTGTTATTAAGTTCTATTAAAATTTTTATATATGAGTTTTAAATATACAAATATCTTATTATCCCTTCAGTGATGGGGTAATATATGACTTATGTTCATTTCTCAAATGTCTTCTTTAAAATCAAACCCGATTAAGGGGGATTTTCTATCAATTACTTTTTTTGTATGGCTCAATTGAATAATTTATTTACATTAATTATTTCATTAAATAATTTAATATATTATGTATAACCATTATTTTTTACCTCATGTCTTCAAATAAAATTCAATACTTATTCATTCTCCAATGGTCGTTAACCGATTCATTAAAACACCAGTTTGAATATTCATTTCTATACCAAATTCTCCACAGTTTAACATGTTGTTTTTTAAATATAGACACCATATGTTGATAAATATGTTTATATAATAATATATTATAGAAAAATATATTTAATTCCTTCTTTTCATTAACATATTTATTAAATATTCTAGGACTACAATATGGGTAAGGATAATACATTCAATTTCTTTCCAGGGGAAATTTTTCTGTTTATGAGTTATTAATGATTTTTTTGTTATGGAATATATAAACATGTACATATTATTATGGGTGTTACTATATATTGATCCAAGGAATTTTATGATATTTGTTTCTTATGAGACTATCTGTTTGGGATTTGGGAGGAATCCTATTCCAATATGGGTCTCTGTCAATGATGGGATGTTGTCCTAGTAGTTATATTTGACTTATGTTTATGCCATGTTATATGATGATGCTACATTTGGAAACATCAATTATTTTAGGGAAATATTTTAATTACTTTATTCCACCATAGTATTATTCAAGATCCTTTCATTTTATGATATCATGTCATGTATTCTAACTCATATACAATGCATGGATATCGTTTTCAATCCAATACTGGGTTATTTAGGTCACCAAAATTCTATATATATGCCAAATGTTATCTTATTATGTTTTAGAATATTTATGGATTTTATGTTCTTATTATGGAGATTATAAAAATATATCTTATTTTAGTTTCATGTTACTGCTTTCCATATATAGTCTTCCAAAGGTTCTAGGACTTTCATTCCATGGGTTGTATTTATTTGACATTAAGGTGAAAAATAAAGTAAACTTTTTTAAAAAAGATATATTTAATTTAGTTAGTATAAATGTAATAATTTTTGGGGTATTATAAAAATAAAAATTTAGTATATAACCATATGAATAAGTCTAATTATATGATAATATCATTAAATTTTTCTCCAGTATATATTGAGTGGGTTTTAAGAAATTCCATCCCCTTTTGGATACTACATGTATATGTCACTATAAAATATTCTTACCAAGAGATAAAAAATTTTTAAAAAGAGGATTCTTTCTTTACTTTATGATCACCTAGTAACTGACAATTCAACCTTGTTACAGACATATTCTGAAACTTTGGAGGGATATGATTTGGAAAATTCCTAAGATCTTTACAAACCATTATGAAGGGCTTCAATATATTTTTATTTTAGAAATCCTTATAGGGAAAATTTACCTGGATAACCTATATTGAAACCTAGCGGATCATAAGTTAGTATATACGTTTAAATTATAATTTATTCCTTTTATGTTCATAGTTTCATAATCTACATAATTTTTATTTTGAGTATTTCATCCCTTTTTTCTATTTTATTTATGGGGGTAAATATGAGGAACAATGATGACAACCAAAATGATAGGAAATTTAATGTTTTACCTAATTATATTCCTAAACATAAGAGTGAGAGTATATAAATTACTTATAGTACTAGCTTAATGAATATATTAATGAATGATAACATGAATAATATTTACTGGTTCCTTCTCCTAAGAAAGAGAATGTTGTGGTCGAGTTATTTATAAGACTATGGAATCCTGACATTAGTTGATATTATGATACCCTCATAAAGGAAAAATAGATTAGCTCCTATGAAACAATATATTATATCATTCATTTATCTAAATAAGATTATGTTTTGCTGGTCTTTTATCAGATATGGGGGAAAAATGTTTAGTGGTGGACACGAATTAAGTACATGATGTACAAAGAGGAAATTGATTCCCGGGAATAGGAATGATTCAATAAAAATATCTTCAAAAAAATATTTTCCCCGAAACACATAATATTAAAATTCAGAGGTAGTTATTCAACTAATGAAAAATGAAGTGGAGTATATCAATATGTATTAGGGAAATTCCACAGTTAATGAGTAGTATATTTCTGGCATTTTCATCGTCACAAATATTATGGTAAAACATTTTTTTATTGGATTCAATTTGAGTCGACAAAAACATTAGACATTTGATACATTTATAGCTATGAAGATACATAACATTTTTTCATTAATGTTGAAATAGAGAGTGTTTAATCTTTGTAGTATCATGGGGAGGGATATAAAAAATATATATTAGAGTTTAATTTGGGAGAATCAACATATAAATCACATGGATGAATGAAATTCAAACTACCCATATGTAAAAATTGTGTGAAAAAGTTTCTTGGAAATTATATCAATAGAAATAGGAGATAAATAAAATTTTGAAAATAGTGGAATCATGATAATATTTATTTAAGATAGATGATGAAATCCACTATATTATAGAAGACAAAATGGTTTAGACGACCATGCATCATACAATAAATTTTTTCTACTAAAAACAACACAAACATTATAAAAACCAATTCTATAATCCTAGGGTTTTTAAAGACAATAAAATAAAATATCCTTTAAGTCTTAGAGAGAATGTAAGATCATATGCTACCAATATTACATAGGTGGAGCCAAAAAATGATGTGGTGATAGGTATACTGGTTATTAATTAATTATTTTTAACATATATTTTTATTATGGTTGTTAAAATTCATTCATATCATTAAAATTTAGTAAAACTATTCAAAGACCACCTTAATATATGTGGGATGATCTTAATGATAGAAAAAATAGAGATACTGTTTCATCCCATGTTAATAACTCCTCCCAATTAAATATTTGTAAAATTAACCTCACAAAAAATCATTTCATACTTCCATTAGTATAATTTAATGTAATATTGTGAAAGGATTCACCTTCCATATATAAAGATGAAATCAAATTATAGGTTAATGAGAGAAAAGTCATCCTATATCTATTAATCCTCATATTTTATAAATATTTATTATAGAGGATGAATTGAATTTGGAATTTTATTCCCATGTTTTGTATTATTAACTTATGAAAAAAATTATCATGATCAAATTATTAAGACAAATAAGAGAATCATGATTAAGGTCCATCCCACTTTGTTGGATTATAATGATGTATTCCCTAATGTATTTATATGTCCTCTTCATGACTGAAAGGTTGCGTTATTCAAAAAAACTTTTACATAGATCTCTTCTCATACCCAAGAATCCATATAGAATGGACACCATTGAGTTGTAAGTACTGAATATGTTTTGAGAAGATAATCTAGACAAGGGTTTTATATTCTCAACCATTATTGTTAGTTAGTCTTCTTTTTCAGGACGAATAATGGTTCAATGTGCCTTTTCATTGATTATCATGAACTGAACAACACCATGTTAATGAAAAATTATCCCATTCCATCGATAGATGACTTTTTCATACAACTATGTGGGGCCTTGTATTTTTCTGTGGTTGAATTTTATTTGGTATATAATCAATTTAAGATGAAGAATAATGATATTTCAAATATAATCTTTTAAAAAATTTATAGACAATAATATTTCATTGTAATGCCTTTTAGAATCAATATTTCTATATTAATATATATGGACATAAGGAATAGATTATATAGTGATTACCTTGAAATTTTTTGGATAGTCTTTATAAGGGATATAAAAATTTAATCCAAACGAAAGGATGACCATGAAGAGAATTTTAATATTGTGCTAAAGACATTGTGAAAGGACAACATATATTCAAAGAATATTTAATATTAGTTTTTTATGGAGGAAGTATCATTATTCGAGAATGTTATCGCAACAAAATAGATATTTTGGACACTTTTAAGAGAAAGGAAATCGTGGAGTAGCCGAAACTTATAACTATACTAAATATCTATCATTTACATGGAATATATGGGTATTATTTATGATTTGAGAGAACCAACATTAAATTTTGAAAACCTCTACCCATATGTTATTTTAAGTTAGTATTGTTTTTATGTACTAATGAATGTGAAATGAGATTCATGGAATTGAAAAGGAGTGTTATCACTACACTAGTACACACACTTCTCTTTAGTGGTGAAATTTTCATGATATTAAATGATCATTCAAATATTTTCTTGGGTTTCATAATGATGAAGAATGATAATATTATGGAACACTACTTAAGGTTTTTGAAATTCAATGAACAAACCTACACCAAACATGATCTCGAGTAGGCTGTAGTGACCTCCACATAGATGATTTTGTGGAAAAATATTTATACGGAGAAGTGTGAAAAACATATAGATAAAAAGAGCCTCAATTATATATTTAAAAAATATATATTTAATATGTTATAATGAACAAGGTTAGATCTGATCAAGGACTATGACTACTAATGCCACTACTATCCTTGAAATGAAAATAAAATACCAGTTTCTGTAAGTAGAAAGGGTATGTAAACCATATCAGTGATGATTATTGCGAATGATCCAATCATCGTAGACATGCAATGGAGGGACATGGGTATCGTAAAAAGGAATAATTACTTTATCAAATTATTGATCAAACATACATCTAAATACGTTTAATTATGATAAAGTAGATGATGTTGAAATACATAATAAGGTGGAAGTTATAAGGAAAGTGAAATCATTGGATTTAAAAAATAATGAAGATGGATTTGTAATATTTTGTTCATGATAATGTATACTATAAAAATCTTGAGATAAAGATGGAGGAGTTGAATAATGCACATAGAACGACATTCTCAATTAATCCAGGGAGCATAAAGATGTGTTGAGGACTTCAGGAGAAATATTGTTGGGAAAATATAATAGAGGATATCATAAAATATATATCTAAATCCATGTAATTTCAGAATGTGAAGGTATAAAGGAGAGAGTCCAAGGGGATAACGAAACCATTACTCATACCTATATAGAAATAGGAAAACTTTATGGTAGACTTTTTATTTGGTCTTACAAATGTATCAATAGGAAAAAATTATATATGGATTATGGTGGATCATATTAGAAAGGATACTCATTTAATTTCAATTTATTAGGAATTATAACATGATAAACTTCTAAGGATATACATTAGAGAAGGGGCGAGGCTGGATGCAACAATGTTATTGGTTTTATCTAATCGAGATCTAATTTTTACCTTTAAAATATATAATAAAGTAAAATATTATCTAAAAACAAAATTCAACATTAATATGTCTTATCACTCCCAGAATAATGTCTAATATAACTGGAATATCCATACACATAAAGAAATGTTGTTATCATACTTGATGTACTTAAAAGGAGTATGGTATTGAAATCTTCCTCTGGTTGAGTTCAGGTAAGATAATAGATTCCATTAAAGAAACCATATGTCACCAAATGATTCCCATTATTGTATGAGATGGACAACACCTGCATTATGGGATGATGCTAGAAAATACAAGTTATTGGTCCCTAAAATGGGGGAGGAAATCATAAAAAATTCCAAGACCATTAAGAAAGATATCAAGGAAAATCAAAGTCAAGAAAAGAGCAATACTGACAATATTTGATGAGTCATGTAGTTTGAGGATGGAGAGAAAGTCTTACTATGAATATCTCCATGAAAAATATTTGTAACATTTGGGAATAAAGGAATGCTAAGTCCTAGGTACACTAAAACCTTTGATATTTTCGATAGCATAATATTTGGGACCTATAAACTATCTCTCCTCGAAAACCATTATCATGAAAATTAATTATTCCACATATTACTCATAATGAAGTCTATAATAGATACCACTCATATACTAAATTCAAAGGTGGTATAGCTGGAAAATGATATCACTTATGAGGAGCATCCAATGATGATATTGGATGGTAGAGATTAATTTCAATGAAAAAAGAAAAATCATCTAGTCAAATAAATATGATGAAACCACATGTAAAAGGAGGTGACATGGGAAGTGGAGGAATTCATAAAAAAGATGTACCCTAACTTGTTTTAACATTAGTATGAAAGAAATATTAGATGTAGAAATTCATAACAAGGGAAGAATGTAACAACCCAAAATTATATTAATTTACTATTCCTTCTGAATATATAATGGTTTCATATTTTGTAAATGAATATTATATAACTGATAAACATAATGTCATAAAACCAAAATTATTTTATTATATTAAATTATAAATTAAATTTATAGAATGTATATTTACATAATAATTGAATGATTTAAAATGGGACAATAAATAGAAAAAAATATAATAATAAAAGAAAAAATTGTATCTTCTCAATGCCCAATAATATTTTCACTCCCAGAAAACACTCAAGAATTGGAGTAGAATTGTTGCAATAAAATATAAAAACTTAAAATTAAAATATATATATATATATATATTAGAAAATAGATGTGAATGAAAAATGAATGAAATATTATGTTTTTGTAGAATTTTGGAGACCAATATGGACATTACAAATAAGACCATTGTAATATTAATTGGAACATTAAAAGAGAAATATGATAATTAGAATAGTAACCTGACATGTCTAAATATAATATAATTTATATATTTTTTATAAAATTATAATAATACATTTTTATAACATGAAACAATAAATGTTTTAAATTATACAATAATGTTATATATTTTAATAAAAAATTATCCATTTTCATTTTTATTTAAAATATAAATATTTGAAAAAAAATTACCTTCATAAAATGATTTTATAAATTAATTATTAGTTATAATATAATGATTACATAATTTTATGATACCATAAATAATTTCTAAAATGTTCTAAAAATGGATCATAATATTAATACTGGTATTTTTCAAATAAATAATGATTTTATTTATAAATAAATTAATGATATTTGTAAAATAATTTTAATAAGATAGATTTAATTTTTGAATATATATATTTAAAAGAATTTTGGGTGATTTTTTTCTTAAATATTTGAATTTGGTGAATAGTGAAATGCAACCTAATGTGACATTTAACATTATAATCTATATATATAAATTTTTTGAGTCATTGATGATGTAAATAAACACATGTTAAATCATAACAGCACCACTTATTATCATAATAATCAGTAATATAGGTAGTCATCAGATAATAATAAAAAATAATGAATATAATATTTAAAAAAATCATTTCCACCCTTATAAACACCAGCCCTCACCACCCCTTATCTTCAAAAATTATAATCCTTAGAGATTTCCAAATTTCAACAAAATTATATTCCTAACGCTTTACTCCACATCTTAGTTCCACTAGTCTCATCCAAATGTCATTCTAAGGATCCTAATGTGGTATCATAAAAAGAGATAGCCAAATGGAGATGTAAACTCTAACATAAATTTCTTTTAATATTAGTAATCTTTATATTGCACCCATATATGATTTCCAACAACAAAAATATTTCAACCTCAATAATATAAATATAATGATATTTTGTTATTTTGGTGTAATATCCAACTTATATTCTCCATCCTTTAGTTTTATAATACTTAAATGTTGTACAAAATATGATTGGTTCAAAACATCCGTGAACAACATACATAATTTTTCTCCACAACCTTAATGGATTGTTATAGAAACCATATTATGGTTAAATAAGTTTATTATAATTATATAGTAACTTATTTCAAGTTTTTTAATTTTTTAATAATAATTTATTTAAATAAAATGAATCTAGTTCCTGATTGTCATTAAAAAAACATAAATTAATTAACCACATAATGTTAAAATTTTTATTAAGTGAATCATATCTATTTTGGATGATAAAAGGTTGTTTGTATCCATTTAAATTTATAGAAGGGTATGAATTCCATCCAAATTTAATTATTTTTTTAAATCCCATTTGAAATGAACACCAATAATTTTCCACAAGTTTTATTACATTGCAACCATGAAATAAATACCCTCAAGAAAATGAAATTAAACATTATGTCTCATTTAAAATTTCATAAATGAACATTATATTATTATTGAAAATAAATCATAGATGTTTTATAATTTATTAATGAATTAATATAGTTTTATTATCCCCGTAATTAAGTTCAGGTGTATACTGATACTAGAACCTATGGTAAGGGATCTCTCCAAACCAACATTTTCTTTTGGCTTATGAAAATTATCCCTCTAACTCACTTTATATCTCCATTTGGTGCTTTGTAATGATTCTAAATTCATTATATATGACTATTACATATATAAAAATATTATTATACAATAATTTTATTGAGTTGATACATACCGTTTATCAATTTCTCAAATGTGTTCCTTAAAATCATACATGGTTAAGGGGAACATTTATATCTCTTTATAAATTTATAAAATTTTAATTTAATATAATTTTTAAAATATTTGATATAATTAAATATAGTATTATCTTAGTTATAAAAAATATAATTTATCACGACATTTCAAAAAAGAAATTCATACTTATTATTTCCCGTAAAGCCTTAAACAAATTCTTTAAAACATTGTTTTCAAAGTTCATTCCTATACCCAATTCTATACACATTCTCATGAAGTTTTTCCAAATAAGATTTATATTTGAGACCTATTATTGTATAATAATATGTGAACGTCCAAAATTTTGAATTACATCATCTCTTTGTAATCATTATGAAATGTAATTTAATTATAATATGAGTTAATATTGTACTACCCATTTCATTCCATGTGTAATTATTATGTTTATGAATTATGGTTGATTTAATTTATGAGAAACACATACTAATGTAAATTACATGATGGGTGAACCCAAATTGGTATCATATTCATTAGGTCATGTATTTTTCCTTAGGATACGGTCTTCATGCGATACAAGAGGAAACCAAATCCATGACAGGACATTATCTTCTATGTGATATTATCTCTGAAATTAGCCTTGATTCATGCTTGTTTAATTTTTTTTGTTTCATCCTCATTAATAATTATTAGATGACCTTATGGTACAATGTTATATATATAATTATCCAATATGATTATTCATGATTCTTTTATTCTATCATATCATGGAATTCCTTCTAACTAACATACAATGCTTCGTTATCATGATTATTACTTTAGTGGTATTTCTTACTTATACATTTTTTATATGATATAACCAAGATATCATATAAAGGTTTAGGAGATAAAATGGATTTTTATGATCATTATGCACATTTAATTAATTATTTTTTAATTTATTTTCATGTTTATATTTTATATATCAAGTCTTCAAAATACATTTGTCCTTTCAATCCTCGGGTTCTATTTATTAAATAATAATGTTCAGAATCATGTAAAAAAATGTGTAAGAGGTTGGGTTACTATATTTATTCCATTAATTTATGTTATTATTTATGAATTTTGAACACTATAATTTTTATTTATTTTTTATGGTTAAATATGAAATGGTGCAATGACATGTTTTCTTTGAATTATATAGTTTCATTTTAGTATTGTCATTTGAATTCTTTACAATTTATCTTTTTTTAATTACATCCAATATCATAGAATACCATTATTTCAATTTAAAAATATAATATATATTATAAATTGATTATCCATTCAATTACCTATAAGTAATGAATTCCCAATATCCTCTAATGTAGATGAAATTCACCATTAACAAGACACATCCAAAAGAAGGGGATATAGGGTATATATACAATAAATGGATTAAAATAGTTATTAAATATCATAATAAAATTAATAATTAATGTACTTAATAAAAAAATAATTTATTATTATTGAAAAGGAAAATATATTAGGATATTAGAATTAAAAATACAAAAAAAGGAAAAGAAAGGATAGAGAGATTACCTCTTCGTTGATTTTTACTCCATTTCTATGGGACTGAAGCCTTGAGGGGATGTATTTGGATGATATTATAATAATCCTAATGATAATATAATTTTCAGAATAAGTAATTTGGGAAAATACAAAGCTTTGTGAAGTGTATTAGAATATATTTTCAAGGTAACAAAGTGGGGGTATTTATATTTGAGGGAGTGATATTTTTGAGTTAAAATATTAAAAAAATAGTATGTATAAATGAAAAAAAGATAATTACATTTTTTACATAATTAATTATATTTTATTTATATTAAAACTGTTAAAATAATTTTAATCCCTTTAATGAAAATTTTTTTATACAAAAGGAACGAAGGGAAAATAAAAAATTATATTTTAATGGATGAATTTATCATTTTAGACATTGAATGTTTCATTTTTTAAGTTATTAAAATTAATATATTTCTTTTTAATGATTAATTTCTCAGATTAAATCAATTTTGGGTTGACATAACCATTTTATAATAAATTATATCGTTATTACATCAATATTTCATCAAAAAACATTTGCATTTAGAAAAACTATATTTTCACTATTCATTAAAAAATCATGTTTTTAAAAAAATATAAATAATCCATTAATAGATAATCTTAATATGTTGATTCAAAATTTAAATTCATATAATTTTTTTCCATTAATATTTTACTATAATTATTACCCTAAATATTTTATACAAAGTACGTTAAAATAAATTTTATAAAAAAATGAACTCATATATTTGTGTGAGTTTTCTTATTTGAATATTTATTTTGAAGAATTATAATAGTATTTACATTATATTATACTATTTTACTAGTTTATTTACGATTTTAATAGTAATATTACTGATCTAAATATTAGTTTATTATTCCTAATGATCATATTGTTTTAATTGTTTTTATAAATACCTTTTTTCCCTTTATTCATCATTCACTTAAATTCTACCTAGGGTTCCATATTTTAATTAATTAAAACATTTTTTATATAATATTCATTTTTTTCTCCTTAATAGCCTTTCCAATTCAATTCCTCTAGCCATTTTCCATATATTTATACGAACATTGTGCAAGTAGACCTTCGTATCATGTAGAGATCCCTATCAACCAAGTTAAAAAAAGGGATTTTCAAAGAAAAAATATATGTATTTTTCAATCAATGGAAATTGTGTCTATGAACAATGATAAAAAATTTCATTTATATTTATTTTATTTATTATTATTTATTATATCATTTCTGTATTTTAAATTTAGTAGATTATATTTAATATTTAAATGTAATATTTTATATAAATTTAATTTTTTTTATTAATTTTAATTATTTGGTTCATTTTTTATAATATACTCTATTAATAAATAGAACACAAATTTTTATTCGAAATGAAATTTTCATATATAAAAGCATGGTTCGTCACATTCTTCCCCCCTTAATAATTTTAATCATCGAAATATGAACTCATACCCTCAGTTAAGAATAATCGTGTGTACATTTGTTTCATTTCAATATTAGGTTTCAATTATTCCTCTTCGTAATTATGATTTCAATGATTTTATTTTATAGGTTGAGTATTCTTGATAAAATTTAATATTTTCTATATGGTTTATAATATTCAACGGTTTCTCCAAATAAGAGAGGGTAGGCTCCATTTGTCCCACTTTTATGTACATGTGAGGTAAAAGTTATGTACATTCATAGAAGTAACAAGTGTATCCCATCATAAACATTATCTATGTTTGGTGGAAGTTTTTTTAATATTCTATAAATAAATATTCAATAATAATATGAAAGGGGTTAATGATATTAGGGTTAATAATTCGCTTAATTTTAAACCCCGTGATTCTATTCTAGGGAGATATTAAAATAAATTTGATTTCTTCATCTGGAAACCCATTTAACATCAGTGATTGTTATCATAACTCATTTATCTTCTATTGGAAAATATATTTTAAAAATTAATAGTATGAATTTTTTTTTGAACATTCATGCCAATGTTCTGGTACAATGATATTTTTATTCACTAAATTTATCCCAACATAATACAATTATACATCTCTACCCATGTAGAGATTCATATGGGGAAATATAAATGATTGATTAAAAATAATTGTTGTATAATAGCTCCAAAAATGGATGATATTGACCACATACTCCTTAGAAGAACATCAAGAAGGATGTCAACATATCTTTTAGTGTTTAAATGGTATTTTCATATTGGAAAGAAATCTATGGGTCATAGGATATATGAAAATAAACATATGCATTCAAAAAAATTTGATGACTCATCTAGAACATAGAGGTGAAACATAGAGATTTATTAGATATAATACAAACATATTCCCCACATTTCCACATTACATCCACAACATATATCTTGGAGAGTTTTTTTAGTGGGAAAATATTCTTAAATATTAATGTAATGAACATTATTGGTGTGTCAATCCACTATAACCCATATGAAATTTTTTTCCTTTATAAGTATTCAATGGAAACATGGACCAATCCAATTTGATCATATATTATTTATTTATTCCTATGAGTAAATGTTTAATCATATTTTTATGATATTGATTATCTTCCTAGACTTTCTGGCATAAGATGAACTTTGAGTTTTTCTTAGCAGTGTCCTTCTTGACGTCCCACCAGAAGTTCCCATGATAATCTTGAAACATGTTGGTACTTATAGGATAAATGGAGAATTAAGAGTAATGTGAATCATATAATATCTCTTTCTTTAGCTATAGCTATTATGAAATATACATCATAGTTCCCATTTAATTAAATACTTCCTTTTTAATGTGGGATTCTTGATGACTGATATTTTTTTGTTTCCCCCACATATTATTAAAGATAATAATCATATCTTTATGTGTAGAGACCCAAGATTGACGTACATGGACATTACATTACTTTTTCAGAATACTTAATATATAACAAAAACAAACACACAAGGACCATAATAGTTTACTGTATTTGGAAACTCGGAAAAATAATCTTCTAATCATGGTGAAAGATCTTCAAAATATCCCATAAAGATCGTCCCCTTTTGGTTCCATACCTAAAAACATTCTGTATATCCTGGGGAAAAGAAAACATAAAAAGGGTGAGCTCAAATTCTCAGTAATGGTAAACATATAGAATATAAAACAATCCATAAACATTTGAATGCAAAAACATGAACATAAAATCTAAACACAAAAATCTTGAGCAAATACATAAATCATGGAAGTACGTGAGAAATATATCATAAAGGAAAATCAATCATGATAAAACAGAATGAGAATAAAACATGTAATTATGTCAAACCATTAGTCACATGATATGATTTCCATAGTATCCAAGGCATTGCTGGAAATACCATCTTAGTGGACAAAGTCCCTTTCTGAATCGAGTTCACTTCTTGTTCCAGTCCTGTATCACTGAACCAGATTAACTTACCATTCCATCCATTTCTATCTAATGAGATATAAATATTTACCCAATGCATTGGAGGGAGATATAGGTCCCACAAATCTCATAATGAAATCATTCTTACTTGTGCCACAAAATAAACATACATCATTCGTTATAAGCCAACGAATAAAATGGGTTTCATAAACACCATCCCATCATAACATAATCCATATAAAAGGAATGAATATCATTTAATCATAAGAAAAATAAAACCATATAAATAATAGAGATATCATACTTGAAACATAATCATACTTAATAATGTCTTCTTATATGGAAAATAGTTTTGACAAAACACTTAAAATCAGTTCTTGAGGAAAATATCATTTCTTCTTCAAAATCATTTTCTTATCTCAAAATTCCATGAGATTTTAAAAGAAAATAATTTTGTTGAAAATAATCTTGAAATTTTTAAATGACGCATCTTGGAAATAAGGCATTATGAAACCGTAAATAATCCATTCACACTATATAATTTAAAAAAACACTCTCCTCATACTTTTGCCGGAAAAGTCAAAAAGTTCATCATATGGTAATCTAAAGAAATATTCCTTCCATAACATGTGTTAAAAGAAAAAAATAGTTAAAAATGAAATTAAAAATACATGAAAACATTTTTAGAATACATGGACCTGGATGATAAAAATAACACCAATAAATACTTACGAATAACAATCTCAGATAAGAACGAGATTGGAATAGTTATCCCTTACTTCAGGTCTGATCTGCTTCGTATGTATCCGAACCACCAGTATAATAATTTAAATAATGTAATTTACTTATTAAAGAATCATATTAATTGTTATGATATCATATATGGTTCACTTATGACTTTATATTACCCGTTCTTTTTTAAATTCAATGTTAAAGCAACATTTTGTGTAAAATCGTTTTATTTATCGTACGTGTTTGGACTTGTTTTTCTTGATATTATTATTACATATATCATTTTTTAATTACATAAATAATTTAAATAATAATTTATATATTATATATATTTAGTATATATATATAACAGATAGATTAATGAAATTAAATACACCGTTCATGGAGACAGTAGGCCATATGTACGCATGAAGGTTGTTTTCCTTTCCTTATTGAATTGAACATAAGTAGATGAAATATATGTATATAAATAAATACAGTATAATTATTGAGTCAAATATATCATTATTATTAATTATATATACTTTATAATCATTCTTGAATGGTTAATTTGGAGAAGGAATCTCATCGTGTCGTGGAGACGGGAGTCCGTACGTACGCACGGGCGATGATATCATTCCCATAATTATATGAATGGAATTGGAGTTGATGATAAAATATCTAAGAATCAGTATAATGTTATTATAACTATATATAGTTATTTTTTACACCATTATACCCATCCAAGTAAGTTTGTGGTGGAAAAACATCTTACACCACGGCGTGGAGACGGTATATCGTACGTACGCACGCGCAGTGATTTCATTTTCTGTAGGATGGATAGAAGGTTAAATGGGTTTGTTTCATATTTAAAATAACATATATGTATATTATTTATACTGATGTTATTACTTTATAATGAAACAACTAAAGAAGAAGTTTAAGATGAAAGAAACTTGAAAGAATCGTTAGAAGAGATTACATATTCTTCGACGAACCTCTTTTAAGATTCCTCTTAAGGCACTACTGATTGTCTTTTTAGGAGACCAATAACTATATAGTGTTTATATGGAAGTTTACAAGGAAAATAGTCAGGGGTTGGCCCAGATTGAAGGCTAAAAATTGTGTAAAGAGAAGAGGGAGGAGGTTCCCTTTTATAAAGGAGGAGAGGGGCACCTTAAGTAAAACTTAAAATATTATTTTATTATAAAGTCATATTCAGTTTATAATAGAAAAAAATTGATTTATTTCTAAGATAAATTTGGTATAGGTAGAAATACTCTCTACCAATAGGTTTTATCCAATTTTAGATTTCTATTTTAACCTTATCATTTAGATATAACTCTAAGTTAAATAATTAAACTTTTACCGTGTCTTCTTTTTTTATTACACTAAATGGTTAATAAACATACTATAACAATCCAAATGAAACCCAATTGGTTCATTATTAAAATATATAACCATATTTATGTCATTTTTCCAAACCATATATTTTTTTTAAATATAATAACAATTAATAATATATTATTTGTTTTAAAAACTATTTTCTGTCAATTTTGACACTATTTGGTTATTGATTTTTCTGAAAATTATAAAAGCATTATTTGTTCGAAGAAAGTTAATTTAATAAATACTAACATATCATATTAACCTAGAAAATTTGTGGAATTCATAAAAAGTTTCAAATTACATTTATTTTAGTATTTATAACATCAATTATTGTAATATTTCATTAATAAGGTAATTACATCATCACCATTGTGTCATAAATAAATTAAATTATTTAATGTCTAATTATTATAAATAAAATACCATTATTTATGAAATATATTTATATTTCAACTTAATAGTTATAGTCTAATTTATATTATGTGTAACCCTATATTAAAAAAATTTACTAATTAAACTTTGATTTTAACTATTTTAACTCATTTTTAAATAATATAATAATAAATTCCCTAGTCTAATCCAAGTGTAACAAAAGGGTGATATTTTATTCCTAAGGTTGTTTTTGGTTGAATTACACTTATCCAATAGAATTAAGAACCTCTTTTATGGTAATAATAATATCACTTTAGCCTTAATTACCCTATTTACTATTAACCGTCGTAAATAAAAGAAAAAAGTTATTATTCACCAAAAATTATTTTTCTCTTATTTAACCAAATTTTAATCCTTTATATTAACCATTTCTCTTGGATTTTAATAATTAATCTCATAGAAGTGGTAAAATTATGATTTATGTAACTGTTCAAATTCTCCTAGGAGGTGGGTAAAAGATGATGAAAAGTTCAATAAAATTTTTATATATCTAAAACTATTATAAAATGACTCCAGTTAATTAAATTGAACATATATAGGTTTTATGAATAAATTTTTACCTAAAATAAATTTAGATAAAATAAATATCCATTTAAATAAAAAGTCATTTTTCAAATAGTAACCTAGTGTTTGCACTATTCATCAAAAATAGAAAGTTTTTAAAAAAATAAAAAAATTCACCCTATACTACTTTTGATATTCAAAATCCAAAAATGACGTCCATTTTGAAAGATAAAATTTATAAAATTTCAAAAAGTTCGTTTTACTATTAAAATCGGCTGGTTCATAAAAATATTATAATAATATCTCTTTTAGTGAAACTCAGTATTGCATATAACCCATGCTATATAGGAAGGTTGTTATGGCGTGCAAGACAAGACTTGAATAGTTTTTGGGTATACTTCAAGCTAATATGGTGTTGCGTATAGCGCAAGATATTCTTGGTGTAGCATACAAGACATCAATGAAATTTAAAATATTTCTCATAAAATCTCGATGTGTTACATTCTACCCTCCTTAAAATGTATTCTGCCATTCAAATTCATTGGGGTTATAAATCATTCACCACTTTAAAGTTTCATTCATAGAAACCCACATCTTAAAAAGGAATACTAAAACTTAATTTTAAAAAGTGAAGAATGAAATATAACGGTTACCCAAATTAACTAATCACTAGGTTTCCACGTAGGTGAACATAGGTGAAAAAATGGATATGGAAGAGAAATCTAACCATCATGTTTTGATGGAGAGTGGTAGAGAACAAGGCTATGAAAAATCCAAAAATCACAAAGCCATAAATTTTTTATGATCTAAGGTACCAACTAATTTATCAAATATAAGGACATTAGGACAATATTTTTGGTTTTCAAGATCATTTCCCTAAATTTGATGAATAATTAAAAGAAATAATTACATTATTTTGGTATAATCTCAATGTTGTTAGTGCCTTGAACAATATTCACATCATCTAATAAAAAATTGAAATTGAATTTGTATTATATGAAGTGTTAGCAGATCATGCGATAGAATGATGGTCCATTCCTCCAGTCTCAAAAAAAAGGTTAGAAAAAGTTATCAAATATACATAAGTCCATCTATGGTGAGGTTAATCATATATGATTCCAAAAATGGACTTATACTTCACCTATCATACCTATTAATATAATAAAACTAGTTTCTACTAACCATGGACTTATTTTAATCCAGTGGTAGGCGATAAAGGCATGCCTCACTTCGGTTGTGGGTTTGATTCCCATAGCCTTGTCGGACGCGACGGGTTGTCGCCCATCCTGCAGGTTGTCCTTTTTCTAAAACTATATTATTATACCCTTCCATAGAAACAATATCTATCCTAAAACAATACTAACATATGTCCAACATAATCCATTCCAATATTTAGGCTTATCCAAAATACTTCTATCCAATGTCATATTATAGTGAAAAACATTACCCGAGAGGTCATATTACAAGCATGTGAATACAATCATTTTCCCCCCATATATCATAAGATATATCTTGTTTATAACATTAGAAACATGTGAATACCATAATCATTTATTCTCATGAAAAATTAATATCCCTTGAACTTTAGTGAAAACATGAATGCTATCAAAAGTTAACTCTTTCCACATACCAAAATCCAAAAATATATATATACTCAAACCCTGATATCACTTTGTCCTTATATCATTCACGAGCTCATGAATACTACAAATCATTTTATTTTCTCCTTATCCCTTCATTATGAATATATCTTATGCTTTAAAAAAATATTTCAATCACTTTTCATGGTTACTGGTACCATATAATTATTTAAAACCAAAATGGACCAATACATAGATATTCCAATATACCATAATAGTACCACAACAACATTATTCATGAATACTATTACATAAACACTTCAATCCATCCTCTTCAATTATTTTCATGGAATAATCCCTTATTTGATTTAGAAGTGACCTCTTAGGTCAGGTCATTGAGTTGGGCAATGCCCATGTTCTCCACAAATAAGACATTGAACTCCATAACAGTCTTTCACTATATGCCCCTTTTTCCCACATAGACAACATCTTCCCCTCTATTTGAGGTATTCCTTGAGGTTATTCTTCCCTTCTTCTTGATGTGTATAAATCTTAATCTTCCTTTCTCTTTGTTTCTCATTATGGGAACAAGCATAAAAGTCCATCTTTATCTTATTTAATGACTTAGTAATACAACTAAAGTTCACCATGTTAATCATATATCGTGATGACTGATTCGGTATAATCAAAATATCTTACCCACAATTCATTATGAAATTTTTCTTCTCATAGTAACAAATTTGTCCATCGGATTCAATTTTATCCCAATTCATTCTGGTTCCCTCCATTAACTAAAACCAAAAACCATTGTGTAAGTAACAGTTAAAAAAATGAGGAACCACATAATCATAAAAGGTCACTTATGGAATGTATAACTTATCACACATTCTTTAATCCATGACATCTTAGGTTTACCCTAGGTTTTCAACATAATTCTAGGACTGTAACCTATATTTATACAAAAGCTTAGGAACATCCCTAGACATACCTTAAAAATATCTCTAAGGATCTCACTAATGTTTTCACATTCTAGTTTCCAAAGGTTAACTAATCCTTTCCTATGATACCAACTATAGAGACCCAAGCTTTATGTACATGTACATTACATTACTTTTGAGGAATACTTAATACATACAAAAATAAACACACAAGGACATTAATAGATTAGTGTCTTTTGGAAACTCAGAAAAATAATCTTCTAATCATGGTGAAAGATCTTCAACATCTCCGATAAAGATATTCCCCTTTTGGTTTCTTACCTAAATCCTTTCTTTATATCCTGGGGAAAAGAAAACATAAAAAGGGTGAGCTCAAATGCTCAATAAGGGTAAACATAGGTAATATAAAACAATACATAAACATTTCATTGAAAAAACATGAATATAAAATCTAAACATCAAAATCTTGAGCAAAGACATAAATCATGGAAGTACGTAAGGAATATATAATAAAGGAACATCAATAATGATAAAATAGTATGAGAATAAAACATGTAATTGTGGAAAATAATTAAGCATATGATATGATTTCTATAGTAGCCAAGGCATTGCTTCTGAGACCATCATAGTGGACAAAGTCCCTTTCAGAATAGAGTTCACATCTCATTCCAGTCCTATATCATTGAACCGTATTAACATACCATTACAACCATGTCTATCTCATGATATATAATATTTACCCAATGAATTTTAGGGAGATATAGGTCCCACCCATCTCATAATGAAATAATTCTTACTTGTGCCAAAAAATAATTATACATCATTCATAATAACCCAACAAATAAAATGGGTTTCATAAAAATCATCCCATCATTACATAATCCCTATATAATAAATTTATATAATTTCCTCATAATAAAAATAAAACCATTTAAATAATATAGATATTATACTTGAAACATAATCACACATAAAAATGTCATCTTAGATGGAAAATATTTTTGACAAAACACTTGAAATCAATTCTTGAGGAAAATATCCTTTCTTATTCAAACACATTTTATTCTCTCAAAATTCCATGATATTTTAAAACAAAATAATTTTGTTGAAAATAATCTTGAAATTTTGTATTGTATGATTCATGGAAATAAGGAATTATGAAAATGTAAAAAATCCATTCACACCGTATAATTTAAAAAACATTATCCTCATACATTTGCCGGAAAAGTCACAAAGTTCCTCGTATGTTAAACTAAAGAAAAATTCCTTCCATAACATGTGGTAAAAGTAAAAAATGGGTAAAAAGGACATTAAACATACATGAAAACATTTTTATAAAACAAGGACATGGATGATAACAATAACCCCAATAAATACTTACGAATAACAATCTTGGATAAAAACGAGATTGGAATATTTATCCCTTAGATTAGGTTTGACGTGCTTCGTACGTATCCGAACATCTTGTATACTGATTTAAATAATGTCATTGACTTATTAAAGAATCATATTAATTGTTATTATATCATATATGGTTCACTTATGACTTTATATTACCCATTAATTTGTAAATTCTATGTTAAAGCAGCATTTTGGGTAAAATTGTTTTATTTATCGTACGTGTTTGGACTTGTTTTTCTTGATATTATTATTAATTATATCATGTTTTAATTACTTAAATAATGATAATAATGATTTATATATCATATATATTCAGTATATATATAATATATAGATAAAGAAAATTAAATACACCATTCATGGAGACGGTAGGCCATACGTACGCATGAACGTTGTTTTCCGTTCCTTACTGACTTGAATAGAAGTAAGTAGATGAAATTTATATATACATAAATCCTGTAGAATTATTATGTCAAATATATCATTATTATTCATTATATATACTTTATAATCATTCCGGAATGGTTAATTTGGAGAATTAATCTCACCATGTCGTGGAGACGGTAGTCCATACGTACGCACGAGCAATGATATTGTTCCCATAAATATATGAATGGAATTTGAGTTGATGATATATTATCAAATAATCAGTATAATGTTATAATAACTATATATATTTATTCATTACACCATTATACCCATCCATGTAAGGTGGTGGTGTAAAAACATATTACACCACGTCGTGGAGGCGATATTCTGTACATACACACGCGCGGTGATTTCATTTTCTATAGGATGGATAGAAGGTGAAATTGGTTTGTTTCATAATTATAGTAACATAACTGTATATTAGTTATACTTATGTTATAACATTATAATGAAAAAACTAAAGAAGAAGTAGTTGAAGAAGAATGAAACATGAAAGAATCGGTAGAAGAGATTACCTCTTCTTCGACACACCTCTTTTAAGATTACCCTTAAGGAACTAGAGTTGGTCTTTTGAGGATACAAGAACCTCTATAGTGCTTCTAGGGAAGTTGAGAAGGGAAATGGGCAGGGTATGGCCGAGATTGAAGGCCCAAAATTGTGTAAAGAGAAGATGGAGGAGGTGCCCTTTTATAAGGGAGGAGAGGGCACCTTAAGAAAAACATAAACTATTATCTTATAATAAAGTAATATTCGGTTTATTATAGCTCCAAATTATTTAATTTTGAAGATAAGGTTGGTATGGGTCGCACTACTCTCAACAAATATGTTTTAGACAATTTTAGGTTATATTTTAACCTTATCATTTAGATTTAACTCTAAGTTAAATAATTTAACTTTTACCTTGTCTTCTTGTTTTCATACACTATATGGTTAATAAACATTCTAAAATAAGACAAACGAACCCCAAGTGGTTAATTATTAATATAAATATCCTTATCTAAGTCATTTGGCCGAACCTAATATTTTTAAGAGTATAATAACAATTAATAATATAATATTTGTTTTAAAAACGATTTTATGTCAATTTTGACAATATTTGGTAATTGATTTTTGTGAAAATCGTAACAGAATTATTAGTTAAAAAAATTTAATTTAATCAAAACATACATATCATATTAACCTATAAAATTGGTTTAATTCATAAAATGTCTCAAATAACATTTATTTGGGTATTTATAACATCAAGTATGTTAATATTTCATTAATAAGTTAATTACAACATCACCATTGCATCATAAATAAATTGTATTATTTAATGTCTAAAAAGTATAAATAAAATACCATTATGTAGGAAATATTTTTATATTTCTAATGAATATTTATAGTTGAATGTTTCTTATGTATAACCCAACATTAATAATGTTTTAGTTATTAAACATTGATTTTAACTATTTTAACTATTCTTTAAATAAAATAATAATAAATGTCCTAATCTAATCCAAGTAAACCTAAAGGGTGATATTTTATTCCTAAGGTTGTTTTTGGTCGAATTACACTTATAAAATAGAATTATGACATGTGTTATGGTAATAATAGTATCATTTTTACCCTTAATTACCCTATTTACTTTTAACGGTGGTAAATAAAAGTAAAAAGATACTATTCACCAAAAATTATTTTTTTCATATTGAACCACATTTTACTCCTTGATATTAAATATTTATCTTGGATTTTCAAAATTCCACTCACAGAAGTTGTAAAATTAAGTTTTATGTAAATGTTCAAATTCTCCTAGGATGTGGGTAAAAGACGATTAAAAGTTCAATAAAATTTTAATATATCTAAAATTATTATAAAATGACTCCAATGAATTACATTGAACTTATATATGTTTTATATATCAATTTTTAACTAAAATAAATTTCAATAAAATAAATAATTATTTAAATAAAAATTTTGTTTTTAAATAGTAACCTAGTGTTTTCACTATTCATCAAAAATTGAAAGTTTTCAGAAAAATACCAAAAATTCACCCTAGAATAATTTCGATATTCCGAATCTAAAAATTAAGTCCATTTTAAATGATAAAATTTATAAAATTTCAAAAAGTGGGTATTACTATTCATATCAGATGGTTCATAATAATATTATAATAATATCTCATTTAGTGAAACTCCGTATTGTGTATAACACACACTATTGATGAAGGTTTCTATAGAATAAAACATAAGCCTAGAATAGTGTTTCTGTATACTGTATGCTAACACGGTTTTGCATATTGCACATGTTATTCTTGGTGTAGCGTACAAGACATCAATGAAATTAAAAATATTTCTCATAAAATCTTGGGGTGTTACATTATGCCTCCTTCATCTTCTATTGGTTAGTTGGTTAGACAGTCATTCATAAAATGAAGGGTATATTTTTAATCATTATAATTTATATATATTTTTTTTATATCTATGAAGACAAATACTTTCTCAATACTTATATGAATGGAGAAGTATATATTTCTATTCTCAAATAATCATGTACATTTTACATCATTCAATTTTTAATGGAATTGTGTATTCATAATCCTTGATAATCTTTTTTTGATCCAGGTAAAGATACTTATCTGCAAATATATACTATACACTCTTATGATCACTATATATATCCCACTTCTAACCATAAAGGTAGTGATTATTATTTAATTTTTAGAAGAATAAACTATTGGATAGACTTATATTATTCCAAAATATCTCAGTTTTATGTTTTTTTATGATTAAAAAATTACCAATTTGTTTCTGACGCTTTTTCCATGGCACACATTCGTCTTACGAGGATGCGCTGATTGTTTCCCCATATTCAAACTTTCCAAAGGCGGGTGACATCTATTACTTATTGAGGGACGTTTTCTACTTGATCGAAACGAGATAATGGGAAGTTGGTTCCTCATTCTATGGATACCTCCTCAGAACTCATTTCATAGTTCAGGTATTCCTCATAGACTTAATATGTTATTCGTGAAACTCATCCCACTGCCATGTTGTTATGGATGCCTATTAATTACGCTGATTCTGTTAAGAAATTCCATGGAGTCCAGCTAGGGAAACAACCTTAGGTCAGGGGAGTAATCATGTTGTACATATTTGGTGTGTTTGACACTAGAACACTGATGCATCTGGGTTTCTTCCCCTTGGGATAGGGCTTCTCGGGAGCACGGAGGCCTAAGGAATCCCATGTCGAATGCATGGAATTTTATATTCCATAGGCATGTCTCTGAGGTTTTACACAGCTTCCCTTGTCTAACATATGGTATTCCAGGAGTTTATCATCTAGTAGAGATGGATTAGACTTATCATAACACTGACAGGTGTGGATCATATGGGTAAAATCCTTGGAGGGAACACTGATGTTGGGGCTAACACGTGGTTATCTATCTGATTACTACTAGGAGTAGTGAGAAATTGGGTGACATGATCTCATCGGGATGTGGTGGCCTGGGTAAGATCAATGATGGAGGCAAATAGTGGAGTGGTGTGAATGGATAATGAGATGGATTCAATTTAAGGACGATGATGATGTTTGGCTTGAGAATCGAAAAGACATCCTAAGTATCCCTGTGGGAGGGAATGAAAGTCCACATAGTTCGGTGGGGTGATGGAATCAAGGTGTATATAGAGGACAGTGACCCAATGGAATCCTATGGCTTATGCGTGGTTAGAATCATAGGGTAGGTCTGATGCTCAAGGGTTAGACCACAGATGTGGGTCCCAACAGGGGGGACACGAATGTTTACCAGTTCTTCGAGTTGAACCTTAGGGAGGTGTCAAACGTACTATGTCTAGGAGTTAGGGATCAAACCCATGTAGTTCATATTTCGATGGCTTACCATCGATTAAAGATGATAATAGAAAACAGTTGGATGGTTTACTATGGCTTACCACTTATCAGGGAACACAATAGCTTACCATTGATTCAAGGAAAAAATGAATTACCCTATATTGGGAGACATAGTGGCGTAACCTTGATTGGGGGACTCAATGGCTTACCGTTGATTGGGGGACACAACATCTTACCATTGATTGGGAGCTAGATCTCAGGGAGGCTTTCCGCATACCTTGTCATTTACATATGGATCAAAAACCATGTAGTTTCAATGAGAGAAAAAGGGGAGTACAATTTAATGTCATGTTGGATGAGGGCGGACCGATGTGGAGTGGTTAGGACCAATGTGTATTGGGCTTGATCCTCAGGGTGGCTTCCTACGTACCTTTCATAGGAGACAAGTGTCAAAGTACATGTATTTTATAATGGTCGATATAATTTAACATCATGCCGGATGAAGGTGAACCAATGTTAAGGGTTCAGGATAACTAGGTTTTGGGCTAGTACCTTAGGGAGGCTTCATACGTACCTTTCCATGGCAAGGTTCAAAGTATATGTAGTTTGGAATGGAGAATATAGTGTAGCATCATGCATGTTTAAACCGAACTGATGTGAATGGGGTCGGGACAAGTAGGTGTTGGGCTTGAACCTATGTGAGTCTTAATAAATACCTTTACATGGAAAGGATCAAATTCCATGTAGTACATAAGTGAACACAATAACTAATTGTCGATTTTGGGACAGAACAACTTACTTTCGATTGGGAGACACAATGGCTTACCATCGATTCGGGGAAACAATGCCTTAATGTCGATTGGGGGACATAATGAAATATCATCGATTGGGGGACACAATGGATTACTATCAATTTAGAGAAATAATGGATTACCTTCAATTGGGGGACATAAGGGCTTAACATTGAATGTGGGTTGGACCTCAGGGAGGCTTCCTATGTACTGTGTCTAGAATACAATGATCAAAACCCTCATAATTTTAATGGGTCAAAAAGGGGAACACAGTTTAATGCCACACAGGATGAGGGCAGGACGACATGATGTGGTCTGGACCTATGGGTGTTGGGATTGATCCTTAGAGAGTATTACTATTTACCTTGGCTAGGAGACAAGAATAAAATTCCACAGAGTTTAGAATAGTTTATATAGTTTAACCTCATGCATGAAGAATTTGAACTGACCTGAAGGGGTTGAAACAACTTGGTGTTAGACTTGAACCTCATAGAGGCTTCCTATTTACCTTGCCTTGGAAAAGATCAAATTCCTTGTTTTTTGGAAAGGATAATATAGTCTACTTCCATGTGGGATGAAGGTGAACTGGCTTGAAGGGGGTCGGGACAAGTAGGTGTTGGGATTGAACCTCATGAAGTTTTTTTAAATACCTTGTCTAGAAGACTAGTTGGGAATGGTTTTGGGATTACACAGTAAGGTGGAATAGAGAGGATTTCATGGCTGATGCCTACTCTAAACCCACTTGATTCATGATATTTGTGATAAACAAGAGTCATCAAGGACCTGACAATCATGTCGAAAAAGGTGCATATGTGGGAAGTGGACTAGGGATTACACATGGTTAGTGGCCCAAAAGAGGAAATAGGTGCTTACGCATGGTTAGCAGCCCATGGAGATGGGGATTGGTAAGTACTCCAGGATGTATCCCCAGGGGAGACAATACCCAGAGGGAGAAGGAATGGGTAATGAAGGTCTATGTTCCCCTCTCACCTCTTGTATTTGGAACGTAAGAAGAGAGGAGAAAAAGTGATGATGAATCATGTAAGAAAGGGTAGTGGAATACACAAAGATGGTTTCCCTTCCCCATGGATAGGTACTGCTCCAATATAGAGGATCTCATTCCATGTGAAGAAGATATCACTCCCATGGAGACAAGAGGTTTCAGAGAATGTCCAAGATGAGTCACCTAACATATGTTGTAAGTGGAAAGGCCACAAATTAATGTCATGATATGGGGACTATGGTGCTTGGCAGTTTAAAGTACTGTAGCTCGGATGAGGTGAGTTCACATTGATCCCCTAGTAATTACATAACTGTCATTCTCTAACCCTTGTTGAAAGAAAGTAACCTGAAATGTTAGAGTGAGGTTGTGTTTTGGAGTGATCCATTGAGGGGACCACGTTAGTGTGGCTATCCAAAGAAGAAATATCCATTAGCGTTCCTATACAAAGGTGCATAAGGTTAAGAAACACAACCTAATGCACTACCTAAGGGACAATAAAATCACTTTGTACAAACTTAGATGGCTTCACAGAAAAGGATTGTGTAAATCATTCAGTCTCATAAATATGTGCTTCATGAAGAGGATATGATTCAAGAAGAGGGTGGCATTCATGAAGAGGATGGCCTTTGAAATGGGAAATGACAACCCATAGATGATGGGATTTATGAAGGTAAAGGTCCTCACATAGGGGGGGTTCCTTAAGAAAAGGAGATAATTCATGAAGAGGGTGGTCTTTGCAAAAGGCCAAGTCTTCGTGAAGAGCCACCATTATGAGAGTAGTGCTTCATATTAGTAAAAACTTCTTTGTTTGGAGAAAATTTCGCAATGTCTTTATGCTTCGAGAAACCTCAGACACCCCTACGGGAACCCTTCCTCTACAAAGGGCATATTCCTTTTTGAAGGGCATCTCCACAATAGGAAGAGGAAGAAAAGATCACAAAGGGGATTAGTTCTCAAAGATAATGTACCTTTGAGAAACTATTTTAGGGATTCGTGAAGGTCTATGAAAAATTGGAGAATGGAAGTTGAATGTTCTTAGTAAATCTTTTTTGGAAGAGGGGGTACCTTCTTTTTTTAGGAAACCCCAGTCAGAGGGGAAAAAAACTCTCAAGGGAAGTGAGTGATTCCATGGAGGTGAGTGACACCACAGAAAAGCATCATTCTGTCAGCCAACATTGTCTACATCGATGAGCGTCAAACCGCGCAGAGTTTTGTCGACATGACCGCCTTAGAGCATGGTGTAGAGGGGATGTGATGTCATAGAGGGGCCTCGGTCATCTTCGAACACCCGCAAAACAGGGATGCCACTGATCCTCACATAGAGGGTCCTACATGGAATATTTCCCACCACATGAAGTCCCTCACACTAGGTCATTTGGAGATTCCATGGAGGCTCTCTTCGACCCATCCGGCAAGGCAGCCTCCTACGATCGATTTGGTGATGTTTTTGGAATGGGCCGATTGCCTTTTATTTTGTGCCAACAGATTCCCCACCCCCCGTATAATTGGAGGTGAAAGAAGAATATGATCAAATTTCGAGGGTACGGTGCAGAAGAAAATGGGATGATCGAACTCATGGAAGATCACGACAGTTGTGGTGAAGTTACATGCTAAGGGTGGCACCCTACCCCTCTCATGAAGGTTCATTTACGAAGTGGGTGTGGTCTGTGGGGATAATATCACCGCGAAAAGAACAGTGCCAGCTGTGAAGCCAGGGGCACTAGTAAGAGTGCAAGGCTCGCCACAAATCCAGCAACTTTAGATCCTATATATAGGGGATCATAGGTGTTTTTTCTGCACCTAGATCTTTGTGAATGACATCTATTATAATCTATTTGAAAATGATCCTCTGTGAGAACGCTTTAGCAAACCACAGACTTTACTTTAGTGATTTCTTGAATGCTTTTTAGTGAACTGGAGCTTCACGATCAGCTGGTTGATTTTCAATTCAGGCCAGATCCCCATATTCTGTGCAGCACAAAGGGGAGGTGTGATCATCTCTGCAAAGCATCTTCATGAAGGGTATTTGTGAATAGTTCTTTCTTGACATTCATATCTCATCCCCAATTATCTCGAATTCCTTGGACTCAATGGAAACTATGGATGCTACACAAGAGGTTCATGTTGATTCTTATTGATGGGAAGCCATGTCCAACAACCTAAAAATAGGTGAGTACATCTAGAGCACTTCTAATCACAAATCTCTAACAGAGTGGCTGGTAGAGGTGCATAGGGAATATCCACTATGCAAGCACTTTACATTATATTATTTTAGAATAAGGGTTTAATCTTCATCCACGATACTAGAATAGATGATCCAAATTTCTGGTTAAGAGGTACCCCCAAGAAATATCAGTGGCATAGGTCCATAGGTGGGTGCATCCAGAATGATCAATCCCTGGTCACAACGCATTGACATTATAATCATGTCAATAGAATCAAAGACATCACACTCGAGTAATAGGAATCCCCACCACTATACATGATGATCATCAAGGTCAGTCATGGAAATATAGAAAAGGGTTGGATCAGAAGCTTGGACTTGCTCTAGGGTGGTAACATCACAGATGACAGGGCTTGGGCCTACTAGGTATTTGCATCCTGTGAAGAGTTTGAGAATATTCTAAAAATGGTTGTCCTCTATGAGGCGGCCTGGGATTCCCAATTTAGCATCTCCCAACAAAAGGAATTTATAACTAAGTTATTTAGATAGTCGTCACTAGATATGAATGCTTTTCACCTGCATCAGGGGGAGGTTGGCATCAAACTCTGGGACCATCATCAAATTTTTAGCATCCCAATCCTGGGAGGGATTTATGATGAGTTCCTCCCCATAAAAAATTCCTGGGGAGATAGGGAGAATATTCCACCTTTGGAGATGGCATTGCAAAAGTTTCTGCCCAAAATGGGTGAGGAAAAATAGAACACCTGAGACATCTACTTCAAGAATTGTTTTAGTTACATCATGAATTTCCCCTCAGAGGTGGGAAAATTGATGGTGAAGTCCCCTATTTCCCCCCAGGGAGCTTAGTATGGAATGGAGGTTACATACTGGTGAATCCTAGAAGACAGCCAGTGGAAGATGTGGGGATACAGTATCAAGACTAAGAAGTGCTCAAAAGTTAGGCTTGTCATCTTTATCATTACATTGATCTATGGATGGATATTACTGGTAAGAGTTTCCCATATGGAAGTGAGACCCATCACATTTATCATGGTGAATCAAGTGGATGGTAGGGACCAAATCAATCTGGTCATACACTTGCTGAATTGTTTTATAGTTTTCTCTCGCACATCAGTGAAAGGGAAAAGGAAACTGCGATTGTGTGAGCCATGCCACATTTTGTACAACTGGATCGTGGCCCACATGTGGGGTCATGAATAACATCACCCCATTTATCCAACATATTCACATTCTTTCCCAGCCATTTTGAACATTGCGGGGAGTGCCACATAGAAGCAGGATCCTATGACCATGTTGGGTCAGATGGGGCGAGCAGAGAAGTTCATTTTTCATCCACCCCCCTTGAAAAATGGTGCTTATTCTGATGATGAAACCGATGCGATATATAATCATTCATATCTACTATCCTTTCATGGCAGTGTGATAGTGTCATGAGTATGTGGTGAACCCATATGTGAGTCATACAATCTACACTGATTTTCTTGACAATTTTGGTTTCATTAGAGACTGAATCCCTGACTGTACATGGATGTGCCCCAAGAAAATCACATATGCGTGATGCAACATATATAGTTGATGTTTATAAGATAGGATGAGATGATGATGAATGATCATCCCCCATATGATTCTTCATTCGGATTGGTCCATGAGTATGTACAGTGATGGGTGGAATCCTACCAAGATAAAATGATGAAGAAAGTTACTATATGAGCCATCAAGGTGGTTCTAATGCCACGATGTGGGACAGTGATGACTAGGTGGTGTTAGGAAGTTAATGTGGAAATTATTCAAGGTGGTGAGGGTATAACAGCTTGGGAGGTAGTCCATGAACTGATAAATATCTAGCCAGTGCTGACCGGATGTGATGAGAGTGTGTAGGGGAGGGGGAGTGCCAGACCCGATGGATCCATCTAGGAGGTCCCTAATGGGAGCTAAATAATCTTGGGGATTTCATGGGATCTCACCTCATGATCCATAGAAGTAGCTGCATCTGGTATCGATCCCCTGGGTTTCCATTTTCCCAGAGGCATGGAAACACTAAGAAAATAGCAAACAATACATTTCATCAACAGTTTTGGGGAGAACCAAAAAAAAACATGGGATATCTCTAGGGGATCATGATATTGTGAAATGAGGATTCAATGTCACCCCTACAGAGGGAAGAAAATTTGTGATGTAGCTAGAGGAGGCAATACATTATCGTGGTGATATGCGTATGATGTCGCACTGGGAAAGGGTGATGCTAAATATGAAAACATCTTCATAACTAATGATATCTCAAATGTCATAGAATTTCACATAGCCCAGCCAGGCATATAAATATCTATTGGAAGAAGTCACCATGGGAGAGTCTCATCAAGAAACAGAGGGGACCTCTAGGGGATCCTCTCATCAAGAATGCGAGAAACTATCCTTGGGGGGATCCTCCTTGAAAGAATTCACCACAAATCATGAAGTAAGTTTATTCTCCCTTTTGGCATGCTAATGTCTTCGCTACCATTTCCTACTTTCTCCATTAAAACATACCTATAAATGAGACAATTTAGTTGACCACTCCCGCTAATGAGGACAATGGTGTTCCAGTCGCAGAGGACCCATCAACATCACATGCAACTTGGGGGGATGATGGTGGTAGAGTCCAGCAACACCGTAGGAGTAGGGGTGGCCTTTTCAGAACCCTCGGAACCCAAAATCTTATATGGGTGGATGTGCCCCAACCACCTAGTGATGGTAGACCAAAGGAGGAACCAAGAGGCAGAGTAATGTAAGCCTCATACTATAGAACTAAACCCATTACCATATTTGTCAAACTAGATAACATGACCTTTAAACACATTGTTTCCATAATCGTGCACATGTTAATAATTCAAATGGTTGGAAGTTCTAAGTCTCCACTTAAAGTAAAGGTGTCGCCTTTTATTGCATTGAGTGCCCTGGCAGACCAGACCATAGTTCCCTATGAATGAATGATGGTGGTAGGTGGTATTTCCGGTGGGACGGAGTTTAACATTATCCAAACGGATGTCATTGATGTGGAATCCATTGTTTAATACCAACCTAAAAAAGACCCTACTACTGATCTCTTAGAGTCATTCCCCACATATAAACCTCATGACCATTGATATTGGGATGAAACTACTTCCGGTGAAGAGGATAGGAAGTCCGTTCATCAATGATTATGGATGCTAATCAAGGGATTTATCATAGATACCCCACTAGAGCAATGGATAGATCATATGGGGAGGCTTCGTACCTAACTACATGAACTATGCATTGGAGGAGTATATTCCCAACTCCAGCATGTTCATATTTGGGACTACCTTGGTGAAGGGTTGTGGGAAGATGTGCATAGTATCAATGTAAGCTTGAAGCAGAGAAGGGCCATCAATATTCAAAGGCCATATGAGGCAGAACATGAGATCCATCATTTGAGGACAGGGGCGAATGAGCAATCTTCTTTCATCGAGGCACAATCGGGGCTCATGTTCCACTTGAAGGATCGGCAGGTAGAGGCCTAAGAATAGATGAGGTGAGCCTCTGAAGAGATGTTCCTTATCCGAGATGACGAGGAACAGGCCCCGATAGAGGCTAGAGAACTATGCTATGTCACTGTTAAGGAAGAGCATGCTCTCAACATGTGACAATAGGTTTTGGAATCCATGAGTCTGTGAGTGGAAGAGTTGAAACACGCCATTGAAGAGGAAAACCAATCTATGGGAGGGCCCGATCCCTGAGCACTGTGATTTATGTTCCCTTTATAAATGATACTTCATTCTTTTCGAAAAAATGTTGAATGCATTCATGAATCTAACTGTCCATTTTGATTGTTTAATATCTATCACATCCAGGAAATATCTAGTGATCAACCCCTATACTCATGTGGGTCATGCTCGATGTGTGAAACAAGGGATGGACGCACTACTACATCATCAGAATGATAGTTCCAACCAATCTTCAAGCATCTGAGGCATAAATGATCAGTCAATACTTTAAAGAAGAATGAGGGAGGCCTGACTGGAGAATGAAGTTCTTAGAAACATTGAGTTTCTCTTTTTTCAATGTTCTCTAGTGCATGAGAAGAGTAACATCATGGGAATTAGAATCAATTAGATCATAGGGGAATGGAAAGTGTGAATCACGATTCCAAAAATTCAGAACACTATGGGGGCTGGTGTGACAATTAAGATAACTGTTGATCGTGTTCGAAACAAAGTATCCCTATTTCTTTATCCAGAAATAGGAATGATGAATGGGGGATGTCCTATATCCATGTATAAAACATAGGGCCTGACTCAAAATATCACCTTTTAGTCTTCTAGAATATTAGCCCAGGATAGTAGGTGAGCCATTGGCCGAGCGTCCATACTATTAGGGGGTTATTTTAGATTTAAAATTGGAATAGGGTCTAAATAAAAGGCACACAAACCATGGAGGGTTGAGTGACAGATTTTTCGAATTGATTCCAACAACATTGAAATTATGACTTCATGGTGGAAAACCATTAGGTGGCTTCATGGGTCTGATCATGGATCAAACATTCTTTTGAATAAGACCATACTAATAAGGACATGTATTTCCTTGTATTTTAACTTCATACCAAAAAGGACAACAAACAGGTAGTCTAAACATTGCATGGTGAGGTTGTTGAACATACCTTTAATGGCATAATGGCTGGATCATGATGGGGACAATGGGCCAGGAGGGTTGATGACCATAGGGCTAGGCCCAAGGCAAATGGCCAGGGCATCACTACGTATCCCATACATATGATAATCAAGGTAAATGTTGTTCTTAATGTACAACGTGGTTAGAGACCAGCGCTGGTGGGGGGTATCCTCCCACGTGAGGAATCTGACGCATCCCATAATTAACATGGGGAATCCTGAACATGTTCAGGGTAGAACAACAGTTTAATTTCATGAGATGAATACATATGGAACTGTGTAGTTTAATGTCATATGATAAATCAGGGATTCAAAAGGGGAGATCCCAGAGATGGCGTACATGATGTGGTAGTTATAAACGAGACGTGAATGAGGAAATAAGTAGTCCTCACCACACCACATATCCTTATAAGAATTGTTTTGTGTTGTTTTTTTCCAAGGGACCAAATATTAAAGTTGGGCTACGCCCAAGGAAAAATGCATAGGAATTATTTCATAATCCATTAGGATGGGAATCAATCCACACATAGTTATGGAATCATAGTATAGAGTCAAGTTGGATGAAAATACTATGTGGAATATTTTCATAGTACACACCCCACCAGCAGTACTAAGCCCACGTGAGTTGTGCTCGGTGTGATAAATAAGGAGTAGCGATGGGATTTCCTTGGTCCAAGGAGGCACACAATAGGATTGATGGGTCACTAGGTTAGTGACATTCCACTATTATTGACCCACCATTTTAACACACGAAGATACGCAGAGGTGTAAAATCATGAAATGAAATTCTACTTGAGCATAACGGAGTGGAAAGATGTGTATCCTGATGCCAGAGATCTGGATCACAATGAGGGTGGAGTGAGGATAGAGGTTAACTATTGACCATGTTTGGAACATGTTATATTCTTCTCATTATCCTAAAACTGGGACAACCAAATGAGGGTTGATCGTTGACCATGTTCGAAACATGGGACCTATCGCAAATGTTGTCTGAAGTCTCCTGGGGTGTTGACCAAAGATGGTAGGTGAGCCCATGAGGCATGAGAATAGTTAATAAAAGGGGTTCCCTTTAGTCATTGAAGTGCATGGAGATCCAAATAAATGGCACAGGAAGCATGGAAATAAAGAGAGATAATTTCCATGTTAAAATTCCACACTTTGGGCCCTTTGTCACAACTCATTTGAGCGAAACAATAAGACACATCAAGTAGAGGGAGTCAGATCCCTATCCATGGAAGAGGGTCCAAGGGTCACACACTCATAACTTCAGGACCTAGGTTGGACCATTAATGGAAGAACTTATTTAATGAAGTGCACATAGGGTGATGAAGTAGTCAAACCCGATGCATAGTTCTAATAGGGAGATCATAGTTTTGGGTTGTTGAACTTGGAACAGGCTTGAATGAGACAAGGATGAAGCATGGTGTGGTTTTTGAAAAACCAAACATGAATGAGAACCCAAGAGGTGATCTCCACACCACATAATTCCAAAGGAGTTTGGTCTAATGAGCCTAAAAAAGGGGGGTTGGATTTATGATTCCTGGGGCTGGGCCTATAGACAGAATCACTACTAAAAATTTAGGTTATATCCATGCTTTGAAACCATGGATATAAGCCCCAAAACTATGGGTAATGGTCATAGCCACGGTTCAATGGATATTGGTTGGTATTGTTGTGGCTATAGGGAATGAACTACAGCCACAGATTAAAACTGGGGAAAAAACCCTATATCCATGGTTTAAACCATGAAAATATCCCTATAGCCACGGTTTGAAACCATCGCAGAATAAGGATCCACATTGGGCCTATATCCACTGTTCAAAATCGTGGATTTAATGATTTATCCATGGTTTAAAACTGTAAAAATATTCCTACATCCATGGTTTAAAAACATTGATTTAGAACATCACATTCCATAAAAAACACCCCCATGCCCCCTTGAACACCACCCTGCACCCCCATGCCACCCTAGACAACCCCCTTGCAGCCCCCCTACTCCCCCATTCCCTAGATGGATAGCCCCCTTGCACCCCCTGGACAACCCCATTGCACCCCCGTTAACACCCCCTACATCCTCTGGACATCCCCCTTGAACCCCCTAAACAGTCTCCTTGCACACCCCTGTACATCCCCATTGCACCCCCTTGAACACCATCTGTCCTCCCCCATGCCCCCATGGATAGCCCCCTTGCTCCCCCATGTAAAACCCTTGCACCCACTGGACAACCCCCTTGCATCCATTGGACATCCCCTGGCACCCACTTGAACCCCCCCACTCCCCCTTGCCCCCTAAAGAGCCCTTTCACCCCAATGGACAACCCCCCATACCCCCCATTACCACCATTGGAAGCCTCCTTGAACCCCATGGATATCCCCCTTGCACCCAACTGGACATCCCTTGTACCCCACCTGAGTAACCCCATTGCACCCCCTTGGACAGCCCCCCCTACACCCCCATTCCCCCACAAGAAAGCCCCTTGCACCCCTGGACAATCCCCTTGCACCCCTGGAAATCCAACTTCCCCCCACCACTACAGTACACCACCCCCTCCCTACAGCCCACACCCCACCCTAGATAGCATCCTAGAGAGACACCCCCTCCTACATGGACAAACCCCCTTTCATTGGACAGACCCCCCAGCACACCCCCACGTCACCATGCCCAGCCCCTTCCCTCTGCACACGCCCTGAGAGTCAAAAAATCTTCAGAGATGTTCATGGTGTCTCAAATGAGATAATTAGAATTAAGGATTAAAATGAAAAACATAAATGCAATAATGTTAGTCAAGCTATATAAGAATAAACTACCACTATGAGTTTTCGCAGACATCACACCTCCATTAGAGGGGATTTATTACAAAACCATGACTTGATTATCCAAAAAAATAATTATTTTAACTAACACTTTATAAAAAATTTCATTTTAATATAAAAAAATCAGAATCAAGAAGGCAGTTAAATGCAATTCAATAATTCATGAATTGAAGAGGCTATGAGAGGGACTCTACCACAATGGAGTCAGTCCACACAAAAGGGGATCCTTATACATATTCGCACATGCATAATCAGTAATTATGTTTTGTTGTTGGTTTCCCTACATAGCATGAATTCCTATCCTGCATACCAATACAAGTAATCAAAACCAAAAAATAATTGAAATGGAAAATCCATCAGGAATCAAAAAATAGGGAACTTACATTGACATTACTATTTGAATCGATTATGACTTTTCAACCAGGGAGAGTAATTTTCCAGGTGACACCTCTACCATGTCGGATTTCAAATTCAAGTTGTTTCAAAGTAGTAGAACATTATCTATCACAAATAACAAGAAATTAATTAAAATTTTGAAACAATTACATTTTCACCATACGCAAGACCAGGACAACTGGAAACCCCCTAGACACACCCACTAGACAGTCCCTCCCCCTACACACACCCTAGATGCCCAATGGACAACCCTTGTAAACCCATACCCACTAGACACCCCCTGGACACCCCCTAGACACCCCCCTGGACACCCTAGACCCCATGGACACCCCCTGGACCCCCTGTGGACACCACCTGAACATCCCCTTAGGCCCCCTGGACCCCCTAGACACCCCCTATTCACCCCATGGTCACCCCTTGGTCACCCCCTGGACACCACCATGACACCCCCCTAGGCACCCCCATTGGACACCCCTTAGACACCCCCTCCCAGACACCCCATGGACACACAAAGAGAATTCTTTTCTTGAGAACGTGAAGTAGATTGAGATAATTCCACGATACATCTGTCCACTCAAATGTAAAACCTAAATAACACAAATGTTTTGAAATATTTTTGAGGATAACCAACAATACACAATGTATTTCAAAGAAACAGTGGGATTGAAATCCATATACATAACCTATCATGCAAAATCGTACACACAATAAATCCAGTTCTTGTGAAGACATTGAATCAACTTCCCAAAAACCATTATTGATATACCAAAGAACCATTTTCTTATGATTTTTTTAGCCACACATGGGTCACTCAATGATAGTGAATTGATAACATAACCTTGCTTAGATCATGAAATTTTCATAATATTTCAAACAAGAGAGAAAGAAAAAGGTTACATGCTGCCAATTAACTCATGAAAGCATAATTTACATACCGAAAACAAGTTATTAAATACCACATAATGTAAAATATTATATATATTAATATGTTAATTTTTTTATTTCATGCATCCCATGAATAAGTTTACCTAATTCAATTGATTTGATGATTCTTGAAGAATAAATTTGATATTGTGAAAGTCCTGTATGGAATATAATATTTTAGAACATTATGTGCACCTCTTATCTAAATATATTGAGGTCATTAATTTAGATATAAGGAATCGTATCTTGAGAATTGTTTTAATTAGGGAATTGGTCTTTACATGTTATCAAAATTAATTGATCAAGGTATTTAGAAATCCTCAATTCTTTTCTATTATACATTTAGTGTACACGATAAAATCTAAACCTACAAGATCCTGGAGGATGATTAAATATTATCATACCCTATATTAAGCCTTCATTATCTGTGTAATCTTATCATGTTGGAGAGTAAGAACTTGAAAGAAAATGAATTCCTAAAAAAGAAACCACTAATTCACCCCTCTTCCCCCTACACACCCCCTTGGATAGCCCCCTTTCAATAACTAGACAACCCTTTCACCACCTGGAATCCCCATATGCACCTCCATTCTGCTCTTGGGAAGCCCCTTGCACCCTACTTCCCCCCTCAGATAGCCCCCTTACACCCCCTGGACAAGCATTACACCCCCTGGACAGCCCCCTTACAAACCCTTGGACAACCCCTGCACACCCTGGGCAGCCCCCCTACACCCCCATTGAACACCCCTTGATAGAATCATTCCCCCCACCCTATAGTATCCCCCTTCAAGTATCCACCCAGCTCCCTATAGCCCCCTCCCAGGACAGACCGCAGGATAGACACCCCCCTTCCTGGACAGACACCCTCCTAGAAATCCCCCATCCCTGGATAGAACCCCAACACACCCCCAACCCACCTTTCACACCCTCTCCCGCATACCCCCCTGTGAGTCAAAAAATCATTAGAGATGCTCATGGTGTATCAGAAGAGAGAATAAGGGGTAAGGATTAAAATGGAAAACATAAATTCAATAATTTCAAACAAAATATATAAGCATAAACTACAACTGTGATTTTTCACAGATAGAGCACCTCCATTGTAGGGGTTTTATTTGTAAACCATCACTTATTTATCAAATGAAAAAATCATTTTAACTTTCACTTGATCAAGAATTTCAATTTAATAAAAACAATAAGAATTATGAAGGCAGCTAAATGCAATTTAAAAAATTCTATAATTAACGATGCTTGTAGAGGGACTCTACCTCAAAGGAGTCAATCCACACATAAGAGGATCCTTATATATATACTCATCTCCATATGCATGGGATATGTTTTGTTGTTGGTTCTCTATATAGCATGCATCATTATCCCACATACCAATACATGTAATCAAAATCTATAATTGATTGGAAAGTAAAAGCCATCAGGAAAACAAAAATAGGGAAATTAGTTTGACATTAAAATTTGAATTGATCAAGCGTTCTACAACCATGATAGAAATTTTTTCTGTGACACCTCCACCATTTCAGAGTTCAAATTAAGGTTTTTTCCCAGTAGTGTATTATTTATAATCATAAATCGCAAAAAAGAAATTAAAATGTAGAAATAGTAACATTTTCTCCCTATGCAAGACGAGGCTAACTCGACACCCGCTGGACACCCCTCCCCCATAGTCACCCCCTAGACACCCCCATGGCACTGTGAAATGCCTCTTACCCCTGAACACCCCATCAACACCTCTCATGCCAGCAACATCATCATTGACATCAACATCAGTACAAGCATCGACACTGGGATTGGCTCCGGCTACATCTCTGGCTCATGCTATGGATCCGGCAGAAGAATATACATTAGTACAACTCATCGACATCAAATATAATGACCCAACCCCAGTTACCTAGAGTCGCTGCATTATTTTACTAAATTGTCCTGAATACAAGGTATCATGTCCCGAAAGACTGATCAGTTTAGCAGTCTAGGTAAATAGATTACATACATGAACGTTATATAACAGATTAGAAAATAAAACACAACATAATTGATCCTTTTAGAATGTCATAAATCCCCTTTATTAATCCTAATTATCAATCATTAAACACTTCTTGGAATCCTAGGAAAATAAATATATTAAAGGGTGAGCGTAGATTCTTAGTAAGGATAAAAGTATAGTGGAAAATTTAAAAAATAAGCCTAAACATTTATGTTAATGTATAAGATTAAAACAAAATACATTTAAACATAAACTTCAACATAATATGGAAAAGATAAATCCAATAATTCCATTAAATTATTCACATAGATAATATACTAGTCAAAAAATCAAATGTAATATCATTATCTAATTTCATAATTATGGAATACATAATTCCAAATTTCATAACCACATAGTCAAGGCCATGTGCCAAGACTAAAAATAAGATTTTTTCAAGGACCTAGGCCAAGACACTAGTTTGTCTCATGACACCTAACAATGCATCAAGTAGCTATAGCGGGCTCCACCCGTTACATAGTAAGTCCAATGCATTCCCCATATGAAAATCTTTAATCACAACATAAATATTCGTATTAAAACTAGCATTCAAAATGAATACACTTTATCCATAAATCAGGAATGGTATTAAGATAACACATCCATAGTCAAACATACCAAAAAACCTTCAATACAATATGGAATATTTGTATCATAATAAATCAACCTCAATCAAGAATAATATCTTATAAAATATGTTGACATATTTGAAAATGATCAGTAAAAAGCTTTGAGAGAAATTTCACTTTTTCATGAAATCATTTAAAAGTCACAAAATATATAAAAGAATTCATTTTAAATATATTTTTTAATTGAGGTGTCCCATACAACTTTGAATATTTTTAAATGAATTAACATTTTAAAACATTCATTCCATATAAATAAATCCTTAAAAACAATTTTGAAACCATGGGCATTAATGAGAATGGTTTAGAAGAATAAATCTTTAAAAAATTAAAAATTTTGTTTTAGTAAAAAATTCACATAAAAATAATCCTTTTGAAAACACTTTTATGAAACATGTACATGTATAAAAATTATGTCCCAGTAGATACTTATGTAAAAACAAACTCGGATAATAAATATATTGTGAAATTAACCCTTAACATGAACTTTCATTTGATAGAGGGTACATTTAACCTCATGTATAATGACCATAGTATGTTATTAAATTATTCCAGATCCATATTCATAATTATTATATCATAAATGATTCATTTATGTCTTTATACTACCCATTTAATAATTATTTCCATGTTAAATTAACATTTTGGGTAATAATTGTTTTCTTTATTGTAGGTGTTTTAACTTGTTATTATTTATCGTAACATTTAGATCATGATTTACATACATCAAGAATATAACACATGATTTATATATCATATATATTTTGAATATAAATATTTATTATATATAGATATATGAAATGGAAAACATTGTCTATGGAGACGGTAGGTCGTACGTACGTATAAACGTTGTTTCCATTTTCATATCTTATTAAATGGAATTTAGTGAATAAGATATATTTAAATATATATATATGTGTGTGTTATAAGTAGAATTATTATTTCATATAATTCATACTTATTAATTATATATATTTTTATAATCATTGTTGAATGATGAATGTGGAAATGAATCTCATCGCATCGTGGAGATGCTAATCCTTACGTACGCACGTGCGACAATATTATTATATTAGTCATGAAATAGTATATAATTGTGTGATATATCATATATAAATAATAAATAACTTGATATAATTATTATTTAAATTAGTTATACTCATTATTATACCCATCCAAATAATGAAATGCTTGAATAACAAACTACAACACGACGTGGAGATGGTAAGCCGTACATACGCACGTATGATGACTTTTTCATTTATAGGATGGATAGAATAATGAATATGGTTGTACCATTTATATAAAAACATCACTGTATATATAAGATATTGGATTTATTATCTTTTAATTGAAACAAAAAATAAAGAGGAAGTGGAAGAAGAAAAGAACTTGAAAGAGGTGAAGAAAATATTTTCCTCTTCTTTGTATTCATCATTTTGATTTGATCAAAAGTGCTCAATAGGTTGGATTTATGATCAATGGATGGCCTTTAAAATGAAGGGAGGAATGTTGAGAGGATATTTGGGTAGGGATAGGTAGATCCAAAAGACTTTGGAGGTGTGAAATTAAGAGAAGGGGAAGTGCCCTTTTATAAGAGATGGGAGCGTCATTTTAGGAAAATCTTGAAATATTATTTTATAATAAAATAATTTTCTGTTTATGATTGATCCAAAATGATTTATTTCTAGGATAAGGTTGTTATGGGTCAAAAAAATCTAAATCAACATGTTTTAGATAGGTTTAGTTTATCATATTAACCTTATCTTTTAGATATAACTCTTAGTTAAATAGTTTTTACCTTACCATGTCTCTCTGTATTTTTATATTACATTCTTAATAAACATAATATAACAAGTCAAGAGAAACCCATGTGGTTTCTTATTAATATATATAACATTATATATGTCCATTTTACAAACCATATATTTTTAATAATTTTATATCAATTAATAATATATAATTTGATTTAAGAACTCAATTATGTCAATTTTGACACTATTTAGTATTTGATTATTTGGAATCCTATAAAAACATTATCACTTAGAATAAAATTTATTTAACCAACCATAACATGTTATATTAACCTATAAAATAGTTTAATCCATGCAAAATATCAAATTACATTTATTTGTATATTTATAATATCAATTATTTTAATCATTCATTATTAAGGTAATTAATATATCATCAATGTGTCATATATAAAATAAAAAATATAATGTCTAAAAATTAAAAATAATATACCATTATGTATTAAATTTTGTTTTCTTTCTAATGAATATTTATAGTTGAATTTATCTTATGTATAAATTTATATTAAAAATGGATTAGTTATTAAACTTCGAATTTAACTCATTTAACACTTCATTAAATAAAATAATAATTAATGTCTTAATCTTATCCAAGTGGACCAAAGGGGGTTATATTTTATTCCTATGGTTTTTTTTGAATTATACTTATCCAACAGAATTAATATATGTGTTAGGATAATTATAATATCATTTTTACCCTTAATTACCCAATTTACTTTTAATCGTGGTAAATAAAAATCAAAAGATTCTATTCACCAAAAATTATTTTCATCTTATTGAACCGAATTTTACTTACTGATATTAACAATGTCTGTCTGATTTTTTAAATTCAACTCACAGAAGTGGTAAAATTAACTTTTATGCAAATTTCCAAATGCTCCTAGGAGGTTGGTAAAAGACGGTAAAAAGATTGATAAAATTTTATATATCTAAACTTATTATAAAAAATCTCCCATGAATTAAATAGAACATATATAGTTATTACGTATCTATTTTGACATAAAATAGAATAAAATAACATAACTAATCATTTAAATAAAAATTCGGTTTGAAATAATAACATAATGTTTTTCACTACTCAACAAAAATTGAATATTTTCATAAAATTTTAAAAAATATAACCTAATATAATTTTATCATTCAGAATTCAAAAATATAGTCTATTTTACCAAATTAAAAACATAGAATTTGAATTTATTAATTTAAAATTAATTCCTATTGTGAAAACCAAAAAGCTGGTTTTTAAAAAGTAAAAAATATCAAATGATTGACATGTGTTTTTGTCAAATTTAAATGTGAAATTACTAATAATGACCTAAATTGGATAAAATGATATAAATATAATATAATTATACTTCAAAACCATTCAAATACATAATTTAACAATATTAATTATTTTTATTAAAAAAGTAATTTTTAATTAAAACATAGTATTTTTAACTATTCGTCAAAATATGTAAGTTATATTAAATGTACCAAAAATTAATCCATATTAAATATTTTATGTACTACCTATAATTAATAATTTAATTAAATTAAATTTAATATTTAAAAGTGTCAAATATTGGATTAAAAAAGGGTTCACTATTAAAAGGCAGTAAAATTACGTTTTTTTGAAAAATACGTATTATATCTGAAAAAATGATTTTGTTCTTCTATTAGGTCTAAGAAACAAATAATATGGATATTAATATTATATAAAGTATATAAGATTCCGGATTTAGTTAATACTCTTCATAACTGCTTTTTTTGAATGACTATTTTGGTATGTTTTGGTTCCCTCGAACTTAGTGTTGCATGTAGCACAAGCTATTGAATTACTTTAATGATATAACATACTATGAAATCTTGGTCTATTACATCAAAAATGTGTCAATTGATACAGCTAGTTCTAGAGAAAGTTTAGATGAAATGGTAGACATAACTTTCATCATATTTTCAAATAAAGCCATTTCTAATTTTTGAGCTGTTTCTTTGATTTCAGAATTAATATGTTCCACTGTGACCAAACGAGAAATGGTACTCGAAGAAACTTTTTTAGTAGAATAGTATCGATATTGTACAATCTTATTCCTAGGTCAACAAAACCCTCTTCCCTAATGCTCATCTCCTAATAAATAATTTAGATTATTGTTCAATACCTAATTATCAGGTTCATTTTCTGCCAATATCTCCAAAGCATTCAGTTGATCGATATATAATATAAATTAAAATGATAAAATAATATATGGAATTAAATTGATGTGTTCCCATGAGTAGAAACATGTTTCATTCCTCTTTTATTTATTTTATTTCTATTAGATTTGTCTTCTAGAAAAATAATTATATAATTTCATTAACATAAATAAAACTCATTTTAAAATAAATAAAAGATTATATATATAAATATATATAAATTTAAAAAATTTATTTAAAGTCTAGAATCTTCCAATAGATGATCATCTCTATGTATTGTGATATATATATAAATTTAGATGATCGTACAGTCTTCGCTCATGATATGGGAGTGATGTGTTCTCACGAGTAGAAACATGTTTCATTCCGCTTTTATTTATTTTATTTTTATCAGATATCTCTTATAGAAAAATAATTATATGATTTCATTAACATAAATAAAACCCATTTTAAAATAAAGAATATATATATATATATATATATATATATATATATTTAGAAAAATACATTCATGTCTTGACTCTCCCAATAGCTGATCATCTCTATGTATTGTGATATTGGGTAATCATGAATCACTAGTACATCTTCATGATCCTTGACAACTCTCATTTCCCCGCCCCCACGATATAAGTCATACTTGTACACTCACCACATTTCACCTAAATCCATTGAACATAGAGCCTTGAAATTTTTTTCAATTAGAAAATTATATCGCAGCTACAATGGAAAAAATATTTGTTAAGAAAATATTAAAAAAATATTATATATAAAATGTGATTAACATTACATAGACAGATCTCTGCCCATGCATTTTCCATTATTTTTTCTCAAACTTCCCTCCAACTTATTTGTTAAACCAGAATGATATTTCTATTCCTAGAAAGTGTTTCCACAAAGATTGTACATTCCATACTATTTTTTAATTATAGTTATGTCCTCATTGTATTTATCCATGATTTTCTTCTGTCGATTCCAAACCTATTGAATTTTTCTGTGGCCTCTATGTCTAGTGGATCATGGATATAATCATTAGAAAAAGTAAAAAATGATAATAGTATATATTAATTTATCATTAATCACTAACTGTAATAATTAGACACATACCAATAGATTGGGGATATGCTGAACCCTGATGTGAAAAGTTTAGAGGGGGAGTATTCTCTTTGGTAGGTGGGATATCTATAGTATGAGTACTCTATATGGTAGATGATGATAAGTGTAATGTTAGAGGGATAAAACCAGATGGATAAACCTATATAGATGAGGGTTGATTTGGATATGGATTTAGTGGGGGATATATAGGGGCACAATACTTTTTTAGTGGATAATGGTAATGGAAAATAAAGAGGTATGGGAGTATGAGAACTACCATCTGATTTGGTTGTTGGCAGAAAGGGATATGGAAAACATGGGCTGGGATAATATTAAGTTGGCATAATGGGAGGATGACCTCTTGGTGACTCTTGCGGTATAGTAGTAGGATGAACTGTAGAATCAATACACCTGCAATACTATCAGCCTCATTAGTACAATCCAACCATCTCCTCAGTGAAGTAGCCTAAAATAACATAGATAATAAAATAAAATGAACGATAACAAAATGAATAATATGGAAGACCATAATATTAAAACATAAATTTTACTTAAAGTGTTGGTATAATGAGACATATGTTGTTCATTTCTTTATATTCGTTTTTTTCTAGTATCACCATATACAGACATTTTGACTTGTAAATTTAGAATAAAATTCTCAAAAAATAAAAATAATTCAAAATGTTAAATAATAAAATTTTATAATAAAACGTTGTGATATGTTTCTAATGTGATATATATATTGATAAAATATCATGATTTTTCTATGTTCAAGAATAATTATAGATGGTCTTAAAAAATTTCTCAGACTATAAATAGTTTAATATTTGTAAAATTTATATAATACACTAGTTAATTTGATATCATGTATGGATGTTTAAAAAAATAATAAAATATTACTGTAAGTTCAGGTAAATACTTACAAATGAGTCAACATTGTGTGTGCTCTGTGACAATTTCTGGTTTGTAATATGTTCTAGAAATTGAGTCATCTATGTCATCAAATGAAACATTAGAATAAATACCGACAGGTTCATCCACAACATCATTGTCATTCTTTTCTTCGTGAGAAATATTTCTAGGAATGACATCAACAATAACACCAATTTTTTTTTGTAACGGGTTTCTTACATAAAACACCTGTCTAGCCTATGATTCAAGAATATACAGTTCATCGGTATGAAGCTGGTGATTCATATCAATCACTCTAAATCCATAGTAATAAATATCCATTACTTGTACTATCATTTAATCAAACAACATACATTTCTTCATTACAACGCGAACATTTTCATAGTAATATAATAAAAATTTTCTTTCAATAGAACCATAATATGATAAAGTTTCTGACTGAGCTTTTTTATCTGATGCACTCGCATAACAATTTGTTGTGGTTCTTATCCTGACACAGTCATGAAGTGTTTCCATTTTTTTCACAACTATTTATAAAAAAATTAAATCTATTGACAACCGTTGCTTTACAATCACATACAACATCATTTGGACCAAAGTAAATTGCTCTTACTTCATCAGAAACTTCATTTATTGGTAAAGTTAAAAACAAAAAGATACCAACATTGAATATTAAATAGAGACATGTGATTATGATATGAGAAAAAAAAATTGATTACCTTTTACTTTAACCAAGAATAATATTTTTTGTTGTGAAATAGATCTTTCCTCTTAATAGATAGAGAGAGATGTATCTTTTTTAACATTTATAAATGTTCTATACAGATATGAATGCTTAAAAATGTCAGAAGATATGAAGAAATAACATAATGAAAAAATTCCGATTTATTATTTTACTTGATAAAATCATCAAGCACACCGCACTTGAGTAATATTATACGATGAGCCATTTCCCACACTTCCCTTATAAAAGTACACAACAAGTATAATCTAGATATCCCCCTCTTTGGGGAAATGAATCAAATTTAATATTAATGGGATTAAAATTATCATCTTCATTTCTCATTATTTGATTAGACCTCGTAGTGATGTTAGCCAAGTATGATGAATAGAAATCCATTAATTCAAGTGCTAAATAACATTTCACAATAGAACATTTAGGGTGATATTTATTTCTCACATATCATTAGAATGAAAACATCATTCTTTCTAGAGGATACATCCACCAAATTGACACTATACCACCAAAAAGAACTTTTGTGGGAAAATGAATAGTTATATGTTACATACATGTGAAAAATGACAGTGGTAAAATTTTCTCCAAGTCGCCAAGAATAACCGTTGCATCTCTCTTCAATTTCTAAACAAAAATTCTACTCAGTATTTTGGCACAAGGATTTTGATAAAAATCACTTAAATTTTTCACAAAAACTTTAACATTATGTGAAAGTAAATTCAGAATGGAAATAAGAATCAACTCATGTAATAAGACATGGTAATCAAGGGTTTTAAGAGATTTTAGTTTCACATCTTGTGTATTCAGCCTTTTTGAAATATTAGACAAATAACCATATAGAACATTTACAATTTCCAAGACCTGAATAAATTGTTTCATCACCACATTTTTCATAGAATAATATGAAATAAGGACTTTCCACTTTTTTGGACCAATTAACGCAGGATAAAGTTTTGATGTTATACCCCAATCCATCAAATCACAACAAGACAAAAAATCTTCATTTGTTTTTCCTTGGAAATTTACAATAGTACAATGTAAGATCTCATAGATGCTTTTCTCAATATGCATTAAATCTAAAAAATGACGCAATAAATTCAATGACCAATAAAGAAGCCCCAAAAATATGATTTTATTTCTCCAATTTCTAATGGAATTCGAATTAACAATTTTTTTATTTCAGATATTTGATTGAATTTTTTCAAGAACATAATGCAAACTGTCATGTTATTTAACAATATCATTCACTGAAATTCATTGAAGTGTCTCATCTATCTCAATGGAATTATCAAACAATATTTGATTTTTCCTGTAATAATGATCCATCCATAGAAATCTCCAATGCCATATGAAGCTAAAAGTTAATCAAAACATTAATCTTTAGGAAAGTGTATTTTTCATACAAATAGGATGGATAATTTCCCATTATTACTCCAATGAGACATCAATCCATATACAGGTAAATAATTTATCATCCATAATAATGATACATGAAACATTATGTACTTCTTCCGGAATGCATCATACACTTGTGTGCCAACAATCAAAAGCTCCATCAACTCCTCTATTAGTGGCTGAAAGTATATATCAATATAATTTCATAGATCACTGGGTCCAGATATCAATATACTCATGATAGTAAATGGATTCTTCACACAAATCCATGAGGTAAAGTTATAAATGTGAAGGAAAACATTCCAAGTACTTTTAGTAGTATGCATTTGGAGAAATTGTTTGAAACCATCATAGGATAATCCAAATATAACATTTTGTGGGTCAGCTACAATATCTGAATGTAACCTATCAAATTTATTCCAATATGACCCATCTGTAAGATGCACCATTTCATCATTATCATTATTTATTTCATCTTCAAGCCATATCATATTCTTTTCCATTTTTTTAAACATAAAATGTTTTTGAAGCAACAAAATTAAAGGGAAGTGCCACATCACTTTATTTGGTATGTGAGATTGAGTTTTATTTTTATTAGTCTTCCACCATGATGTGACACATTATTTTCAATGTCTCAACTCTGAATTTTCCTTCTATAATAGACAAAAATATTTGGGGAACGAATGAATCTAATTAGATAAAAATCCATATTTTTAAACCAACATTGAATCCATCTAATCATTTTATAGAATACATGCATCATCAAGAAGTAAATCCTTAATAAATTTAAGGAGCTAGTTAGCATCATTATTAACAATTCCATACATTGTTTTTCCATTATATAATCTCATTAAAAACTCACATATTCACATTTTTACCCATTATGGATATACTGGGGTATTAGAATCTTCCATCAACTTTATATCCCTGTCAACATCCTTATCTTGATTAATAGATGAAAATTGTGTTCTAGTATTCATTTCCTCTTGCACTAGTCTACATAAGGAGATGGCTTCAAAAAAAAAAAGGAAACCGATTTGAAATCTGATTTTTCATACCAATCTTTTTCGCTGAATCGATGTCATTCCCCACTTGATCTTTTGTTACCATTGTGATAACACACATGATAATTCATTTTGAAACCATGTTTAGTGATATGGTAATTCAGTTCCTCACGAGTTAACCATGGTCTTATAAATTAATAAAAACAAATGAATCAAATCAATACTCCATCTGAATTATTAGTGAATGAAAACTCAAAGATATTTCTTTACTCATTCTGAAATTCATTTGTGATCTGATCAACGATGTAATTCCACTATCTATGCATTCTTTAGCCTATAACCATACATTAAAAAAATAATCATGAAAATAAATTAACATTATATGTATTGTGTCATAAGATAATAAGTAACCATCAATAATATGTCAATAAAAAATCATAAAAAATATAATGGTTAAGGGAATTCATAAAATTTTCAAATTATAGAAAATCATGAATAGTCACACCTTTATATGACCACATAAAATTATTTGGATATACTTTCAACACCCACATTAAAACATTGATGTTTAAACAATGACCTGTTATTATTTTTATCGAATTCTCTAATGGACACCCCCATACTGGACCCCACCCCTCCTAGACACCCACCTCATGGACACCCACACACCCTTCTAGACACCACCCTCCTAGACAACCCCCCCCCTCCTGGACACCCCCTGATCACCCCTCCCTCTTGGACACCCCTCCCCTCCCTCTTGGACACCCCCTCCTTCTTAGACACCCCTCCATCATGGGCACCCCCTCATGGAGAACCCCCTACCCTCCTGGACCCCCTCCCCTCTTGTACACCCCTCCCTCCTAGAAAAATGTCTGACCTATCCCATAATCACCCCCTCTCTACTAGTCACCCGCTGGATAGCCCCCTGACCCCCTGTACAACCCCCTCCCCTGCACCCTCACACCCCTTTCCCCCCACCCCTTCCCCATGCACACTCTCCCCAATCCCCTTTCACCGCTCATGGGAAGCCCCCTCCCCCTACACCCCCCGAACACCCCCCTTCGGGACACCCATCCCCCCTAGACCCCCAGACCCACTACCCCCTCCCCCTGAACCCCCACACACCATTCTCCCTACCCCCCACCTCCCACTCTTTGACAACCCCCTCCCCACTGCACCCATGCCCCCTCCCTACACACTGCCCTTGGACCCCCCCCCCCCCCACCCAAACCCCTTTCCTTCTCCCCCTACACCCTATACCCCCTTATCCCCACACACAGATCCCCCCACTTCCCCCTCCTAGATAGCCCCCCTCCCTCGATACCCCCTTCCCCCTCCCTGCACAGTGGTCCCTAGACCCCCCCTCGCACCCACAGCCCCCTCCCCTTGCACCCCACACCACCTGCACACTTCCCCCCCTGAACCCCCACCTTAGACACCCCTCCTAGAAATCCCCCACCCCGTCACCCCATGCCCCCACCCACCTACACCCAAACCCCTTGCTCCCTGAACACAACCCCCCCCCCCCCCCACTCAAACCCCCCTCCTAGATAGCCCCCTCCCCCTACTCCCCTGCCCCCTCCCGGCACATTTCTCCCTAGACACCTGCACTGCTCCCCCACACCCACTGCCCCCCCCCCCCCCCCTACACCCCCACACCCCCTGCACACTGCCCCCCAAACCCCCACCTGGGAAGCCCTCCCTCATGGACAACCCCCCCACACACCTTCCCCACTTCCTACATACTACACCCCACTAATAGGTCTAAGGGCCTAGCTCCATGTATTAAATATGTTCTATGTAAAAAAATAACGGAATTCCTAAATCAATGAAATAAAATACATGATAGGAGAATCTATTAAAAGTCTCATGAATTAAGATTCTAATAAGCTTAAAAATGCCTCCAATTCAGGGAAAACATGACATGACACTATAAGGAATCCCTTACTCATGTGAACTGTTCACCCAAAAAAGGTATTACACCAAACTCATTACATAGTTGATGACCATACACAAAAAAATATTGTTGAAGAAACTACATCTATATTATTATTGGAGAAAACCCACCCCATAATTACAAGGATATAATTACAGCCATTTTATCCCCAAAGATAGTCACAATGGTGGTACTGTAACCTCATTACACATATATAGGATAATTATTACACCCTTCCCTTAAAGGCATTTTTCCATATCCGTGTTAGGATAGAATTTATTAGAAGAAATATCTGGGATACATCTACCTTATCATCAACCTCCCCCATTGGGATCTAGTTTAATTAAATGAATTGAAATGTCACTCACATTTACCTATCATAAACATCTTCTGATTGATCATTTAAGAGAGATAGAGAGAGGATCCTCATTGAGATCATAATAAAAAATAGACATTCTTGACTGAAAATATCAATTATTTTATTTTTATAACTTAAAATTTTGTTTATGGAAATGAATCCCCATACAAAACGGAAAAGAATTTGATCACAATTATTCACATTAAATAATTTAATTTTATTATTATTATCCATGAAGGTATCATATACCATGATACAGACAAGGATGATCAAAATGATATTATATCCAACTAAAATATGGTTCTCACTAAATTACATAATTAATGAGTGTTCAGATGGTTTAATAGGTAGATTAAATATATTAAAGATCTTAAAAATATTTGGATATTTCTTGTCATGTAAGTCCTCAACTTAATAAAATGTAAATTTCATGGATATATCATATCCACCACACAAATTATTTCACTCTATTTCCACTAATAATAGAAATAATTGTAATTCAATTTTGAAAAATAATTTGAATAGAATTAATATTAAAGGAAACTGATGTGGTTTTCCAATTAAGTGATACTTCATAGAGATGGACTATATATATCATCAAGTGAATTCACTTAACATGTGGGGACTTATCAACCATCAATATTAGATTCTACATATTTGGATAACCCGTGTCACATAAAATTAGATTATCTAACCCTCAAAGATCATGACTATCATTAATACCTTCCAGTGTTTCTCAAAAACTAATTTTTCATGTGTGATAAACCAATAATGATCATGATGGATATCAATATAAAAAACATGATAAATTCAATATTTTGATCTACCCTATGAGTCTACATGATTTTATTCCAAGGATAATATTCTATCAATAATACATGAATTTATCAATTCATTTTCTTCTCAGAATGACTCATTGTATGAGAGGTGAAAACTAATTCTTCCCAAGAGGAATCTAGAGCCTGAGTGCGTAGATCTAAATCCTTCATAGATGGTTTTTACAAACACCATATTTCCTACATTCAAAAGTACGAGAGATCTCAATAACCATCACATGAAATTCAAATCATAGTACAATCTTCAACTCAGATCATTAAAGAAATAATAAGGTATAAAATACCCTCGAGGGATACACTGAATGGAAGTGGTAGGGAGGAGGGTTTTGCGATGATAGAGGTTTTCAGGGTGGAGGGAACTGTGGTGAGAGAGCTCTCTGAGGAGGAGGGTTCCATTATGAGAGAGGTTGTCAGGGAGGATGGCACTATGGTGAGATAGTTTTTCAGGTTGGTGGGTGCCACGGTGAGGAGAGGTCGGGGACGAGATGTCATTGGGGAGGAGGGAACTATGCTGAGGAGAGGCCAGAGAAGATAAGTCATCTGGGAGGAGAAGTCATCGGAGAGGAGCATTGCGAGGGGAGTAGGGAATCGGGGAAGGATGAGCCCGATACAGAATTAGGGGAAAAATTGACAGATGCGGTATATTCATGGTGGTTTATTTAAACTCTGGATATTAGAAATATATATCCATGGAACAATAATACTATTTCTACATGTTCATGGCTATAGAATTAATTTCTAATAGTGAATGTCTGGGTGTTCCTACGTATCCCATAAGGATGGGAGTCAAGATACACATAGTTTTTGAAGGTGCCTTGAAGGTTTTTTTCCTACGACAAGGGTTGTTGGATATTAGTTTAAAAGGAATAGAGATAAGACCATATATATAAAAGAGGGAGGGTGTGATATGGTGTAGATATTAAAAAACCTAACATGAATGAGAATCGTAGGAGTCCATACGACTCCATGCACTTCCTAGGGAGGTTTAGGTCGAGGGACCAAAAAAAAGTTCGAGTGTGCCTGAGGCAAAGTCCCTGAGAGTTCCTATATACCCCATTATGTTGGGGATAAATATTTACATAGTTGTAGAAGTGGAATGGTATAGTACCAGTGTCTGGGGAATTACTGTCCTGCGGCTCTGGCCCAAACACCAAAAGAAGAAAACATTTTATATATCTTTTTTTTAGGATGGTTGTGTGTCTGTTTTTTAATGAAGCGATAATACTAGGATAAAGAATCTAGACAACGCTACAGGAATCAAGCCATATATGGGAAGTTGACAAATTGTATGGTGGGTACCCATTACAAAAAATGATTCCCCCTCGAGTGAGGGCATCGCAATGTAGTGCTATTTTTTCGTTGTGCATCCTGGAAAATGTTTTTGGGGAAGGGGGAATGTGCATGGTGTGACAAAACATACCCGATGTGAATTAGGACAATGTCCACACCACACAACACACAATTCTGGGGAAGAAACCTCTGGAAGAGGGACCAGAAAAGGTCAGATAGTATGGGTATGGACCTAAAGACAAGACATCTATATTCTCTTATGTAACCCATGAGGATGGGAATCAATCCATACATAGTTCTTGAAGTTGAGGTTCTTACGATTTTCAGAAATTATGTATAGTGTTCATAGATTAATGTCTTAGATCTCGGATTAGGGATAGAGAGACTCATACAAATATGCATGATCCTCAAAAAAATCCCTAAGACCATGTGATCCAAACAAGATGTTGGAAACAAGGGAAGAGAAGGTCTTTTCAACACATGGAATACATGCAAAGAGGAAATCGTTACAGATCCATGAATGCCACCTTACAGTTTCTTTTTACTCATAACGTACATATGTAAACTGAGGGATAGTACCAAGAGTGTCTAAATTCTAAATGGTCATGACATAATGGAAAATTATGTGAATAATGAAATAGAAATTTAAGGATTTATTGAATTGATGTGAAGATGGAGGACAACTGTTCACCATGTTCGAAACATAGCATCTGTATTGTGTGACCTGAAAAGGGAACAACAAATGAGTATCGACTACTGAAAATATTTGCAATGTAAGACATATATCAAATTTTCATTCGAGATCCTTGAGGATGTTCTCCCAAAATAATAGGAGTGCCATTAGGGTGAGTATCCATACCATTCAGGGGTATCTTTGGATGTGAAAGATGATGGACACCCAAATAATGGGGAGCAAGAAGCCTGAGGATGGGCGATAACATTACTATGTAGGATTCATCATTTTTGGTGACGAACCAGAGTGCTATTGGGCTCATTTTTGAACTACCAAATAGGTTCGGGAGGCCCAACATAAGGGCATCCAACATTAGAGGGTAAGACTATAAGAAGAGGAAAAAGATCTATCCGGAGAGATAGTTATGTGGAGTGGTTGTTATAAACTCGATGTGAATGAGGACATAAGCCCACACTACCTTTTTCCCCTCTCCTGAAAGATCTCATGTCAAGGGGCCATGATGATAAATATTTTTATAAGAAATAGTGCTGAACTCGAAGACAAAATGTCTTGGTGGTACCACATATCCCATAAAGATGGGAATCAATTCACACGTAGTTCTGGAGGATGTTGTGACATTTCACGTCAAGTGGAAAGGATGCAGATAGGGGAAGGGTATCTCGATGAGGGATGTGTATGGAATGATGAGAAGTACAAAATCCCATACCGCACCTTACAATCCCAAATGAGAACCTGGGCCAAGGGACCGAAAATGTTAAGGGATCAAATAAGGGATGTCTGAGCTAGTTCTTAGTTTAACATCTTACAGTGAAGATGAATGAGGTAAAGATATAAAAGTTGGGGCTGGGCCTACGAATAAAAGGTCTAGTCATTCATACATATCCCATAATGATGGGATTCAAGCCATATGTATATTTGAAAGGGGACATGCTATTTAGCGTCTCGCAGTGAGGAGGTGGTAGAATAGAAGAACGAGGAGGGGCACCTGGTGAGATCATCGTAGGATCAATATGATTGGGGGGAAAGAAACCTACACCACACCATGTTAGATCCTCCAAGATAACTATTCCCAATGGTGCTAGTGAATGAGAGAAGTATCAAGGCTGGAATAAAGGCAAGGTATATGTGTGTTCCTACATATCCCATGAGGATGGGAATCAAGACATACATAGTTATTAAATTGGACATGCAGTTTAACATCATTTGGTGAGAATGGATCACACATTTTAATGTCATGTGGGGAAGAAGGAACAATTTATGCTTATGCGGGGCTGTATAGGTCGTACTTTACAATCATAGGGAACATACCTTTTTTGATGTTTATCGTCATTTGGGATGGGAAAGAAGTTTAATTTCATGTATGGTGTAATAGTTTATGTCATGTAGGACAGAACCACTCAAGAAAAATATTTTCTGTGGAATTTGGCATTTGTGCGAGGAGTTATACGCTCTCCATCCATGGTGACCAGGGAGTACATTCCATTGGGTTAAACCTTGTGAATGATGTAAGGTCCTTCCCAATTGGGTTCTAGTTTAGGAGGTTTCCTACCATGTATCATTGGAATTCTTAGAGTCATCACCATTTCAACATTAAAGCAAGAGAAGAGGTGAACTTTATTTCTGAAAGCAATAGCTATTTTGTTCTGATGCCTTTCCAGATTGTGCAGGGCATGAAGCCTTTTCTCATTGAGCGCTTCCAATTCTGCCAGATGGATTTCATTCACTTTATCTGGTAATTTTTTGTTCATATAAATTGTGTGTAATGAAGGAAATTGAATCTAGATGGGTAGGATGACCTCTGTTCTATACACTAGGGAATATAGGGATAACCTTTGTGGAATTGCGAGTTGTTGTCTGGTAATCCCAGAGGGTATTAAGGAGTTTTTCTGGCCAACTCTTATTTTTCTGACCAACAATTTTCTACAGAATGATAAAGATGGTTTTTTATACATCTCAATCTTCCCATTTTCTTTTGCATGATAGTGGGTGTTATGTTTAGAATGAATTTCCTACATGGAATTCTATTTCTTCAACATGGCTGCTCGGAAGTTGGTGCTACTGTCGGTGAGAATGACATTAGGGACTCTAAGTCGGTAGATGATGTTAGAGCTCACAAATTCAATTATAGTATTTGACATGACCTCATTTCATGGGCTCCCTCATCCCAGTTTGAAAATAAATCCATAATAGTCAGGTTGAACTTGTATTTGAGAGCTGTCGCTGGCAGATTTGGCTCCACGACATCGAGTCCCCAAACTGCAAAGGGAGAAGAGTACTTTGTAATGTTAGAGTCTTCGGTGTCCAATGAAAAAATTTGGTATGAATTTGGCATGAATGAAACCTTTTTGAAAACTCAATGCAGTCACATATCATGGAGGGACAAAAATACCACAACCTCCAAATCTGGTTAGTTAATTTTGTACCAATATGATTAGCCCCACATGAACATGCATGGTTTCCTTGCATGAATTGAGAAATCAAAACTCCTTGAATGAAATAGAGGAAAACCCCATCAAAACAAATTTTTAGACAATATAATCAAGAACGAGGCCACTATGGAGGGTAAACTACAATGGGTGATGTTGGATTCACTCCTACTCAACTCGATCTAGTGGGATATTACCAAGTTGGAGGTACTCAAAAAAAGGAAGTCCTCATGTCGGGAGTCACATCCATCACTACATCAGGGGAACCTGAAGGGCTTAATGTGGAGGCATCACCGGTAATTTGGCGTACCTATGGGATATGACGGTTGTCTAGAGTGATGGGGGAAATGAATCTATGGGGTCCCATGTGAATAATTATTTCATCATGATTAGGCTCTGCAATAGATGCAGCTTGGCTGGACAAGGTGTCAGCTCGACCGTTCTCTGAATGAGGGATATGTGTAACCTCTGGTGGAGATGGTAATTGGGCCATCAACTGGATGGTATGTTCTAGTAGTGTTACGAGAGCAGGCTTCCTAACAGCATATTCACCATTGATCTGCTTGAAGACCAGTTCGGAGCCCCCATTCACATGAATGTGGGGAATGTCAATCACGAGATCCAGCTCTAGTCCAGTGATGAGAGCCTGGTACTCTGCCTCATTGTTGGTACATACATTTTATAGAAGAAATGAATATTATAAAACAACTTCTATTGGAGTGATGAAGACCATTGGGAAAAAATCCCTCAAGCTAACATTACAGTATTTTTGGGTTGATTTTTTTTTTTGACAAAGCAGGTTTCCATGGAGAATTGTCGAGTTCCAGAGAAGTTGTTGACAATCCATGTTGACAAAGTACGATGAAAAAAGAATGGACGATCTGGAGGAGGTAAAAAAGAGCAGTACAATGTGGCGTTGTTTTCCAGTGTTTGCCAAATTTTTGGGGTCCAAAATTTGGAGTTTGGTGAGCATCGCACAAATAGGATTTCCATGAAGATCATATTTTTATATGGAAAATGCATGAGTTTCGCGAATATGGGATGCATTGATTGGATTTCGCGAAGTCCAGAAAAATGGAGTCGGTGATGCTTCGTGATTACGTCAAAGCTTCACGAACAAAAGAGTTGAAGCGCATTGCGGCAGTGAAGGGCTCTGCGAGGGAGCTTCGTGGTGAAGGTGCAAGATAATGTTGACGGTGAAGCTCCGTGATTACGACGAGTTCCATGATCTGAAAGTTTCCAAGGTGCTTCGCGATTTAGACAGAATTCCGGTGGAAACTTCTGAGCATCGTGATTTAAGTTGACGTGGCGTTGACTTGGGGCAGAAAGTTCGAGGGTCGGTGGAATAAAATATAAATAGAGGCCGACCCCCTCGAGAGATTAAGAGAGATTTTTCAGTGAACATAATTTTCTCTTGGTTCCAGAAGGTAGTTCGCGTTGCCTGTGTGCTTCGCGAAAGAAGAGCTTCGCGATGGCTATTGTTGCTCCATGAAAGTTACGTGCTCTGAGTTGGCTCAGTGAGAATCGTGAGTGAAGTTTCTCTACAACGACTTGATCTTCGTGGTAGTTCTTCACGGTAGTGCTTCGTGAGAGTAATTCGCAAAAAGGTAGGAGCTTCGCGAAGGCTTGTTTGAGATTCGCAAAATTGGGAGCCTCGCGAAGTAGGGTTCTTTGTGAATGTGTTTCCAAAGGTAGTTGCCCTGTGTTCAGAGGCAAAGTGGTATTCATCTGTGGATGAAAGTTGGACTTCAACAGAGCATCTATAAACAGTTGAGGATGCATTCTTTCATGCAAGTGAAGAGACCTATAGGTTTATAAACTGTAAGTGGATCTCTTCCAAGTGCAGTGAGCATAAGAAGAGGAAAAAGGTGATCCTCTCCACCGACAGTGAGCCAGAGAGAGAGAAATAGAGAGTGACCCTTGGGAAAGAAGTGAGCTAACCCTAAAACTTGTAAAGGCAGGGATCCTGGGACAGAGTGACTGTTCCTGAACCATTGTTTCCACATCTAGTGAAGAATAGTGAAATTTGGTATGACCGAAAACTTGTCAGCGTATACTCCTAGGACATAGCCCAGTGAGGGTGAACCAAGTAAAAATATCTATGTCTGCATGATTGCTTCCCTACATTGCATTCAAAGCATCATCATTAGATAAATAAGTAAATAAGTTATCATTGTTTACACACAAGAGAAAACATAGTGACCCTTGTAATAAAGGGGTCGAGATCCAGTGGGGTAGGATGAACTTTGAAAAAGAATATCCATACCCTGATTCACCCCCCCCCCCATCTCAGGGTATATAGGCCCCTATTGGTCCTAACAATTGGTATCATAGGGATAGGTTTCTATTACTTGATTAGTTTTCTCTGACATAGTTCAGTCAATCTTTGTGGTTAAATAATCAGTCTTCTCTTATTTTGGTGTGCCATGGCGAAGGGAAAAACATCAAAGATGAATCAGAAGTTAGGTAATATCCATCAATGTGGAAGTGTTTATGGAAAAAGTGTGATTCAACTAAAAGAATCAAACAGCTTGCTGAAGGAAGGATTGGATGAATCTGATGGGGAAAAATAGATTCACTCAATAATGATGTAGGAATGAGTGAAGTACATGAACTTCAAAGTTATACGGAAACAACAGATGATAGAGATGTTTCAAGTAGGCCAGCAGTAGATGTTGTTAATATAACAAATAAATTGGATGAAAAAGTTAAATTTAAAGATATCTGGATCAAAGTATTGGACATTGAGGTCAACAAGATAATAGGCTTAAACCAAAGTCTTATTGATGTGGTTACTGACCTAACAGAGAAGAATGATTCTCAAGATGAAGAACTGTGAAAGAGATCTGCAAAGTTTGAAAAATCATAAGCTGATGTCAAGGAAAAGAATGTGAACACAGATGAAATTCAGAATCTCAAAGACAGAAATGATGATCTAGCTACACAGTTGTCTAAACATGTTCAAAAGAATCAAAGGCTCCAACAAGAGAATGAATCTATCTCTGAATCTGTTTCTCAAGAAAAATTGAAAGTAAAGGAGAAAAGTGGCATGGTGGAAAAGCTCACACAGGAACTAGAAGATGAGCTAAATAGCGGAAAGAATCTTAGATGAGAACTCAATGAAGAAATTTAATCAAGGGATATGTATATTCAAAAGTTGGAAGAAGAGCTAGAATTAGTGAAGAATGAAGTGGAGAAATCCAATGCTAAAGGAAAGCCCAAAATGAAGGATTCCTTACACTTGCTGTTTGATTATCCTTCGACAGGTGATGACTAAATGAAAAAAAAATTTTCTATTACTGAAAAGAGGCAAGAAAAAATTATCTCATCTCAAAGACCATATAGTCTGGGAACAACTGGTATCGGATTTGATGAGTCCCCTTTCGTGCATGATAGAAAGAGATTTGTGAACAGTTCAAGATGTGAATGAAATCCTATAGGTGCTGGAGATAGGCCTAAGAGGACAGTTACAAAAAGTAGTGATGACATGTGCTATTTTTTTCGGGATTCACAGCCACACATCAAGCTTCTGTTTAGAGGCTCATGAATACATATCAAGCTATGAAAATAGAATATTTTCTGAATCTGAGAATAAGAAGTAGCATCCTGAGAAATCAGAGAGTAGAGTCTCTCAAAGTAAAGCATTCATACAATTCTATAACTGTGGAAGAATGGGACACACCATGAATCTGTGTCAGGAAGCTCAGGAGCTCAGTGTCAGAGGAAGAACTGTAGCTACATCAACATCTCGACATAGAAATGATGAAATGAGGTATGTCGTTGATGGAAGATGTTTCATATGTTCTGATCATGGGAAATTGGCCAGACAGTGCAGCACGAAGAAAGCAGGGAAGGAAAAGGAACCTAGAAAGAGAATTTTGACTCCAGTGAAGTATAATGAAAAATTATACACTGGAAGACAAAGTGGTAAGGTGAAGAATAGGCTTAGAGTCTCAGGGGAATCACATGGAGCTGAATGAAAGGTGTATCTGTCACCTCCTCTGTCACACTCACAACCGCCCTATAAGAAAGAACACGAATATATCTGGAAGAAAAAGGGAGGAAACACAACAGATGTGAGTAAGGAGAATGTTCATTCAGTGGAGGACACACCACCAATGAATAATAGGGTGGCACCTCAAAAATCTGAAAAAGGCAGATAAATAAAGTATGAGTTAAAAAATTCACAAGTCATGTGCCACGGAGAGGACTAGAAGAAAAAGGAAAATATCTGAAATGGTGGAATAAGCAAGGGAATATGAGAAGCAAGGAGATTATTACTCAGAGAAATAATCAAGGAAAATGGAATTTTGGAAGAACCTCAAAGAAGGAAATTTGGACTATTGGGTCTATACCCCAAGTGATGTGAAAGGTCGGGCCTACAGAATCTACATATCAGAAAAAGGCTCAGCATGTGGGAAATGAATGCTTAGTCATATGGCCAGAGCAGTTGAAGTTGTCTAGGCAGTTGGAAGAAGAAAGAAATGAGTGTGATGCACTCTAAGAAAGAATCAAAGGGTTGACCCATCAGGATCAACCAATACCCTCATCTTGAGGATACGAGGAACACCCATCACCCTATCTATATAGATGTTATTAACCGATGATTCATGTGTTTCAGGTTCTATGGAGATACGATCGAAGGGGAAGTGGCATATAAGGATGTAAAGTGGAGATGTGATATGATCTAAAATTTCAATTGATTCAAATCAGGTACCAGAGTTGAAGAAGAAAGGGAGCAATAGAGTACAATAGATTGTGATTGTGTTGTTAACTTTGTCTCTTGTTTCCTACACCGAGTTCCAACTCAGTAGGCTTAGATATTTCATTAATGGCTCAATTCCAAGTGGAATATGAGAATAGAAGATACCGGAGGAGAAGAATGTATATGTGTCTAAACAGTGGGACTAAACCGAGGAAGTGTTTCACAATATAGGGTGAGAATTCAATAACAAAATAAGATGCAAGATCCATCAATGCAATAATTAGATGACTCGGCTCAGGTGTTTCCTATTGGGGGAAGAAATAAGCACTGGGAGAAGCAGCAATAACCTTGTGCTTCATGATTATTTACATTGCTCTAACAATGTCGTGTCAGCTAACTTCTTTCAGGATATTTAGAAGCTGCGAGAGAAAATCAAATGTGTTTCAACAAAAATCAGAGATAAGATGTTAAAAGAAATGAAGTCATTGAATAGTGACATAGAGAAAAGTAGCTGAAAGAAATTAAGAAACTGAAAAATGAGTCAGCAAACAACTTCCTTATGAAGGTGTTGATGAAGAAATCAACACAGGGAGAGCAGAAGTTGCTGATACTGATTCAGAAGAAGACACTGATGGTGATCAAGAAAGTGTCAAGTCTGTGTCTACAAGGAATCCAAAGAGTTGAGATGAAATTGATAGATAGAAAATAATTGGTGATCAGTCGGATTCAGTTCAAACAAGGAAAATGAAATCACTATAGCAGGCATCTTTTCTATCTCAGGTTGAGCTGAAATGCTTCGTTGATGCAGCTAAAGACGAAAACTGCATTCAGGCCATGAATGAAGAGCTAGATCAGAATTGAGAAGAATCATATGTGGGAGATTGTTTCGAGGCCAGAAGATAAAAACGTCATCAAGACTAAATGGGTCTATTAAGACAATATGAATGAATATGGCACAGTGATTTGGAAAAAAGAACGACTGATGTGCAAAGGAGACTCCCAGATAGAGGGAATAGATGGTGATGAGACATTTTCATCGATTGCAAGGTAGGAGACAATCAGATTATTCATAGCCATTGAAGTGCAAAGAAAGTTCAAAGTGTTCCAAATGGATGTCAAGACTGCATTTCTAAATGGGTTTCTGGAAGAAGCGGTGTACATTGAGTATCCAGATGGTATTCTCATTAATGAGGATGAGAACAAAGTTTGCAGGCTGAAGAAGACGTTATATGGGCTAAAACAAGCACCAAGAGCATGGTACTGAAGGCCATATCAGTATTTGAAGAAGCTTGGTTTTCAGCGTATGGGATTTGATTACAATATTTATTTCAACAACAATAGTAATCAAAGGATTATGAGGCCGGTCTAGGAAGAAGACATAATATTTGGAAGATCAGATGAAGCATAGTGGAGACAATTTTCTAAATTTAAGAAACATGAGTTCAAAATGTCTATGATTAGTGAGCTGGTGTTTTCCCTTGGTCTACAGGTGACACAAGGATGGAATGGAACATTAATTTTTCAATCCAAATATTCCAAGGAGGTGTTAAGAAGGTTTGGAATGGAAAATTATAAGGAGATAAAAACACTGGTTGCTACCCGGATGAAATTATCAAAATATGAGGATGCAAAGGCAGTTAATATCACAGAATACAGGAAAATTATTGGAAGTTTGTTGTTCTTGACTACAACAAGGCCTGATATTGTTTTCTATACATGCCAAGTAGCGAGATATCAGAGTAATCCCAGGGAAAGTCACATGCTCGCAGTGAAAATAATACTTCGGTATATCAACGGCATGATGGACTTTAGCTTGACATATAACGATAAATCTCAGACAGAGTTATTGGGATATACTGATTCAGACTGGGCCGGTTCAGTGGATGAAAGGAAATCAACATCTGGAAGTTTATTCTATCTTGTCGAACTATGTATTGCTTGGTTAAGCAAGAAGCAGGATTGAATTTCATTAAGAACTGCATAAGCTGAGTATATTGCAGCCACTCAAGCTTGAACAAAGTTATTATGGATGAAGCAGAAGCTTGAAGATATGGGAGTTGAAGTGAAGTCTCTGATCAGAATCCTGTGTGATAACTCATGTGATATAAATCTCAGCAAAAATCTCGAACATCACTCAAGGACAAAGAAAATTAAGATAAAGTATCATTTTATCATGGAGAATGATGAGCAAGGAATCGTGAAATTGGAGTATGTCCCATCAGAGCTACAGGTTGCAGACATTCTGAAAAAGGCCTTAATGTGCTGATATGTGTTCCTTTCCAATTCTGAAAAAGGCCTCCCCGAGGTATGATGTGTTTTCCCTAATGTGCTGATATGTGTTCTCTACTATGTTACAGAATACAAATGAGTGACCTTTCGGTTTGTTGACAAAGGGGGAGAAAATAGTGATTGTTCAAGGGGGAGACAGTGTGGCTATTTGAGAAATAATGACAGATATGGGGAGAAGCTCACTAGTGAAGTATCCAGATAGGGGTAGAAATGAGAAAGGGGGAGTATTTTAAATCTGATGATGCTAGAAGTGATCGATCAAAGCATAGAAATCATGACAGCTGAGGATCGAGATAAAAGGAGAACATTGGTGTTGGAATGGTGAGAGAAGGTTTCCATCTATCACGAATTGGTATAAGTGTGTTTCAACAATTGGTATCAATTTAAGAATTGGTATCAGGTTGGAATCGACAATTGGTGTTTGACATGAAGTGATTCATTGATAAACTATTCATACTACTCTTGTTTCTCACGACGAGAATTGCTCAAGTGGGCTTAGAGTACGTGTTAAGTGAATACATGAATGCTATCAGAATCGAAATAGGTGAATGGTGGTAGCGGATGGAAGAAGACTCATTGAGGTATCAACATGCAGAAAATCCTTCGGAGAAGAGTTATGAAGAGTTGTCACCAAACCCAAAGGGGGAGATTGATGGGTAAAAATCCCTCAAGGTAACATTGTAGTATTTTTTGGGTTGATTGTGTTTGTTGAGAAAGCAGGATTCCATTGAGAATTGTCGAGTTCCAAAGAAGTTGTTTACAATCCATGTTGACAAAGTACGATAAAAAAGGAATGGATGATATGGAGGAGGTACAAAAGAGCAGTACAAGGTGGCGCTGTTTTCCAGTGTTTGCCAAATTTTTGGGGTCCAAACTTTGGAGTTTGGTGAGCATCGTGAAAATTGGATTTCCATGAAGGTCATATTTTTATATGGAAATGGCATGAGATTCCCAAAGATGGAATGCATGGATTGGATTTCGTGAAGGCCGGAAATATGGAGGCTTTGATACTTCACAAATACGTCAAAGCATCACGAATGGTAGAGTTGAAGCGCATCGTGGAGGTGAAGGGATTTGCGAAGGAGTTTCGCGGAGAAGGTGAGAAATAATGTTGACGGTGATGCTCCGCGATTACGACGAGATCCACAATCCATAAATTGCCTAGGTGCTTCGCGATTTAGACAGAATTCCGAAGGAAACATCGGAGCTTCATGATTTGAGATGACGTGGCATTGACTTCGCGTGGAAAGTTAGAGGGTCAATGGAATCTCCTATAAATAGAGGCCGACCCCCTTAATATATTAAGATTTATTTTTCATAGAAAATCATTTGCTCTGGGTTTGCGAAGGTATTTCGCGTAGCCTGTGTGCTTCGCGAAATAAGAGCTTCGTGGTGGCTATTGTTTCTATGCAAAAGTTGCGCGCTCCACGTTGGCTCAGTGAGCATCACGAGGGAAGTTGCTCTACAATGACTTGAGCTTCGCGGTAGTGCTTCGTGGTAGTGCTTCGCGAGGGAGCTTCGCGAAAAGGCAGGAGCTTCCTAAAGGCTTGTTTGAGATTCGCGAAATTGGGAGCCTCGCGAAGTAGAGTGCTTTGCAAAGGTGTTTCCAAAGGTAGTTTCCTTTTGTTCAAAGGAAATGTGGTATTCATCTATGGAGGAAAGTTGGACTTCAACTGAGCATCTATCAACAGTTTTGGATGCATTCTTTCATGCAAGTGAAAAGACCTATAGGTCTATAAACTGTGAGTGGATCCCTTCCAAGTGCAGTGAACATAGGAAGAGGAAAAAGGTGATCCTCTCCACCGGCAGTAAGCCATAGAGAGAGAGAAATAGGGAGTGACCCTTGGGAAATCAGTGAGCTAACCCTAAACCTTGTAAAGGCAGTGATACTAGGACATAGGGACTGTTCCCGAACCATTGTTTCCACATCTAGTGATGAATAGTGGAATTTGGTACGACTGACAACTTGTCGGCGTATGCTCCTTGGTTGTAGCCCAGTGAGGGTGAACTAAGTAAAAATATATCTGTCTGCCTATTTGCTTCCCTGAATTGCATTCAAATCATCATCATTAGATAAATAAGTAAAGAAGTAATCATAGTTTACACACAAGAGCAAACACAGTGACCCCTGTAATAAAGAGGTCAAGATCCAGTGGGGTAGGAAGAACATTGAAAAATAATATCCATACCCCGATTCACCCCCCTATCAGGGTATATAGGCCCCTATTGGTCCTAACAACGACAATTCCAATGACCACTATGCTGATTCTAGGGTCATTGATCCTTCCGTTGGTCGGGCTCCCGGAAGCTCCATCAAAGTGAATTTTACAACATTGGAATGGATTGGTCTACCGAGACGATTTCTTAATCAATAAAATAATGGTCCCAAGAATGTTCCATGGGGGATGTATAGGTAACAATGATGTTTGCCAATGCTTTCCTCTTAATATCCTTCTAAGGGATAATCCCATTGTCGAACTGTTGGAGGATCGCTGCCTACCGAGCTAGACGACTTGTCAACATGTGGTGGTTTTGGATGTAATTAAGAAGATCCACTTGGGACACCAGATGTACGTTATGGTTATTCCAGTATTGTCACTATTTATATACTATGAATACCAGCACAAGGAAGCTCTTCTCAATAAGGGATTACATGATCTCTATGTCGAGTAGCATTCAGATGAGATAGTGGAGACTTTTTTCCATTCCCTAATTATTCTTCTGGGCGAGAAGGGCATTGAGAGATCATTCTTGGGTTGTCACATAAAGGAATAGAATATTTGTAGAAATGGGTGGTATCAAGACTAGAGGCTTGAGTATATACAACTTGATTTCCTCAAAAGCAGTCTAACATTCATCATCACACTTATAGATAATGCCTTTCTTCATGAGTTGAGAAAAGTGATTAATCTTGCTGGCCAAATTTGTGATGAATCGGCATATGTAGGACAAGTTCCCTTAAAAGACTAACAACTATGGAATGTTTCTCAAAGGGTACATCTATCTAATTGTATTAATCATCTTTGGTCTATCTCAATGACTCTATATCTGACAACGAATCTGAGAAACATTGTATAGGTGACCCCAATGGAACTATTCAATGGGTTCATCTTCAGGTGGTGGTAATAGAGGAAATTGAACACTTTATCATGATCTTTGAGATGGTTCTAATGATGGATATATTTTTCCACCAGGTCATCCACATTTCATTCAACCAATGTCCTAAGGATTATATTAAATATGTGATGAAAGGAACACTAATAGGTGGAACCTTAATTCTTCAGTCCGAAGGGCATTACATGGTAGCAAAAAGTACCTTGTGGTTCCCTGAAGGTTGTATACTCTTCATCCTCTGGGGCCATTTAGATTTGGTTATAATTAGAATAACCATAAATGAAAGAGAGGTCCTACAACCCAATGATGGAATTAATAAACAACTTTGTCATGATAAGGGGAAAATCATCTTTCGACAGTGGCTGTTGAGATCCCGGAAGTCGATACATAATCGTATCTGCCTATTCTTCTTCCAAACAGGCACAATATTATCTAACAATCAAGGTTACTGGACCCATTTGATGAATTATGCTCTGATGATCTTATCAAATGTGGCCTCCACCATGGCACCATGAGAAAGGTGCATCTTTATGGGAGGTTTTTTGAACCTGTTATGATTCATTGGAAGACTGAGGTGGTGGAAATCAACCAAATGATCTAGTCCTGGCATCTCATCATAACTACAAGAGATTACATCCTGATGTTTCTATAGTATGTACATGTACTATTGTCATTCTTTGAAAGTCATAGGGACACTGATCAATGTGAGTGTCAGATTGGTCTCACTGCCGAGGTACACTGTTACCAATTCATTATCCATGGAAGAGACACCCTATTTAAACTCAAAAGGATCAGCCTCTAAATCCTCTTCATCACATATGAATGTGGGATCCACGGAGGGAGGAGTTTCTTCTATGTCCACGGGTCTTGATGGGATATAACTGCAAGCCTGAGTAGTGATAAACACTACATCGGGGGACTCCTCTGTTGCCAAAACCATAGCGATGAAAGCTTTATATCCTATCCCATCTGTTCCTCAGACCAAGGGGCCTCACTTGATGATATCAAATCAATATTGATGCATCGGCTTGAGTAGGTTTGTCCTAGAATGGAAGAACAAGAATGAATAGAATATTGTCATTGCCATAGGGTGGACATCCCAATACCTGAGGGGTAGGGGCTCTAGGATCACTGACGCCTGATTTGTGTAGAAATACTAGGTGATCTTTCAATGTCTCTTATACTTGGGAATGTTATTCTTCAATGTTCCTGAAAAAACAATGTATTTTTCCATATCAGGGATCATAGACTTCAATTCGTGGATAAAAAAGATATAGGCAACATCCATGTCTGTCCACAGGTCATTCAAATCCATAACGTGTTTAACCTTATTATCCTAAATATTCTTTTCCTTGATCCTATAATAGTCAACATATAGATAGGAGGTTTCACAAGAGGCAAAGGGGGACATGTCAACTTGGAGTATTCCCACTTTACCATTAAGGGAGTAATTAAGGCCCTTTTGATACGATAAAGGAAACTCCACATGCAGATGAATCCATGGCCTACCCATTAATGGGTTATAGGAGGTGTCCTGAGAGGCAACCATGAACTCGTTGCTGGCTACTAGACCACCGAACTAGGACTTCAACATATCTTTCTGAATAGTGTACATTCTTTCCTATCATAACATTGTATTTTTCGGGTAGAGATACTGAGATCATCCTTGGTTAGCACCATCATTTCAAGTATTCGGGTCAAGATTAGGTTGATCCCAGACCTTGTGTGGATAAGATGTTGGCAAACCTCCATGCCATTGAAGATTCCAGTGATGTATAGTGGGTGAATGTGCCCTTGTATGGTAGAACTTTTATCATCTACATTTAAAGAAGTAATGTCCTGACATTTAGCATGCTCAACTACCTCAGCATGGAAGGCTTCTGTGGCTACTACCTTCGTCTCGAACCGGAGGTGGCTTCTTAAAGCTTCTTGTGAGGGATTCACACATATCTGCTGATAGGGGAAGAGCCTAAATAATAGAGCACCTTTCGAGAATGCAGGAATGATTCTTGAGGAAATCATACTTCCATGCCAAGAATAAACATCTAATAACAGGAGGTCATTCTATGGTAGAGGTTATGATGGGCCCTTATGGAAGAACCGACATCTAACTGGTGCTAGGAATGTCCCGCTTCTCACTAGTCGAAACTCATGGAGTGACATCCAGATGTGGATGAGATTACATATTACAACATGTAACAGAGCATGGATGATCACGTGGTGGTCGAGGCAGCTCCACCTAACAAAATAACACAGTTGTAGTGATGGTTGACCTACTGACACCAGAGGAGAATGTTGCTTGTGTAGAGCTCTACGTTGGGCCTTCTGTCTAGTTTTAGTGGCATGCATATCCTGGATGGATGTACTGAACAAGGCACTCCGATGACCCATATAGCCACATCTTCTTCGATGATGGTGATGACGGGGAACATTTGAAGGATCAGTCTAACGTTCTTCACCATCTAAAATAATGTAGGGGATTACCAGCTCCATGGTATTAACTGTGGCGTACCCTTGATTATCCACTGAAAAATATTCCCCTCCTAAACAGATTCTAGGTGGGAATTTCCATATATTGGGGGCATGAAGTCACAGAGAGTATGGGATGAAGAGGAATTTGGTGGTAGATTTTTCCCCTTGGGTTGTATATGGATGCTCTTTTCGAGAGAGTAAGGCTGGGTCGTTGATGAAAAATTACTTTTTGTGGGCGACTCCGCGTCTTCTGAAGGTCCGGGTCAATTCATACATGCACAGATAATAACATGGGAATGGGAGACTACCTTATGAGCAATCCAGTCATCATACTTCTAGGACACGTGGTTAGAGACCAGATGGAACTAACCTTCACTGTCGCTGCTGCTATCTAGCTTCATGAATACACATGTCCCCTAGGCCAGAGCTGGGCCAAACTTGACTATGTTGTTATCAACCTGGTCCTAAAGCTAGTCTTTAAACACATAGAACTGTTTGAGTATAACGACCCAAACATTTATCAATGACAATTACTCTTGATCTAATTAAATGTCATATTATTTAAAATGGTCACATAACATATGAACTTCTTTGGTATTATGTTTGTGGATGATAAGAATTATGATCATTGCTAATATAGATGCCGAACAGTGATCGCATAATTATTATAATTATAGAGCCATATCAAATCCAATTTACTCTGAAAAATGAAGTGATTGCCTCATCCTGTAGAATTGCTACATACGAAGCCCATTTTTTGAAGCTTGGAAAGAAGTTATCATCATTGTTCTTCTCTCTTGACCAAGCCCTAGCCAGGCATCAACAAGTTAATGTTGAATTGATCCTCCTATTGGAGAAGTGAAAATTGATTGAGATTACCACTCGAGCGATGTTATCTGAGCCACCCCAAGAGTCTATCACCATCGCACACCTTACCCATCAGTCGTATGTTGGTGTTATAAGGGGTTTTGTAATGAGAACCTAGTACAATGACTATGTACACTATTTTTAGAGAAAATATACATTCATTCTATTATTATTTCTTTGTAAATGGATCTCAAAGAAAAAAATAGCATTTTAAGTTATTTAAAAAATATATTTTAATGAATGAATGGATTTTTTGATTAAATATTATTTTAATAAAATATTATTACTAAATTAATTTTTATTAAATATAAATATAAATATCAATATTATGAATTCAATTGTAATTTTTATTAAGGTTTGAAAACAATTTTTGTCAAAACCCATAATTTTTTGATAAATGTATGTTTGTATTTTAAAAGTAAAATTTCACATATTTTGAAAATTATTTAGATAAAATTCATATTATTTTTGGAATCAGGATGTTAAAATTATGAAATGGTGTATTTTTCATAATTTTCAGAGACAATCGAATTTTTCATAACTAATTAAATACCATTTAAATATATATTGTGTTTTATGACATCATAATGACCCAATAGTTTTGTAATAAAATAAAATAATGATTATTGTTGGAAATAATATGTTTTACCATTAAAATAATGTGATTTTAGGTTTGTTTGAGTTGTTTTACAAAGCCTTAGTGGACCCTCTAACACTTATAAAGCATTTTAACTATTTAAATTGATTACCTTGAGAGTGTGACTCACCTCCACGTAAGAAAGCCTTATAGATTAAAAATTTATTCTATTTACCATAAAAAATAATGTTTTCAACTACTCTTTGAGAAAAAACATGGGAAAAAACTAGGGGTTTGATTTTGGTTTTTATTACATTAATGTGTGGTTCCCAACACATAAATAATAAAAAATTCCCTCTCCTTCCTATATAATCCCACACAAGATCCCACTTATTCTTCATTCAAAACCTCTGGAGTTCATACAAAATATTCCCTCCTTTCTTTATAGTAGTCCCAAGGTGCCACAAGCTCCCAATAATCCCCTCTCAATCCCCTCCCATGTCTTTGGATCACACTTCCATGTAAAGTATTTCTTCCTTTCTCAATTTGTATAAATTTATTTATTTGGCTATTCACTATTATTTTTAATTAAAAAGGTGGGGGTATGATTTTTCACCAACCAAATATTTCCCATAATATTTTCTAATGATGAGAGACCTATTTATCTCTAACTAAATACTTCTATGTACTCCCATTACTATGTAAAAATTCTATAATTAATTTCTCTCTTCTCATTTAATTTCATGCAATTCATTGGTATTTTGAATCTAAATTGTATTACGTATGTTGGGACATATACCTAAATTACCCCCTTAAATTTCATTTCATGATAGAATGATGATACACCCATTTCTTTCTCATCAACCATTTCTAATAATTCTTATGTCATGTCGTTACGCTACCGAAATTGCACTGTGATTTTCCAAGCCAAATACTTTTTGTAGTGAATACCATGCTCATTTCTATATCAAGGGTATTCACCTTTAAGGAAAAATAATTATTGATTATATTGTTTCATGTATTAAATTTTCATTCCTTTATCGTGGAATAATTGATGCTCTTTAATGACACCATGTTGTATGATCTATGTGGCACAATTATGCATGAAATGAAATGACTAAGATGGGTGTGCCCAGATAGCAGTACAATGCTTCAGGTAAATATTAATATCATGATACGTCAGGTGAAATTAGGTTTAACTCATTCTAATTAACGTTTAGTGGGAGTTTACTCATGAATCATGTTTAATGGGCCTTGCCTCATGTTAATATCATGATGAATATTGTTGCCACATTTCCATGTTACGATACCCATGTTATATCATACCTTTATATTCATGTTTCTCCTATTATCCATTGATATTAAAATTGTCTAACATGTATTGTATTCTTTATATTATTCTCGGTTTACTCCCTTACTAGGATATATATCTCAACCTTTTTTTATGAATTTTCTCTTATTATCTCATGCAATGTTATGTATGATGGAATGTAGTGGTCATGTAAATGATTTTTTCAATAAAGATGTAGTGTTTAATGTTTTAAGTCATTATGTAATGTTCCTAAGACCCAAATAAACTTAACCTCTCGATATTCTATGTTGTATCATGTGATGGTTTTATGTGATAAATCATGTTTAACTATATATTATAAAGCAGGGTTGTTAAAGTTGGTATCAGAGGATAGGTTTAGTTATTTTTATGATTAGGATTATAAAATTCTAGTGAAAAACTTATGGAAAATACTATGTATAATAAAAACATCCCTATTTTTTTTAAGTATTGGGTAAATGGTATATATCAAGAAAATACATCCCAACCTGGATATGAGAAGGTAGAGGCAGCTCTAGCACAGATGTAACAAGGAGTGAAAACTCCGACATGGAGTTTCGGGCTTGACCTGGGGTATCCTGGTATATGAAAATGGGCCTTGATGCACTCTTGGTAAGGAAACTCCTAGTGGATATTCTTTGGTAAACTCTTAATCTTAGTATGAACCATTATTAAGGGAAATAAGAAAATTCACTTATTAATATATGTTGTCAATTTGATCAAGGATAACATAGATTGAATCCTATAGATTCATAAGTTATGTAAATAAAAGTTATTTATAAGTCATTTGTTTTGTCTATGGATTACCCAATATTTGTTACCCCTAACTTTCCATTTATTTCATCCATTGTCTGGTATTAGGGGGAGTCAGGTTAACAACCAATGCGAAGATCAATGTGATGACTGTTCTAATGAGATACCCAATCTAAAGGGAGCCCAAATCCTGAACATTGTCATGATACTCCCTCTATTAACTCAAGATTTTAAAATAAACATGGGTCAAGAAGAACTATCAACCCCCTATAAATGAAAAATTCACAATAAATATATTTATAAGACAAATGCCTCATACTTTTAATGGATCTTCTGATCCCTCAATTTCCAAAAAATGGATAAAATCCACTGAAAATATCTTCGTCATCCTTCAAAGTTCTGAACAAGAAAAAGTTCATCAATATTCTTATCGAATGGAGGGTGAAGCTGATCAATGATGTACATTGATAAAAAATACTAAGATGAAGGAGGATATTGAGTTGTTGGAATGGAAGGATTTATAGAGGATGTTTTTTGATAAATATTTTCCACACACCCTTTGACTTAAGATGGAAAGGGACTTCCTTTACCTCAAGAAAAAAGACGACGAATCCAATAGAGCATATGAGAAAAACATCACAAGGATTTCATTATACGCCTATATCATTGTCATTACCCCCAATTGAATGGTTGATTGCTTCTTTGGTGGGATAAAAACTAGCATATGGAATGATCTGAAGATCCGTGACTTCGATATCTATGAGAAAATTTTCTGATGTTCCTCAAGGTAGAAATTGAGATCAGCGAATCTCAGAGGTATCATGGTCATATGAAAAATAATGTTGAATTTAATTCTAGTGATCTGATTGATATATCTAATAGTGCTATGAAATTACAGCACACCACATTCCAAAGGTGCGGAAAGAATCACCCCGAAAATTTCCTGAAGGGGATGAGGAAATTCTTTAGGTTTGGAAGATAAGGGAACCTAGCTGTTAACCACTAACCAGATAACCCAACAGCTGTGACTGAGGATAGGAATTCTATATTCAAGCCTCAACCCGTTGTTCATTTCTTCAATGGAAAAGAACCAGTGAAACTTGGGAATAAATACCATAAGACAAGGTTTTTCTGAGGAATCCAACAACCTCAAAGGCAAGAATGGAGATATTTTTCCATCACTACATTTGAGATGAACCCCGACAACAAATTGGTGATAGGTACGCTAGTTATTAATTCATTAATAGAGAATATACTCTTTGATTATGGTTCTATGCATTATTTTATATCCCGAATGTTTAGTAGAACAATCACAACTCCACCACAAATCAAGGAAGTAGAGATTTCAGTGAGTATGAAAATGGGGAAATCATTTCAACCCTTGAATATAGCTCCTCCCCTATAACAATTCAGGGATTTAACTTCCCAAAGAAAATACTCATACTCCTTATGTTGTAATTTGATGCAATTATTGGCCTGAACATTCATTCCCTATGTAGAGCCAACATAAATTTCCATGAGAGGGAAATCCCTCTCCATATGGAGAATCAACCCCCGATTCTACACAAGTGAAAGGGGGAAGATGAATCTTCTATATAACCATCCTCACAAGTGTGGTTATTTCTGCCCTATGATCACACATAAATTGCTCACATGATTGTGTCTATGGAAGAAAAAAATCTTTGAACACATGCCTATTATGAGACAATTCACTGAAGTGTTTCTCAGTAAATTTCATGGTCTTCCTCTTAGAAGAGATGTTGAATTATCAATTGATCTTATACTTGAGTCATTTACAATATTTAATAATCCATATAGAATGGATGTTGTGGAGCTCGAGGTGATAAAGAAAAAATACTGGAGAGTTTTGATAGAGGATTTGTACGCCCGAGTGCTTTGCCACGGGGTGCACCAATCCTCTTCATCAAAAAGAAGGACGGGTCAATGAAACATTGCATTGATTATCATGAGCTCCACAAAATCATGATAAATAATAAGTATCCTCTTCCATAAATTGATGACTTGTTCAACCAACTATGTGGAGGACAATACATTTCCATGGTGGATTTATCATCAGGATATTACCAAGTAAAGGTGACGAAATAGGATATCCCCCAGACTGCATTTCATACAATGAATGGGAACTATAAATTCATAGTAATGCTTTTCAGGCTCATTAATTCTCCATAAATATTCATTTATTTGATGTATAGAGTCTTTATATAATACCTTGAATGTTTTTTATAGTATTTATAGACAATACTTTAATATACTACAAAACCAAGGAGGAGAATGAGAAGTATCTATGAACTATTCTAGAGACCTTATGAATGGAGAATCTCTATAATTAGTACATAAATTGTAAGTTATGGTTGAAGGAGGTCTCATTCTTGGGTCATATCATCACATGTAATGGGATATTTTTGGATCCCTCCAAGAATACTGAAATTGAGGGATGGTCGAGGCCATTATCAATAATAGATATCCACATCTTCTTGGGGTTAACTGGATATTGTCACTGATTTGTGGGTAATTTCTCACAATTGTCAAACCCTCTTACAAATCTAAATCGGAAGGGAGTAATTTTTTTTGGAGTGATGAATGCGATGAAAGATTCAAGGAGTTGAAAAAGATGCTTCTCACTGTGCTTGTCCTCACATTACCCACAAGAGGGGAATTTTTTTTGGAATTTAGTGATTCTTCGAAGGACATAGGTTCTGTGTTGATGTAGAAAGAATATGTCATTTCTAATACTTCAAGGCAATTGAAAGTACATGAGAAAACCTATCCAACACATGATCTAGAGTTGGTTGTAGTGATCATCGCTTTAAAATTTTGGGGGAATTACTTCATTGGGGAGATGTGTGAAAAATATATAGACCAAAAAATCCTCATTTTTATATTCACAAAGAAATAGTTGAACATGCTCTAATGAAGATGGTTATAGATGAGCAATGGATATGAATTCTCACTCCATTACCACCCTGGGAGAGAAAACAATTTAGAAGATGATCTATGTATAAAAGAACCATCAATTCTATCATTAATGACAATTGAAAAAGATCCATCATTATTAGATTTGAGAATATGGAGATGGGAATCATAATTAAGGGAAAATCTTTAATCATTTCACAAATGATTCCTAAACCGTCTCTTCTAAAATGTTTAATGGATGCTAAGAAAGAATAATGTGGGAATTCAAAAAAATGTCGAAACTATTAGAAAAGGGAAATCCTCTAAGTTTAATGTTTATAAAGAAGGAATATTGTAATTTGGGACTAGGCTATGTGCTTCACCATATCCATAGATAATTAATGAACTTTTAGATGATGTAAATAGTTCAAATTTCTCTATTCACCTAGGACACACAAAGATGTATCGAGATATCAGAGAGCATTATTGGTGGGACAACATGAAGAAGGATACCACAGAGTATACATCAATGTGCCCGGTATATCTGCAAGTGCAGGATGAGAGGCATAATTCTAATGGTATGATGAAACCAATAACCATACAAACATGTAAATGGGAGACCATCACCATTGACTTTGTCACAATACATCTGAAGACATCCAAAGGAAATAATTCTATCTGGGTTGTTGTGGATATTATTACCAAGACATCACACTTCATTGAAATTTGGGAGGATTTTTCATTAGATCAACTTTCATAGATATATATCATGGAAGTTGTAAAGCTAAATAGAGTACTACAATCAACAGTATCCAATCGAGATCCAAGATCTACCTCTATGTTTTGGAAGAGTCTTCAACTTGATCTGGATACTGAGATGGACATTAGAACTATTTGTCACCCTCAAATTGATAGCCAATCAAAGCAGACTATCCAAAAACTTGACGACATGTTGAGATCATTCCCAATAAACTTTATATGAATAAAGGATCAACATCTTCCTCTGGTGGATTTATCTTACAATATTATTTTCCTCTCAAGAATCCAAATGTCTACTTATGAAGCCCTTTATAGGAAGAGGTGCAGAACATCGACACGTTAGGACGATGTTGGGGAGTGAAAACTCCTAGGAAAATAGATTTAAAATTAATTAGTGGAGAAGGAAAAGACCATATAACAGTACATTAAAGCTACTGAAATTCGACAAAATAGATATGTTGATAATCATCAACGAGACCAAGTGTTTGATGTTGGAGACAAGGTATTCCTCCAAATATCATAGTGGAATATATTTATGATATTTGGGAAGAAGGTAAATATTATTCCCAGGTACATTAGCTATTTTTATAACCCTGATCGCAATAGATCAGTGGCTTATTGACTAGCACTCCCACTGAACCAATCTCTAGTACATGATGTATTCTGTGTATCACTCTTGATGAAGCACAAACATGACCCATCACATGTACTCAATCCAAAGCTGGAACCATTTGAGAAATACCTCTCATATGAATAGATTCTGTAGAATATCTTAGATAGCAGGGAAAAAGTTCTACGAAATAAGACAATGCCCCTCAAGAACGTTCTATGGAGAAACCACTTGTTTGAAGAAGCAACGTGGGAATCAGAGGAAGTGATGAATCAGAGTTACCCTCAACTATTTTAGTGTGGGAAAGGGAAATTTTTAAGGAAAAATTTATTATTTGGGGAATATTGTAATAACACAAATATTAATGAATTAAAATTCCTCTTGTTCTAATTAAATGTCTTATTATGTAAAACGATTATATAACATAGGCACTTCATAGGTATTAATTTTATGGATTTTAAAATAACATTAAGAATTTTGACCATTGATAATATGTGGCACACTTATGACTTCATAAAAACCCAATAGTGATGTAATAAAATACTATAAACATTATTTTCATCCAATATATTATTTTCCATTAAAATAAGGAGATTTTATGTTTTTTCGAGTTATTTTACAAAGCCTTATTGGACCCTCTAAGACTTATAAAACAATTTAACTTTTTAAATTGATTTCTTCAAGTGTGTGACTTGACTCCACATAAGCATGACTAATATTTTTTGAATTTCATCCATTGGACTTATAAAATAATGTTTCCACTCCCATTTGGAAAAAACATGGGAATAACCATGGGTTGGTTTGTGTTTTTTATTTGTTTAAGGTGTGGTGCCCAAAACCTAAATAATAATGAATTACCTCTCTTTTCCAATATAAAACCTCCCATTATCCCACTTCCACATCACTAAAATCCATTGGAGTTCATCTAAAATCTGCACTACTCTCTTTATAATCCACCCAAGGTGCCCTAATATCATAAGAAGTTTCTCTCATGCCCCTCCTAAGCCTTTGGGATCACACATCTGAGTAAGGGATTTCTTCCATTCTCATTTTTGTCCAAATTTCATAATGTTGTTATGATATTTTATTTTCAATTAAAATGTTTGGGTTATGATTTTTCAACTCACCATATTTTCTTCATTTTTAATGATGACAGACCTATTTCTCTCGCATTAATGCCTCACATGTACACCAGTTACTATGCCAAAATTCTTTACAGAATTTCTCTCTTCAAATATAGAATCCTGCAATAATTTTATATTATGAATCTATGTATAATTATGTATGTTGGAAAATGTATATATATGACCACCTTAATATAAATTTTGTGTACATAATATGAGACACCACTTTATATCTCATCAATCTTTTTTTATGATTTCTTATGTCACGTTATTATGCTACTGAAATTGCACCTTGATTTTCCAAGCCAAGGACATTGTGTAGTGATTACCATGCTCAATTATCTATCTAGGGTATTCACCTTTATGAAAATTTACTTATTTATTATTGTTTTTTATCTATGAATTCCACATATCATTACTATGGAATACATAATTATGTTTAATGACTCCATGTTGTATGATCTATATGGCCCACTTATGAATGAGATGAAATGACTAAGAAGGGTTCACCCAGATAGCTCTCCAAAACATTGTGTTAATATTATTATCATTATACGTCAATTAAAATGTGTGTTTAATCAATAAAATTCAATTCCAATGAGGTTTTACGAGTACTCCTTGTGTAATGAGCCTTAAGTAATGATAATATATTTTTAAATGTTGCTTCCCCAATTGAATTTTATGATACTCATGCTATGTCATGCCTTTATGTTCATGTTTCTCTTCTTCTCGTTGATATGCCTATTTCCTAATATTTATTATATTTTTCATGTTATGACTTGTTTACACCCATAATAGGATTTTTTGCTCTAACTTTTCTTATGCATTTACTCATGTTAACCCACATAATGCTATGTATGAGGGAATGTAGTTGTCATGTAAATGATGTTTTCAAAAAAGACGTAGTGTTTCATGTTTTAATTCATTATATAATGTTCTTAATCCCCAAGGAAACTAGACATTTAGATATTCTATGTTGTATCAAGTGAATATTTTATGTAATAAATCATGTTTATGTGTTTATTAAAAAGAAGGGTTGTTATATTGGTGGTGTTCTCCATGATCTAGTGATATGGGTAGTAATTGGGGTGATTAGTGTGATATGTATTTTTTGGCCTCCTACATTCAAGAAACCATAAAATTCCTTGTTCCATGGAACTTTGGAAATAACCAGGGTCCTAATCCTCATTGAATGAGAAGGTCTGATTTCTTATGTCTGGGAAGGGGGATCTGGGAGCCTAGCCTTGAAGATGGGTTGAAGGGGCTTGTCGAGGAGGTGGATCATTGTTATCTCACCAAGGTGATGGCAGTGGGTTATTAATGGGATCTTGTTGATTCTATGGTGGGTGTTGTTGGACCAGAGGCTAGGCCTTAGGTGGATGGCCCCTTTAGTGCTATGGAGGTGGCACCAATGCTAATAACTATAATTTCTTCGGGCCTCTATTTGATCCATTGCAGCGGGTTATGCCTTAGTAAATCCTCTCATAAGTACTGCTGGAGGCAACATATGTTCCTTCTTGGCCTAATGAAAGGCTTCCTCTAGACATTGGGCCTTATAAATGAACATTCAAAATCCACCAGGGTAATTCTGAGTATTGAGAGATGGGACTAGTTTGATCTTGACATTCCCCACACACATCACTACTACAAAAAACGGGCATTATCAGCGTTCAAAATGGGATTTATCAGCAATAAAAAGTGTTTTAAAGCTCAGCGCAGATCAAGGGATACTATATCAGCACTAAGAAAGTGCTGATAAAATGCACATTTATCAGCGCTAAAAAAAGCACTGATAAAGGATCAGTTTATCAGCACTAAAAGAGAGCTGATAAAGGTTTCCTTTATGAGTGGTTTTTTAGCACTGATAAATTTGGATTTTATCAGCTCTTTTTTAGCACTGATAAAGGCTTATTTTATCAGTGCTAAAAAGTTCTGATAAATTCCCTGTATGCTGCAAAAAAATTATCGTTCAACACACCCAAACAGCACCTGAAAAAAATCAGCATCTCAATAAGTATACCCATAAAAAATTAACACATAAATCATAAGCTAATTACACCATGTATACCCATACACAATTAACAAATAACTCATAAGTTAATTAAACACATAAAGAATTATATTCAAAATTCAAGGGGTTGGGGGCTGTTCGGGAGTTTGCGGTGGCTGTTCAAGGGGGGTGGGGGCGGTCCAGTAGGTTGGGGGGCTGTCCAAGCAGGGTGGTGGTGTATAGGGGGGTGGGATGTCTAGGTGGTTGGATGGTGTCTAAGAGGGGGATGTCCTGGTGAGGGGGGGGGGGCTGTCCATGGGGGTGTCTAGGGGGGTGGGATGGTGTCCAGGGTGTTGGGGGGGATTTACAGGGGGGGTGTCCGGGGGGTGGGGGTGGTCCGGGGGGTTTTTGGGGATATCCATGGGGGGTGGGGTGGTGTCTAGAAGGGTGGGATGGGGGTGGTTTGGGGGGATATGGGTGTCCAGGGGGTGGGGGTGTCCAGGGGGGTGGGGATGGTCTAGGGGGTTGCTGGGGTTGTCCAAGGGGGGTGGGGTGGTGTCCAAGGAGGGGGGTGTCCCGGTTGTGGGTGTCTGGGGGGGGGGGGTTGTCTATGGGGTTTCCATGTGGGGGGCTGGTGTTCAGGGTGTCGGGGGGGGGGGGATTTCTAGGGGTGGGGATGTTTGACGGGGGTGGCGGGGGGGGGGGGGTCCAGGGGTTGTTGGGGCTATCCAAGGGGGTGGTATGGTGTTTGGGAGGGTGGGGGTGGCCTTACATGGGTGGGGTGTCCAGGGGGTTGGGGGTATCTACGTGGTGGGGTGGTGTCAAGGAGGGGTGGGGGTACTGTCTAGGGGGTGGTGGTAGTCTTGTGGGGGTGTCTAGGGGGTGTTGGAGGGGATGTACGAGGTGGGGGATGACTTGTACATGTCAAAAAGGACCCATGGATCATTATTAAAATGGATCAAGACAATCCGAATGTGTTTGGTCAGATTTCCGTAGGCCAGTTGTTGATTTCACATAAAATTGTGTCCATTTTAAACAAAAGATGTACACATTGGGTGGTAACGGCCACACCGTGCCTCAGATTGAGGCAGGGCTAACTCGTACACATCCCCAACTCACCCGTGGATCGTTATCTAAAGGATCAATAAAATATGAATGCGTTTGTTTGGATTTCCCTAGGTCAGTTGTTGTTTTCACTTAAAAATATGTCCATTTTAAATAAAAGCGACACTTTGAGTGGTAACAGCCACACCATGCCTCAGATTGAAATGGAGATGACTCATACATGTCACAAAGGACACTTGGATCATTCTCCCAATGGATCAATACAATCCGAATGCATTTGGATGGATTTCCGTACGTCAGTTGTGGTTTTCACTTAAAAATCTGTCCATTTTATACAAAAGAGAGACCCTTTGAGTGGTGTCGGCCACACCAAGACCTATATTGAGGTGTGGAGGACTCATACACATCACAAAGGATCCGTGGATTTTTCTCCATAAGGATCAATAAACTCTTAATGCGTTTGGTCGTATTTTCGTACGTCAGTTGTTGTTTTCACATAAAAATCTGTCCATTTTAAACAAAAGAGTGACCCTTTGAGTGGATTCGGCCAAAACAAGTCTCGGATTGAGGCAGGGAATACTTTTAAACAATAAAAATGACCCTGGGATAGTTATCCTAAAATATCAATACAATATGAATGTGTTTTCTTGGATTTCTATAGGTCAGTTGTTGTTCTCACTTAAAATTGTGTCCCTTTTAAAAAAAAGAGTGACTCTTTGAGTGATACAGGCCACACCATGCCTCTGATTGAGGTGAGGATGACTCTTACACATCTCAAAGGACCATTGGATCATTATCTTAATGGATCAATACAATCCTATGGCATTTGGTCAGATTTCCATAGGTTAGTTGTTGCTTTCACTTAAAATTGTGTCCATTTTAAACCAAGAGAGACCCTTTGAGTGATACCGGCCACACTGTGCCTCTTATTGAGGCGATTTTGACTCGTACACATTAAAAAGGACAAGTGGATCGTTCTCCTAAAAGATCAATACAATCCGAATGCTTTTGGTCAGATTTCCGTTGGTTAGTTGTTGTTTTCACTTAAAAATGTGCCCATTTTAAACAAAAGAGAGACTCTTTGAGTGATACCGGACACACAGTGCCCTGGAATTTGTTGAAGATGACTCGTACTCGTCAAAAAGGACTCTTGGAAAGTTATCCTAAACGATCAAGACAATATGAATGCGTTTGGTCATATTTCCATATGTTAGTTGTTCTTTTCACTTTAAAATCTGTCTATTTTAATAAAAAAGAGACCCTTTGAGTGGTGTCGGCCACACCGTGCCTCCGATTGAGGTAGGGATGACTCGAAAACATCACATTGGACCCATGGATAATTATCATAAAGGATCAAGCTAATACAAATGATTTTTGTCGGATTTACGTAAGTCAGTTGTTGTTTTAACTTAAAATTGTGTACATTTTAAACAAAAGAGAGACCCTTTAAGTGATACCGGCCACACCATGCCTCGGATTGAGGTAGGGTTGACTCTTACACATTGCAAAGGTCCCTTGGATCGTTCTCCTAAATGATCAATAAATCCGAATGTGTTTGGTCAGATTTCATTAGTTCTGTTGTTGTTTTCACTTAAAAATTTGTCCATTTTAAACAAAAGAGAGACACATTGAGTGGTCCCAGCCACACTGTACCTTGGATTGAGGCGGGGATGACTCATACACGTCAAAAAGAACCCGTGTACTGTTCTCATAAAGTATAAATACAATCCAAATGAATATTTTCAGATTTCCGTACGTTAGATGTTGTTTTCACTTAAAAATCTGTCCATTTTAAGAAAAAGAGAGACCCTTTGAGTGGTATTGGCCACACCGTGCCTCCAATTGAGGCGAGGATGACTTGTACACATCCCCAACTCACCCGTGGAACATTCTCTTAAACTATCAACACAATAAGAATGTGTTTGGTTAGATTTCCGTAGGTCAATGTTTGTTTTCACTTAAACTTGTGTCCATTTTAAACAAAAGAGAGACCCTTTGAGTGGTACCGGCCACACCGTGCCTCGTATTGAGGCGGGGTAGACTCAAAAACTTCCCCAACACACCCTTGTATTTTTATCATAAAGGATTAATAAATTCTTAATATGTTTGCTCAGATTTACCTAAATCAGTTGTTGTTTTCACTTAAAACATTGTCCATTTTAAACAAAAGGGAGACCCTTTGAGTGGTGCTGGAAACACCGTGCCTTGTATTGAGGCTGAGATGCCTTGTAAAAATCACAAAGTAACTGTGGATATTTCCCCTAGTGGATCAATACAGTATGAATGCATTTGGTCGGATTTACGTAGTCCAATTGTTGTTTTCACTTAAAATTCTGTCCATTTTAAAAAAAAGAGAGACCCTTTGAGTGATACCGGCCACACCATGGCTCAGATTGAGGCAGGGATGACTCATACACATCACAAAGGACCCATGGATTTTTATTCTAACGGATCAATACAATCCTAATGATTTTTGATGGATTTCCATAGGTCGGTTGTTGTTTTCACTTAAAATTGTGTCCATTTTAAACAAAAGGGAGACCCTTTGAGTGATACCGGCCACACCGTGCCTCATATTGAGGTGGGGATGACTTGTACACATCAAAAATTAACCGTTTATAATTATACTAAAGGATCAAGTCAATCCGAATGCGTTTGGTCAGATTTTCGAATGCTAGTTGTTGTTTTCACTTAAAAATATGTCCATTTTAAACAAATGAGAGACCTTTTGAGTGGTGCCGGCCACACCATCCCTCATATTGAAGAAAGTATGACTCATAGATATTAAAAATGACCCATGGATCTTTCTAATAATGGATAAAGACAATCCAAATGCATTTGGTCAGATTTACGTAAGTCATTTATTTGTTTTCACTTAAAATAGTGTCCTTTTTAAACAAAAGAGAGACCCTTTGAGTGATACCGGCCACACCGTGCCTCGGATTGAAGTAAGGTTGACTCTTACACATCAAAAAGGACCCATGTCTCATTCTCTTAAAGGATCAATACAAACAGACTGCGTTTGGTCAGATATCTGTAGGTTAGTTGATGTTTTCACATAAAAAGTTGTCTATTTTAAACAAAAGAGATACCCTTTGAGTGGTCTCGGCCACACCATGCCTTGGATTGAGTTAGGGATGACTCATAAACATCCCAATGGTCCATTGGATCATAATCCTAAAGTATCAATACAATACGAATGCATTTGTTCAGATTACCATATGTCAGTTGTTGTTTCCACATAAAAACCTGTCCATTTTAAACAAAAGAGAGACCCTTTGAGTGGTACCAGCCACACTGTTCCTTGTATTGAGGATGGGATGACTATTACACGTCCCCAATTCATCTTAGGATTGTTCTCTTAAAGTATCAACACAATCCAAATGCATTTTATCAGATTTCCGTAGGCCAGTTGTTGTTTTCACTTAAAATTGTGTCCATTTTAAACAAAAGAGTGACCCTTTGAGTGGTACCAGCCAAACCGTGCATTGTATTGAGGAGGGTTTGACTCGTAAATTTCCCCAATGAACCTACGGGTTGTTCTACTAAATTATCCATACAATCCAAATATGTTTGTTTGGATTTCTGTAGGCCTGTTTTTGTTTTCACTTAAAAATCTGTCCATTTTATTCAAAGGAGAGACACCTTGAGTGGTTTCAGGAACACCATGCCTTGAATTGAGGTGGTGATGACTCATACATGTCAAAATGGACGCTTGGATCATTCTACGAGAGTATCAATTAAATAATAATTAATTTGGTTGTATTTGTGTACGTTAGTTGTTGTTTTCACTTAAAAATATGTCCATTTTATACAAAAGAGAGACCCATTGAGTGGTACCGACCCCACCGAGCCTCATATTGAGGCGGGGATGACTTTTACACATCAAGAAGGACCCTTGTTTCATTATAATATAGGATCAATACAATCCAAATGCATTTGGTCAGATTTCTATAGGACAGTTTTTTTCACATAAAATTGTGTCCATTTTAAACAAAAGAGAGACCCTTTGCATGATACCGGTCACACCGTGCCTTATATTGATGCGGGTATGACACTTACACATCACAAATGATCCATGGATTGTTATCCTAAATTATCAATACAATCCAATTGCGTTTGGTCGGATTTCCATAGGTCAGTTGTTGTTCTGACATAAAATTGTGTCCATTTTAAACAAAAGAGAGACCCTTTGAGTGATACCTTCCACATCGTGCCTCATATTGAGGTGGGAATGGATCATACACATCACAAAGGGCCCTTGAATATTTATCCTAAATAATAAATACAAAATGAATGATTTAGGTTAGATTTTCATAGGTCAGTTATTGTTTTCACTTAAAATTGTGTCAATTTTAAACAAAAGAGAGACCCTTTCAGTGCTACCAGCCACAATGTGCCTCAGATTGAGGCGATGATGACTCTCGCACATCACGAAGAACCCTTGAATCATTCTATTAAAGGAAAGAGTCAATCAGAATGCATTTGGATAGATTTATGGAGGTCAGTTGCTGTTTTCACTTAAAATTGTGTACATTTTAAAAAAAAGAGAGACCTTTGAGTGATACCAGGCACACCGTGCCTCAGATTGAGGTGTGGATGGATCATACAGGTCAAAAAGGACTCTTGGTTTGTTCTAATAATGTATCAATACAATATGAATTATTTTGGTCAGATTTACGTAGGTTAGTTGTTGTTTTCACATAAACTTATGCCCATTTTAAACAAAATAGATACCCTTTGAGTGATACTAGACACATTGTGCCTTGGATTGAGGTGGGGATGACTTTTACACCTCGAAATGGACATGTTTATCGTTCTCTTAAAGTATCAAGACAATCCGAATGCGGTTGGTCTGATTTTTGTATGTCAGTTGTTGTTTTCACTTAAAATTGTGTCTATTTTAAGCAAAAGAGAAACCCATTGAGTGGTACCAGTAAAACTGTGCCTCAATTTGAGGAAAGGATAACTTGTAAACATCACAACGGACCTGTGTATAGATCAATTAAGGGATTAACATAATTAAAATGGGTTTGGTCAGATTTTCGTACGTGAGTTGTTTTTTTCACTTAAAAATTGTCCATTTTAAACAAAAGAGAAACCCTTTGAGTTGTACCGGCCACATCATGCCTCAAATAGTGGAAATGATGACTTATACACATCAAAAAAGGACATGTGGATCGTTCTCCTAAAGTATCATGACAATCTGAATTTTTTTGGTCAGATTTATGTATGTCAGTTGTTGTTTTCACTTAAAACCTATCCATTTTAAACAAAAGAGAGACACTTTTAGTGGTTTCGGCCACACCCTGACTCGGATTGAGGCAGGGATAACTCCTACAAGTCAAAAGGGACCCATGGATCATTCTCATAAAGGATCATGACAATACGAATGTGTTTGGTCAGATTTCCGTAAGTTAGTTGTTGTTTTCACTTAAAATTGTGTCCATTTTAAACAAAAGAGAGACCCTTGGAGTGTTACTGGCCACACCATGCCTAAGAATGAGCCGGGGTTTACTCATACATGTCCCCAACCCACTCATGGGTCATTATGTTAATGCATCAATATAATAGAAATTCTTTTTGTTGGATTTCTGTACGTCAGTTGTTGTTTTCACTTAAAAATCTGTCCATTTAAAAAAAAGAGAGACCCTTTGAGTGGTTCATCATTATTGCATGTTGGTGGTGCATATCATCTATTAAAATGAGAAATTGACTCATTGGATAGTGAATTTTTTATTTAATAACAATTAAAATTTTCCTGTGAAAATTTACACACAACAATGTGCCATTTTTTGATACCCTTAACCCCTCTCAAAAATGGCTGCCAATTGTACACCTCCCCAAGTCAGATCTTCATGCTATTTGTGTACAATATTCCATTAGGTATGAGGACCACTCATTTCTGAACACATCTATATCATCTTGTGAGTATGAGGCTTTTCGGTAGTCAGAGTAGTACTGCAAAATATAAAAATAAATAATTAGTAAATAAATTAACCGAACTAGTAGTATTTTTTTGAAAATATTTTTTTGGATGCTAGTTTGTTGATGAAAAATGATCTATTTCATAAATTTACAAATATAATAACCAAAATCATTATCATTTGTTAGTTTTGGACACTGCAAAAATATTTCTCATTAGGAGAATAAGTAACTTGTGTTGAGATGTGTTTGGATAGTGAAATTTTATTATATATACCATAATATTTGTGCAGAAGTAGTACTCACTCGCCTCCTTATGCTTAGCCCCTGTCCTCATTACATATTTTAGACAATAATGATACATCACCCTTTCATAACAGAATCCTCTATAAAAGATAATATAAAATGCATTACTTGATTTTTAGAGCTAAGACGTAGGATGTAGTGTCTTACAGATTCACAAACTTCATCATGTGTGGTCAGTTTGTTGGATATCCTTACTTTGAATCCAGAAAATAAATCTTTGGAGTATCCAATTTCACCACAATTTGCATCAAATGTTGCATAAAATCACAAAAAGGAATATGTAATAAATTAAGTGAAAATATAATTAATATGAAATAATTATAGATTTTTACCCCTGCATGGTTGGTATTAATAAGAGTCTTTCATCTTTAATCTTGCTTTCAAATGTTCTCAGCAAGCCATTCAATATTTCGTTCTTTTTTGATGGCTCTAATATTTTTATATGTAATGATGTGTTATGAGGACTAAAGAGTCCAAATTTTGGCTCATGGGAAAATTCGTTTAGCTTTTTTTCATATATATGCCTATCAAAATTATAAAATGAATTTAGTCATAATTTTCACATTAGATCAGCTTTTAGAAAATAAATTCACGAAAACATAACTCATATATATATTTACAATTGTGATGCCCAGAAAACCATTTTCAAGGATCTCATTTACATTTTTAGCAGTAATGAAATATTGACTTTCCTCTACATATATATTATTTTTGAAAACCACTATATCACTACTACGACCTCTTCCCTTCGTATCCACATGAGTCTTCAATGTGGCTAAATGTGGATAGAGAACAAGTGGTGTTATTGTGCTTTAAGTAGATCCTTGGGATCAGTTGGTCGATCCTTTAGATGTTTTTGTGCCAAAATTTGTCACACCCTTCGCTTTCTCCATCTATAACAACATTCATTGGTTCAGACCCTTTTTTAATTAATTTTAATATGTTAAGCTTGAAAAAAAGGAAATAAATACCTCTTTGGCCGCATGTACCCATAGAAGTTGTGATGGCCATGCAATGAATGTCCCAATATCCTTTTCCACCATATGAATACCATGGTCATCAAGTGGAATAGGTAGCTCTGCATTTGGATCATGAGCTACAGTAATCGTCACTTTAAGATGATCTTTCAAAAGTGGTATATTATGCCACGTGTCATCTGGGATGTTGATCACTATAGCCATCGCTAAAAGGTGATAGGTGGGTGTTGACAGATATAAATCACATTCATTATCACCCTGTTGAAGATTAGTACAGGAAAAGTATCAGTGTTTTTCTGATTCAAATTTTATGGGAACAATTATTAGAATATTGATTACCACGACTAAGACTGATCTTTGAGGGGAATGTCTCACCTCAAAGCTGGTGGGGGTTGGGGCAGGATCTTCACGTTCTGGTTGTTCCTGAGTTGTGTCTTCCTATTTCATCCCACCCATAAAAGTTTCAAGAAACTCTCCCTTCCATTTCAATCATTCTTCACGGGCTGTTAGTCTCTTTCTCATTTGATTCAATGTTTCATCTCTATCATCTGTTTTTTTCTTCTTCACAAAATATACTCGGGGTGTCACCCCAAACCCTGCACCTCTAACATGACCATATTTTTCTGAGTGCTTCAAAGCCCTCAATAATAGGTCTGTATCTGCTACAGGAGTATCTGATTCCTGTGACTGTCACATATAGGAAAATAACAAATTATTTTTATGTAATATCAATTTAAAACAAATCTTTTTATCTTCGTGTCATACTTACACAAATTTCCCACATTATTTGCGTGTCCTCATCTACCAGAATCCCTTCTTTATTCACACATGCCTCCTTCCAAAGCACATAACATGGGATGGAAGTGTCATTGGTTTTAGACTCATCAATATACATATAAAAATAGAAAGATAATTTTGATGTTTATTGGCACCGAAAAATATTACTGTAAATTTAAAATGCGCACCATTTTTTTTCTAGTGAAGCATACACATCGTTGATTTACGATAGGGTTCTGTTGGTTTTGATTCACGTTCCTTATTTTCATTACATATTTGTTGTTTAATAAATGAAATAGTGACAATCTATGTAATGAATACATGTATCCTCAAACAACGTATTATCTCCCACAATGTACATAAAAATTATCATCCCCACGGCGGCCAATAAATGCATCCCATGCTTCTTGGGACATCAGGTGAGCATAGACAATGGGTGGGTGCCAGTTTATTTTACATTTGGAATCTTTCATGTAAAATCTTGTTAAAATAGTGTGAAAACCTTGATTAATCCTTCCCGCAATCCATAGTACATGTTCTTTGTGTGAATCATCTATTATAAATGTACTCTACAAGAGAATGAGAAGAGTAAGCCATTGATTCATTATTATATTTACTATTAAATTAATTAATTAAATTCATAATGTTACCATAATTTCTTCCCAGATCACAGCCATCAGCTCGAACACAACATGGTGACATTAATCTATGTCAATCGGCACGCGTTGCTGAGTGACCACTCCAATGTAACTACTAAACATAGCCATGATGGGATTCACATGTTGGCCTCATGAATTCCATCTGACATCAAATTTTATGCCTTTGCTTTTCGCCTTAATAAATTTGGCTAACACCGTCAAACTACGACAAACCTGTGTTTTCTACGACGTTTGTCCTTCATTACCGACCATTTCATCAACATCAACATCATCTATATGTTCATCTGAAATTGTAGAAACGACATGTGTTGTTGCTTGTTGGCCCTTAACACTTGGAGCAGCAGGAGACGCAGTAGTAGGAGCAGCAGCCGCTGCATTAGGAGTAGCAGGAGCTGCAACAGGAGCACCAACAGTCGCAATAGGAGCAGTAGCAGGAGCAGCAGGACCAGCCGCAGCCGCAACAGCAATAGCTTGAGAGACACGTTTAGCTTCAAGGTTAGGAGCACTAGAATGTGCAGAATTCGTTATCTAAAAAGGTTGTTGATAAGATAATTTAGATTACATAAATTTAGTAATGATAAGATAATAACTTCAGATAACTAGATCTAGATTAAAAACTGAATATAACATGTTTATTGAAATATTTTTATTTTTTTCATTGGCTGAAGGGATTTTACAACTCTATTGATTATCCAAATCCCATCATTGTGGTCTCCTCTAACATAAAAAACACCATCTACATTGGGACCACTTCGAATTGATTGTGATGCACCACTGAAAGGATCGTCCTCAACTAAATTTTCATCGGAACCTTCAGTAGTTTTGGATGATAACATAACAGTCGACTACTTTCAATTTGTAGGATATGGAGCATAAAAAACTTGTACCACAAGTGATTCCATTATATACTATTTGTCTTTGTACCCTTATTTACTAAAATCAACTTTCACAAATCCCCATTCATCTATTTTAACACCAATTTTGTTATCAACCCATTTTCATTGAAAAACTAGAAATTGGAATATCGTATAATCAAACTCCTATATTAGTTAGATAATGTCAAAGTATGACATATTTGCAGAAATTGGATTTCTGTCCTTACAACCAGAAACCCGCATCGCTTCATCCACAAGTGTAAGTCCACTATTTTTCATGGTACTATCTTCAACATGTTCATCTGTATAGAATGTATAACCATTAATTACATAACAACTATAAGATAATACATACACACTTGTTCCAACGGCTAGCCATAAAAGTCATTATGAAATTGAATTCGGATTTTCATCCAACTGCTTAAAAATATTGTCCTGAAACCATCCGATAAACTGGTGATTATGTGAATCTCATAGCCATTTGTTAGCCCTTGATGGATTCAACTGCATAATAATTTCTTTGTGAGTTTAAATATATGGATAAACCTCCCAATTGTTATGAAAAACATATAGGTGTGCCTGCTCTCGATCAGTAATACTGATTGTCACAACATCTCTTCATGAAATTCCCTCACCCTTAATGCATCCAGTGTAAATAGATTTTGGGAGACCAATGATTTACACACGATATAGGTATTAGGTAAAAAATTCAATGGATTCCTCAAAAATATATCACTCTACTATACTACCCTCTGGCTGACATTAAATTTTGACATACCCTTTCAAAATCTGCATATACCGTTCAATATGATACATCTATATATAGTGCAAAAGACCACAATGTCGAGTCTCTCTGACCAAATGAATCATCAAATGAACCATCATATCAAAGAATGATGGCAGGAGGAACATTTCTAATTCCCATAATATGATTATAATTTCATTTTACATAGTTTGAAATTTCATTAGGTCTAAATATTTTCTACATATAGCTTTGAAAATGAAACAATGATTGGATAACTAATGATGATCATTCTTGGGAAAAATGCAATGTATAGCTATGGGAATTAGATATTGAATCAAAACATAGAAGTCATGTGATTTCAAAACCATTTAAATTCAAATCAATCATTGAAAAAAATTTCATGATATTTGATGAATACCGCTATAGAACCTTTACATAATTTAAGATGTTGAAAAAATGATATATCTCCTCCCTAGAAAGTGTATATGCAGCTGGAGGTTGAAACATTTGATTTTCACCCTTCATGGGAGCCAACTCTTCTCGTATTCCCATGTCAACCATGTTCAACCTTTCCTTAAATCCATTATTTTTTTGCCAGGGGAATTTATAAATGTTATGATAAAACTGTCACATACATTTTTTCCTCGTGCATCACATTAAGAAAATGTCTGACGTACAAAAAAATCCATAATGTTAATTAAAAAAACTGATCTCTATTTCCAACTGATTTTCATATGGTTTTTAAAAAATGGTTTACCAAAACTAGTGTTCACATCTTTTAATTTCCCAAACAGTTGATCACCTACAAGTGGAGAAGATTCTATGCATTGTTGTGAGCTTTCATTGAATGATGTCGTCCAATATAGGTACTTATGCTGACGAAGTAAAAATCTATGATGTCATAAAAACACAGATTTTGATGAATGTTTCAACCTAATTGGTTCTGTATCTTCTTCACACCTGGGACACCCTTAAGATAGTATAATGCTATAGCCTAACAAATTTTCATAATCAGAGAAATCATTTATTGTCTCATACAACATCGCTCTCATCTTGAAGTACTCAATTTTATAAGCATCATACTATATAACACCTGAATCCCACAATAACATCAAATCCTTGATCAAAGGAGCCATATAAACATCAATATCATTACCTGGTTGTTTTGGTCCTGATATAAGCGTAGATAACATGATGAATTTATGCTTCATTCATAACTAGGGTGGAAATTTATAATTTACCAACATAACAAGCCATGTACTAGGAGTGCTGGTTTGAAAAACAAATGTATTCACTCCATCTTTAGATAACGCAAGATGAAGGTTTCTCGGATTTTTTCCAAATTCAGGATAGTCATGATCAATTTTCATTAATTGAGGGGAGTCGTCCGGATGATGTAATTTCCCATCTTTATTTCTTTTATCTTCATTCCACGACAATTGTCTTGCAGTTTCTTCACTTCCATATAGACGCCTAAACCTTGGAATGATTAGAATGTACCATTCAACTTTTGTAGGATGGGATTAATCTTTATTGTATCGAGAAGCACCACACTTTGGGAATTATGTAAGTGATTTTTTCACCTTTCAAAACAATATACAGTCTTTCGGGCAGGCATGTATTCTTTTAGAAATCAGACCCATCGAGTCTATCATTCATTTAGCTTCATATGTCTGGCTTGGGAGCTCATTATCATCCAGGAGCTTGTCATTCAAGAGAGAAAGCAGTTCCGTAAATCGGAAATCATTCCCTCTATTGCCTTCTTTCAATTTATACAACATCAGTACAACAAAAAATGTTGTATACTTAGTGAAACTAATATAAAGTGGTTCCTTTTCACAACTCTTTAACTTCTTAAACAATTTTGGTCAATCACAAAGTTTATCTTCAATTGCCTTTGTCATTTCCTTAATATGATCTTCATCATCATTGACATCTGTAATCACATCCTCCATACGATCTTCTTCATTATCCATATTTGTATTCATATCTAATGATCCATAAAATGCAGTTTTATCCCAGCCAGTAGCTACATTTGATTTCTCTCCATGTTTATTCCATCATTTATAACTCTGATCTATTCTGTGAAATATCAAATGTTCTTCCAACTCCTCTGGAGTAAGTAGTCTAGAATAACAAAAACATAAACATGGACAAAGGATTTGAGAAGGATCCTTTGTATAACCCTTTGAAAACATGATGAACACTTTCACTCCATTCTTGCACTCTATTGTCAAACGATAAACATCCATCCAATCCTTATTCTTCTTCATCCTATTTGAATATCAAATATTAGTATTTATGGTTAAAGTACACAAAACAAGACTTCCAAATATAGTAGAAGAGAACCACTTATAAAAATAGAGATTAATAGAGCCTAACTATTTCCAATAAAGATTTGGAAGTCAATAGAACCAGGATAGACCGCCCATAAAAATCAACACAGTTTCCAAACACAAAGTGGTTCGCGTGGATAGTCACTTGTTCCATAGATGGTAAAACTCACACGACATCATCCTCTATGGCTCAACCTCCTCTATCAGATCAACCCTTCTATGGTCATCTATTCCATCCTTTTATACCTCACCAACCAGAAATACATATGGATGAAAACCATTAGCCAACTCTATAAGTAAAGAAAGGATTCTCATAATATCTAAAATATGGAATTCATTAAATATAATTACTTTATATTCCTTATAGTTTCCTCAATTCACCCAAGTCCAAACACAAGAAAAATCATGAATGATACATCTACCACTCCTAGGTCTCTACCCTACATTCAATATCATCATGCCTAAATGCTCATATATCCACACATACACATGTAACAAAAACATAAAAAACCATATCCACATCTGAAACAAAGTACCGATATGGATTTCAATCAGGTTACACGACTCAAGTGGTGGTGCTTAATAAATAATAAGAAAATATCATTAGTATATATTCACACATAAATATCAAACTGGTGTTAATAATCCAATAAACCCAAGGTATCATTCCATCTATCGTAATAATATAAAGGATCCCATATGCGACACTAGTCCCATGTGGTGAAGGTTCCTGAGGAGGAAGGGGCGAACATGCACCTATTAGGGTTCGAGGTCAGGTAACTAAGGTTGAAGGTGGACCGATAATCCTACAAGGGTTTAGTCCATATTTCACAAACCATGTCCTGGTACCCAAGGATGTTAACCCACTGCTAGTGGAAGCGAAACTGTTCTTTATGACCATGACAAGAAGAAATGGAAACCAAGAGGAGGGAGTGGTTCTAAATACCTCATGAAAAATTGAAAAACACGGTATTTGAGAATAGTTTACTGTCTTTCATGTTGTCTAGACACCTATCCAATAGACTTCCAAGAGTTAATGGCCCGTATAGTTGTTGCACCAGGTGAATCTATCACCTGAGAAGCTGAGATCAATGAGGCCCTTCCCAGTCATGAACTAAACAAACTCCATGATGGCCTTCCTAGGGAATGGGCTTCTACCTTTCATTTCGTTTGGGTTGGAAATGACATTAAAGTCCCCCCTAAAAAACAATGAATGGTGGTCAGGATCAAAGGTATTTTGTTCACTCCATTGCGATTCCCTTTGAAGAGGGTTATAGCTTCCACCAACAAAAGGCATAAGGAAGGTGGTGTCACCGTTGGACACCTTCGTAGTGATGAATTGATTGAAATCTTGAACAGTCTCAAAAACATATTTCTTGTGCCAAAATACCCATTTTTATCTATTGAAGGGGTCAGAGTGTAGAAATACATGCAACTGAATCTTCTAGGATAATTATATGATTATTATAGTTATTATTTTGTTATTTGACAACAACCAAAATGACATTACGAATTTTCATTTATATGGTGATAGAGTCTGATTTAACATGGCCACTAAGACCATGAGAATTGGATATGATGATTATAATGATAGGTAGGACATGGCTCTGGGATTAGATCTAGAGATAGTATCATTATTCAAGTAGGAGGATGATCTCTCATTGAGGTCCCTTGATTTTGAACATGTTCATAATCCCTTCTGGTTATTAAGCTACATATGAGTGGGAGATAAGGACCCATAGGGGTGTGAGAAGGATGGGTAATGAAACATGGGGGCTGGTGAGGGAGTTCTCCTTGGATCCATAACTATTTGGAGTTGGATGACACGCTCAGAGCCAAGGGAGGAAAAAAACACTGAAAGGATGGGGCCTGACCACTTCAGAGAAGTTGTCAATAACCTCAGCGAGGGAGAAGGACAAAGATGGTGGTAGGGGTGGAAAGTCTAGAAAGTTTGGTGGTCTATGAATCATGCCATTCAAGTGCACTTCTAGAAAAATTTACTTAGATATCATGATGGAAAGAATGGGGGAACCCCTTGAAGAAAATAGAGTTCAAGAAATGGATGACCTAGAGAGAAATCAGAACCGGTGGTGTTGTCCCTAAAGAAAAAGGTTATCCTTCATTCCTTAATTTAGGGTGACATGGTGTTGGATCTAAGGGAATCAATGATACCAAGGAAGAATCTAGTGAAACTGGAATCTAAGTGGGAAGGACCTTGAATTTTTCATAAACTTCACTATGATAGTGTAAAATCATTGATCGCCAATGATGATGAGCATATCAATACTTCCACGAATACTGGGTTTCTCAAGAGATATTTGACATGAATAAACCATCCCTTTAGTCTGAGATATATTGATTTGAACTAAAAATCCAACATCCTAGTTATATGTTGTTAAATTATATGTTAACGTCTGCAGTGAATGATGTGAATCTATAGGATTACCATGTGTGATAAACATGAGATGCCTCATATGATAAATATAGGATGATTTATGTTAGAAATATTTGTCTATTTATTACAAACCACAATATGATATTTAATGATGTGTTGACCCATTGTCTTTAGCCCGAGTAACAAATCCACCCCTATGTTAGAAGCTTATGATGCCTCCTGTGAAAAATAAGAAACACCCAATGCATTAATAATATTATTCATCATGAGAAAATTATGGGATGATTCAATAATACCCTATTGGTCTCATCATTTGGTGAAATCCCCAATTGTATTTTTCCCGCTATTGGGTTTAGAATATAAAAAAAATATATCTACCAATTCCAATCACACTCTTAGGGGGTGTAATTTAAAAAAAATCCCATAGATTATTCATAGGTTGTGATTCCCACAGGTCCTGATATGAGGATGGTAGAATGGGAAGATCGGTAGACTGGTTTCATTTTCTAAATCCTCAAAACATGATGTTAAAATTTATCCATATCTAGTGTCGTGTACATAATATGCCTCACATGATTAATATAATATGAAATTTAGTCCAAGCTATATGAATTAAAACTATGAATCCTGACATCCAAGTTTCTTGATGTGAAATTGTGTGAAATCTTTGTCAAATCTATTTGACCTTAGACTTCAAAAACATCATAATAATCATAAGACATTCAAATTCATGTCCGAATTCCTTTCCACATGATGCTAACATATATGGTTCATGTCCCCGTTGCATGATGTAAAACTGTGTAATTCCTTTATCCACCACCCAATAGAGAACCCCCTTTTGGTGTTGGTATCCAACCCCACATATTTTTATAACTACATATGAATTTATTCCCAGTAATAAGAGATATGCATGGATTCTTTAAATTAATATCTCAAGCAAAACCACTCCATTGATCGTTTATTGGGTTGTTCTCCTTTGGGATCTTGTCCAACACCTTCTAAATGGTTCCCCTATTCAGTGAATTCAAACACATGATGGGATAACTATATATTGTTCAAATAAAACCTGAAAATATACTCATCACCACCATAAATATTTGAGGTTCCCTAAATTTTTAACCTCATCATCCTATTGCATCTGAATAGGATCCCTATGGTAATGGTGTATGGCCAAAATAGGCCCACATCCCACCTAAGTGAAATCCCAAATGGACCCCCGAAAATAGATGGTGGTTCCCCTATTTCAAAAATAGAGATGGAACATGGAAAAAAGAGGATCTCCTATTACCTAGGCACACATATTAGAAGGGACATATTTGGTAGAATGGTTTTGGAACCAATGTTCTAACATGTTCAATGGTCATCCTTAATCCATCTACCTCAACTCCTCATTCCAGACCATCAAGGACATGATTTGCTTCTCTACGATCATTACCCACACAAGTATAACTATAACACCATTTGTATTACACTTTCATGACCCATACAAATTGATGGGATATATCAAATCCTTGAGATTAAATTACCATAGTTTCTATAATATTATGTGTAATAGAGGAAAAAATCGTTGCACACCTGGTCTGGGAACACGAAGATCGAGGGTGGCGGTGGTCTGGCAACACGATAATCGAGGGCAGCAGAGGTCTGAAAACTCAAAGATAGAGGGCAGCAGAGGTTCAGAAATACGAAGATCAGGGGCGGCAGAGGTCCGACAATGCAAAGATTGGGGGCAGCGGAGGGGAGTCACAGGGTTTCAGTACCGTGAGAGCATTAGGTCACTATAAAAGGAGTATACTATGCGACCAATTTTATACAATATGGGACTACAATTGTATTAGAACAATAAAATCGATGATAAATACATCCTATATGAGCGCTAACATTTTCGCACTGGTACATGACTTCTTTATCAGTGCTAAAATTTTAGCACTGATACATGGTTTCTTTATCAGCCCTTTTTTCTTAGCACTGATATATGGTGGCGCTTCCCTTGCCCGTTTTTGTAGTAGTGCATTGTCAGTAACTTTTCATGTGTCAGTGGAATATCCAAGGAGTAGGTAAGGCATTTCCATAGGGGAAGAAAATTCCACAACACATTTTTCAGGTATCTTCATTCACTTGAAGAGGGTAGAAATACTCATCTTTCGGGTGCTAGAGCTGAACTGGTAACGAAACCGTCTACAATGACCTTCCAATCCGGTGAATGACATGATGGGTAGCTAGTTATACCAGAGGAATTCATGAACTTCCAATATCTGTACAAAACATCAGTGTTTGGAAGCTTCTTTGTGTGATTGAGTTCCCAATATGGGTCCAAACGTTGAGATGAAGTGGGCAGTTGCTGCAGTGGGTCGTCCGTCTTGTTAATGGGAATGAAGGTGGGATTTTTGAAACCTGGGGGCGCCAGCATGTCATCTACCCATGTTAGATATGACATTACATCTGGGTTATTTCCACCTGTCATGTTTCCAATTCCTTGAGCCAAGAAATGAGAGCCGCCATTGGATAATCTAGGTGGGTTTTCCTATCTTGATGAGGATCCCTGACCCCCAATGCATTGGCATGTTCTTCAACATGATAACTTGGATCGGTGGCTCATGGAGCAGCAGATGTGATTATCTTTGGAGTAGATGGGGGAACCAAAGCTAGGATTATATAATTATCTCGCCTCTCAGGATGATTTTGAAATGCATACCGTGCTCTCTTTCCATAAGTTCATGACTCAATCCTGTCTACATGGGTAGGATGGTTAGGGTCACCTGAAAGAAACTTGTTGTACAAGAGTTGTGCCTTCCCCTTCTACCTCGGATGGGGATCACCATAGTCCAGTCGTTGGTTCATGGCATGGTAAACAAGGAGGTCATCAATCATGTTCTTGTTCTCAATGAGATGTTGATGCAACAAAACTTTTTTCATGATCATCCTCCATCTTATACATTGAGCCAGATGGGTCAAAGGGTTTGAAAACCCCAAGATATTCTTTTCCCTTATTGTGCTTTCATGTGAGGGATAATTACTCGGAAGGTATAGAAATACAAAATAAATATCTTTGTTGGTTTTTGATCATTAATATTAGATCCAAGAGGTGTGATACTACATCAGTGGTTATGCCCTCTCTGATGATCTCTAGCTCGTTCTCTTCCCTTGGTAGGTTAGCCATGTTACCTACGACTCTACCTGGTGTCATATACTCACTATTTCTCAGGAAATCAGGCTATCACTAGATAGAACTGAAATGGATGGTAGTATACTTCCAAAAACAGTGGAACTGTGTGTGCAGGGAATCTAATTTGATTATTCTTCATAGCGCTTTAAAGCTCTAAACACATTATTTTGGAAGGGTTTGGTGGTGACTTGGCGAATCTGGGCGTTGGGACATAGTGAGAACAACCAAGATGGCCATAATGTACTATAGGTCAATATCATCAACGTGTGCCTGAATCTTGGGTTACATCACTCAATGATAATTGATATGGATGTCAGTCGCCTAAAGTGTCTAGAAAAAGAATGTGACTTCCTCCTGAGTTAGTTATTCTAGTGCACTGAATTTTGTAGCTATAGTTGGCCAGAAAATTTCTGGGAAATGATGTGAGGATTTCCCCAAAGATCCTTACCATAATCTCATGATCTGGACCTTGGTTTCCCCACTCATCACACTAGGGGTGGCTGCGGGATATAAAACTATACTGAAGCAAACCACTGAGATAGTAGACTGGCCGATGGAGAATACGACAAATTGGCTAACAAGATGCCACATATCGGGCCCTCTTATGATGAATGATACCACTGAACCACTATATCTCTATAATATTGGATGGAAACCACAAATTCTAGTGCAGGGTATGAAGGAACTGATAGTGGGTTAGGCTAATGATAATCCTTTATCGGTCCCCATAACAACTCTCCATGATCATTGGTCGATGTAGAGAATGGCCCTATGGACAATAGGGAGGATTGCATAGCCTGGACCTAGGAAGGGGAAAAATCTTACTACTCCTATGTGTATCTGTAGAGGGAGGCGGGAATATAGTGAACCTCACATTTCAGAAGGATGAGGTTGATATGACTCGTTCATGACGTGACCCATGATATAGAGGATCTAAGTGAGGGTTCAGTTGAAGAGTAGATTCTTACTCTGAATTCAAGAAGGAGATAGGTTTAATTGCATTCTAAATCTTCTCATCACTCTGTTAATGGTGTCAGTGACCCACCCTCCTGCCTTGGGATGGCATTCACGATAGGGTTTATTTTTGGTTCAGGATAGACCATCTGCAGAATTGATGTTGGGGATGAGAGGATGTCCCCCTGGGTGAGCTGGAATGAGAGAAGCCACTGGACAAATGTCAAAGGGAACATGAGGTGGAGCTCCATTTCCACTGGATGATGCATAGAGGATATCTCTGTGGGATGTCATGGAGCGGGTAGGTTCTCTTCTAGATCTAGAGGGAGCATGGGTAGGACCTTCATACTTATTGTCTTTGGAAGTGTCATTATAAGGAGGGTCCGTGTACTGTTCATGCACAATAAGGGTATGAAATCTAGGTTGGGTGCCTATGAAGTGAGGAAAATCTTCACTTCTCTAATTTCTGGGACAGGTATGACTATCTTCGGCTTCCATAACATCATTGGGAGGAAACCCATGATGATGTTTGACTAGACATGTAGCGTCCTCACACCGATGACCTATGATAGAAGGAAAGTCTCCATACCTGTGGTTGTGGGTGTAAAGGAGGCTTCCATATTTGGTGTGACTGTAGTAAGAGGACCCTCATTCAGATTGACAGTGGAATGGGGTAGACATTCATGCATCACATTGAAGTAGGGTGGACACATGCAATAATTTGTGATGGAACAGGGAGGATCTTTATACTGGGTGTCATTGACACAGGTCAGCCTGTGGTGGGGTCCACCTATATTGGCGACTAGGAGAATTGACCCAGCTTACCCATGGGCCGGTTGGGGTGTTGATCCGTGACGTGCATCAATGTGTCCCTGGATAGCAAGGATAGGAAACCTATGGTATGAATCAGCAGTGGCATGATCCATAGTAGACATTGGTGTTGACACCCCTCCACAGGTTTCATCCTCAGTCCATTCCCAACGCTGGAGCCAAGATAACCTGACTGGGGTTGGTGGTGTAAGTGTGTAGCTTACCTGCTCCTCAACTTGTGGGGATGGGTGGTGGCGCTGATGCAGACTCATGGGAGACCTCCTTGTGAGCCCCTGGAATGGGATTCTTGTTGGGGTATCCTAGACATCCCTCATCTCAATGGCATTGGGGAGGGAGTTGTCAAAGTGTTATATGGAAAGGAACCCAAAACGATTATACGTTGGAGTGGGGAGTAGTGGCTCCCTACGATTCCCTTGGGGTGATGGTGGTGATGAGGCACAAAAGCCTTTATGTCTTGTCGGGCCATATCTTGGGATGTGATTATTCCCTCCTCCTAGTATCATCGAATGAGAACATTAATCACCCTTATCTGAATGATTTTAAAAGGGGAGATGGGGCATGGGATCCCAATAGATGTGTACATGGAGTCTGCCGTGGGGGAAATGAGGCCATGCGGTATTTCCAGGTTGTTGTTGCCAATACCCCTACATTGGTAGGTGAGTGGTGATCGGTATATTGTAATGGAAATATGGGTCCTCAACATTTGGGAGATTCTACCATTAATACTGAAAGAATGAATGGGTCATCCAATGTCCCAACACAATTCTGTCTTCCATGGTTGGTAAGAAAGATCCATGCTGACAATGCCACAAACCGAGTGTCCAACATTCAACTACCACAATCAATAGAGAGTTTCATTCTAGGCCCACTATTTTCTTGGCGGGATGTGGCACTAGAAACATTGATATGGTGAAACGTGTCACGACCCGTCCATAGGGCTCGGGCCGTGACTACCCCAAGCCCACATTCCATAGGCCAGGGGCTGATTACTAGAACCAAAATTGTAAAACCCTATTCTGGGAAAGAATTGCCTTTATAAAAGTAAACAAACACAACAGAGTACACAAATAGGTAGTAAACAATAAGTAATATTAATAAAAAATAGTGTGACGGAAAGTAAATGGGCCAGTATACAATCCCAACTGAACATCAAGTATAGGTAAAGGGACAAACAACTAAAGTAAAGATTAGCTCCTGGATCGTCCTTCGGGGATTCCTACCTGAAGGGTTAGTATAGGTAGCCACCTCAGCACCCACGTCTGTCAGTCTCCACCATGTGCCGACTCGTCACAAGGTCCACCCCTGGGTACTGTCAAGTCATTGCGCTCTCGGCCTCCGTCAGTGTTATCCATCATCTACATCCAACACAATGAGGTGTGGGTATAGACCATGGAGGGGTGAGTATAATGATACTCAGTAGGGACCCCGAGAATCTCGAAGGTCTCCCAGAATCCACAAATGATAAACCACAGAAGAAATATAGAATCACGATGTATGAAACAACCCTGTGTAGGTATATGCCCATACATATACCTAAGTTATCAATCTCAGTTCGGCTCCAACACTCAGGACCGAGCATAACCCAGTCCACATAGAATTTAAATTCAATCACATCGATGATGATGATTGAATGTCAAGACTCGTCTCACACAGTTATAAGTTATTCGTATAGCGATAGAGATGATCAGTTGTAGTCACTAATTTATCTAAGCTGTAGAACCCACGTAGGATCCAAGTACACAAGTCATCAATGTCGAACACACGTAGGATCTAAGTACATTAGTCATCATTGCCGAACCCACATAGGATCCAAGTACAGAAGTCATCACTGTCAAACCTACGTAGGATCCAAGTATAGTAGTCATCGATGCCGAACCAACGTAGGATCCTGGTAAAGATGTCATCCCAGTCGAACCCATGTAGGATCCAATTAAAGTAGTCATCGATGTCGATCCCACGTAGGATCCAGGTACAGAAGTCATCACTATCGAACCCATATAGGATCCAAGTACAGTAGTCATCGTTGCTGAACCCACGTAGGATCCCAGTACAGTAGTCGTCGAAGTCGCTTCCAGCTCTAGGGTTCCCACACACAACACGCCCAATTACAGGAGGGTTTACTCATCGACCAAAGGGGTTGATACATCAACTATCATGAATTCTAGAGTTTATTTATCTCAAAGTTCTGTCTCATCAAAAGAAACCCAACGCGACAGATGAAACGTCAATCAGACGCACGGTCTGAGAGTTATTGGCTTTTCTGTTCTTGGGGCTTAGTTAGAATTATGCACGTTCCAAACCCATCCATTTTCCAATGTCAACCAAAACTCACTTATAGTTTCATAAAAGGACTGTCTCTCCATGAGGATCCAAATAACACAGACAGAACGTCAATCATACGTGTGGTCTAGAAGATATTCGCGTTTAAGAGAAATGGGCACGGCACGGGAAGCCCTGTGGGCTGGCAGGTTGGCCCGACCCGGTGCGACAGGTCTGACCCAGCTGGGGGTCCACCCGACCCAGGGGAGCTCGGCCCACCCTGGGACCCGGCACGGTTGGTCCAAACCGTTTGGGGGGTCGGCCCGGCCCGGTGTGGCACGAACCACCCGCGGACCCGGCCCGCTGTTGCGTGCCGGTTCAGCTCACCCGACAGCACCAAGCGATGTCGCCCTTCCTTACTGCCCGGCCGGCCGAAGCTAGCCAGTTTTTTCCGGTGCGAGCGGCCCTCACAGTGGGATGTTGTCCTTCCCACGTCGTGCTAAGCGGCATCACAACCTTTTTCCCGGACGGTGGCCGGTCGACCGGTTCGCCGGTGAACGGCCCGTGGTTGCGGGCCGCGCTTACCCCGCCGCGCAGCACCTGCGGGTGCCACATTGGTCCTGCCTGACCGGCCGTAGCAGGCCGATTGACTCGACCCAAGCGGCCCACGGTTGCAGGCCTCATCCCCTCCGGGCGGCACCTGCGGGTGCCGCGGTCCACCAGCCCGGCCGACTGTAGCTAGACGGTTCTTCAATCCGAGCGGCCCAGGGTTGCGGGCTACGGTTATCCTCCATGCGGCTGACGCGCGGCCGCATCCTCCGGTCATAGTCGCCTCTACCAACCCGCCTCTGTTTCCAAAACAAACCTAAATTAACGGAGGGTCATCGGGCCATGTTTGTTCGGCTCACTCCCTCCATGTTATGCGTCAACAAAAGGCCAAGTCGATCCAAACTACTCATCAAGATCGAGGTATAATTTTATTCATTTAAAAACATAAAAAACACCTTACCTAGAATCAAGGGTCATTCATCGTATTCATGGAAAACGGAAAATCATAAGACTGACGTCGATTTCATAGACATCCTGGTGCGTCCCAAGAAGAAGTGTCATTGTTGGAAACGTTCTATGTGGACGACGTCTATTTCTTTAACGCGAATAGTGGTCATTAGAGAAGTTCTTCATGTTCTTAATCGAATATTTTCTTCATTCTTCGTGGGAAGAACACTTCCTTTCCAATTCTCCCAAATCCTCTCCCACAGAATATTATCCCAGCCAATATAAAATTTTAGGTTCCCTAATATTTCAATCATGCCATGCCTTTCAAAAGAATTTAAAAAATAAAATTAATTAATGAAGTTATTAATTAATTGAGTTGTCACCTTTATGAGAGATTGTGGATGGTTTTAAAAATTAAAAGCAGGGAGAGGTGGCTTCATTAAAACAAATGAAATTCTAAGAGTTTCAAAGGGGGTCTTTAAAGTGGAGTTGAGGGGTTTGTGTCGTGTGTGCCCCACCACACATTATCCTCTCATGAGAGGTTATGTGGGAGTGGTCCCGACCCCCATCCTCCATTTGGAGATCAAAACCTCCAACAAAATAAAAAATATTTAACACACAATTTTTGTTAAATTTATAAAGAATCCCCAAAAATAAACTTTCAACCTGTACAAAACACAACTGCGGTAAAGGTCCCCTTAAAAGAATACCGGCACTGCGAGTTCATCAGTGTCCTCCGATTTCATGTTTGAGTGCCGGTTAAAAAGATATAAAACCTTGCATGTATGTTTACTGAACATACATGAACAAAACTTAATAAATTTATTCCAAGCACATCGGGCCCCAGAATCAGGCGCCGTAAAAAACTGTGGACTCGTAAAATTCCAAAAAATTTATGAAAAAAAAATTCCCTTGAAATTTCAGTGTCTTTACACTACCCCCACCTCATTGATTTACATCCCCATAAATCTAAAACACATACTAGTGAAATAAAAGTGGGTACTGAGCACGCATCTAAGCCTCCCGCTCTCATGTTCTCTCTTGAAGGTTCCTGTGCAGCCAGTGAACGCGCAACAGTGGAATCGACCATCCACATAGAACCTGATCCAATCGACCCTCAATCTCCACTGGGACCTCCGTGAATGTTACCCCCTCATCGATGTCCAAATCCTCGTAGACGATGATGTGGTATGGGTCGTGCACGTATCTCCTCAGCTAAGATACGTGGAAGACATCGTGCACCCGATGCATCAGAGGTGGAAGGGCCAGGCGGTAAGTCACCTGCCTAATATGATGAGGACCTTGAATGGTCTGATGAATCACATAGATAACTTGCCTCCTCTTCTAAATCTCCGTAGATCCCATCGAGGTGAGACCCATAGGAAGACGTGGTCGCCATCCTCGAACTCCAGTGGTCTTCATCTTCTATCAGAATAGAACATCTGTCTGCTCTTTGCAATCCTCATCTGCTCTGGGATGATATGCACCTTCTCCGTTGTAGCCTGAACCATCTCTGGTCATACATGTGCTGACACCCCTGGGTCAGTCTAATACAGAGGTGATCTGCAAGGTCGGCCATACAGTTCATTGTAAGGGGCCATCCCAATGGTGGAGTGGTAACTGTTGTTGTATGCAAACTCCACCAAGGGTAAGTGATCCTGCCATCTGTGACCACAGTCGAGGACACATGCACAGATCATGTCCACAAGAGTCTGAATGGTCCTTTCATTCTGACCATTCGTCTGAGGATGGAAGGCGGTGCTCAATAAATGATGCGTTCCAAAAGCCTATTGTAACAACTTCCATAGATGGGAAGTGAAACGAACATCTCGATCGGAGACGATAGTTGATGGAACACCGTGAAGCCGTACGATCTTCTGAACGTATAGGCATCCCAAGCTCTTTACTGAGCCCTGATCATTGATCGGTAGGAAGTGTGCCGACATGGTGAGTCGTTCAACGATCACCCAGATAGAGTTGTTCCCTCTAGATGTAAGTGGAAGCCCCAACAAAAAATCCATGTATATCACGACCCACTTCCACATAGGAACCTCTAAGGACTGTAACATGCCTACTGGTACATGGTGATCTTCCTTCACTTACTGAAAAGTGAGGCATCAAGAGACAAACTCTGCTACTGCTTTCTTCATACCCAGCCACCAGTGCTTTTATCTGATGTCCTAATACATATTCTCCACTCTTGGATGTTCTGCTAGAGGGGATGTGTGGATCTCCCTCAAAACCTCCTCTTGTAATGAAAATGGTACCATGGTACGTCCTCTGAAGAGGATGAAGTGCTTCCCACTTTCAAGAAAACCCATCAGGTGCCTATCTCGAGGATATCTGAGCACTTCGGGCCTCACAGTCAACGTCCCCTCATTGTGCCTCCCTAACTCATTGAAGAAGTGGATGAGTAAATGTGAGAGATTAAAGAAAGGCTACTCCATCTCTATCCACAAAGGATTTCTGTAACGCAGCTAGCTACTTCGTCGCCTCTCCTAGTAGCTGAATGCCTGATCTCCTTCTGAGAGAATCTACTACCATGTTCCCCATTCCAAGAGTATAGACTATCTCAAATTCATAGTCTGGGAGATACTCAATCCCTCACAATTTTCTCAGGTTAATTTCCTTCTGCGAGAAAATATACCTGAGACTCTGGTTGATACAATGGACTGTAAAATGCTCACCCATCAGATAGTGTCACCACATATTCAAGGTGAAGACAGTTGCTGATAACTCCATGTCAAGGGTAGCATAGTTTTTCTCGTGCTGTATCAACTGCCGTGAACCATACACGATCACTGCTCACTCCTGCATCAGGACACACCCGAGTTTGGTCCATGATGCATCGTAGTAAACTACGTACCCAACGCCCTCCTCCGGTAGCCTCAAGATGGGTGCACTGGTCAATCTCTGCCTCAGCTCCTAAAAGCTCTGCTGACATCTCTCAGACCACACTAAGGCATTCCTCTTCATTGTCAAAGCTGAAAGCCATGCTGCAACTCTGGAGAATTCTAGCACAAATCTCCGATAATATCCATCCAGACCCAGGAAACTCCGTTTCTCCATAACACTTCAAGGTGGATCCCAAGAAAGTACTGCCTTAATCATCGCTTGGTCCACTACAACTCCAGCCTCTAAGATGACGTGTCCAAAGAAGTGAAACTCTCAAATCCAGAACTAGCACTTCGAGAGCTTGCCATAAAGCTAGTGCTCTCAGAGAGTGTCCAATACTACCCGCAAATGGAAGGTGTGCTGCTCCTCAGTTGTCGAGTAAATCAGTATGTCATCGATGAAGACTAGAAAAAATAGATCAAGGTATGGTCGGAAGATCTGGTTCGCGAGACTGATGAACACTTCTGGAGAGTTGGTTACGCTAAAGGGCATAACCCTGAACTCGTAGTGGCCATACCAACACCTAAGGGCCTTCTTATGCACATCCTCATCTCGAAGTCGGAGCTAGTGATAGCCTAACCTGAGATCTATATTCGTGAACCATCGTGCTCCCTTAAGCTAATCAAATTGGTCTTCAATCCTTGGAAGTGGGTACTTGTTCTTCACAGTCACCTGATTCAGGCGACAGTTGTCGACACACAGTTTCATGCTCACATCCTCCTTGGTGAAAAAATTCAAAGATGCCCAGGGTGAAACATTGAGTCGGATAAATCCCTTTTCCTAGAAGTCCTCTAGATGTACCCACAGCTCACGATGCTCAGCAGGATCTACTTGATATGTTGGAGTAGATATTGGTGTTATCCTGAGGTACAGGTCAATGCAGAATTCTACCTCACTGCGAGGAGGTAGTCCTGGAATGTTGTCAGGGAAAACATCCACATACTGATCCACCAAAACAAGAAAACATGGACTCCGCACATCAACTGCTCCAAGGATGATACTATCCAACTGATGTGTGATCGGATGCCCCCTCCACTACGTAAGTCCATATTGCACTGCAAAGGCTCCCTTCTCACTGGTGAAGTTGATCCTGGTCCCATCGGTGCTGATACACCACAAATTATGCCTAATACAGTAAATATGAGTATGATCATTGGATAACCAGTCCATACCCAAGATGACATCGTCAGGCCTCGACACCGCTACAAGAATATTGAAGCCAAATCTATTTCCTCCTAGAGTAATCTCACATTGCTGGCACCAATGCGTAATCATGGAGTCTTCTCCCGTAAAAGTCTCTATCTATATGGATCGAGCTAACAGCTCTGTTTGAATCTCTGAGCTCCGAACATGGGCAGTGGAAATAAAAGAATGACTCGCACCTGTGTCTATAAGTATTGCAACATGGGTGGAGTGTACACAGATAGTACCTTGAATCATCTTAGGTTCACTATGGTCATAGGCCTCAAAAGCTTTGAGCTAAGCCCGCCTTTATCCACCAGTCCCCCGTGGTCGGGGTGGACCTTGGTGGTGTTAGTGCCTCGAAACGTCGTCCACCACCCGCTGCTCAGAAAGCTCCTCTACCACGTATGCCTGCTCCTGGAAGAGCACCATGGTTGAACCTCTGCCTCTACTTAAGAGGTCCCCATACTGTTTTCTGCTCATCTGTATGGTGGGTTAGGCAGTCTTGATCCATGTGACCATGCCCGTCCCATGAATCGAACGGCCTGCCCCTCATATGGTTGGGTCTGTTTCGTGTGGTCTGCACAACCGAACCTGTATCCTAAGGACGCCCACCTGATGGCCCAGTCTTCTTGAACCTCTGCGACATCTGTCTACTGCCGGCTTCAGAAAACTCTTATATGTGTCTCCCTGTGGTTGGTCTCACCAATGGTGACTACTCAGCGAGAAAACTCTCCACTAGAAGGGATCACTCCAGCACCCCGCCAGCGTCGGAATGATGATGGGAATCGTCGAATCCCTGATCTTGTGCCTAAGTCCCTTCTTGAAGGCCCGAGCTTTGATGAACAGGTCCCATACCATATCTGTGGAGTAGCGTGAGAGGTCGGTGAACCTTGCTGAATAGAGAGCTATTGTCATGCTGCTCTGCTGCAGATGAAGTAACTCCTGAATATGAACCGCACGAAGGGTGGCTGGAACAAACTATGAGCGGAAGAGACTCTCAATGTCCATAAGGAGTAAAGATGCATCATTATTCACCTGGAGAATCAGGCTCTACCATCTACATGCTACTGCATACATGAGACTCACAGAAAGGATCACCATAAGCTCGGCCGGTGTCGCTACCAATCAGAAAATTCTCACGACAGCCTATAGCCAATCCTCAGCTGCATGTGGGTTTGTCTCTCCATAGAACCTAAGTGGCCTCTATCACTAGAACATGTGAAAAACACTCAGGCTGCATGCACTCTCTGCTTCTAGGGATGGTGGTATCGGTGGTCCAGTGGGTAGAGGTGCCGCTGGTACCTCCGCTGTGATGGGGCCCTATACCGAGGCCTCGTCGCTCGGTGGGCTACCATCTCGTACGTAACTTGAAACCCTAGATGGCTACCTCCATGGGGCCATCCTGAAAAGAAAAATTTGTGCCACTGTTAATATAGTATACTTGGTGAGCTGACACAAAGTTTTCACGAAGAAAACTTTTTCAATGGAAACACACACGCAATCATTGTTTTCGTGCTCTGAGTTGGAAATAAGTGGTCAGGGTCCTGGTGTATGGATTCGTCGGCTGCTGCACCAACACTAGTTTCCCTAAACTGATATCCACACCCAAAACACTAAAAAATATTTTCGTTTAAATAATCATAGTCTAAGTTATGCGGTAGAACCGACTCCTCTGATACCACTTTGTCACGACTCGTCCTCGGGGCCCGTGCCTTGACTACCCGAAGCCTGCCTTTTATAGGACTGGGGATAGCGACTAGCATCGAAGTAATAAAACCCTAATCTAGGAAGTCATTTCCATTATAAAATTAAACAACCATAACAGAGTATGTAACTAGTATTAAACACTATGTAAAATGAATACAAAAGAGTGTGCTAGAAAGTAAATGGGCTAGTATACAAATGAAACAGAACAACAAGTACAAGTAAATGAAAAAACAAATGAAGTAAAGAGTAGCTTTTGGATCGTCCTCCGGGGATTCCTACCTAAAGGGTAGGTACAGATAGCCACCTCAGCACCCACGTCCTTCAGTCACCACCATGTGCTGACTCATCGCATAGTCCACCACTAGGTACCATCTAGTCGTCGCGCTCTTGGCCTCCATCAGCGTTGCCTGTCATCTACATCTAACATAACGAGGTGCAGGCATAGCCCGTGCTTGGGTGATTACGATGATACTGAGTAGGGACCCTATGACTCCTGAGAGTCTCCCATAATCCACGATGTATAAACCACCAAAAAAAAGATAAAATCAAGAAGTATCAGCCATGCCTACTTAGGTATATTCCCATACATATACCTATGTTATAAATCACAGTTAGGATCCAACTCTCAATCCCGAGCACAACCCAATCCACACATGATGTAAATTCACTCACATCGATGATGATGATTGAATGTCAAGACTCAGCTCACACAGATATACATCTTTCGTATAGCAATAGAGATGATCAGTTGTAGTCACTGATTCATCTAAGCAGTCGAACCCACATAGGTTCCAAGTACAGAAGTCGTCACTAGAGAACCCACATAGGATCAGTGTACTGTAATCTTCGCTGCCAAACCCACGTTGGATCCAAGTACATAAGTCATCACTATCAATCCCATGTAGTATCCAATTACAGTAGTCGTCGCTGCCGAACCCACGTAGGATCAAAGTACAGAAGTTGTCACTGCCAAACCCACGTAGGATCTATGTACAGTAGTCGTCGCTGCCGATCCCACGTAGGATCCAAGTAAAAAAGTCATCACTGTCGAACCCACATAGGATCCAAGTATAGTATTTATCACTATCGAATCCAGGTAAGATCTCAGTACAGTAGTCATCGAAGTCACAACCAGCTCTAGGGTGTCCACAAACAACACGCTCGATTCCAGGAGGGTCCACTTGTCGAGCAAATGGGTTAATACATCAACAATCATGAAGTCTAGAGATGATGTATCCCAATGTTCCATCTCATCAAAATGAACCCAACGTGATAGAAGGCGTGTAAATCAGACGCCCGGTGTGAGAGTTATTGGATTTTCCGTTCTAGTGGCCCAGTTGAATTTTTCTCGTCCCAAAACATGACATTTTCCAAATTTTTCCAAAACTGACATAGAGTATTGAAAAAGGACCGTACCGTCACAAGGATCCTAGTGCCGTAAACGGTGTGTACATCAGACGTGCTGTGTAGAAGATATTCGTGTTTAAGCATAACAGGTCCGGCCGGTCAAGCCCAGTGGGCTGGCGCGCACCCGTGGACCCGGCCTGTTGTTGCAGGCCAGTTTGGCACACCCAGGAGCGCCAAGCGACGCCCCCGATCCTTACTATCTGGCTGGCCGAAGCCAGCCGGTCTTATCTTGTGTGAGCGGCCGACACAGTAGGCCACTATTTTTCCCACGCAATGCCATGCGGCGTCGCGGCCTCCAGCCCGGCCGGCGGGTACCCAGCCAGTTCGACGGTGAGCGGCCCACGGTTGCGATCCGTGCTTCCCCCGATGTGTGGCACCTTCGGGCGCCGCGTTTATCCTGCCTAGCCTGCCGTATCCGGCCGGTTCGCTCGCCCCAAGCGGCCCATGGTTTCTTGCCTCATTCCCTCTACGAGACACCTGTGAGTGTCGCGGTCCACCAGCCCAAACAGCAGTTGTCGGTCGGTTCTTCATCCTGAGTTGCCCGCTGTTGTGGGTCACTGTTTTCCACCATGCGGCTAATGTGCGGCCACATCCTTTGGCCGTCGTTGCCTCCGGTCACCGTCACCTCTACCGACCCACCTCCGTTTTGAAAACAAACCAGAATTAACGGAGGGTCATCAGGCCGTGTTTGTTCAGCCCGCACCATCCATGTTAGGCATTAACAAAAGGATAAGTCGAACCAAAGTACACATCAACATCGAGGAATAATTCTATTCATTTAAAATCATACAAAACCACCTACCCCGAATCAAGGTTCGTTCATCGTAGTCGCATAAAACCGCATCGCGGAAGATGGACGTCGATTTCGTTGACGTCGGGGTGCATCTAAAGAGGAAGAGTTGTTGTTGGCGATGTTCTATGTGGATTCAGTCTATTTCTTTAACACATATGGTAGTCTTTGGATAATTTCATCACATTCTTCATTGGAGATGTTCTTCGTTCTTTAAGGAAAAAACACTTCCCTTCCAATTCTCCCAAAGCCTCTCCCATAGAATATTTTCCCGGCCAAAATAAAATATTAGGCTCCCTAATATTTTAATCATTCCATGACTTTCAAAATAATTGAAAAAATCAAATTAATTAATGATGATATTAATTAATTGAGTTGGAACCTTTATGAGAGAAGGTGGATTGTTTAAAAAATTAAAAAGGGGGAGTGGTGGCTTCATTAAAACAAAGGGAAGTATAAGAATTTCAAAGGGGGTGTTTAAAGGGGTGTTTAGGGGTTTGTGTCATGTGATCCCCACCACACATTATCCTCACAGGATAGGTTATGTGGGAGTGGTCCCCACCACCAACCTCTATTTGAAGATAAAAACCACCAAAAAAATAAAATTTATGTACCACATATTTTTTATTAAATTTATAATGAATCCCCAAAAATTAGCTTTCCACATGTACAAAACGCAACTATAGAAAAGGTCCCCTTAACCGAATAGTAGTGATGTGAGTTCATCGGTGTCCTCATATTTCAATTTCGAGCACCCGTTCAAAAGATATAAAAACCCGCACATAAGTTTACTGAACGTACCCGAAGAAAACTTCAGAAATTGATTCTGAGCACACCGAGCCTAAAAATCATGCGTCGTCAGAAACTGCGGGATCTTAAAATTCCAATGAAATTTGGGAAAAAAATTCTTTGGAATTTCTGGGTCTTTACAAAACATTAATCCACTAGTGTCTCGAATGCTACAAATATCCACATTGAGGAAAAAAAATTCACATCGTGTTCACCATTTCTATTGTCAACGCTTTCGTCGGGGCACACATCTATCAACAGAAGAAACACTGATTATTTCCATGAGTTCCTACTTTCAAAAGGTGGGTGACATCCATTGTTTAATCAAAGACATTTTTTCCTTGTTTGAAACAGGATTATGGGATGTTGGTTCCTCTATCCATGCATTCCTCGTTGGAACTCATTTCCTAGTCTGAGTCTCCCTCATAGACTTAAGATGTTTTTCCTTAAATAATTCCCAGTGCCATGTCTTCATGGAAGTCGGTTAATTATGCTAATTCTGTCAGGACATTGTGAGGGGTCCAATAAAGGTTTCAACCTTCAGTTGGAGGAGTAGTCACATTGTACATCCCTAGCATTTCTAGAAGATATAACAAAGACACATCGACCTTTCAACCACTTGAGATATGGATTTTAGACATCAAGGAAAACCAAGGAAATCCCACATCGAATGAGGGGATTTATTTTATACCATAGGCATGTCTCTATGGTTTTCTTCATCTTCCCATATTTAACACGTGGTATGCCATGAGTTTAACATATAGTGGACAAGGATCAAACTAATCAGAACACTAATGAAATAGGATCCGATGGGTGAAGCCCCTTGAGGGAACAATAATGCTGGGGATAACGCGTGGTTAGCTATCTAATTACAACTAGGAGTAGTGAAAATGTGGGTGACATGATCTCATCATGATGTGGAATCCCTGGTAAGATCCATGATGGATACATATTATGGAGTTATGGGAATATAGAATAGGTTGTAGCTGATGTAATGACCATGATGATGTGGGGATTGAGCCTTGAAGAGACTTCCTACATATCCCCATGGTAGATAATAAATGTCCACGTAGTTCAGTGGCGTGATGGAATCATGTTGTATGTCGAGGACAACAACCCAAAGGAATGTTGGGGCTTACGTGTGGTTAGGTAGCCCGAGGTTGGTCTGATGCTTGAGGGGTATACTAGAGATGTGGGTCCCCTCAAGGGGGACTACAACGATTACCAGTTCTTGGGATTGAACCTCAGGGAGGATTCCTATGTACTGTGTCTAGGAGACAAGGATCAAACCCCCTTAGTTCATTTTATGATGTATTACAATCACTTGGGGCTGAAAACGACTTACCATAGGATAGAGTACAATGGCTTAACACTGATTGGGGAACACAACATCATACCGTCGATTGGGGGACACAAAGAATTACTATTGATTGGGAGACACAACGGTTTACCTTCGATTGGGGGACAAAATGGATTACTGTTGATTAGGGGACAAAATGGAATACCATATACTGGGGGTTGGATTTAAGGGAGGATATATAGGTACCTTGTTTGGGAGAATGCATCAAAACCCACATAGTTCTAATGGGACAAATTGGGGCTATAGTTTTACGTCATGAAGGATGAGGGTGGACCGATGTGGAATGGTCAGGACCGATGGTTGTTGGGCTTGAATATCAAAGAGGCTTCTTATGTACCTTCCCTAGGAGACAAAGATCAATGTCCACATAGTTTGGATGGGTGGATATAGTTTATCATCATGCGGGATGAAGGTAAATCAATTTGATGGGGTCAGGATAACTAGGTGTTTGTCTTGAACTCTATGTTGGATTCCTACGTACCATTACTTGGAAGAAATCAATGTCCATGTGGTTTGGAAAGCAGAATATTGTTTACAATCATGTGGGAAAAGGGTGTAATGACATGAAGGGGGTCGAGACAAGTTGGTGTTGGGATTGAATATCTGGGAGGATTCATATGTACCTTTCCTTGGAAAGGATCAATTATATGTATTTCTAAATGGATAACAACAACTTAATGTCAATTGAGGGATACAATTGATTATAATCATTTGGGAGACAGAAGGAATTACCGTCAATTGTGGGACACAACGACTTACCACCAATTTTGGGACACAACGACATACCATCAATTGAGGGAAAAATGTATTATCATTGATTTGGAGACACAACGACTTATCGTCAATTAGTGGAAACCAAAGATTACAGTTGATTGGGGTTGGACCTCAGGGCGGTATCCTACGTACCTTATCTGGGATATAAGGATCAAAACCCACGTAGTTCATATGGGACAGAAAGGGGAATACAGTTTAACGTCATGCAGAATGAGGGAGGACTGCTATGAAGGGGCAGGGACCGATGGGTGTTGAGCTTGAACCTCAGGTTGGATTCCTACGTACCTTTCCTAGGAGACAAAGATCAATTTACACATATTATGGAATGGTGGATACTGTTTAATGTCATGCAGGATGAATTAGAACTAATGTGAAGGGGTTAGAAAAACAAGGTGTCGGGCATGATCCTCAAGGAGGCCTCCTACAAAACATGACATGGAAAGGGTCAGCGTCCACATAGTTTGGAATGGAGTATATAGTTTAGCATCATGAGGGACGAAGTTGAACTGATGTAAAGGGGTCGAGAGAAGTAGGTGAATGGCTTGAACATGAGGGAGGCTTTATACATACCATTCCTAGGAGACACGGATCCAATTCCACATAATTCTGAATTCTTTGGGGATTAAACACTATGGCGGCATAGAGGGGATGTCATGGCTGATGCCTACTCTAAGAAAATGCGAGTCATTCTCGGTGTGAGGAACAAAATGTAGAATATACCTGATGATCATGTCATGAATGGTGCATCTGTTGGAAGTGAAATAGGGTGAACACATGGTTAGTAGCTAAAAAATGAAATAGGGGCTTATGTGTGGTTAGTGTCCTAGGGATATGGGGATTGGAAGTTACACTATGATAGAGGCCCAGGGGTGAAAAATCCTAGAGGGAGAGAGACAAAATAAAGAAGGTCCATGGCCCCCTCTCACCCCTAGTCTTTGGCACCGAAGAAGAAAGGAGGAGAAGGGATGCTACCTCCTACAAGAAAGGCTAGGGGAATACAACAAGTTGGTTTCCATTCCTAGTGGATAGGCACCACTCCAATAGAAAGAATCTCATTCTATTTGAGGAAGATCTCACACCTGTGGAGAGAATCAGTTGTAGAGAATGTGTGAGATGGTGAACCCCGCATTTGATCTATGGGGAGAGGCCACCGTTTAATGTCATCTGTTAGGGATGGTGGCTCTTGGAAATTTAATGTCCGGATGCCTGGACGAGGTGGGTTTACTATGCACCGATAGGAAATACATAACCTAGACACATTAACCCTTGGTAATGAGAAGGCACCAGAATTGACATATTGAGGGGGTGGTATAGACTGATCAATTAAGGGGACCACATTAGCATGAATATGAAAAAAATATTTAGTAATTAGCATGACTATGAGAAGGAGCATAAGGCTATGGGAATCGTGATGAGGGGGTTCCTTGCGAAAGGGTGAGACTTTAAAAAAGGGCGGTCATTATGAAAGGCCAAGTCTCCGAGAAGAGCCACCCTTATGGGAGTAGGGATTCACCTTATCAAACACCTATTTGTTTTGAATGGATTTTGAGAAGAATCTAGGCTTCATAAAACCTTGAGTGAATTTTGCGAAGGCTCTACGCATCGCGGAACCTCGAGAACCCCGAAGGGGGCCCTTCCTCTGCGAAGGACATAATCCTTCGTAAAGGGCATTTCCACTATAGGAGGTGGAAAAAAATCACAAAAAGGGTTATGGAATACAAAGTTAATGTACCATTGAAAATCCATTTGAGGGTTTCACGATGTTCTATGGGAAATGGTAGATAGGAAGTTGAATGGTCAGAGTAACAATGGTTTAGAAGATGTATGGGTACCTTCTATTTATAGGCATCCCTGGTCGGAGGGGTTCAGAAGTCACGATAGAGGAGAGGAACACCACGTAGGTGAGAGATACTATGGAAAGGCGTCATTATGTCAGCCCATGTCAGCCCCACCGAGGGGCGTGATGCCGCATAGAGTTTCGTCGATGTGACTGCTGCGGAGCCCGACGCAAAGGGGATGTGACACCGCAGAGGTCCTTAGTCTGCGTCGGACTCCTATGAAGTCGGGATTCCGGAGAGACTCTAAGAGAGGGGCCCACATTGAAAGGAGACTTCCATGCAGATTTTATCATGTAGGGTTATTTAGAGAGAGCATTGAGGCACTTTTCGACCCGTTCAGTGACGTAGCCTCCAACGATCGGTTTGGTGATGTTCATGGAACCGACCAGATGCCTTATCTTTGTGACAACACTATATTCGTTAAATTTAGTTTATCTTTAGTCTTTTAGATTATAAAATTATTGATGTAATTTATCTTAAATTGACTCTAAATTATTTATTAATACCATGGGAAATATTATATCTAGTGAACATAATTTTATCATAAGAGAATTGAAAATTATTTCTATGTATAACTGGAATCCAATAACTCTATGTTTGAATTTTATCATAATATGTAATATATTATCTAAAATTATAATGAGTGATTTGATGTATTTTCAATGATAGATACTATAATTATAATGAATCTATGGAATGTATTTATCTTACAAATATATTTTCATAAAATATTATCTTACAAATGTCAGAAGAATTGTGTAAGCTATGTACCATAACTCAGTAACATATTTATATTACACTAAAGAATTATCCAACATAATAATCAATTCAGTCTATCTCAGCCTCCAATGAAAACAAATATCTATTTTATCTTATGAAGTCTCTTAGAAGATCACCTTATAAGAATAGTATTACCAATTTGATATATTATGAATAATTAGTTTTTAGGAATAATTTCATGATAAATATTGTAATCTCTTGGGAATAAATTTCATTACTTTAGATCATATCATAAAAGGTATTTTCAATTTATGAAAATTTTGATTTTTAAAAAGTATCATTTTCTCATGAATGAAAATATCCAAAGAGGAATGTCTCTGAATGTTCAACTACAGAAGCCTATTTCATATTTTAATGGAATGGATGAATTATGTTATTATTATATCGTATCAAATTTTTGGTAAATTACTAACTTAAACATTGCAATTATCTCATATTCATCAATTAAAAATCAAACAGGGAGAAATAAAAGCAATAGTCAACCACTGCATGAAGATATATTAATGAGTGACCTACAATGACCCACATTCAGTTGAAAAAACTATGATAATGATTAAAATGAATGTATGTACATAAAGAATATCAACCAGTACTGATTATTATCTTCCTATAAGTTTATTAGTTTCACTAAAGTTCATCTAGAGCTTTACCTTGATGTTTCTCATATACTCAAGATATATCTTCCACTACTATCAGTTTCTTCTCGAAACTGCATACTACATCAATTCATTTATAGATTAGTCATATATCTTGTTTACACTGATTGTATGTTAGTTTTTTTAAACCATGGATATATCTGTTAAAGGGAGATATTAGTTGAAATATCTTGGAAATTTATAATAAGTGGCAACTGTTTGCGCATAGTTGGGATCCACAATAAAAGGGTTGTTTTAATTAAAATTTTCAATATTTGATATTAGAGTATTGGTGGAGTGGACTAAGAGATATTTGTTCCCGACAATACTATAAGTCGACCGTGTCCAATATTTTTCTATTAAAACATTATATTTAAATTTCATATTTTTATTTAGGAAAAAATTCCACTAGAAAATCCTGAAAATGGTGGTATGTGAAAAAATATTAGGAACACAATCAACCCACAAGAGTTTTTAGCTAGACATTATCTAGTACAATAATTGGTTTATGAGTCATTTACTATTGAGTTCATAACAATAAAATGTTGAAGTCCAAAAATCTATTTGAAAATTGATACTATAGATGTTAACTAACAATATATGTATATGGTTGTATATCTACACATTAATGGTGAACGTTATGGTTGTTGGAATGATCACATTAAATTATATTTAAAAAGTCATGACATAAAATATTATTTCAATATAGAAAGACCCTATATATATACCAAGGATAGTTCATAAAACATGGGATGGTACAACTAATGAATAACATGATCTAAATTCAAAATCTAATAAGTTTATAATCTATAGATTATGACCATATGACTTAAACAGAGTGTTTAAGTGTCAAAGAACTCATTAAATGTGGACCAATATAGTTTTTTTTATAAAGGTAAATACAATGTGATGGATCATAGATATGATACCACCAAACTTATGTTTGACACATAAAAATTGGATAAAGAAGAACTTACTCAGTTTAATGGAAGATTCATTTATATTGTAAATAGTTTTTATTCTCTAGAAGGAATTATCACAAATCCCGAACAAGAATTGAAAGATCTATGAGTACTACCACCAATGTGGAGTGGAATATTAGCTTCCATAAGACATTCTATAGATATTATGAATTTGAAAATAAAATATCTCATTGGAAGTATTATAATGTACAAAAATGAAATAGAATCTAATGATGAATAATATAAAATGTTAAAGAAATAAAATGATTCTTTTGAGGTTTTTTTTTCTAACGATGATAATAAGAACAATGTTATAAATATCTCTGAAATGTCTAATGAATAATACTCCTTAGGATATTTTGGATTAAATGATGAAATTTTGTATATTTCTTGAATGATTAAAAAATTCCAAAATAAATGAGAGGTTTCTTAAGACCCTTCAACAAGTATAGGAATCATGGTGACAACCCTAATGAAGTAAGATTTAATGAATTCAAGAATTTGGGACACATCAATAATGATTATCCAAAGATAATAAATTATAAAAATTTAGAGAAGAAATAAATTAATAAATTTGGTTATAAGAAGAAATCTAAGAGGGCCATAAAGGACCCATTGAGTTTTTATTTTGAAGATTATAGTTAATCCACATCCTTAGAATCAGAAAATGAAATCCCTAATAAAAAGGCCAACATATGATATATGGAACATTCAGATGAGGTACATTCTTACTACTATTCAGAGCATGAGTATGAATCATAAAATGAAAAGGACTGATATGATGAATTAAATTATTATTCTGCCATATTTGAAACAAATTATTAAAGCTTAATTAAAAATAAATAATCTATTATAAACTCTAATAATAAAAATTTTAATGAAGACACAGACCTGAATAAATAGATTTTAGACTATAAAAAAATTTGTAAAGTATATTAGTACATATATTGAACAGATAATAACAATTGGGAACTTCTAGAAAGAGGTTCATAATATTAGAGATTCTGAAAGTATTTCTACTAAAGGGGGCGATTATTAAAACAATTTATAAAAAAAAACCTAAAATAAAAATTTAGATTTAGAATTTTGTCTAAAGGTACCAAACATTACAACAACTATTTTATGCATAGTTCTAAAAATAAAAATCATCGAAACATTAACCATTATCAATGTAGAGAAATATGACAATAAACTAACATTTATAATATTAAAATCATTAATTTTTTGGGATAAAAAATTATTTTCTTATAGAATATTACTTAAAAGTTGTTTCTATGTTTTCTAAAACACACAAATAGATTTGAATTTCAATAAATTTATAGATAACATTACCAGACACAAGAGAATTTGGGTTTGAAAAAATTATTTTTTTCATTCATAGTTGTAGGGAACGAGACACATAAACATCAATGGAAAATGGGTTATGGATAGTGGTTTTTCAATAAATATGAGTGGATACATCTCAATCATTCACACATTATCATAAGGAGATATAGGATATGTCACATTTGGCGATAATTCACTTTTTGGGATAGAATATATTGGAAACCATCATTCAATTCACATAAAAAATGTCATTTATATTTAAGGAATGAATCAAAACCTTATATATCTCTCTCAAATATGGGATTATGGATATTTCGTTTATTTTTCTGAAAATTCATGTTGAGTTTTCAAAGATAAGACTCTCAAGATTAAATCCACTAGAATATATAATATTTAAGCATTTGATATCAAATCCATGTGTAGAAAAAAAATCATAACTATTTAAATGATGAAATTGATGATTCATGGTTTTATCATAGAACACTTGGATATTGTAATTTTAAATCCCAAAAACAATTATCTATGAAAAAACATATTAATGAATATCTTAACATTATATTGGATAAAAAGAAACAGTTTGATTCTTGTTAAATGGGAATGAAATACCAGTCATATTTTATACCAATAAAAGTTTTTTCTATATCTGGACCTCTTCAGCTTATCCATACAAATATATTCAGAACCTTTAGAACTGAATGAATTTATTGAACTTCATTTTTTAGGTTTTTGTTGATTATTTCTCATGATTTACATGGGTCTACTTTTCAACACTTAAATGTGAATATTGTCCCATTTTCACTAATTTTTGCAAGAATTATTAAAATAAAATAGATTCTAATATTGTGACATTGTGATGTGATCATGGATATGGATTTTAGAATCATGAATTTAGATTATATTTCCCAAATCAAGGTATTAAACATAATTTTCCCCAATAAACCACAACCAAATCATGTTGTTGAAAAAAAGGTAATAGACATTGTATGATATTTCAATAACCATGTTATATGAATATAACATGCCGAATCATTTTTGTGATGAAGTTGTTAATACAAAAATTTATGTCATTACAAAATTTTAATGAGGAATATCTTAAACAAAAAACCTATGAGTTATAAATCAAAATAAAATTAAAGTAATGATACTTTAATGTAATTGGAGAGAGGTTTAAATTATTAAAACCAAGTATAACAATGAAATGTTTGAGATGAATGATAATGAAGGTATCTTCCCTAGTTATTCCACAACTTCCAATGTTTATAGAGTTTTCAAAAAAGACCAAGGACTATTGAATAATCAACTCACTAGAAGTTTGATTAACATGATCCTTTAGATAACAAAATCACTCAAACTAATGAGCTAAATGATTTTCTCAAGGACATGATACATGAATAGATATTTTAAAAAAAGGATTATGATTTGGAACATGATTATTTAATACCAAATCCTATAATGGTTTATTCTAGTGAACCAAAACATTTGTTTCTTAGACTACCAAAAAAATATTTAGGGCCTTGCTATAGAAATAGTTATAGAAAGACAATATAAGGGAGTTATAACTAGAAGAAATATATGCAACTATGTATAATATTATACCTTTCTATCTCCAATAGAACCTAAAACTATAGAGGAATCCTTTTCTAATGTATGTTGTTTTTAAAAAAAACAAGAAGAGTAAACCCTGTTCAAAAGGAATAATGTCTGGGAATTAGTCAATGGACACTTTAATTATCCTATTATTAGATGAAATTGGGTATATAGAAACCAAAAATATTATCATGATTTTATCACTAAAAAATATAGATTATTTTTAAATTGTTAAAATCAGAGAGAAGAAATATATTATAAAGAAATTTATTCCCTTATTGCTAGACTATATTAAATTAGAATTATTCTAGAATATGGATCTTATATGAATTTTAAATTATATCATATGGATGATAAATCTTCTTTATAAATGTATTTTTAATTTAGGATGTTTACGTAGAATGAAATTCTTGTATTGAAGACCATCATTTCCAAAATAAGGTTTTCAAACACACAAAAGATCTATATGGATTTAAAAAAGAACGTATAGATTGGTATGAAAGATTCTGTTATTTTCTTTTATCAAATGGTTTTATAGTAGGAAAGTTTGATTCTATATTAATTATGAAAATTTCATTGTTATATATTTTTAATACAAATATATATTTATGTTGTTATTTTTGGATCACAAAATAAAAAATTATGAATATATTTTTTACAAAATAATGAAAAAGGAATTTAAAATGAGTATTATGGGTGAGTTAAACTATTTTCATGGATTTCATATTTTTAAGAAATATTTCTGAATTGTTTTAAACCTAATAAAATTCATAATTTATTAACATAAGAACATTGGACATGAAAACAGTATCAAATATTCCACTCCTATGAGATCCCATATTAATCAAGATATAGATTAGAGTGGAAAAATATTTTATAACTAGTTAAAAAAGGCAAATCATTGAAGGATTATTAAATCATACATAACGAAGGAAAAAAATACATTTTCGAGTATGTCTCTATTCATGATTTCAAATTAATAATAAATAATACCACTTAAATTCATCCTAAATAATTTTATGTCATTTAAAAGGAAATTTATCTCTTTCACTTATTTTTTAAAGATTATAATTATAGTTTAAATTCATATTTTAATACAGATTTATAAGGATGTAAATTGGATAGTGAAATTACCTCAAGAATCAGTAATATTATTGTTAAAAATATACTCTCTTGGTCAAGTAAGAAACACTAATCTGTAGCAGTATCAACTACTAAAACATTATATATTACAATATGAGGTTGTTGTGACAAATTAATAGGTATAAAACAATCATTAATTTATTTTGGATTTAATTTTAATTGTGTTATAAAAAAATGGGATCACTATAGTGATATAGATATTTCAAAAAATATAATTAACCATTCAATAAAAAATCACATTTATTTAAGAAATAATTTCTTAAAATATCATGTAAAAAGGAAATATGTATTTATAATTCATTTTAATATAAAATAAACATGAATAAATTTTTATTAATCATTTTCCTACTAAAAGATTTTATTTTATTTTATTATAAATAGGTTTCTTTATTTTTAATTGATTTTATTTTTATCATTGTTCTGTATTTAAGTAAATGTTTTATTTAACTTAATTTATTTATAATTTGGCCTCTACATTTTATGATTTTGATACATTTTAATAGTAAGCATCATCAAAATTTTATAAGGATTACTCTATACATCTCGATGTAACCCATTGATTATTGAAATATAAAAGAAATTATGTCATCTTTATACATGAAACCTTCAAAAACATTTGAAACCTGACCTCACCACAATCTGTACCATTTTCCCATCGTAAATCATTAAAATAATATCAATAATAGAAATAAATAAGAGAACTGATGGTGCATCCTCAAGAATATATAAGTGTAAAAGGACAAAAAGGAAAGTTCTAAGTGGAAAAGAAATAGATTTTACTTGGCTAGATGAAACATATATTTTTCTTAAAAATTATACAACCCGTCAGAGCAGGGAATTTGTTTCTAACGTGTGACGAACCAAATTTTTGTTTGATAAGGAAGTTTGTGAGTTACATGAAACTATTTTTTTTTCATTTTTGTGATAATTATTATTTTTTCACTATAATAGTGAACCAGAAAATTTTTTCAATGGCCTATTTGGTAATGGATGAAGCGATCAAGTGACCTCATGAAGGCTATACATGATTCAGTGCCTCTTTGGTCATTTTATATAGAGTTATAATAGCTAAACATATAATGTCATTATTTTTCTTTATAGATGTTGAGAAGTATCCTAGGAGGGACTGGGAAGGATTTAGAATAGTTCTTAAATAATTCATTCAATATTCCATCACACTACGTAGTGGTGAGTTTAAAAAAATATTTATTTCAAGTTGTTACATTACTGTATTTTTTAGGATTTAGATGATTTTTATTCTCACAATATATATTATGAAATTCATGTTTCATATTAAAAATAAATCAATAAATTTATAACCTTTTAAAAGGATGTTAATGTTAGTTTTTTTGTAATAACAGTGTTTTTCTATATGAATATAATACGAAAAACTATCATGGTTCAAAAATACCGAGAATGAATATTTTGAGGAGAAGTTATTTTTATTGGAATAATTCTTTAAACAAGTTCATCCCAATAATATATGACGAAGACATTAGAGTAGAGCCTTCTTTGAATTAGGGGGAGTCATCTTAGATGGAATTTTTGAATGGTATTATTGCTGTTTTAGTTGTTTCTATTTTAGTAGAAAGGAATGTTCAATATGTTGATTTAAGATATTTTATTGATATATAAACTGTTACAAAAATAAAAATATGAGTATGATTTGTTTTTTAGTTAGTAGGATATGATAATCCTGATGTCAGTTCACCTCTTGCTACTACCTCAGTTAGACATAATGTTATCCCTTTTTTCTTTTGTTAGAGAAGAGTTAGTCTCAGCTACCATAATATTTGTTAGTGTTGGTCAATGAATGACCATATCAATGCTATTGGGAACAATGCATCTAGTTGGAATATATTTAACTATTGATATGAGTATAATAATTAAAATTGAATCTTTTGACCTTGTAAGTCAAAATAACACTGATAAAGAATAAAAAGAAGATGGGAATGCAACTCAGTTGGCTTCAATGGTAAGAGTATGATCAGAAACTACAGAATTGTAATTCCTCGACCCTAGTTACTCGGAGTAAGTGCGTTATTCAAATAAATTTTCATGATTACAAGGAATAATTTCCCTAAGGACCGATCTGTTTAGTAGTCTTGGGAAATAGACTACATACATGACCATCACATTACACTTTCTAACATAAGAATCATAATAAACAATACTTTGATAATTCCATTTTCTCTTAGATTAACCCTGCAAATCAATCATAAAACACTTTTTTGGATCCGGGGAAAACAAAACATAAGAAATTGGTGACATCATATGCTTAGTGAGGTTAAATAATTTAGCAGAAGTTATAAAATTTTAAGGAAAGATGTTTAATAAAAACAACACCATTTTATACATAAACTTGGACATAATATGGAAAAAATAAATAAAAAATTACCATATAAACATGCACATTGATATTATACTTGTTGAATAATCACATGTAATAACTAATTTCATAATGAGGGAAATGCATGATGCTGGACATCATAACCACATAGTCAAGGCCTCATTCCAAGACTAAAAATAACATTATTTTCCAAGGCCTTGCTCCAAGACACTAGTTTGTATAATGAGTCCTCATGATGCAACAAGGAGCTATAGAGAGCTTTAACAGTCACTTACTAAGCCCAATGCATTCCTCATATGAAAATGTAGAAACATAACATATACATTCATATTAAAATTCACATACTAAATGTCAATATGTTAACAATAAAACATGAATGGTATAAAAATAGGACATCCATAGTCAAACATACAATAACTTATTCAATACAATATTGAAGATTGTATTATAACAAACCAACCTCAATCAAGAATAATATTCAGTAAAGGATGTTTACATAGTTGAAAATTATCTCTAAAAATCATTGAGAGAAATATCTGGTTTCCATGAAATCATTCAAATGTCACACAATTTAAAAAGGAATACAATTAAAAGAAGTTTTTGATAAAAGCTTCTCGTACATCTTTGAAGGTTTTGAAATGAATTAACATTTTAAAACATTCTTTTCTATATAAATAAATCATTAAAACCATTTTGAAAACATGGACATTCATGAGAACGATTTAATAGAATAATTATCTCGACCATTTCTAATAATGTTTCAGTTAAAGTGTTTTTAAAAAAACCTTCTGAAAACTACTTTACAAAACACGGACATTGATAACAATTATTTCCTAGAAAATACATACACCTAAACAATCCTAGGTAATAATTATATTGAGGAATTAACCTTTACCTTGTATATTCCTTTATTCGAGGGTACGTTTAGCCACATTTATAATGAAAAAAGTATGTTATTAAATTATAAAATAACCATATGAATATTTATGATGTCATATATGATTCATTTATGACTTTATACTACCCATTTAATAATAATTTACATGTTAAAGTAACATTTCATGTATTAATCGCTTTGTTTATCGTACGTGTTTTAACTTGTTATTCATGATCGTATCACATAGATAATGATTTTAATACATCCAAAATATAAAACATAATTTATATATAATATATATTCAGAATAAAAATATTTATAATAGATAGATATATTAAATGGAAACACCGTTTATGGAGACGGTAGGCCATACATATGCATAACCACCTTTCTGTTTTCATATCATATTGAATGGAAGTAAGTGAATTAAATCTGGGTAAATAAATAAATAAATAAATAAATAAATAAATAAATACATTAAAACATACATACATATATATCCATTTTAATTACTATGTCATATATTACAAAAAAATTAAATATATATATATATAATCATCATTGAATGGTGAAAGGTGAAATGAATCTCATCGGGTCGTGGAGACGATAAGCCGTACATATGCAAAGGAAATGATAGAATTCTATTGATGGTGAAATCATATGTAATTGAATGGTATATTATATATACATAATCATTAAAATTTTATATTCATTATTTACATCAATTATAATCACTATTATACCAATCAAAATAATGATGTGTTGAATAACAACCTACACCAAGACATGGAGATGGTTAGCCGTACCTATGCACTTATGGTGAATTTTCATTCATAGGATGGATAAAAACTGATTATTTTTGTAACATATATATAATTACATCATAGTATGTAGAAGGTACTAAAGTTATTATTTTGGTATGGAAACAACCAAGAAAGGGGATGTGGAAGAAGAAAAGAACATTGAAAGAGGTTATGAAATAATTATCTATTATACGGGTTCTTCATTTTGATTTAATCAAAATGGATCCATAGGCTGGTTTTCAAATAAATGTGTGGAATCTAGGTTGATTTGAGGGATGTTGGAAGGTTATATAAGTAGGGTTTTGCTGAAAAAAAAGGATTTGGAGGTGTGATTTTGAGAAAAGGGGAAGTACCATTTTAAAAGAGAGGTGAGGGGTATTTTTGGAAAAGTTTAAAATATTATATTATTATAAAATAAAAATTAGCATAAAATGGTTCCAAATGGTTATATTTAGAGGATAAGGTGGGTATGGTTTGTAATCCTTTCAACCAATAGGTTTTAGATAATTTTAGGTCACCATATTAAACTTATATTTTAGATTTAAGTATTTGATAAATAGTTTATCTTTTACAATGTATTCTGGTATTTTTATATTTCAATATTAATAAACATATTATAAAATGACAAGAGACCCCAAAGTGGATCATTAATGATATATATATATATCATTTTGTATGCCCTTTGGAAAAACCTTAGATTTTTAAGAATATTATATCATTAAACAATATAGTATTTGTTTTAAAAAAAATTATGTCAGTTTTGACACTCTATTATTTGGTTTTTGAAAACATCATAATCAGTAGATTTCTTTAAAAAACATTAAATCAACCCTGAAATGACATAATAACCTATAAAATTCTTCGACGGAATCATGTGTCTCAATTAAAATTTATTTTTATATTTATAAAATCTATTATTTTAATCTCGTATTAATAAGTTAATTACTACTTCAACTTTATGTCATAAATAAAATTAATTATTTAATGTATAAAAATTATAAATAAAATATCATGAAGTAGGAAATCAATTTATATTTTTATCGAATATTTATAGCTGAATTTATCTAATTTATAAACCATTATTAAAAATGGTTTAGTTTTTACTATTTGAATTTAAAACTTTAACTTTTGTTTAAATAAAACATTATAAATATATTAATCTAACCCAAGTGTATAGAAAAAGATCATATTTTTTTACTATGGTTGATTTTGGTTGGAAAAAACTAATCCAATAGAATTAGGACTTGTGTTGGGGTTATTTTAATATTATTTTCTTCATTAATTACCTTATTTACTTTTAACTCTGGTAAATAAAATTCAAAAATTACTATTGACCAGAAATTATTTTCATTCAATTGAACAAAATTTTACATACGAAATTCAACCATTTCTCTCATATTTTTGAAATTAAATTCACAGAAGTGGTAAATTATGTATTATGCAAATTTTCAAATGTGCATAGATGGTGGGTAAATGTTCCCAAAATGTGGGAAAAATGCATTAAAATGGTTCAATAAAGATTTATATATATAATGTTGTTATAAAATGACTCCAATGACTTCAATTGTAACAATATATATTATTTATCTATTTTAAGATTATTTTGTAATTAAAAATAAATATTTATATGAAAAAGTCAGTTTTCATCTATAACACAGTGTTTTTCACTATTCATCAAAAATTGATTGTTTTCAGAAAAATACCAAAATTCAACCAAATATAATTTTGATATTCCAAATAAAAAAATGATATCTATTTTACCAAATTAAAAAAATAGAAGTTACAATAATAAATTTAAAATTAATTGTCATTGTCAAAACCAGAAAGCGAGTTTTTAAGAAGTAGAAACTATCAAATGATTGTCAAGTGTTTATGTCCAATTTAAATGTGAAATTACTTATAATGACCTAAATTATATTAACTGATAAAAATATAATCTAATTATATATTAAAACCACTAAAATGAATAATTTAACACTTTAAATTATTTTGATTAAAAAAGTTGTTTTCAATTAAAATTCAGTAATTTTTATTCTCCAAATTTGAATGTTATTAGAAAATTAACAAAAATTTATCCTAACAAAATTTTTCGGTACCGATTATAAATAATAATTTTATTTCATTAAATCGAATATATAAAACAATAAAATATAGTATTTGAAAGGGGTTCACTATTAAAAGGTGGTAAAATTTTATTTTTTGAAAAATATTTATTTTATCAAAAAAATTGAATTTGTTCATATATTATTTCCATAAATCACATTATTTAGATGTTAAAATTATATGTAGTACATAAAATAAAAAATTAAGTGAATAATATTATTAACCACGTTTTTAATGACTTTTTTGCTAAGTCATCCTGCGCTCGAACTTGGTGTTTTATCCAACATAAGCTATTGAATTAATTTAAAAATATAACATACTATGAAATAATGGGGTGATACAATCTCCCATCCTTAATAAAATTGCGTCCTTGCAATTAGATTTTGCTCTTTGAAAATAAATGGTTAAAAATAGAAAATACCTTTGTGAAAAACCCACATTGGAAATGGATTTAGTAATATTTAGTCATATAAGAGGGAAATGGAATTGGAAATGTCACCACCAAATTAGGATTTAGAATTGGTGAAAATTGGTTGAAATTTGTGGTACAAAATTGGAGTAAAAAAGTAATTATTTAGAGGAGTCATTGAGGTCATCATTCACAAACAACTGAGCAATAAATAGAAAATTGGGGGCTCAAACCTAAAAAAATGAAATGAAATATCATCGGTTCATCAAAACATATTGTATTAGGACAAAATATTTTTTAAGATCCTTTTCTTTAATGCTTGAGAATAAATTTATTAATATAATAATAAAAAAATACTTGACATGTGGAGTTTCATCCTTTAATTAATTTCTACCACATACTCATCTTTCACATTAAAGAATAATATAACTAAAAAAATATTCTATTCACACTAATCATATAGGGTTTAAAAAAATTTAATTTAGAATTCATCTATCAGACCATTTAAAGAAACGACATTATACAAACCTAGACATCATTTAGGCTAGTGGTAGGTGATGCATTCTTGTCGCACTTTGGTTGTGAGTTCAAGTCTCATGGCCTTTTCGGACATGACGAGTTTTCACCAAAAATCCAGGTTATATTTTTTATATCAATCAAAAACTAATCTTAAGAAATATTTTAACCATAAAAAATAGTATCCAAAGTCCAACATAATTCATTCCAACCATTTGACATATCTATAATACTTCTATCCAAACTCATAGTCCAAAATTTATAAAGAATTAAACATAATGAAGATCTTTTTTTCGCATAATTACACGTAAATAACAACATCATGTATTCTCTTAAATCATGGTAACACCAAGAATTACCATAATAACTTATTGAATGCATTTATTATCCCTTATCCCTTATATAATATTGGATATACTCCTTAAATCCACAAATATTGAATACTCCAACACAGATGGAATAAAAAAACCATTAATCAGTTCCAATGATTTCAATAATACCCAATATACATTCTCCCACTCAATTATCTCTTATTCTATTATCACTACCCCAATATCAGGACCATATTAAGGTTTATCATTCTCTCAACCATATGTTTTCCAAAAAGGTTATCTTGAAACTGTGTCACTATACTTGGTACCATAATATCTCAAATCCTTGATGAAAATGTACCATAATACAATCCTTATATACATTATAACTCTTATAACTTGTACATCATTAATACAATACGAAAATGAGAAAATTATTCAATAACAAATTAAGAACACTAATCATTCTTCTTCATCTATTGTATAATCATAACATGATTATTATCTAGTAGCTCCATTTAAGGTAAACTCCGATGATTGGGACATTGATTCTCATAATGTCCCAAGTCCTTGCAGAATAAGAATTGTACATTTGAAACGTTTTTCTTACCCTTGGAATCATGAACTTGGATTCCTTTTTCTCTAAATTTATAACAAAATCCAATCAATTTCATGAACTTCCTCGGGTGATCATTCCACAGTTATCCCATTTGTAATATCCTTCTTTTCCTTCATCCCTTTATCTATCTTTCTCTCTTCCAGCCTCTTCTTCTTTTTCTTCCCTATAAATCCATTTGACTCAAAGATTTTTTACTTATCTTATTTACACATGATATTATATCTACATGTGATGATAATACATGGGAGACTATTTCCCTTGTAAATGTTGTCTCAAGACCATGAAATAAATGATCATTCTTACTAATTGGATCATGCGTATTGCTATAATTTTTATTCCTTCTACAGGGAACCATTTCTAAATATCGAAATACACTAGGATAGATCATATCATAATATATAATCCAAAAACTAGAAAAAATACTCAAAATTAATTGAATAAAATCAAACATCTAGTATCATAATCATAATAATAGGTTTTTACCAGAATATTTAATCATAAATCATTCAAAATGGTTTGTAAGGAAAATGTGAATTATCCTAACCATATCCCCCCGGAGTGTCATAACCAATAGTGTGGAAATACCCATTGTTGTGTACTAGGATAACCTAGGTCAACACCAAAAATACTTTTTAGAGTTTTCACTCTTAGGTACATCTATGATAGAGTCACCTCTTCCTGCTCATATCCAGAGAGGGATTTATTTCATATAAAACTCACTAAATCTCTTCATTACCAAAATTCTTGGAATCTCTTCTATACTAATCCTCAATTTTTATCTTTGGGTAATTTAATCTAATCAGAAATTTTCTAAATATAGTTTCAATGGTTTGTAATAAATATTATTTGATACCAACTATAAAACCTTAACCCCAGTTACCTAGAGTTAGTGCATTATTTTAATACATAGGCATGATTACAGGAAATCAATTCCTGGTGGACTGATCAGTTTAGCAGTCCTGGAAAATATATTACATGCATATACATTACGTTAGATATTATATCATACAACACCTCATAAATAATCATATCACAATTCCATTGTTCCCTTAGATTAACCCTGCATATAAATCATATAATACTTCTTGGGATCCTGGGAAAATAAAACATAAGAAAGGTGTGATCTCAGATGCAAAGTAAGGGTAAATAATTTAGCAGAACTTATAATCATTTTAGGAAAGATGTGTAATAAAAACAATATCCTTTTAATCATATAATTTAACATAATATGAAAAATATAAATAAAAAATTACCGTATAAACATTCACATGGATATTCTACTAGTGGAATAATCACATGTAATAAATAGTTTCATAATGGTAGAATGCATAATGCGGAATATCATAACTACTATGTCAAGGCCTCATGGCAAGGAAAAAAATATTTTTTTCCATGCCCTTGTGCCAAGACACTAGTTTGTCTTAGGAGACCTACTGATGCATCAATGATCTATAGCGAGCTCCACCCATTAATTACTAAGTCCAATGAATTAATCATACAAAAATGATTAAAACTAGAAAATGAAATGTCAATAATTTAACTAAAAATGATTAATGATATAAAAATTGAACATCCATAGTCAAACATAGAATAACTCATTCAATACATTATAGAATATTTTATTATTAAAAATAAACCCCAATCAAGAAAAATATATATTAAAGGATGTTGACATAGGTTGAAAATTATTAGTAAATCTCATTGACAGAAATATACATTTTTCATGAAATCGTTTAAATGAATAAAAATTTGAAAAGTAAGAAATTTAAAATAAATCATTTATTCAATGTATCCCAAACCAATTTGAAACTTTTTAAGGAATTAACATTTTAAAACATTCATGTCCATATAAATAAATCCTTAAAACCATTTTGAAAATATGGACATCAATGAGAATGATTTAGAAGAATAAATATTTAAACAATTTATATGATTTTTTAGTTAAATATACCCTTAAAATTAATCTTTTTGAAAACTATTTTATGAAACATGGACATGGATAATAATTATGTCCTAGTAACATCTTACACATAAACAATCCTAGATAATAATGAGATTGAGGAATTAACCCTTACCTGGTATATTCCTTTAGTAGAGGGTATGTTTAGCCTTATATATAATGACAATTGATTGATATTTAATTATAAAATTACCATATTAATATTTATTATATCATATATTATTCATATATGATTTTATAATAACATTTTAATAATAATTTCCATGTTAATGTAACATTTCGGGTAAAATCGCTTTCATTATCGTACGTATTTTAACTTTTTATTGTTGATTTTATCACTTAGATCATAATTTTAAAACATCCATAATATAAAAAATGAATTATATATCATATATATTCATAATATAAATAATTATAATAGATTTATTGATGAAATGGAAACACCATCTTTGAAGATAATAGGCCGTACGTATGTATAAACGTTGTATCTGTTTTTATATCATATTGAACCGAAGTAAGTGAATGAGATCTATGTAATTAAATACATACATATATATATATATACATATATATACTTCCAACAGAATTATTTTTTCATATATTACATACTTATTAAATATATACATATATATTAATAATAATCATTGAATGGTGAATGTGGAAATGAATCTCATCGCATTGCGGAGACGATAAGTCGTACGTACGCACGAGCGATTATATTATTGTATTGATGGTGAAAATGTATATAATTGGATGTTATATAAAATTTAAAGAATCACTAAAATGTTATATTTATTATTTACATCCATTAAAATCACTATTATAACCATCCAAATAATGAAGTGTTGAATAGCAAACTACACCCCAACGTGGAGACGGTAAGCTGTACGTACACATATAGAGTGACTTTGCATTCATAGGATGGATAGAACAATGGATATGGTTGTACCATATTTATAATAACATCAATTTATTTTGAATACATTGAAGTTATTATTTTTTTATGGAAACAACAAATAAAGAGGAAGTGGAAGAAGAAAAGAACATTGAAATATGTAATGAAATAATTACCTCTTCGTTGAGTTCTTCCTTTTGATTTGATAAAATAGGATTCTTATGTTGGATTTATTATCATTTAAAGCCATGTAGGTTTATTTTAGGGTAGTTGGTAGGATAATTGAGTAGGGAGGGGGGGGGGAAATGGCTTTTTATGTATGAATTTCAGATAAGGTGAAGTGCCCTTTTATAAGATAGGTGAGGTCCACATTAGAAAAGTCATGAAATATTATGTTATTATAAATTAATATTCGGTTTATAATGGGTTAAAATATATTTACATCATTGATATGGTGGGTATGGGTCGGAATCCTCTCAACCAATAGGTTTTAGACAAGTTTTTGTCACCATATAATCCTTATCTTTTAGATTTAACTCTACTTAAGTAGTTTAACTTTTACGATGTATTCTTGTATTTTTTATATTACTTGGTTAATAAATAGACAATAAAATGAAAATAGAAACACCAATTTGTTCATTAATAACATATTTATCATTAATTAAGTCCATTGTCTGAACGATAGAGTTTTAGGAATATTACATCATTAAATAATATAATATTTGTTTTAATAAATAATTTACGTCAATTTTGAAACTATTTAGTATTTGGTTTTTTGAAAGTCAATAAAAGTTGATTATTTCGAAAAAATTCATTAAATCAACCCTAAAATGTAACATTCACCTATAAAATTCGTGTATGGAATCAAAAGTCTCAAATTAAAATTAATAATATATTTATAATATCAATTATTTTAATCATTCATTAATAAGGTAAGTACTACTTCATCATTGTGTTATAAAAAGCCATAATTATTGAATATATATAAATTATAAATGAAATACCAAGAATTATGAAATATTTTTATCCTTCTAATTAATATTTATAGTCAAATTTATCTTTTGTATTATGCTTTATTAAAAATTGTTTAGTTTTTAAAATATGAATTTAACAATTTTATCTCTTTTTTAAATAAAATATGATAAATGTCATAATCTTACCCAAGTGAATAAATATATATTATATGTTTTTCATAAGGTTAATTTTTGTTGAAAAAAAATTATCCATTAAAATTAGTACCTATTTTGGGGTAATTTTAAAATTATATTTACCTTTAATTACCTTATTTACTTTTAACTATGGCAAATAAAATTCAAAAGTTACTATTCACCAAAAAATAATTTTCATCATATTGTTGAAAATATTAATTACTGATGTCATCCATGTCTATCTGATTTTTGAAATAAAATTCATAGATGCTACAAAATTATGTTTTATGAATATTTGGAAATGTGCCTAGAAGGTAAGTAATTGTGCCTAAAAGGTGGGTAAAAAGACATTATAATTGTTTAATAAAATTTTATATATCATATGTTACTATAAAATGACTTAAATGAATTAAATTGTACTAATATATGTATTATGTATCTATTTTAAGATAATTTTTATTAATAAAAATAATTAATAAAATGTAAATTTAGTTTTTATCTATAATTTATTAGTTTTGACTATTCATCAAAAAATGAAAGTTTTCAGAACAATACCAAACATTAACCCTAAGATAATTTTGATATTAAGAATTCAAAAGTAATATTTATTTTATAAAATTAAAAACCTAAAAAATTTATTAATTAATTTAAAATAAATTCATGTTGTCAAAACCAAAAAGTAGGATTTTAAGAAGTAAAAAACTATCAAAATATTGACATGTGTTTATACCCAAATTAAATGTGAAATTACATAAAATGACATAAATTATATTAAATGATAAAAATATAATATAATTATACTTTAAAACCACTAAAATGATTAATTCAACACTTTAAATTATTTATATTTAAAATGATTTTTCCATTAATATTTAGTATATTTTTATTATTAATCAAAATCTAAAAGTCATCCGCAAAGTACCAATAAATTTTCCAAACTAAATTATTATGTCTTTATTATAAATAAGAATTTAGTTTCATTAAATTGAATATATAAAACTATCAAATATTGTATTTTAAAAGGGAACTCCCTTAAAAGGTGGTAAAATTTTAATTTTTTTAAATAAATATTTTTTTTTAAAATTATTTGTTCTTATATTATGTATATAAAAAAATAATATGGATGTTAAAAATATATGGATTATATAAAATTAAAAATTCATTTAATAATATTCATAACTTCTTTTTGAACGACCGGTTTAGTATGTCGGGGTACGCTTGAACTCAGTGTTGCTTATATCGCATACTATTGAATTGCATTAAAAATATAACTTACTATGAAATATTAGGGTGTTAAAAAAATCTTTACATGAAGAGAGTCCCAGTGTTTATTGAAATAATCATGTTGATCCCATAATAAAATTATATGTTCATCAAGAAATATTTTCTTCTATCTGTGCTTATAATAAAAAATAAAAAATTCATATAACTAAATTAGATATAGATAATGAAAGTGATATTAAGCGTCTCAATGTTAATTTAGGAGGTATAATCCTTAATGGCTTTTATTATAGAGTCTAGAAAAAAAATTAATACTCTCTATGATCATGATACCTCAAAATACGATGATAATGAAATAATGTGTTCTATTTAGTCAGTATTGGGGAAATAATTAGTAGAACCCACTATAGAAGATACCAATACAGATGATGCAGTTTTAATATTATAATGAGTTTCTTAAGGAATATACCTGATAAATTATACAATTTAATTGATAAAATGTGAAAATAAATCTAGAGACACGATTCAATAAATTTATAAGAATGAAATAACTGAAATTAAATGGTTAACTGCATTTCTTGAATGTTCCATTGTATCAATTGATCATTTAATATTGGAAATCATCTCTCTATTAAAATAAATCATTCCAAAAGTACATCACTATATATCTCAAGTGAAAAAAGATGTATGTATTATCATTATTGTATTACAGATAATGGTGGGATATGTTGAGTCAAAAGTTCTCATTTGACTTTTATATCTTGTTTTGGAAATCAAAAATGTTTCTAACCATACTGATCATACTGACCATGCTGATCATACTGACCATACTGATCATACTGACCATGCTGATCATATTGACCATACTGATCGTACTGACCATGCTGATCGTACTGACCATGCTCATCATACTGACCATGCTGATCGTACTGACCGTGATGATCGTACTGACCATGCTGATCACACTGACCTTGCTTATCGTACTAACCATAATGATCGTAATGACTATGTTTATCGTACCAACCATGATAACCATACTGAGTTTTATGAATCTTACTCACTTTGTATCGTACCAATACATTTCACTAAGTAATACTTATAATACTCATACTTTACCTTCATTACATGCTTGTTTTGATCCTTTATCAAAAACACATTTCATATTAATCGTACACTTGTTTATCATCTTAATATGTCCTGTTTTAACCAAAATAATTTCGTGGAGTTAGTTATAAACTAATCAAAACGATGTCATGTTTTATGTTTCAATATGACCGTTATAATGCCAGGTGTCTAAGTCCCTATGAGTTTTTTGGAGAAATATGACCATTGGAGGAAATATGACTATTGGAACCTGAGGCCTATAAATAGGAGGTCATTTGAAGCTGAGAAGAACAACTGAGAGACTGATGATTCTGTTCTATCAATTTCTAGAGAGATACACTATGACTTCTCTCCTGCTTCATGCGAAAGCCTTGAAACTACAAAACGTGAATGACTTATTCTTATTTTTTGTATTTCTTTAAGTGCTTTGGTTTACTTTGTGCGTCCGATCAGGTGTTAACGATCGAGGGTTGACGGGGATAGGAACACGGTGCTACCGATCATTGTATCGTGGGCTTTCATGTGATTCAAAGTTAGAGGTGCCGATTACCTGTGAAATCGGGGGCTTACAGGGATAGCAAGGTAGGCGTAGCGATCGTCGTATCGATGGCTTACCAAGGTGGTGGTAAGACATATCTCTTATCCTAGGTGAAAGGATAACCATAATATTTTGGTAAAAATAATTGTAATACTTTTACTTTACCGCTGCTATTTTTTTTAGAAAGGGAATTTTATTGTTTACTTTCTTCATTTCATATTCATTTGTAATTGTTTCAATTACAATCTAACTATTAAATATCGTATCAATTGATTCTATACGCTTTACGGTAGAATATTTCACTATTGTATTACTCTGATTACTGTGTTTATCTTGAATATGATTTCTTTACGTTTCATATTGTATTAAATCATATTATACCTTTATATTCAATACAATCGTGGTTGTTTGTTTTTGTTGTGAATTGTTTTAGGTTAAGATCTTATAAACTAATCTCTTAAGTGTTTAAATAAAATGTTTTTAAAACCTACAATTTACCCCTATCTTTTATTGTTCTATATAATTTAAATATACATCTACACAATCCATAGAGAATAATTTTTTTGTTTTAATAAATAATGGTGATGATTTAAATCAAGTAGTTGTGAGCAGGATGATTCGAGAATCCTCAGAAGATGAAGAAGAAGAAGGCGTTGAGGCATTTATTGAGACACTATATTGAAAAGAATCTACAAAAGGAAATTAAATTATATCTATTGATCATTTATTTTCAATATTAAATAATAATTTTTATTTTTTTATAAATCTACCAGTTAGTTTCACAAATAAGGGAGATATACATAATTTCATAAAAAATTTCTCACAATTGGCCTGAAATGGATTAAATTTGATTTTAAAATATTCTAAAAATGACATGGTGAGATGGATCAACACTTGGGTTGATTATTTATTTCAAAATTAAGTGAGACATTTTCCTGGAACCCCTATCATTGATTTTCATTCCTGTAATTCTCAAAGTCCAAAGGAAATATTTTCCCCCGCTATTGTATATCAAAGGTAAATTCATAGGTATACTGATGAATTAAATTTTCCTATAACCAAAATATCTTCTATAATATTCATCATAACTACAAACAACATTCATACATTGAGATCTCACCAAGATTCTCTTAAAATATAATCCAATTTAGCATAGATTTTTTAGAGTGATCGAGCATGACATGGATCATAATTACTATCATTGGGAGATGTTGTTGGAGAAAGAATTGATTCTCACATGTCTTTATCATTTTTATCCTCTGGTTAGCCTCTATCATTCAAGAAACCACCACCATAGAATCATTTCACATTCCATAATCAATACGCATTCCATGTTTGTGTGGTCAGATGGATGGGTCATTGAAAAAAAATTGAAATTTTGATGGAGTTTTTCAAACATTTGAATTCTAGAATGCACAATTATATAGGTTTTTAAGGAATTTATTTTTTAAAATATTTTTTTTTTCTGAATATATATTCAAAATGATTCTAATAATTTTTTTCTATTCAAAACTATTTCATTATAAATTCTTTCTTTATTTTTTTTGTATTATACCATTTTTTAAATTTATTATCTATATTTTCAATATGCTTCTATTTTATGATTAATTTTTTTTTCTCAATTTGGGTTTTCTATTATAGTTTAATTAAATACTTATTTATCTATAATATATTTTTTATCAAAAATTCATGAGAATATTTATTCAAAATTAGTAGTATTAACTATTTAAATATTTTCATGCGCAATATAGATTATATTATATATTCTACTACTTTTTTGTAGAACAAAATGGGGGAGATGAAAAAAGAGAATACAAAAAATTGAAAAATTTAAACATTTTTTTGTATAAAAAGAAGAATAATATTAGAATTTAATATCTAAATTTATTCCAAAAGGAGGAAAATATAAAATGGTTAATAATTAATTTAAATTCATTATTTTAATCGAATAAAAATAAAAGACATAAAAGTTTTTTTTAAAATCTCATTTTGATCAATTTTAGTTTTCTATTCAATGGATTTGTTGATCATCAAAATGGGAATCATTGTTAGACAGACATATGTTTTTACGATATATCAAAATTTTAATGTTTTTTAATAATTCAAAAAATTCAAATTTTTATTCAAATGAGTTATATATAGTGATTCAGATTATACTTTTTCCTAATGAATTTATTTTCCATTGACTGTAAGCAATTATCTTATGTCGTGTAAACAATTGAAAGAAAATTATTTTATCTTTTGATAATTGATTATTATCTCCTTATATAATCAGGGTCATATAACTCCATGTTGTTGGTTTACCTTACTAAATAAGGTATTATCTTAAAATGAGAATGACTGACTGGTCGTAACATTAATGTCAGATATATCAGTCAGAATGAATTTATGAGAATTCATTATGTTATAAAAATGATATTGATAAAAAAATATATTAAAAATATCAGAGGAAGTGTAAAGGTTAATTATCATACATCAGAAAGTTTTTTATTTATAATTGAAGAAGTATCATACACAATCACTCAATTTATTTTACCTAATTCTCTAGAAAAGAAAAGATCTATATTATCTAGTGAAGTCTCTGAAAATTTAGTAATTTTATATTTGACATACCAGATGGATATCTTAAGTATAATTATTTTTTAAAATAATGCCATGATTACTTTCAAAATCTCTTGATATACCACGTCTTTCTTTTATATCATATCAAAAAGGGAAAATATATTTAATTTAATTTCTATTTTAATAAAGTGTTTTACTTAAATTAATTGAAATATCAAAAAAATAATATCTATGATTGAGTAGTTGTAGAAGCTTATTCCACGTCTATAAAGAATGGATTCATTCCATTGATAAACTTTCGTATAAAAATTTCAAATAATTATCAACTCAGACATTGAAATTATCTCATATTCTTATGTTTAAAATCAAACATCAAGATATAAATGGAACAATTAGTTGCTGCATGAAGATAGTTGATAGAGTGACGTAAAATTATGTTCAAACACATAAAAATACTTTTATATTGGTAAAATTTAATGCTAGTATATAGGAACGATCAAACATAAATTCTCATGTTGTGATGATAGGGTTATTAGTTTCACTGAAGATCTTCCTGATCTATACCTTGAACACTATCATATTATTGGGATGCAGCTTTAAATAATATCATTTTTTACTAGAAACTATGTTCCAAATATTCCCTCCAATGTTTATTCATATATATTGTTTCCACTTATTTCAAGAGAGCGTGTAAAGTCCATGAATATATATTATAATGGGAGATCATTGTTAAAATCTCTTGCACCTTTTTAAAAAGTGAAAACTGCTTTTAGAAAGCTAGGAGCCTTATGAAAAATGGTCATTTTAGTGAAAATCACCAATCTCATCGAATAGAGTGTTGGTGGAGTGGACTAGTTGTTTTTTTCCATGAACCATCATAAATATATAGTGTTCCATATCTTTATATTAAAATTCATGCTATTTATTTTTATTAAGGAAAATATTTGTACTATAATATCTCGAAGAGGGTGGTTTAAATTAATGATAATATTATGAACTAAATCCCTTATCTTGTTTTTTCATCAATCCATTATTTGGGATAACATAATCTATCACATTATCATTTTCTATAAATATGAAAACCATTACATTCATTAAATAATTGGTATATCTCAAAAATAATTCTCTAATAGATGGGAGTGTGAGTATATGTGTTGTTATTATCCTATCCATGATCCATTTAAATAATTTATTATATTAAATTTTCAATAAATATTTTAACACTTCCATGGAAAATTTGTTAGTGGGACATAAATTCATGAAAAATTTCTCATAATGAATAATCTATACCCAGATAATATAAGAATACTATAGATCTTAATTACACATTTTGGTATTATAAATTCATCAATTTCATTTTTCATCCTCGGATCCTTATAGATTCTATTACTCGTGATCAAATTACCTAATAATTCATCATGTTTGATCCAAAATCCAATATTTCTAATCCTAGAATATGACTTTTCATTCCTTAAAGGAATTATCACAATCCTTATATCATCCTCATTTGTTTTCATGAATAGATTTTTATATGAGAATACAATCAATAATGACCATAAAATTTTCTCCAATGCAATCTATAAACACTTTATTAGTCAATTGTGTGAAAATTTCGAGATAAATTTTAAGTCTAAATGGAATCACAACAAACTCCTATTGTCTATATATCTTAAAAAGGTATCCTATTTAATATATTTTCCCTTAACCTCTATTTTATTAAATCCAAAAAAAAGATCCAATTTTCAGATATATTGAGATCCTTGATGTTGATTGAACAATTCATCCATCCTTGGTAGCTTATAAATGTTCTTTATGGTGAACTTGTTGAGATCTGGTTTGATAATTCACAACTACATTGATCATTCCTTCTTATTGAAAAACAATAGTGTTTCAACCTATAGTGATGACTACAAAATAAAACCCTTTTTGTTCAATTCTTCTTGAGAAACCTTAATTAAATTATCCAAATATTTTGGGGCCATCTTATTTGGGATCTTGGTTATAAGTGTGGCTTGAGGTATGATGTATGTTGAAAAACATACGTCATGAACCAAGTGAAGAATAGTAAATCATTAGGGAATACATTAGTAGAGTGTCGTACAATGGTAATATCCTAAATATTTTTTTTCCATTTTTCAAAATCATATTGTAAATATATGGCTATTTAATGGGTATCAACACTCACACATTTAATGGATTTTCCCTAAATGATTCATAAAATTTTGTTCCTTTTTATAACAGTATAAAGTGGATTATTATATGGAATTATATTTCATTTACTTAATAGTCTATATGAAATCTATTTAATTATTATCTATAAATATCTATTTGGGTGTAAAATTATACCAAATTAATGATTTGGATTTTTTTAGAAGAATAAATCCTAAATAGAAAAACTGGGGGAGAGTCTAACACATCGGTTGTAATGATTTCATTGCCAATTATTATCATAGATATCTGTTTATCAATGTAACATAGTGGTGATTAAATAATTATATAAATCATATAATATATAAATGAATTCATGTAACCCAAATCAAATACATCTTTCATCATCATTTTGTGAATATTATGTAAACCTTGCATTATATTATTATTTTTCCACCTTAATGATGGTGATGGTGTTAAATTTTTCAATGTCATTTGATGAAGGTGGTTTTATATTTTTATTACTATTGAATATTGTATGTTCTAGGAACTATATTTTATAGTTCATATATAATTCACAACTAAGGAATCAGACCATAGCTTGTGGAATTGGTGGTTTCTTTCTTTCTTACATCATATCAGTGGGGATCATCATATCTCTTTGACATTAATCATCTAGAAACCCTTCTCTTATTCACATAATATATTTTTTCATTCCATTAAGGAAACTCGGATGGTGTTTCATTTCACACCATTAATATTTTGTTGGTTGTATACTATTCAGTCTATCATTTTATCAAACTTCTTGAAACATCATCATACATTTCATATATCTATGACCATGTGACTACAATATAAATCCATCTCTACAATGAGAGGACAATGAACCACATCTTAATATTTTTCGATGTACTAGATAACTAGATATTTTTAATGATTTTGGTTTAAATCACTATAATATATATATATATATATATATATATATTAAATCATTATTAATAATAAAACTGGATGTGTAAAATGAAGGACTTGTGATATTTTCCAAGTAAGTTGAGGGAGATTCACTATAGTTTTTCATAATCTCCAAAATCTATATCTCAATTTTTTTATCAGAAGTTTGAGGGAAAAATTGTTATGAAACATCTTTATACATTCATTTCACTCTATCACTTAATTTTCATCCATCAGATTTTCATTCTAGATTAGTGTGAATCATTGATCATATTCTTAATCTAAATTTTACATGGTTAGAGTAAATTTCTAATTCTCATAAAAACAATACATAAAAATATGTTTTAAATTATTTTGATCAATTTTTCTTAAATATTTGGATTATAGGATCCTATAAATGAAAGTGTCCATTGGCGTATAAATGATTCAGTAACTACTATCTTTCACATGGATGAAGTTAGATGTTATACATTTTTTAGGTCATCTCTCATAACATGGGATATATGGGTAATTACCACCATGAGTTTTTGAACTCCTAACACCATTTAATTTGAAATTTAACTAAAAAAATCATTTAATTATCAATTACAAGGTTATTTCTTTGAATTTCTCCCTGTTTAAAAAATTTTATAAAATGATTTTTTTGAACAAATAATAGACCATTAAAGTATGGGAAAATAATTTATTAACTTGTATATATAATTTATAAAGTTATAGATATGGGATATTTATGTTTTTCCTAGATTTTCATTTAATAAGTAAATATAGATATTAATTAAACTATGTTTTGATAACAACTATAGATACCTGCATCATTAATATCTGAATGTTACATAATTTTCAAGATAGATTACATAATGATAATGAATTATACATAAAAATGTTCACTGGTGAATTTCTTAAATGTTTTTGTTAGATTAATTTCTTGAATAACTCTATATATATATGTCATATAGAATATGGATAATAGAGAATGAATCACCTGTATATGAATTTATGGTGTGTTAGGTGTCTTTGTGTAATGAAGGATGGAGAGTTTCTTCACATAAATAGATAGAGGGTCAAATTCACGTGAGTATACTTTAAATATTATGACTAATTTTTGGGTATTCATGTCAAATAAAAGTGACAGTGTTTGGATTAGATATATTTATAACATATTTTAAATAATAATGGAGTAGATTACTAGTATGTTGGACTTTACTAGATAGATTATATTGGTTTCATTAAAAGGATTGAATCATTTTCAAAGAATTTAGAGTAGTTATCTAATTTTTTAGAGAAAACAGCATATGATTATTTATCATTAATGATACAGAATTAGTTAACAAATAAATTCTAGACTGTGGTAATTAGAATCAGATATTAGTGTGTGAATTAATGAGGTATTTTTTTTTATGTTTTAATACACTATCTTGAGTAATTACATGTTGTAATATACTTTAGAAAAAGATAAATTGGATTTGAATAATTTTGATAATTCTTGGAAAAATTTTGAGTTAGTTTAAAATGTTTTTATATGATTTAAATGGTATAAGTTGAATAGAGTGACATTAACATTAATTGTAGAATTTAATTATTTCAACAATGATGTCAATAAATGTGAATTTTGGAATTAATATGTTAGTCAATTCATTAGATATTCTATGAGTCATATCCCTATTATGGATATGATCCATTCACTCATATGAAAAAATTATTTACTAAAATTGGTCTATTTATGGATCAAGATATGAGTAACTTGACTCAATATATAAGTCATTATGATCTTTATAGGTGTCATTCTAAATATGCAAGAAATTTCAAGAAAATAAAATCAATATAAAATATATATGGTTTTCTAACATTGAGTCATTGAGAGTAATGAATCTATCATTTTTAAATTTAATCAAATCAATATACAAATTATTTCACATTAAATTGAATACATTCAAACCCGCGTATAAGACACGGGTCTGCCTATAAATCATTTAGAATCTCCATATGAGTCAAATCTATAGGGGAAATTTTCATACTTTAAGAAAACACAAATAGAAAATTTGGAAAAAAACACTATGATATTTTAGTTTATATTACCTTAAATTAATACTATGTTCAATTATGTGTAGCACATGCATCCCCATGATAAAAGAACCATTATATACATTATAATTATTATTTTTTAGATATACCTATTATAATAATATTATTTCAACGGAGTGTATGAAAAGGAATAACCTCATTATGAAATATATATAAAATTGTTTTCCAAAATAAAATTGATAATCAATCATACATTTATTATAAATTAATTATAAATTATGAATAATCTATTGAAGGAAAATGGGATATTTTTCATAAAACTATATTTATTTGGAAAATGTATTTTTAACATATTAGATTCTATTAATACATATTTAAAATTGATTCTGAGAAAATTAGTTTAATATATATTCAAAAAAATTAATTAAAATTAATTAAAATTATTTTTAGTATTTAAAAAAAGTGGATAAACTCATTTTATACTTTAAAAATAAATTCAATTTGAAACTTCATTCCATTGAAATTAGTTTGAGAATATGGAAATTAATTTTTAAATCTTTTATAAATTAATGAAAATAAAATATTTATCATTTTTAAATTTATAAGTTTAATATAATATTAATTTTAATGTATTGTTTTTTTGAAAAATATTATTTTTTTTATAGAAGAGAAAAATACAGATTTTTACAAAACAATGATTTTATCATTAAATCCAGTAATTTAAAAGTATATATTTTTTATTTGGTTATAATGTAAATTATTATTTCTTTTTGTTTAAAATAATTTACATAATTTCATTGGAATAATAATTATATTTTATTTAGGTATATTTTCATTTTATGTTTAAAAATGAATGTTTTTAAAGAATCATGTTACTCCTTTCTCTAATCATAAATTATAATTAATTTATGACAATTCAACATTTATAAATCTATAAATTTAATTGTTATTTTTAATTATAAGGTTCAAATTTATTAATGAAGATATTATAATTTTTTTCATTATGATTCTTATCCACGGTAAATAAATATTTTTATAATGAAAGAGTAAAATGGTTAGTTATTGTTAAAAATATGTTGTAATGGTACAAAATTATATCTTAATTATTATTAGATATGATTAATTAGTCCCATATCACTTGATATTTTAATTTACGTTGTTTATGTGCCAATTTTACATTAATTAGTCATTATAAAATTTTAAATCATTAAATAATTTTGGGAGTGTCACTGCACTAACATATAAAAGGGCACAACCTCACCTCCCTTCATCATACAAATTCAGTGTTTTTTTGTGAACTAAACATTTCTTTAATATCATTCCAATATATCATCACACATTTAATAGGTCCTTATATAACCAATGGGCCCAATATTTAAGGATTATAGTGTAATCAAAATGTGGTTTAAAAAGATAAGGCACAACTCTTTACCATGAGTTTTCATGATTATTTCTTTTTTACCTCTATCAAATCACATTTAACCATGATAATATAAAAATATCAGTATCTGAAATATATCAAAAATTTATTATGTTTGTGGTATATCTATTGTGTTTTAAATAATATTTCATGTTTTTACTTGTTTTATTATTTTTTAAATTAAATTATATTCTTTTAAAAATATTTCAATTTTCAATTAAATTTTTTTATTATTTTAATTTGTTTTTTAAAAGGTATAATAATGTAAAATTTTATTTGATATCATTTTTTTAATTTTTAAAATTTTATTAAGAATTATTTTTCATAAATTATGTTTTTCAAATTTTAAAAATTAAATTGATTATTTGAATCGAAATTTTATATTTTTTTTCTTTAAAATTTTATATCTTGGTTTTATTTCTAAAAATAAATATTTTCTACTTCAATTTACATTATATCTTAATATACGTTTTTATATAACATATTTTTGTTTAAACATGTATATTGATATATATATATATATATATATTTAAAAATGTATATATTTAAATCAATGTGTATATATATATGCTTATACTATTCATCATTATTTACATCTCAATGTGTGATACTTATCCCCACTATGGTTCTACCACTATATGATAGAATCTCCTTGCATCATCCTCCTAAGCGTAAACCCCCTCTTTTTGGGATGCCTTCACCACACACCTCTATATATTCTAAAAAAATCAGTGAAAACTCAATACCTATAGGGATCCTTTAACCATCCATGGAGGTTTATTATCCTTGCTCAGTATCTACGTATATCTTCAATTTCTAGGTGATGAAAACATTGTCCTCTCCATGTGAGTAGTGATTAACCATGAATTATTTAATGAAAAACAAAACCTCACTTCAACGATCCCTTTTGCGGCAATAACACAACATATACTTTTTTAGATGCCCATTTCACCTTCATTTTAGAATCATCTTGGGTAAATCAGATGATTTCAAAATGTGCAAAATATTTTGATTTTCATCCTCGTACAATAATGCAAGATCACTCCAGTTTAAGGAAATAGCTCGTACACACTACTTAGTGCACAACCATCATTGAAAAACTATAGTGACTCATCTCATGCTAGGATGGTTTAGATTCATAGAATAGATAACATAATATGATACCATGATGTTTCTAGAAAACATACCATGATGTTGTTTAATAACAATGAGATTTTCCAATATAAAATGTTTTTTTCAATTGATATCTAACCAATATTATACCCACATTTTGGATTCTTCTAAACCTCATACAAAGGAAGGATATCTACCATGAAAATATTTTCCTTCCTTCCGTGCACATAAATTAAACTTCAATTATCATGAGATTCCAATAGAACTGACTTTGAATTATTTACCTCTTATTAAAACACTTATTGGAAGGTGTATATGTAGTGATCATGGGAGTTCACTTCTAGTTAGCATGAAATGAATTACTTATAAATATAGAAAATTTTAGTTTCCACATAAAGGGAGTAACCACCATGAAGCATCATAATTGATACCATGAAGCATTAAATTAATAAACATGAGACCAATTTTTTATACCTACCATGAAATTAATTATTCTACATATAATGAATTAGTTTTTCTATATAAAGTGAATTAATTTTTTATACATAAAGGGAATAATTTTTTTCTACTTTCTATGAAGAAGGTCAATTTTTTCCACATGGTTCATATACCGACAATTCATGTTCATTATACCTACCAAACGTGGTATGTATACTGAGAAAATGACTAATTCATTACAACATCACATTATTAATTTTCTAATTTTGTTAAAAATTATGTTTTTCTAGAATACTCTATTTTATTATAATTTTTATATTATGATTAACTAAAAGTGGAAAATTTTATTTTTATCATCCTGGTGGACAATAAAATAGTAATATATTATAATTTATATGTGAAAATTACATAATGGAGAAAATATATGGGAAATTATTATGGAAATAATAAATTTTATAATAATTATATTATGATTTATTTTATGAATATTTGAATTATCAAATCACTACATCATTGTTTATTTTTTTCCTAATTTTATTAAATTTATTAATCATCATTAATCATAAAAATATTTTTATATGTGCTTCCAAGATATTCCCCATAATAAAAAAAATTTATAATGATTATCTCAGTATATTAATGATACTTTAAGATGATATAATTATATTATTATACATGTTATTATTTTTTTAATGTGGATGTATGTGATTTTCTAAAGTGATTCTTCAAGATCAATGGAGTTATTATTGATAATTTTCCATAGAAATGTGAATCAATGAATACGATATAATAAACATGAGAATATTTATTCAATAATATTTTTGATGATGAATTAGATAATTATTAAAAGACAATAATAAAACATTCCATAAAAAAATGAGGAGAGATGAAATTATACAACAACAACTGTTCTATTGGTTCAATAATGAAGGAATTTACTATTTCGATCATCCATTATAATTGAAATGAAGATCTTGAGTAGCATTGATTTTTATCATCATCTTCTCAACTATTGATAATTCAATTTGGTTTTCACAGTTTTTTTTATTATATCCACTAAATGTTCTTTCATGTTATTTTAATGTTATCTATTCCAAAATATGTCAAATGGGTAATTCATCCCATCGAAAATTATGGTCGGGATGTGAATCACAGAAAAAAAAACAGATTGGTTTTGACGCTTGTTAATAGTTTGTTGGGGTTATACTACTAGGAGGGATAAATGTCATCACATTGTATTTAGGTTATCCCTCCCTCTCAAAATTGAGGAATCAGTAAATACTAATCTTCTAATCTAATAGTGAATATCTAAGAGTGCACTTGTATCTCAGTGATTTAAAACACTATAAAAACATCATGTGTTAATTTTTTTTCATCCTCACAGTTAAAAAATCAATCACTCTAATAAATAAATTTAATTAAATTAATTTTAAGAATATTTCTGAACCCCATCTTGTTAATATTTCCATTTCATGGGACATTACAATTTGTTTAAGAGGGTGGTTCCTTTTAAAGAACTGGTTATAATAGTTTCATTATCTTTATTGAACTAACCATTTTCTAAGACTAAATAGTATACAATATGATAAACTACATTGATTATGGAATGTCATTAATTTTAGTTTGTAAATCCCATCTTAAAACCACATATTATGGGAAGATATGATGATTACTAGAAAGATCATATAGGGATATTTATAAAAAATATTTCTCTTGAATTGAAGAATTTTATGTCTGAACCATAAAAATTACATGATGTTGATTTCGAAACCCTAACTAGTAATTATAATAAAAAATGTATTCTAAATTAATATTTTATGATTTATCTATATTGTTCTTTAATTAGAAATATTTATACCCATATTTATTTATATAAAATTGCTTCTAACATATAGAGAGCCTCAAAAGTCACATATTAAAGAAATGATATGTTGCTAAGAACCAAGTGAGGGGTTTATAGAGGTGAGTTTCAAGAATTTAGAATGATGGTGATAGAGAAAATATTTTAAATAATTTTACATTTAATTCTATTCTTTTAAATTCCATTAATGTTTTTCTTTAAGATACATTTTAAAATTTTATGATATGCTGTTATTTTGATTTTAATCATAAAAATTGCCCTTTTTTGGTTTTTATTATTTTTAAATTAATATTTTTGTTATTGGAAATAACATTTTATATATTTATCAATATTGTGAAATTATTTTTTTGTAAAATTATAAAAATATGGGTATTAATTTATTCTTTCATTACTTAAAGTTGAATCGACCATATGGAAGCTTAAATAGTACTCACAATTTGGGTTATGAAAACTATTTACAGATCTATATATTTTTTGCTTATGGGCCCATATATCATGTATGGAGGTCCCAAATAATCTGAAATTCAGAGTGCGGACATGAAAGACATTTTGAAACATCTTTTATTATAAAATAAATGCATTAATATATCATTTTCATGGTAATTAAAGCATGATAATACGAGGGATAGAAATTTGGAGAGTCTGATATGGAAGAATAAATTAATGGTGTAAAAGTAAATAACTCCCTCTAAACATGTCCCAATAATCAGCAATTTGTAGGGTAGACAACTGAGGAATTTATGGAAAACATTCCTGAAGGAATAAATCTGCGATGTGATCATTTTTTGTCTAATGATAATCATCATTTGAAGGAAAACAATATTCTTATAAAAGGAGGGGACGTCCTCCCTCTCAAAGAATCTAGTTCCACCTCGTTCCTTCCATGACAACAAGGGAGAGGACTTTTAGGAATTTTATGTTTTATTTCATTTATTGATTCTTATTATTTTCATGGATTCCTTATCCCCATTCATCAATTATACCCTTCCCAAGGAGGGGACAATATTTGAGTGATCGGTGAGGGAGTGTTTTCCTTTTTTTAATGTCAGAGTCTTTTTATTTATTATAAAACATCCATTTTTTCTATTGAATGATCCTTATATTCAATGGTGTAAAATTATATTAATGAAATTTTATTTTTGTTTTTTCATTTATTATTTATAGATTTTGTGGTAGAACATTAAACTCTATTTTCCTAGTGCAGTTTATCTTGATCATCCAGATTATGTTAGGTGGGGAGTGTCTTCTGATTGTTTACATGTGTGAGAAATAAGAGAAATTTTTCTAGATTTATAAGGACTATAAATTCATAGTCAATAATTTCAATAGTTAATTGGGAATGATTTATGATCATTCATTCACATAGAAGTAGTTTTCATTACTTACTTCAACTAAGTGTGTCTGACAACTCCATCATGGAGTCAATCTTATATCATTCAATAGGAAGAAGCGAGAAATTAAATACACAACAATGATGACATTGAAAAAATAGATCCTAACTTAAAACCATCACTCTATCCATCACATGTGTTCAAACTATATTTTCAGTGACCTTGATTCTTTTTAAAATAATACAACTTAAAAAACAACCTCTAATTCTTTATCAACATAAAGTGAAAAACTATTTTGTGTGTACTCATCTTCAGTATAATACATAGGTTTAAACACAATACTATACTTAGGTAATATAAAATAATTATTTCCATACCCAACGATAGGAATGCATTAATTTTATAGGCATTTATGAGGAGGAAGTTCCATAATCTAATTATAAATATTCGACTCTTTTCAAATTATTTTTTTAAAATATATCTTAACAATACATTTTTCAAATTATTATTTATTTAATTCATTGAACAAGTACCCTCTGGTAATGAAACAATTATTGAATCACCCTTGTCCATGGATGATGGTGTTTCATTTATTATATCACTGTTGATGTTAGTTGGGAAATCAAATAAATTTGAGAAGGCATTAAAAAAATTCACCGCTGGCTTGATGGAGGACATGTACAGAGATATTTTTTAAGTGAGGGCCCAAGAGCTAAAGGAGTTCTCCCACTACATTCCAGAATATTATAATGTTGCCATGGTCTATGGTGATTCTCAATTAGCCAACCCCGATTTTTCTACGAAGATCTAGGAAATGGAGGATATTGACTCCCTAACCCTATCTTCTTCAACTCAACTCCAAGTGCTTCATTCCACTGAAGAAGTGATTGAAGTTGAAAAAACATAGGAAGATGATATTTTCATGAACTCATTATCTCTTACATTTTTGAGACAATATATAGTACCACTACTAATTGTTACAAATTTTTAGATTTTGTCAACATATTTATTTTCATTGTGTATGATCAAGAAAAATAATACACACTAGATAAAGAGCATATGGAACTCCCAAAACCTATTGGACACTTATTAGAGGGATTTCAAGAGGAGAACAATGAGTTTTTTTAGAGGTACCCATGATGCATGATACATAAATTAAATAGGATTAATTTGATATTGATTATTCAGGATTTAATTTTTTTGAAATATAGTTATACTATAATATTCCTATTATTATATTGATATATCATACCTTGAGAAATCACTTCATAATAAAGAATATTTTTTTTTGCATGTGGAAACCAAGAAAAATAAATCATTCATTATTGTGCCACAAATATTTATTTTTTATCTCTTTACAATGGTGGTGGATATTTATTTTATATCCACATATTACTAAACCACAAAAAATCATCCTTGAATGTTGAATTTTTATTGGTTCATGAGAAAGAAACTTCACCTACCATCAAATTATGTTTAACCTATTAGAACTTTCCATGTATAGGTAGTCAAAACCCAGGGTCCACATGGGAGATCAATCCATGATCAATTAAACATTCCTCATTCTATTTAAATTTAATTTTCATCCAATAAATTTATTATTATATATTTTCTTCTTTTATTTGTTGATTTTTTCTTTACAACACTTATGAGCTTAACTCGAAGTTGCACTACTAATAAGTGAGATCATACCTATCCTTTACACTTCCATATATACAATGATTAATTTTCAAATATTATTAAATGTTAAATCCATTTTATTTCATTAATAACACTACATAATTTTAGTGTGGGGGACAGAACCAGTGTAGTTCATGATTTTCCTTTGTTGTTCATTTTAATATTCTTCTAAAAACATTTTTTGTTTCTTTTTAAAATTTCTCGTGTTTTCAAAACCATTGAGTAGAAATGATTATCATTTATATTTTTTAAACACAATTTAATGAGTGAATGAATATATTATGTGAAACACAGCTTAAGTGAATGCTGAAATGACTTTGTTTCAAGTTAAAGTATTTTGAAATTTCATGAAAATTATTCTGATTTTTTAATCTCATGCCACATATCACTTTTTTTATTTTTTTAATTAGATTTCTGTGATTCTTCTATACCAATTTTATAATATTCATTAAATTAACCTCATTTTCTATAATAACCATACTATGAATTATTTAAATAGAATTTGATTTATTCCTATGAAAACATGAGGGTTTGAGGTATTTTTGATTTAAATGATTATTCCATTTATTTGTTTTATATCCCAATTTCAAGAAAATCCTTTTCATTATGGACTACCTTGTACATTAATCCATTTATACAATAGAATACAATAAAAAGAAATTTGTTTATCCACATTACAATCCATATTTCTATAGATAAACATCCGTAAAAATGAAATTTCATGACCCAGTAGAACATAAGTGTGTGGAAAGATATCTTATGGTGTGATACGTCATTTGGTGATGTCAGTGGAAAATTAAATACTAAAGAGATAATGTTTCTTCAAAATAAATAATTCTATTACTTGAATTTTCTTTCTGGAGATTTCATGATAAAAGAACGTTTTCTTTTCTAGAGCATCCAAAGGAGAATGAATGTTATGCCTATCCGGTGCTTTCAAGAAAATCAATGTTTGAGATGATTAATATTTTTTAATTAAATGATAAATGTAATGAACGTTTCTAGAGTTATCATGATTATGGAGTTTATTTTCTACAATTGGGATGAGAAGGAGACCATACGTGAGTGAAAATTAGAATCTTACAATTTTTCATAAAAAAGAACCATGCCCTACTTTTTCAAACACACACTTATTAACATCTAAATCCTACCAAGCAGAAGTCACCAAACAATACTAAAATTTACTCATGAGAAATAGAAGTCCTTGAATTAAATTAGGTGGATAATTTGGAATTTAACAATCCTATGATTTCTCTTTCATGATTTTGGATGTGAAAATCCTTCTTGAATATTTACATTTTTGAGATGAGAAATAAATTCACGTGAGGAAGGTGTCTTTATTGCATGGGAAGACTAATTAAGGGAAATATATATTTAATAATCTAAATAGATAACATAAAATAAAGTTTTTTGATGAGGTATGATATTTTTTTTGTTCTTGGTGTGAATTTTGTACATCTCATTGGTAAGTGTTTTGAATTCTCTTTGATTTGATTTTGATAATTACTTGCCCAAGATTCCAAGTGATAAGTGTGTGAGAATTTATAGAGAAGACATTTTATATTATATAACATCCAATTTAATTTTTTTAAATTCCAGTAATGTGTTTCTTTATAAAAAATGTCCACATTTTATGATATTGGTGGTATTCTTTACTTAATCAAAAAAATTTACCACTTTGAATTTTTTTACAGTTTTAAATTATTTATATATTTTGGCCGTAAAATTTTCTATATTTATCCAAATTGTTAAATTCATTATTTTTATAATTCATCAAATCTAAAACATAATTAAAACCTTCTAAAACAAAATCTGAGTTGACCATATGGAAGTTGAAAAGACGTTCACAATTTTGGTATGAAAACTATTTACAGATGTGTCTATTTATTGTGGGGACCATATATCAAGTATGGGGGCCCAAATAATCTGAATTTCAGAGGGTGGACATAAATTATGTCGGGGAAGATATTTTATTACTAATAATATGCATTTATCTTCCATTTTCATGGTCATTATGGAATAATAATATGGGGAGTAGAAATTTTAAGAGTCTGACTAAGAAGAATTAATTTGCGGAGTAAAACATTCATAACACTCTTGAAACACTTCCAAATACTATATAATTTTTAGGGTAGATGAACAATAAAATTTTTAAAAATATTAATAATCTATTAAATTCTTTATTATATCGATGAATTTGTATAAAGCACATCAATTGTCAAAGTAAAAAAGTTTGCCTATAAAAGGGGGGGAGTTCCCCCTCTTAAAGCATCTCATTCCATCCCATTACTTTTAGGACACCAAGGAGGAGACCTTTTAGGGTTTATGTCTTATATTTAATTTTATTTTCTTAATATTTTAATGACTTATTCTATCCTATTTATCTCAATTACCCCTCTCATAAAGGGGTAATGATTTTGAGTGATCGGGGAAGGTGGAGTTTGTTGAAGTTGGTGTCTTAGAACAAAATACTTTTTACATTATTCATTAATAAAAGCCTTATCACATCTTGATTGTTCTTATGCGTGATAATGCATGTGATAATTTCCTAAGGATAGATGTATCATTAAAGGGCCATAGTGGATCCATGCTATGATGAGAACCCAGAAGTTCCATAACAGTATTATTGAATATATGTTCTATGGCTGGATGATGTTATTTTAGGAAAACAAATAATACATGTCATTAGGGTTGAGGACTCATAAAACATTGAGGCACCTTCTAATGGTGTGGCCCTTGGTAATATCCCGGAGGATATTATGAGAATGAGACCCACCAGTAGGAAATCCAAATTTCATAGTGTCATTGGATGTTACTATCTTTGGGCATGTTTATTGGTCCTTAGACTTTATGAATATTATTAATGGGTATTACAAATCACGCACTTTGATTTATTGACAAAAACTGTGACAACACAATGTTCGCAGTGAGGTAGGATACGTTGGATGCATCACGAGTAATACTGTATTAATAGATAATGCGAAAAAGGATTTTTCAAATCTATTCCATAAGGAAAGTAGATATCTTAGGCCCTTTGATGGAATTGATATAGCCTAAATAAATCAATGGGAATGGTAAGGTATGGGTGAGTTCAATTCTAGAAAGTCAAAGAAAGAATGATTGAGCACATGGGTTGATGGCACTAGCATGCAACCTTCTTCATTAGAGATATCATGACAAAGGGATTATCTTACATGTTAAGTGATCATATGAGGCGACACATCAATGCGGCGTCAAATTATTTCTCTTGGGTGCCTTGACCCGTTTCTAGATAGTAATCTTGGACTTTAGGCAAGCCCGACTAATTCCAATGAGAAAGAGGCCTAGAGGGTCACACACTATGCCTGCCCATGTATCTCAGTTATATATTAATTTAACTAGTTAAATAAATATTATTCATAACTGTGGTTTAATAATTATCTAAGGATGATTGATCTTATTTATTTTGACAGTAGTTATTCGAGAGAATATATTATATGCCAAATAATATATTTATTAGCTAGTAATGAAGTTACATTTATTTAAGAAATAAATAGCCATTAATCAATGTATAATTAATGTGATGGAGGAAATAAATAGAAAGTGAAAAATAAAATTACACAACGTGTATATTAAATATACACACCTTGTAGTTTTATCGAAATCTAGTACATGTCATGTATTAATGATTACACACCGTGTAGTTTTCCCAGGCGGTATTTTGAGGATATAATAATGTTTTATTAAATGATATTTATTATTATCATCATGGGCGCATGTCAAGGAATTAATAATTTGACATGGGGGTTTTCAATAAGAGTTATTGAAATAAATAAAACATGTAACTCGTTTATTTATTGTCATAACTCTATAACCTCAAACTAGATTATAAATATCCTTACACCCCAATACTTTTCCATGGAGAATTTTTGTGCACAAAAATTCTAGGGAATTCTTTCAAGGCCGAAAGAACTCCATCCTCCACGAACGCTATCAAGAACGAGAGACCAAGGCGATTGAAGGCGAACATCGCAAGTGAAGGTCCTTCCATGATAGCACCCGGAGATCCCTTCGGCGACGTCCGGAGATAAATGGCACACATGTGGATCACCACTAGAGGAATCTTACACATGGATTCTACGATGCAATGATGGATCACATCGAATCGTGACCATAGACATCAACAATGAAAAAATTCCACCAATTTAATTCTTGTGAATTAATTAAATTAATTATAACCAACATATGATGATATTATCTCTATGGTTTCAGGACTCTTATTTTCTTTTTTGTTCTTCATTCTATTCCGAAGATCCGATGTTTTATATCTTGATGGATATCAGATTGAACGTTGTTTAACACTAAAATTAATGTTGGGTAAACCCACCAATGCGCTTCCCTTGCGCCCGGAACCTACAAGTGGTATTAGAGCGGTCATATCATTGATTATAATTATTTAGTTTTTTATTGGTGATTTACGCATTAAATAATTTAGCTGTTTTCAATTCATGTTTAATCGTTCTGGAAATATGAATCTCATGATTTGTTCCTCCTCCATCGTTTCTCGTTCACCTCCCATAAACAAATTTTTCTTTTCACTTTGGATTAAAATAAAATTGAGGAACTCATCTAGAGGAGCCAAACGATTCTGGCCGTACAAAACCAGAATACACGGCATGTATTCGGAAGTAAATGCCGTGTAGTCTAGGTTCAATGCATTGACTGATCTACAAGTTCAGGCTGTGTATTAGAGTATACCTATGTAATTTATGACACCATGTGTTGACCAGGAACAATTTTCACACGGTTTTCAGATTACATGCCGTGTGGTTCAACTGAACACGGCGTGTAGTCCCTTCAGGTTCGGGTTGGACCATGTACCCCGTACATGGCTTTCCTGGCTGGAAACCGTTTAATGTAAAAACAACATGGCGTGTGTCCCACGGAACATACCATGTACTCTGAAAAATTACGAAGTACATTAACACACCATGTCCCCGGGCGTGTACTTCGGATGGACAATAAAGAAAAAGTACATGTTCTGTAGTCGGAACTACACGCCATGTACTCCCCAAATTATGTAGATTTATTAAAATTTATTATTATAGTATACAAACCCTTGAGAAGTGTACCATGGTGTAGGCGTAAAGCTGAGGAACAACACATGATAGGTGTTTTATATATATATATTTGTTTAATATGACATCTGTGTAATGAACGGGAATTCACCGGGTTGCCTCCACAGTACAAGTTACTTATAAGGATAATTTTAAATTAATTTAATTGTTTAAAATTATGATGGATGAGAATCTCAACGAAATTCAGAAAACTATTTAAGATAAAAGGATTTCTTAATTAAATATAATTAATTGATTCGACCGTGATTTATCTTAAACAAAAACAATTAATGAATTTAATGCTAGTTTTATTTATGAGTAATATCGTTGCACGTATGGATGATCAAGAGCTAGACCGATATCTTTTTTTATGTGATTGGTTTCTTTAATTTATTTATTTAAATTAAATTTGTTGGCATGTGATCTTTCTCCTCATTAATATATAGGTCCTACGCACCAAAGGATTATTTTATGTAAAAACCCATTTTTACCCCTCACCTGCATGTGAGATAAATGCATATGTAATGGATGGAGCTCCCAAGCTATTGTAGGCGGTTCAAGTCATGAGCCAAGGTGAAACAAATCCAAGGAGATACAAAGGTGGACAAGTGGAAAGCTTTAAACACGAACAAAAAAGGTTCTAGGTGTTTCTACCCTAGGTCATGGGTAAGTTTATCAACCGCTTGATAAACTAACCAATAGAAAAAGCTCATTATCATACCATTTATTTTATTTCAGTCAGTTGCATGGTTTATTTATTGTGGGTGTGTAGTCACGATCACACAATTAATGAATTAAATGAGCATGCAATATGGAACTAAAATAAAACTGGATTATACGTAAATATTATCTTAGACATCGTTACTCACGTTTGTATATCCTACTTAATATTAACAAGCATGTAACAAAAATAATAAAATGTAAATTTACATATAAGTATAAGATCCCTCAAAGGAAATATTAAGTCGGTATAACCTTCCATAATATTAGTTAAAATCGAACAATAGTTCAAAGTGCTTGACCAACCCTAGTTGGGGTGCCTTTAATTATCTGGGAATTCTAATTCATGATTTTGGGTTGACATAACTTGGTTTTCATCAAGGGTTGACTACCACAGCAGGACTTGGTGTGACCAATAGGCAAAGGTTGAGGAAATCCAAAATAAAAGGATTTTACGATTGGGGAGTCCACTCGGTGGATCAAGCAGCTGCGAGTTAATGCAGTTCGAATTTGGAATGCCTACCTAAAACCATTAATGTTTCTTGACCAACCCTATTTTGGGTAATTCAAAGGGAAATATGGATCCTCTCCATGAGAATATTCAGGAAACAAAATATTCTGTAGTCAATGGTGAGGGATACTGGATTTCTATAAAATAGTGGGATACTAATAAGTATTAATTTATTTATTTGTCGCAATTTTGTAATAAATTACTTAACAATTTCTCATATTAATTTGTAGAAATGACAAGAAAATGACTTCAAATGTATCATTGTGAACCATACCCGAGAAGGAAAACCTTCTCACCAACACCAATTTCCAAGAGTGGCTGAAGCATTTACAGGTCATCCTTCGCCACGAAAGGAAATTGTATGTATTGGATGATCCTTTTCCAGTTGCGCCTGTTAAAGGGGCCAGTGATGAGGAATTATATCTCTATATTAAACACATGGATGATGCCACATATTTCCATTTTTTCATGCGATCGTCCATGTCCAATGATCTATTGAAGCAACATGAAATCATGGATGCGTATAGCATGATGTCTCACCTTAAGGGTCTCTACCAAGAGAAGGCGAGACAAGAGAGATATGAGATCTGAAATGATTTGTTTACAAATAAGGTTAGAGATTCTGCTCCATCTGGGCATATTGTAGTCAATCTTATTGGCTACATTGAATGCCTAGACATCATAGGGATTAAATTCCCAGATGAGTTGCGTACAGATCTCATCCATTCATCACTGCCCAAGACCTTCTCTGTCATTATTGTCAATTACATCTTGAGATTCAATGATAAGAGTCTATCAGAGCTTCTAACCTTGATTCTCCGGGAAGACAAGGAAATGGGACGTGACAAACCCGGAGTCATTATGGTGAACAAGAAATGGAAGGACAAGGAAAAGGTGCCAGAGACTTATAAATGGTCTAAAGCCCCTGAGAACCATACCTCCAAGAAGGGGAAGATCCGGATGTAGGGAAAGGAATAGGAGGCAGTGCATTTTTCATGTGGCATGCAAGGCCACTAGATGAGGAACTGCACCCAAAAGTGTGGGGACACTAAAGGTGCATTCGTTATCTAGTGTAATCTTTCCATTTCTACAGATTAGGTATTAGATACAGATTGTGGGGATCACATCTGTATTAAAATGTAGGAACCATATAGATTTAGGAAGATTGCTAGAGGATAGGTGGATCTTCGAGCTGCCAATGGCGCAAGGCTGGCTGTGTTGGCTATTGGAGATTACCACCTCTCATTGCCGACTGGAATGATTTTGGTTTTACATAACTATTATTATTTTCCTAGTGTTACCAAGAACATAATTTCTGTATCTTGGTTGGATATGGATGGAATTTGTTTTTCAAATTTGGAAATAAGGGTTTCCTCTTTTATAAGAAAAACGTATGTTATGGAATGTCACATTTAAATAATGGTTTGTGTGTATTAAATTATTAAAACCAAGTGTTTGAAATCGATAACGAAACAAACTCACATGACTCATACATCACCCAGTTGTGGCATCACCATCTTGGTCATGTGAACGAGAAGCGATTGACAAAGCTCTGCCATGATGGTTTTTTAGACTTTACTGAGCTAAAACAACTTGATAGATATCACGCATGTTTACAAGAAAAAATGACCAAGCCGCCTTTTGGTGGACAAGGTGAAAAGGACACAGAGATTCTAGGATTGGTACCCATGGATGTGTGTGGACTATTTATAGTAGAAGCTAGAGGTGGATATTATTACTTCATTACTTTTACTGAGGATTTGATTAGATATGGATATGTCTACTTAATTAGGTATAAGTCAGAGGCCTTAAAGAAATTCATGGAATTCAAGAATGAAGTAGAGAATCAACATGGTAATAAGATAAAGAAACTTATATCAGATCAAGGTGGAGAATATCTGAACCAAGCGTTCATCAATCTTCTACGGGAGTTTGGGATTCAATCTCAGCTCACTCCTCCTATACACCACAGTGTAATGGTGTTAGTGAATGGAGGAACCACACCTTGTTAGACATGGTGAGGTCGATGATGAGTCATTTGGATCTTCCATTATCCTTTTGAAGATATTGATTACAAACTACAGCATACCCATTAAACCGAATACCAACTAAATTTGAAAATGGAATTCCCTTCAAGCTATGGAATGGAATTAAACCCATTTTGTTGCACACACATATATAGGGATTCTAGGAGTTTGTTAAGGCCTTCTAAGGAAACAAACTATCACTCTAGGGCACGAGGTGTATCTTTATAGGATATCCAAAGGAAATGAAAGGATATTACCTATATAACACTTCAGACAAGAAAGTGACTGTAGCTTGACACACCGTCTTTCTTGAGAGGTAGAACTTCTTCAACAAGGATAGTGGAATCAAGATTGAATTCGAAGAATTTGATGCTCAAGATACACAGGAGTTGGCATAGGAACAAGTTCCACATGTCCCCATGGAAGAGGTTCTAGAAACACAAGTACTATGTAGGAGCTCAAGAGAGGTAAGGGAACAAGAGAGATTTTTTTCCTAGTAACTGAGGATGGCGAGTCATTATTGTTGTACAATGCTGAACCTCTCTCCTACAAGGAAGCAGTAGAAAGCTCATAAGATGCAAGATGGATAGAATCTATGAACTCAAAGATGGATTCCATTTATCGGAACCATGTCTGCGTTCTTGTCAATGAGCCAGTTGATGTAAATCCTATTGGATATAAATGGGTATTCAAGAGAAATTTGGACATGGAAGGTAATGTTAGCACCTATAATGAAAGGCTAGTGGAAAAAGGGTTCTGACAGCATCAAGGAATTGACAATGATGAAACCTTCTCGCGAGTTTCCATGTTTAAATCCATAAGAATCATCGTTTCCATAGAAGCTTACCATGACTATGAGATTTAGCAGATGGATGTCAAAACATCATTGCTTAATGGGAACCTTCATAAAGATGTATATATAACACAACCAGAAGGATTTGTGACACTAGGTGAAGCCAAATGGGTTTTCAAGTTGAAAAAAATCCATTTATGGATTAAAGTAATCGTCCAGGTCATGGAACATTTGATTTGATGAAGCCATAATGGAATTTGGGTTCATTAAAAATGAATGTGAGCCGTGTGTTTATAAAAAGTATAATGGAAATGAGATCATTATCCTAGTAGTACATGTTGAGGACATATTGATTATTGAAAATGATGTACCAGTCTTACAGTCAGTTAAGGACTGGTTGAACAAGAGTTTCTCCATGAAGGACTTGGGTGAAGGAACCTACATTCTACAGATCAAGATCATTCGTGATAGATCCAAGAGGATGTTTGGACTAATTCAGAGTACATACATTGACCAGATACTAAAGAGATTTAGTATGGAATAATCAAAGAAGGGATTGGGTCCAGTGTCACATGGCCTTCATATTTCTATGAAAATGTTTCGTCAGACACAACAAGAGAATGATATAAAGAGTAATATCTCATACGCTTCGGCTATAGGATCCATCATTTATGCCATGTTATGTACTAGGCTTGAGGTTACCTATACACTAAGCATGGTAGGAAGATATCAAGTAGATCTAGGAGAACAACATTGGACTGCTGTTAAGACTATCCTTAAGTATCTAAGAAGAACTAAGGATATGTTCCTGGTGTATAGAGAAGACTAGGAGCTCGTCATCAGAGGGTATGCTGATGCTGGTTTTTAGACAGACCAGAATGAGCTGAAGTCGCAATCTGGATATGTTTTTTGTCTCAATGGAGGAGCTGTGATCTGGAAGAGTTCAATGTAGCCAGTTGTCACCGATTCTACAGTGGAGTCCGAATATATAGTGGCTTTTGATGAAGCCAAGGAATCCATATGGATTCGAAACTTTTCCCAAGAGCTTCATGTGGTGCCTAACAGTAAATATCCCACTACATTGTATTGTAATAATACTGCAGCGGTGGAACATGAAAAAGAACCAATGTCACATCAATGTACAATCACATACTCAGGAAGTATCACCTCTTGAAGGATTTCTATCAAATGGGTGAATTTTCTGCGACCATAGTTTCGACGGAAGAGAACAAGGCATACCCCATGACTAAAGGCATATCTCAACAGAAGCATGAATATCATGTGAGAGTTAGAGGGTTACATGTTGTTCGCAGTTGGCTCTAATCCAAGTGGGAGTTTGTTGGAGTTGGTGGCCTAAAACCAACTACTTTGTACATTATTCTTTAATAAAATCCTTATAACTTCTTTATTGTTCTTCTACGTGACAATGCATGTCATAATGTCCTAAGGATAGATATTTCATTAAAGGGCCATAGCGGATCCCTGCTATAATGAGAACCCGAATGTGCCATAACACTGTTCTTCAATATATGTTCTATGGCCGGATGATATTATTTTTGGGACACAAATAATACAGGACATTTGGGGTGAGGACACATAAATCATTGAATCACCTTCTCATGGTGTGCACCCTTGGTACTATCCTGGAGGATATTATGAGAACGAGATCTGCCAGTAGAAAATCAACATTTCATAGTGTCGTTGGATGTTCCTATATGCGGACGTGTGTATTGGTTCTTAGACTTTAAGATTATTATTAATGGGTATTACAAATGTATTGACGAAAATTGTGACAACACATTGTTCGCAGCGAGGTATAATACATTGGGTGTGTCAGGAGTAATACTGCATTAATAGATAATGCAAGAAAGGATTTGTCCCTTCTATTCCATAAGGGATGTAGATATCTCAGGCACTTGGATGGAATTTATATAGACCAAATAAATCCATGGCCATGGTAATGTATTTGTGAGTTAAATTCCCGAATGTCAATTAAATAATGATCGAGCACATGGGTTGATCGCACTAGCATGCAACCCGCTTGATTAGAGATATCATGACAAAGAGATTATATTAAATGGTAAGATTTCGTATGAGGTGACACGTTAATGCGGCGTCAAATTCTTTCTCATGGGTTCCTGGACCCATTTATAGACAGTAATCATGGACTTTTGGCAAGCCCGCCTAATGATAATGAGAAAGAGGCTTAGAGGGTCACACACTAAGTGTGTCCATGTATCTCAGTTAAATATTAATTTAACAAGTTAAAAAAATATTATCCTTGACTGTATTTTAATAATTATTTAAGGATGCCTGATCGAATTTATTTCGACACAAGTTATTTAAGAGAATATATTTTGGGCTAAATAATATATTTATTAGCAAGTAATGTAGCCACATTTGTTAAAAAAATAAATATCCATTATTCAATGTCTAATAAATGTGGTTGAGGAAATAAATAGAAAGTGGAAAATAAAATTACATGCCATGTTGTTTTATGGAAAATGAGTACACGCCCTCTATTAATGATTACATGACATGTAGTTTTTCCAGGTGGGATATTGACGATATAATATAGTTTTATTAAATGATATTTATTATAATTAGTGTGGGGGCATGTCAAAGAATTAATAATTTGACATGGGGGTTTTCAATAAGTGTTAATGAAATAAATAAAACATGTAACACGTTTATTTATTGTCATAACTCTATAACCTCAAACCCGATTATAAATATCCTCACAACCCCAACACTTTTCCATAGAGAATATTTGTGCAGAACAATTATGGGGAATTATTTCAAGGCTGAATGTAATCTTTCCTCCAAAAACACTATAAAGACTGAGAGACCAAGGCGATCGAAGGCAGACATCGCAAGTGAAGGTTCTTCCGCTCTAGCACCCGAATATCCCTTCAGCGATGTCCGAAGATAAGTGGCACACATGTGGATAACCACTAGAGGAATCCTACACTTTTATTCTATGACGCAATGAAAAATCACATCAGATCGTGACCAGAGACATCAATGAAGAAAGAATTCCACCAAGGTAATTCATGTGAATTAATTAAATTAATTATGACCAACATATGATGATCTTATCTCTATGGTTCTGGGACTCCTCTTTTCTTTTTCATTCTTCATTCTATTCCAAACATCCGGTGTTTTTTATCATGACAGATATCAGATTGAACGTTGTTTAACACTAAAATTAAAGTGGGGAAAACCCACCAACGCAGTTCCGCTGTGCCCAAAACCTACAGAGTTTTCATTTTGTAATGTCAGAGTCTTATACATTAATATAATTTTTTTTTATATTTAATTATCTATATTTTTAGTGGTGTATAATTTTATTAATGGGATTTTATTTTGGTTTTTTTCCATTCATTATTTATAGATTTTGTGTATTAACCTAAAATTATCTCTACCTGGTTCATCGTGTCTCGATCGAGAAGATTGGGTTAGGTGGAGAGTGTCTAGCCATAATTGGAACACGTTTCAAAGAATTGAATTGTTTATATGTTTACAGGGACATAAAATTACCGATCTATAATTTACATAATTTTTGGGGAATGTTTTATGAACATTCATTCATATATGATTAGTTTTCACTGCTTACTTAGACAATGGGTGAGTGACAACTAGATTGAGGAGTGAATCATTTACCAATCAATAGGTATATATTGGAACTGATTTCTATAACAATGATGACATTGAAAAATGAGATCCATCCCTAAACCCATCACTCTCTCCGACATTTCTGTTCTATCTATATTTTCAATTTCATTAATTATTTTTAAACTAAATTTTTTTTAAAACAACCTTTACTTCTTTCTCATATTATAGTGGAAAACAGTTTTGTGTGAAATCTTATTCAGTAGACTACATAGGGTTAAACTCAAGACTATACTTATGTCATATAAAATATTTTTTTCACACCCCTTGAGAGGCTTGTGTCTGAATAATTAATTTAGCATTAATGATATGTAAAATAGGTTCCCAAAAATTGTAAATAGAATGGTCATATTTGGGGATACCATGAATAATAAATATATTATCAGAATATTACCTCAAGCTCACCGAAAAGATGAAACCCAATGAATGTTTCTGTTGAAGAGAAGAAGTTCTTCACTGAGTATTAAATAGATGAGCTGATAGGACAACTTGTGTAATACAAGCTAGAAATGAAGAATGAAAATTCTCATGATCATGGTAAAAAGGAAAGGTATATAATTTAAATATAAATTAAATTTTATTCCTAATTCATATTATTTTGAATTACAAAAATGTGGAAAGGATGAAATTTAAAATTTCACCAATGGAGGCTATAAATATAGGAATGTAAAGATAATATTCCTTAAGAATGCACAAATTGATAATAAAATGGATAATATAAATGGATGTGAAAGAGGACAAAATAGTAAGTATGATTTTTATGAATTAACATGATATGAGTTCGGGAAAGGGTGACATATAAAATCATCCTATAAAAAATCTAACCAAGAAGGAAAAAAGAGAGAAATATATGAATTATCTAAAATATTCATATAATATATGATGGATCTGTACAGAAGATTTAGACACTATTAGTGATGGTTCTAATATTGAAAAACCATTATCCAATATTTTATTTATGGAAACGACAAATAATTAGGAAAATAATGATTTTGATCACTACTCTAGTTAGGATTCTGATTTTGAAAAATATGTTTATAAATTAACTAAAAAATGAAAAGAATCAAAGTAATATTTTTAGAATGGATGAACTATAAAATGAACTGAAAAAAAAATTTATATTAGAAAAAGGTTACAAAATTTGAATTAATTATGTTTAAAGTGTGAATCAAATATTGAATGATTTTATGTAAAAAAAAATTGAAGATCAAGATAGGGGAAATATATAAGTTTGTGATGATTTATATAAAGCTAATGAATAATATACGAATCTTAAACATGAAAATAATAAACTTAAAATAAAATATCATTTTCAATTGTAAAAATATATGATTCCAATAAGGTTATTCAAAAACAGAATGAAAATATGAAAACGAAAATAAATAAATTGAAGAAAAACAATCTATTTTTTCATGGAAACAATAAATTTGATAAGATAATGGTTCTCAGTAATCCCAATAAAGATAAAATAGGATTTTCTTATAATATATACATTCCTAATATGTTAATAACTAAATTCGTTAAAATTAATAAAGGTAATGTCTCAAATTTTACATGTTTTAGATGTAATTTGAAAGGGAATTATAAAACCAACTATTTTTTATGATTCACTCAATCATTAGTCCATAATTTGACTTTTATATATAAGAATATTTCTTTTATATTACCTTATATTAAAATTATTAAATTATTATGGGTGCCTAAATGTTTTATTACTAATCATGTTTTATCCAAAGTATCTTGGGTACCAAAACAACTATATTTTTACACCTTTTTATGGGAAACCTTTTTAAAGAGTTATATAGCTGCATTGTGTGAACACATGTTCTAGAACTTCCAAATTTTAAATTGTGTATGTATTTTGTGAGGGATTCATATCTAAAGGATAAAAAGAAAAAAGTTTATTTTAGATCTTCCAATAATTTGAACACAACTAAATGTTTAATGATGCTTTATCCTGATTTATTTAGACCCTTGGGAATTTCTAGATAAGGTAATAGAATTTTATTTGTTATAATTATAAATCCATTTATTGCATTAACATGTACAATTTAACAATTTTGAATCTATATTTTGTTCTATAAAACTAGTTTTGAATATTTTTTCTAATCATGCCTATGTTTTAGATTATTTGCATTTTCTAATATTTATGATTATTTGAGTGTTTCAAATAGGATAAATTATATGTATAATGAACTTAATTGTTTTCATAAACTTATGTAATATTATACATAATTTATAATATCATTTATTATTACATTTTAATTTTACGATATTAGGAATGAACCCTTACTTTTGTTTGAATATGGTTTAGTATGTAAACATGTTGTAATTTACCGAGTCTATCATTTTAGTTTTATATATTATAATTATATTTTTATATTTCATTTAAATTTTTTTAATGTCAATATATAAAAAATCATGAATTTATAGGGAGTTACCCCTCATTTCTCAAATTTATTAATTCTGGTATATATGTTGTGAATCATAATTCAAATAGCAGTAACTTACAGATTTTTAATTTGATTAAACCATTTGAATTATTTTTCTACAAATGATTTAAATTTTAAGTAGGAATTTATGTTATATTTAGTAAATATATGAAATATGATTTTACAATTTAGTATTGTGATGTTTTTATTTATTAAATAGTCAACCACCTAATAATTTTAATGTTTTCTTCTTATAGATGTTACATGAAATACATTTTAAAACACTCCTCATTCAAGGAATTATTCTATAAATTCTAAATATATTTTATGAATTAAAATTTTGTTCATCAAATCTTATTATTGAAATCAGTTTGAAATTCTAGATTGATTCAAATTGTATATTTCTTCATAAATTGATTATATTTTATAAAAAGTAATTTTTTTTGTAATTCAAATTAAGAGAAATTTATTAAATTTATTAAATTATTTTATTCTATAAATACACTTTTATAAAATATAAACATTGGTATGTGTAAAATTTTCATCGACATTAAAATTTGAATTTTTTAAATTAATGTAATAGTTTATTTACGATACTTTTTCATGCTAACCTTAGAAAGTGTTGTGATGATTTTAGCTTTTGAAGAAAATTTCCAAATCATTTATTTCTGGTAATAAAATGTAAGTATGATATTGATTTATTTATTTTCAATATATGTTTTTTATCACGTGACATCATATTAAATGACTTTATTTTTTCAATTACTATAATAATGTTCTAAACTCTTCATATATTTTATAATTTATAGAATAAATTGAATGTCATTTAATTTTATTAATATGATAACAACAATTATTATTAACTTTTCAATAGTAATGGAACTAATTCATTGTTTTTGTAAAAATTCTTAATCTATACATTTTTTGGGTATTTGTAAATATTTATTTGGAAAAAAAATTAAGGATTTTTAAAAATTAAAATATATGTTTTGAAGATTTAGTTTTCAAAAGTGTGCTAATTTTTTTTTCTTAGATCTGTTCATAGAAATTCATAAATTCAATGGGATTTATCCACTTCTTGCCTGAAAATATTGTTTTTTATAATATTTTTATTTGAATATTATTTTATATTTGAAATAAATTTAATAAATAGGGAGAATTGTTTTGATTTATTAGAGCGAAAAAATTTTGTTTTAGTATTACAATTTACAAAAGGGGAATATTTTTTAGATTAGGATTTTATCTATTATATATTTTTCATTATTTTATTAAATTAAAATATCTTCATTTAAGAAATTGTAATTTTTATTTTACTATTTTATTATTTTATTTTATTTTTTAAAATCGTCTGAAAATATATAATTTTATTTAATTCTTAATAATTTCTAAATAATTATTTTTATAAAAAAATATTTATTAAAAAACAAATTTTAACTATTAAATAGAGTTCTAGTATCAAAATATTATAAGTTTTTGCTTTTAAATTTTCTATAAAGTGTTTCTTTTTTAAAAATTTGGTATTTTAATTTCTTTATATTATATTTTTTTATTATTTTTTAAAAAATCATGTTAAATTTTTTAAAAAAGTATATTTATATATATTTACGTGTAAATATATTACAGTATATATATATATTGTTATACTGTTTATTTTATCTTACATCTCTACATGTGAAGCTTCTCCCAACCATGGAAACAGAACAACAACTCATCACCTCCTTGCATCATGCTCCTCAGTATCGAGACCCTCTTTTTTGGTATCCTTCATCACAAAACTACATCTGGACATGATCATTTGGAAATAGATATTAATTTCCATTATACAACAGTATGACAACAGAAGAGCTCTTTCACCTATCTATGGAAATGCACACTCCATAATCCCAACCTATGTAAAGCATCTCTAACTAGGTTCTAAAAGCATCATCCTCACCACATATGTGATGCTGGAACTAGCTCTATTTAATGAAAAATTTATTCGTAACTCTATATATATCTTTGTATAAGAAGCACATCATTTTATTAACCGACTTCCCTATCCACATTCATCTCCACATCTTCCTTGTTTCATTTCATGAAAGTGCATCGCGCACCACCTTCAGGTTGTCATCCTCATGCATCACCACACGAGAACTCTTATTCTTGTAGTGGATAATCTACACTGCTCAATTCTTGACCATATTGAACAAAAAATAGAGAATCATATTCATATTTTCTAGTTCATTGTCATATAATATATTGCATAATGATTTTTTGTGGTGTTTTTTGATGGTTTTAGGGGAAGTGGAAGTATGCAGAAGTTGCAATATATTAATATTTCATTTAATAATAATTATTCATAACCATGAATGAGGTTATTTTATGTAATATTTTTAATTAATTTATTTAGTATATGATGAAATAAATACAGGAGTTTAGAAACATTATTTTTTGGTAAATTTTGATCATCTGAAGAGACCATATCATATTATCTTCATTGGGCAATGTGGATCTAAGGATAGATCCCACTAATAGTGATCAAATCATACTTTTATGATCTCTAGGAAACAACACATGATCTTTTGGTGCTATGATGACATGTCTAATGTCTTTTTTTTCATTATTTATTGCTCATTATTCAGTCATTAAAAAATTAGTCTTGTACTTCTTATTCTTAATAGGGAGATAGGGGTAGTTTAAAGTGTATTCATTGTGCACAAAAATTCACTATTATAAATTTTTGGATACTCTACACAATATAAATTCCAATCTATTTATAGAGTTAGGATTTAGGATATAATATTATCTAATTACATATCAGTAATTAAATAACATTTATTAGTTTAAATAACCCAAATTCCAAATAATAATAATTATATTATTATTATTTTGGGGTGTGTATCAACTTGAACAATATAAAATATTAGGTAATATAATTGTTAATTAATATTTTTCATTGGACTCAGTCTTGGACCATTTGAACTCCTATAGAATTTATAGTATAACAAATTAAATATTTTATTCATAAATATATATATTTTTCATAATCTAATAAACTAATATTTATTAATATATTCAAAAATTAAAATAAATATTTTACTCACAAGACGATGAGTAAATATTTATTTAATATATGTGATCAATATTACATGAATAAAAATATTACTCAGGAATGGGAATATTATTTACTTCATTAATTAAAATTAAATAAAATTTAATCAAGATCATCATAATCACATATTTTGTGACCCTATAAGATTATTTCTTGTTGTAATTATATGGACTTACCTATTTTCAAATATTAATATCTATAAACGAGTCAAGGAACCTATGAGAAATAACTTAATGTCTCCACCTCAACAACCACATATGAATGTTCACTATGAAATTAAATCCCAATATTATAATATCTGATCAATCAAGATTCACATCTATGTCACAAACCAATATGATCAATATGTCTTTCTTTAACTATATGAAATTATCATTTTTTTACTCTATTGTCATAGTATTTAATGAAACGGTTCAATTCCAATTAAAATCCTAATATATTAGCTTACATAATGATGGAAGGAACAACTCCTTCCTCGACCTATTCATTAATGATTGTCACTGATGATGCACCCAATGTATCAATCTTCACCATGAAATATTATCATCATGGATTATGAAATACATCCATGTACATGTATTGTAACAAAAATTAATAATAATCTTAATGTCTAAGGACCATCACACATGCTCATATATACGAATAATCAATGACAAAAAAACATGATTACTTCTTACTAGCGTGTCTATTCTCATAATCAACTGTCATGGATATTACAATGTGAAAACATCACAAGAATAAGGCTCATCTTCTTGCATGTACTCACACATAATAGTATATGTAAAATGTGTCCCATTATAGTATGTAATCCAACAATAGAACATTTTTTGAGAATATCATCATACCATTCAAGAATCCCTTCATAGAGGGGAACTGATATGACCATATCAATGCAACGTATAATCATGGAAATTATAATATTAGACTAAAGCATAAAAAATAAATTATAATAATAAGTTTTTTTAATATCCAATACATCAAATATACATGTTACAAAAGTGAAAAATAGTTGGTCCTAAGATACCAACTCAAATAAACTATCACTTGGACTAGAGATAACTATCTACGACCTACAGTTCGCTATTCCTAAAATTATATTGTTGTTTCTATTGAGTTATGGATTTAGTCAAGGGGTCTTCCATGTTCTCATCTATGGAAATACAACTCACTACCACTTTACCGATCTAATAAAAATCATGCAATAGATGAAACTTACGAAGTATGTGTTTTGTCCACTAATGTGACCTTATATCTTTTTCACAATCTAATAATATATTTTTATCAAAATAAATCATGATATGTTCTTTACTACTAGATACTACATCATGCTCTTGGATTAATTTTCGCATCCATACTAATTGTTTATCTACCATAGATGTTGGAATATAATCAGACTCTTTTATAGAATCTGAAACCAAAACCTTCACTGTGATCTTCTAGCATACAAAACCTATATTCTATGTGAATATATACCCTATTTGTGACTTCATATCAACTTGATCAGTTTTGAAACTTGTATCTTTACATCATCTAATTTCTAGTTACCCGTCTCATCCAAAAAAATAACATATCTTTAGTAAAACTCAGATACTTATGGATAGCATCTACTTCTATCCATTAGTGGGCACCATGATCAGCTTGATATCATCTTACAATAATTAATGTTTTGGTGACATATAGCCTAGTTCATAGCATATCATACATGATTGAACCAATATTTGATGTGTAAGAAATCATTTTCGTTATGTTTATTTCCACATGACTATAATGACACATTTTCCTGGAAAAGTGAATTCTTTATGACACTATATGAAATCCCCTATTGGATTTTTCCGAACTGAATCTATTTACTATCTTATGAATATACATACTTTGAATTTGGTTGACAAACCACTTGGAACTATGACAATGGATCATGAACACTAGAATATGTGATGCCTCACCCAAGTCCTTTATGGAGAAGAATATATTTTACTATGCCTTAACAAACTATAGGATTATAATTTCATTTCCAATGAGTAATATTTCAACAACATTTACTATAAATAAAATGACTACACTTCAACATAGCCTCTTTAAAAAACATGGCACATATTTGTTCTTTATAGAACCAAATTATGTTATGTACTCATCAAAATGAATGTTCAGTCACACTGATACCTAATTTATTCCATAAATGACTCATTGAAACATCCATACCCTGTTGGAATCCTTTAGAGTCACAAAACCTTTAGGATATGTCATATAGAAATTTCCTTGAAGGTTAATTGTAAGGAAATATTTTTTACATCCATTTTCCAAATCTCATAATCATGAAAAAATACAATTGAATGTATAATTCTGATGGATTTCAACATTACAACTATTAAAGAGGTCTTTTTTAGTCACATACTTGATGCATTTAAAACCCTTCTAAAACCAGTATCTCTATATAGGTACCGACTTTTCATTCCAGGACCATTTTCTTCTTGAATACCTATTTTCAACCAATGGTATTTACAGCTACTTAAAATTCTAAAAAAATCCAGACTTGGTTTTTGTACATTGGATCAATTTTAGAATTTATGGCATCTTTCCACATGGAAACATATATTCCACTAACTACATCCTTATTGGTTAGATGATCATTATAATAAACCAATAATGATTCACTATCCTCATTGACTGCAAAACCATACTGTTATAGTTCTCAAAACTCTATATTACTCTTACACAATAATTGTTTCCCTGTAATAGTTTATTATTCCACAGGGCTCTGTGGGATTTCTTACTATGCCAACTCTTGTGTATCTTGATTTTGGACATCATTGAAGTCTTTATCTCTCCAACTATATCTTTTAGATATAAGATCCTATTCCTGTAGTATGGGATTCCTTTCAACCACAACCCATATTTATAAAGGATTATATAGGTAGTAATCCTCTATTTATGTAGAATATTTTTTAAATATACACTTTGTAACATGGGGTGAAATAATGTTACAAGGAGAGGCCATAACAAATGCTTTGCAGGCACACACGTGCAAGTAAGGCAACATAAGGTTCATACCATTGAATAATTGGTATGTTATAACACATAATGCTTTTTTCATAGTCAGTTTAGTATGTATGATGCTCTTTATAATTCATACCCCCAAACTTATAACGGAAGACTTTCATGACTGATGATTGATATCACCATGTCCAACAAGGTGTGGTTCCTCCATTCACTTACAACATTCCAATGAGGTGTATCAAGGGGAGTTTATTGAGAAAAAATACCAAACCCCCATCAACAATTGATGAATTATTAATTAATATATTTTCTATCATGGTCTAATTGATGTTTCTTAATATTATTACCAAGTTGGTAGTCCATATGATTTTTCTATTCCATGATTATATTAAAATAATCTCACTTATAACTCATTATGTATAAATATCCATATATTCAAAAATCAGTCGTAAAAGTTATAATCTATGTGTATCCACCCTTTGATTTAATAGGAAATGGTCGACACACATAGGAATGAAATAATTCAAGATTCTCTTTAGCCATTCGAATGTTCCCACTAAATGGGAATTTGTTTATTTATCCATGTAAACATATATAATAAACACCTGGTGATTTTTGTTGAAAATAATCCAAATATACATCATGAAGTAATTTAGTCAAGCACTTTTAATTTACATGAACTTTACGTTGATGCCAAAGTAGGTTGTGGTATGAGTCATGTGATGTAACTTCGTTATCAATTTCCATTATTTGTTATATGTAATTGAACACTTAAGGATTGTTATTTAAATGTGAATTACCAAAACAAATGCTATATTTATAAATTAATAGTCATTTAGTCAGTAATTTGAAAATAAATCCATCATTATAATGAATAAATATACAAATGTTGTTTTTGATAAATAAATTAACATAATAAAAACCTTTTAAAACCCTGATATTTCTGGTATACAATGTGAGGTGGTATTCCTCAATAACTACATCAGTATTTATAGCTTTGTTGGCAGCTCGAATATAAATCTATCCTTGAACAATATTTCTAAATCTAAATTTTCCTAATATTTTAATACATATATGAGAACCAAAATATATATCAAATAATCAATATTTAGAAAAGGATAAGTTTCAATCAATAACAATTGAACCTAAAACATCCCCTTTCTTATTTGGTTTGGTGTAGTTTTTCTTCTAGTGACACTTCTTTCCACATGACAAACTGGAAACATGATGTTCACTTGCCTGCCCCATGATATTCTTATTTTTTGATGGGGGTGAAAATGATTTTGGATTTAACCGCTTCACTTTCCCATTCATTTTTCTCAATATATGGTCATAAAAATTTTCACTCTTCTTATCCTTATCTACTTAGATAAGATGAGTGAGAAGATCTTTTAGAGACTTTTCAATGTAGTTCATATTAAAATTCACAACGTATCTAGAGAATATCCGGGGAAGTGATAATAGAATGTTGTATTTTCACAGTTATTTGAGGATTTTAAACACTATACCATATAAGCAATTAATTTGGTTAATGGGATTAACTATATGAGGCCCATATGAGGCACCCTATTCAATATTACTATAAAATCCTTGGAAATCTCAAAGCGTTCATGTATATCTCTCTCCTAGTAAAGACCATGAAGGTTCTTAAAAATATTATACATATCCATGTTATTATGAGACTACATCATCTCACTTGACATTGATGAAGTAATAATATATTGAACATTGAAAATATCACTCAATTATTGTTCATAGATAAATACCTCTTCAACAGTCACCTCTTTAGTAGACAGTTCTGTATTTCAGGATTCTATCATGTAAGATTTCTATTCATGGTGTAGCCCAACCCATATGAATCTAAACAATTATTGGATGCTACTTATATTTAGGAGGTTATATTTATCAAATATGTTTTGTTAGGTTATTGTGGATTATGAACTTGTCATTTTATACTACAATTAAAGTGATCACACTATTAGTACTTTTCTTGATTACAACATAAGGGTGATATAACAAATTAAATGTTTTATTGTTATATTTATTAAATATCCAACTTTTTTATCACGTCTCAATAGAAATCACTATTTAACTCAAAATTCTTAGTAACTATAAAATTATATTGAAAAGGATCGCTATAATTTTTTTTAATGATCAATAAATTGTCGAAGAAAACCATGTCAATTTAATTAGGTTGGAGGTATTACCAACTGTGGACTTGTATCTACTTTATTCATTGAGTGCATTCCCCTATCTTAAAAAACACTCATTGATTTGCTCAAAGCATGCCTCTAAATATGTATTTAATAAAATTTGTCTATTAAAATAAATTCAAATATGGTTTGGTCAATTCAAAAATCTCATCAGAACTCCCTAATAAAAGTATGTGTCTAGACATTTGTGATGTACTACACTTAGTTCGCTGGTTTCATTCCCAATAAATTAATGGAGGTAGTATTACATCATAATATATAATTGAATGATTTTACATTTAAATTCCAAAAGTTTATCTTTTTTTACCCTTTACATATCTTGTTAAAAGTTAGTGGGTGTTAAATAATTAATCAAACATGTTGGATAAAACATATAAGCATAATTCATTTACTTAATTTATGTCTTTTCACATTAATTCATTTTTTTATGTGATCAGGGACATAAATCCATAAAATAAATAATTGCATGAAAAAAATAATTATTTAATTAAATGACTCATTCATGATATTTATCCAACTGTTGATTTAATTATAAAACAATAAATATTACTTTGACCTAGTAGAAATAACCCATATTTCTAGTCTTGGAATGAGTTACAACATTCCACTTTTCCACATGTGAATCACCTGAGATGGAATCATTATCCTTCCATATTGAACCACATCTATATTCCTTGTCATTCCCAATTAATTAAAAATATATATTACCCACAAACAGGTGAGGGTAACTAAAGGATTGTTAAAATGGGATGACATAAATATCATGGGACATGTAGGTCTTATAAAATACTGGATGGTGGGATGACTAACCCGTAGTAATTTTATTTCATATTAAATAACTACAAATTCATGAAATTAATTAAATTAAAACATCCACCATATACACAGGTCATGGTCAAGAACAAAAACAATCATACATGAAATTATTATGAAAAATTAAATGTCTGTAATTCATTTCATTATTTATAATTTTATTATTTAAGACAAGAAAACTTTCACTAATTGATTAATTTATTTTTAATTTAATGGTCTTCTAATTTTATTCGGATATACCTATCATTTATGGAATTAGAGGAAAATAAATGGTAGAACCAATAATAACATATTAATTATAATAAATTAATTTATATTTTAAAATTCATTAAACCCATTATTTAGTTTTCAAAAATACAATTGTGTTTCAATCAATAAAATATGGTTTTAATGCATCAATTTTCAAATTTTATATAATTTTAATTTTTTCCATTAATGGGAGACTAAGAAATGTTTATATCCATCTACACTCAATGAACCTCAGTTGTAGTATATCCATGTCACACACTCGGGGCTTCAATGTGTTAACTTATCCAGAATACATAGTGTGTACATACGAGCTACACACCCCTTATATGCTTTCTATTTTCTGGTTTGGCATGTTCAACACATGGGGTGAAATAAAATAACCACATGGAATTAGTATCATTTTGAATATAGATACAATGTGTATGTTTATACGACATGACCTCCAAATGTATGATGTGTAATTGAGTTTTACCAGCCAATGATTTGAAACTTCTTTATGGAGTCTCTTGTCATTCTTAATTTTTTTTAAACTAGTAAGAAAATGAAATATTGAACGAAAATAATTAATATGCTGAGAAAATGTTAATTCTAATCATATTAAATAATGAATAATGTGAAATGAAAACCTTTCCAGAATTATTCATAGACCAACATTGAAATAAATAATTATAAATTTAACTGTGATCGATTTGATATAACTTGATGGTTTCGGGTGTAGCAGAAGCATGTAGAGGTGGGTGTTATATTAAAATGTCTTTTAATAATAATTACATGAAACCAGGAGCGAGGATCTTGAAAATACAATTTATAAATAATTTATATAATATTTGAATAAATTAATACCAAATATTACAAACCTTCTTAATTTTTGAATAATGATCATCCAAAAAAGGCCATTTTAGATTATATTTATTTTAATGTTAGGATATAAGGGTAGAATCCTACTAGAGGTGTTCTATACAGACTCATATGATCCTTGAGCTATACTTCTCAATCTATGGGTTCTAATGCAGTGTGTCTAATGTTTTTCATTGTCCATTCTTGATAACTCAGTATTCAGCCTTGATGAAATCTATCTTGTACTTCTCATTATTGAGAGGGAGAGGGAAGGATGAGTTGAGAGAAAATTCATTGTGCACAAATATTCTATTTTCTAAAATTTTGTAAAACACTACAAAATAGACATAGCCATATATTCATTGATTTAGGATTTATGTTATCATATTTTTTTAATTTCATATCGACCACTAAATAACATTTATGACTTTTTGTAAACCTTATTCTACATAAAAATATATATGTAATTATTATTTCATGTCATGTGCCAACTTGAATAATAACAAAATTATGCAATGGTCTTGTTAAATAATATTTGTCCTCAAAATTAGTCTAGATCCATTTGTATTCCTCTATAATTTACTAAACAACTGAGGTAATATTTTATTCAAAATTAATGATTTAATTCAAAATCTACTGAATAATTATTTAAGAAAACATTAAATATATAAATTAAATATTTTATTTAAAAGATGATGAATAAATATTTATTTCATTTGTGCAGTCGATATAACATGAATAAAATTATTCCTCAAACGTGAGAATACAATTTATTCCATTAATTAATCTAAAATATAATTTAATTGAGATAAACAGAAACACTTAGTGTGTGACCCACTTGGATTATTTATCTTGAAATTTGGAGGGCTAGGTTATATTCCATGATTACTATCGAATAAAGGGTCAAGGATCCCAAGAGAAATAACATAATGTTTCAACATCGAAAACTACATACAAACACACACTATATAATATTATACCTTAGTCAATATATCTCATCAATCATGTTTATCATCCATGTCAACAAACTATATGCTCGATATGTCATTATTTAAATATATGAAATAAACATTTTGTTTCACCATGGAAAGAGAATTTAATGTGTTAGTTATTTTCAAAGAAAGGGGATTAGAAATTATCATCCATAAAGATGGGAGGGAAAAATAAATCCTTGAATAATTCATTAATGACATATAACTCGTGTCCCTCCCAACATATCAAACTTCACCATGAACTATTATCATCATTGTTTACCGTGTACATATATGTACTAGAGTTGTAACATATAATACAAATAATTATAAAGTATAAGGGAAATCACACATGCTCATAGAAAGAAAAAACCAATGAAACCAAAACATGAATTCTTTTACTAGTAGGTATATTCTTATAATCTCCCATTTTGAAGTAGACAATGTGAAAAATTCCTGAGAAGAAGCCTTATATGCTTATGAGTACACATAACAGACTGTATATGTCCTATGTTTCCCACTGTAGTATGATATCCAACTACAAAACATTATTTGAGAATATTGTCACAGCACATCAAGGTTCTCATCCTACCAGGGAACTACTATGACCATATTATTGAAACATTTACCCTATAAAAATATTACATTAGAGTTATGAATATTAATAAAATATGTAATAATTATTTTTATTAATGTTCAATATATCGAATATACATGTCATGAAAGTAAAAGCATTTGGTTCTAGGTCACCGACTCCAATAGTTTCTATTAAACTTATCATGAAGCAGTTTAATAAAATTTCAATGTTACAACATATCATGGTTTTTTCAAGTGATTTTGTTCCTACATTATTACTTCCATGATAGTTCTTAAAAACCTAGAAAAGGAAGGATATCTAATATGGAATCATTTCACTATATATCATGCATCTAAATTAAACATACCATAGAAAGAGCATCCAGTGGATCCAACAATGATTCATTTACCACATGATAAAATACTGACATTGAGGTGTAAAAAATGCGACCATTATTGTTCACTTCTAGTTAACATGACAAAAATTAAAAAACATTAGAAATTTTTTCCTACCATGATATATTGTAAGAGCTTCAATAAATAATCAAAATACCTACCATTAGTTTTATTTTTTATTCCTACAGTGAATGTTATTTTTTTACTTACCACGAGTTATTTTTTCCACATGTCATGAAATAATTTTTATAATTACCTTGAAGAAAATTACTTTTATCAAAACACATAATATAATGACCCTACATGGTATTTATTCTGAACATGCATGGTAATAATACTGATTGAATGACTAATACAGCACACCGTCAACATATTACATTGCATAATTTCTAAATAATATTAGTCTTCCAAAATACACTTTTTAATGTTGTTTTTATATTTTGAAGAACTATAAGTGAAATAAAATATTTTTATCATGATAATGATTTTTTCAATAGTTATATACTATGATAATTATCAAAAATAATTTATTGAAGAAAACATAGCAAAAATTACTATAGATATAATAATTTTCATAATAATTATCTCATGGTTTATTTTATGAATCTTTTGAATTATCAAATTACTATAAGATTTTTTTAATTTTTTTATTTATTTATCCATTTAATGAGATTATCCATGATCATTTGAGTTAATGGCTCACAATTATCCCTTGCGATGTGAATCATTGAATGAAATATAATAATCGTGAAAATGTTTATTCAATAAGAATGTCGATAATGATTGAGTCAATTATTATGGGAGAAAACTACAATGATCATTCGAGAATTGAGAAGTGCTAAAAATTTATTACGACCACTATTGAATTGATTCCATCATGAAAGACTTCATCATTTTGATCATACAATACTAAAGTGATCAAATATCATAAGTGTCATTGATTTTAATCATCATCATCTAGATTTTAATTAATTATTTTTAGTTTTCACTATTGTATTAATTTTTATCCTTTATTTATTATCTAGATATTTTTTAGTATTTTCCAATAAAAAATATTTATAAAAGGATATTTCTTCCATATTAAAATAAGGCTAGGTTGTGAATCATATAAAAAAGTTTGGGGGGTTGTGACTCCTGTTAAAAGTCAGTTAGGTTAATACCACCATGTTTGAAAAAGGCATGTATGTTGTACCTGGGTTATCACTCCCAAAAAAGAGAGAGTAATAAGTTAATTCCAAACTTATTGCTGAGTAGATAATTTTGATTACTAATCTAGAATCTTAGTAATCTGAACCATTATAAAAAAAACACGTGTTATTTGTTTTCAAATCCACTGAACAATTAAAACTTTTAATCACTATGATAAATACTATTGATTATAATAATTTCAAAATAACTATTCATCCACCCTAGTTTATTTTTCTATATACTGAGACCCATCATAATTTTAATATAATTTTCCATCCTGTAGAAAATTTAAACTACTCTTTTTCTTACTTGTTGACAACCACCACCATGAAGTGATGCCTATCTATATTCACCACCACCACAAATTGCTAGTTTTTATGATTGATTTAATTAATATATATGATATTCATGATATAAATATTATTATAGAAATATAATATTTTACATAACTTCAAAACCTTGCATCTATTAAAAAATGATAATGTTTCTTGTGGGTACAAGTGGAATACCACCTTAATGAAGTGATGTTATTCATATTTCATATACACCAATTATAATAGTTTCTAATGTATTTTCAATATATAAACATAATAATTATATTATTATTAATATCTTGTAGATGATGGAATAATGTTCCCATTGTGAATGGTAAACCTTTCTATGTTGTTTTGGGATTATAAACAAACTTCCCTAAATGTCCAACATGAACATAATCAACTTTGAAAATGTATCATATGAGGTAAAAAAAGAAATAAATAAGTGATTACTTTTATAAAACTAGTGGTAATGTACAAACATGGAAACATATAATCGATGTAATAGATTTGTTATCTCAAATCCCTTGTATTGAGATATACATAATTGTCACCACATGTTTTCTTATATTTGTTGTACAAATATCTATATGAATGTAATTTATCCTTAATTTACTACATTTCATGTTTCAATAAAAACCATTTAATTTTATCATATTCAAAATTCATTTTTTCATATGTTTCAAATGTATTTCATGATTTTTTTTAAAACCATATTTTAAATGTTTAGATATTTAATTCTTATTTTCCTTTATATCAATGTCCAATAATTTTTATTTTATTTTATTAATATATTGAAATTTATGATCAATTAAATTCTAAAAAATGTTTGAGTTTCTTTATTATCATTTTATAAGAATTATTATTAGTATTTTCTAAATGTGTTCTTTTTGAAAAATTTATAAGAGATTTAAATGAATACTTTTATTAACTTATAAGACATGACCATATATTCTTTCAATCATAACAATAATTATTTTAGAATATTTAACTATTTTAATTCATCTTTTTTTCAAAACATATATTATTTTATGTTCTTAGTACTATAAAATAATCGTATATTGATGGTTTGGAACCATGAGTATTTCCCACAAAACTGTGGGAGGTAAAGGATTCAATATATATCTGAGCTATAACCATAATTAAAAAACTTTTATACCCATGGTTATGAACCATGGGAATAGGTGTATTGGAAATTTTCTATCATTTCAATGACACTATATCCATATTTCTCAAACTATTTCTATAGGATTAAAAAAACCCCGTAGCCGAATTCGAACCCTCTAAAGCCTCTTCCTAACTGAAGTGTCTAACCAGTACCCCATATAAGGTTATGTGTATATAAATATATGTTTACTTATATATATTTTTTTATAAAATGTGGATATAGGTTGGAAACTATCGGTATAGGTTTTCTAATTGAATGTTTTTGTTGCCGTGAAAAAATTTTCCATGTCCTTACATGACAAAAATTGTACCCACAGTTTTAAAAAACAGTGGTTATAGGTTTTAAACCAAAATATATACCGATGGTCTTGGTAAAATTGTGGTTATAGGTTGTACCTATTACCATTTGTTTTGATTTGTGGGTATAGGTCTTATATTGAATCATATACCCACAATTTATCAGTAACTGTGGGTATAGGTCCCCTTATGCCTAAAATTATTGAAAAACCATGGTTATAGGTTGTGATTCTAAACCAATACCCACAATTAACAAATTACATGGTTATAAGTTCAGTCCCAATTCATGTACCGACTGTTTTTAGAAACCATGGGTATAGGTGTGCCCTATACCCATGGTTTTATCCAAAACCATGTGTATATGGCCATTTTCTAGTGGTGTCACCTAATAATAGTTTTTTATAAGGATTTTAAAATAAAATTGAATCTTTATCCATAAATATATTATATGAGGAAATGAATTTATCTACATATGGTTCCAAAAAATATTTTATATGTTCTTATGATAGAAATGCATGTTTCCAATTGTAATACACGTGTTATTGTTCTTCAAAAATTTATATAATGATGAGTGATCTCTAAGAATATTTAATGATAGTTGTTTTATATATAGCTCACTAATTCATAAGGTAATGTAGTATATTTTACAAGTGACATATTACTCCTAATAGAAGTGGAAACTATCCAATTTTATGATGTAATTATAATAGTATTTGTGAGTCTAAATATTAGAAACAATACCAATCTACTAACATGAATTCTCATTGATTGGTAAATATTTTTTATTAAAAAATATATATTTCACTAGGTGACCAAACAAACTTATTTTTTAATAATATTTATAACCCATTTTAAGAGTGAAATGTTTGTTTTTCAAAAAAAGAGTTTTCATGGGTTCACATGTTTTCTAAGAGGCCCTATTATTCTAGTTTATGAAATATTTTATGAACAACAATTTTAAAAAATATTCATGTTTTACTAAAATAATAATTGAGTTAAAATATTATCACAAAATAAAGAACGTATCTTATGGATTACATAAATTGAAAAAGGAAAAATAATTTACTTTTTATATCCCTTATTGATATATTTTTCTCATCAGAGGTTTTGAATTTTTTTTAATAGAGACTAAATATGTGTATGGAACATATCAATGTTAACTGTGACATGTATGGATTGAATAAAAAAATTAATGAAAAAGAGTTTAAATTTCAGAATCCTATTTTTGTGAACAAAATGGATATTGAGTTGAAGTGAACACATTTTTTTAAATGGTTATTATGTAAGAGTTTTTCATAATAGTCCAAAAATATAAACCTATATGATCATGGGAACAAAATAAAATTCAATCAATTCTATTAAACTCATAATTATGGGTTTGTTAATATGTGACTACTTATATTAGAATTCAACTGAATGAAAATCAGATTTTCTAGAATTAATTTTCTAAAGCAGAAAATATATTTGATGATTTTTATGTTTCTCTTAAAATATGAAAATATAATATTTCCTTTTGAAGTACTAATTTAGGATTGTTTAAATTAAATTAAATGAGAGGATCCTTGTTTTAATTATATTGTGATTTTCAAATTATAATATTTGAAAATCAATAATGCTGATCATAATGGAGATTAAATTTGAATATTATAGAACTATTAATATGTGTTTTAAATAAGACATAAATTGATTTTAATTTAAGAATAATGATGTGAGATATATGGTATTGATGTGATATGAATCCAATGAATGAAAAGTGGATCTAAATAAGGATATGGTGTTATAGAATCAGACTTACTGTAGGTGTTTCTCTATGCTGCCATGGTCATTGGTGTGTAATATTTATATTAATATGATGAATGTATATTCATGGATTTCTATAAATATATTTTTTTATATAATGAATGGGATGATCCTATTAAAAATAAAATATAGAAGATTTATTCAATTATGTTTTGATAAATGGAAAAGGGAAGGTTACTTCGAGAATTATAGGTGAGACCAAGAGGAAATAATATAAAATTTTATTATAAAATATTAATGGAATAAAAAGTTTAATATAATGATAATCTATTCTTTTCATTAATTATATCAATAATAACTTTACATTTATTTAAACTGAGAATTTCATTAATATGAAAATAGGAGATCTTATCACGACCTGTCCCCTGAGGCCTGTGTCAGGACTACCCCAAGCCCGCCATCCATAGTCCAGAGGTTGGCGACTAGTACCAAAGATAAAAATCCCTAAAACAAGGAAGGCATTGCCTTTATAAAGTGTAAACACAGACAACAGAGTATGAGAAGGAAGTAAAACAATAAGTAAAAATATATAAAAAGGAGTGCTGAAAAGTAAAAGGGTCCAGAAATAAAAGCCCAACTATAAAGTACAAGTACAACAGAAAAACAAGTACAACTAAAGAAAAGTAAAATAGCTATAGGGACGTACTTCGGGGAATCCTACCAGAATGGTAGGTACAGATAGCCTCCACAGCTCTCCACGACCATGTGTCTCCTTCGTGTACTGTCACGCCATGTGGTCCACCTTCGGGTTCCATCCAGTGCTACTACTCTCGGCCTTAGTAAGCGATGTCCATCGTCTACAACCAACACAACAAGGTGTGGGTATAACCTATGCAGGGGTGAGTATAACGATACTCAGTAGTGAACCCAAGACCCTCAAGGTCTCACAAAATCCAACAAGGATAAACCATAAAATATGAAATGAATAGAATTTACCACTAAGGTATATGACCATACATATACCTAAGATATCAAGTAATCAATCTCAATCATGAGGTAAACACAAAAGTTACTAAATCAGATCAACAAATATTTTTAATCACATTTTTGAAACCACAACTATTAGAGAACACCTCCTTTGTAGAGTACAATTGTCCTACCACCATAAACCAAGAAATTCCCACCAAACTTGGACTGCTGAGGTACTTCTCCAGTTATGTACCGTGGGTTTGTCGCGCTCACACAGAGGCATTCCCCGCTTTGGGTCTGCCACCAACTACTAGGCACTCCCCCTAATAGCCTATAGAGGTACTCCTCCTGTCGAGTAATCATAGGTCTTATACCAACTACAAGGCCCTCCTCCACCTTTGGACTACTGCCAACTACCAGGAGATCCCCACTGGGCTAGTCGAATCACTCCAAGTCGAATTGGTAAAGCAGTCGTCAGGTTTGAGCTAGCTACTAGGTCTCCATACTCCGCTCATTCATATCCGGGAGGGTCCAATACACAAGATACAGTTCGATAATCCAAATATCATGAATTCCCACGTATAAGTATAACAATGGTCTGCCTCGTTCTACGAGTATCACACAACTGACGGCACGCCAATATGATGCCCGGTCTGTGAGTTATAAGCTATTTAGTCCTGAGGGCCCAGCTGGATTCGTGAATGATCCAACCTAAACGTATTTCAACATTACCCTAAACTCTGCTGGTGTATACTCAAAGATTTTGTTGTGCTCTAAGAAAACCAGCGCCACTTACAGTTTATCAAACAGTCATCCAATGCCAAAAATACGGCAAATTAAGTAACAGGGTCTGTAATGGGCATGGGCCCAGTCCGACCAGGTCAGACCGACTCGGCCCAACCCAGACTGCGTCGACCCGGCATGTTGGGCGGGTCTGCCTGCTTGGTTTGGCCTAGTCCCATGGGCCTAGCCTAGTAGACTGCAAGGGCTGTTCGGCCTAAAGGTCTCCACATAGGCAGCTCAGCCCAATGGATAGGGTCGGTTCGGCCAGCACCACATGGGACGCAGCTCAAGTGGGTCAGGCCGGAAAGCTGATCCATTTCACCCAGCGATGCCACGACGGATGCCACGAGCCGACTCGGGTGGTTGGTATAGCTCGGTTGGTTTGTCCGAGAGCTGGGGTGCGAGGAGGTCGTGTGGGGAACGAGCAGGCTAGTAAGGCACTGGGAAGGTCCCGGGTAGGCCTCATAGGACACAAGCAGCGTGCGGGTAGGTGGGCGGGGCGTGTGGGCAAGGAATGGGCATGCCGAGGGTTCCATAGAAGTCATAGTTAGGTAGTCGGGGTGCGCGCAACATGCAAGTAGGTTGGGGGAACGCATGCAGCATGCAGTTAGGCATACAAGGCACAGGCAGTGCACAGGATCGTTCAGAGGTGGTGCAAGATTCCGTGGGGGTGATTTGGTTCACAGAGTCTACGGGTAGTGCATCCTTTTTCATTTTCATCTCTGTTGCAACATCTTTCTTACATCTCCATTCCAAATAACAACACAAAAAGGAAAAAGGGCGGAGGATGTCATGCCATGTTTGGTTAGCCTGCACCCTCCGTGTTTAGGGAGGTATCTATTGGCTCAATAAGATAAGCATTTGATTGTTAACATGTCCGCAACAAACCATTTCTATCTAATGAAGAAGATAATAATATGTATAACATCATCAAGTAATAAACCACCGACCTTATGATTGTCGGTTGTCGTTCATTGAAGGTGTAGCGGAAATGGAACGAAGGAGTTCGCCGTTCATCACATTCATCACACACCCCCAATATCGGTCTATGTCGGCTGTGGAAGACACTCCACATAAGTAGGATTAGAGGGTGGAAGTCGATGAATTTTGTTGCTGGCATTCTTCATTGGAAGTACTTTTCTCTCAAGCTCCTCTCTTCCCAAGCTCCACCAAAAGAGAAAATTACAAACAAAGAATTATGTCCAACAAAAATAATAGATTGTCTATTATTTTAGAACGTTGGATTTAAAATTCAAAATAGAGAATTAATTAATTAACACAGCTCCCCTAATTAATGCTTGAGAGGTGGAACTAATTAAATTAAAGGGGAGTTGGCTCCATTAAGGTGGAGAAGGTCAAGGGGTTTCTCCCCATTTAATGGGGAGATGAGGAGGTTTTACCCTCTTCCATTAATAAGGGGTTATGCCTCATGTGGTCCCCAAGTCATAACCTTTCACGACAGGTTATGCTTGGGTGGGCCCCACCACCATAACCTCCCAAGGGAGGTTAAGGTGTGGTGATCCTACATCTAACTCCCATGAGGAGGTTTGAACCACCCAACATCCACATGGTGGTTAACAATAAAATTAAGTGATCTTACCTTATTTTATTACTTCACACAAAAACCCAAAAACTAATATTTATCCTCGACTCAGTGTTGTCGAAGTGAATGTATTTTTATGAAAATATCAGTGCTGCGAGTTTAATGGTTCTCTTAGATTTCAATTCCGAGCACTAGTTTAAAAGTTATAAAAACCCGCTCTTAGATTTACAAAACATACTCGAACAGAAATTTAAAAATTTATTCCGGGCACATCGGGCCTCCGAATCTAGTGCCATAAATTTTAGTCAACTCATACAAATCCCATGTATTTAAAAAAAAATCCAATGGATCTCTGGGTCTTTACATTCTCCCCACCTCGGGGATTTACGACGCCGTAAGCTACAGCTGGAACTAAGGGAAAAAATGGGGGTACTGAGAACACATCTAATCCTCCCACTCCAATTCTCTATCCTGGAGGTTCTCATGATACCAGTAAATACATATTGGAGGTATCAACCGTCCATGTAGGACCAGCTCAAATCAATCCTCAATCTCTAGAAGAACCTCCATGAAAGTTGCCTCGTCATCGATGCCCAACTCACCATGGTCGATTATGTGAGTAGGGTTGTGCATGTATCTCATTAGTTGATATACGTGGTAGACATCATGCACCCATTGCAACTGAGGAGGAAGAGCTAAGAGGTATTCCAACTCACCAACTTTGTTGGGGACCTAAAAAGGTCTGATGAATCATGGAAATAACATGATGCCTCAACCAAATCTATGTAGGCCTCATCTAGGTGAGACCCATAGAAATACACGGTCGCCATCCTCGAAATCAAGATGCCTTTGTCCCCTATTAGCATAGGACTTCTGCCTGCTCTGTACGATCTTCATCTGTTTTTTGGTGATATGCACCTTCTATGTGGTAGCTCGTACCATCTCTGGTCCCACTGGTGCTAACTCCCCTGGGTCTGTCCACCACAAGGGTTAACTACAAGGTTGCTCGTACAATGCCTCAAAAGGTGCCATCTTTATAGAGAAGTGATAGCTATTGTTTTAGGAAAACTCCACCTAAGGTTAGTGATCCTCCCATCTATGACTTAAGTAGAGTATAGAAGAATGTAGCATGTCCTCGAGGGTCTGAATGGTCCGCTCAGTCTGACCATATGCTTGAGGATATAAGGCAGTGCTCAAGATAAGCTGTGTCCTAAAAGACACCTGTAACCCCTTCCATATGTGGGAAGTAAATCATGATTCATGATTGGAGACAATAGAAGAAGTTACTCCAAGTAGCTTCACAATCTCCTGTACATATAGGCATTCCAAGCACTCTACTAAACCCTACTATTTGATTGGTAGGAAGTGGACCGACTTGGTGAGTCAGTCGATCATCTCCCAAATCACATCATGAACCCTGGATGTACGTGGAAGACCTGTCATGAAGTCCATGGATATCTCATCCCACTTCCCATCTAGGACCTCTAAACGTTGTACCAAGCCTGTTGGTACCTGGTGCTCCACCATCAACATCTGACCAGTGAGGCATCTGGAGCCAAACTCTACTACTGCCTTCTTCATACTTGGCCACTAGTGTTGTTGCCGAAGGTCCGGGTACATCTTCACCAATCATGGATATACCACTATAGGGGTTGTGTGGAACTTCGTCAACACTTCCTCATGAAGTGATACTGGTACCCAGGTACGTCCTTAAAAGAGGATGACAAGCTCCCCACCTTCAGAAACTCCATCAGGTGCCTTCCCTATGGATATATAAGAATGTTGTGTCTCGAAGTCAGCGTCCCCATGTTGTGACTCTCTAACTCGCTGAAGGAGTTGGGGAGTGACTATAAGATACTGAAGGAAGGATGATCCATCTATATCCACAAAGGATATCAATAAGGTAGCCAGCTGCTCTGTCGCCTCGCCTAGCCGATGTATACCAGTTCTCCTACTGAGTGCATCTGCAACAATGCTCCCCTTGCCAAGAGTACAGATTATCACGAAATCATTGTCCTCTAGGAACTCAAGCCAACACCGTTATCTCAGGATCAGGTTATTCTAAGGGAAGATATACTTGAGACTCTTGTGATAAAAGTACATGGAAAAATGTTCACCCATTAGATAGCGTCGCCACATCGTAATGGAGAAGACAACTGCTGCTAACTATAGGTTTTGGGTAGTGTAGTTCTACTCGTGTCGCATCAACTGCCAAGAACCATACGTGATCACTTCTCTCTCCTGCATCAGGACACACCTGAGTCTTTTCCTTGATGTGTCATAGTAAACAACGTGCCCTATGCCTTTCTCTATAAGTCTCAATATGGGGGCACTAGTCAGCCTCTTCCTCAGCTCATTGAAGCTCTACTAGAATCTCTCCGACCACACAAATGGTTTCCCCTTATTCGTCAAGGATGATAGTGGTGATACATCTCTGTATAATTTTGGTACAAACCTCCGGTAGTAAACAGCAAAACCAAAGAAACTCCATAACTCCATCACACACCTGGGTGGCTCACAAGAAAGTACCACCTCAATCATTAATGGATCCATAACAACTCCAGCCTCCAAGATGACATGCCTCAAAAAGTGAACCTCTCAGATCCAGAACTGGAAATTACAGAGCTCATCATCAAGATGGTGTTCTTGGAGTGTGTCCAGTACTACCCACAAATTGTAGGCATGCTCCTTTTCAGTAGTCGAGTAGATCAGAATGTCATTGATGATGACTATGAAAAAGCGATTGAGGTATAGCTAGAAGATCATGTTCTTGAGTCCCATGAACACTGTTGGAGTGTTGGTTATGCCAAAAGGATTAACCAATAATTCTTAGTGGCCATACCAATATCTGAAGGCCACCTTCTGCACATCATCGTCTCAAACCCTGAGCTGGTGATAACCTAATCTAAGGTCTATCTTCGAGAACCATTGTGCACCCTTCATCTGATCAAAGAGGTCATCAATCCTCATTAGTGGGTGCATGTTCTTCACGGTCACCTAGTTTCAGGTGATGGTTGTCGACACAAAGCCTCATTCTCTTATCCACCTTCTTGGTGAACAGAATCGGGGCTGCCCAGGGAGAAACACTAGGCCAGATGAATCCCTTCCCCCGCCAGCCCTCCAACTATACCTGCAGCTCACGAAGGGTAGTGGGAGCCATCTGATTTGTTGGTGTAGATATCGGTGTCATCCTAGGGTAAAAGTCAATGTAGAAGTCCACATTTCTACAAATAGGTAGTCCTAGAACATCTTAAGGGAAAAACTGCGTACTGGTCCACCAGTAAAAGATAGCTCGGACACTCCACATCAACTGCTCCAAGGGTAAGGCAGGCCAACTGATGAGTGATTGGATGCACCCTCCTCTGAGTAAGTTCATCCTGTACAGAAAAGGCTCCCTTTTCACCGGTGTTGTTGAACCTGGATCCATTCATGCATATACAACACACTTTGTGCCTAATATAGTCAATATGAGCAGGGTCTTTAGATAACCAGTCCATACCCAAGATGATGTCGTAAGACCTCGACGCTGCTGTGAGTAGATCCCAGCCCAAACTCTCAGCTCCTAGAGTAAGCTCACATTGCAGGCACCAGTGCATAATCATTGAGTCTTCTCTCATAGAATCTTCTAGCCATATGGATTGAGACAACAATTCTGTCAGAATCTCCGAGCTCCAAACAAGGGAAGTGGAAATGAAAGAGTGACTAAAACCTATGTCTATAAGAACTGCAACTATGGTAGAGTAGACATAGATCATACCCAGAATTATCTCCGCAGTGCCATGACCATAATATTATGCTACAAGGAGCTGAGCTCTACCATGTCCACCTACTCTCTGCGGTCGGGGTGGACCTCCTGGTGGTGGTGGCTGTAACACCTCAAATCGTCGCCCATTGCCTGCTACACGACCATCTCCTCTGCCATGTCTGCCTTCTCCATGTGGACTGCATCGATAAAATCTATGTATCTGCCTAGGCGGTCCTTCGACTGTCTGTTGATCATCTGAACGGCAGGTCAGACAGTCATGACCCATGTGACCATGCTTTCCGCATGAGTATCAATGTCCGCTCCTGGCATGTCTGGATCTCTCTCCACTCTACGTGGCCCACACAACTGATCCTGAGTCGTGCGGTCATCGACCTGTAGGTCTAGTCCTCGTGGACATCTACGAAATCTGCCTACTACTAGATGCAGAAGACTCCACTGCATGTCGACTAGTGGAGGGTCTCCCTGCTGGAGACTACTTAACAAAGAAGCTCTCCACTAAGAGGGATCGCTCCAACACCCATACCTGCATCTAGATGCTGAGGGAGATCATCAAATCCCTGATCTCTCACATGAGTCCCTATTCGAAGGTATGTGCCCTGAAGAATACGTCACGTACCATATCAGTGGAGTAGCGTGAGAGGTCTATGAACCTCACTGAGTACTTAGCTACAATCATGATGCCCAGCTGCAGATAAATTATCTCCTGTATATGCCCTGTATGGAGAGTGGCTGGTACAAACTCCTCCCAAAACATGATATTGAAGTATGCCCAGAGTATTGTCACCTTATCATTCACCTAGAGCATTAGGCTCTACCATCTGCCTGCTTTGTCCTATGGAAGGATGGAAACAAGAATCACCATAAAGTCTACTGGTGTCCCTACAGTCGTAAAACTCTCACCACAGCCTCCAGCCAATCCTCAAATACATATGGGTCCATCTCTCCCCTGATCCAGGGTGGCCTCTGGTGCTGGAACTTGTGGAACGCGCTCAAAAAACATGCATCTTCTTCTACTGGGGCTGGAGGCATTGGTGGCCCAACGGGGAGTGGTAATGCTAGGGACTCCGATGGAAGAGGTCCCTACACCAAGGCCTCATTTCTCGGTGGGATATTTGCATGTAAAACACTAAAATCTCTAGTTATCCATCCATTGGGAGGCATCCTGAAAGAAACAGAAGTTACATGGTCAGAAGATTATACCTGGTGAGCTAACCTAGTTGAGTTGTCATAAAGAAAAACTTTTGAAAACACATACGCAATCAGTGTTTTCATGGACTGAGTTGGAAATCAGAAGTCAGGATCATGGTGTATGGATACTTCGGCTTCAGCACCAACACATGATTCCCTAAACTGAAAACCACACTCGATACCGTTAATAATATTTATTTACAGAAAATAATGATCATGGTCCTACGTTCTATGGAATAACTGACTCCTATGATTCCAATTTTCCATGACTCGTCCCCCGGGGCCTGGGCTGTGTCTACCCCAAGCCCGCCTTCCATTGGCCAGTGGCCAGTGACTCGTACCAAAGGCTAAAATCCCAAAAACATGGAAGACATTTCCTTTAAAATGTGTAAACACAAACAATAGAGTACGAGTTGAAACTAAAAAAATATGTAAAAAAATATACAAAGGAGTTCTAAAAAGTAAAAGGGGCCGTAAATACAAGCCCAACTGTAAAGTAGAAGTACAACTGAAAACAAGTACAACTGAAGAAAAGTAAAATAGTTGTCGGGACATCCTCCATGGAATCCTAGCTGAGGGGTAGGTACAAATATCCTCCATGACACTCCAGGCATGTTTTTCTCCTCCGTGTACAATAAATCCATGTGGTCCACCTCTGGGTGCCTTCCTGTACTACAACTCTCAGCCTCAGTCAGCGCTGTCCATCGTCTGTAACCAACACAACGAGGTATGGGCATAGCCCGTGCAGGGGTGAGTATAACGATACTCATTAGGGACCCCAAGACCCTCAAGGTCTCACAAAATCCAACAAAGATAAACCAAAAAGTATTAAATCAAAAGAAGACGCTACTAAGGTATATTCCATTACATATACCTATGTAATCAAGTAATTTATCTCAAATATGAGGTAAATAAAAAATTTACTGACTCAGATTAACAAGGATTTTTATTCACATTTTCAAAATCAAGACTGCTGGATAAATCCTCCTCTTTTGAGTACAGTGTGGCTACCATAAACTACCAGGCGCTTGCCACTAACCTTTGACTATTGATGTAGTCCTCCGGTCGAGTACCGTGGGTTTGTCGCACTCACACAGAGGCGCTCCCCACTGTGGGTCTGCCTCCAACTACCAGGTGCTCCCCCTAAAAACCTACAGAGGTACTCCTACTGTCGAGTAACATGGGTTTGCCGCCAACTATTAGGCACTCCTCTTCTGTGGGTCTTACGCCAATTACCAGGCGCTCCCCACTGGGCAAGTCGAATCACTCCTAGTCGAATCGGTCAAGCAGTCATCAGGTCTCATCAAGTTACTAGGTCTTCGTACATCTGTCACTCATCTTTGAGAGGGTCCACACCATGAGCTACAGGTCGATATACCATCTTTCATGAATTCCCATGTATAAGTATCTCAAAGTTTTGCCTCATCATAGGTTTCTCAATGCAACTGATGGCACGTCAATCAGACACCTGGTCTATGAGTTATAATCTTTTTCATCTCGGGGGCCCGGTTGGATTTGTGTTTGATCCAACGTGATTGTATTTCACCATTACCCTGAAATCTTGTGGAGTATACTCAATGTTACCTTCATGCTCCATGAAAACCAACACCACTGATAGTTCATTAAACGGTCAACTGAGGGCAAAGATACGGCCACAGGAAGTAACTTGGTTGGTAATGGACCTTGTCCCAGTCTGACCCGGTCAGCCCTCTACGTTCAGCCCGGTCCGCAGGGCCTGGCCCAGCGGACTGCTTGGGCGGTTTGGGCCGAAGGTCGCCGCTTAGGCAGCTTGGCCCGGAGGCCGAGGCCGGTTCAGCCAGCACTATGTGGGGCGCGGCTCAGGCGGCTCGACCCGCAAAGCCGAGCCAGTTCAGCCAGTGATGCCATGAAGGATGCTACGAGCCGACTCGGGTGGCCAACGCAGCTCAACCGGTTTGGCCTGGAGCTGGGCACAAGCAGGCCTACAGGTCGCTGGTATGGGCTTGGGCAGGCTGTACGGGGTGCTGGCAGCGCGTGGGCAGGCCGTAGGGGTGCACGGGTAGCACGCTGGAAGGCCGCGGGGCACCGGGCAGGGCGGAGTCTGACAGGAGAGGTATAAGTAGGCCACGGGGAGCCATGCATGGCGCGAGGAGGAAGGCAAGGCGCGAGCAGGACGCGGGGTGCACGGGCAGCGCGAGGGTAGGCCGACGGGGAGCAAGCAACACGTGGTCTCGGCCGGAGGTGGTGCAAGATGGTTTTGGGTTGGCGCGGTTCACGGAGGCCGTGAGTAGCATGACCATTATCATTTCTGTCTTCGTCACCTCTTCATTGTTACATCGTCATGCTGAAGAATTTCACAAGAAGGAAAAATGATGGAGGATGTTGGGCCATGTTATGTTGGACCGCACCTTCCGCATTTAAGGAGGTATCAATTGGCTCAAAAAGATAAGTAGTTGATCATTAACATGTCCATAACAATCCCTTCCTATAAAATGAAAAAGTTAAAAAATGTTTAACATCATCAAGTAATAAACCCCATACCTTCTGATTATTTGTCGTCATTCATTGACGGTGTCGTGGAAAGGGAATGAAGGAATTCACCGTTCATCGTGTTCATCAGAAACCCCCAATCCCTGGCCACGTCGGCTGTGGAAGACACACCACATCGGTACGATCCAGGGGAGGATGTTGAAGAAGGATGTTGCCGATGTTCTTTGTGGGAAGAACTTTTCTCTCAAGCTCCTCTCTTCCCAAGCTTCACCCAAAGAGGAAATGCCAACCAAAGAATTATGTCCAAAAATATTAATAGTTTTTCTATTATTTTAGAATGTTGGATTTAAAATTCAAAAGGGAGAATTAATTGATTAACTAATCTCCCTTAATTAATGCTTGAGAGGTGGCAAAAATTAAATTAAAGGGGAGTTGGCTCCATTAAAGTGGAGAAGGTGAAGGGTTTTCTCCCCATTTAATAGGGATTTGAATAGGTTTTACCCTCCTCCATTAATAGGGGGTTAAGCCTCATGTGGTCCTTATGTTATAACATATCACGGGAGGTTATAACTGGGTGGGACCCACCACCATAACCTCTTAAGGGAGGTTGTGCTGTGGTGATCCCACCTCCAACTCCCATGTGAAGGTTTTAACCTCCCAACCTACACATAGTGGTTAAAAATAAAATTAATAGAGCTTATATTATTTTATTACTTGACTGGAAAACCCAAAACCTAACTTTTATCCTCGACTCACAGCTGTCAAAGTGAAAGTATTTTTAAGCGAATAACGGCACATCGAGTTCTACGGTGCTCTCAGATTTAAATTCCGAGCATCGGTTTGAAAGGAATGAAAACCCTCTTGTACGTTTATTGAAGGTACCCGAACAAAACATAAAAAATTGATTCTGGGTACACTGGGCATCAGAATCAAGCACCGTAAAATTTCACGGACTCGTAAAAATCCCATTTAATTAAAAAATTCTTAGGTATTTCCTGGTCTTTACAGTTATTGTATGGGAAATTATGTGAACCTCTTGATAGAATAAAAATTGGAAGTATACCCAAGAGTGTAGCTAAATATAAGATGTTGTGTTGGGATTACATGTATATATCTTAGAAATACAAAAATAATATATTTTACTAAATAATACATACAATCAAGGTAGTAAAGAAAAAAAGAGTAGAATGGTAAGAATAAAAAACGTCATTTCATAGAAATTCCCATGAAATCATCTTTTTTAGAAGTTTTAGAAGAATAATATTGAATTAGTGTTAAGATATAAGAAAATTATGATGAAAATATAATTATCTAGGAGTCATGTTTTATTTTTGAGTTGTTTCAGGATACATGAATATTTAATTAATAAAGAGTGAATGTGAAGTCAATGAATATATTTTGAAGAATAACTAGAATGAAGGCTATCTAGTAGAGACCAAGTTTCAAGATATTAATTTTAATATAAAAATTATGTAAATTAATCTATTATGAGGATATAGATATAATTATTGGGTCCATATACATCCATTATAATTTTTATATTAATTTTTAATGAGATTAGATGTTATTGAAAACTAGTGTGATGATTATTTAAATATGTCATGATAGTGGAAATTAATAAATTATGTAATATAGTGAACACTCACCCATGTAATGTGGTGATATTTTACAAGATGATATCATTACTTAAAAAATATATTTTATGATAATATTATAAGAAACAATTTATGACTTCGTGAAGCCCAATCACAGAAAGGAGTACGTTACTTGGGAGGGACCAAAAATTTCATAAACACTGTGTGTTGTACATAATTTTTATCATATAATGTTGTGTGTATGATTATGAAGAGAAAAATACTATTATTAAATAATAAAATGTTCTAGTGGTTCAAATATAAAATGAGGTAAAAATTATTTGATTAATTTAGAATTTGGTAAAAGAATTTAGCCACAGCTGATCCACCCTCTGGCGTGTCTGTATAGACCCAAGGAAAATTTAAATTGGTATTATAGAAAGTGTTCCTTTAAAGGGATCTAATCCTTATAATTAAATAGTATTTTTATCATAATATATAATCGGTATATTTGTTGTGGTTCCTAAATATCCTAAAAAAAGAGAGTCTATTTCAATTCATATTACTATGGAAATGGAGGTTTCATCCATGACATTAACAAATAGTAATAAGAGTTACTCAAAGGAGATGATAAGAAAAATATTAAAAATTACTAGATAATGTTATTTAGAGTGTTCATTTTTTTAAATATTAAATGAAAATTCAACAGAGGAATCATATACATGTTCTAAAAAATATAACACCCCATGATTTTTGAAACTGAATCTTCATGTTTGATTATATTTGTGAAATGAAAATACATGATTAGAATAAAATATAAAACCATTAAATATTATGATATATTTCATTATAAATACATTCAATCACATAAATATCTTTTGATGGACACTACACATGGTTTAAACAAATCACGACACTTAATTAAAATATTATTATTTAAACATGACCATTATCACATAGCCGTTAAATTTGTTTGTATGAATTGTAATTACAAAATTTTTAAATTATAAGTTTTAAACATTTATAGATATATAAATTAAATAGATATATATTTATTATAAATAAAATAATATTCATTTTTAGGTAAAATAAATGTTTTATGTAATAATGTTTATTCAATGAAAATGGTTTTGTTGTTTCTTGCGCACCTATGGTAATATATTGTTTCATTTTTAGAAATTTTATTTTATAAAATAAACAAAATTTTTAAATAATAATATATATGTTGCATAATATTTTATATCTACATCTTTCCAAAAAAGTTTCATTTTTCCTGGAGTAGTGAAATTGTAGATTTTTGTTTAAAACTGAATTTTTGTTTAAATAATGTAAAAAGATAAATTATATTTTAAATTAAAATTAGTCCATGTATATTAAAATTAATCTTATATAGTTTATTTTGATCAATTTATTATTGAATTTTGATATTAAAAACTTTAATACTTATGAGATTTTTCTATTAGAAAACCAACTTTTTTATCACATATGTGACAGTAAATTTGAATTCAATCCAATAACTTATGTGAATTGAATATGAAAAAATGGATTCCATATAATTAAAAATAATAATTGATATCATCTAATTGGGTCATATTAATTTTATACCAAAATTACTGTGAAAACATAGAAAATTAATTACCATAGTTAATATAAATATGGTCAAACCATGGGGTTAAACAAAGAAGATGATGATTAAAATGACTTAAAAACATGTAAACATATTACTTTACATACATATTTACACCTTATACAATCCCAAAATAAAGAAGGTTAATTTGGAAAAAAATTGATGTAAATGGAATTTTCATTTTTGATTCTTTTGGGAAATTTTTGAGTAATTTCCTAAAAGGAATCCTTTTACATAATTTTAAAAGGGAACTCACTCCCCTCATTTATTCACATCCATTTATCCTTTTTGATTCACCTTACACTCCCAATATATCTACAAAAAATATTTATTTATTTTTCAAATCTCTAGGTACTTTATAAAGACAATAACTATGGTCTTTAAGAGAAAATCTAAAGGAGGATTCTCTTAGAGAAGAAGGTCAGTCACATATGAAGGAGATCAGAAATGAGATAAGGGGTTCTTTTATCACTTTTACATATACAAGACATATAAAAAACTCCACAATTATTTACTTTGTTTTTTGTATATACCTATATTTTATATCAGTATTTTATTCATCTTGATGATATTTGATGTTTTTTATATCATTTTATGGGTCTTATAATTCAGAAATAGTAAGGGTTTATTTCACAATCTCATCATTATTTGTGATTTTTTATGACTACATTATTGTTGTGAAAATTATATGATATTTATATATTAAATTTAGTCTATTTTATCAACATCAAGTTATTGATAACCTTTATCAAATAATTGAACCATTTTCCTCTCATTTGTATTTGAAATGATTGAATTAATTATTATTTCACTAGTAATAAAATGTTACCTTTAATTAAAAAAATTAAAATTTTTTGGGAACTGTTTATTTTAGAAGGTGATTTTAAAACTGAAAAGGTAATTTTTTAATGAATATTTTGAGGATATTTTCAATGTATTTATATTCATTAACTACATAAACCTTCTATTTTAATTGTGATCAATGGAGGCTATATTTTAATCATACAATCATTATTATTTATTTGGATGGTTTAGGATCAGTTTGAATAGTAATATAATATTTTATTATCATTCACAAATTTAACCGAGGTGGTTTAGGATTATGTTTACTTATTAGGGTAATTATTAAAATATTATTTCATAGTTTTTCAATATTACTGTTTATTTTTATTAAGTTTCATATCTTTCTTATGTGTAATTAATTGGAATATTTACATGATGGACATGGCTTGCTATAACCCCTCAATGCATCGGTAGGTCTAATGAGAAATAATGTATTGATTCTTTGTGATGAACTTACCCATTTATTGAGATGTATTGGATAAAAGCCTAAACAATTTTTTAGATATAGGACACTATTAATTCCATCATTATGAAATTAATTATTGATATTACGTGTGATTTTTCATGTTTTTATAGTATCCATTGTTTTGTTTTCAAGTTCATGTGATTATTTATATAGAATTATATGATCAGTATTTTGTCTATCCATATTATTCCCATGTAATTAATTAAATGAAATGTGTTTCCTATATTTAAATTTTCATATTAATTATTCTTATTTATAAATGATATATTCTGCTATAATTATACTCTTACTAGGAATCTGATCTCTTGTAAATATTATGTTTTATTTTCCCCATGATACGAAGAAATGATTTTTGATTGATATGATGGCATAAAATATGAGAAATAATGGAGTTATTAAAAAAAAATACATTTTTTAATTTATGTTTTCAATTGTAATTATAATTTCAACTATGTATCATGTTTACCAAGACTACTAAACTAATCATTGTTTTAAAATGTGATTTTTTCTCTTATACCAATCAAATAAAGTAGACAAAAGCTTTATAATACTTGGGTCTAGGACTCAATTGTTGGTATGAGAGGATATTTAGTGGAAAAAATGGAAAATAGATTCTTGAACATAAACCTATGATATACATTGAATTTAATTATACAAGAACATTATAATGTTATGTTAAGGAAGAAATTACATTATTTTTCATAACAATACATCTATGTGTAGTTAGATCTTGTGGACATGGTTATTGAATAAATGTAACTATGGGTAATAACAATAATAATGGTGCATTAGGATTTACCCAATCATCATCAAGTTCACAAAATGGGCCGAAATACACTCTTATCTTCAATCTATCTTGGAATACACCTAAGATAAGTCGCAGTTTATCTACAAACCATTATGAATGTGTATAAAATGAATATATCACTAAAGAAACCATGATTCTGATGATTATATTATATATTCATAATTTTTTCAATTTATATTAATTATTTCACTAATATTGGGATTATTATTGTTTTTCAAAATGTAATGATATATTCTGGCTTATTCCCTTGCTATAAATGGATCATAGTGTATGGAATGGAAATTGTATCAATGAACCTAATCTATAGAGTAAGAATGATTTAATTTTTAATGGATTAATTAAAAATTTCCAAGGGAACTGGTCTCCATAAATTTCTCATTATATGAGGATATAATATCTTGTGCTATAAAGAGAGATAAATAATTATCCAAGTCTTATTACTTCTAAGTGAGGAAAGTGAATAAGTAGATGTTTGAGAAAAAATGGATAATGGGATGAAGGGAGAGAAGGATTGTCCAAAATGTTATACTTGTGGAAGGAAAAACCACAGTACATGGTTAAAAAGAAAAATATTTGGTTTCAACTTTGTAAAAAAGGCCACCATTCTGATAATTATAATGGAAAGAGGCAAATTTCCAATGTTCAAATCTTCAAAAATAATGAGATGGAGAGCTTCAAAAATAAATTGCACAAGTTTCAAGGGAATATACCACAAAATATTATAAGGGATCATGGTTATTCATATTCCCTTACTATATAATACAAAAAATTATTAATGTTATTGTGTTATGATTCATGAATTATGTCATATGAGTATTTTATCAATGATATTCAGGATTTAAGAATTATGATATTTATAAGGACTATACTATAAATCTATTTCATTTAGGGTTTGAGAGAATGTATTTAATTTTATCGATGAATAAGAAAATTGATTCAGTTTAAAGAAGAAATTGTTGGAATGTAAACGAATTATTTATTATATACATTAATATATTTTATATGTTGAGATAATAACTATAAAGTTATGATTATTGGATAATATTAATGGAAATGAATTTTTTTTATGATATTATATTTTAAATTTTCATTACTATAGATGAATCCATGTTTTTTATTTATGTAATATATTTGACATTATGAGATTTTATATTTGGAAGAATGAATTTTATCATTAATTATTTATGGTGATCAATTAATTCGCATATTTTGAATGTTTCATTAAGAGGGATAGTATACTATATTAGGATTATAATTTTGATTAGTGACCTTATCTAAATTTGGTTAGATATATTTTAGGTGAGATATTAGGATTACTATATATGTAATGGATTATGTTGAACTTTTGGTGTTATTGGAAAAATTATGCCAATAATTTTTGTTTTAGTATTGATATGAGCAATAAATTGTTACACTTTTATGAATTCTAGAATCCTCTCAAAGGTAATTTTAATGCTTCATTAATAAAAAATTAATATTTGATATTCATTTAATATTGAAAGAAATGATGTGGAAAATTATCAAATTAAATCTGAAAGATGAAATTGTGCCTTTAATATATAAAGATATAAAGTAATTATATTTTCATATATTTCCAGTCTAGATAGTAAAATAATTTATCAATAATAAGAAAAGGACACTGAAACAAAATTCTACCATAATTCCTTAATTTATATTGATACATTATTTTTTAAAATCATCACAGATTTATTGTTTTGATGTTCGTAAAATTCCATTGATAATTCAATTTATTCTGATCAATTACCTCTATCACTTTCTATAATTATTTATGTTTTTATCTAATATCCATATGTTTACATTTCACTAATGTTATCTTACTTAGAAACCCAGTTACATGCTATTACATATGAAATTTTTATTAACATTCATCTCATATTAATAAGAATTTTTATTAATAGTTTTTATGATGTGTATTTTAAATGAAGATATTTTAAAATTTCAGACAATGGATGATCAATATTGAGATAAAATTTTGAAGACATAATTTGTTTAAGGGTTGAAGAATTTAACATCGTGATATTTATAAACTAAAAACACCACGTTAGATATTGTGTATGAAATGAAACACCAATATTAGAATACAATATAACACGATGAGGTTTTATGATACATTTCTTGTTATATAAATTTAATCTCTTCAATATATTGCAATGCACTCAAGAGTTTGTTTAAACGAGACATGATACTCTATTAATATATTACTATTTAAATAAAACTATTATGACCCAAACATTAAATTGGATGGTATTCATAATACTAACTAAATTATTAATTTTTTTGGTTTAGCCTTTTATAAAATAAATAAAATGGATATCGATTTATTTGAAATAAAATAAAAATAAAATAAATTTCAAAAACATGTTTTTCTTAAAATATTTTTTCAAATAAAAAGGTTTTGTCACTTTTTATTCACTTATGATAAAATTTATTGTTATAATTTTATAAATTTATTCAATAAATGAACTTCAATTTTGAAATCATCGTAGAAAAATTATCATAGGGTGATTTTTTTCGGAAATTTTTTATTTTTTTATGATTATTGAAAAATACTGTTTTTATTGTATTTTATTAGTTTAAATAATTTATAATGTTTAGTTATAATGTAAACTGTTTTTAATGTAAAATTAGTTCTATTATATTAAAATTAAAATAATTTATGTCATCAGAATTTAATTCATAATGAAGTTTGATATTAAAACCATTCATATTTGTGAGAATTTTCTCTTCGAAAACACTCTTTTTCATCATGTCTATGAGTATAATATTAATTATAATTATGAAATTTCAATGTATTGAATTTGTAAAAATGGATTCCATATTTTTAATTAGAATATTTTATATTATCTAATAAGTTAAGCTTATTTTATGAACCAAAAAATTTGTGAAAACATTAAAATTTAATTACTGTAGTTAAGGTTAAAATGAGCTTATTGTGGGGTTAAACTAAGAAGATAAGGGTTAAAATATCCTACACACTTGTCAAAATCATATTTATTGGAAATATTTGCACTATATCTAATCCCAAAATAAAAATTAATTTGATTTGGAAAAATTCTCCATGTGAATGAATTTATCATTTTAGATTCATTTTTGGAAATTTCCAAGTGATTTCCAAGAGTGTTTTATTTCCCAACATATAAATGGGGACTCACTCCCATCAATCCATGACACCCCTAAATCCCATTGGATCCGAAAAACCCTAAAAACTCTTCCAAAAATCCTTAGACCATAACCATGGACAATCATCCTTCCATAAGACCATTTCAAGGGTCTTTATGAGGATATCTAAATGAGGGTTCTCTTTAAGATGGATCAATAAACCCATAAGAATATGATCACAGATGATGAAAGTGTTTATTATCTAAATTTTAATTTCATGAAACTAATGAAATATTTATAACATATTTCTTTGGTATGGTATATATACTACCCATTTGAAATTTTATATTATAAATCTATTTTTCTTCATGGTATTTAACGTTTGATTTGATATCATTTATTTTATGGGGATTACAATTCATATGTTACCAATGTGTTAAGGGTTTATTTGAAAATATCATCATTATTTGGGATCAGCTATGTTTACATCATTTATGGTAGAATTATATGATATTTCTAAGTTTAAATCAATCTATGTTATTAACCTTTTATTATTCATGAACTTCTTAAGTAATAGTTCCATTTTCTACTCTATCCTACTTAAAATGATTGAGAAATGTGTTTTATGAAGGCCTGAATTTATTTTTCTCCTAAGACAGAAATCATTTTTAATGAAAACCATGTTTTCTAATTATTTTTTCAAAATTGTTTTTAACATTTTCAAATAAGGTTTTAAATATATTTTTATTGATTTTTTACTTTTTATATAATGTTTTGAATAAAATCATCATGACATTTTCCTAATAACAACTATTTTTATTTTATTGAAAATATGAACAGGTTCTTTATTTTAACATGTGAGAAATAAATTTATTTTTTCCACCGTCATGACGAATTAATAATTTAATGATTATTTTTATTCTTCAATTTTTTTAAAAAAAATTGATATTTTTTTCGAAACTTTTTATTTAATAATGTGATTTTTAAAATGGAAAATTTATTTTTTAAAGAAAATTAATTTAATGATATTGGTATGGTATTTATATATATCAATAAAATAAACCGTAAATTTTACTTAGGATCCATTATGAATAATTTATTTGATAATATCATTATTATTTATCTGGATGGTTTAAGATCAGATTTAATGGGGATAAACAATATTATTGCTATTCACCATTTAACTCTACATTGTTTATGAATATATTTATTTAGTGGGGGTAATTATTAAAATATAACATGTTTTTAAGTAAGAATGTTTATTTTCATTATTTTTCTCTACATTCAAAAGTGAAATAGATTGAACTTAGTAAGTGATGGATATGGCCCATTATTTCCCCTAATACATCAGTACGTCTCATCAGACATAAAAGATTGAGTTTTGTATGAGGTCTTACTTGTTTATTTAAATTTATTGGAAACATGCCTCCGTGTATGTTTTAAATGTCCATAATTCGATATTCTATCATTAATAATTTAGTTATTGATATTATATGTGATTATTCAATTTTTTAGATTAACCATGGTTATGTATAATGATTTAATGGATCATTATTTATTCCTACCATAATATGATCAAGTTATTGACTAATTGGAATGTAATTCAGCTATATAACTTTCCATATTGATTAATTTTACTTATCAATGATAGCTTCCATTATATTAATACCCTTACTATGCCTTTGTTCTCACCCCTTTCTATTTTTTTATTTTCCCTAGGATACTAGGAAGTTTTTTTTAATTATATGAAGGGATAAACTATGAGGAACAATTAATTTATTATATAAAATAATTTTTTTATTTTATGTTTTCAATTTTAATATAACATGCTTGTGTGTATCTAGTTCAATGAGACAACTAAAATATTCTGTCATTTTGGATGATATCAAGTGTGTCTTATGCTAATGTAATAAAATAGACACTAGTTTCAGGATACATGTCTTAGGTTCTCTAAAAAGAAGATGAATTTTAATAAATCACTTATTTGTTAGTATTTAGAAATCAAGTTTCTCAAAGTAATGTTCTATTTAAGTTGTTATATACATATTATCATAAATAATGGGACATTAAGATGAATATAAAAAGATATAATAATTATCTGATGCAATGGAATATGCATTAACTAATAATATGAGTACATACACCAATCTAAAAAATATCATTACTGATAATGATGAATCTATTATACAATTAAATAAATTATATTCAATTATTTATGAAAATTGAAAAAGATGTATGTGAGAAATATGTGTTTGTTTTCTTTGACATCAGTGATCCAAGATTTGTATAAATAACCTCAATAGTCTATAAATGGTAAAGATGAAAAACTATAAATGAAATAATATAATATAAGTGATAAGAATAATTTTTATTTAGAGATAATTCAATTTCCTCCATATTTCATAAGGATGTTAAATGAGATTTTGAAGATTGGGTAAAATATCAGGAAGAGCATAAGTTTATCCTTATTCTAAATTTGTACTTAGTGAGATGTAAAGCTGATAAATTAGAATACCACATAACCATGATCATCATAATAAGATAAAGTAAACAATCTTGCCAAAAAAATTAAAAGGATTCCTTCCTCAATGAATACAGAAGTTAGTTTCAATAAGAGTTGACAATCATCTATTGAAGACTCATGAACTAGATAATGTATTTATGTAACCTACCATATTAAAAATTATGTTTATATTAATGTAGTTGAATATTTTAATATGAGATTAAAATCAAACCTTGGAAAATTTATGTGAGTAAAAATATAATGAAACCAATTGACCTTTAAGTGGTGGAAGTGGGAAACTCCAGGAAAAATTTCTCTTCAAATGATATAAAATATGTTCTAGATTCAAACCAAAATAATAATGATATAAATTATGGATAGACTATTGTAAAATAGAATAGCAGAAGGTTATTTGGAAAATGTTGTTGGTGAATGAGGTATAGAGATATTCAATTAATTGTTTGAATAATACCCAAAATAATTAAAGTTATATAATGACTAAATATATAGGGACAATATATGTGGATATTTTAATACCTTTTCAGATTATTTTGTCTCCATAAAAAAAGGATACATTTAAATAAATAAATTATTTTAGGGAACTGAATTTCTTTTTTAGCATTAAAAAATCGTTGGTCAAAGTTTTGAAGAGTTATTATATGTTCCAACCATGAAAATATTATGTAATTAAAGGATCTTTATAGTTAAGAAATCATATAATAAATGATGTCAAGTCTACCTTGAAAAAAATTTAAAAATATCAAATGAACCTATATGAAAAATATTTTTATGATATCAGAAATTGTTTTCAAACTATTAAGAGATGATTCATCTATATGGGTGAGGTAGTCTAAAACATTAACCATTCAAAATGGATTTGAATATAATGAAATAATTGAGAAATATAGAAATTAAAATTAAAAAAATCAATGAATGGGATAATATGATTTGATTACATGCAATCATAAAAGATGAATAATTTGAATTTCATGAGTGGTTTGAAAATAAATTTATCATGAAATAAGTTAAGATGTTTGTGAAAAGTATAAGATGGAATGAATGAAAATACGAGGTTCATGTAATGTCTTAGAAAAAAAGAAAGAATATTAAAATATAAGGGAAAAAATAAATTCTAATACCATATATGATATAACTAGAAGTTGTATACAAATAAATAAGAATTACCATGTTCCTAAATATTTGTCGATCAAAAAGGTTGACTAGTTGGATTTGGCCAAAAAGATGAATCAAGGTAAAAATAATGTGAGTTCATTGGTTTTTAAATTAAATAATACAATAAAAAATAAAGATAAAATAAAAAAAATCGATCCCATACATGAGAAAATGGAAATGATTATGATTTTCAAATATAATTTTAGAGAGAGGAGTTTCAAAATTTTTAAAGATATAAGGAATGGAGTTTATAGGCTTCAAAATAAGTCTTTTCTAGTTTTTATCATTAATAAGCTATTGAAATTCCACGTTCTTCCCATATGTGACGATTTTTTCTAAATTGAATAGGTAATTTATACTGAAAAAATTAATGAAGATAACCTATGAGAGATGTGAATTATATATAGATAAATGAAGTCATTCATCACGTAGAATACTTCAATTGGTATCATACAGTCTCCATGAAACAAATTATATATCAAATATAAATTGGTACCATACATATAAACTTTTATTAAAATTAATTTAGATTAATTTTTGATGATGAAACTAACCATTATGAAGATCAATGAAGAACAACTCTTAAGGGGGAGCTCAAGATAAGAAGATACTCGATTTTTATCTATTTTTGATAAATATTGAATTATGTAAAGACCATGAAAAACTAAATATGATACATGATTTTTAATATACTTATTTAGTTTTTTATTTTTGATGATTTTAGTAATCATTTTTGAGTGATTATATAAAAATACTGATGAAAATTAAAATTATACATGAATTTTTTGATGTGTTTGTTCTTGTTGAGTGCATATTTATAAACATCAGGATAAGTTCTTTTATGCATACCCTAAAAGATGAATGTCAGAGTTGGTGTCACAATGTGGATATTTTATAGAAAACATTTTATTCAAAATTATCCACTCTTGTTTTCTACACCGGATAAGCCCAAGTAGACATAGAGTATATATGTTTTATTTACATGGCTAATACATATTTGGTATTACCCTTATCTCATACAAGTATCAAATTTTAAATAAAGGAGGAATAATAAGATGTGGTGTGATTTAAATAAAACCATAAGGTAATGGTGGAGAAGAATTTTACCTTGGAGGATCGTTAATTACTCAAATGGTATCCATGAAGGGGAGTTTAAAATTTTCCTTTTCTTTTATTTTCAATAAATATGAGAATAAATTTTAAATACGTAAATGATTGAATCGTTTTGTTGGTCTTAAAATATCACAAAGGGGAAGATATAATTTCCCAAAGGATCATGTTGGTTTTATTTGTTTCCAATACCTGTTAAAAATTGTGAATTAAAGAAGAACTTAGAATGAGGAATAATCCGCAAAAATGAAACTGAAGGTGTTTTCCATTTATTTCGGTAATGAATAAGAGAGATCTGTTACCATTGAAAAGATGGTTGGCATGATTCAAGTGAGCACTCCTTATATCATTTGATTAACGAAATGGTCCTCATGTCAAAGACAAGTGATAAATTTTTGAGAATAAATATCGATAAAAATTTATTAATAATAATGGAGAAGATATATTCTTAACTATAATATAATGGATATCTTGAATTTTTATCATAAAATTGAATAAATTTGGTTCAAGTTATTGAGTGACTCTAGAAAATGTTTTGTAGAAACCATCCATGGATTTTTATTATTAATTTATGATAGATGAGTTACCAAAAATCACATATATAATGTTATTGAGAAACTAATACTAGATTTATAAGTGATGATTTTGGGGTAATATATTTGAATAATCCAACTTGAGTAATTACATGAATAAATAATTTCAAACAAGCTAATGTTGTTTGGAATTGTTATGGTAATTCCTTGTATTATTTAATGTTATTATTATGTGATCTAAAAGGATAATGAAATCCTTATATGGCATGGAGAGACTATTGGAATAATTGAATATTTCTATAATTATGAAGTTGAAACTAAAAAAATTGGCTAAGTCAGGATGAATATATTTGTCACTTACGTAAGATTTATGTTAGTCATTTCATTTTGTTTAATTTTATTTATTCACTCAAAAAATAATATTCTTAAATAAAATATTTCTAGGGTTCCAAATAGTAAGATTTATCAAAATCAACAAATAAGTCAATATGACATTCATATGAGTCATTGTGACATTTTTTTTATCTCATTATCAGCAAAAACTAAAATTCAACAAAAGAAAATCTATATAAAATTAATTTTTAATTATAGATATGATTCATTTGGAGTATCATATGGATTATTTACAAGATATGAAACCTCTATTTTTGTCCATTCACAATGCATATGGGACATTGATACCAAAATAAAATGCGTATAACTCTATATATCAATTATCTCTAATCTATGTATAAGTCATTTTCACCTATGAATCAAATAAAATAAATAAATTTTAAAATTAGTTTGATTGAACATATGAATTTTATGAATTAACTTTTTGAAGAGGAAACTTCATTAGATAATGGTTAGAATGTTCTTTCAAGATTAAAACATAATTATTATATTTTATTCTACGATTCATTCTGGCTTTTAGGATGATTAAATAATAGGATAACAATTTTGATTATATTTTAATTTTCAAATAATAATATTTGACGATCTATTGTAGCGATCAAAACCAATATTAAATGTGATAATAATAAAAATATTATTATGTAATAAATATATCATAACATTAATTATGATTCAGGGTGAATTAAATAATTTTGAAGTGATTGATCTGAGTTGAATTTGAGGAAATGAAGTTTGAACTTATGTTTAATTTAGAGTTACTGAAACACTAACACCACAATTATATTCACAATGCCGTAATGGTTATGGTTGTATGATATTTTTAAAGATATGATGAATTTATATATGAATTTTTAGAGAATGAAATTTTTGGATGAATAAATGGTGTTAGACATATTATAAATATATATAGTATTTATTTGGTTATGTGCATATTAGAAAAATAAAATTGAAGGATAATATTTGATTTTTATTAGAGATTGCGTTACACAACCACATAAGAAGCTATGTAAACACTAATAAAAATTATTATGGGATATTTATAGATAAAACTATTTGTTATTCATTGTACGATAACCTTGATAAATTTCTATTTATGACACAAAAAATACAAATGTGGGAATCAAATAATTTTTTTCTTGAAGCTCATGAGAAAAACCAAATGAGAAGATAAATTGTTATTCAAGTGACCTATATACTACAATACCAAAAGAAACTTTTTTATCCTTGAAGTCATATCAAAGGAAAATTTACTAAATAAGACGAACCATACATGTATAAGTGAATATAGAGATAATAATGAGGAGAATAATAAATTTCTCTCCATATCAGATCCTCAAACACACACCATTTTAAACTTATGAGAACATGATTAAAAGGGATTATCTTTGAGAGTGAATAATGGTAATTTTACTACTACCATCTATGTATCATGATTTTATTTTTTTGGGATCTAATATATACTTAATTATAATAGAATATCAATAGTATGACTGAATTAAATAAATATATTAAAAATAATTTCTATGATTCTTTATCTCTAGTAGTGACTAAGTTATAGTCCAATGTTATTCAATATAATAATAATTTTATGACTCTATAATGATTTATGATCTCATATTTTTAAATGTAGGGAAATCCATGATTATATTTGAGATAATCATCAAGAAGTTTTTAGGTTGTTGAAAACTGGTGGGATGCTCGTATAAAGTACCATCGAGAGTGGTAATTCATCACTTTTGTAATATAGTGAATAATCACTAGTGTAATAAGGTGAGAGGGTGTAACATGATAACTATAGAAACCCAATTTAATTGATGACATGATTATAGTAGAAAATGTATGACTCTTTGAGAGTCTAATAGAAAATTAATTTGGTTTACTATGAGAGGAAAAACCTTATAAAAACGTTTTCTTATTTAGATTATTTATAGTGTTACATATAGTGTGTGCGATAAAAAAGGAAATAAATCTATTTTATTCATAAAAAGTTTCTGAGGATCATATAAAAAATATTATAAAAATATTATAAGAATAATTTCTAAATTGTTAAAAGAATATTTTTATACCTGATTCACCACCACTTTGGTTTCATCACAGATCCTCTGGGAAACATCATGTTTCATGGAAAAATAAGGATAAAAAACACAAATACTAATGTTATAATTAATTTTACATAAATCTTATTACGTATTCCACCTAATTATTTAATAATATCTAAATTTAAGGTATATAACTAAGGATATATTCCAAGGAATGAGTGAGCATGGAAACTAGTATAGGATGTAAAAATTGAAAGCAAAATGATATAAGAATAAATGTGACAATATAGGTGATCACAATCATCATAATAATTTAATAATATTATGATATTTATCATAAGAATAAATAATTAATTTTAAAGAGGAATGAAATAATTTATATGTGTAAGAATAGAAAATAATAATATTGTAAACAAATCTAGTGTCATATTCAAAAATAACATACATGTACAAATCATAACATCATAAAATTTAAATAGATAGAGAATAAAGTATTTTGATCACTATAATTTCAATAAACAATTTCACATTAACTAATTAATTAGAGTAATATATAATTCTTGACCCACTCATCACTTCATAATATTCTCACAATCATCTATCCTTTTAGAAATGATATCATACATCAATCATTAAAATTATATAGATCCATCAGAAAAGGATGAGTTACATATGGATTTTCATAAAGATAATGTCAAAGAATACATATGGATGTTCTAAAAAATTAAAGGGAAAAAATTATTTTTCTCATGAATTGTAAGGATTATAAAATAAGATATAATATTTCTTATATACTAGAAGATTAAATAAAAGAAGAATCAATTTTAGATTTTAAAAATAATACTCTATCAATAATCATGATGTTAGATGAGAATGAATTTAAATGAAGTTAGATAATGAATATCCTAAGAAGGTAAAAAGTTAATGGAAACTAAAATATATTTAAAATAAATTTTTATAATAATAATGATTAAAATATAGAATATTTTATGATAAATTCAAAAGAAAAGTTGGGTTTTAGATTCCCCTTACCATAGGCCCCATTTTATTTCATCACATTTACACATCCTATATAATCAAATTATGTTTATCAATAAATTAAAAATAAATTTAATCCATTCATTTATTTAATTCTTTATCAATTATATAAATTATTATTTATTTATTATTCTTTTTTGTTAATGAAGAATGTTTCTATGGAATGTTTTCTTTTAATTAAATCATTTATTTTAAATTTTTTCTTTTCAATTCATTATTATTTATCTTTTAATATAAATACATCCCAATTCATAGAATCATTTGAAATATTTTTATAAATAAAATATAAAAAATAAACTAACCATTAGTATTGGAAACTATAAGAATATAATTTACAACATACTCCTAGATAGTTGAAATCATGCATTACTGATATATTCCAAAACGTTGTGGAGATAGAGTATATGTACATTAAATGAATTAAAATTGTTATGAAATATCATAATTAAATTACCAATTTATATATTTATAAATTAAAGTGTTTATGAATAATGATAAATAAAAGATATTGGGGGAGTATAAAGAAGACAAATATAAAAAGGGAAAAAATAGAGGATTGTGAGATTACCGCTACATTAAAGCTTACTCTTTTTATACGGTTTTAAATCATGGAGGAAATGGATTTGGATGACACTAGAACAAATTTAAAGATACTAAATTCATTAATATAAGGTAATTGGGTTTAAATTAAACTTCTAGAATTTGATTGGAATTTATTATCTAAAGGAATGGGTAGGCGATACTCATAAATAAAGGGAGGGGTATTTTTGGGTTTTAGTATTGAATAAATTTTTGTTTATAATGTAAAAAATTTAATAGTTAATTTTTGAAATAATTCAATATATTTTAATCTAAATAAACATCTTCAAATTTTTACCTCCATTAATTGTTAATTTATTAGTTTATATTAAATGGGAGAAGAAACAAAAATATGGAAATTGGATTTTAATTGAATACATTACATTTTCGGGCAATGAAATTTTCTTTTTGGGATTTTAAAATAAGGCTATCATTTTTAACGGATTAATTTATCTCATTGAATATATTTTTGGTCGATATAACATTCTATAATTAACTATTATTTTACTACATTAATATTACATCATAAAATATTAGTATTTTAAAAAACATTTTTTATACATTTCATTTAATTTTTTTAAATAATTATAAAAAATTTACTCATATAAAATTTTAATGTTTTGATGACTTAAATTAAATTATTACTTTAAAAATAATTTATTATAATACTATTTTTAATTATTAACATAAAATTCTAGGTTTTTAAAAAATATGGTAAAGAATCCTTTTTCAAAAATACATTTATAATTTCATTTGTGGGTTTTCTTTTAAATTTTTTTTTATTATATTATTTATATTTCATTATAAATTATAATTAGATATGTTACAATATAACACATTGTTTACTATATTAACAGAGTGGTTACTATTATTAACAAACACCTTAGTTCTATATATCATATAAATGCCTCATATTTCTTTTATTGATAAATCACTTCAATTCCTATAATTATTTAATATTCATCAATTTAAAAAATATGAACATATTTTAAATGTTTTTTTACAATTTTACAGTTTTTAAAATGGGTGTGATAATTCATGGAGGATGAAATGATCTAAATTTTTCTATTATAGTTTATTTTTTAAAATTTATTATCTCTTTGTACAATATTCAATTTTATGGAGTATATTTAGTCTATATATATAATGTTATATATTAATGATATAATGAATTATTAGTTTTTATTATGTGGTGAATTTTTCATATAGTATACTATATTTCTATATATGACACACTTGTTTATTTGACGAAAAATTATATATATAACAGTCTGGGTTGTTACAACTTAGCCAAAAGGGATCCATGTGGTAGGCCCCCCATGAAGATGGATGTTATCCAATCAGATTCTTGATCAAATATCACTTGTTATTGATATGTTTTATCACTAATGAACACAAGATATCAAAAATTTACTTATAATGGTTCATTACAATCGTCTTCATGTTTCGTTGGTTGCCCCACCTTCTAAATCCTTCATAAATTAAGATAATTCCCTCCATATCATGATGAAAACCAAAAAGAACTACTTCCTCAACATGACCTTTTAATTAACTCTGTAATATTAAAATTTTCTACCAACCTTCCCTTACTCTCATGCCAAATTTTATAACCGCTTCTTTTAGCTTTCACACTCTATTTGAGTATCTAGATATTCCTCTATATCCTAGAATGATCTTCAAAATAATTTAATGAAAGATAATGTAGGATTTGGAACACTAAAGATACTCGTAAAATAATAAATTAGTCCTACATAGCCACCACAACAAAATTTAGTTGACTATGGACTCCTTCCACATCCATTAGAGCTTCCACACAACATATAAAATATTATTCTATGCTACTTTCATCTGAAGTGGATTTTGGTACTGCTACCGCTTCTTCTGACCATGGTACATGAAATACAAGTGTGTATGAGTATGATTCAATTTTTTCCAACCTAGTGTATTTATAGAATAAATGTTCTTGAAATTTCAACACATAACTAAATGAAAGTTATCCTTAAAAACATAATAATGATACACATTATAATTATATTTAAAGGATAATCCTGAAAAGGAAAATTTATAGAGTAACATCTCATTTAAAATAAAAACTATCTTTTTTAATATAATATATATTATTTATATTATAAATCATATTATATTATTATATTAATGGTAATAATTTATTTATGCGTTATACACATATATTTTCCAGAATGTAAAAAATACTTTAATTTATATATTTTCATATAAGTAATAAAACTGATTTAATCTAACTATATGATATCTGTTTCTATCACTTTAACGATATCATTCATGTATACTTGTGTTAACTTTTTTAATCATTCATATCATTATTACATTTAAATAATTATATAACAAATATTTATTAATATTTTATTTATATAATTAAAAAATACATTTAATTTTAACAAATTTTTTATGATTTTTTTTTATAATAATGTTGATTGAAAATTAATGATTGGAATACCTCCCAAAGAACAACTCTCATAATTTATGGGTTAGTGGATAATATCAAGATAGAATAAACATAAAATGGGTACAATTTTTTCCTTATCCTTAACCAATAAATCACTAATACTCAAAACATATGAATAAAATATACCCGCTTTCATGGACCCTCCCTCGAAAGGTTCAAATGATTGGCCAAAAAATATAGAAATTTGATAATGAACCCAAAATATCACCTTCATTAGGACCTATGTTGAAATTTTTTATTGAAGATATATAAATTATAAAAATAGAAAAAATTACCATCAATAATAAAAATTGAGAAGTGATATCGAATGATAAAACCTCTAGAGACATCATCGTGTAATAAAATTAAAACCATGACATAATGAATTTACAATATTAAAAAATATAAATAATGTAATCAAGTATTTACCGGTAGATAATGCCTATAATATAAACTCAAAAATAAAATCCATCACCCATGTTTTTATTTTTTAGCTTATACATTGGTGTCCTTTATGAAACAAAAAAAAGTATTTATTTGTTGTGTGAGCATAAGATTCATACTCAATATAAATATAGCCAAGGTATATCATTTCAATTTGAAAAGATCATAGTAATTATCAAATTAATAAAAAAATATGAAAAAATTAAACTATACATTTTAATTATAGATCTAAAACTCATAATAGAACTCTCACAAAATAATGAATCTAAAAATAACAATGCATTGTGTAATGAAAAGTAAGAAAATGTTCACTATAACTACTTCCACATTTATTTTTTCTCATCTGACTGATCTTCAAAAATATTATTCTCTTAGTACTTCCTTATCCTTGTGTTTAATATCCAACCATCAATGATGAGGGCTAGGACATGTCCATAACAACCACACCCTTAGAAGGTGTAAAATCTTATATAGGAATCTATCAAAATCCACATCACAAACTCGCCACATAGTCAGTGCAGTCAGGTGTCATGATTATGATAGACAAAAACTTCATTCCCTAATCTTACAAGACACTACCCCCACATAACATATCCTCATCATCACCTAACATCTCCAACACTAACCATCACCATCACAATATATCCCCACCATCTGTCAGGATCATCATGTGTAATCTTCTTCAGTATCCATCATCATAACTACTAGTAATGGAAGATTGGGAAAGATTTTGTGAGCATCCATTTCTTCCACCACCAACCAAAATGTTTGGGAAAATACCAATAAGATGAAATATTTATCTGTTGGTATAGATATCAAAATAATATGTGGAATTTACATAGTTTATATGAAATTACATGAATATAAAGTCTCATAAAATCCCAAACTAGGGGTTCACATACAACACCACTAGAGTGTCTCCCAATACCACCACTACAACTCATGACATATTCTAGTAACTGCTTCCACCACTAAATGCATCACACTACAGAATCTGTACACATAACCATTAAAATAAAAAAATTTATTTACATGTTAATTAATTTTCTAGAATATACCAATTGATATCTAACATCAATTCATTAATATATTTTATCTCATAATTTAACCTACCAATTGATTAATGATTAATTCATTAATTTAACTACTTCTCTATTTGTTCCCAAATTACTAATACCCTCAATATTAAATTTTTAATTCATAATTAATATTTAATTCCATTAATACTAGGAAGTTATAACAATAAACAACATAAAAAATATGACTCACACCAATAATCATGAAATCTCAAGAAAATCTATTTATGCATCTAGAAAATAACACCACTATACCAACATAGCACCATTTCACCACACACCACACGCCATCAAAGCCCATGAAAACCAAACAGAACTCTGATACCATAGTACAACCCACATCTGAGCCAGTCACCACTCTCACTACACCATATCCTCAAGATACCCATATAACATATGGGAAAACAATTTCAAAAACACCAACAATCATTAAAATTAATTCACATTTTAAAAAAATCCTAAATTTAAGAAATTTGTTTTCTATAAAACATTATTTTCATTCATGGGTATTCTCATACAAATCATCATTTACATGGTAAAAATAGGCATTACCCCATATATGTTTTTATCCATTATGCATTGTAATTTCAAGAAATGTTTCATAACATTATCTAAAAATTAAAACATCCACAGATGAAAGAAGAATCCAAAGAACAATTATTTTCTGCAAAGGTTGTGAAAATTTATAAACAAATAATAAATACAACAGAATAATTAAAAATATATGAATTCTACCACCCCATTAATTTTAATTTAATACAATTATTTATATTCTTAATTAAACTAGTACAATTGACAAAAAGGATCATTAAATAATGAAATTTACATAGATGCACATGAATTAAAGATAAAACATGGATACGAAAACATAATGTGAAGTATAAAATAATCTAGGAATGAATGAATGATCATGAGCTATCCACCACTAATAAAGACAACACAAAATCCTATAAAATATCTTGTCCCATAAAGAATCACTTTATTTCCAACCCAAAATTGAGGATCTACACCAATAATGAATTACGATAAAGAAGAATAATTATTAGAAAACATGAGAGAGGTTAAAAGGGTGAAACATAATTTGCGAGACTTTAATCCTAATGAAACAATGCATTCAAACTACCAATAGGTATAACATGAAGGATATGAGGTGTCAAGGGGTTAGGTGGGGATTAAGGGAATAATGAAATCCTTTCCATGATATACAAGATCCACACTTTCATAGATAATGATGTCAAATACTTTAATGTTACATGAGGTTCCTCAAGATGCCTATCATGAGTCTATTTAAAGAGGATATCCAGGATTCATGAATTTAAATGCCCAATTGTTCGGGATTTTATAACACATGTCAATTTTTTTTACTACCACTATATCGCAGACCATAGTATTGTCTATGGGGTTTTGGATCCAAATTATTATAACGCCCCCTCCCCCACAACATTGTAGCTTGAATTACATGGTGATTTTATCCTCAACACACCTATCATTATGATGTGGTTGTTTCCACACTTCATATGTCTCACAAGATGACCATCCAAGAGCCACACCCAACAAAATGGTATCCCCTGCCCATTTCTTCCATACTGATTTATGACTGCTAGATACTACTAGTGAAATTACCATCGTAATGAAAAAAATAGTTTATATCATGATGGCTCATCCACGAAAAAAACAACAAACTCTAGGGCCAGCCACCAAATGTACATGTCCAAAACATCCAAAACCATGCTCATGCCTTGTCAAAGGATCCAGAAAATAAAGTAACACACCCATGAACATGTATTGGTATTCATAGGAAAATATAATAACTGTAGAATACCCTACAAAAATCATCAAAACACCACATCATAAACAGAAATCCCTATAAGAACATAAATATTTGGTTTTAGGAATTCATGTTTACAAATTAGATACCTCTAAAAAATTTGACATCATACATAATAAAAAAAACCTAGAATAGGATAAAGAATAATAAGGGTCCAAGAAACAATTCCATGTGACACCACTTAGGGATCTCATCATATCCCAAATGAAACCACCAACTATGTAGGACTATAAAGAGGAAAAAAGGAAAATTTATATATTAGAAAAATATGAATAAGATAAAAAAGGACAAAACAGCACTAAAACTAAAAAATAATCAGGATACTAAACACACATCTATGTCTCAAATTCTCAATCACTATAATCAAATTCACCATATGTCTATAATAAAGGAACCAAGGGAATAATTGTCCATGAAATACCTTCTCTTATTGGTCGTTGATATTGACTGGTCAATCTATAAACATTGTATCATCCACTATATTCAACACTCACATATCAATGATATGGGAGTCATTAGGAAGATAATGATGGAGCCGAGACAAGTGAAAGACATCATAGATGCTATCCCCCAACAGTAGAAGTTCCAACTGATAAAACACCTCACAAGCATTCTATAATACCTAGAAAGGCCTAAACAAATGTATAGTTATCTTACTCACATTACGAATCCTACATTACCCCAAATGAGGGTAAACCATCAAGAGAGCATTATCACAAACCTCAAACTAAAATGGCCACAAACTACAATCAACACATTCCTTTTAATGGTATTGTGAAACATTCACATTCCCTCAAACCATCTAGATCTTCCCAGTAATTATCTACTAATAATCAGGACAAAAGACTGCAAACTCTCTAACATCATTCCATTATAAGATATTATGACATAGTCATCCATACAAAGCCTCAAATGGAGCCGTTATTATGGATTCATCATAGTTATCAGTGTATGAACACTAAACCAAAATATATGATTTTCCTCACAATCCTTTAAAATATATATTGAATGCCCTAAACTCACCCTCTTTTATATGGATAATTTCCTCCTTTTTTCCATTCATATGATGATAAATTTCATTATCAAGGTACAACTGGGAGTGAAAATTATGCTATAATAATATCGAGACTCATGAGGTAAAAAGAGGATCTGAATAAAAATTAATGGCCTTTTACACCATGTGACTATCCACAATCTAATCCATGTACCACCTTTTGGAGTCTATATGGAACCCTACTTGTGGATTACCAAAAAATGTGTATAAGTCTCTGGTTATTCTTTGATCACCCATACAAAATAATATCCTCCCCATGACTAGGGATATCTGGTGTTGAAATCCATCCAATTATATTCCCATTTACACTATGGGAATCCATGTTTTTCCAAAAACCCCTAGGAACACAGTGCTCAGTTTTCACCTAATAGAAAATCAATCATTGTGATACCAACTCTTCCACCAACCAATTCATCCATGGATACAAATGACACCCCATAATTCCATTTTAATATAAAATTGTAATTATTCTATCATTTATAATGGAACAGTCAATATCCTTTTACATAACATCTGATTTAAGTTGTTCTTTGACCACCCCTTAGGAGAACAACCATAACCAAAAGTATCAGACATCACTTCCACATCTTAGTATCTCCAGTGTGACTCCCATACCTAGGACATTAAATTATATTCCACTATAATTTTATAAAAAACCAAAAATATTTACTATCTATATGTATAGATACTTTCTTAAAATCTCATTCATCTGTTTTTATGCATCACTGATCTCCCTAATGGAAACCCCTTGTGAATTCCGACTTGATTCATTAGAGTAAAATTTTCATTTTCCTAGGGTGTGGGAGGTATTAATATCATGTTCCATGAATAAATAAACACACCTATGATATCATATATTTTTATCCCACTAAGAAAACACATACCGTAGACTCTTGGGGTTCATGAAGACCACAATGAACTCGCTGATGAGGTAATGTAACCACCTTTATGGAAGAAACTACTTATAATTGCTATATTTTATGGGTGTAATATTAATAATTATGGTGATAATAATAACAAAAACTATAAGATGCATCCAGCCTTTATTGTTTTAAAATGAATCCATAAATCATTATTAGAGTGATCAAAATAGAGCCTGATGATAACCTTTTCTTCTAGAAATTGATAGACTAGGGAACTGATCACTAACTATTTTAGGCTGTAAAACATATTTTTACAAATATATATATAGGTTAAATATTGGTACTTCCATGAAAAGGATTTTAGTAGGTCTTCCATCCAATATAAATAGAAAAACACCACCCGTAACTTCCCAAAATCACCTAGAAGTTGTGAACATATGTCATCAGCAATTTCCGTGACGGTTTTGATGTTCTTTTAGTGGTGATCTTTCAATGGTTCATTTTTTTATTGATTTGGGTTTGGTATAAGAATTGATCAACTCGATGACCGATGATGGAGTTGAAGATGGATTTGGATGAAACAATAATGTGATGATAGTGAAATTGTATGGACATGACATTTCTTACCTTGATTTAGTGATTCTTGGGCCACTCATGAGATTTGCGAGTTTTAAGATCTTATTATGATGTCCGTTTTGATTTTTTGTTGTTGGTTTTTTAATATAAAATTTTACTGCTAAAAATTGTGCATTTTAAAATTAGGTGTGGTATGTGGATGTGTGGGTTCCCAGTATTACCCTAATGGTTATTTTTTTGAAAATTTAAAAAAAATTAGGTGGTGGACATACTTATATTTTAAGGTATTCTTTTGGATATACTTATATTTCAACCCCATTTGATGATATCCAAAAAGAAAATTGATCGTTGAAATCCAATTTGCTCCCTCTAGCTAGTTGAATAGATCACATATCCTAGGAAAAGGGTAACCATTCTGGATTATTACCTAATTTAGACTCCAATAATTTATGAAAAAAATCAAGACCACTATTTTCTTTCTTTGAAAACAATATCAGAGCTCCCCAAGTTGTTACATTGGTGAATATGAAACCCAATTATATATCATTAATAATTTGGTTCCCCATCTCCTACAAATCCTTGGGTAAAATTATATAACGATCTTTAGAAATTAGAGACACACCCAATTATAACTACATCCTAAATTCAATTTCACACTAAGGAGGTAGTGTCATGACCTCATCCAAGAATACATCCATGAAATCCTCAATGGACATTGGATCCTATAGCTCCTAGGATTCTATAGTAAACTCTTACAAATATGAGAGAAGTGGCTCTACCTGCATACAATCCATTTGACAGTTCCACTCGACAATGAACACTACTCATTGGAATCTCGTGCCAGAAAATGAAACTCTCCTCCAGAATAAATAAAACAAAGAACAGATAGAATATATTCAATCCATGCCAATGATAACATAGTAGGACTATTTATACAACATGAGGAAACCCCCCACCAACTTGTACAACCCAATATTTAATCAATATCCATGGAACACAGAAATAAATCTTCCACACCTCAAACTTATATGTATAACACTAGTGGAATTGGAATCATATTTAGCTAAAATCTTAATGTGAAAATTAGAGTAGGAGAAATTATAATGTATAAATCTATAGAATCAAAATAATATCAAAATATGGTAGATTATTTACTAATCATGTGTCAAATAAAACATTGATCCCTATGGAAATGGAAAATCTATGCCATCCTTATGACTATGAATAGCTCCTCTGCATCAATATGGATGTCCTTTATGACCATCCTATGGTATGGGTATGAAATTTATATTTCATTAATAGGGTTAAAATCTACTAGAACCACATCCTCTAAACTAATAATAAGCCAAATAACATTGTTAATAAAAAATATAGCTTCTCATACTACAAATTTTGAATTAGAGGAAATAATTGTTTCCACTGAAATATGGCATGATAGCCATTACCATTATGAATATGTAGAGTAGTTAGGAAATGAGAAATTTTTTTTCCTAGACACCAAAAAAGTATATCACACTAAAAAGACAGCTCTAGAATACACTTATAAATTATCATCTACATAATGAGAGAGTAATTATTACTACATCTATCTTCCCACCCATTAGAACCTCAACAAGCCTATCATATGTGATTCATTTCATAAAAGATATGTTCCATGAGATTATTTATTTGACAACCTTATGGGTATTTCCTCTCTATAGATGAATCTTCATAATCACATCCACATTTTGTTTCACCACCAGATATATAGGTTATGTAAAGTGAGTGAATACATAATTTATTTCATGGTGAAACACCTCCTCCAAGCACCATTTCCTACAATCCTCACTTAAAAAATGATTGTGAAAAAAAAATAAAAAGGAACTTAAACATTATATCAATATCTCACATGCTTAGGATACCATGATAAAGTGAGAGCATGTCCTACCTCTATATTCCCATCATCATAAATGATAAGAACTATAGACAATTGTTTTTCAAAAAATCATCCAACAAAAACATCCACCTGTTAATGAGAAATATGACATGGAATATACCCCTGATACACTGCCACCCGAATCTCGTTAGCTTCCAATAGATCCCACTAAAAAACTCATGTTCAAATAATTTAAATATAATCATTGATATCATCTAATTATTTCTATATTTTTAGATCATAGTTTAAACAATCATTATTCTCTAGGGTCTTTCATTAAAAATGTTAAAATTCCTCTTGCCTCACTTCATCCTCCTCTCTCAGATCGACCATCTGATGATCAACTAGACCATCCTATTTAACCTATATTACCTGAAATACACATGTATTATGACCAAGAACCATTCTAAATAAGTCAAGGGAATCTTTAATCCTAGTATAATATAATTTTTATGATTCATTATATTTCCCCTCATAATCTCTAGATTAAATTAAAATAAGAACAACACATAATGCATGTACCTATCCTAGATCTCTACCAAAAAAGTGAAACTACTTCACTTTGCCATTAGAATAACTCATATACCATGAATTAGATCACATCGGACCCTAAATTCCCATTCCATATCTAATATCACTAACCTATATTACGTACTATTATTTTCTAATACCATATAACTACTAACTTATGAAATCTTCACTAGTTCTTAACACATTAACCATCTCATGTCTAAACCAAATCCTTTGATACAACGCCATAACAGCTCTCTCCCACAACATTTATTCGTAATAGGATATAAATTAAAGAATAGATATAACAACTGTTGAATTCCCCCATTAAAATCCACTGGGTTAGAAATTATCACAGAAGGTATAAAAATCCAATCTACAAAAGGAATTAACCTCAATAATATAACATATATATGAAGATAGAATGATAGAAAAACTATGAGACTATAAAACATAAAAAACCATCCCATAATGCATATATAATGTCAAAAAATTTCAAATATTGTCCCCAAGTACCTATTCATTGATAATCCATATGATAATAGCTCAAAAAATTACAACCCCCAATCCACTAATGTACAACCCGGTCATTAATGTCCTCTTGGAAACCTATAATTAATTTTTTATATATATGGTGATAATAACATGTAAACATATAAGTAACGTACCAATGGTCTCTTATCTAAAAGTGATAAATCATATTAATGAAATAGTGAATACAAAATAAAACTAACAAGACACCTAAATAGGTCAAATATTCTTCCAAACCTCACTATGGAACTCTCACCAAATAAAAAATCTAAAAATTATAATGCATTACTAAAATAAATGTAAAAAACGGAATTCAAAAATAATTTCAACATATATTATTTTCTCTCACCCCTCAACATTATTTGTCATCTCATACCTTCCTTTCCACATCATTACATCACTTTTCTAAACACAACTGATGTTTCTTGATGGAAAAAACTACCTACACCACCCTCACAAGATTTTTGTATCACATGATATCATGAGCCAAATTCCACATCACAACCTCATCACATAACCAGAGAACTAGGATATCACGTACATAAATGATGTCAACCATTTTTCCTTCATTCTACCATCCAAGACACATACTACATAACATTTTCTCCTCATCACATGGTATCCCCAACATCAATCTTCATGACCACTAAACATTATCACCACAACCATAATCATCATTAGGATTATCTGAAACCATCCATCCTCATCAATAATTATAAAATAATAGGGGAAGATGGAGAAGTAAACCATTCATTCCACCACTATCCTGGATATTATAGAAAAACCCTAGAACCAAAAAAATTTGGGCATTGGCATGGATATCCAAATTGGGTGAGGTCACTATATAAATAACATGAAAATTTAAATAATATTTTCTCTCAAACAAGACAAAACTATGGGTAAATATATAACACTACATTCATATATCATCATACCACATTTATATCTAAAGACATCTACCACCAACTACTTCCACCACTAAATTCATCAGACTATTGAACCACCACAGAAAACCCAAAAAATCATAGTTCAATTAAATGTTCATTAATTTTCCATAATTTACCAACTTATTGAATATATGTGTTCATTAATACTTCTTTATCCCTTAGTTAATCTAATCCATTCATTAACCATTAAAATCAGTAATTTAATTACCACTGATATGTTTTACCCTATAATACTTTTCACAACTCCTGAAATTTCAATTTAAATGTTATCATTTAATTCCATTTCTAGAAATAAACTATATAAAAACCAAATAAAATTCCATATTCCTAAAAAAAACCCATCATCACTTAACATTACAATTAATAACCATAACCAAACAATTACACCCAAATAAGAACAACCCAACCGTCTCACAAAATAGTATACCTCATCAAATCCCATACAAAAAATCCACAACACTGCTACCACAAAACGACCAATATCTAAGATAGTCAAAAATATCAATTCATGATCCCATAATGATACCTACTTAACACATATAAAAAATTAATTAACCACACTAATACTCCTAACATCATATAAATCATTTACTAACACAAAAAATTTTAGATAGAAAATTAACATAAAAACTTATTTTATTTCACTGTATTCAGAAAAAGTGATTCATATAGGATGCTAATTCATTATCCATTTTAAATTTCTTATCATTTAATGCATGGTGCATTAAATCAATGTGTCTAAATTGGGATCATAAATCACAAAATCAATAATCAAACTAGATTCCAAAAAATCAAAATTTTTATTGAATACGAGGAACAAGTGAAAACCCCTATGAAATATAGAATAAGAAGTAAAAAGATGTGAAAAATAAACCCACATTAAATTTTAGGTTAAGGAAATTATTTTAATTTTAATTATACCCATATTATCCAATCAGAGTAATATGAAAACATGAAATTTACCATGATTCGAAAAAAATGAGAGAACAAGAATACCCAATGAGAGGACCCATTTGGGTTACAGCTAAAAATGAGTGTAACATCCCATGTAAATAAAGAATAAGATATATTTCATATTTATTAATATTTTTGAATTAAATATTAATATTACATTAAATGGGTTTCTATGTTTGATAGCGTAACTGATACGCAAAAATGGGTTTCTTTAAAGTCTTATGTTTCACACTAACAATAAAATATTTTTATTTTAAATGGAAGTTAAATCCAAGATGATGTATTGGTGGGAATAAAAAAACCAACTAAAATGTGATTATAAATGTTTTTATATGTATTTACTTTTATCCAATAAAAGTTAGTGGCTAAAAATGTGAATGAATCTAATTTTAAGCATAATTTACATTAAAAGGCCGATTTACCTCCTTTTAATGGAGAACCTTCTTTATATATAGTTTTGGTCACATTAATACATTATAATTTACTGAATAAAATCTGTATTTGGAATGGGGAATCAAAATTTACTATGTGTGAATTTTTGGGATTTTTTCGATAAAGATCATTTTTAATGAATAGTGAAAATATGGTATTTCAAATCAAAACTATGTTTTAATATGATTTATTATATGATTATATTGTCTTTTGAATTGATTTTAATATGTAATTAAAATATATTTTTACCATTTAATCTAATTTTGGTCATTGGAATAAATTTCATTTTGAAATTGGACATAAATAAGTGTCGATCTTTTGATAGTTATTATTTCATAAAAACATGCTATTAGTTTTAACAACGGGAATTAATTGTAAAATTAATTAATGAAACTTGTTTGTTTAACATTTGGAAAAATAAACATCACATTTGAATTTTTAATATCAAATAAATCTTAGGCGGAATTTTTGGTATTTTTCTGAAAAACATCAATTTTTGATGATAGTGAAACCACTTAGTAGTAGTCAAAAAAACTGACTTTTTGATTTAAATGAAATTTTACTGCTTCGTTGAATTGAATTTAGATAATCCTACATACTTTTTTCTAATCAAGAAGTAAAATTTGGTTCAATCAGATGAAAATAATTTTTGGTGAATAATAAATTTTGACTTTTATTTATCGCGGTTAATGGTAAATAAGGAAATTCAAGGTGAAAAGAATATTATATAAATTAAAAATTACATTAACACTTTTCCAAACCTTATTGGTCAAGTCATTAATGACCATGGACATCTTTGAGTCAATTTTGGGAACCCATTGAGCCACATGGGAGTGATAATGACAATATTGATTAATTAATTTAAAGTAAAGGCAAAATAGATATAAAAAATTTATTAGTAATTAATTTTTATATTATGTTATATAATTAATATTTTGGAATATAAATATTTATTAGAATGATAAAAAGATTTCCTACGTCATATCCTTTTTTCTATAATTTTTAGACATCAAATAAATTAAATTATTTATTAGAAAATAATGATGCAGTATTTACCTCATTAATAAATGATTTAAATAAATAAGATTATAATGGTAAAAATATTATAAAAAACATGTCCAATTCAGACTGGATGTTTTTATTTCGAATATGAGTCACCTTATCTTCAACCTAAATATTTTTTGGATTTTTTGAGACCGAATATCATTATATAATAAAATAATATTTTCACACTTCCCTAAAGAGCCCCTCCACCCCTTATAAAAGGAGACCACTTATAACCAATACCTCAGATCACTCAAGCCATTTGGCTCATAAAAAATATAACCAATTAATCTCCCAACATCCCTCTCCTCCCTCTATAAGCCTTACCTTAGGAATAAGGAATTTCCAGAAGTCCTTAGGTTCAAACAAAAGGGAGTTATCCAAATTAAAGCTAACAGTTTCTCTAAAAAAATTTCTTTTATTTTAATTCTCCAACCCCTAAACTTTTTTTATTCCTTTTATTTGTTACAATAAAAATATACTAAATATATTAGGATGTTTTTATGAGAATGATTCGAACTACACTTACACACACCACCATCTAATGGGTGAAGAACATAATGTTTTTGTGGATCTAAAACTAACGCCTCACGAAATGATGATTGTTCAAATATCTAAAACTGTCTGGAAATGTATTTATATATGATAGATATTATGTTTATGTTTTATTTATGCTTATTTATCTTCCATTAATATAAAACATTTATGGTTTACCTAGTGGGTAAATACGATAATCTCATTTGACGAACTGCGGACTACCGCCCCTCAAAGTGATGTGACTCATTAATGACATACGTGGGATGTATGAAGGATAGAGTTAATGATATTATATATGATATTATACTGTAATTGTAATATAAATATGTATAATTATGTTTAAATTCCATTAAAATAGGAAATATAAATGAAGGTAGCGTTCATGCGTACGTACGACATACCGTCTCCATGAACGGTGCATTTCATTTCTTACCTGCATATGTTATGTAAAATTATAAATACATGTATATACTAGATATATATAATATATATGATATCTAAATCATTAATATAATTATGAGGATAATGGATATCTTATCACATGAACAACTTGTAATTCTAAAGAGTTCATTTTTTTACTCAAGTACCAAATATCGACAAAACTATCGTTATTAACTTAAATGGTTACATAATGTTTATAACATCATAATAACTGATATATAAGTAATAATAAAATTGAAAAGGGTTCTTACGAAATTATAAATTAACTTTAGTTTAATATTCATGAGATTAAAGAATGATCGAGTCAAGTCAGACAAGAGGAAATGGATTTTCTTATCTCATTTTTAATTCCGTGAGATTTCCATTGTTCACCACTTATTTTTTGCATGTGGTGTATTATGTACTTCGGTTTGAAATATTTTATCATTATTATCTTTATATTCATGGTATTATGTTATTAATTTAATGGTTATTACCATTTTATCAAATTACTCAGTTGATTACAACGAGGTAAATGATTTCATCTCACTTTTATTCCAGTGTGATTCATGATATATTTGCCACAATTTAGTTTTGTGAGGTGTATATACTACCCATGATTGTACCTTTTTGTAATATACTTTCATTTATTAGTATTTAAATCTTCATTGTATGACCCTTCTTTCATGTGGAATATGTTTTGTATGTTAGCAAATTGGTAAGAAAACCTTTCACCCTCCTCTTTTTAGAAGATTTATTTTCGTTATGTCTTTTAATTTACATCTTATTATGTTGGGATATGTTCTTATATTAACTTATTGATTTAAACCTTATGTACAAGTTATGAGATACCATTTTTAACTCATCAACTCTTTTTCTAAATTTTAACATGATGTCGTTAGGCTGTCAAATTTTTACAAGGGAACTCCTTAACCAAATTTCAATTCTTTGGGATCAACTTGTACTTCTTGAATATGTAATCCTATGAATATGTGTGAATAACCACTGACTGTTTTAAAATTAATATAAAATTATATTGGGTTTATTTTTATTTTTCACACATAATTATGAGATTTATTTATCTTTAATTTAAAGATACCATCTTTATAAGGGATTTCATCCCAATTTACATTTCCACATAGACTTCATTGTTGTTATGCACCAATTCACTCTTATATGGTGTATATAATGTCCTTTGGAATATTATATCATGAATAACTTTATTCTCATGATATTATAAAGTTATTATTAAATTTTATTCTTCAATTATTTGTATTCAAGCATCTCTCTTTTCGTTTAAAAACTCTTTAACTAAAATATCGTTTTAAATGTTTTAAAGAATTAGTCTTCTAAATATTTCTAATTAATGTCCATGTTTTCAAAATGAATTTTAGGATTTATTTATATGGACATTAATGTTTTCAAATGATAATTCATTTAAAATCTTAAATGTGGTATGGGAAACTTTGATTCAAAAATCCCTTTTTAAATGGTTTTAAAAACGATTTGATAAAACATTGTTTATTTAAATATATTGATTTGATATATTGGAATGTGTAAATGTTATCTTTCCTTTATACATGTGTTATATTTTATCATTATGTTATGGTTATTGGGTATTTTTTATGTATATGAGTGGTTCCATGATAAACCTAAGGTGGGTGAGACTGAGATAGATCTCCAATGCATTGGGTAACATGATAGAGGTAAACTTGATGTTTCTCCTAAGAGATTTAGGGAATATACTGTGATGGGTATTCCAAGTGTAACTCCCTATGTATCCGTGATAGCAACAGTGTATGTTTGATATGTATTCCATAAGTAACCTCTATGATTAATGATTTGTGTGTGTTATTCATAAATCTTATGATTCTATAAGGTATGATAAGATTGAAAAATATGGTTTCATTGATTTGAAATTATTGATGGGATAATGTTTTCCATCCTTGGTTTAGAACCCTTACTAATATTATTATTCTCTTCAAAAGGTTTTGAAATTTTTTCCATAGGGCTTAATGATGAACATGTTCAAGGTTGCGATCAAGGAAAAGTCATGCTATCGAAAACATGGAACTAGACACGTTTCTTTTTATCTGTTTTTATTTTATGAAAAAAATTGAAACTGAGTAGTAGTGTCTATATGTAATATTCATGTTGTAATGTAATTGTTATGAGAAATTCTCTAAAATTCTAAACCTGAAAAGTTATTCAATGTTAATTATTCATTTAATTCAATATTATTTGCGTTTTAAGGATGAGTCCTTATAATGAGTGTGGGTGAATTAGTGTTAGGGACTTTCTAACCCAATTTCAATGTTTTATCCCTATACCTATTAATCCTGTTAGGATTATGATTCTCTTATTCTATTTTTCTTATTTCATGCAAGTATATGAATAAAATAAAGATAATAGATGATATTTTTACATGGTTCACTACTCATTAAGAAAATATAGTCCTTTCCATTTTTTGGAAATAATCATGACCACACAACCACAAGAAGAAATATCATTTTTGTGGTTACAATGAGTAGGATATACCCTCACAGTCATCGTTCACTATGAAAGAAGTATAAAATCATTTTTATAGATCTTGGCTGGGTCTTTATACTATCTCCCAAGACTGTCTTTTCCATGTTGATGAGGGTTTGTAACATTAAGAAATCCCTCAACCTATTGAGTCCTATCTAATGTCACAGTTCTTCTTTCTTATTCCACAACTATCTTATTCACTTTGATAATTACACAACATCATACTAGAAATTCTTATTATCTCTTCCCATCATCAATATTGATAGATACACAATAATATTCTTCTATCTGTCACAATAATATGAATGTGGTGTGGGATAATGAACACTAAAATTTATCTGACCCAAATTATATTAAACCGATATCAATTTGGTCACCAAATCATCTTCTATTCTTCATACTTTTTCTATCAGTGTTAAACGAACTTCACTAGGATATATTCATCTTCTTCTAATTTGAATCATAAGATTCCAATATGATTATTAAATAAATGAATATTATCTCATCTGATATTCATCATAATTAATTATCACTGAATAATAATCAATTAATATGTGGGAACAATCTATTATAATTAGACACAAAATAATGTGCAATTCTGTTGTTGCATCTTCACATATCCTTCTTCATCAAAAAGCATGATAAGGGTGAAAAAAACTATCACTTGTATAAAATATTTCGTATTCATCAATTATAATATATTGTTTGAAAAACCCCTTGAACTTCATGATGCAAGTTCTTAGTGAACAACCATTCCTTGCACGAACAGTGTTTCCTTTCATGGACAAACTTTCCCTTTTAAGGTTGTTTCTAATTCGCGGATTTCGTCTTCATCCATAGACTATATTCTCTTCGGTATAATCCCCTTATTTTTTGGCCAATAATCTCTTACACGGAAAACCACAGCTTCATGGATGACTTTTGCTTCATAGTCCACCATTCTTTATGTGAACTGCTTCTTCCTATTCGGATTTCCCCAACTCCGTGGAGCGCAAGTGCTTCACAGTCTCCCTCTTCCTCTATAGAGTATTCCTTCTTCATGGATGTTGTTTTCATTAGTGAACCATCCCACCTTAATGGATAGATTTTTACCCTACACATTTCATCTTCTTCATGGAATGATAATTCCTCCATGGACTACTTTCCTTCATGGAATTCTCCTCGGGAACTCTTTTCAGACTTAGCTGAATTCTTCCAATAATGAAGATGTTCTGTAATAAAAATATATCATTTTTAATTATGAGATTACGGTCCATTATATAGGAAAATAAATCCACTAATACCACTAATCCAATTTAACCAAATTTTCAATGCTGTATAGCCTCTACCCCAGACCAGGATCCTTCCACAAACCATTTTCCCAATGCAATGCACATAGATTCTTTCTCCCTTTCTGGTTGTTGACCTCTTCTACAAACCATTTTTCCTCCATGGTATATTTAGTTATTTTCTCCCTCAAGGTGGAAAATTCTATCAAAAAATGGATCACTGCCTCTCATCTACAAATGACACGACGGACATGAATAAGAAATTCTCCTGTGAATTATGATCATCTCAAAAATAGTTTTACATACATGGTCGGAATACCATGCTTCATGGTCCACATAGCACAACTATGTGGAATCCATATTTTAATGATTTTACTTCCCATCTATGTGTTCCACCAATGTAGTTTGAGAACTATCCATTGTGGTGCATGAACTATGAGATCCTTTTCAGAAAACATTTATTTTACAAAATAAATCCAGATTTTGAGGCCAAAAAATTTGACAAACAATAGAAAATGGAACCACCAAGTAATATATACTTTATAAAGAGAAACCATACTGATTTGAGATCATATTATTTTATCACATACCTTACCTATTTTGATTCAAACCTCTGATTGAATATCGTTATCATCATTATATTTTCCATGGAATGTATTATATCATTCCAATCTTCCAGGAACATCTTTCTTTCGAAACAATTCTAATTACGATTGGCAACATATTTTCTCCCTATATCCCACATAAGGATTATAGTAAACGGTCTTCAATCAACATATGAGATTTGTGAAATACAAACTAGAAATGAATCATCATTTTTAATAAGGATAATTATTCAACCATGACATCCAATGTCTTCTAATGAATACATATCAATTATCCAAGAATCACATAGAAACTAAAATGTATCAAAACCATTCACATGTTTCAGGGAATAACAAGATTTGTGGACTTCATCCAAACTCCATTAACATTAGAACTTTTTCATCACATTGAAATCACTATAATATTAAAATATTATTCATCATAATTTTCCACCAATTAAAATCAATTGACAACAAATACAATCTATAAAATATGTGGGATCTTCTCCCAATCTAAACAGAAAGTTCAATGTTTTACCAAAAATAACAAATGATCATGATTCAACCACCACTAATGGAAAAAACCGAAAACATAAACATATAAGGTTATCGTCAAGAAGCAAATAATTTCCTTCACAAAACAGAGTATATTAACTATGAAAAAACCTCTAAAAGAGAATAATAACAATAATAATAGATGAGAGAGGGGAATGGGGGGGGGGTACCTTATTTAGTGAGAATGTGATCTGAATGAACAATGATAATTTAACCCATAAGAGGTAGATGAGTGTTCATGGGATTAGTTATTTATTGATAGAAGAAGTAAGACTATACCAAGAAATTTTGGATTTTCTGTATTTATATAGGAGGATTCATAAGCCTTTAACATTTTATGAGGGTCCTCAAAAAACCCATTGCGAGTCTGGAAGAAGCGCTGAGCTATAAATAAAGTATATCAAACCATGATTATTATGTGTTTCAAAACACATGTGACGCCACTTTTTACTACCTTAATGAAATCCAAAATGGCATGGAAAATGAGGTCCCCTCCATATATACATGCTACGAATATCCACTACAATATAGCTCTATTCTCTTGGAAATTTTCTCGATTCCATGACTAGACCCACAATGTAGGGGCCTCCACTCCACCCATTTCTCATAAGGAATGAATCCAAAAACCATCCCAATAAAGTAGAATCCTCGGGTGGATTCTATTATGAGTGGATACCCTAATACCGAATAATTTATTTAATTTTAGTTCCATCACATGTATGTTGTTTTATATATACACGTGTTTATCTTATTATAGTAGTATTGATAATTTTTCATCTAATATATATATATATATATATATATATGGTATTATCCTTAGATTAAATGTCATATTAAAAATGAAATTTCCATTCCCAGATTATAATGAAATCGTAGTGATATTATGGTAGTAATATTGAACTTATGTCCCATGCAATAGACACATCATACTAACTTGACATATATAATGATTGAATATTAAGAGATGGAGGGTCATAAGCATTGAGAATTATAATAATAGAATTATAACTTGGTTATACTGAGTAGATGATATCATGAGGACTAAATTGATTGTGTGGTCCCTGCATGTTTTTCATTTCCTTTAGTAGTTTCTATGTATGGAAACATATAATGATCTCCTGAATTGAGATTATTATCAGTGTATTCTATTTTATCATGTATATTGATACATTATGAAATCCATGAAATAGATATCATGTAAAGATACCTTTCATTAGGTTATCCAATATTTGCATGACATTGATTGAATAATTGTGATAAAATTATTCATTTAAGAATGAATTGTTATCTTGTGCCCAGTTGATTAGGATGGTAGTACATTTACAAAATCCATCGCCCTAGTATAAGAAGATATGTATATCTAGAGAGGAAGAAAATAATATATCAATAATGGGTGATTATAATTATAAGACATCTTTATTTTTGAGATATCATATATAGAATTTATTTTATTACATGAGTTTTGTACGTTGGAGAGCATTTCACTGCTATAAGTATTACATATCTCCATAGAGGACTTGATGGGTTGATAGTATTGTATCATGTTATGGGAATAATATTCACTATTATCAATATTAGGGAATATAGGGTCACTAATATTGTGTATTCAAAGGTTCTCATTATTCCAATGAATATGTGTTTTGGACATGGTGGGCCCCACTACATAGTTTGAGAGATGTTTGAGTATTATTTATCACCAAGTAATTAATAAATTCTTAATTATACATGTATATAATAATTGGAATGTTATATATTTATTTAATGTGTTACTTTCATTTAGGGGAACAAATTTGAAAATATTTAAAGAATAAATATTATTTTAATATAAAAGGTCTGTCTAACATTTATAAGAATTAAAAGAAAATTTATGGGATTGATTTTATCACTGAATTTTTTTATTAAATTACAGGTATGTTATAAAAATAAAATTGACATTAAGGATATTTTTATATGTCTATAAAATGTCATTAAGGACTAATTAATTGGGTAAAAAATATTTAGGGGTAGGGGAACCATTTATGAGAATTTCATAAATTGAAATATAAGTAAAATGGAACATTAATTTGAGGTACTATTATATACATGAATTTGAGATAATTTATCTCATCTCACCCATATAATTGAGTGAGAAGTATCCAATTGAAGAAATCGTTCAATGTTCTTCTTCATGGATGGAAGGATTGGTGTAGTAGTGATCATCACGTTGTTGGAGGCATTATTGGATCTCTATGGTAGGACCCAAATACCAATGATTAACATTCCCAAATACTTTTATAGTGTGGGAAGATGAACAAGGGGATCCAATATTAGTTTCTTTTAAAAATATTTAATGAACAGATGGAGTTGTTTTAAATTTCCTTATATCGAATGAGGTAACTATCCATTAAAAATTTTAAGATTAAATTATTTCACAGGAGTCCCTTAAAACCTTTTAATAGGGTATGAATAATCAAATATGACATTTCTACATCAATATATTCATGAAAAACATTAAATTTCCAACCCATATACATCCACTATGTCCCTAAGTACCATCAATTCATATTTGGGGGATCACTTGATGGTTTTTGGGTAGATTAAATGTAAATTAAATTCATCTAGAGGGAGTCATCATGGTACCATCACACCAAAATATACATTATATTGTCATTGACGACCTTGTTTTTTTGTTCATATTAAGTATTAAATTTGATGAAAATAATTTTTTCAGTTTTATAAAATGAAGATGATATATATACATGTTTGGGTGTATGTGTCTGTGTGTTTAATTTTTCTATAGTAGATTACTAGTTTTCTACTAGAATAGGGGGTTGGAATATCAATCTTCAATGAGAAATTTTTTCCAACAAAATTTAAGAAGTTTTAAAGGTTATTATTATCCTTTTGAATTTTGAAACAAAATAATAAATAAAAGGGGAAGGATATATTCATGTCACCAAAAGAAAGAAAAAAATCATATTATTATGAATGTGTATAGAAAAATGGGTTTTATTTTCATTAATAATAACCCAAGAGAGGTCACCCTACATGGCAGTTCAATGAAGGATTTTAATATATGTATATATATATAAATGAATGTCAATAGTAACTCTATTAAAATTAACATTAATAATACCTAAAGGATATTGTTCACCCATGAGTAAAAACAACTTCAATCCCTCCCCGTGTATTTTTAATACCCAAAGGCCCAAAAATTTGAGGAATATTTCCAAATATATCTATATATTACTTTTATTTTAATTAAATATATATTTATACTGACCATCAATTGTGTTATGAAATAAATTTTGTTAAATAAATTTTTATTAATTTATTCCCCCAAGTTGATTTATATGAAAATTTAATTTTAATTTGTGAAGTTATTTCATGCCAAGTTATCATGATCATTAAAAGAACAATGTATTAATGTTTTTTAATTATTTAATTTATTATTGAAATGTGTGTGATGATTATAACATTTAATTAAGAAATTATGGTCTATTCACCAACGCTCTTCAATGTTATATGCATATTGGATTCCATGTCAGTGAATTATTATCTATATATTTTGTACATTCCCAAATGTTTATGTATAATGATGAGGATTATGTAAGTCCTGAAAAATGAATGAAGTTGATAAAATTATATATGAGAAGCGGTTACATTAGATAGGGGTGTGAGTTTTTATACGACACTCACCTGAATATGTGTTCTTTTATTGGGTCTTAATAAGACAATTTATGCTTAGTGGTTCAACAAATTTTAAATGCTCATGATAAATAATGATATATATATATATAATCTTGTTTTATTGTTATTTGGTGTATTTTTATGTTTTCATTATCATATAGAATAATAATCAATAAAAATTATATAACAAAACTGAGTGTGTGAGGTACCCCTCAGCCCTATTTTAAGGTGAATTCCGCTACATGGGGTTTCTTATGAGAGTGAAATGTTGAATTAACTAATTATAATAACAATTAATTATCTATATATTATTTTTTCCACTTTAGTGGTGTAATTTTGAGTAAATAATTGTTATGATTCCTAGAAGCTAGGTTTTCACCTAATAGTTCAAAGTGTCACAGGTCAATGTTGTTGGCCAGTCTAAATCCTCCCTTAAAGCTAACTATAGAGTAATATATATTTAGAATAGATTATAATAACATCTTTAAATGATCATTTCAACTTAAATAAAAATATTAATGGGTATTTCAAATCTAGTAGTGAGGGATATTAGGGTTTAACAATATAGTGTGAGGCATTTAATGATTTAATGAATAAGTAATTTCTAATTATTAATCAATATAATGTACTAATTAATTTTTTAGATATAATTGAAATCACCACCACCATTTAATTATCACTATGATATTTACTAGATCAATGGATTATCTTGAAAATACATAACTTAATTGAGTAGCACAAGAACTTTCTCATAGTAATACACCAAGGGAATACGATTTATGTCATAGAGTTCCATTTTTCTTCTAAGAATCCTTAGGTATCAAGAACGAAGGATGAATATATACATTAAGAATAGATTATTCACTATAAGTATAATGTATCATGTTTACATAAATTTTCATTCAACTGTAGAAAATACATATGGATGAAGAAGACTTCAAGAAGCATTCTCTTCTACTAGAGTTATATTAGTAGAGAGTTCAGTAAAAAAATATATGAGGTATCCAGTGAACATTATAGGTGAATGATAGAAAAACAGAATCCTAAATGACTTAATATACTCAAATTGATTGGATACATTGAGATACAAGAGTCCCTTGTGTTTAAATAGCACATATAAATAGTGACGAGTTTCATTCATTCTGCTTAACCACCCCGATTATTAAATTTTAATAATTATTATAACATTAATAACAAGATGATGTTACTCTTAGAGCTATTTTTATTTTGTTCTACAAGATGATAAGGAAATGAAAAATTCCAACTATTCAATCATTATTGTGAACAAGAGGATGAAAGGAAAGGATAAGGGCCTAAGAAAAAAATTAAAAATCAATACACTGAGGCATAATCCTTCCAAATATAATAAGATTCAAAATGATGGAAATCAGAATGTGGCTATCAATATTGCATGTGGAATGAATTTACATTGGAAGAAGAAGTTAATAAATGAGAAAAAAGGTGAAAAAACTTAATTATACCTTTGTATTTTTTTTCATTCAAGGGAATGATTAATTATATAAAACATGGATATTGGATGAAACATGTGGCACACACAATTATATTCATACACATTAAAAATGATGATTTTGGAAGATTGAAAAAGGTGAGGTGGATTTCCAAGAAAAAAATGATGTGAGACTATAATCCTTGTTAGTGGATGTTTATATCCTTACACTACCTAATTATTATTTTTATTATATTAAAGAGGTATTATTATGAACCTTCAATTACATGAATAATTATCTCAGTGTCGATTTTTAACACCATGTGATTTTATTTATCATTTAGGAATAAGTTTTCTCTTTTATTAGGGTAATTTATGTTATGGTCTTCTGTGTAATAAATAACCATTTTATGTACATAAATTTTAAATCCATGAAATGTAAACAAATTCAAAAAACAATGAAAATGAATTTTATAATACCCACTAATGTCACTTTTGGATTTGTATTGTAAATGGGATGTGTTTAAATAAACTACATCTAGTAGGGTATTTGTAATACACTATGTTAAAATCATTGGAATTAGGTCATGATTTTTTGCAAGGGAAAATGACCAAATCACCCTTTATTATGAAAGAAGTAAGTTATACTTAACTATTGTATTATATTGACATAAAGTAGGTGGCCTATTTTTTAGTTGAGGGAGGGGTATAATTTCATAAATCATTACTTTTACTAATTACTTTTACAAGTATGGATATATTTACTTAAAGAGTTGTAAGTTATATTCCTGGAAGATTTTTTAGGAATACTAACTTGAATTTCAAATCCATCATGTTGTTAATATTAATAAAATTTTATCAGATGAAAGAGGAGATTATATTTACAAGATATTTTTAATCTCATAACAGAGTGTGGGAAAATATCCCAACTCGCTCCTCGTTACACACTTTATTGGAATAGTAATTTTAAAAGGAGGAATCAGACAATTATTGAAATGGTTATATCAATGATTAGTTAAAAATATCTTGCATTATAATTTTGGGGATATGAAATGTAGATTACAACATATACCCTTAAATATTTACCACTGATGAAATATATGGAATTCTGTTTGAATTTGTTATAAAAAAATCATCGTCTATCACTTGCCCATTGGTGGGGATGAAAGGTTATTTTCAAGATTATACCTAGTGAAAATTTTTGATCTCGGAGCATATTGTGAATTTTTATTATTTATATTACATTAACTTAAGGATATTACCAATATAAGACTTTAGATAGAAATACTATAGTGGTAATAAAATCCAAATTTCATTAAAGGGAACACATTTCCAATTGAAATATTGGGAGAAAATTGATATTAACGAATATGATCCTCCAAATACTCAATATTTAGTTCGATAAAAATCTTTAAAAGAGATAGTTGTATATTAAGAAGTTACTAAGAAAAAAATACTACATAGGTATACATGAATGGTATGTGAATAGGATATATATTGTTTTCATATCCCTGGTTTATTTGATAGCTTACCACAAGAGAATTATTAACCTATAACATATAATGAAGAAGTAGAAAAAAATGATTATTCAATATGATAAGAAGCCATAATTATGAAATAAATTCCATGTTACAAAAAAATAATTATATAATGGTAGAACCACTAGTTAATATAAAAATAATTGGGTGAAATTATGTGGTTAAAAAATATAGAAATGGTTGGAAATTTAAATACATAAAAATCAATATATGTTGTGAAGGTTTTTATGAAACATCAAGTTCCAGTCTATAATGAAAACTTTTTATGAGTTACAATGATTAATTAATTATAATATTTCATGTAATAAATTTTACCCATGATTATGAAATTCATAAAATTGATGCCAATGATGATTTTTCTAAATGGGAGTTAGTCGAATGCACCTATACAACTCAACCTGAAGGGTTCACTAGGTTAATGAATTTAAATAAACAATGAGTGAAATAATGTTAAATTTATGGGTTGAAATGGGTATCATGATCAATGAATTTTTATTTTGGTGAGGCCATAAGATAATATTCTTTCATCAATAATGAATTCATGTATTAATTCTACAATAAAGGCAATGAGAATTCTATAATTTTCAAAGTATTATATGTTGAGACTTGTAAATTATGGGAAATAATTTGGTAGTATTATAGTTAGTTAATACTTTGATAACTAAATAATTCTCAATGAAATAATTTCTTGATGTATGATATATTATAGGGATCCACATCTATTGAGATATACCTTTGGGAATTATTGGGCTTTGTTAAAGTACATATATTGACAATGTACTCAAAAATTACAATATGGAACAAAAAAATAGATGATTGTTTCCAATGTTACATGGTATAAATTATTCCAAGAAAATATGTCCACAAATATAGGTGGATAATAAAATAATGACTGTTATACCCTTTTCTATGATAGTGGGATATATCATGTATTCCATAAAATATATTATGTTTAATGTTTCTTTTTTTATGTATTATTGTTTTAAGTCATGCTAATAAAAGATAGATACATTGAGAAGCTATAAAAACTATCCCAAAGTACATGATATGTACAAAGGAAATGTTATTGGTGTATAGAGGATCTGATGGATTTCCAATTACGGGATTACCTGATTCTATTTTCTAGACAAATCATGATGATCACAAATTATATTTCACTAAATAATTTTTCTGGAATGGTGTTGGTGTGCACTTGAGAAGTCTAATGAAACTCATGGTCACTAATTCTACAGTAGAATCCATGTATATAGTGTATTATGCTGTTTCTATGTAGGAAATTTAGATAAAATTATAGGTATCAGAAATTGGTGTTGTTCCTAGTAGTTCAGATTGATTTCAATTTTATCATGATAAAACTAAAGCAATGGTTCTTTCCCAGGAGCCCATGTTACACCAGATGAAAAATAAAATAATTTAGAAATTTCTTCTCTTTAGTGTTTTTACTAAAATTGGGGAATTAATTTTTATATTTTAGACATAAATGATAACATTGAAGACCCCAAGACTAAATCTATATTTCAAACAAAATAGGATTCTTGTGTGAGATAAACTATGTTGTCTATTGTAAGTTGATGCCTCTTGTTCTTGTGGGAGTGTTGTGAGTAGGTTCCTGAGATCAAAATCCTTTTATATAAATTAATTACCATAACAAGTATGAAATTTGATATATAAATGTTTTTTTGTTATAACAGTATAATGAATACATTAATTAGAACACCACATGTTTCAGGTGTCCATAGTAGTGCCTATATACAAACAGAGGTGATGGTCTCCTAACGTTACATTATTATCAGTGTATAATAATTTTATTAAATAAATTTATGTATGATGAAATATGAAATGTATGTCATAGTGAGGTATTCTATGTTGGTTTAGCCAATAGTGGTATACGAACTGATTTAATAATCAATGTAGATTAATTCACTACTGAAACTAGTGATATCATAGGCCTAGTTGACTAGGATGGTAGTACAATCACAAAATTAAATTCCATGGTATAAAAAGTTGAGTGTGCACAATGAGGTCAATGAATAATATAGAAAGAATGGATGATGAAAAAAAGTGTGTATACTTATTTACGAGATATCATACTACCATGATATTATATTACAAGACATGTGTTTGTGGGAATGGTTGTCATAAAAATTATTTCTCCTTATCTCCTTAGGGGCCTTGATGAGTTTTTAGACTCCACTCATACTCTATAAATATTATTCACTACTATTGAAATAATGGTATAGATTATCACATTGAAAGAGTATTTAAATGGATGGGATATTCTATTGAACAATTGTACAAGAAATGGTGGGCTCCACCATGGGGCCCAAGAGATGTATGATTATTAATGATCAACAAAGAATAAATAATTTCATTATATTCCATGAAAAAAATTAATTGAATTGATTTTTTTAATTAATTAATTTACTAGTAATTAATTGAATATAATGGGAAACATTTAGTGAATAAATATTATTTTAATATTCATGGTCAATTTAATATTTACAAGAATAATGAGTCTAGTTAATGAATCCCTTTTTCCATGTAAAATATTTGTTATATTAAATATATTTTATGAAATGATAAATGTATATTATGGAAATATTTTTTGGTAAAAAATTATATTATGAATTTTAAGTGGGTATTACATATTTATGGGATGGGGAGCCATTTTTGGGTATTTTATTACATAATATATAAGTAAATGGAAGCTCTCATATTACATAATATTCACCAATAGAATTTGAGAGCTTAGTTCTCACCTCTCCCTCATTTTGGGAGAGATATATTAGATATATGAAATTGATCAATTTTTTTCATTATAGAATGGGGGTTCAATGTTTTGGTGATCATTGACACATCAAAAACTTTGTTAGATATGTATGATCCAACTCAAATATTGAGGATCGACATTCCCAGATACATTCTATGTAAGTGTGGATGATCAAGATGGATTTGACTAGGACTCCTTGAATAAACAATCAATAAGAAAATGTATTTTTTTTTAAAAACCTTCAAATTGAACCAGATAATATTTTGATTAAATTTTTTCACATAAATTGTTTCATGCAAGGTAAATGGACCATTTTACAGGGTTCACATCACTAGAGATTATCATTTTTACATTATTATCATGGAATTTTTTTTTAAATTCCAAACCCATCTACTTATTTTGAGTGCCTTAGTACCAATAAATTCCACTATCCGCATTACTGGCAGGTGTTTACTCCACATGAATCATCCCATAAAACATCCAACTAGGCTGTTTGACTTGTTTTGGTGATTTATAGAACTAAATAGTAAACTCCATGACCAACCGCAAAACAACCAAGGTAAAAACGTCCAACTAATTTGAAAATCTATAAATAAAGATTCAAAAAATTAGGAAACACACCCATGACCATGATGTGGTGACCTTAAAAAAGAAAAAACTATCTTTTAACCTCATAAACAGCTCTGAACTCATTATCAACACTGCCAAGACCATGAAAATGTATAGGGAGTGTTTTGTGAATTATGGACCTCAACACTATAATAAAAAGAGAGTAAATGGATACATATATGTTATGTGTTATATCAATATAAAAATAATACATAACCATGTTTTGTTAAAAATTATATAATTTATATCATATAATAAATTTAAAACATGCTTAAAAATATAAAAATAAATTGAGAAGCATTAGTTAATGAATATTGACTCTTCTACCAAGAAACCCCCAATGATCATCATTTGGTCTACCAATACATTCTGATAGCATAATATTTATAACCTCCTTTTATTCCATCAAAATTTCTGACATCATTGAATCCGAAAGTATATAATAATTTTATTTACAATAAAATGATGGGTAAAATTATATAGTAGAATATCACAAGTAATAAAAAACACTAAATCTGATCTCATACATGAATAATATTCAAGGTTTATTAAGTCATAGTAAATAATGTGTCGAACTTACCACACACATTGAGTATGTGTTCTAGGAAAAACCCTATATAAGATAATTTATCATCCTTATTGTTTTAAAATATACCAAATATTTACCTAACTCTTATTATATATCTAAACCATGTTTTCAAAATCCAACTCATCTATAGAATTGACATCTGATTCCACAATAAGAAAAAACTAAATAAATAAAAAATTCATTCAAGGCACTTATACTAATATTTCTCCTAATACAACCACACCCTCTTCTATAGATTATTAGTCTATTACAGTATGATATTAGATCTCTCTATAGTTGATCTTCTAAATTGAAGGACCTTTCATTACTGGGTGTCAGTACAATCAATATGTATATAAATCAATTTGTGGAGGAAACATACTTAATTTAGTATACTTGTTAATGTGGTTTCAAAATACAAATAATCAAATAGTGGGACATATCTCTGCTCATGTTGGAATTGATAATGGGTTACCTCAACCCATGTGTTATCAATATGAACTCATAGAATGGTAGTTATAATAGTTGAGTGAAATAAAGTTGTTTTAAAATTATAAAATATTTCATTATATAAGCAGTGATTGTATAGCTTAATAAGTCAAATTCAATTATGAACTAGATAAAAGGAAATAAAATAATCATAATTTTCAATTTTAAAGATATTAAAGTCCTAAATTATAAAATTAAATAAAAGATATAACACATTAGAATAAAATAAAATAATATAGCATGTGAAAAAACATAGAATTAATGTAATTAAGTTGAACAACATAATATAGATAGTATTCAAAAAATTTAAATAGTACAATGTATTTTCATGTGATTGTTTTAAAAATATTCAATAAATATAGTAATGAATGTATAAAAGAGTTTGTATACTCAGTTTTTTACCCAAATCTGTTGGAGGGTAAATATACTAAAAAAATTACTTTAGGTTCTAGAATAATACCCCTTTAATAATAATATTAGATGAGAAATATTTTACCTGAGAGATACCTCAAACATGTTATCAACAAGTCCTTACCATAGGACTTATTCAATCAGAAGATAAAAAAACTAGCTATTATCCCTATAACTTCATCAAACAAAGGATATTAGAAGTAAAATGATATCAAAGAACTGATTAATATTATAATGAAACATCATATAAAGGATGTAGTGAGACCTCATTGAAGTAAAATAAATAGAAACACTCTCAATCATATAGGTTTTTATCTTAAACTGAAATTCCAAAAAAAAAGACTTTATGTATTGGGTCCTTGAGTATCAATCCTCAAAATATAGGTGTTTTTTGTAAAAGAACCCATGAATTTTTTGATAACTCCAAAATAATTTATCTCACTCTAACATTTTCATATTCCTCTCATGGATATATTTCATTTTGGTACATGTTTGTTTATTCATCAAGATATTTCACAATGATTTATATTTAGAATGACATTATAATACAGTAATTCAGAAGTAATGAATCTAAAAAACCACACATAAATAGGATTCAAATTTTCATTAAAAATAAGAAATATGATTTCTTATTTATAAAAACTAGGATATAATGGAATACATTTAAGAATATTGCTGAACATAATAATTACTAAGGAATAATAAACATTTATTCCAGTCTTGGGGTTTCACTATGACGAACTTGAGGTACTGGAATATGGCAGATCTATCACCAAAATAATAATGATTCATCGTTGAGTTAAAAAACTAACATATTTATAGATTTTTATCTAGTTGGAATTAACTCACTTCTTCAATTACCAATGCATCAAACAAAATATTACATGATATTTTTTATCAATGCCTCTACCAATAAGAAGAAAACTAATGAGTATCATGACATAGGTAGTTAAATAAATAAGTAGTGAAACTCACAATATATGACATTTTATAGGGAAATAAATCATCTTATATCATCTCCAATATTAAATCATAATGGTTATATAAATGATACATCAATATATTATCATTCATAAATTAGTTGTTCTTTCACTATTGCGTTGATAATCAATAGAAAATTACAAACTATCCTGAAGCCAAACATTATACACACTATCCAAATATATTAAAGGATATGAGATTTAAGATAATAATAATATAAAAATACCACATTTATTCAATTATTTGATCATGGGATCCTTCAATAATAATTTCACCACCCATAAAACTCACAAAAGGTTTATATCTCTTGGTCCTATTGTGTGTTTATCTTAACCTGTCATCTATAGGAGGAGTATTAAATTCTAATATCCTATTAAATATTCAATCACATATACATATAATTTTATTATATAGGAAATTTGGTACTAAAAATATATCCATGTATGTTACCATCCGCATAAAAGATGTTGGACAACACTTATGGGAGTTTATGACTAAAATTTTATTTTTTCTAAAACATTAAAATACATTCTCTATATGACCCAAATACATAAACGAATATACATACAAAAATATAAATAATAATTAATATTAAAATTTCATGAATAAAAAAATAACAAATTTTAGTGTTCAAATATTTAAAATTTAAAATATTCCACAAAAATGTTCTAAAACCACAATTGTAGCCTCACAATAAGAATTTATGCACAAAAATAGTAAAATTTAATAATCTTGTGACATATTATCAAGATCATAGCTAATAAAATAATATTACAATATAAAATTAGAATTCTAATTCAATATAAGTATTATAATTTATCCTTTTGAATCCAAATAATGTACTATAAGAACTCAAAAGTTTCAATATGTTGTGGTTTATACCTCTGAGCAGTCTCACTCTCACTTTTATTATGAGCTAGGGTTTCTTTGATGGTGATTTGAATGGGCGAGGACCATGTGCTGCTTCTCTAGTGCTATCTCCCCATTTTTTGTTCCCTTTTATCCTTCCCTCCCCTCATTCGTAATTTTTTTTATTCCTCTTCTACCTCTCTCTCACCATTTTGCACTTTCCTGTTTCATGGTGGTTGATGTTTCATTGCTAGGTTGATTGTAACACCCTAGGTAAATAAAGAATATGAAATTTTTATATTTATCCCTATTTGTGAATAAAATATCAGTATTAATTTAAAGGTGATGCTATGCTCGATGTCGTACCCAATACGCAACAACATGTTTCTTGGGAATCTTACGATGCAATCTAATAATAAAATAATATTATTTTAAATGGTAGTTAACACCTAGCTGTTGTGATGGCGGGAATGAATAGAACTAACTACAAAATTATTATATATGTTTTTCAAATATTTTTACTTTTTAAAATAAATGTTAGAGGATTAAAAATGTGAATGAATCCAATTTTAAGCGTAAACATTCTAATATTCATTAACAGGTCGATTAACCACCTTTTGATGGCGAACCTCTTTTAAATCCACTTTTTGAAAATTTTATGCGTTATATTTGACAAATAAAATTCTTTTTTAGAATTGGGACATCAAAATTTAATTTGTGTAAATTTTTGGTATTATTCTAAAAAATATCAATTTTTAATGAATAGTGAAAATGTTGTATTTTAATTGAAAACTGCTTTTTAATCTATTTTATTTATATGATTAGATTATCTTTTGAATTGGTTTTACAGTGAAATTATAATATATTTTTACCATTTAATACAATAGTGGTCATTGGAATTAATTTCACTTTGAAATTGGACTTAAACTAGTGTCAATCTTTTGATACTTATTGTTTCATAAAAACACGCTATTTGCTCTGACAGCGGGAATTAATTATTAAATTAATTAATGAAACTAATAGGTTTTTAATTTTTTAAAATAGACATCATTTTTGAATTTGGAATATCAAATATAGCTTAGGGTGATGTTTTGGTATTTTTCTGAAAAACTTCAATTTTTGATGAATAGTGAAACCACTAAGTGGTACTTATAAAAACGGATTTTCCATTTAAATGAAAATTTTCCATCTTTGTGTTTTGAATTTCAAAAATAAGATATACATGGTTGTCATTAAGAAGTAAGATGTGGTTCAATGGTATTAAAATATTTATTTGGTGAATAGTAACTTATTGAGTTTTTAATCGCGATTATAGGTAATTAGTGTAGTTTAAGGTAAGAATAATGTTTTAATAAAATGAAATGACCTAGAAAAATGTCTTACCCTCATTGGATTTGTCATGGCCGACCAATAAAATCCATGGGTAATCTTGGGGACCCCATGGAGCCACTTTGGTTGGAAAATGACATAAATACCTTTTTATTTAATGTTAAAGTAAAAATGACACAAACATGAGATGTTTTACTAAAAAAATTTTTACATGGGGTTATACAAGTCATATTTTTGACTATAAATGGTCATTGGAAAGATAAAAAGATTTCATACATCATAGTAATTTTTCATAATTTTTAGACATTAAATAAATTAAATTATTTATGACATCATGATGATGCAGCGATGACCTCATTATTTAACAATTTAAATAAAATGGCAAGATAATGTTAAATCTAAACCTACACATGTCCAAAACCAATTGGATGGGTGGATTTCAAACCCTTATCATATTATCCTCGAAACACATCAATGTGGGACCATTAAAATCCGAAACCCATTCTAAAATAATGTAACATTTCCTTACTTTCCAAGAGTGCCCCTCGTCTCCTCTTATAAAAGGCCCCCACCTCAACCTCCTTACCCCCATGTCCAAAGCCTTTGGCTCGGCCAAACCCTGCACATTTTGTCTCTCCACATCCATCTCTAACTCCTTGAATCCTCACATTGGGCAGAAGTCTTTACAAGGAAGCCTTTGAGCTCAAACCAAAGGGAGTTACCCGATTTTAAGGTAATGTCTTCACTTGTGTCCTTTTGTTTTATTTTTCTTCTCCAACACCCTAAACTCTTTTTATTAATTTATTTTGTAACAAATACAGTATCTAAAATATACTAGGATGTTGTTATAAGATGGATTCGAGCTACACTTACACACACCTACATCCAATGTTTAATGAACTTACTGTTTCTGTGGATGGCGAATTTCTGCTTCACGAAATGATGATTGTTCAACATTCTTATAACACCTTCAAAGGTGGCCATTAAGATGAAACTATATTTATATATGATATATAATATGTTTATATTTTACTTAATCTTATGTACTTCTCATTTAAGGCATACCTTTATGGTTTCCATTATGGGTAAACACGATATCTTCATTTAAGGAGGTGCGGACTACCGCCCCCTCAAAGTGATTTGATTCGTTAATACCATATGTGGTACATATAAAGGATATATTTAGTGATATTATATATGATAACATACTGGAATTAAAATACTATTATGTATCATTATGTTTTAATTCCATTAAATATGAAATAGAAATGAACGTAGCGTTCATGCGTACGTACGACCTACCGTCTCCATGAACGATGCTTTTAATTTTTATCTCAAAATGCTATGGAATAGTAGAAAATGTATATATAATGGATATATATGATATTTAAAACATAAATAATATTATGGATATGATGTACCTATAAATACATGGAAAATTATTTTCCAACAAGTTCAATTTTTGACTCATGTACCAAACATCGACAAAAACGTCTGATATGAACTCATATTATTAACCAATTATTATAACATTAAAATATGTGATATGAACTGAATAATAATCTTTATAGGAGGTAAATAAGCAATTATTAATTGAACAAAGTTTATTATTCAGGAATATAAAGAAACGAACAAGACAAGTTGGATTTGAGGTATGGGATCCAACCTCCCTTTTTTTTAAGTACACTATTTTATGTCATTCCTTTTAAGATCATATTTCTTATGATTGGGATGTTATTTTATATTAATATTACTGTAATTTTTTATGTTAATTTGATGAGAGACCCTATTCTCTATCATCAATCCATTTTGAATGTTTTGAGTGGTGCCATTAGGCTACCGAATTTTCGTAAGAGATCTAACCTCTCTCTTTCTTTTTAAGTACTCTCCTTTATGTCACTTCTTTTAAGCTCCTCTTTGTTATGTTGGGGGATGTTCTTAAGTATTCCTAGTTCTGTAAACTTTATGTTGATATGATGAGAGACCCTATTTTCTCTCATCAATCCATTTTGGATGTTTTATGTGGCGCTGTTAGCCTGCCGAGTTTTCGTATGGGATTTTTCATCTCACTTTTATTCTCGTGAGATTTATGCTACATTTGCCACAATTTCCATTGAGTGGTGTATGTACTTCCCATTAATATACACTTTGTGTTGTATAATTTAATTTATGGGTATTCACATCTTCATTGTATGACCCTTCTTCCATGGGGTGTATGTTTCGAATGTTACCCAACTCGGTAAGGGGACCATTCACCCTCCTCTTTTTAAAAGACTTCTTTTGTTATGTCTTTTAATTAACATATTATTAAGTTGGGATATGTTATTTTATATCCTTATTGGTGTAAATTTTATGTCCAAGTGATGAGATTCCCTTTTTATCTCTCATCAACTCATTTTCTGAATTTTGAAGTGATGTCGTTAGGCTGTCGAATTTTACCAAGGGAACTTTTTAACCCAATTTCGATTTCATTGGGTTCAACATGTAGTTATTGAATATGTCATCATTTGAATATGTGTTAATGAACTTTTATTTTTTTACACTTAATATCCACTTATATTTGGTGTATTTATTTTTTTCACACAGAATTTTGAGATTGATTTATCCTTAATTTAAGGATACCTTCTTTATATGGGATTTCATCACATTTGACATTTCTATTGAGACTTAATTGTTGTTATGCACCAATTCACTCTTATATGGTGTATATAATTTCCTTTGTAATATTATATCATGAATCCATTTATTCTCATGATATTATAATGTTCTGACTAAATGTTATTCCTCAATTATTGTATTCATGTGTCTTTAATTTTGGTAAAACCCCTTTAACCAAAATATCGCTTTAAATGTTTTAATTATTTGTTCTTATCCATGTTTTCAAAATGGTTTCAAGGATTTATTTATATGGATATTAATGGGTTAAAATTTTAAAAGCATCAAGGTGGTATGGGAAACTTTGATTCAAAAATCTCTTTATTAAATGTTTTAAATGGTTTTGGAAATGGTTTGTTTTTTAATGGATTGATTATTTCAATATACTAAAATGTTATATTGTGATTGAAATGTGGAAATGTTATGTTTCCTTTATGCCTGTTTTATGTGATACGTTTATGTTATGGATCTTGGGCATTGTTATGAAAACGGGTGGTTCCATGATAAAGTAAGGTCGGGTGAGCCCGATATAGCTCTCCAATGCATTGGGTAACGCGAAGGGGTTAAACGTTGTGGTTTCTACGAAGAGATTTAGGGAATATATTTTGGTGGGTATTCCAAACGTAACCAAGAGGGTTACTCCCTATGTAAGAATGTTATGAATGCCTCAAGTTACCTTTTATGACATATGATTTCTATGATTTAATAATGATTTGATGAGGTATGTTAATGTTCCTGTGTTTTATGGGTAAAGTATGATTTAATTCTTATGTATATATGAACTCATGTTTCCTTTACATATTTTTATAACCATTACTGAGATTTTTATGCTCATCCTATGTTTTTTTTGAAATTTTTTTCACAGGTCAATGGAAAGGTACATGATGTGATGATGATGTGAAGAAAGTGTCAATAAAGAATCCATGTTTTATTTTAAATATGTTTCTGTTGATGGGAAAAATGAATACTATCTTTTATGTACCACATTGTTTAAATGTGGAATGTAATGCAAGTTTCACGATCTAATTCTCTAAAACTCTAAACCTAAAAAGATCCTCAATGTGTAATCTTGTAATAACTCAAGAATAAGTAAGGTTTAAGGCTGGGGCCTTATAGTTGGTATCAAAGGTCGGTTTAGATAACACTAGAGGTTAGGGTATTCTCTAAGAATAAGTGAAAGTACCTTAATGGATAGGATTTCAGAAAGTGTCCTAGTTTTAGATAAAGTGAATGAGTAAGTATATCTCAGTGTTTACCTTCCTCATTAGTACATGATGGTTTTGTTGATATACTCACACTGACATTTCTGTTTTTAGTGAATGGATGGATCTAGCAGGCACCAAAGAGACAACATGTTTGAAGGAAACTGTTGTGGTTCTCTGATTAAGATACTAGAAAAAATGGGGGATTCAATGTGGAAACTCATGGTTGTTCTAAACCAAATATGAAGGAGTCATGATCAACCACTTGAACCTGGGTATGTTCTCTAATGCATCATGTACGATATGACCAATCGATGTGGAAGTTTAGGTAATAATTATTAAGGTAACCATTATAGTTTATATGATCCTTACTTTGGAGGTAATTATGGGTTACTATATGTTATGATGGAAGTGAAAGGCATGAGATAAAATTGAGGTTAAATTATGTTATTGTTATTTTTAATGATTTTAACTCTTTTTGGGGAATTATTTTAGAATTATATGGTTTGGAAAAAGGACAACATGCAGACCGTGTGACAACCCATCGTGTCGGACAAAGTTGTGGGAATCGAACCCACAACCAAAGTGCGATTGGTATTTATCGCCTACCACTGGACTACGTGAAGTCCCTGGTTAGTTTGACTAATTCTTTTTAGTTGGATGATTTTATGAATTAAGAGTAATCTGATTTTGGGTTATCTATGGAAATTTATTAACCTATCATGGAGGATATGTGATTAGGTTAATTGCTTTTCAATACGAGACTTTAGGAGCAACTGATGTTGTTTGGAGATAAATGTTACGATTTAAATTAGAAGAATATGTGGCTAAATCCTTCAAATATTTGGGTTTCAATCTTAGTTTGGATTACTTTGAAGTATTTGATGGACAATTTGTTTATTTAATGGACTTTGTTGAACTTTGGGTATTGTTTGATAAATTTTGGAGATTAAGAATAGATTTGTTTTTTTTAAAAGGATTATCTTTTTTGGGTATTATCTGATCTTTTACTAACCTTTTTGGTTTTGGTTTTGGTTAAGGTCTAAAGACATGGGATGTATATGGTTCTCTTTTTTGGATTAGGTGATCCTCTAGAAGTTGATTATAGTACTAATAATATGAACAAGTCTTCCAAAATACTCATCTTTTGGGGAAAGTATGAGTTTCTGTAAAAAATATAGTAAAATTTGAAAGTCAAAATGACAAGTAATTATGTTTCCTTAATATAAAAAATAACTTCCTCATTGAAGAGTAACTTAAAACAAAATTGTGGTCTGTTAACTCTTCCTACTGGGGAATCGAATACCGTTTAACCCATCACAAGTTTGTGATTTTTTTATGCTTAACGTTCTTCTAGACATGTTTACTATAACTCTCCATTAGAACATGGCCCTTTTTTTCCTCCATGTCCATATTTTCATACTTGGAATCCTAGTATGGGTTAACTCGGGTGACCTTTGTACTTATCTTTCTTTATTTTAAAGTGATTGTTTTACTGACTCTTGTTCTGATGTGGGATTTTCAATGAAGTTTCCAAGCCCAATTTTAAAAATTGCGAGGACGCAATTCCCAAAAGGGGGGAAGGATGTAACACCCCAGGTAAATAAAGAATATGAAATTTTTATATTTATCCCTATTTTTGAATAAAATGTCAATATTAATTTAAAGGGGATACTATGCTCGATGTCGTACCCAATACGCAACAACAAGTTTCTTGGGAATCTTACGTTGCACTGTAACAATAAAATAATATTATTTTAAATGGTAGTTAACGCCTAACTGTTGTGATGGCGGGAATGAATAGACCTAACTAAAAAATTATTATATATGTTTTTCAAATATTTTTACTTTTTACAATAAATGTTAGAGGATTAAAAATGCGAATGAATCCAATTTTAAGCATAAACATTCTAATATTCATTAAAAGGTCGATTAACCACCTTTTGATGGAGAACCTATTTTAAATCCACTTTTTGACAATTTTATTTGTTACATTTTACAAATAAAATTCTTCTGTAGAATCGGGACATCAAAATTTACTTTGTGTAAATATTTGGTATTTTTCCAAAAAAGTTCAATTTATAATGAATAGTGAAAAATGTTGTATTTTAATTCAAAAACTATTTTTAATCTAATTTATTTATGTGATTAGATTATCTTTTGAATTGGTTTTAGAGTGAAATTAGAATATATTTTTACCATTTAATACAATAGTTGTCGTTGGAATTAATTTCACTTTGAAATTGGACATAAACTAGTTTCAATCTTTTGATACTTATTGTTTCATAAAAACACGCTATTTGCTCTGACAGCGGGAATTAATTATTAAATTAATTAATGCAACTAATATGTTTTGAATTTTTTAAAATATACATCATTTTTGAATTCGGAATATCAAATATATCATAGGGTGAAGTTTTGGTATTTTTCTGAAAAACTTAAATTTTTGATGAATAGTGAAATCACTAAGTGGTACTTATAAAAACAGATTTTCTGTTTAAATGAAATTTTTCCATCATTGTGTTTTGAATTTAAAAAATCCGACATACATGGTTGTAATTAATAATTAAAATGTGGTTCAATGGGATTAAATTATTTTTTTGGTGAATAGTAACTTATTATGTTTTTAATCATGATTAGAGGTAATTAGTGTAGTTTAAGGTAAGAATAATGTTTTAATAAAATGAAATGACCTAGACACATGTACTACCCTCATTGGATGTGTCATGGCCGTTCAAAAAAATCCATGGGTCAACTTCTGGACCCCATGGAGCCACTTTGGTTGGAAAATGACATAAATACCTTTTTATTTAATGTTAAAGTAAAAATGACACAAACATGAGATGTTTTACTAAAACATTTTTTACCTGGGGTTATACAAGTCAGATTTTTAACTATAAATAGTCATTGGAAATATAAAAATATTTCCTACATCGTAGATTTTTTTTAATTTTTAGACATTATATAAATTAAATTATTTATGTTATCATGATGATGCAGCGATGACCTCATTATTTAATGATTTAAATAAAATGGAAAGATAATGTAAAATCTAAGCCTACACATGTCCAAAACCTATTGGATGTGTGGATTTAGAACCCTTATCACCTTATCCTTGAAAAACATCAATGTGGGACAATTAAAATCCGAAACTCATTCTAAAATAATGTTACATTTCTATACTTTCTATGAGTGCCCCTCCTATCCTCTTAAAAAAGTCCCCCACCTCTACCTCCATACCCCCACTTCCAAAGCTTTTGACTCAGCCAACCCCTGACCATTTTGTCTCTCCACATCCCTATATAACTACTTGAAGCATCAATTTGGGCAGAAGTCTTCCCAAGGAAGCCTTTGAGCTCAAACCAAAGAGAATTACCCGATTTTATGGTAATGACTTCACTTGTGCCCATTTGTTTTATTTTTCTTCTCCAATGCCCTAAACTCTTTTTATTAATTTATTTGGTAAAAAATAAAGTATCTCCAATATACTAGGATGTTGTTATAAGAAGTATTCGAGCTACACATACACACACCTACATCTAATGGTTAATGAACATACTATTTCTGTGGATGGCGAATTTCTGCCTCACGAAATGATGATTGTTCAACATTCTTCTAACACCTTCAAAGCTGGCCATTAAGATGAAAATATATTTATATATGATATATAATATGTTTATGTTTTACTTAAACTTCAGTATTTTTCATTTATGGCATACCATTATGGTTTCCATTATGGGTAAACGCGATATCATCATTTAAGGAAATACGGACTACCGCCCCCTCAAAGTGATTTGATTCGTTAATACCATATGTGGTACATATAAAGGATATATTTAATGATATTATATATGATACCATACTGTAATTAAAATACTATTATGTATCATTTTGTTTTAATTCCATTAAATATGAAATAGAAATGAAAGTAGCGTTCATGCGTACATACGGCCTACCGTCTCCATGAACGGTGCTTTTAATTTTTATCTCCAAATGCTATGGAATAGTATAAAATGAATTTATACTGGATATATATGATATTTAAAAAATCAATACTATTCTGGATATGATGTACCTATAACTACATGGAAAATTATTTTCCAACAAGTTCAATTTTTGACTCATGTACAAACATCGACAAAAACGTCTGATAAGAACTCATATTATTAACCAATTATTATAACATTAAAATATGTGATATGAACTGAATAATAATCTTTATAGGAAGTCCTTAAGAAATTATAAATTGACCAAAGTTTATTATTCAGGTATATAAAGAAACGAACAACACAAGTTGGACTTGAGGTAAGGGATTCATCCTCTCTTTTTTTTAAGTACACTCTTTTATGTCATTCTTTTTAAGCTCATCTTTCTTATGATTGAGATGTTCATTTATATTACTCATACTGTAATTTTTTATGTTAATATGATGAGAGACCCTATTCTCTCTCATAAATCCATTTTTAAAGTTTTGAGTGGCGCCGTTAGGCTGTCGAATTTTTGTAAGAGATCTAACCTCTCTCTTTCTTTTTAAGTACTCTCCTTTATGTCACTTCTTTTAAGCTCCACTTTGTTATGCTGGGGGGATGTTATTTTGTATTCCTCTTTCTTTAAACTTTATTCTGACATGATGAGAGACCCTATTTCCTCTCATCAATCCATTTTGGAAGTTTTAAGTGGCGTCGTTAGGCTACCGAGTTTTCGTAAGGGATTTTTCATCTCACTTTTATTCCCGTGAGATTTATGCTACATTTGCCACAATTTCCTTTGGGTGGTGTATGTAATGCCCATTGTTATAAACTTTTTTTAGTATAATATCATTTATGGGTTTTAACATCTTCATTGTATGACCCTTCTTCCATGGGGTGTACGTTTCGAAAGTTACCCAACACGGTAAGGGGACTTTTCACCCTCCTATTTTTAAAAAACTTCTTTTGTTATGTCTTTTAATTCACATACTATTATGTTGGGATATGTTATTTTATATCCTTATTGATGTAAATTTTATGTCCAAGTGATGAGATGCCCTTTTTATCTCTCATCAACTCATTTTCATAATTTTGAAGTGATGTCGTTAGGCTGTCGAATTTTACCAAGGGAACTTTTTAACCCAATTCCGATTTATTTGGGTTCAACATGTAGTTATTGAATATGTCATACATTGAATATGTGTTAATGACATTTTATTGTTTTACACTTAATATCCACTTATATTGGGTGTATTTATTTTTGTCACACAGAATTTTGAGATTGATTTATCCTTAATTTAAGGATACCTTCTTTATATGGGATTTCATCACATTTGAAATTTCTATTGAGACTTCACTGTTGTTATGCACCAATTCACTCTTATATGGTGTATATACTGTCCTTTGGAATATTATATCATGAATCCATTTATTCTCATGATATTATAATGTTCTGACTAAATTTTATTCCTCAATTATTTTATTGAAGTGTCTTTCATTTTGGTAATACCCCTTTAACCCAAATATCGCTTTAAATGTTTTAATTATTTTTTCTTATCCATGTTTTCAAAATGGTTTTAAGGATTTATTTATATGGATATTAATGGTTTAAATTTTTAAAAGCTTCAAGGTGGTATGGGACACTTTGATTAAAAAATCTCTTTATTAAATGTTTTAAATGGTTTTTGAAATGGTTTCTTTTTGAATGGATTCATTATTTCAATATACTAAAATGTTATATTATGATTGAAATGTGGAAATGTTATGTTTACTTTATGCATGTTTTATGTGGAACTTTTATTTTATTGTTCTTGGGCATTGTTATGAAAACGGGTGGTTCCGTGATAAACTAAGGACGGGTGATCTCGATATAGCTCTCCAATGCATTTGGTAATGCGAAGGGGTTAAACGTTAAGGTTTCTCCGAAGAGATTTAGGGAATATACTATGGTGGGTATTCCAAACATAACCAAGAGGGTTACTCCCTACGTAAGAATGTTATTAATGCCTCAAGTTACCATTTATGTCTTTTGATTTCTATGATAATTAATGATTTGATGAGGTATGTTAAAGTGCCTTTGTTTTATGGGTAAAGTATGATTTCATTATTATGTATATATGAACTCATGTTTCCTTTCCATATTTTTATAACCCTTACTGAGCTTTTTATGCTCATCCCAAGTTTTTTTTTAATTTTTTTACAGGTCAAGGGAAAGGTACATGATGTGATGATAGTGTCAAGGAAGTGTCGAGAAAGAATCCATGTTTTGTTTTAAATATGTTTCCCTTGATGGGAAAAATGAATACTGTCTTTTATGTACCACTTTGTTTAAATGTGGAATGTAATGCAAGTTTCATGATCTAATTCTCTAAAACTATAATCCTTAAAAGATCCTCAATGTGTAATTTTGTAATACCTCGATAATAAGTAAGGTTTAAGGCTAGGGCCTTATATTGGTGGTGTGCTCTTTTCCCAGTGGTGGCTTCATCAGTCAGGGTTGGTGGTTATTTGTGTGGAGGGGATTCTTATTGGAGGCCATACCACTTAAAACTATGCTATAGTTTATTTTTCCTTTCTCACTCTCTTATTTTATCTTCACTGGTGGTTTCCAGAGAATTTGGAAGGTTCTAATTTTTTAGTCATCAGTTTTCGAAGAGGGGTTCCATTTTCCATTTTAGATATTTTCTGTAGATGTATTTCATGTTCATTGTAGTTTATTCGATGGGGATGTTCTTTTACCCTAGGATTGAATTCTGTTTTATTCTTGAATGGATGTTGGAACTAAAATGGTCGTGGACTGATCGAATTCAGCCTTGTTTTCAAGCTTTATGAAGTCGATGATGTTTGATGATTCTCTGTGGAGGTTCCGTTTTTTTTGTTTTATTCAATGGTGAAATAATGATATGTCGATGTTGAGGTTGAAGGTGTTTCTGGTGATGAGGGTTTTAAGATTCGGTGGGTCAATCACCCTACCATTATGATGGTTATCAGTTTTCGACAATAATGATGAAGTCATGTTATGGTAGATTTTAATTACCTGTGATGTGATGACAATGAAGGGTTGAATGGAAATCAGGTAGCATGGCTCGAGGCAGTTCATAACTTTTATGCATGATTTTTTGAATTATTGGATCAGTTTTTTGAATCAAAAACTTTAATTTATATTTGATGTTTTTATAAGGCCCCAGCCTTAAAAATTACTTAATCTTGAGTTATTTCAAGAATTACACGTTGAAGATCTTTTTAGGTTTAGAGTTTTAGAGAATTTGATCATAAATCATGCATTACATTGAACATTTAAACATGGTGGTTACATTAAAGACAATATTCACTTTTCCCAACAAAGGAAACATATTTAAAGAAAAACGTGGATTCTTTCATGACACATCCTTGACACTATCATCAAAACATGTAGCTTTCCATTTAACTATTAAAAACATTTCAAAAACATGGGATGAGCATAAAAAGCTCTGTAAGGGATATAAAAATACGAAATGAAAATATTAGTCCATGTATACATAAGAATTGATGCAATCATACTTTACTCATAACACATAATAACTTTATCATACCTCATAAAATCATAAGATTTATGAATAACTCATAGAAAACATAATACATAAAGGTAACTTGAGGCATTCATAACTTTCTTACATAGGGAGTAACCCTCATGGTTACGTTTGGAATACCCATCCTAGTATATTCCCAAAATATCTTCGGAGAAACCTTAACATTTAACTCTTTCATGTTACCCAATGCATTGAGGAGCTATATCGGGCTCACCCGCCCTTAGTTTATCATGGAACCACCCATCTTCATAAAAAATTCCCAAGAACTATAACATTATCGTATCATATAAAACATTCATAAAGGAAACATAACATTTCCACATTTCTATCACAAGATATCAATAACAAATTGAAATATTAAAAACATTGTCAAAACCATTTTCAATACCAAAATAAAAGAAAATTAAGAAAATTTATTTATTTTTTCATTTAAAAAAAGGTTATGGCTTGTAGAGGATGCTAAAACTCAAATAATGGTCATGGTGGTGGAGAAGTCATTATCGCCGCATACATAAGACAAAAACATTCCCTTCTGTCATTTAGTAAAACAATTCATATAAAAAATATTCCTTTTGAATAAACGTAAAATTCAAATGGGTTTATACACTGTATAAATGATGGTTGTGTATAAAACAAAATATGCCTCAATGAAAGGAGATTAAGACGAAGTCCCTTATCTTGGGTCCGACATGACTCGATTGTTCATTAACCTCCTAAATAATAATGTTGAGATATTTTATACATGCTTAAGAAAATTTTTCATGTTCATTATTCCTTTTATATCACTTATTACGATGTTATGAACATTATGTAATTATTTAACTTAATAATGGTTGTTTTGTCGATCATTAGTACTTTAGTAAAAAATAAACTCATTTATAATTACAATTTGTTCATGTATCAATTATATACAGAATTATATTCATGATGTAGATAACATATATATCATATATATCCATTATATACATGCATTTTTAATATTACATAACATTTTTTGGTAAGAAATTAAATGCACCGCTCATTGAGACGGTAAGTCATACATACGCATGAAGGATACTTTAATTTCTATTTCGTATTTTATGGAATGGAATCATAATGACATAAAGGTATTTTATAATTCCTGTATAATATCATATATAATATTATTAACTCCATCCTTTACACATCCCACATATGGAATTAACAAATCAAATCACTTTAAGGGGGCGGTAGTCCGCACTTCCTAAAATGAGGATATCACGTTTACCCATAATGGAAACCATAAAGGTATGAAATAAATGAAAAATAAAGAAGCATAAGGAAAACATAAAAATATCATATATCATATATAAATATACTGACATCTTAATGGCCACCATTGAAGGTGTTAGAAGAATATTGAACAATCATCATTTCGTGTGGCAGAAATTCACCATCCACGGAAATAGTATGCTCTTTAACCCTTAGATGTAGGTGTGTGTAAGTGTAGATAAAATAATTCTTATAAAAACATCCTTGTATATTGAATATACTGGTGTTGTTACAAAATAAATGAATAAAAATAGTGTAGGGGGTTGGAGAAGAAAAATAAAACAAAAGAACATTTGAGAAGACTTTACCTTGAAATCGGGTAACTCCTCTTGGTTTGAACCAAATGGGTTTCTTGAAGTGCTATCTGCCTAAGTTAAGGCTTATATGATGAATAGAGGGATGTGGATAGATAAAATGAGTAGTTTTTGGCCGAGCCAATTGCTTGAAAATTGTGGGTAAGGAGGTAGAGGTGGGGGCCTTTTATAAGAGGGAGGAGGGGCACTCTTGGAAGGCCATGAAATGTTACTTTATTTTAAAATGAGTTTCGGATTTAAAAGTTCCCACATTGATATATTCTGAGGATAAGGTGTTAAGGGTTATAAATATACTTATCCAATAGATCTTTGACTAGTTTACATCTTATATTTTACATTATCTTTTCATTTTATTTAAATTGTTATTTAATGATGTAATCGCTGCATCATCATGGTGTCATACAAAAAATAATTTATTTAATGTCTAAAAATTATAAAAAAAAAATATGATATTGGAAATGTTTTTATATTTCCAATGATGTTTTATAGTCCAATAGATCATTTATGTAGATAAAATAATTTTTTTAACATAGGTGTTACATACTTTTGTGATATTCTCCTTTCTTTAAAAATAAAATGATAAAGTGTCACTTTTACCCAAAAGTGATTCCATGGGGTTCTTAAGTTTGGAAAAAGACTTCCAATGGTCGGACATGACACAACCAGTTTCATTAGGACACATGTTGGGGTCATTTTTTATTATTATGATATCATTTTATTATCCTTAACTACCCGATTACTAATTAATCACAATAACTATTGATAATTACCGTCGTTACTATTCATAATGTCCAAAAACAAAAGTCTTAATTAAATAATTTGGACCTTTGATTCCAAATATGGAATCCATTTTACCAAATTCCAAACATAGAAATAGAAAAAATTAATTTAAAAATAATTCATGTTGTCAAAACAAATAGCAGGTTTTTTTGAAACAATATCTTTGAAAAGTTTGGCACTTGTTTATGCCAAATTCCAAAGTGAAATTAATTCTAATGACCACCATTGAATTAAATTGTAAAAATAGATTATAATTACACTTTATTACTAATTAAAAATATAATCTATCCATATAATTAAATTAGATGAAATAACAGTTTTGAAGTAAAATGCTGTATTTTTCACTATTCATTAAAAAATTAACATTGTCAAAAAAATACCACAAATTTATCCAAAGTAAATTTCAATGTCCCAATCCTAAAGAAGAAGTTTATTTTGAAAAATAGATCTTATAGAAGTTTTAAAAGATAGACATAAAAAATTTTTTCCATCAAAAGTCACTAAAAAAATCTTTTAAAAATATTAGTGTATTCCATGCTTAAGATTGGATTTATTCTAATTTTAGGCCTCTAGAACACTATATAATTCATAAATAGACATAGATAAGAAATATATATTATTCATACTTACGTTGGATGTCACATCCTTCCCACTTTAGAAAGTTGTGTCCTCGCAATTTATTTACTTATCGAATAAGTGGGGGTATTTATCCCTCATTGCATCTTTAGATTCTCATGTTGCCTCTTAAATCGTGTGGTTTTTTCACATAACCTTTACTTGATAAATCACTTTATTCCGCAACACTTTCTCCCTGTTGTCAAGAATCTGGTCAGGTTGTTCCTCAAAAGAGAGGTTCTCTTCCAACTGAACTACCTCTGGACTCAAAACATGAGATGGATCTAGCATGTACTTCCTTAACATTGAAACATGAAAAACATTGTTTATCTGAGATAAACTCAGAGGTAAAGCCACTCGGTATACAAATGATCCAACTCTCTCCAGAATTATGTATGTTCCAGTGAACCTTGTACTCTACTTTCCTTTTTTACTAAATCACATCACACTTTTCAATGGTGATACTTTTAGAAAAAACATGATCACCTACCTCAAAAGAGAGATCCTTCATCATGTTGTCTGCATAACGTTTCTTCCTGCTCTATGTTGTTCTCGTGTGATTCTGAATCATCTGAACTTTTTGTACCAAAACATATACAAATTGTGGTCCCATCAACTTCCTTTCACCTACCTCATCCCAAAAAGCTGGATTTCGACACTGCTTCCCATATAATGCCTCAAATGGTGCCATTTGTATACTAGAATGAAAACTGTTTTTATAAGAAAACTCAATCAAAGAAAGATGTTTGTCCCAACTTCCCTGATAATCTATCGAACAAGCACATAACATATCCCATAATCTCATAATCGTTTGTTCTGACTGCCCATCTGATTGAGGATGAAAAGCTGTATTAAATTTAATTCAATACCCAATGACTTCTGAAGGCCTTTCCAAAAGTTAGAAGTAAACCTGGGATCACGATCAGATACAATGGTGAGGGGAACTCCATGTAACCTGACTATCTCATTAAGATACAAACTAGAATGTTGTTCTATGGAAAAAGTATCTCATATAGCAAGGAAATGATCAGATTTAGTCAAGCGATCAACAATATCCCAGATTGCATTATTACCTCGAGGTGTCTTCGACAATCCAACAACGAAGTCCATGTACATATTCTCCCATTTCCACTATGGCACTGGTAAAGGCTAAATCATCCCTTTTGGTAACTTCCGCTCTACTTTAAGTTGTTGACAAGTCAAATACTTCACAGTAAAATCACCAATATATCTTTTAATTCCATCACACCAGTAATAATCCCAAAGATATTTATACATCTTAGTACCACCTGGATGAACTAAAAATGGATAACTATGTGCTTCACATAACAAATCTATCTTCAACTGTGAATCACATAGCACACACAATCTCTTCCAAAATCTCAAAAAATAATCATTATCAATGTTGAATTCACTAAAATTACCTTTCTGAACCAGCTCTACCCTTTTCTGCAACTCACTGTCTTACTTCTGTGCTTGCTTAATTCTATCTGATAGAGAAGATTTCACTGATACCTGAAACAAAATAGAAGGACATCCTACGCCAACAACTTCTATGCCAAATTTCATCAAATCCTTAACCAAATGATCACGTTCCAAACACAACATTGTTAATAAATCATTACTTTTTCCAGTTGATGCATCATCCACATTATTTGCTTTTCCCGGATGGTAATGAATTGTACAATCATAATCCTCGATTAATTACAGAAATCTCCTTTGTCTCATGTTCAATTAATTCTAATTGAATATATACATTAAACATTTTTGATCGGTATATATTTCACACTTTACTCCATAAAAATGATGCCTCCACATTTTTTAAGCGAAAAAAACATCAGCTAATTCCAAATCGTGTGTAGGGTAATTTACCTCTTGAGTTTTCAAATGACATGAAGGATAAGCAATTACCTAATCATTCTGCATTAGGACGCAAGCATGTCCTTTCAATTAAGCATTATTGTATATAACAAAATTCTCATTCTGGGAAGGTAGTGCCAAAACTGGAGAATTCACCATCCTTCTTTTCAGTTCCTGAAAACAATAATCACATTCTTTTGTCCAGATAAACATGACACCCTTCCGAGTTAGCTTAGTAATTGGACTAGATAACCATGAAAAATTTCTAACAATCCTTTGGTAATATCCTTCCAAACCAAGAAAACTACGACTCTCAGTTACATTTGTGGGTCTTGGCCATTTTTCAACAACCGTTGTTTTTGCAGGATCAAAAGTTATTCCATTTTTAGAAACAATATAACCATGGAAAGAACTTTGTTGAAACCAAAACTAACACTTGCTGAATTTACCATACAATTTATTTTCTTTTAAGGTTTTCAAAACAACCATTAAATGACTTTCATGATCCTCTTTACTTTTAGAAAACAACATAATATGATCAATGAAAACAACCACAAACTTATCCATGAACTCATGGAATATTCTGTTCATAAGCTCCATGAATACAGTAGGTGCATTTGTTAGCCCAAAAGGAATTACTAAAAAATCATAATGGCCATATCTTGTACGAAATGAAGTCTTCAGAATATCTGCTTCCCTTTACCTTCAACTAATGGTACTCCGATCTCAGGTTAATCATTGAAAAATACTGAGCTCCCTAGAGCTGATCAAACAAATCATCGATATGAGCCAAATGCTATTTGTTATTAACAGTGATGTTATTTAAGGATCTATAATCAATTAAAAGTCTCATTGAAACATATTTATTTTTAACAAATAAAACAAGTGCACCCCATCGTGATGTGCTAGGTCGAATGAAAATTTTATCTAATAAATATTGCAATTTCTCCTTAAACTCTAAAAGTTCATTTTGAGCCATTTAATAAGGGGGTTTTGAAATTGTATTAGCATCAGAAAATAAGTCAACATTAAATTCAACTTCCCTATTTGGTATTATTCCAAGGAACTCATCAGAAAAAACATCAGGATACTCATTTACCACTGGCACATAAATAATCTGAACTGTTCCTTTGTTTTCAACAATATGTGCAAGGTTACATTCATTTCCATATTTTACAAGTTTCTCAGCCTCTTTAATTGTTATCAAAAGTAAGGGTTCATTCTTGTAAACCAACTGAAATCCTTTCTAAAAAGAAACATAATTAGCTCTACAATCAATCATAGCATGGTAAACAGAGAGATAATCCATACCCAGGGTAACATCAAACTCTACTAGAGGTAAAAAAATAAGGTTTTCAAGTAGGTTCTATCCACAGATAAGGATAAGAAATTTCTTATAAATTCATTTTGCCTCAACATTTCCCCCAGGTGTTTTTACCACAAGTCCATGAGTCATTTATTGAGATGGTATTATAAATTTACTAGAAATTGTTTCAGAGATGATGGAATGTGTTGACCATGAATAAAAAACACACTGGCATAATCTGAGAAAACAAAGTACCTGATACCACTTCATTTTATGGCCCAAAATCTGCTGAAGTAGATGCAAAGGATTTCAGAAAACCATTCTTCTTGTAGTCTGACTGATTCACATAATTAGAGCTCTTTGACGAACACTCGTTTTCATAATGACCCATCTCATTGCACTTGAAACATTTCACTAACTATAAATCAAATTTGGTCTTATCATCAGCTTTATCTTTTCCATTGTAATCACGAGCCTTATATCCCATCTTACCACATCGGCAGCACTTTCTAGAATTCAAAAGACATTCCCCAGCATGCTTTTTACCATATTTATCAAAAACTAAAAACATAGTTTTCTTAGCATCAGAACTTTTTGAAGACTCCTTCCCTTTCTCCTACCACCACATTATCTTCTTCTGTTGGTTGTTATAGAACACTTGATAATTGTCAAACTCCATTTCCACCTTCTCAGCACATCGAACATGCTTTTCATAACTTTTTAACTCACGAGAAGATAATGCTCTTCGATATTTTGGGATTTATACTGAGTAAAAACGTTTGATTTTACTATCAAGGTCTCGGATAAAATATGGATCATACCTTGCCAATCGAGTGAACCTTTCTTCATAAGTAGCGACTGAGTCATCATCTTTCCTCAATTATAAGAATTTTTATTCCATCCTAAGTCGAATAGCCTTCGAAAAATACTTCTCATGAAACATACCTTTGAATTCATCCCAGTCGGGAGCATCAATATCATAAGAATCCCTAATATTTTTAACCAACGACCACCACTGATCTGCTTCACCATCCAAACGGTAAATTTCAAGACTAACCTTTTGATTGTCTAAACAACCCAGGACATCGAAAATCTTCTCTAGTGCTTTAACCCACCCTTCAGCTAGCACATGGTCAGATTATCCTCAGAATGATGGGGGATGTTGTCTCATGAAATGTTCCACCACTGAAAAGTTCCTCTAATGTTGATCTGGCTAATCTTGTGCATGGATACAACCACCATTTATCGCTTGAGTCAACTGCTCCATTACTACAAAAAACTATTCAGTTCCAATTCCGACCATCTCAGGATGCTGATTCGGAAGGTCATTTCCTTCTATATGCCTTCCTTGCACTGCTTCCCTGTTTCCTCTGTGGAAAACCATTCTGAACAAAAATCTCTTAGATGAAGCAACATGTTAATCTTCAAATGCTATATCATTTAAATTTGACCATTTAAAAAAATATTTTTGGATATTCATTTAATATAATTCAAACTCCTAAATTTATCTAAACCGACCTCTGATACCAACTATAAGGCCCCAGCCTTAAACATTACTTAATATTGAGTTATTTCAAGAATTACACATTGAGGATCTTTTTAGTTTTAGAGTTTTAGAGAATTAGAACATAAGTCATGCATTGCATTCCACATTTAAACAAGGTGGTACATTAAATACAATATTAAATTTTCCCATGAAAGGAAACATATTTAAATCAAAACATGGATCCTTTCCTGACACTTCCTTGACACTATCATCACATCATGTACCTTTCCCTTGACCTGTGAAAACCATTTCAAAACTTTGGATGAGCATAAAAATCTCATTAAAGTATATAAAAGTACGGAATGAAAACATTAGTCCATGTATACATAAGAATTTATGAAATCATACATTACTCATAAAACATAATCACTTTATCATACCTCATGAAATCATAAGATTTATGAATAACTCATAGAAAACATAAGACATAAAGGTAACTTGAGCCATTCATAACATTCTTACCTAGGGAGTAACCCTCTTGGTTACGTTTGGAATACCCACCACAGTATATTCCCTAAATCTCTTCGGAGAAACCTTAACGTTTAACCCATTTTCATTACCCAATGCATTGGAGAGCTATATCGGGCTCACATGCCCATAGTTTATCATGGAACCACCCATCTTCATAAAAAATACACAAGAACCATAACATAATTGTATCAAATAAAACATGCATAAAGGAAACATAACATTTCCACATTTCAATCACAAGATATAAATAACACATTTATATAATAAAAAAAATTATCAAAACCATTTTCAATAGAAAATAAAAGAAAAGTAAAACATGTTATTTATTGTTTTCATTTAAAAAAATGTTATGGCTTGTAGAGGAAGCCGAAACTAAAATAATGGTCACGGCGGCAGAGAAGTCATTATCACCGCATATGAGACGACCCACCCTCGGGGTCCGTGCCGTGACTACCCCAAGCCCGCCTTCCATATGCCAGGGGCTGGCGACTAGCACCAAGGCATAAATCCCGGTAAAAAGGGAAAGCATTGCCTTTGTAAAGTAAACAAACACCACAGAGTAAGGAAGCGAAAAGTAAACACTAAGCAAAAGCAGAGTACAACTGAAAGTGAGGAAAAGTAAATGGGCCAGTATACAAACCCAAACTGAAAGTAAAGTACAACTCGAAAGGGAAAATAGCAACTGAAAAGTAAAAGCTGCTACACCGAGCTGTCCACTGGAAATCCCACCTGAAGGGTGGGTACAGATAGCTCCACTGCTCCACGGGTCCCGCCGTCCGCTCCGAGCACGTCCCGCCCAGTGGTCCACCTCCAGGTACCGTCCTGCTCTGCAAGCCTCAGCTAAGATCAACGTTGTCCGTCGTCTGCAACCAACACAATGTAGTGCGGGCAAAGCCCGTGCAGGGGTGAGTATAAGCTACTCAGTAGAGACCCCGAGACCCCTGAAGGTCTCTCTAATCCACAAAGTATAAACCATGAAGAAAGGTACAATCACGAAGTAACAACCGACATTTCTTAGGTATATTCATATACATATACCTAAGTCATCAATTTCAAATACGCTCCAACCTCCGAGCCCAAGTACAACTCAGTCCACACAGGAAAGTAAACGTATTCCACACAGGAAAGCAAAATGTAATCCACACAGGATAGCACAACAAAATCCACACAGGAAAGCAACAGGATTCAGCTCACACAGGTATACTTCTTCAAAGGACGATAAAGATGATCTCGGATCCATCTAAGTCGTCGGACCCACGAAGGATCGATAGGTAACTAACCCCCGCAAAAGACCCACACAGGATCGGGCCCACATAGGACCTGTAGGCGCTGGTTCACACAGGACCGCTGAGCGCAAGGACCCACACAGGATCAGACCCACACAGGATCGGGCCCACACAGGACCTGTAGCACTGATCCACGTAGGATCGCTGAGTGCAAGGACCCACACAGGACCGCTGAGCGCAAGGACCCACACAGGATCAGACCCACACAGGATCGGGCCCACACAGGACCTGTAGCACTGATCCACGTAGGATCGCTGAGTGCTGTAGTCGTCATCGTCGAATACACACAGTATCTCTGTACTATCGTCGTCGCAGTCACAGTAGCAGTAGTAGCAGTAGTAGTCACAGTAACAGTCGTAGTAACAGTCGCAGTAACAGTCGCAGCCAGCACTAGGGTTCCCGCACACAGCAAGCTCGTTCGGAGGGTCCGCTCCACGAGCCGAGAGACTGATACATCAAATGTCACAAAGTCTAGAGTTGATGTATCCAAAAGTTCCGTATCGCCAATAGGAACTCAACGCAACAGACGGCGCGTCGATCGGACGCCCGATTTGAGAGTTATTGGCTTTTTCGTCCCCTGGGCCCAGTTGGTTTTTAAGGAAAAACCAACCCGACCGTACTCCACCTGCGTCCAAACCTCGGGCGGAGTATGCCAAAAGATCTGTATCACTAATAGGAACACAACAAAGCTAACGGCATGTCAATCGGACGTCCGTAGCTCGAGATATGAGCGTTTCCGCTCCGAAGGCCCGGTTGGTTTCGTGAACGAACCAACCCGGCCGAACTCAAAGTGTTCTGAAACTTTGAGTGCAATATACCGAAACGACCGTCTCGATCCAAGGATCGCGTTTCCGCAGACGGTTCGTCGATCGGAGGTCCGTGGCTCAAGTTATGGCCAAAAGACCGAAACCGTCTCGAAAATGGGGGGTCCGGGTCCGGGCCATCCCGGCCCGACCCCCCCTGGGTCGGCCCGAACCGGGTTGACCCGACCCGGGTCCGACCCGGCCAACGGCGCGGCGGCCTGGCGGCGCGGTGGCCTGGCGCCGCACGGATGCAGCGCACGCAGGGGGGCATGTCCCCCGCTTGTTTCAAAAAAAAAAACGGCGCGGCTTATAGCCACGCCTTGGAGAACCGACCCCCCCCTCGTGGGGGCCTGCTTGAGGAGAACCGGGGGCCGCCTGCCCCCTTCAAGAAACCGCCCCCCTCATAAATGGGGGGGGGGGGGGTTTAGAGAGTTGACCGGGGAATTTATTCCCCCGGTCTTTGACCTTCCGGCCGGCCACCTGGCCGGCCGGTTTTTCTCCAACGGGACCGGCAAGCCGGTCCCCTTCCGGTTTCCGACGCCGGCGGCCCGGCGTGCCGCCGGTCTTCCCGTCTCGCCGCAGCCCGGAACCGGCCGCGGTGTTCGTCGTCCGGCGCGGTGCGACGGCACCGCGCCCCTCCGTCGCGCCTTCGATTCCCTTCGACGTGGCGCGACGGCGTCGCATTCTTGATGATCCTTCCACGGCGCGGTGCGACGGCGCCGCGCAAATAAGCCGGGCGATTTCCGCGTGGTGCGACGGAACCACGCCAGCTTGTTTCATCCGCAAGATAAATAAACATGAAAAAAGGAGGGGGTTCGGCCATGTTCATGCGGTCCGGCCCCCTCTCGTTAAACAATAACACATATTTAAAATCCTCACGTTAGTCATGCTAGAACCACGAACAAGGATAAATAAATAAACAATTAACAACAACCCCTACCTTGGGTTCAAGATCGAAGATCGTCAACGACCTGCAGAGGACAACGTCGCGGAGGTCAGGCGTCGCGGTAGTCGTTCGTCAAATCCTATGACGAAGAGGTACGTCCGAAGAGGTACGTCGTTGGCGAATCTTCATATTCCGACGAAGGAAGTCCAAGGAGGAAGCAGTGTTCCCTTTCGTTGACACGGAAGACGAAGAAGAGAGGAGCGGTGTTCTTCGTCGGAGCTTGAGCGTTCTTCGTCAAAGCTTGAGCGTTCTTCGTCAAAGTTGAAGAAGAAGTAGAAGATCCCAGAAGCTCTCAAGATAGCCAAAAACCATTCTAACCAAATAAAATAAGATAGAGTCTTATTTTATTCACAAACTTAACAAATTGAATTTCAAAGGTTTGAAATTCAAATAAGATAACTCCAAAATTAAATAACAATTTGTCATGTCATTTAAAGAGGGGTTAAAGGGAGTTTGAGAGAAGATGGAAGGTTTAGGTTCGTGTGGGTCCCACCACACTTAATCCTCTCAAGGGAGGTTAAGTGGGTGTGGGTCCCAACCCTAACTTCCTTTGAGAGAAGTTAACCAACAAAAGATAAAATAAAAAGTGTTCCACATTTTTATTCAACTTTTTATAATTCTTCCAAAAACTAACTTTCGTCCCGCATTAAACGCAACTTCAGAAAAGGTCTCCTTAAGAGAATATCGGCGTTGCGAGTTCATCGATGTCCTCGGATTTCAATTCCGAGCACCGGATCAAAAGTTAGAAATTCCCGCTCATTCGTTCATTGAACGTACCCGAGCCAAACTTCGGAAAAAGATTCCGGGCACTCTGGGCCTCAGAATCTAGAGCCGTCTGAAACCGCGCTCTTGTAAAATTCCAAAGAAAATTAAGAAAAAATTTCCCTTGAATTTTACGGTTCTTTACATTACTCCCACCTCAGGGCTTTACGTCCCCGTAAAGATACATCAAAAACTAGGGAAACAAATGAGGGTACTGAGCACGCATCTGAGCCTCCCGCTCCCATGTGCTCTCCTGTAGGTTCCCGTGCTGCCATCTGATGCGCACAAGAGGAATCGATCACCCACGTAGGACCCGATCCTGTCGATCCTCTATCTCCACCAGGACCTCCGTAAAAGTCGCCCCATCGTCAATGTCAAGCTCCCCATGGTCAATGATGTGCGTCGGGTCGTGCACGTATCTCATCAGCTGAGATACGTGGAAGACGTTGTGAACCCGGTGCAACTGAGGTGGTAGAGCCAGGCAATAAGCCACCTCGCCAATCCTGCTGAGGACCTGGAAGGGTCCGATGAAGCACAGAGATAACTTGCCGCCTCGGCCAAATCTCCGAATACCACGTTGAGGTGAGACCCGCAAGAAGACATGGTCGCCATTCTCGAACTCCAGTGGCCTCTGCCTCCTGTCAGCATATGACTTCTGCCGGCTCTGATCTATCCTCATCCGCTCCTGGATGACCTGGACCTTCTCTGTCGTGGCCTGGACCATCTCCAGTCCTACAAGTGCTGACTCCCCAGGGTCTGTCCAGCACAAAGGAGATCTACAAGGTCGGTTGTACAATGCCTCGTACGGTGCCATCCCGATGGTGGAGTGTTAGCTGTTGTTGTACGCAAACTCCACCAAGGGTAGGCAGTCCTCCCAGCTACGACCAAAGTCGAGTACACATGCGTGGAGCATGTCCTCGAGGGTCTGAATGGTCCTCTCCGTCTGACCATCCGTCTGAGGGTGAAAGGCTGTGCTCAGACGTAGCTGTGTCCCGAACGCCTCTTGTAACCACTTCCAAAGCCGGGAAGTAAAGCGAGCATCTCGATCGGAGACGATAGATGATGGCACACCATGGAGCCTCACAATCTCCTGAACGTAGAGACGTCCCAAGCTCTCCACTGAGCCCTGCTCTCTGATGGGTAAGAAGTGTGCCGACATGGTGAGTCGGTCAACAATCACCTAGATGGAGTCGTGACCTCTGGAAGTGCGTGGAAGTCCAGTCACGAAGTCCATAGATATGTCGTCCCACTTCCACTATGGAACCTACAAGGGCTGTACCAAGCCTGCCGGTACCTGATGCTCTGCCTTCACCTGCTGACAGGTGAGGCATCGAGAAACGAACTCTGCCACTGCCTTCTTCATGCCCGGCCACCAGTGCTGTCGCCTGAGGTCCTGGTACATCTTTGCCACTCCAGGATGTACTGCCAAAGGAGAAGTGTGAAACTCTCCCAGCACTTCCTCTCGCAAAGCGACTGGTACCATGGCACATCCTCTAAAAAGGATGTCGTGCTCTGCTCCAAGGGATAAACCATCAGGTGCCTGTCCCGAGGATATCTGCGCACGCCGTGTCTCACAGTCAGCGTCCTCACGCTGTGCCTCTCTGACCCGCTGTAGTAGTGGAGGGGTGACTGTGAGAGACTGGAGGGAGGCTGCTCCATCTCTATCCACGAAGGATATCTGCAAAGAGGCTAGCTGCTCCGTCGCCTCCTCAAGTAGCTGAATGCCCGTCCTCCTGTTGAGGGCATCGGCTACTACGTTCCCCTTCCCAGGAGTATAGACTATCACAAAGTCATAGTCCTGGAGGAACTCGAGCCATCACCGCTGTCTCAGGTTCAGGTCCTTCTGCGAGAAGATATACCTGATACTCTGATTATCGGAAAAGACTGTAAAGCGCTCGCCCATCAGATAGTGTCGCCATGTCTTCAGAGCGAAGACCACTGCTGCTAACTCCAGGTCATGGGTAGCGTAGTTCTGCTCATGCGGCCTCAACTGACGTGATCCATAGGCGATCAATGCCCGCTCCTGCATCAGAACACATCCGAGTCCGGTCCCTGATGCATTTCAGTAGACTACATACCCTACTCCCTCCTCAGGCAACCTCAAGATAGGTGCCCTAGTCAATCTCTGTCTCAGCTCCTGGAAGCTCTGCTGACATCTGTCTGACCACACGAAGGGTTTCCCCTTCTTCGTCAAAGTTGTGAGTGGTGCCGCAACTCTTGAGAAGTCCGACACGAATCTCCGATAGTATCCAGCTAGTCCCAAGAAACTCCGAACCTCAGTCACGCTCCTGGGTGGCTCCCATGCTAACACAGCCTCGATCTTCGCAGGATCCACTGCAAATCCCGCCTCAGAGATAACGTGTCCCAAGAAGTGGACCTCACGTATTCAGAACTGGTATTTCGAGAGCTTACCATAAAGCTGGTGCTCTCGGAGTGTGTCTAGTACAACTCGCAAGTGATAGGCGTGCTCCTCCTCAGTCGTAGAGTAAATCAGAATGTCATCGATGAAGACCACGACAAACCGATCGAGGTATGGCTGAAAGATCCTGTTCATGAGAGCCATGAACACTGCTAGAGCATTGGTTACACCAAAAGGCATAACTAAGAACTCATAGTGGCCATACCGACATCTGAAGTCCGTCTTCTACACATCCTCGTCTCTGACTCTGAGCTGATGATAGCCTGACCTGAGGTCTATCTTTGAGAACCACCGTGCTCCCTTGAGTTGATCAAAGAGGTCATCAATCCTCGGTAGCGGATACTTGTTCCTCACTGTCACCTGGTTTAGGCGACGATAGTCAACACAAAGTCGCAAGCTCCCGTCCGCCTTCTTGGCGAACAAAATTGGGGAAGCCCAGGGTGAAACACTGGGTCGGATGAACCCCTTGCCCTGCAAGTCCTCCAACTGTACCCGTAGCTCTCGAAGCTCGGCGGGGGCCATCCGATATGCTGGAGTGGATATCGGGGCTGTCCCGGGGTACAATTCAATATAAAAGTCTACCTCTCTACGAGGAGGTAGCCCTGGAACGTCGTCGGGAAAAACGTCCGCAAACTGATCCACCACTGCAGGAAAACCAGGACTCCGCACGTCAACTACTCCAAGGATGAGGCTAGCCAACTGATGAGTGATGGGCTGTCCTCTCCTCCGTGGAAGTCCATCCTGTGCTGCTAAGGCTCCCTTCTCACCGGTGAAGGTGAACCTGCTCCCGTCGGTGCGTACACATTGCACCTTGCACCTAAAATAGTCAACCTGCGCATGGACCGTAAATAGCCAATCCATGCCCAAGATGACATCGTAAGGCCTCGACGCTGCTACAAGAAGATCCCAGCCGAAGCTCTCGCCTCCTAGAGTATGCTCACACTGCTGGCACCAGTGCGTAATCGTCGAGTCTGCTCCCGTAGGAGTCTCTAGCCGTAAGGATCGAGCCAACGGCTCTGTCGGAATCTCCGAGCTCCGAACAAGGGCAGTGGCTATGAAAGAGTGACTCGCTCCTATGTCTATAAGTACTGCAGCAAGGGTGGAATAGACACAGATAGTACCTCGAATCATCTCGGGTGTGCCGTGGTTGTAGGACTCTACTGCCTGGAGCTGTGCCTGTCTCTGCCCGCCAGCTCCCTGTGGTCGGGGTGGACCTACTGGTGGTGGTGGTGGCAGAGCCTCAAAGCGTCTCCCACCACCGGCTGCTCGTGCAGCTCCTCTGCCTCGTCCGCCTCCTCCATGCGGACCGCCACGGTCGACCCTATGCCTCTGCCTCGGTGGTCCCTCAACCGTCTGCTGCTCCTCGGCACGACGGGTCGGGCAGTCACGAGCCATGTGGCCCTGCCCGCCACACGAGTAGCACTGTCTGCCTCTCGAAAGACTGGCTCCGTGCTGTGTGCCCCGCACTGCTGAGCCAGTGTCCTGAGGTCGTCTGCCCGAAGGTCTGGTCTTCCTGGACCCTTGAGTCATCCGTCGACTGCCTGCTGCAGATGACTCTGCCACGTGCCGCCCTGCAGTGGGTCGCTGCGCTGGTGTAGACTCAGCAAGGAAGCTCTCGATCAGAAGGGCCCGCTCCAGTACTCCTGTCTGAGTCGGTATGCTGAGGGAGATCAGCGATGCCCTGATCTCGTGTCTCAAACCCTGCTCGAAGGTCCGGGCCCGAAATAATGGGTTCCGTACCATGTCAGTTGAGTAGCGTGAGAGATCAATAAATCTCACCGAGTACTGAGTGACCATCATGCTGCCCTGCCGCAGTTGTAGAAGCTCCTGGATACGCACCGCACGAAGGGTGGCTGGGATGAACTCCGAGCGGAAGAGGCTCTCAAAGTCCGTCCAAAGTAGAGATGCCTCATCGTGCACCTGGAGCATCAAGCTCCACCATCGTCCTGCTGCTGCGTGTAGTAGGCTCGCAGCGAGGATCACCATGAGGTCTGCTGGTGTCCTCACTAGCCTAAACACACGTACCACTGCCTCCATCCAGTCCTTGGCTGCCTGGGGATCCGTCTCCCCGCGAAACCTGGGCGGTCGCTGGTGCTAAAACTCATGAAGTGCGCTGAGGTGACGTGCATCGTCAGCGGCTGTTGCTGGAAGCATCGGGGGATCGGCGGGTAGTGCTACCGCCGGTGCCACTGCTGACAAAGGGCCCTGCACCGAGGCCTCGTCGCTCGGTGGGCTGTCGTCACACTCGACTCTCGGAACCCTAGCTGGCTGCCGTCGTGGGGCCATCCTGAAAAGGAAACAGGTGCGCCACGGTCAGAACAGTATACCTGGTGAGATGATAAATAAAGTAATCACAAAGAAAACATTGAAACACACACACAATCAATGTTTTCGTGCATTAAGTCGGAAATCAGATGTCAGGGTCCTGGTGTACGGATATGTCGGCCGCCACACCAACACTAGACTCCCTGGACTGATAACCACACTCAATACGCTAAACATTATTTTTCTCATAGAAAAGATCAGAGTTCACGGTAGAACCGAACTCCTCTGATACCAATTTGTCACGACCCGCCCTCGGGGTCCGTGCCGTGACTACCCCAAGCCCGCCTTCCATAGGCCAGGGGCTGGCGACTAGCACCAAGGCATAAATCCCGGTAAAAAGGGAAGGCATTGCCTTTGTAAAGTAAACAAACACCACAGAGTAAGAAAGCGGAAAGTAAACACTAAGCAAAAGCAGAGTACAACAGATAGTGCGGAAAAGTAATTGGGCCAGTATACAAACCCAAACTGAAAGTAAAGTACAACTCGAAAGGGAAAACAACAACTGAAAAGTAAATCCTGCTACACCGAGCTGTCCACTGGAAATCCCACCTGAAGGGTAGGTACAGATAGCTCCACTGCTCCACGGGTCCCGCCGTCCGCTCCGAGCACGTCCCGCCCAGTGGTCCACCTCCAGGTACCGTCCTGCTCTGCAAGCCTCAGCTAAGATCAACGATGTCCGTCGTCTGCAACCAACACAACGTAGTGCGGGCAAAGCCCGTGCAGGGGTGAGTATAAGCTACTCAGTAGAGACCCCGAGACCCCTGAAGGTCTCTCAAATCCACAAAGGATAAACCACGAAGAAAGGTACAATCACGAAGTAACAACCGACATTGCTTAGGTATATGCCCATACATATACCTAAGTCATCAATTTCAAATACGCTCCAACCTCCGAGCCCAATTACAACTCAGTCCACACAGGAAAGTAAACGTATTCCACACAGGAAAGAAAAACGTAATCCACACAGGATAGCACAACAAAATCCACAAAGGAAAGCAACAGGATTCAGCTCACACAGGTATACTTCTTCAAAGGACGATAAAGATGATCTCTGATCCATCTAAGTCGTCGGACCCACGAAGGATCGATAGGTAACTAACCCCCGAAAAAGACCCACACAGGATCGGGCCCACATAGGACCAGTAGGCGCTGGTTCACACAAGACCGCTGAGCGCAAGGACCCACACAGGATCGGACCCACACAGGATCGGGCCCACACAGGACCTGTAGCACTGATCCACGTAGGATGGCTGAGTGTTGTAGTCGTCATCGTCGAATCGACACAGGATCTCTGTACTGTTGTCGTCGCAGTCACAGTAGCAGTAGTAGCAGTAGTAGTCATAGTAACAGTCGTAGTAACAGTCGCAGTAACAGTCGCAGCCAGCACTAGGGTTCCCGCACACAGCAAGCTCGTTCGGATGGTCCGCTCCACGAGCCGAGAGACTGATACATCAACTGTCACAAAGTCCAGATTTGATGTATCCAAAAGTTCCGTATCGCCAACAGGAACTCAACGCAACAGACGGCGCGTCGATCGGACGCCCGGTTTGAGAGTTATTGGCTTTTTCTTCCCCCGGGCCCGGTTGGTTTTTAAGGCAAAACCAACCCGACCGTACTCCACCTGCATCCAAACCTCGGGCGGAGTATGCCAAAAGATCCGTATCACTAAGAGGAACACAACAATGCTGACGACACATCAATCGGACGTCCGTAGCTCGAGATATGAGTGTTTCCGCTCCGAAGGCCCGGTTGGTTTCGTGAACGAACCAACCCGGCCGAACTCAAAGTGTTCCGAAACTTTGAGTGCGATATACCGAAACGACCGTCTCAATCCAAGGATCGCGTTGCCGCAGACGGTTCATCGATCGGAGGTCCGAGGCTCAAGTTATGGCCAAAAGACCGAAACCTTCTCGAAAACGTGGGGTCCGGGTCCGGGCCGTCCCGGCCCGACCCCCCCTGGGTCGGCCCGAACTGGGTCGACCCGACCCGGTCCGGCCGGCGGCGCGGCGGCCTGGCGGCGCAGCGGCCCGGCACCGCACAGATGCAGCGCGCGCGGGGGGGCATGGCCCCGGCTTGTTTAAAAAAAAAAACGGCGCGGCTTATAGCCACGCCTTGGAGAACCGGCCCCCCCTCGTGGGGGCCTACTTGAGGATAACTGGGGGCCGCCTGCCCCCTTCAAGAAACCCCCCCCCCCCTCATAAATGGGGGGGGGGTTTAGAGAGTTGACCGGGGGAATTTATTCCCCCGGTCTTTGACCTTCCGGCCGGCCACCTGGCCGGCCGGTTTATCTCCAACGGAACCGGCAAGCCGGTCCCCTTCCGGTTTCCGACGTCGGCGGCCCGGCGTGCCGCCGGTCTTCCCGTCTCGCCACGGCCCAGAACCGGCCGCGGTGTTCGTCGTCCGGCGCGGTGCGACGACACCGCGCCCCTCCGCCGCGCCTTCGATTCCCTTCGACGCGGCGCGACGGCGTCGCGTTCTTGATGATCCTTCCATGGCGCGGCGCGACAGCGCCGCGCAAATAAGCCGGGCGATTTCCGCGTGGTGCGACGACACCACGCCATCTTGTTTCATCCGCAAGATAAATAAACATGAACAAAGGAGGGGGTTCGGCCGTGTTCATGCGGTCCGGCCCCCTCACGTTAAACAATAACACATATTTAAAATCCTCACATTAGTCATGCTAGAACCACGAACAAGGATAAATAAATAAACAATTAACAACAACCCCTACCTTGGGTTCAAGATTGAAGATCGTCAACGACCTGCGGAGGACAACGTCGCGGAGGTCGGGCGTCGCGGTAGTCGTTCGTCAAATCCGATGACGAAGAGGTACGTCCGAAGAGGTACGTCATTGGAGAATCTTCGTATGCCGACGAAGGAAGTCCGAGGAGGAAGCGGCGTTCCCTTTCGTTGACACGGAAGACGAAGAAGAGAGGAGCGGCGTTCTTCGTCGGAGCTTGAGCGTTCTTCATCAAAGCTTGAGCGTTCTTCGTCAAAGTTGAAGAAGAAGGAGAAGAACCCAAAAGTTCTCAAGATAGCCAAAAACCATTCTAACCAAATAAAATAAGATAGAGTCTTATTTTATTCACAAACTTAACAAATTGAATTTCAAAGGTTTTAAATTCAAATAAGATAACTCCAAAATTAAATATCAATTTGTCATGTCATTTAAAGAGGGGTTAAAGGGAGTTTGAGAGAAGATGGAAGGTTTAGGTTCGTGTGGGTCCCACCACACTTAATCCTCTCAAGGGAGGTTAAGTGGGTGTGGGTCCCACCCCTAACTTCCTTTGAGAGAAGTTAACCAACAAAAGATAAAATAAAATGTGTTCCACATTTTTATTCAACTTTTTATAATTCATCCAAAAACTAACTTTCGTCCCGCATTAAACGCAACTTAGGAAAAGGTCTCCTTAAGCGAATATCGGCGTTGCGAGTTCATCGGTGTCCTCAGATTTCAATTCCGAGCACCGGATCAAAAGTTAGAAATTCCCGTTTGTTCGTTCACTGAACGTACCTGAGCCAAACTTCGGAAAAAGATTCCGGGCACTCCGGGCCTCGGAATCAGGTGCCGTCTGAAACCGCGCTCTTGTAAAATTCCAAAGAAAATTAAGTAAAAATTTCTCTTGAATTTTACGGGTCTTTACAGCATACATACGACAAAAACATTCCCTTTTGTCATTTAGTAAAACACTTCATATAAAAAGGATTCCTTTTGAATAAACTTAAAATTAAAAAGGGTTTATACACCGTATAAAAGAAGGTTGTGTATAATACAAAATATGCCTCAATGAAATGAGATTGAGAAGAAGTCCCTTACCTTGGGTCTGACATGACTCGATCATTATTTAACCTTATGAATAATAAACATGAGTTAATTTATACTTTCTTAAGAAACTTTTTCAAGTTCATTATTCCTTTTATATCACTTATTACAATGTTATGAACATTATGTAATTATTTATGTTAATAATGGTTGTTTTTTCGATCATTGATACTTGATTCAAAAATAAATTCCTTATAATTACAATTTATTCATGTATCCATTATATCCATAATTATATTCATGATTTAGATATCATATATATCATATATATCCAGTATATACATTAATTTATAATATTACATAACATTTAGAGGAATGAAATGAAATGCACCGTTCATGGAGACGGTAAGCCGTACGTACGCATGAACGCTACTTTCATTTCTATTTCGTATTTTATGGAATGGAATTTTAAAGGCATAACGGTATATTATAATTCTAGTATACCAACATATATAATATTATTAACTCCATCCTTTACACGTCCCACATATGGAATTAATGAATCAAATCACTTTGAGGGGGCGGTAGTCCGCACTTCCTAAAATGAAGATATCGAGTTTACCCATAATGGAAACCGTAAAGGTATGCCATAAATGAAAAATAAACAAGAATAATAAAAAAATAAACATATTATATATCATATATAAATATATTGATATCTTAATGGCCTCTTTTGGGGGAGTTAGAATAATATTGAACAATCATCGTTTCGTGAGGCAGAAATTTTCCATCCACGGAAACTATATTCTCTTTAACCATTAAATGTAGGTGTGTGTAAGTGTAGCTGAAATACTTCTTATAAAACATCCTTGTATATTAAATATTCTGGTGTTGTTACAAAAAAAATTAATAAAAACAGTTTAGGGGGTTTGAGAAGAAAAATAAAACAAAAGAACATTATAGAAGACTTTACCTTGAAATCGGGTAACTCCTCTTGGCTTGAACCAAAAGGATTTCTTGAAGAGATTTCTGCCCAAGCTAAGTATTCTATAATGAAGATAGGGATGTGGAAAGATTAAATGAGCAGAGTTTGGCTAAGCCAATGGCTGATCCAATGGATTGAGAAGTGTGGGTAAGGAGGATGAGGTGGGGGCCTTTTATAAGAGGGAGGAGGGGCACTCTTGGAAATCCAAGAAATGTTAATTTATTTTAAAATGAGTTTCGGATTTAAATGGTCCCACATTGACATATTTCTAGGATATGGTGATAAGGATTCGAAATATACTAAAAAAAGGTCATTGACAAGTGTAAGTCTTATATTTTACATTATCTTTTCATTTTATTTAAATTGTTAATTAATGTGGTAATTGTTGCCTCACCATGGTGTCATACAATAAATAATTTATTTAATGGATAAAGATTATTAAAAATATACTATTATGTACGAAATCATTTCTGATTTCCAATTATTATTTATAGTTCAATAGAAAATTTATATAGACAAAATTTAAATTTATTTTACTTAGGTGTTACATACTTTTGTGATAATCTTCTTTCTTTAAAAATAAAATGATAAAGTGTCACTTTCAACCAAAAGGGATTTCATGGGGTCCATAAGTTTAAATCAAGGAATCCCATGCTTGGACATGACACAACCAGTTTAATTAGGACACATTTTGGGGTCATTTGTTATTATTATGATATCATTTTTTTATCCTTAACAACCCGATTACTAATTAATCACGATAATTAAAGATAATTATCGTCGTTACTATTCTTAATGTCCAAAAACAAAATAGTATTAATTAAATAATTTGTACCTTATGATTCCAAATATGGAATCCATTTTACAAAATTCCAAACATAGAAATCACAATAATTAATTTAAAAATAATTCCCGTTGTCAAAACAAATAGCGGGTTTTTTTGAAACAATGTCTATGATAAATTTGGCACTTGTTTATGCCCAATTACAAAGTGAAATTAATTATAATGACCACCATTGGATTAAATTGTAAAACTATATTATAATCAAACATTATGACAAATTAAAAATATAATATATCCATAAAATTAAATTAGATGAAAAAGCAGTTTTGAAGTAAAATGCAGTATTTTTCACTATTCATTAAAAAAATGAACATTGTCAGAATAATACCAAAAATTTATCCAAAGTGAATTTTAATGTCCCAGTCCTATAGAATAAGTATATTTTGACAAATATAGCTTATAAAATTGTCAAAAAATAGATTTAAAAATGGGTTTCCATCAAAAGGCTGTAAAATAATCTTTTAAAAATATTAGTGTATTTCATGCTTAAGATTTGATTTATTCTCATTTTAAGCCTCTAAAACACAATATAATTCATAAATAGACATGTATATATAAATATATTATTCATTACTTACTTGGTATGTTACAGTTTTGGGTCGGATTTTGAAGAATTTATATTGTTAATGTCTCAGGTTTTTGAAATTTGGTATCCTGTTTTTGATGTTCCCACTCAACCATAAAGTGATTTATATAGATAATGAAAAAAGTATTTGAGGTTAAATCTCAAAAGGATCATGGGGAATGGATTATCAAATAACACACATGAAAAATAATTACATCTAAATAAAATAATCAATTGAACCATGTATGTACATGTGTAAAATAAATACCTATAATCATACAATATTTTTTATAGAAGAAATACAAACCTTTTAAAAAAATGACACTAATACCTTCAAATGGATCACCAACATTGAACCAAATTGATGAACCCTATATGAAATATTTGATCATAGATATATAGTCCTTTAATTAATTTTAAATTGGTTGAATTCTAACATAATTAATAGAATCCTAATTTTTTTAAAAAAAATTTGATCGTAAAACATTTTAAATAGAATCTCAAATGGTATAAAAATATATTTAACAAAATAATCCAAAATAATAGAACCGATATAAATAATTGTAATCGTATTTTACTAATTATGTACTATCCTTGAAAATAAATACAATTTTAAAATAATTTCCATAAAAACATCACTATTCAAAATCACATTTCTAATATTTTGATGATAAATTACTAAACTCTAACTTCTACACTATCAAAAAACCATTTATACCCAAATCACATCCTAAACTATATGAATTTATGAATATACCATAAAATATTAAAAAAATTTAAATGTGATTCAATAAAATAAAATACATTATTACAGTTTTGTGGATAAAACACATCAAAATGGAAAAAGAAAATATTGAATCATATTTAGCCAACTAACACTTCACATTTCCTTGCATTGTAATATATTCGAGTCTAACAAAAACAATGTTTATATATTTTTCATACTACCACATGAGTTATGACTATAAGAGTTCCACATAGAATCACTTTTTCAATTAGTGGTTTTATAATTATAAGAAATTCTTTATTGGATATTTATATTCTCTTGAGGAATTGTTTTATCCATTACAAAAAAACTAAGTAAATTGAATATATAATTATTGTAATGTGAAATTATTTTTATATGTTTTATTTTACCTTTATGTGAGCCATTGAAATTTTGTTTTATCGTTTTGAAAAAAATTATACATTAATGTAGAATGTTTAAATTGTTTATTACATTGATTAACTGCATGAAAAAAGTTACATGACCAGAATTCATGGCTGATAGAATTAACAAAATTCAAGTGAACATTAGATTGGTATAATTATTTTGGAACGATCTTAAGAATTTAAACAAAAATATTTTATTATTTTGGATCAATAAAATGAATATGGTCAGTCATATTACATAAAGTTCAAATTATTCAAGTTGTTGATTGACCACATGCATAAATGTCTAACTATAAGGGAAAATGGAATGACTGAACTTTCATGAAAATGAACCACACATTCAATATGACATACTGTGAGGTCTTTCATAATGTAAGTTTGGAACTGACATGATTTTAGACCAATCTTAAATAGATGAACTACCAAAAATCTATCAACCATATTTAAAATTATTTAAAAATTATGAGGATTATTTTTCCATATTTTTCTTTTCACTATATATTTCTATGTAATATATGGTTTTATTAACCATTTTCACTTACAAAATTATTTATGCGTTAATTGTTAATTATTTTTATTCTATGGTATTTTATTTGTGATAACTTTATATACTATTTAATGATCATCATAACGAATTAAATCTCTTATATACTTCTAAAAACATGCGAGTTTAAAATTTAACATATTTATAATTTAAATAGATTTCCAAAAATGAAATTTAAGATTATTTAAAGGGTATTAAATGTTATATATTATGTATTCTAAGTCATTAATTAATATTTCAAACATTTTTCATAATAAAAACTATATTAATATTATATATTATCAATGTGATCTATATAGAATTTATTTGGATGTGTATTGAAACAAAATTATGTAGTATTTATTTGAATATGTTTCCAAACTACATTGGACTAGTTAATTAAACATAATTATGTTTACTAATTTTTAAAATAAGAAGTGATATAAATATCAATTTGGAACATGACATTAATTTTGAAACTCTATATATTGAATTTGATAAAATAAGTTCATGATTCAAAGGAAAAAAATATTTTGAGGATGTGTTCGGGAAAATACCTTTTGTAAAAAAATAATACAACAATATTATCTAAACTACATCAATTTTATCCTTTTATTATAGATATAAATAAAATATAAACAATTATAGATTTACTTGTTAATTTTTTTATTTATTCCTTATTTATTTCTACTCACTTCTATGTTCATAACTATATTTGGTTACACTACAAATAAAAGAAAATAATTGGTTTATACTACCCATAATGGTAGGAGTTAGGTTATTGTTCCCCCTACAAAATGTACATGAGATGTTTTTATAATATGTAAAAGGAAATGTGATTGATTATTCCATATCTTTGTGAATGACAGGTTTGGTTTCTTCCACCACCTCAATGTAAAACTTGCTGTGTTGTGACTTGTTGTGGAAAATGATTATTTTTGGATTATGAAAGCTAGTGTCAAAATATTTTTATTACTGTGGTGACTCCCCATCAAAATTAAGAGATTCTATTATAGTGTGTTCTATTTATCCTATGAATGAGAGGTGTGAGTAGTATAATAGGATCATTTATTTTTGAACTAATAGAAAAAACATTGTGTCTATTTCATTTCTAATTATTGTACATTTATTATTAACTCTAAAAATAATTCATATAATATATTTCAAAGAACTAAGTTCACCACCCTATATAAAATTTTCCAATTCTCATATTGGGAAGTACAAATTTCTATGAGATCTTGAACAATATTTTTTTATTTATATTTATTTTTTATAATAAAATTATGACTTAATTATAAAGTCCCCAACCCTAGAATCCAAGATCATTTATTTACTTAACTACATTGGAATAAGATTATAGTGATCAAATATTAAAGGTTTAAATATCTGAATAGTATTTTTATTGTAGATACACACTCTGTTCTCATAGTATAGTTGTAAAATATTAAATGCAAAATAGTGAAAGTAAAAAATTCATCATCCATGATCTCTTTCCAGGCTTAATTACACATATCGTGGGGAATAGAAACATGATAATTTTGAGATAAAATAAATAGTAAGTGCTATATACAATATAAACTATCATTAATCAATAAGGACTGAAAAATATCCAATACTAAATAACTGAAAATACATTTGACTTAATTAATAACTTGATTATGAAGAATAATAAAAAAGGAATAAATAATAATGAAATAATGTCATATAAATAATCACATGATCATGATACTAATACATGGATAATATAAATGAACTAATATCTTGTATACTAATAATTTAATTAACAGTGAATGGATTTCATAATATCGAACGTCATGATTTCAAACATCCTGATACCTATATAGTCATGAACTTTTTCCAAGACTCATTAAATAAATGGGTAAAGAAACATTTGATGATATATTAATATTTTTCCAAATGATATTCATCTTGGAATCAAGGTGATATATATATTGAGACCCTAACCATCACTACATGTTCAAATAATTCCTCATATATTGACAGATATTTTTAATAAATGAAAAATAATACTTTTTAAAAAATTCATGTTGAGTAAAGAATGAATATTATTAATTATTCCACAACTAATCAGTTAACTTTCAATATAATGAATCATATATAGAAATGGTAAAAAGTTAGATCAATAAAAAACCATGATAAAGAATTTAAATATTTATGGGAGAAATAATGTACAATGAGCACAAGAAAGTTATTTTTTCAAGGGAATGTTAATAAATAAAAATATTAATTGAGAATATGAATGCCAACACTTTTCCTAGATGAAATGAAAATAAATTATCTCAAGAAAGAATAAGGCTGATTTAATTTAAACATATTCCAAATAGTGTATAATTAATATAATGGGTATTATCATTGATGAATATAAATTAAATAAAAATACCCCTAAAAATTGTTAAGTAAAATAAGATTTATATAATAAAAATAACTTTTTTTAAACTAAAAAATTCATGGATATTAGGGAAAGCATTTTCTTTAAAATAATCATGTATAAATGTGGAGGAATATTTAAATAAATGAGTTTTAATGGCTTCACAAAGTTATGTTCATATATAATATTCATACAAGGGTTCCATTAACATTTTATTATAAATGAAAAAAAAATAAATTATTTGGAAAATATTAAGAAGATTAAATAATTTTATATTAAAAAATACAATAATGTATAAAAATGACTTTAAAAAATCATAGTAGGTTTTTTTGAAATATTCTTGATAACATTTTTAGAAAACATGGATCTTGAGGAAAAAATTATCTTCTACTAAAGAGAGAAATAAAGTAAAATTTTCATGAAAAAATTTTCCTAATCAATTTATGTAAAAATGATATTAAATTTAGAATATTACTTGACTAATAGTTAATAAAAAGAGGAGAGCATAATAAAATTTCTTTATGAGACAGTGATCAAATAATTTTCTTCAATATAAATTTAATCATAAACAATCCCTTTTTTAATGAGATTGAATCCCAACCCCTTAACACCTTTGGAACCTCTGAGTTATATCTCAAATAAATTAAATATCATAAAATAAAAAATTAAATAATATATATATATATAATATTTTTATATATTACTGATGGAAAATATTAAATGGGTAGTAGATACACCTCATATAAATAAAAATGTTCATAATACCAAATATGTCTCAACAGAGTGCAAATTAAAATGAATTCTCTTATGAGCAGCACACCATTGAAGTGAGAATTAATCGATGATTTGATTATGTGTGTTGAATGTAATTCCAAATTAAAAAATTGAAATTAAATATAAAATAATAAAATTTCTTTAAACACATAATCATTTAATATCTATATAATGAAATGTAATGGAATCAAATGAAAATAAATTGAGTTGTGAAAATAGATACCACTTGTTAACATTCATGTAAACCCCCCTTGAGTAAAATAATTACAATTTAATCTTAATATCTTATGAATTATGAAGGATTCTTGATATTACATATGAAATGGGTAGTATATACCCCATATAAAAAATTAGGGTTATAATAATAAAATATACCTCAATAAAGAAAAATTGAGACAAAGTCCCTTACCTTATGCTCCATTTTAGTTGAAAATAATTTATTCATAAGTATAATGTTTTTGAAAATGTTTTATAAATTATTATATAACTATACTCAAATTTATAATATCATATATTATTCTATTATAACATCTTTTCACATTTTTGTTAATATAATTTCATTATTATAATTGTTTTTGTTGCTAACATCTTCATTTAATCATGCATGTTTTAATGGATCAGATACATTTGGTAGGACCCTTTGTGAGTTACTATGGCTAGGGGATCATGGTGAATGATTGTATGTGGTTTGGAGGGGTTTGACTATAAAATTATTGATTCAAAATAAATACATGATGTGTAAGTCTATCACGTATTGTATGTTTAGTTCATGGCTTGTACAACACTAGTTCACAAAATAGAATATGGTTAAATAAGAATAATATGACACATTTTTGGTGTGAGATATGACCCCTATATTTACACTACATATAAATTGTTTAACATTCCATGTAAATATCATTTGAAGTGATTTAATAAATGGAACACCGGCTTAGGGGCTTCAAAATCCATTTGATCTACCTCATTATCCCTCAACCACTAGGTCCCTTCTACATGTATTATGGATTCATTTGATGGGAATCAAACCTTATCCTTTTGTATTTTATCTATGGAGATATGTGTTGACTAAGGTGTGTTCTCCCTTAATTTTTTAAAGTTTCTTCTAGTTTGATCTAATTTATTAATTTATCTTCTCTCCATGATATAGAATTTGATTTACTACGTCTTGATGAAGATTATCTAGGATTTTTTGTTGAGGATATACCGTGATGGCCCTGGATGCTTTTAGTTCTTTTTAGAGTGCTCATTGGAGATCTATATCATGGTCTTTTATCATGAAAATAATTTTGATGGCTTTGGAGGTAGGGTATTCACAAGATCTCTTATTAATTACTTAAATTAATAAATTCATAATGATATAAATTCTTTATATATCAATGGAATTAACCTAATAAACATTTAATTGGATTAAATTAATTAGTAGATATTTTATTATGATATTTTTTATATCACAAGATATTTTTTCCTCGTAAATTTATTAATAGTGTGATATCATTACTATTATTTACTTGTTAGCATGACGTTATTATTGAAATTAAATAAAGAACATAAATTCAGAATTAATTGAAAAATAATTGGATAAATAATAAATAAATATGCATGATTTTAATCTAATGTTTGTTGTAATTTGATGATAATCAAATTGATGCAATGGAAATGTTTAATGGAGTTGATATTCCATTAGTTTAATAAAATTTATTAATTTGGTAATTAACCTAAATCATGTAAATTATTGATGATAATAATTTTAATGGCATGTTATTTGAGAATGGTACATATCTTTGTTTTTGAAACTGAAGTAAATGCTAAGATAATGTTTTTTTATTAATGGCCTATTATATATAGATGATTTATGTTTCTTGTAGTTTGAACCTGTTAATAAATGAATTGTTTAATTCAAGATGGAATAAGAATTGCTTGTGTGGTAAAGGTAATTCATTGGGGGAACGAATTGCCAATTTTCAGGATAAAGATGAGTTCCTTATTTTTTAGTCACGAGAGCTCATTTGTATGAGAACTATGGACACATTTTTTTAGTTCCTATCTAACCGAGTTCTTTTATTGCTCCTGCTAATTGTTAATTTATAAGGATACCGTCCATTTGATATAATCCAAGAGTAGATGAGACTTGGTGGTGCTATGTTATATGGTTTGGGGAGGCCCAGATGTGATGTGAGGCTTTGATGGTTAATATGGGGATGTATATTATGACATGTGGGGTAGGAAGGCCTAGATGATGTGGTAGATGTTTCTTTATGTGATGGAGAAATGCTTCAGTATATGGTTATGGGTGTTGGGGATATCACCAGAGGTTATGGAATTGTTTAAATCTAGTCTTACTTATTGACGATATTCTGAGGGTTTGTGTGCTCACTTAAATTTGTTTAATGGCTAATAAATGAGTTTCTTATTTATTATCATTACTTTCCCCAATTATTAAGGTAGAAAGAGGTTCTTGGATTCATATTTTCTGTTAGTGGTAGCTTAGTATGTTTTTTAAGAGTACATGGATATGAAATGATGCTAATAATGAATAATTGTTTAACCTTCATGATTGGTTTATGATGTAATGAAAATGATTTAAAGATGTTAATATTGATAAACCAATCCATTGGTTTGGAATATTCCTATAGGTAATGAACTTTACATTGATTTTTAATGTAATACAAAGCAACAAAATATGGATTAATATTAAATAATGGGGATAATCTCTTTTAAAATGAACATGATATTTCTTATCATATTGTTTCATATTTGGAGTTCATCATTAATGGTATTGATATCATTGAACTCCTCCATCATGTGGTCATTCATATGGTAGTCAATGATGAGGATAACCGTTTTCTCCTAAACTCCCCACTTTGTCATGAAATTAATTACGTTTTTATTTTGAACCTAGAATGTGTGCCAAGTCCTGAGGGTTTCAAAAATGGTTTCTTTATACATTATTCAAATTTCATTTATTTTGTTGTTTTCATGCTTTTCTAATTTTTTTTCCTATAGAATCCTTCCACATACTATTAACACTCAATTTCATTCCTTGATTCCTAAATTTGGGAATGACTCTAGAATTCATTTATTTATACTTTTTTCTCTAATTAACACTTTCTATAATATCATCACAATCATAATTACTAATATACATACAACTATTATGGAAAACATTGTCTCTTTGATCTAATTTGGGATTATCAATGGTAGATCCATTCAAGACTGCATTTTTCTTGACTCTGAATGCATCAATACCTTGAAAAAAATCAAAAATAGGAGTTAATATTTCTATTAAACATGACATTAAAAAATATTTTTATACAGTTTATTGGAGCTTTATCTTCAAGGTTGATAATGTTATTGGATTTAGTGATTCATTCATCACTACAATCTGAATTTTTTTAATTTCGGCCACTATTTCCATTTTGGACAATGGTTCTTCCAATGCCTATTCCAAAAGCACCAATGAAGTAATGCAAGGTGATCCCCCCTATTCCATTCTCTTCTAGATTTTGTATGTCTATCATTGTCTCCTCCTCTCCTGTCTTGTTGACTAGAATAAACTAATGAATATTAATGTCTCTAAAAAAGTGAATGCTCCCACCCACCAGTAATTTGTTGATGGCATAATCCATTTCCTATAAAATAAACATTAATAACCTCAAAAATTCTCTCTACCTCACAATTAATTTGTTATTGGTCAAACCATTAGTTAGAATAAATTTTGAATCTTCTTTGGGAGAAATAATCTGTCCAACAGGAAATGTGACATTATAAATGATTTATGTCTAAAAGAGGGTTCTTTTCCTTTTAAATATATTGGTGTTCCCAGTTTTTTGGGTAGACCCAAATCCTACTAATTTTTACCATAGTTGACCAAGTTCTCAACCAACTCACTTATTGGAATGAAAAATCTCCCACCATGGAAGGAATAAATTTATTGGTTAAGTCAATTATTGTTTCTAATATTTTTTACTCCTTGGTCGACTATAAATGTCCTATTAGTCTTATAAGAAAGATGAATCTCCCAATTAAACTTTTTATCTTCACTGGTAGTAATCTAGAAATGAAACTTGTCATTTTCCCCTTGTAGACTTGTTACAACCCCATATAAAAAGTTGTTATTGGAAAAACAAATCATAAGTACTTGAGTTATTACCTACAAGACAATCCCACTTGGAACATTCTTCATAAAAATTATGATTCCATTGAATTTCTTATTAAAATATTTCCTAACAAACATAATGTTGTAAAAAATAATTTCTTAAACTCTTCCTTCCAGCCTTCTATTGAACAATCTTTTTCTGATATTATGAATAATTCTAGATGGATGGTTTCCATGCTCTCATCAATGAATTTTTGGTCAGATAACTAGATTAGAATGCTACTGATTTCTATGACCCAACTAATCAAACCCTAAAAATACCAACAACCCAATTAATGATATCCTAAACTCTCAATATGACCATATTTTTTTATGTCATTCTATGAACCATTGACTACTATTTTTTCTCAAATACTGATGATTTTTTAATTTGGGAGACGAACCAAAATGGCATTCATAACTCAAATTACATCTGTAATCAATGTTTTTTTAATTCTGATAAATATTTTTCATGGATAAAAAACTTTTACAAGCGCTGTATTAAACAAACAAGATTCTATTCTATTTGGCGTCTTTCTCACAAAAGAGTCCCCATAGATAGTTTCCATCTGTTGTTTGGTATCCAAATTTGCTCTAAATGTAGATTCTGTAACCATCATAGAGAAACTGCTAACCATATAATTCTTTCTTATGCCACTTCTTCTTCTCTTTGTAACTATATTTTTGAAATATTTGATTTTTAATGGTTGATTCTAAACAGCATCAAATCTCAACAAAAGAGATGTGCAGAAATGGAATGATCACATCAAATTTAAAATATTTTCTTTGTTGTTGTCTCTGAGCTCCACCATGTGATCTAGTATGATTTAAATTCTTTTATTCATAAAAATTACTCATTTAATCTAAATTCAGGTTGTTCATGGATCCTTATTTCCATACGCGAAGCCACATCGATGAAAAAAGTCCAATACAACAACATTGTTCATGAAATTGGAATCCTATAAGGTCTTCAGATACATGTAAATTTCTATAAACTACAATACACTTGAGAAGTGTATGGAGATATCCTTTTCCTAGATGGATTAAATTAAATTTGGATGCTTCCTCTAAAGTAAATCTGGGCCTTGTGGGTTGTGGAAATATCTTCTGGAATCAGAACAATCAGATTCTTGGATTCTTTCTTAGAAGATGCGGTATTGCCTCCTCTTTATAGGCTAAAATGATGAGCATTATTCATGCCATTTCCTTTTTAAATTTCTTTGGTTGGAATAATCTATAGATTGAAAGTAAGTCTACCACAATTTTGCACATCATTTGGAAGGGAGAAACTCATCTTGCATGGTTTGTTACCACCCTTTGGACAGATTGCACCAGCTCGCTCCTTAACAACAATTACATCATCACACATGTTTATCGTGAAGAAAACACTATTTAAAGAAGCCTGGCCAAAAAGGTATCAAATCAAGACATTTCCTGGCTCGATGATCTCCATATTTATCTTCTCAATTTTTACAATATATATATTAACATGATTCCTTCCCTTAGACTCCTTTAAGATGTTTCTTTAATAATATTTGTGTTTTGGACTTTTTGGCCAATGCACCAACTTCAAAAAAATTATTTAATGTAGAGTACATTTATTAATGAAAAAAATAATTAATGTATATATTTTATATGATTGTTTGATAATATGATATCAAGTTTTAGTAGTGGAAGTAGAGAGTCTCAGTGACATTTGCTGCATTTGAGTCTAAGACGGGTTTATTCCCATAGTGTGGTTGTGAGATAAATTATATCATGTATATTTTAGGTTATTATATGCGACCCCACCAATGTAGTTTTGGGAAACTGTCACACAATGGACTATGGGAGGGACTTTTCCCCAACATCTCAATCGGATGAAGGATGGATGACTACCCCATCTACAACTGCTCTCATATTCCGCTATTCCTTATGTTGTTATGCATGATGGTTAGGTTTCCCCATATATTTGTGTAGAGGAATATGATTTATTGTGGTTATTTTACATATATGTATTACCTGATATAGTATCTAATGGATTATTATTAGTATGATGGGTATTTATTGTGATGTATTAAAGTACATAATTTGTGTATGCTATGTAACATCTTGTGGTATAGTACCTGATGTTTAATATATGTCATATAGGCTATGGTTTCACCCTTAAACTATTTGGTCGCTTTTTGGTTATCTGGATTGGTTGATGTAGTTATGTGATGCACATGGTACATGTTTTGGTTCCTTGATGATGAGTTTTTGTGATGAATTAATTTCGGGGAGAGATGCTCAAGACATGAGACATTGGGGTTGAGTTGTAAACAAGTGGGGAATCTGGAGAGAGGTAACCATGATGTTTCCTATTATATTATATACTCTTATTTCTGTGATACTTTCTAAGATTTATCCACTGTGAGACTATGAAAATATCACACTTGTTTAGGTGATGATTTAGTTTTAGTGTAGTTCACTTTGATTTAGAAATCTATCTTTATCTTTTTAATGGGTGGTTTTGGGGATGATCCTTCTATGTATATTGTTATTATCACCCTACATATATACATAAAATATTTTTACGTTCTAGTGGATAAGGTTGGATATTGGGTTGTATATTTCTACGTTGGTGTTTAGAGGGAGCTATTTGAGCTTCATGGTCACTGCAGTATTTTCTTTTTTGGTACTTATAGTCTACATTTAGTTTTTAGTACTATATGAGATTATATGTTTGAATTTCATATTTATTTATTTATATATGTTTGAGAGTGCTTTAATCTGGTATCCTTGATATCTATCTATTTATTATGTTTCTCTTAAAGATTAATTCCTTATATATGAATTTTTTGTATCCCTCATTTCTAGTTGGAAACTAGGGGCATAGTGAAGGTGGGACATAGGTGGTCAAAATCTCTCTCCCCTTACTAAGGTACCTTTTTGGGAATAGGGACATGATAGAGTGGTATGAATGGTTCATGTTTGTGGTATTTATATTTTGCAGTTTTTAATAGTTGAGTTTGCAGGGGTTGTTAGGGAAACAATGAGAAAAAAGTATAGAGAGTGATGTAAACATGGTAAACCATCTGAGACATGAGAATTTAGGAAACCCTTTTATAATATTCATGAAAATTTATGTTTACTAATCCTACAAAATTAAGTGATATTGGTTTCAGTGTACAAACTTCTAAAAAAGGCTTTCAAAATTCTTTTTTTGGCTGTGTTTGAAATGAGTTGTCTATGGTATAATAAAAAACCATAAACATGATAATAAATAAAATAAATAATTATTTAATGTAAAATATTTCATATTCTTGATTTAGGAACTCTATCAAGTTTTCTATTCTTATAAATATGGCTCAAGGTCAATTCCCTTATCAGGTTACCGTAGAAGATGTTCAAAAGGATATTCTAGTAGATCATTGTAGAGTGGAGGTTGAAGACGGTGAAACATGGAAGAGGAAACACTTAGAGTTTCAACACCAGAGTCTATTGAAGTATGAGAGTAACATTATAAATTTAGTGATAGAGTAATGCTTGATTGAGGTTGAGATTACATTCATTTTGATCCATGATCTGAAGGAGTATTATGTTACTTTATATATAATGAATCTTCTTGGAGTGGCGAAGTAGTTGTGGTTCCAGCACCATAGTGATTATGAAGAATTTTCTATCTCATGGGAGATGCTAAAATCCCAATTTATGGATGAGTTTATTTTTTTTGATTATGATGGTTACCAGTCGTCGGGTGATTCTTACACTTAGATAGGGGAGCTGCAGTGCAAGAGAGATCATGATCTATTTCAGTTAACTGCTTCACACCTATTGCAAGATGATGAGTTCGGGGTTAGGATTTTCTAAGAGTGTTTGTGTAATGAGGTCATCCACTAGGTATCCCCATTTATGATGAAGGAATATCAAGAGTTTTTTATTATATAATAGGTTATAGAGAGGATGCTAATCAAAACTGGATTATCACGTGAAGGGATTCATCAAGATTCCTCAAGAAAAAAAGGTACCATCCAGGTTTGTTAGTTTCTAGTACCAAATAGTTTTATCCAGTCTGTGGTCGGTCCCATGCCTTAACATCTAGTTTATCTAAGATATGAAACTCATAGAACTATTACAATGGATTAGGTGAATGTTTTTTTGGAGGATGGGGTCATTAGTGGCATGAGTTCCCAACTGTTTTGAGAAGTTACTATGTTCTTATTGTTCTTATTTAGGTTCCTCCATTGAAGAAATTTCATCCGTGGAAGCATCAGCATGGTATTCAAGATTAGGATCGACAGGGTGGAGATGAGGTTATTAACAGATAACACTAAGAAACTCATCATCCTCAAAGAGTATATAATGTATGTGAAAGTAGTTTTAATTAGGGTTAGAGGGGTCATGTAGAAGGTCATGGTTTGTCTCATACAATAGAATTTAAAATGCAAGGAGAGACATTGTAATTAGAGGAATCCTTTTATTTTTTCATACTTTGGTGCATGATTTATTTTATTTAGGAGTGAAAAATTCCTCTATATAATCTATCCTCATACATTCTTTTGGACTTTGGGTAGAAAGGCTTCCAATTCCCTTGGCATAGTCTATTCCTATTGGAGGTTGAGATGACTTAGATGAAGTATGTAGAGATTGTGAGCTAGTATAGGGAATACACTAATATTGGAGGGATTTTTTTATCGATACAACCATATGAAATCATCCTTGGCATGTATTGGTTGTATTGATTATTATAATTCATGAATTTCTTCAGGAGGAAGGTATTATTTATTATTCAAATTGAGAGACATTGATGTTTGTTAGTGAGGAATACCTTCAGATGTGTCATAGCTATGTTCTACCATTGTCGTTTTGTTGGATGGTTTGGTGATAAGAAAAATAGATGTTCAATAGTTGGTGTTTCCTTGGTTTCTAGAAGATTACACTGATTTATTTCTTATAGAGGATGTATATTTACTGTGTCGACAAGAGATCAATTTTGGGATCGATTTACAACCAGGGCAGTCTCTTATCTTGATGTCCCCATATAGTATGTCACCTTCCGAGTTGTGGGATCTGTGAATAATGATAAATAATATATTTTATTGATTTATTATCTATGTGTATCAGATTGTGGTTCACCAGTTTTGTTTATGATGAATGATGATGGTAGTTTGAGTTTTTGTATCAATTATTTTATCTTGAACTAAGTGATAACGAATAACTTATATCCTTCTCCACATATTGATTATTTATTTGATAATATTAAAGGAGAAATCTGATTCCCAAAAACATATTTTCTATCTGGATATCATCATATATTGGTTAAGGATGAGGATATTCATAAGACTACATTACGTTCTCTACAAAATCATTATGAGTTCATTATGATGTCATTTGGTGTAATGAATGCTTCATCTGTGTTCATGGGATTAATGAATGAAGTATTCAATGAATTACTAGATATGTGCATGGTGGTTTTTATTGAATACATCCTTATGTAATCTGCATTTGAGGAGGAGCATGCCGAGCATCTGAGATCCATTTTGGGAGTTCTTTGTCATGATAAGATTTTTGGGAATTTGTTGCTGTGTGAGTGCTTTTATTGATAAGTCAGTTTCATAGGCCATGTGGTGACCTAGTAGGAAGTAATTTTTTAACTTTTTATGATAACGTCTATGGTATCTTTGGAAGTCCCTAAGACATAGGTGGAAGGGAAAAGATTCCATTTTCTGGAAAGTTATTAAATGAGTTTCAAATCTGAATTCTCATGGGATGTGACTCCTTTGACCCTTGGGACCAAAGAGGATAATACATTAAATGGAATTTACTACATTCAGGAATATTTTATGTACCTTAATAAAATGTATTCTAGTAATAGAGTTAATAGATTTCTTACTGATAGTGTTATGTTTGTGTTTTTATGTGACACTTCATATCTTGTATTTGACTATTTTATATTGTATAAGAGATAATTAGTCTCTTATGGGTCTCAGTAGTTAGATCCTTATGAGGGTAACTATTCCACCCATTATTTTTAGTTGTTATTAGTGGTTTTTCTATTGATATTAGGGAGAAATACCTCATTGGAGTGCATTTTTTGGTTTCACTCACCATATGATCATTATATATGTCTTCTCTAAGAAATACATGATCTTGTTCCAATTTCACTTGATAGAATTCCTGAAGGATTATGAATTTGTGATTTTGTATACGCTACACAAGGGAAATTCTATAAATTAATAGATGAGTAGGAAGTCATGTAGAAATTCAGTGTGTGAACATGAGGAATCCTAGTGAGTGATTGAAGAACTATTAGCAAAAAATATTAATATGGGAGAGTTTGGAGGCATAGGTTATATGTTACAAATGACAGTGCAATCATCTTTAGTAGTGTGGGTAGAGGATTATTAGTTGGGGTTTTTTAAGGTGGATGTGTAGAGATACTGAGTTTTTTAGTAATTCCCTTGATTGTTGGTATGAGGATAGACAACATAGGTTTTTGTTTCAGGGATGGATTTTAATTCCATCAGTGATGCATGATATGGTTCTCCAAGAGTTCCATAGTTCATCTTTCATAGTACATCCTATAATGACAATGATTTACCAAACATTATAAGGTTATTTTTGATGTCTTGGGTTTATTAATGAAGTTGAAAATTTTGTACTTCACAATTTATGGACTTATTGAAGGTGTAGGCCATGAATTGTGTTCCTGGTGGGTTGCTTCAGCTGTTATATGTTCCCTAGTGGAAGTGGTCGGATATCTCAATGGAATTTGTTACCAATTTTTCTCAATATTAGAGAGGTTGTGATGCTCTAGGGGTGATACATTTTAATTTATATAAATAATCACACATTATATTGAATAGGAAGTATATCATATTTTTGGTTTAGGAATTGTAGTTTTTGGAGGGGCTGTTGTGACTCGATAGGCAATTGATGATGATCATTTCTGATCGAGATCCTTGTTTAACCCCCTATGTGTAGAGATCTCTCTGTCATACTTTTGGTTCTCAGTTATTCCTTTGAATTAATTTTCTTCTAAAGAAGGACTGTTATTTAAAGAGGACCATCTATAAATTATAAACATTTTTCACTCTTGTGTCCTGGATTTTTGAGCTCTTTTTGGATGAGGTGCATTCCCTTGATTGATTTTTCTTACAGTAATTATTTCCACTACACTATTGGCCAGAATATGTTTGATTCTTTGTATGGTTGAATATTTTAATCAATTTTGTGGTGGATTACAATCAGAGAGGCTTAAATTATCAATTCAGAATTGGCACAAAATATTGAAGAGATTGTTCAGGTGATTAATTTGAGGATAAAAGAAGTGAAGGATCATCAGAAATATTATGGTTATCATAGGAGGAGACCTATTGAGTATGAAGATTGATATAACTTATTCGTGACTCATAATTTTGGGTAGATAAGGATTGGACATGGGAATAATATTTATCCGTAGTTTTTGGTCCTTTTTGGTTGTTGGATAGTGGTGGATCCTTGTTGTATTAGATAGAATTTCTCTTGTTATAGGGCTAGATACATGATGTTTATTTCATTTCATAGCTCAATCGTTATCTTCATGATGAATCTCATTTCATCTATTAGGTTGAGATCAGTTTTAATGATGATTCAACCATCATGGAGTGGAATGTGGAGATTTATGAAAATCAAGAGAGGATGTTTCATGAGTATTTTATTCCTTTCGTTCATGTATTATGTTTATAAAGTGACATGGAGGAGAGTACCTGGAAATGTGAGTCACAAATGAACACTCATTTCCCCATGTTTTTTGATGCTTAGAATGTATCTTCTATAGTTTTTCTCTTATGGTTATTGATTCATTTGGGTTTATGAGATGGTTTCTTGTTATTTTTTTGTGGATTTACTCTTGTTTTATAGGTATCTATAATGGAATAGTGTTTATGATATTGTTTCTGATTTTTCATGGTTTTCACTTGTTTCCTATGAGTGAGGTTCTTGATATTTTGTATTAGAGACATGATTAAGAAGTATCTTATTGGGTATCTATTCGAATGACCCATTTTTATTTTCTATGTGTTTTCTTAATCTTTAGGAATAGATTTTTTAGACTGGTATCTAATGTATGTGACCAGTTCCATGTGGTCCATCCCTCTACAAGTTCCATAGGATAGTGGTGCTTGGAGGAGTCTTGAATTGTTCTAGAGGTGTTTGGATATAAAATTATGGATGTAGAGTGAATTCATTACTTATTAACCTTAAATTTCATATACGTTTAGTTCATGGATTTTGTAGGTACAACTCATGACATTTAATTTATCACCATTAAATAATAAAAAGGTGATGCATTTTTCAGTGAGATCTGACCCTCACATTTACATGTCATGTAAATGGTTTACACACCATAGAAATATCATGTGTTGCACATTAATACATGATACAGTGGATTAGGGGTTTCTCAAACTCTATGATTCATCAAATTCTATAGTGTCCAGTGGATCCCTTCCAGTTTTGTTTTGTACTTCATCGATGAAAATCGATTCTTAGACTTCTACCATTAACCCATGGTGACCTATGGTGATCCAAGGTACATTATTCCATCATTTTCTTATAGTTTCTCCCAGTCTTATCCCATTTACTCACATATATTCTGTTATTCTATGGTGTTTTATCTCTGATGTTTTGATGGGGTTTTTCTTTGTTGTTGTTGGTTCGGTTATAGCAACCCAGTATCGATGTATTTCTTGCGGAAGAGTTTATCGGAGATCCATATTGTAGTCTACTCTCTTGCGAAGAATGATGAGGACTTTTGAGGCATGTGATTTGTTTATTGTCTTAATATTTACATGTAATCATGAACTGATCTTGATTTATCGTACTTTTTTAAAAATTAAATCAAACTCATAAATATTGAACCATATTAAAATAATTGGTTGCGATCACATGCCAATGTTTTTTATTTATACTATGATAGAAGCATTCCTCATGATTAGAAAGATAACATGATATCTTTATAATGAATTGTTTGTTAGAATCATGTACAAGATTTAATTTTTAATGAACAGAAATCTAGAATTAATTAATAACTAGTTGGATTAATAATAATTAAAGAAACATGTTTTAATCCGACCTTAGCTTTAATTTTAAGATGATAAAATTTATGTAATTCACATGTTTAATTTAATTGAAATTTGATGATTATAATGGAAATGATAAATTGGTTAATCAACCTAAATCATGATAACTATTAATGATAATAAATAGAATGGAATATTATATTAGAGTGATACATATCTTGGATTATTAAAAAAATTAATTGCAAAGATCTTGTTTTCCTTTGGATAACATGTTATAGAATGATGAGTTAGGTTTCCAGTAGTAGGAACCTATTAATAAATGAATTAGCTAATTAAATATAGGATCAAAATTGGTTTTTTTGATAAAGATAATTTTCAAAGGCTTGATTTTTTCTCTTTCATGTGAAATATGAGTTCCTTGTTTTGATGTTGTGAGAGACTGTTTTCATGATAAGGATGAATGCATTATTTTAAGGGACCAATTTCCCTATTTATTTCTTGTTTGTTCTGGCCGCTTGTGATGTTATTTGGATACAAGACATTCAATATGATTATTGGATTACTGAACATGGAGTGTGATATGGGATATGGGGTGACGAGGGCTAGATGTCATGTATGACTGGGATGGCTGAGGATTATATGGATGTTGTGTTTTGGAGTTGGGAGGGTATAATGATGGGGGATAGTTGATTATTGTGATGGAGAGATGCAACATCATATGAATTTGAGAGTCAAATATGGAACTAGAGGTGATGGAACATGTTGAATATGATCTTACCCATTGATTAGATGTTGACAGATGTAGTGATTTCTTGAATCTATTTAATAGATATTTGACATGTTTCTTGTTTATCTGTATTTCTTTCCACACTACTTGAGGTACCTTGCGGTTGTTGGTCATATGATTCATCTTGGTGGTATATTAGTATGTTCTTCCTAGATTAACTGGACAAGGAGGGTGATATGGGATATGGGGTGAAGAGGGATAGATGTCATGTAAGCATGGGATGGCTGAGGCCTGTATGGATGTTGTGTTTGGGGAGTATGGAGGCAAGAATTATGTGGGGATAGTTGATTCTTGTGATCGAGTGATGCCGCATCATATGAATTTGAGAGTAAAATATGGAACTATAGGTGATAGAACATGTTGAATATAGTGTAACTCGTTGATGAGATGTTGAAAGATGTTGTGCTTTCTTGGATCTATTTAATATATATTTGACATGTTTCTTGTTTATCATCATTTATTTCCACACTACATGAGGTACATTGAGGTTGTTGGTCGTATGATTCATCTTAGTGGTATATTAGTATGTTCTACCTATGTTAACTTTACATGGAATGATTCAATTAATGAATAAATTTTTAATCCATAGGGTTGGTTGATGTTGGAATGAAATTGCAATAAGGGCATTAATCTAGATAAATTATGTATTGGATGATATTATTGTTGGAGGGAATGGGCATTAATTTGGTGATTAATGTAATGTATTTCAATATAATGTGTAATACTGTTAAATAGTTAATTAATATGTAATTTCCAAGATTTGGATGCCACTAAATGGTTCCCCAAGCCTGATTGACCACATGGCCTCAAGTGAAACTCCTTAAAGACTATTGGCCTTAAATTAGAAGTGAGGGACAAGGTGTGACTATGAACTCTTACCAGAGTGTAAAAAAATGGAATAAACATACATTCAATTGTGTAATAAGTAAATCAATAAAAAATTGTGAACATCCATGATATGTATAATTAAACATCATAAGAAGGAATCACATAAAAATACGACGATGATGATAAATTTCATATGTCTCTACAAAAAATCTAAAATAGTTATACATGGAATCAGTATAGTACATGTAAAAAATTACAATATGTTAAAAAAGTATCCAATTGGAATCATGAGCATCAGATCAATCCTATGCTCCCCGAATCCTATGTAGTAATCAAAAACCCATAGTATGATGTTTTCCTTTATCCATACCTACAATTATATAGTATGCTCAGGTACCTAAGGTCCCACATATAGGGTTTGAGATATAAATCCAAATATGCAACACCCTAAGGTCGTTTTCCATATATTTAGTGAATATATCACAATGACAGAATTTAATCACCAATATAATAAATAAATAGGTACTAAAAGTAAAAATCTAATAAATTACATGTTCATATAAACAATGAAATCATTTCAACTATTTCATTTTGAATGCATGACTCTAAATTAATTGTTATTCCTATGTCTTTTATAAAAAAGTTAATTTAATTAAATGGACTCATTTAATTAATTAGTCTCATGACTTGTCATATAGCCCATCATTTTCCATAATGATATGCTCAAGGATGACTGAAAAAGTTATTGATAATTTGTAAGAAAAATAAAAATGAAAACATTTTCATTGGACCAGTAAATGCATCATATAAAACATTACATTCATTATTAAATTCAGAACCTATGAATTCCATGAAATTAATAATTTGTAACCATGGTATTTTTCCAATTATAATATAAAACTACACCCTAAAATCCCATCCATGTATTTATTCATTATAATCCTTATATCCTTCTAGGTATGTTATAACATCAATTCAACTCAAGTGGGTCATTGAAGGTCCACTAAGGGAGCCCAAGTATCATCCATGATATATATGATAAACCATCCTTTGATTCCTTCGTTAGAAAACCATAATGAGTCCTAGTATTACTCGACATATAACAATACCCCCATGAGTCTTTTTATGGTAGTCCATAGTAGGATTGTAAGTATCACTTTGGCATAAACATGTTATTATCCAAATGATTCCATCCCTGGCATTCGTATATGAATCCATGTGTCACCCAAGTCTTTTAATCATTTAATCAATTAAATTAAATTTAATAAAACCTAGGTCACCATATTATAATTTTCATTTCAATAATTGAAATACAAACATTTCATGGTTAAAACCATGAAAATTTTAATTTCGTCTCACCTAAGAAGGTGGTTTAAGGCATTGGCTATGTAGAGAAGTCTTAGCCTTTAATTTAACTCAAGTGGGAATTTCATCATAACATGCATCTCATGATAAATCTTCCGAAACATGGAAAGTGTATAGGGGGCATGAAATCTATACCCTTTTAATCGTCAAATCAATTTACAACTTATATTAAAATTAAAATTACATGTCAATTCGCAATTCAAGTTAAAATTGAAAATTTAGTATTAATCATCGCATGGAAAAGAGGATAAATAATTCCCTTAAGAAATTAAATTCAATTCCCACCCATTAGAGCCCCATACATTAACAACACACCCAAATGTCTGTTTGGAATTCTGGGATTAGGGACATTAAATAATTATCATGAGGACTCAATAATTCAATAGGCCACACATATTCATTCAATTAAAAAATTTCAATCCATATCAAGGGATACACTCTAAATATTGGTGGTGCGAAAAGATGATATAGATAATTCTTTGAATTTTAATTAATGTCACAAGATCACATACTGTAGCTTTGTAGTGGATAAATCATCTAATATCATCTCTTGATTCGACTGAAATTAGGGGAAAATTTAAAAACAAATGAATGAAAAATAAATAGGGAAAATTAGAATACCCATAAATAGTTACACCAATAAAAAACCAAAATAAAAATAGAAAGAAAGGAATCAATATCATACTGGTGTAGATCTGAGTATAGAAACAATTCTTGATTTAGATTCCAGACGATGTAGATCACTCAATTCATTGATTAGTCACCATAGATGGATCTCAAAATTGAGTATTTTATTTCTATGAGGAGAAATAGAAAATATTGTTTGATATATAGTTTAATAAATGTTATTATAGTAATTTTAGCAAAAAAAATAGTGTTTCATTCTTTGGATACAAGATTGAAAAATAGTACACTAATAATGCCCCATTTACTATAGGAAAGGGGTTCCTCTCATAGTTTCTCAAAGAATTTGTCCAACCATGATCAAACTACGTGATCCATTTCTATCAAACATGTAGACATTTTTTCATTCTTTTTCACCCAAAGTAATATGGTTTCTCTAATCATATGGCCTATATCATTTATCTTTCTATATCTTCAGGGTTATAAGTAACCATGTGTCCTACCCCTCACTATTTCTTTTAATCATGTTCCAAGACATTTTCACACCAAGGCCAGGTTACGGGTTTTGAAACAACAAAAAACACCCATATTACCTTTATGACCCCCAACAGAATTTATGATAGGTAATATGTAATCATTTAAATGGAATTTTTTTTTGAATTTAATTGAATTTAAGAATCATGAAAGAATCTAGTTCTTACACACTCCCCCTCAAAAAGCAATTCAACCCTGAATTTCCCTCTCATGGGTGGTCAAGAATGATTTTTAATAACATTGGCCACTGAGATCATACATCGAACTCATACATCCAAGTCTCATCATGTAAATGGAATTGCATTCGTAATATATATACAAGAGGAACTAGATATCCTTGGTTAAATTAATGCTACAGACCACAATACGAATAGGATGCTTTTCGAAGGACACATATACCTGTAACATAACATCCCTTGGATGAAAAGAATGAGGCATTCCAATATTATAGTTACTTAAATTAGATATATAAAATATGTCGTTCATGTCTTAGTACCTTTGAGGTAACTGCAAATGATAGGTTAACGACATGGATAACTCCATAATCTCAATCATCCTGACATAATATAATAATATCTTTCCCTATATCCTTTCCCTTCTATTTCCCATCCTTGGTGATTCATGAAAGAAAGTTAGATCCTTGACCTCAAACTCTAGAGGTTATCTACAATAATCAGTGTATGAATTATATCATGTTTATATAGTATCCATATGATTTTGAATCAACTTAACATGCTCTTATATCTCCTAAACATGATTATGTACAAATATATAATGTTCCATATAAATAGTATAATGAAAACTATTTTTGTATGATAATTAATCATGGGTTATATATTTATTTGTTTATGAAAGGTTGGGGCTGAAGCCTCAATTTATTATTTAAAGCAAAGACCTCTTTAGACTGGGTAGAGGGAGACCCATTACATACCCAAAGTCACAAGGCCATGTGGCCTGAATACAAGGCTTGAAAGCCCAATTTTTGGCCCAAATGACCCCTCAGTGAACAGAATTGCTATAGTACCCTTGCTGTAACAGTACCTGCTATAGTACAGCCGCCTCTACAGAACCTGCTACTTACCCTACACCACTATAGTTTCACCGCTACTACAGTCCACCACTGCTACAGTACTGCTACAGTACCATGCTACACTACTACTACAGTACCCCTGGAAATTTACCCCTACCCGGATTTGTTCTTGGGTCTTCTGGATGCCAAGCAGGAGCCTATACCACTAGGGTACAGGCTTGTTGGAATAATCCCGGGTTACATGACTCTTCCAAGAGACCCTAAAATCCATCACACATGCTTATAACATGTCATCAAGAACATGAATCATGCACACTGACTAACCCTTAGTCTGAGGTTGGTATGCTATTCTCAAATCACCTGTGTACCTTACGCCCTCTATATCACTTTTTAGATCCATGTAGTGATCCAATATTCCCTTACTAATATTATAGTATGGGGGACACCATGATGTTATAATATCTCATATATATACAACCTCCCATGAACATCAACTAAAAATGTCTCCTTGAAGTTAGAAAAGGAGTGAAAATATTTAGCCAGTAAAGAACAAACCATATGAAATCATCCCATCAAGAGAACTTATTAAATCTATCAAAAAGTCCATAATAATGACAAAATAATTCCACTTGGGAATGGTTAATTTCTATAAGATTATTTATGGTCATTGGTGTTCTGCCTTATCCTATTATCAGGTGGAACATCTCACGGAAAAATCTGCTAAATATCTTTTTATTCCCAGACAGCAGTATTAGCAAAGAATATCCAGATACATCTTGGTGATGTAGGGGTGAACTTCTCAAGCTAAAGACTCAAATCCTTACATCATATTGTCAAAATTTTTGTAAGAAACCCATATTAAACTATGTACTCACATAATATCATCATTTCCTATAGTTTAACTTGGAAGAGGGTCCTCACTTGTCACACTCTCTTGTAGGACTAGGCTCTCAAAATTCGATAGTTTCCTAGTCCTAAGTCTATACAAAAAGATATATGTGATAACTAATAATGATATAAATATCTATCCCTAACTTTCCAACACCTCAATTTGCATCTCAATAAAGAAATCTATGCTTTTCCACTGGTTTCGGTCCTGTTGAACTATATATATATAAGTCCTTCTTCATAGTGCATTGACCAATGTGTTGACCTTCTTATGAATATACGAAATCATGATGTTTAAAGACCATATCTATTCAACCTAACATTTTTTATCAAATTCAAATCATGTAATGTAACTGTGTACTTGGGTCTTTTGTTGTCTATGCACACCAAAAAATTCTCTTCAAGAATGTAGTGCCAATATCAACACAATGTGCCGACAATAATAGCTAACTCATGATTGTGTGTCTGGTATTGCTTCTCTTATTCCATAAAATGTCAAGACCCCTATGCTATGACTCTAACTCCCTATATAAGAAATTATTTTATCATGATATATGATGGATTCTAGTAAGCAATTTAACTATTTTCTAGATCTAGAAAAATCAGTATCAGTACTGATGTCGATCTCCCTTTTAGATCTTGAATGTCCATCTCTTATAAGTATGACTAAGAAAAAATCACAATTTTCTTATTCAAGACCAGAAGTGATGCTGCTATGTGTAATAATTATTTTATCAAATGACTGTAGTAATTGGAATTATCCATTAAACCTTATACCTCAATTATTTTATTGGGATGCTCACAAGAAACTAAAAAACTATCCTTTTATAGGTTTACTAATACTCCAATCTCTGAGATAATGTAACACAATAAGTGAATCTAATACATCCAGAAGTGGATATTTATTATCATTGAGTATAGAAATGCTATCTTGGTGTTTCCAGTATGATCTAAAATGTTTGGTATAGACATGTAGATTATTATAATACACCAAGATATCATCCACAAAAACTATTACAAATCAATCCTAATAAGGATGTAAAACTCACTCCATATGTGCTATGAATACCACTGGTGCACTCAAGAGGACAAAAAACCTAACCAAATACTCATATAGATTGTAACTAATTAAAAAATATATGTGAGTTACATCTGATGGTCTAATATAAACCTGATGATAACTGGATCTAAAATTAAATTTTTATAGTACCTTATTTCCTTAGAGCTATTCTAAGTGATCATCTATCTGTAGAAGTGGATATCGATTCTTAACTATTGGTTCTATTTATTTAAGCCCAAACATAGCATGAGGGTAATGTCTTTATTTTTATCATAAAGTACTAGTAGACCCCATATAGATGTACTAGGTTAAATAAACCCCTTATCCTTTAAATCCTGTAGATGCCTCTTGATTTCCATCATCTCAGTAGTAGCCATCCAATAAAGAGGATTGGATACCTGTGCAGATTGTGACCCAAGATCATTAGATAAATTTACCTCTCTGACTAATGTCAATACATAAAATTAATCTTGGAAAAAATCATTCAAACGATCAATTATTGGAGAGAAATATGTCTGATTTTTTACCAAATCATCTAGATATAAACTCATAATTTCATCTATTATACCAGTGATCCCACAATTATCGAGTCCAACTCATCTATCCAACACATTTAATTCACCTTAATGAATAATCAATCCACCCTATAGTGATTTAAATGTCACCCTATGGTGATTTAATTCAATAATGGAATGAAACAAAACCAAACATTCTGTCATGAGAATGATTCCATAAATAGTCAACTTGAGGACAAAGAGGACCCATATGAAGTGACACCAACACATCATCAGAGGAACTCCCTGCATTGACATACCACATTAATTATAATAACTAATTGAGTGTAAATTAGCATAATTCCCTTATGACATTGTATTATGAGCTCAATTCTATCCAAAACATGCATAGATATGAAGATGAGAGAAGCCCTTGTTTTGAAGAGAGAATAAGCTAATGTATAGGCCACAAGGATAGTATCTCTAACTTTAGAAGATTTGGGAACCTGATCGACAAGTTTTGGTTTCAATAAATATACCATTATTTATCTACTTACTTGTGATACTTCCTGGATACTCTATTCATATCCAATCTACCGTCACTGTAAGACTAGAGTCTAACTACCAAAACCACTACCACCATCCCAACCTAATCGGTCAACATTACTCAAGAACTCTTCTTGATGAGAATCTGCTGACCCATCTCTTAAAATTTTACTTGATGTGGACCCTCTCTCACTATATTCCAGAGGTAAATTTCTACATAAGCACTATATATGACCCCTCTTGTTGCAGGATCGACACTTTACAAGGTCCCTCGTACACTGTGGATTCATATGTCCTAGTCTACCACGCTATTAGAAACTCACATAGCTACCTGAGTATATTCTATCACTACTAATGTAACCATATTGAATCTCCATACAATACTTTCTACTATTTATTGATGTTGAACTAAATATATATAAGAAACCCCTATCTCACACCCCAGCCTCTCCTAGGTTATGCTATTGGATAAGCACATGATTCACTATTCCAAAAATGATATTCATCTAAAAGAATCTTCCCAGTGATCGGATGTCATACATGATACCATTAGTGAATAAATAGATCAAAATGACTAATCACCAATCAGAAAAGGTTTGAAGAATTTAATATTAGTTAAATAGGCCGAATAATCCATAACATATAACATTCCCAACTCAAAGTGCCTGAAATATTAGGCTTTATCATCCCTAAATGTCCTGGGTAAGAAGTAATCATATAATTCCTTATGGAAATTTCTCCCGGACATCCCATGATTATTATTGTTATGAATGATTACATACCACCATCTCTTGGAAAATTCACAAAACACATACGTAAAGAGATTTAACCTCCTCTAGAGATATATATCTAGATTATATTTGAAATATATCATGAACTCTGTCCATGACTCTATATCCTATGGTAATCTATCCCTAGAAAATGTGGGAGGATGATGATGTTAAAACTCACAAATCATCTCTTACAATGATGAGGCTTATTGCGGTACTCCCGGAACAGTCTGTAGGAATCACATAAAGGATTCATGGAACTGTGCCCCAACACCTATGTATGGGACCACTAATGGTTCTATTGTTAAATGTATTGTAGGATCAAATTATAACCTATGGCATACTACTTCTAGTGTGTGGTAGTTACCACCCTCCAAGCATATGACTATAAGAATACATTTTGGAATACCTCTTCAAATGCCAAGTGCCTTCCTTAGAACAAGATTCATAATCAAATTATGCAACAAAAAATATATATATTTGAAATAAGCTAGGTTCAAGACTTACTATATAAGAAACACACAACTATGAATTATTCCAAAGAAATGTTTGGGTGATGTACTATTCATATAAAATTAATAGATACAACATAATAATCATCTCTAAGGTCATGTTTTTCTCATGTTCTATATTATAATAGTTTAAGTTTCCATTTATTCCCAAATTCATTTCCCATTTCTTTTATTTCACATATTTCACAATTAATCATAATATGATAAACCATTAGTTCACTAATTTCTGATCCAAAATGGCCCTTACCCCTCATAAATCAAAATCTTTCACAAACCAAAAACACACCATAACACGTTCCAAACATTTTACCACAAAAACATTTATATATATCATGAAACCAATCACAATTGCCTGAAACATGTAATGAATACTAAATGGAATGAAATACTGTAGGGAATGTGATTTCAATAATGTTCCCAAAATGATGCATGAGATGGAATACACTAGTATCATCTAGATGAAACAAAATATAACCCATAATCATATCAATAATATCATCAAAATTCAAGTGCATCACCCAATGATACAATCAAATCAACTTTTATAGTCAATGATTAGTAGAAAAACAATATTTGAGGCAATTTTAATTTTTCTAATATGTGGCATAGCTACACCTTGTCACAACTCATTAAAAAATTCAAATTCCTTCCAATACCTTTCTATTATCACAATATATAAAATAATAATAATAAATGAGGCTCTAAAAATACATTATAAGTCCCCAAACGTAGATTCCCCAAAAAGGTTACTTGTGCCAGTTTGGCCACTTGGACTAATGAGAATCTCCGCAAATGACAGAGTACGCTATTTAGTAGTGGGGGACTAGGTGTGTTTGTGGGGAGACTATGACCACTTAATAGATTTTAACGTAAAAGAATAACCATACATTCAATATCCGAAGAAGTAAATTAGAAGACAATAGTAAAAATATAAGAAATATATAATTAAAGTTTACTAAAAATAATCATATAAAAATGTTATGATGATACATGTCACATTTCTTAACCAATTATCAAAATTAGGTATATGTTCAATCTGTATAATACACGCAAGAAAAGTAAAAATAGACTAAAAAGTATCCAAATATCATCATGAGCATCAACTCAGTTATGTGCTCTACTACTCTTAAGAATTAATTATGAACATGTCGTAGGGTCTTTCCCTTATCCATACATGTCATCATATAGTCATTCTGGGCACCCAAGGTGGCCCATATAGGGTGTGAAATATAAATCCCACTAGGCAACCAACCATGGTCTTGTGCTGTCCCACCGGTGAATATATAACTATAATATTGTTCATGAAGAAATGAAATATGAAAGTGAGTATTGAAAGTAAACTTCCTACGATGTTCATGTTTGAATTTAACAACCAAATCATTTCATTAATTTCATTTACGATGTAGGTCATTGAAATAACAGTCATAAAAATGTCATTTATAACAATGTTCATTTAATTAAACAGTATTAGTTAATAAATAAGTCATAGGACCCAGTGTGTAGCCCAATGTACCTAGTAATGATATTCTCAAGGATTCATGCACATGAAATCCATAAGGGGAAAGACAAATAAGGAATCCAAACATGTTCTTTGTCTTGGTAGACGTGTAATATAAGTAATTTCATTTATTATTATATTCAATACCTGAGTATATCCCTGTAATTACTCGTTTATATTCACTGTATGATGACATGTATATTATAAAAAAAATTCATACAATCCAATACAATGAACTCCTCATTTGAATTATTATATCATTCTAGGTGTGTTATAACATCAATTACACACTAGTCTATCCTTGGTGGTCCACTACAGGAGCACAACTATCACCCATTCATTATATGATAAAATTAACTTTGAGTATATCCTCGGAAAAACATAAGGATTCCATGTGTCAATAAATATATAATATTAATCCACCACGAGTCTTTCCTTGGTAGTCCATACTAAGAGTTTAAGTGTCACTCAGTCATAAAACAAGTATAACCAAAATGATCTCATCCATGGAATTCATATATGTATCCATGTGTCTCCCAGTCCATATTATAATTTAATAAATTCAATAGATTTTAGTCATAACAATTTCATAAAATTTTTCATTTCAATTCAATAATTGTTATTAAACTAGGTATAAGTCAGAACAGGTAACATTTCAATTACATCTCACATAAGAAGACATATCATGGCATTGGCTTAGCATAGAATGATTTGATTTTTATTTATCTCATGTGGGAATTTTATTATAGAAAGAATTAGATAATAAATCAACCAATACATGTCAAGTTCCTAGGGTCATGTAATTAATTCCCTTTTAATGATTATATAAATGTACAATTGATATTGAAATTTAAATTATATTCAAATTCACAATTCAAGTTACTATTTAAATTTCAATATTAAATATCAAAGGGAAAATAGGAAAAAGGCACACCCTGTGTTATCAAAATTCAATTGCCACCAAGAGTGGTTTATGAAATTAACAACACACAAAAAGGGGTGGTTTGAATTCAAGAATCATGATCATTAAACAATTATAATCATTTATAATTAATTCAATATTCCATAGCTAAAAATTTATATCAATGATTAAAATACATTTCCATAAATACACTCTAAATATTGGTTGACTGAAACAATGACATATATATATAAAACTTTTGATATGAGGGAAAAGAATGAAACCACCTATCAGAGGTCAGTAGTGGAAAACTCTTCCAATATCACCTCTTTAATTGACTTGGACGAGGAGAGAATCAAAGAATTGATGAAGATTGTATATAAGAAACAATATCTTTCACCCAAAAAAAATTCTTTAAACATTACACAAAAGGAATTTATACCTTATCAGTTTGGATACAATGTGAAAAATGATTCTTGATTCCAATTCTAGATGAAGTGGATACTTCAATTCCTAGATTAATCACCAAAGAGTACCCTAAAAAATGAGAGACATACTGTGCTTGAGGATAAATAGAAAACATGATTTTTTATATGTTTTAATAAATGAATGTTTCATAATTTCTCCCCAAACATAGGGTTGTATGTTTTGGTTTAGTGATTTGAAATTTTTTTTCCCATTACAATAGGAAAGGGGAACCCTACATGATATCTTGGGCAGATTTTGTAACAATTCTCAAATCATGTGAAACTTCACAATCAATATTGTAGACATTATTTCACAAAAAATTTCCCCTTGCTGCACTGGTTGTCTAACCATGAGGTATGTATCCATCCTATGTCCATCATAGCAATATTAGAAGTAAACATGTGGCATACCCTGTAAGGTTTCTAATTACCTTGATAAAATCCATTTTCCCAATGATGGTTTCAAGGATCTAATCTATCCCCAGACACACCTATAACTTTATGAACCCCAAGATCATCCATGATGGGAAATATTTAAACATTTAAACAAAAATTTGATAAAAAATAAAGGATATATATATCACAAAATGAACCAGGTTCTTACATAATGGGTAATGAACTAATTTACATAATGTTAATTTCTTAATGAAAAGAAATAATTAATGTTTCTATTTTATATTCTTATTTGATAACAGGATATCTAGTCTTAAAAATATCTATTGGAAGTTTTATCAGCATTAGCTACAGTTGATTAAAATATTAGGTTGTTCTCATAGTGTGGTTTTGAGCTATTTTATTACATTAATGTTAAGTAATTTCATATTCTACCACACCCATGTCGGTTAGGGAAACTAACACCCAGTCGACTATAAGAGGATTTTTTCCTCAACTCATCAGTAGTAGGATAGATGGATAACTACCCCTATAGCTTCACTCTCTTCTCAAGGTAGTTCCTTGTGTTTGAATGAAGGATGCTTATTTTTACCAAAAAATGTGTGAATAGGGTTGTTATGGATTATTCTTATTTCACCCACATATATTAGCAGATATATTATTCCACTGAAAATTATCGGTATGAAATGTGCAAGTTGTAATGTATTGAGGTAATTACCCATTTTATGGGCTGTAATGTCTTTAGTTATAATACCATATGTTTGATATACATTATACAAGATATGGTGGATCCAATAAACTATATGTTTACTTTTTAGTTATGTGTATGGGATGATGTGGTTGTGTGAGGCACATGGTACATGTTTTCGTGCCATGGACATGTCCATTTAGGGGGATCTTACTTTTCAATAGAATGTACAGGACATGCGATGCTGGGGTAGAGAGGCAAACCAATGGGTAAATAGAAGAGGGATACCCTTAATGTACTTTATTATATTATATTATCTCTTCTATGAAATACCTGTTGAGAACTATCCATGGTGATGCTGTGAACATAACATATCTTTTTAGGTGAACATTTAGTTTCTCTATTGTTCATTATTCTTTAGCATGATTTCTTTTCTTTTGCATGAGAGGCTATTGGGAGGACATTATTGAGTATACTATTATTCGCAACCATGCCTATAGAAAATATTTTTTACATTAGATAGAGAAGGTTGTAGTTTGGGATGGATATTTCTAGCTTTGGGTTTATTAAGATCTATTTAGGATTAATGGTCATAGCCATCTTTACCTTTTTGATTAACGTAGTTTTCTATCATTTGTTTAGTATTGTATGAAGATTCATGTTTTCACTTCAGTAATATATATATATATATATCAGCATGTTTTAGTCATTTTACAAAACCTATCCCTCTAATATTCATCTTTATATTAGAGTTTAATTCCACCCATACGTATGTTAGTATACCCTCGGTGCAAGTCACCATCTAGGGGCCTACTGGTGGCTAGACTCAGGCAGTCACTATCTCCCCCCATCACTACAGTATCTCTGTGTGGAGGGGGTCATGACAAATGTTCTTTAATGAAGGTAACATATTTTATGAAAATGATATAGATATATCATATAAATAATTATACTTAAGTTATAAATATCTCATTTATTCATTATAAAACATTCAATAACGATTTGTTAAACTTTTACATGAAAAATGAATCACATAGTTTCATGGATATGGTAGGCGATACATAATCATGAGCAATGATATCACTACCTAAATGGGTAAATGGAAATGAAGAAGATGAAATAATAATTTTATAGAATTAATATCACATCAAAAGAATAATATACACTAATTATTTCTATCATTATGACTATATATTTTATTTGTTGAAGGAAATAAAATTTCATTAGTTCCAAAGGTTGCAGTCTACTATACACAAAAGAGATGACTTCGCTTCCCATTTGATGAAGAAGTAAATGGGTAAATATTACACCATAAATATAATAACATCTAAATATATTGGATATATTTGATATATAATATTTGATGTTTTCATAGATAATAAAATGTTTTAAAATGATAATTGATCAGAAATAGCTTTGGAAATACAATTATCCCCCCTTACAAGTACATCAATTATGTATCATAATAAAGACCCTATAGTTTGCCTTTTAAGATGATTACGAGATCAATAATCTGTATAAGGATATTACAGAAATATTTTTTTCAGTTTTGGTCCTGATAAATTTCTTGTGATGGGTGAACAAATGTGTGGAGGTGTTCCCTTTTATAGATTGGGTGGAGTAAAATGTGTTTAAATTCGCAAAACAATTCAATAATGTGAAGTAAATCCAACCCAATGAGGATCACAAATTGACAAATAATGTGGTAGATGGAAGTTATTTATAGATCCTAACCTCCACCAGAAAAAACATGTTTTAAACATTTTATTCCCTCATCGTATAAGTTTACATACATTTACAATTTTTCTTTTTTGAAAATAACAAAATTTTATATACCTAGGTATATTATCCTTTAAGTTAAAAAAACATATTATCCTTCTTATGTAGTTTTTAAACAATAATTATAAATATTAAAAACAATTTATCCAATATTAATATTAGGTTTTTGGATTATTAATCTTAACACCAGCACATATAAAGAGGAAACTAACATTTTAGCATTAACTATAGTAATTAATTTTATACTATCTTTACTTTTCATTATGAATTTTTTTTTGAACATATTAAATAATATTAATTATTATAATTATATAGTTGGAAATTATTTTATCAAATTAAATTAACATAAGTGGTAGAATTTAATTTAAAACCAAACCCACATCACGATTAAAAATATTGTTTTCCAATAAAACAACTTTCTCAAATTATAAAAATTGTATATAAAAATTCAACATAAATTTTATTCAAGTGAAATAAGTAAATTTATTAATAATATAATTGAAATAATATTAATTTCAATAACATTTTTTAATAGAAAAATCTGACTTTTTAAATGATTAAAATGAAATGATGTTTTCAATAAAAATCAGCATTTTCCACAATTCCTTAAAAAATCAATATATTCAAAAAATTTACAAAAACTAACTCTTAAATAATATTTGAATTCTGATTAAAAAAGGATGTTCATCTTGTCAAATAGATTTTATAAAATATGTAGAAGTATATTTAAAATAATTATGCATGTTGCAAAGAAACCAATCTTTTATAAAAATATAGTTTTTAGTAATAAAACTAGAGTTACTATTATCCCATGAACAGACAAAACATTAGATTAATGGTAATTTTTTAAATAAATTTTATGAGAATTATTGTAACATCCCAGGTAAATAATGAATAAAGAATTTTCATATATATTAATATTTACGAATTAAATATTAATTTTAATTAAAAGGGGTTTCTACGTTCGATAGCGTACTCGGAAAGCAACGATGAGTTTCTTTGAAAACTTACGTTGCACACAAGTAATAACATAATATTATTTTAAATGTTAGTTAACGAGTAGCCGTTGTACTGGCGGGAATGGATAGAAATAACTAAAATATGATTATATATGTTTTTAAATGTTTTTACATTTACCCAATAAAAGATAAAGGCTTAAAATACCGAAAGAGTTCAATTTTAGGCATTTATACCCTAATTTTCACGAAAGGTCCACTTATCCCCTTTGGACGGAGAACCATCGTTAAATATAGTTTTGATTGATCTTATAAATTCTATTGGACCAAATATAACTCTTCTTTAGAATCGGGACATCAAAATTTACTTTGTGTAATTTTTTGGTACCTTTCTGATAAAGATCATTTTTTTAATGAATAGTGTAAAATGTTGTATTTTAATTCAAAACCTCTTTTTAATCTAATTTATTTATATGATTAGATTATCTTTTTAATTGGTTTTAAAGTTAAATTAGAAAATATTTTTACCATTAAATCCAATAGTGTTCGTTGGAATTAATTTCACTTTGAAATCGGACTTAAACTAGTGTCAATCTTTTGATACTTATTGTTTCATAAAAACACGCTATTTGCTCTGAAAGCAAAAATTAATTATTAAATTAATTAATGTGACCTATATGTTTTGAATTTTTTAAAATAGACTTAATTTTTGAATTCATAATATCAAATATAGCTTAGGGTGAATTTTTGGTAATTTTCTGAAAAACTTCAATTTTTGATGAATAGTGAAACCACTAAGTGGTACTTATAAAGACTGATTTTCCATTTAAATGAAATTTTTCCATCATTGTGTTTTGAATTTCAAAAATCCGACATACATGGTTGTCATTAAGAAGTAAAATGTGGTTCAATGAGATTATAATAATTTTTTGGTGAATAGTAACTTATTAAGTTCTTAATCGCGATTAGTGGTAATTAGTGTAGTTTAAGGTAAAAATAATGCTTTAATAAAATACGATGAGCTTGACACATGTCCTACCCTCATTGGTTGTGTCATGGACGACCAAGAAAATCCATGGGTCAACTTGGGGAACCCATGGAGACACATTGGTTGGGAAATGACATAAATAACTTTTTATTTAATGTAAAAGTAAAAATGACACAAACATAATATGTTTTACGAAAATTTTTTTTACATGGGGTTATTAAGATCAGATTTTTGATTATAAATATGCATTGGAAAGCTAAAACGATTTCCTACATCATAGTATTTGTTTTATAATTTTTAGACATTATATAATTTAAATTATTTATGACATAATAATGATGCAGTGATGACATCATTATTTGACGATTTAAATAAAATGGAAAGATAATGTAAAATCTATGAACTACACATGTCCAAAACCAATTGGATGAGTGTATTTCGAACCCTTATCACCTTATCCACGAATTATATTAATTTGGGACCTTTTATAACCTAAAATATTTTTCAAATAAAGTAATATTTCTTTACTTTCCAAAAGTGCCCCTCCTCTCCTCTTATAAAAGGCCCCCACCTCTACCTCATTTCACACACTCCTCAAGCCTTTGGCTCGGCCAACCCCGGACCATTTACTCTCTACACATCACTCTACTCATAATAGAGGATTCCATTTGGGAAGAAGCCTTTCAAAGGAAGCCTTTAGTCTCCAATCAAAAGGAGTTACACTTTTAAAGGTAATTCATTCTCTCTTGTTCATTTGTTTTATTTTGCTTCTCCAACCCTATAAACTCTTTTTATTTACTTCTTTTGTAACAACACCAGTATCTTCAATATACTAGGATGTTTTTATAAGATTTATTTTAGCTACAATCTCACACAACTACATCAAATGGTTAAAGAACATACCGTTTCCGTGGATGGCGAAATTCTACCTCCCGAAACGATGATTGTTCAATACTCATTTAACACCTTCAAAGGTGGCCATTATGATGTCAATATTTTTATATATGATATATGATATGTTTATGTTTTCCTTAAGCTTATGTTTTTTTCATTTTTGGCAGACCATTATGGTTTCCATTATGGGTAAACAAGATATCTTCATTTAAGGAAGTGCGGACTACCGCCCCCTCAAAGTGATGTGATTCGTTAATGCCATATGTGGGACGTGTAAAGGATGGATTTAAAGTTATTATATATGATGTTATACTGGAATTATAATATACCTCTATATCATTATTATTTCTTTCCATTAAAGTATGAGATAGAAATGAAAGTAGCGTTCATGCGTACGTATGGCTTACCGTCTCCATGAACGGTGCATTTCATTTCTTATCCCCAAATGTAATGTACTATTAAAAGTACATGTATATAATGGATATATATAATTAATGATATATCTAAATGATGAATATAATTCTGGAATTAAAATATACATACCTCTCATTTAGTTTTAATTCCATTAATATGACAAAGAATTGAAAGTAGCGTTTATGCGTACGTACGGCTTACGTCTCCATGAAAGGTGCATTTCATTTCTTACCCCTAAATGATTATGTAATATTATAAATACACGTATATGCTGGATATATATGATATATATGATATCCAAATCTGTAATGTCATTCTGGATATAAATAACCTTTGACCACACGAACAACATGTAATTGTAAGAAGTCCACTTTCGACTTAAGAACCAAATATCGACAAAACAAACATTATTAACTTAAATGGTTACATAATGTTTATAACATGGCAATAATTGAAATAAAAGGAATAATTAGCTTTAAAAAGGTTCTTAATCAAGTAGAAATTAACTCAAGTTTATTATTCAGGACATTAAAGAACGATCGAGTCAAGTCGGACCCAAGGTAAGGGACTTCATCTCATTCTCCTTTCATTGAGGCATATTTCGTTTTATACACAACTTTCTTTTATATGGTGTATAAACCCCTTTGACTTTTAATTTTATACAAAAGGAATCTTTTTCTACGAAGCGTTTTACTAAATGACAAAAAGGAATTTTATTTTAACGTACGCGGTGACAACGACCTTTTCCGCCGCCGCGAGTATTATTTGGTCTTTGGCTTCCTCAAAAAGCCGTAATGTTTTTAAAATAAAATAAATATCGCATACTCTTTTATGTATTTTGGTATTGAAAATGGTTTTGATAAAGGATTCTATTATGATATATTGTGATTGAAATTTGGAAATGTTATCATTCCTTTATATTGGTTTTATGTTTTATGATTTTATATTGGTACTTGGACATTTGAAGGGTGGTTACATGATAAACCATATGACGGGTGGTGCCGTGAATACCAGGATGGGTGGTTACGTTATAACCTCCAATGCATTGGGTATGGAAGTCATCCGTATGGCTATTCCATTAAGTATGTATGGAAATTGGCCGTATGGCTATTCCATTAAGTGATATGTGTGGAAGTCGACCGTATGGTTATTCCACTTAAGTATGTTTATGTCCCAAGTTACCTTTATATATGCTATGTGTTCTTTATATGGGTTTTATGGTAATCCTTTGGTTACAAAAAGGTATGTAATGATACTTTATTCAGTGAAGAGTTTTTACTACTTCATGATGGTGAAGGTATTACTTTGATAGAGTATACATGGTTTACTTGATGTTTGAAAAGGTAACAGTTTTCATTCTTTGTGTGTCCCTTACTGAGCTTTTTATGCTCACCCCAAGTTTTTCGAAATGTTTTTCACAGGACCTAAAGGGGAATAAGGTCAAGGATGGGATCAAGGGAATGTCATGCTATATAAGACATGGAACTAGACATGTTTCTTTTTAAGAGTTTTTATTATTATGGAAACTTAGTAGAAGTGTCTACTTTGTAATCTTTTGAGATGTAATAGTTATGTTCTAATTCTCTAAAACTCTAAACCTGAAAAGATACTCAATGTGAATTATTCATTTAATTCAATATTAAGTAAGGTTTAAGGATGGGTCCTTATAGATGGTATCAGAGGTCGGTATAGAAAACTTTAAGAATTAGAAAAGTGTTAAATTATAATATTATTGAAATGATATAGCATTTACGGATTACCATGTTGCTTCACCTAAGATATTTCTGCGTTCAGAATGGTTTTCCACAGAGGAAACAAAGCAGCTATGTTGGGACGACATCAAGAGGAAGATAACCTTCCAAATCAGCAACCTGAGATGGTTAGAATCGGAACTGAACAGTTTGTTGCAGTGATGGCACAGTTGACTCTGGCTATAAATGGTGGTGGTATCCATGCACGAGATCAACCAGATCAACCGCAGAGGAACATGTCAGTGGTGGAACATTTCATGAGGCAACATCCCCCACCATTCAGAGGATCATCTGACCCTGTGCAAGCTGAAGGGTGGATTAAAACACTAGAGAAGCTTTTTGATGTCATGGGGTGTTCAGAACATCAAAAGGTTAGTCTTGCTGTTTACCATTTTGAAGGTGAAGCTGATCAGTGGTGGTCGATGGTGAAAAATATAAGGGATAGTGATGAGATTGAGGAACTTCACTGGGACGAATTCGAAGGTATGTTTCTTGAAATGTATTTTCCTAAGGCTGTTCGACTTATGATGGAAAAGCAATTCTTGGAATTGAGGTAAGAAGAAGATTCAGTGGCTGCTTATGAAGAAAAGTTCACTCGATTGGCAAGGTATGCTCCAATCTTCATACGAGATCTTGATAGTAAAATAAACCATTTTTACTCAGGGTTAAATCCAAATTATCGAAGGGCTTTAGCTTCTCGAGAGTTCAAAAGTTATGAAAAACTTGTTCGATGTGCGGAGAAGGTGGAAATGGAGTTTTTCGATGATCAGGTGTTCTATGACAAACAACAGAATAAGAGGTCTAGTTGGCAGGCAAAGGGGAAGAATTCATCAAAGAAGCAAGGAGGTAAGAAAACCAAATATCCATCCTATGAGAAGTGTGGTAAAATGCATCCTGGAGAATGTTTATCCAAGTCTGGTAAGTGCTTTCGGTGTGGTAAGTCTGGTCATATTTCCCGTAACTGTATGGAAGATGATCAAGTAGGAAATGAAAAACCAACGGTAAGATGTTTTAATTGTAATGAAATGGGTCATTATGCAAATGAGTGTCTAACGAAGAACTCAACTGGGGGAATGCAGCCAGACTACAAGAAGAAAGTGGTGGTGAAATCCTTTGCAACAACTTCAGCAGATGATGGGCCATCGAATGATGTGGTATCAGCTCCAGGGAGCTCAGTATTTTTCGAAGATTGACTTGAGGTCGGGGTACCATCAGTTCAAAGTAAAAGAAGCAGACGTTTCGAAGACTGTGTTCCGTACTAGATATGGCCATTATGAATTTGTAGTTATGCCTTTTGGGTTAACCAATGCACCTGCTGTATTCATGGACCTTATGAATAAAATTTTCCATGAGTTTCTGGATAAGTTTGTGTTTGTGTTTTGAGGTTTGGGAAGAGGTTATGTGTGCCTTGTGATTCACAGTTGAAGAATGAGTTGTTATTTGAGGCTCATAGTTCCCCGTTTTCAGTTCATCCTGGCAGTACTAAGATGTACAGAGATCTGCGAGAGTATTACTGGTGGGATGGAATGAAAAGAGATATTGCTGATTTTACTGTGAAGTGTTTGACATGTCAACAGGTTAAAGCAGAGCGGCAGTTACCGAAAGGGATGCTTCAGCCTTTACCAGTGCCAGAGTGGAAATGGGAAAACATATCCATGGACTTTGTTGTGGGATTACCGAGGACATATCTAGGTAATAATGCAATCTATGTTATTGTTGATTGCTTGACCAAATCTGCTCATTTCCTTTCTATACGAGATACTTTCTCTCTAGATCAACTTTCCCGTTTGTATCTTAAAGAGATAGTCAGGTCACATGGAGTTCCGCTCTCCATTGTATCTGATCGTGATCCCAGGTTCACATATAACATTTGGAAAGGCCTTCAGAAGTCGTTGGGTACTGAATTAAATTTTAGTACATCTTTTCATCCTCAATCAGATGGGCAGTCAGAACGAACAATTCAGACCTTGGAGGATATGCTACGAGCTTGTTCGATGGATTATCAGGGAAGTTGGGACCAACATCATTCTTTGGTTGAGTTTTCTTATAATAACAGTTTTCATTCCAGTATACAGATGGCACCATTTGAGGCATTATATGGGAAGCAGTGTCGAACTCCAGTATTTTGGGATGAAGTGGGTGAAAGGAAGCTGATGGGACCAGAATTGGTAGAAGAGATGGAAGAAAAATTTCAGTTGATTCAGAAACACATGAGAACAGCTCAGAGCAGGCAGAAGAGTTATGCGGATAACCGGAGGAAGGATCTCTCTTTTGAGGTAGGTGATCATGTTTTTCTCAATATATCTCCTTGGAAAAGTGTGATGAGATTTGGTAAGAAAGGAAAGATAAGTCCAAGGTTTATTGGACCATATGAAATTCTGGAGAAAGTTGGATCAGTTGCTTACCGAGTGGCTTTACCTCCGAGTTTATCTCAGGTACACAATGTTTTTCATGTTTCAATGTTGAGGAAGTATATGCCAGATCCATCTCATGTTTTGAGCCCAGAGGTAGTTCAGCTGGAAGAGAACCTATCTTATGAGGAACAACCGGTCCAGATTCTTGACCACAGGGAGCAAGTGTTACGGAATAAGGTGATTCCTCAGGTAAAGGTTTTGTGGAAAAACCATGTGATTGAATTGGCAACGTGGGAATCTGAAAATTCTATGAGGGATAAATACCCCCACTTATTTTGATAAGTGAATAAAATTGCGAGGACGTAATTCCCAAAAGGGGGGAAGGATGTAAGATCCCAGGTAAATAAAGAATAATGAATTTCCATATATATTAATATTTACGAATTAAATATTATTATTAATTAAAAGGGGTTTCTACGTTCGATAGCGTACTCGGAACACAACGATGAGTTTCTTTGAAAACTTACATTACACACAAGTAATAAAATAATATTATTTTAAATGTTAGTTAACGAGTAGCCGTTGTACTGGCGGTAATGGATAGAAATAACTAAAATATGATTATATATGTTTTTAAATGTTTTTACATTTACCCAATATGAGATAAAGGCTTAAAAGACGGAAAGAGTTCAATTTTAGGCATTTATACCCTAATTTTCACGAAAGGTCCACTTATCACCTTTTGACGGAGAGCCGTCATCAAATATAGTTTTGATCGATCTTATAAATTCTATTGGACCAAATATAACTCTTCTTTAGAATCAGGACATCAAAATTTACTTTGTGTAAATTTTTGGTACCTTTCTGATAAAGTTCATTTTTTAATGAATAGTGTAAAATGTTGTATTTTAATTCAAAACCTCTTTTTAATCTAATTTATTTATATGATTAGATTATCTTTTGAATGGTTTTAAAGTGAAATTAGAAAATATTTTTACCATTAAATCCAATAGTGGTCGTTGGAATTAATTTCACTTTGAAATCGGACTTAAACTAGTGTCAATCTTTTGATACTTATTGTTTCATAAAAACACGCTATTTGCTCTGACAGCGGGAATTAATTATTAAATTAATTAATGTGACTTATATTTTTTGAATTTAGTAAAATAGACTTCATTTTTGAATTCGTAATATCAAATATAGCTTAGGGTGAATTTTTGGTAATTTTCTGAAAACCTTCAATTTTTGATGAATAGTGAAACCACTAAGTGGTACTTATAAAGACTGATTTTCTGTTTAAATGAAATTTTTCCATCATTGTGTTTTGAATTTCAAAAATCTGACATACATGGTTGTCATTAAGAAGTAAAATGTGGTTCAATGAGATTATAATAATTTTTTGGTGAATAGTAACTTATTAAGTTCTTAATCGCGATTAGTGGTAATTAGTGAAGTTTAAGGTAAAAATAATGCTTTAATAAAATAAGATGAGCTTGAAACATGTCCTACCCTCATTGGTTGTGTCATGGCCGACCAAGAAAATCCATGGGTCAACTTGGGGAACCCATGGAGACACTTTGGTTGGGAAATGACATAAATAACTTTTTATTTAATGTAAAAGTAAAAATGACACAAACATAATATGTTTTACGAAAACAATTTTTACATGGGGTTATAAAGATCAGATTTTTGATTATAAATATGAATTGGAAAGATAAAAAGATTTCCTACATCATAGTATTTGTTTTATAATTTTTAGACATTATATAATTTAAATTATTTATGACATAATAATGATGCAGTGATGACATCATTATTTGACGATTTAAATAAAATGGAAAGATAATGTAAAATCTATGAACTACACATGTCCAAAACCAATTGGATGAGTGGATTTAAAACCCTTATCACCTTATCCACGAATTATATCAATTTGGGACCTTTTAAAACCTAAAATATTTTTCAAATAAAGTAATATTTCTTTACTTTCCAAAAGTGCCCCTCCTCTCCTCTTATAAAAGGCCCCCACCTCTACCTCATTTCACACACTCCTCAAGCCTTTGGCTCAGCCAACCCCGGCCCATTTACTCTCTACACATCACTCTCCTCATCCTAGAGGATTCCATTTGGGAAGAATCCTTTCAAAGGAAGCCTTTAGTCTCCAATCAAAAGGAGTTACACTTTTAAAGGTAATTCATTCTCTCTTGTTCATTTGTTTTATTTTGCTTCTCCAACCCTATAAACTCTTTTTATTTACTTCTTTTGTAACAACACCAGTATCTTCAATATACGAGGATGTTTTTATAAGATTTATTTGAGCTACACTCTCACACAACTACATCAAATGGTTAAAGAACATACGGTTTCCGTGGATGGCGAAATTCTGCCTCCCGAAACGATGATTGTTCAATACTCATTTAACACCTTCAAAGGTGGCCATTATGATGTCACTATTTTTATATATGATATATGATACGGTGATGTTTTCCTTGAGCTTCTGTTTTTTTCATTTTGGGCATACCTTTATGGTTTTCATTATGGGTAAACACGATATCTTCATTTAAGGAAGTGCAGACTACCGCCCCCTCAAAGTGATGTGATTCGTTAATGCCATATGTGGGACGTGTAAAGGATGGATTTAAAGTTATTATATATGATGTTATACTGGAATTATAATATACCTCTATATCATTATTATTTCTTTCCATTAAAGTATGAGATAGAAATGAAAGTAGCGTTCATGCGTACGTACGGCTTACCGTCTCCATGAACGGTGCATTTCATTTCTTATCCCCAAATGTAATGTACTATTAAAAGTACATGTATATAATGGATATATATAATTAATGATATATCTAAATGATGAATATAATTCTGGAATCAAAATATACATACCTATCATTTAGTTTTAATTCCATTAATATGATAAAGAAATGAAAGTAGCGTTCATGCGTACGTATGGCTTACCGTCTCCATGAACGGTGCATTTCATTTATTACCCCTAAATGATTATGTAATATTATAAATACATGTATATGCTGGATATATATGATATATATGATATCCAAATCAGTAATTTCATTCTGGATATAAAGAACCTTTGACCACATGAACAACATGTAATTGTAAGAAGTCCACTTTCGACTTAAGAACCAAATATCGACAAAACAAACATTATTAACTTAAATGGTTACATAATGTTTATAACATGGAAATAAGTGATATAAAAGGAATAATGAACTTTAAAAAGGTTCTTAATCAAGTAGAAATTAACTCAAGTTTATTATTCAGGACGTTAAAGAATGATCGAGTCAAGTCGGACCCAAGGTAAGGGACTTCGTCTCAATCTCCTTTCATTGAGGCATATTTCGTTTTATACACAACTTTCTTTTATACGGTGTATAAACCCCTTTGACTTTTACTTTTATAAAAAAGGAATCTTTTTCTACCAAGCATTTTACTAAACGACAAAAAGGAATTTTTTTTAACGTACGCGGTGACAACGACCTTTTCTGCCGTCGTGAGTATTATTTAGTCTTTGGCTTCCTCAACAAGCTGTAATGTTTTTAAAATAAAATAAATACCATATACTCTTTTATGTATTTTGGTATTGAAAATGGTTTTGATAAAGGATTATATTATGATATATTGTGATTGAAATGTGGAAATTTTATCATTCCTTTATATTGGTTTTATGTTTTATGATTTTATATTGGTACTTGGACATTTGACGGGTGGTTACGTGATAAATCATATGGCGGGTGGTGCCGTGAATACCAGGATGGGTGGTTACGTTATAACATCCAATGCATTGGGTATGGAAGTTGGCCGTATGGATATTCCATAAAGTATGTATGGAAATTGGCCGTATGGCTATTTCATTAAGTGATATGTGTGGAAGTCGACCGTATGGTTATTCCACTTAAGTATGTTTATGTCCCAAGTTACCTTTATATATGCTATGTGTTCTTTATATGGGTTTTATGGTAATCCTTTGGTTACAAAAAGGTAAGTAATGATACGTTATTCAGTGAAGAGTTTTTACTACTTCATGATGGTGAAGGTATTACTTTGTTAGAGTATACATGGTTTACTTGATGTTTGAAAAGGTAATAGTTTTCATTCTTTGTGTGTCCCTTACTGAGATTTTTATGCTCACCCCATGTTTTTCGAAATGTTTTTCACAGGACATAAAGGGGAATAAGGTCAAGGATGGGATCAAGGGAATGTCATTCTATATAAGACATGGAACTAGACATGTTTCATTTTAAGAGTTTTATTTATTATGGAAAATTAGTAGAAGTGTCTACTTTGTAATCTTTTGAGATGTAATAGTTATGTTCTAATTCTCTAAAACTTTAAACCTGAAAAGATCCTCAATGTGAATTATTCATTTAATTCAATATTAAGTAAGGTTTAAGGATGGGGCCTTATAATTATTACCTAATTTTGGTTAATTTATTTTATTATGATATTAAAAAATTTGTCATTAAAAAACATTTCATTTCATTATAATGATTTATATTTTCATATTTAACCAATTTATAATTAAGGAATTTACTTTATACAAGTTTAAAATATATAATTTCAATAATTTAGTTATAAATATTCATATAAACCAATTTTATAGCTTGGTTATTATGGTGATATTTAAATAATATAATTAATTGGTAATTTAATATCATTTTATCTTGTCGTAAAAACTATCGAACACAATGTTAATCTTTTCAAATATACATGGGTTAAATTATCCCCAAATAAAATAAATTTCATCCTCTAAATTTTAAATTTGGCTAAAAATTCATGTGTTTTCAATTTTGGGATACCTTTTTTAAATCTGACATTAAAAAAAGTTTAATAAAGAATCCTCTTTATAATAGTGAATGGGGAGTGTAATGGTCCCCTTGAATAAAACCTTTCTAGGATTCTAATTTTGAAAACATTAGTGGGAATAGAAAACATGGAAAAAAAGATGAAAACTAATTCCAAAGGAAAAACATATAGTAACAGAAAACAAGATCATGAGAATGTTAACTTCAACAAGACCATAAATCTATGGCGGGTGAAGAGACTGTCAATTCATTAAAAATTGATGTTAAAATGTGATTTTTTTGAAGATTTTATTCCTGAAGATGAATAATTATTATACTTTATATAATAAGAATATTAGGAATATTACTTTATTGATGTCATTATATTTCTTATAGACAATTACATCCTTTGGTTTTGCTTCATTAAGTTGCTATATGACATCTTACTCAATGAAATAAATATCCAATACATATTTTTTATTCTTAAACCACTATAATTAATTTTTAATTGATTAAAAAAAATTATTGACACATCTTTCCATATGTCCATAAATGTTTACTAAAACTAAAATGGTAAGTATGAATTATTTAATGTAATATAATATTCTATAATCTTAAAATGTATGAAAAAATAATCATATTAATATTTATCTGCTAAATTGATTGGGTAAAAATATTTCATTTTAATTGAAAACTCACATAGGCCAGTGATTGGTGCTACGTCCTAGTCACACTTACGTTTTGGGTTCATGACACACTGCCTTTCCAGGTTTTATTGGTTGTCTCCCTCTATGAGGGATTTCCTTTTTCTAAATCTGTATTAATATAACTCTTTTAATGTTCCAAAATATTTGACGAACATCTTGAAAAATAACATTAATCATCATAACACTTTTTAAACAGTATGGTTTTCATTATAGTTTGTTTTTTCCATAAAATAAAATATTATTAATTACTTATTATTACCATAACCCCAATGACCATATTTACCCTAAATGTTTTCAGTACCATTAAACATTTCAAAATATCATTATTCCTAAAATAATAAACAATGTGTTACCTACGTGTTTTATATAATGAAACACAAATAAACATCCCCCAAAATATCATTTATCACTTGACAATATTGTCAAGTAAAATGTAAAAAGTGGAGTACATGACACTAAAAGTATGATAAACCTTAACCTTATAAACCCATGATGGTACTCATAATTCTAGAGTTATTATTATTTGAATATTTATATTCTTAACAAAAATAAACACAATCCATATATGTTTCATGGTTCTTATAACAAAAATACCATTGATAAAAAATCATCTACAATATAATTATGGAAACCTAATTAGTAAATAATACAAACTATTAAATAAAGTAGAAGTCCTTACTTGGTCTATAAGTAATCACTTAAGATGGCATTGACATTCTTAATGACTAGGTTTACGACATTAAAGACACCACGTATAATTAGATCTCTATTATAAAATTTTCACTCTCCATTGAACTCATATCTTTTCCTCAGCAACTCATTAATATATGACCTTATTTTTTACACTAAAACATTTTCCTATTCCATTGAGTCGTTATCAAAAGTGTCTCTTTCAAATTTTTTGACATGAGGGAAATTAATCATTCATTCCTCCATGGTATCTACCCAATTGAGAAATAGAGGACTCCATATTTCTCTTAATTGCTGAATTTGATAGTTGGTTATGATCTTGTATTGAAATCATATATCATGAAAACTAAATATGAATAATCAAAATATCATTCACTCAAGTTTTAATCCCATTTGGTAGATCACAATAACAAAATTGTCCATAAAATTTAATTTTATCATGAATATTTCAGGTTCCTACAATTAACTGAATCCAAAATACAATGTGTGAGAATGAATAATCATACAGGGAATACCAAATAATCATTTCTAGTTGTATATATCATGACAAATTATTTTAAATCTAAGATACATTATGTTGAACCTAGGTTATTCATTATTATTATATATTAAAATACATTATGATGGTTTATAAAGAAAGTGTGAATTATCCAAAAAATATCTCCAAATATTGATAAACTAAGAGTATAGTAAGGACCATTGTAATACACCTGTTGATGATAAAGTCAAATGAAAATGTGTAATTTTAAGATTTATTACACCTATGTACAATAATACCAGATCCATAGCCAATTGCAATATTTATATAGTGATATAATACTAGAAAAAACCTATAATATCTTTCATACCAAATCATTGGGCTTTTATTATATACATATACTATTCCTTAAATTCATTCATAGTCTATGTAATGTAATCTGTGTTATACTAATTCTCAATCCCAAGGCTTCTACTAAACCTCAACTGATACCAATTTTAAATACCATAATTATGGTTCCTAGAGTCAGTGGTTACTTTTATACTTTGATATTTGATACAACAGACCACATCTCAAATGACTAAGTATTAGTTTATTCTTAGTAAACTAGATAAATTCACGAATCTCACATTATTATTTAAAACATGAAATAATACATAGTGAAAGTAATAATACTTCATACTATAAATCATTAAAATATTCCTTTTAATATCATAATGAATGGAAATAAAATATGGGTAAGATAAAATTCCCAGTGAGGGATACGTATAATAGAAGTTATTATAAATCCAACAGGAATGAAATATATGGAAAGGTAAATTACTGGAATCGCATTATTATTAGTCAATAATAGCATCATGATGAATAATATTACATAAATAAATGTTGATCAAATAAATCCATATAAATTGTTAAATTTTCCTGTGGATAATCCATTGAAAATATCAATATATAAATCTCATGGACAATAATATTTTAATTCTCAATGAATGGAATGCTTAATATTTTATGTACTGATTTTAGACGTCATGGTATATATTTCATCATGTCCTTTATCCAACATAGTTTAAAACTATATTTAAATACGCATACAATTCCATATCATTGATTTGTCTCATGATACCTATCGATTAATATAAATTCTATATAATTCTAGTCCCCACCCATAACTAAATGTCTAAAGTATCCCTCATATATTGAATGATAAATTTAATTCATGAATTATATTTCTTATCATTAAATGTTATAATTAAGTAATGAATTCATATTATCAATAATTACCATGTTAATAAGATAAATTTAATGATAAATAACGATATGTAGAAAGTTTATATGTTTCATGAAATAAAAATATTCTTGACAAATATTATTATTATTTAAGGGAGATATAATGTACAATGATCATGAGAAAGTGCTTATTTCAATGAAAAGTTAATGAATAGCAAAAAAAATTCAGAAAGAGAATGTAAATTCTTTCCATAGTGAAACTAATATTAAAAAATCTATAGAAATAATATGGATGGTTCCATTAAAAAATATTCTAAATGGATTATATGTAAAATAAATGTTGTGGTTGATGAATAGAAATACCATAAAAATATCATTAAAAATTTATTGAGGAAAATATCCATTTAACTTTGAAAATATTTTTTAAAGATTAATCATTACTAGCATTTTAGGTGGAAAATATTATTTTAATCAAAACATGGAATCTTGAAAAGTATGCTTTAATGAAATGAGTGGTCATGAAGGTTCTAATGTTCCATTCATAATCATAATGTTAAAATAAGAATTAATTTCAAATTTTTATAACGAAAATAAAAAAAGAACCTCGAATGAAAAATATATGAAGACTAATTTTAAACCATTTTTAATGGAAATTATTAGTAGAAATGACTTCAAATAATCATTGATTAAACAAAATTCAAAATAATTTAAAAAAAACATTGATTGGGAAGAAAAATTATTTCTGACCAAAGAGAGAAATAATGTAATATTTTCATGAATACATTTTCTCAATAATTAAATGTTCCAATGAGAGGAAAATAATAAAATTGTGTGAAAACATCATAAATCACTAGTGAATAATAAAATTAAAGGTGGTTTTTATGAAATGATAAAATAATATCATTCTATTGAAATTCATGTATAAATAATCTGTATTAAACATATATTGAAGCATAAACCCTTACCCGTTTTGTAACATTTGATTCATAACCCCCATAAAAGAGATAAATTAACATGAAACATTAAATTATAGGAATATAATGATATTAATGATATAAAATATCAATGGGGGTAGTAAACACACCTCATATAATGAAATAGGTACATAATACCAAATATGACTCAATGGGGTGGGAATTTAGATGAATCTTTTAAAAAATCAGAGCGTTGATGTGAGAATTTTACATTTTATTGATTTTTTTTAATAAAATATAAATCAACATATAAATTTATAAATTAAAAATTAAATGAACATAATTTATTAAACACATAATCTTATAATATCATGAATAATTAACATATAATATAACCCACTGAAACCAATTTGTGCTATGAAATTCTATCCCACTTAGTAACCTTCATGTCAAACATTCTTATATGAAGTAATTAAAATTATAATATAATATATAATTAATTATGAAGCACTAGTTTTATTAAATAGAAAATGGGATTTATGTACACTATATATAAAAATTAGGTGCATAATAAAAAAAATATGGCTTTTTAAAAGAAAATTGAAATGAAATCCCTTACCTCATGCATACCTATAGTTTAATGTGCATTAAATTTCTTTATAATGTTATTAATAATTTTATTAATTTATAAAATAATAATATAAATTTTTATTATATCATTTATTTTCCCCTTATAACAACTTTCTAACATTTTTTTAATAACATTTCATTATTACCATTGTTCCAGGTTCTAACATCTTAATTTTATCATGCATGTTTTGTCCTGGATGTTCTAGTTCATGTAAATAGGATACCAATATATAATATTTTTACTAATATTATTATTACAAAAAAATTATGAAATATATAACTTTTTATAACCATTCATGAATGTTGTATATGATAAATAAATCATATTGCTTCATAGAGACTGTAGGTCTCATGTACGTATGAGTAATGGTATCATTTAGTTAATGGGTTAAAGGGTATTGAATTGGATTATATATAATTTTTTATGAATAAATTTCATATCATATTTATCATATAAACTCATTATATCCATCACATTTACTATCCATTGGATTCAGTGATGGGAAACAAATTTGATTAGTTGGTGAGGTGAAAGTCAGTTGTACTCACGATCAATGACGTTGTTTCTTATTTGATTGAGGAGATGGTAAAATATTATTCAATAAACGTAATAAAATATAATTATATATAATATAGTAGTTTTATTATATTTTATGTGTTAAAAAATATTTTATGGTATTAATAGAATAATTAAAAAAGAAAGATCTTGGGGAAGAAAACTACCGTCGCATAAAAGAACCTCCTTTGGATATCTAATTAAGGACCCTAGGTTTGGTATTTATGAAATAAAATTATCTCTATAATGGAGATAAGGTTGATAAAGATACTTTTGCGGGTTTTTATCAATATAAATAACTTTTTATGTGTGAATATGTTTAAGGACGGGGTTCCCTTTTACAATTGAGGAGGACTAACATTTTTTGTAAATTACCATATTTCTTCAATAAGGGGATGTCAAACTCAAAATAAGTTCTAAAAAAGTTGATAAATAATTTTTTAGAGTGATGATAAGGTATATAAACACATAAAAAAATTAATAAAAATAATTTATACATGTTATTCTCTTATCCATTATGTTTACTTACTTTTTATATTTTATTTTTCAACATGACAATTATTTAATTTTTTACCTAGGTAATTTTTCTATTTAGTCTTAAAAATAGAAACTTCTTAAATACTTTATAACAATTAATTACAAATATTAAATCAAATTTATCAAAATAAAATATCATTATTTTGGAATATTAATTTTAACACAATTTCACAAAAAGAACAAAACCCCATTTTAACCATAATTGTGATAATTATTTTTTATGTATTTTCTCTTCATTATGGAAAAAAATAAAATTAACATTAAATAATATATTAATTCTGATTGTTTAAAATATTTAATCATTTTTATAAAATTAAATTCAGATATGTGGAAGAATTTAATTTAAAATGAAACACTAATGTATGACAAAAAATGAGTTTTTTCAATGAAAAATATTTTTCAAATACTGAATTTTTTATTGAAAAATTCCCTATAAAAGTTATTCTAATGAAATAAATAATATTAATAATAAAATAATCGATATTAATTTAATTTTAACAAATTAAAATGAAATGGTGGTTTTTGTATGTTTTAAACGAAAATGTAGTTTTTATTAAAAATCCCAATTTTTGGTATTTGTCAAAAAAATAATCTTTTCACAAAATTCTCAAATAATAACTATAAAAAAATTATTAAATTAAGATTTTAGAAAATAAAATTCATTTTTTCAAATTAATTTTCAAAAATTTCTTTAAATATTTTTAAAATAATTTTTCAAAACATGGTAAAAATACTTTATATATAAATAAAATTTTAGAATAGAACTTGATTTACTTGTCCCTCCAGTTAAAAAAATTAGATGAATGATAAAAAATTTATAAATAAAATCAAATAAATAATTTTTGAACCGGTGCTCGGAATTTAAATTTGAGGGCACCGTTGAACCCGCAGTTCTAATATTCACTTATGTAGACTTTCACGACAACGACAGTTGATTGAGAATAAAATTACTTTTTGGGATTTTATTGAATTAATAAAATAAAAATAAATTTGTATAGTTTTATTTATATTTATTGGTTAAAATCCACTTGGAAGTTGGAAGTTCGAAGTGTGGGTACCACACGACCATAACCTACCCTGAGAGGTTATGGTGGTGAGGCCCACCCAAACCTAAGCTTCCATGAGAGGTTACAATGTGGGGACCACCTGGGACTAAACCCCCTAATAATTGTGGGAGAGGAAATCCTCTCAACTCCCCTCATTAATGAGGGAGAGTCTCTCCACCCCTCCTCTTTTAATGTTCCAATTTCACCTCTTTAATTTATTGTGCCAAACTCGTGAATTAATTATGTGAACCTAACTTAATTTATTCACCCTTTTTGAATTCTTATCCCAAAGATATATTTTATAATCTATAACCTTGGATTCCTATTATTTTTGTTGGAAAAAATTTGGAAAAGGAGGATTAGTGCTTTTGAGAGAAAATCTCCCGCCAACGAAAAATGATGAACGCTCCCAATGAAGAACTCCTAAGACTACGAAGAAAAATCTCCTTAGACCATCATCCATTGACTCCTACCGATGTGGATGTCTTCGACCGACCTTCCCTCCTCATCATCGTCAACGAACAAATGCACAAACTCAGGATTGGAAGTGTGTGGCAGACGCGATGAACAACAACAACTCCATATTCTTCCCTGCGACTGTGTTGATGAACAACGATCATGGTAGGGGGTTCATTTTCATGTTAATGATTTACATGATTTTTCTTTTCTGGATTGGGAAAGAATCATTGTGAAGGATGTAGAATTTGAAGTTCATCTTTATCATTTCTTGATGGCTCAATTTCTGTCACCCTAAACACTGAGGATTTGGAACAAAATAACATGGCCTGACTCCCTACGACGATCTCTTTTGTGATGTTCTTTGACATGGCGATGAAATGATTAGGAGATGAAGGAGACAATCAACGACCACACTACCCACAATGTCTACAACCCGCACCGCTTGCGGACCATGACATCTGCTGGCCGAAGAGGTCCAGGCCATGCCACCCCCTGGCCGAACCGGCCTCGACCACGCCAAACCCTGGGCGTGCCACCCTGGTCGCACCCTCCATCCAACCAAACTGGCCGAATAGTCTCAGACAACCCCGTCAGCCAGCCAAACCGGCTCCGCTGCCCCTGGCCGAACAATGGTGCCCTCTTAGCCGCCCACGCCTCCCAGCCACCCGCACCACCTGGTTGCCCGTGCACTCTTGGCCGCCCATTCCTCCCAGTCACTCGGCACCTCCTGGACGCTGTCAGCCTCCCATGTGCCCCGTGTGCCCCGACTCACCACTAGATGAAATGGCCTTGGCCTTATAGGCCGAGCCGCCCGAGCCGCGCCCCTTGTGGCGCTGGCCGAACTAGCATCAGACATCCAGGCTGAGCCACCCGAGTCGTGCCCCTCACGGCACTGGCCAAAACAGTCTCGACCATCTAGGTTGAGCCTTAGTGTCGCGCCCTATTCACCCCTTTCCGAGCTGGCCTTCCGCACTCCTCGTAGTGCCTACAGGCCAAACCACCATTACACCGACCTATGGCTGGCCCAAACCATCACGACCAGCCCACGCCCATACGCTACTCACGGCCTTCACGGGATCATGGTTTGGGCCCAACAGGTCAGGCCGAACCCAAACCGGGTCAGCCCATACTATGTCGGGCCAGGTCGATCTGAAAGGGTCGGACCGGACTCGGGCCCACTATGACCCTTTACTTTCTTTTGGCCATATTATTGGCACCAAATATCCATTTTAAGAACCATTAGAGAAGTTGGTATTCTTGGAGAGTTATGGTTTCTTTGTGTATACCCCACTAGAGTTGTGTGTATAGTTGAGATACAATCAGGTTGGATCGAGCACAAATCTAACTGGGCCCCCAAAACGAAAAGGAAAATAACTCACAGACTGGGCGTCTGATTGACCCACCTTATTTCACATTGGGATTATTTTGGGAATATGGATATTTTAGATACATCAACTTGAGACTTCATTGAAGTTGATGTATTGCCACTTGGATAGAAGAGGGGAGCCTCCCAGAATAAAGCATGCTTTGTGCGAAACCCTGTGGCTGACTGCACTCTGACTACTGTTCCTGGATCCTATGTGGGTTTGACAACACAGACTATTTTTCTTGGATCAAACGTGGGTTCGACAGCTCTGACTAATGTTCCTAGATTCTACGTGGGTTTTGACAGCTCTGACTACTGTTTCTGGAACCTGTGCGGGTTTGACAGCTCTGACTACTTTTCCTGGATCCTGTGTGGGTTCAACAGCTCTAACTACTATTCCTGTATCCTATGTGGGTTTGATATCTTTGACATCTGTTCCTAGATCCTGTATGGGTTCAACAACTCTGAATATTGTTACTGGATCCTACGTTGGTTCGACATAGTAGATGATTTAGTGGCTAGATCTAATCATCTCTAACTCTCAAAATAATTGGTATGATTGTGTGAGATGAGTTAGTAACTTATTTATTTTTCTCATAATAGACATGGATTACATGATAACTTTGGTGAATGTCTGGGAATATACCTAATTGGGTTATCTATTGATTTCAAACATTGTGGTTTATCCTTTATAGATTTTGTAATACCTTGAGGTTTTCGGGATCCCTACTGAGTATCATTTTACTCACACCTACATGGGCTATGCCCACACCACAATGTGTTGGATGTAGATGAAAAATAGTGATGACCGAGGATGATAGTTCCAAGACTGGACGGTACCTGGAGGTGGATCATACGGTGTGACGGTACACAAAAGATACAGATAAACATTGAGTGCTGTGGAGGCTATATTTACCTACCCTTTAGGTAGGTATCCTAGAGGATGACCCAACAACTAATTTTCCTTTCTCCAGTTCCTTGAACATTACCTTTGGGATTGTATTTCTGCCCCCTTTATTTTAAGCAGTCCTTTGTTATACAGTTTACATAGTGTTTTGTATCTATCTGTGTGCTCTGTTGTGTGCGATTACAGGTTATAAAGGCAATTTCTTCCAATTTATAGAGAAATAATGCCTTTGGTGCTAGTCGCCATCCCCTGGCCTAGAGAAGGCAGGCTTGGGGTAGTCACGACATGGGCCCCATAAGACATGTAGTGACATTCTAACACATATAAAATAATGGGAAATAAATTTATAATAATTTAGGAAAGTTCAAGAATCAAATTCAATGTTCTATAATGAAAATTAACTAAAACACATACCCCAATAACTTGTGAAAGAAATTTAATATTCGTAGAAGTGAACCAAGCCTGAGAGACAAACCAGACACCCTAACACTAATGAAATCTATTGACCTACTCTTTTTTTAATGATCAGAAATCTTTTTTTAATAAGGTTGATCATGATTAATTATATTTATCTATGTTATTAACGATTATATATAAACATAATATATTCTATTAGTGTTTTATTATATAAAAAAGGATAGGAAAATTTGGATATGTATAAGTCACATTCATGGTGGACTCTTGATTGGAAATACCGTCGCATCGATCTACTAACAGTTTTTCATAATTGTTTCTAAGGATGAGTCACTGTTCAAGATGAGTTACCAATGGCATGAGTCACCGTCAGCTCACGATTCTAACAAAATGACATAGCAATGTAATTTTTTTCTATGTATGAGCTACTTATTGATGAACTACCCTCATTTTGACATACCATCAGAATGTCCTATTGATAGCTGAGTCACTCTCAAGTCACCCTACAAACAAATCGATCCATCAATCCTGACTCACAATTCATGAGTTATTGATCCTAAGACACTATAATTCCTACACTTTTCATTTAAATTAAAAATTATTTCTAATATTCATATTTATTAAACTTATAACCATTATATATTTAAATAAGTTTTTCTATCTTTTGTAGACAACATTTAATGGATGTCGGACTACAGTACATGTTACGAGGTACCCGATCCTTGTCATCAATAGTGTTTAAAGATATGAATAGATCAAAAAAAATGATGACCAGAGAAATATATCGATATACTCATGTTCTTGAGAAAAACAAAAGAAGAATTTCATACATTGTATAATTGAATACATTACTAAAAACCACAATTTAATAACATCTGCATCATCTAACAAAAGGTGGAGAAAATTCAGCAAACACATCATTATATAAGTGGAATAAGAATATAAAATATATCACAATACTATTTTATTATCTGTTTCCTATAATAGAATAAATTTTTACTCAACACAACTTTTCGGAGTTGTGTTCTGCATAAACCAACACACAGAGCCTTATAATTATTATCTCATTATTTTTTCTCTGATAGTGTGAAATTTTATATTTAGAGCATTGTTTAAATATCTATATTATGATAACACACTAAATCATATGAAAAACTAGAAGATAGATTGATATATTCACAAAACTATATTTTTACACCTTACAGTCCCTTGGAAAATAGTGGAAGAGCTCCCTTCATAGAATGTTTGTTGTTAGCACTCCCAAGAAAACTATGTAAGAGGTCTTGTTGACCTAGAAAACAATGTATTTTGTTTTGTACCCCAATTCAGGGTTTTGATAACTATTTTTTAAATAAATATTTTGGCGTTTTGTGATAACGATGAAGGGAATATTAATTCTCATATTGAGAATGAGCCTCTTGTTTTAAATCTGTTACTCCTTTCAAATTTATGTTTTCTCTATTTTATTTTATTCACAGAAATTTTTTTACTACATTAATTGTTAATATTTTATAATTTTTACATTAGAATTTGGTTTATTAAATTGATTTCAAAAATTAAAATAATAATTCATTTTTCTTTAATAGGCATCTAATCAATCATTGACAAGTTTTTCAAATAATCTATCCTTTTATATATTTACTACATTGAATAACGAGGATGTTTTGTATTTAAAATTAGGGAAATTATATATAAGTATTTTAGATAGATATTTTTATAGGAACTAAATTAAACCCCTCTTGAGTGTGTTACTCTGACCAACATTTGGTATTAGAGGAATAAATGATTTTTTTTCAAATCACTATTCTCCTATAATTTTAGTTTTAATTTTAAAGTTCTCAAAACTTCTATCAATAAAAAATTTATTGTTCATTAAAAATTGTTTTAAATAGAAATGAAAAAATAATATTTTTCTACAAACATACCTCCAAACTTTAATGTCAGAAACTATGATCAGTAGAAATGGAAAATGAAAATGTATTTAAAAATCATGGATTTTGAAATATGGTCTACTATAGATGATTGTTATAATATACTTACTACTGCTAAAAAACATCAATTATGACAATAAGGTAGCCTATAATTATAATTATAATTATATGAATGCATAATATTATGCTTTATGTGATGAATAATTTAATAGTATTTATACTAGTGAATCATCCATTGAAATTTGGGATACTCTAGATATTTGACATAAATGAACCACTAAGTCAAATGAAATGAATCTTAACACATATACTGTTAAATTTTATAATTCTAAAATGAAGCCTGATGATTATATCTCTGATATGTATGTTAGGTTCAACAAGATTGTAAAAACAAGGATCTCAATGGGAAATACACTCACTACAAAAGAACATATCATGAGGATCTGTAGATGTCATCTAGAAAGAAGGAGAGCGAAATTTGTATCAATTATGAAATCTTGTCACACAAATTCACTACTAGTAATGAAGCTAATATGTAAGATGATGATGTCTGGGAAAGGGAATAATTTTAATAAAGAAGAAGAAGATGAAACTAAAATAATGTCAGTGTCTTTCAAAACATTTCATCAAAACAAAATGATAAAAATCAAGGTCCTACTAAAATATACATAGGTGAAGATGCATCAAGTGATAGTGATGAGTAAATGGATCAGATATCTGGGAAATTTAAGAAATTTTATCCAAAAAAAGTAGTTCTTTTGAAATACTAGCTATAGAGGGACGTATGAAAACAAAGTTTACTTGAAAAATTATTAGTAATGTGGTGATAACATAATTGAAATAGTATGTTATGCATGTAAAAGAAAATGACATGTTAAGTCTGACTGTCCCAAAACAATGTATAAGATGAAGTATTAGAACAAAGATATGAAGTATAAAAATTAAATATAGTATAATTAGAGTGAATATGAGGATATATATAGTGACTCCAAATCATCTAAAGATGAAAATACTTATAATTCCGACAAGTGTTTTATGTCAAACACATCTGAAATAACCCTAGGATCACCTACATAGATTTCTTATTTTTCTAGAGATGAATGAGGATCTGAATCAGAAAATATGAAAAATTAAGAGATGTATAAATATTGAAAAATGATAGAGGAATCATGAAATGAGTTTAAAGAAAAATAAAAGTCTCTGAATAAGAATCATGTATTTACTACTACTATCAATTTTGAAATTAATTTTTAAAATGAAAAGAATTCTCAATTTATCAATTGGAATAATGAACTTAATGTATCTAATGAGAAATTTTAAAAGACATAATATTTATTGATATGGTAAAATTAATCTAACCCAAGTGACTATTATGAATGTTTCCATATAATAAACTACTAGTATTGGTTAACACCCAAGGAAAAAATATTTTATTAAAAACAATATTGTATCTAAATCTGAAAAAATTTGGTTTTGTGCAAAGAATTGAATAATATGCTACATGTTGCAGCAATGGAAATTCTTTTAATGCTTTTAGTTTCTCTAGAAAAAAAGTTATTTTTGTAATACATTACAAACTACCTACTAAAAACCATGATGAATTTATGGGTACCTAAAGAATTAATTAATAATATTATTGGAGCCATGCACATTTGGATACTGATGTCTTTTCCTGTTTCAATTATTTATGTATGTAATCTATTTAAATATATCCTATAAAATCATATGGTACTTGGAAAGTGGATGTTCAAGACACATGATAGGGGACTACTCTTTCTTTTAGATCCTCATTAAGATTGATGGTGTACATTTCATCTTCAGTGATGATGAAAAAGGAAAAAATATTAGCCTTGTCCAAATTATTTTTAATTTCTATAGTTCTATATGTTGATGGTATTAAATAAAATATACATTTAATTTCATAGTTATGTGATGATAGATTTCATGTTAAATTATAAAAGGATTCTTATAATGTATAAATTCTAAAAATAATTTTTTATTTAGTGGATTTAGAAATGAAAAGGTTTATACTATTAATCTAGATTCTTTATCCACCTAAAATGTTTCATTCTCAAGTGGCATTCAAAAATATTCTTGGATCTGGAATAGGAGAATAAAACACTTTTATATTAACTATATTAGAAATATTACTAGAAAATTATTAGTCAAGGATCTATAGAAAATTGAATTTCCAAATGATAAATTCTCTAATAATTGTTAAAATGGAAAAACACCAATAATCATTTTTCAAAATACTGAAATAAGATTCAAATTTTCAACCTCATGAGTAGGTTCACATAGATTTTATTGGAAATTTAAGAGTTTCATGTTTAACAGGGTAGCATTATGTCTATGTTATAGCAGATGAATTTTTTTTGGTATACATGGACCTCTATTTAGATAACAAAAGTGAAGATTGTTCCAATTCAACCATTTATTCTATGTATGTAGAAAACTCAAGTTGTGTAATGATCAATTCCATAAAAAGTAACCCTGGAATTGAGTTTGAAAATATAATGTTTAAAACATTTTTAAAACAAAATTTTTATAGTCATAACTTCTCTTCTCCTAGGAAACCCAAGATGAATGGAGTTGTATAAAAGTGAAATATAACCTTACAAGATAACCATGTATGTGGAAGTGTGTGTGCATGTCATGTATGATTAAATAAGTTCAAATGAGTCTAAAGCCTCCCTAAAAAATCTTGAGTATGACCCTCAAAATCAAGAATTAAACCCTAATCCCTCTAATTATACTTTTAATGAAAATAGAAATATGTTTATGGGAAATTTCTAGATTCAAATCAAAGGGAACTAGAAAATGTAGATTTTCCCGAAATAAATTCCCCTTATTTCTGTGGATATATTTTAAACCTAAAGGACCACCATTTAAATGGTGTAATTGGATACTTAGACAAAGTAACACATTCTATGGCCTCTCCAAGGAACAACATCAAACCTCATGTCATTCTATCAGAACATGAACCTAAAAAAATAAATGAAGAAGTCGATGATGAGTTATAGATGATGTCTGTACAGGAAGAGTTAAAATAGTCTAAAATAAATAATATTAGGAAAATATTTGGTAAACCCAATGACACATTGATAGTAGGAACTATGTGGGTGTTTAGAAATTATATAGATGAAACTGGTACAATATTATGAAATAATTCTCGGAAATATTCACATGGTTATAGTCAAGAAGAAAAAATATACTTTGAATAATACTTTTCAGCCATAGACCAAATTGATGACATTAGAATACTGTTATCTTATGCCGCACATCATAATTTCAAACACTATCAAATGGATGTCAAAATTGCCTTCCAAAATGGTTTAATAGATTAGGATGTTTATGATGAACAAAATCCTGGTTTTAAAAACCGTCATTATTTAAATCATGTTTTAAAATTAATAGATGATTTGTATGGGTTACAAATGTATGAATAACTTAGTATGATAGGCCCACCACTTTTTTTATTTATAATGAATTTACTAAAGGTATATATGATCCAAGTAATTCCATAAAAAGAATTTATAATGATGTTTTAGTTGTTCAAATATTTTGTTTTGATATTATTTTTGGATCATCACTTCATATGTATTGATTTTTCAAAAATGATGAAAAATGAGTTTGAAATGGTATTAATGGGTAAACTCAAATTATTTCATAGATTTTATTTTTTTCAAAATAACGATGGAATAATTTTAAATTAATGTATATATACTAATGATTTTTAAAAGGTTTTTACTTGTATAGAATTAAAATTATTGATACTTCTAATTGAACTACCTATAAATTTGATTTTGATGAAGTTGGAAAATAAGTTGATCAATCTAATTATAGACATATGATTGAAAGTTTTCATTACCTGACTACTAGTCAACTTGATATTAGGTATAGTGTATTTATGTGTGATCATTTTCAAGAAAATAATAAAGTGTAAAATTTAGTTATTTTTAAAAGAATTTAAAAAGAACCCAAATATACAACCAAATTAGGACTTTTATATTATAGAAGAAAATCATTTGACATAGTAAGTTGTTCTGATGCTGGTTTTTAGGATTGTAATTTAGATATTAAAAGAACCTTTAGAACATGTCACTATTTGGTAATGTCTCTAGATTCATGGTTTAGTAAAAAGTAATATTCTGTTTAATTATTTATTATCGAACCAGAATACATAGCTGCAAGTAGATTTTTATCTCAAATTTTGTGCATGAAACACATATAACTAAAAAATGGCTATCAATTTCGAAACATATCTATAAAATGTGATTATACAAGTTCAATTAACATTTATAAAAAATGTTTTTATCATTCAAGAATAAAACATATTGACATAAGACATCACATATTGATAGATCATTACCAAAAAGTTGATATAACTCTAATTTTTATTGATACTAAACATCAACATTCTGAATTTTTTTCTTAAAATTTATATTATAATTGAATTTGGTACATCATCCATGAGTTAGGGTTGATCAAATTAGAGTGAAAAATTATTCATGACTCACTGTTAATAAATAATCCTTCATGAATAAGTATTTATTAATCATAGTTGATGACTCACAGTTGATGAATCATTGTTAATAAATCCTCATTGATGACTCACCATTAATGATTCCCCATTTCATCTCACCATTTTTCCACACCATTACTAACATTTTTATTTTTTTTATGGAAGTTAAAACATCTCATTTTTATTTGTTTCATTTTACTTTAATCAGTACTTCTTAATTTATTATTTCTGAATCCCTAAATGATAAAAAAAAATTGATCTGACTCACTTGAGAACTCTCACACTCCGGATCTCTCATTATTCTCTCCAGAAATACTATACTTATCATTTGAAATGAAAAATTCAAATCTCACCAATGGATTGAGTTAATCATGTGTATATGTAATCTATGGATGAGTCACATTCTTCTAAGAAGCATATAGGTGAATCCAATAATCCAAAACCAAAACATATCTATCCTAATCTCATGATACATATCATCAATCATGAAAAAGAATTTCATTCTGAATGGTTAATATTGTGTAAATAGATTGTATTGAATGATTTATAAGAACAAAGGTGGTTGGAATGGTTCTCCAATAATAAGAGACTATTTTATCCTAAACTTTTCTTGCTGGATCTAAGGAGTATTGGATTTTGTCTTGGATAAATGATCGACAAGTTTTATTTTTATCAAAGAAGTGTGCTGAATTCTTGAAAGTACCTCCTAATGTTATATTTGATGATTTCTAAAAAATTGAACCCCCACCTAGTGATATTTTTATTTTTGATGATGTATTGGTAGATCCTTTTAGAAATATAATTCGTTAAAGGCCAATAACTATCAATATTGATGGGAAATATAGGTTTATTTTCAAATTTAACTAGCACCAGTTGTCTCCATGAAAAGTGGATTCTGCCTCTTTGAAATACTATGATGTATATCTACTGTATCTGATGAAATAGTGAAAAAATTAAATTGTAAATATATTTAGTGGTGCATCTGAATGAAATTATGAAACCCCAATCAAAGTCAAATTATCTGTTTTATAAAATTTTTATTTCTTAAATTCTGAAATTCAATGGTCTGGTGAATGATAAGGTAGAATTAATAGCTAATTGTGATGTGTTTTTCATCAGAAAGGTCATTTGTAATGAAATGATGGTCAATTGGAATCCTTGGAAGAAATAATTGGTTGAATATAATGATAATATTTATGATGAATTAGATCTTGTTGAGCACCCCTAATGGTTCAAAGATATGGTTGATCCAAGTCTAGAACCATATGAAGTGGCTGTGTATTCTGAAGAAGAAGAATAATTTGAATAAAATAATGGAAAATAATCTCTTATTAATGTTATAGGTGACCCAAATATTGAATGATGTACAAAAAGGATTACATATAGACCATATATTTCCCATAGGACACTTCCTAAAAAATAACCTCTCCTTCCAGAAGATAGAGATGAAGAAACTGATGAATTAGATAATACAGAATTGATCAGTAAAAGTTGTATTTAAGAATATAAGGAGTATAATGATATGGAAAAATAAGAGGATGACAGAGATGAAGAGAAAAAAATATTAAGATGAGGCAGAATAATCTTCTTGTTGAAACTATAGATGATGGAAATAATGAGGATGAAGAAGGAATTGGGGAATTGGAGAGTGGATTAGACCCCAATAATGATGATTACGGTCATATTGCAGAACCTACTAATCCTACTCTTGATCTAGTTGACCTGAACATCCTGCTAATACTACATTAGTGTAACATGAATCAGTTTTGTAATCCCATGATGCTTTTGAGTTAGTTGTGGTTAAGGAAAAGGCTCTGGATGGTAATATGCATGATGGAGTTCATGCTGAAAAATAATATCCAATTTATCCTTTGAAATAAAGTTATTATGTCATAATGAAAGATCCAGTTGAGAGAAAGTAACTTTTTAATGAGGAAGAATTTTTGAGTGGTGAAACATACAAAAGGGTAAGAGTTGATACTCATATTCCAAATGATGTGATAGTTGAGGAATATGGAAATATATTGGGTATGTGTCTCTTTTATTAGACTATCATATTTCATATTATGTGGAACCATATCCTAAGGGATCATTGGTTGATGTAGTAATTCTTTTTCAACAAATTACAGTTGAAACAACTCAAACAATGTCTCTCACTTCAATTCATTTGGTTTCACCAGTTCCTATTGATTATGTAACATAGAATGAATTTAATTTATTAACGTGGATTTTTGTTCAGTAGTTAAAGATATTTTTTAAAATAAACTATATCCTAATGTATAAATCCATGAAAATGATGTAGTTTTCCTTTCTGAAAATATAGTTTCCTATATTCAACAACATTTAGTTTCAGAACATCAATAAGTGATATTGGAAATTAAAAGGTAAGTGATGAGTTGGTTTCACTCACTCTAGTTGTGAATGGAATGTCAGCTAAGTATGAAGCATCCCTGGACAAAGTTGAAGAAAATAAAGAGGATAAATATTTTTCAGAATGCACTAATACTCTTCCTCCATATCTTGATATGGAAATCTTGAAATCCTTAGTCAATGATATATTCAATGAATCCTCAACCTCAGCTAATCATGATATTCAGACTTTAAATGTTGAAATGACCAGAACAATGATTAGAGAAGAGATTCAAACCACGATGTGTGGAAAAAATTCAAGGATCAGATTTAAAATATTACATAAATAAGAATATATATATATATATATATATATATATATATATATATATATATCTGTGTGTGATATTTTAGGGTTTTTAACAAATGGGGATACTAATTCTTAGGATGAAATTAAAAATAATGTAGATTTCTATTTTAGATAGATCTACAGAAATCACCAATTGGATAATTACTATAAGTATTTAGTTGACAATAAGAGAAAACCTCATATTACTCAAGCATTCAAGGAAAAAGTGAAACAACTCTAGGATTTAAGTACGCCACTAAATAAGCTTATGGAAAATAAGGATGACTTACCGATGGTTATTGGGAATAGTGGGAAGAAAATATTATATTTTATAAACCTTTTGCATCATTTCCTACATCATTATAGTACTACTATTGTAGCACTAGAAGCACTCCCCAATCAAGTAGTGAAAGAGATTTTTCTTATAGGATATATATACTAGTCAATTGATCCCCAATTCAGAACTAGAGTCACTAAAAACCCTTTTACTTCTCTACCTATAACACTTAAACATTTTTAAATATCTTTAGAACAAGATCACAATCATATAAGTCCTATGATCTATAAGGGAATCACATCTCCTCCATCTTCTACCATGAATATTAATCATCTTGTACAAATTGAATTCCCCATTAATTAGCTTCATTAATATACTTCTATAAATATTATTCCTCCATTTATATCATCTGACAATGGAAAGTCACCCATTGATCCTTCTTAAGATAAGCAATGATTGAATTGGTATTTGATAGGAACACAATATTGCCTTTTACTTATATATTGTAGCATCCTTTTATCATGAAATGTATAATCTATTATGAAATATTTTATTTTACTTACCTCTTGTTATTTTCTCTTTATATATTATTATTTGTTCCCTTTTTTAAAATCCCAAAATGGGGATAACTATGAGAAGGAATTTTACTTAACTGGAGAATCATTACGGATTTTTGAGAATGAGATGTATTTAATTTGATTTAATTGAATTTCCATGGTATTATATTTTATAATGCATATTCGCATAATTCAATTTCACATAATTTATATTATATGTTAAGAAGAATTATTCCTTTGATCATTAAATGGTTTGTTAATTCAATGATTTGTGATCATTAAAAGTGGAGATATTGTTGGACTCCTATAGTTTTAATGAACAAAAAAAATATTTCATTAAGATTGATCATGTTTTATCATGTTTATATAAGTTTAATTAGGTATACATATAATATTAATGTATTTAGTTAGTTTTTTACTATATAATACAGTTTAGAAAATTTTGGCTAAGAAGAAGTCATCATTAGGGCGGACTCTCTAATGGACCTATCGATGATATGTTTCATTATAAACTTTCTCACTTTGAGCACGAATATTGATATCTGTTAAAGGAGAATTCACTAATATGAGACACTAATGCTTGAACTACTGATAACTAAGTGACCATTTCATTGAGCTACCGATAGTTATTCAGAACTATTGATAAGGTTAGGTCACCATTCATGTTGAGTTACCGATGAAATTAGTTGCTGTCTACTTAGGCTACTGACACAATGAATCCCCTATGTTTAGGATTTTCTCTAAGTATGATAACCTGATAATCGACATACCGTTAAGTGGACTAAATCTCAGAATGAATTACTGATTGCTAATTCACCGTCATGTTGACCGAACAACAAAACGACCTACTATTTCTGACTCACCATTCATGAGCTACAGATCCGGACACATCGTCATTCCTTCACATTTTATTTAAATTCTAAATTATTTCTAAGATCCATATTTATGATACATTGTACCATTATCTTTTTTAATGTTTGTTTTTGTCTTTTTGCGATAACATTTAATAGATATCATAATGAAGTATGAGTTATGAGGTAAATTCTCCTTGACGGCTGTAATATTTAAAGAAATGACTAGATCAAAAGAAAACGATGAAAATAGAAATATATCAAACTACACATGTCCCAGAGAAAAACCAAAGAATAATTACCCGCTTTTCATACGTTAATTCAGTGCATAGAACCAGAATTGAAGAAAATCTTCAGCATCAAATGAAAAAAGGATAACAATCATCAAATACATCATTATCAAACTACACGAATAAGAAAAAATCTATCATGATACTCTATTTTAATTTATGTTTATAAAAATGGAATTAATATACATTTAAACACAACATTAAGGAGTCACAAGCTATATAAACATACCCAGAGCCTTCAAACTCTTATCTCATTATTTATGCTCTGATTATGTATTGAATTATATTTTGAGTAGGGTGTGAATATATCTATTATGAAAACACACCGAATCCTATTCTAAACTATAATATACATTGATATCTTTAAGAAATTATCTTTTTACACCTTACACTCCCACAGATAATACTAGAAGAGGTTCCTGTGTGGCCTGTTTGTTGTTATCACTCCTACAAAAACTATGGAAGAGCACTTATTGACATGGATAACATTGTATGCTGCTATGTACTATGATCCAGCATGGGTATCCTTGTTTATATATATAAACTTCATGGAGGAAGGTGATCAGCAAGTGGAGAGGACTATGTATAATCATGAGATTGAATCATGTTTTAATTCCACTATTTATTTAAATGGTTTTCTTATGTTCTATTTTATTCATTGAAAACATTACATTACGTTGACAGTTAATATTGGATAGTTTTTAAATTCTATTGGTTTAGTATATTTATTTAAAAATACAAAATAATAATCAATGTAATTTTTATTGATAAATACTCAATATTTGAGAAATATTTCAAACATTTAATCCTTTTATAAATATGCTACTATAATTAACTAGGATGTTTTTTATTTCAAATTAGGGAACTCTTAAATATGTATATTAGATATTTTTTATAGGAAATCAATTCACCCCCACCCATTTAGTGTCCTACTCTAACCAATAAAATTGAGTCACACATAAACCACCATCCTTAGGGTTTGTTTAATATGGGACCTCTCCAATGATGAACCAAGAAACCAAGAGAGAAGGGGAGGAAGATGAAAAAATAGACAACAATTATAGGAACCTAAATTAGTAAACATAAATGGGCTTAAAAACTAGAAAGAGGGAAAGAGAGGATGATATGGGAGGCTCCCATTGTGCACCAAGGTCAAAAAAGGGAAGAGTCCCAAAATGGGATTAAAAGAATGGAGGGGAAATATTTGAACATAAAACTTTTAGTGATCTAGGTATGCCACATGGTTTGGCCACTAGGTTTGAAAAATCAGGTGCCAATAGTGCACCCTCTTTAGGATAATAGAGGCAACCCACATGTGATGTAAGCATAATTTCTAAAACCTTTCCTTAGTCGTACCAAACACCACTACCCGATTCAAGAACCAAACCACACGCTTGCACAAAGTTTATCTATCCATGAATATGCCACGTTCCAAGGCCCTGAAACCAAAATCAAATGACATAGTTTCTAGTTGATGCCTCACATGTTTCACTAATCATGTGCTAACTATGGGACCTATCTTGCAGGACTGAAATCATCAATTTTCCAACAAAAACCCAAATTAATATTTATACTCAACCCAAAACCAAACCAAAGAATCCAAATACAAGAATAGAATAAATTAATTACATTTTATTGTTGGGTTATGACATTTCCCTTTTTAGTAATTTTAAAAAGGAGTTGGGGGAATTTGGGTTTACTCATTTCTTGGTAATTTTCAAAAAGAGGTAGAATGATGAAGTGGATCCATGAATAACATTATTTATTTAGGTTTTGATAGTTCAAAACACCTATTGATTTTATAAATATATTTTCTAACAAAATTGTATTATTTGTTAGTAAAATTTTGTTAAATGTTTTGAATCATTTATTTTTGAATTATTAAATTATTTTTCTATGTTCTTTTTTACCATTACTTAAGTCATTTATATTTCAGTTTATAATTCATTGAATTTTATTATACCAATAAATAGAATTTATACATTGTATTTTACCTTGAACGACAACATAAATAAAATTATAGTGAACATATTCCTTGAATGACTTCTTGAACTGATGTTGAGTGAATGTATGCTCAACAATCTACCTAGGGAAAGCCATAATAAAAATATCTGAATTCTTTCATCTATATACTAACTGAATTACAATTGATATACCATAATAAATATAATAAAATTGGTTTATAACTATTAATTTCCAATTGATAATAAGTTAATACATAATTGATCCACTGTATGTCAAAATAGATTAATAGTATATTCTATAAAATCAGTGGCATAATTACTCTCAGAAAACATGATATTCGTCTTAATATAGTGTTTAACCCACCATGAGACATCAAATACCATAAATATTTTAAATATATAAATAATAAATATATAATTTTTATACATTGTCTTTTTAAAAAATTATATATTTATACATTCCAATTTACAACTTGGTTTAATTATTTTTCATATTTATAGTAATTTATTAATAAATTTTTAATTATTTAGTTTCTAAATATGATTATTGGGAAAATTTCATGTATTATTTAATTAACATCAAATGGGATAATGTGTAATGTTTATTTATAAAACATTGAGACCTACAAATTTTATTGGTTTATAATTTAAAAATTTGTCATCATATACCTTTTAAATGTGTTCTAATGGAATCACATGTTGTTTATTCTGATCTATTAGTTATTTATTAATCATTATTATAATTAAAATGAAAAACCTATTTAAATTTTACATATTTTCAATGTGATCCACATAGGGATTTATTTTCATAAATATTAACTGAAAAATTTATATATAGTATTTATTGGATTACTATTACGAAAAAATATACTATAGTTCATTGAAGATACTTTCAGAGGTTATTTTCGAAAAAAAGAAAAATTGATGGGAATTTAAGATCTCTATATATTAGGTTCGATAAAACTAGTTCTATTTTTAAATGGTGATGATATTTTAAACTTGTACCATCAAAAAATTAATTTGCAATCAACTACTTCAACACTCATGGATTGAAATAATCTTTTGGATCCTTTAATAAAGTAGAGAACATCTGTATCAATAGTAGAAGATTTACTTATTAATTTGGTTTTATAGTTTTAATTTTTTCTACATACTTATTGTTTTTATTATACGGGGTTGTACTACCTAGAAATGGTTGGATTTGGGTTATAATACCCATAGAAGATAGGATTTAAATTGTACAACCCCATAAAAAGGGTATTCACATGTTGTGCCTAATAAATAATTGAAGGGGATTTGTTGCACCTTAATATAGTGAATGGTAGGTCTGGTCTCTTCCACCACGTCAAAAATGATGTATGTTGGGTTCTAGCCCTTGGATAGAAAAAATTATTTGTGGGTTGTGCCTCTATGTTTTAAAAACCATTTTATATGTTTCTAATCCTGATAAAAATTTTGATATTCTATTATAGTGAATTCAATTTCACGTTAATTTATTGAGGAGTGAAGTGTTGACAATGATAATTTAAATTTAAACTACTATAAAATGGACTAGATTAATTTAATTTTTAATTTTGATACATCAATTATTATCTTTTATGATATTTCATAGAATATATTTTGAAGAGATAAATTCACCATACTCTTGACCATTCACCCATTATCATATTAGAGAATGACTGTAAGAATCTAATCACTACAACTAATGACCACTCCCCTAACAATATTGAACCAAATAAACTATTTATAACCTATATTATGGATCAAATACAATAAAAAAACCTCAATATTGAAGCATAATGTTATATATTCCTTAATACTCTTCACTTATAGCTAAATTATATATTATAAACTATAAGAACAAAAATATTTCATAAAATAATTTATCAAAAAAATCTTATTAAAATAAAGTACCTATAATTAGAATATGTGATATAATAATATATGTAAAATCATTAATGTCATATATATTACCATATAATATTATTCAATAAAAAAATATAAAATCTTAGAAATAATAAATAGGTAGCCTACTACATCTTCTATTTTAGTCATACTAACCAAATTTATCATTTTATCAAAGATAAAATTCCATTCACGTGTGTATATTAATCTAAAACAAATCATATATATATATATATATATATATATGTATATATCAATATTCAGATTCGTAGACTTAGTATAATTGGTTTATAGGGTTTCTCAATTGTCATACTATACACCCCATATATATGACAACCATGTATATTATATGTGCTTTTTGTTGCATTTTATCCCAATCCAGTTAATAAAACTATATAAATATAATTAAATAATAATACATATAGAAATATTTATATAACATGAAAATCCAAACATTTTATAAATTCCCTATTTCTAAATCTAGATAATACAACCTCTATTTGAATAAGAAACCCTTAGGGAACCCGCGGTTTTGAAGCCCCATCCATTTGAGTAAATATTAGTAATGAGAAGGATATATACCCCAATTATATCGTTTTTAGGGATAAGTCTCACATATATATGTGATATTCTTAAACATTCAAGATCAAACTCACATATCCATCCCCAATACGTGAATGTGATCCAATATCTAAACCTTTTTATCATGAATAATAATATAAAGTAATTGTTAAAATGTATTTTAAAAAATTTATATTTTAAATAAACCAATAATAATAAATATAGAACCAATAAGATGAGAAAAATTATTAGTATGAGAGATATATATCATCCTTTAGTAAATAATATATTTGAAAATGATATAGTGAGGAGATATCAATTAGGGGAACCACAAAACGCACCCATTAAACACCATATCATGAGTTAAGCTCAATGTGTGGGATGAAATGGGGTTTATCGGGAAAAAATATTTTTGGGGGTGATTTAATGAGTTAATGTTTGTCTCACATTATTAAAAATCTATAAATCTGACTATATAACATACTTCAACTCCCCATGGCGGATTTAACACTTTTGAGTTCCTTTGTTTACCCATACTTCTACATTTAATCTCTTCCATTATATTTTATAAACCAATTCTAAACATGAAATTGTAAAAAACATAATAACCAATAAATATAAGTTATATAAGACATTTCATTTATACAATATATAAAAAATTTACTTCCATTATTAATTCCATAATAACCATCCTTTAAACAAATTATTTCTAATAAAAATAACTAAACACTAAAAAATTTCATCCAATATGTTCTCTAGACTCACATAAAAAAATAATAAAAAATACCATACTATAATGGTGTAACCCAACCAAATAAAAATACAATAACTTACTAAATATACTAACTTAACCAATAACCAGTTTCCATTGAATCTCCATCACGTAAATGTTTTCCCTAAAAACATTTCTCAAAGTGAAAATCCTTAACTAAAAAAAATAAGCACACCAAATCTCTTCCAACTATCAATATTTTCTTCCTTGAAAATAAAGGACATCAATAGTATTGATGATTATTATCTAAGAGGAACCATGATCATTTTCCAATTTTGACTATCAAGAGTTCTTGTTCACTAAAAATAAATACCCAATGATATGTATCAATATTAATATAACACATAAATTTATAGAAATAAATATTCAATTTAAACCATCCTATGTTACTCCACAATATAATTGGGTTACAACAAATTATCAAAATATTTTATTGACATAATTAAAATAAACTACAAAATATCCTACTTGATTTCTATTTAGATATAACCATAGGCATCAACTGAGGAAACCAAACATACACATGATTATTTTTGAAATAAAATTATACTCAAAATCCTAAAACTACAATTCATTTTAAATGTCCTTGTAAAAAATCCATTGTGTTATCTAAATTATTTATCAAATAAAACTTTAATGAAAATATAAAGAATTATATATACTAGAAATGATTACATAAAGAATTTTTACAAAATCCAACAAATAAAAACACCCAAATCATTATAAATTTGTCAAAAAATAATTTCCCATGTCATTTATAAATATTTAAATAAAATTTATCATTTTAATTGAAAATACTAGGATATTGAAATCTCTAGATTTTTCATTATGGATTTTAGAATAAAATTGAATGGAAAGTTCTGTAGAAAATATTATTAATGGAACCAAAGATAATTAAATAATTTTAATATGGACCAGAAATATGAATGGATAGAAAATTATAATTTCCCATGATATATTTTGTGATTTACCCAAATATAAACATTCATATTTGTGGTAATAAATGCATGATTTTCATATATAACATGAAGATTCATTATATTAAATCATTACCAAAATAAAAATATTAATTTCTTTTAGAACTATTTAGATATTAAATCATTAAACTATATAATAACAAAAAAATTTAATTATATTTGTTTTCGAAAATATATTTTAAGGTAATTGATCCCTTATAATACATGGGATCACCAAGGGTCATACTATTATGAAATCATGTGGAAAGAATCCCATTAGTGGGTATATAATGGAAAACTAAGAAATATAATTAATGTGATATATCAATAGATAATTAAGTATGAAATATGACCATATCATATTTGAATCATAAGTAATATAATTATAATATGGGAAAAATGTTTAATAATATGATATTAGCATGTGATTTTGGGGAACACCACATATGATAAACACAAGAAAATTATAATAATCATATGAATGTAAAGATCACAAAAATATGATATAAAAATCATAATGAGATCTTATAAACATAATTTATGGTTTACAATTAAATAATTACAAATATTTTAGGCTTACATGTTATGAAAAATAATATAGTGTGTTGGGATCTCTTTACATGCACCATAACATTGTGTGAAATATACATTTTTCATTAATCATACACAGAATCCCATGACGCTTAACATTTAACAAACAAATTAGAGTGTAAATATTTTTTTCGAAAAAATATCAGATAATAATTTATTCAAGCTCATGAATTACACAAATAAATAAATGAGTACAATGACCATACAAAAACGTAATGTGGATATCCTATTATAAAAAAATTATGTTTTATAATAATATCATATATCATGGTATATCATTAGTCAAGATGTAATAATTAAAATGAGAATTGGTTCAGAATAATTATAAATATAGGGGTAAAATAAATAATTAAGATTGCTAAATATTAATTTAGTAATATATATAGGATAAACACTATTAAATATATTCAAAAAACTAAAACCAGAAATGTGATGAATTCCAATGGGAATTGAAAAAATCCACTCCCATAAATTTCATCAAATATGAAATAAGAATAAATACATATAGAAAAAAAATAAAATGATATGTAAATCCTAAAAAAATAAAATAATATATTATGAATAAAAAAGCATTTGATTAATAAAATTGAATCATTTGAAATAATATAGATAAATTGAAAGAGTTTCAAAAAAGAATAAATAATGTCTCTAATCATAGTTATATTCTATATAGGGAAACCTTAAATTTATGTAATATTCAAAATATTGGATAAAAATATAATATATTACATATGAAAGATAAAAAATATGTTATAAAATAAGATTGGTTAAGAATAATTATTTTGAAACCAAAATTTAAATAATTGGTAAATAAACCTTATTATAAACATTATAAGATATGAATATAGAATAAACTATGGGTATTTTAATGAATAGGAATATAAATATATAAAACTAATTCATTATTAAAATGGGTATGATCATTGGATTAGAGAAACCATACATGGATATTGAAATAGGTTTAAAAAAGGAATATTTCAAAAGAATTAAAATATTGGTAGATATTATCCTATAGTATTATTAAGGTAAGAAGGATGGAATAATCAAATAGAGAAAATGTAAATTCATTAAAATAATTGTAAAAGAAAATATATTAATTTAATAGGATATATAATTTAAATAATAAATTTTATAATTAAGAATTTATCAAATGAAACAAATTGATATGATATATTCTATAATTCCCATACTGGTTTATTAAATATGAAGACATAATAAATTTATGAGGGTTCATGGAATGTAAATTAAAATACATCAAATTCAGTGTAAAATGAAATTGAATTGTTTTATTGTGAAATAATTTAACACTGTTGAATGAAAAGAGTTTGTGTATTTCATAGGGTTGAGAGTGAGATAAGAACCCCATACATTGTGCCCTATTTTTCACCATTAAATATAAATACATTGAATAAATAAATTATTTTTATTAAAAAATTATTCCATAATAATAATATTATTCATTTAAAAATTTTCAAGTAAATTATATTAGTGAATTATTAGTTATTATAACAATGTTTCTTATAGATGTATCTTGTTTGTGGTTTTTGAAGATACTTTTAATGAGGTTTATCCAGCCAAAATATGAATAAGAAAATATATTTTTACTTATTATTAACAATAAAACAAATTAAACATTACAATATATAACAATTAATATATTATTAATATATAACATTAAAACAATGAAAGAAGTGATAATTTATAAAATCCAACATCTAATTGTGTGGTATAACCAACCATGTAAGGATGCATCAGTGTAGAGATATAGAGATAATACATATATATATTATAACTATTTTATATAATCATTAAAGTAGTATAATAACATTTATATCATGTTTATATATTTATTATTCACTTTATAAAGGATTTATAAAATTATAGAAATAGTTTAATAAAAAGAGACAAATTAAAATTAATGAATAAGGAAGTTACCACTTATTTGTATTCTTCTTTTATTAAGTGCACAAAAACATTGGAATATAGGGTGTGATAAGACCTGAATGTATCCAAGAAGTAGAAAGGATTTTGGAGGTGGAATCTCAGTAGGTATTGGGACATGAAAATTTATTTAGTTGTTAGTTATCATGGGGGTGAGAAATGGTATTTACAATCACAATGGAGGGGGTATTTTGTGATAATTTTTGTTTTATTATAATAAAATTTATAAATCATGATTGGTAATATTAATTTTATTTGTATATATAAATTGTATTTAACTTAAAAATGTATTTTTTGGAACTTTAATCTTTTATGAAATAGTATTTCATTGTTACAAAGTAATTTTTAAAATAGTGGAAAAAAGAATCTAAATAGTAACATTATGTAGTGGATTATAATTCTGGAAAAAGGAAATTTAATTTTTATTTTTAGGAATTATATTTATTCTTATATTAATAAAAATATTTATGGTTTTGAGACCCATTATAAAAATCAATAGTTAATTATTAAATAAAAATCAAGTTATAAGAAGTAATATATATTTAATAACTATATTTTACTCTCACCGAAAAATTAATTTTTTCATAAAATTAATAAAAAATGACTAGTGTATAATTTTTGTCGGATGATTTACATTCTGTAATACATTTTATCGAAATTAAATTTTTAAATGATGTGGAATTTTTTTAAAATTAAAAATAAATAAAATATATAAATAAATTATGAAAAAAATTTTAAAAAATAATATATTTATTTAAGTTATAATTTTTAAATCAATAATATTATTATAATAAATTTTGATTTATGGTAATTTGGAAAAAATTAATTTATTCCAAAAAATCCTAATAAAAGTACGAGGCGTTTTAATAATGGAAAAAAGGAGTACCTATACTAAAAAAATGTACCCCCCAAATTCTAATAAAGGCATCTGTAAATAGAAAATGAATTATGTCTACTAGTTTTAAAAAATAGGAAGAAAATTGAGAAGAATGAAATAAAAAAATATAGTAGAATAATAGTCCCACAAGGTATACCTACTCAGCATTTCTACTCGCAGTAGAAGGAACCTAAGGGTATAACACCCAAACCAATCTATAATAGGCCTCAAACACTTCTACCCTCAAAACAGTGATGCTTAATTCAATTTTTCCCAGGAAAATATTTTAATGGATGATATTTTTGGACTTAATCCTAGATTAAATATTGACCCCAACCTCTACGTGAAAAAATAAATCTTGACCAAGAGCATAGAATGAGAATAAAAACCATATAGAGAAAAAAATGAGGATCGTTATTAGTATTAACAAATAAGAATTTCCATCATCAAATGGAAGACAAAAACCTAGTATTAAAGAATTACATGAACTAAAAACCAATTAATTTGGAATAAAAAGGAATGATGAGTAAAATAGTACACATTATACATTATTGGGTATCAATTGATTATAGTAATTTATGTATAATTATTTATTATAGATAATTGTAGCTCATTAATAATTCAATTTATACAATCCATCATATTACCTGGGAATATAATGATATTTATGAATTTATATGTCCTTTATGAAGCCCATCTAATCATTATTTTGTAAAAATGATGAAAAGTGCACAAATATCCCAAGTGATTCAAAAAAAATTGAACAGAAATATTCCACCAACATGATTAAAATTAAGTATTCATGAAATGATTATGCATAAAAATATCCTATGAGGTATAAAAATAATATAAATTTTTATATCAAGTTTTATGAGAAAATTATATAAGGAGAATAGGATAGAGTCAATTGTTCTAATTTTCAATCATCTCATTCATCTAAACAACCAATCTTGATCCAACAACTATAAACGAAACCATGATTATGTGTCACAAATGCTTCCTAGAAAACCATGTTCCATTATTGATTTTTTCCTTAGTTGAAAATATATTATCGTGATTCATTATAGTTGTGAAAGGATTTCCCTTTTATTTCTACCTAATACAATCATAACCAATATTGATACAAAATAGTGATGTTTTTCTAAACGTTATAATACCATTAGAAACCCTTAACAATGATATTATAAAATGGTTACTTCAAAAATATGAACCAAAACGATTGTATTTGTGAATATAATAAACCCATAAGTATTAATTCTTGAAAACCAGCTTCCGTTGATGTTTCCAAGGAATTATAGGGCTACATTGCAATGAATAGTTGATACTGAACACACTAAAAGTAATTGAAACTATAATATAATTGCATTAAAAAAATTTATTTATGAGATTTCTCATTCATATAAAAAATAATACTCTTAAATAATTTATTAATCCTTTTAAGTGTGGTTTTGGGAAGGGTAAAAATATAACCCCAACACAAAAAAATTGAATTTAGGATTACATAAACATGAATCAATCTCTCCACATATCATAATAATCAAGAGTACTAAGATTAAATAATAGATGTGATTTTATCCCTTAATTATAGATGGTCTAAAATAGAATGACTCATAGAAATGCGGGGGAATCCAAAATATTCAACAATGATATGCCCTTCAATAATGTCAGAGTTCCTCAAAATGGTCTTACTTAAATCGTGGAAATAATAAAGAAAATTTTGTTTCTTTCCAAACCAATGAATATAATATTAAAAAAAATACTATAATCAATAATTGAATTAAACCAAATATTTCAGAACATATTAAAAATTCAAAAATAACAAAATATTTTCAACAAACATAATATGTTAAATTTTGACATTATTAAATTTGTGATAAAATATTATTTTATTATGTTATATATTTTGAATTTAATTTTATAATGTAATTTTTTAATAATAATGAAAATAATGGGTTTAATAGGGTTTTATTAACATAAAAAAATCCTCATAAGTAAGTACCTACACATTTTACCATTAATTATTACAATATAATAAGATGAGGAGACACACGTCAAAATCCAGATAATAATTTTTAAGGGAAATATAAAGTTCTAGTTATCATTATATATAGAATCCATGACACAGAGTCATAAAACATCTAGAAATCAATCTTTATTGCACACCATTGGATAGTTTTATTCATAGTGTAATTCCTAACATGTTTTTTTTTCAAAATAATGTTATTTCAGAATTATTATTATTCAAAACAAAATCTCCTTATTCATCAACAATTATATTATGTACGAATTTTCAAATCATAGATAAAAGAAAATTTAAATACACATAAACATATAAAAAATAATAGATAGGTATGAAGTCGACTATGATTCTAAGCTAGCCACTATAGGGTTATGTGCACTGAATTTGGTATTGATCCCAATGGAATTGAAGGGTTTATATTTTTGTTAAAACCTCCTAAAATAATTTATCCAACCATGTACCATGTATTATTATGAAAATATAAAGTTAAAACATCATGACCTGGTGAACATTCCATTCCAAAATAAAACAACACATATTTGATGTAGTTGTTTGAAAAGGGTGAAGAAGGATTAAAAAACTATTTATTTTAAATAACCTTTAAATAATCAAATAGATCAAAATTAATACCTTGGATACGGAATTGGTACCCAATGATCTTAGTAAAGTGTTCTATATAAATATTTGATATATTTTAAATTCACATCACTTAATACATCAATATTTTTAATTATAAGATTTATTTTCTACGAATTATTGTTTTTTATTCAAAAAGAAGTTTGATTCAATATGAAAGACATTGTTTCAACCAATAAAAATTGGACTTTTTTTAATGAATATTTTATCATGATAAATAATTTTTTTATATAATTAACTATAGAAATATCTTTATTAGAGATATAGAAATAATTAAATCCAGTATGTAATTTTATTTGAGTTATATGAAACTCACTTTTAGTATTTTTTAATTTGTATAAATAATTAAAATACCCATAATTACATGTTAACTATTGAAATGGTCATTTTATCCTTATAAAAATTATAACACAATGGTTATTATAATTTATATGATAAATACATATGAATCATTATTATTAAAATAATGATATAGAAAAAGTTTCAAAAATATGTAATTAATTGTTTCTCATCAATGTCATAGTTAATAGACATTGGTATTAATGTTTAGTAATATCTTAAAAAGAGAATATAAATATAGTTGGTAAAATATATTTGGTAGAAAATAATTTATTAAATAGTTGTAAGTAATAATAATGAAATTAAATCTAAAAGGAAGATAATTGACAGAGAAATCCCCTTATAATAATAATAATTCATGACATGATAAAAAATGATTGATATTTTATTTAATATATATGTAAATCCTCAATAATGGTTGTAATGAAATTTATATGTAGAATTATGTTATAAAATGCATACATTTATTATAAATGTTGTTTAAAAAGAGATATAGAATGTCTAATATGATAGATTTTCGGATATATCCATTTACACATTCCTTGAGGTAAAGAATAAAATACCAATTAAAATAGAATTATTTATATCACTAAAAATAAGGAGAAAATTTAATATGGTTATTAATAGGATAGATAATTCAATCCATGTATTTTTTTATTATAAATTAAGAGCATGATCTAAATATAAGATCTTATGACAGAAATCCCTTTACTAATTTTGTATCCAGTTAAGTGAACATGAATAAATGATAAAATATAATTAGGAAATGAAAATTCCTTGATTTAAAATGGAAATTAAATAGGATAGTTTTGTGGAACAATATATATATATATATATATATATATATATATATATATATATCTGTGTGTGTGTGTGTGTGTGGTTGATAGAGAATAGAGTTCATATTTCAAGGATTCAAGAGAGAGACATGTTTCCCCTCATCAAATCTCATGTATTTATTCGTCACGGATAAACCTCTAGTATGGTGAACTTATATAATGTAAAAAAACTATTCTATAAATAATATAATATTTATTTTATATATTTTTAATCACGTATTTCTATTATTAATTTTTTACTAACAATTTTCTAGATATCTATGTTTCTTGTTCACTGTATGACATATTCATTTTAAGGTAATTTAAAAAACCATAATTTAAATTATTAAATTTATTATATAATAATAGTGACACTATTCCTATAGATTAAAATTACATATAATGGTATTTTTATATATTATTTATTATAAACTAACTATAAATGATGTTGGAGATAAATAATGAAAGGCAATATCATTGTTAGTAGTAAAAGTGAGTTTTACAGTTTCATCAAAGATGAGAGAGAGAAAATATAGACATATATAATAATTATCTTTTATAAACCTAAAATTAGTACAAAATTTTTAATATCATATTAACATATTTATTAATTAGTTTAGAATGGGATTTTAATGTAATAATAATTGGGTAAGATTAATAGATAAATTTGAAATATTTAATATAGATGTTACCAGTTATTTAAACCCTTCATTTTCGAAGTGCCTAAAACCCTGAGAACATTATTTGTGGTGGGGCATGAAAATATACAAGAATATGAGAGGGATTTAGAGGGGGAATTTGATTATTATATTAGCTATATGGATAGTTTTTTAATGTTGGTTTCTAAATGGATGTGATGGTTTATTTTTGTACAGGGTGGGGAGGGGCATTTTAAGAAAAAATAATGACTATAATATTATTCACGTGTCAAGACTGTAAATAGTGGTCTTATTGTAGAATATGAGTAATATTTAATTAAAAATATATATTTCCATGACATTTAAGACATTATAAATCTTAAATTTAATAGTTTTTATATTTTATATGTTATAGAAATAGAAGAACAAAAAATTGGTTTTATAATAGAAAAATAATATGTTGAAAATTCAGAGACTATGACTAGGGAATAAAAATTAAATTTCATAAATAGATTATAATCTTATTAAAAACAGTTGGGTCAGGAAAAATACTTTAGGAATCCTTAGGTAATTACTAAATTAAAATTATCTCACAAAAAAAATTCATATTCAAAAGATAAATTTCACTCTAAATGTCATGGTATTCAAAAAAATAACTATAAATAACATTTTTCTAATTTTAACTATTTGATTAAATATTTTTTATATATTTTATCAAATATAAATAATAATTTACGTAAAAATAAATATTTAAATTTATTATAAAATAATATTTTAAAATTTAAATTGATAAAACAATTTAATAAAAATAATTACTTTGTATTAGATATAAGAATTAATTCAACACCCTTATTATATTAAATGTTAATTTTTAATATTTTGATATTCATACACTAGTATTTATTTAAATATATAATACTTTACAGTTTTACACATTACATTCATATAATTATTCCACTAGTAATGTTAACATTCTAATGGCTTGGATAATATTCTAACAATAATATTTCTAATGGAAATGGTATAAAATCATTTATCTACCATATATATATATCATTAATTTGATAAACATCACAGGATTAGTTTTCTCTGAAGGTTATCTATATTTAATTCAAAAAATTTATACTATATTTAAACTAATATTTTGTCATGTTATAGTTTTTTTTACTTCTTATAATTTATGAGTGAGCATGACACATTGAATTTAAAATATTAGTTATGATATTTACTTTTATTTATTATCCTGTTTTACTAGTATTAGACTTATTAAATTTATTTATTCTAAATTTTTTATTCTCTATTTTAAATTGATTGAATAATATTTATTTTATAACATATATCATGTAATTTTTTCTACTAAATATAATTATAAACTAGTTTCGCGGAGAAACAATTAATTTAATCAATAGGTAAATATAATTAAGATAAAATTAAATAATAAAAAACTTTTCAGTTATTAACATTAAAAAATTGAAATAAATTTGATAAATATAGTTTTTAATGTGAAAATTTGATATATATATATATAATGGTATGTAATATTTTTGGTTGAGATGATCAAGACCATCATTTATTGAACAAAAGAATATACATGAAATTAAAATTTTAAAACATAATAGTTTCCCAAAATATGTTGATAACTATTCTCATCCATTAATCAACTTGCATATGGTATAATAAATTATCTTTATATAAAATGTTAGTAATATCATGTAAAAATCCATGTATATGTTTGGAATATCTAATTCAAATTAATTATAAATTTTTAATGATTTAAGATAATAAGATGTATAACCACCCATCATTATGAATGTTTGTATATGAAAAGGAAAATACATTCCAAATGAAACTGAGAACAAAACTAAGTAATAAATTGATATTTTTTAAATAAACCATACCCTTATACAAGAAGATGTAAACAAAAATGCAATACATATTTTGAATGAATCTGAGGTACCCAAAGCAAGAAACAAATTTCACACTGGCTAAACCTATAAAATAAAAAACATGATAACAAAATATGCATAATTCATCTGTGAACAATTTTATAAACCCCCAAAAACATTTAAATACATATCATAATAAAAAAACACAAGTCATCTCTAGGTGGAGAATTGAAAATCATAAAAAACTACTATACACCAATATACAATTAACCTGAAGAATAAATTTCATAACCATTCAAACATCTATCTGTGATTTAAAACCAATACGCAGATATATAAGATAATATTCATATTTCAAATCATACTTACCATGATAATTTATAATTAATTTAACATATACTAATGCCTTTTAGAATATACCAACACACACACACAGACACATATATGATGAATTGTTAGGGAACTAAATTATGTTTCATATTCGCAGAAAAAAATACCATTTCAATGGGGAGAAAATTTTATATTTTTTCCATTAACTGAAAAGGTAATGTTATTCAATAAATAAATAAATAATATAGAAAAAATGAGATATGAAATGAATAAAGAACAAGGAACCGACATCTAGTTGACTAAAGAATCAATCAATAAATCAAAATTAGTCATTCCCCAAAAACCTTGACTAAATGATTAAAAAAAAGAAGCTCCCTTTAGTGGTATAAAATGATATTATACCATGAAATTTAGTATCTATAAACAAGTTATATCAACTAGAAAATATAATGAAAAATTTTCATTTTTTTATGAAAAATCATAGTAAAGTAGTGAGGTGAGGTCTGTTGTCAGTCTATATCTCATGAGTGAAGTATATTTATGTATTTTTTAGAGATGTACATTAATATTACATCATAAAATACTTTTCATTGTGAGTATGATGAATCAAAACATTAATAATAGATAACTAAAAGGTTATGATCTCCGAGTTGCAATTACAACTCACCTGAATCCCCTATCAAATAATGGTGTTACATCCCCTAGATGAAAAATTAATGTATCAAGATACCCTATTTATTTATGGGTTATATAATAAAATAGATAAATGGAGGTATCTGAAATCTTTATATATGCATTTTTTATCTTTAAAAACACTACTTCATAATAGTTGTGTAATTTTAAAACAATTTTAATTAGGAAATTTATATAGCTAACTTGATCACATTAGGAATTTCCCCACATTAAAAAATATTCAAACTTCTTAATTAATCCCAAATAAGAAATCTACACTATTATGACACATATTTTAGTCAATCAATGTAACAATAATTTTTTAGAAAACACACACTTTCTAAATCAAATTTTCATATCATTTATAAGGATTCTCATAATTTTACAAATACCCATCACAGTGTAACCACTCCCATTTAATAACATTTAAAATACAATACAATGAAGTGAAATAATTATCAAATATATTTATGGTAAAACCAAATAATTATACGGGGTTTATCATAAAGGGAAAATAATAAACACCTAATTTTTAAAGAATATATAATCCCTCCATAAAATGGGCACAAAAATTCTAAAACAAATTAGACAAACAATAATATAAAAAATAAATTGGCTAAAAATAATTTTTTTAGATATATTATGAATTTTTAATATTTTAGAAACTGTACTAAACTCATAAAAAAATAAAATGGAATATTTTTCCCAAAATGTCTAAATGAGAAAAATCTATCAAAAATAAAATTTTCATTGTTAAAATTTTATATATCAGCGATAGTATTTGAAAAACCCATTAACATAGGATTATTTGCAAAAAAATATTTTTCATTACAATATTCAATCATAATACAAAAACATTAAAAACAAATATATTTTATTTTAAATTAACACCCAAATATTGAAAAACTAGGTTTGAAAATATTGTTTTATTCAATTCTAAAAACTAAATAAATAATGAAATCATTGAAAACTAAATTTAAATTTTCCTATAAAATTGAAAACAAACCACAAAATAATCCTTTTAAAATAACTCATTTTTCATTAATTCTACCTTCAATGTTATACTATTAAATAATATCTAAAAAACTCTTAAAAATTGTTAATTTGTGATGATAAATTACCAAAACAATTAATCACACCAATCCCACAATGTTGATTTCTATCATTGAAAAAGTTTACTAATAACCATTTGAACCATTTTTCTATAGCTATACAATCAAAGTATAAATTAATGTTATTTTAATAATTGAAAATTATATTGAATTTGAACATTGTACAACAAGCCTCAATACAAAAAATCAATACACTGTAAATCATGTACATGATCTTTTCAGGTGCAGGGAAATGTTTTAAATTTTTAAACTTTTGTTTTGGTTTCCACTAACCCATAAATTGGGTTTATAGAATCACATAAAAATAAGGTTTTAGGTAATACACCATAATTAATTGCAAAATGATATCAATAGTGAAAAGATTATCGATAAAATATTAAATCAAATGAAAATATACTAATAAAAAATCAATAATTATTGGTCACACTAAAAATAGTTTTTCACACTTTTAAAATCTTAATATAAATTAATAAACTAATTTAAATTCATTTTTTCCAAATATCTTGATAATAATGGTTTAAATACACCCATTAATAAAAATAATTATTTAGTTATGTCTAAGACATATAATAAATTATAATAACCTAAGCATATGAAATGAAATTAAAATCATTATATAATGTATTGTAGAGAAATAAAGAATGCTTTATCAAATTATAGAAAAGGAAACTCACCTAGATTAAACAAAAGAGCACGAATCATTTCATGTAAACTAGTATTTCTAATTCTTAACATCTCTAGTAACATATGGATTTCTATAATTGTATTGATTAATAATTTTTATAGATAAAATTTTGAGTCTGGACTATACTACCATCATACATAAAAACCACTCCACTGACTCAATATAACTAAATTAATACCAATTATAACACATCCTAACCAAATTGTATATACTCAATATAAACCAAAAAGTTGTAATTGAATGTTTCTTGGCCCTAAGTTTCCTTTCATATCCAATAAATCTAAAAAATGAACTCAAAGGAATAAAATATATCATTTTTGAATGGTTTATGAAATTAATTACAAGAAACAATATTGTGTAAATAAAATTCACCATTAGAAGAAGGATGTAACTATTTTCAAGATATACATACAAATATACAATAATAAAAAAAATATAAATTAAATCACATAATAATTTAGTATAAATAATACCTCCTCTACCTGACTCCACTAACAATGGTTCACTACCAAATGAAGACGTCATCACACAAACTATATACTTGAAACTCAAACCAACCATGGAAACACATGAATATAAAACATGATGTATATTCAAGTGGTGAATATAACAACATAGTAGTGTTTTTCTAATAATATTTTATTCAACCCAACTATAGGAAAACTCTCTAGCTCATATATGCCTTATGAAATATGGAACACCATATTTTAATACAATTTATTTCATAATTTATTATATAATATTAAACCTAACATAATTCATAAATATAGTGATTACTAGACTTTTTTGTATATTAGAAACATATAATAATATCAAGAAATAATAATAATGTGAAATTAACAAAAAAATCATTATATTTCTCCAAAAATTCTGTTGTTCTTCTAAAACTAGATTGGATAACCTAGGGAAGAACATAAAATCAGGTGACAAATAAAGCTCAGTAAGGGAGTAAATGAAAAAAAATGTAAAGAAATAAATTCAAGAAAATAGGCATATAAGGTAACATATGAGGGAATATAATATGAATATTGAAAAATGAGGCATGATATAACATGATATCTTGAAGGAAACATTAGAATGTGGAAACAACAAAAAAAATATGAAATTATAAACATAAGTAATGGATAATCACAAATACATAATAATATAGTGTTTTGGGATAATATACTATGAAAAATATATGTAATATCATTATATTACAACATTACCCAATGAATTGGATGGCTATATAGTTTTGGGCCCTCTTGTCACTTTCATATCATGCACATGCATAATTATACAACATAGATAAAAAACATAACGATATATGTCATAAATTTTATCCCCAGGAATGAATAGTGCATATTAAATAATTTTAAATTTGAAATAAATCCATAACTAGGAAAAAATAGGTAATTGACCTTGATTGAATATGGATATGGGAATTAATTATATAAATGTTCATCTTGGAAAATCAGAGGATAATTTCGGCCAAAAATACAGGTCTAAATAATTTTTTATAGAAGGGATGCATGAGAGAGAACGAGGTCAATAATAAAATGGGAATAATAATGAAAATTACAGGGATTTATAAAAATATATCCCTAACAATAAAGATAGAATTAAAACAGAATGTCAGAAATAAAAGTTATTTGACAAAGAGTATAAGGAGTGAATTCCTTACATAGACATAGTTTAGGACTTAAGTAATGATTTCAATGAGATGACATTAATTATCACAAATTTTTTAAAATTAAATTGGATAGTAATGTTATATATATAATGGAATTAAAAAAATAAAAAATAACATTCAAAAGGCTAAATATATTAAGGTTCTTGAATGGAAAAGATGAGAGAGAAATCCATAACCTTGAGAGGGTGCTTCTTAAATCCATGGGTGATTTTTAATGGCATGGGGGATCTGAGGGAGGGATATAGAGAGGGAATGCTAGATTACGTTGATGATATAATGGTTTTTAGTGAAGACAAATGGGGCTCTCGATGGGATTATATATAAAAAGAGAGGGAATTGTTTTTACTATTTTCTATACATTTGTTTTGGAGTATACAAGTTTAAATAATCAAAACCACAAACCATAACATAGTTTTTTATATGGTTTTAAAAATAAGAGTGGGTTTAATAGTTATATCTAGATAATAAAACAAATCATTGAAATAATATTATTGGTGATATGGATGTGAGTCACGTTCCTAAACAATTGATTTTAAAATGTTAAAATATAATATAAATTTTGGAGTATTAATTATGGGTTTATAAAATGAATAAAATTATTTGAAAACCACATTATAAACTATGTGAAATATATATTTTTATGTGGATATAATTATGATATATATTACATCTATTTAGGGTCATTATGATGTCATCAAACATACCATATATTTATAATATATGTAATTTTTACCCAAAAATTTGACATTGTTAATTTTTTTTAAAAATTTACCAATAGATAATTTCAATATGATGATATAAAAAATAATATTAATATTTTAAAATTATTCTAAAAATATGATTATTTATTATTTTCAATTGAAATTTTTCATTTATTTTAAATACTGGTTTTTGGACTTTTAATAATTATTTGAACCTCATAAAAATTTCACTTGACATTGTAAAATTATAATATCAATTATATATATGAAATATTATTTATTAATAAATGTTTATTATAATATAATTAATTTATAATATTATTTAATTTCTAAAAAAGAGTGTCTTTATTTAAAAAATATATTTTCCAAAAAAAACCTTTTCTCTTTTACCCCATGAAAATATAATTTTTATAGAACTCATAATATGATCATTAAAAATAATAATAAATATTATCATTTTTTCATTCGAATTAAAAATATAAAAAAAATATTTTTAGGGTCCTTATATATATATATATCATTATTACAATAGTTAACTACTTAATGGTATGGTGGGCTATGGTGATATTTTCATTTGGTGGTTCGACATACAGAGCATGGCCCATAATCTCAATGATCTTGATCTTCTCCCATAAAATATCTCACACATGATTTAGTTGTTTAATATTGGATTGGGATTTGTTTAGGGAATATAATAGTGACTATATCTCTATAAAACTCTCCAATAAATTGGCTTCACTGTGTATGATTCTACTAGTCAAGGAAATCAATCCTTTCTTTAGTTTGAGTTGTACATTTTCATAACCATATATAATAATAATAATAATAATAATAATAATCGACACTATAAAATGGAAACCATATTAAAAGATATGATGCTCAATGGTATTTTATATATGATATGATATAACATTTAATATCCCAAAATAACTAATGTAGTGAATTCATTTTCAATAACTACCTTATTTAATAAGGATATTATTCCTTGAAAAGGGAATTTCATTTAGAAATGCTTGGGGCATTACATTTGTTCAGCCATTAGAAAATTTCTCAAGAATATTTTATTTAATAAACTAATATAGATGAGGTGATTTATATTTCTTCACCTCTTAACATCCCCATAAACCTACATCAAACATGTTATTTCACCAGAATAATTTTACTATGAGAGTTATATTGTTTCATATAACTTTTACTCAAGGATCTACGATATTATCCAGTTACTCCTAATATGAAATATTATTGTCTAATGGTACCTCCTATGGATTCAACACATGTGAGGGGCATGGTATATACTTCCCTTTTTGGGATATATGGAACAAATCAAGTACATGAGATATATTAGGTGGGAGTGATAGTCAATAAGAAACCATTAGAATGAAATAAAGAATATAAAAGGGGATGATGTATATAGGAGTAAGACTTCAACTCCTCCCAAACCTCAGAACATTCTTTTATAGTGATATATTATAGAACAGATTATCCATGACCTCAAAATATATGTTTCATTGAATACTGTGTACATATTTTTTTTATTATCTATGTGTGTATTTCACATTATGTTGAACGATTTGAACGTTCCCTTTTATTTCATGGTTACTTTTATGTCCAAAATACTTCCTCTCTCAAAATTATACTGATCATGTTGGATGGTGACACCTATTTCCATATAAAGACTCATAAAGGTCCATTTCAATAATAAAATGGAAAAAATTGTTTTATAGGAACTCCAATATGGGAATGTGTTTGTCCCAACATCATTGGAGATCCATTGATCATGATCTCAACATATCCTTAAGGGTATAAATAGTTCTTTCAAAATGACAATCCATTTGAGGGTGATGAGTAATGGAAAATGTTAGTTATATATCAAAGGATTTTTGATGTCTTCTATAAAACATCATGATAAATTTTAGATCATGATCATATTAAATATATAGTGAAACTCCATGTTGTATTACCAATTCCATTATTTATATCTCGGTGAGTGGGTAAATAGATAAATCTACCTTGATTGTAATGAAATGCTCGAAATTTTATTGTGATCAACTACCACCAAGATAATATTTTTCATGAACCATCCTAGGTACCATGGTAACCTGAAAACCGAGCCAGTCTAGACATGGCCTGAAGGGTATTCCGGTTCTCCAAGGGCTGGTGAATAGCACCTAGGATCATAAAAAATGAATGTGTGAATGAATTTTCCACTAAAAACCATGAATCAAGATAAAAATAAGTTTGAATACTGTAATAAATCCAATGGGAGATATCTAGTAGGCGTAAAATAGGTATGAAAACCTAAATTAATATAGTAAAGTATCAGTAAAACCAGAATAAAATATTCCCGTGTCCGAATTGACCCAAATACCAATTTATATGGATCTTTACCAAGAACCCCAAACTAGATATGCTTTACCATCACACATTCATAGAAGGAGTAAAATATAAAAACACCATTAGGAATTGGTATGTAGTGTGCGAAAATCCCAATATTTTCTCAACAAGGATTCCTTAACAAGATAACAATTTAAAATTGACCAAATAAAAATTGTTCCAATTTTAAAATAAACACCTTTTAAATTTCAAGTGAATATTACAACAAATTATTCTTTACTTTTCAAATGATGGAAATACATTTCAAGGGATGTAATAATTTTATCAAATGAATCTTTTAACCAATAGATTAAAGAATAACTTTTATATAAAAATAATTTATATAAATTATTTTCCTTGTAAAACAATTTACAGTAATAGAATACATTTATATCTCATATATAAACAAGAGTGAAACTTGGGAATCTACCAAGATGTACAAAGGTTCCATGTTATTGGATCCTCACACAATTATTTGATAAACCATAATTTTTCACATGTCCCTTAGCAATGGAATGATATGACTCATCCATGTCCTAATGGGGTGTAATATTTTCTAACCAATATTTTATAATTATTGCAAAGCATCATTACATTTCTATGGAAATTCCAACTGAGATTTTTTTCCAATAACTCAATAAATATCTAATATTTAATGTTCCCTAGATCAATTCATTTATAGAATATTTATTTCAATCAACAATAAAATTAAATTATGTTCCATCCCACAATTTCCAAAATGAATATTTCCATTGAAAAAGTTATTTTTAATCCAAACATGAATTTTCAAAAAGGTAAAACCCAATGAATTATATCAAAATACTTTTAATTCATTTTTAATATAATGATATCAGAAATAAATTGAATAATTCAAATTTACATTATAGTTTTTTAATTATATGCATCAATTTAATTTTTAAAATTTTCATTAATTTTACAATGAACTGCAATTAAATTGAATTGGAGTTTTTCTTAATTTTCCCTCACATCATTTAAAAATAGGAATTAATCAATTTAAATTTCATAAATTTCCATAAAGTCACCCAAATAAAATAAAATTGGTGGTTTTCCAATTAAATTTCCAAAAACTATTTTTAATACCCGAATTCATTGGAATTGGTATTTTTCCAAAAAAAAAATGAATGAAATTTCATTAAAATCCAAAAATTTCAGTTAATTCAAACAATTGGAATTAAATAAAGAAAATTTGGGTTGGCCCAAATTTTTAATCGTAAGAGAACCACCTACCTAGGGATCCATGGATCTCGTATTGCCACACCCTAATCGGGATTTTAAAATGATGAAAAGTGATCAAAGAATCTTGGAAACTAGGATCAAGAAAATGTTGAATATCCGAAACAAAGAGGATATTAGATCTATTTAACTATATGGGGATCCATGGAATACTATGGAGGGGATGATAGATCATAAGGATATGGATATGGGTGAGGGGACTAACCAAGAGATAATATAATGGCATATCTCAAACTTCTAATTGCTTTTTCGAGGGATCAATGGGGACTAGAACTACTAGTGGGAAGCTCACATGGAAGAATAACTTGTCTAAGTTCGTGCTTGGTATGTGAATAATGTAAAATGGGATATTCATGATTTTTATGTTTTATTTTTGGATTAAAGAAATATCTTTCCACTACACCATTTTCATTATTTAGAGGTATGTCTTAAACTATGTTTTACTAAAATTCTAAAACAATTGACTTATTTGCCTGAGTTTTTTTGCAAAATTCAACTAAATTTTATGTTTTTATAAAAAAACACATTATTCCACCCCAAACCCTTCTCCCTCCCTCGAGCTCTACATTGTCCCCAACCCCAAACCCTTGCATGTAGGGGATCTTTAGCCCTCCACCATGCCCCACCTTCTCCCCAAGCTCCCCTTCCCCCTAAACCATGAACCATATAACACCACCATCGTTTGAACTCCCGAGACCACTAATAAGCTCCACTCTTGTCCCTAGAGCTCCCCTTCCCCGCTGACCCCAAAACCATACACCACTATGCTTTCCTCCTCCTTGGTAATCAATAATCTCGTAATCCCTCTAATATTGTACCCCCTAATACTTTTCTGGCACTCAGGTTACTACCTTGTACCCCCCAATCCATTACTAGTATTGCATTCATATTACCCCTCCCCTCCTATCATTAGAGATTTCATGCTCACCCAAACACTCTCCATGTAATTTCCTTCAATCAATCCCACACCCAAGTTGAGGTCATATAGGTTCAATTTCATTATTTATCAAAATTTTGACATTATGTCATTGGATTTGTAGATATATGTAGTTTATTGTTAACTAATGTGACACTAATTGTGGTATTACTATTTTATATTTGATTTTTTGGATTTTCAATCAAGAATAATATTTACTCATTGTATTATTTTTGGTTTTCTATTTATTTTTGTTTCATATATGAGGTGAAATCATGTTACAATTATTTTGTATACCCTTGTAATTTAATTTCAACTTTTGATGTTTGGGGGTTGAAACTATGGTTATATTCCTTGAGGTCTATACTAAAAAAGGGTATTGGATGGGATAATAGTCATGAAAATATGATATTTCAGGATTGGAAATTCATAGTATAAAAAGTTGTGGACAACTAATTTATAATAAACAATCAACTTACTAATGTAGTCGAGGAATGAAATAATTTTCTAATAATATGTAACGATATATCCCTATCATCATAGTGGGTTTAACTAATAAGATTTGGGTATCATGCATTAATAATGATACTTCCCACTAAGATTCATATATTCATATGGTGTTATATTTCATATGCATTAGTAGATTATGACATGATTTTTTCAAGAAATTTATGGGACTACATATAGATGAAAACAATTGTTTCTAATGAATAGTTTCATTAACATAGTAATATGATTTTTGATGTGTACTAAATCCCTATTTATTTATTTTATCCCTTAAATGTGATTTATAGATTACGTGAACATGGAGATGGTGTGGAACGTGATGATAAACCAGTGACATCTTTAACTCGAAATAAGTAACTATTATTCAGAATCCAATCTATTTTAAAAAATAGTTAATAATTTTAGAGTTATAACAAAAATCATAATAATATTTTTTCTTCATTACCATTTTAGTGGTAGTTGATATATATATAATTTAGAGGAACCATTAAAATTATATAATAATTTTTTTCATCATCACATTGAGAGTTTTCATGAAATTTCGTACCATCACATAAATTACAGTATTTTGAGTTATTTTTCATAATTAATATTATTAGATAAGAACAATTCTAAAAGGTGAACTATTATTGTTTTGGTTAATTTTAAAACATAATAATGAATTTTGTTTTTTTCATGTTAATGTACATAGTAAGAGTATTATGTCTTTTATAATGATATTACAATAAATAAAATATAACAATGTTATAATGGACAAATTAATTTTATTTTTATGCTATTTCATATTATAACAATTATTAGATTTTTGGCCATTAGATCATTTATAAATATATAATATCAGTTTTCAGATTTAAATCTGTGATTTAATTATGAATGATGGTTTGAAATAAAAATACATTTTGGAAGATATTTAATCCCAAAGAATCTACACATGGAATATGACTACAGATGATATGTCATAATTTTTTTTTATCACAAGTTAAAAATTATTGATATTTCATCAGATTTAATTAGAACATCATGTTTTTTTATTAACCAAGTTTATTGGGATTTTTTGTTGATTTATTAAATTAAATTAAATTTAAATGAAATGATCGGTGAAATTTTATCAATTATTTGTTATATATGGTAACATATTTTTTACTAATGTTAATGTGATCAAATTTTTTACACCATATTTTTAAAATAATGAGTCGTTTAAATTAAAGAATATCATTTGATGAGTTTTTAATATTAAATCTAAATTTAATATAATTTTAAAAAATTAGATTATCATGGATTTTATATAATATATTTCTTGTTTATATACATGATAAAATATTTAATTTGTACTATTTCAATGATCTATGGGTGAAATAATTTTTAAAAGGAAACCTCTGATTGATATGAAATATAAAATTTTATAGTTTTTAGTATATTATCATAATATTGTCATTTTTTCAAACTGGTTTTAATAGGTTGTTATGAAAACATATTCTTCTAATTATTTTACAGCTTTTACCTTTTAATGATTTCAAATATTCTATTTTAGTATTTATTTTTTATTATGAGTTTTTAGTTAGGGAGATTTGGACTATGGTGTGATTTTTTACATAAATTATTTTTCTAAAGTATGTTTTACCAAAAAACCAAACCCAATATAATAATAAATTTTTTATTATAATTGTTTTTTGAGGACTTAATATAGTATTTCCCAATCTTGGGAAACTACTCACAATCTAACACACCTTTATATTGGCATCAATTATCTATTCAATCAATGAATTCACATTTTAATTAAATCTTTAATCTATTTTACTGCAACTAATTACACTTTTCCATATTTTACCATTAACTCATTTCCTACATAGTAATACTTATGTGTTTTACATTTTTAATAACATGTATGAACATTGTGATATATATGGATAAAATATGGACCAGGTTACCAAAAGCACATATATGTATGCTAATGTTTTGCAGGATATTTTTTCATTTATCAATTTCCAATCGATCCATTTATTGGAGAATTATAATTCCACATCATAAATTTAAATTTAAAATATCTATTAAAAGATGTGTTGTTTTTTAAAACATGATACTGAACCAATTCCATTCCCAATATTTGTGTTGGATTTGGCATGATGAATTATATGTTATAGAAAGTTTGAGCACTAATTTCAATCAATAGAATGATCTCCCAACATTGTTGAAAATGGAAAATGAAATGAAAAACCTTATAAATGATGCATTAGGCATTACAAGATACCAATAACTTTATCAAGTCATATCAGAACAATTGATTAAAGGCTCTATAGATAACAACTTGAAAAGTGGTGTTTTGGAGACTAAATGAAAACCCGATCAAGATTGTAACATATAATTCAATCCTCATCCTAATTTTGTGTAGACTAATGTATGAGAAAACTTCACTGAATAGAAATATTTGTAACATGGTTTAGATGATGATGTAAATAAAGAGTATTATATTGGATGATTGAAATATTCAAAAAATTATATTCTGCTTATGTTTTAACATATCAAATGACTGTATGGAATTAAAATTAATGTGATGTCCATTTTATTGGAATAAGTTCATGGTAAATCTTCTGAAGAAAAGATCCATAAGTATTTTTATGATATGGAATTTTTTTTACATTCTTGGTTTGAATTATAATAAAATACATTCATGTCCAAATGACTATGTGTTTTATTTGGAAAAGGATTCAAGAAGACATGATTTGAAACAAATGGTCATCCTCTAGATGGAAATCAATGACTGATGTTGGACCTTTGAATCAACAAAATACTACAATGAAGAATAAAATGAGCACACATACAAAGGTTTTTCATTACATTCCTTCAAATCCTCATTTGAAAATATTATTCATGGAATCAATAACCACTGAGCACGTGAATTTCCATTCTATAGAAAATAAAAATTATTGGATAATGCGACATCCAATATATTCACAATAAAAAAACACATTTGATTCTTTACATTTATATTTCTCATCTGATCCAAGGTAAGTTTGATTTGGATTGGTAACGAATGGATTCAACCCATTTGGAAATTTTATCATCAGTTATATCATTTGGCTAGTTTTTTGATATCTTATAATATCCCTACGTGTATGTGTATGAAACAAATATATTTTATCATTTCAATTATTATTCACAAAAATATTCCTAGAAATGATATTGATGTATACTTTCGGCCTCTAATTTAATAAATAAAGGAGTTATTGAGAGAAGTGTTGAAACATATGATACATATTCTAGAACAATGTTCAAAATTAATGATTCTCTAATTTAAACCATTAGTGACTTCATTGGAATTGGTAATAGAGAAAGTTGGAGCCCTTAAATGTGTTTGGATTTTCCTATTTGAAACTATTATTTTGAGCATGAATGATTATCTCATTGTAAAATATGGATCTTCTAGGGTCATCGATGATTTCTCAATCCATCTCATAGATTTCGATTGGAAAAGTCAAAATTCAATGGTTCTATTGATCATAGACCACGTTTAATGTTGTTGATAGGACCTAAAATATTGGATCATCTTGGAAAAGTTGAAATAGAATTTAGGAAGGTGTATCATTTGAATGATAGTGGGGAATGAGTTTGAATTGCATCATCAAGTGAAATAGGTATAAAACAATAGAAGATAAATGAATTTTATTCAAACATTAATATTAAAAATTTAATTTTTGGCGACTAAATCTTGATGGCCTTTATATTGAAAATATATTTCTTAGAAAATTTAATCTTCAAATTAATTAATGAGGATGAAAAATTAATGAACAGTCTCAATTCTCAAAAAGACATAAAAATTTAACATAAAGAATGATCTTTTGCCAATTTAGAATGGAATGTTTTCTCTAGAAAGTTTTTCAATGAAAAATACAGATAATGATACATTCAATTGAATTTAAAACATTGGATGATATTTTATTGGTATTCAAGTAACATCTCATGGTTTGTTGACTTAATGTATCATATGTTACATAGATTGAAAATTTATGATTCACATATTTTTTTACATTCATTGCTAAAATTGGAAATGAATATATTATTACCTAAACACAATACTACTATTGTACTAAATTTATTCACATTCATTAGAAAAATATTTTAGAAAAATATAAAACCATTTGAGCTTGAAATATTTTAGGTGAGATTTTTTTAACACTTTTGGCAATGGATATGTTCTTTTCTCCATAATTTTTTTGTTGTCATGATTCATTTAACTTTGCATTTAGTTGAGGAAGCTAAATTATGAGGCCCCGTACATTATCTAATAATGGTTACTATTCATAGGTATTTTATTTATATATTTTTTATTTATGTAAAAAAATTTTGACCGTAAATAAAAATACAATTATGGTTTTTTTATTTTTTTCACTAAAATATGTGGCATTTAAAATCATACGTAAGAAATAAATCTCAACTAGAATGATATTTTTCTAAAGGATATTTGGATGTGTAGTGTCATAACATATTTTATCGATACTTGGAAAATATTGAGACAATATTAAATCGAGTTGGATGTGTTGATGACACATCAACTCAATCTCAACTGCATGGTAAATCATAAATATTTTCTTCTATTAGCTGATTAGTTGGGGGTACCTCAAATTTTTCCTTGATAGACATGAAATTATCAAATGTACAAAAATATGTTCTATTGAATTATGAAATTGAAAATATATTTATTGAAGAGTTAAAGATACAAGAAAATAAATGAATGTGAGGTTGGATATGAAATGAGAATGATACAATGAAAGCTATTAATAAATATGTTATAGAATGGTTTTCAAAAAGTGTATGCTCAAAAATATTGAAATCAATATGGATATCAGGTTGAAAAATATGTTTCATAAATCTAATAATGTATATTATGTTTTTTAGATCATGAATATGTTTATTCAAGATGAGATATCAAAATACATGATGTTTCTTGATTAACGACCTCAAAAATATACGACAAAGTACGATTCTTTCAATGTTAATGGATTTAAATTTCATACAGCTGACTGAGAGAGGGTTTGAAAACATAGAATAGTTGTATATTATCATTTTTTAAAGTGTGATACAATGGAAAGTGGTCTAATATTATTGAATTAATATACCACATGAAATTTTCAATTGTTTTATTCAAATAAAATTTAGTTGATATTATCAGGGGTGTTAAAAGTTATTCCTTACAATTTACTTCTCAAAAATATCTCACATGAGGGATATCATTGAAAATGAATTACACGATCCATGTGTATTATCATCGAAAGTGAAAATTTTTTATTATGTGGAAGATGTCATGGATTAATGGTGAAGTGTAGTTTCTCACATAAAACAATGAGACTTGTATGATATGGGGGTTGAAGTGGATGAATTTACCACTAACATTGAATTCTATCATTGGAAAGAATAAAACATACTTATCCATCATGATATCGAAAATATTTGTCTGTTAAGGGTGGAGTATGTAGACAATGTAATTATGGAGTAGGCAAACGACATGATTGACGAAAAAATGACTCTATGAATAGTAATCAATTCATTTATAAACCATTTATGTTAATTTTGTAGTCATTCATTATCATAGCTATGTATATTGTTTTGGTCAGTACGGTGAATCATTTATCATTTTTTTATTTCTTTTTGCGTATATTTTTTGAATGATTAGTTATGATGTTAATTTTATTTGATTAAATTATGAAGTGTTTTACTGATCATAGTTGAATCTCTTTTAATGTTCCCTCAACGATACTGAAAGATGATAATATATCCATATCCTTCCTATAGAATCATAGACACCCTTGAATTTTCCCCTACACCACTTCCCACACCCTATATTTAATAATCTTCTGTAACACCCTCAGCCAGTGTCCCATCAATAGATCAACCAACGTCTATCCATTCAATAGCTTCAATATTGGGGGAGCAGGTTGTCACTCCTATTCCGTTGTGGGGATAGTGACGAATGTAAATTAACAATACAAATCATAACATGAATAATGTTATTTAACTTTTTGATACTACAAATTTTTTATTCATAAAATATGGAAACAATTCTACTATAAAGAGGGATATGAAAAGTTTAGATGTCTTGAAACTGAACAGAATAAAAGTAGTTTCCCCATTGGACTCCTACGGGGTCTCTACTAATGACACTGTAGGATTATTTGGATAGATTCTCAGCCATTCAGTGGTATATCTGGTTACCATTTTGATTACACATTCTGATTGGAGGCATATGCCTCCAGCATGGAAAATTGACTTCTTTGATTCACATATAAAGTTAATTTTAATACATTATGGTGTAATTGAATGTAATTATGTTATTAAATTCTAATACTTTAAAAATGAATCTCATTGTAAATTTTTTTCACTATCACATTGCAGATCATATGGAAGAACAGTGAACATTGAAAATTTTGGCTAAGAAATAGAATCATTTTAAATTTAGATTTTGGAAAGAATTTGATGATACATCATTGAGAACCTAAAAACAATATGATAAGGTACCCAATGGGTTACCTATAGAGAAGAAGAATGTTTTTTATATTAATTTTTTTAATAAGAACATTTTATTTAAATATATATTATTATATTAGTCTAATATTATATTTAGAAATTCATATGATAAGAATATGACATTTCATACATTACTATTAAATTTCGTGTTATATATTTAATGATGTTTCAAGGAAGAATGCATTGAGATAAGAAATGTAAATAACCCCTCACACTATCAGGTAAAATTGTTTTTATAGAAATCGATTGATATTGGAAATATTTTTATTAGATGAAATATTTATAAGATAATATTATTTGTTTCATAGATTAATCATTCGATTTATCTTTGCTTAATATAGTCATATAATTTAGTGAACATAACCTCCCAAATAGAACTGTGGTTGGATGTTCATAAAAAATATGATGGTTGTTATGTTAATGATCTTACCAAGGAAGTTGGGGTATGAATTCATTTTTCTTTATAATAAATTATTTTCTGTTTTCACTACGTTAATATATATTTCATAAAATATAAATGATATTTTTTTGATGGTAAAAATTAAATAACTATGGGATGCAAATCCCACACAGTCCATCGCAATCTCTCATGATTTTATATTTCGTAAAGTACTTGGGAAGGAGCATCCTATTCAAGGGAAAAGTATGGGTTTGGGACTATTAACATCTAGGTTCTTTGGTATGCCATCGAGGATTATAGCTACATCTACTCCTAGTTTGATTCACTCTATACTTTGAGATTCTAAAAGAGAGATTTATTTCATGATTAACATTATTATATAATATGGGGATCAGATATAATTTTGGTAGATATTGTTGGTTGATGTATATCACAAGATGGCTGAATCTGTCCCAGGTGAAATTTCATTGATGGCCAGTGGAACTCTGGTAAATCAGAGAACATTAAAATCCTTTAGTTAAAAATATTTTATTTTTTTGATATTTAAATATCAAAATAAAAAATTTCTTAATTTTCAATATAATTTTATTATATGTGCCAATATCTGGATGTAGAGATGGATATGGAGAGGGAGACAAGCAGTGTTCATCATCGGGTAGTGATTTGTTCTCTCTTTGAACTCTTGGAAAAACATTAAAACAATAATTTCCTCATAAACTTGTAATTTTCATCTTTTGTTATAGAGAATTAGTGGTAAAAAATAATTTGGTTCCCATTAATAGTGAAAATTAAATTTCTAGATAGATTGTTTATATTTTTATATTTTTTCATCAAAATAATATTATATATAAGATTTATAATATAGATTTTATTTTATATTATATTTATCTATTACATTACATGGAATGTTCTGGATAGAGTAAAATGGGAAGGTGTAAATTTTATCTATTCCTTTTTTTGTAATGTTATGTGTATTTTTTGTTTTTTCCAATGTTTTTATGTGCCTAAAAATTCTAGATATTCAATTTTTTTTAAAATAATAATTTATTAGCATTTTAAACCATTTTTGAATGTGAAATTTTAATTTTAGTGGAAATTTAAAATATCACTATATAATGATTAGTTTTCAAAAGATAGAACTACTTTTAGATATAACATACTATTATTTAGCAGTGGTTATTTTTTTGGGGGATATATTATGGTCAAAAAATCTTTAGTATTTAGTGTCTATTTAAACTAATACTAAATTAGAACCATTTTTTAGTTGGGAAACCACAGATAATATGAAATAAACCACTATTAAATATAAATTCTATGATGCTTACAAGATACGATCACTAAATGGATGAATCCACCATGGGTTGAATAATGAAACCAACATTAATGGTTGTTATTGATACCAGTGAAGTAACACAATTGTGTGGTTTAATCCACTGTTAAAAAACCAGCCGCAAAACAGGTTCTTTATTATAGTGTTCACAGTTAGTTGGGAAGAGCTGCATGGATTGACAAACCGTGCAGACTAACAATGCACCATATTTAAATGGCCTATACTGTTTCTCCTATAAATTTCTAGGATATTACTAACTATGAAAAATTCCACTGGCTTGGGCTGCAAAATTTTCTTTGAGAGGGTTCATGGTTTGGAAAAAACGTTTCCTAACTATAAAATGGCCCCAAATTTTCAATAACACATAAAAATTTCTACCCAAAAAAACTATAAGAAAAACTAAAACTAAGAGTGGATAAAATAGGGGTTTAGGAATAATTGAAAATAGTAAGGGTACTATACAACCTCCCAACCATAGAATGTTTTCCCCCAGAAATCCCACTCAGAATCTTCCATGTCAATAAGATGAGTCCACTACTCTAACATCAGTGCCTCCCTCTCCCATGTCTCATGAATATCATAATCATTCATTCATATCACTCAAACCAAAGGTATTATCCTTATGTGAAGTACCTTGGTTTTATATTAAACTATCATAACTGGTCGTTCAGATATAGATAAATTAGGTTCAACCTCATGATCACGTCAATTTATAACATGGAATGGATTAGATAGATACTTTCCCAGTTATGATACATGTAAAATTTTATGTAGAGTTTTCTGATGCGGTAGAAGTTCTAAATTCTATGAAATTACCCCACCTTCTCAACAATATCAAAATCTCCCATTAAATGATGAAATTTTTTTGTTCCATCACAAGCATTGATGACCCAACCTGGGGGAAATTTTAAAGAACACTAGGTTACCATTTGAAAACACCAATGATCAATGATGATTATCAGAATATAACTTCTACTGGATCTATTCCATCAATATTCTCTAATGAATAAACTAAATCTTGAATCCATATCATAAGCCAATATTTTTCCAACCAAGTAAATTTTACTTTTCTATGAGAAACACTACAATGATGTACCAGGATAGCCATACAAGTCCTCAAAATGATACATTTTGATCATGGACTAGTAACTATTTTTATAGGAACAATCATCCAACCCAAAATGATCATCTCATTTCCCAAATAATTATAGACAAAAAGAAAAAATAATATCCTCAATAATATTTATATCTATTTATGTCTGGCTATCTAACTGTGGATGGTAAAATGTACTCAAATATATGTGAGATCGTAGTTACTCTTGGAGGCCCCTCCAAAAATTGAAATGTGAAAGGAACCTATCAAAAAAACTAAGGTTATGGTAGTCCTTGCAAATGGAAAATATCTTTCATATACATATTTGTTATCTCTTTAACGTTTATTTCACAAAGAATGGGTATAATGTGATCTGACCTGTTATGTATATCAATAACTACAAATATAGAATTTTTATTTATAAGGTTAATAGAAAACCCATCCAAAATGTCTATAGAGCTTTCATCCCACATTCAATTTGGGACTGGAAGTGGCTGATGAAAATATGATGGTTTCTAGTGCATAGCCTTAACATATTCACACATATAATAATGAGCAAAAAAAATAAACAACGTCATGTATCGTATCTAACCACCCAAATTGTAACCGCATGTTATAGAACATCTTCATGGTTCTTGGGTTCATATCCCATTTTGATTCATAGATACCCCATCAAAGCTTTCTTTTCTGCTAGATTCCAAAGAAAAAATTTCATAAATAATTGAATGGCCACTTCTGAGAATGAACACTCAACAATAGACTCCCCACCATAAAGAGAGTATCTAAATATATGGAAGACATTATTTGGATATTTTTCACGATGGATCATTTATAGAATAGAGGAGGTTAATTGAATAGTGTACAATGAAACCAAATCCACTGATTCTTAGACTATAATCTGAAACCATGCATAGAGTGCAATCAAATTACACTATAATAAACAATATTTTATTTCTTATTTTTTAATTTTCATTCTTAATGAATCATAAAAAATATTTCCTTTCCTCTGGGTATAGGCAATGTTAATGTTGAAAGATTGTATGTATTCTACAAAATAACACTGGTAGAGATTTCAAATATTTTTGACAAAAGATTTATCAAAAGATCATGTTCTCTAAATACATGGTATAAAATAATCCATAATGGTATTGAGACCAACTTTTATGAATATTAATAAAATTTTAATGTTCAAGGTCATTAGTCAGGTAATTATTATTGTGTGTCCTATGTTTACTTGATCTGTTGGCCACAACATGATCACCTGACCAGAACCATATCATGAACATGATACATCACTGAAGACCATATAGCCATGTTTTCCCTCCAGAAGAGTCAACACCTATACAATAGTCAAAATGTATTTTATCCCAATAAAATAATTCAGATATTTCAAATTACAAGAAATATTTTCTCCATTATGTGTTAGATTATTCATTGGAGAATCCTAATTTTTCAAATCTTTTTTGAACCAGAAATAATAACCAGCTAAACCAAAGAAGTTTCAAATTTTAAAAACATTCCATGTTTTCCCCATGTCATTAAATATTTCACATTTTGAATATCAATTGAAATACTATGTTTTGACACCACATGACACATGAATTTAGCTTCCTGAATCTTGAAATCAAATTTCAACATCCTTGCGAAAAGTAGATTATTTATCAAAAATCATAGAATTTCTCTCATATGATGCACATGATACTCTTTCAACATAGAGTAATCAAGGATATCATCCACAATGATCCCCCAAAATGTATCAACATACTCTTGAAATATTATATTAATTAAATTCATAAAGACTATATAATCATTGGTTATACTAAAAGGGATAAAAAGGTATTTTTAATTTTCATAACTTCTATGAAATAAAGTTTTCTATATGTCAGATTATTTTATCTGCAATTGTTGGTAACTACTTCGAAGTTCAATCTTTGAGAACCATTTCACCAAATTCAAATTTTAAATTAATCTAAATTTCAGGGAAACAAATTTTTTTTACCATCACATTGTTGAATTTTTTGTAATAAACACAAAGGAATAGTGAATAATAAAACTTATTAGAAAAGATAACCAGTGCCACCCAAGGTGACACACTCAGGCATATAAATACATTATATAGTTGATCAACCAATATATTATTCATCTCTTTATGTACATATGTTTACCTGATATAAGACAGAATATATACTGGATGAGTACCAAGAACATAGAAAATAGAGAACTCAAACTCTATTACCAATGGAAAACTGGGCATGTTTTTCGAAACAAGTAGGGAAACTAGACTACAACTAGAGGGAGATCACTTCTCATAATTTACAACTCCAGATAAAAATAAAACATTGAAATTACCTTCCCAAAATCATTATAAGAAGGTCTCACTCTACACGACCATGGGTACCATAATCCATGAAAGACACAAAACACACTATCAGGTTTAGTAAAGGAGACCCATTGACGAAAAAAATCAATCCATGCCAAGTTGGAAGTGAGATAATCCCTAAAAACTCTGACCTCAAGTGGTTTCATGTCCAAAACCAAAAAAACCAAGAAATTATAACATCTGATAGAGATATGACACAATTATAACTAAGGGGACCCTGACCCCTCTTTATACTAAGGGGTTTAGTAGTATCAGTGATATAATATAAAATATATATAATAAGAGTTAGCATATTAACAATATGGGTGGAAATAAATGTATGAGATGAACTAATAAAATAGAGCAGTCAATAATGATGAATCTATATTAATGGTATCTCTCATAGTCATTAGTCCGGTATCTCCGTCCTCTAGAGACTCTTATAATGTGTGAAGAATCTTTTTCTTGTATTCCATTCCGAGAACTCATTTATATGTGATGCATCTAATTTTACGGTAGTTTTATGAGGATCTGTTAAACCATTCAACAAACTGGAGTGGAATAAACATGAAATAATTTTTGTATGTTACATGGGCATTTATAATAACCACATAAATTTGGTACATCATTGAAAACGCCGTTTGAATAACATGGATTTCCATATAGGTAGAAAATAAAAGGGACTCTTCCAAGCACCGTAGGAGGTCTAGAATGAACATTATATTTAGAACATCCACAATAATAATAAAATTTACTTTTTCCATTGATGGAACTCATTCTACTAGTGGGAGAGAAATAATCTCCTGATAACTCTGAAATTCTATATAGGTCTATATAAACCATCAATGCTTTATCTAAAACATCAGCAGACAGAGGAAACATTAAAAAAACCTAAGAAAAATATTTTGATTTAGTCTGAAATCAAACCTTCAAGATTCTATCCTCTCAATAGATAAAACAAAATGTGCGATGTGAAAGAGCACAAAAAAATAGTTTCTGTACTTTTTCACAGTCTTGTTAGCCTGGTCCTATTTGAAAAAATATGTAGCCTTAGCCAACTGCATTTTCTTTGAATAGAAATCATTGCAGAAGATAACATGAATTATTTCTACTATAACCCATCACACTTATTTCACCTTTAACATAGTGTACACCTATATCATACTTGGTCCTTCCAATATAAAGGTGGAACACATGACCATTATTTCATCAGGATTCTAAAAGAATCTAAACAAGTGTTTTGTATAGATAAACCATTACTTAGCCTTTTGAGGATAATTTGATCCTCTAAAAAATTATGTCTTTTGGAAAAGAAAATAATGAGGATGTTAATATAGAATAACCATTTGATGTTACACAACAAGATGTTGAACATGAACTGGCGGTGGTTCCTATCCCAAAAATTTTATAGTACACACAATCACCTCAACCTAATTCGGGTCCAAAATTTGATTTTATTACAGAGTTTTAGTAGATGCTTACTCATAGTTCTGATTTTCATGTCTTCTTAGAGGAATTGTACTACTAAAAATTAGCACAAAAAAAGGAAGATAATACCTTAACATTCACGCAAAGAAATGAGGGAAATCAATCCAATAAGATAATAAAAAAATATTTTGATTTTACATATTCACATCAAAAATAGTGAAATTACTAGAACTGAAATTCAATATGTCATTCCATAACCACCCCTAGAAACTGATGGTTCATTATGGTGAGAGATAATCAGACAATCAATCATAACTACCTCCTAATTCCTAAAAATATTAAATAAATCATACTGCTTTCAAGATAAGAGGATCAACCTAGTGCTCTGATACCACCTTTTCATGAACCATCCCATGTATCATGGTGACCTGAAAAATGAGCCGATCCTGATATAGCCCAAAGGGAATTCTAAATTCTCATGAGTTGGCGACTATCACATATCATCATAAAAAACAAAAGTGGGAAAAAATTTACCACTACCTATTTAGAAGGAAAATAAAAAATAGTACGAATATAAAAGAATCTCAATTAGGATATGTGTGATAGAACTCAAAAAGGTATGAAATCTCAAAGTACGACATCAAAGTACTAGTCATATAGGAAGATGAAATTTCCAATTTCCAATAGATGCTGCTCTGTAAATTCAGTAATCAATAGCTAAAACCACATCCTAGTGGTGTTTCACCCCTATTATAACTATAAGAAGGATAATATACAAACACCCAAAGGCATAGGTAGGGTGTGAACTAAATTCCTAGTAGGGTCTCACCATGGATTTCATATCATGATTCCAAAATAAAATTAACTAAATAAAAGTGCTTCTAATTTTCAAATAAATATATTTTTAACTTCAAGATCAAATTTAAACAAATCATGATTTTCATTTCCCATAAAGGGAATACATTTCAACTAATTGAATCATTTTATCAAATGGAACTTCATAAAAATGGATTAAACAAATACATTTATATAATCACTATTTATATAAATAAAAATTCATGTAAAGTTTGTTACAATAATGGAATAAAATTGTATCTCATATGAGAAAAAATCAAGCCACATGGTCATATGAAAAAAGGTATGATAGTTCCACGTTATGGGATCATCACAAACTCCTGTGATAAACCCTAATGTGTACACATGTCCCTTGGAAATTATAGGAGATGACTGATCTATGTCCCTATGGGGATATAATATATGTTAACCAAAATTTTGATAGTTTTTAATGTTTCAACCTATTATTTGAGAAATTCCATCTTAGTGTGCCTGTCCCAATATATCAATAACTACCTAGGATTTCAATTTCACTAGTACAAATAATTTATAAGAAATTTATAGTAAGTAACATTAAAATACAATGAATTCCCATTCCCCGAGTTCAAACATTCTCATTTACTTTAAAAAAAATAGGTTTTTAGTAAAATCATTACTTTTCACTAAGATGAAACCCTATGGTATCTATCTAATCGATTTTAATCCATTATCAAAAAATAATTATTTGAAATCAATCCAAAAATTCAATTTCAAAATGTACTTTCACATTTAAATTCAAAAAATTAATTTAAACATTTTGCATCAATTTCACAAAGAAACACAATTCAATGGAATTGGGGTTTTTTATAAATTGGTCATCTAATAAATTTCACAATTTAAATTAGAAAATTTAAATTTTAGAAAGTGAAATTAACTCACCCATAATAACTACAATTTGGTGTTTTCCAATTTCATTAAAAAACCTAAATTTAAAACCCCAATTCAATGTAATTAGATTTATTCAACAAAACAATTGAAATATATTTAATCAAAATAAACCAATATCCTTTACTTAAAGAGATTAGAATTAAATAATTCAATTTAAGATTATTATAAATTGGGCATCATAAAGAAACACCTACCTTGAGATTAACAGTTCTCATAACGCAAAACCCTAATCCGGATTCGACAATGAAGAACAATGATCCCAGAATTAAAGAAACAAGGATCAAAATTCTATTAAAGAACCCAAAATATAAGGTATTAGATCCATAAAACAATATTGGGATCCATAAAACAGTTTTTAGAGGAAGATATATCATGAGATAAAGGGATCATGATGAAGACACTAACCGGGAGAAGATCAAAGGGACTTCTTCAAGCATCGAATCACTTCTAGGTGGGATCCGAGGGTCCAAGAAATGCTCTTGGGGGATCCTAATGAAGAAGAATTAAAATTGGGTCATACTATATTTTTTCAACACCTATAATGGGTGGTTTGGGATTTTTAATTTGTATTTTTGAATTAAAATAATCTCATGCATAATTTGCATGGAAGGGCCTTGCAGTTTAAAAACCTTGTAGACTAATCATATAATTTTTATTAAATGGGCACCACAATTTCTCCTCAAAAGGAGAACTACTTCTCTAATATTTCATCCACTATGAAAAATACCACAACTTCCATTACATAGTTTTCTATGAGAGGGAACATAATTTGGGAAAACCATGTGTGAACCATGAACTATCATAGAAGTTTACAAAACTCGTAAGAATTTCAACTCGGAACAACCCCAAATGAAACCCGACCAATGAACGATAAATATCGGGGATTTGGAATACTTCTAAATAGTAACATGATGTTACAATGTTATTTATTTTAGGTGTCTTGGGTAGTCCTACAATTTATTAAATCCATGTTTATTTCTAATTTCCATACTTTTATGTAAAATGGATTCATCGTAATCTTATACTTCTTTCATTAATACTTGAGTTTTTAGCATACCAAGATTTATGCTACAAAATTCACAATCACCATCATTATGTTATCGAATTATAATTTTTTCATCAAATATATATACATATTAGTAATTCCTATATTAATAAAAAAGGGTGACGTATTAACAACATCTAGACTTTCCAAATATAGTTATGGATTTTAAGGGACACATATTTAGGTTCCAAACCTTCTAATTCCATCATGTGGAATGTTAAACTATAGAATATTCGCCAACATTTTCTATATCATCTCACAATATTTTGGGGAATCCTTCATCCTACCAATAATGGATGGTTGAATATTTATTTGAATGAGTTATGATGAACTTCAATTACTTATTCCCATTCACATTAATTGATAGTAAAAGAAGATTGGATCCCCTAAAATCCTCATAATGTAGAGATTTTTATGAGAATTTATACACATAATCTAAAAATTTGTTTTCTTTCCTATTATTTTAATGGATTAAAAAATTGAAATCCTTCATCATCACTAACCACCTTCATTGGTGCATATTAAAATATGTTTTAGTGAATATATAATTAATGATTTTATGATATGTATATATGATGCACTTTTACCTATATAGTTATTGTTTTCAAATAAAAAATATAAATATAACTTCATCCAATTTTAGATCATGCATTTGGGTAGTTTTTTTATTTGATATTTAATCAGCTGGATGTGTAGGAAATTTTTTTATCTATCATGAGTATACAACCCATTAATTTTTTGATGAATTGCTACATATTAGGAATCCTTCCCCACTAGTAGATAATTTGAGAATATGTATAGTAATTTACCTATTCTCCATCACATTAAAGCAATCTTCACAATCATTTTTCTAGACAAAAATTGACTCTCGTTGATGTTATCTTGGTTAGTGGTTTTTTCAAATATGGTATGATTCTCAAAAATTGTTGATAGTATATAGCTAAATCATGGTAAATATGAATTTTAACCATATATTTTGGACTTTTCAATCCTTTTATGACATTAGTTTTTGAATGATCCCCATATATTCCACTGTTGGTTATAAAACACCCTAGAAATATTAACTTATCCATCAAAATCTCTCAATTACTTTACTTCACAAATAACATTTCCTTTTACAATATATTTACTATGTATTTAAACTTCTCTTCATGATGTTCTTTTATTTTGGAGTAGATAAGAATATCATCTATAAAGAATACCACAAATTAGTCAAGGTAATTACTAATGACTCTATTAATCATTTCCTTGAGATTATTGATATTTTTTTTAATTGTAAATGGATTCACTATAAACTTATAGTACCCATACATGGTTTAAATGTAGTATTAGTGGTATAATCCTTTTTAACTTTACATGATAATAACCCTATAAAATATCTACCATTGAGATGTAATGGGATCCACATAGCTAATAGAAAATGTTATCAATTAGTTTCATATGAATTTTTTATTTTGTCATGATCAATTTATAAGATTATGATAATCAATTCAAAGGTCCATTTACTAATCATTTCTCTTGAATAATAAAATGGGTGAACCCCATAGATAATTACTTCAGTGTTTGTACACTTAGTACAAATTAACCAATAATTGTTTATTCAGTTTGTTAAGGTCAATAGGATACATTCTATATAGATTTGTGGAAATTGGAAGGGATATAAGTATGATATTGATTGAGAAGTCAACCTTTTGGTCAAGAGGAAGACAGGTAAATTATTTGGGAAACACATAATCAAATTCCCTTAAAATGGTCATGTTACCAAGTATGGTCTTTTCTTTAGTACCAAACATTTGATAAGGATACAAATTCTCTTAAGAAATTATTATCTCTTCTTGAGATTTTGTTACCAATGAAGATTCATCCTCCTATTTGGACTTGTATAGAATAATATGGTGATTTTCTTTTCCAAACAATTTATATTGGTTCAATATAAGGAATTATAATCCATGTGTATAGTAGAATTTGAATTCGTTAAAGGGGCAATTAAAATGTTTTATATGAAATTTATTTCCAAAATATGGATAAGGGATGAGTTATATGCTTGGGATTAAACAATTGAACCATTTTTCATCTTCAATAATCACTCAAATTCCATGTTTTGATGTGGTGTTTGAATAGTTAAACAAAAAATTTTAGATATAAAAGAATTGGTTGAACCATTTATGATTATCCTTAAATTAGCTATTTTATAATATTTCAATTCATTTACATAATTTAAAATTGTCTTAGTGTAATGAATTTTCAAACTATTAATCACATAAAATAGAAAATTTGAACATTGATGGTATAACTCCTAAATTACATATATTTCAGAACCTATTCATTTCTAGCATTAAATCTATGTTATCCAAGTTATATTTCTTTATATATTGTGTTATGGGAATTTGTTTCACTTTATAATGGTTTGTAATGTGATCTTGAATTTACTAAGGTATTTCCACTAGGAGTGTCATGAAGGCATGTGGTAAGGCCCATTGTTGTGAACAAGGTGATGATTGAGCCAAGCTCAATGCACCTATTTTTTCATTATTAACACTAGTTAAAACTGTTTAAGATCCACATTCCTATGAAGTATTCTAAAGTGATTCATTTTCTTCAAAATCACATACACTATACATTACAAAAGTTTTGGGCTGTTTTCCTATGTTTTGTATTATCATTATGGATATAAATAGAGTTTTATAATCCAAATCCAGTAAATAAATATACTTTTCTCTGAGACCAACTATGAAAAATGATATTTTATTATATATTATTTCAGGATTAATTACAGTAAAGTATACATAATATAATCCCAAAAGATCATGAAGCCCAATATTTTTTGGAAATTAGGCTCATAGTATAAAAAATTATAGCCAGAATATAATGTCATTATTGAATCTGTGAAAATATCATAAAACTCCACCATTCCTATTAACAATCATAGTATAACCTTTGAATGTACATGTGAAATCATTGAGCTAGAAATACCAACAATGGAATAAAAAAATAAAAAAGGTAAATTAGTATATGTGATCCAATATGCCTATCGAGGTCACATAATATGGATGATAATCAAAATCATGAACAATAAGGTGTGATTTACCATGATTACATAAATAAATGTGCGAATGTAGAATCAAAATAGATCATGATATCATTAATGGTCAGAGTGGAAAACTCAATATGGGGTTGAATTGAGTTTCAAATAAAATTTCTATTTTTAAAAAATTAAAATATAAAATTCCCAAATTTAAATAAAAGATTAAATTTTAAAAAAATAGTAGGAATATATAATTTGATCTTTTAAAAATCATGTAATAGTCATGATAGATGATTAGTTCAAATAATATGGAAAATATTATAACATTTGATACAAATCCTTATAGATCAAAAACATTATATAAATTAGTAATTTATGTTAATTTTTCATGTAATGTTTTTTTATAAATTAAAAATAGAAACTATTTCAATTATAGTACAAAAAAAAGATAAAATAGTAAATAAAATAAATTGAAATTTTTTATATTAGGTGTTGAATCATGGTGAGACTAAATCTCTTCCACTTTATAATCGCCTTCTAGAAATAATTTTATTATAAAATAGTAGGATCCGCAACTTAGATGATGTTTTACAAACAACATCCTAGAAGGATTCCCATTAAAAAGAAACTCATCTATAGATACTCTTGTGAAAAACAAACATAGGGAGTGTATGACCTTTTCCATAGTTGTTCATGGGAATAATATTGAGAGAAATATAAAGTCAATATTAAGATCACTTTAGTTTTATATAGGAGACTATGCTTTTCAAATAAATAGATATAAAAAGAAAAAAACTCTAATTTAATGCATAATCATTTATTGAAATAAATAATATTTTAGAAAATGCAGTGTTACACAATCACAGATTCTTTAGTTGTTCATAGTCCTTGATTTTTTCATTTTAGGGAGGTTGAATATTTTGCATAGAAATTTCATGAAAACTTACAGTCGTGGAATCCTATAATAGCCTTCTGTTCCAAGTCTCTAAAAATTTCCAGGTTCTTCAAATCACTATGTATCTCTTATTCGATTTGTTACAACATATGAGAGTCATTGATTATATTTTCAAGCATGTGTATCTAAATCATGTTGATTTAGAATCCAGGAGGAATGTTTCTCTAAATATACGTCTCTCCAAGACAAATTATCCTTTTCATGATAATATTAGATTAAAATGACAATCTAATTGATAAAATAATACAAAAATATATATATTTATATTTAAGACAACAATGTATATTTTTAAAGAATATTCATTCATAACTCCACAAGGTTAGATATAGCATTAAATTCATAATTAATGCAATAGAAATTTAGTTTTTAAATAAATTCACGATACTTATGGTAGCACACTAGTGGTAGGTCCATCTAGTGTTAGAAGTAGTTCTTCATTGATGATAGCTATATTTAATGGTATATTGTTTTAAAGGTCTCTATTCTGAATGGTAGTACCATGTGATGGTGCACCTGGTGGTTGAAATGTTTTTAGGTAGATCCACATAATGATAACCTCATCTAGAAAAAACATTGGGCTAACTATGGGATTACCTCCACTTGATGATAGAAAAAACTAATGGTATATCATTGATGTAATAGGATTAAACTAGTAGTATCCACTTGAACTAATGGTATCATGGAGTATTATTTTTCTTCAACCAATGGCAGCTCATTATAACAAATGGTAGATCCCTACATAGCCACTATCCACATTTTACTGAGAAATAACTTACTATTATAAAACGTTGAATTCATTAGAAAAAAACATGGGTAATGATAAATAAAAATTAGGGTGATCAATAATATCCCTCATTTTAATATTTTAAAGCATGAAATTTATAATCTTGTATATTAAAATAAACATTAAATTATAAAAAACAGATATAGTTGAATATTTTACATCACAATGCAATTCACTATAGTAGGAACAATATTTTACATTCAATCCACACAAGTATTCCAATGTGATATTCCATATAATTAAAACTAGATTGTGATATGTCATATAATTAGCATATGAAATTCCATACTCCCCCTTTTGATATTATAAAATATAATACAAAATAAAATACAATAAAAGGTACACAAATTAATAAAAAAATAGGAGTTTCATGATAGATATTAATGTAAAAATGTATTACAAGAAAAAACCCCAATTCCTATCAAAATATAATTAATGTATGAGGTATCCTTTAAATATGGATTAGAAGTGGGATGCACTGTATCCTTCTCTTTTCTAGAAGATGAAGGTTTGGGAGGATGAGGGGGTGAATGACGAGGAAACAAGATATAATATGCCACTGACCGATGATTTTACAAAGACTCAATAAGATAATGTCCAAATTGAATAAGTAAAATAGGTTTTGTATGTAAGGGAATATAAATTGGTGTATAAATATATCTAGTGAATATAATGTAAGCCTAACGTTTTATTTGATATCACTACTATCCTACTGGTGTGCATGAAGTGTACTATTAGATCTAGAAACCGAGTGATCATTCAACTACCATGCTCCATATCTTTGAGGAAATTATCATTATCTTGCATGAAAAAATTGAGTAGAGGGTCCATGGTATTATGTTTATCCATAAGCTCCATGAAGGCCCTTGTCACAAGAGGCATTCCCATTATTTCTTCTAAGAACATGAAATGGGAATTGATCTTATACAAGGTATATGTCCTTGAGAGATAATATTTAACATATTAAGTGACAGTAATTATATCACTCCATATATGATTTAATAATTCTCTAAAAAAAGTATAAATATGCACAATATGTAATTTTATCATTTGAATCCCATATTGGTGATCAGAATAAAGAACATATGTTACAAAAAACTGATCCACTCAAACAATAGTCCCAATCAAATCAAAATATTTTGAATCATGGGCATAAAAAAGTAGTTATCATAAATAATATGCTCTAAGAGTATAGAAACTATAAAGCCTCTCCAAATGAGATAACTCCTTCATAAAAAAGCCAACACCCATATCCTCCACATTTCTCTGCATTGAATCTAGTTACTCTTCCAACCACTATTTCATAATCTCATGTTGTCCAATTTTGAATTTTATAAATGGATGAATATCAGTATTAACCATAATGTCTATCATCTTAGTTTCCTCTTCATTGATTCTAGTCTTTTAAACTGAATAAGAACTAATGATCCCACAATGGTTTGATTTCAGTATGGCCTTTAAGGCATCACAATCATTCATAGTCATATATTTTAAGGAGGAGGAGAAGAATGTGGTAGAGGATTCCTCTCATGGATGGGTAAATAAACCTATTAAGGTCTAGTATCCATAGGAAATATCTTAGGTAAAATTTGTTTTAAATGACCTTTTTCATTTATCCATTATAGATGTGATCCCTTAGGACCACTCTTATGAAAATAAATTTCAAGTCCACCATGTTATAATAAAGTTTCTTGGCCATTAACATCATCATATTATGACTAAGAATACTGTAAAAAAATTATTAGATGATCCTAGGGATTTCTATTTCATAGATGGTGATGCATCATCATCTTTATCAGAGGTGGCTAGCTAATCAAGGCTTCAAAAAGCCTAATAATCTGGATAAAATATATCACTGCATGCCTGGATTGCTAATGTAGAGGTTGTTATACCCTTCCAATCACCACGAGAATATCTACTACTCTCTGTAACATGCTGATTAGGTTGAGAATTCTCATCATCATCACCTCTAGTAGCATAAAACCCTGAGTCTTCTGAATGCACCACCACATCCTTAGGTGGATAAAAAGAAGATATATAAACCTAATCACCATTAATTAAATTAGTATCCTCTCAGTCATCATCCTCCATCATCATTATTCTCTAGAAGTAATGGAATGTGGAGGAATATATAATCCATAGTAAACTATGTGGATACTATCCACATCCTCATAAATACCCTCTTCTGAAGCAGACATTGATTATTATTATTATTCAGCCATATCTTCTTCTTTTTCCACATAATCTTAAACATCCATATTAAAAGAATACACAAAAACATTAACTGGTTATAGGATTGGGTAAACCATGTATATGGGTATGGTCGGATAACATATTGGAGTAAAATAATCATAGATTTTATCATTTTTATCCACCCACTTATTTATCAAATATTTTTAATTAAATATCTTCCTTTAAAGTATCCTAACCTATGATGAAACCAAAACACATGGGTAAATTGTCTTCTCCACCCCGAATTAAGGTTATATCCTTAAAGCTATATAAAGAAAAATTTTGTCAGCCTAAATAGATTAAACTACATGAACTCTTTCTCAAATTCATCATATAAACCATAATATAAATTCACATATTTATCTTTTATCCACTTTTCCTAAATATTTAAAAAAAATATTTTTGAAACCGTCTCCCATAATAGGAAAAATAATTTTTTTTATTAACATAAACAACATCCTATATTCTCCATCAAGATCTATAGATATTGGTCTTCTCACAATAGTATTTACATCTAATTTGAACAATATGCCTTCAATATAATATAATCATGGTAAATAGTAATTAATACACGATTGTCCTTAGAAACACATATGTGTGTAATTCCAAAATACTTTCCCCCTTTACTGATGAAAAGGATATTTCTTTTCAATAATTAAAAAATCAAATAACGTCATTCTTTTCAATGAACTTGTAATCTACTCTAAGAAAACACATGAAGAAAAATAGTTCGGAATGGTCGATAATTCCTCGAGAAGAATTTGATCCAACCTTGATTTTGGATAACATTCCTCACAAAAGGATTAATTATAGATTTCACTACAATATCAATCACTTTATTAGAGATGAATTCATAATACACGAGTTGAGGGTTATTTTTTATATAGTATATTGGATGGATTCAACTATTTATTTCCATGAGGGATAAAATTCTTTTTGAAATGAAAAAATAAGACACCATACTATCACTATTTTTTCAATGGTTTGAGAAAAAATGAATTAATACATATGGATACATGTAAAGATAAAATAAAAAAGGATGTTAAAATGAGACACATAAGAGAAAAGGGTTATTAGACTATAACTGAGGTCAATTTTTCCATTTTGTGATTGAAAATTAAAAATTAAATATTATATGAATTAAAAAATATATGAAAATGATAAAAATATAATTATAGAAAATTGTAACAATTATTCTAAGAAGAGTAGTTATTTATTTAAGGTTTCTTTGGTTTCATATGAATAGTAATGTAATGTCCCGACCCTAGTTACCCAGAGTCGGTGCATTATTAAATAACCTTGGAATTATCTCAAGAGATCAACTCCTGAAAGACCAATCAGTTTAGTAGTCATGGAAGCACTAGATACATAAATAAGTTTTACATTATACAATGAAATGTAAAAACAACAACATTGTGTCCCATTTTAATACACCCATACCCATTATCCTATTCCTAAAGGTTAATTGTAATATACTTCTTTGCATCCTGGAAAAAATAAAACAGAATATAGGGGTGTTCTCTGATGCTTAGTATGGATAAAAATATAGTATAAACTGCTATAAATAAAATAAACATTTAAGGAAAATGTGAGACAAAAACCCAAGAGTTTTAAACATATAATTCTGCACAATATGGAAAAGATAAATCTAATAATTCCATTTACTTATTTACATGGATATTCTAATTGTCGAATAATCATATGTAATATCAATAGATAATTTAATAATGATGGAATGCATAATGTCATACATGATAACCACATAGTCAAGGACTCATGACAAGACTAAAAATAATTATGTATTCAAGGACTTGTGAAAAGATACTATTTTGTATAATAAGACCTACTGATTCATCAAGGGGCTATCGCTGGCCACGCCTATCACTTACTATATCTGATGCATTCTTCATATGAAAAGGATGAAACATAATATAAAAATTTGTATTAAAACTTGCATAGGAAATGTTATTACATTATCCATAAACCATGAATGATATAATAATAGCACATCAATAGAGAAACATATTAAAAAACCTTCAATAATATATGAAATATTGTATTATAACAAATCAACATCAAACAAACATAAAATCCAATGAAGGATATTGAAATAGATAAAATCAATCCAAAAACTATATGACTAAAATATATCTCTCTATTTCGTATTCATATTAATGTCACATAATTATAAAAGAAAACATTTATTTTCCAAATGTTCTTATAATATTGTATGGGTATCTTCAAAGGTGTTATAAAGGTGGAAAATAGTCGCACCTTCTGTATCAGTTAAAAAACAATCTTTCCTTAATGTTGTCTCTAATGTCAAAATTACCTTTCCTAGAAAATGAAAAAAATATTCATTTCAAAAAAAATTAATAAGAAAAAAAAGGGTATAAATGACTTTAACCATTGTATTGTAAATTGTAAAAAAAATGTTTTCAAATACATTTTTAAGAAATGCGGATGTAGATGATAAAGAGATCTTAAAATACACTTATGTATAATCATCCACGAATAATAATAAGAGATTTTAATATTAACCCTTACCATGTAATTTCCCTTAGTCGAGGTAATGTTAAAAATATGTATAATGGTTAAATGATTTTCATTATATTATACAAGAACAATATTCAAAAATATAAAATGATATATGATCTTCAAATATGGATTTCTTAATAATAATTCAGCAGTTTCATTGTTTTCGTTGTTTACCAAATTGTTTTCCTCTGTATTTTTTTTACATAAGTCATGTTTGTTGGGGATAGGATATATTTGATTCATATATATAATTATATTATTTTTCTAAATATAATTTTTAATCATCAAATGAAAATTATTATTTAATGGTTACGATGGAGAATGAAATTTCATCGCGTTGTGGAGACGGTAAGTCGTACGTACGCACGATCAACAATATCATACTATTGATGGTGAAATATTATGTAATTGGATGGAATATAATATATAAAAATTAATTAATATTTAATATTTATTATTTACAACAATTATACTTGTTATTATACCCATCAAAATAATTATGTGTTGAATAATAATCTACATCACGACATGGAGATGGTAAGTCGTACGTACACATGTATGGTGACTTTGTCATTCATAGGGAAAATAGAATAATGAATCTGGATGTAAAATATTTATAATAATATCTCAGTATGTAATTGGTACTGGATTTATTATTTTAGTCGGGAAACAACAAAGAAAGAGGCAGTGGAAGAAGAAGAGAACTTTGAAAGAGGTGATGAAATAATTACATATTCCTTAGGTGTTTCCATTTGATTTTAAAAAAAGGGCTCCATGGGTTTGAGTTTTTATCAAATTAAGGCCTCTAGGTTAATGTAAAGGTGGTTGGAAAGAGATTTGATAAAGGGTTGGCCAATCCAAATGGCATTGGAGGAGTGAAGTTAAGGGAAGCGGAAGTACCCTTTTATAAGAGAGGTGATGGAAACTTTCGAAAAATCTTGAAATATTAATTTATTATAAAATAATTTTCAGTTTCTAATCCCTTAAAAATAATTTATATCAAAGATAAGGTGGGTCTGGGTCAATAACTACTCAACCAATAGATTTTAGACAAGTTTAGGTCACAATATTAACCATATCTTTTATATTTAACTCTTAGTTAAATATTTTAATGTTTACCATGTCTTCTTTTATTCATACACTATATGGTTAATAAACATACTATAAACTAAAAAAAGAACCTCAAGTGGTTATTTAATGAAAAATATATCATTATTTAGGTCTTTAATTCTATCCTTAGATATTTCAGAATATTATATCATATAATAAAATAGTATTTGTTTTAAAAACACATTAATGTAAATTTTGATGCTATTTAGTATATTGATTTTTTTAAAGTCAAAATAATATTATTTCTTACAATAAAATACATTTAATTAATCCTAACATGTCATATTATCCTATAAAATTCTTGGAATGCATCTAAAGACTCAAATTACATTTATTTTAATATTTATAACATCAATAATTTTAGAAATTCATTAATAAGTTAATTACTGCATCATCATTGGGTCATAAGTAAATTTAATTATTTAATGTCTAAAAATTATAAATGAAATACCATGATTTAGAAATTTTTTTTTCCTTATAATTAATATTTATAGTCTAATTTATCTTATGTATAACCATATATTAAAAATTTTTAATTATTAAAATTAGAATTTAACACTTTTAACTCATCATTATATAAAATATAATAAATGTCTTAATCTAATCCAATAAAATCAAAAAGGATCGTAATTTTTTATGAAGGTATATTTTGGTTGAAATAAACTTATCCAATAGAATTAGGACATCTGTTAGGGTAATTATAATATCATTTTTAATTTTAATTACCCTATTTGCTTTAAACCGTGATATATAAAATTTAAAAGTAAATATTCCACAAAATAATTTTCCTTCCATTGAACCACGTTTTACTTACTAATTTCAACCGTGTGTCTGAGATTTCTAAAATTTAATTCAAAGAAGCACTAAAATTAATTTTTATTGAAATTTAAAATTGTTCATATAAGGTGAGTAAAAGATGTTAAATGTTCAATTAAATTATATATATAATCTTATTATAAAATGTATCCAGTGAATTAAATTGGACACAAATTAGTATTATGTATTTATTTTGACATTAAAATAAATTTAAATAAAAATAATATTTATTTAAATAAAATTCAGTTTTAAACAAAACAACAATGTTTTTCACTATTTATAATAAAATTGAATGTTTTCAGAAAAATACCCAAAAATCACCATAATTTTTTTTTATATTATGAATCCAAAAATGATTTACATTTTAAAAAATAAAATTTATAAAATTTCAAAAAGTGGGTATTACTATTCATAACTAATTTATAAAATGTATAGTTTGATTGGTCGTCGTGGGCTAGAACAAGAAGTTACATACAACACAAGTTATTTTATTATTCAAAGGGAAACGTACCGTGGAAGCTTGGGTTGTTACATTCTCCCCTCCTTAAAATAATTAAATCATAAATATTTCTAGAATTTTACTACATAAAAATATTCAAGTGGTTCTTCATCCTATGTTCCTCAGATTCCCATTTTTCCTCTTCTATTTTATGGTTTCTCTAAATACCTTTAAATAGGAAAGTCGTCTGGTTTCTAAAATCATTTTCTTTGGTGTCACGAATCCTGATATTCTCTTCAGAGTAAGACATATAAGGTTCCAGATCTATTTCTTCATAGTTTAGTATATGCATTGGGTCATGTATGTATTTTCTCAATAGTTAAATGTGGAACACAACATGATATTTTGAGGTACTTGGTGGAATTTCCAAATGGTAAGCTACAACTCCAATTTGTTCTATAATTTTGAACAGTTCGATTTATATGGTCCTCAATATACCCTTCATAACAAATCCTATAACACCCTTTCATCGTGATTCCTCTAAGAAACTATTTTATCTCATTTGAAATTACAAATATTTCCTTCGTTTATCGACATAAATCTTTTGCCTACTTTGAGATTCATTGATGTGGGTTTGGATAATCTTCATATTTTACATTGTTTCCAAAAAATGTTTCGGGCCTATGAGTTTTCTTACACCAAAAACTTCAAAACAATTTGGTGTGTGACATCTATTTCAATATAACCCTTATTTTGGTTCCATCTAAATCCTTGAATGTAATCTATTGTTATAGAAAAAATATAACAGAGGTAAATATTGATCACACATACCTTTAAAGTCATTTGATAAAGATCTCAACAGGTCTTCGATGGTTTTAATATTTCCTTCTGATTGCCCAATAGTTTTAGGGTGGTAGGTAGTGCTCAAATGAAGTTCAATATCTAGGGATTTCTGACGACTTTTCTAGAATCTTATTGTAAAATAGGGATCACAATAAAAAACAATTGATAGAGGTTCACCATGGGGTATTAAATATTCCTTAATTTATAGTATTTCTAAAAAATCAAGTGTTTAATCCTCTATTATAGTATGAAAATGTGCTGACTTGGTAAGATGATCAATAATGACCCATATTGCATCATTCCTTTTATAATTATTTTGTAGCACCATGATAAATTCCATCGTAATATAATCCAATTTTCACTCATGTATGTGAAGAGGGTTCATGAATCCTCCATGATGTTTTCTTACAGCCTTCACCAGTTGACAAACCATACATGCTGACACATAATCAATAATTTCCCTATTCTTGTTGTCCCACCAAATATGTTCTTTCAAATCTATATACATCATAGTGCTACCATGGTGTATAGATAAATTTTATTTATAAGAATCATCCAACAATTCCCTTTTTAAATCAGGTATATCAAGAACAAAAATCCACTTCCCAAATTTCAAAATTCCATATTCACATATGAAGTCAATCAATCTCCCAATATTCACAACTTAATTTTCTTTTGAAACACTTCATCATCAGTCTTATAAATTTTTATATTATCTAGTAAATATGGTTTGACAACCATTTGAAAATGAATCGATGTTTGTCCTTTAATGAATATTTCCATATCCATCATTACTAGATCTGTGAACATCTTATCCCTTTCAACTCTCATATTGTTAAGAATTCCATGATCCTTTCTGCTCAAAGAATATTCCACTTCATTTTCCTTCCTCAGTTGGTTGATTATGGTGAAATAATAAACCATTAGTAGTTTGATCCATCATCTTTTCCTCATGTTGAGTTCTTACTGTGAGAAAATATACTTCGTTCTCTTTTTATCGGTATAAATATCAAATTTTCCACCATAGATATAGTGACTCCATATCTTCATAGAATAAATTAAAGCTGCTAACTCCAGATCATGAGTGTGAAAGATTTATTCATGAATTTTTATGTGTCGTGATGCATAGGCAACAACTCTCTCATTATTCATAATGACAGAACCATGTCCTTTAATTAAATCGTCATTATAAATAACAGACCAGTCATTACCCGATGGTAGATTCACTAGAAGATCATTGACTAATATTATCATTAATGATTTAAAACATTATTTACACCCTTTTGTCCTAAAAAATTTAACCACTTTATTTGTGAGGTTGGAAAATGGGTTATCCAATCGAGAAACATTATGGATGAAATGCTGATATTACCAGATAAACTAATAAAAATGGGTAGATTAGTTATATTCATCAATACTAGAAATTCTTGGATTTCCCTTGCCTTTGAAGGATCATTATAGATTCCATATATAGAGACAACACCCCCATGAAAAGAAATATCCACAAGCCAAAAATCATACATTCTAAACATCCAATAAAATTCATTTATTCTATGTCATTTCAGAATAGTGTGCATGTGATTTTCATGATCCTCATATATTATGGAGTATACGAATATATCATCAATAAATACCACCAAAAAGTCCTTAGGATATTCATTGAAAAATATATAAATTATATCCCTGAAAACAGAGGATACATTTGTCAGTCGAAAAGGCTTTACTGTAAACACGTAATGCCCATACCTAGTTCGAAATGATATCTTGGGATTGTTATCCTTCTTAATGAACAACTGATGATATATAGATCGAATGTCAATCTTCGAATAAAATTGTGCTGCATGAAGTTGAACAAATATATCATCAATGCAACGCATGGGATACTAGTTCTTTATTGTTATATCATTCATATCCCTATTTTCAATACACAACCTTATAGATCAATCATCCTTCTTAATAAAATGAACAGGGGCTCCCCATGGAGAATAACTATGGTAAATAAATCCTTTATTAATCAATTACTCTAGTTTTTCATTTAGTTTCTCAAATTCAACACTGGAAATTCTATAAGGGGTCTTAGATATTGGCCTCAAACTAGGAATTAAATCTATGTAAAGATCAATTTCTCTTTCTGGAGGATGTCCATGTAATTCCTCTATAAAAACATAAAATTATTATTTCACAATATGTACATCCTATATTTTAACATTCCATTACTTACCCATAGTTATTTCACTCTTTTCCACCCAAATAATTTAATTTAGTAGAGCTGCTAGGGGTGGATCTAGATGAGAATCAGATGTGGATGTTTTTTCTCAAAAGACAACGTATTCTTTATCATCATATAAAATTGTAACCTTTTAATTCTTAAAATAAAATTTCACTTCATCGTCCTAAAGAAAATATTTATTGTGGATTATATTAAATTCAATCCTGGGTAAGATGATGATATCAATGGATAAAGAACGTTTATATTCCATAATGGTATCTAATTCACAAAACCATGTTGTAATGATACTTCTCTTAGGAGTTTTTATAAAAAACACCCTTGTTATATAAAATTGGAAACATCTATTTTTCATATCAAACTAGAATGTTATAAATGAATTCGATGATCCAAAATCAAATAAATAATTTTCAAAATTTGATGAAATGATTAATGTACTTGCCACGATGTCCTTAGGAGCATTTACCTCAGCAGTAGTGATCTCATATGGTTATCCTTCTTACGATGCCATTTTTTAAGGTATATATGCTTGGAACATAAGACATTAATTTTCATAATGTCCCATTTCCCTATAAATTTATCATTAAAAATTTACAATCTCTTTCTATGAATTAAATTCACAATATGGGTGGGCTTTTTCTCCACACTTGTAACAAACATCAATACCCTTCAGGAATGAACAATGGTGTTTCTTCCCATATTTAAATTAGGAAAGAAAGTCAATATTTCTCTTCATCCCCCTATTTCTTTTTTACACAGTGTTCTACATATCTTTTATTCTATTGCTTTTCATTAAAGTAATATGAATTAGAGAATTCATTTTCTGTCTTCCAAGAACATGAGACTATATCTTAATATGATTATAAGGATTGTGAGACTAAATCTATAAGGAGAAATGTTTTTAACCCATCAATGAATAGATCTATATTACTACTTGGGTTACATATATTAACTATAATATGCCTTGTAAACCTTGTAATGTTAGCCTCATACTTTGCAACGATTTCATCCTCCTTTTGGCCCAGACACATAAATTTCATTTCCAAATCAGCTGGATGTTTATGATGAAATTATATTTCTAAGAAAAAATCATTAAACTCCCTCATTCCATATTTGATACTTCTTAATTTTATTTTTTGTTTTTAATTAATTACAACCAATGATTTGCATCTCATGTGAGGCGATAAACTACTAGGACAACATTTTCCCTTTCTATACTCCCCAAACCTGGAAATATTTTCTTTAAAGAACTTATCCATTGCCCAACAACAAATGGATTTGTAGTACCATTTAATTTAGTTGGTTGATTCCTCAGGAAGCGTTCTATCATTGATCCCCCTTGTTTTGGATTCGGGTGTTCTATACGGGTCTGGATATTACTCATAACATCAGTGAGTTCTCCCAGTATGGTTATAAGATGATCAGCACTGCTTGTATCACCATCTCCACTATAATTATCTGGAGTTGGAGGAAAATACCTATATGGATTATGTGTATTGATACAGTTTCCATTCATACCACTAGGCACCATTTATAAACAATTCCATAGAATAGATTAGTTTTTGATTCAAAATTCATAATTCCAAACTTTTAGAATACTTATCATAAATGGAATAGTTTATGAATATAATACATAATCCTAAAAATTATATATTCTTGGGTTACTATTTACTCATTAATATTTCATAATGTTTTGTAAATAAAATATGAATTATCTTAAGAATATACCTCAGGAGAGTCATAACCAAGAGTGAAGTAAGACCCATTATCGTGCACTAATATTTTTTGAGTTTAGATCAATGCAGTGTTTTTGGGTTTTACCCTGAAATACATCTGTGCCAGAGCCAACTCTACCTACTCATATCCAATCATGGATGTATATCATGTAAAATTCAAAAAATCAATACATTACAAAAATTTAAGGAAATTCTTCTATACAAATCCTCAAAGTTTATCTTAGTGTAATGTTCAATAATATGAGATTTTCTAAATCATGTTTCCAGGGTTTGTACTAAACATTCTTGGATACCAACTATTAAGCCCCAAATCGAGTTACTCATATTTGGTGCATTATTACAAAAAATGTTCATGATCATAAGATATCATGTCACAAATGACCGATTTGTTCGGTATCCTTGGAATTAATAGATTCATAAACAAGTTTTACATTACAATATGAAATGAAGAAACAAAAAAACTATGTCCCCTTTGAACACACTCATATCGCTTATCCTATTTCATCAAAATAATTATAATATAATTCTTTTAATCTTGGGTAAAATAATACATAAGAAAGGGGTGAGCTCAGATTCTGCATAAGGATAACAATATACTGGAAACTATCATAAATAATCATAAACATTTGAGACATTGTATAAGACTAAAACACAAGTCATTTAAACATAAACATTATCATAATATGGAAAAGATAAATAAAATAATTCTATATACGTATTCACATAGATATTGTACTTTTCGAATAATCACATGTAGTACCAATATCAAATTTCATAATGATGTAATTCCTAATGTCGTACATCATAACCCCATATTCAAGGCCTCATGCCAAGATAAAAAATATTGATTTTGTCAAGGCCTTGTTCCAATAACCTAGTTTGACTCATCAGACCTACCAATGCATCGAGGGTCTATAGCGGGCCACACCCATCACATACTATTCCAATGCATTCCTCATATGAAAAGGATGAAAAAACATAAACATTTGTATTAAAACTAAAATATTAAACGTAAATGATTAATCCAAAACCCATGAATGATATAAAAATAACACATCTACAGTCAAACTTATAACAAAACCATCAATACAATAAGGAAACTTTTATCATAATGAATCAACTTCAAACAAATATAAAATCCAACGAAGGATGTTGACATAGATGAAATCAATCCAAAAACTATTTTAGTGAATTATCTCTTTCTACTTTGTATTTATTTATAAGTCAGGTAAATATAAAAGAAGAAATTTTTTTTGAAAAAATTCTTATATGCTAGTAAGGGAAGATTATAAGGTGTTATAATGGAGGGAAATAGTTTCACCCACCATATAAGTTAAAAATTCACTCGTTCATTAATTTTGTCGAAAAGGTCCTAAAGTACCTTGTTTTGAAAACGATGGAATGATTCATTTCAATAAATTTTATAAAAAGTCAAAAAAGGGTATAAAATAATTTAACCATAGTCTATCAAATAATAATTTGTGCTTTGAAATACCTTTTTATGAAACATGGATGTGGATGGAAAAGGGATCCCAATAGACACTTGCATATAAACAATCTCAGATAATAACGTTATATTTTAAAATTAACCCTTACATTTTAATTTTTCATTAGTCGGGTGTATGTTAACCTCGTTTATAATGAGTCAATAATTGTTATTAATTATAAAAAAACCACATACATAAAGACGATATCATATATTATCTTCTAATATTGATTTTTTAATAATATTTTAGAAGTATCATTGTTTTGGGTGTTAACTGATTTGTTTTTCTATTATATATTTTTTTATGTACGTCATTTTTTGTTATGGATCTGATTTATTTGATTCATATCTAGAATTATATTATGTTACTTAAACATTATTTATAATCATCAAATAAAAATTATTCTTGAACGGTTACGATGTGGAATGAAATTTCATCCCATCATGGAAATGGTAAGCTTTATATACGCACGGGTGAAAATATCATTCTATTGATGGTGAGATATTATTTAATTGGATGGAATGTTATATAAAAATAATAATTAATATGATATATTTATTATTTATATTAATTATACTCATTATTATACCCATCCAAATAATGATGTGTTGAATAATAATCTAAACCACGACATTGAGATGGTCAACCATACGTACACACATATTGTATCTTTTTCATTCATAGGACGAATAAAATATTGAAAATGATTTTACCATATTTATAATAATATCTCATTATATAGATGGTAATTTAGTTATTATTTTACAGTGGAAACAAAAATGAATGTGGAAGTGGAAGATGATAAGAACTTTGAAATGAGTGATGAAATAATTACCTCTTCTTTGGGTGTTTCCTATTGATTTTAACAAAACGGATCCTGAAAATGGATTTATGATCAATGTAAGGCATCTAGGTTGAAGTGAGGGTAGTTGGGAAGATATTTTAGAAGGTGTGGTCAAAGCCAGCTGGATTTGATGATGTGTAGATAAGAGAAGGAAAAGTACCCATTTATATGAGAGGTGAGGGGCACTTTAGGAAAAGCATGAAATATTAGTTAATTATAAAATCATTTTAGTTTTATAATGGCTCCAAAAGACTTTAATTAGTGTATAAGGTGGGTATGGGGAAAAAGACTCATCCAATAGGTTTTATACAATATTAGGTCACCATATTAATCTTATCTTTTATACTAAACTCTTTGCAAAATAGTTTAATGTTTAACATGTCTTCTTGTATTATTACACTCTATGATTAATGAAATTATTATAAACTACCAAGAAAACATCAAGTAGTTGATTAATGACATAGAGAAAATAATTTACTCCATTAAAAGAACCTTTTTTTTGTAATATTATATATTTTGATAAAATATTATTTTTTTAAACATAGTTATTTCAATTTTGATACTATTTAGTTTTTGGTTTTTGTGAAAGTCATAAAAATATGATTTCTTCGAACGAAATACATTTAATTAATACAGACATGTAATATTAACCTATAAAATTCTATTAATTCATTTAAAACCTCTATTTATATTTATTTTAATATTTATACCATCAATTATTTCGGTGTTTCCTTAATTAGGTAATTACTACATCATCGTTGAGCCATAAATAAATTTAATTATTTAATGAATTATAATTATAAATATAATACCATGACGTATGAAATATTTTTATATTTATAATGAATATTTATATTCATATTTATCTTATGTAGAACACTATATTAAAAATTGATAAGTTATTAAAATTAGAATTTAACAATTTTAACTCTTCTTTAAAAGAAAAATAATAAATATTGTAATCTAATCCTACTAAATAAAAAAGAATCATATTTTTTCCTATGGATTAGTTGGGTGTAAATACACTTATCCAATTGAATTAGGACATGTGTTAGGGTAATTTTAATTTCATTTTTACCTTTAATTACCCTATTTACATTTCACTATGGTAAAAAAATCCATCGTAACTATTCACTAAAAATTATTTTCATCTTATTGAACACAATTTTACATACTGATGTCAACCGTGTCTCACATATTTTTGAAATTCAATTCAAATGTGTGGTCAAATTACATATTATTCAAATTTGTAAATGTTCCTAGATGGTTGGTAAAAGAAGTTAACAGTTCAATAAAGTTATATATATATAATCTTATTATAAAATGACTATAGTGAACTAAATTTGACTAAAATAGGTATTATGTATCTATTTTGACTGTATAATAAGTTTAAATAAAAATTATAAATATTGAACTAAAAGTTTGTTATAAACAATAACATAGTGTTTTCCCAGTATTCACAAAAATTGAAAATTTTAAAAAAAAATATAAAAAATTTATCCCAATCTAATTTTGATATTCAGAATACAAAAAAAGCCCATTTTTAAAAAAAAATTATGAAATTTCAAAAAGTCTGTATTTCTATTCAGAATGTTTTTTAAATGGATACTTTGATTGGTCTTGGTGTGCTAGAACTCGATGTTTCATATAACCTGAGATATTATATTATTCAAAGAAAAATGTAACATGGATGCTTTGGGTGTTACATGTACTATATGATGACAATATTAAAATGGAATTGTATCAAAGATAGTATAAAATGGCCTATCACTAGGATAATATGTCTAATAGTAAATTCCATAGATATATCACTAATGGTAAATAAGTAATTGTAGATCAACAATGGTTGATCAACAGTAATAGATCACCAATGGAAGATCTCCAAAGGTAGCACAAAAAGTAAATCTAAACATATGATATTTCTCTATTAGAACCAAATAAAATAAAACAATTGAAGGCATTCCAAAAACATACCTTTCCATGTTCATGTAATATATAGCTCAAATTCTCAAAATTAAAATACGTTTTAGATTTGTTAGCAAGATGATATTCAGTACCTATGAACTCCAAGGTTATACCACCATTTTGAAAATGGTCCCTCAAAAAGTGATGTATTATATCAATAATTTTCATTCTCGAATAAGACATGTGTTTATTATAAATTTTAATGTCACTTTCATTATCACAATTTATAGTCACATATCGAATAAGATAAGGAATCACTTTTTGTGGGTTCATTTTTAAAATTTTAATGGAACTAATATTATAATAAAGTGTGTTTCATCCAAAAATTTGTGCTAACCACCTCATGTAGGTATATAATTAGATTCAGTATTGGATAGTGTAATAGAGGTATATTTATTAATACACCATGAATGTAGAGAACTTAAATGAAAGGGAAATGTTTGAAATTTACTTTTTCTATTTTAATTACAACAACAAAAGTCAATATCTTAATAGCTCAATATTTCATATTCTTGTACTCTAGAATAAAATTGTCCAAAATTTGGATTACAATTAAGTTATTTTAAATTATTTTGATGGAAATTAAATGTGAATTTTTTGGAGTTTCATGAATACCTGAAAACATACATAAATTAAGAATTATAACTTGTCATCTTGAAGTTAAATATAGAAATCTCCCAGCCATACCTCTATAAATGGTTTAATAAACTAGTTTGAAAGTTACATAAAGATCTAGTATATAGATTATACTGATGGGAGTATAAATACCTTGTGTACTATACATGGAATAATGATTCAAAATATACTTATTATACATAATTTGATTTAAAATAAGTCAATATTTAAATGAAAAAATATGAATACAAAGGTAGAATTTATGCCCACATATTATACAAATTTTAAATTTAATTATTATAATTTTTGTAAAACTAGTACATAGATAATATCTTGAAGTTCCAAAAATAATTTTATCCATATAGATTTTTACTAGTAAAACATATTTTGAAATTTTATTAATAAATAATGTATAAATAGTTATTATATTATAAAATCATTATGAAGTCCAGAATATGATGATAATATAATATTATTCTATATGAAATTTTATACACAATATAATGTGTATTTTATATTTAAAAAATGTTTTGTAAAGTGAGTGTTCTGTAATCCATGGTCTATTAAACAAAAACACCCACAAATCTATAATAATGTAAAAATGGTCTCTTAGAAACTATATGATATAGTTTGAATTTGAAATATTCTACGTAAGCATGAAACATCATTATGGCCTCAAGTAAAACTACAGGTGAAAATGATTCCCCATAGTTAATATGTTATTCTTGACTATATACATGTGTTACCTGTTTTGGAATATTTTTAATTAGTGTGCCTAAATCATCAATGTTGTTTTTAAACACCTATTTAGTTACAATAATTTGCTATTTGTTGGGTTTATCAACAACTTCTTGGACTCTATTTATTTAAAATTGATTTATTTATTATTAAATTTTCACTACATAGACATCCACATTAATTACATAATTTATGTTCTTAGGTTCAATAAATTATAACAAAGAATGATTCTACACATAGATTCTTAAAGATCATATAGTGTGAGGTCCTTTATCAAGATATCTTACAACTAAATCAACAAGGATATATCTATGTGTAGACAGAGATATAGAGAAATAAGTGTTTGAAACCTCAGCTACAATGATTGGGTTGACTTCATTCTATTCATTAGAACTAATATTTTTATAGGAATAATTTCTAGTAGAATTGGCACTAGATTTATCATTATTGTGATGACTAGAATGAACATTCTCAAAATTTTCTAATAGGATATTAGGATCATGTTGATATGTCTCATTAAACATTGCATGTATAGAATCTTCTAGCAAATATGTAATTTTATTATTTCCCCTATATAATTTACTTGTTGTAGAGTACCCAAGAATAACCCCTTCATCAATTTTGAATTATTTTTTAATTATTTTTTTATTGAAAATAAATACATTATATCCAAAAACACTAAAGTAATTTACTTATTTTTTATTCCATTCAATATTTATGATGAACTCTTATTTTAAAAATGGTCAAATTAAAATTCTATTAATTATATATATTTATATATTCATAGGTTCATCAAAAAAATAAACTAGTAAATCAGACTCATTAATTATTGTCAAATAAATCTCATGAAGGATTATATTTCTTCCCTCTAACACACCACTTTAATTTTTGGTCCTTTGAGTATAAAATATATTATTATATCCAATTTTTGAGAATATAGATAAGAAATCATTATTTTCAAACTCATGACCATGATCACTTCTTATGGTTGTAATTCCATATCAATATATATTTTTAATAAATTTAGTTTATTTATAAAAATATGATAGAGCTTCAATTTTATACACATGGAAAAACAAACATGTATATATTTAATAATCATTCACTATAACATAAGAAAAATGTTTTCATACTAAGCTAGAAATTTTGGATGGTCAAAACATATCCTTGTGAACCAACACAAATGTTTGAGAAGTTGATTCTTCTTTGTTTGATTTAGAGGAGATTTTGTGTAATTTTACATTTTTAAATAGACTAATGACTTTAATTATTGAGAATTATATATTCAGTTGGCACTTTATTAATACTTTCCAAGACATATTTATAAATTAGTGAATGTTTTAATGATTTTTCCCCAATTCCAAATCCAAAATTCAAAGTTACAGAAACATAATCATGATTCATTCTTGGAAAATAAGGAATTTAAATATATAACAAAAAAATTATTATTTAACATTTTAATAAAAAATAAATCATATATGGAATCAAAATCCATGATATAATTGTTTTCAAATATGATATCGAGACCATCATCATATAGTTGTGACTTTCTATGAAGATTATATTTCGATCTATCTTGAAATAAAACATTATAAATTAAAAAGGTACTAGAGATTCAAATATGGAAATATCCATTATTTTCCCATTAGAATTATCTCCAAAGGTGACATATCAACCATGAATAATAATAATATTATTGAATATCATTTAGTTTCCAGTCATATGTATAGATTTTTCACTTTCTAAATACCATAATTGATTATTTTAACTTTTCATGCATGGCCCCTACAAAAGTGATTTAAACCAAAAAAAATATTTTGGTACACATATTTTCTTTAGTTTATAGATGTTAGTAATAAGTCATTTAAGAATCAATAATTTTTCAATTAGTCTCTAGAATGTATATCTTAGACACTACCAAATAATGACATTATTAGCTATAAGAGAATAAGATCTATTAAAAAAAGTGGAATAACGAGATCCTCAGATTTAATTATTCTTATATATTCACATATATCTTGGATTGTGTCCTATTAAATTAGTATACACAGGTGTTTCCTATTTACCAAGAATTTTAATAATTTTTTAATTTCATTTGTAATATATCTCAGTATTTCATTAATTACTTGTTATATAATTTTTTTTAATTTTTTTATATATGATTTTTATTATTTTTATCCTTTGCTGCCATACGATAATATTTAAGGTGAGAAGACGTAATATACTACTTATTTATCACATTATATTTATCCTTTATTTAATTATAGTGTTATTATAATTTATTACAATATTTAAATAAATCATCATATGATATATTTTCAACTAAATTCTTATTGTCACAAAAATATTGAATATGAATACGAAATTTAAGAAAATAATTTAATATATCAAATGAGTTTTTCATGAATCACATATTGTTTTAATTAATTTTTTAATTCTCTAATATAATAAGATTCAGTTGATTTATCCTCTAAGGTACTCAATCTGAATTTGTTATTATTTTTATACCTTTTCATTTCTCCCCATATTTATTCTTATATTTGTTCTTGTGATTTTATTCTTAATAGGTCATTAACTCTTACATTAATTTCAGGGTAAATAATTGGAAAAATCATCCTTCCATTATTAAATTATCGTATTCCCTATGTTGAAAAGTCTACCGTTATAGTTTGATTTTTTGAAGAACTTATTTTTCTTTTAGAATTTCTTTAAAAATATGACCTTATGATATGTCTCTTTATAACTATACAAAGATTATTCTTACTCACAAGAACATTCAGATTTGATTTTCTTTTTTTTATTGTAGTCATATTTATTAAATTATCCTCTCTTTCTATTGGGATCATATATTTACTATTTCTTCACATTATGTCTCTCTTTACACTATACGATATTTTGTATTAACTCATTCTTTAAAAACATGTTATTGTACCATTTATTACCTTATGGAATAAGAGGTTATGTTCCATTTTCCTGTTATACATCCCAAAATTCCAATTATTTAATCCTCATCAATAATAACCTTTCAATGTGAATGCGTCATTATTAGTATTTATATAATCATGACATATATGTCCTAAATTGATTATTCATGATTAATATAAAATGTATCATATTTAATTGTATAATTAATTAATAAAATTTATTTAACATTGGTTGTTATTTTATAATATATAGCTACTGTACCCAAAATTTTTAAAGCATAGTAATAGGAAGAGACTCTTTTAAATTATATCTTTCCTAAGGCACAATTCAATTAATTCATAGATATGCAAAAAAATCATATGATTCCTTAGTATCATCTCTCCAATCTTCTCTAGTAGATTATTGTTATTCATATATTTCTTCAATAATAGTTAATAAATGAATTTCCATGATTTTTAGTAGTATTTTCATTTATATTTTCCATTAATAATAGTTAGTACCATTAAAATATGGAGGGCTATTAGTTGGAGTTCATTCTTATCTATTATTGTCCTTAAATATTGAAATGTGTAATAATAAAAAATTTAATATCAATAGGTAATAAAATTCCCTAGTAAAATGAATTTTTAAAGAATATCTAATACTAAATATTAGTTAGAGTGGAATAATAAAAAGACGGTGGGGGTGAATGGAGTTTACAATAATTAAAATCTTAAATCCACCAATTTAATTATATTACATATTTAACAAAGGGAGTAATATATAGTTTGATATTTATAAATAATCTCAAAACAATCGTCACAACTCTATTAAAATACCTTTTCAAATAATATAACTATTGAAATTAATTGATCTAAAACTTTGATTATGTTTTATAAAAAACAACAAATAAGGATTTCACAGAATAAATCTTGTGACATATTTATTTATGGGATAATAAATCCCTAGTCACACATGAACTCTTCCCTAGTTTGTCATTGGAATAAAAAATAGAAATAAAGTGTTGAGATCTCCCCAATTTCATGTTTGATAATATTTTTTAGAAATAAATAGATTAAAACAAAAAAATATATTAAATATAAATCATAAACAGAAAGAGACAGATATTATATAAGGGAAAAAATTTTTCTGCACAATATATAAATATTTAGTTATTCTATGTCCGTGAATTTTTCTTTTCAATGATATCAAACTAGAATCATTTAAATTTCAGTAAAATAGTGGTTTTTGGAAGCCTTATAAATCCTTCTATTCTCAATCTCTAAAAATTCCCTGGTTCGTCTAATCAAACATGTTGTCTTACTCCATTTATTCCAGCATGTGAGTTTTAATGATTCAGTGTTCAATAATATTTCACTAAGTCATGAATTTTTTTCCAAAAACGAGAAAGGTTTTATTGAATTTATATCACTTGAGGACTAATTATCCATTGCAGTATAATATTATAACAAATACAATCCTCCTACTAATCAATATATATGGTGAAGACTTATGGTATCTTCATGAAAACATTGTAGTTGTTTAAGGATCTTCATTTTTAAATCCATGTGGTTCTACACCATAATAAATGATAAATCTATGCATTGGAAAATTAATTTTGAAATATATTCTGGATAGGTATGATAGTACTACGACATTAGATTTATATTATGGTAGAAATTTATTTCCCGTAACAGTCGTTGTTCAAAATGAATGATTTTTCTAATGGTTTTTATTCATAATGATAGAACCATGTGATTTTTTATGAATTTGGTGCTAGTAAAATATGAAAATATATCCATGAATGATAGATTCATCTAAAAGTATCACATATATAATAGTAGTGGTAGCTCCAATTGACAGCAGTACAACCATAAGGTAGATCATGGTATTCTTAGGATAGAACTAGCAAAATCTAGTAAAAATAATGGTATCATGGAGTAGAAATTTTCTTCATTAGATTTTATATCATTATACATTACTCTATATCAATAAAAAGGTAATTTCCACATTTAATCTATAAAATTACTTACTAATATATAACACTGAATTGATTAGAAAAAATTCTGACATGTGGTTACTAAAATAAAGAGACACTCAAAAACCATAAAACATGTTCAGGATAATCACCAAGACATCATAACTTATAACTAATAGGATCAAATATCATTCTCTATAAGATGAATCTCATTAGATTAAAAAATTACCTAATGCATTGGAGTGAAATATAATGTCATCTCCACCCTCCACTTTCATATCATGCACATGTACAAGTGTCAAACATATATTAAACAACATATTAATATCATTTTTAAATTTTATCCTCACGATTATAGAGTTTGGATTAAAAAATTCTAATTACCCTATAAATAAAGGATATTTGTTACTAGGTGATTACCACTGAGTGAAAATGGATACAGTTGTTCACTACACAAAAGATTGGTATTGTAAATCAATAGATAATTTTGATAGAATAATGGATGTACATAATGGTTTATAGAAGGGGTCAATAAGAGATAAAGGGGTCTCTAATAACCTAAGGATAATAATAATTTTAATAAGGATGTGTAAAAATATATAAATACTTGAATAAATGGAATTAAAAAGGCATTAAATAAGGAAATGTTCCTATATAAATAGGAGAATGAGGGGTTCCCTTTTATCAACATAGTGACAACTTAGGTAAAGGTTATAGAAAGAATGGATAAATGATCATTGATAATAATAAAATTAAATCGATAGTAAATTTATATTTATAAATGAGTTAAAAATTCTATTTATATTCAAAAGGGTATATTCACAGACAGTTCTTGAATGGAAAATAACAGTGAAATCGCTTACCATGGGAGGGTGCTTATCAATAATTTGGGTAGCTTATTAAGACCTTGAGGAACATTTATAAGAATCTTAAGATAGAATTTTTGACTAAAATTTTAGTCCAATGGAGTTTTTTGTATATGAGTTTGAGTTTTGGTGGGTTTATATAACCAAAGATAGGGGAATTCTTTATTAGTTTCCAATGATTGATTTCAGACACTCTAAGATAAAGTAATCCAACCCACAAAATATCCCATGAATTATTCCAATAGGTTCAACCAGAGAGGATTTTGTTTCATTATTTTACAAGGATGAAATCTTAAATCCTTAATATAATACCCTTGGTGATGTAGAAGTGAGTCATGTTCTTGATGAAATGATTTTAAAACCATAAAATATGATATAGATCCTGGATGATTCAATAATCTATTATAAAAAATTATATAACATTAAAACCACATTATCTTAAAGGGGAAATATATATTTTTTCATGTATACCATTTATGGAATATATTACATCACTTTTGGATTACTAGATTATCAAAATACAAACTTTATAATTAAATTGTATTTTATATTTACCGGAAAACTTTACAATCTCACAATAATATAAGAAATTAAACATTGGATAATTTTTACATTTTGAATTAAAATGAATATTTATTCATTGAAAAAAAATCTATAAATATTATAATTTTCCCTACTATATTGAATGACCAATATTGTTGAAAATTTCAATTTTTTTGAACAATAATCTTTTGAAGCTTATAAAAATAACATTCGAATTCATAATATTATGTTATAATTTATATTTAATAAATATAGTTTAAAAAAATTATTGTATTATAATATCCATTATTTAAATAATACTTTTCTTTATCAAAGAAAATATCATGATTGAAACCATATAATTTTAAATAAATAAAATTTCTATTTCATAGCATCAAAATCCAATTTTTTTCAAACTCGATATATATTAATCAAAAAAGAAGTAAATATAATCATCTATGAATTTATAATAAAATATAAACATTGTATTATTAGGTTCAGGATACATATCCATTTATTACGCTAATAAACTCCCTAACATTATGGTGTTTGCTGATGATATTTTCTTGGGGTGGTTCGACATATATGGTTTGGGTTGTGACCTAAATGAGCTTAAACATATATGGTAAACAATTTGATTGATGTTTTAGTTATTGAATCTCACCGTGATATTTATCATGGGTATATCCAATTTGTTTTATATCCACTAAGAGCTGCAATAAATGGAATTTTTTGGATATGATCCTACTATTTTAGTTCATCTCTCCATCATTATATATCAATTGGAAATTATCATAACCCTTTATATAAACTATTCTTAATTTTTATGATATAATGGCTATTATATAAATAGTTATTAGGATTAATGGTATTTTAAATTTGATAGGATATATATTAAAAAATACCAAAATAAAAAACGCAGTGCATGATTTTTATGTAAATATATTACATTATGAAGAATTTATTCATTGAAAAAAGAATTTATTTTATGATATCGTGGGTCATTACACGAATCATTTCCAACTATATTAAATTGATATATCCATATACAAACATTTCAATAATAATCATTATATAATTAATTAAATAATTTTGTCAACAATGATGACGTGTAAAATATTGGAAAATTAATAAATCATTCCAATATTGTATATTATATTTTCATGGAACATTTAACACTAATTACATGGTCATAATAATTGTTTCATATAATGCAAATTTTATTTCATGAATGTTTATGATTTATATAACATATAACTTCCATAATATGGATATTACATGATGATGCATTATTTTATGTATTTACACAAATATGTAAAAAACTATGAATTCAAAAAATATACAATTGTAATAGGAAATGATAAAAAATATAATTTAAAATAAACTGTCATCTTTTTAATATAATGAAAATATTGATCCAAAATATATTTTTCAAAAATCTATATTGGTATTAACTCACCATTAATGTTAAAATATTTATATTTATATATAATAAATTATTTTTATTCAATTTCCAGTTGTCTAAATATTAAATTTCGAAATTTCCCAAATTTAGATACTATTTATTCAATGTAATGTTACTCAAGGAGTGAGATTAACCAATATGTTATCAATTTGGTATTTTATTATGTTTTGGGGATAATTATTTCAATATTAAGAGTAAAAAAAATATTACATATTTATATAGATAAATTAAATTAAAAATATAAAATTAAAATATTTTTATTAAACAATATATTGTTTATAAAATCCTTTATAAAATGTTCATTTCATTGATTAAAATATTTGTTTCTCTGAGCATTAAAATACATTGCATTATTGATTATTAATTTTAAAACATTTAATACTAATTATTATCAATGAATCTTTTCTGTAAATTAACTGAAATCTTCATTTTTTATACTACATTAAAAACAATTTTCTAATGAAAAAGTCTATTAAGTCTTTAAAAAGAGGAAGTGTGTATATTTATTTACATATAATCCTTGAAAACGTTTATATAATAATACAAAATTTTTTTCTTTAGTATCTATGAGAATGAATTTGAAACATTCACTACTCAAATCTCATAGTATCCTTCACATTTTCCTAAAGATGTTAATTTCTATGTGAAAATGTTAGAAATTCCATTTTAGATGACTTTAAGTAAGAAATGTTGATTAATAATAAAATAAAAATACTTTTGGATGATATTGAGGGTGAAAGGTATCCAAAAAGATTAGTAAAGTTATAGGAAAATTATTTTATATACAAGTGGATGATCTCTTTATAAATTGGGATCCTATATATCTCAACAATAGTTAATATTTTGATGTTCTGGAGTTTCATTACATCAACATTAAAGAAACAATTTGTCTCATCCTCATGCCATAAATTAAATACATAATAATGTAGAATGTTCCATGGATATTGAGTTCTAAAGGTGGAATGTTTATATCAGCATCCTTAGATGAGGAATGAGAGACATAGAAAAGGGGAATGAAATATATGTGTGACCATTATCAATGAAACATGGGTTGTCATTATTGTAATGATATAAGGATATCACTCTGATTTTTTTGTTTAAATACATATATTATAATTCTTTTTGTGTGTAAACATTGTCCTATCTGACCCCATCCTTAATTCATTGTTCTATTTATTATTTTTCATAATCATGAGGAATATCCCCATCCTTTTTGAATATATATGTTCCAAAATAAAATGTTCTTGTATTTTTTTTTAAATAATGAACATGTTTACATAATTAATTCATAAATAATTATATAGATATTTAATCACAAGTGTTATTGTACATTCAAAAATTAACGGTATATATTAATCGTAACCTCTTGGAGTACGAGAAAATGGACAATTTTAAAAATAGAATGATTATAAGATATGAATCTCTTATTTTATTATCCTAACTAAACGTCAGGTCTACAATAAACATTATAGTCAAAAAATATTAACATAATCTAAAAAATAATAATTTTGTTTGAAAAGTGTTTTTTGGATTGTAATGGAGAAACATATATATAATTGGGTAAGAGGTTTTTTTCAAATGCATGGTAATTAAAAATGAATAATGTATCATTAATATAAATAACATAGTTACCAGAATATTAATGTAGATATTATGAGTGACATTCAATTTACATCAATTAATTTCTCTTAATTTATATACATATAAGAGAAAAATATTAAAAAAATATATTGTTAAAATTTAACAAAAACATAAATTAGTTAATCCAAATTTTATACTAATTTATCCAAATAATAGTATTTTAGGGTGAATATCAATGATCATTTAAATATAAGCCATATTACAGGATTATATTATGAAATAGAAAATATTTAAACATATGGATTAAATTTTAAATGGCATAAAAATATTATATTATATAAAAAATTATTTTTCCATTTTATACTCAAAATTATAAATTTAATATAGTTTATACATATAGAAAAAAGATTGTATTTTATATAAAAACATTAAATTCATTAAATTTTATAAGTTTTTTCCAAATATGTTACTATGTTTTATGAAATAATTAATGTAAAAAAATTTTTGTTTTGGAAAATAAATATTGGGGGTAGACCAACTATGAGTTTTCATATTCTATAATAGTACAAACAATACTATTATGAAAAAAAATGAATTGTCAAACAATTATATATATTTTTACTATATATATAACAATATCAACCCATTTCCCATCATTCCTAGGAACCTCATAAAATTTAGTATTTAATTTAATCAATTAACTATCCATTTAAGTACATATCATCTATTCAATTATTTATCTGTCTAGTTCATAAAATTGGTATGTAAAATAAAAGTTTATTATATTTTCTCCCTTTCATTCTTGTAATCCTCCTTTTGATTTTATATATTTTTAGTTGTGATGATGTATCATTTTAATTAAAATTCATGTATTATAACATTCATAACATTCTTAAAACCTCTATAAATAATATCCATACATGAATCATTAAATGTATTGAAATAATCTATTATTTATCCTATAAAAATATTGTTATTTCCCAATTTTTACAACGTCGTAATATTATTATATATATGAAATTTCTTAAAAGAATAATTTATCCAAAAACTAACTATAAAATATATCCATTTTAACATTATCTAGAACCTTTACGACTACCTAAAATTTTATATAATCTTCAATTTAATATAAATTTAAATTGACCTAAAAGGTCATTCTTACAGGGTTATTTATCCCTAAAATTATATAATCTAGGGTTTAAAAAAATTCTATAATGGTATATTCATCACTTCAATGTTATTAATTAAGTACAATCATTTGTAGACAACAATATATTTATTAAACTATATTTTTTCAATAATATTTTGACTAATATATTATTCATTACCACCATAGAAGATCATTCACATGAACCCATCATTTGATATGCCTCAATTAAATTATTTATTTTCTATTTCTTTACATTATAAAAGACCTAATAAATAAAAGTTAAATTTTTTCACATTATAGAACCATTTGAATCATTATTTTTATAAAATAACAATCACCTCTACAACTCATAATTTAAATTTGATAAATGTTTTCATGTTATTAATATTTTATATTATGTGATATTTAATGTAATTTGATTTTTTTTCATTGAATATAAGATAATTTATGCAATACATAGTCATAGAAATATATATCCCTTAGTATAGTGTCTAATGGTTCATCACCAGACATATAATTTATTGGAAATTGATTATGATACAATGAAATTGGTATACAACCTTATTTTAGAGCCCTATTATGATATAATGACATAGGGAGTAATATTTTTATATTAATATAAAGATATATTTATAATTTTTATTTATAGTGAAATAATAAATTTCAATTCTAATTGATGATATCATGTATAACATTTTTATGTATGTGTTTGTAGTGATAAAATTTTAATCAGTGTACTTCTTAGGTAACTTGGGAGGCATAAACATTTGCGAAAAATCTTATTTTTAGATAAACTATTTATTAATAAGTAATATCAACACATATGGTTAACTATTCCGCATTTTTTATATTTTATGTGTTATAAACTTATATTATTTAAGAATTTTTTGAAATATTATAATGGATAAAATAAATAGATACAAAAATAGAATCAATAATCAATATAGAGATAGGGTCCAATCTAAGAATTGTCATATGGTATAATATAACTATTTATTGTTTTGTTAAAAAGAAAAATACTATATATAAAGTAATTATTATAATATATATAATGATATAAATTAAATATTAATATATTATACATTATTCCATGGACCTTCACCGATTAAGGAATTCATGATCTCAAATCCTCTGATATTTATTGGGCCTATATATCAACTTATTTTTTAAAGGTTGATGTCATAATTGATAATGATATTTGATGTTTGAAATACTCAAAATGATTTTTACTTTAATTATATCTTTTTTAAAGTTGTTTAGACCAATAGTAGATGTTAACAAAGAAATTAGGGAGTTAATAAGAAATTAAATCCATTTTATGGGGAGATTTTATGAATCTATTTTTCAAAAATATTTTCATCACAAAATAATGATCAAGATGAAGAGAAAATTTAAGTAGGTAAATAACGATGGTGGTGGATCTACTAATAAATTAAAATACAAATGTACTTAAAAATAAAAAAATTAATCATTAGTTTTCACCAATTATGTATATAAAATAAATATATTTTACAATGGATTGAAGTTAATAATTTAGTAGGATTGGGAAATATATGAGTTTTAAAGTTAAACAAATATTTTTGGGTTTGTTGGTAAGTTATAAATGATATTTTTGAATATCACTCAGACTATATGGTTTTTTTATAAGATTAAAGAGTATCATTAATCCTATAGTACAAATTATAGAGATCAATATGTTTATAATGATAAACATCTAAAGTGTTAGAGGTGTAGATAAAATCACAATGAAAATTATGTGAAATAATCTGTATAGTTATTTAAATATGAGTGGATGTTTAATTATAGTTTATAATTCATCCAAGTAATTATTTAAGGGATATAGGTGAGTCATTTCATAATTCATGATGAAGAAAACATGGGGTTTAAATATATATAATCAATTGCGAAATGATTTTGTTATAAAGAAAGTGATGAATTATTCATATATGTTCTTGTAGGAAGAAGAGTATGAAAAGAATATGTAAAACCGAATATTAATTTTTTATATTTTATATTATCATAATAAGAGAATTTTAATGATAATAATGTGATTTTAAAAATTATTAGGAAATTTTGGTGACAAGCGATTAGTGCATGGTCCCAATGACAATGAAATATTAATTTTGATAGATAGAAAATTTCAAATAGTCTGTACATTTTCATTGAAAACCTAAAATTCAACCATACAATATGAAGAAGAAAAATTGGATATTCATTGTGAGTTCATGGTTGTAGGGATTATGCTAAAAGACCCTCACATTCATAAGATTCCCAGAACAATTGAATTTTTTCTGAGAATTCTCAGGACAGTCAAAACGTAAATTATAGATTATTGTTGTGATATTTTATGTGTTTAATTTGGATTCATAAATTGAGAATTGAGAATTGATTTTTTATTTCATGTGTTGATAATATATTTATATATATACTAAATGTTACATATATTTTAGGCTATTAATACTTTTATGTATGAAAATATTCTATTGTGTATTTGTCATGCAGATATATGGTTTTTTTCTATTATTTATTATGGGTTTCTATCATGTTATTAGTTTGAGAAATAATTACATAAAATTGTAAATATCAATTTTTATATTATTTTTAATAAATTAAATGACAGTTTATAGAAGTGAATATAACCTTCTCCCCCAATTTTGGTCGCATATTTCTATATGAGGAGGGGGAGATATCTACTAATCTATCTAGGATTATCTCAATTATTCTACTTTATAATTTACATGGTAACTACCATCATTTATTATTATCTATCATAATAAATAATCGTAGAATCTATCAAAGGTTGTGTTTGTTGACCAGGGAGTTGAATTAATCTTCGAGGAGGCTTATTAAGTCTTTTGGAGATCATATCAAGAAGGCTAAAAGTTGTTCAGATGTGTTTTTGATGGATTGTAGAAATGATAAATTTTCGAAGATAATTTTACTTTGGATAAGTAAAAGTCTGTATATTATTTTTCTATTAAGTATGTGGGAATTCAAGAAATTCCATGGATATAAAATATATAATGGAAACATATATATTTTTCAATATATGGAGATATTAGTCATAAACAATATTTTTTACCTGGATTTTTCTGAAAATAATTCCATGGAAATTGTTACATATGATATTCTAATATTTAGGGTTTTTTATTGAAAATATCATAAAAAATCAATATTGTGTTATATCTATCATAATATGTATGATATTCTTCCAAATTCATCTAAAAAATGGAAATTTCTAACATCTTACAGTTGATATGTAATGTTATATTTGAAAGTTTACTTTTTTTGTGATACTTATATTTTTAAACAAGGAATTATTTTCATAGGTATGTTTTTAAGAGTGGTCAAATGTATAAAATGGAACCTTGCACATATTATGTTATGTAATTCAGAAACATATTAATGTTTTATTGATGTTTATGGGTTTTTTCAAATACATTATTGGTATATTAGATTTTTTATATAGGATTATATTGGTAGAACTCCCGAGTATTAGTTCAACATCTTGAATTTGAAAAAAAATGAATAATAAAAAATAGGATTCTTAAAAAGTCCAAAACATGATAGTGTAAATCATTCTGATACTAATGGGAAGAAAATGCTTTAATATTTTAGTAATTTAAATATAATTTTTTTATTTTAAAATAATCAATATTTTTTACCACACGACATGCTATAAATTGGAATGTTACAATGTAAATATTTCAATTGTAATATCAATTAAAATTTAAATATTATATTTGGATGAATATTTTGATGTGGTTATTTAAAAAATATTATGCGACTTGGTTGGACATGCATTCTGGATAGAATAATACTATATAATTTTGAGTTTCTAAGTTAAATTATGAAAATATTTTTCTCAAAGATATTTAATGAAAATATATATTTAAAAGGGAAATATATATGAGGGAAGATATTATATTAACTCTCATTAGATACGAATATATGATAGATATTCCAAATATTATAGATAATTGAAGAAATTGAAGTTGATTATATTGGATATTTATTTTTTCAAAATTGATGTAACATTATTTTTTACTCCCACAAAATGATGATGGAGGAGGTGGTATTCGTGGAGGTTCTGTCACAAGATGTTTTTGGAGGATCTATTACTGAATCTGGTATAATTTCTATTTAAAATTAATTTATTAAAAAGAAAATTAAAATGGATGAAATGAATTATATGTTGTAGGAAACGAATTGTCTTCTTAAATTGTTTATTGAGGGCTATAAACCATGAAGTTCAATGCATCCTATCAAAATTATAAACCAAAAGTTATGTCCTTAGTGTTTCATGTGTATATTGAATTGATGTTTCATGATCTCTAGATTATTCAGTTTTGATTAACATCATAATATTACCATTTTTATCTTATTTTACATATTTTATACATAAAATATGTTCTATGGGAGTGATAATTCCAATTAATTTTGAAAAAATATAATTAGTAAGTTTAATTAAAAAATATAGTTATCTAGACTGAACCACAACATGGTATTAACCATACATTGGGATAACATGTTGTGTTGGAGACAATGCTTCTTGGTAATTATTCTCTCTATGAAGCACAATGGAAGTAGTTGTTAACAATAAGGGTGTCCAAATATTTTATTAAAAAATTATAATTATTTGTGAATCTAGTAAAATAACAATTCTAATAATTATGAATGGATGTATACATAGAAAATAAAAAAGGAAATTTATACAAAATGGGCTGTATAAAATTATTATAGATACATTTAAAGATGTTTGATGTGAACAAAAAGGGAATAAATGAATTTATAAGAGTATTATATAATATCATATACCTGAAGATGGTGTTAAAAAAGTAAAAAAAATGAAATGATGAATAGTTTGATCAATATTTATGAATGAATCTCCATATTATTTAAAGATATGTTATATGTATTTGCAAACAATTACAAGGAGTTGAAAATACATATAATTGAATCTATTTATACATTTTTTGATGGGGTGACAATCTTTGTAGAGAAAATTTATGGAATTATAGAAAATAATTATGATATAAAATCTATATAGATTATTTTGAGAATTCTACACCCATGATTTTACCTGAAGGTCTCATATCTTGAAGAAAAATACACAATGGAGGAGATGCTGGTTTTTCTTTATAGAAATTTTGATGCATACAAGATGAAGAATAATGAAAACAATGCTTTGATAATTGGGAATTATTAGGAATCAATATTAAATTTTATAAATAATATTAATGTATAGATTGATCCCATATATAGGGTTGTTAGTGAGATGATGTATTTTCCTTCCAAAAATCATTAATGTTGAAAAGAAATAACAAAAAGAAATCCTCTATATTATTTTCATAGTGTGTAAAAGAAAAACATTTCACTAAATTTTTTGTAAATAAATTTCTACATGATGATAATGAAATAGAAAACATGACTAAATCATCTAATGTATAAAAAATAAATGGAAGGATACCATATAAATCCTTTGAGAAGAATAACATTCCTTATTAATAATATATAATATCAAAAGAAATAGTGGTAAAATAAGATAAATGGTTTCCAATAACACAATGAGGAAGTTTTTATAGATTACATAGGGGTACTAGAAGTGAAATATAGTGATGGTTATGGTGTTTCTGTTGAGGGATGATTCAACCTCAAATATAAACATTATTTTTATCTAGATTAAATATCTATTTAAATATCCATGATGAAGAAATACAATGAAGAAGCATGTGACTCTAATCATTATATATAACAATAAAAATAAGGTAAGTCTAAATTAGAAGCTGAAATTTAGTGAATCAAGTCTGAAATATATAGGAACATAGATAATTAATTTGAGATTAAGATAAAAATTGAACATTATACCCATATTAATGGTCTATTTAATAAAAAATTGAAATATTATGTTAAGATAACTTATATAATCAAAGGGGATATCACAATGATATCTGGATACCACAGCGTAAAGAAATACTAATAACTCCAAGAAGGACATCGAGAAGTTCAAGGCACCATTCACCAATGATGTTAAATAAGTACATGATGAGAAAGTCAATAATTAGTCTCTTGGAAAAATTGTATAAATTTAAATCCTATGGTAAATTTATTTTAGTGATTGGTCGTAAGAAAATATAATTGGTGGTTTATATGGAAGAACAAAAACCGACTCCCTGAAAAATTTTGTTTTGAGTAAATTAAAATATGATCAAAATCCAACGATCCAGAACCAAATTGGTAAAGGCTCATACATTGCATACATGAATTCCAGGATCATATCCATGTGGGGGTGAATTTCTTGTATACTGTAGCAATAATGAATCTGTTAATATAGTAGATAATATTAGGTACTGTATCATTCAACATTATTCATCTGATTTGGAAATTCGAGACAATTGTTTGATCTTAGGGGTATCGGGGCCTTCGGACCACCAAATGCCTTTGGTCCATAGTTTCTTCATATTGTAAGGGAATTCGAGACACCAATAGAATTTAATCAAAAGGGATTTTAGTCCACCTAAATGAACATGAGAAACTCGGGAATAACACATAGGAGAAAGCCCAGATATGGATTCATAGAAAAAATAGCAACCACCAGAGTAGATCTAACATGATTAAATGTATTAGAGGGCAGAAAAACTACCATTGGGATAAGGAATTATGCAGATCGACAGGGGGTAATGCCAGTAGAATATCCGTGTGAGGCGGGGAGCTAGGCTCCTTTAAAATGCTGATGTTAGGGAGGGACTGTTTCAAGGGTTTCAGGTCTAGGGCATTTAATGTCATGAATGGGGTCATGTATGAGCCTTTTTTCTTAGGACCAATGGTAATGTAAGGATTCCCCTTTAAACACTAAAAGGGATCTTCTCTAAAAAAATAATAAAAAATAAGGCCTTACAACTAATAGAAGAAATTTGCTCAAAAATATAAAATCACAGCAATGAAGGTACATTATAATGAACCATGTATCTAATGTAATTGTTTATGAATGACATGGAACATACACTATTTTTTCATTTAATAGTGGAATGTTAAGAAATAAAAAAATATTTGATGAATTTCCTATTAACATTATTTTATAATTTATATTGTCTTTTGTGGGAATAATTCATACATAAATCCTTGAATTCTTCATAATGGTCATAAATGGATGTATTAAAAGAAGAAAAACCTAAAATATCAATAGATTAAAGCATTTTCATGTGGGATAAGATCATATAATACATTCTTAGACATGAAAGATGAAAATCATTAAATGGAGGTGGAGGGGGAAATAAATTCATCAACCACCAATGGAATGAAAAAAATAATCATGGATAAAGAAAATAAAATCTATGAAACCGAACAGAAATATTTTTTTTTGAACGAGATGGATTATGTTGAAATATAGATTTTTGAAAGTAGTTGAAATTCACAGTTGATGGAAAAAATCATATCATCGGTATAAAATATAAAAAATAATGTCCCTTCTATTTTGGAAATGACTAAGGTATAAAATTTATTCACTTTTTGAATTTGAATATTTGAATCAAATTCAATGGGTATATGAATGATTTGGTTATTGAAAGATATAGGAACAATATACGATGTGTAATTAAATTATCTGAAATTGGGTATGAGGTGAATTTTAATAATATAGAATCAACCATCAACGTAAATTATGAAACTATAGTAATTTAAGGGAATAAAACAAGGATGAATTTATATATAATTGGTGGAGAATATAATAGGTGATTTCTTAACAAATAAGAGGAAAATATTTTAAGGTAGTCATCAAAATAAACATTTAAGAGAAGTGTCTTATTAAGAATAATTAAATATTGATGGAGAATATGATATTACTAAGTACTCATGAGATTGAACTCACATTTTTTACACTTTACAATGAGAGGAAATCAATAAAAAGATATAAAATTTGAATGAAAAAATTAATGAGGTTTCTTGAGTTAGTTCACATGAATGTGTGTGGGAAAAGTTTACCAAACATTGAATGGCTGAAATAAATAAACAATTTTTTATGATTAATTGCTGTGTGATGACATGTATAATGGTTATATCCCAAAAATATGAAGTATCCATCTGTATTACATGATACCTAATATTTATCAATAAATTAATTTGACTGATAATTAAAAAGCATCATACTAATAATGATAATTGCCTCAATTCCACGATCCTAGATATAGAGACAAAAACTAAATATTTTAATTTCTACCATTGATACTGATAAAAATGACCTGATTTTATTCATCCAAATCAAATTTTGATCGTTTTATATATTTAGGATAAATGCATACACAATAATACCCACGCCCATAAGTGATAAATTTTCCTATTATACCCATAACTTCATAATTCAAAATATGTGTTCAAAATATCCCATAAAATTATTAGCAAATTATTTTTTTGAAATAATTTACTTAACATAATTCATTAATACATGGGGAAATAGAGGAAAAAATTGGGGAGATAAAATTCTCACTAATGGAAAACATAATATTTAACAATTCAATGTAATGAAGGAGCATAAGATGAACAGAGGGGAATGGTGATAGATTAAATGTGCATGAGTATGTGCTTTTAAAATTCTTATCCATGGAAAATGAGATAATTAAACATCTAATATTGAATAATGATTTATCAGAGGCAATATTCATAATTATAAATAATTCTCAAACATGTGACATTAGTCATGATCAAAGAGTCCACTTAAAATTATAAGACAAAAAGTGAAAAATTGATGGTATCATGGATAATTATATTCCCCAACCATGTTAAATCATTTTATATGTAACTGGATCATAGCAGAATCAATACTAAAAACAACCCTCACTCTCCCTCTTGACATTAATTATAGGGAACACTACATAATTCATTAGAGATCTATATCAATATCTCCCCTCATATAAGCTATAAGAGCCCCACCAATCATATAATATGTTTGAGGCTCACCCATTGTATAATATATTTTGGGATAAAAAGTATTCATAAATACATTATATGTACAATACATGAATAAAACACATGGAATCATGCATTTTCATCATTAATAGTTGAACACAAAAATTAACTCCTTTATAACTTGATTTATATGTAGACAAGAAACATGTTTCATGCTAATATCATTATAAAATTCATTATAATAGATCTATAAAATGAAGATGTTTGATATTATAATGTCATATTTCTAGTTAAGTTGACGAGTCATCAAATTATTTTTACATATATATAAATATTTTTAAAAGAATGTTTAATACATTTCATTTAATATAAAGGAAGATACCCTTTTATTTTTTTGAAATATTTTATATGAATTTCTAGAATATTAGGGAAACTATCTTCCTTGAAAATATTTATTTGGAAATTATAGTGTAAGAATAATTTTCCATGAATGGAAGTCATTGTTTGGTAAAATATATTCATATTTTAAACATTAAAAATAACCATCATTTCCAATTGTTGAAAAGAGAGTCAATAATGACCCATATAAAAAATGTCAAGAAATTCCATTTTTTAAAACATATAAAATAAGGTAATTCATCTTGGTAAATAACAATAAGAAATAATTTATCTTTCTAAAGTATCATTCTTAAAATATGTTTGAGAACCTGGATGAAGGTTTTGAAAATAGTTTTTCAGAATAATATAAAAAACATTTGTAATTAAAAACTTTTTTCTACCATTTAAATAACAAAACCATTATAAAGTAAGAACATATAAAAAGATATAAAATACCATGAGTATAAACATTTCCATCTTATAATATCTCATGTGTCAGTATATACGCAATTTAAATGAATATAGATGCATCGATCAAAACATGTCACGACAAAGGAAGCTTGAGAGGAGAAACCATTGCAACATGTGTAATTCATGAATAAAAAATAAAATAAATGAAAGAACATAACATAATTGTACAGAAATCATAATTTCCCTGAAATATTGTGTTTAATAAATTATTAGTGTGTGATGTTCACCATATTGAATAAATCAAGGTGAATTACTTTATTTATGTATCAACGAATTGATATTTAGACCATATAATCCATAGAAAATTTTTTCATTGAAATATATCATGAAAGAGAGAGGATTATAAGAATGTAATATCATTATATCAGATTAATTAATGATATTATATGTCAATAAGAATTATAATCAACGTATAAAAGGAATTATTTTTATATTACAAGACATGTATTTGGGAAAAAATATCGAGATGAATAATACATTAAAATTATTGTATCATTGAAGTTAGAATTATTCAATAAAATTGTTATGTCTAAAATTTTTAAAACCCAAAAAATAATTTGAAATAAAACATAATATTATCATATTTATTTTCCAACATAATATTTAGGGTAGCTCATTCTTGGGGTAGGTCATCCTGGTTGTAGCTCATCTGGGAGGTAGCTCTTATGGTGGTAGCTCATCATGTAAGTAGTTCATCTTGGAGGTAGCTTATACTAATAGGATCTTATCCTAATGTTAACTCGATGCCGGTAAATAATCTAGGGATGATTCACTATTGTTGACTCGTCTAGGGGTGGCTCAGTAGAGGTGACTCACTGGCGACGACTTGTCTGGCGGCAACTTGTCTAGAAGTGCCTCACCTAGAAGCAACTCATCTAGTGGTGACTCATCTCAGAGAAACCCGCTGGTGGTGACTAATGGGTTATGAATTGTCAATTGGTGACTCACTTGTAGTGACACATCTATTATTGAATCAGTAGTGTTGACTCTCTTCATGGTGGTGGTGACTCATTTCAATTTTTTTCAATTTTTTTCAATTTTTTCACTTTTTTCATGCATTTGGACAAAAAATAAGTTTAATGTCTTAAATAATTTTCCTAAGTCCATTTCAAAGGCTATTAATCATATCATAAATTTATCCAATATCTAGAGTCTTTTAAATGGTGAATCCACATGGTTTGTTGAGATCCTCATTTAATGGGAATCTGATACCATATCTAATCTCGAACATTCTTGATCAAATATTTCTAAAGTGAAGATCTTTTCTATCTACTTTAGGCATTGATTTTTCATGATATAGGACATAAAAAATACTTATTCACATGGGATTCATGTAACTTGGTTTCTAAAATTGGTTCATGACCCCCTATAGAGTTTCTAGATGTACGTTCTCCCCTGTTTTGGTAAAACATGTTTGGAAAAGGATTCATTATTACAATTAGGTTTTTCCTTCATTACTATTTCTTTTTATAATGAATGATGAGTTTATTATTGTAATATATTTTAAAAATGGTTTAAACTACATTTAAAATGATAATGAATACATTTAAATTGAATTTATATGGTTGGGGGAATGTGAATTTTGAAGTAAGAGTTTCTTATTGATTTAATTTGATTCAATTTAATATTAAGACATCATTTTTATAATTCATTGATAAAAATTGTTTAGGTTTGTTTCATGAGTATGCTATAATAACATCCTTTTAAAATGAATTGCTTTTTTTTAATGGTATCATCATAAATAATGAAATTGTTAACCACATATATTTAGTTAATATAATAGTTTCCACAAGATTCATGTTATTTTATAATAACACCCTAAAATAAATAAGTCAAATTTAATAAGTTCACATTTGAAATCTAAATTTCAAAATTTGTTATTTTGTTATGCATGTTGTGATGTGTGGACTGGTTATTGTTTTTGTATGTTGGATTGATTTAATGTGTGGTTGATATTTTGTTTTTTGTGTGGGGATGTGGATGAGATATGGTTTTTCAGTGGGGTTATGATGGTTGTTATGGTCCGTAGGTGCAGTATGGATTTGATGGTGGTTGGGTTGTGGTTATGTAGTGGGCTTGTGAAACTAAATGTGGTTGCAAGCTGGTATGGATGTGGTTTCAAGTTGATTTATATGTGGATGTTGGGTTATGGTGTTTTGATAATGTTGGGTGGTTGGTTCCACTATATTTACCCAAGTATTTTTATAATTAATAATGATGTTAATAGTTCAAAATGGGAATATTTAATGAGGAAATTGATTATGGTATGAGTTGATTAACTGGATAATAATTATATAGAAAATAAAGTATAGGAAATATGAAACAAGATGTCCTTATAAATGTAATGGGGTTTCAAATCAATTTTTATTACAGAAATCTATGTGGATAATAAACTGGTATTTATTGATAAAACGATGACTCTAGAAAATGGATTAAAAAATTAATATCTAAATTATTTCTTATGTTTTTATTGTGTGTGTATTCATTTATTAGAGGTAGTGTTTGTGGGGAATGTTTTTGAGATTGTTAGATTTTAGTATAAACATATTGCATGGGCTTGTGGGGAGTAAATCAATGTGTATATACAAATGTATGTTCATAAGATTTAAATATGCCGCCACCCATGTTCATAATTATGTACCAACACCCATATACTCATGTTAGAGGCTGTCTTTCCCAAACCACATGGTGGGAGGATGGATGGATGGCCACCCACTCTTCCATGATCCCTATTCTAGGAGAGGTTGTTATTGTATAGGTTGTGATGGCCAAATGACTTTTAGTGCATTAGATGGTGGTTGTAATGGTCATAGTGTCTCTGAGCAAGTGATGATGTGTGTTCCCATTTGTCTTTAGGATGAGATATGGTGTGCTTTACTAGGAACATTTTGGATGAGATGTGTCGTGTTGTCCCAAGTGTCTTCCTGATGAGATGTGTTGTGATGTCTCAGGATTGTGCTGGTGGGATGTGATGTGTTATGATGGACCAGGTGTGTCTGTGAGGGATTTGATACAATATATTCAGATGATATTGGATCTCCATAACATTTTTCATTGGGGTGTAAGAGTTGATAATCAGTGGGAATGTGGTGAGGGTTACCCTTAAAAAGATGTTATTCATATTACATTACATTATATTATATGGCTAAATTATTGTGTGAGTTATCCTTGGTGAGGTTGGGGTTATTGTTAGTCTACCTGTTAGGTGCAATTGGGTTATACTATTTTCACACGGCTGTATTTGTATGATATTTCAACATGTTCAAAAGACAAAATGGTTTTTTTACTATGTATACCTATATTACCAAACTATATATACATATAAATATATATTATTCCAGATTCTAGGAGGATGTTCTGGACTATGATGATGATTCTTCATTCAGAACTTTCAAACTATTGTTGTGTCACCACCTTTGTTTATATTAGTTTAGGCATTACATCGGAGGCTTTAATATGTATCTATTTTTATTTATACATGATCTTTCCCATTTTTTTTCTTTATTTTATATTATTTCATAGATGTGTTTGTGGTTTATTGATCCTATCTCCTGATCTGATATTCTTATTAAAGGGTTACACCTCCCATGTTATGATATCATTATACCCTCAGAGTTAGTCACCAACCTGGGGCCATTTGGATGTGGGACTCGAGGGTTATTATCTCCATTTCTTCATTCATATCCCATGAGGGGTATATTTAGTGGGAGGGGGTCATGAACCAATTGTATCAAAGATGGTGGTCGAGAGATAGGGTAGAGTCCAAAGTTTGGAATAGTGAGGAATTCATAGGTTGGTATTGAAAAAATGTCATTTGACCTTGGTGCATGATATAGGCTATGGATATTGGCTGGGACATGGGATTTTAGGGCCCATGTAATCATCTATATGGGCTTTAATCATACTGAATATCCATGTTTGGTGGAACTACTTGTAGCATCGAGACCATAGAGAGGTACATGCATCATGATGACTTGTTTTCTTATTTTAACTGCATGATCTTGGAATGTTAAAATGAATTAAATGGATTATGAAATTCTATTTGTCTTTATATAAATTTTCTCATGATTTTATTTCTAAGGAATTCATTTATTATTTACTGAATTATTTTGGTTACCAATAGGAAGGAGTAATATAATGGTTAACTAACTTGACTTTTTTGTCTGAAACCTTCTTGAGGTTTGAAAGGGTTGTTTCCTTTTATTTTATATCATCATTATTGATTAATTTTATTTTCCTTTTTTATTTAATATGGTATAAGTGACCATCTTGTTTTCCAAATATTCAAAATTGTTAGAGAATCATGTATAGTGTATTTTTGTTGTGATCAGATGTTTAATTTTGTAAACCCTTATTAAGCTTATTACCATGATGTAGATTCCACATAATAATGATAAAATGGATTATTTTTAAACCATTCTAGTATCTATTCTAGTATCTATACGAGTTAATATGACTTGAATTGCATTCCATTATTAATTTATCATGATCATTTGTAGTTGACTTGTTGCTAAACATAGTTTAAAAAATTTTATTTCTAAAATCAATAAAAATGTAAATACTAATTAATTGACAATTACATTGAATTTTAAAACCATGAAAATTATAATGTTCTCTTTATTTTGCATGATTTTAGTTTTGAATTATTAATATTACCAACTGGTTTAATCATGTGATAGTGTAGAAATTATTGTGACATTTATTTCTGAATTTTTCAAAATGATAATCATTCCTTGTGGTAACTTGTTTGGACATAAAATTATTTAAATGATTAAACTTGTTAGAATATGAAAACTATGAATATTTATGAACTGAAATAACCTTACCTCACATGTTTATTAATTAGTAGTATGTAATGGGAAGAAAGTATATAGTTGAAATCATGTGTGTGATAACTAGTGAAATTATAGTATGAGAGAATTGACTATGTATCATGTTTAATATGTTGTATTTAAATATATATGTATAACTATTTTTTCCTTATTATAATATATATTCATATTATTTAGAGAAATGAAATTAGTAAGGAATTTTTTGTCCAGGCATGATAAAAAATGAAATATAGGAAAATAACGTGGGTAGATTTAATTTTGTTTCTACAAAGAAAGTTTTAAATTTATGATTATGAAAACATGTTTTTTATCTAATTTAGTATTTGAAATGAGCACAAGATCTTGGTAATGGTATTTTCCAAAATGGAGTTGGAACTGTATTTAGTTGATAATAATATGAACCCATAATGTTTTTCTTTACCCATATTAATCATGATGTGTTATATAACATGTGTGTATTTTTTCCTATAACTTGGATGCATGTTTGAGCTATATAAATGAAATAAATGATGTTTTACAAGAAATAACATGAAAATTTTGATTTTTTTTGTTTTTTTATGTTTATCATTTCATTGATGTATTGATATGCATTACTGAATATAATAGTTGTTGGAATCCTTGATTGTTTTGTGATTGTTGTAGATTATGAGATCCTTAATATAACTACATGATTAAAATGGACATGTATAAAAAGGATAGACCTTATATTCATATATTGTACTGATTCCCTATGGAAGAATTTATAAATGGTTGAAAGTTACCATTAAAAATAATGAAATGTAGTTATATAAGCCCTAGTTATTTATGGAGAATGCTATGTGTCGCAGCTATGTGTTATTATTCTGGTTGTGATTCCTTGTGTGAAATGTGATCTAAAACATCAATCATATGAAAAGGGGAAATTTGATCCTTAATCTCTATGTTTTATAAATTTACCAACTTGAAACCGTGAGACCATGTCATTGCCGCCCATAGAGGATAATATCATGACATTTTAAATAGAATTCTTTTATTTTTCTGTTTGGGGATTTGTGTGAAGTCATAATTATTTCAGATGGAAAAGAAAGTGATGAGGATGAGATAGTGAAAGTGATTATGTGAAAATTGTTGGATACTTGTTGATGGTAATTTTGTGTGATGATGTATTTAGGAAGAATTTTTAGTGAACATTTTTTGGATTGTAAGTTTGGTAAGTGGTTATGTTGTGCATTGGCAACAGTATATAGTAGAAAAAATGTGTAGTTATGTTTGTGATATGACTTGTGTTTTGTTGTAGTGTGAGTTTTTCAATGGAATACATCCCCACCCATAAAATTATTCATAACATAAATATTTTAATAAAATAAAACGGTTGTTCTATAAGTTATGAAATTAATGAAGATGGGGTTTGCTCTCATGCGTCAATATTTTTTAAGGGAGTGATGGGAATGTTATTCTTCAACTTTATTTGTTGGTTTTTTTGTGATTGATTTTATGTATAGGAAAAGGGTTATGACCTCAAAAATATTATGTGTAGGAAACTCCTACCCACATCAAGACATGTTATATTATGAAACATTTTAAAGTCATGCACGTGAGTCAGTGCCACCCAAATCGGACAATATCATGGTGTGGGGGATGAGTTCTCTTTATTTTTATGATTTTGTTCATGATATCTATATGAATTTGAGTTCTTTTATTTTGGAAAAAGTTTTGAAATTTTATTTCATGAATATTATCCTAGTAAATTATTTTTTGTTAGCAAACATGGGAAATTTCATTACTAGATAAAATGAATTATTCAAACCTTGTGTTATCTTTATTTACATTTCATGAAAATTTTCAATTCCTAGACACTAAAAATGATTGGAAATTACATAATGTCTATGATAAAAACCCATGATAGTACTTTAATATAAAAAATTGTATTTATTTATTTATTTATTTTCCAATTGATTTTTTGAGTTGATTTAATGATTGGTATTGGAATATTATAAAAAAATGAAAAGGTTGTGAAATGATTTTGATTTGAGTTGGGAAGATTTGAAAATAGTGGAATGTATTTTCAAAAATAACCATTTATATTTGTCTTTGAAATTTATGGAATGTAATTCTGAAATAAAAGATTATATCTATTTGAAAATATTTAGAGGAAGAAAAATTCCTTGATATTAAATGTTATTTGATCTTAAAAAAATATTATTTTAGAAGGAAAGTAATTTTTTATAAATATCAATGAGGAATTGTGTTGAAAATAATGATTTTTTCAAAATTGTTTAGTATTAATTTATTGATGTGTTCACAATGACCATTTATGGGGCATTATTCTTTTTTGAGAGGAATCTCCCCAAAGAGTAATTTTTTTACTTATTAGGCAGGTTTACACTTATTTTCCCTTGAGGTTGATGTGTTCCAAAAGTATATCAAAAAACATAAAAGGTTTCTCATGTGTTGGTTGTCTGGACCACCATTATCATTCCTTTAGTTTTGGGTTGTTTCTCATGTACGAACCATTCCCATGGTTTGGGTGTTGGGGAGGAATGGTATCCAGAAGTAGAGTACTCAGGAGAGTGAGATATAGAGGCAAGCCTAGTACCAAGATTTGTTTTTAATTATTCCTTCTCTAGTTTCATTATGATGTGTTTCTTGGACCATGGAGTTTTATTCAATATTTTTTTCACTTACTGAGATTTTTATTATGGGATTTATGATAAATTTTTAACATGTGAAAATGGATGACCTCATTCTTAATCAAAAAACATATTAGTGTGATGAGATTAGACCCCTTCCGGTTAGTCAGTACCACCCATAGAAAAAAATAACTTAACATGGGGGATGGAATTAACTTATTCCTAGGCTCAGAGAAGTTGGTATTTTATAGTTTTTATTTATGTTTGGGATAAATGGATTGGTCGGTGGTCGTTTATTAGGTGTAATGATATCGTTGAGAGGTATCTCTAGGGATGGTTGTTTATACCCTTCATCGATTCTCATAAGGGTTAGTTTTCAATTCCAAAGGGAATGAATAGTCTAAAAGGTTTCTGATGTAACATCTTAGACCTTATGAACGATTACATTTCCAAAAATATTTTATTTATGGCGTTTAGGTGAAGTCTATGGTGTTTTTGTGACATTAATGGCATTCCAATGGTTACTCATATTATTAGTTTTCTAAATTTCCATTTTTCCAATGGTAAGTTATCCTGGAAGTAGCTCAACCTCACTATAGAACATCATGTTAGTAGCTCATTCTTGCATTGGATTATATGGTAGTGACTCATTGGTGGTGACTCACCTAGTAGTGGTGGTGGCTCATTTCACAAGTTTTCTGATTTTTAAAATTTTTATGTCTTCCCAGTATTTTTCTTTTTATGCCATTATTGATGATAAATGTGTTTAATGATATAATTAATGTTTTTTAGAGCTATTTCAAAGACTATCAATCATGTATTAAATTTCTCTATCATACTAAGGCTTTTAAATGGTCAAACCACATGATTTGTTGAGATCCAACAAATGTAAATTCAAAACCTTGTCTAATCCCAAAATTTTGGGTTCCAATCATTCTAATGAGAAGTTATTTCCTATCTTATTTTGACATTGATTTATCTTGATGAATGACATAACAAATCCCTCTTCTTATAAGTGTCATGTAACCTAGTTTCTGTAATTGGATGGTTATTACCTAGATAGTTTTCATCATTACATGCGCCCATATTTTTTTGTATCATGTCTAGGAAAAAATATTCTTCCTTCCAAGTCAGTTTTTCCTTCATTTATCTTAATATCTATAATGTGTGATGAGTTTATTATTGTTAAATCTTATGAAAATGGTATCATCTAGGTTAATAAAGTTAATTAATAGGGTTTTAATTGAATTTAAATGTGCGAGGTGGTGTGAATTATGATGCTAGAATTTATTATTGAATTTATTTTAATGGATTTGATATTATAATGGCTTGGGTGTAATGACTTCAAAAAAAATAGTGTTTTTGTGTGATGAATTTACTGGAACAAATTCCTTTTGAAATGTTATGTTTTTGTAATTGAATGATATCATCCGAAATAAAGAACTGGTTAATCATGTATATTCAGATTATCGAATCGTTTACCCAGGGTTCAATAAATTCTATGATTACACCCTTAAATAAATACGTGAAATTGAATATGTTCTCCAATACATTCTAAATATGAAAATATGATGTGTTGTGAGGTGTGGAATGGTTGTGGTTTGTCTGTGGGATTGATGTAATGTGTGGTGGATCTGTTGTGGTGTGTGTGGGGGAAGTGAATGAGATGTGGTTGTGCAACGTGGATATGATGGTTATTATGGTACGATGATGCAGTGGGGCTATGATGGTGGTTTTTGTGTGGTTATGCAGTAGGGTTATCAAACTGGATGTGTCTATAAGGTGATATGGATGTGGTTGTATGACAGTTTGGATATTGTAGTTTGGTTGTGGTGTTGTTCTTGTGTTGTGTGGTTAGTTTCTCTATATTTACCAAAGTATTTAATGAATTAATATTACATTATAGAATTCCATATGGTCAATTTTAAGGAGGAAATTGATTATGGGATAATTTGAATAACTAGTTAATTTATATATATATAAACTAATGGGTTGGAAATATAAAATATGATATCCATCTAAATTATACTGGTTTTCTAATAAATGTAGAATATGAAAATAAAATTGGCTGATAAAGTGAAATTTAATGATAAAATTTAGAAACTATAAATTGGATTAAAAAATAAGATATAAATCATGTATTTTGTTTTTATTATGTGTATATATGCATTTAGAGGTGGCAATGTTTGTGGATTTTTGTGAGATGGGTTGTTCTTATCATAAACCCATAGGAAGGGCTTCTATGGTGTATCTCTGAATTAATATACAATTTATGTTCTTTTTAATTCCTTACGCACCCCAACCTTGTAGTGAATTATTTGCTGACACCTACATAATCACACGAGAGGGTTTCTTTTCCCATCTTCTAAGGGGGAGGATAGATGGATCTCCACCCACTCTTCCATGCTACCTCTTATAGACAAGGTAGTCATTTCACATGTTGTGGTAGTAAGTGTAATTTTAGTGCTTTATATGGTTGTTGTGATGAACAATGTTTCTTCAAGAGAGTTGTGATGTGTGTTCCCATGTGTTTTTGCAATGAGATATGGTGTGATGTCCTAGGTGTCATCAGGATGGGATGTGTTGTGTTGTCCTATGTTTCTTTGAGATAAGATGTGTTGTGATGGACTAGGTTTTTTCTTGTGGGATGTGATCACTTATAATGGAATATGTGGGTTTGGGTGTGATGTGATGTGTTTTTATGGCCCAAGTGTGTGTGGATGGGATTTTATGTGATATATTCAGATGATGTGGGAGTGCTAGGATGTTTTTTTCTTGTGTGTGAGAGTGGCTAAACAGTGGGAAGGTGGTGAAGGGTTCTGTATTCTTGATTTTTAGAATATTACATTATATTATATGTATAAGGACTCGAACTTAGTACATTACATATTCGTGAATTAAATGAATAATTTACATTAAGGATCTTTTCAGGTTTAGAGTTTTAGAGAATTAGGACATAACTAATACATCTCAAAAATTAAAAGGTAGACACATCTACCCAGTTTACATTTTTTTCACAAAAAATAAACTCATGAACAAAATTTTCATGTCTAGTTCCATGTTTTAGACATCATGAAATTTCCTTGATCCCATCCTTGATCGTATTCCACATTAAGTCATGTGGAAAACATTTCAAAAACATGGGATGAGCATCAAAAGCTCAGTAAGGGTTATAACAATACGGAAAGAAAACATTATTCCATGTAAACATTTGAATGAATGAAATAATACTTTAATCATAAAACCTAAGCACTTCAACATACTTCATTAAATAATAAGATTTAGGAATAAATCATAGAAATCATAATACATAAAGGTATCTTGAGGCATTCATAACATTCTTACGTAGGCAGTAACCCTCATGGTTATGTTTGGAATACCCATCAAAGTATATTCCCTAAATATCTTCAGAGAAACCATAGAGTTTAACTCCTTAGCATCACCCAATTCATTGGAGAGCTAAATCGGGCTCACCCGTACTTATTTTATCATGGAACCACCTGTCATCATAAACAATGCCCAAAAACCATAACAAAATCAGATCACATAAAATATGCATAAAGAAAACATAAAGCTTCCACATTTAAATCACAAGATATAAACACAACACATTGATATAATATAAAAATTAACCAAACCATTTTCAATACAAAAATAAAATAAAAGTAAAACCTGGTATTTATTTTTCATTTAAAAATATGTTGTGGCTTGTAGGGGAAGCCAAAACTCAAATAATGGTCACGACCATGGAGAAGTCATTATCGCCGCATATGTATGACAAAAAAAATTCCCTTTTGTCCTTTTTGTAAAATGCTTTGTATAAAATAATTCCTTTTGAATAAATTTAAAATTAAAAGGGGTTCATACATCGTAGAAAATAAAGTTGTGTATAAAACAAAATATGCCTCAATGAAATGAGATTAAGACGAAGTCCCTTACTGATTTGGGAAATTTTCGAAACGTACAACCCATGAAAGAAGGGTCATACAATGAAGATGTATCTAATCATAAATGATAGTATATTATACAAATAGTAAAATAATGGGAAGTAAATAGTCCACAGAAAAGGAAATAGTGGCTAATGTAGCATGAATCCCACGGGAATAAAAAGTGAGATGAAATTCTCCTTATGAAAATTCGGCTGCCTAACAACACCACATAAAACATTTAAAAATGGATTGATGAGATCCAATAGAGTCTCTCATCATATAAACATAAAATTTACAAAAATAGGAATATAAAATAACATCACCCAACATAATAAATAGGTGTTGAAAGTAAGTTACATAAAAAAGAGTACTTAAAAAGAATGAGAGAGGCAGGATCCCTTACCTCAAGTACGACTTGTCTTGTTTGTTTCTTTCTATTCATGAATAATAAACTAGAGTTAATTTCTACATGATTAAGAACATTTTTCAATTTCATTATTCCTTTTTTATCACTAATTACCATGATATGAACATTATGTAATTATTTAAGTTATTAACGGTCTTTTTGTCGATCAATGGTTCAAGAGTCAAAAATAAACTTCTTATAATTACAAGTTTCTCATGTGAAATAATATCCATTATATCCATAATTATATTCATAATTTAGATATCATATATATTATATATATTTAGTATATACTTGCATTTATAATATTACATAACATTTAAAGGTATGAAATGAAATTCACCGTTCATAGAGACGGTAAGCCGTACGTACGCATGAACGCTACGTTCATTTCTATTTCATATTTAATGGAATTAAAACTAAATGATATTTATATATATTATAATTCCTGTAAAATATATATTTTATATAGGTTATATATGTTAATTAATTTCATTGTTTATACATTCCATGTATTTCATGACCAAGTCACATCACTTGAGGGGGCGGTAGTCCACACTTCCTCGTATGAAATTATCGCATTTGCACAAAATGAAAAGCATAAAGGTATGTTTTAAATGTAAAATACAGAATCATATAGATGAAATAAATATAATATATTTCATAAAATATATATAGTTCCATCATAATGGCCACCATGAGAGGTGGTAGGAGAAGATAGAACAGTCAACATTTCATGAGGCAGTAATTCTCCATCCACAGAAACAGTATATTCATTAACCATTAGACGGAGGTGTGTGTAAATGTAGATCAAATAATTCTCATAAAAACATCCTAGTATATTTAATATACTTGTGTTGTTACAAAAGAAAGGAATGAAAATAGTTTAGGGGGTTGGAGAAGCAAAATAAAACAAAAGGATATAAGAGAGGACATTAGCTTTAAATCGGGTAACTCCTTTTGGTTTGAACCAAAAGGGTTTCTTGAAGAGAATTATGCATAAGGTAATGCTTATAGGATGAAGAGAGGTATGTTTAGAGATAAAATGAGCAGAGTTCTTTCGAGCCAAATTCTTGAGAGGTGTGGGTAAGGAGGTAGAGGTGGGGGCCTTTTATAAGAGGGAGGAGGGGAACTCTTGGAATGTCTTGAAAAGATACTTTTTTTATAAAATTATTTTCGGATATTAATGTTCACAAAATTATATTTTGAGAGGTTATGGTGATAAGGGTTTGAAATACAACCATCCAATATGTTTTTCACAAGTGTACGTCTTAGATTTTACCTTAGCTTCTCATTTTATTTTAATCGTTCATTAATGAGGTAATCAATCCATTATCATGGTGTCATAAATAAATATATTTATTTAATGTCTAAAAATTATAAAACAAATATAATCATGTAGTAAATCTTTTTAGATTTATAATTAATATTTATAGTAAAAAATATGACTTGTATAACCCCATGTAAATTTTTTTTTATTAAAACAATACATGTTTCTGACATTTTTATTTTTACTTTAAATAAAAAGTTATTAATGTCATTTTCCTACCAAGGTGTCTCCATGGGGTCCCAAATTTGAACCATGGATTTTATTGGTCGTCTATGACTCATCCAATAATGGTAGGACATGTTTCATGGTCATTTAATATTATTATAGCATTATATTTTCATTAAATTACACTAATTACCTTCAATCGCGATTAATAAAACTTATAAGTTACTATTCACAAAAAAAAATAATTTTAATCCCATTGAACCATATTATATATCCTAATGACAACCATTTATGTCAGATTTTAGAAATTCAAATCACAGAAGGAGTAAATTTTCATTTAAATTAAAAATCAGTTTTTTAACTACCACTTAGTGGTTTCACTATTCATCAAAATTGAAGTTTTTCAGAAAAATACCAAAAATTCACCCAAAGCTGTATTTGATATTCCAAATTCCAAAATGATGTCTATTTTAGAAACTTCAAAACATATAAGTTTCATTAATTAATTTAAAAATTAATTCCCGTTGTCAAAACAAATAGTGTGTTTTTAAGAAATAATATCTATTAAAAGATTGACACTAGTTTTAGTCCAATTTCAAAATGACATTAATTCCAATGACTACCATAAGATTAAATGGTAAAAATATATTCTAATTCCACTTTAAAACCAATTCAAAATATGATCCAATCATATAAATAAATTAGATTAAAAAGAGGTTTTCAATTAAAATACAACATTTTTCACATATTCATTAAAAATGGACTTTATCAAAAAAAATAACAGAAACCTACACAAAGAAAATTTTAATTTCCAAATTCTAAAGAAGTATTTTATTTGGTCCAATATAAAATATAAAAATTTCAACAAGTGGATTTAGAAATGGTTCTCCATCAAAAGGTGGTTAATCAACCTTTTAAAGAATATTACAATATTTACGCTTAAAATTGGATTAATTCTCATTTTAAGCCTCTAACATTTATTATATAAAAGTAAAAAAAATTTACAAAAATATATAATAATTTTGTTGTTAGTTCGGTTCATTCCCGCCATTACAACTGGTAGGCGTTAACTACCATTTAAAATAATATTATTTTATTATTAGAGTGCAATATGAGATTTCCAAGAAACTCGTTGTTGGATATTGGGTTCTCCATCAAGCATAGAATTCACTTTAAATTAATATTAAAATTTTATTCACAATTATGGATAAATATAAAAATGTCATATTCTTTCTTTACCTGGGATGTTACATCCTTCCCCCCTTTTGGGAATTGTGTCCTCACAATTTAAAATTTTGGCTCGGAAACATCATTGAAAGTCCCACATCTAAACAAGAGTCGGTAAAACTATCACTTTATAAGAATGAAAGAGAAGTACATTGGTCACTCGAGTTAACCCATGTAGGATTACATGTAGGAAAACATGGATATGGAAGAAAAAACAAAGGTTCATGTTCTAATGGAGAGTGATAGAAAACAAATTTTGGAGAAAGTTAACCATCAGAAAATCACAAACTTGGGATGGGTTAAACGATATTTGATTCCCCAGTAGGAAAATTTATCATAAAACATTTTAGTATTAAGTTACTTTTAATTGAGTTTTTTATTTATGAGCTTAACTAAATCAAAAGGAAACATACTTACTTGTCATGTTGACTTTAAACTTTTACTATATTTCTTACACAAAATCATATTTTCTCCAAAAGACGTGTATTTAGGAAGACTTGTTCACATTAAGAGTTCTATAATATACTTCTGTAGAATCAAATCATCCAAAAAAGTGAACTATATACTTTCCATGTCTATAGGCCTTAACCAAAACAAAAACCAAAAAGTTTAGTACAAGATCAGATAATACCCAAAAAGGATAATCCATTATAAAAAAAATCTATTCTTAATCTTCAAAAATTTTCAAACAATACCCAATGTTCAAGAAGGACCATTTCATAAACAACTATCCATAAAATTATTCAATGTAATAAAAACTAAGATTGAAACCCAAATCTTTGAAGGATTTAAACACATAGTCTTCTAGGATAAACCTTAACATTTATCTCCAAATAACATCAGTTACTCTGAAAGTCTTATAATAAAAAGTAATTAACCTAATCACATATCCTCCTTGATAGGTTAATAATTTCAATAGATAACCCAAAATCAACTTATTCTATATTCATAAGATATTCTAACTAAAAATAATTAGTCAAACTAACAAGGGACTTCAATTAGTCCAGTGGTAGGCGAAAAATACCCATCACACTTTGTTTGTGGGTTCGATTCCCACAGCTTCGTCCGACGCGACAGGTTGTCACATGTTCTACATGTTTTCCTTTCTCCAAAACTACATAATTCTCATAACATTACCCAAAAAGTGATAAAATATTCAAAAATAACAATAAAATAATTTAACCTCAAGTTTATCTCATGTCGTTCATATTATATCATAACATATAGTAACACATAATTAACTCAAATGTAAGGATCATAGAAACCCTAATGGTTACCTTTATTATTATTACCTGAACATCCCCATCGAGTTGGTTCTCTCATATATGATGCATTAGAGAACTCCCCAATGTTCATGTGGATGATCATGACTCCTGATTGTTGGTTTAGAATAACCACAATATTTCTCATTGAATCCCCCATTTCATCCAGTCTCTTAATCAGAGAACCACCACAGTTTCCTTCAAACCCATTGTCACTTTGGTGCCTCCTAGATCCATCCATTTACTAAAACCAAAAAGTACAGTGTGAGTATATCAACAAAATCATCATGTACTAAAGAGGAAGATAATCAATATGATATAATTATCCATATTATCTCAAACTCATTCCAACTTTCATAAATAACAATGACACTATCTCATATAATAACCATTGTGTTTATACACAACCGGTCACTTATGCTTAAACAACACTCTAACCTATAAAGTTATCTAAACTGAACATTGATACCAACTATAAGGACCTGACCTTAGTACATAACATATTCTTGAATTAAAGGAATAATCCAAATTAAAGATCTTTTCAGGTTTAGAGCTTTAGATAATTAGGACATAACTATTACATCTCAACAATTACAAGGTAGACACATCTACTCAGTTTCCATTTATTTCACAAAAACATAAACTCTTGAACAATAGAGCCATGTCTAGTTCTATGTTTTAGAAATCATGACATTTCCTTGATCCTATCCTTGACCGTATTCCACATTAAGTCATGTGGAAAACATTTCAAAAACTTGGGATGATCATAAAAATCTTATTAAGAGTTATAATAATACGGAAAGAATACATTAGTCCATGTATACATAAGAATCAATCAAATCAGACATTACTCATAAAAAATTAGCACATTAACATGCCTCATTAAATCATAATATTTAGGAATAACTCATAGAAATCATAAGATGTTAAGGTAACTTGAGGCATTCATAACATTCTTACGTAGGGATTGACCCTCATGGTTACGTTTGGAATACCCTTCACAGTATATTCCCTAAATCTCTTCAAAGAAACCATAACGTTTAACTCCTTCACATTACCCAATTCATTGTAGAGATATTTCGGGCTCACTCGCACATATTTTATCATGGAACCACCCGACTTCATAATCAATGACCAAGAACCATAACATAATCGTATCACATAAAACATGTGTAAAAGAAACATAACATTTCCACATTTCAATCACGAGATATCTATACAACACATTGATATAATCAAAACATTATCAAAACCATTTTCAATTCCAAAATAATAGAAAAGTAAAACATGTTATTTATTTTTCATTAAAAAAAATGTTATGGCTTGTAGAGGAATCCAAAACTCAAATAATGGTCATGGCGGCGGAGAAGTCGTTGTCGCCTCATACGTACGACAAAACATTAATTTTTTTGTTTAGTAAAACGCTTTGTATAAAAAAGATTCCTTTTGAATAACCTTAAAATTCAATGGGGTTTATACACTGTATAAAAAAAAGTTTTGTATAAAACAAAATATGTCTCAATGAAAGGAGATTGAGACAAAGTCCCTTACAGATTTGGGCATCTTTCGAAATGTACACCCCATGAACGAAGGGTCATACAATAATGATGTAACTACCCATAAATGAGAGTATATTATAAAAATACTAAAATAATGGACAGTAAATACATCACACAAATGGAAACAGTGTCCAATGTAGTATGAATCTCACGGGAATAAAAATTGAGATGAAAATCCTCTTATTAAAATTCGGCAGCCTAACGACGCCACATAAAACATCCAAAAATGGATTGATGAGATCAAATAGGGTCTATAATCATATTAAAATAAAATTTACAGCAAGAGTAATATAAAATAACATCCCCCAACATAAGAAACTATAGCTTAAAGTATGTTACATAAAAAAGAGTACTTAAAAAGAAAGAGAGAGGAAGGAACCCTTACCTCAAGTCCGACTTGTCTTGTTTGTTTCTTTATATTCCTGAATAATAAACTAGAGTTAATTTCTCCTTTCTTAAGAACCTTTTTCAATTTCACTATTCCTTTTATATCACTTATTACCATGTTATGAACATTATGTAATTATTTAAGTTAATAATGGTCGTTTTTTCGATCATTGGTACTTGAGTCAAAAATAAACTTTTTATAATTACAAGTTGCTCATGTGGTAAAGTATCCATTATATACAGAATTATATTAATGATTTAGATATCATATATATCATATATATCTAGTATATGATTGAATTTATAATATTACATAACATTTAAAGGTAAGAAATGAAATGCACCGTTCATGGAGACGGTAAGACGTACGAACGCATGAACACTACTTTCATTTGTATTTCGTATTTAATGGAATTAAAACTAAATGAGATATATATATATATATTATAATTTTATTATAATATATATGTTATATAGGTCACATATGTTCATTAATTTCATTCTTTATACATTCCATGTATTGCATGAATGAGTCACATCCCTTGAGGGGGCGGTAGTCCACACTTCCTCAAATGAAATTATCGCATTTTCACAACATGTAAGGCATAAAGGTATGTTTTAAATGTAAAATAAATAAGAATATAGAGGAAATAAATATATTATATATCATAAATATATATAGTTCCATAATAATGGCCACCATGAGAGGTGGTAGGAGAATATAGAACAATCATTGTTTCGTGAGGCAGTTATTCTCCATCCACAGGAACAATATGTTCTTTAGCCATTAGACAGAGGTGTGTGTAAGTGTAGCTCGAATAATTATCATAAAAAAATCCTATTATATTTAATATACTGGTTTTTTTACAAAATAAAGGAATAAAAAGAGTTTAGTTGGGTGGAGAAGCAAAATAAAACAAAAGGATATAAGAGAGGACATAGCCTTTAAATCATGTAACTCCCTTTGGATTGAACCAAAATGGTTTCTTGTAGAGATTTCTACCTATGTTAGGGCTTCTACGATGAATATAGGGATATGGAGAGATTAAATGAGTAGAGTTTGGCTGAGCCAAAGGCTTAACAGGTATGGGTAAGGAGTTAGAGGTGGGGGCCTTTTATAAGAGGGAGGAGGGGTACTCTTGGAATGTCTTGAAACGTTGCTTTATTATAAAATGGTTTTCGGATATTAAAGGTCCCAAAATTATATATTTCTAGGGTATGGTGATAATGGTTCGAAACCATCCCATCAAATAGTATTTTGACAAGTTTATGTCTTAGATTGTACCTTATCTTCTCATTTTATTTAAATCGTTCACTAATGAGGTAATCACTGCATCATCATGGTGTCATAAATAAATTTATTTATTTAATATCTAAATATTATAAAACAAATATCATGATATAGGAAATATTTTTGTATATTTATAATGAATATTTATAGCCGAAAATATGACTTGTATAACCCATTGTAAATTTTTTATTTGAAAAACAATACATGTTTGTGAAATTTTTATTTTAACTTTAAATAAAAGTTATTAATGTCATATTCCTACCAAAGTGGCTCCATGGGGTCCCCATGATGAGACATGGATTGTCCATGACTCATCAAATAAGGGTAGGACATGTGTCAACGTCATTTCATATTATTATAGCATTATCTTTTCCTTAAATTACACTAATTACCTTTAATCACGATTAATAAAACATAAAAGTTACTATTCACCAAAAAAATTATTCCAATCCCATAGAACCACATTTTACATCCTAATAAAAACCATGTATGGTTGATTTTTTAAATTAAAATCACATAATTGATAATTTTTCATTTCAACGAAAAATCAGTTTTTTAACTATCACTTAGTGGTTTCACTATTCTTCAAAAATTGTAGTTTTTCAGAAAAATAACAAAAAATCCCCTTAATCTCTATTTGATATTCCGAATTAAAAAATGATGTATGTTTTAAAAAATCCAAATCATATAAGTTGAATTAATTAATTTAATAATTAATTCCCGCTATCAAAACAAATAGCGTGTTTTTAAGAAACAATATCTATTAAAATATTGACACTAGTTTAAGTCCAATTTCAAAGTGAAATTAATTAAAATGACCTCCATTGGTTTAAATGGTAAAAATATATTCTAATTTAACATTAAAACCAATTAAAAAGATTATATAATCATATAAATAAATTATATTAAAATGATGTTTTGAATTAAAATACAACATTTTTCACTTATTCATTAAAAATGGACTTTATAAAAAAAATAATAGAAACCTACACAAAGTAAATTTTGATAACCCGATTCTAAAGAATGATTTTATTTGGTCCAATATAACATATAAAATTTTCAACAAGTGGATTTAAAAAAGGGTTCTCCATCAAAAGGCGATTAATCGACCTTTTTAAAGAATATTAGAATATTTACACTTAAAATTGGATTCATTCGCATTTTAAGCCTCTAACATTTATTGGATAAAAGTAAACATATTTTTACAAACATATATAATCATTTTTAGTTAGTTCTGTTCATTCCCTCCATTACAACGACTAGGTGTTAACTACCATTTAAAATAACTTTATATTATTATTAGATTGCAACGTAAGATTTCCATGAAACTGGTTATTGTGTATTGGGTACGCCATCGAGCATATAGTTCCCATTAAATTAATATTAAAATTTTATTCACAAATATGGATAAATATAGAAATGGCATATTCTTTATTTACCTAGGTTGTTACAATATGTAACACACATTTTTTTCTTTTCATGTCATGGTTTTAATCCGGTTCATTTACAATCCAGATATTTTTTGTGGGAGTTGGGTGAGATTAATTTTGAGTTTTTAACATCCGTATATGTCAAATCACACTAATTGTGGTTCCCCATTTCTTGTTTAAGTGTTTTTGGAGAGATGGTGGTTACATCATGATTTGGGCCATCCATGATCTCATTTCCAGTTAAAAAAAAATATTTCTTTTATAACTCATTTTTTTCAACAATTTTCACCCATAGTACATCATAAATATACTCCCCTAACATATTTTTACCAACATATCCTTTTGTATCCCTTAATAATTCAAAATAATGGTGAATTGGTCTACTTATTTAGGAATTAGGTCATCCCATGGGCCCATTTCTAGTTTTAAAAAAAATTTGTTTCTTTTATTTTTAATTAAAATTATAAAATATTTCTTTTATTCCACCTCCCACTCAAAGACAATGTCCCTATACTCACCCCAATTATCTATTTTCCCTCTTTTATGATCATATGAGTCACAGATTCGGGCGGACGTTCTCATGTACCCTCAAATCATCCAGAATTGAGAAGGTAAAATTTTTCCCCATTAATCATTGAATTAGTACAAAATTTCCTATAAGTCTTCTTTACCTACTTATTATAATCCTTAGAATCATCTCCAAGATTATTGAAGTCATTCCCTTTTCTTCAATGGTTCATATATAATGGAATACGAAATGTTTTCTACTTGAAAAGATGAGATTCCATCTACTTTATCCTCACTCTTCTTCCTCCATTCATTAATTATTGGTTTTATAATATCCACTAGACATGATTGGCCTAGAGTTTTATTATCCCTGGATTTTTTATGGGGTTTGTGTTCTTTTGGGGTAGGTCTTCATAGGTTTTGGGTCTGTGAACCCTCAAATGGTGATTTTGGGTGTGTGTTTCCATTACGCCAAGGATTTGAGGTAGGATATCCATTGCACAAGCCTTTATCATTTATGTTTCGTCATTATCATTCTTTTCTAACCTTATTTATAATATATGTTCTACTATGAAATATTGTTTTTAATGGTTTTGTGTCACAATTACGTTTTATGACTTATTTTGTTTAAAATGTAGTTGTTTTTCTACAAATGTGCACTCATCTTGTCTGATAAATTATTCCATGAGCTTTCCCACATGGTTTATGGTATTTTAAATATGTTTCAGTAGCTTGAATAACTTTATGTAATGAAAATGACATTTTATCCCTATTTATGTGCTTAACATAAGTTGGTTTGTTAAAGAGTTCATTCATTGTGTTTGGTAAACTTCTCGGATGGCTTTTATGTGTCTAGTGAAATTTAAAATGATTTATTTGATTTATAAATACATTGGTAGCATTTTTAATATTATTTTGGGATCATTTTATGGATTTCCAATTTGGATTTGGTTTTACAAACAAATTTTTTTTGGTTTACAAAATGTTTTGGCCCAAGTTTCCAGAAAATGGCATGTTTCACAATCTTATGAAAATGGTTCTGTTTTGAATTTATATCCTAAGTGTTTTAATGGATTCATTAATATGATTTTATTATAAAAATTTTACTTATACACCTATTTAAGAAATTTTAAATTCACAACTTCATTAAATATTTGTTTTTAGAAAAAATTTAAATCCCCATTTGGCCTTTCCTATAAATGAATAATGAGTGTTTTACTTGTATATTACATGTTGTTTCACATAGTATTGTTTTATGGTCCATGAAATGATTTTATTAAATATTTTTAGGGCTTCCAAATATATTTGGGTATGGTTTTTTGTGTTTTTATAGTTAAAAGTGTGTTTTTTAATGAATTTTTTGTGAAAACCCCAATACACCCATTGAAATTGTCATGCGTAAATTTTTGAATGGTTGGGTATGGTTTTGTTGTTTTACATAGTAATGTTGGTGGTATGTTTGTGTGTTTATGGTTTGGGAATATAATTAGTATATGAATTTTGTATTTTATAATATGTGTAACTTTATTGAGCACTAAATGGAATCTCGAGTATCTAGGTGGTCGGACGTGAACTAGTATGCTAGTGATCATGTGGGGGTTTCCCCTGTTTCAGGTAACAAGTTTGACAATGAACAAACTAAAAAAACTATAATGATGATGATGAAGTTGGGGGACCCCTAGGATATGAGTATTCTCCCTAATAGAGGCTCTTGTGCATGAGAATGGATATTTATTATGGTTACTTTCAATGAGATAAAAGGTACCTGGGGCACACAACTAATTGGTGCCTAGGGTGTTCTTGTGAATTGTTCTTGTTGGATATTTTGTACTCATCATCGGCATACGGTGTATTTGTTAGGTAAATTTGGTATTGTGTGAATTACTTAAATGTGTAAATTCATTAAATAATCCCTCTTGAATACTATTTTCATTTTGATGTTGCGTCTGTTTGAAAAATGTTACTAGCATTTTTTCTATAAAAAATGCAAGTTTTTTTCCTGTTAATTTTTTTATATCATGGGACATCATTTGGAAAACATAACATTATATTTTTATTTTAAACTTTAAACTTATTTTTCTTTTATTTTAATGGATGAGTATTTGGAACAGAATATCGGGCTAACCAACTGAGTTTTAATAGTCACGCCTATAGAGTTCTTCGGTTTTTTTCCTTGTGCACGTTTCAGCTTGAGTTCAATAACCTTGGGAGAGGTGGGATCATTATTTGGTAGAGTAACCAGTGGGGTGACATGAAGTTAGTTGATTATCGGGTTTGGTCACTTGAGTTGTCGGTTTTGTTGTACATTCATTTTCTTGTACAAATAATGTTCAGTTCAATTTTTATATAAATGTATTTTGGGCTGTCAATTTCATTACGCTATTTTATTTATTATCTATATATGAGAGAATCCATTCCTTTATATACTCTATTGATGTTCTTTCTTCTTTTCACCATCCCAGGAGGATTCAGAATGCCTCTATGGAATTGTCGCGGGCTATCCTGGGTGACTGGTTCAGGGTCGACTAATGCTGTTTCATGACAAAACAGAATCCGTGGAGGTCATCTCTCAGCATAACTTTCTTTTTAGAGCTCATTTTTTTATTTGGGGCATGTAAAGGTATATGTAGTATGATTTTTGGGACTTGAGGTGTATGTTCGGGATGAGCATCGCAAACTCTTTATCATTTTAATCCTTGGGTTTCTATGGGAAGTCCGGTTTTATTAGTGTCATTTTTTCTTGTTGATTTTTTGGTTATTTGGGTATGACAGGGGAAGTTTGACCAATTTCCACCATGAGCCCATAGGGTCTGGCATGCCATGTAGAGCCTTGGCATGGTCCTAATAAGTCACTCTGTGTTGGTGTTGTGTTTGACATATAGCAGCCAACCATATGGTCAAGTCACTCACTGACAATAGTTCTCTTTTAGGTATTTCATGGATGATTCCGGATTTCTGAATATTTTCTTTGAAAATCCATATGTGGGAATTATGGAAATTATTTTTAAATGGAGGATTGTATTTGGAAAAGTGTAAGAGGGGTTTTCAAAAATTAATTATAAGAATGGTTTTGGGAAGGTTGTGTTTTTTGGAAACATATTTCTTGAAGGAAGTGGAGTCTTTTTTAATGGGATTGGATTTTAAATAATCCAAACATGTGGTTTATTGAAATAAATTTTTTGAATGTAAGTATCATTTTAAATTTATTTGGAAACGTTGTTTTAAATGGCAGTGTTCTGGTATATTAGAAGGTTTTTGAATCTGATGAATTTGTTTTGGAAGTTTGGTTCTAAGCGGCTGGTGTTTCCAGGAAAGGGGTTTTGGAAATTGTGGTTTTGGTATTATAAAAAGAGCCCCTTATTATTATTTTTTTAAATAGGAAATGTATATTTGTAACTGAATGGTTGTTTTTTGAATTTATATTAAATTAAATGGAATGTTTTTTAATCAAATAGGTCTTGATGAAGCGTGGATGGTCTTGTGAAATCTGAAAATGGATTTTGATTTGGTGGTTAATTTTCCACTGAAGGGTACATGATTATTTTTCTAATGATGATTTTTTGTTTTATAATTCATTGTTTTCATGGGTTCTCACATGCATGGTTTTCTAGATATAAGGATGAATGGTCAGTATGGCATGGTATTTGAGTGCCCGGGGTGGCACATAAATGTTCATGTGAGTGAGACTTGATGAAACAATATTGGTGAATGTGAAAATCCACCATGTGAGTTTTTTTTAAAATTATTATTAGTTGAGAAATTGTGGTGTTTTTTTGAACCCACTATTAAGTGGATGGTTTATCATATATCTTAGAAGTGTTGTCCATTCAATATGTTTTTTATGATGTAGAAGTCATTCTCTCTTGCATCTTGAGATGTGATCATGTTGGGGGAATGATTTTTGGGTAATTTTAATTGGGTTTCTAAAGAAGTGTTGGATGTTGTGATGTTTCCATGGATGGTTCCCCATTGATATTATTTCTATTTGATCAACCTAAGCATTTGTTTTAAACGATAAATCCACAAATTAGAATGAAACACCACCTCAGTTTTTAAAATAAAGAGATGTTTGGACTCGATTTAATGTGCCTTCCATATATAGTGATTCTCTCAGTTGTAGTAGTTGTGCTCAGTTATGTTTAGTGGGTTTTTTTGAGCCTTGTTAATTTTTAACCCCATTCGGAGTGAGAGATAATAGTGTTGGGTATAGAAATGTTCTTTTTTGGGTAAAAATACATTGATGAGGATGAGAGTTTCGTGAAGTCTTTTGATCTATTTTTTCATACTAGGAGTGTTATGTGGTACTATGTGGAACTAAGATATGGAGTACATGTTGTCGATTATCAAATCCTCGCAGCAAGGCAAGAGCTGCTTCAACCATCAGATCTCTAGACATTGGTTTCGGAGAGGAGATAATTCATAGTATGTATTTTTAAGATTGTGGGTAGTATTTCAAAGCTCATACCTATTCAATTTCATTGAGGTAGTTCCATTGTTTCTTTTTTGGTTTCAATGTCCAAATGATTGGGTCTCCTTCCCTGAACTCCCTAATTGGTGGGGGTTTGGATCTGTGTCGAGAGTGTGGGCTCAGTTTTTGATGCCTTTTTTTGAGAGTGGGTGGCTTAAATGTTCATTTTGTGTTTTTCTAAACTTGTGTTTGTAGTTTTTTATGGGAGAGTTTTCATGGTCCTATGTAGGTGAGTCCTTTTTCTAGTTCATTTTAATATATATATTTTTGTTCATTTCTAGTGGGTCTCTAATGGTGGGGAGACCCACTACAGGTCTCAATGATCATTCCATTAAGATTTTTCGGATGGTAGTTGTGATTTAATGGTGTGGAGACCATTCTGAAATCCACCCCATTTCATTGTATTTTTTGAGTGAACTATGGTATTGTGAGATCTTTTGGTTCTTTGGGAGAAGGCCCAACAATCAAGTTGATGTCTTGGTTGTGGAGGTGGTGGCTTGATCATTCTTTTGATTCCCCAGAAGTGGTAGTGAGTTGGTTTTTTTTGGTAAGAGTATTAAGTTACATTGTTAGTGAATGATATTTAATTATATTTATAGGATTGATTATGTTTATAAGGAATATTTAGGTGTTGTTCAATCAGTTGAAAATCATTATGTCGTTATGGTGGTGGAAAGCTTTAATGGTGGGGAGAATTGTCACAACCATTTTGTTTATTATCCTGGTATTGATCTGTTTCATTTAAAATCCCGATCATTTTCATGAGTGTTGGGTGAGATTAATATTGAGTTTTTAATATCCATATACATCTAATCACCGTAATTTGGGTTCAACATTTTTTGTTTAGGTGTTTTGGGAGTGAGGGTGGTTACTTCAGAATTTGGGCCAAATAGTGAGCTGATTTCCAGTTTTAAAACCCAAATTTGTTTCATTTGTAATTATTTTTTTAAAATTTTCACCCATTACACGTCAGAAATTTCCTCCCCTAACATATTCCAAACAATATATCCTTTTGGACAACTTATTAATTCTTAATCATGGGGAATTGGGGTTACTTATTTAAGTATTGGGCCAGCCCATGGGATCATTTCCTGTTTTAAAAAAAATATATTTTTCTTATATATCTAATTCCATTTTTTATATATTTCAGTTATTTAACCTCTGAATATAATCCCATATCCCTATCCTCACCTCCATTTCCTTCTTTGGAGTTCATACGGGCCATGAATTAGGGAGAAAGTTCTCATGTTACCTCAAATCATCCAGAATTGAGAAGGTACAATTTATGACACATACACCATTAAATTATTACTCTATTTCCTATAAATCATCTTTTTTTTTTTCATCCAAATCTTAGGAGAATCTCAAAATAATTCTAAGCCATTACCTTTTCTCTACTGGTGCAGATCTAATGAAATACAAAGAGTTTTCTAGTTAAAAAGGAGAGATGCCTTCTTCTTTATCCTCCCTCTTCTTCCTACATTCATTATTTCTTAGTTTTATAATCTCCCCTCCTCATTATCGTCCAATTATTATGTTATCTCATGATTTTTTGGGGATATTTTTTTCTTTTGGGGCTTGTCGTCATTGGTTTATGGTTTGTAAACCCTTGAATGGTGATTTTGGGTGTACGTTTCCCATACACCAAGGATTTGAGGTAGGATATCCCTTGAAAAGGCCATTATCATTTCAGTTTCTTCATTATAATTCTGTTCTAACCACATTTATATGATATTTTCTACTTTTAAACCTTTTATTTAAAGTTTTTGTGTGCAAATTTTGTTTTATGGCTTATTTTGTTAAAAATATAGTTGTTTTGGTATAAATGTCCACTTCTCTTGTTTGTTAAATTATCTCATGAGCATTCGCACATGGTTAACGGTATTTTGAATATGTTTTAGTATATTTAATAACTTTATGGAATGAAAATGGTATTTTATCCCTTTTTATGTTCTTTACAAATGTTGTTTTGTTAAAGAGTGCATGTCATGCATTCGGTAAATTGCACAGTTGGATTTTATGTGTCTAGTGAAATTTAAAATAATTTGTTAGGGTTTATAAATACATTTTCCACATGTAATAAAATATTTTTGGATCCTTTTATGGATTCAAAATTTTTCTTTGGTTTTACAAACAAATGGTTTTTGGATTACAACATGTTTTGGACTGAGTTGTAGGAAAATGGCATATTTTACATTCTTATGAATATGGATGTATTTTGAATATGTAATCTGAGTATTTAAAAGAATTTATACATGTTGTTTGATTCTATAATTGTTTTTAATTCACATAATTAATAAAATTGAAATGAATAACTTTTTAAAATGATAGTTTTGAGAAAATATTTAAAGGCCCATTTGGCCTTTCCTAAAAATGAATAGTGAGTGTTATATTTTTATATACCATGTTGTGTAAATTTGGATTGACTTAAGTTCCATGAAATGATTTTATTAAATGTTTTTTTGGCTGAAAAATATGTATGGGTATGGTTTTGATGTGTTTTTTATAATTTAAAGTGTTTTTTAATGAGTTTTGTGTGCAAAACCTCAATAAACTCCTTGAAATAGTTTTACGATGATTTTCTGTGGTTTATTGATTCCTGAAAGAAATGTAAAGAATTTTTTTGTGTTATTTGTGTGTTTATGGTTTGGGAATGTAATTTGGATGTGAAATTTTTAATTTATAATATTCTTAACTTGATTGAGCACTAAAGGGAATCCCGAGTTTCTAGGTGGGTAAGCATGTATTAGTATGCTAGTGATCCTGTGAGGTTTGGCCCCTGTTTCACATAACATGTTTGATGATGACAACACTAACTAAACTATGATGATGATGTTATTGGAGGATCACTATATTATGGGTATTATCCTTAATATTGGCTGATTTGCATGAGAACTGATATTTATTATGGTAACTTTCATTGAGATATGAGGTACCTTGGGCTCAAAACTAACTAGTTTTTAGAAGAGACCTCGTGACTTGTTCTCATTGGCTATTTTGTACTCACTGTCGACATATGATGTGTTTGGTTGGAAATTCAGTAGTGTGTGAATTATTGAAAAGTGTAAATTCATTAAAGAAGCCCTCTTGAAAGCTATTTTCATTTTGAAGTTGAATCTCTTTTAAAATTGAAACTAGCATTTTTGTTTATAAACCATGAAATTTTTTGTATGGTAATTTTTTTATAGAGTGGGACCTCATTTGGATAACATACCTTTATATTTTTTTTTTAAAAATGAAATTGATGGTTCTTTTATTTTAAAGGATGTGCATTGGGAATAGAATATCGATCTAAGCTTCTGAGTATTAATAATCACACCTATAGTCTTATTCTGTTTTTATACCTTGTGTAGGTTTTAGCTTCAGTCTGATCGCTTTGGGAGACGTGTTATATTTTTGTTGTAGAGTGACCAATGGGGTCACAAGGAGTTCATTGGTTATCGGGATTGGTCGGTTGAGTTGTCGATTTAGTTGTACATTCTGTTTCTTGTACAAATAATGTTCAATTCAATTTTTATATAAATGTATTTTGGGCTATCCAATTCCTTACACTGTTTGTTTGATTATTTATATATGGGTAAAATCGTCCCCTTCTTTACTCTATTGTTCCCATCAGTGCTTGTAACAATACCGGAAGGATCGGGAATGCCTCTCGAGACTTTTCGCAGGATGGCTTGGGTGATTGGTTCAGGGTCGACTCAGGATGGTTCGTGACATTATATTACTTGGATTCATTATTTGGTGATTAAGGCTTGGTGAGGTTAGGTTTAGAGTTATTCTATATATTAGGTGTTTTTTTGGTTCGTTTGTTTTCACATTAGCACATTATTATTCTATTTTCACATGTGTATGAGAGAATTTGGGTTTCCTACTAAGTATACTTTTATTATGACCTAATGTATATGGAAACTATTTTCAGGTTTCCAGGAGGAATTTGTGGATTGTGATGGACATTTATATTTTGGACCTTTGGAGTTGTTTCTATGCCTCTTCCTTAGATTTTATTCTCTTAGGATTCACTTTGATAAATTTTATATGTATAAGTTTTCATGTATACATGCATTATTGGATAGTTTGGATTTATTTAATATTATTTCAGATAGATCATTGTAGTTGATTCATTATACATCCTAGTATTTTTTAATTATTAAAATTTAATGAATCTCATATTTTGGGATCCATATACCTTCAGTGCTTGTCACTAACCAAGGGACTACTGGTGGCAGGACATGGGTGGTCATTATCTCTCATTATTCAATGTGAGTTTATGATGGGTATATTTGGACGGAGGGGGTCATGAAAAAAATATTTACATTTTTTAGAATCTTTTAATGGTTTATTACATTATTATTAAACAATTTATTTGATTTATTTTAATTATATATTCAACTACTTGATAGGTTATTTCCAAAAGTGGTGTTTTGAAGAAGTTATCTTCATAATTCGAAAATGACATTGGAATATTGACTATACAAAAATATTTCATATTAAATAATCAATTTAATAATAATCATGGAATATTTATAAAAATTTTACACTAAATAATATTATATAAATATCCATGAAAGGTTAAAATGAAAAATGAATCACATCACTTAATGGAAGAGATAATCTACACATACGAATGAATGAAATTGTCATTTTTCAATTGATGGATGGGAAACGATAATGTAGATATATTATCTTTATATAATGATAATTATTTCATTAATATAATATATATATATATAAAAACATTAAATGCATAATTATGAATATCCATGATAGAAGGTGAGGGAAAATGAAACGCATCACCCCATTGAGGTGGTAGTCAATGTATACAGTTGAAAAATGTTTTCATACAATATTGGATAAAATATGATGAATAGACTTTTAAAATTAACATAATAATATGAATGTATATTTTAGGTATATGTTTCATCATTAATGAGAACTTTTTGGAAGAATTTAACAATTTAGAAGTCGAATTAGAAAAAAATTGCTTGCTTATGATGATTGACTCCACTTGTAGAACCTCATTTGGATATCTCTTTATGAATAATATGGGTGATATTTTAATTCCATATCATATATAATTTTTATGATAATGTTTATAATATTATTTCTCATTCTTTATTCATTTTATGTGTCTCATGTTTGTTTGAATAATAGAGGATATGTGTTTTTAATTTATAGTGATGTAAAAGAAATATTTTAAATTACTTAACAGATTTAAATAAAATCAATTTCTCTTCATGTTGAAGTTGAAAAAGTGACCAAATTTTCAAATATAGGATAAGTTAATGTCTAAAAATTTAATTTTTGATGTGGTATTTTTTTCATTATCAATTGGTTAAACACCATAATTAAACAATTTTTACCTTAACTATAGTAACCAATTTTTCAATAATAAATAGGTTTTACATTAACTAGTACGGTAATAAATGGGTCAAATATGGTAAAAAGGGTGAGGATTAAGACCATATACCATTCCCTTTTTTATATGTAAATATTTTTTATATGTTTGAATAATTTTATAATATATTATTTAATATAAAACACCATTAATGTTATTTTGTTAACAATTTACGTATTTTAACTTTAAAACATCAAGACCTGTTTTGAATTAGAAAGTAAAATCTCCAAAGGTAAATTAAAATTTATTATTGACCATAAAATTCATGTTCAAACACATGTTATCATATGAAAATTAATTTTGTTTTTAAGATCATTTATATTTATTTTTCAATTCCTTGCACAATTATTATGTCAGTACTGAGTATACATTTAAGGTAATTATACCATAAGTATGAATTAAAAATAAAGTACCATCATTACAAAATTATTTCTTTATAAAATGAAATTTCTTATTCACTCATAACATCTTCTTACTCTTATGTGAACATATAAAAAAATTAAACTAAAATGTGTGACTTTCTAAGAAATTCGATTACTTAAAATAACATAAGGTAATTTATGAATCAAAACAAAAACCATAATGGAATATTTAAGAATATATTAAAGGTTAGACAAGATTAAATTTTATAATTTAAATTTTAAAGGTGTTAATTATACATTCAAAGCCATAGCATAATATTTTTATACATACTTACCTTATTTACCCTTATTGAGGTGACACATAATTAACATGCTTAATATTCATTATAAACGAAAAATAAGTTTTCCTATTTAATAAATCTGAACCCAATGATTCAAAATATGGAATAATATTTTAATGATTCAATTTATACTGTTTTATGAAATTAATTATAATATAGATGTTTAATATTAAATGAAAAAATGGTATTAGAAAAATGTGGTTTAAGCTGAGATATAACCTTGTACAAAAATAAACTATTTCCATGACTCCTATGTAATTAATTAGATAATATATAAATTAATGACTCTTAGTTGACATTAAAATTAAATATAATGTTTAATGATACTTTTCAATGAGATGGAATAACAGTTTTACAAAAATTGATATTTCCACAATTCACAAAAAAATCAATATGTTCATAAAAATCCAAATATTTCAACTAATATGATTTTTATATTCTGATTTCATAATTATTATTCTATTTATGATAAAAAATTTCTTAAATTGACATAAATTAATTATAATTGTTTCTTAAAAAATTAATAAAATTAAATTTTGAATAATGTTTATTTTTAAGGCATAAAATAACATAAAATATTAGTGATAACTTATTTTGAATAAATATTGAATTTTTTATAGCGTATAATATATATGTATATATTAAATAAATATTCATACATATATTAATAAATTGAAAACTAATATATAGATTATAATTTTTATATTTACAATAATATTACATCATTGTTCATGTAAGGTCAGTGTTGAATTTCTTATATGCTATCAGACATAGTCTTATTTTAAATGATCAGGGTACCATATCCCCCCCCCTGAAATAATAAACTACATCGACATAATTATGTATTTGTTTCATAAATTAAGGGTCCTAAATTGGAATTTACCCTTTTTGAAGAGTGAAATTATTAGAAAAATTAATGTAACATCCTTTTAAAAAGACGGTTATAGAAAAAAGGCCATTTGGAATAACAAAAAACTAGGATCCCATATATGAGATTATTAGTGGGAAATAAAAAGTATAAACATGGAAGAAAAAAGTAATGACCAAATTATGAAATGTAATAGAGAAGAAAATAATGATAAATTTATGTCTAGAGACCTATAAATCAATAAGATATTAATAAGACAACTATTTCATCAGAAATGATGGTTAATGGGACACTATAATTATTTCAATATACTTTTCCAAGAATTGTTGAGTTACTTTACTATATATTATATTAGTTTACAGAAATATACTTATATCATTTACTTCAAAAGAATAAATGAAATTCTAACCATTGGTTTCATGTTTCAATTAGTTTCCTCCAAAATCTCATATTTTACTCTAAATGAGAAGTATGAAAATGTATTTCATGAAGAACAACAACTTCTTATTTACAACAAATTATATAAAGGATAATAATATTTTACTCTTATCTTTTCTCATACAAAAATAGTTAAGACAAGATAATATAATTAAAAATATACAACCCTTCCTATTAAAAATTAATACATTATTATATTTAAATTATTAATAACACAAAAGGTTCAACATATATCATTTAATAAATAATTCAAAATGTTTACCAATTAACCTCAACAATAAAATTTTTTTTAACTCAAGGTATATCTTCTAACATAAAGCATACATCCAATTTTTTTATAGAATTCGTCTAAAATAATCATTAATGTAAAAACTAAGGGATAAATATACCTCAACCCCATAATAAATAACCCAAAATATTATTAATCACATCTAAATCCCAACAATTAAAATCTAAAATGGGTTTATATTCATTTGAACATATGATCAACCATATACATGAAAAATGGTGATTGTGTATATAAAAATAATGTTAAAATCGCATCATAATGTCAAAATAACAAATGTTATCTATTCCCTTAATTCATTCCAACATTAATGCACTATAACCCACACTCCAAGATCTATTTGAAAAAAATTAAATCATTACATTTTTATATTTAATATAAGAAAAAATTTACCCCGTTGAGGTCATCCAAAACATAATTCATCACCACAAAATATCAGGTCACTTATATTCTCAATGAAATTTTAGTTTTGAGTTTTATTGAATTTGTAAAAACTATTTCATAACAATACTCATACCCTTTGGGGTGAGTATTTCATGTTATACCCATATATTATTATTTCAAAAAAAATACATCAACATCTTCAATAAAATATTCAGCAATGAATCCTTCCATGATATAATCCATTTGAAGTCACTCTTAATAACCTATGTAAATTCAAAACATAAGAAGTTTAAGCACAAACACATAGTAAGGGTAAACATAATCATTAAAATTTTAATTATTTCTAGTAACATAGGATGAGAATATTAGAATGATGACATATTCAAATTGTGTAATCATAACATAAGAAAATCGATTCCAATAAAAACATAGATCAGTAAAAATATGACACTGCATAAAAAATTAACAAATTCAAGAGTCATGATAACCAATAATCATGATCTATGTAATGTCTATCATGATAAAAAAAAACATTAAAACCTCATAGAAAACATGGATAAAATGTGTTTGTATCATATAATATTTTCTTAATCAACTTTGTTTACTCATGTACAAAATAAATAGACCCCATTAAAATATAATATATTAATCTACTCGGTTAACTCCCTCCATCACACCTTTAAAGATTAGGATCAATATCCAAGCCATTGGTGTGATATATTTGGATCACCCATCATATATGATGTAATGGTCTCATACACGGTACAAGTTATATTTGTCTCACCCAAAATATATGTTTTATTGGAATCACAAATCATCATCAATAATTTCCCTGTAACATTCATGAATTTAACACATAGAATACTCCAGTTTCCTAATCAATATTTAAATAACAAAATTGATTCCTTTATAACATGATTTACCCTGTTAAATGAAATAGGTTTCCTAAAAACACATTATAACAATCAAACTAAGCTGTATAAAATAATAAGAATCATGGTATTATATTAACATATTACCATTTAAGTATAATAATCAATAAAATTTGATTATAAAGATAAAAATATCATAAAAATAGCATTTAAACATTTATTTGAAAATGAAGGTATATTACATTTACTTTTAGTAAAATTTTACAAAAATTTATAGAATAATATAAAATATAACTTCTTTGAAAAAAAATAGTAATTTTTTAAATACTATTCAAGTACAACAATGGTCATTATTGAGATAATGTGTATTAATTTTTTAAATTGTAAAAATAAACATTGTTTTCACACATTATAAAGAAATTCAAAAGTGACACATAAGAAAATTATTTATAAATTTATTTTTAAAATTTATAAAATTAAATGAAATATAATATTAATTGTATTTATTAAATTATTTAACTTTATTTGATATCATTCTATACATAATATTAGTATTCTGTTAGATGGGATTGGTAATGTTTTTAAATCAAATTCAAAAATCCATTTTTGGGGAAAAATATTTTTCATCATTTTATGACAAAAAAAATTGAAGCCAAGAACATATAAAGTAACATAAAAAGCATGACTACAAATATATCTATGGTATAATATTTTTGGGATAAATATTTTACACCACATTAATGAATATTTGAGAATGAATCAAAACATCTGTCAAACAATGAATTTGGAGATAAAAAACTATTTCATCATGGGTAATTGTTGAATAGAAAAGATATTAAATCAAGTGACATAACATGAATATTTAAAAACCACAATTTATATGAAATAAATCTGAAAAAAATTAATTAGATATTAATTACTTGATATAAAATTAAACATGGTGGATAACATGAATTACTTCTTAATGAATTAAAATTGAGACCATGAAAATACTTGAACATTTATTGTAACATCCCAGGTAAATAAATAATATGACATTTTCATATTTATCCATATTTGTGAATAAAATATTAATATTACTTTAAAGGGGACGCTATGCTTGATGACGTACCCAATACGCAACAACGACTTTCTTTGAAATCTTATGTTGCACTCTAATAATAAAATACTATTATTTAAAATGTTAGTTAACGCCTAGCCGTTGTAATGGTTGGAATTAATGGAACTAAGTACATAATGATTATATATGTTTTTCAAAGATTTTTACTTTTTTCCAATAAATTTTAGAGGCTTAAAATGAGAATGAATCCAATTTTAAGCATAAATCTGTTAATATTCTTCAAAAGTTAGATTATCTACCTTTTGATGGAGAACCCTTTTTAAATATACTTTTTAAGATTTTATATGTTATATTTGAAAAAAATAAAATCCTTCTTTAGAATCTGGACATAAAAATTTACTTTGTGTAAATTCTTGTTATTTTTTCGATAATGATCATTTTTAGTGAAAATGTTGCATTTTAATTCAAAACCACCTTTTAATCTGATTTATTTATATGGGTAGATTATAATTTTTTATTGAGACTAAAGTGTATTTAGAATATATTTTTACCATTTAATCCGATGGTGGTCATTGGAATTAATTTCACTTTGAAATTGAACTTAAACTAGTGTCAATCTTTTAATAGATATTGTTTCTTAAAAACACGCCATTTGTTTTGACAGCAGGAATGAATTATTAAATTAATTAATTAAATGTATATATATTGAATTTTTTAAAATAGACATCATTTTTTAATACGCAATATCAATCATAGCTTAGGGTGAATTTCTATTATTTTTCTAAAAAACATCAATTTTTGATGAATAGTGAAACCACTAACTGGTAGTTAAAGAAACTGATTTATCATTTAAATGAAAAATTACCACTTCTATGATTTGATTTTAAAATATCTGACATACATGGTTTCCATTAGGAGTAAAATGTGGTTCAATGAGATTAAAATAATTTTTTGGTGAATAGTAACTTTTATGTTTTATTAATCGCGATTAAAGGTAATTAGTGTAATTTAAGGTATAAATAATGTTATAATAATATGCAATGACCTTGACACATGTCCTAACCTTATTTTATGAGTCATGTCCAACCAATACTATCCATGGGTCAACTTGGGAACCCCATGGAGCCACTCTTGTTGTAAAATGACATTAATAACTTTTTATATAAAGTTAAAATTAAAATGTCACAAACATGTATTATTTTACTAAAATAATTTTTAAATGGTGTTATACAAGTAATATTTTTTACTATAAATATTCATTAGAAGGATAAAAATATTTCTTACATCATGAATGTTTTTTTATAATTTTTATACATTAAATAAATTATTTTTTTATGACATCGTGATGGTGCAGTGATTACCTCGTAAATGAACGATTTAAATAAAATGAGTAGATAGGGTGACATCTAAGACTTAAACTTGTCACAAACCTATTTTATGGATGGATTTCGAAACCCTATCACCTTATCCTAGAAATATATCCCTTTGAGACCTTTAAAATCCGAAAATCATTTTATAATAAAGTAATATTTTATAACTTTCCAAGAGTGAACCTCCTCTTCTCTTATAAAAGGCCCCCACCTCTACCACCTTACCCACACCATTCAAGACTATCGCTCAGCCAAAACCTGCCCATTTAATCTCTCCACATCCCTATCTTCATCATCAAAGCCTAACATTCAGCATAATTCTCTTCAAGAAACCCATTTGGTTCAAACCAAGAGGAGTTATCCGATTTAAAGGTAATGTCTTCACTTGTGTTCTTTTGATTTATTTTGCTTCTCCAAACCACTAAACTCTTTTTATTATTTTCTTTTGTAACAACACCATTATCTTCAATATACTAGGATGATTTTATGTAAATTATTAGAGCCACACTTACACACACCTCCGTCTAATGGTTAAAGAACATACTGTTTCTGTGGATGGCGAATTACTGCCTCACGAAATGATGAATGTTCAATCTTCTCTTAACACTTTTCATGGTGGCCATTATGATGTCACTGTATTTTATATATGATATATATGGTATTTATGTTTTCCATATGCTTCTGTATTTTATATTTAAAACATACCTTTATGCATTGCATGTTGTGAAAATGCGATAATTTCATATGAGGAAGTGTGGACAACCGCCCCCTCAAGTGATGTGAATCATTCATGAAATACATGGAATGTATAAAGAATGAAATTAATGAACTTATGTGACCTATAAAACATATATATTATACTGCAATAATAATAAATATATCTCTCAATTATTCTTAATTCCATTAATATGTCAATGAAATGAATGTATCATTCATGCGTGCGTACGGCCTACCGTCTCCATGAACGGTGCATTTCATTTCTTTTTATCAACAAATGTTATGAAATAGTATAAAATGAATATTTACTGGATATATATGATATTTAAATAATTAATACTATTTTGGAGATTATTTAATTATAACTACATGGACAATAAATTTCAAACAAGTTAATTTTTGACTCATGTACCAAACATCGACAAAAACGTCTGATATGAACTCACAACATTAACCAATTATTATAACATTATAATATGTGATATGAAATAAATAATAATCATTAAATGAGGGCCTTAAAAATTATAAATTGACCAAATTTTATTATTTAGGAATATAAATAAACAAAAAGGACAAGTCGGACTTGAGGTAAGGGATCCTACCTCTCTTTTTCTTTTTAAGTACTCTCTTTTATGTCATTTCTTTTAAGCTCATATTTCTTTTGTTTGGGGATGTTATTTTATATTCCTAATTCGGTAATTTTTATTTTCTTATTATAATAGACCATATTTGATCTCATAAATCCATTTTTGGAAGTTTTAATTGGCGTCGTTAGGCTGCTGAAATATCATAAGGGACTTTTTATCTCACTTTGTGTTTCTGTGATATTCATGCTTCATTTGACACTATTTCCTTTTTAGTAGTGTATGTACTATCCATTATTTTACTCTTTGTGTGATTTAATTTCTTTTATGAGTATTTACATCAATTTTTTATATTCTTTCTTTCATGGGGTGTACGTTTCGAATGTTACCCAAATCAGTAAGGGAACCTTTCACCCTACATTTTTAAAAGACTTATTTTGTTATGTCTTTTAAATTTCATCTTACTATGGGGGATATGTTCTTATATATCTTTATTTCTGTAAATTTTATGTCCAAGTGATGAGATACCCTTTATGTCTCTCATCAACTCTTTTTCTAAAATTTGATGTGACGCCCTTAGGCTGTCAAATTTTACCATGGGAAATTATTTACCCAATTTCAATTTTGTTGGGTTCAACATGTAGATATTGAATATGTCATCCTTTGAATATCTGTGAATGAACATTGATTTTTTTACACTTAATATCCACTTATATTGGGTGTATTTATATTTTTCACACATATTTATGAGATTTATTTATCCTTAATTTAAGGATACCTTCTTTATAATGGATTTCATATCATTTTAAATTTCTATTGAGACATGATTGTTTTTATACACCAATTCACTCTTATATGGTGTATATATTGTCCTTTGTAATGTCATATCATGAATCCCTTTACTCTCATCATATTATGAAGTTCTGATTAACTGTTATTCCTCAATTATTGTATTCAAGTTTCTCTCATTTTTTTAAAAACCCTTTAACTAAAATATCGTTTTAAATGTTTTAATGATTTATTCTTATAAATATTTCTCATTAATATCCATGTTTTCAAATTGGTTTTAAGGGTTTATTTATATGGATATAAATGAATTAAAATGTTAAAATATTCAAGGTGGTATGTGACACATTGATTCAAAAATATAATTATTAAATGTTTTAAATGGTTTTGAAAATGGTTTTTTAAATAGATTCATTATTTCAAAATCTTAAATTTTTATATTCTTATTTCCATGTGGGAATGTTATCTTTCCTCTATGATTAAGTTATGTGCTATGATTATGTTATGTTTCTTTGGAATTGTTTATGAAAATAGGCGGTTTCATGATAGACTATGGGCAGGTGAGCCCTATATAGCTCTCCAATTCATTGGGTAACACAAAGTGGTTTAACGTTATGGTTTCTCCGAAGAGATTTTGGGAATATACTGTGATGGGTATTCCAAACTTAACCAAGAGGGTTACTCCCTACGTAAGAATGTTATGAATTCCTCAAGTTACCTTTATGTCTTATGATTTCTATGATTTATTCATAAATCTTATGATTTCTTAAGGTATATTAAATTGCTTATGTTTTATGAGTAAAGTATGATTTTATTGATTCTTATGTATACATGGACTAATTTTTTCTTTCTGTGTTATTATAACCCTTACTGAGCATTTTATGATCATCCCATGTTTTTTTGAAATGTTTTTCCCAGGACATAAAGTTGAATAGGGTCAAGGATGGGATCAAGGAAATGTAAGGCTATCTAAAACAAGGAACTAGACATGACTATTTTGTTCAAGAGTTTTTATTTTGGGAAAAAAATAGAAGCTAAGTAGATGTGTCTACTTTTTAATCTTTGAGATTTAATCTTTATTTCCTAATTCTCTAAAACTCTAAACCTGAAAAGATCCTCAATATAAACTATTCATTTAATTCAATATTAAGTAATGTATAAGGCCTGGGCATTATAGTTGGTTTCAAAGGGAGATTTAGATAACATTAGAGGTTAGAGTGTTGTTTAAGAATAAGTGACAAGTTGTGTATAACTACAATAGTTATTATATTAGATAGAGTCATTGTTATTTTTGAATGTTGGAATGAGTTTGAGATAAATTGGATAATTATATCTTAGTGTTTATCTTCCTCTTTAGTACATGATGATTTTGTTGATATACTCACACTACCCTTTTTTGTTTTGGTAAATGGATGGATCTAGTAGGAACCAAAGTGACAATGGGTTTGATGGAAACTATGGTGGTTCTCTCATTATGAAACTGGATGAAATGGGGGATTCAATGAGAAATCTCATGGTTATTCTAAACCAACTATCATGAGTCATGATCAACCACTTTAACCTTGGTTAGTTATCTAATGCATCATTTAAGAGAGAACCAACTCGATGTGGATGTTCAGGAAATAATTATAAAGGTAACCATTATGGTTTATATGATCCGTACTTTTGAGGTAATTATGGGTTACTATATGTTATGATGGAATATGAACGACATGAGATAAAATTGTGGTTAAATTATGTTATGGTTATTTTTGAATATTTTATCTCATTTTGGGGAATGTTATAAGGATTCTGTAGTTTTGGAAAAAGGACAACACGAAGACTATGTGACAACCCGTCACGTCGGACAAAACTGCAGGAATCGAACTCACAACCAAAGTGTGACATGTCTTTATCACCTACAACAGGACTACGTGAAGTCCCCGGTTAGTTTGACTAATTCTTTTTAGTTAGAAGATTTTATTAATCAAGAGTAAGTTTATTTTTGGGTTATCTGTAGAAAGTATTGACCTATCATGAAGGATATATGATTAGGTTAATTTATTTTCAATACGGGACTTTAAGAGAAGCTGATGTTATTTGGAGATAAATTTTAAGATTTACCTCATAAGACTATGTGATTAAATCCTTCAGAGATATGGGTTTCAATCTTAGTTTTGTTTACATTGAATATTTTTTCGCATAGATGTTTATTGGATGGTCTTTGTTTACCTTTGGGTACAGTTTGACAAATTTTGGAGATTAGGAGTATTTTTTCTTTCTGTAAAAAAAATTATCCATTTTGGGATTATTTATTCCTGAACTAAACTTTTTGGTTTTGGTTTTGGTTATGGTATAAAGACCTAATAAATTTATAGTTCTCTTTTGTGGATTAGGTGATTCTCAAGAAGTTGATTATGAAGCTCTTAATGTGAGAAAGTCATCCTAAATACTCATCTTTTAGAGAAAATATGATTTCGTGTAAGAAATCAAGTAATAGTTGAAAGTAAACATGAGAAGTATGTATGTTTCCTTATGTTTTAGTTAGGCTCATAAATAAATTCCTCAATGAAAAGTAACTTAAAAACAAAATTTTGTCTGTTAAATTTTCCTACTGGGGAAGCAAATACCGTTTAACCCATCAACAGTTTGTGATTTTCTGGTGGTTAACTTTATCCTAAACATGTTTTCTATCACTCTACCTCAGAACATGACCCTTTTTTTTCTTCCATATCAATGTTTTCCTACATGGAATCCTAGTATGGGTTAGCTCTGGTGACCTTTATACTTCCCTTTCTTTCTTTTAAAGTGAATTTTTAATTTACTCCTTTTCCGATGTGGGTATTTCAATGAATTTTCCTAGCCCAATTTTAAAAAATGGGAGGACGCAATTCCCAGAAGGGGGGAAGGATGTAAAATCCTAGGTAAATAAAGAATATGAAATTTTCATATTTATCCATATTTTTGAATAAAATATTAATACAACTTTATAGGGGACGCTATGCTCGATGACGTACCCAATATGAAACAACGAGTTTCTTTGAAATCTTACGTTGCACTCTAATAATAAAATAATATTATTTTAAATGGCAGTTAAATCCTAGTAGTTGTAACAGTGGGAATGAATGGAACTAACTACATAATGATTATATATGTTTTTCAAATATTTTTACTTTTTTCCAATAAATGTTAGAGGTATAAAATGCGAATGAATCCAATTTTAAGCATAAATGTTTTAATATTCTTTAAAAGGCCGATTATCCGCCTTTTGATGGAGAACCATTTTTAAATATACTTTTTAAGATTTTATATGTTATATTTTACAAAATAAAATCCTCCTTTAGAATCTCGACATCAAAATTTACTTTGTGTAAATTTTTTTTATTTTTCCGATAAAGATCAATTTTAGTGAAAATGTTTCCTTTTAATTAAAAACCACCTTTTAATATGATTTATTTATATGGGAATAATATATTTTTAATTGAGAATAAAGTTTATTTAGAATATATTTTTACCATTTAATCTAATGGTGGTCATTGGAATTAATTTCACATTGAAATTGGACTTAAACTAATGTCAATCTTTTAATAGATATTGTTTCTTAAAAATACGGTATTTGTTTTGACTGCGGGAATGAATTATTAAATTAATTAATGAAACATATATGTTTTGAATTTTTTAAAATAGACATCTTTTTTTAATTCTGATTTTCAAATATAGCATAGAATAAATTTTTGGTATTTTTCTTAAAAACATCAATTTTTGATGAATAGTGAAACCACTAAAAGGTAGTTGAAGAAAATGATTTTTCATTTAAATGAAAAATTACCAATTCTGTAATTTGATTTTCAAAAATCCGACATACATGGTTTCCATTAGGAAGAAAAATGTGGTTCAATGAGATTAAAATAATTTTTTTGTTGAATAGTAACTTTTAAGTTTTATTAATCGCGATTAAAGGTAATTAGTGTAATTTAAGGTAAAGATAATGTTATAATAATATTAAATGGCCATGACACATGTCCTACCCTTATTGGATGAGTCATGGACGACCAATACAATCCATGGGTCATCTTGGGGACCCCATGGAGCCATTTGGTTTGGAAAATAACATTAATAACTTTTTATTTATAGTTAAAATAAAAATGTCACAAATATTTATTGTTTTACTAAAACAATTTTTACATGGGGTTATAAAAGTCATATTTTTGACTATAAATATTCATTAGAAATATAAAAATATTTCCTACATCATGATAGTTTTTTTATAATTTTTAGACATTAAATAAATTATTTTATTTATGACACAGTGATGATGCAGTGATTACCTCATAAATGAAAGATTTAAATAAAATTAGAATATAGGGTGAAATATAAGTCTTAAACTTGTCACAAACCTATTGGATGGGTGAATTTATAACCCTAATCACCTTATACTCGAAATATATCCTTTTGGAACCTTTAAAATACGAAAATATTTTTACAATGAAGTAATATTTTATAACTTTCCAAGAGTTCCCCTCCTCTTCTCTTATAAAAGGCCCTTATCTCTACCACCTTACCCACACCTCTCAAGCCTTTGTCTCGGAAAAAACCTGCCCATTTAATCTCTCCACATCCCTATATTAATCATTTAATCCTATCCTTTGGCATAATGCTTTTCATGAAACCCTTTTGGTTCAAACCAGGAGGAGTTACCTAATTTAAAGGTAATGTCTTCACTTGTGTTCTTTTGTTGTATTTTGCTTCTCCAAACCCCTAAACTCCTTTTATTATTTTCTTTTGTAACAACAAATGTAACTTCAATATAATAGGATTTTTTTTATGTAATGTATTATATCTACACTTACAAGAACCTCCTTATAATGGTTAAGGAACATAATGTTTCTGTGGATGGCGAATTACTGTCTCACGAAACGATGATTGTTCAATCTTCTCTTAACACCTTTCATGGTGGCCATTATGATTTCACTGTATTTTATATATGATATATATGGTATCTATGTTTTCCATATGCTTCTTTATTTTATATTTAAAACATTCCTTTATTCTTTTCATGTTGTGAAAATGCGATAATTTCATACGAGAAAGTGTGGACTACCACCCCCTCAAGTGATTTGACTCGTTCATGCAATACATGGAATGTATAAAGAATAAAATTAATGAACTTATGTGACCTATAAAACATATATATTATATTGGAATTATAATATATATATATATATAAATTATTTTTAATTCCATTAATATGTCAAATAAATGATTGTAGCGTTCATGCGTACATACGGCCTACCGTCACCATGAACGATGCATTTCATTTCTTTTTATCTCCAAATGTTATGGAATAGTATTAAATGAATATGTAATGGATATATATGATATTTATATCATTAATAATATTCTATAGATGATTTAATTATAACTACATGGACAATCATTATTAAACAAATTCATTTTTAACTAATGTACCAAACATCGACAAAAACGTCTAATATGAACTCACATTATTAACCAATTATTATAACATTATAATATGTGATATGAAGTGAATAATAATATTTAAAGGAGTACCTTATGCAATTATAAATTGAACAAATTTTATTATTAATGAATATAAATAAACGAACAGGACAAGTCGGACTTCAGGTAAGTGATCCTGCCTTTCCCTTTCTTTTTAAGTACTCTCTTTTATGTCATTTATTGTAAGCTCAACTTTATTATGTTTGGGAATGTTATTTTATATTCATAATTATGTACTTTTTATATTCATATTATGATAGACCCTATTTTATCTCATAAATCCAATTTTGAATGTTTTAATTGGCGCCTTTTGGCTGGTGAAATTTCATAAGGGACTTTTTATCTCACGTTCTGTTTCCGTGAGATTCATGCTATATTGGACACTATTTCCTTTTGAGTAGTGTATGTACTGTACATTATTATATTCTTTGTGTGATATAATTTCATTTATGAGTATTTACGTCAATTTTGTAAAGTCCTTCTTTCATGGGATGTACGTTTTGAAAGTTACCCAAATCGGTAAGGGAACCTTTCACCCTCCTCTTTATAAAAGAATTATTTTGTTATAACATTTAATTTTCATCTTATTATGTTGGGATATGTTCTTATATATACTTATTTCTATAAATTTTATGTCCAAGTAAAGAGATACCCTTTATCTCTCTCATCAACTCTTTTTCTAAAATTTTATGTGACGCCGTTAGGCTCTCGAATTTTACCAAGGAAACTTCTTTACACAATTTAGATTTCTTTGGGTTCAACATGTAGATATTGAATATGTCATCCTTTGAATATGTGTGAATGACCTTTGATTGTTTTACACTTTATATCCACTTATATTGGGTGTATTTATATTTTTCATACATAATTATTAGATTTATTTATCCTTAATTTATGGATACCTTTTTTATAATGGATTTCATCTCATTTTACTTTTCTATTGTGACTTCTTTGTTGTTATGCACCAGTTCACTCTTATATGGTGTATATACTATCCTTTGGAATATTTTATCATGAATAACTTTATTCTCATGATATTATGAATTTCTTATTAAATGTTATTCCTCAATTATTGTATTCAATTGTCTCTCATTTTGTTAAAAACCCTTTAACTAAAATATCGTTTAAAATGTTTTAATGATTTATTCTTATAAATATTTGTCATTAATATCCATGATTTCAAAATGGTTTGAAGGGTTTATATATATGGATATTAATGGTTTAAAATTTTAAAAGCTTCAAGGTGGTATGGGACAGTTTGATTCAAAAATCACTTTATTAAATGTTTTAAATGGTTTTGAAAATGGGTTTTTGAATAGATTCATTATTTCAATATCTTAAAATGTTATATTATTATTTCAATGTGGAAATGTTATCTTTCATTTATGCTTAAGTTATGTGCTATTATTATGTTATTTTTCTTGGGCATTTTTTATGAAAACGGGTGGTTCCGTGATAAACTAAGGGCAGGTGAGCCCGATATAGCTCTCCAATGCATTGGGTAACGCGAAGGGGTTAAACGTTATGGTTTCTCCGAATAGATTTAGGGAATATACTGTGATGGGTATTTCAAATGTAACCATGAGGGTTTCTCCCTACATAATAATGTTATGAATTCCCAAAGTTACCTTTATGACTTATGATTTCTATGAGTTATTCGTAAATCTTATGATTTCATGAGGTATGTTAAATTGCTTATCTGTTATGATTAAAGTATTATTTCATTGATTCATATGTATACATGTACTAATTTTTTCTTTACGTGTTATTATAACCCTTACTGAGCTTTTTATGCTCATCCCAAGTTTTTTTGAAATGTTTTTTACAGGACATAAAGTTGAATATGGCCATGGATGGGTTCAAGGAAATGTCAGGGTGAATACATCATGGAACTAGACATGACTATTTTGTTCAAGAGTTTTTATTTTGTGAAAAAAATGGAAGCTGAGTAGATGTGTCTACTTTGTAATCTTTGAGATGTAATAGTTATTTCGGAATTCTCTAAAACTCTAAACCTGAAAAGATCCTCAATTTGAATTATTCATTTTATTCAATATTAAGTAATGTTTAAGGTCTGGGCCTTATATATATAACAATTGATTCAATTTCCCATCAATGATGGAAATTAAAAGGAACATAAATTTCTTGATGAATGATTAATTAAAGATATAATACATCAATATATAGCATATATTTCTTATAAAATTATTTAGGTGTATATAATTTTTAATTTCTAAAAAAACTATATTTTGATGAATAATTATTTACAAAGATGATATCAATAACGATACATTTAAATATTAAATAAATTATGCGTAATAATTGTAAAAACACATTATATAATAGGTAATTTAAAATAATAAAATAAAATTTCAATTTACACATAATCCTAGAATAAAAGTTTCATTTAATTTTATGTGCAACCTTAGAAATGACAATTGATCTAAAAACCCTTACTTCGAGTCCCAACCGGGTATATAAGTTATCTAAATACTACTTCAAAAACATAAATTAATTATTTAAATTTTTAATAATCTCTTATAGTGTTATTATATTTTTATTAACCAAATTATATCAATTATTTATTTAATTACAAATTCAGCTAAGACCATATATGGTGTTTTGAGGATGTTCAACTCTCAAATGCAAATCACTTCGGTATATTGAGTTTGGTCAATTGGGAAAATTTTACATCATATAAAGAGTAATAATAATTAAATAATTGTAATTTTATTAATAAAATAATATTTTGAAACCATCTATGAATTTTTATATGAAAAATGATTCACATATCTTCATAGATCTATAAATTCAAACATATGCCAAAATGACGTTATCATTTTCCAACGGTGGAAGAAATAAGTATAAAAATGATATACCATATTTCCATAATTATAACTATATCATTTTAATAATTTATATAAATTAAATAAATCATTATAAATATTTATTATTGTTTGTGTTGTAAAATGAAACACATCACTTCGTGTAGGTTATACCCTTATGTACTCAAAACCAATATTATTTGTTCCCCATTAGACGAAAAAAGAGATAAATAATGTTATGAAATTAAAATAATAACATATAATTAATTTATATATACTTTTTTTATAATATTATAGATATTATGATTGAATTTAATGAGATAGAAGATGATTTAAAATTAAAATTCTGGGATAAGATGAACACCTCGCCATTGAAGACCCTTTTTTGGATCACTTGAGAAGGATCCTATGGATGGAACATTAAGAATAAAATAACCTATAAAAAATGTATAAGTATATTAAAAAGATTTTTGATAAGTTTTTGGTAATTAAAAGTGGCTAATTATGGTGTCAATAGTATATGATATGTGGTTTACATTTATTTTGATGGAAAATAAACACATAAAATTACATATAATATTTAAAAATTATAAATTATTTTTCATATGAAATTGTAACAAATTTTAAAATAACTATATGATATGATATAATATTATTTATATACTATAATCATATAAAATTGTGATTGGTTTTTGTGGTATTTTTATCATTGTGTTTTGGTTTAACCCCTTGAATAACAATTTAAACATTACCCAAAGTAACAAAATTTTCATTACAAAAGGGTTGCCAATTAAATTATAAAGAAATACTTGGTTAATAAACTATATAAAGATTATATTTTCAACCATATCCCATCTGGTTTTTATATTTAAATATTATGATGATTTTTAAATCTATTAATATTATATTATTTATGATAAAATAGTAGTAAATTCATTTTGAAGAACTATTATCATATTTTGACACTAAAAACATCAGGAAAGGTATTAAATTCTGATAGAAATTATATAATAAAAAAACATAATTATAAAAACCATAAAACTCATGAGAAACCATACATTGTCTCAAAAAATACTCTTTTTTACAATCATTTACTTTTATTTTTATACAACTTGCACTTGCATTGTTCAAACGTTTTTTATGAATTTAATGAAATTATTACATCAATAAAAACAAAAAGAAAATTAACATAATAAAGATTAATTAATTTTGTTAAATATAAAATTTTATATAGATTCATGTCATATTATTATCCTTATGATAACACATATGATTAATTTAACGAAATAGAGTTTCATTTGTGTATTTTCTTACACTTAAAACAATATAAAAAAATTATCATAGTAAAATGGAACCGAAATACCATATTATAGAATATATTTTATGAAATATAAAATAATATAATCCAATTAAAATATTTTAGGTGTTATTTATATTTTTAAAGACTCATCACATTATTTTTAACATTAAATACATGATTAACCCTTACTAAGGTAATAAGTATTTACAAAAGTAACTATTCATTTTAACCGAAAATAATTTTTAGGTATTAAAAATTTTTGAAAAAAATTATTAAAAATATGAAATATATTTTTAATGGCTCATTTTTATAATTTTAATAAATAAATTTAATATAAATTCCTAAAACCCACTGAAAATAATTTTTAGAAAAATACTTTTTTATGTTCTAAAATAAACTCCTAAAAATTGAAGTATAACTCATATTCAAATAAAATTAATTTGATTATATATAATTGAATAAATATTATGTAAAAATAATATTAAATTAAAATAATAATCGGGCTTTTCAATTAAAAAATGATTGTTTTAAAAAAATGGTACTTTTGAATGTTCACTGAAAAATTCAACTTTTCAGAAACCCAAAATTTTATTAATAGATAATTTTGATATAATTATTTAAATAAGGATATAACATTTATAAAATAAAATTACTATGAATTTAAGAAATTATTTATAATATTAGATCACATGAATCAATAAAACCAATTTTTTAAGGAAGCATATTTTCGAAGCATGAAACGACTTTATAAAAAATTTAGAGATTCTTTTATAAGAAATTATCATTGATATTATATTGACTTGGGCATATATATATTTATTTCATAAAGTGGTTGCATATATTCATTCCTTTCAATTAAAAAACTATGTCATTATAATCATATTTAAAATAATATTATTTAATGGTTCATTTAAGCTCGATGTTGTGTGTCTTATAATCAATGGATTGTAATCTTATTTTAAAATATATGGGTATTATATTATACCCCATTATAAATAATTTCATTAACTCAATTTTATCATTTTCTAAATAATCTATTGTTGAAAATATTAAGATACATTTTTCAAAACCCATATTAAAATTGGTTAATAAAACATGATTTTGAAAATAGGTACACACAAATAAGAATGTCATTTGAAGAAAAAAATTACTCAGTTCCCAAATAGTATAAAAATTGTGGTATGTGAATATTTCTACATAGATGAGAAAATTAATTTCCAAATAATGGAAATTTATATAAAAATTAGTCTCGATAATGTGAATGAATAAAAAAACATAAATCCACAATGGACTAAAAAGAATATTAATTTACAAAAAATCATAGAAATATGACAAAATTTTAATTTCACAGTCCTATTCCTAGTGGTTAAGATTTAATTTACCATCTAGAAAAAATATATTTGAAATATAATTATCGTATTTTCTTCAAATCATTAAATGGAATTTTATCCTTTATTTGTGTGTTTTAATTGGTTTTCATAATTTTTTTCTTTTTATAATATTGATTATTGGGAATATTTAAATCATAATGAATTATAATAAACATAGTATTGAATATGAAGTATATAAAAGGGTTAAAATATATGACTAGAATATGAGATAAAAGTAAAAGGATTATGACATGAGAAGCTAATACCCAAAATAAATAAAAAATTATATGAATAAATAATACATTCATCTCCAAAATTAAACAATAACACCAACCTTTTAAATTTTCTCATTCAATAAATATATTAACCTATATCCCAATAAACATCAATAAACTCAACATTGAATAATTTTTTAACCTAAATGGTTTTCTCATATCATTTATCTTAGATACCAAAAAAATAATAGCATTATTTTGAAAAAATATTTCTCATTAAACTGAGGATTCCATATACATCACAAAAATTAAACATCTCCAAAAATATAATTAATCACCTCCAAATAACATCACATAAAACCTAAAAAGGGAGTATATTCATTTGAAATTATTATCAACCTTAATCATAAAAATCCATGATGGTATCTATAACTACTTTGGTAACATTACATGAAAAATTTCTAATATCTGACGTTATCGAAATCATACTCAAATAAAAACTAAAAAATCCCTAAAGGGGCAGTCCAAGATCTCATTATAAAAACATAATATTTACATTATTGGATTTGATAAAAATCAACATGACCCAATTTTATTCATCCAAAACATACAACATTTTTTGAAAGTATTAGATAAATTAAATACCCATTGACCATTTAGGTTTACTTTAGAGATTTCGAAAAAAACACTTATATAATATTACCCATGTGGTCAATTGTGAATTTTTCCTACTATACCTAGATTTTCTTCTTTATAAATATATATTCAACATCTCAACTAAAATTATTATTAAATGATTCCTTTTAATAAATAATTAATTCAACGTCATTCGTCCTAACATAGGGAAATTTAAAACATAATAAGTGAGAGTGGAAATTAATAGTAACAGTAAACATAACAATTAAAAATTTAATATCATTAAGGATAATAATAAAATGATAAGAGAAGGATGACATATTACATGTGAATGGGAATAACATAAAATAAGTCACACCCATAAAAACATATATTAATATTCATGTTTCACGGAATAAATATTTATTAAAATAAATATTATCTTTGTCAATAATCATGAGCCATGTGATGTAAACCTTTATCAAAGGAACAATTAAAAACTCATAGAAATCTTATAGAGAATGTGTTGATATCTTTAAAAAAAATTCATCAGAATTTTGGTTCATGTGAGGAATAACAAGATCAACATAAAATATATATGTGAAACCTCCAATTCTAACACACACCTTCATTCCATTAATGAAAATGAACATTACCATTTAATTCGATATTTATATTAGGACCTCTTATTTTACAAGCTATAATAGTGTTGCCCATCATATAACCCATATTATGATCACAAATCATTTACTCTATATCATGATCACCCATCATCATGAAATATGTTCATAGTACAATACATAAATATAAGACATTAAATCATTCGTTTTCATTTTCAATCCTTAAAAAACAACTTTAATTCCTTTGTGACGTTATTTCCAATAAAAAATAAATGGGTTTCACAAAAATATCATTAAGGAAATCCTCACAATCAATCCATAAAAATAATATTGATGATATTATATAAACATATCGCCAATGGTGTAGATTGAGAATTAAATTTTATTGAAAAATATGAAAATACAATTAAATGAACATTTAATACATTTGATTCAAAATGAGGGAAATTACATTTATCATTTCATTATATATTAAAAAAATTTAAAATATTAGGAAATATAATATAGTTGAAAATAAACATAGAAATTTATAGAGTAGTAATCAGTTTCAAGAATTATCATGATTTTTGGAAAATCAATTCATGTGAAAAACATAAAAAATAATCATTATTTTAAAACATTATAATGAGTGTCAAAATTGGTCCATATAGAAAATGTTATGAAGTTTTTATATTTAAAAATTTTAAATAGTTGGTAAAATACCATGTAAAAATTTACTAAATAATATATATTTATTAAAGTAAATTATTGAAATAATATTAATAATATGTGAAATTAGTTTTGTTAAGTTATTTAAAAAAAACTAAAACAACATTGTAAATGAAAAACATATTTATAAATTAAAACTAAAAACCATTTGAATGAACGAAAATATAAAGGGACATAAATAACATTAGTATATAAGGATCCACGACATAATACGAAATGATTTTGTCTATAAAAATAATAAATTATTATTGGTTCATCTATCACCACATTGGTCAAAGAAAAATGTATTAGATGAGAAACTATTGAAAAATGATTAATGCGTGGATAGAAAATTGATTAAATGAAGGAAAATAAAATATTTCATTAAAAACAATAATTTCTATAAAAAATATGTGAAAAAACATTCATGTCCCAATAACTACACTATATAAAATAATATATGGGGCATAAAATGAATTATATCTCAAATAATTAAATTTGAGACGATGAAAACCCTGAAACCTATTATAATAGTTTAATTAGTACATCATAAAAGATAGAATTAAAAAATAAGATTAATTATAATGATTAAAGATTTAATAATGATATAATATCTCAATAAGAATCTTATACAATTTATAAATGGATTCAATTTCATATTACTAGACATGTGTCAATGATACTTCACAAGGACGAATAATCATTTATAAAGATTACATCGTTGATCTTAGAATTTATTAATGAAATGATAACGTGTAACAATTGTAAAATAAATATACTAGTTAAATAAAATATAATAAAATCATAATTCATTTCATAGATAATATTGTAATGTAATAGTAAATGATGTGGGAGTATAATCAAATGAATAAAATTTAGTTAAGAAACACCTTACCTCGAGTTCTGACTCACAATGCATGTTATTTAGATATTAAAGAATAATAATATATTAATAATTTACAAGTAATAGAGACCTTAGCAGTTTGATTACTTTATTATCAAAGAATTTATTTCAACTAAATATTTAATTTTCTGTCAGTTTAGTCGATGCCTCTTGTTTTGAGGATGTTCAGTTCATAAATAGAAAACATACTAGGTATTTTTCTATGGTCAAATGTGTAATTATTCCACTATATATATAATAATGAATTAATTAAAGTTTTTATATATTTAATACAATTTTATAACTATACATTTAAGGCATACATGAAAAATGAATCAGATTGCTTCTTGGAGGCAGTAGTCCCCATAAACAGATAAAATATATAATAATTTTTTCAATAAATAGAAGTGTTAAGATTAATATGATATATTATATTTATATAATGATATTTATATCATGAAAATAATATATATACCTTAAATATATCATTATAAATAACCTTAATAGGTGCAGATAGAAAACAAAATAGGTTGCTCTGTGGTGGTGATTGTCCACACATACGCACCAATGATATTTTTCACCATGAGATGAAAAAGGAGATTAATAAGGTTAGGAAAATAAAAAAACAAAATATAAATATATATTATATACAAGTGTTATTATATTTAAATTGTAAGTAAATAATTTATGGGTGTAGGTAAATAAGTAAAATGATAATTGTTGTTTAATATGATTACATATTTTTGAAAAACCTCCTTTCACCTCTCACTAAGGACAATAAGGTTGATATTTCAAGAATAAATTAAAAAATTTAAATTTTAAATGGGTGTTTATAAGTGTATTTTGTAGTTATATTAAGGTATGTATCCCCTGAAAGTGTGAATAATATAGGAGAGGTTGTGTACTTTTATATTGAAGGAAACGACACACTATAAATTACTTTAATTAGTTAAATATATTTTTATTATTTTAAAGTGGAAAATGTTTTCCAATGTTTAAAATATAATATAGGATAAAGTCTATCTCAATTAAAAAAATAAATTGTATCATCTCAGGTAAATAAAAAACAAGACATATTTCATATTTATTAATATTTGTGAATTAAATGTTAATTTTACTTTAAAGGGGTTTCTATGTTCGATAGCATACCCAATACGCAACAACAAGATTCTTTGAAACATTACATTGCACACAAATAATATAATATCATTAATCTAAATGGTCATTAACTCCTAGATGTTATATTGTAGGTAATGAACATAAATTACTACAATATGATTATACATGTTTGTTAAATTTATTTAAATTATTTCAATAAATGTTAGAGGCTTATAATGTGAATGAATCTAATTTTAAACATAATTTACAGTAAAAGGGTTATTTTACCACCTTTTAATGGATAACCATCTTTAAATCTAGTTTTGGTAACATTTATATTTAATATTTGAACAAATAATATTCTTCTTTAAAATCGGGACACCAAAATTTACATTGGGAAATTGTTTTTTAATTTTCTGATAAAATTCATTTTTTAAGGAATAGTGAAAATAATATATTTTAATTCAAAAGATCATTTTAATATAATTTAGTTATATGGTTATATTATCTTTATAATTGGTTTTAATGTGTAATTAGAATATAGTTTTACCATTTAATCTAATGTTGGTCATTGAATTAATTTAAATTTGAAATTGGACATAAACAAGAGTCAATCTTTTGATTGTTATTTTTTCTTAAAAACACGCTATTTGTTTTAACAATGGGAATTAATTTTAAATTTATTAATGATACTTCTTTGTTTAGAATTTGGTAAAATAGACATCATTTTACAATTTAGAATATTGAATATATTTTAGACTGAATTTTTGTTAGTTTCTTGAAAAACATCAATTTTTTATGAATGGTTAAACCACTTAGTAGTTGTTAAAAAACATAATTTTTAATTTAAAAGAAATTTTACGACTTATTTGGATTGAATTTAAAAAATACAACAAACATGGTTGTTATTTCTAAGTAAAATTTGGTTGAATAAGATGACAATAATTTTTGGTGAATAGTAACTTTTGAATTTTATTTATCGCGGTTAAAGGTAAATAGGGTAATTCAAGGTAAAAAGAATATTATAATAATTCAAAATTACCTTAACACTTTTCCTAACCGTATTTTATGAGTAATGTCCAACTATGGGATTCCATGGGTCGATTTTGGGACTCCATGGAGACACACATGAATGATAAGGACACTTTATTTTAATTAACATAATGTTGAGGCAAAAATGACAAAATCAAATATATATTTGTAATTTATTTTTTAACATGGTGTTATATAAGTTATATTTTTGACTATTAATATTCATTGGAAAGATAAAAATGTTTCCTACATCTATTTATGTTTATTATAATTTTTAGAAATCTAATAAATTAAATTATTTACGACACAATAATGATGTAGTGTTTACCTCATTAATAAATGATTTAAATAAATAATATTTTAAATATTAAAATAACATCAAAACCATTCAAATTATTATTGGATGATTTTATTTCGACCCTGAGTCAGATTATCTTCTACCTTATTGAGTTTTGGACCTTTAGAAACCAAATATCATTATATAATAAAATAATATTATCACACTTTTCTAAAAAGACCCTCATCCTTCTTATAAAAATCCTTTTCGTGTAACCATTTACTCATACCTATCAATCCTTTGGGCTCATAAAAAATCTACACAATTATTCTCCCTACATCCCTCTCCTCCTATTAGATGCATTTTCTTATGTAGAAGGCACTTCAAGAAACCCTTTGGTTCACACCAAAAGGAGTTACCCAAATTAAAGTTAATGGTTTCTCTTAACTTCTTTATTTTTATTTTACATCTCCACCCAATAAACTATTTTTATTAATGTATTTTTTTACAAAAACAGTATCCTAAATATACTATAATGTTTTGATGATTAGGATTCTAATTAAACTTACAAAAACCTCCATAAAATGGGTGAAGAACATACTGTTTCTATGGATGGAAAACTAACACCTCACGAGATGATGATTGTTCGATTATCATCTACTGCCTATCATGGTGGCCATTAAGATGAAACTATATTTATATATGATATATATTATGTTTATTTTTTCTTTATTCTTTTGTATTTTTCTTTTATATTCTACCTTTATGGTTTACATTATGTGTAAACGTGAAAATTTCATTTGAGGAAGTTCAAAAAACCACCCATCAAAGTGATATGACTCATTTATGCCATATGTGGTACATATAAAGGATAGAGTTAATGATTTAATATATGATATTATACTGTAATTATAATATACCTATGTATCATTATTTTTTATATCCATTAAATATTTGTGTTATTAGAATATACCCAACTTAATAAATTCAATCCTCACAAATTTATCATGATAACAAAAGGCTTAATATTTGAAAATACCATTTTTTTCAAACCCTTAACATAAAGGGGATAATAAAATGAACTTTGAAAAGGAAACTGGGAAACATTAGGGTTAACTAAAAATTCGAATATTCACGTTTGCATCCTAGAATAACATTGGTGGGATGTTAAAATAGAGACATTAAGTGGTAGACTAACATACAAGGACTAATTGAGAGTGATAGGGAACTTGGTCATATGAAGCTAATTTTCACAAAATAAAAAATTAGTGATGGGTTAAACGACCATCAAATCAAATTAAATAAATGTAAATGGAGAAAAAAATTATTTCAAGACCCTTCTACAGTTTCTGGGAGAATATTCTACTAGAAAAAAATATTACATAAGAAAATGTACATAATTGATGTCTTTGAACATTATAACTATGATTTCATTATATTTTATTTGATTAAATATAATTCATATCTTTCTAAAATAAAATAATATTTTATAGGAAGGTTTTATGCCTAAATCACTAAAAGTAACAGTTATGGGATCATAAGATCCCCAAAAAATGACAAGTAATTCTATCTCTCTATTCACATTTTCCAAAAACATAATTCTATCCACAAGCTATCCAATTTGTATAAATATAAAACATTAATCTCTAAAACCTCAAAAAACCCATAAATATTCATCTTTATCCATAATATAAATCGTTATCCATAAGAATACTACAAAAACATATGATAAAATTCAAAACACAAAATATTAATGATTTAATCAAATATTTTTTAAGTCAATATTTAAAATTTATCCCCACGAATCATAAAGTAGCTCATAAATTCACATACCAAACATGTGAATAATATGACCATATATTCTATTAAAACATACTAGTATACCAGATCACCTTAAAAACTCAATGGAATCATAAATTAATCCAGAAATTAACTCTATCTTTATTTAAAAAAAATAAAATCATAGACTATTGAATATATTCCACAAATCCAAAAATCCAGTAAAAAACATTGTCAATAAATCATTTATAAATTCCTAGTTCATTAATTCTGTCCAATGTATCTTTATAATGTAAATCATTAATTTATCCAAAAAAATTATTAACTCAACCTCAACAACATATGATGGTTTTTTATCCCTTATATAATTTTTCTACCAAAATATCACCTTAACCGAACATCAATAAAATATTAAGGGTTTCATATCACTTAAACATTTGTTCTCACAAAATCTCATTGTACCAAAAAATCATTTTTCTTGGTTATCAGTACCATTCAACTTAGGATTTAAATTATTTAAAATAAAAATAATTATGAATAATCCTGATAAGACTCATTTTTATTATTACTATAATATCATTGATATAACACTTCTATTACATTAATCTTGAATCCTAATACACAAAAACATCTATCATTTCACATAAATGAAATATAATAGGCCCTTCCTTGTTCTATGAGTAAAAAACTAGAATAAGGAACCAACATTCATAATTAACTTATTCCCCACAATTAAGACATTGAACAATAAATAGCACCTTAGGAGGTATATACAACCCTCCTTTGAAATATTCATTTTTTCGTAGTAATTATAGGACTTAATCCTCTCTTTTGAACACATAAAACATTTTTTATTTCCTCTGAGACTATTTCTAAAGTTCTTCTTCCAACATACATAAAATGTAGGAAACAAAATCATCTTTCCTCCATAGTATTCCTTAAACTCATTTTTTATTCTATTATGTCTATCAGCAACCCACCAAAGTTGATATTATTAATTATTTAATGAGATGAATTATTAATCAAAAAACAAACTTTTTTATTTCATATCACAATTCATTTGTGTTCCCATGAAAATAATTATTCTATTTTATATCACATTAAATAAAAATATAGTCCCATATTATTCTAGCTAATGAATAAAACAAAAAATAATAGTGTGATAAATAATAATCATAGTAAGGTATCGTGAAAAATTATTCAATGAAAATCTTAATAATGACACCATATTTTCAATATAATACCCTATAGGATTGACTTACGTAATTGATGGTATTAATCATTTCAAGTCCTTATTAATTTTTGGAAAATAAAATATGATTTAACCTAAGAATATCTATTGATATAGTAATACAAAATGGTAAGTATGTGACCACTCATAGTGCACCAAAGAGATGGTTGAGATATGAACAACTAACAACTTTTTGGTTTATTACCCCTATATGCATCTTTTCCAAACCTTTATAATCGTATAATATCTAGACAATGATATATTTAATGGGAAAAAATAATCAACACCTTATCCATAAAAATACTATATTATTCTACAATTAGACATATAATCAAATTCATCTATATGGATATGTTTCCTTATATATGATTTTACGAATATAGTTCACATGGTTTATACTAAACATACTATGATTCAATCAATAAATACCCTGGCCATAATAGCCAAGATTCCATGGTAACATTATTATATTTGGAGTGGATAGATGTAATCATATCCCAAATAATTTAATAGTTTAGTAGTATTTTTAACTATATAAAAAACTTACTATCACATTACTCATGAAAACATGGAATAATATATAGTATTTTCTTCTATAGAATAATTATTCACACTAGAATATATTTGCTTGTCAATAATACTAAAATTAATGGTATCTATGTTTACGTAACATATGAATGGGGTTATATTGGATTCTTAGTAAGTTAATATACACAACCATATAAATCATTGAAAAATATGAATAATAATCAAGGAATGATGAATTATAGAAAACACATTCCATATAATCAACAACATGAGCATTTCAAACTATATAGAAGAAATAAATAATGATCAAATTATTTTATATAAATAACCACAATATCGTGAAACTAATCAATAAATATCATAACTATACTAATAATAACATATACATTAATAATTAATTTTTTGTCGATATAATTATTAATGAAGAAAAACTTGAACATAATATTGATGCCTTATTCCAAGATATCTTACAAAAATGTGTAAGGAATCAACCAAATACATGATATATTTTTTTTTAAAACTATCGATGTATCTAGGGGAAATGAAAATATAGTCCCCACCTATTAATTAATAATCCCAGTTCATTCATCAAATGAATAAACTGCCCAACTTAATCATCATACCTTATAATTAATAATTTTATATATTTGAAAAATTAACATGAAAAATAAATACAGTAAATAGAAAAACAAATCATAAAAAATCAATTGAAATATATTGTTTTATATCATTATATTATAAACTAAATAAATAACATGATTTGTCAATGGATATTAAAATTTATGGTCTTAATTTTAAATAAAAGCTTATTAAGTGTTTGGAGAAAACACCATTTGAATTTTAAAACATCATATTTAAAATTTAAAATTATCAAAATGTTTTTTAATTATTTTATTTGAAATAAATAATGATGTTTTTAAGGAATAATTAATGTAATGTTTAGTCTTGAATGTGGGTGAAACAATTCATTTGGTGTATGCTAAAACAAAAATCTTGTTCACACATTCAATATAAGGAGACTCTATTGGAAAATGACTTGAATGTTCCATTATAACAATTAATAGAGAATAAAAAATTATTAGAAATTACCTTAATAAATAATTTCATAAAAGTAAAAACAATCTTCCATGTTTTTTATTGAAATTGATGACACGAAAGAAAAATATTCCCAACCAAAATAAATATAAGGTTGATTTTAAAGAAAAAAATATTTTAGTGTCTTCAGTTGTTAGAAGATTAAAATGAAATAAAATATTTTAATATAGTTAAATAATATTAGTAGAATATAATAGTTAGGTTATTATTTTATAAATATCATATAAGTCTCCTAACGGTTATTTAAACATAATCAATCCCAAAAAATGATGATATTTTGATATAAACACTGACCTAAAGATCAATATTCTTTAGAAGAACTCTAAAATCAAGTATAATAAATTTATGTTTACTATTATTAAATTATAGAATTATATAAATAATTATAGGATCATATATGATTTACTTAAACCATTTAAACACCCATTTATTAATAATTCTTTCTCAAAATCATCACTTATATGTTTTAGCGGTTTCATTTTTCATGGAAATTTCAATTATGTAAATAGAGTCCTCTTAAATTCACCATGATTACATAAAATAATTATATTAAAATAAGATAAAAGTAATACATATATAAAATATTAAAATATTTATAGTCATCAAAATTTTTTATAGATTTGAAAATGAATTACAACATTCAGAGAGACAGTAGGTCGTACGTATGAATGAATATTGTTTCAATTTTTAAAAAGATGGAATGAATGAATGGTAACTAATAGTTCAAATTTACACAATAACTATAATATCATAAAAAAAATATATTAATTAAATACATCTATATATATAATTTTAATGTGATGAGGAAAAATGAAATGCATTATATCATTGAGGTGGTATTCCAGATGAATTCATGAGTGATGTTTTTTCACATAAAAAAGAATGGAGTTGGATAATGAGTGTGAGTTTATAATATTAATAATTAAAAATATTTTAGATAAATATTTCAGAATTTTAAAATTGACTCTATGGATTTAGAGGTGTCAGAAAATAAATAATTTTAAAGATCCTCTATTTAGAGTTACACCTATTCATCGAGAATCCTCTTTTTTTATTACACAATAATCCTTAAAAGGATAAGATTTTGGAAATAAAAATTCAATATGTCTTTTTGAAGGAATATATGATGAACATTTTCGATGTTTCAGCCATGATAGAATTCTCCATAATTGTGATTAATGAAGAAGTGGTGGTGCCCTTTTATAATTGAGGGGAGAGGCTCCCTTCGAATTATACAAACTATTAAATTAATATAAATTAATTTCAAAAAAATTGTTACTCAAAATTAAAATAATTTTAAAAAATAAATACAATAAGATATAATAATATAATTAAATAATATTTGGCATCTTTTTTTTTCTAGTTTTTACCTTATCTCATATTTCTATCCTCAGTTCAACCTTTTGATGATTGTCCTTATATCATAGTTTGTTTTACAATTTACGGGTTGATAAAGATTCTATAAAAATCCATGTGACCCATAAATAGAATATAGTTAAAATTATCCTCTATATACCTTTCATTTTCTCATATATTATATTTATATGAGTTTTAAATCATTTAATTGAATATTTATTTTTATAAAATATCATTAATTTTAATTTTGGATATACATGTAAAATATTAATATAACATATGTCTAAATAGTGAAAAATGTTACCAAAATGATTGTTATTAGAATATTAGAATTATATTTTCTTCATATAGTCATAAAATTAAAATTTTACAGGTTTATATATCATCTTAAACAACATCTTTTGGTTTAATCCATCTGATAACAAATTTTATCCTTAACCATAATAATAAATTTTTTGATATTAATGAATAATAATTTTACATATAATGAGAGATATTTCTCATAAATGGAAAAGGGATGTAGTTTTTGAATATTTATCATTGTAATTTTTTAATTTTTCTATTAATTTTAAATTATTCAATAAAACATACTTTAAAATGAATACATTAAATGTCATTTGAGGAACAGTTCCCAAAACACGACTATGGAAAAAAAATGTGGACAACTGAATTAAAATATAAACCATTGAATCATATCTAATATGTCATATTTATCTTCATATTTTGTGGTATATAATAACACAGACAAAAAACATCACTTTTCATGTTTTTTACTTAAATGTTTCTTGATTTTTTACTACATGCAATAAAACTGTGTTTGTGTAGTGTATTAATTTCATGTATTTATTTGTACCATAAAAACTAAAAATAATTTAAAATTATAAACATATATAATTTAAATTAAAAGTTAATATTTTATATTCATTCAAATTTTAAATTTTGTGCTATATATGTCCTAAAGAATTATTTAATATGTTATTTTTACTTTTTTATCCATATCAAAGCACTAAAAATTTCTATATGTCAGTAGTTATATATCTATAAAATTTAAATATATATATATACATAAATATAATAAATAATAATTTATATATAGTAATTGAGTTTGGAAAATTCTTCATTCTTATCAAGTATTATCTTAAGAAAACCAAATTTCATTTTCTACTGATGTAAAAGCATTGCGTCTGTAGTAAAAATGATTTACATATTTAACAAGAAATAAATTCAAATTTATATGTTTTGAATTGTTATTTTTAAGTATTTTCAGTATATTATTAAATTTAATTCATGAAATATGATTAATAAGCTTTTATATGATAATTATATCTTGTTGATATCCAAAATGACACCATATTAAATAAATATTGAATTTATTTATTATTCAAAAAAATTAACATATTTGAAAAAAATCATAAAAATAATCATTCCAAAAAATTGAATTTTTAAATAAAAAAGTAATTCTATTAAATAACATTAAATTTATATATTATTTATAAATAAATTTTACTATGATATTAAAATAAAAAATGGGAAATAATTTTTTTATAGAAAAATATTTTTATGATAAAAAATAACATATATCAAAGTCATGAATATTAATTATTTAAATGGAATTGATTTTTTTAAATAAAGTGAATTATATATTATTTTTAGACCAAATAAAATATATAATGGGATATTTATATTAAATTATTTAATGAAATTAAATGAGAGTATTTGAAAAATAATTATTTTCACTATTCACTAAGAAATCAATCAATTTAGAAATATCGGAAAATTTAACCCTCTGATAATTTTAATATTTTAATATAAAAAAATAACTTCATTTTATAAAATAAAATTTCATAAACTATCTGAAATTAATAATCACTTTCAGACAAAAATGACGTCAAATAATTTTTGGCGAAAATGCATTTTTAAAGCATAAAATGACTTCACAAAAAATTATGTTCTTATTTCCTAAGAATTTGTCAATACATTGTTATTTAGTATCTACATTATTTCTAAATTTCATAACATTGTTTCTCATATTCTTACCAACTAATTCAAAGGCTAGTTTATAATGATTATAATAAAATAATAATATATTAATAATATATCTCGATTTGCATAAATATTAGTGGTGTGTGTTATGAAATATATAAAGGTAATTATTTAGTTAAAATAATATTTTTGGTGGTTACAAATAACAAGATAATTTTATGGAAATTGTTAATATCATGTAAATTTAGATCATCCTTTTGATTTATTATACTTATTTTTTTAAAAAAGGATAAAATTAATTTATTTTCTTTATAATTAATAATTTTTAATATAATTTTTTCTATTTAACATGGAAATTTCTTTATAATTCTAATTAATGAAATAACAACATTAAATTCATATATAATGATGATTGAAAATTTATTAAATTAATTGAAAAATAATAAATTTAATAATTATTAAATGTACCATAAAATGAATGAATAATTATATTAAATAAATTTTATAGAAAAAAATAACATATTAGTTATATTTTAAGGAATTATATTCCAATTAAATCTTTGAAATTTATTTTCAGAAGTCATATTAAATGATCCCTCCAAAACTATCATTAATGTTATTTTAAAATGTAAATGATATTAATAAATGATTTAATAATACCAAAAATTCATTGTTCATTCAAGATATTTGTATATGGATGAATATATATTCCATGGTACTTATATGGTCCAATTTTTTATTTTGTTATAACTTTTAGTACCCCAAAGAGTAAAATCATTAATAACGTGGTAACTAACAAAAATGGTTAACATGTGCAAAAACTAAAATTTATGGGTAAAAATAATTTATAAAAATAACTCAATTTTATATAATGAGATAAATTTGAATCATACTAATCAGATATTTTAATCTTATCAATTTAGATCTATTTTAACATAATAATTTTATTATATTAATTTAATATTTTAGTAAATTTGAAATGTTCCCGTCACCTCTCTGATGAAAGGAAACCTCATGTAATAATTCAATAATAATTAAAAAGCCTTTTGTTTTGTAAAATTATTGGAAAAATAAATTCCTTATATCCCAACCCAAATCCAAAAATCCTTGGCAGGATTATAGAACCATATGTGGAAAGTTTTTGGTTTAATCTTTAAGAGGATTTTTGAAGAATATGTTTCATTCTTAAGTAAACATTTTTTGTTTTATTTCTTATTTCACATCCTTAAAATATTCGATAACCATAATTATATAATTTAATTATAATATACCATATAATAATATGTTATTATTTAAATGTAATAACCTATATCAATCTAAATCAACCATCAAATTGGAAGGTAATCCATTGTTCATGGGTTTGGAAGACTATTTCCTCACTACTCGATGTAATTCATTTACCAAACCCAACTATCAAAAATGGTAATAATAAGGGATTTAATTGATATATATAATATTAATTACATATTTACCATTATTTATAAGCAATATATATTGTATTTTCATTATATTCTATACACTAAAAATGATAACATTGTTAATGCATACATGTAGACTACCACCTCTACGAAGTGATGCGATTCCTTTTTCTTCAACATATAATATAGATAATATAAATTAGTTAATGTAAATAATTATTATGTTATTTAAGATATTATTATCATTCATTAATGAAAATAAAATAATTACATTTATTTTATAAATATCATTGGAAAATGGGAAAGTTACTCTTATATATGCATGGATAACCGTCCAAATGATTTAAAATTATTGCATTTTTATAGCCATATTTTATTATTGGTTTTAAATTTGAAATTTATATATAGATAATTATATAATGATGATATTAATATTCTGGATATTAGTGAGTAATGATCCAATTGAACATGTTCAACAGAGTAAATATCTTTTGAAAATATTAACTGAACATCCTTGAAGTACATAATGTGGATTTTATATATTAGGTAATTAACTATTTCACCAAGGTAAATGAGGTAAACAGTTTAAGGGCTATTTTTTGATCCTTTTAAATGTTAATTGTAAATTAAATAATTAATATGTTTCTATTTTATATTACTTGAATGAAATACATTGAATGTGTGGACTCAAGTTATTGTATTTCATCTCAATTTTCTTCATTGAGGCATATTTTATTTTTATGAGTCTAATTTACCTTATATGATATATATAATTCCCATTTTACTTGTTATATTTGGAATTCTTCATTTTCCTGTTATTTTATGTTTCAATTTTAAATATTTTATCCTATGGGATTTGACTTGGTTGTTTCCATGTGAAAAACTGTTTCTTAACTCAATTCCATTAGTTAGGTTACAACTCTACTCCACTAACAATGTATTGAAATTATAAACTGTGAAATTATATATAAAATTTTACTATTGTTTATTTAAACAATTTTTATCTGTATTTTAAATTTTTTACTTGTAATCTCACCCTTTATAAACTCTCAATTCAAAAATATGTTCTTTATAAGGAATTTTTTATCTGAATATCATCTTCTTAAGACGAGATTCATATAATGAACCATGATTTACATTTATTTTTTAATTAAAAAATGAGTTACCTTTAAAAAATCATTCTTTACATTAATGTGATTTATATATCCATATCATATACTTACTTTGGATGACTCTTGATTCAAAAGGTTTCTAGAGTGTTACTAGCTTCATGATACTATGTTATTTTTTTCACAACTGCTTATTTTCAAGGTTTCTTTATAGTGAATCATAAGTTATTATTTTATGGAAACACATATCATTTATAATAAAATTTTTATTAAATTTATTCATATGTTAATTTAAATTTTCTAAATTATTTTTTAACAATATATAGAAAATCATTTGAGAGTAATACAAATTTTTTTTTTCTTTCAGACTGGAAATCTTCTCTTCTATATCGATGTTTTCTAAATTTTTTTAAAGCATTGATCATTTTTAATCATATAATATTCCTAAATTCTATTTTACATAGTCTATTATATATTTTTAAAATGGTTTAAAAGGAAAATATAAACATTTTCAAAATTCGTATGGCATGACTATCTTTAATTTTATTTTTGAAAAGAATGACTACATTTAATATTTAAAACATTAATAGGTTTTATGGCCATAAATTTCCATAAATAATCCTTTATAATATCAAATTTCTATTTTGTAATAAAAAAATATCAAAATATTTTGTGAATTTTTCATTTTAAAGAGTGGGTTTATAATGTTAAAAGTGTACATTCCTCAAGAATATTTTAATTTTATTTTAATGGTATTTACAATATTCAACGTCAACAACCTATTGTATACAAATACTAAACTTGGTATATCTTGTTATGATACCATGAATTTTATTTCTCCAGATTGATTTTGAGATACAAATGGAACCAGTTTATTTTCTATGGTATAATCTAGATATTAAAGAAGAGTTAATATTATATTTTAAAAAAGAGAAATATTCCAAAAAAACTATTCATAAAACATTCATGGATATTTTAGATGTGGATTGGTGAGACTGATACATATTATATTTTGGGTTGAGATAAATTAATTCTTATGATGTAATGGTGATTCTAATATCTCTTTTATGATGGGGTGATCGCCGTTTTAGATCAGGAATAAAGGGTGATCTTGATACAACTTATTTGAAGGGTTGAGCCCCATTATATCTTATGATTAACAAGTCATACCAATACAATATATGTGATGGGTAGATCACCATTATGATTCAAGATGAATGTATGAGACATATAAAGCATATACAAAGTGTGAGCCTTATTATTTCTCTCCAATTCATTGGATAATGTTACTTATCCAAATAGGATAGAAAGTGGGAGGTAATTAGTGTGGTTTCTCTAATAGATTAAATTGTTCTCTAGTTATATCTAGCATATGTTATTAATATATTATTCTATCAATCCAACATTTTCTCATTATTCTTTATATGGGTTATAAATGATTCTTTTGATCATGATTTACATCACATTCCCCTTATTTTTTTCTAATGACTCATTAAATTTTTATATCCATATACCATGTTTCATTATTGATGATCCATGTATTTATGGGTTTTAATTATATAATTCCATTCTCCTGCACTATAACTATGACTTCACTCCCTTATTCATATATTATTCCTCCTAATGAAATTCAATTTTTAATTATTATTTTTACCCATGTTTATCATCTAAGACAAACATTCTTATGTTTCATATTCAATAGTTTATGAAAAATATTATTAATAAAACATTGTCTATTAAATATTCACATGTGAAAAATCTTATGGGAGATGTTGAATAAATAATATGGAATATGAATTTTTTTAATTGTGTGAAAAATACTCTCTTGATGTTAAGGGAGATGTTTATATATGTTTTCCTCATTATTCTCCAAAAATATAAATGAAAAATGATCTTGAGTATGTAAGTTATTGGAAACTTATTTTTTTGGGTTGAATGTTTTAGATGTTAAAAAAAAATTGGTTCACATTTATTTATATGAAATATAGAAAATTAATTTTCATGTTTTTTCACCGTATCTAGGAGTGCAAGATTAGGGTTGTTACTATTTGTATCGAATAAGGGTTCAATATTCTTTAGAGATTATGATGTTTTCATGAGAGGTTTTTTTAATAGTTATAAATCCATCATTGGTTAATGTGTTTATGGTTGATAATAATATCACTAAAATAGAAACCCTTCCTTTATTTTATGTGATTGATTATAAGGGTGGATAATGATATTTTTGGAAACATTTTATAATGTTGATGAATTTGTAACCCATAGGTTTAATGTGAAGTATTATTTAAAAATAATTATATTACTATTTTGGTGGTGTAATCTGAATGGAATTAGTAAACCTTTGAGGATAAAACAAATATTAAAGTCATTATTTGGAAAATAGATATTATTTATTTATAGGAATGATTATTATATTGTAGATATTATGTAATGATGGAATATATAATTTTTTGTAGGATGCTTTATGATGGATTGATGTTACTTTAAGATAAATTTAAAATTTATATTGAAATAATACATGATCAAATAATTATAACTATTGGGTTTCAATATTATTATTGAATATTTTAATATATAGACTGATCTATGATGAACATTTGGTGTTATTATTTGATTTTAGAGATTAATGTATTGTTTCTTATTTATGAAGGTTTTTCATTTCGGATGTTTTATTACCTTTTTCTAAACATTTTCATTTTGGTTAATCATTAAAGACATTAAAAATATCTTATTATCCCTTTTTAGGATTATGTGTAATTTTAGAAGTTGATTATAGTGTTTTAGGCATATATTTTTTTTATTGAATTGCAATCCTTCCAAGAAAAGATGATGTTTTGGTGAAAATTGATTAAATGATGATATTATATCTTTGAGGTAATTATAATTAATAATTATAATTGTTAAAATAAAAAATAATTTTTCAATAGTTGAAAATGATTTTGAATTTTTATATCATATTACATTTATTTTAGATGATGTTATGGTCTGTTTCACACTTCTTTGGTTTATGGTTTCGTGGTCATTGATATTCAAATGATCATTATCATTATTTTGATCAATGAACTATATCACTTTCTATAATTATTTGGATATAATAATTTTATTTCCAGTCTATATTTTCACATTGAAATACTTTTATTATATCAGAAAATATAGTATGTGTTATTTCTAGATGACCATTATTCTTCTGTTTACTTTGTTGATTGTAGATGTTTTTAACCCTTTATAACATGTGGGGTTTCAACAATGGTATTTTAAAATATTAAACCATTTATTACCATATTTGAGTTCAAATTTCAAGAAATCAATTAATTATTGGGTGAGGGGAATGTAATACATGATGATAATAAAATAAAAATATATTCAATAGCATATATAACCCACAACACCAAACCAAAACGAATAATGAAATATTATTATTTAAATATGAGCATTATAACCAGAAAATTAAAGGGGAGTGTATGAATTTGATTAAATAATTTATGAAATATATATAATTTAATAATCTTTATAAAATTATTGAATATTGATTAAGAAATAAGTAAAAAAATCAGTAAATTAATTTCATTAATTAAGTATATGATTTATTAAAAAAAATATGCTTTTATTGATCTAAAAATATAAATAATTCTTATAAATTTTATAAATTTTATTTGATAAAATAAATAAAATTTTCTAAAATCATAATATCAAAATTATTATAGGGTTGAAATTTTCATTTTTTTGGAAATGTATTATTTTTCTATGAATAATGAATAATAATAATTTTTCATAAAAAATGTATTTTCTTTTAAAGTATTTAAAACATTAAATTTAATTGTAGATTATATTTAAAATTTATTTTTTATTTTTATTAAACTCACTGTAGTTATTTCATTTTGAATTAATTTTATAGTTGAATTTATTATATAAATATTTTTATATTGAATTTTTTTTTTCTAAAACCCACTTCCTACCGTGTTTTAATAGTTTAATTTAAAATTAACTTATAACACATTCTATGGTTTGAATAATAAAAAATGAATTCCATATTTTGAATTAGGTGGTCCATTTTTGTATAAAAGTAAATAATTTTATATTTAGAAATTATGAATGTCAAGCATAGATAAATTTTGCAACCAGTATAAGGGTAAATGAGGTAATTAAAATTTTAAAAAATTATAAGGAGGATAAAACATGCTTAAAACCACATTTAATTTTATTTTTTTATTATATATTTCCCATAATCAACAGTAATTTATAATATATGATATTTTTAACGTATGTCCATTCTTTTGAAAATTATAATATTTTACTTAAATAAAATTCCAAAATATCATTCTCTTTTTTTATTAACAATAATTATTTATTAAATACATTAAATGATGTTATTTTTTGTTATAAATAGTAATTTTAATGTTAATTGATTTTTCTTTTTAATTTCAATTTATTTATAAATTTTATTGATGAAATAGTTACCTTAAATGTTTAAACAATGCTGACATAATATATATTTAATTAATAAAAAATAACTTAAATGATTTTAAAAGTATTAAATTTATAAAAATGAAATAATTTTTATTTTTCATCATTTTTCCATTAATAGTTACTTATTAATAATTTTTGAAATTGTTTATATTTGAATTATATCATTGTATTTTAGATATAAAATTTAAATTAAATGAATTATTCCAAAATTTAAATAAATTTTATTTTATAATATAAAATAAATTATTATATGATTTAAAAAATAAATTTTCACTAATTAGATTTTTATATGTTTAAAAATACAAATCATGATCAATTATAGTCTAACTTTACATTTATTTTATCTCTTTTGGCCCTTAAATATTAAAATCATTTATACTGTGAAAATTGTCAAAAAGGTTATCATTAGTTAAAAAATATTAGGGTAAAAACAATATATAAAATTTATTAATTATTATTTTATAATATAATTAAAAATCACCGACATCTTAACATAAAATTACTTCAATTTAGAGCAATTAGAAAATGAAAATTAATTATTATTAATTTAATTTTTAAAAAATTCAAAAATTTCCCCTACACTCTCTTATTAAATGGAATATTATGGCCTATTTAATTAAAAAAAATCATTTGGGATCAATAAATACCAAAATTAATAAATTATTTACACATTTACTCACTTCCTATAATTGTTGGATTGATCAACAAACCAATTTAGGAAGACTTGTTATAAAAACCCTACAGGGTTTTCCGAATAAGAGGTATCATTCCTATCCATGTTTTATCATGTTAATTATTCTTCCAAAAATATAAATTATTCCATCACGATGATGATATGGCAACATCATTTTCAACCATATATTTGAGTAATTTGTATGTTAATGTAATAATCTATAAACATCTATAACCAGAATTAAATGTGGAATAAATCTATCGTTCATGTGTACAAAAAACTACTTCCTCAATGGCCGTTATAATTCACTTTCCACAACCACCTCTCTTGAATAATAAAAAATATGGTTTTTATTTATATATGTGATATTATTGAAATATTTATTGTTATATAGAAGTTATATATCATCTTTGTTCTTAACATTACATAAATTGAAGAATGATGATGCCATTCGTGCGTACATGTGGACTACCACCGCCATGAAGTGATATGATTCGTTATCCATCACCACATAAAATTGATGATATAGAATAGTGTATTTAATGAAATAATATTGTATTTATGATATTGTTTTAATGATACCAATCATATTCTTTCTATGGATGGGTTATGAGATTTCAATTGAACATGTATCTTTTCCATATGTGAATCATGATAAGAATGAATAATGATTATTATTATTTCTAAAAGTGAAATATTACAAAGGTTTTATTCATTAATATTGAATGGAAATTATGGACAATGAATTTTGATCCTGATATAACTTATAGGAATTTTTTTTCTCCATTATATCTCATTATTAATGGTTAATCCTGATACATTTTATAATAAGTGTGGTGTCACATTTTAGATAATAAAAAATGTGTGATAACGATATATCATATACAAAGTTTTGATTCCCATTATAGTTTATGATGAATGAGTGATCATGAAATAGCTTATATATTTATTTGAGACCCATTATAGATCATAATGAATGTGTTAGATTGATATATTTTATTTAAATGTTGAGCCCCATTATATATCTCTAATCTATTGAGAAATGTTCCAGGTATTTATAGGCAATAAGGCGGGAAGTAACTCGTAAGGTTTATCCTTTAGATATATATATGCACCAGTTATTTCTGAAATGGTTTGTGGATATAATTTTTCATGATACTAATATGTTTTTCTAATTCATTCTATGTTTTTTAAACGTTTTATTTGATCAATATTTCTATACCAAAGATCATGATTATTGATTCCAATGAATCATTCCTTTGTTAATGATTTCTGTCATGTTTCATGAATGATGACAGAAGAATTTTTAACTAATAATTATTTTATGATTTTATCATTAAATATGATAATTTTATTATATTATTATGCTCATATTATTCTTAGAGATAAAATTCAATTGTTAGTGATTATGTTTACCCATACTGAGCATTTTAACTCACACTACATATATTTACTATTTCACAATTTGTGAATAATGATGTTAAATGATTTTTTAGAAATATTTCAAATGTGATGGATTTTATGTGGGATATTGAATAGTTAACATGGAATATAAAAATTTGGATACAATGGAAAAAATATTCTCTTAATTTTTAGTGGGTTGTCTATGAAATATGTTTTTCTAATTTATTAAAACTATAAACTATAAATGTATGTGGATATGTTAGGGATCTGATATTTTCTTTTGATGTTGTATTTTTTTGATAGAAAAAATGGGTCACATTTTTTCGTATTAAAAACAAAATATAATGTTTATGTTTTTGGTACCATATATAGTAGTGTGATTTTTGGGATTTTACCATAATATGCACTTTAATTCCTAAATAATACTTGAATGTTTACTAAATTTTATTTTTACCATTATTAAAGGTACAAATATTACATTACTGTTTTTATGATGTTTTATTATAAAGTCATGGTTATAATTAATAATTATGATATGAGAAGTTAATGAAATTCATGTTTAATTTTTATTTCCAAATTATATTGTAAATTGGATGTTTAAAAGTGAATAAAATAGTATTTGGGTTAATAAATTCACATAATATATTTCTAAAAATGTAAATAATTAAGTATTGAAAAAGTTATGGATTTTTTTAGGGAAGTGTTGACTCATGAATTATAAGGATTCATAATTTTTTATGGATTAATCCATGAGATAAAATGAATTTTTTCCTTTTTTTAATTGGATTTTCAAAGATTTTCATATTTATTTTAATAATTACCTTATCAATGTGTAGAGTATATATTTTATAATGTTTCTGTAGAAAACATATTTATTATGCAAGAGGTTTTTTATGAGTCATGCATTAAAAAACTAAAATAATTTCTTGTTTGTTAATACCTCATGGAAGTCCATGGGTAAATTTATAGGAAATAGGGACAATTGACATTGTGATTTATTTAGTTTGAATATATATTAGTATCCCTTCCATGTTATGATGATACTCTATTTATATTTGGACGAGTTTAGTGGGTATAACTAACTAGTTCTATTAAAATCTTTACAATAGTCTATGATGAGACAATATCTAGATGATTTTATATAATATAATATTTAGAGGGTTATTTAGTAATATTTGTTGTATATAGAACATAGTCTTCATGTACTCAGTCTCCCAAGATCCATTCCCATGATTCTCTATTGTATTTTTATAATGAAATTTTTTTCATTATATATATTTATTGCACTTGTATATTTTATTTTAAATTGTGTAAAATTATTTCATTAAAGTATTTTCTAAATGAAATAAAGACATGGTACATTATAATATTTAAAAAAATAATTTATAATCAAATTTATAGTTGAAAATATAATGCAATTTTTTTCATAAAGGTGATACATAGGGAATGTTGTGAAATCATATTACACATTTTCACTCACGCTATATATACTTCTGGTGATATATAAATTGAATGTCTTATTTTCATCTATTTTTCACATACATATGAAAAATATTACAGTAACATCCTTCCCCATCCCATTGTCCTGAGATGGTGTGGGAATGCTACATTGCCTTATACAATGTTTCAAAGGTACAAAAGGTGGCCTATAAGTTCTGAGGGCTTCGAGAAAAAATTGGGTAACGATTTTACCTTGAGAAAAAACCAACCATCCAAATGTTCCACTATCAACATACTACACGACACATGTAAACAAAACAACCAACTCATACATTACCAAAATGAAACCACACGTTTCTACAATACATCATAGAAACCAATACAATATTAGAGTATTGTGTGGATGACTAAACAATAGACCACAAAATAAACCAAGACACACTCCAATGCTCTACACCAAGATCCATCTTCCATGCACAAACACGTCACCTAAGAATCAACAGAAGACACTAGCAATGAGGTACTTCACCTTTACCTAAGTACCTGAATATGAAATCTACAAAACCACCCATGTTCCAAAGTCTGGGGTCAGTTTTAATACTCAGTAGGTTTTCCCCAAATCACTTCCCTACACATTCCACTACGATAATACTTTTAGAACATTTATATAAAAATGTGTATATAAAATAATCATAAGTGAAACTATTACCACAATCCAAACCCACCCTTACCAAGCCACCTGACACAATCTAAGATACCAAGATAAAACCAAACAAAAATGACATAAACTATTTCATCATTTACAGATTATCAAAAAAAATTCCATCTAGAAAACCAATACAAAACAAGACCACAAAAACAGTGGAGCTTCCGTCCAACCCATTCACCCATTAAAAACTAGGTGAAATTCCCCCCACATATCATTTGAATATTCCATTTCATCAACTAACCATAACCTTATTATAGTGGTACATCTCTCCCACTTCCACACATCATTTCAAATAAACCGTAACCAAGAATATGACCCACAAAGGCCACAACAACATGAAAATAACCATATCTATAACATGACAAACCACTTCAATAAATGAGTCATTTATTGAATCTACCCATCAATAATTTCCATGCCAAACCAAATTTCAATAAGACAAAATCTTTATTGAAAACCATTTTATCAACCATTCACACAAATCAATCCCAGCATCCAAATTTAATCTCTCCATTTTAAAATCCACAGAATGTGCATTCCACCATAAAACCCCCTTTCCCCCAAAAATCCACAAAACATCACCAAATTTATTTTCTACAAAATTCTCACATCAAAACACAATTTTTTTTAAGAACATTAAATTTATTGTAACTAATAATCATGTTCAATAAATGTGGAGTTATGATATAAGCCATGTACCTTTATGGTTCTAGCAAAATCAGCCCATAAGTAATCTTACCCCAAATCTAGCGAACACACCATAGAAACTGATCTAGATCCCCTTACCTAACATCCAAAAGCCTTAAAATTAACAACAATGGAAACCAAATTCATATATCAACGTTCAATGGATTAAGATCTAGAAAAAAACAATGATGGATGAGTAGATCTAGAGGGAATAAAAAATAATCCCTGAGTAGAAACGTACCTAAGAGAAACTACCTTCAAAAAACATTGAAACCTCTCTAAATAACTTCAAAAACATGTGGGAGAGCATCAACAGGCTCATGTAACCCAAAATCATAGTGAGGAATGAGTGGGAGAAGAATTAGAGTTAAAATAGGAACCCTCGAGGGATCCAAGATTTAAAAACCATTTTTTTAAGTGGCTGAATGGTTTTGAATATCGTGCGATACCTGTGTGCAAGACACATCCTTGAGAGATGGGGTCTACACGGTTACATTACACGGTTATGAAACAGTGTGCAGTCTACTGTCTCCATCGGTACAGTTTCCTAGCGAATCCACATAGTTTCCCCTTAATGTTCTCAAACCATGCATTGATTTAAAATCCTCAAATCTCATTCAAAACCATTCCAAACTCACCAAAACACTTGACAACTCATCTCATGAACTTTAAAAACATAAAAAATAATTAAAAGGATATTTAACTAAAACTGTTGGTGCAGCCATCATCCCACCATTGGACTTCGCATCCTCAGAATGTTGGGAACCTTTTGTTTTCTGAAAGAGCTCAGTACATTGCTCAGATATCTCTTCCTCTCACTCCCATGTATCCTCTTGAATCTGACCATGCTACCACAAAACACGAACTAAACTAATTCTTTTGCCACTCAATACTTTCTCTTGCCAATCCACATTCTTCAATGGCACATGCACTAATGAAGCATCATGTTCTAACTCTACATAATCCAAAAAACTCACATTGTCATGATCCAAATGATACTTTTTACACTAAGACACATTAAACACAGTGTGTAAAGAAAAAATCTATGGTCAAAATTCTAAATGATAAGACACATATCCAATCCGCTTATGTATCTCAAAAGGCCCAATATACCTCATAGATAACTGACCCTGCCTCCCAAACCAATGATTTCCCAACCTAATAGATATTTTCAAAAACACATGATCACTATCCTCGAATGACAACGGTCATCTAAGATGATCTACATATTATTTCTAATGACATTGAGCCATATCCATCCTCTTCCCTATCAATTTGATATTTTCTATTATTTCTTGGACAAGGATTGTTCTAATCATTGATGTCTCACATGTTTCCACCCATCATATTGGGGAACGATAATGACACCCATAAAAATACTCAAACTAAGCCATCTGTATTGAATCCATATAACTTTTATTATTGGAGAAATCCTCCAATGGTAAGTGCTCCTCCCATGAACCAGATAAATCTATCACATAAGCCCTTAACATGTCCTCCTATGTTTTTATCATCATATCAGAACTCCCATCTTTCATCAGATGATATTTTCTGCTCATAGTAAACTATGTCACAAGGGATTACTGTAATTATTTTCCAAAAAATGATATGTGAACCTTGGATATCTATTTGATACAATCAAAACTTGAGCAACACACCTCTTTACCATCTCCCAAAAATGGATTTTTGAGTGATCCTCGACCATATGAGATTCACTAATCGGGATGAAATGGGCTGACTTTTTGAGCCGATCCAAAATCCCCTATATGGAATCCTATTTTAGGACCATTATTTGGAGATTCATCAGAAAATCCATTTCTATATGATCCCATTTACACACTTGGATAGGTAAAAACTACAACATGCCTTCTGGCCATCGATGTTCTGCCTTGACATTCTGACAAGTTGAGCTACTCAAAACAAATTCGGCCACATCCATTTTCATACCAGCCCACAAAAACTACAATTTCAATGAATTATACCTCATATTCCATCCAATATGGACATCATTACTGGAATAAATATAAGCCCTGAGATGTTCATCTTGATAAGATATTGGTAGCGCCATCATATTCTGAAAATAGAAGACTGAATTCCCATTAATTTCCCAGCTCTCAATGTTCTCCCCACCATTGAGTTTCAACCTCATCACCAAACATTCAGATTTAGATACATGTGCCTCTTTAACCAAAAAAATAATGTCAGGGACCAAAAAAACTAGATATAAGAACACACTATCACCTCAGTCCTCACATTCCTACAACATGTTATCTATGACCAACATCAACTTCCACTAATCTGATATATGCTTCACCACTTGAGCATATGATTTCCAAAATAATTCATCCCCCACCAAATTTACCTTACCTAGTGTGTACATTAAGTAGAAATCAAACATCTGGAGATAGTCCACATATCTATTTTTCCTCAGGATCAAATCTCTTTGGGGGAAGATAATCTTTATGCTATTTTGATCAATAAACAATGTAAATTTCTGACCGAAGAGATAATGACACCACATGTTTAAAATATGAACCACTGCTGCCAAATCCAAAACATGGGTTGGGTATTTATCCTCATGAAAACTCAACTTTTGTATTCCATACGCATCCACATGATCCCACTTCACGAGAACACACCCAACCCCGGATCTTGATGCGTCAAAATACACCATGTACCCTTTCCCTAGTTCTAGAAAAACTATGATCGGTGCTGATGTAAGGAGACCCTTTAGCTCTTCAAAACGTTTTTGGCACTTCTCATTCCCTTAAAATAGACCATTATTCCTTTTAAGAGTTATCTTGGGTAAATCCAATCATGAAAAATCATGACTAAAATGTTTATAATACCCAACTAGACTAAAATAGCTATGTATCTCAAAAATATATTTTGGTGATTTCTAGGAGATAACATCCTCTATAATTTCCGAATCAACAGAAACACCCCTCTAAAAAATAACATGGACAAGGAAATGAACCTCCTTTATCTAAAAGTCACACTTTTACAATTTTTAATACCACCAATGACCCCTCAATATCCCCAACATGATCGCTAAGTGTTGCTCATGCTCAAAACATATCCTCGAATACACTAGTAAATCATCAGTAAATACCACAAAAAAATAATCCATATATCTCTGAAATATATGATTCATCAATCCCATTAATTCCCACTGGTGCAATTGTTACACCAAAGGGCATAAACACATACTGATAATGGCCAGATCTACTTTTGAAAGATGTTTTTGGAATATTCACCTTATGCACTCATAGTTGATTATACCTAGATCACAATTCAATCTTAGAGAACCACTAATCTCCCTTCACGATTCAAAAAATTATCATTGTGTGGATGTGGATATAAGTTCTTTATCATAACATGATTTAGTCTATAATAGTGGAATCATAACCACAACATTCCATCATACTTATTAAAAAACAACATCGACGGTACCCATGGAGACGTACTAGACTAGATGAAACCTTTGCTCACTAACTCTTCCAAATGCACCTTTAGTCCCCAAAATTTTACTGGTTCCATTTAGTAATAGATATGTGAGAAATGACTGGTCCCTAGAAAGAGATAAATCATAAAATCCAATTTTCTCATTGGTGGAAACCCAGAGAATTCTTTGGTAAATAAATCCATAAACTGATCCACCACTCCCAAAAGAACACTCTCCTCACCACCTTCCACTAATTCCAATGATGAGGCCGAAAACTAATACAAGATTGTGCTAACCATTAGTGGAAACAATCATGTTTCACCATATATCTCATTCTTTACCCCTCTAAATAGATTTCTCATGCCATACTCCATTAAAAAACTAACTATTCATTCATATAAATTGATTTGGGCCTTAAACATTGTCAAACCAATCCATTTCCAGGATTATATCATAAGCATCCATCACAAGAACTGAGAAATCCCACATAAATTTAATTCCCATCACAACTAAACAAAAACCTCTACATAAGAAGGCTTGAAACACTCTTTGACCCAAAGGAGTTGGTAGTTTCAAAATAGAACACAACATTTCTACATGAAAATCCAAAAAAAAATCAATGATGCAAGAACCTTGAAAAAAATGTGAAGCACCCGTATCAAACAAATATTGCATTAAGGTGGAATTTAAAAGAACCTTACCTCGCACTGAGGAAGGTCCCAAATGATCATCCCCCGTAACCTACTTAGCTTCAAACAACTGTTTTCATACCATGATATGCTCTTTATTACCCTGATGAGGCGTCGTTGTATTCCAAGAATCACAATGACCCACTTTACACTACTGCTGAGGGTATGCTTTTACCATGTGTTGTCGAGGCATATGACCACAATGACCCCTGAAGAGTGTCACAGACACATGAACTTAGAGCATTCTGACAATAAAACTGCAGATTCCCTATCTTCATATAGTTATGACATGCTCAAGGTCGTTCCATACAATCCCACTTGATCTGGCTCATAGAACAACATTGGAAACAACATGAATTAATCTGAGTATTCATTGGAAGATTCACTAATCCTATAGTTGGAGTTTGAGTCTTAATCTAACCCTATGAATAAGTTCCCTTCTTCCTCTTGAACAAATCATTTGAGTTCCCACTATTCCACATGGGTACTAATAAACAACCTCTTCTCACAAAACCCTAAGAGACTTATTTCTCCACTAAGGATCAATTCACCATATCCATATAATCATCTATACATAAAACTATTATCATGGTCCAAATGTCCTGCCTTAAACTAGATTCAAAGATAAAAGATTTCAATAATGTACTACCCACCACCTTGGGTGAATACCTCACTATGTTCATAAATAGAGTTGCATACTCTGTTACCGAAAGGATCTCTTGTTTCAAATGGAAGAATTATTTTGTGCACTGAATTCTGAATGTAAGATGTTAGAATTGTTTGTTAAATTGTTCCTGAAATCCATCGCATGTCATACCATGGTCCATTCTGGCTTGGACTGCAAACTCTCACCACTAAATGGAAATATCTTCTAACATATACGTGAAAAAACTCACTTTTAACACTTCTAGTTATCACATGAATTTGAAGATATTGTTAACTCTATTCAAAAACGCTTCTACCCTCTCTGGCTCTGAATCATACTAAAAGATGGGTGGATTCTACCATTGAAACTAAACTGTATGATCCCCATGCCTTGGTTCATACAATTTATTTCCACTTTCCACAGCTTGGAAAGCCTTCACTATACTTTTCCCTAGTTGTTGGTTCACCTTAGGATCAGGTGCAATAATATTTTCAACTGCCTCCTTTGGTTAAACTCTACGACGCCCACCTGGTGCCATTTCTATCAATAAAAAAACAAACACAAATCCCTCCATTTTAGAAAGACATGATTCTCAAATTCTAGTTCAATTACATAATAACTATCACAACCAATATTTCCACCGGTTCACATTTCCCAGATTGCATTATTTTGGAAAATACACCATATTTTGAAAATAATACCATTATCAATATAAGACAAGTTTCCATGTTTCACACAATTTTATTTTGAAACATAATACTTATTTTTAAAATCTAAAAATTCATATCACACAATAATTCATTATACCCCAATGAAATAGGCATCCTAGAGGGAATTCATTTCTACAATGTGTGTCATGCTCATCTCATTGGCTACACCCACAATAATGAGATATCGAATGACTATAAGTGTCTCCTAACACTTATGTACCCAACTCCCTTATAACATGATGTTCATCATAAAAGGGTTAATACATCCTTTTATGCTATACATTCCATGTTCTGAAAATCATACGTCTTGATACCATCATGGATCAAGGAGTATAACAAGAAATAATGTCAACACCAAGACCAATAATAAAAACCAAAAGATCAAAAAAGTTTTCTCAATTGAAAGCCATGGACCCAAAAAACTGATACAACATGTTAAAATATCACCCCATCCCATTCTCTTGGGTGGGATGGAGAATTATACTTAGTATTAAGTGATGTTACCAAAGTTCACAATGCTGAAAATTAATGATGACGGATTCGAGAAAAAATTTGGGAATGATTTTCTCTTGAGAAAGAAACCAACCAACCATATGACACACTATCAACAAACTAGATGATTCATGTCAACAAAACAACCCACTCATACATTAACAAAAAGTAACCACACTATTCAGAAAATACAAAAAACAAACCAATACAATATCAAATTATTATGAGGAATAATAAACAAGAGACACCAAAATAAATCAAGACACTCTCCACTTCTCTACACTAAGATCCATGATCCAAGCACCAGCACATCACCCATGAATCCCTAAAATCCACTAACAATGTGGTGTTTACCTTTAAATGTGTCCCAAAATATGACATCTCCAAAAGCACCCATGTTCCAAAGCAAGGGTTGAGTGATAATACTCAGTAGGTTTTCCCTAAATGACATCCCTAAAAATGGAACCAGGATAAAACTATTAGCACATTTATATAAAATCATTTATATAAAATAATCACATCGGAAAACATTACAATAATTAAAGCACACCCTTACCAATCCACCTCAACCAACCCAAGCAACCAAGAGAAATCCAAAAAACAATCCACAAGTAATTTCATTATTTACACATTATCAAAACAATTTCCATCTTGCAAATCAATGCACAGAAAGACAACCTAAATAGTGGAGCTTTCACCCCACACCTTCACCCATTCAAAACTAGTGGTACTTCCCTCCCACTTATCTCTTGGTGGTGGCCCTTCCGTCCACTAAACCATCCCTTTATTATAGTGGTACATCTCTCTTACTTTCACACAACATTTCAAACAATCTATAACCAAGCATATCCCCCAACAAGGCCACAATAACATGTAAATAACAATTTCCATGAAATGCCAAACCACTTCAATAAATCACTCATTTATTGAAGTCATGCTTAAACCATTTTCCTTTCCAAACCAAATTTCAATAAATAAAAGTCTTTCTTTAAAACCATCATCATCATCCATTCCCAAATATCAATCCAAAAAACCAATTTCAAAATTTCCATTTTAAAATCCAAAACAAGAGCACTTCACCTCAAAAACCCTTTTTCCCAAAATTCCCCAAAACATCACCAAAGGGATTTACATCCAAATTCTAACATCAAAATAAAATTAATATTAATCAAGAGAAAATTAATTTTAACCAAGATTTTTGTTCTAAAAAAAATTGAGTTGAGAGAGATGCCACCTACCGTTAGAGTTCTGGTGAAATCGACCCACAAGAAATCACACCCCAAATACAAGGAACGCACCCCCAAACCCCCTCTAGATCCCCTTCTATATAACCCACAAGCATTAAAATTAACACCTAAGGAATCCACAAAACTAAATCTAAATGCAACGTATGTAGATATAGAAAACCAAGAATTAAGGAAGAGTAGATCTAGAGGGAAACCAAAAGAATTCGAGAGGAGGGACATACCCAGAAGAAACCACCTTCAAACCACCTTGAAACATCATAAAATCACTTCCAAAATGTGTGGGAGAGAACCTCCAGCCTCTATAAACCCAAATTTCGGAGTGAGGCTTAAGTGGAAGAATAATTGGAGTGAAAAGAGGCACCCTCGAGGGAGCATGGATTTGAAAACCCTATTTTTATGTGGTCGCACGTTTAGCCCTCACAGTTTGTGAAACCATGAACTTACCATGTGCAAGATATTTGCTCGAGAGAGGGGGTCCACATGGTTGCCTCGCACGGTTTGGAAAACCGTGCATACGCCGAGAAAAGGCTACTATCACTTCATTCGCGGTTTCTGGGAGAATCTGCACGGTTTCCACTAACCATGCTAAAAATGTGTGCCATTAGAGAAGCCTCCATACTCATTCAAAACCATTACAAACTCACCCATCCTCTTCCAAACTCATCCCATGCACATTAAACAAATAAATTGGCATAAAAAGGCTTCATACCTTAAACTAGGGATAATACAGTTACATTCCAAGGGAATCAACCATTATCTCCATAATAGGGAACTGAATGTTGGGGTATAAAAAGTTGTTAATGTATCATGTAATTTTAGAGGTGTGTCTTATCTAGTTTAGATTTTTCTTTTTTATCTTGTATTATCTGTGGAGACTTCGTTCTCATTTTCATGGATACTTTTTGTACCTTGAATGTTTTATTTTATCATGCATACCTATGTTATTATATGAAATTATTTTCTCATTATATTTTTTTTAAAACATTCCCATAATTTATAGTTGATTTCCTGAGCACTTTATCATGCCATTAGTGATTGATAATGTACCCTGATTCTCATGATTCATCTTTTTGAGATTTGTAACATATATTTTGATTATTTCTAGTCATATTTTAAACTTTCATCTTTTGTTAAGAAATTTTAGATCTCTATGGACCATGAATAATGAATATAATAAATCCTATATTCAATGGGGGTATAAAAAATGTCTATAAGATCATTAAATTTGAGTTTTCAATCTAAATACCATATTAACTATTTTTAGTATAGATTTTAGATGGATGTAATAATAATTTTGATTCGGATCATAAATTTTTATATAAAAAACATAAATTCTTTATATATTATTTTATATTAATCTGTGAAATAAAATCCTTTATTATATTTTTTTCAAACAAGATAGTTTTTATTAATATGAAAGAGTATTTAGAAAATAGAATTCCAATGTTATCTAATTAATATTATGAAATAAATTTTTATAGGATTTTAAATATATTATATAAACATATTTTATATGATATTATATGAGTACAATATTCATGATCTAACATGAAGAGGTCCAACCCATGACTGTCCCATGTCCACCTCTAATAGTATATGGGCTTGCGATCAGCACCGAGTGTGTATTTCCAAAAAATGGGAGGCATTGGCCTAATGTAACTATACAAATTTCGACATCTGAAAGCCCCCACAATGATGAAATATAAAAAAATAACATTATGAATGAATAAATATAATATCCTATAATAGACTATGAAAACAAAGCTATTATAAGAGGAAAATGGGTTAAAATGCAATCCCAACCAAAATAGTAAAATTATAACCTACTTATTGGGAATGAAAAAGTCAAATGAATGATCCTGGTAATACACCTAGTTCTTTTAATATCATTATATCCACAACCCACTCCCTTTCCTCCCCACACATCACTAAATGGTACATCATCTGTATAAGACACGACACATGCGGGAAACCCCATGAAGGGATGAGTATGAAAATACTCAGTAGGACTCATAGAAATATTTCAATATGATGCAAAAAAGAATATTTATCTCAATAAAAGATATAAAAATCAATGTATAACAATAAAAATCATATATACATATGATATAAAACACGCAACCATACAATCATAACCATCTTCCAGTCATAGGATTATACTTAATACAATGCCCTTTCTAGGAGAATCAACTGCACATGCCTTTCTACCATCAGAGACACTCGACAAAGATATCAATAAAATTGGACCCCACCTAATGAAATACAATTTCTCTTTGAATAATCTAATATATAGATAGGTTTCACATTCAGAAGTGCTATGGGACACCACAAACCTAATATACTTCAACCCTATATTAAGGGGATCATATTTCCGTGATACCGCAAACCATACAAATACACCCTCCTAGATGGTGTATTTATGACCTACTCATAGACGTCACACTAATTCAAAAAATTCCACACAAGAAAAAATGAAGGATAATGGATCACAATCTAGTCTCACAGAGGGACACTACAAATATATATGAGACATAGCCTCTAGATAGGATCAAAATCCAGTGATAAGGATATAATGACACACTAAACCATTGAGGAAAAGAACTAAGGTAATTTAATGAACCAAAAATTCTCCATAATAATAAAAAATAGCCACAAAAAATATTTAAGGGGTTACACGGTGTGTACCAGGGGGCACACTACATGTCCAGTTATCAATATGCTTACACATATAAATGAGCCTCACAAGGAATGTTGTATGCATATACAGGACATATTGAAGGAGTAAATGAAGTGTAGGGACACATGGTTTACTTTTATTATCTCCTAATATGTCTATGTATGATGGTCATGTCCATGTATAGGCTTGTGTACACCAAGATGTGTTTATGTACATGTACACGACATTGCATCTGGCCATTTACTCTTTCCCCTTTCGATGTACACTCTGATGTACATTTTGAGCCACATATAATGGGGCACATGATGAGTGACATGTTTCACATGCCATGTGATTCATAACTATGGCTAAAACCATATCTCCCCAACAAGTTGGCTCTGCACATAGTGTAACTCGAATTTAACACATTGTTGCTCGAGATTTTTTAGATCCAACTTGTCCTCTTGAACATCATCCTTTTCATTTACAGAGTATCCACCCTTGCTACAACATGTAGATATAGTTTTGTTGAGTCCTTTCGAACAACAATGGATTAAAAACTAGTTTCAAATCCTCTCATTTATCAAATTGCTCAGATATTCATCATCTTGTGTAAAAAATGAGAGAAACTAGACCCAAAAACACAATCTAGTCCACCACCATTCACCCACCTCTATCATTGTACCTCTATCACACCATCGATCATGATCTACACCTACGATATTGATTTGATGTGATAATGAATGGTCACACAAAGATCGAATACAGGGTATTCATAGGAACACGAGACAAAAAGAAAACTCCCATGATGAAAAATGGATGGAAAATTCGATAAGGAAAAGAGTAAAAAATAAACAATGTCTTTTGTGCATTTTTCCACAATTCATTATCATAGAGAGGATCAATGAATATGGTTTAATCTAAGCACAAATAATATTTTTCCATCAAATTAAATCATTTTATAATACATGAATCAATTATGTTTGTTGAATTGATCCAAATTAACCTGGGATTGATGAAAAAAATGAAAATCACAAATAAAAACATCCTATATTGAGTTCTGATCAATCGTTAATGAAGAATGGTTTTGTTCCAATCATTTATGAGAATATCCAACTACATTGGCGGAACTATCTGCGATTTGATCCCATCCATCATCGTTTTCCATGAATATCACTCCAATAATTTTCTAAATCTCTAGGTTTTTAAAATAAAACCCTATGGAAATTCGCTAGAAGTACATTAAATGGAGAAACAGTTGATGCATAAAAGCAGAAATAATAATAATTTAATTCATTAATTAATTTCATTAAATTATGCCCATGTTTACTTGTCCACTAATGAAATGTGGTAAAAAAATTATGTCATTCACATGGTAAATACTACATTCTAACTCCACAGTGCCCTCTGATTTATAATCTAGGACAATTTTCTAGATTTATTCTACTTTTTTATAAAACTGCGTGTGTGTTCTATTTAATATATTTAATATATTTTAAAAAAAAGTCTCAACAAAAAAAGTCTCATAATCATATATCGTGATAGTTCATGGTCTCAAAAATAATCCATATCATAACCATAATTGAATCACCAAAAATATGAGGCATTAAATTCTCCACAACATAGGGATTTTCATCTGAAAAATCCAAAACATAGGCTACAAAAAGATATGTGGGTATTGAGAACATATATAATCCCCCCTCTCCAATGTGCTCTCCAAAATATTACTATCCTCCTACCAGACACAAAAAAGGGGAAGAGATCTCCTTTAATGGTCATATCTGGCAGATCCACTATCTTTATCAGGTACTTTGAGAAAATAGATTTATCATTGATGTGTAGATCGACCCATAAGATAATGTGTGGCAGGTTGTGCATGTGCGTCCTCTGATGAGACATGTGGAAGACTTTGTGTACTCATTCCAATTGTAGTGGAAGATCTATGTTTTTATCCCATAACCAACTCTAAAAAGTACATCAATGTGACCAATGAATCTAAAATAAAACATGATTTTGTGGCTAGATCTTCTAATTCCGTGTCACGGTGAGACCCTCAAAAACACATAGCCTCACTCCTCAAACTACAAAGTTCTTCATCATCTGTATTCATAAGAAATATTATAGATCTATGTAGTCCTCCTCCACTCATGGATAGTCTATAACTTCTTTATAGTAACTCACAACAACTATGTGCCCATGACTATTAACTCACCCGAATCAGTCCAACAATGTTTTGGCCTATAGGGCCACCCATAGAAGACAATAATGGGGAAATGTTAATTTTTTAATTATAGTTTTTGTTCTATAAAAACTACCCCAACGTTATTTAATCCTCCAAAATGTAGCTGAAGTCCAATATGAAAACTCACATCATGTCCCCCAAGACATGGATGGTCCTTCTTGTCCAGCAACCAGTCTGGGGTGGATCATTGTGATCAAGCATAACTGAATCCCAAAATCCTCCTATAATCCCATTTATAATAGAGATGTCAAGTGAGCATCATAGAAATAAAATTCCATTTAGGAAACTCCACGAAGTTGAACTATATCCAGCATTTAGAGGCTACCCACAACCTCTAAATAACTATACATTTCAATATCTAGGAAGTGGGATGACATGGTGTGTCAGCCTATGATTACCCAGACGACATCCAATCCCTTAGAAGAACATAGTAATCCAGTCGTGATGTTAATCGGAATCCCTTCCCACATCCACTCAAGCACCTCAAGGGGTTGATCTAAACCCATTATAACTTGGTGCTTATCCTTCGACTACTTATATGTGAGGCATTGAGAGAAAATCATTGAAACTCCCTTCTTCAAACATGGTCAACGATACTGATATTGGATTTCATAGTAAATTCTTTTCCAAAACAGGATGTGCCACAATAGGGTATGTTTGAAACTATTACAGTACCTCCTACCACAATGTAAATGGTACCATCATCCATTATCTGAAAAGTTCAATGTGTTTCCAACCTTTAGAATATCTATGAGGAGTATGTCAGGTGGATAGCTAAGTACATAATATCTCACAGTCAGTATATCCATGCTAATAATCTCTTACACACTATAGACATGGTAGGGTAAAAACCATCAATAAAAGATATGCAGAAATATTCTTTTCTATGAAAGGAAATAACATAAGGGATAACTACTCTAACACCTCATCCAACAACTGAGAACAAGATCACTTACTGAGAGAATATGTTTCCATGTTCCCCTTCTTAGGAGTATAAATAAACTCAACATCATAGTATTTGCAGATTTCTAACCACCACCAATGTATCAAGATATGGTCATTCCTAGTGATGATATACTAAAGACTCTTAGGGTCAATGTAAACAATAAACCACTCTCCCTTCAAGTAGTGTCATTGAATCTTCAAAGAGAATAATACCACAAGAAACATAAGATTCTAGGTCATGTAGCTCTACTAATGTGGTCTCAAATAGCATGAAACATTAGAAACAATTGTCTGCCTCTACATCAGTACACAACCATGTCTGGTCCCTGATATATCATATAATAATATTTACTAAACACCCTCTTACGGTATTCTCAAGATTGAAGTTCTCATTATCCACTGTCTCAGCTCTTGAATCCTCTATTGTAACATTTCCATCCAAAATGAATGGAAGGCCATTTGGAGTCAATTGTGTGAAGGGTGACATACCACTAGAGACATTAGGTACAAACCTTCAATGGTACACTGACAACCTAATGAAACTCCGCACCTCGGTAACACTCATGGGTGGATTCTAGGAATGCACTATCTCAACCTTCACAGGGTTCACAACTACTTCAGCCTCAGATATGTTGTGTCCAAGAAAGTTTACTTAGCAAATCCAAAATTGACAGTTCAAGTGATTCTTATAAAACTACTTCTTTTAGACTTTATCTAGTACTATCCTGAAGTGTCTTGTGTGATCTTCCCTAGACGTTTAATACCCAAGGATTTCATCAATTAAGGACTCTATAAAAGGATCTACGAATGGATGAAAGATCTGGTTCAAGAGTCCCATTAGAATTACTATGGAATTCATCATACTAAATTTCATCTCCATGTACACATAGATATAACATTGATATATCAAGGTTTTGTTCAATATATATTCATCTTGTAATCATAGTTTGTGATAGCATGACATGAGGTTAAACTATGAGAACCATGGAGCCCTGCTAAACTGATCAATGATATCATCAATCCATGGAAGTGGATACTTATTCTTCAAGGTATCTTGATTCATTTTCTGATAATCTAAACATAAACTAAATCTCATATTCACCTTCATTGAAAAAACATTGTGGATTCCAAGGGGAAGCATTGGGTCTCATAAATACATTCACCTAAAAGTTCCCCACCTATACCCTCAGTACTTGATGTTATAAGAGATCAATTTTATATGATGGTTCAGATATTGGTGCCATTATGGTAAGTAAGTTGATAAAAGAATTATATTTCATAGCGGGGAGGTAAACCTAACACATCATTAGAGAATACATCCCAATACTCCACCCCCACTACTAGAAACTAATAACCCAAAGCATCCACTGCTCAAAGAGTCATTGTATCTAACTGGTGGCAAATCAACCACAATCTCATATCTCTGATCAAATTCTTGTTTTCCATGGTCTCCATTTCAAACACAATGGAAAATGTATTATATAACATTGGAAACACTACATTCCCAACCTAAAATAGTCAATTTTTGCCTGGAATGTTGATATTCAGTCCATATATATGATGAATCATAAGTCTTCATTGCTGCAATAAATAAATCCCATAAAAATCCTACCTCCAAGAGCCAGATCCCACATTCAATATTAGTATGAAAATGCTGAATCCCCACCGGTTGATGCCTCTTACCGCCTGGTTCAATCTAATGGCTAAATCAGAATATCTATGTCATGAACTCATGAACTGGAAAGGAAGGAATGACTTGAAAATGTTTCTACCATGTGAACCACCAAATCCTACCCTTCCTCCTCCATGGAAGTCCCTCGACTGTATCACAATCATCCGTATGATGTTTCAGATAATATTGAGCCAGATGTCCCTAACCGGCGAAAGACTACACTACCCATTTCATGGAAGATTCATGCCACCATGAGATCCCTACACCACTATCCCTGTGTCTTGGAATTTCTTCTTGAATCATATGACACCCCTGGATACCTATGACTATTATGAGCTTCCCGTAGCCAAGGAATCAGTAACACGGTTCCCACTACATACTCCCACTATCGATGTCTCCTCTAACAGAATGTTTTCCAAAAACAAGTCAAATTCAAACACCCCATAATATGTTGTAATTCAATGGAATTCCACTAAATCCCATAATTATTTAAAAAATACCCACTAAATGGATAGAGATCAGAAGAACAAGTGTTCCACCATATCCAAAGAGTAACAAGTGAGATCAGTAAACCACTTCGAGTACTCAGCCATGGTAGTACAACCCCAGTGTAGATACGAAATCTCTGGTATACATACTAAAATCAACAAGGCTAGATAGAAGTCGACTCTGAAGAGAAGTGCAATGTATGTCCATGAGAGAGCTTCTCATCATGTGAATGAGTCACCAAGATCTACCATCACCTAGAAGAGCCCCAAAGATGACTCTCCATGTGGAATTATATTTGATCATCTGACATCATCACATGGAGGGAAACACAACTAACTGCCTATAGCCAGTCACTAGCCACATGGGGGGACTGGCTCACCTCGAAACCTAGGAGGATGATTACTTTGAGACTCATGTAATACAATCAACATGTGGGAATCATTAGTAGGTACTGCTAGCTCAATCTATTGGTCAACATGTGTTGGTACATATGGAAATCAACCAAGATGTATTATCTTTAGTACATGAACCTATACTGATTCTTCATCACTAGGAATGACATCTTCATAATCACATAATGGAATCATAATCAGATATATCATAGAGAAATCATGATATTAAAAATAAGATGTACCACAATCAAAAGAGAATATTTAGGGAGATGGATCAAGATGGACATGGAAAACAAAACCATTCATACATTATCCATGTATACAAATATTTCCATACAATCAATTTGTACATATACAATTTTTAATGATATTAGATCATAGTCTTGGGATATGGATACACTGAGTGCCTCCAAAACATCAAATTCTCTAGGATGAAATATGAACTGTAAACACTTATCACTATCACCCCATACCAACATCACCAAGTCTAGTATTGAGGTACAACTAACTTCTCTAATAACACTCTCTCATGACCAGATTCACTGTGGTATAATCCATGACTACCCAAAGCCGACCTCTAATAGGACATGGGATAATAACTATCATCGAGTAGGATTATCCCAAAAATGGGAGGAATTAACCTAATGTACATTCAAACACACACACACACATCTCAAATCCAAAACAATGATGAAACGTGAAACAAATAAAACAATTCATGCATACATCTAAGATCCCATAATAGAGTATGAATATATTGGTATTATAAGAGGGAAAAGGTGAAAAATACTAGCCCAACCAAAAAAATGTAAAATGTACAACCTACTTAAAAGGAGAAGACTATGTAAATGAAATCTAATCACAAAGCACCTAAGTATTTCAAGTTCCTGATATGCTCCATCAATAATTTGTCCACCTAGGACACCATTAAAAGGGCCTTCAACTGTATATGACATGAGAGGTGAGGGAAAATACCTTGCATGCGTTAGTACAACAACACTCAGTAGGACAAACCAAAAAACACTAAACATGGAACACCCAATATAGTTATATCCATAAGATATAAAATAATTAATGTATAATAGAAAAACCAAGATATACTCAAGAAATACCCCACGGTATGATAAATACATAACAAATTTGTAGAAACATGATTCTCCTTGACTCAATGATTGTTCTAGGAGAATTCAATACAAGATCCGTGCAATCATCAAAGAAATACAATGATGTGGGCTAGGTCATTGGGCCCCTCCTAATGAAATCGCAGTATTCCTTAAAGATTCCAATACAAATATAATGAGTAATTCCTAGAATCACTGAGGGATGCCACTATCCAAACCTAAATCAACCCACTATGTATGGAATCATATGTCAATGATAACTCAATCCATAATAATACTACCATCCATATGGATGATCAACTCCCTACTCAGAGATGTTATGGTAATTCCAAAAAACACAAACGAGTGAAAAAAGATAGTGGATCACACTAAAGTCTCTTGAATGGACTCTGTGACTTGATATGATACTTATCATATAGAGGGGATCGCAATACAATTATATTGATGTAATTCCTCGCATTGTCCTTGAGGGAAAGGACCAAGGGAACATACTCATTATATAATGGTCCCAAACATGAAAAATGATCCATAAACACTCTTGAAGGGGTACACATACTGTACAACGGGTTACAAGACATTTCCAGCCACCCCCGTGCCTGCTGATGTGGAATAACCTCTCACAGAGTGTAGTATCCGTATAAACACTATGTAGAATGAGTGAATTGTGTGTAGAGACACATGGTTTCTTACATGTGTCGCCTGTCTGTGTCCTTGTATGGAGTCCATGACCATGTACCGACTTGTGTAATCCAAGGGGTTATTTTATTCAAGTAAAATATGTTCTATATTACTATATACATTTTCGTATATATGTGTACTCTCTGATGTACAGACCGAGCCACACAGAAGGGGTCACATTCCTTGTTAAATTAGTCACACTCTATGGGATCTCATACTATTGTTGAAACCATAGAACTGAAAATAGGGTCCCCCACACATCATGTAACCAGAAGTACACGCCATGTGTCTCATGATTTTCCATATCCATCTGGATCTCTTTCCCATCATCCCTCATGTCATCAGAGCTACCTCACTCACTAGCTCTTGTAGATCAGGGTTCTTTCTATATTTTCATGCATCAATTGATGGAAAAAATGGCTCAAATTTATATAGAAATAAAATTTAATGGTATTCATCATTTCATGTCAAAATAAAGAGAAATAAAACCAAAAAAAATCCAATTTGGTTCAGCACTAATCACTGACCATCATCTCCATACCTCAATCACAATATCTATCATGAACTCAACCAACAATCTTGAACCATTGAACCAATGAATGGTCAAAAAAAAATATAATACTAGTCATTCGTTGAAAAATGGGACAAAAAAATGACCGTTATAAAAATATGAATTATATAGGGAGAAATCCATAATCCATAAAAGAGAAGAACTAACCTCATCCATTTTCCGTTAGGCCTTGATTCATTATTTTAGAATTTGTGAACGAAGAGGGGTAAATTGATGAAAATATAAAATTATTCCATCAAATAAATTCTAATGGGGGTACGTGAATCAATTCTGTACTTGTACATTATATGTGTTGTTTCGGGATTAAAGAAATATATGTAAAATAAAAAATCGGAAAATTATACAAGGAGTTTGGATTGATCATTGAAAAATAATGGTTACATTTCCATCATTAAAAGGATCCTAAAACACTTTCGGTGAAACAATCCATGATCTAATCCCTACAATTCATCATTTTCTAATAAAATATCTATATCTATTGCTAAAATCAATAGGGTTTCTACAGTAAACCCTATGGAAATTCTATAACTAAGAGTTTAATTGAGAAACAGTTTCTGGATTAATAACCAAACAAAATAAATTTATTCTACAATTTATTTCATTTAATTAATCCCATATATAATTTCCAAAAAGATCCCACACTGACAATGTTTATGTGGATCCTATAGTAAAACCAAAATTTTGATCTCAATGGTTACATCAAATTTGTAATGAATCACCTCATTCGGTATTTATTAATCTTTTCGATGAAAACATATAATGTATGGTATTTAATATATATAATAAAATTCAAAAACATATTCTGGGCACATAGATCCTGAAATTCACATCAAATCTCATCACATAATCTAAAGATAATCCTTATAATATTCAATAATAGTACATGGAAAATCCGAGACATTACAAGTTCTCATAAGGTGGTGATATATTATAAGAGGGATTTTTGAATTGGTTGTTATTTCATAATTAACGAGAGAAATAACTATCTAGAAAATGTTTTCAAAATATTGATTAATGATTTCTAAAGTGAAATTGAGATATCATTTTACTAAATTTTAGGGGATTTCATTGGGTGGAATGCATTATGATAGATATAAATTTATTACCCATATTTCCAATTTACAAATATATTTTTTATTATGATATTTTTGGAATGTAAATAAGACTCTTTTTAAATGGATAACCATATTTATTTTCTACACTCCCAGTAAAACTATTATGCCTCAATTTATCAACATACATATGTAATTTAAACATAACAATGTTTATTATATTATAATCATAAAAAAAAATAAAAATAAAATTAAATAAGTATCAAATATATTTTTTGGACCATATATGTGAAGGTTCATGGTTTTTTTAATTTTAATTTCTAAAATATCATTTCAAGAATTAACAATTTTCTCTTTCTTATATGTAATACACATAAATCCCTTCAATATTGGAATATCCCTAAAATCTATTTAATTAGTCTATATTTTCCAATTTATTTGGTTAATATTTCATTGTCTCATATTCTATATATTACTTTTTTCCCTAGAAATTGAAATTATAGGATTTTGTAGTTTCTGAAACCAAAATGAATTGTTATCTTATTTGATGTCTCATCGTAAAAACAGGACCATCCTTCGACCACTTCACTATGAAATTACCATTTTTGAATAAAATTTCATTTCATTCATCACATAGATGAAAGTCCATATATAGATTATTACTTTATCCATCAATTAATTTAGTATTATGTTATTTTTGACCGCTATCAATAATATTTAGAGATAAAATATCACTATTAATAAGAATTCAATCATTACCAAATATAATATAACACTTTTTAAAATTAAAAATTGATTTAAAATACTTACATCAACTATCATGTGAGTTGAGAATCCCATTTCCAATATTCATGATCATTTATTTTGGAAAACAATTTGTGAATCCTCCACCACACAATCCAAATATCTTTTTCCTTTTCTACAGTAACACTATAGATTTATTCTAAAAAATTTACTATATTGTAAAATTAGTTATACAACCATATACATATTGACCCGATTTTTAACACCTTCAAAAAGCTCATGCCATAAATGAAATTGAATATCCTCTTTCACTAATTCCAGTATATTTTTATCCTTGTCTTCATAATATGGTTTTTCTAACCATTAATCATTTTATTCCATATTATGAAATCATTTAATTTTTTCCTTTAAATCATATATTCCTTTCCACATATTTGAAACAACCACAACACTATAAATAGTCATAAAAATGAATATTTTCTTCTAAAATAATCTATTTAACCGTTATATAATTATATTTCATTCCTAAAGCATTTGATTTTTTAATTCATTATTTCAGTGAAGATAACGATGTTTAAAAAACATATAAAACTATTTTATTGTCATTTTTCATATAATTATAACATTAATATTTATTTCATTCATTATAGGAATTTTTAATTTATGGATAACATAGTTGTCTATATTTTATTTTAGAACTTATAAATTTCAATTAATAATTATTTAATTGGTCATGATGTGTTATAATATATTTAAATTTTATGCATCAATTTATTCTTTATCTGTTTTTGATATATAATTCTTTTTCTTTACTAATGATTACCTTATATCAATTCCTAATGAATAAAAATTTGTATGTTTCAATTTTTTTGTTTACTTAATCATAATCCTTCATAGAGACTCACCACAGACATAATATTCAGCCACATTCATATTAATACACTTAGTTCTCTTGTTAAAAACAATTAGACTAATGAATAATTTCAAAAGAAATAAACTATGACAATTAACCATGATTATTATAATGGTCTATAAGATAATTAAATTTTATTCTATAAATTACCTCAGTATCACCATTTAAAACAAAATTATCTTATTATTAATTGAAATTCTTTCAATTATCTCATTCTATAAATATTTTAAAACAACAAATTTCAAAGTCGTAATTTTCTTCAAAAATGAGGAAATTTCATCATCTCATATACAATCAATAAAATGATCATGTCATCTAGTGGGAATAAAGTTATATGATGATATTTAGTAAATGAAATATTTTCATCAAACCAATCTATAATTTTACATAGTATTCTATTATAGTCCTAGAAACATCTAGAGTATCTAAAACACCACTTATAATAGTCAAAAGTTTATCAACACTAGTAAATAATTCATAAATTATTTTTTTAAATCATAATAATAAAATTAAATTGATAATTATTTATTTATTTATTTTCATCCATAAAATTTAACTTTATATATTAAATATTTTTCAACATATCTCAAAGTCCAACTTATTTCTTAATCCTCATATATTTATTAAATTATTTCTCAAACGTGATTTGAAAATAGTTTTTCCTACAAGACTATAATTATAAATATTTTGTCTATGATTATTTTTATCATAATACATTATTAAATAGTATTATGTTGATAAATTAAAATATCAACCATATCTATAAATAATGATAACATAAATGATAGTAATGTCTCCAAATATAAATTTAATTTTTTAATTAGAGTTCGGAATCCCTTTGATATTAACTAAATTGATATGCATTATTGAAGGTATAAATTAATGAATGAAAACTATATTATATATGAAAACATTAAATCATATTATTAACAAAAAACATCAATGGTAACATTAATCTAAATTATAAAAATTAAGGGGTACTTAGTTGAAGAAACTCATGAAATTATTCACCGAGCAAGGAGAGAATCTGTGAAAGTTATTTCATATATATTATTTTAAAAATCACTTGATAGACCCTTAATAATTTATTCAATTATCTAAATATTTTTTTGATGTTTTATAGTAAATCATGAATGCAAAAATAATCATTTCAATTCCAATTTCAATATTATTTATTGAAATATAAATGATGATATCTTATGAATGAACATGAAAAAACACCAATGATATAATCTACTATTAAAAATTGGTAAATATAATTAGGTAAATTATAATATAAAATTCGTTATAAATGAGTTATCTCACAATATCATGTTCTCACACACATAATGATAGGTAATATAATGCCAATATGTGTGGGCCATCTTCTTATAACTCTAATAATTATAAACCAAACAATTATTTAAATATAATTACTCACCTCTTAAATCATATACTAGACTAGAACTTGTTATTTAAATAAAATATTATGAACATAATAATGATATTACTAAAAAACAGAACAAAATATTGTTATCACTAATGTATAGAATCGACAATTATTCAAAATTTATCATCCATAAATAATAGTAAAAACAATGTTTGTCCTTCATAAAAATTCCCTATTATTCTATATTACCCTTATTGGGTTACTTCAGTAGTATATTTATCGTTAAAAACCTATACATTAATTTAAATTTTCTTTTACAAAAAAAGAGAAATAAGATAGATGATGTCAAATATTGGAGAAGTCAAATAAAAAAATAAATTAGTGGTTCTAAAATAAATTTGATTATTTATTTACATCAAAAATATATAAATACAATTTACCAACTATAATTGATATAGAAATAAACATTGAGTTTATGACTACATGTAATTTTCAATAGATTAGGACCATACTTATCTTACAAAATAAAAGTAAGATTGTTTCCATGAGTGATATTAATGAACTAAGAAATACCCCATCTACCAAGGTGTTGATATATCATTCATGGAATTTATAAATAAATTATAAACCAAAAAAAATGTTTACCATTTTTATAGATATTATTTTATTATGATAAAAAATTAATATGGGTGATTTCTATGAGTACTCTATAATATAATGATTATTTTTTTATTTTAATTTCTTGAATTCCAATGACCTCAAATAATTATACTATGTGGAATAACATTTACTTTGGGTTTGATTTAATCACTTCAAAGACATCATCATGTAAATCATTTTAGAAATACCATATCTAATAAAATTTCACCCAGTCTTGTCAATATTGATCTCTTACTCAACTTTTCTGAGCCCAAGCCATTGGGGTCCAACCTCTGACCACCCCAAGCCCTCCTCCAAATTGTTAGGTGATGGAGACCAGCATCGAGTTGTGATGTACCACAATTGGGAGAAATTTTCCTGATGTATATTTACACACACACACACACATACACAAACACATCTACAAGCCCACACAACAATGATATGTAAAACAATTTAGACTAATGAATGACTACATCTATGATACGAAAATAGAGTATTGATGTAATATAATAAAAGAGGAAAAGGGGCTAAATACAAGGTCATCCATAAACTATAAAGTGGACAATCTACTCAAAGAGAGATGAATACTATCAAATTCATGCTCTCAGCAAGCAGATCGGTCATTTTAGATGAAGTTGTGCTCCACCCACTACAAGTTCTCCAAGGACATCGCCAAAGGGCCTTTGACTGTATAGAACATGACATGTGCAGGTAGGGACCATGTAATAATGAGTATAACAATACCCCATTGAGCCACTTAGAAACATAAACACAAATCACCATGTAGATTAATATTGATACACGATATAATAATCAACGTATCATAGAAAATACCTAGTTATACTCCATAAAGACCCCACGTCACCAGAAGATAAAAAACAACATCAATTCACATGACTATACTCAAAGAAATGATTGTTTTGGGAGAATAAACTCCATGATAAATTCTGTCATGGGAGATACTCAATCATGATGTTTATATCATTGGGATCTACCCATGAAAGCTCATTGTCCTCAGAAGACCCTGATACTTAGATAGGGATCAAGCCCCGATCTTTTAGGGACACCACAATCCCAATAGGGTTAATCCCGCAATATAGGTGATCATATACCATTGATACCATGAAACTTACCGATACTTCACACTAAGAGTATCAAAATAGTGCTCAATGTGGCCACACTAATTCCACAAACCCGAGATAGGTTATAAATATAATAGGGGTTCAGAATACAGTCTCATGGAGTGAAATAACCAACTCTGTTTGAAACAAATTCTCCAGAGGGGATCTGACTCTTGTGATGTAGATGTAATGTCCAATGGTAACCTCAAGGTAATAGATCAAATGAACATTCTCAACCATTATTCATCCAAACTAATTAAAAAAAGGGCTAAAAATCCCTTTAATGATGGTATACAACATGTCCGACTATCCTGCTGTCTTTCCATGTGGTAACGCCTCACATTCCATGTAAATACAAAAATACACAATGTGTAAGAATATTACAGGATTTTAATATATAACATGGAACCATTCCTATGTTTCTTGGTTGTGTCCACGTACTTGGCCTGAATGTGTAAAAACCCATGTATGGGTGGTCGTGTATGTGTCTGAGTACACATCTAGCCACTACCCATGTAATTATTTCCATGACCATGTACTTACAAAAATAAATGCTAATCCATACTATATAGGTCACACGACATTTTATATTTTTCCCAATGTGGAACCTTTGTCCCACACACTGGGGTCCCAAGTATCATGCACAATTGGGTTACACAACATTTAACTTTGGATTGTCCAGAACCTCTTATTTCTCTACCAAGATGTCTTTCACATTTGAGAAGAAAAAATCTATCTAGAACTTGTAAATTTTAGTTAATAAGACCCCTTACATTATCGATAGCTAGGATATGGGTCCCCGATCTTCTCAGAATACCATATTCATGATTTTACATACTATAACTATCCATCACTCAAGTAGGACATATCCCACTGATCTGGTCTCGTTCCTATTTGATCCTGACACTATCACTTATGATCCATCAATCACAACCTCCATCAAAAAATTTAGACATGATATTGATCCATTGCACCCAATAATGGCTACACAATGATCAAATTACAGGTAATCTTCAAACCATGGGAAAAAACAAATGACTATAATTCACATGAGAAGGAGGGGAGAGAATCATAAATTATTATGATTTGAGGAAAAACATTATACTTTTATCGTCTATCCTTTTTTTGTTGTCATAGAATAACATTATCTAAGAGGATGTAACATAATGGAAAAAAATATAATTCCATTAATTTAAATCAACTAATGTTTCATGTATCAATTATATTTTTCAAAATTATCTCAGTTCATATAGGATTAATAAACGATGTGGAAAACCCAATATCAAAAATCATACCATGATTTTCTTTCAATCATTAATGTATAATTGTTGTTCATTGCGGTCATGGATGAGATCCACAAACTCCCCTTGTTGAATGACCAATGATCTGATCCTGATCAATTGCCATTCATGGAGAATCATCCTTATCAATTGCCAAGATATCTAGGGTTTCAACGGTCTTGAGGTAATCCAGATAATGATATATTGATATAACAAAGTAGATGCCACATCATAAATTAAAAATAATTAATTAATTAATTTATCATATCCATTTATTACCATCATGATTGCTTAAATAATTCCTCAAACTGACAATGATTAAGTCATGACTAGGGTAAAACCCTTGTTTTGAACTCATTAGTGCCCTTATATTTTTCACCAGGCTCTTGTTTGAGATTTATTTCATTTTCTTAGAAATCAAGGTGTATTTTTTTTAATATATTTAATTTCATTAATTTCTTTAATATATTTTAATTATTTATTCTTGGAAAATAGATCTTCAGAAATGAATGTTTTCCTAGTACCTAGTCTTGAAAATAAACCATATAATTTCTAAAAATAATACAAAGAAAATATTTCTAATTAAATTTTCCCCATATTAGGGATTTTTTTCTAGAAAAGTGAAAATACTACTAAAAATGTTGGTGGTACTAGGCCTGCATCTGGGTCTCCCAATCCCATATTGTCTCCAAATTATCTTTATGCTATAACTGGGCACACAAAAGGGGTATTGTTATCCCAAAGTGGATCCCCTACTGTCAATCACTAATCTTCCCTAGGTAATCACCAAAGGAAACTCCATCCTCATTGTCCATCTAACAATGTTAATAACATGAAAAAGGTCATTAAATTACCTCCCTAGTTGTGACACGTTGAATTAATCATGAATCTATCCCAATAATGGTGGTAGAACTATATAGTTTCCCACAATTAAAACATTACATAATATCTGGAAAGGACATATGGATCTTATATAAAATTTGTTTCCATGACCAAATATCTACAATACATGTCAAGGTGAGACCCTTGGGAACACACATTATCCCTCCTTAAACTTTACACTTCTCTGTTAGTAGTACTAATAAGACATCAAACTGATTTTTTAGTCCAAATCTACTCTTGGATGATCTATACCTTCTTTGTAGAAGTATTCATCAACTATGGACATATGAGTGTTGAATTTCTTATATCAACCTAACAATGTAGTGACCTAAATGGATGCCCATACACAGCCTCAAATTGGGCCATACCAATGGTGGAATGGAATCCATTTTTTAAAGAAACACCACACTGTTTAGATGATCCTAAAAAATATTACTAAAGTCCAACATGCAATCCCAAAACATGTCCCTCATGATCAGAATGGTTTGCTCTACTGGCCATTAGCTGGGGGTGGAACATTCTGCTCATGAATAACTGAGCCTCAGATTCCTCCAATAATGCACTCCATAACTAAAATGTGGAGCAAAAATCCAGGTAATAGTCAATTTTCCTGGGAACTCCATGGAGTCACACAATATATTACACAAAGAGGCATATCAATTTCATTACTAATCTTATGTATCAAATAGCTAGAAAGTGGGATGACTTGGTGAGTTACTCTCTGATCAACCATTTGAAATCATGTCCCCAAGAAATTCATGGTAACCCTGTAAAAAATATATGAATATCCTATCCCACATCTATTCCAAGACCTCAAGTGTTTGAGAAAATATTTCTAGAATCAAGTTCACATCCATTACCTACTATTAAGTAAGGCATCGATAAAAAAACTCTTCCACTATCTTATTCATTCCTAGACACTAAATTTAAAGTTATAGGTCCTGGTAAATCTTTTCAAAATATGTAATTACCTCTAAAGGGGATTTATGAAACTCCCATTTCACCTCCTCCCACAATGTCAAAGATATTTTCTTTAATACATTGAACAAGATATCGTTCTGACCAACATCATAATATCCATCAAGAGAACCTTTAATGGATATTTTAATTTGTAAGGTCATAATGTCAGAATCTCTATTATGAGAATACCTAACACCCTTTGAAATTTGTTGGATAAAAAAAATAGATGGTAGATAAGAAGAACCATTATTTTACACTAAAGAAAACTACGATGAGGATAACTTCTCTAACACCTCTACCAACGACCGTGAACAAGATCTCTGGTTGAGAGCATCATCAACCATATCCCCCTTCCTATATGTATAGACAATCTCCAATTCATATACCTTGAGGAACTATATCCATTCCCTATACATTAATTGAATATTATTTTATGGGAAGATACATGTGATACTCTTACATTAGAGTTAATAATAAACTATTATCCCATCAGGTCGTGTCACCACATCTTCAGTATAAAGACTACTATTGAGAAATCTAGATCATGGGTCATGTATTTCTACTCTTTTGGTATCTAATTTATTAAGTCTTAGTGTATAAAATCCCATCTCTACATCAAAACAAAACCAATTTTGATCCCTAAGGCCTCAAACAATACTACATACTCGACACCCTCTATAGAAATTATCAATATGGGGGAACTCTTCAATTCCTACCTTAAATCATTAATTCAATAATAGAACATTTCTTTCCACATGAATGTCATCCCCTTATAGTTAAAATATATAAAGGCTTCTTAAACTCTAGATAAATCATGAAAATTCCTCCCGTAATAACCTCCTAACCTAGGTAATCTTCGCATATGGAGAACACTCGTGGACGGATCCCAAGTAAGAACTGACTCAACCATCAATGAGTCTACTGGTACTCTGGCCTCTAAGGCAATAACACCCAGGAAGTGGACCTCTAAAATTTTTATTTTACACATTAAGAGCTTCCCACAGTGAAGAAGATCACATAGAGTGTTCATGACCATCCTCAATGATATCACATGCACATCCTTATATGTTGATTATAATAGTATTTCATCGATGAAGACCACTAATTAACTGTTTAAGAAAGGATCAAAGATCCTGGTCATGTGTCCCCTGATCACTATTGTAGAATTCATCAAACTGAATGACGTCATTAAGTACTCATTGTGATTATATTAACATTTTAATGTGATCTTCTATAAATCCTCATATTGTACACACAACTAGTGATCGCATGATTTTTTGTCAATCTTCGTTGTCCATCACACCCATATCAACAGATCTAATAGGTCGTTGATCCTTGATAGTGGATACTTATTCTTCACAGTCAACAAATTCAGGTGTTATTAGTTCATATATAACCTCAAACTCACATCTACCTTATTCGAGAACATAAGTAAAGCTACCGAGGGGGATAAAATATGTCTCACAAAAGTCTTTATCATGTAAGTCCCCCAACATTACCATCAAGTCAATAAGCTCAGTGGGATGCATCGCATATGATGATGTTGATATTGGGGAAATAGTGGTATGCATGTCAATGTAGATGTATATCTCTTGGAGGGGGGTAAAAATAGAATGCCCGCAGAAAATTCATCCTCATACATTGCCACCCCCACTAAAAACCGATGTCCCAATGTATCCACTACTTTGAGTATCGTGATATCCTACTGGTGAGTAATTGGTTTCACTCTTTTATGCCTGAGCTCATCAGACTCTTCAAAGGTTTCTTTTTCACCCAATAATGAAAACATGGTCCCATCTATGAGAACACACACATCCTACACCTAAAATAATCAACAAAGGAATGAAATTTTGATATCATGTCCTTAACCAAGATGACATCATAATGCCTCATCTCCATTACATTGAATTCCCAAAAAAAAAACAATCTTCTACAAGAATCATATTGCACTTTTGGCCCAATTTCACCACTATTTAGTGACCACTTGTTTGACTATCCAAACAACATGGTTTGTTTTAATGGATCAACATGAATATCTATGTCTCACACCAGAGAATTGGAATTACAAGAATTACTCACAACTTTTTCTATCAATGAGGCATCAAAAGTAGAATGGACAGAGATAAAACCTAATATCAACCCTAGAGACTTAGGGTCATAGGTCTCTATATCCTGACACAATATTCATCCATAAACACCATCTCCTTGAGATTGGAATAGACCACATGGGGGTGGTGGGGGTATTAGTTTAAACCTCAGACCACCTCTTACCACTCTATTACTCATATACCACATACCACACCCCTTGGACCATGTGGGTCCTTCCTCATTCCCTATATCTATAGTCCCTCAAGTACATCCCAATAATATGTACAATGGTTCCGACAATCCTTATGTCTCTAACAATCAAATGAGAATCATTGCCTCCCCCTCAGCTTATTAGAGCCACTGAAAGAGCCCTAAAACACTGAAAATTTTTAATGAGATCACCTCCTAAATAATTTTTCATGTTTGGATCCCCATAATAATCATCAACTACCTATTGCCGAGGTATCTTCTCATCAGTTCCCACTACCATCACCCACTATCGGTGCTTTCTCTACTAGGATGATCTCTACCAACAAGGCCTTCCTGAGCACCCCAAAATATGTGGGAATTCAATGAGATACTAATGAAGCCCTAATTTCATTGAGTAATACCTAAATAAATATTCATTCATTGGAGAAAGAATCTTGAACCCAATCCCTAGAGCATCAAGAGTGGTCAAAAAACATCAGCGAGTACTCATCAATGGTCAAACTACCAATACTAAAGATTCAAAATCTCTTGTATATTCACTGATCACAACATGTCTGGATAGAAATCCTCCATGGAAGGACACTCAAATTATAATAAGGAGATACTGGTGTCATCATGGAACTAAGTCGCTAATCTCCACCATTTCATAATATATTGTTGAAGAAGAATCCCCATGAGGAAAACCATATGATATTTAGGTATCCCTCCAAGGTGGAAAATGAGACTAAATGCCTAGAGTGAGCCCTCATCCACCAAAGGTCTGGCTCACCCAGAAAGATTAGAGGCCATTACCTGTGAAACTCATGAAATGTACTCGGATGATTTTTATCCTCTAATGCCACTTCCACCACTAGCTAATTTTCAACGACTGTTAGCTTAACCAGTAAACCACTCGGTGGTGCTATCACTAGTACAAGGCCTTATGGTAATTCTTTTTCACTTGGTGGATCATCATTGTGATTATTCAGTGGAATCGTACATGGATATCATTGTGTATTGATCCTGAAGTATAACAAGATATACCATGATCAAAATACTATATATGTGGAGTTGGTTTGTCAAAGACATGGAAAACATAAATCATTATTATATGATAAATTTACCAATGTTGTTTCATTCAACCAATTTCTATATGTACCAAGTTGAAATATATAAAATTAGATTCTTGGTGTATGGATACGTCGAATACCATACCAATACTAGAGTCTCTATAATAAAATAAAAAACTCAATACAATGAAAATATTTTCTTCACAAAAATCTCATAGAATCTGGTCCTGAGGTAGAACTGACTCCTTAGATACCTCTCTATCATTACCCCAACCAATCCGGGTTTGACACATGACTACCCCAAGAGCTTCTCCAATATCCCATGGTCTAGCGACCTTTACCAAGTAGGAATATCCAAAAATTTTAGGAATTAGTTTAATGCACCTATACACACATAAACATCAGTAAACCCACATAATGCTTAAATATAAAACAGTTGAAAAAAAACACATTCCTATATTTAATACCCCCACAATTGTGTATGATAGTATAGTACTGGATGTGGAAAAGGTGGAAAATACATGACCAACCAAAAAATGTAAATAGTATAATCTAGTATAAGTTTAATGAATATGATGAAATTAAAGATCCTAGTAGTCAACTCTTTATATCATGACCAAGATCTAATCCATCCACTCCTTGTCCTCCAAGGATGCTGCTAAAAGGGTTGTCATCTACATAAGACATGACATGTGATGGAAGAGCCTGTTATGGGGTGTGTTTAACAATACAAAGATGGACACAAAAAAATACTAAAATAAAGGAACAATTATATTCAACTCAACAAAGGATATAAAAATAAATGTATTAACAACAGACAGATATACTCATGAAAGTATACCAGGCCACCTAGCCATTACAACCAACTTACAACCACATGATTATACTTAAAGAAATTATTGTTATTGAAAAATCCACTCCATTATACATGATATCACTAGAGACAACTAATCAAGAGTTATAGATCATTGGACCCTCCCCAATAAAGTTCACTGGTCTTAAATGACCATGATAATCAAATAGGGGTGATTCCAAGGGCCATAAGGGGACACCAAAAACCTAATCTAAATCAACCCATAAAATAAGAGATCATATGAAAATGATATAATGAATCATAACATTAATTTTATCTGGATGGAGGATCAATTCCCTTATCAGGGAGGTCATTTAGATAAAGAAATTTCACCTAGTGTATAAAGATGATAGAGGATCACACTTAAGTCACATGGAGGGACATCATTAACTATATATTAGGCTCATCCTATAGATGGGTTCACACTCCTGTGATGTGGATTTATTATGAATTGTAACCTCAAGGGAATGGACTAAGGGAACATACTCAATAATGGATACTCCAAAAAAAATAAAATTTCTATAAACAACCATGATGGCATAGCATGTACAAGTGGTATAGGGAATGTCCAACTATCCCAAGTACTACAAGTGTGGTAATGACTCATAAGACATGTAAATCTCAAAATACATGACATATAGGAATAATACCCCTAATTTAGAGCTACGACAACACCATTTCTATGTCACCTGGCCATGATTGTGTAATTGGACCGCACATGTAACATCACATGTATAGCTGAACCTATTCAATTCTGAGTACACAACATGACACAAGCCATGTACTTTATTCCATGTCTAGGTACATACCAAAAAGAACATATCGATCCATTAGAGTGGGATCACACAAAGTTTGACCATGTCACATGGCGTCTAATATTTTTCTCATAATGACACCCTTCCGCCACATAGGGGGTTCCCTCATGGCATGCATCACCGGGTTATGAAATGTGTAACTTGATATTTTCATAAACCCTAGACTCCTCATCCACTTTAAATGTCACATTTATGAAGACACTAATCACTTTGGTACATGTACATTCGAGGTGGTACGGACCATACCATCTTCACTGGTAGGGATTCATGTCCTTGATCTTCTTAGAAAACAATTCATTCGATCCATATATAGTTACATTATGTGTCACTCAGGAAGAATGGGTCCCAACAATCTAGGATCACTCCTCTTTGATCCATCCACCTTTTCCCCCAATCCTGTAATTGTAACCCTCATCGCAAACAATACCATTGGTATTCATCCATTTCACCAAAGCACATCCACGAAATGATAAAATACATGTAAATTTTTGAACCATGAGATAAAATAAATACCCATAATAAATGTGTGAAGAATAGGTGAAAGAAAAAAATAAGATATAAGACGTCATTAATAAACGTCAACCATTGTCCTTTTGGCCCCAATTAACTTTCATAAAACAATATGAATGAAGATGAGGAAATAAAATAAACAAAATAAATTTCAATAAATTTTAATCGACCAATGATGCACGTATAAATTTTCATTAATTAATTGATTTTTCAATATCCAATATTAACAAATGGTATGGATAACATCGAATCAAACATCCTATATGGATTTTATATCAATCACTATAATAGATTTTAATTGTTGTTTGTGATGATATCCACATACTCTTTTGTTTTAACAATCAATGATCACATTATTATCCATCAATCTTCACCATATATTCTCTATAAAAACAATCAAGATATACGGGGTTGTAGTGGTCAACCATAATGAAATCTTCATAATCATATACTCATTTGAGAAATTTTCCAGCATGTCAAAAATAAATAAAAAAATTAATCAATTAATTTATATTATTCTTTTATTCTCGTGACAAATTTTCAAAAAATGATTCACGCTAAAAAATAATATTTTATCAAAAAGATAACACCTATGTTATGAACTCAAATCTACCCTCATATTTCTGATCCAGGCTCTGATTTGAGATTTATTCAATTTTTTCAATAAATATTATCATTCATGTATTTTAATATACTCAATAAATTTTTTTAAAAAAAATTCTAGGTACACCAATCCTCATAATCACATTCCTTTTTAGTTCAAGGTCTCGAAAATAATATTTATAATAAAATAATAATAATAATAATAATAAAATTAGAGTCATTACAAAACTAGGACAATTAAAAATAATATGGGACATCCAAATAGAATATCATGTATCACTATTGTGTAATGATATATCCAATTTTTAATATGATCTAAATATGCTATATATAATAAAAATATCATAAAATTCATGTCTGTTGACTTGATAGTAGAAATTTAAAACTATCCTCTTATTAAATCACAACACTTTAATAGTTTCATTGTGCCTTTTTAAACACCATCTTTTTTCTAATACCAATAATATCTTATAGACTCAAAACTAACACCCATGTTTTTTAATAATCTGATATAACATTTTATTAAATTATTCATTCTACTCATAATTCATTAATGATTCATTATTATCGTAAGGTTTAAATTGTTTAATAAATGACAAATGAAATAATGTCCTCAAATATCTATTTGTTAAAACAATTAAATTTTAATATCAAATAGTTATATATTCCAAAAATCTATTTGAAACAAATAGACGAAATAAATAAAATTTCACATTATCAAATGAACCATCTAAATCATATAATTTATACTTTCCATTACTAGATATTATGAGTCTTTTTCAATTTCATGTTTTAAGATTAATTATATTTACACCATTTTAATTACCTTCCACTAGTTCCTCCATAAAAAAGTCATTAAAAGTTTGTAGAAATGACTAAATATTTCATGTATCAACTATATATATATATATATATATTTTATAACAAAACTAAACTATTTTAGTTTCTTAATATCCTAAATTCATCCCATCTACTTCATAATGATCCTATTTTCTAATGTTTAATCCTTTCACATCGATTATAAAGTGTTATTAAAATTTGAAAAGATACATAAATAATTTTTTTTAATATAATACATATCATACATTAAAATAATTTAATTTAGCCAAAAATATATGATTATAAATGTGAACCACTTCATAAATTACATTCCCCCAATAGTAATGATATGTTCTATATTCAAAAAAATATTTAAGGACATCTATACAAAATATTATTTTTTCATTGTATCACCACCATTTTCTAGGGTATAAATTATACGTTAATCCAAACTAATTACAGTATTCTCAATAAAATATTGAAATTTATTACTATTATACTCTACCTTTTAATCAGATCAAGAACTCATCAAAAAAACAACATCATATTTATAAAATCCTTTTAAAAATAATCCACATATTAAAATAATAAAATTTAATTATTTAAATAGAATACAAGTAATTTTAAATAAAATATAAACAATTAAGATAAAATGCTTATGTCCTTGTATCACAACATTCGTTAATTGTCCATATAATTCGGATTGAATCAACTCCATGAGATTAGCTGGACAAGTCTCTACTTTCGAATCTGAAAAATTTAAAACTATCACTTTCAAATATATTATACAAAAATATTAATTCTATCAATTCAGAAAAGGAGTATCTAGAAGATATATTTTATGGAGCTGATATTTTTAAATTCCTTCAATTCATGTTCATTAATATCTAAAGTCATTAATTATTTTATTACATTAGACATAAATAGAATGATTTTCTAAAATATTTTAATCAAAATATATTTATTTTTTCTTGTAAAATTATTCAAAACATTACATCCATTATTTTCATCACCAGTAATAAATTCATTAAAATTATTACTTGTTTACATCATCATATAATTGAGATACTCTTTTTATGTTTTGATTCATGTAAAAAATTAAGATATTGTTTACTGAATTCAGCATGATATCATTAATCTATTCTAATCTAAAACTATTTATCTTGAGTGATTTATAATGATCATATATAATGAAATTTTATTTAAAAATGAATAACCCATTCTAAAATCACTATCATGTGAGATAAATATCCACAGTCAATTATTCTAGGTTGTTAATTTTATGAATCCTTAAACGGAATATATATAACCAAATACATTTTTTTCTTTTATATTATTTATATAAAATTATTTGTTAAATATATAGTTTGGATAGTTATATAATATTCTACATAAATCATTAATCTTCAACATTTTCTATAATATTCATTCACAATTTGGAATTGGTTGTTTAGTTTTGTTTATGAAAATTTCACATGGTTTTATATTTCTCTTCTTTGTTCGATTATATCCTCCTCAAATAATTCCTTATATAGAACGCCAATATTCCATGCATCTATGCCATTTGATTCTCTATAATTAAATCCTTTCCCTATATTGAATCTCAAAACACAATTTCTAAACCCATCAGATGGGGACACATGTTGGGTGTGATTGCATCATACCAGGAAGAAGGTCCCTAGAAGAACCCTATGTACCTTTTATAATAAGAACATTTATATAATGTTGTCTCACATCATATTAAAATAATAATATAAATTATTTTTTTATAAAAAATGTATTGAATAAATTAACTATTCAATCCTAAAATAAAAATATTACAAATATAAAATAAAATTTAACTACACAACTTTCATTCCATGACTAATATAAAAGATTGTAAAATGTGGAAGTCCAATAAAAAATGGAAATAATTGCATATAATCATAGACACATACACACATGAAACATAATATATGAGGCCACTCACATTATAATATGTAATATATACTGACATAACACGTTATACATACACTTACTGATATTCATCCACACCCATAAATCCTTTATTTTAAATCATATAAATTTATTAATATATATATATATATTAATACATGTAAATTTTTTACACATATGAACCTATAGCCACAATTGGTAAAAACTATAGAACATACATATTTTATATTCTACAATAATAAATCTCCATAAATATAATATTTCATTTTGAAGAATATAAAAATGATTTAAATTTATTGAACCAGAATATTAATAATTAAAAATAATCCTAAATAATATTACTTATCATATCATGGAAGAATAACCATCTATAAAAATTACATTATGGAAACCCTTTTGAATAATGTTTTTATAAGAAACAAAAAAATTTGATCCAATGTGAATCTACCTTATACAACTAGTATCTTATGATTGATAATAATATGAATGAAATGTATGGTTATACTACCAAATAATTTTTATATCACAATTCAAAATTAAGTGGAAGATACTATGATAGAACTTTTAAATCATGGAATAATGTGTTAGAGGATAATAATGATTTATATCATTTCCCAATATAAATGAATTTATCAAGATTAATAATTGTCAAACATTTCTCGAGGACATAAAATACAAGATGATATGATAACATAAATGTGTAATATCTAAAAAGGTGATTTATTATCATACTAAGACAAACAGGGAATAATGTATTCATTTTTATAAACCAGAATGAAATAGGAAATATGTGACCTCACTATATCTCCAAATATAGAGTTCTACCTTATAAATATAAAGAAGAATAAAAAATGATACAGTTATGGATGCACATGGGAAATAATGAAATATTTAAGAGATATTTAAGAGAGTAAAATGATTTTTTGAGGAAAAATGTCATAAGAAATGGGTTAAGTAGGTTGTAGTATTAAATTTGAATTCATACATTCATTTTAAAAAACAATATATGAAGATTCTTAAAATTGCATAGGAGTATGATGGATCTTATATATCTTTAGGGTTTATGGATCAATCAACTTGGAACACAATTACACTAATCACTATATACTTTTCTCAATTTATACTATTTCCCTATCTAGTTATTAGCCACTTCACATATTAGGCAATTTAAGATCCAAAATGAGTCATTTATCAAATTACCAAAAAATTATACTAGAATATTATTTCATTAATGAATTTCCATGAAGAATACCCACTTTTGAGATTAAAATATAAAAAAAATTATCAACAAAACTCTTCAAAAACAAGTCATTATATTGAGCATAATTCTCGTTTTAATGTTCTTGTGATTTACTATAAGGATAATCATATTACCAAGATTTATTAAACTGGGGACTATTATGTCCCAATAATATCCTATTTCCCTAGAAAACAATATATATTGGTTGATCCTAATAAAAAGAAATATGTTTATCTTATTATCACAATATATAATAGCATGTGTTGGATTTGGTATGTATCTTCTACGTTGATAAACATGAATGATTTTATACAAAGTATTAAAACATGGTGGTATATAATTTCTTTATTTTTTATCTTATATAAAATAAACCTTTAAATGGCCCAATGAATATTTTTCTTATATTCACCAACATAATGACATATTTATGTCCAAAATGAGAAGAAACCTTGAAAATAAATGATAACTAACCATATTTGTAAAAGTTCATCTTCTATGATTAACATATGAAGATTAAATAATCATTATAATCACTGACCACTTTTAAGAAAACCTTCTGTTATCTTCCATCAATCAAGATATGCTAACAAAAATCAATGACGACTCACTTATATATCTCCCACGTAGTAGAGAATTAAATGATATACCACATATATATTATAAATGGTCTCTATGGTTGATACATGATATCTTTTAATGTAGGAAAACTCTAGGATTGATATGTAATCTTCCCATGAGACACTGAGATCATTAATTTTAGATTGATTCATATCCTTTATCATAAAAAAATAAAAAATATATTTGCTTATATATTTCAACTGGTTATAGTTTATACATAATTATAGTCTCCTTTAAAATTTATGTTGAAAATAATTAGACACCATAAAAGGATGTTTTAGGTCTATTAAAACCATTATACACATGCTTCTCAAGATAAATAATTAACTTTCCATAATATTTCAATGGAAAAAAATATAAAATAAAAACTATCTTTCATATAAGGAATAATGTGAATTTGAAATCTTCCTTTAATTTAAGAAAAAATACTAATCTCTTTAGACAATACATCTTGAACAAATAATATCAAAGGATATGATTTTTTTCTCAATATTAAATATCCCATGAATTTTACTCAATTATTTAGTGGTAATCATTTCAATATAAACATAATCATATGCATTAAGACCTACATGAAATTCCTATTATCTAAAAAGTTCAAGTTTAATACTAGAGAGGGATTAAAATGAATGTTTCCTTTTATTGTAATCAATATTTTATTAAAATAGGTTGACCAGTTAATAAAAATTATATATCAAAAAAATTTAGATAAAGTGTTTAAAAATATTATCAATTCTAGAAAAAACCAAAAAAATAAAAGAAAAAGGACCTTTAATAGTCATTTTGATAATTTTCAATGGGATTATAATTATTCATAGTTTTATATGATAACTCTTTCCAATTATTTGACAAGATACAAATTATTCATAATTAAATGGATTAGAAAGACATATATTAGAGTATAATAAAGTGTATAAGATTCTAAAATAGTACATATAATAGAAGAAGATCAATATCCAATCTCTATCGTTGGATTGTCATAAAAAACACTCTATCAGGGCCACAATAACAACCGTATGGGTGTAATACATACCAATAGAAAATCCGATAATTGATTATTATCTAAACTCTAAGTCTTGGAGACATATATAAATAGTCTATGGTCATCAAACCTGATGTGGTCAATTCTGCAGTTCATTAAAAAAATAACCCACACTATCCTTATCACTGAATGGTTAAACATCTCTATCATGGTTTACACATACACTTACTTCAATTAACTCCTATCAACTCACATTAGATGGAGTCACATAGTCATTACATGATAGTATCAAAAGGCAGCCAATACACTTTGATGTTTTAATTATCTTAAAAACTTGAAGACAAACCTATAAATCTCTTTTGATCCCATCCATTAAATTCCTCTATTAGTTAACCCACACATTAATAACATAACCACTATATCCATGAACAAACAATATGATTCATCTTATCCATTCATAATTCAAATGAATCCCAAAAACTGAAGTCATTCACTTGTTATTACATTCAATTCATAAAAAATCAGTTTTAATGTTCCAAATAATCATAGAGAATTACTTTCCCATTTATCAAAAAAAGTTCAACTGTTTCAGAATTACATTTCAAATTAATAATTTATCCAAATTATGCAAGATGCAACATTTAACCCATTTAAATACATAAACCCTTTCACTCTAGAATTACATAAATATAACATGTTTCTTTTCTCCCAAATAATGATCCAAATTGCATTAAATACCCTTTTGAAAATTCAATTTTACATTATAAAAAAAATTGATAAAAATAATCATTTTCCATTTAAATTCATTTCATAAAAATCTATCACTTTACTAATTTCATATATGAATCAAGTAATAATTAATTTTTTAATATTTCAATTCAAAATTAATTACATAAATTTTCCATCATTATAATGTATTTTAAAATCCACTTAGAACCCAAAATACATTAAAACCAAATAATAATGATTCATTGTTAAAATTGATATCTCTTTTAAATTTTCATGCAAGGATAAAAAAGATTAAACCATAATAAGAGACACAAAAAAATATATTCCTCCCATTCAAGGCCCGAGCCCATGATTTCAATGCCCACCTGTTAGTCACAATCACATATAAATGACAATATAAGAAAATAATTAGGATAAATAAATGAAATTTCAATAGGTTGGTATTTAGGAACACTAAATTTATATATTATGAATTAAATTTACATATTTTAATCATTAAAAAATACTTGAAAATAAGAAAATAACTTGCTAACTTATGTTCTAACTGTAATGCATTAACTCACATACCATTCCAACTAAGCCAATAGAAAATATTATAATTTATAAACACCAAAATCATGATCATCTCATGATGTTAAATCAATCAATAGAAACATCAAAAACAAATACAACAATCTCACTATTTGTAAAAAATTCCTTTATTATATGTGTGTCTGCTAATATCAAGGAGGAGTTGTATATCAAGTCTAGAAAGCATCGTATATCATATATACCATGTAGAAATTGAAATTGAACTGAAAAAAACATTGATATAATTTTGTAAAACCCATGGAAAAATCTCCATGTTTGGGAAACAGTGACACATGAGCAATTGAAAACATCCTGGTTTGAAAGGTGTAGAAGAGGAGAAAAGTAGGAATGAGTGAAACCATGAGTATAATATGTCATCAAAAATATATAACCAGTCAATTATTTCATATTGTAAACAATATTTTGAGTAGAAAAAGGAGAAAATGTTGAATCAATAAAAATAATAACATCCTAAGAAATAATAGATGACATTAAATTCTAATTTGAGGAAAAAAGGAGATCCCCAATTTCAAAATATGTATATGTAAATAAATTTAAGGATAATTAAATTAAATAGACATATCTATTACATCATAGAGTCTATCTCAACATCTCAATGAGCAACCTCCTCCTACTGTATAACTTTCCTAAGTATTTCCCATTCCCTCATATGAAATCTAGATCATAAGTGTCTTCACAAACTCCAATATTCCACTTAAGGTTATGAGTATAAAATCCCATAAGACACCCCCACTTAATCCTTGTAAAAAGTGACACAATATATAAATGTTTATAAAATAAAACTAAGAAAATGAATAAGTAAACAATCATATACCGATTCATCAGGTGCAAACCAATATGCGAGGGATTATAACTCTACCATGGTTGGATCGATTCTAGAAGGAACATCATAAATATTCATTTCATGATGTATATCATGTCTTATATTCAACACATATAATATAGTTATTTTTCCATCTAAACTATATTCATGTTCCATCATTAAGAAACAATTTCACGACCGCATTTAAGGGCAGGTGACAATGTCAAATGTTAACCCAATTCATATATTTGGATCATGGAACACTAATATATATAAATACAATGTATATATATATTTAGTTAAATTCACATTTAAACAGCGTAAAATGACAACTATATTTATGTAGTGACACATTACCAAATGTCCTCTATAATGATTTTTCAACAATAATAGAGACACGGCCACTCTTAGGGGACGACTAGTCATGGATTACAAACCTGCTACCATAAAACAACCCATATAAAAACAACACATGAATTCATAAAAAAGACAAAAAAATTTATATAATAAACCTTAATAAAATAGAAAATACTAATAGGAAACACACACACACACAAATACTAATCTTGTCATGAAAGGGTCTCATGGGCCATAGATGCATGAACATACAAATCAGGGAATATAAATTGATATATATGCCATAAATTGGTAATTAATTCAAAAATCTAGAGTTTCAATGAATTAATTAAATAATTCCATCAAGGATCAAGTCTATTGAAAAATAATTAATATAAATATTTCTAAATCATTACATATAGATTTTAATATCATTATTCATTAAGAAGAGTATTACTCTGAAGAAAATCTGATTAGACGACCCCGATGAGAACCACAATAATCAACAAGATTTGAATTTGTTAAGAGAGGTAAAACTATCCTCAATAAGTTCATTTTGAGATCCTTTAATGATCCCTAAATTCTCTATTAGATCACATTGGAACCTATTTTTTTTATAAATTCCTAGATTAATGATTAATCAAATGAGAACAATGTTTTTTTGAATAGAATGAATTAATCTAACCTAAAGGAATTTTTCTGATCATACATATCCTCTAATTGAGGAATAAATAAATTATTGGATCCAATTTCTATATGATAGATCTCCCCAATTTTTTGTCCCAAATATTGTCGATACAAGTGAAGGGGATATCAAATTTAGGCAACAAAATTAAAATAAGGGTTCACATCCACATGAAAACCAATTTCGTATCCAATAGATATTCCTTATCAAATATCATTTTCCAAGACTATGTAATAAATGACCTCATGTGAACCTCCCCTTATTATATAATATTCAAACTAGATGTGAGGGACTAAGATAAACCATATAGAGACTGTTCCCTTAGTAATAGGTAACCAATAAATCATTCAAAAAAAGAAATAATATTTAGATTAAATGTGGAATAAAATTTTTGGCACAATAACAGTAATAGAAGTCCATCCAATAATAGATAACATAAAATAAACAATATATGAAACAATTTTATCCCCATAGGATATATATCTATAAATAAATTATCACAAGGAAATGTAAACCGAGAGTCATCTTTACAACATGATAAAATATATCCAAACATTTCATTCAACAATATGCTTCACCTGTACAACTACCGTAAATAGTTTCTATGACCTCATCTAAAATCTTGGTTGGAATAACATGGAGGTGAACATATATTCTTTGGTAGGGTGTTAGGATAAAACCACGTTGAATAATACCAATGATTTTTTGTAATATGTTAAAAAATATATAAAAGTTTATCCCATGATAATGAGTAAATAGAGAAGTAAATAGCCATATGCCAAGTCCACATGTACTAACCATATTCCTAAGAACCCAATAATTACATTCTTAATCTCCATTACAATTGGAAAATCATTAGTATTCATCACAAAAAATTTATCATACCCTATGATCCAAATTACATCTTTTATTTTTTTTGGAAATTTCATATATGCACATTCCACAATTAGGGAACAATATCATGGTTTCTTTTGATTTGAAGGTTGTGTTTCCACATGTCAACCCAATTGTCTTCTCCATAGAAAACCACACTACCACATGATGACCTAAAATATATATCGAGTTAAATATTTGTTCACACATGTAGGATTAATTTCATTATATGGGTTAAGACACATGACCAAAAGTCATCTCTTAAGGTAAAATAACATCCTTCCAACGATAATAGAAACACTACCCCGATAAGGGGTAAAATAGTTAAGATAAACCAACCTATTACCTTGAATCCCATCATAGAGAAACCACCCATTATTTTAGACATAATCTCTAGTAAAAAATTAATACATCTGTTATATTTAGTGAGGCCTCAAATTCCAGACACACACCCACATGTAAATAATATCACGAAATGATATCATGGTGCATACACACATTTACAAGATAATTATATCAAGAAAGGGTCTTATAGGGAAAACAAACACCCAACTACTAACAATGGAATAAAAAATTATATAAAATCCTTTTAACAATAAAGACTTCCTACCTCAAGAGTATCAATTCCAAAAGTAAATAATTTTTTCTTGAATCGTTGCTATGGACCAATGATTCCTAGAAAAAATTCAAATTCATGATATATGGATTCTATAATATATATTAATTAGTTAGAACATCCAATGTTTTAGAGTTTTATTATACTTACCTAATAAGAACCACAATCACCAAAGGTTCTTTTTCTAATATTGAGTGAGTGGGAACGATCCTCAATATATATGGTCTCTAATATTTCAATGATAAAATTCAGCTCTGTTAGATCACATATGAATCCAAAGACCTATATATAACATCCCATATCTACGATATAACCAAGGATAAAGAAATATTTTATTCTATGATGAATTTATCTTAACAAAAAGGAGTATTCAAATAAATCAGATCATCAAATGTTTGTGGGGAAAGGATAAGAAATCCAGTTTCACCAAGACATATTCTATCATTTTTTGGTAAAATAACGGGTGGTAGTAGAGATAAATATATCAAAAGGAGTCTATATAGTTAAATAAGGGGGTCATCCCCATTGAAAAACTATTATTGGATCAATCAGTCAACCAATTTCTTTTTGTTGATCTTGGGGAATGTGCCTCTACAACTGGATGTCCCGTGGAACCAAGCATGTACTTCAGATTCTCCCACCACCCCCATCATGCTGATGGATCTGAACTAGAATACTGGTGTCACCCTAGTAGGTCTAATCCTCTTATTATGTGTTCACATCTACTTTAGATTGATATCTATAATCCTTAAACACCAAAAACATGTCTCAAAACAAAAATATAAAAAAATAAAAAAATATATTAAAATCAATCATACCTATAATAATCAATTCCATAATAAACCCATGTATACATAATTTGTAAATAGGGTTTATTTTTAAAAAAAATTAGGATATTTTTGGTTCATAATTTTAAATAATTAGAAAACATTACATTACACTAGAAACATTTTAACATTGTGTCTATTTTTCCCCCAAAATTATATTCTCAAATTTAAACATGTATTTTATTCAGAAATATTCTTTATATTATCAAATCAGTCACTAAATAAAAAATATCACCATTGAAATAGTTTCAACTCATAATTAATCCATTTGAAAAACATTTAAAATAACTGTTCTATTAAATGAATACTAGTAAGGGATTTAAAAAAAGAAATCCCAATATTATAGTTTAAAACAATAAAAACCATTATAATTTTAAACATTTCAAGAAAAAACACATTGATCAAGTAAATATATAATATACACATAAAGAAAATAAAAAATTTATCAATGAAAATCATTGAAACACATTACTAATCAAAGGAAAATCTTGAATGAATCATGAAAAAAGTTATTTTCATAAAATAATCATCCACCTGTAAAATTTTTTAATTATTACTTAAAATAATAAATCATTAAATTACCAAAATTATTTCTTCACAAGTAAAAAAAGTTATCTTTGAGAATTATATTGAAATTATATGTTTCGTAATTATTAGCTCATGTTATAATAATTTATTCTTATTAAATTCTATAAGAGTAACCTCCTTGGTTATCCCAGTCATTTTTTCATTCGATGAATATATCATTACCCAATTAATTAATGATCTATATCTGTATCACCCATTTCATTCATCTATATTATGTTCAATAATATTCATATATAATGATCATATACCATATTATGAACAAAAATAATTCTAGTAATTATCTTTCTCATCATATTAGCATTGATAAATTTATTTTAACCCGTACGAAAAACACACGAAATTTTCACATAATTGAAAAGAGAAATGTCCTTATTCCAATTAATAAATTATAATACAAAAAAAATAAAAAAATAGTGGGAATGTGATATTATTTTAAAAATAAGGTTATCAATTGGGTAAATCCTGATATTATATCACAAGTACAATGGATGAAAATGGCAGTCAATACGTACTATTAAAAAATCACTTTACTATTCCTTAAAAGTACAACAGTACGCTGTATATAAAATGTTGAAAATATTACATTATAAAACACAATTAAAAATTAAAATATAACCAAAAATAAATTTTAGAAAACGTTAATGATTAAATAATTTCATTTATGATATATTTTAAATAACATGGATCTATAGAAGGAAGAGTTGAAAACATTTAAAACAACATTTTAAATGAAAATATCATAGCAATTTATTTAATTTTAAATCAAAATATTAGTTATAGACAACATAATAAAAATATCTATAAAGAAAATTAATCTTAGTAAATTAATTTTTAAATTAATTGATATGTTATTATATCGATACCACCAAATAAATCATGTGGTTAACATTGAATGATTTTCATTGAAATTAAATTTGGATGAGAAATCCATTACCTTAAATATCGTTTAGTTTCATATGTTCATTAAATAATTAATAATAATATTATAGTATCATTATTCTTATTAATTTCCTTTACCATGTACAAATAAATATTTTTATTCAATTTATTTCATTTATTAAAATGTTTTATTCACTCAGTGAAATGTTTTTCTTCACGTTGGATACTATAGGGTCGTTTGGTTTATTACCTTGAAACAACATCAGTGAATTGACAATGGTCAAAGAGGTTATTGTTCAATTACATAAAATATGTTAATAATGTTATAATTATCATATTATAATGTTATTGTATATATTAAAACAAACCATTTAAATATGGTCATGAAAAATGGAACATCTCATTTCACAGAAAAGGTAGTCTGTATGAACGCAATAATGAAATTTTCATTTTTCTACTGATTTAAAAAAAATAGATTAGATAATATTTTAATTTTACCAAATCAAAAATATTTTATACATTTAGTATTAATAAAATGGTTACATATTTATGACCATACTTATATGGTGAAGATGAAAAATGAATCACATTGTATTGTGGAGGTGGTTCTCTGTAGATATGCATGGGTGACTTTACCAATTTACAATATAAAGAAATGGTAAAAAGTTAATTAATGTAATAATTTTAAATAATCAAAAGTTTTATTAAAATATCATATATATTCACTTTGTACATCTTATTAACTAGCCATGTGATACAGCGATGGAGAATAATTCACATCACTTTATGATTGTGGTAGTCCACACAAACTCACGAGTGATGTCTTTATTTCCCATAAGATGAAAAAAGTAAAGACAATGGGGTATAAAATAATCATAATAAAATTTCACTATATATAGTATAATTATTATATTATTCAGAATGGTTGAAGAATATAAGAAGGAGGTAGAAGTGGAAATAATCTTGAAATAGTTATGTTAGGAGTTATACATTCCCCTTAGATAAGTCCCTTTGGATTATAGCTTAAACAATATAGGATTTGTATTTCGATAAAAAACGACATATTAGATATGGGGATAGATATTGGTGAGGGTTTTAGGTTTGGATTATTAAAAATAGATAGTTAAATTATGTATGTAATGGAATAGATGAGACTCCCTTTTACAGGCGAAGGGAGTGGCATAAATGTATTTTTTCTAAACATTTAAATAATATAAAGTCATAATTTGAGGAGTATGGAACAAAAACCATCCATTCACATGAAGAATTTAATAATTTACATTATAAAAACGTAAAATATAAATATCATAATATTTTTGGCCCTTATAACATGGTTTTCATTTTAATTGGCCATATTTAACCTTTATTATGAGATATTTGTTTTACCATGTTTAAAATTTATAATGACCAAAAATGAAATTATCATCGTTAAAAAAATATAAAAACAGTGAGTAGAAATTTGGAATACATTTTTTATGATTTTACTTTTGATAATTAAAAATTAATTCTAAAATAATTATGTAAAATGAAAGGAAATTTTGTTTTTAAACATTAGAATTTTGAAGCATAAATATGAACTTATACCAAAATAAAATTTCATCTTTATTCATATGTAAGTATTTAAAATATATTAAATAAAATGGTTCCAATATTACTTTTAAAAAATAGAAAATATAATGAGACTATAAATTATTAGTTTTAATGATAAAAATTACATTCTTTCAAAAACCTAAATTTTACAGTATTCAATAAATAATCAATATTTTTAGAAATTCTTTAAAATTTTACCCTATGTAAATTTTATTTTATTTTTTGAAAAATCATGTAAATTTCTCAAATATGAATTCTAAGAGTGCCAAAAATTTATTATAATATCATTCAAAATTAAAAAATAAGGTGAATATTGTTGGGAAGTAAAACTTTTACATAGAATGAAGAACCATTTAAGAGATAACATTATACATTTATGTGATATAAGAAGCCTAAAATTAATAAAAAATTATTTTATAAGGGAAATATTTTTTTAGTTTTTTTTCATGTGATGAAGGATTAGTTTCCTATCATGAAAAAAAATGCAAGAAAGTATACATATATGATTTATTTCCATTACAGAAGAACAATTCGAACATTTGGTCATGATTCAATCAATTTTTTCTTATATATGATCTGTTATCCATGAAATTAATATTCATGGTGAATTTTTCATGTCTAAATCACAAAAAAAAATTTAATGGATCAAATAATCCGTAAAAGGATAATAGGTTATTCCACATATCTTGAGACATTAAATAAAACTAAGAATTCAAAACATATGATTAGATAATATAAATTATAAATAAAACTTGTTTTAAAGAAGTATATAATAATTTTGAAAGTGTAAAAAATAACACCAAAATTTCATCATCAAACATTCTTTAATTAATTCAACATACTTATCATTTTATTATGCCTAACCAAATTAAATCCCCAAAAGAAGAAATATTTGATCACATATTCTTCCAATATCAACTTAAAAATAATATACCATAATAATTAGTCACTCATTTATAGGTCATTGATTAAATGGAATGTGTTTTTAGTTTATTACCTTGACATACATATAATTCCTTATCTAATTATATAAATGTAATCTGTGCTTAGTTATTTGCGTTAATATATTGATTATGACTATTGTTTCCTGATATATTCCATTATAATTAACCCTTAATAAATATTTATCTCACCATTATTTTTTCCTTTCCCAATAACCCATGATGTGTATAATATTTTATATGAAATTATATTATATATCAGATAAAGATATACTTGAAATATAAGAAAATTATTTTGTAATTTGTGATTTTAAAGGTAATGAATGAGTTTATTATGTTTTTAAATTACCACGACTAGTAAAATATTTGGTTCTCTTGGATGTGATTCACTATATCTTATTAAAATGTATAAATATAGACACCAGATTCTGGTCACTACAGTCGGCATCATTAAAAATTTATTTTTTAGAAACTGTTGATGGTGGCATATTGAGTATTACTATCACCTAATTTAAAACACTATTTGGTACATGATAAGACTTCATGAATGAATGTATGATAAAGGAAAATGATTCCTATTCATTATTTGTTTACTTCCAAGATGTGGTTGGGCCTTGGATATGAGACTGATCATGGGGTAAAATACATTTTTATGAGTTTTTATATTGATTCAATTTTTTCTATATAAAATGTTTTACATCATTCAGTGTGACATTAGATGGGTGATTACTTTGATGGTTTTATGAAACTGTATATTTTTCAATTGTGTTTGATTAATCTATAGTTTTTTATTAAATTTGTTCTATAATTATTATTTTGTGCTAGTGTTTATGAACACCCAACTATATTCATTTAAGATTTGATACATTTCGGTCATCTCCGATATACAAGGTGGTATTCTTAATGTATCTAGGAAACCCATCATAGTCAATTGAGAGGGAATTGTGAAGTGTACATTACCTAAATTTATAATAGACAATATTTTATATTTCATTAATATTTGGTAATGGTATACATGATAATAGGATGTATCGGGTCTTCATAAGGACCTTGTGTATGAGATTAGCTTACCCATGAGAATACAAAAACCAATGTTACTGAAAATTGGATTATTGTTCTTAAGGATATGATTTTTATAGTTGTGATGTAATTTCTAATTTTTGGATTCCCTATATTTGTGATGGTATTGATTTATGATTTTTTACTCAAGGTCCTATATTTGATGAGGTGAATATGTATGCATCATTCAAGGAATGTATTGAAAGATGTTATATTTCTCGGTTCATTCCTGGGATTTATTCACCTCATATTACTCAACCTGTATAAAATATTCCTAAATTGCATGAAATGTCTGGTAAAAGTTATAAAATTAATATTTAATAACATGTTAATTCACTTATTAGAAAAAATATTCAAGTTAAATTTTTTCTATAGTTCTTATATTGTCTCTATATCCATCTAATTTGGATTATGATATAAACCATTTTATTTGAGGTTTCAGTTGACCCTTTTAGAGAAAATTCCCGACGTCATCCTATGAATGAACTTACTGTGAGTTTCAGTGGAACTATATCCTCCCATGGCTCAGGTGAACAAGACAAATGATTAGATGCATGATAATTTATTAGGATTCTTATAATCTAAAAAGAGTGATACTTTTCACACTATCAATTTTAATTTTTATATGATTAGGGTGTTCAAGCAAGAATAACGACTCTTGTTCAATGATTATGGAATACCTTATGAACAATAGTTATTGATAAATTCCATCAAAATAAACTTTGGTCACCTATAGAAAGCCATGGAGAAGAGGTTGATTCTTGTGACCCTTATACTATGAGGACTCAAGAAACACTGTTGAGACATCATAGTGGATGTTCAAAAATATGAGATAATGCCCTGGAAAGGGTTCAAAGAGAAATTCATATGTCACATATACCTGGAGATGTTTTTGGATGAATGGTCTTGTTAAATTATACGATTTACCCTAGGTATAATTCTTATGATATACTATGATGATAGTTTTGAAAACCTGAAATTATTACACCTTTACCAACAAGAGCTCTGATAGTTAGGGTGATGCTCTTCCTGGATGAGAATTAGTAGGAATTCAAGTCCCAAAATAAAATCTTCAAGAAGTAAAAAACCTCACACATGGTGAATTAAGAACTCATAATTGAAGATTACAAGTAGGAGACCTTGAATAGTAGGAAAGATGTTCTAACTGGTTATTGAGTGGATACTATTTTTAAAATAAAGAAGAGACTCTTCAAGAGTTTTCTCTAGAGAAGTTGTGGAATGTGAATCCATGGGAGTGAACTTCCATATCAAGAATATTTCCTAGTGAAACAATATTTGTGTGGAATGTCTAGTCATGGGAACATTTTCTATATTTTCCTTATAGTGGAATTCCATGGTTGTGGTAATATTGGCCACCAAATGAAATTATACACACACACTTAGCTATTTAATGGTTATATAGGATCATGATAGACATTAGATTCCTAGAGGGACATAGCCAACCGTCATAAGATAGTAAAATAGAGTTCCACAGGTCACATGGACTGAGGTAGAGGTTTTGTACCACAATATAGGCTTGAAAATATCAGTTGGATGAAGAATCATAGTAAAGTCATGCCAAATACTAGGGACGATGGGTGAGTCCTTCGCAAAATATGGGTTCTACTCCTACTACTCTATATATGGTTCCTTCTACAATATGAGGTATAATTATTGTGAAATATACACTTTATTATATTTTGTTTGGTAAAACTGAATAACATTATTTAATATCTACTCTATTAGTCAATGAATTATGTTTGTATAAGGAATGTGTGGATTGGTTTATAGCCATTTCTACATAATTATATATGAAATAAGAGGGTATCAAATTCTGTATAGAGTGTTGTCCAAACATTGGTTGAAATTTTATTTTCATGTTTCTATTTGTGCTTTAAAATCTTGATTCGATTTTATTTTGGTTATGGATATACCTATTTTTTACCATGTTCATATAGAATAGTATCATATGATATTTTATATATCATATCAAGAAGGGAAAAAATATATATATCTCTAGGGTATTGAGTTCATTATAAAGGTTATTTGGGACAATTTTAGTGAAATTTGGATAGGCTAAATCCCAACTAGAAACCGTGATTCTAGATTATAGTGAGTTAGAACTAGGTATCTTAACTCATATGGAGGACCACATTTAGGGTATATATCTTGAATATATCATTATATTTCAACTACAAATGGATATGGAGTTCACTATCATGTTGGTTCTAGGATTTTAATTTTTTTATAACCCATAATATATGATGATACAACTGGAGCTTTGGGAGTTGGAATCTTATTTGGTGGATTTAAAAGTAATTGACTTCATATAGCCATGTACATCATCATGGATTTTTCCTTTGTTATTCTCTATTAAGTAATATAGAATCTTGTATTTATATGTAGATTGATAGAGGCTGAAGTAGAAGAATATAATTAATTGGTACCCCCTTCCATGCATTGATGAGCACTTTGATCTGGTAAAAGGATCCTAGATATTCCCCGAGATTGAATTATGTTAAGGGTTCCATCTGACACGGGTGATGCCTTTTAATTTTTCCTAATCGTCTTTTAGGATTTGTAATTTCAAATATAATTTTACAGTATTTCTATATGGTCTAACAAACCCATCAACAAAATTAATTGCTTCAATGAATAATATCATCTATAATAATATAGATCAATTTCTAATGGTATTCATCAATGACATCTTGGTGTACTCTCAGTCTAGAGATGATCATTACTTGAATTTTGAAATAATCATGAGTATGTTTTGAGTAAACAAACTATAAATCAATTTTACTAAATTTCATTTAATGATTGACCATGTAATCTTCTTAGAAAAAGGTATCTCATAAGAAAGAAATTTATGTAAACATAGAGAATTTTGAAGATGTGGCTTCCTTGGAGAAAACGAATAATGTCATCATGATTTAGAGCATCATTTCTTTGTTATGAAATTATCAATGATTAATTATGGACATATCCCATATTTAAGTACCAATGTTATGATTTACCATGAAGGGGGTGAACATTTTTCTTGTCTCTTTCTTCATAGTAGTATTTAGAGTAATTAATGATAAGGGTAATCATAACACTGATCACAACCTTAATAGATTCAAGTAATGAGTATATAGTTTTTTAAGATTCATTATGAGTCAATCGTGTGGAATTTATAATGTAATTGGATTGATTTATTTCTTATGGATCCAAATATTTGAGATTAAAAGTGTGTAATTATCCCTCCATAGCATATAATAGTTGTTTTTATACAATAATTGAAATTTTAGTGACATTATCTCTTGGAATGGATATTTTTTGGTCCAAATAGGTTATAAAATCATTATGAATATCATTTTCCCTTTGAGACCTGCACCATCAGAAGAAAATGTGGTTCATGTATCTATAGCCTTTGATCCTTGAATTTTTATATACTCATGGAAAGGGAAAAATAATTTTTGATGCCCAGAGTAAGAATATGAAAACATAGAGAGTGTATAAATCATGTGATGAGTGCCGATTTTTGGTGAATTTTGAGGTTATTAATCTGGATCTCTAACAACTTAAGAGAGAGGAAATATAACATTATCCATTTTTGTTCCCTTTCTTTTAAATTGGATCAATATAAGGAAGTTATATGATATTAGGTCTTTATCCTTGAGAGACCACAATAATGGTGGGGATCCACAAGTTATCTAGGTCATTGAAAGTGATGTGACTCTTCATTCATATTATTATATATGATTTCCTATGGGGATATGTGAGGGGATGGTGAGATAATTACATTATTAAAAATGGGAGGTACATTGATAGAGAAAATATTTTTAAATAATTTATATTTTATATCATTGTTTTAACCCCACAATATTGTTTCTCTAAGATGAATTGTTTCATTTTTATGATATTGGTGTTATTTTGAGTTGAATAGTAAAAATTGGCCATTTTGGATTTTTAACAATTTTAAATGATTTCTGTAGTTTGGCCATAACATTATTTACACTGATCCAAATTACAAAATTCTTTCTTTTTTAGATTCTACACATCCATCGATTCATTTACTATTTTTGGACTAAAAGCTGAATCAGCCATATAAAAACTCAAAATAATCTCACAAGTTTGAAAAAGAAAAATGTTTCAAGTTCTGCCTAGTTTTGGTGTGGGATTCATAACTCATTAATGGTGGGCTCAAATATTGTGATATTTGTTGGGTGGACGCGCAAATATTTTTTGAGCATCTTTTATGAAGGAAGGGCCACGTTAATTTGTCTTTTATGGGCTCATTAAATCAACCTAATCTGGAGGATTTCGTTTTGTACAATCTGACAGGACAGAATAAATGCTCAGAGTAAAACTGCCATAACTCTTGAAATATGTGTCCAAATCCTTTGTGATTTTGAGGGGACACGGAAAAGAGAATTATGAATAACATTTAAGAAGGGATAAAAACATGAAGATGTCATTTAATGTGTCTAAAACGAGTCAACATCCAGGGGAGAAATTCTAGCTATAAAAGGAGAAGAGCTCCACCCTCTCAAAGAATCTAATTCTCCATCCCATTCCTTCTGGGACACCAAGGAGAAGAACATAATAGCTTTATCTTTTATTTCATTTATTTTTCATAGTTTTGTCATGCCTTCTTCTTCCCCATTCATCTCGATTACCCTTACTATGGTGGGGTAAAATTTGGAGTGATTAGGGAAAGTTTGGATTTTTACATTGTAATGCTTGAGTTCATGGACGAAATTGAATAAATTTATTTCTTCTTCAAAGTTGTTTTCAATTTCTTATAGCGAGTTTTTTATCATGTCTGATCATTATTGAATATTAATTCTGTTATTGATTTTCTCCTTGGTAAAATAATCATAATCTCCCTCTACTAATTTCTGGTTTATATACGATGGAATAAACCAGGAATTAGTGATGAAGTACTCGACGATCGTCAGTACGTGTAAAAGGAATAGTGAATGTTATTGATTGTTTTTGATAAAAAAACTCGATTGGGGATTTACAATTTCAATTAAGGATATTCAATACAACTATTTTACACTTGTAAAGAGAGTTGACCAAACCAATATTTTGGTAAGGTTTTCTCTCACAAAAATAATTTCACCAAGGAAGTGAGAGGAAACGATTATGGAAACTAACTTTAATCAAATAAGAAAAAGAGGTTTGAATTAAATTTAACAAGAATAGAATTAAAAATAGGATACCTACCCTGAACTAATCACCCTTTTAATTTCATATTTATTTAATCATTTTAATTTCAATTTTTTTCAAAAGCACAAAATTGTTACCCCCGTTTTAAAGTGACAACTTGTTTTGTGTGCACTCCTCCCCAGGAGACATCCTAGGTCAACCAAATTACTTTATTTTAATATAGGAAATAATTGTTTTGGCATGCCCTACGAAAGGCGTTCATCAAACATGGCATCATTTTCAGGGAGGTAGTTCCACAAACTAATTTTAAATACTTGTCTTTTTGAATTTAAAAAAAATTCTTTTATCATGTTTCTTCCAAAAGGTTATTTCTTTAATTCATGGAACAATTATCCACCAGTGCATGAACAAGTTATTGAATCACCTTGTTCTATAGAGAATAATGTTTTCTTCATGGCTAAATAAATTTGGGGATCTTGAATCCAAATCAAAACAGAGTATGAATTCAAGGATCTCATTGAAAACATTAAAGAGAACCTCGAATACCCAGTGTTGGAGGGTTTGGCAAGAGAATTAATTGAACTTCAAGAGTATTTTACAGAATTTTATCAAGAAATGGTAAATGTAAAACACCAAGAAGAAGAAGTTCACAAGGATATTGAATCCTAATTTAAATGATTTAGTCAAATAGTTCAAAACCTAGAGACCTCAATATAGTGGATAGCGGTATAAGTACATGCATCCCAGGATCAACAACTAGAGCCAGAACAAGAACCAGAACCAGAATAATTGATGGAAGAAGTAGCCCCACAAATCCTTCAGGTTGAATAACCCTTAGAGGCCTTGATGAAATTAAAATAAGATCCATTGAGTCCATCTCAATCAATGTTAGAAAATATTGATGAAAAATATTTAGAAATTTAAATACATATGGGAGATAAAAAAGATCTGGATAACTTCTAGAATAGGTGTGAGGAACTTCTTGAGCAAACTATTAATTATAATGCAGTTGATTCAACAATATTGAAGGAAGAAACCAACCAACCTGTGGAATTTGAAGAGAAGATAGAGGAGTCTGACTGCCTACCTTTATCTAGGGAAATTCAACTCCAAGAAGCACCTCCCATTGGAGAAGCAATTGAAGCCAATCAAGATTAGGGAGTTAATCTTTTCATAAACTCATTATCTTTTGATTTTGTTGAAACTGAATTGAGTATTACCACCCCTTCTTTTAATTTTTCAGATTCATCCAACACATGTATTTCTTTGGAGGAAGATGATGAAAATTGAAATTCATCCATGGAGGAACATCCAGAGCTCCCCAAACCTGTTGAACATTTAATGGAGGGAGTACAAGAGACGATCAAAGTGGATTTTATAGTGGAAAATGAGACACAAGATACTTAATCTTAAAGGGAATAATTTGATATTGATTCTTCATTCTTTAATTTATTTCAAATAGAATTAAACTCTGACATTCCCTTTGATTTTTCCATAGATGTATCATACCTTCAGCAACCACTGGAGAATAAATAAGATGTTGTTCATGATGAACCCATGAAAGAGGAGGACTCATTTATTGTCCTAACCCCACCATGCATGTTGTATCTCATTATAGTAGGGGTGGAATTGGTATGCTACATCAATGGAGTCCTCAATAAGAAGGAATAAGTGCATGCTGGGAAGAAGCATTTTTTTGTTACTCTTAAGATTAAACTCGAGAATGAATCAATTTAAAAAGAATCAAGGAAGAAAATACAGGATGGAAGGTTCTTAGATGTCGAGCTGTTCGAAAGAGAAAAATGTGGTTGTTATGTTTTAGGAAATAGTTTTGAAAGATCAAAGACCTTCTAACATAGAAAATAGTGGAATTGATTGTGAGGCCATGTCATCAAATGATGAAAACAAAGGGGACCAAAATAAAGGCAGGTAGAATGTGGGTGATGTGGAAAATCACCTGAAGTGCTGAAAAAGAAACCACCAATTATATCTAAAATAATAAAAGAAGACTATCCTCGGTTCTCCAAAAATAAAAGGCATTCAAACTACTATCCCACAGAAGAATGAATGAGGATAAATAGAAGTGAGAAGAAATTTACTCTCATGAAGTGACAGTTTTCTGGATATATAGGTCATACCATGACTTATTTCAAATAGGTAAGGAGATATTTGAATGTATAAGAGATGGGAGTTCAAAAAAGGAGAACAAATCCATATTCCAATTCTTATAGAAGAATCAATTTCTATGTATATTCTTATCATTGTTCTAACATTGGCCAAAAAACTATTTATTGCAGGCAATAGAGTAAAATAGACACCTCAAATAGATGTTAGAGAAAAATAAATGTTTATCAACAAGACTATCTTTCTCTTGAGAATAGGTTTTCCCCCTTGGATGAAGATCTTTTGTATGAAAAACCCATGTACACATAAGAGAGAGTTGTCATGCCATAAATTTCTTACACTCATCAAAGTAACTCATGGATGAAAATGAAAAAAATTGAAAAATATAATCTTAAAGAATTATCCCTAAAGGCTACAAGGAATAACAATACTTGGATTCTTGATAGTAGATGTTCATCCCACATGACGGGAAATGTAGACCTATTAACGAATATCAAGAGAATGTTCGATCGAATAGTGTGGTTAAGTAACAATGGTGCATTGAAGATAAAATGCCATGGAAGTATAGAGTTATCTTGTGGAGGGAAAAATAAAACCAAAGTTCTTGATATGGATGTTCTATTTCATAATATTTTATGTGTGTCTCAGCTCTATGAATTCGGACTAATAGTCACTTTCAATCAAAAAGGTTCCTCTATAAAGGGAAAGACATGAAATTAAATTATGAAAAGATATAGAATAGAAGGAAACTTGTATCTTGTAGATAGTAAAGAAAACATTTGTTTCCAGACTGTTGAAGAAGAAAATAATGTGTGGTATCAAAATCTGGGGTACATCTACAACAAAAAATAGAGAAAATATCAGAACTGAATAATGTCATGGTTGTTCCAAACCTAAATAAATAACATGAAAAGTTTTATGATACTTTCATTCTTGGGAAGTTGGTTGGTAGTTCAAATCACCCAAATAAGAATAGGGAATCTCATCTTCTTTATCACATTCATACAGACATATCTGTCCCAATAAATGTTATTGTAACTCATGGGGAAAGTACTTAATCTATTTCATATATGATTACATTACAATATCATGATAAATAGTTCTACATTAGAAAAGAAAATTACTTGAAATCATGAAACAATATCATCATATCAATTAGAATGATACTGGATGAACAATAAAAGAGTTGCGATATGAAAATAGAGGGAAATAAATTTCCATTTAATTTTAAATCAATCTAGAGATTCATGGGATACAACATGAGGTAGTTGTAGTGAGAACTGCCAAAAAATGGTGTTTCAAATGTAGTAATCGACCAGTGAACAACATGGAACAACCTAGGCCGATTTAGAGTCGTATTCCACTACATTAATAGAAAGAGGATGTTCATGTAGTAGTGTATATTCAAAATCGAACTGGGCTTTATATGGTTGAGATAAATAAAATATATGGATTGTTTCATGGAAGGAAGACCTCTTTGAAATAATTTCATGTTTTTTGATGTAAATGCTTCATCAAAAACACAGATTGAAATCATGGTAAGTATGGAGGCAATGAAGATGAAACAATTATACTTGGATACTCAATGAACAACAAAGCCTACAAGTGTTTCAACAAAAGAAAAGGATGGATTATGGAACGAAATGATGTAAATATCATTGAATAGAAAACCATAAATGCTTCTAGGATTACATATGCAATGTGATAAAAGTGAGGAATAAAGTGAACATAGAGTAAATATGAATACATAAATAGATGATGTTGTAAAAAACACTAAGGAGTAATAACATGATGTTGAATCAGAGGAAAAATTTGAAGAGGAAACCTTTGCAAGAGAGAATGAAACATAACCTCACAAGAGAAATCGAAGAGCTGAGATTGATCCATCAAACATAATTGGAAAACGACTGCACCTATACAACCAATGATGATGAGGAATAACACAGAATCTATATTTCTATCCGTTGTGAAGCCATCCTCATTTGGTGAAGCTGAAAAGGATGAATCTTGTATGAAATCCATGATTGAAGATTTAGATCATATTAAAAAGAATCATACATGGGATATTGTCAAGATAGCATATGGTCACAATGTGATAGGTAAAAAAATATCTTCAAGAACAAGTTTTATGGGCATGGAAGTGTTATTAAAAATAAGGCACACGAGGCATGTAATGTTACTCCAGGATTGAATCTGTTGATGTAGAAGAAACCTTTGCTACAGTGGATTGACATGATTCAATCAGGCATTTACTTTCCATTAAACTCCAAAGAGGATATAGAGTATATCAAATAGAAGTCAAAACAACATTCTTAAATGGTGTACTTTAAGAAAAAGTCTACATTGAACAACCAATGGGTTTTCATCTTGGAAATGATGAAACAAAGGATTTCAAACTAAATAATGCACTCTTTGGATTGAAACAGGCACCACGAGCACTGTACTATCCGGTGTATTAATATATCAGGAAGCTGGAATTCAAAAGAGGAGGAGTAAATCACTACCTATATGTGAAGAATTATCCAAAATATTAGTTCATTATTCTATTATATGTTCCTGACATTATATTAGGTGGGAGAAGGCCGAAATCAGCAGATGAATTTTTCAATCACATGAAATTTGAATTTGAAATATCTATGATTGGGGAGATCAAATATTTCATGAGACTGCAGATGATTCAAAATAAGGATTACATGTTCATTTCTCTGGAAAATTATGCAAGAGTTTACTGAAGAAATTTAATATTCATGACTCGAAACCAATTTCAACTCTGATTTCCTTTGGAACCAAACATTGAATGTATGAGGATGGGATCTCTATAGATCCCACAATGTATAGAAAGATCATTGGGTGGTTATTATACCAAGCATTATCATGACTAGAAATTTCCATTTAAAATTGATTAACGACATGCTTTTAGAGTACTACAAAGGAGTAACATATGGAGGAAGTAAAAAAAGAATCATTAGGTAGATTCAAGGTACTCATAATTTAGGGATATACATTGTTGTAGGAAGATACAGTAAATTTTCAGCATTTTCTGATGCTAATTGGTCTGGAGATGTATTGTACAGATAGTCCACCAGTGGTGGAACATTCACTGTTTGGTAGAAATGTGTAGGATGTTTGAGAAAGAAACAAGAAAGTACTTCTATTAGTACTGCTGACGTTGATTTTATGTCTTCTACAATGACATGCACTCAACTATTGTGGATGAAGAAGCAACTGATATAAATTGGTGATGAGGTGAAACAACCAATGGTGATTAAATGTGATAGAAAGAGAGAAATTTGTTATACGAAGAATCCAATTCTGCATTCTCGTACAAACCATATTGAAATAAGATATCTATTTAGCAAGACAAAAGTTGAGCGAGGAGTGATTAGAATGGATCTTCTATGAATTCATGTGAAATTGGATGATATCTTGACCAATCCACTATCAGCGGCTATGTTTGAAAAACATCGTTTGAACCTCACTGTTCAGCCACCTCCTAGGGCATAAAGAGGTTATGAAATTCCCCACACCCTAGTTTTTTTTAACAATTTTAATCAGTTTAGTGGAATTTTTTAGGTTCATGGGGGAGTAATGAACCATTGGGAGTTTGTTATAATATCTTTAGTGGATGATTATCGGTCTATGGGTTTGTTTCCAAGGGGGGTGATATGGATAAATTCAATGATAATTAGAGTGGGAAGATTAGTGTAGCGACTCTGGTTAGAGTAGGAAGATTAGTGTGGTGACTCATGATGAGAAATGGGAAAAATGAAATGTCTTCCCTCTTTTTTTATACCCCGATCATTGATCATGTATACATAGAGTGTTGGCTAAGTTGATTATTGCATTTTAGGTTTACGTGTGGTTTTTTTTCTATAGAATTTATCTGGAGATTTCCAACAAACCCAGAGGGGGATATTGTTGGCACCAATGTAGTTCATTACTTAAGGAAATGGATTTTGGATTGTGTTTATTGTCAATCTACTTTGGGTTGATCATGGTTTTTGTTTTTCATTGTCATCCCATTCATAGAAGATCTTGGAGATTACAAGGAAAGAGGTCATATAGTTTGATCTGAAAGCTGTATTGAAGGATGGTACATGAATGATTAGATGTGTGCATGAAAGATTATTTTTTGTGCACTAGATTGATGGTATTTTTTGGAACATGCGTGCAAGACATGTTTTGGGATCTGAACGTCGAAACATGTAAAAGCCACGGAGTACACATATGATGATGTTACACAAAAGGGTTTTCACACCCAATGCGACGTCAAAAGGGGTTTTATGTGCTCAACATGAAACATATGTTCACCAATGAAAATGAATTAGGATCTTGAGTGTATTTCATCAAGGGCCTATAAATATATGGCTACCCCCAAGGAAGACATACAAATTTTTCATTGAAAATTGGGTAGCTCAGCTGCGCGAAATATATGCGTGAAAAAGATGTGAAGAGAGTAAATCATGACCACAAGGTGTTCCTTTAGACTGAGAATACCATGTGAACTCTTTGGGGTAGTTGTGTGAAAGATAAGGTTTTCATGGAAAGTATGTGTTGGGTGAAATTCATCTTTCACAAAAAATCCCAAATCATTCATGCATGTTTGGGTGTTGTGCTCAAGTGTGGTGGTATGCTTATAACATGATTTTGATTATCTAGTTCAGTGATTCAATGATTTAATGTGAATCATTTTAATACATTGATGCATGAAGTGTCTCAGGTTGAACAGAGTCAAAGACGTCAATGAAAATCTATTGAGGATACCTTCATGTTGATAAACTGAGTTTGACTTCTCTCAAGGTAGTGAGCAAGGGGGAGTTGATGAAAGTCATCAAATGTATGAATTGAGTGTTCCCTAATCCTTTTTAATAGAATTGTTCATGGAACAGAGTGTGTTTGATAGAAACTTTTCATCCATAAACTGGTGATGTTTAGTTTATTTTGGTATGACCAAAACACTGGTGGCGTATGCTACTTGGACGTAGCCCTTTACGGTGAACCAAGTAAAAGTGTTGTTTCAACTCACTAAATTCATTTTTTTGAGAGATTTATAAATTTCCATCCAATGTGGGAACAATATCCACCACTTTAAAAAGAATAAGTTGAAACCCAGATTCAACCCTCACCTCTCAGGGTGTTCTAGGGTCCTTCAATATTTTTCATTCGACCCATTGTTAACATATTCTAACCATAAATTCAGTATGAACTATTTGAATCATAAGGGATTTAAATTACATATCAGTTAAATATTTTATCAAAAAATAGAATGAAATGATATTCAAGGCTTTTTATAAATATATTATTCCTTTTAAATGTATTTTTGGGCTTTAAATTACTGAATTAAATATTATTGAACATTAAATATAAATAATGATATTTTTTTGAAAAAATTCATTTAAATGGATTATAAAGTCAGGAATATAGAAATTAATTTCATATATAATCCGATAAATAGTACCATATACATTATATTCCTTCAAAAAATTTGTTTTCTTCTATAACTCACCCAAACAATAATACTTTTTGTGTTTCTAAAAAATTTTACATTACTTTTCTATTGTTTTCAAAAAAACTATGTTAGTGTTGTGTAAGTATTTAAGGAAATAATTTCAAAACATAAAATTATTAATAATTTACCATGATAAAAAATTATTCATATTATAAATATGAATTTATAACTTAATGTATGTTAATGTTAGAATTATATAAATAATTCTAAGATTTTATATTCAAGAGAGTGATATTTTTGGAATTTTATTTAATTTAAATATAATATAATATTCATGATCAATGATAAATAGAACCAAAATGCCATGAAAGATAAATTTGGATTCCAATATTTGAATATATTCTATAAAATTAAATAAATTAACGTTTTGGGTGGATTTTGAGTCGTTATACTAAGTATTTAACCACGTTTTTCACATTTTCCCTTATTGAAGTGAAAAATATTACACATGGTTACTCTCAACAATGACCCAAAAATAAAATGACCCCATTCAAAAAAATTGAATCATAAATAAAAATATGGAATTAATTTATTATAAATAAATAGTTACATGTAGGAAAAAATAATTTAAGATAAAATACAAAACACAATGATATAATGATTTTTTAGAGAAATGGATTTTAATTATAAATTTTTTTATAAAATTCAACAATAATATTCATTCCAATGAAAATAAATAGATTATTAATAATATAAGATAAAAAAATTTAATTTGAAACCGTTTAAAAAAATATCTTTGTAAATTATTGGAAAATAATGTTTTTAACCAAAATCAATATTCATCACTATTTAATTGAAAATTATAATTTTCATAAAAATCCTGATTTTTCAAACTGAGAAAATTAATGTATGTTTAGTTAAAAAAAATTTATTATAAGTTTATATCATTTATAATAAATTTTTAATTTAATATAAATATTTGATCATAAAAATAAATAAATAAAATATTTGAGGAAAAATAATTTATTAAAAATTACATTACTAAAAACTAAATTCTTATTTCCAAACTATATATCAAAACATTATGGTATATATTTCTTAATTTGGTTTCTTATATAAACCCCTTTAAAATCAATAACTATGTTACAATAGTCTTAAATTTATATTATTTCATTGTTTGTTAAGTCTCGATGTTTCATTTTGTATATGTTTTCGAACATAGTTTTCTTTTAAAATATAATGGTTTCATATTCTCCCCTCATTTAATAAATTTCACACAAAAAATATTATATAATTTATAAATGGGTTAAATATCTAAAAATAAATTTATTAAAACACAACTATGTATATAGGTATAATAGAAACATCATTTAGAAGTGAGAGTGGGAAGGATAAGCATCACATTAAATAACACATAATTTTGTTCCCATATAACGAGATCATTGGTGGTAAATCAACATATAGACATTGAAGAAAAAACATCCATCAATGGAATATTATTTATTGGAAATAAACATAGTAATGATAAGAATAATGAACACAAAACCATAAATCATAGATGGGTGAAAAACCCATCAATTCATTACAAATGAATGTAAAAGGAATAAATTTTATATTGAGATAATTTCCCAAAATATAAGGGATTATATTCCTTTCTTGATATAGAACATGATAAAATTGACATACTTAATTTACTACTATTTTATAATAAAAAATAATCATTTGGTTGTTCATTGATGAATTTCACATTTATTCTTTATTCTATGAAATGAATATCCCAGATGAATTTTTATACCAGAACCACTAAAATTAACATATAATGGAGTGGATAATTAACAAAGTTATAAAAACATATTCCCCTTGACTTTAAATATTAACAAAAAATTATTACCACAATATAATGTATAAAATATAATATGTGAAATAATACATTTAACTCTAAAATTTAAATAATAATACCACATGTTTATGTTTTATTAACAGCATCATTAAAGAATGGTTCAACCTCATAAGTGATATCATATCATTCCACTTACATCTCCAAATACATAATTTCATTATTCAAAAAAAAATTAGAATATTATATAACATGTTAATCCTAGTGGATACATATACCTCAAAATAAATAATAAACTCCTCAAATATCCTAAAATAAAATAAGAAAAATATCTATTATTATTATAAAAGGATCTTAACTAAAATACCAGGAAGCAAATTTCTATACTAAACCGAATGTTAATATTTATCTTGAATTAAAAAATATCCAAAAAATAATATTTTATATGAATAAAATTTTAACCATTATGAGTTTATATATATATATATCACTATGAAATAGACCATAATTAACTTACAATCAAATCATATAACAACTAAAAGGGTTATATAAAAATAAATAGTGTATTGTTTCAATATTCTATTAAACCCATTAAATTACCTCCAAATACCATAATATAAAACCTCAATAGGGGTATATATGAATCTGAACTCTTAATCATCTTTAAACTTATGAAACTATTATTGTATCCATTAAACATAAGTTAAAACCACATGAAAACATATTTTTTTCATAACATTAACATAATCCTTATTCCACAAATAAAATCACAAACAATTGAATATATTCTATAAATCATAAAATGTAATAATAATCATCATAATTGACCTAAATAACTATTTAATAAAATAAATAACTATTTTTAAAGTCAAAAATAATATCCCATTATGTTTATAAATATCAATAATTTTTTTACCAACTATACATCTTTACCTTACTAAAAAACAAATTTTTATCGGTTTTATTCAACAATTTTTTTTTAAAAATCATTAATAAAAACTATTTTCTAAAAAATTGATGTTTTATGACTCTTATATCTATAATATCATTGATATAATAATTATATTACATAATTATTCAAATCTGAATACACAGATACGTCAATACTTACACCTTAACTATTAGCATAACATTGGTCCTTCCATGTTCTATAAGATAACCCTTGTATTTAATAATTCTCTCAGATAATTACTATATTGAAAACATGTATGAAATTGAACTATATAAGGAATCATAGGTTGAAATTAATTTCCATCTATTGAAAAATTCATTTTTCCTCAATATTTATATTTGTTACACCCTTCTTTTCTACAAAAAGATATCATCTTTTTATTCCATTATGTAATTTGGTTGAGTTCTTATTCATGCATATGTGGAATGTACAAATCAACAACTTTTTTCTTATATGTTATTCATGAAATTACATATTTCTATTTTTTGGTATTTTAGGAAACCTACCCTTGATTAAATTGTTACCCACATAATGAGATAGATGATTCGGAATAAAAAGATTTATTCACTTTCCAGATTCCATTTAAATTGTTTTATCAATAGAAAAATAATTTCATTGTCTATCATATTTTCAATTCACATGATTCCTCATAGTTTCATCCATTGAGTAAAAACAAAAATTACAATGTGATAGATAATATTTACAGTGATGAATATTATAAACATGAATAGTCATTCACATGATATCTAAATCATGAATAAATATTTTCAATCTATGGAAACATTGGTTTAACCTAGGCCATACTTGACAATTATCTTTTTAAATCATTCATAGTGGTTTAAATGGAAAATTTCTCCTTACCAAAAGATATACTACAATAGAGTCATATCCATTGTGTAGTAAGGGAATATTAAACGTGTACTAAAATATTGACCTATATATACTCCAGTAACTCTATTCATAATTATTATCCTTAAGGGCATCTACTTCAAAATAATGTCCACATATCATATATATAAAAATATTTTTTTCTAGGAAAAAAATCCCTCAATTACAAAAAATTAAGAAATTCTGTTATACATATGATTATCCTATGGACTATCACTGAATATATGACATCTTACTATCCAAATGTATATATACCACTCTATTATACCACATAAAACAACAATTAATTTTCTTGTATAAAAATTAAATTTTATTACAAGAATATGTACTATATAAAAATGTGATCATATATAGAACCATAACAGTAATGTTTATTTGGAAACATGGATACCTAAAAAACAAGTTAACAAAATATCTACATAATATTCCTCTAAGTACATTAGAACTATTAAAATTGTTATACATATCATTAATAAATCATTTCTACAAATCATTAGAAAAAGAAAACATGATAAAGAACAATCTCATATTCCTATTATGTGTAAACAAGGGAGATATCAAAGACTATCTAAACATAAAATGATTATAAACAGTACAAGGACATGATTATATCAAATGAAAATAATACCCATAGACTCTTAGATCATAAACAAGAGTCGCGGAATAAATATTGAATATTCCTAAGTCATGATTCATAAAGGGATTAAATATCATGATCCATGAGAACATAACATCTTCATTATATCATGAAGTAAAAAGAGTTGAATAATGTTTGGAATAATAATAATCATAGGAATATTATTTTTGTACTACCCTCTAGGACATTCATAAGTTTTTATGATTTTAATTATGGCCTCTATACCTATTTCAGTCTCAGTATTACCTCTCATGGTCCATATTTTAATTTTTGGATAACCTCTCATATACCTTATTCTTTCACAAATAGGATTTAACATTTGGTTACCTTGATTAGTTCTATTTATCCCTCTATTCGAGTTCCTCTATTTTGAATTGAGTTTGAGATGTTGTTTTATGGATTTTCTTCAGGATACAAGAGATTTACATGCCTTGTAACACGGCCACATGATGTGTAATGGTTGTTGGGTGCAAGTTAGGTGAATGGATCATGCTGAGAAAAGTAACACGACATGATGAGTTTTCACACATGGTGAATTAATTAAAGATCGTATTTTAATCTAAGGTGATGAGTTTTTCAGCGTATTAGGTCATCATGGATTTAATTACATGTAAAGGTATTATATGTTGTTTAATTACATGGGAAGGGATTTTTATGCCACTGTATAGGGTTTGAGTGACCATTTGGTTTCTAGTTATCCCTTTCTTCTGACAGAATATTCCTCGTTAATGATTTTTTAATCTTGTGTTACTTCAGGATTGGTGATTTATGAATTTGATATTTGTTGTGGTTGATTTACATCTCTCTGAGTGAGTGACCATTATACCTCGTTCTTTTCATTGACCGTGGAATCACCCATCGGTACATTTATCAGATTTATTGGTCAAAGATTGGGTTTGTACTTGTCTTCTTTTATAACGTTTATGTCAACTCATTACAGAGGTTGTTCCATTTTTTTTGTGCTATGGAAGGTGTTAATTCTTGAGGATTAAAATATTTCATGTTCTCTCCTGACCGTATTGTTCAATTGGGTCAATTTTGAGAGGTATGGATTGGGTTTTAGGTCCTTCTCTAACATTATTGGGTATTCATTATTGGTGGATCTCATTGGGTTTGTGTGCGACAAATGTTTCAAGGTAAGTGATTCTGTCTCTAGCCTATGTAGATCCACCATATTGTTCCTATTTTATAAATGTATTTATACATTCAATTAGAATGATTTTTTTCAATGTATTGAAAATAGTCTTCAAAGAAAAATGGGTTTTCCTTATTGTAGGAAAATGGAAATAAAAGTCGTATTTTCAAAGAATACAAAAGGATTTGTGTGATGGTTTTGAAATAATTATTTAATAAATGGAATGAATTTTGAATAAAATAATGTTTTTTACCTTGGATACATGAGTGGAAGATTTAGCTTTTGACAATCATCCATATTTTTGGGATTTATTCGGTTGTTAGTTTATTAGGGTTTATTTTATTTCTTAGTCCCATAGTTCTAGGGAAATAATATTGATAATGAATGTGGGCTTTTACCCATGGGGTATTCTGCTACTTTATAGGCCCATGTTCTAGGAACATGATTGTATAATTGATTCATTGTGGTATGACTATTCTTCTAGTCTGACCAATAGTGATCCAAAATGTTGATACTTTGGCATTTATTTTTTGTTTCCTATCATCATTGTTTTTTACTTGAAATGATTGTCTATGCTTATGGATGATAATATCTAAATTGTGATTATAAATTTATATACCTACTTTTGTTTTAGAAATGTGAAAAGGGGGAATGATTACCATGTTTTCTATTAAATATCATTACTTATTATCATGCCGTCTTTTACTTAAAATGAGAACACCTGAATTGGTATACAATTACTTGTTATAGAATACCTTAGTAGGATCCTATTGATCTAATTAGATCATACCCTATACACCCATTTGATGGTTCATAGACCTTTGTATGACTTCCAATGATGGGAAAGGTAAGGGGATATAGTGTGGTGGCGATGCATAATTATAGCTTAGTTGGGTAGCCGGTGGTGATATGGTGGGAGATCATCATTGCTATTATATGGTGTAGCTATTTGGTATTGGTCATTTTCAGTATTAATTTCTCCTTTGATATTTTCAGAAATTTACAGTTATTTTTTCTTGAGTTTTCAAAAATTTATGGAATATATTTATTATCTTTATGCTATTACTACATGTTTTATCGATATATACCTGATGTGTTTGTTCAAGTTGGGAGAAATATTTCACTTTGGATTGTTTTTTTATTCTTAGGTGTTTGATGCCAGGATATGGGGATTGGGAACACTATTCTAGTATGTGATGGATTCGGTTGTGTTCCAGTATTGAGGGTAACTCAGGTCGATTCATCATAAAATGGTATTAGAGGAAGTCTATCCCCAAGAGTCCTTGATTTTACAAAAACATCTATTAGAAACAAGATATGCTTTTTGGGACATCAGATTCATGTTGTGATGAGTGTCTAGATATCTCTTTTTTGCGATGAGACAGATAATTACATGTAAAGTTGGGATGTGTGTTTCTATAGTTGGGTTTTTTTAATCTCAGTTTTTTAATTGGTTTTCTAGTTTGATATATTATTTAATATGTTGTCTGATCATTCATTCTATTTTAGTGTGTAATAGTATGACTCAGATACTTCTTCCAGGAGTTCCTCAATAGGGTAATGTTGTTGCTCCTAAAGGGAATCCACATAAATATCAAAATCTCATCTAGCTTTTAGTATGTTATGTTGTTTTTGTTGATTAGAATGTACAACAAGTTCAACCCGCAATTTATAAGGTTTATCTTGGATTTATATGAGATGGAGAGAGTTTGACCTTGGAAATTCTTGTGTGAGAATCCACCATTCATTAATGGAATGAATGATCCTAAAGTGGTAGAAAAATGGCATGATAGGATCAATAGAATATTTGAATTCATAGAGAAAACTAAGAACATCATGGTGAAATGAGCGGTGTTCATACTTGAGGGTTTTGGTATGTGATGGAAGGATTCCATAGTATAGGAAGATAAACAAATGGACATGGATTTGAATTATTTAAAAACATCATTATTCAACAGGTTTTTTCCAAATTCATTGATGTATGAAATGTATCTGGAGTTCTTGTCATTACATTAGAGAGAGTGTTTTGTGTCAGCGTACACCAACCAGATTGCTTAACATTCCAATTTTGAATTAGATTGGGTAAAGAGTGATCAGTTTATGTCTCAAAATCCCCTAAAGGGATTTTGACTAGATATAAAATCATAGTTATTTATCTTAAATCTTTCTACCTATGTGAATATGGTAGATATAGTTATGGTGGAAGAGATATATATGGAAATCAATGTGGGTTATTCCACCTCTTCTATTCCATCTAGTGACATCCTCAGTGGTGCACATGGGAATGCGTGAAAGTGGAATGATCATTGTAGAAGTGGTGGAAGTGGGTGTCAACAATGCTCCTCCTCCACAATGTCTTCTACAACTATAAATGGTCCTCTATATTTTTGTCAATGTATGAAGGTTTAATAAATAATAAGGTTTGATAAACAATAAGGTTTGATAAACAACTAGAAATTGACCTCTGATGTTACAAAATTTCATGCAGCAGATGAGTTTCTAGCAGAGGTTCGTGTAGGTCCAAAAAATGCAAGAGGTACTATCTTTATTGAATCTCCCATAGAAATTTTATTATTTGATACAATTGACTCCCACTAATTTACATCTGGAAATTTGATATATATTCTTAAACCTCCAATGAAACTTATTTAATTTTTAATTGACTTAGTGATTCCTCTTGGTAATAGGAAAAATTAGGGATGTTAGATTCCTTCTTGTTTGTTAATGATTTGTTCTATAGAGTTGGTCTGAGATTTTAACATTGTCGATCTAGATTTATTTAAATTAATCTTTGGAATAGATTGGCTAGTCAATAATTTATTTTATGTCTCTTTTTATCATTGGATAGTTTATTCTCTTACTATTGATGGGAGATCTGATGTGTTTTAAATAGAGTGGGACCCAATTTCTGGTGGTGCAGGACCTTCCCACCCCTAGAGCATATGAGTTTGTTGTCTAATTTTGCGATTTGTCTAGATGATGTTTCTATTATTGTTGATCTTCTCATAATTGTTCAAGAATTTTCTGTTGTTTTACTATTTGTTTTATCCATTCTCATATTAGAGAGTGTGGTAGGGTTTATGATTGACCCGGTGACAGGAACACAGTCAATATCAATACCTTCATATCATATAGAAGCAACCAAGATTAAAGATATTTGGAATCAATTAGATCAACTTTTGTAAAAAGTAATCATTATCCCTAGTTTTTCACCTCTGTAAACCGTTTTTCCTGTTTTGTAAGAAGGAAGATGGTTCTCATTGATTGTTTGTGGAATATCCGAAGTTGAACTTAGTAATAGTTAAAAAGGTATCATTTTAATAATGTGGATGATATTTTTGATCTTTTATTGTGGGGGAGTGCTTGAAAAAGATTAATCTGTTGTCAGGTTATCATCAGGATAAATTTTATTAGTCTAATATAGAAAATATTTATTTTAGGACCAGGTATGGACATTATGAATATATTGTTATTTCATTTTTTCATACTAATACTCATGATGTTTTTATGGATTTTATGAATTAGATATTATATCAACATTATGACACTTTTATGGTATTGTTCATGGATTATATTTTGTTATACACGAAAGTCAAGAATGATCATGAGCACCATCTATGCTTAGTTTTGAATATTCTGAGAAGTCACTATTTTTATGGAAAGGTTTCAATATATTGTTTCTATATTCACGAAGTGATGTTATTAGGACAAATAATTTTTGTACATGGAATATCAATTGATCTTGAAAAGGTGAAGGCTACCTTTTTAGGGAACAGACTATAGAATGTATTTAATATATATTAATTCCTTGATATTCTTGGATAATACCAATAGTTTATTAATGATTTATCTAAGATCGTGTAACATTTGACTACACTTACCAAGAAAGCATATAAATTCACATTGGATATGATTTGTCAGTAGTTATTCGTTAAACTAAAATTACTATGGACATTGGGTCCAATTATGGTCTCACTTGAATTTGGTAATAGGAATGTGGTGCTCTGTGATACTTCTAGTTCAGGTTTAGGATGCATGCTTCTCCAAGATGATGATGTGGTAGCTTATAAATCTCATTGTATTTGGCCACATGAGAAAAAAATAAACCACTAACAATTTAGATATTGTGGAAATTATACATTTTCATAAATTTTGGCTACACATAGTATTAGGTAAATGTTCCCAATCATTTCTAATCATATGAGCTTGAGTTATATAATTTATCAGAAATACTTGAATCTCAGCTATATATGATGGGTATAATACCTTCATACATTTGAAAATTAGATTAATTAAAGCACTAGGGAAGGAAATGTCATTGAAAATTCTACTAGTAAGAATGCACTATCATAGGGAATTCTATAATTAAAGGGGGAGTTGAAGAATATGAGGATTTTACTCAACTGCATCTACATGCTCATGAAAATGATTCAGGTATGGTTCTGGACAATGTTATGTTATCATCATGTATCATCGAGTTTAAATAGAATATTCAGTATTAGAATTATGAGTTTAGTGATATTAAAGAAGGACTTTATGGAAGTTTGACTATTTCTGGTTGGTCTCTCTATTTTGCTGGTATACTCCACTTTGCAATGTATGTTTTCATCTATACTTATGTGTGTAGTTTAGTCTAATTTAATTATCACATATCATCATGGAACATTCATGCATGGTATAAGAAGATCTATTATTAAATGGTATGATGATTTTGATGGCTGAGTATGAAGTGTGACAATGTAGATTACGGGTCTCATTATCACACATACTAATGAATAAAGGTAGAGCACTTGAAACCCTAAGGATTTTTTCAGACTCTTCTGGTGCTATTTTGGAAATGGTATGAGGTATCCATGTATTTTGTAGTTATATTACCATATACTCCCTAGGTAATAAATTCTATCTTGGTAGTTTTTGATCGGTTGATGAAATAGTCTCATTTCATTCCCAACAAATATACCACAAAGGTTGAAGGATTGGGTTAGATGTATATAAATAAGATTGTGAGATTACATGGGATCTGGTCTACCATTTATTTGCATAGGGATCCATGGATTAACTCAAGGTTCTCAAGGAGTGTCTATGTGGTGATGAGAACTCAATTAATATTGAGAACAACTTATCATCCACCGAAATATGGTTAGATGGATCATGTGATTCAGATCCTGAATGATATGATTCCCGCATGTGTCTTGGTTTTCTTGGATCATGGGATAGCCATATGGGACTAGTTTATTTTTAGTAAAAATAGTTAACAATCATTGATCAAAATGGAACCCTTTGAGGCATGTTATGGTTACCTTTGAAAATAACCTCTCATTTGGGATAAGGTGGGTGAAGTATATTTGTTTTGAACATGTCTCATCCCAATGACGTCATCAATGATTTAGGATGTACATCAACATCTTTTTACAGGTCATAGTTGAAAAAAATTGTGTGTTGATCAATGATGCCATCCTTTTTAGGTTTCCCTTGGTGAATGGGTTTTCTTGATAGTTTCTCCTCTGTTGGGTCACTGTCAGTTTAAAAAATAAGGAATGCAGACTTTGAGATATGTTGGAGCATTTGAGGTTACTGATCAAATCAGATAGGTTGCTTATCGATGAGTATTTTTGGTTTAGTTGATAGGTATTCATGATGCCTTCCACATATCTCAGTTCAGGATCTATCATCTTTATCCTACTCACAATCTAAGTTTTGAAGAAATTTATTTATAGCCAAATGATTTAGTTATAGGGAAACTATTTGATATAGTTGACTCTCAAGTGAAAGTATACCTAAATCTTTTCGAAACAAGACGTAACGAGTTATCACTGGTTGTGAGTTGATTAATGATATGATTTTAATTTGAGGCATCATTTTTTCATCATATTTGGTCATCTTGGATTTCATGATGTGTAAAGGTATTATAAATCGTGTAATTCCCTATGAATGTATTTTTAGAGAATTTTATGGGTTTTGAGTGCCGATTAGGCATTGTTTCTCAAATTCTCTTGATCAGTGGTTTTTATCTGATTACTTTTGGAGCCTTCATTACATATAGTACGAACCACTCATTCTTTGATCTTTCATTCAATTTTGGTGAATCTCTATTGTTGAGTGACCTTTCTACTTATTCATTTCAATTGATTGCGGTAGTACTAATCAATTTTTTATCATATTAATTAGCCTAAAATGGTGTTTCCTCTTATCCTTGTCCATGTCTATTTTTAGATCTAATTGTTGACATTATTACATTGTTAGTTATGTTGTGATGGGTGTTCGTTCTTGAGGTATGTGTTATTTCTTATTTTCCACAAACACTATTTTTCAATTGGATCAATTTTGAGATTTTTGGATCGAGATCTAGAGACATTGTTGATGCTATTGGATTTTCATTTTTTTCAATCCCATTATGGGTGCGTGTGACCCGAGTTTCAAGGTAGGTGGTTCTATCTATATCCAATATTTATTACCCAAATTTTCTTTATTTTATAAAATGATATATACATATAATTGTAATGAGTGTTTTTTGTGTGTTGAAAAATGTTTTTCATGAAAAATGGTTTTTCCCTTGTTGTTCGTAAATGGAATGAAAAAGGGAATCTTAAAAGAATTGAAATGAATTTTTGAAATGTTTTGGACATGGTTTTCAATGAATTGGAATGAATTTTGAAAATTATCACATGGTTTTCCTTGGGTATTTAGGTGGAATGTTTAGCATGAGGCTATCATCCATATTTTTTTTGATTTATCAGAATTTTTTATTACCTATATTTCCTAGGTCCTTTATTCTATGGAACTAATATTGACATTTGTTTGGTGTTTTACTCATGGTGTATTCCTCTACATCCTAGGATTGTGTTCTAGGAACTGAATTGTTCACATGATTGAATGTGGTATGAATAGTCTTCTAGTATGAAATATAGTGATCCATAATGATGATACACATGCTTAAGTTTTTCTCATTTTCAATGTTGTCTAAGCCTTAGTTTGTATGATAATTCCTGTGAATGATGATATGGAAATTGTGCGTTGAAAATTACATACCTGCTTTTGTTTTAAAACTGAAAAAATGGGAATTCCTAACATGTTTTCTATAATAGTTATCTACATCTTATCATTTAATGTTTTATTTGAAATGAGTATATATGAATTTTAATATTGAGATTTGTTATAGAACACCTAGTTGGGATCCTACTAGGCTTGTTATCGGACACCATTTTCACCCCATTTGAAGTTTTTAGAGCTTTGAATGTATTACAATTTAGGAAAATGTAATGAACAGTAGTAAGGTGATGTGATTTTATGTTAGTTGAGTTAGGAATTTGTTGGTGAGATTCTCAGAGTTCAACTTTTCTATCATATGGAGTACTATTTTTATTTTGGTCGTTTGAAGTTGGAATTTTCTCTTAGATGTTATGGCTACATTTATGGTCATTTTTTTAGATATTTTTCTATAGTTAGGGAATATATTTATTAGTTTTACATTATTCTTTCTTGATTCGTTTATATTTATTCTATGAGATTCTTCATGTTTGAATAAATTTTTCCCTTTGGGATTTTTTCTGATTCCCAAGTGCTTGATGCCAACCCATATGGATCGGTTATGCCATCCGAGAATTGGAAAAAATTGGTCAGGTGCCAGGTTTGAGGATAAAATGGGTCAATTCGTCAAATGGGATAACCTCCAATGTATCCTTAAATCTATTAACACTTCTATATTTACACAATTCATTGGATATATATATAATTTAGCGTGGAAACTTCACATTATCAAATCTCCATTCATATGTATGGCACTAGATCATACAAAATTTTATCATAACATAACTCGTTGAAATGAAAATGGGTTTCATCAAAATGTAATAATATTATCCACAAATAATCTATATAATGAATATTGATTGTATGATTGGATCATATCATCATTAAATCCTATCTAACATAAAATTATGTATTTAATGATGAAAAATTTCTTTAAAAGTTATTTGGAATATATCTTAATAAAAATATAATTTTCATTTTTAAATAACATATTAAAATATAAAAAAATCCCAAACTTTTAGGTATTTTTTTCATTGAAATGAAACATATATACTTGTAATAGAATGTTAAAATCATTGAGAGGTCATGAGTGTGATAAATTCTATTCATTTCATGTATATTAAGATACATTTTCCCTTCACATTTATAAAAAATGTCAAAAGTACCTCATTTAAAAAAAATAAAAGTGGATTTTTTTAAAACCATTATTTAATAAATAAATAAAGATTAAAAACTCTATTGAAAAATACTATAAAAATATGATTTTATTAAAAATATAGATGTGGATGAAAACTAGTTTTCAAATAGAGAGAGAAATAGATTCATTTTTGAATAAAAACATTCATTCAGTATGTTGAGTATTTAATGAGATAAAAATGATTAGAAAAAATATATTTTTATTAATTTAACATAGGATTATAAAAATTCCATTATTTACCATTAAATATTAATATAACTTCCTTAAATGTAAATTAAATAATAAAAAATCATTATTAAAATGAAATATAACATAAATCCATTATAACATTGAAAAAATTAAAATTGTAATACCAAGGAAGATAAAATAATTTATCGCTATTAAAATACTCCTAATTTTTTTGATAATTAGCATAAAATACATTCATGGGTATAATATACACTATACTGAATAATCTAATGGGAGATATGGTATATGTTTCCCAAAAAAAAGTTAGAGGAAAACTCTCATACCTCCAGATTTATATGAATCAAATGTGCTCTTAAATAATGTCTAAAAATTTAAAATTTATTTTAATTATATTATCGAGCCATTTATAAACTTATAATATTATATATTATACACATATAAAATATCAACACTCATTTTTTGATAATTATTTATTAAAATTGTCATTTTTGTGCCTCAAGGGTTTCATTTGAAATGATAGTTTCAATTTGGTTATTATTGTCCTTATACAATGATCATTATTTAATGTTTCCAAAAAAGTTATAAATGGATTAAATAAAATAAATATACATATTTATATATATTTATTATAATATATAAAATAAATAGATTGAAAATTTATTTACACTTTACATGGAGATGGTGGGTTGTACGTACACATACACTCTAATTTTACTTTTCAAATGATGGTATGAAAAAAAAGGAAAATAATATATCAAATTTAAATAATAATAATAATTTAATATATATCCTAAATAATTAATATATAGTTATTAACATCCATATAAATAAAAAATGGTAAATGAATCACATCGGTTCGTGGGGGTTGTAGTCCACACATACGCATGAGTGTTGTTATCATTTTCATATTAATAACAACGTAATAAGGTAGATATGATATTATTATTATGGAATGATAATACTATTATAAATATTATCTATAAAAATTTTACCCATCATTATAACTATCGATTAATTATGGTGATATAAAAGGAATTGTATATCTATACGAAATTCATAGTCCACACATACACATGAATGATACATTTACATTCAATTTGATCGTAAATGGGGTGGATAATAGTGGTTTGATGATAAAAATAAAATTATAGTATATTTATTATAAATGATTTACTATTTTACAATGAATACAAAAACTTTATAAGAGGATGAGGAAGAAACAAATTTAATGTGGTTTGGTCAAATGATTACCTTTTTGTAGAACTCAATTAGATCCTTTCTTAAGCACCCATTTAATGGTATTTAATGAAGAGATAAAATAATTTCTAGATATTTATTTTTATATGATTGTTTGATATTATTTTTTGATGCTATACGGATAATTGTGGTGTAGAAAAAACCAATAAGTAGTGTCCTTTTATATGGTGGGGAAATGACACACTTGAAATTACTGAAAATATTTAAATATAATTAATGTCATTTGCAATTATATTGATTCCAATAATCCATTATAATAGTGAAATAGAGTATTTGTTAAAAATATTATCATATATTAAATTTAGATTGGTCATTGTGTCATGTTAAAACATTTATTTTAGTTTGACGCCATCATTTAGTGACTTTAACCATAACATTCATAAAAACTATTGGAATCTCGAAGGGATATGACATACATATAAGATTAAAATTATATAATAAATTAAAAATGGATGATATTTTAGAATAAGAATAAATTTACTTGTCATATTTTACTATTTTAGAATATATAAATATTTTAATAAAATACTATTTTAAATAAAAAATAAATATCATCATTTTTGACACTATTAGTAAAATTTGAATTTAAATACATGATGACTATAATTTAATTTGAATAAAAAACAATAAAAAAATAATATATTATTTTCATCGTTATAATAATTGGGTAACTATTACTCTCAAAAAAACTTATAGAGTCCTTGAATACATTTACATGATTTTTCTACATTTTATACAAGCCCGTTATCGATATTATGTAATAATTTAACGTAGCTATTTTATAATAGAAAATTTAAAATAAAATATTATTATAAATACTTAATTCATATTTTAAAAAATAATACTGATAAAAATTATCCTATTTTTTCTTATTTCAAAATATTAACGATATTAATTTCATGAAAAGAACATTTTGGAATTTTATACACATAAAAAATTAAAAATTTAATTTTTGAGGAAAAATTGATTTTATTGTTCCGTAATTTAGAATAATTTATGCCTTATTTAAATTTTATTCATCCCAATGAAAAAAATATCATGTTTGGGGTTTATTTGAAGATCATATATCATGGTTTTAGCAATTTTTTTTACCATTTTTAACCATAGTGAGGTCACAAATATTAACCATGGTATATATTCATAATGATCAATAAATAAAGGGGACCTATTTAACAAATTAGGAAATCATTTTTTTAAAAGGTAATTTCTAAGAATAAATATCTAGAATCTAATGAAAGTAATATAAGATAACATTGAGTAATGCAACAAAAATAATTTTAAAAAAAAAACTTATTTTCAAGTAAAAAAATGTTTTTATACAAAAGTAAACAATAAAAATTCTTCCAAGTCCTTAATATTTATTAGTCATAATATATTTTTAATCGATTTTGAAGAAGGAACATTTTAAATTCATGTAACAAAAATTTAGTTTTCAATTAAAATCAGTATCTTCACTATTCACTAGAATATCAATCTTTTTAGAATAATCGAACAATTTCCCCTAAACTAATTTTGATATTGTAAATTATGTAATTATATAATTTTTATGATCTTAATTTTTTTAATTTTTTATAATTGTATAATATTTTTATTAAAAAAACCAAATCAATTATAGAAGAAATAATATTTTGATGAATAAAATGACTTCATTGAAAATAATGGGATTTTCCCATAAGAATTTACCATTATATTTATATATATTCAATTATTCTTCAACATTAATTCAAAACAAATAATTAAGTGATTATGTTATAAGGGTAATAAAAAATATTATTTTAGTTCTTTTTAATGTTTGGTGTTGAATGTTGAATACACTATCAGACATGGTGTTTTTAAAAATATTGAGGTGTTACATTATACCCAATTTAAAATGCAGCACCTTTGAAATTTTATCACAATAATAAAATGGTTCAATATAATTTTTTCTAAAAACCCATGAAGTATAGAGGGATAATAATACTTCGTAAAAAATGGGTATGTGTGAAGGATAAAGATTACTATAGATAATGCATATTTAGCCTCCTAGATAAGGATAATATTTGAAGGATGATGAAATATAGGCATCAAGCATAAAAATACAAACCAATGAAAACTGGAGAGTGATGTTGAACATGTTCATGGGATTTATATTTACCACCAAACCATAAATTACCTAGTTTTTAAATGTCAATTAAATAACAAAAAGGAAGGTAAAAGGACAACATTTATATTTCAATATCCTTTTCATAATGTCGAGGGATTATTTTTCTATAAAGATATGGAACACATGATATTATAAATACTGAATTTTATTCAATTTAATAATCAAAATTTTATCCATTGGATGCTGATTTATGAATTTCAACAACTTCAATTATTCCATGAAATGAATATTCAAGATGATTTTTATGCCTATAGAATTAAAAATAATTCTTAACATCTCATATAATTAACTAAATGAAAACATGTTATTCTTCATGTATTTAAATATTTATTGAAACCATAATGGTTACTAAAAGGTAATATATAAACAATCATATGATGGAATAATTAATTAATTTCCAAAATTTACACAGTAATACCAATGGTTCATTTAGACTGATGTCAAAATTAATATATATTAGGTGGTTGGCGGTACAATTACATTAAAGGAACTCACACACCCCACACTAACAAGACAAAAAGGTAGGACATGCCACCCTGAGGGATATCCCACACACCATGCCTTATTTGTTTAGTATACGGACCGAAGGCCCAGTGGGATTGAAACCCATAGCATGGCCAAAAATCCCCAAAACTATATCAAATACCTAGGGTAGTGTCATACCTAAATCATGCATGCCTCTATAAATATATAATTACATTCTTCTCAAATAGTTATTCATCTAAAATAACATATTAAACATGAAGGATATATATTTTTCAACATAAATAAGAAACATCCAAAATATAATTAATAACCATGATAAATAATTATAAAATCATATAATTTTGTTAACCTCACCAAAATATCATTAATAAAATTTATAAATTATCCTAAAAATTAATCCTTAGATTGAACATAAATATCTATAAATATATCTCTATGTCAATAAATTAATTTTCAACCATTATGATTTTCTATATCCAACCATCAAATATATCATTATTAACTTACCATAAAATCATATAATAACATAAACCGTAACTTAAAACTCAAAATATTTATCTTTATAAAATCTTGTAAAAGATTCAAATAACCTCAATATAATATTACTTAAAACCTAAAATGTGCTATCTATGAAAATTAAATTATGATGAACCTAAAAATTATAAATGTATGATGGTATTCATAGCTCTTACGTTAAATTCATATAAAAACAAACATGTATACAAATATTAATTCAATATTTATTTCCCAAATAAAATCATATATTATTTATAATTTTCTTGAAATCTAGAAAATTAAAAGAAATCATTAAGGGTGAACTAACTCAAATTGTTGAAAACCACTAAATAATTTAAATTTCACTAAAACAATTCAATTTACTTTATCAATTTCAATCATCTCTATATTGTGAAAAATCGTGATAACATTACCATTAAATCATTTTTCCTTGTTATCCATCCTGTTTTACATATGATTTCAAATGCTTGCAGAAAAAATGTGGTACAATATAAAATATCAATTTAATTATTTTATCCAGTATATTATTATTATAATAATTCTATAACAATATATTCCTAATCCCAATATGCTTAAACGTATATCCTTTCTCCTCAATGATTTATATTGCAAAATACCTTCCATGGACTAAGAATTAAACTATTGATATATCTATTATATTTGAAATTTTCCATATTCCCCACACATAAGTAATTAAATTATCAACATTACCTTATTATTAAATTCATATTCCACTGTAAAAATTTTCATTTTTAAACAGAAACAATTTTCTTCATTCCATTATTTTATATATAGGAATTATTTTATAATTTCTATGATATGTTTACCAATGATCTTATTCGAAAATACACGGCATATATGAAGTGAAATATTATAACCACCATGGTAATTTTTGAACTATATATTTCTTATAATATGAATGTCATAAATTTCAATCAGGTTTATATTGTTAATCTTATATTGAGATAGATGACTACACATATGAACAAGATGTTTCGTTCCACCAAACATATCATTTAATTTTTCAGGATGTAAATAATTTCATTTTATATGAGATTATGTGTAAAAATTATTCCACTTTGTTCAATCCGTTTAGTAAAACAAAAATATATTGAATGAAAAATGTAGTCCTATTGAATAATCATATAAATAGGAAAAATATTTTATAGGATGTCGACATCATGACACCTTATTTCCCCTCTATGACACCTTAGGTTTAACCTACAAATTACATGGTTATATTCTATTAAAATCCTTTATAATGGATTATATGGAATGTGTGATTTAATGAAAACATATCACTTGATAGTGTCAAAAGAGATTTATTTTAAGGGAAAAGTCACCATTCTCTAAAAAAAGATGATTGAGATATACTCGAAAAACTCTTTTCAGGGTTATTACCCATATATGCATATTTTCCCAAACCATATTCACAAATAGAATTCATAATGGGTAATTTTATAGGAAAAAAATATCCTGACATTACCATAACATATTATATTCTTTAATACGTATGATTTTAACTTAGGGTTCAAAATAATGCTATCTCATTGATGTTTCCAATGGTAACTAGACCATACTCCTTTACAAATTATAGAAAACCCTAATTTTATTATATAAATATTACATCTAATTTGATTATTTTTTGTTAGATGACATTAAAATACTTGAAATAACTATATAAGAATAATGTATTTTAAAAAATTTAAAAAAAAATCATGTTCATAAAAAAATCTACATCACAGTCCACTTAATTATTCACAACTAGGACTGTTCTTTTACAAATTGTATTGTCAACATTTCATCACAACATGGGTAAAATAAAACCTAATAAATGGTGAGTTTTGATGAATAATAAATGTAATCAACAGATATATAATTGATTATTTAAACATAAATTATTTCTAAAGGGTATAATGATGTGACTCTAGCCATTAAAAATAATAACCATTAACTCATAGATCATAAAAATTATTCATGGAATAAATTTTGTCACTTAATTAGTCATGAGTCATAATGGGATCAATGAACATGATCTGTCAGGACATATAATATTCTTAAGATCATGTCATGAAAGAGTGGAAAAAAGTTTTTCATAATCGTAATAATTTAAATAATATTTTTCGGCTACCAACCAAGACATCTATAACTTTTTAGGATTAGACATACCAGTCATTTTCGTACTTAACGATTGGGATAACCTCTATTTTACCCTCTTTAAGATTGATATAACCTCTAATATTCCCTCCTTTACTAGTCAGTGGAAACATCCTTTGTATCCTTTTAAATCATAAGACCTTAATATTTTCCCAATTCATTAGAGGGATACAAAATTCATTTCCCACCTATCAAATTATCATAAATCCATTCATATAAATACATCAAGATCCTAAAAATCAGCATAACAAAAATAGTGGAAGATAAAATGGTTTTCATATATATTTAATCATAACTACCATTAATTATATATAGAAATAAAAATTATTATATCATATGATCATATCTCATGTAAACAGTCAGTGATATATAAAAATGTTGTCAATGTTGAAAAATTCATTTGAATGATCAATGAAATATTTCATTAAAAAATATCATTTTTTTATTTCACATAAAAAATTGAAATTATTAACAAATAATATGGAGGAAATTTTAATCAAAAATATCCTTGGAAAAATTAAAATAAACCTTCAATACATAGACTTTCCATGATGGAAGAAAATTCCATTCATGTCGTGTATGTTATGAAAAATTTTCCATTAACATTTTTGATAATAAAGTCAAAATTACATTGTTCAAAAAATAAAATAATACTTATTTTACAAATTTTTAAAATAGATAATAATTTTTAAAATGAAATTAATCCTTAATATAATAATTTTCATATTTTTTAATAAAACATGAATATAGGAGAAAATTTATTTTTGGCAAAGTGATAAATAATGACAGTTAATCCATAGAAGTATTATTTCTGCCTCTTGAGTATATAAAGGGAAAAAAATAAAAGGATAAAATTTATTATGAAAAAAATAAAGGGGTTGATAATAAAAATTATTTATGGTTAAATTTTCATATAATATGCATTAATTGAAATTCAATAATAAACAATCCTAATTAGAATGTGATTGAAAAATGTATCACTAACATCATTGGTAGAATTCAAATAGAAACCTCAGGGAATATAAAATAGCAAATATATATATATATCAAAATTATTATTATAATAATAATTATAAAATTCATTCATGGGAAGTATATAAAATATAAAAAATAAATAAGTGGATAATATATCATGAGTTTGACCGAAATTAATGTGAAATGAGAAATCTCATACCACAAGTTCCACTTGTTTTTAATGTTATCTAACCTCATATAAAATAAATTTTAATTAATTATAATTTAAATATATATTAATATTAATATATATAATATCATATATAATCAACATATAACATTTTAACACCCTTTTATTAGTAATTTGTCATCAAAATACCTGTTTTTGGGTTTTAAATGATTCAATTTTCCTGGGAATTTCTATTTGGTAGTTCTAATAATAATAATTTAATCAAGGATAAATAATATAAATAATTATATTTTTCTATAAATATAATATATTTTCATTTTCTAGGTCTATATAACCATATATAAATGTTAGAGATTCAAAATTAAATTACATCATCTATGGAGATGGTAGGTGGTACATACACAAGACCAATGTTTTTACAATTCGATGGATGGAACGAAAGAATTGTAAATAATAATTCACATATATAAAATAATTATTATAATATATATTTATATATATATTAAATATATCCTTATAACTATCCAAATAAATATAAAATGTAAAATGAATCACATCACTTTTTGGAGGCGGTAGACCACTTGTACAAACAAGTGACATTTTTGGTTTTTCAACTAATACAAGGGTAATAAGGTAGATATTATAATTAATTATATAAGAATAATAATATTATCAATCTCATATATAACCACTAAATCCATAATAATAACCATTGATTAACTGTGGTGACAGAAAATAAATATTATTACTATGTGGATGTGGTAGTATACATATATGCAAGAACGATACATTAACATCACATTTCATAAAATTAATAGAGGATAATGCGAGTTTCATAATAATACTAAATATTGAATTATTTATTTAAAGAATTTATTATTTATTTATCAATAACATAGATTTAGAATATAAATTGGAAGAAATAAATGGAATGAATTTGTGTAATGCAATTACTTATTCTTCAAAACACCTCCTTTAGATAATTAATTAAGAACCATTGGAATGGTGTTTCAGGAATAAAAGTACATATTTTTTTGATAAGGGTGTAGTAAAGATAATTTTATAGTGTTTTTTTGGTTAGTGGGTAAATGATTGGTAAATAAAAGAGAGAAGTGGTGTTCTCTCAAAAGAGAGGGAAATGAAATACTTGGAATTACATAAAATGTTAAAATATAATTTAATCAAGTTTTAGGTATAGTGAACAAAAAATAAATTAAATGAATGGGATAGATAATATGATATATATATATATATATATATATATATATCATTAAAAAAAATTAGATCAGTTTTTGTGTCATTTAATCATGTATATTTTGGTTTATACCCTTCATTTACTTGTTTTTACCTCAAACATATTTACAACTATTTGAATTTTAAAGAGATATAATATACTAAAAATTTAAAAATTTCATCAAAAATAAAAAATAAATAAAATTTTTTAGAATAATAATAATTATTTTCAACTTCATATTTTATGATTTGTAATTAATTTAATAAATCATAATTAAACATAAAATATAATTAATTTAAAATTTAACACTATTTATTTAATATGAGTTTAAAGACCTGAATATTGTAATTTAATTTCAATATAAAACAATAAAACATTGTGAATTTGTTATATTAATCTATAATATATATGGGTAAATATAAGTCTTCCAATTAACAATAGTTTTAGTGTTTTCAAGAACATTGACATGATTTTTCACCTACTCACTCAAGAAATGTGTCGGCATTATATAAGACATTATGTTAATTATTTAAATGATAAAAATAAAATATAAATTAAAAAGATGAATAATTATTTAATATTCAATATAATAATTTATAAATATTACAATTATTTTTTGAAAAATATATTGATATTAAACTCAAGATGGTGGAATTATGTAATAATCATTAAATAAGAAAATTTAAATCTCATTATCATTGGATTTTGGTACCATAAAGCCATATATTTGTATTTCTGAAAAATATGTAATAATTTATTCCATAAAATGTTATAAAGGAATGTTTTTGGTTTATTTGAAGACCATAATTCATAATTTTAATGGGATTTTACCCATTTTACAATCATAGGGGTGACATATATTTACAATTCTTATGATTTATTATGATAAAAAATAAAAGAGGCCTATTAATATATTTACAACCCATGATTCATAATTTGTAAAATAATTTTAATCATCCGATTTCATATTTCTGTAGAAATTAATTAATGTTGAAATGAAAAAACATGACAAAAACTGTTTTTTAGAAAAAAAATCCATTTAATGTATTATAATATTTTTATTCAAAAATAAAGTACATAATTTATTCCATTGAACATAATTGGATAATTAATAATATTAAAAAAATAAATTTTTATTGAATCTATTTTATAAAAATTATAAATGTGATCATTCTTGAAAAACTATATAGTTTGCGGTAAAAATTATTATTTGACACCATTGACTAGAACATAAATATTTTCAGAACAATTAAAAAACCCATAATAATATTTATATTATAATTTTAAAATAGATAATATTTTTATCAAATAATAATTAAAAAATTTATATATTTCAAATAAAATATTTTTTTCAAAAAGGAAACAAAACAATTTTGGAAGAACATGTGTTTTGAAGATTAAAAAGTCATTAGTAAAATTGGATTCTTTTTTTACAAATAATTTATATGAAAATTTATATATATATTTTAAAATTTTGTAATTTCTACTCACAACATCGAATTAAATGAATATGTTATTACAGTAATTAAATAATAATATTTCATGGTTCTTTAATGTTTGGTTTTGAATGTTTTTTATTCTATCAAAAATAGTGTTCCTTAATAAAATAGGGTGTTACAACAATCCATTTGTAACCTAAAATATAAAGAAAACCATTTAAAATTCCATTATTTCAATGGAAATATATCCGTTGAATTCAGTAAAAATTATAAATAAATAACTAAAAACCATATGATGAAAAACACCAAAATACTTGCTTCCTATTCAATGAACATGTATATTCAATCAATTCCTTCAAGATAGTCACAGTTTCTTATATATAATAATATCATGACATTATGAAGATAAATTAATGAAATTCGATAGTGGTTATATTTAGGAACACCAAATGTGTTTTATATTATGAAAAATTAATTAATTTAATAATCTTTAAATTCATGAAAAATAATGAATGACAATAAAAAATATGTGTCTTTCCATGAGGCATATTTTCATTACTCTTCCCAATTAGGCCATGAGAAAATCCCAACAATCATAAAGCCCAAAATCATGTGCATCACTTATGGTAAAATAAATCATCATTAAAAATGAAAACACAAACAACACTACCAATATTTCTAATATGTACCTTCCTTATATGTAGTTTAGCAACACCAAGGTATGAGTTCTTTACTAAGTCTTGATGAATTCTTATCTTCTATATACCATTCCCAAATTGTTATTCAAAATAAAAAAGTCCAGTTAATATAATTGTTTACACCTCCAACTAAATAAAAATGTTCAAATCAATGTGCCACATGACCCAATGCATGAATCCATATATGGATAATGCTATTAACTGTCTTCAATGGCCTAAAAATTAGTGTGTGGGATAAAATTACCTTAGTAACTCGTAACCATCATTGTTAGTAATAGAGAAAATAATAAGAAGTGTATTTATGGGAAACATTTTAATATCAAAGATAATAATAAACTGAAATTTAATAACCAGTGATAAAAAATCACCAATAAATAAATAAAGGGGATCACCATATGAATCATATATATTTATATATAAATTAAAAAAATAAAAAACAAAAATAGAGACATCTATAAAATAATATAAAGTATTTGTAGGCTTCTTTGTGACTAAATTTTTACTCTTGTACAACTTTTATATGTATGAACTAGCACCTCATATGAAAATCCACATCGTAAGAGTCTACATATAATCAAATATTATTCTATAGGGTGTGTATATATAACTCCGTTCAAAATAATTAAATTATAGTTAACATAAATTTAATATTATATAAAAGTTTACTCTTGGAAAATTAGTAAATTCAAAATTAAAAACCCATATATGAAATCATATTTGATTAACCAAGAATCCATGAACTTTGGTTCAACCTTCTTCGGCTCTATAATAGATGTAAAATTATAATTTTTTATGTCATCACATAAATAATACCATATAATTACCTTAATTGATAGTGAAAATATAAAAAAATATATTATATCGATGTCATGATTTTGAGGATAAATTTCAAAAATTCATTTAATCTCAAGACACTATATCAACATGTTTCCAAAATTCATGGATTTAGGTAAATCCATACTACAACATGTTGAACAACATCCATCTCCAGGTTAGTACATATTCACACATGTTTCCAAAATATTCATCATTATAGGAAGAGACATTACTACAATTCATCTCTAAAGGTGAAATAGCAACCGTCAAACCACAATAATCCCACTACCCCTCTAAGGATTCAACTATTCGAGCAATAAAACCATGACAATTTAAAACAATACATAGGGATACCCCACAACCATTCAAACAAAATATATAGGAAAATAAATTATGATAATTTTATATCATTTATGGTAACAAAAACACATGTAAATTATATCAATAATGGTTCTAACAGGATACACACCCTAGCCACATGTGAATCATATCAATATATTTTTTAAATCTCACAAAAATTATAATAAAGGAATATAAAAATATTTAAAGGGAATGAAATTCAATTGACTTCCTACATCATGTGTGTCAATGATTAAATCCATCAATTCCATACTAGATCAAGAGATTTCACCAAAAATCCATCGATACATTCCCAATCCATCAAATAAGGTTTCTATCATCAATATAAATGAATTGTAAAATGATAATGTGGAAAATCCAATTAGAAAGTCCCAATTAGAAACGTCATCATCTATAGATCTATATCTGATCAATATGGAGAGAATGATAATTAACAAATCTAGGATCTAACAATTCAATGAATCATTATTTACTCAGTATATCATATAAGGATCTATATAACTAGTTATATCCTCATTGATCTATAACTCATCATAGTATAAATAGGTGTATTATGCTATAATTACATAATATTACCAAATATGAGTCACTGGATGAATCATATATTGTAATAGTGAAGAGGATAAGAGAAAGGAATAACATTTACCAATATAGACACCGTAAATATGTTTTGGTAGATTTAGTGTTTATAATGATTATATATATTTATATAAGAGTATATGTAGTTAAAAGAAGGGGTATCCGCTAATTAAAAAACCATCAAGGCTCCACAAGACAACTGATGGGACGTACCAGGAGGATAATGGATGTCCCCTTAGATAGTTTATAGCTCCAAGAGTATCCAAGGAGTAATAAATCCACCCATAATATCCTTGGAAAACTACAAAAGTTGGATAGTGTCACACATCTAAATATTTGGCTCATACCACATCTATTGATTATCTTGTAGAACAAAAAAATTTAGTTGATGGAAACCTAAAATATTAATGATTTCAAGTTAGTTACAAAATCTAATTAATATTCAAATCCCTGATTCATAAACACCATTAACATATCAGAAGTAATTAAAAAATGACAACCTTGTCCTTCCAGAACTAAGTAACCTTTAAATTTTATGATGTTAGAATAGTCGACCCATCACTACATTAGGTCACTCTATTATTTTGTATCCTCTAGAATATGGGGAAAATTACATTAGGTCATTTAAAATCCCTACATTACCTCAATTTGGTAGATTTGGTAGAGCTTATTCAAATGTTCAATCATAGCGGATTTTTGAGATGCAATGCATTTTGGCATCGTTGGATTTATGTTGTTGAAATCCAAGAGGTAGACTGATAGTATGTCTCAAAAGTAAGATATTAGTTGTAACCCATTAATTCCAGGGATTTATAGTTTTGGAATAAGACACTCTATGATGAGTGAAGAGTTATATTTGAACAAAAGCCCTAATATTGGATGTATGAGTGTTTGGAAAAGTCATTGTCCACATCCAAAATCAATTTAACTGTTCATATATTATAATAATGTCATTTTATTGAATAATACATGTTATAATATGTGGGGTTATTTTTAATATATCCTATATCAATATGATTTATTAATTAATTAAAATTAAAATATATTAGATGTTTTCCTAAAAATACTATAAGCATCTATTTTATTAATATATATTCAAGGGGGTTTCTTAGTTGATTATCATCATGATTTTTTTTCCTCCATAGGGAAATCGTTTTTGGGATTGTTAGTTGTTGATATTTTCTTTGAAAATAAATACTTTTTATTCACAAGATTCATAAATTAAATATGTTTTATAATTTTTTAAAATAAAAATACTCATAGAGCCTTTGATTTTATAATGATTTTTATTACTCAATTTTTAGAAACAGTAAGGAATTTTTTTTCAAGAAACTCGATTTCATTTTCATTTAAAATTGTATTTCAAAAAATATTTTTCTTAGTGGGAAGATTTTTAGAAAATAAATTTCTACCACTTCTATGGATTTTGGTTACACTCATTTTTTTGATAATACAAGGTTGACTGTGGATGTTAGAAAAATTTGGTTTAGTTTTTGTGTGTCTAAAATGGTACAAGTATACTTTTTGAGAATAAGAATATAGTTCCTATTTTAAAATAATTTCATCAATTCTTTGTGCTTGATTTAAAGATACCAGCTTATAGAATAATGTCAATATATTGTGTGTTATATTACATTAAAATCACCATGTGAGTTGGTGAGTTAATTTTTATTCACAATGGGGATTCATAGATAGATTATATTGACTTTATATCATGGTTTATAAATATTTTATGTTGTTGACTGAGATTGATTTAGACTGTTGATCCATGGGATGAGTGGGTGTATTATATTTTAATTTGAGATATTAACATTTTTGTGATCACATGAGATGGATGATTACAATAGGATCAAGAATCAGAGGATGTGTTTTAAATAATCCATGGCTAGAACATGTTGATTTTGTGTTTCAGTGAGCGATTAATTTGGTGGGATGAACCATTTGATCCAATCAAACCTTTTTAGTGGAGTATTATATTTGGGTAGAACCATATATCGGTAGTATGGTTGATCATAAGTTATTTTTATTTTAAATTTTATCGGTGTATTTGATCCCCATCATGGTGTTTTGGAGATCAGTTCATTGTTTTGTTTCTCTATTATGATTAGGAAGATAATTCCTAGAAATTCGGTTTGATAATGTATGGCCCATGGAAGGATGAGAATCAAGGTTTTGTTTTTGTAAAAAGAGGACATGGATACTGTTATGGTGTAGAGAATCTTATATATCAAGGATATATAACCCATGGGTCACAAGGGACATGCGAGGAGTGAGACAAGTTGGTGGATAATTTCGATATTAGTGGGATGATACTATGTATACAATGCTGGTTCAAAAATCATGCCTTGGTATTGTAAAAAATATTGTGTTAGAAAAGATCATGGAAAGTTGGTAGTGCTATCTAAAAGGGAGTAAAATCGGTGAATCATTAGTAGATAGTGTAAGTTTTTTTGAGGAGAATACAACCTGAAGAGGTTCAATTGACGATCTTTTTGAAATGGATTTGGATAGTTTGAAACCACATTGTGTTAATTTTTCTAGTACATTATTAGTGCCATTAAATAATCAATGAATTTTCTTTAGAAAAGTGTCATTGTACTTGGGTTCAACATTTGATGTTGTGTGTAATATGATAATTTATTATATCAAATTTGAGTTATATGAGATTTTAAACAATTATAAATAAGTATAGTTCATGTTTTTTTGGTAAGAACCCTTGGTAATTTTTTTGAATGTGAATGTTACATGGATGGTAGGTTGTCACGCCATTTACTTATATGAGTTATGCATATTTGGGGAAATTTTAATTTTTTTTATTAGTTGTGTGATTTGAGAACTGTGATTCAGATTTTGATCTCTAGTGTTTTTTCATATATAAGAGATGTTGTTAGATTTTTTCTAGGGTGTGTTAGGTGTTTTAAGGGCATGAATGAGTGTTGGTGAATGTTTGGGAGGCCCTTCCCCTATTCGTGATGCATGTGTCCTAGCATAGGGAAGAAACTGTTGTAGAGAATTATATGGAGGAGGATTAAACTCCTAGAGTATTGGGTGTTTTTACCATAGAGGGATTGGTCTTAGGGAGTTTTCACTATGTGAAATGAGTGGATTAAGGCCTCTTTATAATTCTATGCTTCCTGGAAAATGATTAATGATGAACTACCTCAAAGTAGTGAATGGTTTGGTGGGTATAAATGGATTTTTTATAAAGTGATGTCTATGTGGATTTAGAATGGATGTTGGATGTTTTTACTCGGCTGAATGCGGTGAATTGGTATTTTCTTGTTATAAATAGGAAGAGAAATACCCATTTCAGTGGTAATTATCACCATATTTTTTATACATTGGGAAATGTGGGCACTTGGTACCCTCTTTTTGTGAATTTTCATAGCTATAGGCCATGGGTGTCAAAATAGTGTTGGGTGTGTGATACAAATGGGGTGTTTTCCAATGTTTATATGTAACTCTATGGTCCATCAAATATTGGTTACTGTGTGGTAAATGTGAAAGGGAAATAGGGATTCCCTCTCAATGATTCTTATCATGTTTTGGTGTAGTGACCACATATTTGATGGTGTGAAAGGAAATATGCATGGTGTAAGGATAAATTAAAAATTTGAAATTAGTGTTGAGTTTATAGGTGATAAAAATAACCACCTCATTATCATGGAATTAAGAATTATGGTGAGCATAATTATTTAAGGACAAGCGGTGCTCTTTTTAGAAATATATCTAGGTTGAAGGCCCATTCTACAGTATTCGATGAATGGGGATCCTCATGGGATTCTTGGGGGTGCACCATAGAGTAGGGAATTTCATGATACATATTGTGGTGGCCTCCTAAGATGTTTGATTGGTGGTGGACTTACCATCATACACCTTTAGATGTAATCCACTCATACTCTTATTTTTATCTTTCTTCAACCAATGTTTCTTACAAAGGATTGTCCCTCTTTCTTTTTCACCCCCATCAATTTTTGGTTCATTCATAGAGATTAAATTAGAGTTTTTATGTGATATATCTTCATTTATACATTTTTGAAGTATGTTGGATTTCCCTCTGATTTAGTTTGTCCCAATTATGGATTTAATGGATAATTCTCACAATTCATATTATAATCTACTCAATATAAAGGTATTTTCATATACTTTTCTAGAGGTTATACAATGAGAATGGTCAAATGATGTTACATTCCATCTAGATGAATATATGTATACATAATATTTCTTATAGGGTATTCCTTCATATGAAGTTGAATTAGTTATTCAATGGATACAAACTTTTAGGTAATTTTACTATGATGATGTTATGAGTACATTTATGACCTCCCCTAATGGATTGGTCATATTTTCAATGCAATGTGGTCAACAATAAAGTTATTAGAAAAACTTATTAAATTCAGTAGAATTGAATAATTTGAGATTAATTTCAATACTTTACTGTATTAGAATATTAATTATTAAATGTAAAAATATTTTTTTATGTAATATGGATTGAGTTAGGACTTACCATGGTATGGGGATGGACTTATGGTGTTCAATGAGCATGAGTGAGAGTTTTTGTGCTATATTAATGTGAAAAACATTATATAATGATGGGGGGATTGACTTTATTTCATTCTATTGAAAAATTTATAGTTATTTGTTCAAATGAAATCATTATTATGTATGTTTTCAGGCAACATGACTAGTGTAATTCGATAAAGGATTATGAAGGATGTGCATCAACTGAATTGTCAACATAGACCAAAAAACATTTTAAATAGTTCAACGGTGGTTCCATGGTGGAATTAGTTTCAAGGAACCACATTATATAATTATTGGGGAAATGAGTATGTTTTCAAAATATTATCAAATTTCTATTTTTTAAATGAGTTTTAAAAAAGTGTCTTTTAATGTAATATTCAGTAATATTGTCCAATTGTAAAATCAACTTGGTAAGTATATTTCAAAATATGAAAGTTTTTTATAAACATAGTTTTGATGTGATTTCTCCTAGTCTCTTTTGTGATTAAGATTCTATGTGATGAATTTCCAAAAAAATCAACAAGGATTATTAAATGATTTTTATGTAACATAAATTTGTTTAGTTGAGGTAATTGATATGTTTAATGTCAAGAAGGTGGGGTCATGTTTTCTAAAGCATGATTGCAATTTAATGTGAACAATGAAATGATTTCAATGAATATTAATTATTTCATTTTGATATATGATTTTTTATCCAATTCTTTTAGATATTTGTGTCACAGCCCAATATATATTGTAATGATATATATGGCCCCCTTAGAAAAGAGGGTTGTGTCTGACAGAACATAATGTGATCTGGGGGATGTAATTATCTGAATGATGGGATAGTGATAATATTTTATATTTGAATTAATAACCCATGTAGGTTTCTTGTGAAATTATGTGACCTTGGGTTCATTTTGGATTCTTCAGTGTTATGATAACCCTTGAAAGGGTTAGTTTCGGATATGGGTAGTGATGATTACATGTGTAACCTTTGAACCCCAATTTATGATGTGTACTGGGATGAGATGTAATGATAGGGATGTTTTAGGAACATGAGAGGATAGATGTGGTTGAGTGAGATATGTTGAGAAGGATCCTAATCCATGAAACTAAAACTTTTATATTATTACACGATGTTATCAAGTGGATGTATGCTGTAAAATATATATATTAGGTTGGTATTTATGGTATTACCTCCACCTGATCTAGATATATATGGTGATGGAATGTGAGGGATTACCACTATAAAATTTATATACTAATGATTATGGTATTTAATGGATTATATCCCTCATATCGTATGGTGGTGGATGGGAATGGGATATTTGGGATTACCACCCACACACCTAGATGTATATAATGGTTGGATTCTAGGGATTAACCCCTAGGTTCTAGATATGGTTGATAATGTAATTCAAAGGGTTATTTCCCAAGGATCCAAATTTTTTGGATGAATATGAAAATATAGGTTTTATATCACTATGTTATAAAGAATTTTTATGCTGATGGATTCTAGGTATTACCTACATCCAATGAAGATTTCATTGATGATGAAAAACTCCATGTATTACCTCCCACAAATCTGATGATATTTGGGGATTTTGGGTATCTAGTTATTAATAATACTATACACAAGGCCGTTAATGTCACTAATAAAGAGATTTTTTTACCAAAAAGCATTGAAAATAAAATAAACCTTAAAGTCCCATGGATTTTATAAATACATGAAAAGCACATATAGAGGTGACCCTTTTTCATCATTATTTAGTTATCACAAATATAGGAATCAACTATCAGTTCATAAAGAAGCACCAATAGTGGGAATCATTTATCATCACCTTTTTAGCACAGATAAAATGTTCATTTATCATAACTTTTCTTTTCACCGTGAATGAGCAACATTATAAACACTTTTCTAACAAATGGTAAATTAACTTATTATTATTTCTATCCCAAGCATCGATATAAGAGAATAATTTTGCAGTGTGCTATTATAAATTTAGCACACTAAAGAAATAAAAAATGAGATAAATAGGAAAGAGAAAATACATAATGTGATGAAAAAAAAAATCTGTAACCGAAGTGGAAGAAAAAATAAAAATATTATACTGATTTCCAACATTTTTTTGTTCAATTAAATGAGTCAGTACAATTAATTTTATAGATTAAAAAATGTCAAATTTTCAATATCATTGGCCTCATACCCCTGGACATGTTATTAGTACTAAAAAACAACATCCCAAATTGATCAAATTAATTCTCATGAATACGAAAAATAATCTTTTTTTAGAAATTATATAAATAAATAAATTATACATAATTTTTAAATTTTAAACTAAAATCATATAATATGATTCATACAGGAAACTGTGTGTATCATATTGAGGTTTGGTTTCTTCTTACATGTCACAACATTTATTTTTTATCCGAAATGCATGTTATATTGAATTGGATAAAATCTATGCTGATAAAAAATCAATATTCAAGTGATCCAATTCTAGATAACATTTTATTTATAATAATACATCAAATATAACACCATTTTCTGTTCATCATCAAGCATTATATCTATGGTATGTAACTAAATAAGTATTAAATAAAAATTCTAAGGAAATTAATTTTCTAGTAGAAGATAAAATAATTATAAAATTGATTGATCTTGTTATTCTCATTACTTTTTATGTGATGAGAATTTTAATTTAAAGATACACTTATATATTTAAAACAGACACATCAACTCATACATACCAAATCGTGTGTCAAATTAATGTCCAGTTAATTTATACACATCAAAAATAAATTATCTATAATTTTTCATATATTTTTTATAAAAATATGATATCATATTTTAAATTTTGGATATTTACATAAATTTTAAACTGAAATGTATTGTTAATATTGAAAACTCAATTTTTTAGTCATATTTGTTATATAATTTGTCACATTGATGAGTGGTATATTGTTACACAACACAAATGAGTTATGAACCTTTTCCGTAATTATTTAGGTAAATCCATAAAAATTTTCTTAGTTTTATATATTTTATGTTTCTTTTAATAAAAAAATTACAACTTTTATTGAAAAAAATTACTAAGAGTAATACTTATCGCATCATTTGTAAAATTGGAATGATTTGAAAATCTACATGTGATAAATTAATCATGGGTAGTATTCTTAATGTTTGAAATAAATCAGAGCATATTTTTCTAAGTTATCCCTATGTGATGTTCTTTCCATACTAAAATAGAACTTTTATTTTAAAATAATGTACTTCGAGTTATACCGACAACATCATATATCTGATTGACATACAATCAATTTCAAAATGACAAAAAGGAATTATGGATCGTTTTCCACAAAAATGATAACAATATAAGTTATTTTTCATGATATTGGGAAGTTATGTTTGTTTTAATTGATAATGAATCCTTTATATTGAAGACACTCAATTTCCGTAATATCAGTCACATCCAGTGTCTTGTTGATGTGAGGTTGATTTATACACACCCCAAATGAATTATGGACCATTCTTCTAATGTTTGAAAAAAATCCATCAGTGTTTTATTTGTTCTGGATATTCATTGTGTTTTTTAAATAAAATGACACTTCTATATAGAAAAAATGTAATTCTAGTCTTTCCAACCACAACGTTTGTTGTACTGTCTAACGGTAAATGATTACACGTGAAAAATGAATCATGGACTCTATTCCAAATGATTCAAAACAATAAAATCTTTTCGTGAACAATTATTAGTCTATGATGTGTTTTTTAACAAAAAAAGAACATATATATTTAAAATAGACACATCAAGTCATATAGACCACATCATGTGTTGGATTCACATTGAATCAATTTCCACACATCACAATGGAATTATGGATTGCTGAATAATGTTTAAAACAACACATGTTTTTCTATATTTTGTATAGTGACATGAGTTTTAATAAAAACTTACACTTTTATAATCAAAACATGAAATTTGAGTCATATGAGTTATATACTATGTCAAATTAATGCAAGATCAATTATAACTTTTCAAAAAATAAAAATGAACCATTTATCTATAGCTTGAAAATAATCTATGATCATTTTCTATTTTATGGAAATTTTAGGTTTGTTTTAAGTTAAAATGAAGCTTTTATAATAAAATCTTTTACTTAAAGTCTTACTACCATATCGTCTATTGGATTGGCATGTAATCAATTTCCACTTGCGACTGATCAATTATGGATCGTTTTTATAGAGTTTTATTTTTTTGAGCTTGTTATGATCATTTTTTCTTATGTGATTTTTGCTGTAAATTAAAATGGCCCTTATATACTGAAACAAAAAATTTAGATTCATATGAACAATATAATGGGTGAGATTGATGTGAAGTAAATTTTAACATGTCATAAATTTAATATGGATCATTTCCTATATTTTTATAATAATATGAATTTGTTTTCAATATTTTTTTTATTGATGTGAATTTTCAACTAAAATGACAAATTTATATTGAAAATGAACCCAATAAGTCATATCAATGCCATTTTTTGTCATATTGATATGAGTATAATTCTTATATGACCTAAGTGAATTATGGACCATTTTACTAATCATTGAAAAACAATCAAAGATCATTTTCATGGTTCTTTAAATTTTATGTGTGTTTAAAACTAAAATGACATTTCTATTTAGAAAAAATATATTTCTATTCATACCAAACTCATCGTGTCATAGGTAGTCATGTGGTAGATACATATATATGAGAAATAAATTTTTGAATATTTTCCTATGTTTTAAAAAAATTTGATATTTTTATGCTCATTATTTCTTAAATGATGTGCGTTTTAAACATAAAAGGAACTTATATATTGAACATATACAATATGAGTTATATTGTCCACATCGTGGGTATGATTGATGTATGGTCAATTTATATATTTAAAAAAATTAATTATATATTGTTTTCCAAAATATTAATGACAATCTGAGTACATTGGTTTAGTTTTAGATGGTGATGTGCGTTTTAAACTAAATTTGAATCTTTATATTAAAGACACACACATTGAGTAATATTTTTCAAATCGTGTGTCAGTTTGATGTGTGGTCATTTCATACACATCGAAAATGAATTTTGTACAATTTTAATCATTTATGAATACCAATTGATCTTATTTTCTCAGTTTTTTAGTTTTAATGTGATCTATAAATTAAAGTGAAACTTTAACATTGAAAACATGCACTTCAAGTCCTTCCAACCACATTATGTGTAGAATTTAAATGTGGTATATTCATACATGTGAAAACTAAATTATCGACAATTTACATAAAATTTGAAAACTATAAATCTTTTTATGCGTTTTTTTCTAATTCATGTGTGTGATAAACTAAAATGAAACGTATATATTGAAAAAATGCACACCGATTCATAACGCCCACATCATATATCATATTTATTTTTTCTTTATTTTTATACATTAAAGATAAATTATACATCTTTTTTTTAATTTTTTTAATCAATTTTATATCTATTTCTCAGTTTTCTCTAGTGATGTGAATTTTATAATGAAATAAAACCATTATATTGAAAACATAAAATTCTAGCCATATCAGTCTCATTAATTGATATATTAATGTTTGGTCTATTATAACACGTTTTAACTAAATTATAGGGAATTTTATTATTGTTTGAATACTATATGAGATATTTTTCTCAATTTTGAATATTTGATGTGTGTTTTAAACTAATATGACTATTTTATATTGAAAAGTCATTCTTATAGTCTTATGGACCACATCGTGTGATGGATTAGTGTATGGTTACTTTATAAAAATTAAAAGTGAAATATGGATCGCTTAATAAATTTTGAAACAATCCGCACTTTTTTATGCCATGTTTTTTCTATATAGTGCATGTTTTAATCATAAATAGAACTTATGTTTTGAAAAATCACATCTCGAGTCATACCATCCACATTGTGTCTTGGATTGACGTGAAATATTTTTCTAAACATCACATATGAATTATCAATCGTTTTTATAATGTTTCACAATAGTAAAAGCTTATTTTTTCTATTTAAGAATATGATATGAAATTTAATGTAAAATGAAAAAATTATATAGAAAACACATAGGTCATGTCATATTGGTCACATCATGTATTGAATTTAGTTTTTGTTAATTTGTATATGTCAAAAATTAATTGTTGAATATTTTCTTATTTTTTTAAACAATCTGATCTTGTTTTCTCAGTCATGGATATATAATGACTATTTTCATCAAAAATTGAAATTATATTCTAAAAACATGTAATCCGAGTGATACAACCCACATATTACGTTGGATTCCTATAAAGTCAATTCCCATGCACAGAAAATGAATTATGGATTCTTTTTTCTAGTGTTAAAAACAATCTAATAGATTTTGCTCAATTTTGGAAGTTAGAAGTGCATTTTAAACTATAATTACACTTATTTATAAAAAACGTGCACTTCATGTCATAAAAACACATCTTGTGTAAAACATATTGGTGTTTCATTCCTACACATAAAAAATGAATTATTGATCATTTTTAATATATTTGTAAACAATGTAAGATTTATTTCTTTTTTTTGTCAAGTGATGTTTGTTTTAAACAACAATTTTACCATTATATTAAAAAAACACTTTGACTCGTATTGGTAACATTTTTTGTCAAATTTATTTGATCTCAATAAATAAATTTTATTTTTTAATTGTGGACCATTTTCTTATTTTTTTAAAAGAATTTGAGTTTGATTTATCATTTTTTTATATTTGATGTTTTTTTTAAAATAAAAAGAAGCTTTTATACTGAAAACAAGTATGTTGAGTCATATTTAGCACATAGTGTGACAAATTAGTGTCGGTTCAATTCCAAAATGTGAAAAATGAATTTTTTTATTTTTCATAATGTTAAAGAACAACCCAAACTCATTTTATCTAAATTGGTGATTTGAAATAAATTTTAAACTAAAAATTATCTTTTATTTAAAACATGTTCATTGGGTCATACTAACAAAATCACGTTTTTGATTGATTTGTTTTCAATTACAATATGTCACAAATTTATTATCGATATTTTTCCACATGATTGAATATAAAAAAATCTTTTCTTGGGTTGGGATATTTCACGCATGTGTTAAATTAAAATGGGAATTTTGAACTAAAATAAAATCACATTATTTCATACCGACAACATATCTTTTCGAATTATTGTGTGGGGAATTTTTACACAACCAAAATTAATTATGAGTTAATTCATAAATTTTTCAAAACAATACATAATTTTTTTATTTTGGATATATGATATTTATTTATCACTCTTTTAGTGAATATAATCTATTCATTTCCTACTAACCACATTACTTATCAGAGTGATGTGGGGTCAATTCCCAAACACACAAAAATGACTTATAGATCACTTCCATAACGTATGAACATAATATGAATGTGTAATCATGGTTTTGAGCCTCTGATGTGTGTTTTCAACTATTATGTATAATTTTAAAAAATAATCAGAAGATATAAATAATAAATAAATTAACATAAAAAGTAGATAACTGAATATAAAATAAAATAAATAATTAGTAGGATGTGACCTCTTCTTGATGTCTGTATATATTCTGACACTATGTATTATTCCCATTTGTTTTTAAATTTATTATTTTCATCTATTATACATATCCTTGAGAAATAAGTCAAAAATAATATATAATAATCTATATAATAGCACATCACATCACAAGTATAGATTTATGGTTATAAACCATACTGTTTATAAGAAACTAATAAGTAATTTCTTTAAATTAGATTTTGGTAAAAAAATTATGACAGAATGTACTCTACACACACATCTATAAAAAAATTATTTCTTCTATTGAGTATGTATATTATTAGAAATCATGGTAGTATTAGGAAAATATTGACAAAAATTGTTCATCAAATATATTAAATGATTTTTGTATTAGCTTCATGAAGTTCGCAAGGGAGATTTAACACCACTGAGAGTGGGGTGAATCAATGTTTAATTTTTAAAATTTTAATTATTATAAAATTAACATATCTTTAAAATGTTATGATATGATCCAATATTGTGATTTCCTATTCTTTCTCAATTGTAGTCAAAAAAATACCATAGGAAAACATAATTTTTACAAGTTTTATTCTTGATGTGATCCTACTTCAAGATATGATTTGTTAGAACATCAATCAATGATTATCCACTATAATCACAAGTAGTTATACCATTAAATTTTTTAAAATCATAAAACCAAATTATGCATTTTATACTCCCACTAAAATTTCAAATTCAAACTATTTAAATAAAATATTAACCCAAATAAAAAATAATAAATATCACTTTTGAATATTTTCGACTCTCAAGACTATTGATGAATATATAAATTTTGATTCTTCATGATAAATCTATTATAAAAATGAATGATTTATTTCTAACTTCAAACAACCAAAAATAATTCATTATTTTTCTTTAAACATTGTTCAAGAATTTACTATCTCATGCAAAACAAATGATCTATTAATGATTATAAGATCGAATTTTCACAAAAATGTCTAAAGAATCTTTTTTAATCATTATATGAATTTTTTCTTCAACTTATTTATTTTTAATTAAAATGGTACATAGGATATATATATTTAATTAGTTTCATTAAATTATTTCTAATAGAATCATTATTATAATAAAATAGAGATATTTAGAGTTTTCAACCATCAACAAAACTATTCTCCAAAATTATTGGAAATTCTTGCGAGTGAAACTCCTACTTCACATGAAGATATCATGAAATTCACAAAATTCTTCATAAGATATCTTCAATAGTTCATATGACACTATTTGTGGGTCCTTAATGTTACCTTAATTTTTCTATGAAAATTACCACATGAACAAGAAATATTTTCCATGATATGAATTAGTGAAAAACTCTTCACTTTTCACAAGACCACGAAGGATCATCGGTTGATTATTGGTACATTAAATTGAAATTGGATGTTTCCACATATTTATCTCAAACACTATATAAGACATGGTTGTCTCATAAGATCCTATTTTAGGAGATAATGGATTTCTAAAAATTACACCTTTAACCTCATAACTTTACTTCTGACTTGGGAGATTATTTTCCCTAAGGAGACGTGTTCTTGTGTGTTATTTATTTTAATGAGTTCTCTCTAAATGTATCAATATTTTTCCATACCAACTATTGGATGAGAATATATTTATTTTTTTTGTATAACTTTGATCATTATGTTGTTTTCAAAAATCCATCTTACATCTAAGGATCTTGGCATATCTCATAAATGTAATTTCATTTCGATTCGATGTATAGATCTAAAGTGATAATGAGAACTGTGTGAATGTTTTAATGGAATTTTATAGTGATCATGAAATGTGTATATGATATTATTGTAATGTCATGGTGGATATCTTCTTTTACATCCCAAATAATTCATATAATAATACCTATAAATGCTAAAAGAATATCATAGTCATTGATCATCATTATATTTCTTCTGGGATTTTATACATTCTATTAGGGGATTACAATTATCCTTTGATGACTTCCTCCAATTTTTTAGGAACCTTTTTTGAATAACTTATTGATTGTAACCATTGGTTCATATGATCTTTATATCACCATGAAATTACGTAACATGATCAAATTGTTTTATTAAAAGTATTCTCACCCTATATTTTTACTTTGAATTCATTATTAAGGAAGAGATATGAAGTTGCATTATTTTCCTCTATTCGATCATTCTTTGTCTCGATGTTTTGTAGTGGCCAATTATTTTGAGCATGCATGGGATGATGCCTTATCAGGAGGATAAAAAAATAAATGTTATTAAATATATAAATGGACTAATTATAATATCTATGGTGAAGTATCAACATATATTATTTCATGTAATGTGGGATTGAACTATTGAGACATATCATTATGATATAATGGAGTGAGTATTATCCATCACATATAGTGATAAGGAAATAATATCCCACACATCTACATCTCACATTGGTATTTATCATGGATGGTGCTATGGTTTATTTATTAGTTTTTGAGAATTATATTATTTAGAATATTATGGGGGTCTTCACCCATTCCACCTACACACACCCACTATTCGGTATCCATGCCATGGGCTTATAGAATATACTATGAGAACCTGTGAGCGTGCACACCCCAAAAGCCTTACACACAATACCACACTCACCTTATGGGTACAATGCCACCTACTGACCATGCAATGACCTAAGAATCTTCCTTGAACATGTTTGACATATGCTTCCCATAGTGCTATGGTAAATCTTAACCTAGACTAGCCTAGTGGGCTCAAAACTTTTTTAATGTGACTCTTAATCAATTATTACGATGTCAATGTCAACTATATTAATCCATTTAGTTTAAATCAATTAATTCTATGAAAAAAATATTTTCATCAAATGCTTTATAAAAGTGATAAATTAATAAAAAAAGACATTTCCATTTAATTTCTGCCCAATCTATCTTCTGAATTAACAAGGAGTGTTCATTAAGAAAGAAATCCATTTCCCTTAGTTGTGTTCACAACAATTACCAAAGGATATCCACTACACACGCAAACACATATTGAGTTATATGAAACAAATGAATCCCATGATCCATAATCTCCCCCATCTAATTTTGTTGTCAATGTCAGCACATATCTTAATTTAGTATGTGGTGATAACCACTGTCCCTATTATTTCCAATCAATATTAAAAAGATAAGTGGTAGGTATTTCATATAATATTTTTCTCAAAAACACAATGAACGCCCTTATATGAAAATATCTTGCTCAATTTTAAAATATGGATGATCTCACATGGTTCTCATAGAAAATATCCTTAAATTAATAAACTTTAAGCATATGTGATCTAACATGGTGTAGAAAATAAAATATATAGCTCCAATTTTTTTTATAAAGTACATAAAATATAATATATGTGAAATCATCCATAGAAAATGTAAATTTGATAAATAATCAAATCCATCAATGAAATTCAGAATCATATACAAATTTCAAAAAACACCTCAGATAGGCCAAGAGTAAATGATTAAATTTCCCATTATCTATAATCCTTAGTTCATAAATGCTCACCCTTGAGTGACGCACTCGTTTTAATCATCATGGTACATTATGAACCCTTGATAAATAGAAATCATCTTTAAATAACATTCGTTCTAACTCAAGACACTTACTATAACATGGAATAAGGAGGGGCCTATAATTGATAATCAAGTGAGATGTGAATGAAGAATGTGATGATTTATCCCATGTTATATAAACCACTTTCCTGGAAGAAAATTTTGGTAAATAACTAAAATTTAATCATTTTAGGAATATATTGATGCATGATATCTCAATCAGGAACATTTTATTTCATAATTTGATATATTAAATTAATATTTATGGATCTTTATTGTTTAATTGGGGGTTTTTATAACCATATAGAATTATGAATATCACTTTAATTTTTCAGTGGTTTCTCAATTTCAATTTATAATTATTATAACTACACTATCATCCAAATAATCTATGTAAAACCTTCTGTAGCTTCTACATATTATTACTTAGTTGTGCTCAGTGTCACTGGATTATGTTTTCTACTATAGCAACTAACACAACCTTATCTTATATTGAATGTTACACCTATTGTTTACCCTCTGTTTGAAAAATCACATACCCAATTAGTATATTTAAAAGTGAACTGCATCAAATATGAACTGTTTCTATATAGTAGTTTATAGATCAAAGTTCCTTTTTTATATATAAAAACTCTATTAGTATCCCAAAAGTGAGAATAATTATGATTACATTGATATATATAATAGTGTAACTGGATAATTTATATCTGACCGTGACATTGTTAGATAGTGTTAAAAACTAATTTTTCCTCTAGATTAAATCTTGTTAAAAATACATTATGCATCATTTTTCCCAATTTGGTTCCAATTGAAATGGGAGTTGAAACTTATTTTTCATTATCTATTCAAAATAAATTCATAAATTCCCTATTATATTTTTTGAGGTATAAATGATTAATTTGGTTTCTACTCAATATGATATCCAAGAAATTATTTCATCTAAACATGCATGGACATCTCAAAATTATTTTTCATCTTTTTAGAAAATTACTCACATATAAATTCCATGCCACCATATAAAATGAAGTCATCAAAATACATGATGACTATCAGAGTTCATTTGGATATTTATATTATATATAGGTTACTATCAGTATTACATTTTATAAACCTAATTTCCTAAAGGCAACCATATAATTTAGAATATCATGTTCTAACGTACAATTTCTAAACATATAAGGATAACATTAACTTACTTCTCAAGATTCTATAAATTTCTAAGAAAAAACTACTACGAATATAAATATAGAACTCTTTTTCAATATTACCATAATTAATGGAGGAGTTTACATCACTAAGTAGGCATTATATAATTTGTGTCCAACCAAATAGAAAAAAATTATAACAGATTTAAGTCATTCTACTTGTAGACAATTTTATTGAAACTCAATTACCTTCTTTTTAATAGTATCATTTAAACACCATCCCTCGTTTATTCATATATACATCACATTTCTCATTAAATTATTTCAAAAAAAACCATTTTCTTCCAATAAGATTTTTATTTTTTGGTATTTTCATAAGATCATAAGTGTATTTATTCTCAGTTTGATAATGTTCATTATTCATAGAATGCATTTATTTCACAAACTCAACTGCTTATACCACTAAATTCGGTTCAATTTGATAAATAAGTGTTGTACTATTTCATATTATTAATATAATTCTATTTTAAATAGGATCTTACTAACTAGAAATGATATTTTGAGGTTTAATTTTTTTTCCTTGGTGTACAATTTCCTAATATTTATATCCACTTCATAATCATCATTATCCAATTCAGAATGATGATGATCTATGTTTGTATCTTTCTCAGAAACCTCATCATTATTATGTCTCATTATCAAACCATTTTCTACCAAATATCATGAATATATATAAATTAATATGTCTGATTTTCAATTATTTTCAATAATTATTACCTCACAATAGTCAACTAACTTGTGAATGAATGTTTTCCAACATCTATAGCCACTTCCATGGTATAGAAAAACCATGAAAACCACTTCCACATTTTTTCATCAAATGTTCCATGATTGATGTTATTGATTTATATAATAAACTAGATTCAAGAAAAATGAAATATTTAATAGTTGAATTTTTATTTTACCATAGTGCTTAAGCTATCTTTTGTATTTCTATTCTAAATAGAAATCTGTATTTTATAGTTACAGAATTACATATAATTGTTTTCCAAAAATACATCAAGATGTTGTTTTCTACTAGCATAGTTCCTCCCATTTTGATTATGCTTCTATTATTTGATTCAGCCACCCCATTTTTCTATAGACTATATCTTTTTCTAAGTTGAGTATTTTTTCTATTTTTATATAGATAACATTCAAAAGAATCAAAATTAAAATATTTACAATTAGATGATTCTAATTTTTTCATATAGATACCCATCATCTTGACAGCAGACCTTATAATTTCTTTAAACATTTTAATTTCGATGGACTTGTGTTTAATATCCATTATATTTCTTAACTGACTGTAATCATAAATAAATGTTATGAAATAAAAATCACCTATGGTAACAAAAAATTATTGGACCACATATGTTAGTATGAATATGTTTTATGGGTCTAAATGATATAATATCCACCCATTTTTGAGATCTTTGTGATAATTTCCATTTTTTATAGCATTCATAGAATTAAACACTCTCTCTCTTTAGCTTTGGAATGTATCTCAAAATATAACAATTAAATATATTATATATATTTTATTGACTAAGGTGGTCAAGGCTTCTATGTCATATGATGTTATATTCTTTGGAACTAATGTAATAGGAATTGATAGAGGCACCAATTCGAAATAAACTACCGTTTTTTATTTTCCCTTGAGTGGTAGTTTTTTTAGCCTTTTTCCCCTTTTGATGATACATGAATCCATTTAAAAAAACCTCATGTACATCATCACAAATTTGGATGAAAATAAGAAAATGGTGTTTTATTCCTCAAACTAATAACATGTTATACAATCCATATACTTTGAATCAATATTTTCATCTCCAACCCCCTTAATTTATGGGGAACAATCATTTTAAAATGTTTCTAATCCTCCATCATGACTCCCAATGTAGGCCAAAATTTTTGTGTCGCTAATTATTATTTTATGAACAAACACAATCAAGGATCAATGACATCATTTTTCTACTAGGATTCAAAGAAACATTAGTGAAACATGATTATTTTTAGTGCAACATGATTTTTTAATTAGATTATGAACTTCATTTCCTTTTTCAACATTGGAGGGTTGTTTAGTGAGAATACTCATGAAAATTTCATAAATTTGTCCATTCTAATCCTATATTCTATAAATGTATTCTAAATTGTAAAATATTTTTTTATTGATATATTAGTTGAATTATTGATAACTAAATTTGTAATGTCCCAGATCCTTCCATTTTTATTTTATTATTATTTGTAAAATAATTCGAGACCAGGATTTGAGACGACGTGCAATTCCGAGGCCCGGTGAGCCTGGAAAAAATATTTGAATTTAATAAAATAATTAAACAATGCACGCATGTGGTTTTCCTAAAAAGTGGGATAAATCCTAAATAGGTTATCGAATCAGAAATCTGAGGGCATCGTTGCGTCCAGAGTAGTGGGTTCACGCTAGGAGAGACCAAACATCGGCTGGCACAGGTCGGTGGTGAAATCCTGTTTTTGGACGCAACAGTAATAAAATATTTTATTAACTCTTGTGGAAACGAATATATTTTTATCCTTTTTTCAGAAAAGGCTTTCACATGGATCCAGGGTTACAGACCCCATATCCATGAAACCCCTGGAGGCTCTGGGAATGCTCTGGAGGAAACCCCTAATGTGGTGATGATGTTCTTGGTGAATTTCACCGGCAACAACAACGCATCGACCAGATCGTCACCAACAAACGCCACAAATCTAGGTAGCATGTTTGATTTTTTATTTCCTTTCCCCATTCATGGTTCCTATGAATAACGCAGTCTAATCTACGAACAGATTAGCACACAAATCAATCGTATTTTTGGATGCGCTTTTGTAGGGATTTTGGAGATTCAATTCGTTAAGTTATTTTAGTTTACTAATATTCTAACAGGGACGAACCAAGATCGACACGAACATCAATTGAGGTTATTCCCTTTTGATTGTGGTGCCTTTATTCCCTGATTTCTCATGTTATTCATGTGCGTTCTACGATTTCTTTATGGAGATCCGAATTACGGATCATTGCGCATCTGTTGTATGATGCAACGATCCCAAATTGAATATCTGGCATCAGTACAACCCCACATAGGTGAGGCTGTGGTGGCGATGGGCGGATCGAAGTGGATTAGAAGATATCCTTCTTCAAACGATTTATGCACAGATGATCGAAATCGGATTTTGGAGCCGATTGAAGGCCAGCAACCCACAGATTCAGCATCATGACCATGAGGTGACCTGTTATCTGAATTTTCGCGGCGAATGGACAAGAGTTCGTGGATCTTGAAATCGTCAGAGGTGAAAAGGAGGAAGATGATGGTTCTGGGAATTTTCAAACTACACGGTGTGTAGAATGGGATACACGGCGTGTGTTCGTCGGCAGGCCACCTGGCGTGTACTCCGAATTACACAGAAACAGGTTGGTTACATGGTCAAGGACACGAAGTGTATACCCTTCCCAGTTTAGACCTGGATAGATACATGGGATTCCCCGCGTACTGGTACTTGGGCAGGTGACACGGACGGACACCATGTATAGGCATACAACCAGGGTACATGGGTGCTTCCTAGTTAACAGGACATGGCATATGCTTTAAATTACACATCATGTATATGCTTTCCAACATGACATCTATTTCAGTCACGGGCTGTTTACACGGGCAGTACCCAGAGTCAGGGAACACGGCCTGTGATCCTTCCACCCGCAGTGTAGTTGATTTTTACACAGCTTGGATGGGTGACACGGGTCGTTTACATGGGCAGTACCCGGAGTCAAGGAACACAGTGTGTATTCCAAATACATGTTATGTAACCTGTTTTACATGGCTTGAGCCAGCAACCTTCTATGACTTGGACACGTTTAATTTGGGTTTGTCCACTTTTCCCTTATCTTGATGGTTTTCGATATCATTTCCTACTTATAGAAGTATGATACCATCAGCAGGACATTCAGAATAGAGGATTTGGAATCCCCTTTGTGAGTCTTAGAACCAAATCCTCTATCCCTTCGTGGTACCCTATGTACAGTTTCATGGTATCGACATGACCTAATTTACATGGGTGCTGATCCTTTACTTAGCAGGTTAGTTCAGACTAAGTTGTTGGAATCACCCTATGACTATTGGTTGTGATCCTCACCTGAGCAACATGTTCTTAAGTACATGAGGAATGAGTTTTCCTGGAACGAGTACTTCATATCACCCTCTTTAGTTCTAGGAGTGTGTTCTCCCTGTTAGGTTCTTAGTGGAATCTTCGAGCTGGATCGTAGTGGTGGTTTCGTGATAGTTGATCGTATATGAGTATATATGGATATTCATATTATATGTAAACATATATTGTGTAGATATGACCGTATCTTTCCTTGGTGGTATTTACATTGTTTTTTTTCCTTTTGGGTTTTTAGGGTGTCCTACTGGGTATTGTTATACTCACCCTTGCATAGGCGTTACCCACACGTGTCGTGTCTTCTGCAGATGACTGAGTCTTTGATAGGATTCTTGGCGGACAAGGATCGGACGGTGCCCGGTGAGATCAGGAAGTCCGAGGTTTGTTCCTACGACTATGGATTTTAGTCCCAGTACCATTATTTATAGGTTGGACATTGTTGCAGACATTATTTTGGTGGGATTGTACATTTGGCCTAGGGTTTTACATTACTGTACTTTACCTTCCGGTTGTTCTCTGTTTGTTGGTATTTTAGTGTTTGCATGCAATTCAATTTTTAGTAGTTTTTTACTTTTCAGCTTTGTGGGAATGGAGATGTCTGTGTGTGTGCGTACAGGTCTATAGGAAATGCCTCCCATGTTTGTGACATGCCTACTTGGTTCTAGTCAACAGAACATGGCCTATTGGAGGCGAGCTTGTGGAGTTGCGGCACGGGCCCCACTAGTATGGGTCGTGACAGTGTTGTATCAGAAGTTGTTGGTTCTACCTTTGGACTGAGAGTCTGTGAGTTGGTTTGGGGAAATTGTGTTAAGTGTTTCAAGTCCAAATTTTAGTCCAGGGACCCCAGTGTTGGTGCAGGCGGCTGACATATCCATACACCAGGGCTCTGATAACATTCCTTTCAACTATGGACATTGAACACTAGTTTCAGTGGAAAATAATGGTACATGCATCATACAATAATGGGTTGTGGATTCCATGTCATTCTTGAGTCAGCTCTCCAGATATTCTCACTGACAGAGATACATCTTGTTTCATTACAAGATGCCTCCCTAACGCGTACCCACTAGGATCCAGCAGCTCAATCATGAGGATGACCCCCTCAGTGATGAAGATTCGATACAGGGACTAGATCCCCCAGTTTTACCATCGAGTGGGGTGCAATTTATTCCACCACATTTGGAGTAGTGTTTAGTGCCTACTTTATTAGTAGAAGAGAAGCACAGGCTGAGCGCACTCCACGAGTTTTAGAGATAGAGACCTGTCGGGTTTCTAGGCGAGGTTGACCCTCAGGCAGTAGAGGACCAGCTTGAGGCAGTGACCAGAGTCTTCTATTTCGTCAGGACACCAGGAGATCAGATGGTGATCCTAGCAGCGAGCCCTCTATAGATCTCGGCAGGACGATGGTGGAGTTTGGTTATCCATACCCATGAAAGGGTGACTCTTGTGTGGTCAGAGTTTGAGAATCTCTTTAAAGAGTAGATTTCACCTTGAGAGCAGTATGTATACATGAGCTTCTACAGCATCAACAGGGGGCCATGACTATGGATGACTATTCATCGAGGTTTATCGACCTCTCACGGTACATGATGGATATGGTCAGGGATCAGTACTTTAGAGCTCAAACTTTTGAGTGTGGCTTGCATAGAGACATCCGAGATAGCATCATCCCTATAAGAATTCCTACTTATGCTGGGGTGATCGAGCAGGATTTGGTTGTTGAGAGTGTCTTGGTAGAGTAGAGATAGCTAGAAGTTATCAGTAGTGAGCGGGCTGGAGCAGATACCTCAACAACCGGGATCCTACATCAGGGACCCAGACATGGGAGGCGTTTCCAGTGGCGATCCCAGGAGAGGGGACCTACCGTACAGGGTTTGCATGGTCATCCAGCCAGCCTCGAGAGAGGCGATGCTACTCTTGTGATGGAAGGGGACATATCACTTGAGATTGTCTGACCCGCCGTACTACTAATATGAGAGCAGTGGATGGACCACTAAGGCAGCGGCAATGTGTGGTGCAGACAGATCTGTGGGGCGATGGACGTGGTAGAGGAGCTGGGAGACCAGCTAGATGTGGTCGGCAGTTTGAACTTTTACCACCACCACCCCTAAGAGGTCCACCCCATCCTCATGGAGCAAGTGGAAAGAGGCAGGGAAAACTGCAGGTAGTAGAGACTTATGACCCGGGTTGTCCCGGAATGATTAGAGATACAATTTTTGTCTTTTCTAGATTGGTTGTCATAACGATAGACACAGGTGATGGTCAATCTTTTATGGTTACTTATCTTGTTCGAGACCTTGAGATTCTAGTTGAGCCGTTGACTCGACCCTTACTCATAGAAACACTGATTGGAGAAGATTCAAAGAACACACAGCTTTGCAGATAGTGTGATCTGACCCTTGGAGGTGAGATTTTCAGTTAGAACCTCTTGGGGGTAGTGTCGAGGCCTTATGATTTCATTCTTGGTATGGATTGGCTATCCTCAGTTCATGCCCAGATTGACTATTTTAGGCGAAGGGTGTGGTGTGTCCACAATGATGGAACGAGTTTCACCTTCATCGGTGAAAAGGAGACCTAGGCAGCGCAGGATGGACACGAGTGTATGATGGTACAACAGATTTCACATCATTTGGTTGGCATAGCCCTTGGCACAAAAATGTTACGAGTTTCCAATTTCCAGTAGTATTGGAAGAGTACGAGGACGTCTTTCTGGAGGATGTCCCCAGACTACCTCCCCGTTGGGAGATAGATTTATGCATTGAGTTACAACCCAAGATAACACCGATATCAGCATCAGCATATCGGATGGCTCCCGCAGAGCTTCATGAGCTAAGAGTGCAGCTGGAAGATATGCAGAGGAAAGGCTTCGTGAGACTCAGTGTTTCACCCTAGGTGTCCCCAGTGTTTTTTAACAAGAAGGCAAAGAGGAGCTTGAGGTTGTGTGTGGATTATCGGCTCTTGAATTAGGTGACTGTGAAGAACCGGTATCCACTAACTTGGTTGGATGACCTCTTTGACCAATTAAGAGTGGCACGATGGTTATCTAAGGTTGATATATGACCAGGATTTCACTCGTTGTGATTACATGATGAGGATATACCAATTATGTCTTTCAGATTTCGCTACTGTCACTATGAGTACTTAGTGTTTCCCTTCTGTGCGACGTACGCCCCGACAGTGTTTATGGGACTCATGAACTGGATCATTCTACCCTATCTAGATCAATTCGTAGTCTTATTCGTCGATTATATCCTTGTATACTCTATGTCGGAGGAGGAGCACGCAAGGCACCTAATGATAGTTCTGGACACACCCCGAGAGCACCAGTTGTACGAGAAACTATCAAAGTGTCAATTATGGATACAAGAGGTCAACTTTTTGGGACACGTTATCTCAGCATATGCTATAGCAATGGACCCAGCCAAGGTAGAGGAAGTGTAAGCATAGGAGCCACCCGAAGCGTGATGGAGGTGTGGTGTTTCCTTGGGTTGGTAGTCTACTATCGGAGATTCATCTTTGATTTCTCTAGGATTTCATCACCCTTGAAGCTTTGACCCAAAAGGGGAATCCTTTCGTGTGGACCGACAGATGCTAGTAGCCTTTTCAGCAGTTGAGAACGAGTCTGATGAGCACCCCGATCTTGAGAATTCTAGAGGTGGTTGTTGAGTACATAGTGTTCTGTGAAACATCAGGAACCGAGCATGGTTGTTTCTTAATGCAGAGGCAAGAATTGATTGCCTATGGCTCACATCAGTTGAGGACACATGAGCATAATTACATGACCCATGATCTTGAATTGGAAGCGGTAGTCTTCACGTTGAAGATGTGGCGGCACTACCTGATGGGAGAGCAGTTTACCATATACCATAATCACAAGAGTCTCAGGTATATCTTTTCCCAGAAGGATATGAATTTCAGATAGAGGTGATGGATTAAGTTACTCCAGGATTATGACATGGAAATCATTTATACTCCTGGGAAGGGGAACATTGTGGAAGATTCTCTTAGCAGAAAATCCAGTTCGCAGTTTCTTAATGAGGCGCCAGGGTAGTTGGCCTCTTTATAGTTATCCTTTATAGATAGAGATGAGGGAGCTTACCTTCAGTCTATGGTTGTTACCCATCCACTCATACAGTGAGTCCTGGAAGTACTGCTCGAGCATGCTATTTGTGAGACTCTACATACTCAAATGTTAGCAGGTGATGCTGCTGATGGATATATAAAAGGTGGGGAGCACATAGTTCTTTTCAGGGGATGCAGAGTAGTACCGGTGACATTGCGGGACAAGGTTCTGAGGAATTTCTATACATCTTCTTTGGTAGTGCATCCAGGCGTGTCAAAGATGTATCAGGACCTCCAATGACAGATCTAGTGGCCAGGAATGAAGAAGAGTGTGGAAAAGTTTGTTTCTTGGTGCCTTACTTGTCAGCAAGTAAAGGCTGAGCACCAGGTTCCAGAAGGCTTGACTCTGCCCATTGTGGTGCTAGAGTGGAAGTGGGATGGGATATCTATGGACTTTGTGAAGGGTTTACCATGTATATCCAGGGGAAACGATGCCATCTAGGTGATCATTGACTGACTCACCATGTCATCCCACTTCCTAGCCATACGGGAGCAGAGTTCAGAAGAGAGCTTTGGATGACTCTACGTGGAAGAGATATTACAACTTCATGGAGTTCCATCCACGATCATCTCAGATCTTGATACTTGTTTCACCTCCCGGTTGTGTAATGGATTGTAGAAAGCTTTTGGTAGTCAGTTATGGTTGAGCATAACATTTCATCCTTAGACTGATGGATAGACCGAGTGGACCATCCAGGTTCTGGATAATATTCTACATGCCTGCATACTTTACTTCGGTTGTTTCTGGGAGGGTCAACAACAACCGGTGGAGTTTTCTTATAACAACATCTATCATTCCACTATTGGTATGGCACCATTCGAAGCATTGTACGGGAGACCTTGCAGGTCACCACTTTGTTGGACTGATCTAGGAGAGTCAACACTCATGGGCCTAGAGATGGTGCAAGATACTACATATAAGGTGAAGGTCATCCAGGAGCAGATGAAGACTGTACAGAGTCAGTAGAAGTCTTATACTAATAAAAGATGGAGGCCCTTGGAGTTCTAGGAAGGAGAATATTTGTTCATTTAGGTCTCACCTCGATGGGGACTATTGAGATTTGGATGAGGTGGAAAGATATATCAGAGGTTCATCGGCCCTTTTCAGATTTTGGGTAGAGTTGGAGAGGTGGCGTACCACTTGAATCTAGCTACTCAGATGGAACGGGTACACAATGTCTTCCATGTGTCGAAGCTACGGAGGTACGTACAAGACCCATCGCACGTTATCGACTGGGGAATGCTGGACATTGATGATGGAGTGTCCTTGGTTGAGTACCCAGTAGAGATCAAGGATATGTTTGATATTCCCTTGGTGCGTGTTCGGTGGCTACACGAGAATCTCTAGGAGAGCACGTGGGAGCGGGAGGCTCAGATCCATGCACAGTACCCACATCTTTTTGAGTAGCCTTTGTTTTTTCATTTCGGGGATATAAATCCCTAAGATGGGTAGGATGTAATGTCTCGGATTTTTCCATGTATTATTTAAATATTATATTGGAATTAATTTGAGAATAGGCTTTGAGACGATGTTTAGTTCCGAGGGCCGATGATCTCGAAACAAATGTTTGAATTTAATTAAATAATTAAATAATGTGCGCGTTTAGTTTTCCGGAAAAAGGGGGATAACTCATGATTGGGTACTTGGATCAGAAATCTGAGGGCACCATTGCGTCCAGAGCAGCGGGTTTACCCTAGGAGAGACCTAGCATCGGCTATCACAGGTCGGTGGTGAAATCCAGTTTTTGGACACAACCGTAATAAAATATGTATTAAATTTTTTTATTAAATCTTGTGGTAGTGAATATATTTTTATCCTTTTTTTAAAGTCTTTCACAGGGATCAAGGGTTATATATCTTACAACTCTAAAACCCTTGGAGGCTCCGGGAACGCTCTGGAGGAAACCCCCATCACGGAGACGACGTTCTTGACGAATCATGTCGGCAACAATGACGCAGCGAGCAGATCTTCTCCAACTAACACCGCTAATCTAGGTAGGATATCTGATTTTGATTTCCGTTCCCCATTCTTGATTACTACGATGAATGGGGACTAATATATGAACAGAATATCCCATGGATCATTTGTATTTGTGGGATGGGATTTTTGTAGGGATTTTGGGGATTCGATTCTTGAAGTTATTTTGGTTAATTAATCTTCTAACAGTGACAAACCAAGATTGACATGAACATCGATTGAGGTTCATCCCTCTTGATTGTGGTGCATTTCTTCTCCTATTTCTCACATTCTTTGTGTGAGTTATACACATTCTTCATGGAGGTATGAATGATGGATCTTTGCGCATCTGTTGTGCGACGCAATGATCCCAAATTGAAGATCTTGTGTTGGTACAACCCCACGGAGGTGTGGCTGCGGTGGCGACATACAGATCGAAGTAGATCGAAAGATATCATTCTTCGAACAATTTTCGCACGGATGACCAGAATTTGATTTTGGAGCTGATCGAAAGGCCAAAACCCTCGGATACGACATCACGACGACGAGGCAACCCATAATAATATGTTTCTTGGTGAACGGACTAGAGGTCGCAGATTCAGAAATCGTCTGAGGTTTGAGTAGGAAGACAACCGTTCTGGAAATTTCCCGACTACATGGTGTGTAGTATGGGCTACACGGCGTGTGTTCATCGGCGAGCCACCTGGTGTGTACTCCGGAAGTACACAGACATGGGTTGGGTACACGGCCAAGGACACGACATGTATACCCTTCCCCGGCGAGACCCGGCCAGATACACGAGATTCCCTATGTACTGGTAAAAGTCCATGCGACACAGAAGGACACTGTGTACGGGAATACGACCAGGGTACAAGGGTGTTTCCCAGTTGACAAGACATGATGTGCGCTTCGACTAACACACCGTTTATATGCCTTCCTACACAACTTCAATATCAGACACGTGTCGTCTACATGGACAGTACCCAGAGTCAGGGAACATGGTGTGTGATCCTTCCACACACTGTGTAGTTGAGTTTTAAACAGCTTGGATGGGTGAAACAGGCCGTTTACACAGGAAGTACCCGGAGTCAAGGAACAATACATGTAATCCTGTTCCATTCTGTGTAACCTGTTTTATATGGCTTGAGCCAGCTGCCTTCTGTAACTTGGACTAGTTTCCTTAGGGTTCATCCCCTTGGACCTTCTCCTAAAGGTTTCTAGTATCATTTCATGCTTATAATAGTATGCTCCCTTCAGTATGACTTCTAGAATAGAGTTGTTTGAATTCCCTCTGGACACTTAAAGCCAGATCATCTATTCCGTTTTGGTAACCTAGGTAGTGTTTCGTGGTATCGACTTGACCTACTTTACCTGGGCTCCGATCCTCTACTTAGTAGGTTAGTTCAAACTGAGTTGTTTTAATCACCTCTTGGATTTTGGATTTGATCCTCGTATAAGTAACATGTTAATAAGTACATGAGGAGTGAGTTCTCCCGGAACGAGTAATTTGTATCAACCTCTTCAGACATAGGATTGTGTTCTCCCTGTTATGTACTTAGTGGAATCTTTCAGCTGGATCATAGTGGTGGTTTCGCAAAAGTCGATCGAGTATGCGTATATCTGGATATTCTTGTTATATATCAACATATACAGTGTAGAGTTGACTGTATATTTCCTTTGTGGTATTTCCCTTATTATTTTTCTATGTGGTTTTCGGGGTGTCCTACTCGGTATTGTTATACTCACCAATGCACAGGAGTTTCCCACATGTGTCGTGTCTTGTGCATATGAGCGATCCTTTAATAGGATTCTAGGAGGACCAGGACCAGACGGTGCTCAGTGAGATCAGACAGGATGAGGTGTGTTCCTATGGCTACAGATTACTATCCCAGTAACTTTCTTTATATGTTGGACTTTTTTGCAAACTATGTCTTTGTGGGATTGAAATTTTGTCCCAGGGTTATACATTACTTTACTTTACCTTCCTGTCATACTCTGTTTGTTGGGATTTTAGTGTATGCTTGCATTTCCATTTTTAGTAGATTTTTACTTTTCAGCTTTGTGGGCTTGGAGATGTGTGTGTGTGTGTGTACATGTTTATAGTCAATTCCTCCCATGTTAGTGACATGCCTACTTGGTGCTAGTCACCTGCCCCTGGCCTATTGGAGGCGGACTTGGGGAGTCACAACACGGGCCCCACTGGGACGGGTCATGACAACTTTCTCTGTTTGAAAATTTACTCCCATTGTCATAGACTAAATCCCCCATATTTCTTATGTCATCTCAAGTAGGGACTTATTATACCATCATAAATATTATTTTTTACACAATAATCTAAAAAATCAATAGTGTCCACTAATCCTTGATCATCACAACTGATAATATACCTTTCTTTAATATTCATTCTATATAGTGAGATTCTCCCTACTTTAAAGTATAGGATATTCATGAAGTATTTATTTCATTATATTAATTAATAAATTATTTCATTCAAGTAATTATGCTCCATATTTGAGTATAATTTAATTTCTAGACATCATTTTTTGAGGTAAAACATTTAATTTTTAATTTTTACAGTGATAAATTAAACATCTTCATTGAACACCTATTTTTGCTAGTTTATGATTAATATACCTTAACATAAATAGACTTCATGAAATATTATCAAATTTTTTTGATGATATTATAGGATTTTAGAATTTAGATTTTTTTTAGAATTTTTTCTTTATTATTTGGGAGTATGTTTTCCTTCAATACACTTTATCCTATTTTCCATTACAAGTTCTATTTATTTGTGTCATTTGATTTATTCAATGTATAGAATCTATTTATTTTAAAATTCTTCACATTTAAGTTTTATCTTTTATTTTTCTTTCAAAAACACTATCCTTAAATTCATATATTTTTTTATATTAATTTTATTTTAATTTATTCTTCATCACGTGATCTAGACATGTTCATTCACTCTCATCATCTTCACTGCAAAAGGATTCAAACACTTTTCCATCATTCTCAATAATGTTAATTAGATCTTATGATTTCATAATTTAGGTAGATTTATAATCATTTTTTTGATCACAAAACATCATATTCTAATTTCAAAAAAATTCTTCTTAATTCCATAAATTTATTTGGATCTTTTGAGATCACCAGCATAACTTATTTCATGGATTGTGATATTCTAATTTAGGATTCACAGACATCATTTTTGTAAAATAAAAAATTTGATAATTTCATAATAGTTATAGCACCTTATATTTAATTTATCATTACCTACAAACATTTACTTCTTGAATAAATTTTATCTAAGATAAATGAATTTGTTATTATCGATATCTACATCTTCGTCATCAAAATAACATGATGTTTACATATGATCTTATCTTATATTGAGATTTATCATGGCCTCAAAGGCCACCTGATATTTTATGTTCTACCTGATGAATATAATATTTCACATTTCATATGAAATAATTAATTCATTTTATTCCTCAAGAGTAAGATCATCATTATCTTCCAAAGCATATAAATTAAGATCAGACCGGTTAAGAAAATTTCTCCTTTGTTTTTCTGAGAATAGTTGAATCCTCTAGATGTTATCTAAAACCAAGACTATTGATGAAAATTTCATTAACTCATGTGATTTAGACCTAAATTTTTTTCCCCACCCATATAGATATCTTCAAGTATTATCTACAAAATTTTCAATTTTTCCACTTTTAATTTCTTTTTTTTATAATTGCTTTCCAATTTATCCCAAATTTCCATTGCATTATTAAGTCCCATAAACTTTATATAAAAATTAAATGAAAGAGTAATTGAAATGGTAATATTATCATTTCAATAAACTACCATATTTCTTCGATAAAAAAAAGAGATTCTTTAGTGATAGGTGGGAATCCTTTGGTAACTGTAAATTTAACTTTAAGGCCAATAGATTGAAGAGGAAGAATCATCCAATTATTCCATATATGATTGCTACACCCATAAAAAGTATAAAAAACACTACTATGGATATAATTTAGATTATCATTATTAGTACATAGTGGATCTATACATAGGGAACCTTTTCTATGATACTAATAGATGTTCTGTGAGGTGATATAACACCACTGAGAAGGGGGATTGAATTTGTGGTAGTTTTTTATATTTTATTTTCTTATCAAAATAACATTTGGGTTCCTATTAGGATTTTATCCACTCATGTGATTTCATATCTATTACCAAATATTTTAAAATAAAATAATATAGGAACACATAATGTTTACATGGTTCAGTATCAATGTGCGGCTAATCTTATATATAAATGGTTAGACACCTCAACCATAGATTGTCCACTATAATAATAAGTGGTTTAAATATAAAATTATTAAACATCATATAATCACACTATGAATTTGTGAGACTCACTTAATCTACAACTTCACAATGTGTGAACCAAACATGAACACAAATAAACAATAAATAACCTCAGGTGAATATTTCCTTCTCCTGGAACTTTATTTGAGGATTTTGTTTAGATAATTCATGATAATTTGGATTGAAAATACTCAATATCATTTAAAAATATCATAACCCACAATTTTAATTACACCATATGTCAACATTGGATAAGAATTTACTATCTCATGTGAATTAAATGATATGTCATTGTTTATTAGATCACATGATTATAAAATTTCTAAAGATGCATTTTTTTCTTCCTATTTCTTTTTTTCTTCTAATGCATTTAATGTAAATATTGATTGTACATAGGTTGTATGTCTTTCATGAGGTGCATGATGTAATTTTTAACAACTCCATTCACCTGACCAAATATTTATCTCATGAATTTTCATCCTTCAACCACAACATTACCCCAAAATGTTTACATTGCTCATGAGTCCAAATCATCCTTTACAGTAATAAATAGTGCAATTCACACTATTCATCAGTAGAGGTGTTCACCAGAAACTAAGACACTTTGTATGGTACTTTATCATAACCATGGTTTATCCATTGATATATCACATGAACAATAGATTTTCTCTATCTGATGGCTTCATTAAAACCACATCACCTTTCAAATGACCATGGAGGCATGTGGGGTTATTCTAGAAACATTCACCTATAATTATGTGTTCCCACATATCTATAAAAGACACTCTACAATCCCTTATTGTCTCAAAATTTCCTCCTTTTAATGATAATGGTTTTCTATGTATTGCTTTATCATCCTCTTTTTAGGACTTGTGTAATGTGGGATTCTTTTCCATCATGAGAAGGAATCTCAAAAGTTCTCTATCTGAATTACATGTGTCTCCATTTTTCAAAGATCAGTAGCACCATGTCTCAGATGAGACTTAATATATTATGTTTGATTATCTCCTATTTTTAAGGTGTGTATATAATTTTTAAACTATTCTATGTTCGTGGTGTATCACGTAAATTCTGAGGCATTCAAATTATCCACACAACACTGGAGTGAACCAACAAATCACATGAATATTTTGAATGATTAGATCATTGATCATGAGATTTCTAGGTGATTGGAATGTGATTCATTAGTGGACATCACCTTAAAATATCAAAATAATTCATATTTTAATACCTCAAAAGTAAGGAATCATCTCACAGTTGTTGATATTTCTGTGATGGAATTGGTGATTTTCTATATTCCATCATGTGACGACACTTGTCCCCAATTGATTATATCTAGTTCATTCAACCTTTATTCTGATGTATTATTGATTGTCTCCATTGGGTTTCATGATATTATAATCATGAAATAATGTCATTCAATGTTACTGGATCATGTGGAATCTTCTCAGGATGTATTTAATCATTAAATGCATCGGTCTAAATTCATGGTGATGATGTATTCCCTGATTCAGTTAGATTTAGCATTTATTTGATGTCTTGTTGTGGATGGTTATTCTGAGCTTGAACGGGCATATGCCTCATCAAGAGTTTGAATATGATATGAGATAATCAAAATATTAGTGTCTTAATTCAAATAACCAATCCAAGGGAATAGATTATTTAAATTCATGCAGAATTGGATTGAATGGATGACATATCTCATCTATATCCAATAGGCCATGTTTCATCTATCAATTTTTATGAAGCTATAACAGCACCCCTCATATCACAATCCCACATCTTTTTGTATCATGATATTCATATTAGAATATAAATCAAATGGTTACCACATATTAGTCGAAAATGTTATGGGTTTCAACACTCATTCAACCTACACCCACCCACCATAGGGCCTCACCAATACGGGCTTCTGTACCACACTAGGCTCACCCGTGCTACATACACACCACATGCCTTACACATTGACCCACCGACACTTAATGGTATCTATTCCACCTATTTCCTATGGGCTTGCCTGTAGTACATCCTTGAGAATGTTTGACCAATGAGTCCAATATTTATGAGGTAAAGCTAACCCTAGATTATACTAGTAGGCTATCAAAGTTTTATTGTGAGTCAAACAAAATGATTACTATGTAAATATCAAGTATATTATTTTATATACCTTCAATCATTGAATAAAAATACCTAAAATTATATTATAAAAATTTTGTGAAAATGTGTAACATTAACATCACATGTCTTTTCCATTTTATTTCATCCCAATAACAATCAAATATTACTGTGATACTTGTTGAAGCATGACATCCAACTCCATTTGATGATTCCATTTCAATTCCCCAGGAATATCGTCATCATAAAACAACAAATGTTCGGTATTTGTTTACAAAAAATGCAACCTTGGATCAACACTTTAGAAATTAATTGTTAAAGGATGCTAGTATTTGTAAGGTATATGATGTATTTCTTAAATTTAAACCATATGACCCAAAATTATTTCTAATATCTTGATTATAATATTTTAAAAAAATTTAATAAAATAATAAATTGTTTTTAAATACTTTTTTATTATTATTCTTTCTATAAGAATGATAAAATATATCTGTTTGAATAAAACTATAGGTTTTCAATCTTCAATGACTGAATTATAGCATGACATAGCTTGTATTTATAATTCATCTTAAAAGAAAATTAATTAAAAAATAATGAAAGATATAATTTAATATTTATCAATAAAATTTTTATTATAGTGCATAAACAATCACAACACATATTTTGTATTCAATTTTAATGAATTAAATGCATTGGATCCATTTTGGTAGTATCCAAATTGATTTAAATTATTATCATGTTATTTAAAATAAAAAAAATATAAAACTTTTGTAAAATAGAAGTATATATCTTATATTATTAGACTATATTGTTTCACCCTTTTATTATAGGAATCAATGAGAGCATGTGTTCTATTATTTTATTACCAATCTCCATAGTTACATAAAATTTTTGACAACAATTTCTTCTAACCCAAAAAAAATATAGGAATAATACATGGATTAATGAATCCCAATCAGACATCAAATGTATGGGGAAACAGGAATAACATGCATGGATATTGCATCATTTTAGATGAATATTTAGTACATTAAAAAAAATGTATAGGGATAGTAATAGTTAATTTCTTTGGAAACATAGAATCAAAATCTTCTATCTTAGTGAAATAAATTCCATATATCCCATATATACCTACACCTTTAGTACTTATATCAAAATCCATTATTTGTATCCTAGTGAAAGGAATCATAATAAACGAGAGAGCTAAGATGCTCTGTATGGGGAAATAAATGAAATTCTCAAGCATAACAGGAATAAAAGGGAATAGATATGAGTATAAAATATCAAGATCATACCCAACTTACGAGAGAACACAGTAAATATTGGATGTTCATAAGACATGAATCATAATGAAAATTGATCATATGTGATGAAATCATAACATATGATTAAAACATGGAATTATGGAAGACACATAATCATATAATAACCCGATTACAAGGTGGACTACTGAGACCATTATAACATGTTAGGCTTGGGCTACAACACATGTACATATTGATGGATTTGACTAATATATCATGTACCTTCTTACTTATATGATTTGGCTAAAACCCATGTACCTTCTTGTTTTTGGGGATGGGATACAACCAATGTACCTTATTTCTTTTGGGCCTAGTCTACAACCCATGTACCATCTTGTTTTCAGTAATTGGATATAACCTATATACCATCATTCATTTAGGCATGGTCTACAACCCATGTACCTTATTTTCCTGGCTTGGGCAACAAACTGTATGCCCACCTTCTTTTAGTATTGGGCTACAAACAATGTACCTTCTTGTTTTTGTCATAGGCTATAACATGTTACCCTTTTTGTTTTCGTCTTGGTCTCAAAACCATGTACCTTCTTATTTTCAGGATTATACTACAACCAATATATAATATTTCTTTTAGGGTTGGGCTATAACCAATTTACATTCTTGTTTTCAGGCTAGGGCTACCACCTTTATAACCTACTTTTTTTAGGATTGGGTTATAACCCATGCACCTTAATGTTTTTGGGCATAGGATAAACCCACGAACCATTTGTTCTCATATAAAACTTATCATTATCCAATAAATTGTAGGGATATATAGCTTCTACCAATCTCATAATAAAATCATTCATACAAGTGCCATAATGTAATATAACATTAATCAAATTCTGACACCTAAAAAGATATAGGTTTTCTAAAAAACAAATCTTGTGCCACGAAATGAAACTGGTATCATTAAAATACCATGTCATCTTATCATATTAAAAGGTATAGGTATCATAATTACTTAATAATATCAAAACAAATGAAAAAAAGTGGATTTAAAAAGCATAAAACTCGTGGAAGTAAAGCTGTTGTATTATGAATCAATCCATCAAAACATTAATCATTCATGAAAAAATATTAATACAACCATTTTAAAATTTCATAAAATTTCATGAGTAACATCAAAAATTGTCATATTATATTAAAAATAATATTGAAATATCGTTTAAAATAATTTCATGAGGAAACTATCCTTCATTATTTGAAAATGAATTTTTAATACATTAAACCATTGGATAATCATTTTAATGGAAAATAAATTTTTCAATTATAAATAAAACATGAAAACCATTGAAAATAATTTCCCACAAAAACATATAAACTATGATTCAATAGATTTTAAAAACTGTTTTTATCAAATAAACATTCAATACCAGAAAATAAATCGTGCAAATGTTTTGAAAATTATTTATTATAAAATTCATTGAAATAATATATATACTTCATTAAAACGTTTTGAAAAAAATTTTCTTTGAAAATAATTTAAAAAACTATAAAAAAATCATGAAAACCTTTTGAAAGACAGTTTCCTTGAAAATATTTAAAATAATATTTAAATTTTTTTAAGACTATTTTCTTTGAAAATATGCTTAAAAATTTTCTTTAAAAAATATCCCTAAAACATTAAATTAATGCTTCAATGGATAGATAGTGGATAAATTCATTCACTTCTTGTGTGTTAAAAAAACTTTCCTTTTACATGGTAAAAAGGATTAAAATTTATCTCATTTGGAAATAGACAAGAATATTCTTATGAAAACATAGTTAAAAGAAAAAATGGGTAAATTTTTTTAATTATCATAGGATATTAGTATATTAGTAAAGGATAAATTTCTTAGAAATTATGTTTTTGAAGGAACACGGAATTTTGACTGAAGAATGGGAAAATATTGGATTTATTAAAAACAAATTATTAACTATTGCATGCAAGAAATAGTACAAAATGGTACCAAAATATTAATATAGCATGAATAACCATAGGGAATAAAATTCATGAATTTATGGAGAGATGGAATAATTTATTTCTTCAAATGTGTCATAAATAGAAATTATAATGGAATGAGATGAGATTTTTTCATTAAACTCTTATCAATTTCTAACATGGGCGATAGTCTGAGTTCCTCAATCAAAATTATCGTATTAACACAAAAATGCAATGTAAAAATATATGTGTTTGAAAAGTGAATAGATAATATTAAATACCTAATAAATATAATAATTTATATATATGAATAGTGTTTCCATAATAATGGTCACCATGGTACATGGTAATGAAAAAATGAACAATATTCATTTCGTGAGGCAGTAGTTCACCATACTAATAAATATTATGTTCGTTGCCCATTTGATATAGGTGTCAATAGTAGTAGTTGGAACCATTTTAATAGAAAAAATACTTTAATATTTTGGATAAAATGGTTTTTATAAAGAGATATAACAAATAGAGTAGGAGGGTGTTGAGAAGGGAAAAAAGGACTTGATAAAAGACTTTACATCATAATCGGGTAACTCCTTTTAGTATAGGCCAAAAAGAATATTTGGAATATCTTATTCCCATGGGAAGGATTATAGGATTAAGGGAGGGATTTATACAAATGAATTTGGAAGATATTTTCAAAAACATAGATGATTTAGATTTTTTATGAATTGGAAGAGTCAGTGGCCTTTTATAGGGATGGATAATTAATCACATTGAATTTTTTTAAAACAGGCAAGGTGTGCACATGTTTTTTCCTAAGGGAGTCATAAAAATAAATATAACTTAATAATGGTTGTTTAATGGCCGTATAAGAGCCATTAAATTGGTTTATAACAAGTTTATAAGTAATTTTACCCTCTAATATTGATGTTTAGTCCCTAATTAAGCTTCATTTGTCCGTATTTGTTGTGATAAATTTTAATTACTTTTGATAATTTATTTGGTAAAAATTTAAGATAATATTATTAGAATCAAAATATTATAATAATTACAGTGGTTTATTTTTGTTTTTATAAATTAAATTCATAGGGGAAAAAATAATTATTATTGATAACCCCGTAGACGAGACGAAATAATGAGTTTTTAAATTAAAAAAATGATCAAAAGTTTGTTACGAATTTTGATTCAATTTAAAGGTGAACATGATTGTAATAAATTAAATTTTATTCATAGATTTAATATTTTTCTAATTTTACCTTTAAAATTACAATATCATCTAACATTAATAATTAATTAAACATAAATGTGGTTTTTAAGTAAAAATAAGTATTTTCACTATTAATCAAAAAATGATGCTTCGCTAGAGAATCCAAAAACATCACACAAAGATAATTTCAGTATTCTAAATTAAAAAATTATGTTTATTTTATCAAATTCATTTTCTATTTTTTTCTAAAATTAAATTTATTATTAAAATAGGTTCATTCAAGAAAATGATTTTTTAAACATAAAATATGTTACCAATAATTGTATCATTCATTATCAACATGATTACGTTTAATAAAAAATTATAAATAATATTTCCAAATTATTTATTACTATTCATATAACTATTTTTAATCTCTAGGTTATCATTATAAAATTAAAATAAATATAACCGTAAAATTATGGTTTATAGAAAAATATGTGTTTCTAGTAACGTACACCCAGTCTGTATTGCATGTAGCACAAACCCAATCGATATTGTATGAAGCGAAAGCCATATTGGTAGTGCATGTAGCTTTGGCCAAGTTGGCATTTAGTGTAGGACAATACAATTCAGTATTTCATGTATCTCAAACTAAATCATTATTTCATATAGCAAAAGTCAAGTTGATTTTTCATGTATCACATTTGAAGTTAGTATAGCATGTGACTCAATCCAAGTCAATATTTGATGTTGTGAAAGCCATGTCATTATTGCATGTATCTCAAGCCTGGTTGATATTTCCAGTCAAAGGATTTTTTATCTCAATTTCTTACACACACACATATATATATATAAACACCCAAATACTTTCCGATTTCAAGTGTGATGTGAAATGAACAATATAAAAAAGGTAACATAATTCAAAAAATAATAATTCACAAAATCATAGGGTGTTATATTATACTACCTTAAAATGAATTTCTACCTCAAAATTATTTTGGGTTATCAAATATTTAATATTTGATTTTTTCATTAATTGAAACCCACATTTTAAAAATTAATACTAAAACATCTCTTAAAATAGTAAAGTTGTAACCATAACAGTTTCCCAAAGTAATATATAATTGGGCTTCCACAAAAGAGAATATTAGTTGGGAGTGAGGATTGGATATAGAGGAAAAGTGTAAATATTTATCAGGAGTGATTGAAGTCCTCAATCACAAGTAAGGGAATTTTCAAAAAACATTTTAGGGACTCGATGTCATAAATATTTGATGATTTAATGGCTCATGGTTCAATAAAAACTACAGTATTAAGAAAACACAATTTTTTTAATCATTATAATATCATTGAGTAAATTATTTTTGTTGAATAAGAATATAATGAAATATATTTACTTGGTGTTATTGCCTTTCTTATACAAAATCCCAACCTTTTTTATTACTTTATAGGTTTCCACTTCATCTTTTTCCCTATGAAATGGATGATAATTTTTTTCCGAACTAATAACAAACTATAGGATCCATGAAATGTGAACCAATCCATCATTAGTTACCATAAATACAAATAGATTATCCAAAATTAATATTTCTTCATGTGGTGAGATAATACATTATCTTCAGAAACATTAATTTAATATTGACATAAATTTTCCATATATGGTTACCTTTATAAACATTATTAAAGATGAAAATTAAACACTTTAGATGGAAATTCATGAAATTGTATTAAAATTTCTCTCCGGTATATCACAACCTATTTATTGGATGACACATTCCAAATATGTGATTACCCTCTAGGTAAATTACATAAAATATGTTTAGAATAATTACATACTTCCTTATTCAAATGATTTCAGGATATATTATTTAAATCTAAAAATTTATAATCAATATCCTCTATGACATAGAACACTTTTTAAATATACAGTTCTAGGGTATTTAGTACCATCCAATTTACATGTTCATATCAAACATATGATTTTACAAATATCATTATCTCAATTTCTAGAATTAATTAAGAGTGTTCTTCCCTTTATAAAAATATCACATTACCATGAAATCACTTTTATATGCATTCATTACCATTTAACATTTCATTTTCAATAGTTAATGAAAACTGATACTATAAATACTTATTCATTTCATGATTCGTATAAAATAATCTTGGAATACAAAAGCATAAATACTACATTAATCCAACTTTATTCTTAAACAATTACTCAGTATTCATCAACTTATTCTATAATACAACTTTCCTATAATATGAAATATGATTCATGTATTAAGGTTACTCAACCTCAATCTAATCATTCTTCTTATGTTTAATGTAAAAAATACTGGAAAAAGGACACATAACTTTCACATGTTGTTTGCGGTCTCATTATCTTCCAATTTATTACCAATACTCATCCCAACATCCTATTTCCCTCTGTGATATTTCTTGTTCAGAAATATATTCACATAATTACCATGCTTTCCACATATAAAACAATAATTTTTAATTGTGTTCCTTGTATTTTCTGTCCATTGATGAAAAAAATAAATCATAGTGGGAGAAACATTTATCTTTTTATGACACCATTTAATCATGAAATTTTACTTATAATATTCTTAAATCATTGCTCAAACTCATTTAATCTATGAAACATCAGGTGTATACAAGGTTATTCATAGCCAAATTCTATTTAAATCATTCATAATGGTACTTCAAGAGTCTTTGAGTTCTCAAAGCATATCCCCCTATAATATCACCCAATGTGTGTAGTAAGTCCCATTTTATTTGTACCAAATTCCCATAGTTTGGCTTGGATGTTATTTTCATAGTTTTTACCCCTAGTTACATCTATTCTAGAGCCACATACTCTTATCGTATCCAAAAAAAGATGAATTTCTAAGAAAACACTCACTATATCCTTTCCCAAAATTTGATGAATTTTTCCTATACATTAATTCACCCTCATACATATAATTAGAAACATACCAAGACATATCTTTATAAATATACATTGGGTTATCAATAAGGTATTCCCATCCTAATTTCTATGGATGGTTTAAATTATTCATTTGATAACAAATATAGTGAGTCATGTCTGACGTACATAAAAATTACATCATTTAAATGATTATTTAGTGAATAACCAAAATACATGGACAAGGACCATAATAGTTTATTCTATTTAAAAACATGGAAGAAAAATATATTATCCTGGACAAGTATCTACAACAACTCCGATAAAAATATAAATATTTATTTCTTATACCAAAAAATATTTTGCATATACTTGAGAAAATAAACAAAATAAATTGGTGAGCTGAGATACTCAGTGTTGATAATTAAATAAAATTTATAAGAATAACATGAACAAAAATGTGTGTAACATTACCATAACATTTTATGATCATAACTTATAAATCAAAGATCAAAATAAATATTGGAAGTTAATAAGACATCAATCATATGGTAATATTGAACATAAGCCATGAAATCATAACATAAGAATAAAACAAATAATTGTGGTAGACACTTAAGCATATAATAACCTTATATCAAAGAGGCATACCAAGAACATTATAAAATGTAAGTCTTGGGATGCAACCCATGTACCAGCTACATGCTTGGTCCAATAACCTGTATACCATCTTACTTTTTACTTATGCTATAACCCATGCACCTTCTTGTTTTCAGGCTTGGTTTACAACCCATGCACCCTCTTTATTATATCCTTGGGCTACAACCCATGTACCTCCTAGTTTTCATGATTGAGATATAACCCACATACCCTCTTTCCTTTAGGATTAGACCATAACCCACATACCATATTGTTTTTGGGCATAGGATACAACCCATGTAACCTCATTCTTTTAGGCTTGGGCTATAACCCATGTACCTTTTTATTTTATACCATGTGATACAACCCGTGTGCCATATTTATTTTAGGCTTGGGATAAAACCCATGTACCTTGATAGTTTAAAAAATGGTTTAAAACCTATATACCCTTTTTATTTTCAGATTCTGCTATATCCCTTGAACATTATTATTTTAATTCTTGGGCTACAACCAGTGTACCCTATTTATTTTATATCCGGGATATAACCCATGTACCTTATTATATTTGGCCTTGGTCTATATCCCATTCACCCTTTGAAATATTATTAAACATAACATCATGCAATATATTTGAGGGAGAAATAGGTCCCACCCATCTCATTATAAAATAATTCATGCATATACCACATGCTAATAAAAATTTCATAATATTATGACCCATAAAAGGAGATAGGTTTTATATACATAAAATCATTCCCGTTAAATTATATGGGTATCATTAACATTTAATTACATCTTATCCTATGAAAATATATTGGTTTCAATATATATTTATGAAGTCATAACCCCAGAAGATAAGCAGGTTTCAAATGAATACAACCCTAGGTAGTGAAGTGGGTGTCTTATAAACCATTCCAGAAAAACATAAATCAATCAATAAATAATATTAATATATCATTTTTATCATTTTCTAGAAGGGAACTAGTAACAAAAATATATTTCATATTAGATGAAAAAAATTGAAAAATATTTTTTGAAAAAATTAGTGAGGATAATATCTCTTCATTTTTGGAAAATTATTTTTAATAAATAAATCCATTTTATATTAATTTTCATGGAAAAAACATTCAAAAACTATAAAGAATAATTAAAATCTTTTTAAATAATATTTTCTTTGAAATTATATTAAATATTCTTCATAACATTTTAAAAAACAATTCTTCAAAAACACTTTTTAATCATATAATGAAAGCCTGAAAATGTTATGAAAATCATTTCAACAAATTACTATGAAATAAAATAAATAGTTCTTGAAAATGGGACAAAACTTTTTTCCCTAAAAATATTTTGAAAATTTATAAATAAAGAATGAAAACATTATTAAATAAATTTCCCTCTGAAATTTATAAAATATTCATGAAAACATTTTGAATACCATTTTCATGCATAAAAATCATAAATCAATTTTCTTAAAAAAGTAACATTTAAAACTGAAAATAATTCATCAAATCATTTATGATAGATAAATTCATACACCTCCTACAAGGAAAAAATAACATTAATTTTTCAAGGTAAAAATGATTGAAAATTGCCTCATTCAAAAAAACACAAGAAGATTCATTTAAAAAAATTGAAATAAAATAGTGCAAATAGTTATTTTAATGATCATTTTAAATAAGTATAATATTCTCGGAATCCATTTTTATAAAATATGGTGTTTAAGGAACATTGATTTCTGAACGAAGAGGGGGAATTGTTGGGATTTCTTAAAAAATTATTATCTATCTTATGTACCAAAGTGAAGAAAATGATCCCATTGCACGAATATATAATTATTAACCAGTGTAGATTAAAATTAATTAATGTAGTGAGATAGGGAACATAGTAATTCAACAAAGGAAGAATATTCCAAAATAATCAAGAAACGCGAAGAGATTGTTTCAATAAACTCTTATTACTTGGTAACATGTGATAATATTATCCATGTAATAAAATTAAATTAAATTATGATTAAAATATCATGAAACGAATAAGGTTAATTATTTAACATTTGAAATAGAATTATATACACATCAGGATAGAATTTAGGTGCACAGCAAACACAAGTCTCAATGAAGAAAAATTATGAAAAAACAATTTCATCGATTTGGTAACATTAGAAACATAACCCACATGAAAGAAAGATAGAAAATGGATATTTTAATAAAAATAATTCTAATTATAAGATACATATAATACTATCATGGTGAGAACATACATCACACCGAAATAAAGTGCGACGAACATAGAATGTATCTCACATAAATGAAAAGTGAGATGAAATCCCCTTACATTGTGTCATTAATCTCTTTATACTCATAAAATATTCCAACATAATAAACATTAGTTTATTATAGATATTATTAATATAAATATTATTATATATATTAGCATATATGGTTGTATTTGTTTTTTATATTATCTAGTTTTTGGTGATCATATGTTAAGGTTTTACTTTGGGTAATATTTGATTTCTTCTTCAAATGTGTCTTAATTTGTAATATCTTTGGTCCTTAAAATTATATCATGATTATATAATATAAAAATGGATTCAAATATTATAAATATAAATTATATTTATATTATAATAATATATAGAATATATAAGTACTAAATAGAATACACAGCTCATGGATACAGTAAGCCATATATATTCATGAATGTGGTTTCCATTTTTTTGTCATATTTAAAGAAATAATATAAAATGAATGTATGTATATATATGTGAATATCAGTATTAAATAATATTAATGATATCATATAAATATTATAAATTCACTGAAGTCATCCTTAATAAAATCCATGTATTTTATGAACGAATCAAATTTCTTTGAGGGGGTGGTAGTCGATACTTCATCAAACGAAATTATCATATTAACAAAAAATTGAAAGTATAAAGATATGTGTTTTAATAAGAAATAATAAATATTAATGCATAATAAATATAATATATTACATATATAAATTGATTTCCCATCATAATGTCCATCATGATAGGTGGAAATAGAAAAATGAACCATTACCTTTTTGTGAGACAGTAGTTCACCACACACAGAAACGGTCCGTTCATTACCAATTAGATGAATGTTTTTGTACGTGTAGGTAGAATCATTTTTATAAAATCAAAATATAATATTTTGTATACTTATTTTTCAATATAATAATATAATAAATATAGATTTAGGGGGTTGAGAAAGATGATAAATTAAAGGACTTAAGGGAAGACGTTACATCGTAATCAGGTAACTCCTTTTAGTTTGTTCCAAAATACATCCATGGATTTCATTAAGACCAAAGGTATATTTCTCGGATGAATTAAGGGATTTTGGTAAAGGTATTGTGAAATTATTGGCAAAAGAAAATAGTTTTTAGATGTGTGATGAAATGGGAGAGGTGGTGGACTTTTATAGGGAATAAAAAGGACTCACATGGAATTTTTGAAATCAAGTCAGGTGTACATATGTTATTACATAAAAAAGTCATAAAAACCAAAATAAAACAATAATTTAAGGTTTATGGACGAATAATGGACATCTATTGTGTTTAATATATGTTTCTAGGTTATTTGGGCCTCAAATATTGAGGATTAGTCCCTAATTAAGATTAATTTGACCGTAATCATTGTGATTAATTTCAATTAGGTTTACTAATAATTTTTATTAAAAATTAGGTTAATATTATTACACAAAAAATATTACTATTATTAAATTTTTTTCATTGCTATGAAATTATATTTATATAAGCGAAAAAATTAATATTTTTTTAATCCTACTAACATGATGAAAGAACGATTTTTTAAAGTAGAATAATGTTCAATTGGCGGTTAATATTTTGTAATCAATTTCAAAGTGAAATTGATTATAATGAATTAAACTTTATTAATAGATATAATATTTATCAAATTTTTCCTTAAAAAAATTATAATATCATCTGACATAAATAATTAATTAAACCAAAAAGCTAGTTTTTAACTATGTATTATTATTTTTTACTATTCATCCTAAAATGATGTTTCACTTAAAAATCCCAAAAATTCACCCTTAGATAATTTTATTAATCTAAATTCAAATTGGAGGTTTTTTTATCAAAATCAAATTTTAGTTGTGCGAAAAATTAATGTCATTATTAAATTTGGTTCATCTGAGAATAAAATAATTTTAAACATAAATTACATATAAAAAAATTATTATTATCAATTGGTTATATATATATATAACATTTAGAAATAATATTTGAAAATAAGTTATTACTATAAGTATTACTATGCTTATTATCTAGGATATCATTATTTACTTTAATTAATTATAAAAATAATGTGATGTTTTATATAAAAATATGTGTTGTGTGTAACATACACCATGTCAGTATTGAACACAGTGGAATCCATGTCAATATTGCTTGTAAATCAAGACATGTTTCTATTCTAGTAGCACAAGCCACTATAGAATTTCATGGAGTGCAAAACAAGTCGTTATTTCATCTAGCACAAGTAAATATATTATTTCATTTAGATCATGAGAAGTTGATATTTCATGTAGTGCAAGCCAAGTATGTATTGCATGTAGTAGAAGCCAATTCAGTATTGCATGTAGCAGAAGCCAAGAAATAATTGCATCTAGTGAAAGCCAAGTATGTATTACATGTAGTGCAAGCCAATTCGGTATTGCATGTAGCGTAAGACCTGTCGATATTGCATATCAAAAGTGTTTTTGGATTTGTGTTTTGATATATATATATATATAACTATTTCTAGTTTCACCTAAATTGAAAAATATCAAAATGATAAATTATTTCAAAAAATAATAATTCACAAAATCACATTGTTTTCCCAATGGGTTCTCACTTCATATATTAGTAATATAAATTCATATGGAAAATATTATTTGTTATTAACTTTTATAAAAAAGTAGATCATTTTTTGGACATGCTGATTTTAGAAATGTAACTGATGTATATATTCACAACTCTGACTCCATCCATTAAAACATGAGAACCTCAGTTGTACACACAAGACCAACTGTATCTGTATTGACATACATCCTCATACTAAATATATGACACAACTCCTTCAAGTAATATGATGTCTGCATGAACATGTAATTTTAATACACGCTACAATAGAACATGTAGGGAGAACATTCTCCCATATGGTCCATTTCTCTTCGTTTTTGATTCACTAGATTGTCTTGATCAAGCATTCAGTTTCCCCTCATTTTATCTGTATGTTTCATCATACCTCACATAAAACATATTTTCATCAAATAATACATGTTATTACATGAAAATAATTTTTTAAGTACATAATTCTTATATCAATATAATATTAGATTATCATTCTATAAAATAATCAATATCATTATTTTCCATTATAACATATAGATCATCTTGTGAAAAATGAATATCTAGGATAAGTTCTTTTTTTACTTCAATCCCTATACCCATGTGTTCTTTTGGGAATTTTTTGTTCTTTAGCATCTCTACCAATTTATTGTACACAGTAACCCTCACAAAAAAGATGGTACATTGGTGTTGATATATGGAAATCACCAAAAACATTATATTGCATAATTTTAGTAATATAATATTGTTGTAAATTTTATTATTCCCGTTTAGTTGAATGGATAACAAAAAATTTGTCTACTGCAGGTAAGGTATGTTGTTGATGTGAATGAATAGACTCAATGATAGTGGGTTCATCTATTTGTTATACGATGATATTTTTTCTATTATAGGTTTTCTTAGATCAATTCACATAAAACGGTCTGCCAAACCAGATCAGATAGAAATGTCTTTCAAATCATTTATTTGTACCTACAATCATTTCATCATCTGATATGTATCTTCCAGTATTTGTTTTTTATGAAAATATTTTCACAGTGAAACTCAAAATCCTACAACTATAATGTGACCATATTTTTTATGGTTTTATTAAATCTATTTAAAGTTTTTTCTATAGGTATAGTAACTTTCGATTTTGATTTCAAAATAGTATATAAAAAATGGAAAAATCAATATTCTATTAAATGATTTTAAAAATAATTAATAAATATTATTATGTTATACTATCAAATTATTCTAATACTACTTATTTTCATCACCATATTTTCCCTCTTTATTTATGAAGGCCTTTATCTAAAGAACATGAAATGGCCTTGAAGAGGCTTCAGATTCAAAATAATTAATCTACATATAAAGAAGAACCATATTTTGTTTCACCTAATAGAAAATTTAATTCAATATTTATATTGTAAACCATTTTCTTATATACTGATGTGTACTCTATCCCTTCTTTACAATAGGGTTATATTGGTTTTGGTGCACATTGTATATTTTTAGCACAACTTTTTATATTTTAAAAATTATATTTTTTGAATAAAAGTTGATAAAATAAATAATGTAAAATAATATATTATCGATTATAATTCACCCTAAATAATTCTTAATCATGATGATTGATAAAAATATTCAATTTTCCATGCTTTATAATATGTGAATATGTGATTTGTGCGTTTGGATTTAAATTTCCCTCAGTATTCCTAAGCTGATAAATGGTATAAAGATTCCAACTGATTTTGTGGGTTTTTTCATTAGGAATTAGGATATATTTAATATGTAAATCATCTCAAATAATGGAATTCTATATGGGATAATAAAACGTAAAACAATATATCATTATATAATTCATCTGTAAAATAGAAAAAATTATGTCATAAAATTTCCTTAATATAATACCAATGGTTTTCATTCAATAATGACTAAACATGGATCCATGAATCTATATTGATAGGCACATTTACTCTTGTTGTGACCCCAATATAAATAATGAAAATTGAATTTTTAGGGTCAACTCTTTGGTTGTACTGATTCCAACAACCCATAATTATTTTACCCATTCTTCATTACTTTATAACATTAGTTAGCACATTGATTCAACATCATTCTTGTTTTTTTCATCAACATGTCTTTGATCCCCTAATAATTCTATTGTTTTGGCACCCATTTCATGTTCTTCCCCATTATTAGTAACATAAAAATGTATAGAATTTATTTTTTGTATGAGTAGCTAGAGATTTAATTTGTATTATCTTAATATAGTATAAAACACAAAATATTACAAGGAAAATCATTTAATATAAAAACAATTAACCTGATAATTGAACAATAATACTATTATTTAACTATTGATGGTCTATATATTATATCTCTAGAATCCAAATCCCCTCATTGTGGTCCTCTCTAAAAGATATGAAATTTTCTACATTGTGACCACCATGATGTTATTCTGATATCCCAATGAATAGTAAATGCTCGATTAAATTTTCATTGGACCTTACATTTGTCTTATTTTGAGTAAGGATAATTGACCAATTCTAGTTTTTATATCTGAGGCCTAAAATACATGCATTTCTTGTGATTCCATTATAAACAACTCGCCCTTATTCAGTTCCACAATGAAATTGAGATTTATGAATCAAATTTCATTGATATTCATTACTGTCCTATTTTAAAACCATTTTCAATAAATAATTAGAACCTAAAATATCATAAAATTTCACTCATATATCTATTTTTTGATGATAAAATATAAAATATTCATAAAAATTGGATTTATAAACATGAAAAAATATATTTCCATCACTTTTTTGAAAATCATAACTCCACTATTTTTCATTTCACTTCATTCCAATGATATTTTTCTACATAATGTGTATCCATTGATTACAAAAATATTGTATGATAAAATATTTTTATTTGGTCCCCTAACTAGATATTTAAGCATTTACAATATTTGATGCATATTTTAAGACAAATCAATATAAATATGGTCTCATGACCATACTATAATCAATAGATTATGTTTATTTGATATCAATCTTTAATCCCTTGATGAAATCCAAATTCAATGAATTTATTAGTGCACATATATGTATTGATATATATCATAACATTTTTGTAAAATTTAATAGTTATCTTTCTCCCTTTCTCTATCCTCCCATTACATTAATTATAACAACACATCTTCCAAAAATATCTTTTCCCAAAAGGTGTCAGTTATAATGAGACATTAGGATACTTTGGAAATTAAAATATGATAGGTAATCAGTACAGGATTAAATTGGTTCTTTAACAATATATCATTCTGCAACACAATTTTCATTCTTACTAAAATTCATGATGTACCATTTCAGATACATCATACACTATTAATTAGAGTATTTCTATCTTTAATTGACAAAACAACATAGTTAAACCTCTCTAACAAATTTTACTATCTTGTGGACCATTATATCAATGATATTTGGTTTTTAGAATATCCCTAATTCAAAAAATATTACTAAAACCTTCTTCTTAATGACTAGAAACATCATATGGTCTATAACATTACTTCATATGGATTAATAAAAGAACATATGGTCTGTTAATATATGTCACACATTTTCTAATAGATTGAAACATAAAGTGATTGACATAAAATTTCAAAATAAAATATGATACTCATGTTATTTTTATCCCCATATATTTAAATTATTCATTTATATGACAATATTAATATATGATGACTATACCCTAATAAAATATACACCACGATGGAAAATTTAAACCTAAAATTTTTTCATGACTGGATAGAGTGTAAGATATTAGAGGAAGAATATCACACCATTTACTCATCATCAATGATAACACATACATTATTTCTATGTCATACCCTTCCATCCTTTCCTTGATTCCATATTTTTTTTCTCAGAAAATATAGTAACATGCCCATGACACCATAAAATAAATCATTTTTTATACGCATCAATTCAATAAAAAAAAATATATCCCAACAATTTGAATATATTGAATAAATGAATGTTGATCCCTTTTATCAACCTTATTTTTATATTGATTTTAGAAAATTAAGTACCAATTTTTTGGAATATCTTTTAGTTTATAAAATATTCTATCAACCATTACAAAAGATGGTGTTGTATGGTTTCATTCATTCCAAATGAATGTTTTCATACAAGATAAGTATTTATTTCTTCTATGTAAAAATTTATGATATCCTATAAACAATGAATTTATGATTTTTTTCAACTAAACTAAGTGTTTTATGTAACATTCCTGTTTCGGGAGCCACCCAGAGGCACCCCGTACCTGGTTGGTCACATGGTCTCAAGCGCATTTTCCTGAAATCGAGAGGCTACTGACTAGCAGTGAGGGCCTTGGGTGTGTTAGTGGGGAATCTATGCCCTCATTGGCATGGTACACAGAGGATGTAATCAACACATACAATATAAGAAGAAGTATATATCCAAGAACAATAAAAAGTGGAAGACTAAAACAATAAAAAACTGGAGCACACACATATATATGTAATGATGCATGATAAATATGTCTAGGAAAGAGACCAAAAGAAGTCACAATGCTGAATACAATACTAATATAATGTATAAAATAAAATAGATAAGAAATTCCTCAGCATTACAAGCCTTGTCTTGGTCTAATGCTCCCCTGCTCCAATGAAATCAAGTACCTAAAGTAGAAGGGTGTTTTCCCTTGTCTATACCTGCAACAATATAATATTTTTGGGCCCAAAAGCATGAAGAAAACAGGTGGTGAGACTAAATCCTAGAAGACAACCACCTGAAGATATGTGCCTAATAGTTAGTGAGAATATGGCAGGTAATATTATAGTAAACTATAAAAAAGTAACCAGTAAATATGATGATACACAATAGTAAACAATCCACAGATCAACAAGCAGCAATAAAGCAATGAGCTAACCACAAACAAGAATCCCTCTAGTAAGTACTCACTACCAACCCCTCTGGTCCTATCCATGAAGTACCAAAAACCCTCTAGGTAGTACACTCATCCTAACCCCTCTAGTTTGGTCATGAAAAAAAAATATAATACTCTTAGAGGAAGAACAATTAGTCAATTCCCCTTACAGTCTAAGTAAATCAGGGAATCTCTGAGGAAGATCACGCGGTCAATTCCTATTATATCCCCAAGGTCTATAGACTCTCTAAGGAAGCTCACATGGTCAATTCCTCTTATAGCCTCAGGTCTATCACAGACTCTATGAGGAAGCTCACTCTGTCAATTCCCCCGATAGCCTGGATTGGATTAAGGAAATTCAAACAAAACAAAAACTCTATGAGGAAGCTCACTCGGTCTACCAAATTATAGTATATAAATCCCAAGACTCTCTGAGGAAGCTCACTCAGACAATCCTCATGTGGTCTATAATATCCAAGAATCTCTATGAAGCTCACTCAGTCTGTCCCCTATAGTCTATGATGTCCAAGACTCCCTGAGGAAGCTCACTCGGTTTATCAACATATAGTCTATAGAATTGGGTTCTCATGGCCCCATTCAAGTCAGTGCATAATAATACCATATAGAAAAATTAATCTTACAGTGCTACTTGGATAACCATTCTGCAACATAACAAGCATGTGAGGGAACAGAACTCAACTATATGGTCACAAGGCATGGAAAACAGGCATAACAAACAAAGGAAGAACAAGACAAAAAATTTGTAAGTAGAACAAGGCATGGGAAAAACACCCAAGCATAGTAATTATCCTCATACATATCCAAATTACCTCTATAAAAGCATACAAGCAAGGCAGAAAAACAACAGGTGTAAAATAGTAATCTTGCAATACCGTATTCAAGGGTATTTGTAGAATTTGCATATAATACATAAAGACTTCGAACAGAAAGGAACAAACCACCTACCTTGATTCTAGGAGATCAATATACTTGAAACAAGATGCTTGAATCTCTTTATAACGTCGTAGATCTACGAAAATACACAAAACATTTAACCCATGATAACATTGAATAGAAGAGGAATTGGAAAACAAAACTCTATGATAAGGAAGGGCTTACCGCTGCGGTTCCAATGCAATCAATGGTGGGAAATTTGGAGAACGGAAGGAGGATATAGGTCTCAGAGAAGATTTGAGGCCATATGGGCTCTCTCAGTCGAAGAACGCATAGAAAAAGATTGTTCTGGGGTTAGGACGTGACCCCAGTGTGTTTAATGAAAAAAAAGAAAGTACATGGCATGTACTTTTGGAGTACACAGCGTGTACTAGTAATTTCTATAATCTGCTTTAATCGGCCTCCACATCACCCCACTCGATGATATGTGTAGCCCGGACACGACCAGCACACGGCCTCATGTGGCATCGAAGTACATGGTGTGTACTTATAATGTACAAGGTGTGTAATTAAAAAATTTCCAGAGATTCCACTTTTCTTGAAAACTACATAAAAAGTAAAAACATACCTGAAAAGAAGGCCCAAGTACTTACAAACATCCCCCCCGTAAAGAAATTCGTAGCCAAATTTCCCTAGCGAGGCGTAGAAGAAGAAACCCTGAACAGCTCTGGCCACTACGATCGTACATTGGCATCCATCTCCCAAGTCTCATACTATACTCGTCCATTCTACCATATCACCCATAACAAAGGAACAGACCGACCACAGAGAACCTTCGTACTAAAATCAACAATCCATATTGGATGCTCCTCAAATGATGCATCCACTTCATGCTCAACCTCCTCAGGTTGAAAGACATGAGATAGGTATGATAATTAACATTAGAGATGAGAAAAGTGGAAGACATCAGGGATAGCCCGATACCTCTGAGGTTACTACAATTGATAGGGAACCAGCACGACTCTCTCCAACACCTCAAACGGACTGACATACCTTAGTGAATGCATACCATGTCTTGGAATCCAATTTCATCCAATCCTCAGTGCGACACGCAGGAAAACTTGATCCACAACCTCGAACTCTAGTGGTCTTCTCCACTGATATGCATAAGACTTCTCTCGAGACTGTGTCGTAACCATCCTCCTCTGAATCAACTCTATCTGCTGTGAGGTCTCCTGAACAAGATGAGGTCCTAGCAAAGCCACCTCTCTTACCTAAAACCAACACAAGGGTGATCGCTATGGCCTACCATACAAATCTTCATAAGGATCCATCTGAATAGTCTCCTGAAAACTATTTTTTTATGTGAACTCCAAAAGAGGTATATGCTTCTCCCAAGAACCTCCAATGTCCAGAATGCAAGCTTGAAGCATATCCTCAAGCACCTGAATCGTACGCTAGAACTTTCCATCTATCTAAGGATTTTATGTTGTACTCCAAAGGACTTGTGTACCCAAATTCTTCTAAATCCCCTACCATAATTGAGAAGTAAAATGAGAATCAATGTCTGAAAAAATGGAGTGTGGAACTCCATATAGAAATACAATCTCATGGATGTACAACCATCCCTACTCATCAACACTGAAGGTATCCTTGATTAGAAGGACATGAGAAACCTTCGTAAGCCTGTTGATGACAACCCAAATAGAATCATTCCCTTGAGTTGACCTCGGCAACCAGGTCACGAATTCCATCGCGACATCGTTCCACTTCAACTCTAGGATTGGTAACTGCTGCAAAAGACATGTTGTTCACAGATGCTCCGCTTTCACCTGCTGACAAGTTGAACACCTCGGGACAAAACTAGAACCAACTCTCTTCATACCGGGCCACCAATACTGGTGGTGTAGATCATGATACATCATGGTGATTCCAGGATAACTCCCTAAATTGTGGAATGAAAGTCCCACATCAGCTCTTCATGTATGTCTGCTGGCACCCATATGCGTCTCTGGAAATGCAAGAACTCATCCTTGACCATTGTACATATAGGAAGAGGGTCCTCTCTTGAAACTCTCTCCCGTAAGACTATTCCTTTTGAGTTTGATAGAGGCCTCATCTGTACCCGATCAAGAAGTGTAGAGGTAAAAACTACATAAGATAAAAAATTCGGCCCCGGTCTATCATGCACCTCCAAATGCATATCAGAAAACAGATCCATAAGCTTCCACTCACTACTGGCCTCTTGAGATTCTTGTATCTGAGTTCTCCTACTCAATGCATTAGCCATAGTGTTGCCCTTTCCAAATGTATAGGTGTAACGTCCTGAGTCCGGAGCCTCTACACTTGTGCCCCGTACCCGGTTTGCCACATGACCTCAAGCGTGTTTCCCCGAATGCCAGAGGCTGCCGACTAGCAGTGAGGGCCATGGTGAGTTGGTGGGGAAACTATTCCCTCATTCGGTATGGTATACAGGGTATGAAAACAACAATAAACAGCGGAATCAGTAAACAACATGCATAACAACAGAAACCAAACAACGGAAGCAATGTAGATATATAACTATGATGAAAATGATGCAGTAGGTACAAGTATCTAAGTAAAATAACAAACACAACAACGTGCTGAAATAAAACAGAAAACAAGTGCAAAAGAAAAACAAAATAATCTCCTCAGTATCGCGATCCACGGCTCAGTACCATGCTCCCCAGCTCCTGATGCAGTCAAGACCCTAACGTGTAAGGGCGCTTTCCCTTATCTATACCTACAGCAACATAGTTTTCTTGGGCACAAAAGCATGGCCCAAACAGGGTGTGAATACAATCCTAGCAGGAAATCACCCAAAGATTTGTGCCTAACAGTCAATTGATACATGGTAGTGATAAAACAAGAAGCAGTAAACATAAAAGCACAAGCATCTACAAACCACAGTTCTAACAAGTAAAGCACACAAGTAAGAAGTCAGCAACAAGATGAAAACAGGTAACCCTATATGTATCTCTCACAGTCTAACCCCTATGGTTCAACCTCTAAGTACTAGAAATCCTCTGGGAGGCACAAACAATCTCACCTCTTTGGTTCATCTACATATGTAAGCAGACTCTATGGGGAAGCACTCACCGTCAATTCCCCCCTATAGTCTCGTATCGTCCTAAAGTCTCTCTGGGGAAGCACTCAACGTCAATTCCCCCTATGGCCCACATCATAATTAAAAGACACCCTTGAGAATCCCTTCCATCAATTTTCCCCTTGGTCTCGCATCGTGATTAAAAATACACTCTGGAGAAGCCCTTATGTCAATTCTCCCTTTGGTCTACTACTCTAGGTTCTCACAGTCCTGAGTATTACTAAACATGCTCAGCACATGTATATAATCCATGTAAACATCATGAACTACTTGGCTATCAACTAAGGCTCAACAGCAATATTAAAACAATAGTTCCACTATCCTACGACTAGGCATGGAAACTTGAAAAATGCCAAACAGGTAGAACAAGCATGGCAAGGAAATCTGAGCATAAACAAACTAATCTAATCACAAGCAATAACCTCTAATAAAGCAATCAAGAAAAGTAGAAAAGCAACAAGGGAAAAACAGGAACCACACAATACCCCGTTCAGGGGTATTGGTGGAAATTACTCAAAATATTCATCAACTTTCTAGGGAAAGGTACAATCCACCTACCTCGATCCGAAGAGATCGATATACGCAAACCCCAGTGAAAGATTCCTCTTAGAACAACGTAGATCTGAGAAAATGCACAAAACGTTCATCCCACGATAACATGGAAACGAGGAGGAATCAAGAAACAAGGCTAAAGTAGAAGGAAGAACTCACTGTTGCAATTCCAACGCAACTGACCATGCTCGAATCGGAGAACGGATGGCGAGGAAGGATTCTGTCGAAGATACGGCTGTACGGTCGCTCTCGGACAGTCGAAAACTGGAGAAGAATATGGAAGTAGAGGTTAGGCGCAACCCTGGTCCGTTTAATGAAAAAAAATACAGGACGTGTACATCTTGAGTACACGGCGTGTACTTCAATTTTTATGTACTCCGAATTAACCGGCCTTCACCTCATCTTTACACACCATGTGTGTGGCCCGGACACGGCCAGCACACTGCTTTGATCTAGAATAGAGTACACTGCGTATACTCAAAAAGTACACGGCGTGTAGTTCTGAAATTTCCAGAAAATTTATTTTCCGTAAAAACTACAAAAAAAGGGAAAACATAACTGAACAAAATCCGGGTTCATACAAACATTCCCCCTTAAATAAATTCATCCCCGAATTTCCTTAACGAGGTGGAGAAGAAGAATCCCCGAACAGCTCCGGCCACTGTGATCGTACATCGGCCTCCCTCTCCCAGGTCTTGTCCTGTACTCACCCGTGCTGCCATAGCACTCGTACTAGAAGAACAGACCGCCCACGGAGAACCTTCATACTACGATCGACAATACGGATAGGATGCTCCTCGAACGACGCATCTACTTCAAGCTTGACTTCCTTAGGCTGAAAGACGTGAGATGGGTATGAAAAGTAACATAGGAGCTGAGAGACGTGGAAGACGTCGTGCATGGCCCGATACCTCTAAGGTAGCTGCAACAGATAGGTGACCGGTCCCACTCTCTCAAAGACATCAAACGGACCAACGTACCACAGTGAAAGCTTACACTGTCTCCGAATCATTTTGTGTCCCAACCTCGGTGAGACACTTAGGAAAACCTGATCACTGACCTTGAACTCCAGAGGTTGTCTCTACTGATCAGTATAAGACTTCTATAGAGACTGCACTGTAGCCATCCTCTTCTGAATCAGCTCTATCTGCTCTGAAGTCTCTTGAACAAGGCGAGGTCCCAGCATAATTGCCTCTCCTACCTCCATCCAGCATAAGGGTGATCGGCATGGCCTACCGTACAAAGGTTCGTATGGTGCCATATGAATGGTCGCCTGGAAACTGTTGTTGTAGGTGAACTCCACTAGAGGAATATTCTTTTCCCAAGAACCGCCAAAGTTAAGGATACATGCTCAGAGCATATCCTCAAGCTCCTGGATCTTGCACTCGGACTGGCCATCAGTCTGGGGATGGTACGTTGTACCCAAAAGTACATGTGTACCCAAGGCCTTCTGAAGTCCCTGCCAGAACCGAGAGGTAAAGCACGCATCTCTGTCTGAAACAATAGTGCGTGGAACATCATGCAGACGAACGATCTCTACAGTGTAATATCGTCCCAGATCATCAACATTGAAGGTCTCCATGATCGGTACGAAGTGGGAAACCTTCGTAAGCCTATCTACGACAACCCAAACAGCATCGTTCCCTCGCGGTGACCTCGAAAACCCAGTCACGAAGTCCATCGCAACATCGTTCCACTTCCACTCACGAATGAGTAACTGCTGTAAGAGCCCCGTTTGTCGCTGATTCTCTGCTTTCACCTGCTGACAAGTAAAACATCTTATGACAAATCCAGCAACAACCTTCTTCATACCTGGCCACCAGTACTGGAGATGAAGATCAAGTTACATCTTGGTGACGCCAGGATTAACTGCCCAAACTGAGGAATGTAAATCCCGCATCAGCTCCTCGCGTATGTCTGCTGGCACCCATACGCATCTTTGTAAATGCAAGATCTCATCCTCGCCCACTGTCCATCTAGCAAGAGGGTCCCCTCCTGACACACTCTCCCGCAAGACTAAGCCTTCTGATCCTGATATCTTCCTGATACGTACTAGATCATGTAGCGTGGAGGTAACAGCTACAGAAGATAGAAAGTTCTATCCCCGTCTGTCATGCACCTCCAGATGCATCTCAGAGAACATAGCCATCAGCTGCCACTCACTACTGGACTCCTGAACTACATGGATCTAAGTTCTCCTGCTGAACGGGTCTTCCACGGAGTTGCCCTTTCCCGGCGTATAGGCAAGCTCGAACTCAAAAGACTTAAGATACTCGACCCACATGCGCTTCCGCAGATTCAGATCACACTGAGTGACGATATACTTGAGACTCTTGTGGTCAGTGAAGACCACAAAGTGCTCTCCTAGAAGATATTGTCTCCAACAACGTAAGGCATGAACAACAGCTGCCAACTCCAGATCGTGTGTATGGTAGTTCCTCTCACGTGGACTCAACTGCAGAGACTCGTATGCAACGACTCCATCTCCTTGCATAAGCATAGCTTCCATCCCGATACCCGAAGCATCATAGTAAACAGTTAGCTCTTTCCTGGCTCTAGCAAGACTAGTATCGGTGCTAATGTCAACCTCCCTTTTAGCTCCTAAAAGGATGACTCACAAGAATTTGACCAGAAGAACTTCGCCCCCTTCTTGGTAAGACCTGTCAAAGGTGCTGCTAGATGAGAAAAGTGTCGAATGATGTGTCTGTAGAATCCAGCCAGCCCTATGAAGCTCTGTACCTCAAAAATGTTCTTTAGATGCTCCCAGGAAACTACATCTCTCACTTTCTCTGGGTCCACAGATACTCATTCCTCTGAGATGACGTTACCCATGAAGTGAATCTAATCCATCCAGAAGTGGCACTTCGAGAGTTTATCATAAAGCTGATGCTCTGTCATTGTACTCAGAACAATCTCAAGATGGGTGGCATGGTCGTATCAAGTGTGGGAGTACACCAAGATATCATCCACGAAGACCATGATGAAGGAATCCAAGTAAGGATGGAACACTCAGTTCATCAATGCCATGAAAACTACAGGAGCGTTCGTGAGTCCGAAAGGCATGACCGTATACTCGTAAAGACCGTACCTGCTACTGAAGGCTGTCATAGGTACATCTGATGGTCTAATGCGCAAATGATGATAACCGTAACTCAAGTCGATATTCAAGAACACCCGGGCTCCTCGAAGGAGAATGAAAAAGTCATCAATCCGCAGCAAGGGATAACGGTTCTAGACCGTCAACTGGTTCAGCTTCTGATAATCCACACAAAGAAGAAAGGTACCGTCTACCTTTTTCACAAACAAAATCGGCGAACCCCAAGGAGAAGTACTGGGTCGGATGAAACCCTTAGCCTGTAGCATCTCCAACTGCTTCTTGAGAACCTACAACTCAGGTGTGTCCATCCTATAGGGAGGAATGGACACTGGTGTCGCTCTTGGCAGGAGCTCAATAGAAAAGTCCACCTCACGCTCCGGAGGAAAACATGAAAAGTCCTCTGGAAAGATGACCCTGAAGTGATCCACCACTGGATGAAGGTCCAACTGTGGAGTCCCCAGATCATCCAGATAAATACTAGAAATCTGGGCTATCACCCCTCCTAGCCCAAGCTGCTTGAGTCCTGCCCGACTCACCCGAACATCACATTCGCCTCTATGTAGAAAAGATTCACCCTATACTGAGACGAAACTCACTCTACGACGATAGTAGTTGACGACTTCCTGGAAGGGAATCAACCAGTCCATGCCAACGATGACATCAAAACCTATCATCTCTAGGACATAGAGATCCCATAAGAAGTGATACCCTGAAATCTTGATAGGGCACTCTCTACACTGATGTACACTAGATGTCCTCATTCCCAAAAGTGTGTCTAGTGTCAATGAGTTTGTAGGATAGACGATGCAGAGTCCAAGGCTCTCCGCAACAGCAACAAAGATAAATCTTTGAGTAGCACTAGTATCGAAAAGGGATGAAGATAAAATTGAGGCTACAAAAATCCTACCTCAAACAGTAGAAGGACTGGGATCCTGCTCATGATAAGTCTGCTCCACGGGGAAATAATGGAACGTGCCACAGCCCTACGCCCCTGGCTGACCACTCTGAGCTGAACCTCTCTGCTGGTGTTGAGGAACTGCTGGCTGATTTCCACGACCTCGACCTCCCCTCGGCTCGAAGGGCCGGAAGAACTCTAGTTTCCCGACTGGTGAGAAACTGGTGGGGCTGCTCCTGAACGAGGATTCATGGAATAACCCCAATCACCTACTGCTAGTGAGGAAACCTAGAAAAAATGCTGAAGGAGACCCATCTTGATGCAAGATCGGCATTACACGGGGTCTCTCTGGCACTGCGGCCTCAAGTGCCATGTCCGGCCACACTGGTAGCATGTCACCTGGCTTGCCGATGATGCATCTCGCTTCCTCGCATCACCGTGCATAGGCTCCCTACGGCACTTCTTCCTGTCATCTGAAGGGAATCTAGCTCTGGAAGCAGAACCGCCCTGACTCGCAACTCTAGAGTCTCTCAGATTGCACTCTGAAATCAGTTCTTGGTTGACGATGGATGTAATGGATGTCAACTGGAAGATGCTCACATGCGAACGGATCTCCTTCCTTAGTCCATCCTCAAACTTCCTCACCAAGAACACCCCACTCCCATCCCGAAGGGATGTAAAACACTGCAGCTCAGTGAAACGAGAGGAATACTCCATGACAGATAGAGTACCCTACTCTAAGCTCATGAACTCCAGGGCTCGATCGGCCCTCAGGGTCTCTGGGTAGATGTAGTCATAGAACATGCGCTGGACTCCTCTCAAGCCATAGCCTCTTGATGACCTGCCAGTGAGATCACGTCCCACAACCTTTTGGCGGAGTCTCAGAACATGTAGGTGGCGAGCTTGACCCGCCTCTTTGGAGGCATCTCCAAATGCTCGAAGATAGTCAGCATTGCTTCCAGCCATGACTCTCAAGCCTGAGGTCCTTCTTCCCCTGAGAACGTGGGAGGATGCTGTTGTTGAATGACCCACGTCAAGTCTTCCATACACAAGGAAGGTCGCAGTTCTCCATGTAAGGCCTGCATCATCCTCATTAAATCTTCCCTGAACTGCGCAATAGCGCCCATGACTGGTACAACAACTGGTGCCAAGGATGGCTCGGCTGGGGGATCGATAGGAAGTCCCTGATCAGCCCTGTCTGGCATCTAATCACTACCTGACAACCGACGTACGACCGTTGGATGTCTCGGAGGCATAACTCTGAATGATCAAAAGCACACCTTAGATCAAGAAAAAATGGACAAGGAACAAAAGGGTACAAAACGGGAACATGGGTAGAAAACACAAAATATTGAAAAACATTACTACACGACGTGTATAAAACTACACGGTGTGTCTTCTTAAACCACTGACATGGGCATGTACCCCTGCACTACAAGTCGTGTACACTTCAAACTACACGGCATGTTGACCACCACACACGGCGTGTACCTAAAAACAATCCCCCTGCCGATTCTCCTTACACGACTAACCCACACCGTCCAACTCAACCCGAGGCTACACAGCGTGTTCGAAAAAAACACGAGGTGCACTAGGAAAGTATTTCGGTGGTCCGTGTTGTTGAGTACACGACCGTCTACACAGATGGACCTTACATGGCATGATCCAAAAAAGCATGGCATTCATAGTCGAAGGTGACACCATTCAATGTTGTTCGTGACACGGCCGTGTGCCTGGGCAAGACTACATGGCGTGTTCCAAACAAACACGGCAGACAGAAAAGAAGGTCACGTCGGCCCGTGTTGTTCGTGACACTGTTGGGTACCTGGATAGGACTACATGGCATGTTCCCTATGGACATGGTGTATGGAAAATATGGTCACGTCGTACTTTGTTGTTCGTGACAAGGCCGGGTACCTGGACAGGACTACACGGTGTGTTCTCTATGGACACGATGTGTTCTACCCGAGCTTCCCCGGCCCGTGTTGCTAGTGACACAACCGGGTACATGGCTCCAATCTCACACGGAATGTACCAATGGTACATGGCGTGTTCCCGAAGTTACTCCCACGACATAGGGTTCTTCTCACACGGTTAGTGACACTGCCTAAAAACTACACGGCATGTATCTTAAAAGTAGACTCCGTGTATTCAGGGTTTTTCTAGGTAGTAGCTCAGAAACTGTACAGAATTCCAGAAACACTAAAAACAAGGAAATCGATGCCAAATTCTGATCTGTGAGGACCCATAATACCTTAAGAACCAAAATTCGGCGGTCAATTTTTTTAAGCAAGGAATAAAACAAACAGTTTTCTAACATAACAGCAGAGAATCTGTCAAGCATCTATCACCACAGCATGCATAATCTACACAGAGCCTATCACAACAGCATGCAATTGCTAATGCACCCTAGATGGCATGTCAAGAATGCATGACATGTGATTTATACAAGTTCCTATATGATTCATGAGATGCATACCCTCATCTCATCGGGTTGCGACAGAAATAGAACCAAAATATCAAAATAATAACCGCACAAGTCATACGAATCACTCTAGGTGAAATCAAATCAACTATAAAATCTAAAAACCAGAAAACTATAATTAACAAGGTAGAATGGATTTTTCCCTGTACACGGGTTAGCTACTCCCGAGCACAGATTAATTCCATGTACTGAATCCTTCCTATCCCCGGCTATGGTCTCCAAATAGTAATACAAGTTAAAAGAACTCCTCTAATACCACTTTGTAATGTCCCGAGTCTGGAGCCTCTCCACTGGTGCCCCGTACCCAGTTTTCCACATGACGTCAAGCGCGTTTCCCCGAATGCCAGAGGCTTCCGACTAGTAGTGAGGGCCTTGGTGAGTCGGTGGGGAAACTATTCCCTCATTCAGTAAGGTATATAAGGTAAGAAAACAATAATAAACAGCATAAGCAGTAAACGACATGCATAACAACAGAAACCAAACAACGAAAGCAATGTAGATATATAACTATGATGAAAATGATGTAGTAGGTACAAGTATATAAGGAAAACATCAAACACAAAAACGTATAGAAATAAAACCTAAACCAAGTGAAAAAAGAAAAACAAAATAATCTCCTCAGCATCACGAGCCACAGCTCGGTCCCATGCTCCCCAACTCTTGATGCAGTCAAGATCCTGAAGTAGAAGGGCACTTTCCCTTATCTATTACTACAGCAACATAGTCTGCTTGGTCCCAAAAGCATGGCCCAAATAGGGTGTGAGATACAATCCCAGTAGGCAATATCCTAATGATTTGTTCCTATCAGTCAATGAATACATGGCAGTAATAAAACAAGAAGCAGTAAACGAAAAATCACAAGCAACTACAAGCCACAATTCTAACAAGTAAAGCACACAAGTAAGAAGTCAGCAACAGAAAGAAAATAGGTAACCCTTTGGGTAGCTCTCATAGTCTAACCCCTATAGTTCATCCTCTAAGTACTAGCAACCCTCTGGGAGGCACACACAGTCTCACCCCACTGGTTCAGTGACGTAATTAAGAAGACTCTCGGGGGAAACACTCACCGTCGATTCCCCCTATAGTCTCGTATCATGCTAAAGTCTCTCCAGGGAAGCACTCAACATAAATTCCCCCTATGGCCCGCGTCGTAATTAATAGACACTCTGGAGAATAAATTCCGTCAATTCTCCCCTTGGTCTTGCATCATGATTAAAAAGACACTCTGGAAAAGCCCATCCATCAATTCTCCCTTTGGTCTACTACTCTAGGTTATCACAGTTCTGAGTATAACTAAACATGATCAGCGTGTGTATATCATCCAAGTAAACCTCAAAAACTACTTGGCTATCAACTGAGGATCAAAAGCAATAATAAATCAACAGTTCCACTATCCTACGGCTAGGCATGGAAACTGGAAAAATGCCAAACAGGCAGAAAAAGCATGGCAAGGAAATCTGAGAACAAACAAACTACTCTAATCACAAGCAATAACCTCTACTAAAGCAATCAAGCAAAGCAGGAAAGCAACAAGGGACAAATAGGAAACACACAATACCCCGTTCAGGGGTATTAGTGGATATTGCACAAAATATTCATCAACTTTCTAGGGAAAGGCACAAACCACCTACCTCGATCCGAAGAGATCGATATACGCGAACATCGATGACAGATTCCTCTTAGAACAACGTAGATCTGAGAAAACACACAAAACGTTCATCCCACGATAACATGGAAACAAGGAGGAATCAAGAAACAAGGTTAAATCAGAAGAAAGAACTCACCGCTGCGATTCCAACGCAACTGACCATGCTTGAATAGGAGAACAGACGGCAAGGTAGGATTCCGTCAAAGATTTGGTCGTACGGTCGCTCTTAGACTGTCGAAAACTGGTGAAGAAGATGGAAGTAGGGGTTAGGTGTGACCCTGGTCCGTTTAATGAAAAAAAGAAAGTACACAGTGTGTACGTCTTGAGTACACGGTGTGTAATTTAATTTTTCCGTACTCTGAATTAACCGGCCTCCACCTCAGCCTTACACACCATGTGTGTGGCCCAGACAGGGCCAGCACACGGCTTCGAGCCGGAACAGATTACAGGGCGTGTACTCAAAATGTACACGGCCTGTACTCAAAAAGTACACAGCATGTACTTCTGAAATATCCAAAAAAAATATTTTCCTTAAAAACACCAGAAAAAGGGAAAAAATACCCGAACGAAGATCTGGGTTCTTACAAACTTCCCCCCTTAAAGAAATTCGTCCCCGAATTTCCCTAACGAGGTGGATAAGAATAATCCTCGAACAGCTCCGACCACTACGATCGTACATCGGCCTCCCTCTCCCAGGTCTTGTCCTGTACTCGCCCGTGATGCCATAGCACTCATACCAGAGGAACAGCACGCCCACGGAGAACATTCATACTAAGATAGAAAATCCAGATAGGATGCTCCTCAAACGACGCATCTGCTTCAAGCTTGACTTCTTTAGGATGAAAGACGTGAGATGGGTCTGAGAAGTAATGTTAGAGCTGAGAGACATGGAAGGCATCGTGCATGGCCCTATACCTTTGAGGTAGCTGCAACCGATAGGTGACCAGCCCCACTCTCTCCAAGACCTCAAACGACCCAACATACTGTGGTCAAAGCTTACCCTTTCTCCGATTCCTTTTGTGTCCCAACCTTGATGTGACATGTAGGAAAACCTGATCACCGACCGCAAACTCCAGAGGTCATATCTGTTGATCAACGTAAGACTTCTGTCGAGACTGTGCTATAGCCATCCTCTTCCGAATCAGCTATATCTGCTCTGAAGTCTCCCTAACAAGACGAGGTCCTAGCAAAGCTTCCTCTCCTTCCTCCAGCCAGCATAAGGGTGATCGGCAAGGCGTACCATACAAAGAATTGTGTGGTTCCATCTAAATGGTCTCTTGGAAACTTTTTTTGAAGTGGAACTCCACCAGAGGAATATGCTTCTCCCAAGAACCGCCAAAGTCAAGGATGCAAGATCAGAGCATATCCTCAAGCACCTCGATTGTGAGCTCGGACTGGCCATCAGTCTGGGGATGGTATGCCGTATACAAAAGTACTTATGTACCCAAGGCCATCTAAAGTCCCTGCTAGAACCAAGAGGTAAAGCGTGCATCTCTGTCTAAAACAATATAGTGCGGAACTCAATGCAGACGAACGATCTCTCTAATGTAAAGTCGTCCCAGATCATTGACACTGGAAGTCTCCTTGATCGGTAAGAAGTGGGCCACCTTCATAATCCTGTCGTCGATAACCCAAACAGCATCGTTCCCATACGGTGACCTGAGCAACCTCGTCACGATGTCCATCGCAACATCGTTCCATTTCCACTCCGGAATGCGTAACTACTGTAAGAGCCCCGCTGGTCACTGATGCTTTGCTTTCACCTACTGACAAGTAGATCATCTTATGACAAAACCAGCAACGTCCTTCTTCATACCTGGCCACCAGTACTGACGATGAAGATCCTGATACATCTTGGTAACATCAGGATGAACTACCCAAACAGAGGAATGGAAATCGCGCATCAGCTCCTCGCGTATGTCTGTTGGCACCCATACGCTTCCTTGGAAATTCAAGATCTCATTTTCACCCACTTTCCATCCAGGAAGAGGTTCCCCTCATGACACACTCTCCTGCTGGACTATGCCTTCCGAGTCTGATAGCTGCCTGATCCGTACTCGGTCAAGTAGCGTGGAGGTAACCGCTACAGAAGATAGAAAGGTCTGCCCCCGTCTGTCGGGGACCTCCAGATGCATCTCAGAGAACGGAGCCTTCAGCTTCCACTCACTACTGGCCTCCTGAACTACCTGAATCTGAGTTCTCATACTCAACGCATCTTCCACAGGGTATCCTACTCCCGACGTATATGCATGCTTGAAATTAAAAGACTGAAGATACTCGACCCACTTGCGCTGCCTCAGATTGAGATCATGCAGAGTGAAGATATACTTGAGACTCTTGTGGTCAGTGAAGACCACAAAGTGCTCTCCCAGAAGATAGTGTCTCCAATAGCATAATACATGAACAACAGCTGCCAACTCCAGATCGTGCATAGGGTAGTGCCTCTCATGTGGCCTCAACTGCCGAGACCTGTACGCAACGACTCCATCTCCATGCATAACCACAGCTCCTAGCCTGATACCCGAAGCATCATAGTAAACAGTGTAGCTCTTTCCTGGTTCTGGAAAGACTAGTATCAGTGCTGACGTCAACCTCCCTTTCAGCTCCTAAAAGGCTGACTCACATGAATCTGACCATAATAACTTTTCCCCCTTCTTGGCCAGACATGTTAAAGGTGCTGCTAGACAAGAAAAGTCTCGAATGAAGCATCTGTAGTATCCATCAAGCCCTAGGAAGATCCGTACCTCAAAAACATTCTTTGTCTTCTCCCAGGAAACTACATCTCTCACTTTCTCTAGGTCTACATATACTCCTTCCTTTGAGATGACGTGACCCAAGAAGTGAATCTGATCCATCCAAAAGTGGCACTTTGAGATTTTAGCATAAATCTGATGCTCTCTCAGTGTACTCAGAACGATCTCAAGATGGGTGGCATGGTCATATCGAGTATGAGAGTTCACCAACATATCATCCATGAAGACCATGAGGAAGGAATCCAAGTAAGGATGGAACACTCAGTTCATCAGTGCCATGAAAACTGCAGGTGCGTTCGTGAGTCCGAAAGGCATGACTGTATACTCGTTAAGACTGTACCTGCTCCTGAAAGCTGTAAGAGGTACATCTGGTTGTCTAACATGTATATGATGATAACTAGACCTCAAGTCGATATTCGAGAACACCCGGGATCCTTGAAGCTGATCGAAAAGGTCATCAATCTATGGCAAGAGATATCGGTTCTTGACTGTCAACTGGTTCAGCTTCTGATAATCCCCACCAAGCCGAAGGGTACCGTCTGACTTCATTACAAACAGAACTGGTGAACCCCAAAGAGAAGTACTCGGTCAGATGAAACCCTTTGCCTGTAGCTTCTCCAACTGCTTCTTGAGCGCCTGAAACTCATGTGTGGCCATCCTATAGGGAGGAATGGACATCAGTGCCGCTCTTGGCATGATCTCAATAGAAAATTCCACCTCATGCACTGGTGGAAAACCTGAAAAGTCCTCTGGAAAGACATCCCTGAAGCGATCCACCACTGGATGAAGGTCCAACTGTGGAGTCCCCTGATCATCTAGATAAAGACTAGAAATCTGGGTTGTCACCCCTCCTAGCCCAAGATGCTCGAGTCCTTCCCGACTCACCCGAACGTCCCATTCGACTCTATGTAGAAAATATTTTCCATATGGTGAGACAAAACTCACTCTGTGGTGATAGCAGTTGACTACTGCCTGGAAGGGAATCAACCAGTCCATGCCAAGGATGACATCATAACCTTTCATCTCTAGGACATAGAGATCCCATAAAAAGTGATACCCTGCAATCTCAGGAGGGCACTCTCTACACTGACGTACACTAGATGTCCTCATTCCCAGAGGTGTGTCCAGTGTCAATGCATTGGAAGAAGAAAAGATGCAGAGTCCAAGGTTCTCCACAACAGCAACAGAGATACATCTATGCATAGAACCAGTATCAAAAAGGGCTGAAGATAAAACTGAGGCTACTAAAATCTTACCTCGAACAGTAGAAGGGTCGAGATCCTGCTCACGATAAGTCTGCTCCACGGTGATATACTGGCTCGTGTCGCGGCCATGCGCCCCTGGCTAAGCACTCTGAGCTAAACCTCCCTGCTTGTGCTGAGGAACTGGTGGCTAACTGCCACGGCCTCGACCTCCCCCTCGGCCCGAACGGCTGGAAGAACTCCAGTTTCCTGACTGGTGAGAAACTGGTGGGGATTCTCTTGAACGAGGATTCATGGAAGAACCCCGGTAACCTGCTGCTTGTGAGGAAACCTGGCAGAAACGCTGAAGGTGACCCACCTTTCTGCAAGATTGGCATTCTACGGGGTCTCTCTGGCGCTGTGGCCTTATGCGCCTTGTCCAGACACACTGGTAGCATGTCACCTGGCTGATCAATGATGCATCTCTCTTCCTTGCATCACCGTGCATAGGATCCCTACGGCGATTCTTGCTGTCATCTGGAGGGAAGCTAGGTCTGGAAGCAGAACCGCCCTGACCCGCAGCTCTAGAGTCTCATAGATTGCTCTCCGAAATTAGTGCCTGGTTGAAGATGGAAGTATTGAAAGCCATCTAGAAGATGTTCACCTACGAACAAATCTCTCTCCTGAGTCCATCCTCAAACTTCCTCTCCATGAACACCCCCTCCCATCCCGAAGGGGTTTAAAACGCTACAGCTCAGTGAAACGAGAGGAATACTACATGACAGATAGAGTACCCTGCTCTATGATCATGAACTACCGGGCTCGATCGGCCCTCAGGGTCTCTAGGTAGAAGTAGTCGTAGAACACATGCTGGAACTCTTCTCCAGATGCTCAAAGATAATCAGCATGGCTTCCAGCCATGACTCTACAGCCTGAGGTCCTCCCTCCCCCGAAAACGTGGTAGGATGCTGCTACTGAAATACCCGCGTCAAGTCTTCCATATACGTGGCAGGTGGTGGTGCTCCCTGGAAGGCCTGCATCATCCTCATGAAACCTTCCCTGAACTACACATCAATGCCCATGATTGTTACAACAACTGGTGCCATGGCTAGCTTGGCTGGGGGATCGACAGGAAGTCCCTGATCAGCCCTGTCTAGCGTCTTATCATTGACTGACAACAGACGTATGACCAGAGGATGTCTCAGAGGTATATCTCTGAAAGATCAAAATCACACCTGAGATCAGGAAAACAAGGACAAGGAACACAAGAGTACAAAACGGGAACAGGGGAAGAACACACACAATATTACAAAACATGACTACCAGGAGTGTATAAAACTACACGGCGTGTCTTCTTAAACCACTGGCATGGGTGTGTACCCCTACTCTACAAGTCATGTACACTTCAAACTACACGGCGTGTTGACCCCCACACATAGCGTGTACCTGAAAAATACCCCCCCTGCATGAGTCTCCTTACACTGCTAACCCACACGGTCTGACTCAACCCGAGGCTACACGGCGTGTTCGAAACAAACACGGTGTGCACTATGCAAGACTTCAGTGGTCCGTGTTGTTGAGTACACGGAATTCTACAGGGGTGGACCTTACACGGTGTGCTCCGAACAAGCACGGCGAGCATAGGTGAAGTTGACACCGTTCCGTGTTGTTCGTGACACGGCCGGGTGCCTAGGAAAGACTACACGGAATGTTCCGAACAAACACGGCATGCGGAAAAGAAGGTCACGCCGGCCCGTGTTGTTCGTGACACGACCAAGTACCTAGACAGGACTACAGGGCGTGTTCCATACGGACACGACATGCAGAAAACAAGCTCACACCGGCCCGTGTTGTTCGTGACACGGTTGGGTACATGGACAGGACTATACGGCGTGTTCCCTATGGACACGGTGTGTTCTACCCGAGATTCCCCGGCCCGTGTTGTTAATGACCCGGCCAGGTACACGGCTCCGAACTCATACGGCGTGTACCAATGGTACACGGAATGTTCCCGAAGTTACTCCCACGACACCGTGTTCTTCTCACACGTTCAGTGACACGGCCTGGAAACTACATGGAATGTATCTAAAAAGTACATGTTGTGTATTCTGGGTTTTTCTGGGCAGTAGCTCAGAAACTACAAAGAATTCCAGAAACACTAAAAAAAGGAAAAAAATTCCAAATTCTGATCCGTGAGGGCCCATAACACCTCAAGAACCGAAATTCGGTGGTCATTTTTTTTATGCAAGGAAAAAAAACTATTTTCTAACATAACATCAGAGAATCTATCATGAATCTATCACAACAACAATCATAACCTACACAGAGCCTATCACAACAGCATGAAATATCTAATGCACCATAGATGGCATGGAAAGAATGATTGACATGATATTTCTACAAGTTACTATATGATGTAAGAGATGGAATACCCTCAACTCATCAGGTTGCGATAGAAATAGAACCGAAATATCAAAACAATAACTGCACAATTCATACGAATCACTCTAGGTGAAATCAGATCAACTCTAAAATCTCAAAACCAGAAAACTATAATTAACGAGGTAGTATGGATTTTCCTTGTACATGGGTTAGCTACTCTCGAGCACAGCTTAATGCCAAGTACCGAATCCATTCTATCCCTGGCTATGGTCTCCAAACAGTAAGACAAGAGAAATGAACTCCTCTCAAACCACTTTGTAATGTCCCGAGTCCAGAGCCCCTCCACTGGTTCCCCGTACCCGATTTGCCACATGACCTCAAGTACATTTCCCCGAACGCCCGAGGCTGCAGACTAGTAGTGAGGGCCTTGGTGAGTCGGTGGGGAAACTATGCCCTCATTTTGTAAGGTATACAAGGTAAGAAAAAAAATAATAAATAGCAGAAGAAGTAAACGACATGAATAAAAATAGAACCCAAACAACATAAGTAATGTAGATATATAACTATGATGAAAATGATGCAGTAGGTACAAGTATCTAAGGAAAACAGAAATCACAACAACGTGCTGAAATACAACTGAAACCAAGTGAAAATGAAAAACAAAATAATCTCCTCAGCATCGCAAGCCACAGATAGGTCCCATGCTCCCCAGCTCTTGATGTATTCAAGATCCTAAAGTAGAAGGGCGCTTGCCCTTATCTATACCTGCAGCAACACAGTCTGCTTGAACCCAAAAGCATGGCCCAAATTAGGTGTGAGGTAAAATCCTAGTAGGCAATCACCCAAAGATTTGTGACTAATAGTCAGTGAATACATGGCAGTAATAAAACAAGAAGTAGTAAACGTAAAATCACAAGCAGCTACAAACCAAAGTTCTAACTAGTAAAGCACACAAGTAATCAGTCAGCAACAGGAAGAAAACAGGTAACCCTCTGGGTAGCTCTCACAGTCTAACCCCCATGGTTCAACCTCTAAGTACTAGAAACCCTATGGGAGGCACACACAGTCTCACCCCTCGGGTTCAGCTATGTAAGTAAGAAGACTCTTTGTGGAAGCACTCACCGTCAAATCCCCCTATAGTCTCATATCATGCTAAAGGATCTCTGGGGAAGCACTGAACGTCAATTATACCAATGGCCAGCGTCCTAATTAAAATACACTCTGTAGATTCCCTTCCATCAGTTCTCCCCTTGGTATCGCATCGTGATTAAAAAGAAACTCTGGAGAAGCCCTTCCGTCAATTCTCCCTTTGGTCTACTACTCTAGGTTCTCACAGTCCTGAGTATAACAAAACATTCTCAGCGCGTGTATATCATCCATATAAACCTCAATAACTACTTGGATATCAACTAAGGCTCAACAACAATAATAAAACAACAGTTCCACTATCCTACGACTAGGCATGCCAACTGGTAAAACACCAAACTGGAAGAACAAGCATGGAAAGGAAATATGAGCACAAAAAAACTACTCTAATAACAAGCAATAACCTCTACTAAAGACATCAAGCAAATCAAAAAAGAAACAAGGGAAAAATAGGAAACACGCAATACCCCATTCATGGGTATTGGTGGAAATTGAAAAAACTATTCATCATCTTTCTTTGGAATAGAAAAATCCACCTACCTCGATCCAAAGACATCGATATACGTGAAGTTCGATGACAAATTTCTCTTAGAACAACGTAGATGTGAAAAAACGCACAAAACGTTCATCCCATTATAACTTCAAAACGAGGAAGAATCATGAAACATGGATTAAGCAAAATGAATAACTCACATCGTCCATTCCAATGCAACTGACCGTGGTCAAATCGGCGAACGGTTGGTGAGGCAGGATTCTGTCGAAGATCCGGCCGTACGGTCGGTCTCGGATAGTCGAAAACTGGAGAAGAATATGGAAGTAGGGGTTAGGCACAACCCTGGTCCGTTTAATGAAAAAAATAAAGTACATGGAGTTTACTTCTTGAGTACAGGGCGTGTACTTCAATTTTTTCATACTCCGAATTAACCGGACTCCACCTCAGCCTTACACACCATGTGTGTGGCCCGGAAACGGCCAACACATGACTTCGAGCCGGAACAGAGTACACGGTGTGTACTCAAAAAGAACATAGCGTATACTTCTGAAATTTCTAGAAAATTTATTTTCCTTAAAAACTCCAGAAAAAGAAAAAACATACCTAAATGAAGATCCGGGTTCTTACAATAGGCATGCTTGAAGTAGAAGGACTAAAGATAGTCGACCCCCCTGCATTGTCTCTGATTCCGATCACACTGAGTGAAGATGTACTTGAGACCTTTGTGGTCGGTGAAGACCACAAAACACTCTTTCAAAAGATAATGTCTCCAATAGGGTAAGGAATAAATAATGGCTTCCACCTCTGGATTATGCATCAGGAGGTTCCTCTCATGTGTCCTCAACTGCCAAGACCCGTATGCAATAACTCCATCTCCCTGCATAATCATGGCTCCCAGCCCGTTACCTAAAGCATCACCATAAATTGTATAGCTCTTTCCTAACTCTGGAAAGACTAGTATTAGTGCTGAAATCGACCTCCCTTTAAGCTCTTGAAAGGCTGACTCACAAAAGTCTGACCAAAAGAACATTTCCCCCTTCTTGGTAAAACCTGTCAGTGGTTCTTCTAAGCATGAAAATTCATGTATGTAGAATCTGTAGTATCCAGCTAGCCCTAGGAAACTCTGCACCTAAAATAAATTCTTCAGCTTCTGCAAAGAAACTACTTCTCTCACTTTCTCTAGGTCTACTGATACTCATTCCTCTGAGATAACATGACCTAATAAGTGGATATGGTCCATCCAAAATTGAGATTTAAAGAGTTTAAAATAAATACAATGCTCTCTCAGTGTACTCAAAACGATCTCAAGATGGGAAGCATGGTCGTGTCAAGTGTGAGAGTATTCTAAGATGTCGTCCACAACAACCACCACGATGGAATCTAAGTTAGGCAAGAAAACTCAATTCATTAGCACCCTGAAAACTGCAGGCACATTTGTGAGTCCAAACATCATAACCATACATTCATATAGACCATAACTGCTCCTGAAGGATGTCAGAGGTATATATGATGGTCTAAAGAACAACTGATGATAATGGGACCTCATGTCAATATTTGAGAACACTCGGGATCCTCGAAGCTTATCGAAGAGATCATCGATCCTAAGAAAGATATATCGGTTCCTGACCGTCAACTAGTTCAACTTCTGATACTCCACACACAGCCTGAGGGTGTCATCTACATTCTTCTCAAATAGGATAGGAAAACCTCAAGGAGAAGTACTGGGTCAGATGAAACCCTTTGTCTTCAAAATATCCAACTGCTTCTTGAGCTCTTGTTACTCAAGTGTAGCCATCCTATAAGGATGAATGGACACTATTTCCACTAATGGAACAAACTCAATAGAAAAGTCTACCTCATGATCTAGAGGTAAACCTGAAAAGTCCTCTGGAAGGAAATCCCTAAAATGATCCACCACTGGAGGAATTTCTAACTATGAAGTCCCCTAGTCATACAGATAATGACTAGCAACCAGGGATGTAACTCCTCCAAGCCCATGAAGCTCGGGTCCTACTTGATTCGCCTTAACATCCCAATCACCTCTATGAAGAAAAGATCCACCCACTGGTGATATGAAACTCACCCTACGACGATAAAAGTCAACGACTACCAAAAAGGGAACTAACTAGTCCATTCTGAGAATTACATCATAGTTTGTCATCTCTAGGACATAGAGGTCACATAAGAAGTGACTCCCTACAACCTCAAGAGTTCACACTCTGCACTGATGTATACTAACCTCTCTAGTCCCCAACAGTGTGTCTACCATCAAGATATCAGTAGAGGAAAAGATGCAGAGTCCAAGGCTTTCAACAACAGCAATAGAGATACAACTACGCGTATCACCAGTATCAAAAGGAGTTGAAGATAAAACTGAGGCTAATAGATTGTACCTAAAACTGTAGATGGTCCTGGATCCTGCTGCTGATGAGTCTTATCCACAATGAATTTCTAGCCTGTACTGTGGCCCAGAGACCCTACCTGACCACTCTAAGCTGGTCCACTATGCTTTCGCTGGTAACCTGGTGACTGACCACCATGACCACGACCTCCACCTCGGCTCAAACGGCCGGAAGAACTCCAATTCCTATACTGGTGAGAAACTAGCGATGCATCTCCTCAACACGACGTCATAGAAGAACCTCAACCAGTAGCTATAGGTGAGAAGATATGACAAAAATGCTGGAGATAGCCCATATTTTCACAAGATTGGAACTCCGTTGGGTCCCTCTGGAACTAAGGCCTTGTATACCCACTCCTCCCAAATTGATAGCATACTGCCTGGCTATCAGAAGATACATTACTCCTACTCTGATCTCCTCGATAAGACTCCATGCGATGCTCCCTACAATTAGTAGGAGGTACACTAGCTCTGGATGTCAAACCTCCCTGGATCACTTCTCCAGAATCACTCAGATATTGCTCCATGATCAGCACCTCATTGACAATATATGATATCTATGTCAACCTAAAGATGTTCATCTATGAGAGGATGTCGTGCCTTAAAACATTCTAAAACTAAAACACAAGGAACAAGTAATCTCCTCTTAGAATAGGCGTGCAACGCTGCTGCTCAGTAAAGCAAGACGAGTAATCTATAACAGAAAGAGTACCCTGCTCTAGACACATCAACTCACTGGCTCGATCGGACCTCATGGTATCCAGGTAGAAGTAGTCATTGAAGATGAACTGAAAGTCATCCCAAGTCATACTCTACTGGCATCCAGACTGTTAGATCACCACCCACCACCTCTTGGTGGAGTCTCGGAGCATATATGTAGTGAGCTTCACCCTTTTCTCTGGAGGTATCTCCAGATGCTCGAAAATTGCAAGTGTGGCCTCTAGCCCTGAATCCACAACCTGAGGTCCTCCATCCCTTGAGAATATAGGAGGATGATACGGATGAAAAACCATCATCAACTTTTCCATTTATGGGTTAGGAGGTGGCTCTCCCTGGAAGGTCTGCATCATCCTCAAAAAGTCTTCTCTAAACTGTACATCAGTGCCTGCAACTCGTATAACTACTGGTGCCAAGGCTGGTATAGCAGGAGAATCTGTAGGAGGTCCTTAGTTAGCCATATACGATGTCTGATCCCCGTCTGTCAGCTAACGTACAACTGTAGGACGTCTTGGTTTCATAACTCTGAAATGTCAAAAGCATACCTTAGATCAGGATTATCAGAGACTGAGAACACAAGAGTACAAGATGGGAACAGCAGGACGAAACATTCATGATTTACAAAACATTACTACACGGCATGTATAAAGACTACACAACATGTTATTTTAAGCCAGTCACATGGGAATGTACTTCTTCCACAACTTGTCATGTAACTCCCCAACCACACAACGTTTTGTCCCCACACACAGTGTCTACATGAACTCTATTCCCTGCCCGAGTCTCCTTACATGAATAACCCACGTGGTCCTCTTAATCCTAGACTACACGGCGTGATCACAAAAGACATGGCGTGTACTATACAAGGTTTCAATGACCAGTGTTGTTAGTTACATGGCCGACTACACTATTCACTCATACATGGTGTGCTCCCTGAAAACATGTCGTGTAATTGATGGTTTTCCCCGACCTATGTTGTTTGTGTCACGATCGAGTACTTAGGTTACATGGCACGGCGTGTGATAATAGCACACAATGTGTATAGTTGATGTTTCATCCATTTGTGTCATTATCCACATGGGTAGACACACGGTCACTACAACACAGCGTGTACTTACCTTACACAGTCTATTCCTGATGATTTTTCACAACCCAGTGTTTTTCCCACATAGTTAGTGACACGGATTAAAAACTACACTACATTTATTAATATGGTGCACACTGTGTATTTTGGGTTTTTCTGGGAAGTATCTTAGAAACTTCCCTGAAGCCCAGAAAGCACAGAGAACAAGAGTTTAGGTGACAAATTCTGATCTCTGAGGGCCCATACTCCATGCGGTTAAAAACACGACATCGTATACAAGTCATAACAAGGAAACCAGAAAAAGATCCCCCAAATTCCAGTCCATGAGGGCCCATAAAACCTCAATAACCAAAGATTTGTTTCCATTAAGCAATGTACTATACAAAAAAAATTCTCTATTAAATAACATATATTCCATCAAAACATCTATCACAATAGCAAGAATATCCTACACAATATCTATCACAACAACATGAAATCGCTAATGCATCCTAGATGGCATGGAAAGAATGAATGGCATGTGATTTCTAACAAGTGCCTATATGATGCATGAGATTTCATACCCTCATCTCATCGGGTTGCGACATAAATATAACTTCAAAACAACGACGGTAACAGTACAAAGCATGTGAATCACCCTTTGGTGAAATCAAATCAACTATAAAAATTGAAAAACCTAAAAAAATTACAATAAATGAGGTAGATTGGATTTTCCCTATACACGGTTTATCTACTCCCAGGCACATCATGTTACCAAGTACCTATTCCGTCCAATTCCTGGCTATAGGCTCCAAATAGTAAGTCAATAGAAATGAATTCCCGTTATACCACTTTGTATCGTCCCCGCTTCCGGGATCCACCCAGAGGCGCCCCGTACCCCGTTGGTCACATGGCCTCTAGCGCATTTCCCCGAATGCCATGTGTTGCCATCTAGCATCAAGGGCCTTGGGTGTATTAGTGGGGAAACTAGGCCCTCATTGGCAGAGTACACAGAGGAAGTAAAATACACTTACAATAGCGGAAGCAGTAAATATCCAATAACAATAAATAGTGGAAGACTAAAAAATAAACTACTGAAGCACACACACATATATATATATGAAATTATGCATGATACCGATGTCTAGGAAAGTAGAAAAACTAGACACAATGCTGGATACAATACTAAACCAAAGTACAAAATAAAACATATAAGAAACTCCTTAGCATATAAATCCTCGGCTTGCTCCCATGCTCTCCTACTCCAATGAAAGCATGTACCTGATGTCGATGGTCACTTTCCCTAGTATATACCTCCAAAAATATAATCAGTTTGGGACCAAAAGAATGACCCAAAATGGTGTGTGAGACTAAATCCCAGCGGGAAACCACCAAAAGATCTGTGCCTAATAGTCAGTGAGCATATGGTAGGTAATAGTACAGTAAGTAGTAAATAGTAAACAGTAAACATGATGATACAAGATAGTAAACAATCTATAGATCAACAAGCAGCAGTGGAGAAAAAAACTAACCACAAATAGGAAACCCTCTAGGAAGTACTCACAATGAAGCCATCTAGTTCTATCCCATAAGTACCAACAACCCTCTAGGAAGTAAACTCAGCCAAACCACTCTGTTTTGTTCATACAAAAAAATATAAGACTCTATGAGGAGGAACACTCAATCAATTTCCATTATTGTCTAAGGTAGTCAGGGACTATGTGGGGAAGATCACATGGTAAATTCCCCTTATAGCCCCAAGGTCTTGAGACTCTCTGAGGAATATCACTCGGTCAATTCCTCTTATATTCGTAGGTCGATCATAGAATCTCATAGGAAGCTCACTCGGTCAATTTCTCCTATAGACTGGAATGGTTTAAGGAAATTCAAACAAAAAAATACTCTCCAAGGAAGCTCACTTGGTCTACCCCTGTATAGTTTATAAAACTCCAGACTCTCTATAGAATATCACTCGTTCTATCCTCTTGGGGTATATAATATCCAAGAATCTCTGGGAAACTCACTTGGTCTATCCCCTATAGTCTATAATGTCCAAGACTCTATGAGGAAGCTCACTTGTTCTATCACCTTATAGTCTATAGCACCAGGTTCTCACAGCCCCATGCAATTCAACACATAATAATGCTATATGGTCAAATTAAACCTATAGAGCTACTTGGCATACCAATCAACAGCATAACAAGCATGTCAGGGAACAATACTCCATCCTGTAGTCACAAGTCATTGAAAACAGTTATAACTGCCCAAGCAAAAATAGTATAAAAAGGTCCTAAATAGAACAAGGAATGGGAAAAACATTGAAGCATAGAAATTATTCTCATACATAACTAAATTAAATCTACAAACAAGAATGGTAAGAAAAAATAGGGGTAAAACAGTAATCACACAATTCCTCATTCAAGGTTATTGGTGGAATTTTCACATAATACTCAAAGTCTTCAAACAGAAAGGCACAAATCACCTACCTTTATACTAGGAGATCAATATACTTGAACCAAGAGGATTGAATCTCTATATAATGTTGTAGATATATGAAAACACACAAAACATTTAACCCAAGGTAATGTAGAATAGAGGAGGAATTGGAAAACGAAGCTCTAGGATAAGGAAGAGATTACTGTTGTAGTTCCAATTCAATCAACGACAGTCGATTTGGATAACGGATAGAAGATCGCGGGCTCGGAGATGATTCGTGTTCATACGGTCTCTCTTGGTCGAAGAACACCTAAAAGAAGGAAATTTTGGGTTAAGACGTGACTCCAATGCATTTAATGAAAAAAAGTACAGGGCGTGTACTTTTGGAGTAGATGTCGTGTACTAAGATTTTTTGTACTCCACTTAATTTGGCCTCCACATCACCCCACACAACCGTGTGTCTGGCCTGGACATGGCCAGCACACGACCTTGCATGGCATTGAAGTACACAGTGTGTACTTATAAAGTTCATGGCGTGTACTTATAAAATTTCCAAAAACTACTCTTTTCTCAAAAACACCACAACAAGGAAAAATATACCTGAAAAGAAGGCCCGAGTTCTTACATTTGACACCCTAAATAAAAACATGAAATATTCACAAATGGTCCACTTTAACGTTCCTTTAATAATAAATCCTGTAAAAATTTAGAAGTGGAATTTCATTTATCATCATCTACAACATGGCCCAGAATTTGAATTCATGAATTATATGAGAATTATAAATTTTGATAATTATATCCCACATAAATTTCATATCATTGATCATTGGCTCCATGTCAAAATCAATATCTTTAACAAGCGGTTTTGGTCTAGATATATGCAGAGATAACATAATGTATTTTGGATTTATGCATAACCATGGTCGAATGTAATAAATTTCCAACATAATTGGTCATGTACTATGAGTACTACTCTTTATTGGAAAAGTATTTATTCCATTTTTAGATAACATAAGATTAATTTTTTCAACCAATTTTCAAATTTAGGTCACTCGTAATAAATTGTCTTCCACAGAGGAGAGTCTATTGGAAGACATAGTTTCCCGTATTTATTTATTTTATTTGCATAACATATCAATTATGTTATGGTTTCTTGGAATATATATAGTATTCTAAATTGTGGAATTATTTAAATGTTTCATAAGAATTTTTTGTTACATGATTCCTATTTAGTGTATTGATTTCTTCCAAACATATAGAATTTCATTAAACATTCATGGCCCTTGCAAAATAATATGAAATCTTTTTTAGAAATAAGGTATTTTTTAGAGACCATTCCCATTCAATTTGGAATTCATTTATTGTTATCTTTTCGATAGGGATGTTCATTTTCTTCTAAATGTGTATCATTCCATAGACTAGGTATTTTATAATTTTGGTGTTTCTATATCTACTAACATCTTTCAAATTATATTAATTTAATATATTTTCCAATGTTTTGTATTTAGTATATTATGTATATGATGGTCTCTTAGCACAAATATTTAACATCTCAAATAAATTTTGACAATCATGAAGGATATCTTAAATCTATATTGTCACTTGTTCTATACATCCTCTATCATTATTCAAACAAGTATTCATATAAATCGATCAATTAACTACAGTACCATTCAAATTATTTTTAACATTCATTATCATCATGTTTAGTCTGAAATTTATAGCTCTGATATATTTCATGAAAAATTAAATGTTCTTTCAACCATTCTGATCTAATTTTCCTTTTTCAACTACAATATAAAAACAAATAATGGACATTATAATGGTTATATGACATACCTATTGAAAACCTGGTGAAATTTTTATCCCCATATTCATAATATTTTGTCATTTAGTTAGTTTCAATCCATTTTATATTCATATTCATCATATTAGTTTTACTAAATACACATTCATTAGAATAAATAAATAAATAAAAATAAGATACTCATTAGGAAATGATAATGTGAAATATAATTATAATAAAGGGAACCCAAAATTTGAAATTTACTTGTTACGGTTTCTCACATGTATCATTATACAAAGGTGATATGAAAAGATAAAACCATGGTGTAAACATATAGATATTGGTCTAAGTTCATGATTTGTTATTGTGTGGTAAAAAGTGGTGGTGACAAATATGTTGTAAAAAAATTATTTATTAACAGTTGACTAGATTCACATGGAAATAATTTCTCTTACATTACATGAAATTGTGACCTAGATTTATAAATACATGAAAAAATAAACTTTCTTAGAATATAATAGGCTAGGGAATGACTATATTTTCACACATGGTCAAAGTGCATATGATGTATTGAAATGAATGGATGAAACTATTATAGGCAATAGAAGTGATGTCATATTCCATGCTACTTTAATTTTCTTTAGATTATTCTAAACCTTTTATCATTGGAATACCACACAATATAATTTTACTATAACCCCCTAGAAAACACCTAATTCAAAAACGGGACGCTGTAAATGTTATGTATTTTTAAAAAATCTTAAAATATAAATTTCATTAAAACAAAATAAATACATTCCTTTAAGAAATATTCCAAAAAATACAGTATGCATGGATTTTAAATAATATTGATTCCAACAATTCAGATTCCATCTCTAACAATAACACATATCAACTATAATCAAAATTCAAAATCATGTTGTCAAAACCATGACATATATATCCAAAAGTTTATATTCATTAATTAAAAAATCTATACAACACAATTGGATAGTAGATATTATAATAAACATTATATAATTATGTCAATATAATTTAATCCATAATGTTCCCATGATAAATATGTCCATAATTTTAACTTTTTTATGTGTGTTATGAAAACCATTTCTAATTGAAAAATAAATAATAATAATAATAATATTGTGTACAAGGATTAATCAAAATAAATATTTCTATAAATTAACAGATGAAAAATATTTATACCACACATTTGAAACCATGACTAAAATTGTCCTTATACCCCCACATATTGAATTTAACTTGTAAAGAAAATAAATCTGAAAATTTAAAGTCCTTGAAATTACATATAATTTTATTTAGGATTATTAAATTTTTGAAAAAATTGACGGCATGTGATTTTGATACCTAGAGAGCCCACAACAGAATGTAGATGTTTTTTAAAGGTATGTTCAATAAATATTCGAGCATCGATTTCTATATTTTTAATCGCTGCATAGATAAATAATCCATGGGAATCATTAAGTTATCAGTTCCATGATTTTCTAAGGGAAGATTAACATTGTTCAGAAAAAGTTGGAGGAAAATGTTAATTTTTTGAATTTTCAAAAAAAATAAAAAAATATCACAACGAGTTACTTTATTTATTTCATTGTAACAAATGAGCAGTGGTGGCGGGACCGCTGGGTTGTCATACCATTTAATTGCCTATTATAAATTCTTGTGTAACCACACCATCAAGAGATTAATGGGAACATTAATTGAATTCATTAATGAACCTCATCAAATGTGTGGTGAGTTAAACTCTTATTTTCATCTTTTTAAGCAAATCAGGGTCATGGGTTTTAGGCACTCACCAGAGGAACCTCTGTCGTAGTTCCAATGATGTATTCTAATAACATATAATAGAGCTTCAAAAACCATTGGTGGATTCAAACTGGTCAAAGTCAAGCGATGAAGAACACCTTCGAGCACGGGTGCATCCCCCTCATCTGCAATGTCTTCCAACGCGTTAAAGGTAGGGGTTTGTATTGATTTTTCTCCAAGAGTTTATGAATTCATCTCTCAAGATAATGTTTTAACTTCTCTCTTTGTATAATGCTAATTCAGAGGGTGTGGGCCGAACCGAACAAGGCTTGTACCCTCTACTATTCTTGGTTTGGTCACATTCTTGGTGAGCGACTGAGAAAAAAGGCGAAAAGGAAAAATCGTGATCCACGCAGTGATAGAAGCATCCCGAATGGCCCACAGGAATAGTTAGAAGAGATAACAAATCTCTGGAGGTTCACCAGAGGCCTGTAGAAGTTTTTTCGGAGTAGCGTCGTCTGCAACCAGAGAAGGCGGAGGCCGGTTCCCATCAGCTGTGAAGAGGAGGCGATTCTCAAAGGCACCACAGTGGATAGCTGCAGCCAACTAACACTGATCGTGTTAGTAGTGGTGGTGCACCACATAAGAGGTATTCGACTCTGAGCTACGGTGGAGGGTGGAACCATACCTGCTGGTCAGCTTTTGATGAGTCCATAAGAAATTGGCTGGCTGGAGAAATGCCAGGTGGCTCCTCTACTTTTATGATGCTAAAGGTGGATGACCGGCTAGTTATAGGTTATGAAGGTTGTTATAGCACACCACAGAGAACATATGCATGCCACGAAGAGAAATAACTCCATAAAGGATGTCATGATCCGTAATCAGAGGGAGTTTCCTCAAGTTTCTCATAGTCATGAAGGCTACCTTCACGGCCTTCATGGCACTCACAGAGGCTCTATCCATGTTTCCTCTTCTCCATAATCATGTATGGAGCTTTATGAATGGGCTCTATGATATAGTTTTCTAACGCAACTTCGAATTCCCATAACTCTTATTTCTTAACTTTTTTCAGTATCTTCCACTAGTCAAATCAATGATTGCAAAATGGGTAACAAAATTTGATCATGTATGAATGCATTTTGAATCTCTTGAGGGCACATTTTCATGTGTCAAATATATCCTATAAGTATAGTATAACAATCCAAATAGCCCCACAAATCATGTATATAGAGATGTCAGTGAAAATTAAAAATGGGGAAATTATTTCATCTTATATATATAACTCCTCCCCAATAACAGTTTCACGATTGACATTCGTAGAAAAAACCATCAAACTAAATCTTGTGTAATATTATTTAATTATTAGCATTGATTGAGTTTCTTTATATAGAGCCAACATATATTTCTGCGATAGGTAAATCACTCTTCATATGTTGAATCGTCCCCTGATTGTATACAAGTTCAAGTATTATGATTAATCTTCTTTAGAACCATCATCTCAATCATGGATATTACTTCCATACGGGAACACATATCTTTCTCAGATGATCATTTATTAGGAAAGGATCATCCTTGAAGAAGATAGTATTGTTAGGGAATTTGTTGCTGTGTTTGCCAAGGAATTTATTAGTCTTCCACATGGAAGATATGTTTAATTGCAGATTGATCTTATATCTAAGATGATTCCAATAACCAGGACTCCACATAGAATTTCTATTGTCGAAATTTAGGATATAATGAAACAACTACAGTGGAATCTATATAAAGGGTGTATACGACCAAGTGATTCACCATGGGGTGTACCGTTTCTCTTTGTCAAGAATAAGGATGGGTCAATTCACATTTTCAGTGATTATCAAGAGATAAAAAATCATGATAAAGAACAAGTATCCCATTCATTGAGTTGATGACTGGTTCTGTCACCTATGTTTAGCACAATACATCTCCAAGGTGGATCTATGGATAGGATATTTCCAAGTAAGGGTGAAGGAGGATATCCCCAAGACTTCTTTCCGTACAAGGAACATGCCCTATGAATTTTTAGTAATTAATTTCAAACTCTCTAATTCTCAAAAAATACTCATGAACATGATAAATAGAGTATTTATATAAAACCTTGACAAATTTCTTATAGTAATTATAGATGATATTCTAACATACTCCAAAACCAAGGATGAGCATGAGGTGAATCTGAGCACTATGCTAGAGACCTTGTGAAAGGAAATGCTATATGTTATGTACATAAAGTGTGAGTCTTGGTTGAAAAAGTCTTATTCTAGGGGAATATAATAACATGAAATGTGTTATCTATGTATCCTTCCAACTGAATATTAATTGAGGTATGATCGAGGATAACATATAAGATAGATATCTGCAGCTTCCAAGGGTTATCTGGATATTAACACCGATTTGGGAGAAATTTATCTGTATTTTCAAACACTCATACCAAGATAAGATGGATGGGAGTTATGTTTTTGGGGAATTATAACTTTTAATAAAGCTTCATGGAGTTAAAGAAGAGGTTTTTATACCACAGTGATCAAACTACCCACAAGTGGGGAGATTTTTGTAATATTTTTCGATGCTTTGTAGAATGACATGGGCTGTGTGTTAATGAAAAAAGATAGTTTCATTGCCCATGCCTCAAGGAAGTTGCAAATTCATGATAGAAACCAAACCATACAATATTTGAAGGTGGAAACTATGATATTTGTATTAAAAATAGGGCACCATTATCCCTTAGAGGAGAATATTGAAATATTTTAAATCACAAAATTCTAAAATATATATTCACACAGAATGAGATTAATATGTGCCAATAAATATGGTTATAGATCATCAATGACTTCAACTTCTGAATACAATACCACCCTTGGAAGGAAAACCGGGTGGTGGATTATCATATTATAAAGAACTAAGAAATTCTATCATTGATGATAATTGAAAAGGATCAATTCTTCTTAAATTTGATGAAGATGGAAATGGGAATCATATAGAAGGGAACATCTACTATCTTTTAATAAATTATTTCCCAAAAATATCTTTTGGAATGGTTGAAGGATTCTCAAAATTATGATACATGAATTCAGAATAAAGTGCAATCTAGCATAAAATGGAAATCCTTGGAGTTCAATATTATGGAAGAATGAATTGTGAGATTTGGGTCCAGAATATGTGTTCCATCAAATCCAGAGTTAAAGGAAGAACTTTTGGAAGATTCACATAGTTTGAATTTATCCATTAACTGAGGAAACATGAAGATGTGTTGAAATCTCTACAAGAACTATTAGTGGGATAAAATGAAGAAGAAGAGTACTAAATAAACATCAATATGCTTGGTATTTTATCAAGTGAAGGTTGATAGGAATAATTCTAAGGGGATGATGAAACCATTACCCATGAAAACATGAATATGAGAAAATATCACAATGGACATTATCAACAACCTTATGAATACATCCAAAGATGACAATGCAATTTGGGTTATTTTCATCATCTTACAATGATTGAACACTTCATTATAGTTCAAGAAGATTTCACACTAGATCATCTAGAACATATATACATCCTTAGAGTGGTAATGCTACTTGAAGTACAACTATCGATTATGTCTGATCAACATCCAATATTTACATCTAAGTCCTGGAAGATTTATTAATAAGATCTAAACCCTGAGATGAAATTTATCATAGCTTATCAGCCTCAAACAGATGGCCAATTTAAGGGGACTATCTAGAGACCTAAAAATATGTTGATAACTTTCTCAATGGACTTGAAAGGTGGATGGGACCGACATCTTCTTTTGGTGGGGTTTTCTCATAAAAATATTTTCCAATCAAGAATCCAAATGGATCCTTATGAATCACTTTATTGGAAGATGTGCATAACACTGGACTATTTGGATGTAGTTGGAGAACGAAGACTTCAAGGTCTGGAAATGGTCAATTAAAAGGAGGACAAGGTCAAGACCATCTAGTATCACATCAATGCTTCCCATAGTTTCTAAAAGCGATATACTGAAAATAAACGAAAAGAACAAATGTTTAATATAGGAGACATAGTATTTCTCTGTATATCTCCATGGATGAAAGTAATGAGATTTTTGAGGAAGGTAAAGATTTATCCAAGGTAAATCATCCTTTTTGAGATCCTAGATCGCATTAGAGCAATGATGTATCGACTAGAACCCCACCAAACTGATCACAATTAAAATACGACTTCAATGTATCACTCATGATGATTTACATACCTAACCCATCTCATTTACTCAATACAGAAGTGGAACCATTTGATTATAGACCCTCCTATTAATATATGTTTGTGATGAAATTAGATTAGTGAAAAATTATTTCAAAAAGAGATGATTCCACAGTACCAAGGTGTTAAGGAGAAACCACCAATTTGATAAAGAAACATGGGAAACCAAATAACTGATGAAGCAGAGTTTACCTCATTTATTCTCATGTGTGAAGAGGAAATTTCAGTGGTCAATTTTCCTACGTGGGGAAGATTGTAAAATCCTAAATAGTTATGAATAAAATTCACTTGTAATTAAATGTCTTATGGATATAGGAAACAGATGCACTCATTTTTATTAATATATCCAATTGGATTAAAACGATTTTTATGTATTCTTAAAATTCATAATATATCCATTTAATAGTGATCTGATAAATAATATACATATTGGGCTTTAATAAGTATTTTTGAAATAGACAAATGAAGTGATAGCCTCAACTAGTAGTATGATACCCAAAAAGCCCTTTTATTAGGGCTTCTGAGGGATATATCATTTCTAGGACATTCCCTATACAAATCTGAAGCTGACATCTGATAACTTAATCATGAGAGAAACCATTTACTATAGATGTTTACGCTCGTTGAGATCAAGACTCAAACCATGTTCACTAAACGGCTCTAAGAAAGCCCCACCACCGAACACCTTTCCCATAGGGAGTATTCTGGTGTAATAAAGAGATATATAACAAGATCATATCATTATGAGTATGTGAATTAATTTATTATATAATAATAAATATATTTTCATTCTATTATTGTTACTTTGTAAATTTTTTTAAAGGGAAAATAATAATTTTTGGGATAATATTCAAATTCAATTAAGAAATTTATTATGATGAATTAATGGATTTTTAAAATAAATAAAATATTTATAAAATATTATTATATAAATAATTTTTTAAATATAAATTATTGTATAATTTTTACGAAGTCAAATGTAATTTTTCATTGATGTTTGAAAACTATTTTTGTCAAAACCCGTGAATATTCAATGAATGTTGGTTTTTATTTAAAATTATAAAATTAAAATATTTAGAAAATTATTTATATTAAATGTATTTCATTTGTAAAATTTGGATTACAAAATTAGCCAATGGGTATTTTATCATAATTTTTTGAGTGAGTCATATTTTTGGTTAAAAGTTATATACTGTATAAATATATAATGTGTTTTATAAATAATAATGAAAAAATAGTTATGTAATAAAATAATATAAAATATATATTTGTCAAGATATATCTCTTCACATTAGAATAATTTAATTTCATGTTTATTTGATTTATTTTATAAAGACGTAGTGAAACCTCTAAGAAATATAAAATATTTAAAAATTTAAAAATTATTTCCTGGAATTCTTGACTTGCCTCCATATATAAAAGGGCATATATTTTAATATCATTAGAACACAACCTTATAAACTAATCTATACCGACCCCCTATTCTATAAATCATTGGAAAACTGATGGGACAATTTGTGGTTTTGAATATTTTTGTGTGTAGGGTCCAAAAACAAAATAATAAAGATTTCCCCAACAATTCCTATATAAACCAACCCCAAAACCTAATTTCTCTCCTCCAATTATCTTTTGAACTCAACCACCCTCTTCCCTATAGTCACCAATGTCCTCCCAAGGAACCCCAAGCACCTAATAATACTCTCCCAAACCTTTGGTATCACACATCCATGTATGTGATCTCAATCTCTCCTTTTTCATCAAGCACCTCCTCCATGTCATTCCATTTAATTTTTATTTTTTGGATTCATAACATATCCCTCCATAGATCAATAATATCAATTATATGTATACTTGATTGTATCTTCCTTTAATTACCATTAACCGCCCCTATGTTCTTTTAAACCCACCTGTTACTATGCCAAAATTCCATAAGGGATTTCTCTCTTCCCATTTCCTTTCTTGTTTTTTTGTTTATATTATGAATTTAAATTCCATGTCACATGTAGGGATATTATGTCCCATGATCCCATTTCTTTATATACCATTTATAAATTTTGGGATACCACTTTCTCAATAATAAACCCAATATATGAATTTCCAAATGATGCCATTATGCTGCCAAAATTGGATTGTGATTTTCCATGCCAAAATCATCATACAGTGAATGTCATACATGTCACTCTATCAAGGGTATTGACATTTATACACACATACATATCAAATGGTGACTTAAATGTATTAATCCCACATTTCTTGATCTTTTAATAAATGACGATGTTGAATTAAACCATATTATATGATCATGGTGGAAAATATAATTATGATATTGAAATGATTATGAAGGGTTCAATGTGATATCACTCCAATAAATTGTGTGATTATTAGTACCATGATAAATCATGTTGGTACATGTGTCTACCTGATTTATATATAGTACTTCATTACACCATGATGGGACATGGGTATATTTGATTCATTTATGTTAATGATGTAGTGTTTTAGGTTGTTTCCACATTTCATTGTTATGATACACATGTGATTTGATTCCTTTAGGTTCATATTTCTCTTATGCACCATTGATAAACCTATTTCCTAACATGTATTTTATTCTTCATGTTAGGCCTTGTTTTCTAACATACTGTTCTATACAGATCATATTTTTCTTATATATGTCCATAGGTAATCCCATTCAATGCTATGTATTATGGAATATTTTTGTCATGTAAAATAAGTTTTCAATAAAGATGGGTATTTCATGTTTTATGTTGTTATGTAACGCCCCTAATCCCCAAAGTCACCAGAGCCATAAATCAATAGAGTTTTATTATGTGCATGTTTATGTAATAAATCATGTTTAAATAGGAAATAAAGAGTAGGGTTGTTATAATCATGGACCATGAGAGTGCCGACTCATCATGAGTATGTGTAAATTGACTCCACCAACACTCGACTCCTCCATAAAAAGTTATATTATAGGGTTACCAAATAATAGATTTGGGTCTACACAATTCTGCAAACATGAATAACTAAATCAATCCAGTACTCTATTTCAAATAGATTTGGCTCATTGAAGAAGATAAATGACCTATGAAACTATAAATGTTATATTTTTCCAAGAACATACACATCCTCAACCAGTTGTACTAGTATACTCAATAGCTCTACAGGTTGGGGTTCCTCTACCTTCCTACATAGAAGAATGATATCGTGACATGACCCCTTAAATGAGGAATCATAACTCATAAAATCATCATAAAAACCTTTAATTTGTATCCCAAATTCCTTTCATCATGGAGGAATCCTTTAAATTATTAGGCCGTACCATGGTTAGGTGAGGATATATATATATACATATACATAAGTAGAAGACTCAATTAGAAAATTAAAATTAATCAATATTATATGATGCATAAACTAATGTTCCCTGAAACTATTATTTATGTATATCAACTCGAATAAGGGTAATTAATTTATTGAGTAATTGATATTTTTTCCACCACACCAATACTGGGTTCCATGGCCTGAAAGCTACACTCAAGATACTATGAAACCAATGTCTTAGTTCCCCTACAAACCACATGGGGTGAAAACTCCAAACACCATCCTAAGATCAATCCACCTATGATAATAATATGTAATGACTTTAACCACTAAAAACTACCAAGATGAAAGAAGATAAGGCCACAAAAAATCTAACCCTCCTTCATAGGAAACCAACATGAATTTTTTTTAAAATGAATATCTAAAATTGGTTGCCTTTTAATAAATTACCAATAAAGAAAAAGAAAATCATCTCCACATATATTTTTAGATGACTTATAATAAATGGAAGTAGCCTCAATAGTAACCAATGAATGTAATAAGCTATAGGGAATAAAAAATTGTGAGATAGTGAAATCTATAATGTTAAGGAACCCATCTATTTTTTTAAATCAGATAACATATGGAATAAAAAATCTAAGAGAGAAAGTCTATTTATCTTTATACTAAAGAATGATAAATGGTTAGTGAAATAGAGTGTATCTATTCAACACAAAACCCACCTTCAATTTTTCAATCCTTTTAATTTCACATGAAATTTGTGGGAAAATCCAATGAAGGGGTGATTATAAACACACTATGTAAGAAATCCTAAAATTAGAAGAGCGATAAAAATAAGAAACAAAAGAAATAGTCTACTTGACCACAAGAAACAAAGAAATGAATCCCAATAACATACATATATATATGTGTGTGTGTATATATATATATATTTGTGCTCATATAAGAAATAATGGAATGAGGTAAATGGGATCTACATCTCATTGCACAACCCAAGATGAGGATTCTGACTAAAGCTCTAACAGTCCGTCTGGGATGCCCATCATCTCATTGTTTTTTAAAAATAATCCAATAGGAGGGATACACCACACAACTTCTACACATCGAGAGTGGATAAAATATCTAAATTATAGTGGTATCACACACTTTTAATGTGGTATCATATCTAACTACTATAATGACTATGGTGGACCTATGCCCTGATGTGATAGGGTTGTACCATGTCTTCAGATAGTGGACCCACACACGGGTGTGACAAGTTACTACCATCTCAATCAATGCAATGTGTTTCAAGGACCATCAATCTAGTATAATAGGGTTGTACTGTTTCTATGGATAGAGGACTCATCCCCTGGTGTGATGGGGGACTACCATATCTATTTTCACAATGAGTATAGAAGACCCACACCCTTGTACGATAGGGGAGTATTATCTCCCATGATATAGGTCTTGAAACATGGTGTGAAATGGTAATACATTATCTATCAACACAATGAGTACGGAGGGACAACATCTAAGTATGAATGGGATGTATGTTCTCCATTGATTGAAGAAATGAACCCTAGTGAAATGGGGGGGGGGGTATCTCTTTTTTCAGCACCACGAGTATGGATGATCCACACCCTAGTAATATAGGGAAGTACCGTCTGAATGGATATAGTAATTTCACCTTGTTTTGACTATAGAGTACCATATCAATCTTCACAATAATTATGGTGGACACACACCCATGTTTGACATTACACTACCATCTCTATGGATAGGTTACATGAATCATAATGTAATAGGAGTGTATTGTCTCTATATACAAAAAATTATAAAGAGGACTAATATCCTAGTACGACCGAGGAATACCACATCCATCAAAACACTATGATGATATGATTTAATCAATTCCACCACTGAGAATCCCCAAAAGAATATTAAAGCTTATAAAATATCACATCATATATAATTATCCACTTTGAAGGAAAACATCACATTATAAATGGAAAATCACTCAGGATATGCCAATTGTGAAAAAAATTATGACTCCAAATGAAGGTGAAACAAGAGAAAAAAATTTCGAAACACTGTGTATATTGTGAGTAAGTGACCCACATGGCATGTGGTTCTACTCTACTACCTGGTTGTATTCTCTTATGGATAGGGCTCAGTGAACATATAACCAAACATGGGTTCTATGGGTCTAACATAGAATGTATTAGACACTTAGTGCAGGCCTGTGTTCTATTGGTTATTCCCAAATCCTTTGGCACATTCCTATATACCTGGTTGTGTACCTGGTCTTTTCTTAGAATGATTACTTATCCATATCCATGCCCATGTATTTTGGCATTGTCTATATGTGTGGTCGTTATCCTTTCCAATGTACACTTTAAGTGTACTCTAGTCCACCGTCACTAGGTCACATGATGTTTGGGGTTCCACATAATTTGTAATACTTATCTCTAACCAGGAACCCTAGTCATCATATCTAGCATACTACACGATAGGTTTTCATACTAGTACAAATAACGTTGTTAGAATTTTATTAGAAAAGATAGATATATCATGTGAAATTTAGATCAGTCATTCCAATGATGTTTGACATAGTTTTATTCCTCTAAATTGAAGTGGATCACCTCATGAAATCAATTTATAGTCTCTGGTTTCTTGATATCATATTTTTTATTCCCTTCTTGAAGCTTCAATGTGCCATGTCTACCTCTCATCATCATTGCTATTCTGGATTGGTAATCCATGGAGTATCGCCTTCATTACATCATAATACATCTATAAGTCACTAATATTATAATTTTTTGCACACCTACCTTGAATGTAGGGTGTAGATCACCCTCTGACCCACACAACAATGTTGGACTATGGCCTTATAGCCTAATGATAAATAATGTGAAGAAAATGTAGGGGAAATAAACAATAAAAAGACAAATCAATCATTTTAATCTAATTCAAAAATGAAAATAATGGTTCGAGGATATTCATAGTTAGAAATAAAGAATAAAAAACCAAATAAAGAATTTAAAATGATAATCAGTCTCTTGTGAAAGATTAATTTATAATAGATCAATGAATAGAATTTGATAACAAGATCAATCTTTTATTCAATAGTGGAAATGAAAATTTATGATACATACCTTCATTATGAATAGATTATTGGTGAGGAACACATTATCTAGTGATGAGGATTATATATTGAATTCTCTATCTATTGATCCACTTAAATTAAATCATATGTTATCTTCTGGACTTATTCCACTAATTAAGAATAATGAAAAATCCATTGAAATATACGAGGGTTTTGAGGATCACCTTATAGATTTTCCATAGTAAGATATTTACTGAGAAACGTTATATTTTAAACAAACCGGGCCACATATTCTTTCACAATCTCGGGGCCTAGATCTAAAAATATTCATTAATATATTTCAATGTCATATAAAAAAATTGAGTCCCTGCATTTTCATGCTCATATTTGTGAATATTTAATATATTTTCCATTTTATAAACAATGATACCATTGGTATGGAGTTCAATTGATTTACAACCCTATTGATTTTTTCTACATACATTTATTTTTAGTTAATTCTTTTTTATGATCTAAATCGATTTATTTCCTTCAAATTGCCTTTGCCTCAATGTTTGGCCAATATGTAAGTGTTTCATTCTCTATTTCCCATAATTATATAATTTTTTTAATACTAATATAATTTTTTATGTAATAAATTTCCCCAAATGACTTATAAGATCTTAAATTTTTTGCAATCATGGAAGAATAACTCAAATATATGGTCTCCCATTATATAGACCACACTTTGTAACATACCTAAAATATTTGTGGTTTTTATAACTAAATATTCATTCTTGAAATATAATGTTTCTTATTAATTTTCATCATTTATTTCATATTATATTCTCTATTTATATATTGGCAGATAAGTTTTTGTTCAAATATTATTTATTTATATTCATATTCATGAAAATTTAACTATGTTGAGAATAATTAGTGTCCTATTATATGATTCTTTATCTACTGTATATGTGTTTTCATATTCCATATAATTTTTTTCAATGTAATTTTAAAACCTTATTATGTAATAACTCATATTACTATCATATTAAAATTTTCCTATTCTAAAAAATATGTTTTATTACCTCTTATTGTTATACTGTTTTTCAGATAATGTATTTCTAAAAATATCAAATAGTTTTTACTCCATTGAACAAATTTTTTATCTTCAAAAAAGATTTCCCTTTGAAATATTTATATATTTATTAGTAATCCATTATTTAATATTATTTTAAAATTAAGATCTCCAATGTTTTCACTTCTTAAATTTTTAATGGAATTTTAATAATATTTTCTTTTAGGCCAATGGTAGAAATGTTTTCTAAAACACTTTTATGAATTCATTTCCATGTTTATTTTCACTTTCAAAATGTTTTACATTATTTAGATTCATGTTTCAGGATTTTATGACTATTTATAATTACTCAATGGGTGACTGGACTCATTGTATTAAATAATCCAATTCATGAACCCTTCATATTTGTCACTATCTGAACCATTATTTTTTCAACTATGTTTTCCAACTATTTCAACAACATTCAATGTTTCATTTTTTAAATGTGGATATGTAATTTATGTAACCATACATTATATTTTCTTATAGGTATTATATTCATGTTTCTCTAGTGTAATCCTGAAACCAATTTCATTCTTGGGATAATAATTATGTATTGAAATTATTTGTTTTTTTTCATTGTGTCACAATTATTCATCTTCATTATATGATGTGATCGGTGCACCTAGAATTATATATCCTTATAATGTATTGAGTATGTCTTTATATCTCATAGTATGTTATGTATGGGATTAATGTTTTTTCTTCACCCACTATTGTATTTTCTACACTATGTGACGATTGTCTTGGGAGTGAATCGTGACCTAATATTATAATGTAATTTCTTATGATTTAGTCAAAATTTTATGTTGGTAAGATATTTTGAAAAACATTACTTTTTTCCAAAAGACTCATTATATGATTCAGGGATTATAATACATGAATTACTGTTGGGAATACTTTGTGTATAAAGATTTTATTTATTATCAATGTTTGTTAATAGATGTTTATGATGGCCAAAATGAAGAAGGGATGTCTCCTAAGTGAAATGGATAATGGAATTCAGATGATTGTTGCATCGATTCTAGGTGTTCTTTTGGTGAAATAAAATAAAATGGGAAGAAGAGGGTGTGAGGGGGATTGGAATTTCAAGATGGCCATGAATGGGTTTTGAGATAGAAAGTGGCCATGAATTAAAACTAATATATAGTTTTCAACTAATTATTTAGTATTTTATAAGACTTTACTAAAAAATATGAGCAACACACCAACTAGCCATCCAACCTCAACTAGAGGCTCATACGGGATGATAGGGTCGATCGTGCCCATATAGAAGCTAGTCCAGCTAGCCTATAGGAGGGGAATGGGGTCCATCTACAATCCTCAGGGTATGAATTGTGGGCACTAGGAGTGCACCCGAGGAGGCATAGTGGGCTCTAGGAGTGTACCTGAGGAGAACCTATGCTAGGCGACACCGAAGGGGGAGAGAAGTAATCTTGAGCTAAGTCCATGAAGACAGATTGATAAACTACGGATCTTCAACATCTTAATTTTGAAGTGGGATGAATATTTTAATGAAAAATTAAACCAATGTCATAAATCTGACCCCACACGCGATTTCGGCTGCACATCACATCTTGTGTGCTTTGATCTTATTTGAGTCATTCATTATCCCTGCGCCATGTATGATTCAACTAGAACCATCTCATCTCTTCCACCGAGGGTGTATTCTACCTCTGGACACCCGCATGAACATGCGAACCAGTAATCGAGCTGAATGATGATATCCCTAGTTTGGGCATCAATTGATCTCTTTTCATGCCCACACTGATCATCCGGATGCTACAAACACATGCATGCAATTACATTTCTATGCATGCTAATGAAATGAAGATTATGTGATTGGTCGAGGCAAACAACATTTCCAATGCCACGTGGATTATAGCATGGATTCAAAAAGTGATATATGCCATCTTGAATACATGAAAGATCAGAGATGAAGCCAAAATTGTGAAAAAGGAAACATCCAAGATAAGCGGAAAATCTCCACATGGGATGGAAGATATTAAAGAACTGAAGATCATGGTTATTCAAGGAAGAATCATGTAGACCATATCATGTGGATTTTGGAAAGGTAAAATATATGAGCTCTACTTATAAAAGGTGACCCCCCCCCCCCAATTCGAGAAAAGGCTACCACTCCCAAGCCTTCGAGAGCTCTGGTTTTCTGATAAACAATGTATCTTCATTCTTCTATTCTTAATGGGGAATGCACGATCTGCGATCCATTCTAGGATCATGAAGAGTATCATGCATACCGTTCTAGTTTGCGAGGAATATAAGACTCATATACCATTTTTGTTTCTAAAGAAGAGAAGTCTCGCATACCACTATGGTTAGCGAAGAAGAGAACCACGTACCTCTCGGTTCGTGAAGATAAATCCCACGCACCAATCGGTTTGTGAAGGTGAACTAGGTACCACCCAGTTCCACATGGAAGAACCATGAACACCCCCAAGAGAACCGAGAACTGTTTGGGGGAACCACTTACCACATGGTATGTGAAGGAAGCTCACACATCCCTTGCTTAAGGAGGATCCACAAACAATTCATGTTATCAATGGTTACCTGCACACTCTGTGCATAGAAAAACACTATACGCTTACTGTGATTTATGAAAACCAAAGAATCATAAAAAATTGAGGAGATGTGTGTGAAGATAAGGTACAATCAAATATAAACATTATATTATGAATTAAATCACATGTTCATAAGTACAAACAAATCAATGTTAATATTGTGTGTATAGAAAGGGGAAAAAGTAATGTGCTTGGAGATGGAAATTGAGGGCATGAATTCATTTGAATGATTTGAAGTATTACATAATTAAAAAAGAATCATATCTGAATAAATTTTTAATAAATGGAGAGAAGAGGCCACATGTGTACATAAAGGAACTATACCCATTTGGGCCTTCGTACAATATAGAAGAAGAGAAAGCGCATGAATTCATGTATGCATAAGAATACATGAATTATTTGATTAAAAGAATCCTAAACTATGGGTGCACAAGTTTAAATTTTTGAATAGTAAGATAATATTTATAAATTTCTATGAGCATGGTCACATGAAAACATGGAATAATAATGGATGATTTTGATGATGCCAAATGAGATCTTTTTTAGTGTTTGAACAATCAATAAATAATTGTTTATTCTATCCAAGAAGAATAATAAGTCTTAGTACTTATGGTTGTTTCACTATAAATGAATATTGAATGACAAAGAGCATCAACTATGGACCTAAATGCAATTAATGTCTCTGGTTGAACTAGAGACAAATACATCCATTCATATCCATTGAGGGGGCCTCGCCATCCATAAACTGAGTGTGACTTCACCCCGGGTAGGGAGCCAGGGTAGTCAAAAAACGTGATCTAAGGGAAGTAGTGAGCTATCCTTGAACATTTTAAAATGTAGTTTTCTTTGGATAGAGTGACTATACCCGAACCTTGTAATCCACATCTATTTAAGAATAGTTGAACTAGGTATGACTGAAAAACTGTCAGTGTTTGCTCCCTGGACGTAGCCCTTAGTGGTGAACCTAGAAATGTGTTGTGTAGTACTTCTGTATATGAATGCTTTAATTAGATCACATATCCATCATATATGTTTAATTCTGTTTTGGACGACGTGTTTAAAAGATCCAATAAAAAGGAGAATAATTTGACACCCTAATCCCCCTATTCGGATGACTTGGGGCCCTTAAATTGTTATTATAGGGAAAAGGATTACGTATGTTGGATACTCCTCAATAATTGTATTCAGAAGCGGATTTGATTTTTATTTCCTTATTCTATGATGAAGATAAATCATTACATAATCTCTATTATCTTTCAACAGAAGTCTATACTTTGAATGACCATGGAGAATAGAAAAAATAAAAAGAAGAAGAAGTTTAAGAAGTCCCCTAGTCATAAAGAAGATGCAATAGATTTTTCTCCGTGCCATATTAATAATGAAGAAATATCACGATTAGAATGTAAGGAGAAGGTGTCTAAGATTTCCACCAAAATAAAGAATTCCAACATAAGTGGTGATGATGATCAAACCTTTACCTCATTTGAGTTGACAATAGTGAAATTAAGAACCTAACTACATGATATTTCTAAATAATTAATTGTTGGTGTTTGTAGAATATTTCAATGTATGGAGGTTGAGATCACCCAACTGGAAAGAGAAGCTGATAATTTGTTAAAGATATTTGAAGAAAAAATTATTGAATTTTTAAGGCTCTTAAGATGGATTGCATCCATTTAAGAGATAGAGGGAGTAAATAATATTCTAGAAGAAAATATCAATGCATTTAAATATGAGATAAAAAGGCACTAAATTCAAGGTTATAAATTTATAAAAATCTTCCAAGAAGAAGAAAGTGCTTGACTCCATGTCACAAAGAAAAATTAAGATGCATGAATATGTGGTGGAAGGATTGAAAAAGGCTTTTGATGAAAAGATGATCATGATTTATGATCAAAATACTATACTCAATATGAAATGTCTATAATTGGAAGCACAGTTGACCAATATTGAGAAGACACATATTTAGACATTGAAAAAGAATGAAACTATTGTTGTGGGTACTCAATGCTCACTAGAGGATTATATAGCTGAAATACCTCCAAAATTTGATAAAAATATCATGAAATAACTCATATGATCATTCAAAAATAGTTGTGAAAGTTAAGGTACCATCTATACAAACTTTTATTATTGTTTGAAGAAAATTTTATACTAAAAGTTCCCATTGGATGAAAAATTATAAAGAAGTATAGATGATAAATGTGAAGAGAATAAACACACCACCATGGCTAGGATTTAAAGGAAGAAGAAGCTGGAAGATGGTTCCCCAAATAGAGTACAACACATTAAAACTAAGGCCCAAAAACCTTATACAAAAGATTACAAGAAGACGGGATTTGTGGGTCAATGTTGGTGCTGCAACAAATTTCGGAATTTTGTACTATTTTTTAGTGCAATCCTTTAAATGAAAAGGCATAGAGAAAGCGCATGTCAAATGGGAGTAAACTAGAGAAGAAAAATAAATATCACCATATCCATAAAAATCTATATACCACAAAAGTCATGGAATTTTAGAGAACATCTCTGAGGTGTGTAATGGGAGTTGTCACAAGAATGGAACATCCTTATCTCAACATATTTCCAAAGATGGTAAGAATAGAAGATCATAGATTCCATCTAAGAAATAATAAGCTACCTACGGATGAAAACTGAAGAATTCTGCAGAAGAAATTTCTCCCATGAAGACTCAAAGATGGAATGGTATGAAGTCCTTGGATTCAAAATCCAATAATTTAAATCCTGATACATCGAAATGAATTCTTAAAAAAGATGAAATTCTGAAGAGTACATGTGGAAATTCCAAACATACCTCAATTTTTCCCAGAGGCATTCTAGTTATCAAGGCTGATTATTTGAAAAGAATGACAAAGAAAAGAGATGCACATACTAAGGCTAGTGAAATAAGAAATAATAAGATTCAACATGAAGATAGAGATGTCATGTGTGTGTGGTGCAATAAAGCTAGTCACACTGTTAAGAATTGCAGTTCATTTATTCCAGCCCAAGAATAATTCCTCGGGAAGATAAAAGTTTCACCAAGAGATTCTAGTTCTTTGAAATTAATCGAATAAAGAATACTCGTACACAAAGAGATTGAAGAAATATAGTGATCCACACAACCAAATTCTGAACTGATGATCAAATGTGCAAGTGTGAGGAGTGAAGAAAATGAGGAATATTGGTTGAGAAAATTATCACATCTTTCTATCTCATATTGAAGAATCAAAGAGGATCCACCTTGTTCCCTTAACACATTGTGTATTATAATTATTTTAGATGAAATTGAAGGTGTATCAAGAACTCAGGGGGAGAACATGAGAACTGTTCCCATGTGGGGGAGAAAAATAAATAAGCTACCAAAGTTATTATTTCAATTCGTATCAACTTTAGTTGATATAAAATCCAATTAATCTAAAGATTATATGAAGATCATGTCTTTGGAAAAGATGTGAAATTTCTCAATCTCTCTTCCTCAGTTACTCAAAATAAAAATAATTTTACAAAGGGGGAGTAACTAAATAAAACTGTGATATATGAAATTTGGAAAGGACCTTAAAGACAAGTACATGAGTTCTCTTCACAATTAGGTATCATGATCGGGGTATAATGGGAAACTTTGTTGTGTAGATCAAATCTTATTATTTTCAACATCGATCATTTCTCATGTATACTTGGAGTGAAATGATTGATGGCATGATTTATTATGTTTGGACTGAACACTATCTACCATTAAATTTGTATTTATTTTCAATAAGGGGGAGAGAATGTGAAATGAAAGTTGAAAATTGAAACAGAGAGATAAAATATAACACTCTCATTTTAAAATTGAAATCATCATTTTAGGGAATAATTAAGTATTGACAACAAACACAAAGTGTTAGATTGTTGGGACCACATTATGTATGAAGATTTTATTTTTTTGTCAATGTGTTTTAATAGATGTCAATGATGATCAACATGAGAGAAGGAACAGTCCTAATTGAAACGGAGAATGGAATTAAGATGATTGATACACTAATCATAATTGTTCATTTGATTATGTAAATGAAAAGGAGAAGAAGAGGGTGCGATTAGGATTGGAATGGAAAGGTGGAAGTTCATGGGTTTTGAGATAGAATGTAGCCATACATTTCAATGATTACATATTTTTCTACTATGTATTTAGTATTTTTATAAGTCATACCTAAAAAAATAGGGCCATCCCACTAGCCATCCATCCATCCTCAACCTGAGGCTCATGCGGGACCATAGGTTGACCTCACCCATGGGGAAACTAGCCCATCCATCCCTCAAGAGTTGCATGGGGGCCATGTATAAGCCCCATGTTATTCATAGTGGGTGCTACGAGTGCCCCTGAGGAGGTATAGTGGGTGGTATGAGCACCCTGAATGAGAACCAATGAGGGCCAGTACTGGAGGGTGGAGAGGAGTAAAATGGAACTAAGTCCACATGGATTGATCGATAAACTATGGATATTCTACATATTTGTTTCGATGTTGGGAAAATATTATAAAGAAATATATAATATATTTATTCCATTTTATCATGTATGTGATTTTGGCCACACATTGCATCATGTGTCCAATTATATAATTTGATCTGTTCATTATCTCCACGTCCCATATGATTCAACCATGGCCATCTGATCTCCTCCACCAAAGATGTCTTGAAACTCCAGAAACCTGCATGAACACTTAAACTAGTGAATCAGTCGAATGATGACCTCACCACTCCAGGAATCAATTGAGCTCAGTTCTAGCCCAAAGCGATCGTCTAGTTGCTACGAACACATGCATACAATTACATTTTCATGCATGCAAATGAAATTAAGAACAAGTGATTGGATGAGGAAAACAAAGTTTCGTAGTTCATGTCGATTCAAGAAGGGATTCAGAAAAATATACATTCAATATTGAATACATGAATGATATGCGAGAATTCTACATGTTTTTAAAAGGAAACATCCATGATATCCATCATATCTACACGCGAGTTTAAGATATTAAAGAACCGAAGATCTCAATTATTCATAGAAGAATCTTGGAGAATGTATTTTGTGGATATTAGATATATAAAATATCTAATCTCTACTTATAAAAAGAGACCCACCGATTCGAGAAGAGTCAGCTTCCCCTAATCCATTGAGAGATCCTATTTTTTGAAAAATAGGGCCACTTCATTCTTCCAGTCCGAAAGGGGAAATCATGATCCGTGAACCATTCATGGTTGGTGAAGATTATTTTTCATACCATTCTAAATCACGAGGAAGAGTATATCCCTACAATTTTGGTTCTAGGAGAATATAATTCTCATGTAATAATTTGGTTTTTGAAGAAGAGAACTGTGTACCTCTCGGTTTGTAAAGAGAAGTCTCGCATACCACTCAGTTGGTGACGGTAAAATGTGTACTTTCTAGTTCATCATGGAAGAAAAATGCACTACTCAAGTGAACCGTGAACTGTTTGGAAGAACCTTGTACCAAATGGTACATGAAGGAAGACAATGCATCCCTTGCTTAAGGAGGATCCGAAAACCATTCTGTTTCACAAAGGAGACATGCACACATTGGGCACAGAAAAAGTACATACCATTGGTGTGACAAGGAAAACAATAATATCATAAAAACCTAGAGGAGATGTGTGTGAAGATTAGGAACACTCAAATACACACATAGAAATTTGAATAAAATAAAATGCTCATAACTTCAAAAAAACAAATAAAATAGTGTTTTTTGAGAAAGGGAGAAGAAAATAATGTTCATGGAGATGTAAAGTGAGTGAATGCATTTATATTCATGATTTGAATAAGAACATAATAAAATCCCAAGAATTTACAAATCTAGTGCTAAGAAGAAAAATTAAGAGGTTAAGTGTGTATTTAAAAGAACTATACCCATTTGGCACTTCACATAAGAAAGAATAAGAGAAAGATCACGCATTCATCCATACACATGTATACGTCAATACATTGAAAAGAAGCATCCTAAACTGAGGGTGCATGTGTGTAATGAATTGAAGATGAATAGAAATTATAAATTTTCATGTGCATGGTCACATAAACACGTGGATTATGAAGGGCAGATTCTGAGGATTCAGAGTGGGTTTTTTTTAGTGTATGAACAATCACAAAAGAATTTGTAATTCTGGCCAAGAAGAATAATAAGTATTAGTAAATCCATTTGTTGTACTGGAGAAAAAGATTAAAATTTAATGATCATCAACTATGGACCTTGATGCATGAAAATTATCATGCTGAAAAAGGGACAAAGACTTCTACGCCTATCCATTGAAGGTACCTCAATATCCATAAACTGAGTGTGACTTCACCTGGGGGTAGTGAGCTATTGGGAGTAAACAGATGTGATCCAAGGGAAGTAGTATGCTGTCCCTGAACTATTGTAAAGGAAGTGTGCCTAGGATAGAGTGACTTTACCCAAACCCTGTAATCTAAATCTAGTAAAGAATAGTGGAACTGAGTTCGACCGATAACATGTTGGCATATGCTCCTTGGACGTAGCCCTTAGTGGTGAACCATGTAAACGTGTTGTGTGGTCCTTCTTCATGTGAATGTTTTAATCACTTCACATGTCTATCATAAAGGATTAATTTAGTTCTGACCAATATGGGAACAAGATCCAATAAAAAGCGGAAAAACATGACACCCTAATTCACCCCCACCCAGGATGACCTAGGGTACATCAATTACTAGGTATGAATTTTATAAATTATGTTTGAAATTTTTATTTTCGTTCTTATACACATATTTAAATTTCATGAAAATTATGATATTTGATTGTTATTGTTTATGTGTACCCATACAGATTGTTTGATCTCACCCATTCTTATGTTTCCATTTCCACAAGTAATTAAGGAATGTAAAATGTGTGGTATGTCTAGAATATTATATTCTGTTGAATGTGTTTGTGATATTTTGATGATTTATTATTGATTATCTAGTTCTTAAAATAGTGAAAAGAAGTCCATCATTTATTAAAAACACGTTTTTTGTCAAATAATGGTTATTTTTTCCTTTTTTGCTAAATGTTGTAGATCATTTGATTCTTGAGACGCATTCATTAATAAAGTTAACTTTTAAAATTGTTTAATATCATCTTCATGAGTCCTAGTATGAAATATTTGACCCCTTGATTGTAATTAAACATTTTAATTAAGACCATGGTCATAACAATGTAATCAATGAGTTTATTTTTGAAATTTCATTGAAATATATTAAATCTTTTAGGAATATGAAAAAATTATTAAACTAACATGATGGAATATCAATTAAAAGGGATTTATTACATGGTGATCATCTATAGGATGTTTTGTTTTTAAATGTGTCATTAACTTATATGTAAATGTGTGTTTGACATGTTTCTATATTCTGATAATGGAATTTAGGAAAGATATCCTAATGAAATTGATAAAGATATCTAGGGGTAACAAAATATTTCAATACCAATAATTGGATAAATTATATTTGAATTTCATATTATAATAAATAATATTTTCAATTTTTTAGGAATAATATTTATCGGTTTATTTTCACATCACAAATAATAATTGGATGAATAATATAGTGATTTTAATTTATATAAATTAATATTTATTAATAAAGGTTCAATAAATTTATAGTGTCATATTAATGTTAATGTGTCAAATAATAATTATATATTTATTATCATTTATTTAAATTAATGATATTTAAATATTTGTGATATTTTATTAATTGAAGGAAATTATAGTAATATTATTGTAATTATATTATTTGTTATGTTTTATATATAATTAAGAGATTAGTTTAGTGATTTTATGAAATAACTAATTCTACAACCTATGTATATAAATCCTGTTACATCATTTTGTAGGTAATTAATTTTTAGTTAGAAATACCACTCCCAGAATAATTCTCCTAATACCGGGGACACATTTCTCTAGAACAATATCATGAATGGATGGAATCACCCATACACATCCCAATCCTACCCCAATATAACTAAATTGATTTCAAACAGTCTATAAGTAATTATAGTTTCCAACAAATGAAAAAATGGACCGTGATTAGTCTTCTATGCAAGAATGGAATGATCTATTCCTGACATTGTGATTATCAAGGAAAAAACATGGATACTACATAAGGAATTCTAAACATGAATCCTTATATTCAATGATATTATGATAATAGTGGTCAAATACATAAAAAAAATAATTCTAAGATAAGTGGTATTTATTATATTTTAATTAATTATAAATTTTTAAGACATATTTTCTCAAGGAAATTTTCGCAAATATTTATATATTTATGAGTAAATGTATGAGTAATCTAATGGAAACCATTTTTTGTACATGACTATAACCACTTATACTTCACCCCAAAAAAATCACGTTGATTAGAGAGATCTTATACTAATTTATATTTTTTATTAATGTTTTATCTACATAAACATAATTTTTTAGTTTTTTATCTACTCATTAATGATTGCTTTAATCCTATATTATATAAAACTTTTCTATTTACCTACATATGAGAAATTACATAAATAACTATTGGAGTGTGAATTGATAGGTGAAAGTGATTCTATCTCGATAACATGGACATACAATGTTTATTAAAATGTATAGTATATTTAATCACTTTTAATTACCTATGAAAAGTATCACCAATCATGGCACATCATGTGAGATAATTTTATGTAGTATCATTTCATTAACCCCCTGATATTTTTGTATTAAATTATTTTTGAATAAACACTATGTTAGATAGATTATTTCAGACACAACATCGAACTAAAACAAACTATGATACATTCTATTGTGATAAAATATTGCAACAAAATATAAAAACCAATACATTATAATATTACAACAAAAAATATAATAAATAAAATTTAAAGTGGAATAAATATTCTAGTGAATAAAAATACAACGAACATGAAATTTTTATCCACATGGATTTCTATGAAGAACATCACCTCTACTGTTATAATGAGAAGAAGATAAATCAATATTAATATGGTAGAAATTTTTATAGTCATATAAATGAATAGAATGAATGATTATAAGAATTTTTTAGGACTATATATATAATGAAACCATATGGTAATAAATATTGTTGTTGGACACATATTATTTGGAAATTAGGTCATTAAAAATATTGTTGTTGGATTTATCCTTATTATGTAACCATGTATCCAATAGATAAAATAAAGTGGTATAATTATTAAAAAATAAATTTCATAACATAAAATTATTTAATAATAATCATTGAAACAAAAATATATTATTAACTTGAATATATTTTTAAAAAATATATTCTTACACATTTTATATGATTTTCATTGATGAAGGATTTTAAGAAATTGATTCATAAATAAATTATTATTATTAAAACAAATAAATATAATCCATAAAATATTTAACGGTCTATAAATAATAATAATTTAATTATTCATGAAAAAATAAATATGATAAATATAAAAAAAAATTAAATATATATTGTATGTTGTTATTTAAAAGATAAATTTCTCTTATTTTAAAATTATTAATGATATTTATTGATTATATATATTTAGTTGAAATAAAATTCATTGAATTATAATAAATTGGTGAGAGGTAATATTTAAATCCCTAAAATCTATGAAAGATTTATTTTCAATAAAAAATTTTAAGTGTTATATGTTTTTACAATGATAAATTACACTGATAAATCTAATGATATTTCTAAAATTATTAAAAATTATTCACATTCATTTAATTATTAATTCACCTGAGAAAACATTAATAATTTTTCTAATTTTTATAGTGTAATTTTTCAATAAAAATTATTTTCTTATATATTTATATTCCCATAAAAATTTAATTTCCTACATTTATAAATTATGTTTGACTTAAATGTGTAAAAAATTTATTCATAATGTTGAATATTGGGAATATTTTTCAACTTATATTATTAGTCAAATGTTAATTACAATGTAAAAAAATTAATCAATATATTATAGGGTTAAATTAACATGGATTGAATATTCTTAGTTAAAATGATATTTTTGAGGTATATGAGTCACTTATTAGGTTTTTAAGTAATAAATAAAATTTTCACCAATATTTTATCACCTAATATACATAACATTCATATGATTCTATCATTTCCCTCCACCTGACATAATTTTTGAAGGAAATATCCCTCTTATCAACTTATAAAAGAAGCTATATTCAAACCCTTAGAAAACCCTAACATCCTTAGATAATATCATTAATACCTTCATATTTTTTAAACATTATAGTTTTATTCCACATTTAGAGGCAGAAGTTGAATAGAATGATGCTTAATCCCTTTATTCTGACATAATTGTAACAAGTTATCCTTTATTCATCTCATTGGATTTACCATGTATAATCTTCCTAATCGAAATTAACAACTCCAATTATTATTTATTCCCATTGTTTTTAATCTATTAAAATGAATTTATCATTACATAACTCTACCTTATTACTTAATCATTTTTATAATGTTTTTTCAATTTGGTTGGTTCTAGCACATATAAGAACGAGGTTATAATTATTATTTAATTAATGATTAGAAATATTGAAATGAAATAAATATAATTAGAAAATGGATAATTTAATATTTTTTATAATTTCAAAAATGATAATATAAATTTTTATCTCACTTTTAATATACCACATTTTATTCAATAAAATCACTAAAGCAAGTGTGTAATAGATTTTATATTTGAGAATCATACTTAATGATTTCATGGAATAAAATAATAACTTCATAATTAATTATATGTATTATATTCTAGAAACATGACTTTTATATGAATAGATAACATGGTATCATGTAATGGGTATTGGAATATCTATTATAATTCTTACATTAAAAAAATTAAAATTACAAACATCTATGGATAAAAATAAACTAATGAAAGGGAATAAGATTTAATAGATGTAAATTCTGAAATGAAATAATTTATCATGGCAGTTAGGTTTAATTTCTAGGAGATTAATGTGATTTAATGCTTTTTGTGTGTAATGGTAGTGGTTTTCTCCTCTCAGTTTCAATTTTCCTAAGATATGTTCTATATTCACAACTTTATATTTTTTATGGTGTATATTTTTATGATTTAGAATGGGTCCAATTAATTCAAAACCAAAAATAATTCATAAATAGTCTCTAATAGAATTCTTGGTCCCAGTTGTCTTGAAAATACTGTATGATCTTCACAAACACACTATTGGGAATTTCTTCTCTCAATAATTGCACAAAATAAAGAGCATTAAATCAATGTATAGTGAAAAATATAATAAATCAACCCATATAACAAAAACAATAATTTGGACTGTGAAAAAATTCATATCATCAAATGAATAAATAAAACATAGAAAAAGTTCTTGGAATATTAAATCAAAAATATATGCACAATAAAATAAGATCGAACCCCAAACAGATGATACTCAATGCCATGTGACCCAAAGTCACTAACCACATCCAACAAAAACTCCCAATAAACCATCCCATGTGTCTATTAATTAAGATTTCACTACTTGATAAACCTAAATGATAAAATCAATTATTAACATACATCGATTAGTTATTGTTTGGTGTGATAAAATTATCTTTGTATGAACTCACCATTCAGTTTTTATAATCCCTTATAAATGTAACTTCAATTATGATAATTTTAACTACATATAGAAAATATGTTTTTATTAGTAATATAGTAAAAATAATAGTATATATATATTAATTTTAATATAACATTCCATTAACTTTTAATAAATCAATGGGAGAATAACCCAATTGCAAGATCACATTAAAACCATTCCTTGAAAATATATTTTCAAATCATATGTGATGACTTTTTAAGAAAAATCGATAGATCAAGAAACAATAAACACAATATAATTAAAAACACCATAGAAATAAATAATTTATATTAATTAATATAAACATACAAATTGATGATAAAATAATTATTTATAATACACTAATCAAAAGAGGTGAAAAATAAAGGGAGGTAAAATAAAATACCATAATTAATTTCATGTAAAAACTAGGAATTTGGTAGTTCCAACTAGGCCCTATTGTGAGATGGACCTAGAAAGAATTTAAATAACATGTGAAAATCTTCTATAATATTTCTATTAATGAATATACACAATCAACCTAATTTCACACGTATCATCTTCATCACGGGTACACACTATCTTGGGCCTAGTCAAAATTGGGAATCTACTGGGGTGTGTGCGTTTAATGAAATATAATAATATAAATCCTTTCATCCTTATCACCTTCTAGGTTTACCATGAATAAAATAGTTAGATATGATAAATCAATAAAATCATATAATCTTTTTATAAAATTAAACCTAATAATGGAAACCTCTCCTCACATCTAACACCATCACATGAGAAAACCTCAATCCATATCAATCACATCATAATATTAAAAAAATAACCCTTGGGGTCACAATCCATGTTAAAAAATAGGGTAAATGGGGATTTGAAATGGGAAACCTGAAAGTATTTTTAAATTTATATATTCTTTTTCTAGAAAAAAATGATTATGAATTTTGAGTTCCTTCTAACCACTAAAATGTATTTCTATATATTCATATAAAAAAATTAAAAAATAATAAAATTGAATTAAATAATTGAATCATACTTTGATTAATATACTTACAAGATTACACAACACAAATTTTATATATCCCAAAACCCAATTAGGGGAAATCTAAAAAAAATTAGAAATCTTTGTTGAATACCCTCAAATAAATTTATCATAAGCACATTTTATTTCAAACATATGTTGAAACATGATATATATTTAATAATTTTATTCTAAGTGATAGTCCTCCTTGAAACCAATATAAAACCTCTTAGAACTGTCTTATATAGATAAAATTTAATAAAGAAAACATTTAAGATCACCAAGAATAAAATAGAAATTCATTATAATGAAATATTGAAAAGAACCGACCTCATTCCATGAAGTCATCCCTCATGAATAAAAATAAAGAATATTACTTCAGTGATGGGGGAACAAACATAGAATAATAAAATATTTAGAACCCTTTAAAATGAAAACTCAAAATTAACACCATCATGGAACCTTTTATCAGCTCCACAGCCCCTTGGGTTATACAGAAGATAATTAACTAAAAGAAAAATATAAAAATATGAATAATGAAGAAGAAAATAATATGAGGTGATTATATAAATAAATCACATTCAAATACAAAAAACAAAAGCTGAAAATTTTAGAATATGGGAAAGATGAACACCCTTTGTAATTCTTTTGTGAAAAATATCATGAGAGTTGATGAAATGGGATTTTAAAATTCTCAAAATGAGGGAGTTGTTTTTTTATTTCAAAATTGACTACAAATATTAATATTTGATGGTTTAGTAAATCTTTCAGAAAATATGAATTTACTAAAGGATAGTTATTATTTCCCTTCATGATTTGGAACACCATGGGCCAAAATTGCAAGTTCCTCAATAATTTTTCACATGCTTCATACTGATGGCTCAAATAGTTTTTTGTGAGCATGTGAAAACAATGAACCCAAATCAAAAACTCCATAAATATAAATATTAATGGAATATAAAATTTTAACTCTTGTTAAATAATAAATATAATTAAACATATATAATAGAAAGGAAAAAATGGCAGGTGTGTAACAATTATTCAACCTTTAACACATTCTTCACCCCAAACTCTTGTGTCAAGGTTTAAGGTAATGAGTTTAGAGAAACAAAAACACCCTAAAAATGAGGTTCCACTAACTGAAGGTGTCAAATGGAAATAAATCCATAGTTAAATGAAATATCACAATGACTAAGGTAAAATAATTATATATTATAAAAAATTGAAATATCTACCAAATAAATCCATACCAATTCCCACATAGTATTTAATTATATCACCACACTAATCACTATGATGATACCTAAAAGAAATAAATACCCAGTAATGGGTCTACAGACTATTATATAATTTATTTAAAATATAGATATTAATGATTAATTAACCGTTAACTATGATACATCTAGAAAATTCCCTTGGAAATGAAACATTCTCCACCCAGTATAAAAACCATCCAAAACACCCAATAAATCAAAAACAAATAGTATTGAAAATTTTATCAAACACAAAAAAAATTATTTATCTGTATAACTTATCCTAGAACAACATGGTTTTCAAATAAGAATATGAAATTCCTAGAAGTCAACACATAAACTTTAACCATGTAATCATTTTACAAATACCCCATCAAAAAAATTATCTCCCCCATGTTCTCAATCCAATACGAATTCAAGGAATCCAACTTTATAGGACACATCCCAAATGTCCACCCATGTTTAATCCTTTAATAATCTCACAACAAAATTTACAAACCACAAACATAAATTTCAACATCGAGAAGAAAAATAAAACAAGAAAGGGAGAAAAATAAAATAATAAATTACTCACCACCTATAAAGTCATTACTATTAATTCTTAATACATAATATATAAAATACCATAAAAAGGATAAAACATACCAAATTAAACTTGAAATTTCCCATTCATATGATAATTCTTATTAGAAATCATGTGATGATATCCGAGGATAGAATATTATAGATATACCATTTTTTATTTGAATGAAGATAGTTTTTAATTCCCATGTTCTCCATGTTACAAACACTCTATTTTTGTATTCTTTATTTATGAATAATGAATTTTTTCATCCAAAAATTCAATCTCGACCTCAACCAAACTGGGATTTTTTTATAGAATATCCACAATCACATATACTATATCAATCAAGACACCCACTACATGTGGTATTTTCGGATCAAATTTAGTTGAAAACTAAATTTCAACCTAAATTCTTAATAGAAAAAAAATTATAGAAAAAACATTTATATTAATGAGATCTCAAAGAATCATAATTGATGAGATTATAAGAAAAACAGACTAATTTTACAAAATGTTCTATATATCCCCTCACTAACCACTCACCTGAATAAAGGCTTTGGAATTTAATGGAAATATATATTTTCATATCCACACGATAGTTTTATTGAAAAAATATCATGTAGAAGAATTCCCATTCCATTACCTTATATATCTAAGAAGAAATAATCATCACTCACCAAACATAGCAAGGTCCTGAAAGAAAAGAGGCAACAAACATTCGCACGATTCTCTGGGGGTTTTGAGATAATTGAAGATTACATCATCTTTTTATAGCCACCACATTTCCTAAATTGGTACTTGATCACCAAGGAAGGATGGTAGGTGGTGATTAATAATGTGTTATATTGGTCAATGTAATTGGATAATTTTGGCTATACGACTGGGTTTTATGTATGTGTATAGTTGGAAAGTGGAGAACCAAACACTCAATAATGAGAAATTTTATTCGATTGATCAGCCTAATTAATAGTATATGTACTATAAATCAAATACTCTATATGAAAAATTCCATAAATAATATTATTCCAAACTCAATGAACACAAGCACCAAATTTTGTAGCAATAATTTCCATGAATAAAAAAATCACAAAAATATATATTTACAACATCCCAACACAATTCTCATTTTAATCAAAATTACCTACCGATGTTTTAAATGATTTATTTTCCACCACCCTCACTATGAAAGTAGCGAACCATTATAATAATCTTACCTTTATTTTATAAATCCTACATAACTGAATAATATAATTTTCTCCAAATCAAACACTCTTAGAATTTCGCAACACTATTTACTATAATTATCCCACTTCTGATTCAAAATATCTTTGAAAAAATAATTTTAAATAGGATAAATTAATGTTAAAATTTATTGAAATCAATTAGTGAATCCCATTTCTCAATTCAAATCATTTGTTTTCAAACATACAAATACCATCCAAAAGATAATCCCACAAAATAAGTAATATACATTAATAAAAATCAGATCCCATAACACAATCTCTAAAAGAAAAATAACCATTAATGAAACTCGCATTAATGCTAAATTCAATTATATCCCTCATAAATATTAATAGTGGAAAAATATCATCCAATGTATAAGTAATGTAATTCATGGTTTGGCCACATAGGGTTGAAAAACCATCCACAAATGTGCAACATGATCTATGATGTTGTACACCCCCAGTTAACAGCCTCCACAATACATTGTAGTCCTTGTAAGATAACCATGAATATCTATTTTTTTATTCATATCCACCCTATAAACAATAATAGAATCAAAAATCATGATTATACTAAATATGGATCAAAATATCATTATAACTAACAAAAAAGAAAGTCAATACCAATACTCAAATAAAAAAACCTTGGGTAACTATGTTTTATCATGGGAGGATTTGATCAGAAACTTAATCTAGATATACCAATTTCGATCTGACAATATTAATAATCTCATTCACTTTAAGATGCATCCCAAAAAAATCAGCTGGATTTTCAAGAGCATATATTTCTTTTGATGACCAATTAACTCAGACCATTTTGTCATACACCGGTCCGGGATGACCCAAACCATCACCTAGGATGATTGTCAATAATGCATGATGGTTGTTCCTGATCACCAAGGGCTGAAAAGTTGGTCTTGTGAATTAAGTAAATAATTACAGATATAGTTCATGTAATGTCTTGAATGGTTATAAATAAAATTCTACTTTGGTTTTAATTATAATTTCTTATTATGTATTGTGGTTGTGGAAAACACGTAAATTCCTTTGTTTTTATTTTAACTTATTTAAAAGACTACAAATTATTAGTAATGTTCATTATATAGATGTTTAATAGTGATAACAGGATTAGTATAAATACAGGGCTTGAAAAAATCCAATTTACATAGACAAGAAATCGATTTCCTTATCTAGTAGGATCGTACCATATAAATCCCATTTATTGTGGTTTATGAGGGAGATATAATCACTAGGATTTTCCCTGGACCAATTCCAAAATAAGATCCAATAAAACAGTCTTGAAAAAAATGTTTACCAGAGATTTTCACAATCATTGAGATCACAACCCAAACCATGAATGGAGAACCAGCCCACGAAAGTCTCACCATTGTGCTCCATAAACTTATAGTGTTTTCTATTGTACTAAGGGATATGTATCAATACCCTATCAATATGTGTATGTACATTTAATAATATGATAATGAATATATTTCAAGCATATTATTTTTACTTAATAATTTATTTTTATTTTAATATAACAAAACACAAATATTATTTTTTTATAATATTGAAATCCAATTAGGGAACTAATTTTAATAAATTTATGGATTTTTATAAAATAAATAATATATTAAAAAAATATTTTTATTAAATTGTTTTTATTATATATAAATTATCATATAATATTTATGAATTCAGATGTAATTTTTATAAGGGTTCGAAAACATTTATTATGAAAAACCTCATCATATTCAATGTATGTCCTTATTATTTAAGAAGTTAAACTTCACATATTTTAAAAATTAAATAAATAATTTGAATAAGGTTTTTGTAATCATAATATCTGAATTATCAAAGGGTTAGTTTTTCTAAATTTTTGGAGATAGTGAAATTTTCATATATAAATTAAATATAGAATAAATATACTCTATGTGTTATGACATCATAATGACCACAAAGTGTAATAATAAAAACTATAAATGGGATCCAAGACCAAATTTATTTTATATTTTTAATATAAATTTATTATTTTTTTATTTTTTTAATTTTATAAATTCTTTACGAATCCTCAAAAACCATTAATATATTTTATGGTTTTAAGGTCATTTATTTAAGTGTATCAGTCTCATACACATAATAAAATGTATTATTTTATTAATCATTGACATTTTCTTTATATAATAATTTAAAATAATCCCATTTGGAAAAAAAATGTGCCAAAACCATGAAACATGTTGTCTTTTTGTTAATCTATTATATAGAGTCGAAAACTAATGTTTGAGAAATAATAAAGAGATACCTAAAAAGTTACTATATAAACCAGCACAAGAACCCATTCCTCTTCACTAAAAATTCTTTTTGAACTTACAAATCCCTCCCCTCTGTAGATTCATCCAATGTTTTTCAATGCTCTAAAATTCTTCCCCCAAGAATTTGAGTCTCACACTCAAGTTATGGATCCTCACCTTGTCATTATTATTCTTGTTTCTTGATTAACTTATTCCTTCTATTTCCAATTAATAATATTGGGATATTTATTTCAAATTTCATATTATTTTCCATTTTATTTCCAAATGATGACATATCCTATTCTACGTCATTAACAAATTTTATTTATTTTTAAGTGACGATGTTATACTACTAAAATTTCACCGTGTTTCTCTATGTCAAAACAATTGTGTCGTGAATACCATACCAATTTCGTATCAATGATTTTATCATTTATAAACATATTATTTTTTATATTAATCATACATTAATGTATTCTGCAATCCATGATCATGGAATGAAATATGTGTATGAGTGAATCCATGTTGTATGATTTATGTGGAACTCTTACGCATGATAGTGAAATGAAAGTGACGGTGTGCCTAAAATTATATATATCAGTAATGAATTTGGTAAGTTTTAGTCTCATGACAGATCATGTTGGGACATTGATAAAACCATATTTATTTATAGGAATTTTTCCCTCAGGATGTCTTCACATTTAACCTAGACTAATATTTATGATTCAATGTTTTATGTTGTTTCCATATTTCCCATGTTATGATTATCATGTTATATCATTCCTTATTATTCGGGTTTTTTATTCTAAAACCTTTTGTTACCCATTGATATGAATATTTTCTAAAAATTTCACCTTATTCCATGTTTATTCTTGTAATATTATTTATAACTCTCCCATTACTTATGTATGTCCACAAGTTTTCCAATGCATTTTTAAAATACATGGAATTGTAAAAGCATTTTACATAATTTTTGTAATAATATTATTTTATCTTTGGTTTAAGATGTTATGAAATGTACCTAATTATCATATATACTATAATTATCAATATTTTTTTGTTATTTTATGTTTATTCATATGTAATTAATCATGAATTAATATGTAATAAATAATATAGTTTGTTTAGTTTGTATCAAAGGAATAGTTTATTTATTTATTGGATTATGATTAAAAAACATGTGAAAACGCATAAGGACATGACTTTGAATAATAAAACATCTATAAATTTTATAAGTGTAGATTAAGTTACATATCTAGAAAATGAATCTGTGAGTAGATACTAAAATTGGATGACTCTCTGGCAGAAGTATATATATGGGTAAAAAATGAAACCACCATGTTGAGCATGAAATGAAAAGGATCTACTACATCAATATGGGCCAAGATGCACACCTCGTTTGACACCCATGTTGGATATGATTTTTTAAATACAAAATATAAAAAAGAACCATTATTAAAGGACCAAAAAACACCCATAAGAAAACATTTTAGGAAATAAATCATGGATAACATTCATTGAAGCCAAGAAATTCATAATTTATGGAAACACATTTAATTTATATGTGACCTATTAAATATCATTATATTTCTTTTTTATGTGTTTAATAGTTTTAATGTATTAATATTTAACTTCCCTTTATTCTAGGAAATGGAAAAATAATAGGAATTTAGTAATCAATAAATGTGATGGGAAATGTGATGATTCCCTTAATGATAATCACAACACAATGGGAGTGGGGATGAAAAACATTTTGGAGACACTATCACAGCTAAATATAGTTCTGAATAAAAACATGGATTATAAGAATTATCTAAATCCATTTAATAAGGAACAATATGTGATTAAACCATTTATGTGGAAAATTCATCTGATATCCCATGGATCATTTAATCCCTTACTCCTAGAATAATGTATCCACTATATTGATAATAACTTCTCCATCCTTCGATGTACTAATAAGGAGAAGTTTCTACTAAATATTTTATAAATAAAGGGATACATTTATTTTTGGTGGAAATTGACCAATAATATGAAGCTTGTGGAATATATTACAACAATGGGGTAGAAGGAATTCTGAAAAATATTTTTTGATAAATATTTTCCTCACACTATTAAACTAAATATAGAATGTGATTTCCTTTAACTCTAGAAAAAACATAATGAATTTATCTATGTGTAAGAGGAAATATTTAAAAGGCTTTCATGATATACCTTCTACATTTTCATTACACCTAAAATTAAGGATTACTAGTTCATTGGTGGGATAAAAACCTATTCAATGAAAATACAAAGAATTATAATCCATCGATAGTTATAATGATGTTATCTGATGTGCCCTCAATGTCAAAATGGAGGTCACATAATATCATGGGTATCATTGGGATAAGAAGTGGAAAGTGTATTTCAATTATGGTTGTCTAGTGTATAAATACATTGTTTATATGAAATATCAAAATCCTTCTTATCAATGGTGTGGAATGAAACACCCTAGAAATATCCTAAGGTGGGATGAGGAAATGATTTAGGTGTGTGAAAAAATTCATCTAGCTAGAGACTTCCTACCTAAGAAATAGATTAATGTGTTGGAGGAGTGGGATGATCTAGTCATCCTTCACCACATTTTTCATTTCCTCAACATTGTAGAACTGGGGAACATTAAAAACCTGTGCACTAAGACATGTGTTTTTGGTGAAAACCAATATCCTTGAAGGAAAAAAGGGTGATATTTTCCCATAAAAATTGTTGAGGTGGATCCTAACAGAAAGTGGTTATAGGTATGATATTTAAAAATTTAGTAATAGGAAACATATTTCTTCTTTATATACATTCCCTTATATGGAAAAAATTAGTACAACTATTCAATCACCACCACAATTTATGGATTTATATTCTTTTATAAAAATAGATAATTGTGATATTATAACATCCCAATTATATAACACTACCCTATCATTATTTTCTAGAATAATATCCTAGTGAACCTTTTTATACTCCATTTTGTGGAATTTGATGAAATTGTGGTTATGGATTGGATTTCCATACATAGAGTTAAAATAAATTTTCACGAGAAGGAAACCACTCTCTGTATCGGGAATCAACCCATGATTCTCTACAAGTGCATAGATGAGAGTTAATCTTATTTAGAACCAACATTTTATGAAAGGATATTATTTTTCATTGATCTAGAAAATCTATCGCAAATTATTGAGTGTATAAAAAGAGTCATCCTTAAATACATGCACACTATGTTGGAATGTATTGATGTGATTCCCAAATAATTTGATAGTCTTCCTCCTAGACAATAGGTTGAATTTTTAATCGATCATATACATGGGTTGTTACCATTACACAATAATTGGTCTAAAATAGATATTCTAGAAAAATTGTATCTGATGAAGAAAATAATGGAGAATCTTGATATGGGGTCCATATTCCCAAGTTCTTCACCATGGGGTGAAACATTAATCTTCTTAATGAAGAAGAATATGTCAATTCCCATTTTTTTAATTATCATGAGCACAACCAGATCCCAATAAGAAACAAGTATAATATACCAAATATTTAAGACATGTTCAATCATCTACATGGAGCACAATAATTCTCCAATGAGGATCTTTGGCCTGAATATTAACAAGTTATAGTGAATCATGAGGATATTCCCATGAATTCCTTTCATACAAGGTATGGGCATTATGAGTTTATAGTAATTCCATTCAAAATCAATAATGCTCTATAGATATTTATGGATTGATTGTTAGAGTTTTTATATATTACCTTGAAATATTTTTGGTAGACATTGTAAATGATATTATAATATACTCCAAAATAATGGAGTATAATTCATGAGGGGTATCTTAATACTGTGATAAAGACCATATAAAAGGAGATTATTTATAAAAAAGTATTGAGAACTTGAGTTATTGATGAAAGAATTATCATTCATGGGGAATAATCATTATAATAAATGGCATATCTATCGACCCTTAAATGATATAAGCTTTTAAAGGATGGTAGATTCCAGAATCTCCAAATGCTCTCAGTAACATTCTAGGATTTTCTACATACTATCATCGATATGTGAGACATTTATAACTATTTAAAACACCTATATACAATATAATCTATATGGAAGTAATTTTTTCTTGGGGTGATGAATGTGAAGATAGAATTAAGGATATGAAAATATGTATTATAATTTTTCTTGTCCTAACACTACCCACATTTTTAGAACATTTCCTCGTATAATGTAATGCATCCAAGAAGGTATTGGGATGTGTATTAATACAGAATGACAAATTGGTAGCCTTTGATTCTTGGGATTTGAATGTTCCATAATAGAACCACCAAATGCATGTTATCGTGTTTGATGCAATGATGTTATCTTAAAAAATATGGAGGTATTATTTCGTTGGGTAGAAGATTGAAATATGTAACATCCCGACCCACGATCCACAAAAATCATGCTCGTGTCTGCGGGGTCCCATGGCCTCATGTGTTCCTCCCCATATCCGAGAATATGAAGAATATTAGTGAGGGTGTAAAGGTGGTACTGTGTGGAGACTATAAACTTGCATCATAGTAGAACAATGGATAAAAAAATAATAAACAATAGTGGTATCATATAATACAGATAGATTCAATAAAATGTGGAAGCATAAATCATCAAACAGATACATAACTAGTGTAATATATAATCAGGCTTTACAACATATATTAATATCAAAATCCTCTTGGGAAGATTATGATACATGGATGCATGGAATGTCATAATTCTGGAAGAAAGAATGTAGATAAAATATGATACACAATATCACGAATTTTCAAAAAGACAGAATTATTATTTGTATCTCAATGATCTTCCCAAGCATATTCTCTTACAATTCTACTAAATGTAATCAAGTCAATGAATAGTTAAATGGCTCTTTACCTTATTAGTACTTATGGACAGATAACCATCTCAAGCATTAGAAGCAATCCGAGTAGGGTGTGAGATAAAAATCCAACTAATCCACCACCAATATTGTCTATGTCTAATCCATGTACTTATTTTAACAAAAAAGTTTGATGGTATAATAAAAATAGTAAAAATAATGCTGAAATAAATAACTATCCAAATCTGGTTCTAATAGAACACCTTACGTGTCTACCTCTTTTAGTCCACGGCTAGGAAGAGTGTTTGGGAATGTTAAAAAATATATATAATTATATATATATATAAATATATTAATTATATATTTCATCCAACAAAATTAACCAAGTTCCTATAGACTCCAAATGACCATATACCTATAATACTAGTTTTGAACTAGATAGAGGCATAACTCAGACATCCATAACTAGTATAACATGCCTAAATGATCAGGAAATCTGTTACATTCCCTAAAACCCAATATATTTAGAGTGTTCATGCTACAACAGTCGGGATGGTGAGAGAGCCTCTATGGAAAAACACTACCATTGAATGTGGTGCTTAAAACCCATATCTCATATAAGGTCACTGGTGTGAGATTCCATGATAAACACCCGATATAGGGGAGTGTGATTTCCTTACTAGATTGACACCCCTTACCATCATGCAAAAACTATTTATATTCTTATAATAATTATAACTATCATGGGTCATTCCCTCACATCTATTTTTTTCATATATCCTATATACGTAGAAGAGGCATAATGCTCATTATAAAATAATACAAAAATAATAACCTATTATGCATTTCAATTAAACATTATCAAAGGAATGAATATATATATATATAATTAAATACTTGAGGCCACAACCACTCAACTATTTCATTAGTAAATCCAAATCCAATTTAGGCATCACAATTCCATTTAACTCATTCAATTCATTTAAATAAAGATAAAAATCAGGAATTATCAATCCTTTATAATCAAGACCATATTACATAACAAACCAATTTATTTCAATAAAACATGGAAACTAAATTTGTATGGAGTAATGGGTCCTTTATGTTGTGAAATGATCATAAAGTCAATTTAAATCTTGGGAAATTCAAACTTTATGAGGGCAAAAAAGCTAATAGGTTTGGTCATATAAAATAATCAGGTCTAAATACAAATTTTATTTAAAAACCACGACATTAGAATATTTCTAGGTCTATGGATTTTTAACCAATTGGACATAATGGCGAATTCTACTTGGCACACCCATGGGCTGTTCATAACTATGGAAACGAAACTCTAAACCACAATAACGACTCAATAAACATTTATCTATGATAAAGGATAAATCATAAATGATGGAATCAGCATAATAAAGATATTTAGAAAATTTTGACATACAAAATGATGGTATAACTATGTGATGAAAAAACTCAAAATTAAAATAATGTGACCCCTACCTCAATTAATTAGATGATTCCTCAATAAATTATGAACATAAGTTCAGTGTATGTTGATGGAGATCTGGAAAATGGTCAAATGCCATATAAATAGTTAAAATGTTCTCACACCTAAATACCAAAATGGATGGAAAGAAAATCATTTATAGGAGTTGAGAGACTATGGGATCATATCAAGATGAATCCAATGATTTTGACGGATTGAATAATGGAAACCGGATATAGGACTTTGCACCATGACTATATTAGTGTGTTCCTAATCACAATGATGGAGGAGAAGCATGTTTTTCTATTTTATGGAGGTAAAGAAGACGAAAATATGTCATAATAGTTAAATGATTTGGAAAATATACTTTTCAAACAAAATATCAAAGAACATGTTTTGGCCTCATGGGTTTTACAAAACATTCCCATACCATGCTCAGTTTATTGCTACATGGTGTAATCCACAATTTTAGTTGCATGGTTTGACTAATGATACAAAAAACATACAGAATGGTTATGTATCATGTTTTGAATAGTCTCATGACCATGTGTCCCAGGTCACACTATTGTAGAAAAACCATGTGGCCTAGTCTGTATTTTCCATTTAATAGCTCTGATCACTAAATGAGCCCTGTACAAACCTATGACCTCCATGAAATTGTTACAAATGGTGTCTACTGCCGTTTAAGATATTTAAAAGTAAAAAATAATGATACCTACCTTTTTTTTAAAAGAAAGGTTCTTACAACCTCACCTCATTAAAGGAATACATCCTCGACTTCATAATCTAATGGTAAAGAGGTATCTTCAAAGAGAAGATCTTCCTATTGTGTTTGTATATCAACATACCACTACTAGGTATAATCATGTACTCAGCCATGATTTTCTAGAACTCATACCAAATGAACAATCTACCTTTGAGTGTCTTCACTCTCCAATCCATTATAAAAAATGGAAAATATTCTAAGGAAGCATATTCATCCATCTGAAGCTCATAAGTTTGAAAGACTTGTGATGGTTCTAGGTATTATCAGTGAAGTTAAGACACCTGAATGACATCACTATTTTCTTGGTATCTATAATGAAGTCCCAACTATTAATACATGGGTATGATCTGTTTTACGACCTAATAGGTTCAATATCCCTTAGTGATAACTAATCCTACTTCTAAATAAAAGTGTTCCCAAACATGGGTGAGACTCTGAAGAAGAACAAGTATTTGAGCATGAACTAAAGAGGACATCAACAACATCTTTTGCCATATGAAATTTTTCTGTGCTAAATTTTCATAATTCACTTTCAGATTAGTTTTACCTACTATGTAGTCTCTTAAATGTGAAGTGGTCCAAAAAAATCTACCTCCCCAATCTATAGCAAGCATAGAGAAGAGAGAAAAGGCCTACTATATAAGGATTCATAGAAATCCATATCTATGGTAGCCTATAATCTGTTATAATAATAAACTATTAGAAGGGTATGGTGTTTCTCTAATGAAATTCTGATGTCAAGGACACGTTCATGGAACATGTATACTATCTGTTGAATCATATTCTCTATCTATACATCAGTAAATGGTAGATAGATCATTCTAAAAAGTACATGTATACAAAAGGCCTTCTACAGCCCATACATGAACCATGATATGAAAACATAATCTCTATAAGAAATGAAAGAATAAGTATATACATAAATATGTACAACTTCTTGGACATACATACATATTATCTTATCTATTGAGAAGGTATATATCATGGGAAAAAAGTGTGATACCTACATCAAAATATCAATGAAAACCCACACTATATTATTTACTCAATATCATCTAGGTATTCAAGTCATGAAATCCATTAAGACATCATCCCATTTCCACTCAAAAATAGACATAGATATAGAATTCCTGCCAGTCTATTTTGATCTTTCATCACTTCATGATAGGTGGATCACTAAATGATAAAGCTTAAAATCTCATGTTTCATAACAGGCCACTGATACATGCTTCATATAACTTGATTCATTTTGGGGACACCAGGATGAACCTCCCATGCTAAGGCTTGAAATTTCTACATCATCCCATCTCTGAAGTCTGTTGCGACTCATATATTCCTATGGAATAATAGACTATCAACCCCATCGATGGTCAATCCAGAAGATTTAGCATAATCTGAAACTCATTCCCTTAGTGTAAGGCCATCATGATCCGATAACTGCCTCATTCATACACATTCTAAAAGACTAAAAATATCCACTAAGTATGAGATCATAGTCTGACCATGGTCCTCCTAAATATCAATATTAATCATTAAGAATAATATTATAATATTCCATTCACCAATATATTTTTTAACTACATGTGTCTGAGTAATCAGGATTAGAGAATCAGCTACTGAATACCCCATTCTTGGAGTCTAGAAAAGCTCAAAATCAAATGACTATAGGTACTCTACCCAACTATACTACATAATTTTGAGTTCCTACTATATAAATATGTATTTAGGATTTTATGGTCCATGAATATCATAAAATTATTTCATATTAATATTTTCTCCATCATTATAAGGAATAAACTATAGTAGTGAGCTCAAGATCATGAGTCAGTAATTCTTCTCACGAGGTCTCAACTGATAAGAAATGTACGCAACAACTTGGTCAACTTGTATAAGAATAGTTCCCATACTGACACCTGATGCATCACATCGTATAATATAGATCCTTCCTCACTCTCATATAATCAGTATTGGTACTAAATTCAAAAGACCCTTTATCTTTTGAAGGGATAATTCGAAATATTTTTTCTATTAAAATTCTACTCCCTTATTATTCAATCTGAATAGTGGAATTGTAAGGCATGAGAAATCCAAGATGATGCATATATAATATATAGAATTTCCCAAGACACTCTTGATGTTAATAATTTGTTGGTCCTCTCTAATTAAAAATTCTCTATCACTTTCTCTCGGATTACTGATAATTTTTGAAAAGTGATAAACGGACACAGGAAGTAGAAATTTTTAATCCATTTCATTCATTTACTGAGTATATCATAGAGATAGTGCTCCACCAGTGTATTCAGAATGACCTCATGACCATTTACAGGATCATGTATTGAGATGAATTCACCATGATATCATCAAAAAATAAAACAACAACTGAATCTTGATATGCATGGAAAATCATATTCATAAGATCCCTGAATACTATAGGTGCGTTCATGAGTCTAAATGTCATAACAAGGTAATCGTATAGAACATACCTACTAATGAATGTTTTGTGAGTTATTTATGAAGTCCTTAAATTCGCCTGATGATATAACAATCTCGAATCTATCATTGAAAACACTTTCTCTAATTATGGATGATCAATGGGCTCTTCTATTATAAAATGTGGATACAGATTCTTTACTGTGATCTAATTTAGCCAATGGTAATAAACACAGATCCTAAGGGTACCATATGTCTTTTTCAAAAAAAGGATGTTGAAACCTAAAGAGAATTGATGGTTTGTATGAAGAATTTATCCTCCATATCCTCCAATATCTTCTTAAGTTATAGAAGATCCTTATGTGTCATACTATTAGGAATAATGGTCACTGGTGTTGCACCACCCACTTACTCAATATTAAACTATACCTCTAGAAATGAAGGTAGACCAGATAATTCATCAGGAAAAACATGTCTACAATGATCCAATATAGTAGGAAATTCAACATGTCATAAAACATAGTAATTGTTGAAAATATTGGCGATCTGAGATGTCACATTACCAATCCTCTACTACTCAGGCCCCACATGTGTCTCACTGAGATCCCATTATCCATTATTTATGTAAATACCACCCTCTGGTGATGTAAATATCTCCCTTATATTATATTAGTGAATGTTGGATTTATAGAAAACATAAAGAGTACATCATGATTTTTATGTCAAATCCCATCACATCGAGGCCGTAAATATTCCATAGGAAAAGGTAACATCCTATCTCAAGAGAAAAATTCTTGAAACAATTATTTTCCTCATAATAGATAACCAACATGGTTTCTACCCACATAATTCCATAATAGTGTAAAATATAAAGGTAAATACATCCCATTAAATTTTTAGGTATAAACGAGTGAGACACGCCAATGTCAAAAAAAGGAGACATTGATGTGGAGGAAACTATAAGATTACCTCAAACTGTTGAAGTTCTTCTACTCTACTCCTCAATAATAGATTGGATAACATTTAACTAGAATGTACCTTGACCTTGAGTCACTACCTGATGACCCAGAGTATATTTTCTCTGCAAAAACATTAAATAGTCTTCCCACCTCTTTCATATCTATCGCCTCAGCCTAATCGGTCGATGGTATTCCATCTACCATCCTATCATGATATTGCTTTCCCTGCTACTAACTGAGGATTCAGTGTAGATACCTTCTCCCTAGGAACATTAGGGAATGTCATGTAGAAATTCTAGATATGGCCCATCCTAGAACAGCCTCTGCACTCAATAAGATCTTGTGGACATGAAGACTTGACGTTCCCTAGATTCCTTCATTGATGAAAAATAAATAATAAGTCAATGCATGGAGCCTAAAAACTACCACCACCATGAGTAATATAAACATACATCTTTCTCCAATAAATTAGAAACACTTATAGCTCTTGGTTTTGAACCTCCCTCACTTTCACAATCAGTATCCCCCAAGTTCTTCTCTATAATATGGACATGGTTGATAATTTCAAAAAAATCCATGATCCTGAATGTGTTAACCTTTTACTGGATGTCATAAACTGACAGATCCTTGAATCACCTAGAGGTTATCAAGTCATAAACATCTATAATAGGATCTAATCACTACATATCAGTGGAATAAGAAAAGTGTTCCATAAAAGACTTTCTCACTTTCTGTAGGTTCATGAATTCCTTGGCTATATCTTTCCATAGTGTTTGGGGAATGTAATATCCATATAAGATCATTTTGAATTCATCGCAGACCATATCTCAATACCTATCTACCTAGGTTATTATGCACCACCTCCACATGGCTAAATCATATTGCATATAAGACTCTAGCATGACCATATAATCCAGATACATCCTTATATGCTTGAATACAGATAGAATTTATTTGTTCCATGACTCTACTTCATGAGGTCTTCAATCCCCCAAAAAGGTGGGAGGGTTATGCCTCTAAAACCTGCATGTAAACTCTACCATTCTCTAGGTAGGTCAAAATACACCTTCCCTAGACTGAAACATATTTAAGGAACAATCTTGAAACTGGGCATTAGTGATCATATTAAAAATAGAAAGAGAATAAAAGAGTGGATATATATGAGAAATCAATAGTGGTTCAAGACATGCCACCTCGGGGGCATGGCCATCACATATTTTAGGGAATGTGGCCAGAGGATGTCATGGTGGCATGAACCTAAAATTCCAAGCATATAATTCCAAATATATGCAACCAACTGAAGACATTTTAGATCAACAACTAATATAAGTGTAATGTCATCATATAGAAACAACCACACCTCTCTAACTACTTCAAAATCAAAGTGTATATGGTATAAAATGGACCATAACATGTCATAATAATAATAAAAAAGATACCCCACTACCCACTAATAAGGTCAATATTGAGTCTATGTCTCTATTATGGGTATAAAATATTGTTTTTTTTCACATTGTAAGTCTTGTTAATTATTAAATAGTTCTTTTTAAAACACATTTAGAAATATTTAAAGGTTTAATTTATTGAATTTCTATTTCTGATCTATAAGGTCACATGGTAATTATGAATCAAAATATATAATCCACTTAATCCACACTATAACTTGTTCCATCTCATGAAATAGATGGTTCATATATTAAAATTCCATAATTGACTACATATGGTGTCTTCTTTACTCAATTTAGAAAAATACTATCGAGATAAGGTAGGAACTCCATATATCAATTATGTTTTCAAATACCTAAAATAAGTTTAAGCATAATTCAATTCATATTTTATTCACTGTTAATATGAAACTGGAGAATGCATGCTCAAAATAGATGATTCAGGAAAAAAAATCATGGCCTATGGATCATACTATGACAATAGTGATTTATGTAATGAATTGTCATCATTTTTCTAGGTGATAGTAAAGAAATAATAATTTCAATAACATCAACCTCAATTATATCAAATAAAATTTGTTCCACCTGATGGTAAAGTCAAATTCACAATAAATAACAAAAGCATAACAATAGTTATAATTTTGGAAACATGGCCTTTACCCAAAAAATGGGTTTGTGATGCCCAAACATTACATTTTACAAACTCTTATGAATTTTCAATTTAAAAATATATTTCCACAAAATACCAAATCAATAAAGGAACCCCCTTAAAATAACTATGTAAAATTCCTTCCTTACATCCACTTAACGAGTTCCCTAAGTCGATTTGTCCAATGGCCTCAGGAGTGCCTTCATGTATGCCAGAGGCTGCTGAATAGCAGAGAGGGTGTAAATGTGTTACACTGGGGATAATATACCCTCATATTATAGTATCACAATAGATACAACCAATAATAAAAAATATCCAAAGCATATAATATAGATAGAATCAATAAACTATGGAAACATAAATAAAAATATAGATACAAATAATGTGTGAGATATAATAAAACCAAAAAAATAATATTAAAAGTCTATATGAATGTTTATTATACATGGATTTATGGAATTCATTAATATGTAAAGGAAACAGGAAGATAAAATAAGCGAAAATACATAACAAAATATCAAAAATACCAAATAGCTGCAAGCATCTAGAGCCTAAGTCTGATCATATTCTAAAATTATCTAAATAATGATAATAAGTTCATAGTCTAGTAGTAGATAACTATCTGATATTAGTATCTTTATAGATATTATCTTATTTGGTACAAGAGACATCCCTAAAAATATGTGGGATAAAAATATTAGTAAGCCATCACCGATGGTGTCTGTTTGTAATCCAAGTACTAATCCTAAAAAAATAGAGTAAATGTATAAGAATAATAGTATATAATTGTTGAAATAAATAACCAGCCCACTCACTTTCCTATTAGACACCTAGTGAGTCCACCTATTTCATCCCACAATTGGGAGGAGTGTATGGTAAAATCACTATATATGTTATTAGTAATATATATATATATATATTAGTTATATATTTCATCCACCTATATGAAAAATGTGTGGGTAGAGGCCTAATGGCCATATAATTGCAATACTTGTGATGGACTATCATTTAATGTGGCATTTAAACCCCATCACCCTTATAGTATTAGTAGTACGAGACACAATTCTTAACACCTGATGTAATGGCGTGTGATTTCTCCTTGGGCATGACACCCCATACCATCGTACATAACTTCTTTAAAGGTGTATTATTATTATAACTAGCAGGGGTAATTACCTCCCATCCATTTCATTCATTTTTCCCATATAAATATAAGAATAATAATTATCATTATAAAATAATACATATGAAAAACCTCTTATGAATTTAAATTAAATGTTACCCAGGGATGGTCATTATTATAATTCAATAACTGAGGTATCGACCTCCCATTCATGTCATTAGTAATTACAAATCCCTTTAAGGAATCACATTTCCATTTAACTCATGGAATGCAATTATAAAAACTCAAACATAAAGAACTATACATCCTATATAAACATGAACATTTAACATAAAAAACTATTAATTCATTAAAACATGGAATGTCAATTCATAAGGCTCAATGGGTCATATATGAGGAGAAATCATCATCAAAGAAATTGACTACTGGGTTAATTCAATCATTAAAAGGGAAAACTACCAAATACGTGTCCTGGATCACATGTAATACTCATGTATCAATGAAAATTACATTTAGAAAATAATTTGTTAGATATGTTGCAGTTTCTAGAATAATGAACCCATTGGACACAATGCCAAATTCAACATGGAAATCCCATGGGGTGTCCATAAGCATGTCAACCAACTTATATGCCACTAAAAAATATTGAATTAACATTTATCTATGAGCAATGGTAAATTAGAAATGATGGAATAAATATAATGGAGATTCTCAGAAAAGATATATAGATGACATGACTTTATAGCTATAAGATGAAAAAACTACATGAAAAAGATGTGACCACATACCTCAAGGTCGTAGATGAAGTCTCACCAAATATAATCCTCAGATTTTGAGTAGGTAAAAATTGATTTGAAAAATAGATTAAAATAGGGAAAATTAGATTACACCTAAGAATAAAAATGGAAGGGAAGGTATCCTTTTATAAGAGTTGAGAGACTAGGTTTTCTTACAAAGATGGATCCGATGAATTCGAATGATTCAAGAATGTACACCAGACGAAATACCTCACTCAATGCCTATATTAAGGATTTTATGTTTTCAATTTTGGATGATAAGAGATTTTTTCTAGTGGAGGACGGATAATAGAATTAAAATCACTTATGGATTAAAATGATGGAAATCAGATTTCACCCAAAATATCAAGGTGCTTGGTTTAGCAATACTGTTTGACCAAACCATGAAAAAGATATACTCATTTTACTAATACATTATACACAACACACAGTTATCCACACAATTTTACTAATAGTGAAAAACTCTTATTGAATTTTTATGTCCAATTCCTACAACTAGATACATGGTCGGATGATCTGGGGTGCATAGTTACAGACCAATTGTGCAACAGAGTCTATTTTTACAATTCTAGAGATCTGGGCTACGAACAAGCCCCGAATTCACCCATGTACTCTATTAATTGATTACACACCATTATTAGGTTTGTTTAAGATATTAAATTTCGAAATCAAATAATCCATAACTTCTATGAAAATATGGGTTGTTAAAAAAAATATGTATCACAGAAATTTCATGTATAAATTCAGACATAAATAAACGATGTTTCACCAATTAATATAGTTAGAGATGATCAAAGAATATGAATTTTCAATTCACTACCATTCTGGATAAGTGACTAATGTGGTAGTTCATCTATGTAAAAACGATCAAAATTTTTTTCATTGATGAAAATTGTGTAGGATCTGGTCTTTTGATACTTGAAGAGGATGTACATGGGGATCATAATAGAAATAAAATTATCAATAATTTCACAAATTATTTCTAAACCATATATTTTGGATATGATAAATTGCACTCAAAGTGTTTATATTGGAATTTATAAGAATTAATAAAACTACATGAAAAGGTAAATCATTAGAGATTAATGTTAATGAAGAAGGAGCTGCGATATTGTTGTCAAGAATATGTGTACCATAAAATCTTTATTTAATGAAGGAGAAGTTAGATGATGTACATAGCTCAACCTTGCCCATCCACCCAATAATAAAAAATATGTATTGTTATCTCCAAGAGCACTATTGGTGAGTAATTATAAATAAGGGGATCTCGAAATATACCTAAAAATATCTTGTTTTTTGGAAAGTGAAATAGAAATAAAAAAACCCATGGGGATGATACAACATTTACCCATACCTACATGGAAATGGGAATGAATCACTATAGAATTTTCACTAGATAGTTAAAGTCATTCAAATGAAACAATGATATCATTTTTTTTGTGGATCATCATATAAATAATATAATCATTATTGTTATTCAAGAGGAATTTTCACTCAATTAACTTGCATGGATAAACATCTTTGATGTTGTGAGGCTTTACGGAGTACCACTATCATATTTATCTAATAGAGATATATGATTCACCTTCACGTTCAAGATAACTCACCATCATGTTCTTAATAATATTTTGAACTTCAACATGATTTATCACCGACAACAGAGCGTCAGTATGAGAGGACTATATAGACACAATAGAATATGTTTGAGAGCATGATCAATTGACTTCAAAGGGTGACAGGACTAATATTTTTCTCTAGTTGAGTTCACATACAATAATAATTTCTAGTCATGAATCAAAATGCCTCCCAGTAAAGCAATTTATGAGAATAGGTACATATCAGCTACTTAATGAGAGGAATATAGGGAAATAATATTTAAATGTCCTAAAATAGATGAATAAAAGGCGGAAAAGTTCAATACCATTCAGAATCACATTATGGATGCTTAGATTTGATTGAAGTTCTATGATGACAATCATCGATGTGACCTACAGTTTGATGTTGGAGACATGTTTTTCCTCCCCATATCTCTATGGAATAATGTAATGATATTTTTTCAGAAGGGGAAGCTTTGTAGAAGATAAATCTACCCCTTTGATATCCTTGATTCCATTAGAGTCATGGCATAACTATTAAAATATCATTGAAACTATCTCAAGTACATGATGAATTCCATGTATCCTTCTTTTGGAAGTCCATAACAAAACCCCCAAATGTACTATATACAGAGGTGGTAAAATTTCAGAGTAATCATTCTTATAAAGATAACATGGTGAAAATATTATGTAGTATCGACAATATTTTGTGGAATGATATAATTTACATTGTCAATGTGTCGTAGAGAACCCATAAGTTTGAAGTAGTGATGTGGGAACCAAATGATATTATTAAACAATGTTACCCCAACATTATTATTGTGGGAAATGAAAACCTCAAGGAAGAAATTTCTTAATGAGTGAAGATTTTAATGACCCAAACTATTATAAATAAAATTCTCCATTTGTTTTAATTAAATTGTCTTCTTATGTATTATGGTTATATAAAACAAATATACTATTTTGGATTTATTATATAATATTTAAAATAATGTTATGAATCATTACCATTGATAATATATCCATTGGACAATAATTTCATTTTTAGTATAAATATAGGATTTTAACAAACATAGTTTACATTGAGAAAGCATGTGTTGGCATCAACCAGTATGAATGAACCCTATAAAGCCCATTTATTATAGCTTATGTAGGAGATAATATCCCCAGGATTTTCCCTAGACCAATCCCAATATGGTATCCAATAATTTAGGCATCATAAAAAATATTTATGGGAGAATATCACACTCATCAAGATCATGTCCCAAACAATGTACATATAATGACCCAATGAATCTCTCAATGTCACACTCGTTACCCTTATAGAATGTTATTGTGTATTAAGGAGATATGTATCAATACCATATAAATATGATCATGTAAATTATTTTTTATAGAATAATGAATATATTTTAATACTATTATTATTAATTTATAAATATGTTTATATCGATATAATAAAACACCAATAGTATTTTTGGGTAATATTCAAATTCAATTAAGAAATTTAATTTTTCAGAATAATTAACTTTTTTCAAAACAAATAAAATTTTAATAAAATATAGTGATTAAATATAAATTATCATCTATTTTTTATGAAATCACATTAAATTTTTATAGGGGATTTGATACAGTTGTTGTTAAAAAAACAATGCATTTTCAATAAAAGTTTATTATTATATTAAAAGAGAAAATTCAAATATTTTTTAAAATTATTTCTATAAAATTAATATTAATATTGGAGTATGAATGCTGAAATTATAAAATCATTAATTTTTAATAAATTTTTACGAGAAACAAATTTATAGTAAAAATTAAATATTGTATAAATATAATCTATGTGTTATGATATCATAATTATCTAATGGGATGTAATAAATACCATAAATTGTAACCAATACTAAATATATATTTCCTTTAAAATAATTAAATTTAATGTTTATTTTGATAATTTTATAAATCCTTTATGAATCATCTAAAACCATTATTATAATTTGAGAATTTAAAATCACTTCTTTAGGAGTATGACTCACATCAACATATGTAAGGGTATTTTTTTTAATTTAGTACATTAGACATAAAAAATAAAGAAAACCACTCCCATTTGGTTAAACCCAAGTGAAAACCCATTTTAATGTATTTGGTTTTGTTTATGCTATCATAAAGAGTCCAAAACCTATGCTTGAGAAATAATAAAGAAATCCCAACTTGTTTCCTATATAAAACCACACTATCTACCACTTTTCTTCGCTCAAAATAAGTGGATAACATCCTTAATCTAATATTCCATCTATACATACCTTTTAAGGTGATTCAATTCTCTAAATAATCTCTTCCCATGAATTTGGAGTCACAAAATCAAGTAAGGGATCATCCCCTTCTCTTATTTATTCAATTTTCGTTATTATATTATGAATTATCTTTATAATTACTAATATTTGGATATGTATTTAAATATCACTATTACATACCATTTTATGCGCAAATTGTGGGAGACCCCTATTACTCTCATCAACCAATTTTATGATTTTTTTATGTTATTAGGATTTTGAAGTTTAACCGTGATTTTCCAGGCCAAAACAATTGTGTATTGAATATCATACCCATTTTCCAATCAAGGAAGTTCACCATTATACACATACACTTATATAAATTTGTAATTAAATGTATATATAATAAATTAATTGATCATGTAATGGACTATTTTTTTGAATGAATCTATGTTATATGATCTATCTAGTGCACTTAAGCATGATAAAAATAAGTGATTTGTGTTTTCTAAATTATACAATGCTCCAATTAATTGGGTAATTCATAGTATAAAGAAACATCATGTTGGGGCAAGGGGTTAATCTCATTCCTTTATTGTAAATTTTCCATCATTTTATATTTTAAGATATCATTGACCAATGTTTATTATATAACGTTTTATGTTGTTGATGCATTTCCCATGTTTTGATTATCATGCTACATCACACCTTATTATTCATATTTATGATTATCGCACCTTTTATTCACTATTGATATGCTTATGGGATAAAATTTATTACATTAATATATGTTTATTCCGTTTATGGGATTTATAGAACACTAATTTCTAATGTACATTCCCAGGTTATCCCATGTAGACTTAAAATCATTGGAATCATAGAAGCCTATGAAGGATGTTCTGAATAATGTTATTGTATCCCATGTTTAAGATGTTATTCTATGTAACCTATCCCCAAATACACAATAATTCTCAATCATTTAGGTTATATTAATTGTAACCTTATGTAATAAATTATGTATTAGTATGTAATAAGGAGAAGGGTTTTGATATTTCACCTAATAATAAAACTAAAAAGTAAAATCCAATAAGTGTATAAATCAGTAAAAAAAAACAAATAAATACATATGACCAACCAACACATAATTTAAACAATAAAATTAAAAACATCATCATATTAATATATAAATCATCCATAGATTATAGGAACAAACAATGAAAAAAATTATCCCAAAGTAAGAACAAATACCAAAAAAGTACTACCTATAACGTACCAATATTTATAAAATGAAATTCAATTTAAATGAATAAATTCCTTACTAATTAATATTGTTATATAAAATAGATTCATGATATTTTTTAATTTTGGAAAAATTACAAAACATATCCTATAAATTTTAAAATACAATTAATCATCTTAACTATTCAAAATATATACATTATATAGTGACTGGTGAGATTAGTAATATTCTAGAATATTATAAACTATAGCTCTCATTGAAAATATGAGTGATGCCATCGACCAGAAGGATCCTACCTTATTAATCCCATTTATTAGAGGAATATGGAAACAGTGTGATTTTCCCTTAACCATGCCCATGTTAAAATTCAAAAACTTACTCATAATTGAATCCATTGGTGGGATATATTCATGTTATTGAAATCATGACCCAATCCATGATTTGAAAACCCCACCAGTAAAGCCCCACCATAAATCACATTATCCTTTTAGAATACACTACTGTAATAAGAGGTGACATATACAGAACTAAGAAGAAGGAATTTGTAGTTTTTTTAATGAAATATTGATTACTCTTTACCCATTTCATTAATACTTTATGAACGATTATATAATCTGAGTGATGAAAAAAAATTACATGAAGAAATAAACATTTTAATTTTAAGAAATATAAAAATTATAAAAAGGAATATGTTTGGAAAAATTAAATAATTTTTTATAAAAATTATACTTTAATAAAATATTTATTTTAGATTTTTTTCAATATAAATAATAATTGTTTTTAACAGAGACTATTTTAATTTTTATGAGGGTTTAAAAGTGGGTGATATCCTAAAGGTTGGTATTTTGATTAAATAGTGATTTTTTTTAAATTTAAAAGTATCTTATTTATAAAATCATTTTCATAATATAAATATTATTTATTGAATCAATATATTGAAATTATCTAATAGTGATATTTTTATTATTCTAAAATTGTCAAAATTTTAAGTTTAAATTAAAAATGATGTAAATATATGGTCTATATTATGACTTCATAATAGCCTCAAAGTGATATAATAGACTCTATAATGTGAATCCAGAATAAATTTATATTTATCCATTCAAATAATATATTTTTGATATTAATTCAATAAAATTTATATCCTTTTATTGAATCCTCCAAAACAAATAAAATATATTAATGTTTTAAAATCATTTCACTATAAACAGGACTCAAATCTACATCACTAAGCGAATTATTTTCAAGAGTTATATTCTCCTACTTATAAAAAATTGTATACCCGGACACATTGGTATAAAATATTATTAAAATCCATGATAAGGCTTCTTTTTTTACTATTCTATTATAAAGATTCAACAACCTATATTTCCAAATTAATAAATAAATACCCCTATTTTTCTCAAAGTATCGACCGATAATCCAATTCATCTTAACTCAAAACACATTGATGATTATTTTAAAATAATTTACTCTCATTATATCCCTTTTAAAATGTTAATACGATCTTAATACATAGATCCAGAACATTTAGAAGTACCCAGTCAAGGTATTTCTCTCTCTCAATTTCATTTTTTCAAGAATTTTCATTGTATGAATTATTTTTATTTTTAAGATTCCATGTTGAAATATTATTTTATATAACCATTTAACTTCAAATTGATGTTATAATAAGGATTATTTGTTCCATAACTATAATTATAACTTTTACATAAGTTGGTTCAATGTTGATGTAATGGATCTATGACTTTGCTTTTCCATTCAAGAACATTCAAATCATTAAGTATTTCAATTTCTAATCATTAATGTTGACTTTTTATAAATATATTTTTAATATAAAATTAACATTCTATTAATGACAGATCATTTATGAAATCTCATTATAATCATTTCATAAATAATTATAATTCTAAAGTAAGTGATCTCTCTTTCTCTGTTATTTTCTGTTCATGCACATTATCTACATTGATCTTTTTCAATTTTGACAATTCACATTGAAATTGGTTTTTATATATCCTTTTCTTATCAAATTTATTTTCTATGAATTATATATCAGTTATAATATCTCATTATAGAACTTACATATGATGTTAGTATGCCGATATAGGTGATCCTTATCTTATAGTCTATTCATACACATTTTTTGTATTAAGAGTTTTATTTTTAATAATTCTTGATTACATTTTGTTAATATAACCATTTAATAAAAAATATATTTCCTATGAGTTAAAGACTATTTCTACCCTCTTATTTTATCCTTTACCAATGATGTTACTATTTCGATGAATGGGGCTCTCTCATGCTTCCCTTTATCAAGAACTTTTTTTGTATTAGCCATTTTTATTACAATTTTTCATGTTAGAATCTATTTTGTAAAATCCATTTTAATTTCATTATTATTACATGAAATTATGAATCAAATTTCACTCTAATTAATCCCTTATCCGAATCATTATGTACACCTTTTATGCTTCTAAAATTATCATGTGATTTTCCATGCCAAACATTTTTAAAGTGAATACCCACAATGGTTGCCACTCATGGGAATAAAAATATATGTAACCTTCTTTAATTGATTTTTTTCTCAAATATATTAAACCATAAATCATTAAATATGGTGCTAAAATTTATGAAAGTCATATATTATGTTCTAAATATCATAAAAAATCATGCCCACGTAATGAATGTGATAGGTTGGCCAAGAATTATATAGTTCACCAATGAAATGGGTACTATTTTTATCTCATGAGATGATATGTATGGTTCATTGTAGTTTATAATAATCACACTATGAGATGATTTTCTAGTGTTTATCTCTAACTTTTTCTTATACTATAATTTTAATGATGTTTCCAAATTCCAATGTTTTCTTGATATAATAATCTTATATCATGATTCAGTGATCATGTTTATGAATATCACCCCTTTTGTTTCACCTAGATGTGTCTATTGACGGACATGTATTAGATTCATCATGTTATGACATGATTATTCCCTTACGGGAATTCTAGCTCACCATTCCCTTATGTTATTCCCCACATTTTTTCAGGATATTATCATGTAATGGTGAAGTTTGGGGTATCCCCAACATGTATTTTGGTACATGGTACAGGTGTTTTGCATTCATAGTGATTCCATTTGGGATCACTAATGTTCTGGATATCTTCATTGACATCATTAATATATATTTTAGGGATAACCACAACATATTTTTGGAAGTATTAATAGACAATATCTTTAACTAATATCTAGTAAAGGAGGAATGTGAGAGGAATTTGAATATTGTACTGATGAACTTGTAAAAGTAAAATTTGTCTCTAACGTATAGTAAATTGTAGACCTTGATATAGAATTTATCATTCTTGGGCCATGTTAACTCCTAAATAATATTATTTTTTATGCTTCATAAAAAGATTAAATTAAATAATAGACCGTTGAATCTTCATCATAAAATTTCATAGCTTCCAAGGACTAGATTTTTTATGTCTTTAATTTTTGGAATCTTACTATGGTTATAATGCCCACTAAATAAGCTAACATAAAATGTAGAAATTTTTTTAAACAATAAAAACAATGAGAAATATTGGAAGTGTTAAATAAGAGGCTAATCACTACACTTGTACTAAAATTTTCCATTTGTGGGGAAGGTTTAGTGATCTAGAAGAATTCATCCAAAAAAAATTTGTGTTTCATACTCATTCAATATAAAAAAATGTTCGAATATTCTTCAGTGCAACTAATTATCATGGAGCATAACTTCAAAAAACAAGATCAAGAATTGGATTCTATAATATTCAAAAATAATATTTGGATACATTATATATAAAGTGAAATGTGTTATATATATATATATTAACACAATAGTATCTAAATATGAACTAATTAATGTGGATAGAGAAAATCATGGACAAGGATGTTTCAATATATTACTATCCTTGGAAGAATAAATAAGTGGAAAATGCACTAATAAAAAATAATATCACAACTATATCCATGATGAAAATTTAATGGGATTCATTATTCATAAACAGGAAAAAAATATACATGGTAATCCTAAAACCAATTCTATCTAGAATTTATCAAATAACAACTCAACCATAAATTATTTTGAGGATCATAGAGGAAAACAAATATTTTGTTGAGAAATATTAAAATATAGTGAATATTCTACATTACATAGTGATAAAGATGGAGTTTTATTGTTTTGAACCTATATTTATGTCCCGTGAAAACAATAACTAAATATGGAACATCAATATTATTTTCTAGGAAGCACTAAAACCTATAGATTTTTGAAAAACATCAACTGTGATAACAATAATGGGGAATTGAATAAAGTGTATCAAAATTCATAGTATGATAACAAGTTGGAGAAAAAAGGGATAATTATAAGGGTTTGGTTCCACAATTTCCCAAACCAGTATATAAATGGGAAAACCTAACAATTAATTTTGTGGTTTGACTCCCCATGACTTCTAAATCCGATAATTCCATATCATTGGTTTCCACTCACTATATAAATTAATTGTATTTCATTGATATCAAAGAGGTTTTAAATATCAATTAATTCACTATGATTTATATAATGGAAGTGTTAAAACATAATGTAGTGCCAATATCTATTATATCAAAAAGATATCAAGGGCCTCACATGTGGTTCCGTATAGGCTTCAATAAAAACATGTTGTGGGGATGAGTTTCAGTACTACTTATCATCCTCAATTGATGGTCAGTCTAAGTGAAACATTAATAATATAAATCATATATTTTGATCATATTCAATATATTTCTATATATTTTCAAAACACCGTGTTCCCATTGTGGAGTTATTATATAATAAAATTTCACATTATACAATTCAAATGACACATTATATAGATATTTATGAGAAGTGGTGTTAGACTCCAACATCCTTGGATAATGTTTTATACATTATGTTATTGGGAATAGATCTTATCCAAAAGATTATTTGTAAGTTTCAAAACAATCACATTAATTTGAAATCCATACAATGTATATATAAAATAAAGGCTGAAAATCATTAATGTGACACCGTGTTTGAGTTCAGTGATAAGTTTTTCCTTCATATAACACTATGGTATAATTAATGATGTTTGTGATAAAGGAAATTCTTTATCCAAGAAACATCATAAAATTTTAGATCCTTGATTTCAAGGGATATTTTTCCTATCTAATATCACTATTATGAAACCTAAATTATGTACATTATGTGTTCCATGTATCCCCCATGAGAATGTAAATACCATACCCCTCACATGTACTGAATCTATAGGTGGCACCCTTAGAGAATAGTTTTTCAAATAATGTGTGGACGGTGAAGATAATAGATCATAGAAATAATGTTATACGAAACAAGTAAAATAAATTGGTTATAGTGTTGTGGCAGAACCACATGGATGAATAATCAACATATAGACCATAATAAGTAATGAAAAATATATACCATTATATTTTATTGTTTATGAGATGATTTTTTTAGTGTAAAATTTATGAAAGAGCATAGAATGTAATGAAAAAATTTTTATATAAAACTTCCAAGTAAACAAATAAATTAATTCTCAAGTAATATAGTTATTTAAAAAAATAAAAACATTGCTTATTTTGGAATAATTACAAAATATATCATATTGAATTTCAAAGAATATTAAAGATTTTAACCATTGAAAATATATACATTTTATAATGACTAATATTATTATTACATATTAAGGGATGTGATAAAGTATAATTATCATAGACTAGATGAGTGATAGCCTTGACCAGTGTGATCAGAACCTCTGAAGCCCATTTATCTGAGATTCTGATGGAGATGGAATTAATGAGGATTTCCCTTGACCATGACCAATATGAAATTTAATAATTGAAGAACAACTAAAACAATTTATTGGATAATTTCAATATTATTATATAATGGCCCAAACTATGTTTTCTAAAACACCCCAAGAAAGACTTAGTATTGTACTTCATAACATTAGGGAATGGGCTTGTGTAATAAGGGCTTATTTCTCATGACCCAACAAGTATAAAATATTGTATTTTCCTTTATAATGATATAAAAATTATACTTACAACTTTTTATTATTATAGAACCAATTATTTTATAAATTGTTAAATTAAAGATAGATTTTCACTTGATGAAATAAAAATTTTATTTTAAGTAAATATTTAGTTTCAATTTAGACAAACTTTTGATAAGTTACATAATTTATTAAATAAATAATATTTTAATAAAATACACGAATATTAATTATTTATATATAAAAGATAATATAATATAATGATGTCCAATGTAATTTTTTCAAGGGTTGGAAAATTTAATGTATCATAAAAACTAGTTCTTTGCAATCTATAAATCATAATGGCCCAAAAGTTATTTAATAATTTCCATGAAGAGAATAACAGAATAAATAAATATTTATTTCTAATTTTTTTTAATGTTATTGTATAATTTTATAAAACATTATTTAATCCTCTATATCCTATATTGTATTTTATGGGTTTAAAATGAATTCATTATAAACATGACTCACTTCCACATCACTATGATAATTTTTTAATGGTTTATGTTAATTAACATATAAAATATTTAAAATAATACATATTGAGGGAAATTGTGTGGAAAATCATGGGTTGGTTTTCTATTAGTATTATTTTATTATATTTATTCCGAAACATATATTTAGAAATTAATAAAGAAATAACCCCTTTTTGATATAAATACCCACTATTACTCAAAATCATCTTTAATAAAACCCAATTTATCATTATGTTACAGTACCCATAAATCCATATTTCTTACTGACATTATTTTATCTTAATAAGATCCTCTTAATCTTTTTGGATCATCATCTCATGTTGATGGACTCTCTATTCTTCCTTTTATTTCATGTAAATTATTTGTACCAAGACATTTAATTTCCCAAAAATCACAATGAAATTTGTTACTATATATCCCCTTATAATAAAATTTTTTATACATTGGTGATATATTAGTTTTCTTCTCCCATTATAACCATTACCTAAGAAATTACTTTCTTGAAGTAAGGGATCTCTCTCTCTTTCTATCTCTTTGTTTACATTCAAGCATTTTTATTGAATTTATCATTATTATATCAAGTTATTTATGATGCAATTGTTATTTTTATATCACTTTACTATCCAAAATAAATTTTATGAGTGATATATTATTACTATTCTCTCATTATAACCATTTATTATGTTTTCAATATACCATAGTAATGGATATATCTCCCCTAATTTCCATTGAAAATCAGTCATTATATTAAGCAATTTAACATCTAATCATTCATTATGAAATTAGTTTTAATATATTTCTTTATATTGATATTTATTTTTTATGATAGATGTATTATTTACCCCCTCTCATTATGTCATTTACCCCCTCTCATTATGTCATTTACCTAAGACATTTTCATACCAATGTAAGGGTTATATCTCTGTCTTCTATTACATTCATGAAATTTAGTTCAATATTGACTTTTAATTTATCAGCATTTATCTTGAAATGTGTTTTATATATCCTATTACTTTCAAATTTATTTTCTATGAATAATTTATTGTTTATCCCCTCTCATCAAAGCCTTTTCCTATGTCATTACTATATTGAGGAAGGAATTCTATCATTCTCCCCTTTTTATGATCTTTATAATTATTTTTCAAATTTATTTTTATTTATTCATATTGTAATGTGTTTCTAAACATCCATTTTATTTCCCTTGTATCATACAAGTAGTGGGAGACTACCTTTCACTCTTACCGAACACTACCAAGAATCATTATATACACCCATTATACTGTCGAAATTAATTTAGGAATTTCAATTATAAATTTTTTATTGAAAAACTATACCCATTTCCACTCTATGGTATTCCCCTAGATGAATATGTCCTTAATTTATTGGGTAATTATATTTATGTAACATGAAATATTTAATAATAGGGTTAAAATTGATGAAAGGTATTCTTATTTTGTATGTCTTATATGGAAAAATATTAATTTACATGATCGGAGTGTAATGTGTAGGCCTAGAATTATATATCCCTCCAATTAATTGGGAAATATTATTATTTCATCGTTTTCTATGTATTATAATCTGATGATCTCTTAAGAACAATATTTTATGATGTCATTGGGGATATCCTGGACTTTTTCTTATGATTTAAGGTATTATATTGTTTTCCCATTCCATTTTGACTTTGATGTTACCATATTATATGATGATTCAATGATCATGTTTATGATTATATCCCCATTTAGGTCACGTTGATATTCCTCCTGAATAACATGCATTGCTTTTGTCTTTTTATACTCCTATTATTTTTTAATTGGTCTTTATCGCTAATATTTTTTTATACATCCTCAAGTTTTACATTAATATAATTGAAGATAAATTAAATATATTTCGATGTTTTGGATTTTTTAAATAGTGTTGGTGTAATAATGTTTCATGTTAATGTGATATGTATCTAACTTCTAAAATACTATAGGCCTCATTATCATCTAGAATTGTTTTATGTGTGTCTTTATTTTAAAAAAAATCCTTAATTAATGTATATTATGAAATGGGTTATCATACTACCCTTCTCTAGGTGACACACATTGACTCAACATATACCAAAATAGCTCCCATCATACCAACCCAATCATTGATCAAAGATGAGGACACAACCTATGAAAAGGGAATGTGAAAAAAATATTTTCATATATTTATTGTTGTATGTAGGGTGTGAGAAAATAAACCATGTATGATCTCAAAAAATAGATTTTTTAATTATTTCAAAACGGTTTTTAATTTATCTTAATTTAAAATATATATAGAAAATAGTTTATCATGGTGAATAATTGTAAACCAAAATATATATTTATGTGTGTCTATGTGTTTAATTTTTTTAATAAAGCATTACATTTCTTTTAATGAAAATTTGGGTGGAGAAACCCATTTCAATAATCACTTATAAACCATTTTTGAAAAACATTTTGGAAATAAATTTTTACATTTGTTTTGAAAATTAGTTCTATCCAAATATTATGAATATCAAGTAATAAACACTCCTTAATAAGTAACCATTTCAAATAATAAATAGAACCAAGAAAATAAGTTATAAACTAATGATTCCACACAAGAAACTCATGATATGGGATACAAAAAAGTTGAAAAATGAAATCCCCTATGTAATTTCAAATACAAAACTAGTTATCAATTGAAATATATAATTATATAACGGATTATGGTCTTAGATTTTACTTCAACAACACATGAACAACTTTAATTATTATCTGAGCCCAAAACATACCGAAGCCATCTAATTCAACTAACACTAGCTTCCATGGGGGGAAAACTATAGCCTGGACTAAGTCACTATAGAGAACATTATACAGTGTCTCTATTGATCTTGAATGGAATAAATATGTACCTAACACTAATATCCTCGGATTCCAATGAATTTAATAGATATAGATGAGTAATTATTTTAATCACATTTTACTTATATAAAATTAAACATGATAAGAAAAACCCCAACCCACCTATAACTCCCTCATAAGAAAAAATCCTAATATCTATTAGTAATATCTAAACAATAATAATTATCCTCCTCATGGTCCAAACACTATAAAAATAATGGGCTCAAGGGGGTTTATATAATGAAACATGAAAACTACATTATATTAAACAAATAAGCCTTCTTGAAAAACATAGTCTAATTGCCATGTCCTATCCAACAACTCAAATCCATATTGAAATCTTTTTATAAATAAATAATTCAAAAAATACAAAATAAATTCAAATAATTTACACCAAAGTTTATTAATATACTTGAAATCTAATCCACTATAATATTTATTTAACACAATACCCAAATGGGATCAAGTGAATTATTTATTCAAAAGTATTTCACAATACCATAACATAATTTTAAGAAGAACATGAAATCTAAAACACATCATGTAACCAGAAATCCATTTTATAAATTTATAACATGTAACAATACCCATCAAAAATAGTATAAGAGTAATTATAATTATTATATATATGAGTAATTTAACATATAAAACAATTCAAATCATCAGGAAGAAAATGGAATCCCAATTTAAGTATATACATAAATAACCTACCTAATTACAATATGTTATCCCTTAATAATCACCAAAATATGTACTTTCCAATGCTGAATGATAGAATGGTAAAGTTGATAATTCTTATAAGACTCAAAAAATAAAAGCAAAAAATTAGTACAACCCATGAACCATAATTTTAGATCAAAAGGAATTGGTTGGTTTACATGAAGAATTATTCTTGAAATAAAAAAAATATAGGATGAAAAATAAATAAGATTATTATGAAAAACTGCACATGGCCTCATTGAAATATGTTGATCAAGTGGGGGGAGGAAATAAAAATTTACCATTTCTAATTAAAGGAGTGTAGTTTAATAATGTCAAAACTTAATAAAACTTGTTAGTTTACATGGTTACGACACATAGTTTAGCTAATCATAGGTCAATCAGGTGACTCCTACTAGAAAATTAATTTTCACCAACATAGATTGGCTACACATTTAGGAAAACCATGTGAAAACAGTGTGTGTAAGTCTTTCATCCACTAAAACATTTTATGAGAATGTTTCAATATTTTAACAATCTAACCACAAATCAAGCACCTATTATTGAAACATAATATAATTAAACATTATAGGAAAATGTAATTAAATCTATTTTTAATATGGAAATTAAATAATTATATAATATAATAAATAATAACATGTTTGGTGTGTGATATATATAAATCCAATGTATATATTTTATGTAGAAATTGGTCATCATAGACTCCATTATTTCCACATATACACATGTTTTCCCGAACCTGGTGATGATGCATATACCTGAATGGGTCAATAAACACATGGATATCCTCAATGCATAATACATTTTCTTCTAGTGTCTTTTTCCACTCATTCAAAAAATAGGGAAACATCCTAACTGATCAACAATCAAGATCACTACTCCAGGAAAAACCACATTAGCAATGGAGTTTAAATCAATTAGAGTCAAAAAAAAATGATTCGCCTTGATGACATGGGTAGTAACAATAATACATTTAATCCTTCATATTTCTGTGGTGTTACAATAACCCCCCACACTTTATTTCGAGTATAACATCACTCTTGTAGACCCTATATCTAAACCTAGGAAATGTCACCACACTTCCTTCTATGTTTATCCTGTAATACCAATCTTTGAAATCAGCACCATTGGTAACTAGTATCCCTACAGAAACATATTTTCCCCTACCATGAAGGAAACCAAAATTCTAAAATGGGTCATTAAACTAGTAAATATCCCTACAATCTAAAACTTATTTCTTCAACATATTTTCTATCACTCTCATGCACCCCAAAAAAAACTTCCCATTTGGTCACCCTTCAAGATCACTACTCTTAGATAAATATCATTATATTTATTGTTCTAATCAGTTAGGTGCTCTAAAATAAACATTCACCATTATGAAATGGGTAGTAAAATTTATTATTTTACCCTTTAAATTTCATGGGTGTAAAGTTTTAATATCACTTTAATTTAATTAGAGGGATTAATAAATATATTTTAATTTGTTCCATTAATGGGATTGGGATTCAAAGGATTCCAAAGTTGTAAGGTTTTCATTACCGATATAATTTTAAAATGTATATTATCAATAATCAAGATTCCATTAGTGGAAATAATATTCTATTCTATCTAAAACCCATATATTTTCTTCTGATACTGTCATTCATAGGTTTTCATGTTACCTTACCATTTCACGTCCTCTTTAATTTATAATTAACTCAATGTGGTTATTGTAACATAAATCACACATTTTTTTCCCTTTCAGTTTGGAATATTTCTCCACTATCCCATATTCGTTTTTAATGGATGTATTTATCTTCACATTTGCAATTTCGTAAGGTATTATTAGATTGTCTGTAAAAATCATTACTAAATATTAAATGGAATATTTTTAATGATTTATTGTCAAAAATGTTTCTAATTAAATTCACATTCATTATAAGAGTTTTAAAGGAAAATATTTTTATCATTTTTAGAAAAAAATAAAATTACTCACTAACATCATTGGTTTTCATTTAAAAACATCCCATTTGTACCTTTTCATTTTTTTGATGTAATGTATTACAATTTTTATAAAATATCTCTAATGATGTAAAATTTACCAAAAGTGAAGAACATTTTCTTCATTATTTTCATGGATATATTTTATTTTATATTATGAAGGTGGGTCTTTATCAAGGTGAACATATATTAATGTTACCTATGATTTTATTAAGGTATTAAAAAATGATTCTATCAACAATTGTTTTCGAGATGGATTGTGATGTGATTATTTTTGGAAATCATCGAAAAATACCATTCTTTTTGAATAGTTATCTATGATATGATGGAATTTTTATTGTTTTCATGTTATTCTACTAAACATTGGTATGTTTTATCATTATGAGACTGATGGGTCTGATATTGACCTATAATGATTTGGAAAAAAAATATATTTCATGAATTTAATTTTTTCATGAGTGGTATAACCAAAACATAAATTTTATGGTTTATATATTGCAATTCCAATAATATACAAATATATAGATTATTAGTACATTCCTAAAAAGTTACAAGGTTTGTTAGAGAAAGAATATCAGGTACACTATTGGATATCACATGTCAAAAATTGTATTCATGTGGCTTTCCCAAAAAGGTACATGGATAGCTAGAAGAAGATTTATTTATTATGGTAACTAGTTTCCTAGTACATTATGTCATAAATGTACTGGTGGTTAACCCCAAAACAGGTTCTATAAATGTATTCCTGAAATGTTATTATATTATATATCATATATATATAATGGAAACATATTGTTATATCATATTTCTATACTCCCAAGACTCGTGTTTTATGAGAAAAACTTCATTCCTTGATTTCTTATATATATTTAATTTTATATTAGCTATAATTACTCAATGTAATTTCCATTCACCTTGAATGTATTTTCACACTCGTCATATCATCTTAGGCTCACATAGTATCTCTGATTTTTATCTCTTATGTTTACCCATATTGAACATTTAATCACACTATTTTATTAAATGTTAATTTCCAATTTTATGATGAATAATATAGTATATTATATATCTATATGTGGATTTAGTATGATGGGAATATGATTAAAATTTCATATTATGCTAAAATAAGGCATTTATGTATATAATATGTGAAAACACTAAACATTTGGGTTCTTATATTGTATGAATTTATAAAATATAAAGTTTAAATTATTGGAATGATATAAAATATATATAAGGATTATGTTTGGGTCATCTCACTTGGTAAGAAAGAGAATGTGTAAAGTATGTTTTCATAACAACAGATCTAAAAGTGTGGGATTTGGGGGCCTTTGATGGAATCGTAGATTGGTTATTTAAATTATAAGATTTGGCTAGGAGGATGAAATATAAAAAACCTATAATGATCCTAGAGTGATGTGTGATGAACCCGAAATTTCATAGGTTAAAATGAAGGTTTCATAGTTTAGAACATCTTATGATTGATTTCTATTCTCTTATCTATAATTAGTTTCATTATTGTTTCATAATACCCAGAGTAACAATTTTGGTTTTATTCAATGCTTGGATCATGAAGGAATCATTTTAAGAATGACAATGGTAGACAATTTGATGATTGCCCCAATGTAAAACCATATGGGATATGATTCAATGTGAAAACCATTATGGAAGTGATATATTAGTCTATAAATAAAAACCCAAACTATGTTGAGATACAAAATCCAATAAATAATGAAAAACTTAATATTGATTCTCTCATGAATAAATTCTCACTAACCATTATATGTTTTCCCATCCATTAATTGATCAGAAATGAATAAACATTACAAAAGATATATTCTATATCCTACAGTTTTAGAGAAAGAAAAAATAATTTTATTATTCTAGTAGTTCTTATGTTAAGCAAATCAATAGCAGAATTTTTTTATGAACATGATGCCACAAGAATAAATAAACGATATGAAATTGCAACTTTTTATGAATTTATTTTTCAGTGATTGTTTTATAGAACACTTCAAAATAAAATAAAGTGAGAATTACCTGTGAAAATATAAAAGGAAGATGAATCTATTATTTCTATGAGTAAAAATTAAAAATACTTGTAATTTATGATTTTTGTTTTATAATTAAACTAAAAAGTAATATTTATCCTCTCATTACTGGATTAAAAACATATATTTAGAAGGTTTTTTCTAGAAGATAACTTGGTAGCTATAATGAAATTGTTCGATGTGTTTATAAAATTGAAATTGAAAGTAGATATTATATTTCAATCAAATATTTTGTTATAATAAAACGTAAATTAACATTCATAAACCTAAACTGATATGTTAAATTAATAAAATAAAATTTACTCATATAAATTTGTAAAATGTGGGAAAATGGATGTAGTAAATTTCCTAAAATCAATGAAAAAATTCTTCAATTTAATATGATAAAGTTATCAAAGAAAATAATTAACTACTCATTCATATTTGGGAAATTATCTAAAGACAATCTAAAAAATAACCAAACTACTAGATATCTAATTAACAATTAAGACTCAAAGTAGTTTTAAGATTACATATAAAGTTTATAACTCATCCCTAATAAATTTTTTTGGAATATTATTCTTGTAAAACTTATTATTCTCCATATAGTCAAATTTGATATTATTTTTTTCTTGATTAGGTTATTCCACAATATATTCAAAATTAATTTTTTGTGATATCGAATTCACATTTCATATAATATGTCAACCTATTATCCTATTTCAGTATATTTCATACAATGAATTCCCGAAGGAAATAATTTCCATTATATTTTACATAATACACTATCATGATATGTATTTAGCTTAAATGGTTCTGGGGAATTATTTTATTACGAATATGCCTACTATGAGGGAAAAATATTTGTTCCCTAGTCTTACCTTATATGGTGAGATTGATATATTATAAGAAATTAAATCTTAATTTTTTCATTCTATGGGATATCTAAAAATATTTTCATTAGCGATATATAATTCAAAATTTTTGGATGGACTTTATTTGGGGAGTTAAAATATAACACTATGATATTTTAGTATGAATATCCTTTCAAACAAATTTTTTTTATATTTTATCATATGAAGAACCAAAAAAATGAACGTAAACATATTACATTTTGATATAATATTATAATAAAAGATAAAATCTAATACATTATGGGATTAGAATATAAAGTGACATTAAGAAATGATCAAAAAGAATAAATTAATACATAAATAATAATTTCCACAAACATGAAATATTTATTATCATGGTTGCCTATGAACATCATCTCTCATATAACAATTATTGAATAAAGAAAAAAAATTTAAATATGATATAAAGTTTGATAGAGAAGTAAATGATTTGGATGAGTTATTCTACTAATATATGTAAGGAAATATATATAATCAAATCTGATCTGTATGAATTTAATTATTAGACACACAATCATTACAAATTTAGTCATCGTATATATGATTTCTGGGTATACAGGTATCCAATATTGATATTAAATTATTCTAATTTTTTATGAAAAATTAATATTTATATAATTCATATATTATACATAATGAAACAAAAATTTTAAAATATAATCCGAATATTTTTAAATTTTAAAATATATATATATATATTTATACATCACATCTTATTATTAATTTTAAAAAATAATTAATATAAAATGGATTGATAAAAATGATTTATTTTTCATTAATATAAATATAATTCATGAAATATATACAGAGCTAGAATGAATACTAATTCAATTATTCATAACTAATAATATACAATTTATTCAAAAACAATGTATTATTATGTATTATATGTTTTAATTATGATGTTAAATTTATATTATTTAAATAAATTTAATGAAATAATATATATATATATATTATGACAAGTTATTATTCGTGGTATTATTTTTTAATTGTTTATAAATAGTCATAAAATATTATAATGTCAAAAATGGATATTTTTTCTAAAGGATATTATTTATATATATTATGCTTTTAACCTAATAAATAAAATTGGTTTATTTTAAATTTTGAACATAATGCAATCATTTAATTTAAATAAATTATAATATCAATAGATTAATGATTAATTTATTTTAAATAATATGAAGAACACTTATTATTTAAAAATGTAAATTTTCATCCAAACCCATTTTTCCAATATATTTAATATTTTCTTATAACATTTAAGATTGTATTATTTAAAGAATTAATTTATATAAATGGATTAAAAATTCAGATTCCTCATGTAAAAATTAATTAATAAGGTTTATCTTAGATTATTAGTAAAATATTACAATTGTACAATGTCAATCAGGGTAAAATGTGGGAAAGGCTAAATGATCATTTATATAATTTTTTATTTATATTTATCAGTATGAATTATATAATTCTTCTATTATTTTTGGGTGTAATAAATAAATACATTAACAATGTTTCCTTACCTAACTTACTAACCACCTATGTGATTCCATATTTACCCTTCATCTAACGTAATGTTTCATGGAAATGTCACTTGTTTCCCCAATAAATGGATTATCCCCTATCTATTCAAAAATAATAATCCTTTTAATATATATTTAATACCTATAATTTTTTATTTCATAGATACATATTTATATTTTCAATACATTTTTCATAAAAATGGGTCCATATACACTCAATATTGGGGAATTCATTGTGAGAGGGATAGATTTCATTAAAGTAGGTATCATGTTATTATTCATTCTTTTCATATACAGTCTCACCTTAACACATTTAAAAATCAATCACCAATGATATTATATTCTATTAAAATATTTATTATTCATATAAAATTATATTATCATATCATTATCTTCTTCTTTATCATCGATTTGTTATAATTCATGATCATTTCATTCTATTCTACCACCTATATTAGTAGCGTTATAATGTTTATACCATGAATGGTTAAGAAAACACAATATATGGTAAAATAATTTAATCATAGTGAATTTTAAATTTTTTCGTAATTATTTAATCATAATATTAATATTTAACTCTCTATTAATATTCCTCCTTTTATTATATGAAAATTACTAAAACAAGTGCATTATAGAATTCATCTTGTAAAATCAAACATAAAATTCACATAGAATAAAACTATAAATTCATTAAAAAAATTTGTTAAATATATTCAAATACATGTAATAATATAGAAATTATAAACATTTTATCAATGACTTATAAGTGACATTTTTATTATGACATTTATATGAAGTGATAAAAATTAAAAATAGTTGATGATGAAAGTATAAAATAACTAACTAATATATGTATAATAAATGATTTAAATTGATGAGTGTAAAAGAAAATATATTTGAAAAATGTTATTATATAGTGATTTATGGTTTTTTTATAAATGATATTAATTATTTTTCATGGATGTTGGGAGTAAAAGTATTGGTTCTTTCATCTCAATTCCCATTTCATTGAGTTAAGTTATATATTCACCACTTTGTTTATTTGTGTGGTTTATATAATAACCATTGATTCATTTTAGAATCAATTTTATGAAATTATTTGGAATTAAAAATCAATATAATTTTCTAACTGTCAAGAGATATTGATTGAAATGTTAAAAAAGATTTAAGGGAATCATTAGTAATGTCATTTTAAAATCAATACTGATTACGATTGGTTATCCATCTACAGAAATTATATGTTATTATCTTCAAAACCCATCTATATTTATTTAATAATGTTATTCATGGGCTTTATATTTACTATTACCATTTATGTTTGCCTATAGTTCCTAATTTACTCGATATTATTCTTATAAGAGAAATTGAAATTATATGTTCTCTATTATAAAGAATATTTCTCCTCCATGCCAATATTATTTATTTAATAAAATATATTTCCTTAGAAATAATTATAAAATATATTAATGATTATATCCGTTGAACTTCATGAAAAAATATAAATGGACTATTTTTCAATTTCCCAAAAAAAGACATTTTCTAAGGACATTTTTAATAATTTAATAAATTTAATGGCATGTATTTTAAATATAATATGTAAAAATAAATTTTTTAATCATCTTCATTGGTTTTATTTATAAAAAATACTCTATCTTCTATAATATTTTTAAAATGTAATATTTATTCCCACTATTTTATTAATTATTTTATTTTCATGTTAAAGAAATTGAAATAAAATTTTAGTTCTTCTATTTTTCATATGAATTTTCTTATGCTATTATGAAAGTGTTTTTTAGCTACTTAAATATCCTTTAATTATTATCATTCTTAAATTTGTATTAATCTAATAATATTATCTACTTTTTTCATTTTATCTATTATAATCATGTATTTTATGGAAATAATAATGAAATGTATTTCTCTCTCAGTAGTTAATTAAACTATGATATAATTTTTTGTGTATTCATGTTCATATGGAACATAAGTGTATGGTTTATGATTATGTTATAAATGGGAATGATATATTCCTCCAATGAATTTAATAAAGCTATATATCCCCTGATATCAAATGGTTATGAGAGTGGTAAGACCAATCTGTGATGTACTTAATTTATTAGTGTTATCCCAAGATATATATATATATATATTATTAGAACAATCATGAAAGGGGACATAAGTAATTATATGAACCCTAAGAAATACATCATTGGTATGATAAATACTACAATGGTATACAAGTGCTTATTTAAAGACTAACATTTTTCACATTCAGTTTCATCAACCCTAAAAAGGTATATAGGATGTTATCCCATTCCTAAAATGGATCACAAATAGTTATCCCAAGCTTGAAAAGGTACATAGTTTTTAATCCCAATCCTATTATATTATGGGAAGTCCATTAAACTAATCAATTGTGGGATAATTTTCATGTGTTTTTCCTTAACATATATTCTATTCTCATTTTCATGCAATTTTATTTTTTTATTCCTCATGATTATGTTAGGTTCACAAAATATTGTCTCATGTTTCCACACTAACAAGAATCCTATTTTATGAAAAAAAATCATGATTTATTATATATTATTTTTGTTTTAAATGGTATGATTATTTTATTGATTTAATGTTCTAGAAAATATTATTTGTTCTATTGAATTCATGAATATTAGTTGTAATGTAAATTAATAAAATGTCTAATTGAATAACATTCCTTTTAATTCATGACTATAATGTAATAATTTTTTACATTTTCACTTACATGAAAAAGGTCATTGTAGATCTCATCTATGATAAAGAACGTGAAATTTCATAATAATATTATGAAATATTGTTATAGGGTCAGATAAAATTATATTATTAGATTCATATTTTATTGAATATAACCATTTAGTTCTACTAAATGGATGAGAGTGTATCTCATGATTTTTCATCATTGAAAAATATTATACATGGGATTATGAGAAAAATCCCACCAATAAGAATTCCATAGGTTTGTCTTCCACAATATAGTATTATCTTTTGTTTTCTGTAATGATCCTTATCGATTAATATTTTTATTAATACATTTCATGACTCGTTCAATTTTTTGTATCATCATAAACCATGATGAAATATGATAGAGATGAATTCTGATATATGGATTTCATCAGTAATGATTTGTTATTAACAAATATTTTGGTGAATTCTTGGTCCCTTTTATCTGGTAAAATGATATCTCCTCCCATTGAATTAAATAGAACAAGAACATAAAATATTTGGGCCATAGACTATTGATTTTTTCATTTTAGGTATTCAAATAAATATGTATCAACCATATTGGTTGATGAAATTGGTATGCAACCATCTTAATGATATATCATAATAAAGGATTTTATTACATAGTGAGTGTTCATATGTGATTATTATCCTTTTACATATCCTCTTCCCCTTTAGTTTTTATGTCCCATTGTTTGACAATATTAAAAACTACCTAATGACACTAAGAAGAGTCCTAGAGGGTAATAAATAAAGGGTTACTTTTGATCTTAGTGAAATGTTATTTATTTTAAACTAGCCGAATAAATAATATTATATAGACTGAGAGGTAATATTTTTTAGGTTTCATTGAGTGATCTAAATATTAAATAAATATTTATTTTCAAGGAAACTATATAACTTTGTAAATATATAATATTTATTTATTACTTGTTATTCGCATGAAATTAAATAATAATTTCTTTGTAGATTAAATAATTTATTTAGTCCCATGAATTGTAAATAAATTTTTATTATTTTGTATATGAATAGAATATTTAGTTATGCATATAATGAATAATATAAGTTTAAGTATTTATTAAAACAATTCAATAAAATTTAAGAAGGAAAAGACAACCTATGATTTTCTAATTATATATGTTTATTTTATATACTATAATATATATATATATATATATTATTGTATGATTTTTACCACATAATAAGAAAAATAATAAAAATATTATAATTTAAATTTAGCATGGTTTATTGGGGATTTATTCATTATTAAATCCTTGGGAAAAATGTTGTAATTAAACCCTTATCCTATTTTCTATTTGTAGATTTCTATGTCAACAAAAAATATTTTAAATGTTTTTCACAAAAATTTCATTTCACGATATTATTCCCATATACCTCTAAATAATGATAATAAAAAAAGAAATTTTCCTTTAAGCAAAATTGAATTTGAATCAATCAAATTAAACAATTCCAGATGATAAATTAGTCTCACTAGCACCCATCATTCCATCGATTTTGTTTGAAGATCAAAGGTTCACATGTGGATCTCCACTAAAGGAGATCTTCTTTAGGTCCTCAATATATAATGAAGAAATATTGATTGGGCTGGAATGATCAAAACACTTAATGAATTGGAACACAATATTGTGGTAATATTTCTTATTGTTTTTTAAATTTATTACATATTACTGTGGAAATATCATCTCTCATAGTTATAAAAAATTATAAATATTACTTTAAAAAATTTATATTGGTCATGGTATTCATTACATATATATTTATATTGATATTTTGAATTCCAAGAAAAACAATATTTGGATTTTGGCCCAATAGTAACTTTTCTTGTGTCAAGAACCATTAATTGGTATTAGAGTTGTCATGTATAAATAATTATTATTTTATTATATTGGTTGTCATACAAATTAAAAGTAGTTTTCATTTAAATAAATTCATTCATGAATATGATTATTTATATATCATCTTCTTTTTCTATTTCACAGTCATATAATTCATATTTTATTAAATATTAATGTATAACATCTGATGAACTGAACTGATTGTGCCAATATTGTGGCCAGACAACATTGGATTTCACTATGTATTGAAGGAGTATATGTATTGTATTCAAGTTCATTACAAAGGTAAATTGAGTGAATTACTTATTTGTGTCATGTAATAAAAGATACATTGTGTAATAAATGGTCTCTATATTTACCATGTTAGGAAGGGACATGAAATATGGTATAACATTCCATGTAACTGGTTTAGATTCCATGTAGTCAATGTGTTTTGGCGGTGAAAAAATGTAGAGTAAAATAAGAACAGATTATGATTTATGAAATTTCTAATGATTAAAGTCATTTAATAATAAGTTTATGCAACTTGTACTAACTGTACACATCATTGACCCCTAACACAAACACACAACAGTTTACAGCCATACCTTAGGCATGTGTCATGGTGAATTGGTGAGAAGTATAAACAATATATATTTGGATATACTCTTAGTGTACCCAATATATTTATATTGAAAATAATACCTATTTTATTACTCTATAAAACTCATAATTATGTGTTTTTTTGTCACTTATTGACTCATATATGTGATCTGATGTGTTTTATAAGATATTAAATTCTTAATTAATATATGTGAAAAATATAAACTACATACCTTGTACTGTCTCATTGCACCGACTACTCTGGACTCATTAAAAGGTTTAAATGAAATGTTAATTAATATGTGTTCCATGTATCAAATAATATAATGTTACATTATATGTGTTAACATCATAATAAATGTATACTAATTGTCTTATGAGTATATAATAACTGATATTAATGCATACCGGGTAGTCTAAATAGGTACTCACTGAGTTTCTTCAAAGTATAGGATGAGTACATATTATATTAAAAGTAAAAAAATTAAATTATTTATAATTTAGATAAAATAAATTTAGTTGGGTATCCAAATGAATGATTGTGTATATATAAAGATAAAATTAATTAATTAACAAATCAAATAATTAGTCAAATTAATTCACACGATTTTTTATTAATATAAGAACAAATTGAAATGAATGTTATCTAGTAATTTTAAATTTTTATTTGTTATACTAGTTATTAACATGATCATAGACTAAACTCTTCGTATGTTATTATTAATTTAAATATTTCATGGGTTTTAATTTATTTTATTATATTACATTGATAGACTATGATTCATCCATCCCAATTAATTATGTATGGGCCTATGAAACTATGGTTTATTTTGGATAATCCACCTTTATAGTCTCCTTTACCTACATGTGATGTGAAATTATTCTATAGAAGGAGCTCTTGGTTTCATGGAGTTTGTTCAAGATAGAGCCATGGTGAAACCAATCTTGGAGAGACATATGTTACAAGTATAATGTAGAAAAAAACCCCAAACTAAAAAAGGGGTTCTTTCCCCAATGTTAATGATTTTTTAATTGTCCACTCAATAAAAACCACTTTTTAATTATAATTATAATGTTAAATTATATTTATTTAATTTATATCATATACATGATTTATTTTATGTATTCTAGATGTTTTTGAAGAAAATAAATTCACTAATATGTAAATATGGAATTAAAATAAAAGGATTATGATTTTATGTATTCTAGATGTTTTTGAAGAAAATAAATTCACTAATATGTAAATATGGAATTAAAATAAAAGGATTATGAATAAATATTTTATCAAGAACATGGATAATCAAATATTAAAATTAAACATTAAATTTATAGTACAAGGAAATGTATTAAATAATATGTTTGAGGAATAAAAAATAAAATCTCTCAAGTTATATCAATTCATTAATCCTTCCATAATATGAGATAAATATCGAACCATAGATAATGTTCCAGTTTGGTTCTTCGTATCGAGAACTATTAATTATAAAAAAATTTAATGAAACTTGGTGGGATGAATTAAAAAAACATGTATTCTATTTAACTATAATTTTCTACTTAATACAAATTTTAAGGTAACTGCTGAGAGACTTAGCATTGGGATTTTCTAATTAGATATTCCACTCAATAGAATCGGGAATTAGAATCCCATAATTGTAATAAGCACCAACATAAATACATTAATACTATGTCGTGGATTTTTTTGATTATAATAAGTAAAATGAGGATATTATCCACTATAATTATAATGTGATGGCAAATTTGGATATCATCCTAGAGGTTAATTAAGCCTTGAAAAAATACTATCAGACATAATGAAATTAAAATTAATATTTATCATATAATTTTAAATCATGTAAAGTAATAACAATCTACACTCTTATTATTATATAAAACTTAAAATTTCATCATCTTGATTATCGATATGATTAATTATAGAGAACGACCATATGATAACATGAAGTAACATTTAGGGATGGTTCAGATGCCTACTGGTAGTGTTGTTCCTTGAATGACGGACTTATGTCATTAAATCCTCAAACAATGATCCGTATTATATATAGGTGAGAATCGATGAGTAATTTTTCATGTAGATTGCTTAAATTATAGGCGATATGTTTAGTGTTTAATAATTATATCTATGTCTATGATACTCATGAAGTCACATGAGAAAATTGATCATATATTAGACTCTAGAATCTCTCTAATCTTTATCTGAAGAGATATATAGAAGGGAAGGTTGAGTTATCCAAGGTTTTCTTCATGATAAAACATATAAATGGCATTCTACATGACCCACGTGTAGTGAAAATAATTGGATACATTGATCATATTTAGGTATAACCATTTCATCTTCCAAAATAAATATAAAATGATCTTATTATTTCATCATTACCTAACATATACAGTGATTTTTTTAAAGAAATTTAATATAAAAAACATAGATATATCTTTCCCAAATATTCTCACTCTATTGATCCATGTTATCAAATATATGAAGCATGAAAATCATTTTATTCTAATAGAGAATAAAGTAATAGGGTAGGAGAAGATATTATTGGATAACTCCAAGCCTAATGATTCTTTATAATTTCTTTCCACAAAGAGGAGGATCAAGAGGAATGAAAGGGAACATGAGTGTATTTGAATTCCTTGTATAAGAAGGGACATGGGAAGGAAAACAGAACATATGAAAAGAAGCATGGGGAATCATTAGAAAAATATATATATCTTTGAATCATTACCAATCAAAGTTGGATCATGATGTATCCAATAGATCTACACATGTCTTCATGGCTTTATGGTATTACCACAAAACTTTTCAAAATATAATGGTATTTTTAGTGAAATAATTATTTTATATATCATAGTCACTAAAAACATTTTTTTTGGTCTATCATTTCTATGAATTGTATATTTTAACATTTTAAAATATGTGTGGGGATTTATACAAAGAAATAATTGCTAGGGTAAAGAATATTTAAATTAAACTATTTATTTTCCAGATTATAGGAACTATTCAATAAAAATTGTTATTGAAAATATTTCATCTAATTCATGCCACACCCTAATGTGGAACCAACATATTTTTTAGTTAAATGAAAACAATTGACTAGATAACACACACATGAATAGTTGGATTCATTTGAAGTAAAATAAATCTTGTATCACTTGCATTTTTAAAATGAAAAATGACTAACGTCCTATTTAGTTAAAAATACAATCGGATCATAAAAATTATTAAGTTTTTTAACATCTTCATGTTTGGACAATATCAAGTTTAATCTAGATGTGGGTACTAACACTTTGTAATTGATACTAATGAATTTAGTATATGATGACATATATATCTAAATAATGAGGTAAAGATCACATTATTTTGATAAATTCATAGAATATATGAGTGAATGTTAGAACCAACTTCGTATTATGATTATTAAACTTATCTTATATATTGGAAGAGAACATGTTAATAAAAACATCATTTAATATTTTTTGGGGTTGGGGATTATATCTCAACTAAAAAGTCCTTAAACATCATGGTGTGATATTTTTAGTGAATGGTGGAGCCACACCATATTATACATGGTCAGATCAATTTTTTGTTATGAAATAATTCTATTATCTTTCAGGGGATATGGTTTATATACACTAACATACACACTAAACAAAGTTACAACCATAGAAATAAGAATTATTCTATATGAAATATGGAGTGTAACGAAACCCGGATTGTCTAATTTGTGTGTGCCAGGATGTGAAGTATTATTAAGTAAATTTATAGCAAAATAACCAACACTCTAGGTCATTAAGTACTTATATATGGGATACGCTAAGGAAAAAACGGATATCTCATATATGATACCTCTGATGACAATGTTTTAATTAAAAATAGCACATATTTCCTAATGTTATCTCACCCTAATACAGACTGTGAGAGAAAGATATACTTCAATGATGTATAGGATCAATATGAAAAAGATTATAAATAAGAACATATTACACATAGCCTCATGGAATATGATGTTCTATAGATTCAATTACCATGTTGGTTTAAGGGAGAGGATAGAGAACATGAATGATATGGTTTTCTACTCACTGAGTACTGTTACAAATTATTAGTTGATACTAATGATCCAGAAACAAAAAAAAAAGATGTAAGTGTCATAAAATCGTTCAAAGGAAAATAATATATTAATACTAAAATGGATTCCATATTCCAAACTCTTTTTTTATTTTTGGAAGATCCTCTATTGGATATAAATGCATCTTTTTTAAATGGTTATTCAAGAATAAAATAGTAGTTATTTGATATTTTTGTACCCATAAAGAACAATTAATTGAAAAATGGTTCCAATAAATTCAATTTATACACAAAGAAAAAACCATTTAACCATTTTATATAATTAATGTGATCAAATTTATACCTACTATAACATCTTTATATGACTATGAAATTTGGAAGATGTATGTGAAAATAGATTTCCATAATGAGAACCAACATGAATATAGCTATATGACACAACCAAAAGTGTTTGTGACTTCCAATTATTTAAATATGATATGAATGTTTCAAATATATTTATACTGATTAATTTAAAAATTAAATGTTATGGAAAATTTAGTATGAAGAATCCATAATGAAATTTGGTTATATAAAGAACAAATGTCATCCTTGTGTCTATAAGAGTTTTACTGGGAGTGTGGTCATTTTTCTAATATTATATATTAATGAAATATTACTTCTCGGAAACGAAATATTTTTCTTACAGTATATTAACTAATTTTTTCATACATTCTTGTTTTTTATTGTCTTAGTTGATGTATGATATATTGTTATGATTAAGATTCATTATGATGGTTCAAGGTGAATCTTGGACTTTGTTAAAGTACATACATTGAAAAAATACAGAAGTGTCTTTTTATGGAACAATATATAAGGGTATTTCTTCTGAAGTCACATAGAATTCTTATTTATAAGAAAATGAGTCCACAGACACATAAGGAAATATAGAGGATATAAATGCATGTATTCATGGTAATAATTTGGTTAATCATGAATGGTATGTTATATATCAATCCATATATCTCATATTCCCTAATCAAGTGGGATGATAACAATATGAAAAATGTGATGGCCATTATATTTTTTTCATCACTATCCATAAGTACATGAGGAATACTAATGATATATTCATATTATATAGGGAGGAAGAAGAACTTGTTATCAAGGCATTTTCATATTATAGTTTCTGAATAAACAAATTTGATCTAAAACCCTAGTTAGGATAGATAATCATTAAAATTGGAAATTTTTTGAGACAAAATATAATAAATAAATCAAATGTTGTTGATTCTATAGAGAAACCCAATTATATTATAACTTCTTAGGAATCTAAATAAGTATTTCTTAATAAAAACATTGACCAAGATCATAGAATGGTTCCTAAAAGTAAAGACCATATCACAACCTATCTTGATAGTGTGGGACTCCATTATAGTTGATGTTATAGAACATAAAAGTTGTACTTTATATTTATTTCATATTTAATGAAGTGAATAATACTGAAATATTATATGAAATATCATTCAATTTTCTACATGAAAGTTTTGTAAAAATGTCTTAGTGTATCTTTCCCACTGAAAACGTCATAACAATTCCCTATTCTGATTAGAAGCATAAAATTCCTAAACCAATTCATAAATATTGGTCTACTATTATATATGATTTTATAATTGAACACACTATATGTTGAATTTCATTTTTGAGTAATGGTAAGTGGACAAGACTTTATCTTAAGGAGTTTTCACTTGTTAATGTGAAAGATAAGATTTTTTGAGAATAAATATTCTTGTAGGAATTTTACATTTTTACATATCATTATATATTTTTGTACGTAAGCATGTGTATCGATCCTCATATATTAAGATAATAATTAATACATTTCATGATTTAGATGATTTTTTGAATTTCTATTAACTATTATGACATATACTCATGATTAAATTTTGTGCATTCAGTGAATCATGAATGATATGTTATTAATGAGTAAGTAGAGGAATGATTTTATTCATCCATATTTATAGAAATGATATCTCTTCATATTTATTAAAATAGAAACTCCAAATTAAATTTCATCTCAATCGTGTATTGGAGATATTATTTTATATAGTACAAGAACGATGTATCATTAATATAGGTTGATGATATGGGTGTACAACCAACTTGGTGAGATATCATGAATAAGGGATTATATTACAAAGTGAGTGTTCATATGTGGTTATTTTTACTATGACATGTCTACAACCTCTATGGGTGCCTTGACCAATTTACTGATAGAAACTAGAACATTTGGAAAATATTCCAAATTCCACTAGGTAAGATGATTATAGAATTAAACAATAATTATTTTCATGGATCTAGGATTAAAAATATTTTTATATTAAAATTGGATAATGTTTTATTATCTAGAAAGATATGTAATATTTATTTAGATTTTATTAATCTGTCACAAATATTATTTAAATATATATTCACAAGGTAATAATTTATTTACAAGAATAAATAATATTTTATTATCATTTTTAATCAAATAATAAAAAATAATTATATTTCTATTGAATATATTATTTATTTATATACATGAATATTAAATAAATATTTTTTCTTGGGACTATGAGTATAATATTACTTTGTTTGTTAGATTAATTATATTTATTTAAATTCTGATTCAACAAATAAATAAATGTTGTGGAGGACATGTTGACTAGATTTTAAAAGGTAATAAATATTTACATAAAAAACACTAAAATATTTAATTTTTATTAGACTAGTGTTCCTACCTCATAAGTAAGATTATAATATTATTATTATTTACATGTTGTGGTGTTTAATGGGGATTAGTTCATTATTGAGTTAATTTCAAAAATCAAATTGAATTAAACACAAAAAATAGGTCTTTTATTGAATTATATGTTAATTACAGAATGGTTAATCACTATAAAAAATAATTTTCACTCAAAACTTTCCTACTCATATCTACATGTCAATAACATAAAGAAATGTACAAATTAATTCATACCTTAAAGAAGTGAATTGATCCCACACAAAAACTAATGATGTTCAATCAGTCATGCTAGCACCCAACTTTTGAATATAGTTGTTAACATATCGACGGAGACTTTGTGGATACCACTATAGGGTTGGTGATTTGGTTTTTCTCTATTCAATGATGATATATTGGTCATGTTAGAACATCAGAACCACCAATAATGAAATATCCCATGACTGATATAATCCTTATTTTATGGTTTTAAATTAATTATATGTTGTTGTGAAAAGTTACTCTCTCCTGTTTATATAAAAAATTTGATGAAAATATTTGAAAATATTGCATTGTTCACATCATTCACATAATGTACATTTTGAATGATCCATTTAATCTAATTAAATTTGAGTTATCCATATTCCCAATAAGAACAATAATTTCATATAGAATCATATCCCTTATGTAATGTATGTGTACCTTAATTTTATTTTCATACCTACATGCTCATCTTATTCTTACATGTTCCCTTTGATTATTATCACTTATTTTTATGCATTTTAGGTCTATGATCCCACATATTTGTGATGGATATTTTTCTTAAATCAATAATGATCACATAATATATATAATTTAATAATTATCAAATATGCAATATAATAAATGGATTATATGTAAATAATTTTATCATTTTATGGTTAATTAATGATGTACTATGAAAAATATTAACAAGAACAAAAAATATAAAATATAAAATACACAAGATTAAAATACCTCAATAAAAAATTAATTTATATATGCCATCCATTAATTGATTTAAATTCCAACCATATATCTTAGGGTTGGTATGTACCACATTAGTACACATTCATTTGTTGTAGTGTTTTAATGAGAGTTCCTGGTTTACATGGCCAGGTTAGCATCATGAGTAGTAGAATTATCTATACATTATTTCACATGGAGGATATTTTTAAGGGAATATAATTCCATGATCATTGGATTGGGGAGTCAACTAAATATATCAAGAATATTCTTATTAACATAGTAGGAAAGACAATTAACATAAATACCGTCAATTAATTTAATTAAACCTCATATAGGATCTAAAAAGCGAAAAATTTATCCTTGTCACAAGAGTTTTCATGCTATATGACATTATAATTCCAATTGAAAGGTCTATTTGGACATGATAAAATAGTGGGGGACTAATATGATACTAATATTACTACATATCTCATATTTTTTTTTAATAAAATCAAAAGTACTAAAATTGGATTTCAATTTGTCATAGTTAATGGAATTTAATGATACCATGAAATTATTGTAGTTATCATCTATATGTAAATTTAATCTTGTCACCTATAGTAACATCCATTTCTATTATTGGAATTTGTACATGATTCTACATAAGTTGTAGATTTCTTACATGCTAGTGTTACCTATTTCTGATTATCCTTCTTTGGAGGATAGTGAATAAGATCTAACAATTTAACTGAAACACCTAGATAATTTTCTATATGAATACGGTATGATTTTATAATCCATGTATGGAGATATCCAAAATAATATGCAAACATGAATATTTATATGATTTTGTCTCACCTTTATGGTCTTTAATAAGAGAAGGCTAGGCAAAAGCGTTATGAAATATCAATGGAATTCATTACATAAATTATTAGAAAATATGAAATATAAATTCGACATATAGTCATGATTATTGTATAAATTTATCTACTAGATATTATATGGTTCAATTTACTTATTGAATTTTACATAGTTCTTTTATTTTTTTTACATCCTCAATTTTTCTCTAGTTTTTTTTAATTTTAATGTGAAACACATCGAGATGTTTATCTATGAATCCCTTACTATAAATTTCCCAGTGGATAATGACATGAGGCATGAATAATTATCATGACATATAATGAATATGATCAATGTAATGGAAAAGGGCCCCATGAATAACACTGATTATAAGGAGCCTATGAAACAATAAATCAAGAAGTGAATGATATATAGGTACTCAAAGGAACAAGATATAGATTTTTTACATGTTGAAATAATGACCAAAAGAAAAATAATTTCACCTCAGTAAATAGACAATTTGAAGAATCAGGTATATTTTTTTATCAAATGTAACATTTTTATTTCATCTCATTGGGTCTTTGATATGAATTTTTGTGTTCACATTTTTATCCAAATATAATAATCAGGTAATTTTAAAAAGTTTATCATATGTTTGGTGGATCCTTTAATGCCAATTGAGTGAAAAAGTTTTCATTAGTTATGGGATACTATCATCTTACATAACTAACATGATTTATTTTAATTTTAAATAACTATTATTACATGTATATGGCTCCTAATAACAATATATTTGTGTCAATTTTAGATATGGATGGATTTATATTCAAATTTTGGAATTAATATACTAATTTTAAAAATATATTATTTTCTTTTGATATGGAACATTTGAATTATTATCATTTTATAATAGAATATGAAAAAATGTATTGGAAATTAGTAACAAATAAAGTTCACATGACTCATATCAACCTGAATTATGGCATCAAAAACTATTCCATGTAAACAAGAAGTTATTTAAAATATCATTCTAAGATTTGTATCTACATTCATTTGAAGTATAACCACTTGTTATATGTCAACTATCTTCTTATTGTAAAATTTCCAAACTAATATTTTGGGAAGATTGTGAAAGGGATATTTAATTTTTTGAATTAGTTCACATGCATTTTTTTAAACCTTTATCAATTAATGATATAGGTGGATATGGGAACATAATAACATTTACAAATGTCTTGAGTATAATGGACCATAATTTACATACATATAATATTTCACCATTGAAGAATATTTACTACACAACATGACACAAAACACACTAGGACGGTATAGATTTACTGTCATTAGAAACTGGGAAACATTAATAAATAGTCCATAAGACATATATATTGTTCCCTACTTATTTCTTCAAAACTATTCTCTATTTTTTAAAAACATTCATAATACTCTTCTTCATGACCTGGGGAATAGAATAATATGAAAGGGTGAACTGAAATACTCAGTAAGGTTAAACAAGGGAAATATCAATCATATCTTAATCATAAGAAAATAACATTTGTAAATCATATTATGTGTATAATATATTAGAATATTATGTCATGGGATAAATCATTAAAGTTAAATGCAATACCAATAGTTATAAAATACGACATGAAATTTTATGGGATACACACGTAAGAATAAAAAATCATTTCATATTAGTGAAGACTCATTGACAAGACCATGATAGCAGACAAATCCCATTACTGAATAGAGTTCACTCCTCGTTACATCCTTGTATATCTAAACAAGATTTAATTGTCATCCAGACATGTCTATCTCATGAGATTTAAATATTTACCCAATTTATTGGAGGTAGATATATGTATGACCCATCTCAAAATGAAATCATTCTTACGTGTGACACAAAAACATATATAAAATTCACTATAGCATAATCTATAGTATAAGTGGGTTTCATAAACATCATTCCGTCATAAAATAATCTAAATAAAATATCATTCCATCATTAACACGATCAAATCATATTAATAATATGGATATAATCATAACCCTATTCAAAGAGTATCATCTTAGATAGAAAATAATTTCGATAAAACACTTGAAAAAAGGAATTAACACATCCCTAAAATGTCAATGTCAACCATAAAATTCATTTATATCATCAAACTTTTCAAATTACATTTATTTTAATATTTATAATATAACCAGGAAAGTCAATCAGAGGCAAGCCTCTCACTATTTATTAAATAAAACAAAACCAGCAAACTAGTACACCAGGGTGAAGTCACAATTACAGATCATATCATTCCGACCCAACACCACCCCCATGATATATTTCATCCTCTATAGTAGCTGATTCCCATTCCGAGTTGTCATAATGTCACAGAATCTTGGCATACTTCCTTCTAAGGTTTAACTTATCTAAAGTGAGAAATTCCTTAGAAGACCGCGCATCCCAGGCTTCCCCACCAATGGCAGACCTGGTAGCCATTGGCTTTGGCAGATAAGAATAGTCCCTCATCGGCCTACTTCGTGGTGGGGTAGTCATCACTTTCTCATTCCCAGGTTCCTTACTTTTCTCACCACGGACAACATCGTTGTAGGAAGCCCTGACCATTCCACCTTCATTTTCCTTGTCACTCTCAAGAAAATCCCCCCAATTTCTAGAAATTTGCACTGCACGGTAACCCTCCTCCACACCCCGTTCCTGCTAAGATTGAATGTTAGAGTCAAGTATGTCAAGACACTGTGAATTACCCACAATCTCACAGCCAACATTTTTCCCATGTTCCACAAGAGAATCGTCCGTAACAGCCCCCTGTGAAATTCTTCCATTAGCATTGAATGAAACACCATCCTTAGTGATAGAGGCCTTCCCATTCTCCAACACATATAGACAAATTCTAGTATAACCAAGAACACAACCAGTAACACCATCCTCATTCCCTTGTATTGGTCCAAGAAAGTCATCAGGACCCACAACACCTTACACCTCTGAGGTTTTTGTACCCACAGACACAGGTCCATCACAGTCCAGCACTATGTCATCCATCACCAAACCAATAAAGCGGTTTCTGAGCTCCAAATCAGCCCCCTGCTTCCCAGACCGGGGCTTCAGTACAGTTTTAAGCTTCATCTGCACACCACTCCCAAATTCAACCTGTTGTGAAGACCTAAGATCATCAGGTGACTCTTTCTCTATCACCTCCTCCACAGCACATGCGCTACTGGTGAAAACATCCTCCAAGGAAGCACCCTTCAATGTTCATCCAGCATTATCAGGACCCCAGCACATACTCTCCTGAGCAACCTCCATAGAGGGCACATTCTCCTCAGAATTAACTGGATGACCCGCACTAGTCTCAACCAAAGACCTTGACTCAAGTCCAAGATCAACTTTCAGTCTGTAAAAAACATGCAAAACCAATGGGTTCAAAGACACCTTCACTGTCTTCAGGCAACTTGCATTGCCCGACACATCATCAAACTGACCCTGCATCAACCAATTCACTATAAGTCCATCAGATTTCGCTTCACACCACTGACCTTCAGAACACACAGAGTCTAGTCGATCCCACTGCCCAGCTGAAACTCTAGATTTGGAAAACACAGCCACTTCCACTAGAATGTCCTTTAGAGCACACTGAGTAGACCTCACAGTAGCATGCACCCCGCACCCATCCCAACTGTGTCCAACCATCCTTTAGGGATAAATATCCAGCCCTCCCCTACGGAAAACCTCCTCCCGGTGTCCAAACTGTTTACACCTCACACAAAACTTCATCCATGACCCAAAAACAACCGCTTGAATCCATCTAAACTCTTTCTCGTCAGTAATCCAAACACAAATCACAGGATTTCACACAACTTCAACCTCAACACATATGCGTGGGAAAACCGGGTGAGACGCAAACTCCATCCATTGATCGGAACAATGAAATCACCCGATCATTTTGCTAATTGCACAAAGAATCGCAGGATTTTTAAAAGAAAGGGGATGACCGGGAAGACTTACCAAAGTAGAAACTGACGACGGATCACGCTGCATATGGAATTCGAAACCCCAATTGAAGAGAAAAAAGAATAATCACCGCACCTTCTAGGAGATCTAGACCATGCAATTATCAAATATTCCCCGGATACAAACAAAACCATAATATTTCATCGATCGAGTAACCCAACTACCGGGTTTTCATGAAGTCCCCAAGATTTGGGAATGGCCTGGGCAACTGCTTCTACCGACGGTCGATGAGGACGAATGCAGACCACCAGGGTATACTTGCACAGATACGTAGTGCATATTAACTCTTTCGGGAGGAGAGACCACAGAGGTGACTCCCGGAAAAGAGCAGAAACCTTTGGGGCTATGGAGATTTTCGTAAAGGGAGAGTTTCATATCCAAGTGGCTCTATGGGGTACTAAAATAGAACCATGTATGATAATGGTCAGCCATATCTCATTTAATATGATTAGGACAATTTTTTGGGTAGTTTTATATTATTATTATATTATTTTACCATAATTTACCAAGTTTACCTTTTAACAACAGTAAATTTAAAAGTTACTGAACATACAATTCATAATATCCAAAAATATAAAGCACATATTTCCAAATTTGGAATTTTGATTCAGAATATGGAATATATTTTTCAAAATTCAAAACATAGAAATTTTAGTAATTATTTTTAATTTAATTGCCACTGTCAAGACTAGAAAATGGGGTTTAAGGAGTAACAACTATCAAAATATTGACATGTGTTTATGTCCAATATTAATGTGAAATTATTTCCAAAGAAAAAAATTGGATAAATAATAAAAACATAATTTAATTACACTTTTAAAAAAATTAAAAAGAAAATATGACTATATAAATAAATTTGACTAAAATGATGTTTTGAATTAAAATGCAGTATTTTTCACTACTCATTAAAAATGGAATTTATCATAAAAATATAATAATTTCAACCAAAGTAAAATTTGATGTCCCTATTATAAATAATATTTATATTTTTTCAAATAAAACATATAAAAAATATAAAAAATGATATTTAAATAGGGTTCTCCATCAAAATTCAGTAAAATGATCATTTAAAAATATTAGACTATTTTATACCTAAAATTGGATTCTTGTCATTTTAAGCTTCTTAAAATTTATAAAATTAATGTAAAAACATTTAAAAACATGTTTAATTATATTATAGTTAGTTATATTGACTTACTATAATAATAATTCTAGATATTAAATATATTTTTAAATAATATTAGTATTATTTTATTATTTTACAGTATAACTCCACATTATTTTCAACGAACGATTTGATAGAAACTTATTGTTTCATGTCGAGTATGCTATTAGAAAAAGTGTTACAATTAATATAAAATTAATATATTCTACATAAATACTAATAGATTTGAAACTGTATTATTATAAAAATACTTGGGATGCTACATCCTTACCCCTTTATTGAAATTTCAACCTCACAATTTTAATTTATTTTCAGTAACATCATTGGAAATACACCATCGGAAAAATACTCAATAAAATTAAGACTTTAAAAGAATGAATGAAAAGTACAAAGGTCACCTGAGATAACACATAATAAGATTCCTTGTTCGAAAAAAATTATATGGAAGAAAAACTAACCATCATATTCTTATGGAGAGTTATATAAAACATGATCAAGATATAGTTAATAATTAGAAAACCTTAACATTATGATTGGTTAAATAGTATATGATTTCGGCGAAGAAAATGTAAATGGAAAATGTTTTTATTAATTCCTTTTTTATAAATTTTGAGGAATTTATTAATGAGATTGAATAATAATATAATGAAATATACTTACTTGTCGAATAAAATTTAATTCATTAATAAATTTATACAAAAAAAATATTTCCTATAAATAATGAGTATTCAAGATGACTTGGACAGACCAAAAGAACTAGAATCAACTTCTAGATAATCACATAATACAAATAAGGTTAAATATCTATGAATCATATCTTGAAATGGTAAACATGAAACAAAATGGTTAAGAAGAGATTAGATAATTCCCCCAAAATAATAATCTTTTTTACGAAAAAAAGAGACTACTCTTATTCAACAATTTTCCAAATTATTACCCAAAGTCCAAAATATTTCATTCAACAAATTATTGTACACATAATTCCCCAAGAATATTTAAAACTAATATTGAAACCCAAAAATCAGAAGTATTTGATAACATAGTATTCCATGATAAATCATAATATTTATCTATAAATAACATCGACTACTCATAATGTCTCATTATGAAAATAAATTAACCTAATTAGATATTCTTCATGATTGGTTAATCATTTCCATATATAATCTAAATATCCATACTTCCATAATAAATACATAGTTTCATCCAAAATAAAAATTCAATCGTTACTCATCAAATGAAAACCCATTGTATTCTATTATCATTAAGCATATAGTGTTCTCAAGAGAGTAAACATCTTCCAAAATAACATTTAGCACTTAATCACCAAATAATTTTCCAATAATAAGGATATCCATTTTATAAGACAAATGTTCCCAAAATTAACTTATTCTTAATCTATAAAATCATTTAAGAAATATAATTCATAATAACCAAGGACTTCACATAGGCCAGTGGTAGGTGATGCTCCCTTGTCTTTCTTTGGTTGTGGGTTTGATTCCTGCATCCTTGCTGGACGTGATCTGTTGTCACCCATCCTGTGAGTTTTCCTTTTTCTAAAACCATATCATTCTTATAACATTATCAATAATAAAACAATGTCCCAAAAAATAATCATTACCTACTTAATCCTCAATGGTTATTTAATACCTTTCATTTTTCATCCCAATAACTTATAACTATTAATCACCTCAAAAAAAAGATAATAAAAACATAATTTTTATCAATTATTTCCACCCATGAAATGATAATTCATCCATTAATATCATTTTCACATAACAAACTACAAGGTTACACATCCTACAAAAGGTCTTCCAAATTAATCCCGTAATCAAAAGAGCATTGTTAAATTTAAACATTTTATACTCTGGTAATCTACATTGATTATTGATTCCCTAATATGTTGTCATATTAATCATTCAGTTTTCATCAAAATCCATTAACTATTCATTTCTGCCTTATTTCTGAATACATCATTCTGAAAGATCAAATATCCTCATTATTTATAAATATCAATCCAAATATGTTTCATTCATTATGTATAAGAAAATAAATCATACCTTGAATACAAATATCATGATCTTCCTGATGTTCCACTTATCTTTCATCGTGTTATCCTACATTCAAAACATAAACTTTCACTCCAGTTCTATAATTTCACTTTTCTATAGAGTTTAAAATGTTCAGATCATAAAATAATATTAAAAAGTTACCATGACCCTTAACTTTTTTTCTAAATGAGTAGGTGTTAGATAACTCAATCAGTTTCATGCTGGTGATTTGAATACTCAAGAAGCTATCAAAATCATTCGAACAATATTTTTCTATAATAGTGATGATCAAATATTTAAGGTGGGATGAGAAGGTTGTGAAATATAAATCTCCTTTAATCATGACAAATGTCCCTTAATCTACTGAAAATAATCCTAACATAAACATGTAATGAAATGTTAAAAAAATTAATCTTATAAAGGTTAAAGATAAAAAAACCATTTATATTACTCTAATCCATTAGCCTCTTTATATCTCCATTGTTAAATTTTTTTATCCGATCAACATATTTTACCATAACCCTCCAAAAAATTCTATATGATAACTACCCTCTTTGATATATTGGATCCATAACCTACAACAAGATAATATACCAACCTCTAATGATATCTAAACAGACCACTAATACCAACTACAAGGCCCCATTATTAAACATTACTTAATATTGAGATAAGTCGATAATTTGACATTAATTTATATTGATGATAATTTTAGGTTTATGGATTTAGATAATTAGGTCATAACTCATAAACGAAAACATAAATATTAAAAGCAGACACTTCTACTCACTATCCAATTATTTTCATAAAACAATAACTTCTTAAAAAGAAACATGGTTTGTTTCATCGTTAAAATGCATAAATTTTCTTTGATTTTATCTTTGACTACACTCATCTCTATGTTTTGTGACAAACATTCAGAAACATAGGATCAACCTAATGAAACACAGTAATGGATACATAAATAATGATAACTGTAAGCCTTGTGAAATCATGTAAACCCTATATACATTATATAAAATTAAAACTTTTCACCTTTAGGATGTAGCAAAAACACTTCACTGAATATATGCTCATTTCTAACCCATTTGTAACCAAAATATTACCCTAAATCCCATATAAAGAATCATATAACATATAAAGGTATCTATGGACATGGACATACTTAAATTGAATAACCATATAGTTGACTTCAACACATATCACTAAATAGAATAGCTATATAGCTGACTTCCATACCCAATTCATATGAGGTTATAATGTAACCACCTCTCCTTGTTTTATCACGAAACCAACCATATTTGGTTTATCATGTAACCAAACATATTTGGTTTATCACATACCCACCTATCAAATTTCCACGTACCATAATAATCATAACACATAAAAGATTGTAATTATCAACATTTCATTCATAAAATTATATTTACAATCACAAGAAATCATTTCATGATATTGAAATAGTCAATCCATTTCAAAAAAATTAAAATATTCAATAAAAAACATTTGAATCCAAGTGTCACATAACAATTTGAAATTTCATACATTTTAAAAAGTACATGTCCATATAAATTAATTCAAAAAAACCAATTTTTCAAACTTCGACATGAAATATAATGTTTTAGAAGATTATATCTCTAAAAAAAATAAAACTATGATTCAGATAAAGAGTCACATACCATATGATAAACGAATATAAATCACTAAGGAATAACATGAAATAAAACATTAAATATCATGATAATATACTAAGTCATGATATAACATTTCAAAAGGGTTTTATATACACCTTATAGGATAATAAAGGCACATAACATCTTGACTTCCCTCAAATAAAGGCTATTAAGATGAGGCCCCCTACAAATATCAAATAATTAGATTAAGGATAAATCAAAAAAATAATTTTGGGTGAAAAATATAAATACACAAAAAAAACTATATATTAAGTTTAAAAATTCATTGGAAATTCAAAAATAATCTTGTAAAAACCAAAATAATGGCATTGATTTTGAACTCAATGAATGGAGATTGATTTGCGATTTCTCTTTACTTGAGTCTGACTTGTCATTTACAACAATTATATTCCTGAATAATAAACATAGGTTAAATTATATTTGATTAAAAACCCTTTTAATGTTTATTATTTTTTTTAAATGAATTATTACCATGTTATAAAAACTACACTATTACTTTTTTTCATATAATATGTTTTGTCGATATTGGGTACTTGAGTCAAAAATTAACATGTTTCAGTGTAAATTGTTAATGTGTTTAAAAGGCCACCATCTCAAAAAAATTATTCATGATTTAATTATAATATATTTCAAGAATATATTTATTTATAATATTCCATAACATTTGGAGATAATAAATGAAATACAATGTTCATGGAGATGGTAGGTCATACGTACGCATGAACGCTGCTTTCAGTTCTTTGTCATATTTAAAGAATGAAATCTAAATGATACATGGGTATATTATAATTATATTATAATATATATGTCATATATGTTACATAATATAATTAAAACCATCCTTTATTCATTTAATGTATGGAATGAACGAGTCATATCACATTGAAGGGGTGGTAGTCCACACATTCTCAAAAGAAATTGTAGTATTTACAAATTATGGAAAGGATAAAAGTATATTATAAAAACATTTATAGATAAATTGATACAATATAATTATAATATATAGGATAAATAAATATATTTTTATCCTATTGGAAACCATGATAGTTGGTAATAGAAAATTGAACAATCATTATTTCGTGTGGCAGTAGTTTGTCGTACACCGAAACAATATATTTTATATCAATTAGATGGAGGTGTGTGTAATTGTATGTTTAAAAATTATCATAAAATAATAAATGTATATTGAGAATCCTATTGATGTTATAAAATAATGTAATAATTATAGGTTTGGGGGTTGTATGTGGAAAATTAATTGAAGGATCTTGAGAGAAGACATTACCACTAAATCGGGTAACTCTTTTTGATTTGAGCCAAAAGGATTATTTGAGTTAATTTATTACCAAGGTAAGGCTTATAGGAGTAATTTAGGGTTTTTAATATCTTATTTAATAATAATTTCAGTGATCCAAGGGGGTTTTGTTGTGAGAGTGAGTGGGTAGAGGTGGTGGCCTTATATTAGAGGGATGGGGGTAACTTTAGGGGTGTTTTATAATATTATTTTATTATAAATTTATTTTAGAATTATAATATTTAAAAAGTAATATATTTCTAGGATAAAAAGATTATGGGTATAAATACTCTCAACAAATAGGTTTTATATATGTTTACGACACAAAATTTTCCTTATCTTTTAGTTTTAACCCTTTGTTAAAAACAATATCTCTTACCATGTCTTCTTTTATTTTCAAAATATATGGTTACAATAGTTACTATTATATTACAAGTGAATCAAAAGTGGATAAATAATTTCATTTTTAACATTATATACGTTTTCTTCATCAAATCCAATATTTTTAAGACTAATATATAATTTAATAAAATAGTATTTGTTTTAAAAACTCATTTATGTCAATTTTGACACTATTTAGTAATTGGTTTTTTTTAAAGTCATAACATCTTGATTCATTCAAACTAAAGTAATTAAATCATCCTTAATATGTCAATTTCTTCTAAAAAATATTTCTATGACATAAAAATATTCAAATTACTTATATTTCAATATTTTTAATATCATTTATTTTAATATTTCACAAATAATGTAATCATTGTATCATCATTGTGTCGTAAATAAATTTATTTATATAATGTATAAAAATTATAAATAAAATACCATGATTAAGGGAATTTTTTATATTTATATTTAATATATATAATCAAACATACCATTTATATAAACCTTTATTAAAATTATTATTGTAAAATATACTTGTTTAAGTTATATTTCTCATTACTATAAATTAATTTTTATAACATGTCACTATCACATATATGTGTCTCCATGGGGTCTTAAAATATAACCATGGATAATAATGGTTGTCCATATCTCATTAAATTTGTTTATTACACGTGTTAGGGTAGTATTATATTATTAAAATATTATTTTTTACCCTTATTTACATGATTTACCAATTAACCATGGTAAATATAAATAATTACTGAAGTTACTATTCATAATAAACAAAAATAAAAGGTACCTATTTCCACATTTTGGACCATATTATTCAAAATAAGGAATCCATTATTCCAAATTTAAAACACCGAAATTTTAGTAATTAATTTAAAAATAATTCTTCTTGTCAAAATGAGAAAGTTGGGTTTTATGATGTAGAAACTATCAAAAGATTGACATGTGTTTATGACCAATTTCAATGTAAAATTACTTCCAATGTCCAAAATTAGATTAAATGACCAAAACCCCCAATTAATCTTTAAAACCAATTAAATGGTTTATATATCTATATAATCAAATTAGATGAAAATGTTATTCTGTAGTAAAATGCAGTATTCTCACTATTCATTAAACATGGGATTTTATCAGAAAAATATGAAAATTTCCACAAAAGTAAATTTTGATGTAATTATTCTAAATAATAGGTTTATTTTCTCAAATATTACATGTAAGAGTTACAAAAATTTAATTTAGAATGGGTTCTCCATCAAAATCCATTAAAACAATAGTTTAAAAATATTAGAATATTATATGCTTAAAATTGGATTAATTCTCATTTTAAGCCTCTAAGAGTTATTGGATAAATGTAAAAACATTTAGAAAAAAAATTTAATCATACTTTAGTTTATTATATTCATTATTTCCAATACAAAATCAATTTGTGAACAACCATTTAAAATAACAATAATATTATTGTATTATTTTTCATTATTACTCAACATTTTATGAAATGTATGTATTTGTAGAAACTAGTTGTTGGGTGTCATGTAAACTATCTGAAAAATCACCCCCTTTAACATATAATTAATATCATATTCATAAATGTTAATAGATATTAAAATTTATTATTCTATAAATACCCGGGATGTTACAGTGTGTGTGCTTGTGTGTATGTTTAATTAAAATTTATATTTGAAATGTTTCCCACATTAATGTCTAGAACCTCTATAACATGGGAAAAGAAAACCGTATTACTAAATTCATAAATTAAAAACTAAACCCAACTAGTTTAGATTGGAAATATTTTTATGATATACACCCATGAAGTTCATGTAAAATCTATAACTATGTAACTATTATGGGTTTCATTTAAATGAGATTAAAAATTTCATTTTTAGAGAATTGAATCCCTAAATGGGGAATGAATTCCCATATAATTTAACCAATGTTAGTATGTTGGGACATGTTTATGTCACCATACATATTTATTCAATGAAGCATAACCCCATTGGGGTATACACATGTTTTATGGTATGGTAACTGATGTGTCTCCAGTTGCTTATATATTGTTACAAATAAATGAGGTTTTAATATTAATTGACTCACCTTGTAAATTCATAAATGATATGTTATGTAATTTTGAGCCATTTTTATATGAGGTGTTAGTTAGTTAAAATAATAAATAAAAAATACAGTCTTTTAACCTCAATATATTTTAAAATTTAATTTTTTTTAAAATTGAACCATATTGTCAAAAGATTCTGGGTGGATTAAATGATTGGATGAAAATGAAATTTTGGGATATTCACCTATCTTTGTATAGAATCAATTAAATAATGGTATTAGTGTTGTTCAACATAAAAACTAGTACTTGAATTTTCTTATGAGCTACTTAAATTGATATAATCAATGGTCATCAGTCATATTATTTAAAATGATCCTTTGGATTTTTTATATTTGGAACCCTCGTATAGTTTTTAGGATTAAATTTTCTATGATTGCAAAAGTGAATGATTCCATTAGGATCATTTACCTTTATACATTTTATTTCATAAACCAATAGACTTTTTGGATAAAAATTATAATGTTTTGGGAATGAAACTAATTTACAAATTCAAATCCTTATGTTAAAATTATGGTTTATCCATATGGATGTTCCCTTGGAAAGGATAATCCAATAGATCCCCAACCCAAGTTTCAAAACATGGCATGTTATATCCATTAAAACAGTTTTATCTGGGTAGAGCACATGTTGATAAAACGTAAACCTATGTAGATGTATGGTTTTAAATATAATAAGACACAAAAGGGGTTATTGTAATAAATAGATATTTCATGGTTTCATTCCTTTATCCTTTAAATTAATGTTTTAACCTTTTATTGCACTTTCAACTATTTTGATTCTAATTAATAATCACGTCATGGTTTTCCAATAGTTGGATGGTGATGTTGTTACACCTTGGAAGATATATTTATAACCTAATAGGTTAATTTTTTCTTACCTGGTTCATTCAAACAAAATATGAGATAGTTTTTGAAGGTGGAGTGGAAGATGTGTAGATAATGCCTACAAATGGGTTTTTGTTATCATGATCTAGGTCTTAGAAAAATATAGAAAACCCTACATTCCCTCATATTACTTAGACCCTAGTAGGATAATGGATTTGTTTTGTTAAAGAAAAACTAATAGAAGTGTTTTGTATGGGAATATATTTTCCATTTTTGAGTAAAAATTGTTTTATACATAACTCATGACTAATGCATGGTAGCTTACTGAGTCTTTCAATTCAGGATTGGTGGTGCCTTTACTTTTGAAAATCACACTGGGTTATTGATCATCAATACTGGTCACAATGAGAGGAATTTTCTATTTCTACGATTATAGGAATAGCAATGGTTTTGTGGTTGATGAATCCTTTATGTAAAAATAGTTTAATGAAGGAAATAATTAAACAAATCATGGAACCATAAGATTCCCAATTTTGAATAGGAGTTCCATGGGAAAATGCAACTCAATGAAAAATGACGTGATTTGTAACACGATCATCTTGACATTTTCGAAGGACAACTCTATGAAGTGATAGTCTGGTCTCAAACTGGGCGGTATAGGATAGTACAAATTTTGTAAATGGTATTTTTTTTCACACTAGTTTTTCTTTCTGTATATTTATAATTGATTGTTGATGAGTAGACATGTGTGGGTCAAGGACCGATGGGTTTCAAGATAATTTCTATAGTCTTGGTAATCTATATATTTTGTTAAATTAAGGAATGTTCTTAGTGATTAAGTCTATTTTGAATTTACCAAGATTCATGAGATGTGTTACCCAATGAATGACAGTGAAATTTATTTTTGGGAGACATATTGTCATGTGTTGCTAAAGGAAAGATAAGCCAACCTGATATTTTCATGGATCCAATTGAGTGATAGAATCTATTTTTGTCTGTCTTTCTTTATTTATTACATTAACTATAGTATTCAATAAGATAATTTTCTAATGTATTGATACCAGTTTAAATAGATATTATTTATTGATAAAAGAACACATTTATATTATCCTCAATGATGAGTTTAATTACAATCCAAATTAATTGTATTATAAAATTTTTTGTTGGAGGGTGATGACCCTCTTTATGAATTTAATTAGTGTTCTTCATGGAACATAATCTTTGTAAGTTGTAATAATTCAATAGAGACATTTATGATAGCACTCGAGATGAGAGGGCTCTTATATTATCCATTGTAGCCTTAATAACTAGGAAAAGTATCTATTACTTAGTATATAATTTTTTAGAAAATTAAAAAAGTATGATCCAATATTGGGGGAAGGATTTATAATGCTCAATGAAACCACCTTATGTGATAAGGGTTATAAAATTGATAGACAGGTGGTGTTTTTATATTTGTTTCACGTATATTTCATTGATGAGTCATATCATGTATGAATGTATTCCTTGGTAAATTCTAGGTTGGGTAAAATTATGGATTTCAATGAAGTGAAAAGGATGGAATTATGATTGAGTAGATAATTTCAAACCATTGATGTTAAATTACAATATTTTTTTCTATAGTTATATAAAAAGTATGGTTTTTCATATGGTATGGTCAAGATATGGTAAAACACTATAATTGTGTAATCTTATTCAATGAGCATGATTGCAATGAAAAGGATACACCTTAGGATTATGTATTCTGATCATGGTTAAAAATGAGGTGTTGATTGTTGAAGATGATCATTTTCAATAATATTTAATCTTGGGGAATTCTGAATTGAGTTATCAATATTATTATATATGGTTAGTAAAGAATATTGTTTCTCATCCCTTCAGGATAAGAAGGTTTCAGGTTAAAGGAGGTTTATGCTTTATCAAGGATGATCAGTCATGCCTTTTTTTTCTTTTTAAATTATAATTTAACCACTTCAAGTTAATCGAAGACAAATATCAAAATCCCAATGTCTGATTAGGTTCCGTGAGTGGGGAATCATGCCAGAATTGTCATTGGGATGATAGTGTCATGTTTTAAAAGACATATTAAAGTGGTATAAGAACCAAGTCTCAAAATTGGCCACTGAAGGCTAAATCCAATGGTGGGGGAACACATATAATGGATGAGAAAAAATAGAATGATAGGGTCATGTAATAGGATATATGAGATAAATTGAGAATCTTTTTTATGTTATTATTTTATTATGAGAGTTTAATCACCATTAATGGATTAAGTACTTAATGTTCAATGTGACTCCAATAGTTTATCCGAGAATCTAGAATTGCAATGGGATCATTTGAAAAAACCTTCATGACATAGGTAGTTCTGGTGATGTTTTCTCTTTTATCCCTAGGTATTGTCAAGGATGATATGTTCTTTAATGGGGATATATTAGTGTCCACTTTTTAATTGGATTATAATTCTTTGAGGTTTCAAACTATTCAAATCGTTGATGGGGGAAATCATAAACTCATTATAATAATTTAAATCGGAGATTAGAAACACATAAAAGGGGTATTTAGATGTGATTTAAGGCCGAAGAGGTTGCATGGTGGTTTGTATGAGTTTTGGGAGTGTATGGACCCAAAAATATAACTTTTTATGAGAATAAGAAAGAGTTAATGGTTTTTTAAACCATAAAAGCCTCTAAGAGATATAAAACGGTCCTAAAAATGCGGTGGGAAATTTTGATCTACAATGAAAGGTTGGGTGTAAATTCATTTGGACGGATAGTAGAAAACTGTATAGGTGTGTGTGTTGGATGTGTATGGTATTCCAAACACAACACCAACCCCACATTGTTAGTTCCATGTAATCAATATCACCATATAGTTGTTTCATGCTTATCCCAAACCATGTAGATAAATAGTGAATTGTGTGGTTCTTGGTAATTGAGACATACACGGTTGGTGAATGGTTATCAAAACTATAAAGCATAACCATGATACTGATTTATAGGGGAAATCATTATGCATCTCCTACATTAAATGTGGTTTGTCTCATTGTTTCTCCACATAATCTATACAAACTATCCAATTCACACCCATTCCCTCTCTCTCATAATCAATAGTGTTTCTCCTCCATTCTTGGTATGAATTAATACCCATTTGATGCATTGGATGCCACTCAGTTATCCTAATGGTATTATTTCTTCTCTTTTATTTTTCTCTTTTCATACAGAATGCTATTTCCATGTGATCTCGTATTCCCTATTTTTCTGGACATTTTTTGATCCTTTTGATTTCTCTCATTATAGCTCGAATCGTGGCCCGATCATGGATGAGTTTATATTCCTAAGTATTAGTTTAGTGTATATGTATTTTCTATCAAGGTATCAAGTTTAATATAATATTTTCTTCTTTTTCACACTATACAATGTTTTAATCACCACTTGACCCTGAAATTAATTATATTAAATTCTTATAACATGGCCTTGAAACCTCTTTCATATTTGGAGTTCAATGACCTAAACCTAATACACATCTTATGTGAGTTCTATTATGTTATTTAAGTACCATACTTGATAATTAATTAGATTACCCCATGAGATGTGTCTGTTATATTCCATTATGATAAAATTTTAGTAAATTGTTCATTAAATAAAAAATAATTAAATATGGATGGTAGAGATTTGTCAATTGAAATTATTAACGGTTATTTATGTGAATCAATAGGAGAGATTAAATTGAAATTTTGAATGGGTAAAATGTATTACATGTCCCATATTATGTAATGATTTTTTATCTGTGTTATAAGTGTTTTTAATGGAATTAAAAATTGATCATACATAGCATTATGAATTAATTATGAATAAAAGGAATAAATATATAAAATATATTAAAAAAATTCAAACTATAAAACCATAGTTAATGTAATGAATTATATTGAATTGAATGGTTACTAAGATGACTGTTAAATATCATTAGTTAAATTGAATAAACTGTTATTATGGGTATGGAACCCTTTTCATGGTTTTTGTTATATTATGATCGCTGGGTATGGAAACATGGGCATGGAATGCCATGTATTATGATTAATGGGAATGGAACCATTGGCATGGAATCCATTACATTATGATTTATGGATATAGAACTGTAGGAATGACCTCCCTAATTGATATATGATCCCTATATGTGGAGGTGTTGGTACAAAACCAAGGATCCTAATTGGTTCATGTATATTTTTCTATGAAATTTTCATATATATGTATATAAATATTTAATTCCATGATCCAATATATTACCACCTAGGTTGAATAAACAATGATCATCCAAGGGACCTTGAGGAACCCAAGACGGAATCGTTTATATTTTAATTTATTGCACATCCATAATTTTTATATACACATACACTAATTAATTATATAATAAAGGACTTTATTTGTTTACTAGTCATTGGTAGTGGAATATGGATTATATCCCACTCCATGACCAGGACACCGTTTAGTAACTAGACTTTGATCATATTTTCATGCCAGGTATGTACTATTCTACAATGTTGTTTCCATTATGGTCTTGGTCTATTCATGGGTGATTGGGGGTAGCGTTTGATCATGTACTCAATAAGACCTTCAGAGTTGTGCCCATTATTTATTTATATCTTTTTCCAGATTAATAGAAAAATTTATTTTTACCTAATTTATATATTTAATACATGTTTTTATTTCATAGAATCTTCCTGAATGGAGTTTATTCAGCTTTGATCATGATATCAGTTTAAAATATACATCTTTTTTTTGTTATTTTATTTTACAATACTTTTGTATTATTTTTTCATACACAATTTTTATTTAATAATCTTGAGGGAGTGGTATCCCCATATTACCACCTTTATACCATCACTATTAAAAGGCAATGTTTAGAATATGTGGAGGTGTGATTGAGATCTAGTGGAAAGCTAGCTTTCACACTATTCTATGTGGGACTTGGGTTAGGGTGTTATATCCGTGAAGCAATGTGATTTGTTTTTAATTTCTTATTTATGTGGACTGTAATGATGATGGATTGGAAGAACATAAATTGTTTATATTACATAAAATATATTCCTTAAATTTTAATAATTATATACCCTTATTATGTTTTATTCATCTAAAAGTGGATACAGTTTTTATGAATATATATGAGACACCACCTCCAAGAATGGTGTAATTCATGTTTCATTCTATAATTATTATAGGCAATAATAAATATTTATAAAAAGAATATATATGGTATTTATTTCATTATTAAAATTTTGAAGATGATGAAACCTTGATCAGTGTATAATGATTTAAGTAGCTGAACAGAATGTTACATTCAATTCGAAATAGTTCCTACATGAAAAAGTGTTTTTGAAAAGTAATTGTATATTAAAATGTGAAAAAGTAGTAAAAGTAAAAAAAATATATGATTGTTTTGTTTCAAAATATATGTATGAAAAAACAATATTTATTATACAGGATTTTCCAACATTCATAAAGGAAATTAGACATAAGGTTAGGGTTTCCTCATCTCACATTTCTTTCTTTGACATTTATATCATATTCACCACTCTCCTTATTTATGTGTATTTTATTTTTACTCATTAATATTATCTATCATGAATCTATTTAACTTCATGTGATTTAACTAATTTTTTTGAATTTATTTCTTTTTTGGGGCCTATGATTCCGTAGATATCAAAGCGGTGTGGGTTTATATAACAATCTCACCTGTTTTTGGGATTGTTTATATATATTTCTCAACCAAAGGAATATTTTCCTTCCATTTACATGTTTTCTAAAAATGTCTTCAAAAATTATTATACTATATGGAAAATATTTTTAAAATTTATGTTCATTTATTTTTACTTTTAAATAATGGTTTAAAATGAATCTTTATGTTGTTTTCTAAATGAGGTACTTTCAAACTTTTAGTGAATGTGTAAAAGTAAGGTTTTTTACTTATATGACATGAATATAATTTCCTACCATTTTGACACCTCAATTATTTAATGATTCATTAATATTTTTAAAATGATATATTCAAAAAATGTATTTTAATTTAAAAATGAATGTTTGTTTTTATATAAGTGATCCCAAAAAAATAAAAAGATGTCATTTTCATCAGGAACATGTTAAATACATTTAGTGTAATTTCTATTAATAAATGAAAGAAACTGTTTATTTTAATTATTCACCGATGGGGAAATTTTCTAATTATAAAAACATTAAAAATATTCACTTACATTCTATCATTGGATATTACATTTCATTTAAATATTCATACTCCAAATATCATGTATATGATTATTTCTTAAGCCATGTAACATTTCAATATATAAAAAATTTCACTTTGACGGTATTCGCTTTATTGGGGAATTATTGATAAATCCATAATTTTTATTCAATATGGGATTTTATTGATAAGAAATATTTTTTATGAATTTAATCAATATATTAATATATTATGAATACATTGTACATGAAGTGATGGGTGGGGTCAATAACTATATATCCCCCCTATTTCCAAGTAGTTATCATGAGACAAACATTCTTATGATTTTCCCAAGGCCTTACCCATTTATATATATCAAAGAACAATGACTCATCAGTATTTTTAGATGTCTTGGAAAAGTCCTCGATTGTATGTTTCATATATCTGATATTATATATACCACAAATACTAATTCAATTATTGATGTTCAAGAGATTATAGGATTTTTTTTCTATGGATAATTTTCATGCTTTTTATACTATTTATATTGAAATATTTGATAATAATTTATTACTACCATATTATTTTGGCCATATTAATTCATTATAGCATCCATTGTATGCATGCCCTTATTGAGCATTAGATTTCACCCCTTTAATATATTTCATTTCCTGATCATTCTAGAGAGTGTATTATTTTTGATATGTAGTGTAATAAATAAGGGAATTATGGGGTTATAAATGTGGATTAAAGGTTGTGTTTCTGTTATCAAAATGTAATAATAAAATCATGTAAGAATTTTTTTTCAAAAATACCAATCTATTCGGTCTATTATGATGTGATCACTTATTTCAATCACCAATTTGACAAAGAAACAAATTACTTTTGGCTACTAGGGTCAATGTCTTAACCTATACCTTATTGTTTATTAAATTATATATTTACTAGATAGTGTGTGTCTATTTATAGTGGTTATTATTGTTATTTATAATTCTTAATAAACATAAAATTTTTTAAAAATAAATTATTGATAATAGGGAATACTAATAATATATTTTTTATTACCATTTCTTAAAATGCTAAATATAATTTAGCAGTTCATGCAAATTGTTTTTAATATTTTTTATTTATATTTTAAAATTTATATATTATATATCACAAAACAATTTTTACTTAAAAAATTTATATGATCAATCCAAAATGAGAAAATAATTTAACAAAAGATGATTGACTAAATTTATTGTTGTTCTTCATGGAAACTAATTGAATAAAAGAAGTTATACTTAATGATTTATTATTGCAAAATACTATCATTTAATATTTTTCATTATTATGATTTGTTTATGAAAATTAGTGTTTTTAATAAAACAAGTAATATAAGGTAGTAAATTTACTATTTTTTTTATTTAAATAATCTATTTTGGATGAGTATGGCCATTCTTGTTTGTGTGAGGCTTAAATTTCTTGAAAATATGGACTTAGTTTCCATGAATTTTGTCTTGAAACTAACAGTCTACGTTTTAGGCATTATCTAGGATGGTAGAGGTTTATTTTTTTTATTTTAATCATTTATGGTTTCATTATTTTTTATAAATGGAACTAATTTTCTCGAGTTTATTTTAATAACTTTTGTATGTGATGGCTTGATATATGCAATGGTGTCAGGACTGACACTAGAGAGATCAGAATGAATTGAGATTTGGTATTTATCGTCATTATAAATATGATATTGTACTTAGTGGTTTTATTAATGAATGATTAATTTTTTATCTACTTGTTTTAGTTATTTAATTCATTTCAAGTGTGTATTTTTTTGGTATCATATGATAATTCATACAGAATTTGAGAATTATGAAATAAAAAATGGATTGATAAAATAATATGAATATTTCTTTATTTTGATATATGATGATGACATATATGAACATGAATAAATTAAATCATGAAGGATTAAATTTAAATGGAATGAAATTATTATTTATTTCCAAATTATTAAATGTATTGGTTAATGAAGATCCTTGTTGTCTGTGTGAGTAGTGCATTAGTAGTATAGTTATAGAGATAGTGGATGGGATTTAATATGGGATGTTAGATATATCTTAGGTCTATGGAATTCAATCTTCACTTTTATGGTTGTGTGTTACCTATATTATTATGTCCTATGATTTATTACACTCCACCATAGGAGTGGTTTTGGGTGGTTGACACCTATATTGTTCTTGGTTTTCAAATAAATTCCCTAAATCTAGATTCAAATAAAAATGATGGTTGACTTCTTCCCAACATCAACCTCTCCTTTGGAAAGGGGTTATACATTTACCATCCCTATATGTGGTGGATTTCTATTATTGGTTATGGACTTGTACCTGTTGTGGTGACTCTCAATTAAGATGTTATTATATATGTGGGTTGTCACAGCTTGGGGATATATCATATACATGAAAATCAAAAAACAATTGGGGGTTATTATTCTAATACTCATGAATCTTATTTAACATCTTTGGTATAGTGTGACACCCTGAGATATTTAAATTATAACACTATATTAAATAACTTATTTTACACGCAACAACATGAATAGAAGAAAATATAATTACCAAAGAATTTATTATATATATTTTTTAAATAATAAATAAAATATATTTAATATAATTAATATCAAAAAACTAATGATTTTACATTGTGTAACAAAAATAAATGAGTTTCATTGAAATATTCTGTTACACACAAGGATGAGTTTTTTTTTTGGAAAATACAATTTTTTATTATTATTATTATTTAATATCACAATTTTCCACAAGATGCTGGAGTGGAGGGAGATAATAGGATTCAATAAAATATAAAAATACATATTTTACATAGTTTTATTAGATATCTATTGATATAAATAAAATATTAATCATTTAATAGGAACGTAATGTTTTCTGAAAAAATGACACATTTTCTAAATGGTTGTTTAGTCTCCCGTTTTGCACATATTTTAAATTTTAATTTCTAAATAATTTAGAAATATTATTTGATAAAATATACATAATTAATTATAAATAATCTAAAAATAATATTTGGGATAATATTTTAAATTTTTATGAATTTTTTTTAATTGTTAAAAATACAAAATTTTAATTGAAATAATTCTTATCATTTATATAATTTATAAAGTAAAAATATATTATAACTATGTTTTAAAGTAAAATTTGTTAAATGATAAATCAATTATCTTAATTCATTCTATTTTATTCATTTTCATATTTAATATTTATTAAATGTCATTTTAAACATTTTCATGTTTTCTCCTTAAAAAATATATATTCTCGTCGCTTATGTGGGATTAATTTTAAAAAAAATTAGACTTCTATGAATTTAAGTTAAAAATGGGGTTTCTTATTTTGAATAATAATTATTTATAATTTCTAAAAAGGCTATCATAATTCTAAAACTAAATAAATAATTGAAATAGTGAAAATTAATTATCCTAGTTATGGTAAAAATGAATTTACTGATTCTTAAACTAAGAATATAAGTGTTAAAAATGATAAACCGAATATTCCAAAACATATTGGCTTACCATATTTCTAATTAATATCTTCTAGGTTTGATAATGGACCATATTTTAATGTTTAGGTATTCTAAAAAAATGGGAATGAATGAATCTCCGAAAAATATTACAATTGGGTCACCCGCCTCACTTTTAAATGTCCCCCCTCTCATCTCTTCTTAATACCTTAAAAATTATTTGGATTGTCCAAGACTAAACCTAATCACTTCCCAAATTATGTACCCTCATACAAAAATCATTATTTTGAGACTAAAACTATCCTATGAATGATTTAGTGCAAAACATGGGATGATACCTAAAGAAGAGAAAATATTGACTACTCAAAACCGGTTCTTTAACGACAAAGTATAATTGATTCACCAATGACTGAAAATATATGATAATGTTATCGATCATAAAATCATACCTTTATCAGTGCAAAAAAACATTATCATAAATTTTTTTTTTTCATGGCTAAAAACACAAATAAATGAACCTTTTAATGATTATGTTTTATGTTGATAAAGGTTTACATTATCATCAGCTTTTTAGGGATCATAAATGGTTCTATTAAAATTTATATTTTAACTTGGATAATGTATTATTTAAATGAAAAAAATTATAATGTTACCCTTTATCAGTTCTAGAAACGCATTGTTAAAAAATTTGAAAAAAAAATTAATGTTTACACACACTTTCATCACCCCTATCCCTATGCTTATATCCCCACATTCTTAGTACTTTAAAATACCCAACTACAATCACTTCCATTTACATAGCACTATAAGTCTCCACCAAATACTTGTGTGTCCTTAGATTTGTCCACATGACTTCCCTTGTGCGACTAAATTATCTTTACCATTCTGCGAAGCATGTTTTGTTTCTGTTTTATTATATTTAAATTTACTTTTATATATGTATATATGTTTTATATATATATAATTATATTTATTTAAATATATTATATATTCATATTAACTTATTAATATTATAATATAAATATATATGTAATTACTCATATTTTCATGTGTTTTTTAGGATATTTTATGGATTATTTTCCAAACCATGCACGAAGACGACATGTGATTCTGAGGCCCAATGATCCTGTAATAAATGATTGAAATATATTATCAACTTTAAATATCACATTCATGAAGTTTAGTTAAAAAATAATTTTACTTCTAAACTAGTTCTAGAATCAGAAATTAGAGACAACTATTGAGTTTAGAAAATGTTGTTTTCCATAAAATGACATAACCTTAGTCGGCGTGGGTAGTTTGGGGAAAATTATTTTCTAGTGTGAAATAAAAAAAATATTTTATTAAGTTATTTTATTTTTTTATTTTATTCAAAAACATAATAAAATATTTATATAAAAACATATATCAAATTTTTAGGGTTTTCCAGATAACCCTAAAAATCGTTGGAGATCCATTAGAGGGCGTGGGATGAGATTCTATGAGAGAACAATGGCCAGATTGAGGATAACGACCAGAACAAGACATAATGGAGTGATCTTACCAATGAAAATTTCACTACATTTTTCTTGATCATCAATCGATATGAGTCGAGGTAAGGAATTTTTAATTTTTATTTTCTTCCCCATTCCAAATATCTATGATAAATGTGAATTGATTAACTAACAGATTGATTTGAGGATCATGTGTATTGAGGTATGGGATTTATTAGTGGGATTTTCATTGGTAGAATTATTTTTGATGGATGATTCATTGATATTAGTTATAAAGTTATGGAAATAGGGTTGACACAATCATCTATCAAGGTCTGTTCCTCTTTATTATTCTTTCTTTCCTTTAACCCTCAATTATGAATTCATTTTGGGAATTATTCATTTGACATGTGCTTTAACCTATACATATAGAATCAATCCTTGAACCCCCATTTTTTGGTGAAATGTTTTGAAATTGATGATCTATGGAAAATATGATGTGATGATGGTTTGATGATTGAAGAGGTGTGAAATCAGATGGTTTTGGATACCCCAATTCATGTTCTTCAACATGTAATGATTGCATGCATAAAAATATGTTTTTTAAATATATCAAAGGGAGAGAAGTTATTCATAAGTGATTGAATGACTCTTTGTGAAGTGATACCCATTCATCTAGTAAGGATATCACAAAAATGTTGTCTATAGCATTATAGAAATCACGTGGAACCAGATATGAAATTCTAGAAAATTATGCACTACAGTACATGTAATATGGAGCCACATGTCATGTGAGATGCCCTATGTAGAATATTTTTTCTGGGAGGATGGTAAGGTTCATATGTCAAATGACTATGTAACACAGTGTGTGACCTCCCTCTCGTAACTTGATGAGTACCTTGAAGGGTACACAGATATAGGTTCAAGTACACGTGATAGAGCATGTCATGTACTCCCCTATATGGACACAGATTGGACCAGAGTACACATTATATGTTGTGTAATAGTACATGGGAACATGCACATATGAAAAAATATGTATACTAGAACATGGTCATAATACACAATCATCCTACATGTCATGTACTTCTACACTAACATGAGCAAGAGACACATGCCATTTTCATGGAAATAACTTGGGTCAAGGGTCCATGTGTGTGCCCCTACTACACATCGTGAAATTTATTAGGAATTACATTGATCAAATTTCATCCATATATTGTATAATTTTATTTAGGGCACATTTCCATTATCCTTTTCTTTGGGGTTAATATTGAAACATCTTGTACACCAAAAACTGTGATCCCTTAAGCATGACTTATTAGATATAGTCATTCAAATCAATCCAACTAGACCAGGGTGAGATCCTCTATTCATCTTCATGCCCTATGGGGAGTTTTATTGTATCACAGTGACTAAAAATTTTTATATTCAAAACCTAGTCATAGCCAGTTAATCCATATTGATTTGTTGGTATCAATCTGTGGAATTAGGAGTGATCTTCATCAATGTATCGTATCCCTATAGACCATCAATGTGTACCTATACTGGTGAGACCCGACAAACATTACATCTCAAATAGGTGTCATCAGTGATATTAGGAACAATAGTGTGTTATTCCGGATGAGTGCTAAGTTGAATATTCAATCCTGAATCCTAGTATGGCATACTCTGGTTGTGACTTTCCTTTAGAAAATGCTTCATTATTGAGTATATCTATATATTCTTGTCATATGTTTTATAGACATATACTAGTGTAGAGAAAAATGCATCTCAATTTTTTATACCTTATGCTTTAATGGTGTATTACTATTTATTTTCAAACTCATCCATGTACAAAACATTCCTGAACATGTTGTGTCTTGTGCATATTATCAACATCTTGACAACATCCTAGAATGATAAGAACCTGATGGTTCTTAGTAAGACCGGACATACCAAGGTGTGTTCCTAAGGATTTTTTGCAGCAGTACCCATTATATAATTTTATGTGGTACTTATGTTTCTAAAGATTTTTAGTGGTATTTTATTTTCATTTATTTATATTTAATTACATCATTTCGTACTTTATGTATTGGATCTATATGCATGCATGCATGGTCGTTCAATTGTTTTTACATTTCATCATATTATAGCCTTTTCAATTTTTTTAATGTATATAGGTACATAGTATATGGCCCATCATGTTAGTGATATGCCTACTAAACACTATTATTATGCCCCTTTCTTATTAGAGGAGGACTTCATGAGTCGCAGCCAAAGCCCCTCTAAGACGGGTTGTAACAGTATGGTATCAGAACAGTCAGATCTACTTTATGAGAAGAGTATATGTGATTTCTCTAGGGAAACAATGTTAATTGATTTAGTCTCATGTTTATGGATTTAGACTCCAGTTTTGGTGTGGTGGCCAAAGTATCCATAAACCATGACATTGATCTCATAGTTCACAACTCAGTACATGACAACACTGGTCCTAGTGAAATAATGGTACATGAATCATATATGAATGAGTTTTGGTTTCCATGTCCTTTTTAAGTCATCTCTATAGATATACTCGTTGACTATGGTATATCTTTATTTATTTATGAAATCATATAAAATTAATTCCAAATATGATACATCATCATGATAATGATACCCTCAGTGATGAGGTGTGGATATAGGGACTAGTTTTTGAAATTTCACCTCATGGTGGTTACCGGCTATACGACCACATAGAGAGAAGCACATGGTACCTATAGTACTAGAGGATAAGATGCAGAGGATGAGTGCATGTGATGAGTTTTAGTAGAAAATACCACTCAGGATCCAAGGTGGTACCAACCCATATGGGGTTAAGGACTGGTTTAAGGATGTCACAAAAGTTTTCTATCAAGTCAAGACACTATTATAGCATTAGGTATTCCTGGTGGTGAGCCATACTCATGACTCAACATGGTGATGGTGGGGTAAGTGACATAGTATTATGATTCGGAGACTCTTGCATGGAATGGTTTTGAGGGCCTTTTTTATGAAAAATTTTCTCTATCTACTATAAGGGTTATACATATCCATGGTCTTATGTGGATCCACCAAGGAAGCATGATGGTATTTGAGTATTCATTGAGTATTACCAACCTCTCTGGGTACTTGATGTATATGGTTCAAGAACAGTTCTTCAGGGATCAGACCGTTGTGTTCGGTCTATGTGGATACATCTGGGCCAATGTTATCCCTCTATTGATTATTAATTATAATAGGGATCTAGAGTGATATTTGGTGTTTGAGAGTTTCATGGATGTGTAGATATGAAAACAGTTTTCAAAAATGGGAATACATAACAAGATTCCATACTATACGGGATCTGACCTCACTCTATGGGGACCTGGACATGGAAGAAGTTTTAAGACAATCTATTATGATAGAGGATATGCATTTCAGGGCTCATAGGGTTGGTCCTGTGAGACGAGGGAGAGGTAGTGCAACTGAATTATTGTAAAGGAAACCCTTGAAAGATATATTTCAATATGTATTACTATTAACTGATAGACTGTATATGGTATGATGAGGTTGAGTGAGTGGTATGAACCATCTTGTTTACAGGGCTGCAGACAAGGTAGATGAGTTAGGAGAGAAGCACGAGGTGGTCGGCCCTTTGAAATGTTACCACCACCAACCTTAGATGGTCCATTCCAGGCTGAGGGATCATGAGGATAGTGTTGGGTAAAGATGTAGGAAGTTTAAAATTATGACCCAGAAGCTTTGGGAATAATTTGAGGTATGATATGTGCTTTTTATACCTTATCTATAGTACATTAAGACACTGGTTCTAGTCGATTATTTATTTCCACATACTTTTCATGAGACTTTTAGATTCTATTTGATCCATTAGATCTGCCCATATGTGTGGAGACTACAACTAGAGAATACTCAGTTATCACACTCCTAGGAAAACAGGGTTAACTAAATCATGGAGGAAAGAGTTTCTGTTGGGATCTATTTTTTGTAAAAATATTTCCATAAGATATTATTATAGGTATGGAATGGTTATCCACAGTACATGAACATATTGAATATTTCATCTAGAGGCTTCAGTGTGTCTATAGTTATGGAAACATGTTCTCATTTTTTTTTATTGAAATGGAATCCCATACAGGAAAGGATTGATACAAGCATTGGAGGGTACATCATATTACTCACCAGTTTTCTAGCCTACCCCATGGTGTCGTAGATGTTTTTAGTTCCTTTTTTTATTGTGGTGGAGAAGTATGTGTAAATATACATTGAGTATGTTCAATTTTTACCTCCCTGCTATGAGATAGACTCATACAATGATCTATATCATAGAAAATAAACTATATTCATGACATAATATCAAATGGATACCATATATATTCGTTAGATACAGGTAAAGTTGGAGTACATCCAGTATAAGGGATTTGTTTAACCCTTTGTTTCACCCCAGATAGCCCTGGATTAGTTTTCCAAGAAGGCAGACGGGAGGTTGAGATTATTTATGGGCACCCTACACATGATCAAAGTGACGATGAAGATAATGTATCCACAATTGAGAATCAATTACCTCTTGGATAATTTGTGAGGAACAAGACGGTTCACGAAGGTTGACCTCAGTTCAGGCTATCACCACCTGTTAGTACGAGATGGGGATATAACAAATATAGAATTCTGATTCTTCTACAATAACTATGAGTACATGGTGATGAAATTTTTCTTGAATAATTCCATATTAGTGTTCCTGGGACTTAGGAACCTGATTAGTCAACCTGTCTTGGATCAGTTCATGTTAGTCTTCATTGATGATATCCTTTTTATACATAAAATCAAAGGAGGATCACACGAGACACTCAGAGATGGTTCTAAACATACACCGACATAAAAAAATTACAAAATTATCATGAAGTGATAGTTATGGATCATGTAGGTACACATTATGGTACATATTCTCTCAGATGATGGAGTGGCAGTAAACCCAAACTAGGTCGAAAAAGTGTTAGCGGGGGATCCACCTAAGAGCTTGAAAGAGTTGTGGAGTTTCCTTCGGTTGGTAGGATAATATCGGAGATTAGAACCTTATTTTTCTATAATATTAGCACCCATGACATCATTGATCCAAAATGGTCAGACATTCACATGGACACAATGGTGGAAACATGTTTATTAGTAGTTGATCTAGAGTTTGATGGGCACCCCCAACTTAAAATTTCTATAGGATGGTGTTGAGTACAAAATGTATTGTGATTCATCAATAACAAGGATTGTTTTTTCTGATGTAGATGTAAGGTGTTCTTTCTTATAGATCACATCTATTGAGACCACCTGAGATGAATTACATGGCCCACAGTCTTGAGTTGTCAGTAGTATTCTTCGTACTATATATTTGGCACCAATACCAGATGGGTGGGTAGTTAATAATCTATTATAATGAAAAGAGTCTCAGGAATATCTTCTCTTATAAGGATCATACCATATGATAGTATAGATATAAATATTTTATCAATAGTTGTGAATATGAAATTTTATATACTCATGTGAAGGGGAATGTGGTAATAGATGCAATCAAAAATAGATATTGTTCGCTATTGATGTATAAGGCATCAGTGAATTTAGCATCATTGTAGTTATCATTTGTGGATGGATATAGGTCATTTTACCTCTAATTGATGGATTTCACCCCACCGCTCATGTAGCAAGTTAGACAGTCATAACATAAGGATATTGACTGTGAGACCCTACATAATCAGATATCCACTATTTATTCCCTTTTTAATTTTTCTTGAGGTGGGTAGCACGTCATTCCTTTCAGATGCTGAAAAATGGTTCCAGTTATGTTGTGGGAGGTGGTTTTAAGAGATTTTCATACATCTTCTTTGGTTGTACAACTAGGTGTTGAAAATATTTACCATGTCCTCTGACATCCGTTTTGGTGGCCATAGATGAATAAAATAGTTTTAATGTTTGTCATTAAATGTCTTACCTATCAGAAAGATAATGTTGATCAGAAAGTTATAGTAGTGCCAGATCAACCCATAGACCTTATATAGTGTAAGTGTAATGAGTTATCCATGTAAATCATGAAAGTCTTATCATGTACTTCCAGGACACCCGATGTCATCTGGGTGATCTTAGAATGACAAACCCGTTTGGCCCACCCCTTATATATTTGAGAGAATTTTTTTTAGATTTCTCATGATACCTCTATGTACATAAAAATTTCTTACCCCAGGGTGTTCAATCAATGATAATTTATTTCCATGATTCTCACTTCACATCCTAGTTGTGGAAGGGATTACATAAGGCTTTTTGGACTCAATTACTCTAGAACATAGCATTTCACCGCAAACTGATAGCCAAATATAGAGGAACACTATGGTTCGTAAGGATAGGTTTGGGGATTCCATGTTGGAAATTATACAAAGAAGAGAGGATCATCTACCACTGGTGATGTTTTCTTACAACACTAGAAACTATTCCATCATCAATATCTAACCATTCGAGGCTTTGAACGGGAGACCCTTAGGTCATCACTTTGCTATCTAGCCCCTATAGAGTGAGAACTCATGGTCCTAGAGTTGGTATTATCTACTAGAGAGAAGATAAAGATCATCCAAGAGAAGCTAAAAACTACGTAGATCCATCAAGTTTTTATTTGAATAAATAATGGAGGACTTTTACATTCGAGGAAAGAGACCATGTGTTCTTATAGTCTCTCCTTGATATGGATTATGGATATTTATCCCTGGTTTCATTTTATCTTTGATATTAATTGGCCCTTTCTAGATAATATATTGGGTTGGTGAGCTGGTTTACGACATTAAAATTCATCCATAGTTAGATGAGGTACATGACATCTTCTACGAGTCAAAGATAAGGAGGTATGTGCATAACCCATGGCTCATTATCTAATTGGGTGAGATAGACATTGAATATGGCGATTCCTTTTATTAATTACTAATAGTGATTGAGGATCTACATGATATGATCCTCTAGGGTTGAGTGATTCTTTTATTGCATGTCTGGTGGAAGCATGGGAATATTCAAAATAGGCCATGAATATGGGAGGCTCTGATTCATCCTCAAAACCCATATCTCATTATATATCCCTTATTTTGGATTTTTGAGGATGTAAATCCCAAAGTTGATGGGAATGTAATTACATAAAATTTCCATTTATTTCATTTTTGATATTGAATATAGTATTTTTGAGACCATCAACTAAGATAAAATATGAATCTAAGGCTTGTTGTTCTTAGAAAAAATGTTTTAAATATATTAAACTTTTTAAATATAATGTGAACATATTTTTTCAAAAAAAGTGGATTAATTTATAAAACATTCCCATATCATAAATTTGTGTTCACCATTGAGTTATTAATATGAGGTTCATCATAGGCGTGACTTAACCATAATCAATATCATTCATTTTATGAAAAGCACCATAGGCATAAAATAAATATAATAATTTATTAAATTATGTTATTTCATTGACATAGTGACATAACACTTTCTTTAAATACATGATTATGGATAATTTTCTAAGTAACCTAAATAATTGTAAATATAATTAAAGATCCATCTGAGTGTGTGGTATGATATTCTAATGGAATACGATGACCAAATCAATGATAGAAGATCAGAAAGGGACATAATGGAATGATATTACCATCAAAAATGACTATACATTATTCTTTCTCATTGATAGATTTGAGTCAAGGTAGGGAATTTTTTTGGATTTCATTCCATGTTCTGTATTTCTATGATGAACTTGAATCAATCTACTAATGGATTGATTCACGATTATTGCGTATTATGTGATTTTTTTATGATGGGGATTTTTATCATGGGAATTCATTTTAATTATTGATTCGTTGATTTTCATTCTGAGGAAAATGTGTCGGGATCTAAACTAAAATCTATCAATGTCTTTTCTTCTTGATTTTTTATTATTATTTTCTCCCCTGATTATTTGTTGATCGTGAATGTTTTTCATTTGCAATGCTTTTTGATGTGTACCAACAAAATCAATCATTTTAAATCCACTTCTTGGAACAATGATTCCAAATTTTCGATTCATGCTCATCAGGATGTGAATGTTGTGTCATGATTGATGAGGCCAAAAATTTGATGGTTTTGGATAAATTATTATTTTTTCTTCAATTAATAATGAATAAAAAGGCATAAATACTTTTTTAAAGGACCATAGGGCCGAAAGTCGTTGATCGACGATGAAGAGACTCATCAAGATGTGAAAAGAGATTTTATAAGAATGTAGCAGCTAGAAAAGTGGCCAGTGCACTGTATAAGATGCACAGAACTTGACCTATAATTCTAAAAAAATCACACTACATGAAGTGTAATTCAAAGCCACATGTAGTATTCCCCCTACGAAAAGTATGGTATCAGTATAAAGAAAAGAATAACAAGACATGTGAGCGTATCACAAGGCATGTAACCTTCCCTAATAACATGGCATGTAACTTGGAGGGTACATGGGAACAGGATGGAGTAAATAATTTGGGGATGTTATATACTCCCCTATATAGACATGGACTGGACCAATGTGCATGGGATACGTCATGTACTGGTATGCAGGCACATGTACCTTGGGTAAATCAATGTACTAGAATTTGTTTAGAAAAAATGGGCAGCTTTCACGTCATTTAATTATACATGTACATGGGTAGTAGACATAGTCCTTTTATATTGGAAGGTACCAAGGTCATGGTACATGGCCTGTGAACCAACTATACACTATATAATTTATTATACATGGATTATCTACCTTTTCCCATATTGCATATACATGTTTCGTTAGGATTTTTTCCCTTTTCCTTTTCAAGAGTGTTAGTATAGAATCATCTAGTACTCCTAGTACTACGATCCCTTCAGTGTTACATTTGGATAGAGTCATTAGAATCACTATGAGAGGTCTGAAGTGAGATCCTCAATTAATCATTGGGCCCTATGTGTTGTTAATGGAATCATCGTGAACAACACTACGTGGGTACTGATCCTATAATTAGGGTATTAATCTATATTTAGTTATTGGTATCACACAATGGCCTCAGGAGTGTTCCATTTCCATATCATTTCTCCCCAAACCTTCATAATGTACTTTGAATGGAGAGTCTCGATGATCATTGCCTCTTAGATAGATTCCATCAGTGCTATCAGACTTAATAGTTTTTTCTTCATTGCAAGATATATATGTAATCGTTGAGATACAATCTTAGGATGGAATATTACAGTTATGAATTACCTTTAAAATATGTTTCTTTGTTGAGTATATCTGAATATTATTTTTATATGTTTTTTAGACATAAACCAAGTATCCTTTGTGTTTTTGGGGTGTCTTATTTAGTATTTGTATACTCACCCATGTATAGGCCTTTTCCCTCATGTGTCAATACATATGAAAATATTCTACCTTTTGATGGAATCATAGACAAAATATGACCATATGGTGCTCAGAGAGACCAAACAATCCGAGGTATGTTACTTTGGATTTTTGACAGTAGTCCCTAGTACTTACAATCATATTGTACTTGGGTTTTACGCTCTGTAGTGGGATTGTATTTGGACATATTTAATTTCTCTTACGTCTTGTCATAATCATGTAGTGAGATTTAGATATATACCTACATGGTTGTTTAGTTTTGTATAAATTTCAGCTTTATATGGGCTTGGATATGTGTGTGTATACATGCACTTATTCTAAGGCCTCCCGTGTTGGTGATATGCTTACTCAGTGGTAGTCTCCAGCCCCTAGATTATTGTATTTGGGCTTGAGAAGACATGAAACTAGCCCCTCTATAATGTATTTTCATTATATATGTTTAGTAACACACAATCATATGTATATTTAATCATTATATAAGAATAATAATGAATATTTATAATTTAATTAAAATCTCCAATTTTTTTCTTTAATGATAACGAATAATAAATATTGTTTTTTGATTTTATTTATATATTACTAAAAATAAATTTATATTTAAATATGTTGATATATATATTTAATCAATTGATTTATTATATGTATATAAAGTAATTATTCATATATCTAATTATAAATAAAATTTATATGTGAAAAATAATATAATAGGAAAATAATTATAAGTATATCAATGTATACCATAGGAATAATTTTAGTCCCCACACGAAAAAGACTGTAATACCCTCTTAACAATGTTCAAATTCTATCGAATGTCAAAAAAATTGGGATACCCCAACTTAAAACTCAATTATGGGGGCCTTTTGAGACCTGTTAGTCTTGAAAATTGTTACCAAGAGTTCAATGGGTCACTATAGAATATATCTCATCAAATGATTTGATTAGATATGTTGTTGTGCCCAAATGGACCCCCAAGATCAATTTTTCGAACTATTTGATGTTCAAGTTCTGTTATCTAATTATCATTGATAGTTCATTGATTCATTTAATTTTTATAACATACTACTATTATTACATTTTTATTACGTGAAAAAAAATTCTGTATTATTAATTAATTATATTTTTTTAATTAATTTATAATCCATTTTCACCCAAAATCATATATATTTATTGTAATTTCCTATTTATCCTTATCTAAAACAAATTTAAAATTGTATATAATTTATTTTTATCAATATAAATGTATTTATAAAATATATATTATTTTAAATCAATTAATTTTTTTTTGAAATATCTCATTTATTAGTTCTTTTTTTCTAGTGCTTGTAAAAACCACCATTTATCAGTATTTTTTATAACACTGATAAATGACCCCCATTTTTTGGGAATTTTTTAATATAATCCTAATAGTTCTCCCCCTTGTCAGTTTTTTTTGACTGTTGATAATGTAGGGATTTATCCGTTATTTTTTTAGCGCTAATAATGACCCCCCATTTATCAGTGCTTTTTTAGCACTAATAAAGGACATCATTCTCAATGCCATTTCAACAGATGATAACGGTGGAATTTATTAGTGATTTTTCTGATCATTGATAAATTATAGAACTATTAAAGGATGAATTTTTCGTAGTGGTTCTTCAATGATCATCTTTATTTTATTTATTACTCAACCAACATAAATTATTATTAAGAAATCCTTATAAAATAACTTTTATATATTCCATTTACTTGTATGTTATATTAATTTCATTACCTACACCCGTATTGACATCCGTCAAATGTGTTACAAATTCAACATTCATGTGTACGATGATCAACCACCTCCAAAACATTTGTCATTCATTCTTATATTACCACCATTCACGGATGGGTATGATGATGGATCTACATTATATATATATATATGATATTTATGACATTTATGACATATTTATTCCTCTAGATTCATTATATCATATATATACATATATTTATATTTATTCACATCCCATTTCATAGGGGATATGATAATGTCTCTCTTGTTTATTATGTTCTATCATCTGACGAAGCGATGTGATTTTTCAATCATTAATACTTCACATAGAATGCAATAAGATTAATATTAGTAAATATAAATGACATAAATGACAAAATTATGTTACTCAGGACATATTTATCATTCTGGAACGATATAATATATCATTTCCTTTCAAACCCTTTCACTTATATAAGTATGATAACATCGTTTGTGTACATTTGGACTACTGCCTTCATGAAGGGATGTGACTCTATTTTCATAAACACAACACATGGATGATATATATAAATGTATAATATGGTATAGATTATATTTTTATCATTATATAAATATCATATTTTACATACCTACATTCCATAATGATCATTAGAAAATGAAATCGTTACCCACAGTACCTACGTCCTACAATCTCCATGATTGTAATGTAATTCGTTTTTCATAACCTTATTTCATGATTTGTTTTCAAATTAAAATTGATTTAAAAATATTATAATTATATCAGTATTATAATTCTAAAGATTATAAAACTATATAATATGTGAACGAACAGTATCATTAAGGACAAAACCCACATAAGAATACAAGGAAACTAACACCCAAAATAGTGAAAATAATGAACGATGATTCTAATGTATGTAAATAACATGGTCAAAATAAATATGATGTATGCTAAATGAAGTTAAATAAAAATGAAGCATCAGGTCAGGGATATATGAACACAATTTCATTTCATTGGGTTATACTCATACATTATTCATTTTTCCATTTTTTTGTTTCGTATATATATAAGTTTGATTAACTTATGTCTTATTTCAACTTATTATATGTGTATTTATAGTCTAGACATGTCATTTATTTATTTGTTAATTATAACATCAATGTAATGATCATTTTATGTGTTTATTTCATAGTCTTTTTCAAATTGAGATTGTTTATTTTTTGAATTTTATTTTTTGGAAATTATATGAAAATATTCTACTCACCCAAGTTATTTTATTATATTATGGTTCATACTTATATTTTTTGTAATAATATCATTTTGCCTTTAATTTTTACTTAAAATAGATGGTAAATTTGTTTTAATAGAATCTGACATCATTCCTCTCATCGGTTAAAAAGTTGTTTTCATCCTAAACCATGTATTTTAAAAATGTTATCAAAAATGTTATTATCCTTTTAAAAACTATTTCATAAATAGATTTCTAAAAAAATTAATCCTTAAATAAAATTCATATTAACAATATTTCTTTATCAAATTTATGGCCATTGGGATTTTATAGAAAAATTGAAAAGAATCTTCTTATTATTTTCTAAACAAGTCACTTTCTTATATTTTTTACAATTAAAAAGGTAATGTTCAGTCTAACAAGTACAAAATATAAAAAATATTCCTAAATAATTACCTTCATTAAATTTAATCTTAAATTCCATGTGTATAAATATCCATTTAGAGGAAATCATTTTAAAATGGTATTTAGGGAAATGGATTTTAAAAATGTTTTTAAAAATAAAAATCATATTTTATTCAGGAGTGTCTTTAAAGATCATTTTATTGTATTTCAATTCATAAATTAAAAAACACATTATTATTACACCATTTTTAATATTATAATACCATCCTAAATCATTATCTGTACGGTTAATGATTATTTTGACCAAGTAAATTATTGAAATAATCTTTCCTAATTTTTTTACTCATTGAAATTCCCCTGAATTATTCACTTTCCAATAGTCATTAAATTTTCCCCAAGTATACATTTTATTTATCATTGATAATTTTATATCATATACCATATATTATTTCTACATGATATGTTAATTTTTAATGTTTTTTATTAACTGCGGACATATTGGTAAATTCATACTGTTTTCTCGATTAGGATATTTGATGATAAGATGCAATGTTTATGAATTAAATATATTATTCAATATATGGTTAATTATTTGGACATGTAGTGATATGTATGTATTGACATCATATATCCCTTGGAGGTATCATTGTTTGTCATGATATAATCATGATAATCATTCATTAAACAGGTTTTAGCAAGTGTTTTATATTTTTTATGAATGGTTTTAACGGTAGAGGAATCATAATTCATAGGGTCATGACATCCATTAATTTAAAATTACCTTAAAAATAGTTCATTTATTATTTTATATTATATTTTTACTATGATATTATCTATGGATTGATTTGATTCTCATTTTTCCGAAAAATGGAATGTGTTTTCAGCTATTTTCCTTAACAAATAGATTATGTGTTATAAAATTATTTAAATATAATGTGTAGTAAGCCATTTACCTTTTCTTATAAATTATAATTAATTATTCATTAAAGATTTAATTTTACATTATCATTATATAGAATATAATATCACAATAATTTTCCTTTTTCTTATGAATAATCCATGTGGTTTAATATATTTTACATTTATAGATATGCAAGATGGAATATGGTTTTTCTTGGAAAAAAAATTATTTTGTAATTTTTTTATTCAAACGTAATATAAGACTCAAATATGTATCTATTTTACTATAATCACTACTATATTTTGTCCTTTGGGATGTTACTCTATATATCAAATTCTATTGTAAAAAAGAATACACCAACTCTGAGTTGCTGGGGTAAGAGTCACTACAATTTTTAGTAGATGATGTTTAGTAGAAACCTTATGAACTAGAATTATAAAAACATTGATTAGGGATCATAATCCTATGATATAATGTGAGGATAAGTGTACAAGAACATCATAATATTTTTGTAATAATGAAATTATGTGGTTTTTCTTCCTCGAAACAAAATTTGTGCCTTGATACAATAAGTGGATGTTGTTATAGAAGGGATGTACCTAGGGGTAGTAAGGCCAAAATGGTGAGTTGGGCTTGACCAATCATCACCTGATGCATGAAAACATGAATAAAAAATCACATTGTTAGAAATTACCTATGGATATTCATAGATTAATTCACATTTTCTTTACAATCCATTTTAAATAATTTGAAAAAACAATGTCTAGAAATAAACAATGTATGTTACTATTCGATTTTGTAGGAATAAAATTTTCTTTTTCTAGTAATTATTTCACATGTTTTGGGGTTATACATTATATTTCATAATTATATGATATAATCTATTGTATGTAATCATTTAAAAATGGAACATAGGAGAAGGAATGGTATCCTCGTCAATGCATATAATCCATAGAGTAATAATTATCATTTCCATAGTGGGTTTAATAAATCATTAAAATTGAATAATTGTTTAAAACATTATATTAAAATTTTGAAATTGTGTAATATTCTAATAAGAATGAGAATAAATTATCTAATTACTATAGATTTTAAAAATGTATGATAATAATAGTGTGATAGAGAAAATTATGGATAAAAGTAAGATTGGGAAAAAGATTCTCCCATATATGACAATTGTTGATAAAAATAAATTAGAACATGTTTAAGAAGAATATGATTTTTCTTAATTAATAGAGGAAAGGTGCACAATTATCATTTTTGATAGGGAAAGAACAGATTTTAAAATGTTCAATTATTCAACTATAATGATATGTGGCACAAGCAAAACGAAATACCCCTTTGTCAAGGGAATAAATCATAGAATCTAAGATATCAAGGTCAATATTATGTTATTACCATAGATGAATTGGAATGATTAATGTGATTTTTATTGTATTAAATAATTGTTTCATTTCATTATTTTATCAATGATAGACCATTTTAATAAACTATTAAATATATAAAGATATTATTGTAGTAATTTTTAATTAAGTATTTTAAAGCCTATGAAGAATTCTATAAATGATCATGAAAAATGATTTAGTATAATGTTTATCATCTAATAAAACACATTATTAAAGGAAATATAAATTCTAATATGTTCATTACATTTACATAATGATGTTGTGATGATGATATAATCGATATGAATAATGTAAATAGGATATTACTAACTAACTTAGAACTACTTAATGATTCATTTACAAATTTATTTATTTAATCATTGATGGAGTTATCACAAAAGTCATTTATAGGAATGTATCTGATAATATATGTGTTATTAATGTAAAAAAGGAATCATGAAAGTTCTCAATTTGGTTTTATGGTAATTCAAGTTATCTTTATGTTTAGATATAATACATGATGATGTTATTCATATGTTTCATTTGATATTGTTAACATTGACAACTAATTGTTAGATAGGTTGATGATAAAATCATTTTAGAAATTCAGTCACCTTCTTTTTAAAGATATTGATCGTAATATTTTGGAATTTTTATAAGGCTAACTAATTATAAAATCTTTTATATTGAACTTTGGATGAGTTTTTATATACTAATGTATTTATTCTACATATGGAAATTTTTATATATCAGATATCTTGTGCTAAAATTTTTTATCATAATAATAATTTGAGATCAAATGAATTATTTATCATTTTGTTAAGGATTTTATGATCCATTAAAAGTGAATTTTAGATCTTCATGAATAAAAAAATCATTTTTGGACATTCACTTATTGGAGTAAGGGATAAATTGGAAGTCGAACAAGGGGAATAAATATGATGAGATTGTACATATCAAATGGAATGAAATCATGTAATTGTATTTACTATCAATGTTCTGTTAAATTTTGTAAAAGGATCTTGAAATAAATTCTTATCCAATTACCATTATTTCTGAGGATATCAATGACCCTTTTAACACCATTTTGGTTTATTGTTTTATGGTGGTTAACCAACCCTAGATCACCCAATTTATTATGATAAATAACTTCTATACATCTATATTACCCCTTGAGAATTAGTATTTCTTCCATATTTATGTTTTCACTTCTCACCACTATTCTCTTACTTATAATCCCTATCATGTGATTATTTTAGAGGACCTTTATTGATTAAATTTTCTCTTATTAAGATAATGATTTTACCCATTTTATAATGTCAGTTACAAAAATTAATATTCAAAAAATAATAACATATATTAATGAAAATCATGTTCAATTTTTTAAGACACAATTTGTTTACTTTTGCGAGAATGTAACACCACGATATTTTAAAATAAGTACATTTTATTTGATAGAATATGTGAAATGAAACACCACGCTTAATATAAAATATGACACGCTGAGGCTTTATGATATATATATTTTAAATAAATTAAATATATAAAATAGTTTTCATTACACACAATATTTTTTTTATCGTCCACTACATGCACTTGTGAGTTTCTTTGAAAACATGTGTTACATGGAAGGTAATGTTTTACAGAATAAGAATATAGTATTATTATTATTATTTAATATCATAATTATCACTTAACCATTGAAATAGAGTATAATAATTTTATTATTTCACTTATGATAATATACATTTAGCACATTTTTATAAGGTATCTATTGATATAAATTAAATAATAAACATTAAAACTACAAAATAATCTTTTGAGAGAATAATATTTTCTTTCTAAATGATGGTTTCGTAACGCTTTTTTATTAAAATTTAAAAATAAATTTTTCCAATTATAGAAACATTATTTGAAAAAATATATTTAATTATTGAAATTATAATAGATAAATTATTATTTGGTGAATGTTTTTGATTTTTAAAAAATGTATCATTTATTAATGAATAGTAAAAAATACTGAATTATTATTAAAAAATGAAGCCCCATTTAAATAATTTATAATTTAAAACCAAGTTTTAAATTGTCTTTAAAAGTAACCTTAGTTCATGTATATGTCAATTAATCCCATTTAGTTCACCAGAATAATTTTCATCTTTTATTTTTATTTAATAACATAGTAAAATTTAAAACATTGTCTCTTAAGAAACATGTTATCTCATCACGTTTGTAGGATTAATTTTAATTTAAAATTTACCAATTCATTTAATTTAATTAATTTACATTGAATATTTTTTTTCATAATAATTATAATTTATAATTTATAATTACGAAAAATTATTATTTAAAACAAAATAATATTGGAAAAAGAAAAAAATAAATATCAGAGATAAGGTAAAATTAGAATTTTTAGGAGAAAAACTACGAATAAGGGGTTACAAATTAACTATAAATTAGTGAAAATCAAATTTTTTGAAATATTTTGATAAAAATTCTTATATTTTCTATAATATCATATTTTTTATCTTCCATCACGATAAAAACATGTGTATGGTTGAATATTAACAAAAAAATGTACAACAGTTCCACTTACCTCACTTATAAAAGGCCACCCCCTCTTATCTCTTATTCACCCATCAAAACCACTTTTTTAAAAAAAATATAAATACACGAATAGGATTACAAATTCACATAAATCATAAACTAATTCAAAGTTTTTTCACAAATCCATCTTAGGAATTTTTTCCTGCAAACCTAAGGAGGCTACCCCAATAAGTGGTAATGTTTTTCAATTAGAGTCATTTTTTTCACTCTTCACCTCATAAATTATAGTTTATCAATGATGATATAACAAACTAATTATATTAAATATTATTTGATTTTATTATGATATCTTCATGACCCTTTACTATCTCCAATTCGATCAAAAGGGTTATGAAATATTCATTTGTGTGTATGGCGGACTACCTCCTCGTGAATAGATGTCATTCATTCTTCCATTACCACCTTTCACAGTTGATTATGATGACAGATATAAAGTATATATATATATGTATGATATTTGTAAGATATTGATAAATATTTTTTAATTACATCATTTATATATCATTATAATGTTAATTCCTTAAAAGATATGATAACGTTGCTCATGTGTGTGGTGGACTACTACCTCGCGAAGCGATGTGATTCATCTTTCACTGACGCTTCACATAGAATGTAAGATGGTTATATTTAATAAATATATATGAAATAAATTAATTATTTATGATAATAATGAAATATTATTTATTATTTAATAATAATATATATCAATTTAATTTTTTTTTTCATTTTCACTAACTTATGGATGATAACATCATTCGTATATATATGGACTACCTCCTTCACAAAGCAATTTGACTCTTGGTTTGTCACCACTCCACATGGATGGTATTTATAAGTATATATGTCATATATACAATATTTAAATCATTATTTAATGATAATATATTACTTATATTACTTCTATAATGTCAATTAGAAAATGTAAACATACCTCATACCTACCAATTACCTAACGTCTACGTGATCGTAATGTACTTCATTTTTCATAACCATAATTCATGATTTTTTTTTTAAAAGTTAAATTTGGGTAAAAATATAATAATAATTTCATTATTATCATTATAGTATGGATTAACCTATGTATTATCTAAATGAACTGGATCATTAATGACAAATCATGCGTACCAAAATAGTGAAATCAACACTCGAAATAATGAAAATAATTAATGATTATTATTGAACGAGTGATATGGTGTTATAAAAGGATAATATATGACATTATAACTGTTAATTTGGTTTTTTAGTAAGTTAAATAAATGATTATACCCACTAAATATTAGGTTAAATAACATTCAATCAAAAGTGTGTGTGGGGTATGTGATTTCATAACTCAAAATTTGATCACTGGGTTATACTTATACTACAATGATTATACCATTCTAAGATTATTTTTATAGTGGATTATGAGTAAATTATGTTTTAATTATACATTCATTATGATTATTTATAGACGAGATGAATAACTTATTAATTTATTAATTCTTGCATCAATGTTGTGATTATTGTAATGGAATATTTGACAATATTATTCTAATCAAGATTGTTTTTTGTTGATTTTTTATTGAAAGAAATTATTTGTATATTTCAAAATAACAAAATTATCTTCAGTATCCTCTAATTTTTCCAGATATTGTCACGTAATAAAAAAAATTATTATATATTGTACTTAAAGTATTTGAGATCTTATTTAAAGAAAATATAACATCATTTCCTTCTTCATTTAGAAATTTATTTTCATCCAAAATAATGTTTTCAAAAAATGTTTTTAGTTTTTTATAAAATATTAAAAATGAAATATTAATGAATTTTTTTTCTAATTTTTTAACTTTAAAAATTATTTCAATGGGATCTTATCTAGTATTAAAAACAAATCTTGTTTGGATTTTACTGAATATGTGAAAGAAATATTCTTTTCATTTTAACAAAAAAAACATTATTAACATTTTTGTAGAGAAAAATGAATATTCATTTTAACATGTATGTAATGTATTGAATTAACCATCATTATGAATATAAATTATTTTAAACATCCTTAGAAAATTTAATATGATATTTTTAAAGAAACTATTTTTAAATGATATTTTAAATAAGATTAATTTCCAAAATGTTTTTCCAAATGAAAAATAATTTTTCCTCATGAATATTATTAAATATATTTAATGGAATTTCTTTTTCGAATTGAAAAAAAAACAATTATTATAAATCCAATGGTAATATTTCTATAATATATTTTTACCACCAATAATATTTTTGATAATTATTTTAATTATAGTACTGACATTCGCTTCCTTGAAATACTTTTCTAGCCATTAAATTTCACTTTAATTATTAACCCTACAATAAAATTTTAATTTATACTAAATATCCATTTTATTTATACTTTATATTTTTATTACATAAAATATATATCATTTCTATATATCGTGTTCATATTTTAAGTTATTTGATTAATTGAGGAAATATAGATAAATATTTATTGTTTACTCAATATTAATATTTGATGATAAGCCAAATTATTCATGAATTAAGTAGATTATTTGACATATGAGGAATTATTCGGACCCTACAATAAAATTTTAATTTATACTAAATATCCATTTTATTTATACTTTATATTTTTATTACATAAAATATATATCATTTCTATATATCGTGTTCATATTTTAAGTTATTTGATTAATTGAGGAAATATAGATAAATATTTATTGTTTACTCAATATTAATATTTGATGATAAGCCAAATTATTCATGAATTAAGTAGATTATTTGACATATGAGGAATTATTCGGACATATAATGATAGTTGGGCCCTGACATTAAATAGAAACTCGATGAAATTTTTAGTCTCATGAGATAATAAATTTATGATATCACTAATTTTTTCATATATAGTTTAGACAATCTTGTGAATTATCTTTTCGAAAGATATATCTGATGTTTATGATTGTGGAATAAAAAAATTGATAATTAACTTAAATAAGAGTTCATTAATTATAATCCATTATATATTCACTTTAATATTATCTTTGGATACATTCTATTTTTAGTTTTGTTATTAAATGAAATTTTTTTTTTCATTTATTAACATTTCCGTATTGATTATGGATTATCCAATTATTTGAATGGAATTTTTGGTAAGTTATTTACCTTTCAAATTTGATGGTGATTATGGATTCATGATATATTACTCTATAGATTACCCTTACATTAAATTTGAGCCCATCTCGATTTTTTTCTTTCTCAAGAATCCGTGCAATATAGTATATTTTATATGTAAGGATATGATAAATGTAATACAGTTATACCCAAAAAATATCTTAATTTGTTTTTTAACATGTAATGTGTCTCTTAGGTATATATCTCATGTTTAGAAATACTACTAATATGTTCAATTCTTCAGTATCTGATTACTTGAATTTTATGCCCATTTAATAAAGTTGCTATCATATCTGGGTTTTTAGAGCTAGGGCCTCCATATATATTATAAGGCATGCAGGTTGTATCATGTTCTAGACATACTACCTATTTATGATATGTCAATATAATGAGTATATAATTGATGGATAACGCATAGGGTTATATGTTTATATGATGATCTTATTAGGTTTTAGGATATGATGGTGATGATGTGGTTTCCCTGATGGGTACGATGACTTTGGAGTAGATTAAATCATTAGGATGTGATTGTTATGGTATAAGGTTTAAAATTTGGTGGGAATTTTGTAGAAATGATTAGTTTTTAATCTTACTATTTGATATGGATATAATTTCATATTTGTGTTTCTTTTTGAAAAATACACAGCAGGGATGTAAAAAATATTACCTATTTTGATGGCCATTTGGGTCAGTTTTTTTATGAATTTGGATTTATAACTATTTTCTTACAGCTTTGAAGATAGGTTTTAGAAAGGTTACCTAGATATTTCTAATAATGATCACCTTATATGAATATATTCTATTTTCAAGTCTATCAGAGTCAGAGTGATTGATCTCGTATTTAATAACTCAATCATTTTTTGAGGAATTTTTAAAGCATTATGTTTGATATGGATGATTTAATTTGGGTAATTAAAATTTTATCTGTGTTGAAATAAAATAATGTTGAAAGGAAGAAAAATAAAATTAATATATATGTATCAACAAATGAACTATAACTGATCACCCATAAACTCTTAATTTATTCCTCTAAATTTCAACAATGGTCCTTGTTTAGTTTTCAGAAATGTGGTGAAGGATATTTTCATAGATTCTATGAATTTATGAAGGAATTCCCCATATCATAAATCCATCACATATATTCTAATAATTTCATTACATTTTCATTTTATATATTTCACTATAGTTAGGTCTATATATATATATTTGGGTTCCATCTCTTTTCATGGAATGTTTTTTAATATCTTCATCCCTCTCAAATTCTGGATGTATCTCTCTTCCACCAAGATATCATTTATTTTTTGTAATTTATTTCATTTATTTTCATTCTAATGTAAACACACACTCTCAAAGAGTCATCAAAGTCTAAACTTATGATGTTATACGTGCACATTTTTCTAACAATCATTAGTGAGAACTTTATGGGACATCTGACTTGAGTCATTCCTAGAAAATAATGAAAATTAGAGGCTACCATCAAGGGTATACAATAATAGAAATATAATCTAATACCTTCATATAATTTAATAAATATTAGAGAATATGAAAAAACTACCAACTAACACTATAGAATAAATAAAAAATATCACTATAATACATGATAGGATAATGCATGATTGTAATTTAATGAAAAAACAGATGTAATAATGAATACAAAAATAAATCCAATATAGTGACCATAAAGCTCCAACATCTCTGGAATAACTAATAAAGCTACAAATGAAAACTCTTCAAAAATTCAAAAAACTATATACATATATACATATGAAGGTAATAAAAATAACACTTAGTAAGATCCTCATTGAAACCACTCATAAAATATGTTTAAGAAGAGCATGAAATAAAATTTAACTAATAAATGAAAGCATGTCATAAAATAAATAGGTAATGTTAATTTCTATCCTCCCCATGGATCTCACACCAAGTAATGCATATAATAAAAGATATTATAACTAATTCATATATATATATATATAAACCCTATATCCACTTTCCCACTAACATGTCTCACTAATGTTGCAAAAACTCAAATCCCATGATCCTCCATTCCAAAATCAGTAAATCCAAAAATAGGAAAACCATGTCATGACATGTGTACCACCGTGAGATTTTAAAAATAAGAACACTATATTTGATATCATATGTGACATGCAAGACCACACTTAGAACAAAATATAACACCATGAGATATTATGTTATATTTTTTAGTCAATTCAATCTCTTAAATAGCATTCATTACATGAAACACTATTTTTATCTTGGGTTACATGTAGCACAATTTTTAACATCCATTACAGATAACACATAGTTTATCTTGTTTTACACATAACATAGATTTTAGCCAAAATGATGAATATTATAAAAAAATAATTAAAATAACAGTTATAATCAATATATAAAATATCAATGTATGAATATTTCTACATAAATTAGGAATTGTATGGTTTTATATAGATTATTAATAAAATAATTTTAATTTATAATAAAATGTGATGTTTTCTAAAAAACATTATTATTTCTAAAAGACGGGTTATTTGTACATTGTGAAAATATTTCAAACAATTTTTTTAACAATTTGAGAAAAATAGTTTGAAAAAATTATTTATATCTTTTAAACAAAATTTAAAAATTTATTATGCTGAATTTTCATGATTTTTCTAAAATGTTTCATTTTTATAAACAGTAAAAATACTGAATTTTAATTAAGAAATTATTTATTTCTAAATAATTTATTATTTAAAATCATATTTTTATATTTTTTAAGTAAGATTAATTCAATTTTATATCATTTAATCAAACTTATGTCAAGGGAATCATTTTCAAATTGAATTTAGATAAAAAACATTGAAAACATTTGAACATTTATACATTAAAAAACTCATTTTCTTATCACATCTGCTATAATCTTCTTATATTTAATATTTACAATTTGTAAATTAAATTTGGAAATATAGATTTCATATTTGGAATCATAATAATTTATAATTTTTTTCAAGTTTATCTTATTTTTTAAAAAAATTTAAAAGCGAATGTGATAAAAGATAATGATCATGGTTAAGGTAAAAATGGGCTTACTAGGGGTTAAAATTAAAAATATAAGGATAAAAATGACTTATAAACAAATATAAAAACAATTTTCTGGAAATATTTCAACTCTTTGATCTCTAATTTTATAATGTGGTTTATTTTGGATGCTTTTGATATATGAAAAATGTGGGAGCACTCGATTCATTTAAAAAATACTAAGTTTTTCATCTCCCCAACTTATAAATGGATACCCCTTTTCTCTCTTACTTACACTATAAAAAACTTTATATAGCCAATACCTACCCATATATCTCCCAAAACACTCTCATATGATACTAGATACCGTATTTCTAGAATAAATATAACCTAACAAGTCTTTAGTGCAAACCTAATGCCTGAATAATTTATAATGTTCTTCAACGAGCGTATTTATTTTATTTACATATCCACATCCTTCAATTATTATTATACCAGGTTGATATGATATAATAAATATAATAAATATATTTTATATATTTTTATTTTTTAAAAAATTTGTTCATGACCTAAAACCATCTGCACTTGCATATAATGGGTGACAAAATCATCATTCATGTGTACAACAGACTACCACCTCGCAAACCAATGTCATTCATTTTAACATCACCACCCTTCATGGTTGGGTATGATTATGGTTCTAATTTATGTATGTTATCATTATAAATTAATTATGAATCATGAGTCATTATATCATATATATATATATATATATGTATATGTATATACATTACATTCTGTAAGAAATATGATTTAAGAGCTTGTGTGTTCGGCAGACTTCCACAGCCGGAAGGTATGTGGTTTTCCTTTCAATAATGATTTACATGGGAGGTGATAATGATAAATGTAATGATTATATGTTATATAAATGACATAATTATGATATTAATAACATATCTATCATTTTAGAAAGAGAAAATATATTACACACCACGATGTGCACTTCTGGATCCATTAAGACATAATGTTTTATATTTTTCTGATAAAAATAATGTAAAATTTTAATTACATTATAAATTTGGGGATATATTCCATTATATTATTTGGTGGAAATTTAGAACCATAAATGATCTTTTATAATTTAAATAATAAATAATAATTTAATCTATTTGACTTTGCTCATGTTAACTCCTTTTTTAAGCTAATATCATTTAATCTTCTAAATAATCCCAATTTTTTTTAATAAAACATATGTTGAGAATAATTTACTAGTAAGGGGTTTTTAAAACACAAAAAAAAACATTTTAAAAAAACTTATAGCTTTAAAAAATTTATTCTTAAAATACATTTCTAAGAATATTTTTTTAAATACTTTTAAGCGCTCATTTGAAAACAATTTATCTTTATATCAAAATAGATATTTTATATATAGTCCTTTCCCATATATCGTGATAGGGTATTGAAAATATATCTTTGGAAAAAACTTTTTTCAATCCCTTAAAATATATATATAATTTTGAAAACATTATTTAGGAAACCACATTCAAAAATATCTTTTGAAAGTAATTATTCTCTAAAATCTTTATAATACCTTTGAAATTACAAATAAAAACACCTTTTTGAAAACACCTTTGTAAATAAACTCATTTCTCACCGTTTTATTAATCAAAATATTACGATAAAACCAATATAAATAATAGAAAATAGATAAATGTATATATTTAAATAATTATACATTCCATTTTTATAAATGAAATAACCTTATTGTTGGATTTCACATATATAGATCTTATAAATGGGATAAACATATGGTCAACTTCCATTCATTTCACGCTTGAAAATGAAATAATAATCATGGAGACTTCCACACATTCCACTATTAAAAATGGAATAATAATATGGTTGACTTCTATACCTAATTCATTTGAGTTCTATCATAGACACACCTTTACTTCATTTTTCAAGGAAGCACCTATCATTGGATTATCACAGAACTACCCTTCATTGGTTTATAATATAAGGACACAGAAAATTTCTTAGAACCATTAAATTTATAACACATAAAAAGTTTATTTTTAAATATTTCACTCATAAAAAAATTTCACTCATAGGAAAACATTTCATGTAATTGAGATAATTGATCCATTTTTCAAATCCATTTTATTTAAATAGAACATGAAATGATAAAATTTATAATTTAAAATTCATCATAAAATAATGATATTAGATACAAATTTACATGATCCAAATTTTTATATTTGAAAATACAATTTTGTACATAATATATTGGTGTAAAGGTATGAATTCTTCATCAACGTAAAATAATTTTTATTTAAAATTTTAAATTCACAAAAAGAATACTCTTAACAGTATATATTGTTTTATATTTATATATAATATATAAGAAAAAAATTTATTTTTCCCTTAAAATATAATTTCAAACCAAAAATTATATTACAAACATAAAATCATATTATGAAATATTTTTTATAAAAAATCTTATAATCACATAAACATAATTTAGAATATATGAACATATATAAGATTATAACTCAGATTTATGGGAAATTTTAATACATATAAAATATTACTCATTTTAAATTATGTAATGATGGTTAATTTTTTATATTTACATACATGTATATATATATACACATATCTATGTACAGAATCACTAAAATCATCGAGAATAATTTATTTATTACATAAAATATAAAGGGGTTTAAAATGAAATCCAACATGTTGTATAATCTCAAAAAATGGGATTATAAAAACATATAATATTTTTTTAGAAAAATAAAATCACCTAACCCATTAAAAAACTCTATATCACATTTATAATTATACTTTTAAATAAGGGGTTTTGGGAAAAATCATATCTTTGTCCCTTTCAAAATAGAAATTTTAAAAAGATAACTGGTCATAAAATTTGAAAATAATACATATATTTGTACACCCTTACCATACATAAGTGTGAAAATACATAAATGATAATAATGGGGTTTTAATGAAACATATGTATAAGTTTGAGAAATATAGACTCATAGTTTTAAAATAATTTATATATATAATTGAATCCCCTTACAAAGGTATACGTTAAAAAACTATTTCTTTCTTAAAATAAAATATATGATCTATAGAACTTCATACAAAAAATGAAACCATAAGAACATAATTTTAAATTATTATAATAATTTAAAAATATAATTCATATATCCCATCATAAATAAAAACAATAAAAATTGTTTCGTAATGGAATAAATAACATGAAATTTGGAAATAATGTTTGAAGAATATATTATTTGGACTTGAAATATATATATATATATATTCCCATAAATTAATATAAATTGGAAATTTAAATCATTAAAATGGAAAACATGAAATTTATTGAAAATAATATAAAAATAAATATGATACACCCTTACCAAAAAAAATGGAAACTGAAAGGGTTGAAGCTTCTTCTCCCTATTAGGTACTCAAACCAATGTGATAGAGAGTGGAATGGGAAGAGGGTTTTATCCTGGAAAAACTATATACTAAGTGAAGAAATATATATATATATATACGAATATATATATATATATATATATACAGGTTTGGATTACATGTATTGATCTTCTAAGAGAATCTCTGATTGGGAAAGGACAATCGTTGAAGGTATTATAGTATTCCTATGTCCTATTTGGCTTTAACCAAGGTGTTAAAAGGTGATGCATCTTATTTGTTTCTTGGAGGGACTAGGATTAAAATGAACTAATTTATGTTGACAAGATTCAAATATCCAATTTAAATTTCAATAAAATTTATTCATATTGGTGTATTCGTATTCAAGGATTTCCTATATTCCTTAGTATGAAATGATGGATATTGGTTGGAAACAATTCATTTTAGTCCCAACACTATGAATTATATAGGGTTTTCATCAACATAAATTTTCCTATTAATATATTGTATACAGGTCTCCCGTACTAATAATTTATTTCACTAGAATGAGAAGAATAATATAACTCGTTATTGGTAGAGATAGTGATGGTGAAGGTAGCTCAACTTAACTTAAATGGGAAGAGATAAATAGTAAAGGAAGGGGTTAAGAAATAGGAATTAAACTCTGGTAATGATTGGATTGTTGTGGGAAATTGATCTAAAAATCATGATATAGGTTGTATTTCTAGCTTGGGTGAACATTTCCCAATTAAGTGCATCCCACATATGTAACACACCAAGCTTCCACGATACAGTTCTCTTTGAATAATACTGTAACGTGTGTGTTACGCATCTTCAAGTTCAAACACACACCACAACCAATAAAACTAGCCGTTATGAATAGTAATACCCAATTTTTGAAATTTTATTAATTTTATCTATCAAAATGGACTTCATTTTTGGATTCAGAATATCAAAATTAGTTTAGAGTGAATTTTTTATATTTTTCTTAAAATATCAATTTTTGATGAATAGTGAAAACACTGAGTTATAGTTTAAAACGAGATTTTTATTTAAATAATTATTTATTTTATTTAAATTTAATTAAGTTCAAAATAGACACATAATACTTATATAAGTTCAATGTAATTAATTAGAGTCAATTTATAATAATTTTATATATATAAAAATTTTATAGAACATTTCACCGTCTTTTACCCACATCCTAGGATAATTTGAAAATTCACATAGAACATATTTTCACCGCTTCTGTGAGTGGAATTTCAAAAATCCGCGAGACACGGTTAACATGAAGGATTAAAATTTGGTTCAATAAGATAAAAATAATTTCTTCAGAATAGTAACTTTTTACTTTTATTTGCCACGGTTAAAAGTAAATATTGTAATTAAGGGTAAAAATGATATTATTATTACCCTAACACATGTCATAATACTATTTTATATGTATAATTCAACCAAATCACACCTTTGGAATAAAATATGAGCCTCTTTGGTCAACTTGAATTAGATTAGGACATTTATGATTATTTAATTCAAAGAAGAGTTAAAAGAGATAAAATCATTGTTAAATAACTAAAAAAAATTCATATTGGGTTATTCATAAGTTAAATTAAATTATAAATATTAATTAGAAGTATAAAATTATTTCCTACATAATGGTATTTTATGTATAATTTTCAGAAATTAAATAATTTAATTTATTTATAACATAATGATGATGGAGTAATTACCTTATTAATGAAATATTAAAATAATTGATATTATAAATACCGAAATAAATATAATATGACACTGTTAATGAATTCAACTAATTTTATAGGTCAATAGGACATTTTAGGGTTAATTAAATGAATTAGTTTTGAAGTAATAATGTTGTTCTAAATTTAGCAAAAACATAATACCAAATAGTGTCAACATTGACATAAATGAGTTTTTAAAACAAATATTATATTATTAATTCATATTTTGTTCCTAAACATCTAGGGTTCGGCAAAATCAATTATATAATGATATATGTATCATTAATGGACCACTTGGGGGGTATCTTGAAAGTTTATTGTAAGTTTATTAACCATATAATATAAAAATACAAAAAGACATGGTAATTGTAAAAATAATTAACTAAGAGTTAAAACTAAAAGATAAGGTTAATAAAGTGACCCAAACCTGTATAAAACCTATTGGTTGAGATTTTCAAGACCTAAACACACCTTATCATCTAAATAAATTAGGTTGGAACCATTATAAACCTAATATTAATTTATTATAAAATAATATTTCTAGCTTTTCCGAAGGTGCCCCTCACCCCTCTTATAAAAGGGCACTCCCCCTTCTCTCTAATTCATACCTTCAAATCCATTTTCCTTGGCCAAACGCTGCCCAAATATCCTCCCAAATTCCCTCACTTAAAACTATAGGCCTTTTTTTGATCATAAATCCATCCTACGGATCCCATTTTATCAAATCAAATGGAAGAACCCGAAGAAGAGGTAATGTTTTCACCACCCTCTTTCAAGTTCCCTTATTCTTCAACTTCTTCTATCTTTGTTATTTACATTATAAAATAATAACTCTAGTATATTCTATATATTTTGATGTTATTATAAATATGGTAAACCATATTCAGTATTCTATCCATCCTTTGAATGACATGTTACCATACGTGCGTACGTACGGCTTACCGTCTCCACGTCATGGTATAATTGTTATTCATAACATTATTATTTGGATGGGTCTGATAATGTTGTGCTATTGATGTAAATAATAAATATAACATTATAATGATTCTGTATATATGATATAACATCCAATTATATATTAATTTAATAACAAAAGAATGATGTTGTCGCTCGTGCGTACGTACGGACTACCGTCTCCACAAACGTGATTAGATTCATTCCCCATCGTATCCATTAAAGTATAATTCTCATTTAATGATTAAAAATAATGTTTAAGGACTTGATATCATTCTGGATATGAATAAGATACAACCTATCCATTACCAACACGGAATATGTAACAAAACATATAAAAGAAAATTAGTAAGTTAACACCCGAAACAACGATAATACCATGATATTATTTACAAAGCAATGTTAAAAGATCATATATGATATCATATTAATTTAAATGATTCTTTTATAATTTAATAACAATTATTTCACCATTATACAGGATCTTAACCTACCCTTGACCAAGGAAAAGTACTAGGTAAGGGTTTATTTCATAATCTCTTCATTATCCGAGGTTGTTTATAGGTAATTATCTACTGGGATTTCGTTATCACCCACATCCATGTTTCATAAAAATGTATTTCAATACATTTTTACTATTTACTAGACTATGGGTTAAAGTCATTTATACCCTTTTTATACTTTTCATAAAATTGTTTGAAATGAATCTTTCCTTCATTTTCCAAATAATATCCTTTTTAAACTTTTGGAAAAAATTAAGGTAAGAATGTTTTTTTAACTTATATAGTAGGTACGGCTATTTTCCGCCGTTATAAAATCTTCAAATCTTCCCTTATAAGATTTTATGAATATTTTCAAATTAAATGTTATCTTTTATAATTATATGTCTTTTAAATGATTTCAAAAAAAGAGATATTTCTCTCAAATAGTTATGATTTCATCTATGTCAACATCCTTTGATTGATTTTAAGCTTATTTGAAGTTGATTTATTATGATACAAAACTTCCATATTGTATTGAAGGTTTTGTGATATTCTGGACTATGGATGTGTTATTTTTATACCATTCATGGTTTATGGATAAAGTATTTACATTTCGTATTCTAGTTTTAATACCAATGTTTATGTTATGTTTAATCTTTTTCATATGGGAATGAATTGGACTTAGTAAGTGACGGGTGGAGCCCGCTATAGCTCCTTGATGCATAGGTAGGTCTAATGAGACAAACTATTGTATTGGCACAAGGCTTTGAAAAAATCTTATTTGTAGTCTTGGAATAAGGCCTTGACTATGTGGTTATGATAGTCTATCAATATGCATTCCATCATTATGAAAGTGGTTATTGATATTTCATTTTATTATTCTTCTAGTTGAATATCCATGTGAATAAGTAAATGTCATTATTTCATTTTATTTTTTCCATATTATGCTGAAGTTCAAGTTTAAAAGGCTTTTGTTTTAGTTATACATTTCCATTAATGTTTATGCTTATTTATGAAACTCTCTGATATATTGTTATCCTGACTGAGCTTCTGAGCTCCCCATTTCTATATTTTATTTTTTATTGGATGTGAAGAAATATTTTATGACTGACCTGTATGGATAGTCGAAAGTGGATATGAGTGTGGACTATAGAGACTATATTATTGTAGTTTTTTTACTTTATGATGTAATGTAACATTTATGAATGTATCTACTGATTCCAAGGCTACTAAACTAATCGGTCTTTCGAGACTTGTTCTTTTGTGATCATGCCAAGTATACGTAATAATGCACCGTATCTGGGTAAATGGTGTCAGGGCATTACAACATATAAAAAAGGCTTTGATCCTCAATCCCATATAAGCTAAGAATTATCTATAGCCAATTTGAAGCCTATAATGGGGTCATCACTCAACGGTCCTCATACATGATCCCATGTATGTTTGTCGCCCAACATTGGCATGACATGTTCCATACACATAGGCCTTATGGATGTGTTGTGCCCAACCTATGCTTCTTACCCATAACCCATATAGCCAAAGCTAGTTCCTTACTTTGGTTGACTATATCATGTGTGAGCTCATTTTCATGTTGAGCAGGCTATAAGCACTTAGCTTGGTCAGATAAATTATTTTATTTTAAAAAAATTAAAACATAGCTCAATAATAAAAACTAACATAGGCATAAATTATATTCATTTATTTTTTTGTTAATAATTTTTAACTACAATAAATAATTTTTAATTGATATCTTTTTTACATAAAAGAAAACACCCAAGAGTACTAATAAACCACGTTTTGTTAACATTTTATCATACTTGTTATTATTATTTTATACTACAACATAAATAATAAATTAATACTCACTATTTCTAAAAACAAATTATTTAAATATTAAAATAAAAAAAATTCAATAGTAAGTACATTATAAACATAATATTTTAAACAATTAGGTAAGGAAACTGTTATATGCATTCATTATCATCTAGAATAGAAGGATATAATTTAAAAAGGTAAGATATCATTAATTATTCTTTTAATAATCTCATAAATTAGTTGGAATTACTTTGTATGATAAACACATTAAATCAGATTTTTTCAAAATTACATATATTCCATCTTGATTTATCAAAATTCATTTATATATGTAAATAAATATAATAATATACCTAGAAATTCAACTTCAAAATAATGGAGATATTTTATAAAAATTGATAAACAAACCAAAGTTTGATTATGGAAAGTATTTAAGTTTATGATAAATTATACTTTTGTTTTTTTAATTATAACATGATAGTTTAATGATCTTTTAATAAATTTTAAAAACTCATAGGATGTCTCATTCTACCCCACTAAAATAGAATTTCTATCATTAAATTTGTTTTCTTAAATTAAGAAAAATTATGAAATTCCATTCTCATAATTTCAAAGCTAGTATAAATAGAGTTCTATATTATTATAGGTTATATAATTACGTAGTGTTAAAAAATTATATTTCCAACTCTTCTATTTCTTCCTTAATATGAGATGTTATAAAACAAACTATTTAAGAATGACTATACATAAAAAAATAAACAAATTGTAACCAATAATCATAATCTTCAATTTTGATTAAATGGTTCCTTTCATACTAATTATGACACTCTGAGGCTTGTGCTTCTAGATCACATAAAAAATAATTCTATATATTGTTTTTTATAAAAATAAATGAAAAAATATTGTCCACAATACAGCTCGGCATCTTTTCCATTTTAATTTTTAGAGGGAAAAAATAACATCACAAACAATCAATGTTTAAACTATAAATAAAAAGTATCAAATTGACTTTTCTAATTTTATCTCTTTATCCCTGATAAAATAATTAAATATTATAAATTACCCTATATAAATTTTTAAAAAATGTAAACGTATAAAAATTTCTACATATTATGTTTTTAAAAATACAATGAAAACCCGTATAAAAATACATAATGCTTTGAAAATATTATTTGGAAAAAATAAATTTGAGTGTAGTTTTTAAAAATATAATATAAATCTCATTTGAAAAAATAACCTTTTTATAAATATTGATATTTGATATATAAAATTTTTCGAAACAAGGTGCCTGGGTTTTTAAAATATATATTTGAAAAAAAATTAATAATATATTAAATATACTTATAATTTTGAAAATTTTATTGTGAAAACACATTTTGAAAATATCTATTGAAAATACATACACTTTGAAATCAATATAAAACCATTCGAAACCCGTTTTTGAAATTAACTTTGAAAATTGATATTGAAACACATTTTAAAATAAACTATATTTTTATCCATTTTAAAATCTCAATATTAAAAAAACTCAATTTAATCATAAAAACACATAAATGTATCTTTGGAGATAATTATACTTGTAATTATTATAAATGGATTTACCATGAAGTTTAATTCCATACATGTTTGTTTTATAAGGGGAATAACCATACAGTCATATTTCATACATTTCACTCTGACAAATAAAATAGCCATACAGTCTAGATACATACATGTCACTCTTACAAATGGAATAACCATAAAGATGACTTCTATACCCTATTAATTTGAGGCCTATCAAGGAACCAACCATATTTTGTTTATCTCTGAACCACTTATCATTGGTTTATCACTAAAGCACCCATCATTGGATATAACACAACCACTCACCAAATGTCCCAGTATAAATTAAATCATTGGACATAAAAGAATAAATATTTCAATATATCACTTAGAAAATTTCATTTTATGTAATAAGAATACATTTCATGTTATTGAAATAATCAATCCATTTTCAAAAACCATGTTTTTTAAAAATAACATATAATTATACACATAACCATTAATATTTATACAGAAATAAATATAATAATTACTAATTTTATTGGTCCTAAATTTGATAACTAACAATACCATATTATACATAAGATAATGGCTTCAAGGAATGAATTCAATATTATCAAAAAACAAAACTAATTGTAAAATTAATATTAATATAAAATAATAATCTTAATAATATATTTAGTTTTTCATTCATAAATCAATAAAAATAAAAAAAATAAATTGTCCCCTTAACATATAATTTTGAAAAAAAATTATATTCCACATATAAAATCATAATAATTAATACTTCTAATAAAATATTTTATCATCACATAAACAAAAATTTGAATGTATCATATTGTGTATAAAAAAACTTATATTTAACATGAATTTTCATGAATATAAAATATTACTCATTTTAAATTCTGTATTGATTACGAATTGTGAATGTATATATATAGAAACACACATATCATACGTATAAAAAATACTAAAAAATAAAAAATAATTTATATTTCACAAAAATAATAATAGGTGATTAAATGATATCAAACATATTGTATGATATATTAATATCATATTATAAATACATGTAACAGTTAAAAAAATAAATGAAATCCCTATCAACCATTTAAAAATCAAACTCTATATCATATGTATAATAAAAATTGAAATTAATTTTATTTTGTAAAAAATATTATGGTTTCCCATTTCAAAAAATTGGAATATTTAAAACATAATTTCTCTTATAAAATGATAATAATACAAATATATGTATACACCATTACATCAATCAGTATGAAAATACTTATTTGATAGTCATGGAGTTTCAAAATATCATATATATATATATATGAGAAATATAGACAATTAATTTGAATATAAAATATATATATATATATAATGAAATACTCGTACATAGATACCATCATAAATGTAAATTTGATACGAAATTTATTAATTAGAATAAATAAATTGTAATTTTGAAATAATTTTTGAAGAATATAAATGTGAAATTTGAAATTAATATATATATATATATATACACCTTTACATAAATGTAAATTAGAAATTATAAGTCATAAAGGGAATGACGTGAATTATTTTGAAAACTATACACATATAAATATAATTCACCCTTACTAGATGAAAATAGAAATAGAATGGGTGGTATATCCAACTCTCATTCTGGTACTCCAAAAATATTGATAGAGGGGAAGAATAAGAAGAGGGTTTTCCCTTGGAATGGTTGCCTATAGAGTGAATATATATATAGGTTCTTAATACATGTATTGAGATTCTAAGTGAAGATAATATTATGAAAGGTAAGTCGTTGAAGGTATTACAATAGGCCTATAACCTATATTTAATTAACTAAGGATTTAATAGCATATCATTCATATGAATTTCTTGATTATATTTAGTTTAAAACCGAATTATTTAATTTGAAATAATTATATTATATAATTTCAATTTCAATAACATTTATGCCCATATATTTACACATATTCTAGGAATTTCAAACTCCATCGGGAAGCTAGAATGGCTATTAGTGTTTAAGATTCATTATAGTCAAAAACCTATGAAGGGTATGGTTTTAGAGACATGGAAAATTTACCATTTCATTATACTATGTAAGGGTCACTCATACAGTTCTTTTCTTGTACCAAAAGAAAGTGAAAAATAAAACTTATGATGGGAGGACCGGATGATGATGATGGAAGCTCTGTTTATCTTGTAAGAGCAGCGATTAATAGTCAAGGGAGGGTAACCATGGGGAGGAGGAATGCATGAAAGGTTATAGGATGAATGTTTCATTGAATAGAAAATTCATGAATATTTGGTAATTTTAACACTGGTGAACAATGCCTAAATAATTGCTTCACACATTGAAAGAAGGCATAGATCTTTGCTCAAATATAATCTAATTAGTGTCGACAGCCGGGTAAAATCCTGTAAGGGGGTAAACACTTGATGGGCCTTATACACAGTCCTATGCTGGTGATTTTCCTAAAATATGCATGACTTGAGCCTTACAGATAGACCCTATAGGCATATTGTGCTCAAACAATGCCCCTTGCCTCCGAGCCCTATGGCTAAGACAATATCCTTTATTCGGTTAATAATTCCATGTTTGATCAAATTTTGAGGTTTAGATTCCTAATTCCACTGGTCTTGGTTGGATAAATCAATTTTATAAAAATTATAAATCGTATCTGAGAAAGTACAAATTAAGTTATTTATTAATTTTATATATTTATTTATTTTTTCCAATATTTTAAGTACGAACTGTAATATCAAACTGATTACATTATTTACAATAAATAAAACAATGTAATGTATTGAAAATCCATGGTTACCTAATTTTTTATCATACTAATTATTATTAATAGATATTACCACTAAAATAATAATTTTAACATTTTTACTTCTCAAGAAAAATTTTATTGTTTAAAATAATGATTTTTCCACAAAGAAGTATATTATAAATATTATATTTTTAAAAGATGTGTGAACATACTTTTAGATAAAGTTAATATCATAAAATATTGAAAGATATACTTTCAATAGGGATGGTAATATTAATTATTCTTTTAATAATTTAATAAATAACTTGTAATAGCTACATAAAATTAACCCATTAATTCATATTCTGTCAAAATAATTTATATTTACACTTGATTTATGAATATAAATTTATTAATTAATATAAATATATTAATATAATTACATATACCTTAACAAAAGAATGGTAATATTTAATCTTAATTAACAAAAAAACAAAATTGATTAATTAAAACTATTAGTTATTTGTTAAATTATAAATTTATTATTTACATAATAATAAAAATAATCTAATAATTTTTTTAATATGATAAATTATAATTATTTTAAAATATATATTTTTTCATTTTTTACCTTTGCAATCACATAATTATTATTGTATTGTCTATGTACGTGTGCACTACCACCATTACAACGAGATGAGACTCTCATTTCATCATCACAACACATGGATGAAATATATATGTATATTATATGTTATGTAATATATTATTATCATTTTCGAAATGTAATATATTGCCTACCCCCATTAAATAATGATCATTATAAAATATATATATGTTACACATATGTACATATAACCTACCATCTTTATTAATGAAACGTACTTCATTTTTCATAACCATATTTAATGATTAGTCATAAAAGTATAATTAATGTAAAAATATGATAATTATGTCATTAATATTATTCTCTATATGATTGCATGATATAGTATTCACTAGAACCAGAACATTCATGATGAAACATACATGAAAAAACATGGATATTAACAACGGAAACAATGAAAATAATAAAATAATATTAATGAATATGTTGTATGATGTCAAAAAGGATCATATGTGATATTATAAATAATAATATGGTTATGGTATATATTAATTACAGGTTTAAATCCAATATACAAGAAGATAATTAACATTCAATAAAAAGTAGGAGTAGGGTAAAAGATTTCATAACTCAATTTCTTTTCATTTAGTGAGTCTTCTTCTTCATTGATTATTTCATTCTATGATTATGTGTATAATGAATTTTTGTAACCTTTTATCATATTTACTCATTTTTATTTTTATTTCTATTTAAGAAACAAAATATATTCCCTGATTAATTCCCACTTCATGGTTATTATCATTTTAAGGAAATATATCACATTCCCATTCTAATCCAAATTATTTACTCTAGAATTTTTGGTGAATGATATTATTTGATAATTTCTTAATAAACTAAATTAATATTCTCCTCATATGGTAATTAAAGATATTTTTATGTTATAATTAAATTTTCTAATATTTCATACATAAATTAAATAAGATATTTTTTTGTGAATATACTGTTTTATCTCTCAAATCATCCAAAAATATGCTTCCTTCCATAACCATGTTTTCAAAAAAAGTTACAAATTTTTTTAGATTTTTAAAAAATATTGATGGAATTAATTACAATAATTTTTAATCTATTAAATTATTAAAAAAATTATTATATTTCATTCTAATGAAATCATATTTTAGTTTTATAGAAAATTTAGATGTGATACTTTTATAATTTTCTATGAAATTCACTTTCCAATCCTATTACTATGAGAAAATATTATTCTTTTATAATTTTTATTGTATTTACAGAATAACCCACCATCATGATCGCTGTTTACTTGAATATTTCTTTTTCAAATTTAAGATGATATTTTTAACAAAAATGTTATTAAATTTTATTTCCAATGATAAGAAATTTATTAATTATTTTCAAAAAAGAATATTATATTTTCCTCAAAAATGTATTATACTGTTTTTGAATTAATGTTCATTAATGAAAAAAACCCAAGTTCTAGTTATAATACATTAATAATTTTATTTTTTGATACCATCCTTATTCGTTTTATGGATGGTTTATAGTGATTTTGAAAAAGGATGTATTGACGCTAACATTCGTGATTCATTTTGGTAGCAATTAACATTCTAATGAAATATTCTCCTTCTTTTGATCATTACACATTAAATTTACCATAAAAACGATATTATTTATCATGGATACATTTAATTCCTAAAATATATATCATCTATATATATAGGGTTCTACAATTTATGTCACGTTTTTTTGAAATATTGTTCAATCTGAAAACATTACTCAATATTAATATTTAATAATAAGTCAGATTTTTTATTAATTAAATCAATTATTCGATAGATTAAGAATATTTTGGTCATAAAATAAAAAGTGGACCCATCATAACATATCCATTGACGTATCAGTGCATCTCATGAGACATTAAATTTAAGCTATCTTTAAATTTATTTTTACCTATAGTTTAAACCATCATTTGAATGCTCTTGACGGTAGTGGTATCATGATGCTTGAGATAATGGTATCTAATAATTATAATTTTTATTCACTATGAGTTCATTTATTATTATCTAATATATTTTCACTATGAAATTATATCTACAAGAATTTTATTTTGATTTTATAGATTAAATGGTAGTTTTTTCACTTATTTACCATTCTATATTGATTATAGATTATCTATTTTTTAAATGGAATATGTTCATAGTTATTGAATTTTTTTTGTGTATTGGGATTAATTATTCATTAAATATCTTATTATACATAACCCATACTTCAAATATCATGTTACCCTTATTTATTCCCTTTATTATGAACTCATGAAGTCTAATATATTTCATATAAATGGATATACTAGATGGAAAAAAGTTATTATCCAAAAAAATTATGTTATAATTTTTTTTTCAAATGTAATAAATGAATCAATTGTGTGTATTGATTAACATGTCTACTAAACTATTTGTTCCATTGAGATTTTATTCCTTCAATCATATTCCAATTTTATTTTAAAGACATCATCTATGGGTTACTAGAGTCAGGGTCTCAATAGTTGGTATTGGATAATTTTTATAAGAACCATGGGAACTATATATGAGAAAACATAGACAAGGGAACAGAACGTGGTCATGGAATATGAGTATAAGTGTAAATTAACACTGTAATGTTTTTAATGGTATATATTATATGGTTTCTCTTTTAAATACACCCCTATTGTTATAAAAAATGGGATGTGGTTCTGGAATAGATGTACCTAGGGGTCATGACTTTAAAAATTGTGCATGGGAGTTGACCTAATCATCGTCTGGTGAAGGGTATTCCAGATCTCTATGGGCTAGAATCTAGTACCTTAGTATCAAAAAATTTCCGTCGAAACAATTTCAACCATTTATATTGTCATAAATAACGTACAATAATAACAATCACGTGAATCGATAAACATAAAAATATGAGGTACAAAAATTTTCATATTTAAAGGATACAACCTTAACAAAAAAGAAAAAATAGATATAAAAAATGGAACAAGTAAAAAATTCCAAAAAACCTCGACATAATAATAGTAGCATTTCTCTCAAGTCTGGATCACCAACAGATGCAAGAAGTGGTGATATCGAAAGCAGATCGACCATCTCCATGAAATATCATTCCTTTATCTGGTTCATACATAATGAATTATATAAACACTAAAATGTGTTGGTAGTGTGTGAGAAAATCCCTATTGGATAAAACCTAAATGAAAATATTCCATTCCATAACAATAGAAAACATATCACTTTGAAAATTGTAAAAAATATGATGGATACCTTTTTAAATAATCATTTTCGGAAAAATTATTTCATGAAAACATGCTTTGAAAATTCACATAAGATTAAGGTCCAACATATGTTTTATATATGAACAACATCATAGGAGCACCATATGCAATCCCTAAAGGTATTATCTTTAGAGGGAATCTAAAAACCTCATATCTTGATGATTTATGGTATAGAAACAATAACACTTGAAGTAATCATGAATGAGAAACTATAGAGGAATCCATCTAACGTTCTATTGGTATCCAATCAACGTTATCATCATAATTTAGTTAGTGTGGTAATTTTAAATCTATTTAGATGAATCTAGTCCAAGACATGCCTGAGTCAACTAGAATACTAGTCCTAGTCTTCCCACCGAGATAACAAGGGTTCCCTTTTGACAAATTTCCATTTCACATATCACATAGATCACCACATTCGTATGAACATAGAAGAAAAGTGAATTAACATATAGAAAACCAAAAATTCTCATAATAAAAAACCTATTTTAATTTAACACACATATCAGATGCATTTGAATACACCCTTTTCACCACTTCCACAATTCACTGAACACATTTGCAATGCATAACATGAAAATCCACATAAAATCCAATCAATTTCATGTATAAAATCACTATAATCTCACCAATCACCCGAAAATCATTTGAAAACACATTTATTATCCAAAAAAATCAATAATGTACATTCATGGAGAAATGAAAGCTTACTAAAATCATTGTATAATGGGAAATATTGGAATCTCCTACCTCTCACTTGAGAACTTCTGGAAATTGGTGTGAAACTGCAACTACACCACCATAAGACACTATTAATAATATATTAAAAGTTATTAATGAATATATCAATAAAAACTCAAGATTATATGGTTATTATTTCATTTTACCCAATAAAAAATGGGATCTCAAGAAAGAATGGAGTGAAACCCCAGACAAGAAGAGAAGTCAAGGGAAAAAGGAACATACTTGGAGATTCAAAGAGAAACCACACCAAATCCACCTGAAAAATGAAGACCTAACAGAGAATGGATTGAGGAAAGAGGTCTAATGGGTAAATTATCCTAACTAGAGAGGATTATGGTTTTTTGGGATAAAATCAATGTGTAATGTGTAAAAAATAACTTTTTAATGAAATAGAGAAGTAAAAAGGTTTTACATCATGGTTTTCCAAACCATGAAAAAACAATGTGCCCATATCTTTTCATGTGGTCCATGACACACATTTATCCCACATGGGTAGAATAATGATGCACTAACCATGTTGTTCTCTACTTTATAAAAAATAAATTGACGACACAGCTTCCAGGAAAAGGGAACATGATTTCCCCTAATCATTTTCCACCTACTACAAAGACCAAATTCACCATTTTTCTTAAAAGACAAATTGGGGAAACTATGGGATGATTTTATGACCAAAATAAAAAAATTAATTACCTAAAAATAAAAACATGGTTGTGAAAATTCTCCCCACTATGACCACATTAAATCCCGAAAAATTCAACATGAAGATTGATCAAAAAACAAAAATGGATATTGTATATCTACATAGGACTTCCTCTCCCACATCTCATGTACATAATTACTATGAAGAAAAATAAACCATACTAATGTAATAGAAAATTAATGAAGAACATTCTCTTGAGAATCTATAATATGCACTAGTAACTCAAACACCGAAAAATCGGAATCCAATTCCAACACATCCCAAATCAATACACGAGGAGAACTAGGGATTTGATTTTTTGATTGAGAGACATGGAACACTTTGTGGATCAATGTCAGTTGAAAGGGAAAATCAATCTTAAATTCCACCATACCAATATTCTCAGTAATTTAAAAGGTTCCAACATACCTCAGTGTTTTCTTCCATTGTTTACCAAAATAGTGACGACCCAAGCAATGTCCCACTTTGACGAACACCCATTAACCCATGGAAAACACCCATGGTATGAAGATTTGGCTGATGTAAGAATTGTGATGACTCTAATATATTAATAAATTCAACATTATAAACTTTATTTTATCAGATTTATCTTGAACAAGGCTCAGTCCCAACAGCAAGGTCTCACCCACAATATCACATAACAAGGGTGATATACACGACCAACCATAATGTTCCTTATAAAGAGGCATTCAAATTTAATATTATTGAATATTGTTATACTAAAACTTTATAAATACCAAGTGGATATCCCATGAACAAATGAAATCCACAAAACATTCTCAGAGCATGTCTTCCAAAATCTGATTTTCCTACCCTTTCTAAATATCCATTTAAGGATGGTATGTCATACTCAACATGGCATGAAATCCTAATTTCTTATGAATTCGTTTAAATAACCATTATGTAAATTAGTTACCCATGTTAGAAACAAAAATTGATGACGCTTTGTGAATCCTCACAACCTACTAAATATATAATTGACCCAAATCATCCACTTTGGGTGAATCATAAATTGGAATGAAATTGGTTGATTTGGCCTAACAAGAAGCCACTGCCCAAATGGATTTCCATCCAGGGGTATCTGAGGAAATCTAATTATAAATTCCATGTAGATGTCTTCCCGATTCGATGTAGTAATGGGTATTATTTGAATAAAACCAAAGGGATTTTGGTGATTTACTTTAACCTCCAGACATGTATTACATTATGACACAAATTCATCCAAATTCGTCCTTATACCTTGACACTAGATCTATTTACACACATCACATTACATCTTGTGATCACCAGGATGTACGATCCACTAAGAGTGGTGTCTATATTGCAACACAACCCTTCTCATATATAATGTCACCACAATGCAACCCTTGAAGCATAATATTCCATTGGGATATATTGGCCATCACCAAGGTGTCTCCTCACCTTGAAGGAACAACATAGAATACTAGCACAACTCATCACCAGGATTCTCCTTCTGAATTAGTTCTAGGATAGAAGGAATCAACTAAATAGTAGATAATAAAACACCCCACTATACTACTTTGTCTCTATGTGTATCTGAGAAGAAATTCCCCTCAATATAAACTCATCACGGGACTTCTTCAACACTTTCATTGGCACTTTTCTAGTCAAACAATCTTCCATAAGATTACATTCTCCTAGTTTATAAAATATATCATTATTGAACCAGAAATATTATAAACCTAATGAATTTTTTTTAAATTCAAATCCATTTGGAAGGAAATATAGGCTATCATCATATGATGACAATAACCCACAATATTAATTCAAAATATATAATGGCTCTACATCTTCAACAAATCCATCACCACTTATATCTTCAGGTCATGGGCTTGGTGACTTGCTTCATGTGGTTTTAGGTGATGAGATCTATTATTCCCTATATGATAATTATAAAATAGCACACACCCTATACCCATACTAAAAGAGTCTCAATAGACCGCATATTCCTCTCCAAATTTTGTAAATAAAAAATAAAAGCTATGTTTAATTTCCATTTAAGCTCCGCAAAGGATGCTTAACACTGTGGGATCCAATCAAACATTGTCTATTTCTGGATATTCATCATCATGGAAAATAATTCCGATATAATTCTCAAATGAACCTCCAATAATACCTGGCTAGTAATAAAAATATTCTCATCTCAAATACATTATTCAGTTATTCCCAGGATATAACTACACTAATCTTATCAAGGTCCACCAAAACCCCTATTTATGAGATAACATAACCCAGAAACATCAAATACCTAATGAAAATAGTGCACTATGAAAATACGTTATAAAGGCGATGGTCCAAAATGGTTCCTAACATGATATTAAAATGTTTTTAAGGATTCTCCACAGGACTTAAATAAACGTGGATTTCATTCATGAATACCACAACAAGGGAAACAAAATATTGATGGGAAACCCTATTTATAATTTCCATTACAACTGATGTAATATTCTTCAATCTGAAAGGCATAACAAAATACTAAAAACTATTGTACCTACATCATAAGGGTGTTTTTGAATTATATTCCTCCCTAACTCTGACATGGAGATAACTAAAATGCCTGTAAATTTTGAAAAACCAAATTTCCCTCAAACTCTTATTGAAATGATCATCGATACAGTGTTAAGGGTACATATTATTAATTGTTACCTTATTCAACTTCCCTTAATTAATACACAAACATAGTGATATGTAGGCGTTTTCAAAAATAGAACTGGGGGTGGCCCAAGGTGTCATGCTCGGGAAAATGATTCCTTGGATTCCAAATCATAATGTTATAAATTTAATTCCATGGACTGTGTGGGGTCCACATGGTATGAGGGAAGAGATATTGGTTGTTTTTTGCCGGAGTGGATACTCAAGAGGGGGGTGAATTGAGTTCCAATTAAAATTTCTGTTAAATATGGATTTCTCTTAAAATCCCCCAATTTAAAAACAAAGATAAACTGTAGTGAGTTCATATAGATTGAAAATATTCCATTGGCTTCTTAAATATTGATTATATCTCAGTCAATTTAATCACAAGATTAAATTAACTTTTGAAGCTAACCAATTGGTTCACAAAAAGTATAAAGACTTGCTAATTTTAACTATCAAAGTATCTTTAAAATAGTATTGTATTTAAAATTAATAGCAGCAGAATATAGAAGATATATCTAGTATATTTTAGACTTATACTAAAAAGCACAACAGATATATCCAAGAGGTTCAGTCTCAAGCCGAGACTTATTCCTCTTAAACAATTTATATAAAAGTGATCCACACCCTGGATCAGGGTTAACCACAGTACAAGACATTCTAGGCCACAAGGGACCTCTTCCACTGTTATTCGTGGAAAAAAAAAATAAATACTAGGCCACACAAGGACCTCTTCAAAAATTGTCATTGTTAAACAAGAGTAAGGAGTTTTGGTGTGAGGGTTGTGATATCCTCCAGTTCAGCACATGAGTCAGTGTGTGTGTGTGTGTAAGATATACAGAGTACACACACTGCTTGAAAAATTAAATAATGAACCACTTAGAGAGAGTATATAAAAGTTTAGAAATCTCTAGTGATTGGAAGTGTTGCACTGGACTCCGTGGATTCAGCAGAAATGCTTCTGAGTCCATCTCTAGTTTTGTGTGAAAAAACAGAGTGCAGTGGTTCAACATGTGTTCTTCATGAGTGAGAATGTTCTCTTGATTTCAGTTCCTCCAGTAGTGTCAGATTTCATGCATGTGAGTTCTTGAAGATCTTGTAATGTGTTCTTCAGTTGTGCTCAAGATTGTTCTTATGTTCAGTACAGAGCTCGAGTGTATTTTCTGTAGCTTCACATATGTTTTAGTATGTGTATCTGTGTCTCTTGTATTGTAGCTCAATCCTCCTTATATTTCTCGAGCTCTAGAAATAGGAATGATTACCTTTTCATAGGTACAAGGTATGGTTTCCTGAGAAGCCAACAACTATCAGTAATTATCATTAATTGCATTAAACACATCAAATATGACTGTTAGATTTATTTAAATAATATTGAAAAAATGTTAAGAAATGGTGTCACAGTAGTTATGAAAATGGTGTCTCCTTCACGGTATGTTCTTCACGATATGATCTTCATGGTATGTGGCTCACGGTGTTTCCTACATGGTGTCTCCTTCATGGTATGATCGTCATTGTATGCGGCTCATGGTGTGTCCTTCGTGGTGTCTACGTCACAGTGTCTGACTTCCGGTGCCTTCCTCATAGTATTTTTCTACACGGTGTCAGGCTTATTGTCACGGTGTTTTGAGGTCACGGTGTCTGTGTCTTGCACACAGTCTATCTTACTGTGTTAAACTTCGCGGTGTCTCTATAATTATACATATAAGTGTATACAAACGTAAACAGTAATATTCATAATATTAATTAAGATTATCCATAATAAAGTAAGAGAACTTGAAACATAAATACAGAGGTTTGATAAGATATGTAAGATTTGTGATCATGCATAAGATTTGTAAATAATAATGAGATTAATTAACAGCAATAAGATTTGTGATCATTAAAACATGATTAACACATGAAGAGTCCAACAATCTTCCCCTTTTGGATGATCACAAATCACGTATAGTTAAAGTATAAATGAAATGAAACGTTAGATAAAATTTCATATAGAATAATAACAAATAAAATACTAAGAGATAACTCTTCTCACTTTTTCTCCCCTATTGGGATTATCAAAAAGTATAGAGAATGGAGTGAAACAATGCATTTCTCATTAAAAATGTTCAGAATACATCATAGAATATAAATACAAAAACAATGACCTCCCATAAAAAAATTAGAATCATTGGTTGGTATCACAGATTGGATTTATCTTTTCTTTTATTTGTAGTAGGAGATGTAGCTGATATAGAAGAAGGCATAAAGGTAGTAGAAAAAGAAGTTAAAGGTAGTCCTTCAAAAATAGATGGACCCAAAGAGAGAGTAGTATAAGATCTAGTCTGTGGTTAGTCAAGAATGATTGGTCTGATCTGAGAAAGGGCTTGGCTGACTGAAAAGTTAGTTGAGGCTAAGGCAGGTAGGCCAAGTCTAAGGGGTGAGGTAGCTGGAGAAACAATAGTAGTACTATGTACATGAAGATACAGCTTCAAAAGATTGATGAAATCAGTAATGATTTCTCCACCATATTATATATCATTTTCAAAATCATCCTTATTCTCCATGAATTTGTCCAACAATCTGGTGAACTCTGTAAGCTTTTGAACTCAGGTTTTGAAAGCCTGAGTCACTGGAGGTATTTTCAGATTCTCCACAAGATATTAAAGTTATTTGTCGTATCAGATTTGGAGTAAATATGATTGAGATTCCAATCTATCTTCTTGGGGATCTCATGTTGAGCATCATTGGAAATCTTGGAATGAATGTGAACCAAGTCAAGCACTCTGTCACTGTTCTTCACAACTTTAGATAAAGAAGAAAAATATAAAAAACTAAGGGAATTCTGAATTTCATCCTTGATTATGGATCTCATCATAGAATTCTCCAAAGAAGGAACAAAAGGTTGAACAGATGGAGGAGAAGCCTTTACATCTACAGTTAGAGCTTTGAGCTGATTCAAAACCTTTTTAAGGCATCCAGTGTACTCATTTGTGAGCTTATTCAAATTTTCTACAAGCTCTCTCATGCGTTGAAGAATAATTTTGTGCTGTTCTCCAATGTTATCATTAAAAGATAACAGGTGTAGATAAACATGAAATACAATATCTCTTGAAATGTTGGAAACATTTGGTTTAGGAGGAGTAGAAACAGGTGCAGGAGAAGGCTTTGATCTTGAAGAGAGTTCTTTTTGCATGTCGGCTTCCAAAATTTTCAAAGTTGCAACATCAGCACTATGCAGTTTTTTTTCAACCCTAACATCTTTAATTTCACAGATCATCCTTGGTTGAATATGAAGAATAATATTTTCCAAAATAATCGAGGAATCTTCCTGACTTATTTGAGTCACAGGATGAGGATGAGAGGATATAATCTTCTCAACTCCAGCTAAGATAGTCTCTCCAAATATTTTAAATCATCATTAGTTACAAATGACTGTTTCTCAGGTAAGAGTGCAGGTGAAGGTAGTGGTACAGGTTCTGGTTGATATTGAGGTTTTGGTTCAGGCTCAGGGTGAGTGACTGATTTCAAATGAAACAAAGAGGAGAGATCTATACCAGTTGCAGTCACTTGCTGTGATTCACACACATCATAAAAATTGGGGAATTCGTACCTAGTGTACACAGAGTATGACTCATGGGAAGGAGGTGCATCACCAGGTTCAGATTCAGATTCATCAGACTCAGCTGCACTGGGTTCAAGGTTTTGAGGTTCCTCCCCCTCAACAGGTGCATCCATTTCAGGACCTGGAGGCTCAACAGCTTCGTTAAGATCCACAGGTTTATCTCTATTCTCTTCATCCATTTCTTTCCTTGCCAATTGAAATTCAATTTCCATCCTCTCTTCAGCAGAGGGTATGTACTAAGGAACCGATTGTTCAATAGTTTGTGCTTCCAGACTTGTTTCTTTTTCAACTAGGAGTTATTCTAGACTAGCTTCTAGCATTGCAGGGAGGTTTTCTGCGCCCCAAGACTTTTGCATGGCTTGCTGCTCTAAATCTAGGATAATCAAATCTCTTGCATCCTCATGATGGGTTTCTGGATCAACACCCTCTCTAGAAGCCTGAGCTACTTCTTCTCCAAGAACAGCTGGAGATTCTTCTTCTCTACAAACAATAGCAACTTCTTCTCTAAGAGGAATTTCAGCAGGAACATTAGCAGGGACAACAATCCTTTCTTTCTCAACAGGAGCTGCTTCCTTTTGAGGTACTTCAGCCTCTTCTCTAGGTGGTACATCATCTTCCACTTCCTCTTCTTCTTCCTCTTCTAGATACGCAGCCACTTCATCTGGTTCCAAACCAGGATCAAACATATTCTTTGTCCTTCTTGGATAATCAATAAGATTATACTTCCTATAAAGTTTATAATTATCCTCAACACACTGCTTCATCCAAGGGTTCTAATTAATTTTCATCTTTCTAATGGTAGTCTTGGACAAAAAAATAGAAATCCAAGATTAATTCCTCATTTGGTTCAACCACTCCATTGGAAACTAGACTAGTTGAGATTATCCTTGAGTAAAACAAGGAGATGGATTTGGAAGTGACCTTAATCAGTTCACACATGTGGTGAATGAAATATTTTCCAAGATTGATCTTATGGCCATTCTTCATTAGATGAATCAGGAACAAATCTTGATATTTCAACCCAGAAAAGTCTCTTTTCCTTGGACTAATCAAATTCTGAACATACTTAAATAGGAGCCTTGTCTCCCCATCCAATTCAGCTGATATGGCCCTTCTCTTGGTTCCATTCCCATATAAGATTTCCAAGGAATTTTCCAAATCAAATATTTCAGTTGAAGGAGGAGGGTCTCTTTGGTAATCATCATAAATCCCTTCATGAGGTATCCTTAGGCATGCAGCCCATAATCTCGAAGGGAATGAGCATTTTTTTCCATTGATCCAGCTTGATATCATAAAACTTTCTCCATCATTAAAGTAAATCATTACATACTGGTGAAACTGAGATACAATCCTCGGGTAAATAGGTATATCTCTCTGAGAGAACCATTCGAGCCATCCTTATTCTCTTAAGGTTTTTAGAACCAAAGACTTGCTAGATAGCAGACTCTGGGGGAAAATATCTTTCTCAGAAACAATAGTACGACTTATTAAGTTAGGATCCAGGGGACCATCAAGAGCTATCATCAGTGCTCTCTTCTATTTCATAGAGCGGCGATTCTCAGATGAGGGTGAATATAGACACTTCATCATGGCCATCCACTGAAGGTTCAGATGAGAGATAAGAAGAGAAAGTTTTGAGAGAGTGAGAAAGAGAAAGCTCGGGTGAGGAATCGAATGAAAACCCTTTTTTATCATTTGGTAATGTAAAACGTTATAAAAACAAAAACGCGGGAAAGTAAATATAGGTGAAATAAAAATTACCATGATACAGATTAAAATAAATGCATAACTAATCTTAACGGTGAGACCCTGAGTAGGAATTACAATGCGATGAAAGGGAGTCGTCATGGTGAGACAGTTGCTGGTCGTCACTGTGAGACAGTGACTATTCTGTGCAGTCATGGTGAGACAGTGAGTGAACTATTCCATCATCATGAGATATTTAAGTGACAGACCATGTACACAAGGTGTTAACTGTGAGACCGTAAGCATGAAAGAATATTGGATAATCAGTGATCATGAAACCGTAATGTAAAATATAGAAAGATTTTAAAAAGTAAGACCGATAAGATATCTATTTATGATTAATCCTACCAAGATCATGTATGATGTAGTCTAATCTATCAGAATTTAATGTTTTAGTGAATATATCAGTAAGTTGTTATTCAGTACCAATGATTTCTAAAGTGATATCACCCTTTTGATAATGATCCCTCAAAAAGTGTTGTCTTACATCAATATGCTTTGTCCTAGAATGTGAAATAGGATTCTTTGAAATGTTAATAGAACTTGTGTTGTCACAATTTATTGGGACATGTCTGAATTGATATCCATAGTCTACTAAAGTGTGTTTCATCCACAAAATTTGTGCCCAACAACTTCCAGCAGCTATGTATTTAGCTTCTGTAGTAGATAATGAAACAGAATTTTGTTTCTTACTACATCATGATACTACTGATTTGCCTAAAAGGTGACATGTTCTAGAGGTGCTTTTTCTATCTAACATAAATCCTGAAAAATAAGCATCAAAATAACTAACTAAAACAAATGATTATCCTTTAGTGTAGAACAGTCCTAACTTGGGTGTATTCTTGAGATATTTGAAAATTCTTTTTACAGCATTTAAATGTGATTCTTTAATAATTGGCTTGAAAACGAGCACACATACATACACTAAACATAATATTAGGACGACTAGTAGTCAGGTAGAGTAAACTTCCAATAATTCCTCTATAAGTGGTTTGATCAACAGATTTTCCTTCTTCATAAAGATCCAAATTACATGAGGTACTCATTGGAGTGTCACTACATTTTTTGCTATCCAATACAAAATGTTTTAAAAGATCTCGAGTATATTTACGTTGAGTTAAAAGAATTACATCATTATTTTGAAAGATTTGAAATCCAAGAAAGAATTTAAGTTCACCCATTAAACTCATATTAAACTCTTATTGAATCATTTTATAAAAATTTGTACATAATGATGTTTTGGAAGATCCAAAAATAATATCATCTACATAAATTTTTACAACTAAAACATCTTTATAAATGCGTTTTATGAAGAGAGTAGGATAAGCTGTTCCTTTTGTAAAAGTTGAGGAAATTAGAAATGTACTTAATCTATCATAAAAAGCTCTTGGAGATTTCTTTAAACCATATATTGCTTGTGATAATTTGAAAATGTGATTTTTAAAAACAGGGTTTGTAAATCCAGGTGGTTGTTTAACAAAAACATCCTCAGCTATATACCCATTTAAGAATGCACTCTTGACATACATTTGATATAGTTTAAAATTCAGATGTGCAGCATAAGCAAGTAGAATTCTAATGGATTCAAGTTTGGCAGCTAGAGAAAAAGTCTACACATAGTCAATTCCTTTTTCTTGACTATAGCCTTGTGCAACTAACCTAGCCTTGTTTGTAACTATGTTTCCAACTTCATCTAATTTTTTTAAACACCCATTTAGTGCCTATAGTTAAAGTGTCCTTAGGTCATTCAACATGTTTTCAAACATTATTTCTTTCAAATTTATTGAGTTCCTCTTGCATGGAAATTACCCAACATTCATCATTAATAGCATCATTAATGTTTTTAGGCTCAAGATGTGACAAGAAGGATTGATGTTAAACCTGATTTCTAAGAGAAGCTCTAGTATGTGTCCCTCTATCAAGATTTCCTACAACAGCATCTAAAGGATGATTCTTCAGAATCCTAGTTGTTCGATTAAAGGTAGGACTAGAAATTTCAGGTTCTTCTCTAGGTTCGGGTTCATTAGGAGCATATTCTGAAAAATTTCCAGAACATGTTGTCTTTACAGCAGGTTCATTGATTCTATCCTTAAGGTTTAGAACAGATTAATCTTCATCAAGATTTTGAAGAGATGACTTAGGTTCATGTGGATCAGTTTAACCAAATTTTATGTGAAAAGATTCTTCCACACACTTGGTTCTCTTATTGAACACTCTATAGGCATTGCTAGTTATAGAATAACCAAAAAAGATTCCCTCATCACTCTTAGAGGCAAAATTTTCCAGATTATCCTTGGTATTTAGAATAAAGACTTTGCAACAGAACACTCTAAAGTATCTAACTTTAGGTTTCCTATTTTTCCATAGTTCATAAGGGGTCTTTTTGAGAACAGGTCTCACTAAGACTCTATTGCTGATATAAAAAGTTGTATTTAAAGCATCAGCCCAAAAATAAATATGTTTTTCATACTCATTAAGCATTGATCGTTCAATTTCTTATAGGGTTTTATTTCTCCTTTCAACCACACCATTCTGCTGAGGTGTCCTAGGGGCAGAGAAATTTTGAGTATATCGATTTTGTGAGAAAAAAGAGTCAAACTCAAGATTTTCAAACTCACGGCCATGATCACTTCTCAGGGTCTTAATATTAAGTCCACTAAGGTTCTCTATAGACATGGAGTATTTAATAAAGTAATAACAAGATTCACTTTTGGGAGCTAAAAAGTATACCCAAGTATATCTAGAAAAGTAATCTACTAAGACATAGACATAGTGCTTCCCATCTATACTAGAAACTCTAGAAGGTCCAAAAAAGTCCATGTGAACTAACATGAGAGGTTGAGAAGTTGAAACTTCTTTCTTTGGTTTGAAAGAGATTTTGTGTTGATTTCCCTTTTGACAGGGATTACTAACTTTGTCATTTGGAAACCCTTGTTTGGGTAAGTCTCTAACAAAGTTCTTCCTAGCTTGTTTTCTAAGTGAATGTATATTACAGTGTCCTAATATTCTATGTCAAAGCCAAGATTCTTTATGAAATGCATTTAAACAAGTATTGTTTTGTATAGCTAAAGAATTCAAATATATTGCATAAACATTTTCATTTCTCCAAGAAGAAAATACTAAAACATTATTAGAATTAAAAACATTACAAGAATCATTTTCAAACATAACACTAAAGCCATCATCACATAACTTAGAATTACTTAACAGATCATATTTAATTTGATTAAAAAATAGAACATTATAAATTAAAACTGAGTTATTGTTACTAATTTGGCATAGGCCGAGGATCTTTCCATTAGAATTATCACCAAAGGAGACATGGCCTACATCAATCTTGATTAAGCTCTTGAAGCATGAATAATCTCCAGACATATGCATTGAACATCCACTATCTAAGTACCATGTCTTCTTATAGTAGCTCTTCAAGCAGGTTTCCTACAAAACAGATTTTGATGGGAAATGAATTTGGTACCCATATATTCTTGGGTCCAGACAGGTTAGCAATCAATGATTTTGGTACCCAATTTTGTCTTATGGGTCTCATATATATTACATAATCAAAATATTTTAAAATATAAAGACTATTTGATCTATAAATTTGTGAATAACTAGTTGAAGCATTTGAATTTCCAGAACATGAACTAGCAGTATTCTATCGAGATTTAGGAATAAATCTAGTTTTAGTGAACTATCTTTTTCCAGGTTGGTAACCTATTCCAGTAGTGTACTTTCGTGCCACTTTTTTTCCTAGTATTTGATTTAGAGTGTCTTTTCCATTTGTGAACTTTTCAAATCCTTTTCTAAGTTTCTCATTAGACATTTTTAGTTTAGTATTTTCTATTAACAGTTGAGCATTATTTTCTTTTTCTATATCAAGGGAGGATTTAACATTTGCAGTGAGAGCATGCTTTTTCTTTAATGAATTGTATTTGTCCTTAATTTAATTGCATGTTTCCTAAAGAATGTTACAGTATTCAAATAGTTCCTCAGTAGTCATATTTTCTTATTCATAATCAGAATCTGTTCCAGAATAATAATCATTCAGCATAGGGGAAGCATGTACCTCAGAGGTATTGGTCCTGAAACACATGTTGGCACGATTCTTTTCAGAATCAGAAACTTAAGAATCACATGTGCTATCTTCTGAAGCACTCCAAGTAGATTTCATATCTTTCTTGTACTTATTTTCCTTGTGGTCATGTTTCTTCTTGAACTTCAGTTTCAGACAGTCAGCTTTTATGTTTCTTTTACTTTTTCATTCATAGTAAACAACCTCATCACTCTTATCAGATTTCATCTAGTCCTTCTTCCAATGACCCTTGTTTTTAAACATTCCTTTGAAATTATATTTTCGGATCAATTTATTCTTCCTATAGAACTTCTTGAATCTCATGGTTATTTGAGCCATCTCAGCATCACTGTCGATGTCTGAATCATCACTTATTGAACTTTTAGTTTGTATTTGATCATTGTATTTGTCATTTCTCTTCGAATCAGTAGACATAAATGCCACTGACTTCCTTTTAGGTTCATCATCTTCCTATTTATTTACTTTGAGTTCTTCCTCATACATCATAAGCTTACCAACCCGTTTTTGATAGGAAGAGCTCCAATGTCACATGACTCTTTTATCAAAACAGAAGTTCCTCTCCATCTATCTGGAAAACATCTCAGTATCCTCATAATTTTTTCCTTTTCTGGAATAGCTTTACCAAGTGAACTCATTGTATTAACTATCTCATTGAACCTGAGATACATATTATAAATAGTTTCATAAATATTAATTTTAAAGTTTTCATATTTAATAGTATATGTATGGAATCTCATTTCCTTAACATTAGTTCTTCCCTCATGAGAAAAATCTAAAGTATCCCATATTTCATAAGTTGTTTTACAGGCAGATATTCTATTGAATTCTTCATCACCTAATGCACAATACAGGGAATTCAAAGCTTTAAATTTATTATTGTAATATACTTTAGTAGGTTCATCCCAAGTAGTTCTTTAAGTTTCTGGAATTTTATATTGATATTCTAAAGTAGTCCATATATCTAAACCCATACTTTCTAAATGTATTTTCATTTTCATTTTCCACTAAGCATAGTTTGTACCATTGAAGAAAGGGGGCCAGTCAGTAGCAGCACCTTCTAGTCTATTTACTATAGAAAGATTTTATTAAATAGATTTAAAGAGATAATATTTAGAACTAACATAAATTTAAGATATTTAAATATGCAACTAAAATCACAGTTGAAAAACAGAGTATTTCGAAAACATTGAACAAAAAAAAAGAGCCTTTGATACCAAATGTTGGTTCAAGTGGATACTCAAGAGGGGGTTGAATTGAGTTCCAATTAAAATTTTTGTTAAATAAGGATTTATCTTAAAATAATCCAATTTAAAAACAATGTTAAACTGTAGTGAATTTATACAGATTGTAAATGTTCAATTGTCTTCTTAAAGATTGATTAGAACATAGAAAATTTAATCATATGATTAAATTAGCTTTTGAAGCTAACCTACTGGTTCAAAACATGTATAAACACTTGATAATTTAACTATCAAAGTAACATTAAAATAGTTTTATATTTCAAAGTAATAACAGCAGAATATAAAAGATATTTGTAGTATATTTTGGACTTATACTAAAAAGCACAACATATATAACCAAGAGGTTCAGTCTCAAGCCAAGACTTAGTCATCTTAAACAATTTATATAAAAGTGATCCACACCCTGGATCGGGGTTAACACTAGTACAAGTCTGTCCAGGCCACGCAGGGACCTCTACCACAGTTCTTCATGGGAAAAAAATATAGACCATGCCACACAAGGACCTCTTCCACAGTTATCATGGGTAAACAAGTGTAAGGAGTTTTTGTGTGACAATTATGATATCCTACAGTTCAGCACAGGAGTCAGTGTGTGTGTCTAAGATATAAAAAGTACACACACTACTCAAAAAAGTAAATAATGAGTTACTTAGAGAGAGTATATAAATGTTTAGAAAGCTCTAGTGATTGGAATTTCAACTCTAGACTCTGTGGATTCAGCAGAAATGCTTCTGAGTCCATCTCTGGTTTTGTGTGTAAAAATAGAGTGCAGTCGTTCAGCGTGTGTTCTTCATGAGTGAGAATGTTCTATTGATTACAGTTCCTCCAGTAGTGTTTTATTGCATGCATGTGAGTTCTTTAAGATCATTCAATGTGTTCTTCAGTTGTGCTCGGGATTGTTCTTCTGTTCAGTACAACGCTCGCGTGTATTGTCTATAGCTTCACATATGTTCTTGTATGTGTATCTATGTCTTTTATATTGCAGCTCAATCCTCCTTATATTTCTAGATCTCCACAAATATGAATGATTACCTTTTCATATGTACGAGGTACGGTTTCTTGATATGCCATCAACTATCATTAAATATCATTAACTGCATTAAACACATCAAATATGCCCGTTAGCATTATTTTAATAATATTGAAAAAAGGTTAAGAAATGGTGTCATAGTAGTTATGAAAACGGTGTCTCCTTCACAGTGTGTCCTTCACGGTAAGATCTTCATGTTATGTGGCTCACGGTGTGTCCTTCACGGTGTCTTCTTCACGGTATGATCTTCATGGTATGTGGCTCACGGTCTGTCATTCATAGTGTCTGGGTCACGATGTCTAACATCTGGTGCCTTGATCATAGTATTTTGCTTCACGGTGTCAGGATTACTGTCACGGTGTGTTTAGGTCATGGTGTCCCACTGGTCACGGTGTCTGAGACTTATAATTCATGGTGTTTGTGTATTTCCCACAGTCAGTATTAATGTGTCAAACTTCATGGTGTCTTGATACATAGACAAATAACTCTATTCAAACATAAACATTAATATGCATAATTGGAATTAAGATTAACCATTATAGATTAAGAGAACATGAAACATATATAAAATGGTTTGGTAAGATAAGTAAGAGTTGTGATCATGCATAGTATTTTTAAATAATAATGAGATTAATTAATAGCAATAAGATTTGTGATCATTAAAACATGATTAACACATAAGGAGTCCAACAGTTGTGTTCCTTGTAAAAAATTATTAAATAACTCCACATAATACTCCGATGAAAACCCCGATAAATCTTCTAAAAATGAATCTTTGAACTCATCCACTATAAGATGTAATCCACTATCAGAAACTACAACATCATCCTCCAATGAGAGTGAATAGATCTGATAAAATTGGTTTCCCATTTTTGGATGTGGAGGTCCATCACGACCCAACTGAGGATCCCAATCACATTGATAAATATAGGAACATTTATCAACATCTAGAAAACATATTCACTATCGATAGAAATCAATGTGTTCCTACAAATTCATAATCCAATCCCTACCAAGTATCACATAAATGATGCACATTTATAAAATGAAGAAATATCATTCTATCTCAACCCCTAACATGGTGACTGCACCAGACAGAAACCTGAAAACATTCTCTCTCTTCTTACCAAGAACTGTTCCCAAATCCATCACATACAAAATTTTCTCAATTTTTAATTTTGGAACATCAACAACGAGGGAAAATCAAATAAAACAAAATCAACAATATTTAAGAGTGAAACAGCAATGAATGATTCAATAAAAACACTGCCAAAAACTATCGTAGCCCCTATATCTGATTCTGTTGGTTCTCGATCCACTACTTGATGATGTTTTACATCCTCTTGAACATGAAAACATAAAATAGCCTTTGAATCTTCCTTGGATCGAATCCTCCCAGAAAATATCCATCCCAACCTCGACGACCACTAAACTGATAACTCGTTGTCTTATATGGCCCTCCCATGGACAAAATTATCCTAGAAGATACATATATTACACCACTCTGATAAGAATGTATTTACCTAAAAAACATTCCAAGTGCCCCATATCTCCACATCGGTGATAACTTCTTCGATGAGGGGATCACATAGGTCATATGTTCCCTGCCATCCCACACTGATGGTATAAAACTGACCATGAATTAGAATCCACTAATGAAGGCATCATAGAAGGATAACCTGAACTACCACCTCACTTCTTTCACTGTATGTCATACTTCCACTTCTTCACTAGTGAACATCCACTACCAAAAATGGACACTAATCCGTGGTAATATTGGTGTTCACTAATATTGATGTCTACCATCATGGCAGAGTAAACCACTTTAGCATAGTACTTTAGCATGAACAAAAAGACCTGATATTGTATGTCTGGCCACAACCCCTTATCAAATCATTGTGCCTTTGTCATCTTTTTTAAAATAATCTTGATTGTGTATCAAACTTACTCAGCAAATAAGTTAGCATATTCAATCACATATTACTCTCCATTGATAAGATCTATAAATTACCAAAATATGGAGTAGTCCAAGACCTCTAGAAAATAATGCTCATTGAGAACATCATTGATTTCATTCCAACCCATATTCTCATGATTTCCATCTTGCACAACTGAGTCCCACCAATTTCGACTGGGACCTTCTAACATTAACAAAGAACATTTCACCCTAACAACCTCCAAAGTATCGAGGAAATCTAACGTACTCTTTATCTTCTCATGCCACTCCTCATCTTCCTAAGGTCTTGTTCTACCATGGAAATGTGAAGGATTTTTCTTTATGAAATGCTAAGACTTTTCCTTTTCAAAACCTAGTTCATATTCTCTAACCCAATCATAACTAGAGCCTACTCCTTCTCCAAAAGAAAAAACAACACAAACCACAACATCCATAAATCATTGATCAATTTGGTAGGGAGAACTATCTCTGGCCTCTTACCTTGGTATAAAAAATTCCTAGGGAGTCATTTTTCTATAAGAAATAGTTACGATTTGGAAAAACCTTCAATACAACCATTCTGAAAATTTTCATCAACCACTACAAATGTCAGACACTTCTATTAATTAAAACACATACAATTCCATTATTAAAACAAGTCAATCAAGACATTCCACCCCATCCCAGTGTCTATATAGAGTATGTCGCCTATACATCTAAAATAGAGGATAACTAAAACCCAATCCCAACATCCCAGTTGACTCAAGATATGTCAGGAGGTGTACTAGTAAGGCACCTTACTCTCAACTTGTCCCTATGTCCCGACAATCCTATCCTCAGTCCCTCTATAATCATTCCCATATAATTCAACCCAAAAATTCATTAACCTTCTATCATAACATTTTTTAATGAAAAAAGACAATCAACCATCAAACTCAACACCCAAACCAATAAATATGATGGGTTAAAGAGAATTCACAATCCGAACTGGATGGAAACTAGTGTGTGGGTATCAAAAAAGTGGTTTATAAATTATTTCACCCATATATTTAATCACCAATAAAAAACAATAATAACCATAACATTACTGAATAAACATAACTATGTGAAGTTTAAAAATTATCAAATTAAAAATTTAAAACAATAAAGAAAATCAAAATAAAATAAAATAAAAAGTGATCAATCAAACAATCCCAAAAACCCCCAAATTGCAAGAGGATATTCACCCTCAAGTCAACCACACCAACACATGTATAACGTGGAGCTCTAGAAACTAGATCCACCACCACCATGACACATCATTCCTTTACGTAGGGCATACATAACAAAGTCTATATACAAACAATTGTGTATAAAGGTTGTGATCCAACTTCCCATATTATTTCACAAAAAAGAAATGATTCAATTCCATTTTATTAGAAGTCAACTCACTAAGAAAAGTTTAAAAAAAATTAAAACATTTTAATAATGTGTATTTCCTAAAAATAATAATTAATATTTAACATAATAATATGCTCCACCATAAGAGAATGGTATAAAAAACCTCACTATAGTACAATGGTCAATCCCTAAATATTCAATCTCCAGTTGGAATCTTGGAACCTCATATCTCGGTGAAACATGATATAGCAACCATAACCCAAACCGTTATCATTCATGAGCCATTAGAAAAAAGAAATCCAAATTATAGTGGTATCCAATCATCATCATTATCATAATTTATTTAATATTTTAATTGAAAATAATCCTAGATGAATATATTCCAAGATAGTCGTGTTTCTACAAGAATATTAGTCCTCATCCACCCACATAGTTACCTAGGGTTCCCTAGTTCTCAAGTTACATTTCAAATATCACATACAACACCATATTTATATGTCTAAAAAATAAAAGATAATTCCAATATATAAAACCAACACTTAACACAGGATAAATAGACAATCAAATTCATATTTATATCAAATACATTTTAAAACACCCTTCACACCACTTTCACATATCACCAAGCATATTTACAATGCTTACTATAAAAACCCACATGAAATCTAATTAATTTCATTTATAAAAATAATTTCAATTTCATAGGAACAAAAAAATATTTTGGAACCACATTCTACACAATAAACATATTACATATAATATATTTAGGATGAAAGAAAATAATAATAAATTCATCATATAAGGTAAGTTCCTGGAATCACCTTCCTCTAACATAAATACATCAAAAAATTGGCATGAAACAACAAACACAAAACCAAAAGACACTACCAATGATTTATTGAACTTTAAGCCTCAATATATCACTAAAAATACAATATATGAACTTTATGGTATCATTTTACATATTGGAAAATGGATTCTCAAGAAAGTGGGGAGTAGAACCCTTGAAAAGATGAGAAATAATGGACAAAGGAACTTATATGATGATTCATGGAGAAACCAAAATAAATCCCCCACCACAAATTAAGATCTAAGGTAGAATGGATTGTGAGAAGAGGATAATAGTTTTAATAATTCATAGTGGTGAGGATTATGGGTGTTTAAGGTTCAAAATCAAAGGGAGAAATGGTAAATACAATTTTTAAATGACCTGGACAATCTGTGTGATTTTACTGAACGTTTTTCCAAAGTATGCAAAACCCATGAGCCCCTTTCTGACATAGTTTTCTATGAAATATTTTCCCCCATACAATTTTACTAACTGTGTGGTTCTCCATTGTCCGAAAAAATAAATTTTCAGCATGGTTTCCTAGGAAAGGGTGCTCGGTTTCCCCTAAACATGTGCCAACTATGTGCCACCTAATGTAATGTATAAATTCTATATTTTTAATCAAAAATATAATGAAAAAAAAACAATGGGATACATGTAATACCAAACTAAAAATATTAATTATGAAAAATTAAAAATACGAACATGATACTATACTAGTTTGATACTCATGAGGGATATACATAGGATAATTTCCATTTTAATTTTAAAGAATTATAAATGATTGGAATAGATGATAAAAATGAATGAACTATAAGAACCTTAAGGTGTACTATATTGAAAATAATGAAACTAAAATAAATGGAAACAAAAATATTTTGGGAAAAGTTTGACACAAATTTATGAATTACCAAGGAGTAATGAGGAACATGAAGTGAGGAAATAAATATCATCCTTTAAATCCATTTATATCCATTTTCTTAAATTTTCGGAACCTAGGAATTATTCGATTCAAATACATATTGAAAATTTTATCCCATAGAGGAAGTACTAACCAGTATTGAAAAAAATGGATGAAGTTTTTATATTGATGTATTTTACCAATGATATTTGGTTTAAAAATTATAAAAGATATAATGATTGTGTTAAATTTCTGAATAATATATGTATTCATTAACATAAGGGTAATTAATACCATAATGGGATAATGTGTTTATAGATTATAATAAGTTCCAAGTGTTAAGTATTCATTTTCAAAAAAAATCGTTGTAGTAATTTTACATCCTTAAGGATATTTTGAGAGAATTTTTTTACAATCATATATTTTAGTGAGAAATATATTCGAATAATAATGCCTTCATGTTTTATTGAAATAATTTAAATGTAATTTATTACCATTAGGGTTAATATGATAATTAATGACCTTTTAATAATTCTATAATTACATTACAATACATTGTGGGAAAAATTAAGTTGTATTGAAATCCTTGGTAAAATTATTATATAATTATTAATTCTATTTCAAGGATATACATCAATTTTTTTGGGAATGTTGTTGGAATTATATTAAAATAGTTTAGAAAACATATAACCCATATGTTGGGTTAAAACCCATTATATCACTTAATCCCATAGGTATTGATTCCATGACCAATGGATGAAATGGTTTTTCACCTACCGCTGGCCTACGTGATGTCCAGGTTAATATATTTGTTGTTTTCGGATAAACAATTTAAAAAATAATTATTAACAATGAACCAGTGGTGCTACATTTGATGTTTAGATATTAATTTAGTATATTGGATAACTTCTTCCCACCATATTTGTCTTCTAAAATAGTTAAAAACAAATGGGAATATTTGTCACTATTTTTCGGATCATATGATCTATTAATATTAAATTTTAGTGCATCAAGAATAAAAAATCATTTTTGGATATTCAATTCACTGATTTATGGATTAATTCAAAATTGATCAATTAAAAACCAAAGGATGATATTGTACTTACGAACTAAAATCGTATCATGTAATTATATTTCCTTATATTCATAATTAGAAAAATAATTTCTTAATATTTTGGAATGATCATAAACCATGAAAATTCTTATAATACATTTATATCCAATGAATTCGATAAAATTTTAAAAAATTCCAAATTTATGGTTTTCAATCCTTTAGTGTTTCATTGACCACCCACTTCCGTTTTATCAATGACTTCTATCACTCTCTATAATTATATGATATTTTCTTTAATATCTATATCTTCACATTCCATAAATTTTCTCCAATATGAAACCCTAGTTATATATTATTTCAGATGACCTTCATACTTCTATTTCTCTCTAATCAAGATGATTTTTTATTAGAACATTTTTTTGATGGTTTTTCAAAAATATTATTTATAAATTTAATACACCTTATTTCCAAGGTCATGTTTAATGGTTTAGGATGAAATTTATTTTATATTAGGATAATGTAACAACATGATATTTTAATATAAAAAAATTCTCTTTGATTGCATATATGACCCACAACACCAATCTTAGATGAACATATAACACCTCAACACATAAGTATTTATTAATTTTTATTTGAATTAAATCCCTCTAATATGTTTCATTACACATAATAATGAGTTTATCATCATTTACATGAAACATTGAGTTTTTCTTGATTTGCACGTTGTACTCGTTTTTTATGGTGTTACATGGAAGACCGAGTTTAAATTAACTTGTGAAATATTATTAAATTATTTTTATTTAGTATAATAGTTATAAATTATCCATTATAATTGAAGAGATTAATATTATAAATTAAATCAAGAAAATCATGGTTATATATTAAGTACTAAAAATCATTTTAAATAAAAAGAAATGTTTTCTGAAAAAATAATTTTCTAAAAGACGGACTACCTGCAATTTCAGTGGATATTTTAAAAACAGATTTTAGAAATTAATTAATATTTAAATGAAAATAATTAATATATTTTTTAAATATGTATACCTAAATTATCTTAGATTAATTTTTGTGTTTTTTCAGAACAATTTCTTTTTTTGATGAATAGTTTAAAATATTTGATTTTAAATTAAAATTGAATTTTTATTTAAGTTATTTATAATGAAAATTAAATTTATAATTGGTTTTAAGGTAACATTAGTAAAAATTTATATCTAATAATATAATTATGTCATTTTAATCATTTTCATAATGAATTTATCTCTAAAATCATTTTAAAATTGAAAACATTTTCACTTTAAAAGCACTTCTTCTCATCGTGTCTATTGCATTAACTTTAAATAAAATTTATCTAAATATAATAAATACATTTGGAGAAATTGTTTCCATATTTAGAATAATAATATATTTTAACTTAAAATATTTTCATCTTAATTAATAAGAAAAAGTAGTAGTGAATTCTGTATAAATTAATTATCTTGGTTAAGGTAAATATTGGTTAACAATGGGTTTAAACACAAAGGATAAGGTTAAAATGATATATAAACATGTCTAAAATGATTTCATTTCAATATTTCGGCCCTAAATCCTATATGGTTCTATAATTGTCCATTTTGGACCCTTCTACATATAAAAAAATATGTTTTTACTCAATTCCTTTCATAGATACCATGTGCGTCCTCTCCCGCACTTATGAAAGCCAACCCACACTACTCTCTTCTTCATATATTAACACAAATTTTTCACACATGAGCTGCATAAATTACTTCTCACATTCCCTCATTTTATCCTATAATCCTTATTTTTTGAATAATTGAAACATCAGAAGGATTCAGTGAAACCTATGGAGGATAACTTAAAATGAGGTATTGATCTTCAAAAAGTGTATTTAAATTTTTTTTCTCCACCTCCTTATATTTTAATTATAAAATTTTTATATAATAAAATATTTTTTATAAATATAATTTTAATTTTTTGTGATTATTTTTTTACCCAAAAATATCTAGATTTTTATTAAATGTTTTATGAAAGGATTGTTCATGTGTACGATGAACTACCGCCTTAAGAACCGATATAATTTATTCTTTCATTACCACCATTTATGGTTGAGTATAATACAGAATATAAAATCAATATATGATATATATAACATATTTATACCTGTGGAGTAATTATATCATATATATATATATATAACATCCTTTTTGTAAGAGATATGATAATTTCACCCGTGTTTACAGAGGACTACGGCCTCGCAAAGAGATGTGATTGGTCTTTCACTAACTCTTTACATGGAATGTGATAAAGATAATTTTAATTTCTATATATGATATAAATAAAATAAATAAGATATTGATGTAATATTTACCATTATTTAGAGATAACATATATCGTTTTATTTCTTAACTTTTCACTCGTATAAAGATGATTACATTGTTCATGTACGGGTGGACTACTGCCTTCAGGAACCGATGTGACTCTATTTTCATAACCAAAATACATGGATGAAGAATATAAGTATATAATATGGTATATGTGACATTATTATAATTATGTAAATTTACATTATTACTTAAATCCATTCCATAATGATCTTTGGAAATTGGAAATGTTACTTATGCATATGTACAGTCGGCCGTCTCCAGGGTTTTAAGAGACATCTTTATAATGAATTTTTATTACCTTAATTTAAATTTAAATTTTTTTAAGTGGATTTATATTTGAATAAAATAATTATTTAATTTTTTAATTTTCCTTTCAATAGTATTATCATTATAAAGGTTTACTTCACAATCTCATTCAAATTGAAATTGATTAATCGTGAATTTCAGTTGAAAGATCTTATTTGACCATTTATTAATAAAAACATTTCATTTAATTATCCAATATTTATTCAAGATTTTTTCATGTAATAGTACCATTTTCCAACTCATTGGTCATTAAATTAATTTAAAAAAAAAAATTTAAAATCTGTCTTTATTTCTCTCTTTGATCAATAATATATCTTCTTCAAAAATAATGTTTCCTAAAATAAATTCATAATATTTTTTAAACATTTCAAAATTATTTATCAAAATAATTTTCATCAATTTTTCATCTTTAAAACAATTCAAAATAATCATATATCATCTTCAAAATAATCCTTGTTTGGATTTTACGAAAATTGTAAAGGGAATCTACTTATTGATTTCTGAAAAAATAACTTTTCTATAATTTTTATAGTTTAAATAAAAATTTATTTTTAAAGATTGATGGAACATATAGAATTACCCACAATCACAAAAATGATTTCTTTGTATATTAAATTTATAATTTTGAAGGATATTTTTAAATAAAATTTTTTGAAATGTGATTTTCAGATAATAGAATTTTGAAAATTATTTTCACAGTGAAAATTATATTTTCATGAATAATGTTTTGAAGTGAGATTTACATTATTTAAGTTCATGAATTAGAACAACCTTTATAACACTTATTCTTTTTAAGATATGTTTTTTATTTATTCCATAATTATTCTTCTTCTAGATGGTTTACTTCCATTTTGACGAAGGAAATTATTAACATCTACATTCTAGATTTTTTTTCTAATTAACATTACATTGAAATATTAACTTTTCGACGATCCTTATAATGTAAATGTACCCTAAAAATTAAAAGTATTTTTCATTGATATGTTTTTTTATTAATCCATATATCTTCTCTCTATGTATTTTTCATCATTTTATGGAATTTATTTGGAGAAATATTGACAAATATATCTTTTTTACTCAATAAAGATATTCTATGATAAGGCACATTTTTATGAATAAAAAGGTTATTTGATATATGAGGAATGACTTAGACTTGGAGTGATTTTTGGATCATGGTATTATATAGTCCCTTGATGCATAAGTGGGTCCCTCGAGAAAAATCAGTTAAGCTATTGTTAAATGGGTTTTTACCAGTAGTTTAAAACATATTTTGAATGATCTTAATGGTAGATGTATAAGGTGACTCAGACATGCTGACCAATAATTATAAATTTTATTCATTAATAGTACATTTATTATTATATAGGATATTTTACTATGATATTATCACTATATGGATTTCATTTCTGTTTTTTAATAAATGGAATGTGCTTTCAGATGTTTACATTAAAATATTGATTATTCCTTATCCAGTTATTTAAATAAAAGTTGTTCTTAGTTATTTACCTCTTCATGTAGATTATTCTTATTGATTAATGATAGATATAGTTGTACATAACCCTTAATTATCAATTAATATCATATTTATAATGTTTCATTTCATGGGAATCTATGAGGTGTGCTATATTTGATATGAAATAATATACTAAATTGAATAAATTTAATCTAAAAAAATATATGTCATATTTTTTTAAATATAATGAATGGATCAAGTCTGTATACATTTTACCAAGTCTACTGAACTATTTGGATAGTGAGGATTTGATTCCTTGTATCATATTTCAATGTAATTAATTAGACATTGTCATCCGGTTACTAGATACATTCTTGCTGTAAAATGCCTCATATGAATTAGATTATAATATATATCAAAAGATGAATCCCATTGTATCATCTTATCCTCAGTCACATATCTCAGTTCCCTAAGCTGGTATGTCATATGATATTAAGGGAACCTCCACATACACCAAATTCAACCATCTAGCAGCGATGTTTTAATATTAGTCATGAGGAGACTATACCCTATTTTTCAATGTTAAACACCAGTAGAAAATTAATAAATAAATTTAGATAACATACGACCTTTAACAATACCAATATACCCTGATTAACCAAATCATGAAATACCATATAACGAAATATAGCAAACAATACCATGGAATAGTACATGTCCAGAGTATAAAATGAAATATCAAAAGTAAAGAAACTAGAGACTCTCAATCGAGTCATGAACCACATTTTGTTCCCTTATCCATGTTGCATGAAAACTCATCAAACTATCCCTGGGCCTTTCCCCCTATCCAATGAAAAACAAAACAAAACATATTTAGTTACTGATTATGAAACTGGAGTGGGTTCTGAGTACAACATAGTAGGCCACCAACAATGGCATCTAAAATAATATCCATTCAAAAGTAAGTGTATATTGTCTTATAATGAAAATAATTATATTTCATAAGTAAAAAATTTATAAAATTATCAATTAATATTTATTTAACCATATAACCCTTTTGTAGCCATAGTCACATATGAATCAATCCACACTTTGGCCCATACCAAACACTAAAGTATTACCAAATGATATTATATCCTGAAATTCCTTTATTACCATTGATTAATTCATAATCTAATGATCATGTTATCATACACACATTACACAATAGAATTACCATGTTCCCATTATTTATTTATCAACTAAATAAACATGTAACTATTTATACACCTAAATTAGAAGGACCATGTTCACATTTTTTAATTAAAAACTAAATAACCATGTTACTATTCATATCACATACATTTGAATGACTAGGTTACCATTCAACAATTCACATTGAAATGAAAATGTTACCATTCATACCTTGCACATTTGAATGAACATGTTACCATTCATAACGTAAAATTTTCAATGACCACGTTACCATTATTTAATTCACATCTAAATAAAAATGTTACAATTCATCACATGATTAATTCCAAAAATAATTTTTCACATAATTTTCTATTACTCACTCATCAATTAGTTAAACAAAAAAATACCATTAGTTAACTCAACTATTAACTAATAACATAACCCCATTAATTAATTCTGTAATTAATTATGTCTGTAAAACCCATTAATTTATTAATCAATTAATTAATCAATATCCAAAACTCAAAATACCTTAATTAATTCTATAATTAATTATCTCAATGATCTATCCAAATACCTTATAATTAATTCATCAATAAATTATCTCAAATAAAAAACAACTAAAAATCATAATTAATACTATAGTTGATTAACTCTAAATTTAATGTATTTATATATGATATTTAATTCTAAAATAAATTATCTATAACTCCATATATCCTGAAATCCCCAATTCACATCACCTCAATTAATTAATCCACAAATAATAATTTATTTAATTATGATCTCTATTTCTAAATACCTAATTGAAAACATAAAAATACATACATGTAATGTAAATATTTACTATGTAATATGATTTATATACCCCTACCTCAATTTTTTGAAGAATGATAACCTAATTGAAATCACCAAAATTTTAGAGGTATACTGATATAGAATGAGCACTATATCTAAAACATGGGATGGGTTTTTATCTTTGATATGGGCATTGAATTTTGAATAAAGGAGTTTATTAATGTTTTTATTCTTTCTATAAATACCCAGAATCATGAAATATAGACTTGAGTCGAATGTGGGGGGTCAATCATGGGTTAATTTGGGGGTACAGTAATGAAAAACTAATTTTCTGTTCAACAAAAATCTATCACATGGTTCGTTGGGTGGAGGTATATGGTTTTCCATTAATATGTCCTAATCCATGAACCCATTTTTTATGCTTTCATGGTCACTCATAATAGGGTTCCTATTAAGATAACATGTGTGCCAACCATGAAAATCCCCATCATCCAGGGATTCATAGCTTGGTAGGCTGGCACACATAGTTTTCACTAACCATGCACCAACCATGTGATTCACTATTTCATTCATTGTTTTCTAAAAATTCAATCAACCACACCCCTAGGTAATACTGAAATTAAAATCTCTCATAACTAAACTGAATATTACATTTAAATGAGCCTAAAAAAACTCCATAAAGGTTCATGATCTTATAATATCCTTACATTATTATAGCTCATCCTCAAGCTACACACCCAAGATTCAATCAAATTCGTAGTCAAAAATATCGTGCCACTAATCCCTCAAACCTTACTCACATTCCCATGTGTCCTCCTAGAAATGCCCACATTAGCACAATAAATGAACTATCAGCACAGTCTATCCCAAAAACACATTCTCAATGTGATCTGACACCGATATCAGATACTCCTCAAATGACACTTCTATACCATGATCAACATAATCTATTTCCATGTCATGAGAAGGTTTAGGGTAATACTGCATAAGTTTTCACATTTTTATAACATCATTCATAGCACATTATTTCTATGTGAGAGCCAATGGATACGCCACCATCTAGATTCTATATAAAACCTCAAATGGTCCAATCAAATAGGGTTCCAGTTTTCCCTGTCTCTATATCCTGTGGTAACCCCACCAATGTAAACTCTAGGGTTTATATTTTTTTATCATAATATGTCTTCTATCTAATTTGATCCATATTCATATGCTTCTGAATCATGTGAACTTGTTATGACTTCTCCCACATGAGACATGATCCCAACAACTCTGACTCACCTACCTCCATCCAGCATAGAGGTGATATGCATAACCTACCATAATATTTCTCATATGGTTTAATATGTATCATTTAATATAAGCTATTTTTATTGAAAACTCTAATAAATACAAGTTCTTCTCCCAATACCCACAAAAATCAATAACACACACTCGTAGCAAGTCCTCAAGTACTTATATCATATGCTCTAAGTTCCCATATTTTTGTGGGTTCTAAACCATACACAATAAACCAATGTACCAGAAACATTATTTATTCCCTACTAAAAGATAAATGTAAATCACAAGTCAGGGTGTGAATCAACTATTTGTGGCACCACATGTAGAAAAACTATCTCCCGAACATACAGTTCTCCTAGATGCCCCACTAAAAAATTCTCTCGTATATACAAGAAATGTTATACATTTGTTTGTATGTCTATAATAACCAAGATAGATTCATTATTATATTAAGACCATGTGATAACTAGAACAAATTCCATAGTCACATAACCCCACATTCACTCTATAATTAGAAATTATTGTAATAATCCTTCTAGTCAATGATGATTTTCCTTCACCTAATGAAGTGTCTAACATCATGTCACAAACCCATCTATCTATTCGCTCATTACCATCTCCCAAAACATTTTTCCTAGTTCAAGATACATTTTGGTCACACCTAGATTCACTGCCATCTTCGAGGCATGAAACTCATGCATTAGCTCCTCCCACATGCTTATAATAATAAAAACCCAATTCATGATGTAGAAAATCTTTTCATAATCTATCATTAAATATGATGTTGTCTCACCACTTTTGAGGAATTCCATCAATGTAAAAAAATCATGGTCTGTATACTATCTTTCCTAGAGCCATCTAAAATTTATATACTTCACAAAATCTGATACCAGATTCATTTTCCCTTCACTCTTCTAAACCACAATGAGCATATAATCTAGAAATTTCATTATCTTCCACTAACCACTTGCCTCCTAAACCTCTTGATTTGTATTTTTCTAGCTCAAATACATAGAAACATTTTTCACTTTCCAAACTAATATGAAAGCTCAAAATTAAGATAAGGCATATAATGTGCCAATATACCCTATCATGGATTCAATTACCATCATGAAGAGATGTAATTTAAGCTCTTATGATTAGTATACACAGTAAACGTTTCACATAAAATATACTTCCTATTACACATTAATTCATAAACCAGTACAACTAACTCCAGGTTGTGTGTTTGGTAGTTCCATTCATGGGACCCCTACAACTGAGACCCATACACTACAACTTAGTCTCCATGCATCAACATAGCTCCACATCCAATCCATGAAGAGTCATAATACACAGTATACTCTTAAAATGACTTGGGTTGGATCAAGATCATTATTGATGTCGAATAATTCTTTAGATCCAAGATGGAATTCTAATAAACATATGAAAATTCAAACATTATCTCGTTTTGGTTAATCCCACTAGTGGTGCTTCCAAATGGTTAAATTCATAGATGAAACTCTTTTAATTTCCATGTAATCCCAAAAATATAAATATTTCCAACATGTTATCAAGATTCTCCCAAGAATCCATTTTCATGAACCTTATCCGGATCCACTGACACACCATCCTCCAAATGATGACACCTAAGAAGTCTACCTAATTCATCCAAAAATGGAACTTAGATAGCTTAAAATATAGTAAATGATCCCTTAGTGTACTCATGTTGATATGAAGATGTTGGGAAAGATTTTCATGAGTCTTGGATTATACCAAGATTTCACCCACAAACTCTTTTTTCAAACTAATCCAAGTATCGATGGAAGATTGTGTAAATCAAATCCAAAAACAAAATTGGTGTGTTCATCAGCTGAAACATCAGGATGATGAAAGAATGTGTGTGGTACCTACTTATAAAAGTATTCCTTGGTAATTCGAAAGTCGAAACTCTAAATTAATGATACCATGATCTCATGTATGTCTTGAAAATGATCTAACCTCCTCTCAACTTATAAAAAAGAACACTAATACACGAGATAGGCTACCAGTTTTTCACATTCAACTAGTTCGATAATGAAAATCAATAAGTAAGTAAAAACACCCATCATCCTTCTTTTCAAATAACACTTTTAAACCCCAAAGCGACTTAATGGGATGGATATATAATTTATCCTTTAACACTTTTACCTAATCTTGATGCTCTTTCTATTCCATTATGTATGGTGTAATTGATACTAGATTAGCCCTAGGTATGATCTCGATAGTAAATTTCCAATATTTCATAGGTGGAATGCCTAATAATTATTCATGAAACACATCATAATACCGATCCACCACTGGTCGGATGAAATACTTTTTACATCCCCATAATCAAGTAGTGGACTACCATCCTAGGAAATGAGCTCTACCTGTTTCTATGTAATTGGACATTCTCGTCCTTCTAGGACATCCCACCCTACATGCTGAATATATTTTCTCCCATAGAAGAAATAAAATTCACTCTCTTTCGATAACATTCAATTTGGGATCGGTATTTTTCTAACAAGACTATACCAAGAATCATCCCGAAGCCTGATAGATCTCACATAAAATGATACTCCCCAACATTAAGAGAACACCCCTTTCACAAATAGATTTTTCTCAACATTACTCCTAGATATGTGTCTATCATCAACACCCCACTCACGAACTCCACGTACATGATCCAATCATTAAATTTTTTTGAGTAAATACATGAATGGGTGGAACTATTATTAAATTAGGAACTAGCTATCATAGAATTAATAAGTATAGTACACTAAAATTCTTTGGCCCATCATTTTTTCTGAAAATTGTAGAATGCACCTCATGAAACTATCCTATGCCACTTTCTTATGATATCATATCAGCTCCATGAGCTACACCAATCTACAGATTTGTGTGCTTTTTTCAGAAGTAACTCATCCAGTGCAACTAATATTGTGGCCAGTAGAACTCCAACTGTCACAGTGATATGACATAGAATATCTCCTTCCCGCACTTAGATTTTACCAATTTCACCATCATTAACAGTCTATCTATAGGTTACGCAGAATAATTATTGATGTACCATATTTCCACAAGACCATCACTCTACTAGTGGTTGAGGAAAATTTATATGATAGCATTCTATCTCACAAAACTGCTGGAAAAGAACTCTGGTGATATTATCAATAACTTACCCTTCCCCTAGGTCACTCATATGGTTATCCCCCAGGTGACATTCTCGTATTGATGCTTCCCACTCTTAAAATAGGTACCTCTTGATCATCTAGAATCACCATCTATCCTACACTAGAGGTCTCCTTCAGGTTCCCATTAGCTATTAGATCTTCATCCACCACTCTAGTGAATTTTTCAAATAGAAATAGGTTATCTTTATAATTAATATCAACTTTAGTTCCATCATAAGAACACCTCATCGTTGTTTTCATAACCCCTTCCAACACTAGAAAAATGTTTTGAAAATCAATGAAGTTTCTACCATATTCCACCACAGACAAACTCCGATATGTCAACCTCAAAAACTCATCCACTCTATATTGCCTCAGCATCTCACGATGGAAGTTATCAAATAACATCTTCAATAAGCCCGTCCATAACATACCATCAGTATATCATGACATTTTATAATTATCCCTCCAGCACTTCCCAAATACTCATTGAATATAAGTGGACAACATGACCCAATTCTCACTTGTATTCTATAAATGGTAAATTGATTTCATAATATAATAAATCCATAACTCTATTTCCATTGTCCACCCTCTACAATAATTTTCAGAGTGTAACATAAAATACCATATAAGATCATACAAACACTTAGCATCCCACAATACATCTCTTTATATAAACTACAAAATGAGAGAGAATTTCTCTCAGAACTGCTCCCTTTATTCTTCCCATGGAAGAATTGGTTCCTTGGGTTCCATCACTGGAAGATCATTCCTATCCTTGTCCTTTTATCATCCTATAAACAAACATCATCATCGAGGCATACTCTCTATAATTCAAAACACACACCTTAAGACAATTTTGACAAAACCAACATGATTATATAAGAGGTAATCAAAAAATCCATAATTATTCTTTCCCCAAACATCACAAAAAGGTGAAAACTGAGGCACTGTCACTTCCCTTATCAATCCTATAAATAGCTCATATTTAACAAGGGTAAAAACATTTCTATTATTCATGTTTCTTATTTAGAAACCCATTTATTCTCATATTGAATCATTTTACAATATTTCTAAAATTCATTTTAGGTTTCATTTTCATTTCAATTTTACAAGAAATGAAAAATGAATCTAGTTTAACAACATTACCATATCTTGTTTTTATTGGAGTTCCTAAAATGATTCATTTCATGATAAACATGTTTGACTAAAATGATGAATGAAACCATAACTCTCATTCCATATGAGTCAATGATTCAACTATAAAAAAATATCATAAATAATATCATAACTAAGTAATGACTCTTACTAGTCTCTTATCTACCATTCTCAAGTAGTCAGTAAAAATAAAAAAAATTAAAACATACTCTGATACCACATTGAAATATCCTAGGCTGGATGCAATATGTTAATGAATTGATTCGATCAGTCACACGATATCAAGTGCACCTCATAATACTCCAAAGGCTACTAAATTCCATTTGGGGTCTAATATTGGTCATGGGGATATTTTAACCACTATTTTAGAGTTAAACACCATCAAAAAAATGAATAACAATAGTGGAATATCATATAACCATAAAAATAAAAATATCACATGATTTAAAAAATTGGAAATACCATAAAAAACTAATGCAGCAAAAAATGATAACCTAAAGTACCTATCCAGACTCTAAAATGAAAAGTCAATAATAAATATATTGAAAACCCTGAAACAGTTCACTAACCATGTATATTTCTCTCATCCAAGATCTATTCCAACTTGGGAACCTAATTCAAGTCCCTTTCCTTTATCCTATCCATAAAAAAGTCTGTTCAAGTACTCATTAGGCTGCCTTAGTAGAATGTGAGAACAACTTGGTAGGCCACCAGCAATGGTTTCTAAAAGAATATATATTCAAAATAAAGATTTTATTGTTTTAAAAAAATAATTACAATGCATTGAATAACATTTATCACATTACCAATTAATATTTATTTTTCCACATAACCCCTTAGATCCTATAGAAACATGGGAATTAATCATAACTTCAGGTCACACTAGATCCTAAAGTATTCCCATGTTGTATTTTATCTAAAATTTCCATTACAACAATTAATTAATTAATACTCAATTGAATATTCTAACATTTACACAATACATGATAGATTGACCATGTTCCCATTCATTAATTAGAAATTAAATGAATTTGTTACCATTCATACCACATACATTAGAATGAAAATGTTTCAATTCGATATTCTCAAAAAAATGGAAATGTTTCCATTCATATACCATACAATAGAATAACCATGTTACAAATCATTAACTCACAACTAAATGACCATTTTAACATTCATACCTAACACATTTGAATGTACTTGTTACCAATCATACCATGCACATTTTAATTACTATTTTTCCATTATTTAACTCACAACAAAATTACCATGTTGAAATTCAATTCATAATTATTTCAATAATTAATTACCCACATCAATATTCATTATTAATTCAACAATTAGTCAATAAAAATTATTCCATTAGTTGAATAAATAATTAACTAATCACATAAACCCCATTAATTAATTCTATAATTAATTCTTTATATCAAATACATTAATTAATTTTTTAATTAATTAATTAATATCTACAACTCAAAACCCCATAATTAATTCCACAGTTAACTATATTAATTTTAAATCTCAATACATCATTTTTATTTCATCAATTAATTATCCCAAATAAAAAATCTATATAACTCATAGTTATTTTGACAAATAATTAACCCTAAATCAAGAGTCTCTATTTTTTATAGTTAAGTTTACAACTTAATTTCTCCAAATCCAATGTTACCAAAATCTGCAACTCACATCTCCTCAATTAATTAATTAACCAAATTAATTGATTTAATCAAAAATGTAAATAAAAAATACTTAATATAAATACTAAAATCACATTCAAATAATTTAAATAAAGACTGATATTTTCTTTATATACCACGAACCTCAATTTATGGGCAAATATTCACCCAATAGAAATCCCAAAAATTTGAGAGCACAATAATATAGGACCGGATCTAGAACTAAAAATAGGGAGGGGTGTGGATCATCAATATATGATTTAAAACATGAATAAAGATGGTCTAGAAGGATTGGAATCTTTATGGAAGGATCCAAAATCGTGAATGATATCCTAGGGTCGAATGGGGGGTCGATCGTTTTTTAATGAGGGGGTTCGAGTAGTTAAAAACTATTATTCTAGTAACTAAAATACCAAGCATGGTTTTATTGAAATAGGCACATAGTTTTCCCAAAATGTGGGCATAATCCATGAGCCACTTTTATATGGGTGCATGGTTTCTCCAAATCAGCTGCACAGTAAGACAACCCAGGTGCTGACAATGAAAATCCCCACTATCCAGCATTGTACGATTTTCTGTGATGGGGCACACAATTTTCCCTAACTGTACGCCAACCATGAACTACCCTATTTTATCAATTATTCCCTCATAATTCAAAAAAACACAAGATAAGATAATACCCAAATTAAAAGTATTTGAAAATAAACTATATATAACATGTAAATAAGAATTAGAAATCTCTTGAAAATGTTTTAATCTTAAACCCATTCAATACCTCATCATCCATATATTCATCACCATCATATCATAAAAAATAAAATATAAGTCCATAATCCACTTTATCCCTTGTAAATTAATTATACCTCAATCTAATAAAAACGATACAAGTATTCTAATTGGAAATGATAGACACTATGATATGATAAATGTATGTGTTATAACTTCAAATTGTTACATCCCACATAAAAATTTATAGTAAAACAGAGAGCCATTACAATCCAGGTGATTTCATAACCTATACCTTAATCCATTAAGGTTTGGGTAATCCCACATAGGATACAACATATAATGGGGTATTATGGGAGATGAAGATGTTATACATCTGTTACCTAATAATTAATTGTGATTCCCTACCAAATAGGGTGGAGAAATGTACGATATTAAAAAATATAAATAATATTTCACACAAACACACTGAGGAAAACTATATATACATCAATAAAATATAATTATCATACCACAAGAAAACATCCTTCCATATATATGGAATAAATACTAGTAATACACAGTAGTAAAATTTTCAATATTAATTATTTATGATATGTAAATTAATTAATATTAGAATTTATTAATTTAAAATATTAATACTTTAATATTATAATCCTTGTTATTTCAATGGAAACATTCATTTTTTACTATAAAGTATGTTATAATCATATATAATCATTAATAATTATCTTGATTTATTTATTAATCATTTTAAAAAATTTAATTTTCAGGAACTCTAGTTCGCATCCTAATCCTCCACATCCAAGATTCACTTACTTACATAAACTAAAGATGTGTAATTTTTTTGGATGCCATGTCATGAAATAAACTATCCATTAGCCAAAAATTAATAATCCATAGAAAATAAATGATCTGGAAAATACTTTGAATTGTCTCAGTCACCCCATTCTCATTCCTAACACAATTTATCATGATAATTTCTATCATACCATCATTGATATCACCATTATTATAGGGCCGAAAAATTCTCTCCCATTTCATTTCAAAAAATCCCAACCATATGATATTTTAAAAAAATAAAATATGGGTTTTAATTCCCTAAATAATACACTCATGGAAAAAATATTTCTATTATACAAATCAATGGTGACTAAGGTCATAACACCAAGAAATTATATCCTTCCACAAAAAACAATGGTCCTTCTCTTCCCCAATCACTTCTCTTTGAAAAAAATATTTTATTTATCATATATAATTAATGTATTCATTATAAATTGGATTCTTCACAACAAATTATTATTACATAATCCATTATAATATAAGAATCATCAATAAACATGCTTTATTAAATACGTCCATATTCGGTCAGTTCCCATAAATATTAGTAAATAATTTACTCAATCCAGTTTCATTAAACTATATAATCACTACAGATTTATCATATAAATTTATTTACTCATAAATTATTATATGTTATATAGTATTTAAATTATGCTTCAACAATGAAAATTTTTATAATAATATTATAAAGTACATCAAATTGATATTTATCATTTTAAGAAAGTAGAATAACCCAATATATTCTTAATATTCATTATTATCCCAACATTAAGATGTTTATCCAATTTCATGATTATTATACATGATACATAATAACACCAACAAACTATAAATATATACATACTATCTAGTAAATCTCAATGGGTTTCATCATCATGTTATAAATCACAAGCGACCATAATATCCCAATCCATATATTCAATTTCAATAACATGAAATACAAATTTTCTATATGATTCAACAATTATGATGTTTCAAATATTGAATTTCCATATAATTAAATACTATTAAACCACATGTGATAATTCTTCCATGTCAATTTTTGAAATGATAATAATTAAAAACATCCCATGATTCACATCTCTGATTATTATAATTATTTATGGATTATTTTCTAATAATAATATAGAAAATGAGACAAACTATTCAATTTATTTTTTTAATTTACATAATATTATATACCTCTAGTTAATTATATTTAAATAGTTATAGGAATAAAAATTTGGATTTAAAAAACAAGAAAACAATTAAGAGAAATTATATATCCCCAACCTGGACATTGATCCTTGAATTTTAACTCTGTGGAAATAAGAAAGATGATAGATTTTTGAAAACATTATGTACGACTATAAAATAAGGAAAGTGGTTCATAACCTATGCCGTTATTTTTTGAGGGAACATGAAATGCTCCAAAGATACTTTACAATTCAAACATATTGATAGATATAATAATAATAATTGAAGGGAATCAATATTCATATTTAATAAATAATTAATGTAGAAGAAAGGGTTCGTGTTCAATGCCTACATGGACTACCAGTTCATGATTCATGAATTACCAATTTAATTTTAGACTACTTAATTTGTTATTATAAATCCATGGAATAAGACATTTCTATTCTTACACATGGTAATCCTTTGGTATGATATTACAACTATGAGTGGTTCTTTGAAAATGAATATTATGTGAATGTCTCTCTATGTATTAGTATACCCAAACTATTACTACTCTTATATAGTTCTATCCTTTCATATCCCCTAACAAATATTCCTATGGATATATAATTGAATATAAAGACATTCCAACTTATTGCATCCCAATGTGGTCACCCCAATACAATTTTATAGTTCTTTATCAGATAGTTTGTTAAATAATTGGATATATTGTTTGTAACATCCTAGGTAAATAAATAATATGAAATTTTCATATTTATTAATATTTGTGAATTAAATAATAATTTTACTTTAAATTGAATTCTATGTCTAGTAGCATACTCGACATGAAACTACGGGTTTCTTTGAAATCTTATGTTGCACACAACATTATGTTATACCGAAAAATAATTTAATAATAATATTATTTTAAATGGAAGTTAATGCATTCCCATTGTATTTGTAGGAATGAATAGATATAACTAAAATATGATTACACATGTTTTTTAAATGTTTTTACATTTACCCAATAAAATTTAGAGGCATAAAATTTGATTGAATCCTATTTTAAAAATATATAATCTAATATTCTTTACAAGGTTGATTTACTAATCTTTGATGGATATCCCCATATAAATCATGTTTTTGAAATTTTAATATGTTATATTTGAAAAACTAAAATTCTTCTTCAGAATTAGGTCATCACAATTTATATTGGGAATATTTTTTCTATTTTTCTGATAATGTTAATTTCTTAATGAATAGGGAAAAATATGACATTTTAATTCAAACCCGCATTTTAATCTAATTTATTTATATTGGTACATTACCATTTTAAATAATTTTAATGTTAAATTTTATTATATTATTACCATTTAATCAAATGTTTTTCATTTGATGTAATTTTACAGTGAAATTGGAAATCAACAAGTGCAAATCTTTTGATAGTTATTATTTCTTAAAAACACATTTTTTTTACAATGAGAATTAATTTTAAATTAATTTCTAAAAATTCATTTTTTTGAATTTAGAAAAATGGATTCAATATTTGGAATCAAGATTTTCAAATTAAGTGAATAGTTAAATTTTATTTTTAGACATTTTGAATATTTACATCAGTAAGTATTTTATTTTCAATGGTTAAAGGGTAAATCCGGTAACTAATGGTAAAAAATAATATTATTGTAATATTAAATTACCCATAAACTTTTCATAACACTATTGGATGATACAATTAATACCATGGTTATCCTTGCGTCAATTTTGGGACCCCATGGAGCCACATGGGAGTGATAATTACACTTTATATTAATTAATTTAATTTAAAGACAAAAATGAAATAAATATATAACTTTTATTAAAACAATTTTTATATGGGGTTATATAAGTTAACCATTCTATTATAAAAATAAATTTTAAATATAAATATATTTTCTATATCATGTTATTGTATTTATAATTTTTAGACATCAAATAAATAAAATTATTTTTGACACAATGATGATGCAATGATTACCTTATTATTGAATGATTTAAATAAATTATATTATAAAAATTAGAAATAATATCCAAAAAATGTTCAATTATTCTTTTATGATTTTATTTTTGGACATGAGTTCTCTTACCATCTAATTTAATGAGTTTTGGACGTTTTTAAAACCAAAATTATTTTATAATAAATTAATACCGTAAAAATTTCATAAAGAGCCCCTCCTCCCTCTTATAAAAGGACATCACCTATTACCCATTACACACACCTCTCAAGCCCCTTGGAATGATAAATATATACCCAAGTAATTTCCCAAAATCCACCTATTCTTCTTAGAATCCTTAACTTAGGTAGAAGGTAATTCAAAAAAACCTTTTGTTTCAAACCCAAGGGAGTTACCCGATTTAAAGGTAACATATTCTTTTAGGTTCTTTTCATATATTTTTATTCTCCACTCCCTGTGATCTTTTTATTCTTTTTTACATAAAAAACAAGTATCCTCAATATATAGGTTGTTTTTATGATAAATACTCAAACTACACTTATACACACCTCCATATAATGGATATAAAACATAGTGTTTCTATGGATGGTGAACTACTACCTCACGAAATGATGATTGTTCAATATTCTCCTACATCCTATTATAGTGTCCATTATGATGGAACTATAATTATATATGATTGTTATGATAGTTATTTTATCTATATTCTTCTTTAATTCTCTTTTATAACATACCACTATGCTTTTCATGTTGTACATATACGATAATTTCTTTTGAGGAAGTGCGGACTACCTCCCCCTCAAAGTGATATGAATCGTTCATACTATACATGGAACATATAAAGGATGGTGTTAATGAACTTATTTAATGTATATATAATATGATATAATACTGGTATAATAATATACCTATTTATGATTTGGTTTTCATACCTTTTAAAATAAAAAAATGAAATGGAAGTGGCGTTCATGTGTACATACGGAATATCCTCTCCATGAACGGTGCATTTCATTTTCATATATTAAAATGATATGGAATATTCTAAATTCCTATAACTTATATTTATATATATATAATATATGATATATAAATCATGAATATCATTCTGAAGATAATTGAATTTTGACCACACGGACAATTTATAATTATAATAAGTTTATTTTTTTACTAAAGTTGTTAATATCAACACAATGTCTAATATTAACTCTTATAATAAACTAATTGATAGATAAAGTTAATCAGTGATATAAAAGTAATAAGAAAATTGAAAATATTTCATAATTAAGTATAAATTAACTTGTGTTTATCATTCAAGAAATTACAGAACAAACAGGCCAAGTCGGACACTAGGTATGAGAATTTATCTCAATCACCTTTCATTGAGGTATGTTTTGATAATATGAACCTCTTAATTTTATACGGTATATAATAAACCACATTGATTTTAATTTCAGTCAAGTAAATATTTTTTTATTAAGAGTTTTACTAAATTAAAAAAGGAATGTTTTTATCATTTGTGGTGACAATGACCTCCCAGCTCTTGTAATCATTATTTGTCTTCCTCGATAAGCCTTTATATTTTTAAAAGGAAAAGAAATCCAATATTCCCATTTTTTGGTGTTTTGGTATTGAAAATGTTTGTTGAAATAGGTTGATTTTTTTAATATATTTAATGTATTTCTTGTGATTGTAAATTAAATGTTTTTAGTGAAACGCAATATTTTATGTGTTATGATTTTAAAATGGTACATGGAAATTTGACGAGTGGTTACATGATAAACCAAAAGTTGGGTGGTGCCATGAAAAACTAGGATGGATGGTTACATTATAACCTATAATGCATTGGGAATGGAAGTCGGGCATATGGATATTCCATTTAGTGATATGTGTGGGAGTCGACCGTATGGTTATTCAATTTATGTATGTCTATGTCCCAAGATACCTTGTTATGTTACATGTTCTTTCTATGGGTTTTCTAGTAATATTTTTGTTAAAAAAAGGTTATCTGATGATATTTTATTCAGTGAAAATTATTCACTACTTCATAAAGGTGAAAGGTAATAGTTATGATAATATATTTATTGTTTTGTTGTTTTTTGAAGAACTAACAGCTTTCCTTCATTGGGTATCCATTACTGAGATTTTTATACTCATCAAAAGTTTTTTTTAAATGTTTTTAAAAGAATATAAAGATTAATAGGGTCATGGATGATATCATGAAAATTTTTGATGTCTAAAATATGGTTCAAAAAAAGACTCTTTTTTAGAGAGTTTTGATTTTTTAAAATTTTAATACTGAGTAGAATTGTATACATGTAATATTCAAATTTTGATGTATAAGTTATGACCTAATTCTCTAAAGATATAATACTAAAATTATCCTCAATGTGAATTATTTAATTTCTTCAAGATTATGTAATGTTTAAGGCTGGGACCTTATAGATGGTACCAGAGGTCGATATAGAAAACATTAGGTGTTCGGATATTGTTATGTTAATATCCAAAAAATAGTTTATATTACGATTGAAATGATATAGTATTTATATATTACCATGTTTCTTTGCCAAAGATATTTCTGTATTAATAAAGGATTTATATAGGGGAAATAGAGTATCTATGACAAGAACCCATACACAGAGAAATGAGCATCCTATCAGCATCCTAAGATGGTTAGAATCGAAATTAAACAATTTGTTATAGGGATGGACAACTTGACCATGGTGATAAATGGTGTTTGTATTTATTGATGATATTATGGTTTATTCTAAAAGTAAAGATAAAAACAAAAGTCATTTAAGGGTTTTCATTCTATCATAAAAAGAATATAAACTATATGGAAAATTCCGCAAGTGTGAGTTTTAGTTACAAAAAATTTCTTTCCTTGGTAACATTTTTTCAAAAAATGAAGTAACTGTTGATCCTGCTAAAACAAATGTTGTTGAAGAATGGCGAACACTAACAAATATCACATAGATTCTTATTTTTCTTGGTTTAACAGGTTATTACTGGAGTTGTTTTGACTATTTTGAATCATTATCTAGTCCAATGACTAAGTTAACTCGATAAGGTGTTAAGTTCATTTGGACAAAATAATGGGATGATTTTTTTCAGAAATTGGAAAGAATATTGGTGAATGATCAAGTATTTTCACTACCATCTAGAAATGGTGAGTTTGTTATCAACAATGATGCTTCTCTGATAATACGTGGTTATTTCATTATAAATAATGATCAGGTAATTGTTAATTCTTCACATCAGTTGGAACTTCATGAGTTAAAATACACTACACATGATTTAGAATTAACTACTATTGTTTGTTCTTTAAAGTAATAGAGGCATCATATTTATGGAGTAAAATTTAAAATACATACTGACCACAAATGTTTTATGTATATATTTACTCAAAAAAAATAAACATGAGACAACGGTGATGGTTATAAATAATCAAGGATTATGATTTTACGATCCATTATCATCTGAGAAAGGAAAATAAAGTGGATCACACTTTGAGTCGAAAGAGTAATGCTACCTTAACCATGCTACATTTGGAAAAAGATTATTTGGCCTTTGATTTGATGAATTTTGGATTGAATGTTGTTGGTGCCATAAATTCCTATGTTTTGTTTCGTGTTTTAGTACAATCGTCTATAACAGATAAAATAAATAAATCACAGAAAGATGATAGAGAGTTTCATAAAAAGGTATAATTGGTTCATAAGGGTATGTTACTTGAGATTAATATTGATAGACACTGTGTTTTGAGGATTGGAAAGATATTATGTGTGCATTTTGATTTACAATTAAAGAAAGAGTTTTTATGTGAAGCTCTTAGTTCTCTGTTTTCAGTTCGTCCAGGCAGTACTATGATGTACATGAATCTTCATGTTTATTACTGCTGGGATGGAATAAAAAGAGATATTTCTTATTTTACTCTAAAGTTTTTGAAATGTCAAAAGTTTATAGTAGAGTGACATTAACTGAAAGGAATGCATTATCCTTTACCAGCTCCATAGTGGAAGTGGGAAAATATATCCATGGACTTTGTTCCGGGACAACCAAATTCACCCCGAGGTAACAATGAAATATGGGTTTTTATATATCTATTGACTAAATTTTATCATTTCCTTCCTATTAAAGATATTCTACATGCTTCATCAATAGATTACCAGGGATGTTTGGACCAACATCATTCTTTGGTTGATTTTTTTAAAATAATAGTTTTCATTCAAGTATACAGATGGCTTCATTTGAGGAATTATATAAACAATGGTGTCAAACTCCAACTTTTTAGGATGAATTTGGTGAAAGTATGTTGAGGGGACCAATATTTGTAGAAGATATGGTAGAGAAAGTTTAGTTGATTCAGAAGTACTTGAGAATATCTTAGAGCAGGAAGAAACATTATACAATCAATTGAAGGAAGGATCTTTCTTTTGAGGTATGTGATCAACACTTTCTCAATGTTTCTCCATGGAAAAGTGTGATTTCTTTAGAAAATAAGGAAAAGTTGAATTTGAAGTTCATTGGACCCTATTAAATCTTTGATATTGTTGGATCAGTTCCCAAAAAAGTCACTTTGCCTCGAAGTTTATCCCAAGTACACAATGTTTTTCATGTTTCAATGTTGAGAGAGTATATGTCAGATCCTTCTCTTGTTTTGAGTCTAGAAGAAGTATAGTTGGAAGACAATCATTCATATGAGAATCAACAAGTCTAGATTCTTGACCATAGAGAGAAAGTATTGCGAAATAATATAATTCATTAGATAAAGGTTTTTTTAAAACCATATGGTTGAAGAGGAAATGTGGGAATCTGAAAATGTTGTGAGGGATAAATACTCAGATTTATTTGATAAGTGAATAAAATTATGAGGACACTATTTCCAAAATGGGGGAGGGATGTAACATCCTAAGTAAATAAAGAATATGAAATTTTCATATTTATTAATATCTGTGAATTAAAACATAATTTTAATTTAAAGTGGATGCTTTTTCGGATATCATACTCAGCATGCAACAATGGGTTTATTCGAAATCTTATGTTCCACACAATGTTGAGATATACTGAAAAATAATATAATTTTGTTATTATTTTAAATGGTAGTTAATGCAAAGCCATTGTATTGGCGTGAATGAACAGAACTAAATTCAATATGATTACACATATTTGATAAATGTTTTTAGATTTATCTAAAAATATTTGAGGCTTAAAATTTGAATGAATCCAATATTAAGCATAAATACTTTAATATTATTTAAAAGGTCGATTTACTTCATTTTATTGGAAAACCCTTTTTAAATATAGTTTTTCCACTTTTATATATTCTATTTGAAATAATAAAATTCTTCTTTAGAATCAAGGCATAAAAATTTTCATTGGTTAAAATTTTGATATTTTTTGATAGAGTTATTTTTTTAATGAATAGAGAAAAATACTGCATTTTAATCTAAACCTACCATTTAATCTAATTTATTTATATTTTTACAATAACCTTTTAAATTTTTTTAAGTGTAATTGGATTTTATTTTTAAAATTTAATCTAATATTTTTCATTGGAAATTATTTCACTTTAAAATTGGGCATAAACAAGTGTCAATTTTTTGATAGTTATTATTACTTAAAAACAGGTTATTTGTTTTGACAACGTGAATTATTATTAAATTAATTTATGAAAATTCATTGTTCTGAATTTGGATAAATGGGTTCCATATTTTGAATCTTGAGGTTCAAATTGAGTAATTTGGTTACTTTTAGTTTTAGACATTATGAAAATTTACTTCACATAATATTCTATTTTCCATGGTTAAGGGGTAAATCTGGTAAATAAGGGTGAAAATAATATTATAATAATATTAAAAAACTTTGACACTTGTCCTAACCCTATTGGCTAATACATGTCTGACCATTAGCATCGATTGGTCGATTTTGGGACCCCATGGAGCCACTTGGGGGTGATAATGACACATTATATTAATTAATTTAAAGTAAAGACAAAAATGACATAAACATATATATTTTAGTAAAACAATATTTATATGGGGTCATATATGTTATCTATTTGAATATATATATTCAATTGAAAATCTAAAAATATTTCCTATATCATCATATTTTATTTATAATTTTTAGATATCAAATAAATAATATTATTTATAACATAGTGATGATTCAGTGATTACCATATTAAAGAATGATTTAAATAAATGAGATTATAAAATTTAAAAAATATCTAAAAACTATCCAATTATTGTTTGATGATTTTATTTCATACAAGATTCATCTTATATTATAATTTAATGAGTGTTGGACCTTTTGAACAGAAAATAATTTTATAATAAAATATAACTTTTCAACATTCCTAAAAAGTCTCACCTCCATCTTATTAAAGGCCATCATCTCTAACCCATTACACACACCTCTAAAGTCCCTTGGATCATCCAAAACCTGGCCAAATAATCTCCCATGGTCCCTATCTTCCTCCTAGAAGCCTTAAATTAGGTAGAAGGTACTTAGTAAAAATCTTTTTGTTCAAACCAAAGGGAGTTACACGATTATAAGGTAACATCTTCTTTTAATTTCTTTTCCTTAATATTCTTCCTCCACATACTATGATCTTCTTAACATTCATTTAAATAATAACACCAGTATTATAAATATACTGTGTTTTTTATTATAAGGATTCTAACTACACTTATACACACCTCAATCTAATAGATATAGAACATACTGTTTCTTTGGACGGGGAACAACTACCTCACAAAACGATGATTGTTCAATCTTCTACTAGAACATCTTATGGTGGCCATTATTATGGAACTGAAATTATATATGATATTTATGATATTTATTTTATCTATATGCTTCTATAATTATCTTCTTTAACATACCATTATTCTTTTCATTTTGTATATATACGATAATTTCAGTTCTGGAAATGCGGACTGCCGCCTTCTCAATGTTATATGAATCGTTCATACCATACATGAAACATATAAAGGATGGTTTTAATTAACTTTTGTAACATGTATATAATTTTATATTATACTGTAAAAATAATATAATTATGTATCATTTGGTTTTTATTCCTTTTCAAATGAAAAAATTGAAATTGAAGTAGCGTTCCTGTGTACGTATGGCTTACCGTCTCATTGAACGATACAATTCATTTTTATATATCCAAATGATATGGAATATTATAAATAAATATATACTTGATATAAATTATATATTTGATATATAAATCATTAACATCATTTTGGAGATAATGGAATTTTGACCACACATACAATTTATAATTATAACAACTTTATTTTTTACCAAAGTTTTGAATATCGACAAAAAGTCTTATATAAACTCAAATAATTATCTAATTGTTATAGGATGGTAATAAGTGATATAAAAGGACTAATTAAATTGAAAAAGTTAATTATTCTATTATAACTTAACTCAAGTTTATTATTCAGGAAATTAAAGAATGGATAGGTCAAGTCAGACACGAGGTAAGGGACTTCATCTCAATCTCCTTTCATTGAGGCATGTTTTGATAATATACACCTTATTTTATAAGAAATATAATAAACCCTATTAAAATTTAATTTCATCCAATGGAATATTTTTTCTATGAGGAGTTCTAATAAATTAAATAAGTAATGTTTTTAATGTTTGCGGTGATAATGACCACTCCACCACGGTAATCGTTATTTGGATTACTTTATAAGCCTTAATGTTTTTAAAAGGAAAGGAAAAACCATTTTACATTTTATGTTGTTTTGGTATTAAAAATGGTTTTTGAAATAGATTTATTTTCTGAATATCATTAAATTATTTCTGGTGATTTCAAATATAATTTTATTAGTGTAATGAAATATTTTATATGTTTGAACTTTATAATGGTACTTGGACATTTGAGGGGTGGTTACCTGATAATCCAAATGAAGGGTAGTGCCGTGAAAAAACAGGATGGGTTTTTAGGTTATAACATCCAATTAATTGGGTATGGAACTTAGCTGTATGGCTATTCCATTTATTGATATGCATGGAATTCGATCGTTTGGTTATTCCATTTAAGTATGTTTATGTGTCAAGTTTCCTTTATATATTATGTGTTATTTCTATGGATTTTATGGTAATATTTTGGTTAAAAAATGGTAACAAATGATCTTTTATTCAGTGAATAGTATTTACTACTTCATAAAGGTGAATAGTACTACTTATGATTAGGTATTCATGGTTTACATGTTGTTTTGAAAAACTAACTATTTTCCTTCTTTGTGTATGCCTTACTGAATTTTTTGTGCTCATACAAAGTTTTTTTGAAATGTTTTTCACAAGACATAAAGATGAATATGGTCAAGGATATGATCAAATAAAATTCATGATGTCTAAAATATAGATCTAGACATGAATCTACTTTCAAGAGTGTTTATATTATGAAAAAATTGGATACTGAGTATAAGTGTCTACATGTAATATTAAAATTGTTATGAATAAGTTATGGCCTAATTCTCTAAAGCTCTAAACCTGAAAAAATCCTCATTGTTAATTATTAACTTAAATAATGATTTTGTAATTCTTAAGACTGGGTCATTATATTTTTTTTGTGTATCTGGATAGGAGTTGGAGGATAGTTTAGTTCCATTTTCATTGATACATGTAATTATTTTACATTTACTTTGATAAATTTATCTCATGTGGACGACTGTTGGTTTGGGAGTTATTTCTCTTCCATAATACAAGTTTTATTTTTATATAAACTGATATTTATGTTCACATGCACACACACATCATTTATATACACATGGGTGGTGGGGGTGGATCATGCCCCTCATTCTATTTCCAATCAACAATCAAAACCATTATTATTCTACCTCAATTGCTTACATTATTTAATTTAATCTATAATGAATCCACATAAAACATATGTAAATGAGATTTAAAAAAATCTTAATATGCAATTAAATTTTCACCTTTATTTTAATATGCATTTTTACAATATATTATTTAAAATTTTCAGATTTTTCAATGCCACAAATTTTTTTATTTCAAATTCATGTTTCCGTATTATAACACTAATATGGAATTTAATGTTTTTTTATTTATTTTTTTTATTTTTTTAAATCATGACTACCCCCTAATTTATATCATAAATCCCATCACCACCCTTAATACTTCAATTTTTTTAAAATCAAAATGTGCAACATAAGAACTCTTTATATTCACTAATTCCACTAGTTTCACATCTTGTTTCTTCCTACACCATTTTTTTCCATTAATTACAATAAAATAAAATTTTTATATGTTATATTAAAAAATTAATATATACATATATTAAAACATATATATGTGTGTGTGTGATTCATAATATAAGTTTTTTCCTTTATATTAAAAAAATATAAAAAATTAGTGTATATATACAATTACATATAACTACATAACACACCCAATCTTATGTTGAGTAATTTATTAAATATTAACAATATCATTTACATGCATAAAATCCATTATGTAAAAAAAAAATAGGATACAGAGAATTATATGTTTACATGATATCTTTTAAATCAATTCCTATTATTTTAAATCCCAAGAAGATTTCACAATCACACATAACATATCAGGCCAAATAAAAATTAATTATTCATAAAATAGTAAAAATATAGAAAACATATTGAGACTATATTAACACACAAGATATGAAAATGAGAGGACTCATATAAGATTAATTCATTTATATAATATTATATTCAAACAAATATCATCCAAAATAATTAAAACTAAAAACTAAATCGAAAGACTAATAGAATAAAACAATAAAATCAAAGACACCTCCCGAGTATCTCACTACATCATAGATGAATCCTAAAATTTCAAGGAAAAAAAGAATAAAATTATGCAACTGCATCAATCAATCACAAAAAATACTCTATGGAGAGATACCTCTCAAATAAGAACTAGTCCATAAAGAACACCACCTCATTATATAAAAAATTATCTTAAATCATTTTCAAGAAGACCATAGGTTAACAGTTAATCCCAAAAAATAAAACATCAATCTACTTAGGATATTTAGTGTGAATGTGTGACTCCCAGTCCCATGTACAATCCACTCTAATAAAATCTATTTCTAAGGAGCATTAACTTAAAAAAACACCTACCTAGAGAACACTATAAAAGGTTAAACAATATAGGGAGCTATTTTACTCCCACGACTGGTCATATGAAACCCATGATGAGGAAACACCTAAAAAACTTAGGATATCCAATATTTAACTCCATTGCCATCCACCAGTGGTCAGAAAATTAATCTTGATGTTATTATTCAATTTTTAGTGTATCTAGACTAATGGTTGATTGACAAATTTTATTTTATGAAATATCTACTAAGGGTAGGTATCTCATATGTAAAGATCCAAAATACAAAATTCATGTGTGAAACATGTCCAATAATTTCCATTTATCCTACTCTATATGACCATCAAACTATAGAAGAATAGTGGTTATAATGTATAATTAATAACCAAAAACTTTATTGGGACCTCTTCACATACTAGATGTAAAATGGGAATCATGATCATAATGATCATCATGAAAACCCCAAGAATCCACAAAACCTCATCTAGATACATTCTCAGAAAACATCCCATTGAAATCAATGACTTAATCTTCATGATGTTAGATGAACATGTATAATATTTAAGGTCACCCATAAAAAATTTCATATCACTCCATACACTAAGAAACCATACATGAAATTACTAATTTGTAGATGTCCTCTTCACACCAAACAAAAAAAAAACTAACCTAACTAATAAAGGTACCGATTTATTATACCATGACATATCACCATGTGAAAAGTGTTGAACTCGCATGTAACCACTTTACTCATCTCTAATTGAATGAAGTGGTTACCTAAAACAACACCCTACTATAATGTATAAGTACTCCACCCTAAGATAAAAATACATAATAAATGGTCATTTGAGAGTAAAACTCACTCTTTGAAATCATCTTGAACAATTGGTGAAAATAATTATATCACAAAACAAAAATAATATTCTATATATACGCCTCATTTTCTACTAAATATAAGGGTATTTAATCAATATGTACTACTAAAACATGTCTAGAAACAACTAGAACACCGCATTAATTAGTCCTATGATCGCAGTTAGAGTGTTAATCACACTAAGTGACACCACAAAGAATTTATAAAATCCATAACGACATTCAAAATTAGTATATGGGAGAATATTAATCCATAAATAATATATAATGACAACATAAATGAAGTCAACCATTGAGAACTAATTTTCTCTTTTAACTGATTGAATACATTTTCCATTTAAAGAAGATGATAATAGTTCATCGCTATCACCTAATTCAAAAATTGATAATCGACACACAAATACAAACCAACACATACATTCTTCTCAAATAGAACTAGAGATCCTCTAAAGAAATACATGAGAAAAACTAAAAATATACTATATAAGATCATCAATCAATACTAAAAAATTTCATTTCAAAGAAGGAACCATTTTCTATTAAAACATAGATATAAGATAAATACCTAGTTTCAGTTCTTCCCCAAACTCAATCATTTATCAACATGGTATCGACACAACTACTTGTAAAATGATATTAGGATAATTTTAAAATCTCTATAAAACACAATTTTATGGCCTTCTACTGAACATTGTATTCATTCATCCATTAATACAATGAATTTAAATTCCTCATACCCATTAAAGGTAATTTCTTACCAACTAAATCAACCTTCTCTCTATTACAATTCCAGAATATAGCTTGCCTCTTAACGAAATCCACAATATCCTTCATAAATATATTCAAATCCTTTTAATTTATATTGTTACATCCACATTGAGAATCTATTAAAGAGGTGTGTTTCCCAAGCACTAAATCACAATTATATAGTTGTCCCACAATATAACATTCCCTTAGACGAGATCTCAAAACGTAAGTCCTGAGAGAATATAGTAATATATAAAATAGAATTCATTTTATAACCCCTTACCCTATACCAAAACCCAAAACATTTTTCCCAATAGAAGAGTAAAATTGAAAAGAGAAATCATTCAATAACCACTTACCGAAAACCAAAAACTACATCATTATTCCTTATATAAGAGTATAATAATCTAAATGTATATATATAAAGAAACCCCTACCCATAAAACAAATCATGACCAATGTCCTATGTAAGGTGTATAAATTTACTATATTTGATGGATGTTTTAATGTTTTTTGTAATCAATGGATCATGTGGTAAACAATCACAACTCAAAGGTTTCAAAATGTGGATTTCAATCGAGTGGGAAAGGAGGTAACACGATACTCATTTTGAAGGGCTAAAAAATGTTATGGAATGATGATAACTATTTTCATTCAATTATAGAGGTTAAAACTACTAGGTATCCTGTTTTATGAATGTAACATATAGATTATAAAAATATTAAGATCATAACTCAAAGAACACTTATCATAGGAAATGAATCTCTATACAGAAATCATCCTTTACCATCAAGTAAAAACTCATCCTGAACATGAACTTGAAGTGTCTCTTATGAATCATCACACCCTACAAGATACCTTTAGAAAAAATAAAACCACTACTAGGATAAACCATCATGTTTTTTCACAACCAACATAACACTATTCTCTCTTTGATATTGAATCAAACTAATGGAATTCTAAATATTTACATACCAAACCTCTATCTTATGTTTTAAAAAATAGAAATGTGGCTTCTGGAGAATTTTCCAATCCAACACTGTGTTTTTTCTCCTAAATCTGTTATTGTAATTGAATTCTATACTGTGGAGATCTATAGGTACATCCTTTGAAACGTATCTAGCATGAATCTGATGGTTGAATCGACCTAGAGCCATATATTTAAAAAAACATAAGGAATATTAAACCTAAATTATTATTTATTTATGTTTAATGATTCAATTCATTTTAACCCAATTCATATTTTCACCCAATTCAAAAACATATACAAACAATCATTGAGGTTCCCAATATCATATTCCATTGTTCGATGCAAAAAATACTTTCTATAATCATTGGATTTGAATTAATGTGAGAAGAACCAATCATTATTTTGCAACATTATAATAAGTTAAACATTAAATATCATAATCATGCGATAATTCCAAGATCATAAGTCTTATTTTCGTTCATGATAAACTATATAAGATATTTATTTTAAGATACTTGTGAACATTTCCCCTTAATCAAACCTCACTTGATCCACTTCTAGAAGTATTCTAGTTTATTATCATATTTATAATATGATGAAACAGTAAAAAAGACAAGGTTGAGCTCCAATGATCTGTAATGGAAACCATATTAACCCTTCATCATGTTTATGATTATATGAAAATTGGAAATCACAACCAATTGGGATTTAAATTATTAAAGGAACTATAAAAAATAAGAGTTCTATATAGGTCATGATCTAATGACATGTAAGATAAAATTAATAATCATATACTACGGAATAAGAGTGTGAGATAATAAAAATTAACCTTACAAAATATTCATAGGAATATGAAATATAAATTTTGAATAATTACAGTAAATAATGACATTGTGAACAATGTGAAATGTCATCATGGAAAAACAAAATGTTTTGAAAATTTTTATATGTGATCATGTCCACATAAAATCTTGTGCACACAAATATATGACATAATTACAACTCAAAATCATATTAAAAATATATTCATTTTTATTTCCACACATAATCATGTGAACAAATTTATACATGATCATGTCCATGCATAATCATGTAAACAATGTTATATTCATTCATGTACCTGCACAATCATGTTAAAAAATAATATCATAATCATGTGCACACATAACATTCTTATGTCATGACATATAATAAAATAACTAATAAATAAGATGGAAATATATTCACCCACCCATTAATAATCGATATATATTTTTTCCACTTGAAAATAGTAATTCAACATGGCATAAAGTGCCCATAGAAAATAAATTCAGTTCACAACATTTCTAGATGGTTTCAAGAAAATTTACCTCAAGAATGTAAATAATAGATATATAAAATCAGAACACAAAAAAGAGTATTTTATAATAGTATTAAAATGGTTATTCATTAAATATAACCTCATACTAAAAATTACATTAATTATACTGTAAAATGGTAACGAAATCATGGATATGTTTTGTATGAAATGATATTAACATTATCGTAAGTGTTGATGTTATTTTACACTTTAAAACTTAATTTTTTTAAAAACATAATATTGAAAATTTGAAAATTTTTAATTTCCAAATCTATTTTTTGAACGAAATATAAATAAAACAAATATTAAAAAATTTATAAAAATTTAAATAATATGTGGTTAAATTTTTCCATAAAATTTTTCTTTTTAAAATTATCTTTAACAATGGCTCCATGAAAGAGTTTTAATGCATTATAATTAGTTTAAGTGAAATATTAGGAAAAATTTATAAATATAAACAAAAAAATTATAACATTTAAATGAAATATTAGTATTCAAAATAAAGGTGGAGTTGAATGTAAAACATTTTATTTTCAATGGATGGATGAACATTTTTAATATTTTGAAATGCCTTTTCTGAAAAAACTCATGGTAAAAAGTTTAACATAATATCCCATTCAAAATAAGGGATGAGAAATTTGAATGTCATTTTAGATTAAAAATAATTTTTTTCAAAATATATGCATTTGAGGGAAATAAAAATATGGGCATGGGAAAATTGTATTTAAATAGGATTGGAATTATTATTAGTATTTATAAACATTTCATTTGTATGAAATTCGTAGTGTTAGAAGATTTTAATAAAATGTGGTTTTTTACTTACCGATAATTTTTAATTACAAAAAAAAATATTTTATGGTTGAATAAACTAATCATCAAAGAAATAAGTTCATGAATATGCATTATAACCTCAATGAATGGAGCTGAGTAAACAAAAACCCTTTCGAATTTGGTATCTTTTGAGTCAACATCCATTTAAAGGGAGAACATGATATGGACATTAAAGCCCCATGAATTTCATTAATATTTAAAAATACATTCACATGGTAGTAATCACACCATATCAAATATATCATGGTTAATAATATCAAATATGCCTCTGGGGTTATCATTTGGGACAATGAACCCCTTATCTTGTATTCGTACTTACTCGAATGAACTATATTCTCCAACATAATAAATTTAAACTATTGTAAAATTATTCTATAACCTTATTCATATATATATATATATATATATATAATTTTATAATTTTATTATATAATTATTCTAAACATGTATTATAGTTAAAAAAAATTATTTTCGATATCTATTATGAGTAATCTTCATTGTTTCAAAAAAGTTTCATAATAATGGTGTAATTATTCATTCATATCCAAAATTTCTCCATTTAAAATTATTCAATATATAATAGTCATTTTTTAAACTATTTATTAAAACCCATTTTCTATTTTTGTTAAATGGATATGGTTCGTGAAAAAGAAAATTTTAATGAACTAGTTATGGCATATTCATCGATCAAAGTGTGACATAATAATAAATATATTAGGTTTTAATAAAAAAAATATCGAATATAAAATAATATTAAATAAATAATTATTAAATTTTATAACCAATATAAAAAATTCTTAAATCATTCATGGCTTAAAAATTAAAGATTCATTCAAGATAGTGGTATAAATCCAACCAAACAATAGCATGTTGTATTGTTTTTGTGAGTAAGGAAACGTTTTCATATAATGTGAATATTATGTTTAGAGAATATTAGAAATTTAATAAATATCATTTAAATTTTTTAAATTAATTCAATGTTACATCTATGTACGATGTTGATGGGTAACAAATTTCATTTTTAATGTTGGTAGTGGTTAACACATACACACAATGAATGATTTCATGTCATGATGAATGGGGTGCAGTGAAAATATATGACAAATTATAATTTATGAATTATTTGAATTAAAAATTTAACATTATAATTATAAAATACATCTATGCTACAAAAAATTAGTGGTTGTGATGAAAAAAACTATATCACTTTGTGGAGAAGTAATCTGCCAATACACATGATAAATGTTGTTTTTTATAAAGAAGTAAAGGGATTGAATAATGGTAAATATATTAATATAATAAAAACCCTATTTATTTAAAATAGTTATTTAAATATATTAGGTCTTCTAGAATATTTTATATGATATATAATAAGATGAAAAATCAATCGAGTGAGAAATACTTGTTTTGTGAACTTTAGTTTCCTCATGAAAATGTAATTTGAAATAGAGGCCTTATGATATAAAATAATGAAAATTGATTATTAACATTATATATGATTCTAGGAGTATAAAAATGTATTATTTCTAGAATAATTTCGTAGGAATATGTGTATCATGAAGTGGTGGAAGATATCCACATTTATAAGTGATGAAAAAGGAGCTTTTGTGAATATGTATTATTTTTCAATAATGGAATGAAGATATTCAAATATAAATGACTAAAAAATCATTATATTATAGTTTATGTAGTGAAATAAGGTTTATAATTCCTCTAATAATCATTTTCACAAATGATTAAAGAGTTTTTTTGTCCATTTACAACTTACTTATTTACATTTTACAATTTTGGATTTTATCTTGAAAACTCATTTTACCAAATAAATTCATATTTTATTAAAAATATAATGAGGAACATATTACATTAATTTTGTGTGATGAAACTATATTTTATCTCTGTGTAATAAATTAAATTAAAAAATCTAAAGAAATTTTAGTTTTAAATAATATATATTTTTAAATATAAAAACACATTTGTATAAAAATAAGTTTTTCACCACTTTTTATTCCTAATATAATACAACATCAATTAAAAATTAAATGAGTGAAAAAAATTTATACGAGTTAAAAATTCATATCATTTATATTAAATAAAATATATGATTTTAATTTATTATATAAAAATTATACAACAATAATAAAAAAGATCTTTCAAAATAACTCTTTCAACAATATCAGGGCCATTAACTTTGATCATGGAAATAATTAATGTACACATAAAATTAAATTAAACTTATTACATAATATGATTTGATTGATAAAAAAAATTATATCTAATTTTTTATATTTAGCTTTTACATGTGAATAGATATATGTTTTTAATATAATAAAATAAAAACACTTTTTTTAACAAAAAAATACTTATCTTTCAAAAACATTAAACATTGGTTTCATAAAATAAATATTGTGTTTCTAAATGACATATTTTAATTTATAAAAAAAATTCACAAATAAAATTCACTAAACTCTAATACATTGTTTTATTATAATAATATCAAAAAAAATAAGGATATTATCAAAATACATATTTTTTTATGAGTGGTCACCCTAGACCCAAATCCTTTATGTAATTTGACTGCCATTAAATGTATATATCTTGATATATACATGTGTTTATTATTAACAGAATAGTGATAATACATCCTCATATACTATTTATATGGTAATGTCTTTAGATAAGTGGTTGTATTAAAAGGTTTTCATAGTTTCCAACTATAATGATAAACTTAAGATACTATGATAGTAATATGAATCATATGTATTATGTTCATAAAAAAACTTACAATTGGGATAATGGTGTTTTCGATTTATCAAGTGTTGGGGGATCTTAAGAATTGATAACTCTTCTCAAGATGTTCACACATAGTGATATTGAGTTGATTGGGTCATTAGTACAGACTCAATAATAGAAACAACACTTGATTTAGGTTCCATATATTGTTCATATATATGCACATGTTTATAAGTCTCTATATATGAAAAAATTATCAATTTATACCATTTTATCCCATATTATTATATATGTAAAAAAACAATGTCAATGAATTCATGGTGATATATCTGGTCTTGGTTGTATCTTCGGTGGTATGACATTGGTTTAATGATCAACCTATAAATTTTCACTTGTGATTTGAGGAAGAGATATATCATGAGCCTAGGGTTAGCATGATAGTAGTACCCTTATTAAATATATGGTTAGGGTTTAAGATGATATGTCTATCTAGTAAAGTTAGGAAATATATAATGTGTCAAAAAAATAGTTATAGAAGTGTGAATCATTGTTTATGTGAAATTTTGAGAGAAATATATTTTATTAATTATAACTTGCTTATGGGAGGTTGTCAGAGATATGAAATTCTTTATCTCCATTGGGACTATGATGGGTTTCATGAATCTTCTCTTGGACTATGGTTTGGACTCACTAATATTGAGATAAGTACCTTGATTTTAATGCACTATGTGTATTCATAAGTTCCATATTTTGATGAATAAGAGGTTAGAATTTAGTGAGAGTAATATATATGGGGAAGTGAATGTCTGGTTGTGATCATTCATAAGTAAAAGTTATTCAATTATATTATAAATGTTCGGAATAATGATTATTGAATTTCTTTCTCAATATATTCATATTTTGTTTGATTATAAAAGTGAATATGTGATAATATAATTTTAAACATGAAAATAATGTTTTCTTGGTTTGATGAATTATTTTAGGAAAATCAGAGCCGACTAATGGTTCTTATTATAACACATAACATTTTAATGTGTTCTGAGTGACTGATTAAATATTTTAAAAATTTATGACAATTTTATTTTTTCATAAGTATGAATAAAGTTAAAAAAATATGGTTATTACATTATATCAACCAAAGTGAACTATTAGAAGGTGTAACCTAGGTATAAAAAACTCATTGTTTTTTTTAATAGTGAGTTCCATCATTTTAATAAATATATTTATAAAATATATACTCTCATATCCTATTTATCTCTTAGACATAGATTCAAAAGGAATAACAAATTTGGATCGATAATGAATCCTCAATCGAGTCTATGTTCTCTATGTAATTAGAGGGATTAAATAAAGCTCTTTGATATATCATGTCAGAAACTAGTAATTATAGATAAAAAATCATTGATTTTTCTTACACATGTGGAAAATTTAGGTGACTCATATCTTAGTTTCATTAAATAATGATAGGCTGATGGTGACAAAAAAAATCTATAAATTCAAAAAAAAATGTACATGTTATGGTCACATTGGATTTAATTTGTATTATTAAATTGAATTTCAAATGATCATTTTAGAACTTAAGACATCTGATTTTGTGGATTCTTTGTTTTTAACATTAATTTTAACAAAAAATATTAAATTACCTATTTTTTATGCTTCCAATAGCCCATGGGTTCATTCAATTTTTTCATATATAATGTTTAATTATTTATGTCGAAAACATAGAAATTTCAACTAAATATTTTTTTATTTGGAAAGACGGTTTTTATATAGTTCAGACACATTAGATGACGCATATATATGATTTCATGTCACTAATATTTGGTCAACCGAAGTTCAATTAGTTTTTTGTGTAAATTGCGATGAAATAATTATTTTTATTTCTGTGGTTCTTTAATGGAAAATAGTGTAAAATATTTTTTCTTGGGAATTACACAAGTGTGTTACAGGTTATATTGAAATACTAGAATTCGGAAAGGGTAATCTTATGGCTTGATGGAATTTTTTGAGACCATGAATTATAATCCATAAATAAATAAATGGGTCCTTATTTAAAGATAATGATAAGTATTAAAGGAATAATAATATGTCCACTTCCATTAATTGGATGGGAAATCCTTGGCCCCACCCATTTTTGTGTAGGGTTTTTTGTTTAACTTTATATACTTAATATATTACAATATATTATTTATATTATATATAATATATAATAAATATATATATATTATATACCTTTAGAAACGTGCTCAATTAGACTTGAGTGGGACCAACTTGCTCCAGGTGCAACCAAGCCACCCTATCAGACCTATCATAAGTCCTAAATAAAACTAAATGATATGGAATTTAATAAGATTATTTCATATCTTATAGAATGTATCAATAATTAATTAAAAATATTCCAATACAACTTAAATAATTAAAAATACACTTGAGTTGAATATTCAAAATTTTATTTCTTTTATGAAATAAAATTAAATGTTCAAAGATGATGAGAAGATACAAACTCATTCATGTTAAGTTTATTATTTATTTAATTAAATTATTTAATTTATTCTTAAAAATGTAATATTTTTTTATTTTGATGATATGTGCTTAATCCCTCACTAATTAATTTTTAAAATTTTATGTGTGTCAACATTTAAGTGATAAAATTTATATTCACATGATGAGTTTCCCTCACCTTCATGTTAGAATACATTTTACAAATTGGGTGAGTTCATAGAAGAGTTGTTTGATTTATGGTCTGAAGTAAACATAAAATGTGAAGTAAATATGATTAGAAGGAATTTAAATCTATCTCCTTTGTTAATATAAATAATTTTAGTAGGGTCTCGATTAATCCACTATTTTCTTGATGGATTAACCATTTGTTAACATGTCATGATCACATCATTATTTATTTATCATTTATTTTGCCTGTTATTTTTTATGAAGTGTAATTAATACATGAGATCACACTTTATAATAATAAGTATGAATGCATATACAAAATAAACATGTCGATTTAATGTCTTTAATTTAGAGCATTGTAATGTTGTGAGTGTGATCACATATAAAAATCATGTTCAATAGAAAATGGTATCATTCTCTAAAAGAAATCAACAAAAACCCCCCAAAGAAAATATTAACTTGTTAAATGCCTTTTATCAATTAAATTTGAAAAATTCTAATTTTTCATGGTATTTGTTATTCATAGTTGTGGGTTCCTCTTAGTATCAAAGAGTTATTATTTTAGTGGTGGGAAAAATTTATTAATTTTTTAATAAATGAAGACACAATATCTATCCCGTTGAAACATTATAGGAAAATCATTGAGCAATAAAATGTAATTCATTATAGGATATGGGAATCAACTCAATAGATCAATGATTTTTGAGTTAATTTGGTTGGTCAGTCGGAGCCCTAACATGCACTCTTGGAGTGGTATCAATGTCATATATTGGCATATGAAGAGAGTTTTATGGATCCTTTCCACTTGAATACCCAAGAGACTGATAATTTTGAATCTATTTGTTAAGGGATACTTCGGAAAGATAAAACATTATGAGACATTTAATGGAAAAAATTTGAAATATTCTACATGTAATCAAAATAATGTAATAATTTACTATAATTTTTAGATTAAATGAATACTTCCACTATCTTAACTTCATTTTTAGAAACATGGTATGATGATAATATACATAAAAATCAAAACTTATATAGTGGTACAAGTTATTGTGCATAGTACTAAACCAAAATAGAATGATTTTTGTGATAGAATAACCACTTCTACCTGATGTCCCTATAGGAGATAGTATGGTGGATATATATATAAACATATGAAGCATAAAGACGATTCACTAGTTGTTCAGTTTTTTTCTCGTCATCTTTGTTCAGTGAGTTACAAAAAATGAATAATAAGAGAGATGATTTCTAAATGTTATCTTATCTCTAAGTGCTATAACACAAGAGAAAACAATAATATTGAAATGGAATATAATGTTACCTTTATATATGAATGATTACATGAGGGAATAAATAAGTACCACATGTATACAATATGATTGATTACATTGAGAGACTTGATACCCTTGAGCTCAAACTGCTCCATGAACTAAAGAATTATCTCATTCATTCTTATTTATCAAATGTATTCCTGGATTATATTATTATTTATAATATTAAAAAAATATGTCACTCCCATATTTTTTATATATTGTACTCTATGTGGATAATGATATGAATAATTCCAAATCTTTAGAACTTTTTCTTGAAAATATTAACAAAGGAAATGAAAAAAATTTCAAAGCCTATGTCACATTCAAGGACACTAATGAATAAAACATTAAAGAAGACAAATAAACAGTGGTATACAAATGAGAAGGTGACCATTTGGATTGTATTTGGAAAGAAATTACAATTGAAAAATAATTTCCAAGGTGTGAAAAATAATAAATCGGATGCTTCTACATGAGGTATAATTTTTATTTAATTTATTTTGACTATTTATAAAATTTCGTTCTAGGATGCTATAATTAAATCACATGTTTTTATTAAAATATTACAACCAAGTAGATTAATGACAACTATAATATGTGATGTATATCTCTGAGTATAAAATGGTTTCATACTATCATCAATAGAAGTGAGAAATTATCATCTTATGTTGCCTAGTGGGATGGTTCTTGTACGAATTTTTTTATAACATCCCATATTTTACACGAAATAATATATCAGTGTTATGTTTAGAAATTATGGAAATTTAGTTCATGTTTGGAAATGTATGTTTTATTATGGATAAGAATAACATATGTTATGGCATGACACATTGTAATAATTGGTATTTTATACAAGAATTAGAAAATTAATTATTGGAAATCAATGAAAAATATAGTGAGAATTATCATATCCTACCGGCCATTGGAACTTCAGGATAGATCATGTAAATGAGAAGCATTTACGAAAAATAAATCAAGAAGGTTATTTAGAATCAATTGACTTAAAACCATTGGGTTTTTTTAATTGTTGTTTGTGATGTAAAATGACCAAATCAACATTCAGTGGGAAAGTACAAACATCCAAAAAACCATTGGAATGGGTTCATACTAATGTTTATGTTCCATTTCTACTAGAGGTAAGGGGCATTTTTTCATACATCATTAATTTTACTAATTAACATAGTAGATATGGATATATCTATTTAATGAAGTATAAGTCAAAATCCATTAGATTGTTTAAGTAATATCACAATTAAGTAGAAAATAAATTTGGTATTATTATTTAGAAGCACCACAGAAAACATAGTGTAGAATATCATTAAAAGCATTTCATTGATCATTTAAATGAGTGTGGGGTATTTTCTAAACTAAATCCTCTATATACAGCTTAGTGGAATGATATTATTGATAGGATGAATTAAACCCTCCTTGACATGGTCAGATTGATAAGGAGTCGTGAAACACCACTCTTATCCTTTTTTTGAGATTTATTACAAACTATGACATATAAACTAAACTACGTAGTGACTAAAAAGTATATTGGATTCTATATGAGTTTTTCATGGAAAAATACTAATATCTCACACATATGTTAAGGGGAAATAATATATTTTTTTCACAACTATACATTGTAAAAAATTAGCATCTCATAGCATGAAGTGAATTTTATAGGTAATCCTATGGATATTAAATGAAATTACCTATATACCATTTATAATGATAATTTATTATATAAAAACATGATATATTTATAATAAGGTACGAAATATTTCATGGAAATAGTTTTTTGATGGTTGACATTGATGATGTTGATGTTGTAAACACATAAGAGTTGGTTTTGAATAGTCCACATAAGAGATAGTGGGAGAGAAAGACATTCCTCAACACAAGTATTTCAGTGGTCTAATAGAGAGTTTAGAGAGACTGAGAGATATGGTTTTCATAACACTGAGTCAGGTGACACATTACTATTATTTAATGATAAAACATTACCATGTAATGAAACTACATATGGAAAGGATACTACTAAATAGAAATATTCCATGAAATATCAAATGGAATCCTTGTAAAAAATCATGTTTTTTTTCTAGACCCACTATCTATTGGAAAACCAATTGGTTATAAATGGGAATTTACGACAACAATATGGAATTGAATATTCAAGTAAACACCTATTGGGAACATCTAGTTGTGAAGAGTTTTATGTACTCTCAAGGTATAAAATATTATAAAACCTTCTCTCCAATCGCCCTGCTAAAATATATAAAAACATTACATAATAAAAATCTCTTTAATGGTTATGAAATATGTAAAATAGATGTCAAAAATACTTTTTTAAATCAAACATCAGTGGAAGATATCAAAATTACACAACCTAAAAGGTTTATTACGTCAAAGAGTACCAATAAATTAAAAATGATGCATGTATCCATTTATGGATAGAAGCATGCATCAAAAGAATGTAATGTTGATTTTTATGAGTCTATAAGAGAATTTGGTTTAATTTGAGAATAAATTAAATACATGATTATATAAGATGTATAGTGGGAGAACTATAATTTTCTTAGTATTATATATTTCTGACATATTGTTAATGTTAAATGAAGTGACAGTTTTAAAATCAATGAAGACATTTTAAAATGATGGATTCTCTACAAATGATTGAGGATTTTTCAACCTTTTTTTTGGGATCAATTTCTACTAATATATATCATTGAGGATTCTTTGTATAATTCAAAGTACATATATTGGGAATGTACTAAAAATTTATAACAAGGAACAATCCAATAAGATATTTTTTTGAGATTAAAATTTAGTTAATCTCCCAGGAATATGTGTATATAGACATATAAAGATATTGAATATAATAGGATAATAGTCCCTATTTGTTTATCATTGTTGTCTATCTTGTATATTGTCCTATGTATGGGTTTTGATGTTCCCTTTTCTTTAAGGATAGTGTGAAGATATCAACCCAATCCTGGAGAGCTACTCTAGTTGGTTTTAAAAATAATCCCAAATTACATGATATGTAAATTGGATATGTTCCTTTTGTATGGTGGAGTTTAAGATCTACTTTTGTGGGGATAGACTAATGCATGATTACAGAAGGGTCAATATGATATGAAATAATAATAATGCTAATTCATTTTCATGAATGGTTGTACAGTGATCTGTAGTATATTGAATGAGTTTATGGTTGTCAATTCTATGTAAGAATCAAAGTATATAGCAGCTTTTGATGCATGTAAGTAATCAATTTGGAAATGTAAATCTTTTATGAGTATTGAATTTTACCTAGAAATGTAAAACCTATTATAGTGTACATTGACAATACTGTGATAGTAGTGCTTTATACGGAACCTAGTTCACAAAATAAGAAAATAAATATACATTATAAGATTAATCTAATAAGGTATTTTTCTCATAGAGGTGAAGTTATAGTTTTCAGTGTTGATATAGATGAATAAATTAATTTCCCCAATAAAAATCCAAACAAAATCCTAATAATGATAGTCATGTAATTGCGAGTGGGTTGATAATTATTATCATTTGGATCAAATAGATGTGGGAGTATTTTTATTGTGTTTCATTGACCCAACTCCTTTATGTACATTTATTACCATTATATTTATATAGCTTGATGTATACATGTATTTATAATTTCTATAATTGTTTTGATAATTCTTCATCCATTATTTACATGGTAATCTCATTGTATTATGTTTCTTATAAAATTATTATACATGTTCCCAACAATAATTATAACCATTAGATACTATGATATTAATATTAAATATATTTCATACAGTATAGATACATCATAACAATAGGAAAAAGATGATTTTTGACTATCGGGTGCATGAAGATCATATGCATTGAGACTAATTATCATGTAGTTTACACTTGGTGGTCTTTAGTAAATGTGATCATGAGGATTGACTGGTAAATATAAAACAAATGAACCAAAGGCCTTCAATTTTTTTATTTTGATAATCCACCACTCAAGGGGTGAGGTGGAAGGCATACAATTCCTGATGGCATAGAGACAATTATATGACACGCAGGTCTTAAAGGGAATCACCCAGACAAGGAAACTTGGAACTACTCCACACCAACACATTTCATAATATCAATACTCCACCATCACAGGGTTTTTCTGCATGTTATTATGTGTAGAGATGCGTAGGACTGGTAACAATGTCAAATCCATACCCTCCAATTCTTCCAATCCAGTTAGCTCTACTTTGGTTAATGTGTCTTCTTTGATTCATCATCTGGAGCCTTTTCCCATTTCATTTGAATGGTACTTTTACAAATTTATGTGGCCTGATGGCCTTTGGGTGGCCCAAAGTCCTTGAGGTTCCCCGAATTCCTTGAGATAAAACAAGCCCAAAGGCCTACGATGGATTAAAATCCTTGCAAAACCCAAGAACCAACCCAGTTGCACAGAGTCCCATATGGATGAATAGTTTTGGCTGCTACAGTGAAAATTTATACATACTAAGTACCTGCTATAGTATCCCAAAAATATTTCTAAACCCATATTTGAACTGAGGTCTCTTAGATTAACTTGTTAAGTCCATAACATCTGGGATAATCCTCACATGCACCAGTTAATTGGAACATTTCATGCGTCAATGTTCTTAGATTTTCTTATATACAAACATGTGTACCGGTATCCAGACCTAAGATCACCATTAATTTTTACCATTTTATCATTTAGATTGATTAATTTCATAAACCATTTCATTTATGTTAAGATGGGGAAGCATATATTAGATACATATTTGTGGGAGTGGACTGAGTTGAATGATTAAGATAGAATTTTTGTCTTCTGAGTTGAGGAAGATATATCTTGTGCACCCATGTTGACCAACATGGTAGTACCTATATTAAATCTGTGGACATGGTATAAAAATTTATTTCTATCAAGTAAGATCATGGATATATATAATAAAAATTATGATGGCATAAGTTTTCTTCCATCTTTATGAGATATTGTGAGACAAATATATTATATTACAGAAAATATGTTTGTAGGTGGTATTAAAATCTATGAAATTACATACCTTCTTAGGGGTCATTATGGGAGACAATTATGCACTATAATTCTATGGGTTAGACTCACTTATATCTAAATATGGTCTTACAGGGTCACAAACTAAGTGTATTGACATTTTCTACCTATTCGGATGAATATGAGTTTATGAAGTAGTGGGACATACATGCATGGGTTAGTGAATATACCATTGTGATCAATCAAAAGGGAAACAATTATTCAATTATAATATTTATATTTCAAATAATTATTATTTAATTTATTTCTCAAAGAATTTACATGTTTCTTATCATAAAATTTAATATAATAAATAATAATTTTTCAAATAAACATAACACATTCATGGATCGTTGAGTTTATCAGGGAGAATACATGTCAATTTAATGGTTTTTATTTTATCACATAACATTTTAATGTGTTACTAGTGATCAATAAAATATTTGTAATATCTATGACATCTTTATTAAGTCATATTTTTTCAAAAAGATAGAAAATTATTTTTTAAAAATTCATGGAACCCATGTAAAATTACAGAAAGTATAACCCAGGCTTAAAAAGTAATTTCATCTAATTTAATTTTGATCTCTATGATTTGGAAGAATTTATATATAAAATACCTCATCTACTATCCTCTAAAGATCTTATATATATATTCTAAATAATGAAAATATCAAATTGATCATGTCTCCATGACCGAGTCTTTGTTCTTCTTGTGATCGAATGCACGTCCCAGAGCTCTTAAATTCTCAACTCTAACACCTAAGAATCATATATTGAAAATTATGGATTTTTTTTCATGTTTGAACAATTTATTGGATTCATAGAATGGTGTATTTTATCTAGGACACACCAACAGGGATAGAATCAAATCGTCAACTTTAAATTATCTATGTATCATTAACGATTAAATTTGATTTTATTTTTCATGGTAAAATTGAATTGCACAAGATCCATTATGAAATATAAGAATGTGATTTTTTGGGTTCCCTACTTTTAACATTAATTTGAACCCAATATATTAAATCTCTTATTATCTATTCTTTTATGTTCCTCAAGATCCTTTATTGTTTAATATTCTCTTAAAAATTTTATCTTGATAATTTTAAAAATCAACTTGGATACTTTTGATTTTTTGAATTAAAAAATGATGATAATTTTTAAAAATAAACATTCTATAACTTATAAATATATCCTCTATTTATAAATTCATTATATTCAATGAAAAATTCTTCTATAGAAAAATATTTTTTAAAAATTTTTCTATTCTTAATCATATTTTTTATTCATTTTAGAATGGATTATAATATTTTTAACTTACTAATGGTTTTATTATATTTAAATTGTATTTATAATAAATATTTCATAACTAATTTTATTCCGGTATTTTGTAAATATATTGATATAGAATATATTATTAATTTAAGAAAATATATTTAATATCAGGGTGTTACATTTTCTACCACTTCAATAACATGTCTCCTTAAAATTTAAAATAACTTTAACTACTTAAAATCAATAAGGATATCAGTGAGATAGATTTTAATTTTCATATAATTTATATAGTGATATGAATATAAATATATGAAATATATATTTTACCCTTAGTTTAGTACAAACCTGTCATTGTGTTTGTGTCCAAGAACTTGAGAAAAAAATCACTCACAATTTGGTATCATAACACCAAAAATAGCTTTATATTTTAATCAGATTTCAAAGAAATCATTGTACTGGTTGATGACCACTTGGCTGGTTTCAAATTTGATTTCCATAATTTGGTAATTAATATATTGCCTATTTGGAGATAAAAATTTTCACTCAAGTAAAATTTATTTAGATGTGGATGTCACATAATACAATAAAAATTAAATAAGATTCAAACTCCATGGATATATTAATGATTCCACCAAGAGTTTGTTATTTATAATTCAATCCATAATTGTTTGTGAAAACCTACAAAACATAAGACATGCAGAAATCGTGATAAGAGGACACCAAGAATCACATAATTATCATTATCCTCTTTAATTTTTCTTTTCATATGAATTATTTATTCCCATAGTGTACGATTTTTTTAGTATTTATATTAATCATCTATATTAGTGGAACAATTTTTATACTGACAAAATTTTGTAAGAAAAAAATTTAAATATAACAGTGGATCCATATAAATTACGTTGTTTTTTTTCATGTTAACTAATCTCTCCATTTTTCATTAGCATCATGTTTCTTGATTCCCTCCTTGACCACAAATAAAACAACTTCTAATTCATTTGAGATATTTCACTAGGTGTATCTTCCTACACATTTTACAAGAATGAAATTAAATCTTAATTATTTCATAATCTTTATAAACTAATAATCTATGAATCACTATTCTTATATTAATTTGTGTTTTACGAAGTTTTAATGGAAACAAATAATTAATCATAAATGAAGATGGTTTTTCATTCCCTCTGAGACATAGGTTTGTTTAATTCTGATCTTTTATTCTCATTTGAGGTTGTATAGAATTTCAAAAGATGGGAGTTAGAAATTTGTACTCTTGGGTCAAATAGTCCTCGCACACAATTTAGTAACACATTTTTTTAAAAAACAAATTGTAAATATTTGATATGGTTATGTTTATTATAGTAGTGATTCTCACAGTTTTGCATGGTTTTTTTAACTATACGAGCCACCAGAAAAAAACCATGGAGATGTATGGGATTTGGTCCAGTGGCTATCTCATGGATATCCCATAGTTTCTAAAACTATTATATTATCCCTAAGAAAACATTCTTATTTTCTTATGTAACTGGGGAAACATCATGATTTGAAAAAAAAATTCTAAACATGTTGCCTAATCATGTCCCCTAGTTTAGAATTCTTAATATTTAAAAATTCAATGATTCCTTTTGTTATTTTTATCTTTGGTCTCCTCATAATACCTCATTATGTAAAAAAACCCCATCCATGATGCTCTATAGGAATCACCCCTTGATTCTTGAGTAATTATTTTTTAATTGAGGTAGATCTACTTATAGTATGTTCATATTTCCTCCCATTTTTTTAGTTTTCTCTAAATATATATTTAATAACTTTTCCACATGATCTATTTAAATGCAATTGTTTTGTGATCTCTTGATCTAGTGGGTTTTATGGGGAATTTTTTATTTTATTTGTAGATATAGACTTCTGTTTTCTACATGTCATCATTGATCATCACTAAATTCAGGGGCATTAATGTTTACTCTATTAGTTAGGTGGGTGTATTTGTCCTATGGATTCCCCCCCCCCATTAAAAACAATACAATCCATGTGATATAATTAGATTATAGAAAATGATTACGATTGATTTTATGTTATTAAGTTCTAAATTAGAATTATTTTTTAACATAATCTTGGGTTCTTATAGAAAATGTGTTAAATATTGTTTTTATTAATTATTATTTATTAAACGTCAAGTATTAAACGAAATTCCACAAAGATAATTTAAAATTTTAATTCATAAATTCTCAATAAAGTAATGGTAATATTTATTAATAAAGTATTTATATTTTTTCCCATTATTTAATTAAACATTTTTACATCCATTTTCTTAAAGCATAGGATATTGATTGTATTAAAAAGGGAAAATAAATGTTTATTTTATGAAACTTTGTTTTCAATTGAACATATTTATGAAAATTGATTTATTTTTAAACTATAACTAATGATTTCATGGTGAAATTATTTGTATATATTAGCAGTTTTATCCTACATTTCATTGCCTCAACCCCTACATGTAACTATTCACATATATATACTTGGTTTTTCTAGACATTGACATGGTAAAGGTTGTAATTTATCATAGGGAGTCCTCCATGTTGACTTCATCTTCTGGTGTTATAGGATGGAGGTGATCGATGTTCACAGAGGGAAAAAAATATTAGATCATAGTTTTTTATGTGTTATAAACAATTGTGATTTTGTGTTTTTTTTACAAAATGAGATCCTACTAAGAAAAGCAAGATCCCTATATTATTATAAAGGAAACTTACACAAGTCTGAAAGGAGAAGATTTATAAAGATCCTTCATATAGAGAGTATGGAGAACATCTGGAACATGATCCATCCAAAGATAATCATTACAATTCACGCCCATATTAGCAAGCCCATCTGCGAACGCATTTGACACTCTGTAGATATGAGTAACAAAGTCCACCTTTGAGTAAAGAGAATCCATGCATCTAATCCAACGATTAGTAAGCTTCCACAAAAGGTTCATGGACCCAGTTTGTAAAGCAAATACAATAGCCATATTGTCACACTCAATCCAAATCTTGTCCCAACCCCACGCATTAGCTTGCTCCACATCCACAATAACACCAAGCATCTCTGCTTAAAGAGCGGACACAATACCACATGAGCCATGAAAACATCCCAGAGAATTCCCCTGATATTCCCTAAATATATCACCAAAACCAGAGGGGCCCGGATTGCCTCTTGAAGCACCATCAGAGTTAACTTTAATCCACCAACAAAAAGGTGTCTTCCAGATGACTTTTATTGTCCCAAGAGGAGGCTTAAAATTACCTTTAATCTTGATCCAATTCGACACAGATAAATCATGAACTGAATTAAAGAAAAATACAGCTTTAGGTGTTTCCACCTCACGCACAGCAGCAAGGATACCTACAAGACCAGCACTAACCCGAAAAGGTTGTGACTCATGTATGAATTTTTTCCTCGAAGACCAGATGATTTGAATAGTTTCCTCCGCCACAACTTGAAAAAAATTTCATATTTTCAGTGACAATTTCAGAAAATTCCAACTCTTAATGAATTCACATATTGAGTTGGTTTGAGGAAAAACAACTTCAAAAATATCAGCAACCGCCCTTCACATAGTTGAAGCTGCTACACAACTGGGGAATAGATGATCCACATCTTCCCTATGCTGAGAGCATAATGCGCGAGTAGAGAAAAGAAAAATTCCATAGACCTGCAAAAATTCATCATTTGGTAATTTTTTATGAGCCATCCTCCATATAATAATGGTTCTGGATGGCCTTAGAAACTTCTTATGTAGATTTCCAATTCATTTAAATTCTGATGAGCTGCCAAAAGAGTAATTATAAAATCTTTTGGATGTAAGAATACAATTGACAGCAGGTTCCCATGCCCAAAAATCACCTCTAGAAGACCAGCAATAATTTTCCACTAAAGAGGTGATGTGATCCAGAAGGTTCTCCATGTTCTCAATCTGATCATTAATTGGAAAGTCAAAATCCAGATTCAACTGCTCCTCTTGAACCATGTCAATCAAATGATTCTAGGTCTAGTTACATTCCCAAAATGGAAGAGATAAATCATTGGAAACAAACCACCGAGAATCAACATTAATTTTAGAGAAAATACCTTTGAAGGCAGACCACATATAGGAGTTGAAATAACTGAAGTTCCCGGTTTTGATCCTGTGAGTAAATCTATATCGAAGAAAACTAAGAGCCTTAGATTGCATATTTATAAGCCTCTAAATATATGTATCTTGTAAAGAATCATTGAATCCCCCAAGATTTTTGATGTCCAGACCACCAACATCATAAGGCTTGCAAATAGAATTCCACGGGACTGTTGCCAGCCAACTTTCCAAAATGCTACCACTCCAGATGAAATTTTTTATTGAGATGTTAATACACTTGATCAAATAAATCGACCATTTATACACCATAAAAGAGTACACAAATTTGGAAGTGATGATTGACTTCACTAAACAAACCCTACCGACCATTGAGAGAGATTTTCCCTTCCATGTGTATATTTTTCTTCTAATCATGCCAACGATGGTAGAAAAATTGCATACCTTTGGCCTTCCCCAAAACAAGGGCACCCCCAAGAAAGAGAAGGGAAGATGTCCATCACGAATGCCCAATTCTCTAATGATGTCATTTTTTCTTTGAGGATAGAAGCTTCTTCTAAAGTATACAAAAGACTTTCTCTAACTAATCTCCTGCCTAGAAACCATTTCATAGTGCAAGAGAGCTCTCTTTAAATTCTAGACATTACCTTTATCCCCTTGAGTGAATAAGATGATTTCTTCAGCATATAGAAGGTGGGAACGAGCAACAATCCACCTCCCAGCATGAATAGACTTCAATTTTCCAATTCCATCCATGATAGAAAGAATCCTACTAAGATAGTCCTCAAAAATGGAGAAAAGGATGGCAGATAAAGGATCACTCTGCCTAACACCTCTCGAACAATAAAAATACCTTTCAAGAGATCCATTTATATGGACTGAAATATGAGTAAAAGATAAAATGTCTTTAATCCAGTTAATGAAGACATCATAAAAACCATACATAGCAAGGATCTTGTAGATGAAACCACAATATATTGTATCAAAAGCTTTCTTAACATCTAATTTGATGGCAATATTTCCACCTCTGGTAGATTTGTTGAGGAGATTAATCAACTCTGAAGCTGTGATAAAACAATATTGAATTGATCTCCCTTTGATGAAGCCAAATTGATTTTGAGAAACAATTTTTCAGGCAATGGAGGAAATCCAACTCGCATGAATTTTACAAATGATTTTGTAAATGGTATTAACCAACGTCACAGGCCTAAAGAGATGAATTTCATTGAAATTCTCTACTTTCAGAATAAGGGTACGAAACTGGGAATTTAAACCTTTAGGAAGAGCTTCACCTTTGAAAAAAAGAATGACTAACCTGCAAACATCTACATGAATGAAGTCCCAAAAAGTTTGATAGAAGAAGTTTCCAAAACCATCAGGACCAAGTGAGCTCTCAGATTTGAGGCTAAATACAACCTCCTTATTTAATATATTTATACATTATAGATTGACTACGGCCGATGGTGAACGAGAATGTTCATTGGGCCTTATAGTGGGATGTATTTGGTGGTGTCTTAGGTAGACTCCAGTTGTTTTCACAAATTTGTATATGATGTGGTTGTTTCCATGGATGTTGGTGGACTAAAGGAGGACCAACAAACTCATGTAGTAAGTGTGGAAGTGTTCTTCTATAGTTCAGTTATGTATTTAACCTCTAATTTCCATGGGATGTTTAGTGATTTTTAATCAATCTTCAGCATGATTTTGGTTTTTTTAGTGATTATGAGTTTGAATTTATTTATATGAACTTTTTCTTGTAATCTATTCAGTTTAATGTTTCTATATCTCATTTAAAGAATATATTGTCAGCTAAAATATATTTTGTTAAACACATTTAATATTAATTCATTATGTTTATATTTTTATTTGGATTTCTGTTTCATTTTCAAACATTTATTATATTCATTGATTAATAAATAATTACTCCTAAAAGATAGATTTAGAATATAGAAGAGAAAACTATGATACATGTTCCATAGGTGAATACACCACCCAACCAATCATTGGTCAAAGAAAATAACTATAAAATCTAGTCTATGTGTCATGAGAATTTTAGAAACTAGGATGGGACAATTGACTGTAGAGAACAATATTTTTCATATAGAAAATACTGCATCTTAATAGATAACTATTTAACAAATTTCTCAAATAAACATCGAAGAACCATAACAGTTTAATATATTTATATACTAGGTTTATAATATTCTTATTTCTACAAATATCATTAATTTATCCTATAAATTTCTTCTCATTTAGTACTCTTCATAGACATACCACGATTAAAACCATTATTAATAACTTAAGGAAATGAAACATGATAACGGGGTGGTAAAATTATTAGTAATGGTAAACAAGATATATATCAATATAACATTAGAATAAGTATATAAGGACATGAAAAAAAAAATTTGGAAACCATACCATGCATATCAAATATTGTAAACTTGAGACATGATATAAATCATGGAATTTAATAAGATATTAATAAAAATAATCAAAGATCATAATCCATGATATCATAACATTATCATAAGTTATAGAATTTTGGAATATATATAATAATTGAAAATTATTTACTTGGTAGTAAAGGCTCATTTCGAAAACTATCATGGTGGAATGGGTTCACTTCCCAAACCAATATTGTAGTCAAGGTTAACTCACAAACTAATTAGAGTGGAAATTTCATCTACTAAATTAGGTTCAATATCTAATAAATTCCTTTTTATTTTATGAAATATCAATATTTACCCACTTTATATGAGGGATATATAGGTCCCATCCCTCAATTAATGAAAATCAGACATACGTGTGCCATAATATCATAAACAATTATCATATGAGAACTCATTAATGAAATGGGTTTCATAAAAAATTCATCATATCATAGCCTATTGAAAATAAATAAGTTTTATAGTCATTTATAATTTAATTTTAACATATCCCATATAAAAATAATTGTGTTTCATAATCATTTTATCATAATATAACCCGTAGAGAAGAAATGGGTTTTATAAAATTAATTCCATCATTAACATAAAACATTTAGAGAAATAATAAGAATGGTATCCTCAAGTCATATCCTTATTAAAGGATAAGTAAAATTGATATATTTCATATTAGATGAAATATTATTTTGAAAGCTCTCTTCGAACATTTATTTGAAAAAATAGCCTCTCAATTTTGAGAATCACTTTACAAAACAAAAAAAATCATAAAATGTTATAAAATGGATTTATTTGAAAATAAACATGGGAAATTTTAAAAGAATAATTTAATGATCATTTAAAAAATTTCTTTATTAATATAAAACTTCAATAAAAATCACATTTTTAAAAATTGATATTCACAAAAATTACACAAATCATTTTCTTTGAAAATAACCATTAAAAATTATAAAGGATGTGTTAAAATTTATTTAAAACATTTCATAAGAAAAATATCACTAAATTATTTAGAAATTTTTTTTAAAATTTAAAACATATTCAAATTATTATCTATTAAAGTAACCTTCAAAACATATAAGGGACGTATTAAAAATCTTTTAAAACATTTATTGAGAAAAATGTCCTTTCTTATTTAATAAACTTTGAACTATAAACACCATGAAAGATAGATCAAACCAATATATTTTAATAACAATAATAAAAAGATTAATAATAATAAAACAAATTCATCAAAATTATATACACTATATAAAAGAAACATAGGGTGAATATGTATTCTTTATCTATGAAAAAAAAAGTGAGACGGAAATCTCATACCTTGAGTATCAACATCCTTCATACAAGTTCAAACCTCTAGTATAATTAATATAAGTTTATTATAAATCAATTATAGAACCATAATTATAAATATAACACCATATATTATTTACTCATGATCTTTTATTATGCGCTTACTGAAAATTCCATGTTAATGTCATGTTTCAGGAAGTAAGTGCTTTGTTTTTCATGTATGATTTGATTTTTTGTTTTTTGTTCCATTAATTTTAACATGTTTATGCCCTTTGAAAATAAATTAACCATGATATAAAAATAATATATATTCAATATAAATATATTTAGAGTAATCCATAAATGTTATACATAGAAAAATAAATACATTATTTTTTAATATTGTAAGTCATATATACGCATGAACATTTTCAGCATTTTCTTGAAGGAGTGAAAAAAATAATTGAAAAATATATATTAAAAATAAATATTGATTTTTTATATAATATATATCAAATATACCTATTTAGAACAGTCCTTATTACCTTACATGTAAATCATATGTGACAGATGAATCACATGGCTTCGTGAGGCAATAGTCTGCATACATACATGAAACATTATTGTATTCCCACAAATAAAAGATTAAGAGGGTATATGTGATATTATAGTTAAATAATTATAATAATATCATAAATATAATATATATATATATATATAAACATGAAATCCGTCATTATATCTAGTTGGGGCAGGTAGTGATGGAAAATGAATAACATCAACTCGTGAGGTCGTAGTTCATTGTAAACACAGATGATGATTTCATATCCAATTGATGGAAGGGAAAATGGATATAAGTTACAAAATTAACCTAATATCATCTAATATCATGTTATATAATAGATTTATAATATCAGAATAATTTATAAATATTTCAATGAGTTGTGACAATTAGTAAATTGAAAACACATATTATAAAACATTACAACTTCTTTGACAAAACTCCTTAGGTTTAACTTAAATACTTCATTGATTGGATTTATAATCTCACTAGGTCCTATAGGATGTCTAGAGGTTTGTTACGATTTCATATGGATGGTATTTTATCAACCAATTTGTTCTTTATTATTTAATTTATGATGATAGGTTTGGTCATTTAAAAAAATGGTTTGTGGAACACTTTTAATGTTTGAAAAGAAAATGGTGAACCAAAATTTTCACATGAAAAAATGACAAAAAAATGGGCCATTATATAAGATTATAGGTGGTAAAGTCTAAATTTAAATATTTAATGGATGTTTTAAAAGTTTCTCGATCATTTTACCCCTTATCATTTTAGTTTAATCCCTGAGTAAACTCATTATAACATAAACCAAAGTAATTAATTTTCATAGTTTTTACAATTTATTATGGTAAAACATTTAGTTAAGTAATTAGAAAACATTAATTAAGTTGATTCAAAATGTGGAATCCATTTTTACAAATACAGTTATCATAATTGAAAATTTTAAATTTTAAATTAAACTCACATACACGATGAGAAAGTGTTTTTTAAAGAGACAATGTTCAAAAAATTTAATCATTTAGAAAGTGTTTTTTAAAGAGACAATGTTCAAAAAATTTAATCATTTTTTTCTCAAAATTTAAATCTAAAATTGATTGCAATGATGAAAATTAAATTTATATATATATAAATTTAATAGTTTTACAATTATATCTATATTCAAATAATTTAAATTCATTAAATTCATTAATAGGAATGAAAAAATTTAATAAAAACCACTAGTTTCACTATTCATCGAAAACATTTTATTCTCCGAAAACTCTAAAAAAACCAAAGATAATTTGGAGTTTTCTATTTAATAAATAAATTTATTATTCCAATATATTTTATAAATTTTTATAAAATTTATTTTAAAAAAATATGTTAGCAATATTGTTCAAAAATTTAATTTTAAAAAATATAGTTTTTAAGTGTGAAATTTGATTTATACATATCACATCCATAAAAAACACATTATATGAATTTTAGAACATTTTTTTGCATATATAATATTTAAATATCATTAAAAATATTAAAAAAAGTTTTTAGTTAATTTATTGAAGTAAAATAGGTTTGTGCATATAAAAATTGTGTTTCTTAAAATGATTTCCATTATCTTGAAATATTTTTTATTCTAATTTATTATTAATTGGTCACCAAATAATTCATTATATTTATAGTTTTAAACAATAAATATTCCCAATTTAGTTAATACTATACACAGACATTCTTATAATATCTAAAAGATATCTAAAATATTATATTATAATATTTTAATGGTATATTTATCTCATTTAAACTTGGTGTTGCATGTAACATAAGATGAACTCAGTGTTGTAAGTAAACCAATAAAAATTGGTGTTTTCTGTAATAATAGATATCTATTAATATTATTCAATTAAAATATTATAAAAAATTAAGTTGTTACATTCCACCCTTCTTAAGATTAATTTCTACCATCAAATTTCATAACATGGGTGTTAACAAATTTGGATACTTATGTCTCATTACATACTATGGTCCTTAAATAGATTCCATAATATAGTGATTTCTTAAAAAATATTGACAAGGTGAGTAGTATTATTTCATCAAAAATTATTGGTATGATTTGTAATCTTCACCAGTTGTTCCTTATAATAATGATTAAGCATTTATGGTATGACCCTTTAGTCAGGTACAAGTGATGGGTCAGTTATATACATCCTCATGACAGACACATGGAACACATCATGAACATGTGAGTTGTTCGGAGGGGCTTCCATGATATAAAATACCTTCTTGATATGAAATATAATTTCAAAGGAACTAATAAACCAAGGGTTCATTTTTCCCTTTATTCTTCCATTTAGAAATTTTTTGCAACACATTCTCCCAAACATCCACATATAAATCACATTTAAAATTATTAATATAACTTGTCTATTGACATTGTACATTTATTATGTATTCTACAATGGTTTTACATTTCCTATCATTTAATCATATAGTTGGAGTCCCATCATCTTTCATTCTTCAACTTAATTATAGTAAATTATTATTCTATAGGTCATTCTATAGAGTTATTCATAATAAGAAATTTCAATCCTCGATTAAATAATATTATTATAAGATATTTATACTAGAGAGAGGTTATGATCCCAGAAACCATTGAAATATATAGAACAAGATCTTATCATATCTTCTTGGGTTATTAATTGTTCTTATAGAATTAATATTTCTATGAAGATAATACATAGGCTTGAAACTCAATGTTTTATCAAAAACATATTGAAAAATTTCATAAAACATTGATGAAAACCTCATATCCTAATTAGGTATAATGAAATGTTGTACTTCATGAATCCTTACCACTACATTAATGAATACTATAGAATGTTGATTAATATAAAACTCTTCTATAATAGATATGAATTGTGCTAATGTTGTATGAAAATATAATAAAACACATATAGAATTGTTCCAATTAGATGTTTTTGGTGTCTTGATGACATGATTTATGGATATTTTTTTCAATTTCCATTCATTTATGGATAATAGTATTAGAATACCATTCTACTTTTTTCTCATAGTAATAACATTCTATCATATAAAAAATTATATACATACACAAAAATTTATATCTATATGTTTTCCCACTAGAAATACCTTTTCACATAGGTTAGTGGTAGGAGGCATTTCTTTGTCCTATATTGTTTGTGGGTTCAATCCCTTTATCTTTTCCATATGCAACAGGTTGTCGTCCATATAGAGAGTTATCATTTTTTCCAAAACTATATAATTCCAAAAAATTAAAAAATATAATAACTCGTAACTACCTTAACATCACAGATAAAATGATCTATTATGGTAACCAATACCATTAATCATATTACCATTAAAATAATTCCTCCCCAAAACAAATTTCATTAAAACATGCATAAAACCAAAAGGTTATAACACATTAAATTCCTCTCAAAATATCATTAATCTTGATAAACTCTCATGACATAAAACATCAAATGTAGTGTCTATGAAATTTAACTTATGGTCAAAATTGTACTTATAAATCCATGATGGTATCTAAAACTCTAACATAATCTAACATAGAGACATGTGAAATCCTAATAGTAAATTAGACCTAGATTTATTTTATAATATACTATCACAAACCAAAACATTTTAATTGGAATCATGGGTTCATCCATGAATATGTACATTATCAGATGATATTTTAATACACTAAAATCCATATAGAATGATATAATAAATGATTAGAAAAACATAAAATATCACTTAAACAAGAAAAAAAAATTATTTTCATAAGGCATCATCATACAAAAACAAACTTTAATTTCTCAACTATGTAGGTATATATATGTGCTCCATAATTTTTATTATTAACTTCAACCATTTTTATTTCATAATTTTTCACTTTTTCTTTAGTCTTCATAAGTTTTTGTGGCTCATCATCCTCATTGGGTAATGTATTGGGTCATTAATTTTCATATTTCCCAAACTCCATACATTTTCTAAATAGAAGTTTGGGTGGTGAATTATATAAATATTTACCTCCATTAATATTATTAGCTACGATATACCATAACATATTCAAAAACATTCCCCATGACCTTCCTTCCCATTATTTAAAAATATACTAGTCCCCTGAGGAAAATTTTCTTTTATGATTCCTTATACACTTTGAATGTAAAGGAAAGATCATATTCTTTCCTATAAGGTTTTTATATTATCCATTGAATTCAATTATTATTTTCTTATAAAACCCATGTGATTAATGGGTAACCCCAATCATGATTTCTATATTTATGGTAAAATGAATTATTTCCCAATATCAATTAACATACCTTATAAAAAATAACCATTTAAGACTTAGTTTTTTGAAAATTAAAGATTTATCAACCATATTTTTAGGTTGGATGACAATACAACAAGCATACCACACAATTTTTGTAAACATTTCCTAGTAGGTACCAACAGACTCATCATCCTTATTATTTTAAAAGACTAATATCTTTTTTACTTTCATTTAAATACTAGGATGAATTTGAATCTTGAAAAAAAATTAAATTCATACCATTTCATGGAGAGAAATTCAAATGTTTTACTCATATTCTTGATAGTTTTCCCATAATTATCTATATATCCATAAAAAAGATAGACGAAAAAAATATTTTTATAATCGTAACACTTGATAATGTTGTATATGTTATCATTGGTATTGATCTATTTTTAAAAAACTATTGGATCCCCGTAAAAAATAAAAAAATATTGGTGTTTCCTTATGATGTAACTATACATAATGTCGTTACCTCCTTTTATTTTTTTATGTTCAACATAACTCATCTATTGATAATGGTGTGTGATATTTGGAAGATATTTTATATTCTATATCCCAAAATGTTTTATTTCTTAGGCAAAAAATCATTGCATTGTCTGGCTCGCTCAACATTAACACAGTTAATTTAGGTTCCTACCATTTACTAAAACTAAAAAATTTTGTGTATGAAACATTAATCATATGTGTGAACCACATATTTGTAATGAACTAAAAATGTATTTCTTTTATTTAAGGATCACATATATTCCAATATCTTTTTATTCTATTTTTCAAATTAATAATATAGAGAAAATATTAATTTCATGAGATCACCAAGAAACATGATTTAATTCATAGTTGTAAAACTATGAACAACATTGGGATATAAACATTATGTAATGGTTTTTCTTAATAAACTATAATTTTATTTGAGACAAATTGATTTTTCAGAAAAAAAAATTACACTTTCAAGATATGATATAATTATTATAATAACAAATTAATTATTAATAATTTTTATTTTAATGATATATTATGATTAAAATTATATTATTTAAATATAAATCATAAAATAATTTTTTTAAACTGTTATAAATTCCACTATATAATCTCACATTGTATTTTAAATACGATATTATTTTGAATAAATAAGGATGTTTATATTAAGAAGATAAAACTCTAATATTTAGATAATTATATGATAATACAAATATCATTTTTGAAAACAACAAGCCATAAATAGTTAGGGTGAATATATTAGAATTTTCTAAAATATCTTATTTTATAATGAATAATTAAAATACAGTATGAGTTTTTCTATTTGTTTAATGAAATAATAATGAGAAAATATGTAATATAAAATCATGGTTTACTATTTTTGATTAAAATTACAAATAGGTGTCCCATTTGTCTAATACCATCAGCATATACCAAGGGAAAACTAATGGATTCTAATTTACGACTACCTAGGTGTCCATGGAAATTTATAAACAAATCCTTATCTTTTTCTATAAAAAACCACCCATTTCACAGTTTCCTTTCTCTTAAAATTATTCCTCTATGAATATATATTAGTTTTACCTCCCATGGGTTCCAACGAAGATTTTACCAATCCCCCAATGCCCCAATATTCATGTTTTAGGAGTTAATCTTTAAGGTAACAGAAATCTCAACTTCTCCTTTCATTTTAAATTCCTTATTTATGTGTTACGTCATTAAAATTTCATTACTATGTTTTTTATAAATTTTATTTTATCTGTTTATTGTATTAATAGTCTTTTATGAATGGGATATCCCTTTCAACTCCCTTTTTAATGTTTATTAAAACACAGATTTATACACTTTATGCCTCCAATTTTACATCTAAAAAATTATTGATTTTGAAATTACATTTCATTTTATTTATAAGAATACCCAAAACACTTTAATTTAAATGGGTACTAACCAATATGTAAAAATATATTATTTCATTTTGGTGATGAAAAACATAATATCATTATTCCCTTTCAGTTGGTTATAATTAAGATAAAGATATTATCTTTAAGAACATTTTTAAACAGTACAGATTTTATATGAAACCATTTATTTTATTCTACATGGGTGATTTATGAATTTTTTGATAAGATAAATGTGTCTCATAATATAATTAAGACATATGATGGTTTTACCATGGTAGAAATCTAATATATTGGGTAAATAACTCAATCTCAAGAGATGTCATGTTTTATGATGCCTTGGTGAATAAACTCAGTAATTATTATTTATGAATCCTTGGGGATGGAGAATGGTGATATAATTATCAATGTATATAATAAATGTTGTATCCATGTTTACAAGTTATTATTAGTGTTACTTATTAAATCATATTCAACATTTTACTATGATCATTTTTTTGTTATATTCCCCTTTCTCACATGCTAGGTGTTTATTTTTCCCTTGTTGTGCTTTATGATCACCCCTATCTTTGACGTTTTCCCAAAGATATGAGATATAGTGAGATGACATAGAATGTAATAAAAAAGGAGTCTTCCAAAATAATATATTAATGTTTCTTTAATTTTATCTTTATATAATTCATGTAATATGTAAAAAATTTCTTCAATAATAAGCATAATTTTTTTTGTTAAAAGTGTATTTTTTAATGAAAATTTGAAATGGAAAAAAAGGGATTCCATGGTCGGTATTAAAGGATAGTTTAGTTTTTTTGAAGAGTATTTGAATACATTTGGAAGATCCATAAGAAAAATTTTAAATATAAAAAAATATCCTGGAATTTGTGTAAATTATTATGTAAGTGGTTTTTGAGAAAAATAATTCTTTATCTATATAAGAAAAAGTGGATGTGATTCTGGTATACATGTACCTGGCATAATAACTTTGACATGTTGTATCGATTATATCTCGGTGTAACCACGTACATTAAAATATACCTTACTACACACCTAGTTTGACACTCCTGAGGGATATTCTTTGGATAACCACATGATTGTACAAACATTATGAATGATATAAATAAAATTTAAAAATTTATTAATATTGATTTCTACCATCATTGAAGAATTATATTAGAAAGTTTTATGGTTATTTTATCAATAAGACTGAGAGGAAATAATTTTTTTTTATTATCAAAACACTTTTGAGGGAAAAGTTTAAAACCACACGATCCAACATTAGAATCAAATAAAACAATTAAGAAGAATAACCCATATCAAAACTAAATGAAATTACCTCCCCTAGTGATTACACCTTAATGAAAAACCTCCACTATCACATGACTTCATGGGTTGTTGTCCCGTGTAGAGTTGCACGGGCACAGTACAGATGGTAGATCCATACCCTCTCAAACTTTTAAATCCAAATGGCCTTTATAGGTGAAAGATTCCTTATTTAAACCTCATCTAGAGCAGAATCATGTTTAATTATAGTGCATAGAGATAAAAAATTCACAGAAAATTCAAATAGAAACATCCAAAAACATAGTCTCCAAAAAAAAACCAAAATCCTCCATTAGCTCTCAAATTTATCCAAAACACTACAGAAACTCTTTTTTGCATGTTTGGGCATCACACATGTGACATGATGATAAAATAGTGTGCACAAAAAACATATTAAAAATCTGAAATCAAAGGGATAAATCTATTCCACCAAATAATCCAAAATTTCACCTAAAAACAAATAAAGCCCAATGATGCAACAATTTTCACCATGTGCGACATGAAATTAATATGATCATCAGTTATAATCTCACTATAAAACAAATTCAACTCGAGTGATCCCATTTCATTTTTGCAGAAATCTGACTCAAATTGGTTGGGCTTCAAGTTGTCTCATTCACCACATATCACCCGAACTAAGATCTTGTGCACCAATATGCCATCACTAGTCTCTGGAACTGAAGACAGAACCCGACATCAAAATGAGTATTCAACAAAAATAGATGGACAACAAAGGCATGAACAGGAGATCCATACTAATCCAAAAAAGATATAAAAAAATTCAAAGAACAAGATACCATCACCTTATCGACGTCCACCTAAACTCCATGGCTCACAGAACACTACCACAATCCAACACCCAAATCCAGCCAACACCATCTAGAGAACCTCATTGAAAACAACGGACCACCCAACGCACTCACGAGAGACGATATAGCAACCCTCCAATATGGAAACTAAATCTCATCCATTGGACGATCACCAAGATGCCTATTGAAGCCCTATACAGTGGTGGTAGAGTGAGGTGAGAAGAAGTCCATCAACGGTGATAAAAATAGAGTTGGATGATCCCATGAGGTCACATGACTCCACCACAGAAGGCAGACTCCGGTGCAAGTTCACCGATCAAGCACCGAGGATGGCCGAGACGACCCAAGATGGATGGGAGGGTGGTGGCGATGGGGAAACCCTAACTGCAGGGCTCCCCTTATAGGATCATATTCCTCCTATATGACATTTAAATAATATTTAATGGTATCAATAAATAATATAAAATTGTGAGGAAGCAATTTCATTAAGGGTGAAGAAGGTAACGACCTGAAAAATGTAGTTCTTTTATTTATGGATCTCATTCCTCCCAATAACTTTTTATTATGTTTTTTAATATAATAACATAGAATGAATTTTTTTCATGAGAATTTCAAAAATCATGGTTATATTTTTACTAGTAAAACTATGAACAACAATGTGATATACACATTAAAGAATGGGTTTTCTTAATAAAATATATGTTTAGTTGATACAAATTGATTTTTCAGACCGAAATTGTACATTTTATAAAATATATAAATATTATAATAAATTAATTTATTATTATTAATTTTTATTTTAATGAAATAGTATGATTAAACCATTATTTTCTAAATCAAAATTATAAAATAATTTTATTGTTTTCGAGTTTCAGAAATTTAGCTATGCAATTTCACTATGAATTTTCTAACCGCTATTATTTTTAATCAATAAGTATTTTTATAATTAAACGTTAAATAGAACATATTTAGATAATTATTATGATAAAATAAATATAGTTTTTCAAATCAATAGATTGATATTAGTTATTAGTGAGTTCATGAGTATTTTATAAAATACAATAGTTTTTTTTGTGAATAGTGACAATACAGTTTGATTTTTCCAGTATGTTTAATGACATAATAATGATTTAATTTGTAATATAAAATTCTGGTAAGGCCTTTTGTATTAAAATAACAAAATATGTGTCCCAATAGGCCAATTACATGGTATTATACCATGAGAAAACCCATGGTTTTGAATTTTACACTACTTATGTGTCCATGGAAATTAATAAACAAATCCTCCTCCATTACTATTAATAAAAACCAATTTCCCTATTTACATTCACTTATAATTATTAATCTAAGAATCTATGACATTTTTACCTCTAATGGAGTACTCCCAATGCATCCTCAATCCCCAAATTTTCAAGTCATTTAGTTTTAGTAGTTACACTTCAACGTAATGGAAATCACGAATTTTCTTTTCCTTTCAATATCCCTTTTTATGTGGTATTTCATTCAAAATTCCATACATTGTCCTTATGTCCATAGTCTTCTATATAATTACTATATTAAGTGTACATTATGAATGGTGGACTCCTGTCCCCTCACATTTTAATGTTTTTCAAAACCATGCTTTATACCTATTATATTGCAGAGTATACTTTTTAAAATTTCTCTATTATCCTCAAGAAATTACTCTTAATTTTCTTTATTTGAATAACTAAAACACATTATTTTCAAAATTCGTTCACTAATATTTAAGAATGAAATATTTTATTCTTGTATTGACATACTTAAAACTATAACTACCTTTCCATGGGTTATAAATTACATAATGATATTGTATTTATGCACTTCTTAAAATGCCAAAATAATTTAAAAACACATTTATTTTGTTCTCCAAGGGTTATTTATGAAATATATAATAATGATATATGTGTATCACATGAAAATAATGAAATATTAATGATGATAACTGATATCACTCATATTCATTATGTAAATAATTTAATCTTTAGATCTTTCATTATTTACGATGCCTTGTAGAATAACATCGGTAATTATGATTTATGAAACTGTGGATATGGACATTGGTGATATGATTAAGAATGTCTAGATGAAATGTTTTATCCACAGTTACAAGTTATGATTCATGTTATTTATTTATTTTATTCCTCATTTTCATATGATCATTCCTGATTATATGCCTATTTCTGACATGATATGTGTTTCATTTTCCCTTATAGGGATTTATGCTCAGCCCTTTCATTAACTCTTTCCTTAGGATATAACATGCAAGGAGATGAAATAATATGTAATAAAAAAGGATTCCTCTAAAATAATTTAATAACATTTTTTATGTTATATATACATAATTCATGTAATATGTACCTAGTTTCCAAGAAAATAAACCAAAATGTTATTTTGTTTTGTTAAAAGTGTATTATGTAAAGAAAATTTATGTAATGAAAAAGGAAAGATTCCATAAAATTGTCAAATATCACTTATATGATTTATAAGTCATGACAATTATTTTTAAATCATTTAAATCATAGTAATAACCTAGTTAATTCATTTTCATATTTGAAATCCTTCTTGATGTTTCATCAAGGGTTTGTGATTTTTAAAGCACATACCTAGGGAATGTCAAACTAGTTTTGTAGGAATTCTAATTATCATGAACCATGTGGAAATAAAGTCTAGATAAATGATCCCTTTTATATTTTTTACCAATTAATTCCTCTGTCTTAGAGCCACTTTCATATTTAGTATACAGTCAGTGATGTAATTTCTAAGAAACCACTAGATCTATCATTTACCATAATACTATTAAATTTTTCTATAAATTGAATTACCATTGAACATATTCATAGAGATATCCTTAATAATATCACTAATGCTTTCTCATGCTAGTTTTTAATGGATAAATAAACCTTTACTATGATACCAAAAGTACAAACCTAGACTTTACATATATAAATATTACATCTCAATAGAATAATATTCAATAAATTTTACAAATACATGCCCATGTACCATAGTGGTTATGTAAAATAGAAGGCTACGTACACAATATTATTATATCATAAAGGATCATCAATTTATCTCACAAAGATTTTTACATTTAATACTCTTCAAAAAATAATATCCTACATAAAACATTTATTTATAACCTACTGAATTTAAAGAAAAGAAATGGTGATCTTAGATGTTCAGTAAGGGTAAACAAGTTATATATGTATATTAATTGAGAATATGGGTATGAAAATGTGGGAAATATTGTTCAAAAACATAAAATTCATATCATATATAAAAAAATGATACATTCGATAAATCATTTTAATTTATATGTCATGAATCATAATGGAATTAATTAACGTCAGCCATGAAATCATAACATTAGAATAAGAATTGATCATTGGAACACACATAGGCATAAAAAATCATTTCCATATAAGTCAATGATCATTTCCAAAACTATAATGAGGGAATAGGTCCAATCCCAAAAACATTATAGTGGCCAGGGTTTATTCTCGACAATATTATAGTGGTAAAATTCCATTACTAAATTATATTTTCTCCACATTTCATTACTATTTATCTCAAGATATATCAATCCTTATCTAATAAATTACTGGGATATATATATCCAAAAATTCACATAATACAAATAATACATATGTGTGCCACAAGATCATAAAAAATCATCATATCATAACCAATGAAATGAAATGGTTTTTATAAACACTTCATGATAGCATAACATATGGAAAAGAAACAGGTTCAATAATCATTTCTATATTTCATCATGTTATAACTAGTGAAAAGATAAAAATGTCTCATAATCATTTTATCATGGTATAACTCATGGAAGATAAATGGGTTTCATAAACATATTTTTAGGAAAAACATAAAATATATAGGTATATAATAATAGTATTATCCTTGAATCTTATCACCAATAATGTATATTAAACCTCTAATGATATCATCATAGTGGAAAAATAATTTTTAAAGATCAGTTGGAATGTTTCTTAACAAAGGTATCCATTCCACATTGAATGTCACATTTCTAAACTAAAATTCTAAAAATATTTTTAAAATGGATTATTTTGAAAAAAACCATCTAAATATATAAAGGAATCACAAAATATCATTTAAAATTATTCTCTAATAAACTAAAAATTACATTAAAATTACATTTTACGAACATGAAATTCATAAAATATTGCGGAAATCATTTTCCTTGAAAATATAATTTAATATTTATAAATGTAAAATTATGAATAATATAAATAAGTTAATGAGTAAAATATCATTTAAACCAAGGGAAATAGTTTTTAAAACATAGTATATTTTCAAAATATTTTTCTTTTCTAATATTCTTTAAAACATATAATGTTACATTTAAATATCATTCAAAAGATTTCATGTGGAAAATATCATTTCTTCTTTAGAAGCTTTTTCACCATAAATTCTATGAATTGGAGGTCCTAAAATAAATAAGTAGGCACCTATAATTTTATTTATAATAATCATAAATTAAATTCATGGGAGGTATATATGCCACATAAAATAAATTATTTATATAGAATTTCTATAAATGAAACTAAAAGTGAGATAGAAATCCCTTACCTTAAGTCTCTAATTCTTTCATACTTGTTCGAAAATCATATTTATTAAATTTATTTTTATTATATATATATACATTATAATTATTTATATATATATATATCTTATAATATATTATTTCAATTATACCTTTTATTGCCTAATTACTAATAATTCATTATTAATGTTATGTTTATGGAAATAACTACTTTTTTCTTTACATGGTTTCATTTAATATTTTTTGTATTCTTACATTGAGCATTGTCCAATAATTTCAAGAATTTTATCGATGATATAAATATAATATATATTCATTATATATTAATTAATATTAATCATTAATATTTAGACATTGAAAATGAAATACAACATTTATGGGGATAGTAGGTTATACGTACACTTGAACACTATTTATATTATCGGGACGGATTAAAGGAAATAATGATAAATAATTTATTAAAATTAAAAAATATATTACTTCATATATATCACATATTTTTATTTATATCTATCCTTATTACCATCCATGTTATTATTATATAAAGGATGAATCATATCACTTTCTAGGGTAGTATTCTGCCTTACACATGACAAACTTTATTATATTCCTTAGAAATGGAAGATAATAGGGTATTTGTGATATTATAGTTCATTAAATATATTAATTTCAAAAATAAAATACATATATATATATATATATTAATTCCATCATTATATCCTACTGTGAGATATGGTGATGGAAAAAATCACATCAGTTTTTGAGGTCGCAGTCCATTGTACACACAAATAATGAATTCATATCCCATTTGGTGGAAGAGAATATGGAAATAATTTAGTACATTAACATAATTAAATATCACTATACAAAATATTATTTTATTTCAGATCAATTTAATAATATTTGATAGATTTAGTATGTAAGTAAAATAAAATTTCATTGTTTAAAAATATACAGCTTCTTTAGAAAACATCTTTCCATTTAACTTAAAAGAACAATATAATAAATTTATAATCTGGACAAGGACACCAAAATTTGGGGAGATGGGTATGGATTTTAACTAGAAGGTAATTATGAAACTAATACTTTTTTTTAAATTTTAAATAGGTGTGAATGGGGTACCCATTTATAATTTAGGCCATCAAAATAGTTGTAATATTTGAGAATAAAATGATGTACCAACATTTTTTACTTTCCAAAGGGCTAAAAGATAGGGCATTATAAAACTTAATCTCTTACATGGTCTACATACGGCTATAAAATGGGTTTACAACAAGTATATTTTTCATTTTACAACTTATCGATTTAATTTAATCCCTCATTAAAACCATTTTGACCTTAACAGTAGTAATTAATTTCTACAATTTTAACTATTAATTATAGTAAAAAATAATTTTTTTGATTATTATATAATATGAATTATGATGACTAAAAATATGGAATATACTTTTTCAAATTCCACTTACAAAACTCTAATGTTTGAATGATTAAAAATAAAATATCAAAATTAAATAAAAAAATTGATTTAAATGGGATAAATTTATTTAATAGATATAATATTTAATTTTTTTAATAAAAATATTAAAATATTTATTTATTTTTAGAATGCTTTTTTAAAATATTAATAATTAATAAAAACCTATATTTTTCCCCAATCATCCAAAAGTTACCATCCTATAAAATTATAAACAATTCAACATATGTAAACCATGATATTATTATTTAAAAATTGAATTTAATATTTTATAATAATTTTTTGATATCATTAAAAAATTACTTCTAAAATTTTTTTTGTTCATTATTCCTTAAACTATGTCATAGAAAATGATTGTCTTTGTGAATAAAATTACTTTGTTTAATATCTCATTATTTTAAGACACAAAATATGAATACTAAAACATTTGAATGAATATATGATATATAAATTTCATTAAAATTATTCACCAAAATTAATTTATTTAATTTATTGAGATAAATAATGTTTGTTAGCAAAGAAATTTTTTTTTCATAAAATGAATTCCATTATTTACAAATTATTTTTATTATAATTCATAATTATTTAGACCCCAAATAATTAATTTTATAAAGACTTTTAAACCATATATTTTATTAAATTAATTATTCCAATTCATACCCTCTATTCTAATGGCTAGGAAATAACTATCATATGAAATAATATTATTTTAATAATATGTCACATTCTATTTAAACTAGATATTATATGTAATAATAGGGAAAAAATTTATTCTTGTAACTGAAGATAAACATTGTGTTTTATGTAATTCAATCTATCAAAAAAATTAATTCATTAAAAAAAGATTTATAAAATCATATGGTATTAGATCGACCATGCTTTAGAGTTTACCAATAATAAGGCATATATATTTTGCAGTCACAAAGAAACCCTACAAACCAAGGATTGTATTTAATGGATTAAATTAATCAACCAATTTTTGATTACACAAGAGAACTAAAATGCATGTTTCACCACATATATACTCGAAGTGCCAAAAATTAAATAGTGGGATTTCATCATACAGACTACTTTTCAAGAGGATCCTACCATCGAAACATAAAAAAAGGTATTCAATATGTATTATTATCCTGAAACATTATGGTTGGAGAAGAATAATTTATTTGTGACCATTGAGCATGGGGGAAACATGATTTTTCAGTATGCTACTCATTTCACCATATTAGTTTACTTATCACTAATGTTTTCCAATGAAGACCAGAAATCTCATAAGATTGAGATGGGTTTGAGGGACAATATTTGGTAAACGATGATTTTATTATTCTTACCAATGTCTTTTTGTAGAGGTTGATGATGTAACTACTTTATAAGTTGACATAAATGTGAACAATAGTCTCAATTTTGTTTCAGTAACATAAGGGTATTCTTGTATATGTATTCTAGAAAAAAAAGAGGAAGTGAGGTGACCTATGTTATAGTAGTGGTTGTGGTGAGAATCATAATTGACATACGATCCTTATGGTATATATCCATTATGGGAGACCATTCTAAAACACATCTTATTTTATTATGACAACTATAGAATTCCATATGTTTCATAGTATGGTTATCTATGGGGTTTCTATATAAGGGTACCTAAAGGTAGCATGGTTGGACCCACAGTTAATAAAAGGATCTAAATTCCAATTTAATGCATTGAAATGAGGTGTATGTAACTCTATTTAAAAAGGGGGGTACTCAAGATTCAATGAATATATACGAATTAATTGTGGTTGGTTGATTTTTCCTAGCAGATTATGTACTAGATGAATCTGAAGTAAGGATAGTTACTATGAGTGGTATTTTATTAATTTAATCGTATTTGGTTATGGATTTTTTTGAAATTAGCGCAACTCATTACATCATATCAACAAATTTTATTGATATTTTTTATGGGATTATTCCCATGTTGTTGGATCTTTCCACGCCCTTGGGAAAGTAGAAGGAGACATTTTTTGAATTCCCATATTGTTGGGTGACGATTTTTGACGTTATAGTCATGTAGTATTTCATGGTTCTTGATATTTATATCTTCAACATTATTGTTTTATGGATTGGATGATAGATTTAAGGTCAAATAGATTATTATTTTCATCAATTTCTGTTTATTTCTTATGATGGAGTATGTCATCCCTTCTGAGATAAGAGGGATCCGAGATTAGGAGATTTGGTCATACTATTCCTCAAAATAGAATAATATCATCCATGTTGGTGTTGATATTTCTATTTGATTTTGAAAAGTGTTTGATCTGTCTACATTCTACATTAGTAAGTATGTACTTTGAGGTATTTTAGGATGATTTTATAAGGATTCCACACTATAGAGAGGTTTATATCTTTATTGACATTCCCTCTAGGACAAGACCTATTTCAATACCATGTTATCTTATATCACCTACTAGGTTAAAGGAGAATAAAGCTCATTGTGAGGATCTTATGGTCAAGGGATTCATTCCTCCAAGTGTTTCACCATAGGATTCACCCTTTAGATTTTAAAAAAATGCATATGGGGACAAAAAGGTTGTGATAATTTTTGAATGATATATTAGGTTGCTACTAACAACAAATACCAATTACATTAGATTGAATATCTATTACATCCACTCAAGGGGGTCTGAGAGGTTTCTATGATTATCCTTTTTTTGGGTATCATTGATTATGATTTCAAGAAAATTATAAACATTATTATATGAAGTTAAGAGCTAGTATGATCATACAGAGTTCATAATTTTATTATTCCTACTTTTTTATGCTAATATCCTGTTTATGGGATTGATTAACAAGATTTTACATTAGTTCTTGGACACATTCATTGTTTTTTTATGTTAATTTTTTTCTCAAAAATATAGTAGTAATATATTTATCATTTTTTTTCATCATTTGAATAATAAAGGAACATCATATAATTGGAAACCCTTTAAATTGTTGGTTTTGAATCTGAGATGTGATGTTTCTATGGAATGCGATATATAATAATGAAACTGATTGAGTCCAATGAAAAAATAAAGAAATTATATCATATTTAATAACACATAAATCTATTTTATTTCTTTATCTCCATATGTTTAGTAATAAATTGTAGAAGATTTTTTCTACAGAACACAGTATTTCATCTATTATGACATAGCTAAGCTAAAAAAAGTGTTATTTTTAATGGAATGAATGATTTTAAAAATCAATTTAAGAACATTATGGTGATTTATAAATCATTTATAGTTTTTATTCTCCGTAAACTAAGTTTGTGCTATGATGATTATTACAACACCTCATGTATAGGATTTTGAAGAGTTCTGATATCAAAAAATTAGGTGTTAGCCAATGGATCATTCTTATTGAACCCTAATGAGAATAACTATCATACACAAGACATTGATATGGAATGATTGATGAAAACTCTCAAGAAATGTCACCACTTTCTCTTTGGAAAGAAACTCACTTTTTATTTTGATAATAAGATCCAAATGTATATTTTCACCTAGAGATAATTTAATTTTTCAATGAAATATTGGTATAAAAATCACAACACATTATAGCTTGATATTGTATATAGAGATATAAAAATTGAATTTGGCCACTCAAACATTGATTTTAAATTTATTGAATTAGTACTTTAAACAAATTACTGGAGGAGAGGTGTTTAATGTGTCTATTTGTTTAGATAAGGTTGGAAGTGGAATAAACTCTTGGGAATTTGTTCATTAATTTTTGAATTAGATTCAACACTTAAATATCATATTTTTCTTGTAAAGAAACATGAATAATTTATTAGTGTTTTAGTAAGCATTTATATGGTTGGTATACCTAAAGTGATGGGTCTCGGTCTCCCAATGGAACTTTTCCTTTTCATGGAAGATAGGTTTTTTTGAAAACTCTACAAAATTTTCTAAAGAATTGTGGACATAAATCAAGTTGGTTATTGAATCTATGAGATACAAAAATTCATCATAACCTGATACATTGGTATTTTTTCACCTAAGATGAGATGCTTCATTTTAAATTTCATGTCACAATACTTTACTTATTATAAGATTGAGGCAGATCACCATAGACCCTCCAGTTTTTTGTAACTATTACCCATTTAATTTTTTAATTGAGATGATATATATATGAAATTTAGGATTTAACATCCTAAAACACCTATTAGGATGTATTCTATTTGGATGATCATTTATCAAACCTGTAAAATGGCACATTCCAACCTATTAAGGAGTAAATTAAGGTAGTGTATCCCAAGAACATTCATGTCCAAGAAATCATGAATCTCAATGGAGTTCCTTCTATAGTTTTTTATATCACTGATTCAATCATTTATTATTTATTTATATGAGGAAATGTGTACCCATTTAATGATATGTATGACATATCATCCTCAAATGGATGGTCATACAAATTGAGCCATACGTATTCCGGAAGATATGCTTTTGGTATACTTACCAGACTTCTGTGGTTCATGGTAGAACCAACTACCATATATTGAATTTTTAAATAAAAATATAGTTATTAGGTTTTGAAAATAATTTCACCCTTTGAATCCCTACTTGTTAATCCATATAGATCTTAATTGTGTTGGGTGGATCTCAGTGAGATTTAATTTATGGGACATAGTCTTGGTTTAGAGACATCCAAGAAGGTGGAGTGGTTATGAAAGTGATTAATAATAGCTTTGGGTTTCCAAGAATTTTATGAATATCATATCAATCGACCATTGGATTTGGGCCAATGATTGGGATTTTCACAAAGTGTCTCTTCTATTGGGGAATCATCACATAGGAAAGTAGTGTATGTAGGATCTATAGTATATTCGTACTTTTGAGATTATTGGGTGGCATGGAATGGTTTCATATGGTTTGAACATAAAATATCACATGTAATTGATTCACAAATTGTTCAATGATTCCATGATTAAGAAATGTCATCTAGACCCTTCTCACATTATTGAATGGGAGAAAGTCAAGATTTAACCATATACCTCATTGTTTGAAAATCTAATTAAGTTTATTTACTTTCCAGAAAATGTGACAAGTTATAAAAACAACATCAGTTTTATATATTATGTCGTATGACATATGAAATATATTTTATATATGGTAGTGGGAAGTGTTGCTGAGGTGTTCGTGGCCATATTTATTCCTGAGTCTAGAATCTTTAATACATTCTAAGGAAAGAACGATTCATGGTGGGGAGATTTTTGACACACTATAGGTCACATTTATTTTTTATTTTAGGCTTGTATTATTTATATTGTGGTTCAAGAGACATTCAAAAATCAAGAGTTGAAAACATCATGGTTTCAGGAAAATAGAAGAGGTGAACGATTTAGGACGGCGGTTAATAGTAGTTGGTGGGTGACCATATGATATTGATTTGATTGCTCCTAGGCCGATTTGCACAGTTTTTGTAACCAAGTAAGTCTCCAGGAAAACTATTTGGATTTTTGGGATTGGTTCTACAGGATATCACATGGATAGTTCATTTTTATTCAAAAAATATGTCTATATCTATGAAACTATATTAAATTTTACCAATAAAAAGTTTATACCTCATAGTTGTTATATTTTTTATCTAACTCTGCAACTTAATCATGTTCCCTCTACAAAATTATAAAAAGTGTAAGTTATCCTGATGCACTGTGAATTTTTAACTCTAATAATCTCTTAATCAATCATTATCTTGAAAAATGCCCTCTATAATCCTATATAGGACTCTCACCTTGAATCATTGGTGATTCTTGAGTTTTTATAGTGTATCTATTCAAGGTAAGTTTTGATTTACTCTTGAATTGTTCTTTTTTACTTCGATATAACTTCAATATCTTTTCCCTTGATCCTTTAAAACCCATTTGGGATGTTATTTTTAGATATAGAATGTTTTATGGGGTATTGGTGATGTTATTTTTAGATCATTAATAATAAGTACTGGATCTCATCATTTGTAATCATATAATTAAATATAATCTATGCTTCTTATATTGGTGAGGATGTTATCTCTATACCACAGATTATTTCTCATGTAAAACATAAATTTCAATTTAAACACCTTTTATTTTCCGATTTGAAAATGATTTTTTTATATATTTAAGGGATAAATTTAAATATAACACTTTTACTTGGTCTTTGGTGATAGTTAAATGTTTTTTGAAATGATTTTTATTTAAATTGTGTCTAATGAAATTTTATTGTTTGGTGAAATCCTACAAATATAATTTAAAAGTGTTGGTAATGTATTCTCATGCACATAACATTAAACAATGAAATTTTGGTAATAATGAGTGATTTGTATAATTATAGGGACCTAGGATCCCCTATGTCGAGTTGAGGTCCTTGGATATTCTGGTATCATATACCTCATCATATGTCCCATATTTTAATTAGTAGAATACATTTCTTGTATGCTTATTCATTACTTTATGTTTTATTTTTTTAAACATGGATTTCTTCATTATTTTTAGTTTTTAAATAAACAACTAAAACTTCCAGGTTCTTAGGGTATGTGATATGTATTTTTTGGGGTGAAATCAATAGTTTTGTTTTATGAAAATGTGCTTTCAACTATACTGCTTCATGAAACATGTTTTATTTTTGAACTAGAACAAATGGTTTAATGGTGAATTATTTTGTATTAATTCATATATCTATCATACTATGAAGTGCCTCACATCCAAAATATGTCATTGGGGGTTTGTAAACATCGTTTTAATGGACCTAGGTAAAGTTAAAATGACCGTGTTTCTTGGACGCTCCTCCTAGTGGACATTGTATTTTGTTGTTTTGGGATAGTGGATACCAATGGTCACAAGGAGATAGAATCTAGCATCCTTTTTTTATCATATTATAGACCACTAGAATTTTGTTTCCTGCACATGTTTTTCTATTTTGAATTATTCTTTGCACTCTATTTTGGAGTTATATTTATATATATTTGCATTGCTATATGAGACATGTATTTGTGTATAATGGAATAATCATTCACATTAATTTATTTATTGATCCCTTGGTGATATATAAATCTTGTAGTGATTTGGGAAATTCTTAAGGCCTTAGGGTAGGTCACCTCGTGTATCATTTCAAGTCACCCTAGCTTGGTTTGTAACAGATTTTGTTGAGTAGAAGTACAATTTTTTAAACACCAATTTTTATCACATGTGGCTTCTTTTAGTACAATTGTTTTCTATTAAATCCAATATTAATGTAGTTTTACCTTGATACTTTTATATATAAAACCAATAGAGTTAATATTGAGTGATCAATAATACATCATAATGAAATTATGAAAAACTAAAAATCGAATTTTATTGATTTTTCAAACCACCATATTATCTTTTAGTAAAACCTAAATTACTCTCCATCCTATATAGTTTGATTTAGGCCAAGTTTGATAATAATACTTTTATTAATCCCTTAATGTATATTGGAAGTAAATACATCATAACATTGTGTAAATAGAATGTGATTTACAAAATCAAAACCCATAAGAGTGTCTAGCTTAGTGTGTTGTCTTAGTGCCACTCATCATTCACTAGAGTAAATATTGAGTAGATACTCAACCATCCTTTTTAGGGTGACTACATCTGGGTGAATCTATTACACAATTACATCTAGATAGTATAATATAGATATGGATTTAATTTCTAGTAAACCACACAATCTATACAATACCAAAACATCAATATGTTATCATGCTCATAGTATTACCCCTTAGACATATCCGCTGGGTTTTCAATGATTTTATCTTATCCAAACACCAAAAATTACCCAAAGCATTCAACAAAAATATGTAAACCCTAATCTAAACCCAACTATAGTGCCCTATACCCATACACTCGGGTTCGGTTCTAGAAACACATTATTTAAACAATAGTTTTGATACAAAGTGATATGAATATATTTTTATTTCACAGAACATGAATAAACCAAAAATTACCTCTCATAATAATCAAACAGTCCCAATAATAGAATGTTGTTTTTTTAGGATCATATACATAAATATTATATTTGAATAAACTTGTTAGCATGTATCCATATTCGGACAGCTCTACATCCACTTCATAACATCACATAATTTATAATCATCTATATAACCTAGGGAAGGAAAACATAATAAAGAGGCGAGATCTAACACTCAGTAAGGGAATAAATTTAATAAGGTTGTCAATTACTAGTTCAAATAAATACAAGGAAACTTAAAAAATCAAAATCTAAATTAATAGAACCTAGAATAACAATAGTTCTCTATAAGTCATGATAAATTGAAATGTAAAATCAAATGAAAAATCATGAACACTGGAAAAGGTCTACGACAAAATAAAAACAAACCCTGGAGCATAGTAATTGTCATATGTCAATGTGATTTTAATTTACACGAAGAATTATTTTCATTTTGAACAAGAAAAGGATGATCATGTCCACACATAGTCTTGTGGACAAAGATATACATGATCATTTCCCTGAAAAACCATCTGAACAATAATTTATGTAACCATGTCCATGAAACATCATGTGAGAAAATCAATTGAGATCATATCTATGAAAAATCATATAAACGAATATTTACATGATCATATCCATGAAAAATCTTGTGAAAAAATATATATGTGATTATGTCTATGCACAATATTGTGAACAAATCATAATAAAATCATTTCTACAAATGGAATTCTTATATCATGAGATATAAATGCATAACAATACATTAAATGATTTATATTAATACATGCATCAACCATCAATACATGTTTTTAACAATTTAAAAATAATGGAAAACCTATAGATAAATTTTATCAATTAGATATTGATTGGATGAAAAAACATGGGATTTAGATAGGATAAGAATCCTTTTTCCAAATTTTAAAATACATTTTTTGAAAACCAGTGTTATAAAAAGTTAAAAAATACACTTTCTAAAATTAAGGAAGGTTAATATTAAAGTCACATGAGATAAAACATAATTTTGTAAATAAATATAAAGGAAAACACTAGAGATAATGGAAAATAGATACAATGAGGTAAACACATAAATATAAAGGATTTGAATTACTCTAAAAATGATTTGATATTTATTGGGAATAAATTAATTGAGGTGGAGGATTTTGATAAAAATTATATATTATCGATAGATAATAAAAATGATCCATGAAATAAAATATTAAGATTGAATAAACCAATATTGGATGAATTATGATCATAAAGACACATTATTACTCAATTGAGGAAGTTATGTTAGACAGGCCTCATATAACATTTATAAAATTGGAATCAAAATCCATTAAAAGAAAGAACATTGTAAATATATAAAAACCCCTTTAATTTTATGAACATATAAAAACTAATTCATTAAAAACTTATCACAACATATCAATGGTATAATTTTGTACAATAATAATTAGTTCTCATGAAATTAAATTTGAGACAAATAACCAAGAACAATGTATTCATGATTAGGTGAAATCTCTCTAAAATCCTGTATAAAAAAATATTGATCACATATTACGGTACCCTTTTGAAATATGAAACATATTTTATATTTTAATATAACTATTCTGTAACTTATATTAGTAAATTATTATTTACTTTTGACTTCAGGTGTGACTAATCTTGATTATATTCAAACACCTTCATAATATATATTTTATTATTCATTATTCTCACAAATTTCATACTTTATAGACTATTTAATATATAATACTCCTTATTTCAATTATTCCTTTATTCCAATTTCATTACATTGAATACACAGATATGATTTGTGGAAAAGAAAATTGTGATAGACTAGTTTAGGTGTGTTTAGTGATCAATTTGTGATAAATTAATTAATATATTAAGTATTTATAAAACATTTTTAAAATCATGAAAACATTTTGAATTCATTATTACTAAATAATATTTCTATTATATTTCATTATTTAGTCATTCAAGGTATGTACATTTTAACATCATTCACATAGTTGGTAAAAACAATCCCAAAAGTGGGAGTGTTATAATTATTTTATGAGTATGGTTATGTTGCTATGTAATATTAACTAATATTTTTTTAAAGATTAAAAAATTGAAAAATAAAATTGATAAAAAAGAAAATACATTCTCATTACTATCCATGTATGATGGGGATGAAAAATGAAATTCCTCTTTCAGGGATGTGGTAGTCTCTATGTACCCATGATGAATGGTATCATTTCTTGATGAATCAGATAGAAAAAGGGTATAAAATAAATTTTCATTTTAGAATTAAATTTTTTGCACATTAAACATATTTATTACTCAATTCTATCTTTATTACCATCCCTGGTATATTGGGATGAAAAAAAACTATATCGCTTCTTTGTGGTAGTAGTTTACACAAACACACGATCAACATTTTTTTCTACTAATAGGTTGGAAATGATTTAATACCGGTTGATAAATTCATATAACAAAATAATAGTATATTGATAATTATATTTTCATTAAATTGATTTTCCTAGAATATGTCTATATTATTAATATAAAGGAGATAATGTTATCGAATAACAAATACTCACATTGAGAACATCATATTTCTTGTGGAAATATCCTTGGAAAGGTGTCCTTACAATATCTAATTGAGACTATAGGTTATGAAAATGATATAAGAATATATTATAAGTGAATGTAAATATAATTAATCAAGTGTTTAATGTATTTTTTTATCTTTATTTGTTGTAAGTGATCAGAATTTATATGTGAATAAAAGGGAAGGTTTTGAATATCCATTGTAGTTTAAAAATTGAATGAAACTAGTCAACGTTAAATTGATCTAAAAAAATCTTAATATATTTTTTGGTGATATAATTATATGAAATTACATATATATCAATTTTAAAATTGTTTTAAAATTATTTCAATCATTTTACCCCTTTATTTTCTACATTTTACAATTTTGTTTTTTAAATTGGTAACATGCTTTTACCAAAGAAACATGTTTTTACTAATGTAACTTATATTTTATTAAAAAATTTAGGTTAACCCTCTTACCAAATTTGGGTATGTTGAACCTAAATTTATTTCCCATATAATTCAATTTAATACAAAATTATGATGAAATTAACTTTTGAATAAAATCTGTTTATATAGAGAAAGAATCATTTGTTAAAAAATGTTTTTTTGCTATTATGCATATGAAGATAAAAAATATTGAATTTATTGCACATAAATAGACTACAAGAAAATGAATATAATTATAATAATTTCATACTATGGTCATATAAGACACGTATCTCCCACTACTAATTACTATATGTCAACATGAATAAAAGAATCAATGTTCTAAGTAAATTAATTATTTAGTCACTAATTAATATTATCATGTTTCCATTTCCAATAATATAATTTAATTTTCTAATATATCCTCTGTGACACAATGGATTATCATAAATATACTCTAAACTATATTAAATTCATTTATAATTACTATTACTATTCTCATTCATTTAATAATTATTTTATCATTCATATTTTTTCTTGATACTATGGTTATCCATCCTAATATAAAAAAATGAAGTTCACTAATCATGAAGAAGTGTAAAAAAACATATAACCTTAAGAAACCATAATAAAAGATAATAATATAATTAGTAATCAAATATGAATCAATATTCAATGTATGTAAATTAACCATCCTCTATCAAAACTCATCCTGACAACCCAATGTTATTCTTCCACCATTGCACTTATTATAACTATTTCTACCACCATTGATATTTACCATCACTACATCTTATGCCTCCATCCCATTTCTCATAAAACATTCCTAAAAATATTAGGTTATAAATAAAACACATAAAAATCTTCATAACCTATCCCACACACATTATGAAATATATGCATTTCTAGTAATAAAAAACTCCAAAAAATGGCCATGGAATCAAGGCCTTTAATCCTCCAATAGTAAAGAATGACATGTTCAACCCTAAAAAATTTATTTCTAAAATTACCATATTAAATCCCATATACAATTAAATAATAAATTATTCATTTTATTTTCTCAGCAACCAACTAATGGTAAATAGATAGCAATAGATAAAAAACACTACTTTTATAATTCAACAATTTCTAGGAACAATGATAACAATTATTCAATCCCATTTTGTTAATTTATTAAATCAAACTAGATATATGATGGTTTTCATTTTATCATTATATAATTCATGATATGCAACATAAACAACCAAAATGACAAGAAAAACACATTATCTTCAAACATGACATACAACATCAACAAAAAAAGAGGATATCACAAAAAAATTAAACATTTATTTGACATATATATTTTCTAAAATATCAATTATCTATAACATACAATAGTTTAATTATTTCATTTCTTTAATTTGTATAAGTATAAATTAACTTGTCCTTAAAATACCCAAATGGAGGGTGAGAAACATGAGATATTCAGTTCATTGTTTTAAATTTTATATTATCAGTTTATATTTATAATTTACATGTGATTATACCTTTTTCCCTTCCATAGATTAATTATAGAGTTCATGAAAATAAAACAACCATAATATTAATTATTAAATTTCTATAATAATAAGATAATATTATTTATCAACATTATGTGAGTCAACATCTATTTCAACTCTTAAAATAAGAATAACATTAAAGAATATTCTATTAAATGTGTTTTAATCTTCTCATTCAATTATAAACTTCCAAGACTATTAAATAATAAATAATTCAATTACTATATTTTACCTTCTATAGGATAGTTGTGTAAATATACCTACATAAACTAGAAAATTATTATATAAATATATTCTTAGAAATTAAAGTAGAAGAATTAGATCCCATAACTCATGTGATTCATTCATGATTTCATTGCACCCAAAACATATGTAATAAAAGGGATGTAAGTTAGATAAAAATAGATCAGAAAAACTTTTTTCATTTTAGAATATATTTCATGAATTTAAGAATGGATTATTAGGTCATCTATACTGAATAGAAATTATTAAAATAGAACTATTTAAATAAAATATAATTCTTAAGAACAAGATGCATGTTTATGTATATCTCCAGGAAGCTATATTATAAATAAATTATTTGTATTTTATATATATTATTTTTATATATTATATGGATTATTTTTTAGACTAGATGTGGAGATGTTTTGTGATTTTGAGGTCCAGTATTCCCAGAATAAATGTTTAAAATATATTCAATATATTAAATAGCATGCATGTATTGTCTCCTTAAAAAAGTAGAATAAATCTCAACTGGGGCCTAAATTAGAAATATAAGGGCACCACTGAGTTAACAATTTTGTTCTCAGTGTAGAAGTGATGTAATCAATTTTTAAATGGGGAATTTTTTACTAAATTTTCACAGGCACGAAATTAAAAAAGTTAATTATTTTAAAAATTTATTTTATATTTTTTGATGCAGTAACTGGCTCTCATATAAGTATAAAATTATGAGTATTTCCTCATGGTTTTATTCATAAAACATGTATAACTAAAAACCCATTAGACAGTATCTTTGGAAAATGATGATCGATGGTGACCATATCGTTTATTGTGTATCCAAAAGAGTTAGTAGATCTGGTCAACAATGTCAATGTAGAGCCATATTCATCAAGGATCAATCCAAAATCTACTTTGCAAATTTGATTGTTTTTTCATTTGGTTTCTTCATACATAATGAATGTGGATGAATTAAACTAATAAATTGATATGTGTGTCATTGGTAGATTTAAACTTATAGATTTATTATTATTAATATTTTGAATTATTAATCTTTAATAGTCTTCTTATATGATAATGACTAGGGACCAAACAAAGTCTATGGTTATTTCATCAAATTTTATTTCTTATGGATTGTTCTATTGTTTCTTCATTTAATCATCATTGGTATTTTCATTGGATATGATTTTTTATTATTACATTGATTTTGATCATTGTGAGTCCTTTGTTCAGCGCAATAGATCAGGATCATGTGTACGAATTGTGATAGCGATCACAAATAGAGGATCAGAAATGATGATGAATGAATTGTGGTGGAATTAGACCGAACTAGTGGGATATTTTTTCTTTTAGTGAGTCATTATTTGGCTATAGATGAATTCAGGTGGTGATTTCCTGGGAAGACCAAGGACCCAAATCTGAAATTGTAATGAATTAAATTTTCATCCAACCCAAGATCAATAAGTTCCAACCATATTAGAAGATATGGAAATATAATAGTAAGTACGGAGGAAGAACCTGTACTTCATGAAAATCATGAGGTACATGTAGTGTAACTCGGTGAGGCACTTCATGTGGTACCCTATGTTTGGATCTGGGGTTCCACACAGAGAAATACATTACATGTTGTTTGACATGATCACACACTCTATAAACCCTCTGTAATGGATTGTAGTGTACCATAGAGGGTACGACATTGAGAGTACATTGAATGTGGCATTATGTATACTCAGACATGGACATGGACACCTCTATATGTTTTAGAACACTGGTAGGATAAGTACATAGGCACTGCTAGCCGACACAGGTAGTGTTCTCTGTGTCTCTACAAGCCAAGTAAATATTCTAATATACTTGTTTTTTGGGGCATAAATTCCATCTCAATAATTACCATAGGGGAAGAACTTGGGGATAGCAGGACACGCCATATACCCTGAGTAAATTTTTATTACTCCCTACCATTGTGTTATTAGACCTTTGTTTCGTTAATTCAGAGCAATCATGGTTGAGTGTATCCCCTTGGTTCATTCTCGTGAGGTTAATCAAAACCATTACAACATATCATAGGATTTTGACACCCTATAAAGGATGATTGTTAGATAGAGATTTCTACATCCCTTTATGAGACTATAGTGAGATCCTCTATTTTATTTATATCATGGGTGTGATTTGTGAAATCATCATGACTTCTTTAAGGATAGAGTAAATTTTCTGTATATAAGGAAATATTTCTAGGGTTCTTGGTATCATTGAAATATGATCCACTATATTTTTGGTTGATCTAGATTTGGTTTGTGGTGTCCCATAGAATTTCTAGAAATAACCCCTATCTACATATCAGGGAATTCTTAGAATAGTGAGCTTTCATGGGCAGGGCCCAATGATGTAAAATTATTTAATGAGTATCTCTAATGATACAATAGCTCATACACTAGACTCTCTTAGATTGAGTATTTCTTAGAGAATAATATTGTGGGTGGAAGTTGGTTATTACCACTTGGGGGTGTGGTGTCTTTCTTGGGTATATCGACGTGTTTCTATTAAACATTGATGGTTATATATCTTATTGAAATGACTGTACTTGGTTCATTATGTTTAATTTTTACAGTGTGCCCATCTTGGTATTGGTATACTCACCCTTGAATGGTTCTTTCCCTCACATTTCATGCCATTGGAAGATGAAAAACTTTTTGATGTTGTATTGGGTGGAAATGGAGTGGGTGGATAATATCATGAACATGATAGACCAAGTAGTTTTCTGGGATCTTACCTTTGACATTATTCATCTCTCTTGGAGTAAGTTGTAAACATTATAGTTTTTGTTAGGATTTTATTTGACCCAATCTCGCATTCAATAATTTAATATAATACTATATAATACAATATTTGATGTGTATATGGATTGGTATTAGTTTCATTACATTTCAACATTGTGTAGGCAAAGATATTCATGCATATGTGTGTACATGTACTTTAGTCTAATGCCTCTCATTTTTGGGATATGCATACTTGTAACTGGCCACCACCCCCAATTCTATTCGAGGTAGACATGGGGTAGTCACAAGTAAGACCCCACTAGTTTGGGTCACGATGGATTAGTATCATAATATTTGCTTCAACATTGCAACTAGAGATGGTGATTTTGGTTTGGGGAAATAGTGTTTAGTTTTACAAGTTTTTCTTTCAGGCAAGGCACTCCAATGATGCTGAAGAAGCTGACATATCCATACACAAGGACTCTGATTATCTTCCTTTTGACTTGGTACATGTAAAAATTGTTTTCATGGTGAAATTTGGTGCATGAATTATATAGTAATGGGATTTTATTTCCATATACAATATGAGTAAACTCCCCAATTACATTATTTTCACCATTTTATATCTTCTCTAATTCAATATTCCTCTACATAGAGAGTCATATGGGATTTCACAATGTGATCTCGATGACAATCTTCTTAGTAACAGGGCTTTAGTACATGATAATGTACAGAATATACCACCTCTCAGTGGTTTACTAGGAAAACCACCTAAACAGTGTGTTGAAAGATCATAAGGTGGTACTCATAGAGAGTCTTATTCTGGATTCCATTGGGTGTTGTAAGAGCATAGTGAATTAGTCACAAAAAGAGATAATTATCTCCTGGTCATACCTTGTGCATATATTCATGATGGAGTTCAATATAGACATGTTTTCATCAGTGCACATATAGGAGCCTTTGCATCTATACCAAGGCAGTTTGACCATGGTGGAGTATATAGTGAGGTTTAATAATACCTCACACTACTACATGGATATGGATTGGGACCTATTTTCCAAATCATATACCATTGAGTACGGATTTCATTGGTACATTAAGGATATAGTGGTATCCATTTTCATTCCCACCTTTGATGGTGTGTTCGAGTGTGCCTTGGTGGTGGGGAGATTCTAGAAATGGAAGGCACCAATAGTGGGTGATGGTAGTGCACACACATGATATAAGTCCTCATCCAAAAGTAACTAATAGAATTCATGGAGGATTGAGTGTGTCAAATTCTTTAGAACCAAATCCCTACACATGGGGTCAGTGGTTCTAGTCTCTGAGTATTTCTCGATTCAGTTGAGTGAGATGTGGTGATTCTACTACGATGATTAGAGACATCTAACTCAGTATTGTTAAACACTCCATCTAGTTGATTTATATATGGTGGAGGCACCATTGAGGTTGAGATAGAGGAAGGAAAAGGGTGGTCTAATAGGTAGAAGATGTGGCATAGGGGCCGACAGTGCAGTAGGAGGTAGTCAAAGGATTGACCTACTACCACCACCATCCCTAGGTAGCCCACTAACAGCTTATTGAGCTAATGGTCGTGGATGAGAGTAGTTTGAGGCTATGGTTTCCTATGAACCTAGTGCTCCAAGAATGACGTGAGGTATGGTCTTTTTATTTTCTAATTTTTCTACAGTATTGATAAGGAAATATGGGAAACATTCCTTCTTGACCCTTCTCTAGTTTGAGACATAAAGAATCATGTTGAGCCTTTGGATCCAACCTAACTACTAGAGAATCTAACAAGAGTTTTGTTAGTGATTATGAACTTGTGAAAATAATGTGATCTATCAGTTATAGCAGAGAGTTTTTTATGGGTTCTCTTAGTATTAGAAATGATTCCATACAATTTCATCCTAGGTATGGATTAGCTATCCACTATTCATGCCTATATTTATTATTTTTGAAGGAGGATACACTGTGTATACAGAGATGGGACAACATTTTCCTTTTTGGGTGAAAAGGAAAACTTGATTGAGAAGGATGATCTTAGAAATTTAATAGTTCATATTATTACTCCTCAGTTGGCTAGAATAACTCTTGTAGTAGTGAATTATTTGGGATATTAGTTTTATATGGTGGTGGTGGAGTATGAGGACGACTATACTAAGTCCGTACCAAGTTTACCACCCTATTGATAAATAGAATTATTCATTGACTAACATCTTGGGAAAGCCTTGATATTTATACCATCATACCTCATAGCACTTTCAATGATTCAAAAGATGAGAGTGTAGGTGGAGTACTTGAATGAGAAGGTATTTTTGAGTCCAAGTGTTTCTCCATGACCGGCCTCGTTATTCTTCAATGAAAAGTATTTCAGGAGCTTGATTCTACATTTGGAATGTCGATTTTAAAACCTAGTGATTTTTAATAATAAGTATCCACTTCCAAGGATAGATGACCTCTTCTACTAGTTGTGATGGGTAGAAAGTTCTCAATGATTGAAATCAGATCAGCCTATCCCCAGCTATGTGTATGAGATTGGGATATACCAAAGATGGAATTAAAGTGTCTCTATGGTCACTATGATTAATTAGTGACATTGTTGGGCTTGAGTAATTCCCTATATGTCTTAATGGGACTGATGAACTAGGTCTTTTAGTCCTTATTAAATTGATTAGTGGTAGTCTTCATCGATGACAACCTTGTGTATTTGGTGTCTGAGGAGGATTACACGAGACAATTGAGGATGGTCTAGAACACACTCATAGAAAACCATATCTATGGGAATCAATCTATGTTATAGTTCTAGATTAGAGAGGTCAATTTCATGGGAAAATTCATCTAATATGTGGGAGTAGTAGTGGACCCAATGAAAGTTGAGGCATTGCTTTCTTATGATCCACCCAAAATTGTTACTGATGTGTGGAGTCTCATTAAGCTAGCAGGGTACTATTGGATGTTTGTACCCATTTTCTCCAAAGTGACAACAACATTTAGAGCTTTGAAAAGAAAGTGGAATACTTTCTTGTTGAAAGAATGGTTCCATCAGTGTTTTCAATAACTGACGTAGATGTTGATGAGCACTCCCATTTTGATATTTCTAGAGGAGGGTTTCATGTACATATTATTCTATGACATATTAGGGACTGGACTCATTGATGTTCTGATGTAGAGTTGGGTAGCAGTTTGTAATGGTTCACATCTACTGATACCACATAATAAGAACTATGAGACCAAAATTCGTGAGTTAACAGGTTTAGTCTTCACAATAAATATATGGAAACACAACCTGATGGGTGAATGGTTTATCATTTACTCTAACAACAAGAGTATAATGTATATGTTATCACATAATGATCTTAACATGATACTTAGGTGATGGAATGTGTTCCTCCATGAATGATCACCATGGAAAACCAAATGTGAGACCTCAAATACTCAGATATCCACAATACATGATTCTACTAGATACTTTAAATCTGGTAAGAATTCTATCCTTTTCATGTAATTGATTATTATACATTATGATGGATTTAAACGATCTCCCGCCCGATGCTTCGGTAGCGCAAGGTTCTCCGATGATTGGTGGTGGATCGGTTTGTCTCCCTCAACCCTTATTCAAGGAGGCTCTTCTATGTTCTCCCTTGGCTTATGAGTGGGTCCAAGAATCTTCATTAGTTGGTCTAGTGACTTTTTCATCCTTCTCGGAGAACGGAGCTACCGTGCTTGAGGTGTTGGCGGTGTCCTTTGCAGTGGAGTCTTTAGATCTCTAGTGGACATTTGTAGCACGCTTCAGTGCCAATAAGCCTCCTCTTTGGGTTTTTAAAGCTTGTCTCACACGCTGGGGTTTGGATATGCTGGTGGCTGTGTCTATTTTGGATCAGAAGGATTTGTGTATCGTTCTGGCTTCTATGGCGGATTTCGTGACGGCTTGGTGTTGGACTGTGTGATTTGTGGGGTGATAGATGTTCTCCCTCACTATTTGGTCAATGGACGCTGATTTTGGATGTGAATGCTCCAAGGCAGCCGTCCGGGTCTCGCTTATAGGGTTGCCTTTTCCCCTAATGAACAGTTCTTTCCTTAAAGCAATCATGGATTTGTTGGGAAGTTTCCTGTGTGCTGATGATGAGAATTATCGCTTCACGGAGGCTTCCATTGATAGAATTTGTGGTGAGTTGGATATTTCTTGGCCACTCCAGGATCATCTCGTGATTAGGATTGATGGAATGGAGGATCATCATCAGCATCTCTTCTATCTAGTTATTTCCAGGTTTTGTTATCTTTGTCATATTTCTGGTCATACCTTATAGGTTTTCCGCAAAGCTCACACGGAGGATTTAATCTCTGGTGGGGGGGGGGGGTTTGAGGTCCTTTCTTCAGCATTATCACACGCGGGTCCCTTCTAGGATGGAGGTCCACAATCGGGGAAAAGGAATTTCTTTGGTTCCCTTTGTTCAGATGTTGGAGGCTTCCTATTCCTTGCATTTTTTTTCGGTAATGGGAAGGCCCCCTTCTTTCAATCTGATTCCTATCTATCGTGGTAGGGTAAATGCATCATGGGTTCAGGTTCCAATGAAGGACCTCTATCCTTTGTGGTTGAATATCAGCAATTCAGTTTGTCTGTGATATCAGCCTGCGTGGGATTACATTCCATCTCACATTTGTATATCTGAGATCACTAGGGTGGAAGGCTTGAGTGACCTTGAAGAATCCTTGCTCTCCCTACATAGGAAGCTTTCTCTTCTGGCCCAGAGCCCTCATCCAGTGGTTTCCTCTCCTCCGTCTTCCACAACATTGATTCTGCCTCCTACCTCTCCCTGCTCTCCTTCAACTCCTCTGATGTTGGGTGACGTTTCTCTAGAAGGGAATCCCTTATTTCTCCAGAAGATACTAGAAAGGTGTCTTCCAAAGTAGCGGTCTCTTCAGGGGAACATCCCTCGCAGGTGCATGTTGTTGTTCTAACAAAATCTAAATCAAAATATGGTGTGATAGTATGTGACTTCTCACTTCATTCTGCAGGGGGCCGAGAGTCTGGGGCCAAATCCAGACGTTCCAGACTTAATGTCTAATGTTTTAATTAAAAATGAACGTGGTATCAGGGCCAGGGAGAAGTCTGATTTCATCTTCAACGAGCTTAGAAACAATTAGGTTTATATGGTCACTATCCTAGAACCAAAACCGTTTTCTAGGAAGATAAATAGTATACGCAAAGGCATAATGTTCAAGGCATTTTTCATGGGGATCCTCCTAACTACCATATTTGGCTGTTTTGGAAGGAACATGTTAGTGTCGATATGTTGAGTGTGTCGCATCATTATTTGACCACTAATATCACATTTGGGAATCATGTGATTATTGTCTCCATCATCTATGCCATGTGCGATGCTCAGGCCAGGGAATCCCTGTGACTTGAGTTGGATGTCGTTAACCCAGATGATGTTCCCTGGCTTTTTAGGGGAAATTTTAATATTATCACTAGTCTAGATGAGAATAAAGGGGTACGTGAATTTCCCAATAATTCAAGTCATGCATTCATTTCCTTCATGTCTAGGAATGGCCTTATGGATTCCAGATATGAGGGAAGTAGATATAAATGGTGTAATAACTACCTTCGCGGGAGACAAACCTATTGTCATCTTGATCGCTATCTGATGAATGAGGCTTCTTTTTCAATGTTTAAAGATTTTAGAGTTGTTCATATTGTTCAGTGTTTATCGGATCACTCCATGTTTTATTTTTCTCTGGGTACAGGGCCGAGTAGCGAAGGTTGTGGTGTTTTGTCCAGAATGTGGATGGAAGAACCAGATTTCTCCGATGTGGTCAGCAAAGCTAGAGACTTTCATCCCCATGGGAACCTATTGATCACTATTCATAACAAATTTAGATGACTGAAAAATATTCTTCGCTCCTAGACAAAGAAGATACCAGCTCGTGATCACAATTTGTTCGAGATCAGTAAAGAGGTATAACTTTTGGAGAATCTCCTGGAAGAGGCTTGGGATGATTCTCTCTTTATCGAACTGAGAATCAAAAAGGATCTCCTTACAGATAGTCTTCTTAGATAGGAGCGGCTGGCCAGAGAGCATGCCAGAGTTAGATGGCTTCGAGAGGGAGATATGAACTCTGAATATTTTCATGCCTGCATTAGAAAACTCCACCATGTTTAGTGGCTAAACATTTGTAGATAAGATGGTTCCTTCACCAGTGATCGTGATGAGGTAGGGTCCATGGTTAATGGGGCCCTCAAATCTATAATGATTTTACCCAATCCAATTATGGTAGCGGGATATCTGAGTGGGGGTGCTAGAATATTTGAGGGCATTCCAAGATGTGTTTTGGAGGCCATTGATGATGGTTTTAGTTTAACTCTGGATGAGGTTGATGTTTGTATGTCGATTTGGTCATTGAACCTGGATAGTGCACCAGGGCCTGATGGCTTCCCTGGATCATTTTATAAGGTGATGCGGGGCCTTGTTAAAGGGGAACTAGTGAGATCTTTCCACGATTTCTTCCAGGGGTAATTTCCATGTATTTCTTGTGCAACCAAGATTGTTCTTATTCCTAATGTGGGTAATCCTTAGTGTATTGATCAGTATCGGCCTATTAGTATGTGAAATATACCGTACATGAGCTTGGCCAACATTATGAATAGAAGATTGGTTATTCACTTGGATTCTTGGATGTCCTCAGAATAGAACGGGTTCATTAATGGAAGGTTTATTCCAGGAACAATAGGTGTGGCTCAGGAAATGGTTAGTGGCATCATGAATATGTCCATTGGGGGTAATTTTTTGGTGAAGCTATATATGAGAAATGAATATGACAAGATGGGATGTGCTTTGTTTCATATATTCTTGACAAGAATGGGGTTCTCTATTTGAAAAAGTGAACTGCTTTCCGTTATTTTAGTTCGATGTGGATTTAAACCTCTTTTATGGGTAAAAAAGTTTCTTTTTTCAAGACGTGTCATGGTCTCCTATAAGGATATCCTCTATCCCCTACTCCTTTTCATTCTCTCTAATAATGAATTTAGCTGCTTTATAAATGAAGGCCTAAATATGGGTAAAATCATCCCCTATCATAATAGGAATGGTTCAAGGGTTATCTGGCACTTGATGTTTGTAGATGACACAATTTTCTTCATCAATGTTAGTAAATGTTATATGCAGGGGTTGAATTGTCTTATGGGGGGATATTTTAAGTAGAGTGGGTAGGTGGTGAACAAATAGAAAAGTACCTTTTATATAACTAGGGATTTCTCTTATTGGATGGTGAGGGATGTGGAGATACTTTTGAATATGGGGAGTGGATAATTTCCCATGGATTATCTGGGCCCTCCGGTTAATCCCTCATCTCTTAGGGTCCATAATTTAGATAAAATTATCAAAAAAATCTCCGAGAGGATTTATAATTGGAAAAATTGATTTCATTCCTTCAGAGGTCAAATGAATTTAGCGAATAGTGTCTTGGTCTCCATTACCATGCATATTCTCTCTACCCTGAAGGTTCCAAAAAGTGTAATTTCCAAACTGTATATGAGTATGGTGTCCTTTAAATGGGATGGAAAGATTGAGAACATATATCATTGTGCTTCCAGGAAACATCATGCAAGGCCTCTCTTTAAAGGTGTGATAAATCTGAGGAGTGTCTCCTCACCCATAGATTGGATTCATGAAATGATTGCGTGGGAAGTGCTGGAAGGTCGTTCCCTTTAGTCCAGGACTATTCAAGGAATATACATCCAAAATATGTGGGACTAGAGATCAAATTATTCTTGGATATGGAATCTGATTCATCCTTTCATGGAGGTTTTACATCATCACTCTCATTAGTTAGTGGGATCATGTAACATCAACTTCTAGAAGCATGATTAGGGGCAGGTAGGCTATATTTACCAGGTTTCTATCCCGTACATATCATATAGAGAGGCCTCTGGGTGTCTCCAATTTCTATAGGCCATCATTGATGAGAATAAACTCACTATTTTTAACAGAATTGTTATCAGTGATGATATTAATAAAATTATTTGCACAAGATCGACATCGAGTATTTTTTCTATTATGGATTACATTCATGTGACAAGGGACATGTCAAATAGAGACCCGTGGGGAGTGACTCCATGGTGCAAGGAGATTCCATCCAAATTTAATTTTATGGTGTGGAATGTGAGGAACCAAGCATTGTGTACATATGAAAACCTACAGCATATGGATGTGAATATGGACTGTAAGTGATGGTGTTGTGGGTCTTGAAATCATGAAACAATGGGCCATATTTTCTACGACAGTTAAAGGGATAGGGGTATTTGGGAGACCTTTGGGGGTGTTTTTGGTTGGGAGGCGTTGGGAGGGGTGCAGGATAATTTTATATGTTCATGGTTCAGATGTACACACATTTATGGGGCGGAGAAGAAGGCAAGGACCATCATCCTTTTTGCTGGTTGCTGGATTATCTAGGAGATCCAAATTGCAGTTTGTCATAATCATGTCTTCAGGTTTCATGTTTTTGTTATATTTAGGATAAAAAATACCATGCTGGATTTGTTTTGACTATGTTCGGATTTCAATTCAGTGCCCTCAGTGACGTATACATTACCGAATCTCTAAAATGTCAACCTGGTGGATCTTTTTGGGAAGGGTAGGTGGATTTTATGGCATCTTCTAAGTCATGGTTTTATGATCAACATAGATGGGTCGTTGGTCATGGGGGTGAGGTGAGGGGGTGGAGTCACAGGAGACCAGATGGGTTCAGTCGTTATAGTGTTCGCTACTAGTTATGGAAGAGGTGATGTCCTATAGATGGAGGCAATTGTCATGGAGACCGGGCTGGAGGTATTCAAAAAAAGGCTGATCATCCATATAATGGTGGAGACGTACTCCATATTTTTGTATAATACATTGATGGGCAAGGGAAGATTCCTTGTAACATCGCATATACTATTAGAAAGTGAAAATTTCTCATGGGTAACCACATAGAGTTCTCTCAAACATGGCGGGAGGGGAACATGGTAGCAGACTTCTTTGCATCTCAGGCATTATCAAATCAAATTACGATTTATTTCATATTCTTGGGCTATTTTTCAAAGTAGGGGATGATTTTTGTTGTCAATGATGCTTTGGGTTTACATTACTTTAAACCACCATGTGGTTTCCCCTTTTGGGGTTTTCTGTATGATGTTTTTCTCAAAATAAATAAAATGTTATTGCCATGATTGTACATTTAACATTGTTAGAGGAGGTGATGTGGGAGTTTCATACATATCTTTTGGAGGTACATCATGGTTGGTGAAGGTTTATTACAACCTATTATGTATGTTTTAGTGGCCAAGATTAATGAAGGTAGTTGCAAAGTTTGTCTCTCGATACCTCACTTGTCAGCAAGTGGAGGCTAACACTAGGTTCATGCAGGATTAGATCAAACCCTTGAGGTGCTAGAGTTGAATTGGGGTTATATATATATGGACTTCATGATGGGTTTACCACATAACATTGGGGAAAATGATTCTCTATGGGTGATTGTGTAATAACTCCCCATGTTGTCCCACTTCCCAGATATTCAGTAGTAGAGTTCACTATAGATCATGGGATACCTCTATGTGTATGACATAGACAGACCCAATGGGTTCTCACAATGATTTTATCTAACTATTACACTTCATTAACATCTTGGTTATAGATATGATTATTGGAGGCCTTATCGACTCGATTATAATAGAAACCTAGTCTTAACATACATTGATATTACATATTTTTAGATGAAGATCAACATACTAAAAGAATACATTCCTGAAGACTGTAATAGTTTAGTGTATTTGGAAACATGGAAACATAATCATCTATCATGGTGAATGATCTTTAACATAACCATTAAAGACCTTACCATTTATTACCCCAACATAAAACCTTGATTTATAACCTAGGGAAATGAATCATAAGAAAGGGGTGATAATAGATTCTTGGTTAGGGTAAAAAATGGAGTTATGTAAGTATAATATGAGACTAGGGGTAGAAGAACATGATCATAACATTAAAATATCATAACTTTCATAATAATGATAATAATCAATATTCATGTAATAATGATCTTCATTTTAGAAGACATGAATCAAAAGGAAATCAAAGAACAAAAATCATGACAGAATAACATTAGCATAAAATATAGAAATGTTTCATAAACATCAAACCATAACATTATTAACATGTGTAAATAGAAATAGGTTTACTCGTTATATTAAGGACATGAAATAAGGACCTCTTAAAAACTTGTGTACAAGAAACGAGTTCCATAAAAAACATTGTGAACATATAATCATGTTCATCCAAAACATTTTGACGAAGTAATCAGGTCCACGCATAACATTGTGAACGTTTAATCGGGTTCATGAATCACATTTTTAACATGCAATAAGGATCACACAAACATTTATGGTCATGAAACCAGGTAAACACACAACATTATGAACATGTAATCTGGTTCACGCATAATCTTATAGACAAAAAACTGGGTACATGCATAACCTTATCAACATGTAATATGCTTTATGCATAACTTATACACTCATGATTAATCCATAATTAACGAATGAGTTTTATGGAGTTAAAGGTCTCACCCCTCACATAATTAAATCATACATGCATTTTCCACAAGATAAAAATCATTTGGTATACCATGACCCATAAATAGATATAGTTTTTCTAAACATCATAAAATAACCCATGAAATGAAATGTGTATTATACACATTGTATCATATAATAAATTGATAAAATGAGATCGGTTTCATAATCATATAATTATAGAATAACCTCTTAAATGAGGTAGTTTTCATAATCATTTTATCATAGTATTTGTCACGAACACAAATTGGATGTTGTCCTACCCGGCCCCCAACCTATTCTGATACCTGGCTCAAAGGGGGTTCCAGATCCCCATGGTATGGAAACTACTTTCGTGAATCAAAAATAATCTATGTGGTAATTATTTCATCACAACAATCATGGTTTTAATAAATAAAACAAACAAACTAAGCACACAACAATGACCAAAAACTGATCATTAATAGATACATAAATGGATCCACGTACAACAACTACTGAACAAAAAAACTAAAACTAGACACAAACTGAGACCAAACATGCCACCATGATCCCTATGTGACCACTTGGTCACCTCCAACTACAAGACCCACTGCTCTAACAATGATAACATATTCCATAAACCTAAACCTATAGAAATATTTTAGGTCTATTGACACTAAATGTTATCAGTATGATGTGATTTCAACATCTCATCATGTAACCACCATATAATCCATGTGTTTCCTTTCCCAAAAATATTATATAATCATTAGATTGAAATAAAGGTATTAAAATTTATTCTTATCATTTTATTAAACAATCACAATTTTTATTTGAAACACTGCCCAACCATAGTATTAGTTTTTCAACGTGATTACAGTTTCGAAATTGAAACCCAAATCAATGAATTTCCAAGCTATACTAAAAATGGACATGAAATATAAATAGAAAACCATGTGAAGAAGAAAAATAAAAATAATACAAATTTTTAAACCATGGGAACTTTCTAATCATTTCTATAGAGATCCATGGATGTAATCCATATGGACTCACCTGCCAATATATAGTGTAACTCCATAGTCAATAAACAACTACCTTCTCTAAACTAGACTCACTAGTGGCACAACCCAGCTAGACTCTAGGTCATCCAAGGGGAACCAACCAATGTAATCAGGGTCCATAATCAATCATCACTAAACCCTAAAAAAATGCCTAGGAAACCCATTGTAGATGTAAAATGTGTATGTAGGGTTCCCTTTTACATGTGAAACACCTTACATGTTGCCACCACACTTTCCTATCCCCAACATTAAAATCATCTATATGATATCCCATATAGCGAAATCCCTCTATACGGGTTCCCTTCATATAAAAAATCATTCATAGGTTCCAGCATATATTTCATATCATATTATCTAATAAAATATTTCTCAAAGCATTCTAAGATTCCAGCTGAATATTTTTCTTTAAAAATTAAAATTCATTTCCAAAACATTAAAATGTTCCAACAAGGAAATACATTAGGTCCATTTCAAATATGTTTACAAATATCTTCCAAACTATTTCCAAAAATAATATAAACCCCCAAATTTAAATATACAATTTAAAATATGACATTTCATGTTTAATTCCATTTCTCATCCCATTCAAAACCCTAATGAAACACACTACACACTTAAATATGCCAAATATCTTCAACCTCATTTAGAAACAAACCATCCTATCTAAAGTGCCAAACATTCAAATATTTATACATTAAATTTGAAACCACCTTGAATCTATATTGATTCCATGAACCATTTAGAAACACATGGATGCTTTATAATAATTGGGAGGAGGAGGAAGAGAGGTTATTAGTTTTGAAAACCAAGTTTTACTATTAAAATGGGTTTCCCTGAGACCATTTTCATTTGTGTTACCATCCTTGTGTGTACACTAAGAACATATGTATGATCCCATATCTAATGTAAGTGTTCATTTGTTTCATAAAAACAACCAAATACTCCCTTTAGAGAATGTCACATGTATGTATTACCTAGAAAGGTCACAAATGCTCGAAAAACATCAAATTTCTAGTTTAATAATGATATCGTGACATAAACAATGATAAAGAATTCCCTATAAACACAATTGAGTTTTATAAGAAAACATGAAATTTCAAAAAAAAACACCTATATGGCATATACACATAGGAATATTAAAGGAATTACTTTGAAATTTTTTTAAACAAACTCTACCAACACCAAAACACCACAATAAAATAAACAAATGCATCACAAGAATGTGAATCACATTTATAGAATTATTGGAATCCCCCAATAGTAAATACACTTCATCAAAAATTAATAGAATGGATACACCTACCTCAATAGAGTTTGAATGCGATGAAACTATTAGAGAATAAAGAAAACACCTGGAATAAAAATCTACACACCATAAACATCATGAAATCAAACCAAACATCAACCAAAAAATCTATAGTTCATCCAAAGGGAAACCCCCACAAAGGGAGAACAATATCTCAATACAAATGGGAGACGATAATTAAAAAATAAACCAAAAACCAAAGGAATCTTACCTTTAAATAGTTTAGGTGCTTAAAAAGGGGAAGGGAGGAATGTTGGGGGAGCTTGTGGAACAACCAATTTTTCATATTCTGATAAAGAGAGGAGAAACTTGTTTTAGGGATAAGAACAAGTAGTGATAGAATTGGAATATAATATTTTTATTAAATTGGGTAGATCACGTGGTTAGTCCGTACGGTTTGACAAACTATGGGGTCCTTATAGTCCAAATGGAAAAAACCTCAAAAAACGGTCGTGACCCGCTTCTTTAAACCATGCACAACACGTGTGTATGGACCTTGGGCTCCAAAAATATATACACGGTTACATGGGAAGGGATGAATGGTTTATCCTATCTATTCTCAAACCATGCACGTGCCAAAATCCTTCCCAAAACTTCAAGAATTCTGAAATTTAAACTGGGCCTCAACACAAACCTCACCAAAAAAATCCATGATCTAGAAAAGAATAAAATAAGAAAGTATCCAAGTTTAGGGTGTGATAATTCTCCCCACCACAGACACTTTATTCTCCCATAATGTCACAAAGACAAAAGTTTACCCAGAACATAATTCCATGCAAGATCCAAACCAAAGGAAACACAAACCTCTGGGTGAGCTTTTACTCCACAATTCAAACCTGACTAACCATGAATAAATCACAGCACAAAAATGAGGGGACAACCTGGTAGGGTTCTTCCCACTATAAAAACTAAACTGGTTTTGGAACATAAATCCCTTACAACACCACCAAGACTTTAATGGGAAACCCAATGTAATGCAACAAAGAAAACTATGACATGAGGAACTCCCAACCCAAACCAAAAATATCCCACATAAGCCAAAAATTCCAAACAGAAGGAAATCCAATTGAAGAAAACCATACCAAATAGGGAACTCAAACACAAGATTCAATTATTAGCACCACAATAGAAGATATCACCAGACAAGAATGATCGAAAATTTAAAATTATTTATGATGGTATAAACCATTAAAGAACCACATTCAGATAATATAAAACCTCTTATACTACAAAAGAAAAAGTCTATCACACATTTACAATGATATAATGAACTCAGAACAATGAAAAAAATATTATAAGGAATCCTTAAATGTCTCCACCCCAACATGAGAAAAAAAAGCTTGAGAAAGGATTCTCATAACCCTAGAGATCCCAGACTATGTGAAAGCTTCACTCTAAACGCTATAGTTGGAGATCTTATACTAGAAGAATTGACTTCCTCACTGTAAAGAACTAACATGCCTCAATTAAAAATTTTTATTAAAGGAATTTATTCTGGAGAACTTTCTCAGATGACCCAAATATACACAGTGATTGCACATCTTCAGAGGATTTTGATAAGAAGGCTTCAAATGCATGATCCGGCCATTGTGGTTGGAAAGAATAAGAAAATCATAAGAACTAGAAGCCAAACCCAATGAAACAAACTTTTTAATAACATTTTTCTCTTTCACACACCGCTTTCCAAATGGGGAACCCTCATGAATAAAAAGAGACATTTTATTGCAAACATGAGCTCTAAATACAAACTCGGCTAGGAAAACATCATCAACCAACTTTTCGAAACAATGATCGTCAATGGGGGAGGGATCACTCTTTGATCTTTATACAAAGTACCCCATAAAAATAGATACCTCAAATAGATCATGCAACACTACCTTCGAATTAAAGGTAAATATCTCCTTCATGTGGTCAACATAGGCCTTCAGCATCTGCATGACATATAGAAAAATCATGTGTTCTTCCTTTTTCTTCCTCTTCATATCCAAAATTATAAACAAAAATACAAAGAAATAGATAAACACATCCCATGTCATTCCAACTTATATCGATGGGGGATCTAAAAAACTCTCATTTATCCAATGTTGTGCCCCCAAAAAATATCGAGGAAAGTACCAACTCTAAGAGCTTCATGTGTTCCCAATTATCTAAAGACACAATCTACTTCATCAATTCAATACATTACCTCTAACAGGCCTTAATCATCTCCAAGGGTAAGAAACAAACAATAAAAATTAGAAACTTCATAAGATTCACTATATATTTTGGGGACATTACTGGGTGGGATATTCTAAAAAATATGAAAACACAAATCCAAAAATCAATATCAAACCACAAATAAATAAAAAGACTAGATGAGGTGAAAACAACTCACTCACAATCTAAACATTTGTAATCATTGGAAAAAAATCTTTTCAAAAACCACTCTTTTCATTTAAAATACACAACCATATAATCCAATGAACTATCGAACATGATATTATCCATTTATATCCACCTATTCTAAAACTCACATTCCAATCATACCCTCACATATGAAAAGGCTGATAATAAATTAAAAGTGTTACAAATTTATTTTCATTATAAAATACCAAGCATTTAGAAAATTTCTAGTCCAACACTTTTTCCTTTCAATCCCATTTTTTCAATCTGAAACCATTGGAACGAAATCCATTCCATTTTTAAAAACATGTTTTCAAAAAATCGTACTCACATAAACTAAGAGTGAGAGAAGATGTTACTCATTCTAAACTATGGGAATGAGGAACTGGTAGAAATGCCTATCCTGGAAACAAGGTTGTGGTTCATGCCTGTTGTATGAATCATCATCTAGAATGATCTTGGACCGTGTACTCAATCATCACGTGGGTCACTATTCAATGTGAGATCATGACATGAAATCATATTGCCTCTATTATCATCCTTCAATCCAAAACAAAGAGAAAATATTAAAATTAAAGACAACACCTTGAAAATTGAGGATCATAAAGAGTAAGAGTTTTTTATTCTCTTCCCACACATACCTATCAATTCCTGACAGTCTTAATCTCCAATCAACCTGACATACAAAATAATACAGAGCCTATTTTTTAACATATTTTCATGAACCAGATAGAGATTCCATCTCACCAAACACCTTACCTAGTCTGAGATATGGACTGAAGGGTGTTCTGATCCCCACATGCTAGAAACTAGTGTTAGGAACGAAATATTATTGAAGTGGGAATGATTTTATCCCAATAAATAAAGATCAAATAATTAAACTAAAAAAACTAAACACACAGCAATAACTAACAGGTAATCATAAATAGATTCATAAACTAATCTGAGTATAAAAACTTCTGAAAAAAAACAAAACTGAAACTAAATACAAACTGGGACCAAACACACGAACATGATCTCTATGAAACCTCTCTGTCACCTCCAACCACAAGACCAATAGCTCCAACAATGATCAGATGAACCAGGAACATGAACCTATAGAAATAGATCATCTCTATCGACACCAAATGGTATAATTATGGTCTGATCTTAAAATCTCTATCGGTGACCACTATAGAATCTGTGTGTTTCCTTTCCTGAGAATATCCTATAAACAGAAGTTTTAAATAAAAGTATAAAAAATATTTTTCTAATTTAAATAAATAGACCCAATATTTATTTTGAAACCTAACTCAATAATATCATTAGTTTTGAATAGGGATTTCCCATTTAAATTCGAAACCCATACCAAAGAAATACCAAGTTATACTAAAAATGGGTAAATAGTATAAATAAGAAATCAAGGGTAGCATATATATAAAAAAATATAGATAGTAATCCATAGTTATTTTCAAAAAATACCTAGAGTGATCCTTAGACGTAGTTGGTCTAGACTCACCTATCGGTGTATGGTGAAGCTCTATAGTCAATAACCAACTCCCTACTCTAAACTAGCCTCTATAGTGGAACAATCCTCCTTGCCTCTCAAGCATCCAAGGATTACCAACCTGCCTAATTAGGGTCGATAAATAATCTTCACTCAACCGTCTAAAAGTCACCTAAGAAACACTTGGTAAAATTAAATTGTGTAAGTAAGAGGCCCTTGCAAGTGTGACTCATGTTAAATGTTGTCACCGCACTTTCCTACCAAAAACATTGACAATACCTATAGGATATCCCATGGAGGGAAATCCCTCTATGGGAGTTCTCATCCTATAAAACCCCATTCACAAGTTCTAACTAGGATGTCACATCAAGTGATCTTATAAAACATTTCACAAAACATTTTATGATGACCACTGGAAATTTTTTTCACAACCACAATTCATTTCCAAAACATTATAATGTTTCAATCAGGCCTTACATCAGTTCCATTTAAAATATTCTTACATAACATTTACAAATCATTTACAAAATAATAAAAACATAAATTTTAAATATAAAATGTAAACCAAGACATTAACTTTCATGATCAATTAAATATATCATTATATTCAAAACAATTATGAAACACACAATTCACCAAAGGATTCCAATTAGATTTCACCACATTTAGAAGTTAACTATATTTTCAAACATAACAAGCATAACATAATTTTTAAATAACATTTAAAACCTCATTAAAACTATATTGATACCGTGAATCATTTAGGAAAACATGATTTTATTATGAATATTGGGAGTTTGTGGAATATATATTAAGTGTTTTGAAAACTAATTTTAATTACTAAAAGGGGATTATCCAATAGCATGGTCATTTATGTTCCCATCCATGTTTTGATATTAGGAACACATGGATTGTTCCACATCTAATATCACTAGTCATGTGTTTCAGAAATACACCCAAATAATACCAATAAGGAACTCCACATGTATGCATTACCCATAAAGGTCAATAATTTTCACAAAACAAAAAATTTTAAATTTAATAATTATATATTAACACCACCAAGGATAAATACTTCCAAAAACACACAATTTAAATTTAAAAGAATATTGACATTTTATAAAACACATTGAGGATATATTCACATATGCATAATAAAAGAATTACATTGAAAACCATTGTTAAAAAATTTTACCAACAACAAAATAGAACAATAAAATAAACAAACACATCACAAGAATATGAATAATATTTATAGAATTATTGAAATCAATAAATAATCAATGGATTGCATCATAATGGAAACGTATAGAGACACATTCCTCGATACAGTGCGGATGTGAAGAATTCTTGGAGAATAAATAAAACTCCTTGAAGAAGAATCCTTACGCCTTCAAAATCAAAAAAAATATCCACACATCACCCATAACATCTATATTTCTTCCAAAGGTAATACCCTGCATATAGAGACCAATATCTCAATAGGAATGGGAGACGAGGAGGAGAAATCAACCAAAAACTAAAGTAATCTAACCTTGTAACCATTAAGAGGCTTCTAAATTGTAAGGGATGAAATGAAGAGGGAGCTTGGGGGAACCACTTGTGAGCCTAGGCTGAGTAAGGGAGGAGAAACCCGATTTGGGGTTAATAACAAGGTGGGGAAATTTGAAATTTGAATTTTTTTGGAATTGGGAAACTCGCATAGTTAATCTGCACTATCTTAAAAAACGTGCACAGACAGCATAGTCACCACTATCCAAATGGGCAGAACCTCGCACACAGTTTTTTCATGTTTTCCCAAACTATGTGAAAATAGTGAACCCTTTCCCTAGACTCCAAAACAATATTCAATTTTACCTAGTATGGGATGCAATATTTCCGCTAACCATGCTCAAATAGTGAATAGGATAAAATCCAACATGGAACATCCATAATTCAATAATTTAAACTCGGAATCAACCAAAACCTCAACTAAAATGATTCTAGATCAAGACTTCAATAAAATAGAGATTCATACAAGGTCGGGGTGTGATAGTATAACCCATGTAAGAGAAACTAGATTCATAAAAAAAACATTTCCTCTTAAACATATACCAATAAAAGAATGAATAAGAATGGTGTCCTTGGATTGTATCCCTAATAAATAATAAACAACATCAAATGATGTCAACTTATTTGGTGAATGATTTTGAAAGATCACAAGAACCGTTTTCTTAAGGAAAATAACCTTTCTTTGAAAATAATTTTTTGATGAATAAAAAATATTCAAAATCCATTTATTTAAAAACAAAATTAGAAGAATTATAAATGAATCTTTCAAAATAATTTAAAACATTTATTGAAAAAACATCATTTCTTATTTGAAAAATAATTTTTAAAATATAAAAAAAATTAATCATTTTTTCATTGAAAGCCAATTTAGAATAATAAATTCCCAAAATATTTGGGAAAAAATTTTATTTAACAATAACCTTGTATGAATTAAAAGGTAACATAAAGGAAATTATTTTCATGATGGAGCATAAATGCACATATATCAAACATTAATTTTTTAGTGTTAAAAGACATAGAAATTTCCTAGATTGGAAAATTACAATGTGATTAATTTTAAAACCATTTTTATTAAAAAGGAAAAACATGGGTAAAAATATTTTTCCACATCATTCTAAAAATATTTTAAATTTTTTTTGGAAAACATTATTTTTTGAAAAAAATCATATTTCTGAGCGAATAGAGATATAAATTATAATTTTTTTAAAAAAACTTTTTAAATTATCATATGAACTAATTAGTGGAAAATAATACCAATAAATGGATATATCATGAATATATATAAAATAAAAATGTTAATTAGAGTTTTTGATATATGGATCATAATTTCTCATTAATTGAATCATAATAATTAATAATCACTGTAAATGATGATATTGTACAAATCAATAATTACCAATTTTGTAACATTGAATCATACGCCTATGGAATGAATAAAATTACAAGAAGCATAAATTATCATTAAAATAAGTGTATTCAAGTTATATTATTTCAAATGGATTAAAATACACCTCATTTAAAAATATAGGGTTATAACATGGTATGTATCTTAATGAAGACATATTGAGACAAAATTAATTTACATATTATTTAACTTTTGAACCATAAACGTAATGAAGGAAATATAATCAAATAGATCTGTAAATACCTATAAATTTAATTATAATAATAATATAATACATTCATTGTAATTATATAAACCATTTGAAAGACATGATTCATCAACAAGGCATAAGTCTCCTAGAAATAAAAGTGAGACGAGAGAACCCTTGCATTATGTATTGAAATTATTTGAACACATTCAATCCTAATATACTATATATATAATATGGGTAATTAACTTACCAATCATTTTTTCGGTGGAATATCATGATATGAAACTATATCATTCAATTTTCCTTTACCACCTCTCATGGTAAAGGAAAATTTAATGACATCGTTTTGCAAAATGGTAGTTTACCGTACACAAGAACGATATGTTTGTTACCCATTTGATGGATGTTTATGTAGGTTTAGGTCAAAACCTTAGAAAAAAAATATAAATTTATTGATTCTACTAATTCTATTATATAATAATGTAATAATAAAAAAATGGGTGGAGTAATTAATAATACTGAAATTCACATTGAAGAATGTTGCCTCTCTCTTTTTCGGGTATGTTGTTTTTGTTTTCACTAAAAGAATCACATTGTTGGATTTTTTTTAAACAGTATTCTTGGGTTATATGATGGATTTTGGGATATTATTTTTGTATTTTTTGTATGATCCCTTATTTCTAAAGATGTGTGGGAATGTGATGGGGTTGTGTTCTTTTCTTGTAGAGGAGGATTTTCTTTTTTGTAAATATAAAAAGGTAAACATTGTTGTGTTATATCCCTTAGATCATGTGTCTCCAATAATGGTTCCTTTTATATCCATGAGATTTTATAGTTGACACATGTAATAAAAATATCCTTTTTACATGTTTATAGTTTTTTTGCCAGAAAAGATAATGTTCAACCACTAAGTAAACTTGTTTTAACCATAATCATTATAATAGATTTTAATTACAGTCACAAATATTTTTTGATAAAAGAATATGTTATCCTTATTCGATATTAAAAAATACTTTTATTCCAAATATGTGATAAAATTTTAAAAAATCCATTCACATATGTGCAAGAAGTTAATTTAATTTTAATCTCACAAATGTGAAGAGAAAGTAGATATCTAATGTAAAATGTTCAAAAGCTTGAAATGTTTTTATATCCAATTTCAATGTGAAATAATTTTCAATGACCAAAATTGAATTAATTAATTTATAATATATCTAAATTTATATTTAAAACAAATATCAATATCAATATCAATATGCTAATAAATAAGATGAAAAGGTAGTATTCAATTAAAATTATTTTCTTTTTACAATTCATCAAATAATAAAACATCTTTGAAAAACACAAAAAAATTATACCAAATAAAATTTTTATAATATTATTTCATAAATGATGTTAATTTTAAAAAATAAAAATTACAAATTTTTTAAAAAATAAAATAAAATTATGATCGACATTGAGAGGTGGTAATATCACCTTTTTGAAAAAGACATCATTTTATTCATGAAATTAGATTTATTCTTATCATATGCATATCAGATATATTAGATGAATGCCAAAATATTGAATTAAAATATAATATTTATTTTTTAAAAAAATTGCACAATTTTTTAAAATTTATTTAAATATAATGGTGTATGTACATAGATAAATATTTTTCTTAGAAAAGGAAATTCTTTAGTTTTAAATCATAGTTACATTCATTTATAACTAATTGAAAACTAATGGAATAATTTTATATAAATGTTCCCATAATTTTTTCATACTGTATTTAATCATATTCATATCATCCATTCTAATGGCAAGGAGGTAACTATAATAAAATTTTAATAACATTATTAATAGTATATTGTAGTCTGGTAAAACTCATCCATATGTACAACATAAGCAATCGAAGGAACATGAAAATTAGTGTAACACTATCAAAAATTGATTTTCATGTACAATAATATAATTTCTGAGATCTATGTAGAACGAACATAATTTTTTTGGTGTATAATTCAATCCTAACTTTGTTCATTAATATAAAAAATTAATATTCAATGTCATGATAAATTAAAAATATCAAAAAGAATAAATTAAAATAAAATAAATAATTCCAAAAATATTATGGAATTATATTATACCCCCTTGAAAATAATTTCAATCCAAAATTTCATTTGGTTTATAATTGTTTTAATACCTAAATGATACCTTCTTAGAAACACACATCATAAAAATAAATTCTAAAATTTCATTTAAAAATAAATGTTGGGACCATAAAGGCTAACAAAAGTAACTCATAAATAAGATTCTACATAAGATAACAAATGATTAAAGTGAATAAATTGACATTGAAGCAAAATATAACAATTATGTTCTGATATATAGTGGTAGAGAACATGTTTATGCGAAAGATAACAATAAAAAATACATAACAGAATGAGGCCTAAAAATTGCCTTGATATCCTAAAAAATGATGATAGCAAGACAACATATTATTTCAATACTTTTTTCCTATAGTTTAATAATTTAAAGAGAATATATATTTAGCTTATTACAAGTCAACTATTCCCATTGTTGTGCCTTGAAAAATTTTAACATCACCTCTTATTCAAAGAAATAAATATTAAATTTTCATTCCGATGAAATTAGTAGATAATGAGATCCATAAATAGAATGAAAGGTCATTCCATATATCTTTATCACAAGAAAATGTTTATCACAAGTTATCCAATATTCAAAAATCATAAAATGGATAGTTGATACAATAATATTTTGAATATCATAAGAAATTTTACATAAACCATTATTTAAATGGTTATACGTATAACCCTTCAAAAAGATGAATGTAAAAATATTATAAATACTCCCACTATTTTGTTTTAAAAAAAATTATCATTGATCCCCCATATGTCATAATGATTCTATTTTTTCACATAAAAACCTATGAATACTTTCATCATGTGTTCTAATCAAATATGGTAATTATCATAAATACTTTTTGAATACATGTATGTCTCCTTATTCAAATGTTTATGCGATATATTCCTTAAATCTTAAAATTCTGTAAATTCCATCCATAATATCATAAATAATTTTTAAAAGATTGTTTATCTTTTTTTAGGTAATTAGTGTTGTTCAATTTATGTATTAATATTATACATATCATTATCTAAAAATAATTCTCTCAATATCAAGAACATATTAAGGTTTAACTTTCTTTAATCAAAATACCACATTTCCCTAAAATCACTTTTCTTCCTCTTAAATACCATTCAACATATGATTTTAAAAAACTAATAAAAATACTTTTTATGAAAATACATATTGATTCAAGGATTTCTAAAACATAATCATTGAGTTCCAAAACAAATACACTTCAATAATCTAAATGAATTCTTAAATTATTACTCGGGATTCATAATATTATTCCTTAATAACCTTTCTTGTATTATGAAATATTAGTCATGTCATAAGGTTTATACAAATCAATATAATCATTCTTCTTATCTTAAATTTAAAAAATATTGTTATAACATCCCATATTTTTCACATGTTGTTTGTGGACACTTTATCTTCAGAAGTATAACCAACACCCACACCACCTTCCTATTTCTTTTTATGTGATTTCTCATTTAGAAATAGATTCAAATAATTCATATACTCCGGACATATTAAACATTCATTATTATGAAAATTAATTATACATCACTTCATTGACTAAAACCATAAATAATAGGATGATAAACACTTATCATATAAGAAAAAATCATAATAATGAAAGATAACGTATAATATTCCAAAATCATGACACCTACTTTTAAATCTACGATACCATAGGCTTATCCATAGAGACATTTCTAGGAATATCCTTAGAAATATCCCCAGGAATATCACTAGACTTTTCTCATACTAATTTATAATGTATGTCTAAACCTTTCATTTAATAACAGTAATAGAAAACTAGGCTTAACATACATGTATATTACATCATTTTAGATGAATATTATACACATTCGAAAAATAGATTCTTGATGACCATAATAGTTTTATGTATTTGGAAAATTGGAAACATAAACTTCTATCTTGGTGAATTATCATCAACATTTTCCTTAAATATATTCCTCTATAGTACTCTTACATGAAACCTTTCCTCGTAACATGGGAAAAGTAAACCTATGAAATGGGAGAGATCTAATGGTTGTTATTGTAGAGACCCGAAGCCTGACGTACATTGACATTGCATTACATTTGTGGAATACTTAGTAAATAACAAAAACACACACACAAGGACTGTAATAGTTTAGTGTCTTTGGAAACTCGGAATATAATCTTCTAATCCTGGTGAAAGATCTTCAACATCTCCCATAAAGATCTTCCTTTTTTTTAATACCTATAACCTTTATTTATATCCTGGGGAAAAGAAAACATAAAAGGGTGAGCTCAAATGCTCAGCAAGGGAAAATAAAGGAAATAAAAATCTTATCATATCTTTTTGAAAATCATAACCTGCAAAAGAGATCATAATATCTTAACATGGAACAAATCATAGAAGTGAAAATGAGATCCCCATAATCATAACATGAAACTTGAAACTTTGTCTCATGCACACATAATCATGGAAAATCATTTCTTGTTAGTCATGACTCATTGCCAAGACTATCTTAGCGGACAAAGTCCCTTTCTGAACCGAGTTCACTCCTCGTTTCAGTCCTGTATCACTGAACCGAAATAACCTTCCGTTCCAGCCATGTCTATCTCATGAGATATAAATCTTTACCCAATGTATTGGAGGGAGATATAGGTCCCACCCATCTCATAATGATACCATTCTTATGTGTGCCACAAAATCATAAACCATACATCATTGCATAACCCATGTAATAAAAATGGGATTCTTAAACAACATGACATCATAAAACCATTCATATAAGATAGAGGAATTAATAAACATAATTCCATCACAACATAGTCAAATCAATGTAAAAATATGGATAGAAACAGAACCCTTTATTATCTTAGATGGAAAATAATTTTGATAAAACACTTGAATTGAATTCTTGAGGAAAATATCCTTTCTTCTTCAAAATCAATTTCTTTTCACAAAGCATCATGCAATTTTAAAAGAAAGAGATTTTATTGAAAATAGTCATGAAATCTTTTAGAGGAAACTTCATGAAAATAAGGCTTTATAAAACAGTAGAAATCCATTCGTGTCGTATAAGTTAAAAGAAAACATTCTTCGTACTTTTGTCGGAAAAGTCAAAAAGTACCTCGTACGAAAAATGACAAAAGATTCCTTTAATATCTTTTACAAAAAAACTCAACAAAGGTTAAAATTGGATTTAAACAATTGTAGTTGGATTGAAATAACATTACATATTGAGGAAACATAGATGTGGATGATAAAATACACCCTAGTAAATACCAACGTGTAAACAATCTCGGATAAAAATGAGATTGTGATATTTCCCTTACCTTAGGTCCGATTTTCTTTGTACATGTCCGAAGCTCCTGTATAATGGTTTAAATAATGTTATTGACTTATTCCAGAATCATACATATTGATATGATTTCATATATGGTCATATTCTTAGCTTCTTGTTAGTAATATTTCATTGTTACTTGTTACTCGGGTCTTTATTGCCTTTTGTTCTTATGCGTGTTTTGCCGAATAAATTCTTATTCTTATTTTAAGGTTATAGATACCTTATATCCAGAATGGTATTAGTGTAACATATATCATATTAATTCATTCAATTCATTTATATAATTACTATGTAATGATGATCATGTAGAACGAGTCGCATCACATCGTGGAGACGGTATTCCGTACGTACGCACGAGTGATGATATCATTCCTATGATCATGGAATTGTATTGGAGTATATGTATATTATTTCAGTATCAATATTACTTTATAATAATCATAAATAGTTACTCATTACACCATTATACCCATCCATGTAAGGTGATGCTGGAAAATAGAATACACCACGGCGTGGAGACGGTATTCCGTACGTACGCACGCGCGGTGATTTCATTTTTCCGTAGAATGGATAAGAAGGTTAATTAGTGTTGTTTCATATTTATAATAACATATCAGTATATAAGAAATACTGATGTTATTACTTTATCATTAAACAACTAAAGAAGAAGAATTTGAAGAAGAAAGAAATTGAAAAAGATCGGTAATGGATATTACCTCTTTTTGACACGCCTTTTCTTAGCCTCCACTTAAAGAACTAAGGATGGTCTTTGAAGACGACCAGGACCTCTAGGATGATACTAGGGAAGTGGAGAAGGGATTTTGTCAGTGTTTGGACGAGCTTGAGTGCTCAAATTGGTGTGAGGAGGAGGGGGAGGAGGTGCCCTTTTATAAGGGAGGAGAGGGGCACCTTAGGAATATCTCAAAATATTATTTTATATTAAAGTCAAAATCGGTTTATAATGGTTCCAAAGGGTCTTATTTCAAAGATAAAGTGGGGATGGGTCGAAATCCTATCAACCAATAGGATTTAGACAAGTTTATGATATTATTTTAACCTTATCAATTAGATTTAACTCTAAGTTAAATAATTTAACTTTTACCGTGTCTTTTTGTTTTCTTTCACTATATGGTTAATACACATACTATAACATGCCAAACGAACCCCAAATTGTTTATTATTAATATATATATATCTTTATCTAAGTCATTTGGCCGAACCTTAGATTTTTAGGAATAAAATAACAATTAATAATATAATATTTGATTTAAAAACTATTTTGTGTCAATTTTGACACTATTTGATATATGATTTTTGTGAAAGTCATAACAGAATTATATGTTCTAACCAAGTTGATTAAATCAACACTAATATATCGTAGTAACCTATAAAATTAGTGGAATTCATAAAAAGTCTCAAATTACATTTATTTCGGGGTTTATAACATCAATTATGTCAATATTTCATTAATAAGATAATTACTGCATCATCATTGTGTCATAAATAAATTAAATTATTTAATTTCTAAAAATTATAAATAAAATACCATAATGTAGGAAATTTTTTTAGCTTTCTAATTAATATTTATAGTCTAATTTATCTTATTATAACCCCATATTAAAAATGTTTTAGTTATTAAACTTTGATTTTAACTATTTTAACTATTCATTAAATAAAATAATATTAAATGTCATAATCTAATCCAAGTGGACCTAAATGGTCATATTATATTCCTAAGGTTGTTTTTGGTCGAACTACACTTATCCAATAGAATTAGGACATGTGTTAGGGTAATAGTAAAATCATATTTACCCTTAGTTACCCTATTTACTATTAACCGTGGTAAAAAAAAAGTAAAAAGTTACTATTCACCAAAAATTATTTTCATCTCATTGAACCACATTTTAGTCCTTCATATTAACCGTGTCTGTCGGATTTTCGAAATTCCATTCACAGAAGCGGTTAAATTAATTTTTATGAAAAATTCAGTTTTTAACCTACCACTTAGTGGTTTCACTATTCATCAAAAATTGAAAGTTTTCAGAAAAGTACCAAAATTTCACCCTAGGCTATAATTGATATTCCGAATTCAAAAATGATTTCTATTTTACAAAATTCCCAACATATAAGTTGCATTAATTAATTTTATAATTAATTTCCGCTGTCACAACAAATAGCGTGTTTTTAAGAGATAATAACTATCAAAAGATTGACACTTGTTTATAACTGGTTTAAATGTGAAATTAGATCCAATGTCCAAAATTGTATTAAATTGTAAAAATATATTCTAAATATACTTTAAAACCACTCAAATTAATAATTTATAACTATTAATTATTTCGATTGAAAAAGTTGTTTTTATTTAAAATTTAGTAATTTCCACTATTAATCAAAATATGAAAGTTATCTGAAAATTACCAAAATTTCACCTTAGGCTAAATTCGATACTCCTAATCCATAAAAGAAGTCTATTTTGAAAAATAAAATTTACAAAATTTCAAAAAGTGGTTATTACTATTCATAACGGCTAGTTTTAATAATATCTTAATAGCATATCGTTGTTTAGCGAAACTTGGTGTTGCGTACAACACACGCTATCGTGGAAGGTCGCGATTGCGTGTAATTCAAGCCAAGTCAGAGATGTGTGTTGTGAAAGCTCTTTTTGGTGTAGCGTATAACACAAGACATTAATGAAATTAAAAAGAATATTTTTCATAAAATCTCGGGGTGTTATAGTTATGGGTAAAAAATGGATATATGTATGCATAAAATTAGACTAAGTGTAGATGAACATTATTACAACATGATAATATCATACCATACATATAAAATATCATAATAAAGAGTCATAGAGTAAAGATTTGTATTTTATAAGACATGAATCATAATGAAATAGAATTTCATGAATCATGAGAGTATAAAATTAGAATAAGATATAGACATATGGATTTCACATCAACATATAACATTGTCAACATGAGTAAATAGAAAAAGGTTCACTCGTTAATTAAAGGCTAAGAAATCAGGATCTCTCATAAACTTATGGACATGCAACCCGGTCAATGCATATCATTGTGATCATTTGATTAGGTTCACAAATTACATTTCCAAAATTTAATAAGTTTCATGAATAACATTGTGAACATATAATTAGAATCATGCCTAAAATTTTGATCATGTAATCAAGTTCACACATAAGAATATGGATATGCATTCAAGTCCATTAATAACATAATGAACATGTAATCAAGTTCATGCATAACATTGTGAACATATAATCAAGTTATTACATAAATTTATGGACATAAAATTTGTTCCGTGGATAACATTTTAAACATGTAAAGAGGTTCACACATATTATATATAATCATGGGTTATCCATAGTTATCCAATACACTTGGGGGGATATATAATACTCACTTATCCCATAATGAAATCATACATTCTTGTGGCACAAGATAACAAAACCATCATTTTATCATGATGCATAAGAAGTTATGGGTTTCGTAAACATCATATCTTGACCCATGATATTGAATGGTTATTATAAACATTTAATGATATCATAACTTGTGAAATGGAGATAATTTTCATAATTATTTAACCCAAAAATAACCCATGAAAAGAAGTGGGTTTCAAAATTATTTTATCATGGTATATCCTTTGGAAGAGAAATACGATTCATAAACAACTCATCCTCTTAAACACAGACCATTAAAAGAATGAATAAGAATGGTGTCCTTAGACAATATCCATAGTAAATAATAATCCATATTAAATAATTTTAACATATGTGGGGAAGTATTTTGAATGATCACATAACGTATTTCAAAAGTATAATAAAATTTCTTTGAAAATAAAATTATAAATCCTAAAATATTTTCAAAATAATTTTCCTTAAAAAAAATATTTGAAAACTCATAAAGTAATATATTATAAATCATTTAGAACATTTTGTGAGAAATTATATTTTCCCCTTTGAAATTTCTTTTTAATTCATAAAACATTTTGGGAACCTTTTTATTAAAACATAACTTAAAACAACAAATTTAAAGAATAATAGGGAGAACCTTTTTTAAAAATAAACATTTATACATTCAAATGTTTCATCAAGGAAATTATGGTCATCATGGAGGTTAAATATCATCTTTTTAAAAATTAATTTTACAATGTAAAAAGATTATGAATGTCCCTTGATCAGAAAAAAACAATAAAATTGATTCTAAAACACTTTTTACAAAAAATATTGAAATAAGGGTAATAATTTCTTTTACAATTCACACTAAAACATTTTAAAAATAAGAAAACACAATTTTATTAATAATGAAAATTTACAACCTAAGAAAGAAATAAATTTGGATTTTATTAAAAAGACATTATTAATTATATTATGTACCAAAGAGTGGAAATATTTTACCAATACAAGGATATATTATGAATAATAATAGTATAATAAAATTTATGAGTGGTATTGAGATATTGATCATAATATTTCATGAAATGATTCATAATAATAAACAATCTTGATAGACAATGAGATTGTAGCAATTAACTATTACCACTTCCATTAAATGAAGCATAAAATATCTTGAAATTGTGGATATTCATGATATAATATTTTAAATTTCATTATATACATCTCATAGAAAAATATAGGTGCAAAACATTGTATGTGTCTCAAAGATGAAAAATTTAGACAACATTACTTTACCAATTTGATAATTATTGAAACAAAATCCCAATGAAATAAATATCAAAAATGGGTATATAAATATCCATTAATTTAAGTATAATAATCATAAAACACATTAATTTTCAGTATATACACCACAAAAAAATGAGTGGTGAATATGGAATAGGTCTCAAAGAAATAAAAGTGAGACGAGAGAACCCATACCTTAAGTCATGACATTGTTTATACATTTAAAACCTCAAATTTAATAAATAAAGTTTTATTATAAATCTAACAAAAAAATATTATTATTTCTAATATAATTTATTATGCTTTGATGAATTTATTTTACCCATTTATTAACAATTCCATGATAATGTTATGTTTCAAGAAAGGTCAGATTTGTTTTTCATATGTGATTTGACTTGTTATTCTTAATCCTATTATATAGGCCATTGTTTACTTATTTATTGAGTGAAAAATATAATATTAATATCACATATATTGATTATATAAATATTTATAAAAAAAATATAAATTATATAAATATAAAATGGAAAACAATGTTTATGGAGATAGTAAGACGTACAAATACATGAATGTTATTTTGGTTTTCTCATTATATTAAAAGAAAGAATGTAAATGAAATATATGTTTATATATTTATATATAATTATTATATTATCATTATTATTTCGTAATTATCATATACATTTACTATACCCATCCTTAATACATTCTATGAAAATTTTGAACTAATCACATTGCTTTGAGGTGGAGGTATTACACACATCCTTTAATAATGTTAACATATTTTGAAAAATGGAATGCATAAAAATATGTTTTATTTAAAAATTATAAATGAATAAATACATCATAAATATCATATGAAAATAATAAATTCATTATAATTCCCAACCATGAGAGGTCGTATATCAAACATGAATCCCATCATTTGGGTAGGTGTTAGTCGGGCGTATGCACAACTAGTTTGTTTCTTGCCCACTTGATGGAAGTGTGTGTAGGTAGAAGAAAAATAATAATAATAACATTTAAGTATATTTAGGAAAAAATTTATTACATTATTATGGATTATGAATAAATTAAATTTTATAGAATGAAATATAATAGAAATGTAGGTTGAATAATGTTACAACTTTTTTTTGGGTAACTCTGGTTGGTTAGCACCAAAGAACTACAATGGCATTATTTATGCAAGAATCGTGAACTATATGTTGATATGATGTATTTTTAGAGATTATATAGTTAGGGTTTTTATTATCCAATGTGTCTTGATACGTGTGCATAAATGAGGGGGTTGAGTGCCTTTTTATAGTGGAGTGGCATTCTTGTAAATATAAAAAGTGAAACACTATTGAGATGTCTCTCTTGTATCATGTGTATCTAATAATTGTACCTTCCTGGGACACAATCATATATCAACTAAATATTTCCATAAAATAAGATTTTTTACTTTACTTTGGAATATTTTTCCACTTTAGATAATGTTTAACCACTAAGTAAACTCGTCTTTACCATCACATTTAAATTAATTTTAATTACTTTAACTAATAGTTTTTTTAAAATATGTGTTGAAATTATTTTAAAATATAAATTTTTCTTATTTTAAATATATAATACAATTTTTCTAATTCTCATCATATATTTTTTAAAAATTAATTAAAATTTAACCTCGTAGACTGGATGTTAAGGTGGGTTTTTAAAGTAGAAATGTTCAAATGTTTGAAATGTTTTATATAAGATTTCATTGGGAAATTGGTTACAATGACCTAAATTGTATAATTTTTTATATTTAATATATGAATCATTTATATCTAATGTAAAATTTAATTTAAATATGCAAAAAAATAGATGAAATATCTGTTTTGAATAATAATATTTTGTCTTCCAATATTCATCAAAATATGTAACTTCTATAAAAATAGAAATTAACCCAATGAATTTTTTTAAATTATTAATATAAAATTTTTGTTTATTTTTAAAATAAATTTTATAAAAGTATCAAAAATTCGAATTAAAATGGGTCCTCCATTAAAAGGTGGTAAAATTATGTTTTTGAAAAATACATATTTTTATTCATAAAATTGGGTTTACTATTATCTTATGCATATAAAATATATTTTATGAATGTAAAAAAATTATTTAATAAGTAATATATGAATTATATTTTTAAAAAATTAATAAAAAATGGTTGGTTTAATTTATTTACACTAAAGGGTGTTTATACATTGAAAAAATTGTTTTCATCAAAAAGGAATTGCATTATTATTTAATTAGTTATTACATTCATTTATAACTAAATAATTACCAATGTACTGATTTTCTATAAATGTATATATAATATTTTCACATTTTAGGTGATCATATTTTTAACTTCCATTCCAACTGTTATGTGGTAATAATAATAATATTTCAGTAACAGTATTAATAGTATAATATACTTCGGTAAAACTCAGACTTTCATGTAACACAATCTATCAAAGGAACTCTTTGTTTTGTGTAACACGATCTAAACCTAGTTTTGTGAGTACTATACCATAATCTAAGTGTTTCATGTATCAAAATATTAATTCGGTGTTGCGTATAATGCAATCCAAACATTCTTTTTTCATATAGAAAAAACTATAATCATTATTGTCTGAAATGAAAAATATAAAAAATGTATATATTTATTAGAAATACATATTACAAGAAATCATGAATTTTTATAGTTACACTTCTGTATAGAATTTCACCTCCATATTGATGTTAAGATAAAGGGTACCATTCAGGTCTTAGAGGACATGTTGTGGGCTTGTATACTGGACATTGGTCATAATTGGGAGGAATATATAACCTAGGTGGATAATCTATACAACAATTGATACCATTCCAACATTTGTATGGCACCATTCCAGACATTTTATGGGTCACCCTACAAGTCACCATTTTTTTGGATTGATCTAGGGGATCCACACTCATGGGACCAGAGTTGGTGTGACCTACTATAGAGAAGTTTTTTATTATCTTGTAGTGGATTTTGACTGAAAATATACTCTAAAAGTCTTATGAAGACATATTATAATGACCTTATGAGTTTAAGGAGATTGACCCCTTGTTCCTGAGGGTCTCACCTCGATGTCGGTTATGGAGATTTGGTCACGGCGGCAAGATTTCTTTATGATTTTTCGGCCCGTTTCATATACTAAATAGATTTATAGTGGCGGCATACAACTTATCTCTACCACTGCATTTGGACCAAATATATGATGTCTTCCATGTGTCACAGCTAAAAATATTCATGTGTGACCCATCTCATGTTATCGACTAGGGAAAGATAGACATTGAGGATGAGGCTACCTTTACTAAGTACCCAATGGATACTGAGGATCAGTAAGAGAGGATCCTTCATGAATGATAGATTCCCCTTTAGCATGTCTGATGTAACTCCCAATGATTCCATGATATGTTTCTTTTTAAGAAAAACCCATTTTCTTTTTTTACGCTTAACCATGATAAGCTTGCGCTACACACAATAAAGACTAAGCTTGCGGTATATATAAATCTATACTTATCATGTGTTATACACAATTTAATGTTATTTTGAAAGAATTTATTTTTCATAAGCTTGATTTTATTTGAAAAAATAAATATTATTATGTTACCTAATAACCTAGTCATTATAATTGTAGGTGTTAATTTTTATTAACATTCTACTTAAATACTATTTAAATGAAAATAAGCGAGTTTATAAAATAACAAATCTCTCTTGATATATTTTATTATAGTAATATATATGTTATATATTTATTTTAATGTTAAAATTTTTATTATATGTTTTAAATACATGATATAAGAACAAATTCAATTTTTTCAGATAAAATAAGTATTTATCAAAAATGCAGTTTTCCCCCTTTTGATAGTGCACAAATTTTAAATCTAGTTTTGACACTTTTTTATATTTTACATAACAAAATAAACATCTAATTTGGAATTAGGATTTAAAAATTTACTTTTGACAAATTTTTTATCTTTTTCTAATATGTATTAAATTTTGATGAATATTAAAAATCTACTAAATTTGAATTGAAGACAACTTTTTTAATTGAATTAATATATGTAAATAAATTACATTATATAGTTTTTTAAAAGTAAAAATCAAATATATTTTTATTAGTTAATATAATGTTTTCCATCAGAATAAATTTTACCATGAATGCTTTTGTAAATAAACTTTTCAATCATTTGCGATGTTTTAACTTTTAAAAACATGTTTTTATTCTAAAAAAGTATTAATTTTAAAGTAATTACTACGAATTATGTTTTTTGAAATTTTTAAAAAATATTATTTATTTGGATTCATAAGTTCCAAATTATAAAAATGGGTCCCTTTTATTTTTATATATTATGAATATTAAATTTAGTAATAAATTGAATAACGATAGTTATGGGTAGATCGGGTAATTAAATGTAATTATTATATTATTAAAATATAAAAATTATCCTAAAACTTTACCTATTTTAATTTTATTAGTTTATTATAACAAATCTCATTCATGGTTCTAATTCATGTCCACTTGGATCAAGTTGGATGATTTTAATGTATTAATAATATTCTATTCAAGGAAAAGTATGTTTTGTTACGCTTTTGTTTTTAAGAAGTAAAGTATTTTTAATATGTGGTTATACATGTGATATATTTTACTAAAAATATAATTTTGAAATATAATATGATAACCTCTATCGTGTTATTTTATTTATAATGTTTATGAAATAAATAATTTTCTTAATGGTTTATATAATGTTGTTGTAAAGCATGTGGAAGAAGAATAAAAATATTTAAAAATATTATAGTTAAAATTATATGAACTATTAAATTTCCCATAAATATATCTATATCATTTTTTTGTATCTCGGCTATATTTTTCCAAGGGTATAATTAATAACGATTTGATGTCACCTGTACATGAGTAAGACCCATATAATATTTCATTTAAAATGAAGCTATGTTGATAAAACTATATATTTTTATATAGTATACTATTTTAATATATGGTTTTCAATAAAATAAATTCGTTAATGAATAATATTGGAAAATATAAAAAAATTATATAAATCATATAAAATTATTTATAATTATTAGATACTAAATATTTACCATTAATTATTACACAATAGTTAAGCAGAATATATTTTATTAACATAAATATAAAATAAATAATATTTAAAATATTTATAAAATATGATTTGATAAAATAAATTATATTCATGAATTTTATATATAACATAGTCATTTTAGTGAAATATTATAATTATTGGTTCAATGTTATCATTTTTTCTTTATGTAATAAAAAAATTAAAAAATTGAGTAGTGTCAAAATTGACATAAATTGTACTTTAAAATAATTAATATATTATTAAATGTTTTAAAAGTCATGAGAATATTATTATTGGAAAAAACCCTTTTTAATTTAAAATATTTCATATATGATCCAATTTGGGTTCTTCTAGAATTTTATGGAAATTATATTAACCCTATATTATAAAAATACAAGTAAACACAATAAGAGTTAAAATATATTACTATGGGTTAATTCCAAATGATATGGTTAATTTTATGCCCTAAAATTGTGTAAAAAACATTGGTGGAGAGGATTTAGACCCATATAATTATAACATATAAAATTCACTTTGGAGATATTTGAACTCCAAAGTCAATTGATAATAAATTAATTGTTTTGGAATTTTATAAAGTGTACCTCCACTCTTTAATAAAAGGGGAACTGTCCTTCAATTTTATTCACACCTCTAGTTCCATTTGGATTGGAAAAAAATACATACATATCCTACTAAATTTACTAAAATCATCTTAGAGGCTATAATTTGGGAATAAATCCATTTTAAGGAGTCATTTTGTTAAAATAAAAAGGACATTCCTGAAGAAGAGGTAATTGTTTTATCAACTCTTTCAAAGATATTTTCTTCTTCTACATACATTTCCTATTTTGTTTCCATAATAATGTAATAAATAAAATTTTATCTATATTATAATATGTTGTTATGATTATGGTAAAACCATATTCCTCATTTTATCCATATTGTGGATAATAATATTATCATGCGTGTGTACGTACGACTTACCGTCTCCGCATCATGGTGTAATTATTTATTCAACACTACATTATTTGGATGGGTATAATGATGATTATAATGGATATAAATAATTTATATAAAATTATAATTATTATTTATAATTATTATACCATCGAATTCCATACCATTTAGCCATTAATAGAATGATATCGTCACTTGTGCTTACATACAGACTACTGTGATTGCGATGCGGTGATAATTGTTCTCCATGTTAACCATTAAAAAATGATTATAAAATTCATATCATGAGTAAATATAATTATTATGAACTCATTATCATTATGGATATGAAAAAAATATATCCTATTCATACAAAACAAGATGTACCTGACAAAACATGCACAGGAAAATGAAGTAGTTAACACCTGAAACAATGATAATACTAAAATATTATAAACAAAATGATATAATAGTATCATATATTATATTATTAATATGTATGTGTTACTAGTATTATTTAATAACAATATTTAACCATTATACACGATGTTAGCGTACCCTCGACTAAAGGAATGTACAAGGTAAGAGTTAATTTTGCAATCTCATTATTATCCAAGATTATATATACATAAGTATCTACATGGAACTACTTATCATCCTTGTCCATATTTCTAAAAAATGTATTTTAAAATTTCATAAAAAATTGTTTAAATTCATTTTTACCCTTTTTTACATTTTTTTTATAAATGTTTCTAAATGAATCATTTCGTTATTTTTCAAATGAGGTAATTTATGACCTTTTTGACAAATTAAAAAAATAATTTATTTTCTCTGATACTGTGTGAGAGGCTATTTTCATCCATTATGATGCCCTAATATTTTTACGCTTCCCTTACAGTCTTACATATTTATTTTCAAAATAAATGTTTTCCTTCATAATTTTGTGGCTTTTAAATGATTTAAATGTAAAAAGGGGTATTTATATCAAAATAATTTTATTTATTATCTTAGATTACTTTCATCTATGTAAACATATTTTATTGGATTTTATGTTTAATTGATGATGATTTATTATGACACAATCTTCCATATTTTATTGAATTTTTTATGATCTTTTTGACTATGAATGTTCAATTTTGATACAATTAAAGGATTGTGGTTAATGAATTAACATTTCATATGATGGTTTTAATATGAGTGTTGTTGTTATGTTTCACCCTTTTCATTTGAGGAATGAATTGGAATTATTTTGCGAAGGGTGGGGGCTATTATATCCCCTCTATGTATCGGTAGGTCTCAGGAGACCAACTATTGTCTTGGGATAAGGCCTTAATGTTATGGTTATGTATGGTATTGGGATGAGGCCTTGGCAGTATGGTTATGATGTCCAAAATTATGCATTTACTCATGATGAGATTATTTATTGATATTACATATAAAAATTAGACTATTATAATATCCATATGAATGTTTAAATGAAAATATTTGATTTATTCTTGCCATATTATGTTCAACATTATGTTTAAAAGGATTTTGTTTTAGTTTTATTCCATGCCTTAAATGTTTATGCATATTTACGAAAGTTTTTATTGTATTGTTTAAACTTATTCAGCATCTAAGAACACCCCATTATTAAGTTTTATTTTCTCAGGATTCCAAAAAGTGTTCTATGACATATATTAGGGTTAATCATGGATAATAATTTTATTCACAAAGAATCATATATGCTGCATTTTATGTTTTTATTTGCAATGTAAGGATCATGTATGTAATCTATTTTCCAAGAATGGAAAACTGATCGGTCAGTTCAAGATTTTATTCCTTGTAGTCATGTCAATATATTGGAATAATGCTCCTACTCCAATCATCTGGGGTCGGGCCATTACGTTCGATATAAAATAAAGTTTAGCAAAAACATAGAAGTTATATTTATAAAACATGGATTAGAAAACATAACCCTATAAAAATCCTTCCGGATCTGTCTAAATATATGTTATTATCTATTAGATTTTTTAATCGATAACCTAGGTTATTCCTATGATCTTATGAATTGAGAAGAAGATTCCACCATTTAGATATCATTTAAATGATTCTTTTTTACAATATCAATATGATTAGTGTTTCTCATATTATGCTTGGAGTTTTGTTCAATGGTTAGAATCTGCATAGTTATGATTGAAATTGTTATACTTCATATGTTGAAGATATTACAACAGGGAAATAAAATGAATGAGGTATTAATGAATAAGATTTGGGATAGGGAATTGGGATGGAAGCATTTTTGTCGAGTCTTGAGGTTGGAATGGAGGAGGTTGAACATTGGATATTATTGTTCGAGACTAGTGTATAATTTTTTGGATATATTGAGCTAAAATTATTGGGTTCTGTAATAATTTGGAGGATGATGTAAAATCATGTGGGTCTTATGATTTTCTTTAGGCATGAAAAATTCATTTGGAAATTCCATTTTTAGGATTAAGGGTTGAAGTGAAAATAGTTCAAATTTCAAATGAAGGATGAGATTATTCTTATGACATGGAATGAAATAAATTAAGTACTTATCTGAATAGTAATGTAATTATTTAGTATTTGGGAATAGATCTTCAAACCAAAAATTTTATCCTATTACTTTTTCTGATGAATAAAATGGTCCCTTAGATCATCACGGATTTTTTACATTGGGATAATTTAATTCCTCATAACCATGTTCTCTATCACTTTCTATAAAAACATGATGGTTAGATTTATCATTCATGTTCATGTTTTCTTACATGGAACCCTTGTATGACTTATCTCTGGTAACCTGATTAAATTCCTTTATTTATTTTGAAGTTTAAGTTCTATCCACCATTTTTCTGATTTGGGATTGAAATATAAGAATTTTGAATAATGAATCCATAGTTACTGAAACTTATTTTGATAATTGCGCGGAAGTAATTTATTTAATGAGGGGAAAATTTGACACACCAAGATTCTATGATATGTTTCTTTTTTTAAAATAAATTCAATATAGTGTTTTCTACACTACACCAAGATAAACTTGGGATATACACAACACATGATTAGCTTGTGGTATACACAACACTATGTTTGGATTGTGTTATAAACAATATCTAGTCATTCTGATAGAATTTATTTTACCCAATCCTGAGTTTATGTGAAAAAATAAATATTATTTTGGTACCTAATAACCTACTCATCATAATGGCAGGTATGAACAATATTAACATTGGTCTGAAAAAACTATTTAAATGTAAATAAGTGAGTTTATAAAATAATTGAATCACTATTTATGGATATAATTAATCAAATATATATGTAATATATTTAATATAATTATTAAAATTAATATTATATTTTCATAGACATGATATGTGAAAAAATACAATTTTTTTTAATATTAGAAATATTTATCAAAAAATAAAGTTTTCCCACCGTTTAATTGAAGGAAAATTTTAAATATAGTTTTTGATAATAATATAAATTTTATTTAACAAAATAACCTTGTTCAGAGGAATAAATATATTAAAAATTACTTTTGTGGAATTTCTTATATTTTTTAAAAATTTTATATTTTGATGAATATAAAAAATATAAAAAAATTTAATTGACAACAACTTTTTTATTCAAAATAATTTATGTTGATAAATTATTTTTTTTAATGGATATAAAGTAAAAATATAATATATTTTTTTAAATATAATTTTGGGACTTGGTATTAATTTATCCATGACTTTTGATATAAATACATTTCAATAATTTTCAATGTTTTAACTTTTAAAAAATTTTATTTCATTCCATCAATGAGATAAATATTAAATGTATTACTCTAAAATCTTTGTTTTGAATTTTTATAAATAGATTTTAAATTTGGAATATTATGGTTTAAATTATGTAAATATGTCCTTTCATTGGATATTATGAATATTAACTTTAGTAATAAATTTTATTACCACGGTTAAGGGTAAATTGGGTAATTAAAGGTTAGTATTATATTATTAAAATATAAAAATTACCCTAATACATTACCTAATTTAATTGGATGTGTATATTCTTACCAATATCATCCATGGGTTGACTTTCATACCACTTGGTACCACTAGGTTGATTTTAATACATTTATAATATTACATTCAATAAATAGTCATTTTTGTTACATGATTGTTCTTAAAAAGTAAATTATTTTCAATATGTGGTTTTAAAAGGGATCTCTTCAACTATAAATAGTCTTTAGAATACTAAAATTATAACCTTCAACATGGTAATTTATTAATAATTTTTAGTAAATAAATAATTACCTTACAGACTTATATAATTATGATGAAATGCTTCTGCAAGAAGAAGAAGAATAATTAAAATGATTATAGTTAAAATTATATATACTATTAAACAACTCAATATATATATGTCATTATTTTGATCCAATATTTTCAATAATTTTCCAAGGGTCCAATTAATTAACATTTGGTGTCACATTTTCATGAATAAGACCCTTATAAAATTTTATTTAAAAGGAAGTCAAGTTGTTCTCCTTATAGATTTATAATTAGTATACTATTTTAATATTTTATTTCCAATAGATAAATAAGATAGTGAATTATATATGAAAATATATAAAATTTATATACATCATAGGAATTTATTTATAATTTTTAGACACTAAATAATTTCCATTAATGATGACACCATAGTGAAAGAGAAATTATTTTATTATTTGAAATATCCAATAAATAATACTAAACATATTAAAATAAATATAATTTGACTAAATAAATTAAATTTACGAATTTAAGAAATAAAATATACAAGATAGTGACATATTTTAACTATTTTTTTAATTTTATCATATTGTTCATCTATTTTAAAAACTAAAAATATTGAATACTATCAAAATTGACATAAATAATACTTTAAAATAAAAAATATCGTATTATATGTGTTAAAATTCATAAAAATTTTAAGATCAGAGAAATAACTAGGGTAATGATAAATATTTCATAAATGATGCAATTGTGGTTCTTTTGGAATTTTATTGAAACTATATTAATCTAATTTTATAATAGGAGAAGTAAACAAGGTAAGAGTTGAACTATTTAACTAATGGTTATATAAAAAAATTTATGTTAATTTTGTGTCCTAAACTTCATTATATATAATTGGTTGAGAATATAACGAAACATTCTGATCATAACCTCAAAATAACTTATTTTTGATATATTTTAAAACAAAAATAAATTTATAATAAATTAATAGTTTTGGAATTTTGTAATGTGTCTCTCCCTTATCCTATGAAAGGGAACAAATATTTATATTATATTCACACCACTAAAGCCATTTTTTAGAAAAAATCTACCTAAATATCCTCCAAAATTCCATCAATTCTTCCTAAAGGCCATACTTTTTTCTGAAATCCATCCAAAGGAGACCTTTTATGAGAATCAAACAGAGATACCCGAAGAAGATTAATTGATTTATAAACACTTTTAATGTTATTTTCTTCTCCTATATCCACTTATTATATTGTTTCAGTAACAAAGTAATAACTATAGTATTTTATATATTTTGATAAGTTTTTATGATTTTGGAATAACCATTTTCTTTCTTTAATCCATAATATAGATAACATTGTCACCATGTCTGTGTGTATGGATTAAAGTCTCCACATCATTGTATAAATTGTTATTTGACACTACATTTTTCAGATCAGTATAATTATGAGTATAATGGATATAAAAAATTAATATAAAATTATAATGATTCTTTATAATTAATATATATCCAATTCCATGCCATTTACCCATTAAGGTAAGGATTCCATCGCTCATGTGTACGTATGGCTGACTGTCTCCATGATTCATTGAGATTCATTCTCCACCTTAACCATTCATGAATCAAAACAAAATTAATCTAATGTGTAAATGTAATGTTTATGTACAAAATATCATTTTTATATCAAAAAAACATATATTATGCATATGAATCATGACTTACATGAAAAAAAGATATATAGGAAAATGAAGCAGTGAACACCTGAAACAATGATAATACTGAAATATTATTAACAAATCAATATAAGTGGGTCATATATGATATCATAAATATGGATGTGGTTATGGTATATTTTATAACATTCTTTTACTATTATACTTGAGGTTAACACACCCTCAAATAATTGAAAGATCAAGGTAAGGTTTCATTTTCCAAACTCATTATTTTCTGAGGTTGTTTATATGTTTGTATCTACTAGAACCCATTTATCATCCACATCCATGATTCTTGTATATGTATTTCAAAATATTATAAAAAAATTTAAAAGTTATTTTTACCCATTTTTTACTTTTTATAAAACTTTTTTAAAGGAATCTTCTTGTTATTTATCAAATGAGATACATTATGACCCATTTGAGAAAATAAGGAAAGAATGTTTTTTAACTTATACAACATGCGCATCTATTTTCATCAATTATGATGCCTTAACATTTTTAAGCATACCTTACAATATTACAAGGTTATTTTCTAAATTATTTTTTTTATTTTTTATTTCTGGGCTTTTAAATGATTTCAAATTAAAGAATGATATTTCTATCAACGAACTATAATGATTTTTTCATATTTCTTCATCTATATCAACATCATTTATTGGATTTCAAGAGTAATTATGGTTGATTTAGTATGATATAATCATTCATATTTTATTGATTTTTTTTGAAATATTTTTTACTTTGGATTTTTTATTTTGATACCATTAATGGTTTAGGGTTAAAGTATTAACATCTATTTTGGTGGTTTTCATACAAATGATTATGTCATGTTTCACTCTTTTTATATGAGGAATGTATTGTACATAGTAAGGAATGGATGGAACCCACTATAACCACTATATTCATATGTAGTTCTCATGAGTCAAACTAGTGTCTTGTAATGAGGCCTTGACGGTATGGTTAGTATGGTCTTGGCCTGAGGCCTTGATACTATGGTTATAATGTATGGAATTTTTCATTTCCCTAATATGAGGTTATTTATTTATATTAAATGTGATTATTATACTATTATAATATCTATTTTAATTTTTAAATGAAATTATTCTACTTATTCCTTCCATCTTATGTTCAAGATTATGTTTAGAAGTCTTGTTCTTATGGTTTATACCTTCCCATGAATGATTATTCTTATTTATGAAAGTTTCTACTGTATTGTTTAACCTTAATAAGAATTTATGATAACCTCGTTCTTTTGTTTCATTTTACAAGGATACCAATAAGTGTTTTATAGTTGATATATAGTGTTAAGCTGGGAGAATAATGGTTTTCAAAAAGAATCATCTTTGGAGCATATTATGCTTTGATTTTTAATGTGAGGATCATGTATATAATCTTTTTTTCAAGACTACAAAACAAATCGATCCTTTAGGATTTAATTCCTTATAATCATGAAAATGTATTAAAATTATTAATAGTCTTATGAATTATATGGTAAGGGTGTTACATCCTATGGTAGCACATGAATCATTAGGAGATCACTTGGGAGTAGGAGTCCCAGATGTGATCCCATTTCCTTTATCTTTTTGTATTTCCTTTTTGTTTTATCATTGTGTGACCCAATGTCCCAAGGTGGGGAGGATTTAATGAATCAAACATATCCATGTATTATTATCTTAATACAATATGGTTTATTTTTAGACCAGATGCAGATAGGGTGGGGAATTTCATGGCTCGTTATGCCTAGAATAATTTTTTGATATATACTAAATATATTAATCAAAAATACAATGTCTTCCCAAAAAATATAATAACACCCAAATGAGGGACTATATAAAAACTATGAGGTCAATTTTTAGTTCATAATCTATGTTCTACCCTTGTTGTGACATAAAATTCTTTAGTGTAGGCCATTTTTAAAATGTTTTTGGAGGCATAAAAATATGAAAATTTATTATTTAAAAAATTTATTTTATATTTATTCGATGCAGAGACAGGTTATCCTATAAGTATATAGTTATAAGTATTTATTCAAACCTAGAAACTCAATATTTTTAAGTTTTAGATGTCCTCTAGAGAGTGTTCTTGTTGAACGATGATAGATCGGGACTAGATCATTGATTGTTTCCCCAACATAATATGTAGATATCATTAATGATGGAAATGTAGAACCATTATTCATGAATGATCGATCCAAACTCCTAGTTGGATGTTTGATTATGTCTTTTTCTTCCTTTTCATTATCCCAGATAAACATTAAAAAAATCATGAGTGAAAATTATAATTTTGTCGTTGGATGATTAAATTTAATGGAATTATTAGTTGTTAGTTTTAATTTATACCTCTTCATTGGTATTCTTCTATAGAAATTTATTGAGTCCAAACAAAAAAAGACTTACGTTTATTCCTCACTTTTCATGGATTATGGATTTGTCCTCTGTTTCTTCATTCAATTTTAATTTGTATTTTCTTTGTCCAATGGTTTGACAATTGCCTAGTATTTGATCAATGTGAACCCGTTATTTTGTTCAACGGGTCAATACCATGAGTATGGATTATAATGGGTGTTGGGACTGGAGGATTGGTAATAATAGTGGAAGAATCGTGTTGGAACATGACGGCATTGATGAGAAACATTTTTTCCGAGAAATGCATGGTGTAGCTATTGATGGATTGAGTTGATAGTGTTTACAGTATATCAAAGACTTGAATCCCAATAGTGATGACAGTAATGTCCATTTAACCTTAGACCTAGAAGTTCTAGCATGATTGGAGGCTTCATCAGTGTGACAAACAACATAGGGGAAGAACCAGGGGTTCTAGGAAACCCAGGGTTACACGGCATGTAACTCGGTGAGTAATGATGTGTGGGAACCCCATATGTGTTGATAGTTTTTTTTGAGAAAATTAACACCCATCATATGGAATGGTAATAATACATGTGAACCCTCTATGATGGAATGGATTATATCAATGAGGTTACATGGACACAAGTTGGAGTACATGGCCAGTGGTACACTATGTACTCAGACACTGACACGACCACCCAGAAATTAGATGGTAGATAGGAATTCAAAGTAAATAGACATGGATAGGCATCAAGGTAAGGGTGTATTGTGTCTCTACATATCATGTACTTATTATAAATTTTATGTATTTGGATTCTTATATTCAATGTGAGTATTTACGACATGGGAGGAACATTGGGATAACTGGACCCATTATATACCATTATTTCATGTTGTTTACCCCCTTCATGTGTGTTTATTCCCCTTCATTCCTTTATTTTGGACCATTATTTCTGGAGTTTATACCCTTGGTCCACTCCCATGAGGCTATAGTATAATATAACATCCACACCATACGATTTTTATTTCCTCTATAGGATGAGTCTCAGATATAATTTTTGGCATCCCTTCATGAGATTGGATTTAGATACTCAATCATATTTATAGCCTATATGGGGTTCATGGAATCAGCTTGCCCTCCTTGAGAAAGAAATTATTCCTCCATCCAAGAATTCTATATTAGTAGTGTTTTTGGTATCATTAGAATTTTGTCTATTGCATAGTAGGTTGATCCATATTGGGTTTGTACTTTCCCTCAATGGTTCTGGGCATGAAACCCTATCTAATTATTATGTGTTTCTAAGAACAGTGATGTTTTATGGGTTTTGACCATTGATCTACACCTCTCCGATGAGTGTCTCCGGTAATATAATAGCTCACGGAGTGGAATCTTCTGGAATGAGTATGACAATAATCAGAATCCTATGGCTACCAGTTGGTCATGACCTCATGGTGGTGTGGTGTGTTTCCTATGTATATCTGAGTGATTCTATTATACCTTTAATATAATATCTTTTATTGAGATGACTATACTTGTTGTTTCATGTTTTGAGTATTATAGTTTTTCTACTTTTTATTGTTATACTCACCCATGAATGGAATTTTTCTCCATGTGTTATGTTTTATGAAAACAATTGATCCTTTTGAAGGTTTCCTAGGATCACATGAATAAAATAGAGCATATCTTCAATTTAATCTGTGAAGTTTTATCTTGGATCATTCATTTGACATTTCTCATTTCCTATGGAGTATGTTAGAATCCTTACATTTTTTCCTTGGTCTTGTATTTGGACCTTTTTCACTTTTTATACTTAATTGTAAAACTCTATTCTGGGATCATAAATGTATGAATGGATTGATTTAGTTGTTTCAAGATTCATCATTTTATGGTCTTAGGGATTTTTGCATCTATATAGCTGCTTTAAGAAAATGCCCCCCTTTTCTTGGATATTCCTACATGATTCTAGTTGCTATCCCCTATCCTATTGGTGGATTGATTGGGACAGTCACGAGTCAGACCCTGATGGGTCAGGTTGTGACATATACATTTCTATTTAAATTAGTGTTAATTTGTATAATATTTGATCCCATTTAATTTCATCTAAAATTCTCATTTAATGCTACCATTGTTACGTAATTCGTTGATATAACCCATCTAGTCTAATTTGGGTTTCAAATATCACTATTAAGGAATTTATTTCATTATTTTCATTAAAAATGACATTCTTTGATTCAGTGGAAACAAGAACTTTTCATATTAGTGGAATTACCAACATTGGGAATCAACCTTGAAAAGTGACTTTATAAGTTGAACATATCACCAAAAAGATGGAACACATTTATTAAATGAGTTTCCACATCAATCAACCATAAGAATCTAAGGATCTACTACACAAAAAATGGATCAAAATGATAAATAGAATACCTAGAGAATGTGGGCATTATTCCATAGTGTTTTCAAATTCATATGACTTTTTTTATTGTCCCACCCACTCCCCCTCCTCATGTTCCACTTGAGCCATCCTTGGTTTCTATTTTCCTTGAGACAATCATCTATTATCCCTCAGTGGTACTTTCTTTTCAAGGGCCTATCATAGATATGGGATAGGGTCCTTCAATTAAGGTGGTGTTTCTCCTCCCTCCTCCTGTGAAAATCAATAATTTCCTCTAGATCCTAGACATATTAGTGGGTGATCCTCGATCCGGTTTGGTTGATTGATGTACTGTGATCGACTTCCATCTGTCATCCTACAAAAAATAGTATGGTTTTATCAAGTAGATCTTCATTGCACATTTTATAGTGGATTATCCTCATCTATCCCTCTTTCAAAACTTTGTATCTTTATGGGGATTGTAAATTCCTGACAGAGATTTTGATCTCATTCAAAAATATTTATTCAATGTCACTTAATACAGGGATAGTTTTGTGTTGTCTTTTTCTCAAAGTGTTTGAGTGACTGGGAGATGTTACTTTCACCACTTCACTGTGGTCATGACTCCCCATTAGTATGGATAAGGATTGCCCTTCCTTGTATTCTTCCACCATTCCACAACATCGGTTTCCTCCTTGAAATTGGTGACTTTTTTGGATCCCTCCTATGTGTGGATGTAATAAAACATACCATTTAGGAAGCCTCGTGAGCACTGATTTTTGTCAAGATGGATATCACCCAACCACAATTGTCTCATATTATTCTTTGACCAAGATATTTGATTTTTTTATTATAAAAGGTGATTTATGCATCACCTACTCTCTTCTTCTCATCTTATCACCTCCAAGGCCACTCTCCAATTGTCTATATAAAACTATGCTCTGCTTCTCTTTAGTCTCATTAGCCGGACCCTGTTGATCCTGATTCATCCTCCCCTAGGATTTTTTGGTCATTTCACTCTTTATCCAAGTTCCTCAGTAGTTCCCCTAATTATTGTTTGTGATCCCTCTACCTATGCCACTATGTATTCTCTTGCACTTGAAAATAGTTATTCTCTGCACCAGATAAGCCTTTAGTGTCAGATTGTCAATCGGGTACTATTATTCCTCTAGATACTATTGATGTGGTCTCATTACTATCCACCTCTTTTACTCCTCTTCTTCAATCATTACACAATCCAGACTCTTCTTCTTCTTTGATCACTCCTTGTTTGGATCTAGTACCCTTTATGGCGCGGTCACCTACAATCTTGGAGGATGGTTTGTTACCACCCCCTTCCACCTCATGTAAGTACCCCTCCAACCAAATGAAGCTCGGGATTCATCACACTCCATATTCAGCTATTTCATCTCACTATGAATGTTTTACTTGCTTTTTACCTCCTCTTCCTATTAATAACCATTACATTGTATTTTTTCATGCTCAAGAAGATACTAATTTCTCAAATCCACCCTCTTATACTATTTCCAATGGATCTTGCACAATGTAGCAGTCTAAAAGCAATATAGATCAACCCTCTTCCTACTATAAAGTCTAAATTTCATTTTTTTCCAAAACTAGACATTACAGGGATTAAATGATCTAACTTATCATATAGAATGCTCATAGAATGGGCATGTGGAAAAAATGGATTTTTTATCATTGGAAAGAAAACATCTCAAATTAATTGTATTTATTATTCTTGAACCTAAAAAATCCCCTTCTAAATAAGTAGTATTTTCTCATAAAATTAGTAAGAACAATTTAATGCATGTATATTTGGAAAGTCATCAGGTGTGGATTTTATGGAACTATGATATTACTAAAGAGAGGATAAACATATCATCCCACTTCATTTCTACTGAGGTCAGCCTTGACCATTTTAGTTATTTCATTACATTCATTTATTCCAAATATGATGTGTCTGACAATGAGAATTTGTTGTGTAACATTTAGTACTTCAATCCATGGGACTCTACAAGGTTTGTGGGAGGTGAATTCAACAAAATCATAGAAATTTCTTAAAATAAATTCATATGGATACATTTCTGAATTGATAAGAATGAGTTAACCACATTCTCAACAAGAAAGGGACTCTTAGATATGGGTTTTACATGTTATAATGTTACTTCGTGAAGCGATCATAATGGAAGATGGTACATTTGGTATGGGCTTGAACACTACCTTTCCAACCTATAATATGCCTTAGTGATTTTGAGAGAAAGGGTTACCCAATAGTTTCGAGCCTTATAAGAAAACACTCTTCTACTTATTATTCATGTTCTCTACCATGATGGAAAAAATATGTGCTTTTACCACAGTATATTGGCCATTTACCACAATTACCTTGACATCATGAGCTTTTCATCGAATAAACCCAGTCTAGGAAGCTCCTCAGTTGGGTTTCATAACATCCTCAGGTGATAGAAGGGTGATCTTCAAGACTCAATGAGATTCGATTATTCCGGGAAAATTTGGTTTGATCCCAAATAAACTGAGATTGGGATAATGGATGTTACCCTTGGGGAAAATTGAAATGATGATGTGTCTGGTGAGAATGCTTACAAAAAAAGGCTGCTTGAGAAAATCCTTATTGAATAAGAAAGAGTTGATCTAGAAAAATCAAAATATGCATAGCTAAGATAAGGTAACATAAACACAACATATTTCTAATAATTCCTAAAGGAAAGAATACAGGGAGACTATCCAATCATTCCTAGGAATAACAGATCACATAATCAAGATCTTTTGTGTTGTGAATTATAAAGATTCATTTTTTTATATCTCTTCTTTTTTATCCAAAACCTTTCATATAGGATGGTTACCCCGGCGGTTATTCTGGAATTTTGGATTCTATTAAAAATATTGTGTAAGGCTCAATTAATCAACTCTTTGAGAATGTTCTGGATGAAATTGGGATTTTGGGGTTATTATTTCTCACAACCAAGACAATTCTCTGGGGTATTATGGATTTCATGGATCATTTTATATGGCTTCTTAGGATATATTTAAGAGGTATCTGGTTGATAAAATCCAGGATTTCTTCTGTGGTGGTGGTATTCCATATGTGGCTTGCCTAAACAATCTTATTCCCAGTCATAAGGTGAAGATATATCCACTCTAAATCACTATAGGCTAATCAGTATGTGTAACTTCCCCTATAAAATCTGTTCTGGTGTTTTAAATATGAGGTCATTGGTACACGTTCATGGTTGGATCTCTGAATCGGTGCATTGTATTTTCAAATTAAGATCCTCCTATTCTGTGATAGGTATCTCTCATTAAATGATATCATACATCGGATAAAAAAGGCTCTTGTAAAAAAATATCCATCAAAATAAATATGAATATTGAAGATGAAATTTTAGAAAGGAAACTTATCACTATAGATATTTCTAGAATGGGATTCTTCATTGGGTTTATTGATTTTTTCTTCTAGTGTTATAGCTCGTCCTGGCTGGTGATATCGGTAATGGGAATAAATTGGGGATTCTTTATGTTTTTTTGGTGTTAGAGAAAAATGGACCCCTTTTCTCGATGTTTATTCATCATGGATCATGATTCTATTTATAGATCCCTCAAAAGAATTATTTTTTGTGTATTCATTTATACTTTTCAGTGTTGTTTTAATTTTATTGGTTTCTCTTATATCCTCTTTGAGAATGATATGATACTTTTCATTAATGGAAATAAAATAACCATAAGACGGTTTAATAATATAATGGAGGATTAATGAAAATGGTTCGATCATCACATCAAATAATTAATAAGAAGAATTTTAATTTTAAAATAATTATTGATCCATATGGGAATGAAATTTAGGACTTATTTGGTATTCATCAACGGAAATTCCCCATGGGGGTCCATGGTCCCTTGAACTCCCCTTATATGCTTCTAATTCTCTATTTTGATGGGTTGGTTGATAGGATCACTGGTAGAATTAATGATTGTAAAATTATGTTCATGACATTCTGTGTGTAGACCACCCTTTTCCAATCCATCCTAATATCCATTCATGGGAACATAGTTTTTATTTCAACATCCATACCATATTTTTTAGGATTATTGAGAAGGTGTTGTTGTCCTTTATCAGGGACGTGCATGGTGAAGGTAGATGTCAGTGGGCCTCTTGGGAAAGACTGGAAATACCAATTGAGGATAGAGGTATCAATCTTATAGGTGTGGTGGATTTTATACACATCCTACAAGTAATGTTAGTTTGGGATGTCTAAAGGGTATTTCTCATTCAGAAGAACTTATTATCAGTAATTATGGGAGGGAACATGAAAATATAAAGGGGAGACAAACATGATTTTGTAAAATGATGAGAAAGAATATTCATGCGTTACAAAGACACTGTGTGTGGATTGTGGTTTGCAAGGAGATCAAATTTTTCAGCTGTAATTGGGTGAGAAAAACTCTTCGTTTTCCCAGATTCTCTTCATCTAATATCTCTTTTTCTCAATCTAGTAAATATCCATCTTTCATTAGGGATATTTTGAATCCTCGAAAACTTGATATTATTCACAACATTGATGTCCCCACACCTTAATAGGCATGTCTATACAATAGCCACCACTATTCTATTCTCCTCCAAATACTATCACAATATCCACTATAGTAATAGTGTCCATGAAGAAAGGTAGGGATCCATCTGGTTCAAGGAGATTTTGGGTAAAATTTTATTTCCATATTTAAAAGATTAGTAACTATGATAACATGATAAATGGAGAGACCAAGAGGAAGGTTATCCATATTACATCTAGATGATAGTGTTATTGGATCCATTTGGAAGAAATTATGAATCATATCATCTTTGAATATGAATGGGAAGGTGATGTGTGGAGTAATATTACTGTTTCCACAAACATTGATACATTTTTCTTCTCCATTAGTGTATTTTTCTAGTCATGGATCAAGGGGTTGGGAAATAACAATCAAGAACATAAGGCAAGGATTTCCCAATTATAATAGGTTTCATGGAAGATCAATAACATATTGAACTATTCATGTTTGGTTAGTACACATTGTTCAATATCGGTCATATGGGTTCGGTATCATCTCCTCCTAGTGGATTGAGATCATCTTGTTAAATTGTTGGATGTATTCATCTCTTTTCAAGTGTAATTTGGTGGTGGACAGGTCGAATCAATATCCTATAGTGCTCTAACCTAGTCCCACTAGGTTCGTTGTAATCCTATTACTTATGGACTTATGATAAATGTTTATGGATCCTGCTTTAATGTTACCATTTAAGGTGGAGGCATTTATCATGAGTTTAAGGGTTTGGTGGTGGTGGTATTTAGAAGCTTTTGCAGTTTTGGTGGAATCTCTCTCATTGTGGAGGATAATTCCTTTCATAACATGTTGTATCTTTTTTGTTCCCTCTACATTACCTTGACAAAAATATAAATAGACTCATCCATCATCATTAATTAAATTCTTTGTAAGGAAATCAACCCAAGCCCATTATATATCTGATCTAAAAATGAAAATAAATCAGAAGGAATGTTCTATTATATCATACTTGGAGTGAGGGTAATAATGTAGTGGTATTAATTGTATGTAGAGGGAACTAGTGGAATCATATTATGACTTTACTACATTGGTTTCTCTTCTCATCGATTGTGTTAATCACATTCAATATCTTTCTCTTGTCTTGAATTAATTTAGAACCCCATTTATTTTTAATGTGTCTATTTTTTGTAATTAATGATCAAAGGGATCATATGCATGATTTTAGATCAATCACATGATGAAATTTAAGAACTAACCCCATGAAAGTAATTATTTAATTAAAGACAAAATATGTGTTGGACAAATGTATCGACTATGTTAAGGAAAGACTAAACAAATTCCAAACCAAGAAACCACAAAAACAATCCTATGTATTCACAATCATTCAAGTGAACACACAAAACAAACATTAAAAATAAAAGGGGACAAGGGTATAGGCACCCTCATAACACATATAAGACTCAAAAAACCAAAATTTGAATTGTAAATTTAGGACATTAATTATATACTTTTCAAAAAAAATATTATCCTCAAAACTGTAAATTATTAACTAGGTGAATATAGTGTTTTCGGAATAGAAGCTTCATGATATACCTCTCTAGGATATCACTATATCAAGAACACAGCTACCCCGCTTGAAGAACAAAGTCATTAACAATTTAATACCCTTAATCAGCCTCAAAATACACTCTCATCTATGATACCTATCAATAATCAGTGAGGCCACAAACAACCATCATAATGAAGAAGATAAATGATCCCATGAAATAGTATAAGTTCAAAAACATTGTATCAATATAAGGTGAAAAATCATCCCAATAAGGAAGATAAACCATCAAATAACATGGGATACTGAGGATTATCTATGACTCCCACTTTTATGTTATCTCTTCCGAGCCACCATACGCCATGGGACATGGATGAAATGAATATAATTCTCACACAATACCTTCTCTCGAGGGTCTTGAACCTCAATAGGTCATTCCTTAGATGTCCCACAATCGTCAACATCCATCCCACCCATGTAGATTAAATGGGAATCATCATAAGGATAATGGAAAAAAATGATACATGGAAGAAGTCTTGAATCTGATTTATCTTTGTATGTATTATTAAATGATATTCTATAGTTTTAATGTAGGCCAACACCTTGAAAGGGGCAACGAACATAGTAGAAAGTGTACCACCATGATTGAACACTCACTATCCGTGATGAATGAATATCTTTAAGAACATGTGATTTCTAAATTACAAATATTGTGGCATCCTCAATTGATCATCAAAGAACATAAAATGGTCATGACCCGCATTAATTTTCTCATGTATCATCTACAATGTTTTTGTCATATTTTGTACATATACCATTCCATGAATAGTTATATATCTGACCTCAATCCTTCTCAAAGGTGATCGGTGAGGTCATCCATATAGTATATCAAACTTTTCAATAACAATTGTAGAATAAAAACTATATTTATAATTAAACACCATCAAGGAAATATACTTCACCCACAAACCTCAAAAAAATTTAATGAATATGTGACACATGTCTCCTAATGTTTAGATAGTCCACTTTGTCTGGCCATCGAACTATTGATACAAATTAGTTCTAAAAAAATAACTTTGTTCCAAAATAATTTTGGATACCTCAACAAGTTATAGATATTAACTGAGGATTATTATTATAAATTATCATTTTGGATCCGAATGAATCCCCAATACCTCCTTTAGATATCACCTAAAAAAACCTCGAATAATATTGACTCCTTTATCTCTAATAGTGGAGCTGGCTTCGTCAAGCTATCTATGATCATGTATATATTATAATTTCCATGTTAATATCTAGTAAAAATAGTGATGAATCATATATATATATCCTCCCACTTAGATTGGGTAACATCATGTAGTTTATGAAACCACTAAAAACATTATACTCAGTCTTCACCCTCTAGAAAACTAGATATGGATAGAAATACTCTACAACTGAGAACCTCATACCGGACCTCCAAAACTATCCTCTAAGATAATGTTTCTTCTTTTACTCATCAAGGTGTTCCATAAAAGGAGAACTATAAAACCCATGGAGTAACAATTCGCACATATTTTAAGTAATGAAATGATTTCCTTTAAACAATGTGTAATGTTTTATATCCTTTATCATTATTCAAGAGTGTGTTTGAAAACAACCTGATCATGCCAAACCTCAGCCTTAAGTTCCCCATACAGGGACTCCTCCACATTTTTCACTAAGGATAATTTTGCAAACATTTGATAAAAGTAGTATCCTCAATCAAATAGTTAAATTTTAAAGCGAATCATAGAACAATATTTAATCACAATCCAAGAGTCTCTAGACTCGTACAATTCTCCACCATGAAACTTACATCGTGAGGTATATTCCACAATATTTAATTTATCATTTGTAAAATAAAATTTTTAAATAATAATCCTATAAAAACTATATCATAACTATTACCACAACTCCATGTCATACTTCGAGAATAAAAACATCAGACTCTTCTAATTTTTGATGACCCAAAAGAATTTACAAATGAGATAGTGTCACTAAAACATCATCAATAACAGCACTGAAAAATATAGGAATAATGGGTATAACAGTTACATTCATTATTTCATAACTTCTAATAACCACAACAGATAAACTCCCATTGATTCATCAGTATATATCACAATACAATAAATGAAGCATTATAACAAATCTCTAAGGTATTTCCCTCCTATATAAGATGAATAATAGTAGAACTGAATATATTCTCTTAAAAATAATCTAAAGAAGCCTAGATATGGTCATTTCACATGAATTTATGACCCTTTAGAGTCAGAGTCTTCATAGGAGTCACCATCTAGGATAGTTCAGGTAGAGTCCTCCTATAACAAATAGTAGTACTAATTAAACTATGAACATTTGTAATGTTATTGGAGGATAGCCTAGAAATCGTTGTATCAATATTTGATGGATCTAAATATACTCCACACCAAGATAAAACATTCCCCAAAAAACCTAACTTGAACAAAGTAATCTCTTGTATAGCTTCATGAACATGTTACTAGGCCGAAGAACTCCCAACACATCTCACAAACGATTTCCATCCTACCACTCTAATAGAGATAACATAAGTAATTTATTGATAAATTACACCATTAAAAGGAATAGGAACTCATAGAAAACTATAGTAACCAATCCCACGATCATTTTTAGAGTGTTTGTAACTATTATTAGTTTCAAAAATAACTCATAATGCACATAAGGACTTCTAAAATAAGTCTATTGAATATCTGAATCTTTTAATCACATATGACTATATCTAGAAAAAATAAATCTTAGAGAAATTGAAATATTCCATAAAATAATTCAATAAATAATTAATCAATGGGAAATTTTAGTGGTCTATCACAGAAAAATAATTCACATTTTGATAATAAAAACACAAATAAAAAACATACACCATCCTTCTTCACAAACATGACTTGGGTCAAGATGGTGTCTCACTTTAAAGACTTATTAGAGGGTGTTCCAGACACACAGGTATCCTCTATCTCTTGGAACCTTCTTAGGTATAATTCGTCTAGCAGGCTCAAATTTCTTTTCAATTTTTCTAAAACTTCTCTTTATTCTTGAACTGGGTGGTTTCTCACTTTTACCTTAAAAGTGTTTTTGAAAATAAAAAAGATACTTTGGCGATAATTCCAGATGATACCCCCACAAAACACAATATCATCAGAGAAATCAATGAAGATAGAGATATAATATGAATCTCTAAAATTTTATGGACTTTATCACCCACAAAAATTTCTTACTCTCAATTATCATTATTGAATATGTGACACCTATTGAATAAATTAATGATATCTTACACTGAACATGGATAATCTATATTGATGATGTTTTTTATGGTTTTAACATTAACTATTTAAAATCTTTATAAGAGTAGTGTTCCCAATAACTAATTCATAGTCTTAGTACACATGAAAAATTATAGCACCTCACATGATGTTTGAATCACCTAGATATAGAAAATAAATGGCACAAATCTAACTACGCCTATATCCACAACCACTCTATACCTAATGGTAACCACCTCCATTTATATACACAACATTGATACCAATATAGCATCATTAGAAACTGCTATAATAGTTGAGGCTTAAACGGTCCAATAGCTTCATAAGTACTATTGGGGAAGGTCAGAAACCCTGTAGTTTTATGGTCATAACCACTTTAGTGAATGAATAATTCCAGACCCACTATAGGAGTTCCAAGAACTCCAACACCCAGATGGATTAGTTTACTAAGGGTGTAACCTTCTCTCAACCAACTGAAATAACATCTAACTTATAAGCTAGGTATAATTCATAGATATGCACCATAGAAAATCTTAAAGACACCCATATCATAATGATATGTTCCTTGAAAACATTCTCTAAATGACCTTTTCATTCATCAGAACCTCGGGAAATGAAATCAACATAAATAAGAGGATATGATGGTAGATATTTGGATATAAAGCCTCTTATAAATGTAACACCCAAGCATCATCATCTAGAAAAATATCTAAATAAAAATTTCAGATATTATTATACCAGATAATGAACTCTTACGCACTATAAACCTCGCATAGAATGGTGGGAATGTATTTCTAAATGTTCTTATTAGTATTCGATGATAGAAAATCAGTCTAAAACTAGTCTCAAAACTTCTCCCATATAACATCAGACTCACCACACTCTCCAAGGAACAAATACCACCACTACCTTGCTGACCGACATACCATAGTTAAAAAATAGACCTAGTGGTAATTATGATATTTAATTAAACTACATAATATCACCACATCCTCTAGCCAACCCTTCTTCTCTAAATATAAAACTAACCCCTCACACTTCTGTATACTCTAGCACTGGAACTCTCAAAGTCTCAAATTCATGTGTTATTGGCTTTGACCACCACACTATGTTGATCTTCAAAAATATCCTACAAAACACAATTGACATGAACTTGGTGGGGACACTAACCTAAATATATAAAAATAAAATAGAAAATGGTAGGAACTCCAAATCCAAGGGAATATATCATTTTAAGATGAGTTATTTTTTCATCTTAACAGGATTACCGATTTTTAAGCTAATTCTAACATGTTCCCAGACAAATATGTTCTTTAATTCCTGGATAGGTCTTTACCCCACATGTAGCATCACATATCTTAGTATGTTTAGAAAACTTTACATCCCTTATATTAGATCATGAATCGATCTCAATTAGCATATTCTATCTGGTCTCCATTGAATACAACACATAATAATCCAATATGATATTTTTTCCCTACCATTTGATGTATCCTCATAAGTACCTAACATTAAACTATCTCAAATCTCTCAATCACGAGATTTGATATAAATCTATCATAAAATACTCCATTAAAATTTACCGTTAATAGGATAGTGGTGAAGAAAGTGAGATAATGACCCCCTAATCCTACCTCAAGCATGACACATGTTTCAAACAATCATTGAGGGTATATAAATCATAACGATTGAAGGAATTACCCTTAATATTCTCTTAAGTAGTAAAATATAAATGATAAAACAAAAATTACAACAATAATGAGTGATTAGTCATCCCGATACATAATTGGATTTCATGAAAAAAGTTGAAACAACGAAAATGTATTAAAATAAATCCTTCATATAAACCATAAATGTCCAACAACTCTAAACAACCTCAAGAATATAATGGCCTTCTCGATAAATAACCATATACCATGAAATTTATAATAGTTTATATATTTATATATATAGGTATAGGTATATTATAACATGCATAATTCGTAAGATTCCCCCATGAACATAAAAAAAATATGAGCAATTAATTCAAAAGCCTAGGGAATAAATAAATGAAACTAACTCACCACTAGAATCGGTAGAACAATTTTCCTATCCTCACCATAGATAACCCACCAAGTGATGCATAAAAGTAAATAATTATATATCAAAATCATTTGTATAAATGATGGTACTCTCCTTCCACTTTTCCATTAGTTTTTCACTCTCACACATTAATGGCTCATGTCCTTTTCTCGTTTGTTCCATAATATATCCTAAATCTCATGTAATTGTATAGTAGCTATACTATATCCTATCCAACCTGACACCTCATAATCTTCATCACCAGTATTAACCAAATATATTCCTATAATCCACTAAAACCTTCTTAAATTCATTATACATCATGAAATAATAACACATGAATGTATACCCATGGGAAGTTGTAGATACCGTGCTCAGTTGCAATTATGTACTACACATAAATCCATTATTACTCCTAAATAAATGAATAGTAAAATGAATATCTAGCATATACTATATAAGATTGAACCATATATCATATTCTATTATAGTCTATGATATACCTTCACATAACCTATGGGAAAAGGGATAGAATGTGAGAGGGGTGAAGTTAGTAATTCTTTCCCCCTCCATCTGGGATATTGAAGAAATAAACCCTTCCCCCAAACATCAGCTTCCAGTTTCCCTACTATTATAGGTGGTAAAAAAATATGAAATCATAAAATTGATCATATATCACACACAACCACATGAAATGAAACAGTGTTGAAATAGACTCATCTAGAGATATCACATTACAAGACACCATTTTGACATTGTTGTGGACTAGATCTCAACAATAACATAAGTTTCAGGGTTCTATGTAGATAAATTAATTTGAAAATAAATATTATTATTCCATTTTCATTTCAATGAATAATTAATTATTCCTTTAATATATGTGATTAAAAATTATAATTATCTGAATAATATTTTCTAGTTTTTAATCATCATTTATAATCCCTATGAATTGTCACAATTAATTTCGTAATTCTGTTATCATTTTATATTTTATTTACGAACTTTATGAATTTATCCTATTCTATTACAACTAAGATGTGATCATTATGCATATAGTAAAACAGCATCAGGATATTGGAAAAAATAATAAAGGATAATTCATCAAATACCCATGAATCACACGTCAATAAAGATTATATATCGATGAGAAATCCCCACCATAAAATCATCATGTCCACCTAGTGTCATTCTAACACCATTATACATGGTATAATTCATAATGTAATATTCAATGTATATACATTCAAATATCAACATAGAGATGTTATTCAAATAAAATAACCTACTCAAAATATTAACAATATTTGATGAAATCATGCTATTATTATAATCATCTCAAGATTCTTCACTGTGGTTATGTTATCATAACCCCCAATATAAGTAAACTAAAAGTCAAAAAAATTAAACCCTACTCTTATACCCACTATTGTGGCCTAGGATTTCCATGAAATATTTTTACAACATTTCCATAAGCTATAGTTTACATCTAAAAAATAATCAAATAATAAAAATAAGGAATGATTTAGTGTCCTTGAGGAATAGCTACTGAATCATCTTATTTTACAGGCCTTCTTAAAATTTATCCATAATTGTGCCACACTAGACACTTTCCTACAATTCACATTCATTATAATCATTTTCATTAATTAGGAGAATGAAATTATAATGACGTGGTTACCACTATTGTTTTATAAGGGTTAATATAATTGATAATAATAAAATATCATAACGGAGCACAAGATTATCATATGGGTATAATAAAGATACTTATGAAAATCTGTACAAAAAATAATATGATCATAAATCATGGAATATGACATTACATAATATATTGAATGAATGAAAGAGTGTGGAAACATGATTCAATAAACATGATATATTAGATCTTAAAATATTCATTATAATAAGAATAAAACAATGAAAAAGATTACAACATTCACTCAAAAATTATTATAGGTGACATTACTTTCATTAGCCACACTATTTGTTCGCACCAATTAGATCAAGTAAAATATACTCATGAATACTTATATCATGATATTCCAACTATAAACTAATGAATTGTTGGTGATATTGGATACCACCTACCATCAGCCTTAATTATCAGTGCCCCTAGAAAACATTCACTTATGAAATCATAAAGAACCCATGGAAATAAAATAGTTTTTATTCAAATCATTATTGATATAAAGGTAGTGTTAAATCATTACTCAAAAAGTGAAGGACATTACATAAGTCATCTAGAGAAATAAGGGGCATGGATACATTAGAGGAATATACTTGGCAAAGAATAATTTATGTCAAAGAAGTTTTATTTAGATGAGTAAAAAATTATTTGAATTATACATAATAAAATTCATACCTGAAAAAGAACAGATCATAAATCCAAGCATATAGCCCTATATAACATTAAAAATTAATTAAATTATTTTGGAAATATTTTTCAATAAAAATAATCCATGAGTGATTAAGACATTCATGAGAAAAATAAGAAAACTATAAAAAATATTAATATTTTTATAAAAATTTGTATAGGGAACATTACTTTTATAAGCAACACCCTTAGTTCCCATCTTACAAGACAATAAAATGTAACCACAAATACATATCTCATGATATATAAATGTAAAACAAATTAATTTTAGGGATATATTGGTTCCCACACATCATAATCCATACATATGAATGTCACATTATGTTAATTACTTTTCACATCATAGAGAACCTATATGAATAAAATGTGCATCATTAAACACATCATAAATAACCCATGGAATGAAAATGGGTTACATATGTATTGCCATATAGAAATCATTTATAGTACAATTAATAACCAAACCATGGAAAAAATATGGAAAATACATGAGTATGAAATTAAATATTGTGAAATTATAGGTATATTCCATTAAATCATGATAATGAATCATGTGTAATCTGCACCATATAAATAAAGGGTATACAATTAAGTCAATTTTGTCTTCAAATCAATCATTGTGCGAAGTATAGTTGAAAACACATAAATAAAATAAATAAAAATTAGGTATTCATATAAGAAATATATCAACCTAAGATTTTATGATACATTCCTTTTTAAAAAAATAATTATATTAATATATTTTAATACACATAATCCCAATTTTAAATGAACTGTAATATAGTAAACTGTTATAACATATCAATTAAAATTTTGGGTATTCATAAAAATAAATACATTTTAAAGAATTTAAATTTCAAAACATTATAAAATTAATTTTTTGGTAATTAATTAATTATAAATGAAAATAAAAAACATTTTTCACTATTAGATTTAATTCTGAAGAACAATTTTTATGTGGGAAAGGTGTTTTTATTTTAATAAATTAAATTATTCTCTATTTATAAATCATTTTAATGATATATATATTATTTATTCAATGAAATTATTTAAAAATAATCTAATTTATTTCTAGGTTTTACATAAGTATATATCTCCATATTTTTTCATAATAATATTTTTTCCTAAAAAACAATTTTCATCTCATTTTGAGCTCTTATTTTAAAAATAATTTCTTCTAGATATTGAAATAAAATCATGAAAAATTGTATTAAATATTTAAAAATATAATTATTTTTTAATAGAACTATTTTATTAATGGTCAATATGAATAGTAACCATATTAAATTTATGTCCCTGTGTTTAGTGTAAAACTAGGAAAATAAGTTTAAAACTTGGAGATAATGCCATATAAATTATCTAACACTTGAATTTATCATGGTGGATGAGTGAGTCTGGCCATGTAAATAAAATCCTCAAAAATATGGCCAAATTGTCAAATATTTATTTGAATATAACCTTTATATTAATTTAAAAAAGAATAAATAGAAAATTTCAATATCATAACATTAATATCTCTAAAATTAATATAATAAAAAGAGAATATATTAAGTAATAAAGGTTTATTTAAAAGCTAAATTATAATTCATTATCATATAAAATATTTATAATTTTTTAATTTTTTAATTAACTAAAATTTTTTATGCAATTCTCATAAAGTATTTCTTTAGGTATTAAAAAAATAAAATTAAGAATTCTAAAAATATTACAAGAAATATATTTTGAGTTATTTATTGTATACTGTGAATTTAAAAAAATGAAAATAACATATTATCATTGTGTAAATGGAACATATTTTAATTAATTATTCTTCCATATGGAATTTGAGTTAAATTAATTTAATAGTAAACATTAATGATATTTTACTTTAAAATATATTTAATAAAATGATTTAAAATTGAGAAAAAAATATTTTAATCCATGTGAAATTATTATTGTTTCAAATATATAACGTGGTACATTTATAAGTCATTTTTACATTTATTTGAACATTCATAACCCTTTTTATCGAAAATGTAGTTATTTGGGTTAAGGTCAAAAATAATTAATGAATGGGATAGTCAAGAAGATAAGGTTTAAAATGACACTAAAACCTATAAAATATCATTTAATGTTGTTATCTATACCCAAAAATATTTTTATTATACTTAATTTCCATATTAAGTAATTTTATAAAGAATGAACTTATTATATTTTAATCATTAAAAAAATTCATGTATTCCCTCTCCCTCCCTTATAAAATGATACTCCTCTATTCTCTTACTTACACGATTATGAGACATATATCTGGAAAAAAACTATCAAAATATATTATAAGCTTATATATACATTTTTTTGCGGTGATATTATCCCAAAAGACTAAACATCTGGTCTTTAAGATGATCACTAACAAAGTTCTTTTAAATAATTGGTAATCGCCTTAAACGATAACATTCTTTTTTTCTTCTTCTTATTTTACCACCTATAAATATATGGTATTTTTTATATAATATATTTCTATAATAAATATTCTGAATTTTATAATTATTATAAACCCACATTTATAAACCCTCTTTTCCATCAAATGGGAAGTGAAAGTATTGATCATGCGTATATACGGATTACCATCTCCATATAGCAAAATATTTCATTTTCCATCACCATAATTATTGGATGGTTACTATGATGTGTAAAATATTTGTATACTATAATTATGAAATATTATAATTATATAATTATAATATCTCATATACCTTATAACTTTCCATTTATTGTAAATTGATAATGTCTCCTCACCATATGTTTGGACCACCACACCCTGAAGTGATATGATTTTTTATTTATGTTTTGCATAAATTTTAATAAGCATATATTTCAGTAATATATATCATTATATGTTATAATAATGTTTCTTTATTGAGTACTTACTATTTATCTTTATTTTTAATCTATCCGTCGAAAAATGAAAACAATGATCATTCGTACATACGACCAACCATCTTCAAAATGGTGTAATTCATTTTTATATCTCTAAATTTTATGAATAAAAATTAAAAAGTATATAATGAATATATATTATATTTATATAATTATTTAAACATATTATATTATTTAACCATGAGAGAATTTCATGTATTGGAGCTTCCAAACCGAATTTCTCATCAACAATGAAACAAATAGCACTATAAAACTACAATTTTAATAAGTTTAAATAGAAAAATTGGTGTTGAAATATTAAAAATGGGTAATATATTATATTTAAATTATTTTAGTTATTCTTTTAAATATTTTAAATAAATTTTAATTTACTATACTAAAGGTTATATCAATTTTGAAGCAATTATTACTCGAGTTATGGGATTTAAATTTCAATCCTATTTTAATCATGATCTTTTATGCCAAAATTTGAATTGAGTAAAATATATTATATTTTCCTATTAAACCCCTTATATATACTTATTCATTGGTTATTTATTTAGAATACATGTTTCAAATTCATTTTCTACAATTTTATTACTCAAGAGAATGAAATAATATTTTTTTATGTGTGGCTTTATTTCACTCTTCAATTAAAAATTAATTTCATTTCATTTCCATGTTTTCTAAAAATGTTCTAGGAAGTTTTTAATAATATTATATTATTTGTAAAAATAATTTTTACCCTTTATTTACTTTCTAAAAAATTGTTTAAGATGTTTTTTCATATCATTTTCCAAATAATGTTTTTTTTTATTTTTAGACAAGTTATCAAATGAATTCTAAATTTTACTTATATAAAATGGACGAAATTTCCCACCATTATAACCCTCCAATAATTTTAATCATCCTCTAAAAATTTCAAATTATATTTTCAAATAAAATATTAACCATAATATTTTGTAAATTTTTATATTTTAAGGATGTTATTTCAAAGTGAAAAGAGGCATTCCCTCAATAAATATTCCAACTGATCTTTTAAAGGAATTTTCATCTAAGTTGACATTCTTTTATGTTAGTTATGATTTATTGGGGTAATGATCCAATTATTCTATCCTAATTATTCTTGTAGATTATATGACAAAATTTTTATGAAACCATTTCATTTCCATAGGTTATTCCATGATAAAAATTTAATGAAACCATTTTATTTTTCTTAGTTTATAACAAGATAAATGTTTTATAATATTACTGCACACATATATATGATTTTGACTATCGGACATGTTTTCCTAGAATTATGTACCCCTATAATGCATTAGTTAAATATATGTATCTAAATTTATACAGAAGACTCAAATGGGGAGTTAACCCGCTTCAGTAAGTGAATTTTTACACTATGGTAGAATTTAGAGTGAACCTTTAGAAAAAAATTTATTTAGCGAGTAAAACTAATCCACTATTATAGTTTTGGTAACAATCCTTTAATATTTAGGAAATAGTTTTTTAGGTTAATTTTTATTCCAAAAAATAATATCATAAGAAAATTTCATGCTCTCATATATTATGTTCATTTATTTCACTTTGATTCATGTATTTTAAACTTCTTGTATTTATTCCATGACCAATTATTATGATCTTTGATATGTAGGGTATGGTTTCAAATAGTATTATCGTATTATCATTCCCTTATTCTCATTCAATTTTTATGTGATCATTGATATTTTCTTTGTTTATCTTACTATAAATTTAATATATCTTTTAATTATGTTTACTTACCTAAGGTTATGAAGAAAATTATTAAGAATGGTATGTCTATGAATATTTCATGTTATTAAAAACATAGGGTCTGTTTATTAAGATATTTTATGAAAAAGTTTATTATGTGTATTTTTTTCAAAATATACAATACCTAAATTATTATATCATGGTCATTTATATTATTTACTAAATATACATATAATAATATTTAATATATTTTTATGAGATGTAAGGGTCACTATATTTGGTATTAGAGCATGGTTTAGTTACCTTTGGAATCTATGTTGATAACTCATTCGTAATACCTCATATGATAATTCAATGTATAAGAAAATGTCATGTTTTTTGGAAAGTAATGAATTATGGTTTTATAAATAAAATATACCTATCTAGATACTACAAGTGGGCATGGTATTGAAACATGTTCATGTAGTTGTAATAACCATAAAAATATTTGTTTGAGAATATATTGGTCATTATTCTGGTTCACAGTGAGTGGTCCCTTACTGTACACATTATTTGAGACTCCCATGGAATATGATTTCATTAGTTTAAATTATCTTTATGAAACATAAATAAGGATTTGAATAAATAATAATTATGAATGAACTATGTAAAACCTATAGTTTCATTTAATTAAAAGAATGTTTCATGATTTACACATAATATAAATTACTTTTTATGATTATATTGTTTTCCAATATGATAATTGTTTCTATCAATCTGATCTTATGTTTATGTTAATGGATGGAACCTAGAATAAAAATGTTAATATAGGGTTTGAAAAAAATTAAAATGATTTTTCTCCTAATATACAAAATATTATGATATGTGGAATAAAAAATCTATTTAGAATGCTTATGAAACATTCAAAATCATTGAGTGTTTCTAAAATTCCAAATGAGAAATGGAGGGAACAATATTTTATTGAGTCCTTTATAGGGAAACATCTAACTTCTATGGATGGGATGAAATATTCAATAGTTACTAAGAAATGGATTAGTACCATTGAAAATTTATTTCATATTCTACAGTGTACAGATAACCCAAAATTGATTTTGGATGTCTATAATTATGAAGAAGAAGTGGATCAAATGTACAATCTAAACTAGAATAAGAGGAAACACTAAGAAACTAAATACATGGGGTTAAATTATTATTAGAGATTATTTATTAATAAGTACATTCCTCTTATTCTTCATATGAAAATGGAGAAGAAATTTCTTGAGAAGAAATAGAAGGATGGTGAATCTTTTGATACTCTTGAGGAAACTTTTACAAGAATTGTGGGGTATGCTTTTAGTATTATCATCTAACATGAAGGTAATGTTGATCAATTTTTTTGTTTCATAAAAAGTGTCTCTTAATGGGTATAACCCATAAGGGAATTTATTAACTATTAATATTTAATTCAATATTCTATCATGGTGGATATGAAGATTAGATTTATGCATCAATATCATAGTTTTGCTATGAAAAGATATATGGAATTCAAAGGAAGATATAGAAACCATGAAATAAGAATATTATCTTCTATTTATGGTCGAAATATTGAATGAAAATAGAGGAAATTTTCTTCATAGGAGTTGTAATTATTTTAAGTGTGGAAAGAAAGTTTATCAGGGAATCTAATAGAAAAGTGACAGGAATAAGTTATATTTTGAAATGAATAGATATAAAGATCAACATAATGCACCAAAAATACTCTTCTGTTTCAAATGGAAGGATTGTAGGCAATAGATTTACCATTGCTAAAATATAACAATTAATGATGATGATTGATGTAAGAACCTATTATGTTCAATGAAAATGGTAAATCTCATGTTATTACTATTTTTGATGATGGGTATCATAATGTCATGTTGAAATGTACTCATACCATCTAATCTAGAACTTTTAATGTCCTATTTGTATTTTGATCTACCCACTCTATTATATCAAAATAGTTTTCTAAGGGCATGAAAATTCCACTCCAGAATTATATTGTTGAATTATAAGTGAAACCCTCTAAATGTATCATTATCATATATCATGTCTATGAATCTAATTTGTTTGTAGTTTGTGGATAATTAATTCTTGTAAATAATTTTATTCTCCCTATTGTTTAAGTTTTCATTGTAATGTATACACTTAATCTACATAAATTCTACATTAATAAAGAATGAATGTACATAATTTTGGTATTCTAAAACAAACTTTGATAATAAATTAGTTTTATGATAAGTTTAAAATTATAAAGGAAATAAAATCCATTTTATTGATATTGATTCATATTCAAAAGGGGTGTTTATCTCATATGGTTGGAAATAAATTTATAATCAATGGTATTCTTTTTTTCAATGCATTTTGTAATGTCCTTCTAAAATTGTTTCTTAGTATTCTATTGAAATGTGATGTTGAGTTCTCAATAAAAATCATATCGAGTGATATGCCTATTACAAATATTCCATATATAATGGACCCAATTCATTTACAGGAGTTGAATAATCCACTCAACTAGAATCATGATAAAGGAATTATTTGGAAAATTGAGTCAACTTAAGGTGAACTTTTTTTAAGAATAAAGAGTGATCTATGAGACTCTTTATAGATTATCGATAACAATACATGGTCACAATAAAAATTAAGTACCATACAACTCTTATTGATAAATTTCTTGATCAACTACATAGAGATCAATACTTTTCCATGATTGATCTTTATTTTGGAAATCCTCAATTTAGAGTTATGTAGAAGAATATACTTGTCAAAATATTATATAATAGTTATGGACACTATTAATATATGATGACACTTTTTGTTCTTAATAATTCCCCTACTATATTTAGGGATTCAATTAATTGTCTTTATGTATTAAATGTACTCTTTTTTTAGTATTTACATATGATATTTTTATATATTCATTGATCATGGAGATCCCTAGAGGATTGTATTGAAGACTCTAAAGATGTATATGATTTAGCTAAATTTAAAAAATTAGGAATTTTGGTTGAAAAATTATCATTTATGGGTAATATACTCTTAAGAGATATTATATCAGTGGATCAATGAAAGATGACAGTTATTGAACATTATCCCATTTTAACCATTGTGACTAGTTTTAAATATATATTAACTAACTAGGAGATGAGTATTCCCCTGAAAATATGGTTTTAGTATATCGAAGATTATGTATACCCAATACATTACCACCTTGGGAAAGAGAACCTGTAACAGCCCGAGATTTTATAAAAAAATATTCTTTTTAATTTCATTAATGCCTTGTGTTGTACTCTACACCAAAATGAGCTTTCTCAACACTCATCCTTGACTTTCCTTGCATTACACGCAATTTCGACCTTCCTCGATAGCGTGTGTAGTACGTAATACCGAGTTTCACTAAACAACGATATGCTATTAAAATATTATTAAAACTAGCCATTATGAATAGTAATAACCACCTTTTAAAATAATAGAAATTTTATCTCTCAAAATGGACTTCATTTTAGGATTCGGAGTATCAAATTTATCCTAAGGTGAAATTTTGGTACTTTTAGGATAACTTTCATATTCTGATGAATAGTGAAAATTACTAAAATATAATTAAAAACAACTTTTTTAATCGAAATAATTAATAGTGATAAATTATTAATTTGAGTGGTTTTAATGTATATTTAGAATATATTTTTACGTTTTAATACAATGTTGGTCATTGGATGTAATTTCACATTTAAACCAGTCATAAACAAGTGTCAATCTTTTGATAGTTATTATCTCTTAAAAACACGCTATTTGTTTTGACGACGGAAATTAATTTCTAAATTAATTAATGCAACTGATATGTTTTGAATTTGATAAAATAGAAATCATTTTTGAATTCATAATATCAAATATAGCTTAGATCTAATTTTTGGTATTATTCTGGAAACTTTCATTTTTTGATGAATAATGAAACCACTAAGTGGTAGTTAAAAAACTGAATTTTTCATAAAACTTAATTTTACCGCTTCTGTGAGTGGAATTTTGAAAATCCGAGAGACACGGTTAATATCAAGGACTAAAATGTGGTTCAATGAGATGAAAATAATTTTTGGGGAATAGTAACTTTATACTTTTTTTACCACGGTTAAAAGTAAATAGGGTAATTAAGGGTAAAAATGATATTATTATTACCCTAACACATGTCCTAACTCTATTGGACAAGTGTAATTAGACCAAAAACAACCTTAGGAATAAAATATGACCATTTAGGCACACTTGGATTAGATTAGGACATTTATTATTAATTTATTTAAAGAAGGGTTAAAATAGTTAAAATCAAAGTTTAATAAGTAAATCATTTTTAATATGGGGTTATGCATAAGATAAATTCGACTATAAATATTCATTAGAAAGATAAAAAGATTTCCTACATAATTCTATTTTATTAGTAATTTTTAGACATTAAATAATTTAATTTATTTATGACACAACAATGATGCAGTAATTATCTTATTAATAAAATATTGACATAATATATGTTATAAATACCCAAATAAATATAATCTGAGACTTTTTATGAATTAAACTAATTTTCTAGGTTAATATGACATGTTATTATTGATTTAATTAACTTTGGTTGAAGTAATCATTCTGTTATGAGTTTCAAAAAAATCAACTTTTGAATAGTGTCAAAATTGACCTAAAATAGTTTTTAAAACAAATATTATATTATTAATTGTTATTTTATTCCTAAAAATCTAAGGTTATGCCAAATGACTTATATAAGGTTATATATATTAATAAAACACAACTTGGGGGGTCGATGGGATGTATATGGTAAGTTTATTAACTATATAATATAAAAATACAAAGTGACATGGTAACTGTCAATCTAATTAACTAAGAGTTAAAACTAAAAGATAAGGTTAATATAATAACCTAAACAAGTCTAAATTATATTGGATGAGATTATTTCGACCCATCCCCACCTTAGCTTCGAAATAACTCAATTTGGAGCTATTTCAAACCAAACTTTACTTTATAATAAAATAATATTTTTAGTTATTCAAAAGGTGACCCTCTCCTCCCTTATAAAAGGGCACCTCCTCCCCCTCTTCCTCACACCACATTGATCCTTCAAGCTCGGCAAACCCCTACCAATTTCTTCTCTCCACTTCCCTAAAAACATACTAGAGGATCTGGTCTTCTTCAAAGACCTATTTTAGTACCCTAAAAGGAGGTCTCAAAGAAGTACTTCAAAGAAGAGGTAATGTCCGTTACAAATTCTTTCATCTTTATTTCTTCTTCCACTTCTTATTATTAGGTTGTTTCATTATGAAGTAATAACATCAGTATCACTTATATACTGATATGTCATTATAATTATGAAACAAACTTATTTCACCATCTATCCATCCTACGGAAAACGAAATCACTGCGCGTGCGTACGTACGGAATACCATTTCCACGCCGTGGTGTAATCTATTTTCCACCGCCACCTTACTTGGATGGGTATAATGGTGTACATAAAAACTATATATGATTATTGTAAAGTGATATTGATTCTGAAATAGTATACATAAACTCCAATACAATTCCACGATCATGAGAACGATATCATCGCTCGTGCGTACATACGGACTACCGTCTCCACGACACGATGAGATTCATTCTCCACGTTAACCATTCATGAATGATTATAAAGTATATATAATAAGTAATAATGAAATATATGACATAATAGTGATTCTGGATTTATGTGTATATGTATGTATGTCATCTACTTAATGCCATTCAACTCAATAAGGAGAAGAAAACAACGTTCATGCGTACGAACGGTCTACCGTCTCCATGAACGGTGTATTTCATTCCGTTTACTGATCTATTATATATATATATATATATTTGGAATATATATTATATATAAATCATGTTTTATATTCTGGAATTAATTAATCATGATCTAAGTAATCATATGAATAATTACATGTCAAAACACGGATGACAAATGAAACGATTTTACCCAAAACGCTCTTTAACATGGAATTTACAAAAGAACGGGTAATATAAAGCCATAAGTGAACCATATATGATATCATAACAATGAGTATGATTCTGGAATAAATTAATGACATTATTTAAATCATTATACATGAGGTTCGGACACATACGAAGCAAATCGGACCTAATGTAAGGGAAATATCACAATCTCATTTTTATCCGAGATTGTTTATACTTTGGTATTTTCTAGGGTGTATTTTATCATCCACATCCATGTTTCCTCAATTTGTAATATTATTTCCATCCACCTACAATTTTTTAAATCCAATTTATCCCTTCGGTGAGTTTTTAGTAAAGGATATGAAAGGAATATTTTGTCGTTTTTCATATGAGGTACTTTTTGACTTTTCCGACAAAAGTACGAGAAGAATGTTTTTTTAACTTATACGAAATGAATGGATTTTTCAAACATTATTTCCAAGAAGCTTCCTTTACAAGTTTTGATGTTTATTTTTAATCAACTTATTTTAGTTTAAAATTGTATGACATGTTAATAAAGGAAAATGTTTTTGAAGTAGAAAGGATATTTTCCTCAAGAATGGAGTTCAAGTGTTTTATCAAAATTATTTTCCATCTAAGATAATAAAGGGTTCTGTTTCAATCCCTATTTTTACATTGATTTGATTATGTTGTGATGGAATTATTTCTACGAATTTCTTTATCTTATATGAATTGTTGCATGAAGTCATGATGTTTAAGATTCCCATTTTTATTTCATGGGTTATGCAATGATGTATGATTTATGGTTTTGTGGCACACATAAGAATGGTATAATTATGAGATGGGTGGGACCAATATCTACCTTTAATTCATTGGGTAAAGATTTTATATCTCATGAGATAGACATGGCTGGAACGGTAGGTTAAACTGGTTCAGTGAAATAGGACTGAAACGAGGGTAACTCGGTTCAGAATTGGACTTTGTCCACTAAGATAGTCTTGGCAATGAGTCTTGACTAATAAGAAATGATTCTCTATGATTATGTGTGTATGCCACAAATTTTCATGTTTTAAGTTATGATTATTGGGATTTCATTTCACTACTATGATTTATCCCATGTTATGAAATTATGCCCTCTTTTGCAGGTTAAGATTTCCAAAATGTTATGTTCTTATGAATATGATGTGATTGACATTTCTTTTGTTTACCCTTACTGAGAATTTGAGCTCACCCTTTTATGTTTTCATTTCCCCAGGATATAAAGAAAGGTTTTAGGTAAAAAAACAAGATCTTTACGGGAGATGTTGAAGATCTTTCACCACGATTAGAAGACTATATTCTGAGTTTCCAAAGACACTAAACTATTACGATCTTTGTGTGTGTGTTTTTGTTATGTACTAAGTATTCCACAAAAGTAATGTAATTTCCATGTATGTTAAGCTTCGGGTATCTACAGTTGGTATCAGAGGAAAGGTTTAGTCGACCTTTGGAAACTAGGACGCGAAAACGTTAGTGAGATCCCTAAAGATATTTCTATGGTATGTCTAGGGATGTCCCTAAGGATAAGTATACGTATAGGATACAGTCCTAGAACTACGACAACGATCATAGAATTTAACCTAAGATGTTAGATATTGAGGGTACTCCCCCTTTACTATGTTGTTTTCTCTAGCATGATTTTTTCCTCTCACAAGATTCTTTTTGTGTTATAGTTAATGCAGGGAACCAGAAGGAATTCGGTTAACATTGAATCCAATGGAAAAATTGGTAACTATGAGCAACACAATTGTGTAATTCCTAGAGAGAAAGATCTTGTGATTATGCCGAATCAGTCATCACGATATATGATTGACAAGTTGAAATTTAGTGGTATGAATAATTAATCAAAGAAGAGGAAGATAAACTATTATGCATGTTCGCATGTTGAAGAGCATAAAAAAAGGAAGACTGAGATTTCTAAAGAAGGGAAGAAGAACCTTGCGGAATACCTCAAATGGAGGGACCGATGTTATCTGTGTGGAAAATAGGGTCATAGAGTGACAGACTGTTATGGAGTTCAATGTCTTATTTGTGGAGAACATGGGCATTACCCAACTCAATGCCCTGACCTAAATAGTTACTTCTAAATCAATGAAGGATTTATTCCAGGACAATCATTGAAGTGGATGGACTGAAGTGTTTATGTATTGGTATTCAAGAATAATGTTGTTAGGTACTTTTATGGTGTATTGAAATATTTATGTATTGGTCTATTGTGGTTTTAAATAATTTTAAGGTACCGGTAACCATGAAAAGTGATTAAAATATTTTAAAAAGTAGATAATATGTGCATAATGATGGGATAAGGAGAAAATGAAATGTTTGACAGCATTCATGAGCTCATGATTGATATAAGGACTAAGTTATATCATGGTTTGAGGATATAGAATTTTTGGATTTTGGTATGTGGAAAGAGTTAACTTTTGATAGCATTGATGTTTTCACTAAGGTTTAATGGGTATTCATTTTTCAAGAGAATACATCATTAAGGTATTCACATGATTGGAATGTGACCAACAAGATATATGGGGGATAAATGATGGTATTCACATGCTTGGTTGACGACATTTCAAGTAATCGTTTTCTTTATACTATGAGCTTGGACTGATGTATTTTAGATAAGCCTAAAGATTGGAATGGATTATGTTAACCATAAGTTAGTATTGTTTAAGGACAGAACTTTTTTTGATATTATTTATGTGATGTTATAGTAATGTAGTTTTAGAAAAAGGAAAACCTGCTGGACGGGCGACAACCCATCGTGTCGGACAAGGCTGTGGGAATCAAAGCCACAACCGAAGTGCGACTGGCATTTATCACCTACCACTGGCCTACAGGAAGTCCCTGTTTAGTAGAAATTATTTTTATTATATGAAGCATTATGATATATGAAGTATAAGTCCATTTTAGGAACTATATATGATTAATCTCACTATAGATGGACTTATTTATTTTTGATAACGTTTCTAACCTTTTGTTTGAGACAGATGGAATGACCCATCATTCTATCACATGATCTGCTAACACATCAAGAATGAAAAATTCAACTTCATTTCTTTAAGAGATGAAGTGGAAATTGTCCAAAGAACGACAAACGGTGAGACTATACCAAAATCATGAAAGTATTTCTTCTAATTCCAATTTCATCAACTTTAGGGAAATGATCTTGAAAACCAAAAATGTTGTCCTAGTGCTCTTATATCTGATGAATCTGAAGGTACCTTATATCGTCACAAATTTATGGCTTTGTGATTGCTAGCTTTTCCATATCCATGTTCTCTACCACTCTCCATCAGAACATGATGGTTAGATTTCTCTTCCATATCTATATTTTTCACCTATGTGGAAACCCAGTGATTAGTTTATTTGGGTAACCATTACGTTTCATACTTTTGTTTTTAAAGAATGGTTTTGGTATTCCTTTTTATGATGTGGGTTTCTATTAAAAAAATTTTGAGTAGTAAACCATTTATAACCCCAACGAATTTCGAGGGCGAAATTCCATTTAAGGGGGGTAGAATTTAACAGCCCGAGATTTTATAAAAAAATATTCTTTTTAATTTCATTAATGTCTTGTGTTGTACGCTACACAAAAAGGAGCTTGCTCAACACGCATCCTTGACTTGCTTTGCATTACACGCAATCGCGACCTTCCTCGATAGCGTGTGTAGTACGCAATACCGAGTTTCACTAAACAATGATATGCTATTAAAATATTATTAAAACTGGCCATTATGAACAGTAATAACCACCTTTTAAAATTATAAAATTTTAACTCTCAAAATGGACTTCATTTTTGGATTCGGAGTATCAAATTTATCCTATGGTGAAATTTTGGTACTTTTAGAATAACTTTCATATTCTGATGAATAGTGAAAATTACTAAATTATAACTAAAAACAACTTTTTTAATCGAAATAATTAATAGTGATAAATTATTAATTTGAGTGGTTTTAAAGTATATTTAGAATATATTTTTACAATTTAATACAATTTTGTTCATTGGATGTAATTTCACATTTAAACCAGTCATAAACAAGTGTCAATCTTTTGATAGTTATTATCTCTTAAGAACACGCTATTTGTTTTGACGAAGGGAACTAATTTTTAAATTAATTAATGCAACTGATATGTTTTGAATTTGATAAAATAGAAATCATTTTTGAATTCATAATATCAAATATAGCTTAGATCTAATTTTTGGTATTTTTCAGGAAACATTCATTTTTTGATGAATAGTGAAACCACTAAGTGGTAGTTAAAAAACTGAATTTTTCATAAAACATAATTTTACCACTTCTGTGAGTGGAATTTAGAAAATCCGAGAGACAAGGTTAATATCAAGGGCTAAAACGTGGTTCAATGTGATGAAAATTATTTTTGGTGAATAGTAACTTTTTACTTTTTTTACCACGGTTAAAAGTAAATAGGGTAATTAAGGGTAAAAATGATATTATTATTACCCTAACACATGTCCTAATTCTATTGGACAAGTCTAATTCGACCAAAAAAAATGTTATAAGTAAAATATGACTATTTAGGCCCACTTGGATTAGATTAGGACATTTATTATTAATTTATTTAAAGAAGGGTTAAAATAGTTAAAATTACAGTTTAATAAGTAAAGCATTTTTAATATGGGGTTATACATAAGATAAATTCGACTATAAATATTAATTATAAAGCTAAAAATATTTCCTACATAATGGTATTTTATTTGTAATTTTTAGACATTAAATAATTTAATTTATTTATGACACAACGATGATGCAGTAATTATCTTATTAATAAAATATTGACATAATTGATGTTATAAATACTCAAATAAATATTATTTGAGACTTTTTATGAATTAAAATAATTTTTTAGGATAATATGACATGTTAGGATTGATTTAATTAACATTGGTCGAAGTAATCATTCTGTTATGAGTTTCAAAAAAATCAACTTTTGAATAGTGTCAAAATTGACATAAAATAGTTTTTAAAACAAATATTATATTATTAATTGTTATTTTAATCTTAAAAATCTAAGGTTCGGTAAAATGACTTAGATAAGGTTATATATATTAATAAAACACAACTTGGGAGTCTCTTGGATGTATATGGTAAGTTTATTAACTATATAATATAAAAATACAAAGTGACATGGTAAATGTCAATCTAATTAACTAAGAGTTAAAACTTAAAGATAAGGTTAATATAATGACCTAAACATGTCTAAATTCATTTGTATTATAGGATTTCGACCCATCCCCACCTTATCTTCGAAATAACTCAATTTGGAGCTATTTAATCCCGAACTTTACTTTATAATAAAATAATATTTTTAGTTATTCCGAAGGTGCCCCTCTCCTCCCTTATAAAAGGGCACCTCCTCCCCCTCTTCCTCACACCACTTTGAGCCTTCAAGATCAGCCAACCCCTGACAATTTCTTCTCTCCAATTCCCTAAAAACATCCTAGAGTATCTGGTCTTCTTCAAAGACCTATTTTAGTGCTTTAAAAGGAGGTCTCAAAGAAGTACTTCAAAGAAGAGGTAATGTCCGTTACCAATTCTTTCATCTTTATTTCTTCTTCCACTTCTTCTTCTTAGGATGTTTCATTATGAAGTAATAACATCAGTATCATTTATATACTGATATTTTATTATAATTATGAAACAACTTTATTTCACCATCTATCCATCCTACGGAAAACGAAATCACCGCGCTTGTGTACGTACGGAATACCATCTCCACGTCGTGGTGTAATCTATTTTCCACCACCACCTTACTTGGATGGGTATAATGGTGTACATAATAACTATATATGATTATTGTAAAGTGATATTGATTCTGAAATAGTATACATACACTCCAATACAATTCCACTATCATGAGAACGATATCATTGCTCGTGCATACATACGGACTACCGTCTCCACGACGCGATGAGATTCATTCTCCACGTTAACCATTCATGAATGATTATAAAGTATATATAATAAGAAATAATGAAATATATGACATAATAATGATTCTGGATTTATGTGTATATATATGTATATCATCTACTTAATGCCATTCAACTCAATAAGGAAAAGAAAACATCGTTCATGCGTACGAATGGTCTACCGTCTCCATGAACGGTGTATTTCTTTCCATTTACTAATCTATTATATATATATATATTCTGAATATATATTATATATAAACCATGTTTTATATTCTGGAATTAAGTAATCATGATCTAAGTAATCATATAAATAATTACAAGTCAAAACACGGATGACAAATGAAACGATTTTACCCAAAATGCTCTTTAACATGGAATTTACAAAAGAACGGGTAATATAAAGCCATAAGTGAACCATATATGATATCATAACAATGAGTATGATTCTGGAATAATTCAATGACATTATTTAAATCATTATACAGGAGGTTCGGACACTTATGAAGCAAATTGGACCTATGGTAAGGGAAATATCACAATCTCATTTTTATCCGAGATTGTTTATACTTTGGTATTTACTGGGGTGTATTTTATCATCCACATCCATGTTTCCTCAATATTTAATATTATTTCCATCCACCTACAATTGTTTAAATCCAATTTTACCCTTCGGTGAGTTTTTAGTAAAGGATATGAAAGGAATATTTTGTCGTTTTTCATACGTGGTACTTTTTGACTTTTCCGACAAAAGTACGAGAAGAATGTTTTTTTAACTTATACGAAATGAATGGATTTTTAAAACATTATTTCCAAGAAGCTTCCTTTACAAGTTTTCATGTTTTTTTTAATCAACTTATTTTAGTTTAAAATTGTATGACATGTTAAGAAAGGAAAATGTTTTTGAAGTAGAAAGGATATTTTCCTCAAGAATGGAGTTCAAGTGTTTTATCAAAATTATTTTCCATCTAAGATAATAAAGGGTTCTGTTTCTTTCCCTATTTTTAAATTGATTTGATTATGTTGTGATGGAATTATTTCTATGAATTTCTTTATCTTATATGAATTGTTTTATGATTTCATGATGTTTAAGATTCCCATTTTTATTACATGGGTTATGCAATGATATATGATTTATGATTTTGTGGCACACATAAGAATGGTATCATTATGAGATGGGTGGGACCTATATCTCCCTCAAATGAATTGGGTAAAGATTTTATATCTCATGAAATAAACATGGATGGAACGGTAGGTTAAACCGGCTCAGTGAAACAGGACTTAAATGAGGGTAACTCGGTTCAGAAATGGACTTTGTCCACTAAGATAGTCTTGGCAATGAGTCTTGACTAATAAGAAATGATTCTCTATGATTATGTGTTTATGCCACAAATTTTCATGTTTTAAGTTATGATTATTGGGATTTCATTTCACTACTATGATTTATCCCATGTTATGAAATTATGCCCTCTTTTGTAGGTTAAGATTTCCAAAATGTTATGTTCTTATGAATATGATGTGATTGATATTTCTTTTGTTTACCCTTACTGAGCATTTGTGCTCACCCTTTTATGTTTTCATTTCCCTAGGATATAAAGAAGGGTTTTAGGTAAAAAAAAGAAGAAGATCTTCATGGGATATGTTGAAGATCTTTCACCACGATTAGAAGATTATATTCCGCGTTTCCAAAGACACTAAACTATTACGATCTTTGTGTGTGTGTTTTTGTTATGTACTAAGCATTCCGCAAAAGGAATGTAAAGTCCATGTATGTTAAGCTTCAGGTATCTAAAGTTGGTATCAGAGAAAAGGTTTAGTCGACCTTTGGAAACTTGGATGCGAAAATGTTAGTGAGATCCCTAGAGATATTTCTTAGGTATGTCTAGGGATGTCCTTAAGGATAAGTATACGTATAAGATATAGTCCTAGAACTACTATAACGATCATAGAATTTAACCTAAGATGTTAGATATTAAGGGTACTACCCCTTTATTATGTTGTTTTCTCTAGCATGATTTTTTCCTCTCACAATATTCTTTTTGTGTTTTAGTTAATAGAGGGAACCAGAAGGAATTCAGTTAACATTGAATCCAATAGACAAATTGGTAACTATGAGCAACACAATTGTGTAATTCCTAGAGAGAAAGATCTTGTGATTATGCCGAATCAGTCATCGTGATATATGATTAACAAGGTGAAATTTAGTGGTATGCCTAATTCATCAAAGAAGAGGAAGATAAACTATTATGCATGTTCTCATGTTCAAGAGCATAAAGAAAGGAAGATTGAGATTTCTAAAGAAGGGAAGAAGAACCTTGAGGAATACCTCAAATGGAGGGACCGATGTTATCTGTGTGGAGAAAAGGGTCATAGAGTGATAGACTGTTATGGAGTTCAATGTCTTATTTGTGGAGAACATGAGAATTACCCAACTCAATGCCCTGAACTAAAAATTTACTTCTAAATCAAGGAAGGACTTATTCCAGGACAATCATTGAAGTGGATGGACTGAAGTGTTTATGTATTGGTATTCAAGAATAATGTTGTTAGGTACTTTTATGGTGTATTGAAATATTTATGTATTGGACTATTGTGGTTTTCATTAATTTTAAGGTACCGGTAACCATGAAAAGTGATTCAAATATTTTGGAAAGTAGATAATATGCGCATAATGAAGGGATAAGTAGAAAATGAAATGTTTGACAGTATTCATGAGGTCATGATTGATATAAGGACTAAGTGATATCATGGTTTGAGGATATAGAATTTTTGGATTTTGGTATGTGGAAAGAGTTAACTTTTGACAGCATTCATGTTTTCACTAAGGTTTAATGGGTATTCATTTTTCAAGAGAATACATCATTAAGGTATTCAGATGATTGGAATGTGACCAACAAGATATATGGGGGATAAATGATGGTATTCACATACTTGGTTGACAACATTTCAAGTAATCGTTTTCTTTATACTATGAGCTTGGACCGAAGTATTTTAGATCAGCCTAAATATTGGAATGGATTATGTTAACCATAATTTAGTATTGTTTATGGATAGAACTTTTTTTGATATTATTTATGTGATGTTATAGTAATGTTGTTTTAGAAGAAGGATAACCTGCAGGACGTGCGACAGCCCATCGCGTCGGACAAGGCTGTGGGAATCGAAGCCACAACCGAAGTGCGACTGGCGTTTATCGCCTACCACTGGCCTACAAGAATTCCATGTTTAGTAGAAACTAGTTTTATTATATGAAGCAGTATGATATATGAAGTATATGTCCATTTTAGGAACTATATATGATTAATATCACTATAGATGGACTTATGTATTTTTTGATAACATTTCTAACCTTTTGTTTGAGACAGATGGAATGACCCATCATTCTATCACATGACCTGCTAACACATCACGAATGACAAATTCAACTTCATTTCTTTAAGAGACGATGTGGAAATTTTCCAAAGAAGGACAAACGGTGAGACTATACCAAAATCACGAAAGTATTTATTCTAATTTCAATTTCATCAACTTTAGGGAAATGATCTTGAAAACCAAAAATGTTGTCCTAGTGCTCTTATATCTGATGAATCAGACGGTACCATAGATCGTCACAAATTTATGGCTTTGTGAGTGCTGGATTTTCCATAGCCATGTTCTCTACCACTCTCCATCAGAACATGATGGTTAGATTTCTCTTCCATATCCATATTTTTCACCTATGTGGAAACCCAATGATTAGTTTATTTGGGTAACCTTTACGTTTCATACTTTTTTTAAAGAATGGTTTTGGTATTCCTTTTTATGATGCGGGTTTCTATTAAAGAAATTTTCTAGTAGTAAACCATTTATAACCCCCGACGAATTTCGAGGGCGAAATTCATTTTAAGGGGGGTAGAATGTAACAGCCCGAGATTTTATAAAAAAATATTCTTTTTAATTTCATTAATGTCTTGTGTTGTACGCTACACCAAAAGGAGCTTGCTCAACACGCATCCTTGACTTGCCTTTCATTACACACAATCGCGACCTTCTTTGATAGCGTGTGTAGTACGTAATACCGAGTTTCACTAAACAAAGATATGCTATTAAAATATTATTAAAACTATCTATTATGAACAGTAATAACCAACTTTTAAAATATTAGAAATTTTAGCTCTCAAAATGGACTTCATTTTTGGATTTGCAGTATCGAATTTAGCCTATGGTGAAATTTTGGTACTTTTAGGATAACTTTCATATTCTGATGAATAGTGAAAATTACTAAATTATAATTAAAAACAACTTTTTTAATCGAAATAATTAATAGTGATAAATTACTAATTTGAGTGGTTTTAAAGTATATTTAGAATATATTTTTACAATTTTATACAATGTTGGTCATTGGATGTAATTTCACATTTAAACCAGTCATAAACAAATGTCAATCTTTTGATAGTTATTATCTCTTAAGAACATGCTATTTGTTTTGACGACGGGAATTAATATTTAAATTAATTAATGCAACTGATATGTTTTGAATTTGATAAAATAGAAATCATTTTTTAATTCATAATATCAAATATATCTTAGATCTAATTTTTGGTATTTTTCTGGAAACTTTCATTTTTTGATGAATAGTGAAACCACTAAGTGGTAGTTAAAAAACTGAATTTTTCATAAAACTTAATTTTACCGCTTATGTGAGTGGAATTTCAAAAATCAAAGAGACACGGTTAATATCAAGGACTAAAACGGGGTTCAATTAGATGAAAATAATTTTTGGTGAATAGTAACTTTTTACTTTTTTTTACCACCGTTAAAAGTAAATAGGGTAATTAAGGGTAAAAATGATATTATTATTACCCTAACACATGTATTAATTCTATTGGAAAAGTGTAATTCGACCCAAAACAACCTTAGGAATAAAATATGACCATTTAGGCCCACTTGGATTAGATTAGGACATTTATTATTAATTTATTTAAATAAGGGTTAAAATAGTTAAAATCAAAGTTTAATAAGTAAATCATTTTTCATATGGGGTTATACATAAGATAAATTAGACTATAAATATTCATTAGAAATCTAATAAGATTTCCTACATAATGGTATTTTATTTGTAATTTTTAGACATTAAATAATTTAATTTATATATGACACAACGATGATGTAGTAATTATCTTATTAATAAAATATTGACATAATTAATGTTATAAATACCCAAATAAATAAAATTTCAGACTTTTTATGAATTAAACTAATTTCCTAGGTTAATATGACATGTTAGTATTGATTTAATTAACTCTGGTCGAAGTAATCATTCTATTATGAGTTTCAAAAAAATCAACTTCTAAATATTGTCAAAATTGAAATAAAATAGTATTTAAAACAAATACTATATTATTAATTGTTATTTTATTCCTAAAAATCTAAGGTTCGGCCAAATGACTTAAATAATGTTATATATATTAATAAAACACAACTTGGGGGTCGATTGGATGTATATGGTAAGTTTATTAACTATATAATATAAAAATACAAAGTGACATGGTAAATGTCAATCTAATTAACTAAGAGTTAAAACTAAAACATAAGGTTAATATAATGACCTAAACATGTCTAAATTCTATTGGATGAGAGTATTTAGAACCATCCCCAACTTATCTTCTAAATAACTCAATTTGGAGCTATTTAAAACCGAACTTTACTTTATAATAAAATAATATTTCTAGTTATTCCAAAGGTTCCCCTCTCCTCCCTTATAAAAGGGCACCTACTCCCCCTCTTCCTCAAACCACTTTGAGCCTTAAAGCTCGGCAAAACCCTGCCAATTTCATCTCTACACTTCCCTAAAAACATCCTAGAGGATCTGGTATTCTTCAAAGACCTATTTTAGTGCCCTAAAAAGAGGTCTCAAAGAAGTACTTCAAAGAAGAGATAATGTCTGTTACCAATTCTTTCATCTTTATTTATTCTTCCACTTCTTCTTTATAGGTTGTTTCATTATGAAGTAATAACATCAGTATCACTTATATACTTATATGTTATTATAATTATGAAACAACCTTATTTCACCATATATCTATCCTATGGAAAACGAAATCACCACGCGTGCGTACGTACGGAATACCGTCTCCACACCGTGGTGTAATCTATTTTCCACCACCACCTTACTTGGTTGGGTATAATGGTGTACATAATAACTATATATGATTATTTTAAAGTGATATTGTTTCTGAAATAGTATACATACACTCCAATACAATTCCACGATCATGAGAACGATATCATCACTCGTGCGTACATACGGACAACCGTCTCCACGACGCGATGAGATTCATTCTCCACGTTAACCATTCATGAATGATTATAAAGTATATATAATAAGTAATAATGAAATATATGACATAATAATGATTCTGGATTTATGTGTATATATATTTATGTCATCTACTTAATGCCATTCAACTAAATAAGGAAAAGAAAACAGCGTTCATGCGTACGAACGGTCTACCGTCTCCATGAATGGTGTATTTTTTTCCATTTACTGATCTATTATATATATATATTCTGAATATATATTATATATAAATCATGTTTTATATTATTTAATTATGTAATCATGATCTAATTAATCATATGAATAATTACAAGTCAAAACACGAATGAAAAATGAAACGATTTTACCCAAAACGCTCTTTAACATGGAATTTAGAAAAGAATGGGTAATATAAAGCCATAAGTGAACCATATATGATATCATAACAATGAGTATGATTATGGAATAATTCAATGGCATTATTTAAATCATTATACAGGAGGTTCGGACACTTACGAAAAAAATCGGATCTAAGGTAAGGGAAATATCACAATCTCATTTTTATCCGAGATTGTTTATACTTTGGTATTTTCTGGGGTGTATTTTATCATCCACATCCATGTTTTCTCAATATATAATATTATTTCCATCCACCTACAATTGTTTAAATCCAATTTTACCCTTCGGTGAGTTTTTAGTAAAGGATATGAAAGGAATATTTTGTCGTTTTTCATACGAGGTACTTTTTGACTTTTCCGACAAAAGTACGAGAAGAATGTTTTTTTAACTTATACGGCATGAATGGATTTTTAAAACATTATTTCTAAGAAGCTTCCTTTACAAGTTTTCATGTTTATTTTTAATCAACTTCTTTTAGTTTAAAATTGTATGACATGTTAAGAAAGGAAAATGTTTTTGAAGTAGAAAGGATATTTTCCTCAAGAATGGAGTTCAAGTGTTTTATCAAAATTATTTTCCATCTAAGATAATAAAGGGTTTTGTTTCTATCCCTATTTTTACATTGATTTGATTATGTTGTGATGGAATTATTTCTATGAATTTCTTTATCTTATATGAATTGTTTTATGATGTCATGATGTTTAAGATTCCCATTTTTATTAGATGGGTTATGCAATGATGTATGATTTATGATTTTGTGGAACACATAAGAATGGTATCATTATGAAATGGGTGGGACCTATATCTCCCTCCAATGCATTTGGTAAAGATTTTATATCTCATGAGATAGACATGGCTGGAACGGGAGGTTAAACCGGTTCAGTGAAACAGGACTGAAACGAGGGTAACTCGGTTCAGAATTGGACTTTGTCCACTAAGATAGTCATGGTAATGACTCTTGACTAATAAGAAATGATTCTCTATGATTATGTGTGTATGACACAAATTTTCATGTTTTACGTTATGATTATTGGGATTTCATTTCATTACTATGATTTATCCCATGTTATGAAATTATTCCCTCTTTTGCAGGTTAAGATTTCCAAAATGTTATGTTCTTCTGAATATGATGTGATTGATATTTCTTTTGTTTACCCTTACTGAGCATTTGAGCTCACCCTTTTATGTTTTCATTTCCCCAGGATATAAAGAAAGGTTTTAGGTTAAAAAAAGAAGATCTTTATGGGAGATGTTGAAGATCTTTCACCACGATTAGAAGATTATATTCCGAGTTTCCAAAGACACTAAACTATTACGATACTTGTGTGTGTGTTTTTGTTATGTACTAAGTATTCCAGAAAAGTAATGTAATGTCCATGTACGTTAAGCTTCGGGTCTCTACAGTTGGTATCAGAGGAAAGGTTTAGTCGACCTTTGGAAACTAGGATGCGAAAACGTTAGTGAGATCCCTAGAGATATTTCTAAGGTATGTCTAGGGATGTCCCTAAGGATAAGTATATGTATAGGATACAGTCCTAGAGCTACGGTAACGATCATAGAATTTAACCTAAGATGTTAGATATTGAGGGTACTCCCCCTTTACTATGTAGTTTTCTCTAGCATGATTTTTGCCTCTCACAAGATTCTTTTTGTGTTTTAGTTAATGGAGGGAACCAGAAGGAATTTGGTTAACATTGAATCCAATGGACAAATTGGTAACTATGAGCAACACAATCGTGTAATTCCTAGAGAGAAATATCTTGTGATTATGCCGAATCAGTCATCGCGATATATGATTAACAAGGTGAAATTTAGTGGTATGCCTAATTCATCAAAGAAGCGGAAGATAAACTATTATGCATGTTTGCATGTTAAAGATAATAAAGAAAGGAAGATTGAGATTTCTAAAGAAGGGAAGAAGAACCTTGAGGAATACCTCAAATGGAGGGACTGATGTTATCTGTGTGGAGAAAAGGGTCATAGAGTGACAGACTGTTATGGAGTTCAATGTCTTATTTGTGGAGAACATGGGCATTACCCAACTCAATGCCCTGACCTAAAAAGTTACTTCTAAATCAAGGAAGGACTTATTCCAGAACAATCATTGAAGTGGATGGACTGAAGTGTTTATGTATTGGTATTAAAGAATAATGTTGTTAGGTACTTTTATGGTGTATTGAAATATTTATGTATTGGTCTATTGTGGTTTTCAATAATTTTAATGTACCGGTAACCATGAAAAGTGATTCAAATATTTTGGAAAGTAGATAATATGCGCATAATGAAGGGATAAGGAGAAAATGAAATGTTTGACAGTATTAATGAGCTCATGACTAATATAAGGACTAAGTGATATCATGGTTTGAGGATATAGAATTTTTGGATTTTGGTATGTGGAAAGGGTTAAATTTTGACAGCATTCATGTTTTCACTAAAGTTTAATGGGTATTCAGTTTTCAAGAGAATACATCATTAAGGTATTCACATGATTGGAATGTGACCAACAAGATATATGGGGGATAAATGATGGTATTCACATGCTTGGTTGACGACATTTCAAGTAATCGTTTTCTTTATACTATGAGCTTAGACCGAAGTATTTCAGATAAGCCTAAAGATTGGAATGGATTATGTTAACCATATGTTAGTATTGTTTATGGATAGAACTTTTTTTGATATTATTTATGTGATGTTATAGTAATGTCGTTTTAGAAAAAGGACAACCTGCAGGACGGGCGGCAGCCCATCGCGTCGGACAAGGCTGTGGGAATCGAAGCCACAACCGAAGTGCGACTGGCCTTTATCGCCAACCACTGGCCTACAGGAAGTCCCTGTTTAGTATAAACTAGTTTAATTATATGAAGCAGTATGATATATGAAGTATAAGTCCATTTTAGGAACTATATATAATTAATCTCACTATACATGGACTTATGTATTTTTTGATAACGTTTCTAACCTTTTGTTTGAGACAGATGGAATGACCCATCATTCTATCACATGATCTTCTAACACATCACGGATGACAAATTCAACTTCATTTCTTTAAGAGATGAAGTGGAAATTGTCCAAAGAACGACAAACGGTGAGACTATACCAAAATCACGAAAGTATTTCTTCTAATCCCAATTTCATCAACTTTAGGGAAATGATCTTGAAAACCAAAAATGTTGTCCTAGTGCTCTTATATCTGATGAATCAGACGGTACCTTAGATCGTCAAAAATTTATGGCTTTGTGATTGCTGGCTTTTCCATAGCCATTCCCTCTACCACTCTCCATCAGAACATGATGGTTAGATTTCTCTTCCATATCCATATTTTTCACCTATGTGGAAACCCAGTGATTAGTTTATTTGGGTAACTGTTACGTTTCATACTTTTGTTTTTAAAGAATTGTTTTGGTATTCCTTTTTATGATGTGGGATTCTATTAAAGAAATTTTCGAGTAGTAAACCATTTATAACCCCGATGAATTTTGAGGGCGAAATTCATTTTAAGGGGCGTAGAATGTAACAGCTCGATATTTTATAAAAAAATATTCTTTTTAATTTCATTAATGTCTTGTGTTGTACGCTACACCAAAAGGAGCTTGCTCAACACGCATCCTTGACTTGCCTTGCATTACACGCAATCCCGACTTTCCTTGATAGCGTGTGTAGTACGCAATACCGAGTTTCACTAAACAACGATATGCTATTAAAATATTATTAAAACTAGACATTATGAACAGTAATAACCACCTTTTAAAATTTTAGAAATTTCAGCTCTAAAAATGGACTTAATTTTTGGATTCGGAGTATTGAATTTATCCTAAGGTGAAATTTTGGTACTTTTAGGATAACTTTCATATTCTGATGAATAGTGAAAATTACTATATTATAATTAAAAACAACTTTTTTAATCGAAATAATTAATAGTGATAAATTATTAATTTTAGTGGTTTTAAATTATATTTAGAATATATTTTTAAAATTTAATAAAATGTTGGTCATTGGATGTAATTTCACATTTAAACCAGTCATAAACAAGTGTCAATCTTTTGATAGTTATTGTCTCTTAAGAACACGCTATTTTTTTTGACGACGGTAATTAATTTTTAAATTAATTAATGAAAATGATATGTTTTGAATTTGATAAAATAGAAATAAGTTTTGAATTCATAATATTAAATATAGCTTAGATCTAATTTTTGGTATTTTTCTGGAAACTTTCATTTTTTGATGAATAGTGAAACCACTAAGTGGTAGTTAAAAAACTGATTTTTTCATAAAAATTAATTTTACCGCTTCTGTGAGTGGAATTTCGAAATTCTCAGAGACACGGTTAATATCAAGGACTAAAATTTGGTTCAATGAGATGAAAATAATTTTTTGTGAATAGTAACTTTATACTTTTTTTTACCACGGTTAAAAGTAAATAGGGTAAATAAGGGTAAAAATGATATTATTATTACCCTAACACATTTCCTAATTCTATTGTACAAGTGTAATTCGGCCAAAAACAACCGTAGGAATAAAATATGACCATTTAGGCCCACATGGATTAGATTAGGACATTTATTATTAATTTATTTAAAGAAGGGTTAAAATAGATAAAATCAATGTTTAATAAGTAAATCATTTTTAATATGGGGTTATACATAAGATACATTCGACTATAAATATTCATTAGAAAGCTAAAAAGACTTCCTACATGATGGTATTTTATTTTTAATTTTTAGACATTAAATAATTTAATTTATTTATGACACAACAATGATACAGTAATTATCTTATTAATGAAATATTGACATAATTGATGTAATAAATACCCAAATAAATATAATTTGAGACTTTTTCTAAATTAAACTAATTTTCTAGTTTAATAGGACATGTTAGGATTGATTTAATTTATTTTTTTCGAATTAATCATTCTATTATGAGTTTCAAAAAAATCAACTTTTGAATAGTGTCAAAATTGACATAAAATAGTTTTTAAAACAAATATTATATTATTAATTGTTATTTTCTTCCTAAAAATCTAAGGTTCGTCCAAATGACCTAGATAAGGTTATATATATTAATAAAACACAACTTGGGGGTCTCTTGGATGTATATGGTAAGTTTATAAACTATATAATATAAAAATACAAAGTGACATGGTAAATGTCAATCTAATTAACTAAGAGTTAAAACTAAAAGATAAGGTTAATATAATGACCTAAACCGGTCTAAATTATATTTTATGAGAGACTTTCGACCCATCCCCACATTAGCTTCTAAATAACTCAATTTGGAGCTATTTAAAACCGAACTTTACTTTATAATAAAATAATATTTTTAGTTATTCCAAAGGTGCCCCTCTCCTCCCTTATAAAAGGGCACCTCCTCCCCCTCTTCCTCACACCACTTTGAGCCTTCAAGCTCGGCCAACCCCTGCCAATTTCTTCTCTCCACTTCCCTAAATACATCCTAGAGGATCTTGTTTTCTTCAAAGACCTATTTTATTTCCCTAAAAGGAGGTCTCAAAGAAGTAGTTCAAAGAAGAGGTAATGTCTGTTACCAATTCTTTCATCTTTATTTCTTCTTCCACTTCTTCTTCTTAGGTTGTTTCATTATGATGTAATAACATCAGTATCACTTATATACTGATATGTTATTATAATTATGAAACAAACTTATTTCACCATCTATCCATCCTACGGAAAATGAAATCCCCGCGCGTGCATACGTACGGAATACCGTCTCCACACTGTGGTGTAATCTATTTTCCACCACCACCTTACTTGTATGGGTATAATGGTGTACATAATAACTATATATGATTATTGTAAAGTTATATTGATTCTGAAATAGTATACATACACTCCAATACAATTCCACGAACATGAGAATGATATCATCGCTCGTGCGTACATACGGACTACCGTCTCCACGACGCGATGAGATTCATTCTCCATGTTAACCATTCATGAATGATTATAAAGTATATATAATAAGTAATAATGAAATATATGACATAATAATGATTCTGTATTTTTGTGTATATATATGTATGTCATCTACTTAATGCCATTCCACTCAATAAGGAAAAGAAAACAGCTTTCATGCGTACGAACGTTCTACCGTCTCCATGAACGGTGTATTTCTTTACATTTTCTGATCTATTATATATATATATATTCTGAATATATATTATATATAAATCATGTTTTATATTATGTAATTAATTAATCATGATCTATGTAATCATATGAATAATTACAATTCAAAACATGGATGACAAATGAAACGATTTTAACCAAAATGCTCTTTTACATGGAATTTACAAAAGAACGGGTAATATAAAGCCATAAGTGAACCATATATGATATCATAACAATGAGTATGATTCTGGAATAATTCAATGACATTATTTAAATCATTATACAGGAGTTTCGGACACTTATGAAGCAAATCGAATCTAAGGTAAGGGAAATATCACAATCTCATTTTTATCCGAGATTGTTTATACTTTGGTATTTACTTGGGTGTATTTTATCATCCACATCCATTTTTCCTCAATATGTAATATTATTTCCATCCACCTACAATTGTTTAAATCCAATTTTACCCTTTGGTGAGTTTTTAGTAAAGGATATGAAAGGAATATTTTGTCGTTTTTCATACGAGGTACTTTTTGACTTTTCCAACAAAAGTACGAGAAGAATGTTTTTTTTAACTTATACGGCATGAATGGATTTTTTAAACATTATTTCAAAGAAGATTCCTTTACAAGATTTAATTTTTATTTTTAATGAACTTATTTTAATTTAAAATTGTATGACATATTAAGAAAGGAAAATGTTTTTGAAGTAGAAAGGATATTTTCCTCAAGAATGGAGTTCAAGTGTTTTATCAAAATTATTTTTCATCTAAGATAATAAAGGGTTCTGTTTCTATCCCTATTTTTACATTGATTTGATTATGTTGTGATGGAATTATTTCTATTAATTTCTTTATCTTATATGAATTGTTTTATGATGTCATGATGTTTAAGATTCCCATTTTTATTACATGGGTTATGCAATGATGTATGATTTATGATTTTATGGCACACATAAGAATGGTATCATTATGAGATGGGTGGGACCTATATCTCCCTCCAATGCATTGGGAAAAGATTTTATATCTCATGAGATAGACATGACGGGAACGGTAGGTTAAACCGGTTCAGTGAAACAGGACTGAAATGAAGGTAACTCGGTTCAGAAATGGACTTTGTCCACTAAGATAGTCTTGGCAATGACTCTTGACTAATAAAAAATGATTCTCTATGATTATGTGTGTATTCCACAAATTTTCATGTTTTACGTTATGATTATTGGGATTTCATTTCACTACTATGATTTATCCCATGTTATGAAATTATGCTCTCTTTTGCAGGTTATGATTTCCAAAATGTTATGTTCTTGTGAATATGATGTGATTGATATTTTTTTTGTTTACCCTTACTGAGCATTTGAGCTCACCCTTTTATGTTTTCATTTCCCCAGGATATAAAGAAAGGTTTTAGTTAAAAAAAAGAAGATCTTTATGGGAGATGTTGAAGATCTTTCACCATGATTAGAAGATTATATTTCGAGTTTCCAAAGACACTAAACTATTATGATCCTTGTGTGTGTGTTTTTGTTATGTACTAATTATTCCGCAAAAGTAATGTAATGTCCATGTATGTTAAGCTTCGGGTCTCTACCGAACCACATGGTAGATGCTTTGAGTTGAGATGATCATGTAATAATATCAATTGAGGTTAAAAAAGGTCCAATATTTTTATATTTTTAATATATGGATCTTAATATTTGGATGTAAGTGGGGGGGTTTTATCTTTCTTGAATGAGTGTTCAACCATCTATTCCTGTGATGATTAAACAAGGGCACTAAAAATGTAGTGATTAAAAAGAAGGTGAGAAATGTTCCTGAGTAAAACATTGATTTTTATTGATTGAAAAGGTTTGGGAACTATGTACATGTTATATCCAAAACATATTATAAAGAGTTATCTTATAAGGCTAAAAGTTTTCCTTTCTCTATTCATCATGGATGTACAAATATGTATAGAGATCTAAATGAGTATTTATTATGGGCTACCATTAAGAGAGATATTGTTTTCCCTGTATGATAATGAATTTTTTATCAAAAATTTATATTTGAGAGAATGGATTCTATGGTTTTTATAATAATTACCCTTACTAGAATAGAAATTGGAATGAATCACTGTGGATTTTGACTTCTAACACAACAAAACATCTAATGGTTGTAATTTAATTTATGTAGAAGTATAACTACTTACAAATACATGACACTTCAATACTCTTAGAGAATATTTCTCTCTTGTTCATCCTTTTTTAATATGAATTATAATAATGGTAAAGATTTATGGAGCACTATATTCTATTGAATCTGATTAGAATTTGAGGTTTACATTTATGTTCTATAGAAGTATTTAAAAGGATATGGATAAAGAGTTGACATTTATTATTGAATATCATACTCATAAATATGGTAAATGTGAGAGAACCATTCAAGGCCTTGAGGATATGTTGAGATCATTTTCTATGTATTTCAAAGGTTGTTGTGACCAATATGTTACTCTAATAAATTTTTCATCCAACAATAGCTTTCCCTTGAGAATTTCAATTGAACTTTATAAATCCCTCTATGTAAAGAAGTGTATAACTCTAATATACTACGAAAAAGTTGAAGAACGAAATTTTTTGTGGGATGAGCTAGCATAGTAAATAAATTCAATTTTCAAAGGCATTCAACATCACATAAAAGTATCTCATAGTCAATAATACACTTATTATTATAACCATCAATGAGTTTTAATGATAAATCATATTGAGAATGTGCTTCATTCATTTTTTCTATAGAATAATTATATGAGATTCATAAAGATTAAAAAGTTGGGACCTAGGTATATTGCCTCTTTTGAAATTCCTAATTGAAACTTACTGAAATAAAAATACCTTTATTTATTATTATTTTTGTGTTTATGGAATGATATAATAAAAAAATATCATAAAGGTGGTTATTTATATAAGAAAATATTTTTTTGAATAGTTACAAGTGAAGGATCCAATTTGGATCTTGGAAACAATTAATCAGGAAGAAAATAATAGAATCCTACTATAAAAGAACATTTTACCCTATTAATGTCATTAATGACCTGAACCAGGATATATTACTGGATGTGAATACAATAAGTGAATAAAAAACCAATCCCATATAGTAACTACCTATTTCATGATGTGACACATATGGTTATTCTATGACACATATAAAAATATGATAGAGAAGAATTAAAATCATGAAACATGTCGTGAGAAGTTCATCCCCCAATGATTTCATGGTATGAACACTATCAATGAAATCTAATTTACTTCTAGACTCAAATTATGATAATTCAATAGGAAGTAAAGATAAACACCCTATTTTTTCTCAAGGACCACCTGTCAACCCCATGATTGACCCCAAATCATTTATTGGCCAATTATGATTCCCTGAGGCTAATTTCTTTCTCTATAAATATTAGTCCATGGAGAATGGATAGAGGGTTAATTTGGTAATGGAATATTTGGACTATATATTTCTAAAAAAGTATTTCCCTATTTTTATTTTTATTAATTTTCTTAAATAAAATTATTCCTAATTCCTCCTATATAAACTCGATTACCCAATCCATATAGGGTTAGTTATTTCAAGTTAGTTGAAAAAGACGGTTGGAAAAAAAATTTGTGATTGGGTTTGTGTTCAATAATTTAGTAGACACTTTTTTTTATTTCTAGTTGACTTTTTTTATTTAATGTTTTTAATTCTAAATGTGGTTGTGTTAAAATTTGATTCAATAAATGTTATTTTCATTATTCAAGGATTCATCTTACCCTCTACTCAATTATTTTTCGTATACAGTGTAACATATTAGGGTTGTGGTGAGTTCTCGAGGATCATCAATGCATCTAGTTAAATAAAAAGATTGAAGTATTTGTTTATTAGAAAACCATAATAATTTTTTAGGTATTTCCCTAATTATATAACAGTACCTGATGCAAAGATACACCCACATGAAGAATGGTATACCAACTTGAGGATTAAAATAGAAATATTCTCACTATAATAATTTGGCAAGGGGAAAGATAGGAATTAATAAATATATATCCCACTTAACAGTTTTTAGAAGAAAATGTGATTAAAATTATAAACTAAGATACTTTTTTATTATTTCTAGATGATCACACTGTGATTATTATCTCTCATCAATATTTCCATACCAATAATTTAACCTTCTTTTCATATTCTCAAATTCTCAAATCAAACCCAAAAATATGTTTTCCAAAAAATGATTATAAAAAAGTTGAAAACCCATTTTTCCCACTCCCATTAAGAGAGTAGCTACATTTAACCAATAAACTATAACTAGGTTATAAAAGTCATTTATAACTCCCCATGATAGGGGTGCATGAAACTTGGTGAAATTTTTTTGGAGGAAATTCCTTAAAATGTGAAAACATTTTAATTAATTTTCAATGACTCATACTTTAATTAAACTATTTATTGAATTTGATTCCAAAACTAAAGTATCACTAGAAAAATTAATAAAAATAAATTTTCAAACATTTGTTTAAAAAATAAACCTATTTGATCCTTGTGACTCTCTCAGTTTCCACTATGAACATGAGAAAATATTTCTAAATCCCTAACTAACCCTATAAAATATTTTTGCACCTCAATTTAAAAATCATAAAAACCAAAATACTATGCCTATTATGAAAAATGAATTCATGTTATGTGTTAATATGATCCAGGTGCTCTCAATGCTTCATGTCCTTACATAAAAAGACCCAAATAGATATATCCTAGAATTTTGAAATTGTTCATTGAGATTTAGGATGATATGAGCACCCCAAGTCCATATAAAGTAGATGGTATTACCCTTCTCAGTCGAATGAGCAGATAAGGAATGGTTGTAAAGCCTATAATCTGGATAACTAAATGACTTGTAAGACCTCAAACCATTCTTTATGTAATGATTATTTCCATCATCCAGTGGTATAGAAATCAAAAATGAAGACTAAATCATTCAATAATTGATTAGAGAAACCATGTACAAGTTCTAGGAACATTTCAAGAAACTGATTGAAATATACCCACATCAATCAATAGGGGAACATAACTTCCCCATATTTTATAAAGTACTAATCAACAATGGCCATGACCTTCTTTATGCCTCATTTGGATGATCCCTGATCAAAAAATCATAAGCATAGGCCAGAGGTATGATTAAGAATATTTCCAAAAAAACATGAATGAAATTGTAATGGGAGGTATATGAACCAGAGAAATACACGAGGTAAAAAAAACTAATTAATCATCATCAATTCGAAAAATGTTATAAAAACTCACTAGGATAGTTTGACAAATATATTTGATGCAAGAAAATGACAACAACCTTCATCTAAAGTATGTATTTTATTTTTTTCCCCTACTCAATTTACTAATTAGTTTCCTGAGGTATAAGGGACATAGTGTTTTAATATGAAATTTCATCCACGAAAATTCCTTAAGAATAAACCTCATAAGTTGTATCCCCATCCAATATATAGACAGAATAAAATGAATCCTTTATATCAAAAAAATTATCCCAATCATCTCCCTTCACGAAATAATAGCACCAGCATTAACTGAAGATAACATAATTTTGACAACCTTATAAATATCTATTTCAAAAAAATAACTTTCTAATAGAAGAAATATGATTATCTATCAACTAGTGCACCATCAACTGAAAAAATATAGTCTGAAGTTATGGGATTGAAAACAACCACAAATGATTTATCCAACCTAATCATAACTTTATTTGAATTCATAACCAAGAACATCAGAATTCTACCATAGAAAAAATTTTAGAATCCCAAAGTAAATGTCATTGTGACAACAAAATGAAGTCAAAAAAAAATTACAACCACCTTTAAAATTATGTTTGATGATTCGAAATAAAATTATAAAGCTCAAACCATCCATCAAAAATAATGAGACAAGTGTGATGGATGATCAAGAACCAGTATCCGGAATGAATTACCAAAAACTCCCTTATCGAACTATAAAATTTATTAAATGGATATCCCAAAACCATTCTCTTATGATCTAGTCAATTAAAATACAGTTGATTCATTTTGACCTGAAAAAAAAAGATTTAGGAGACCTTATAGATGGTTGAGAGTAAATTCCCACTATTGTAAGTGGTAATCAAAATCCCAAAATATGGAATATTATCAAGAATTTGTGGGAGAAGTGAATATAAAATGACAAAATGAGAAAATAATATTAGGTATAAGTATGTTAGCACAGATCACGCCATTGATATAATAAAAATTTCAAGATCTATTAAAAATAAATATTGACTACACTATTGGTTCATTAATTGTTTTTATGATTTATGTTATCTAGGTTCCTTAATAAATGTTATTCCTTACTCAGTATTTTTTTCATTTGAGTTTGTAGATTTAAAATCAAAATGATTCGTGTTCCAATTAGAAAATCTATCCCCCATATTCTTAGATTTAGTTGTAAAAACGTACTCGTAGGAGTAAGAGAAATTATTTTTAAAAAATACTTTTATGTCCTCTATATAGAAGATAATCGATCCTGAGGCCACTCACCAATAATTTTAGGGAGGAAATTATTAATGAGAAAAAACAATCATCAATGTACATAAAGATACACAAAAAATGGATCATGAATATAGTATGGTAAACTTCAACATTATTGATGTAATGAAGCACTCATCTAAAAATAAATCACTTTAAAATATCACTAATGATGAAGGTACATAACAACTTAAAAATTCGGGTATACTTCACGAATTTTTATCATTAAGATACAATTTTTCATTTGATTATCCCAGTACCCAAAAACCTAAAAAACACAATTTCAACACAAAATAATAGGTTACCTATAATTTTTTAGGATTACCTATATTAACCTAACATCATATATGAGATAAAATTATTATATTTAGGAAATCTCTACTCAATATCAACCCCAAAAACCTCTAATTATTGAGTTGTATCCACTAACAATAAATTTGATATACTCTTTTCTTATATAAGGAGAGAAAAAACCTATGATCACTTCCAATAATCAATTTAACATCCAAGAACAAACAATTACTAACCATATTAAATGAAATTCCCAAGGAATTGGATTCAGTGTACAATATATCATTGACATTAGTCCCAAATTTTTCACTTGTTGAATCTTTTTAGATGGTGATTCTTGACTAGTTAGATAGCCACATAGAATGATAGATACTAAAATCATGGAGGTTTTTAAAAAGAGAAAGAAAAATTTATAGTAGTTGATATCATTTTTCCAATCTCTAATTCTCATTAGTTTAGCATAATACATATGGTACCTAAGAAAACAAGTCTAACAATTATCAATATTGGGAAAAATGAATTAATTTTAATAAGAGATAATAACATTAGTAGATTCTGAATTGATTATAGTAAGATGAATCATATTACCTAAAAATGAAAACTTTTTAAACACATTAATTAATCAAATTATATAAATTCTATCCTGTAAAACTAATTATTTATTTTTAGATTGTTTTTTGAAATACTTCCTTGTAGTAATTACACTATAATACCTTAGATAATATTTCCTTCAACTATCCATTTAGAACCTTCACCTATAAGAGGATTCTATTTGGGATATTCAACTCCCCAAGTACATTTCCATTGTATATGGTGTTTATTTTATATGATCTTATTGAAAACTATCTGAAGTTATTTCAGAATGATTTCACTATTTTATGTTATTATTTCAATCATTTCATATGGAATTTAGGAAAAGTTTTGAAAAATTATATTGAAAAAATTGTCTTATTTTAAACTTAGAAATATTTCATTTCACAGTCAAAAAGATTAATAGTGTAATGCTACGTAATTAATGGGAATGTAATTTAGATAGATAAGTCAAGTGTTAAAGAAATAAACTCATTTCCTTATCCAACTTTTCCTAATAATTTTAGATGATTTTTAATCCCTGGAGTTTTCTAACAATGAATTGTTAATGATTTGAGTAAGATTTCATTACATATATCGAGAAAAATATTAATAAATTCAATGTTAATTATTGATGATGAGTGTAATAAAGAATTCTATGAGTTGAAACAATGGTTGATTACACTTCCAGTAATGATACCATACAATAAGGATAACCCATCCAAACTTCTCTATGGAATCTCAAATCACGTTGTGGGATGCACACACACACAAAGAGTTTATAGAAAACCACATTTTATTCAATGATCCAGGATATAGAATGAAATTAATATCAACTACATGACTATAGAAAATTAGTACATTTTAGTTACTTTTACACATGAAATATTTAGATCTTATCTTCTTAGAACTAATCTTTCCGTTCTTTATGATCATGCAGATCTTAGGATTAAATGTATAAGGATAAAGATAATCTTTTACTGGTGATAAGGATGCATCTTTTTTATGAGATCCAAATGGAAATTAAAAATAGGAACGAAACTAAAATTCATACAGTCGTCAATCTGATTAGACTACCCAAACAACTATAGAAGAAATACCATGTGAGACCTAGCTCAATGATCAGCTATCAAAAAAAATTACATCATGAATGAAAATGTATAATTATATGCCAATATGGATAATTATTTAGTCAATTATCAAGTAACATCTCATTTAGACTCTTATTAAACAAAGATACATAAATATTACACATGATGTTATATTTGGGAAGACCCATTATTCTAATCTATATTCACCAATTAGGTAATTAAAATATTTTTTCCAAAAATTGAAACAAAATATATTATTTATTTCTATTATAGATTTTTTATGGGGGGAATTTTAGATTTTTTCCCAAAAATTGATAGAAGTTTTTTTATTATCCAACCTTATTCAAAGATGATTACATATTTTTTAAAAGATGTAAAAATTCAATTTTTTTTGTAATATCTCAGTATGATAGAGATTTCCTCAAAATTTGATTACCATTTTTGAAATTTTTGATTTATTTGGAATATAAATCATGGGAACAAACCTAATTTCATATAATAATTCCAATATTTTATTATCTCTATATTATGTTTTAAATTAGGTGGAAGAAATATCTAATTGGACTGAAGATTCTAATGTTTTTTAAGACTTTTTTAGGGATAACATATTATGTTGTATTAGAGTACCACTAGTAATAATAAAATAAAAAGGAACACATTTTCGAAATAAATTTATGGGAAAATTGCTTAATATGTATGGGGTACATCAAAAAAAATGAAAACCATACCATCCACAATCATACGGTCAATAAAAAATATCTAACAGATAAATCATAGGAATATTAGAAATGTCTATCAAACCTAATTAGAAGGACTGGAGACAAATTTTTGAAGATACATTATGATATTATAGTGTAACACCCCAGGTAAATAAAGAATATGACATTTATATATTTATCCATATTTGTGAATAAAATAATAATATTACTTTAAAGGGGATGCTATGCTCGATGGCGTACCCAATACGCAACAACAAGTTTCTTGGGAATCTTACGTTGCACTCTAATAATAAGATAATATTATTTTAAATGGTAGTTAACGCCTAACCGTTGTAATGGCGGGAATGAATAGAAATAACTACAAAATGATTATATATGTTTGTCAAAAAAATTTACTCTTTACAATAAATGTTAGAGGATTAAAAATGCGAATGAATCCAATTTTAAGCGTAAACATTCTAATATTCTTTAAAAGGTCGATTAACCGCCGTTTAATGGAGAACCTCTTTTAAATCCACTTTTTGACAATTTTATGTGTTATATTTGAAAAAATAAAATTCTTATTTAGAATCGGGACATCAAAAATTACTTTGTGTAAATTTTGGGTATCTTTCCGATAAAGTTCATTTTTTAATGAATAGTGATAAATGTTGTATTTTAATTCAAAACCTCTTGTTAATCTAATTTATTTATATGATTAGATTATATTTTGAATTATTTTTAAAGTAAAATTTGAATATATTTTTACCATTTAATCCAATAGTGGTCATTGAAATTAATTTCACTTTGAAATTGGACTTAAACTAGTGTCAATCTTTTGATACTTATTGTTTCGTAAAAACACGCTATTTGCTCTGACAGCAGGAATTAATTATTAAATTAATTAATTAAACTTATACGTTGTTAAGTTTTTAAAATAGACATTATTTTTGAATTAGTAATATCAAATATAGATTAGGGTGATGTTTTGGTTTTTTCTGGAAAACATCAATTTTTGATGAATAGTGAAACCACTAAGTGGTACTTAAGAAACTGATTTTTCATTTAAATGAAATTTTACCACCTCTGTGTTTTGAATTTCAAAAATCCAACATACATTGTTTTAATTAAGAAGTAAAATGTGGTTCAATGGGATTAAAATATTTTTTTGGTGAATAGTTACTTTTATGTTTTTAATCGCAATTAGTGGTAATTATTGTAGTTTAAGGTAAAAATAATGTTTTAATAATATGAGATGAGCTCGACACATGTCATACCCTCATTGGACGTTACATGGCCGACCAAGACAATCCATGGGTCAACTTAGGGACCCCATGGAGCCACTTTGGTTGGGAAATAACATAAATAACTTTTTATTTAATGTTAATGTAAAAATGACACAAACATGAGATGTTTTACTAAAACAATTTTTACATGGTGTTATACAAGTTAGATTTTTGACAATAAATATTCATTAGAAAGATAAAAAGATTTCCTACATCATGATATTTCTTTTATAATTTTTAGACATTGAATATATTAAATTATTTATGACATAATAATGATTCAGTGATTACCACATTAATAAAGGATTTAAATAAAATGAAAAGATAATGTACAATCTATAACCTACACATGTCCGAAACCTATTGGATGGGTATATTTAGAACCCTTATCACCTTAGCCTTGAATTATATCAATGTGGTACCATTTAAATCCTAAACGCATTTTAAAATAAAGGAACATTTCTTTACTTTCCAAGGGTGCCCCTCCTCTCCTCTTATAAAAGGCCCCCACCTCTACCTCCTTACCCACACTTCCAAAGCCTTTGGCTCGGCCTACCCCTGACCATTTTGTATCACCACATCCCTCTCTAACTCCTTGTAGCCTCACTTTGGGCAGAAGTCTTCCCAAGTAAGCCTTTGAGCTCAAACCAATGGGAGTTACCCGATTTTAAGGAATATAATGAAACGAACAAGACAAGTCAGACTTGAGGTAAGGGATCCTACTCCTCTCTTTCTTTTTAAAGTACTCTATTTTATTTCATTCCTTTTAAGCTCATATTCCTTATGATTGGGATGTTATTTTATATTAATATTACTGTAATTTTTATGTTCATATGATGAGAGACACTATTTTCTCTCATCAATCCATTTTCGAAGTTTTGATTGGCACCGTTAGGCTGCCGAATTTTCGTAAGGGATCCAACCTCTCTCTTTCTTTTTAAGTATTCTCCTTTATGTCACTTCTTTTAAGATCCACTTTGTTATGTTGGGAGATGTTATTTTATATTCCTCTTGCTGTAAATTTTATGTTAATATGGTAAGATACCCTATTTGATCTCATCAATCGATTTTTGGAAGTTTTAAGTGGCGCTGTTAGGCTGCCGAGTTTTCGTATGGGATTTTTCATCTCACTTTTATTCCTGTGAGATTCATCCTACATTTTCCAATATTTCTTTTTCAGTGGTGTATGTACTCTCCATTATTCTACTCTTTGTGTAACATACTTTCGTTTATGATTATTTACATCAATGTTGTGTAGTCCTTCTTTCATGGGGTGTACATTTCGAAAGTTACCCAAATCGGTAAGGGAACCATTCACCCTCCTCTTTTTAAAAGACTTATTTTGTTATGTCTTTTAATTTTCATATTATTATGTGGAGATATGTTATTATATATCCTTATTTCCGGAAATTTTATGTCCAAGCGATGAGATACCCTTTATCTCTCTCATCAACTCTTTTTCTAAAATTTGATGTGACGCCGTTTGGCTGTCGAGGGAACATCTTAAACCAATTTTGATTTCTTTGGGTTCAACATGTAGTTATTGAATATGTCATCCTCTGAATATGTCTGAATTACCTTTGATTGTTTTACACTTAATATCCACTTATATTGGGTGTATTTATATTTTTCAAACATAATTATGAGATTGATTTATCCTTAATTTAAGGATACCTTCTTTACAGGGGATTTCATCTCATTTTACATTTCTATTGAGACTTCATTGTTGTTATGAACCAATTCACTCTTATATGGTGTATTTACTCTCCTTTGGAATATTATATCATGAATTCCTTTATTCTCATGATATTATAAAGTTCGGATTAAATGTTATTCTTCAATTATTGTATTCAAGTGTCTCTCATTTTGTTAAAAACCCTTTAACTAAAATATGGTTTTAAATGTTTTAATGATTTATTCTTATAAATATTTCTCGTTAATATCCATGTTTTCAAAATGGTTTTAAGGATTTATTTATATGGATATTAATGTTTTAAAATGTTAAAACCTTCAAAGTTGTATGGGACACTTTGATTCAAATATCTCTTTATTAAATGTTTTAAATGGTTTTTAGAATGGATTTATTATTTCAATATCTTAAAATGTTATATTGTTATAGCAATATAGGAATGTTATATTTTTTTATGATTAAGTTATGTGATATGATTATGTTATGGTTATTGGGCATTGTTTATGAAGATGGGTGGTTCCATGATAAACTAAGGGAGGGTGAGCCCGATATATCTCTCCAATACATTGGGTAACGCGAAGGAGTGAAACGTTAAGGTTTCTACAAAGAGATTTAGGGAATATATTGTGATGGGTATTCCAAACGTAACCAAGAGGATTACTCCCTACGTAAGAATGTTATGAATGCCTCAAGTTACCTTTATGTCTTATGATTTCTATGATTTATTCATGATTTGATGAGGTATATTAAAGTGCTTATGTTTTATGAGTAAAGTATGATTTCATTGATTCTTATTTGTACATGTACTCATGGCTCCTTTCCATATTTTTATATCCCTTACTGATCTTTTTATGCTCATCCCATGTTTTTTTGAAATATTTTTCACAGGTCAAGGGAAAGGTACATGATATGATGATAGTTTCAAGGAAGTGTCAAGAAAGAATCCATGTTTTATTTTTAATATGTTTTCGTTGATGGGAAAAAAAGAATACTATATTTATGTAACCACTTTGTTTAAATGTGGAATGTAATGCAAGTTTTATGATCTAATTCTCTAAAACTCTAAACCTGAAAAGATCCTCAATGTGTAATCTTTTATTAACTCAAGATTAAGTAAGGTTTAAGGTTGGGGCCTTATAGTTGGTATTAGAGGTCGGTTTAGACAACTTTAGGGATTATGAGTTTTTGTTAGACACATGATTAGTCCCTATATCTATTATTTCAAATAAAACCTTGTTTTATAACATTTTTCAGGTCAAGTAAAGTCTATTACGAATGGAAGTAGAAGGATCTCAAACGATATTCCTATCTCTTCCTAATGACATGCTTGCAATAATTATTACAAAGTCATGTTCGGATGATTGTGAAACTTTTTCTAGCATACAACACACTTGCAAGAAGTTGTTTGAGATATCAAACACCTCCGCTATACCTCACTATCATCGTGGATCATGGGTTGTTTTTAGGCAAATACTATTTTCACAATATTCTCATATTTTCATGAAAGGTAAATATCATCAAGGTATTTTCAAATATTATACCTTATCACAAGAATTTGAAGCATATTATGATTTTAAAAATGGTGTTGAGGAAGGAGACCCTTGCACAACCTATTTATATTTGATTTTAAAATATAGTCTCTCAGTATATACTTATTGTATTTTAAAAGGACCAATAATAGAAGGTTTCAACTAAAACTCTGTCTGACTATTTTATAGAAATCATGATTTATCAGATGTTTTGGAATTATATGTCATACATGATTATTTTCCAAAACTGTTTTTCTGTGAACACCCATATGACCCAAGTTGTACAAGGTGTATTTGGATGGAGGAAGAAAATGATTTTGAAGGATCTCTAAATCATTGGTGTAATGCATGGTACTTCTACCTACGTGAGCAAGATAACGATGAAACTGAGTGGACGCCATGATCAAGGTATGATGTTATTCATTTTGGGAATCATTTTATTTTATCTTATGGTGGTGAAATAAGACTTAAAGGATTAAGATGTTGAGATCATAACGAATTTCGATTAAAATGAGAGGTATAAGGAAACTATTGAGGTTAAAAAATGTTAGGGTTATTTTTGGAGTTTTATAAAATGGACAACACGCAGACCGAGTGACAACCCGTCGCGTTGGACAAAGTTGCGGGAATCGAACCCACAACCAAAGTGCGACTAGTAATTATCGCCTACTACTGGACTACATGAAGTCCCTAGTTAGTTTGACTGATTCTTTTTGGTTAGATGATTTTATGAATTAAGAGTAAGTTGATTTTCGGTTATCTTTGGAAATTTATTAACCTATCATGGAGGATTTGTGATTAGGTTAATTACTTTTCAATACGAGACATTAATAGAAACTGATGTTTTTTGGAGATAAATGTTACGATTTAACTTGGAAGACAAAGTGACTAAATCCTTCAAATATTTGGGTTTCAATCTTAGTTTGGTTTACTTTGAAGAATTTTATAGACAAATTTTTTATCGAATGGCCCTCGTTGAACTTTGGGTTTTGTTGGAAAAATTTTGGAGATTAAGACTAGATTTTCTTTTTATAAAGGGTTATCCTTTTCTGGATTATCTGATCTTGTAATAACCTTTTTGGTTTTGGTTTTGGTTAAAGTCTAAAGATATGGGAAGTATATAGTTCTCTTTTGTGGATTAGGTGATTCTCTAGAAGTTGATTATAGTACTCTTAATGTGAACAAGTCTTCCTAAATACATGTCTTTTGGAGAAAATATGAGTTTGTGTAAGGAATCTAATAAAATTTGAAAGTCAACATGATAAGTGATTATGTTTCCTTATGAATAAATTCTCAATAAAAAGTAACTTAAAACAAAAATGTTGTCTATTAACTTTTCCTACTAGGGAATCGAATACCGTTTAACCCATCACAAGTTTGTGATTTTATTGTGGTTTACTTTCTCCTAAACATGTTTTCTATCACTCTCCATCAGAACATGACCTTTTGTTTTCTCCTCCATGTACATGTCTTCCTACATGGAATCCTAGTATGGGTTAACTTGGGTGACCTCTGTACTTATCTTTCATTATTTTAAAGTGATTGTTTTACCGACTCTTGTTCTGATGTGGGATTTTCAAGGATGTTTCCAAGCCCAATTATAAAATTGTAAGGATGCAATTCCCAAAATGGGGGAAGGATGTAACACCCCAGGTAAATAAAGAATATGACATTTTTATATTTATCCATATTTTTGAAAAAAATATTAATATTACTTTAAAGGGGATGCTATGCTCGATGGCGTACCCAATACGCTACAACGAGTTTCTTGGGAATCTTACGTTGCACTCTAATAATAAAATAATATTATTTTAAATGGTAGTTAACGCCTAGCCATTGTAATAGAGGGAATGAATAGAACTAACTACGAAATGATTATATATGTTTTTCAAATATTTTTACTCTTTACAATAAATGTTAGAGGATTAAAAATGTGAATGAATCCAATTTTAAGCGTAAACATTCTAATATTCTTTAAAAGGTCGATTAACCGCCTTTTGATAGAGAAACTCTTTTAAATCCACTTTTTGACAATTTTATGTGTTATATTTGAAAAAATAAAATTCTTATTTAGAATTGGGACATCAAAATTTACTTTGTGTAAATTTTTGGTATCTTTCCGATAAAGTTCATTTTTGAATGAATACTGAAAAAATGTTGTATTTTAATTCAAAACCTCTTTTTAATCTAATTTTTTTATATGATTAGATTATATTTTGAATTGTTTTAAAAGTAAAATTAGAATATATTTTTACCATTTAATCCAATAGTGGTCGTTGGAATTAATTTCACTTTGAAATTGGACTTCAACTAGTGTCAATCATTTTATACTTATTGTTTCATAAAAACAAGCTATTTGCTCTGAAAACGGAAATTAATTATTAAATTAATTAATGCAACTTATAAGTTTTTAATTTTTTAAAATAGAAATCATTTTTAAATTTGGAATATCAAACATATCTTAGGGTGAAGTTTTTGGTTTTTTTTCTGGAAAACTTCAATTTTTGATGAATAGTGAGACCACTAAGTGGTACTTAAGAAACTGATTTTTCGTTTAAATGAAATTTTACCACCTCTGTGTTTTGAATTTCAAAAATATAACATACATGGTTGTCATTAAGAAGTAAAATGTGGTTCAATGGGATTAAAATATTTTTTTGGTGAATAGTTTCTTTTATGTTTTTAATCGCGATTAGAGGTAATTAGTGTAGTTTAAGGTAAAAATAATGTTTTAGTAATATGAGATGATCATGACACATGTCCTACCTTCGTTGGATGTGTCATGGCCGACCAAGAAAAACCATGGGACAACTTGGGGACCCCAGGGAGCCACTTTTATTGGGAAATGACATAAATAACTTTTTATTTAATGTTAAAGTACAAATGACACAATCATGAGATATTTTACTAAAACAATTTTTACACGGTGCTATACAAGTCATATTTTTTACTATAAATATTCATTAGTAAGATAAAGAAATTTCCTAAATCATGAAATTTTTTATATAATTTTTAGACATTGAATATATTAAATTATTTATGACATCATAATGATGCAGTGATTACCTCATTAATAAAGGATTTAAATAAAATGAAATGATAATGTACAATCTGTGACCTACACATGTCCAAAACCTATTGGATGGGTATATTTCAAACCCTTATCACCTTATCCTAGAATTATATCAATGTGGGAACTTTTAAATACGAAACTAATTTTAAAATGAAGGAACATTTCTTTACTTTCCAAGGGTGCCCCTCCTCTCCTTGTATAAAAGGCCCCCACCTCTACCTCCTTACCCACACTTCCGAAGCCTTTGGCTCGGCCTACCCCTAACCATTTTGTATCTCCACATCCCTATCTAACTCCATGAAGCCTCACTCTGGGCAGAAGTCTTCCCAAGGAAGACTTTGAGCTCAAACCAAAGGGAGTTACCCGGTTTTAAGGAATATAAAGAAACGAACAAGACACGTCGGACATGAGGTAAGGGATCCTACTCCTCTATTTCTTTTTAAAGTACACTCTTTTATGTCATTACTTTTAATCTCATATTACTTATTATGGAAATTTTCTTTTATATTAATATTAGTGTAACTTTTATGTTCATATGATGAGAGACCCTATTTTCTCTCATCAATCCATTTTGGAAGTTTTGATTGGCGTCATTAGGCTGCCGAATTTTCGTAAGAGATCCAACCTCTCTCTTTCTTTTTAAGTACTCTCCTTTATGTCACTTCTTTTAAGCTCTAATTTTTTATGTTAGGAGATGTTATTTTATATTAATCTTTCTGTACATTTTATGTTAATATGGTAAAAAACCCTATTTGATCTCATCAATCCATTTTTGGAAGTTTTAAGTGGCGTCGTTAGGCTGCCGAGTTTTCGTAAGGGATTTTTCTTCTCACTTTTATTCCCATGAGATTCATGCTACATTTTCCCATATTTCCTTTTGAGTGGTTTATGTACTCTCCATTATTCTACTCTTTGTGTAACATACTTTCGTTTATAAGTATTTATATCAATGTTGTATAGTCCTTCTTTCATGGGGTGTACGTTTCAAAAGTTACCCAAATCGGTAAGGGAACCTTTCACCCTCCTCTTTTTAAAAGACTTATTTTGTTATGTCTTTTAATTTTCATCTTATTATGTGGGGATATGTTATTATATATCCTTATTTCCATAAATTTTATTTCCAAGTGATGAGATACCCTTTATCTCTCTCATCAACTCTTTTTCTAAAATTTGATGTGACGCCGTTAGGCTATCAAGGGAACTTCTTAACCCAATTTCGATTTCTTTGGGTTCAACATGTAGTTATTGAATATGTCATCCTTTGAATATGTGTGAATGACCTTTGATTTTTTTACACTTAATATCCGCTTATATTGGGTGTATTTATATTTGTCACACATAATTATGAGATTGATTTATCCTTAATTTAAGGATACATTCTTTAGAGGGGATTTCATCTCATTTTACATTTCTATTGAGACTTCATTGTTTTTATGCACCAATTCACTCTTATATGGTGTATTTTCTATCCTTTGAAATATTATATCATGAATTTATTTATTCTCATGATATTATATAGTTCTGATTAAATGTAATTCCTCAATTATTGTATTCAAGTGTCTCTCATTTTGTTAAAACCCCTTTAACTAAAATATGGTTCTAAATGTTTTAATGATTTATTCTTATAAATATTTATCGTTAATATCCATGTTTTCAAAATAGTTTTAAGGATTTATTTATATGGATATTAATGGTTTAAAATGTTAAAACCTTCAAAGTAGTATGGGACACTTTGATTCAAAGATCTCATTATTAAATGTTTTAAATGGTTTCAAAAATGGTTTTTAGAATGGATTTATTATTTCAATATCTTAAAATGTTATATTGTTATTTCAATATGGGAATGTTATATTTCCTTTGTGCTTAATTAATGTGCTATGATTATGTTATGGTTATTGGGCATTGTTTATGAAGACGGGTGGTTCCGTGATCAACTAAGGGCGGGTGAGCCCGATATAGCTCTCCAATGCATTAGGTAACGTAAAAAAGTGAAACGTTAAGGTTTCTTCGAAAAGATTTAGGGAATATATTGTGATGGGTATTCCAAAAGTAACCAAGAGGGTTACTCCCTACGTAAGAATGTTATGAATGCCGGAAGTTACCTTTATGTCTTATGATTTCTATGATTTATTCATGATTTGATGAGGTATGTTAAAGTGCTTAGGTTTTATGAGTAAAGTATGATTTCATTGATTCTTATGTGTACATGTACTCATGCTTCCTTTCAAGATTTTTATATCCCTTACTGAGCTTTTTATGCTCATCCCAAGTTTTTTTTTGAAATTTTTTTCACAGGTCAAGGGAAAGGTACATGATATGATGATAGTGTCAAGGAATTGTCAAGAAAGAATCCATGTCTTATTTTAAATATGTTTCCGTTGATGGGAAAAAAGAATACTATATTTATGTAACCACTTTGTTTAAATGTGGAATGTAATGTAAGTTTTATGATCTAATTATCTAAAACTCTAAACTTGAAAAGATCCTCAATGTGTAATCTTGTATTAACTCAAGATTAAGTACGGTTTAAGGCAGGGGCCTTATATATAGGACTTCATATCTAACACCCATATAGATGAGCCCCTATATATTTATTTCTGGAAATAGATTCCACCTCTATGTGGAATATGAGTAAAAATATTACTGGGTTGTAAGAGATATGAATAAAGACCTTGACAGAGTTGGGAAAGGGAAAAATTAATAGCTACATGAGCTAGTGGAAAAAATGAGTTAGGCTTTTAGACATTTAATGATTTAAAATAAATGAACAAGTATGATCCCATAAAAGATAATTCAACCATGGACATTCAACCCTAGAGATCAAGTAATATTTTACAAATAAAGAAGTAAAATTATTTCTATTAAAAAATAATCTATATGGGAATGTCTCTTTACTAATATTCATGTATACCTCTTTGGTGATAGAAAAATTATAAAGGAAGGAGGATAAGAAACATTAATTGCAAATTGCAAAGCAAGGAAGAAGTATCATGGGACCATACCTTGATAACCTATGAAAGAGATTTCAATCTTTCACCCCGGTTAATAATAAAGACCCAGCATGTTGTACTATTTGATTACTCAAGATTAAAAGTGGTAATAAAATTATAAATCCAACCACATTCAAAATAAATTTTAATTTATTTTTTTCACTTCATCAATTTTGTTTTTGGGTGGGAATATTTTATTCTATTATTTTTCAAAAAACAATTACTCGAGCAGTTTACGTTAAAAAAAGAACTTTTAAAAAGAATGAAATGTTTTTTCCTTAGTAGACTATTCCCATCAATGATTTTTATCATGTTTCTACATAACCTTAATATTATATGTTTTTATCTGTATTTTTTAGTTCCATACTAATTTTTATGATATTCCAAAAATTAATGAGTGAAACCGAATAAAATTCATATCATGAGAATTATTTGTGTTGAGAAACTGTTATTGAATATAACTGGAAGAACATGACCAGTGCAACCTGAATTAAGCATTATTTCTAAATAGGGTTTTATTTTATATTAAATAAATTTTTAATTCTCTATTTTTTTAGAATAAATGGAAAATTTTATACATACGGGTAGATTTTTCATTAGCTGGCCGGTCTTGGGGCATGACTTTCTTAGGAGTCCCTAATTTATTTTTTTATTTAATGAGATTGAGTGAGTAAAAAGGGTAATGCAATATTTATAGTAAAGAATTTATATTTAGTTCATGACTAATTATTTGATAGAATTATTTGATCCAGGTAATTGATATTTTTCTAACATTTTCAAAATTTTAATTATTGAAATTTATATGGATTTATATGTTATTACTACATTCCATATCTGATTGTTCAAAATTAATGTGTTCCATTTATAATATTAATTCTAGACCAAATAATTTCAACATTAAATTGAAAATATTTTTCGAGTAATCTTGTGGAATTATGCATGCTAAAAAATGCATTGGATCTTGTAAAAGCTATGACTATTGCGAAAAAATAAATGATGGAATAAATTTTATTGTCAAGATTTTATTCATGGAACCACTATGACATAAATCCATGTTTAATAAATAGAGTCTACAATTGACCACTATAGGAATGATCCTCATTGAAAACCATTTATATCCATTCTAACCCTACTCTATTTATACTACATGATATTATAAATTTTATGTGTGGGGATGTGTTACTGTCTTGGTTGAAGGGATGTATTATATTGTTTGAAAAAAAATAATGGGATTATATTTTTGGTATTGGTCCTGGATAGTGGTACATTCATTGTACTAATATCGTTTCCCCTTCAAAAAAACAATATAAATAATAAAGAAATAAATAAAATGGTTTGTTTTTTTTTTGGAAAATAAAAAATCACCATTAATATAGAAATGATCATTTCATTGTATGTGGTCTGGTGGTGGATGTGAGGTTTTTTAAAAGCTTATATTTTGAAAAAAATAATAATAAATAAAAATAAAGATAAACATATATATGGAATTTCAATGTGTAATTATATCGTTATAATTACATTGATAATGACCACACTCTATATTCTACAGAATTGGATCTAAAATATTACAAAGGGGATTTTTATTACACATTACATTAAATATCATATGGTAATATTGAGAAATAATCTTTCTTATCCTTAATACGGTTAAAAAATGTAGACCTAACCATAATCTTAAGAGTCAATGGGTCCTTATTTGAAAATACATTATGATTTTATTTGAATTTTAACCTGACATAATGGAGAAACATGTTCCATTCCTAGCCTATAGGGATGTATCATGTACTCATGATAAGAGAAAAAGTCTACTTGAATTTGTATAATGATTGATGAGATAAAGTAATTGATTGTAAGGTAAATAATTAATTCTAATTATTCATAATAATGAATAATGATATATTAATTAATGAGAGGGAAAACACCATTTCTAATTGGGAAAAAAGTAAAATACAAGGGTTCATTAGACTCCTTTTAAAATTTTAAATCATAATAATTTTTTTATAAGGAACATGAATGGTCGTTGAACCATTGATAATAATTTATTTTAATCAATTATTGATTTGAATATTTTTAACATGTTCTTCCACTTTTAATTATGTTGAGATTAAATTATTGATGATGAGAAAGTTCTATGTGTATAGGAATTTACATAGAAATATTCAAATGTGTAATTGAATATATAACATATTTTTTGTTATACTAAACTTAATTAACATTATTATATTTATTTACAATCATTATTATATTATTATACCATAAAAATAAAATAAATCGAACATAAGGTAGTGAGTTCAAAAAGAAAAATATGTCTTCTGACCAGTGACAAGTGAAGGACCAAATCCAAAGCTCATAAATGATGAACTATGATTTAAATGGGTGAATCCAACTAGAAAACAACATTTCACATCATGAATGTCATTTAATAATAGATACATGAAGGATTACAGTGCATGAACCCAATACATAATGTAAAAAATTAATTCTAGAGGATGAAGACATGTGTCACAAAATGACCCACATGTCCACACTGTGACACATTAAAAAAAATAACACATGAATTACATGTGTGAAATATGTTTTTAAAAAAAATCCCCCATACATTACAGCTCATGAACATAATTCATGATTTTAAAGGGCCTATAAACTCAAATTTTATATATTCGTGAGGAATTAATGTAGAAACCCATATTTTTGACCCCTATGGTTAATGAAATACATTTATTATCCAATAATAATTTCTAGAGGCTAATATATATCTCTATAAATATATGGAATAGTTTTATTTAAATAGTTTATATCTTGTGAGGAGATCTCATTATGATGGCTAGATATAAACTTGATTCCATGTTTTTCTTTTCATTTCATTTCTCATAAATATGATGCCTTTTTCATCCAACATAAACAAGATTAACACATCCATAGATGGTTAGTTCTTATGATTTATCATAAAAGGGATGGTTAGAGAAAATTTGAATGCAAGATTTTGGGGTTCTTTAATTTATTATTCAATTTATTACTTCTACTTTATTGATTCATTTCCATTTTTATAAATTTAAATTACAAATTTGGTTCAATTTGGTTTTGATTTTATAAATTTTAAATTCCATGTATGATGATCTATTTCTTCATCTGTCTAACTCACTATTCATATAGTGGAATAAATTAGGTTTGGATGGTGATTTCTTGACGTTCATTAGCATAAATGTGTACTTTTAAATTTGGAACTATTTTTTATTAAGGACAACTAATATCTTCCATTGGATTTTTCAAATTAATTATGTAGACCCAATAAAGGAACACACACATATGAAGGAGTGTATACCAACTTGATGTTACAAAAACGAATATTTACACTATAACTATTTGGTCTAGGAAAAGACATGAATTGGTATACAAATACCTCTATTACAAGTAAGAAAAAGTAAAATTGATAAAAATTTAATATTGGGATAGAATTTCATTTGGTATATCTAAGGATGATCTAATCACTATATCTCATCAATTTTTTTTAAACCAATCATTTAATTTACATTTCATGATATTAATTTCTCAAATAAAACATAAAATTATTTTTCCTAAAATCTTTATAAATAAGTGAAAAATAATATTGTATCAAATCATCTTTAGGATACTACCTATGGTAACCAAATAGATATAACTAGGTTATATAAATATTTTGACATGCCCCGTCAATGGAATGAGTCACATTAAATATCCACCAAACCTCTATTAAGATCATGATGTCTTCCTTGTATATCTTTTGGGAATGTATATTCTCGATCCACAACATGTTTAGAAATAAAAGGCCATAAAACTGAATCATGACCTTTAATACAGTGAATGTAAGAACTTGGTTCTTATTCCCGAGGTACGGGCTTCTTCTTTTCTCTTTTCCATAAGGGTTTTTGAAAAAATATGGAAAATGGGGAAAATTCCAATTTTTTGGAAGTATACGCCGTGTACTTTTTCCACACGTTGTGTACTCTTGGCCGTGTGGGATGGGTACACTAGGTGTGTGGCCATGCCTAGGATAAAGGGTGTAAGAACCAACTACACACCGTGTAGTGGTCCCTTACATGTGGTGTAGTCAGTCAGCAAGCCAAAATAGTAAGGCGGTGGAGCAACCTCCAGTTGGGCGATAGTACACGCCGTGTACTCAGGAGTACATGTCGTTTACTCATGTCGACGGATGAATAGTGTGGTGGTACCGCCGGAGGAACAATTAAATGAAGGAAGTACACACCGTGTACTTGGAAGTACACATCGTGTACTTTGTTTTTTTTCTCTTAAAATGGGCAGTAGCCTCCCCTGTTCCTAGGGAAGACTTATAATGGGAAGAGAGCTCGTGAGAGGACAACCGAACCTTCAGAGATCCGCCGGGCGCACGTCTAGAATCCGTTTCCGCTTCGAACAATCTCGTTGGAACCGAATGGGTAATCTTTCTCTTCTCCAGGTGTGGTTCATATCAATTCTTTCCCTAACGGAAGTTATTTACATTTGAGTGGGTTTTATCCTTCGTCAGATCTACGTCATTCTTGGGCGTTTCTGGCACCGACGTTCATGTATAGCGCTCATTGGCGTATAAGGTAGGTGGATTGGTGTTTAGTTTTCCAACTGCCTTGTGTTTTGTGTGTTTTTTTGTCACGAACCCATGTTGGGGTGTCGTGTGGCCAAGGCCATTGCCATATTAGACACCTAGAATTGATTAGGAATTTAATTATGATATTAAAATGCTGGTTGGGATCATTTCTTGGATCTTGAACTACCCTAGGGGTGTGTTCCACTGTTTAGCCATTTGGATATGATACCTGAGGGTATGCCTTTAAGGTAGTAATTGTAGAATTACCTTGAGAGGAAGTGCTAGTTACTGCTTGTTTACCTGTTGGGCGTGGCCCGATTACCTGTTTAGCCTGAGGGCGTTTTTGTGATTAGCATGAGGGAACTGTACTATTTAGCCCGAGGGCTGTAGTTATTTCCCCTGAGGGCAACCTTTCGTGCCTAAGGGATTGACTTCTGGGCCTGAGGGCGAAACTTTCTACGCCTGGGGGAAAATTCTGTTACGCCTGAGGGCTATACCTATGGGTTGGATTCTGCTTAACTAAGGGTAAGGTTTTTTTTATCTGAGGACGTGGACTGTTTACATAGAAATGCACTATGGTGATTTCTAATATTGAATATATTAAATGAATAATTAAATGGAAATTTAATTTTCAAGTTAGTTACTTTCTGTACTACTTACTTTTTTGAATTTTACTATTGTACAATGTTGTTTAATGCTTACACAGAGTTGGAGACGGGCCTTTGGTGGGTGCCTATTGAGATATATTTCTCACACCCAGTTTGGGTCATGTTTTTTGGCCCAAACATATTATGTTGTTGTAGGTGTGGATAGGGGCAAGAGTCCCTATACAGTTACATGATCGCGGCTAAGGAGTAGGAGGGCATGGGACCGAGCCTAGCCTCGCGATGTCGCTGCTAGCTGTTTTGCTTTGTTTCTTTGTACTATGCTTTTGGTTGTACTGTATCGATGTATAACATGTTATGGATGTTTTCTTAGAACTTGAGACATTTAGCATCATTATTTACATACTTTTGGTTATATCCACTACTGTTGTTTATTGCAGTTGTCTATGTTGTACTGCTTCCGCTGTTCGTTGTATGTTTTATTTTGTATTCCACTACGCTACACTTTTACAAATGAGGGCATAGTTTCCCCACTATCAGACTTGGGCCCTCACTGCTAGTCGGAAGCCTCTGGCATTTGGGGAAATGCGCTTGAAGTCACGTGGTGAACCGGGTTCGGGGCACCCGTAGCATGGCACCTGGAACCAGGACGGTACAAAGTGGTATCAAAGGCATTTCTTTTCATGGACATAGTATTTGGAGCCTTAGTTAGTGATAGGATGGGAACGGTAGTTGGTAATAAGATACACTCGGGCGTAGCTAAATCGTGTACAGGGAAAAGCCAATTTACCTCGTACTGCAAATTTACTAATTTTGCGATCTTACTGTTGATATGATTTCACCATTGGGTGACGCAATTGTGATTGTGCTGTTATGTTTTATCAATGGGTTATATTTATTTGCAACCCGATGAGATGAGGGTATGGCATCTCCTGAATCATATAGGCACATGCTAGATATTACATGTCATGCATAGTTTCCATGCCATGTAGGTGCATTAGAAATTGCAAGTTGTTGTGATAGTCGTTGTGCTAGTAAAGCATGATGTTGTGATAGCTGCATTGATAAAATACTTGCTTTGTTATAGGGTAATTTTATTTGAGCCTATTGATAGAATAGATGCCAAACTTAGGTGTTTTGGGAGTATGGGCCCCCATTTACCGGAATTCGGCAGATCATTGACTTTTTATTTTGTTATAACACAGATAAGCTATCAAACATTGATTCATGGGGAGTATGGGCCCTCACAGATCGGAATTTGAAACATTGGTGTTGATTTGCGGTATTTTCTGGGTTCCGGATAAGTTTTTTAGGCATACTGTCTGGAAACCCAGTATACACACCGTGTCGTCTTTTTACACACGCCGTGTATGGCCTTCTATTTTGGAAGAAAAATGAACTTTTTAAGTACACGTCGTGTACTCTGAGTACACGCCGTGTCGTCTGAGTACACACCATGTAGTTTCTTCCCATGTCACAAACTGTGTGGGCGGCGACACGGGGAAGGGAAGACCTTGGGAGAACATGCTGTGTAGCTTCTGTACATACTGTGTAGTGTTGACCTGGTGTCCAGTCATGTAACTAACAACATAGGTCGGTGAACTCCTGTACAGAACATGCCATGCCAATGATGAACACTCCGTGTAGTGTGACCTGGGGACCTGGTCGTGTAACTAACAACACGGGTCAGTGATATACTCTCAAGTACATTTCGTGTGTATATAGAACACTCCATGTAGGTTGTCCCATGTATCCGACCGTGTAACTAACAACATGGGTCAGTGTCACCTCTCCTTGAGCAAGTCGTGTAGCTATGGGACACACCGTGTAGTCTTGTCAGAAGACAGACTGGGTGGACTTAGTGGTGTGGCTGGGAAATGGGGTGGTGTGCATGCCGTGTATGGGTGTAACACGCCGTGTAGTATCAATCCGAGTAGTTGGCCGTGTCACAGATGACACAGGCAGTTGGAAATAACACCATACACATCGTGTAGATAATATACACGTTGTGTAGTTTTTTTCAAACAGGAGCCGTGTGGCTTAGCCATGAAGAAGGACTCAGGAAGGGTAAGGGAAGTCAGGTACACGCCATGTAGTCCGTATACATGTCGTGTAGTCTTGTTTTTCAAATTTTGAATGCCTTATTCCTCTTGTTACCTTTTAGGTTTCTTCGTTTTTGGTCTTTGATAATCATGAATCTAAGGCATGCTTTTGACCTTGTAGTGTCATGATGCCTAGACGACCACGCATTGTTCTCCATGAGAGCGGCAACGAGAATACTCAGAAGATGGTGGGTCATGGGCTACCAGTGGATCCTTCAGCAAATCCAGATGCCGCCCCAGCTGCTATATGGGACACATGCGCGGAGGCGCAGTTCCGTGAGGGCTTTATGCGGTTCATGCAGACCTTTTAGGGAGCACCATAGGCTGCCACATCTATGGCCGAGTTGACATGTATCTTCCAGTAGCAGCATCTGCATACATTTTCAAGGGATGGCAGACCACAGGCTGCAGAGTCTTTGTTGGGGTCGATGCAGACTATTTTCGAGCATCTGGAGATGCCTACAGGGCGGAGGGTCAAGCTCGCGACGTACATGTTGCGTGATTCCGCCATGAGGTGGTGGGATGTTACCACCCAGTCAGAGCATCACAGAGACATGGCGTGGTAGGATTTTCAAGCATTCTTCTATGAATTATTCTTTCCCAAAATGATGAGGGCAGACAGAGCTCGAGAGTTCATGAATCTTCATCATGGCGTTATGTCGGTGATGGACAATTCTTCTCGCTTCACTGAGGTTCAGCGCTTTGCACCCGTGCTAATGGGTGATGAGAAACTAAGGGCCAGACGTTGTAAGGATGGTCTTCTTCATGACATCCGAGTGCTGGTAAATGTTTTCAGGTTTCCTACTGTACATGCTATTGTAAAACAGGTGCTGATTACAGAGAGGAACATGCGGGAATCTAATAGTTTGGGCTAGGGTGTTTCAGCACCAGTTACCGGTACTATTTCTACTGGTAAGAGGAAGAGACAGATGGACTTCTCTCTGGGTGGTTGTACCAGCCAGACAGTTTCTTTAGGTGGCCTGATCAGGTGCTACCAGTGTGGTAAAAAGGGGCATAAGAGACCGCAGTGTCCACATGATCCAGTGGAGTGCCGAGCTTGCGGCAAGATGGGTCATCTGCAGCACTTTTGCAGGGCGTTTCTACCGATGGCTAATGATAGAGGTTCTATGCAAGCTCCACATGTGGGAGATGGACCAGTGGTTTCTTACCAATCGGGGAACTAGAGTACATCAGGGCGTGCAGGCAGAGATGTTGGTCATGGCCGTGGTAGCCAGACACCAGGATCTAAGAGGTAGTAGGGCAGGACAGGTCAGCATAGCCCAGCTGTGTCACAGGGCCGCAGCACTGGGTAGATATATATGGTGCAATAGACCCAGCATGAGCAGGATCCCATACCTTCTACAGTCAGAGGTACTATTTTAGTAGCTTCTATCTTATCTTCAGTACTTTTTGATATGGGTTCTACACATAGTTTCATATCTGTACCCGTTGTGGATAGCATTGGGATTTGTGTTTCTACTTCTTCTGATATCATGACGCTAGACACTCGGTTGGGGACTAGAACAGCCGGTGTGAGTCAGTGCAAGGAGTGCCCCCTTGAGGTTGATGGGTGTCACTTTTTTTGGGACCACTATGTCTTAGAGATGACAAGATATGACTTCATTCTTGGGATGGAATGGTTGGTTCCCTTTCGGGCCATTGTAGACTGCTATCGTCACAGGGTGCATTATACGTCACTAGAGTTTGGAGAGTTTCAATACAAGGGGGAATGGGATGTTCAGGCGAGTCGAGCTGGACAAGAGCATCGCGGGCGAGGTGGAGTCACAACCCAGATTGCGAGCTTATATCTGGATGATCATGGGACTTGTTAGATGGATTTCCCTCCAGTGGTTGATCATTTCAGGGATGTCTTCCCGGACTAATTTTCATGTCTACCTCCAGAGCAAGAGGTTGATTTCTCTATCAAGATAGTTCCAGGAGCAGCACCGGTGTCCATTCCTCCTTATAGGATGGCCACATTGGAGTTGAAGGAGATCAAGAGATAGTTAGAGGAGTTACAGGAAAAGGGGTTTATCTGACCCAGTACTTCTCCATGGGGATCTCTGGTCCTTTTTGTGAAGAAGGCGGATGGTACCCTCAAACTCTGTGTTGATTATCAGAAGCTGAACCAGTTGACGGTTAAGAACCGATATCCCTTACCGAGGATTGATGATCTTTTTGATCAACTTCGTGGAGCAAGAGTGTTCTCAGAGATTGATTTGAGATCAAGATATCATCATCTATGCATTAGACCATCTGATATACCTCTCACAGCTTTCAGGAGCAGGTATGGTCTATACGAGTATACGGTTATGCCGTTCGGACTCACGAACGCGCCAGCAGTTTTTATGGCTCTGATGAATCATGTGTTCCATCCTTATCTGGACTCATTTGTGGTAGTATTTGTGGATAACATCTTGGTGTACTCTCTCACTCGACATGACCATGCCACCCATCATGAGATCGTATTGAGTATGATGAGAGAGCATCGGCTATATGCTAAGCTCTCAAAGTGCCACTTTTGAATGGACTAGATTCACTTCCTGGGTCATGTCATCTCAGAGGCAAGAGTTTCAGTAGACCCAAAGAAGATGAGAGAAGTAGTTTCCTGGGAGCAGCCTAAGAACATGTTTGAGATACGGAGTTTCTTAGGGTTGTCCAGTTACTACAGACGTTTCATACAGGACTTCTCCCACTTAGAAGCGTCGTTGACAGGTCTGACTAAGAAGGGTGTGAAGTTTGTTTGGATAGAAGCTTGCGAGACAGCCTTCCAGGTCCTGAAGGGAAGGTTGACATCAGCACCAATCCTAATACTCCCATAGTAGGGGAAGATCTATACAGTTTACTATGATGCATCAGGTATTGGGCTGGGAGCAATGTTGATGCAGGGAGACTGAGTTGTTGGGTACGGGTCTCGGTAGTTGAGGCCACATGAGAGGAATTACCTAACACATGATCTCGAGTTGGCAGCAGTTGTTCATGTGTTGCGCTATTGTAGACATTATCTACTGGGAGAGCATTTTGTGGTTTTCACTGACCATAAAAGTCTTAAGTATATCTATACTCTGTGTGACCTGAATCTGAGGCAGAAAAGGTGGGTTGAGTACCTTCAGTCCTTCGATTTTGATATCTCCTATACACCTGGTAAAGGTAATGTAGTAGCTGATGCACTGAGCAGGAAGACTCAGATATAGGTAGTGTAGGAGGCTTGTGACGAGTGGCAGCTCATGGCTTTGTTCTCTGAGATGAATTTGGAGGTACACGATAGTAAGGGAAAAATTTATCTTTCCTCTTTAGCTGTGACTTCTACCCTCCTGGATAGAGTGAGGATGAGACAGCTATCTGATTCAGAAGGCCTAGTTCAACAGGAGTCGGTGGCAAGTGAGTACCCTCCTCCTGGTTGGACGATAGGCGATGAGGAAGTTTTGTTTTCCCAAGGACGGGTGTGGGTTCTAGGGGATATAAGCGAGGAGCTGATGCGAGAGTTTCATTATTCACCTTGTAAATTTCATCCTGGGGTTACCAAGATGTTCCGAGACTTGATATGTCAGTACTGGTGGCCAGGTATGAATAGAGAATTAGCTAGTTTTGTTACGAGGTGTTCCACCTGTCAGTAGGTGAAGGCGGAGCATCAGAGACCATCTAGACTGTTACAGCAATTACCCATTTCAGAGTGGAAATGGGATGATGTCGCGATGGATTTTGTGACTAGTTTTCCGAGGTCACATCGAGGCAATGATTTCATGTGGGTTTTTATGGATAGACTCACAAAGGTATCCCACTTCTTCCCGATCAAGGAGACCTTCGGTGTTAATGAGCTCGGAAAGCTGTATATCCAAGAGATCGTGTATCTTCATGGGGTCCCTCATTCTATCGTTTTAGATAGGGATGCCCGCTTTATGTCGCGTTTCTGGAAGAGATTTTAGAGGGCACTGGGTACACAGGTGCTTCTGAGCACAGCATACCACCCTCAGACAGATGTCCAGTCAGAGCATACTATACAGGTGCTAGAGGACATGCTGCGTGCATGCGTTCTGGACTTTGGGGGCTCTTGGGATAAGCATATACCATTAGTTGAGTTTTCCTATAACAAAAGCTTTCCTGAGACTATCGAGATGGCACCATATGAGGCTTTATATGGTAGGTAGTTCCGATCACCTTTGTGCTGGTTAGAGGCAGGTGAGGCAGCTTTGCTAGGACCATGTCTCATGCAGGAGATTTCTGAGCAGGTCTAGTTGATTCCAAAATGGATGGCTACCGCATAGTCTTGTCCGAAATCTTATGTTGATTGCCGCAGATAACCTTTGGAGTTCATTTTCAAGGATCAGGTTTTCTTGCGTGTTTCGCCGAGGCTGGGACAGAAGCAGATCAAGAGACAGGGTAAGCTTTCACCGAGGTATGTGGGGCCATCCGAGTTCCTGGAGAAAGTCGGGCCGATTGCTTATCGGTTGCAGTTACCTCAGTGATACCAGGCCATGCACGATGTCTTCCATGTAACTCAGTTGCGCTGCTATCATTCAGACCAATCTCACATCTTTCAGCCCGAGGAGGATGAGCTGCAGATGGATGCATGCATTGAGGAGAATCTGATTCGTATCATTGAAAGGAGCACGAAGGTTCTCCGAGGACGGTCAGTTCCTCTCGTACGGGTGCTATGGCAGTATGGTCGAGTGCAGGACGAAACCTGGGAGCAGGAGACCGACGTACATGCTCAGTGGTCAGAGTTGTTCACGGCTATATATTATCCACCATTGGAAGGGAAATTCGGGGACGAATTGCTATAAGAGGCGACTTTGTAAGAACACAGTTCTTATTCTTGAGGTATGGGCTTCATCTTTTCTCTTTTCCTTATGTGTTTTTGAGAGAATATAGAAAATGGAGAAATCCCAATTTTTTGGAAGTACACGTCGTGTACTTTTTCCACACTTCGTGTACTCTTGTCTATATGGGATGGGTACACGGGGCGTGTGGCCATGCCGAGGATGAAGGGTGTATTAAAAAACTACATACTGTGTAGTGGTCCCTTACATGCCATGTAGTCAGTCGGCAGGCGAAAATAGTAAGGCGGTGGAGAAAACGCCAGCTGGGCGACAGTACACGCCGTGTACTAAGGAGTACATGTCGTGTACTCATGTTGATGGATGAACAGTGTGGCAGTGCCACCATAGGAACAACTAAAAGAAGGAATTACACGTCATGTACTTGGAAGTACACTCCGTGTACTTTGTTTTTTTCGCTTAAAATGGGCAGTAGCCTCCCCTGTTCATAGGTAAGACTTAGAACGAGAAGAGAGCTTGGGTGAGGACGACCAAACCATTGTAGATCTGCCAGGTGCACATCTGGAATCTGTTTCCACTTCAGACAATCTCATTGGAACCGCACATGTATGCCCTCTCTTCTCCTGGTGTGGTTCATATCAATTATTTCTCTAACGTATCTTATTTACGTTTGAGCGGGTTTTATTCTTCATCAGATCTACGTCGTTCTTTGGCGTTTCGGGAACCGACATTCAAGTATAGCGCTCGTTGGAGTATAAGGTAGGTGGCTTGGTGTTTAGTTTTCCAATTGTCTTATGTTTTGTGCGTTTTTGTGCCACGAACCCATGTTGGGGAGTCATGTGGGTGAGGAAGTTGCTATATTAAACACCTAGAATTGATTAGGTATTTAATTATGATATTAAAATTCTGGTTGGGATCATTTCTTGGATCCGAAACCACCCCGGGGGTGTGTTCCACTGTTTATCCATTTGGCCAGGATACCTGAGGGTATGCCTTTAAAGTAGTAATTGTAGAATTTCCTTGAGAGGAAGTGCTTGTTACTGCTTGTTTACTAGTTGGTCATGGCCCGGTTACCTGTTTAGCATGAGTGAGTTGTTGTGATTAGCCTAAGGGCACTGTACTATTTAGCATGAGGGCTATATTTATTTCACCTGAGGGTAACCTTTCGTGCCTGAGGGCTTGACTTCTATGCCTGAGGGAGACACTTTCTATGCCTGGTGGAAAATTCTGTTATGCATGAGGTCTATACCTGCGGGTTGGATTCTGCTTACCTGAGGGTAAGGTTTTGTTTGTCCGAGGACGTGGTCTGTTTACTTTGAAATTCACTGTGGTGATTTCTAATATTTAATGGATTAAATGAATAAGTAAATGGAAATTTAATTATTAAGTTAGTTACTTTCAGTACTGCTTACTTTATTTCATTTTACTATTTCACATTGTTGTTGCATGTTTATACACAGTTGGGACGAGCCTTTAGTGGGTGCCAACTGAGATATATTTCTCACACCCTGTTTGGGTCATGTTGTTTGGCCCAAACAGATTACGTTGCTACAGGTGTGGATAGGGGACAGAGTCCCTATATAGGTACATGATTGCTGCTGAGGAGTAGGAGGGAATGGGACCGAGCATATGATTGTGATTCCGCTACCAGCTATTTTGCTTTGTCTCGTTGTACTATGATTTTGGTTGTACTGTATCAATGTATAACAAGTTCTTGCTATTTTCTTAGAACTTGAGACATGTATCATCATTATTTATATAATGTTGGTTATATCCACTATTGTTGTTTATTTCAGTTTTGTATGACGTACTGCTTCCGTTGTTCGTTGTATGTTTTATTTTTTATTCCACTACACTACACTTTGACAAATGAGGGCATAGTTTCCCCACTATCAGACCTGGGCCCTCGCTGCTAGTTGGTAGCCTCTGGCGTTTGGGGAAATGCACTTGAGGTCATGTGGCGAACTGGGTTCGGGGCACCTGTAGCGTGGCACCCAGAACCAGGACATTACAGTGAAAAACTATTAGAAAACATGGAACCTTGATATAAAGTGATATATAAAAATATAACTCATTTGGTTAAATTTCTCTAAAAGGATTAGGAATTTAAAAAGCTACTTGTGGTCCCAATGATGTAATGATAGAGATGTATAATAATAAATTTTTATCAAATTAAAAAAATATTATTGGTGAAATTCATTTTATGGGGGATATAATGTAGCACCCAAAAAAATATAATATATTTCATTTCAAATATAATTAATTTTTGCGATAACTTGTGATACGCAGAACCTTTATTTTAAATGAATTGTAATATAGTATATCATTATAACCAAGCTATTAAATTTGATGGTATGAATATGAATAACTAGATTATGAAATTTTTATGGTTTATAATTTTATAAAATAAATTCATTGGTTAACAATTGATCCAAAATTTAAATAAAAAACCATTATATGTAAAATATGTGTTTTCCAAAAAAATATTTTTATGCATGAAATGTGTTTTTAATTTAAAAATTTAAAATATTCACTATTTTTGAATTATTTTAATGAAATTTATATATTTTTTATTCAATTGTTTTTTAAATTTCATATAATATTTTATCTTGTAATGAGATAATAATATATATCTAGTTCTATGCTTAAAATGTATTTTTCTGAAATGTCGTTTTCAACATGTTTTGCGCAATTATTTTAATTTGAATATTTGAACATTATAAGAATTGAATATTTAAAAATGAACTACATATTTTTAATTATTATGATATTATTTTATATATAGGAATTTTTTTTGTTCACTCTGAATAGTTATCCTAGTAATCTTTTATCACCTCAGTAAGGACTAAATGGGTAAAATAGGGTTATAACATTGGTATAAGGCCTTAAAATTTATCTAACACATTCATATATATTATTTTATGAGTTTATTTCAGTAATATGTTTCTAATTATATTATATTTTTCCTTATTCTTTCCTATTTCATTGAATATGACCTTTAAATTATTTTTTTAGAAAAATTATTAGAAAATGTCACTCAATTTACTTTAATATATTTAAAAGAATTACATTTGAATAAAAAGAGGTAAAATTAAGTTGTAAATGTTTATTTTAAAGGATTTATGTTTTTTTATAATTTATATTTATTTATAATTTATATTAATTATTTAACAACCTTAAATTCTTTGGCAATTCCAACCCCGTATTTCATCTATTAAAAGAAAGATAAAATAAAATATTTTAAAAATATTAACTAATATTATTTTAGTTTCTTAGAGTGGTCCATAATTTTTTTTGAAGAATATAATATATTAGTGATATTTAATGGATTTAATTCTAAATTCATACTTGTTTGGAGCCTCTAAATCAAATTAAATGAATAGTTCCAAAATTAACAATAATGATATTTTATAATTATTAAAATTTTTCAATGATTTAAAATTGATTAAAACTTATATTTGGTTAAGTGAATAAAATGTTTTGAATCATATAAACCATTAAAAACTTTTTTTTTATTTTTTTATTTATAGTAACATTCTTAACCCTTTAATATTGAAGTAGTTTTTAACACATTTAAGGTTAAGAATGAATAATAAATAGGGTTAATAAAAATGATAATGTTTAAAATGACCCCATAACCTATATAAGTTTCATTGAATGATTTTATTTATAATATATACTTATTAATTCCAAATAATGTTCATTTTTAATGATTTTATTTGAAATTTACTTTATTATAATTTAATCTTTTAAGAAATTTAAATTTTGTCCTCTCCCTCCCTTAAAAAGGGACGCCCTTAATTTCTTATTGTTTACACCATTAAATGAATTATATTTTAACCAAACTGGGAAAATTATATTATAAAATTTCTTTAACACAATATAGATGTTTTGGTCTCCCTAAAACACCAACCGTAGGGTCTTTAAGAGGAGATCCAAATGAGTTATTTCAAAGAGGATGTAATCACCTTAACCAATCACTTTCTTTTTTTACTTATTATTTTACATCCTTTAAATCGATGGTATTTATCTTAAATTAATAACTATATTATCATTAATATTATAAAATTTTATCATTAATATGAAACACCCATTGCTCAACACATTTTCTATCAAATGGGTAGTGAGTGATTTCCTCGTTCATATGTACGACCTATCATCTCCACATATTGTTATAATTCAGTTTCCATCATCATCATTCATGGATGGTTATAATGATGTGGATAATGATTATATATGATATTAGGGATATAATTTTCCTTATAATATAATTCCAAATATATAATCTTATATTCCAATATGTTGAATAACTATAATGTTTCTTATATGTATGTGTGGGATACCACCTCTATAAAGTGATGTCATTTTTTCATTTTCTGATTTACGTGGATGGTAATAATGAAATTTTTAATTAATATATATGATATGTATTATATAATAATTATTCCATAAAGGAGAGTTATAATTTTCCATCCTTTCATTCTATCCATCAAAAAATTAAAGCAACGTTCATACATACAAACGTCCTACTGCCCCATGAATAATGTAATTCATTTTTCTATCAATAACATTTAGGGATAAAAATATATATATTATTAATGAATAAATATTATAATTATATATATTATGTAACTATGGTCAATGTACATTTTTGGGATCATCCCAAATGTAATTGTCATGAAGAACAAAACATCTAATACCCTAAAATGATGATATAAATAAAGAATAATTAAAAAAATGCTGTTGAAATATAAACATTTAATCATATATTATGTTATTATTATTTTTAACTCTATTATAGAATTATAATTAATTTAAATTTATTATACTATATTTTTGGGTGCTTTAAAATATAGTTGAACTTGAGGTAAGGGATTGATGTTTCAATCCAATTATATTAAAGATTGTTTACGCTTGAATTTCCATTGAGATAATTTTATCACTCTTATCTAATAAATCCATTTAATATTATTATAAATTGGTTATTTCTTGATAATACATGTTTTCATTTGATTTTACTCACATTTAGAACTCAATATGGTGAAAGGGTATTTTTTAAAGAAGATTTGACTTCATTTCATTCTTGGATCAAAAAACATTTTTCTTCCATATCTATGATTTATAAAAAGGTTTTAAAGAATTTATTTTAATATTATTAAATTATTTTTAATCCATTTTTACCCATGATTAAATTTTTAAAATTATTAAAATATTTATATGCTTAATTTTACAAACGAGGTACTTTTGGGAATTTTTAAGAAATATATAAAATATTTTTTTTCTTTAAACATATATGATATAAACATAATTTTACACCAAAAATAGGACAAAATAATATAAATATTTCATTATATTATTTTCAAAATGTTTTCCATAATATTTTTGAAACTTTCATATTTTAAAGTTGTCATTTCAAAGTAAAATGCTATTTTCTTTAAGAAATATTTTAATAGGTATGTTAAGGGAATTTTCATATTCATTGGAATCATTTTATGTTACTTATTATTTAATAGGGATATAATCTAGATATTCAATTCTTATTAATTATCTAGAAATTTTATGATTACAATGATGAAATGGTAATGAAACCCATTTATTTTCTATATACTATTCCATAAAAAATGTTTATGAAACCCTTTTATTTTTCATGGGTTGTGATACGATGAATTTTTTATGAACTTATGGTACACATTTTCATTATTTTTGTTATGTGATGGGTAGTCCCAAAATTATGTGGCCCACTAATTCATTGGGTAAATATGGTAATCTATTGAGATAAATATGACTTTAATGTAATGTGAACCTTGTTCAATAAGGTTCTCCATCCAATATAATGATCATGGGGGTTAATATTAAATACTAAGTTTATCTAGAGAGTTAACCCTATCAACTAGGATTAATTTAAAATTGAGCTGTCGCTACTAAAGAGATGATATTTCATACTTGTTTTTATGACAAAAGCATAGCTATTATACTAATTTTATGCTCTCATAGCTCATGTTATTTTATTCCTTTATGATTCATATCTTATAAACTACCAATATTTTTTTATGACACAATATTATAAACTATGATATTTATGGTATGGTTTTTCAATGTTATGAAAGTGTTTTTATATACTTGTGTTAATTCAATATTTATGTGATCATTGATATCTCCCTTTTTACCCTTAATATAAATATTATATTTCTCGTTTCTTATGTTTCCTTTACATGGGTTATGATGATAGGTATTAAAAATTATATTTCTAAGAAGGGTTATTCTTATAAATAACTTAGTAGGATATGATGTAGATATGGTATGGAGAAGTTTCTAGTGTTTATATGTTTCCAAATATACTAGAACTATTCAAATTTTTCAGGATCATTATTCTATGTAATGAATATTCATCATACAACATGTAAATTATTTACATGAATAGAATGGATTACTATTGTAAATGAATTCGGTGAAAATTTAGGATGATATATTATTGATGATTTATAAATAAAAAGAAAGTGAAGGATAATTTCTCTAAAATATATATAAATTATAAATTCCATCTAGAGAAAGAAGAAATAAGGTTACACTAGAAAAATATCCATGATCAATTATATGTATTTTAAACGATTAAGATTTAGATGAAAATCATTTTTAGGATAATTAGGAAACATATCTTTTAAAATGAGAAACATCATTGATATTTTTTTAAAATATTTTAGATAGAAATATTTAAAAAATAAAGGAGAATAAAATTTTATTTTAGTAACCTTTAAATATTAAAATATAAGTATCGTAGAAAAAGTTTAATAAGAAGGAAACTGGTTTTCATATGAAAAAATTTAATCAAAGATTATTTTTTAAACTTTTAGGATAATGAACCCTATGGAAAGAGTTGAAAATAAATTTATTTTTTTATAAAATATAATGTTTTAAAATAAAAAATTAATCAATTATTATATAATATACAAGGAAACATAAAAAACATTCAAATAATACTGATATGGAAAATGTAAGGTTTCTAACCTAAAAGAAAAAATGGGTTTGATTTCACTTAAAATAAATACATCACGTAAAATTTGAGTTAATGTAAAATAAAATATAGAGTTAACATATAAAACGACATGAATATGAAAAAGAAATGTTACGAGGTTTTATAAAGAATATAAATTACCTAGATGTATTGTCATTCAAATAAAATCTTTCTTTGAAAATAATATTGACCCTGAAACCCTTATGGTTTCGGTAACATTTTGATAAAAACCACTTTCAAGATGGATGTATTTTGAATAAATAACAATTAAAATAAAATACATTATTTCACTCCTTAACCCCCCATTAATATATTTAAATACATTCATTAGGTAGTAGTCACAACATATTAATGGTATTATATGGGACATTAAGAAATATGTCTCGAGCAATTACATTTGATATAAAAAAACACTTACCTTTTTTCTCAGCTTAGTTAAATGAACTATATGATACTTTATTAAAAAATATGTTTCTCACTTGTATCATAACATATTTCTAGTACATAACATTTTATAATATTAAATTAAAATTATTATAAATTTTAATAGTAGTTATTTATTACTTATTTGTTATGATAGGGCTTTGTAATCATCATCATTTTGAACTATTTTTCTAATATTCGTGTCATTATTTGTTCTTATATTAAATTTAATCATTAAAATTACATTAGCAAAACTTTAATTTATTACTTATACTTATTTATGATATTAAAAGCTTCATTTTCACTAGTACATCCATTTTTATTTGAGAAGATTAAATCGACGACGAACATTTTTCAATGATTTTAAGAATGTAATTGTTTTTTTAATTATTGTGATATATTTTGATTTATCTTTTATATAAAAAAATAATGAAAAAAACTTATATCTTTTTATAAAATTAATTCATTTTTCATAATATTTTATTATATAATTGCATAGAATTGTTCATGTATCTGGTCAAAATGAACCAAACAAGAACATACCAAGATTATTAATGATTTTGAGGTGATTTAGTTAAAATATCCTCACAAATGTATTATAATAATAATATTAAGTTATTTTAACTATGATAAATCTTATTTAAAATTAATTATACAAATAATTACTTGATTAAAAAATATTACATACTTTGAATTAAATATTTTCCTCTTCATTTGCATTTCATAAATGATTTAATTAATGACAATGACTTGTCAATCATATCATTAATACGTTCTAAAATTTTGCATAAAATAAATGAAATTATATAACAAAATAATATTTTCCATTAAAATCATTCTCACGACCATCTATTTATGAATTTAGGAGAAGAAAAAGAGAAATCTATCGTCCCAAGGAGGCGGTTGTCCACATGTGAGCGTGGTTGATGATTTAATTTTACATAGACTGTGAGAAATGAATATTGTGTTTTTAATTTTTTAATATAAAATATTTTTTATATATAATACTTATATTTTAAATTTATCATTAGTACGATCCATTTATTATGGTTAAGGAAAAAACCATGATATTTTGTAGAGGTAGTAGTCTACACACACAAAATTAACAATTTCACTATTCTTAGGTAAAAATGGAAGAGTGTTTAAAGCATGTACCACAATTATAATGATATAACAGTATAATAAGGATTATTATGTTATCATTTTTAAATGATGAAATTATTTTCTTAAAATAATATGCACAAAAGGGAAAAATAAAAGAGGAAGAAACCATTAGAAGCCTATACCTAATTATTAGGTTATTTCTTTTGAAAAAGGGTGTAAATCATTTAGGTATGATCTATTGAGAGATAAATAATATAATTAAGGTGTATTTGAGTTTTTTGGATAGTTTTGTTTTCCATATTTTGGGTTTAAATAATGAGGTTTTGGTGTGAGGGGAAATGAGGTGAGGAGAGCCACTTTTATATGAAAAAGATGAGTTTAAATTGTCTAAATACCCAAAAAAAATTAATAATAGCAGTTAAATATCAATAAAAATGGATCAAAAAATGATAAATAATATATAATATAGGAGATAGTGTTTATAAACACTACAAAACCTCAATTAAATTATTTTTTAAAATGTTTTTTCCATTACCGCTTAGGTTACTAATTTTTTTCATTTTGGTTTTTACCACAGTAAGAAGTTTTTTACTGGGGAAGTTATATATTATAATAAATGGACCTTATTATATAACTATGATCTAATGATTCAAAATTAATAATCATTTTTATCCAATTTTTAATATTGATAAAAATTTATTTTACCATTCAAAATATATAATGGATTAAAATAATATTTTCAAAAATATAACATAAATTATGAAAAATAAAATAAGGGTATACAAAATAAAAAAATTGATTTAAATAATAAATTCAAAGATAAAAAATTTCCAAAAACTTATTTCATAATTATATAATGGGTATATGTAAATTAATATTGTCAGAAAAGTCATGTTATTTGTAAAAACTATATTTTGATGTATTCACATAAAATTAAATCATTTCAGAAGAATCTCAAAATCCCATGCTAATATAATATTGAAGTTATAAATAAAAAATTGAAAATGTATTTTCTAATTCTTATTCAAAAATTTTAAAAATTATTTTCTAATGTATAAATCAACATATGCCAAAAAACCCATTTTTTTAAATGAAAATTTTAATCATTGGGAGTTCTTAATGTTATTTTATATCAATTTACACTTTAAAATACTTCATTTGTTATTAAAAATATTTAAATATTCTATAATTTAATATATTAGGATTATATATACAATAGTAAACAAAAAAGATCTTTTTAAAAATAAATATTTCTTTTATACTAAATTTGCTTTAATGAATACTATTGTAATTCATTATTTATATTATAGAATTTAATTTTTATAATCTATTGATATTTAAATATTTTTTCAGTTATATATATATATATATATCATTATTTAAGAATATTAGTAAATATACTGGCACTAATAACTAGGACATTACATCCCCCCAACAACATGTACGCTCACAATTTTAATTATTACCTACTAATATCAATACTTAAGGGCACATTAAGGTGACTTACGATGTAGATTCGATGTGATGAAACGTTTATATCTTATGTATTACATTATAACATATGTCTTCCCACTTAATATGTATATTTTATCATTCTCAACCATTTATCCCAAATATGCATCTATAGGTATATCTTTGGAGTTTCTAGAGACATACCTTCCGTAGTTCCATTTTCAAGATCCTGTTTACAAAAAAATAAATAAAATCAAATTGATTATAATAATACACTACCCAATTAGAATAAATAATTATATTATTATTAAATCATATCCTGAATATGTCTTCTTAGATGACACCTTCATTTCAACCTATGATGTATTTCTTTCAAATATGTCACACTTGTTTCATCTTACAACTCCCTTGGTTTACCCTTGGTCACTTTGTGTTGGTTTATAATATAATTATCAACATAATTAATCAATGTAATAATGGAATCAAGATTTCATACTACATTATAAAGACCATGTAATAAACCAAAATAATATCCTTTAAGTGTTTCTATTCTAGTGTGTAGTATTAAGTGTAGTCATCATGCATCAGGGTGCTGATCAAGTCAATGCTCAACCAACCCTTTTAGGGGTGATTACCCTTAGGTTCATCCTTGCTATAGCCATATCCAAATTTAACATTATAGATAGGGATGTTTTTCTAGGAAAACCACTGACTTTAATCCATACTAATATTTCAAGATATATTTCTATAAATTGATTCATCTCAAGGGATTTCAAAATGGTTCTCTACTACTTATTCACATAATAATTAAACTAATCCTCAAAAATAAACCCCACATTGATAAAAAATATATATTGACCCAGTATAGATATTAACTTATTTTGGAATATTTCTATAAGGTATATACTACATCTCCCAAATAATTACACCATCCCAAGAATGGTTGGATTTATGTTTTTGAGTAATAGGTACAGAATCATATCATTTTTCAACCAATGTGAACATTTATACATAAATTATTCACATTAAAGTCCCTCTTATACTTCGTATACATTATAATCATCATCATAATCTATAGAAAATGGATTATAATAAATTACTTCACATGGATAATTAGTAATGTTAAACATAATTGTTAACATTCTCAAATCATAAGTGAAAAATGATGATCATATGGATATAACCATGATAAATAATAATATCCACACCAAAAAAATAATAGATCAGAAAACATAGTATATTACTTTACAAAACATATCACATAAATAAATGGAGTGTAGAAATAGGAGTCATTAAACATGATTCATGATATCTTAACACATTCCATAAAATGTTTATAAAACTATTAAATATCTGTCTACATTGGAAAAAATCATTATTATGGGGAACTTTACTTTCAAGGGCCACACCACTAGTTCCCACTCATATGAGAAACTATGATGTATGCATGCATACTTATGTCATGAGATGAAAACATTGAACCAATTCACTATAGGGTGACATACGAACCCATATTCCATCGTACATACATATGAGTTCCTCATTAACTAAATAACTTATAACATCATTAATAACACATATAAATGAAATAGGTTTCATTTGATGCATCATAAATAACCCATGAAAATAAAATTGTTTCAATATACTTTTCAAATGTATTCTCATAAGTAAATCATTAATAATTCCATTTATAATAAAATCATGATAAATAAATATGAAACAAATTGGTATCCAGGGACATAGAGTTACATTATAAGAAAATATCGTTCAGTGAAGACTATAAAAAAAGTATTTATAACAAATAGATAAAATTTGAACACATAGGATAACAATATCTCCAATAAATTGATGTATGGAATATATGTGAACACTATTCCATTAATTAAGAAAAATATGGTATTTAAAAACAAATACATTAGGTGAAATATTTGGATTTTACATAATAGATGACAATGAAATACAAAGTCAATGATGAATCATTCATCTAAAAGAGAATGACATTACCTAGGATATCTAGTGAAAGAAGGTGGATGGCTACATTTAATTAATATTCATGACCAAGTAAAATATATACTAAAGGATGGTGATTTAGATTATAACAATTTTTAGGAGAAGTATTTTAGGAAATTTAATTACTAATGAATTATAGATCATAAATAATGGAATATGACCTAGAATAATAGAAGAAAATTATTAAATGAATATGGAAATATAATTCAATAAACATGATCCCTGATAGCTTAAAAAAATCATGAGAATAAGTATAAAACTTTAAAACATCTTTTTTCTTTGTTTGAAATATTATTTTCATGAAAATTGAGTTATTTATCCAAACCATCATTGCCCAAACATAAAATACAATAAAATTTACTTTTTAATCCTTGTCTAATGTGATAAAAACATTAAACCAATGAATGTGAGGGAGATATATGTCACGACCCGTCCTCGGGGCCCGTGCCGTGACTACCCCAAGCCCGCCTTACATAGGCCAGGGGTTGGCGACTAGCACCAAGGCGTAAATCCCGGTAAAAAGGGAAGGCATTGCCTTTGAAAAGTAAACAATGTAACACGATCAAACGATTATACCTGGTGAGTTGACCTGGTTTGAGCTGTTTTAAGGGGAAAAACCTTTGAAAACACACACGCAATCAGTGTTTTCGTGCACAAAGTTGGAAATCAGTTGTCAGGGTCCTGGTGTATGGATACGTCGGCCGCCCGCACCAACACTGGACTCCCTGAACTGAAAACCACACTCGGTACTCTCAACACTATTGCTTCACAGAAAGAAACATCAGAGTTATAAGTTCTGCGGTAGAACCGAACTCCTCTGATACCAATTTGTCACGACCCGCCCTCGGGGTCCGTGTCGTGACTACCCCAAGCCCGCCTTCCATAGGCCAGGGGCTGGCGACTAGCACCAAGGCGTAAATCCCGGTAAAAAGGGAAGGCATTGCCTTTGTAAAGTAAACAAACACCACAGAGTAAGCAAGCGGAAAGTAAACACTAAGCAAAAACAGTGTACAACTAAAAGTGCGGAAAGTAAAAAGGGGCCGGAAATACAAGCCCAACTGTAAAGTACAACTCGAAAGGGAAAACAGCAACTGAAAATTAAAGCTACTACGCCGAGCTGTCCACTGGAAATCCCACCTGAAGGGTGGGTACAGATAGCTCCTCTGCTCCACGGGTCTCGCCGTCCGCTCCGAGCACGTCCCGCCCAGTGGTCCACCTCCGGGTACCGTCCCGCTCTGCAAGCCTCAGCTAAGGTCAACGCTGTCCGTCGTCTGCAACCAACACAACGTAGTGCGGGCATAGCCCGTGCAGGGGTGAGTATAACGATACTCAGTAGGGACCCCGAGACCCTCAAGGTCTCACTAAACCAACAAGGATAACCACATAGAAGATCTAAACAGATAACCTCAAAGAAGATCTCAACAGATAACCTCTACTTAGGTATATGCCCATACATATACCTAAGTTATCAAGTAACACATCTCAATCATGAGGAAACACAAGGATTGTGAAAACAACGGATAACCACTACCCGGGTATATGCCCATACATATACCAAAGTTAGCAAGTGACCCATCTCAATCATGAGGAAACACAAGGTCAAAAGTCTCAGCTCAAACCAGGATTTTTATTATCGAAACTGTAACTGCTGAAGAGCTCCGTCTCTGGAGTGTACAGTGGTCCTGTCACGACTCCGAGGTACTGCTCACTAACCTAAGACTGATGAGGTACTCCTCCTGTCGAGTACTGCGGGTTTGCGGCCAACTACCTGGCGCTCCGTCCGCTGAGGGTCTGTCGCCAAATACCGGGCGCTCGCCCAATTAGCCAACTGAGGTACCCCTCCTGTCGAGTACCGCGGGTTTGCTGCCAACTACCAGGCGCTCCGTCCGCTGTGGGTCTGCCGCCAAATACCGGGTGCTCCGTCCACTGGGCTAGTCGACTCACTCCAAGTCGAGTCGGTCAAGCAGTCGTCAGGTCTCAGCCGGCTACACGGTCTCCATACTCTGCACGCTCGTCTCCGGGAGGGTCCGCTCCACGAGCTACTGGTCGATACTCCAAGTATCACAAAGTCCCGCAAAGAAGTATCTCAAAAGACCGTCTCGTCACAGGGGTCTCAACGCAACAGACGGCGCGTCGATCGGACGCCCGGTCTGTGAGTTATTAGCTTTTTCGTCCCAGGGGCCCGGTTGGTTTCGTGTGCGAACCAATCCCGGCCGTATCACAACTGTACCATGAACTCCCATAGGGTATACTCAAGGGAACCGCTACTCAACGTAATCACCAACGCCGCTGACGGTTCGTCAAATGGACGTCCTGTCTGAAAGATATCAGCTTTTCCGTTCCAGGGGCCCGGTTGGATTTCGGGTGCGATCCAACCCGGCCACTACTATCTGTATCCAAAACTCGGGCGAAGGATGCCAAAAGTTCCGTATCGCAAACAGGAACTCAACGCAACAGACGGTGCGTCGATCGGACGCCCGGTCTGAGAGTTATTGGCATTTTCGTCCCCGGGGCCCGGTTGGTTTTTAACGCAAAACCAACCCGACCGTACTCCACCTACGTCCAAACCTCAGGCGGAGTATGCCAAAAGATCCTTCTCACTAAGAGGAACACAACACAGCTGACGACACGTCATTCGGACGCCCGTAGCTCAAGATATGAGCGTTTCCGCTCCGAAGGCCCGGTTGGTTTCGTGAACGAACCAACCCGGCCGAACTCAAAGTAATCAAAAACCTTGAGTAAGATATACCGAAACGACCGTCTCGATCCAAGGAGCGCGTTGTCGCAGACGGTTCGTCATTCGGAGGTCCAAGGCTCAAGATATGGCCAAAAGACCGAGACTAGTTTGAAACGGGGGGGTCCGGCTCCGGGACGACCCGGCCCGACCCCCCCCCCCCCCCCTGGGCCGGCGGCGGCGCGGCGGGCCGCCGCCGCTGGCCGCCGCCGCCGGCCCCCGCGCCGCCCCAGGGGGGGGGGGGGGGGGTCGGGCCGGGTCGGCCCGGACCCGGACCCGGACCCCCCCGTTTCAAACCAGTCTCGGTCTTTTGGACATATCTTGAGCCTCGGACCTCCGAATGACGAACCGTCTTCGACAACGCGATCCTTGGATCGAGACGGTCGTTTCGGTATATTGCACTCAAGGTTTCGGATTACTTTTGAGTTCGGCCGAGTTGGTTCGTTCACGAAACCAACCGGGCCTTCGGAGCGGAAACGCTTATATCTTGAGCTACGGGCGTCCGAATGACGTGCCGTCAGCTGTGTTGTGTTCCTCTTAGTGAGAAGGATCTTTTGGCATACTCCGCCTGAGGTTTGGACGCAGGTGGAGTACGGTCGGGTTGGTTTTGCCTTAAAAACCAACCGGGCCCCGGGGACGAAAATGCCAATAACTCTCAGACCGGGCGTCCGATCGACGCACCGTCTGTTGCGTTGAGTTCCTGTTTGCGATACGGAACTTTTGGCATCCTTCGCCCGAGTTTTGGATACAGATAGTAGTGGCCGGGTTGGATCGCACCCGAAATCCAACCGGGCCCCTGGAACGGAAAAGCTGATATCTTTCAGACAGGACGTCCGTTTGACGAACCGTCAGCGACGTTGGTGATTACGTTGAGTAACGGTTCCCTTGAGTATACCCTATGGGAGTTAAGGGTACAGTTGTGATACGGCCGGGATTGGTTCGCACACGAAACCAACCGGGCCCCTGGGACGAAAAAGCTAATAACTCACAGACCGGGCGTCCGATCGACGCGCCGTCTGTTGCGTTGAGACCCCTGTGACGAGACGGTCTTTTGAGATACTTCTTTGCGGGACTTTGTGATACTTGGAGTATCGACCAGTAGCTCGTGGAGCGGACCCTCCCGGAGACGACCGTGCAGAGTACGGAGACCGTGTAGCCGGCTGAGACCTGACGACTGCTTGACCGACTCGACTTGGAGTGAGTCGACTAGCCCAGTGGACGGAGCACCCGGTATTTGGCGGCAGACCCATGGCGGACGGAGCGCCTGGTAGTTGGCAGCAATCCCGCGGTACTCGACAGGAGGGGTACCTCAGTTGGCTAATTGGGCGAGCGCCCGGTATTTGGCGACAGACCCTCAGCGGACGGAGCGCCAGGTAGTTGGCCGCAAACCCGCAGTACTCGACAGGAGGAGTACCTCAGCAGTCTTAGGTTAGTGAGCAATACCTCGGAGTCGTGACAGGACCACTGTACACTCCAGAGACGGAGCTCTTCAGCAGTTACGGTTTCGATAATAAAAATCCTGGTTTGATCTGAGACTTTTGACCTTGTGTTTCCTCATGATTGAGATGGGTCACTTGCTAACTTTGGTATATGTATGGGCATATACCCGGGTAGTGGTTATCCGTTGTTTTCACAATCCTTGTGTTTCCTCATGATTGAGATGTGTTACTTGATAACTTAGGTATATGTATGGGCATATATCTAAGTAGAGGTTATCTGTTGAGATCTTCTTTGAGGTTATCTGTTTAGATCTTCTATGTGGTTATCCTTGTTGGTTTAGTGAGACCTTGAGGGTCTCGGGGTCCCTACTGAGTATCGTTATACTCACCCCTGCACGGGCTATGCCTGCACTACGTTGTGTTGGTTGCAGACGACGGACAACGTTGACCTTAGCTGAGGCTTGCAGAGCGGGACGGTACCCGGAGGTGGACCACTGGGCGGGACGTGCTCGAAGCGGACGGCGAGACCCGTGGAGCAGAGGAGCTATCTGTACCCACCCTTCAGGTGGGATTTCCAGTGGACAGCTCGGCGTAGTAGCTTTACTTTTCAGTTGCTGTTTTCCCTTTCGAGTTGTACTTTACAGTTGGGCTTGTATTTCCGGCCCCTTTTTACTTTCCGCACTTTTAGTTGTACACTGTTTTTTCTTAGTGTTTACTTTCCGCTTGCTTACTCTGTGGTGTTTGTTTACTTTACAAAGGCAATGCCTTCCCTTTTTACCGGGATTTACGCCTTGGTGCTAGTCGCCAGCCCCTGGCCTATGGAAGGCGGGCTTGGGGTAGTCACGGCACGGACCCCGAGGGCGGGTCGTGACAATATAGGTCTCCACACATAATGATCCATTCTTCTGAGTGTCACTTGAATTTAATTAAATATCACAACAAAAATAACCCTTAGAAATAAATGGGGTTTCCATAAACATATCCAAATGAACATATGTAAATAAAACAGGTCTTATATGGATTCATATAACAAAATCATTTAGAGTTCAATCAATAATCCCAACATGACAATACCATTTATAACAAATGGGTATACAATGACAATATTATTCTTTCTAGGTCTATACCATTAAATGAAGATAATAAAGTATGTGGTATTTACAACATATAGATAAGGGGTATATGGTTAAGCTAATAGTTTCCTCAAAAATATCGATAAATGGACTCATAGTGAACACCCATCTATAAAAAATATCAAATTATGGTATTTTCAAAGGAAATGAATTGGGTGATATATTAGGATCATACATAGTGGATGATTAGGTAAGACAACAACATTGGCATATCATTTTTCAAAAATAGAAGGAAATAAATTATGTCATCTGGATAGATAATGTGGATTATTACATGACCTTAATATTATTCATCATGTAAATTTTATTTTAATTTTTTTGGATTTATATTAAAAACATTTTTAAGGGAATCCGAAAAAATCACTTTTGAAATTAGAAACACTTATAATCATTTTGAGAAAAATTAGACCGAAATATTTTATAAATAAAGGTGAATAGTATTTAACTTTATAAAATCATTATATAATAATAATTAAATATCATAGAAAAATGAAAAATATGGTAGAAATAGGTTTTCAGATTGAAACATTTGACAATCTATTATTTTTACACTTTTTTCAGAAAAACAATAAACATACAAAAAACATTAAAATTTTATTTTAAAAAATTTAAATAATATATATTAGTTGAAAATGAAAAAAATAAGTATTTATTCATATATAAGGGAACATTATCAATCAGTTGATGAATATGGAAATTAAAAAAGGAAGGTCCTCGACCAAGAAGAAAAGGTGGGGTCAGTTTCAAATACTAGAAAGAGATCATGTCATATATGAGTCAAATGGAAATGAAATATTGTGGGAACATAGAAAAAACATGAAATAAAAATAAAAAGCATATATTTTATAAACAGGAAAAAACCATAAATGTATTATCTTTCAAAAAACAAACTTTATTTTAAAGTAAAATTGTTAAGGAAGCCCTTATTTTTTTTGTAACATTTTGTTCAAAACAATATTCAAGTTTTTTATTTTATTAATTAAAGGTAACCTGAAGAAAATATATGATATTTCTATTAAAAAGAGAAGAATATTTTAAAATAAATTCATTGGGTACTGAACATACAATATTAAAGGTATAATGGTACATATTAAGAAATGTATCACGGGAAATTAAATTTAGGACAAAGTACCCATTACCTTATTTACCTAGTTTTTAGAATAAACTTTAAGATCCATTATAGTAAATTTAAATATATTAATATACATTTTCATGAAAATTTCCACCTATATATGCTTTAAAATTTCAATTATTATCATTTTCTATATTTATATTATCTATTTACTACCTATTTTTAATGTTGTGCGTCTGTAATCTTGATTTTTTAAAACTAATTTCTAAATAATAATGTGGTTCCTCATTCTTATCCAATAGATAATAAATAAATGTATTTTAATGTTACTATAATGTATAGAATATAATTATCAATGAATTTTTTATTTCATCTCAGGGGTAAATTAATTATTGTCCTAGAAGATGAAATAGGCAACATTTCTCAGTGATTTTCAACCTAGGAATGGTGTTTTCATAATTAAAGAGTTTAATATTGATTTATTGTTTCCAAAAAAAAAATAATTTTTTCAATATGTATATCATACTAAAATATTAATTACTTTTTTATAATCATCCATGATATAACTTCGAATCATTATTCATGTAGGTTCTCAAATCGGATCAAACAAGAACTCACCATGATTATTAATGATTATGATATGATTTAGTTAAAATATCATTACACCAGTAGTATAATGATATACTTTATTTTCAGTTAAAGTGATATATTATAATTATAATTTAATTATAATAAGTATAAAAGTATTTGAAAATATTACATACTTTGAAGTAAAGAATTTCCACTTAGTACTCTTGTTTTAATCGATTGAAATTACTATCACATTTTGTTGATCATATCATTAATAAGCTCTATAAATTTCATAATGTAACAAAATTTATATTATAAAAATTATATTTTCATACTAAATCCATTTTATTGGCCATTTATGTAAGGAAGTAATGAAAATAAAAATCAAAAATCAATCGTCTTAAAAAGGTGGTAGTCCGCATGTATGTATGTTAAACAATTTAATTTTCTATAGAACCTTAGAAATAAATATTTTTTATTATAATTTTTTAATATAAAATATGTTATAAATATTATAATTATTTATTAAATTAAACATTCTTACCATCATTGTAAATTTTTAAGGAAAACAAAACATCATGTTTTGTGAAAGTGGTTGTTTGTGCACAGACAAATATCATTTTTTTCTTTTGTTATGGAAAAAGGGAAGAGTGGTTAATCATTTTTTGATAGATATTATTTTCATATTATATTAAATTTTCAAATTTGTATTTTAATCCCCAGAACATTATCCATTTGAGCTAAATTAAATCATTTTTGAATGTAGGTATGTTTTGATATTAAATGTTAAAATTCCTCAGATTTTGAATTCTCACAATTTTTTATCACATACATACATCATGAATATAACATTAAATATGAATCCAAATTGATATATTATTTTTAGCCTTCATTTCAATATGTTCCTAAAAATATTTAACTAGACTAAGTGATAATTATAATTTCATGCAACCAAATAAATCTGTTATTGGGGAAAATCTCTTTGGCCATTAAATTTGAATAATATTTATAAAATGAGTAGTATTTGGGGATACAGATTTCTAAATTATTTTCTAATTATTCAGGTAGATATAAAATATTATTTCTAATAACTCTATTGAAGATATATAGTAGAGATTCTACTGGGAAGAGGGACTAAATTGAGGAATCATTGAATGGACATAAACTGAAGAGAAATTTTTTTAACCCTCCCCTTTATATTATAATTTTCAAATACTTTCAGTGGTTTTTGATGGGTAGAGAGATAAAGGATATTGGTATTATACAAAATTTTCTAATGTTTCTATGCATCAATATTGGGATGGAATAAATGGATAAGATATAATATTCTTTTTTAATGCAAGGCTAATCAATAATTTTTTGTGGATATAGGATATTAAAGTATACTCACTTTCATGTTTCAATATTCATGTGTAATTTCATTTGAAATTCCCTTGAAATTTTTTTTTCAATAAAAGTGGTGATTTCATTTCTTGAATAAGTTTTCATCTATTTATTAATCTTTTTGTTTGATCTGTGGTGAAAAAAAATTAATTTTTCTATTTAAATTTCTATGGAGAAGCCTTTATATTGACCATAGTGATTTCTTTTTTGTTTGATTACCTAGATATCTTCATGTAATTTAATAATATCTATAGGAGTAACAAAAATCATATTTAGGTCTTGATATGTTTTCCATCAAAATAATGGTGTTCATATGGAGGTCTTTGAATGGGAATTGTGAAATTCATTTTGGAAAATCATTTTAAATAGGGAATAGGGCAGTGTCAATATGGTCTATGATTATCCAAAACTACTATTTCAATTATGATTTCACACCAATTTAAATTTTATCAAAATTCACTTTATTTTTTTTAAAAATAAACCTTATTTTCTATTTATTTTATTTATTATAACAATTAATAAGATCCTAATATTTTTAATCTGGAAAAAATAATGAAAAATTGACTACTTAGACACGCAAATTGTAACCTACTATAGAAACAATCAAGGGAATTATATATTTCATTTCTAGATAGGATAAATTTTTTGATTAAGGTTTCATTAAAAATACCCTCACGTTAATTGGTTTCATTTATAGGGAGTATAATTCAGTCAGTTTAAAAAAATCAAGATAAAAAATTTATACCATAATGTGTTACCATTTTTTTCCAAAATTGAAAAAACTTTTCACTATATGGTCAGAGCTATCAGAAATACCCCCATACCTAGTTGTGAATATTTTAATAACATTCCGATATGGGTCGTAGTTTATCCTATCATTCAAATTTCTAATAACATAACTTTTAATGAATTATCATTAACCATTGATGAAAATAAACAAAACCCTTTGGAATATCTTGAATCAATAACATGGTTTTAAATAAAATATTTTATTATTCACCAACTGCCATAAATTAAGGGATTTATAGGTGAATATCCATGTTCAAATATTAAATATTCTAGTTATTTCGTTATTAACCTGAGACCTCATGGAGTTTATGCAAATCAAATTAAATTCATGATATTTTCTTTTACATTATAAGGAGAATCCAAAATGGGATTTTTATTCACATTCAACATTGATTAGATATTTGAATGAATTAAAGAATATTTTTATTGATATATTTTTCCTTATATCCAACAATACATTCATTTGAATATAGGTTTTTGGGATTATAAAAAATCCACGAAAAACTATTCATGTGTACTTGGACTGATTCAATAGAAATTATTTTAGTTGTATCCACTATCAATTCAATGAAAAAATATTGATTAAATGTTTCTATAAAAGACTTTACCTTATCGATAGGATTATGATTGATTCTTCTATAGGATAATATTTTATTAAAAATCATGTTTCTATTAAAACTTTAAATGATAACAAGGCCCAAAATTCACAAAAAAATTTGATAAATAGGCCTTCATCATTGTGAATCATCCAAATTAATCCCCTCTAACAGTTCTAAAACAACATTTTAGTAAGTCAAATTACTAATCATACCATAATCGAGAGGTTGATGATATTGTACAACATCCCAAAAACCCCCACCCAAACCTGAAACAAATTTTTATATAAAAATCCCTTGTTGAATTTTTTTATTCCATTGAACATTTTAATGAATGATTTGGAAAAATTAAAGATCCTTTTAATAATTTCAATGTTATTTTCCATTAAAATAACTTTCAATAAAATCCACAAAGTCATTTTTAATAAAACCAAAATTTAAATCAAGGATGGAACAACCACTCCAGTTAAATATTACAAAAACCTGGAAGGCAATGAAGATTATTTCAAGTCCATTAATGTGATTATCAACCATAATATTTCAATGATAATTCCTATTCTCATTATGGAAGAAACATTCTTCTTATTTTTCCCCATCAATAGTCATTGAGTAACATTGAATAAGTAATGAATAAATGAAAATTATCAATGGTGGAACAATAATAATCAATGATAAAAAAAACCTGATGAATAACATGATAAATCAGGTGGTTAAGCTAGCCTATAACCATATTAGAATGAGAAATAAAAGTATTATAGTTTTACCTTAATAATCCCAAGAGAATCCGACAGATAAAGGAAAATAAATGTGTGTTCTGTTAAACTGAGGAGTGGTTTTAGATTGACTAGACCTAAAACCATGAAAATAAAACCAATTGTAAAATATAAAAATGATCAATAATGTTTCAAAAAATCCACCTATTACTAAATCAAATAAATGGAATACTACCAATTATGAAAAAAATTGGACATGAAAAATTTTATTTATATAAAAATAAAAAATCCAAAGAAGTTTATTTTTTAAAAAAAAATAAGAGAGTCTGTAAGTGAATGAATGGTATTTATGTTTCTCACACCAGTGATCCGAATAATCCAGAAACTTTCAAACCACCACTATAATATTCAAGGATAAAACCACATATGAAGAATAGAATTGAAATTGAGATGTATAAGGAGGTATTTAGAAACTTTTACAGAAGATCAAGTTAACATTGATTTTATAGATTCTATGAAATAAATTACAAGATATGTTATTTTTTATAAATACATTTTTATCGATAATATTAAATTAAAAGTAGGGGAAAATAAAAATTTAGGAAGGAATGTTTCATTCATTATTTAACAAGATTTTAATATCAAATATAATGACATGAGAACCTTTATCAATCCCTTCACCATTGGGAACCTATATTTACTAATTTCTTTGATAAATTTTGAAAATCCATAAATGTTATTATACATTATATTTAATCATATCTATAGGTAGAAGATATAAAACTAGTTAGATTTTTATTCATCTTAAAAAAAGCACCAACAAACCTATCAGAGTTATTGAGGATGTTCAACTTTAGGTGAGTGACATAATTTGTTTATATTTATTTTATTCTCTTGGATAAATAAGGTGATTAGTTTATTAACCATGATCCTCCCATTCAAGGGATACAATTTTGGAAAATTCTTAATGAAATCATTAATGCTCACAAAACAAAACATTCATGTGAATTTAGAGGAGATAATTTTTTATTTGATATTTTTTATCCCCTAAAAAACCTAATTCAAGATCATTTTTCCTCTTAGGTGATGATTATTGATATTTATTCCACTAAAATTGATTATTATAAACAATATAATATTGGAAATTCTGAAACTAATTTGAAAATAATTATTGATAAATTGAATAATGATTTAAAAAAAAATCATACAAATATAGAAAATAAGGACATTTCTTTTCAAAAAACATGAGAGTGATAAATATGATTTATGACTTGAAGTCCATTTCAAATACTGAATTTCATTGAACAAGCACACAAGTGAGCAGTTTTTAAAAAAAATATCTTCTCAACAATGATATATAATCTAGGTTTTTAGAGAATGATCTTTGAGATGAAATTGTTTTCATTGAGTCACTTAAATCTCATTTGAACAATAAAAACCCCAATTTGAGTTAGACCTAAAACCACTTCCTGATAACTTCAAATATTATTTCATAAGTGATAATAAACAATACTTTTTCATAATTTCTAAAGAACAATCAATATACAAAGAGGTATAATTATTTGTATTCCTTAAAACCCTAAAGAAACCCACAAGATATACTCTTTAATTTAACTATAATTCGTCGTTCATTTTACCTGTATATGATATTGTTGGTGGAAAATTTTAAAACAATGATTCAATTTTGAATAAAATTTAACTCAAACCTTTATAGGATGTTAAAAAAGAATTCAACACCTAGATATTGGTTGGAATTATTCATCACATAGCTAATAGTTAATGGGTAAGACTCATCCATGTAGTCCCCAAGAAAGGTAGCTTTATAATATCGAGTAATAAATTTTTTTATCTTGTCACTTTTAGCCTTATATATAAATACAAAATGTTTAATGATTATAGGAAACTAAATTTTAGGAAAGGAAAATACCACTTCCCATTTCCATCTCTTGATCAAGAACATTAACGTTTAGTAATAAAAACCAACTATTATTTTTTTTGATGGGATATATGGTTATTTAAAAGTACATATTTCATTGGAGGATCAAGAGAAAACCACTTTTACATTCCCCTTGGGAATATATTCTCATAGGTGAATCCACTTCAAATTATGCCATGATCATGGAAATTTTTAAATAATGATAAAGATAATTATCTATAAATTGATAAACACTTGAATGGAATTATTTATAGAAAACTACACTACTTATGGATTATCATTTGAATATATTTTTAAAATATTGAATCATGTTCTGGAAAATATAATTAATAATAATATTTTACTCATTTATGAAAAAAAACATTTCGTGGTAGATTAGGGCATTATTCTTGGTCATGTTGTGTCTCTAGGTGGAGTTAGAGTTAACCAATCCATATTTTATGTCATTTATTCATTTCCATATCCAAAAATCTTGAGATATGTGAGTTATTTCATTAGTCGTGAATTTTTATAAGAAATTTATAAATGATTATAGTATTGTTGTAATTATTTTGTCTATATTTCACCAAAAAGAAACCAAATTTCTATTTGAATAAATTTTTAAAGATCCCTTCAGGGAGATAAAACGAAGGATGATAACCCCTCCCATTACTCAACCACCATAATGGAAATTTATCTCTAAAATTGGGAAGAATGCATATGATTTTTCTCTAGGGGAAGTTTGATCCAAATGTTGGAAAATAAATATCATGTCATTTATTATGCTCCAAGAAAATTAGATCAACCTCAATCAAAATAAAAAACAACAGATAAATAAATATTGGTTATTGAATTTTCTAAAGAAAAATTGTGATTTTATCTACAAGGCTCCAATGTGATTATTTTCATAGACCATTACTTGATTAAATTTTTAGTGAATAAACATGATTAAAAAACAAGACAATTTGGATGGATATTTTTTATCATCTGATTAATGTTGAAATAAAAGATTATAAAGGATGTGAAAACCTTATTGCTGATAATTTAACTAGGATTACAACTAAATTTAAAGGAAAACAACATATTTTTTCACTAATTATAGAATCCATTATAGATGATGATTTTTCTGCTTTTAAGATCGAAAAAACATTGTTTGTGGGTCATGTAAATTATTAGTCATCGGATGTAGTTCCCCATTGTTATTTGGAGTAAAAAAATTCTAAAATTGTGAGTGATTCAATAAATTACATTTGAGAGGATCCTTGCGTATGGAATTTTAGTAGTGATCAAATAATTTAGATATGCATGTGAAAGTATGGATTTCAATCCCTAATAAATTTTTTCACATACTGGTTTTCAGAGGTCACTTTAAAAACCAATGATCTAAAATAAAATTTCATGATTTTTATTTTAATTTGAAAAAAATTCATATATTCATTTTAATTTTATAGAAAATAAAAAAATAGAGTTTTAGGGTAGCATTTTTAAAAGGAATGAGATTCCTTAGCAATAAATTTTGTTTTTTGATTACATTTATAAGTTGGGTGTGGATTAAATGTGAAAATTTCCCAAATATCATGAATAAATTTATATATTTACTTAGTTTGATTGTTTTTATAAGTAGCTTGAGTCATTTCCCACTAGAGTTTTTTATACAAAAAAATGTATCCATGATTGTCAAAGGTAGTATATTTTCTATATTCGGATTACAAAATTTTATAGTCACTAATTATGTAAAAAAATTAATACAACTTTTGAATCTATTTTTCAAAAATATAATGTTTATTATTGGGTGTCTCACCATATCACCCTCAAATAAATGGAATGGTTGAGTAGAAAAATAGATAAATTGTAAAAATTATTGATAAAACCAGGAACCCAAATACAGAGTATTAGTTTCTAAGATGACATGATGCACTATAAGAATATATTAATGCATTAAAAACCACAAGTGGATATTCACAATTTATATTAGTATATAGAGAGGTTTTCACCAACCTCTTGAATTAGAACACAAATCTTTTTGGGTTGTTAAAACAATTGAAATGAATCTATTTTATATAATAAATATAAGAAAATGATGTTTTTATGAGTTAGAGGAGATAAGAAACAATGCATATAAAATATCAATGATGGATCAATAATGAACCAAATCATTTCATGATGTAATTATTCTCAAAAAAAAACATTAAATAAGGAGATGAAGGGTTTTTGTATTATTCTAGATTGAATTTTTTCCATGGAAAATTTTATTCTAAATAGACTAAACCATTAATTATTACTCTTTTTTTATTTATTAAAACTATTTAGATAAAATAACCACATAAAGGGACACCATTCACTATAAATGGGAATAGGTCAAATATTTTTATAGATAAATTTAATTAGACTTTAAGGGAATAAATTATTCTTCAATAAGTTAAATACAATTCAATAAAAGTTTTTCCTTACCTATTAACTTATTATTTGTTATGTATTCAATTTTTGGAATTTTATTTTCTCACATAAAAATATATCAAAATGAATAAATTTTATAAAATAAGTGTTGTGGAGGAACATCCTTTGTATATTAAGATTTTTTGAGCCTATATTTTAAATTTTTGTTATGTGTTTTTTTATCAATTTTTGTGTGTATATTTTAAAGTTTGGATCGTTTTTATAATTGTGAACACAAATTATTTACATTATAATTTTGGAAATGCATATCAATGAGTTAACCAATTTTACATAGGGAATCAAAAATAGATGAATTTTTGAAAAGTGTGTTTCTTCAAAATAATATCTATGCTAATTTCATGAAAATTACATTGAAATTTGAATCACATGTTACATCTCAATATAACCCCATTTTAAATATCCTCACCATGAGGCTTCTTATCCTTTTTGAAATATTATTTACATTCACCTCATTTATTGAGAGAACTAATCAATATTTATCTTCACCAACATTTACTTTAATTTTGTTATATCTTGATGGTTTAGGTGCTTGTGTTTTAAATGGTTGGAGAATTTATTTTATCATAAATCGCCCAATTCAATAGAATACTTTCAATTATATCTTAACCTCTAAATTTAATCCTTTTATCCCGAAATATCCTTGAAAATCCTGTTAGGTTAGCAATATTTCAAAATGAATTTATGTAATCAACCTTCTTAGAAAGAGAACATCCATGATCAATTTGAACTTAAGTGTGGCGGGGGATATGACTAGTGTTGTGATACATAATATTGTGTTACATTAGGTGTAAAAAAATTAAAATTATTTTCTTTGATGTTTGAAAAAATATTATTCTGCTGAAATCTATATCTTTTTTCCTTTAAATAGATAAAATTTATATCCAATTCTTTTAAGAAAAAGAGAATAAAATATAAATATCATTTTTTCAACATAAATATTGATATTTTTTGGGGTGTATATGAAAATTTAATATATTATTGGAGCATATTTATTTAATAAATAGTGGGGAAGAGAGCAATGTTGAGTGAAAACTTGAATCATGCAATATTTATTCAAAAATATCCACATTTTTCTTATTTATCCCTAGAATTTTTAACATCTAAAACCTAAAATATAAAATACACCAAAAATTTCTAATGTTTCAGAAGGATAAAAACATTTTCTTAACTCACATCAGGTAGAGATAAAGAAATTTATTGAGCCTACAGTGATTCTTGCATGGATATGGATGTAAAAGGCCTTAAATAAAATTTATATTTGTGTGATGAACGAAATTTAATGTTAGGTAAGTATTTTATATGCATGGGAGGAAAATGATGTGCAAATAAATTAAATGAGGCTGATGGAGAGAATAAAATTATGCTTTTTGAAGTGTCATTATACCTTCTATATCATGGGGACAAATTGATGGCTCTAATGGGAATGTATTGATTTTGTTGTGATTTGATTTTGATGATTTCAAGTCCATGAGTCCATGTATTATGTGTGGGGGAATTGAATAAGATAAAATTTCTATTATTTTTCAAATGTATTTAAATCATTGAAACCCCATAAATATATCAATTTTACTTTAATTTCATTATTTTTATATTTTAGGGATGTTTCTTTCTTAAATATGAAAATATCTCAATATTGGATTTTTTTCTATTTTTTATCCCATTTTTATTTCAAAAATAACTCTTTAAATGTTGATCTAATTTGTAGAATTATATTTGGATGATTTCTTCATTTATTGGAATATAATTCTTTAACTCTGTCTATTTCTAATTAAAATTTCATTGGGCACAAATGAATCCTTGTGGAATGTTTTTTTGGTTGAAATAATGGAACAATAATTATTAAATGAATCATATCATGGGGTACATAGCTCTAGAGGATTCAATATTTTTATTCTCTAAATACAATAATTTTATTAATAAAACTCTTTATGACAACTAGTGGAAAATCATTAGGGAATGAAGAATAAATCAGAAAAACATTACACTAACAAAAACGGTACAATAGCTTTTCAACCCCACTTCATCATATTTTAATATATATATATATATTTTTACAGGTTTTTTTGGTTTGGATAGAAAAAATATGGATGTGATAGCGATTTTGGTAATGTTCTATTGAATAAATAATTTATTTTAAAATTGGATAATTAAGGATGTTCTCTTGTTATTGAAGTACAAGAACCAAGTGGTTGTGGAGGAAGAAAACTGAATGACACTCTCTCCTCAATTTCAATCATCATGTGTCATTTATTATGAATTTCACATAAACATGTATTATAGAATTCAATAATTCATTTTATTTCATTAATTCATCTCAAAACAATTTCTTTATCAGTTTTAATCTATAGAGTAAAACAATTTATTTCACTTTTTAAATTTCTTCACTAAGGTATTTCAATTTAGCATCGTGATTTCGATTTGGATTGATTACATGGAGGTCTTTAGTTAATTTAATCACTTATATAGAATGAAATAAAATAATATTGCTTCTATAATATAATTTACATGAAAACTAGGGTGTTAATTTAGAGTTCTTTAGATGGTAATTGAAAAATTAAATTCGGAAGTTCTTTTTAAACAAGGATGAGGGTAGTGTATGGAAGGTCTGAGCTTATCAATAACTACTCTTTCAATTATAATTTCACAACCTTTTAATTTTTATTCATATTTTTATATTATTGATGAATATTATTTCAAAAAAAATTATTTATTTTGTGTTTAAATTCAAAAATTATAATTCTTGAAAAAAAAGGTGTAGTTTTGTAACTTAATTTTATAACTCCTTAAGAGACAATCTAGGGACTACTATATTACATTTCTATATGGATAGTTTTTTTTTGTTTCATACAAAACCCCTAAAATCATTTTACTATAATTATAATAACATAAATGTAAAATAAGGTTAATTTTTATAAAAATAAATTATAGTGAAAATAAATTTTTGAATTAATAAATATAAATAACAAAAAAAGTGGAAGAAATTATTATTAACTTATTCCACACTGCCATTGTTTTCTACATTGAAAAAGGAATTAAACCATTGAGGGGTGTAAATTTGATAATACCAAAACCTTATTAATTTTTTAAGGCTTTTTTATTACTTGTTTTGGTATATTTTATCCTATAATAAGGGGGTTTCGTATGGGTGGATATGGCGAGTAGAGGTCCCCATTTATAATTGAAAAGAAGTGGTAATTTTGTGCATAGACAAAACCATTCAATAATGGATGTTCACTCTCATGGATAATGATATAAAATTGAGATTAATATATAGTATAATATATAAAGGCATAAAAACCCCAAACTATCAATTAAAAGAAATTAACTTGTTTTTCCCAAAACATATTACATTACACATTTTAAGAATTTTGGTTTTCACCATGGTTACAAGTTTTTACATAGGTAACATAACCTTTATTCGCAAATAAAATTGATACTTATTATATGAATTTATTCTTGAAAATTAAATATTTGATAAAAAAATTCAATTCAATTTTCAAAGCGATAAAAATTAATTTCATAATACCAAATGTATAAAAAATTAAAAATAATTTTTTTAAAAAATAAAACATAACTTCTAAAATGTAATATACGAGTTTTAAATTAAAAATAATAATTTTGAAAATAATAAATTCACTTATTAAAAAATATTTTTTCTTATAAAAAGGTTATATTAATTTTTAATTCAAAATTATATACTAATATTTTCATAAAATCTGTGTTATTTGTAAAAATAGTATTTTATACTATTCAATTAAAAATCAATCATTTTAGAAAAAAATATTAAAAAATAATTCATATATTATAAATCCAACATTTATGATATTTTTCTCAAATTTAGGTTCTAAAATTTTAAAATATCTCTTTGAAATTAAAATAAAAAATATTTAAAAAGCCTTTTAGTTAAACAATGAATATTTAAATGTCATGCATTTTAATATTATTTCATACCAATTAAAAATTTTAAAAATGTTAATATTTTAGTTAATATATTTAAAAAAAATTCAATTTAATCTTTTAGAAAAAATTATATAATAATTGAGAAAAGACATAATTATAATAATAAATATTACTTTTATATAAAATACGTTTTAAAAAATATAGTTAAAATTAATTATTTATATTTGAAATTTTAATTATAATTATTAAATTATATTAAAATACTTACACTAATGTTATATATAAATCATATCATACTTTAATAATACTAATGATGATAAAATTTTCTCTAAAAATAAGGGTGTTATAATATTATCAAAATGGGCCTCATGCTTGTAAATGGTTGATACCCAAAATTCAATGGCACCAAATATTATTTTTCAAGATTATATATTGAATATTTTATGAAAATTAACTTCTATGTAAATAAAAACCTTATAGATAATGTGGAAATTTTAGGTAAATCAATAAATAGATTTTATAAAGATATTTCATATTTGGAAATAAAAGATGGTATTTTTATCATTTTGAAATGTATTTTGTAAAAAGATAAATTTTGAAAAATTTAAAATAATTCCTATTTGAAATATATATTTTGAAATTATCCTCAAAATTTAATCCTTTAATATTCATAATTTCTTTAAAATGAAGATGTTTAATCATTTTAGAAACTTTTTCATTTTAAAAAAAAATCTTCCTTAAAAGTGCCTTGTAAAAGACAAAGATGATCTAAAAAGGTGAATTGATAACCTTGGAAAACATTAACTCTTAAAAATAAATAGTAAAATTATATCCTTTAACTGATATAAATATTATCAAAAGTAATGATGTAGTTTAAGATAACTCATTTGTTTTTAAAAGTATGGAAAACATTTTTAAAATGTTTTCAAATACCTTTATTAAAAAGTTATATTGTAAAGAGGTTAAAAAATTATTTTAAATAGAGGATAATGGATATATGGAAGTTTAATAAGAAAAAATATATTTTCATTCCCACTTATAAATGATAACATTATATGAAAATGAAAATATTGACAAGGATGGGAAATTATTTCTAAAGATAGTGAAAAGTATTCTTAAAAATGATACACCTTTTATGGGGAGAAAAATAATTATGTGGATGATTTGAATCAATATTGTAATATTTCATATACATAAATAGAATATTCCATAAAATAAAATACTAGTATGGAAGAAGATAATCATGGAAGAAATAAGTTAATTAATAATCATTATTACTTGATGAAGGGAGTTGAGTAAACAAAGACCTTACAACATTGGTATCCTTTGAATCGAATGCCTTTAATTGAGGGAATAGAATATATCTCTTAAATCACTATTCATTAAATTAATATAGTAAAATTTAACACTAATTAATTAATCACACCATCTCATAGATATCATGGTGCATAATATCATAAATGTCTCATGAAATTAAATTTGAGACAAAGAACCCCTTACATTAATTCTTAACATCCATAAAAGCACATTCATATCATGTAAAAAAATTAATCACCAATTTAATAAATATAAACCTATATATAACCATTTCTAAAGAAAATTCATAATTATAATATACATTGATATTAGTTAGTTATTTATAATTCTTAATATTGGCTTTGAGTAATCTTTTTAGTTTTGAGCCAGTTTCGTAATAGTCGTGTTGTTTTTCATTCAACTCAAAAAAATCATTATAAATTTCATATAAAGTATTTATATTTAGGTTTTAAAATGCTTTATATAGGTTTTCTTTCACTATATTGTATTTTTTGTTATAATCCATAAGGTTAAATTGGTATTTATAATGTTTTACTGATTTTTAACTAATAAGCATTGGAATATTAATTAATGAGTTTAATATTATTGTTATCTTTCCTAAACCGAAATCACATCCTCATTTATTTATTTATTTAACATTTTATCATAATTTATGTTATCCTAATAATCCATGATATTATTTTCTAATATTTGTTATTTAGTTGTTCTGAATTATCTAAATATGAAAATTCTATCTGTAATGGATGAGTATTTTTAGGAAAGTGGTTTATTTGTGAGTAATACACTTATTATAGAAGAATAGTGATATTATTTATATATTGTTATGGTGTTGGATGAGATTTTATGATTTTTGGGAAATGAGTTGAATGATTATTACAATAATATAATACCAATAATTATAATATCAATACATATTTAATCATATAATATTTCGAAAAATTCATATGAAATTAAAAGATATAAATGAAGAAATATGAGGGAGAAATTAGTACTTACCATAATAACCATAGTTTTCTCTTAGATTAAAACTTAGAAATGGAGGTATTAGGGAATCCTCATGTGAACAAAATTTAAAGTGAAATATGATTCTATGGAAAGTAGTAAAGAATATTTAATAAATGAAACCAAAATTTTGGAGTGGTATTGAAGGGATGGTGACAAACCCTTTTATAAATAATGAGAATGAAAATCATATAATTATTTCAACTTAATATAACGAGAGAACATGTTTTAAATGCCAAAAAGGCACTAAAAATGAAAATTTATATATAGGATATATGTTTTGGTAAATCCACACCTTAAAGAATAAAATAGAAACACGTTTCTAACATTTATGTATTTTTACTCATTTGGTTAACCCTTTTTACCCTTTTTGGATTTTATAATCGTATCATGTTTTAAGAAAATTAATTCATTTTTAGGCCTACAAAAATTGATATTATAAAATAATTTTCAGCTAATGATTCCAAATATAAGATCCATTATTTCAAATAAAATCTTTTGTGTAAGAAATATAAATTTTAATATTAGTGCATGTAAATCATAAAAACCCAATATTAGAAAAAAATTATTTTATTTCATAAAATATATGTTTAGAATACCATTTTCAATATTTTTTTACTAATTAAATAAATTATTTTGTTATTAAAATCAAAAAAGTATTATGGATTTCAATGTATTCCAAACAAGAATTATACTAAACTAACATTCAATTAAAAAAATAAAAAGGAGTTTATTTTATTTAAAAAATAATACTTAAGTTAAAAATGATAATCATAAGTGTTTTAATTTAATAATAGTATTTTTTAATTTTTTTACTTCTTTAATAAATCATTGTTGTTGAATAATGTTTTTTAAAAATTAATTTAAATTTACTTCTTTATATAATCATAAACGCTATTATTTTAATAAAAACTATATTTTTCAATATTATTCTAAAAATAAATTATTTCATAAGAATAAAAAAATTAAACGATGATAATTTTCTTGTTATGAATTAAAAAATTATGTTCATTATAAAAACTTAAAATTTCAAAATTCATAAATTTAACATTAAAATAAAAATATATTTTTTAAAGAAATATAGTTTGATTGAAAAATTCCATTTTTAAAACATTAACTATTACTAATCATATTTTATATGAATTTATAAGTATATACAACATATTTGTTTACTAAATGTTTCATAATTCATTAATTTTAAAAATTATAACTATGTTGTGTAAATTTTTAATTAGGTTGTGGGATTGGAGAAATATATTAAACATTATATAAACATACAAAAATATATATTCAAAAATTATGGGGCATTACATCCCCCACTGTAAATGTTGTCAATGAAATTTTAATAATCTCTTACCGGTAAAAATTAATAATAGTATCAATGAGATTTTCATTACCCATGACATACATTCATGAGTTCTAGCAATAATCATAAGTAATGTATCTCTTCTTTCCTTAGAATGTGTGAATCCTAATATTGAGTTTTTGTCTAGTAAATTGATCTAAACACGACTCATGATTATGTATAATAACTCCTATTATAGAATTATTTTTTCAAGAGAGAACATGGTCACACTTGCACTGATAGAAAATCATGGGTTGATTCAAAATGTGAAATGTTATTTTCCCTATTTGGATGAATTTTATGGATTTTTTTGTGAAGATTTCAAATATATTTCAAAAATAAAAATAATATAATATAATGGAGGGATAAAAATACATTCGTGAGTCATATTCCATAAACCGAATTTTTGATTACAATAATAATATATTTTTTCCATTATGATATCGAATAATTGGGGTTATAATCTGATTCATTTAGAAAAAATCCAAGGCCTATATGGGTGGATAGAACTAGATTCAATTTAGATATCCACAAATCTTTAGTGGAGAGTGACATTAAATTTTTACATTATTTTTTTTGAAATACTTTCAGCAGTATGGATGTCATAAGAGTTACCTTATTCCATTATTTTATGAGGTTTTTGATGTTTATAATCATTATTACTCTTTAGATTATAAAATAACAATACATAATTCCCAAACTCCTGAATTTTGAGGCATAGAAAATTTTTCATCTCTATTTCAATGATTAACATATTCTCCCTATCAAGAAATTAATTAAATATATACCCAATATTTCTACACTTGAATCAATTTCTTATTCCTTTGAGATATTACCTAGATTATTTTTCATAAATTTTTGACATGTACTAAGTTGTATATTCTTTCCTCTATCATCATTAACATCTAATATTCTATGAAAATAAATCCATATATTATTTAGTGTATCCGGATGTTTGTAAACCCTCATGTTTTTAATCATAAATATAAACAGTTGGGTGAGTATAAATGTATGATTTTTATCACAAGATATTATTCCATATGGTTTCTCATTGGTAAAATAACTTCATTTTCCATCTTGTCCATTATTTACATGGTTCCTCCTAGAACAATAAATTTTTAACAATAAAAAGTTTAATCATGAGTGATGAAAAATTGACACCAATAGATAATTATGGAAATATGATTATAAAGTAACTCATCCTCAAAATTATATTACACTTCAATATAATTATATTATATTATAGTTTCACCTCAATCACTCACAGTTCAATCATGGTTTCTTTAGGTTTTGTTATCTTATATTCCCAAACTTAATTAAAAAATATAATATATCACTCATAATAGATCATAAATTAAAAATGACTCACCAATGTATATCCCCTAGGAGTTTATATCCAGGTATGTAGTCTTAGGACCACTCATCATGAATCTAGTAGTGATTGAGTTAATACTCAGCATGACTTTTTTGGGTAATTTTCGAAAGATACATAAATTCCACAGCCACATCTACTTCTTAGTATCGGTATATGGTTAAAATTTATTATAAAACAATATATTCCAAATTTTACTAAAATTTATGGATTTTATCATGCACTTACACTCATCCCTTATAATTATCCATATGGTTTTTGAAAATTTTCTCTAATCCTGAACCCTAAAATTAAAAAATCATCCTCAAATATAAATAAACTATTCTCTGATCCTAATTGATGTTCATCAAATACATGCTCTTAAATATTATTCTAAAAAAAATTCCTTAAATAAATTATTTGATAAAAAGTTATATAACCCAAACTAAACCAATATATATTTAAATAATTTAAATATTTCATATCCTAAAAACACACAATCCCCTGAATATAAGGTTTGTGTCTTTGAGGATCGACTATATAAGTATCTTATTTTATGATACTGTTGAACATTTCTCAACAATTTAGAAACACTATACTCCACTTTATATTTATCAAATTTTATACAAATATTCATAACCTGGGAATTGAGTTATAAGAAACAGATGTGCTCTAATAATAACTAAGAGGAAAACTTGTTAATATATCATCAAGGTTTAGATCTGAATAATATTATTAAACATTAACATGGGAGAAATATCTTATTAAAATATCATAGAACAATTATACATATCCATAAATCATTATATAATGACATTAAATCTAAAATTAATAAACATATTCCCTGGAAAAAAGAGTGCATAATAATGTGATAGTAAACATGATCCAAGGAGCACAACCATATAAAAATAACATAGAAATATTGTATAATCATATACATACGGACATATAACATTATGAGCCAATCTAATTTCATCAGGTCTATGGTCAATATTGTGAACCTAGTTATTCTGCAATGGGTCCATGCTCAATCTTGTGAACCTATCAAATCATCATCAGGTTCATTCTCAATATTCTAAAGCTACCGAATATTCATTATTTTAATGGTTTATATTTCAAACAACCTATTTTGAATTAAGTTAATACTCAATCTTGTGATCCTTTGAAATGTTTATCAGGTTCAAAAACAATCTCTTGAACCTAGAAATATTAGGTTCATAGTCAATCTTCTAAATCTAGATAGTATGTACCGTGTTCATGGTCAACATTGAAAATTATTCTAATCTATATCATTTTCAAACTATATATTTTCAATGTAAAAAATCATCATTTAGTTCAGAGTAAATTTTTTAATGTAGATAATATTTTTCGGGTTCTTGCAAAATCCTGTGTATGTATCTAATCAATATCATTTACATAGTAAAGATATTTATCTCATGAGGCATAAAGCATTGACTAATGCACTGGAGGGTGATATGGGATCTTGGCCATAAATTATCCATACATTTGTGTTCCACAAAAAAATTAGTCATTCGTTGTATTGTAAATAACCCATACAAAAAAATGGGTTTCATTCAACACATTATAGGAAACCCATGGAATATAAAATGGGTTTCACAAAACTTTTATATTGTATCACAACACATTACCTCAAGAACATAAATTGTTGACACCAAAAATTTAATCACCACAAAATAGTATTTAATAAGAACATTTAGATGGTTATTAACTAAAAAAATTAATGAAATTAATATATTATAGATAATGAAGAAATAATATTGAAATCATAAAAAAATTGAAATGTTTTTATCTTTGGTGTAAAAGAAGAAGGTATGATAACTAGGAAATGTGATTTTTTTAATTAAAAATTTGGATAAATTAAAAAGAATGAATATAAAAAAATAATATTTGGAATGAAATTTCAGAAATGTAGACATAAATAGAAATAAAGGATTAATTAAGGTGAACTGAAATTTTCTTAAAATTTGATACTTTACAAATTCATCAATATATGACTCTTGAATAAGATATAAAGATTTAAAAATGGTGGAGTGTAAACTATTGAAAAAAAATTCATTTAGAAAAAAAAACATAATTGATATATATTTTCAATGATATATAGTATATCAAAAAATGGGTAGTAAAAGATAAATAAATTTATAATGATATTTTGGAAAACAATCTGTTTAAATAATTTTAAATAACATTATTTTAAACCCACATCGTGAAAATAAAAAAAATACTACCTTTTGAAATGAGGATAATGGAAATATGAAGTTCACATAAGAAAAAACATAATTCAATTTTCAAATATAAGAGGGAATATTGGAGTGAGAATAAAATTTGGACAAGGTGGTGAAACCATCATTAAATAGGATGATAATTATTTTCAACAATGATATACTTTTTATTGGTGGAATTTATTAAGTTGGAATATTGGAATCAAAAGTTTCATTTCATAAAAGATAAATATGATGTACCATGATGTAAAATTTTCGGTTGGATAAAAAAATCATTGAAGATATAAGATCAATAATAGTCATTATAATACAATAAAAATAATTGATTTTACACAAACCTTAAAACATTGGAATCTTTTGAATTAAAGGACATTTAATAAAAAAACATTATATGGATCATAAAACCCCATAATATAGTAAAAGAAAACTATTTTAGATAATCAAACCATCTCAAATATATCATTCTACACAATATGAATCATGTGTCAATAAATTTAATTTTATACAAATATCCCCTTACATTAATTCCCGACATCCACTAAAAAAATTTAATCATTTGTATAACCAAAATAACTATCTTCGTAACCAATTTCAAAACCATATTCACATCTAAAACCTTCTATAAAAAAGGTTTTTATTTATTCTTTACACATGTATATTAGGTATATAAATACTTATCTAACAATTTTTCATTGATTTTGATGCTCACAAATACCCTCATTTTTTATAATAAAGTTACATTGAGTGGATTTCAATTTGTTAATTAGTAAATATTGGAATTATTTTATTTCATCACTGTATATATGTAAAATAATAACCAAAAAATTATTTTGTATGTTTTAAATAACTCTAAAATCCTTGTTTGTAAGGTGATGTTGTATCCGAATATTGATATCCAGCCTCAAATTCATAATCTCGTGTTTGAGTGAGCTGAACATTTGGTTTAGGAACCAAAAATTTTATAAGGTACCTAACATTTGAGTACATAAAATTTGTTTTATACCTAATGTAAGAAACCCCACATTGCTATGACACACCACATTATGGATATCTATATTTAGTATCTATAGTATATTTTTAGTCATACTTTTAGAAACATTCTCATGTAGAGAAACCTCGTGTTAAATGAGTCATATATGAGTTAACCATTTTGTGTAATTATAAGATTTATTTATGATTTCCCTAATTAAATATACAATTAAATCCATTCAATGGATATTTTATATGATCTTAATAAATGGATTAATTATTTCAATTTTCAAAGGGTAGATATGCTTTTATGGGGCTCTTTAAATACATATTTTAGACAAGTCTTTCATTTTCGTAATTTTATTTATATATAAATGATTTTTGATTAATTTGACTAAAATTTAATCAAGATTATTATTTAAATCTCACAATTATATATCTATAGTGTTGTATGTATTTTAAAAAAAACATTTTATTTTATCAAAATGTCATGAAACAATTGGAATTTTTTCATTAAAACCTCAATTAATGAAATGTATTACATAATAGATTATACTTTCTTCTATAAATTCTACTTCTTATATTTTTTATATCTACTATATTTCATTAAATATTTTCAGGACTATAATTTGGGGACATACATGTTCTAATGGATTCTAATTATACATTGTGCTTATTTGAAAATTTAATTATATCATGTGACTTTTTTAAAAAAAATATTCAACATAAAATCTTATGGTTATTCTTAAGGAAATTTTTTCAGAAAATATTAATATTTTCCTATAAAGTTATTTTCATTTGTATGTTTGATCGACACCATGTTAATTATTTCAATGATAATTTCTCTCACTAAATAATGTTGTTAGTGTTTCAAAACATTCTAGTGTGGATTGATTCAAGGGATAATAATTTTCTGAATATGAATACCTGTAAAATATTCTTTAAAATGTTTATGTTTACTTCAATAAAAATTTGATAGCCCATTGAAAAGGATATTCTATTGACAATTACTAAACTCATTGAGAGATTATTGGTGGGGTGGACTAGGGGATATTTTTTCTATAAACCATAATAATTTTTTTCATTTTCATTTATCTTCATCTTATTACTATTTGTCATGAAAGTATAATATTATTCTTCGAGACTCATGGTGTCTTGATTTAAAATTATAAGTTATTTTTAAAAGAACCCCCCCCCCCCCCTCGATGTATTTTTCATCAATGTTATCCAATAATTGAAATCATGGGTGTGTTCTCGTGAATAATTTTTTGGATCTAATAATATTATGTTAAATATATATTCAAAAAAAAATGTCAATGGGTGGCCTTAAAAAAGGTATGTCAATAATCAGGACTCTATATTTCAATTGTGGGAATAATGGTTTATGTAAATTTTGAATGGTTATATATCTAATATCATTTTCTTAATTTTTTTAATGATTTTCAATCAAAATGAAATTCCCCTACAATAAAAAATGGGATGTAACAAAATAAATATGATATTATATAAATTAAATATCTATTAATTAAATTATTTTCGAATTGGGATTAATAGGTTTAATAGCATTTATCAATGTGCTACCACTTATGAGATACAGAAAAAATAGTTATTTCCAGTTATGGAACTGAAAATTTGAGGAAATTAAGGTAATCTGATACTTAATTGAATTTTGATTCTTTAATAATTTATGAAGGTGAAATAATTACTATTTTGTGTGGAATATTAACTATGAACATTAATATATTTTTTTCTCTTGTAACGCTTGTTACTGAATCAAATAAAGCATTAAATGTTGGAATAATATTTCCTACCAGGTGGAATAGAATATATACCTCTACTCATCAATATAAACCAATTTAAAAAATAATATTCATTGATTTTTTTTACTATAATGATATATGATTTATAGATACAGGTGGAGGTTGAGGATCACAAAATGATCAAGAAAAAATACTAATCTTAAATTTTATACACCCAAAGCTTCAATTAAGTTAAAGGAGGTTTTAATATTATCTAATTATTCAAGTTGATCAATACAAATAAGTGGATGATTTCCAGCATTTTTTCGTAGTCTAATGATGATAGTGTCTCGGTTACCTTTAATGATAATACTATAGGAAAAATCATTATATTTGGGTTAGTTCGAGTTCCAATATATATCCTAATAAACATGGTTCTCCATGTTCAAGGGTTGAATCATAATCAAATAATTATTTTCAACTTATTTATGATATTTTTATATTTATTTCACTAATAATTTATATTAATTTTTTAGAGATTAACTTGTTAACTTCATATCACCGAGAAGAAAACCTGTTACACAATGGGCCATAGTTCCCTATGTAAACTAAATGTAAACTATTTAAATACATATATAAATAAATACTATATATAGAATATAAGGCTTCATAATTGTGTTATATGTTTCATAACTAAATAATCTAATAAAATTTTACTATTTTATCTTCCTTTTCATAGGTTTGTTGAGAAAATACATTGTGATTCCATCTTAAATAGGATGGTAGTAAATGTCATCTCCCAAATCAATCAATAATGATATTATACGTAAACATTGTCAACTAATTCATATGGATTTTTTTGGACCATCGGGAGTAGTGAGCATAGATTTAAGATTAACTATTATTTTTATGATTTTTTCAAATTTACTTGGGTTTTATTTTTAAAGATGATAATTGAATATTTTCAGTGATTTTGATTTTTTTATAAGTAGGATCCAATGAAAAATGTTATGAAATAATTTCATTGAGATGTGATCTTGGAGGAGAATATGATAATCCAAAATTTTAATATATTTTCTCAAATATTGGTATAAAATATAATTTTTTATTCTCCAAAAACACCTTAAGAAAATGTAGTTATTGGATGAATAAATATAAATACTCATGAAATATTTAGAACTTTATAAAATGACTACATTCAAATAGATTATTTTTTCACCAAAGTTATTAATTCGGTATATTGTATTACAAATATAGATTTAATTAGTCCTCTTCTTCAAATTACATCATATTGGTTATAGAATAATATAAAACATAAAGAAAGTTAATTTAACATTTTATATAAAAAATATATATCTTGAATAATAAATAAAATCATAAAAATTTTTATCCAAAAACAAAGTAAGTAATATATATTGGGTATTCACCTACTTATAAAGAATCCATATTTTTTAATAAAAATCATGTATAGTATAATAATCATGTGATGTTTGATAAAAGTGAACAATTTTACCATAATAAAATAGAAATAGATTAAACTATTAATTATTTAAACAAAATGATGTTGCATTCCATTAATGAAATGTTTGAAATTAAATTAGAACGCGATCACGATCAATCCAGTTTTTAACAAACTTAAATAGAGCAACCTGAAAGTCACTTTCCCGGAAAAATGAGTGTGTTGAGGAAATAGCCGTTGTAAACTATTATAAGAGATCAAGAAAAATGTGTTAGGACTAGGAAAAATTATGGAATACTAGTTGATTTATAAACCATTTTTTTAAGATTTTATCCTAAGTATAGAGAAGAATACTTATATCATGATATATGGACTTTGGATATGCAGGAAAAAATAAATCAGTTTAAGAGAAAAGGTTTTTGTTGGATTAGTTGATTGACCCATGGATTATCCTATAGTAATATCTAAATGGGTTTTTACGGATAAAAAATGTGATGAAGGAATAGTTTCTTGGAATAAGGATAGGCTAGTTGTTATGTGTTGTAATTTTGAGGAAGGTATATATTATTAGGAACCTTTCCCCTTTCTTCTAGGATTTAATCTGTTAAAATATTTTTACCCTATATATATCATAATAATTATAAATTATACTAGATGTGTGTTAATTCAACATTTAAAAATGGTTATTTACTAGATATATTTTATCTTGAACTACCACCTATATTTTTAAATCTTCATTTTATAAATTCAATTTTTAATTATACTAAATCTATTTATAATCCTAAACAATCACCAATTTCTTGGTATGATAGGTTGAGTTATTCTATTTTAGAAAAAATATATATATTTCTTGATGATCCAACTATTCTATAGAAAATTTCATTATCTGATATTTTTTAGTTCAAATTTTTAATGATGTTGTTATTTTTTATTCAACCAATCAAAAACAATGTAATAAATTTTAAAATCCTATAAAAAACTTGTTTGAAATGAGTATGATAGGAGATTTTAATTTCATTCATGGATTTAAAATCATTCAAAATAATTTTTCAAATGATTAAAATATTAGTAAACTTATTGTTCAATTTTTGAATTTTTTTTGTCTTTAGAACAGTAAGACATATATGATACGTATGTGCACTAACATAATAATTTATTTTGAAAAATAGGGTAAACAATTTGAGAACGACTTATATAAAGGTATGATAAATATTTTTTTGCTTACTACTAGAAAACTAGATATAATGTTTTTAATTTGTTTAATTAAAATATTTAAATCGATTTTAATAATGTTATTTTAAATTAGTGTTGAATGGATTTAAATATTTTTTAAATTAACTATTTATTGATATTTCTAATATCTATAAACCAAATGTTCTGATTTAATTTCCTTTTTATATGGGAATATTGGATACTGTTGATTGTATAGAAAAACAACCTCTAAAACCAACCACTTTTTATGACTGTTCTTGGTTTCTTAGTTCAATAAGAAGAATTATTTTCAAAAAATGGATGTAGCTAAGTAAAAAATATATTTCTATTGGTATTTTTTAAAAAAAAATTTTTGGATAAAAAACACACTTCTGAAAATTAGACATGATTTTTTTCATGTTTAATTCATAAGTTATAAAACATGTGATATAAATATTTATAAAAATAATTTGAGTCATTCAAGAGATAATAATATTGACATTTGGGAAAATTTCATAGGATATCATGCCAAAATAATGGATTTATCTTTATATTTTTTTAATACTAAATAAAATTTTAATGGTATTTTTAATAAATCACTTCCCATGACTAGTTTTAACTATATTAAGCGGGGTCTAGGTCTTTTTAAATTAAATTAAAACCTATTTTTCAATTTTTTTCTATTTATTTAGTTTAATAATTTTTTTATTATCTTAAAAATATATATTTATTATGATATATATCTAGTTTTTAATTTCTTTTTATTTAATTATTTATACCAATCCTTCCTTTCCCTTTAAAAATATCATAAGATTATAATGAATTTTTATCTTGAAAAATAAAAATATCAGTTAAACCATCTAAGTTAATCACTTTCTCTATATATCACTCCTCTAATTTGACCCTCATCCTATTGATCTTATGAAATAAAAATTTCATGGACCCCGGATTTTATGAATCATAAACCTACGAATTATTATAAGTAGTCTGATGATGTCGGTACTAGTAGAGGAAACAGACAAGGCCTTCATGTTCAGATTAAAAAATGCTAAAGTGGAAGGTTTTTTACTACGAATGGTTTTCTGATAAGAATCTAATGCTGAAGGAGGTATTATGATTTAATGTTCTTAAGTTCATGTTCAATGCAGGAAATTCCAAACATGTGTTATAATTAGAGTCAAATAATTTTTAATGGAATTCTGTATTCATCTTTATTGATAGTGATGATTTTTTTATCCAAGGTGAATGAAAAGAAGTTTTCAATTTCAACTATAGCTATAAATAATCATTTTTACTTCCCATGTGAAGGGAACAAAAATTTCTATCTCAGATTAATCATATATAGAGGTTATTAGCTTAAGGATACAATTTCCTTTTTTAAGAACTTCTCATGTTAAAAAGGTTATGGTAAAGGATTTAGAAGCTAACTAGAAAGTGTTGGTCATGTAAATCTAGGCTAAAATCATTAAAATAATTATCGGGTTGGATAATTTTTTCTCTCTAACATTTATATCATGTTTCTTATGATGATTGATATCATATAAGATCCTAACACATTAATGAGGTAATTTTTTTGAATTTTGGTTGAACTCATTTTAAAATGGTTAAGGGAATGTCACCTGGGGATAGATAAGGTCATAAGAGTGTCTCATGGGTTTTTTACATGAAAATGGGGGGCACGGGCATTACTCTGTATGGAGTATGGTCGGTGAATGGTTAGTACTAACCATGCCCCTTGGTTGTGCATCATATAGAAGGGGGAAGTGCGGTTTGTAAACAATACATGGGGTTTCCTAGAAACTATTGGGTGAAGGATAGATATAGATGAATGGCTTTCTCAAGGTTTTTTAAATGGTGTGGGTTTCTGAGAAAACAATTTATCTCAGTTTCCTCCACACAGAGCATACCACATTGTTATCCCATGGTTTGGAAAACCATATGGATAGACCTAGTGATTCATTAAAATTGAAAAATTTACCGCCTTTCCCACATGAAGTTTATATGATTTCACCTTATTTTCTCCCTAATTTCTCCTCCAGCATCCTAGGGTATGAACCTAGTGCTCCCAATTATTCGAAGGATCATTCTCCTTTAAATCTATAGAATTTTAGCTATTTTTTAGTGTGATTAAAATCTTCAATTTATTATATGAGTTTTCTTTATTCTATTTTCTTGAAGATATATACCATCGTTGTTTCTATTATATCAAATACCATGATCCATATTTACATAGATTTTTTTTATTTTTGAGTTTGGGATTGTTTTAGTTTGAATAAAGTGTCAAGGTTAAATGATTTTTTATATGAGAATAAGGTAGGTGGTTTATAATATTTCCCCAATATTCATGATTTCATTCTTGTGTATTTGGTTACTTATTTTCACTTCCATGTTGGGTGTTTTTTCTCTATACTAAGAAAATTAAATCAGTCCTCTAAATGACTTGTTCGACCTCTCATAAACATTTTCAAGTGAAAGGTGCTATCATGGGCACTCTCAAATGATATTTATTTTGGGGTTTTTAGGTGAAGTAGGGTGGCTGACCAAGGTCATCTTTCAAGAGGAAGTAATCGAAACAAATTAATAAAGGTACTTTGAACATAAAATAAAATAATAAAAATACACCACTTAAAAAGGGTGGGGGATTGTTTGATATTTATAAAAGAAGTTGAATAAGTATGCTAAGTTAAAATTTCATTTTATTTTTTGTTTTTTGTTTCTGAAATGAATGTTGATTAATAAAGCATAATTAAATGATGTTTCTTTAAAACTATTTTTAGAAAGTGTAATTGATATAAATCTACCTCTTCAATAATTTATTAAAAACTATAATTTAAATTAATATCCACTTAATAAAGATACCATAATTTGTTTAATCCCAAACCCTAATAGAATTAACTTTATTACAAAGATAAAGCGAATTTAACCATATTCTATCTTCGGAACATGCAATCGCAACACCCTTCTTTGATTAATGTTTTAACGATATCTTATGGTTTGTGGTAAATTAAGAAACATTTACTCTTTAGGAATTATAATTAATTGAGTTTAGGTATTGTATTTTAACACTACTAATTGATCCTGTATGGTTTTGTATTACCGATTATGTTTCTGCTCTCACAATTCGTACAATTCCAGACCTCGTGGGATTTGTGTTAATTGTTCAATTTCTTTCATATTTTAAATTAAATTTAAAACTCATAAAATAGATCATTTTATTTGAATTATAGTATATAATTGATTCAAAATATATGAATGTAGAAGGATAGAGGTCGATTTATTACTAAAAAACTACACTTCCATGGGCGGAGTAGTCATCATAGAAACGTTATGCAAGTGAAAAGGTTTAGAAAGGGTATAACACAATATTGTTTATACTCATTATTCTATCCCAAAGAAGTAAAATATAAAGATAAAAATATAATAATATAACAGATTTATTGAAGAAAAATTCAAATTACAAGCATAAAAACAATGAAACACAAAGTAGAGGTGGGAGATGAAATCCTTCTTGGAAGACATCTATGCATAAAACCTTACTTCTTCCTAGAAGATTGAAATGATTCCAGGATACACCCATTCAAATACACCTTCCCAAAACCTCGACCCACCATCCAAATGTGTGAAAACACCAATTTATTGGGTGGTGGGGAGGATAGGATTAACGTGGTTTCAAGTTTGAATGGGGAATCTCATCCAATGTTTTTAAGCCAAATGGAACCAACATTTTGACATCCAAAACGTGTGAACCAGCTTTTCTTCCAGAAGAAGGACTTGTGAACAATTGGGTGGGTGAGAACCTATCAAATGTTGGACCCAATAAAAGCTCTTATAAAGATGATATGGGCTAAACACTATAGTGATATCCAATCTGACGGGTCCATCCCACCTTTGATTTCATGGTCAATTTAGGAAAAAATACACGATTAAGCTCCAATGGCCTGAAAATAAGTTGTATATAATTAATTCAGGAACACATTCGAGATTTTTAAATTTCAAATAATAAATCTTAAAATATTTATCATTGAAATACTACAGTGCACTCTAAAGGGTAAAACTAGAATTTCCATCAAATTTTCAATTGAATGATCTAATCCCAAATATTTTATAAATATATGTATTTAACACAATGTGATGAAATTTTATCATTTATTATCAATAAAATATTCAATAAAAGGGGGTTTTATCAACTCCCCCACACTTAACCTTTTCCACTTCTGGGAAAAACCTCATATCATGTTTTCAAAAAATTGGGACAAGATATTCATATTCATATTTCTCAATCCATAGTGGTAATATAGCAAAAGTAAGAATCCCATAAAGAGTCAATATCAATAAATGTTAAATTCATTTTCTCATAAATTGTGTCAAAACAAAATCTCGTGATATTCAAAGCACTATTCATAGTGAAACAATTCACGGGTCTACCATGCCACTAATTCTCCACATGTGTGAGTTCCAACAATTCCATGCTCATAAATCCACCCTTTATTCAGTATATTTAGGTCAAGTAAAATAATTATTCTTACCTGGTTTAATTCACTGAACCTATTCAACATCCTCCGTAAACAAATTTAAGACTCACTCACTTAAGCATTCCCAAAAGTCAAACCTTAAGCTACGAACCTAGATATCCCCATTTGTATTACATTTCCTCACTCACCTAATTTATTATTATTATTTTTATTTTCACTTAGAACTAGTCTCACAATCAACTTTTAACCCATTTCCGATCTCCTCATGACACTAATTTTAATAGTTATAAAAAGATCAAATATGGATGAAGAGTGGTTTTGGAACTGTCTAAGACACAACCCATATTTATTTTTGGAGGGAATACAACATTAGGATAATAGATACACACACATAGGTAAATTTGGTACAATAATGAAATTGATCGAAAGAGAAATGAAAGTATGGATCAACCAATGAACTTTTTTTTTCCTAACTTTAGTATACCAAAAATTTTGTAGAAACAATTTCAAAACTCATGGTTGAGTAAAAATTTGTGTGGGGAAATAAATGAGACAATTTACCATGAACCAAATATCATAAATAATTATAAAAAGTTTCATAATGATAGAACCATTCATATCTTTAATGAATTCATTTTTTATAAAAATCAATACTTGATGATAATATATTACTCATGCTTATACTTTTACCAATGTATTTTGAAAACATGAATTTTACATATGTTCCACATGACAATGTTAAAGGATATATTTGCTTTTTTATTGATTTTTTTTTTGAAAATTTAAACCAAAAACATAATTGAAAATATACACAAAATACACACATAACACACGAATGAAATTCCAAAAATATCTACCCCAAAATGATGTCCCCTCTCCCAGAATTTTAATATTTCATTGGCCTCAATTTGAACCTATTAGATGATATATGCACATGAAAGGTATAATTTTAAATATGAAAAATAATAATAAAGTGAAAGGGTTAGTAACATCCTGATATGTTCATGTGATGAAGGGGTCATGCAGTGTGATGAAATTCATTGCATCAATAGGAAGTCATTCAATTTATTTCTTCAAAAATTTAAAGTTGAATATAAATCTCCTTCTAGTGTTCTCTTGTGAAATCTCCACTGCACCATAAGGAAAGACATTAGATATAATATATGGACCTACAGAAATGAAACATAACATACCATGCATTAGCTTCATTCTTGAACTCTAGAGAAGCACATTCTCTCCAACATGAAACACTTTTTATTGGATCATTCTATCATGAGATTCTTTTCATATTTAAATATAGAGAATTGATTTCTCATATGAATACAGTAGAATCTATTCAAGATCTTAAATTTAAATCTTCTTTTGGATTCCATCTTGGTCTAAATTCATATTGCATTTCTTTATATCCAAAAAAGATAGATGCTCAACTTCCACTAAGAGATAACACACTTTCCAAAAAATAATCCAAAATTGGGACATATAGAGGGGTGTCTTGTATGTTGTCTAATAATCCCATAGTGAATCATCCAAGGGCTTTCTCCAATCCTTCCTATTAGGTTTCACAATTTTCTCCAAAAAAAATTCAACTGATGATTTAAAACCTTGTCCTGGCCATTTTTTTAGGGGAGCTATGGTATTGATATTTTGTGTGTCACCCCATACTTCTAAAAGAGGGAATTCAAATTCCGATTATAGAATTGTGTCCATTGGTAACTGATGATGTCCTTTGGTACTCCAAACCAACAAAAAATATGTATCTTGATAAATTCCACTACTATATGATAATCATCAGTATTCGGGGCCATATCCTTCACCCATTTACTCACGTAATAAAAAGTAACTAAAATATAAAAAACCAAAGGAACTAGTAAAAGGACCCATAAAATTGATGCCACATACATCAAAAATCTCACAAAATAGTATGGGTTGTTGAGGAATCTCATGTCTACTATAAATGTTCCCAGTGTGTTGGAAACGAGAGAATGACCTACAAAACACATGGGAATCATGGAATAATATAAGAAAATATAATCGAGAGTCTAAGAATTTCCGAGCTATCTGTTGTGGTCCAAAGTTTCCACCACGAGCATGTGTATGACAAAAATGTAAAACAGAATCAAAATCAAGATCAGAAACACACCTCCAAATAACTTGATCACTATACATGTACTATAGGTATAGATCATCCCAAAAAAATATTTACTCGCACATTAACTTTGGGACTTGATTTTTCCTTAAATTTAGAGGGATTTGAGATAAAACAAGGTGGTTCACTAAATATTTATACCAAGGATGAGTACCTGAGCTGGCATAAAGATGCTCCTCAGGGAAAGTGTCTCGAAGTGGAACCTAGTACAAGGTATCTTCCTATATTGTATGAGTAAGCCTAATCATGTGTTCTTCCACTAGGTTTTGTGACCCCTTCTTGTACTTTATCTCAATATCAAAATCTTGAATAAGGAGTATCCATCATATTATCCTGGGATTCGCATCCGGCGTCTTTTATAAGTTATTTAGAGCTACATGGCCAAAAAGAAAAATATAATTTAGTACCCAATAAATATGAATGGAATTTACCTAAAAACATATGATGGAAAGAAACTCCTTTTTCGTAGTTGTGTAGTTTTATTTGGCTAGATCTAGTGTCCTAAATGCATAAGAAATCACATATGAACGTCCCTCCACCCTCTGTGATAAGACAGATCCAACTGCGAAGTTGGAAGCATCACATATAAGTTCGAATGTAATCTCCCACTATAGAGGATGTATGATAGGTGGAGTGGTCAGACACTTATTTATCTCATCAAAGTAATTCTATCAAGAATCATCAAACACGAAATTATACCCTTTTTAAGTAATGGTGACATAAGAGGAGAAATCTTAAAAAAATATTTGATGAAGCGCCAATAATATCCTTTATATCCTATAAACGATCTGAAATAAATCACACGTATAGGATAGAGTAATAATGAAATAATATTGATCTTATATCTATCAACACCTATCTCATTTTTGGACACTACATTCCCTAAGACAGTGCCATGATCTACCATAAAATGACACTTTTTGAAGTTTAATACCATATTATTCTCAATAAAATGATTCAAAATATTTCCCAAACTAGAGATAAAATCATAAAATGAAGACTCATACACTGTAAAATCATCCATGAATACGTACTTTTGGGTATCAATAAAATAAGACAAAATAATCACCATGCATCTCTGGAAGGTACCTGTGGCATTGCAAAGTGAAAATTGTATCCTTCAATAGGAAAATGTACTGAATAGACAAGTGAATTTTGCCTTCTCCTAATCTTCTAGATTAATAAGAACATGAAAATATCTAGAAAATACATCCAAGAAACAATATTTTGATTTTCTATCTAGTCTCTTAATTATTTGATCAATAAATGAGAGGGGAAATGGTCCTTGTGAGTAGATTTATTTAGTTTCCTAAAATCAATACACACATGCCAACTGTTTTGTACAATCATTAGAATTAAATCTTCATTCTCATTTATAAAAATAGTAACACCACTATTCATAGGCACAACCTGAATAGGACTTACCAACTGGGAATCTGGAATGGGATAGATTATACCTACCTCGAGCAATTTTTCAAATTCCTTTTTTAAAACTTCTAGAAGAGTTGGATTTAGTCTCTTAGGTGGCTGCCTAACTGGTTTAGCCACTTCCTTCCAAATAATCCTATGCCTTCAAATGGATGGGCTAATACCTGATATGTCATCCAAGTTCCAACAGATTTTCTTATTGTTCTCCCTCAAAATATGTTCGAAAAGGATATTGTTATCAATTATTATTGTTAGTTTCTCACCGCTTAACAAGTATGAGTATTTTATATTAGGTGGAAATCGCTTGGGATCCAATATAGGGGGTGATGTATGGATGGAGAGATTTAAGGAACTAAAATATGTGCCAAATGAACATAATTATCCAAATATACATCATCAAAACCAAAGAATAAAGAATCAAACCCATCATCAAACTCAAAAGACATGTCATAATCAGAGTAAACATGATCAAAATAAAAATATGAATCCATTTCTAAATCTAATCTTAGAGTGTCTTGAGAATTTGAAATAGGTTTGGGAGTAATCTTAGAAATCAAACTAGATCCAATACTCATAATATTACTAAGGACTGGACAGTTTGGTGGTTCAAAATGGGAGATAACAAATATAGAATGGTCCTCTTAGGGGTACTTCAGGTAGTTCATAACATTAAATATCACAACCTCATCTCAAAATTCCATTGAAATAGTACCCTCATTGACATTAATTATAGTTTTACAGTTTTGAGGAAGGATCTACCTAAGATAATGGGGGCGCATGACCATACCTGGACGTCCTCAATTGCAAGAATGTAGAAATACACTATAAAGATCATGTCTCTTACCATAACAAGTATATCCTCAAGGAATCCCACTAGATACTTTGTAGATCTATTTGTTGAATACACCACTACTCTTATTAGTTTCTACTCACCATCCTGTAAATAAAATAATATAGAGTGAAACATCACATTTATGCAAGATCCTAAATCACAAAGATCATTAGAAAAGTAAAACTAACCTATAGTGAAAGAGATGGTGAATGTCCCCATCCATGACCTTTGTTGGAATTTCATGATTCGTTGTAATGAGTGCTGACATATTTTTTCCAAGATTAATCCTATCATTTAACTTGATCCCTCTTTCATTGGTACAACATTCTCTTAAGAATTTCACATACCTTGTGATTTTATTGATGGATTCAAGTAGAGGTATGTTGATCTCAACACACTTTAATGTATCCAAAACATCTTTTTGCATCTTTTATTCTGCCATCTTATTCTATTGCACAAACCAATTTGAAAAGGGAATGGTTTTAGGAGGAACATCATTAATCTTTTTCATACCATTATATTTATCCTTGGGTTTCTCATCTGCTGGTTTTGAATGGGGCTTCTCCGGAGTTGAGGTGAATTGTAGTACCACTGGTTTGAGGTATGTGGCCTTTATTTATGCATTTTTATGTGTTTAAAGTTCATGGGATGTGTTGGGAATAGGTTGGGAGAGTTTTTAATGGTTTTGGATGAGTTTGGAGACTTTTAAAGGGGTGCACAGTTTTAGCACAGTTAGTGGAAACCGTGCAAATTCTCCAGGAAATCCTGGAAGGGAGGTAGTAGGCTTTGCACGGCCTGTGCACAGTTTTCCAAACCATGCAAGGAAACAATGTAGACCCTAGCTCTCGAGGAAATAGCGTGTGCATGGTTAGCGCACGGTTTTTAGAACTGTGTGGGCTAACCGTGTGGCCAATTAAAAATAGTGTTATAAGTTTCGGGGTCCCTCGGGCTTAACCTATTTCCATCCAAAATTCCTCCCACTCAAGACTCACCCAATATTTCGGGTTCTCAAGGGTTGTAGGGGATCTCCCACTAGGTTTGGAAGGTTTTTTAAAAGGTTTCATGGCGATTTAAAGGTGGTTTCTCCCGGGTAAGTCCCTTCTCTTGGTTTCCTTATGCTTTCCTCTAGATATACATCCCTCTCTTTCTTGCTTTTCAAGATATATTCTAGTTTTCTGTAGATCTAGGGTTGTGGTTGCCTTGGATGTTAATATTAAGGATTTTGGATGATAGGGAAAGGGATATAGAGTGGTTTTGGTGGTGCATTCACTGGATTTGAGGTGTGGTTTTTTGTGGGTTGATTTTTCGGGAACCCTAAAGGTAGGTTGCTTCTCTCCCTACTCCACTTTGTTAGAGCTAATGGTTTTGGTTACAAATAATTTGGTTTTTAATTGAAATTAATTGTGTTTTTATGTTCTAAATTGGTGGAAATTTCCTTGGGTGATGTTTTGGGGTTTTTTGGAAAAAGGGGGTTTGTGGTGAAATGTTGTTGTTGTGGATTTTAAAATGGAGATTTCAAAATTGGATTCTATGGTTGATTTTTGAAAATCATTGGGGGAATGGTATTCAATAAAAGGTTTGTTTTATTGAAATGTGGTTTGGCATTGAAAATTATTTTTAATAAATGGGTGATGTATTGAAGTATATTGATGTGTAATGGAATTGGTTGATTGCATGATGTGGTGACCTTGATGGGTTATATGCTTGGTTGTGATTGATTGGAATGTTCTGTGGATGTGGTGAGAAGTACCATTATAAAATGGTAATGGATAGTGGATGGAAGGGCCACTATCAATGGTAAGTGGACGGGAAGTGCCACTATAGTGTGAATGGGTGAACGGGTTAGACGGAAGCTCCACCATTTGGTTGTTTGGTTGTTTTTTTGTGCATTTATTTGCAAGATGGAAATTTTAGTGCTAATTTGAAATGATGAAATGACTTGTGGAATGTTTGGTTGGCTTTCCCTTGATTGCTTGGATTGGGTGTGATGGCATGGTAAGGGCATGTTTGGATTATAAAAATGGTTTCACTTGTGATTTATTTTATATAAACTATTTTATATAAATGTGCTAACGGTTTTATCCTAGTGGCGTGTGTAGGGAAGTCATTTGTGGAAATCCTACTAATTTTTAGTACTCACCCCCTACTTTGGAACATTGGTGTCTTTTTAGATGTTTTATATCGTGACGTGGGAAAAGGTAAGGCATCTCCCTCCTTTATTGGAGCATTGTGATCCCTTGGTGGAGCTTGGAGCATGGAGCTTGGCGTGGAGATGTGTTGGTGTCATGTCTTGTGGTGTTTGGTTGTTTAGTTTCCGCAATGTACTCTGATGTTGTGTGGACATGTCTAGTTGTATTGGTTTTGATTTGTGTTGTGGAACAACTTGTTTGTTGTTTGGGAATACATGTTTGGATTTGAAAGTGCATGCATATTTAGCTATTGGTTTGGTTGGTTTTTTCTTAACGGAAAATCATTCCCCACCTTTATATTAAATCCCTCGACATTTATTTCCAGCCTTTGGCATCTTGGGAATGTTGCTTAAGGCCAACTAGCCCTCACCACCTCCTCAATCCAATGAGGTAGGGGCGGGGTGTTACAAGTGGTATCAGTTTGTTCAATCCTTTGGAGTTGATTCTCATATTTGGAGTTGACATTATTTGTCGTACATTCCTTGAGTCGGGATGGTAGCAAGGCGTATGAATGTCGGAACATGGAATATATAGAATAAAAGGATGTAGCTAACCCTTTTATGCTGAAATTCAAGTTACCAATGAGTTGGGTACATGAGTGTTTTGGATACACTTATATGCATTGGATATCTCATTGTCGTGGGTGTATCCAATGAGATGATCATGACATGCATGGTAGAAATTACATCCCACTAGGATTTATATTTCATTGGTGAATAATGATCTATGAGCTGAACTGAGAAATGGTTTTTGTGTGAGACTGTAATGTTAATAAATTTGATATTTTGTAAATGGTATGATTTTAAAAATGGTGAAACATAGGAAATGTGAACTTCTAGAAATCCATGTTGTGAAAGTGTTGTGTAATGTGATTTGATATGGGATTACATAATGTCTACGGAATTGAGACTCATGGTTGTTTGTTTTCTATTTATTGAAATGGGACCGGGTAGGTGTCGTAGAGACCAACCAGAGGAGGCTACTGAGAATATGGTAGCACTTGAGCCTCAGGTGAACCAGTAGCTAGTGCAAAGCATAGTGCAATCTTTCCAAGCTGTGGAAAGTGGAAATAAAATGGATGAACCAAGGTATGTGGATCATGCAGTTTAGTTTCAAAAGGAGAATCAACCCATCTTCAAGGCTGATTCATATCCGGAGAGGGCATAATCTTGGTTAAATAGAATGAACAAGATCTTCGAGTTCTTGGGAACTCCGGTAGAGTTAAAAGTGAAGTTGGCCACGTATATGTTGGAATATCGTGCCCTTCAGTGGCGGGAGTTGGTAGTCCAAGTGGGGAAAAACATGGGTATGATGTGGTACGGCTTTGAGGAATTGTTTAACAAACAATTCTACCCACATACGTTTAGAATTCAGTGTATGACTGATTTCTTCAGTTTGAAGCAAGAGATTATGTCTGTGATAGAGTGTGCAGATAGGTTTATGAACATAGCACGGTTTGCACCGGAGGTAGTGGGTAGCACGTCGTTGAAATCAAGGATCTTTGAAGCGGATTTAAGGCAACAAATCCATTCAAAGATAGAGGTGTTGTGTATAGATGATGACAAGCAGATAGTGAATAGATCCCCGGTGGCTGAGAGAGATCCGTTGGGTGCTCCGGGCAGAGGAAGCATGGTGGTACCCATGAGGAATACTGGGAACTCTAACAATGGGTTCAAGTGGAGGAGGGACACTTATTCCCAGGGTGGGAGTATGTCATATAATCTGACGGCAGCATCATTGAATCTTCCTCCGAAGCTCCAAAGAAAACCAGGATGTTTTCAGTGTGGTTCTACAAGCCACATCAAACGGGATTGTACAGAACAACCTCGAGCATGTCATAATTGTAAGAAAATTGGTCATCTACAGTGTTACTGTCGAAATTCTCCATGGTCGGGTGTGCATGACAATACTCAGGGATTGCCGATGTCATATGTTTTGATGGTACAGGGGCACCAGCATACCCCTTGGCTGTAGGGTAAAGTGGGTCATGATGATTCTCGGAATACCACGAAGCCTCATCAGGGAAATAAAGAGCAGAGTGTGGAAATAAAACATGTGTTTGGAGCTGAGCAGGTGGTGGTGGATGATCAATCAGGACCATCCACAATGCATGGTACTATTCTTTTAAATTCATCCTTGATGCATGTTTTGTTTGATACGGGTGCTTCCCACTCTTTTATTGTTGCACGTGTAGTTGATTTACTGGGTTTAAGGGTAGGAACAATGCCCTAGGTTTTAAAACTTCAAACTCCTCCGGGTCGAAGAGAGTTTCAAGACTTCTTGTGTAGAGCATGTTGTATCATTGTGGGAGAGGTTGAGATAGTGTGGAATTTCTCAATTATTGAGATAGATGTGTATGATGTAATCCTGGGAATGGATTGGCTAGTGGCGTTTAAGGCCCACATTGATTGTGATGCAAAAAATAGTGGCTTCTATGACACATGACGGTGTTAGAAATCTCTTTAGAGGATAGAGGCATGAAAGGCAGGGCGCAATGGGTATGTAATCGTATCTGTTGGTGGAGTTGTCATGGGAATCGGTAGACAGTGTTGAGCAGAATGTTCTCCCGGTGGTGGTAGATCGGTTCATGGAAGTTTCTCTTGAAGATTTCATTGGGTTACCTCCTGTAAAAGAAGTTTAATTTACGATCGATCTCCTTCTGGGGACCAGTACTATCTCACTCTCGTCTTATCGGATGGCACCAGCTGAATTGTGGGAATTTAATGTCTAGTTGGAAGAGTTAGAAAACAAAGGGTTCATCCATCCTAGCAAGTCTCTTTGGGCAGTTCCACTGTTGTTTGTGAAAAAGGTGGATAGATCTTTGATAATCCGTGTTGATTATCATAGACATATCCAAGTTATGATAAACAACAGATATCCACTCCCACGAATTAATGATTTTTTCGACCAGTTGAAGGGAGCCCAGTGGTTCTCCAAGATCGACCAGAGGTCGGGATATCATCTATTGCAGGTGAGGAAGGACAATATTCCTGAAGAAGCTTTTATAAGTGGATATAGCCATTATGAATATTTTATTATGCCCTTTGGTCTAACAAATGTTCTAGTGATGTTTATGGCATTGATGAAACGGATATTTCAGATATATCTGTATTCATTTGTGGTGGTGTTTGTAGATGATATTCTGGTGTATTTAACGACAAGGGTAGAGCATGAGAATCACTTGGAGACAGTTTTAGGGATCTTGAGGGATCATCGGTTGTATGCCAAATTGTCAAACTGTGACTTTTGGATACAAGAAGTTCTTTTTCTTGGCCATGTAATTTTTGAAATGGGTGTTTTAGTGGATCTGCAAAATATAGAGGTTGTTATCTTGTGGAAACCACCAAATAATGTGTTTGAGATACGGAGTTGTCTTGGTCTAGCTGGGTATTATCGGCATTTTGTTTTCTATTTTTCACATTTGGCTTCACCGATGACAGCTTTGACAAGAAAGAGTGTTCCATTCCAGTGGAATGAATAGTTTCAGTAGTGTTTCAAAGAGCCAAAGGGTCGCCTTACATCAGCACCAATCTTGGTTTTTCCAGAATCATGAAAAGGGTACGTTGTGTGTTGTTATGCATCAGGATCAGGGTTGTGGTGTGTTCTCATGCAAGGGAATCATGTGGTTACATATGGCTCACGACAGCTGAGAGTTCATGAGAAGAACTACCCAACTGATGATTTGGAGTTGGCATCAGTGGTCCATGCCATGAAAGTATGGTGTCATTATCTCTTGGGTGATAAATCCACGGTATATACAGATCATAAGAGATTGAAACACATTTTCTCATAAAGGGATTTGAACTTGAGGAAAAGAAGATGGATGAAATATCTCCAGATGTTTGATTTTTACTTGATATACACATCGGGTAAGGGAAATTCGGTTGCGGATTCATTAAGTAGAAAATCATATGCTCAGGTGGTGAAAAATTCATCAGACCAGTAATAGTTGATGTCGGTTATAGCCGATATGTGATTGGAATGTGAGGACCAGGGTGATAGAACACTCTTCTTTCCGGTTTTGTTGATTCCTCACTTGGTTGTCCTGGTTAAAGAGGCACAGATATCTGATCCTGAGTGTGTGACCATGGGGTCAAGACTCAATAGTGGGGAGACCATTGAGGGTTGGCAACTGAATGTAGATTCAGTTTTTTGTTTTCATAATCGGATGGTTGTACAATTTTCTTGTCAGGAGGATCTTCTCTGGGCGTATCATTATTCCAGGTGGGCTGTTCATCCTGGAATTCAGAAAATGTATAAAGCGTTGAAAGCACAGTTCTGGTTGGTTGGTATGAAAAGAATAGTGGCTGAGTTTGTTTCAAGATGCTTGACGTGTCAGCGGGTCAAGGCAGAGCATCAAAGGCTCGTAGGAATGTTGCAGTCTTTACCAATCCCTATTTGGAAGTGGGAGCAGATAATGATGGATTTTGTCACAGGTCTCCCAAGAATGGTCAAAAAGCACGATGTCATTTGGGGGATAGTCGATCGGCTAATGAAGTAGTCCAATTTGATCCTGATTCGTGAATCTCATACGGTGGAGGATCTGTCCAAAATCTATATCTTGGATGTTTTAAAGAGGCATGGTGTTACAGTTTCGATTGTATCAGATAGAGATCTAATGTTTACATCTCGTTTCTAGATATCCTTATAGCAAGCCCTTGGAACTAAGTTGACCACGAGTACATCGTATCACCCTCAGACAGATGGTCAATCCGAGAGGATGATACAAACATCGGAGGATATGTTGTGGGCTTTTTTCATGGATTTTCGAGGCTTGTGAGAGGAGCACTTGTCATTGGTTTAGTTCTCGTACAATAACAGTTGTCAGCAAACCATACAGATGGCTCCGTTTGAAGCATTGTATGGGCAGCCATGTAGTTCTCTATTATGTTGGGTGGAAACGGGTGAGTCCATGATTGTTGGACTAAGCCTTGTCCCAGAGACGATAGAGATGATCAATTTGATCAGGAAGATAATCTTGATGGCTCTGAGTCATCAGAAATCATATGCGGATCATCGTCGACGTCTTTTGTCATTCGATGTGAGTGATCATGTTTTCTTGAGGATCTCTCCTAGGTTGGGACATCATCGGGTTGGAAAGCAGGGTAAGTTATCTCTGAGGTATATTGGACCTTTTGAGATTCTTGAGAAGGTTGATGAGGTGGATTATCATTTGTCTTTGCCACCTAGATTTTGTGTGGTGCAAAATGTGTTTCATGTGTCACAGTTGAAAAAGTATTAGCCGGATCGTGGCCATGTGATTCAATGGGATAATGTTGAACAAGAACTAGATGCTTCGTTGGTGCACGTTCTAGTGCGGGTTGTGGATAGGCAAGATAAAGACTTGTGGGGTAAAAGCATCGGTTTAGTTCATGTTTTGTAGAAGCATGGTCATATTCAAGAGGAGACGTGGGAGGAGGAGAAAGAGATGATCGAGCAGTGGCCCGAGCTCTTTCGACAAAGGAAGGGTTCACTACTTACCAAGGACGAAAATTAAAATGGTGGGGAGAATGTAGTACCCTCAGTTTGAGGTATTTGGACTTCGTTTATGCATTTTTATGTGATTAAAGTGCATGGGATGAGTTGGGGAGAGGTTGAGAATGTTTGAAATGGTTTTGGATGAGTTTGAAAACTTTTAAAGGGGTGCATGGTTTGAGCATGGTTAGTGGAAACTGTGTGGATTCTCTAAGAAATCGTGCAGGGGAGGCAGTAGGTGATACGCGACCTTTGCACGGTTTTCCAAACCATGCGAGGAAACCATGTGGACCCTAGATCTCTAGGTAGTATCCTGCACATGGTTAGCGCGTGGTTTTCCAAACTGTGCGGGCTAACCATGCGACCACTTAAAAATAGGGTTATATGTTCTGGGCTCCCTCAGTCATAACCTATTTCACTCCAAAATTCCTCTCACTCGAGCCTCACTCAAGATTTAGGGTTCTCAGTGGTTGTAGGGGCTCTCCTACTTGGTTTGAAAGGTTTTTGAAGAGGTTTCATGGTGGTTTTAAGGTGGTTTCTCCTGGGTAAGTCTCTCCTCTTGGTTTCCTTATGTTTTCCTCTAGATCTACATCCCTCTCTTTCTTGGTTTTCTTGATCTATACCTATTTTTTGTAGATCTAGGGTTTTTGTTTCCTTGGATGTTAATATTAAGGCTTGTGGATGTTAGGGAAAGGGATCTAGAGGGGTTTCAGTGGTGTGTTTTCCGTATTTGAGGTGTGGTTTCTTGTGGGTCGATTTCTTAGGAACCCTAAAGGTAGGTGGCTTCTCTCTTTACTCCAATTGGTTAGAGATAATGGTTTTGGTTATAATTAATTTTTTGTTCTTGAAATTAATTGTGTTTTTATGTGTGAAATTGGCGGAAAATCTCTTCGGTGATGTTTTGGGGATTTTTGGGAAACGGGGGTTTTGTGGTGAAATACTATTGTTGTGGATTTTAAAATGGAGTTTTCAAAATGGGATGATATGGATGATTTCTGAAAATGATTGAGGGAATGTTCTTCAATAAAAGGGTTGTTTTATTGAAATGTTGTTTGGAATTGAAAATGATTTTCAATACATGGGTGATGTATTGAAGTATATGGATGTGCAATGGAATTGGTTGATTGCATTCTGTGGTGACCTTGATGGGTTATATGCATGGTTGTGATTGATTGGAATGTAGTGTGGAAGTGGCGATAATTACCACTATAAAAATGGAATGGATGGCGGACGGAAGGTCCACCATAAATGGTAAGTGGAAGGGAAGTGCCACTAAAGTGTGAATGTTTGAACGGGTAGGACGGAAGTTCTACAGTGTGGTTGTTTTGTTGTTTTGTGGTGCATTTTTTTGCAATATAAAAATTTTGGTGCTAATTTGAAATGATGAAATGACTTATGGCATGTTTGGTTGGATTTCCCTTGATTGCTTGTTTTGGGTGTGCTGGCTTGGTAAGGGCATGTTTGGCTTATGAAAATTGGTTCACTTGTGATTCATTTTATATAAACTATTTTATATAAATGTGCTAACAGTTTTATCCTAGTGGCATGTGTAGGGAAGTAATTTGGGTAAATCCTACTTAGTTTTAGTACTCACCCCCTACGTTGGCACATTGGCGTCTTTGTAGATGTTGTATATCGTGGCGTGGGCCAAGGTAAGTAATCTCCCTCCTTTTGTGGAGTATTGTGATCCCTTGGTGGAGCATGGAGCTTAGATCTTGGCATGGAGATGTGTTGCTTTCATGGCTTGTGGTGTTTGGTTGTTTAGTTTCCGTAGTGTACTCTGATGTTGTGTAGACATTTCTAGTTGTATTGGTTTTGAGTTATGTTGTGGATAAACTTAGTTGTCGTTTGGGAATACATTTTTGGGTTTGAAAGTGCTTGCAAATTTAGCTTTTGGTTTGGTTGGTTTTGTCTGAAGGGAAAATAGTTCCCCAACATGATCTTGAATACCTCCGTATGTATTTCCAACCTTTGGCCTCTTGGGAACTTCGCTTAAGGCCAAGTAGCCCTCACCGCCTCCTCAAGCCAATGAGGTAGGGGCAGAGTGTTACATGAATATTGGTTGAACGATAGGTGCAGATGTATCGGTTTCTTAGTTCACACTTATCAATGTGATGGCACTGAAATTCCCCTTGGGATTTGGAGTAGTTTATGAAGGTAGATTTCCCGAATTCTTACTTATCAGTTCATAGAGGGCAGTGGTAATGTGATTCAATTAAGTCTTTAACTCCCTCACCTCTGAACCTATACTCTTAATCTCATTTTGTTGATTAAGAACATTTTGTTTGAAAATCGCATACCTGTTAGAATCTACCATTGGTTGAGAATTCATTTTTTATTACTTTTTTATTCTTTAGCTTCAAATTTCCTTTCAGGTTGTTGGAAACCCTATTGGTAAGGTGAAGGCTACTGGATGTTTTTTTGAAAGGGGGGCCTTTGTAATTATCGAGAGGCATTACTCATGTCTGATTGATCCTTCCACACTTGGTTTTATTCTAGGAAAAATAAATCAAACTTTTTTGGGGCTTTGATTTTTGCTTCTATTGATATGGTCTCTGAAGAAATATGGAATTGTAATTCTCTATCTCTTGTAAAAGGGGGAAACATTTTGTTGGGTGGTATTTTTCAGTGCAAATTACACAAGGCCTCAAAGGAGTGGGTTGAGATGTCTTTTGAGGCAATGAAATATTCCTCATCATATGGTATAATTATTCCAACTTGGTATCAATTAAATTACTCTCAAGAGAATAACGATTTACCTGATGTACTCCCCTGATATGCGGTGTACCTCGATCGCGAAATTTTTGGGAGTTCTGGCCCATTTTATCAATAAATACAAAAGAAGTTATCGGTGTCTTGCCCTCCAATTATCCTCTAGCCACAACATCCAACATGCTCATAAATATAATTTTGAGTCCTTCTCATAATTATTGGATGAGGACTTTCTCACAGATTTGGTGATGTGGGGAACTTGCACACAACTTCTTGAATCACTCTCAGCACTCATACATTGAATACACTTTATATTTCTTGATCCCCGATATATCATTATGAATGGAAGTGGTTCTTGAAGCTGTAAAAAATCATTTCAATAAATGATGTTTCAAATTGTTTCAACAAGTTACATCTTCATGTTGTAAATAATACAACCAATATTTTGCAGCTCCATCAGGTGAGAATGGGAATACTCCTAGTTTGATTAGATCATAAGAAACATTTCTGGATTTTAATGTTAAAAAAACCACATTAAATTCTTTTAAATATTTTTTTTTGGATCCTTACCATATATTCCATTAAACATTTTAAGAAGTTGAATTATCCTAGATTTCAGTTCAACGTCTGATTTGAGATTTGGGTATGCAAGGCAATTTGGTTGACAATTAATTTCAGGTCTATCCAACTCTCCAATGGCTCTATTATGTATATTGTTATTTTTCCATCCATTAGTTCAGGTTTTAGGTTTGAAATAGAAGTTTTTCCAATTTCAATGTTCTTGGAGAGGAAGAATCCTCTTACCAGTTGAATGTTGAAACTTCCCATAGATTGAGAATGTTTGATTCGAGCCCTAATAATTTGTTCAATATCAGGGTCAAGATCTAAGTCGACATTAGTTATGGTCATAAATTAATGAAAGATAAAAAATAAAAAAATAAAATTGGACCATAATAAAAAGGAAATAAGTTTGAGTTGGTCTGATAAAAATAACAGAGGAGAGTAATAGAAATAAACCTTTAAAATGGGAAAGAAGAAAGAAAGAGAAGAAGAAAATAATTAAATGAAAAATAAAATAAAAACCTTTAATTGGTGGAGTAAATTACTTTCCTCATTGTAAATGGAGCCTATTTGAATGTCACTATTGTGGGTTCTCTCAAATTATTTTTTGTTTGGGGTTATTTAGGTGCAGCAAGGTGGTTGACCTAGGTCGTCTCTCAAGAGGCTATAATTAAAACAACATAATAATGGTTCATTGAAAATAAATTAAAATAATAAAAACATGACACTTAAAAATTATGGGGGTCTTGTTTTATATTTATAAAAGTAAAAGAAAACATTTGCAATAAGAAATTTTCATTTGCTTTTTCTGTATTTAAATGATTGTTGATTAACAAAGCACAATGAGAGAGTGTTTCTTTAGAAAACAATATTTAGATTGCGTAATAGATCTAACTCTATAAATTCAATAATTTATTAATAATTATAATTTAAATTAATATCCAATTAATCATGATCCCTTAGTTTTTTAAATACCAAACCTTAAGAAAATTAACATTACCTCAAATATGAAGTGAATTTAACCCTAGGATAACTTTAGAACATGGAATCACAGTACCCTCATTTGATTGACGTTCTATGGTCAGATTATGGCCAGTGGTAAATTAAGGCACATTTACTCTCTACAAATTATTTTTAATTGAGTTTAGGTATTATATTTTAACAATGTAAATTGAACCCGTTTGGTTTTTTATTACAGATTAAGGTTGTGCTCTCACAATTCACACAATTCTTGACCTCATGTTATTTGTGTTAATTGTTCAATTTATTGAATACTTTAAATTAAATTCAATACTAAATAAATATATCAAATTATGTTAATTAAATTATATAATTTATTAAAAATAAAATAATGAATAAGGATAAATGTCGATCGATTACATTAAAAATTACTCTTCCATGGGTGGTGTAGTCATCGTAGAAAAGATATGCAAGTGAAAAGGTTCAGAAAGTGTATATCCCAATATTGTTTATACACTTGATTCTAGCCAAAATAAGTAAAATATAACGATAAAAACAAAAAAATACATTTGAATTATTGAATAAAAAAATAAAATTACGAGCATCAAAACAATGAAACACAAAGTAGAGGTGGGAGAGGAGAGCCTTCTTGGAAGAAATTTACGCATAAAGCCTTTATTTTTTCGAGAGGATTTAAATGTATCCATGATAAAATAATATGGTAAAAAAATCCCAAAACCTCAACCCATAATAAAAAATATTGAAAACATCAATTTATAAAGCGGTGGGGAGGCTAGGTTCATAGTGATTTGAACTGTGAATGGGGAATCTCTGCTAAATATTTTATACAAACTTGAACTGACCATTTGACCCCAAAACACATGAACCAGATATTCTTCTAGAAGAAAGATCTGTGAAAAAATTGGTTAGTGATCTCCTCTAAAACTGTGGGACCAATAAATGCTCTAATAAAGAAGATATGTCCGTACCACTATAGTGATTTCCAACCGGGTGGGTCCAGCCCACCTTCGACATCATGGTCTATTGATTCTAACCAAAATGCATGATTTAGGTCCAATTTCCTGAACAAAATTTGTATCCCATTAAGTAATGAACACATTTACAAAATATCCAGTTCAAATAATAAATATTAAAATATTTATCTTTGAAATACTACAGTGCACTATAATGGGTAAAACTGGGATTTCAGTCAAATTGACAAATGAATGATTTAATCCAAAATATTTTATAAATATACATATTTAACACAATGTGAGAAAATTTTATCATTTATTATGAATTAAATATTCAATTAAAATTTTTTTATCATCAAGTCCATTGATGAATAAGAGACCTGGTATAAGGCCACCCATGTGGTGTGAAAATACATTGATAAAAGTAAAATGGTTTTTAAAAGAAGGATTTGATGTTATGTAAGTTTAAACTAATTATTTATATTTTATAACATGTTATCAATATATAGGGGATTCATTGGAATAATTTGGAAGGTAATAGTGTATAATCGGGAAAGAAAAATAATGGGTAACTGGTTAATGGGTCTTGAGCTTGTTTTATAATTATTTTAGAAAACCTTAAATATGGTATTAAATGAATCAATAGTTAAACAATTTTAGTGTAATGTACGGTTAAATATTTTTAATGAAATAGACCATGTGAATAATTGTGAATGAAATATTTCCACCTTGATATTGTAATGAGTTGAAAAGGCCAAGTGTGTTATATTATGTAAAATGTGGATCAATGATATTTATAAAAATGATGGAAATTACAGTTAACACCCATGTGTAAGGTTGTTTTTCATAGACCTCCACTTTCGTGATTCAGGATGGATTGAAATGATGGTCGGAAACCTTGACATAAAATTATGGACATGACATTCCTTTTTCATGGATAGGGTGTCAAAAAAATTATTTTTCACTACTTATTTTTGATAATGTATTTTTATTTTGAATAACAAACCATCAAATGTATAAAGGAAATTAATAGGTAATTCCACAAATTTATATAAAAGTATTCATCCTATAAAATGAATGATTAAACATCCAATATGGACCAATGTGGGATTGGTTGGCTGGGTATTATGGTGGAACATGAGAACCCTAGAGACTAATTTAATAACTATTTAAAAATATATCGTATTTCATTTATTAAATTTTCCCTTATTTTTAGTATTTATTCATACATTATTTATTTTAATGGATATTAAATTGTGAATATTTACTGGTAAACTACAGAATTTGACACACAGCCTCCTAAAAATTCCATTTGTACCCAAGATAACATCGTGGTTTAAATTCTAGATAAATAAAAAGTACCTATGTTAAATGGTGTATTTTAGGATTTAGAATGGAGCCTATATTAGGAGACTAGAATGATGTCAAGACTCATTTTTGGGATTTTTAGTGTGTCTTTATTTTAGGGTTTCCTTTGACACATGAAACAATTATTACATAGTATGTTTACTATTTTTGATTGTGGGTATTTACTTAGTTTTGGGAATTAATTACATGATACATGGTTACTGGTCATTACTATTTTGGTTATTCTTGATTTTTGTTTCCACTATTATCTTACTTAGGAAATGTGGGCAAAGTTTCCCCATGATCTGAATTAGACTCCCACTACCAGTTGTAAGCCTTTGGTATAAGGGGAGGTGTTCCTAATATCATGTAATCAACTTTCTAAGGGAACCATCTTAGTATAAATTGAGAAGATACATTAAAGAGTGATATCAAAGGAGTTTATTTTTAGTTTATTTACTATTTTTTAATGGTATATAGTAGACTATGATGTTATGGAATTTTTAAATGATCTCATGCATGGTATTATCTAACCTCTGTGAATGGGAAAGCCAAGTTACTGGGGTTATATTGTTTTTCTTTATATTCCTTTGTTATGGTTGGATGTTATTTCACCTTTGGTGAATCATTTGTTGTGTGATGATATTTTTTACCAGATTTTAATATGGCTTGGTATAGAATGATATTTGAGTTTATGTGCTTCATTTTATGAAAACATATATTTATTTTACATGCATCATATTAAGAACACATGGAAAATAATGTTATGGTTTGGTTGTGGGAAATAAAATTCTCTTCTATTTCACCAATACTTTTGAATAAATTGTTCCTAATAAATAATTTTAAATTTTTTTTAATATAATATTATAAAAAAAATATCTCAAAATCTATTAAAGAAATAATTTTTATTATGTATAATTTTTTTACCATGAGTTAGACAGTGACCCTTGATAGCAGTGGTTGAGTGTGATGGCAGTGTTGTAGTTATGACCTCGGGGATAGTGTATGTAGAGTAGCTTGTTATGGCTATTGGTGAAGCAACCATATTTTTTTAAAACATTATAGTGATATTTTATGAACCGTGATATGTGCATTAGTAATTTTAGATATTTTTTTCTGATGAAAATTTCCAATAGGGAAATGGACAGACATCTTTTATAATGTTCCTCCAGTATTGGGACCCAAAACTCTATTGGTTTTGGGTGATAAAGACAAATACATATACCTAAATATTTTTTACTAATTTAAAAAGATTATAAAAAGATACCTAGTGTAGGGGATAATAATTTTTTGTATTTACTATAGATTTTAAGCTGCATCATCCTTTGATGTTTCTTAAAGAGGGTGGGCCTAAAGAATATATTGTCTGGATTTATTCTATCAAGAAGATTATAGATCATATAGAGACTACATTGGAGAATAGTTTTTTAATTTAACCTTACATGTTGTTAGGAATATAAATGTGCTAATTGGATATTAAAATTTATGCTAAGAAGTTACAAAATTTGTCTTCGAAGGACACAAAAGAAATGTTCTTGGTGCATTTTTACCCAGAGACCCTAAGATAGGAGAGAGATAAAGATATCATCTGGTTGACCCCAGGGAATATGTTAGATATGGATTATGATTCCTGATTCATCAACATGTTGTTCTTTGTTATAGTGTTATTAGGTGATGAGTTATATGTGGTGAAATGTTTTTATAATGGTCATATATGTGAGCATATTTCCTAAGTGAATCACTTCTATTGGAATAAGTCTACAGTGGTGTTGAATTAGTCTCTCATTTATGAGGGTGTCCTAAAAGGGTATTTTAGTAGTTGATAGATTTGATTATTTGGGTTATTTGTGGCACATCATCATATTGTACGAAGTGACATTGTGGGGTCTTCCACTAAGGTGCTGGAATATATAGTATCCAGGGGAGAGGAATATCTTCCCATGATGGGGGTCATATGGTTTTATACCAGTATTGAATGTACGATCACATGAATGGTTAGTGTCTTAAAAAACCAATGTATTATTGATATTTTTCCTGAATGGGGCACATAAAAGGGTTTTGTAGGAATCCATGTCCAATTTAATGAGATATAGGATCTATTCCAATGCGCAACATCTATAGTGGATATTCTTCCCCATATCAATCTTACAATTAGAGCTTTACTGGAAACACCAATCAAGCTAGAGGTTATAGTGCTCTGGGAAAAGAGTTTCAGTATTATTAGAGTATTCTAATGGAAGGGACTCGAATAGAATGTCGCAGTAGAGGGAAATATTAGCTTCATGTTGTTTTTCCATCACCTGGTGTTAATGAGGCTACACCATCAACTTCATGAGGTATGGTTCATATAGCTTCCACAACTATTAGTACTTTATTTGATACAGGAGGCACTAATTCTTTCATATCTACACAAATTTTGGATGTTTTGGGTGTAAATATGGAGTTCAGGTGTGGTTTTATATCGATTTACATGTCATTGGGGGTGTGATCGGATAGAATCTATCTTTTCAAAGGGTGTTACCTTGAGTTTGATGAGTATAATTTTCTTTCTGACTTGTACAAGTAATATATATCTTTTTTTGGCTTCATATTATGAATGGAATGGCTAGAATCATATTGATATCACATATATTTAAACAATATGAGAGTGCCCTACTTGCATCCTAAGGGTAAAAACTATGTTTTTCGCTGGGAATGGGATATCCAGGTCGTCCATGTATGAATATTTCTTCAGTAACTAGCTGAAATACCAGTCTAGGTTGCACATATATTTCTTAATGATAGGATTGTGGTGTATGGTTTCACCCTTCTAGTAGTTTATCAATTTTATGACATGTTTCATAATGAATTCTCATGGCTCTCACCATATAGAGATGTTGATTTCATGATTGAGTTGATTCTAGGAGATGATCCAATTTCTATTCTACATTCAAAATGAAACTTGGAGAACTTTAAGATCTTAAGAATCAGTTAAAGAAGTTGAAAGATGAAGGGTTCGTCAATTTGAGTATGTCACCTTGGGGATCATTAGTTTTTAAAAAAAAAATTAAGAAATAATGTTTTTTTATGTGTTCATTCCCAAAATATAAACTAGATGAATATTAAGAAATAGAATCAATGCATTTGTATTAATGATCTGTTAAATTAGCTGAGTATTAGTTGTGTATTCTAAAAGATTTATTTGAGAATAGGGTATCATCAGATGACTGTGATATCATCGAATTCACCACAGAAAATAATCATAAATGGGTATGGCCTATATGGGGTCCTTATTTTGTCGTTCGGGATAATGAATGCTCCCAATATTCTTATGCCCTTAACAAACAAAGACTTCTCCAATTCATTGATTAGATTGTAGTTTTCTTTTTTATTTCAACTGAGTGTACACCCAAACATAATACATTCATGAAAAATTTATTAAAATCAACATGATTACATGAAGAGATAAAAATTTATACACCAATAGATATAGAATCTATTTCTAGATCGATGATGTACATTTCTCATGTCACATAATCTCATAAAAAGGTATGACACTATTCCTAGATAATGTTCAAGTGGTTGTTTTCTGGGGAAAGACATGATTTTTTTATTAAAATAATTTTAGGATTGGATTTTTAAAATTCAAAGATATTTAATGAAATTTATCTCCTAGAAATGCCACTAATGGACCTACACATGAAGGGTGTCATGTTTTATTTTTCTAGATAATGTGAAAAATGATTTTGATGAATTAAAGAGGATTTGAGCATAGAATTTATTATGATATTACTTGGATCAGGTAAGGAGTATAATTTATATTTTTAACATCTAGGATCATACTTGGGGTAGTGTTGATATAGGGAGATCAAGTAATGGAATATGAATCATGATAGTTGATTCCACATGAACAGAATAATCCACTGCATGATCTTGAGTTAGTCACAATATTGTATTCCTTAAAAGGTTGTCAGAATTATCTTTATGGTTAGAGTTTTATTTTTTACATTAACCTTAACAACCACAAGAATATATTTTATCAAAAAAAATTAAATACCTATCAGTGTAGATGGGTTCAATATATAATTTCCTTCAACTTTGAGCTAGCTTATATAGTATGAAATGAAAATAGTGTTGTGGATTCATTGAGATGGACTACATAGAATCATGCATTCTAGTAGTATACATCTGAGTGGAATATGATTACTATGTTAACTAAGATTCATATAGGTGTTTAGGATGAGTAATAATAGATGGCACTCATGTATTTATCTATTATGACCTCAATTCTGAACCGACTAAAGAGGATGTATTATGAGGATCTGAAGTTTCTAGAGTTAAGGGATAGATTTCGTGGTGGGGATTTACCTACTAGTTGGATATCAATGAGAATGATATAATGTATATTGATAGTAATTTTCATATTCTTACATATATTTAAGAAGAGAAGATATATGAATTTCATGATTTTAATTGGGTGGTAAACCCTAGTTTAACAAAAAATTAGCATTATCTTTATTGGAAGTATTGGTGTCTAGGAATGAAAAAACATATAGTAGGTTTTTTTATATGATGATATAGTATGTGAAGGTTGAGAATGAGTGGCTGGGTAGTCTTCTATAGTGGTTTCTAATTTTATAAAATAAATGGGATGACGTTACTATGGATTTTGTGTACAGTGTTTTAAGGAATCTCCAGAAGAGAAACAAAAAAAGGGTGATTATATTTTGGTTGAAAAAGGAGTCATGTTTCTTTAAAATTTGGGATAATTTTTCGATCAATTAGTTTGGTGATTTATATGTTCTAGAGAAAGTGTGTTTGCATGAGCTTCCATGGATTATCCTTTTTGATTGAGATCATTTTTTACATTATTCTTCTGTAAAGGGTTGTAGAAGGAACTAGGTTCACATGTGTTTTTCACAATACCTTTTTAACCACAATCAAAAAAGAAATTAGAATATACTATTCAGCTATTAGGGGACCTATTGGGGGAATTGGACTGAGATATTGGCGAGATGTGGGACAAAAATTAACATGTTTATAGTTTTAATATAACCAATTATATTAAGAGACTATCTAGATTTTATTATATGAACTACTATATGGTAGGTTATGTTAATCAACATTGTGTTGGATATAAGGAGAGTGGGAGTTATTTGGGAAAAACCTTATGTAGAGGATATTATAGGATTTTTAGTTGATTCATAATCATTTGAAAATGTTACATAAGATACCTAAGACATACAATGATTGATTTCATTGACCCCTGGAACTTTTTTGGGTGAAAATGTTGTCTTTTGGGTGTCATTGAAAATGGTTCACCATCATATTTGAAAATAGGGAATGTTGGAACTCAAAATATGTTAGGTAGTTTGAGATTATGGACATGATTGGACCAATAGAGTATATATTAACTCATCCATAGTGGTATAGTTCTATGAAATATGTTTTCATGTGTCACGGAATTTGGAATATCACTCTAACCCTTCTAATGTGATTGATATTGAAGATGTAGATCTTGATACTGATGTATCCATTTTTGATTATCTGAATTGTATTGTGGATTACACTGAGAAAATGATTCACAGTAAGACTGTCCCAATTGATTTCATTGTTGTGAGAGCGTGATTGGATTTAATAGGATACATGAGAGTGAGAAGTCGAGGTACATTCCCAATTCCCATACCTTTTTATTGGGTATTCTTAGTGACATTTGGGAGTATATCTCGAGAATGAGTGTTTCTATAGTTGGGAGATTGTAAGGTCTCATCCCTTTTATGTGGTATGATTTCATTTTAATTATTTTCTTTAATTGTTTAAAAATAGTTAATGGAATGTCACCCAGAAGTGGGGTGGTCTTGGGAGTGTAATGGGGTTCCTGAAATCAAAAAGGTGTAAATGGACTTACTATACAAAGAGAAAATTTGCTGCACATTTAGTACTAACCATGCACCCTTGATATGAAACATGGATAATGGGGTAGAAATGTTTTTAAATGGTGAATGGAGTGACAATGAAAACTTTTCTAGTTGGACAGATCTAGATTCATAGATTCCAAATGATATTCTAAACTGTATGGGTTCCCCCCAACAATCTTTGTGACTTGGTGTCACTTTTGATATATTAAAACAAACAGTTAGTGCACTATTTAGAAAACCAAGTATCTGACCCATGTTCCTTATTATAATTGTGAAATTTACCAATCCTCTATCCCGAACAATAAATGATTTCCCCTTAGTTTAAACCAAAATTTTCAACCTGCATCTTATCATGTGAACCAAGAGCTCTCGTGTCATCCAAGGGTTATTTTCATCTGATTATAGATAATTTTATGGGTTGTTTAGTGAGATTCCATGATTTGGTTATGTCTACGAGTGATATTTCATCTATTTTTTAGAATATGTAAACCATGGTTGTTTCTACTCTTTTGGATCACATGAATCCTATTTCCAAGGAGTTCATCTCTTCTTAATTTCGATCCATTATAGTTTGAATAAAGCGCTGACATTGGATGAGTGTAGTGTATAACAATAAGGTATCTGGTCTATAAGATTTTCCCTATAGTCTTTATGTTGTTATTATGTATGTTATTCTACCATTACCATGACATAATAAATATTTGTTTTATTATGTGAAAAAAGTAAATTGGTCCTTTAAATTACATTTTATACATACCAAAAATCATGTCATGTTCATTGATGATTAATAGATTAGGTCTAGGGCCTCCCATGGGGTATGCTAATCCCTTGAAAAAGGTGTATTGGGTCATACAAAATAAAATTTAAGGATTATGAGTTTAATCCAATAATTTACGCTTTATGACATGTTAGTATGTTATAATTGGTTTTTTGGATTATTTCAGAAAGTAAATTTTTATGAAATGTATATATAAATTAAGGGTTAATGGTTAATGGGGATTGAAAATATAATTAAATTGTTTTATATAACACTAAATATTTTTTTTAAATGAATAAATGGTCAAATGTTTTATTTATATAATTACGTTAAATATGTTGAATGAGGAAAGCCATGTGAATAAAGGATAGTAGAAGAGGGGAACCCTTGATATTGCAATGTGTTAAAAAGGTTAACTGTGTGAGACCTTGTAAAATTGGATTTTACGAAATGTTTAGATTTGATTAACATGATAATTCCCACCCATGGGTAATGATGTTTCACATGGATCTATTTATCATTGACTTAAGATGGATAGGTACAGTGCTTAGCTTCCTTGAAATGAAATGATGGACAGATAATTCCTTATTCTGGGCTATGGTGCCTATATTTTGATATGATAACTAATGAGTTCTAATATGGTATGGGTATTTTGGTTAATGAATCTAGGTATCAATAATTGAAATTATTAGTTAATTACCATATAGATAAAATGATTCCCCACTAAAATTTATATTTAATACTTATGGAATGGGATAAAGATGGTTTGGTTTTTTGGGTGTTATAGTGGAACTCGATAAACTTATATGCTAAATTGAAAAAGTTTAATTATATAGAATGATTCTTTTATTCCAATTTCCATTATTACTAGTACTTATACATAAAATATTTTTTGAATATATTGTGATTTAGACACTATTTGTGGTGTCCTACTGAATTTTTATCACACCATGATTATCCCACCATTGTTACCATTGAATACATCATGACTGCATGTCTATATAATGGTAAAGGCCCTATGCTAGATGGTTTATTTGGGATTAGGGATGGAGAATGAATTGGTGTGTTGAAATGAGGCTACAACACTTTTCATGGATTTTAAATGTTACATTATTATCTTGTTTCCATTTAACAAATCACTCTAATATGACATGGCATGTTTACTATTTTGTTTTGTGGTCATTTACCCAGTCTTGAGAATTGATTACATAATGAATGGTTATTGATCATTACTAATTTTTTTATTATTTATTTTAAGTTTCACATTTATATTACTTCAGTATAGAGTTTATAGTGCCCCCATGTTCTTCATTATAAACTCATTAATACTTGAAATCCTCTCACATATAGGGAGGGTAATCTGAGGTCACATAATGAACTGGAATGAGGCACCGACTTAGTGGAACCTATGATGGGATGTTACATATCATGTTAAACATAAGATGGTACTTGTTAATGTACATACACCTCTATTGTTAAAAATATTCAATTTTAAAATTTTATCCTTATGTTAGGTTGGTATCATTTGATATATGACAAAGAGGAATGATTACTGACAATATGACCAGTTTAAGATTCCATCACAACAATGTGTTTGAAAACTGAACTAAGATAAAAAGTGTTTTCCTATAGTTTGTGACAAGGGATAATTATATACCAGTTGGGACTTATGTATGTGGACCATTTATTTATTATGATGAGGGTGAGATAAATAATCATTTTTTATAGTTCTTAAAGAATTAGTGAAAATAATTTAATAAATCATTGGTAGAATTATCCACTACTAGGTAGATAGTTTCGAGAGGTGAAGTCATAGTTTTAGAGGAGAACACTATTAGTGGAGAGAATATCCATAAAATCACTATATATTTGACTATTATGGATAAGAAAATTCTTATCAAAATTGGGTGATTTATTTAAATTTTTTCATTTTATCAAGAACAATTTTTTGAGAAAAAATAGTGATATTATGCATGTTCAGAGACCTTAGAGAACACAGTAGCCTACACATATTGAATAGGTGGTTGATTTTTCTTATAGATAATTTTTGTAGCTACATAATATTATTTAATAATGATATGATAAAAGAATTAATGGGGAGGAACATCCAGTCAATAAAGTATTTCATTATTTAGTTTTTAAAAGGACATAGGAATCTCATTCAATTGAGTAAGTAAGTACTCTTATAGAAACCTCTACTAATTTGATTAAGGATTAATCAGTTTATTTTCATGAAAAGTATTATTAAATAACATTTAAATAAAATATTAAGGTTATAAAAGTGATTATAAATTTTTCATATTTCACATGTGAAAGACTAAATGTATAGTCACTTTAGCTGTTTAAAGTTAGAGAACCAACTGTGAAGATTGAGGATGAGTCCTCAGAAACTGAAAGAGAATCATCTTATGGGGATCGTACTCCATAAGATTCTTTTGATATGGTTAATTTGTTTAATATTGTGAAGTATGAAGTTGTATAAATTCATGTGTATCTTGAAATATCATGGAAGTCATTTGAGAACATAATAAATTAATCTATTTCTAGAACAAAATATGGGTCCCTCCAAACTCAGAATCAATGTTTTATAAAGAATGAAATTACTAAGATGGATTTTGATGCTCTAAAAATACATGTTTCTAACCAATTTGAAATTTTGAATGGGGTAGTTTCCATATTAGATTTTAATTATCTAAATATTTTTTTGGTGAGTTAGTTCAATATTGTGAATGTTTCATGTTCATTATAGAGAAGGGATTCTAGATCTGGTGGAGTAGGTTCAGAATATATCAAACAAAGGATGGAGCTATTATCTTCTGATCATTAAACAATGGGTTAAACTATTCAGATTTTATAGTGTGATAATGTTCCACTACACAATATTTTGGAAAATTATAAAGATTTGGTTTAAAGTATTGCTTCTACATATCCAGGAGTCAATGTTTTTCTCATCTATTTTATACGTATGATTAGAAAATATGTTTAGTTATTAGAGATTGTTTATCGTTTTTTGAGGTTGAATCTAGTTGATTTTTTTATGGTGATTCAAGATTAAAGTCTTTTCCTGAGAGAGTGGGTTGCATCCTTGAACCAAAACATAAGAGACCTAATTTTGGAGGTGATGAGAAAAGAAGGAGATATTTAGATATTTTTTAACGTCTGAATCTTCTTTCGAAGATTCCCAACCTAATTCCACTCCATCATATCATCCAATACCATATAAATAATCTCTCCTAATATGAATTCTATTAAAATATAATATCAATTATCAATCAATTTTTATGTTTATTTATATTTTATTTTTTATTATATTTTCATCATTCTATAAAGTTTTTATGTTTATTCATTTCATAATTATATTTATTCTAGCTTCATGAACATTCAAATGTATTTCCCAATAAAATTAAATTTGGTATTTTGTTTTAAACAATTTTTGGATCTCACTGAATGGGAGAGAAATATGGATCAACACATAATTTATCAATATCCCCTATCAAGATGTAAAATTAAATTTTATTTATTTGGTATTTACAAACATTTTGGTTTTTCTCAATAAATCCTATAGGGTTTTTAATAATTAAAAAGGGGGAGATTGTTTTGTATAATAATGTTTATTTACCATTTTTTTTGATATTTATGCTCACAAATACCATCGTTTTTTCACTAATAAATTAATTTGGTGTGGATTCCATGTTTCTATTTAAATTATTATGTAAGACTTTCATTTCATCATTATATTCTATTAAATATTATTTTTTAATGTGTTCTATAAATTTTGAATAATTATGAAATCATTTTTTATAATGTTTTTTTATATCCTAACATTGAAGTCTTACCCAACATATTTTAACCCCTTGTATGAGATAAATAATTTTCCAAATAACCTAACATTGGATAAGGAACCTAAAATTAGAGTAACTTATGTTTGGTATGTACAAAATGTATGAAACCACACATTACTAAAATTATCAGTGTTCTTGAGATATACATTTAGGATCAAATGTATGATATCAACCATAATTTTAGAGCCATCCTCAAAGAGAAAACCCCTATGTTGAACTAGTCTTCTTTGGGTTCTAAATTTTGATTTATTATGAGTTTTAAGTAATTATTTCACTGGATTAAATCAATAATTTATGGAAATTCAATGGCTTTTTAAGAGTATATTCATCAACATATTAATTTTTCCCTTTTTCTAAGGGTTGTAATATTTCCTCTTGAATGTCAAAAAAAATCAAAATGAATCGTATATTGTGAAATTAAAATTTAACTGGGAAAATTTTTGGATATGATTGGATAAAATAAAATCTAGAATCTTATTTAATTTTCAAATTAATAGATCTATAGTTTGGTATCTTCTTTGTAAAATAATCGATTTTCTCAGAATCTTAATAAGAAACATGGATCTCCTTCTCAATAACATCATTATATATTATGTATGAAAAAATTGATTATCATTTCTATTAAAAATGATTCATATTATTTGGGTTATATGTACTAAGGGTTATTAAATCTTTTCAAGTTTACACATTAGACACATACATGATTTATCTTCTACTAATTATATATCATGAAACTATAAATATTCAATTATGTGTTGTTACTAATTTATCTGACCATACATATTTTAAGATTCATCTTAAGGATATATAATTGAAGGTGTTAAATTATTCCCAGAAAGATATTTTAATTTTTCAATTTCATATTATGCATATATATTCTATCCAAAATATTTCCTCAAATAAAAGAATCATTTTTAACACTCTATTGTCGATTTCTTTGAGGACTATTCATTTTTCTAATTTAAATCCCTATAAAAACATCTCTAACAAGTTCCAGTTTTGTCCACTCCTTTTCTGAGATCCATTGGAAAATTATATTCTTGTGAAAGTCACCAAGCTCTTGGAGAGAGTGTTTGTTGAGTGGAATAGGGGATCTTTATTCCCCTAACAATTATAAAAAATCATTGTATACTTTAATTTTATTTTATACTCTAAATAACATTTCAAGACAGGATAACATCATCATTTTAGGGTAAAGTGGGATTGATTTAAAATTATTTTTTTTAATGTATAAATTTAACCCAATTACCCATCCCCTTATGTCTTAATCATAATTAAAAATAAATAAAATATTAGTTATCATTTATTTTAAATGTTGGGTGTGTCTAATTTTAATCATTATAATATGGTTTCCAAATATCAGTGCTATTATTCATTTTTCTGCAAAAGATCATTATTATGAACACATCAAATATATTATAGTTTATGTTTTATAATTACTTAAAATTTTATAATGTAATTCTATGCATTTTTTTGTCATGATCTTTATAAATAATATCAATAATGAGCATGTTTCGTGGATTTTTAATAAATGGTTGTTTGTATCTTTGTTAAAAAGTTTTATATTAACTCTGTATTTAAAGTACAAAAATAAAATAATTATTATCTTACATATACAATATTTTATAAGTAATTATGTAATTATATTCATCTATTATATCATTTTATATAAATATTTATATGGGTGGTTAGACTGACCGAAAAACTAACATGACGTAATTAATGGATGAGTATGGTTGTGAATGTAGTTTCTTTTGAATTAATATCACTATTAATGATGAAAAATGATATTATTTAGATATTTATTTTGTTATGGAAACTAATATTAATTTATTTTAATAAATAAGTAATAAAATACGTGAAAATGTGATATATTACTTCGTGGATATCGTAGTCTATAAAAACATGTGAATGATGGTTTCATTTTTCTTAAAGGAAGAGGGGAATTGGTGTTTTTGATTATTCAAAAAATATAGAAACCTTAAGTATACTATGAATAATTATTTATTCATATAATATTGATAAAATATAATTTAATATAAACTATACAAAATAAATAGTTCTTGGTAAAAATTAGTACTTACATTGAGAACTTGAGTTTTCCTTATAGAACTCCATGGAATTATGGGGTAAGGAGATATTATTATTACCAAAGGCCAATGTAGGTGAAATAGGATTATATAGAATGTAAGGTTGTTAGATTCTAATGATAAAACTGAATTTAAAGATTTTTCTTGATGAAGTGGCGAGAGGATGCTTTAATAAGTTGTGTGAAACACATTTTAGTAAATATTTGAACTTAATTTAAATATATAAAATTCATCACATGTAAAGATTAATCAAAAATGTAAAATAACGGATTATATATATATTTTTGTATAAAACACCTCAAAAAGTCAATTATAAACATGTTTCTAACATGTTAGTTATTTTAATCCTTGGTTAACTTTTTTACCCTTTTGGGTTTTTCCAGGGTAACTAGTTTTTATGAGAGTAATTGATTTCTTATGACTCAAACTAACATGGGAAATATAAAACAAATTGTACCTATTATTTTTAATTATTAAATCTTATTTATCAAATAATATTTATCTGCGTTAAAAATATTATTTTTTTAATTTAGTGCATATAACGCTTAAAAACTTATTTTTACAAAAAAAATGTATTATTTCTAAAAAATATATGTGTATGAAAAAATAATAACTTTACTTCATCTTGGTAATATAATTTATTTTTTTATAAAAAAATAAATATTATTGGATTTTAAGATAATAGAAAAACTATATTTTTCCAAAATAACATTTTCATAAATTATAATGGTAAAACAATTTATTCAATTGGAAAATATTTCTTATGTCAATACAAAGTTAAATATATGTTTTCTAAATTTATTATAATATATTAAAAAAATTACATTACTCCATTGATACAACTTCAAACATAAGATTTTCTTTAATTTTTTTATTTTTTACTTACTTCTCGATAGTTACCTAAATCATGTGATTTTATTAAAAACTATATTTTTCACTATTCGACTAAAAAATATTATTTCAAAAAAAATCCGAAAAAATTATCCTATGATAATCTAAAATTTTTTAATTCTGAAATAATTTTTGTTTTACAAAATTCAAAGTGAAAAATTTATAGATTTATCCAATAAATTAAATTATAAAAAAATATGAAAATGATGTTAATTGAAATGGAATTTTAAAAAATTAAATATTCTTAATCATATTTCACATGCATTTATAATTACATAAAATATTATTATTTAATTTTGGTTTTATTATTATTAGATATTATTAACAATAAACAACTTGTGCATCATTTTAGTTTCGTGTTGTGGGATAATCAAGCTATCTAACATAGTATTAATTAAGAATATATATATATATATATATTCTGAAACTTGTGGCATTACACTCTAACTTGTGAATATTGTCCTAGAGAAATTGGTTCTATTGGGTGGTGAGTATTAAAAACCTTTCGACTCATCTATGGATATAGTGGATTACATCATAATTACCTAGGATAAAAAAAATTTGGTTATTTCCAATATATTTAAAGTGTGGTTTACTACTTTTGACACACACACATGCACTGAGGATAACCAAGAAGTAATAACTATTTTGTAAGTCTCTATAATAACCTTCAACCATGGATTATTGATAAATCGTTTGAGTAATATCTAACTTATCAGTTAAATAGATGGAAAGTAAAACCATCTTCAAGACTATGATAACATCGAAAATTGAAGTATAACCTTGAAACCATCAATTCCTTCATCATATTTACAAAATTCACCATGATGAATTATTTTTACGTAGATATAATGTCAAAAAGATTCAAAACAACCACCATTTGTTTAGCTAAAACTTATTTTTTAGCACTCCTCTCTGAATAAAACCTTAGGTTAACTCTAATAATACATTTAACCTAAGAAACTAATATATCTTTTTGCACCCCACGATATTTTTTGGTGTCAAAATTGAAATCATGTTGTAGTAGATTTCTATTGTTTTTTGAAAGTATTCAGAAATATATTTTCCTCGTTAAAAAACTATTTTCTTATAAAAAATAGTAATAACATATTATAATAACTCAATAAAATAATAATTTTATCATTGAAAATAAGGATCACAATCTGGAACGACATTTGAAGAGATAGAATTATAATTAATGTCTATGAAGAATATTATAATTTAATCATGAATCCTATGAAAAGACCGTAAGATAATATGACATTTGTCATCTCTAAAATGACCAAAATTGTATAAATTATTTTAAAATATGTTTTTAATTTAAAAATATTATTTTCCATGATCAAAATCGACAAAATGATATCAAATTATAATGAAATTCTACAACTATCATAGATTAGTTTTTTATATAAATTTGTGGACCATGTGATAAACAATAGTTTGGTTTGGTTAGAATTAATAAATGTGTTTTATTTTAAGTTCATGTTTTAATTTTACAAAAAGAATAAAAATAATATGGTAAACTGAAATCAAATGAACACTGATTAACATGAAAATATATGAAAAATTATCACTATTTAATATCTATATTTTTTGAAAGAACTACATATCAATATGATATTTGGTAAAGTTTGAATGATTGAATTTAATTTTTTTCTGTAAAAAATGTTTTAAACATAAAACAATTAACAAGAAAAGTGCATGTCACACAATCAAAATTGTTCAAAAAAATACCTATTAGTATAAAATTATATAATAATGATCTAAAAAATGTTATATGTACTGATGGATTCCATTAAAATGCAATGTCTATTTTGGTCAAAATGACCAAGATCATATTCATGATGTTAGAAACATGCATCACACATTTAAACCCATGATAAATTGGTCAAATTATCATAAATTCTTCTGAAAACAATCTTTGATTAATTTTTGACATGAAAAAAAATAACACAAAAATTCATTATATGGTGTACTCTAAGTAATAGAAAGTGTTAATTTATAAATTTTAAAATATTAAAAAACATGTGTAAATAAGTAAATACTTTTCAGACACTCATTGATCATCATGAAATAACAATATAATATTTATCAATTACTTTTTTATATATAGGAATAAATAGAACGTTAATTTGGAATATTGTTTTTATATTTTATAATGATAAAATATAAGTTAACTGGGATAAACTGTAAAAAACATGGATTATTGAAAAATCATATAATAATGATCATTGATTAATTTTTTATTTGTATGGATAAACAACACATCAATGTAGCATTCCAAATGGTTAGACGGATTGATAAAATTATGAATAAAAGGTGATTTAAAATAAAACAAAATAGTCCAATAAAAAGAAAAAAATTATTAATTATCATGGAATTATAGTAAATAAATATAGTCTTAGATTTAAAAAAACCCTTCCCTTATGTTTTCACTAATCATATATGTCTCAAGAGGTTTCTCAGAGAATTTGCCTTATTAATTTTTCAGTTTTTTCATATGGATAATTCTTAATTTGAACAACTGGTCAATCCATATAGTTGATTAACATAGTAGACAGTTTTTTCATGTAATCAGTCCCAGAGGAGTGGTTAATCCTCATAGTCTCTTGGGATTTTCAATGATTTTTTCATTTGTTTTCTGGTTTATTATCTGAATATCTGATCTAAGATTATTCATGTAGTCAATTCTCAGACAATGATATTTCTTTTTATTTATGTTCTCACTTCTTTTCTTTCTGCATGCAATCCTTATTTTTCCATCTCTTCGATCCATACGAAAATTTTTCACTTTCCTGTATGGTTATTCCATAGGGTTGACAATCACAATCGATGGTTTGTACATGAGTTGTGTCTATGTAGTGTGTTTGGTACTTACTATCAGTAGGTTGTCTAAGAATTTTATTATATACTTTTTATTGTGGATATGTAAAGTCATTTTCATTGTCAGTATTCAGGGATACTCAGCTGCAAAATTATAAAAATAAAAATATCCAAAATGAACTAAAAACCCATTTTAGTAAATAAAAATAAGGAAATACATGATAGGGAAAAGGAAGATTTAAAACCTAAATTAATTATGATAGATTTTATATTTAGATTCTTGATATTAGGGGATTTAAATGATTTTTTAAATAGTAAGTAAAAAACGAATTAATGATGGGTTAAATAGTAAATTTTTATGGTCTTTTTTGAAATACCAAAGAGAATTGTATTCGCTATTCTAAAATAAGGTTATAAAACCCTCATTCACTGTGCTTTCTTTTTCTCATTTTTCAATGATCCAAATCTATAGATCTTGGAGTCTTTACCCCTTCTATAATAATTTTAGATTATTCTAGTGAGTTTATATCCTACACACTACCCCCTCTCTCTTATCTTCTTGATACAAACTAATCGGGATTCCCTCAGGAGGTTTGGGATCAAATTGTCTACTTCTTTGTACATGTCTTTATTTAATTGTGTTTTAAGTTCTATGGGTAAACTAATATGATTGACTATAAAAAGTATAATAATATTTAAATCTAATGGGGAATAATTATGGATTAAATTTGGAAAATTTATAAAGGAGTATGATGATATTGCATGTGTTGTTAAAATTTATTATTATAAGTATCACATAATGTTATTTAATTTACTTCTTGGACAAATCCAATGTTAAAAATGATAATATTATTTTGGAAATTATCTATGAAATAGAAATATCTCAATCACTGTAATAATACTTCATATTAATATAGACAATTTAATATTTAAAATAATATAGATATATCATATGCCAGGGTGTTATTTATTTATTTAGAATTATTTTTCCATATATTATTGATATTAATGAATTTAAATACTAGAGTTATTAAATGCCATGGATAATTAATATTTCATGAAAAAATGGTTGATTTGTTTTCATCATGAGATTTTTTACACAATTATTGATGATTCATATGGATTTTTGTTAGATAGTTTTATTTTCATGGCTGGGTTTTTTTAGATTAGTTAAATTGTTTGAAAAGGATAAATAACATAAATATGGTTAAATTATGTGAGTAATTGATGTGGAATGGTAAATTAATTTATTTTCTCTGTAAAAAAAATTCTTTAATACAGAAGCATTTATTAAGGTATGTTATTGTTTGATTTATAGTTATTTTTTGACATTTCCTCTTGATTTCTTGATGAAAAAACAAAATCCTAATAAAAAAGATGATTCAATAAGAGAATTAAAATGTTTTTTCTAATTACTCTTGTAGAGACCCGAAGCTTGACATACATGGATATTACATTACATTTGCGGAATACTTAGTACATAACAAAAACACACACACAAGGATCGTAATAGTTTAGTTTCTTTGGAAACTCGAAATATAATCTTCTAATCCTGGTGAAAGATCTTCAACATCTCCCATAAAGATCTTCCTTTTTTTTATACCTAAAACCATTATTTATATCCTGGGGAAAAGAAAACATAAAAGGGTTAGCTCAAATGCTCAGTAAGGGTAAACAAAAAAATATCAATCACATCGTATACACAAGCGCATAACTTTTGGAAATCTTAACCTGCAAAAGAGATCATAATTTCATAACATGGGATAAATCATGGTAGTGAAATGTAATCACAATAATCATAACATAAAACATGAAACTTTGTGGCATACACACATAATCATAGAGAATCATTTCTTGTTAGTCAAGACTCATTTCCAAGACTATCGTAGTGGAAAAAGTCCCTTTCTGAACCGAGTCACCCTCGTTTCAGTCCTGTTTCACTGAACCGGTATAACCTACCGTTCCAGCCATGTCTATATCATGAGATATAAAATCTTTACCCAATGCATTGGAGGGAGATATAGGTCCCACCCATCTCATAATGATACAATTCTTATGTGTGCCACAAAATCATAAACCATACATCATAGCATAACCCATGTAATAAAAATGGGAATCTTAAGCATCGTGACATCATAAAACAATTCATATATGATAAATTAATTCATAAAAATATAATTCTATCACAACATAATCAAATAAATGTAATAATAGGGATAAAAACAGAACCCTTTATTATCTTAGATGGAAAATAATTTTGATAAAACACTTGAACTGCATTCTTGAAGAAAATATCCTTTCTGCTTCAAAAACAGTTTTCCTTTCTTAACATGTCGTACAATTATAAACTAAAAGAACATAATTACAAATAAACTTGAAAACTTATAAAGGATGCTTCTTTGAAATAATGTTTTAAAAATCCATTCATGTCGTATAAGTTAAAAAACATTCTTCTCGTACTTTTGTCGGAAAAGTCAAAAAGTACCTCGTACGAAAAACGTCAAAAGATTCCTTTCATATCATTTACTAAAAACTCACCAAAGGGTAAAATAGGTTTTAAACAATTGTAGGTGGATGGAAATAATATTACATATTGAGGGAACATGGATGTGGATGATAAAATACACCCCAGTAAATTTCAAAGTATAAACAATCTCGGATAAAAATGAGATTGTGATATTTTCCCTTACCTTAGGTCCGATTTTCTTCGTAAGTGTCCGAACCTCCTGTATAATGATTTAAATAATTTCATTGACTTATTACAGAATCATATTCATTGTTATGATATCATATATGGTTAACTTATGACTTTATATTACCCGTTCTTTTGTAAATTCCATGTTAAAGAGCGTTTTGGGTAGAATTGTTTCATTTGTCGTCCGTGTTTTGACTTGTAATTATTCATATGATTACTTAGATCATGATTACATAATTACAAAATATAAAACATGATTTATATATATATATATATATATTCAGAATATACATATATATAAATAATCAGTAAATGGAAAGAAATACACCATTCATGGAGACGGTAGTCCGTACGTACGCATGAACGCTGTTTTCGTTTCCTTATTGAATTGAATGGAATTAAGTAGATGAGATACATATAAATATAAATAAATCCAGTATCATTATTATGTAATATATTTCATTAGTACTTACTATATATAATTTATAATCATTCATGAATGGTTAATCATTGAGAATGAATCTCATCGCGTCGTGGAGACGGTAGTCCGTACGTACGCACGAGCGATGATATCGTTCCCTTGGTCGTGGAATTGTGTTGAAGTGTATTTATACTATTTCAGTATCAATATCACTTTATAATAATAATATATATTTACTCATTGCACCATTATACCCATCCAATTAAGGTGGTGGCGGAAAATAGATTACACCACGGCGTGGAGACGGTATTCCGTACGTACGCACGCGTGGTGATTTTGTTTTCCGTAGGATGGATAGATGGTGAAATAGGATTGTTTCATAGTTAACATATCAGTATATGAGTGATACTGATGTTATTAATTCATAATGAAACAACCTAAGAAGAATAAGTGGAAGAAGAAATAAAGGTGAAAGAATCGGTAACAGAAGTTACCTCTTCTTTGAAGCGCTTTTTTGAGACCTCCTCTTAGGGCACTAAAATTGGTCTTTGAGGAAGACCAGAACCTCTAGGATGTTTCTAGGGAAGTGGAGAAAAGAATTTGGCAGGGGTTGGCCGAACTTGAAGGCTCAAAGTTGTGTGAGGAAGAGAGGGAGGAGGTGCCCTTTTATAAGGGAGGAGAGGGGCACCTTTGGAATATCTAAAAATATTAATTTATTATAAAGTCAAGTTCGGTTTTAAATAGATCAGAATTGATTTATTTCGAGGCTAATGTGGGGATGGGTCGAAATACTCTCATCCAATAGGATTTAGACAAGTTTAGTTTATTATTTTACCCTTATCAATTAGATTTAACTCTAAGTTAAATAATTTAACTTTTACCGTGTCATTTTTTTTCTTACACTATATGGTTAATAAACTTACAATATCAAGCCAAAAGAACCCAAAGTTGTTTATTATTAATATATATAATCTTAGCTAAGTCATTTGGCCGAACCTTAGATGTTTAGGAATAAAATAACAATTAATAATATAATATTTGTTTTAAAAACTATTTTATGTCAATTTTGACACTATTTGGTATATGATTTTTATGAAAATCATAACAGAACGATAAGTTCGAACCAAGTTACTTAAATTAACAATAACATGTCCTATTAACCTATAAAATTAGTTTAAGTCATAAAAAGTCTCAAATAACATTTATTTGGGCATTTATAACATCAATAATGTCAATATTTCATTAATAAGACAATTACTGCATCATCAATGTGTCATAATAAATGATAATTATTTAATCCCTAAAAATTCTAAATAAATTTCTATAATGTAGATAATTGTATTAGCTTTCTGTATACTATTCATGTTCGAAGTTTCATTAAGTTTATCAGTAGATTAAAATTATTATACTTATAAGATTTAAGAAAGTGACATGTTGTCACATTCTTTGGTTTTAATAATAATTAAATTATTTTCATTGAAAAAATTTATTTAAATTAATCTAATCCGCCCCTTAGGTGATATGGGTTGAATTGTATTCATAAAATACAATTTTGACATTTTTTAGGGTAATTTTAAAATATTATATTTACCCTTAATTACCCGATTTACCTTTAACTATGGTAAATAAAATTTACCGTAGTTACTATTCATAATTCCCAAAAATAAAAAGTAGCCTATTAACATAATTTGGACCCAATGATTCCAAATATGGAATCCATTTTTTAAAATTCAATACACAGAAGTTGCAGAAATTAAATTAAAATTAATCCTATTGTTGAATAAAAACAGGTTTTTGTTTAAAACATTGCAAAAGATTGAATTGATTTAACCTACGAATTCAAGGTAAAATCAATGCTAATGACATACATTATATTAAATGGTAAAAATATATTCTATTTATACTTTAAAACCATTAAATATTATAATTTAACCACATAAGATATTACGATGAAAAAAGTTGTTTTTAATTAAAATATAGCGTGTTTTTACTATTCATTAAAATGTGAATGTTACCAGAATAATATGAAAAATTTATCCAAAGTAAATTTTTATTTCTTGATTCCAAAGAATTATTTTATTTTGTCAAATTGAACTTATAAACATGTCAAAAACTAGATTTAATGTGGGTGCTCCATCAAAAGGCGACAAAACTGCATTTTTTTAAAAAATACTTATTTTACCCGAAAAATTTATTTTGTTCTTATACCATGTTCTAGAAAATGTGTAAGATGAATAATAATGTTATAAAATTCAAAATTTAGTTAATAATATTCATAACGGCTAGTTCATGACAATATTATAATAATATATCATTGTTTATTAAAACCTGGTATTGCGTACAACACACACTATCGAGGAAGGTCGCGATTGCGTGTAATGCAAGCCAAGTTAGGGTTGCGTGTTGTGAAAGAATCCTTCGTTGTTTCGTATAACAAAATCCAACCGTATTTCATTTATACATTGAATATATATATATATATATACTCAATGTTGCGTAGAATAACTATTATCAAAATTGTGTGTAACACGGTCCAAGAATAGTGTTGCGTATACTGCAAGCTAATACGGTGTTGCGTATAGTGCAATGTAATCTTGGTGTAGAATACAACAAAATACATTAATGAAATTAAAAATAATATTTTTCATAAAATTTTGTGGTGTTACATTCTACCCCCCTTAAAATTAATTTCGCCCTCGAAATTCGTCGGGGTTATAAATGGTTTACTATTTGAAAGTTTCTTTAATAGAAACCCACATCATAAAAAGGAATACCTAAACCAATCTTTAAAAACGAAAGTATGAAACATAACAGTTACCCAAATAAACTAATCACTGGGTTTCCACATAGGTGAAAATATGGATATGGAAGAAAAATCTAACCATCATGTTCTGATGGAGAGTGGTAGAGAACATGGCTATGGAAAAACCAGCAATCACAAAGCCATAAATTTGTGACGATATAAGGTACCATCTGATTAATCATATATAAGAGCACTAGGACAACATTTTTGGTTTTCAAGATTGTTTCCCTAAAGTTGAAGAATTTGAATTAGAATAAATACTTACTTTATTTTGGTACAATCTCACTGTTATTCGTGCCTTGAACAATTTTCACTTCATCTCTTAAATAAATTAAGTTTAATTTGTTATTCGTGAAGTGTTAGCAGATCATGTGATAGAATGACGGGTCATTCCATCTGTCTCAAACAAAAGGTTAGCAAAAATTATATACATAAGTCGATCTATAGTGAGATTAATCATATATGGTTCCTAAAATGGACTTATACATCATATATCATACTGCTTAATATAATAAAACTAGTTTCTACTAAATAGGGACTTCCTGTAGGCCAGTGGTAGGCGATAAAGGCCAGTCGTACTTCGGTTGTGGGTTCGATTCCCACAGCCTTGTCCGACGCGATGGGCTGCTGCCCGTCCTGCAGGTTGTCCTTTTTCTAAAACTATATTACTATAACACCCCATCAATAATTTTGAAAAAAAAAACTTTTATCCTTAAACAATACTAACTTATGTCCAACATAGTCCATTCCAATCTTTAGGCTTATCCATAATACTGCAGTCCATTCTCATAATATAGTGAAAACGATTACTAGAGATTTAGTACCATCGTTGATCCCCATATATCATAAGATATGTCTTGTTGGTCACATTCCAAACATTCAAAGGCCTTAATCATGTATTATCTTGAATACCCATTAAACCTTAGTGAAAACATGAATGCAGTTAAAAGTTAACACTTTCCACATACCAAAATCCTCAAAATTCTATATACTCAAACCATGATATCACTTAGTCCTTATATCAATCATGAGATCATGAATACTATTATGCGCATATCATCTTATTTCCAAAAATATCTCAATCACATTGAATACCACATTATACCAATACATAGATATTCCAATACTCCATGATACAACATTATTTTGGAATCCCATTACATAAACACTTAATCATTCCACCACATTTTTGTCATATTCAACATCGCCAATAGTGATCGCATGTGACTTCCCTTTGTCCTTTGCCTTAAGCGGTTGCTCATGTCGATCATCACTAACCCTTGGATTAGGGGATTTATTAGCATAATGCCTCATTTCCTTGCACTTGAAGCATTGAAGTGTTGGTGGTGCATTCTCTACTGTGTTTGCTTTATTCACATCATTAGAAACCCTTTTTCCATTACTTCGACACTCAACTGCTCGATGACCTTCTTTTCTGCACTTAAAACATTTTCTAGTCCCTTTAAGACAATCGCCACCATGCTTCTTTCCACACTTTGTGCATAAGGAAACATTCATCTTCTTTTCACCATTATTATGAGATTTATCCTTGAACTCCATCTTTCGTTTCTTGTCAAAACCATGAGATGGATATGTAACACCAACTTCAATTTCTACCTTGATAGCACAACGCACAATTTCTTCATAGCTACTGAAGTCTCTTATAGTTAATGCCCTTCGAAGACTTGGTTTTAAGCCACTGAAAAATCTATCAACTTTAGTTTCAGGTTGGATGATAATGCCAGATGCATACCTTGCAAGTCTTGTAAAATTTGCTTCATATATACCAACAGATTCATCATCCTTCTGCTTCAGCTCAAGAAATTCCTTTTCCATCTTTGTTCGTAGAATACGAGGGAAGTACTTACTGAAAAACAAGTTCTTGAACTCGTCCCATTCCATGGACTCAATTTCATCTCTTAGACTTGTATTCTTGATAAGATTCCACCATTGATCAGCTTCACCTTCCAAACGATATACTACTAAGATGACTTTATCATGTTCAGAACATTGAAGAAGTGAAAATATCTTTTCAGTGGTACTGATCCATTGCTCAGCAACAAGTGGATCGGAAGTCCCACTGAAAGAAGGTGGACGTTGCCTCATGAAGGACTCAATAGAATATTGTTCCCTTCTCTGCTCATTTGGAAGTCCAGAATGATTCATAGCTTGTGTAAGTATAGAAATAAGATTTTTCACTCCATCTCCCATAACATTTGTTTTTTCAGGAGGACAATCATTACATTTCCCATTTCATTGATCAACACGGTTCCTTCGGGTTCCAGCCATCGTCTAAAACCCAAAAAGAATAGTGTGAGAGGAAAAAATCATGCTAGGGAAAACAACATTATAAAGGGGGAGTATCCTCAATATCTTACTTCTTATGTTAAATTCTATGATCGTTACCGTAGTTCTAGGACTGTATCTTATACGTATACTTATCCTTAGGGACATCCCTAGACATACCTTAGAAATATCTCTAAGGATCTCACTAACGTTATCACATCCTAGATTCCAAAGGTTGACTAAACCTTTCCTCTGATACCAACTGTAGAGACCCGAAGCATGACGTACGTGGACATTACATTACATTTTCAGAATACTTAGTACATAACAAAAACACACACATAAGGATCGTAATAGTTTAGTGTCTTTGGAAATTCGGAATATAATCTTCTAATCCTGGTGAAAGATCTTCAACATCTCCCATAAAGATCTTAATTTTTTTATACCTAAAACCATTCTTTATATCCTGGGGAAAAGAAAACATAAAAGGGTGACCTCAAATGCTAATTAAGGGTAAACAAAAAAAAATATCAATCACATCGTATACACAAGCACATTACTTTTGGAAATCATAACCTGCAAAACAGATCATAATTTCTTAACATGGGATAAATCATGGCAGTGAAATGTAATCACAATAATCATAACATAAAACATGAAAATTTGTGTCATACACACATAATCATAGAGAATCATTTCTTGTTATTCAAGACTCATTTCCAAGACTATCTTAGTGGACAAAGTCCCTTTCTGAACCGAGTCACCCTCGTTTCAGTCCTGTTTCACTGAACCGGTATAACCTACCGTTCCAGCCATGTCTATCTCATGAGATATAAAATCTTTACCCAATGCATTGGAGGGAGATATAGGTCCCACCCATCTCATAATGATACCATTATTATGTGTGCCACAAAATCATAAACCATACATCATAGCATAACCCATGTAATAAAAATGGGAATCTTAAGCATCGTGACATCATAAAACAATTCATATATGATAAAGGAATTCATAAAAATATAATTCCATCACAACATAATCAAATCAATGTAATAATAGGGATAAAAACAGAACCCTTTATTATCTTAGATGGAAAATAATTTTGATAAAACACTTGAACTGCATTCTTGAAGAAAATATCATTTCTGCTTCAAAAACACTTTTCCTTTCTTAACATGTTGTACAATTATAAACTAAAAGAATTTTATTAAAAATAAACTTGAAAACTTGTAAAGTAAGCTTCTTGGAAATAATTTTTTAAAAATCCATTCATGCCGTATAAGTTAAAAAAACATTCTTCTCGTACTTTTGTCGGAAAAGTCAAAAAGTACCTCGTACGAAAAACGTCAAAAGATTCCTTTCATATCTTTTACTAAAAACTCACAAAAGGGTAAAATAGGTTTTAAACAATTGTAGGTGGATGGAAATAATATTAAATATTTAGGGAACATGGATGTGGATGATAAAATACACCCCAATAAATTTCAAAGTATAAACAATCTCGGATGAAAATGAGATTGTGATATTTTCCCTTACCTTAGGTCTGATTTGCTTCGTAAGTGTCCGAAACTCCTGTATAATGATTTAAATAATGTCATTGACTTATTACAGAATCATATTCATTGTTATGATATCATATATGGTTCACTTATGACTTTATATTTCCCGTTCTTTTGTAAATTCCATGTTAAAGAGCGTTTTGGGTAAAATTGTTTCATTTGTCATCCGTGTTTTGACTCGTAATTATTCATATGATTGCTTAGATCATGATTACATAATTCCAGAATATAAAACATGATTTATATATATATATATTCAGAATATACATATATATAATAAATCAGTAAATGGAAAGAAATACACCGTTCATGGAGACGGTAGTCCGTACGTACGCATGAACGCTGTTTTCGTTTCCTTATTGAATTGAATGGAATTAAGTAGATGACATACATATAAATATAAATAAATCCAGTATCATTATTATGTAATATATTTCATTAGTACTTACTATATATACTTTATAATCATTCATGAATGGTTAATCATTGAGAATGAATCTCATCGCGTCGTGGAGACGGTAGTCCGTACGTACGCATGAGCGATGATATCGTTCCCTTGGTCGTGGAATTGTGTTTAAGTGTATGAATACTATTTCAGTATAAATATCAATTTATAATAATCATATATATTTACTCATTACACCATTATACCTATCCAATTAAGGTGGTGGCTGAAAATAGATTACACCACGGCGTGGAGACGGTATTCCGTACGTACGCACGCGGGGTGATTTCGTTTTCCGTAGGATGGATAGATGGTGAAATAGGATTGTTTCATACTTAACATATAAATATATGAGTGATACTAATGTTATTACTTCATAATGAAACAACCTAAGAAGAAGAAGTGGAAGAAGAAATAAAGGTGAAAGAATCGATAACAGAAATTACCTCTTCTTTGAAGCGCCTTTTTGAGACCTCCTCTTAGGGCACTAAAATTGGTCTTTGAGGAAGACCAGAACCTCTAGGATGTTTCTAGGGAAGTGGATAAGATAATTTGGAAGGGGTTGGCCGAGCTTGAAGGCTCAAAGTTGTGTGAGGAAGAGAGGGAGGACGTGCCCTTTTATAAGGGAGGAGAGGGGCACCTTTTGAATAACTAAAAATATTATTTTATTATAAATTCATGTTCGGTTTTAAATAGATCCAAATTGATTTATTTAGAGGCTAAGGTGGGGATGGGTCGAAATACTCTCATCCAATAGTATTTAAACAAGTTTAGGTTATTATTTTACCCTTATAAATTAGATTTAACTCTAAGTTAAATAATTTAACTTTTACCGTGTCATTTTGTTTTCTTACACTATATGGTTAATAAACTTACTATATCAAGCCAAAAGAACCCCAATTTGTTTATTATTAATATATATAATCTTATCTAAGTCATTTTTCCGAACCTTAGATTTTTAGGAATAAAATAACAATTAATAATATAATATTTGTTTTAAAAACTATTTTATGTCAATTTTGACACTATATGGTATATGATTTTTATGAAATTCATAACAGAATGATAAGTTCAAAACAAGTTACTTAAATTAACAATAACATGTCATAGTAACCTATAAAATTATTGTACATCATAAAAAGTCTCAAATTACATTTATTTGGGCATTTATAATATCAATTGTGTCAATATTTCATTAATAAGACAATTACTGCATCATCTATGTGTCATAATAAATGATAATTATTTAATCCCTAAAAATTCTAAATAAATTCCTATGATGTAGATAATTTTATTATATTTCTGGAGACTATTCATGTTCAAAGTTTCATGAAGTTTATCACTATATTAAAATTATTATACTTATACGATTTAAGAAAGTAACCTATTGTCACATTCTTTGGTTATAATAATAATTAAATTATTTTCATTGAAAAAATTTAATTAAATGAATCTAATCCTCCCCTTAGGTGATATGGGTTGACGTTTAGTCATCCAATGGGATTTTTACATTTGTTAGGGTAATTTTAAAATATTATATTTACCCTTATTTAACAGATTTACCTTTAACTATGGTAAATAAAATTTTCCGTAGTTACTATTCATAATTCCCAAAAATAAAAAGTAGCCTATTAACATAATTTGGACCCACGGATTCCAAATATGGAATCCATTTTCTAAAATTCAATACACAGAAGTTGCAGAAATTAAATTAAAATTAATCTCATTGTCGAATAAAAACGGGTTTTTGTTTAAAACATTGCAAAAGATTGAATTGATTTAACCTACGAATTCAAGGTAAAATCAATGCTAATGACATACATTATATTAAATTGTAAAAATATATTCTATTTATACTTTAAAATCATTAAATATTATAATTTAACCACATAAGATATTACGATGAAAAAAGTTGTTTTTAATTAAAATATAGCGTGTTTTTACTATTCATTAAAATGTGAAAGTTACCAGAATAATATGAAAAATTTATCCAAAGTAAATTTTTATTTCTTGATTCCAAAGAAGTATTTTATTTTGTCAAATTGAACTTATAAACATGTCAAAAACTAGATTTAATGTGGGTGCGCCATCAAAAGGCGACAAAACTACATTTTTTGAAAAAATACTTATTTTACCCGAAAAATTTATTTTGTTCTTATACCATGTTCTAGAAAATGTGTAAGATGAATAATAATGTTATAAAATTCAAAATTTAGTTAATACTATTCATAACGGCTAGTTCATGACAATATTATAATAATATATCATTGTTTATTAAAACCCGGTATTGCGTACAACACACGCTATCGAGGAAGGCCGCGATTGCGTGTAATGCAAGCCAACTCAGGGTTGCGTGTTGTGAAAGAATCCTTTGTTGTTTCGTATAAAAAAATCCAACCATATTTCATTTATACATTGAATATATATATATATATAAACTTAATGTTTCGTAGAATAACTATTATCAAAATTGTGTGTAACACGGTCCAAGAATAGTGTTGCGTATACTGCAAGCTAATATGGTGTTGCGTATAGCGCAAGGTAATCTTGGTGTAGAATACAACACAAGACATTAATGAAATTAAAAAGAATATTTTTCATAAAATTTCGGGGTGTTACAACTTCATTTGGGGAAGAATGTTCCCATAGTATGTTTTGGGAGGCTTCAATTCATTAATTTCATGACTATATTCTCTATTATGGGTGTGGGTATGAAAGGAATTAAAAATATATGTTTTCACTAGAATTGTTATATAATTTTATGAGTTTTTGTGTATGTATTGATAACCTATTATGATTGGGGATCATTCTATGAGTAATGAGGTGGAGTCTCGGGGATATAGTGGTGGTCGATGTCAGTAATGGTAGTATGTATTGTTCTATATACAATGTTTTGGTTATAACACTAAAGAGATAGGTATGGTTTTAATGTGTCTCTTCTTCATCAACATATATTATATCTTGATTAATTTTAATATCTATCTAGATGGGTATTATTTGATCAATTTCTAACTGTATGATTATATTTAACTATATCAATGACATGTGCATATTTGTTGTAGGGGCTTCAGAAATTCCCCCGAGTACCTAGAATTTATAAAGTGATAGATGACTTGGGATGGTTCTTGCTGATCATAGATGATGATGAAATACTTGAGAATACATAAAATAAACTTTTTCATGAAAGTTACACTTGTTTGAGAATATTTATGTAATATTCTTGGAAATGAAAAGAGAATATCATTAATTAATGGATGGTTATTTACATAATATATTCCTTTTATTCTTGTATTTTTTTCAACATGTACTATATTGTGGTTGTAATCATATGTCTTGTGAAATGATATTTGATGATGAGTCTAAAGTTATGAATTTTACCTTAGTGTTGTTTTGTGTGATATATTATATATTTTCTTTTTTTATATGCTTCGCCACCCATGTTAGAAGAGAAAAAAACTTCCAAAAGTCTATGGCGAATATTCCTCAATATTCAGGATGTTGATGGAATGGATAGTTGAATTATAAAAATTCTCTAATATCCCTTTGGTTGTAGATTAGTTTTATGTGTATCCTGGTCTATAATGGATTATATTATATAGTGTGTTTTTACATGGGCTATGATGGATCATGGTTCTATTATACATTTATTTGTTGATAGTAATGGATTAAGGTATAACAAAGACATGAATCCATTCCTGGTGGCTATAAATTCTCAATAGTGTATATGCATGGGATATGATTTATTGAGGTATAAATCATTTACATAGGTATTAGTGGATTTTAGATATACACTATGTTACTATTGGGGATGGTTATCATGTGGTTTCAAGATGCACAAGATATAAAAAAATTCATGAGATTTCAAAAGATGGAAGATGAATTGTGGAAGGGATAAGCACGTGGTGTGAGACTTTTGGGAATGAGAGAGACAAACTAAAGGGGAATTGGATGTGGGGTACCTTTATATAAATATATATATATGATTTTGATATATAATATTTTACATATATGTTACTTGGTGAGAGATCTATGGTGGGGATGGGAAATAGTTAAGCACATTTAGTTGATTAGTTAGTTTCAATCTTTTATTCACAATGCTTTTGTGTACATTATTCAAATATCTAAAAAGATTTTTTAGGGAGTATTATTCTAATTATACATGTCAAAATCAACCTATATATATAAATAGTTTTCCAAGTCCATATGAGCAAATTGGTGATCGAGCTGGCTGTTACTATCTTGAGGATTTGTTTAGGAGATGTTGGAGCTTCGTGGATTCTTCCAATGATTTGATTTTTTTACTTTTAGTTTTTTCATTTCAATTATGGAATTACCTATATTGGGATTTATATTATATTTATTCATTCTTTTGGTAGGTGTTTTCTCAACTTAACTCTTATTCCATAACATTTATTTTAAGGGTAATGCCTACCATGTGTTTGGTTAATATACCTTTATTTATATTCAATAAACTATATACTATTAGAGGAAGGCTTCAAGGGTCCTTATCTCCCTTTCATCACTGTCATCCCATGAGGGGTCCATTTTGAGGGAACGGGTCATGACATGGTGATATCAAAGATTATAGTAGTGAGATATGATAGAGTTTCAAGTAAACCATCATTGAGGATGCCTCAGTTAGTAGGGAAACAAAATCAATTGTTATTATTTCATGTTGTAAATAAAGAGAACCTACTAATAAATTAAATTTTTGGACCCCCTATAATTGTATGTGAGGACCTTCAAGTTTACTAAACATGATTTGTGATGTGATGCCACTTTTGGGGACGAGACTTATGTAAAGATCACGCCTAATGTTTCTTTTTGTATGTGTTTATATTTTATAAAAATTGTGGAAATTAGTTAAAATAAATTAAAATAATTAACCATGTAATGTTCTCAGTTCTTTGTTTAGATGTTCCCTGAACATTTGTATTTTACATATACAACCACAGGTTGATTTCTTCATCAACTTCATGCATAATTTTTATGACAATAATTTATGGTAGATCATCATATAATATAGTTTGATAATTATGAAAATTAGTGGAGGAAAATATTGTCTTTTTTTGAAAAATGTTTTACAAAATTATTGGGGCTTCATTTCAGATCAAGAATATAACGATTGGTTGGTGGTGACCGAGATATCCTTTAGTTCAATTCATACTTAGATGGATAACTTGGTTTCACTAGTTATGATGAATTTCTATGGTTCATCTATATAGTGGTATATTTTTATTCTATAAGGAGAACAAATAATTGGTTTTTGAGTGGGAGAAGTCCTATAAATAATTAGATTCTAGGTTTCTTTCCTTAACTACTAAGGACACATATCGATGTGAGATTATTACCCTCTCACAGGGGAGTTTTAGTATGAAATATTTTTGTATCTGATATAATAACATACTATGTTATACTTATGACTTAAAGCCAGATGATAATGCTAGACTGAGGCATTTTTATGTGGCTTTTCATTTACAGATCTAGCATCAGGTCCACCAATTTATATAGAATTCATATCATGAGATTTTAGAAAACCAATACCTCTTTTAAAAGAAATTGTAGGTATACAAATATACATGGGATATGAATTTATTTGATTTTTTATAGAAGAGTGTTGTAACTGATTCTCAATTTCCTAGTCAAAAGAATAAGTTTCAGTCTGCAATGAGTAGGTTCCAGTCTTTTTAAACTCAATTTGTTGAGGATATCCATTCTCAAACCCCTATATGCATTTCTAGCATGGTTTTACTTTCTTATGAAGGTGGTTTCCATCATAATTTTGATATTATATCCTTCCTCGACAACAAAATTACCTCTGGTGGATTATTTTAGGCTCATCCATTGTAATAATATTAGATGAGGCAACAATCACAATAGGGTTCTCTAGTTTATGATCAACATAGAGAATATGGGTGAGTAGATGGTATCACTATGATATCCCTATTCATCAAGTACATTGAGTGGAGTGTGGTCATAGAGGTGATCTCTATCATGGAAAGAGAGACTGTGGAGCTAGTCTTGGTTAGATTCATACCATATCTTTTTCAATTTCATGTTATCCAGAAAATGTATGAGGTTTTATCTTCTAATTTTCTACTAGGGTTTATTCCAAGATCGATTCAAGTTCCAATAACACTTTGTTTCACTATCTCCAATCCATGAATTTGGAATTGAGGTGAAGAGACATGTAGTACCCCTCACATTGACTATTCAAATTATATGTTGACCAAGCATGTATGATGTGTGTTGAGACTATGAGTTCATACTGGGGAATCACTACACTTGGGGAAATGCCCAAGGAGTATGGTTATATCTATATGACACCATCCTCTATATGGGTTAGATGTATTGGGTATAGGATATTTTGTACTGATTTATGGGGTTTTCATGTTCTATAAAATTTATAGAGATAGGTAATTAGTTTTTGGGGAGTGAAATCCTCATATGGGTAGGAGCTGTGTCAATTAACTATTATATTTAGTGGTTGGGTGGATGTTAATTTTTGTTGAGGATCGGATAGACATGTTTCTTAGGGTTTTTTAATAGTACCCTAATGTATTCCCTAATAGATTATGATACTACACCCTCGGTGAGAGATCATGTTCAGGATGGAGAATCATCCAGGTGTTTCCTTGATATTGATGTCTCTATATTTGATGGACCCTAATGAGTTGATAGATCTATAGATTACGATTTATTATCTTCTATAGAGATGATTCATTCGTTCTACTATGTTACTTCATAGATATATAATTTTTTTCTAATGAATACTAATATCATTCTATGGTGGAGTATCAATTATCATTGTTTTGATCGTGATATTGTGAAGAAATATTGTTATCTCACATGTATTGGTGAATTATTTAATTAGTTTAAGGGAGATAGATATCTCTCAAATATTTATTTACGGTATAGATATCATCAAATTCTAGTGATTATTTAGTATTTCTCTAAGACTACTTTTTTGTGACATTATTTGTATTACGAGTAAATTTTAAAGTCATTATGATTTATAAATACTCCATCCATCTTCATGTGAAAAATTAATTTAGTATTTTATGTTTTTATGGACTAGTTCTTAGAGGCCTTTATCAATGAAATCCTTTGATATTTGTAATCTTAGAATGAGCATACATCTATGAGACATATTAGGAGTTATTCAACTTCATCTACTATATTTGATGTTTTCAAAGTGTGAGTTTTAGGCCTATGATATCAATTTCATGGAGTGTTTCATATCTCATTGTGGTGTATCCATATATCCATCGACTATTGAGGAGGTATTTCAATAGGTAGACCCAATAATACTATTTAGGTATGGAGTTTTATTGGTCTCTATATCTATTATAAGTGTTTCATAACTGAATTTCCCCAGATTATGACCCTAGTGATAGTTTCTAACAGAAAAAATCATGAATTTTTTTGGAAATCCAATATCGAGCTTCAATTAATTATTTGAAGGAGACTCCAGATAGTACTCTGGTTCATTGTCTTCTAGAAGATGTTATTATATTAAATTATTATAACAATGATTCATGTCTTAGAATAATTTATGTATACATTAAGTAAAGGGAGTTAATCTATTGTATGTATTGATATTTATCGACTCATGAATGAAAGTATTCCACCCACGATCAAGAGGCATTTTTTGTTTTGTTTTCCTCGATATTGGAGAAAAAATATATTGTTGTTGATTGTTTCATAGTCATCACAAATAACAAGAGTATAAATATGTATTATCTTAGTAAGTCATGAATTTAAACCAACTAAAATGGATTGAAAGTTTATTGGAATTTGAATTAGATACTACCTCTACAACTACTAAAGGAAATTCTATAGTGGATTCCATGAGCAGGATGTCATGTGGTGTTAGCATACATGAGTCTGGGGACTCATTGTGATTGACAGAAGAATTAGACATAATGCAACAAGACATATGAGTAGTTGACAATAATGGATGTCTTTATTTTATAATATCACAAAAAAATTGTATATGAATTGGAGTAGTATGATATGGAATATTATAAGGGATATGTTTCTTATGATCATGTTTTTTATGGTATCTATTCTGAGGGATGGTCCCATGAAGTTTAAAATCAGGTTTTTTTTAATGAAAAATTTTATTTCCTTCGGAAATGAATGTTTTGGTACATTTTGAGCTCTATATTTATATCTTTATGGTATATCCTATTGTGGTAAATTTTTATAATTCTCTAAGAGGACAATTTTTTGGTTTGGTATGAAGCAGTCGGTTTTAGAGCATTTTTATTTTTTGGTTTATTTGAGGGTCAAAGCTAAGCATCATGTACTGAGTTCTTAAATTTATCTGCTTAATTCTCCCCAGATGGTATGAGAATCCATGTTGAGGGGCTTCATCTCAATTTTACTAAGATCTCAAGGGATTTTTAATGTTTTATGTGATATCATGGACCATTCAATGATGTTTTCTAATGTTATCAAAATTAAGGAGTCAATATCATAGGAGTTTTTATCAAGGCTGTATAGGGAGCATGAGGTGAAGCTTCATGAGGTTATGAAGATGATCAAATTTGATAATGATCCATGGTACACCACCATGGTTCAATGCGGGCAATGTCATTCTTTTTCTACACTTTTATTCCATACCATCTCTCTTCATTTAAAGATGGAAAATTATATAGGCTTTACTATCTATACTTTAAAGCATATGTTGCACATATACATTATAGTTTTGTAGTTTTGTAACCTACCATTTGTTTTTATTCTTAAAATAAAACTTTTCATTTTACTAGGGGTATGGCACCATTCGAAACTTCAGATGGACAACCTTTCTAGTCTCCATTGTGTTGTACCGTTGTAGAAGATTCATCTATTCTTAATATCAAATTGTTTCAAAACATGATAGATAAGGAGAAAGTGATCCACTAAAGAATTTAGTCATTTATTTATTGTTATAAGTCTTCTTATGATAATATGAGGAGGGCACTAGAGTGAGTCATCAGATAAGATGTTTTCATTGAGGCATCTTCTCACCATGGGTAGTGTAGGATTGATCATGGGATTACACATTCTCCCTAGTTTTTAGGGCCTCTCAAGGTGTTGTATCACACTGGAGCTGTGGATTGTTGGTTAGAACTAACCCCATCTAAAATTGGTTTTCATTATTCTTACTTGTATCAGAGATTCAATGATACCTTCATGATGATTCACTTATCATCGATTGGGGATAGATGTTCATTCATGACTTTTAGACGTTTAGGTAATATCCTATTGAGATTCGATATTTCTCCTAAGAATGTTGTTAATGAGCCTACCATTCCATTGGCTAATGTCTTGTGATATCATTGTGACTTTAATGAGTGAACTTTATAGCAAGAGTTGTATATGTGCTCCCATTTTCCCATGTTGATCATTGGTTTCTCTTCATTTTTGAGATTCATTGTTTATTTCTCTTATATTAAGGTTATGTGTTCGACCTTAATCTCTTTTATAAGATCATTTATCTTTTTCAATTTGATTATTTTTTATGGTCTTTCCCTTGTTTGAGAGTTATCTCTTTATGGAGTGTATTTTTAGGATGGTAGAATATGTTTCATGGTAATGAACTCTGTTACCCTAGTGAGATGACTATGTTATTTTCATTTTGAGACCTTGAAAGGTATCCCACAAGTTGTTTTTTTGGACCCCACATTTCTATTTTTCCATGTTTTTTTTAAATCTCAAGGATGAGAATTGTTTGAGTGGTTTTTTTTGTAAGTTCCCATATTTCTAAAACCCTTCCCTTGTGATTTCTCAAATAATACAGGTGTTAAGATGGTTCTCATAACCTTTTACTTCGATAATTTACATGTTTGTTGATATGTTAAGTCCTTTTATCTTTTTTATCATCGCTTTTCCATTAAGTTGATATATACAGTCGATCGGCACAATCGATGGTTTGATCATGTAGTTTACCAATGTAGTGTGATTTATCCTCATGATCACTTCTATTGTTCATATGATCAGTCCTTATTTCATGTGGTCACTTTTCGAACCTTGTCATCTATTTTTTTGTGCAGTTTGTTTTTTAACTATGAGATATCCTATTTTTCAATGTGGTTTCTTCTTTTGTCCATACATTTGATCCTTCCTTAACCATGGGGTAGGTCCTTTGTGTGTTTTATTGTTGATGAGGTTGATCTATATGGTCAATCACTATGGTCTATGGATTACTCATGAGGTTGATCCATGTAGTGTAGTCAGTCCTCATGCTTGCTTGTCTGTTCATGTATTAAGTTGTCTGTATCGGGTATTCGATCCACATGGTCATTTATAATGGTCAGTCTTCACAACCATTCATCCTTATAAGGAAAAAATCATAGTTTGTCCAAGAATTACATAAAACCCCTAGTAGTGATACATAAGTAAATAATAGTGCAAAGGGGGAGATTTAAACCTCAATTGAATGAAAATTCATTATATTATTTATTTAATTGATATTAGGGTCTTTAAACGAGCCATAAAATATAAATTATATCAAAAATGAATTAATTTTTAATTATATATGAAATTTTAATGGGTTATTGGAAAGAACTTAGAAAATCATATCTACTATTCAAAAATTAGATTTATTTCCCTAGGTATGATGTAATTTTTTTCTATAAATTTTTCAAATTCAAAAATTATTGAATTTGGAGTCATTAAAACCTTGTATAATCACAAGTTCTTCGTCCTGTGAGTGTCCATCACACACAAAACCCCCTCTCTCCTATGTTCTTTGTGCAGGATAATCATGATGATCTCATGAGTTATTGGGAAATATTATTATATTTTTTGAAGGGTATAATTCAATCATCATTTTGTTTATATGGGTAAATTAATATTATTAAATTTATGGAATACGGTAATCTAGATATACTTTGGTGAATAGTTAGTGAATAAATTTATGAAATTTACAAAGATAAAGGAGATGATATTGAATGATTCTATTAAAAATTATACATATAAGTATCACATGATGTTGATTAAATTATTTTTTGAAATAAATTATAGGTTCTAGGATGATGTTATTATTTGTAAAATTATCATCAGAAGTGGATAAAATTATTCAGATGTAGTATAATTTATATTTATGTAGAGTACAAAAATATTAATGAATATTGAGATTCCACATTTTCTAGTGTTATTAATTTATTAAGAGTAGTTTTTAAAAAATTATAGATATTAAACAAATTAAATAATAGATTTATCACATGTCATAGATAATTAATATTTTGTAATATGGATATTTCTTAATATTTATTAGAAAGTGTGTCATCTTTTTGGAAGTTTCATGATTATTTTATCATTGTTTAATTGGTAGAAATGCAAAAACTATATAAATCATGTAATTTGATGTGAGAATTGTAATAGTAATGATAAATTTGTTGCTATTATTTGTGAAAATTTATTGAATAAGGAAGAATTTCTTAATGCCTATTATTTTTTAATTACTGTTTATTATTATATGCTCCTGGTAGGATACATCATGCAAAAAACCTATACATAATAATTCAATTAATTAAATATTGGAATGGAAAAGTTTTTATTGAAAAATAAATCATTTGGGGATGACAATTATCAATATTGGTTGTTAGTGGCTTGACAGCCTTGATTCCATGGACATAACTTTCTATTTTTTTATAAGATAAATATAATAAATCTTTTTTTTTTCAGGATTATAATTTGAACCCTTTGTGAAAAAATATGTTTTCGTTGATAACTTGTTATAATTTGGGGTCATTTAATGATTAATGGGATGGGGGCCCAAGGATATAGTGTTGGTTGATGTCAATGATATAGTTAAAAATTATACTATGTTTGATATTGTGGGAATGGAAATGAGGTGGTTATGATGAGTCTATAGTTTTGGATTATTGTTGACATATATAATTTCATGATTCATTTAACTGGATTGATAAACGGATACTATCCAATCAATTTGATACTTCTTGATGCATTTTCAATCTATGAAAATTATGTGCATCTTTATTGTGGTATAATAGGATGAGCCTCAAAGTAGCCAAAATTTATGAAATGATAACTTAATTAGTAAATGAATAGGGATGGTTCTTGGTAATCCATGATAATGATGAAATAATTTTGAATATAAGAAAGAAATATTATAGAGCCATTGGAACTAGATTTAAAATTTTAAAGTAATAGTCATTGAAATAAAAACATAATAATATCAATTAATGGACGAATAAATAAACAATATAATAATTTTATCATGCATTCTTGTTGATATCTATTCCTTCACATTCTTTACTGAGTGTCTTGTGTAATAATTTTTTTAGATGATTCGAATGATATATAGTTTCTCTTAGTTTGGTTATGTAATATATGTTATATATTTTCATATTTCATATGATATACACCCATATTGGTTGGTAAACTGATGCCTAACTATTTATTGGTGGTTTTTCATCAATATCCAATATGAGGATGGAATGGATGACTGACTTCTCCCTCTCCCCCAACTCTCCCTTTGGATTAAATATGTATGCAGGTGAATCTCAGTATATAAAATCATATGGTATAGGGTGTGTTCTTAATTATGTTGAAATAGATTAGGATATTTCACATTTATGTATCCAGTCATGGTGGATATGCATTCCCAAAGGTTTACATGCATGGTATATGATGACTTGAGTTACAACTCATTTAAATGGTTTATATTGGATTTTGGAAATAGACATTATTACTATTGAGGATAATATTAATGATGTGTTAGACTGCACATGATGTAGAATGGTTTGGATGTGATTCCATGTGATATAGCACGAATTATGGAATGGATAATCACGGGACATGAGTTGTTGGGGGCATGATAGTGAAAATCTAGTGGTGAAGTAGAAGGTGTGTATCTTCATTTGAAAATATTATTTTAATATAGATTTTTTTACTTATATGCATTACATGGTGAGTGATTCATTGTGAGGATGGGAAAATATTTTTACCTATCTGGGTGATGAGTTAATATCATTAGTTTATTCGCTATGATTGTCACGAATTGAATCTGGTCACTACCCAAACCAACACCAAACCTAGCCCGTGACATGACTTTAAGGGCGTTCCCTATCCCCATGGGCTGGCACAAGTGCTCGGGTATCATTTATTTTTTTTTGGGAAAGATTTACCCGAATATAAAGGCATAAAACATTAAAAACAATCAATAAACTGAATCTGAAAAATGTAAACCAAATGATGTTTACACAAAAACCAGAACTGAATACATATGTTTAGAGACACTAAATGTGGTCTAAAAACAAATAATGACAACATAAATACATCCCCATGGACTCCACATGACAAGGGGGTCATCCCCTGCAATCCTTCTCCGCAACTCCGCCCCAACGATGGGGACTAACACCCTGAACCGCCATCACCCTTAGCCTTCCCATTACCCGAGTCAAGCATAAACAGGTCTACTTACACCCAAGGGGTGTAAGTAGGGTGTGAGCCTAAGCCCAATAGGATACCACCAGATGATTCCAAAGATCATTCAATACAATGTGAACAAAACAAGCTATTTTAATACACAACGTGAAACAGTGTTAAAATTCAAAGAAATGAAACTTTGAAATGAAAAAAGTTTTCAATCCGAGAATTTCAAAATGTTATCAAATTAAATAGACATGTCATATACTGTAATTTAATTACAAAAACACCCCATAACAAGGTTAAATACCACAAATCCAATGAGCATCAAAATCGGGAACACCCTTAAGCACTAGGTTGTCTGGGGCCTAATGTACCTCGTACCTCAGTGTAGAGTAACCATAGAAAAATCTGTTCTCATGCATGAACCACTAGTAGGGAACATACCCATAACCTAGTGGTCCCCAATAATCATCTAAATAGTTTAGTTAGAGTTGTGGTTATCCAAATGCTAAGTGGAACATGGACAAAACCCATCTGATCCACTAACCGTACTAGTACAAATCCACCCCACCTAGGTACCCGGGCTTCCCCTTTTGTGCTCAAACAATTTCAGCAAAAAAACACATACTTTTTCATATAAAATATCACTATTGGTCACAAACAAATAGTACAGTAGCTATACACATTTTATACCATTTAAAACACACAATAAAATAATTTTATTTTCAATAAAACAACCTCTCAAAACAGCACATTGTTTTGCACCCAATGATCATAAAGATATTCAATTTTCACACTATTTGAACACTTTTAAGTCATTAAAACAAAATTTCAGTTCAATAACATTTAATGAAACCAACAATTCAGTTATGGGGCAGCCCAATGTGAACCAATAAGTTATATCTTTTAAAAACCACCATTTGCACACAAACATGGCACTTAAAGCCCATTTGCATCCCAAACACCATTTAAACAAATATTCACAGCAACAAAAAAAATAATAACCATCAAAAACATGATTTTTAGTCCTAATATAGTTCAATAAAATAAACTAAGTAATTATAGGTCAGCCCAAAATGAACCAATAAAATATTTGAATGAAAAACCCCCAATTTCACCAAAAATTGGAACTTAAAATTCATTTGCATTATAAATGAAACTAAAACCAATTTTTACAGAAACATTAAAGTGAAATAAACATTAAGGTACCATGAACACTGAAAGATAATTCACAAATATTACTCACACAAATGAATCACCTATAAAATTAACAAAAACCCTTGAATCTCCATGTGAAAATCAAATCACACCCCCGCCGCACCAAGAGAGACCTAGATCAAACCTAAAACCACAAAATTTGGCCAATAAAGCCCAATGATAAAACATAGGTTCGAAAACCTAGTTTCTGGAAATTATGAAACTCAATTATAACCAAATAAATCCTTGGAACAATGAATGAACCCTAAAGTAGTTTGGAAGAGGAAATAAAAGGGCTCATTTACTTGAAGTACCTTGAAGTAATCACTCCAAAACACCAGTAGATGAAATTTAAAAGATCCAAAATTTAGGGTTTGTTCGAAGAAGATATATTAGGTCAATTAGGAACTTAAATGGAGGAAAAATATTTATAATTGAGATAGTTATGAAAGAAATACTTTACCTCTTCAAATCTGCGTGATTTGAGGAAGCCTATGGAGATCGACACCAAATTGCAATTATCCAGAGCTCAAAAGAGGGTGGAGAGAGCTCATACGCGCTTCTAGGTTAATTGGTCTTGGTTATACTTGAAATCACCGAAAAATCCCAAAAATTGAATTATTTATAACAAAATCAAAAAAACTTTTAAAAGAGGAATTGGGCTTTCGGGCAGGACCAACCCCTTAGATAAAAACCCAAATAAACCCTAGTTATGGATTTCTAAAAGTTCCAAATTACCTTGGTGGTTTTAATAGGTTACAAGAGGTCAAGTAATAATTTGAATGGATGAAAAATTTTAAAAAATGAAAAAGTTATAAAAGATACAAAAAAAATTTAATCTGAAATTGGGCGCACAGTTTGTCCCAATTCATGAATACTCATCTATTTCTCCCTAAAATCTAGGGAAACCCCCAAAACAAAGCAAGGATGTAAATTAAATGAAAAATAACTTTAAAATATGTCTTGTATGTTACAATTATCATCACCATAAATCATTCCACCCCCGGAATGCCACAATAAGACCAGATGCAAAAGCAAAGCTCAAACGATAGTCCAAGACAAACTTCCTTGCCACGTTTTCACCCACTTCAAAAAGGACGAACATCTCCAGTTGATCAAAAAAAGGAAGATAATACACTCACCAACCAAAAATAACCCCACTTAATTAATATTATGAAACGCATTCAAAACACATCCCAAAACAAAACACCACAAACACTACAAGATGACGCTCAAGAAATCCACTTGAAACGATCAACGAACCCGAATAACGCTACCACAAAATTACTTAAACAAAACCATTGGGTGTTCTCCAACCCCAAATTTACCCAATTAAAAAATTTGTGGATAGATATACTTGAAAAATACTACCTTCTACCTAGAATACACCAAAGAGATAACTGAGTCACTTGTACGGGGTGACCCAATCTAGACATCCCACCACTAGGGACAACTCAATTTCTAAGACAGAAGAAGGATAACAATTGGGGAAGGAACGAATGATCTCCCAATCATAAGGGTTAAACTAACACTATTCCTTTTCCAAGAGAGAATACATTATACCCATGATGGGTCTCCCCACCATAATAACGAACACAACTTTCTTTAATACAAAATCAAGGCACTAACAGGGGGCCTCGAACAGACTTCCTAGCATTAGGGGTAGATTAATATCAGAATTCTTACAATGAAACTTACATGAGTACCTTTGTGGGTGCACCCCAAACAAAACCCAACCATCTTAACTAAATAGTATGGGATGGAAAAAAAATAGAATTTTAAGGAGCTAGCATGGTCGCACGGTTGGTCCACAAGGTTTGGGAAACCGTGAGTTAACTATGGGAATCATTCTGTCCAAAGAGGAAACTTTACACAGTTTCCTTGGACAAGGATCAGGGACGTGTGGAGACCATGCAGTAGCTACTGTCTCCTATCACACGGTCCCCTGGGTTGGCACACAGTTACTTCTAACAACACACAAAATAGGCACTTCAACCTGCTTAACCCAAATTTTAAACTTTTCTCCAAAAACACAAGGGGACCCAAAGGGAAAAAATCAACTCAGGGTATGACATGGAAAGAAGGTACTCGCACATCTTTCCACCAAATGTGATAAATTGGAACAAGACGATGACACCAGAGGTTTAGACTATTCTTATCTTTTATATTGAGGATATGACCTTGACCAAAATTGTGAATGACTCTAGGATTTCCCCTAACTACGTGCCAACTTCACTCTGGGGCCTATGGCTGGAGATCAATGGATTGAAGCATATTCGGCCTCACAATTAGGATTTGGAAACCCCTAAACTGAACATCTTCTTCCAGTAACAAAAACAATTATACTGTAATCTCATATTGTCTCATTGAGACATGACACACTTCAAACCCGCTTTTTCCCAACCCATCATTTTACCACATAGGATTTAGAATTTCATATAGGGAGACACACATCCAACAAAAAAAGTGACTCTCATAAGATTTCACAATATTCACCCTTATAGTCAAATGAACACATGACATCGCAAGGCATCACCGAACATGACCATTATGGATAAAAGAAAACACAAGGAGAGGGACCTTGTACTGATTCCCAAACAGCACATGATTCCAGCATTTTTCCATAATAGCCACTCTTGGCCAGATCTTGCACACTGGTGACCTAACAAGAACTTTATCTTCATTGAGACTGATGAAAGACCCAGAGGCCCTTTAAGACACCATTCTACATTGACATCCCTGAACTTCATTGACCTTCGACAACTTTAGAAACATAAGAAACTAAGGTCTATTTCAAACTCCCACAAACACTCTCCCACTATAGGGGAATCCACATAATTGAAAAAGAATAGGGACAAACTCAATCTCTAAACATCAAGAATAAATTCCTTATGTTGATCAACTGGAGGATCATCCAACGGTGAATCACCATAGGCCAAACATGAATCATACATTAACACTCTATGGGGGAGTACCCTAGCCAACTTGAAAACCCAAGGACCCTACCGATCTGGTCATTTGGTCACAATAGACCAAAACCCTGAACTGAACACATGATGGGAGCCACCACATTGGCCTCCCAAACATTTCCTCAAAAGAGACCACTGCCCAACACTTCATTCCAACTCATCACTAAAACACCAACCCAAAACATTGTTCAGACAAGAGGGGTTATTGAACTCTAAACATCCCACAATAATAATCCCAAAAACACATAATCCATACCTCCCAACCATATATTATCAAAACATGACACTTTCCTTCAAAAATATTATTTAAAAAAAACAGTGTTGGTCTGTTGCACTTTTACCGATGGTATCTCATGAGCCTCACACATGCATGTTTACATGCCACATTGGGAACTCACTTCATATCCATCCATATTCCCAAATAAACCTATTCATGTGGTCATCCTTGAGAACACCAAATACCAAAAATCTAACCTTTCCTCTTTTTAAAATAAAACTTTTAACCACTTTTTTCTTTTCTCAAAAACCCTAACCATAATATCAAAACCCAATTTTTCATCTCACAAACCAATTTAGAAAAGAATTCATAATTCAATAAAAGCACATATTCATGCATTTCACAATTGTTTCAAAACATTTTAACCCATTTCAAAACACTTCTAATTTCATGAAAAACACCATTTCATTAATCCCCATTTAATTAAGAACTCAACTCTTCTCGTTTCAAGACAAGGTTCTAAAAGTTCATAATTTTTTTTTCAAATGTTCAGTTGTCACCAAACCCCAAATCCATCTTCAACCACCACAAAAAAATTCTAGAACACTTAATTCAATCAAAAACACTTTTCCACAGTTAAAAAAAATCAACTAGAAACAATTTTTAAAAACCCCAATTAACATAGTTCATACTTTCAAAAGAGGTGTAAACACATAATTTACCCTTTTGAAATAAGTTTGAAACATCATTTATAGACTTTAAAAAAAATAAAACCATTTTCACTTTACTAGAAAATAACATCACAAAATTTCACACTCCTTAAAGAGAAGTCATTTTTTTCTTAAAAAAACCAAGTTTCCAAGATTCCAATACAAAGAGACACAAGACAATGTGAGAGGAAACTAGTTTCGGTCGGTGACTTGGACATATTGTTGGAATCCATATATCAATCACTTCGCCATCACAGAGAGTATTCTAGGAAAATATCCACGGCTCCACATGGCTTTCCAGGCCCTGCGAGCTCACTGAGATTATTCGCCCAACTCTCTTTTCATTTCCTATAGTCATCATTAAACCAAGAAAACCAAAGGACTCAGATAAATCCATACTTCCTCTAGGGACTTGAATCTTATCATGAGGTTTGCTGACTAGGAACACTACCCATGACTGAAAGGTCAAGTCCCGACAATCCTAGCTCCAGACTATCCTGACTCTTCCCCAAATAACATGACCCAAGGAGCAAACCTCCTCTGATACCATTTTGTCACGAACCGAATCTGGTCGCCGCCAAAACCAGCACCAAACCCAGCCCATGACATGACCTGAAGGGCGTTACCTATCCCCAAGAGCTGGAACAAGTGCCCGAGTATCATTTATTTTTGTTTGGGAATGATTTACCCGAATATGAAGGCATAAATCATTAAAAAATCAATAAACCGAATCTGAAAAATGTAAACCAAACGATGTTTACACAAAAACCAGAATAGAATACATATGTTTAAAGACACTAAAAGTGGTCTAAAAACAAATAATGACAACATAAAGACATCCCCATGGACTCCACATGACAAGGGGTCATCACCTGTAATCCTTCTCCGCAACTCTGCCCCAACGATGGGGACTAACACCCTGAACTGCCATCACCCTTAGCCTTCCCATTACCCGAGTCAAGCATAAGCAGGTCTACTTACACCCAAGGGGTGTAAGTAGGGTGTGATCCTAAGCCCAATATGATACCACCATATTATTACAAAGATCATTAAATACAATGTGAACAAAACAAGCAATTTTAATACACAACGTGAAACAGTGTTAAAATTCGAAGAAATGCAACTTTCAAATGAAAACAGTTTTCAATCCGAGAATTTCAGAATGTTAGCACATTAAATAGAAATGAGAGATACTATAATGTAATTCTAAAAACACCCCACAACAAGTTTAAATACCAAAAATCCAATGAGCATCAAAATCGGGAACACCCCCTAAGAACTAGGTTGTCTGGGGCCCTATGTACCTCGTACCTCAGTATAGAGTGACCATAGAAAAATTTGTTACCGTGCACGAGCCACTAGTAGGGAACATACCCATAACCTATTGGTCCCAAATCATCATCCACATAGTTTAGTTAGTGTTTTCGTTATCCAAATGCTAAGGGGAACAGGGACAAAACCCATCTGATCCACTAGCCGTACTAGTACAATTCCACCCCACCTAGGTACCCGGGCTTCCCCTTTTGTGCTCAAACAATTTCAGAAAACAAAACACATACTTTTGCATATAAAATATCACTAATTTTCAAAAACAAATAGTACATTATCTATACACATTTTATACCATTTAAAACACACAATAAAATAATTTTATTTTCAATAAAACAGCCTCTCAAAACAGCACATTGTTTTGCACCCAAAGATCTTTAAGATATCCACTTTTAACACTATGTGAACACTTGTAAGTCGTTAAAACAAAATTTCAGTTCAATAACATTTAATGAAACCAATAATTCAGTTTTGGGGCAGCCCAATGTGAACCAATAAGTTTTATCTTTTAAAAATCACTATTTGCAGAAAAACATGGCACTTAAATCCCATTTGCTTCACAAACACCATTTAAACAAACATTCACAGCAACAAAAAAATGAATAAACATTCAAAACATGATTTTTAGTCCTAATACAGTTCAATATAATCAACTAAGTAATTATAGGTCAGCCCAAAATGAACCAATAAAATATTTGAATGAAAAACCCCCAATTTCACAAAAAATTGGAACTTAAAATTCATTTGCATTATAAATGCAACTAAAATAAATTTTTACAGAAAAATTAAAGTGAAATAAACATTAAGGTACCATAAACACAGCATGATAATTCACAAAAATTGCACACACAATGGAATCACCTACAAAATTTACAAAAACCCTTGAATCTCCATGCGAAAATCAAATCGCACCCCCGCCGCACCAAGAGAGACCTAGATCAAACCTAAAACCACAAAAATTATCCAAGAAAGCCCAATGTTAAAACCTAGGTTCTAAAACCTAGTTTCTGTAAATTATTAAACTCAATTATAACCAAATAAGTCTTTGGAACAATGAATGAACCCCAAAGTAGTTTAGAATAGGAGAGAAAAGGGCTCATTTACTTGAAGTACCTTGAAGTAATCACTCCAAAACACCTGTAGATGAAACTTAAAAGATCCAAAATTTAGGGTTCATTTGAAAAATATATATTAGGTCAATTAGGAACTAAAATGGAGGGAAATTATTTAGAATTGAGAGTGTTATGATAGAAATACTTTACCTCTTCAAATCTGAGCGATTTGAGGAAGCCTGTGGAAATCGGCACCAAATCGCGATTAACCAGAGCTCAAAAGAGGGTGGATAGAGCTCATACACGCGTCTGGGTTAATTGGTCTTGGGTTAGACTTGAAATCACCGAACAATCCCAAAAAATTTAATTAGTTATAACATAATCAAAATTTATTTTTAAAACAGGAATTTGGCTTTCAGGCAGGACCAGCCCCTTAGATAAAAACCAAAATAAACCCTGGTTATGGATTTATAAAATATCCAAATTACCTCGGTGGTTTTAATAGGTTAGGGGAGGTCAAGTAGGAATTGGAATGGATGAAAAAGTTTGAAAAATGAAAAAGTTATAAAAGATACAAAAAAATTTAATCTGAAATTGGGCTCACGGTTTGGCCCAATTCATGAATACTCATCTATTCCTCCCTAAAACCTAGGGAAACCCCCAAAACAAAGCAAGGATGTAAATTAAATGAAAAATACCTTTAAAATATTACATGTACGTGAAAATTATTTACTACAATTCATTAGAAAAATTAAAATATTTGTTTGGAATATCATACTTCGTATATATGTTTTTATAAAAATGTATATAAATAAATTATTTTTTAGGTCTATGGGAGTTGTAAATTGATTGATATAAGAATTACCAACATTATGTGTTGTTTAGAAGTTGTTGGAGCTTTAGTTCACTATCAAGGATTTTCTTTTCATACATTAAATTGATTTATTTTTTGTAATAAAATACATATATTGGGATTTTTTTATTCAAGGTGTTTGTAACACCCCAAGATTCTATAATATGCTATCTCTATAAGGTAATTCAATAGCTTGAAACACATTCAACACTAAGTTCAAGCACACCACGACATACCAAACTAGCCGTTTAAAAAGAGGATCTGAATATTATTAACTTTATTTTCAAATTTATGTACTCTATATAATTTTAACATCTATATTATATTTTTTTAGATATAATATAAGAACAAATCCAATTTCTGAGATAAAAGAAGTTTTTTTTCAACAAAATACAATTTTTTCACCATTTAATATTGAACCCTTTTTAAATCCAATATTTTACTCTTTTATAAATTCAATTTTAAAAAAAATTCTTCTTTAGAAGAGGGACAAAAATAATAGTCTGGATAAATTTTTTGGTGTTTTTCTGGTAACTTTCATATTTTTTTGAACAGTGAAAAATACTGCATTGTACATGAAAACAAACTTTTTTATTTAAAAAATTATTTTTAATTAAAAATTTATCTTAAAATAGATGTATAATACATATATTAGTAAAATATTAGCCATTGGAGTAATTTTTTTAATAATATTACATATATAAAATTTTATTGAACCACTTTAACGTCTTTTTACCCACCTTCTAGGCACATTTACCAACCTTCTAAGCACATTTGGAAATTTGCATAAAACCTAATTTTACCGCTTCTGTGAATTGAATTTCAAAAATCCAAGAGACACGGTTGACATCAGTAAGTAAAATTTGGTTCAATATGATTCATATAATTTTTTCTAAATAGTAACTTTTGAATTTTATTTACCACGGTTAAAAGTAAATAGGGTAATTAAGGGTAAAAATAATATTATAATTACCCTAACACATTACCTAATTCTATTTGATAAGTGTATTTCAACCTAAATAAAACTTAGGATTAAAATATGATCCTTTTTTACCCACATATATAAGATTAGGACATTTATTATTATTTTATATAAATAAGTGTTAAAAGTGTTATATTCAAATTTTAATAACAAAAAAAATTGTATACGGTTATACACAATATAATTTCAACTATAAATATTCATTAGAAATATAACAATATTTCCTACTTCATGGTATTTTATTTATAAATTTTAGAGATTAAATAATTAATTTTTTTTATGACACAATGATGATTTAGTAATTTTTTTAAACAGAATGAACTCTGAACTGGAAAACCAATTCACACTTCTTAAAATATATTAAAACATAAAAGGGGTACAATGTTTTCACAAAGTAAAATGTTCTTGAACCAGCATGATATGAACTGAAAATGGAAAGGAAAAGTGGGAAAATCCCAAAAAAGATCAAACATAATAATTTGCAGCGGATAAGTCATCACCTTAATTAAAGTATCCTTTCTAGTCCAAGATTTTCACCAGAAATCAGAATCATCCAAGAGGAAAATTCTTCAATAGATGTGTAACCATGACCTGAATTATGAAGTCAGAGTCCAAAACTCTTTTATCCCAAGCATAGCATGCAGAGAATTGTTTCATTTCAACATTCATCCTTTGACAACAAGTGGTCCAAAAACTAGGGTGCGTGAAACAATTTGACAAACTAGAAGCTACTGCTCCCTGAGATGATATGAATTGGGAATTCCTATAGCAGTCTGTAAGAAATTATTAGATATCAGGAAAAAACAAGTCATCCATCCAAAATTAGTGGAGCAAAGGAACATGTCTTCGTGTAGTAGCCATATGAAGCCCTAGTAAATCTCTTACTTCAAGAAATACATCGCAGAGAAATCATGTTGTCAAAATCTTTTTGGCTTGATTCAGATTGATTCATTGGATTCTTCACAACCAGTGACAACATCCACAAAGGATTGAGAGTCTTTGTTAGGATTTCTTTGAGGAATGAATGTCTAAGGCATCATGAAAGAAGACCAGCAGGCGCATCAATCATAAAGGGCAGTGGCAGAACAACCCCTCTTGAAAGACTTGCTCTATGTGAGAATCAATATCACTAGTAGACCACAAAACAAGGATGAAAACCAAGTGTAAAATCATGTCAATGAGATTCTTCGAAAATTTTAGTTGTAAGAAGGAATGCCACTAAGTGACAAACATTCGTAGCAGGAAAAAGAAACTTAACCGCAATTTCACCAGCTTACTTCAAGTCTCACCACCAGTCGAAATTGGGATGAAAAAGAGATATGATTACACCAAACCCATTATCTCAAGATACTGTTAAACGAAAAAGATGAAATAAATCCTCAAATGAACGGATCCTTCACTATGTTGTTGGATCCAAGACAAAAGAAGCAATACTCAGAAAAATAAAAGGGACAAGAGAATTCCAAAAAATTCAGCAAAGCCAGATCATACTGAAATTGAGTATTGCAAAACACGTAGTCTCATAGTCAACTCATAGGAGGCTGAGAAACAAAAACAACATCAAGAAACAGAAGGTAAACAGGCCCAGAAAACTTAGATCACTGTAAAGGATACAATTAGAACATGAAAAACAAAGCAGAAAACGGAACACCCCCAAGGGATGGCTTTGTAGTCAAAGGTAAGATTTCTTTTATATTCCTCCACCATCCTAATGAAAATATGCTTTCTAATTTCATGGTATTCCTCAGTGGTAATGAGCCTTTTTGTGGATTTCTGGAATGTTATTGCATCTTGTTCATCCATCCAGGCATCAACTGCATCCCCCATATCCTATTTAATGCAATAGGCATCTCTATACACCGGTTTTTTTCCTTCATCTTTATCCTCATCTGAATTAGAGTCATCCAAAACTATTTCAGAGTCAAGATTCAGTTGCTCATCCGTAGTTGGGAGTGGTGGAAACTCCTTCTTAGTGGCTTCAAGAGATCCTGTGACAATTTTCTTTTGAGGTGAGAATAATCTTTGTGTTTCATTATTTTTCTAGGATTTGGGGTGATAAACCCATCAGCGTCCACCATTGGTTTTTTAAATTTCCTAGCACTTCGTTTTAATAAATCCTCCTCAATTTGATTAGGATTATCATCAACTTCAACAAAGGATTCACTAGACTTTTGATGCATTCCACGAATTTTATAGGTTAATATGACATTTTATGGTTGATTTAATGTATTTTTTTTGAAGAAATGAGGTTTTATTGATTTTCACAAAAAACAAATACTAAATAGTGAAAAAATTGACATAAATGAGTTTTTAAAATAAATATTATATTACTAAATGATATAATATTCCTAAAAAACTATGGTTTGGCCAAAGGACTTATATAATCACAAATATTTCATTAATTAATCACATGGGGTTCTATTGGCATTTTATTGTATGTTTATTAACCATGTAATGTAAAAATATAATAAGACATTGTAAATGTTGAACTAGTTAACTAAGAGTTAAATCTTAAAGATAAGGTTAATATGTTGACCTAAACATGTCTAAAACCTATTGGTTGAGAATACATCGACCCATCCCCACCTTATCCTCTAAATAAATCTATTTGGATCCATTATAAAATGAATATGATTTTATGATAAAATATTATTTCATGCTTTTCTGAAAGTGACCCTCACCTCTATTATAAAAGGTTACTTCCCATTCTCTCAAAATCACACCTCAAAATATATTTGACTCATACAAACCCTGCTCAAATATCCTCCGAACTTCCCTCACTTCAACTAAAAGGCCTTACTTTGATTAGAAATCCAACCTAAGTTGTAATGACCCAGTTCCGGGTGTCGCCTAAAGGTGCCTCGTACATAGTCGGTCACATAGAATCCAGCGATTTTCCCCAAAACCCAGAGATTTCCGACTAGAAACGAGGCCCATGGGTGTGATATTGGGGAATCTATGCCCTCATTAGAAGAGTAACACATCGGAAATATATATATATATAACAATTGTGTAAGTAATAACAATATCATACCACAATAAACAATGGAATACTGAAGAAATAAACCACTGGAGAACATAAATAAATGATGCATGATACATATGTCTAAGAAAGAGACCAAACAATTCAAAATGCTGAAATACAATACTAAACCAAAATAAAAAAGAAAAAAATAAACTCCAACGGCATCCCAAGCCTCAGTATGGTCCCATGCTCTCTAACTCCACAATAATCATGTACCTAAAGTATAAGGGTGCTTTCCCTTATCTATACATGCAATTATATAATGTGTTTGGGATCAAAACTATGTCCCAAATAGAGTGTGAGATGAATCCTAGTAGAAAACCACCCAAATATCTATTCCTACTATTCAGTGAATATATATGGCAGGCAATACAAAAAATCATGAAATAAAAAAGAAATTACTCAAAGGTAAACAATCCTACACTTTCAATTACATCTATTTCCATTTATTAGATAAGAAACCAACAATAATAAGTAACCCTATGGTATGTACTCATTTCCTAACCCTTTTGTTTCAACTAATCAAACATAAGAAACCCTCTAGGAAGTACTCACATTCTAACCCCTCTTGTTCCACTTTAGAAAAGACTCTTTGAAGAATCACTTACTATCAATTCCCCATGTGGTCTCGTATCGGTATCTAAAAACACTCAAGGGAAGCACTCAATGTCCAATTCCCCAAGTGGTCTCATAAAGAGGAATCTACAGAAACTTTGAGGGATCACAATTTCTATCCCCCTATGGTCTCACAACATGATGGTAAACAGACACTCTGGAGAATCCCTCAATATCCATTATCCCTATATTCTACTACACTAGGTTCCTACAACCCTATGTAAATATATTTTATAGAAAAAATATGTGTATTCCAAATTAAACCTCAGGAACTAATCTGATAAATAGTCTAGAGTCATTTCCAATAAATTCACCCCCTTTTAACAATACTAATCATGGAAAACAAAGCAGCCTAACAGGCAAAGCCATACCAAACGATCTTAATCAAGTAAACATGGAAACACATCCATAGAAAGGTAAATGACCCTATTTAATATCATAAATCCTCTACTCAAAAACACATGGAATAACATCCAATAATAGGCCTAAGAACCATAAACACGCAATACCCCGAAAATGGTTATTGGGCACTTTTCCACATATAACTCAAGGACTATATTTGAAAAGGCACAAACCACCTACCTCGGCATTGTACGGACAAAATTTTTGAGCCTCAGGCCATGAATTTCCCTAGAACACCCTAGATCTAAAAAATGATAAAACATTAAACCAAAGATATCCCATGAAAGAGTATAAATCAAGAAATTAGGTTACAGAAGAAGGAAGAGCATATCATGGAGACTCCAATGCAATCCACAGAGGTTAGTTTGGAGAATGGATGTTGAGTCGAGGGTTTAGAGAATAATCGACAGTCTCATTCGCTTTAGGATGAGACGGATTAATAAGAAGTGTGTTATGCCAATTAGATATGACCTCGATCTGTTTAATCAAATAAAATTAAAGTACACAACGCGTATTTTAAAGCTACATGGCATGTACTTGCCTTTACCGAACCTACACGTTATGCAGTCTTCCGGTCACCACACATGGCTGTGTTCTGGCCCATTACATGGCTAGCACACGACTACATATAGCAACCAAGTACAAGCTGTGTACTTATAAGTACATGGTGTGTACTCGTGAAAAATCTAGAAACTCCCCTTTCTCTAAAAAACAACCCAGAAAGAAGACATACCAGAAAAATAGGATTCAGGTTCTTACAAACATCACCCCTTAAAAATATTTGTCCCCAGATTTCCCTAGAAATGTATTGTAGAACAAGAATCCTTGAATAACTCTATCCACAGGAATCATACTTTAGCCTCCCTCCCTCATGTCTCGTCTTGTACTCTCCTATGCTACCATTGCACTCATACTAGAGAAATAGAATTTCCATGGAGAACCTTCAGATTGCAATCAACTATCTAAATATGATACTACTCGAACGATGTTTCCACCTCTAGATCAACCTCCTCAAGTTGAAAAACAAGATATGAGCCTGAGAAGTAACTTTTTAGCTATGAAACGTGGAGCACGTCGTGCATAGACTAGTACCTCTGAGGTAACTGCAACTGGTAGGCAACCGGTTGGACCCTTTTCAAAACCTCAAACAGCTCGATGTATCTCAGCGAAAGCTTGCCCTGTCTCCTAATCCTCTTATGTCCCAACCTCGTTGTATCACATAGAAAAACCTGGTCTCTGACCTCTAACTCTAAAGGTCATCTCTGTTGATCATCATAAGACTTCTATCGTGAATGTGCAATATACATTATCTTCCAAATTAACACTATCATCTCTATGGTCTCTTGGACTGGACGAGGTCCTAGCATAGCTGTCTCTCCTTCCTCCATCCATCATAAGGGTGATTAGAATGGCATACCATAAAAAGCCTCATAAGGTTCCTTCTGAATAGTTTCCTAAAAACTATTATTGAATGAAAACTCCACAAGAGGTATGTGTTTCTCCCAAAAACTTCCAAAGTCTACGACGCATGCTTGATGCACGTCCTCTATCACTTGAATCAAGCGCTCGGGCTTTCCATCTGTTTGGGGATGGTTACTTGTAATTTGATGTACCTATGTACCCAAAGCCCTATGTAGTCCTTTCCAGACCCTAAAAGTAAAATGGGCATTTATGTCTGAAATAATGGAGTGTGGAACCCCATGTAGATGTACTATCTCTTGGATGTATAGCCTTCATATATCATTTACACTGAAGGTCTCCATGATTGGAAATAACGGAGAATCCATTGTGAGTCTGTCAACAAAAAACCAAACTACATCATTCCATTGAGGTGACCTCGGCAAACCTCTCACAAAATCCATTGCAACATCATTACATATACACTCAGGAATTAGTAACTTCTGTAAAATCCATGAATGCTGCTAATTCCCCGCCTTCACCTACTGATAGGTGGAATACCTCACGAAAAAAATAACAACATATCCCTTCTTACCTGGCCACCAATACTGATGGTGCAGATCTTGATACATCTTGGTGACATCAGGATGAACTTCCCAAACTGAGGAATGAAAGTCTTGCATTAGTTCCTCATGTATGTCTGATGGAACCCACACGTTCCTATAAAAATTCAATATCTCAAACTCGCCTACTATCCGTCCAGGAATAGGTTTCTCTCCTAAAACACTCTGACGTAGGACTAGGACTTCACAATCTAATAGTCGCCTCATTCACACTCGATCTGGTAGAGTATAGGTAACAGCCACCGAAGAAAGAAACATCTTCCCATGTCTACCATGCACCTCCAAATGCATCTTAGATAATAGAGCCATAAGCTTCCACTCACTACTGGCCTCTTAAACTTCTAGTATCTAAGTCCTTCTGCTTAACACATCATCCACTGCATTGCATTTCCCATGCATGTAGGCAAGCTCAAAGTCAAAATATTGAAGGTACTTAACCCACCTTCATTGTCTCAAATTCATATCATGCTTCATAAAGATGTATTTGATACTTTTGTGGTTGGTAAAACCCATAAAATGTTTTCCTAATAGATAATGTCTCCAAAAGTGAAAATCATGGGCAATTGATGCCATCTTGAGATGGTGTGTTGGGTAATTCCTCTCATGTGGCCTCAACTTCTGAGACCCATATGCAACGACTCCTTCTCCATGCATAATCACTGCCCCCCATCCCGATACCTTAAGAATCACATTAAATAGTATAGATCTTGCATAGTTGTGGGAACACTAGTATCAGTGCTGAATTCAACCTCCCATTCAGCTCTCTAAAGGCTTAATCACAAGAATCTGACCACAAGTACTTTGTACCCTTCTTAGTCAGGTCGGTTAGTGGTGCTGCTAAGCATGATAAGTCCTTTATGAAATTTCTGTAGTATCCAGCCAGCCCTAGAAAACTCTGTACCTCAAATAAATTCTTCGGATGCTCCTAGTAAAATAATTCCCTCGCTTTATCTGGGTCAACTGATACTCATGTCTCTAAGATAACACGACCCCGGAAGTGAATCTCATAAATCCAAAAGTGGCATTATGAAATATTAGAAAATAACTGATGCTCTCTCAGTGTACTCAAAATTTTCTCAATATGTGTGGAATGGTTGGGTTGAGTGTCAGTGTACACCAAGATATTGTCCACAAAGACTACCACAAAGGAATCCAAATGTGGATGAAACACTCAGTTCATCAGTGCCACGAAAAAAGTAGGTGTGTTCGTGAGACTGGACAGCATAACTATATACTCGTATAGACCATACCAGCTCTGAATGTTTATAAGAGATATATCTAATGGTATAACATGCAACTGATGATAACTTAATCTCAATTAAATCTTGGAGAACAATTGGGATCCTTGAAGATGGTCAAATAGATCATAAATCTTTGGAAAGGGATATTGTTTCTTTACTGTCAACTTATTCAAAATCTGATAATCGACACATTTTCTGATGGTACAATCCTCCTTCTTCGCAAAGAGGACAGGCGAACCCAAAGGAGATGTACTAGGTCGGATTAATCCCTTCTCTTGTAACTCCTGTAATAACTTTTTAAGTGCCTATAACTCTGCTGTAGCCATCCTATAAGGAAGAATGGACACCAGTTCCACTCCTGGAACAAGCTCAATAGAAAATTCCACCACTCGCTCTGGAAGAAAACCTACAATTTCCTCTAGAAAGTCATCCCTGAAACTATCCATAACCGGAGGATTGTCCATATGTGAAGTCACATGTTCATCCAGATACAGACTAGAAATCAAGGTTGTAACTCCCCCCAACCTATGATTTTCATGTCCTGCTCTGCTCGCCTGGACATCTAATTAACTTTTGTGTAAAAGAACCACCCTATGGTGATGTGAAACTCACCCTAAAATGATAGTAGTCTACAACTGCCTAGAAGGGAAATAACCAATACATTCTGATAATGTCATCATAACCTATCATATCTAGGACATAGAGGAACTGTAATAAGTGACACCCATAGCGTGTGTTAAGGACACACATTAGGTCAATATTATCAAGAACTGCAACCTAGAAGTTCAATAAGGGAAAAGGAAAATGAAATCATTCATGTTTTTCCAAACATGGATACACGGTGTGTATAATCCATACATGGTGTGTTCCCTTATTCCTTCACATGTGCATGTACTTTTTCCAACCCAGGTCATGTTACACCCCATACTCATGGTGTTTTGACCTAACACATGACATGTACTTGAATCCTCTTCCACTACATGAGTCCCCTTACATGGCTAAGCCACACTGTTCCCCTAGAACATGACTACATTGCATGTTTGTGCCAGACACATCATGTACAAGACGAACTTCATCGAGCTGTGTTTTTAGTCACACGACCAGTTGCACGTCTTACTCTACATGATGTGTTCTGAATGGACACGGTGCGAACATCCAGATTTTTCATCCACCCGTGTCATTAGTCACATTTCTAAATACATAGACTCTACAACACATCATGTGCATCTGGTATATTGCATGCCCAACCAAAGATTTTCCAACCCTATTTATCTTCCCACACACCTAGTGACATGGTTAGAGACAACACGACATATACCAACAATACATGGAATGTAATTAAGAAAAACATTTCCTTCTCGAATAGAAAGATTCATGGAATTTTCATATCATTAAACGCCATGTATTCTGGGTTTTTCGAGACAGTAAGCCCTAGAAACAACTCCAGAAACTCCAGAAACCCTAAAAACACTAAAATGAACGTTAAAGTGCCAAAATCCAATTTGTGAGGGTCCATACTCCAGGTGAATAAAAGATTGGCATATATTACATGTCGTATAAAAGGAATAACAAAGAAATAATCCACCAAATTATGACCCATGAGGTCCAATAACACCTCAAAAATCAATTTTTGGCATTCATTCAAACGAAACCTTATGAAATTCATTACCTTATCTAATTTTAGGTATTCAATTAATGCATTTATCTCCATATAATGCATACTTAGCACAATATCAATAATAACAACATGAAATTCGTAATTCACCCAAAATGGCTTGGGAGGAATGCTTGACATGTGATTTCTAGCAGGTTCCTATATGATGCATGAGAAGGAATACCCTCATCTCATCAGGTTGCAAAAAAAATAAAACCTCAACACTATCAACGATAATAACACGAAATATATGAATCACCCAATCGTGAAATCAAATCAACTGTATAATTGAAAAAATATAAGAATCACAATAAATGAGGTAAATTGGATTTTACCTTTACACTAGTTAGCTACTATCAGGAAGAATTATTACCAAGTACCTATTTCGTTCTATCCCTAGATATAGTCTCCAAATATTAAGTCAAGAAGAAAAGAAACTCCTATGATACGAGTTTGAAATGTCCCAGTTCCAGGTTTTCCCAAAGGTTCCTTGTACCCGATTGGTCACATGGCCTCAAGCACATTTCCCCAAAAGCTAGAGGCTGCCGACTAACTGTGAGGGTCTTGGGTGTGATAGTGGGGAAACTATTCATTCATTTCCAGGGTAACACAATGGAAATAAAAATATAATACCTGAAGAAGCAATAACAATATCATACAATAATATACAATGGAATATTAAAGAAATAAAAAACTGGAGCACATATATAAATGATGCATGATACATATGTCTATTAAAGTGTCCAAACAAGTCACAATGCTAGAATACATTACTAAAACAAATTGAAAAAGAAAAACAAATAAACTCCAGCAGCATCACAAGCCTCAGCTTTGCCCCATGTTCTCCAGCTCCACAACAAACAAGTACCTAAAGTAGAATAGTGATTTCTATTATCTATACCTACAATAATATAATCTGTTTGGGCCCAAAATCATGACCCAAACAGCGTGTGAGATGAATCCCCGTAGTAAAACTTTCATAGTTATGTTCTTAACTATTAGTGAATATATTTGAAATGAAATATTCAAAATGATGAGATAAATAAGGAAGTATTCAAAGGTAAACAATCCTACAGTTTCAATTATATCAATTTACATTTATTAGATAATCAACCAATAATCATTAACAACCCTCTGGGAAGTACTCACAGCCTAGACCCTCTTGTTCATCCAATCAAACACAAGAAACCTTCTTAGAAATTACACATAGTCTAACCTCTCTGTTTCAACTTTAGCGAAGACTCTATGAGGAAGCACTCACCATAAATTCTCATTGTGGTCTCGTATTGGTAACTATAGACACTCTAGGGAATCACATGACATCCAATTCCACTTATGGTCATGCAATGAGGAAACTACAGACACTCTGAGGGATCACAAAGTCTATCCCCCCATGGTCTTGCAAAGTGAAGGTAAACATACACTCTCGAGAATCCCTCGACATCCATTATCCCTATTGTCTACTACACCAGGTTCCCATAGCCCTATGTAAATAAATCATTCAAAAACGATATGGGGAAGCCAATTAAAACCTCAAGAACTACTTGGCTAAACAGTCTATAGTCATGTCAGATAAACTCACTCCATCCTAACAATACTGGGAATGGAAAACAAAGCATCCTAACAAGAAAAGCTAGACCAAATGGTTAGAATCATGAAAACATGGAAACACATCCATAGTAAGGTAAATAACCCTATTTACTATCCTAAACCCTCTACTCAATCACACAAGGCATATCAAAAAATAACAGGGCTAATAACCATAAACACGCAATACCCCGAACAACGGTATTGGGAACTTTTTCACATATAACTAAAATACTATCTACAAGAAGGCACAAATCACCTATCTAGGCATTTTACAGATCATATTCGTGAGCCTTAGGACTGGTATTTACCAAGAACACCATAGAACTACAAAAATGATAAAAAAAATTCAACTGAAGATATCTTATGAAAGAGAAGAAATCAGGAAACTGGGCTCTAGAATAAGGAATAACACACCATGTTAACTCCAATGCAATCAATGGCGGTCGATTCAGATAACGAACGGTGAGTTGGGGGCTCAGATAAGAATCGGTCATCTCGTTCGCTCCTGGATGAGATGAACAAATAATAAGTGTGTTCTACCGATTAGACATGACCCCGGTCACTTTAATGAAATAAAAATAAAGTACACTCTATGTATTTTGAAATTAAATGGCGTGTACATGCCATTACTGGTCCCCTCTTTAGGTGGTCTCCAGGACACCACACACAGTTGTGTGCTTGGCCATTACACATCCAGCACACAGCTACGTGCGGCAACCGAGTACACGACATGTACTTAAAAGTACATGGTTTGTACTCCTGGAATTTCCAGAAACTCATCCTTCTCTCAAAAAAAACCTGTAGGGAAGACATACCAGAAAAGAAGATTTGGGTTCTTACATAAGGATCCATTCTGACCAAACCAAAAAGAAGCACCCAAAGAGGAGGTAATAATTTCATCACCTCTTTCAAATTTCTTTTCTTCTTCCACTTCTGATTTCTTTGTAGTTTCCACACTAAAATAATATATACAGAACCGTCTAAAAAATATGATGTTATTATAAATATGGTACAACCATATACATTATTTTATCCATCCTATGAATGAAAAATTCACCATATGTGCATACGTACGGCTTACTGTCTCCACATCGTGGTGTAGTTTGTTGTTCAAAAACTCATTATTTTGATGGGTATAATAATGAGTATAATTAATGTGAATAATAAATATAACATGTTAATGATTCTGTATATATGATATACCATCAAATTACATACTATTTTACCATTAATAAAATTCTATTGTCACTTGTGCATACATATAGATTACCATCTCCATGAATGTGATATGATTCATTCCCAATCATAACCATTCAAGAATAATTTTCATTTGAAGATTTAAAAACAATGTTTAAGAACATAATATCATTCTGGATATGAATCAAATACATCCTATCCATAACAAACATGACATAAAAAACAAAAAAAAATAAAAATAAAAATGCATTATTTAACACTTGAAATAATTATAATACTAAAATATTGGTAACAATGCAATATTAGAAGATCATATATGATATCATATTTTTGTATGTGGATTCTTGTCTACCATGAAAGCTGATTCAGAGGAAGACCACTGACCATTTATTTAAATAAAGGAAAAGTGCTGAAAAAGAAAATAATAAACCTGAAAAACAACTACAAATTAGAAAACATCATACCCATCACCATACTCATGATAAGCTGCTTCATCTGCAGAAGCTGATTCCCACTCCGAGCTTTCATAGTGCTTCAGAATATTGGAATATTTCTTTCTCAAATTCAAATTTTCCAAAGAGATAAAATACTTAGAGTATATCATTCCATTTTTCTTACCAGAGACAGCCCTGAGACAATTCTCCCTCTTGTAGGATGATCTGGTAGATATCGGATTCGGCAGGTAATAGTAATCTTTCATCGGCCTTCTCCTTGGTGGAGCAGTCATACTACCGTCACTTTCAGACAACTTATTTTTTCTCCATTTCACAATATCACTATATGACTATTTTGAGACATCATTAACATTTTTCTTGTCACTACCAGATATATTTCCCCATTTTCTATTGATGTTCAAACAATCCATTATTTGACAGCCATCAGTTCCTCTAATCAAATTACCCTCTGGCGCATGTATACATCCTCCTCCTAGCTCTTGCGCTTCCCTGTTAGTATCATATGCAGAAATACATTGTAGTGTCACCTCTTTGAAAAGACCATAAAGGGTCTACTTCCCCATTTTATTATCAAACACTACAGGATGATAATAGGAGTCAATCAGCAACTTATCTAGGTCAGTCTCTTTTGGGCCTTCCTCCATGGGGGTGCCATTCTCACTCACCAATCCCTCGAACTGCTTATAAGAAGGAATATAAACCATCTTCAACTGTCCAGTTCTAGTGTCATTTTCTAAAGGCCTTTTCAATCTCCCAATATCAGAATTCAGATGATCAATGACCTGCTTCACCGACGGATTAAAAACAGGTCGTACTTTCTTCACCACAGCAACATGCACAGGAGACCCTTCATTAAAAATATGGATAACCTCACACTCCGCTGCAAGGTGAGTTTTCTCTTCCACTATAGCACAACCCATGTTATCATTTAATAACAATTATTTAACCATTATACATGAGGTTAACATACCCTCAATCAATGTAATGTACAATGTAAGGGTTAATTCTTCAATCACATTATTATCTGAGACTGTTTATGTGTATGTATTTATAAGAACATTTTTATCATCCATGTCCATGTTTCATAATAAAAACTTCAAAATGAATATTTTAAGGTTTTGTGGAAGGGACTCTTTAGCAAGAACATAATTTTAAATCTTTTAATGATTTATTTTTCTAAATCTTTTTAATTGATTTCTATGTTATAAAAATGATTTTAAGGATTTATTTATATGGACATGATTTTTTTAAAATTTTAATTCCAGTCAATAGATTAAAAGTGGTAGGGGACACTTTGATTAAAAAATCACTTTTAAATGACTTCCTTTATAAATCTGTGACATTTAAATGATTTCACAAAAAAGGGATATTTATCTTAAAGAGTTTTACTGATCATTTTAAACTATTTAAACATCTTTTACTGGATATTATTTTTGATTGAGGTAGATTTATTATTATACAATCTTCTTTATTGTATTAAATGAGTTATGATATGTTTTACTATGGATGTTCTATTTTTATACCATTGATGTTTTATGGTTAAATTATTGAAATTTTATATTCTATTTTTAATACGAATATTTATGTTATGTTTCAAAATTTTCATATGAAGAATGCATTGGACTTAGTAAGTGACAGGTGAATCCTTCTATAGATCATCGATGTGTCGGTAGGTCTAATGAGACAAACTAGTGTCATAGAATAGGACCTTGATAAAAAATTTATTTGTACTCTTTGCACGAGGCCCTGACTATGTGGTTATTATGTCCGTCATTATGCATTCCCTTTTTATGAAATTAGTTATTACATGTGATTATTTGACTAGTATAATATCCATGTGCGTGTTTATATGTCAATGTTTGATTCATTTTTGCCATATTTTTTCAAGTTTATGTTAAAAATGATGTTTTTTATTACACATATTTCTTAAAAAGTTTATATCTTCTGCTAAATTATTTACCCTTACTGAGCATCTGAGATAACCCTTTTATTATGATTTGCTTTCCTGGGATTCCAAGAAGTTTATTATGATTTATATGCAGGGTTAAGATGAGGGAATAATGGAATTATCAAAGGATTATTTATGTTTTGTTTTATGTTATAAATTATAATGTAAAGTTCATGTGTGTAATCTATTTTCCAAGACTGCAAAATTGAAATGTCTTATGGGACATGATTACTTATAATCATGATAATGTATTAATATAATTCACTGACTCTGGGTAACTAGGGTTGAGGAATTACAGTTGTTATCATAGGAAGTTTAGCAATAACCTTGGAATCTTGATTTCAAAAATCTCTGATTAGATAAAACTTCAATAAGATAGACATTGAATATTTTTATAGATGAACTTCCTTGAATTTGGGTAATATAGATATTTTTATGAATTTTTCCTGAAATATATCCCTATATTGATATGATTAGGTCGAGGCGGCTCTAGCATAAATATATCTATGGGTAATACTTGAAAATACCACTATGGGAAAGAATTGAATGGGAACAGGTGCACAACAGTGGGCCTTGATGCACTCTTGGTTACGACTATTCCAATCGATATGATTTGGTTCATTTACATTTTCTTTACAAACCATTATGAAAGATTTATGAGTAAATATGTCTTTAAAGAAAGCATTTTTAATATTATGATACTAGATGTGTGAAAATCTTCAACTAATGTTCATAATTTTTTTATTTTTTCTATTTTAAATTATGATATGATATAACCTAGTGTATCTCGCCATTTAGAAATGGTGCCTAGTAGAAAGAATGAGAACTCTAGAAATAAGAATGATCCAAAGAGTAAGAAGGGTCATATCATTCATGGCCTAAACCAAAATTTAGAAGGGAAATAGTCAACCATATATTCCCATCATGTTAAGAAATATTATCATCTGTTAATAAGATAAGTAAATAATTCTCTAAGTCATGTGGATTTGAAAGTAAGCCATAGAAGAAGAGGATGGCAGGGAAAATGTTGGGTAAATGGAAGAAGAGAAAGATGGATTTTCCCATATGTGATAATTGTGGAAATAATCACACTTAGAAGTACATAAAATGAATATATGTTAGTTATAAGTTTAGAGAAAAAGGACACCAAGTTCGTGATTGCAAGGGTAAGAAAACAATATTCAAATGTACAATGCTCCATCTACAAGGAGTTGGGACACTATGTGAATCAATGTCCAAATAATCAGTGTATACCACAAAATATTCTATTGGATAATAATAAAGTTATGATACTATTGAAGATGAATGTGAATGATTAGTATTCTAATGATGTTATTAAATAATTGTCTCATTTGAGTAAAAGTTATAAGAATTATGTAGTATATAAGGATTGTACTTCAGTATGTTTTCATTAAGGATTTGAAATTTCATGGTACTAATTAAGGTGACATAGTTTCATGTTAATCATTTTGGAAAATATATGGTTGGGGGAAATATAACCCTTAATATATTTCTGAAACTTAGATAATGATTTCGGAATAAGATATGATTGATTTGGATAAATTATAATCGATATTCTTGACTACCATGAAACTAATTAATTGTTTTTTATTCCATCATTGTGAGAGTTTACAAAATGTTTTTGATTTAAGGATTACATCTAGTATTCTATAAAGATTAAGGGAGAATTAACATATTCAATAAGTTTTACGGTAATTCATAGTGATACCATGTTTTAAGAGAATTCATGATGAAGTTATTCACATATTATTACGTGGAAAAAGAGAACTTCATTATGTTTACCTTCCTTAAAAATTTTGGACTGTGAGTTTGGGAAAAAGTATTTTGGATATGTATAAAGGTTATAATGAATTAAGTTGGACATTGTATAGTATTGTTTAAGGTGAAAACATTTCTTAATATTATTCTTGGATTTTTTTATAAAGGATAACCCGGAGATCAAGCGATAACCTATTGCATCCGGCAATGCCATGAGACTTGAACCCACAACTGAGGGCGGCAAGGGTGCATCACCTACCACTAGCCTATGTGATGTCCTGGTTTGTATAACGTAGTTTATTTAAATGGTCTGATATATGGATTATTAATTCTTTATTTTTGGAATCCTATAAGATTATGATAAATAGAATATTTTTGAATTCTATTATATTTTGGATGGAAAGATGAGTATGTGGTTGAAGTTAGTTGAAGGATGGAACTCTACTTGTCAAGTATTTTTTTCTCTTATTCTGTGAAGAAATTAATTCTAAAAATTTAGGGAATGGATCCAAAAACAAAAATGTGTTATCCTAATACCTTATGTTTTCTTGAACCGTTGATATGTAAATCATCATAGATTTATAGCTTTGAGGACCTCAATATTATATTTATTGATCACTTGTCTATGATTGATGTACTCAATCACTCCCTATAAATATTTAAATTTTTCCTCCAATTATGTGCCTCTAATTTCCACCAATGTTCACCAATTTGAACTCCTAATTTGGTGATGAATTTTTCATTTCCATTTACCTCTTATTAAGACTAAATTTTTGTAACCATATATCTGATGTGTGTTTTCCACAATGGAATTTTCTATTTTCAATCATGTATTTTTGAAGAATAATTTAAAATTGCAAGGTTTCAATTTATTAAACGATGGGAGAATGTTACACCCCAGGATTTCATAATACGTCATCTCATTAAAGTAATTCAATAGCTTGCGCCAAATGCAACACTGAGTTCGAGTGCACCATGACATAAAAATCTACCCTTTTTCAAAGTGGTTATGAATAGTATTAACTTAATTTTTTTTTATACTCCATATAATTTAAACATCCATATTATGTGTTTTTCTAAATAATATCAGAACAAATCCAATTTTTCAGATAAAAGATGTGTTTTTTAAAACAAAATGCAATTTTACCAAATTTTAATGGAGAACTATTTTTAAATCCAATATTTTACACTTATATATATTCAATTTGGAAAAATAAACTTCTTCTCTATAAGTGGGACATAAAAATTTTGTTTGGATAAATTTTTTGTGTTTTCTGGAAACATTTATATTTTGATGAATAGTGAAAAACACTGAATAATACATAAACCAGATATTTCATTTAAATAATAATTTTTAATTAAAAATTTATCATAAAATAGATATATAATACATATATTAGTAAAATTTATGTCATTGGAGTCATTTTATAAAAATATTAGATATATAAAATTTTATTGAACCTTTTTAACGCCTTTTTACCCACATCTAAGGAAAATATACCCACCTTCTAGGCACATCTGCAAATTTGCATAAAATGTTATTTTACTGCTTCTGTGAATTAAATTTCAAAAATTTGATATACACGGTTGACACCATTATGTTAATGTGTTTTAATAGGATGAAAATAATTTTTGGTAAATAATAACTTTTGAATTTTTTTTACCATGGTTATAAGTTATCTGGGTAATTAAAGTTATAAAAAAATTTATAATTAACCTAACACATGTCCTAATTCTATAGGATAATTGTATTTAGACCTAAATGAACCTTAAAAATAAAATTGGATCCTTTTTTACCCGCCTGGATTAGATTAGGACATTTATTACTATTTTATTTAAATAAGAGTTAAAAGTGTTAAATTCAAATTTTAATAACAAAAACATTTTTAATATAGGGTTGTACATAAGATAATTTCAACTATAAATATTCATTATAAATATAAAAATATTTACTACATCATTTTATATTATTTAAAATTTTTAGACATTAAATAATTAAATTTATTTTTGACATAATGATGATGCAGTAATTACCTTATTAATGAAATATTAAAATAATTGATATTATAAATATTATAATCAATGTAGATTGAGACTTCTGATGAATTACAAGAATTTTCTAGGTTAACATGAAATTTTAGGGTTGATTTAATTTATTTTTTTCTTAGTAAGGATGTTTTTTTTACTTTCCAAAAAACCAAATACTAAATAGTGTCAAAATGGACATAAATGAGTTTTTAAAATAAATACTATATTATTAAATGATAGAATATTATTAAATATCTAAGGTTTGGAAAAAGAACTTATATAATGATAAATATGTCATTAATGAACCACTTGGTTTTTTATTTTCATTTTATTGTATATTTACAAACCATGTAATATAAACATACAAGAAGACATTGTAAAAGTTAAACTATTTAACTAAGAGTTAAATCTAAATGATAAGGATAATATGGTGTTTTAAACTTGTATAAAAACTATTTTTTGAAGGAAATTTGACCCATACCCATATTATCCATAATATAAATCCATTTGAAACTATTTTTAATAGAATACAATTTTATAATAAAATAAGATTTCAAATTTTTCTTAAAGTGACACTCACCTCTCTTATAAAAGGGCACATACCCTTCTCTCAGAATCACACCTCCAAATAAATTTGGCTCAGCCAAACCCTACTAAAACATCTTCCAAACAACATTCTCTTCAACATAGAGGTCATAATTTTATCATAAATCAATCTTAAGGAGATTTTTTAACCAAATCAATAGGAAGCAGCCAAAGAAGAGGTAATAATTTCATCACCTCTTTCAAAGTTCTTTTCTTCTTCCACTTCATCTTTCTTGTTTGTTTCCATACCAAAATAATAAATACAGTACTGTATATATATTGTGATGTTATTATAAATATGGTACAGCCATATTCATTATTATATCCATCTGATGAATGAAAATGTCGTTGTACGTGTGTACGTAAGGCTTACCGTCTCCATGTCATGGTGTAGTTTGTTATTCAACACTTAATTATTTTTATGGGTATAGTAATGATTATAATTGATATAAATAATAAAAATAAAGTTTTAATTATTCTTTATATATTATATACCATCCTATTATATACGATTTTACCATCAATTGAATGATATTGTTACTCGTGCATACGTTCGGATTACCGTCTCCATGAATGCGATAAGATTCATTCCCCATATTAACTATTCAAGAATAATTTTGATTTGATGATTTAGAAATAATTTTTTTGAACATAATATCATTATGGAAATGAATCAAATACAAATTATTCATAACAAACATGACTTTTGTAAAAAAACATATAAAGTAAAATGAATCAGTTAACACCTAAAACAATGATACTACTGAAATATTTCTAACAATGAAAAATTATAAGATCATATATGATATCATATTTATGTATTTATATTATTTTATAATTTAATAAAAATTATTTAAACATTATTAAATATGTTAATGTACCCTCTACTAAAGAAAATTACAAGGTATGGGTAAATTTCTCAATCTCATTATTAACTGAGATTTTTTATGTGTAAGTATTTACTGGGACATTCTTATCATATGTGTCCATGTTTCATAAAAATGATTTCTAAATGAATATATTTAGGTTTTGTGGAAGGGACTATTTATCAAGATCAAAATTTTAAATGTTTTAATGATATATAATTCTAAATATTTTAAATTAATTCCCATGATTTAAACATTATTTTAATGAATTATTTATATGAACATGATTGTTTTAAAATATTAATTCCTTCCAAAAGTATCAATGTGGTATGGGACACATTGATTCAAAAATCTTTCTTAAATTACATCCTTATAAATGTGTTACATTTATATGATTTCAAAAAAATGGATATCTCTCTCAAAGTGTTTTACTGATCATTTTCAACTATGTCAACATCCTTTATTTAATATTATTCTTGATTGAGGTTGATTTACTATAATACAGTCTTCCTTATTGTATTGAATGAGTTATGATATATTTGATTGTGGAGGTGTTATTTTTATACAATTCATGGTTTACAATTAAAGTATTTACATTTTGTATTCTAGTATTAATATGAATATTTATGTTATGTTTCAACTTTTTCATATGAGGAATGCATTGAACTTAATAATTGATAGGTGGAACCCACTATAACTCCTCTATGCATCGGTAGGTCTCATTAGACAATCTAGTTTCTTGGAATAGGGCCTTGACAAAAAAAATATTTGTATTCTTGGAATGAGGCCTTGACTATGTGGTTATGATATCTGGAATTATGCATTCCGTCGTTATTAAATTAGTTATTACATGTGTTTATTCAACTAGTATTATATCATTTTTCATGTTTTTTATATTAATTATTGATTTATTTTTTCCATATTATGTTCGAGATTATGTTTAAAAGGATGTTGTTTTTATTACACATCTTTTCTTAAAATTTTATATCTTCTGCTAAATTATTTATGCTTATTGAGCATCTGAGATCACCCCTTTATAATCTTTTATTTTATAATGATTTCAATAAATTTTTTATGATTGATATGCTGGGTTAATCTAATGGAATAATGAAAATATAAATGGATAATTTATGATGTGTTTGGTGTTTTAAATTTAAATTTAAATTTCATGTAGGTAATCTATTTTCCATGAATTCTAAATTGATTGGTCTTTCAGGACATGATTTCTTATAATCATACCAATGTATTAAAATAATGCACCAACTCAGGGTAACTGAGGTCGGGGCATTACAATTGATATCCGAGAAATTTTAAAAATAACCTACGAAATAAATTTAGGAAAACTCTGATTTTAAAACATTAACCTAAGATAGGCTTTGAGGATTAGTATAGAATAACGTCTCAGAATTTTAGTAATGTAGAGATATTTTTAATTTTCCTAGCAACGCATCCCATTCTGGATATGATCAGGTAGAGGCGGATTTGGCACAGATGTATCTAGGGGTTAAACCCAAAAAAACTTCTTTGAGCTAGACTCAAGTGGGAACTAGTGCACGACAATGATTCTTGAAGCACTCTTGGTTACAACACTCTTGGGGGATATACTTAAGATAATTCTCAATTTTTTACAAACCATTATGAATGATTTATGATTAAATATGTCAGAAAAGAAACCATTTTTATGATTATGTTACTAGATGTGTGAAAATATTCAATTAATGTTAACAATTTTTCTAGTTTTTTTATTATAAATTATGATATGATCTAACCTATTGTATGTCGGCATTTAGAAATGGAACGCAGTAGAAGGAATGTGAACTATAGTAATATGCATGATCCAAAGAGTATGAAGGGTCATATCATTAATTGCCTTAATCAAACATTTAGAAGGGAAATAGTCTCCCACATATTCCCATCATATGAAGAAATAGTATCATCTGTTAACAAGATAAGTGAATAATTCTCTGAGTCATATGGATTTTAAGGGATGCCAGAGAAAAAGAGGATGGTCGAGGAAAAGATGGGTAAAGGGAAGAAGGGAAAAAAGGATTTTTCCCATATGTGATAAGTGTGTAATGAATCTCCCTAGGAATTAATTGATAGTAATGGGAGTCTATTATAAGTGTGGATAAAAAGGACACCATTTTTGTGATTCTAAGGGTGAGAAAAAGGTTTCAAATGTACAATGATTCATCTACAATGAGTTTGTACACTATGCGAATCAATGTACCAATCATCAGAGTATAACCCAAAGGATTATAATGGATAAAAATCATGTTATTATACTACTACAGATTAAGGGGAATGATTAGTGTTCTAAAGTTGTTATTAAAAAATTGTTTAATTTGAGAACAAGTTGTGAGAATTTTTATGTTTATAAGGATTGTACTGCAGTACAATTTCATTAAGGATTTGAGATTCATGGTACTAAGTAAAGTGACATAGTTTCAAGTAAATCATTTTAGAAAATATATGGTTGGGGGAAATATATCCATTAATATGTTTTTGAAACTAAGATAATGATTTCTGAATAATATATGATTGATTTGGATAAATTATACTCGATATTCTAGACTACCATGAAACTAAATAATTGTTTTTTTACATAACTATTGGTGTTTACAACATTTTTGGATTTAAGAAGTATATCCGGTATTCTATAAGGAATAAGTGAACATGAACGTATTCAATTATGTTTCATGGTAATTATTAATATTACTAATTTTTATGATAATACCAGATGAAGGTATTCACATATTATTACATGGAAAAATATATCTTCATTATGTTTACCTTCTATATAAATTTTGGACTGTGACATTGCACAAAAGTATTTTGGGTAAGTCTACAGGTTGGAATGAATTAAGTTAGACACTTGATACTATTTTTTATGGTTAAAAAAATTTAAGATTATTTTTTTAATATTATAAAAATGACAATGTGGTGGTTAGGAAACAACCTGTCGCGTCTAGGAAGGCTGCAAGACTTGAACCCGCAGCCGAAGCGCAACAAGGGTGCATCACCTACCACTAGTCTACGTCATGTCCTGGTTTTTATAATGCGGGTTTATTTAATTTTTCTGATAGATGAATTATAAATTCATTATTTTATAAAAACTATATGATTAGGATAAATAGAATATTTTTGAATTATATTATCTTTTGGAGTGGAAGATGAGTTTGTGGTAGAAGTAAGTTAAAGGATGGAACTCTACTTGTCAAGTATTTTTTTCTCTTATTCATTGAGAAAATAATTCTTAAAAATTATGGAAGGGTTCTTAAAACCAAAAATGTGTTGTCCTAATACCTTTTGTTTTTTGGAATCAATTATATTTAAATCATTGTCGATTTATGTCATTGAGGCCCTCAAAATTCTATTTATTGTTCACTTCTTTATGATTGATGACCACAATCACTCCCTATAAATATTTACGTTTTCCCTCCAATTATGTGTCTCTAATTTCCACCAGTGTTCTCTTATTCAAAATCCTAAATTGGTGATGACTTTTACATTTCCCTTTCCCTCTTATTAAGATTGTATTTTAGTAACCCTATTTTCGATGTGGATTTTTACAAAGGTATTTTTTATTTTTAAAATTTTATTTTTTAAGAACAATTTAAAAATGATAGGATGAAATTTATTGAAGGAGGATATAATGTAACACCCCAGGATTTAATAATGTGTTATCTCTTAAATGTTTTTCAACAGCATGTGCCACTTGAAACACCGAGTTCGAGCGCCCCACGACTTACCAAACTAGTTGTTTAAAAAGCAGTTGTGAATAGTATCAACTGCATTTTGAATTTTATATACTCCATATAATATTAACAACTATATTATGTTTTCTTATACATAATATAAGAAAAAATATCCAATTTTCAGATAAAAGAAGTGTTTTTCAAAAAAATTGTAATTTTACCAAATTTTAATGGAGAAATTATTTTAAATCCAATATTTTACACTTTTATATATTCAATTAGACAAATTTAACTTCATATTTGTAATTAGGACATAAAAATGTTGTTTGGATAAATTTTTTGTTTTTTTCTGGTAACTTTCATATTTTGATTAATAGTGAAAAATACTTCATAGTATATAAAAACTGACTTTTTCATTTAAATAATTATTTATAATTAAATATTTATCATAAAATAGAGACCTAATACATATATTAGTGAAATTTAAGTCATTGGAGTCATTTTATAAAAATATTAGATATATAAAATTTTATTGAACCATTTTGACGTCTTTTTACCCACCTTCTAGGCACATTTACCCACCTTCTAGGCACATTTGAAAATTGGCATAAAACATAATCTTACCGCTTCTGTGAGTTGAATTTCAAAAATCTGAAAAACATTGTTTACATAAGTATGTAAAATTTGGTTCAATAGGATGAAAATAATTTTTGGTGAATAGAAACTTTTGAATTTTATTTACCACGGTTAAAAGTAAATATGGTAAATAAGGGTAAATACAATATTATAATTTCCCTAACAGTGTTCTTATTCTACTGGATAAGTGTATTTCGACCTAAATCAACCTTATGAATAAAATATGATCCTTTTTTATCTATTTGGATTAGATTAAGACATTTATAATTATTTTATTTAAAAAATATTCAGTGTTAAATTCAAATTTTATTAACTAAAATATTTTTAATATAGGTTTATAAATAAGATAATTTAGACTCTAAATATTCATTAGAAATCTAAAAATATTTCCTACATCATGGTATTTTATTTATTATTTTTAAACATTGAATAATTAAATTTATTTATGACACAATGATGATGCAGAAACTACCTTATTAATAAAATATTAAAATATTTGATATTATAAATATTAAGATAATGTAAATTGAGACTTTTGATGAATTAAAATAAAATTATATGTTATTATGAAATTTTAGAGTTGACTTTATGTATATTTTTCTATGTAATAATGTTTTTTTGACTTTCACAAAACCAAATACTAAATGGTGTCAAAATTGACATAAAAGAATTGTTAAAACAAATATGATATTATGAAATAATATAATATTCTTAAAAATGTAAGGATCATTCAAAAAAAATATAATGATAAATATTCCATTAATGAACCACTAGGGTTTCTCTTGGAATTTTTCATTATGTTTATTAACCATGTAATATAAAAATACAAGAAGACATTGTAAAAGTTAAACTATTTAACTAAGAGTTAAATATAAAAAGATAATGTTAATATGGTGATCTAAACTTGTCTAAAACCTACTAGTTGATATTATTTCGACCCATCCCCACCTTATTATAGAAATAAATCCTTTTTTAGGCATTATAAACTGAATATGATTTTATAATAAAATAATATTTCAAGCTTTTCCTATAGTGACCCTCACCTCTCTAATAAAAGGGTACTTACCCTTATCAGAAAATCAAACCACCAAATCCATTTTTCCTGGTCATCCCCTGCTCAAACATGCTCCCAACTAACCTCACATAAACCTAGTGGCCTTACTTTGATGATAAATCTAACCTAAGTATCCCTTTTGACCAAATCAAAATGAAGCACCTGAAGAAGAGGTAATAATTTCATCACCTCTTTTAAAGATCTTTTCTTCTTCCACTTCCTCATTTTTTCCATAACAAAATAATAAATCTAGTAGAATCTATATATTTTGATGTTATTATAAATATGTTATAACCATATTCATTACTTTATCCATCATATGAATGTCAAAGTCACCATACGTGCGTACGTACAACTTACCATCTCCACATCGTGGTGTAGTTTGTTATTCAAGACTTTATTATTTTGATGTGTATAATAATAAGGATAATTTATTTAAAAGATAAATATAACATGTTAATTATTCTGTATATATTACATACCATCAAATTACATATGATTTTACCATCAATATAATTATATTGTCGTTCGTGCATGTGTACGGATTACCGTCTCCACAAACGTGATAAGATTCATTCCCCATCATAAAAATTAAAGGATAATATTCAGTTGATGATTTAAAAATAATTTTTGAGAGAATAATATCATTTTTATATGAATCATATACATCTTATCCATAGAAAACATGACTTACATATCAAAACATATAAAGTGAAAGGAATCAATTAACAACCAAAACAATGATACTACTAAAACATTGTTAAAAAACAAATATTAGAAGATAATATATGATATCATATTTATGTATGTGGATTCTTGTATAATTTAATAACCATTATTTAACCATTATATAGGAAGTTGAGGTACCCTCATCCAAAGAAACTTACAAGGTAGGGGTTAATTCCTGAATCTCATTATTATCTGATATTGTATATGTGTAAGTATTTAGTGTGACATTTTTATCATCAAGGTCCATGTTTCATAAAAATGTTTTCAAAATGAATATTTTAAGGTTTTTTGGAAGGGACACTTTAGCCAGATCAGAATTTTAAATGTTTTAATGATTTATGTTTCCAAATATTTTTAATTAATGTCCATATTTTAAAAATTATTTTAAAGATATATTTATATGGACATGATTGTTTTAAAATGTTATTTCCTTTAAAAATATTCAAAGTGGTATGGGAAAATTTGATACAAAAATCAATTTTAAACGACTTCCTTTATAAATGCATGCCTTTTAAATGATTTATCAAAAATGGATATTTCTCTAAATGAGTTTTACTGATCATTTTCAACATTGTCAACATATTTTACTGGATATTATTCTTTATTGAGGTTGATTTATTATAATACAATATTACTTATGGTATTTAATAGGTTATTATATGTTTGACCATGGATGTGTTATTTTTATACCATTTATGGTTTATGGTTAATGTATTGATATTTCTTATGAAAGTTTTATTATGAATTTTTATGTAATGATTCAATATATTCATATAAGAGATGCGTTGGACTTTGTAAGTGATAGTGGAGCCCACTATATCTCCTTGATGCATTGGTAGGACTCATGAGACAAAATAATTTTTTGGGATAAGGCCTTGAAAAAAAATTATTTTTAGTCTTGGTGTGAGGCCTTGACTATGTAGTTATGATGTCTATCATTATGCACTCCTTTATTATGAAATTAGTTTTTACATGTGATTATTTGACTAGTATAATATCCTTTTTCATGTTTATATGTTAATGTTTGATTTATTTTTACCATATTATGTTCATGTTTATGTTTAAAAGGTTTTTGTTTTTATTACACATCTTTCCTTAAAAGTTTATATCCTCTGTTAAATTATTTACCCTTACTGAGCATCTGAGGTCACCCATTTCTTATAATTTATTTTCAAAGGATTCTAAGAAGTATATTATGATTGATATGCAGGGTTATGCTGAGGTAAAAATGATGTTATCAAAGGATTATTTATGCTGTGTTTTATGTTAGAAATTGCAATGTAATGTTCATGCCTGTAATATATTTTCCAATACTGCTAAATTGATCTATCTTTTGTGACATGATTTCTTGTAACAATGCCAATGTATTAAAATAATGCACTAACATTGGGTAAATAGGGTTGGGGAGTTACAGTTGTTATTAGAGGAAGTTTAAAAATAACCTTGGAAATATATTTAGATAAACTCTGATTTTGAAACATTACCCTAAGATAGACTTTGAGGATTCGTATATAAGACCTTCCTAGAATTTTGGTAATGTATAGATTTTTTTAATTTTCCAACTAATACATCCTTGTTTGGATATGAGCAGGTGGAGGCGACTCTGACACAAATGCATCAAGGGGTAATACCCAAAAACACCACTTTGAGCTAGACTCGAACGAGAACTGGTACACAACAATGGGCATTGTTTCACTCTTTTTTATGAAACTCCTGGGGGATATGATTAGTAAAATTCACATTTTCTTTACAAATGATTATAAATGATTTATGGGTAAATATGTCAGCAAAGAAACCATTTTTATGATTGTCATGTGAGATGTGTGAAAATATTAAATTAACATTGAGAACTTTTCTAGTATTTGGATTATAAATTATGATATAATATAACTTAGTATATGTCACCATTTATAAATGGTTCCCAGTAGAAGGAATGAGAACTCTAGAAATCCGCATATTCCAAAGTGTAAGAAGGGTCATATCTATCATGGTTTTAAGTCAAAATTTAGAAGGGAAATAGTCTCCCATGTATTCCCATCATACAAAGAAATAGTATTGTGAGTTAATAAAATAAGTGATGAATTATAGGAGTCATATGACTTTGAAGGGAATCTAGTGAAGAAGAGAATGGCAGAGAAAAAGATGGGTAAATGGAATAAGGGAAAGAAGGATTCTCCCATATGTGATAACTATGGAAAGAATCATCTTGGGAAGTACATGAAAAGACTGGGAGTTTATTTTAAGTGTTGAGAAAAAGGACATAAATTTCATGATTCAAAGGGTAAGAAAAAGTTTTCAAATGTACAATGCTTCATCTACAAGGAGTTGGGACACTACATAAATCAATGTCCCGATCATTAGAGTATACGCTAAATGATTCTATTGGATAATAATCATGTTGTGATACTACCACAGATGAAGAGTAATGATTAGTGTTATTAAGGTGTTATTAATGAATTCTGTCATTTGGGTAAAATATATAATCATTATAAAGTATATAAAAATTATACTACAGTATGTTTTCATTAAGGATTTGAGATTTCATGGGACCAATTAAAGAGGCACAGTTTCAAGTTAATCATTTTGGAAAATATATGGCTGGGGAAAATATAAACCGTAATATGTTTTTGAAACTGAGATAATGATTTCATTATGATAAATGATTTATTTGGATAAATTCTATTTGATATCCTTGACTACCATGATACTGATTAATTATTTGTTTATTCCATCGTCGTTGGAGTTTAAAACTTTTTTTGGATTTAAGGAGTATATTTGGTATTCAATCAAGAATAAGGGAGCATGAATTTATTGAATAAGGTTTTATAGTAATTCAGGGTGTTACCATGTTTTAAGAGAATACATGATGATGGTATTAATATATTATTACATGGCAAAATAGATCTTCATTAAGTTTACCTTCCTTATAAATTTTGGACTGTGAGTTTGGAAAAAAGTATTTTGGATAAGTATAATGGATGGAATGAATTATGTTGGACATTGGATACTATTGTTTAAGGTTAAAAAATTTCTTAATGATATTTTTTTATTTTTATTAAAAGGACAACTCGGAGGTTAGGCGACAACCCATCGCGTCCGACCAGGCTGTGAGACTTGAACCTGGTGACAGGGGTACATCACCTACTATAAGAATATGTGATGTCCTAGTTTGTATAATGTAGTTTTTATAATTGATCTTACAGATTAATTATAAATAAATTATTTTTTTAACCCTATACGATTAAGATAAATAGAATATTTTTGAATAATATTATCTTTTGGAGTGAAAGATGAGTTTGTGGTGGAAGTTAGTTGAAGGATGGAACTATACTTTTCAAGTATTTTTTTCTCTTATTATGTGAATAAATTTATTTTTCAACATTAGGGAAGGGATATTAAACCAAAAAATGTGTTATCCTAATACCCTACATTTTGTTGAACCGATAATATTTATATCATCATAGATTTATGGATTTGAGGCCCTCAATATTCCATTTATTGTTCACTTTTTTTTGATTGATGATCCCAATAACTCCCTATAAATATTTACATTTTTCTTCCAATTATGTGTCTCTAATTTCCACCAATGTTCTCTTATTCAAAATCCAACTTTGGTGATGACTTTTCCATGTTCCTATCCCTCTTATTAAGACAAAATTTTAGTAACCCAATTTTCGATGTGGGTTTTCCACAAAGGTATCTTATATTTTCAACCATTTATTTTTGAAGAAAAATTTAAAACTATGAGGAAAAAATATATTAAAGGAGGAGAGATTGTAACACCCCAGGATTTCATAATTCAACATCAATTTAAATTAATTCAATTTCTTGTGCCACATGCAACATAGAGTTTGAGCGCACAACAAGTTACCAAACTAGCCATTTAAAAAGTATTTATGAATACTATTAACTGTATTTTCAATTTTATATACTCCATATAATCTTAATATCCATATTATGTGTTTTTAGACCTAATATAATAAAAAATATAAATTTTCAGATTAAATAAGTGTTTTTCAAAAAAAATGCATTTTCCACCTTTTATTAGATAACCCTTTTTAAATCCAATATTTGACACATTTATATATAAACTTTGACAAAATGAACTACTTATTTAGAATCAAGACATAAAAAATTTAGTTTGGATAAATATTTGTAGTTTTTCTGGTAACTTTCATATTTTTATGAATAGTGAAAAATACTCCATATTACATAAAAATCAACTTTTTCATTTAAATATTTATTTTTAATTTAAAATTTATCTCAAAATAGATACATATTAAATATAATAGTAAAATTTAAGTTATTATATTCATTTTATCATAATATTAGATATATAAAATTTTATTGAACCATTTTAACGTCTTTTTACCCACCTTTAAGGAACATTTACCTACCTTCTAGGCATATTAGCAAATTGGCATAAAACGTATTTTTACCGCTTCTGTGAATTGAATTTCGAAATTTTGAAAGACAAGGTTGAAGTTAGTAAGTAAAATTCTGTTCAATATGATTAATGTTTTTTGGTGAATGTTAACTTTTGAATTTTATTTATCATGTTAAAAGTAAATAGGGTAATTAAAGGTAAAAATGATATTTTATTTAACCTAACACATGTCCTAATTCTAATGTATAAGTTTTTTTAAGCCTATATAATCCTTATTAATAATATATTATCATTTCTTACCCACTTATATTGGATTAGAAAATTTATTATTATTTTATTAAAAAAGAGTTAAAAGTGTTAAATTCAAATTTTAATAACTAAAATAGGTATAATATAGGGTTATACATAAGATAGTTTTGACTATAAATATTCATTAAAAATCTACAAATATTTCCTACATCATGTTTTATTTTAATAATTTTTATACATTATATAATTAAATTTATTTATGACACAATGATGATGCAGTAAATACTTAATTAATGAAATATTATAATAAATGATATTATAAATACTAAAATAAATGAAATTTGAAAATTTTGATGCGTTCATAGAATTTTTTAGGTTAATATGACATTTTAGGGTTGATTTAATGTAATTTTTCAATATAATGATTTTTCCTTGAATTTTACAAAAACAAAATACTAAATACTGTCAAAATTGAAATAAATTCGTTTTTAAAACAAATACTATATTTATAAATGATATAATATTAATAAAAATCTAAGGTTCATCCAAATGACTAATATAATAATATATATTTCATTAATGATCCACAAGGGGTTCTATTGGCATTTTATAGTAATTTTATTTACCATGTAATATAAAAATACAAGAAGACATTGTTAAAGTTAAACTATCTAACTAAGAGTTAAATATAAAATATAAGGTCTATATGGTGACCTAAACTTGTCTAAATCCTAATGGTTAAGAGGATTTAGACTCTTTCCCACATTATCCTCGAAATAAATCCATTTGGAGCTATTATAAACAGATTATGATTTTATAATAAAATAATATTTCGAGGTTTTCATAAAGTGACCCTCACCTCTCTTATAAAAGGGTACTTCCCCTTCTCTCAAAATCACACCTCCAAATCCATTTTTCTCAGCCAAACCCTACTCAAATATCCTCCCAACTACTATTAATTAAATTTAATGGCCTTAAATTGATCATAAATCCAACCTAAAGATCCCTTTTGACTAAATCAAAAACATTCACCCAAATAAGAGGTAATAATTTTATCACCCCTTTCAAAGTTCTTTTCCACTTCCACTTCATCTTTCTTTTTTTTCATACCAAAATTATAACTCCAGTAAAATCTACATAATATGGTGTTAATATAAATATGATACAATCATATTAATTATTTTATCCATCCTATTAATTACATAGTCACCATACGTGTGTGCGTACGGCTTGTTGTCTCCACGCCGTGGTGTAGTTTGTTATTCAACATTTCATTATTTGGATGGGTGTAACAATGTGTATAATTGATGTACCCGAATGTCCCGAAGGCCTTCACTTTTTTTTTGATTTTTGATAACCCCCCTTTTCAAGGGATTATGGGGATCCATTACAAGGCATGTAGGCTCAGAGATTACGAGGCCCGTAGGCTTAAGAGATTACATGACCCGAAGGTCTTAGGGAATTCAACCAGACTATCTACAAGGAACCGCCCCTCCCCAGCATCTGCGTCATGATAATAGCTATCCATATTTGAATGGACTTCTTTCTAGGATTGTTGTGCAAGCACAGGCTGGTACCGATGGCATAGTCATACCCTCTCATTCTGATAATCCATTTGGCTCTGCTTTGGTGAGTGCACCTGCTCTGAATCCTCTTCTGGGGCTGCTCCTTTTTTTAGTGTGTCTTCGGCAGCTGCATGTGGCCTGAAGGCCATGATTCTATATATATTATATACCATCCAATTATATAAAATTTTACCATCAATAGAATGATATTGTTTCTCATGCGAACGTACGGATTACAATCTCCACGAACTTGATAAGATTCATTCTCCATCGTAATCATTCAAGAATAATTTTAAGTTAATTATTTAAAAATAATTTTTAAAAACATAATATCATTATGGATATGAATCAAATATATCCTATCCATAAAAAATATGGCTTAAGTAACAAAACATATAAAATAAAATGAATCAGTTAACATTTGAAATAATTATACTACTGAAATATTATTAACAAATAAAAATTAAAAGATCATATATGATATCATATTTATGTATGTGAATTCTTCTATAATTTAATAACGATTATTTAACCGTTTTACATGATTTTAACATTACCTCAACCAGAGGAATGTACAAGGTAAGGGTTAATTCTTCAATCTCGTTATTATCTGAGATTATTTATGTCCAAGCATTTACTGGGACATTTTTGTCATCCATGTCCATGTTTCATAAAAAAAATTCAAAATGAAAATTTTAATTTTTTTGGGAGGTAATATTTATCAAGATCTGATTTTTAAATGTTTTAATAATTTGTTTCTTAAAATATTTTTAATTAATTTCCATGTTTTAAAAATGATTTTGAGGATTTATTTATATGGACATGATTATTTTAATATATTAATTCCATTAAAAAGTTTCAATGTTTTTCGGGACACTTTGATTAAAAAACTATTTTAAATGACTTCCTTTATAAATTTGTGACTTTTAAATGATTTCACAAAAAAGTTCTATTTCTATCAATGAGTTTTATAGATCATTTTCAACTATGTCAATCTCCTTTACTAGATATTATTCTTGATTGAGGTTGATTTATTATAATAAAATCTCCCTTATTGTATTGAATGAGTTATGATATGTTTGACTATGGATGTGTTATTTTTATATCATTCATGTTTTATTGTTAATGTTTTGACATTTCATATGTTAGTTTTAATATAAATATGTATGTTCTGTTTCAACATTTTTATATGAGTAATGCATTGGACTTAGTAAGTGATGGGTGGAGCTCGCTATAGCTCTTCGATGCATCAGTATGTCTCATGAGACAAAATAGTGTCTTGGCATAATGACTTGACAAAATTGTTATTTGTAGTCTTGGAACGGGTCCCTGACTATGTGTTTATGATGTCTGACATTATGCATTCACTCGTTATGAATTTAGTTATGAAATGTGATTATTAGACTATTAGAATATCCATGTGCATGGTTATATGTTAATTTTTTTTATTTTGTCCATAATATGTTCAACATTATGTATAAAAAGTTGTTGTTTTTATTGCACATCTTTCCTTAAAAGTTTATAACTTTTGTTAAATCATTTACCCATACTGAGTATCTAATCTAACACCTTTATTTTGTTTTATTTTCCCAGTATTATAAGAAGTGTATTATGATGGATATGTAGGGTTAATCTGTGGGAATAATAGTGTTCTCAAAGGATTATTTATGACGTGTTTTATGTTAGAAATTGTAATGTAATGTTCATGTATGTAATCTATTTTCAAAAACTGCTAAACTGATCGGTCTTTTGGGACTTGGTTTCATGTAATCATGCCAATGTATTTAAATAATGCGCTAACTCAGGGTAACTGGGGTCGTGGTGTTACTGTGTTTCCTGGTGTTTTCTCATCATATAAATTTTATTTTAATTTTACAATGAGGGTAAGGCCTCTGATGTTCATGATTTAAATACTCTTTGTCCTAATTACCTCCTAGTGTCTTATTAGATATGAACATTAGGGTTCATTATCTACCATTTTTAAAGTCATCCTAAGAGGGGTGCCATTGAAGCAGGGGATCATGAATAAAAAATATCCTTGATTATTTTTTCACAACTTTTAATAAAGGAAGCATAAATTTAATGTATGATGCGGAAATAATGAAAATAATTACACTTTTAGGGTGGATATATGAGATTCCAGTTCTATCCAAACTGATCTTTGTAAAAACAATATTCATGACTTTTCTATCCTGAAATTCTTTGATACTATAGGTAATTATTTTTATCCTAAAGTAAAGATGTAATTCTTATAGAACTAACCTTTTATTGGATAGATCTATAAGGCCACATCCTTAAACCTTACTTAATCTTGAGTTATTACAAGATTACACATCGAGGATCTTTTCAGGTTTAGAGTTTTAGAGAATTAGATCATGAAACTTGCATTACATTCCACATTTAAACAAAGTGGTTACATAAAAGACAGTATTCATTCTTCCCATCAACGGAAACATATTTAAAATAAAACATGGATTTTTTCTTGACACATCCTTGACACTATCATCACATCATGTACCTTTCCCTTAACCTGTGAATAACATTTCATAAACTTGGGATTATCATAAAAAGCTCAGTAAGGGTTATAAAAATATGGAAAGGAAACATGAGTTCATATATACATAAGAATGAAATCATACTTTACCCATAAAACATAGGCACTTTAACATACCTCATCAAATCATGAATAAATCATATAAATCATAAGACATAGAAGGTAACTTGAGGCATTTATAACATTCTTACGTAGGGAGTAACCCTCTTGGTTACATTTGGAATACCCACCACAATATATTCCTAAATCTCTTCATAGAAACCTTAACGTTTCACTGCTTCGCGTTACCCAATGCACTGGAGAGCTATATCGGGCTCACCCACCCTCAGTCTATCACGGAACCACCCGTCTTCATAATAATGCACAAGAACCTCAACATAATCGTATCACATAAAACATGCATAAAGGAAACATAACATTTCCAACTTTCAATCACAAGATATCAATACAACACATTGATATAAAAACATTACGAAAACCATTTTCAATACCAAAATAAAAGAAAATTAAAACATGGTATTATTTTTCTTTTAAAAAGAAGGTATGGCTTGTAGAGGAAGCCGAAACTCAAATAATGGTCACGATGGCGGAGATGTCATTGTCGCCGCATACGTACAACAAAAACATTCCCTTTTGTCATTTAATAAACACTTTGTATAAAAAGATTCCTTTCAAATAAACGTAAAAGTAAAAGGGGTTTATACACCTTATAAAAGAAGGTTGTGTATAAAACAGAATATGCCTCAATGAAAGGAGATTGAGACGAAGTCCCTTACAAAGACGGTATCCTTGGTTTAAGGATAAATCAATTACATAATTATGTGTGACAAATGAATACACCAAATATAAGTGGATATTAAGTGTAAAATAATCAAAGTTCATTCACACATATTCAAAGGATGACATATTCAATAACTACATGTTGAACCCAAAGAAATCGAAATTGGGTTAAGAAGTTCCCTTGACAGCCTAACGACGTCACATCAAAATGAGTTGATGAGAGATAAAAAAGGTATCTCATCACTTGGAAATAAAATTTAAATCAATAAGGATATATGATAATATATCCCAACATAAAAATATGTAAATTAAAATACCCAACAGAAGAATTCTTTTAAAAAGAGGAGGGTGAAAGGTTCCCTTACCGAGATGGGTATCTTTCGAAACATACACCTCGTAAAAGAAGGACAATACAACATTGATGTAAATACACATAAAAGAAATTATATTACACAATGAGTAAAATAATTGGTAGTACAAACACCACTCAAAGGAAATTATGGCAAATGTAGCATAAATCTCACGAGAATAAAAGTGAGATGAAAAATCCCTTACGAAAACTCGGCAGACTAACGACGCCACATAAAACATACAAAAATGGATTGATGAGATCAAATAGCGTATCTCATCATATTAAATTAAATTTTATAGAAAGAGGAATATAAAATAACATCCCCCAACATAAAAGATAGGAGCTTAAAAGAAGTGACATAAAGGAGAGTACTTAAAAAGAAAGAGAGAGGTTAGATCTCTTACGAAAATTCGGCAGCCTAACGGCACCACTCAAAACTTTCAAAATGGATTGATGAGAAAGAATAGGGTATCTCATCACATGAACGGAAAAATTACAGTAAGAGTAATATAAAAGAATATCCCAATAACAAGAAAGATGATCTTTAAAATAAATGACATAAAAGAGTGTACTTAAAAAGAAAGAGTGGAGTAGGATCCCTTACCTCAAGTCCAACTTGTCTTGTTCGTTTCTTTATATTCCTGAATAATAAACTTTGGTCATTTAATAATTTACTAAGTACCTCCTTCAGAGATTATTATTCAGTTCATATCACATATTATAATGTTATAATAATTTTTTAATAATGTTAGTTCATATCAGACGTTTTTGCCGATGTTTGGTACATGAGTCAAAAATGAACTTGTTTGAAAAAAGATTTCCCATGTAGTTATAAGTAAATAATTTCCAGAATAGTATTAATGATTAAAATATCATATATATCCAGTAAATATTCATTTTATACTATTCCATATCATTTGGAGATAAAAAACGAAAATCACCGTTCATGGAGACGGTAGGCTGTACGTACGCATGAACGCTACTTTCATTTTTTGTCATATTAATGAAATTAAAAAAAATGAGAGAGATATATATATGTTATAATTCCAGAATTATATCCATAATTTAGATGTAATATATTAAATATATATCCATTATATATTTGTACTTGTTGAGCCCTCTGGAAGATTGTTGATTTCTTGTCTATGATTGATGTTTTAATAATCACAAATCATCACATACCATTAATGCTTAATCTGGTTTGATTTCTCATAAATTTAATTACAATCTGTTAATGAATCTGTTATCATGTTTTTGTCTATGCTTATTGACTTACAAATTATTTTGGAAGTCTTCTGGATTCAACAGACATCGGAAGCACTGATCCATTCAACAGACATCAGAAGCACCGATCCATTCAACAGACATCGGAAGCACTGATCCATTCAACAGACATCAGAAGCACCGATCCATTCAACAGACATCGGAAGCACCAATCCATTAAACAGACATCGGAAGCACTGATCCATTCAACAGACATCGGAAGCAACGATCCATTCAACATACATCGGAAGCACCGATCCATTCAACATACATCGGAAGCACCGATCAATTCAACATACATCGGAAGCACCAATCCAATATCAACATACATCGGAAGCACCGATTCAATATCAACAGACATCGGAAGCACTGATCCAATATCAAAGGACAACGGTCGCACCGATCCGATGCAAATGAGCCACCGATCAAATGAATCACCGATGCAAATGACTCACCGATGCAAATGAGCCACCGATCATCTGACTCACCGATGCAAATGACTCACCGATGCAGATGACTCACCGATGCAGATGACTCACCGATGCAGATGACTCACCGATGCAAATGACTCACCGATGCAAATGACTCACCGATGCAAATGAGCCACCGATCATCTGACTCACTGATGCTGATCAAAATGAGCCACCGATCATCTGACTCATTGATGCTGATCAAAATGAGCCACCGATCAAATGACTCACTGATGCTGATCAAACTGACTCACCGATCAGATGACAGACTGATGCTGATCAAACTGACTCACCGATCAGATGACAGACCGATGCTGATCATCTGATTCACCGATGCTAATTTATCTAAGTCACCGATCATTACTCAATAATGATGATGACCTACCGATCACTTGATTCTTCAATAGTCATAAACTACTGTTTGAATTTCTTTATCTCTATCTTTATTTAATCTAACAAACGGTCATATTAGGTATATTTTAATGCTCTGAAAATTAATTAATAAAGGTTGTCGGATGTCAGGAAACCGTACCTCGTACCTGTGGAAAGGAAACTTTTTCTGTCTTCCGAAGCACGAGACATAAATACAAGAAGACTCTGCTGAAGAAACAACGAGAGTTTTTCGGTTGACAGTAGAACACAAGAAGAATATAGAGGAATGAAAGAGGAGGAAGAACCAAGCAAGACAGAACCTCATACACAATCAAGCCTACTCAAGAAGAGTTCTGTGCATACAAAAGAACATTAAATAACTTCATCGACTACATCTCACTACCTTTGAACCTGAAGCATACGACACTCTTCTTCTCAAATAAAAACGAGAAGAGGACTCAGAATAAATTCTGACCAAATAAAAAAGAGTCCAGAGCTACACTGAAATCACTAGAGCCATTTCTAAACTCTACATCTCTGCTCTGTGTTACATTTGTTTTACATTTTGAGCAGTGTGTCTTATCTGTTGTATTAAACACACACACTGACTCCTGTACTTTCACTAGAGGATCTGTAAATCCTCAGCAAACATTTTTACATTTCATTTCCCACTGTGGATAGTGGTAGAGGTCGTGTGAGACCTGGACAGCTCTAAGCTGTTGTTTGTTTTCCCATGCAGAACTGTGGTAGAGGTCTTGTGACCTGAACAGTGTGTTCACTGTTATTAACCCCAATCCTGGGTGTGGATCATTTTTATATAAACTTGTGAGAGGACTAAGTCTCGGCTTGAGACTGAACCTCTTGTTTTATTCTATGTGTTTGTAGCTACATACTATATCCATACTATACATATATATTTCATATTCCGCTGCTATTACTTTGAAGTATAATCTATTTTAAAAGCTACTTTGATAGTTAAACTCGCAAGTGTTTATATTTATTATAAACCAGTAAGTTAGTTTCAAAAGTTAATTTAATCATAAGATTAAGTTAACTGAGAACTAATCAATCTTTGAGAAACTAATTGAACCTTTATAATCTGTATAAATTCACTACAGTTTAATCTGTTTTTGAAATAGGGGGATTTTAATAAACATTATTTTTAACAGAAAATTTTAATTGGAACTCAATTCACCCCCCCTCTTGAGTATCCACTCCGACCAACATTTGGTATCAGAGGTTTGAAAAATATTTTCTAAAGTACCCTGTTTTTCAACTGTGATTTTAGTTGTATTTTAAAGTTCTTAAAATTTCTTTTGTTTCTAAATTTTTATCTCTTTAAAATTCTTTTTGTGACATCATGGATAATATACTTGAGGGTGCTGCTACTAACCGGCCACCTTTCTTTAATGGAAACAACTATGCTCAGTGGAAGCTAAAAATGAGAATTCACTTAGAAAGTATGAGCTTTGATATTTGGACTACCATTGAAGCTGAATACAAAATTCCCAGTACTGATAGATCTACTTGGGATGAACCTACAAAGACTGCTTACAATAATAATTGTAATGCAATGAATGCCTTGTACTGTGCTCTAGGAGATGAGGAATTTAATAGAATTTCTACATGTAAAACTGCATATGAAATTTGGGATACCTTAGCTGTTTCTCATGAAGGAACAACTAATGTTAAGGAGATGAGACTGAATACCTATACTATTAAGTATGATAATTTTAAGATGAAGCCTGATGAACCCATTTCTGATATGTATCTCAGGTTCAATGAGATAGTAAACACAATGAGCTCACTCGGAAAGATTGTTCCTGCAAAAGAACAAATCATGAGAATTTTGAGATGTCTACCTGAAAGATTGAGAGGAACCTCTGTCTCCATTAGAGAATCGTGTGACATTGGAGAACTGCCAGTCAAGGAACTAATTGGTAAGTTGATGATGTATGAAGAAGAACTCAAGGTAAACAAAGAATAAGATGATGAACCTAGAAGGAAGTCTATTGCCTTCAAGACCACAACCTCAAAGAATAAGGATAAGGAAAAGCCTCAAGCTATCAATGAAAGTTCAAGCAGTGAGGAAAGTGAGAATGATTCTGATAGTGACGCTGAGATGGCTCAAATAGCCAGGAGATTCAAAAAGTTTTATAGGAAAAAGAAATTCTTTAGGAAACCAAATTACAAGGGAAAGTATGACCAACAAGGCAAATGGAATAAGGATTGGAAGAAGGCTGACAGAACTGATGAAGTTGTCTGATATGAATGCAAGCGAAAAGGACATATCAAAGCAGACTGTCCAAAGTTAAAATTCAAAAAATATATGATTACAAAGACAAGAAGTACAAGAAAGAAATGAAGGCTACCTGTAGTGCTTCAGAAGACAGCACTAGTGAAGCCGAATCTTCAGACTCTAAAAGGAATCGAGCCAACATGTGTTTCATGACAAACACTTCTGAGGTAACATCAAAAACTCATGCTTCAAATTCATATTATTCTGGAGATGATTCTGATTCAGAAAACATGTCTAAATCTGAACTGTTTGAATATTGTGATATGCTTGAAGAAACCTGTAATGAGCTTAAAGATAAATATAAAGGTTTAAAGAAACAGTATGCTTTAAGTGTTAAGCATCAATCTGATCTGGATATAGAAGTAGAAAAGAATGCTCAGTTGCTTAAAAAGAATACTGAACTAAAATTGTCTAATGAGCAACTCAGAAAAGACTTAGAAAAGTTAACAAATGGCAAGAATACTCTAACACAAATGCTAGGAAAGCAAGTTGCACCTAGATATACTACTGGTATAGGATACCAACCTGGACAAAGAAAAGTTTCCAAAACTAGATTCATTCCTAAATCTGGACAGAAGATAGTTAATTTTGGAACTTCATATGCCTCAACCAGTTATATTCATAGTTATGGATCTAATAAGGTTTATCTTTCAAAGAATGTTAATTCTACAAATTATATGAGACCCATTAGACAAATATGGGTACCTAAAATATCATTGGCTAACATGTCTGGACCCAAGAAGATCTGGGTACCAAAATCATCTTCCATCTAAATCTGTGTTGTAGGAGACCTTCTTGAAGAGCTGTCACAAGAAGATTTGGTACTTAGACAGTGGATGTTCAAGACATATGTCAGGAGACGTTTCATGTTTCAAGAGCTTAGTAAAAGTTGATGGAGGCTTTGTCACTTTTGGTGATAATTCAAAAGGAAAAATCATCGGCTTATGCCAGATTGGTAACACTGATTCAATCTTGGTTTCTAAAGTTTTATTTTTCTATGGACTTCAATATAACCTGTTAAGCATTTCTCAGTTGTGTGATGATGGTTTTTATGTGAAATTTAAAAATGATTCTTGCAATGTTTTTAACTCAAATTTTTTTTTAGTATTTTCTGCTTTAAGAAATGAAAATGTTTATGCTATTGATTTAGATTCTTTAGCTAAGCAGAATATTCCTTGTTTAAATGCTTTTCATAAAGAGTCTTGGCTTTGGCACAGAAGATTAGGACACTGCAATGTACACTCACTTAGAAAACTTTCTAGGAAGAACTTAATTAGAGACCTACCCAAACTTGAATTTCTAGCAGACAAAGTTTGTAATCCCTGTCAAAAAGGAAAGCAACCTAAAGTTTCTTTTAAATCAAAGAAAGATGTGTCAACTTCTCAACCTCTCGAGTTGGTTCACATGGATTTATTTGGACCTTCAAGGGTTTCTAGTTTGAATGGGAAGCATTATGTCTATGTTCTTGTAGATGACTTTTCTAGATATACTTGGGTATATTTTCTAGCTCACAAAAGTGAAGCTTGTTCTTACTTTGTTAAATACTCCAAGTCTGTAGAAAATCTTAGTGGACTCAAGATTAAGACCCTGAGAAGTGATCATGGTCGTGAGTTTGAAAATCATGAGTTTGATTCTTACTGCTCACACAATGGCTATAGTCACAATTTCTCTGCCCCTAAGACACCCCAACAAAATGGTGTAGTAGAGAGAAGGAATAGAACCTTGCAAGAAATAGCTAGAACTATGATCAATGAATATGATCTGCCTATTTACTTTTGGGCTGAAGCTGTAAATACAGCTTGTTATGTCATTAATAGAGTCTTGATCAGACCAGTTCTTAAGAGGACCCCTTATGAGTTGTGGAACCATAGGAAACCTAAGGTTAACTACTCCAAAGTTTTTGGCTGCAAAGTCTTCATTCTCAATACTAAATACAATCTTGAAAAATTTGCATCCAAGAGTGATGAAGGAATTTTCCTAGGTTACTCTATCTCTAGTAAAGCCTATAGAGTTTTCAATAAAAGAACCAAATGTGTGGAAGAATATGTTCACATCAAATTTGATGAAACTGATCCACATGAACCTAAAATCTCTCTTGAAGATGATCTCTCTGGTTTGAATCTCAATGATAAAGACAATAGACCTATAGTTAAAACATCCAGCTCTGGAAATTCTCCAGAACCTGCTTTTGTTGAACCTCAATCTGTAGATGAATCTGAAATCTCTAGCCCTATCTTTTCAAGACCATCTAGGACTCTAAAGAACCATCCTTTAGATGCTGTTGTAGGAAATCTAGATAGAGGAACACCGACTAGAGCTTCTCTAATAAATCAGGTTGAACATCAATCCATTCTTTCACAGTTAGAACCTAAAAATATCAATGATGCTATCAATGATGAATTTTGGGTAATAGCTATGCAAGAAGAACTAAATCAATTTGAAAGAAACAAAGTCTGGAAATTAGTAGAAAGACCCAAGGACACCTTGACAATAGGCACAAAATGAGTGTTTAGAAACAAAGTTGATGAATCTGGAAACATCATTAGAAATAAATCTAGGCTAGTTGCACAAGGTTACAATCAAGAAGAAGGAATTGACTATGAGGAAACCTTTGCACCTATATCTAGATTAGAGGCTATCAGGATCTTACTTGCCTATACATCACATCTGAATTTCAAGCTATATCAAATGGATGTCAAAAGTGCTTTTCTAAATGGTTTTATTGTTGAAGATGTTTTTGTAGAACAACCACCAGGTTTTTTAAATCCCCATTTTCCAAATCATGTTTTTAAACTTTCTAAAGCTTTATATGGTTTAAAACAAGCTCCAAGAGCTTGGTATGAAAGGAATTCAAACTTTCTTATCTCAAAAGGATTTAGAAAAGGAGTAGCTGATCCCACTCTTTTAATAAAAAGGATTTCAAAAGATGTATTAATAGTACAAATCTATGTTGAGGATATTATTTTTGGATCTTCTAAAAATTCTTTATGTAATGATTTTTCAAAGGTTATGCAAAATGAATTTGAAATGAGCTTAATGGGAGAGCTTAAGTATTTTCTTGGTTTTCAAATTTTTTAAACTAAAGATGGAATTATTTTAAATCAAAGTAAATATACAAAGGATCTTTTAAAAAGTTTTGGACTGGATAGTATTAAGGATATCGATACACCTATGAGTACTACCTGTAAATTGGATACTGATGAAGTTGGGAAACCAGTGGATCAAACCAATTACCGAGGTATGATTGGGAGCTTACTTTATCTTACTGCTAGTCGACCCGACATTATGTTCAGTGTATGTATGTGTGCTAGATTTCAAGCTAATCCTAAAGAATCACACTTACTGGCTGTTAAAAAGAATTTTAAATATCTTAAGTATACTGTAAATTTAGGTTTGTTTTATCCAAAAGGACAATCATTTAACCTAACTAGCTATTCAGATGCTGACTTTGCTGGATGTAAGTTAGATAGGAAGAGCACATCTGGAACATGTCATTTGCTTGGAAACTCCCTAGTATCATGGTGTATTACGAGACATAACTCTGTTGCATTGTCTACTGCCGAGGCAGAATACATAGCTGCTGGTAGTTGCTGTGCACAAATTCTGTGGATGAAACACACTTTATTGGATTATGGATTTGATCTTAAACATGTTTCAATTAACTGTGACAATACTAGTGCAATCAATATATCTAAGAACCCTATGTCTCACTCTAGAACTAAGCACATTGATGTCAGACATCACTTTTTAAGAGATCATTATCAAAAAGGTGATATCTCTTTAAAATTTATTAGTTCTGAACATCAATTAGCTGATATCTTCACAAAGCCTTTATGCTCTGAAAGAATGAAATTTATTAAACAAGAGTTGTGTATGATTGATCTGTGAAACTGATCTGTGAAACTGATCTGTGAAACCGATCTGTGAAACCGATCTGTGAAACTGATCTGTGAAACTGATCTGTGAAACTGATCTGTGAAACTGATCTGTGAAACCGATCTTTGAAACGGATCTGTGAAACCGATCTGTGAAACCGATCTGTGAAACCGATCTGTGAAACCGATCTGTGAAACCGATCTGTGAAACCGATCTGTGAAACTGATCTGTGAAACCGATCTGGGAAACCGATCTGTGAAACTGATCTGTGAAACTGATCTGTGAAACTGATCTGTGAAACTGATCTGTGAAACTGATCTGTGAAACCGATCTGTCATACCGATCTGTCATACCGATCTATTTTTTCTTTTTTATAAATATTGTAATTAATGAGTAAATTTCTTTTATACTTTTTATGGGAACCCTAAATGATAAAATAATTGATATGTGGCTATTTATCTTCTTTAAACTTTTGACCTTTCATTTCCCGCCGAACCTTTCAACTTCTCTTCCCCTCTACTTCGAACCTTCGAACTCCTGCCTTTCCAAAATCTTTGAATGACTAAGCAAAAGAGACCGAGCAAAGGACCAGATAGCCCTGTACCTTCAAAGCGTGCTCGAGGCGAGTCAAGTAGTACCTCTCAACGATCAGTAAATCCAAACCTGGAAACTCATATTGTTGCTGTAGAAAGAGAAGTCAGCTCTGCGTGGCTCTTGTCAAGTAAGTCACTGTTGCTGCAAGTTCTTGAATCGCAAGGATGGATAGACTGGTTTTCAGACAACTCTCTAATAGACTACCCGAAGCTGGTACATGAGTTCTACATGAATCTGAAAATCACTCTAGATGGTGTGGAGGCTGCCAGGATGTCGTCTGTGGTAAAAGGAAAGAAAATTTCCTTCTCATCTAAGTAGTGGGATGAGTGCTTGAATGTACCTCATGAAGGTCGGTATGAGGATTATGCTGGGAATATTCCTCCAACATCTGATTACTTCTCTTATGAATTAGCTCTAGAGCTTCTGACCGGAAACAGAGAGTCACGGAGAATCACAACTTCAGAATTAGATGGTGAATGCAGACTTCTTTTCAAGTTTATTCAGCATCAACTTTTCCCTAGGAGAGGAGATTTTGCTGCTGTAAAGTACCAGGATGTTTTCCTCTTGTTTCTTCTGAAAACACATGAGAAGATCAATTTGTGTAGATATGTGATGGTGCACATAGCTGGAATGGTAAAACCATCCAAGAAAGCCACCGCCTTATTCTATTCAAAAATGATATCTACCATGCTCAAGAATCTTGAATGTGTTGATGAAGATGATGAAGCTGAGGAAACAGATCATACCTTCTGTCTCAACAAAGAGATCTACAGGAGGATGAAAATCAATTGGAATCCATGGAAGAAGTGCTGGGTTGCAGATGAAGATAAATTGTATGAAGCCTACAATCCCATTGATCATGGCAAGAGGCCAAAGGGTTTAAGAGACCCTGTCTTGAAACCAAATGAAGAACCAGTTTATTCGGATGATGATGAGCAAGAAGAAGGAAAGGATGAGGCCACCGAAGCCCAAGAGCAAGAAGAAGCTGCGACTGAGGAAGGAAGTATATCATCTCCTGATGATAGGAGTGATCCTGACACTGCTAGTCCCAAAAGAAGAATATAATTTGGACCTGCTAGTCCACCCTTAGCCCTACCAGAATCAGAACCTATTCTTGGTGATGAAGAAGATTCTGATACTGAAGAATATCACAGTGAAGCTTCTGAGAAAAGTAATGATGGACATGCTGATGATGCTGAGGCTGCTGTTGATGGTGATAACAGACTAGTGGATGGTCTTTTTGAAGATCAAATAGAACCACCTCAGTTAGTGCAAGAAATACATATCAGTTGAAAGGTTGATTCACCAAAAATCAGTGGAACAGCAAGCTATGAGAAACCAAAATACACCCTGTGTGCTGCTGTTTGGGATGACTACCCTGGTTATGCTGTGTTGGGCTTAGAATATTCTGAAGAAGAAGAAGCAATGCCAGGATCTGCTGCAGCTGTGATGAGGAACCCCCCAAGAGAAGCAAGGTCTGTTCCTGCTGTTGATCCTACAAATGTTAATTTACCAGGTTCTGGAATCTCTCAAGCTGATCTTGATAAGTTTAAGATTGAATTGCTAACTGCTGTGAGAGACATAGTTAGAGAAGAGGTTTCTAATACTCTTACTCAAGTGTATCTACAAGTTTCTGAAAATCCATTGGAAGCCTTCTCACAAAGAGTATCTATTGCTGTGAAGCCAGACCTGGCCAATACTGGTGAACATATTGGCAGGCACATAGCCTTTTTGAATCAGACTATGAAGGATCTTCACACCGGCTTGGTATCTCTATCAAGCGAATTCCGATCAACCATCTCTGGTATGATGGAAGTTTTGAGAAATTTGATTGAACATCTCAACAAGTCTGACCTGAGGAAGTTGAAAGCTGAGTTAACTCACATAGTTTCCCAAGCCAGTACAGGCAAGGTAACCAAGATCACTACCCGTGAGCTAGACGCTCTAAGAGAAGTTGTGCACATTGAGTTAGCTGCTGTTAGACAAATTCTTGATTTAGAATCCTTGAGGAAGATGAAAGAGCTCGGTGATAACAGTCATAAGATGGAATTGGTGTTTTCAGCAGATGCTAAGAAAGCTCTGCAAGAGATCAAAGAGAAAGTTGATAATTACTTTTCCAAGATTTATACAAAACATGAGATGGCTGCAAACTTCAAGGTGTTGGCAGAGAATCTGAAATTACCTCCAGTCACTCATGCCTTCAAAACTCAAGTTCATCAGTGGCAAGATTTTACCCCTTCCTTGGCACATTTCATGGAAAATAAATATGATTTTGAAAAATATATGAAGTATGGGGTCGAAGTCATTCAAGACTTCATTCATCTTTTGAAGCCCTATTTGACTGGACAGGCCACTGCAATAGTAGTTCCTACTTCTGAACCTCTCAGTGACTCTGATATAGCTCCAAATCAGCTATCTGTTGCTCAAGCACTATCTCAGTTAAGACCAGTCCCTCAGCAAGCTTCTCAACCAGCTCCTGTTTCTCAACAACAACTCTCTGTGGCACCTGCTCCTACACCTGCCCGAGTTTTCCTACCACCACTTCAGATTCGCCAAGACCAGCCTACCTCCAGGTCTTCAAACTTACCCACTATTGATCCCAAAGACAAAGGCAAAGCCCCTTTGTATCCCAACAAATAGTTGTGTCTTGTTTTTGATAGGGTGAACAATGTGATGCTTGTCATATTCTGTACTTTCTAAAAAAATTTCTCTACAATCTATGCTGCCTGCTTTTACTTTCACTTTCACTAATATGGTTTCCCTCCTTTTTGATTATCCCAAAGGGGGATAAGAAAAAGAATGATTTATGGGAGAAGAAAGATGTATGGGAGAGATATATGAGCGATGTATATATCTCAGGGGGAGAAATATGTTTAATATATATGGGAAATTTACATTAAGGGGGAGATTTATATATCTCTTTATATTTATTCTCTTTATGGTTTAATTCTCATTATGTTTTTATTAATGATATATCATATTATTTATATTTTATGATGAAGATTTGTGATTATCAAAAAGGGGGAGATTGTTGAGCCCTCTGGAAGATGGTTGATTTCTTGTCTATGATTGATGTTTTAATAATCACAAATCATCACATAACATTAATGCTTAATCTGGTTTGATTTCTCATAAACTTAATTAAAATCTGTTAATGAATCTGTTATCATGTTTTTGTCTATGCTTATTGACTTACAAAGTATTTTGGAAGTCTTCTGGATTCAACAGACATCGGAAGCACCGATCCATTCAATAGACATCGGAAGCACCGATCCATTCAACAGACATCGGAAGCACTGATCCATTCAACAGACATCGGAAGCACCGATCCATTCAACAGAAATCGGAAGCACCGATCCATTCAACAGACATCGGAAGCACCGATCCATTCAACAGACATCGGAATCACCGATCTATTCAACATACAATGGAAGCACTGATCCATTCAACAGACATCGGAAGCACCGATCCAATATCAACATACATCGGAAGCACCGATTCAATATCAACAGACATCGGAAGCACTGATCCAATATCAAAGGACAACAGTCGCACCGATCCGATGAAAATGAGCCACCAATCAAATGACTCACTGATGCAAATGACTCACAGATGCAAATGACTCACCGATGCAAATGAGCCACCGATCATCTGACTCACCGATGCAAATGACTCACCGATGCAGATGACTCACCGATGCAGATGACTCACCGATGCAAATGAATCACCGATGCAAATGACTCACCGATGCAAATGAGCCACCGATCATCTGACTCACTGATGCTGATCAAAATGAGCTACCGATCATCTGACTCACTGATGCTGATCAAAATGATCCACCGATCAAATGACTCACTGATGCTGATCAAACTGACTCACCGATCAGATGACAGACTGATGCTGATCAAACTGACTCACCGATCAGATGACAGACCGATGCTGATCATCTGATTCACCGATGCTGATTTATCTGAGTCACCGATCATTACTCACTAATGCTGATGACCTACCGATCACTTGATTCTTCAATAGTCATAAACAACTGTTTGAATTTCTTTATCTTTATCTTTATTTAATCTAACTAACGTTCATATTAGGTATATTTTAATGCTCTGACAATTAATTAATAAAGGTTGTCGGATGTCAGGAAACCGTACCTCGTACCTGCGGAATGGAAACTTTTTCTGTCTTCCGAAGCATGAGACTTAAATACAAGAAGACTCTGCTGAAGAAACAACGAGAGTTTTTCGGTTGACAGTAGAACACAAGAAGAATATAGAGGAAAGAAAGAGGAGGAAGAACCAAGCAAGACAGAACCTCATACACAATCAAGCCTACTCAAGAAGAGTTCTGTGCATACAAAAGAACATTGAAGAACTTCATCGACTACATCTCACTGCCTTTGAACCTGAAGCATACGACACTCTTCTTCTCCAATAAAAATGAGAAGATGACTTAGAATAAATTCTGACCAAATACAAAAGAGTCTAGAGCTACACTGAAATCACCAGAGCCATTTCTAAGCTCTACATCTCTACTCTGTGTTACATTTGTTTTACATTTTGAGCAGTGTGTCTTACCTTCTGTATTAAACACACACACTGACTCCTGTACTTTCACTGGAGGATCTGTAAATCCTCAGAAAACCTTTTTACATTTCATTTCCCATTGTGGATAGTGGTAGAGGTCGTGTGAGACCTGGACAGCTCTAAGCTGTTGTTTGTTTTCCCACGCAGAACGGTGGTAGAGGTCTTGTGACCTGAACAGTGTGTTCACTGTTATTAACCCCGATCCAGGGTGTGAATCATTTTTATATAAACTTGTGAGAGGACTAAGTCTCGGCTTGAGACTGAACCTCTTGGTTTATTCTCTGTGTTTGTAGCTACATACTATATCCATACTATACATATATATTTCATATTCCGCTGCTATTACTTTGAAGTATAATTTATTTTCAAAGCTAATTTGATAGTTAAACTCGCAAGTGTTTATATTTATTATAAACCTGTAAGTCAGTTTCAAATGTTAATTTAATCATAATATTAAGTTAACTGAGAACTAATCAATCTTTGAGAAACTAATTGAACCTTTATAATCTGTATAAATTCACTACAGTTTAATCTATTTTTGAAATAGGGGGATTTTAATAAACATTATTTTTAACAGAAAATTTTAATTGGAACTCAATTCACCCCCCCTCTTGAGTATCCACTCCGACCAACAGTACTTATAATATTACATAACATTTTGAGATAAGAAATGAAATGTACCGTTCATGGAGACGGTAAGTCGTACGTACGCATGAACGCTACTTCCATTTCTATTTCATATTTAATGGAATTAAAACATAATGTTACATAATAGTATTTTAATTCCAGTATGGTATCATATATAATATCATTAAATATATCCTTTATACGTACCACATATGGTATTAATGAATAAAATCACTTTGAAGGGGCGGTAGTCCGCACTTCCTTAAATGAAGATATCGCGTATACCCATAATGGCAGCCATAAAGGCATGCCATAAATGAAAAATACAGAAGATTAAGGAAAACATAAACATATTATATATCATATATAAATATATTGTCATCTTAATGTCCACCTTTGAAGGTTTTAAAAGAATGTTGAACAATCATCGTTTTGGGAGGCAGAGATTCGCCATCCACGGAAACAGTATGTTCATTAACCATTAGATGTAGGTGTGTGTAAGTGTAGCTTGAATACTTCTTATAAAAACATCCTAGTATATTTAAGATACTGGGTTTGTTACAAAATAAATGAATAAAAAGAGTTTAGGGGGTTGGAGAAGCAAAATAAAACAAAAGGACACAAGTGAAGACATTACCATAAAATCGGGTAACTCCCTTTGGTTTGAGCTCAAAGGCTTCCTTGGGAAGACTTCTGCCCAAAGTGAGGCTTCAAGGAGATATATAGGGATGTGGATAGACTAAATTGGCATGGGTTGGCCGAGCCAAAGGCTTTGTGAGTGTGGGTAAGGAGGTAGAGGTGGGTGCCTTTTATAAGAGGAGAGGAGGGGCACTCTTGTAAAGTTACAAAATGTTACTTTATTTTCAAAAGATTTTCGGATTTTAAAGGTCCCACATTGATGTATTTTCAAGGATAAGGTGATAAGGGTTCAAAATCCACTCATCTAATAGGTTTTGGACATGTTTAGGTCTTACATATTACATTATCTTTCCATTTTATTTAAATCGTTAAACAATGAGGTCATCGCTGCATCATCATAATGTCATTAATAATTTAATTTATTTAATGTCTAAAAATTATAAAAAACTACTATGATGTAGGAAATCGTTTTAGCTTTCCAATGAATATTTATAGTCAAAAATATGACTTTTATAACCCCATGTAAAAATTGTTTTAGTAAAACATCTCATGTTTGTGTCATTTTTACTTTAACATTAAATAAAAAGATATTGATGTCATTTTCCAACCAAAGTGGCTCCATGGGGTCCCCAAGTTGACCCATGGATTGTCTTGGTCGGCCATGACACATCCAATTAGGGTAGGACATGTGTCTAAGTCATTTCATTTTATTAATACATTATTCGTACCATAAACTACACTAATTACCTCTAATCGCGATTAAAAACTCAATAAGTTACTATTCACCAAAAAATTATTTTTATATCATTGAACCACATTTTACTTCTTAATGACAACCATGTATGTAGGATTTTTGAAATTAAAAAAAACAAAGATGGAAAAATTTCATTTAAACGGAAAAATCAGTTTTTATAAGTACCACTTAGTGGTTTCACTATTCATAAAAAATTGAAGTTTTTCAGAAAAATCCCAAAAATTCACACTAAGCTATATTTGATATTCCAAATTCAAAAATGAAGTCTATTTTACAAAATTAAAAACATATAAGTCACATTAATTAATTTAATAATTAATTCCCGCTGTCAGAGAAAATAGCGTGTTTTCATGAAACAATAAGTATCAAAAGATTGACACTAGTTTAAGTCGGATTTCAATGTGAAATTAATTCCAATGACAACTATTGTATTTAATGGTAAAAATATATTCTAATTTTACTTTAAAACCAATTAAAAAGATAATCGAATCATATAAATAAATTATATTAAAAAGAGGTTTTGAATTAAAATACAACATTTTACACTATTCATTAAAAAAATGAACTTTATCGGAAAGATACCAAAAATTTACACAAAGTAAATTTTGATGTCCCAATTCTTAAGAAGAGTTTTATTTGGTCCAATAGAATGTATAAGAGTGAACAAAACTATATTTAATGACGGTTCTCCATCAAAAGGCGATAAGTGAACCTGTAGTGAAAACTAGGGCATATACGCCTACAATTGAATTCTTTCTGTATTTTAAGCCTTTATATTTTATTGGATAAATGTAGAAACATTTAAAAACATATATAATCATATTTTAGTTATTTCTATCCATTCCTGCCAATACAACGGCTACATGTTAACTACCATTTAAAATAATATTATTTTATTATTAGAGTGCAACGTAAGATTCCCAAGAAACTTGTTATTGTGTGTTGGGTACGCCATCGAGCATAGAGTCCCCTTTAAAGTCATATTAATATTATATTCACAAATATGGATAAATATGAAAATGTCATATTCTTTATTTACCTGGGGTGTTACATCCTTCCCCCCTTTTGGGAATTGCGTCCTCGCAATTTTTAAAATTGAGCTTGGAAACATCCTTGAAAGTCCCACATCGGAACAAGAGTCGGTAAAACAATCACTTTAAAATAAAGAAAGATAAGTACAGCAGTCACCTAAGTTAACCCATACTAGGATTCCATGTAGAAAAACATGGACATGGAAGAAAAAGCAAAGGGTCATGTTCTTGAGGGAGAGTGATAGTAATCATGTCTAGGAGAAAGTTAACCATAAGAAAATCACAAACTTGTGATGGGTTAAACGGTATTCGATTCCCCAGTAGGAAATGTTAATAGACAACATTTTTGTTTTAAGTTACTTTTTATTGAGAAATTTATTCATAAGGAAACATAATCACTTATCATGTTGACTTTCAACTTTTAATAGATTCCTTAATCAGACTCATATTTGTTTCCAAAAGACGAGTATTTAGGGAGACTTGTTTGCATTAAGAGTACTATAATCAACTTCTAGAGAATCACCTAATTCACCAAAGAGAACTATATACTTCCCATGTCTTTAGACATTAACCAAAACAAAACCAAAAAGGTTAGTACAAGATCAGATAATCCAGAAAAGGATAACCCTTTATAAAAAGAAAATCTATTCTTAATCTCCAAAATTTTTCCAACAAAACCCAAAGTTCAACGAGGACCATTCGATAAACAATTTGTCCATAAAATTTTTCAAAGTAAACCAAACTAAGATTGAAACCCAAATAGTTGAATGATTTAGTCACATAGTCTTCCAAGTTAAATCGTAACATTTATCTCCAAACAACATCAATTGCTCTTAATGTCTCGTATTGAAAAGTAATTAACCTAATCACATATCCTCCATGATAGGTTAATAAATTTCCATAGATAACCCAAAATCAACTTACTCTTAATTAATAAAATCATCTAACTAAAAAAGAATCAGTCAAACTCACCAGGGACTTCACGTAGTCCAGTGGTAGGCGATAAGTACCAGTCGCACTTTGGTTGTGGGTTCGATTCCCGCAGCTTTGTCCGATGCAATGGGTAGTCACACGGTCTGCGTGTTGTCCTTTTTCCAAAATCTATATAATTCTCAAATCATTCCCCAAAAAGAGATAAAATCATCAAAAATAACCATAACATAATTCAACCTCAATTTTATCTCATGCCTTTCACTTCCATCATAACATATACTAACCCATAATTACCTCAAAAGTAAGGATCATATAAACTCTAATGGTTACCTTTATAATTATTACCTGAACATCCACATTGATTGGTCATCTCGTACATGATGCATTAAAGATCATAACAAGGTTCAAGTGGTTGATCATGACTCCATGATAGTTGGTTTAGAACAACCACAAGTTTCCTCATTGAATCACCCATTTTATCTAGTATCTTAATCATAGAACCACCATAGTTTCCTTCAAACCTGTTGTCTCTTTGGTGCCTGCTAGATCCAGCCATTTACTAAAACCAAAAAGTTCAGCGTGAGTATATCAACATAACCATCATGTACTAATGAGTAAGATAAACACTAAGATATACTTACTCATTCACTTTATCTAAAAACTATGACACTTTCTAAAATCCTAGCAAATATGGTAATGTCACTTATGCTTAAAGAATACCCTAACCTCTAAAGTTATCTAAACCGACCTTTGATACCAACTATAAGGCCCCAGCCTTAAACCTTACTTAATCTTGAGTTATTACAAGATTACACATTGAAAATCTTTTCAGGTTTAGAGTTTTAGAGAATTAGATCATGAAACTGGCATTACATTCCACATTTAAACAAAGTGGTTACATAAAAGACAATATTCATTCATCCCATCAACAGAAACATATTTAAAATAAAACATGGATTCTTTCTTGACACATCCCTGACACTATCATCACATCATGTACCTTTCCCTTGACCTATGAAAAACATTTCAAAAACATGGGATGAGCATAAAAAGCTCAGTAAGGGTTATAAAAATATGGAAAGGAAACATGAGTTCATATATACATAAGAATGAAATCATACTTTACCCATAAAACATAGGCACTTTAACATACCTTATCAAATCATGAATAAATCATAGAAATCATAAGACATAAAAGGTAACATGAGGCATTCATAACATTCTTACGTAGGGAGTAACCCTCTTGGTTACGTTTGGAATACCCACCACAATATATTCCCTAAATATCTTTGGAGAAACCTTGACGTTTCACTCCTTTGTGTTACCCAATGCATTGGAGATCTATATCGGGCTCACCCGCCCTTAGTCTATCATGGAACCACCCGTCTTCATAATAATGCCCAAGAACCTCAACATAATCGTATCACATAAAACATGCATAAAGGAAACATAACATTTCCACCTTCCAATCACCAGATATCAATACAACACATTGATATAAAAACATTATGAAAACCATTTTCAATACCAAAATAAAAGAAAAGTAAAACATGGTATTTATTTTTCTTTTAGAAAGAAGGTATGTCTTGTAGAGGAAGCTGAAACTCAAATAATGGTCACGACGGCGGAGATGTCATTGTCTCCGCATACGTACGAAAAAAACATACCCTTTTTTCATTTAATAAACACTTCGTATAAAAAGATTCCTTTTTAATAAATGTAAAAATCAAAGGGGTTTATACACCGTATAAAAGAAGGTTGTGTATAAAACAGAATATGCCTCAATGAAAGGAGATTGAGACGAAGTCCCTTACAAAGAAGGTATCATTGGTTTAAGGATAAATCAATTACATAATTATGTGTGACAAACGAATACACCAAATATAAGTGGATATTAAGTGTAAAATAATCAAAGGTCATGCACACATATTCAAAGGATGACATATTCAATAACTACATGTTGAACCCAAAGAAATCGAAATTGGGTTAAGAAGTTCCCTTAACAGCCTAACGGCGTCACATCAAAATGAGTTGATGAGAGATAAAAAAAAGTTATCTCATCACTTGGACATAAAATTTAAATCAATAAGGATATATGATAAAATATCCCAACATAACAATATGTAAATTAAAAGTCCCAACAAAAGAAGTCTTTTAAAAAGAGGAGGGTGAAAGGTTCCCTTACCGACATGGGCATCTTTCGAAACATACACCTCGAGAAAGAAGGAAAATAAAACATTGATGTAAATACTCATAAAAGAATTTATATTACAAAATGAGTAAAATAATGGGCAGTACATACACCACTCAAAAGAAATTATGGAAAATGTAGCATAAATCTCACGGGAATAAAAGTGAGATGAAAAGTCCCTTACGAAAACTCGGCAGCCTAACGACGCCACATAAAACTTACAGAAATGGATTGATTAGATAAAATAGGGTATCTCATCATATTAACTTAATGTTTATAGAAAGTGGAATATAAAATAACATCCCCCAACATAAAAAATAGGAGCTTAAAAGAAGTGACATAAAGGAGAGTACTTAAAAAGAAAGATAGAGGTTGGATCTCTTACGAAAATTCGGCAGCCTAACGGCGCCACTCAAAACTTCCAAAATGGATTGATGAGAGAGAATAGGTTCTCTCATCACATGAACATAAAAATTACAGTAAGATTAATATAAAATAATATCCCAATAACAAGAAAGATGAGATTTAGAAGGAATGACATAAAAGAGTGTACTTAAAAAGAAAGAGTGGAGTAGGGTCCCTTACCTCAAGTCCAACTTGTCTTGTTCGTTTCTTTATATTCCTAAATAATAAACTTTCTTCAATTAATAATTTCCTAAGTACCTACTTTATAGATTATTATTCAGTTCATATCACATATTATAATGTTATAATAATTTTTTAATAATGTTTGTTCATATCAGACATTTTTGCCGATGTTTGGTACATGAGTCAAAAAATGAACTTGTTTGAAAAAAGATTTCCCATGTAGTTATAAGTAAATAATTTCCAGAATAGTATTAATGATTAAAATATCATATATATCCATTAAATTTTCATTTTATACTATTCCATATCATTTGGAGGAAAAAAACAAAAAGCACCGTTCATGGAGACGGAAGGTCGTACGTACGCATGAACGCTACTTTCATTTTTTGTCATATTAATGGAATTAAAACAAAATGAGAGAGATATATATATGTTATAATTCCAGAATGATATCCATTATTTAGATGTAATATATTACAATATCCATTATATATATGTACTTATAATATTACATAACATTTTGAGATAAGAAATGAAATGTACCGTTCATGGAGACGGTAAGCCGTACGTACGCATGAATGCTACTTCAATTTCTATTTCATATTTAATGGAATTAAAACATAATGATACATAATAGTATTTTAATTCCATTATGTTATCATATATAATATCATTAAATATATCCTTTATACATACCACATATGGTATTAACGAATCAAATCACTTTGAGGGGGTGGTAGTCTGCACTTCCTTAAATGAAGATATCGCGTATACCCATAATGGCAGCCATAAAGGTATGCCATAAATGAAAAATACAGAAGCTTAAGGAAAACATAAACATATTATATATCATATATAAATATAGTTACATCTTAATGGCCACCTTTGAAGGTGTTAATAGAATGTTGAACAATCATCGTTTCGGGAGGCAGAAATTCACCATCCACGGAAACAGTATGTTCTTTAACCATTAGATGTAGGTGTGTGTATGTGTAGCTCGAATAATTCTTATAAAAACATCCTAGTATATTTAAGATACTGGATTTGTTACAAAATAAATGAATATAAAGAGTTTAGGGGGTTGGTGAAGCAAAATAAAACAAAAGGACACAAGTGAAGACATTACCTTAAAATCGGGTAACTCCCTTTGGTTTGAGCTCAAAGGCTTCCTTGGGAAGACTTATTCCCAAAGTGAGGCTTCAAAGAGTTAGAGATGGATGTGGAGAGACAAAATGGGCAGGGTTTGGCCGATCCAAAGTCTTTGGGAGTGTGGGTAAGGAGGTAGAGGTGGGGGCCTTTTATAAGAGGAGAGGAGGGGCACTCTTGTAAAGTTACAAAATGTTACTTTATTTTCAAAAGAGTTTCGGATTTTAAAGGTCCCACATTGATTTATTTTCTAGTATAATGTGATAAGGGTTAGAAATCCACTAATCCAATAGGTTTTGGACATGTTTAGTTCGTATATATTACATTATCTTTCCATTTTATTTAAATCGTTAAATAACGAGGTCATCGCTGCATCATCATGATGTCATAAATAATTTAATTTATTTAATGGCTACAAATTATAAAAAAATACTATGATGTAGGAAATTTTTTTAGATTTCCAATGACTATTTATATTCAAAAATATGACTTGTATAACCCCATGTAAAATTTTTTTTAGTAAAACATCTCATGTTTGTGTCATTTTTACTTTAACATTAAATAAAAAGATATTTATGTCATTTTCCAACCAAAGTGGCTCCATGGGGTCCCCAAGTTGACCCATGGATTGTATTGGTCGGCCATGACACATCCAATGAGGTTAGGACATGTGTCTAGGTCATTTGATTTTATTAAAACATTATTCTTTCCATAAACTACACTAATTACCTCTAATCGCGATTAAAAACTTAATAAGTTACTATTCACCAAAAAATTATTTTTATCCCATTGAACCAAATTTTACTTCTTAATGACAACCATGTATGTTGGATTTTTGAAATTCAAAACACAATGATGGAAAAATTTCATTTAAACAGAAAAATCAGTTTTTATAAGTACCACTTAGTGGTTTCACTATTCATCAAAAATTGAAGTTTTTCAGAAAAATCCCAAAAATTCACCCTAAGTTATATTTGATATTACAAATTCAAAAATGAATTCTATTTTAAAAAATTCAAAACATATAAGTCACATTAATTAATTTAATAATTAATTCCCGCTGTCAGATCAAATATCGTGTTTTTATGAAACAATAACTATCAAAAGATTGACACTAGTTTAAGTCTGATTTCAAAGTGAAATTAATTCCAACGACCACGATTGGATTTAATGGTAAAAATATATTCTAATTTCACTTTAAAACCAATTCAAAAGATAATCTAATCATATAAATAAATTATATTAAAAATAGGTTGTGAATTAAAATACAACATTTTACACTATTCATTAAAAAATGAACTTTATCGGAAGGATACCAAAAATTTACACAAAGTAAATTTTGATGTTGCAATTCTTAAGAAGAGTTTTATTTGGTCCAATAGAATTTATAAGAGTGAAAAAAACTATATTTAATGACGGTTCGCCATAAAAAGGCGATAAGTGAACCTTTAGTGAAAACTAGGGCATATATGCTTAAAATTGAATTCTTTCCGTATTTTAAGCCTTTATCTTTTATTGGATAAATGTAAAAACATTTAAAAACATATATAATCATATTTTAGTTATTTATATCCATTCCCACCAATACAATGGTTACATGTTAACTACCATTTAAAATAATATTATTTTATTATTAGAGTGCAACGTAAGATTCCCAAGAAACTCGTTGTTGCGTGTTGGGTACGCCATCGAGCATAGAGTCCCCTTTAAAGTCATATTAATATTTTATTCAAAAATATGGATAAATATGAAAATGTCATATTCTTTATTTACCCGGGGTGTTATAAGATCAGAATCAATTATGATAAAACTTCCAGAGGTAATATTGATCCTACAGGCTTCGGTCAATTTTTAGAGACCATAACGACATGTCATAGGATGCCTTTTGGTCCATGTAGATTGATATCATCTATTGAGGTAGAGATTATTGTATTGATAAAAGATGTATATATGGAATGAAAAAGTTGATATAATAATATATGGTTTTAATGTGACTCTATTTCTACATTTCAAGTTATTAGATCTGGTAACATTCACTAATCATAGAAGATGACCACTTAGTGGATCAAAATCTTAGACTCTCACCCAAACGTGAATTAATTCATCAATCATGTTTTTTAGGAGTAAATTAATTTTTTTATGGACTTGAAAAGAAATGGGAAAGTTGTGATAATATCGCTTCTTCTAGGATACTACCTAAGGAGTTGATACATCTCTTTCAACGAGACTTTCTTAAAATAGCATCCTCCATACTATTGTAATTTTTTTAATTTTAAAAAAATATATTTTACCAGTAAAAAATGATCAAGTCACCCTACATCATCATGAAAAATCAATACAAATAACATTAAATAAAATTTAACATGTTATAATGAATCATCATCATTTTTAATTACATCCACTTATGAATTATAAAAAATATTGAAATTATAAATTAATTATTTACAAGTGAAATATGTTATGCCATCCAAGAATCCTTTGGAAATTATGAAATATTATATTAATGGTTATATTTTAATTTTTAACATATAGGAATAAATTTTCACATTAATCCATTTCTTGATGTGATTAAAAATTCTAAAATTTGTTATAGATTAAAAAGTTGTTAAAAAATTGAAATATCCTAAACCAATATAACAATATCAGAATGTCATGAAATATTTGGAAAATTATTTTTCATTAATTTTTCACATGTTGGAATGAAAATGAAATCAATCATCCTTGTCTGGTTTTCAAAATAATTAAAAATGAGTTCTTTTGAATTTATAAGTGTTTAAATACCAGTTTCAAAGGGTTGAAACCAATCATGTAATGACCTTACCCTAGTTACCCAGAGTCAGTGCATTATTTTAATACATTTTCAAGATTACAAGGAATCAATTCTCGAAAGATCGGTCAGTTTAGTAGTCAAGGAAAATAGATTACATACATGAACATTACATTACACATTAGAAAATAAAACACAACATAAATGATCTTTTGAGAGAGCCATTAATCCCCTAGATTAACCCTTCTTATCAATCATAGTAAACATCTTGGAATACTAGGAAAATCAAAACATAAAAGGGGTTAGCTGAGATGATCAGTAAGGATAACAAAATATTAGAAACTTTTATAAATAAGCATTAACATTTAAGGGAATGTATAAGACTAAAACAAAATCCTTTTAAACTTAAACTTTACCATAATATGTCAATGATAAAATAAAATAATTACATTTACTTATTCACATGGATATTCTACTAGTTGAATAATCACATGAAAAATCAATAGCCACTTTTATAATGATATAATGCATAATTCTAGACTTCATAACCACATATTCAAGCCCTTGTTCCAATACTACAAATAAGATTTTGTCAAGTCTTTATGCCAAAACACTAGTTTGCCTCATGAGACCTATTAATGCATCGAGGAGCTATAGCGGGCTCCACCCATCACTTACTATGTCCAACGCATTCCTCATATGAACAGGTTTAAACATAACATAAATATTCGTATTGAAACTAGCATAAAAAATTTCAATACTTTATCCATAAACCATGAATGGTATAAAAATAAAACATCCACAGTCAAACATGTCACAAAACATTCAATATAATATGGAAGATTTGTATCATAATAAATCAACTTCAAACAAGTATCAAATCCATCAAAGTATGTTGACATAGATGAAAATTATTTCTAAAACTCTTTGAGAGAAATATTACTTTTTCATGAAAACAGTTTAAATTCATACAATTTATAAAGGAATACATTTAAAGACAATTTTGAATCAAAGTGTCCCATACAACTTTGAAACTTTTGATAATAATTAACATTTCAAAAACATTAATGTCTATATAGATAAATCAATAAAAACAATTTTGAAAACATGGACATTAATGAGAAATATTTAGAAGAATAAATATTTAAAACATTTAAAATGATGTTTTAGTAAAAATTTCCCTTAAAATAATCCTTTTGAAAACTCTTTCATGAAACCTGGAAATGGATAAAAAAATATGTCCCAAAAGATACTTTTGTAAAAACAACCTTGGATAATAAAGAGATTGTTAAATTATCCCTTACCTTTCTCATTCCTTTAGTCGAGGGTATGCTTGACCTCATTTAGAAACACTGTAGTATGTTATTAAATTATACAAGAACCATATTAATATTTATGATATCATACATGATTAATTTATGAATTTATACTACCAATTTAATAATAATTTCTATGATAAATTAACATTTTGGGTAATAATCGGTTTCTTTATCCTACGCGTTTTAAATTGTTACTCTTGATTGTATCACTTAGATCATGATTTAAATACCTTCATAATATAAAACATGATTTATATATCATATATATTTAGAATATAAATATGTATAATAAATGTATATATGGTATGGAAAACACAATTTATGGAGACGGTAGACGTACGTACACATATTCGTTGTTTCCATTTTCATATCATATTGAACAGAACTAAGTGAATAATATACATGTAAGTACATAAATATATATATATATATATATATATATATCTAGTAGAATTATTATTTATTATTTTACATACTTACAAATGGTATATATTTTATAAATATCGTTGAATGGTAAATGTTGAAATGAATCTCATTGCGTCGTGGAGACGGTAATCCGTACGTACAGATGAGAAAAAAAATCAATATATTTATGGTGAAATCATAAGTAATTGGATGTATATAACATATACAGAATAATTAACATTTTATATTTATTATTCACATCAGTTATACTCATTATTATACCCATCCATATAATTATGTGTTTGAATAAAAAACTACACCACGACGTGGAGATGGTAATCTGTACGTACACACGTATGGTGAGTTTTTTATTTATAGGATAGATATAATAATGAACATGATTGTAAATTTTTTATAATAAAATCACAGTATATATAAGATACTAGTGTAATTATTTCATAATGTAAACAATAAAGAAGGAGAATGTGAGGAAAAAAGAACATGAAAGAGATGATGAAATATTTACCTCTTCTTCAGGTTCTTCCTTTAGATTTGTTCAAAAGGGAAACATAGGTAGGCTTTATGACCAAAGTAAAGACTCTAGGATGAAGGGAGGAATGTTGGAAGGATATTGGGTTAGGTTTTGTCCAAGCCAAAAGGCATTGGAGGCGTGAAATTAAGAGAAGGAGAAGTGCTCTTTTATAAGAGAGGTGAGGGTCACTTTAGGAAAAGCATGAAATATTATTTTATAATAAAATCATTTTCGATTTCTAATGGCTTAAAAATGAATTATTTATAGGGAAATGTGGTTATGGGTCGAAAACCTCTCATACAATAGGTTTTAGATAGGTTTAGGTCATCAAATTAACCTTATCTTGTAGATTTAACACTTAGTTAAATAGTTTGACATTTATCATTTCTCTTTGTATTTTATATTATATGGTTAATAAACTTACTATAAACATCCATGAGAACCCTAATAGGTTCATTAATTAAATATATAATATTATTAACGCCCTTTGGTGATCCTTGGATTTTAAGTATTATTATATCAACCAATAATATTGTATTTGTTTTAAAAACTCAATTATGTCAATTTTGACATTTTTTAATAAATGATTTTTGTTAAAGTACTAAAAACTTTTTTAATTTGAACTAAATTCATATGTAAAATCCTAACATGTCTTATTAACCTATAAATTTTTTTAAATTCGTCAAAAGTCCCAAATTTCATTTATTTGGATATTTATAATATCAATTATTTTAATATTTCATTCTTAAGGTAATTACTGCATCATCTTTGTGTCATAAATTAATTAAATTATTTAATGTATAATAATTATAAATAAATTATAATTATGTATGAAATCTTTTTATCTTTCTAGTTAATATTTATAGTCGAATTTACATTACGTATAACTTTATATTAAAAATGGTTTAGTTAATAAATTTTGAATTTAACTATTTTAACTCTTCTTTAAATAAAATAATAATAAATGTCTTAATCTAATCCAAGTAAACCAAATAAGATAATATTTTATTCCTACAGATTATTTTGGTCGAATTATACCAATCCAATAGAATTAGGACATGTGCTAGGGTAATTATGATATCATTTTTACCCTTAATTAACCTATTTACTTTTAACCGCGGTAAATAAAAGTAAAAAGTTTCTATTCACCAAAAATTATTTTCATCTCATTGAACCACATTTTACTTAAAAATATTAACCATGTCTCTCAGATTTTTTAAATTCAACTCACAAAAGCGGTAAAATTATGTTTTATACGAATTCACAAATGCTCTAAGAAGGTGGTTAAAAGACGGTAAAATGTTCGATAAAAATTTATATATATAAACTTATTATAAAAGGACTCCAATGAATTAAGTTGAAAATATATAGGTTTTATGTATCTATATCGACCAAAAATAAATTAAAATAAAATAAGTAATTATATAAATAAAATGTCAGTTTTTTATAAAAATGCAGTGTTTTTCACGATTCATAAAAAATTGAAAGTTTACAGAAAAATACCAAATATTTACCCTAAGCTAATTTGGATATTATGAATTAAAAAATAAATTCTATTTTACCTATTTCAAAACATAGTAGTTTCATTTTTTAATTTAAAATTAAATCCCGTTTTCAAAACCAAAAAGTGAGTTTTTTAAAAGTAAAAACTATCAAAAGATTAACATGTGTTTATGTCAAATTTAAATGTGAAATTACATATAATGACCTATATTGTATTAAATGATAAAAATATAATCTAGTTATACTTCCAAACCATTAAAATTCATAATTTATCACTATAAATTATTTTGTTTAAAAAATGATGTTTTCAATTAAAACATAGTATTTTCACTATTCATCAAAATATGAATGTTATTAGAGAAGTACCAAAAATTCATCTAAACTAAAATTTTATGCCCCTATTCAAAAGTAAAATTTAATTTCATTAAATTGATATATAAAAATTTCAAATATTGGTTTTAAAATGGGTTCTCCATTAAAAGGAGGTAAAATTACATTTTTTTAAAATACTTATTTTATCTAAAAAATGAATTTGTTATTATATTATGTCTAAAAACACATAATATTATTGTTAAAATTATATAGAGTATATATAATTCAGAATGTAGTTAATAGGATTCATTACCTCTTTTTGAACGATTGGTGTGGTAAGTTTTGGTGTGCTCAAACTCGATGTTGCGTGTAGCGTAAGATATTGAATTACTTTAATGAGATAACATAATATGAAATCATGGGGTGTTAAATTCTCCCCGACTTCAATAAATTGTTTCCTCACAATATGAAATTGTTCTTCAAAAATAAAGGATTAAAAATATAAAATTACCTTTGTGGAAAACCCACATCGGCAATTGGGTTAATAAAATTTATTCTTAATAATAGGGAATGGGAAATGAAAAAGTCACCACCAAATTATGATCTCGATTAGAAGAACATTGGTGGAAATTAAAGACACTTAATTTCAGGGAAATCATAAATATTTATAGGGAGTGATTGAGTTCATCAATCACAAATAAGTGTAAAATTGAGGGCCTCAAAGCCATCAATCTAAGATGATGTAAAATATCATCGGTTCAACAAAATATATGGTATTAGGGTAACATATTTTTGGTATTAATATCCCTTCCCTAAAGATTAATAATTAATTTATTCATAGAATATGAGGAAATATATATATATATATATACTTGACAAGTAGAGTTTCATCCTTCAACTAATTTCTACCACAAACTCATCTTTCACTCCAAAGGATAATTGAATTAAAAAATATTCCATTAATCCTAATCGTTCTGTGTTCTAAGAATAATGAATTTATAATTAATTTTCCAGAATATTTGAAAAAATACATTATACAAACTAGGAAATCACAAGGGCTAGTGGTAGGTGATGCACCCTTGTCACCCTTTGGTTGCGGGTTCAAGTCTCGCAGCCTTGTCGGACGCAACATGTTGTTATTTAACCTTCGAGTTGTCATTTGTATGGCAATCCAAAAATAATCTCAAGAAATTATTTAACCATAACAATAGTATCCAATGTAAAACATAATTGATTCCAAACTTTAGACTTATCCAAAATACTTCTGTCCAAACTAATAGTCCAAATTTTATAAGGAATGTAAACACAACAAAGATCCTTTTTTTCATGTAAAAACATGTGAATACCTTCATCATGTATTCTTTTAAAACATGATAACACCCTAAATTATCATATAACCATATTTATTACATTCATTCTCCCTTATTCCTTATATAATACTAGATATACTCCTTATATCCAAAATTATTGTAAACACCAATAATTATGGAATGAACAAACCATTAACCAGTTCCAAGGATATCAATAATATCCAATAAAATTTATCCAAATAAATCATCTCTTATTCCAAAATCAATACCTCAGTATTAGGACCCTATTAATGATTTTTCTTTCCTTTAACCTTTTATTTTCCAAGAAGATTAAATTTCCATTGAATCACCTTTCTTGGTTCCACTAATACCTCGTCCTTAATGAAATAGTATTGTAGTACAATCATTATATACTATATATTACTTATGACATGTAGATCATTAATACAATACTCAAATGACACAATACATTAATAAAAACATAATAACTCTTAATCATTCCTCTTCATCTTTGGTAGTATAATAACTTGATTATTATCCAATAGTATAATTTGGGGTATATACTGATGATTTGGATATTGATTCTCTTAGTGTCCCAACTGCTTGCAGATGAAGCATTGTACATTTGAAACCTATTTCTCATCCTTTCCATCAAATTCTCAGTGTCCTTTTTCTCCACACATATAACAAACTCCCATTCCATTCAAGCATTTACCAAGGTGATTCTTTCCACAATTATCACATATGGGAAAAATCATTTTTTCCATTATTTCCTTTATCCATATTTATCTCTATTATCTTTTTTTATCTGGATTCCCTTCAAAGACATAGGACTCAGAAAATTATTTACTTATCTTATTAACACATGATACTATTTCTTCATATGATGATAATACATGGGAGACTATTTCCTTTATAAATTTGGTCTTAACACCATAAAATATATGATCCTTCTTACTATTTGGATCATGCATATTGCTGGAGGTCTCATTCCATCTACTGGGTGCCAATTCTAAATAATGGAATACACTAGGTTAGTTTGTGCATCATAATGCATAATTCCAAACCTGAAAAATAGTTAACATAAATTGAACAACTCATTGATATAATCCATAATCATACAAATGTTTTCTTTGAGGAGATATATTCTCATAAACCCTTTATAGTGGTTCGTAAATAAAACAAGAATTATCCTAAGAATATCCCCTGGGAGTGTCATAACCAAGAGTGAAGCAAGGCCCATTTTCATGCACCAGTTCCGGTTTGAGTCTATCTCAATGCAGTGTTTTTGGGTTTTAGCCCTAGGTACATTTGTCTTAGATCCACCTCTACCAGCTCATATCCATACAGGGATGTATTTCATAGAAAACTCAAAAAATCTATATAGTATCAAAATTTTATGAAGTTATTCTATAATAATCCTTAAAGACTATCTTAGGGTAGTGTTCTCTAATCATAGTTTTTCTAAATCAAGTTTCCAAGGTTATTGGAAAACTTCCTATGATACTAACTGTAATTCTTCGACCCCAGTTACCTAGAGTCGGTGCATTATTTTAATATATTATCATGATTACAAGGAATCATGTCCCGATAGACTGATTAGTTTAGCATCCTTGGAAAATATATTACATACAAGAATGTTACATTACACATAAAAAATAAAACACAACATAAATGATTCATTGAGAATGCCATTAATACCCTAGCTTAACACGACTTATCTATCAAAATACACTTCTTGGAATCTTGGGAAAATTAAAACATAGAAAGGGATGAGCTCAGATGCTTAATAAGGATAATAATGTAGCAGAAACATTCATAAATAAGAATAAACATTTAACTAAATGTATAAGACTAAAAAAGCCATTAAATCATAAACATCATCATAATATGGAAAATATACAATTAAAAATTTCCATTTACTTATTCACATGGATATTCTACTAGTCGATTAATCACAAGTAATATCAATAGCCACTTTTATAATGACAGAATGTATAATTCCTGAATTTTTAAGTACATAGTCAAGGCCTCGTTCCAAGACTACAAATAAGATTTTATCAATTCCTTGTCCCAAGACACTAGTTTGTCTCATGAGACCTACCGATGCATCGAGGAGCTATAGCGGGCTCCACCGGTAACTTACTAAGTCGAATGTATTCCTCATATAAAAAGGATTAAACATAACATAAACATTCATACTGAAACTAACATAAGAAATGTCAATACTTTATCTATAAACCATGAATGGTATAAAAATAACACATCCAGATTCAAACATATAACAAAACCATCAATACAATATGGAAAAATTTTATCCTAATAAATCAACTTCAAACAAGTTTAAAATCCATAAAAAGATGTTGACAGAGATGAAAATGATCTGTAAAACTCATTGAGAGAAATATCCCTTTTTCATGAAAACATTTAAATTTCACCCAGTTTAGAAAGGAAGACTTTTAAACAAATTTTTGAATCAAAGTGTCCCATACCACTTTGAAATTTTTTAAAGGAATTAAAATTTTAAAAACATTCATATCCATATAGATAAATACTTAAAAACCATTTTAAAAACATGAACATTAATGAGAATTATTTAGATGAATAAATATTTAAAACATTGAAAATGATGTTCTAGTAAAAAGGTAACTTAAAATAATCCATTTGATAAATCTTTCATGAAACATGGACATGGATAATGTAACACCCCGACCCCAGCTACCCAGAGTCGGTGCATGACTTCGTAACATTGGCATGATCACAAAAGATCAAGTCTCGAAAGACCGATTAGTTTAGTAGCCTTGGAAACACTAGATACATTCATAAGTCTTAAATTACATCATAAAGTGAAAAACTAATAACAGAGTATCCATAGACTACACTTATATCCTCTTCTGAAAATCCCTGAAGTTCATTCATAAAATACTTCTTCACATCCTAGAGAATATTAAAACATTCAAAGTGGTGAGCTCAGATGCTCAGTAAGGATAACAATATTTCAGAATCTTTCATAAATAAACATCAACATTTAAGGCAATGTATAACTAAAACAAAAGCCTTTTAAACATGAGCTTCAACATAATATGGCAAAAGTAAAATGAGATAATGCAATTTACTTATTCACATGGATATTCTACTGGTCGAATAATCACATGCAATGTCAATAACCACTTTCATAATGATGGAATGCATAATGCCATACATTCTGAAACATTTTTTCAAGGCCTCGGCCAAGACGTCTAAAATGATTAAGGCCCCGGCCAAAATCACGAATCAAATTGGGAAAGGGCCTCGGCCAATTCCACGTCTAGTTGTCTCATTAGACCTACCGATGCATCGAGGATCTATAGCGGGTTCCACCCATTACTTGTTAAGTCCAATGCATTCCTCATATGAATAGGTTTAAACATATCATAAACCATAACATAATCATATCACATAAAACATGCATAAAGGAAACATAACATTTCCACATTTCAATCACAAGATATCAATACAACACATTTATATAATAAAAACTCTTTCAAAACCATTTTCATGACCAAAATAAAAGAAAGTTAAAACTTTGTATTTATTTTTCATTAAAAAAATGATGGCTTGTAGAGGAAGCCGAAACTCAAATAATGGTCACGGGGGCGGAGAATTCAATGTCGCCGCATAAGTACGGAAAGAAAAACATTCCCTTTTTGTCGTTTAGTAAAACGCTTGGTATAAAAAAGATTCATTTTGAATAAACGTAAAAGTCAAAGGGGTTTATACACCGTATAAACGAAAATTGTGTATAAAACCAAATACACCTCAATGAAAGGAGATTGAGACGAAGTCCTTAAAAAGATCATTTTTAAAATAAAATAGATCTATTATGTGTATTCACTATAGGTACACATAAAGAACGTAAAAATACAAAATAGGACATAATAATATCATGACATAATTTTAAAGTAGGCGATTAACCCAAAGAATGGAAGTTGGGTTAATAAATTCCCTTACCTCGTGTCCGAATTGACTCAACTGTTCTTTAACCTCCTGAATAATAAACTAGAGTCAATATCTACCTTATTAAGAACCATTTTCAATTTCATTATCCTTTTTATATCACTTATTACAATGTTATGAACATTATGTAATTATTTAAGTTAATAACGGTCGTTTTGTCGATCTTTGGTACTTGAGTCAATAATAAACTTCTTATAATTACAAGTTGTTCATGTGGTGAAATATCCATTATATCCAGAATTATATTCATTATGTAGTTATCATATATTCATATATATCCAGTATATACATTCATTCATAATATTACGTAACATTTATAGGTAAGAAATGAAATGCACCGTTCATGGAGACGGTAAGCCGTACGTACGCATGAATGCTACTTTCATTTCTATTTCGTATTTAATGGAATGAAATAATAATGATATAAATGTATAATATAATTCCAGTATAATATAGAATATAATATCATTTACTCTATCCTTTATACATCCCACATATGGCATTAACGATTCACATCACTTTGAGGGGGCGGTAGTCCGCACTTCCTAAAATGAAATTATCGCGTTTTACCCATAATGGAAATCATAAATTATGCCATAAATGAGAAATACAGAAGCATAAGTAAAACATAAACATATTATATATCATATAAAAATATAGTGACATCTTAATGGCCACCTTTGAAGGTGATATATTAGTGTTGAACAATCATCGTTTCGTGAGGCAGAAATTCGCCATCCACAGAAACTGTATGTTCTTTAACCATTAGATGTAGGTGTGTGTAAGTGTAGCTCGAATCCTTCTTATAAAAACATCCTATTATATTGAGGATACTGGTGTTATTACAAAAGAAATGAATAAAAAGAGGTTTGGGTGTTGGAGAAGAAAAATAAAACAAAACAACATTAGAGAAGACATTACCTCAAAATCGGGTAACTCTTTTTGATTTGAGCCAAAGGCTTCCTTGGGTAGCGTTCTGCCCAAAGTGAGGCTTCTATGAGTAAGAGAGGGAAGTTGGGAGAGTATTTGGGCAGAGTTTGGCCGAGCCAAATGGCTTGAAAGTGTAAATGAGGTGGTAGAGGTGGGGGCCTTTTATAAGAGGATAGGAGGGGCACTCTTGGAAAGTAAGGAAATTTTACATTATTACACAATTCTTTTCGGATTCTAAAGGTCCCACACTTATATAATTCGTGGCTAAGGTGATAAGGGTTCTAAATCTACCCATACAATAGTCTTTGGACTGGTTTAAGCCTTGTATTGTACATTATCTTTTCATTTTATTAAAATCGTTAAATAATGAGGTCATCGCTGCATCATAATGATGTCATAAATAATATAATTTATTTAATCTCTAAAAATTATAAAAAAAATACTATGATGTAGGAAATCTTTTTAGATTTCCAATGACTATTTATAGTCAAAAATATGACTTGTATAACGCCATGTAAAAGTTGTTTTAGTAAAACATTTCATGTTTGTGTCATTTTTTACTTTAACATTAAATAAAAGGTATTTCTGTCATTTTCTAACTAAAGTTGCTCCATGGGGTCCCCAAGTTGACCCATGGATTGTCTTTGTCGGCAATGACTCATCCAATAGGAGTATGACAAGTTTCAAGCTCATCTCATATTATTAAAACATTATTTTTACCTTAAACTACACTAATTACCTCTAATCGCGATTAAGAACTTAAAAGTTACTATTCACCAAAAAATTATTTTAATCTCATTGAACCACATTTTACTTCTTAATGACAACCATGTATGTCAGATTTTTGAAAATCAAATCACAAAAGTGGTAATATTTCATTTAAATGAAAAATCAGTTATTTAACTACCACTTAGTGGTTTCACTATTCATCAAAAATTGAAGTTTTTCAGAATAATGCCAAAATTTCACCCTAAGCTATAATTGATATTCCAAATTCAAAAATGTTGTCTATTTTACAAAATTCCAAACATATAAGTTGCATTAATTAATTTTATAATTAATTCCCGTTGTCACAACAATAGCGTGCTTTTAAGAAACAATTTATATCAAAAGATTGGCAATTGTTTATGTCCAATTTCAATGTTAAATTAATTCTAATGACCACCATTGCATAAAATGGTAAAAATATATTCTAATTATACTTTAAAACCACTAAATAGTATAATTTATCACTATAAATTATTTTTATTAAAAAAGTTGTTTTTAAGTAATTTTCACTATTCATAAAAAATTCGATGTTCTCAGAAAATTACAAAAAATTCAACTTTGTATAATTTCGATATTACGAATACAAAAATGAAGTCCATTTTGAAATATAAAATTTCTATAATTTTAAAAAGTGGTTATTACTATTCATAACGGCTACTTTGATTAGTCGCGGTGTTTTAGAACTCGAAGTTGCGTACAATGCAAGCTATTGCATTATTGAATGAGAAGCGTATCGTGGAAGCTCGGGGTGTTACATTCTCCCCTCCTTCAATAAATTGCGTCCTCGCAATTTGAAATTTTTCTTTGAAAATAAAGGGTTGAAAAGAGAAAATACCTTTGAGGAAAACCCACATCAGAAATAATATTAATAAAATTTAGCCTTAATAAGAGGGAAAGGGAAATGAAAAAGTCACCACCCAATTATGATCTCGATTAGGAGAACATTGGTGGCAATTAGAGACATATAATTGGAGGAAAAATGTAAATATTTGTAGGGAGTGATTGAGGTTATCAATCACAATCAAGTGTCAAATTGAGAGCCTCAAAGCCTTCAATCTATGTTGGTTTAAAATATCATCAGTTCAACAAGACATAAGGTATTAGGATAACACATTTTTTTGTTTTAATATCCCCTTACTAAAGTTTAAGAATTAATTTATTCATTGAATAAGAGATAGGTATATATATATTTATGCTTGACAGTTAGAGTTTCAACCTTCAACACATCTTTCACTCAAAAAGATAATAGAACTCAAAAATATTATACTTATCCTAATTGTATAAGGTTCCAAATGTTAACACATACCATTTAGATTAGTAAAATTATTTTGTAATAACCAGGGACTTCATGCAGGCTAGTGGTAGGAAATAAAGGCCTGTCGCACTATGATTGTGGGTTCGATTCCTGCAGCTTTGTCCGACGCAACGGGTTATGCCCCACCCTGCAGGTTGTCCTTTTCCTGAAACTACAGTATCATAATATTCCAAAAATAATTTTCATAAATTTTTTAACCTTAAACAATACTATCCAAAGATCAACTTAATCCACTCCAACCTTTATAGTTATCCAAAATACCTTTGTCCAGACTTTCTCTAAAAGGTCTCTTAATTCCAAAATCAATTTATCTGATTCCGCAAACAAAGTAAAGTTTCTCTTATTGTCACATACTAAAAATATAATTACCTTTATCATATTAAAACCTTACTGAAATCAACAAGTACTGCAGTACAATCCTTATATATATATCACATTATTCTAATAACCAGAATATAATCCATGAGTCCAAAACCACTAATACATTAGTTATTCTACTTCAACTGTAGTAACAGCATAAGATTGTCCTTGATCCCTTGGCCTTTTCTGAGGTAAGTTTCCCTGACGCTTAGGACATTCATTTGCATAATGACCCATTTCTCTACAATTGTAGCATTCAACATTGATAGCCTCTTTCTTTCCCTTGCAATCACGAGCCTGGTGACCCTTTTCTCCACATTTATAACAAACTCCCATTCCTTTTAGGCAAGTACCAGGGTGATTCTTCCCACAATTATCACATAATGGAAAATCCTTCTTTCCCTTTTTCCCTTTATCTGTCTCTTGTTCCACCGTTCTCTTCTTCTCTTGCTTTACTTTGTTGTCATAAGACTTAGAGAATTCCTTTTCTGTCTTGATAGCACACAAGACAATATCTTCGTATGATGAGAAGGATTGTGATACTAAATCTCGACGGAGAAATGGTTTTAACCCATCAAAGAAACGATCAATCTTACTCCTTGGGTTACGTATATAATCGGCAGCATGCCTCGCTAACCTTGTAAAGTTAGCCTCATACTTTGCGACATTCTCATCCTCCTTCTGCCTCAGACTCAGAAATTGCCTTTCCATATCTGCTCGATGGTCATGAGGAAAGTATTTTTCTAAGAAAAGCTCTTTGAACTCACTCTATTCCATATTCGATACGTCATCATCCTCCTTTGTGTTTTGAATCAGTGACCACCACTGATCGACATCTCCAGTGAGGCGGTAAACTGCCATTACAACCTTCTCCCTTTCGCTACTCCCCAAGGCGTGGAATATTTTCTCTAAGGAGTTTATCCATTGCTCAGATACTAACGGATTTTTAACCCCATTAAATGTTGGTGGTTGTTGCCTCATGAAGCGGTTTAACATTGATCCTCCATGTTGCGGATCAGGGTGCTCCATACGAGTAAGGTTATTATTCATAACCTGAGTGAGTTGTCCCAGTATGGTAATAAGTTGATCAGCACCAGTTGTATCTCCAGATCCACAATAATTATCTTGAGCAGGAGGAAAATCCCTACACGGAGTTCGTTCATTGATACAGTTTCCATTCCTTCCACTAGGCGCCATTTCTATACAATTGCATAAACTAGATTAGTTTATGAATCAAAATACATAATTCCGTACTTGTAAAACACTTAACACTAATTGAACTATTTTATGAATATAATCCATAATCTTAAAAAAAAAGTTTTCTTTGAGGAAGTATATACTCATAACCCTTCATAGTGGTTTGTAATGAAATGAGAATTATCCTAAGCATAGCCCCCGGGAGTGTCGTAACCAAGAGTGCAGCAAGGCCCGTTGTCGTGCACCAGTTCCCGTTCGAGTCTAGCTCAAAGTAGTGTTTTCAGGTTTTACCCCTAGGTACATCTGTGCCAGAGCCGCCTCTACCTGCTCATATCCAGACAAGGATGTATTGCTCGGAAAACTCATAACATCTCTACAATACCAAAATTCTAGGAAGTTCTTCTATACTAATCCTTAAAGTCTATCTTCGGGCTATGTGTTCTAATCAGAGTTTATCTAAATCTATCTTCCAAGGTTAGTACTAAACTGCCTCTGATACCAACTGTAACGCCCCGACCCCAGCTACCCAGAGTCTGTGCATTACTTCGTAACATTGGCATGATCACAAAAGATCAAGTCTCGAAAGACCGATTAGTTTAGTAGCCTTGGAAACACTAGATACATTCATAAGTCTTACATTACATCATAAAGTGAAAAACTAATAACAAAGTCTCCATAGACCACACTTATATCCTCTTTTGACAATCCCTGCAGGTCATTCATAAAATAATTCTTCACATCCTAGAAAATATTAAAACATTGAAAGGGGTGAGCTCAGATGCTCAGTAAGGATAACAATATTGCAGAATCTTTCATAAATAAACATCAACATTTAAGGCAATGTATAACTAAAACAAAAGCCTTTTAAACATGAGCTTCAACATAATATGGCAAAAGTAAAATGAGATAATGCAATTTACTTATTCACATGGATATTCTACTGGTCTAATAATCACATGCAATGTCAATAACCACTTTCATAATGATGGAATGCATAATGCCAGACATTCTGAAACATTTTTTCAAGGCCTCGGCCAAGATGTCTAAAATGATTAAGGCCTCAGCCAAAATCACGAATCAAATTGGGAAAGGGCCTCGGCCAATTCCACGTCTAGTTGTCTCATGAGACCTACCGATGCATCGAGGAGCTATAGCGGGCTCCACCCGTCACTTGTTAAGTCCAATGCATTCCTCATATGAATAGGTTTAAACATATCATAAACCATAACATAATCGTATCACATAAAACATGCATAAAGGAAACACAACATTTCCACATTTCAATCACAAGATATCAATACAGTACATTGATATAATAAAAACTCTTTCAAAACCATTTTCAATACCAAAATAAAAGAAAGTTAAAACTTTGTATTTATTTTTCATTAAAAAAAATGATGGCTTGTAGAGGAAGCCGAAACTCAAATAATGGTCACGGGGGCGGAGAAGTCGTTGTCGCCACATAAGTACGGAAAGAAAAACATTCCCTTTTTTTCATTTATTAAAACGCTTCGTATAAAAAAGATTCCTTTTGAATAAACGTAAAAGTCAAAGGGGTTTATACACCGTATAAAAGAAAATTGTGTATAAAACCAAATACCCCTCAATGAAAGGAGATTGAGACGAAGTCCTTAAAAAGATCATTTTTAAAATAAAATAGATCTAATATGTGTATTAACTATAGTTACACATAAAGAACGTAAAAATACAAAATAGGACATAATAATATCATGACATAATTTTAAAGTAGGCGATTAACCCAAAGAATAGAAGTTGGGTTAAGAAATTCCCTTACCTCGTGTCCGACTTGACTCAACTGTTCTTTAACCTCCTGAATAATAAACTAGAGTCAATATCTACCTTATTAAGAACCATTTTCAATTTCATTATCCTTTTTATATCACTTATTACAATGTTATGAACATTATGTAATTATTTAAGTTAATAACGGCCGTTTTGTCGATCTTTGGTACTTGAGTCAATAATAAACTTCTTATAATTACAAGTTGTTCATGTGGTGAAATATCCATTATATCCAGAATTATATTCATGATGTAGTTATCATATATATCATATATATCAAGTATATACATTCATTCATAATATTACGTAACATTTAGAGGTAAGAAATGAAATGCACCGTTCATGGAGACGGTAAGCCGTACGTACGCATGAACGCTAATTTCATTTATATTTCGTATTTAATGGAATGAAATAATAATGATATAAATGTATAATATAATTCCAGTATAATATAGCATATAATATCATTTACTCTATCCTTTATACATCCCACATATGGCATTAATGATTCACATCACTTTGAGGGTGCGGTAGTCCGCACTTCCTAAAATGAAATTATCGCGTTTTACCCATAATGGAAATCATAAATTATGCCATAAATGAGAAATACAGAAGAATAAGTAAAACATAAACATATTATATATCATATAAAAATATAGTGACATCTTAATGGCCACCTTTGAAGGTGATATATTAGTGTTGAACAATCATCGTTTCGTGAGGCAGAAATTCGCCATCCACAGAAACCGTATGTTCTTTAACCATTAGATGTAGGTGTGTGTAAGTGTAGCTCGAATCCTTCTTATAAAAACATCCTATTATATTGAGGATACTGGTGTTATTACAAAAGAAATGAATAAAAAGATTTTAGGGGGTTGGAGAAGAAAAATAAAACAAAACAACATTAGAGAAGACATTACCTCAAAATCGGGTAACTCTTTTTGATTTGAGCCAAAGGCTTCCTTGGGTAGAGTTATGCCCAAAGTGAGGCTTCTAGGAGTAAGAAGGAGAAGTTGGGAGAGTATTTGGGCAGAGTTTGGCCGAGCCAAATGGCTTGAAAGTGTGAATGAGGTGGTAGAGGTGGGGGCCTTTTATAAGAGGAGAGGAGGGGCACTCTTGGAAAGTAAAGAAATGTTACATTATTACACAATGCTTTTCGGATTATAAAGGTCCCACACTTATATAATTCGTGGATAAGGTGATAAGGGTTCGAAATCTACCCATACAATAGTCTTTGGACAGGTTTAAGCCTTGGATTGTACATTATCTTTTCATTTTATTAAAATCGTTAAATAATGAGGTCATCGCTGCATCATAATGATGTCATAAATAATTTAATTTTTTTAATCTCTAAAAATTATAAAAAAAATACTATGATTTAGGAAATCTTTTTATATTTCCAATGACTATTTATAGTCAAAAATATGACTTGTATAACCCCATGTAAAATTTTTTTTAGTAAAACATGTCATGTTTGTGTAATTTTTTACTTTAACAGTAAATAAAAGGTATTTATGTCATTTTCCAACTAAAGTGGCTTCATGGAGTCCCCAAGTTGACCCATGGATTGTATTGGTCGGCCATGACTCATCCAATAGGAGTATGACAAGTGTGAAGCTCATCTCATATTATTAAAACATTATGTTTACCTTAAACTACACTAATTACCTCTAATCGCGATTAAGAACTTAAAAGTTACTATTCACCAAAAAATTATTTTAATCTAATTGAACAACATTTTACTTCTTAATGACAACCATGTATGTCGGATTTTTGAAAATCAAATCACAAAAGTGGTAATATATCATTTAAATGAAAAATCAGTTATTTAACTACCACTTAGTGGTTTCACTATTCATCAAAAATTTAAGTTTTTCAGAATAATGCCAAAATTTCACCCTAAGCTATAATTGATATTCCAAATTCAAAAATGTTGTCTATTTTACAAAATTAAAAACATATAAGTTGCATTAATTAATTTTATAATTAATTCCCGCTGTCACAACAATAGCGTGCTTTTAAGAAACAATTTATATCAAAAGATTGGCAATTGTTTATGTCCAATTTCAATGTTAAATTAATTCTAATGACCACCATTTCATAAAATGGTAAAAATATATTCTAATTATACTTTAAAACCACTAAATAGTATAATTTATCACTATAAATTATTTTTATTAAAACAGTTGTTTTTAAGTAATTTTCACTATTCATAAAAAATTGGAAGTTCTCAGAAAATTACCAAAAATTCAACTTTGGATAATTTCGATATTACGAATATAAAAATGAAGTCCATTTTGAAATATAAAATTTCTATAATTTTAAAAAGTGGTTATTACTATTCATAACGGCTACTTTGATTAGTCGCGGTGTTTTAGAACTCGAAGTTGCATACAATGCGAGCTATTGCATTATTGAATGAGAAGTGTATCGTGGAAGCTCGGGGTGTTACAGATAATAAATATGTCCCAGTAGATACTTACATAAAAATTACCTCGGATAATAAAGAGATTGTGAAATTAACCATTACTTTTCTGTTTCCTTTAGTCGATGGTATGTTTAACCTCCTGTATAAATACCGTAGTATGTTAATGAATTATAAAATAACCATATTAATATTTATGATATCATACATGATTCATTTATTACCTTATACTACCCATTTAATAAAAATTTTCATGTAAAATTATCATTTTGGGTAATAATCGCTTTCTTTATCGTACGTGTTTTAACTTGTTACTCTTGATTGAATAACTTAGATCATGATTTAAATACATCCAGAACATAAAACATGACATATATCCCATATATATCTAGAATATAAATATTTATAATAGATTTATATATGAAATGGAAAACACTATTTATGGAGACAGTAGGTCGTACGTATGCATAAATGTTGTTTCTGTTTTCATATTGTATTGAATGGAACTAAGTGAATAAGATATATGTAAGTAAATATATATATATATATATCGATTAGAATTATTATTTCATATATTACATACTTATTAATGATATATATTTTATAAATATCATTTAATAGTGAACATGGAAATGAATCTCATCGCGTTGTGGAGACAGTAATCTGTACGTACGCACGAGCGAAAATATCATTATATTGATGAAGAAATAGTAAGTAATTGGATGTTACATAATATATAATGAGTAATTAACATTTTATATTTATTATTTTCATCATTTATAATCATTATTATACCCATTCAAATAATGAAGTGTTTGATTAAAAAACTACACCACGACATGGAGACGGTAATCCGTACGTACGCACATATGGTGACTTTGTCATTTATAGGATGGATAGAATAATGAACATGGATGTACCATTTTTATAATAACATCACAGTATATAGAATATACTATAGTTATTATTTTCTAATTTAAACAACAAATAAATCATAAGTGGAAGAAGAAAAGAACTTTAATGAGGTGATGAAATATTTACCTCTTCTTTGGGTTCTTCCTTTGGGATTTGATAAAAAGGGATAATTACGTTGGCTTTATGACCAAATAAAGGCCTCTAGAATGATGGGAGGAAATTTTGGAGGAAATTTTTGTAGGTTTTGGATGAGGCAAAAGGATTTGGAGGTGTGAAATTAAGAGAAGGGGAAGTGCCCTTTTATAAGAGAGGTGAGGGTCACTTTAGAAAAAACTTGAAATATTATTTTATTATAAATTCATTTTCAGACTATAATAGCTCCAAAATGAATTATTTAAAATATAAGGTGATTATGTGTCGAAAACCTCTCAAACAAAATGTTTTAGACAGATTTAGATCATCATATTAACCATATCATTTAAATTTAACTCCTAGTTAAATAGTTTGATATTTACCGCGTCTCTTTCTATTTTTTTATTATATGGTTAATAAAAATTATATAAACATCCAAGAGAACCCCAATAGGTTCATTAATTACATATATAATATTACTAAGGCCCTTTGGACGAACCTTATATTTTTAGGAATATTATATAAACCAATTATTTAGTATTTGTTTTAAAAACTCAATTACATCAATTTTGACATTATTTAATAAATGTTTTTTGTTAAAGTCCTCACTACATTATTACTTCAAAATAAATTCATATGTTTGATCCTAACATGTCATATTAACCTATACAATTATTTCAATTTCTCAAAAGTCCCAAATTTCATTTATTTGGATATTTATAATATCAATCATTTAAATATTTCAATATTAAGGTAATTACTGTGTCATCATTATGTCATAAATAAATTAAATTATTTAATGTATAAAAATTATAAATAAAATATTATTATGTAGGAAATATTTTAATATTTAAATTAATATTTATAGTTGAATTTATATTATGTATAACCATATATTAAAAATAGTCTAGTTATTAAACTTTGAATTTAACTCTTTTAAATATTCTTTAAATAAAATAATAATAAATGTCTTAATCTAATCCAAGTGGACCAAAGAGAATAATATTTTATTCCAAAGGCTGTTTTTGGTCGAATTATACTTATCCAATATAATTGAGACATGTGTTAGGGTAATTATGATATCATTTTTACCCTTAATTTCCATATTTACTTATAACAGTGGTAATAAAAGTCAAAAGTTACTATTCAACAAAAATAATTTTCATCTTATTAAACCACATTTTCCTTATTGATATTAACCATGCCTCTCATATTTTTTAAATTCAACTCACAGAAGTGGTAAAATTAAGTTTTATACGAATTTGAAAATGTTCCTAGAAGGTGCGTAAAAGACGGTAAAATGTTCGATAAGATTTTATATATATATAATTATTATAAAATGACTCAAATGAATTAAATTGAAAATATATAGGTATTTTTTTATCTATTTTGACCTAAAATAAATTAAAATAAAATAACTAATTATTTAAATAAAAATTTGGTTTTATATAATAACGCTTTGTTTTTCACTATTCATCAAAAATTGAAAGTTTTCAGAAAAATACCAACAATTTACCATAAGCTAGTTTTGAAATTCAGAATTCAAAAATGAAGTCTATTTTACCACATTAAAACATTGAAGTTTAATTTATTAATTTAAAATTAATTCCCGTTGTCAAACCCAAAAAAGTAGGTTTTTAAAAAGTAAAAACTATAAAAAGGTTGACATGTGTTTAGGTCAAATTTAAATGTAAAATTACTTATAATAACCTAAATTGTATTAAACGATAAAAATATAATATAATTACACTTCCTATCCATTCAAATGCACAATTTATCACTATATATATTTTTGATTAAAAAAGTTTTTTTCAATTAAAACATAGTATTTTTTACTATTCATCAAAAAATGAAAGTTATCAGAAAAGTAACATAAATTTATATAAATAATATTTTTATGTCCTGATTCTAAAGACAAATTTAATTTCATTAAATTAGAAAAAATAAAACTCTAAAATATTGGTTTTAAAAAGTGTTTGCCATTAAAAGGTGGTAAAATTGCATTTTTTGAAAAATATGTCTTTTATCAAAAAAATGAATTTGTTCTTATATTATGTATAAGAAACACATAATACGAATGTTAAAATTATATAGAGTATTTAATATTCAAAATTTAGTTAATACTATTCAAAACCGCTTTTTGAACAGTTAGTGTTCTAAGTTGTGGTGCGCTCGAACTCAGTGTTGTGTGTAGTGCAAGCCATTGAATTACTTTAATGAGATAACATAATATGAAATCATGGGGTGTTAAAAATCAATTAAACATTTTCCTCATAAAAACCAGGTAAAATGAACATAAATTGATTTTTGGAATATCAGAATTTATGAAACATTAAATCAAAATTTGGAAAAGCAATATCTGAAAAATTTGTTTTTGATAAAAAGGTGTAAACAAATTTAAAATGGGAAAAATAAATCCCACACATAGGGATTTTCTATTAAATAAGAATAAATGTAAAACTAGAAAAAATGAATCAATCAAGATCAAACAGTTGTGAAATATTTGGACATTGATAATTTATTAATTTGATACATCTAACAATGAACCAAATGTTAATTCAATGTATGATGTCATCAATATAGTCAAATATTTCTTATTTATAAAATTATTTTTTTTATTATAACCCAAAATTTTAATGATAAAAATAAAATAGATTATCAATTAATATTTTATATTTATTAACTATACAAATATTAATTTAAAATTCATTTGAATTTTCTTTTACAATAGGAGTATTGTAGTTTGATGAACCATATGTTTAAAGTATAGTTTTCTAAATTTATTTTATAATATTTGAAATAAAATTAATATATAAATAAATTTATATCCAATATTCAAAGTGAAATACTATATTCTCTGTATTTTTTTGGTTTTTATATAGAAGGGGTAGATTATATTGTAAATATATTTAAAAGATAAACTTTAGTGGTGGTCAAATTATGGGCTCTAAAGGGTCCTAATATATCATTACTAGGTGGCCCTTAACACAATAAAAAACATCATTTAGGGTTTGTTTTTTATAATTTAGAATTAGTTTCTAAAAGCTATCACATATACTGATATATTCAATTATTTCAAGGAACATTTTTTATTTTTTGGTGTCATTTCATGGATTTTTTTTCAGTTTTGGTGTTTAATTTAATGGGGATTTATTTTTTAACACAAAAAATAAAATCCATTTTTTCATTATGAATTAAATTTGTTTTAAAAAAATGGTACTAAATTTCCAAAAAACATGAAATTTAAAATATTAAAATTATATTTTATCCCGACCACCACCCTATCACCACCTATAAATTCCCACCCCAACTACACTATCACGCACATCCCACATAAAAATAAATAAATAAATATGATGAGAATCAGATTTGAACACACGTGCCTTGGTTGTAAGGTAGAGTTCTTAGACCAAATCATCAAGGTGTTCCACATTGTAATAAAATATTATTTTATATTATATTATTTATAATTTCAATATATATATTTTTATTATATATATAATATTTATTTCGATCGAGGGTAATATGATCTATAATAATGCACTCACTAAAGGTGCACATATGTGGGACGAGCCCCATCTCTCTCCTCTAGTATTAGATAGAACCCACGAGGAGCCTCATTATATATAATTTTCTCAAAGGTCAAAATATTCAATAAAAAAAGGCCTAAGGAGAGATCACCTGAAATCCCAATGGTCTGATGGCCATGATTTCTTGACATCCAATGCCAGTGGTATTTTATGGAAGGCCCCAGTTGCCTTCTCATGTGCACTCGCGCCCATTATCTCCCTCCAATCTATGCATCACCCTACTCCCTTACCATATCATTGTGCCACCCCATGCCTATCAATATTATTCCTCGAATTCACCTTCCACATGCACCAGCATGTGCACAAATAATACATATCGGGCCCCAAAAAGGGCAGAAAACTACATTGGATGGGGTTTGAACCCAAATCCTACTATATGTAGCCCATAATAAAAATATATATAATATTATTATATATAATTTTAATATACATATAATTTTTGTTTATCTATATGTATTTATATTTTTTACTTATTTATATATACTTACATAAATATATATCTATTTATACTTATTTATACATTTTTTATGTATATATATATTCTAAATATTTATATTTAAATTTATATCTTCTTAATATACCTATGTCCTTTAATATTCTTATTTATTTTTATTTATTTTTATTTTTATTTTTATAATTATATGTTTATATTTACATATTCATATATTAATTACTATTTATATTGTATTAATATTTATTGTTAAATTGTAATTACTATATTATATGAGTGTCCATGTTTATTTATTTATATTTTTATTTTTATATATTAATATATATTAATATAATTTAATGAATTTATATTTATTTATATATTTAGATGTATATAAATCTTTTTATATTATTTCATATATTTATACACATTTATATATAATTATTCATATTATATATATATATATTCATATTTATATATATTTATAAATTTATATATATTTATTTATTTTAATATTTTAATATATTTTAATATATTGATATTTATTTATATATTTATAAGTCTATGTTTATATATCTATATGTTTATATATTATTTATCAATTACATAATACTAGTATTATCTCGTAAAAAGTAGTTACTATTTTATACATACATACACATAATTATATTTATATTTATAGGTATATATTAATTAATGTATTTTTATTTATGTTTTCATATTTACATACATACATATGTATTTATGTATGTATGTATGTATGTATGTATGTATGTATGTATGTATGTATGTATGTATGTATGTATGTATGTATGTATGTATCTAGGTATGTATGTATGTATGTATGTATGTATGTATGTATGTATGTATGTATGTATGTATGTATGTATGTATGTATGTATGTATGTATGTATGTATGTATGTATGTATGTATGTATGTATGTATGTATGTATGTATGTATGTATGTATGTATGTATGTATGTATGTATGTATGTATGTATATATGCATGTATGCATGTATGTATGTATGTATGTATGTATGTATGTATGTATGTATGAATGTATGTATGTATGTATGTATATATGTATGTATGTTTGAATGTATGTACATATGTACTTGTGTGTGTATGTATGTATGTATGTATGTATGTATGTATGTATGTATGTATGTATGTATGTATGTATGTATGTATGTATGTATGTATGTATGTATGTATGTATGTATGTATGTATGTATGAATGACTGTATGTATGTTTGTATATATGTATGTATGTATGTATGTATGTATGTATCTATGTATGTATATATGTAAGAATCTATCTATCTATCTATGTATGTATGTATGTATCTATGTGTTTGTTTGTGTGTGTATTTATAATTGTATTTACGTGTATTTGTATCTATTTATATATTTATGAGTGTTTATATAACATCCCACCTTTTTGTCACATAAACTTTCATTACATTATACAAAAGTGAGGATCTTTAAGGTTTAGTGTCTTGGAAATCAGGAACATAATACATTAAACAAAAAAACATTCTTCTTAAACACTTGAAAGGCTTCTCCTTATGTTCATCCTAGGTTCATTACTGCATCTCAAAACCTGGGTACATACATCAAAAGAAAGGGTGAGCAGAAGGCCCAGTAAGGGAAACAAGGGGAACATTTAACATGTGAACTTGAGATACATCAATAAAATAATGAAAAGTACTTTAAGGCATGAGAATGACATCATGAGGAATATCATAATAAAAATAACGTATTTCATAACTTGAAGATGTGGCTACAACATTTAACAAAGACAATCATTTACGTTTCACCAAGGTCCATCCCCAAGATGTCAATAAAATTACCAAGGTTATTCACCAAGGTATCAGTCTAAAATGTCATCTCTCGATATTAAGTCTTTACCCAATGCATTGGAGTGCTATCAGGGCACACCCTTAAATTTGTCTTTATCATCATTTGAGCCACATATATCATCATCAATTATTTCATAAACAACCCATATAGCATAAAAGAAATGGGTTTCATTTCATAATCATAACGTTTTAAAAACTGCTTTAAAGACATGATCTCCGTGTCACTTTAAAACCCACAAAAAAGGAAGATGGGTATCATGTATGTAAATCCCAAAATTTAAAATAGAAAAAATTGGTATATATGTGAATACCCCTATAGAAGATAGAGCTTTGAGTATTCACATAATAAAATAAAAAAAAATTAGAAAAAGAGAGAGACATTTTGAGACGGAAATTCTGCAGCATAAAGGCTATGTTACGAGGTTTTAGAAAACATTGAAAAGAGAGGGGACATGGGTCACCCACTCATAAATGATCCATAAAACAGTAGGGGAACAGAATATAAAGAATTTTAGAACATGGTAATTATGTTTTAAATAGATAACATATGAAATTTTAGAACGTGAAAGGAAGACAAAAATAAGATTTCTCTTATAAAAATTCGGCATCCTAACCATCTCACTTACACTTCAACAAAAATGAATTGATGAGATCAAATAGGGTCTCCCATCATATGAACATAAAATATAAGTATTATATATTTATAGATCGTACCAAAACATAATAAAAAGTAACATGAAAGACTTGAAATGAAAATAGATCTTGAAAACGAGAAGGGTGAAAGAATCTCTTAAAAATTTGACAGCCAAACGGCGCCACTTAAACTTCAACAAAAATGAATTGATGAGATCAAAGAGGGTCTCTCATCATATGAACATAATATATCAGCATGATATATTTAGAGATCATACCTCATAATAATAAAAAGTAACATGAAATACTTGACATGAAAATAGATCTTGCAAATGAGAAGGGTGAAAGAATCCCTTAAAAATTCAGCAGCCTAACGGTGCCACTTAAACTTCAACAAAAATGAACTGACGAGATCAAATAGGGTCTCTCATCATATAAACATAAAAGATAATAATGATAGATTTAGAGATCATACCCCAACATAATAAAAAGGTACATGAAAGACTTGACATGAAAATAGATCTTGAAAACGAGAAGGGTGAAAAAATCCCTTAAAAATTTGGCAGCCTAATAACGCCACTTTAACATTCTTAAAATGAAATGATGAGAGAAAGAGGGGATCTCTCATCATATGAAAATGAAAAGGGCAGTAAGATTAATATAAAATAACATCCTTCAACATAATATAATGTAGCATAAAAGAAATGACATAAAAGAGATTACTTGAAATGAAAGAGAGAGGTCGGATCCCTTACCTTAAAACGTAACTCTTAAAACTCAGAGGTTGATACCTTGAGGGCATGGGGGAACCTTGGGATGACTCCTTGAGAATTAATGAGACCAGAGCTTCGTTGGGGGAGAGTTGGGAGTCGAATGGATGAGAGGATGGCTTGGTATTTATAGGGAAATTGAGGGGACAAGGCATTAATGGCCATGGGACACCTCATAGGGGGTTTTGGAAAAACCATGGGCTTTCCCATGGTATTTGCCCATGATAGTGTCCACATGGGTCCCCCATACTATAATTCATCACCTTTGGTCTTCCAAACCTTAAAATATCTCATGACATCATCATGACACAGTTATGATGTCATTAAACATACTGAAACCCAAAAACTATATTTTCACTATTCATCGAAAAATTCAACTTTCTCAGAAAAATCCCAAAATTTCACCTTAACCAAATATCGATGCTCTGATTTCAAAAATGAACTATATTTTATAAAAATAAATTTCTAAATATTTTTAATTTAATTTTTAAATAAATACACTATTCACCGAAAATTCATTTTTCTTAGAAAAATCCCCAAAAATTACCTTAACATAATATTGATGGTCTGAGTTCAAAAATGAAATCCATTTTATAAAAATAATTTTCTAAATATTTTTAATTTAATTTTTAATTAAAAAACACTATTCACTCAAAAAACTAATACTTGACTAATAACTTATGAAACCGTTATTTAACCATTTTATTGAATCACGTTACTTAATCAAGGTGCCTATATTATATTAATACTTTCTTTAAGTGAGATTACTAATCTATTTGGTCAAATTACTAATCCTAAGCATAAAATCACTATTCATAATTTACTATTCATCAAAAATTAAGTTGATCTTATTAGACTCTAAATTTCGTACTGAACAAAATTGTAGAAGACCATTTTTTAAAAATCATTACACATTTTTAATTATTTAAGGTTTAAATAAACATTTTTAAATTATCCTTTCTCTAAAATTCATCAAAAATATGCGTACTATATTTATCCGGACATTTGAAAATTCATAAACGTCATCATAAGAAGAAATCAAAATTTTTATTTAAAACAAAGGATTACACAAGGTAGTTACAGACTCCTTACATAGCCCATTATCACACCAGCATAGGACCTAAGTGTATGGTGTGATAAGGTGAGAGAATCTGAGGGAGGCTCAGCCAACATCACACGAGTAGTAATTTCAATCAGTTTGAACTTCTCGTGAAGGCGATTTTGTTCTAGCTTCACACGATGAAGTTAGGCTTGGGTTTGGTCCAGAGAAAATCCCAGTGGTTCTACCTCTTTCCCAAGTTCCATTAGATGGGCTTTGATTGTCCCATGACTACTGGATGAGGCCATCGAATCTCCTTTCTATATTAATTAACCAAGGTCACTTGTATTTAGAGACAAAAGTCGCAACATTCAGTTTTCAATGGTCATACTGACTAACGGTCATATAATAGTCAAAACCCAACAGTCTCATTTTAATTATACTAATGTTATCAAATGAAACAGTTTTGGTGAGTATGAAAAAATAAAATAACACACAAAATTAGGAAACAAGATTTTTTCAAAATGTTGGGTTGTTACAATCTTCCCCCCTTAAGAAATTGCGTCCTCGCAATTTTTACAATTGGGTTTCGAAATTTCATTGAAATCCCAAATCGGAAAAAGAGTCAGTAACACTATTACTTTAAAAGAATGAAAAGGAAGTACAAAGGCCACCCATGTTAACCCATACTAGGATTCCATGTAGCAAAACATGGATATGGAAGAAAAAACAAAGGGTCATGTTCTGAGGGAGAGTGATAGAAAACATGATTAGGAGAAAGTTAACCACAAGAAAATCACAAATATATGATGTGTGTAAACAGTCTTTGATTACCCAGTAGGTTGCTTAAACCAACAACGTTTTTGTTTTACATTACTTTTAATAATTTTGAGAAATTAATTTACTAGATAGAATAAAAACATAAGGAAATATACCTACCTTCCAGTAGAGTTTCATCCTTTAATAAGTATCTACAAAAATTAATCTTTTCTCAAAACGATGAGCTTTCAAAACTACTTGGTCTTATCAAATCACAAGAATCATCTTATAGAGAATCACATAATCGACCAAATATTAACTATCTATTTCTTATATCATTAAACATTATACCAAAAACAGAAAGGGTAAGATAAAACGACTCTTCCAAAAGAAAGAACCCTAGAGGAAGGAAAACTACTTTAAATCATTAAAGTTCCACGGTAATACCCAAAGTTCATCATAGACCATTCCATAAATAACTATTCTTAAAATTCCTCAAAATAAACTAAACTAAGAATGAAACCCAAATACAAGAAAAATTTGATAACATAGTCTTCCAAAATAAACTTCATTGTTCATCTCCAAACAACATCAACCACTCCTAACATCTTATAACAAAAGTATCTAACCTAAACATATTTTACCCAAGATAGGTTAATCATTTCCATAAGTAACCTAAATTACTATAAGTCCACCTTAAATTCATCGATTCTTCAAAATATAAGTCAACCTTTACTCCTCAACAAAAATATCGTAGTAATCTATTTACCTCGATCATATAGGTTTCCCAAAATAGTGAATGTCTTCCAAAATAATAATCATTTTTTAATCCCCTAATCGTCTCTGTCATATTAATATGGAAATCATCGCATTTCCTATAACATTGGTTGTTGGGACATGTTCTTCCATTTCCAACCATTAACTAAGAAAAGAAAGTATAATTAGGGGCTTAAATACTTAGCCAATAATCATGAAAAGGAACTTAAAACATATATGGATAACTTGTAGAAGAAAATTATACCCTAACTTTTGATCCCCTAGGTTTTAAACTAGGTTATCCTTGATCATATATTCTTATGTGAATCTTTATTTTATTTTATGTTTGTTCCTTTAATAATGGTTCATAGTAAGCTTATGAATTTACCAAAGCATATCCCCCAAGAGTGTCGTAACCAAAAGTGCAGAAAGGCTCGTTGTCGGGTACCAGTTCCTGTTCGAGTCTAGGTCAAAGCGGTGTTTTCGGGTTTTACCCCTATGTACATCTGTGCTAGAGCCACCTCTACCTGCTCGTATCCATACAGGGATGCATTTTCTTGGCAACCCCTTACTCAATACTCACCAAAATGCCAGGAATATTTCCTTTATTTGTACTTTTTTATATGGTTCTTCCTAAAGTTTTCATATCCTAATTTCCACAAATAACTAAACCAACATTTGATACCAACTATAGTATCCCTCCTTTTTTTCACATAAACTTTCATTACATTATACAAAACGAAGGATCTTTAAGGTTTAGTGTCTTGGAAACCAGGAACTTAATACATGAAACAAAAAAACATTCTTCTTAAACACTTGAAAGGATTATTCCTATGTTCATCCTAGGTTCATTACTGCATCTCAAAACCTGGGTACATACATCAAAAGAAAGGGTGAGCAGAAGGCCCAGTAAGGGAAACAAGGGAAACATTTAACATGTGAACTTGAGATACATCAATAAAGTCATGAAAAGAACTTTAAGGCATGACAATGAAATCATGAGGCATATCATAATAAAAATAATGTATTTAATAACTTGAATATGTGGATACAAAATTTTACAAAGACAATAATTTCCATTTCACCAATGTCCATCCCCAAGGTGTCAATAAAAATTACCAAGGTTATTCACCAAGGTATCAGTCTAAAAGGTCATCTCTAGAGATTAGGTCTTTACCTAATGCATTGGAGTGCTATCAGGGCGCACCCTTAAATTTGTATTTATCATCATGTGAGCCACATATATCATCATCAATTATTTCATAAACAACCCATATAGCATAAAATAAATGGGTTTCATTTCATAATCAAAATGTTTCAAAAACTGCTTTAAAGACATGATCTTTGTGTCACATTAAAACCCACAAAAAAGGAAGTTGGGTCTCATGTATATACATCCCAGAATTTAAAATAGAACAAATTGGTATATTTGTGAATAAACCTATAGAAGATAGAGCTTTGAGTATTCACTTAATAAAATAAAATAACATCAGAAAAATAGAGATACATTTTGAGACTGAAATTCTGCAGCATAAAGGCTATGTTACGAGGTTTTAGAAAACATTGAAAAGAGAGGGGACATGGGTCACCCACTCATAAATGATCCATAAAACAGTAGGGGAACATAATATAAAGGATTTAAGAACATGGTAATAAAATTTTAAAGACATACCATATGAAATGAAGAACATGAAAAGAAGACAAAAATAATATTTCTCTTATGAAAATTCGGCAGCCTAACGGCGTCACTTAAAATTCAACAAAAATGAATTGACGATATCAAATAGGGTCTCCCATCATATGAAAATAAAATATCAGTATGATAGATTTAGATATCATACCACGAAATTATAAAAAGGAACATGAAATAATTGACATGAAAATAGATCTTGAAAACGAGAAGTGTGAAAGAATCCCTTAAAAATTCGGCAGCTTAACGACGCCACTTAAAATTCAACAAAAATGATTTGACGAGATCAAATAGGTTCTATAATCATATGAACATAAAAGATAAGCATGATAGATTTAGATATCTTACCCCAAAATAATAAAAAGTAACATGAAATTCTTGACATGAAAATAGATCTTGAAAACGAGAAGGGTGAAAGAATCCCTTAAAAATTCGGCAGCCTAATGGCACCACTTAAACTTCAACAAAAATGAATTGACGATATCAAATAGGGTCTCTCATAATATGAACATAAAAGATCAGAATGATAGATTTATAGATCATACCCCAACAAAATAAAAAGGAACATGAAAGACTTGACATGAAAATCGATCTTGAAAACGAGAAGGGTGAAAGAATCCCTTAAAAATTCGGCAGCCTAACAGCGCCACTTTAACATTCTTAAAATGAAATTATGAGAGAAAGAGGGGGTCTCTCATCATATGTACATTAAAATGGTAGTAATATTAATATAAAATAACATTCTTCAACATAAGAGCATGGAGCATAAAAGAAATGACATAAAAGAGATTACTTGAAAAGAAAGAGAGAGGTCGGATCCCTTACCTTAAAACGTAACTCTTAAAACTCAATGGTTGGGACCTTGAGGGATTGGGGGCACCATGGGAGGACTATTTGGGAGGTAATGAGACCAAAGCTTCGTTAGGGGATATTTTGGAGTCGAATGGATGAGAGGATGGCTTAATATTTATAGGGAAAGTGAGGGGACAAGGCATTAATGGCCAAGGGACACCTCATTGGTGGTTTTGGAAAAACCATGGGCTTGCCCATGGTATTTTCCCATGGTATTGGCCACATGGGTGCCCCCATACAATAATTAATCACCTTTGGTCAGACAACCCTTAAAATATCTCATGACATCATCTGACACAGTTATGATGTCATTAAACATACCGAAACCCTAAAACTGTATTTTCACTATTTATCGAAAAATTCAACTTTCTCAGAAAAATCCCAAAATTTCACCTTAACCAAATATTGATTCTCTTATTTAAATAATGAACTCCATTTTATGAAATAATTTTCTAAATAATTTTAATTTAATTTTTAAATAAATACACTATTCACCGAAATTTCATTTTTCTCAGAAAAATCCCCAAAAATTTCCTTAACATAATATCGATGCTCCGAGTTCAAAAATGAAATATATTTTATAAAAATATTTTTAAAAATATTTTTAATATAATTTTTAATTAAAAAACACTATTCACCTAAAAAAACTAATACTTGACTAATAATTTATGAAACCATTATTTAACCATTTTATTGAATCAGATTACTTAATCAAGGTGCCTAGATTATATTAATACTTTCTTTAAGTGAGATTACTAATCCATTTGGCCACATTACTAATCCTAAGCATGAAATCACTATTCATAATTTACTATTCATCAAAAATTAACTTGATCTTATTAGACTCTAAATTTCGTACTGAACATAATTGTAGAAGACCATTTTTTTAAAATCATTACACATTTTTAATTATTTAAGGTTTACATAAAAATTTTTAAAATATCCTTTCATTAAAATTAATCAAAAATATGCATACTATATTTATCCGGAAATTTGAAAATTCATAAACTTCATCAAAAGAAGAAATCAAAATTTTTATTTAAAAAAAGGATTACACAAGGCAATTATAGTCTCCTTACATAGCCCCTTGTCACACCAGCATAGGACCTAAGTGTAAGGTGTGCTAAGGTGAGAGAATCTGAGGGAGGCTCGGCCAACATCGCACGAGTAGTAATTTCTATCAGTTTGAACTTCTCGCGAAGGAGATTCCGTTCTAGCTTCACACTATGAAGTTCGGCTTGGGTTTGGTTCAGAGCAAATCCCTGTGGTGCTACCTCATTCCCAAGTTCCTTTATATGGGCTTCGATTGGCCCGAGACTTCTGGATGATGCCATCGAATCTATTTTCTATATTAATTAACCAAGGTCACTTGTATTTAGAGACAAAAGTCGCATCATTCAGTTTTCAACAGTCATACTGACTAACGGTCATATAATAGTCAAAACCCAACAGTCTCATTTTAATTATACACATGTTATAAAATGAAACATTTTTGTTGAGTATGAAAAAATAAAATAACGCACAAAATTAGGAAACAAGATTTATTCAAAATTTCGGGTTGTTACAGTTTATATATTTATATATAGTTATATGTATTTATAAATTCATTTTAAACAAAGTATGTCAATCCCCTTTATTAATTGGGAAAAATACCAAAAGTTGAAAATTGGCTTAGATATTGCAGAAATTTCCCTCATTTGGTGTAATAAAAAAACAATCACATTTTTTCAAAGATACCAACCAGTAAGTACTATAATTCATAAATGGTACCTTGAGATCAAGTACACCTGCTATGATGGGAGGCACGTCCACCTTGGCCATGATGATATCATATGTGCCTCCATATTTTGCAATTTTTCATGAATTGAAGTCATCCTTTGTGGGTGAGGTAAGAAATTGGTCATCTATCTTTTTACCTTGATCATCATATTATCTACCACATAAATGTTGGCTATCGTTTCCATCTATTAGAGTATCACCCTTGGAGGCCTGACGAACCCATGCATTAGAGGTGATCATTTCATTGTCACTATTTATAATTGGTTCATAACCCATAGTAGTACTAAAGATCATAATACATACGGAGATAAGTTCATGGGTAATATCCTCCATATATAGTGTTGAAAATGGTTTGGTGGTAAAATCTTCTATGTACACAACATTCTTACACTTATTATGAGGATCATCACAAGTATAATTAAAAAACCATACTGAAGAGATTGGTTGCATCGTAGGGTTTCCATGTTTTCAAGGAGCCTCTTCAATTATCTAATTGATGGGATCTGATCATGCTAGAGTTTTTACTAATTGATTTTGTGGAAAATTCCTTAGAGTATTAAAATCGAGATTTGTTCCCTTTAATATAGGTGTGGTTGGATGATCAGAATATTGTACTCTACCAGTGATCTTGCTTGGTTCAAAATCACTAACAAGAGTGATGTCCATCATTGAAGGAGTAAAACATAGTAAATTTCCTTTATTTCCATCAATATATTTATCATCTATAACTAGAAAAAAATCCCACTACATAAGTTATATTGTAGGAACAACCACTGGTTTAGGGGGATCTTACACAATGAGCATCATAACCAATAGTTATCTAAGTATAATTAGACCCCAAAAAGTGTAATTCACATCACTATGACCAATTGAAACTAGAACGACAAAAATGGTAAAGAAGATTAAACTACTTCCATAAATTTAGGGTCATCACACTCACTAGTTGAGATGTCCTCTATAATATATCTATAACTAGTAAAAGCCCCACCCCCATTTGTAGACCCTTTTTTAAATGATAGAGAACATTTCAAGACTCCATTTTACTAGCCTCAAAATAGTCTGGATGTTTTTCAACCCACTTATTCAATGATTTATAAGGCCAGTTAAATGTTAGAGAACTACCTCTTCTTGTAAAATTTTAACCCTCTTGCACTAGTTCACATGAACCAACAAATATATTTTTATTACTATCAAATAATTTCATAAACTACTCATCCATTAAATAAATAGGATCCATCTCAAATTCAATCTTATAGGATCTATCCTTTTCAATCCCGCTTAACTCCTTACCATTTCAAGATTTTTAGACTTACAAATATCCAAGGATTTTGAAAAAAAAACATGGAGTTTTTTCCTAAACATTTGAAACATTATATCCATTTTTACCACCATACAATGCATCACTTTCCTCGTCTTGAATTCTTAAATCTATTTGGTAATGAATCACCTCATATATGTTCTATTTATTTCTAACATAATCATCATGAATCTTTATTCTTTATTTCAGAATTGTATACACTATTATACCATAGGAAGAAAACAAATATTCTACATAATTTATCATGGTACTGACCTATATTGATTCAATTATAATAAAAATAGGGTACCATTTCATAGTAAACAATAAAATAAAAATGGGTTTCATCATCATTTATAATAATTATTTTAATTATAGGGTAACTATGGTCCACCTCAACTAGCAAAAAAGTTGAATTACCATATCTTTCTCTTTTTGTTATCTTATCCATCTTGATGGGTACTCTAATAGTTGAAGAAATTTCCCATACGATTTGGGGAAGAAAAAAAATCATCTAAATCCAAAAATAAAAATATTGGTTTTATTGAATTATTTATTTACATTTAAGGGATTAAAAATATGATCCCAATATTTGATTCAAGGGAGTCCATGATTTGAGTTGATGAAGCCAAATCCTTAAGATTTAGAGTTCGAATTCACCAATGGATAAAAAATGTCAAAATAACCTTTTCTTGAAGATATCATTCTCAAATCATTGAATCCCAAATAATTAGTGAGGTGTTATGAAATTGTAATGGATTCAAATGAATATTCTTCCCTTGTAGAAATAGATGTGGAATTATAGAATTCATACACTTATTCAATCTCACTAAGATAATTATATTGGTTACATCGACAATAGTCTTCCCTTTTTTTATAATTCTTTGATAGAACACATTTAGGTCACCTCAAAACCCTTCAAAGGATATACATCTCAAATAATCATGACCATATCAGTACTCTGGACCTTGGAATTCCTCTAGATTTCTAGCCTTGAAATTTTTTAAAACAATTAGATCTGAATCCCAAACACTAGTTATCAATAAGTAATCTGATAAAAATTTCTTACATCCTAAGAAAATTAACATGCGAGGAGTCTTTATTTTAAGGGATTTAAAACCCTCTAAAATCACACTGATGAAGTTGTGATCTTTTAAAATAGTCTTGGGGATGCCATTAACATGATCACTTTATCGAGTTTGATGAACTGCATGTTGAGTGGCTCCTTGAACCACACTGTATTTTCATAATTATAAAGATTTATTTGTTTTTTTCCATTGAATTCCATAAAAATAATAATTTTATATTAATTAAATTATGTTTAACTTTGATCATATAGAAATATATTTTATTAAAAATGTATTTAGAATTCATGTTTTTAATGGTCATAAAAAGTTCTATAAGATTTAATTCGAGTTCCTCGAAAAAATCATATGGGGCCTTAAAATTTCATTTTCACATTTTTGTACTATTAAAAACTAGTAAAATTAATGTAAACCTTTTATAAAAATGCATAACCACATAGTCAATTTTAGTTCCATATAGCCCTTTTGAAATTAATGTTGCTGGTTTTCCAGAATCTGATTCCCTCTATATTTCAACCATATCTTGGGATATAGAACTCTAAATTGACTGAATATTTTCTTTTGAAAAATAATAATATTTACTAATTTTTTTTAGATTAAATGAAATTACGAATTGTTATCTATGATATATAAAAGTATTTGATAAGTGTATGAATGTATTCAGTTTGATTTCTATAGTTTTTTAGAATTTATTTACTATTTTTTATCAAAACTGGAGATGTAGATATCTGAGTAAGATTATTATTAATTATTCAGAAATAAAATAAAACTATCTATATATAAGTTAAAAAAGGAAACAGGACTGATTTTTCCATTTAGATGGTTGGTTTAATGTTTGAAATTTTAAATTTCTATCAGTTTATAGTTTTTTGGAATTCATATATTTGAATCACCAACCTGGTGAATTCTCTTGCATGAATCTCGTACATGAATCACTAACTAGAATACCTTACATAAATATTGTAATATAAATCACCTACATAGATTTTTAATGTTTGGTGAATTATTATACATAAAGAAAAAATCCTACATGAAAAAATCCTATGTGAATTTGGCAACATATTTCATTGAAATTATAGCTTTTTTCTAAAATCCAGTAAAATTATATATTTTACATATTTTTTCATATCTTGATATTATAATTGTTTATTTAATGTATTTAAATTTTTATAATGAATTTATAGATCAATTTTAATTATTTATAAATTGAAAAATGTTTTTCCATTATCTTAAATGTTTTTTATGAAGGTCAAAGTGTTTTTTAGTTTCACACATGAATCTTATATCTTCTAAACTCAAAAAAAATATTCTATTTTTTGTTTTCTATTAAATTTTATTGTGTCCAAATTAATAATAATTGATATTAAACTCATTAAATATTTTTTTAATATCATCAATTTACTATTATTATGTTTTTTATGTTCTCCTTCTATTTACTTATTTTTTTAAATGGAGTTTTATTTAATTTCACATTTAATGTTAAAACATGATATTTTAAGTGTTCTTTCATTGACCTATTATTATATATACATATTAAATACCTTTATGGGTTATTTAAAATTGCTTATAAATAGTACTTATTATTTTGAATAACCAGATATCAATTTATTGATTATTATGGAATGATAATTTCTCCTTCTCAATATCCAATGATACATTAATATTCAATTAGTATTTAAATGTTTGAATGAGGAGAATTTAGTTGATGCATCCTTGGAGAATATATATGTGGGACTCAATTGACTCTTGGAAAAAATATTTTCAATTATGACATGATTAGTGCGTAATACATAAAGTGATAAAAATTTTCTATACACTATGAGTTTCATGTGATCCTGTATATTTTGTTTACAACTTCTAGAATATCTCTCAAGGGAATAAAAAATCTACAAAAACTATTTCATTGAAGAGACATCCTGATATATTGCTCAAGAATAAATACCTAAGATATCTATCATTTATCCTCTACTTCTACCTAGTTTCTTATATCTACAATGCTTTTCCCCATCTTCAGAGCATACTCAATTGTTTGTTTATTATTTTACATAAAAATATTTTTTTCATTTATATCATCAGGTTTTGACTCCCAGATTCTAAAGTCAGCAACTTTTGGGTTGTGACTCGTGTTTTCAAATTCAATGTTGTATTTGGTATATGAATCCTCATACAAAATTAAATATATTATTTTAGTTATCTGTCCACTTTTTAGAAAAGGGTTTTTAACCAAGTTATGATTCCCCTTCAAAAAAGAAGATTAGCGCACAGCGTATCACTCGCCGAGTAGAGAGGTATAAGAGTATAATTGGTCCACATTAGACTTAACTACTAACATTATTTTCTTTTTTCCTTTTTCTTATATTAAACATCTACATTAACTAACATTGATAATTAAGTTGGATAATTAAACCACAAATATATGAAATTTTAAATTTGTATATTCACCTCTCTCTATAATAGTTTTCATCATCCCATCCAACCTAACACCCTGAAATTGAATTCCATTGAATTCAAATAACACTAGAACACAACATGATCACAATATAATTATCGCAGATCCATGACCACCATCATCAAATCAACCATTTATATTTTATTGTGGCTATGAGGTTCTATGTGTATTTGAATATATTCATGTGTATTTGTATATTTATATCTATTTATACGTATTTATATATTTACATATATTTATATAATATATGTGTATATTTATATCTATTTATATATTTATGTATAGTAAAATCTATTTACCTATTTATATATCTACATTTATATAGTAATTAATAATTATATAGTATTAAAATTAATTATTATATAGAAATTACTATATTATATGTATTTATATATTTTAATATAGATATATTTGTTTATATTTATCTATTTATATTTACATTTTTTAAAATTATACTTATAACATTATATATTTTTATGCGTGTATTTTTCATAAACTTTTAAAAAATTGATGTTTAATGTGGATTTAAATTATCACTAAAAATAAAATTATAACATAGTCTCTAAAAGATAAAACATGATGTAAAATAAAATATTTAGGAGTAATTTTACAAATTAAAAATAAAAACAACTACTAAATTGTAAAAAATGTCATTAAAATGTAATACTATTGAAAAATATAATGACTATTAATGGTATTTAAAACACACAACAAAATGTTAAAAATTTCAAAGTGAGTAATAGTCAGAAAAAAATACACTGAAACCTATATTCATTTAGTGAGAAAAGGATTGATATTTATTAAGATCCCTTACCATTGTCTTAAATAGATTAATAAATTATTACCATATCAATTTGATTGGCCAAATTAACTAGTTGATGTAACAATGGTATATTACTCTTAGAACATTGAATTTAGCTTTATTAAATAATATGTCATGGATGATTTAAGCCTCGTTGATGTTTTGTAAAAATATTTATAATAATTTGATATAGGAAATTACATATGTTTTTAATATTAAACTATATTGTGGTAAAACCATTAATACATTCACAATCTTTTATAAAAAATATATTTTTTATAGACCATTTTAATTAAGTTTTTTATAAAACTAATTTTGAGACTATGACCATAAAATACCCCCATTCACACACATTCATGTATTTAAAAATTCACACTGAAACCCACATGCATTAATGCATGAACACATGCAGAGCCACACAGATTCACTCACACACACACACATCTGCATGTGCATACATGTTCACACACATTCACCAACACTCACACACATACAATCAAATGATCATCATAACACACATGAACACACACACATGCACTCAAGAACATACACACACACACACACATACATGAAAAAATAGACAAAAATACTAATATGGGGTTTTTTTGGGTCTCAGATAAACTTATTTTTAAATATGGGATCCAATAATGTGAAACGGTTTCACACTTTTTGGACTTTTGAAGGAATGAAATCATTTCATATATTTCATGTTGAAAGGTGTGAAATGGTTTCATGCATTTCAAGTGGGAGAGAATATTTTTTTACTTATGTTGATATATATCATAAATGATAATTATTAAATATATTTTATTAACCTCATAAAATATTGAATTTTAATTAAAAAATAATCTAATGGAAAACAATTAGTAATCACTTTTCTATAGAGAATGAGATATTTAAAATAATTACACAAAAATATTGTATAAATTTTTGTTGACGCTGCTTTCCGTCACATAGTATAACAAAGGAAAATGGAAATACATTGAACACAAAGTGATTCTTCCTTTGAAAAAACATCAAAAATCGACAAACGCATGAACAAGGATTTCTTTGAGAATAGGCCACGCAAGTTCTGTGATGGTCACATAGGTATACCTGTGCGCCATAGTTTGGGCTCGCAGGTGACCTTCGCGCCCTATGTAATTTTTCCCAGGGTCTTCAGCAGCCTATAAATACCCCTTTTGGGTCCCCCATTTCAGAGACGAAAAATCCATAAACTCATATTTCAGCTCTTGGCGCCTTAGTCTCTTCTTGAAGTCTTCTGAACCGTTCTAAGGTAATTTATTACCTCGAATGTAAGATCTAAAGAGAGGGAACATGGACTAGGTGTTGAAATTCATCAACACCTACGCGCCTAAGTGTCCAGCCTTTATCAGAAATGGTCACACTTGTGCGCCGCATTGTCCCTTCAACAGAACCTGTGCACCACCCTTTCAGAAGCATTTAGAGATGATACTAAGGGCTTGAGAAAAGGCTCGCCCAAGTCTTACCTTATGGGTTGACCGGTGCATAGGTACACATGTGTTGCACAGGTATACATGCACGACCAGGACCTGCGCGCCTACATTCTTTTTGGTGTCCCTCTTGTCCATTCAGCTCTTTTAATCAAATCTACATCTCTTATTCACTATTTAGCCTTCAGAATCATCTTCAAATCCATTTATGGAATGATTCCTTGGTTGGATTATTCATCTGAAAAGAATTATGTGGAACATCTCTCAAAACCTATTGATTTACATTCTTCATGTCACTAAGGTGAGAGATTTCATTCATTCAACCTCGTCCTTTAAGATGAGAAGATCTTTAACCTGGGCCTTCTTTTCAAGAGTAAGCCCTAGTAATAATTTCCTAACCTAGGCCTCCTTTTCACGAGTAAGCCTCAGTTGAAGTTCCCTTAATATGGGCATCCTCCTTAAGAGTAAGCCCCAACTTCCCTAATATTGGGCATCCTTATTTAGAGTAAGACCCAAATCTCAAATTCCCTTAACCTGGGATTCCTTTTCAAGAGTAAGCCCCAGTAATAATTTCTCTTAACCAGTCTTGACTTCTTTTGATTTGGGCTTCCTTCTCAGGAATAAAACCCAATCACAAGTCCCCTCCAAATTTGGGCATCCTCCTTAAGAGTAAGCCCCAAGTTTGAGTATCCAAATCTCCATAATGTAAATATAAATTTATGGACCTTGTTCTTGGGATTCTTCTCTAAAGAAAGTCCTGATCTTTATCTATTTGGGAAATCATACATACATAAGCCCCATATCATTCCTTTTGACCGAATCTTTTCATGGAAAAAATTATGTAGTTTACTTAAACCACTTGTTTCTCACTCAGAGCATGACTCACATGAGCATAGAGTGTAAAAGTAACCACAACATATCTCTTTGGGTCATTAATCATACGTAAGCCCCACAATTCCCAACCAAACTACGTGGAATTTGATCTCTACCTTAAAATTGGAGTACATAGGAAGCCTTTCTTAGGTTCAAGCCCATCACCCATTAATTATCATCTGTCCCATATGACATTAAACTATATCTTAATTCCTGAACTACGTGGGTTCTGATTCCTTGTCTAAAAAGGATGCGTAGGTAGCCCATCTGTGGGTACGATCCCAACTCTGAAATACTCCATGTCTTTCTGAACGACAATAAACTTCAAGTGCCCCACTGAGTGGATTTAAAACTAGTATGGTTATCATAATGACTAAGAGATATTTATATAATGTGATTAATGATACCATTGACTAAGAATCTCTAACGAATAAAGATGATTCTCTACCGATGAAGAACCTCAAATACATATAAAAGATTCTCTAAATCTCATACATATTAATCATTGATTGTAATATCTTAAGGAAATCTCATTTTCATACTTGGTAGTGTAATAAGGATACACGAACATAACTTAAATCTTTAAAGAGAGTCCCGGAGTAGAAAATAATTCCCACAAAAAAGGCGTGATGAGTCTGACCTCCCATCCTCTCGACCAATGAAAATTCATTAAGCCTCGTCGTTCCACAACTAATGAGAACTTACCTTTGGAAAGTAGGTCCCAATGGATATAGAATCATTGGATGTTTCCAGTTCTATAAACAAACCCGTTAGAAACCGATTGGAATGTTTGAACCTTAAGCAAACAAGGTCATCCCCATTTCCAGAGGAAACAAAAAATGGTGAACCCTACGTGAATCCTTAACCAAGTTAAAATGATGTTTTACTTATTTATTAGGCCCTGATTTAAACTCAATGAGAGGGACAACAAAACAATCAATAACATATGTGCTCAACCAAAAGATGTAGTGGCCGAAGATATCTTTATTATGTCTGTTATATCAAAAATGAACTATTTTTCAAGATATTCTTCATTACAGAAATGGCTTCTCTAAAGTTCACACCTTTGAATTCCTCTGCTATGAATACCTCTACTGCCACTCCTACTGGATCATCATCTGCTCTGAGGAAGAAATCACCTACTCAGCATCTTCAACGCTGGGTATCAAATGCACTGGTTAAAGAATACCATCGATGTGGTACCATTCCGAATCTATAGGCTAATTTACAGGCTCTCCAAGTTAATAATTCACCCAGGTTGTCCGGACAGTGACGACCAGTGATCAAGAAGCAGGTGGTGTCAACCACCATATCCAACTATTTCAAGGCATTATCCTCGTAAGTCAATCACCAGTCCCTCCCATATTATGAGGAGGTGAATGAGAAGGTCACTCAAGGGCTTAATTCAAGGATACAGGAGTCCTTCCTGAGGGCTCCCACCAACAATCGCCTCCAGACTCATGTGGTAGTGTGCCCTAAACAGGATGAGGGTGTCGTCTCTAGGAGTTCAGCTTAGGTTACTCGAACCCGAGTGGGCAAGATGAACCACCAAAGGCGATGATCGGTCAACAGTGATCATGTTCTTATCTCTGCCATTTTCGGAGAAGTCCACCAACCTATCTTGGTGTAAAGCAACGTTCAGGCACACACACCCGTCCATTTTAATTCCGTTGTCCAGCAGACTCGTCTGGCAACAACACGACAATCCCACCAGGAAATTCCAGAAGACTGTTATAGTCTGGAAAATACACCTGTTTATAAATCATCAGCTACTCAGCAGGCTCGTCTGACTACATACTTTGAAGCCCACCAACCCAATGTGTTGAGAACTGGTAAACAGGCACATACACCTGGTTAAACTCATCAATCATGCCAGTAGCCTCATCTATCAGTTTTGAAGGATGTTCATCAACCACGTTCGTTGGAGTGCAATCAGCAGGCACATACACCTGCTAGTATTGATCAAGCTTACAAACAGTCTCATTTGGTAGCACTCGGAGAAGTCCGTCAGAAACCACTAATGACAATATTGGAGCAGACTCAAATCTCTGCCCCCACACATAAGTACTGTCAGAACTCACTGACAGGAAAAGGAGGATAGGATCAGGAACACACACCTACTCCATGCACAGAATGGATGTATATTCCCATTCCGACAGCAGATGTCACCAAAAACATTATAACAATGGTGATGGCGCAGAAGCAAACCCCTACTCATATTCTGGATGCCTTTCATAATATTATAATTGCTTCAGCAGCATCACAGGGAAAGAAATGAAAACCTATCCCTACCAGTGGCGTGACACATCAACAGTTCACTCTGGAACAGACACACACCTATGTTCCATTCCAAGAGGGTTGTGGGTCATACTCCCTCATATCATACGGACAATCAAGTAATGCACATACACCTGATTTGAATGGAGATAATCAGCCTAACCTGACTATTTCTCTTGAGAAGGAACATACACCTACCCATAATAAACACTTTTTTCAACAAGTGGTTCCCAAGGTGAGTAAGAAGGCGTCTAAGAAAAAGACACATCCAGCACATTCAAGAAATCAGGATCCAATCTCTAATAAGATCTTTCTCGATGCTAGAGTTCTTGATGCACTCAGTCAATTATCTATTGCAACTCAATATTCTACTATTTAATTTCCCAATAGTGGGAACATTAATTCCTAATGTGTGCATCATACACTTCCTCATGAAGGCTTGCTTCATGGCAGTTCGGTCGATCTCAAAGGATCATCTTCAGATGAGAGTCATGATAAACTTCTGTGTGGCCAGAAGGCTAAGGAGGAAGGGGTTTCATCTTTTTTTGTAACCCACCATGGTGGTCCTCCCCATGATGATGAATTTAGCTGTGAAAGTCCTCTCCACAGTAGCAATTCACATTGCCTCTAAAATGCTCTAATGGACAATATAGTAATGAGAAAGCCCTATTATCTTGAGGTACTTGAAAATGTGAATCCAGTCATGTATTATGCTTTAACGCTAGCATGTGAAATAGTTTCTCAACTAGAAGATAGCCCGGGGTGTACGTCATTCTATGAACCACCCCTGAATCATGTATCTTATAATCCGATAAATGAATTATCTACCAATATTGATGAATCTAATGAATAAACAAAAAAGTAGCAGCTCTATTCTAATCAGGTAGAATAATATTAATCAAATGATAAGGAGGAAGTACTAAATATGGGAAAACAACTTACAAAAGGTGAAGTACCAGTCATGTTTTGGCCTTTGGATGACTCTCATTATCACATTCCAGATATGTTGAAAAAAGATTTTATTCACGATAATCTTTTCAAAATGTGGAAAAATCATTGTCAATTTAAAAAAAAATATTATCTTATGATGAATATGAAAATCATGTAAAGATAATAGAAGGGTTACAATGCCAAATTGATTTGGCCACTCTCTCATTTTCTCGATATCCGAAGGCTGAAAAGTAGCAGAGAGCCCTTTTGCGTTCATGCCTTGGCTCATTAAGAATATTGCGCCAGTTAATTTCAAATGCCCCATCTGGTATTCATATTAATGGATGGGGTGTCCATGGAGCACTACATTTCACTGTACTCTCCAACCAAAAACTCCCTCCAAAAATGGTCTCATGCAATGTTATTGCCCATGGATGGCCACAGCCAATTGGAATTGTTTGTAATCAAATGCTCTCTCAAGAACAGGCCTCAACTAGTTCTTCTCAAAATCAGGAATACAGAGAACAAGTTATCGAATTACTCTTGAGTCAGGCAAATGAGAATATCAAACATGCTTCTCGTTTAAATCAAGCACATCATCAAGTGACAGAAGTGTCAGAAATCATCCAATGTACATTTGAACCAGGTGATATGAGTGGATGTAGGTTGATGCATCCAGCTAATTTCTGGACTAAAGTCCACAATATGAGGAGATATTTTAAGAATGTCTCAGATATAGATGCTCAAGAGCCACCCCATCTTTCCAAACTCGGGACTCTTTTAGCCCAACCCTAGGAATCGGCAAATAGGATTCGAGTAGTTGAGTAGGAACAGCTCCAGTCCATCGGACTGGGGACTTTTTCAAATCCTCAATCTCTCCCTTAGAGAAAGTCAGTCTTCCATCGATTAGGAAAGATGACCCAAGAGGAAAGAAGAGCCGAACTATCATAATATTCCATCCAAATTATGGTTCATCAAGATGTTCCTAAGAGATCAACTCAACAGAAGGCAGTGTATCATCAGGGACATGGAAGAAGATAGTATCGTATAAATTCTGATAAAAGGGATGCAATGAGTTATGCATCAATAAATGTCATCAATGCCATTGTTGTTGATCCTCCAGAACATGAGGCTCACTCAGAGAGATCAGATGAGGAAGTTCCTTCTCAAGAGTCTATGCACACAGAAGAAAATGAGGAAGGTGTGTGTACAAGAAATCAAAGGCTTACTAGAATCTAGGTATTCCATCAAATAATCAACCCCCCCCCCACTCCAAAAGGCATCCAACAAAGGGAAATGAAAAAAATCAGGATACATTCCACCCTACCTCTAGAGAAAGTCAATCACTCTCATTAGAGGAAAATTTCACACAACATGAGGCTGAAATGGAAGAGTTAAGGTGGTTGAATGCAGAACTACTTCAAGGTAGTCCTCCTCCTAAGCATACTGGAGTCAGTTAGCCAAGGGATTTTATTGCAGTTACTGAGATGGATCAAGAGTATCCTCTTTTACTAGTACACCCTCACAGGTCTAACCCTATGGGTCATGTGCAGTAACAATCGGTGGTTCTACTCTTAGTTGCAGTACCAACCACCACACCTATCCAAGATCCAGTTATTTCACCTACATAGGTCCAAGCTCAACCAGATGTTTCTCAAAAATTAATGAATACCATTGAGGCATCAACAGCTTGGTTGGAAGATATGGAGGGTAAACGTGCACAAATTCAACCAGAAAAGAGAGATTACCCTAAATGGGTTGATGAAATTCCTCCCCCATCAGATTTTAAAAGTACCACATTCTCAATATTTAATGGTTTGGGAGTCCCATAGAAACATTTAACACATTTTGTTTCTTGTTGAAATCCTATGATGGGAACCCCTCAGCAGCAAGAAGTAGTTAATATTAGGTGTTTTGTACAGTCATTACAAGGTCATGCTTTTTTTGGTATACAAGCTTGCAATCCTGGTCAATTACCGGATGGGAGGATCTCTGTCAACGATTTCTTATTCAATTCAGATCAACTTTGCCAAATACAACAGTTTTTGATCTTACAATTTGTAATAAAATGGAGAATGAAAGGGTTTCAGATTTCATTGCTCACTGGAAGGGATTAACATATTCCTTAAGCTTAGCGCTCCCTCAAGAAGAATTGTTGCCAATCTGTGTGGAAAATTTTTATGATGATTTACGCACACCATTGATCCCTGTGAAATACATAGGAGGATTTTGAGACATTACTTCGATTGATCAGCAGATTAAAGACTCTCTTATGAAGACTAAGGATAATACTCATGTAATTTAATCAGCTCCAGGAAAGAGAATGGGTAAAGCAGAGACTGCTAACGTTTTGCTTAAATAAGAACCTATACCTACTTCTACTTCAAAACCTTCATCTTATCGAAGGGATCCACCTCCTAATCATCAACAATAGAGGTCGTATCCTTAAGATGATCAAAGATATCAAAGAAGGAAACAATTTTAGGATCTAAAGAGAAAAGTTTACTCTTTCCAAAATGAACAAGTTCCTGGTTATTTTATTTCGGCTCTAGAAAATAATTTGGTTTAGTTTCCAAGGCCCAAGAGGCCAAACAAGGAAGGAGATGAAGACTATCCTAACTGTTTCCCATTTTATCAGATGTTGGGGCATCCCATTCAGAAGTTTTTTGTCTTCAAATACCTCCTACAAAATATGGTGGACTCAGGACAAGTCAAACTAAAAGGTTCTTCAGCTCAGGTAGCATGTGTTATAGCTATAAATCTAGAGGAAGAAGGTGAGTTGCAAGAAGTCAAGAGAAAAAATGCACAGAAATATGATGATTGGATGTAATGAAAAACGATCAAACGAACTCATGACATTTTCCAGATGAAATTGAAGAAACCAATTATTACTTATGCTATGAATTCCATAGAAAACCCCTCTTCATCAGAGGGAAAATCCTCGAAGAAATGGAATAATTCAAAGAACGGGGAATAGTGAGAAGAAGATTACATTGTGTTAAAGCCCATGTTGTCTTCGGCTCTAGAAGATTTTATACCATCAACTTCAAAGCCACGGTCACCGCCCCACCAAATGGAACAGTCGAAATTGGCTAAAAAGGCAGAGTCTTCATCAGATTAAGAGTTGGTTATTAGTTCTGTTAATATGATTCATTTAACAGATCCTTATTCCATTCATAGCTTCAATCTTGATGAGCCTGAATTACTAATATCAAATAGAGGAATTAGAGGGAGTTCCAGAGGTATGGGATACAAAGGAAGACGTGGATATACCAAAAGCCATTATTCTAATTCTACCCCTACTATAACTGTATATGCAGCAGAAACTCATGGCAGTGCCATTCAGCGGGCTCAACAAGAACAAGAAAGTTCTTCCACATAAGGAAAATTTAGTCATGGAACAATTATTTTGGAGGATCGATTAGAGGTTCCACATTCTTCCTCTCAGCAAGTAAATAGACCTATTCGGTCTAATATTCTAAAGCCAGGAGTATTTAAAACTCCTACCCGGATAAAAGAGGCATCTACTTCCAAATCATCATCTTCTAAGGCACCTATGAATCCACATGTTCCTGTTGGGAAATTTAGACCTTTGGTCCAAAAGTATGATGTCCTCAAACATTTGGCCCAAGTACCGACCAAGTTATCAATACTATATGACTTAAATTTTACAGAGGATATTCGAGAGGCACTCATTGAGGCTTTTTCAAGTCCACAGGAATTCGCAACTGAAATTACTGCGACTGAAGTATACCATGTAGAAAATGATCCTGCAGAATTCCATGCAGTTATATCATTTACAGATGAAGATGAAGATGATGTTGAGCATGGATATAATAGGCCCTTGTATTTATCTGGAATGGTCAATTATGTAGACATCTGACGAGCTTTCATTTATAATGGTTTATGATTCAACCTCATCCATATTCGTACACTTCGTCAATTGGTCCTCACCGAATATGATTTATCTTCTTCTACTATGATTTTGCAAGGATATGATAAAAATGAACAAGAACCTCTGGGTGAGATTACACTCAGAACCTATTTTGGAGATCTTGTATCCAATTCAAAATTTATGGTTGTTTATCATGACACAGCCTTCAACATTTTTCTTGGAAGACCTTGGCTACATCAACATGCAACTGTACCTTCTTCATACCATCAACATCTCAAATATTGTTTCAATGGTCAAATTGGGACATTGTATGGTGATAAATCCCCATTCAAAGCATGTGAATCACAATACATTGAGGAATAATTCTATCATATGAAGGGAAAGAAGGTATCCACAACAAAGGAGGTCACCGAAATTAATACTCTGTATGGTTTGGAAAAGATTCCAGTAAACCCATTCACACGTGTGAGTACATATTATGTGTTTCTTATTAGTCAAATTGACAGGATAGACCCAAATCCAAGTACTCTTATGGAAACTTCCATATTTTCAATTACGGAAATCAAGCCAGACAACATGGGAGAAAGTGGTGATTCACCATGAAATGATGAAAGCTCAAATGGAGATGCCTTCATTTCATCCGCTAAAATCCAACAAGTCTATACTTCGCCAACCAGGCCAGAAGAAGTTATAACAATGGCAGAGGTGAATGATGATGTCGATTACTAATCCATCATCTCCTCTTTGTTTCTCAAGGAATTCCCTTCATCGTCAATAGGGTCATAAATGGAAGCCTCTTCTTCAAGATGTTCAAATTTTAACATCTCTTCTGATCATGGAAATTCTGCTTCATCATCTACTATGCAAGTAGAAACAGAAGAAGTAACACATGTTGAAGAAGAAGAGGAAGATCTTAGGGATGCTCCTCCAGCATCTGAAGAGGGAATCTCTACCACTATGGATGAACTCAGATAAATAAATCTGGGTACAAAAGAAGATAAATGCCCCACTTTAATTAGTGCGGCCATGACTCTTGAAGAGAAAGAAATGTATATTTCATTTTTAAAGAAAAATCGGGATATATTTGCCTGGAACTATACAGAGATTCCAGGGCTTGATCCCAATGATTCCACTCATCATTTGGGTTTGCCAAAAGAAGATCGATGATTCAAACAAGCCGCAAGAAGAACACTCCCAACTTATGCATCCAAAATTGATGTTGAAGTGGATAAGCTTATCAAATATAACTTAACTAGAGCAGTTCAATATCTCAAGTGGTTGGCTAATATTGTCCCTATGAAAAAGAAGAATGGAAAAATTATAGTTTTCATAGATTTCAAAGATCATAATCGATATTTTCCTAAGGATTATTTTCCAGTTCTGATTACAGAACTCTTAATTGATGCAGCAGCTAGCTATGAAGCACTTTCCTTCATGGATGGATATTCTGGATATAATCAAATTGGAATGGCTCCAGAAGATGAATAATCTACTACCTTCAGATTCCATCAGGGTGTGTTTTTCTATCAGGTAATACCCTTTGGCCTAAATAATACAGGTGCAACATATCAGTGTTCCATACATCGTATCTTCAAACCCTTTTAGGGAAGTTTTTTGAATGTTATGTAGATGACTTGGTGGTTAAATCCAAACAATGCTCTAATCACTTGGATGATTTGGAAGCCATATTCCAAAAACATTGACAATACAATTTGAAGATGAACCCCTTAAAATGTGCTTTTGGGGTAACCTCAGGACAATTCCTTGGCTTTGTTGTACGCCGTCGTAGTATCGAAGTCGGTCCTGAGAAGACAAATTCAATCCCTGGTATGTAACCTACTTAGAATTTGAAATAATTAAGAGGACATCAAGGAAACTTGGCCTATATTCAGCGTTTCATCTCCAATTTGGTAGGCAAAATTTTACACTTCAATAAATTGATGAAGAAGGGAGTCACTTACCAGTGGACTAAAGAATGTCAAGAATCATTCAATATTCTAAAGAAATATATCTTCAGTCCACCGGTATTAATTTCACCTGTTGAAGGAAGACCACTTATTCTTTATGTGACCGCCTTAGAGAGATCATTGGGAGCCTTCCTTACTCAAAGGAATGATGCTAGGAATGAAAATAGCCTTTACTATCTTAGCAGACTATGCTTGAAGCAAAAAACAGATATTCAATTATTTAAAAGTGATACCTAGCATTAATACATGCAGTTCAGAAGTTGAGACACTACCTGAAACATCATGAGGTCTATTTGGCATCTCGAAATAACCCTCTCAAATTCATCCTTAGTCTTCCAATGCTTACAGGATGTCTAGAAATGTGGGCAGTTATTTTGTAGCAATTTGATATCCAGTAAGTGTCTCAAAAGGAAATAAATGTCTAAGCTATGGATGATTTCATTGCTAAACATCCTTCAATAGAAGAAACATATTTAGATACTGAACATCCTGATGAGGAAGTCTTCTTTATTCAATATATTCTTCAAACATGGGAAATGTACTTTGATAGTGCTTTCAAAAGTCCATCAGGGAATAAAATGGAAGATCCTAAATTCAACAAAGTTGAGTTAGGAATTGTGCTCATTTCCCCAAAGAAGGAAGTGATACCCAATTCCTTCTCATTTTTGGGAGGCGGGACAAATAATGAAGCAGAATACCAAGCTATCATCACAGGACTGGAGTTAGCGCTTCAGGCACAAGTGAATCACTTAAAGGTGAAAGGTGATTCAGACCTAGTAATAAAACAAGGAAATGGGGATTATGCCATCAGAAAAGAAGAGTTAATCCCTTTTTATGATTACATTAGAGAGTTAATGGAGGAGTTTTCTTCAGAACCGACATTTTCTCATGTCCCGCGATCCCAAAATTCCCAAGCTGATGCACTGGCTAATATAGCTACCGACCAGGCAGATCCAAATTGGGAAGAGACAATCATCAGTATTTCCCACCGTCATACAATTTCACCTTATGTTCCAACCAGAATAGAGTAAATCAATGAAATTAGTCCCATTTATGAACTATATGGTCATACTACATGATGGATGACACCTATCAGGGAATACCTTCAAAATGGAATACTTCCACCCAATAGAGCTTGGAAAGAACAAATCCGGCGATGTGTGGTCAATTTAACTCTTTATGATAACACATATCACCTAGAGAAAATTCTTTACAAAAGAAGTTTTGTTGGAATTCTCTTTAGATGCATTGATGGTGAAGAGACAATGGCTATCATGAAAGAAGTGCACACAGGATTCTGTGGTGCCCATCAATCTGGACATAGACTATCTAATCAAATTAAAAGGCTTGGATACTTTTGGACTTCAATGATAAAAGATTGTGTTTATTTCATAAATATGTTTCATTCTTACCAAGTACATGCCAACTTCATTCATCAACCCCCAAAGTTTCTTCATTAAGCTAAATACTCATGGCCATTTACCACATGGGGAATGGATGTAGTGGGACCTTACCCTTCAGCTTCATTCAAGAAGTTTAAGTACATTCTTACTACTACTGACTTCTTTTCCAAATGGGAAGAGGCAATACCTCTCAAAAAATTTAGTTCTAAAAGCATTTTTAGCTTCATCAAGTCTAACATCATTACCATATTTGGTGTCCCTTGTACTATATTGACAGACAATGGCACCAACTTCTCTTTATCTGAGGTAAGGAAGTTGTATCAAGAATTCAACATCGTGTCCAACCATTCCTCTCGATATCATGCAGCGGCCAATGGCCAAATAGAAGAGTTTAACAAGACTCTTTTAAACATACTACAAAAGATGGTGGATAAAGATAAGAAATAATGGCTTGATAAAATCTTTCATGCTTTATGGGATTATCGGACCACCACCCGCACTACAACGTGGTCAACTGAGTATTAATTGGTATATGGAACAGAAGCAGTCTTTCCCATTGAAGTTCAATTACCCTCACTCAGGGTAGCCATTTGTGATCAGTCATATACAGATGAACAATGTCAAAAGTGATTGGATGAATTGGAACGATTAGATGAGAATAGATTATGCACCTTGAACAACTTGGAAGTCTATCAAAATCGAATAGCACAAGCTTTCTACAAAAAAGTTCATCTTCGTTCATTCATTCAAGGAGAATTTGTATTGGTTCTCAGAACTCCAATGATACCAGGAAAGAAACCTCCCAAGCTTGAGCCAAAGTGGGAAGGACCTTATTCAATACATAAGGTCTACTCCAATAGAGCTTATTCTTTAATCTAAATGGATGTAGAACTCATAACGACTCCAACCAATGCATGATTCTTGAAGAAGTATTTTGTGTAACAAATATTTCATCATCCAACATTATGTTAAACTAGTTTGTCCTTGTTGCGAGACATTAAACTGCATAGTACCTTAAGTCCAACATGAATTTAAATTGCATAATCGATGGTCCATGAATATGAGCTTAAACTACTTTTACCATTGTCCAACATGACGTTAAACTGTGTCATTATCCAACATGATGTTAAACTGTGTCATCGTCCAACATGACGTTAAACTGTGTCATTGTCCAACATGACGTTAAACTATGAAAAAGTCCCTAAATATTCCAACATGACATTAAACTATGTCCCCATTGTCCTTACTACAAGACATAAAACTTCGCAGTCCACCTTTCGTCCAACATGACGTTAAACTGTATTGTCCCCATCGTCTTATCTATAGAACGATAAACTGTACATCACCATTATTCTCCAACATGACGCAAAACTGTGTTCATTACCAACATGATGTTAAACTATGTCCCTATATTTGTCATACATGACGTTAAACTGTACTTCTCATTCATCTTACATGACGTAAAACTGAACAAAGTCCCTTAACACATCCTACATGATGTTAAACTGTATTTTGTCCCTGCTACATGGCATTAAACCGTGAAGCACAAATAGTCATCACTATAATACTTTAAACTGCATAGTCCCTTCATATGTATTATATGACATTAAATTGTGCATCATTAAGTTTGTTGCTACGTCTTGTTTCTCACACCGAGTATGACTCATGTGAGCTTAGAGTAAAATTCAACCATAACACCCTCTCTGGGACGCTAACCATGTGTAAGTCCTGACACTATTTTTTTAGGTCGTTTTCCTCAAGAACAACTTGATCACCAATTCTTTCTTTAATTGAACTATGCGGACTTTGATCCTTGCCTTCTAGGTTGGGTACGTAGGCAACCTCCTAAGGTTCAAGCCCAAAATAAATCTCATCACATCGGTTCACCTCTATCTCATATGATGTTGATTCTTGATGCTACCTCCAGAACCAATATGTCTTACATTGGTTCACCATCGTCCTTGCTATATGATGTTAAACTATTCGCACTTTTTGTCATGTACGACAATAAACTACAACATTCTTTGAAACCCTCACTTATGAGGGAATCATTATTGACATTGATCTCTAATCATGTTATATTCAAAAAACTACATGCATATATGGCAATTCCTGAACCTTTTATCTTGGGTCAAACCATCATTGCACTAAATTCCCCTTTCACCCTTCACTTTTACAAACCAAATCTATATTAATGGTATTTTAAAAACTATGTGCAGCTTAATTCCCATCCTTATGGGATACGTAGGAACGTTCGAGCAAACCTCGAATCCAACCCCAAGTCTTTGGGCCTAACCCCAAATTTCACTTTCAGTCCGTTGGCTGAAAAGTCCCCCTGTGAAAACATGGATGTGGTATAAAAACCATGGCCTTCATTCACATCTGGTTTATAAAAATCACAATGTGTATTCCTTATTATGGTCTGATATCTATGACCCTAAACTAAGATCTCCTACACTGTCATCCCACATGACGTTAAACTGTATTTCAATAACTATGTTTGGCTTGATTCCCATCCTTATGAGATACGTAGTGATGTCCAGCACCTCAATTCAGGACCCAGCCACAACATTATTATAGTTAGCATTAGTTTATGTATCTCCTTCATGAATTGGAAAATAATCATTTTCATGTGTCATAATCCTCAACTTAAATACTTTTAGATCTTTATAATCATTATTTCATGACTTTTGGTCACAAAATATTTGATACCCGATAGTTCTTTTTTCTAAATATATAGCACGTGCCCTTAGGCGGCCTTGCATAAACAAGTCTACATAACGAACTTGTCAGCCAAAATATGATATTATTTGACTATGCATCCAATTCCATTAAGAAGACCTACATAATTCAACCCCAATGGGTTTGTTAAATAGTGGAAACTTCATTCTTGGGAGGAAAACCTCTTTTTTCCTTATTTTTATTAATGACAATATATAGGGATCCACAAAAATAGCCATCCTTAACATTTTTTCCCATACTCTTTTTCATGATCGGAAAGTATTCAAGTCTATGGTTTATATTTCCCTTCCCTTCGTTTGGGCCAGACCTTCGAAGGAGTGACATTCATCCAATTCTTTGTTAATCCTAATTGGAAATATCATTTCCATATTCAAGTAACTCTTTCCATACAACAGAATATATGATTTGGAAAATTTTAATCTCTATAAACATTCACTTGATTTTTAGCAATAGAAAAGTAAAATTTCTGAGAGTTCTTTTGCCTGACTGTTCAGCACATGCCCTTAGGTGGCCTTGCATAAGTAGTCAACATAATGGACATGTCATCCAAAAGATTCTATTATTTGACTATGCAGCCAATGCCCTTAAGCGGCCCTGCATAATTCATACCCCTAATGGGTTTGTTAAATAGTGGTAACATCAGTCTTGGGAAATACTTCTTCTAATTCTATTTAGCCCTTTTTTCATATCATCCCTCAGATTCAAAATTTCTCAAGTCATAATTTACATTTTCCCCCATACTTGAATATGGTAATATTTTTTCAGATAAATTATCAATGAATTGAGTAAATTTTAATTCATTCTGTCAAATATATTTTGACCTTAAACATTATCTATTTAATGCCAGACGTGAATGACTTTAAACTGCCCAAAAAAGACAAGGGAACTATGAACAATAGTCAAATCCCAACTCACTAAACATATACTATGTATGAATTAGGTAATACTGAGCAATTAAAAAGATTCAAAGTTTGTAGGGTTATTTTCATAATCTTAGAAAAAATCAAACTATACTTACTAGGACCATTGGCTTAGGTAAAAATTTAAAGAAGGTAGAAAAAGAATCCATGCACAAATGATTGAAGATGAAATCGTTTTTCGTTGATGCATAAGAGTTAGAAGGAAATCCACAGACTGCAGTCTTTTTTCTTTCTCAGGAATTACAACAGGATTTCAACATAACTCATCATTTGATTTATAGCATCCGGAGCTTCATCAGCAACCACCTGGAATTCATTCATTCAACTGGATACAATAAGAGATGCAATGATACCAGCTCTTCTTTGAACAATTGTAAAAGAATGTTCTTGAGTGCAGTTTGAAAAAACTTTTTGTTGATCAAACATTGACTCTATTTCTATCCAAGAGATTTGGTAGATGGATACATGGATTTGAGAATGGATCATTTGAAGTAAATATCCATTTGGAGAGAGTACTCTTATCAGATATTGTTTCTAATGTCATGATAGTCTTCTCTTCCTTAACTGGCAGCAGAAAACATATCAACCCCTGGTTTACCATTTTTATATCTGTAAGGGAATGGCATGGAGGAAAATTTTGACAGTTCGCACCATTGTTGCTACTCTTAATGCACATCATAACTAAAATAGAGGAATGGCAGTGCAGTTGCATCTAAGTAAAATAGTTCTTTGCATCTAGAACGTTGACTCCTTGAAGATGACCATGGCCATTTAGAGGCATGTAGATGCTCTCTGGAAAGTTAAGATGATACTTCTTCTAGTACTTAGGGAAATCTTGGAGAGTGATGTTGCAGACAGTATAGTAATCATGGCCATCAATGTTCATTATATCATCAATTCTCTTGCTAGACAGTTCATCAGCCATTCCCATTTTTCTAGGAGCCATTGAATCTTCACAAAGGTCAAATAATTAACTCTCAAGTGAGTCTATTTTTCATAAAATTTGTAAAGAAAAGTGAAAAAATGGCTAAGTAATTAAGGTGCGCAAGTCCAAATATTGGTGCACATGTCTCATCAGGTCGCACAGGTTTTGGTGCGCAGGTATCACCACACAGGTCAAAATACCTCTACAGAAGCGCGACACGAACAGAAGCAATGAAGTCACTGAAAATCAGCAACCTGCATGATGAGAGCAACCTGTGCAGCAAGAGCTCAAAAGAATTCAATGTCGGGAGCTTTGCATGAGAATGAGGTGCATATTTATAGGCTAGGCTGCACCCCTGCATGCCGAAGCATGCGTGGCTGTCACCTGTGCACCCCTATCTGCGTGCTCAAAAACCTGCACGGCACAATTCCTTGGTTTTCTTCTTTACCTCAGAGTCACATCCTCCTTTCTTTCGGATCCAACTCTGAGGGGGGAGTTTTGTTGAATCTTCTTTACATCATAAAGTCTAGCTAATGAAAATGGAAATATGTTGAACACAAAGTGATTCATCTGTAGAAGAAACATCAAAAATCGTCAAAGGCGTGAACAAGGATTTCTTTGAGCATGGGACATGCAAGTTCCATGATGGTCGCGCAGGTGTACCTACGCGACATAGTTTGGGCACACAGGTGACCTGCATAGCCTATGTATTTTTCTCCCAGGATATTCAGTAGCCTATAAATACCCCTTGTGGGCCCCCCATGTTGGAGACAAAAAATCCAAAAACTCAGATTTCAGCTCTTAGTGCCCTAGTCTCTTCTTGAAGTCTTCTGAACACTTATAAGGTAATTTATTACCTAGAATGGAAGATCTAAAGAGAGGGAACAAGGCCTAACTGTTGAAATTCATCAACACATGTGCACCTAAATGTCCAGCCCTTATGTGAAATGGTCACACTTGGGCGCTGCCTTATCCCTTCAACAGAACCTGCGCGCCACCCTTTTAGAATCCTTTTGAGATGACACTAAGGGCTTGAGAAAAGGCTTGCCCAAGTATTACCCTTTGGGTTGACTGGCACGCAAGTACACATGTGTCGCACAGGTATACCTGTGCGACCAGGACCTGTGTGCCCAAACAGGACCTGCACGCCTAGATTCTTTTGGGTGTCCCTTCTGTCCATTCATCTATTTTCTTCAAATATACATCTACTCTTCAAGATTTAGCCTTCAGAATCCTCTTCAAAGCCATTTATGGCATGATTCTTTGGTTGGATTCCATATCTGAAATAAATTCTATGGAACATCTCTCAAAACCTAGTGATTAACATTATCCATGCCACTAAGGTGAGAGATTTCATTCATTCAACCTCATCCTTTAAGATGAGAAGATCTTTATCCTGGGCCTTCTTTTTAGGAGAAAGCCCCAGTAACAATATCCTAACATGGGCCTCCTTTTCAAGAGTAATCCCTAGTTCATGTTCCCTTAATATCGGCATCCTCTTTAGGAGTAAAACCAAGTTCCCTAATATTGGGAATCCTTCTTAGGAGTAAGCCCCAAATCTCAAATTCCCTTAATCCGGGCTTCCTTTTCTGGATTAATCTCCAATCATAATTTCTCTTAAGCAGTCTTAACTTATTTTGATTTGGTCTCCCTTCTCATGAATAAAACCTAATCTCATGTCCCCTCCTAATTTGGGCATCCTCCTCAGGAGTAAGCACCAAGTTAGAGTATCCAAATCTACATAAAGTACATATACCTTTATGGACCTTATTCCCGGCCTTCTTCTCTAAAGTAATTTTTTATCTTTATCTATTTAGGAAATCAGACATACATAAGCCCCATATCATTCCTTGTGATCGCATCTTTTCATAGCACAAATTTTCAGGTTTATTGATACCTATTGTTTCTAACACCGAGCATGACTCATGTGAGATTAGAGTGTAAAAGTAACCACAACACATCTCTTTGGGTTGTTGATCATACGTAAGCCCCAAAATTCCAAACTAAACTACGTGGACTTTGATCTCTACCATAAAAGTGGAGTACGTAGGAAGCCTTTATGATTTTCAATCCCATCACCCATTAATTATCATCTATCCCATATGACATTAAACTATATCTTAATTCCCGAACTACATGGGTTCTGATTCCTTTTCTAAAAATGATACGTAGGTAGCCCATCTGTGGGTATGATCCAACTCTGAAATACTCCATGTCTTTCTGAAAGACAATAACCTTCAAGTGCCCCACTGAGTGGCTTTAAAACCAGTACGGTTATCATAATGACCAAGAGATCTTTATATAATCTGTTTTAGGATACCATTGACTAAGAATCTATAACGAATACAGATGATTCTCTATCGATGAAGAACCTCAAATACATATAAAAGGTTCTCTAAATCTCATACTTATTAATCATTTATTGTCAGATCTTAAGGAAATCTCATTTTCATACTTGGTAGTGTAATAAGGAATCATGAACATAACATAAATTCATAAAGTGAGTCCTAGAGTACACAATAATTCCCCCCAAAAAGGTGTGATGAGTCTGACCTCCCATCCTCTCGACCAATGAAAATTCTTAATCCTCATTGGTCCGCAACTAATGAGCACCTACCTTTGGAATGTAGGTCCAAATGGATCTAGAATCATTGGATGATTCCGATTCTACGAACAAACCCGTTAGAAACCGATTGGAATGTTTGAACCATAAGCAAACAAGGTCATCTCCATTTCTAGAGGAAACAATGTTTGATTTGATATATAGTTGAAAACAATATATAAATATATTTTAGATTATATATAATATTAAAAATAATAATCACATGTGATTTTTAATCATTTAATATGATAAGTTTATATTTTTTTTAATCATAGAACCTTAAAAAATAATATATATTTACTTTTATAAAAATATTATGATGTATAAAATAAATTTTATTTTATAGTTATATATTTTTGAAATTATATAATTGAGGATAAAATAATTATTTGTGAAAATGATGTAAATACTGTTTTATTTTTGGTGCAAAGTTTTGTAATGTTTTATTGGGACCCAATTTATCATAATATAATTAATATGGTAAAAACCTTATTATTGAGTTGTATTTATAATTAATATTTATTTTATTAAATAATATCATCATCATTTTATGTTAGAAGTGTATTTTCCACATCAACATATGTTTATGTCATGAATGTATTTAATTCACCCTATGTAATATATTGGAAACCAATCTATAAGATATTGAAAATCTTTATGAACCACATTTACCTAGATTGGTGGTACATCTGGTTTTACTACCACACCTTCATCATACTCAGATTTAGATGGACTACAATCAAAATTTATTTATTTATATACCAAAAAGAATTGGTTTTAGGTAGGATCTAATATTTTTTAAGATATTGGGGGAATATAAATAATGAACATGTCGTACATTGGTGTAACTCCCCACCCTGATGGTACAATGTAATTTGGGTGAAACATCATAAGACATCAATTGTGTTATTTGATAAATAGAGCCAATATATAAGTTTATAAGGATTTAATTATCTCTAGGGAAGTTATTTTATCTATAATGATCCATCAAAGTAAAAATTACATAATAAATTATATACAAACAATGATTAATTTAATCTACTAATAAACTACATAATAATGTCCCAAAAACACTACAAAAATTTCCAAATATATTATACAACCAAACATGACCTCAATTTAATTACCAAATACAATAGTATATATAGTTTTTATTCAGTAAGAAATAAAATATGGTGTGAATATATCCTCTATTAATCTACAACTATAAATTAAAATAGTTCAAATATATCTTCAAACATATCTACTAGCTATCATGCCCTCATTCTAATTCCATTAACATCTTACAAATAATCTAAAAATATACAAGGTGTGTATGCACATAGAGGGACAAAAAAATTCTTATTAGAAATCACTGCAACCCCCGAAATACCATTGATTTTTGTGTGATTATATATATAAGGTTCAAAGTTGTTAAATAATTTATTGATTTCATTTACGAAATAAAATTTTAAGTATTAGTTGTTTGATTTCATTCCCTAAAACAAACTGAATTTTCACTATTAAGTGTAAATATATTTGTAACAATATTATCACATGATGATTTTAGTCATTTTATCATTAATGAGATGATTTATGGGGAGTGTTTTTCTCCTTTAAAAGTTATAACATTTCCCAAATAAAATTTGAACATCTATATGCTATGATAATATTCTTATAAAATATGTATTACCACCTTTAAAAAATTTGTCTGACATGAGACAAATGAAGTTGGACAATCAAGTGCTTGAGGGTCATAACATATTCTCATGAAGTTTTAAATTTGATATCCATAATAACAAAGCTTGTGAGAATATACATTCTGATAGGAATTCTATATATTCAATGTTTCATTGCATATTCCCATCTGTGAATGTGTTTATTCTTCTTTATAGTTGATATAATTATTAATATATATCTTGAATTGAGTACATTTATGTTTAAAAAATTTATATAATGGCCTATGTGATCTATGAGGTAACATAAATGGATGTTTCATAAGTGATATGGCCCAAATTAAACAAGTTAGGAATGGATTTTCCCTCTCATGTTAATGGGAGAAGATATCGCTTCCCTTTTCATGAAATATAATTATCTAATTTAATCTACACCTATGGTAGTTCATTGAATATTTCATTACATATAGTCAAAGAATGGTACGTCAATCATATAGGATAATGACTGATGTATGGATCTCATTTAATTAGATTTAATACTAAAGTGATTATATTACATAGTAGTATTCAAAAGAACATTTTTGTCATTAAAATATTAACTACATTCACTATGGGTGTCTTGATATCTCTCTAAATATAGATATTATACTTTTAATTAAGTTCAACTAAATTCCACTAAGAAGGAAACTTAGACGGTCACACACTATGTGTTTTTAAAATCTCATTAAATTAAATTAGATTTAATATTATGAATAAATATTGTTATTGTTTTAGTGAATAGTAATTATTATTTTATTTTTGATCATATGAATTCAGTCAAAATATAAATGATTCCATAATTTATAGGTTAAATTATATTTATTTTTTATTATTCATAATGTAAAAAAATATTAATTTATACACTAGTTTAGTGGATATATTAATATATAAAAATTTATTTCGATACACTAATATTAAAATAAATATTTATTCACATATTTAGAAATATATAATATGGTATCATTTTTGTAACACCCCAACACCTCTAAACCGGATTCAGTGCATTACTAATTACATTGTAATGGTTATAAGGAATTAAAATCCTGAAGGAAAAATTGGTTTAGTAGTATGGAATAAACTAGATATGTAGATGTAACTCAAAATTACATTAGAAAAAGTTACAAAATACGATAAAAAAAAACTAAAGGCTGCATCCATAAGAACTCAATAAATAATCTCCTCATCATCACCTATTGAATGTAAACAATGAAAGGGGTGAGATCAAATTATCAGTAAGAGTTACTAATGGTGTAATAATTAATCAATAATAACTTAATTGTATATAATTTTACGTAATCAATATGGCATGGTGAATAAATTAAAAACACATACCATTAAGAAACTGAGAATGAAACTGAATTCATAGATTTTTTCATAGTGAAAACCATATAGAGAGTAATAACTGAAAATGAATAAATAGAATTATTATCAATTGGATTTCATGTATCAATCACATGATACCACAATACCATAAAACGGTTTAGTTCTATGGGTAGAAACCCGTCTGATTTTTGGAAGCAAACTCGAAGGGTTTCTCACCACTTATTTGTCTCATGAGACCCACCAATGCATCGAAGGGCTGTAGAGGGCCCCAACCACCACTTGATGTCCAAATAATTCTTTATAAAAAAATTAATAAATGGGAAATATTCTTTTTCAATATCCGTAAAGAGTAGAGTATACAGATTCATCAATATTTCTATAGTTAAAACAACTCTCCAAATGAACACCTTATGTAAAATGTTATACGGTTTAGAAAACAAACATAGCCAAGATATGAGATTATGGATATTTAATATAAATATAATTTCAAATGAAAAGTGATCTCAAAAGGGATGTAGTTTCACCACATAAATATTATTAGTTGTACAAAACAAAGTAAGTCCCAATGAAATAGTTGTTGAGACAAAGCCTCTTACCATAATGTTATCAGTCGAGTCATATGAATAGAACATAATAGCCCTAAAATGATTTATTGAATACCATGAATATAAATAGAATCATGCTTTTATCTATCAAATGGAAGTACACATATACCACATACATGAAATAATTGGGTAACAATGGAAATCACATGGAAATGAAAGTGACATGAGAAACCCCTTACAACATTTTGGAATGGTAACGAGTGTTCTTGAGAGGTATTAATGATAGGTGAAAGGGGTATAACATTATTTATATATCATAAGTTCAGTATGGGGTAGGTGAGAAAACATTCTCCATCAATAGATATTAAAAATAAAATGGCACAACATAAGAGAGAGTCTTGAACAAGAGTGAGAGGGAGGATCCCTTACCTTATTATTGAAGGTGTTCTTGATTGTTTTTTCTGGGTAATGCCTCGGTCAAGGACCGAAGAACAATTTATTAATTAAAGAAGAAAATTTTTACATGAGTTGAAAGGATGGGATCTTATTACAATCTCTTTCAAAGAAGTGAAATAAATCAGCTGGCAGCGCATCCAGCCAAGTCATGCTCTGGTGAACACCTTTGTTGGCAAGGGCATCAACAACAGCATTCGCTTGATGGAATACATGTGTTGAAATGTAGTCAATTTCTTGTAGCAAATTCAGAAAATTCATCCACAGCGTAGTGAGTGGCCAGGAGAGATGAATGACTCCATTCCAAATGTCTTGAACAATGGGGGTAGAATCACTTTCAATCCAAAGTTTTCGCCATCCTCTTTGCAGTGCAAAATCAACAGCATGGATGACTCCTAGAATCTCCGCTTCAAGGGATGAGGCAATCCCACACCCACTGTAAAAGAAACCCTGGCACTGGTCAGCAGAATTTCTAAAAATGGTCCCTCAGCAGGCAGGTCCAGGATTGCCTTTTGAGGCACCATCGACGTTCACTTTAATCCAACCCGGCATCGGAGGTTTCCAGAAAACATCAAAGGGGTGCCTGGTCTTCAGGAAAATACCTGGGACATGGATACATCTGAGGATCACGAAGTATCCAATATAATTGTTGCAACAGTGTTTTTTAATTGAGGAAGATTCATGTATAGCAATGAGAATTCGATCTTTTCCTGCATTGAGACTGAATGAGTGATTATTATGGATAAGATCATTTCTTACGTACCAGATTTCATGCAGAAGTTTCACCACTACCGCAAGAAAAATGTTTTTAACTTGGTGAGAGGATTTATGTTTAGTAATTTTCTTAAAAATCAAACAAATTGGGTCAGATAATGACCATGAGAAATTAAATAACTGAAAAATGTAGTTCCATAGAGCCGAGGTTGTAGCACAAGACAAAAAGAGATGATCAGAATCCTCCCTGTGCTGATTATATAGAACGTGTTCTTGATTGTTCTTAAAGAACTGAATAATCATATTTAGATTCATTAATTAATAATTCCATCACCTAATAAACATTTAATTGATATTTTATGACCTTATTAGGTTCACTAAGGCCATTTTTATGGTTTAAGAGATTCAATTTTATTGTTTTGGTAGCATTTTCTTCTTTGGTTTTCATGATCTGTCTACTTGTATTCATGAATGGATGTTTGTTTGAAATATGGTTAAACATACAAATCATTTAATATACATTATTATTGAAATTAAAGAGATTTAAATGATCTTATAATTATTCTGGTTATATACCATGAGTATGACTCATTTGATGAGTTACAAATAAATGCTTGGATTTGGCTTGGCGGTTTTCTGCAAAATAAACTTGTTTTGTATAATTATTCCATATTATGAATGTATAAGGATTCCAGAACATTAATCAAGATAAAATACAAATATTATTACCTAGTTCAACTATTGAAAAGGTTTCATGACCATTATTGAAGATAGAAATTCAAATTTAAAACCCTCCTTCCTTGAGTGTGATAAATTAACAGATCTCAGATGGTGTTTGTGTTTATTGTATAAGAGGGAAAAAGAGATATTATGATGAAATATTACATTAGCACAATGAAAATATAGTGCATGTAAGGTACTGGAATTATCATGGCATTTGTATTAGGGGAGGAGATAAGGGAGAACAAAAGAATGGAACTTTGTAAAAGAAATTGAAAGAAAAGAGAAGAAAGGTTCACCTCTTGAGTACTCCTTGAAAATCTCCTTCAGAAATTTTTTTCCCTTTTGGTGATAACATCATGTCTTAGACATGGGTACAGGGATTGGGAAGTGTATTTGACAGAATTTAGGAAATTCTTGAAGCTTTAATGGTGTGAAAGGATGAGGGGTGAGGGGTGGTTTATATAGAATATGGGAGAGGAGTTTTCTTAATATTATAGTAATTAATTTATTATTTCCTCTCAAGAAAAACAATAGCGAGTATTCCATGACCCATAATAGTAATATATACATGTGAGTTATATATTTTGGTTCTTACATCACTCATTATGCTAGGATAGTTAATTTTAATTATAATTTAGTTATACGGTAAATTAATGTATTTTACTATTCACCAAAAATTCATGTATTTCAGAAAAATCCCAAAAAATCACCCAAACCATTTTTTGACATGTGAAATCCAAAAATGAAGAAAAATTTTCAAAAATAATTTTCTAAATATTATTTATTAAATATTTAATTAAATAATTATTTAATAGAAATATATAAACACTTAAAATAATCATATTTACTTTAAAGGTGCCTAAATTATTTTTATACATTCATGGGTATGAATATCATTAATAAGAGTCATATTACTATTCATAAAGGTAATTTACTATTCATAAGAGTAGGTTACTATTCACAAGGGTAGGTTACTATTTATAACGGTAGGTTACTACTCACTAAAAATTAAGTTAATTCTATCAAACTCAAAATACCATCCTGAACACAACCGCGTGTATAAGATTTTTAAAATTTTAATCACAAAGCTATAAAATTTAAGTTTAATGGCTAGGTTTTCCCTATATCCTATAAGTAACTATGTTTTGTGCCATAGGGTCTCATTGATTCACTAAATATAAGTTATCTAATGAATAATGTGTTTTTAAGAGAAAAATGCCATAAAATGTTTGGGGTGCTACATTATTCTCTCCTTTAGAAGTTTTGTCCTCGAAATTTTAGGTATAAAGTCCACAAATAAATTTGTGGGAGGTTCTCCTTCATAACATCCTCAGGTTCCCATGTTGCTTCCTCCACATTCTGGTTCCTCCAAAGAACCCTTACAAGAAGAGTTGTCCTATTTCTCAATACCTACTCCCATGTGTCAAGAATCCTGATATTCTTTTCACAGTATTCCAAATCATGTTCTACTTCTACTTCTTCATAGGTGAGTAAATGCGTTGGGTTTGGAATGTATTTCTTCAAAAAATGACACATGGAACATATCATGAACTTTGGAGGTTTTTAGTGGCATTTCTAAACAATAAGCTACAGATATGATTCTTTGAAGAATTTCAAATAATCAGATGCACCTGGGTACAAATTTCCCTTTATTACCAAACCTTAAGACACCCATCCAAAGAGATACTTTTAGAAAGACATGATCTCTCACTTGGTATTCCAAATCCTTTCTCTGGTTGTTTGCATAACTCTTCTACCTACTTTGGGCTACATTAATATGGGCTTTAATTGTCTTTACCTTTTCTGTGGTCTCTTCAATTAGTTTTGGGCCAATAAGTTTCCTCTCACCAACTTCGTCCCAACTAGTTGGAGTATGAAATCTCTTTCAATATAATGCTTCATATGGAGCCATTTGAATACTAGAATGGAAACTATAATTGTAAGAAAATATCACCAAAGGAAAATATGGATCCCAAATACCTTGGAAGTCAAGAGAGAAAGATCTCATCATGTCTTCCAAAGTTTGAATAGTCCTTTCAGACTGTCTGTCAGTTTGGGGGTGATAAGAAGTACTCATATAAAGATCAGTATTCAAATCCTTCTAGAGACTTTTCCTGAATTTTGATGTAAACCATGGATCTCGATCAGACACAATCGATAAAGGTGAACCATGAAGTCTTAAAACTTCATTAATATAAAGTCTTTCTAGGCACTCAAGTGTTAAATCATCTCTTATCAGAAGGAAATGAGCTGATTTTGTGAGACGATCAACAATTACCCATATTTCATCATTCCTTCTATGTGTCCTTAGTTGTCCAGTGACAAAATCCTTCATAATTTTATTTCACTTTCACATAGTAATAGGTATAGGTTGCATCACGCCTTTGTAAAGTTGTCACTCTTCCTTCATGTGTTGAAAAACTAGACACCTTGACACATAGTCATCAATTTCCCGCATTATATTATCCTACCAAAAATATTTCTTCTGATCTCTATACATCCTAGCACTACCTGTGTGCATAGATAAATTTGAGTTATGATCATTGTCTAATAGTTCCGTTCTAAGCTTAGGTACTGATGGAACACATAACCTCTTCCTAAATTTCAGAACTCCTTCCTTATACACGAAGTCTGCAAATCTTCCATCCTTGACAGCATTATTTTTCTTGTGAAGATTCTCATCATCAGATTGAGATCTTTTTATCTTGTATAATAAAGATGGTTTATAAATCAATTTAAAGATAAAATATGTTTCCCTTTCTTAAAAATCCACATATTCATCTTCTATTGATCCAAAAATATAGGATCTCTCTCGACCCTCGTTTGAGTTAGAAGTCGATGATCATTCCTGCTGAATGCATCTGCCACCTTATTCACCTTTCCTGGGTGGTAGTGTATTGAAAAATCTTAATCTTTTAGTAACTCAAGCCATCTTAATTTCCTCATGTTGAGTTATTTTTGTGTGAAAATGTTTTTCAAACTCTTGTGGTCTGTATAAATCTCACAACTTTCGTTGTAGAGATAATGTCTCTATATTTTCAGATCATAGATAAGGGATACTAACTCAAGATCATGAGTTGGATAATTTTTATCATGAGTATTCAACTATATTGATTCATAAGAAATAACATTATCATTTTGAATAAAGATGCAACCCAGTCTATTTTTGATGCATCACACTATATTATAAATCCCTCACTTCTAGATGGAATAGTCAAAATTGTCACTTTGACCAATATTATTTTCAATTCATCGAAGCATTCTATACATTCTTTTTTCCACACAAACTTAACTCCTTCACATGTGGGCTTGGTTAGCAGGTTAGCCAGTTGGGAAAAATTCTGAATGAAACACCGATTGTAACCTGGTAATCCAATAAAACAGCATACCTCATTTGTGTTTGTTGGTGTGGGCCATTCTTGGATCACCTTTTTCATTGCATGGTCAACTAGGATTCCATCCTTAGAGACAATATTGCCTAAAAAGGAACTTATTAAAGCCATAATTCACACTTGATAAACTTCCCATATAATTTATTTATTTTAAGACTTTTTAGAATAATCTGAAATTGATTATCATGGACTTTGTAGCTTTTTGAATATAATAGGATATCATCGATGAATATAAAAAAAATTTATCCAAAAATTACTTGAAAACTATATTCCTTAAATCCATGAAAATATGAGGTTCATTTTTCAGTCGAAAAGGCTTCATTGTAAACTAGTATTTCTAATACTTGGTTCAAAATTCTATCCTATGAATATATTCCTTCCTCACATGTAGTTGATGATATCCAGATCGAACGTTGGTATTCGAAAAGTGTTGAGATCCATGAAGTTGATCAAATAAATCATCAATCTGGGGAAGAGGGCACTTATTATTTATCGTAATAGAATTGATTTCCCTATAATAAATGCATAGACTCGTGGATCCATCTTTCTTCTTGACAAACAGGACCGGGGATCCCCATGGAGAAACACTAGGTTGAATAAATCCTTTGTAACTCAACTCCTCTAGTTGTTTCTTTAGCTCCACTTACTCTATAGTGGCCTTTATATAGGGGTTATTTGATATAGGTCTTGCATCAGGAATTAAATCAATAGGGAGCTCAATTTCCTGCTCTGGAGGATTTCAAGATAAATCCTATGGAAATACATCAATTTATTCTTGCACTATGTTCACATCATCAATTTGAATATTTCTTTACTCACCCATAGATATTGGGTTATCATCCTCTACAATAATTCCATTAAACAGAGCAACTGGGGTTGGGTCTATATAAGAATCATATGGAGAGGTCTCCACTCCATAGATAAGAGATTCTACACTATTTTTAAAAATTGTAACTTCCTTCTTCTTGTAATAAATCTCTGCATCATAATTTGAAAGCCAATTTATACTTAGAATTATATTAAATTCACTAATTGGTATGATGATAAGGTTAGAAACTATAGAAAGTTTATATGTCATGTGGGGGACTAGTCAACATGCCTTTGTTGTAATTATGCATCCCCTAGGAGTTTTTACTGATAACTCCTTTATTAAATCAAATTGGACATGCCTAATTTTCTTGGAAAACTGGGAAGATATAAATGAATGTGATGATCTAGATTAAAATAAATTGTTGGCTAAGTTTGAGGAAACAATTAAATTACCTACCACCATATGATTAGGAACTTTAACTTCTGCAGTTGTAGTCACATAACCTCTCCCTTTCTCTCTTGGATTTTTATGAGGCATGTTTCCTTGACATTTAGGATACTCATTTGCATAGTGTCCCATCTCTCTACAATTGTAGCATTGAACATCATCTTATTATTTCTTCCCATTTAAATCATGAGATAGATGAACCTTTTCTCCACACTTATTGTATACTCTCAAGACTTCCAAGCATTTCCTGATATGATTATTTCTATAGTTCTTGCATAATAAGAATTTCTTCATTCACTTTTTCTTCTTTATCACTTCACATTCCCTTGGTTATCAGTGTACCACTTTTTATCATGGTTTCCATTGCACAAATTTGATCTAGAAAATTCCTTCTCTATTTTGATGGAACTTGATAAAAATTCATCATTTGATGAAAATGTTTGAGAAGACAGTTCCCTTCGAAGAATTGGCTTAATACTTTCAAAGTAATGATCAATATTTTCTGTTGAATCACGTGCATAATCTACAGCATAGCAAGCTAGCTTTGTGAAGGTAGCCTCATACTCTGCAACGTTGTCTTCATCCATTATCTTTAAGATAAGGAATTTCATCTTCATTTCAGTTCATTGCTCACGAGGGAAATAATTTTCGATGAATAACTCCTTAAAAGTCCTCAATTCTATATTTTTTATTTCATCTTACTCTTTGGTATTCTAAATTGAGGGCCACCATTGATCATCATTTCCCTTGAGAAAATATACTTCCAGTACTTTCTTTTCATTTACATTGCATATTAATTCTAGGAATATATTTTCAAGGGACTTGATCCATTGCTCAGCAACCACTGGATTTGTAGTTCCACTGAAAGATGGGGGCATATTCCATAAGAAATGATCCAACACAGCTATGGAATGGTTATTTGTTACAACCTGAGTAAGTTTCCCCAATATGGTCATGATCTGATCTGCTCCAACATTGACTATGTTGACTTGCTCAGTGGGAAGATCCCTACCTTTCCCACAAGTATTGATTCCCCTTGTTCCGTTAGATTCCATTTCTAAATAATGCCACACACTAGATTAGGGTATGAGTCATAATTTACAATCTTAACCTAAAAAAATACTTGGCATAAATTTAGATCTTATGCATGGATAATCCCTTAATCAGAAAAATGGTTTCTTTGAGGAATAATATATATTTCAATCCTTAATAATGGTTTGTTAGGAAAATATAAATTATCCTAAGAATATCCCCCCAGACTATCATAACAAAGAGTGAATCAAGGCCTGTTATCATGTACCAGGATACCCTTGGTCATTCCCAAAACTAATGGTCGAAGCTTTCACTCCTAGGTACATCTGTGCCAAAGCTACCTCTACCTGATTGTATCCAGATAGGGATATATTCTCTAGAAGAATTCAAATAATCTATTCCTTACCAAAATACCAGGATATTCTTGTACATTTATCCTGAAATAATACCTTAGGTTTTTGTTCCCTACAATACATTACCTACACTAGTTTCCATTTTTCTACTAAACTTCCTCTGATACCAATTGTAACGCCCCAACCCCTCTAAACTGAAGTTGATGCATTACAAAGTACATTGGCATGGTTAGAATGAATGAAAATTCTGAAGGAATGATCAGATTAGTAGTCTTGATGAAACTAGATATATATATATATATATAAATCAAGATTACATTGTAAAAGCTTCAAAAATATGACACCTAACAAAAACAAAATACTGCATTCATAAGAACACAATAAATGATCTCCTCATCATCACCAGTTGAAAGTAAAAAATGAAAGGTGTGATCTCAAGTGATCAGTAAGGGTTAAAAATGGTGGAATCATGAATCAATAATAAATGAATTGTAATCAATTTGACATAATCAAATGGCATTGTGAATAAATAAAAATCTCACACCATTAATAAACTAGAAATGAAACATCATCCATAGATTTTTTTCATAGTGAAAACATAATGGATACTAATAACTGATAATGAATAAAGAGAATTATTATAAATTGTACATCATGTATCTGGAACATGATACTATAATACCATAAAAACAGTTTAGTTTTATGGGTAGAAACCCGTTTGATTTTTGGAAACAAACGCGAAGGGTTTGTCGCCACTGGTTTATCTAATGAGACCTACTAACGCATCGAGGGGCTGTAGCGGGCCCCACCCACCACTGCATGTCCAAATCATTCTTTATAAATTCATTCAATACAACATAAATATTCCTTTTCAATTTCTTTATATATTAGAGTATACAGATTCAATAATATTTCCATATTTAATATAACTTTCCAAATAAAAACCGTATGTAAAATGGTATACAGTTTAGACAAAAAACTTATCCATGATATGAGATTATGGATATTAAATATAAATATAATTTCAAATTAAATGTGATCTCAAATGGGTAGTAGGTACACCACATAAGGATTATTAGATGCACAAAACAAAGTGAGTCACAACAAAATAGTTGTTGAGACAAAGTCACTTACCACAAAGTAATCAGTCAAATCATAAGACCAGAACTTAATAACCGTAAAATGATTCATCGAATACCATGAATATAAAGATAATAATGTTATTATATATCAATTAGAGGTTCACATATACCATATACAAGAAATAATTTTTGAACATTGGAAATATCACCGAAATGAAAGTTAGATGAGAAACTACTTAAAAAAATTTCGGCATGGTAACGAGTGTTCTTGAAAAGGATTAATGAGAGGTAAAAGTGGTATCCCATTATTTATATATCATAAGGGATGTATGTGGGAGGTGATAAATCATACCCCATCATTAGGTATTAAAAATAAAAGAGCACAACGTAGGGGACATTCTTGAACAAAAGTGAGAGAGAGGATCCCTAACCTTGTTCTTGAAGATGTTCTTGATTGTTCTTAACGACCTAAATGATCAAATTTATCTTCATTAACTAATAATTATAGAACCTCATAAACATTTAATTTATATTTTATGACCTTATTAGGTTCATTAATGGCCTTTTTATTCTTTATTAGATTTAATTTTATTGTTTTGGTAGCATTTTCTTCTTTGGTTTTCATGATCTGTTTACTTGTATTATTGAATGGTTGTTTGATTGAAAGATTGTTAAAAATATAGAATTGTTAATATAAATTATTTCTGAAAAGAAAGTGATATTAATTATCTTATAATTATTCTAGTTATATACCATGAGCATGACTCATTCGATGATTAAAAAATAAATGCTTGGATTTGGCTTGGCGGTTTTGTGCACAATAAATTTCTTTTGTATTTTTTTTTCATATTATTAATGTGTAAGGATTACAAAATATTAATCAAGATAAAATACATATATTATGAACTGGTTCAAGCATTGAAATTGTTTCATGACCAGTATTGAAGATAGTAATGCAATTTGAAAACCCTCCTTCCTTGAGTGTGATAAATTAACACATCTCGGACGATGTTTGCATTTATTGTATAAAAGGAGAGAAAAAGTGTGATTATGATGCAATATTCCATTAGCACAATGAAAATCCAGTAAATTTATCATACTAAAATTATCATGGCATTTTGATGAGGGTAGGTGAGAAGGGATAACAAAATAATCAAACTTTGTACGAGAAATTGAAAGAAAAGAGAAGAAAGGTTCACCTCTTGAGTACTCCTTGAGAATCTCGTTAAGGACTTTGTTTTTAGCCTTCCTGTGAGACTAGAAGGTTTTGGACGTGGGAAGAGGTCTTGGGAAGGTAATTTGGAAGAATTTAGGCAAGTATTGATGCTTGAGTAGTGTTGGAGGAAGAGGGGTGATGGGTGGTTTTTATAGTGGAGGGGAGAGGAGTTTTCATAATATTATAATCATTAATTTATTATTTCTTCTCAAGACAAGAAATAGTGAGTATTTAATGCCAAATAATAGTAATATATACATGTGAGCGTGAGATTTGGGTTCTTAAATCACTCATGATTCGAGGAATATTTAATTTAAATTATAATGTATTTATACGGTATATTAATGTCTTTTATTATTTACCAAAAATTCATGTGTTTTAGAAAAATCCCAAAAATGCACCCTAACCATTTTTCAAAATGCAGAATCAGAAAATGAACTCCATTTTTCAAAAATAATTTTCTAAATATGATTAATTAAATATTTAATTAAATCAATATTTAATATAAATATATAAACACTTAAAATATTCATCTTTATTTTAAAGGTGCCTAAATTTATTTATACATTCATGGGTTTGGATACCATTCATAAGAGTCATATTACTATTCATAAGGGTAAGTTACTATTCACAAAGGTAGGTTAATTTTTATAAGGTTAGGTTCCAATTCAACAAAAATTAATTTATTTCTATCAAACTCTAAATATCATCCTAAACACAACACCGTATGTCAGATTTTTAAAATTTGAATCACAGAGCTGGAAAATTTAAGTTTAATGGCTATGTTTTGCCTATTTCTTATTACTAACCAAGTTTTGTTCCCTAGAGGCTCAGTGATTCATGAAATATAAGCTATCTAATGAATACAATGTTTTTAAGAGAATCATACCATAAATATTTTGGGGTGATATAATTTTTTAGACGAATATTATTTATTTGAAGAAATGTTTTTTTATTTATGGTTTGATAAAAAGCAGGGATTGAGGGAGTGAATTAAGTTCCCAATGAATGTGACATAGTTTATTTAATGTCATTTTAAATAAATCAATATTTATTTAACAAATTATATTTTAATAATTGTATATAATGAGAAATAAAAATATTATTGTTATATTATTATTATTAATAAAGGGGAGAAACATAGAGAATATGTTTGAAGAAGGGACTTAGTGAATTATCAATTAATTAACTCTATTTATATATTCTTCTTTATATAATTTTAGATATTCTGAGATTTTGTGAACAATGGAATAACACTTAGATTATATCATTCCCTAGTGAGATAATATTCTTCTCTCTATCACATGAACATAGAGATATTAATATAACCATTCATTTTGATCAATGAATAATGATGTAAAAAAATTTCTCTAATTCACTACAACCCGATGATTCCAAAATATTTTTTAGGGATTTTTAGATCATGTGTTGTTGAATCTATAGGAATCCTCACTTTTATTCTCTACCACTATGAAAACATTATAAGAGTGGAATTATAATTGTTCAAATAAAAAAATTTATATTTAAGGTAATTCATGTTTTAAATTAATTATAAATTAAATGAGAAATATCCTTTGTAGAAGATTATGAGGTTTCCTTCAAAAAGTTATTTGAGTTTTTTAATTGAAAATAATGAAAATAATTGATGGGAAACCACCTGATGCTTCCACATGGCCCTATAATCTTCTAGTCTCAAAGTGGACCCATTATATACAATAATTTTTTTCTATTTATTTGATCAATTTCATTTTATTTATGGTTATATTTTATTTTCTATATTAATTATTAATAAAAAAATTGAGTCAAAACATTCAACCAGTTTTTCTTGGAAATAAAATATCACGAACCCATGAAGAACACTAGATGTTATTATCCAGAGTAGCCAAAAAAATTTAATTCATGATATTAATACATAGTGTGTAATGGTAAATATCAGAATGTGTACCCATGGTGAACCACATAAGTTGCTGATCAGTTCATTCAAAAAATGCTATATAGATAAATACATTGTGCCATTAAATTTATTATATTAATATTCAATAATTTATAACTCTCTATAGGTAACACATGGAATTTAGTTGGTGTACACATCATGTAATACCACATGTACTATTGAAAAAAAGGTTTTTTGATGTTAGTTTTTTTACATCAGTTAATTAGAGTATTTATTTTAAGTGATGTTGAAAATAATGTATTTTAAATTGATTATAAATAAATTATTTGATAATTATTATTTTACATCAGTGATCATTTAATCTGTCATATAAAATAGGAATATCAATGGTGTTTCATGTCAGTTATTGTATAATTGATTTGAAAGATGATTTATCATATCAATTATTGAAAATAAATGATGTGAAAGGCGTATTTTATTTTATTTTTAATTTAATTTATTAAAAAATTGACATAATTTAAAAAAAAGTAGATATATGACCCCATAAGTACAACATCAATCGATATTCCTTAAAAACAAGAAAAACATAACCACGAAATAGCAGTATAAATGTAGTGTCATAAAAAAATTTACATCTCAGATTTATTGAAATCATTATAGAATTAAAATTTGAAATTAAATCTTCAAAATATATATTACAAGAAAAATAATACCCAGTCAAACTAGTGAAACAATCCACCTATTCAATTTGTAAATGATTAAACTTATTTTAGAATATGTGAGAGGGTAATAAAAAACTATAAGTTAAAGTAAATTTCATAATAAAATATAAAATTATTGAATTTAATAATGATAAATGATGAATTTATATCAAAAATAATTGTTATAACAGATATTCTAAATAAAATTAATATATTAATTAAATTAAAGGTTATAATAAAATAAAACAATGTAGAATCTATTAATTTTATTAGTTGAAATAATTTCAAACATAACTCATAGAATATAAATTCCACATCCCCATAGTCCCTATTGATGATTCAATTTATGTTTCAATAGAATTTTTTAATTAAAGAAACATTATAAGTAGTTTTTTCCAAAATAAAGTAATTATCAACGGTATGTCACAATTTCATATATGTATTTGTTATCTTCTTTCCTCATTCTGGTTATATCTCTAAATTAATTATATTAATGATTAGAAAATTATATGTATGATATAAAATTAAATAAATTTAAAATATAAAATTTTTCATATAATCAAACAGACATTTTCAACACTTCATTAATGTTTTCTTGCATGTCCCCGTGAATAGAGCATAACTAGTAAGATGTATTCTCTTTTGAAAAAAACCCCAATATCAAATTTGAACTAAAATACAAAAAAATTAGGTGAGTTTTTATTCAGTTAAGAGAAATAATACATTAATAAATATATTCTTTATACCCTTCAATATAATGAATCATCCTGCATCGAATTTCATTAATTGTATGTATTTAGAAAAGCTAGAATGTATTTTATGTATCTTTCATTGTATTAGTCATTGTAGAAATCAATTAGGGGACAAAAAATTGATATATACATGACATATCATTATGAATACAAAATATATAATGATACCTAATATAAAAAATACCTAAGTATTAAGTTTCATTAAATTAAAACAATATAAGGAAATGTTATAATTGAATTATACAGAAAATACTTTTTTCATGTTGATAGCCAATAAATCTCTAGTTTTAATGTCCATGATACCTATTTTTAAAATCATTAAAATTATATCATTCTTAAAAATATTAAAATCCATTGGTATCTTATAGAATTGAAAAAAAAACATGAATATTTTGGTAATAAATCAAGTCCATAAAAAGTCATATATGATGTCTTAGAGGCATGTGCCTATTTTTTTCTATACAACATATCAATACCATTAATGTATTAATATATATATATTAAAATAATTTAAAAAATTAACACCAATATTAAATAATTGATATAATTTACAAATACATCAGTGGTAACTTTTGAGAAATGTCTAGATAGATAAAGTAAAAAAATAGCTGATACTCTAACCAACTATAGTGACCTCAATTGTATAAAATGGTACTCTGGTTGATGTATTTATAACATCATGTAATGTTAACCTAAGTCAATATATCTACAAACTATAATTATGTATGGAATCCCTAATATAATAAATAATCCCATAAGAATTAATATGTTATAGGAATCCTCAAAAAATAACACATGGAAAATGGGAAAATATAGAGGAGGATGTGTAGGAGTTGGCTATGCAATCGGGGGTGGAGGATTTGGATATGTAAAAAAATATGGAGAAGTGGCATACTAAAAATTTATTTTAAGGCATGAAAACATCGACTATACCAAATAACTAATCCTATCTTCCAACATCTCAGCCATCTCATGAATGTTGGTTTTTAAAGCTTCTATTTTTCCTTTATATACAACAACCTTTGAGGAATCACCCAAATGAACAAACGTTTTTTAAATTGATACACTGACATTGTATACTAGCACTCACCCCAAATTTTCAATATTTCATAATCCATATGATAACATATCCTTCCTACCATGAGGTGTGAAGGGCTCCTACATTCTCTTCACCTCAATGGATTCTAGTGTAGAATATTTGAAAAACAATTATTGAGTCACAATTAATAGTGTAAAAATAAATTAAATTAAATTAATTAAATATATAATTATAATATAATTATCTACTACCATAAAATATTATATGATATATTTGCCTTTTCTACTCATTCCTATCCTTATCAATTTTTCATCTCTAGCAGGGGGTAGAGGGTTAACCTCTATGGAGCCAAAAGACTCGCACCTTAATTTTTTAAAATTCATTTTCCATAATTTTTTCTTCAAATAACATAGAACCTCAATGATATAATGTATGAGGGTATACATTTTTTGGATTTTTTCCTTGATTATATCTATATAATTTATCAAAATTTAAAAAAAAATCATTGTTATGATCGTTATTATTCAAAAAAATAGAAATGATGATAATTGAGTTACAAAAAATTAATCATGTCATCTACATTCAACAAACTGCTTCTATGTATCATCATATATAAAATGACATATATCACAAGGGTTTTAATTTTTTCTTAAACTTTAAATAAAAATTAATGCAGGGGTGGGTTTAAAATATAATCATCTTGAAAAAGACAAAGATATAAATTTCTTCTTGACATTTCAATTGTTACGTATATCATATATTATATGATAATAAGTTATAACCACTAAATTAGTAAAAATATTCCATGATATGTAAAATTTTAAAAAATGATCTCACCAAAATTATATCCCATAACTGAGATATTTTTTCTTGGTTGAAACTTTTCCAATCATAAATCATAATTTTTACGAATCCCAAGCATGCATTGAAACAAATGAATTAAATTGTTTAACATCTAGACCCATATGATTCTCATTATCATTAGAATCAATATATATCCTCTGATCATGTCTATTAAAAAGTGATAATTTTGATAAATGTGTGTTACCACTTTGAAAAACCCTGGAAGGCTTCTCTTCTCTAATAGAAGTAGAATGATTCTATGCAAAAGGATAAGGATTTTCGTTAATGAAAGTATGTATATGGTCGTCCCTATAGTCTTTATTTCACTCATCCATTTGATCAAACATTATCCTATTAAAATTAATAAAAAAATTAATATTAAAAATATATATCAAACTACACCATATAAAATTAAATGATAAATAAAAAATGATCCTATAAAAAATAAAATAAAATAAATAAATTCTTATTCATATTTCTAAAAATAGTTAAATAAAATACGAGAAACCGTGATAAGGGTTGAAGTGATTTAAAAAGGGTAAAACAGAGATTATATAAATGTTTATACAAATATAAAAATTATGTAAAATATTGAATGAAACTTTTAAAATGTTACAAATAATAGAAAACATTTAAAAATAAAACACTCTTTATTATATTCATTAGATTAGTTAACAATAGTTATAAAAATTACTAATAAATTTATGACAATTATCATTCAACTTATATAATTGTTTCCACAGTTAAGACACTCTGAAAAACCGTTGTATTATTTCGTAGATGACACACAATTATTTAGGAAGGATTTTATCTTCCTGTACCCCAACCCTATTAGGGATAATATTTTCAGTACGTTATATTTTGAATTATTAATATCATATTCATGAGGAAGTATTTCTTCAAATTTATTTTATGACTCTATAAAACTCTTTTCACTCTATCCATTTTCAATATTATGTTATTCAATTTTTAAAACCAAAAATAAAATTGAAAATTCAAAACAACAAGGATTAAATTGTTTTTCATAATCCCCATATAGTATCTCCATCATGGATTCTTTCTCAATTTAATTCACTTAAATATCACAAATCATTTCTTCAATTTTATCAGTCATATCATCTTTAAAATATTCATTATCAATAGATTTTCAATTATTCCAAATTTCCCTATGCCGTATTGAAGGACTGTGAATCGGATTAAAACTAGGACATGTTAATCTATATTGGATTTCTATTCTTATAAACAATTTAATATTTATAAAATATCAAAAATCCAAAGAATACTAGGTAATTTTATTAAAAATTATTTATTATTATTTTTAAAAAATACAAAACAAGTGTCAATTCTGTTGTCATATTCGTCATTATTCTACCTTTAATTTATCCAACTATGGATCATTTTCACCGATTACAAAGTTGAAGTACTGAATATAAGATATTACATATTAAAATTGACTTTAAAATTTACTTTTTTAAATAATAATACAAATAGATAAACTAAAAATATTTCAAAATAATAATAATAAATTTAATGAAGAAAACGTTTGAAAAATAATAATGGTATAAAAGTAAAAATCATATCATGGACTTTAAAAGGTTGAAAACTAATAAAATACAATTTTTTATTTGTTTTATTATTTTATTTGGTAATTTAATATCAAATTTTTTCATAATATTTATATCATAATATAAATGTCCAAATTATTTCTAATTTTCAAAAAAATAGTTTTAACCTATAAATGGGGATCTACACACATGTTTTATAATTAAAATACAATATTTGAAAAATAATTGTCTATGTATTCTATAAAATATAATAAAATATAAAATTATATAGTGATAGTTTCATGCACTGAATTACATTTTTTATAATGTTTCATAGGGAAACATTACACGATATATCAAACAAAAAACTGGTGATAATGCCAGGCATATTAATTTATTTCCATATAACAAACATAAGGCCAACATTTTACAATACTTCATACAATAGTGTTTCATAGTTTGAGTTAAATGTATAGTGTTAAATTCACATTATAATGATTCATAGAAAAAATTCAACATTATAATTTTTGACACGTCATTAAATAGAAGTAGAAAATGATGAAATTATATGTTAAATACACCACAACTATCATGAAAAATAAAAAATGAATCAAATTATGTGTAATACAAAAATATGAGAGAAGTAACAATGAATGTTGATTTCAGAAGAGAACCCTGAAAATGAAGGTGATAAGGGGGTGGTGATAGTGACAGTGATGGTGATGTTGGGGAAGAGTGAGGTTGATGATAAGAATAGGGATAGGGAGGAATAAGAAGACAGATTTAGGGTAAATGGTTTTAGAGATGAGATATTACGATTCATATGGAGTGAGAAATAAAGAGAGTCCATCCAAAAGTAAACATTAGTGTCAACTGATTACATTTATAATGGTTTTACAAAAATTTTATTTTATACATGGAATATAAAAAATTCATTGAAAACATTTTTTACATCCTTTATATTATAAGAAATATAAAAAATGAACATTCTATATTGGTTATTCAATAACTAATGCGTAAAAATTGGAAAGTAAATTTTCAATATTGATTATATTATAAATGACATCAAATAAATTATATTAAATACTTTTTTCACTAGTGATGGTTAGGACCCCATGAAATTTTTTCCATTTCGTGTGTTTAAATACATGATGTCATTACTTGTCACATATTGGTTTCTATCCAAGCAACACAGAAAGTCATTAATTACATGCTTTGTAGTTGGATGTTCAAATTGTGTGACATGTGATAACCCTAGTCGGATACACATAAAGGCTTTATGCATGTTGTGTGATTAAATTGAAATGGATTATAGAAAATGTAGTTGGATATTCATATTATATATCACAAACAAAATAATATAATTTACACCACAAGATAGGTGTGGTTAATGAGTCAACAAATAAATAATTAAAGCTGGAAAAGATCTACATGGAATATAGTTGGTTCTACACACTATGTAAAAAGTGTAAGTCCACACCACTTACACATCCAGTTATTTTTTGTTCATTTATTGGATATAAACTATTAATAATTATTATCCATGTTATTTTCTAACTATAATATGTATGACAAAGTTGTACATGTTGTGCACTTCATGTTTGTTTCCAGTGGTACATGTCACTTATATTTGTGGTGTGTTTTGTGGTCATGCACACAATATTGAATAGGTGGATTTACCCATATAATAACACACCATATACTTTGTTACATGTCATAAAATAAAACATTCTATGTAAATACACAATACATAGTAGTTATCAGACATAATTTTAGTCACAAGATGTGTTGAGTGATAGTACACATATTATAAGTATTAATTTTTAGATATGGATTTAATCTATTGTGGAATAGTATATTCCATGTCTCCTCCTGAGTACACACCATGTGTATATAAAATTCTAGTGATATTAAACTAAAATATAATTAGTTACACACCATTTAGACTCATCAATACACCACATTTACCTGATTATTTTAAATTAAAAATAATAATTTAAAAAAATACATCATGGGAATCATGACCTATATCATAGATCTTTTGGATAAGAAATTAAGATAATGAATTAATGAAATAACTAGTACAGTACTTTAATAAATTATGTTACTTTTTCTAAATTAAATTATATTTAAATAAATATTATCAAGCATAAATGTGTTTTTGTTTCATGTAATGATTAATCATGATCATTTTCAAATTATTCATGTGACTGGTTTATTTAATTTAATTATTTATCAATGGTTTTATGTTATTATTAAAATATAAATTAAATATTATTATTTTAATATCTTCCCTCCCTTATATATTATACCTAGACATGTGTTCCCAATATTTATTTTATATAAGCTTAATCCTTGGGTAACCCTAACTAGAATGTGAGTATGAATTTATTTTGGATAGACCTCCTAGAGAGTGAAAGTGGTTTCTAACCCAAACTGAGGTGGAGTCTACCAATGAGACATTCAATTTAATGTGGGAATATTGTAACATGTTCTAGGAATTAGATCAAGGATTTATTTTCCCAAGGTTAAATTCATTTTACATCCACCAAATAATTTGACTATTATATAAAATCTCATGATTATATCAAATATATTTTTAATTTTTGATTGTATGGTTAATTATTTATTTATGTGTTCCATGGTTTATTTTGGATGATTTAAAATAATGACATAAAGTATTTAAATTAATATTCATTTTATGATAAAATAAAATAAAATTATTATCATTAAATTGTTTTATCATAAATGGTTAATTTGTTATTTAAAATCTTAATAATCATGTAAATATTAAAATAAATAATTTTTATAAATTAGATAAAAAAATTTAAAAAAAAAAGAATACATTATGTCAAGTATTTCCTCACATTACATGAGTTACATTGTAACTGTATATCAAACTATGGTTTTGGCCCTCACTGGGATACTTTTATTTATTAAGAAGATATAATGAAATTATAGGGGTGAATTAACAAGATTTTCATCAATATTATTTTCCCACACAATACTTAGTGGAACATTAAGTTATTTATTGAGTAATTATAATTATAAGATTTTAGGATTGGGGACTCCACTAAAAAGATCATGGAGCATAAAGTTTAAGCATTTAGAAAGAAAATCATATCTAAATAACTTTGTTTAATTTGATCAGCCCCTCATTTAGGTTATTAAAATGTAAATTCATATCCTTAATAGTAGAATACCAAACATATATGACATTATAAAACTAATGGGTAAGGATATTGGTATTCGATAAAATTGAAGGAAAATAGAAATAAAAATTTTTCACATCATAAATGTTAATCAATATGATGTTTTAAAATATTATTTTATACTTTATAAAAAATAATAGTCCATTATACCATGGAACTAACCTAGTATTATATATTAGATAAAAATAATCTTCTGAAAGGAATCAAATTTTAGGGGTGATAGAGGAACATGTTCATCATACTATTCCTAGAGTGGAAGTTTTATATAATGGAGTCCCAAGTTACTACAGATCCTTCTAAGGAGGAAAGTGATGTGGTAACAAAATACATCTGGAAACATGTGGAAAATGAATCTTATGTAAATGGCCTCATTTTATCAACCATTTCGAGTTTTATTCAAAATATTCATGAATAAATGAGTAATGACATTCATCGTTATGGTTTGTAAAATTCAAAGAAATTTTAAATTTTTTTATTGGAGTGATAGATGCATTAATAATTAGGACTCAGATCAGAAATATAAGTGTTTGAAAGTCTCTTGAATATATTTATGGAGATGTATAAAGCTTCATGAAGTGTTCCTAGTTATTAGTTTAAATTTATACTATGGCTGGGGAGACTATTACTAAAATTATTTTATACATGTGGCCCATAATGCCATGATATTCGAGGGTCACACCATGATGAGCACTAGGTTGGTGATCATCACACCTCGGTCCATGGTTTTATGGTGTGGAGGGGTATTTTAAAGGTTTTAGTAAATCCAAAACCCTTACCTATTCCCTTGTGCATTTCACAAAGGACCAATCACACCATGACACATAGGTCGTGTTATGAAGACCTACCATAAGGGATGTCATGATTAAGAGTGAGGTAGTGTTCTGCCATGAGGAATGGGGGAAACACCTTTTAGTCATGGGACACACATATAAAAGTAATTTTGTGATGAAACAATGAGGGTTCATTCTATGACTTAGGTTTGATAGGGGGAATGTGCACTACCTAGGTGTGGGTGCACCATGACCCAGGAGGGTCACGTTATGATGTGGCCTATCGTGGATTCATCACACTGTTACCCTCAGATCAGGCCAATACCAATAAATAATGTTCTTATTTTATAAGGTATAGACCAATTATTTACTAATTTGACATTATTATGTTTTAAGTCACCTTGTGTGCAAGAGATGGTTATGTTCAGTCATTTATCCCTTCTTTATGTAACTTTTTAACCCCCATGTTGATGGATGAATCTTGTTAATATTCCATGTTTATTTGAGGTTTAATCATTCCCTTTCCCTTATATTCTTATCATCCAATTATAGTGTCAGAATTTTAAGTCCCCAGTCTAGGGTTTTAATGCTGATTCTATCATATTTTGGTGAAATTGATTAGGAATGATGGGGATTTCTCTTTACAAGGATAAAAGAGGTCATGGAATGATTAACACACTACATTAGTCTTTGTTTCATTGGATATAAGTTATCCAATTTTTTTATAGGTTCTTTATTTAATTATTATAAATTTGGGACTGACGGTGTTTCTATGATAGGGTTTCTTCATAGGGGTACCAAGAGTATACTATATGTTTTTTCTTGTAATTACATTAGGTTACGGTTAGTGGACAAAGATAAATAAATTTTTCATTGTTATACCTCCTTGAACTATGTTAAATAATTAATTATAAATTTTTTAAATGAATTACTTTGGATGAATGGTTTGAGATAGAGCCTTATATATATGTGGGTTCGGAAGAGGCCGATAAGGCTTAGACAAGGATGAGTGGAGAGTCATAAATATGGGAAAATCATGTTTGAGGGAGGTGTACCCATTATGAAAAAAATCATATTATTGGATTATTTTTTTGTTCCTTCATGTTTTCATGGGTTCAAGGAATTGATAGGGATAAATGGTTTCCTAGGTAAAGAGATTGGATGGAATCGAGCTTCCTTTAGTTGGATCAGCTGCTTCATTTCAACTTGTGTAAGATAGAATCTACTGATGACTATGTCTCAAAGGGTGTATGGTTTCAATTTTGTTAACAACAGACCTTGGGTAGGTCGTGGGATGTTGATTTTTAGTAGTTGGCCTAGTTTGGGTTTTTAGGTGATAGTTTGGAATTAATAATAGGATTAGGCCTAGTAGTGATGGGTCATATGGTATCTTGTTTCATTTCAGGAGAGGAACACCGTTTGAGGGTGGATTTGAGGTTTCCATGTCTACTATTAGTGGGATAACCGCTTTGTATCTTGACCTGGAGTGATATTTATAGGTTCCTTCTTAGTGATGGGTTGATATCTATCTTTAGCGAGATGTGATATGAGGCCAAAGTAAGTATTGTCATATTTGTTTAGATTACTTGGTAGTATGATTTTATGGAACTTAGAGAAAGATACATGGGATGAGCCCTAGATTTCAAGATTGGGTGTGATTAAGTATTTTAGTGATATTTTGTATCGAACACCTATGGATGGGGTAAGATAGTTCCTACAGGATGTGGGATCAAAGATGGATGTTGAATTCATCTTGGTTTCGGTTAATAGATATTTTGAGGGGTTTAACGTGATTATGGGATTCCCTCATGGTTTAGTTGATAATTCATATACGTTTGAAATATTTTCGGGTGACTTAATGAACCTAGGGAGAATATTTTCTGAGGCTTGATGAGAATTTTGGTTTTATTGAGGCTCAGAGTTTGGTATTGAGATAAAATACCTCTCTAGAAATTCCATGGATATTGTGTGGTGGGTTTCATGTCCTACTTATTATTTCACGCATGTTATGGCTATGTTCCTATGATTTTCAATGAGTCTTGGTGTTGGTGACATATATCATATGTCATAACCTTACATTAAGTGTGAATGAATAGGAAGGATCTAATATTGAGAGAGATGGTAGTGTTTAGGTTTTTCTTGTTTGATCCTTCCTTGATTGATAATTTTTTGTTCATGATGTTTTGACAAACCTTGAGTTATAAGGTATGGTCGACCACATCCCATGTGAGGGGATGGTTGGTTGATACATGAAATAAATATTTACATTTAGTGATATGTAAGTTCTGAGGATAATAGACTCATAATTAGTGAGAAGATCTGACCATGGACCTCATTGAGTGAGATGGTTAGTCCAGGGTATAATGTTATATGTGAAGTGGATGATGGACCTTACCAAAATTGATGAAAATAGTGATTGGAATGTAGATAGTGACCCCAACATGAATGATAAGGTGTTGGAAGGGTTGAATTTAGTGAGAAGGATATTCTAGGAGATGGTTGTGGTTCCCTACCCTGATAGAGTGAGGGTAATGGTTGATACCTTGTAAGATACCCGATCATGCATCTTCAAGTATGTGTTGAGATGTCATGAAATTTCAAACCTTGTATCCTCAAGAAGTAGTTATGGATTGATATTTAACCCAATCTAGAGTATTTGGCAACATGATAGATTTTATGGCATGACATGACTAATTCTAACATGGGCCAAAGTAGATATGGTCAAGTATCATGGTGGTCTAGTTAGTATGTCATGACCCAACATGAGTGTTTATTTTATGTCATTTATTTTTTTTATTTCATGCACATATATGATTTTGTTTGTTTGGGGAAAATGATGAGTCCCTACTGATAGGTATCGTTTAAAACCTATGAATCCACTCTAGTGAGCATGTGGACCTTATGTATAAATTATAGATTATGAATAGGTTGTGTAGTGGATCATGCTCAAGTGACTCAATGGGTTTTTGGGGGTGATGGGATGAGGAGAAGCTTGGGTAATTGTATAAACTCTTACTGGTTTTTTATTTTTTTTTTAATATATGATTGGAACAGTGGGAAATTAGTTTATATATGACTGCATTCTTATGAATTCATCTATAATATAATGATGTGACAATTAATTTTGGAATTACGATGGTTTCTGTGGATGATGTTTCTTTAATTATTTTTCCCTTTTTTATATTATATTATGGTGTGGTCCATTAAATATATGATTTAGTCCCTCTAGGTTAGTTAAAAGCCTCTGTTTAATGGAGAGGCATTAAATAGCCCATGTGTTTTCATTGGTCAGGACACTAATGAGTGGTCTTTGACTAGAGAATGAAAAAATTAGATCAGTGCATCTTTTTATTGTATTACTATTTATGGTATGGTGGAATAGTAATGTATATGTGTCATATCATGTGATAGACCTCATATTATGAAGTCATGAATGCCCTTATTATTGGAATTCCATGTTACCAATGTAACAGTATTGTTTTCTTGGTTTTAATTGTTGTTGTTGAGTGGTTTACTCAAATATAAAATATTTTTTGGTGTTTATTATTTATGTTTATAAAACATGGAACATTGGTAAGGGGATTATTTACATAAATAATATTTAGCCCATATTATTTACATGTCATGTATTTTATCTTGTGAAATTAATTTCACTAATGACTAGGGGTTTAATTGTTTAATGTTTTAACAAAAACTTATATAAACTTTTCCTATGTAAATTATCTGAATCATTCTAGTCATATAAAGAATATTATTTTTCCTTCTATTATTGGAAATTTTGATCATATATTGAACTTCTTTTTTGATGGATATATAGTCCCTCACTATAGGGTATGTTTAGAGACCCTTTGTGGGTTAGTAAAGAAATTGATTTCTTGAGTGGAATAATCCTAGTGGGTTTTTAAAGTTTATGTATGCCTATGAGATAATGAAATGATGATAATGAGTTTCCATGAGTATTTGGATACCCCTATGATTGTAGAGGATTGTAATATGGACATGCCTTTAGTTCGTAAGATGTGAAGCACTTATAGTGCTTCTGCTATTGAGTTCTGGTAAGATTAATTGATTGGTAGGATGTTAAAACCTATTTATTATGGATGCAATATTGAGTGTTAATGCAGAAGCATGGATATATGTTTTTTGGATTTTAAAATGACACATTAAGGTCAGTAATCATGTTTTTGGACTTAGATTGACTTAGATAACTAATGAATATAGGGAATAAAGAACCATGTATTGATTTGGATTAAATGATATTGACATGTTAGAAGACCATGTTCAGTGGTTTAGGTGTCTGTTCATAGTTTTTATGGGATATAACTCATGAGAGAATGGGATGGATTGTGTGATCATATTTTATAGGGGTTTACACTCGTTTTATTTAGATGAAATTAAGATGGATGGTAGTTAATAACCTATTAGAAGGTTCCTTTATGAATTAACTTGAATTTAGAAGGAGAGATCTTTGTAAATTGATTTTAATGGAAAAGTATCTATGATTTTAGGGAATGTGTGTGATGGTTATGTGTGGTTCTCATTGGGTTGTAGATCAGTGATTGGTTATGTTTGGGTTAAGAACTGATGTGATTGGAAAAACTCTTAGAGGAATTGATACTCATAATTTAATTGAGAATTGGAAGTGTTACCCCTATGATAAATTTTGACATCATGGATTGAATAGTTAAACATGATATGGTTGATCTTAATTGTTAATTGATAGGTATTGTTAAAATGGTTTATCATGGCTCAGGAAGTGACATATGTGTGGTTTTGGGACCTACTTGGGTTGATTCCCAAGGAGTGTTGTAAGGTCAAAAATATGTTTGGCAGAAAATCATTGGTTATTATTGAGTGCTCCCTAAATTGTGAATGGATTTCATGTATGATGAGAATGATGTTCTTTGTGAGCAAGGAATGGGTAGAGATTGGTATTTCATAGTGGAGCTCATATATGATTGGGATGGCCATATCCCATCATTACATGTAGTAATGGATGGAGCATATTATGTGTATATTGGTTGTTTAGGTTCATTTTGTTAATGATAATAATACTCTTAATGTGTGTAACATCGTATTGGTTGCTGAAGTATGACCCTAAGGTTAGTAGGGTAGTGTATTTAGTAAGACTAGTTGGTGGACTATCAATTTAGAACCAGGTTTTTGGTGCATAGAAAGATCTAATTTTATCTGGTACCATATAAAATATGATATTATGGACTCAGTTGTTTTGATTATTATTTTTGAGTATTGGAATTGGGATCATGGTGGGAATTGGTTTGATTTGAGAGTGAGTCAGATCAGATATATACTGATGTTCATTAAGAGACTATAGAATCTATTTTTGGTGGTTGAGGACTCCTTTTTGGAATTATATTGATATTAAAGTCTGAAATTTGGTGTGGGTATTTATATAATTATGTGATTATTATTGGAATTAAATCGTTTTGATTAGAAATGTGATAACCTGTTGGAAAGTTATGTCGATTGTTTTAAGAAATAGTCTAGTAGCAGAGGACCGGGTTGTGTCATTACATTTAATTGTGACTAGTGAGGGGGGAACTGCATTGATAATTTTGATGAACTACTTGAAATTAATTTTCAGTTGGTGGAACATATGGTGGGGAGCACAATAACCCAAAATCAGCCTTAGTGAGTAGATCCTTTTTGTGGGCTTCATATAAAACCATGCATGAATTTGTGGGTGGAACTTCAATGTCTCATGATAGATGTATTTAGTTGAACAAAAAATTATTGTGTATGTTGTTTCTAAGTGGGTAGCATTATTTTTGATGACCTGTATATTCCTCTGTATTAACAGTTACACAATCAGATCTTATTCAATGTTCTGGGGTAAAATATAGAAAATTAGTTATGAATTTATGACCAATGTGGGTTAGGATTGACCAACATGGAATATCAAATATGATAATTATTATAGTATGGAGTTTTTAATAACCCATGTCACTATGTGTTGATAAATTCGGTGTAAATTTGAATTTTTTGTCCTAGAGGATGTTTTTTTAGAATTGGGACTCATATAAGAATTTTTATGTTAAAAGTATATATATGTGAATTATTTGGAGGTGGATCAAGGCCTATGAAGTATTTTGGGTGCTTGGGTGAAATTTGGAGCATGGTTAGGAGACTCTTTCTATTATTTTTGGACATAGATGGATCACTGAGCCATGAATGGTACGGTTTACATAGTCGTAAGAACTGGGTGGGAAATAGTTTCACCACAACTGAGGTATTGGCAGAATTTAAGGTTTTCTCATAGGTCTTTGGATGTTGAAAAAACATTATGTATTCCCTTCTAATTTTCATAATGGAAGGGTTGATCATGATGTGGCCCTTAGGTTTCACTGTGACGACCTAACATAAATAAATTCATAGATGATATCATTATGGAATTGTAATGAGAGGAAGGGAGTTACTGAATCAGAGTATTAGGATTTTATTATAAAAGGAATGTCACACTGAAACCAAAATAATCCATCTCATGATCAAGGTTATATTGGGGAATAGTCATATGCCTAGGAGAAATCACACCACAACATGAGATGATTGCTCTATGGTGGGACATGAAATATAGGCATCAGTCCGTGCCCCTCATGGTGACACCATGATCATGATACTAATTTATTTTTTAGATGGGGTAAACCATCCATTTACCGGTGAGTCCCATTTTTAATTTAGGTCAATATGCACATATTGGAGGTCCACTTTAAAACATATCCCACCCTCTCTAACCCCCTTAAACCCCCTTAGATATAGGTTATTCTCATCAATTTTATATTATAATTTAATATACAGTTGTTCCTATTATACCTATATTCTCCTACTCCTTTGGTAACAGTAGGTTTAGATGTCTCTTAGATAGGGTTTTGAGGTTTATTACACCAGATCATGGTGGAATCAAGTGGGAATGATGGGAATTTTTCTTGGTTTAGCTAAAATAGGTCCTATAAGGATGAATGGAAGTCAGAGTCTACCTTTTCTTCCAATATATGTCCCTCAGTGAATTTTTCCAATGTTTTATATTAAATTAGGTGAAACTAGTGGGTGATTGGGTGTGTATGAAAAAAATTTCTCTAATACGAGTACTTGAACATGTAAGAGGATGTCGTTTTGTCATCATACAAGCTTATAGTGATTGGATGCCACTCAGTTATTTTTTGGTCCTCATTCCACATTAAATTAAATTATATAGTTAATTATAAATTTAAATAATTAATTATTTCAGAAGAGTTTATTGAGATAAGGTATCACATGTTGATGCGGGTTGGGATGAGGCTTGGAGGGCTTGGCCCAGGCTGAGGAAAGCATTTTTATGATGGTAACTTCATGTTGGTGGTAGTTATTCCAGGTAATATCATACCATATAATTTTTTTTATGTGTGAGTGTGCATGCATACCTGTTTTTATGGGACCATGTAAGTTATAGGGTTTTTTAGTTCCCAAGATAAATATATAGGATGACATTAATCATCCTTGAATGGGACAATATACATCCTCTCAACTTGGGTAACTTTAGATCATCTAGTGAATATGTTTCCACTGCATAAATGTGTTGGATGAGTTTAAGAGAAACTTTATATAGTTCTTGAGATATTGGATGATATAATAATATACAATATTAGGTTTTTTATAGGTTTTTGGGTATTCATGAGTGGATTATGCCTATAATTGATTGGTGACATGGGCATAAAACTCATGTCAGTTACGGAACAACCATTCTAGATGGATTGGAGGATTGGTGTGTGCTATCAGTTGGATAATCCTTTTGGTTATTAATTTTTTGTGACTAATAAGGGATTATCAAGTTGATTTGTTGAGATCTCTGCTATGGTACTTGTGAAATGAGCCTTAGTGATGGATGTTGGAACTGTTTAGAGGATTTTGCAATATAATGTTAAGGGCCTTAGGGTGAGTTACGTAAGATAGTTATTGGTTTGAGGGATAGAGTGTAGTGTGGTATTTTTATGAGTTTTTATACTGATATCCTTGTGTAATGGTAAGATTGAGTCAATATGTTTAGGTAAAAATCAATGTGTGTTGGATACATCTTTTTTCTGGTGAGAAAATAGTGAGAGGTTCTTTATAGCCTTAGGGGATTCCAATATGGGAAAGATGATAACATCAAGAGGTTCAGTATGATTTGTTGTCTAACAAAGATAGTTTTAATTATATTAACCTATGAGGATACATGTGTTTTGATATCTGTTTGATACATAGTTCTGGGTCATGAGTGACTGGAAACCAAATAATGGTCTACTAATATTGTGAGGTGGGTTTTATGACTTTATTGTTATTTCATGCATGATACCATTATATATCCATGATGACCGACAGATCTCAGTGTGGGGGCTTAAAATATGATGTCCAGTCTTTACCTTGAGTGATTATTTATTGGTAAAACCCTACCACGTGCGAGTAGGTATTGGTTAGGATGTTCTTGTGAGACTCCACCATGACTTATAAGGGTGTGGCCAAGATGTTGTGACCAATATTGAGTGATAATGTATATTCAACCACATCCTAAGTTAGTGGATGGTTGGTTGATATCTAATATAAATAATCACCTTAGGTGATAAGGTATTGGTTTGGATAATTGAATCACATTGAGTGATTAGATGTTGGTATTGACCTCCTAGAGTGAGAAGTTTTGTTTAGGGTATGGTGTGGCATGAGACATTGATGATGTACAATGCCCTGAATGATATGGTACTGGTTGAAATGTGGTTGTTGGCCCCACCTTCATTGAAAAGGTATTGGAAGGAACATCTTGAGTGATATGTTTAGTTAAGGAGATAGTTCTGGGACCCTACACTAATAGAGTGGTTTCTATTCAAGACATGGTAAGAAACCCTACCCTAAATTTCTATATATTGGATGAGATGATATAAGATGTCATACATTGCGTCCTTGAGTAGTGGTTTTGTCTTGGTATGGTATCCTACCCACAACATAGTGTTAAAGGTTCAATTTTATGAATGGGATGACTGATTCTGTAATAGTTTGAAGTTGGAATAATCAATATCATCATGTCTTGGTTTTCATGAAATGTCCTGATGTGCATGTTAATTTGTTATAATTTATTTTCCTCATGAATAAAATTATATGGTGGTGTATATTAGTGTATATTAGGGAAACCTAACTAGGATATATTTTCCATAACCCATATAGTAAATATAGTGAACATGAAGAAATTATATCTTCTTTACAGTTTGGGAATAGGTTATGTAGCTGATCCTGTTGGAGTAGGTCAATGATAATTTATGGGTGATGAGATGTCGTGAGGAATGTGGATGGAAGTAGATAATATAATTGATTTTTTTATTCTTTTTATTTGTATATGTGATTATCCCAATGAGCTATTACATTATGCATAATGTAATTCCTACAAGTTCATTGGTTTTAGAACGATGTGTTTATTGATTTTACATACTCTAATGGTCTGTGTGGATAGTGTTTTCTTATTTATATTTTTTCTTACTATAATTCATTATAATACTCTCCAAAATGAATGATTTCGTCCCTAAAATCTAGTTATTATAATTTTTTATAATGGTAGGCATGCTTGAGGCTATATAGGTCCTCTAGAAATGAATCTAACAAATGGTTTTTGTCAAGCAATTATAACATAGATGAAAACACCAAACTGTCTCATCTCAATGATCCCTATCATGTGAAAGAATGAAAATAGTGTTATTAAATATTCCAGGCCCAATTTACATAGAAATGCTAGGAAAGATTTATATATTGATCGCATGTATTTAATATGATTGGCTCCATTAAGAATTTGGAAATAATGAGATTCAGGATACTAAAGGAACTTTTCACAAACCATGAACTCACCTCACATCCTCCAAGCTTATCAAGATTTATTGTGAATGATAACATGAAAAATATAGAGAATATGAACTTGGATCTATCAAATATGATTTAAAAAGAGGATAAAGAAAAAAATAATGAAAAATACATGTTCCTTATAGTGAACAAGAGGAAAGGAAAAGAAAAAATTCCTAAGGAAAATTCTATATCTAAGACACCTTCTCTCTTACTTTCCAAGAATAAAAATTTCCAAAAAAGGCTAAGTAATATGATTTAGTGTGTTTTTTTAATGGAAATGGGGTCACTAGAAGAATAATTTTTTATAGTAAATAATCATGGGAAATCTTTAGGTATGTTCATTGTTGAGCTTAATCTTTCCATTATTATAAATTGGGTATTATATACAGCATTTGATTCTCACAATTGTATTCAAATATAGGAACTATGTAGATTTTGGGTGATCTCTAGAGGTTATTTGTATCTTTGATATTCTAATTTAATAATAATACATGAATTAGATATTTTATATGCCCATCCAATATTCTTGACTAGATTTGTTTTATTTTTAAAAAAATATTATGTTCCCAGTGTAATAAAAAACATAATATCTATGGATAATTTACACATAGATGATATTATTTTCAATTTTGGATGTTAATGGTTATAAATTTTAAAATATATAATATATAATAGGTTGGAAAATATGAATAAAGTTATTCATAGAATACAATATAGAATTCTAGTCCTGAAAAATAGGTAATGAATTAAGTTCAAAAAACTCATATCGCACCCTGTTATAGCATCACCAACATGGTCATGTAAATGAGAATGTATTGACAAAATTATATCAATATGGATATTGATATTATTTTTAACTAAAATAATATGATATATGTCATGAATTTTTGGTAATGAAAAATGTACAAAGCACTATTAGGTGGAAAATGTGAAAGAGCTATAGAGATTTTAGAATTATCCCATACATATGTGAGTTTTCCTTTTTCTTATTAAGGATAGAGGTGGATACACAAACATTATAAACTTTATCAATAAATTTATTAGCTATGGTTATATCTATATAATGAATTATAATTATAATGTCTTTTAATAATTTAAAAAACAAAATAGTGAAATATGGAATAATCTTTGTAATAATATAAAGAAACTTCTCTCAAATTGTGATGAGGAGTAAATTAACATTAAGTAAATTTATTACCTAAACGTATTCAGGAAACTATCATAACTCACTCCAATTTATACACCATGGCTCTATGGTGTCAGGTAAAAGATGAACCACACCTTGGTGAACATGATGGATTAATGATTAGTCATGCACGTCTTCCATTATCCTTTTTTATACTCATTGTAGACTGAATCATGCACAATATTCAAAGTTTAAACTAAACTGGAAAACTAAATCCCATCTGATTTATGGTGAATGAAAAATATGATTAATAAAATTTACATGTGTGGGGATATGAATAGTTTTATGTAGTTTCTTCTATAAATTGTCTTTCATCTCAATTCCTTAATTGTATATTTATATCAAATCCTGGGGAAATAAGGTGATATTATCTATATGATCCATTAGAAAAAAAGTAATAGTGATAGGACCCACTATGTTCCTAGAATGGGAAAATATTTCTAAAGTAGATAGTTAGTGAAAATATGATTAAATGAAGTTGAGGATCATGATATATATGTGTTGGAACAAAACAATTCACAATACCTAGTGAGGGATGTTGTTCCAAAGACACAAGTATTGTGTATGGGTGCTAATGAGATTAAAGACCCATATAGGTATATATTTTTAGTCACTGAGTTAGGTGACACATTAATAGTTGAAAATAACTAAACTCTTTCCTATAAAGAGGTAGTAAACAACCCAAAATTTGTGAAGAGGAAAAAAGACATGAATTTTAGAATTTAGTTTAAGTACCAAAACAAAATATGAGTTTTGTTATATCCTACAATTGATACAAATCATATTGACTTTAAATGGGTATTAAAGAATAATCTAGGAATAAGAGGTAAGTTTTAACCCACAAGGCATGAGTGGTTTCCATAGAGTTGATGAAATGTAATGGAATGGACAATGGTGAAGCCTTTTCTATAGTTAAAATTCTAAAATCCATTATTATTCTAAATTCCATAGTTGCATACAGTGATTATTTGATTTAGAAATTGGATGTTAGGAGAACATTCCTTAATGGAAACCATGTGTAAGATGTATATATGACACAACCATAAGAATTTGTGCCACCAAAGTATGACAATAAGCTTTTTAAGTTATATATATTAATCTATGTGTTGAAACAATCATTAATATCATATAACATTCTTTAAATCCATAAGTTAATTTTGTTTCACAAACAATAAATGTCATACATATATCTATAGGAGGATTAATTGGAGTATAGTAGTTTATTAGTATTATATGTTGATGAGATATTACTTATAGGAATTGAGATACCAGTATTATAGTCTATTAATATATTTTATACTAATTTCTCTCTATTAAAGACTATTAATTGTAACATACATTCTATGGATCATGATCCATCATGATAGATCTTGTTTCATACATGGATGAAGTCGAGGTACATATATTGACAAGGTATTGAAGAGATGCAATATGGATAAATCCAATATAGTATGGTTTCTAATGTCACATGTTATACATTTTCCCATAAAAAATGCCTTAGTCATAAAAGGTGAGGGAGACCCCTTATGAATATTTGATTGGACGTATCATGTATTCCATGAAATATATTGGACCTAATGTTTCATATTCATTAATTATTGTAGGAATATATTAAGATGATAGTGGAATTACACATTTTTAGCTATAAAGACAATACTAAAGTGCATAAGCCACATAGAGGATAGTATCTTATCTTATGAAGGAGGTAAGGATCTATTTATGGGGGTTTTAGTTATCAAAATAGACCATAAAGATCAAAAAACACAATCAAGTCATTTTTACCCTTCTTGGTGGATCTATATGATGGATGCTTTCTAAGAATCCATGGATCACCAATTCTGTATCAGAGTATGAGTATATTATGGCTTATGATATAGCTAAATAAGTAATTTATATATGATAATTTATATAGTATGTTGATGGTATACATAATATAAAATATTATAAAACTCTATATTATGATCATAAAAAATTAGTGTTTCCTTCCAAGAAGAATTTGTCACACCAAAAAACAATGGTGTTACTTTAAAAGTACGATCTATTGGTGTGTTTTTCTAAAAGGCGTTAGGTACTGTAAATTAGAGTATCCATATAAGAAAACATAGTGAACCGACTGACTAAAACCTTATCTTAGTAGAAGAGATAATATCATGTGAGATCTAGATGTCCAAAATTGATTGTGGTAGGATCTAGGGAAACAAGGATCCAATTCAAGTTGTTTCCATAGAACCAACTAACATTTAACTTTTCATTACCATAATATTAATAAAAACATATAAAAATGGTTTATCATGTATATAACATTAAAGTGATAATTTAATTGGATTTTTTTGTCTCATATAATGGTTATAACAGTTATACGCTATAATGACAACCAAGAGACATAATGACAATATTCTTAAAAAAAATTATATGGTCTAGATAAAAATTTCTTATGGGACTCCAATGATTTTTAAATATTATGTGTTATAGGATCAAAATATATTGAGAATTATTCTAATTATTTTTTGATTTATTAATCTCCAAGAAGGCAGATTATGTAGATATACTCACAAATATAGATTCAAGAAGTTCAATGTAACTTTAAATATTACTATCTATGAATGTGTGTATTGGTTTGTAGACTTGAAATTATTATTAATGTATATAATGAATCTCAAACATTGATTTATGGATGAAAAATATGATGACATGTGATGATAATCAATTAAAAACTATTTGGTGAGTCAAAAGTTATATGGAATTAATTAAAAAAGGAAAAAATTATTTTTCCATATCTAGTTTAATATAACATGGTATTTATGGAACTTTTATTGAAATAGAAAAGTCTGATTAAATCCATGTCCCTTTTAGTTCACTGATGATTTCATTTTAGAGAGTCAATGAAATATAAATCAAGCCTATTTGATCATGACCTATGTATGAATCTTTCTTTATGAGATATCATTTCAAAGGGAATATATTACACAGTAGATTTCATAAGAATCATGTTTTCATTGAAACGTTATCTTCATTATCTATGGTTGAATTTACCTGTTTTGTGATATTGATTATGTACATTAGGTAAGTTAATGCATTAAGATTAAGAAAGCGTTCTAGAGCATCACACACTATGTGTATCTAGATTCTGATTATATTCTACAAGATTTATTATTACAAAAAAATTATTATTCTTAGTTTTTCAATGAATAATTATCCACTTATTTTTGAATAGATTTACTCAATCACCAAATGATAAATTTTATAATTTTTGATTTGAATTATATCTCTTATTTAACATTCACAAGTTAATAAATAAATATTAATTTTTTCACTAGTTTAGTGAACATATCAATTTATAAATATTATTTAATATAAATATTTATTCATGATTTTAGAGAATATAATATGGATTTTCTTCTATAATGAATAATATTTATTTTAATAAATATTTGTTTATTCCGAGTTTGATAAATACATGGGGGAAATAATGAATGGAGTTAAAGGCCTGATGTAAATGATATAGTTGATTTAATATAATTTAAATAAATATTAAATTATTTTTTCAGAAAATGATATGTAATTATGATCATGTTTAAAGAAATATTATTATTATTATTATTAACAATATACATGGGAAATATCATAGAAAATATATTCTATACATGAACATAACATAATTATCAAATAATTAACAATGAGTATATATTCTAATTAATATCATTTTATATAATTAGATTTTTTTCATAATGAAAATACTCAATAATTATCTTTATCCCTATAGAAAAAATCATCCTCCCACCCTCTTAATGACATTAAGATAATAAATAACCATTTATTTTGATCAATGATGTATGATGATAAACACGTGTGTCCATTGTGAAAACACTAAAATATTCAAGAATTTTTTTTGGAGATTTTTAGAGTATGTGTGAATATAAGTAGGAGAATGTTCTATAGGATTATCCACTATAATGAAGACATAAAAAGGTCAGTATCAATATATTTTATAGAATAATTATTACATTCATGTTAATTCTTAATTTAAGTTAATTATAAATTAAATGTGGAAGGTCCTTTGTAAATTATTCTAGGTTTGTACCCATTAAGTATTTAAAATTTAATAGTGTAAACCAATGAAAACTCATTGTTAGGAACCCACCTGAAACTTCTACTAGTCCCCGGAACCCACATTAGGTGCTAACCAAGACACATAAGAAAAAAAACCATCTTTCTACAAAATTGGTAGAACATTTAAGATTAAACACATTAAAAATATTCAAATAGAAGTCTCATGTAAATATAATTCCAAACACAAGGGATATATTATAACCATATGTCATGAATCGTCACCTGAGGCCCATGTCATGACTACCCAAAGCCCACCTCCAGATTGCCAAGGGCTGGCGACTAGCGCTGAAGGTGTCAACCAGCAATTGGGAGGCATTTTCCTAAGTACCTGTATGCACACACATTCCAAACCAAGTCCCACACACTAAAAAAGTAAGAAGTATCACTAAAATAAAGATGAGTAAAAGTAAAATTAATAGAGATGGGATACAATAAAAACCCAACAAATGAACTAAAAATAGATAACTGAAAAAAGAAATCTTGGATGGTCATCTATAGAAAACCCCACCTGATAGTGAGACTAGTTAACTACTAGACGATGATGTATAATGTCCGGTACACCCAATCCTACTAGGCCCAACCTAGTCCCATGTCGCAAAGTCCACCTTCGTAGAATCTATCTGTCCCATCTCACTGATCACCTTTAGGTCCTAGTCTACCGAAGTCTCTCTCAAAACGTTGATCGTCAGCACCAGACACAACATATATGGTCAAATCCTATGTAGGGGTGAGTGAAAAAATACTCAGTAGGGAACCAAAAAAAATGTAAAGACCACACAACCATCCTCAAAGTAAATAAAAAATCCTATGAAATCTTACACAATGTATACATTTAGGGTAGTGATAGTAGATAATGAGTCATATCATCAAACACCTCACCTACTAGAGAACTCCTCCTCTATCTAATATAGTGGCCCTACCAATTCACACAAAAGTGCTTTCCACTAACCTTCGACTACTTAGGTACACCTCCTCATCATGTACCATGGCCCTTCAAAGTTACATAGAAGTGCTTCCCACGAATCTTGGTCAACTGAGGTACTCCTCAACGCAAACTGTGGGCCAGAAAAGTCACATAGAAGTGCTTCCTACTAATCTGAGCCAACTGAGGTACTCCTCCTCGTTGTGTACCATGGTCCAGAAAAGTCACACAGAATTGTTTCCCATTGTGGGCATGTAAACTCACACAGAAGTGCTTCCCACTAGGCTATAGTCAGGTCACATAGAGTTGAAAGTAAGTAGTCTTCAGGTCTCAGCAAACCACAGGGTTCCATATGTAGCGTGTTTGGGAGAACCACACCACAAGCCATTAGATGCATCTTGGAATCCATGAAATCATCCTTAGGGAAAGAAAAAAGTTCCACCTTATCAATAGGGTCCCAACACCTCAAAGTTCTAGTCTATCAGACGCTCGGTTTGTAAGATACATGCGCCTTAGTAAATAGGTGTTGGTCGCATCGGGGCCCTGTTTGACCAGGTTAGACCGAACCGACCAACCTGGCTCGGGGGTCCCACATACCCCATTTTAATTTTACTAGCTCATCCTAACCTGGTTCGGGTCTGGGTTAGTCTGGTTTAGCTTGGCCAGTGGGCCAGGCCCAATGGGCCTCGCTGGACCCCACCCAATTTGGCTGAGGGTCCAGCCCGTCGGGCCACCTAACAACTGGGTTTAGTCTAGCCCAGCTTGAAGGGTGTGGTTCTGGCCCTCTGTCATGGTTCCAGCCCGCTAGGTGCAGTTTCGGCCCTCCGGATAATGGACCGGCCTGCCGGTGTGGGTCTGGCCCGTCGGCAATGGTTCCTGCCCGATGGTTCGGTGCACGTCCCGCCAGACCGTCCTGCACGGGGCAGGCCAGTGGTGTGTCGCCTGGCTGAAATGTTCTCGGCTGCCACGTCTAGCCTCCACTGGCACCATGGTAGTGTGAGGCCCTCCTACCACAATCGAGCAACTACGTCTCACCGAAACACCCTGGTAGCCTAAATGTGGGTCGTCCCTCTAGGTAACGCCACGTGGGTGATGTGTCTCCCTATTTTCTCTATGGTCCTTGCACCACATCATTATGGAACCACAGTGGGCCAATGAGTGTGCCTCTAACTCCGCCCACGGACGCCGCCGCAAGACACCGCCGCCTTAGCCGATGGATGTGCAGTGGATCACCGGACACACTCTAGTGGTCCATTCTTTATGCTACATGCGTCTACCCTCTTCGGGGAACGTCTTCTTTACCACACATGTCCCGGAATCATCATTCCCCCACATTGAGGGTGCAGCCACAATGAATGTACACGTCGTAGGTGCTCAGTCCTTGTCCATTTCAACCCATGCCCTCCGTGTTAGAGGTTTATAATCATGGGGAGGCTCAGAGATTGTGGATCAATCAATCTAGAGATAAACTAATCTCTGATAATAACAACCAAAAGAAAAGTCACCCTCCCTTGTAAATGAACAATTCTTGGATCAACTTTTTCATGGGTTGATTCTCATTTTTCATTTCTAGAAAAAGTAATAGGGAATAATTTTAAATAAAATAACCCCTACATCTTTGATGTTCATTATCATAACATTATTTCCTCAAGGTTTCAGGACATGGACGCCATTCGTCACTTCCGACTTCATTCTTCAAGGTGCGTCAATGATTTTTTAGGTTATTAGGCATTTTTTATTCTTCATTGGAGAGAAATTTCATCGAATTTTATTCAGATAATCCTCATAGTTTAATTCCTCATTCCACCAATTCATCAACCAATGTAAAAGTAAAACATGTCACATCATTTCTATTATGCTGTGACGTCACGTCGTTAAGTTGTTTCATTTATGAAACAATGTCTTTGTTTTACCTCATTAAAGCATCATTACACTGTGAGACAATGATCCATTAATGAGCCTCATTAATTAGTATCATCATCATCCACTTCTCAATGGATTAGAAAATAAAATAAAATAACTTTTTAAAATTTGTTTTATTGTTTTTTGAAAATTATGAAAAATTACATATCTATTCGGCCCTTGTCTACTGAAGTTATGTCCTTTCTAGGTGAATCCCATCATTATAAATTCAACGGAGCCCTCTGATTTTTGATCCGAGTACTGGTTCAAAAGTTATAAAAACCCACTTGTATGTTTACTTTAGCGTACTTAAAAAAAGCTCAAACTTTAGTTCCAGGCTCACCGGGACTCAAAATCACATTCTGTAAAAGAATGTAGTCTTTGAATAATTCCATATAATTTAAAAGAATCATTGAATTTCTGAGATATTACATTCTACCCACATTAAGGCTTCACATCCCTAAAATTAAAAACCAAAACTAATCAAACAGATTGACGTACAGAGCATGAATCTAAGCCTCCTTCACCCATGTTCTCTCATGGAGATTCTCATGCTACCATCAGACTTGCACTAGTAGAATAAACCGCCAACATAGGACCCACTCCTATTGATCCTCTATCTCCCCTGGGAACTTTGTAGAGTTATCCCCATCATCAATATCCAGCTCACCCCAGTCAATGATGTGCTATGGATCATGAACGAACCTCCCCAGTTGTGACATGTGGAAAACATCATGCACTTGGTGCATATGTGGGGGAAGAGATATGTGGTATGCCACCTCTCCAACTCTGCTTAGGATGTGAAAAGGTCTGATGAACATCAGAGGTATCTTTCTACCCTTTTGAAATCTTCTTAATCATCATCGGGGTTAGACCCAAAGGAATAGATGATCTCCCTCCTCAAACTCCAAGGTTCTCTGTCTTCTATTAGCATAAAACCTATGCCTCCTCTGTGTGATCGTCATCTGCTCCTGGATAATCTTCAACTTCTCAGTGGTAGGCCATACCGACTTCATACCCATGAGTACTGACTCTCCTAGATCTATCTAGTATAGGGGTGATCTGCAAGGTCGCCCGTACAGGGCCTCAAACGGTTCCATGACAATGGTGGAGTGATAGTTGTTGTTGTACGAAAACTTCATTAGTGGAAGGTGGTCCTCCCAACTGTGACCAAAATCCAGGATGAAAGAATGTAGCATTCCCGCCATGGTCTGTATGGTCTTCACTGTCTGACTATCCATCTGAGGATGAAAATATGTTCTCAAGTGCAGCTGTGTCCCAAATGCCTCATACAATCCCCTCCATAGCCGGGATGTAAAGAGAGCATCATGATTTGAGACAATCATCGAAGGAATTATGTGAATATGAATTATCTCTTGGACGTAGAGGCATCCCAAGCCCTCAACCAGTCCCTACTCCAAGATGGTTCAGAACTGAGATGACTTATTGATTCGGTCAACGATCACCCAAATAGAGTTGTGGCCTCTAGATGTATGTGCTAACCACATCACAAATTCAATCAAAATACCATCCCATTTCCAGTTTGGTACCTCAAGTGGTTGGCCCAAGATTACTGGAACATGATGCTCGCTCTTCACTTGTATGACAGTGAGGCATCATGAAATGAACTCATCCACTACATTATTTATCTCTAGCCACCAGTAAAAATGTCGGATGTCCTGGTACATCTTCTACACTCCAGGATGTAATACAAAAGGGGATGTATGAAACTCCATAAACACCTCCTCCTATAATGTCACTGGATCTATGGTGCACCCTATGAAAAGGATTATGTGATCCCCACCTATTAAAATCACATCAGTAGACCATCCTGATAATAACTGAGCAAGTCAAGCCTCAAAGGGAACATACACCAGTTGTGGCTCCCTGAATCACTGTAATAGTGGGGAGTAATAGACATTGAAAGAAGGTAAGTAGCTCCACCATCATCTATGAAGGATATCTACATCGTAGCTATCTGATATGTCACCTCACTCAACAGTTGCAGATTGGTCCTCCTACTGAGTGTGTCTACCACCACGTTCCCCTTCCCAAGAGTATAGATTTTCTCAACGTCATAGTCCTAGAGGAACTATATCCATCACCAATGTCTTAGGTTTAGGTCCTTCTGGGAGAATATATACCTAATACTCTTGTGGTTATAGTAAAATGTAAACCATCCACCCATAAAGTAGTTCCACCACATCATCAATTCAACAATCACTACTTCTAACTTCCGGTCATGGGTCAAGTAGTTTTTCTCATGTTTCATCAATTTTTGTGATCCATAGGTGATTTTTACTCATTCCTACATCAAGAAACAACCCAGTTTGTTCCATGATGCGATGTAGTAAACTACATAAACAATGTCCTCCTCTGGTAGTCTCAAGATGGAGGCACTAGTTAGTCTCTTCCTCAACTCCTAGAAACTCTGCTGACAATTCTCCATTCACACGAAGGGTTGTCCCTTCCGTTTCAAAAATGATAAGGGTGTTTCTACTCTGGATAAGTTGGGAAGGAACATCCGATAGTAATCATCCAAACCCAAAAGCCTCTAAACCTTAGTCACGCGCCTGGGAGACTCCCAAGCAAGAACCCCCTCTATCTTCACTGAATCTACATCAACTCCAATCTCTTAGATGACGTGTCCTAGAAAGTGAACTTTATGAATCAAAAAATGACACTTTTAGAGCTTACTATAAATCTAGTACTCTTAGAGTGTATCTAGGACTATTATTTAGTGTGTAGCGTGCTACTCCTCTGACTCCAATTACCCCAAGATTGCATCAATGAAGACACAACTAACTGGTCAAGGGAATCATGGAAGATCCTATTCATGAGTCCCATGAACACTGCTAGGGCATTGATGACATTGAAAGGAATCACCAAGAACTCATAGTGGTCATACCGGGACCTGAAGGTTGTCTTCTGTACATCATCATCCCATACCTGAAGCTGTTGATAGCCTGATCTAATGTCAATCTTTGAGAAACACTTCGGCCCCTTCAGTTGGTCAAAGAGATCATCGATTCTTAGCAGGGGATACTTTTTCTTCATGGTCACTAGCTTCAAGAGATGAAAGTCCACACACAACCTCAAACACTCATTTTTCTTCTATGAAAAAGGCACTGGGGCTACCCACGGTGAAATTATCGGTCTTACAAACCCCTTATCATGCAAGTCCTCTAGATATAACCTCATCTTGCAATGCTCTACAGGAGCCATTCTATATACCGGTAGGAATATCGATGGCGTCTATGGGTATAGATCGATGAAAAATTCTACCATCCTATGAAGAGGTATTCCTGGAACATCTTCACGAAAAACATCTTCTTACTCATCCACCACTATTGAAAATCTTAGACTCCACTCATCCACTACATCGAGGGTGAGGCTAGTTAACAGTTGAATGATCAGTTGTACCCTCCTTCGAGAAAATATGTCATGTGATGTAAGGATTTCCTTCTCATCGATGAAGGAAAACCTGGTCCCATATCCATGAACAAGCCAAATTGTATGCCTAAAATACTCAATCTGATCATGAATTGTGGGTTAACCAGTCCATACCAAGGATGATGTCATAAAGCCTTGAAGCTGCTACTAGGAGATCCTAGCCGAATCTCTCGCATCCTAGAGTAATCTTACACTATCTTCACTAGTTTGTAATCATCGAATACCCTCTTGTAGGAGTTTTTAGCCTTAATGATTGAGCCAATGACTCCACCAGAATCTTTGAGCTCCGAACGAGAGTTTTGGAAAGGAAGGATGGACTACCACCTATGTCTATAAGAACTGCAGCAAGGGTGGAGAAGACATGGATCGTACCTCAGATCATCTCAAGGGCATCGTGGTCATAAAACTCTACTGCCTAAATCTGAATTCACCCCTATTCTCCTACTCCCTGAGGTTAGAGTGGACCACCTGGGGGTGGTGGCGATAACACCTCAAACCGCCGCCCACTACCTGCTGCTCGCCCTACTCATATGCCACATCTGCGACCCTATAGACCTCCCAGCTCGAACCGCTACCTCTTCCTCGGTGGCCCCTCAACTGTCTGTTGGTCCACTATATAGCGGGTCAAGCAGTCATGTGCCTTGTTTCCATTCCCACCACATGATATGAAAAAAATCTATTCTCAGCTAACTCCCTATGGTGTGGGAGCCCCGCACTGCCAACCCTAACTCCTGGGGTCTTCCTCTAAAAAACCTAGCCTGCTTGGGACCTCGCTTCTGTTTTTTTGTTTCTTGTCGAAGACTCTGACTCCAATGGTCTACTAGTCTCTCTAGCGATGGGTTCCTTATCTGACAAGAATTTGTCTACCAAAAAGGCTCGCTCTACTACTCTAGTCTGATTAGGGATGTTGTGAGACAACATAGACGCCTTGATCTCCCACCTAATTCCATGCTCAAAGGATCGAGCCCTGAAGAAATAGTCTCATACAATATATGTCAATTAGCGAGATATATTGTTGAGCCTCACTGAGTACTCGGGCACTGTCATGTTTCCCAGCTATAGGTGAAGCATCTTCTGAATGCGCACAGAGCGCATAATCATGGGCAAAAACTACTCCTGGAAAATCTGCTCGAAGTCTGCCTAGGTGAGGGTGGCTTCATCATGAATCTGGGTGGTCAAGCTCGACCATCACCCTATTGAGCCTGGAAGAAGGCTCGTTGCTAAGATCGCCATCTGGTTAGTCGGTGACCTCACTAAGCGGTAGACCTGCATCACTGCCTCCACCTAGTCCTCAGTGACATTTGTATATGTCTCTCCCCAGAACCTATGAGGTCTTTGTCTCTGAAACTCATTTGGGGCACTGATTCTAAAAACATCCTCTGTGAAAACCGCTGTTAGTAGATTTTGACCATCGGGTGGTGGTAGCATTGGTGCACCACCCGGAGGCCATATCTAGAACTAGTCCCTGGACAGACACCTCATCGCTAGAAAATATGTCTTCCTGACCTTGTATCGGGATCCCGGCTGGCCATCCACATGGAGGAATATTGAGATAGATTAATATGTACAATAGTTAGAAGGTTATACCAAGTGATATGAATTTTATTCAAAATAACTTAAGGAGACACATATGAAACTAGTGTTTCCATGAATAGATCTGAAATGTGGAATTCAAGGTCTTGGTTTATAGATATGTCGGTCGTCGCATCAATACTGGACTCCCCAAATCGGGAAGTCTGACATGAAACACTTATCATTGTTCCCCAAAACAAAAAATCAGACTCTTGGTCTATGTGGTAGGACCCACTTCCCTCTGATGAAAATTTTTCCTGACATGTCCCTTGGAGACTATGTCGTGACTACCCCAAGCCCGCATCTCGATGGCCAAGGGAAGTAGACTACCGCCGAAGGCATAAACTTGCAAGTGGGAGGAATTTTCCTAAGTAAATGTACGCACACACATGCCCAAAAAGGTCCTACACACTAAAAATAAAACAAGTATCACTAAAACAATGATTATTACAAGAAAAAATAACACATGTGGGACAGAATACAAACCCAACAAAATAATTGAAAATAGTAAAGTACAAAAATGAAACTCTGATGGCCTTCTGCGGAAAACCCCACCTAATCGTGAGAGTATTGTAGCTACTAGAGGATGAAGTAGAATTTCATGCCAACACGATATTATTGGGCCCTATCTTGTCCTAGGCCACAAATTCTACCATCGTAGAGCTTGTTGGTCCCATCTCCCTGATCACCTTCGGGTCCTGGTCCACCAAAGTCTCTATCGAAACATCGATCCTTCACACTAGAAACAACACGTGCGGGCGAAGCCCGTACAGGGTTGTGTAACATAATACTCAATAGGGTCCCCAAAACAAATATTAAATACTACACATCTACCCTAAAAATAAATCATGAACCACAAGATAGTTCACTACAAGCATACATTTAGGGTAGTGATGGAAGAATCATTAGTCACATCATCAAACACCTCGGCTGTTGAAGAACTCCTACTCTATGAAGTACAGTGGGTTTTCCAAGTCAAATAGATGTGTTTCCCACTAACCATGGACTACTTAGGTACAACTACTCATCACATACCATGGGCCTTCAACATTATAGAGAAGTAATTCCCACTAATCTTGGCCAACAGTGGTACTCCTCCTCCTCACGTATCGTGGGCCTATAAAGTCACACCGAAATGATTCCAACTAATCATGGCCAACTGAGGCACTCCTCATCGTGTTCCATGGGCATGTAAAGTCACATATAAGTTCTTCCCACCTTGTTTTTAAAAATTCACACATAAGTGTTTCCAACTATTCCATATTCAAGTCATACAGAGTAGAATGTTATTAGTCTTTAGGTCTCAGCTCTCTGTAGGATTTCTCACATAGTGTACCTGGGAGAACCACTCCTCAAGCCATTAATATCATCTCAAAATAAATGAAATCCTCATTAGGGAATTATAAAATATTATAATCATTAAGAAGGTCCCAAGGTGAAAAACTTCTCATCAATCGAACGCTTGGTTTTCAAGACACGACTGTTTAAGTCAATAGGGGTTGGTTGCGTGTCGGCCCGGTCCGACCTGGTCAGACCGACTTGGCCAACCTGGCCCGAGGGTCCAATATACCACGATTTAATTCAATTGAATTTTCTTGATCTGTTTCAGGTTTGGGTCAGTCGGGTCGGGCCTGGCCAGTGGGCCTGGTCCAATGGGCCTCGCTGGACCCAGCCCGGTTTGGCCGAGGGTCCAGTTGGTCGGGTCACCCGGCAAACAGAACTAGTCCAGACCGACCCGAAAGGTGGAGGTCTAGCCTGTCATCACGGGTTTAACCCACCAGCTCTAGTTTGTCTTGCTGGCTCGTGGGTCCGTCCCTCTATCCCGATGGTCGGCCCATGCGGTGTGTTCCAGTGGTGCGCCCCTAGCCAGGATGCGGTTGGTTTCCACGTCCATCCTCTGCTAGCCATGCGGACGTGTGGGTCCCTCATGCTGCAGTCGAGTAAACACGTCTCTCGATGCCACCCAGATATCCCAAACATGGGCCATCACTCCACATAGTCCCAGGTGAGCTTTGTGTCTCCCTAATGCAACTACGGCCAGTTGGTCGCGACCTCCTCCTACTGCGGAGCACTGATGAGTGTGTCGCCACCTCCGCCTGCGACCGCCACCTCCACCATGGGACACTTCTATCATGGGCCCTTACTGCCTCTGGCAGCACCTTCATGCTGTCAAATGTTCGACAAACTTTTGTACAGACTCTGGTGTTCTTTTCATTGAACTACAAGCTCCTGTGTTGTCTGGGGAACATCCTCTTCATTGCAAAGGTCCTAGAATCATCTTGCTGCCAATTTGAAGCTGTGTCCACAAAGAACACACATGGAGGAGGTGTTGGGGCCTTGTTCTTATCATCCTGTTCACTCTGCCTTAGAGTTTTGTAATCATGGGGATGCTCAGGTATTGTGGCTCAATCAAACTAGAGAAAAACTAATCCTGGAAAATAACTCCCAAAAGAAAAGCCACCCTCCCACATAAAAACACAATTTGTGGATCAACATATTTTTGTGTTGATCTGCATTTTTTGTTTATTGAAAAAGTAATGGAGAATAACATAAAAATCCAATAAACCATACCTATTTTACGTTTGTTTCCACAACATTACATCATTGAGGGATCAAGACGTCGACATAGTTTGTCGCTTCCGACTCTGTTCTTCGAGTTGTGTCAAAGATGTTTGACGTTCATCTGTGTTTGTCATTATTTGTTGGAGAGGAAGTTCATCAGAGTATAGTGAGAGAATACATGAATTTTAATTCCTTTTTCAACTAATGTTTCAACCAATATAAAAGTAAAACATGTTGCAACGTTTCTATTACATTGCGAGGTCACGTCGTCACACTGTTTCATTTATGAAACAACATCACCCTTATGCATCATTAATGCATCGTTACACTATGAGTTAATGAGGCAGTATTGAGAATCATCAATGTGAATCAACGCTACACTACAGCATTGTCATCCTCTACTTAACAAATGAGAAAATAAAATAATACAACTTTTTTATGTTTTTTTTAAAGTCTAAAAATTAACTTTTTCATTCGGCCTTTGATGGAAGAAGTTATGACCTTTATAGGTGAATACAAACATTCAAAATTCAATGGTTCCTTATATTTTTGATATGAGGGTCGGTTCAAATGTTTGAAAACCCACCCACACGTTTACTTAATCATACTTAAAAAAGTTCAAAATTCTCTCCCGGGTTCATCGGGCCTCATAATCACGTGTCATCAAAAAGTGTGGTCTCAGAATAATTTCATATGATTTAAAAACAAATTTACATGGAATTTCATAGACATTTCAATATAATTCTAACTAAAGTATTGGAAATAACCAATGGCTCACATGTCAATATTTCCAGTCATATCCTAACCCAATACCCCCAATAAATGAAAACATTATTTAAAACTCAAAACAAAATAATTGTAAAGACCTGAACTATTATGAATAAAATTACACTTTTGGATTTAATTAAATGTATTTTGGTTATAGAAAACATATCCACTTATTTTTTTATCCAATGGGGTTTGAAGTGACCATTAAGTATCTTTACCATTAAAAATATATATGTTGAATAGTGATCACTTGACTAGTATAAATATAGTGTTTTAATAAGTCCTTTGGGCATAGAAAAAGGACGTGAAAGCATCATCTGGTAGGCTCTTACCCTATGATTTCCATTTATAAAAGCTACCATGGGAGATATAATTTCTATTCTTTTCCGTAGACTGAGCCCATACTGATATCCACCAACTCATAAATTATTGGAACCGTTTACATGAGAATTTTAAACTCGTCAAGATCCCCATCAAGACCATGTTCACTGAACAACCCCATAAAAACTCTACCATCGCAGACCTTTCTCTTAGAGAATATTTTGGTGTATTAAATTAATATGTATCAAGAACCTTGATATAAGAATATGTACATTATTCATTATATAATTATGAATATATGTTCAACTAACTATTTTTACATTGTAAATAATTTTTAAAGCACAAATTGTATTTTTTATTAATATTAAAATGCAATTAATGAATTTATTAATTAATAGATCATCAAATTAAATAATATTTTTTATAACATTATTATTAAGTTATATTTTTTAAATATAAATGATCACATAATTTTAATTAAGTCAGACGTAATTTTTATTAGGGTTTGAAAACTATTATCGTCAAAAACCAGTCATTTTTAATAAATGTCAAATTTTATTTTAAAATAAAAAATATACTTATTTAAAAAATTATTTAAATTAAGAGAATATTTTTTTGATTCATTATTTTCATATTAACTAATGGTGAATTGTTCATAACTTTCTAAGAAAGTCAACTTTTTAGGTAAATTTTAAATACCGTATAAATATATGGTGTGTTTTATGATATCATAATCGCTCAATAGTGATGTAATATATATAATAAATTGTATAATAGGAGAAATATATGTTTTTACATTAAAATAATATAATTTTCTATTTATTTTATATATTTTATAAATCCTTAATTAATCCTCCAAGACTTATAATATATTTTAAGATTTTAAAATCATTTCCTTGAGTGTATAACTCCCCTCATAATATGGAAGGGAAATATTTTATTATATTGGGCCCTTGTACTTATATAATAAATTAAACCAATACCATTTTGCATAAAACATGGTCTAAAACAATGTAATGGCTTATGGTTTTGAATATTTTATTATGTAGTGTCCGAAACCAAAATCATAAAGAAATCCCCATCATTTCCTATATAATCCTACCCAATATCATATTTCTCTTTACTAAAACACTTTTGATCATGAACAAGATTTAAACCATACTCCCTAGAGTCCTACCAAGGTTCCCCAATCTCTGAAAAATCCCATCCCAAGCCTTTTGAGCCACATATTCAAGTATGGGATTCCACCCTTCCTCTGTTTCATTTAATTCAAGAACCTTTTTAGAAATTAGTCTTTATAATTTCCATTATTTATGTTGAAATTAAATTATTATAATTATTTTACTATTTAATTATTGTAATTTAAATGAGATAACATTTATAATATCCCATTTTAAACCCCAAACTATGTCTTCTCTATGCCGAAATTCTGTAATAGAACATTATCTTCAACTCCCCTCTTTTATCAAGAACTACTTTTAATGTTATGCCTTTGAATTTCTATTTCATTATTTTGTGATAGGTTATTCGATATCTCCCTTACTATAAATTTTATTTATAAATTATGAGATCCCCTATCACCCTCATTTATATCTCGTATGATCCTTTATGAACACTCATTACCATGCCGAAATTTTATAAGGCTTTTTTTCTTTCTTCTCTTTATTCAAATTTCTTTATTAAGTTATTCCTTCTATTTAAAATTACTTAGGTTGGGGAATGTATTTCCATGTCCCTATTACTATAAATTTAATTTATAATTTATTATAGGCTCATTTCTCTCTCATTAAATGATTTTATGAATTTCTATATGAAACCATTATGCTTCCATAATTGGACAGCAATTTTCCATGCTAGAATAATTGTACAGTGAATACCATACCAATTTTTCTGTCAAGGTTATTAAACTATATGTACATATAATTTTATATTATATACATTGATGAATTGATTATACATTCCTTGATTGTGGAATAAATTATTATTTCTAATAAATCCATGTTATATGATCTATATGTCACACTTAATCATGAGAATGAAATGATTATGAAGGGTACACCATAATAGCGCTCCCACGCATCGGTTAATGTTTAGTATCATGATTTTTCAAGTTGAGATAGTGGTGTACCTAATTCCTTTAGGGGAATTTTTTCCATAACAATTTCATAGAAGTTTTATCCTTTACTAATGTTTATGACGTAGGGTTTTAGGTTGTTTCTACATCTCTATGTTATGATTGTCATGTTATATCATGCCTTACTAATCATATTCCTTTTATGATCCATTGATATGCCTATTGTCTAACAATTATTTTATTCCTCATATTGTGCCCTTTTTATTTTCTTATTACGAATTATATCTCACCCATATCTTATATATGTTCTCAGGTTATCTTATGCAGTGTTAAGTACGAAGTGACATTTTGGTCATGTTAAAGATGTTACTTTTCATGTTTTAATTTTTTATTTAGTGTACCTAATTTTCCAAGGATACTAGAAACCTCAATATTATGAGTTTTATTAAGTGTAATTTTATGTAATAAATCATGTATTAATGTGTAATAAAGAGTAGGGTCATTATAGTTTCTATCAAATGATAGGTTTTGTTATCTTTTAGATTATGATTTGAAAAATCTAATGAAATCCTTAGGATTAGGGAACTTTAGTGAATGCCTTAGGTATATTACTAAGTATATGAAAAAAATACCTAAATTTTTGTAAGTATAGAGTAATTGGGTTATCAAAAAATACATCAATTTCTAGATACTAACAGTGTACATGGTTCTGGCATTGATGTACATAGGGTTAATAACTCTAAAAAGATGTTCCAGGCCTGAATTAGGGTAATTTGGTACAAGAAAACAGGCCTTACATCCTAGATGGTTTGACACTCCTATGGGATATTCTTTGGTAAATTCATTATCTCAATAAAAATCATTATTAAGGTAATAAAAATGAACATAATATTATATGTTAGGAAATAGATCGTGGATAACATAGATTGAATCCAAAAAACTCATAAGTTAATGAGATTAATGTAATTTATAATTTATCCCTTTATTGTCATTGTACTCCCCTTTATGTGATTAATGGATTAAATGTACTCATACCTATGTCTACATCGGATAAAGTTGAACCAAGTCAAAAAGTGAAATTTCAGTTATCATCCATAGCTCTATGAATTCCTTTGTATCATTATGGTTTATTATAACTACCTAAACACCACCCCAATGCATGAAAGTAGATATGTTAGTGATAATGAAAAATGGGGAAATTGTTTCTTCTCTAGTATATATCTCCTCCCCTATCAGCATTTATGGGATGAACTTCTCAAAAAACCTTTTCTTACCTCTTTTGATAGAATTTTATACAATTCTAAGAATGGATTTCCTTTCCCTATATAGATTCAACATTGATTTTCTTGAGAGTTAAATAACTCTCAATATGGATACTTGACTCCCAATTCTATAAAAGTGCAAGGAGGATGATGAATCTTCTTAATCACCATCATCTCAAGCATGTATATTATTGCCTTACAAGCAAGGGAATCTAGATAAAATGATTGATTCTAAGGAAAAAAGCATGCTCGAAGGCATTCCTATTGTGATGGAATATATTGATATGTTTCTTAATGAATATCCCAGTCTTACCCCTAGCCAAGATGATTAATTTGGATTTAATCTTATACCTGAGGCATTGAAAATATCCAAGACTCTGTATAGGATGACTATTGTGGAAATTGAGAAACTAAAGAAACAACTATAAGAGATACTGAATAAAGGATTCATACACCCAAGTGCTTTATCATGGGCTGATCTGGTCTTCTTCATCAAGAATATTAATGGGTCAATCCACCTTTTCATTGATTTTCATGAGCTGAACTAGATCATGATAAATAACCAGTATCTTTAACCATGAGTTGATTACTTGTTTGATTAGCTAAATTGAGAATAATACTTCACCAAGGTGGATCTGCAGTCGAGATATTACAAAGTTAGGGTAAAAAAGGAGTATTTTCCCAAGACATTGTTTAGTATGAGGTTCGAGCAATATGATTCCATAGTGATTCCATCTATACTCACTAATGCTCTAACAATCATAATGGAATTTATGAATAGATTCTTATGATATTATCTCAAAAAAAATCATTTATGTATTTATAGATGACATTATAACATATTCAAAAACCATGGAGGACCAGGAGGAGCATCTTTGCACTGTTCTAAAGACCATGAAAATAATAAATCTCTTTGTAAAGTATAGAAAGTGTGAGTTTTGGTTAAAGGAAGTATTGTTATTTGGAAATATCATCCCATTAAATAGGATATCTTTTGATCCTTCTATGAAAAAAGAAATTAAAGGATGGATAATGCCATCATTAATGATGGATATCCATAGTTTTCTTGGGTTAACTAGATATTATCACAAATTTGTGAGATATGTTTCAAAATTTTCAAACCCTCTTACCAAGATAACATGGAAGGGTATCAAATTTTCATGGAATGATGAGTGTGAAGAAAGATTCTTGGAGATGAAAATGAGGCTTATCGCAATCCCAATACTCACACTACCCAGAAGTGGGAATTTTTTTGTAATTTTTATCAATGCTTCCAAGATTGGATTGGTTAGTGTTTTGATGAAAAATGATGAATTCATAGATTATGCTTCAAGGTAGTTGATAATTCATGATCAAAACTATCCCACACATGATCTATAGTTGGAAATGGTGATCTTCACATTGAAAATTTAGAAACATTATATCTTTGGGAAGAAGGGTGAAATATATACGAACCCAGAAAGTCATAAATATATATTTACATAGAAAGATCTGAATATGATCCAATGAAGATTGTTTGAGATCACAAGAGATTATGACTTCTAAATCCTATACCAACCTGGGAAAGCAAACAATTTTATAGATTCTCTATGTAGAAAGGATCCTGAAATTCTATCACCAATGAGAATTAATAAGGATTTGATCATCTTATATTTGAGGAGGACATACATTGTATTCATGAAATAAGGAAAAATATAAATCCTTTCAAAAATTATTCTCAACCTTATCTTATTTTAATGCTAAAAGGTTTCTCAAAAAGATGATTTGAGAATTTAATAAAAATCGGAAACTATACGAAAATGGAAATCAATGGATTTTAATTTTAATGAAGATGGAATTGTGATATTTTGGTCAAGACTATGTGTTCCATCAAATCATGTGTTAATTATGGGTCTATTGGATGATCTACATTGTTAGACATTCTATATTCACCTTGGAAACACAATGATGTATCGAGATCTCCCAGATCACTATTGGTGGGATAACATGACGAATGATATCATTGATTATACATCGATGTCTCTGGTATGTTTTCAAGTGAAGGATGAAGTAAAAAACTTAAAGGGATGATGCAACCATTACCCATACCAACATGGATATGGGAAAACATCACCATGGACTTTGTCGTTGGACTTCCAAAGGCATCCAATGGAAACAATGGTATCTGAGTTTTTGTGGATCATCATACAATTATTGCACACTTTATTGATATTTAAGAGTATTTTTCAATGGATAAAATGGCATGGATATACATTATGGAAGGGTAAGGTGGCATATAGGACTGCTATAAATTGTTACCGACCGGGATCCAACATTCACCTATATGTTTTGGAATAGTATCTAAACATTCTCTAAAAACTGAGCTAAACATAAGTATGGATTATCACCCTCAAAATAATTTCCAATCTGAGTATACTATAAAATACCTTGAGGGAATTTTGATAGCATGCTCAATTGACTTAAAAGGAGGACAGAACAATCATTTTCCTCTAGTCGAGTTCTCTTAAAATAACAGTTTCCACTCGAGCATCCAAATGGCTCCATATGAATCCCCTTATAGGAAGAGTTGTCTAACCCTAAAATTATGGGTTGAATTTGGGGAAAAAATTTAGAGGTCCTAATATGGTTAAAGAAATGGTGGAGAAGGTTAAAACCATTCAGTCACACATCATGGCTACATAGAGTCAACAAAAGAGTTACACAAGCCCTAATTGATGTGACCTATAGATTAATATTAGGGAAATTTTATTCCCTAAAATATCTTTATATAATAAATTAATGAGATTTCAGAAGAAGGGAAATATTATTCCAAGGTACATAGGCCCTTTTGAGATCCTCAATCGCATCAGAGTAGTGGCTTATCAACTAGCACTCCCACCGAACCTGTCTCAAGTACATGATGTATTCCATGTATCCATATTAACAAATTACATACCAGAAAACTCAAATATACTAAATCCATTGATGGTAACATTGGATAATGATCAATAATATGAGAAGTATCCAGTGAATATCCTAGATTATAGATAATTTTTTTAAGAAAGAAGACAATTACCCTTGTCAAAGTATTATAGAGAAACCAAAATTTTGAAGAAGAAACATGTGAACCTAAGGAGTTGAGGAAGCTGAGTAACCATCATCTATTTTATTGTGAGAAAATAAAATTTCAAGGGAGAAATTTCTAAATGGGGGTTGATTGTATCGAACCACACTATTTTGAATAAAATTCCCCTTTTGATTTAATTAAATGTATTGTGGTTATAGAAAACACATTCACATATTTTGTTTTATACAATTAGATTTAAAGTGACTATTAAGTATCTTTACTATTGATAATATACATGTTAATTTGTGAACATAGGTCTCGTATAAATATAGGGTTTTAAAAAATATTTTTAGAATAGACAAAGGATGTGATTTCCTCAACCTGTAGGGTCATACGCCATGAATCCCATTTATCAGAGCAATTGAGGGATATAGCATTTTGTGGATTTTCCCTCTACTAATACCAAGGAAATATTAAACAAGGTAATAATGAGAGAAACTATTTATAGGAGAAGTTCAAGCTCATAAAGATCATGGCCCAAACGATGTTCACTAAAATAGCCCAGGAAAGCCCCACCACCATGCACCAAACTCTTAGAGTGTACTTTGGATTATTAAAGGGATATTTATAAAGACCCTAGAAATAGTATTATGTACATTATTTCTTATATAATAATGAATATAGTTTCATTATATTATTTTTAATTTGTAAATGATTTTAAAGCACAAATTGTATTTTTTATTAATATTCAAATTCAATTAATGAATTTATAAAGAAATCGATTTTTGAAATAAAAATAATTTTAATATATTTTTATTATTAAATAATATTTATCAAATATAAATTATCACATAATTTTTATGAAGTAAAATATAATTTTTATTAGGGTTAAAAAACTGTTATTGTCAAAACATATCATTTTCAATAAAGGTTAGTTTTTATTTTACAAGTGAAAATTCAAATATTTAGAAAATTATTTAGATAAATTTAATATTTTTTAGTGAATGGTGATGTCAAAATTAACTAATAGATAAATTTGAAAATTTTCTTCATATGGTTGAATTGTTCGGTAAGAATTAAATACTATATAAATATACAATGTGTTTTATGACATCACAATGACCCTATAGTAATAATATATACTATAAAGGGTGTAAGAGGAAAAATATATGATTTCCCTTTAATATAATGTAATTTTATGTAACAACCCTAGGTTTTTAAAAAGTTAAATTTAAATGCACGAAAATGTTTAAACTAGATAGTTATTACATGCCTTTAAACCTAATTTTACAGCTTTGATGATTTGAATTTCAAAAAACAGTCTTCTACATTTGTGAATAGTATGTTATTTGAAGTCTAATAGAACCTACTAGTTTTTTTGGTGAAAAGTTACATACCCTAATGAATATTAATATGAATAGTAAAATGACCCTCATGAATAGTAAATAATAATATTATTTTATTTTTTTAAGGTTATAAGAAAATGAGATGTTGATTAATTTTTCAAGGTGTTATAAAAATATGTTATAGATTTAAAATCGTTCTTTTTCAATAAAATATGATTTTATTTAAAAATTAAATTAATAATATTTAGACATTTATTTTTAAAAAAATGAAGATAATTATTTATTTCTACACTTTGATGAATGGCTAGGGTAAAGTTTTGGGATTTTTCTGAAATTCTTGAATTTTTTATGAAAGTATAAATCAATAAATTGTGATAAATGAGAAATAATTATTTTACTGAATCATAGGTGATTCAAGGATTATGTAAGCCCACTTGGTATGAAATCACATGTAATTATTACTATTTAGGGTCACATAGATCAAGACTATTCATAGTATTGAGAAAAAATATTATATTAATGATTGAAATAATGTAAAATCCCTCTTCTCCTCAACTATAAATACCACCCTTATTCCCCTCTTCCTCTCACACCTCTCAATCCTTGATCATTTTCTAAGTTCTTCCGAATTCCCTCCCCAAGGATCTTCCCAACATCCAAGACCTTATTGTCTCCATATAAGGCCAAAACCAAAGCCCTTATGGAGGATCTCATGGAGAAGAGATCAAGAGGTAAGAATCCTCTTCCTTTTTTCATGTGTTTTCCTTCTAATTCCTTACTTTTCATATAATCTCTTTCCCTCCAATTATTCAGGAGGTATAAAATCTCAAAAATATTTTATATTATTTATGTTATCATTTTCTTGTAAAATAATAATCATCTTCCTTTATCTCCTCTCCCTCTTGTTCTAAAACTAAAAACATCATCCACAATGGGCAGAATTACCAAAATCGTGGACAATGTGTTTGAAATTTTCATTACATCCTTCAAAGAAGATCATAAAACCCTTTTATTGGTTGAAATTGAATTTAAATTTTATTTTTTAACCTATTTTATGTTTTTTAATTAACTTCTATTCATGACATTAAGTTATGTAATGAAAAAAATTCATCATTATCGAGGAACAACCAAAATGATCTAAAAAACCATCATTAAGGTTTTATCTAATGATCCATCATCATATATGATAAAAAATGATTTATGGTACCATTATAAATTCTGAAAAAATATTAATACCATTTCATTCTACATTTAGAATTTTATTTCCATATGACAAGAAAATCAAATACAAACCAGCCATGGAAATCATGTAAAGAATGCACCCAAAACAATTGAAGAAACAAAATAATAATAATAAAAGGGTGAATGGTGTTATGAAATGATCATATAAAGTGTTATAAACATGAATAAGTTTGTTAATATATTAATAAAACTCTTTTAACCATTATATATGTAGTATAAATTGGTTTTAAGTAAGACAAACCTAAGGTAAGGGAATTCAGAATCCGATTTCCATTATTTGGGCTACCATTATACTTCATTACTTATGTGGAATTAGAAATTTTTGTGATATTAATTTTTTTTATATTATGTTTAATAATGTGTATTTATAGTTTATATATATATTCATAAAACTCTATTAAGTCTCACTTCAATTATATGATATTTATAAGAGACTTTTCTTTTTAAAAACTCTTTTAAAATTCTCTTTTATGAAATTCAAAAGAAATGTTTTTATGTAATTTCTAAAGTTGTATGATTGTGTTATAGTTTTTTGGAATTGTTTTTGATGAATTATCAGACCAATATATGCCTCCAATGAATTTTGTATGTTTATGTAGGAGGTAGGTCGTATAGTTACTCCAAGTGTAACTGCCATGGCTACACAAATTGTAAGGTAGCCGTGAAGGTTACAAATTGTAAGGTGGATTATAGGGTTACAAGATTGTGTAAGTAATTTCCCAATATAATATTATCATTTTATTTATTTTCTATACATTTTCTGTAAATCTAATGGAAATCTCAAGTTTCAAAAAGTATGTTTATATGGGTAACAAGTATGTCTTTTTTGAAAATGATTTCATACATTACAAGTATTCATGGAGTAATGTTTTCTTAATTTTTTTTATATCCTATAGTAAGATTTTTGTTCCCATACCATTTTTTTAAATTATTTTCATAGGTTTTAAGGATTTTTAAGTCAAATAATGAATCCATGTTAAATGTTATGAATATTTTTCAAAGAAAACATTTTTTATTTGAAATGTTTCATATTTTGGAAGAAATGGATACTATTTTTATGGTATCTATTTTATATGAATGTGGAATGTTATATATAAATTATATCCCAATTATCAGAAATTATAAACTTGAAAATATCCTCAATATTAATGTAAGTTAGTTCTTACTAAAATTCAAGATTATGTAATTTAAGAAGTCTGGGTCCTTATAGTTAGTATCAGATGATGATTTAGATAACCATAAGGGTTAGGATAACGTTAATAAAATACCATAAATTATTTCTAATTTATGTTTAATTTGAAATGATATAGAATTTAAATATTATCATGTGTCATTGACTAAGATATGTTTGTTCATAATGGTTTTCCACAGAAGAAACTAATAAGATGAAGAGGAGAGGCACCAACAGAACGATATCCTTCCCAATGTGCATCCTTGAATGGTTGGGATTGGAATCAAGTAGTTTGTGATAGTAATGGATCTGATAATACCGGAAATAAATGGTGGTGGAATAATAAAAGAGAAAAACTAGAGGTACTACAATGGAACATGATGATATTTGAACATTTTATGAGACAACGCCCTCCTGAGTTTAGTGGATCTTTGAACCCAGAAGTGGCTATAGGATGGATTAAATCCCTTGAAAAGATATCTGATGTTATAGAATGCTCAGATAATTAAATGGTATGTATTTCCATATATCATTTTCAAGGTTAAGCTGATTAGTGGTGGTAAATAGTCAAATATATTTGGGATATATGGGGGATTGATGCCTTATAGTGGGATGAATTTAAAAGCCTTTTCCATGGATAATATTTTCCTAAGGTGGTGTGACTTAGGATGGAGAACAAATTACTTGAATTAAAGAAAAATGAGGATAATTAAATATCTATTAATTAAAAAACTTCACGCGAATGGAGAGGTATTCCCCAAATATTATTCCGGATCTTGATAAAAAAAATCAATCGCTTTTACTCTGTATTAAAGCCAACATATCGAAGGGAATTGGCCTCCAGTGAATTCAAAAGTTAAGAGAAACTTGTCTGATGTGTTGACAGGGTAGAAATGGAGTCTTTTGATGATCATGTACACTTAGAAAACAAGGATAATAAGATGTCTACATGAAAAGTGAAGGGTAATAATCAACCAAATAAATCTGATGATATGAAATTTTAGTTTACAATTTGTGAACAGTGTGGAAAAAACACCATGGGGAATGCCTTACCAAAACTGGGAAGTTATTTTGATGTGGTAAGTTTTGATATATGTATTGATATTATAATAAAAATGATACAAGGACTATTCCTGATAAGTAAACTATTAAGTGTGTTAAATTTGGAGAGATGGGTCATTATGAAAATGACGACCCAAAGAGAGATCTGAATGATGAAAAGAAACCATACTATAAGAATAAAGGTGTAGTGAGATCCTTTATGACTATTTCAGCAGACTTTGGGACATCCAATGAAGTTGTATCAGGTACCATGTTTGTTTACTCAGATTTTTCTAATGTTTTGTTGGATACCAGGTCTACCCATTCCTTTATTTCTGAGGAATTTTCTGGTAAATTGGAAATATCATCTTAGAAAATGTGGTCAGGACTTTTTGTTAAAACACCAGGGGAGAATATTATAACAAAGAGGCATAATAATAATCTTTTTATTGTGGTATGTGGAAAGACTATACCTAAAAAACTTGTTTTTTCCTTAGTAGAGTTTTATGTCACTCAGGGAATGGATTGGCTTTCTGTTTATCATGCTAATATTGAATGTAGATCTAAATAATTTTTTTTAGAAAGAGTTTCATTTTGTATAAAAGATTGAATCCATAGAATAAATAATATATCAAGAAGCTGATAAATTTTGGAATGATATAAATGAAAGTAATCTTGCTAATATTGTTGAAAATGAGGGAACTGTTTAGATTTATGGTGTGCTGGTGGTAAATGAATACCTTGATGTCTCTTCTGGATGAGTTATGTGGTGTCATGCCTAATAGGGATTTTGAATTCACAATTGACTTATTTCCTGATGTTAATCTAATTTAAAAACCCCTATATCTAATAGCTCAAATAGAACATATGGAATTCAAAAATTAATTGAAAGAGTTTCTTGACAAAGGCTTTATTCATCCTATCACTTCACCGCGAGGTTCCCTAGTTTTGTTTTTTTAAAAAGAAATATGGTTCTATGTGACTTTTAATTTATTATAGAGCCTTGAATAACATCACTATTAAAAACATTTATCCCTTGCCTCATATTTATTACTTGTTTGATCAGCTCTAGGGAGCTGATTACTTTTCCAAGATTTACATGAGATCTGAATAACATCAGCTGTAGGTGAAGGAGGAAGACATACCAAAAATATATTTTCATACTATATATGGGCATTAGGAATTTTTTGTTATGCCATTTGGGGTAAAATAATGCACATGTTGTATTCATGGATCTTATAAATAAAATATTTCACGAGTTATTGGAAAAAAATTTTTGTGTTTATTGATAACATTCGAGTATTTTATAAGATTTAAAAGGATCATGAAAAATATCTAAGGGTTGTTTTTTCAAAACATCAAGGAAAAAAGATGTATGTAAATTTGTGATTTTTGGTTGAAATTTTTTTATTTTCATGGGAACATTGTAAATAAGGATGGAATAATTGAAGATCTTTCCAAAAAATTGGTTGATGAATGGTGAAGACCTACAAATTTTACAGAGAGTCATAGTTTTATTATATTAGTAGGTTATTACTGATGGTATTTTAAAAACATTTTATGGGTATCTAGCCAACTAAAAATGTTAATTCGAAATTGGTTAAATTTATTTGGACAGAATAATATATTGTTCATTTTTCAGAACTGAAGAAGATATTGGTGAATGCTTCAGTTTTGGCCTTGAATTCCTGAAATGGTGAGTTTATCATCTATAGTGATTCTTCATTGAATAGAATTGGTTGTGTTTGGATGTGGAATGATCTTTTAATTGGTTATGAATCAAGACAACTAAATCCTCATGAGTTAAATTATCACACACATGATTTGGAATTGGAAGTTATGGTTTTTCTTTGAAAATTTTGAGGCATAATTTATACAGAGCCAAATGTAAAATATATACTGACCATAAAAATCTGAAGTATATATTCACTTAGAATGAATTAAACATGTGGAAGAGAAGATTCCTTCAATAGATAAAGGATTATGATTTCTCAATCAATTACCATCTAGGAAAAGAAAACAAATTGATGGGTGCCACAAGTCAAAAACATCTTGCATCCGTAACCATGTTACATTTGGAAAATGATCCCTTGGTTAATGATTTGTTGAATTTTGGAGTAGAAGTTATTGGTGCAAGAAATACCTCTATTTTGTTTCATGATTCAGTGCAATGATCACTATCAAACAGAATTAATTGAGCAAAGAAAGAAGACCATAAGCTATAAAAACGGTATAATTGGTTAAAATGAGTAAATTTATAGAATTTAACCTTGATAAAGTTTGTGTTTTAATATTTTTTAAAAGGTTGTGTGTTCCTTGTCATTCTAATTTGAAGAAATTTGTGTTGTGTGAAGCTAATAGTTCTCCATTTTCAGTTCATCCTAGCACTACTAATATCTACGGAGACCTTCAGGATTATTATTTGTTGGATTGAATGAAAATGGGAATTGCATATTTTACTGTGAAATGTTTTAGATGTAAACATATTAAAGATTAGCGGAATTTACCGAAGGGGATGCTTTATCCACTGTCAGTGCCAGAGTGGAAATGGGAGAATATATCCATGGAATTCATGGTGGGACTACCTAAGACTTCTTGAGGAAACAATATGATTTGTGTTATTATCAATCGGCTTACAAAATCTTCACATTTTTTTCTATTCCAGATACATTGTCTTTGGATCAACTTTTTAGATTGTACCTCAAATAGATTTTTAGGTTAAATTTAGTTCTTCCTTTCATTGTATCTGACTGGGATCCCAGGTTCACTTCTAGCCATTGGAAGGGCCTTTAGAAGTCATTAGTAATAGAACTAAATTACAATACATCTTTTCATCCTCAATCAGATGGGCAGTTAGAATGAATGAATCAGACATCAGAGGATATGCTTCTAACTTAATAAATGGGCTTCCAAGGAAGTTGGGATCATTATCCTTCCTTAGTTGAGTTTTATTATAATAATAGTTTTTTTTCTTGTATACAGATGGCACCTTTTTATGAATTGTATGGGAAGTGGTGTAGAACTCCATCTTTTTTGGATGAATTTGGGGAACGGAATTTTATGGGACCTAAATTTGTAGTGTAAGTGGCTAAGAATGTGAAGATTGTCCAGCAATACATGAGAACAGCTTAGAGCAGGCAGAAAAATTAAGTATAAAATTGGAGGAAAGTCTTTTCTTTTGAATTAGGTAAAAAAAATTCATATAATATCACCGTGGAAATATGTTATGCTTTTTGGTAAGAAAATAAAGCTATGGTCACGATTCATTAGAAATTATAAAATCCAAGATAAAGTTAGACCAGTTGCCTACTGAGTAGCTTTTCCTATGATTTTATCTCATGTACACAATTTTCTTCATGTTTTGATGTTGAGAAAAATGTGCCAGATTCTACTCATGTTCTGAGCCTAGAAGAAGTTCAGCTGGGAGAGAACCTTTCTTATAAAGAGAAACATGTACATATCCTTGATCAGTGAGAACAAGTATTATAGAATAAGGTAATCCACCAGGTATAGATGTTGTCTAGAAACTACATTGTTCAAGAAGCAACTTGGGAGTATAAAAGTGTAATGAGATAAATGTTCCCACACTATTTTAATAAGTAAATAAATTTCTGAAATTGGTATTACGTAATTTCCAAAAAGTCGGGAAAATGCAACACCCAAGGGTTTTTAAAAAAATAAATTAAAATGCAAGAAAAATTTTCTAAATAGATAGTTATAACTATCCTTTAAACCTATTTATGTACCATCTATGATTTTAATTTTAAAAAATGGTCATCTACGGTTGTCATCAGTAAGTTATTGAGAGTCTGATAGAACCAACTTGTTTTTTTTGGTGAATAGTAACATACCCTTATGAATAGTAATATAAACATTATGAATAGTAAATAATATTATTATTTTATTTTCATAAGGTTATAAGATAATGATAAGTTGATTACTTTTTCAAGGTTTTAGGAATGAGTTATAGATTTAAAAAAATTTATTTGAATAAATTATGACTTTATCTAAAAATTAAATTAATAATATTTTTAAAATTATTTTCAAAAAAATTGAGTTCATTTTTGAATTATACACATTAAAAAATGGTAAGGGTAAATTTTTTGGAATTTTTTAAAATTCTTTAATTTTTGATGAATTGTAAAATATGATAAATTACAATTAATGATAAATACTTGTTTTACTACATCATAGGTAATAAAAGGATGACGTAATAAAACCTAGTTCAAAATCACATGCAATTATTACTATTTTTGTCACATGAATCATGAATATTCATAGTCTTAAGAAAAAATATTATAATAATGATTTATTATATGTAAAAACCTTACTCTCATCCACTATAAATAACACCCTCATTACCCTCTTCCTCTCACATCTCTCAAGCCTTAATCATTTTTTATGTTCTTCTAAATTCCCTCCCCAATGTTCTTCCCCATGTCCATGACCTTCTAGTCTCACCAAAAAGCCAAAACCAAACCCTTAAAGAGGATCTCAAGGAGAAGATATCAAGAGGTAATAATCCTCTTCCATTTTCATGTATTTTCATTCCAATTACATTCCTTTATTCAACTCTATTTCTCTTATATTATATAGGAGGTATGAATAGTTTTTATTCTTGTTACCCAAACAGTATTCATTTATTTTTATTTCAAACCGGGTGGGCTTACATTAGCCTTGAATCACATGTCATGCAGCAAAACAAATATTTAGCATTTATCACAATTTATCATATTTTATTATTCTGCATGTTTCTTAATTATGTTACATATTCTATTTACAATTACTTATGTTGATATTTCCATTTAATTTATAAATTATTATATATCCATTTCACTATCATCAACCCATTTAATGGATTTCTATATGACACCATTATGCTGCTAAAATTGCACCGTGATTTTCCATGCCAAAATAATTCTGTAGTGAATACCATACACATTTTTTTATCAAGGGTATTCAACTTTATGCATAGATACAAATATATTGGAGATATTAAAGTATTGATTCCACATTTCATGATCAAGGAATAAATTAATAAGTTGAATAAATCCATGTTATATGAACTTTGTGGCACACTTAAGCATGATAATGAAATGATTATAAAGGGTGTACCCATGTAGCGCTCTAATGCATTGGGTAATGTTTACTATCATGATACGACATGTTGGAATAGTGGTGTACCTGATTCATTTATGGTACTATTTTCCACCATTATTTAATAGAGGTTTTATCCTTAACTTGCGTTTATGATGCAATGTTTTATGTTGTGTTCACATTTCCCAAGTTATGATTGTCATGTAATTTCAGAACATATTATTCATGTTCATTTTATTGTCCTTTGATATGCCTATTCTCTAACATGAATTTTATTCCTCATTTTTTCCTTCTTTATTCACTTACAATGCTTTAGAGCTCTCCCATTTCTCATGTAAGTCCTCAAGTTATCTCATGTAGTGTTAAGTATGATGGTACGTTTTGGTAATGTTAAAGAAGTTTTCAAAAGAGATATTGTTTTTTATGTTTTAAGTTGTTATGTAATGTAACTAATTTCTAAAAGAAACTATACCCATTGATATTAGATGTTTTCTTAAGTGTATGTTTATGTAATAAATCATTTATTAAGGTGTAATAAAGATCAAGTTCATTATATTAGTTCTATAAAAATATCTTAATTAGAAATTTAATTTTAGCACAACAATCCAACAATATTCCAATAGTTTTTGAACGAAAATATCCCATTCATTTTGAAAATATTATCACACATACTCGAATCTCAAGCACTCTCTTATCACATTAATATGGAAGGTTTATCAAGTTTATTTCATAGTAGATTACACATTTTTCTCATGGAATCCTTACATTCCATCAAATTACTTATGACCATACATTATTTCTTTTATTTCCTTCTTATATTAATAAAAATATAATTTCTAATATGAATAAATAATTTTAAAACTCAAAAATTTGGTTTCAAAAATAACCAAAAATGATAAAATTCTCTTAGTTTATTAATACGTTTTTTTGAACTCAAAATTTATTTTATCATAAATACATTTTTATTTGAGCATGAAAACTCAATAAAAATATACAATATCAAATAATTAATCCACCTTAAATTAATAAAATTAATACAACATTATAATGAATTTATATAGATGAATACAACATATTAGTATAAGAAGTTTCACTAAAATAAAACATTAGTCCTATAATAATTATTTTTTAACACCACTAATTATTATAACATTATGTTAAATTATAATTTCACCATTTTTTAATTAAATCAACATTTAACCAAGAAATTGTTCACGTATATCCCTACAAAACAATGATTTAATATTTTTATCATTTACTAATTCATGTAAAATCATTCTTAATAAATTAATCCTAATTATCTAGGAATTAAAATCATAAATAATAATAAATCATACATCTGTTCAAATTTCATATAAAATCAATTATCTTAATTCTCAAAGACTGCAAGTGGAAACCAAACCCATTTCGAATAAATAATCCTTATAATGAATAAACCCATAAATTTTCATCAACACATATAATGACCATTCTCATAAAACTATAAGCATAAAATAATATCTATAATTAGGAATTAAAAAAACTCCAATGACATCATAGAAAAAATATATATCTTATAAAGGTATTATTGGGGAGAGTTCAAAGATACTAGTGGATTTACATTCAACATAGAGTTAGAGTAGATATCATCTAATGAAACTATATTAGGAGAGAGATACTTTTAAGAGAATCTTTATCAAAGAAGTGAACCCTATAATGAGGAAATGAGAAATTTAATCAAATTTCCATGAACATTATATTACAGATTTTTATTATTAAAAATTACATTTAATAATGTAGGGAACTTATGGTGGGTGTTCTACTAGAGTTATAGCATTCCACTGAATTCTCATAGTATACAAATAAACTCTCAATTAAATCACTTAGAGCCACTTCCTTGTCACAATAATTAAAATGGAATCCATCATAGTTCCAATCGAAACCTATAGTGAAAATGTTTTTCTCTTTGTTACAACTCTTCTCTTAAACACATAAAATTTATTTACCAACTAAAAATTTAACTCAAAAAAATAAAATTAAATCATAAATCACCAAAAATTAAAATTAAAACATACCACAACTGTTAGTGTTATTAAAAACTCTCCACTATAGGGATTCTAAACCATTGATAAGTGCCATTGACATTATCCGATGAAAAACTATGGCTACATGGTGCTTATTTTTTCTTCCCGGTTCAAATTATGTACTTGAACATGTATATTATTCCATAGATCACATACAAGTAAAACAAATTCACCTCCATTTACATTTATCACTATGACCAATTATACACATCTAAATTTTAAGGAAATTTATATATGATTCCAACTCTTCATAATTACACTAAATCATTTGATAAGGATATGGTTGGTATTTTTTTAGATATTTTTTAACAAATAAATCAAGTGTTACACTATAATTTTAAGGATGTTTTAAAATATAAGCAACATTTATAAACCCCTCATGAATTTTAAATAGACCAACAAACCATCCAGGCGACTTATACTACTTGACCATTCATCAATGTTACAAAAAATGTGAGACATGATGGAATACAAGATAAATGAAATAAAACTAAATTAGTTAGTTTCATAGATCAATATATTGACTATGTGTATTATATTGCGTATCTAATCTCTTTTTGGTCATATGATCCAAGTGAAAAGCCTCTTCCTCCATGATATTCCTAAATAATGATGACTCTTTAGATTTTATCCAACACAAGGAAATTATATATCACATTAAATATAAGGATTCAAAAATAATATAGGAATACCAAATCCACATGGTACACACATGCATCATCCAATTCAAAAATTTCATCATGAATCATATTATAATGAATATGAATAGTGAACTCAAATTGGTTATCCATCTGTGGGTAATAATTCATTCTCAACTTCACTTGAGTATATAAATCCTTTTCTAAATCATTTTGAAGTTGAGGTGACCATCTAATATTGAAAATAGAAAAAATAATTTTGGGTATCTAATAAAGTTTCATGGTCTCCCTTGTATAGAGATTTGTAAGTTCATCAACTATTTGAGTCTCTCTCATCAGAAGAAAATTTATAAATGTAGTTAGTAGTTCAGTGATAACACCATATATATCCATTTTGTTTAGTGATATCTAGAAACTCATCATCAAATTCACAGTAACATCATCCCATATTGACTTCAAAATTGATTATTACTAAAGAAAATATATGGGTCTATGATGTTCAATTTTTAACATTTGATATGTAAAACATCTAAAAACATATCTATGAATATCTTATTTCATACCTAGACACCAAAAGTATTTTAAAACAATGTTATTTTTTTTCAAACCAAGATGAACTGACTATAGGTAAATATGAAAATATCTCATCAATTACTCTCTCTAAGAAATAGAACAAAAATCCCTTCAAAAAATTTTATGGAGAATCCCCGCCAGGTTTCCACTCGTATATCTTCTTCATGCTACATAATTATTCACAGAAAAACCAACACTCAAAATTTTTTCTCTAACTATATTTTATTTTATCTAATATAGATGAGTTTTTTCAAAATGTTTCATTACAACCTAATATTCCTCCTCAAATAAATCAATATGATCCTTATAAAAGTGACATAAGTTATAATGCATCATTCATTTTAGGAACTACATCCACCTGAGGATTCCAAATATAATCATTAGCATTATAGTTTCCCTTTAATAGTGTATATATCTTATCAAAATTTAATTCTAGTTGATATTTAACCCATATTATATTTCACAGAATCAATGTCACTATGAAAATTAAAACTTCAGTCTTATATAATCTGTGCATATCAAAAACTTTTTACAAAATATATATTGTATTTAAATCTGAAATTCATGTAAAATTAACATTTTCTCAAGATCATGGGTTGGTTAATTACTCTCATGTAGCATGTTGTATTTAGAACCAGATGCTACCATTATCTTATCCTATATAAATAAACACCATAAACCCACACCATAGGTATCAAAATATACCTCAAAATTCTACCCAGGCTCCAATAAAATGAACATTATTTTTGATATGAGCATCCCATTATATCTTTAAATATGGACTCACATCTATTATGATACTAAAATTTAACTCCCATCTTATTCAATTCCATCATTGGTTCTTCTAGGTGAGATAAATCCCAATTATACTGAGGATAATAAGCAAGAATCCCCATGAAAAAGAGAAACTAAAAAAATTATTAAAAATTTCACAAGTCATTAGAACCTTCACTTTTTCAAGATCAATAGAAATTACAAAGTTGGAGACAACATTCTCAAGAATCATCACCTCTATGATAAAAAATGGCACTTTGAAATCTTACGATACATAGAGTGAACTGTTAATGTGTATAAGATAATATAAAAATATTCCTCCTTTATCTCAAGGGATCATGAGTATATCAATATATTATAGATAAAAAAAATCACAAAGGATTAAAGATAATTATTAAAAATGATTATTCAAATAAATAAACATTGATAGAGCATTTTTCACTATAAAAACATCATCAATTGTAAGATCTTGAACTTTAATAGAGATAAGTATTTATTTAAAATTTCAGTTAAACATCATTTTTTGTGGCTAATGAAATAGTAATTTTTTTATTAGGAGATTTGGGAGTGTTTTCATTGATTTGAGATGATAGAGGAGGAGAAAAGTGGTCAAATAATGTGTAGAGCATGGTTGGAACATGGTTAGTAAAAATCGTGCACCTAGCCAGGTGAAATAGTACAGCCAAACCCCATTTTGGACAAAGGTTGGCGCACGGTCCCTATATTGTTCGAAAAAACCATGTGGGTGAACCCTTGAAATCATGTGGTCTAGCCCCTCTTAGACATAAGGAGCTACACTATCAGTGCCTAGTTTGGTAAACTGTGTGACCCTTTTAAAGTGGGAATTTTCAGTTTTCCCTCTCTAGATATAAGGAATATAACATTATTTTCTCCCTTATTACTCCTCTAGAAGCTTGGATGATGAAATAAACCCTTCTATACATCCCAAAAATTATTCTCCTATAAATCATGGATATTTTTAGAGTGTTTGGGTTTAAATCGGAGATCCGGGTGAGTCTAACCCTCCTCTACCTTTATTTTTCCGTATTAGGGCTTGTAAAATCATTATAATTTTTCTAAAACCCTAAAACACATCACATTTCAAGAAGATTATATGTTGGGGATTTAATGGGGGTGTGATTTCTATTCAAGGGTAGAGGTTTAGAAAACATTTTACAATAGAAATGTGGTATGTGGTCTTAAATATTTTACCCTAAGTATTTATGTGTTATATATGTATATAGTTTTTCTATTTCAATGTCATTTTTCATTATAATATTTTAGTTTATGGAATTTGATTTACACCATAGATTTAGGTTTGATACCCTTCATGGACCATTCTGGGTTTCCTGATGATGTGAGACTATGCCTAGGGCTACCAGGGTGTATATCGAACCCTTGAAAATGGGGAAATAAATTGATGACTGTTGAGATAGGGGAATTGTGTGGGTGAATTGGTTGTGAATTGAAATTGGGTGAGTGGGATTAGTTAGAGGTTAAATTGAATTCATTTTTTCATATTTTTGGAAATTCATAAGGGACTGTTTAAATATTTTAAATAATTCCTTTTTAGTCTTGATCAGATTATGGTTTTAAATGAAAATATGATTTTTAAAAGTGGTAATTGCTTTAAAAAGAAGATGTTGGCCTCAAGGTGATTTAGAATATGGTTTTATTTTAAGATTTTAAATTATGACTTTAATTGGGGGTGTGTCCCTTACTTGAGAAATTTCTTATTAACTGTTTTGAATGGTTGAAAATTGGCATAGAATCCTTGGGGATTTTCTTAGTTTTTTTAAGATAAAAACCATGTTTTAATATTTTGGATTCAATTTGATTTCAAATGAGTAATTTTTATTTTTTTATTACATGATTTGGTTATATATGTCTATTGAGATTATAGAAAATGAAATTATATGTGGGTCAGTGAGGTAGAACCCTTAATTATTATGTTGGTATGTTAACAAGGTAATGAAATGAACTCATAATGAATGTTCTCAGTCGATGACATACCATAAGGGGGTGTATGGAATAATGGTACTTGTGTGTTGAGTTATATTTATAAATTATAAATGTAATAAATTCCTATAGTTTTTGTTTGTAAATTTTTTCTAGTAAAAGAATCATGTGCACATGACTTGATGGTATTTTTCGAGTATTGGACTTGAGGATCTACACCCATGGGTCGGAATAGATTGAGGTTCTAAACCCTGCCCCCTTTTTAATTCATGGGTTAAAGGGAGGATAGAGGATCTATTCCCAAAGCATTTTTATATGATAGAACTAAATATGGACTTAGGCTCCATGGTGAGTGTTATTAAATGGTTGGTTGGGATGTCGCACTGAGGTTTTAGGCTTCCCAAACACATAGGCATCTCCCAATTACTGAACTGAGGCCCAGGGATTATTGATAATTTGGGATTAGTGAATTCCTCACTTTAGTGAATGTATGTAAACCCTTATGCTATGTATTAGTCTTCTAGTGTGACTAAATCTCGTTTGTTGGTTTTTTGACCCTAAGGAATAGGAATTATAAAATTGTTATATCCTAATGGCTTAAATTCAAACCATATTCCATTACAAGAGAAAGTTAAATGGGTAATTTTTTAAAAGTGAAACATGTTTTTTTGTTGATATTTTTATGTAGTTCACTTATTTAACTAAAAACACCTTTATATATACAAGTTATTACTTTAGACACCATTGTTTATGGGATACTGAGTTATACTTACACCTTATTTGGGCCTCCATGTCACATGGGTACCCAATCAGGTGTTACATATTTTTAGTTACAGGTTCAAAGAAAGGATTTTATGTTCGGTTTATGCACGGTAAATTTGGTTGGAGAATGAGTTGTTAGTAATGGATTGGGGCTCTAGTCCTTGTTCGACATATTCAGTTGTTTTTTGGTTTGGTATTTTATTTTTATTGATTTCCTAACATGAAGAGTGAGAAAATTGTTATTGTATCATGTTTTCCTTGGGTTATTATTGGCACTTGTTGTATATTTTCCACTTACTATTCCTGTTAGATATTTTTTTTTATCTTTTCATATCATTTATAAAATATTATTACTCTAGTAAGAAGGTATATTATCTACAACATATCTCTAAATACTTACAGTTCTAGTCACCAACATCTATTGTATAGGGAGGCACACCTAAGTTCATATAATGACCCAACATGGGGCACCGATTTAGTGGCTGCTGAGATGGGGTCGTTAAAAAGTGGTATGAGGTTAGTGAATTTTTTTTAATATTGGGAAATTTTCGACATGAGACTAGGATATTTTTGGGGTCTGGTAATGTGCTCATCCTTGGGTACCTGTATCCCCACATATAAGGTAAAATAAAAGCTTCTAGGGGTGGGAATTGATGTTCAGTTATGTTCTTTAGTTGTTAATTGTTATTTACACCTTGAGTGGTGCACCTATATGTGATGTAATTTATTAATGAGTTTTTATCTCTATCCCTATCTTAGAAAGATAAGGTGTGTGAGTTCATGCATCATGCTAGGAACATAGAATAGATAAGTCATTTGTATGTTTCCTATGATTTAATTATGAATGACATGATATTAAACCAAATTTTTATAAAAAGTGTAATTAAATAATATTATTCTAGTAAAAATGTGGGTTACAAAGTTTTTTGAAAATTTAAAATCCTTAAATTTTAGAAATAAGAAGTGTTTTAAAATATGAATTTGAATAATATTTGGATTTTTTAAAATGTTGGGTTTGTAAAAGGTTTTTGAAATTATAAATACTTCGGTTTTAAAATGGAACATTCTGAAATGTAGATCCTTAGGTTTTAAATGGTATATTTTAGTTAAAAAGGTAAATGGGAAATGATGGAACTTTAGAGAAATTAGTGGTGGGAATCAATTTTTTTGGTTGTTGACCCTGTGTATGGGTGGTTTGGAAAGTGAGAGTTCCTTAGTTTAGAGACATTAGGTTATGGGATGTGAGACCATGATGGTTTGGATATGACAGTTAATGAAATGTTTCTTGTCATGTCTTTGGTTTGGTTGTAACCTTGAAGTTGTGGAATGGAATCTATTAATGTGGATGTGGTAACCCATGTGGGTTGAAACCTTGTGAGCTGTGTTTTGGACCCTAGAATGGGTGTTTGGTTCGTGGTTCTGATATACATCTTTATATATATATATATACTATGAAACTACTAGTAAATGTTTTCATGATCTATTAGATGTATTGTGTTTAGAATGGTGGTAGGATTGTCGCTCAAGATCAGTTGGTTGTTTTAGATTTATGTGTAAAGATTAGACCGAGAGACAATGGATTTTTTTAGGTGTGACTTAAAATTAGGTCGTTGGGATCAATTTCAAATTCATGCTGACCCGAGATAGGGTTTGGATGATCCTGTTTTTTATGTTGGGTGTGTATGGAATAGGTGGATGTTTTGGATTTTTCTGATGGAACACAGAGAGTGTTTCCTAGTACAGGTTTTTCCTAGAGGGATATGTGGGATGTTTGATGGTTTTGTGTGGAAAATCTATTTTTCAATGTGATATGAAAGACTTGGGGAAATAAAAGGTGGAATTATGAGAGGTTATCGGAGCTTTTTAGATTCCTTGGAAGATGAAGCACGGGTGGATGCTTCATAGGTGGAATTGATGCATAGTTGGTGATATCAAATTTTGAAAAATAACATGGTTATTCCTTGTTTCCCTTCATGGGGAGATGTTTGAGTGCATTTGTTCGGTTTTAAGGTTGGTTTGGGTAGAGGTATATTCTTTGGAAGCCTTTTCATGAGTCTTGATGGTGTTTGATTAGAAAATTGATGTTAATTTTGGTTAAATAATGAAAGGGAACAAAGTGTGGATATATGCTTTTATTATGGTAGAAAACCAAGGATGGGTTGGTCAAAGGGTTGAGAACAGTCATATGAATTGTTTGGTTGTCAGTAAATACATTGATAAATCCTTAAGTATAATAAGGATGACGGATCAAGTGTCTTGGTCAGTGGTACAAGGAAGCATTTGGGGATAACTCTGGTGACATATGAATCATGTGTTTTGTAGTAGTGTTAAGTGTTTAAAAACAATAAAGTTAAATAACTTGATGTTTTTGGGGAGGTTTAGTTGTGCGAATGTTTTATAAAGGAATTATTCAAATTGGAATGGGTGAACAGTTGTCCTGGGATAAGTGCCTATTGAAATTTTGTGTGATCATAGTGGGAAGTGCTAGTTGTGTGAGTGGTTTGTCATTTTTGGATTGTTATAACTGATCATTATGTTTCTATTCTGAGATACAAGGTTCATTTGGGAATTACTTGAGAGGTTTGGTGGTGGTATTTTCCTAAGAATCATTGGTTCATGGAATCTTGGTAAATCATATACAAATGATGGTGAGTTAGGTTGGAAATCCCACTTGAGTTGTGGTGGCTAGGTGTCAATGAGATATTGGGGGAAGGAAGACCAAGAATTCTAAAATTCATATATGTCCCATGATAGGAGGTGACATCAGTGATGGATATTTTTTTGTGGCATTCATCAATAACTTATTATAATATGTTTCTCTAGTGAATATAATTTCTAATATCCATACATCATCTTGAGTATGCTGATAGAGAACTCCCTCTACACCCAGATTCCTAAATGTAATTTGGATAGAAATAGAGCCTCTTGGATAATATTGTCAGGGAGAATTATATGTTAGGGAGTTGTATTATAGGGATTACACTATCTACTAGTTATGGGAGAGGTAATTGGGATGGAATGGATGTTGATGAATTCCATAGGTCACATTCTCATAAGTCAATAATGAATAGTAGGGGATGTTCATTTTTTTCTCTAGTGTAATTCGAATGGATATTCCCAAGTTGGGAGGTTCAAATTTTTATCGAAGTGTGAGCAATGGTGGTCAAAAATTCTCAAGGAAAATTGTGATGACAATACTCCTATGGTGGGGAGCAGTATATCAGTCATGGTTGTGTGGAGAAGGTCGTGGAGTCAATCTATTATCAATAGGGTACTAATGAGAAACCAGTGAGATACATAGATGGGTTTCCTTGGGTAGAACAGGTGATCATTGAATGTGGTGGTTGTTTAAGCTGAGCCATGGAATCGAGCTCATGGATAGTTCTAAAAGTAATCTGAGAAAACATATCTAGGATGTAGAGACCCATACTTGACATACATAGACATTACATTACTTTTGCAGAATACATAATACATTACCAAAACAGACTCTCAAAGACCATATTTGTTTAGTGTCTTTGGAAACTCAGAACATAATCTTCTAATCATGGTGAATGGTTTTCAACATCTCCCATAAAGATCTTCCCCTTTGGTTTTCTTACCTAAAACAGTTTTTTATATCCTGGGGAAAAGAAAACATAAAAAGGGTGATCTAAAATTCTCAGTAAGGGTTAACATGGAAACATAAAACAATCCCTTAACCTTTGAATGTAAGAACATGAACATAAAACATAAAAATCATGAGTAATGACATAAATCTTGACAATGCATAAGTAATAGATCATAAAGGAACATTAATCATGATAAATAACATGGGAACAAAACATGGAATTGTGTAAAACAATTATGCACATCATATTATTTCCATAGTACCCAAGGAATTGTTGCCAAGACCGTCATAGTGGACAAAGTCCCTTAATAAATCGAGTTCACTCCTCGTTCTAGTCCTGTATCACTGAACCGGATTAATATTCTATTCCATCCATGTCTATCTCATGAGATATAAATCTTTACCCAATGAATTAGAGGTATATATAGGTCCCACCCATCTCATAATGAAATTTTTATTTTGTGTTCCACAAAATAAACATAAATAATTTATCATAACCCAATGAATAAAATGGGTTTCATATACATCATCCCATCATAAAATAATCTATATAAAACAACGAATTTAATTTCATCATAATCAAAATAAAACCATGTAAATAATAGGGACATTATACATGAAACATATCCATATTAAATAATTTCATCTTAGATGGAAAATAGTTTTGATAAAAACACTTGAAATAAATTCTTGAGGAAAATATCCTTTCTTCTTCAAAATCATTTTATTTTCACAAAATTTCATGAAATTTTATAAGAAAAGGATTTTATTGAAAATAATCATGAAATATTGTAGAGTAAGATTCATGAAAATAAGGCGTTAGGATACCGTAAAAATCCGTTCATGCCGTATAATTTTAAAAAAACATTCTCCTCGTACTTTTGTTGAAAAAGTCAAAAAGTACATCGTATGGTAAACAAAAGAAAGATTCCTTCCATTCATCATAGTAAAAGTCAAAACAGGGTAAAATGACTTTAACGTACATGTAATAATATAAACACTTTATGGAAAAACATTTTATGGACATGGATGAAAAATATAACCCCAGTAAATACTTGCGTATAAGCAATCTCGGATAAAAATGTTATTTGAAAAATTATCCCTTACCTTATGTCCAATTTCATCCATATGTGTCTGAGACTCCTTTATAGTGGGTTTAAACATATTATTAACTTGTTTCATAACCATAATAATATTTATTATATCATATATGATTCACATATGACTTTATATTACCCGTTCTTTGGTAAATTCCATGTTAAAGCAGTGTTTTGGGTAAAATCGTTTCATTTATCGTATGTGTTTTGACTGGTTGTTCTTGATATTATTACGTATATCCTGATTTACTTAATTCCATAATTTAAAACATGATTTATATAAAACATATATTTAGCATATAAATATATATTATAGATTGATAAATGGAATGAAATACACCGTTCATTGAGACAGTAGGTCGTACGTACGCATGAATGATGTTTTGTTTACTTATTGAATTGAATGGAATTAAGTAAATGAAAAATATATGTACATAAATCCAGTATCATTATTATGTAATATATTTCATGATTATTTAATATATATACTTTATAATCATACTTGAATGGTTAATCATGTAAAATTAATCTCATCACATTCGTGGAGATGGTAGTCCATACGTACGCACGAGTGACAATATCATTCTTTTGATATTAAAATAATATATAATTGGATGATATATTATATATAAATAATAATAATAATTTTATATTTTTTATTTATATCATTTATACTCATTATTATACCCATCCAAATGATAAAATGTTTGAATAACAAACTACACCACGACGTGGAGACGGTAAGCCGTACGTACGCAAGTGTGGTGACTTTTCCATTCATAGGATGGATAAAATAACTAATATTATAGTAAAATTTTTATAATAACATTAAAGTATATAGAAGATACTATAGTTATTATTTTATAATGGAAACAACAATGAAGGAGGGAGTGGAAGAAGAAAGGAACTTGAAATAGGTGATGAGAAATTTGCCTCTTCTTCAGGTTCTTCCTTTTGATTTGATCAAAAGGGCTCTATAGAATGGATTTATGACTAATGTAAGGACTCTAAGATGAAGGTATGATAGTTTATAGGGTATTTAGGTAGGTTTTGGCCAAGACAAATGGCTTTGGAGGTGTGAATTAGAGAGAAGGTGGAGTGCCCTTTTATAAGAGGGGGTGAGGTGCACCTTAGGAAAAACTTCAAATATTATTTTATAATAAATTTATATTCGGTTTATAATGACTCCAAATTAACATATTTCGATTCTAGGGTAGGTATGGGTATAAAGTATCTCAACCAATAGGTTTTATACAAGTTTAGGATACCATTTCAACCTTATCATTTAGATTTAACGATAAGATAAATAATTCAACTTTTATCGTGTCTTCTTGTAGTCTTACACTATATGGTTAATAAAAAAACTATAAACTGTCAATCGAATCCCAATTGGCTAATTAATGTCATATATATTATTATATTAGTATTTTTTCTGATTATTAGATTTTTAGGACCACTATATCAATTAATAATATTATATTTGTTTTAAAAACTCTTTTATGTCAATTTTGACACTATTTGGTATTTTGTTTTTTATAAATTCATAAAAGCATTATTACATCACCAAAAAATCTTATAACCAACCCTAATATAAAATATTAACCTATAAAATTAGTTTAATTTATAAAAAGTCTCAAATTACATTTATTTTGTTATTTATAATATCAATTATGTTAATATTTCCTTAATATGGTAATTACTGCATCATCATTCTGTCAAAAGTAAATTAAATTATATAATGTTTAAAAATTATAAAGAAAATACCATTATGTATTAAATCCTTTTATCTTTCTAATGAATATTTATAGTAGAACTTATCTTATGTATAACACTATATTAAAAATTTCTTACTTGTTAAACATTGATTTTAACTCTTTTAACTCTTCTTTGAATTAAATAATAATAAATGTCCTAATCTTATCCAAGTGGACCTAAAGGGTAATATTTTATTACTAAGGTTTTCTTTGGCATAATTACACTTATCCAATAGAATTAGGACATGTTTTAATGTAATAATAATATTATATTTACCATTAATTACCCTATTTACTTCCAACAGTGGTAAATAAAAGTTTAAAGTAACTATTCACAAAAAAATATTTTCAACTCATTGAACCACATTTTACTTACTGATATCAACCCTGTCTCTTGGATTTTTAAAATTCAACTCACAGAAGTGGTAAAATTATGATTTATGTAAATTTGTAAATTCCCCTATGAGGTCGGTAAAAGACGGTAAAAAGTTCAATAAATTTTTTATATATCTAAAATTATTATAAAATGATTTCAATTAATTACATTGAACTTATATTGGTATTATGTATCTGATTTGACCAAAAAGAAATTTAAATAAAATAATTAATTATTTAAATAAAAATTTGGTTTTAAACTATAACTCAATATTTTTCACTATTCATCAAAAATTGAAAGTTTTCAGAAAAATACAAAAAATTCACCCAGGCTAATTTTGATATTCTGAATCCAAAAATGAATTCTATTTTGAAAGATAAATTTTATAAAATTTCCAAAAGTTGGCATTACTATTCATAAAGTCTAGTTTATATAATATTTTAATAACATATCATTGTTTTGTGAAACTCGGTATTGCGTACTACACACGCTATCGAGGGAGGTTGCGATTGCGTGTAATGCAGGCCAAGTTAGGGTTACGTGTAGGGAAATATCTATTTTTTTTTAGTATAACATAATCAAAACTTATTTCATTTATACATTAAAAAAAATCTATACTTAATGTTTCGTAGAATAATTTCTACAAATTGAACTTGAAATTATGTGTAACACAAGCCAAGAATAGTGTTGCGTATACTGCAAGCTAATACGATGTTGCATATAGTAAAAGCTAATATTCGTGTTGTGTAAAATAGAAGACATCAAATAAATTAAAAAGAATATATATCATAAAATTTTGAGGTGTTACATTCTACCACCCTTAAAATGAGTTTCTCCCTCGAAATTTGTCATGGTTATAAATTGTTTACTACTTGAAAGTCTCGTTCATAGAAACCCACATCTTAAAAAGGAATACTAAAACTTAATTTTAAAAAGTGAAGTATGAAATGTAACGGTTACCCAAATTAACTCATCACTGGGTTTCCACATAAGAGAACATAAGTGAAAATATTGATATGGAAGAGAAATCTAACCATCATGTTCTGATGAAGAGTGGTAAAAAACATGGCTATGAAAAAGCCAACAATCAGAAAGCCTTACATTTGTGATGATCTAAGGTACCATCTGATTCATTGAATATTAGGGTACTAGGACAACGTTTTTGGTTTTCAAGATCATTTCCCTAATGTTGAAAAAAAATACAAGGAGAAATACTTACTTGATTTCAGTGTAGTATCATCATTGGTCATTCCATGAACATTTTCCACTTCATTTGTTATTTAAAGAAATGAAGTTGAATTTGCCCTTCTTTAAATTTTAGAAGATCATGCGATAGAATGATAGTTCATTCCATCTATCTCAAACAAAAGGTTAGAAAAAGTTATTAAATATACATAAGTCTATCTTTGGTGAGATTAACTGAAAATAATTCCAAAAATGGACTTATACTTTAATGATCATACGGATTAATAAAATAAAACTAATTTCAACTAACCAATGACTTCCTGTAGGCCATTCGTAGGTGATAAAGGCATGTCACACTTCGGTTGTGGGTTCGATTCCCGCATCCTTTTCCGACGCGATGGGTTGTCGCCTATTCTGCAGGTTGTCCCTTTTCTTAAACTATACTATTATAACATTCCAGAAATAAATCGAAAAAAAAAGTTCTATCCTTAAGCAATACTATCTGATGTTTAAATTAATCCATTCCATCCTTATTACTTATCCAAAATACATCTTTCCAAACTTGTGGTATAAAGAGAACAATTACTAAAATGGTCAAATAACAAGCATGTGAATACCATCATTTATCCCTCATATATCACAAGATATATCTTGTTAGTCACATTCCAAACATGCGATTACCTTAATCATGTATTCTTTTGAAACATATATCACCATAGAACCTTAGTGAAAACATGAATGCTATCAAAAGTTAACTCATTCCACATAACCAAATACCAAAAATTATATATACTCAAACCATGATATCACTTTGTCCTTATATCAATCATGAGTTCATGAATACTATGAAACATATTATTTTCTTTTTATCCCTTCATTATACGCATATCATATTCTTTCAAAAAATATTTAAATCGCTTTTCATGGTTACCGGTACCATTCAACATATACTTTCAAATACTTTAGGAAAAAAATAGTGTAACAATCATTAGATGTTTCTTTATTCCATTGTACCATTAAATTACCCAGAAAACATAACTCTTGAGGAACATAAAATCATTCCACTTCCATATTAAACCATCGACCGAGCTTCATCATTTTATTCCTCAATACTTCTTTCATATCATATATCATTTGTAGTCTCATCATCATCATAAATATAAACACTACCCATATGACCATGCTGATTCTCTTCATGAGACTTTCCATTAGGGAATTGGTTTGCATAATGCCCATACATTCCACATTTAAAACATTTAACTGTTGTTGATGTCTTAGCAATATCATTATCCTTGTCCATAGTGTTAACTGAACCCTTTCCTTTGCAATTACTGGCTTTGTTTCCTTCTTTTCCACTTCCAAGGCATCTTCCAGTTCCTTTGAAACATTCTCCTTGATGTCTCTTCCCACATGATTTACATGATGAAAATTGAACTTTCTTTTCTCTATGATCATCATGAAACTCCTTATTTGTCTTATTAACTAAGTCAAGAAACTTACCAAATTTGAGATTATTTATTATATTTTGAGATTTTTGATTCAGCATAATAATGACGTTTCGCCTTGCAAATCCCATTTCATTTGCTTGATCAAGAATAATATCATTCCATTGTCCATCATATTCTCCATTAACATGAATCTTTGGGTTTCTAGCCATTTTCTAAAACCCAAAAAGAATAGTGTTAGATGAAAAAATCATGCTAGGAAAACAACACATTCAATGGGAGTACATTCAATCTCTAACATCAAGGGTTTAATCCTAGGTTATTCATGATCATTATCATAATTCTAGGACTGTAACCTATACTTATACTTGACCTTAGGGGCATCCCTAGACTTACCTTAAAAATATCTCTAAGGATCTCACTAAAGTTTTTGTAGCCTAGTTTCCAAAGGTTAACTAAACCTTTACTCTGATACCAACTATAGAGACCCATACTTGATGTACATAGATATTACATTACTTTTTCGGAATACTTAATACATTACAAAAACAGACGCCCAAAGATCATATAAGTTTAGTGACTTTGGAAACTCGGAATATAATCTTCTAATCATGGTGAAAGATATTCAAAATCTCCAATAAAGATCATTACCTTTAGTTTTCTTACCTAAAAAATTTATTTATATCCTGGGGAAAAGAAAACATTAAATGAGTGAGCTCAAATGCTCAGCAAGGGTAAACATGGAAACATAAAACAATCCCTAAACAATTGAACGTAAGAACATGAACATAAAACATAAAAATAATGAGTAATGACATAAATCTTGACAATGCATAAGTAATAGATCATAAAGTAACATTAATCAATATAAATAACATGGGAACAAAACATGGAATTGTAGCTAACCATTAAGCACATCATATGATTTCCATAGTAGCCAAGGCATTGCTGCCAAGACCATCATAGTGGACAAAGTCCCTTACTGAATCGAGTTCACTCCTCATTCTAGTCCTGTATCACTAAACCCGATTAACTTTTTGTTCCATCCATGTCTATCTAATGAGATATAAATCTTTACCCAATTCATTGGAGGGATATATAGGTCCCACCCATCTCATACTAAAACCATTCTTTCATGTGCCACAAAATAAACATAAATCATTCATCATAACCCAATGAATAAAATGGGTTTCATATACATCATTCCATTATAACATAATCCATCTAAAACAATTAATATAATTTCATCATAATCAAAATAAAACCATGTAAATAATAGTGACATTATATATGAAACATATCCATATTAAATAATGTCATCTTAGGTGGAAAATAGTTTTGATAAAACACTTGAAATGAATTCTTGAGGAAAATATCATTTCTTCTTCAAAATAATTTTCTTTTCACAAAATGTCAATTAATTTTAAGAGAAAAGGATTTTATTGAAATTAATAATGAAATCTTGTAGATTAGGATTCATGAAAATAAGGTGTTCGGAAACCGTATAAATTCATTCATGCCGTATAAGTTAAAAAACATTCTCCTTGTACATTTCCCAGAAAAGTCAAAAAGTACATCGTATGGTAAAAAAATATTCCTTCCATTCATCATAGTAAATGTCAAAAGGGGGTAAAAATTAATTTAAACATACATTTTATAATATTAAACACTTTATGAAAAACATTTTATGGACATGGATGAAAAATATAACCCCAGTAAATACTTATGTATAAGTAATCTCGGATAAAAATGAGATTTGAAAAATTATCCCTTACCTTATGTCCAATTTCATATGCATGTGTCTGAAACTCTAGTATAGTGGGTTCAAACATATTATTAACTTGTAACATATCAATGAAAATATTTATGATATCATATATGATTCACTTATGACTTTATATTACCCATTATTTTGTAAATTCCATGTTAAAGCATCGTTTTGGGTAAAATCGTTTTATTTGTCGTACGTGTTTCGACATGTTGTTCATGATATTATTAATTATATCATGATTTACTTAATTAAAAAATTTAATACATGATTTATATATAATATATATTCATCATATAAATTTATATGATAGATCGGTAAATGGAATGAAATACACCGTACACGGAGACGGTAGGTCGTACTTACGAATGAACATTGTTTTCATTTCCTTATTGAAATGAATGGAATTAAATAAATGAAAAATATATTTACATAAATACAGTATCATTATTATGTAATATCTTTCATTATTATTTATTATATATACTTTATAATCATACTTGAATAGTTAATCATGGAAAATGAATCTCATCGCATTCGAAGAGATGGTAGTCTGTACGTACGCACGAGCCATAATATCATTATTTGGATATTAAAATAATATATAATTGGATGTTATATCATGTAATAATAATAATAATAATGTTATATTTATTATTTATATCATTTATACTCATTATTATACCCATCCAAATGATGAAATGTTTGAATAACAAACTACACAACGACGTGGAGACGATAAGTTGTACGTACGCACGTTTGGTGACTTTTTAATTCAAGGGATAGATAAAATAACTAATATTGTTGTAAAAAATTTATAATTAAATCACATTATATAGAAGATACTTGAGTTATTATTTTATAATGGAAACAAAAAAGAAGGATCAAGTGGAAGAAGAAAGGAACTTGAAATAGGTAGTGAGATATTTACCTCTTCTTCGGGTTCTTCCCTTTGATTTGATCAAAAGGGCTCCTTAAGTAAGCTTTATGAATAAATTTAGGCCACTATGATGAAGGTAGGATAGTTTAGAGGGTATTTGGGTAGGGTTTGACTGGTCCAAATTGCTTTGTCGGAGTGAATTAGAGAGAAGGGGGAGTGCCCTTTTATAAGAGGGGGTGAGGTGCACCTTAGGAAAAACTTAAAATATTATTTTATAATAAATTCATTTTTGGTTTATAATGGCTCCAATGTTAATTATTTAGAAGATAGGGTGGGAATGGGTCGAAATACGCTCAACCAATAGGTTTTAGACAAGTTTTGGTTACCATTTTAAACTTATCATTTAGATTTAACTCTAAGTTAAATAATTTATCTTTTACCGGGTCTTCTTTTATTATTACACTATATTGTTAGTAAACATAATATAAACCACTAATCAAACCCCAATTGGTTCATTAATGTCATATATATTATTATATATGTTATTTTTTCTAACCATATATTCTTAGGACCATTATATTAATTAATAATATAATATTTTTTAAAAAAACTCTTTTATGTCAATTTTGACACTATTTTGTTTTTTGTTTTTTATAAATTCATAGCGGCATTATTACTTCGAAAACAATTCATCCAACCAACCCTAATATTTTATATTAACCTATAAAATTATTTTAATTCATAAAAAGTCTCAAATTAAATTTATTTGGGTATTTATAATATCAATTATGTTAATATTTTATTAATAAGGTATTTACTGCATCATCATTATGTCATAAATGAATTAAATTATATAATGTATAAAAATTATAAATAAAATACCATTATGTATTAAATCTTTTCATCTTTCTAATTAATATTTATAGTCGAATATATCTTATGTATAACCCTATATTAAAAATGTTTTACTTATTGAACGTTGATTTTAACTATTTTAACTCTTCTTTGAATTATATAATAATAAATGTCCTAATCTAATCCAAGTGGGCCTAAAGGGTAATATTTTATTAAAAAGGTTGTTTTTGGTGGAATTAAACTTATCCAATAGAATTAGGACATTTTTTAGGGTAATAGTAATATCATTTTTAACCTTAATTACCCTATTTACTTTTAACCGTGGTAAATAAAAGTTAAAAGTTACTATTCACAAAAATTTATATTCATCTCATTGAACCACATTTTACTTACTGATATTAACTGTGTCTCTTGTATTTTTTAAATTCAACTCATAGAAGCGGTAAAATTAAGTTTTATGTAAATTTGCAAATGCTCCTAGGAGGTGGGTAAAAGACGGTAAAAAGTTCAATAAAATTTTTAAATATCTAAAATTATTATAAAATGAATTCAATGAATTAAATTGAAAATATATAGGTATTATGTATCTAATATGACCTAAAATAAAATTAAATAAAATAATTAATTATTTAAATAAAAAGTCGTTTTTAAACTATAACTCAGTGTTTTTCAATATTCATCAAAAATTGATAGTTTTCAGAAAAATACCAAAAATTCATCCTAGGATAATTTCGATATTCCAAATCCAAAAATGAAGTCCATTTTGAAAGATAAAATTTATAAAATTTTAAAAAGTGGGTATTACCATTCATAATTGCTATTTTATAGAATATTTTAATAATATATCTTTGTTTAGTGAAACTCGGTATTGCGTACTAAACATGCTATCGAGGAAGGTCGTGATTACGTGTAATACAAGCCAAGTTAGGGTTGATTGTAGTGCAAGCTCCCTTTTGTTTCACATATAACATAATCAAAACTTATTTCATTTATACATTAAACAAAATCTATACTTAATTTTGTGTAGAATAATTTCTACAAAATGAACTTAAAATTGTGTGTAACACGAGGCAAGAATAGGTTTGCATATACTGCAAGCTAATACATTGTTTCATATAGTACAAGATTATCTCGGTGTAGTGTACTATATAAGACATCAATGAAATTAAAAAGAATATATCTCAAAAAATCTTGAGGTGTTACATGGGATGTGTTAGGGTATTGTGGGGAATGGTGATAGTATTGAGAGTAGAGTGTGTTGTGATTGTGGAGTTTTATGAAAATTAATGGAATGAATTCTTTAGGTTAGATTTGATGTTTTTATGGCTTAAGTGATAAGGAACTTTAGGGAAGATCAAAGGTGTATCATGTTAACAGTGGAAGATGGGTGTTATGGGACAATCTTATTGAGGTTATACTGAGGAGGTATGAAAAAGGAATGGTTGTGGCATGTTATAAGCCAACCCCATTTTGAGGTCTTTTAGAAATTATGTTTCAAAAATGGAAGAAACTTTGATATTGGTTAAGTTTCCCTTAGCCCCAAATGGATGGTATACACATGTATGTTCTAGGTGGTTTCTACTACAATGTTGGGTTGTAGTGTTGGGTAGATTCCCTATGGATGTTAGGGCATGTTGATTTGGGACATGAGTCTGGTATAATGGGAAAATTTATTTGAGGCTCGGTTGGTCTCTTTTCCAATTATAAAATTTCTCTACACTATGAAAGGGTGGTTATAGGCTAATGAATATGTTGCGGAGTCCCATAGTAGGCAAGTGGTCAGTTGATGGTGTGATTGATGTTTTCAGTTGGACTCAGGTTGGTTCTATTTTGGTGTTATAGTGTTTGTGATGAGTTTTTTATTGGGTTTTAATTGGTGGAGTTCTTTGAGATGAAGGCCATGATTAGGTTGTGCTCTAGATGTTTAGAAATGAAGGGAGGTTGTTATATCTTTTGTTTTTCATTAATATAGGTTGGGGAGTTTGGTAGGAATCTATGTGTTCCTTTGGTGGCACTAAACATGGGCACCATTATTGTTCTTGGAATCGAGGTGAGATGGTGCCAAGCATTTTGGTTCATGTGGACAGCATCAAACCAAAGGTTCTCTTATTGGCTCACTCAGGGTAGTCTTTCATTTTGTCTGTCTCCAAATCTAAAATAGTTTCAGGATGATACCTAGACCATTATCGGGTGTGATGTAGGTAATGATGAGTTGAGGTAGACGTTTCCTCAAGGAGCATCGATCTGTGTTTGTGAAACATAGTGGGGGAAATGCTTTCTGGGTATGATTCATTCCTTGGTGTGAGTGTAGTTATGGAATAGCCATGACTAGGAGGATACTTGGGAGATGAAGGTTATTATGTGGTAATTATGGCCCGAACATTTGGTTTTTAAGGCTCAGTAATTCTTTGAAGTATAGCTCAAGGATGATCCATTATAAGGTGTGGAGATTGTAAGATCCCAAACATTCATAGAGGTACATGATTACTTAAAATCATAGTTAAACATAATTTTGTTCTCTAATTAAATAGTTAGTGGGTGTATGATGAGATTTGGGGGTGTTTTAGTGTTTCATGATGTGAAAGGATGAGAAAATATTATAAATAGTGTGTAGTGAATGGTTGGAGTACAATTAGTACAAAATGTTTGCCTGGTAAGGGGAAACCATGTTTCCAGACCCACTTTCAGATAGATTTCGGTCCACGGTCACCATAAAATTCAGAAAACTATATATTTTCACCTAGTAAACTATGTTTCCTATCCCCTCATAGATAGAGGGAGATGCATGGTTGGAGCATAATTTGGAAAACTATTTGTCCAACCTGTGCGACCGTTAAAAATTGGGAATTTTCCATTTTTCCCTCTCAGGCGATAAGGGTTCTAACCTGAATTTCTTCCCTATTCCTCCTCATCTATATTTAGTGACAATCCAAAAACATTTCTACATATAAGGTATGATTCTCCTATCATTATTGTCCATTTAGAGAGCGTTTGTGTGTGAATTGATGTTCCATGTGAGTCCAACCCTCCTCTCCCTTTATTTTTCTATATTATGGAATGGATAATCATTATAATTCTTCTAGAACTTTAAATAACTCACTTTTCTAGGATATTATATGTTTTTTATTTAATGGGGTTGGAGTTATAATAAATGGTATAGGTTAAAAATCATTCAACAACGTTCATGAGGTAGGTGGTCTTAAATTGTTTCCCCACAGTATTGATGAGTTTTAGGTGAACATAGTTGTTCTATTTCACTACCATGTTGTGTATCTATGTATTGGGTTAAGGGAAGTGATTTGAAAATTACATTGAGGTGCGAGACACTTCATAGACCATGTTGGTTTTGTCGATGATGTGAGTTAAAATATAGGGCTACCATGGTGTAGGTCAAACCATTAAAAATGGTGAATTTAATTAATGATTATTGATATAGTGGAATTGTGAGAGTGAATGGGCTATAAATTGTAATTGTTTGATTGGTCTTGATTATAGGTTAAATTGAATTGATATTGTCATATTTTTGAAATGCCTAAGGGGCCTTTGAAAAGAATTAAATAAGGGGTTTTTGATCTTGATTTGGTTATGATTTTAAATGAAAAATATAACATTTGAAAGTGGGTATTGCATTAAAAAGGAGTCATTGGCATTAGGGTGATTTAGAAAATTTTTTTCTTATGAGATTTCAAATGATGAATTTAAATCGGGGTATGGACCCCTTCTTTATAAATTTCATAATTTTTTTTTGAAACATTGGAAATGGGAGTGAAAGCCTTGGGAATTGTCTTATTTCTTCTAAGAGGAAGACTATGTTTTAAAGGGGTGGCTTCAATATGATTTCAAATGAGTAATTTGGATTGTTTTTATAAATGATTGTGTTTTAATGTTATGTTGAGAGAATAGTAAATGAAATTATATGTGGGTTAGTGATGTAGAACCCCTAAAAATTATATGGGTATGTTAAAATGGGAATGAAATGAACTAATGATGAATGTGATCAGTTTATGACATACCATAATGGGTTGTTTGGTATAATGGTACATGTGTAATGAGTTACATTTGATAATGATAAATGTGTTCAATGGTTTTGTTTTTTTGGTAAATGTGTTATGGTTAAAGAATCGTGAGCACATGGCTTGATGATAGTTGTGGGGTATTGGACTTGAGGATATACACCCACATGTTGTTTTACACTAAGGCTCTAAAGCAAACTCCCTATTTAATGTGTGGGATTGGGAGAGGGTCGAGGCACTACGCCCCTAACGATTTCATATGATGATACTACCTGTGGACTGAGGTTATAAGGTAATTTTTTTGCAATTCATGATTGGGATTCTAAAATGAGGTTCTATGCTTCCCAAACACATGTTCATGGCCCAGTTACTGGAGCAAGGCCCCATGGTTTGTTAATAATTAGTTATTAGTGAATGCTGAACTTGATTAAATGTATGTCAACCATTATGTTGTGGATTAGAAATCTGATGTGACTGAAACTAGTTAGCTGGTTGGTTGACCCTAAATAACTTTATGGATAAAATTGTTTAATCGTAATGTATTAAATGTGAAACATGTTTCTTGGTAAGAACTAGTTAACTGAAAATCTGTTTAAAAGTGAAACATATTCCTTTCATTATATTTTAATTTATTACACTTGTTTACCCGCATACACATTTTTATAGACTGGTTATTTCTTTAGACACACTTGGTGGTGGCCTACTGAGTCGCACTCACACCCTACTCAAAATACCCTATAACTTGGGTACCTATCAGATGTTACATATTTTCTATTATATGTTCATAATAGGGACCTGTTGTTTAGTTAATACATGGGAAGTTTGGATGGGGCATGGGTTTTCATGACTGGGTTGGGGCTATGGCCCGTATTCTGGATATTTGGTAGTTTTTTGTTTGGAATGATTTTTATAGACTTCCTAATAGGTAGAGTGTACCAATTATTATTTATCATGTTTTATTTGGGTTATTATTGGAACTTTTCATACATTTCTTGTTTATTGTTCCTATTAGATGTTTTTATGATCTTTTAGTGTTATTTCTATTGTTTTATTACTCTGATAAGTAGGTATAGTCTCCCTAGTGTATCTCTAAAGACCCACGTAGCTATTTGGTAGCCTCTTTCATATAGGGAGGTTTCTCTATAGCCATGTGATGACATTGTTTGGAGAATTAGTTTATTAGCTTCTGGGTCGGATACATTCACCAATATTTCAAAATTAATATATCTTGATTAATAAACTATCCTTTAAATTCGTTTATCTCACACCCTCAACTGGTGATTACCCAATTGATTATCCTTTGAAACCATATAGCTCATCCCAACAGATCAAATAGATAATTCATTCATGGTAAAGGATACAAATTCTTTTTAGAAACCTATTATAAGATGTGATACTCACCAAGAAATTTCTTACATCCATCCACCATTTTACAAAAAAGAACCAGGGTACTCCCTAAAGATACACTGTAGCTAATGATTCCTTTGGATTCAAGATCTTACAACCATGTTTTCAACTCCCTATACATTGGTAGAATCATATAGTAAAGAGATATGGTGAAAGGTCTGGTACATTGTACCATGTGAATAATTAAATCCACCACCCTCTCCAGGGTAATCCATTAAAATATTTTAAACAAATGTCGTAATATATGTTTTCCATATGTAAAAAAACAATATTTAAAACATACATATCTAATCTAGGAACTATACCTACTACCTAAGATGTGATCATCCATGTATTCCCCAAATTATAGTTATCTCTTACAGAATTATAGTCCCCTTCTCCTAGAAAAATATATTATTTATCAAAAGATTAAAAAATTATCACACATCTCTGGAAATAATAAATATACACAGAAAAAGTATCAATTAATCCATTCTAGCAATTATATAAAATCCTTTCATCTCCTAAATGAATAATTCCCAAATATTTATATATCCACTAATAATAGAAATATTTTTGTCCATTTTATAATGGGATCTCTTCCTAGATGAATATTCTTAGAAAAAATTTGAGATAAAAAATCAGCATAAAAATCAAATTCGTATACCAAACGTAAATAAATAAAATAATGAGAAACTCCAAAATAATATAACACAATTGAAAAGGTAAAATTGACCAATATTTTTACATTAACCATCAATGACCATCCACTATGATCCTTTCATCCCTAATCTTCAAAAAATAAGTAACCAGACCCAACATCAAAACCCTACACCTAGGTCTTATAACTCATTTTCACTATATCACCTTTCTGAATCTATCACTGAAAATCTATTCCACCTCTATGAATAGACTTCTTATATGACATATAATTATTCCTCTACATTGATGTAGTATCTCATTCCCATGATTCCAAAGTAAAACTGTTACAGAAACCATAACTCCTTTGAGATCCCTTATAGTTAAATTTATGAAGATATCATACTTTTCCCTAAAAATGAAACACATTTATCTTGATATGGAAAATGGATATAATATATAATTTTACACCAAATTGATAGACTATAATTTCTCCCAAACCTAGTATGAATTTGAATACAAATAAATCCACTTGAATCATAATCATAGTCTATCTATATGATTCTCATATCCCTTCATCTTCTTACTACATCTAAATCTTCTAGATCTAACTAAATCCATCCTTTCTTACTCAATATCAATGTTTTTCCAAAGATACCTAATTACTACTTCTATAAAGGTAAGTAAAAATAGATCCAAACCTCTAGATATATATTTTTATTTAGACGGTACATAAAATTTGGATCTTTAAAAACCTCATAAACTCCCACATTTAAAGAAAAAAAAAATTGTAAATTTAAATGTATAATCAAGAACCTAAATATTACCCTACTTCATCTCAATAAAATATTTTCATTTATTCATACTTATCATCTTCGGGTTAAACAACTTAAATTTTAGGGTTTAGAAAATATCTTTTTAAAATATATCAGTTCTACACACCTATAGAAAAATATCCAACCAATATTTGGTTGGCACTCATGTAAGAAGGCAACAAGGTTCACCTTATTACCCTCTAGTACATCAATATTCTCAAATATCATATTCATCCCATCCAAATACAAATCTACTACACAAGTCCCTATATCACAACAAGTTATAGGAATATTCAATTCCTAAAAATAATGATTAATATTATATTTAATTAATATTTCTAGAGATAGCCCCCTTTAATTTTTAGAATCATATTAAGTAGATACTAAGTAACATTATTATCTACTAGAGTCTCAGGATCTCTCACTATATAAATATACTCATACCCTCCCTCTATATTCTCATCATTGAAATGATCCTAAACATCTTTACATGTTCCACATTATCACTCTTCTTTGATTCAATGATTTTAGAAATAAAATAAGACACGAATTTGAAAAAAAAAATAAAAACATTCAATAAGGAAACAAAATATTCATAACTAATTGAGAATTTTAGTAAAGTAATTAATCAAATAAGAAAATTTTCATTACATCATCAAAATAATATAAAAGATTTTAGATATTTGTTTCTTTACTAATAGCCTATCAATGGAAACACTAATTAATTTATTAATAATGAATCCATTTAACTAAAATTAATTCCCCAATCAATCAAAAACACATACTCACACATATATATAATTCCCATTTATTAAAAAATGATACATGAAAAACAAACTACTCACCCTCAACTAGAGTGACTGTATTACCCCAAAATAACATTTGTAACCTAAAAATGCACAATCCCTAATATCTAAGGAAAATTATACTTCTAATATGGTTATTCTGGTCAATAACTAAAAAATAGATTTTATACCAAGTCCCAAATTTTAATCCCCAATCTGCTGATTTTCAAAATATTGATGCCTCTAAAAAAAATTTATCATAAAATTTTGTAATATCCCTCTCTATAATGATCATGCTCCCATTATGAAAACACACATTACCTCAAGTGTGCTCAACATTTACCAGAGTTCGTGGAATAGAATCAAGGGGTTTATAATTATTACTAGGGGTGTGGTTTACCCACTAATGAAGCATTATAATACAAATATCATAGTGAATAATATATTAATAATAATAAGTGGAAACTACTAACAAAATGATAAATAAATTCATTTCAACACCACAAAAATACCTATATGTATCATACAACCAAATATGAACACCAATAACACTAAAATACAATATTATTAACAACTAAACTAATCTAATCTTTAAAACAAGGCATGAAAATCCAATCTATCTATTTTTAAATGCAGTAGAAAATTGGTCCAACATATCTCCTGGAATCATCTCCCAGTTATTGAGGCACCTTTACTTTACATGAGCATTATATATATAATTTTCATATTCATGAGATGTGTGTGAACATAGACTGAGGAATATACTGAAATTATAGTACAATGGAACCCTAAAAATTCTATAGAGTATAAAATGAATGTATAAAAATGGTGTAAATCGTACAAATAATTGAATAGAATTATTTAAAATATAAAAAATATAGAATTATGTACTAAATATAACACATGTGAGGGTAAATATTAAAGTTTTCTAATTTGTTTTGAACTCTGATTGTAAACATTTTAAAAGGTATCCAAGCACAAGGCTAATGTAACACTTCTCATAAATATTCTTATATATTATAACCCTACAACAAACACATGGTTGAGTATCCTTGTAGATATCCTACCTAATTACACATTCATAAAAAAGAGTTATGTTAAAATATACCAAACCTAAAATAAATTTCATCCAAATAAGGCATCAATCACCACTAAGCTGCACCACAGAAAAAATATTAATTTTAAAACAATTACACAATCACTTAAATAATAACACTACTTTCCAATATAATTATGAAATATTAATTAGTATTATTTAATATTAAATTCCTCCTTTTAGACCCATAAATCTTCATTTTAAAAAAAATAAAAATTAAATATGCCTTCACGAATTTTAAAATACAATTTCATACAAGAAAAAATTATTTTACATCTAAAAATCATCACTATATAATTTAGCTATATTCTTAACACTATATTTATTTTCTCATAAAAATCATATTTTTAGAACTTAAACTCAATAAAAAATATATTATCAAAAACTTAATTCACATTAATTAACAAAAAATTATACAACATTATTATTAATTTATATTACAGAAAAGAATAAATTAACAAAACCAAACACTAAAATATCAATTTTATCCAACAATAATTATTTATCATCTAATTTAATAGTTAAAACATACTGTAAGTCAATATTTTAAAAAATATGTATAATAAATTTCACTATGAAATTGTACACATATAGTCCTAAAAAATTTATAAGTTATGATTATCAATTAAATTCATTCACATTCTATTGAACTTATTTCCTTAGATTTTAAGAAAACAAGAAACATTAATTCAATAAATTTGTTCATGTTTTGTATAAAATTGCAAAACTAAATTCCAAGGAGTAAAATTGGTCACCATAATCATTCTATATGAAAAATTAACACATAGAAGAACCCTATAAGTTATCTTCAAACACCTAAAATCTACAATCATATAAGATTGGAAGCATATAAGAAGAACTATAATGAGGTAGAAAGGAAAATAAATTACTATTCTAAAAAAATATAGGGCCTTCCAAAATATTATCAATGAATGTAAAATATTATTAAAATATTTAAATTCCACTATATTTATAGATATTCTCTAATGTAGCTAGATTTAACTGAATAAAAAATAAAAAGAATATTTCTATTTGAGATTACCCAATAATGAAGAAATAAATAATTTAAACTAATTACCATGAAAAAATAATTAATCCAATTCACCTATTAAAAAATATATTATTGGGAATTATAATTCTAGTGGGATTCAACAAGATTTTTGTTGGCCAATATATGTCTCCATGAATTCAGGAAAACTCTTGATGTAATCACCTAGAGCCACTTTATCACCACTGAACATTCTATGTCTTCTGTTAGTGTTCTAGTGGCATGATGTAGTTACTATATTGTTTAATCACCTCTCTATCCCCTCTTATTCTTTTCTGAATTATCAACCAACTCAAAATTCAACACAAAATAAGTCAATTTTATTCTGAAACTTCCTAAAATTAAAATTAAATAATAACACAAATCCCAAATCTTCTACAACTATGGCCTTAGAAAACTGTTGTGGGAACTATAACATAAAATTAGTATCTCATAATCCTAATCCCCAATAAAATATAGAGGAATATATATTGATGAATATATATCCATTTAAGGTAAATATAGAGATGATGATGGTATATATGATGCATGTGTAAACATCAACTACTAAAGAAAATCTTTATAACATTATCATCTATGTCATGGTTGTGGGGGTGGTACAGCGTCCTTAACAACCTTAGTGGGGAGATGATAATTTGGATCATGGAATTTCTATGAATTTTAATCTCAAACAATGTCATATATGGCATAAATATTCTCTCTATGTTCCAATACATCACTGTGAAATGCCTCCAAAATAAAAACTCCCTCCTCATGGGGATTAGAGATGTTTACAATATACTACAACAACTCAAACTATAAATTGAATAATATTGAGGTTTATACTGAATATGAAAAAATATATAAAATTAAATATAGTGAAAAAACAATTCATAGAGTCATGTCATGTGGTATGAGTTACATTGTATTATGATGTATGTTTTAATACGTGCAATCACATTGATCAGTAAGGCATAAGCATATCATGGGTTCTCTATGTTAGAATATATTATACCTAGAATTTATATTCCAGTACTATATATAATTAGCATGATGATGTGACTAACTATTTTGTGACCCTATCTTTCTAATTCCACTCAATGATACGTAAGTGAATGAGTAACCCCATAATTCCATAATCACCAATCATAGTGGTGTAGTACGGTGGAAGTGATTCCATGATAACTCTAGAACATGGGATCATGCAACCTAGAATGACATTGTAGATGGTTATTTTAAGAATAGAAAAAATATAAGTAATTTTTTATTATAATATCATAAAGTTACTGAACATAAAATAATATTTTCATGCATCACGTGGTTGGATATATTGAATGATAAGTTAAAATATATGCATATAGTTCCTCAATTTGTCGATATGACACTAATCTTGACTCCTCTAGGTAAAAATGTTATATTTGGTTAGTTAATGAAAAAAAATAATTCACAAATAATAATAATAATAATAATAATAAAATTATTAAGGAATTTTATTATTTTAGATGTCAAGAAAGTAGTACAGTAACCTAAGGATCAAAGTAAAGAAAACACTCCCATGATCACATAAAAAAATTAAACCCCCCCCCCCATTTTTTATGATTATAGATACATGTTTTACAAAGGCTTCTATATGTACATATAAATGTAGCAGATCTTTTTTTTAGTTTTTTACGAGATAATTTTTTCTCCATCAACATCCTCATGAAAGGATATGATGTGCCCATCCATCCCAACTGTATATAATTGGATACCAGACAAGGATCTATGATGTCCGACAACAAAAATTCCTTTTAGATGATAGATAATGGATAGATACTCTTTTGATTTCAAACTAACTCTACATGATGGGTAAGACCCAATATGAATGATATGTCCTCTAATGTGATGATTATATATTTATTGGGAATATGGAAGGCATGCATCTCTGGCCTCAATCCCTTAAGTAATACAATAATAAAATACTAATTTATGGATTTAATATCACACATAATAATTCATTAAAATTTTGTGAGTTTTAGGTAAGGTGTGATGGAATCCAAAGGTGACTCATAATAAAAATGATGTGATCTCTAGATAAAGATATGTTAAAAAAGATGATCTCCCAAAAATTAATTAGAAAAAAAATTCTTTTGAGCTGATTGTAGAACCTATTACATATCTATGTATGTGGTTTTCAAAAATATACACAAAACATTTAATAGATAACATGATAAAATTTTTAAAAATATCTTATTAATTATATATATTTACTAATTGAGTAATAATAGTATTTAATATTTGAGACAATAATTATCATTTATAACCCCCATCAAGAATCCCATGTAAGAAAATAGTGAATGTGAGTGTGTCCCCTGAAGCCTACCGCTAATAGCCCATGGGTTGGAGACTGGCACTAAGGGTATAATCACACATAAATTGGACGTATTGTCCTCATAATCATACAAATATTATAATAAAATTATAAACAACTATTAGGGATAATAACACTTCCGAAAACATAGAATATATCCTCTGAAACATACATTGTGGAAAAGAAACTAGAATAAACTGACATAAATGAGGTGTGAGAACACATAATACATATCACACCTAAGTCATTACACCACATCGAATACCTTCAGAATGATCCAAACAAGAAATTCATAAAGAATAAAATTGAAAGAAATGATTCCCAAAGAAAAATGAAATTTTTTTATGTGGTTTTGACTTAGTCTTACTCAACAGGTGGAACATTATAATACATTATTCAAGTAAAGGGAGATTATCACAATGTGGAAAGGTCATCAAAAAAATTATTTCACCACTTCACTTAATGAATTTTTTATTCATTTCAAGTGTTTCTACCATGTTATGTTCTCTATATAGATAATTTTCAATAATATTTAATCATTACATGAATATCTTCACTCAATCAAAGAAATCCATGGTCTTAAGTCCACATTTTATTGAATAGTATGTTCTTCGAGAAACCCATTGAGTTTATCCGCACATAAATTTTTAAAGAATATTTAGTATTCCCTTTTCCAGAAAACTAGCAATAAAAACAATTTATAATCTTCAAAATAAATCATTATTTAAGGATATATCATTTTTTACATTTCCATTTATACTAAACAAGGTATGTTCGATTCTTCTTCTATTGACTTCCATCTTCAAGTCTTCTATCTTCCAAATATTTGGATGTTCATTGATTCCAATCCACCCTCTCTTATTTGGTTTTAGAAATTATACTCCTATTATATATCCATCTATTTGTTCTAATTACATAACAAAAATGTGGTTTTTGTACAAAAAACTAACAAACACCCACTTGAGAATCATTCTATATCGTTACTACCAATTACTCTATCAATAACTATAAAACTCATTCGGATATCCAAATTTATTTGCAGCAACATGGGTCCCCCATTGTGATTCTGGTTATCCCATCTTTAATGGGGTTTAATATAACCTCAAAACATTCTAAATAGGAATATTAGTTAGCATATCTGATGGATTATAACCTCCATATATCATCTATAGTTATATCACTTGGTCCTAGAACAACATTCAGATGAAGAGATATTTAAAATAAATATACTTTTACAGGAATAAGTTACTGTGATTTTATCCACGTGAATCTCCCTTTGTGATCCACTACACACAATCCATTATCTTACAATATTATGATATATTCTAACATTCTTTTTTAAAAAATCAACACCTTCCCTAATTTCATTAATGGAATTTTCTCCACATCATCAGTTTAAAGTGAAAATATTGTTTTAATTTACAACATCCAACTCACTATTATTCCCCTGAAGGTGAAAAAATATTTCAAGGTTCACTTATGTGTGCCTACAACCCCACTAATGTTTACATATACAAAAACATTCACGTGTACATCCACTCTGAAATAATGTGACAAGGTTTCAAACTCTTTTAGATTTTGGAGAAACAATATTACCACTTCCTAATGATCTCTTCTAGGATTTCCTAGAAACAAAGCATATAATACAACAACATTCTTACTATCGATGCATAAGAAACCAATAACATGTACTCAACCTCATCTTTCATTCATCATTTCTTTTCCTTGCTTAACTTCATATGCCTATCCAAGAGAGTGGAAACTATTTTCTCCTCACTCATTTTGAAATGTTCAAAATCCTTACTATTATATTCATACTAATTAAGGAATAAATTTTAGATATTAAATTCCTCTATAATTCACATCCCCAAAATTAATTTATCTAGATCAAGATCCTTTATCTGAAAATGTCTACACAATTCATCCTCTAGGTAATAAATTATTTTCTTCTTACTGACAAGTGATAAGTATATAATAAACATAAATAATTAATACAATGAATCTATCAACAAAAAATAACTTCTTATAATATAAATGATCTGCATTTCTCTATATAATAATTTATTCCACCATAAATTCATCTAACTTTTAGTTCCTTTTCTTTGGATCTTATTTCAATCAATATAGTCTATTCTTTAGCTTACACACAAGATCATGATTATGATTCTCATTGAAACATTTCAAATATTACATGTAAATGTTATTATATACATCTCAATAAAGAAAAGTGATCTTCACTTCTAATTAATCAATATATAACCCTTCAATTTCATCAAAGTTGTCTCTCATATGAATACTCATCTGTTTAAAAAACATAGAAATGATCTTGGACAAATATAGTCCTTAAATTTATTAAAAATTGATTCCTATGAGAAACATATATGTGCCTATAGTCTGAAATGTATTTTATTATGGTTCTTGTTTCCGAATTTAGGTTATCACTAAGATTTGTTTCAATAAATTCTTTGGGGTTCATGATGGTTGAGAGAGTGGAAAGTTTGGATTATAACACCTTCTATAGGGGATTCATCCCTTCTCGTGGACTCTCTTATTAATTTAAGACATTTTTATAATGACCAAATAATTTTTATGTAAAAATTAAATAATTTAGGTGAATATTAAATAAATATCACAATAATAAATTCCCATGGAACATAAAGGTTTGATGTATTAAAAGAGTATAACCATAAATAACTTATTTTCCACTAAGATAATAAAAACTCCAATAAAATTATTAACATATAGGACCATTATATTTTTATCATACATTATATCCTTTGTAACATGGGGAAATCGTAAACATAATGGCTTGGGAGGAGCTGGAAAAAATGTGCACAGCCAAAGAAGGAAGAAAGGGAACAAAGAGAACAGGGACCCGGGGTGCTGCATTGTTTCTGGGAAGATGAATCCGAAGGGGTGCAAAAACTACTCATACCTTCCAAAACTGATGGAGACCCGGTCAGAAAAAAAATGGGGTATTCACAAGGAGCTTGAGATTCATCCAGTGGAGGGAGAGGAAGGACATAAAACCTTGGTCTCTGAATCTCAGAAGGAAGAGATGTAATCATCAATGGAAGGAGATCAACAGGATCTATACCTGCATACAAGGGAGATGACACTGGCGGTTACACCTGCTCCATGGTGTGGGGTAGGAACCAATATGGTTGGTGTAGAGTAAATAGAGGTACATGAGAGGCAATCAGTCGAAACTACTAAGGTGGGAGTTGGGGGGACGCCTGGGGAGCCGGAAGGAGAAGTGGTGATCAGGGAAGATCCATGGGAGCTGCTGTTACAATCTGGGGAAGAGATGGCTGAGAATGTGGTATCCATACGCGCTTCTTCTGTGGTTGCGGAACAGATGCAAGAAATATTTATTCAAGTTGACATGAATAAGGAGCAAAGCAAATGGATCAGCAAACAACACCTAATCCTAGTCAGAGGTTTCAAAAATAAGAAGATAGTTGAAGAGGAGTTCCTACGAGCATGGCTTAAGTTGGATTCTCATTTTGAAGACATTATCAGAGACGCCCCTGAAAAAAAGGTAACAAATCTTTCCTGTAAATTGTTCAAGGAAGTCAATTCAGTTGTGTTCAAGCTGGTGTTTAATAATTTTGTTATGTGCTATAGTGTCTAAGGGTTTTGTTGAACTGTTTGGTTTCACACTTTCTCCAAAAAAGTGTCTCTTTAATAAAAATATTTATTTTTATATCCCTAATCCATGGAGTATAACATGGAAATGTAATATAAGAATTTGGGAGAAGCATACACATATGAAATAATGTCTTTTTGAACATTTATAAGCACCAATACCTCCACTAATCATATTAAGGACATGTAATCAGGTCCCTACATATAATTATGGACATTAAAATAGGTCCACACATAAATTATGAACATTTAAAAATACAATTAGGTATATGATTAATTTTTTGAACATGATATTTGGTTCACACATAGCATAGTTATCTCATGAGGTATAAAGCATTTAAAAATGAAATATTGGGATATATAAATCTAGTACCACCAATCACATAATGAAATCCATATATATGTATGACCTAATATGATAAAATCATTCATCATTTTATCATACCAAAACCTATGGAAAAGAAATGGGTTTTATAAATATTTCACCATAACTTAATTAACATGTGGTAAGGTAAAATGTTTCATATAATCGAGCTTAAAATATCATCATCATGATACATACATAGATATAATGTGTAGAGTACCTTAATATCATATCCCTAATTAATAATAACAATGATTAAAGTATGTGTACATAGATAAAAAATACCATTAAAAGAGAATTTGAAAATCTCTTTGAAAAACATTTCATTTTCTATCAATATATTTTAAAATTAAAAGTACCAAAATATTTTAAAGATGTTTTTTTTAAATAACCATGTAAATTTATAAATTATTCATAAAAGAAAATAATTTCTATGAAAGTGTAAAAATATTTTAAAGATGTATGCATTCAAATGGAACATTTTTTTTCACACTTTTGTAAAAGTAAAAAGTGTTCCATAAATAATTTTTTTTAAAAGATTCATTTTAATAATTCATAAAAAACATAAAATGTTACAAAATATTCCTTCCCAAACATACATTCATATATAAAAACCTCCATAAAAATTTTTAATAACATGTACATCGAAGAAAAAGTTCTTTGACCAAAAAAATACGGAATGCTTTAATTAAAAAAATCTCCATCATTAAAAGTAAAAATGAATGTAAAATGGTACTAATAACTATAAATTATAGGAATAAGTATATGATAGAAAAAAATATGTTAATTAAAATATAATGATCATATAATTTTCCTTAATATAAATTTATCATACACAATCCCGAAAAGAAATCAGATTGTGACATAAACCATTACCTGAGGTCCCACCATGATATATACATGGAAAAACATCCTATATAATAGATAAATATTTATTATAAATATTTAATAAACCATATTCATATTAATATAACTATATATCACCACTTTATAATTTATAGTTACCCTTTTTTTAATAATTCTTAATTAAAATAAAGATTTTGATGAAAACTGGTTTGTTTTTCAAGCATCTTTCAGTTTGATGGTTCCAGTCCTTAACCCTTAGTCCCACTTTTATCACCTATAAAATATTAATTATTTAATAATTTTAATATTAATTATTTATATACAATTTTATAATCATTCATAAAAAATTAAGAAAAATGAATTACATCACTTCGTTGGATGGTTGTTTGTATGTATGCACGAGTGATGTTTTAACTTTTCGAGTTATAGAATGATGGAAAGGTACACAATAATTAACCATTATAGAATAATAATTATATAATATATATTTGTTAAATATTTTATTAATACCAACCATGTAAATAAGAAATGAAAAATTAATCACATCACTTGGTGGAGGTGGTAGTCCACACGTATATACGACTGACACTAACATTTTCAAATAGATGAAAAAGATATAGAAAATAGATATAAAATTAAAATTAAAACATAAAATTATAATAAATATATTTATTTTATAATTTTAAGAAATTTATTGATCATTTTTAGGAGGATTAATTAGAAGGAATCTTTAAATGTTCGATAAGAACATATACCTTCTTTCGGGAAACCTCCATTGGATTCTACCTTAATAATTCTTTAAGTGGTCATTTAAGAAGACCTAAATGCCTAGGAAGTGGGGAAGAATTATGGAAGTGTATATTATCATATTTTTGGTTTAGATAAATGGATATCATGGTGTGGATAAAAATGTAGAGTAGGATTCCTTTTATAATTGAGGGGAGTGTCACACTTATAAATACATAAATCATTAAAATATAATATTCATATTTAAGTGAAATAAAAACCAAAGAAACAAAAATTTGAATAGAGGATATTATTGGGTATAAATCCACCTAAATAATAGTATTAAAAAATTATTGTTATTTTAACCCTTATCTATATAGTTTTACACCTCTCTAACTCTTTTACCATACTATATTAATGAATTTTTTTCATGAGTTACTCTTCATTATGATCAAAAATAAGATATACCTACTTGAAAAATTAAATGAGAATTTAAAATATGGAAACCATTTTACCAAAATTAAAAAAAAAATTATTTGTAGATATTAATTTCAAAGTAAGTTCACAAAATGTAACAGAATTTGTTTTTAGAAAAAACACATTTTTAATAATTTCATTACATTTGTTCTTTTTCCTTTCCTAGTAAAAACCATTAGTTTAATATTAATATATTTGATTAAGTATAACATATAACCTTTAATGAAAATCATTAATCAATAATTATTACAATATTTTATTGATATAAAATACATTACACACAATAAATTTAGATTTATGAAAAAAAAACTCTTCTTTCCATAAAATATTTTTATCTTCACTTCCTACCAATTGAGAATAAATGTGATAATAATTATTCATTTTAGGAAATTAAATATAAATTTATTTCATTGAAATCCTATTTCATTTGTGACCAGGACACATAATATATTGGAAAATATAGTTCTCTGAAAAAAATGATCTTCTACCAAATAAAATTTTATTTATTTTAATATTTAAAATTCATTACCTATTTCCTATGAATTAAATGATGATTTATGTTAAATAAAAAATTTATAAAAAAAATTCATAATCTAGTTAGTCCTATTCATACCTGAAATTTTAATGGCTATGTAATAATATTCACAATTTATAATAATATTTCTATATTATATCATGATTCATTTAAGATCAGTTTTACTTTTAAGTAATGTTATCAATCACACCAAAATTATTTAAGGAGAAAAATATCATAAAACCTGAGGGTGTTATATTTTAACCCCAAATCAAAATAAATCACTTCAAATTCCATCACTCTGATGCAAAGAAAAAAGGGTACTCCACCTCATCACATCCTTAAGTTCTCACTTAGATTCCTTAAATTAATGATTCTTAGAGGGAACCATAACAGTGTTAGTATACTTTTTCTAGAGCACTTTATCTCTATGTGGCATGATTTAAACCATTTGTTCCTATAGAGACCAGGTTTTTGAACTGTAATACATTGAAATACTTCTACATGTGATTCAAGAGTTGTTCGTTGAGACAATATTCAATTCTGAGGCTCTATGTGCTAAAAATTAATTTTATAATAATATTAAGTATATTTTATACTATGCATGAAAAGTAGATAGGATAACTCCTAAATGATATCTTGGATCAGATATTCAAGTCCACAGTTGATTCTAGAATGTGATTTTTGCCCTAGGTGGGGCATAACTTTCGTCAGCATAGGACTTCTATGGAAAAAACCACCATGGGTAAAATCATCTTTAAAATAATTAAATTTAATTATTTTACCATCACACCATATGGAATAATTTTAAAAAAGTGTCTTAGATTTGAAATCCAACAACACTGTTGAGTTCATAATAGGATGTTTTTCCTACAAATGACTTTAAGTAAGGGCACATGAGACGTTCATATTCTATGCACTTTGGTGGGTCTGTTTAACTAGAACACTAAAACCATATTTCAACCTATAAATAAATTTGTAAGGGAATCCAATCTGGGTTATCCCCTGATTTCATCTCTAATGAAGAAGAGGATCTCTCCCTTGTATAATTTGTGAAAAATCCTCAAAAGACCATATTGGGATCAATATATGGATGATCATTAATTCTAAATTGATTTTTTCTTGAATTAGGCTTCTTATTGTTTTTAGCACCCCAAATTTTATTTATTTATTTATTTATTGAATTCCTTCTGTAATAATTTGTTTCGTACATGAAGGTGATGGCCAAACGAACATAGACATTGCCGGATCCCAATTTGAATCCCCGAATGTGTTGTGTTCTTCACCGTTCTTCACCTAAATTTTTTGCTACATAGAAACATCATCGAATCATCTAGCGGAGGATGGAGTTGTGAAGCAGTCGACCCAACGATCCCCAAACTGTTCTCGTTGTGAATTTTTGACCACTAAAGAGGTCACAATGGTTTCTTGAGGGAGATGATTGTGTGGCTCTCATGAGGTAGGCGTCCAGAAAGCAGAAAAGGCTGGACAGCAGAGGGGTGCTGATGTGGCAGCAGCATTCGGCGGAGGTGCAAGGTGGTAGTGGGATGTAGGAGCTGGTCTGACACTGCGGTGGGAGGCTAGAGCTGGGAGAAGAAAGCAAAATCACAGGGCGATTCTAGCTAGATGGAATAGTTGCAAGCATTGACAGGCATGAGGACAATAGGCTGACATTGGAGTGTGTTGGCAAAGTGCGGTCAGGTGGGGGCTCTAAACTGGTGACTGGGGGACAAGGACCCACATGATGTGGGTCTGCCACATTGAAGTGGGGGGAAAGTGAGGAGGATTGGATGCTCGGCTATTTTATGTCATAAGGAAATCCATGGACCATGTAGGTGTTCCGAGCCATGCTATTGTGTCGTGGGAAGGCCAGTGTGGTCCGGCCCAAGTGGGCGGATTGGCTGGACCGAGCTGGTCCATCCTGTTTTGGGCCCAGACACATTAAATGACTATATATTTTTATGCAGTCATCCAATTCGTGTGATGTATATGTAAAAACAATACTTGAGTTAATATAGACCATTTTAGGTGATCTTTAGAATTTCAAATTTCATGCCCAAATGCAGGTGGCACAAAATGGACACATTAATTATAATAATTTTTATTATAATTACTTGTGGTTCCTTCTTTCGAATGTAGCGCCTACATTCAAATTCTAATCGATGTGATATCTGATATACTATGACCCAAATGTTTTGGATAAATTTTTAGAACTTATTTTTGGTGTTTAAACTAAATTCGATGTGTGGGCCCTAGAGGGCCCAGTTCGCATGCTTTACGATAAAATGTAACATTTTCACCGGGTATCCATTTTTAGATGATCAAGTAGTCATTCCTATGTGTTTTTTTACAGGATTTCAATGGTGTGATATGTATATTTACCTCTAGTACTGAGGTGTGTTCCCCAAGATATTTATTTCAAGTTTAGTGCGACTCTACATAACTTTTCCATCACATGTCTGATTGGGGAGACTGAATAGTCTACCTCACGTGTTTTTCTGCAATTATCGCAATAGTGTCACCTGTTTGGAAGTACAAAGATTTTTTCATGATCTCACTCAACATGGAAACATGAAATGGATATTGGAGGATGATTCATTTGATATATACTAGAGTTGAATCCCCCTCATGAATTAGGGTGTGTGTATCCTTGACGACTCCTATAGAGTGGAATCCACTGGGCACATCAGGGTGTGGGTAGCCTCTATGTCTCCTACTAGAGTAGAAAAACCCTAACACATCAGGGCATGGGTAGCCTCTAAGACTTCTACTAGAGTGTAATCCACCTGACACATCAGGGTGTGGGTAGCCTCTATGACTTCTTTCAGAGTGGAATCTATCGGACACATTGGGGCATGTGTATCCTCTGCTTTGGGTTTACATCCCATTTTTTGGATTAGTGGTGAGATAGTTTTTGATCATACCATGGACTCATTAGTTAGAGGGAAACTTTCCCCATATAGTGGTTTCATTATGACACAACCTAAAACTATATGGGTGAGTATGTTCCGCCCAATACGGATAGTATCAAGGTGTGGTGAGTTGAGTTCCATTGACTTGTAGTTCAGGGAAGACATATGGGATATTGGGTATCAATGTTTGATATATCTTGGACTGTTGGTGACTCTTTACCTAGGATGATCTCTAAAATCTATATCCCATTACTCTCTCTTTTGGGTTTCATTGACTAAGCATATATATATTTACACCCTATGACAGTACCCACTCCTTGGGTTCTGGTTACTCTCCACTAGGAGAGGTGAAGACACGTGGGGTATGCCACATGATTTTCATGTCTAAATTATTATGGTTGGAAATTTATACACTCCTACTATAGGTAGAAAAGACTTTATAGGGAATTTCATATTCTCACAGTTTCTAGCTCCCTGTTTTCAGGGTATTTTACATCACTCTCTTATTGGGTTGATCTGCCATCATTTATTGTCCATGGTTCCATCAGTTGTAATTCATTCCCTTTTTCTATCTCTTACTACTTTCCACCTCCTTTGTGAGGATTCCTACTGAGTATTTTTATACTCACCCATATATGGTTTTTTCCCATATTTATCGTGCTTTATACAAACGACAAGAAGATTTGATCAGGACATCAAGTGGCTCAGAATCATATGTGTTTGGACAACGTGTAGTGGTCACTGTTTTAATTCCCAGATCATTTCATCCTCAGTAGTTGTAATTTCTGTTTTCGGTCAGTTGGGTAAACTATACTGGTTGGGAATCTATTTTTTCCATTTTTCCTTTCTATTTACATTACTATACCCTTACGGTTTTATTGGTCCATACATGCTTGAGTATACGTCTATAGTAGGTTTCATCATTTACTTTCCTCCCTCTTCACTTCTGCATCGAGTTGGTTGTGTGTGTGTGTATGTACATAGGCAATGGCCTCCCTGTTTTGTTTTATGCCTTCGGTGCTACATTCCACTACATGGACTATGGAGGCAGGCTTAGGGAAGTCTCAGCTAGAGCCTGAGCATGGGATGGGCCATGAAAAACTAGTATCAAAGTAAGTTCATTCCTTGGGATGTTGTTCAGTTTTTTACTATGAAAGGATTGGTTGGGTCTAGGAAAATAGTGTTGATGTGTCTCAAAAGAATCTCTTGGGCTAGGTAGTCCAGTGATGGTGTGGCGGCCAACGTAGCCACTCGCTAGTACCCTGATTACCCACTTGTCGACTTGGTATACTGAGACACTTGTAGCAGGGAAGTTATGTACGTGAATCATATACGATCAAGTCTGTCATAGTCCTTATTCATACATCTCGTTTTTTTTTGTTTTTACTGTTATATATATATGCTCACCTAACCATTGTACACCTTGATAAATTTTCTAGATTCCGCCATGCAGAAAGTGAGCCAGGTTACCTGCTCTGACTCGTGATGACAATGTCATGAGTGATGAGGCCTCGGTTCATTGACCATCACGTGATATCCTACCTATAGGTGGACCAGTAGTAGTACCCCCACCTATAAAGAATCATAATGTATAGGAAGCATAATCCTAGTACAAGCACATTTTAATCATGCTTCGTGAGTTCCAGCACCAAAGTCCATTGAGGTTTCATGGTGACCCAGAACCTCAGGTGGTAGAGGACTGGATTGAGTCAATGGTCCAACTTTTTAGACTAGTGCAGACATCAGTATATTAGATGGTGGATTTCACATCTATACGTTTTCATGGGATGGCTGGGGGGTTTTTGGTGTTTAGTAACCCAGATGCACGATGAGGCAACCCTCTCATGGGCCAAGTTGCAACACCTATTTCATGAGGAGTACATTCACTTGTTCTTGTGCTCCTTCTGGATTCATGAGTTTCTAGAGCTAAATCAGGGAGTCATTCCAGTGGATGTGTTTGTAGCTGGGTTTACTTACCTTACACACTACTCCCTAGATATGATCTGAGACAGTTACATCCGATTGTGGAAGTCTGAACAGGGTCTTCTCCAGGAGATCTATGCCATTGTGGTGCCTACGTGCATCCCCACCTATGATTGGGTGCTGTAGTGGGATCTTAGGATGTATAATTTCCTAGTATAGGGGCAATTGTTACCTAGACCTAGTAGTGGTCGCTTTAGAGTGGTGACATCCATGAAAACTAGTAGATGTTATGTATCAGGGTGATAATGTTAGAGGCTTCGCCGTGATCGGGCACAGGCATGTGATCAAGCATCACCTGGGCCACACAGAGCACCAGGTCATCCTGGAGAGAGGCTATTTTTTACATGTTAAGGGTGAGCTCACGTGTCTAGGGAATGCCTGACTCGACAAGCTAAGCATCTCGAGAAGGCAGCGGGTGGACCACCATGGCAGAGGTAGTACAATGATAAGGGTTGTCCCCAGGGAGGCGGTGCTGGAAGATGAGAAGGTGGAGCAAGAGGACCAATTGGTGGGGGAAGACGATATGAGATCCCCCCTCCCCCCCCCCCCCCACACACACACCCACCACTGGGCAGCCCACATCATGCTTTGGGAGCTGGCAGCTGGGGTTGTGGGAAGCTTCAGGTGATGGATATCCACGATCCTCCAACACAAGAGATGATCCAAGGTACACTTTGTGTTTATTATACTCTTTATTCAGTATTAGTACATACAAGAGCTATTCACTCTTTTATATTGTTACTCCTTGTATGATATTTTGTTCTTCTAGTAGATATTATCTAACAATATCTTTGTCTTGAAATTCCTACGAGATGATCCTCTTTTTAATCTTTTATCTGATGGTAGTGTGAGCTTTAGTTTGGAGGGGAAATGCTCACATGGTACCTACTAGTCATCATGATGGAACCTTATGATGCCATCATGGGAATGGATTGGATTTCTATGGTTCAAGCCCAGATTGACTGTTGTCACAGGCTATTCAGTTGTTTGCACATTTATGGGACAGGGTTCCCCATTCTTGGTGAACGAGGGATCGTAGTAGGGAAGTGGAGTTCTGTGAGAAAGAGAGCACAACCCTTCCCCCATTAGCTGTTGAGAATGACCCTTGGAGAAATGGACTCTTCAGGAACTTGGGTTTCTTTAGTTATAGAGGATTATATGGAAATCTTCGCTGAAGATGTCTCGGGACTACCACTGAGGTGACAATTGGAGTTCTGCATTGATTTTCAATTGGAGACTTCCCTAATATCATTTTTGGAATATATTATGAAACCCACTAAGCTCTAGGAGATATGTTTATAGATAGAAAAACTTCAAAATAAGGGGTTCATCAGACAAAGTACATACCCCTGGGTAGTTCTAGTTTTGTTCCTGAAGATGTAATATTAAATCTTGCGACTTTGTTTGGATTGTGGTTTCCTGAATCAAGCCATGATATAGAATAATTAACCCTTAATAAAGATCGAAGGCCTCTTCAACTAGTTATGAGGTGCGAGCTGGTTCTCTATGATCGATATGAGATCTAGTTACCACAAACTATGGATTTGTGGGGATGATATTCCTAATTGGGCCTTCTGATGTCGCAACGGGCATTGCGAGTTCTTGTTGATGCCATTTGACCTGACGAATTCCCCTATAGTTTTCATGGATTTGATTAATTAGATCATCCAACCTTACCTAGACCTGTTTTTTGTTGTCTTCATTGATGACATACTCATATACTCTACATTAGAGGAGTAGAACATAAAGCACTTTAGGATGTTCCTTGATTTACTCTGAGAGCACCAGCTTTATGGAAATATCTTTAAGTGTTAGTTCTGGATACACGAGATTCACTTTCTGGGGCATGTCATCTTCGAAGAGGGTTTATCTATTGACCCTGTATAGATTGAGTCATTACATGGTTAGGATCCACCCAAGAGTGTTATAGAGGTGTGGAGCTTCCTTGGGTTGGAAAAGTATAATAAGAGGTTTGTGGAAGAATTCTCTAGGATCATTGCCCCTTTGACCACTCTAACATAGAATGGATAGTTCCTTACCTGTAATGAGTAGTGCCATAGGTCCTTTGGGGAGTTGAAGTAGAAAATGAAAAGCTTCTAGTTTTGAAGCTTTTAGAGGAGGGTCTTGACTTCATGGTGTATTGTGACACCTCAGAAGCTAGGTTTGGTTGAGTGTTGATGTAGCAGCGAGTGTTCATTCCATATGGGTCAAGGTTTTTGAGACTACATGAGAAGAACTATATCACCCAAGACTTAGAGCTAGTAGTGGAGGTATTCACATTGAGAATATAAAGACACTCTGCTCTAAGAGAGAACTTTTTGGTTTACTCAGACCACCAGAGCCTCAAGTATACCTTTACCCAGAGGGATCCAAACCTAAGGCAATGACTCTGGTTAGAGTTCCTATAGTAATATGACTTTGAGATATTTTATACTATAGGGAAGGTCAATGTTGTAGCAAATTCCCTTATCAAGAAGTACTAGGCTCACCAAGTGCTGGAAGCTTCATATCAATTGGCTTCCTTATAGTTGACCCTGGTGGAGTAGGAGGGAAAAACAACCCTACAGTAAAGGGTATTGACTCCACCACTCCTCGATCATGTGAGTGTGTCTCAGTTGGGAGATATTGACTGTGAGATCCTATGTGATCAGATATCCATGAGTGATGAACTTGATGGATATTCTGATGGAGGGAATAATGATATCTTATTCTACGGGAGAGAAGTGGTACCAGTAGATATGTGGAAGGATGTGATGCCGGATTTCCACACTTCTCCCTTATCTATACATATCAGTGTCGTAAATATGTACATGGATCTTCAGTGGTGGTTTTTGGTGGTCCGACATGAGACAAAGCATACCTGAGTTCATCTTGTGATTCCTTACCATTTAGTAAGTGAAGGATAAGCATTAGGTTTCGATAGGGTTGTTGCAACACCTTGAGATCCTAGAGTAGATGTGTGACTAAATATCCATGGAAATCATCATTGGGCTTCCACCCATAGCAAATGGAAATGACTCCATCGGGGTGATAGCATACCAACTTACCAATTTAGTGCACTTCCTTTCAAATAGGGAGAAGTGTTTTTTGGAGAGTTTGTGGCAGCTAAATGTCTGGAATATTGTCTTCTTTCGTGGGGTACCGTTGGAGATTATCTATTACTATGACATGAAATTTATGTCACAGTTATGGAGAGGCCTGCAAGATGAATTCAGGACCCAGTTTTGGATGAGTATATATTTTCACCCCAAGACTGATGGGACGAACAAACACACTATCCATGTGTTGGAGGATATGCTCAGGTCTTTCTTGTTATATTTTAGCTGGAGCTGGGAGGACCACCTACCTTTGGTGGACTTTGCGTACAGCAAAGGCTACCACTCTAACATCAGCATGTCATCTTTTGTAGCCCTCTATGGGAGACCATAAAGGTCACCTTTATACTAGATGGAGATTGGGTAGTTATCCCTCATGGGACTAGATTTGGTTCAATTGATGATGGAGAAGGTACATGTTATCTATGAGTGGATTAAGATGTTCCAGATTAGATAGAAATCATATGCCAACTATCATTGTAGGCCCTTGGAGTTTAGTAAAGGAGTCCATGTCTTCTTGAGAGTCTTCCCTTGGGGAAGCATTCAGAGGTTCAATTGGTGAGGCAAGCTATCCTTGAGGTTCATCGGCCCATTCTAGATCATGTGAAGGGTTGTAGAGGTTTCATACTACCTTTACCTACCCCCATAGCTAGAGCGAGTACATGGTGTCTTCCACATATCATAGGTGAGGCGATACGTGCATGATCATTTGCATGTCGTTGACAAGGGTGAGATTGAAATTGAAGATGGAGCCACCTTTGCAGAGCACTCGGTGGTGATCAATGATCATCAGCAATGAACCTTATGTGGGAGGGCCATCCCCTTGGTTCACATACTGTGAAAAGACAGAAACATGCATGAGACTTCCTGGGAATGGGAGAGCAAGATGTGGTCTTAGTATCCTGATAACTTTTCCTAGTTTTTATTTTTGGGGATGAAAATTATGAATGGGAGAATGATGTAGAAACATGTTTTTTACCTTTTAATACTGTGATATATTTCTACATGTGATTGTAGAGTCAGTAGTTTAGACGGCATGCAATTCAGAGGCCAGGTGTGCTCATAATTAATATTATAAAAATATTAAGTATATTTTATGTTGTGCATGAAAAGGATATAAGATAACTCTTAAACAATAACTCAGATCATAAATCCAAGGCCACATTTGAGTTTGGAACATGACTTTTACCCTAGGTGGGTATAACCATCATCGTCATGGGACTTCAGTGGTAAAATCCACCCATTGGTCAAATCATCTTTAAAATAATTAAATTTAATTATTTTAACCTAACATTTAAGAAAATAACATTTATATGGGGGCTTGGATTGAAAATATGAGACCACCATTGAGTTCGGAATGGGATGTTTTTCCAAGGTGCAACATAAAATAAGGGGGTGTGAGAAAATCAGATTTTGCACCTGTTGGTGGGTCAGTTTAACTGGAACCCTAAAACCTTATGTCTTCCTATAAAAAAATTTCTAATGGAATCCAATTAGGGTTATCCCCTAATTCCTTATCTAATAAAGAATAATATCTCTCCCTTGAAAATTTTTCAACAAATCCTTGAAATACTACAGTGAGATCAATCCAAGGATGGTCGTCAACGCTAAATCGATCCTTTCTGGAAGTAGGATTTATATTGTTTTTCACAATCCAAAATTCAATTCTTGATTTATATATTGAATATGTTCTTGAATCCTTTTTTTAACATCCAAACGATGTCCAAACAAACTTAACCATCACCTGATCCCCATTTGAATCCCCGGATGTGTTTTTTTCTTCATTGTTCTTCTCCTAAAATTTCTCCCGATGTCAAAACACCACTACATTATCGAGCGGATGATAGCACAGTGAAGCCTTCAACCTAAGGATACCAAAACTATCCTTTTTGAAAATTTCTGACCACCAAAGTGGTCACGATGACTTCTAGAGGGAGAAGGTGTCATGGCTCCAGGAATGGAGGTGGTCAGCTAGCATAGTAGACAGGACGGCAGCGGGGTGATAAGGTTCATGTAGTGTTCGGAAGAGGTCCAAGGAAGTGGCTGGATAAGGGGGCCAACTAGGACTGGTGGTTGGATACTGGAGCCATGAGCATCAGGTAGAGTGTAAGACATGGCTGGCTGGATGGTGGAGCCACTGGTAGCATCAGGAGGCATGACGACAGGCCGATGTTGGGGAGGGGTATCGGCAGAGTGTGGTTGGGTGGGGGATCCAAGGCGGTGTCCAGGGGATGAGGAATCACACGACAACGGTCTTCCACGTTGACATGGGGTCCAAGCAAGGAGGATTGGCTGCTCAACTAATCAGTGTCAGTAGGTGAGTGATCGGCCATGCAGGTGGGCTAGAACATGTGACTGGGTGATAGTCTGGCAAGCTGGACTAGCCTGTGTGGGCCAGCCCAGGCAGGATAGACTAGCTAGACCGGTCTGGTCCATCCTGTTTTGGTCCTGAGCACTTTAAATGCTTGTATCTTTTGATGATGGAATATGATTTATGTGTCACCTATAGCTTAATGATACTTGTGTCAAGAGAACCATTTTAAGTGGTTTTGAGAATTTTAAATTTCAATCCCAAATTTAGGTGGCATGAAATGATTTCTTTATTAATAATAATTTTAATTATTATTATTCAAGGTTTCTTCTTTCAGACAAAGCACCTATATCTGAAGTCTGGTCGATGTTTCTTCAGAGGTGTTGTAACCCTAATGGTTAGGTAGAATTTTTAGGACTACTTTTTTTTTGTTTATCAAATTTCAAGGTGTAGGCTTTATAGGGATCGGTTCGTACACTTTGAAGAGAGATGAAACTTTTTCACCGCGAATCTGTTTTGGATGATCAAGTAGTCAATGGAGTGTGTTTTTATATGAGGATATCAATAGTGTGATCCATATATTTAATATTAGGACTAAGGATTGTCCCCACTAGATGCATCTTGATTGTAGTGAGTCTTTACACAACTTTTCCATTGGATGTCCAGTTGGGGCAAGTGAATAGTCTACATTCTGTGTTTTTCTGAAAGGATCACGATTGTGTGATCTGTTTGGATATGCAGATCAATTTTTCAGGACCTCACTAAATGTGGAATCATGAATGTAATATTAGTGGAAGATCCTTTTGTTGTGTACTTGATTGGAATCCCCCTCATGCATTAGGGTGTGGGTAGCCTCTATGACTCCTACTAGAGTGGAATCCCCCTGACGCATCAGGGAATGGGTAACCACTACGACTCCTACAAGACTGGAATCACATTGATGCATCAGGGCATGGGTAGCCTCTACAACTCCTACTAGAGTGGAATACCCAAGAAACATCCGTGAAAGGGTAGGCTCTATGACTTCTATTATAGTGGAATCCCCCTAATGCATTAGGGAATAGGTATACTCTACCTTGGGTTTAAACGCCATTTTTTTTTTTGGATTAGTGGTGAGACGCTCTTTGAAGCTACATTGGACTCATGAGTAAGAGGGGAACTTTCCCCACTATGATGCATCCTTGTGATGAAACCTAAAAATGTGCAGGTGAGTCATTGCCTCCCAAAGAGGAATGTATCATGGTGTGGTAATTTGAGCTCCTTTGACGTGTAGTTAAGGGAAAAATTTAGGGATTCTGGGTATCAGTAGGAGATACTTATAGGGATGTTGGTGAATTTTTACCTGGGTTGGTCTTTGAGATGGAGATCCCCATACTCTCTCATTAGATTTTCTTTGACTAAGAATATATATATATATTCACACCCTATTGTAGTACTAACTCCTTGGGTTCAAGTTACTCTCCATGTAAAGACCAGTAAAATTCACGGGAAATTTTTTTCTAAATTTTCTTTGGAATTTTACAAGAATGCAGTTTCTGACGGCGCCTGATTCCGAGGCCCGGTGTGCCCGGAATTAATTTCCGAAGTTTAGCTCGGGTACGTTTAGTGAACGAACGAGCATGAATGTCTTACTTTTGAACTGGTGCTCGAAATCGAATTCTGAGGGCACCGATGGAACCGTAGCACCGGTAATTTCTTAGGAATGCCATTTCCGGAGATTCTTTTTCTCGAGAGAAGTTGATAAAAATTGTGGAAGTTAAAAATAAAAATTTAAAAACAATTTTTATTTTACTCTCAGAGTTTAATCCTTTGGAAGGAAGTTGGGTAACTACCCAACCTCCCTTGGGAGGTTATGAGTGTGGTGGGGCCCACACGAACCCCACCCCTTCATATCCTCTAACCCCCTCAACTCACCATTAATATTGTTAACTTAAGTTAATAAATTATGACATTAATGTAGTGAGTTTAATGTGAGTTTTTGAAATTAAAACACTTGAATTTCAAAAGCCATGTTGAGTTAAAAAATTAAGTGTGGCTTAATTATTTTGGTTTAGTTCCTTTGTTTCTTGAGAGGACTTGGGGGGAAAAGAAGTCAAGGAGCTTAGAGATCATCTTCTTCATCTTCGACGAAGAACGCGAAGAACGCACGATTCCCAACGAAGAACGCTGAGCCCTCGGAGACCGTTTACCGCGATGCAATACCCGCGACACGCCACCCTTCATTCTTCTTCCCACGTCAAAGGAAGGGAGACGACGTTCCATCTCGAACAATCTCTGTAAACGTCTTCAAATCCTCTTTCCGCGACGTCTCTTCCCGTGACGGTTTCTCTACGACGAATTTCTCCGCGACGAAAACCTCGTTCAAGCCGCGCTCGAGGTAGGGGGTTTACGTGTTTTCTATACGTGATTCTCTTTCGTCTTTTATCCGCGTCTATTTGGACCGCATGATATCAGTTAACGGGAGGAGGTCGGACCGCACAAACACTGTCGTCCCCCTCCATTATTGTTTTTCTTGTTGTTGCGGATCGAGCGGCAAGGATGCGCGACATCGTCACGCCGCGCGGGATCGAGCTTCAAGAATGTGCGACGTCGTCACGTCGGGCAATCAAAATTTTAAACTCTCGTGCGTGGGTTTTTGATTGCAAGGTGTTGGTATAATTTATTTTTCATAAATTATACCCTCGTCATGATTAAAACCATGTGTTTATTTTTGGGCAATTGATAACACCTAACGTGGAGGACGCGGGCCGAACAAACACGGCCCGACAACCCTCCGCAGCTTGTTTACCGATGTGTGGATCAACGGACGACGATGAAGCATGCTGCTATGGAGTTTGAATCCCTTCGTAGTGAAGTTCGGGTCCTGGGAGGACCGTTGGCGAAGACGGCAGGAGAAACGAACCACCGGAGGGCGTCCGGTAGTCCGCGGAAGGCGGTGTCGGCGCGCCGCCGGAAGGCTGGCGGCGGCGGTTCCTCGCTGGCTTCAATCAGCGGCGGGGGGGGGGGGGACCGCGCACCCCGCCCGCGGCTTCCGCTCGGCCACGAGGGCCGAGCCGCGGTGGGCCGGTCGGGCCGGACCGAGCCGGCCGGGCCGGGCCTCGCCGGCCGGGCCCCGCCGGGTCGGACCCGGGTCGGGTCGGTCCGGGCCCAGACCCCCCGTTTTCAGACCCTCTTTGGTCTTCTGCCCATATCTTGGTCTACAGATCTACAATCGATGCACCGTCAGTTGCGTAGAGATCCATGGAACAAGACGGTCGTTTCAGTATATCGCACTCAAGGTTTCGGAATACTTTGGGTTCGGCCGGGTTGGTTCAGATACGAAACCAACCGGGCCCACGGATCAGAAATGCTTAAATCTTGAGCTCCGAACGTCCGATTCACGTGCCTTTGACTTTGATGGATTCCTCTAAGTGAGACGGATCATTTGGATTACTCCGCTCTAGGTTTGGATGTTGTCGGAGTGTGGTCGGGTTGGTTCTCTCACGAAACCAACCGGGCCCCTGGAACGAAAAAAGCCAATAACTCACAGACCGGGCGTCCGATTGACGCGCAGTCTGCCTCATTGAATTCCTCTTAATGAGACGGAACTTTTGGCATACTTCTGCCGAGTTTCGGTTGCTATTGGATAGTGGTCGGGTTGGATTGTACCCGAAATCCAACCGGGCCCTTGGAACGGAAAAGCTGTTATCTTTCAGACCAGACGTCCGTTTGACGAACCGTCAGCGGCTTTTGTGATCACGTTGAGAAATGGTCCCTATGAGTATACCCTATGAGATTTCGGGGTACAATTGAGATACGGACGGGTTTGTTCGCTCACGAAACCAACCGGACCCCTGGGACGAAAAGGCTAATAACTCACAGACCGGGCGTCCGATTGACGCGCCGTCTGTTGCATTAAGACCCCAATGACGAGGTGGTCCCTTGAGATACTTCTTCGTGGGACTTTGAGATACTTGGAGTATCGACCTGTAGCTCGTGGAGCGGACCCTCCCAGAGATGAGCGTGCGGAGTACGGAGACCGTGTAGCAGACAGAGACTTGACGACTGCTTGACCGACTCGACTTGGAGTGAGTCGACTAGCCCAGTGGACGGAGCACTACTTTGTGAGGTGCAGACCCATGGAGGTCGGAGAACTATCTATGTGACAGTGCAGACCTGCGGTACTCGTCCGGAGAGTACCTCAGCAGGCTACTAGGGGGTCTTCACTACTGTGTTTGGGTGACATACCCCGGCGGGAAGCACTACTGTGTTTGGTTGGCTGACCCGCGGTACTTGACAGGAGGAGTACCTCAGCAGTCTTAGGTTAGTGAGCAGTACCTCGGAGTCGTTATAGGACCACTATACACTCTAGACACGGGACTCTTCAACAGTTACGGTTTCGATAATGAAAATCCTGGTTTGAGCTGAGACTTTTGACCTTTGTGTTTACCTCATGATTGAGATGGGTCACTTGATAACGTAGGTATATGTGTGGGCATATACCTGGGTAGTGGTTATCCGTTGATTTCATGATATTGGTGTTTTCCTCATGATTGAGATGGGTTACTTGATAACTTAGGTATATGCATGGGCATATACCTAAGTAAAGGTTATCTGTTGAGATCTTATTTGTGGTTATCCATGTTGTTTTTAGTGAGACCTTGAGGGTCTCGGGGTCCCTACTGAGTATCGTTATACTCACCCCTGCAAGGGCTATGCCCGCACCTCGTTGTGTTGGTTGTAGACGACGGGCAGTGCTGACGGAGGCCGAGTGTTCGAGGACTGGATGGTACCCAGAGGTGGACTACACGACGAGTCAGTACCCGGAGGTGGACTACACGACGAGTCAGTATCCGGAGGAGGTTGATGGGAAAGAGCGTTGTGGAGGCTATCTGTACCTACCCTTGAGGTAGGATCCGTGGTGGACGATCCAGGAGCTGCGCCATCTGTACCTACCCTTCAGGTAGGATCCGAGGAGGACGACCCAGGAGCCGCTTTCGTTCATCCAGCTGTTGTCTTTTTCTGTTGTACTTTTTTCAGTTTTAGTTTTAGTTTCATTTGGGTTTGTATTCTAGCCCATTTACCTTTCATCACTTCTCTTTGTACTTAGAGTTTTACTTCCGCTTGTACTCTGTGGTGTTTTGTTTAATTTTATAAAGGCAATGCCTTTCCAGTTATCGGGATTTACACCTTTGGTGCTAGTCGCCAGCCCCTGGCCTATGGAAGGTGGGCTTGGGGTAGTCGCGGCATGGGCCCCGAGGATGGGTCGTGACAAATTGGTATCAGAGGAGTCGGTTCTACCGAAAAACTTATAACTATGATATTTTCTTTCTGTGAAGCAATAGTGTTAAGAGTACCGAGTGTGGTTTTCAGTTCAGGGAGTCCAGTATTGGTGCGGGCGGCCAACGTATCCATACACCAGGACCCTGACAACTGATTTCCGACTTTGTGCACGAAAACACTGATTGTGTGTGTGTTTCCAGAAGTTTTTAAATATCAGCTCAAACCAGGTCAGCTCACCAGGTATAATCGTTTGACCGTGTCACATTGTTTCTTTCAGGATGCCTTTTCTCGGATGACCAGCTAGAGCCCAAAGGGATGTGCGTACTGACATCCTGTAGAGTGACGAGGCTTTGGTATAGGGCCCTCTTGCAGTTGAGGCACCAACGGAGGCACCAGCGGTACTACCATATGTTGGGCCAGCGATGCCACCAGCCCCAGAAGTAGGCAATGCACGCCACTTGAGTGCGCTTCACGGGTTCCAGCGCCAGAGGCCACCCAGGCTCCGGGGAGAGACGGACCCGCAGGCGGCTGAGGTTTGGCTGGAGGCTGTGGTGAGAGTCTTCAGGTTAGTGGGGATGCCTGCAGACTTCATGGTGATCTTTGCTGCCATACTTCTTCAGGCAGCAGTAGGCAGGTGGTTGAGCCACTTGTTCCAGTTTTGTGATGGGATGGCCTTCACATGGAAAGACTTTGAGACCTTCTTCAGGGTGGAGTTTGTGCCAGTATCTCTACACCCCGAGCGTGTACAGATGCTTCTGCCTTTTCCGCGTGTTTTTCGATCAGTAGCCAAGTCATCTGTGGGAGTAGACAGATGATGCAGAGGTCCAGGAGGACCAGACTAGTAGTTGGGCGATCTCGGGTTTTAGGATCGGTGGTGCGGGGAACCCGGGGTGGGGTCAGAGCCAGGCGTTCCAGAAACGGAAAGTGTTTCTCCTGCAATAGGAAGGGTCACCTGGCATGTGACTGTACGACCCCCCGCACAGTTGATCAGCGGGTGTTGGCGGAGCCACGGAGACAGAAGCAGCGGCTGGTGTTTGAGCAACAGCCGAGCAGTGGGCAAGGCAGTAGAGCTCCGGGAGCAGGTGGATAGGAGTAGAACTAGTGTATACGTCCCTTGTACTTCTAGTTTCATGTTGCTGTTGTATTAGTGTCTTTGTACTATGAGATGCAATAATAAAAAGACACTTATCTTTGTTTTATTTCCTTTCCTTTTGTTTGGTTGATACTGAGTGGTCCCGGTGAAAACTGTTGACTTGACCCTCACATTCGAGATTTCTACTGGAGGAGACACAGTGACCTCACACTGATGCCGACAGTGTGACTCGACCCTTGGAGGCGAGAGTGACAGTTGGATCTCTTGGTAGTTACGTCGAGGCCTTATGACGTCATCCATGGCATGAATGCATCATTCATGTCGGGATTTATAGTATTAAGCAATGGGCGTGGTTCATCCAGGGGATGAGACTGAGTTTCTCTTTTCAGCAAAGGAGAAATTTTAGCATCTCTTCAGATCATAGGCAAAGAAGGTGCAGATCATCCAGGAGCAGATGAAGACTGCACAGTGCAGTAATAAATAGGAAACGGGCGCCAGTCTTAGAGACTTGAGCGTGATAAATGTTTCAAGAAGAGGAAGCTTTAAGGAGAGATGAGTCTGCAAAGCAGCAGACGTGGAGGCAGAGCTAGGAGAGAAGCATGAGGTTGTGTATATCTTAACATGCTACAACCACCTGTCTTAGTTATCCCCGCCAGGCTCAGGGAGCTGAAGGGCAGAGGAAGAGTGTGACTGCATGCGGTCAAGGAGTGTGACCCAATAGCTCTAAAAATGATTCAAGGGACAGTTTGTGTCCACTACTAGTTGTTGTAGTAATAGACATCGATATGAATCATTCCTTGCATTCACAAATCTTATTCCAGACCTAGAGTTTCTGGAAGCCATGGACTTGACCCTCACGTCTGGTGATACCTTGGGAGGAGACTCGATAATAACACTTACGCCGACAGTGTGGTCAGACCCTCGAGGCGGGAGTTTCGGTTCGAATCTCTTGGTGGTAGCGTCGAGGCCTTACGACGTTGGTCTAAGTATAGATTGGATCCACATTTCATACACAAATTCCTAGTATTATGCAAAAAGGTTGTGGATTAACTATGACATCGGAATGGGTTTTCCTTGGTCGGCGAAAAAGGAAACCCCAGGCAGCACATGGTAACTCACGCACAAGACGGTGAGACCGATAGCTCTTGAGTCAGTCAACCTTACCCTCGTGGCAGAAGTCATTTGAGTTTTAGTTCTATCAGGAATTGGAGACCTCTAGAGTTCGAGGATGACAATCATGTCCTCATACGGGTCTCACCTCGATGAGGTTTACAGAGATGTGGCCAAGGCGGCAAGATATCTCCGAGGTCCAGCGGACCTTTTTAGGTCCTCATTCGGGTAGGCGTGGTGGTTTACCGCTTGACCCATCCACCTCAGTTGCACCTGGTGCATGAAGTTTTCCAGGTATCTCAACTGAGGAGATACGTGCTCGACCCTTCGCATATCATCGACCATGAGGAGATGGACGATGGTGATGGGGTGTCTTTCACAGAGGTTCCAGTGGGGATCGAGGATCGATAAGATCGGATCCTACGAGGACGGTCTATACCTCGGGTGCACTTTCACTGGCAGTACAGGAACCTCCATGTGAGCACATGAGAGCAGGAGGCTCAGATGCGTGCTCAGTACCGCTTTTGTGACCCTAGTTTGTGTTGAAGCTTTACGGGGACGTAAAGCCCTGAGGTGGGAGTAATGTAAAGACCCGTAAAATTCAAGGGAAATTTTTTTCTAAATTTTCTTTGGAATTTTACAAGAACGCAGTTTCTGACGGCGCCTGATTCCGAGGCCCGGTGTGCCCGGAATTAATTTCTGAAGTTTAGCTCGGGTACGTTCAATGAACGAACGAGCGGAAATTTCTAACTTTGGAACCGGTGCTCAGAATCAAATTCTGAGGGCACCGATGGAATCGTAGCGCCGGTAATTTCTTAGGAACTCTATTTCTGGAGTTGCGTTTTCTCGAGAGAAGTTGATAAAAATTGTGGAAGTTAAAAAAAACTTAACAACAATTTTTATTTTACTCTAAGTGTTTAATCCTTTGGAAGGAAGTTGGGTAACTACCCAACCTCCCTTGGGAGGTTATGAGGGTGGTGGGGCCCACATGAACCCCACCCCTTCATATCCTCTAACCCCTTCAACTCACCATTAATATTGTTAACTTAAGTTAATAACTTATGACATTAATGTAGTGAGTTTAATGTCAGTTTTTGAAATTCAAACACTTGAATTTCAAAATCCATGTTGAGTTAATAAATTAAGTGTGGATTAATTTATTTTGGTTTAGTTCCTTTGTTGCTTGAGAGGACATGGGGGAAAAAGAATTCAAGGAGCTTAGAGATCATCTTCTTCATCTTCGACGAAGAACGTGAAGAACGAACGATTCCCAATGAAGAACGCTGAGCCCTCGGAGACCGTTTACCGCGACGCCATACCCGCAACGTGCCACCCTTCGTTCTTCTTCCCACATCAAAGGAAGGGATACGATGTTCCATCTCGGATAATCTCCGTCAACATCTTCAAATCCTCCTTCCGCGACATCTCTTCCCGCGACGGTTTCTCTGTGACAAATTTCTCCGTGATGAAAACCTCGTTCAAGCCACGCTTGAGGTAGGGGTTTACGTGTTTTCTATATGTGATTGTCTTCCGTCTTTTATCCGCATCTATTTGGACCACATGATATCAGTTAACGGGAGGAGGCCAAACCACACAAACACGGCCGTCCCCCTCCCTTATTGTTTTTCTTGTTGTTGCGGATCGAGCGGCAAGGATGCACGACATCGTCACGCCGCGCGGGATCGATCGACAAGAATTTGCGACGTCGTCACGTTGCGCAATCAAATTTTTAAACTCTCGTGTGTGGGTTTTTGATTGCAAGGTGTTCGTATAATTTATTTTGGATAAATTATACCCTCTTCATGATTAAAACCATGTGTTTATTTTTTTCCAATTGATAACACCTACCGCGGAGGATGCGGGCCGAACAAACACGACACGACAACCCTCCACAGCTTGTTTACCGATGTGCGGATCAACAGACGACGACGAAGCAGGCCACTATGGCGTTTGAATCCCTTTGCAGTGAAGGTCGGGTCCTGGGAGGACCGTTGGCAAAGATGGCAGGATAAACGGACCACCAGAGTGCATCCGGTGGTCCGCGGAAGGTGGTGGCGGTGCGCTGCCGGAAGGCTGGCGGCGGCGGTTCGCCGCCGGCTTCAATCAGCGGCGAGGGGGGGGGGGGAACCGTGCACCCCGCCCGGGGTTTCCGCTCGGCCGGGTCGGACCCCAGTCGGGTCGACCCGGTTCGGGCCGACCCAGGGGGGGTCGGGCCGGGTCGGTCAGGGCCCAGACCCCCTATTTTCAGACCCTCATTGGTCTTTTTCCCATATCTTGGGCTATGAACCTCCGATCGATGCACCGTCAGTTGCGTAGCGATCCTTGAAACGAGGCGGTCATTTCGGTATATCGAAGTCAAGGTTTTGAAATTCGTTGGGTTCGGCCGGGTTGGTTTAGATACGAAACCAACCGGGCCCTCGGAGCAGAAACGCTTATCTCTTGAGCTCCGGACGTCCGATTGACGTGACGTAGACTTAGATGGATTCCTCTATGTGAGATGGATCTTTTGGATTACTCCGCTCTAGGTTTGGATGTCGTTGAAGTGCGGTCAGGTTGGTTCGCTCACGAAACCAACCGGACCCCTGGAACAAAAAAAAGCCAATAACTCACAGACCGGGTGTCCGATTGACGCGCCGTCTGCCTCATTGAATTCCTCTTGATGAGACGGATCTTTTGGAATACTTTTCCTGAGTTTCGATTTTTGTTGGATAGTGGCCGGGTTGGATTGTACCCGAAATCCAACCGGGCCCTTGGAACGGAAAAGCTGTTATCTTTCAGACCAGACGTCTGTTTGATGAACCGTCAGCAGCGTTGGTGATCACGTTAAGAAACGGTCCCTATGAGTATACCCTATGATATTTAGGGGTACAGTTGAGATACGGCCGGGTTGGTTTGCTCATGAAACCAATCGGGCCCCTAGGACGAAAAGGCTAATAACTCACATACCGGGCGTCCGATTGACGGGCCGTCTGTTGCGTTGAGACCCCTATGACGAGGTGGTTCCTTGAGATACTTCTTCGTGGGACTTTGAGAAACTTGGAGTATCAACCTGTAGCTTGTGGAGTGGACCCTCCCAGAGACGAGCGTGCGGAGTACGGAGACCGTGTAGCCGACATAGACCTAACGACTGCTTGACCGACTCGACATAGAGTGATTCAACTAGCCCAGTGGACGGAGTACTACTCTGTGAGGTGCAGACCCATGGAGGATGGAGCACTACCTGTCTAATAGTGCAGACCCGCGGTACTCGTCTAGAGAGTACCTCAGCAGGCTACTAGGGGGTGTGCACAACTGTGTTTGGGTGACATACCCCGGCGGGAAGCACTACTGTGTTTAGGTGGCTGACCCGCAGTACTCGACAGGAGGAGTACCTCAGTAGTCTTAGGTTAGTGAGCAGTAACTCGGAGTCGTGATAGGACCACTGTACACTCCAAAGACAGGGCTCTTCAGTAGTTATGGTTTAGATAATGAAAATCTTGGTTTGAGCTGAGACTTTTGACCTTTGTGTTTACCTCATGATTGAGATGGGTCACTTGATAACTTAGGTATATGTGTGGGCATATACCTGGGTAGTGGTTATCTGTTGATTTCAGGACCTTGGTGTTTTCCTCATGATTGAGATGGGTTACTTGATAACTTAGGTATATGCATGGGCATATACCTAAGTAAAGGTTATCTGTTGAGATCTTCTTTGTGATTATCCATGTTGGTTTTAGTGAGACCTTGAGGGTCTCGGGGACCCTACTGAGTATCGTTATACTCACCCCTGCACGGGCTATGTCTGCACCTCATTGTGTTGGTTGCAGATGATGGGCAGTGCTGATGGAGGCTGAGTGTTCGAGGACTGGACGGTACCTAGAGGTTGACTACACGACGAGTCAGTACCCGGAGGTGGACTACACGACGAGTCAGTATCCGGAGGAGGTTGACGGGCGAGAGCGTTGTGGAGGCTATCTGTACCTACCCTTTAGTTAGGATCCGTGGTGGACGATCCAGGAGCTGTGCCATCTGTACCTACCCTTCAGGTAGGATCCGAGGAGGACGACCCCGGAGCCGCTTCTGTTCATCCAACTGTTGTCTTTTTCTGTTGTACTTTGTTCGGTTGTAGTTGTACTTTTATTTGGGTTTGTATTCTGGCTGATTTACCTTTCATCACTTCTCTTTGTAATTGGTGTTTTACTTCCTCTTGTACTCTGTGGTGTTTTGTTTACTTTTATAAAGGCAATGCCTTCCCAGTTATCGGGATTTACGCCTTTGGTGCTAGTCGCCAGCCCCAGGCCTATGGAAGGCGGGCTTGGGGTAGTCACAGCACGGGCCTCGAGGACAGGTCCTGACACTCCAACTAGGATTGTCGGAGGCACACAGAGTATACAACGTGCTTTCCATGTCTAGAATCTCATAGTTGGATGTGTATACTCTCCTACTATAGTCAGTGAAGACTCTAAAAGAAGTTTATATTCTCGTCGTGTCGAGCTCCTTGTGTTTGGAGTAGTTTACTTCACTCTTTTTTTGGGTTGATCTAAACTCATTTACTATACCTTGGTCCATCTTCTATACTTTATTACCATTTTTTATCTCATACTATATTCCCCCTATTTTGAGGGATGTCCTACTGAGTATGTTAATACTCACCCTTATGTGGGATTGACCTACACTTATATGCTTTATGTAGATGATGTATTAGTTTGATTGAGACATCAGGGGGCTCATGGGGATCGTTAGTATTTAGACCACATGCAGTGAACACAAAATGGATTCCTAAAGTAGAAATTCGTCAGTAGTTGTACTTTTAGTTTTCAGTCAGGTTAGGAAACTGTACTTGTTGGGCATGTATTTTTTCTTCTTTCCATTCTGTTTACATTACTGTACTCATACCATTTTAGGGGTCCTTTCATGCTTGGGATTAATTTTATATCAGGTTACATCTTTTAATTTCTTTCCTCTACACTTTTTTATCGTGTTGGTTTTGTGTGTGTGTACTGGTATATAGGAAAAGTCCTCCCTGATTTTGTTGTGCCTTCAGCAAAAGTCACCACCCCTAACCTATGGTGGTGAGCTTTGGTTAGTTATAGATTGAGCCCCAAAATGGGTTGGGTTGTTACTATTCCTCAATATAAATAACATTACCTAGTGTAAATCAAATATGTTCTATTAGTGTGAAGTACCTGCTATGTATTTACTTAATAGAGATATATAGAACACATCATGAAAATGAGAGATCCACAAAGTAAGTTTTAAGTGACAAGCTACAATCTTGAGGTGATCCATATTATCAATAGGACTGATATATCAAAAGATAATATTTCTGTTCTTTCCAAATATCATAACCTTCTTCTAAGGATATATTCATATAAATTCATTTTACCAACTTTGAACTCAATATCTAATCAATGATGCTGAGAATAATATTTTTTTTACATTGTGGTTCCCAATTGTGTTGTTGAATGGTATTAACCTTCTCTTCAATCTTTTTAGAATACTCAGGTCTTGATATATTATTTATCCAAATTCATCCCAGTATACTAGATTTATTCACTTCCTACCATATAAGGATTCTTAAAGATCCATTAATTGCTTGACTGAAATATTTTATTATAGGAAAACCTGAACAGAGGATGTTGTTTTCCCAACCTCCTATTAAATTCATAGAGAAAGCTCTCAAAAACACATATTGGTCTTGAATGTTACACTCAACCTAAAACAAATTAGAGGACTATATGTATTTCTAATTCTTAACTCATTTTTCAAATATTACTGAAGTTTTATCGATATCTTCTAGCTAAACCTCATATGATTAACATATTTGATTGATAGTGATACTCCATAAAATTTTACCACTTCCATAATTTATAACTTATCTATTTGATCAAGAGAGAAATATTTTTGTATATCAATAAAATGATCTGATTTTTCAAGGTTTTCGGTTACACCCAAATGGCATTATTGTCTCTAGAGGATCTGGGGAGTCTGATAATGAAATCTATGGTGATGTTTTCTTATTTCCATTCTAGTATGGGTAATGTTTGTAACATCTCCTTGGACTTCTATCTCTTGGACTAGACTTTTTGAAATATCGTGCATCAAGAAAAAAACTCTTCAATATCTCTTTTTATGTTGTACCACCAGATATACTCTTTGATGGCACTATATATATTTATAATTCAATGATTAATAGAGAATGATGAGAATTGAGATTCATCCAATAACTCCTCAAAATATAGTATTGATAGGACACATACTCTGTTCTTGAACCATATCATTCCAAGACAGTCATTTTTGAACTCATGATCATTTCTCAACTTCTTTTACAGTACTAAATCCCACTTTTATGCTTCATTAATCTTTAAATGGATAGATTTTTAAACACGCATATCAGTAATATTGTATTTTTTACCTTATATAAAGATTTTAATATCCATATTTATGAAATTAATAACTGTTAGATTTCTTTTAATACTCATCCTAGAAAAACTAGCATGGCCCATATGACTTAGAGCATCACCTACCTTATTTTCCTTCCCAGGGTGGTGATTTGTTGAGTAATGATGGTCTTTCATCAAATACAGTTATATTCTTTGGTTCTAATTTATCTCTTTTCATATGAATATATACTTAAGTTTTTTATGATCATTATATATATCACATATTTAACCATATAGAGAATGAATCCATATATTCAATTCACAAAATACCACTTCTATCTCAAATTCATGGGTTGGGTAATTTTTCTCCTAATCCTTCAATTATAAAAATAAAAAAATATATCACAATATCATGTTGTATGGGGGAAAACATAGGCCCTTCTTCAATGAATCATTATTGATCACAAAACCTTCTCCAAATTATTATTGTTTGATTGGTGGTCTACTAACCAAAATTTATTCCACCTTATTGAAATTTAATTCACAAGTATCTGTCAAAAGAAATGTGGGTCCCCTTTTTGTCTACATGGTTATTGGATTTTTTATCCATGAAAAATGTATTAAATATCATTTATATTATTCGGACAACCTAAAATAAATATGGATTTGGGTCAGCATTGTTTTTCCCATTTTTCAATAACATCCATATTTTATGGTTCCATATATATACTCTTGACTATGATCACATGACACAAAAATTAAATTTTTGTAGCCTAAATTAACACATGGTAAATTTGGCATACAACCTAACCTTATTTAGGGTATTTAACACAATCCTAAAATGAAATTCATGTTCTTTATTTCTCATATAATATTTAATGATTTCATCTATAAAGTCTACTATAAACTGATCAAGTTAAACTCTAAAGACTCAATTCAATATATCAATGAAGATTTAATGGGAATTGGTAAGTCTATATGGAACCTCTTTAAATTCATAATTTTCATACCTCATGTGGAATGTTTTCTTAGGTATATTTTTATTCTTGGACCTCAATTAATGGTATCCAAATTGATGTTCATTCTTGGAAAATTATGTAGATCTATGAAATTGTTCAAACAAGTCATAAATATATGGTACAATATACTAGTTCTTGATAATAATATTGTTATGATCTTAATAATAAATAAAAAGACACAATGAACCATCTTTCATCATAACAAAAATAACTAGTGCACCCCAAGGTGATGCACTTGGTGTATGGATCCCTTTTGTATATTCTATTGGGGTTTCTTCCAAAATTCATACAAATCTATTGCGGACATTGTAAATGGAGTCTTTAAAATTAGTGTAGCATGATGTATGATTTATACTAAAATCAACTTCATGATTTAGGGCATGACTTGGAATGTATTCATGAAATAAGTAAGAATATTCCGGAATAATGTGAATATCTTTAATGATGTGTTTCTTCAAATCCATTTGAAATAAATAACCCACACAAATAAGTAGTAAGACTTGTATAATGGAAGTTATTTACATTGGAATTTAATGTTAATCCTGACACCTATAAATGACCATATATTGATTTGTAATATCAAATGTGACTTCCCTTTCACTAAACATGATATATGACATTTATAAAGAGATCCAATCCATGCAAACTATCTTATAAGATTCTATTATATATATATATAATAACATCATTTTCATGAAGAACATTTCAAAATTCTTTTATCATGTGAAGCTATTGAATTGATATACCATCATTTTACCATTATAATTTTTCATTATTAACTCAATATCAAACCATTGAGGTGGTGATGTGATTATATAAACAAATTATTTTGATATAAAATAGTGGTTAAAACATGAAATGGATAAAACATTTTCATTTCTACAGTGGGTGATAAGTGTAACTTTCACCACTTCAATCTCATAATCCACATAAACAGTATTGATTGCATAATAGTTCCCTTTATCCTTTTAAATAAGATGTTGTTGAGGCTTATTATCCTCATTATCCATTCAATTAGGGAATTTATTTTCATTATTCATATACTCATTACATATAAAGCATTGAAATTTTGGTGGTGGATTTTTTTTATAATTATACTACTCTACATTATATTGGATGGACATGTATTCTCCACTCAACAATCAAAATCTCAATGACCTGGCCTCCAACACATGAAAAACCTTCATGTTCCTTTCAAGAAATGACATGAGTGATTTATCCCATAATTTTTGTATGTTGGTGGTTGAAACTTCTTCCAACCATGTGGAATGACATTGGAGTTCCCATGAAACGTAGTCTTAAATTTTTTATCACTGGAACTATAATATTTAGAGTTTCCAGCTTCCATGTTTACCATGAGTTCACATCAAACAATCTGTTCATAGTTTCCAAAGATTATTATGTCTAATGAATTTTGATGACATGGATTTAATATACTAAATAACAGATCAAACCTTATTTCTAGATCTAAGAAGATACTTTAATCATACATTTCAAGTCATGTAACATTTTCTTCATATGTTTGAATGGATTCATCGTCCTTCTACTTTAATTCTAGAAAATCATTACGAAATTTAGTTTAAAGAGTCTTAGGAAAGTAAATATTGAGAAGTGCCTTATTAAAATCCACTCATTCCTCATAGTTTACTTCATATACTATCATTGTTCTCTTGATAATATTACACCATTGACCATATTTTCCTTCTATGAGACAAACTGCAAAAAAACATTCTCATGGTCTGAGCACTATAATAATAAAAAATATCTTTTCCATCACATTAATATATTTCGATGTAATTATTGAATTTAAAGACCCATAAATAGAAGGTTGGTGTTTCCATATAGTAGTATAATTGACATGTTTATCCTTCCGATGATCATTTGAATGTTTAACATGATTCACATAAATATTTATTTCTCAAGAGAATTCTGAAAGAATTGCCATAAGGATTTTCATAACAAATATCATTCCATTTGGTTTCTCGTGAGGATATTCATTTTATTTCCCTTAATATTTATTGCTAACATGGTTCATCATATTTCTATATGTCATCTAAAAAAATATAGATAACATATGTGTTTGAGAAAAATTAATCAGAGTGAGTATTCATATAATAAGAAAAGAATTTATGAGATACCCTAAATTTTGAAAAACATTTATAAAACTATAACAGTTATGGTCTATCCATTTACATTTCACTAATGTTTTATAATCCTAAACTCCATAAATAAATAAAACCTACTCAGATACCTGATATTATGAACTGATCATTTCAAATAAAAATATTACATCTTTTTAGAAGAATATTTAGTATATCTTACAACAGTACATCCATGAGGACTATAAAGGTTTACTGTATTTAAATACTAGATATGTAAATAACATATTTTCATATATTGTAATGAAAATCACCCATGAAATTATTTATACATTGTATCCTTATAGTGTTATCATAATTGATATCATTCATTAAGACTTAGGGAATTGGAAACATAATAAAGGGTTAGATCAGATTCATAGTAAGGGTAAACATGGGAAATAATGATCAATGATTTTAAGTGAGAATAAGAAACACAAAAGGGTATAATAACATAATCAAAACTTATGAATATTTCACACAATAAATAGATATCTTAAATTATGTGTCATGTAATTATTGTTTTATATTAACATAAGACAAATTTATATCTTGAATACAAAAATAATTAGTTATGGAGTAAAACATGAACATATAACCTAGTAATGTGGAAAAAGAATATAATTTGGAAATTTTATCATTGTGACATGTATAAACATCAATAGGTAAAAAAATGAAATTAAGGTCATCTAATCAGGTACCTATATAAAATTATGGACATGAGAAGAGTTCCAGGAAAAAAATTGAGTACATTTTATAACATTAAAAGGGACTTGATTAATATTGTGAACATGAAATCAGGTTCACACATAACATAGTTATCTCATTAGCTATAAATATTTAACTAATTAATTGGAGTGATATATAATTATCGACCCATAAATAAAATAATAAAAACCATATATTTTTATTTCAAATGATCATAAAAACTGTCATTGTTTTATCATATTATAATTAATTTAAATTAAAAGAGTTTCATAAATATTTCATCATAACTTAATTAACTCATGGGAAATAATGATTTTCACATAATCAACCATAAAATATCATCATAATTATCCATCCAGTGAAAAAAAGTGTATAGAATCATAATATCATATCCTTAGTGAATCATAAAAAACTATAAAGGATGGACACATAGATTAAAAATACATTTTAAAGATAATTTGAACATTTTTATAAAAATAGGAAAAATTGCCTTTTTTAGTATCATGAGACACTAAATATGCCTTGTATATTGAGAATAATATTTTATTTGAGAATAAATATGGAAAAAGTATATATGAATATTTATTTAAAATAACCATTATTATTGAAAGAAAATGCATTCATGTCATATATGTTAAAACACAACATTCATTTCAGACTTCTGTAAAAAGTCAAAATTAATTCATACGTAAAAAATTTGAAAAGATTACATTTTAAATTTTTAAGGAAATTAAAAGATATTAAAAATAATATTTTTTAAAAAATAATATAGGGATATTAATTTCTATATAATATTTTTGTGAACATGGAAATGGGAGAAAAGTTCATTGACAAAAGATGAAATAATGTCAATTTTTCTAAAAAAACATTTTCTCAATTATTTTTATTACCAAGGGGATGAAAATTTTATAGATAATTAAAAATTATAAATAATATAAAATTAGAAGATAATTTATGGCTTTTAAAAGATAAGGATGTTATAATTTACCTCAATGTAAATTTAGCATAGAGAATTCTGTAAAGAAATAATATGGTGTTATAAGCCCTTACCTCGTGTCCTGTCTTTATTCATACTTATTCAAAACTCATATATAATTCTTATATATTATTTAAAATACTTTAAAATAAAATTTATATACATATTTCTATATATCACTCCCTTTTAATTTTTTATTAGACTTTTATTAATAATTCTTCATTAAATTGAACATTCGGGTGAAAACATTTCTGTTTCCATGCATGTTTTGGTTCGATGGTTTCATTCCTTGAACCTTGGTAATGGTATTATCATATAAAAATATTAATAATTTCATATTTATCATATTTATTCATTGTATAAACTTTTTAACAACTCATATTAAGAAATGATGAAAAATGAATTACATTAATTCAAGGATACGATAGTTTGTATGTACACACAGGTGATGTTTTCACTTTTTAATGGATGAAAAATTAAAATGTACATAATAATTAATCATAAAATAATAAGAATTATTAATTAAATATCATATATAGTCATTAAATTTATCCTTATTAAAATTCATGTGAAGTGTAAATTAAAAATTAATCACATTGTTGTTTGGAGGTTGTAGTCGAAATATATACGCAAGAAACATTATCATTTTCAAACTGAAGTTAAAGAGATAGAAAAAATATATAACATTAACAAATAAATATTTCCATATTGTAAATATAAAGATCCTAGCATTTTATTATGGTTATACAATATTAAGATGTGTTTTTAGAAGAAATAAACATGAAAAATATTTGTAAGAACATATTCTTCTTATTCGGGAAACCACTATTGGCTTACAATTTATTCCTTCTTGAAGTGTTACTTTATGAAAACCATAACCTATATGATGAGGGGAGGAATCATGATATTATATTTGGTTAGATATTTATTTAGAAAAATTTATAATGTTAAATGGAAAATATAGGATAGGAGGTATCCTATTATATGTGAGGGGACTTACGCACTTGTAAATACATATTATATTAAAATATAATAAATTCATATTCAAGTAAAAATGGAAACATAGTAATAATAATTAGAAGATAATATAAGGGTGGGATTAAATATACTTAACTAATAGGATTTAGACAATTTTGTGGTTATTTTAACTATTTTCTATTTAGTTTAACCTATTGTTGACTTTATTAACCTTTATTGTAGTAATGAATTCTTACCTTAGTTATTATTCATTATGAATAAAATGAAATTGAATTAAATTAAAAATTTTGAAATTATTATTTAAAATATTGAAACTATTTTATCAAATTAAATTCTTATATCTGGAAGAAATTCATTTTAGAATAATCATGAAAAATGAAAAAAAAACAATTTTTATAAAAATTCATTTTCAAGTATAACACTAAATTCTTTTGTAATAATTACATAGTAAAAGTAATAGATGAATGTTAATATATTTTATTTAATATAATTTAGAAAAATTTAACAAAAATTAGTCATAATGAAAAATTAATTCGATTTATAAAGATAAAATACATTACACACAATAAAAACAATTTTCTGAAAAATTACTCTTTTTAACATCAAATCATTTTTTCATTCTTCCTAACCAATTTATAATAAATGTATGAATAATTATTCAATTATGTACATTCAATACAAATATATTTCATTAAAATACTTATATATTAGTGATCAAAGAAAATAATTTTTTTTTAAATTGGTTATTTTTAATGAATTTGGAAAAAATAATTTTAAATCATTTATCAAATACAACCATTATATAAAATATAAAAATAGTGTATAATAGGAACTATATTTTACTTCAGCTATTGTATAACCTATTTGAAAACCTATTTCTAATTTTAGTTATACAAAAGTCAAAATTAAAGATAATTTTTATTTGATTTTTCATGTTGGTTATAAAACTACAAGAATAAAAAATCATTCTATTTTTTTTCCAATACATCACTCCTATAGTACAGTGAAAGATCGACAGAACCAAAAAGATCACAATTAGATGAAAAAAACAATAGAAAAAATATATTATACAAAAAAATTAAATCTCAACTTCGTTCAAATAATTTTTACTTTATAATTTAAAATTTAAACAACAAAATATATATTAAAAAAACTAAAACCCAATATAACATTTGAAATAATCCTTCCATACTCTTTATAATTGATTAATATCTTTTTTATAATAAGGTAAAGTGTCATAAAAAACCCTTAGATTAAAATTAAATTATTTAACATTTATTCTCAATATAATTAGAAGATAAATATAAGAATGGTCAAAATAAATTATAGCCTTGTCTAATTTTATAACATTCTAGATTGAAATTGTTTTTAACATAAATATTATAAAATAATATCTATATTACTTAACTTTTTTTTATGAAAAACTTTATTCTTAAAAAGAATATTTCAATTCAAAATAAAATTTTCTATACTTGCATGAAAAATTTAGTAATCAAAAATGATAAGAAACATTTCTGCACACATATTTGATATTTTCTTTATTATTTTATATTATCTCACTAAAGTAACAACATGTCCTATTTTAAATTGGTGTGAACAAAATAAAATTAAATATCATTATAATATATATGTATTCAAATAACTAAATTTATGTGTTCAATACTTTTCCAGAATTTTCTCACATGTCACCATGTATAGAGAATAACCTATTTGTTTCGTTCACTTTTGGGAGAAAGAAAAAACATCAAATAGAAACAAATATAAAAAAATAGAATATGAGTGGTTATTATTTTAATATAAATAATACTTTGATAAATATATGTTTCACACCCTTCAAGATAATTAACAACAATAAATTTCATTATTTTTCAGAATTTTGGGAATATATATAATTTCATATATATCTTTAATTTTATTCATTATTGGTGAAATAAATTATATGTAAAAAAATCATATATTGATGTCATGTCATATTAAATAAAAATTTTATAAATATTCTTGATTTAAAATAAAAAAAGTATTAATTTTTCTAAAATTAAATTAATTTAAAGAAGTATAATAATTGATTTACCTCGAAAACAATTACATCATGTTGATTCCAAAAAAAATATCTAAAATTAAGATCAATGATATCACTCTTTAAAATCATCACATGTATGACCCCAACTTGAGAGATACAAAAATAGTGCCCTGATATGGTTTTCCACTATACCTTAAGCGCACCAACTTATAGTGATGTCTCCTAATCAAACTAATCCTATTTCTTTTTTTCAAATGGTATACAATTTTCTTATAGACAATCCAACTACCATTCTTGCATTAACACTACCCTTCCCAACTGAGGGTGTTCAACTGTGACTGAAATCATGCTCCCCACCTTAGGATCATCCTTTCCATCGCATCAATGAAAATAGAACATGGTCATCGCAACTCATCTCTTGTCCCTTCTAAATATACATATTGTATGGTTAAAAGACCTACCCATACCCAATGGATAAGTAATGTCACCCATCACACATTCCTACTTCTAGGTAACGGTTATGATTGTGAAATATGAACTTGAAACATAATAAGGGTTAACAACCTTCAATGGTCAAAGGTGTACAACATACCACTTTTCTTATCTTAAAATAACTTTTTGAGTGAAATTCCAAGGGGTATATCCATTAAAATAGAAAGGTAATTTTATTGCATTATATCTATGTATAATGGAAACTCTCTTAATGTATTATAGACGATGTCAAGATATGGGTCAGGATCACCTCTAAGAAAATAAGTATACCAATATTTTATCAATAGGTTCATTTTTCTCCTTCTAAGCCACACCCATATCAATAACATTCTATAATAGCCTTATCCAACACATGATACCACATATCCCGACCCTGAGTGTCTAGTTCCCACATATGTCAATAGCCTTATTATTCCCAATTTGATTTCAAGATAAACCTCATCATGTTCACTGCCTTTAATTACTCATGCTCTATTTCATTATTCACAAAGCACCAAAATTTGAAACAATCTATCATTATCTCATAGACTACAACTCACCACTTGGTTATCCAAAAGTTACCCCACATAACTAAAGTGTACCAACCCTTCCTTACTTAGCATATGTACACTCCCATGCCACCCAGTTTCATACCCAAATCACACCACCATGGGTTTTCATTCATTAAGTCCAAGTTGATTATGCAACTTGGAATATCAGCCTTATTAAGGTGGGATCCCCCATATGATTGGTTTCTAATATGGCATCCCCATGTTCCATTAAGTACTTGATTACTTTCTGCCTTATATAATAATTTTGAGATTTAAAACATTTAATAAGATTACTAGATTTTCAAACCTATTCTAATCATTTTTTAATATCCCTTTATGGTCACATTCCTTCTACATAGAAGGCCATGCTCTTCAAGACTGAAATGATGCTCCCATAAATCCATATCCTATGTGTCATGGGAAACAGGTGAAGAAGCCAAAATTAATCAAGATCGGTCATGACACAACAAATGATCAATTTTATAACTAAATATTGATCCAAAAGGACAACACTGCTTCTGAACAATATACAATTTAATGCATCACTTTTAACTCAATGGGAATCATACTTAACAATATGTTCCACTGTGACAGAAAAACTATGATATTTTAATTATGCATTTATAGAATACAATAAATGTAGAGACCCTAAGCATAATGTACATGGACATTACATTACTTTTTCATAATACTTAGTACATAACAAAAACACACACACAAGGACTGTAATAGTTTAGTGTCTTTAGAAACTCAGAATATAATCTTCTAATCGTGGCGAAAGATCTTCAACATATCCCATAAAGATATTCCCTCTTTTTTTACCTAAAACCTTTCTTTATATCCTGGGGAAAAGAAAACATAAAACGGGTGAGCTCAAATTCTCAGTAAGGGTAAACATAGATAACATAAAACAATCCATAGACATTTGAATGCAAAAACTTGAACATAAAACCTAAACACCAAAATCTTGAGCAAAGACATGAAACTTGGAAGTAAGTAAGCCATATATCATAAGGGAACATCAAACAGGATAAAATATAATGGGAATAAAACATGTAATTGTGTCAACCATTCAGCACACTTCATGATTTCCACAGTAGCCAAGGCATTGCTGCCAAGACCATCTTAGTGGACAAAGTCCCTTTCAGAATCGAGTTCACTCCCCATTTCAGTCCTGTAACACTGAACTGGATTAACTTACCGTTCCAGCCATGTCTATCTCATGAGATATAAATCTTTACCCAATTCATTGAAGGTAGATATAGGTCCCACCCATCTCCAAATGAAATCATTCTTACTTGTGCCACAAAATAAACATACATCATTCATAATAACCCAAAAAATAAAATGGGTTTCATAAACATCATCCCATTATCACATAATCCATATACAAGAAATGGATATCATTTCATAATTAGAAAATTGAAACCATGTAAATCATAGAGACATTATACATGAAACATACACATATGAAATAATGTCATCTTAGATGGAAAATGGTTGTGATAAAACACTTGAAATGAATTCTTGAGGAAAATATCATTTCTTATTCAAAATAATTTTCTTTTCACAAAATGTCATGAAATTTTAAAAGAATATGATTTTTTTGAAAATAGTCATGAAATCTTTTGGAGGAAGCTTCATGAAAATAAGGCTTTATAAAACCGTAAAAATCTGTTCACACTGTATAAGTTAAAAATAACATTCTCCTCGTACTTTTGTCGGAAAAGCCAAAAAAATACCTTGTAGGGTAAATAAAAGAAAGATTCCTTCCATACCATGGGGTAAAAGTCAAAATGGGTAAAAAGGACTTTAAACATACATGAATACACTTTTATAATACATGGACATGGATGATAGCAATAACCCCAGTAAATACTTACGAATAAGTAATCCCGGATAAAAATGAGATTTGCACAATTATCCCTTACCTTAGGTCTGATTTGCTTCATAAGTGTCCAAACCTCCTGTATAATGATTTAAATAATGTTATTTACTTATTCCATAATCATAATTATTTTTATGATATCATATATGGTTCACTTATGACTTTATTTTACCCGTTCTTTTGTAAATTCCATGTTAAATAGCGTTTTGGGTAAAATCGTTTCATTTGTCGTCCGTGTTTTGACTTGTAATTATTCATATGATTACTTAGATCATGATTACTTAATTCCAGAATATAAAAAATTATTTATATATAATATATGTTCATAATATACATATATATAATATATCAGTAAATGGAAATAAATACACCGTTCATGGAGACGGTAGGTCGTACGTACGCATGAACGCTGTTTTCGGTTCCTTATTGAGTTGAATGGAAGTAAGTAAAAGACATACATATATATACACATAAATACAGTATCATTATTATGTCATATATTTCATGATTACTTATTATATATACTTTATAATCATTCATGAATGGTTAATGAGGAGAATGAATCTCATCGCGTCGTGGAGACGGTATTCCGTACGTACGCACGAGCGATGATATCGTTCTCATGATCGTGGAATTTTATTGGAGTGTATGTATACTATTTCATAATCAATATCACTTTACAATAATCATATATATTTATTATGTACACCATTATACCCATCCAAGTAAGGTGGTGGTGGAAAATAGATTACACCACGGTGTGGAGACGGTATTCCGTACGTACGCACGCGCGGTGATTTCGTTTTCCATAGGATGGATATATGGTGAAATAGGGTTGTTTAATACTTATAAAAACATTTCAGTATATGAGTGATACTGATGTTATTACTTCATAATGAAAAAACCTAAGAATAAGAAGTGGAAGAAGAAATAAAGTTGAAAGAATCGGTAACGGACATTACCTCTTCTTTGAAGCGCCACTTTGAGTCCTCCTCTAAGGGAACTAAAATTGGTCTTTGAAGAATACCAAGACCTCTAGGATGTTTATAGGGAAGTGGAGAAGAGAATTTGGCAGGGTTTGGCCGATCTTGAAGGCTCAAAGTGGTGTGAGGAAGAGAGGGAGGAGGTACCCTTTTATAAGGGAGGAGAGGGGCACCTTTGGAATAACTAAAAATATTATTTTATTATAAAGCCAAATTCGGTTTTAAATAGCTCCAAATTGATTTATTTCTAATATAAGGTGGGTATGGGTCGAAATCCTATCATCCAATATAATTTAGACAAGTTTAGGTTCCTATTTTAACCTTATCATTTAGATTTAACATTAAGTTAGATAATTTTACTTTTACCGTGTCTTTTTGTGTTCTTACACTATAAAGTTAATAAACTTACTATAAGAATCCAAAAGAACCCCAAGTTGTTTATTATTAATATATATAACCTTATCTAAGTAATTTTGTCGAACATTAGATTTTTAGGAATAAAATAACAATGAATAATATAATATTTGTTTTAAAAACTATTTTATGTCAATTTTGACACTATTTTGTAATTGATTTTTTTGAAACTCATAACAGAATGATTAGTTCAAAAAAAGTTAATTAAATAAATAATAACATGTCATATTAACCTAGAAAAGTAGTTGAATACATAAAAGGTCTCAAATTACATTTATTTGGGTATTTATAACATCAATTATGTCAATATCTCATTAATAAGATAATTACTGCATCATCTTTGTGTCATAAATAAATTAAATTATTTAATGTATAAAAATTACAAATAAAATGCCATTATGTAGGAAATATTTTTAGCTTTATAATGAATATTTATATTCGAATTTATCTTATGTATAACCCTATATTAAAAATTATTTACTTATTAAACTTTGATTTTAACTATTTTAACCCTTCTTTAAATAAATTAATAATAAATGTCCTAATCTAATCCAAGTGGGCCTAAATGGTCTTATTTTATTCCTAAGGTTATTTTTGGTCGAATTAAACTTATCCAATAGAATTAGGACATGTGTTTGGGTAATAATAATATAATTTTTACCCTTAATTATACTATTTACTTTTAACCGTGGTAAAAAAAGTAAAAAGTTACTATTCACCAAATATTATTTTCATCTCATTGAACCACATTTTACTTACTGAAATCAACCGTGTCTCTCGGATTTTTGAAATTATACTCACAGAAGCGGTAAAATTAAGTTTTATGAAAAAATCATTTCTTTAACTACCACTTAGTGGTTTCACTATTCATCAAAAAATGAAAGTTTCCAGAAAAATTCCAAAAATTAGGCCTAAGCTATAGTTGATATTATGAACTCAAAAATGATGTCTATTTTACCAAACTGAAAACATATCAGTTGCATTAATTAATTTAAAAATTAATTCCCGTCGTCTAAACAAATAGTGTGTTCTTAAAAGATAATAACTATCAAAAGATTGACACTTGTTTATGTCTGGTTTAAATGTAAAATTACATCCAATGACCAACATTGTATTAAATTGTAAAAATATATTCTAAATATACTTTAAAACCACTCAAATTAATAATTTATCACTATTAATTATTTCGATTAAAAAGGTTGTTTTTAATTAAAATTTAGTAATTTTCACTATTCCTCATAAAATGCTAGTTATCCGAAAAGTACCAAAATTTCACCCTAAGCTAATTTCGATATTCCGAATCCAAAAATGAAGTCCATTTTGAAAAATAAATTTACAAAATTTCAAAAAGTGGTTATTACTATTCATAACGGCTAGTTTTAATAATATTTAAATAGCATATCATTATTTAGTGAAACTCGGTATTGCGTACTACACGCGCTATCGAGGAAGGTCGCGATTGCGTGTAATGCAAGGCAAGTCAAGGATGCGTGTTGTGAAAGCTAATTTTGGTGTAGCGTACGACACAAGACATTAATGAAATTAAAAAGAATATTTTTCATAAAATCTCGGGGTGTTACATTCTACCCCCCTTAAAATGAATTTCGCCCTCAAAATTCGTCGGGGTTATAAATGGTTTACTACTCGAAAGCTTCTTTAATAGAAACCCACATCGTAAAAAGGAATACCAAAACCAATATTTAAAAACAAAAGTATGAAAAATAACGGTTACACAAATAAACTAATCACTGGGTTTCCACATCGGTGAAAATATGGATATGGAAGATAAATCTAACCATCATGTTCTGATGGAGAGTGGTAGAGAACATGGATATGGAAAATCCAGCAATCACAAAGCCATAAATTTGTGATGCTCTAATGTACTATCTGATTCATCAGATATAAGAGCACTAGGACAACATTTTTTGTTTTCAAGATCATTTCCCTAAAGTTGATGAAATTGGAATTAGAAGAAATACTTTCATGATTTTGGTATAGTCTCACCGTTGGTCGTTTATTGGACAATTTCTACTTCATCTCTTAAGGAAATGAAGTTGAATTTTTCATTCATGATGTGTTATCAGATCATGTGTCTCAAACAAAAAGTTATAAAAGTTATCAAAAATACATAAGTCTATCTATAGTGAGATTAATCATATATGGTTCCTAAAATGGACTTACACTTCATATATCATACTACTTAATATAATAAAACTAGTTTCTACTAAACAGGGACTTCCTGTAGACCAGTGGTAGGCGATAAAGGCTAGTCACACTTCGGTTGTGGGTTCGATTCCCACAGCCTTGTCCGACCCGATGGGTTGTCACCCGTCCTGCAGGTTATCCTTTTTCTAAAACTACATTACTATAACATCCCATAAATAATATCAAAAAAAAAGTTCTATCCTTAAAAAATACTAACTTATGTCCAACATAATCCATTCCAATCTTTAGGCTTATCTAAAATACTTCGGTCCAAGCTCCTAGTATAAAGAAAACGATTACTTGAAATGTCATCAACCAAGCATGTGAGTACCATCATTTATCCCCCATATATCTTGTTGGTCACATTCCAATCATGTGAATACCTTAATCATGTATTCTCTTGAAAAATGAATACCCATTAAACCTTAGTGAAAACATGAATGCTGTCAAAAGTTAACTCTTTCCACATACCAAAATCCAAAAAATCTATATACTCAAACCATGATTTAACCTTCTCCTTATATCAGTCATGAGCTCATGAATACTATCAAACATTTAATTTTCTTCTTATCCCTTCATTATGTGCATATCATCTATATTCCAAAAATATCTGAATATCCTTTAATAGATACTGGTACCATTAATCATACACTTTCAAAACTCAAGGAAATACAACAATGTAACAATCCTTAGATGTCTATTTATTCCATAGTACTATGAGATTACTTATACAACATTACACTTGATAAACATGTAATCATCCCACTACCTTCTTAAACCATTGACTGAGCTTCAACAATTCTTTCATCTCACATATCATTTGTAGTCTCTTCATCATCATCAACATAAATACTACCCATACGACCATACTGATTCTCTTCATGAGACTTTCCCTTAGGGCATTGGTTTGTATAATGCATGTACATTCCATATTTAAAACATTTAACCATTGTTGATGTCATAGCAATACCATTATCCTCATCCCTGGTGTCAACTAAACCTTTTCCTTTGCACTTACTGGTTTTGTGTCCTTCTTTTCCACACCCAAAGCATCTTCCAGTTCCCTTGAAACAATCCCCTCAATGCCTCTTCCCACATGATTTACATGAATGAAATTGAACTTTCTTTCCTCTATGATCATCATGAAACTCCATATTTATCTTATTATCTGATTCGGGAAACTTACCAAAGTTGAGATTATTGATCATATTATGAGATTTATGATTAGGAATAATAATGATGTACGGACTTCCAAATCCCGTTTTATTTGGTTTCTCATGAAGAATATCATTCCATTGTCCGTCATATCCTCCATTATCGTGAATCTTCATATTTCCAGCCATTTTCTAAAACCCAAAAAGAATAGTGTGAGAGGAAAAAATCATGATAGGGAAAACAACATAGTAAAGGGGGAGTACCCTCAATATCTAACATCTTTGGTTAAATTCTAAAATCGTTAGCACAATTCTAGGACCATAACCTATATTTATACTTAACCTTAGGGACATCCTTAGATATACCTTAGACATATCTCTAGGGATATCACTAAAGTTCTCGCATCCTAGTTTCCAAAGGTTGACTAAAACTTTCCTCTGATACCAACTGTAGAGACCCTAAGCTTAACGTACATGGACATTACATTAATTTTTCTTAATACTTAGTACATAACCAAAACACACACATAAGGACTGTAATAGTTTAGTGTCTTTGGAAACTCGGAATATAATCTTCTAATCGTGGAGAAAGATCTTCAACATCTCCCATAAAGATATTCCATATTTTTTTTACCTAAAACCTTTCTTTATATCCTGGGGAAAAGAAAACGTAAAAGGGGTGAGCTCAAATGCCCAGTAAAGGTAAACATAGATAACATAAAACAATCCATAAACATTTGAATGCAAAAACTTGAACATAAAACCTTAACATCAAAATCTTGAGCAAAGACATGAAACTTGGAAGTACGTAAGGCATATATCATAAGGTAACATCAAACATGATAAAATATAATGGGAATAAAACATGTACTTGTGGAAACCATTCAACACACTTCATGATTTCCATAGTAGCCAAGGCATCACTGCCAAGACCATCTTAGTGGACAAAGTCCCTTTCTGAATCGAGTTCACACCTCATTTCAGTCCTGTAACACTGAACCGGATTAACTTACCGTTCCAGCCATGTCTATCTCATGAGATGTAAATCTTTACCCAATTAATTGGAGGGATATATAGGTCCAACCCATCTCCTAATGAAATCATTCTTACTTTTTCCACAAAATAAACATACATCATTCATAATAACCCAACAAATAAAATGGGTTTCATAAACATCATCCCATTATCACATAATACATATAAAAGAAATGGATATCATTTCATAATTAGAAAAGTGAAACCATGTAAAACATAGAGACATTATACATGAAACATACACATATGAAATATGGTCATCTTAGATGGAAAATGGTTTTGATAAAACACTTGAAATGAATTCTTGAAGAAAATATCATTTCTTATTCAAAATCATTTTCTTTTCACAAAATTCCATGAAATTATATAAGAATAGGATTTTTTTTAAAATAGTCATGATATCTATTGGAGGAAGCTTCATGAAAATAAGGCTTTATAAAACCGTAAAAATCTGTTCACGCCGTATAATTTAAAAATAACATTCTCCTCGTACTTTTGTTGGAAAAGTCAAAAAAATACCTTGTAGGGTAAATAAAAGGAAGATTCCTTCCATACCATGGGGTAAAAGTAAATATGGGTAAAAATTACTTTCAACATACATGAATATACTTTTATAAAACATGGACATGGATGATAGCAATAACCCCAGTAAATACTTACGAATAAGTAATCTCGGATAAAAATGAGATTTGCCCAATTATCCCTTACCTTAGGTCCGATTTTCTTTGTAAGTGTCTAAACATCCTGTATAATGATTTAAATAATGTTATTGACTTATTCCAGAATCATACTTATTTTTATGATATCATATATGGTTCACTTATGACATTATTTTACTCGTTCTTTTGTAAATTCCATGTTAAAGAGCGTTTTGGGTAAAATCGTTTCATTTATCGTCCGTGTTTTGACTTGTAATTATTCATATGATTACTAAGATCATGATTATTTAATTCCAGAATATAAAAAATGATTTATATATAATATATATTCAGAATATACATATATATAATAGAACATTAAATGGAAAGAAATACACCGTTCATGGAGACGGTAGGCCGTACGTATGCATGAACACTGTTTTCGTTTCCTTATTGAGTTGAATGGAATTAAGTAGAAGACATACATATATATACACATAAATATAGTATCATTATTATGTAACATATTTCATGATTACTTATTTTATATACTTTATAATCATTCATGAATGGTTAATGTGGAGAATGAATCTCATCGCGTCAGGGAGACGGTATTCCGTACGTACGCACAAGCGATGATATTGTTCTCATGATCGTGGAATTGTATTGGAGTGTATGTATACTATGTCAAAGTCAATATAACTTTACAATAATCATATATAGTTATTATGTACACCATTATACCCATACAAGTAAGGTGGTGGTGGAAAATAGATTACACCACGGCGTGGAGACGGTATTTCGTACGTACGCACGCGCGGTGATTTCATTTTCCGTAGGATAGATAGATGATGAAATAGGGTTGTTTCATACTTATAATAACATATCAGTATATGAGTGATACTGATTTTATTACTTCATAATGAAAAAACCTAAGAATAAGAAGTGGAAGAAGAAATAAAGTTGAAAGAATCGGTAACGGACATTACCTCTTCTTTGAAGCGCCTCTTTGAGTCCTCCTCTTAGGGAACTAAAATTGGTCTATAAAGAAGACCAGAACCTATAGGATGTTTCTAGGTAAGTGGAGAAGAGAATTTGGCAGGGATTGGCCGAGCTTGAAGGCTCAAATTGGTGTGAGGAAGAGAGGGAGGAGGTTCCCTTTTATAAGGGAGGAGAGGGGCACCTTTGGAATAACTAAAAATATTATTTTATTAGAAAGCCAAATTCGGTTTTAAATAGCTCCAAATTGATTTATTTCGAATCTAAGGTGGATATGGGTCGAAATAATCTCATAAAATAGAATTTAGACAAGTTTAGGTTCCTATTGTAACCTTATCATTTAGATTGAACATTAAGTTAGATAATTTTACTTTTACCGTGTCTTTTAGTGTTCTAACACTATATGGTTAGTAAACTTATTATATAAAGCCAAACGAATCCCAAGTTGTTTATTATTAACATATATAACCTTATCTAAGTCATTTGGCCGAACCTTAGATTTTTAGGAATAAAATAACAATTAATAATATAATATTTGTTTTAAAAACTATTTTATGTCAATTTTGACACTATTTTGTAATTGATTTTTGTGAAAATCATAACAGAATTATTAGTTCGAAAAAAGTTAATTAAATCAATAATAACATGTCATAGTAACCTAGAAAATTAGTTTAATTCATAAAAACTATCAAATTACATTTATTTGGGTATTTATAACATCAATTATGTCAATATTTCATTAATAAGATAATTACGACATCATCATTGTGTCATAAATACATTAAATTATTTAATGTTTAAAAATTACAAATAAAATACAATTATGTATGAAATCTTTTTAGCTTTCTAATGAATATTTATAGTAGAATTTATCTTATGTATAACCCTATATTAAAAATGATTCACTTATTAAACTTTGATTTTAACTATTTTAAACCTTCTTTAAATAAATTAATAATAAATGTCCTAATCTAATCTAAGTGGGCCTAAATGGTCATATTTCATTCCTAAGGTTGTTTTTTGGTCGAATTAAACTTATCCAATAAAATTAGGACATGTGTTAGGGTAATAATAATATCATTTTTACCCTTAATTACACTATTTATTTTTAACCGTGGTAAAAAAAAGTAAAAAGTTACTATTCGCCAAAAATTATTTTCATCTCATTGAACCACATTTTACTTACTGACATCAACCGTGTCTCCCAGATTTTTGAAATTACACTCACAGAAGCGGTAAAATTAAGTTTTATGAAAAATTCTTTTTTTAAACTACCACTTAGTGGTTTCACTATTCATCAAAAAATGAAAGTTTCCAGAAAAATTCCAAAAATTAGGCCTAAGCTATATTTGATATTATGAACTCAAAAATGATGTCTATTTTAACAAATTAAAAACATATCATTTTCATTAATTAATTTAAAAATTAATTCCCTTCGTCTAAATAAATAGCGTGTTCTTAAGAGATAATAACTATCAAAATATTGACACTTGTTTATGTCTGGTATAAATGTGAAATTACATCCAATAACCAAAATTGTATTAAATCGTAAAAATATATTCTAAATATACTTTAAACCCACTCAAATTAATAATTTATCAATATTAATTATTTCGATTAAAAAGGTTGTTTTTAATTAAAATTTAGTAATTTTCACTATTCATCAGAAAATGAAAGTTATCCGAAAAGTACCAAAATTTCACCCTAAGCTAATTTCGATATTCCGAATCCAAAAATGAAGTCCATTTTTAAAAATAAATTTAAAAATTTTCAAAAAGTGGTTATTACTATTCATAATGTCTAGTTTTAATAATATTTAAATAGCATATCGTTGTTTAGTGAAACTCGGTATTTTGTACTACACGCGCTATCGAGGAAGGTCGTGATTGTGTGTAATGAAAGGCAAGTCAAGGATGCTTGTTGTGAAAGATCCTTTTGGTGAAGCGTACGACACAAGACATTAATGAAATTAAAATTAATATGTTTCATAAAATCTTTGGGTGTTACAATAACCCATAAACAAGAAATATGGTCAAAAAGCTTGGGAAATTTTCAACCATTCTTGAGGATTTTCTAACTTTTTAAAATGGATCTTTACATGATGCTCATGAATTTAACATATATTACCATGTTGATCAATCACCCATTTACTTGGGGCTATCACCTCATCACTATGAGCCCTATTTGGGTCAAATGACACATCCCATTAAAAACTTATCACAATAATTTAGGAATTCATAACTATTATGAGGCACTACCTATGCAGGGATATCACCTTACTGAATCATAAAGTGTTGATCATAAAACAAGGTCAAACCTAAAAGATATCAATAGTAATTACCACATAACCTCTAGGTTCTATTAATACTATAAAAATTCCATTAGGGTATATGGGATACATATACACTCCTGCTCCAAGGAAACATCGCAAACTGAACCTTACAAGAGGGTTTCCACTCAAAATAGAAATACCAAGCTTCACTTTTAAGGCATTTAAGTGATTCAAATTTATTAAACATTTAAACAGCTAGAATATAATGGATTCTAACTACCAGTTTAAGTAATCTATACTAATAAATTTATTTATCTTATATCATATGAAATTTTAAATATATTAACATATGATTTCCCCTTTTAATCATTTATTAAATTAATGATTCTTTAAAACATGATTGGTTAAAGAAAATTTTAATTTCTAATCTAGTGAGGAAAACACTATTTAATTTGTAATTGGAATTTTAATTAACTAACTCCTCATAATAATAAAGCTAAAAAGTATATAATAAGGATTTTATTAATTAAGGGAATTGTTCAAGTAATATTCCATCATATGATTATATGTAATACCATATAAGAAGAATTTTACACTTTAAATAAACATCAAATTAGCATAATAATACCCCCATGGGTTAAGTATCAAAGCATAAAACATTAAGATGGAATGTGAGGGTCCCATCAAAACATTATAGGTTCAATCAACTGCAACCCATCACAGTTCATATTATTAAATTTTCAATAAAACCTATGCTAGTTTAACACATAATCATATCATATCATGACTGAACTACTTAGGTTGAGTCTGGTTGTTTTATAAGAAAAATTCCTCAACTAACTGACTTGGGTCCAATTGTACATTTCACGAATTTATTCACATGAGTTACCATGACCAAATTATATAGGTATGATTCTTAATAAATTCAATCCTTTCTATAAGAATTCCAATTTAGAATATATGTATAAGAATCATGGTTTAGTTAGACGAATTAGCTTTAACATGTTATAAAGGTACTTTCCTTTATAATTTACAAATAACATTCATGTATCTGTAAATAGTTTTCCAAATTTTTTTCATAATAAATGAGTCTAGATATAACTATTTAATTATATGGGGTTCTATTCTCAAATATATAAAGTTCTATAAAAATTATAAATCATACCATTTTTTCACATTTTATTGCAACCAGTTTACCATAGTTTTTTAAAATATAAATATTTTTTATGATATGGTTTAATTATATGGTCTGTTATTTCCCAATTTAAAATGCACACATAGATATTATAAATTTCAGTGTGACACCCATTTAATCAAAATCATAAATTTTTCAGATCGTCAGACTAATGAACATGGATAAAAACTATCTAGAGTAGTTAGTTTTAGAGAATTTAACCATCCATCTATACATGAAAAAAACTATTTAGGTTGATGTAGATACTTTATTTAATCAACCTTATACAATAATTTTCACAAGGTATGCTATCATAAAGTGATAATTCCAGAAAATCATGCAAAATCACCCAAACAGGGTGTGCAGATAAACAAGGTACTTAATCAAATAATCTTGGCATACAAACAATTATATCATATAATAATTAATTGGAAATCTATAATAAATTCTACATGGCATGTAATATGCATGGTGTGAGAATCTCAATGTACCTAGAATGATGCATGAATGAATACTTTTTCCCATATAGGGATAAGGATAAAAATAAATTAAAAATCAACAGTTAGAAAAAGTAAAACTTCCTCTCATGGTGGAAAAATAATAAACTATATTAATAGGACCATAAACAATAGTCAAATTTCATGGCCACTTGATCTCTCCCCCATGCTTAGGTTGGTTGATCCTAGACATGAGCTATTTACTAAGTGCTGGAAATTTCTTAGTATCCTATCTATAATTACAAAATAATAAACCATAGGAGAAAAATAAATCCTATAATACTATTTTTATCATCCCAACCAATAATCCATTATAACAGTACCCTGATTTGGCTATCCACTAGCCTCCTAACACACCTCCCCATATGCCATAGGCTTCTGAATAGTTGTATGGTCCTAAATATTGTACATTGGGGATACTATACACTCCGAATCAGAAAAAAATGCAGTATGATAATAAATAAATAAATGTATAGAATATAAAAAACACCTGATCATCAGTAAATAAAATAAAGGATCTGAATGCAAGAACATTCTCTAGCATAATATAGGAAGGTATCTGTAGTACATAGAAAGACTAACAAGGAAATAACTAAATAAAAGAAACAACAACTATATATAATAGAATCATGAGCAAAAACATAGTAATCATCTCCCACAGTCTATCTTAGCCAAAAAATATAACATAAAGCAAGTATAGTCGAGGATCCCGGACCTACAATCATGAGATCTGTTCAAATACACCAATGCTATGGCGGCCAAAACAGGGTGTGAAATATACTCAGTAATCCACCAATAATAGTTTATAATGCATGATATTTTCTATGAATATAAAATTATATGTTTTCATTTATATAAAAATTAAATTATTGTTGTAGAAATAAATGTAAACATGTTGGTCTCAAATTCCTCAAGGAATCCTCGCAGACTATACATGCTTTTTCCTAAGTCAGGATATCTCTGAACATTTCACCATGTATATATATTTTTTACTATGTTTTTCTGTATTTATGTATATTTAATCTATATATAAAATAGTATATAGACATATATACAATTATTCTATAATATTTAGGACTTGAGTCATTTCTCGGCCATCCTTATATAATCATAAAAGATTCATGCTCTACATGGGGTTCCAAGCCCATAATAACTCAAAGAATGATAAGGAAATCACATCTAGCAGTATCTAGGGACATTTAATAATAATAGATGGGTTATTATAATGAATGTTTTATAATAAAAATATTCTAAAATGGGATACAAAAGTTATTTCCTTCATTCTGATTATGGATGTGACCGCCATACACAACATCCTAATCGAGGGGGCATGAGACGCCATTCACAATAACAAAAGCAATGTGATATTTCATGCCCATCATCCTAAACCTAATGGTGTGAGACATCATTCTAAATGACCCTAACCAAGTTCCCTTTAGTTATTATAAAGTGTACGGTAATCTTACTTACGCTATGAGCCCTTTTCCAGATGATTCATAAAGAGGAAACAAGCATCTCTCAAGGTGCATCAGATTTTTTTAGTATAATCAACTTTAAAATTTTAAAATATATGTCATAATACCAACCATTCCATTATAAATTCAGTTACTATCACTGGGAAATATTATTTATAAGTTATAATAGGTCCATTGAGAACATCCATACGAGAAGGAATTTCACTACACATCATTAACCAATTAAATTTTGGATTTATAAGGTATCATGCCACAAAAGGTTGTTTTATTATAAAACCCAATATTTCCATATAAAAAGTCCTTAAATTTAATTTAATAATATCAACCAAGTGGAAAACTTTAATACACTAAGATAAGGTTGTACTTTCCCAGACCAATTATCCACCCGAACATTGTTATGGGCTATCTTCTATTGGACTTTAGGTTCACCTATATATACTCCAAAGGCTTACTACTAGCAGGGAGGGTGTAGAGATATAATAGTGGGGAGACTATGCCCTCTGGTGATTAAATAATAATACTCTAATGTATATATATATACACACACACACAATAGCCAAATAGAAAGAAAAAATAGAAACTAGGCCAGTAACTCACTCATGGTGGAAGCATAACAATAACAGTAGAAGAAATAATAATCCACAACTCAAAATAAACTATTTTTAGAATATAACATCATAAGATACCATTTGTCAAAAATGAATCCAAATAGGTCATAAAATGTAATAGATAAAGGGTTTCTACTCATGTTAAACCTTAGTAAGTATATATAATATCCTACTGATATAGAAAGATACAAAAAAGGAAACTCCAACCAAGGTAAGAACCCATGTTTCCTTTCCCTCCTTCCATTCTAAACATCAGAAAAATATAGTCTAGCTCATGATCCCAAGACATTACATGAACACAAATCCATAAATTATACTTGAATCTCGAAGGGCCTATGTAGGGTGTGATAAAGAGTTCAATAGGACACCAACAATGTGTTCATGTACAAAATATTTGATAAAGTAGGTGTGTAGTAAAAAAAATAATATAGGACATCCTATCACATAAATTAACTTACTTACCTTGTGGTCAATAGTCAAAATGAAGAAATTGCCATGTATGGTCATCACTGGTAAAACTATAGTATAGATGATTCTTAGTATTTAGACCAAGGCATCCCATGATGTTTAATAAGCTAGAGAGCCTTCAGTAACTTCCTATAATAGTACCACAGAACCATGTGCCAACCAAAACCTCATGTACAAGTCATGTTACAAACATCCTAAAGGAGCACCTAATAATAAATACCTAGTCCATTAGACATTAGCTCATAGTAAACCTCTTCAGCTTAATGTATGAAATTTGAGACACGTTGATACCTACCCTCTAAATAATATCAATGTTGTCCCAACAACTAATCTCTTGAGGAATGGTGATGTCTGTCCTCCCAAATCATCCTAGCTTAATAGGCTCAAGTATAGAGAGTATCATCCCCCAAACAAAAAAATCAATGCTATCAACTGATGGATCCTCACCATATTTGTGGCATTATATAGTAATCACCTCCAAAAATTATCCTAAGATGCATTTAAGGGAGTCCTATATCCACATAAGAAGTCAATACCACCTCATCATCTGAGTCATACTGTGTGTATAAGATTTGAAATGGTGTATTGGATAACATGGGTGAGTGGAAATCACTAAATTAGTCCCTACAACAGATCATCTAGAACCTCATGACCTTGTGAACATGTTTTTCAACCTAATGTTTGTCACCATCTCATTTCAATCAGTCCATTATTTCACCATGAAAACCTCATTCCCTCAATCTAAGGACCATATCACCCAAACAATGTTTTTCATCACTCACATAATATGGGCCTCACCCAACCTGATGATTATATCTGTAACACCCCAAGTAAATAAATAATATTAATTTTTCATATTTCTCGATATTTGTGAATATAATTTTAATATTACTTTAAAGGGAATGCTATGCTCGATGGTGTACCCAATACGCAACAACGAGTTTCTTTGAAATCATACGTTGCACACTAATAATATAATAATATTATAATAGTTAATGCCTAGCCATTGTAATGGTAGGAATGAAAAAAAAATAACTAAAAATGATTAAATATGTTTGTTAAATATTTTTACATTTATCCAATAAATGTTAGAGGCTTAAAATCCAAATTAATCCAATTGTAAGAATAAACACTCTAATATTTTTAAAAGATTGTTCTACTGCCTTTTGATGGAGAACCTTTTTAAAATATAACTTTTGAAAATTTTATAAGCTCTATTTGTAAAAATAAACTTATTATTTATGATTGGGACATTGAAATTTACTTTGGTTAAATTTTTGGTATTTTTCTGACAATGTTATTTTTTTTAATGAATAGTGAAAAATACTGCATTTTACATCAAAACTGCTTTATCATCTAATTTAAATATATGGTTAGATTATCTTTTTAATTGGTTTTAAAGTGTAATTAGAATATATTTTTAACATTTAATTCAATGGTTGTCATTATATTTAATTTCACTTTGAAAATGGACATAAACAAATGCCAAATGTTTTATAGATATTGCTTCAAAAAACCCTCTATTTGTTTTGACAACGGAAATTATTTTTAAATTAGTTATTGAAATTTATGTGTTTGGAATTTGGTAAAATTGATTCTGTATTTGAAATCATAAGGTCCAAATTATGTAATTAAGACTCTTTTTTTTGACATTATGAATAGTAACGACGGTGTTTATCTTTAATTACCCTGATTAATTAGTAATCAGGTAGTTAAGGATAATAAAATAATATCATAATAATAAAAAATGACCCCAACATGTGTCCTAATGCTACTTTTTGTGTCATGGACGATCAAGGGATGCCTTTTGCCAAAATTTGTGACCCCATGGAATCACTTTTGGGTGAAGGTGACACTTTATCATTTTATTTTTAAAGAAAGAGAATATCACTAAAAAATGTATCACCCTAGTAAAACATTTTTAGTTTTGTATGTGTAAATGATATATTAGACTATAAATATTCATTGTAAAGCTACAAAAATTTCCTACATCACAGTAGTTTTTTTATAATTTTTATACATTAAATAAATTTATTTATTTATGACTCCATGATGATGCAGCGATTACCTCATTAATGAACGATTTAAATAAAATAAAAAGATAATGTAAAATCTAAGACATAAACTTAAAAAAAAAACAGATTGTATGAGTATATTTAGAACCCTTATCACCTTATCCTATAAATATATCAATGTGGGACCTTTAAAATCCTAAACTCATTTTAAAATAAAGTAACATTTCTTGACTTTCCAAGAGTGCCCCTCCTCCCTCTAATAAAAGGCCTCCACCTCTAACTCCTTTCCCACACCTCTCAAACCATTGTCTCGTCAAACCCCTACCAATTTCATATCTCCACATCCCTATATTCATCATTGAAGCCTCACCTTAGGAATAAATCTCTTCAAGAAACCCTTTTGGTTCAAACCAAAGGGAGTTACACGATTTAAAGGTAATGTCTTCTCTTATGTTCTTTTGTTTTATTTTGCTTCTCAAACCCCCTAAACTCTTTTATTACTTTCTTTTGTAACAAAACCAGTATCTTCAATATACTGATGTTTTTATGAGAATTATTCGAGGTACACTTACACACACCTCCGTCTAATGGTTAAAGAACATACTGTTTCTGTGGATGGCGAATTACTGCCTCACGAAACGATGATTGTTCTATCTTCTCCTACCACCTCTCATGGTGGACAATATGATGGAAATATATTTATTTCTGATATATATTATATTTTTTTTCTCTCTATTCTTCTGTATTTTACATTTAAGACATACCTTTATTCTTTTCAAGTTTTCCAAATGAGATAATTTCATTTGAGGAAGTGTGGACTACCGCCCCCTCGAGTGATGGGACCCGTTCATGCAATACATGGAATGTATAAAGAATGAAATAAATGAACTTATGTGACATATAAAACATATATATTATACTTTAATTATAATATATATATATATATATCTCAATTATTTTTAATTCCATTAATATGACAAAGAAATGAAAGTAGTGGTCATGCGTACGTACGACCTACCGTCTCCATGAACGGTGCATTTCATTTCTTTTTATCTACAAATGTTTTGGAATAGTATAAAATTAATATGAAATTGATATATATTATATTTAAATCATTAATAATAATCTTTATATGATTTAATTATAACTACATGGACAATTCTTTTCAAACAAGTCCATTTTTGACTCATGTACCAAACATCGAAAAAACATCTGATATGGAATCACATAATTAACTAATTATTATAACATTATAATATGTGGTATTAATTGAATAATAAACTTTAAATGGTGTCTTTAATAAATTATAAATTGAAAAAAGTTTTTTATTCAAGAATATAAAGAAACGAACAAGACAAGTCGGACTTGAGGTAAGGGATCCTACCTCTCTCTTTCTTTTTAAGTACTCTTTTTTATGTAACTTACTTTAAGCTCCTATTTCTTTTGATGGGGGATGTTATTTTATATTCCTCTTGCTTTAAATTTTATTTTAATATGATTATATACCCTATTTGATCTCATCAATCCATTTTTGGAAGTTTTATGTGGCGCCATTAGGCTGCCAAATTTTCATAAGGGGATTTTCATCACACTTTTTATTCCTGTGAGATTCAAGTGACATTTTCCACTATTTCCTTTTGTGTGGTGTATTTACTGTCCATTATTTTAATATTTGTATAATATACTCTCATTTATTGGTATTTACATCTTCATTGTATGACCCTTCTTTCATGGGGTGTACGTTTCGAAAGTTTCTAAAATTGGTAGGGGAACCATTCACACTCCTCTTTTTAAAAGACATATTTTGTTATGTCTTTCAATTTACATATTTTTATGTTGGGATGTGTTCTTATATATCCTTATTGATTTAGATTTTATGTCCATGTTATGAGATACCATTTTCTATCTCATCAACTAATTTTATGAATTTTAATGTGACGCTATTAGGCTGTCGAATGTTACCAAGAGAACTTCTTAACCCAATTTCGATTTCTTTGGGATCAACATGTATTTATTGAATATGTCATCCTTTTAATATGTGTGAATTACCTTTGATTGTTTTACACATAATATCCACTTATATTGGGTGTGTTTATATATGTCACACATAATTATGAGATTGATTTATCCATAATTTAAGGATACCTTCTTTATAAGGGATTTCATCTCATTTTACATTTCTATTGAGACTTCATTGTTGTTATGCACCAATTCACACTTATTTGGTGTATATACTATCCTTTGGTATATTATATCATGAATCCCATTATTCTCATGATATTATAAAGTTTTGATTAATTGGTATTCCTCAATTATTGTATTCAAGTGTCTCTCATTTTGTTAAAAACCCTTCAACTAAAATATCATTTTAAATGATTTAATGATTTATTCTTATAATGATTTCTCATTAATATCATTTTTTTTAAAATGGTTTTAATTATTTATTTATATGTATATTAATGGTTTAAAATTTTAGAAGCTTCGAAGTGGTATGGGACACTTTGATTCAAAAATATATTTATTAAATGTTTTAAATGGTTTTGAAAATGGTTTTTAGAATGGATTCATTATTTCAATATCTTAAAATGTTATATTGTTATTGCAATATGGGAATGTTATCTTTTATTTATTATTAAGTTATGTGTTATTATTATGTTATGGTTCTTGGGAATTTTTTATGAAGATGGGTGGTTCCGTGATAATCTAAGGGCGGGTGAGCCCGATATAGCTCTCCAATGCATTGGGTAACGCAAAGGGGTTAAACATCAAGGTTTCTCCGAAGAGATTTAGGAAATATACTGTGATGGCTATTCCAAACGTAACCATGAGGGTTACTCCCTATGTAAAAATGTTATGAATGCATCAATTTACCTTTATGTTTTATGATTTCTAGGATTTATTCATGATTTGATGAGGTATGTTAAAATGATTATGTTTTATGAGTAAAGTATGCTTTCATACATGGACTAATGTTTTAATTTCGTATATTTATATCCCTTACTGAGCTTTTTATGCTCATCCCAAGTTTATGAAATGTTTTTCACATGTCAAGGGAGACGCACATGATGTGATGATAGTGTCAAGGAAGTGTCAAGAAAGAATCCATGTTTTATTTTAAATATGTTTTCGTTAATGGGAAATATGAGTACTATCTTTTATTTAACCATTTTCTTAAATGTGTAATTTAATGCATGATTTATGATCTAATTATCAAAAAAACTAGACCTAAAAATATCCTCAACATGTATTATTAAAATAACTCAAGATTAAGTAATGTTTAAGGCTGGGGCCTTATATTTGGTATCAAAGGTTGGTTTAGATAACTTTATCAGTTAGACTGTTGTTTAAGAAAAAGTGAAAAGTTTTTGATAACCATAATGGTTAGTATATTAGATTGAGTCATTGTTTTTTTAATGTTAGAATGAGTTTGAGATAAATTTGAGAGGTATATCTTGTTTTTTATCTTCCTCATTATTATATGATATTCTCACACTGACCTTTTTGGTTTTAGTAAATGGTTGGATCTAGCAGGCACCAAAGTAACAGTGGTTTGAAGAAAAATATGATGGTTTTATGAAAGAACAACTTAATGATATGGGATATTCAATGAGAAATCTTGTGGTTATCCTCAACCAACTATCTGGAGTCTTGATTGACCACCTGAACCATAGTGATTTTTATAAGGCATCGTATATGCGAGAAACAAATCCATGCTGAAGTTCAGGTAATAATCATAAAGGTAAGTATGTTTAAAAACCTATGTGTCAAAGATGTGGAAATAAACACATAATACAAAAGATGCTATAGATGTGTAAATGAAGGTCATAAAGCAAGAAACTGCCATGCAAAAAAGGAAGCATCTAGTTGACTCTAGGAAAGGGAAAGAAGTTCTTTCTAAAGGATCAGTTGAATGTTTCAAATGTGGTGTGCATGTTCATTATGAAAACACATGTCCTATGAAGAAGTTTTGGGAATGGGGTCACCAAGATTGTACAAATATTCATTTACCAATACCTAATGTCATTCCGATTGAGGATGAAGAAACTGACAATGACAAATGAAAGGTATGGATTATTTCTTAACATATGTTTTCCTATTATTGGAATTGTAGGATATGATTAATGATTTTTTTTAGGAAAGAATTATTTCAGAATAAGTTGAAAAGAAATGGTTAATGGATCATAAAGAATGTTGAATGAGTAAGAAGTCAACATATAAGGGATTCAAGAGTTATGTAGATTTTAGGATGGTGAAATTCATAAATGTATTAAGTCTCTTTTGACGATAGGGTTACATTAGAAGACTTTTTATAGTATTTGTAACCCTAATGTTTGATTTATAAATTTTTTATTCAAGGAATAATTATCCTTTATTTTTTGGATATAGTTATAAAGAACCATTTTGGTTTATATGATCCTTGAATTTGAGGCAATTACTGGTTAATAAATTTTGGGTTGAAAAATGAATGTTATTAGATTACCTTTGTGGTTAAAATATGTTATGGTTATTTTTAAAGATTTTATCTCTTTTTGGGGAATGTTTTAAGAATTATATAGTTTTGGAAAAAGGAAAACACGCAGACCATGTGACAACCCGTCGCGTCGGACGAAGCTGGGGGAATCGAACCCACAACCAAAGTGCAACTAGTATTTATCACCTACCACTGGATTACGTAAAGTCCCTAGTTAGTTTGACTGATTATTTTTAGTTAGATGATTTTATGAATCAAAAGTAAGTTGATTTTGGGTTATCTATGGAAATTATTAGCCTATCATGGAGGATATGTGATTAGGTTAATTACTTTTTAGTATGAGACTTAAAGAGTAACTGATGTTATTTTGGAGAAAAATGTCAAGATTTATCTTTGGGGACTATGTGATTAAATCCCTCTGAGATTTGGGTTTCAATCTTAGTTTGGTTTACTTTGAAGAATTTTACAGATATATGTTTATTGAATGTTCTTTGTTGACCTTTGGGTTATGTTTGACAAATTTTGGAGATTATGAGTATTTTTTTTTGTAAAAATAAATTATCCTTTTTGGTATTATCTGATCTTGTACTAAACTTTTTGGTTTGGTTTTGGTTAAGGTCTAAAGACATGGAAAATATATAGTTCTCTTTTGTGGATTAGGTGATTCTCAAGAATTTGATTATAGTACTCTTAATGCGAACAAGTCTTCCTAAATACTCGTCTTTTGGAGAAAATATGAGTTTGAGTAAGGAATCTAGTAAAAGTTGAAAGTCTACATGACAAGTAAGTATGTTTCCTAATGATTTATTTAAGCTCAAAAATAAATTTCTCAATGAAAAGTAACTCAAAAAAATGTTTTCTGTTATCTTTTCCAACTGGGGAATCGAATACCATTTAACCCATCACAAGTTTCTGATTTTCTTGTGGTTAACTTTCTTCTAGACAAGTTTACTATCACTCTCCATTAGAACATGACCCTTTGTTTTCTCTTCCATATCCATATTTTCCTACATGTAATCCTAGTATGGGTTAACTCAGGTGACCATTGTACTTCACTTTCTTTCTTTTAATGTGATAGTTTTGTTGACTCCTTTTCCGATGTGGGGCTTTCAATGAAGTTTCCAAGACCAATTTTAAAATTGTGAGGACGCAATTCCCAAAATGGGGGAAGGATGTAACACCCCAATTAAATAAACAATATTACTTTTTCATATTTATCAACATTTGTGAATAAAATATTAATATTACTTTAAAGGGAATGCTATGCACGATAGCTTACTCAATACGCAACAACGAGTTTCTTTGAAATCATACGTTGCACACTAATAATATAATAATATTATAATAGTTAACACCTCGCCGTTGTAATGGATGGAATGAACATAAATAACTATATAATTATTACATATTTTTGTTAAATATTTTTACATTTATCCAATAAATTTTAGAGTCTTAAAATCCAAATGAATCCAATTTTAAGAACAAATACTCTGATATTTTTAAAAGATTATTTTACCGCCTTTTGATGGAGAACCTTTTTAAAATATAAATTTTGACAATTTTATAATCTCTATTTGTCAAAATAAACTTATATTTTATGATTGGGACATTGAAATTTACTTTGGTTAAATTTTTGGTATTTTTCTGACAATGTTCTTTTTTAAAATGAATAGTGAAAAATACTGCATTTTACATCAAAACTGATTTTTCATCTAATTTAAATATATGGTTAGATTATCTTTTAAAATTTGTTTTAAAGTTTAATTAGAATATATTTTTACCATTTAATTCAATGGTGGTCATTATAATTAATTTTACATTGAAAATAGACATAAACAAGTGCAAAACTTTTTATAGATAATGCTTCAAAAAAACCCTCTATTTGTTTTGACAATGGGAATTATTTTTAAATTAATTATTGAAATTTCTGTGTTTGTAATTTGGTAAAATTGATTCCATATTTGGAATCATAAGGTCAAAATTATGTAAATAATACTCTTTTGTTTTTGGACATTATGAATAGTAACGACGGTAATTATCTTTAATTATCGTGATTAATTAGTAATCGGGTAGTTAAGGATAATAAAATAATATCATAATAATAAAAAATGACCCCAAAATTTGTCCTAATGCTACTGGTTGTGTCATGGACGACCATGGGATGCCTTGTGCCAAACTTTGGGACCCCATGGAATCACTTTTGCGTGAAAGTGACACTTTATCATTTAATTTTTAAAGAAGGAGAATATCACTAAAGAATGTATCACCCTAATAAAACTTTTTAGTTTTGTCTATGTAAATGATCTATTAGACTATAAATATTCAATGGAAATATAAAAATCTTTCCTACATCATAGTTATTTTTATAATTTTTAGACATTAAATAAATTAATTAATTTATGAAACCATGATGATGCAGTGATTACTTCATTAATGAATGATTTAAATTAAATGAAAATATAATGTAAAATATAAGACATAAACTTGGAAAAAATATGTTTTATGAGTATATTTAGAACATTTATCACCTTATACTAGAAATATATCAATGTGGTACCTTTAAAATCTCATACTCATTTTAAAATAAAGTAACATTTCTTGACTTTCCAAGAGTGCACCTCCTCCCTCTTATAAAAGGCCCCCACCTCTACCTCCTTACCCACACCTCTCAAGCCATTTTCTTGGACAACCCCTACTAAATTCATATATCCACATCCCTCTATTCAACATTGAAGCCTCACCTTAGGCAGAAAGCGCTTCAAGAAACCCTTTTGTTTCAAACCAAAGGGAGTTACCCTATTTAAAGGTAATGTCTTCTCTTATGTTCTTTTTGTTATATTTTGCTTCTCTAACAACCTAAACTCATTTATTCCTTTATTTTGTAACAAATCCAATATCTTAAATATACTAGGATGTTTTTATGAGAAGTATTAGATCTACACATACACACACCTCCGTCTAATGGTTAAAGAACATACTGTTTCCATGGATGGTGAATTACTGCCTCACGAAACGATGATTGTTCTATCTTCTCCTACAGTTTCTCTTGGGGGAAATTATGATGTTACTATATTTATTTATGACATATATTATATTTATTTCCTCTCTATTCTTATTTATTTTACATTTAAAACATACTTTTATGATTTTCATGTTGTGCAAATGCGATAATTTCATTTGAGGAAGTGTAGACTACCGACACCTCAAGTGATGTGACTCGTTCATGCAATGCATGGAATGTATAAAGAATGAAATTAATGAACTTATTTGACAGATATAACATATATATTATAATTTAATTATAATATATATATCCCTCAATTATTTTTAATTCCATTAATATGACAAAGAAATGAAAGTAGTGTTCATGCGTACGTATGGCCTACCGTCTCCATGAACGGCGCATTTCATTTATTTTTATCTCCAAATGTTATGTAATACATTAAAATGAATATTTAATGGATATATATGATATTTAAATCATTAATACTATTTGGGAGATGATGTAATTATAACTACATGGACAATTCCTTTCAAACAAGTTCAATTTTGACTCATGTACCAAACATCGACAAAAACATTTGATATGAACTCACATAATTAACTAATTATTATAACATTATAATATGTGATATGAATTGAATAATAAACCTTAAAGTATGTCCTTAATAAATTATAAATTGACAAAAGTTTATTATGCAGGAATATGAAGAAACGAACAAGACAAGTCAGACTTGAGGTAAGGGATCCTACCTCTCTCTTTCTTTTTAAGTTCTCTTTTTTATGTAACTTACTTTAGGATCTTATTTTTTATGTTGGGGTATGTTATTTTATATTACTATTGCTGTACATTTTATTTTAATATGATTAGAGACCCTATTTGATCTCATCAATCCATTTTTGGATGTTTTATGTGGCGCCACTAGGCTGCTGAATTTTCATAAAGTGATTTTCATCACACTTTTTATTCCAGTGAGATTCATGCGACATTTCCCACTATTTAATTTTATGTGGTTTATGTACAGCCCATTATTTTACTATTTATATAATATAATTTCATTTATGGGTATTTACATCTTCATTGTACAACCCTTCTTTCATAGGGTGTATGTTTCGAAAGTTTCCCAAATCGGTAGGGGAACCTTTCACACTCCTTTTTTTAAAGACATATTTTGTTATGTATTTTAATTTACATATTTTTATGTTGGGATATTTTATTATATATCCTTATTGATGTAAATTTTATTTTCAAGTGATGAGATACCATTTTCTCTCTCATCAACTAACTTTATGAATTTTAAAGTGACGTCGTTAGGCTGTAGAATTTTACAAACGGAACTTCTTAACACAATTTCGATTTCTTTGGGTTCAACATGTAGTTATTGAATATGTCATCCTTTGAATATGTGTGAATTACCTTTGATTGTTTTACACTTAATATCCACTTATATTGGGTGTATTAATATTTTTCACACAAAATTATGAGATTGATTTATCCATAATTTAAGGATACCTTCTTTATAAGGGATTTCATATCATTTTACATTTCTATTGAGGCATCATTGTTGTTATGCACCAATTCACTCTTATATGGTGTATATACTTTCCTTTGGAATATTATATCATGAATACCTTTATGCTCATGATATTATAATGTTCTGATTAAATGTTATTCATCAATTATTGTATTCAAGTGTCTCTCATTTTGTTAAAAAACCCTTTAACTAAAATATCATTTTAAATGTTTTAATGATTTATTCTTATAAATATATCTCATTAATATCCATGTTTTCAAAATGGTTTTAAGGATTTATTTATATAGATATTAATGGTTTAAAATGTTAAAATCTTCAAAGTTGTATGGGACACTTTGATTCAAAAATCTCTTTATTAAATGTATTAAATGGTTTTGAAAATTGTTTTTAGAATGGATTCATTATTTCAATATCTTAAAATGTTATATTGTTATTGCAATGTGGGAATGTTATCTTTCGTTTATGCTTAAGTTTTGTGCTATGATTATGTTATGGTTCTTGGGCATTGTTTATGAAGACAGGTGGTTCCGTGATAAACTAAGGGCGGGTGAGCCCGATATAGCTCTCCAATGCATTGGGTGACACGAAGGGGTTAAATGTTATGGTTTCTCCGAAGAGATTTAGGGAATATACTGTGATGGGTATTCCAAACGTAACCATGAGGGTTAATCCCTACGTAAGAATGTTATGAATGCCTCAAGTTACCTTTATGTCTTATGATTTCTATGATTTATTCATGATTTGATGAGGTATGTTAAAATGCTTTTGTTTTATGAGTAAAGTATGATTTCATACATGGAATAATGTTTTAATTTTGTACTTTTATATCCCTTACTGAGCTTTTTGTGCTCATCCCAAGTTTTTGAAATGTTTTTCACAGGTCAAGGGAGAGGTACATGATGTGATTATAGTGTCAAGGAAGTGTCAAAATAGAATCCATGTTTGATTTTAAATATGTTTCTGTTAATGGGAAAAATGAGTACTATATTTTATTTAACCACATTGTTTAAATGTGTAATGTAATGCATGATTTATTATCTAATTCTCTAAAACTCTAAACCTGAAAAGATCCTCAACGTATATTCTTGAAATAACTCCAGATTAAGTAATTGTTAAGGTTGGGGCCTTATAATATCGCCTCATACTAGATTTCCAATGCCATATAAATACTTGGTTAATTTCCACCACATTACCATGTAACTCAATAATGAATCACATTTAAAATAAAATATTAATTTAAATAAAACTACACCACGACCAACATTGGACAAGGTCTGAAGCATGTCACTAGGATCGTACCACTTTTATTATTGATTGATTATTCCTATATCCATATCATAGGTTAAATTCATTAATTAAAAGATAACCATTAAATTATTACGGTTTCACTCGGACTACCAAATGGAATGCCGAAAGACGCACCCCTAAAACAGAAGTGAAATCCTTGGGAAATCCAACTACCACAAACCTTGTGTGGGTGGACACTCGAACGTCTGATCATAGCCTCTAAATTGAGCCAATTTGGATTAAATTGGTGTTTTACATGAACATCCTAAATATTTTGTAAAATGGATCACATCGCTTTAATAGACCATATGGAAATAGAAAATGAAAATAGAATCCAAAGGATTTAAGATATTAGTGGCATGGTTCCAATTCACCCAATATCTTGAAAAACAGAGTCTGGATGTGGAAGATGCATCAATGTCTAGAGGAAGAGGAGAAATATAGCTCCCCTATACTACACATGCAGTGGAGAAGAAGAAAAGAAGAAGAGGTAAATAGATGAGAGGTGGAAAATGTAATTTTTACTCTTTAATGAGGTGCATGGTTGGCTCGCCCAGCGTGGCTAACCATATACCAACCGTGAAACACCCACTGTCCAAAGGGACACCTTTCAGAGTTCTCTCATATGGTTTTGAACACCATGTGTCAACTGTGTGAATCAAGTCTACTAAAAACTATAATAGTGTCACATTTCTATGAACCCTCTCCAACATAGTTTTCAAACCATGCACAAATCACCTGGAGGGCTGCACGGTTTCTCCTGGGAGACAACACTGTTTATCTAATCCATTTATCGTAGTCTATACACATTGTGAATTGGGGTTTTCTACCTACGATGCACATGAAACTCAATGGAAACCTTGAGGAAATTTTTGAGGTTTAAGACTCATCAATAATCAATTACTTGGTTCAAGGATACTCTTATGATTTGATTCTTATAAAGAAGAAAATATTTTTTATACCCTCTAAACATAGGGAATTCAAAATGAAGAGTAATTTTACTCACTTTAGAAACTTGTGACATTACAATCTCCCAACCATAACATATCATCCTTAAGATATAAACCATAAATCTAAAGATGGAATTTAAAATTCACATCCCACAAAAATTTACCCGGACTACCTCGCTCATCAAGTCATAGGTTAACTCCCCCATGGAACTCCCTACCATAAGAGTTACCTACCATAGTCGCTTCCTAACAAAAAAAACTGATGGTCCACCAACTATCACCAGACTAAAATTCATCCTGTGATGCTTCATCACTCATACACCTCACCAGTTTCTCATATCATGGATGTTCCACATCTAGAACCCATCATGTAATGCACCTATTTATATTCCTTCCTCATTCCCATATCACACATGACACCAATGAAAATATGTTTCACAAAAGATGCCAAAAATTCCTAGTGCCTTGCACCTCACATGAAAACCGCATCTTATCGATGATGATATTACAATTCACCTCATCAAGCCACACCTCCCTCAATGCCCACATATAAATACGGGTTCCATACACCTTATATATACATAAATATATATAAGTTACACATTTGAACTAATAGAAACCTAATAACCAGAATCTAGTTCAGCTATAGATACATCTTATGCACCTCATTCTCCTAAAATGGAAATTCCTATACAAGATCTATGAAAAAAAATAAATAGTAACATGGTTACACCCTTGGAGTACCTCTAACTGTAACCGGTTCCCCAACCTACACTACACCTGGACGTTCTACTATATTCCCCATGCCTGAAGCATGAAATTTTATTTTTGTCCCTCGATGTGGTTCTACACCATCCACTAGACACTAACCCCAATGTTGGGACTCTTTGTATTTACCACAACCTCCACGTGAAGCTGCATCTCAGCTACCAACACCTGGGACCACTCTAGGTTGAGAATCTATACTATTAGTTTTCCCTAGTACCTAACTATAGACTTTATGAGAATACTTCCTACAAAATCTCTCTAGATTCCCAATATGACCCCTAGAAACACACCATCGACAAACCACTACTAGGTGGTCTTTTCGAGTCCCTAACTTGAACACCCTACTAAGACTCCTCTCAGGCCTAATTTATACTATCTGAATCCTCATATATAATATCCCATGAATCCATTAATCATATCAAATAAGTATAATCCTTCAAATTTCACTCATCTATGAGTTCTTGATTCAGCGCCTCCGATAATGAGTCCAACCTAAAGATATTTACATGTGCATGAATAGTGATTTGTAAACCAACCTCTAAATGCCTCACTATTGAAGTGTCTTCTCCCACTAAGTCAGGTGCAAGACAAGACAACTCAATGAATGTCTTTACATAGTCCATGATGGTCATTTGTCACTATTATAGGCTCAAGAAATCTTGATGTAGAGACCCGAAGCCTGACGTACATGGACATTACATTAAATTTGCCGAATACTAAGTACATAACAAAAACACACACACAAGGATCGTAATAGTTTAGTGTCTTTGGAAACTCGGAACGTAATCTTCTAATCGTGGTGAAAGATCTTCAATATCTCCCATAAAGATCTTCCCTTTTTTTACCTAAAACCATTCTTTATATCCTGGGGAAAGTAAAACATAAAAGTGTGAGCTCAAATGCTCAGTAAGGGTAAACAAAAGAAAAATCAATCACATCATATTCATAAGAACATAACTTTTGGAAATCTTAACCTGTAAAAGAGAGCATAATTTCATAACATGGGATAAATCATGGCAGTGAAATGTAATCACAATAATCATAACTTAAAACATGAAACTTTGTGGCATTCACACATAATCATAGATAATCATTTCTTATTAGTCAAGACTCATTGCCAAGACTATCTTAGTGGACAAAGTCTCTTTCTGAATCGAGTAACCCTCGTTTCTGTCCTGTTTCACTGAACCGGTATAACCTACCATTCCAGCCATGTCTATCTCATGAGATATAAAATCTTTACCCAATGCATTGGAGGGAGATATAGGTCCCACCCATCTCATAATGATACTATTCTTATTTGTGCCACAAAATCATAAACCATACATCATTGCATAACCCATGTAATAAGAAATGGGATTCTTAAACAACATGACATCATAAAACCATTCATATAAGATAAAGGAATTCATAAACATAATTCCATCACAACATAGTCAAATCAATGTAAAAATATGGATAGAAACATAACCCCTTATTATCTTAGATGGAAAATAATTTTGATAAAACACTTGAAATGAATTCTTGAGGAAAATATCCTTTCTTCTTCAAAATCAATTTCTTTTCACAAAACATCATGCAATTTTAAAAGAAAGAGATTTTATTAAAAATAGTCATGAAATCTTTTGGAGGAAGATTCATGAAAATAAGGCTTTATAAAACCATAAAAATCCATTCATGTCGTTTAAGTAAAAAAAACATTCTTCGTACTTTTGTCGGAAAAGTCAAAAAGTACCTCATACGAAAAATGATAAAAGATTCCTTTCATATTCTTTACTAAAAACTCACCTAAGGGTAAAATTGGATTTAAACTATTGTAAGTGGATGGAAAACAAATATTACATATTGAGGGAATATGGATGTGGATGATAAAATACACCCCAGTAAATACCAAAGTATAAACAATCTCGGATAAAAATGAGATTGTGATATTTCCCTTACCTCAGGTCCGACTTGCTTTGTAAGTGTCCGAACCTCCTGTATAATGATTTAAATCATGTTATTGACTTATTCCAGAATCATATTCATTTTTATTATATCATATATGGTCCACTTATGACTTTATATTACCTGTTCTTTTGTAAATTCATGTTAAAGTAGCGTTTTGGGTAAAATCGTCTCATTTTTTGTTCGTGTTTTTAACTTGTAATTATTAATATGATTACATGGATCATGATTACATATATCCAGAATGTAAAACATGATTTATATATAATATATATTCAGAATATATATATATATATAATATCGATAAATGGAATGAAATACACCGTTCATGGAGACGGTAGTCCGTACGTACGCATGAACGCTGTTTTCATTTCCTTATTGAAGTGAATGGAATTAAGTAGATGACATACATATAAATTTACATAAATCCAGTATCATTATTATGTCATATATTTCATTAGTACTTATTATATATACTTTATAATCATTCATGAATGGTTAATCATTGAGAATGAATCTCATCGCGTCGTGGAGACGGTAGTCCGTACGTACGCACGAGCGATGATATCGTTCCCATGGTCGTGGAATTGTGTTGAAGTGTATGTAGACTATTTCAGTATCAATATCAATTTATAATAATCATATATAGTTACTCATTACACCATTATACCCATCCTATTAAGGTGGTGGTGGAAAATAGATTACACCACGGCGTGGAGACGGTATTCCGTACGTACGCACGCGCGGTGATTTCATTTTTCCATAGGATGGATAGAAGGTGAATTAGGGTTGTTTCATATTTATGATAACATATCAGTATGTAAGTAATACTGATGTTATTAATTTATCATGAAACAACTAAAGAAGAAGAAGTTGAATAAGAAAGAAATTGAAAAGATCGGTAATGGATATTACCTCTTCTTTGAAACGCCTCTTTGAATCCTCCACTTAGGGAACTAAGATTGGTCTTTGAAGAAGACCAGGACCTCTAGGATTATTCTAGGGAAGTGGAGAGGGGATTTTGGAAGGGTTTGGCCGAGCTTGAGTGCTCAAATTGGTGTGAGGAGGAGGGGGAGGAGGTGCCCTTTTATAAGGGAGGAGAGGGGCACCTTAGGAATATCTCAAAATATTATTTTATATTAAAGTAAAAATCGGTTTATAATGGTTCCAAAGGGTCTTATTTCGAAGCTAAAGTTGGGATGGGTCGAAATACTATCATCCAATAGGATTTAGACAAGTTTAGGGTATTATTTTAACCTTATCAATTAGATTTAACTCTAAGTTAAATAATTTAACTTTTACCGTGTCTTTTTGTTTTCTTTCACTATATGGTTAATAAACTTACTATAACATGCCAAACGAACCCCAAATTGTTTATTATTAATATATATATCCTTAGCTATGTCATTTGGCCGAACCTTAGATTTTTAGGAATAAAATAACAATTAATAATATAATATTTTATTTAAAAACTATTTTGTGTCAATTTTGACACTATTTGATATATGATTTTTGTGAAAGTCATAACAGAATTATATGTTCGAACCAAGTTTATTAAATCAACACTAATATATCATAGTAACCTATAAAATTAGTTTAATTCATAAAAAGTCTCAAATTACATTCATTTCAGCATTTATAACATCAATTATGTTAATATTTCCTTAAAAGGGTAATTACTGCATCATCGTTGTGTCATAAATAAATTAATTTATTTAAAGTCTAAAAATTATAAATAAAATATCATTATGTAGGAAATATTCTTAGCTTTCTAATTAATATTTATAGTCGAATTTATCTTATGTATAACTCCATATAAAAAATTATTTACTTATTCAACTTTGATTTTAACTATTTTAACCCTTCTTTAAATAAATTAATAATGAATGTCCTAATCTAATCCAAGTGGGCCTAAATGATAATATTTTACACTTAATGTTGTTTTTGGTCGAGATACACTTGTCCAATAGAATTAGAACATGTGTTAGGATAATATTAATATCATTCTTACCCTTAATTACCCTATTTACTTTTAACCGTGGTAAATAAAACTAAAAAGTTACTATTCACCAAAAATTATTTTCATCTCATTGAACCACATTTTACTTACTGACATCAACCATGTCTCTTGGATTTTTTAAATTCCATTCACAGAAGCGGTAAAATTAAGTTTTATGAAAAATTCAGTTTATTTTAACTACCACTTAGTAGTTTCACTATTCATCAAAAATTGATGTTTTTCAGAACAATGCCAAAATTTCATCCTATGCTATACTTCATATTCCGAATTCAAAAATGAAGTCTATTTTACCAAATTCATAACATAGAAGTTTCATTAATTAATTTCATAATTAAATCCCGCTGTTAAAACAAATAACGTGTTTTTAAGAAACAATATCTATCAAAAGATTGACACTTGATTATGTCTGGTTTAAATGTGAAATTACAACCAATGACCAACATTGTATTAAATTGTAAAAATATATTCTAAATATACTTTAAAACCACTCAAATTAATAATTTATCACTATTAATTATTTCGATTAAAAAAGTTGTTTTTAATTATAATTTAGTAATTTTCACTATTCATCAGAATATGAAAGTTATCCGAAAAGTACCAAAATTTCACCTTTGGCTAAATTCGATACTCCGAATCCAAAAATGAAGTCCATTTTGAGAGCTAAATTTTCTAAAATTTAAAAAGTGGTTATTACTATTCATAACGGCTAGTTTTAATAATATTTTAATAGCATATCGTTGTTTCGTGAAACTCAGTATTGCGTACTACACACGCTATCGAGGAAGGTTGCGATTGCGTGTAATGCAAGGTAAGTCAAGGATGCGTGTTGTGCAAGCTCCTGTTGGTGTAGCGTACAACACAAGACATTAATAAAATTAAAAAGAATATTTTTCATAAAATCTCGGGCTGTTACATTCTACCCCCCTTAAAATGAATTTCGCCCTCGAAATTCGTCGGGGTTATAAATGGTTTACTATTCGAAAGTTTCTTTAATAGAAACCCACATCGTAAAAAGGAATATCAAAACAAATTGTTAAAAACAAAAGTATGAAACGTAACGGTTACCCAAATAAACCAATCACTAGGTTTCCACATAGGTGAAAATATGGATATGGAAGAGAAATCTAACCATCATGTTCTGATGGAGAGTGGTAGAGAACATGGCTATGGAAAAGCCAGTAATCACAAATCCATATATTTGTGATGATATAAGGTACCATCTGATTCATCAGGTATAAGATCACTAGGACAACATTTTTGGTTTTCAAGATCGTTTCCCTAAAGTTAAAGAATTAGAATAAATACTTACTTTATTTTGGTACAATCTCACTGTTGTTTGTGCCTTTAACAATTTCCACTTCATCTCTTAAATAAATGAAGTTGAATTTGTTATTCGTGAAGTGTTAGCAGATCATGTGATAGAATGACGGGTCATTCCATCTGTCTCAAACAAAAGGTTAGCAAAAATTATATACATAAGTTGATCTATAGTGAGATTAATCATACATGGTTCCTAAAATGTACTTTATACTTCATATATCATACTGCTTAATATAATAAAACTAGTTTCTACTAAACAGGGACTTCCTGTAGGCCAGTGGTAGGCAATAAAGGCCAGTCGCACTTCGGTTGTGGGTTCGATTCCCACAGCCTTGTCCGACGCGATGGGCTGTCGCCCGTCCTGCAGGTTGTCCTTTTTCTAAAACTATATTACTATAACATCTCATCAATAATATCACAAAACTTTTATCCTTAAACAATACTAACTTATGTCTAACATAATCCATTCCAATCTTTAGGCTTATCCATAATACAGCAGTCCACTCTCATAACATAGTGAAAACGATTACCAGAGATTTAATACCATCGTTGATCCCCATATATCATAAGATATGTCTTGTTGGTCACATTCTAAAAATTCAAAGTCCTTAATCATGTATTCTCTTGAATACCCATTAAACCTTAGTGAAAACATGAATGCAGTTAAACGTTAACACTTTCCACATACCAAAATCCTCAAAATTATTTATAATCAAACCATGATATCACTTAGTCCTTATATCAATCATGATCTCATGAATACTGTTAAACATTTCATTTTCTCGTTTTCCCTTCATTATGCGCATATCATCTTATTTCCAAAAATATTTCAATTACTTTGAATACCACATTAGACCAATACATAAATATTTCAATACACCATAAAAATACCTCAACAACATTATTCCTGAATACCAATACATAAACACTTCAGTCCATCCACTTCAATGATTGTCCTGGAAGAAGTCCTTCCTTGATTTAGAAGTAACTTTTTAGGTCAGGGCATTGAGTTGGGTAATTCCCATGTTCTCCACAAATAAGACATTGAACTCCATAACAGTCTGTCACTCTATGACCCTTTTCTCCACACAGATAACATCGGTCCCTCCATTTGAGATATTCCTCAAGGTTCTTCTTCCCTTCTTTAGAAATCTCAATCTTCCTTTCTTTATGCTCCTCAACATGCGAACATGCATAATAGTTTATCTTCCTCTTCTTTGATGAATTAGGCATACCACTAAATTTCACCTTGTTAATCATATATTGCGATGACTGATTTGGCATAATCACAAGATCTTTCTCTCTAGGAATTACACAATTTGTTTTCTCATAGTCACCAATTTGTCCATTGGATTCAATGTTAATCGAATTCCTTCTGGTTCCCTCCATTAACTAAAACACAAAAAGAATCTTGTGAGAGGAAAAAATCATGCTAGGGATAACAACATAGTAAAGGGGGAGTACCCTTAATATCTAACATCTTAGGTTTAATTCAATGATCGTTAGCGTAATTCTAGTACTATAACCTATACGTATACTTAACCTTAGGGACATCCCTAGACATACCTTAGAAATATCTCTAGGGATCTCACTAACATTTTCGCATCCTATTTTCCAAAGGTTGACTAAACCTTTCCTCTGATACCAACTGTAGAGACCCGAAGCCTGACGTACATGGACATTACATTACATTTGCGGAATACTTAGTACATAACAAAAACACACACACAAGGATCGTAATAGTTTAGTGTCTTTGGAAACTCGGAACGTAATCTTCTAATCGTGGTGAAAGATCTTCAATATCTCCCACAAAGATCTTCCCTTTTTTTACCTAAAACCTTTCTTTATATCCTGGGGAAAGTAAAACATAAAAGGGTGAGCTCAAATGCTCAGTAAGGGTAAACAAAATAAAAATCAATCACATCATATTCATAAGAACATAACTTTTGGAAATCTTAACCTGCAAAAGAGAGCATAATTTCATAACATGGGATAAATCATGGCAGTGAAATGTAATCACAATAATCATAACTTAAAACATGAAACATTGTGGCATTCACGGATAATCATAGATAATCATTTCTTGTTAGTCAAGACTCATTGCCAAGACTATCTTAGTGGACAAAGTCCCTTTCTGAATCGAGTAACCCTCGTTTCAGTCCTGTTTCACTGAACCGGTATAACCTACCATTCCAGCCATGTCTATCTCATGAGATATAAAATCTTTACCCAATGCATTGGAGGGAGATACAGGTCCCACCCATCTCATAATGATACTATTCTTATTTGTGCCACAAAATCATAAACCATACATCATTGCATAACCCATGTAATAAGATATGGGATTCTTAAACAACATGACATCATAAAACCATTCATATAAGATAAAGGAATTCATAAACATAATTCCATCACAACATAGTCAAATCAATGTAAAAATATGGATAGAAACATAACCCCTTATTATCTTAGATGGAAAATAATTTTGATAAAACACTTGAAATGAATTCTTGAGGAAAATATCCTTTCTTCTTCAAAATCAATTTCTTTTCACAAAACATCATGAAATTTTAAAAGAAAGAGATTTTATTAAAAATAGTCATGAAATCTTTTGGAGGAATCTTAATGAAAATAAGGCTTTATAAAACCATAAAAATCCATTCATGCCGTTTAAGTAAAAAAACATTCTTCGTACTTTTGTTGGAAAAGTCAAAAAGTACCTCGTACGAAAAATGATAAAATATTCCTTTCATATTCATTACTAAAAACTCACCGAAGGGTAAAATTGGATTTAAAATATTGTAAGTGGATGGAAAATAAATATTACATATTGAGGGAACATGGATGTGGATGATAAAATATACCCCGGTAAATACCAAAGTATAAACAATCTCGGATAAAAATGAGATTTGTGATATTTCCCTTACCTTAGGTCCGACTTGCTTTGTAAGTGTCCAAACCTCATGTATAATGATTTAAATCATGTTATTGACTTATTCCAGAATCATATTAATTGTTATTATATCATATATGGTCCACTTATGACTTTATATTACCTGTTCTTTTGTAAATTCATGTTAAAGTAGCGTTTTGGGTAAAATCGTCTCATTTTTCGTTTGTGTTTTTAACTTGTAATTATTAATATGATTACTTGGATCATGATTACTTATATCCAGAATGTAAAACATGATTTATATATAATATATATTCAGAATATATATATATATATAATATCGATAAATGGAATGAAATACACCGTTCATGGAGATGGTAGTCCGTACGTACGCATGAACGCTGTTTTCATTTCCTTATTGAAGTGAATGGAATTAAGTAGATGACATACATATAAATTTACATAAATCCAGTATCATTATTATGTCATATATTTCATTAGTACTTATTATATATACTTTATAATCATTCATGAATGGTTAATCATTGAGAATGAATCTCATCGCGTCGTGGAGACTGTAGTCTGTACGTACGCACGAGCGATGATATCGTTCCCATGGTCGTGGAATTGTGTTGAAGTGTATGTAGACTATTTCAGTATCAATATCAATTTATAATAATCATATATAGTTACTCATTACACCATTATACCCATCCTTTTAAGGTGGTGGTGGAAAACTAGATTACACCACGGCGTGGAGACGGTATTCCGTACGTACGCACGCGCGGTGATTTCATTTTTCCGTAGGATGGATAGAAGGTGAATTAGGGTTGTTTCATATTTCTAATAACATATCAGTATGTAAGTAATACTTATGTTATTACTTTATCATGAAACAACTAAAGAAGAAGAAGTTGAATAAGAAAGAAATTGAAAAGATCGGTAATGGATATTACCTCTTCTTTGAAATGCCTCTTTGAATCCTCCACTTAGGGAACTACTATTGGTATTTGAAGAAGACCAGGACCTCTAGGATTATTCTAGGGAAGTGGAGAAGGAATTTTGGCAGGGGTTGGCCGAGCTTGAGTTCTCAAATTGGTGTGAGGAGGAGGGGGAGGCGGTGCCCTTTTATAAGGGAGGAGAGGGGCACCTTAGGAATATCTCAAAATATTATTTTATATTAAAGTCAAAATCGGTTTATAATGGTTCCAAAGGGTCTTATTTAGAAGCTAAAGTGGGGATGGGTCGAAATAATATCATCCAATAGGATTTAGACAAGTTTAGGGTTTTATTTTAACCTTATCAATTAGATTTAACTCTAAGTTAAATAATTTAACTTTTACCGTGTCTTTTTGTTTTCTTTCACTATATGGTTAATAAACTTACTATAACATGCCAAACGAACCCCAAATTGTTTATTATTAATATATATATCCTTATCTATGTCATTTGTCCGAACCTTGGATTTTTAGGAATAAAATAACAATTAATAATATAATATTTGATTTAAAAACTATTTTGTGTCAATTTTGACACTATTTGATATATGATTTTTCTGAAAGTCATAACAGAATTATATGTTCGAACCAAGTTTATTAAATCAACACTAATATATCATAGTAACCTAGAAAATTAGTGGAATTCATAAAAAGTCTCAAATTACATTCATTTGAGCATTTATAACATCAATTATGTTAATATTTCCTTAAAAGTGTAATTACTGCATCATCGTTGTGTCATAAATAAATTAATTAATTTAAAGTCTAAAAATTATAAATAAAATATCATTATGTAGGAAATATTTTTATCTTTCTAATGAATATTTATAGTCGAATTTATCTTATGTATAACCCCATATAAAAAATTATTTACTTATTCAACTTTGATTTTAACTATTTTAACCCTTCTTTAAATAAATTAATAATAAATGTCCTAATCTAATCCAAGTGGGCCTAAATGATAATATTTTACACTTAATGTTGTTTTTGGTCGAGATACACTTGTCCAATAGAATTAGGACATGTGTTAGGATAATATTAATATCATTCTTACCCTTAATTGCCCTATTTACTTTTAACCGTGGTAAATAAAACTAAAAAATTACTATTCACCAAAAATTATTTTCATCTCATTGAACCACATTTTACTTACTGACATCAACTGTGTCTCTCGGATTTTTTAAATTCCATTCACAGAAGCGGTAAAATTAAGTTTTATGAAAAATTCAGTTTTTTTAACTACCACTCAGTAGTTTCACTATTCATCAAAAATTGATGTTTTTCAGAATAATGCCAAAATTTCATCCTATGCTATATTTCATATTCCGAATTCAAAAATGAAGTCTATTTTACCAAATTCATAACATAGAAGTTTCATTAATTAATTTTATAATTAAATCCCGCTGTTAAAACAAATAGCGTGTTTTTAAGAAACAATATCTATCAAAAGATTGACACTTGATTATGTCTGGTTTAAATGTGAAATTACAACCAATGACCAACATTGTATTAAATTGTAAAAATATATTCTAAATATACTTTAAAACCACTCAAATTAATAATTTATCACTATTAATTATTTCGATTAAAAAAGTTGTTTTTAAATATAATTTAGTAATTTTCACTATTCATCAGAATATGAAAGTTATCCGAAAAGTACCAAAATTTCACCTTAGGCTAAATTCGATACTCCGAATCCAAAAATGAAGTCCATTTTGAGAGCTAATTTTTCTAAAATTTAAAAAGTGGTTATTACTATTCATAACGGCTAGTTTTAATAATATTTTAATAACATATCGTTGTTTCGTGAAACTCAGTATTGCGTACTACACACGCTATCGAGGAAGGTTACGATTGCGTGTAATGCAAGGCAAGTCAAGGATGCGTGTTGTGCAAGCTCCTTTTGGTGTAGCGTACAACACAAGACATTAATAAAATTAAAAAGAATATTTTTCATAAAATCTCGGGCTGTTACACTTGAGATATCTTTTCCCTTAGAATATCTAGAAATAAGTTCTGGAAGAACCTGGACTCAAAATATTTTTATGCTAGTCCATCATGTCTACCCACATGAACCTACACATCACACCAACGCTGAGCTAGACCCTTGTACATGTACATTTCATCTATAACCTCAAGCCTGGAGGTGTCTCATATTCGTTTAATATCATATGAATCGACTCGATCTAGTTCTTAGTTGTATATAGTCCACCCTCACCTGGAAATAATGGTGGGTGCTATAATTGGAACTCTTAGGATAAGTATTACACTAAAGGATATTTACAATGAGCTCCCGTGCCAATCCCTCGGAGGACATGTACTGGGCTCACCATGAGCTACTCACCAATCTATAGTCTAAAGTCTTTCAAATTTGGAGGAGGCCTTGCATGCACTTGAGTCAGTACCTAATCATGTACATGTGTCTCGTGCTATTCCTGACTCTATGGGGTGTCATCCCGACCCTCAATGGTATCAATATGTGCATGCTTCTGTGGAACCAAATCACTACCCACCTGACACTCCATCGGAATCTCTCCATGTGGAAACCCACTAAATACTAATATTGTGGTCAAAAATAAATATTAAAATAAATAATGTAGATATAGAAATCAGTAATACTCAATGAATTCTCACAAACCTTACTCTCCCCCATCACAACCATGTCTCACAAAACCCAACCAATTGGCCCCTTACCTACCTATATTAGAGCTCAGTGTCACATATAAATCAAGCCTCATGGTCCCTCACCAACCCATATTGGATCTATCCATAAATTATCATTCGTAGTTAGTTAATTAAGTTGAAACCAAAGAGATTCTATGAAGGAAAACATTTATTATATTCCTTTGTGGACAATCTAGGTAGCTCACCCACATATTCCTCGGGTCATACCCATCCTGATAAACTATTTCCCCTCAATTCAATGACACATTTTCCCAAATTTGTGATCAACATCACCCCATATCATCATCCCTTCCTAGTTCTATAAAATGTGGGTCCATACATATATATCACATTTCACAAATCCATCACACCCATATTTAATTAGGTATACTTTCCTAGGTTAGTTGAGTAAAATGAAACCAAATAGAGGCTATGAAATAAAATGATTTTTAGAATCCTTTGTTACACTTTAAACTAACAATACCCTCTTAGCATAATCTAGGTCACTATAAACAATCAAAACCATGTTATCAAAGCACAAGAAAATATATATTTAAAACATCCTATGTGCCTAATCAGAAAGAATAATATCCACCCCTTTCCATACTAGGATAAGGGTACAAAAATCCTCCCCTACCATACCAGTAAAAGGGTCACATACCATAATATATAAAAATATCATCCAAGTGCACCACTAGATGTGGAAATAATTTCAATTATTAAATGAGAAAATAATAATAGCCATTCCCACCCCAAAAAACATGGTATGTCCCCTATGTATGGGGATTTAGGTACCCAATCACAGGCTCTTAACCTAGTTCAAAAAACATCCTAATATATATTCTATAGCCCAAATAATTATAACCAAAATAGGTCATGTAAACTCCCCTAATGCCACTTTTAGATCCTTGGCCCGATTAGACACCAGAATAGTGTCAGGGGTCGAGTTCCATTGGGACTTAAGCACACCTCCCTTCACCACTAAGGTTGATGACTAGTAGTAATGGTGTAAAGAAGTGATAGTGAGGAGACTATACACTCTAGTGATGAAAAAAAATTTGTCTAATAAATATAAAAATCTATCGAAAATAAATTCCAAAAAACACTGGACCATTAACCTGCCCATGGAGGAAGCATAACAATAGCAGTAGAAACAATAATAATAAACAACTCAATATGAACCATTTTCATAATATAACATTACAAGACACCATTTGTATAATATGAATCCAAAATATTTCATAAAAAGTAATAGATAAAGGATGGTCTCCCATGTCTAAACTAAGTGTGTACATAATATAGCATGATGATACAAAATGAAACAAAAAATGAAACTACATCTGAGGTAGGAACCCATGGTCCCTTGCATTCCATCCATGCTAAACATCCCAACACTATGATCCATATCCATATCCTAAACCTTAACCTAAAAAATCCATATAAAGTCTACATACGTTCTGAAGGACCTATATATGGTATGAGAAAGAATATCAGTAATAAACCACCAATGTGTTCCAATTGTTGAGTTAATAAGGTTTTCCTTATGACTTTTCCATTTCTTCTTGTTTTGAAAATCACAAACACCTTATACTTAAGAAAAACTATATTTTACTTCTATAAGGAAAATTTCCTTCCCAATGGAATTTACCCCTAACATATTTTCATTTCTCATATCAATATTTTTCTTAAGTATAAAAATCATATTCATATTCAAAACCTCAGAATCAAATAATACTTAGATTTGAAGCATTCTGTTTTAGGATCTGAATTCTGGATACGAACTCTAATGAAGTTACACTCCGAATTCTAGATACAAACTCTCATAAAGTTCCACTCTGAATTCTGGATAAGAACTCTCATAAAGTTCCACTCTGAATTATGGATATGAACTCTCACAAATTTCAACTCCGAATTATGGATATGAACGTTAATGATTTTGACTCTGAACTTCTATGAGTTTGACTCCAAAATTCTACTAGTTTGATTCCAAACTTCTATTAGTTCGACTTTGAACTTCTATGAGTTCGACTACGAACTATGTAAGTTCAAATTATGAATTCTAGTGAAACCAGACTCCGGATATCATTAGAAATTCAGACTCTGGATTTCTACAGAATTCAGGTTCCGAATTCCTATAAAACATAATCCGAATATCTCTTTATTATAGACTCGGAATTCCATTTTGGTTAGACTCTGAACATTTATTTTCTTACATTCTGAACTTCAGTTTTACTTATGCTTATAGTTGTTTCATTACAAAATGATGTCGTGCCTTCAGTTATTGACTAACCATTGGTTGAGTTACACGTGTGCAGGTCCCTTCGAAACTCATGGAGAAATATGACCATTGGAGGAGGGAGTCGACCGTTGGAGCTTCACCTATAAATTGGAGATAATTTGAAAAGAAGCCACAACTTTGACACTGAACTTTGGGATCTGTGCATACATGTTGTTGAAGTGATTTCTAGAGAGAGAGGCTCTTATCAACTCTCAAAGCTTCGCATGGAAAGTTTGAACAGCTTGATCAAACTTTGTCGTGTGCAGACATGCTTTGTACGATTCCGATTGTTTTTTATTACAATCGAGGGCTTCCGGGGATAGGAAGACAGAGGTTCTAACACCATGAAGTTGAGGGATTCCTTGCTGAGGAAGATAGAGGTGTCAACTACCTGATAGTTGAAGGATTTTGGGGATAGCAAGACAGACTCTGATCTTCGTATTGAGGGCTAACCCTGGTGTGGGTAAGACCGACTTGATTGAAAGTATAAATCAAGGGACCTTTATCCAAGGTTTTTGGATACCCTTCTCTTTGGGTTAAAAGAGTTATTGTATGTTACTTGTAGTTTTACTACTTTTTTTTTCACTGCATTTTATATTGTTAAGGAAAGTATAACTTTCTTATACTTTCTTACTTGTAATCTGATTTAGTTAGATTCTATATGCTTTAAGGTAGAATATTAATCATTGTAAATTTTGTAAAGTCTCATTTTTTGAATCACTATTCTATAATTTAGAAAGTAATTATAACTTATAGAGGTATTTTGAATTATCGTGTTTAACTTTATTAAACATAACCATTCAAAAAATTCCCTTAAGGAATTTTAAAAGGTTCAATTCACCCCCCCCCCTCTTGTATCTGGGAATCTCATTCTTATTTTGATCCTACCTTTGGTATCATAGATTATATCATACTCAGAGTTATACCATCCTAAAAATTGGTATCAGAGGAGGTGAACTCATACCCTGTACCAATCTAACACTTGGTAACAGAGATTTAGTTCCATCTGAATTAATCTCATGATTATATTCAGAAGTTTTATCTTCTCCCTTATATTTCTTGGAATTGATTTTTAGGATTCATATTTCCGGATTCATATTTTTTTGGAATCATAGTTCGGATTCATTTTATCTTATAGATAAAATTTTTCTTGCTTAGAATATTTTCTTTGTTTACAAACTTATACTTCTAACATGTTTGTGTGCCAAAATTTCTCTTAAGGATGGCTGGTTTAAATGTTGGTTCTATCGACAACTTAAATCCTACCAGACCACCAATTTTTGATGGAAATGATTATGAATATTGGAGAGATCGAATGAAGACATTCATTATCAATACTGGGGTAGGGAATTTTGTTATTCTTACCGGTGGATACAAGATCCCTGATAAGGAAGTAAGTGCTTTTACTAATCATGAAAAGCAAGAATACCATATCAACAATAAGGTACGCAATACTTTACTTTGTTCGATGACTAGGAACATATATATCCAAATTTCTTCTTGTGAAACAACTAACTGTATATGTATGAAACTTGAAGTTACTCATTTTGATAAATCTAAAGTGATTGAGACTATAAGAGCTATGCTTAGAGCTGAGTATCATGGTTTCAAATTTTCGTTATGGTGCACCCATATGCAAATTACAACAGAAATTCATGACTATCGTGAATAGCTTAAAATCTATGGGAGAGAATTTTTTGGATGATGAAGAACTTGTTCGAAAGATTATAGATATTATTCCAAATGAGTGGGAATCAATGAGAACTGTTATTTATGAGAATAGAAAGGTTACTCAAATTTCTCTAGATGAGCTATTTGGAACTCATCTTCAACATGAGACAAGAATGAAGAGAGATGCTGACAACATAAAGAAGAAGAATGGGAATGGTAGTGTTGCTTTTACTACTACTTCAAATCACATGAAAGCTAAGACTCTTTAGAGAGTGACTAGATCCAAGTCTTGGAAGGTTATTATCCAATCAGAATCTAGTGAGAGTGAAGTCTCAGAAAATGAGTTAGCTAATATTGCTCGAAGGATGAACAAGATAGATGGGTAGAGAAATTTTCAATCCAAATATAAGAAGAAGGAAAGAAAAGATAAGAAAGATTCAGAGGTCACATGCTACGAATATAAGAGAGCTGGACACATAATACCTGATTGTCCTATGCTCAAAAGAAAATATAGAAAAGAAAGACATTCTGAAAGGAAAAGAAATAAGTATTACAAGTCCAAAGCTAAGAATTTTCTGAAAGCCAATGACACCTGGAGTGCTAGTGTTGGTGACTCTTCAGATGAATCTTCAGATTATGAATCTTCTGGATTGAAGAATCATGGTCTGATAGCCAGGGTACCTATTGATAATCATTTCTTTTTGGATAAGGTACACAATTCTGAGTCATTGACCTAGGTTCCATTAAATGCTAATTATAGTAAATATTATAACTCTTTAGATGAATAATCCACTTTTGATGAAGAAAATACTTTACCTACCTATGAAGACGTTTCTTGGATTGCTGAACTTCTTGAGATTTAGAACTCAAAACTCTTGAAAAAGCTTGATAAGGAAATCTCTAGGAATATTATTCTTACTAAAAAAATATCAAATCTTTCTAAAGATCTTCATAAGAAAAATTCCAATTTTGAAAGTATTTCAAAAAAATCTTGAGCAAGTAATTTCTGAAAGGAATAAACATTCTAATGAACTAGAAAACTTAATTTCTAAGAAAGATGTTTTCGAGCCTAGCTCTAGTTCAGATGAATTTGAAAACAATAACCATGTTATAAAACTCAAATCCTAAATATTTTCTTTGAGGAAGTTCTTGTCAAACTTTACCCATGGTAAGGAAAATTTTGATAAAATGTATTCACAAATTCTACCTCGAAGGAATAGTTCTTGTTTTGGTTACACAAGTTCTAAATCGATATTTATTAATAACTACTTTGTTCCTCAAAGTGTCCCATTTTTCATAAAGTTTCAATGTGATGGTCACTGGGAAAAGAATTTTTCCTTAAACATAACCCAATCTTTAGGATTTCACAAGGCTTATTTTTATAAGAAGATGTGGGTACCCTAAATTTTACTTTTTGAAATTTCCAGACCCAAGCAAGTCTTGATTTAGAAAACCTAACTTTTTCTTATTTTCAAGAAAATAGGGAAAGTACCAACAACAATACTTGGTACATGGATAGTGGATGTTCCCAGCATATGACTGGTAACAAAAGCTATTTCAAAAAGATTATCAGGACGAAAGGAGGAAAAGTAACTTTCGGAGATAATGCTCAGGGAGAAATTATTGGTATAGGTAACATTTTTCTTCTTGGAAAAACTTTGATTTCAAATGTTTTATTTGTTAAAGGTCTTAAGCACAACCTCATCAGAATAAGTCAATTATGTGATGAAGGCTACCTTGTGAATTTTAGGAATGATAAGTGCCTAGTACACAATTCCAAAGAAGAGTTTATTCTTTCTGCCCATAGTCAAGAGAATGTTTACATACTAAACTTATAAGACCTTAGGATCCAAGACTTACCTTTCCTTAGTGCAATGGAAGATCATTCTTGGATATTTCATAGAAGGTTAGGAATCTATAACCTTAGGAACGTATGCAAAATCTCTAAGAAAGGATTAGTTAAGGATCTACCGGAGCATAGATTTGATTCTTCAAAAGTTTGTGACCCTTTTCAATATTGAAAGCAACATAAATCATATTTTAAATCAGTCGGTGAAGTCTCAACAAGTGATGCATTACAGCTAGTGCACATGGATATTTTTGGTCCAACACAAACTGGATGCATTGGGGGAATTACTATGTATTTGTTTTTCATGATTATTACACTAGATTTACGTGGGTCCTAAAGCTTTTTATTATTTCAAAAGTTTTAGAGACAAATTCAAAAAATGAGAAAAAAATTCTATTGAAAACTATTTATATTGATCATGGAGGAGAATTTCAAAATTCTGATTTTGAAACTTTTTGTAGGAGAAAAGATATTACTCACAACTTTTCGGCACCCAGAACACCTCAACAAAATGGTGTTGTTGAAAGTATAAATAGAATTATTCAAAAGATAACTAGAACCATGATGAGTGAGTATTCTATTGCCAAACATTTTTGGGCTGAAGCTGTAAGTACTGCTTGTTATACTATAAATCGATTTTTTATTAGAACTTTTCTTAATATAACTTCTTATGAGATATGGAATGGTAGAAAACCTAGACTTTCCTACTTTAAGGTTTTTGGTTACAAAGTATTCATTCTAAATACTAAAGATAACTTACACAAATTCGCACCAAAATCTGGTGGAGGAATTTTCATAGGATACTTCACAACTTCTAATGCTTATAGAGTTTTTAACAAAAACACGTGCACTGTTGAAGAGACAGTACATGCCAAATTTGATGAAACTAATCCTTTTGTTTTCAAACAACCCAACCAACATCCTAGGATGTGTTTTCAAAAAATGATTATCAACCTTTGATAGAAAATCCTTCTGATAAAGAAAATGTCCAAGAAGATGCTTCTGAAACATTTACACCAGAAGATTTTCTACCCTATGTTGATGAACAGGTTTTACAAAACCCAAACTAGTCATTTCTAAAGAATCATCCCAGTGATAGTATCATTGGAGATGTGAATCAACCTGTAAGGACTAGAAGTTCCTTAAGAAATGAAGTAGATCATCTAGCATTCCTTTCCCAATTAGAACCAAAACGCATTGATGAAGCTTTAGGTGATGATGATTGGATTAAATCCATGAAAGATGAACTAAATGAATTCGAAAGGAATAAAGTTTTCACCTTGGTTAAAAGACCTAAGGAATATTCTGTTATTGGAGTAAAATGGGTCTTTAGAAATAAGTGTGATGGAAATGGAATCATCGTATGAAATAAAGCTAGATTGGTTGATGAAGGCTATAATCAACAAGAAGGAATAGACTATGAATAAACCTATACTCTAGTAGCTATAATTGAATCTATTTGTATTCTACTTGCCTTTGCAGCATTCTTCAATTTTAAGCTTTTTCAAATGGATGTGAAATGTTCTTTTCTTAATGGTTATGTTCAAGATGAAGTTTTTGTTGAACAACCTCCTGCCTTTGAAGATAAAAAAATCTTGATCTTGTTTTTAGACTTACCAAAGCTTTGTATGGCCTTAAACAAGCCCCACGAGCTTGGTATGATAGACTTATAGGATTTTTGCTTCAAAATAACTATGTTAAGGGAAATGCAGATCTAAAAATTTTTATAAAGAAAGATTAGAAAAATGTTTTTATTGTTCAAATTTATGTTTATGACATTATATTTGGATCAACTCATCAATCTTTAACTGATTCCTTTGAGGATCTAATGAAATCTTAGTTTGAAATGAGTATAATGGGCAAGTTAACAGTTTTTCTTGGTTTTAAAATTTCTCAAAAACCAGAAGGAATCTATATATCCTAACATAATTATATTAAAGATCTTCTCAAAAAGTATGGATATGACAACACTAAGAGTATAAGTACTCCTATCGGTACATCAAACACACTTGATCTTGATGAAGCTGGGAAAACAGTAGATCAAAGATCTTTTAGAGGTATGATAGAAAGTCTACTTTACTTAACAGCAAGTCGACCAGACATGATGTTTTTTGTATGATTATGTGCAAGATATCAATCCAATCCTAAGGAATCTCATTTAAAGGCAGTGAAAAGAATTTTTCTATACATAAAGGGAACCACGGATTTAGGACTATTTTAAACGTCTGGAAATGATTTTGTTTTAAAAATATTTTCAGATGCTGAATTTGGTGGATGTAGAATGGATAGAAAGAGTACATCTGGAACTTTTCATTTATTAGGAGATTCATTAGTTTCCTGTTCATGCAAGAAGCAACATTATGTAGCACTCTCCACTGCTGAAGATGAATATGTAGCAGCTGGAAGTTATTGTGCTCAAGTGTTGTGGATGCAACACACACTCAGATATTATGGCTTGATTTTTACTAAGACTCAAATTTTGTGTGACAACAGAAGTTCCATTTCCCTTAGTAAAAATCATGCACATCACTCTTGTGAAAAACACATAGATATTAGGAATCACTTTCTTAGGGACCACACACAAAAAGGAGATATCATTATTCAGTTTATCGGAACGCAAGATCAACTTGCGAACATTTTCACAAAATCCTTACCCTCTGATATATTTGAATACATTAAACAGAAGTTAGGAATAATAACCGTGTGGTAATCTTATTTCATTAACTTCTTGTTGAACCATTCTCCTCACAGTAAAAAACTCCTTTTCATAGGGGGAGTACATTTTTTTTGTTGAGTCTATCAAATTTTTCATAATGAGTCTTTCAAAAAATTTCCATAATGACTCTTTCAAATGTTTTCGGAATCGAAATTTCCGTAATGAAATTTTCGTACTGGAATTTTCATAATAAAATTTTCATACTGGAAATTTTCATAACAAATTTTTTGTACTGGAAATTTTCATAATGAAAATTTTTTTACTAGAAATTTTGGTAATGAAGTTTTTTGTACTGGAAATTTTCGTAATAAAATTTTCATACTGGAAATTTTTGTAATGAAATTTTCGTACTGGAAATTTTCGAAATGAAGATTTCGTACTAAAAATTTTCATAATGAAATTTTCATATTGGAAATTTTCGTAATAAATTTTTCATACTGAGAATTTTTTTGATGAGAATTTTTGTAATGAGAATTTTCGTAATGGGATTTTTCATATTCATATTTTTCGTAGTGAGTTTTTCATAATATGTCTTTAGTAATGAGTTTTTCATAGTCAAATTTTCTTTAAGAAGAATATTACCTATTATGAATAAACATCCTAGCCAATCTGAAAGGTATGCTTTCCTTACTCAAGTTTTTGTAATCATTTTTTAGTTGATGGTAGTTTCTTTTTCTTATAAAATTTCTCGGATTTTCTTCTTCTTAAATCTGAATGTTTTTAAAACCTCAAAAGATCAGATTCAATATTTCCGTGAGAGTATGTTTTCAACCGTCAGATTAGATCAGAGAGATTTTCAACCGTTATATTGTTTTTAGAAGTTCAAAGGTCAGCTCCATCGCCTATAAAAGGGAACCCCCATTTTGTTTCCCACATCGTTTTCAAAGCTCTCGCGTGCCAAAGCCCAACCTCTACTCTTAAAGCCCATTCTAAATCTTTCAATGCTCCTCCATTCCGAATGTCTATAGAATCCACTTCCCAAGATATGTCTTCTATGAAGCCAATCTCAAAATGGTTATTCTATAGGGAAAGGTTAGTCCATCCAGATTTTTTCAGTGAGTATGATTCTTCAATATCCAAGAATATCAAACTCAATGTATGGGAAGATTTTTCTGTATCCAAACCAGGGGATCAGGATGCTGTTTATATAGATTTTCTTGGAGAATTCTATGAGTCTGTTTCCTTTTTTGAAGAAGATGGCAGAGAAAAAATTTCTTCATGTCTTATGGTAAGACTTACAAGTTATCTTACACCAAGGCAGCAAGCTTGGTGAGGTTGGCATATGATGGTGAAGAAAAATTTTGTTCACATAAGCTATCGGATGTGCAAGGAAGTTATAGAAAAGTGAAGGCAATGAAATTCCTTGGCCTCAAAGATGATAAAACAGCAAATATTTCTCATCTCTCTACCAACAACCGGATTCTCCAGTTGTGGGTTCAAGGGTTTTTCATTCCGAGAAGAGGAGATAAGGATAAACTAAAGAAAAGTGATATCGACATTTTAGATTTTTGGTAAATCTAAGAAAGATAAATCTGATGAGGAAAATTATTATTACAGTTCATAATATCAATTATGGAACTTTGAAGGCTCAAATCATTATGTATCCTGCTCTTACCTCCAAGCTTATTATTTGTTGTCTTGATTTGTTCAAGGTTTCTTTCACTTTCAAGAAAAGATTTTGTAAGATGATGCTGATAAGTGATGACACCATAAAGAGGATGAAAGCTGGTTTTTCAATGGAATCAAGTGAGTTTTATGATCTTCCAGAAGAAGAGTCAGAAGTGGCTCTAGGAAATGTGGAGAAGGTTGATCCAGTAAAGAAGATTGCTAAGAATAGAAAATTGAAAGAAGTGGTTATTAAAGATAAGAATCGAAAATCTAAGGAAACTCAATCCTCACCTCCCAAGCCAAAAAAACAGAAAGAATATCCAGATGAGGTGGCTGCTAAGTGGAGGGAAGATAAGGAGAAAAGGAAAGAATGTGATCCATAGTTCAGACTTGACCCTGCTCAGGCTAAGTCCTTAAGAGAAAAAGCTGCGGATGAGTTAGAGAAACAAGAAAAGGAGAAGAAGATAAAGAAGAAAATTTCTAAAGCTGAGGTTGTTCAATCTCTTTTGAAATAAACAGAGGTAGCTGCTGAGAATATTCTCGTTCCGTAAACCTTTCATGTTGATCCATTATCAGAGACCCCTGGAAATAACTACTTCACTCTGGAAAAGTCTGAAGGGAAACAAGTTCTTGAATAAGTAGAGAAAAGAGATGGTTAAGATTTAGAGGAAGAAGTTTTTGAAGAAATTGGAGAAGAAGAAGAAGTAGAAGAAGGAAGTGATGATCTCGATGACATGATTAAAAAAGTTCAAGATTATCAAGAAAAAGCCGAATCTTCAAAGCTAGTCACTCTGAGAAAGGGAGATGACAAATATGGTAAGAAAGATGATGTCTAGGAAGAAGAAAAAGAGAATGAATCATCTAAGGATGTAAGATATGAGAAGAACTTTCTTGAAGAAGGAGCAGAGAAAAAGAAACTAGATGAAGACAAGGTTGTTCAAGTATCTGAATCCAAGGAAGAATCTCCTGATGAGGTAGTTCTGAAATTTGATAAGGGGAAGAAAGTTCTTATGGACACCCCCAAAAAAAGATATCATTAGGAAGAAATAAGTTGGTGGTTCTTCTAGAAGAAAGCTGGTGGACATTGAAGAAGAACAATCTCCAAGCAAGGTGTCTGATTTTGAATCATCAGCACTGGGTCATGATTTTGTTTGTTGAGTCTTTGAAGAAGTTGGTGGACACAATTCCAATCTTTACCACCATAGACTCCAGATAGCAGATGCTTCAACATAGCCTAATTCAGAAATTAGAATCCTTATCTATGGTGATGGACAAATGTGTGAAGATTGTGGCTGATCATAGAAACTTCCTTATCAATTATGATGTTCACAGAAAATCTTGCAGCAAAATCACTGTTTGGTCAAAGAAAGTTGATGAAGACATGGCACTGTTTGATCATTTTTAGAATGATGTTAAAGATGCTTTTGATACCGAGGATTCCAAGATTAAGAATCTTCAGGAAAAGCTGAACCTTGAGAAAAATTCTAGGAATCAACAAATGAAGGACTTGAATGGGAAGGTTCACTCTTTTGCTCAAAATTTTAAAATGGATAGATATCTCCAGATTGATCTTGAAGAAAATCTTTTAAGGCAAGATGAAGTTCTTAAGGGACAATCTGAGGCCTTGAAAGCTCAAGATGAAAGGATAAATGCTTCGGAGAAGTAATTTGAGGAGGACCAGAAAGACTTTAAGAAGCTTAAAACTCACTTGAAGAAGTTAATTCCCAAGGAAAAGGAGGAAAAATAGACAAATCTGTTTTTTTTGTTGTAATTCTTTTTTTTGTAAAAAAAATTCAACTCTAATGAAATCGCTAGTTGCTTGTGTTGTTTTTTGTCTTTACTAATGTTTTAGGTACCATATTTCTTTTCCATTACCTTAAATTCTTTTTGAAAATCACAAAGGGGGAGAAGGAAAAAGAACTACTCAAAAGGGGAGAAAGAAAATTTTAAAATGGAGAATAAAAATTTCTAAGTGAATAATTATCATTAAGTAAGGGGGAGTTTCTCATTATGAAGTTTTTCATTCCCATGATAATGAAAACTCCATTCCGGAAATCCAAAATACAATCCTTAGAGTTCCAAATCCAAAGGGGGAGTTATTTTTATTCATTATCATCTATGAACAAAGGGAGATAAGTTTTAATTTCAAAGTATAAAGAAATTTTTTTCTAAGTCCTTATATTTATTTTTCGAAAGGTTGTTTGGCTTTCCAAAAAGGGGGATATTGTTGAGTCTATAAGGTTTTCCTTATGACTTTTCCATTCCTTCTATAAGGAAAATTTCCTTCCCAAAGGAATTTACCACTACCATATTTTCATTGCTCATATCAATATTTTTCTTAAGTATAAAAATTGGATTCATATTCAAAACCTCGAAATCAAATAATACTTAGATATGAAGCATTCTGTTTTAGGATCCGAATTCTGGATATGAACTCTAATGAAGTTCCACTCCGAATTCTGGATACGAACTCTCATAAAGTTACACTCCAAATTCTGGATAAAAACTCTCATAAAGTTCAACTCCGAATTCTGGATACGAATTCTCACAGAGTTAAACTCTGAATTATGGATACAAACTTTAATGAGTTTGACTCTGAACTCCTACTAGTTCGACTATGAACTTCTATGAGTTTGACTTCGAACTTCTACTAGTTCGATTCTGAACTTCTACTAGTTCGACTCTGAACTTCTATGAGTTCGACTCCGAAATCTATAAGTTTAGATTCCAAATTCTAGTGAAAACAGACTCCAAATTTGCTTAGAAATTCATACTCCAGATTTCTACAGAATTCAGGTTCCAAATTCCTAAAAAATAGAATCCGAATATCTCTTTATTATAGACTCTGAATTAAATTTTGATTAGACTCTGAACTTTTATTTTCTTACATTCTGAACTTTAGTTTTACTTATGCTTACAATTGTTTTATTAAAAATGATGGTGTGCCTTCAGTTATTGACTAACCATTGGTTGAGTGACACGTTTGCATGTCCCTTCAAAACTCAAGGAGAAATATGACCGTTGGAGGAGGGAGTTGACCGTTGGAGCTTCGCCTATACATAGGAGCTAATTTGAAAAGAAGCCACAACTTTGACACTAAACTTTGGCATCTATGCATACATGTTGTTGAAGTGATTTCTAGAGAGAGAGGCTCTTATCAACTCTTAAAGCTTCTTGTAGAATTTTTGAACAGCTTGCTCAAACTTTTCCTTGTGCAGACTTGCTTCGTGTGATTCTGATGGTTGTTGATTATAAACGATGGATTCCGGGGATAGGAAGACTGAGGTTCCAACACCTTGAAGTTGAGGGCTTCCTTGCTGAGGAAGACAGAGGTTCCGACTACCTGATAGTTGAGGGCTTGCGGGGATAGAAAGATAGACTCCGATCTTCGTATCGAGGGCTTACCCTGGTGTGGGTAAGACAGACTTGCTTGAAAGTATAAATCAAGGGACCTTTATCTAAGGTTGTTGGATTCCCTTCTCTTTGGGTTAAAGGAGTTATTGTTTGTTACTTGTAGTTTAACTACTTTTTTTCTGCTACATTTTATATTGTTAAGGAAAGTATAACTTTCTTATACTTCTTTACTTGTACGCTGATTTAGTTAGATTCTATATGCATTAAGGTGGAATCTTAATCTTTGTAACTTTTTTTAAGTCACATTTTCGGAATCACAATTCTGAAATTTAGCAGGTGATTAAAACTTATAGAGGTATTGTGAATTATCTTGTTTAACTTTGTTAAACATAACCATTCAAAAAATTTCCTTAAGGAATTTTAAAAGGTACAATTCACCCCCCCCCCCCTCTTGTATCTGAGAATCTCATTATTATTTCGATCCTACATTTGGTATCACAGAGTATATCATACTCAGAGTTATACCATCCTAACACCAATACTATATATTTTATTAACAGGTGTGTAATAAAAATAAATAAAGCATCACATCATATCTCATAAAATAACATGCTTCCCTTGTGCTCAATATCCATAAGGAATAAATTACCTTCTTTGAATATAATCAGTACAATAGCAGTGGAGATGATCTTTAGAATAAATCCAATGCCATCCCCTGATATATAGAAAGATGAAGATCCCTCAGGCACCTCATGTAATATTACCTCATCAACATGTGCCAACTGACACCTTGCATCCACGTCAAGTAACTAAAATCTCTAAGGAAAACCCAATAATAAATTCGTGGTACCTCAAACATTAGCTCATAAGAAACCCCATCAACACAATGCACAACGTCCATGGTGTAGTGATACCTACCCTCAAAAAAATATCTACATCAGCTAAATAATCGACGTCTACAGAAATGGTGGTGTTAATCCTCCCAAATCATCTTTGCCCAATGAGCTTAAGTATGGTCAGCCTTATCTCCCACCTAAAAGGCTCAGCATTATACTAATGGTATACACCATCATCATCAATTTCTATAGAAACTTTCTCCCTACATCATTCTAATCCACATTTAACGGAGGCCTTGACCCACGTTATTGATCAATACCACCTCATCATTTAATTCCCACTATGTGAACATGACACCAAATGACCTATTTCCCAACACGGGTGAGAAAAAATCACCAAATAAATACCTAATACACATCATCTGGCATATATTCCCCCTATGACCATGTTTCTAAACCTGATAGTAATCATCGTCTCATATCACTTGGGCCATTCCCACACATTGATGACCTTGTCGCCTTAATTTGAAGACTATGTCACCAAAATCGTGATCATTATCACTCCAAAAATTTTGGACTCACCCAAACTGATAATTGTATCACCTCATACCAGATGGCCAATGCTATATCAATCCTTAGTTTGAGCCCATATCATTCCCATGGGACTAAATAATGAATCACTTTTAATATAAACTATTTAATTTAAATAAAACAACACCCCAACCTAATCTATACATGGATTCAAGCCTCTCACTCTAATCATACAACTTATAGTCTTTATTGATCATTCCCATTGACATATAATAGTTTTAATTCATTAATTAAAATACAACCATTAATTTATTGGGTTCATTCTCAACTACCCAATAGTGAACTCAACATTTTACCCCCAAAAAACAGGAAAAATCATGTAGAAAGAAAAGAACCACTTACCTCGTATTGGTAGACACTCTCACATATGATATTAACCTCTAACTCAAGCTGATTTGGAATAAATCGATGTTTTAGATGAACAGTCTTAAAATAGGATAAAATGGATCACATAGATTTACTAGGCCTTATGGTGAGAGAAAAGGAAAATATAATCAAGAGGATTCATGGTCTTAATTACAAGGTTCCAATGCACCCAATGACTTGAAGAATAGAGTCCAAACATGGAATATGTCTTAAATCCTATAGGATGAGGAGAAATGGATCTCCCATATGTTGTGTATTTGGTGGAAAAGAATAAAAAGTGGAGAAGAGGTAATGAGAGGATATGGTAAAATGTAATTTCACCTCTTTAATGAGGCACACGATTGGATCACATGGGTTGGATAATTGTGCTCTAACTGTGCGACACCCACTATCTAAAGGGACACCTCACGCAATTGTCCCACACAATTTTCCAAACTATGTAGAAACCATGTGAGTCACCTCTACTAAAAAACTATAGTGGTGCCACACAGTCATGTTCCCCCTCCTGTATGTTTCTTAAAATAGTGTACATATCACCAATAGGGCCACAAGGTTTATCCTAGGATGCTGCATGGATTTTATAAAATATTTACCCTAGTCTGTTCACCCCAAAAAATTAGGTTTTCATCCATTGATGCACCTAAAACCTAATTAAAACCCCAAATGAAATTGTTGATGATTATGACTTGTTAAAACACAATGCCTTGGATCAAGGAAACTCTCATAATTAGCTTTCAATAATTAAGAAAATAGTTGGTATAACCAAAAAACTCTGAAACATTAAAACAGAAATGAATTTCACCACCACCAAAAACCTGGGACATCACAATCTCCCTACCTTAACATCGATCATCCCTGAGCTATAAAATATTAAGATGAAGATGTAACCAAATATTCCCCTATCACAAAACATAACCCAGACTACCTCGATCATCATGTTAGAGGTGAACAACCTTGAGGTACTCCCTACCTTAGGAGTTAACAACCCCAATCACTTTCCAACTAAAAATAAAAATTAAAATAATGGTCTACCAACCATCCTCAAACTCAAAGTCCTCTCATGATGCATCATCACTCCTACTCCTCTCTAGGTTCTCACATTATGTCTGTGCCAAATCTGTAACCCATCAAGTATTGCACCTACTTAGATACCTCCCTCATTCCCATGACATACATGAAACTAATGAGTCTCCTCATCTCAACATATTCTACAATGTTCTGATGCCTCACACCTCACATGAAACCCGCATCGCATCGATACTCGAATGCCAATTCACCTTATCAAGTAACATATCCCTCGACAACCACAAGTAAATCTTGATTACACAAAACTCATATAAATATATAATGCATTATAACTTATTCTAACCTACTAACCAGTATCTGGTTAGTCCATAGGTACATGCCGTACACCACGTGCATCCAAAGAAGGCATTCCTATAAAAGGGTCATGCCAAAATAAGACAAAACAAACAGAAACATGGTTATTGCCACACCATGCATCTAATTGTAACTTGTTCTCCAACCTGATCAACTCTTGGAATCTCCACTATGTTCACCTACCCTAAAGCTCAACTACTTGAAGTCTGGCCTCCCTCCAGGGTTGCACCATCCACCAGCCACTGACCCTGCTATTAGGTCCCACTGTCTCTGCCATAACCTCCATGTGTAGTTGTATCTCAACTACAAAATCCCATTACCTCTCTAGGTCCAACATAAGAACTCTGAGTCTACCATGATCCCTGATTGTCGGTTTTACAAGAAGGATTTTAGTAGAACCTCTTGAGATGCCCGACCTGACCGTATGCTCATCACTCATTTGATGCCCAGTCACATTGTGTGTGTTCATGTCCTGATACCTGCACTAGAAGAACACTATCAATGACATAGTCTGTGGTGGTCTACACATGTCTCTAACCTGAATGACCTAATCATAATCCTCTCATTGCTGCATCCAACTATCTAAAGCCTCACCACTAACATCACTTGAATCCATCACATGAATCAAAAAATATTGATCCGTAAAATTTCCCTTCACTATGAGTGCTTGATTCACAGCTTCTGAGAATGCAGTCAACCTAAAGATTTTTTCCTAGACTTAAATCACATTTTTTAAACCATACGTGAAATTTCTCAACCTCAAGGTTTCTTCTCTCACTATGTCATGTGTGAAATGAGAACTCTGTGAAATTCTCCACATAGTATGGGATTGACATGTCTTGCAACTTTAGGGTCAAGAACTCCTGAGTTATCTCTTCCCTCAGCATATCGGGAAATAAGTGCTTAAAGAACCTGGCCTCAAAGTCTTTCTAGGATAGTTCCTTGTGTTTTCCCACCTAAACCAACACATCCCACAATCTCTATGTTGGCCCCCTAAGCATGTATGTATCTAGCTTCACCCTCCAGTCTAGGGGTGTCTCAACCTACTCAAAGAAAATCTACATCGACTCAATATATTTCTCAACTTCATGTGGTCTACTATCACCATAAAATAGTGGTCGGTTATATGATTGGAACTCTTGGGTTAGTTATTCCATTAAAGGCTCTTCTCCATGAGCCCCCTAACAATCCCATGGATGACACATACCAGACTCTCCCTGAGCTTCTCATTAGTCCATGGCCTGAAGGATGTAAAATTTGGTGGATCCAACACCTACATTAGAGCATGTACATGAGTCTGTACCTATAGTTCATGATCTATCTGACCCCATGGGGCCACATCCTGACCCTTAGGGATCTCAACCTATGAATTCTCTTGTGAGACCAAATCATCACCCACCTATCCCCCCATGAGAAGTTATCCAGGAGACAGCTCGATGAATACTAGCATAGTGCTTAGGTATTCATGATAACATTTATAAAATACATAGGGAAAGTATTAATAGGAAGAAAAACATCCCTACCCTTACTCTCCCCCATCGCAACCATGTATCACAACACCTAACCTCTTGGGGCCTAACACACCCGTATCAGAGCAAGGTATTACATATAAATCATGCCTCATCGCCCCTCGCCTATCCACATCAGAGCTAGGATTCATGTGTCAATCCAAGGTAGTCGATTAAATTGTAACCAAAGATAATCTAGGATAGAAAACACTGCTTAACTTCTTTTATTGACATTTTACACATCTCACCCTCATATGGCTCAGGTCATACCTATCCTGACGAACCTTTTCACCACAATCTGATGACCATGTCTCCCAACATGGTGATCAATATCAACCCATTTCATTATTATTTTATGGTGTTATAAGATTCAAGTCCATACATATATATCACTTATTATAATTAAATCTCAAGCAGATCTCATTGGTGTAACACCCCAAGCTTCTACGGTACGCTTCTCTTTGAATAATGCGATAGCGTGTGTTGTACGCAACACCGAGTTCTAACAACCAATCAAACTAGCCGTTATGAATAGTAATACCTAATTTTTAAAATTATATATATTTTATATTTCAAAATAGACTTCATTTTTGGATTCGGAATATCGAATTTATCCTAAGATGAAATTTTGGTACTTTTCGGATAACTTTCATATTTTGATGAATAGTGAAAATTACTAAATTTTAATTAAAAACAACTTTTTTAATCAAAATAATTAATAGTGATAAATTGTGAATTTGAGTGGTTTTAAATTATATTTAGAATATATTTTTACCATTTAATACAATGTTGGTCATTGGACATAATTTTACAATTAAACCGAACATAAACAAGTGTCAATCTTTTGATAGTTATTACCTCTTAAAAACACGCTTTTCGTTTTGACAGCGGGAATTAATTTTAAATTAATTTCTGCCACTTATATGTTTTGAATTTAGAAAAATGGATTCCATATTTGGAATCAGGATGTACAAATTGTGTAAATAGGTAACTTTTATTTTTAGACATTTTGAATAATTACTGTGGTAAATATTTTATTTACCATGGTTAAGGATAAATCCGGTAAATAAGGGTAAAAAAATAATATTATAATAATACAAAATTACCCTAAAACGTGTCCTAACCTTATTGGTGGACACATACCCGACCATGGGCATCCTTGGGTCGATTTGGGGACCCCTTGGAGCCACTTGTGTGTGGTAGGGACACATTATATTAATAAAGTTAAAATAGAAATAAAAATGGCATAAGCTTACATCTTTTAGAAGAACAATTTTTACATAGGGTTATAAATGTTGGATTTTCGATTATAAATATTCATTAGAAATATAAAAAGATTTTCTACATAATGATATTTTATTTATAATTTTTAGACATAAAATAATTTAAATTATTAATGACACAATAATGATGCAATGTTTACCTCATTAATAAATCATTTAAATAAATAAGATTATAATGATTAAAATATTATCTAAAACCTGTCCAATTCTTATTGGTTGATGTTATTTATAATATGAGTCATCTTATCTTAGACCTCAATTATTTTTGGACCATTAAAAACCGAATTTAATTATATTATAAAGTAATACTTTCACTCTTTCCTAAAGAGCCCCTCCTCTCCCTTATAAAAGGAGACCACTTCTACTCATTCCTCACACCTCTCAAGCCACTTGGCTCGGCCAAACTCTGCCCACATACTCTCCCAACATCCCTAACTACAACCTAGAGGCCTTAGTTTGATCAGAAAGCCAACCTAAGGAGCCCTTTTGATCAAATCAAAAGGAAGAACCCGAAGAAGATGTAATGTTTTCACCACCCCTTTTCAAGTTCATTTCTTCTTCCACTTCTTCTTTCTTTGTTCTTACCATTCTAAAATAATAACTCCAGTATCTCACATATAATGTGATGTTATTATAAATATGGTAGAACCAAATTCAGTATTCTATCCACCCTTTGAATAACATGTCACCATACGTGCGTACGTACGGCTTACCGTCTCCACGTCGTGGTGTAATTGTTATTCAATATATTATTATTTGGATGGGTATAATAATGATGAGAAACTCATGTAAATAATAAATATAACATGATAATGATTCTGTATATAAGATATACTATCCAATTATATATTATTTTAATATCAAAATAATGATATTGTCGCTCGTGCGTACGTACGGACTACCGTCTCCACGAACGCGATAAGATTCATTCTCCATCGTATCCATTCAAGTATAATTATCATTTGATGATTTAAAAATGATGTTTAAGGGCTTGATATCATTCTGGATATGAATAATATACCACCTATCCATTACAAACATGGCTTACGTAACAAAACATATAAAATAAAACAAGTAAGTTAACACCCGAAACAACAATAATACTAAGATATTATTATCAAATCAATATTAAAAGATCATATATGATATCATATTAATATATATGATTATTGTATAATTTAATAACAATTATTTCACCATTATACAGGAGGTTAACCTACCCCAACCAAGGAAAAGTACAAGGTAAGGGATTTTCTTATCTCACATTCAATTCCGTGAGATTTCCATTATTCGCCACTAAATTATTGAAAGTGGTGTATTGTGTACTGGAATTTGATATATATTATCATGATTATCTTTATATTCATGTTATTATGTAAATAGTTTGTTGGTTATTAACTTTTGGCCATACGACTCAGTTGATTAACGTGGTAAGGGGTTGTCATCTCACTCCTTATTCTCGTGAGATTCATGCCATATTGCCACCATTACCTTTTGTGTGGTGTATGTACTGCCCATAATTATATTATTTGTGTAATACACTCTAATTTATGTGTATTTACATATTCATTGTATGATACCTCTTTCATGGGTTGTATGTTTCATAAGTTACCAAATTGGTAAGGGTTATTTCACAATCTCTTCATTATCCGAGGTTGTTTATACGTAATAATCTACTGGGATCTCGTTATTATCCACATCCATGTTTCTTCAAAATGTATTTCAAAACATTTTTAATATTTAAAAGAATATGGGTTAAAGTCATTTATACCCTTGTTTGACTTTTTATAAGAGGTTTATAAGGGAATCTTTCCGTCGTTTTCCAAACAAGGTGCTTTTTAACCTTTTCGACAGAATTAAGATAAGAATGTTTTTTTACTTATATGGTGGGTGCGGTTATTTTCCGCCATTATAAAATTGTCAAAGCTTCCCTTACAAGCTTATAAGAATACTTTCAACGAAAATGTTTTATTTTATATGGATCTTAAATTATTCCAATTAAAAGGAGATATTTCTTTAAAAAGAATATTGATTTCATCTATGTCAACATCCTTTGATGGATTTTAAGATTATTTGAAGTTGATTTATTATGATACAAAACTTCTATATTGTATTGAAGGTTTTGTGATATGTTTGACTGTGGATGTGCTATTTTTATACCATTCATAGTTTATGGTGAAATTATTTACATTTCGTATGCTAGTTCCAATAAGAATGTTTATGTTATATTTCAACCTTTACCTCATATGAATGTGTTGGACAAGTATGTTCCAGGTTGGGGACTGGTTAAAGTAAGCCCTCCAGGTTGGGGACTGGTTAAAGTAAGCCCTCCAGGTTGGGGACTGGTAAAAGTAATCCCTCCAGGTTGGGGACTGGTAAAAGTAAGCCCTCCGGTTTGCTCTCCGGTTATTAGAGGCACTCCGGGTTGGTGTCCGGTTATTAGAGGCACTCCGGGTTGGTGTCCGGTTATTAGAGGCACTCCGGGTTGGTGTCCGGTTATTAGAGGCACTCCGGGTTGGTTTCCGGTTATTAGAGGCACTCCGGGTTGGGTTCCGGTTACAGTTAGCCCCAAGGTCTTGGGACGAGGCCTTGAAAAGAAATTAAAGTTTAGCATTATGCATTCCAACACTATGAAAGTGGTTTTTGATTTTTGCATGTGATTATTCGATTAGTAGAATATCCATGTGAATAAGTAAATGGCATTATTTCATTTTTGCCATACTATGTTGAAGTTCAAGTTTAAGAGGCTTTTGTTTTAGTAATGCATTGCCTTAAATGTTTATGCTTATGTTCCGCTATATTGTTATCCTTACTGGGCATTTGAGCTCACCCCTTTTCTATGTTTTATTTTTCCCAGGATGTGAAGAAGTAAGTTATGGATGACCTGCAGGGATATTATGAGGGGATAATAGTGTGGATTGTGGAAACATTATGTTGTTGTATTAGTTTTTCATTTTATGATGTAATGTAAAACTTATGAATATATCTAGTGTTTCCAAGGCTACTAAACCAATCGGTCTTTCGAGATTTGATCTTTCTTGTGATCATGCCAATGTTATGTAATTAATGCACCGACTCTGGGTAACTAGGGTTGGGGTGTTACAGTTGGTATCAGAGGAAGTTTAGTACAAAACTTGGAAGCTAGATTTAGATAAACTCTGATTAGAGCACGTAGACCTAGGATGAACTTTGAGGATTAGTATAGAAGAACTTCCTAGAATTTTGATATTGTAGATATTTTGTGAGTTTTCCGAGCAATACATCTCTGTCTGGATACGAGCAGGTAGAGGCGGCTCTGGCACAGATGTACCTAGGGGTAAAACCCGAAAACACCGCTTTGAGCTAGACTCGAACGGGAACTGGTGCACGACAACGGGCCTTGCTGCACTCTTGGTTACAACACTCCCGGGGGATATGCTTAGGATAATTCTAATTTTCTTTACAAACCATTATGAAGGGTTTATGAGTATATACATCCTCAAAGGAGACATTTTTATGATTATGGATTATATCCATAAATAGTTCAATTTATGTTAAGTGTTTTATAAGTATGGGATTATGTATTTTGATTCATAAACTGATCTAGTTTATGCCATTGTTTAGAAATGGCATCTAGTGGAAGAAATGGAAACCGTATCAATGCACGCACTCCATGTAGGGATTGCCCTCCTACTCAAGATAATTATAGTGGGGCTGGTGATGCAACTGGTGCCGATCAGCAAATCACCATACTGGGACAACTTACTCGGGTTATGAATAATAACCTTACCCGTATAGAGCACCCTGATCCGAAGCGTGGAGGATCAATGTTAGATCGATTCATGAGGCAACAACCACCAACGTTCAATGGGAGTACAAATCCCTTAGTAGCTGAGCAATGGATAAATTCCCTAGAGAAAATATTTCAGGCTTTGGGGAGCAGTGAAATGGAAAAAGTTATCATGGCAGTTTACCGCCTCACTGGAGATGCTGATCAATGGTGGTCATTGATTCAAAACATGAAGGAAGATGATGAAGTATCAAATATGGAATGGAGGGAGTTCAAAGATCTGTTTTTAGAAAAATACTTCCCTCGCGACCATCGAGCAGATATGGAAAGGCAATTTCTAAGTCTGAGACAGAAGGAGGATGAGAATGTTGCAAAGTATGAGGCTAACTTTACAAGGTTAGCAAGGTATGCTGGAGATTATATTCGCAACCCAAGAAGTAAGATTGATCGTTTCTTTGATGGGTTAAAACAATTTCTCCGTCGAGCGTTAGTCTCACAATCCTTTTCATCGTACGAAGACATTGTCTCATGTGCTATCAAGACCGAAAAGGAATTCTCTAAGTCTTATGACTTTAAAGAGAAGCAAGAGAAGAAGAGACCTGCTGATCAATCTGGGAATGGAAATAAGGGGAAGAAGGGAAATGTTGAATATCCATCTTGTGGTAAATGTGGGAAGAAACATCCTGGTACTTGCTTGAAGGGAATGGGAGTCTGTTACAAGTGTGGTGAAAAAGGCCACCAAGCTCATGATTGCAAGGGGAAGAAGGAAGCTACCAACGTTCAGTGCTACAATTGCAGGGAGATGGGGCATTATGCAAATTCATGTCCTAAGCATCAGGAGAACTTACCTCAGAAAAGTCCAAGAGATAAAGGCCAGGATTATGCTATCACTACTGCAGAGGTAGAAGCTCCAAAAGACGTGGTGGCAGGTAATTTAATGGTTTCCTCAAGTTTAGCAAATGCATTATTTGACTCTGGATCGTCGCATTGTTTCATATCTTCCCAGTTTGCTAAGAAAATTAGATATTTCCAATTTGATTTAATAAGGGAGTTGTCAGTTAAAACTCCTAAGGGAAGTATCATTGCAACAAAGTTTTGTGAATCAGTCCCCATTAGAGCACATAAATTTTCTTTATCTGCCGATCTCATCGTCATACCTATGATTGAGTTTGATATAATCCTCGGTATGGACTGGATTTCGGACTATGATGTGAAGATTTATTGTAAGAAGAAAGAGGTTACGATTCTTGATGATAATGATAAGGAACACCTTATCTTTAGAGACGAATCGTCACCACCTAATTCTTATTTAGATCCACCCCCAGTAGCTCAACTTAATTCAATTATTGGGGAGGAAGAGAATGAAATAACTGTCGGTGAGGAAAGGAATGTTCAAATAGAGGATGTACCTATTGTGAAAGAATTTGTAGATGTAATTCCGGAAGATTTACCTGGACATCCTCCAGAACGAGAAGTTGAGTTTTCCACTGATTTGATTCCTGGATCAAGGCCTATATCGAAGACCCCTTATAGAATGGCCACTGTAGAGTTAGTCGAACTAAAGAAACAACTAGAGTAATTGAGTAATAAGGGATTTATTCTCCCTAGTGTTTCTCCATGGGGAGCCCCTGTTCTTTTTGTTAAAAAGAAAGATGGATCTATGAGGTTATGTATCGACTACAGGGAGATCAATGCTATAACGATAAAGAACAAGTATCCCCTACCCCGTATTGATGATTTATTTGACCAACTACATGGAGCTCAAAACTTTTCAAAGATTGACCTTCGATCTGGATACCATCAGTTGTGTGTAAAGAAGGAAGACATTCCGAAGACAGTATTTCGAACCAGGTACGGGCATTACGAGTTTACTGTAATGCCGTTTGGATTGACTAATGCACCCTCTGTATTCATGGATCTGATGAATAGAGTTTTCAAGGAGTATCTCGATGAATTTGTGGTGGTATTTATTGATGATATCTTGGTATACTCCAAAACCTACGAAGATCATGAAAATCACTTGCGCATTATCTTGAAGACTCTGAGGAGGCATGAATTATATGGGAAGTTTAGCAAGTGTGAATTCTGGCTTCAGGAGATTTCTTTTCTTGGCCATATTGTCTCTAAAGATGGAATCTCTGTTGATCCTTCTAAGACCAAGGCAATCCAAGAATGGCCAGCACCTACGAGTATAACTGAGGTACGCAGTTTTATTGGTTTGGTAGGCTATTATCGACATTTCGTCCAGAATTTTGCCCGATTGGCTAACCCATTAACGAAGCTCACACGTAAAGGGGTTAAATTTGTTTGGACAAAAGAGTGTGAAGAATGTTTTGAAGAACTGAAGAAAAGATTAGTCAATGCTCCTATATTGACGCTACCATCGGGGAATGATGGGTTCGTTATTTATAGTGATGCATCAAAGAAAGGACTTGGTTGTGTCCTTATGCAGAATGATAGAGTTATTGCCTATGCATCACGACAGTTGAAAATTCATGAACAAAACTATCCTACCCATGATCTCGAGTTAGCAGCTGTGATCTTTGCTTTGAAGATATGGAGGAACTATCTCTATGGTGAAAAATGTGAGATTTATACTGATCACAAGAGTTTGAAGTATATTTTCTCACAAAAAGAACTCAACATGAGGCAAAGGAGATGGCTTGAATTACTCAAGGATTATGATTGCACGATACACTACCACCCGGGGAAGGCAAACAAAGTGGCAGATGCTTTGAGTAGAAAAGACCATGGAGTTTTGAACAATATGAGAATTGAAAGGGATCCAATTTTCATGGATCTAGTAAAGATGGACATGGGAATAACCAGGGAAGGTGAAACATCAATGCTTTTTCAAATGGTTGCCAAACCATCTTTACTAGAAAGGATTAAGAGTTCACAGAGCGATGATGAAGAATTCCAAAAGAAGATTAAAGCTGTGAATGATGGGAGATTGAGAGACTTTGTGTATGAAGATGGAATTTTGAAATTCGGGAAGAGACTTTGTGTTCCTGATTTACCCGATCTAAAAAGGGAATTGCTGGATGATGCTCATAGTTCCAATTTCTCTATACACCCTGGGAGCACAAAAATGTATAGAGATTTTAAGGAACATTTTTGGTGGGACAACATGAAGAGGTAGATAGCTGATTTTGTGTCAAGATGTATGGTTTGTCAACAAGTGAAAGCTGGAAGGCAACTGCCTGGAGGAGTCATGCAACCTCTTCCCATACCGGAGTGGAAATGGGACAATATTACGATGGACTTTGTCATGGGGCTACCAAAGACTCCTAGAAGGAATGATGCAATATGGGTTATTGTTGATCGTCTTACCAAGTCAGCACATTTTCTTGCTATAAGAGAAGATCTACCCCTGGAACGTCAAGCAAGACTATACATTAATGAAGTTGTGAGACTTCATGGAGTACCCCTATCGATTGTTTCTGATCGTGATCCCTGTTTTACTTCAATATTTTGGAAAAGTCTTCAGAAATCTCTGGATACTGAACTTCGTTTGAGCACTGCTTACCACCCTCCGACAGATGGACAATCAGAACGAACTATTCAAACCTTAGAAGACATGTTGAGATCTTGCTCACTTGACTTTCAGGGTATGTGGGATCAATATTTACCTCTGGTAGAATTTTCCTATAACAATAGCTTCCATTCGAGTATTCAAATGGCACCATATGAAGCATTATACGGAAAGAGATGTCGTACACCAACCTGTTGGGATGACGTCGGTGAAAGAAAACTTGTAGGCCCAGAACTGGTGGAGGAAACGGTGGAAAAGGTGAAGGTAATCCAAAATCACATCAAAGCAGCTCAAAGTAGGCAGAAGGGCTATGCCGATAATCGAAGGAAGGATTTTGAATTTCAGGTCGGTGATCATGTCTTCCTAAAGGTATCTCCATGGAAGGGAGTCATACGTTTTGGTAAGAAAGGTAAATTGAGTCCCAGGTACATCGGACCTTTCGAAATTCTAGAACAAATTGGGGCTGTAGCTTACCGATTGGCAATGCCGCCAAGTCTCTCCAAAGTTCACGATGTGTTCCACGTATCTCTATTGAGGAAATACATGCCTGACCCAACGCATGTACTCACCTATGAAGAATTAGAACTGGAACCTGATCTGTCTTATTGCGAAGAGCCCGTCAGGATTCTTGATACGAGAGACCAAGTACTGAGAAACCGGACGACGCGTCTGGTAAAAGTTTTGTGGAGAAACCATAAGATGGAAGAGGCAACGTGGGAACCCGAGGAACTTATGATGAAGAACCACCTGAGTCTTTTCATGCGATATTATTCTAGAAATTTCGAGGACGAAATTATTTGAAGGAGTGGAGAATGTAACACCCCAAGCTTCTACGGTACGCTTCTCTTTGAATAATGCGATAGCGTGTGTTGTACGCAACACCGAGTTCTAACAACCAATCAAACTAGCCGTTATGAATATTAATACCTACTTTTTAAAATTATATATATTTTATATTTCAAAATAGACTTCATTTTTGGATTCGGAATATCGAATTTATCCTAAGGTGAAATTTTGGTACTTTTCGGATAACTTTCATATTTTGATGAATAGTGAACATTACTAAATTTTAATTAAAAACAACTTTTTTAATCAAAATAATTAATAGTGATAAATTGTGAATTTGAGTGGTTTTAAAGTATATTTAGAATATATTTTTACCATTTAATACAATTTTGGTCATTGGACATAATTTTACAATTAAACCGAACATAAACAAGTGTCAATCTTTTGATAGTTATTACCTCTTAAAAACACGCTTTTCGTTTTGACAGCGGGAATTAATTTTAAATTAATTTCTGCCACTTCTGTGTTTTGAATTTAGAAAAATGGATTCCATATTTGGAATCAGGATTTCAAAATTGTGTAAATAGGTAACTTTTATTTTTATACATTTTGAATAATTACTGTGGAAAATATTTTATTTACCATGGTTAAGGGTAAATCCGGTAAATAAGGGTTAAAAAATAATATTATAATAATACAAAATTACCCTAAAACGTGTCCTAACCTTATTGGTGGACACATACCCGACCATGGTAATCCTTGGGTTGATTTGGGGACCCCTTGGAGCCACTTGTGTGTGGTAGGGACACGTTATATTAATAAAGTTAAAATAAAAATAAAAATGGCATAAGCTTACATCTTTTAGAAGAACAATTTTTACATAGAGTTATACATGTTGGATTTTAGATTATAAATATTCATTAGAAAGATAAAAAGATTTCCTACATAATGATATTGTATTTATAATTTTTAGACATCAAATAATTTAAATTATTAATGACACAATAATGATGCAATGTTTACCTCATTAATAAATCATTTAAATAAATAAGATTATAATGATTAAAATATTATCTAAAACCTGTCCAATTCTTATTGGTTGATGTTATTTAGAATATTAGTCATCTTATCTTCGACCTCAATTATTTTTGGACCATTAAAAACCGAATTTAATTATATTATAAAGTAATACTTTCACTCTTTCCTAAAGAGACCCTCCTCTCCCTTATAAAAGGAGACCACTTCTACTCATTCCTCACACCTCTCAAGCCACTTGGCTCGGCCAAACTCTGCCCACATACTCTCCCAACATCCCTCACTACAACCTAGAGGCCTTAGTTTGATCAGAAATCCAACCTAAGGATCCCTTTTGATCAAATCAAAAGGAAGAACCCGAAGAAGAGGTAATGTTTTCACCACCCCTTTTCAAGTTCATTTCTTCTTCCACTTCTTCTTTCTTTGTTCTTACCATTCTAAAATAATAACTCCAGTATCTCACATATACTGTGATGTTATTATAAATATGGTAGAACCATATTCAGTATTCTATCCACCCTTTGAATAACATGTCACCATACGTGCGTATGTACGACTTACCGTCTCCACGTCGTGGTGTAATTGTTATTCAATATATTATTATTTGGATGGGTATAATAATGATGAGAAACTCATGTAAATAATAAATATAACATGATAATGATTCTGTATATAAGATATACTATCCAATTATATATTATTTTAATATCAAAATAATGATATTGTCGCTCGTGCGTACGTACGGACTACCGTCTCCACGAACGCGATAAGATTCATTCTCCATCGTATCCATTCAAGTATAATTATCATTTGAAGATTTAAAAATGATGTTTAAGGGCTTGATATCATTCTGGATATGAATAATATACCACCTATCCATTACAAACATGGATTACGTAACAAAACATATAAAATAAAACAAGTAAGTTAACACCCGAAACAACGATAATACTAAGATATTATTATCAAATCAATATTAAAAGATCATATATGATATCATATTAATATATATGATTATTGTATAATTTAATAACAATTATTTCACCATTATACAGGAGGTTAACCTACCCCAACCAAGGAAAAGTACAAGGTAAGGGATTTTCTTATCTCACATTCAATTCCGTGAGATTTCCATTATTCGCTACTAAATTATTGAAAGTGGTGTATTGTGCACTGGCATTTGATATATATTATCATGATTATCTTTATATTCATGTTATTCTGTAAATAGTTTGGTGGTTATTAACTTTTGGCCATACGAATCAGTTGATTAACGTGGTAAGGGGTTGTCATCTCACTCCTTATTCTGGTGAGATTCATGCCATATTGCCACCATTACCTTTTGTGTGGTGTATGTACTGCCCATAATTATATTATTTGTGTAATACACTCTAATTTATGTGTATTTACATATTCATTGTATGATACCTCTTTCATGGGTTGTATGTTTCATAATTTACCAAATTGGTAAGGGTTATTTCACAATCTCTTCATTATCCGAGGTTGTTTATACGTAATAATCTACTGGGATCTCGTTATTATCCACATCCATGTTTCTTCAAAATGTATTTCAAAACATTTTTAATATTTAAAAGAATATGGGTTAAAGTCATTTATACCCTTGTTTGACTTTTTATAAGAGGTTTATAATGGAATCTTTCCGTCGTTTTCCAAACAAGGTGCTTTTTAACCTTTTCGAAATAATTAAGATAAGAATGTTTTTTTACTTATACGGCGGGTGCAGTTATTTTCCGCCGTTATAAAATTGTCAAAGCTTCCCTTACAAGCTTATAAGAATAATTTCAAAGAAAATGTTTTATTTTATATGGATCTTAAATTATTTCAAATTAAAAGGAGATATTTCTTTAAAAAGAATATTGATTTCATCTATGTCAACATCCTTTGATGGATTTTAAGATTATTTGAAGTTGATTTATTATGATACAAAACTTCTATATTGTATTGAAGGTTTTGTGATATGTTTGACTGTGGATGTGCTATTTTTATAACATTCATAGTTTATGGTGAAATTATTTACATTTCGTATGCTAGTTCCAATAAGAATGTTTATGTTATATTTCAACCTTTACCTCATATGAATGTGTTGGACAAGTATGTTCCAGGTTGGGGACTGGTTAAAGTAAGCCCTCCAGGTTGGGGACTGGTTAAAGTAAGCCCTCCAGGTTGGGGACTGGTAAAAGTAAGCCCTCCAGGTTCGGGACTGGTAAAAGTAAGCCCTCCGGTTTGGTCTCCGGTTATTAGAGGCACTCCGGGTTGGTTTCCGGTTATTAGAGGCACTCCGGGTTGGTGTCCGGTTATTAGAGGCACTCCGGGTTGGTGTCCGGTTATTAGAGGCACTCCGGGTTGGTGTCCGGTTATTAGAGGCACTCCGGGTTGGGTTCCGGTTACAGTTAGCCCCAAGGTCTTGGGACGAGGCCTTGAAAAGAAATTAAAGTTTAGCATTATGCATTCCAACACTATGAAAGTGGTTTTTGATTTTTTCATGTGATTATTCTATTAGTAGAATATCCATGTGAATAAGTAAATGGCATTATTTCATTTTTGCCATACTATGTTGAAGTTCAAGTTTAAAAGGCTTTTGTTTTAGTAATGCATTGCCTTAAATGTTTATGCTTATGTTCCGCTATATTGTTATCCTTACTGGGCATTTGAGCTCACCCCTTTTCTATGTTTCATTTTTCCCAGGATGTGAAGAAGTAAGTTATGGATGACCTGTAGGGATATTATGAGGGGATAATAGTGTGGATTGTAGAAACATTATGTTGTTGTATTAGTTTTTCATTTTATTATGTAATGTAAAACTTATGAATATATCTAGTGTTTCCAAGGCTACTAAACCAACCGGTCTTTCGAGATTTGATCTTTCTTGTGATCATGCCAATGTTATGTAATTAATGCACCGACTCTGGGTAACTAGGGTCGGGGCGTTACAATTGGATCCACTTTCCCATGTTTGTTGAGTAAAATTCCACCAAAGAGAGGCTGTGATGATAAAATTCTTCTTAGCTTCCTTTGTTGACACTTTAAACAACCCATCCCCTCTAAACACAATATAGCTCCCCAATTATAGTCACAAACATATTATCATGTATCATAAATATACATATTTAAAATATCGTATGTGCCTAATTATAAAGAATAGCAATCAACCCTTAACATGCAGAGCCAACAGTCCAAAGATTCTCCCCTACCATACCAGGCCACATTTCATATGCCGCAAAAGATAACAATAACATTCAAGTTCACCAATAAATGTATAAATCATTTCAATGGTAATAATATCATACCATAATAGCCATTCCTACCCCAAGAATCTCAGTTTGTCCACTATGAATGGTGCTATAGGATCCAAAATATGGTCTCTTAACCCAATTCTGATAACACCATAATATTTATTCTACCATATCTTAAATAATAATACCAAAAAAGATGTAAATTAAACACCTATGATACCACTTGTAGCACCTCAACTGATTATGCACCTGAATAGTGCTTAAAGGCCATGTGAAAGTGGGCTTTAGGCGTGCCTCCCCATATGTTAAAGGCTTCCAACTAGAATCGAGGGAGTAAATAGGTGATATTATGGAGACTATACCCTCTGGCGATGAAATTATAATAGTATAATATATATATATAGTGGTGAAAAATAAATAACAAACACACATTGAACCAGTAACCCACCCTTGGTGGATTAATAACAATAACATCATAAGCAATAATAATCAAAAACTCAAAATAAGCCATTTATTGAATCTAACATCATGAGATACCATTTTTAGAACATTCATCCAAAATAGGTCATAAAAAAAATTAATAAATGAGGGTATCCCCTATTTGACATATTACGTATATATAATATCAAGCTGATAGAGAAAGAAACAAAAAAGGAAACTCTAGTTGAAGTAAAAAACTATGGTTCCTTGCCTTCCATCCATGCTAAACAACCCAACACTATGGTCCAGCTCCTTAGACCAAACATTTACTTGAATGTAAATACATAAATTCTACATGCTTCCCAAAGGGACCATGTAGGGTGTGAGAATGAATAATTCTATGCCACCAACAGCATGTTCTTATCCTACATCTTTAATGAAGAAGGTGTGTAATAAAAATGAATAAATAAGCATATTATATCACATAAAATAACTTTATTCCCTTATTCTCAACAAACACAAGGAATCAATCACATGTTTCAACCATTACCAGTAAAACTTTAGTGGAGAGGATCCTTACCATAAATCCAAGGAATCTGGTGGTGTATTACAAGATGAATAGCCCTTAAGAACATCCTATAATAGTACCCTGACACCATGTTATAGCTAAAAACTTGGTTCCATGGAAAGAAACTGACATACTGAATGCATTACCAATAATCAATACCTAGACTCTCATATTTAAGATCATAAGAAACCTTGTCAGCTCAAACCACAACAACTAAGGATTAGTGATACCTACCATCCAAATAATATAATCATCGACTCAATAGTTGATATCTTGAGGGATGATGCTGTACATCCTCCCAAACCATATTAGCCTAACAACCTCAAGTACGATGAGCCTCAGCCCCCAACCAACAGTCTCAAAACATTCAATTGATAGATCCTCACCATCCCTGTGGATTTATATAGAATTGAACTCCAATAATGTACTATATTGTTTCATGCCACATATTCCTTTATTTTATTCCTCCTCTTATTGGGTTTTTATCTCTCCTGTTATTTGATGTATATCCTTTGGTTAATATATATACCAATGAGTACATGAAATCTAATAAGAGAACTTCTTGAATGAAATTAATAAATTTGTATCTTTGATTAAGTTTTAAGAGAACAATTTCCCAATATACTAAAACTTTTGATCTTGGGTTATTATTATTATGTTATTTATATTAAAATTTATTTTAAAATAATTTATTAATTATGAAGGTAATTATTATTTGTATCAAAGAATGTTTTAGTTATTTTTGAATATTAAGTCTATAATTCATTAGTTAAAATACTAAGGATAAATATAAATATCTGAAAATGTCCTAATATTTTGGTAAAGTAAAAAATTATGTGGTTTCCTAGAATTGAAATCCATGTCTGGGTACTACAAATGGATACAGTCTATGGATTAGATGCACTTAGGGGTAACAATCCTAAAAAATGTTCACTGGGTATTAACTCGATCTTAAGATGGTTTAAAAGAAGAGGGCCTAATTCCACTCATTTTTTTCAATATCCAAGGGAAATTATTTGGATATTTCACATGATCAGTATGAACCATTATAAAGGATTTAAAAACATTATTATAGTATGGTCGGAGAACCTAATAGAAAATAAAAAATTAATAATATATATTGAAACATAAAAATTCATAAGTTGGGGTATACATGTCATTTATTATTTCTTCCTTATATGTTTTTAGATTCCCTATATATGATTAATAATTTAATTATTCTCATCCCTAATTTTAACTTATATTAGAAAATAGTGGGAACCATAAAAACCATACAAAAAACCCATGTGATAGGAAATCAAATGATTTCCAAAATGAAATTCTTAATACAATGGGAGGTTGAGTACAAAGTTTCATGTATTCAATTAACCCCTTGACCTAGGTTATTATTAATAAAATTGAACATGTGATACATCCTACATCATTTAAGAATGATAAATTATACTTTGACTCTTTTATGTTTAAACAATGGTCATGATTTAGTGGGCCATTAATCCACAAGTAGCAGAACAATGGTTCAACTCCATGGAAAATATATTTTTTTCTTCATTTTTTTAGGAATGAGAGATTTAATCTAGTTTTATACCATTTAAAAGGTTAATATTCTCAATTTTGTACATTGATAAAGAATACAAATCTCAAGGATGGAGTTGAATCAATTTTTTGGTAAAACATTTAGATGATATTTTTTTAACAATTATTTCACGAAAACACTTCACACAAAGATGGAGAGAGAATATAATTATATTATGAAAAAGGATTTTGAATTTATTACAATATAATATTGTTATTTCACAAGGATATTATGGTTCACATTAGGTTATGTTTTCAATAATGATTGGAAAATAGAAATATTATTTGGGTGGTTAAAGCCACTTCTTCCAAAATACATGGATATCTGAAACTTTGGGATTTTGTAATAAGTTTTTTGGTGTTATATAAAAGTGGATATGGAATTTAGATAATGGTTCGATCAAAATGGAGATAAGTAGTATGGGATGGAGTTTTAAAATAATGGGACAAATGATATAGGAGGAAAGAGGATCCAACCACCAATATGTAAACAATGTAGAAAAAATAACCACGGTAATTACATCAAAGAATGTGAAAATTATTCAATTGTAGGAAATAAGGAAATAAAGCTCATGAATGTCAGAAGAACAAAAAGAAACTGATCAATACATTGTCATAAGGGAATGTACCTCCCATGGTCTAATGCTTTAACTGCATAGAATTTCGGCACTTTAAAAACTAGTGTATCAAGCCAAGGTCCATCAATGGGAATTAATGTAAAAAAATAACCCAATGTGTAAAGGGAAATCTTATTCCATCACCATCAAAGAGGTAGAGAAATAAAATGATGTAGTGAAATGTACACTTACTATTCACTCAAGGATGGTGAAGGTTTTGTTTTATTCCAGTTTTATTAATTCTTTTGAATCTTATACATTTTATAATACTATTGAATCATCTATATGGTACCTTGAACTAGAGATATCATTTAAAACACCTAGTGGTATTATCATTGCAACCCAAGTATTTGATGTTGCTCAGAAAAACATAGACATAAGAGGGTGTGAATTGTGTCCTTTTAAAAAAACATGGATAATATAAAAATAATCCCCCAGTGTGATTTATAATGATGAAGTATTAACTTATTCAAACAGATTGAATAGTGGTGAAATTAAGAAGAAGATAATATGGTAATGGTTATTTCGGTTCAGTGTACAAATATTCCCTAGTCCACTCCACCAATGCTCTATCTATGAGCATAGATACACAAAAATAGATTGAATACACATATATCTCCAAAGTCTAGTCTTTAGGAGGAAATTAATGAAATAAAGAAGATTAAAATGGATAGGTAAAGAAGTAACAGAAAAAATAACAACCTCAGACTGTACTGACAAAATATGAGAAGATATTTAGCTTTTGTAACATAATAGAAACGAAGTTATATCAAAAAAATTATTCAAATATTAACTATATATTCATGATCTATACGAATCATATTTGAACCAAATTTTTTGAAGATAAAATACATTGATAATAAATAATAAATCCAATTTTATTTTAGTTAAGAAGTTCTATAAAATCATTATATAAATATTGATCATCAAAACATTAAGCACATTTTATATTTGAAATTAAATGTCAATAGAAAATCATAACTTCCTTTGTAAATAATAATTACTTTAATCAGTTGTAAATATCCATTGAATCAATCTTTGTTCAACTTTTAATGAGATATTTAATTAAACGAAACTATTGTTGAAATCTCAAAAAAAATATAATTCAAAATTCACAGATGATTGGTTTAATATAAGTATTGATCTATATATAGAATCTTTAAAAATTAAGGATCACAACATACAAGTGATTCTACGTGTTAGGTTATCTAACCAAATTTTAGATCCTCAAATGTAGGGTTCCTCCCAAAAGTTAGGTTCCCATTTATAGTTGAGTAAAAATCTAAGGTAGAAAATTAGTGATCCTTATCATAATTTATCTTCCCAAAACTAATGATTACCTTAAATATATGGACATGAACAGTGATTACAAGAATATTTAAAAAATATAAAATACTTAGAAAATAAAAAATTCAAGTGAAGTAATTTTATAATTATATAGAAAATAAAGATATACTCCAATAATTTTAATCTTCAAATTCACTAAGTTTAACTTGATTGTAAAAAAAATTAGGGTGTTTATTAGCATCAAATCAATGAGAAATAAATCAAATTATCATATCAACATTTATATACCCAACAATCATCCCATTTATTATGATCACAAAACCCATATAAATATAAGCAAAAAAGAAATTTAGGTTTTAAATAGTAATCAAACAAACTAATATTTATCATATAAATAAATATAGATTGACATTAATTAACTAAATTGATAATTATAATTTTTTGATTATCCAAATTTCTCCCCCATTTGTGAAATCAAAAAGAAACTCTATACGTAGATTAAAAATGTAACATTGTGGATTTATATAATGGTATAGGAAATTTATTTTTTAGTTTTAATACCTTGATACAACCCTTAATTTGAAGCCTCATAGGTTAAAAGAGGTCACAGGGACGTCTAAGGCTCATTTGAAGCCTAGAGCACAAAAAATGGGGGAAATAGGATGGTCCACATAGTTTGGAAAACTGTGTGGACAATTTTAGGTCTCAGAAAGTTGGAAAACACCTAGTTTGCACACAGTTAGTCAAATTGTGTGCCTAATTGTGTGAGGTTCCCCTAAAAAGAAAAACCTTCCACATAGTTGGCGCATGGTTTGGATAACTATTCAAAAACCGTGCGACCCCTACTATGTGGGTAAATTTCTTTTTTTATTTTAGTAAATTTTTTTAACTGACCTTACCCCCCCTCTTTTTCCACTAGGGATTTCCTCCCCTTCAAGGTGCACAAGAACCCCTCCTATCCTCATGTGGGGTTTTTTATTTCTCCCTCAAATCTCCATAGATTTCTTCATTATCGAAATCTACACTCCTATCGATAAGCACTCCCTCCCACGACCTTTGATTTATTGTTTTCTCCAACCCTCATTGTGTTATTTCAAGAACCTTGTTTTATTTCTATTCTAGGTGTTTTCCTAAATATCTTGATTTCTCTCATTTTAGGTTGACTCAATGTTGATACCTGATGGGTGTAGTGCCACGACCATGAGGTAGGTAGTATACTCTTTTTCTTGCATATTTCATGTCTTTTTAGAATTCCCCTATAGTTCCATTATCCAAAAACTATCATAGAATCTTGTTTATCACATATTTAATTAACATGGATAGTCTAAAATGTCTTCAATGACTATCGCTCATGGAAAAACACATTCATGGGTGTATGCTTCACTTTTTTAATTCTCTATGGGAGTTTCCAACCAAAATGGCCTAAGCTACATAATGAATTGAATGGACTTTTCACATTTTTTCATTTTTTTAATTGATTAAATGTTTTATGTTAATAAATGAAACTTAAACTGAACCCTTTTGAAATTCTTATACATGTTATAATTGAATATCCTATCTTTCATACCTTATGCCTTATGCTAAAATATTACACTTCATGAAATATTCCTTGCTTAGTGTTATTGTACTCAAATCCCTATGACTATTCCATGTGCACTATGCTAGTTCCTTAGGATAAATTATTATTCTTAATATCTTGTGAAATTTCTCACCTTACATCATGGAAAATTATTATGCCTTCTTTGGTGCTCCGTGATTGACCATTTAAATTGTTTTAATGGAATGTGATGCTTTTACAAGCTTTATAGCTTGAGATTATGAAATAATATAAATTACATAATGGTAAGAGGCATGTTGATGCCATATGATTTTCATAGATTTGTGGATTACAAAATTATCCTTATTCTTATTCTATTTTTAGAGTCTTGAGCTATATTTAAGGCTATAGAAATCTTGTTAGCTTATGTTGTTATGATTTATGTATTGACATGAAATTGTTTAAGGATTATTCCATGTATCTTATGCCACATACCTTTCTTACACTTATTTTATGATTATTGACTTTATAGATGAAATGTACATTTATAAATGGGATTGAAGTGCATATCCAGGTTAAATTGAAAGCATGTGGTATTGAGATGATTATTATTTGATAGAAATCATAAATGCCTCTATTTTATATGTATGCCTTGTTTGATATGGAACTTATCATGGGTCAGGAGAGAACATGAGTTCTATATTAATAACACATGGATGGACTCTTCATGCTTGATGGGTTATGACCCGACACACTGGGGGTGATGCTTTGGATTTCTAAGGTAAGGGATTCCTGAGTGGTTTCTTATACTCTTGAGTGATTCTGGTTCCCTAGAGAAGCAACCTTCGATGGTCATTTTGGAAAGATGGCTATGCCATGACTTGGCTGATACTTGGTACCCTTATGAGAAACCTTGGATGGACATAGAAGTTTACCATACCTTGTAGTGATACTTGGGACACCGTAAGTGTCTCCTTAGATAGGCTCGGTTGTATTGTCTTATGTCATATTTTTTTCATTGAAATACTTGGGATTATTTTAGATCACCTTAGACTAGAACGGGACTCTACCTCATGAATTTGTGGTTTTCTTTATAGAAATGTTTGATTTTTTTGGTCGGATTGTTTTGATGGGATGAATCAATTACTTTTACCTTGATCATGTAGTTATTTTCCTTGTGTATACTAATGCACTCTTATGGAATGACATAGATACATGACCCCAAGCCAGAGAAAATTATTGGGGGTATGTTTTGATAGTTTTCTTGTTTTCATTAGCACATGTTATGTATATTGTGACCTACAAAAGTATCTTATTATGACATATGGCATAGGTTGAAAGATTTGTTATGGGACATGTGTCTGTTTAGGAACCCAGACTAACATGAATATGTTTATGTATTCACTTCCCTACCATTTATTATATATTCCACAATGTCCTCCATTTTTATAGTGAAATCAAAAGGCCTAGACATTGTGGGTGTCAACCTACTGAGATTATATATCACACCCTCCCCAGTCACCATTTTGTACCCGAGTAAACATTATGGACATCAGTACATATAAAGGGATGTTGGATGATTCCAATGCCTTATTTTCCATGCTTCTTAGGCTAGAGTTTTTGTGTAGAGGACCAAGACTATGCTTGAGATGTTATGTAGAATTTTTTTAGTCATTTTTAGTTTTTGATAGCATGTAGTATTTTATTGTTCCCCCATCCCCTTAAATTTTATTTTTTTGTTTAGATTCAAGAAATGAAATCCTCCATAAATTTTAATATAGTATTGATATTCATTTTCCAAATTTTTACTTTAATTGCATGACTTGTTCATTTTCTTCCGCTATAATATTCTTATCTAAATTCTTTTGATACTTGTTATATTTTTTCACCACTATGTTATGCCTAATACAATGAGAGAATAGTCTTACCATGGACAAACCTAAGGTTATCGCTTCTAGTCAGCAGCCTATGGTGTCCGGGGAGATGCCCTTGAGGTCATGTGGACCATCATATCAGGGCCTAGTTCAGTGGAAATCAGGGACAGATGCTACAAAGTGGTATCAGAGGAGTTTATTTTTTTTTTGTTCTTACTGTTTGGGTTAGATATGAGACTATGATATATGGATTTGGACTTGACCCTATGCTTAGACGTTGCTAACCCACATACAGGGGACACCCAAATTTCTTATGTTGGTAATTGTAGTTATTGATTATGCCCTTGATGGTTGATACGACTTCACCATTGAGTAACACACATGATTTATGATGTTATTGATATTGGATTGATTGGTATGATGATTTCCTATTACTCCGTCCATATGAAATGAATGTGCTTCCTTAGATGTATCATACTTGGCACCATAGGGAATGAATTGTCATGAATAATTCCATGACACGTCTACATTCAATGTGCATCTTCCTGTTTTCATCTAATTTCCTCTGTGATAAGTTGTTATATCTTGAAGTGTTGAATGTTATAAGAATATAAGTGTGTCACTTTGTCTTGTAGGGATATGTTATGGTTGGGTTAAGGGGATATCACCTTCATGTTTTGAGGTTCATGGTACCTCATGGATTTGGATAGTGATCCACCTACCTCAACCAAATGAAAATGTTAATTAAATCCTTAAATTTAAAATAAAATCCTGATATTAATTATAAATGGATGACTTATTTGGAAATATGTGACCTTGACCTTACCTTGGCATGGGTTATAGGATGAATTCCTTATGAAACCTTGAGGACATCTCATCTTATCTGAACCTGGCTCTTGGAGTAGGCTATGAATGGTTTTATGCTCAGACGTAGGCTATTCTTATGTCCTCATATCACTTTCCTTGTCTATTGTTCAATGATTAAGAAGGATTAGTACCTACCCTTCTTATTTGGCTTTCCTTACCTTCTTATGTTATCAGTTATAAATATTTCTTAATCCATGTGTTCCAAAATTTTATAGTTATACCATCATGACGCCCTAGTGTTATATTTCAAGAGAGTGGTGATGAGCACAATATGGAGGTTGTGTTCCATGAGACACCCATTGTACCTCTCTTAGTGCCTCCTAAGATATCTTCTATTGATCTTATGTTATGCACCAATTCTAAGTTCAAGGACTATTTTATGTGGTTTATTCATACTATTTAGGGTGCTCCCTAGCCTTCCCCAGCTACTGAATATCTTACATTGGACATTCAGCAGTAGTATCCTCCCACTTTCTCAGAGGATGGTGGTCCTCATGCTAAAAATTCATTTATTGAAGCTATGATATCCATCTTCTACCATCTTGAGATACCTCCAGAGTGGAGGGTTAATATTTTTACCTACATTCTTTTCAACTCCAGTAAGTGTTATTGGGATCTCATATCACATTCAGAGTGTTATCGGGATAATAGATTGTAAGAATTCCATATTTATTTATTTGGTCACTTCTTTCCATAGAAATTGAGGGCTAACCATATTAGGGAGTTCTTACATATTTTGTAGGGCTCCATGATTGTGATTTATTATTCTTCCCTCTTCACCAAGATTAAGTGTTTTTCGCCATCTTTGATGGGTAATGAATTCGCTACTACAGGGTGATTTGAGGACAGCCTTGGATACGTTGTCCTCTTACAGGTGAATATATTTCGGTTGACTACCATTATAGAGATTGTGAAATATGACATTATCAAATAGAATAATCTTAGATAAGTTGGTTATGTGAGATAGGTAAGTTCTATTTCACATTAGGGAGACGGTTCTATATGAAATTTGAATCATCATTTCAAGGGTGAACATGGGGGAAGTTTTAGCCATGTGAAAAGTACTAACAGTTCAATATTATGTCACCAATGTTTCATAATTGGTCATAAGAATCCCCAATGCATGGGGAACCCAAGGGAATGTCGAGCTTGAAGAAGGATGGGTCATTTACAACACTGATTCAGTTCTTTTCCTCCTTCATCTAGTGGAATAGAATTTGTACCAACATCTTTATTAGGTACAGGATCTAAAACCCCGATTTAGTTTGGGAGTTGTTACTCTACTAGAAAATCAAGATAAGGTAGTAGAAGTCAAGTTTAAGGTAGCCAGGATTCATATTTTTAGCGACAGTAGAGTGGGTCTACTCAGGCTAGTCATACTACATCTTGGGTTCTTTATTCAAGCCATATGTATGTTGTATTGCCTGCTCTAGAAGAAAAGATTCCATGTCCATCTACAGTTAAAGGCACTAACCTAGTAACCTATTATTTAGTTTCATCCATTTTCAAAACAGGTGAATCAAACTCATTAATATCTATTGTTTATAGAAATCCTTGTTCTTCCTATCGAGTACTTCAGTGGCATTATGTCCCTCAACAATTAACTAGGGGTCATAGAAGAGTGAATCAATCATTTTTAGGAGTTCCCCCTTGCGATAGGTGAGTTCCATTTCATCTGTTATTTATTAATCCTCGAGAAGACTAAATTCAGCATCATCCATGACATTGATTATATTTTTATTAATCTTTCCCAAGTTTATTTATATCACCATTGAGTGTCTTTCACATCACCTAAGTGTAGTGAGTATATACACAAGGGAAAATGGGATATCCAAGATGATCAAGTTGGACCCAAGAGGACTGGGTTTGGCAGAGTGACATTTTGGTTACTGAGTCACTTTATGAGTGATCAAGGAATGCAACTCATAGATTTCCCTCCTATTGTGGATTGCTCTGGGGAAATCTTCCCTAATTATTTCTCTGGAATACCTCTTGGGATAGATTTTGATTTCACCGTTTATCTAGTTCTAGAAGTGGAACCTATGTCAATTCATATATTTAAGATGGCATTGAAAGATCATCAGGAACTCAAAAATTAGCTTAAATATATTCAGGATAAAGGTGTTTTGAGACCCAACACATCTCCATGCAGTTCACTTGTTATTTTCTCAAAGAAGTTAGATGGTACCATATGATGGTGTGTGGATTATAGATGGTTGAATCAGATTAATATAAAGAACCATTATCCATTACCATGTATAGATGAATTGTTCAACCAACATTGAGGAGAAATGGTTTTCTCCAAGATTTATTTGAGGTTAGGATACCATCATGTTCATGTGAGTCCAACAGATATACTATGTACAAAAATCCAGACCATGTGTGGATTATTCGAGTACTTGGTTATGATATTTGGTCTAATAAACACACTGATAGCATTTATAGATTTGATGAATTGGTGTTTTCACCTACATCATTATTTTTTCATGTTATTCTTTAGAGAATAAATCTTGGTGTACTCACATACCACACATGACCATGAAACCCATATTGAGATCATGTTGAGTACATTAAGAGGGAACCAGATTTATATAGATCTTAATAAATTCAACTTTTGGATCAATAAGGTTTACTTCTTAAGTCATATCATATCAGAGGTTGATGTATCTATTGAACCCAATATGGTGATCGTGTTAGCTTCCTGAGAACATCCCAAGAATGTGATCGACATATGTAGCTTCATAGGGATTGTAGGCTATTATTGGAATTTTATCTAAGAATTCTCCCACAATTCAGCGCCTCTTATGGCCCGGAATAAGAAGGGTGTGAGATTACTATGGTATGAATCTTGTGAGAAGGCCTTTCAAGAGTTAAAATGAAGACTCACTTCAGCTCTGATTCTGATTCTTCTTGAGCCAGGAAGAAGTTACACAATTTATTGTGATGCTTCATGGATCAAGTTGGGTGCAGTTCTAATGCAATGTGATCAGGCTTTTTCATATGGATCTCGCCAACTGAGGCCTCATGAGAGGAATTATCGTACACATGATATCAATATTGAATTAATTCTTCATGCTATTTGTTGTTGAAAGAATTATCTTTTGGGTGAGAATTACATAGTTTATATAGTTCATAAATTCTTAATGTACATCTCCACATAGTGGGACATGAAATTGAGGCAGCACAGGTGGTTGGAATACCTATAGTCAATTTATTTTCATTTGGATTGTACCCCTGGTAATGGAAATTTTTGGTTGATGATTGGATCTATAAAACTCATAAAAAAGTCATTCAAGTGGATAGTAGTTAGTTGTAGATAAGGGATTTGCTTTTTGATTTTCATCTGGAGGTTCAAGAGAAGTGTGGGTAGCTGGTCTTAGAAAATTTGGTAGTGACATCTTTTCTTCTAGAATGTGTTCATATATGACCGTTATAAAATTTTGGGGGCCTCATTTTTAGGGAGAGTTTTACATGAGTGAACCCACCTCCCTGTTCAATTTTCAATAGCAGTGATACCCTACTCTACTGTGAGAATTTTTGGGTGCCTTCAGATATACAATAAAAGCTAATGAGGGAATCCCATGCCTTGGTTTGGGCAGTTCACCCCAGTCTTACCAAGATGCATTCAGATATGTATCGTTAGTACTGTTGTCAACATATGAATAAACAGATAGTGGGATTCATCACTTGGTTATACACCTATCAATAGGTGAAGGTAGAGCACCAATGACCCATTGGAATTCTAAAACCTCAGTACATTCTTAAGTGAAAATGGAATGAGGTCACCATATATTTCATTATAGGCTTACTGAGATCTCCTCAAGGCAGTGGCATAGTATGGGTGATCATCAATAGATTGACCAAAGTCACCATATATTTCATTATAGGCTTACTGAATGCTATGTTAGCCCAAAATAAATGCAATCTAAAAAATTAATAAGCTTAGATATAAAAGAGTAGTAAATAAAAAATATAGAATAAATATAAAAGGTAATATAATAAAAAAAATATTCATATTAATCATCCTAGATTATAAATAATTTTATAGCACAATAATTTCAATAAGATATGGTTTATGATGAGGAGAATGTTTAATCTCATCAAAAGAATATTCTATAGTCAAGAAATCACATACATCATGATGTACAACCATTAACCTCTTTATTAATAGATTGAAATTTTGATTCATTATCACTACTCCATTCTTAATAGAAAACCATGACTCTAGTTCATATTCGGAACTTCTACCAAGTTCAACTTAAAAAATTTATAACCATCATAAAAATACTAAATATATTTATCTATCATTTCACATAATTTTTCAACCATAAACTAAATTTGAGTCTATAAAGAGGTTAACTTCTCAACCATCTCATTCTTATTTTCAACCGAAGTGTGTAGGGGCACACCACCACACTATAAGCATAAAACCTTTTTATCGATGGGAGAAATATTTTCTAACAACAACTTTATTCTTCTCACCATAATCAATGATCTTAATCCACATGAAGTAGAAGCTCTATATTAACTAGAACTAGCCATGAAATATTCCAACTATTTTAATAAAAACTTTTTTCAAGTCACAAAAATATGATTTTGAAACCATTGTGTTTTTTGTTTTAAAAAAACTGGTCATCTGTATCTATTTTAAAAGAATAAAATCATTTATTGATATTGATGTTTCATTCAAACCATGATTCTTTAAATTGAGATATTCTAATTCTATTTCGAAAAGAGAAACACTTTTCAACTCTTTTAAATACTTATGATAATTATCAAGATTTTCCTGAAAAATAACATCTTCATCCTTTAACTAATTTAATTAGAGAATCATACCTAAGGAAAATGATTCATTATGTTCCTCAAAATTCTTCTCATCATTATCATGTGATGATCCTTACTCTAACCTTACAAAAGGCTCTAAAACTTCAACTATTTGAAGTGATTGAACTTCTAAATCTTCAGTATATAACTCATTAATAATTTCTATTACTTCACTAGATTCTTGAAAAATACTTTCCAGGTACCTTTTTAAAAAAATAAACTAATTAATCCTTGGTTATTTTAGTTGTCGTAGAAACTTCATAAGTACTTACTTTAGTACTCTAATGAGATTTTTCCACAAGTTGTTCCTAACCATGAAAATTTTGTTCATTTATTTCTTCTCCAAAATAAACAGTATCTTTACCTTCATCCCATACCTCACTAGAAGAGGGTTCATATTCTTCTTCAACCACATTATTTTCAGCCATCTCAATAGGCTCCTCTCATTTTCTTGGCCTCTAAACTAGCATGACTCTACTATATGTTTTATTAAAAGGCTGTAGAAAAGTTCTAGGTAACTAAAGAACTACCCTATCTTGATAGGGGTATTCTCTTCTACCACATTCATTATTTAGATACTGATTGGAATGTTGGTAGAACTAACGAAAGATTCTTCTGGATTCTAGGTACTTTAGTAACTCCACCTCCATCAATTTTTGATTCTCTAATTTCTTCTACACCATGCCCAGTAGTACTATCTAACTTCAAGCTCTTGTTCTCCTCTAAATCATGATATATATATATATATATTGTTCTTCCTCTTCATCACCAATGGGCATCATCTTACCCTCTTTTGTGCTCTAAAAAATCTAAATTTCCGAAACATTCTAGCACACATTGTGTTGTTGTGATGACATCTTTGTCTAGTGTGAAAATAACATATCATTTCTCTCTTGTATAGAACTAGAGAAACCAATATTATATAGTGGTAGAGGTCTATTCACGCATCCTTATGGAAATAATGATACATATACCTTAGAATATAACTACAAACATTTTGTTTGAGGCAGCATGAAAAACCTGGCATACATGTCTCTGAAGAGGATTTTACTTAACTCATTTATACTCGGCACTACAACATTTTGATTAAACATGACCAAAATTTATAGTACACCTATAAATCCTTCACTTACATCTTTCAGATGTGATAGGTTCTATAAAAATATATAACATATTCATACTATGAATGTTTTCCCCAGAATATCTTAAAATAAAGTGAAACATTCTTTCATGGGGGAATTTTAAAAGCCTAGTTATATTTATCATAGAAAAGTAAAATTAATTGTTGTTTTTCATGGAAGAGAAAATATCTTATATTTTGAAAATTTTAAAATACAAATGATCGTAAAATTATTTTATCTTATTCTTGAATACATACTCTACATGTCTATAACTGAATATATACTACATTCCTTGGAAACTCATCACTTTCATCAACAAATGATTCATCTTCAAAAATCCATTTTAAATCAATAAACTTTATTTGGGAATATATTCTTTAATAACTAGAATATCTCTGAATTTTTGAGCCACTTGTACTAGCATCATCCGTTCTATTCAAATTTTCCATCAAAAAATCAGAAGGTTGGAGCTTTTTTAACTAGGGTTTGAGAGAGATTGATAGATCATAATTTCAAAAGGTCATGGGTTCAAAGGTAATATAAAAGGGGTATTAATATAATGGTTTTCAAGTGATATTTCGATTTATTTATCCAAATTTTTATTTTAATCATTTTATTTAAATTATTAGGTAATTTCACACATATGAAATATGAAAATAAAAATTTTAAACTAGCATATTTATAAACCAAATAATTAATAGAAATAAACAAGACATTAAAAACCTATAAAATAAAACTTTATATACTGAATAGATATTAAAATTAAAACTAAAATATTTACTTAAATATAATTTAAATTAACTCCCCCTTAATAAAATGAAAACTTGTAGTCGAAATTGTTTGGGTGAGAATATTTGCATGTTGATAATTAGTATTTATAAATTATATGGATAAATCTCCTTTCTGGATAAGATTTATTATAAATTTATATCTAATATCAATATTTTTAGTCTTAAAGTGATTCGTAGGATTTTCTAAAATATCTATATCACTAACATTATCATATATAATAGAAATATGATCGAATTTATGTCTAAAGTCTAGAAGAGTGTGTATCATCCACAATTATTTTGCACAACTGTTAGTAGATATAAAGTTTACTTCAGTTATAGATAATTGAATAGAATGTTTATTTTCACCAGACCATGAAACTAGAGACTTTCCTAAAAAAAAGTACTGAATACCTAAGGTTCTTTTTCTATCTAATATACACCCTCCAAAGTTAGTATCTAAATTTGAAATTAAATAACAAAATGGATATAGTATATATACAAAAATAATTCATTTGAAATATATAAAAACCCTTATAATAATAGTAAGATGGGATTACATTGGGTTTTATTGGTGTCATACCAAATACAAAGAGAAAATATAGTTTATGGTCCACTATTAGTAATGTAAAGTAGAATACCAAACATACCTCTATATAACTCATTTTCAACTTGCATTTCAGCTTCATATAAATCATGTTTCTTATTGATACACATGGGAGTTTCATAATACTTAATTTTTTCAATACCAATATTTTTTATTAAATCAATAAAATAATTAAATTGATTAAAAAATCCAAAAGTTTTCTTATAAATTTTAAAACCCAGAAATAAATTCACTTCTCTCATTATACTCATTTCAAATTCTTTCGAAACTCTTTTGGAAAAATCATTATTAATATTTTGATTAGTTGACCCAAAAAATAACATCATGTACATAGATTTTTTTGGGTAAAATATTATAAGAAGTTATTTTATTGAAAATAGTAGGATCATTTTATCCTAATGAAAAAGAATTTTTCAAATAAAAGATCTCAATATTTCATACCTATCTCTTGGTTCTTGTTTGATACTGTAAATTATTTTGGTAAGTTTAAAAATAGAATATTGTAGATGGGGGTTTTCAAAACCTATAGGTTTTCCAATAGAAACTTCCTCTTATAAATAACCATTTAAAAATAGTATTTGAAACTATCTAGTGTAATTTAAAATTAATATGAGATGCATAGTCCAATATTATCTTAATGGATTTAAGCATGGTATTCAGGGAAAAGTTTTCTTTATAATCTATTCCATCCTCCTGGTTTTAATCCTTAGAAAAACATGGAATTCTTCTTATTAATTATACCTTAATTATCCTACTTAATTTTATAGACCCATTTATATCATATTGGTTGACGTTCTGAGGGTCTAATAATTAATTCCCAAACTCCATTTCTCTTAATGTGGTTTAGATTTTTTATGTATAGATAAAATATAAATTTGATCTTATAATGCTTATTCAACATATTTAGTTTCAACATGGGATAGTAATGTAGATACTTTAGTTAGGTTTTCCTTATTTATCCTAGACCTACCTCTTTCATCTAGGTATCCTATAATAATCTCTAAATGTAACACCCCCAATCTTCCACGATACGTTTCCCTTTGAATAATGCAATAGCTTGTATTGTACACAACTTCGAGATTCTAACACACCGCGACCAATAAAACTAGCCATTATGAATAACAATACCCACTTTTTGAAATTTTATATATTTTATATTTCAAAATGTACTTCATTTTGGAATTTAGAATATCGAAATTATCTTAGGGTGAATTTTTTGGTATTTTTCTGAAAACATTCAATCTTTGATGAATAGTGAAAAACACTGTGTTATTATTTAAAACTGAATTTTTAATTAAATAATTAATTATTTTATTTAAAATTATTTTATTTCAAAATAGATACATAATACCTATATATATTCAATTTAATTCATTTGAGTCATTTTTTAATAATATTAGATATATAAAATTTTATTGAACTTTTTATCATCTTTTACCCACCTCCTAGGAGCATTTTCAAATCTATATAAAACATAATTTTAACACTTATATGAGTTTAATTCTAAAAATCCAAGAGATATGGTTAATATCAGTAGGTAAAATGTGGTTTAATAAGACGAAAATAATTTTCGGTGAATAGTAACTTTTTACTTTTATTTATCATGGTAAAAAGGGAATAGGGTAATTAAGGGTAAAAATGATATTATAATTACCCTAACACATGTCCTAATTCTATTAGATTAGTGTAGTTCGACCAAAAAAAACCTTTTTAAAAAATTATGATCCCCATTGGTTTAATTGAATTAGATTAGGACATTTATTATTATTTTATTTAAAGAAGAGTTAAAAGAGTTAAAATCAAAGTTTAATAAATAAACCATTTTTAATATAGATTTATAAATAAAATGAAGTCAACTATAAATATTAATTAGAAAGATAATAATATTTACTATATAATTATATTTTATTTATAATTTTAATAGATTATATAATTTAATTTATTTATGACACTATGATGACACAGTAATTTCCATAATAAAGAAATATTGAAATAATTAATACTATAAATATACAAATAATTGTAATTTGAGACTTTTGATTAATTACACTGATTTTATATGTTAATATTACATGATAGGATTGAACATATGAAAGTATTACTAAGTAATAAAGTTGTTAGGACTTTAACAAAAATCATTTATCAAATAATGTCAAAATTGAAAAAATTTATTTTTTCAAAAAAAAGTACAATATTATTGGTTGATATAATATTCATAAAAATATAAGGTTCAAAAAAAGGCCTTTAATAATATTATATATGTCATTAATGAACCTATTGGGGTTTTCATGGCAGTTTATAGTAAGTTTATTAACCATATAATATAAAAATACAAAGAGACATGGTAAATGTGAAACTATTTAACTAAGAGTTAAATCTAAAAGATAAGGTTAATTTGATGAACTAAACCTGCTTAAAACCTATTAGTTTGGAGGTTTTTGACCTTTCGTCACCTTATACATTAAATAATTAATTTTTTATCCATTAGAAACCGAAAATAATTTTACTATAAAATAATATTTCAAGATTTTCCTAAAGTGACCCTCACCTCTCTTATAAAAGGTCACTTCCCCTTCTCTCAAATTCTCACCATCAAAGCCATTTGACACAGAAAACCCCTGCAAAAATACCCTCTCAACCATCCTCCCTTAATGTTAGAGGCCTTAATTTAGTAAGAAATCAACCTAAGGAGCCCTTTTTATCAAATCAAAAGGAATAACCTGAAGAAGAGGTAAATATTTAATCACCTCTTTCATGTTCTTTTCTTCTTCCACTTCCTCTTTATTTATTGCTTCCATTATAAAATAATCACTACAATATCTTATATAAACTATGATATTATGATAAAAATGGTACAACCATATTTATTATTCTATTCATCTTATAAAAGACAAAGTCACTATATGTGCGTACGTACGGATTACCGTCTCCACGTCATGGTTTAGTTTGTTATTCAAACACTTCATCATTTGGATGGGTATAATAATGAGTATAAATGATTTAAATAATAAATATAACATGATAATTATTCTTTATTTATGATATAACATCCAATTATATTCGATTTTAATATCAAAATAATGATATTTTTTCTCGTGCGTATGTACGGATTATCGTCTCCACAAACCCGATGAGATTTATTGCCCATCGTAATCATTCAATATTAATTTTCATTTTATGATTAAAAATAATTTTTATGAAAATAAAATCATTTTTTATATGAATAAAATACATTCTATCCATAACAAAATTGTCTTATGTAACCAAGCATATAAAGGAAAACGAATCAGTTAACACCCGAAACGATGATACTACTAAAATATCATTAACAAAGAAATATTAGAATATCATATATGATATCATATTAATGTATATGGTTATTTTATAATTTAATAAAAATTATTTCACCATTATATAGGAGTTTAACCTACCCTCGACAAAGTAAAATTACAAGGTAAGGGTTAATTACACAATCTCTTTATTATCCGAGTTTTTTTAAGTAAGTATCTACTTGGACCTTTTTATCATCCACATCCATGTTTTCTTAAAAAATGTATTTGAAAACATTTTTAAAATTTACAATATAATCGGTTAATGTAATTTATACCCTTATTTTACCTTATATGTTTTGAAAGGAATCTCTCTGTCGTTTTCCAAACAAGGTACTTTTTGACCTTTTCAACCAAATTAAGGTAAGAATTTTTTTTAACTTATACGGTGGGTGAGGAAATTTTATGTAATTATAACATCATAGAAGCTTCCATTAAAATCTTATAATAATATTTTAAAAGTAAATTTTTTTCTTTTATAATTATATTAATTTTATATTATTTCAAAATAGAAAGAGATATTTCTCTAAAAAAAGGTTTTTATTTTATCTATTTCAACATCGTTTGATGGATTTTAAGATTATTTGAAGTTGATTTATTATGATACAAAACTTTCATATTGTATTGAAGGTTTTTTGATATGTTTTATTGTGGATGTGTTATTTTTATACCATTAATGGTTATAGATAAAGTATTGAAATTTCGTATGCTAGTTTTAATAAGAATGTTTATGTTATGTTTAAACCTTTTCATATGAGAAATACATTGGACATAGTAAGTGATGGTTGGAGCCTTTTACTACTCCTTGATGCATTAGTAGGTCTCATGATTCAAACTGGTGTCTTGGAATAATTCCTTGAAAAAATCTTATCTGTAGTCTTGGAACAAGGCCTTGACTATGTGGTTATGAAGTCTAGCATTATGTATATCATCATTATGACAGTGGCTATTGATAATGCATGTGATTATTCGAAAAGTAGAATATCTGTGTGAATAATTGAGAGTAATTATTCTATTTTACCGTTTTCATATTATGTTTAAGTTCATGTTTAAAACGATTTTTTTTAGTCTTACATTGGCTTCAATGTTTAGGATTATTTATGAAATTTTTATCTATATTGTTATCCTTACTGAGCATGTGAGCTCACCCCTTTCTATGTTTTATTTTTTCCAGGATGTGAAGAATTATATTATGACTGGCCTGTAGGGATAGTCTAGGAGATATTAGTGTGGCCAATGGAGACTATTTTTTGTAGTTTTTTATTTTATAATGTAATGTAAAACTTATGAATGTATCTAGTATTTCCAAGGCTACTAAATGGATTGATATTTCGGGATTTGATCCCTTGTGATCATGCCAATTGTTTGTACTAATGCCCCAACTCTAGGTAACTGGGGTTGCAACATTACAGTTGGTATCAGAGGTTGTTTAGTACATACCTTTGAAACTAGATTTAGAAAAAATCTGATTAGAGAACATTACCCTAAGATAGACTTTGAGGATTAGTATAGAAAAACATCCTATAATTTTGGTACTTTAGAGATTTTTTGAGTTTTCAAAGAAATAAATCCCTGTTTGGATATGAGTAGGTAGAGGTGGCTCTGGAAAAGATGTCACTAGGGGTAAAACCCAAAAACACCTCCTTGATCTAGACTCGAACGAGAATGGGTTCCCAAGAATGGGCCTTGCTGTACTCTTGGTTACGACACTCCCTGGGGATATGCTTATGATAATTCCAATTTTCTTTACAAATCATTATAAAGGGTTTATGAGTATATAATTCCTCAAAAAAAATTTATGATTATGTATTACATCCATAAACTGTTCTATTTATGTTAAGTGTTTTACAAGTTTGGAATTATGTATTGTGATTCATAAACTGATCTAGTGTATTCCATTATTTAGAAAATGCACCTAGTGGATGGAATGGAAATTATATCAACACACATAATCAATATAGAAATTTCCCTTCTACTAAAGATAATTATAGTGGAGATGGTGAAGAAACTGGTGATGATCAGCTTATCGCCATATCGGGACAAGTCACTCATGTTATGAATGGTAACCTTAACCGTATGAAGAACCTTGATCCAAAACACAAAGGATCAATGTTATCCCACTTCATGAGGAAAAAACCACCAAAATTCAATGGGATATGAAATCAATTAGTAGCTAAGTAAAGGATAAATTCCTTAGAGAAAATATTTCATGCTTTGAGGAGTAGCGAAAGGGAAAACGTTGTCATGGAGGTTTATCGCCTCACAGGAGATGCAGATCAATGGTGGTCATTGATTAAAAATACAAAAGAAGATTATGATGTATCAAATATGGAATGGAGGGAGTTTAAAGAGATTTTCTTAGAAAAATACTTTCCTCATGACCATAGAGCGGATATGGAAAGGAAATTTCTAAGTCTAATGGAAAAGGAGGATGAGAATGTCCCAAAATATGAGGCTGAATTTACAAGGTTAGCAAGTCATGCAGTAGATTGTATACGTAACCCAAGGAGTAAGATTGATTGATTCTTTGATGGGTTAAAACCATTTCTTCCTTGAGAATTAGTCTCACAGTCCTTCTTATCAAATGAATATATTGTCTCATGTGCTATCAAGACAGAAAAATAATTCTCTAAGTATTATGAATTTAAAGAAAAGCAGGAGAATAAGAGATCTGTTGAACACTCTAGAAATGGAAATAAGGGGAAGATGGGAAAAGTAAAATATCCAGCATGTGGTAAATGTGGTAAAAAACACTCTAGTACTTGCCTTAAGGGAATGGAAGTCTGTTACAAGTGTGGTGAAAAAGGCCACCAAACTTGTGATTGCAATGGAAAGAAAGAGGCTGTTGAATGCTACAATTGTAGAGAAAAGGGGAATTATACAAATGAATGTCTTAAGTTCCAAGGGAACATACCTCAAAAAAGTCCAATGGAGTAAGGCCAATATTATTCTATCACTACTGTAGAGGATGAATCTCCCAAAGACGTGGTGGCAAGTAATTTTATGGTTTCCTCAAGTTTAGAAAATGCTTTATTTGATTCTAGATCGTCACATTGTTTCATATCTTCCTGATTTGCTAAGAAAATTAGATATTTTCAATTTTACATAACATGGGAGTTGTCAATAAAAACTCATAAGGGAAGTATCATCGCAACAATGTTGTGAATCAGTTCCCATTATAGCATATAAATTTTCTTCATCTGCTAATATCATTGGCATACCCATGATTGAATTTGATATAATCCTCGGAATGGATTGGATTTCGGACCATGATGCGAAAATTTATTGTAATAAAAAGGAGGTTACAATTTTTGATGATGATAAGGAATACCTTATCTTTAGAGTAGAAATGTCACCACCTAATTGTTATCTAGATCCACCCCCAGTAGCTCGACTAAATTTAATTATTGGGGATGAAGAGAATGATATGAATATGGATGAGGAAAAGAATGTTTGAATAGAGTACATACCTATTGTGGAAGAATATGTTGATGTGTTTCCAGAGCATTTACCTAGACATCTCCAGAATGAGAAATTGAGTTTTCCATTGATTTAATTCCTGGTTCACGACCCATATCGAAGACCCCTTATAGAATGGCCACTATGGAATTAGTGGAACTAAAGAAACAACTAGAGGAATTGAGTAATAAGGGATTTATTTGCCCTAGTGTTTATCTATGGGGAGCCTCTATCCTTTTTGTTAAGAAGAAAGACGAATCTATGAGGTTATGCATTGACTACAGGTAGATCAATGCTATAACAATAAAGAACAAGTACCCCTACCTCGCATTGATGATTTATTCGACTAACTTCATGGAGCTCAATTTTTTTTAAAGATTTACCTTCGATTAGGATATCATCAATTGTGTGTGAAGAAGGAAGAAATTCTGAAGATAGCATTTCAAACCAGGTAGGAGCATTATGAGTTTATAGTAATGTCTTTTGGATTGACTAATTCACCCTCTGTCTTCATGGATATAATGAATATAGTTTTCAAGGAATATCTTGATGACTTTGTAGTTATATTTATTGAGGATATCTTGGTATACAACGAAATCTACAAAGATCATGAAAATCACATGTGCGTTATTCTAAATACTCTTAGAATAAATTAATTATATAGGAAGTTTAGCAAGTGTGAATTATGGATTCATGAGATTTTTTTTCATGGCCATATTTTCTCAAAGGATAGAATATTTGTTGATCCTTTAAAGACTAAGGCAATCCAAGAATGGACAGTACCAGTGATTATAACTGAGGTACACAGTTTTATTGGTTTAGTAGGTTATTATCGGTGTTTTGTCCATAATTTTTCTTGATTGGCTATCCCATTAACCAAGCTCACATGTAAAGGGGTTAAATTTGTTTGGAAAAAAGAGTGTAAAGAATGTTTTAAAGAACTGAAGATAATATTTTTCAATGCTCCTATCCTGAATCTACCATCAGGGAATGATGTGTTTGTTATTTATAGTGATGCATCAAAGAAAGGAATTGATTGGGTCCTTATGCAGAATGATAGAATTATTGCCTATGCATCATAACAGCTAAGAATTCATGAGAAAAACTATCCTAATCATGATCTTGAGTTAACAACTATAATTGTTGCTCTAAAAATATATAGACACTATCTTTGTGGTGAAAAAATGTGATATTTATACTAATCACAAGAGTTTGATGTATATTTTCTCACAAAAATAACTCAACATGAGGCAAATTCGATGGCTTGAACTACTCTAGTATTATGATTTCACAATACACTACAACTCGGGGAAGGAAAATAAGGTGGTAGATGCTTGGAGCAGAAAGGATCATGGAGTTTTGAACAAGATGAGAGTTCAAAGGGATCATATTTTCATGGATCTAGTGAAAATGGATATGAGAATAATCATGGAAGGTGAAACATAAATAATTTTTAAAATGGATTCCAAACCATCTTTAATAGAAAGGATAAAAAGTTCTCAGGCTGATGATGAGGAGTTTCAAAAGAAGATTAAAGCTGTGAATGATGGGAGATTGAGTGAATTCATATATGAATATGGGATTTTGAAATTTGGGAATAGACTTTGTGTTCCTGATATACCGGATCTAAAAATAGAATTTTTATATGATGCTCATAGCTCCAATTTCTCTATAAATTCCGGTAGCACCAAGATCTATAGATATTTTAAGGAACATTTTTGGTGGGACAACATGAATGGGGAGATTACTAATTTTGTTTCAAGATGTATGGTTTGTCAACAAGTGAATGTTGAAAGGCAACAGCCTGGAGGAGTCATGAAACCTCTTCCCATACCTGAGTGGAAATGGGATAGTATTATGATGGAATTTTTCATGGGGCCACCAATGAATCCTAGAAAGAATGATACAATATGGGTCATTGTTGATAATATTACAAAGTCAGCACATTTTATTTCTATAAGATAAGATTTACCACTTGAACATCTAGTAAGACTATATATTAATGAAGTTTTAAGACTTCATGGTGTACACTTATCGATTGTTTCTGATCGTGATCCTTATTCTACATCAAGATTCTAGAAATGTCTTCAGAAAGAAGTGGATACTGAACTTCATTTGATCACTGCCTACCTCCCTCAAATTGATGGACAATCAGAATAGACTATTCAAACCTTAGAAGAAATTTTTATATCTTTCTCACTTGACTTTCAAGGTATGTGGGATCAATATTTACCTCTGGTATAATTTTTCTATAACAATATCTTACATTCAAGTATTCAAATGGAACCATATGAAGCGTTATATGGAAAGAGACATTGCACACCAACTTTTTGGGATGATATTGGTGAAAGAAAACTCGTAGGCCTAGAACTTGTTTAGGAAACAACAAAAAAAGTGATGGTTGTCCAAACCCACATCAAAGCAGCACAAATCAGGAAAAAGAGCTATGTCGATAACCAAAGGAAGGATTTGGAATTTCAAGTAGGATACCATATTTTCTTGAAGGTATCTTTATGGAAGGGTTTTATACATCTCTATAAGAATGGTAAATTGATTCCTACTTACATCAGACCTTTCAAAATTTTAAAATGAATTGGAGATGTAGCTTATCGTTTGGCAATGCGTCCAAGTCTCTCTAAAGTTCATGATGTGTTCCATGTATCACTGTTGAGAAAATACATTCCTGACCAAACACATGTACTCACCTATGAGGAAATTTAACTAGAACCAGATCTGTCTTATTGTGAAGAGCCTATTAAAATTCTTGATACAAGAGAACATGTGCTGAGAAACCGGACGACTCATCGGGTAAAAGTTCTATAGAGAAACTATAAGATAGAAGAGGCAACGTGGGAACCTGAGGAACTTATGATGAAGAACCACCCAAATCTTTTTTATGTGGTAGTATTATAGAAATTTTGAGGATCAATTTATTTGAAGGAGGGAAAAATGTAACACCCCAAGCTTCAATGGAACGTTTCTCTTTGAATAATTCAATAGCTTGCATTGTATGCAAATTCAAGATTCTAACACACCGTGACCAATCAAACTAGCCATTATGAACTGTAATACTCACTTTTTAAAATTTTATCAATTTTAGCTTTCAAAATGGACTTTAGTTTTGGATTCAGAATATCAAAATTAGCTTAGGGTGAATTTTTGGTATCTTTCTGGAAACTTTCAATTTTTGGTGAACAGTGAAAAGCACTATGTTATTGTTTAAAACGGAATTTTTAATTAAATAATTAGTTATTTTATTTAAACTTATTTTAGGTCAAAATAGATACATAATACCTATATATGTTCAATGTAATTCATTGGAGTCATTTTGTAATAATATTAGATATATAAAATTTTATTGAACTTTTTACCGTCTTTTACCCACCTCTTAGAATCATTTTCAAATTTGTATAAAACATAATTTTACAGCTTCGGTGAGTTGAATTTCAAAAATCTGAGAGACATTATTAATATCAGTAAGTAAAATGTGGTTGAATAAGATTAAAATAATGTTTTGGTGAATAGTAACTTTTTACTTTTATTTACCACGATAAAAAGTAAATAGGGTAATTAAGGGTAAAAATGATATTATAATTACTCTAACACATGTCATAATTATATTGTATAACTGTAATTTGACCAAAAAAACCTTCGGAATAAAATATTATCCCCTTTGGTCCAATTGGATTAGATTTGGACATTTATTATTATTTTATTTAAAGAAATGTTAAAAGATTTCAAATCAAAGTTTAATAACCAAAACATTTTTAATATAAGTTTTTAAATAAGATAAATTAGACTATAAATATTAACTAGAAAGATAAATATATTTCCTACATAATGATATTTTATTTATAATTTTTAAGAATTAAAAATTTTAATTTATTATTGACACAATGATGAGGTAGTAATTACATTAATAATGAAATATTAAAAAAATTAATATTATAAATATCCAAATAAATTTAATTTGAGAATTTTGATTAATTCCAATAATTTTCAAGGTTAATATGAAATGTTAGGTTTGAAAATATGAATTTAGTTTGATGTAATAAAGTTCTTAGGACAAATATCATTTATTAAATAATGTCAAAATTTTCATAATTTGGTTTTTAAAACAAATACTATATTATTAGTTGATATAATATTCTTAAAAATATAAAGTTCGGCCAAAGTCCCTTAAAAATATTATATATGTAATTAATGAACCTATTGTGGTTCCCTTGGTAGTTTATAGTTTGTTTATTAACCATATAATATAAAAATACAAAGAGACATGGTAAATGTCAAACTATTTAACTAAGAGTTAAATCTAGAAGATAAGGTTAATATGATGACCTAAACCTATCTAAAACGTATTATTTGAGAGTATTTAGATCCATCCCAACCTTTTCCTTTAAATAATTTATTTTTGATCCATTAGAAACAGAAAATTATTTTATTATAAAAAAATATTTCAAGCTTTTCCTAATGTGACCCTCACCTCTCTTATAAAAGGGCACTTCCCCTTCTCTCAAATTCAAACCTTCAAATCCATTTGGCACGGCCAACCACTGCCCAAATATCCTCTCAACTGTCCTCCCTTAATACTAGAAGAAATCCATTAGTCATAAAACCAACCTAAAGAGCCCTTTTGATCAAATCAAAAGGAATAACTCGAAGAAGAGGTAAATATTTCATCACCTCTTTCAATTTCTTTTCTTCTTCCACTTCCTCTTTCATTATTGCTTCCATTCTAAAATAAGAAATCTAGTATATTATATATACTATGATGTTATTATAAAAATGGTACAACCATATTCATTATTCTATCCATCCAAAAAATGACAAAGTCACCAGACATGTGTACGTACGGATTACTGTCTCCACGTCATTGTGTAGTTTGTTATTCAAACACTTCATCATTTGGATGGGTATAATAATGAGTATAAATGACGTAATTAATAAATATAACATGATAATGATTCTGTATATATGATATACCACCCAATTATATATGATTTTAATATCAAAATAATGATATTCTCACTCGTGCGTACGTACACTACCATAAAATTGGGCAAGGCATGCGCCTTCCTTTATCAGCGCTAACGGAAAAGTGCTGATAAAGGGGCGGGCCTTTATCAACGCTAAAAAAAGCACCGATAAAGGTCCACTTTATCAGTGCTAAAACAGGCACTGATAATGGTGTACCCTTTATCAGTGCTTGTTTTAGCGCTGATAAAGGGATTATTTATCAGCGCTTGTTTTAGCACTGATAAAGGGATTATTTATCAGCGCTTTTATTAGCGCTGATAAATGTAACATTTATCAGCGCTTTTCTTAGCTTTGATAATATTTATTGTATACATTAAATAAAAAACACATGTTATAACTATATATATATATATATTAAATAATTATAATATTAATACTAAATATATTTATTAGATTTATTAATTCAAAATATATTTATTAGTTTTATTAATTCATTGTATATTTATTAGATTTATTAATTCATTATAAATTTATTAGATTTATTAATTCATTATATTTAATATATATTTATTATATTTTATTATATTTAATGTATTTTTTTTATTTATAAATATATAATGCGTTTTAATATATATGTATAATTGAAATTATTGAATATATGTGTGTTTTCCAATGAATTGGGATCGATGAATATCATACATGCGCGCGTCTATATATATGTGTTTTTCAATGAATTGGGGTCAATGAATCATACATGTGTATATATATGTGCATATTGAATAATGTTCATTTATAGATTATAATTCATTATGTTACCCATATAATATATATATATATATATATTTATATATATATTAATTAAATGTACACTTAAAATTAAATTATATTTAAAAAATAAATATATATTTTATTATATTTTCAATGATATATATATAAATATACCTTTAAAACAATTTTATAAGTATAAATAGAGATATATATATTTAGAGTTAAATAAATATATAATAATATAAACAAATTCTTAAATTGATACATTTATCAGCGCTTTTATTAGCACTGATAAAGAGTGTCTTTATTAGCGCTAAAATGAAAAGCACTGATAAAGTCACTCTTTATGAGCGCTACAAAAGCGCTGATAAAGTCCGGCCTTTATCAGTGCTAAAAAAGTGCTGATAAAGGTGGTATTTATCAGCACTTTTCATTTTAGCGCTGATAAATACACCCTTTATTAGGTCTTTTTACTAGCACTGATAAAGGCTCACACGGGATTGATAAAAATCCTTGGGTCCTCTTCCTCCTCCCGGCACCTTGTCAAGCTCTCGCGGAAGCCCTCCTCTGCGCCGCTGCCGCCGCCTCCTTCTCCTCCTCCTCCTCCGCCGTCGTTTCCTCCTCCTTCTCCTCCTCCTCTGGCCGCCACCTCCTCCTCCTCCAGTTGTCGTCTCCTCCTCCACCTCTGCGCCTGCTCCTCCTCATTCTCCTCCTCCACCGCGGCCTCATCCTCCTCCTCATCCTCCTCCTCCGCATACTCCGCGGCCTCGTCCTCCTCCTCCTCCACCGGCGCCTTCTCCTCCTCCTCCTCCTCCTACTCCGCTGCCTCCTCTCCTCTGTGGGTCCTCCACCGTGGCCTCCTCCTCCTCCTCCTCCTCCTCCGCTACCTCCGAGCTGCTTCCGCTGCCTCCGCCCTACCTCCGCCCTGCCTTCGCCCTGCCTTTGTGCTGCCTCTGTTGCCTCTGGTGCCTCCATTGTTGATTCCTCCTTCTCCTCCTCCACCGGGTCCTCCTCTTTAAGGTGATTAAAATTGAATTTTCATGAATTAATTATGTTTTCATTGTGGTGACCCCTTGCATCCTATCCCAAATTATGAATATTTGATAGCCATTATCTTTTTCCTCCTAACATTTCCATAGAATCCATTGTATGAATACTTGTATGTTATAAGATTTGTTTGGATGTGAACAATTTACAATTGGTGTGGATGTAGGGTGGATGATGACAACCTTGCTAAACCTCAATGTTGACTCAAAAAAATTGTAGGTAGGAAGTTCCTTATCCCTTGGTTTGTCCTTTACACATGATACCGTGAGGAGTATTTATGATGGAATATAATTACACCATTATTGATTATGACTACATGTGGGTGTGTTTATAATGAGATACCTATATTGATTTTTGGATTTTATGAGTCTTGTTGTTGTGGGTAATTTCTATGTTTGGATTGTGATCACATGATGTTATGTGTTATATTATATACACATGATAATATGACATTTCAACTTGAATGATTCACCTTGTATGTGTGCTAGCATGCATGGTGTTTATATGTTGTACATCAAAGAAGTGGACCATCATGAAATTAATATCCCTTATTAGGGTACTACACTTGATATGTGATGATGAAGACAGAGAACCTAAGCATAGGGTGGAGGTACAACATATCCATGGTGTCGTGTCATGGGTGTGCTTGAGGTACCCAGTATTTTCTAGGTCCCATTCACTATGAGATTCATAATTTTTTTCAATAACCACATGGATCTATCTCATACATAGAAATAGGGTAAGAAGGTCACTGATTTCCTGGCAACCTAGGCCTCTCTAGGTAACCTGTGTACCATATTTAACATCATAGGATCCCTCCCCCCAAGCTTGTTAGTTTAGTTAAAGAATATTCCATTGGGATAAACTAATTTATACCTCCTTTGACTATTTTTAGACTTGTCCCATTCTTGAAATAAAATATATCAACATTGGATGTGTTGAAATAATGTTCATGACTGAATTATTTAAGATATAACCTAGGGTTTGTTGTGCCCCCCCCCCCTCCACTACTCCCTCTTCTCCCTACCTCATCCATGCCTTCCCTCCTCCCGCATCTCCCTATCCTCTAACTAAACCTCCTCCCCTTCCTCCACCCATACTCACTTCCCTCCTAGCACCATGATTTGAACTAAGGGTAGGTTTTGTCCCCCATCAAAACAGATATCTTATGGATCGTGGTCTATTGCATCTAAGCACTAGACCCAAACTCTAACTCCACCATCTCCTTCTCCCTCTTATTTTCCACCACCATTGGAAGATTCCATCTTGTTGGGTTTTGATTTTCCTTTTTCATCCCACCAATCACAAGATGTGGTTCCACCAACCAATGTCCATCCCTATTTTCACTTTGAGGAAATGAAACACTATATGTACTTGGACCATTTTCAATCCAAGTCAATTTTCACCGACAAATCCATGGATTTGGTCATAATACACAAGGTCCTCATTGACAAGGATGTTATGGTATCCCTTCACATCAATGAAACACTTTCAAATTATTGATGTTCCTAAGGAGACGTTTTAGAAGCTCTTTTTAGAGTTCCTTACAACTTTCAAGATAGAATTAATCTGTATCACCTTCAAACTAGGTGGTAGGGATTGGGAATTGAAATTGGGTGAGTTCAGAGTTATCTTGGGGTTTATTCTTCTGACTTTGATACATCCACTACCTATGTTGCTTTGTGTCTTGATCTGAACAAGAAAAATACACTAAAGAGTTGGGTGTTGATCACTCATGAGCCCACAAGCATCCATGATCCTCTCACATCCAAGACCACCCAGATGAAGGGTTATTATCTAAGTATTAGTCATTGTGCCTTAGCTCATGTCTGGATAGCATGGGGAGACTCCCACATAACCATCACATAGACTAAAGTGGCCATTATGTCCACTTCCATGGGTGCCCTTGTGGAAAACATATACTGCTTCTTACTTATGCATTTGGTCCCATGTGTTTCAATCAACTTTCTACACTTTTACTTTTGATGCACATGTTAGGCTACCTATTGGCCTTACCCATGAGGTATTTCCTTGTACAGACACCCTATAGTGACCGCCCTATGAGATTGATCCACAAGTTGCACTGATTATCCTACTTCCTCACAAAGGTATGGTTAGCCCATGTCTATAGTGGTGAACCCCACTAACACACTATAAAAAACTCCCAAGAACCACCCCTCATCAGGGGTGATCGAAGAGAGGAAGAGATTGGATGAATCCCAAGAACCACCCAAGATTTTCTATTAATGAGCACGCCCTCTACTATTTTTAAAGTATCTTGTTTTTTATCTAAATTATACTCATATTCCTTCTCCCCAGACCTATATACTCATCCTATGGATTTCCAATAGGATGAATATAAATAAAGAATGGATGAATGCCAATTGGTTGAAAAAAGAGTATGAAGAAGGCGTAAAAGAGTTTATCAAGTTTACAAAAGATCACGCATGTGACTCTTCTCAAATCCTTTGTCCGTGTTTACGCTGTTTTTATTCAAAAAAAATTAGTCCAGATGAGTTGGAAGAACACTTGATCTGTCACGGAATAGATCAGAGTTATACATGTTGGAATAAACACGGGGAAACAACGAATGTAGGTAGTGACTGGGATGACACTGCATTTTATGGGTCATCTAATATGATTACAAACATGAACAATGAAGATAATCGTATGGAGGATGTGATTACAGATGTGAATGAAGATGAAGATCATATTGAGGTAATGATAAGGACCATCGAAGATGAATTTTTTGATTGCCTAAAATTGTTTGAGAAGTAAAAAGTTGTGAAAAGACGCCATTGTATGCTGGTTGCACTAAATATACAACATTTTCAGCCGTACTGAAGCTGTATAATTTGAAAGCAGATAATGGGTGGAGTGACAACAGTTTTACGAAACTACTTGCCCTCATGAATGACATGCTCCCAGAATACAATGAGCTCTCGAGCCGAACATACGATGCCAAACGAATGCTACGCTCTAGGGGTATGATCTCTGAAAGAATACACGTCTTCCCAGATGACTGTATACTGTATTGAAAGGACCTAAAATCTCTTAAAGAATGAAAAAAGTGTGGTGATTCTCGATTCAAGAAAGATGAATCCAGTCCTACTAAAGTTGTATGGTACTTTCCAATCATTCCAAGGTTTAGATGCCTATATGGAATTGAGGAGACTGCAGAACAATTAACATGGCATGCAGATACAAGAATTAAAGATGGGATACTACGTCACCCGGCAGACTCTCCTCAGTGGAAGAGAATCAATCATGAGTATCCTGAATTTAAAAACGAGTTGAGAAACCTTCGTATTGCATTATCTACTGATGGAGTGAATCCTTTTGGTTTTCAAAGCAACAGTCACAGTACATAGCCGGTTATGTTGATAAATAAAAACCTACCACCGTGGTTATGCATGAAATGAAAATACATCATGTTATCTATGCTTATATTAGGACCAAAACAACCGGGTAATGATATTGATGTTTATTTATCTCCATTGATCGAAGATTTAAATTTATTGTGGGTTTTAGGTGTTACATTGTATGATTCTTACAGAAAAGAAGATTTCACTTTGAGAGTCATGTTGTACAGGACAATAAATGACATCCCTGATTATGGAAATTTTTCAGGATATAACATTAAAGGAACTCAAGGTTTTCCAATTTACGAAGAAGGTATACAATCAATTAGGTTGAAACATTCATCAAAAACTGTGTTTCTAGGACATCGCAGATTTCTACCGCAACGACATAAGTATCATTCTTAGACGACATCATTTGATGGATGTTCAGAAGAACGTACAGCACCGTCTCCACTAACAGGCGATCAATTGTTTGAGAAAGTTAAAAATGTGGACACTACTTTTGGTAAAATGGCTTCGAAAAACCTTACGAAAATCTGTTGGAAAAAGAGATCAGTTTTTTTGAATTACAATACTGGAATTGTCTGTATGTAAGACATTTTCTTGATGTTATGAATGTAGAAAAAAATGTATTTGATAGTGTTTTTGGCACGTTTCTAAATACATTTGGAAAAACAAAAGATGGAATTAAGGCTAGGTTGGACATGGTTGAAATGGGAATATGAGAAGAGTTGGCACCAGTGAAGGGTGAAAAACGAACATTTCTTCCTCCTGCTGCTTACATTCTTTCCAGGCATGAGAGATATCAGTTTTTTAACTTCTTAAATGACTTAAAGGTTCCAAAGGGGTATTTTTCAAATATTAGTAACCTCGTGTTAATGAGAGACTTGAAGTTAAAAGGTCTGAAATCACATGACTGTCATGTTTTGATGAAAAATCTCATTCCAATTACTTTACGTTGCATTTTTTCCAAGAATGTCCACCATACATTAACGAAAATGTGTTTCTTCTTCAAATCTATATGCAGAAAAGTTATAGACCTGGCGAAATTTCCAACTATGGAAAAAGAAATTGTCGTCATATTATGTGAATTAGAAATGTTCTTCCCACCTTCATTTTTTGATATGATGGTTCATTTGATGCTCCACTTGGTGAGAGAGATTCGACTATGTGGTCCTATACATTATAGATGGATGTACCCCATTGAACGGTATATGAAGATTTTGAAAGGGTATGTCAAAAATTGAAGTCGGACAGAGGGTTGTATTGCAGAGCGATATATTGTTGAGGAAGTCATTGAATTCTGTACCGAATACTTGTCTGGTGTGGAAAGCATTGGCTTACCAAAATCTCGTCACACTGGGCGGCTTGAGGGTGAAGGAATTTCTGGAACACCGGTTGTTACAATCAATATTGCAGATCGAGAGCATGCCCACCTTTATATTTTGCATAACAGTTTCGACGTTGACCCATATGTTGAAATCCATAATGAAATTCTTAGGCATTTGAATCCATCTAGGGCTGAACAATTGATATCAGATACACATAATCGACAGTTTATAGGATGGTTTCAAAATCATATTTTTAAGAAGTCAGATGAAAATACAGAGTCAATTTTGGAACGACTTAGATGGCTAGCCGGAGGACCAATGGTGTATGCATTATCTTATAATGCTTATGTAGTTAATAGTTATACATTTTATACTAATTAACATGATGAAGACAATGCCATGTAGAATAGTGGGGTTACACTTGTTGCTGAAGTGATGCATGTTTCTGGTGCTAAGGTCATAAATCCAATTTATGTGAATATGTCATACAAATATGGGAGTTGGATTATACAGAATTTCAAGTTATGATATTTCAATGGAAGTGTGTTCATAACAGGAGTGTTGTTAAAATAGATGATTTGGGATTTGTGGAAGTTGATTTCAGTAAGGAAGGGGAGAAAGACGAACCGTTTATAATGGCATCACAGGCAGTGCAAGTATTTTATGTTCCAGATCTTACAAACCGAAACTGGTCAATCATTCTGTTATCGACCAAAATAGCTGAAGGGTCAGATGAAAATTCAATGGAAGATGACCCTTTCATTGGGACTTCACAGTCATTTCATAGTGGTCCCAATGTAGACGACGTTTTTTATGTCAGAGGAGACCACAATGAAGGGATATGGATAGTTGATATAGGGGTCAAATCCCTTCAGCCTTTAAAAAAAAGAGTGTTCAATAATCAGGTTATTGATTTTTATTGTAATATAGATTGTGTTATATTATTTTATTATCTATTCGCTGATACTTTTATGTGATCTAAATTAAATGTTAAACCAGTTATGTAGATAATGACTTCTTCACCTGCTGATGCACCCAATCCCGAGACACAACACGTCTCTCAACCTGTTGCAGCTAGTCCCACTGCTGAGAGACAATAGGTCTCTCAACCTGTTGCAGTTGGTCCCACTGCTGAGGTACAACAGGTCTCTCAACCTATTGTATCTAGTCCCAGTGTCTATGCTAGCACTTCAGAGAAACATAATGATGATGCAGAAACAGAGGAAATGGTAGGCGATGAAACCCTAGCGATAGAAAAAACAGGTGCACCGTAGTTTGACAGTTTTAGCCAAAATCCTTAATGAAAAAGCAAAAGGCATCAAATATGAGGTGGGATGGAATAAACTAGGCCAGCATGTAAACCCCAACAAAGCCATGTTTAGTAGCTACTTTGGAATCGTCACTCGACAATGCGTGTCGATTGATGTAGAGTTGTGGCACCATGTTGTCAGCTGGTTGAAAACATTAATGTGGGAAGAGATTACGGTAACATTACGATATCATCTATTTAATTTATTAAAATAAAATAAAATAAAATACTGAAATATTGACTAACCCTTCATCATCTCTTGCAGAGTGAATTTATAGTAGATGTTTCGCACAAAGAATATGTTTTAAGACTGTCAGGAACGATTCATAGAGGCTTTCGCACCATTTTAATGAAACATCATCTGAAAGATGCTGAAGGGAAAATCAAGCCGCACCCTCCTCCTCTTTATGCACACTTGATATCCCAAGGAACATGGGATGCATTTTGCAACTGTCGTGCGGAACAGAATTTTCAGGTACATTGTGTTTGGTTACACATTGTGTAACATTTCTTATATTCATCACATTGATTGACAGGTTTTTATAAATGAAACAGGAACTGAGTGATGAAAATAAAGAACGGGCAGCAAAACCAGCATACCCCTACCGTAAATCAAGGTTGGGGTACGCTTCAATTGAAAAACAATTGGTACGTATTTTAAAAGTACTGTAATAATTTTATGTGACATAAAACAACACTGTAACCATGTTTCTCTGTTTATATGCAGATTGATGAAGCAAAATCTCAAGTCACTTCCATTCCACGCCATGTTCTATGGAAGGAGGCTTGTGTTAATAAAGATGGGAAACTGATAGATGAAAACACACAAAAAGTGTGGGAAACATGTGTAAGTTTGACATAATATTAACTTGTTTTTCTTTAAATCACTATTACATAACAATGATTGCTTATTTTTCCATATTTTCTATTTGACATAGTCACAGGAATCAAAAACACCCGCACTGGATGCAGACATACTTTCAACGGCCTTGAAACAGCCAGAACAGTATGGTCGCGTCAGAGGTATGGGTTTTGGGGTGTCACCCCGGGCATATTTTCAGGAAAAAAAACAAGAGGATGAACAAACTAAATAATTACATGTAATGAGAGATAAAGTAGCTACCCTTGAAGAACAATTCCAAACTCAGGGGGAGATTCTAAAGAGATTGATGGAGTAGAGGCGAACAGAACAAAAAACTCAAGAACAACCCGCGCGAGAAGATCCACCCCCCACAAGCTTTGAGGCGAGCCATTCCCCTCAAAGACCTAACTTAATTGAGCTATTCAATGTTCTAATATTCGTTCCTGTGAAATGTGAATCGCATAGACACTAATACCTTTCATGTAATTATATTCTACAGGGTGAAAATGACTGTGATTTATATCTATCAACTCCCACCCATCGCCTTATAGCGAGGTCTACGGTGTTCAATATACAAAATGACACGCTACACTCCATACCACTTCCAACCGGTCACGTCAAAGTGTCTATTAACATATATCATGAGTCGAGCGCCGAGCTACCCGTGCCAAATGACGATGACGACATTCATGCGGTGGAAAAAGCTGTTGGAACATTCATTGCATGGTTGTCGAATCTTGTAAAAAAACATGTCGACCAGGAGGTATTCATTTCCAATTCATTTTTCAAGCAGAACCTTTAACATTAAATTAGAAAATGGCTGAACCGATGAATTTTATTACAGAAGGAAAAAATAGAGGATCAAAAATGAAAGAGCGGCTCCAACATTGGATCAACCAACCGATCAAAACGATCTACTAAGAGCGCGTTCACCCCGTCCGTTCTATATCCACATTTAATATCATTGAAAGATCATGTGGATACGAAAATGAAAGATGACAAGAGTCATACAATTGTTTGTGAAAAAGATATGTATGGATAGGAAACATTAGATTTCGTTAGTGCAGACGCATTTGTTGAGATCATCACATATGACTGGCTAGGTTCCTCAGTTATAAATGTATAAATGAGGTATGTTTTCATGATTTTATTTTACAGAAGTTGATATACTTTGATAATTATGGCTAAATAAATCTCATATTTTTCATAGGAATATATATGAAAAACAATTGAAGGGATTTTCCCATGAATACAAATTTGGACTCGTTAGTCCTCACACCATTTCTACACAACATGAAGAAATAAGTTCTAATTTTCAGGATGAATTAATGTCAAATCTGCTCAGAACGTTTCAAAAAAGAATTATGACTAACAGATTCTTTTTAATACCAACGTTGCAGGTGTTAAACTCTACATTTTAATCATATCAATTATATTTTCATTTCTCTCAGTACTTATTTCTTTTTGTGTTTTTAGGGAACATTGGATGCTCATTGCAGTCAATTTGGATACTCCAATGATTTATTTTCTAGATTCACTGCATGGATATCCAACTAACCGACCACACATTATGGCGATTTTTAATTTTTAATACACTAGATCCAACATTTTAGAACTAAATATCTAGTTATATAATTTATGTTATCTTTTAATGAGGATTTGTTATGATAGGGCGGTTTATGAATATCGTCTAAAGGCTGAAATGAATCCAGGGCATAAGGACGACAATGCCCACAAGATCTACAAATAGAGAAGTATCTGGGTATATATAATTATATTTCACTATCTGAATATATATAAAAAAATTACTTATTTTTCTCGATGTTTCTGCAGTGTCCGAAACAAACAAACAACAAGGACTGCGGTTATTATGTTTGTAAATTTTTGAAAGAGATCATATTTCATGAACAAACTAGCATCCATGAAGAGGTATTTTGGAAAATAATTACTACTTAATTTAAAATAATTATTAATCCTTTGTGTATTTATATTTTTTCAGAACTACTATGACTGTCGCAAAAACTCCTATTTAGAAGATGATATAAATGTGTTTAGAAACGAATGGGCAGCGTACCTGATGGAAGAATCTAAACAAATAGAAAAATGAAGGTAAATAACTAATACTTATGTTATCTTTATATGGTCATTGATATCTCCCTTTACACTTATTGATCATCTATGATCTCCCTTTCTTATGTTTCATATCCTTAGAATAGTGAATTCCTACTACTCAGTTTGAAATTGACATAACTTTAGAAAACAACATAAGTGACATACGGAAAACTGAGAAAACATGTTCGAGTTGTTTTGATACTTCAGGAAAACGATCCATGAGTCATTTGTGACGTGTACAAATTGACCTCACCTCAATCCGACGCATGGTGTGAACGGTATGGCTAAAAGTGTCTGATATCAGTTTCAAATTGAGATAAACTTTTCAAAACAACACTAATGACATATAGAATACCAATAAAACGCATTCGGATTGTTTTGATACTTTATGAAAACCATACATGAATCATTTTTGACGAGTACAAATCGACCGCACCTCAATACGACACATGGTGTGACCGGTATGGCGAAAAGTTTCTGATATCAATTTCAAATTGAGATAAACTTTAGAAAACAACACTAATGACATACGGAATACCAAGAAAACACGTTCATATTGTTTTGATACTTTAGGAAAATGATCCATGAATCATTTTTGACATTTACTAATTGACCACACCTCAATCCGATGCACGGTGTGACCGGTATGGCTAAATGTGTCTGATATCAGTTTGAAAATGACATAAACTTCAAAAAACAACACTACAGACATATGGAATACCGAGAAAACGCATTAGGATTGTTTTGAAACTTTAGAAAAATGATCCATGATTCATTTGTGACGTGTACGAATTGACCTCACCTTAATCCGACGCACGGTGTGACCGGTATGGCTAAAAGTGTCAGATATCAGTTTGAAAATGACATAAACTTTAGAAAACAACACTACTAAAAAATAGAAAACTGAGAAAACATGTTCGGATTGTTTTGATACATTATTACAACGATACATGATTCATTTGTGATGTGTACGAATAGACCTCACCTCAATCCAACACACGGTGTCACCGGTATGGCTAAAAGTGTCTGATATCAGTTTGAAAATGACATAAACTTTAGAAAACAACACTACTGACATACGGAATACCAATAAAACACGTTCGGATTGTTTTCAAACTTTAGTACAATGATCCATGAGTCATTTTTGACGTGTACGAATCGACTTCACCTCAATATGATGCACGGTGTGACTGGTATGGCAAAAAGTGTCTGATATCAGTTTGAAAATGACATAAACTTTAGAAAACAACACTACTGAGATACAGAATTACAAGAAAACTCGTTCAAATTGTTTTGATACTTTAGTACAACAATTCATGAGTCATTTGTGATGTGTACAAATTGACCGCACCTCAATACGAAGCACAGTGTGACCGGTATGTCTAAAAGTATCTGATATCAGTTTCAAATTGAGATAAACTTTGGAAAACAACACTATTGACATACGGAATATAGAGCAAACGCGTTTGGATTGTTTTGATACTTTAGGACAACGATCCATGAATCATTTGTGATGTGTAAGAATCGACTAAACCTCAATCTGACGCATGGTGTGACCGATATGACTAAATGTGTCTGATATCAGTTTCAAATTGAGATAAACTTTAGAAAACAACACTAATGACATATGGAATACCGAGAAAATGCATTCGAATATTTTTGATACATTAGTACAACAATCCATGACTCATTTGTGACATGTAAGAATTGACCTCACCTCAATCTGATGCACGGTGTGACCGGTATGTCTAAAAGTGCCTGATATCAGTTTGAAAATGACATAAACTTTAGAAAACAAGACTACTGACATACGGAATACCGATCAAATGAGTTCAGATTGTTTTGAAACTTTAGGAAAACGATCCATGAGTCATTTGCGATGTGTACGAATCGACAGCATCTCAATCTGAAGCACAGTGTGACCGATAAAGCTATTCATTATATAAAGAATCAGTATTTATTAAATGAGATAAATTAATCAAAAACATATTGATTTTACATTATTCCCTTTCATTGTTATGAGAATGAAAACATTTGAGTTTAAAATTTCATATTTTAGTTTCACATTTCCAAATTAATGTATTATTTCATATTACTATTTTAATTTCTTTCATTATTGCATTACAAACATAATATTTGTTTTCTTATATAGGTGAATTTTTTTCCTTGAGTTCGGATGCTTTGTTCAGCAACAAATACCGTCGAGAGAGGATCACAGATATCAAAGGATGAAACATGAATTTTTATAACTGTTTTTGAATAATTGTAATTGTAACCATGTTAAAAAATGTTTGAAATGTATATAGCAATATTTTTTTTGCATTCATGATGTTAAGTAAATGTATATACCGTTGTCAGTCAAAATATTGTGTGCGGGTGCTATGGTGTGCAGGTGTGCATGTGATACTTTGTGCAGGTATCCTGGTGTGTAGGTGTGCAGGTTCTGTTTTGTAGGTGCCGGCGACGGTGCCTTTATCAGCTCTAGATGAGCGCTAATAAAGGAACCCTTTATCAGCGCTCCGAGAAGCGCTGATATAGGAGACCTTTATCAGCGCTTTTTTTATCACTAATAAAGGTCTCCTATATCAGTGCTTCTCGAAGCGCTGATAAAGGGGAACCCCCCTTTATCTACGCCGACATTAACAACTCTTTTCTATCACTGTTAATTCTGGTTTTTAGCACTGATAAAGGGAAAATTTGTAGTAGTGGTATGGATTACCGTCTCCAAGAACGTGATCAGATTCACTCCCCATTGTAATCATTCAAATATAATTTTCATTTTATAATTAAAAATAATCTTTATGAACATAATATCATTATGTATATGAATCAAATACATCCTATCCATAAAAAACATAGCTTACGTAACCAAGTATATAAAGGAAAACGCATCAGTTTACACCAGAAACGATGATACTACTAAAATATCATTAACAAATAAACATTTGAAGATCATATATGATATCATATTAATGTATATTGTTCTTGTATAATTTAATAAAAATTATTTCACCATTATACAGGAGGTTAACCTACCCTCAACCAGGGAAAAGTACAAGGTAAGGATTAATTTCACAATCTCTTTATTATCTGAGGTTGTTTTTACGTATCTACTGGGACCTCTTTATCATCCACATCCGTGTTTTCTTAAAAAATGTATTTCAAAACATTTTTACAATTTACTATAAAATAACTTAATTTCCTTTATACCGTTATTTGACCTTATATGTTTTGAAAGGAATCTTTCTGTCATTTTCCAAACAAGGTACTTTATGACCTTTTGACAAAAATTAAGGTAAGAATGTTTTTTCACATATACGGTGGGTGCAGCTATTTTTTGTCATTGTAATATCATCAAAGCTTCCCTTACAAGATTATAATAATATTTTAAAAATAAGTGTTTTCTTTATAATTATATGACTTTTAAATGATTTCAACATAGAAATAGATATTTCTCTAAAAAAGGTTTTGATTTCATTTATGTCAACATCCTTTGATGGATTTTAAGATTATTTGAAGTTTATTTATTATGATACAAAACATTTATATTATATTGAAGGTTTTGAGATATTTTTTATTGTGGATGTGTTATTTTTATACCATTCATGGTTTATCAATAAAGTATTGACATTTTTTATGCTAGTTTTAATACGAATGTTTATGTTATGTTTAAACATTTTCATATATGGAATGCATTGGACTTAGTAAGTGACGGATAGAGCCTCTATAGCTCCTTAATGAATCGGTAGGTATCATAAGACAAACTAGTGTCTTGGCATAAGGCCTTGACGAAATCTTATTTTTATTCTTGGCACAAGTCCTTGACTATGTGTTTATTAAGTCTCGCATTATTCATTCCATCATTATGAAAAGTGGAAATTAATATTGTATGTGATTATTTGACTAGTAGAATATCCATGTGAATAATTAAATGGAATTATTTGATATTATCTTTGTCATATTAAGCTGAAGTTCAAGTTTAAAAGGATTTTGTTTTAGTCTTATATTTTCTTAAATGTGGCTTAATTATGAAAGTTTCTGCTATATTGTTATCCTTAATTAGCATCTGGGCTCACCCCTTTTTATGTTTTATTTTTCCCAGGATGCGAAGAAGTATATTATGACTGACCTGCAGGGTTAGTCTAAGGGATATGAGTTTGTCCTATGGAGACTATTTTGTTGTATTTTTTCATTTTATAATGTAATGTAAAACTTATGAATGTATCTAGTACTTCCAAGGCTACTAACCTGATTGGTATTTCGGGATTTGATCTCCTGTATTCATGCCAATATTATGTAATAATGCACCAAATCTAGGTAATTGGGGTCGGGGCATTACACTAAAGTGTGTTCCTTTATGGTTCTACTCTATCTGGTTAAGATAATTTTCAGTTTCATAGTTTCATGATCTTAAAAAATGGATTAATTCTTATCACATTCAAATTTATTATCAAAAATATATTTAGAGGAGTTAAGTATTAAGGTATTAAAAATGACCACTTCATCTAGTTTAACTTTTTATGATCAAATGGATCACCTTCATCAAACATCACATGAACAAATTGCTAATTATCATTAACATTTTTTTATACACTCTAAAAGCTTTAGATGTTTTAGAATATCCAAGAAAGATTTATTTATTATCCTTCGGATCATACTTACTATGTTTTTTCTTAGGGTTCAATATATATACCTTTCATCGAAAAACTTAAGTCTAAGAAAAAAAATTAAATTTCTAATTATCAAACTTTCCTCCATGATCACTTATCAATGAAATTATTTTTTAAATACTTTTAATTTTGAACAAATTTAAAAAAAACAGAAATAGGGAAACATTCACTTTTAAACATTAAGAAATAAACCCATATATTTTTGGAAAATTTATCAACAAAAACAAAAACAATAAATTTTCCAGCTAATGTCACTACTCTAGATAGTCCCAAAAAATACATATGGATATTTTTTTATGGTTTATATTTATAAAACATGTTAACATATTTAAAATATGACTTATATTTCTTGACTATTTGGAATACAACACAAAGTCAATTTTGACCAATCATAATACTAGTATGATCTAGGAATAAATAATTATTAGAAAACATAGATAGGGAAAATATATTTCAATTCCCAATTCTCATATTTCATATCTGAGATTTTTTTATTTCAGTAGTTAAATAATTCACCTTCTTTTCACACATGTAACTAAGGTACTCAGATTAAACATTTTTAGTTCTAGGTTCTCTAAGAAAAAAAATATTATCTTTAAAAATAGTGCAAACATTGTAAGAAAAATAAACCAAAAATCCATCATCACTTGTTTTATAAATTCTTATCAAATTATGATTCATCCCTTGAACATATATAACATTATTTATAGGTATTTTATTATATGTCCCACTAATCCTACTCTAATAATCATTCCTTTAGTTTTTTCTCCAATAGTGACCAAGGCTCTTTCCACTTTTGGAATTTTTTGGAAATTTGAGAAGTACCCACTCAAGTGTCTTTAGAATCCACTATCCACATACCACATTTAACATTTTTCTTATGTATTTTTCTCTAACAAAAATATAAGATAAAATTTTATTTTGGTACAAAAATACTCTTGGGTCATACATTTTCATCAAATAAAGATCTGGGAAAAAATATCTATTTAACATTGCAAGAAGGAGCATAAGATAAATCTTTTATAAAATGTTTTTAACACTGCGAATTTTGGAATTTTTCAGGAAATAGTTATTAATAAAATGACTTCTAATACCATAGAAAAAATTAATAACCTTGGACATTTTGTTCTTCTTCAAGTTATGTAAAAAATATTTTCTATTCAATTTAGGATTTTCAATATTACTATCAATTTCATAGCTTTATTTTATATAAATATTATCTCCAAGGATCGGATTTAAATATTATTATCCCATAGTAAATATTCAAGTAACACTTTTAAAGGATTCTACATTATCCTTCAATTTTTTATTCTAGTAACATTTATATTGTAGATTTATACATATTTACTTATATTTCATTAAATTATATGTGTTTTTTATCATTTAATCTCTTTCACTTAATAAATAATTATGAACACTCGTGAAAATTTAGGATTTATATTAGGGATTCATGTTTTCTCTGAATAATAAAATATAATTCATCCAATTTAGCACTTGATAAACATTTACAACTTGAAGTAGAAAAGTAGTATTATTGTTCATCGTCTTCCTTTTTCATAAAAAACTTTTTATTTATTATTATATTTATTCTTTTCTAAATAGAAACTTAAAGGGCTATTGGAGTCTTTAGAACAACTCTAAATATCCATCATATCCTTCTTTAATTTGCACTCATAATTAGCATTCAATTAAAAAATATATTTCCTTTACATTATCTATTTCTCATCTCTATGTTTTGGGAAATCATATATGATATTCCCCATTTGTTTTCATTCCCAAAACTGGACTAATTTAGTCTTTGACCATTATTTATGAAATCATTTAAAGACTTCTTGAAGCCTTTCTTCCTTATTTATAGATTTCTAAATCTTATTACTAAGTGGTTTAGTTATTCTCTAGAGATTGAACATTTTAAATCATTTTAGGATATAACATCCTCTTTAATATACTTTTCTCCTTTTGGAATACTAAATTTTCGGGTAGTGTCCTTCATCTTGATCATTCTATGATCTTCAACTTCTCCTTTAATTTAAACCTCTTACATAATTAGAGTACCAATAAATTATTTTATTTTTAAAATTTTAACAGGTGTGTATTATCTAATTACATAGTGATTTCATTCCATTTATTGGAAAAAATCTCTACTAATTTCAATGCTAGATCTTGTTCTAGAATTTTTTTCCCGATGGTAACAACACCATTTACTATTTTAGTCATTCTCCCATTAATTTGAGTAATAATGTATCCATAATATATCCTCAAATTATCAAAATTTAATTTATCAGTGTTTTACCTTAACTATCTAACATTATCAGATCCTTTATAAGAAATCAAAACTTTCTACCACATCTAATAAATAGTAGTGAACTGAGAAACATGATTGAATTTATTATGATAATGTTAAGATATGGTATAATTAATAGCTATTTAATTTTCCTCATATTCCTATTTATTCATGGAATCCCACTTTTATAGTTTTTTAGGTCTTAATAACTTTCATACAGTCTTTGAAACCAAGATTCTTTAGATATATGACCATATATGATTTCCAATATTCTTAATTCTCTCCCTTAATGTTTGGAACTAAAATCTTTAAAATTTTTCTGCTATATATTCTATAGAAATATTTTCTTCATTTTTATCTTTAACATTAGCATCATAGATCTAAATAGGATTCTTCAAAGAGCACTCATATGATACCAATTACCGGTCAGAACAAACATGAAGACACAAGAGGGTATTGAATTATATCCTTTTAAGAACACTTGGATAATTTAAAATAAAACCATTTGTGATTTTTAGTGTGATGCAGTATTATTTTCATTAAATAGACTCTGTAGTATGAAAAAAAAATTATTAAGAGAACATATTAAATTTTATAGTGTTTTAGGGAACAAATATTCCCTATAATTTATAATGATGCTTCAAAGAAATAATTAGTTTGCGTACTCAATAAAAATGATAAATTGATAGCTTGTACATATCTATAATTTAATACCCATGAGAAGAACTATCTGACACATGACAGGGAGTTTTCAAGAGTACTCTTCACATTGATGATTTAGAGGTACTACCTTTACAGAGATAATGGTAACATATATAATGATCATAATATTTTAAAGTATATATTAATATAGAATGATCTAAACCTAATCCAATAAAGATGACTAGAATTAATCAAGGATTATGATTTATCATTTCACTATCATCTTGAAAATGTGACCAAATTGGAATATCCCCAAATAAAATAGGATCATCCAACTTTATGAATGATAAGAATTGAGAAGGATACAATCCTTTGAGATATGAAAATGATATATATAATAATTATAAATAAATTTATAATTGCACACATTACTACAATTATTACTCGCCTCTCCATTATTAAGAGTATAAATAAATCTCAAAGGGATGATATAGAGATTCAAAAGTGGTGGATTCTCCAATAAATGGGAATCCTAAAAGTTCATTATTGATGAAGAAGGATTTATAAGATTTGGGACATAATTGGGCATATAGTTAGATCTTGAGATATATAAGGATCTATTGAAGTATACTCATAGATCTAAATTCTCTATCTATCTAGGAATCAAAATGATGTATATAGATTTCTTATAGGATTATGGTTGGAAAATATGAAGAATGAAATTTATAAATATACATCAAAATTTTTGGTATTTAACTAGTGATGGAAAAATGGAAAATTCTCAAAAAGTCAATAAATCCAATACCCATACCAATATGAACATGGTAGAATATGACCATGGATTTTTTTCACTGATATTCTAAAGATATACAAAAGAAATAATTCTATTTGGGTTGTAGGGGACCATATCACAAAGGCTAATGACAAAAAAATATTTTCATACATATTTTATAGATATTTTAATTATTTAAATCCTATAATTTCATTATTTTATGAGAAATTTTCACATATTTATATTATAGGATTATTTTTTAAAAAAATTGAATTTTTGTAACAATTAATATTAATTGTATTATATATCTTTGGAATTATTATAATAATCCCAAAATTTAATATTTTGTGTTTTGATGATTATTTAAAGAGGTTTAAAGGAATGTGAAAGAATAAAAATGGTTCTCTAAGGAAATCTAGAATTACTTAATTTTTGAAGGCTACTATTTGGTGAAGAGAATTATATGGAGGTATCATCACAACCTCTTATAGGTGTTATTCTCATCACTTGTGGAAGGAAAATGGAAACTAAATATGAGCGTATGTGTGAATTATCCTAATGTAGGTGTGATCTTCCTCTATATATGTGTCCATTTTATGATCATGGGTGTCATCTTCTGGGTGTATGTGTGAATCTATAGGGAATAACTATTATTTTATCCCAATACAAGTTTCATTTTTTTCGCATATAGGTGATAATCCTCCAAAATTGGGGTCATTCTTGCTTTTGAAAACTTAATCTGAAGGATGAAAATAAAAATATTTTGACATATTCATATGGACTTTGAGATAAGTTTTGTATCTACCATTTTAGAATTCATGAAATCAATATAATGATTCTACATGGATTACGTTTAATAAAATTTATGTTTAGAAGACATTAAAACTATAAATAAAATTTGTATATTTCAACAAAATTCAGGGCCCCACAAAAGAATAAAACATTCTAAAATAAAAATAATAACAATAAATAAAATGGTTGACCAATGTAAAATATTATGGAACCTTATGTATAAAATATATTTGAGGTTGGTTTTGGAGAAAAATGTGCATTTTAGGCTAAAAAGTTCGGAATTGCTAGAGTTTTATCACAGCTATTATTTAATTTTCAATTTTCATATTTTTTTCATTAAATTATTATTCTCTATTCTTACCTATTATCTTCTAAATGGATATGTAAATCCCAGTTGATTAAAAAATGGATGTTTTTCTATTGTAATTTTTAATCCCTTGTTCTTTAATGAATAAATAATATTCATTGTTGATTGATTTAGACTAACACTGAGTGTATGACTCTTTTCATACAATTGTGTTTTAATCCATTAACCATTTCATTGGTACCACCTAGTTTGATAACCTTTTATCTCCTTAAACTTACTAAATATTGTATTTAAGTAATATGATGTGTTAGGGGATAATTTTATAGAAATATTTGGAATGTTTTTGGAATTAGTAAGTTAATTTTGAATTGTCCAGGGATATCAAAACCCGATTGGATACTACCATATAATTTTATGAGTAGTTTACTAACCTTACACATATAAACAATTAAAGGGGATATGATCAATAAGTAATCATTTTCATATTTTTATCCATAATAACCCTTATCATAGGGTTTATGTTGAATCCATTAATGAGTCATGAAATTATCAATTATAAAGGAGATAAGTAAAACCATTAGGGACTATGAAAGCACTACAAGTGGAAATATGACCCAGACCCAATCACATTTATTGTCATCATTATTTAAAATATTTTTCTATAGTTTTTATTTTATTTTCAAAATTACAATCTCAAAACAAAACCCACTCTTCTTAACTAATCAATAAGTGAAAATATATTTTGTGAACCCCTCTCTATGAGACAACCTTAGGATGACACTATAAATATATTATAACTTAGAAATAAATTTATATTGACAAATACCATGATCAGTGACCATTAAAATTTGGTTCCATTATTAGGGTGATAGTTCCAATAATAATAACAAAATAAAACATTAAAATTACACAACTTGGCCTTCTATGCACCAATTATTTGATTTTGATTTATAAATTGATAATACTCAACTAACTACACTTAGCAATTTAATATTTTATTCATACATTGGGTATATTTCTCTTTATAACTCAAGTGAGGCATTAATTGTTCACTACAAGCCCGTCATCAAGGATATGAATCCCAACCAAAATCTCAAATAATGTGTGAACAGTAGTTTTTTAATAAATATAACCAAATTTCATTATCAAATTTACATAATGAAATTGAATTAAAACATATTTATAAAAATATTTCCAAAGATTCATATTTTAGTAGGTAAATATCTGAACAAGAACATAAAAGAGCTCAAATTTGTGTTATTTACTTTAAAACCCGAAAGAGTGGCTATTAAACAAATTATGTATGGGGAATTATCATTTTCAATTTATGGTATAGAAATGGAAGGGATCTACAGCCTATAAATATTAAAGATCCATGACTGGGATAACCTATAACTAATATTCTTTACAAATAAATTTTCTCACACCAAGAGCACACCAACCAGTAATGTGATATATTCCATCAAGAAATCATCAAGATAACTCTCTATGAGTATTGAGAGATATTCAAGAATCTTTATGATAGATGTGCACATAAAGTTGTAAAGGAACACCACTTTATGTTCTTATTTTATCAATTTTTATTCAAAATGAATGAATCTTACTGGATGTATCATCTAGAGGAGATCTCATAGGAAAATAACTTACAAAATACAAGGGACTAGTTGATAAGACTTCCCAAACTCCTAATAGTTTGAAACTTGAGTTACTGATACTAGATGTATATATGAGGTAAGAACTTTAATTTCAACCCCATTAATTAATCTAGACTAAAATGCTATCAAGTTTTGTGAGACATATGGACTTGAATAAAACTAATAAAAACCAATACCTAGTTAAGGTTTGTGGTATATGTTCTTCCCCTCATAAGTTTACTAACTAATGTGATGAGATACAGGGAATAGAGAGTTTTATAGAAAAAAATTCAACCCAATATCCCTATAACCAACCTATATACCAATTTCCATCCACTCTCCAATAAAATAAACCCTTTCAAATTCTTGCAACTATTTCACCTTTATATATGAAATTTTTGAAAGAAGTAGTGTTTTATGAGATGAGAAATTAAATGTGAGAGATAAGGAGTCATATTAGAAATTAAGTGGAGATTTTATCAAAATAATAATAATGAAATGTCCAGATAAAATTGTTTCCAACCCCAAGGAGTATATGAACATGATAGTAAGATGAAGTGGAAAGGATATTCAACCCAAAACCACCCCTTGAACCTATGTAAGGTCCACCATAACCCAAAAAATAATGTTAGAAATTCTAGATTGGATCCTAAGATCTAGAATATAACATATTAGATTCTATAAACTTGAATCTAGTAGATATATTGCATTATTAGTATAGAAAATAATATTTCCCACAAGATAGAATACATTAGTATTCTTGGAAGACTATATGAAAACATACAACACATTTTAAAACATAATTTATAGTTTGAACATGTTTTGAGAACATTATCATCCATTCCATTATATCACGAAATATTACACATAGTTCTCTTCAAGGTTTTCTAGGGAATGCAAAACAAATAATGGTGAGATTAGATGCTAAGGAGTAGAATAAAATAGAAGATTATGTGAGAAAAACATGGCACAAGTGATATTGAAGAAATAAATGAACATAAAGACATAATAAACTAAAACTAAGGTAATTCTATATCCTTGAAAATAATTAATAATATAGATAACATTAATCATTTCTCTCATACTGAAGGAATGAATAATTATGGATACCAAAACCTGATTTCAGGGCCTTATACCAAGACACTATCCTATCATGGGAAGAGGTATACCAACCCCCAACCTATTTTCTCTCTTCATAAATGTCGATGCATTATGGTTCTATATAATTTTGAGCTCCACCCATCACTTGATTAAGTCAAATTCATTCCCTATAAGTGTTACCAAGACCCTTCATACCATTCCCTAAAAAACCTCTTACTAAATAAAACATAGATATTCATAAAATGATAAATAAAAAATTAAAATACCTTCCCATTCAAAATAATAATGTAGATGTCTAGAATAAAATCCCTTAATCAACATAAAAGTCTTGGGGTATCATCAAACTAATATAATGTACCATCATAAAATAAATATAGTAGTGTTGGTACTTCCAATGTGTTGAGTTATACATGGGAAAGAGTAATTGGGTAAAATATTTTTCATTAGTAGGAGACCATGGAAATGGTAGTAAAAATACTTTATCATGGTTTACATAGAGCTTGTGAATATTCCAAAATCACATCCCATGGGATTGTCTCACTAGGTGTGGGGTCTTAGGCCCACTCATCAGGAATCAAGGTGATGGTTGCTTCAATGCTCATACAACCCTTTTAATAGTGATTAAACCTAGTTTTATTTATAACACAACCACATCCACTTTCCAATATCCAAATAGGGATTTATTTTCTTGGACATTATACACACTTTTAATTTAGCAAAATTAGGATGGTTTTTCCACCATGGAAATGATAAGGTTTTACAAAGGCTTCAGTAAATTGTGAATCAATATAATATGAGGGAGGGATAAAATATATAATTATAAATCCCATAAATTTCCTGAGTAATATGGAAAAAGTTCTTAAATGGAAATGTATGAACCACACAACATAAAATAGTTGGTGAATAAAACATGAGTCCCAAATAATGAAAAATGACATCGAAAACCCCACATATAGATTTGGTAGAAATTCAATCAAAACCAATTGAAATATATGGATTAATATTTATTTTTAAATTCCATTAATAAAATAGTTTCATGATATAACATCTCAAATTGAAAATTTATACACCATATAAAGGAAGTTTTGTGTTAATACCCAAAATGTCCCAAATAGAGAATTTTGATATGAAAACACCTTACCTCTTGTCCTCACATCCATGAATGTACTTTAACCTCATGTATCACAAACATGTATATATTGATAAATTAATTTAAAATATTACTCATACACATTTTCATTTATACTCTTCGTAAATAGTCATTATCTATATGAATTCTTCGGATGTTCTATATCGGGTGTTTATAGTTTCCATCATTTATACTAGTATCATAATAGAAATGTCTATGTTTATTATTCATTAAAATTTACTCATTAATATATTAATATTTTTACTTTTAATGATGATTTATAATTATTTATGATTCTTTAAACTACTTTAATCATTGTTTTAGTCTTCATCCTTGAGATTAAATCGATAATAAGCATGTTTCTGTGATTATTAACAATCAAATTGTATTTTTTATTGATGAATTTAATTTGGATATAACATGACAAGAAAACAATTATTTAAACATTTTTATCATATGATAATAATAATTATTTTCTCATGCCCATTCAAGAAATAAATTCACAGTATTGTTCCATTATGTGATTAAACTAAACCAAACATGAACATACACTAATTTAATAAATGATTATGAGGTGTTTTATTGTAATATCATTATAAAAAAGAATAATGATATTATTTAGTGTTTATTAATGTGATTCATGATCATTTTACGGACTTTTAATAAGAATTAATAGATATCAAAATATTAAACAATTGGATTAGATGGTTATCCTCTTAGTACATTTATTTAAAATGAATAAATTAACATTGATCGTTTGTTGATCATTTTATTAATAGGTTATTTAATTTTTCATAAAATCACCTTAATTATATCGTAAACATAATAGTTATCCTTTAATAATATTTTTATATACATCCTTATTATGATTTGATTTAAAAAATGAAACATACTGTATTGTAGATGCAGTAGTGCGTACAATGCACAAACAATGGTTTTTCTTTTATTAATGGATGGGTTTTAAAAATAAATAGTGACAATAAACTTAATATAGTATCATTAAGTATATAAATTATACTACTATAATTTTATTATTTTGGATAGAAAAAATTTTAAAGAATATAATTAAGAATAAAAACTAAGTAGTTAATTATATTCAAGTAGGGGACTTGAATTTTCTATTGAAGTCTCACTAGAAATGAAGGCCTTATGCAAACTAATGGTGAATAGAATATTTTGAAAATGTGATAGGGTTAAAGTAGGATAAAGTTTTAATATTTTAAAAGATAAATTTTAATTAGAGGTGATTCTTATAGGGGATAGTATGTTACCCTTTTATAAGTGAACAGAATGGTACTTTTGTGTGTAACCCTTACATTTTCAATAATGTAAGGTTATTATTCATCTGTAAAAGGAGAAAAATTGAAAAAATAAAATAGAAAATAATTTTGGAAATCATCTCAAACACTCCATTATTATACAAATTTCAGTATTTTAGGGAATTTTGTTTTAACATTTTATCTTTTATCCTAATTTACTTTTACCTTGGTAATTAATTTATAACCATAATAATTAATTTCAATGAAAAATATTAATATTATCCTCATAACCCAATTTAATAAGTTTAATTTAAAATTTTAAAATAATTTTATCAAATAAAATTTCTAATGGTGTTAAAAGTTATTTTTAAAATAAATGGAATTAATCGTGTAAAATCAATTTTTAGAGAAATAATGTTTTTAAGCTTTAATTTTACATATAAGATAAAATTATCATGGAAAATTATTTTAAGGAAATTAATTTATTTTATATAAATTATGTAAATTATATAACTCTTTTAAGGTAATACATAATCACATATCACCTTGAAAATACTTTATTTAATGAAATGGATGAAAATAGTTTTTATATTAATGAAAAATTTTAATTAGTTATAAAACTATTTTCTACAGGTTTTATAAGTTTAAATAATATTTTAAAAGGCATGATAATTTTTTATAAATTCATAATTGATAACATAAGAGTTTTTAATAAACTTTTTTTCATTATTTATAATGAAAATTTCTAACAAATTATAATTTTAATGAAAAATATATTTTTTAAATTAAAATATGAATTTTCAAAAAAAGATAAAAAGTTCATTCTATGTTAATTTTGATATCATGAATTAAAAAATGAATTTAACTTGGTCAATTTGAAATTTTGAAGTTTAAAATTTAAATAAATTCTTGGATAAAATCTCTTTAAAGTTTGATGGCTGAGGATATGGTGTTTATCTGCTATAGAAAGGTCTTTTGTATTACGCAACCATTATAAGAGGAAACGAAATTGGAAGAGGATAAAGATGGGACTAAAAATAAATAAGATACACCATGGAAAAGGTATAAAATAATGAAGATATTTCTTATTCTTTTATTTCAATTAATAATGATTTAGTCTAAAAGAATCAAGATGAAGAACTTCAACGAGAAATTATAATGTCATTCAAAAACATTGATATTAATATACCACATCTTGAATTCCTTCGATAAATACTATGGTATGATCATTTCCATAAATAATATTAAACCAATAAAATAAAATTTTAAGGGAATGAAATGATTAGTTTATAAATAATTTTATCATACCTTATCACACCATCATTTCATACCAAATGTTAGATCCATGGAAATTGTGTATCCCTTACACTGTTGGTTCTATAAATTTTTCAAATGATTTACTTGATTTAGGTGCCTCTATAAATGTTATTATCTATTCGGTTTTTTCATCTTCGTAGATTTAATATTGTAATCCAATAAGAATAGTTGTGAAGATGGAAAACAGATCTATTATTTTTCCAACATGAGTCTTGGAAGATGTGTTAGAGTACAAGATCTGATTTTCCTAGCTGACATATATTTGCTAAACATGGAGGAAGATAAATAACCAAGGAACTCAAATTTCATTTTGGGGATACCATTCGTGAATATCACTAAGAACATTTTCAATTAACATTAAGTAAAAATCACCATGGAGTTTGGATACAGTATAATCTATTTCAACATATTTGAATCCTTGAGTAACCCTTTAGCTAACCATTGACTCCTGACAATTTATCACTTATATGAGGATAATATTTGCGATGATTTAATTATATTTCATGAAATATTGAATTTATTAAAACATTTAATTATTTAATAATCCATATAAAATGAAGCTATCTTGAATTATAAATTATATGAATTCAGTTTGAAGGAATATGTAACCCACAAATACCTTGATGGATTTATTCATTATTTAACAATGACGTGGCTTATATGTCATCATGGGTGTATAAAATACAATCCTTCCAATTCAAAACCCCAAATTTGACTCCACCATTAGAAAAACCAATGAATGTGGATTTCAAATCACTACCCATTGATTTGAAATATATATATCTCATGGAAGGAGAAAAGTTTATAATAATAATTTCAAATAACCTATCCCCTCACCATGAAAACAATTTAATTGAGAATTTCAAATATAATTTTCAAGAAATAGGGTGGATTTTAGGTGATATTCTAGGCATTAATCCCAAAATATTCTCACATAGAGTTTTATTTGAGTATAATTATAAACCATTCAAAAATAAAAATATAAGAATAAATCCCAATAAAATTGAGGTACTAAAAAAAGATGTAGAGAATTTTTAGGAGGAAAACATCATTTACAAAATATCAAAATCATAATGGGTTAGTCCAATTAATGTAGTTCCTTGGAAAGAAAAATTAATCATTGTAAAGAATGAAAAAAATGAATTGATCCATGTCAGAATATAGAATACCTAGAGCATGCGTGTATAGATTATATGATGTTGAAAAAGGTCACAAGACAATATTTTTATACATTTATTTCTTATGTTTAAATGGTTTTAATCCAACCATTTTGAGTAATTTATTTGTAAATATCTCATTTTTTGTGAATAATCTATAGTTTAATTATTAAATGGGTTAAATATTTAATTTCAGTGTGTTTATTCACTTTAGAATTTATTATATAAGTCATACCTTGATTCTGAAATTGCATTGAAAATGTTTTTGTTAACTAATTTTTATTTTTTAAAATCAATTATGAATTGATTGGAAAAATCTGGTGTTGATTTTATTATTTTTCATGTTTTCATTCCATGAAATTGAAAAAGATACAAAGTGTTTTTATTTCTTATGTCAATCATAAGCCTTTATTACTAATCATAATCCTTTGAAATAGATCATATGACTTTTATTTCATCATAGATCATTATCATAGGACTTTAGTAGATGATCATAAGCCTTGGGTCTGAAATTTAAACATTTACAATTTACCATATAGATTTCAACCATAATTAATTGATTTATTTTATGACTTTTTTCCTAATAATAAGAATTTACCATGTATTGTAAGACTTTGAAAAGACGTATTATATCATCCAAAATGGTTAAAATTAAAAAATGTATGATAATTCTTGGGATTTTCTGAATCATTCACAAAGATACTAGTAATACCACATTAGTATTCATGTAACCAATTAGAGGTTGTTATAGGAATTATTATGTATATAATATTTCAATACAAATAAAAGAAGGATGTTTTGAATTTTCATAAGAATCATATCGAAGTCAGATTTTAGAACTGTGAGTTTGATGGAATATAGTGATGGAAAGGGTGAAGATATTCTGGATTCAAAGGTGTTATGATCCCAGAGGTTTGAATAAGATATAAGAGAAGGAAGTAAAAACTCTACAAAAAAGAATACAAAGGTCAGGAGCTTAGAACATTGTATATAAAAGGCTGTAGAATTTTATATTGTTGTTTTATCATTATTTTTATGTTTACTTTAGTTTTGTAAGGCCTTTTCCTTACATATTCTTCCCAACTAGCCTTAAAATGGAAGTTTAATCATTTGAGTGATTGAGAAATGGAAGCATATTCGTTTTTAAGGATTTATCCCTATTTTTTATTAAATAATACCATCTTTATTTATTGATATAAGTTTCTAGTTAGTGTTTGGTACTTATAATAAACTTTTTTTAGTTATTTAATGGGTTTGTTAATTCCACCATGGTTGAAAATCAATTATATCCATCCACCTAATTCATCTTGTTTTAAATAAAAAATTATATGTCAGGTAGTGAGTGTCTATAAATAGTTATCAAATTTTTGTATGAAATGAGATACTTCTAACATTACTAAGAGCATTAAATTATAATTGGGTATTTCCTTGATATTTTGGGTGTGATTTACTAATATTCCATACACATAGAGAGGGATATTATCTAAGAAGTAAAAAAATTAGTAGAGTCTTCATCATACTTTAAACCAAGGGTGATTAAAGAATCTATCAAAGAGGCTTTCATTTATTAATTAATAATAATATAATTAAAATTATTTTTAAATATTATATTACTATTACATAAAAAAATCAACCATGGCCTCATCTGCTTCCTCGTCATCTAGTTTCCAAACTATTTTGATTTAGTTTTCAATTTTTTTAAAAATAAATTACCTAAACACTCTAATTTTATCTAAATAAAAGTGAAAAATGATTCTTATTCACTCCCATTTTGAGAAAACCTAGTGTTAATACTCTTAATACATATACCATATGTATTAATTTATTTTTCGACACCCCATCAAAGGTCTAGTGTTAAAATTTGGCATTTTATCTAGTTAGCTGTACCAAAAATATAATAAAAAACTAACAATTAATTTTAATGACTCCGTCCTCTCATAATAAAAAACTTTATTTTCAACAAAAAATAGAACGAACCATTTTAACTAAGCTTAATAACCTAAGATTTCAAACTAAATTTGAATAAGGTTCCTTGATAAACTCAGGTGAGACTTATAGTGATCACATTGATCCTACCACAAGGAAATATAATCTGAATCAAACATTAGAGATATATATTCCCCATAGTTCATTCACCAATAAAATCAAATTTATATGACAGAAATATAATTTGATTTTGAACTCAAAAATAGCCTAATTAAATTACTTCCTAAATTTCATGGTTTAGTAAGTGAAGATCTTAATAATCATATCTTTTAATTCACCCTTGTTTTTTCTTCGTTAAATCCAAGAGGAGTTGATGAGGATAAATTCAAGGGGAGGTAATTCCATTTTTTACTCAAATGACCCATTAAGGAATGGTTTTATGGTCTAAAACTAGGAGATATCCATTATTGAGATTCCCTAAAAAGAAACTTCTTATAGATATTTTTTCCTACCATCATAAGTACATCCATAAGGAAAGAGTTTTATTCTATTAAACATTCTAATAAATATACACATTATGAGTATTAGGAACTGTTAAAAAATTTATGTTCCAATTACTCACATCATGAAATTTAGAGGCATCATTCATTTAATTTGATAAAAGATTGATCTATAATTATAGGAACTCACTATATGCCTCATATGGTGAATCTTTTATAGATAAATAATCATAAAAACAAAGGTATTTATTGAGAATATTTATCATAACTCACAATAGTTTGGCATCATAGGTATTTAACTAATAAATATCTATGAGGTAATAACATCTTACTCATATCCATTATTAGAATCTATAATTGAATAACTAACAGGATTTATGAGATATATTACTTTGAAACATATAAGTTAAATGAAATCACGTGACAAGGTATATGGTTTGTACTCATCACCAATCCATTTTACTGATCAATGTGTTATGCTAAGGGACCAAGAGAGTTATAAATTGGCATTTTATCCAAGTGTTTTTCAAAAAAAAAATAGAAACCCCCATGTCTAGTATAGATTTTTAAGTAAACATGAACACACCATGGTGCCCTATCAGAACTAGTACCCACAATATCCCCCATTCCAATAGTAAAACAAACTATACAAAATTCTACCACCCTTTCAGAAATCATTCAAACAGATCAACTCTCAACCTATTTACCAAAAAATACCTCCTTATAAAATAGACCCTATGAAAAACCATCATTGAGTGTAAAAACCCAATTACAACATCCAGTATCCAAGTTTTATATCCTTAAAAGTAAATTATATGATATAATAAACAAGTTTGATAGTCTTTTATATAATTTCAAAAACTTATTCAAGCATCCAACTAAAAATATTCCTACCCCAAATGTTAATGAAAGATTTATACCCACTAGAAGAATCATGAATATTCACCCCATAGACACACCTAATATCGAATAAATCAACCAAGTATTAAATATAAGGAGGTGAAAACCTGAACTTGAAAATAAAGGCCATCCTTAAAGATCATATTTTGGGAGAGAGTGGAAAAAACCAATTAGAACCAATTTCTAAAGAATCTGGGAGTTAGTTTATAGAACCCAAGAAAAAGAGAAGAATTTAGAGGATAAATCCTAACCAAAGATTAAGAACATACCTGATACCCATATATAAAATTGTGTAATGGAATAAAAGGGATATCCCACTTTTATTCCCATTAAGGTCAATTCAATCAAAAATCTTCCAACAAGAGAACTCTATAGAGAAATTGTGGAAACATTATAGAAAATGGAAACTAATATTTCTCTATTGGAAGATATCAAGAAAATTAAAATGTATGTCAAGTTCCTTGTGTAATTTTATACCCATAAAAGGATAATTCAAATAAATAAGAAAATGTATTTTTGAAGAAGTTTCTTAGCCCTTATAAAACCACAATTTCAAAAAACAATCTCCGGATCTAGGGACATTATCTATCCCTTTATCTATTGGATGTATAAATTTTTTAGATGATTTATTTCATTTAGGTTCTTTCATAAATGTTTACAATCACTCTCTTTGTAAATATTTCCATATAGAATAACTGAATCCCACAATAGTGGTTGCGTAGCTTAAAAATAGATCTATTGTTTTCCAATATAGAGTAATTGAAGAATCCCTTATTATAGTGATAGATCTAATTTTCATAGTTTTCTTCTATGTGTTAAATACGGAGTATTATAGGACTTCATCATAGTAACTCATCATTTTTTGGAGAACATTCTCAATGATATCCAATAAAATCATTAATTTCCATAAATGAAAACACACCATGGAGTTTGGAGACAACACATTTCATTTTAATATCTTTGACTCCAAGAGGCACCCTTCATATGATTATTCCCTCATTAAAATTTCTCACTTTGAAGATACTAAATCCATTGAAGACTTAGGTATGTTACACAAAATTTTAGAATCAGGGTAAACACTAAATGATTGAAAATTCCATAGAGAATGATGCAATCTCGAATTATGAAGAATCTATTTCCAATTTGAAGGAAGGGATAACCCCTAAATAACTTGATATAATTTGTTTTTTTATTTAATTACGTGTTATATTATATGTAATTTTTTTATATAAAATACAAATAGTTGATCTGAGAGAACCAAATTTGACTTTATTTTTAGAAAAAACACCAAAATTTGATATTAAAACCACTACCCACTAAATTGAAATTTGTATACCTCATTGATGTGGAGAAGATAATGGTCAAAATTTCCAATAAATCGATCCTAGATCAATAAATAAAATTGATTGAACTTCTTATAAATAATGTGAAATTAATAGGTTAGATTTTATGTGGTATTAATGGAATTAATCCTAAAATTTTATCACATAGAATTTTAATTGAGGGAGTATTTAGGCCTATTAGGCAGCATAAATAAGGATAAATCCTATTATAATGGAGGTATTGAAACAGAGAAAGAAAATTTATTAGCTATAGACATCATTTTCCAAATCTCTAACTCATAAAGGTTTAGCCCAATCCATTCAGATCCTAAGAAAATAGGATTAGCCATTATGAAAAATGAACAAAATGAGTTGATCCATATGAGAATTTAGAATAGATGATTAGTTTTCATTGATTATATGAATATAAAATAGTTTACTAGGAATGATCCTTCTTCCATTCTATTTATTAACCGGACATTAGAAGTTTTGGTAGGGAAAACATATCATTTCTTCTTAGATGATTTTTTAGTATATTATGATTTTCCTATTGCCTAAAAGGACCAAGATAATACCACCTATACATGTCCCTTTTTCTCATTTTCTAATAGTAGAATGACACTAGTGCTATGAAATTCTTTATGTACAATATAAAGTTGTACGGTGAGTATATTTTCAAACAAAATTGTACAATTCATTATGGTATTTTTGGATGATTTATCTATTTTTTAATTCTTTTGAACTTTGTTTGAACATTTTAGAAAATAATTTTAAAAATTATAAAAATACATTTTAAATTTTTTAAAATTTTCATTTCATGGTGTAATGTTGAATAATCCCTAATCACATCATTTTACAAAAAAAATCATTTAATGGATAAATAGAAAATTTAAGGGTTTCATTCTTTACCTTTCCAAACTTGTATAAAAAATGTTAGGTCATTCCTTAGATAAGCATGATTTTATAAGAGGTTTATCTAGGGTTTTAGAAATATTTATCTTGTAATATCTATATTAATTTTCAAGGATGTTGTCTTTGAGTTTATTATTGAGTGTGGGGAATCTTTAGATATGTTAAAGAGATATTAATCACCCTAATAGTGATTCTACCACTTAATTAAGAAAACCATTTTTTTACTTTATAATTCTTCTAAACAATCATCAGAGAATCTATTTCATAGATAATTAAAGGAAGAAATGAATTCATTATCTATGGATAGAGAACCTTAGATACTACTAAACTTAACTACACATCCACTAAATTTTTTTTCCTTGCTGTTTTTTATATATATTCAAATCTTATTTTCATAGATCTAAAGTCACTATATTATATTATCAGGAAGACCATAGATACTCAATGAAGAAGTAAGATGAAAAATTCATGTTGATTAGATGGATGTTACTACTATAAGTGTTCATCCAAAAGGTATAATCCATAAAAGGAGTTATGAACTATGTGGTTGATCGCCTGAGTAGACTACCCAACACTACTAAATCAAAAATTTCATAGAAAGACCCATTGATTGATAACCTTTTATTAGTGTAATAGTATTTAATTAAAGGATATGTGGTCTGGCATACTGACATGTTAATTTTTTTTGGTAAATTATTAGGTAAAATATCATCGGAATCCCTAAAAAATTCTAACACTTAAGTTTGATTCAAAATTTTAAATTTTGAGGTATTCGTGTCCTTATAAAATTTATAATAACTAATTAGTAAGAATATTCTTGAAAAAAAGATTAATAAAAAAATTTCAGTTATATCATACACTAGCTTGTGGAGAACACTTTATACCTCAGGGGAAAAAATAAAATTTATATAATAAGGAATTCACTTTCCAACCTTATTAAAATATGATCATGAATTTTAAAATAAATGTGAAAATTTTCAATTTGATTGAAATATTTCAAATAGATAAGAGATACACTAAAAAATAATCAGTTTTTATAAAACTTTTAATTCTTGGGAATATATTTAATGGGACTATTTCCCATGTTTTTTTGAAATTGTGATATCTTTGTTATAGTTGATTATGTTTCAAAATGGGTAAAATAAAATTCCACTAAAACAAATGATGCTAAACTTGTCTGTAATTGTGTTGGAACTAACATTTTTTTGGATTTGGAATTCCCAAATCCATTATCAATGATCAAGGAACCCACTTTTATAATAATATCATAGAATACTTGATTAAAAAGTATGAAGTGTATTAAAAAACCTAAAAATTATATCACCCACTAAAATATGGGAAAAATTAAGTTTCCAATAGAGAAATCAATACATTTTAGAGAATACTATCAATCCAAATAGAAAATACTTGGGGAAAAGGGTGGAAGATACTTTATGAACTTATAGGAAAACTTATAAACCCCACATTATAATGGTCTCTTAAATTATAATTTATGTAATAAGTTTCCATCTATCTATTTTGTTGGAACACAATGAAAATTTGGATTTTAAAGCGATAAATCTAGGCCTAGATAGAGTTTCAAAATAAAGGAATTCATAGATCCAAGTACTAAAAGAAATTAGACGGGAATATTTTGAAAATTATAAGATTTAAAAAGGTTTATAGTGGGTCATGATAAGTTTAATAACCCAAAATAATTTCACAAAATATATTAGGTGTTCTTATATAATTCAGAGCTAAATATTATTCATAATAAAATTAATTCTAAAATGGTAATATCCATTCCTAGTTAGTCATGTGTATCCATTTGGTACTTCATATATTTTGAAAGAAGGATACTTGAACCCATTCACTATTAATGGGCACAAGATGAAGAGGTTCTATGGAAACATTCCCCAATAGCCATTGGAGGAGATCAAACTCCTCCAACCATTTTATCAATGAGAACTGTCAGATTATAAATCTCCTTATCTTTAATTATTTCTATGATTCCAATGGAAATATTATAATAATGTAATTTAATTTTAGTACTTTAGGTGAACCCCTTAAATTAAGTGTAGGCAAGGGAACTATTGTAGATTAATACTTTTCAAAAATTCTGATTTTCAAATTTTAATTCTGTCTTCAAACGTTTTTGTGGTTTATTTTCAATTTTTACATTTTTTTTAAACCCATTCAGATTAGATTGAATATTATTGAAACTTTGGATTATATTCTAATAGTGAGTAAAATTATTTAACTCATTTACTCACCTCATATGAAATCTAAAATAAAAATGTTTTTAAATTCTATGTGAGGTAAATTCATGAGAGTGAGATTGATTTTTTAATCTCATGCCATGATATATTCTTCTTCATTTTTAATAATTTTCCTGGGAACCTTTTGAACTTATTTTTTCAACTTCTTCAGAATTAACTATTTTTTAAAATAATCAAAAAATGTTTAAATAACTAGAAATTATTTAGTAATCTATAAAAAAACTTTGGATCATTCAAGGAATTTTTGTTATAAATAATTCTAGAACCTCTTTGAATTAAATCTATTTTTATAATAAAATATATTTTTACAATAAAATATATTTTTGAAGACTATATTTACATATTACCCCTTTATACATTTTCATCCTTAGATAACCTTGATAATAATAGACAATTAAATCCAAATATCTCTATCATCCTTTATCTATAATTTAATTCATGATCTTGTAAAAATTGAAGTGTGGTGGAAGGAAGAAATTGAGATTGAGGAAACTGTTTACCAAAATCATGTTGTGATGAAAGAAGTAGGTGTTGAAACTAGTATACTGAAGATGTTTTAATAAAATAATAATTGTATGGATGAAAAAAATTCATATATTTCATCAAAATTTGGGCCAATATTTATTCCATTTTTTTATGTGAAAAGTGTCACTCTTTCCCAACAAAAATTATATTCTATACAGAATTTCAAATCCAAATTCCTGATGAAATAATTATAAAAAGGGGGGAAGATGGAAGAGATATATATTTTATTTTAATTTTCTATAAATTATACTAACAAATAAGTTTTATAAAAGTGTGTAGAATAACTAAATATATTTAGAAATTGATATATGATGTCAAATTAATGTCCAGGAGGATATTTTAAGAAGAATTAAAACATTTAAAGAAGTGGAACCCAAGAATATGTTAAATTTAAGGGAAAAACTTCTTGATTTGGGCCTAGGTAGAACTTTTAACCATGATAATAAACTTTTTATTCCCCCTATGCCTTCAAGAATATTAAAAAACAAATAAAATAAAAATAAAATGGAAAATGATGAAGAAAAAAATAATAATATATAAATTACTACTATTGAAATGAATGAAAATGTAATATTTCATAATGAATCACGAAAGTAGTGGTTATAAATTAGTTTATAATGGAATAGGTATAATTAATTCTTGAATTAAACTAAAAATAATTCATTATGATTTATCTTAGATCCAAGACTCCTAGTTTTTCTTATAATTTTCTCAGTAGATTTTACTGACATTTAAGCCTCGTAATAGTCCTAAAAATACATCATGATTGTGAAACTACTTGAATATTTTCGTGAATATGAATAACGTAATCAATACTATGGTTAAACATTTATGAATGAGTAATGATATAAACTTTTCTTAAGAATCTATTCTTGGGTGAAGAGTTAAATAATTTTATGAAGGTAGGTAAAAGTTTTAATGAGAGGATAAAATAAGTAGAAATTGATTGAATTTACTTAATGAAGAAAATGTAATCAAGATCATTTATGAGGAATGATAATGTGAGTATAATGGTGTTGAATGAGGTAACTCACATTGTAAATGTATTATAATTTTCATTGGGTAATTTTTTAGAAGTTCATTTATTCGAGAGTTTAATGATTAAGAATGGGGAGATTAACATACTAAAGTTTTTATAAATTTTTTCTTGTGTTTAAATCATTTTAATCCCACAATTTTGGAGTAATTTCTATGCAAACATCACTTTTTTTATTTTTTAAATAATTTTTAGATTAATTTTTAAATTGATTAAATATTTAATTTTAGTGTCTTTATGCACTTTGAAATTCTTTAGGATTTCCATACCATGATTTTAGAATTACATTTCTAATGGGTTTTTCATTTGATATTTATTTTTTAAATTATTTTTGGAATGATTAAGAAAATATAACATTGATTTTAATATTTTTCATGTTTTTAGGCCTAAAAATTGATATAGGGGTTAAGAATATTTCCTTGTCCAAACTGATTGTTAGCTTTTGGTCTAAATAATAAGACTTTGGTCCAGATGAAATGACATTTATATCATCATATTTATTTATCATCAGACTTAAGTGGTAAATCATAATCTATTGTCCCTAAATGAATACCTTTGTTGGTGATCATATAACTTCCCATAATAATACATTAAGGGATAGTATACCTTTTGTCTTAATTATAAGTCTTCACTCGGTATCATAAGACATTTAAAAAATATAAGATATCATTCTAAAGGTCATAAATTTAGAAAATGTAAAAGAATTATTATTCCTTATTAAATATTTCAACGTCATTATTCCTTCAACCAATCAGAGGTTTCCATATATATTGTTATATGAATAATATTTTGATCACTATTAAAGAAGGAATATCTAAATTTTTATGAGATCCCAATCCTGAGGTTGATTTTAAAGCCAAAAGTTTGAAGGAATAATATGATGAAAAGGGGGAATATATTCAATATTTTAAGGTGTTTTAATCTCATACATTTGACCAAAATGAAATAGAAGGAAGTAAAGACTTGTCAAAAAGAAACTAGTGGCCAAGAGTTTAGTACACTTTGCAATAGAGGCTGAAGAATCTATCACTATTATTTTATATTTATTTTTATATTTAGTTTTGTTTTATAATTGCTTAAATTTTTCTATTTTTTAACATATACACTTTAAATAGAGGGTTAATATTATGAGTGATTGGGGAAAGGAAGGTAATACTTTTTTAATTCTTGAGTCCTATTTTTTATTGAATAAAACTATTCTCTATTGACTAAAATCAATTTCTAGTGAGTTTTCTATACTTTTAATGAAATTTTATTTTAGGTCTTAAATGTTTTTATGGCGACTATTTATTTACAAAATCAATATTCTCCCACCACCTGATACGTCTTATCTTGAATGAATAGTATGTATCATGTTATGAGTGACTAGAAATAGATGGAACATGTTTGGAGGAAATTAGTTACTTCTAACTAGAAAAGGATAATCATTTCCTAATTGAGTGTTTCCTCAAAAGGTTGGGAGTCATTTAATGACTTTCCATACATATGGGAAGTTTTTCTATCAGAGAAGTAAAATTTTGAGGAAAATATTCATCAAACCTTCCAACAAAGGATGATTGATGAATATATCGAGGTGTATTTAATTTATCAATTAATAATAAGAGAAGTAAAATCAATTTTAAAGTCTAGGAGAGAATTAATTAAGGAAATCCAACCTTGACCTAATCACCTTCCTAATCATCTTGTTTCCATGAAATTTTTCTTTAGATTTCACTTTTTTCAAAAATCACATACAAAAATACCCCTTGTTCTCTAACAAAAAGTGAAAATGATTTTTGTACACTCAAATATGAAGAGGACCTATGGTTTTCACTAGTACTATATTTATCTTAGGTAATAATTCATTTTTTTCACACCCTAATAAAGGTCGAGTGTCACTGGTTCCCTAGGGAGTATAACTCCCTAATCCCAATTACTGAACAAATAGTGGAAATATTTGTAGAAAAGAAAAGAAATTTTATTTTTTATTGTTTTTCATGTTATATCCAAGTACCCATGACTTTATGAGACTAGAAGAAGACCAATTTTACATGTACCTTTGGTAAATTTTCTTATAATAGTATGTTATTTAGCCATTAAAATTCCCCAGGTATATTTCAAAGGAGCATGATAAGTATACTTTCAATCCACAAAATAAATACATCCTAGAGGTATTTTTATATGATTTAACTATAATTTTTAATTCATTTGATATGTGTATGAATAATGTTGGAAAATATTAAAAACTTTCGTTAAAAATAACTTGGCATTTAATATCTAAAAGATTCATTTCATGGATAAAAAATGAATATACCTCGAAATTTTTATTTAAAAAGTTATTTTGATTGATAAATACAAAATTTAAGTGATAAATTATTTAAATTAAACCACTTCTGTAAAACATGTTATACTTTTCTTGGATATATAGGATTTTTTATGAATTTTGACAAGGATTTCTATGAAACTAATATTACCCACTTTATATTAATTTTTATGGATTATGACATAGATTTTAATGATGATTGAAAGGAAGATTTTATTAAATTAAAGAGTATATTAATCAATCCACCAGTGATATGTCCACTCAACTAGGAACAACCATTTGAGCTAATTTTTTATTCATTTAAACAATTTGTGGTAGTAGTTATTTCTTAGAGAATTTAAGGAATAAATCAAGTCAATTCTTATACACTGATAACCTTGGATGATTCTAAACTCAACTTTACATACAATAAAAAAAGTTCTTTATAGTGGTTTTTACCTTAGATAAATCCATATCATATTTTCTTGGAACTAAAACCCTAGTATTTTCTGATCATACAGCACTTAAATACATAAAGAGTAAATATAAATTCAATTTGAGGCTGGTTATATTGATACTTACATTATAAGAGTTCATAAAACAGACTAATGAAATTAAAGGAGATATAAACCAAGTGTTTGAACAGCTAAAAAAGATTCCCAATACCATTGAATCATAAATTTTAGCTACAAACCCACTGAATGATCACATCCTATAGGATCAGTTTTATTTAATTGAAGGATACATACTCTGGGATGATTATATGGTTTACTATTTTTTAACTTCCTAATTGCTATATTATTTAAGCCTCAAAAAAATTATTAGGATTATATTGGATTCTAAATTTTATATTTGGGAGGATCCATATATTTGGAAAATATTGAATGATAAAGTGATAACAATATATTTAACTGAAATTGAAATGAATTTTGTATGGGAATTTTATCACGGAATATCTAATGGGGGAAACTATAGATCTCAAAGGAAAACAAAAAAAATTGTTTAGATTAGGAATTTATTAGCAAACCATTTTTAAAGATTCATAAGAACTTTTTTTTAAATTTGAAAATAATTAATTTTCTCCAAATATTTAAAATAGATAATATATTCCACAAAAACCAATGAGTTTTTATGAAATATTTGAAGTTTGTGGACTAGATTGTTTGGTACCTTTACCCATTTATTTTAGTAACTCTTATATTTTTCATTTTTTATATTATGCCTCAAAAATGGGTGGAAGATAAGGCCACTAAAACAGATGATTCCAATGTAATGTGTGCTTTAATTTGATTTAACATCTTTTGTAGATTTAGACTTCCTAAATTCATCATCAGTGATAATGAGACACACTTGTGAAAATAAATCATAATATTTGTCACGACCCGACCCAACGGGGCTCGAGCCGCGACTCCCCAAGCCCGCCTCCAATAGGCCAGGGGCTGGCGACCAACGCCGAGTAGGCTATCACACACATGGGAGGCATTAGCCTAAGGTACCTATACACACGCACCCACAAACACCTCCATGCAACAGTGCAGAGATATAGAAACTGAAAAGTAAATGCATGCATACACTATCCCAAACCAGAGTACAGCAGATGTACAGAATGGAAAAACAGGGCCCACCAAAAGAAAACTACAAGCGTGTCCAACCTGCTCTAACGAGGGGAACGCTGCCACAAACACCCGCCGGAAAGCTCCCTCGGCACAGCTCCAGAAAACACCCCGGTCAACATGCTCACTAAGCTCCACCTGCTTCGGGTCCTCCTGGGACTCCGTCAAAAGGTCTGTGGTCTGCACAAGACACAACATGTGTGGGAAAAGCCCGTGCAGGGGTGAGTATAAACATACTCAGTAGGCACCCCAAAAACCCAAAACCCAAGGGAGCAACTGAAAGACAATAGTCCGCTCAACCCAGCCAGAGGGAACCCAGACGAGAGAGAAACTCCATCTCGTGACCATCCTCGTATAAACACAACAAGTCAGCTCAGCTCAACTCAGGTGTATGCCCATACATACACCTTGAACAATACAGATATACACAGCTCACACCACAAGGCCACAAGAGGTACCAACCTCATCACCAGCAACTGTCCACAACCAGGAGAGTACACCACACGAACACTGTGATACCAGATGACACTCATCCGAGAGATACACTCCATCGGTTTTCTCACAAACCTCTCAGATGCTCACCCGAGAGATCACACTCGTCGGATAACATCACTGAGGAAATATCGTTGAAACAACATAACCACCAAACTCCTCGGATAGGGGATCACCGCTAGGGTCTGCTAGGGGATACCAAGACCCACTCCGGTATACGTAGCTCACAGATAGGGGATCACTCCCAGGGTCCGCTGGGGGATACCATGACCCGATCTGGCATACGTAGTTCACGCAGATAGGGGATCACACCCAAGATCCGCTGGGGGATACCAAAACCCAATCTGGCACTCGACAGAAGCTCCACACTCAGATAGAGGATCATCTTCCATATAAAGATGGTCACGACGATACCGGAACCCTATCTGATATAACACGCGATGTAGGGGATCGAACCGACGATGCTGAAACCCTACCGAAACCATGCTCTAAGTAGGGGATCGCATAACCAACGATACTGCAACCCTACTGACACCAAGCGTTGAGTAGGGGATCGTATAACCCACAATACCGCAACCCTACTATAAACCACATGCTGATTAGGTGATCGTATACCCGACGATGCCACAACCCTACTGAACATGGCCCACCGCGTAGGGGATCATATTTCTGATGATGCCACAAACCCTACGGGGTTAACCTGCTAGATAGGGGATCGCCGCCCGTAAATAAGCGGTCACAGCGATACCAAGAACCCGATCTAGGTAAAGATGCTAGAGGATCCACTCCGGGCCCACTGGAGGGATACCACAACTCTAACAGTTTAAACATCCCATCGAGGGGATCACAAAACCATACGAAGGTTGTGATACCACACGAACCCTCATAGGAACGAACCAAGGGAGAACCCTCAACCACTGCTGGTCCAAGCGTCGCTAACCCGAGCGAACCATCACAACGCCACGCTGCGCACCTCCTAAGCCAAAACTGAGGCCGCCATCGCATTCGACGTGGAAAAACACGCAGGATAGGCTGTTTACTCGCCCGAAATGGAGCACCGGTGAAAAAGGCATTATTCACCATAGCTAGCTCGCGCGGGGCCCACACAGGGATCTCAAAACCCATCGAGCTGATCACACCACGACGATCACCTCGGAAAAACAAGCGGAATTGACTACTCGCTCGTCCAAAACGGACACCCGGTGAAAAAGGTACTATTCACCGAAGGCCAGCTCGGGTGGGGCCCACGCGTGGATTCCGAAACTCATCAAACGGAATGCACCATTGCGATCCTCTCGGAAAAACACACTGGATCGACTATACATCCGCCAAAATCGGACTCATGGTGCAAAAGCTGCGTTTCTCCGTAAACGCCAAAACCTGGCCTCGTGGGGCCCGCACCCCGTTCTCAGTCCCAACACCCAGAAACCATCTCAAAACGTCCGTCGTACCATCAGGGTCTCAACGCCACTGACGACACATCAATCGGACGCTCCGGGTAGAAGTTACAACGGCCCGAAGTCGTAAAATAATAAAATAATATTATTTTATACGACGTTTCTAAATCCCAGGCCACGATCCCGAACCCTTAAACCCTCAAAGTGAGTTCAAAAGGTTCGTCTCGACTCAAGGAGTGCATCGCCGCAAACGGCTCTCAAATCGGAATTACGGTTTGCGAGTTACGAGGGTTTAAAGAACCCCCGGAAAATCCTGGCCGGACCACCGCCAACCTCGCCAGAAACCACCGTGTCGCCGCCGGATTCCGCTGTGCCGCCGCCGCCGCCACCGAAAACCGCCACCGCGCCGCCGCCGGATTCCGCCATGGCCGCCGCCCGCCATCGCCGGAAACCCGAGTTTTCACCGGAAAACTTCCGGGAGCCCCCGAGAGCACCCCGGTGCTCCAAATTCAGATCTGAAACATGTTTCGGAAATCTCAGGACCCAAACTATACAAATCTTATGAAAATTTGAAGAAAAACAACACAAAACGGGATCCGGGATTTTCAAAACTTAAAACGCCTACCTCGCGGGCGAAACGCCGACGATCCGCGCTCCAAAGCTTCTGTTGCACGATCCTGGAATGTCCGCCGGCGAAATCCGAGCTCAACGACACCTTGATTGCGTGATTCGGCCGCCGATTCGCCGTCGGAAGGGGAGGAGAAAGAGGAGGAGGAACTCCTCCTCTGCGCTTCACACGTCCAACAAAGGGGGGGAGATATTTGTTTCCAACGAATATCTGCTTAACTCCCCGGCCCGACACGCCCCCGACCCCGCACCAGATGCGAACCAGGATAAGGTCACCCCTAGGGTAAACGCGCCGTTCTGAACGCAACGGCGGACTCAGATTTTCAATCCGAGACTCCGTTCAGAAGTTATTTGAGCCGATGCTCGCACACTAACTTCTCCACTTATTTACGGAAACGCCCCTGGTGGCGTTTCTCACCGCAGGCCCGCGCCCGCAAAGTTTACACCCCGCCTAGGGTAAACGGCACGTTACGGACGCAACCGTGCCCTCAGATTCCCGTTCTGAGCTACCTTTTAGGAGATATCACACCCCCACCATGTGCATAGTATAAAAATACTTAATATTTTTATAAAATTAATTCCGGGCACACCGGGCCTCGAAATCGCACGCCGTCTTCGCGCCTAGCTCTGGAATTATTCCTAGAAATATTCCAAAGTCTGACAGGACTAAAAACCCGAGTCACTACATCCTCCCCCCCTTAGAACTTTTTGTCCCCAAAAAGCTCTAAGCACATAGAAAGCGACTGGACTCTCAACTGGGTCTCACACACCAGCGAGCTCACCAACAAACACCCACAGAGGGTCTTGTCAACGCCCTGAACAAAACTCGAGCAAGCAACAAAAGGAAAGAGTACCGATGAACAGTGTCTATCAAACTACTGTAGTAAGTAGAAAGACACAAGGCGTACCTCTATCCATCCGCGGTGCCTCTGGGTCGACAGCCTTTAGGGCATGCAGCTGTCCTCGCCCTCGGCCACCAACTCCCTGAGCTTGGCGTGGACCACCTGGGGGTAGGGGTGGTGGCAAGTGGTACTGCCTACCACCGCCTCCTACTGCACCAGCTCTGCCGCCACATCCGCCGCCCTCCGGACCTCCTTGCTCGAGACGCTGCCTCTGCCAAGGCGGTCCATCGACCGGCTCCCTCTCAGCAGCACGTCGGGTCGGACAATCTCTAGCAAGATGCCCCTGACCATCGCAAGCGTAACACCGCCTCTCCTGCGGCTGACCAAAACTGGCTTGCGAGCCATGTGAGCCCTGAGGCTCGGATCCTCCATCCTGGGGCCGCCTCCTGAAACGTCGGCCACATCCAGACCCCAGAGTCTGTCGTCGGCTACCAGATGTCGATCCGACCGACGAAGTCTTAGCTCTCGAGTGCCCAGCACTAACAGGGGGAATCTGATCAGCCAGAAAACTCTCCACCACCAACGCTCGCTCCAGCACTCCAGCATAGGTGGGCAGGCACAAGGAAACCACACCTACTCAGATGTCCCTGCGTAAGCCCTGCTCGAAGGTCCAAGCCCTAAAGAACGGGTCTCGAACCATATCCAGGGAGTCGAGTACTCCGACACGGTCATTCTCTCCTGTCGAAGCTGTAGAAGCTCCTGGATCTGCACTGACCTCAGCGTCACCGGATAGAACTCCTCCCTGAAGATTCGCTTAAACTCTGCCCACGTGAGCGTCTCCTCGTCATGGGACTGCGTCACCAAACTCCACCATCGCCCGACAGAACTATGCAGAAGGCTCGCCGCTAGGTCCACCATCTGATCTGGAGGTGTCCTCACTAGGCGGAAAACCCGGATGACTGCCTCAAGCCAGTCATCAACTGCCTGGGGGTCTGGATCACCCCGGAACCTCAGAGGTCGTTGCCTCTGGAACTCGTGCAGCGCACTCAGCCTGCGCGCAACCTCGTCCTGCACCGCCGGCACAACCAGCTGCTCGACAGGTGGTGGCTCAACTGGAAGACCACCTGAAGGTGCAACCTCAGAACCTGCGCCCTGCTCCACAGCCACTACATGGGGCGGGTCATCAGCACAATCCTGCTGCGGAACCCTCGCTGGCTGTCGTCGTGGAGGCATCCTGAAATACATTCAAGACACACCACAGTCAAAGAGTATATCTGGAGAGCTGACTCAAGAAGGACAAGGAAAAACCAAAAACCCAGTCCTATATGATGTATGTACCATTATGTCCCCGCGACCAGTGTATGACTGTCCCGAGTCGAAAGGCAGGTTCTCAGAGTCCTGGTGTATGGATATGTCGGCCGCCGCACCAACACTGGAGTCCCTGGACTGAAAGCTGAACTCGAAACATCCTAACACTACCGCTATACAACCCAAACCAAGCTCACAGCTAGACCAGCTACGCTCTGAGATCCCAATGGTGGAACCTCCTTTGATACCACTCTGTCACGACCCGACCCAATTGGGGCTCGAGCCGCGACTCCCCAAGCCCACCTCCAATAGGCCAGGGGCTGGCGACCAGTGCCGAGTAGGCTATCACAAACATGGGAGGCATTAGCCTAAGGTACATATACACACTCACCCACAAACACCTCCATGAAACAGTGCAGAGATATAGAAACTGAAAAGTAAATGCATGCATACACTATCCCAAACCAAAGTACAACAGAAGTACATAAGGGCAAAACAGGGCCCACCAAAAGAAAACTACAAGCGTGTCCAACCTGCTCTGACGAGGGGAACGCTGCCACAAACACCCGCCAGAAAGCTCCCTCGGCACAGCTCCGGTAAACACCCCGGTCAACACACTCACTAAGCTCTGCCTGCTTCGGGTCCTCCTGGGACTCCGTCAAAAGGTATGTGGTCTGCACAAGACACAACATGTGCAGGCAAAGCCCATGCAGGGGTGAGTATAAACATACTCAGTAGGCACCCCGAAAACCCAAAACCCAAGGGAGCAACTAAAAGGCAACAATCCGCTCAACCCAGCCAGAGGGAACCCAGACGAGAGAGAAACTCCATCTCGTGACCATCCTCAGCTAAACACAACAAGTCAGCTCAGCTCAGCTCAGGTGTATTCCCATACATACACCTTGAACAATCCAGATATACACCGCTCACACCACAAGGCCACAAGAGGTACTGACCTCATCACCAGCAACTGTCCACAACCAGGAGAGTACACCACACGAACACTATCATACCAGATGGCACTCATCCGAGAGATACACTCCATCGGTTTTCTCACAAACCTCTCAGACGCTCACCCGAGAGATCACGCTCGTCGGATAACATCACTGAGGAAATATCGTTGAAACAACATAACCACCAAACTCCTCGGATAGGGGATCACCGCTAGGGTCCGCTAGGGGATACCAAGACCCACTCCGATATACATAGCTCATAGATAGGGGATCACTCCCAGGGTCCGCTGGGGGATACCATGACCCGATCTGGCATACGTAGTTCACGCAGATAGGGGATCACACCCAGGATCCGCTGGGGGATACCACAACCCGATCTGGCGCTCGACAGAAGCTCAACACTCAGATAGAGGATCATCGTCCATATAAAGATGGTCACGACGATACCGGAACCCTATCTGGTATAACACGCGATGTAGGGGATCGAACCGACGATGCTGCAACCCTACCGAAACCACGCGCTGAGTAGGGGATCGCATAACCAACGATATCGCAACCCTACCGACACCAAGCGCTGAGTAGGGGATCGTATAACCCACGATACCGCAACCCTACTATAAACCACATGCTGAGTAGGGATCGTATACCCGACGATGCCACAACCCTACTGAGCACAGCCCATCGCGTAGGGGATCATATTTCCGATGATGCCACAAACCCTACGGGGTTAACCTGCTAGATAGGGGATCGCCACCCGTAAATAAGCGGTCACAGCGATTCCAAGAACCTGATCTAGGTAAAGATGCTAGAGGATCCACTCCGGGCCCACCGGAGGGATACCACAACTCTAATAGTTTAAACATCCCATCGAGGGGATCACAAACCCATACGAAGGTTGTGATACCACACGAACCCTCGTAGGAACGACCCAAGGGAGAACCCTCAACCACTGCTGGTCTAAACGTCGCTAACCCGAGCAACCCGTCACAACGCCACACTGCGCACATCCTAAGCCAAAACTGAGGCCACCATCGCGTTCCACGTGGAAAAACACGCAGGATAGGTTGTTTACTCGCCCGAAACGAAGCACCGGTGAAAAAGGCATTATTCACCGTAGCTAGCTCGCGCGGGGCCCACACAGGGATCCCGAAACCCATCGAGCGGATCAGACCACGACGATCACCTCGGAAAAACAAGCGGAATTGACTACTCGCTCGTCCAAAATGGACACCCTGTGAAAAAGGTACTATTCACCGAAGGCCAGCTCGGGTGGGGCCCACGCCTGGATTCCGAAACTCATCGAACGGAATGCACCATTGCGATCCTCTCTGAAAAACACACAGCATCGACTATACATCCGCCAAAATCGGACTCATGGTGCAAAAGCTGTGTTTCTCGGCAAACGCCAAAACCCAGCCTCGTGGGGCCCGCACCCTGTTCTCAGTCCCAACACCCGGAAACCGTCTCAAAACGTCCGTCTTACCATCAAGGTCTCAACGCCACTGACGGTACGTCAATCGGACGCTCCGGGTAGAAGTTACAACGGCCCAAAGTCGTAAAATAATAAAATAATATTATTTTATACGACGTTTCTAAATCTCGGGCCACGATCCTGAACCCCTAAACCCTCAAAGTGAGTTCAAAATGTTCTTCTCGACTCAAGGAGTGCATCGCCGCAAACAGCTCGCAAATCGGAATTACGGGTTGCGAGTTACGGGGGTTTAAAGAACCCCCGGAAAATCCTGGCCGGACCACCGCCAGCCTCGCCGGAAACCACCGCGCAGCCGCCGGATTCCGCCGTGCCACCGCCGCCGCCACCGGAAACCACCGCCGCGCCGCCGCCGGATTCCGACATGGCCGCCGCCCGCCGTCGCCGGAAAACCGGGTTTTCGCCGGAAAACTTCCGGGAGCCCCCGGGAGCACCCCGGTGCTCCAAATTCAGATCCGAAACATGTTTCAGAAAGCTCGGGACCCAAAATATACAAATCTTATGAAAATTTGAAGAAAAACAACACAAAACGGGATCCGGGATTTTCAAAACTTAAAACGCCTACCTCGTGGGCGAAGCGCCGACGATCCGCGCTCCAAAGTTTCCGTTGCACGATCCTGGAACACCCGCCGTCGAAATCCGAGCTCTACGGCACCTTGATCGCGCGATTCGGCCGCCGATTCGCCGTCGGAAGGGGAGGAGAAGGAGGAGGAACTCCTCCTCTGCGCTTCACACGTCCAACAAAGGTGGGGGGAGATATTTGTTTCCAACAAATATCTGCTTAACTCCCCGGCCCGACATGCCCCCGACCCCGCACCAGATGCGAACCAGGATAAGGTCACCCCTAGGGTAAACGCGCCATTCTGAACGCAACGTCGGACTCAGATTTTCCATCCGAGACTCCGTTCAGAAGTTATTCGAGCCGACGCTCTCACACTAACTTCGCCACTTATTTACGGAAACACCCCTGGTGGCGTTTCACACCGCAGGCCCGCGCCCACAAAGTTTACACCCCGCCTAGGGTAAACGGCATGTTCCGGACGCAACTGTGCCCTCAGATTTCCGTTCTGAGCTACCTTTTAAGAGATATCACACCCCCGCCATGTGCATAGTATAAAAATACTTAATATTTTTATAAAATTAATTTCGGGCACACCGGGCCTCGGAATCGCACGCCGTCTTCGCGCCTAGCTCTGAAATTATTCTTAGAAATATTCCAATGTCTGACAGGACCAAAAACCCGAGTCGCTACAATATCATTAATGAGGATATATAGAGTAATTAACAAGACGGACATAACTTACCATTCAAAGAAAAATTGACAAGATAATGTGACTATTAGGGAGATAAAATAAATTCTAGGGAAGATTATAAAACCAAAAAAATATTAGGGCCAAAAGTAGGAAGAAACCTTCTGGGGTTATAGGATAGCCTACAAAACACCAATTAGAATGAGCCCTTACAAGATAATTTGTGGAAAATTTTATCATCTAACTATGTAGTTGGAACATAAATAATATTGTTCTATGAGTTAGATAAATATAGAATTATATAGAGCTGAAAAAGAAATGAAATTATGTTTATAGGAATTGGTTGAAATAAGAAGAAAGGAATTTAAAAACAAAAATATTTTTAAATAAAGGAAAAAAATTATTGTGTAAATTTTATTGAGTAAAAAGACTTCCAACAGTGAGATCAAGTACTGAAATACAAATCAAGGATGAAACTAATACCAGGTATGCCTCATTATAGATGGGAAGTTATGTTTTTGGTTACACGTATATATTATTTTGGTGTTGTGTAAGTTGTGAAATAAGGAAAGAATAACCCATTCACTTTTAATGTGAACAAGATAAATATGTTCAATGGAAATTTACCCTAATAACTAGTTGGGGAGGTCACACTCCTCAAACAACTTTGTCATTGAAGACTCCTAAGGTTATACCTATTCTTAAAAATTGTTTGATTATTATGATTTCATTTAAATTAAATTCACATAATAAATCTTCTATAAATTATTTAGGCAATGTATCATTTAATTTTGGGTGACAGAACATTTATAATTTCATGTTTTAAATTTTTGTTAATTGTTTTCAAATTTTTCAAATATTTTGTTTGTTTATTTTCATTTTTAGTGTGTTTTTAAACATGTTGAGATTAAATTGAATTCAATTAAAACATTTGAATATATTAAAATGTTGAATAACTAATTTGGACCATATATTCACCTTATATAAACGTTGAAATGAATTTTTGTCATATTCAAAGTGATGGAAATTATTCCGAGACAGCTGACATCTGAATCCCAGGTCATGATATATTGTTCAAAATATTAGAAACATTTATAAGAAAATTCAAAAAAAATATTTAAGAATAACTTATTTATTAGGATAACCAAGACATGTTGGAATAGCCATAACTTGATTTTTAATCTATTAAAAACCTAAGAGCATTCAAGGACTTCAGGCTATAAATGGTTGAGGTATTCTTTTCGATAAAATAACTATTGCATTGAACTATATTTTCAAGACAAACATTATATTTAATACTTTTATCTCTTATATTATATGAATGGTTTTGCTAGGTATACATATTATAATCCAGATATCCCTATCTACATTGGTCAGATGCTAACACATGTGTTAAGTTTGATTCAAGTGTATGGTAAGGGAGAAAGTGAGCTGGAAAAAGGTGTTTTCATAGATCATCTTGAGTTGAAGAAAGTAGGTTTTTCAAAATTGGTATTTAGTTTTTGTGGAAAAAATCATGTAAGAAGGATTTAATGATGGACTAGATATCATGAATGTTTGGATATGTAATTTTACAACTATTTGAACTACAAACATGATAGTTTTTACCTCTAAAATTTTTAATTCTGCACAAAATTTCATATTTGAATTAAATATGAAAGCATGATACAATAAGGGGAATATGGAGTAAATATATCATTGGTGTTAAATTTATATATGGATAGAAGACCCAAAAATATATAAATGAGTTGGGAGGATAAGTAGGGAGGTTTTAAATCTTAAATCTACTTTGCAATCAGATATATAAGTTTTTTCCAGTAAAAGATGGTTGATAAGATGTGTTAAAAATATTAAAAAGAAGGCCTGAGAAAGTATTAACTATATAATATTACATCTTAATTTAGAGTAAGGATGGTATCACAACTACAAGAATAAATTTCAAGTCCCGGCTCCATCTTTTAGATCATAACAAAAAAATTCATGACCTACTAAAGGAAACAGACAAAGGGAATGATTGCTACTACTGAAATGTTTAAAATGTGTGAATTTTTCTTTTATAGATTCAATAGAATAGATATATATTAGTATAAGATTAATATAGTTAGTAATATATTCTTTATGGAAAAATAAAATCAATCATTTTTTCCAAAATGGAGCAAAAATCCTAATATTCTTGAGAATATTAGCATTAGAAACCACAAACCATAGATAAAACCTAGAAATATTTCATGTTATGCAAAAATAATTTAATAATTGAGTAAATATGATAAAATTAATCAATCCTATTGGGAAACATGCATGAATATATAATGAGAAATACTTCTATTGAAATTAATACTTTAGTATTGAGTGAAACATTTTTAGAAATGTTGGAATAAATATACATGAGAGGATAAAAGAAGTGGGAATTAATTGAATTTAATCAATTAAGGAAATGGAATTAATATCATTTATAAGGAAGGAAACATTTAGGTATGTAGTGTTAAAATAAGAAATCTCATTACCTTAGTATTTTAAAAAAAATCGTAATCATTTTGGAAGTTCACTTGTCTAGGAATCCAAGGTCTATGTGTGGGGAGATTGAAAAGACAATATTTTAATACACTTTTCTTGATATTTTAATGATTTAAATCCAAAAAATTAAACATTTTATGATTAATTTTCAAATATATATATTATAGGTGTATTTTTTATTTAATTATGAAATTGGTTTAATTATTCCCTTTTAATTGTTTATCTATATTTAGAATTCTTATAATAAAACCTATATTTAATATTTTGTTATTTAATTATTATTTTAGTATTTTAGAAGTAATATAAAAGAAAAAAATGTATTTTTAAGAAAATTTATAATTGATTCAATGTTTAAAGGTTAAAATTTGGTAAATGGAATTTTATTTAAGTGTCATTACAACTATATGTGGGTGTCATTATTAGTGTGTGTGGATGGAAAATGGAAAATGAAGAAGAGAGTACATGCATATCATCCCAGTATATGTGTAATATTACTCTCTATACATGTCAATTTCATGAGCATAGGTGTCATTTAATAGGTATATTTTCAAAGATTCTTAGAATATGTTTCATTTTATCCCAACATAGTTCTCATTTTTCATCAGCATAGGTGTGAATCCAAAAATGGTAATGTCATTCCTATCTCTCCAAAAAATATCCAAAGGATAGAAATAAGAAGGGTTCAATGGATTCATTTGGACTTCAAGATAAGTTTTGTGTCTATTATTTCAGGGATGAGACAAAATATTTCCCTAATTTTGAATTAATATTTACTGGAAATTAACCATTAATATTGATAAAACCCCATAAAATCATTGATTTTTGATAATTTTATAAATTTGTAACTTATTTGTATAATGGGTAAAATCATGGTTTTAAATGTTTTATTCAGATTTAGATTTAATTGAGAAACTAAAAATTGATTTGGATAATTGTTATTACATGGTTTAAAAGCTATCAAATATGATTTTAATTTTTTTTATTTAATTTTAGAGAGAATTGTAAAAATTCTAAACTGAAACTATAAATTTCACTATTATATGTATGATGATTATATTGGATTCATCCCCCTCCAAGAAGTATTGAAAAAAATGACAAAGTTACAAGTTAGATAACAATGTATAGAGTGTTTTATAACCATGATACAACCCTACTTAACCATCAACCATCAATTTACCCCTGATACACATTAAAAATTCTCAAACATTCCTAAGAAACCATCCCTCGCAATCTATGTAAGTAAAGGAAAATCCTTAGACACCTTATATTAAGCATCAAGAAGGAAGAGGACATGTTTTTTTGTGGGTCATCTACACTTCATTCCAAGGTATAAATTTTATAAAGGAAGAATTTCATATAACACACAATCACTTTTCTACCATTAATTCAATCCATAAGTCATAAGAAGATCGATTGTGCCCCTACTAAATTGAACATAATAAGAGATTTGACCAACTGCAGTAAAATTCTATAAATTTCTCAAGTATCAACATGTTCATTCCAATCAACTGTATCTATTATGTTTTTGTTCCTTCTCTTGATCGATAATGTAAAGATTTATTATAAGGATTAAATATACTATGAGTCAAGACCAAATGTTCCCATCAAGTGACCAAATGTTGAAGTTGTTACAACCCCAGGCGGTCAATCCAAACGTAACCAAATTTCATCACATGGTGGTAATGATCCAAAATTCAAAAAATGGAAAAATTTTACCTAACATAAAATCAAAATTGATTCCCATTTGATTTTCCCAATAAGAATGTGCTCTAAAATACATAACATTTATAGATTATCCAAGTTGAAGGTGAATGTGATTGTTGGAAGACTAAAGAAATTAGAATGTTTGAGATTCCTACCTCCCTCGTTCTCAACCCTCAAAGTTATATAGGTGTAAACCATCAAAGAATTCACAACTTGAGCATGTATCACTAAATTTAAGGAATTTTTTGTAGGTTTTGAACTGAGTAAGGGACCCCATGCAACTTATTTAAGTATATTTTTTTTACTCAACAGAGGGGGGCACAACCATGACTACTCAATCAAGATGATCTATTTCTATAGTATTTTTTATCTTTTCATTTTTCTATTTCTCTCTAGTGATGTAGGACTAATATATTAGTTTCTAAGCCAAAGAAAATTATCCAAACCCATTTTAATGAATTTATCTTTAAATTTATAATTCTTTTATTATCATCCTCATCTAATTGTTTGATTTTTTAAACATTAGGATATTTCATATATTCTATACATTTTAAATTTTACATCCCTTATTTACTCATTCACACACATGGGCTAACTAGAGATTCTTTATTGATAACAATTATGAGCAATGGGATGATTTAAGAGTTATTAGATATATATTTTCACTAGGACAGTCATAATTATAGTATACCTTGATTATTTTTATTTCCTTATTCATTCCAAAAAAAATATTTGTGAGGATGATCAATGAGATTTTTTCTAGTTTAATAGAGAATAGAAGAGTAATTTTAATAATAATTTAATATGTAAGTGAGAATATATCCAAGGTTATGTTGTTTTCTCTCACACTAAATCCAAAACTAACTTTATTACATCCTTAAGAAAATATGGTCACCATTTTTAGAATATACTAAACTGATAAAAAAAATAATAAAACATTCATAACACTTCCTTATCCTGAGACAACCTAAGTCCTATAATCACTAAAATAAACTAATGTTCATAATTTTTATTGAGGGATCTATGAAACACCACTAATAAACATGGTAGCATTTTTTGGAGTATAAGGGAGTTACTTTTCTCTATTTTATTTTATAAGTATTTAGATACATGACCATGACTAGTTTAAATCACCTCATTGGTTTCGATCCAAAGGTTTAACGAATTATGATGGAAAGAATTATGACTTTAAAGATAACTAAACAATAGGAAAGGGAGTTTTCCATTATAAAATTGAAAAATAATCCCTTTTTATCTTCTTATTCCACAAAATTTACTTTTTAATAGCCCAAAAGTTTACAAAAAATATTCCCTTTATTGTTAAATTAAATAACTTATTAAGTAATTATATTATAGAAATCACGTTAACTTATTTGTGTTTTTGGGAATATTATATAGTATCAATTTTATAATACTATTAAGCATCATAATCATTAATAATATATCCATTGAACAGTGATCTTATTATTATAATATATTAAGGGTTATTAAAAATTCAATCCGCACAATCAAATGTAGTGATTTCCTTGACCAGTAAAATTGTACCCTATGAAGCCCATTTATCTGAGATGCCAAAGGAGATAGAATCTTTGGTATTTTTTCTTGACCAATCTCAATACGATATTCTAAAAATAAATCATGAGTGAAACCTATTATGGGAGAATCTCAAGCTCATTGAGATCATGGCCTAGACCATTTTCATCGAACCACCCTAAGAAAATATCACTAATAGAAACCTTACCCTTAAGGCATTCGCTGGTGTAATAAATAGATATGTATATTGAACCTAACATAATAAATATGTATATTGTATTTTCTATTAAATAATTATTATATTTATTTTTTATTGATTTTAATTTATAAATGATTAAATAATTAGTTTGATAAAAATTAGATTCCAATATGACAAAACTTGAATTGTATTTTTTGGTAATAAAAATTTTTAATTAAGACATTCCTTTTTAATAATTCATGAATTTAAAAAATAAATTAAATTTTAAAAAAATATTAATATTAAATAATATTTCTTAATTATATTTGATAATGTAATTTTATGAAGTGAAAAATAATTTTTATAAGGGTCTGGAAATTGTTATTATCAAAAAAGACATTATTTTTCAATAAAAATAGTATTTGATTTAAAAATATATATTATAATACTTATATATTTATTTGGATAAAATAAATATTATTTTTTTGGAATTATTAGATTAAAATTATCCAATGGTATATTTTTCATAATTTTCTGAGATGTTTGAATATTAGGGTAAAATTTAAATACGGTATAAATATATAGTGTGTATTATGACATCCTAAAAACCCAAAAGAGATTTAATTTATTCCATAAATTTAATACAAGATCAAATATATATTTATAATTTTAAATAATTTCTTTGATATTATTTTAAAATTTTTATAACTCTATTATGAATCCTCCAAAATCTATACTATATATTAAGGTTTTAAAATCAATTATTTACGAATATGAATCACTTAATCATCACCAAGTTTAATATTTTAATGGGTTTTGCTCTTAGACTTATAAAATAATTAAAATCACTCCACTTATTTATAAACCTGGTTAAACAACAAGGTGTGTTTTTTTTTTGTTTTTATGACTTTATTCTATAGAGTCCCAAACCTATGTTTATGAAATAATAAAGAACCCCCCCCCCCCCCCCCCCTCTTTTACTATATAAACCCACCCAAGATACAATTTATCTTCACTAAAAGACCTTGTAATTCATCTTTAATCTGAATTTTCATCACTATATCCCTCTTAAGGTTCCCCCAATATCTTAAGATGCTCCTCCCAGTCTTTTTTAAACACCCTCTCAAGGTAAGGGATCCTCTCCTTCTCCTATTTATTCAAGAACATTATTTATTTCATGCATCTTAATTTAAAATTACTAATTTTTTGATATGATTTTTCACATTACTAATATTTTAGTTTTGTTTTTTTAAATTATTAGGGGACATTTTCACTACATTAATCCCTTTTATGAATCTTTATATACTGTTGTTATGCTTCTGAAATTTATCTGTGATTTTTCATGCCAAAAAATTTTGAAGTGAATTCCAATACCCATTTCTTCTCAAGGGTATTCACCTATATGTACCTATACTTATTTGATTTGGGAATTCCATTTATATATTACAAACAACTCAATCATGGGGTTAATATAGATTAAATACATTATTATGTTATATGATATATATGGAACACTTATGCATGTACATGATATGATAATTATGGTTGCACCAAGATAGCACTCCAATACATTTGGTAATGTGTTCATATCATGGGATTCCATGTAAGGTTCATGTTAGGTAATCCAAATCATTTTATTTTATGATTTTAGGGTGTTTAACCTTAAAATATTCTTATGATTCCATGTTTTAAGTTGTTTTTGTGTTCCCATGTTGTCGTTATGGTATAATGTTATACCGTGTCTCATTGTTCAAGATTATGATTATAAACTCTTGTGTTACACTATTAGGACTCTTAGATCACATGTATTTGTTTACCCTATTCTATGCTTTGTTTATTCCATTATTTGGCTTAATATATCACCCCTTTCTCATGTACGTCCCCAGGTTATCCTATATAGTATTAAAGGAATGATGGATTTTAAGGGATTCTTAAGCAAGTTTTCAAGAAAGAAATTTTATCCATGTTTTATGATGTTATGTTATATAAATAATCTACCAAAGACATTGTATCTCTTAATCTTCTAGGTATTATTATATGAATATTTATATAATAAATCATGAATTAATGTGTAATAAAGATATGGGTTCTCATAGTTTGGTTTTGAAGGAAAGTCTATTTATTTTTTGGAGTATGATTAGAAAACTCTATTAAAAGGATTAGGGATAAGAATTAACATATGAAAACATCCATAAAATTTTTGTAAACTCTATGGTAAGTGATTTAAAAGAATATTTATCCCTATATGGAAACTATAATTGGGTGTACCTCGACCACAATTGTACCTAAGGGTAACAATCTTGAAAGCAATGCATTGAGCTAGACTCGGTTAGGAACAGGTGTAAGAAAATGGGATTTTTTTCACACCTATACACTCCTAGGGCTATTCTTTTGTTAACTCACAATCATAATATGAACAATTATTAAGGAAACATAATATTTCTTTAAGATTTTATGTTGGGAAATTGATCATGGATAACTTATAATGAGTCCTAGAAATTCATAGGTTAAGGAATATATATATTATTTATTATATATCTCATTAATGTTCATATTTTTTCTTCTATGTTTATAATAAATTAAAAATTATCATCCCTAATTTTCCCTTTATTTTATTAAATGGCTGTAAATATGAGGAACGAATTTAGAAACCAATGTGAGGGGAAATGTGATGACTTCCCTAACATGATGCCCAACTCTATAGAGAATGAATCATGAACTTCGTAACTATAATATCCCAATTGACTAATGTTTTGAACCAAAACCAAAATAAAGAGGAATTACCAAATCCACCTATGAAAGATAAAGTTTCAATTTCATACTACATGTGATAAAGGAATCTGAATTTTAGTGGATCTTTTAATCCCATAATTGTGGAACAATTGTTTAGCTCCATTGAAAATTTTGTCGGTGTATTTAAATTATATGATAAAGGAAGGTTTGAACTTGATATTTATTTTATGGAAGGATAATGTTGTCAATTTTGGATTCCATTCATGAATATAAAGCCTGAGGAGGATATCAGAGTGATGGATTGGAAGGAGTTCTAAAAAATGTTTTTTGATAAATATTTTCCTCACACTCTCCATCTAAAAATAGAGAGGGACTTCCTTAGACTCAATAAAAAGGATAAATAATCTATCAGAAAATATGAAGAAAACATCACAATACATGAAATATACAAGTAAATATTTATCATTTCCCATGAATTTAAATTTGATCACTTATTTGGTAGACTAAACTTGAGTCTATGAAAATCCTTGGCAATTTGGGACTTTGATAGTTATGAGAAAATTGTCTGATGTAACCTCAAAGTTGAAATGGAGATTACTGAATCTCAAGGGTATCATGGGGATAAGAATTGGAATTTTAATTTTAAATTTTTTGTTTTGATGGAGAAATATAATTGTGGAAATAAATTATAACATCCCACTTTTCAAAAGTATGGGAAAATCTCCCTGTAAATTTCTATAAATGGATGAGGAAATACATTAGGTATGGAAAGGTAGGGCACCAAAATAGAAATTAATAATCAGATAAACCCCCCAATTTGATAAAATATATGGATTATTTGGTCAATCATCATCCTTTTTTCCAAGGTTTCAACTAAAAGTAAAATGGACACTATGTGAACAACTTCCCTAAGCCAAGGGTTAATGAAGACAATCAATTCCAACATCCTCTAAGTCATAAATGGAGAGCATATTCCATTACAACTGTAAAGTGGATCCTAAAATTTAAGTGGAGATAGGTATGCTAGTTATTCATTCAATAATAGTGAATTTACTTTTTTATTTTGTTTCTATATATTCTTTTGGGTCATTCAAGTTTAGTAGAACCAATCAAACCCCACTAAAAACATGAAATCTGAGCTACCAATGAAAATTAAAAATTGGGGAATTATCCCATAACAAGTTTAAAACTCCTCCCATGTCTATGTATATAGGATATACTTTCTAGTGAATCTTTTTATACTATCTTAAGTGGAATTCAATGTTATTATTATCATGGGTTGGATTTCTTTATATAGTGCCAACATAAATTACTAAGAGAAGGAAATCACCCTATGTATTGTGAACTTTTCTCTGATTATATACAAGTTCATGGAGTTGAATGAATCTTCTTTAATACCATCATCATAAGAATGGATATTATTTCCCTAGAAAAATTATATCTTTCACAAATGATTAAGGATAAAGAAAATATCATCCTTGCAGTCATGCCCATTGTGAGGGAATATGGTGATGAGTTCTTGAAGAACTTTCTAGTCTTACTCTTAGAAGAAAGATTTAATTTTCAATCAATCTTATAACTAGATCTTTCCCAATATCCAAGACTCTATATATAATGGTTTTTATTGAAATCAAGTAACCAAATAAACAATTACAATAAAATGTGAATAAAGGTTATATAAGCCCTAGTGCATTGCCAAGGGGTGAACTAGTCCTCTATATCAAGAATAAGTATGGGTCAATATACAGCTACATTGATAATCATGATCTCAATAATATCATGATAAATAATAAGTTTCCTCTATCGTAGATTGATTAGTTTTTTGATTATCTATGTGGATCCTTGTATTTATCCCATATAGAACTTCATTCTAGATTTTATCAAGTAAATGTGAAGAAGGAGTATTTCCCCAATACAACATTTTGTACAAGTTATGGGCACTATGATTTAATATTAATTCCATTTGGACTCACTAATTATACAATAAATGTCATGGATTTGAGGAATAGAGTCTTTAGAGATTACGTCGACAAATTTGTAGTAGTCTTTGTTGATGATTTTCATATTTACTCTAAAATAAAGGAGGAACATGATGAGTATTTAAATAATATAATGAAGACCTTAAAGAAAGAAAATATTAATGAAAATTATAGTAAATGTGAGTTTTGGTTATAGAAATTATATTTACTAGGTAATGTCATCACCAAAAAAGAGATATCTATGGATCCTTCAAAAACGAAGACAATTAAAGGGTATCCAAGACTAACCTCTATGACATAAATCTTTAGTTTCATTAGATTATATTTGTACTATATTAGATTTTTGAGAATTTTATCAGTATTTTAAATCCACATAACCAATATAACTCATAAAGGCATCATATTTTTATGTAATAATTAATGTGAGGAATGTATTAAAGAGATGATGAAGAGGTTAATAGCTACACCTATGCTCATATTACCCACCTGTGAGGATGGTTTTTTTATCTACAATGATGCCTCTAAAAATTTATTAGGTTGTATACTCATGGAAAATAAAAAATTGATCTCTTAATCCTCCTTACACCTAACGATCCATGAGAAAAACAATCAAAATCATAATCTTGAATTGGCTGTAGTGATCTTTACATTAAAATTTTGGAATTCTTATCTCTATAGGAAGAAGTGTGATATATATACTATCTATAAAATAATAAAGTATATATTCACACAAAATGAGATTAATATTCACATATATTTGTCTAAAGATAATCAAGGATTACGATTGTTTTATAAATTACTATCTAAGGAAAGCAAACAAAGTGGCAGATATTGTGAGTAGAAAGGATCCCACAAATCAATCCATGATAAAGACTACAAGGGATCCAGTATTCATGGACCTACAAAATATATATACTAGAATAATAAAATGATGTTCATACTAACTTTTATAAGTAATTTATTAACCACAAATTCTTGATAGGATCAATAATTCTTAGAAATATGATAATTTTCTATAGAAGAAGGTAGTAGATAATCCAAATTTTAACTTTGATGAAGATAGAGTTATAAGGTTTAGAACATAAATATTTTTCCCACAAAATCTATAATTGAATATGTTCCTTATATATTATTTACATATCTCATCTTTTTATTTTCATCTTATAAGAAATAATTTGTAAATATTTGAAAAAATATTTCAGATGGGATAATGTGAAGAGATATATTGCGGAGTTCGTATCTCAATACTTAGTATGCCAGCAATTCAAATGGAATGAAAAATTCTAAAGGTTGTGATGAATTAATTTCCCATACTAGTATGGAAATGGGAAAACATATCCATGGATTTCATCATAGGAATACCATGAAACCTAATGGCAATAACATCATCTAGGTGGTAGTTGATCACCTTACCAAATCAGCTCATATCACTTCCATCAAGTAATATTTCTCTCTTGACTTAATTTCCAATATATACATAATATAAGTGGTAAGATAGAATAGGGTTCCACTCTCTATTATATCTAGTCCAGATCTGAGGTTTATATAAAGATTTTTTAGAATCATTCAATGTGACTTGAATATAGAACTGACATTCATCACTTTCTATCAACCTTAGATGGATGTTCTGTGTGAAAGGACCATTCAAAATCATGAATATATGTTGATATCATGCTCAATGAATTTCCAATGATGTTCGGATCAACATCTTACCCTAGTAGAGTTCTCATATATCAAATGATTCTATTCGAGTGTTCAAATAGAAACTTATGAGGATATATATGGGAAGTGGTTTTATACTCTGACATATTGGGATATTGTTAAAGATATGAAAATGATCTGACTTGATCTTATCAAAGAGATTATAAATAAAGTTCAAACTATTCATAATCATATGAAATCTATATAAATTTGATAAAAAAACTATACATAATATCATCGATGATACCTTGATTATGAGTATAGTGATAAATTGTTCCTTCGTATATCACCATTGAATAAATTCATGAGGTTTAGAAAGAAGGTAAATCTTAGTCAAAAATACATCGACCCCTTTAGAATCCTCAATCGCATCAGAGCTTTGGCATATAAACTAACACTCCCACCAAACCTATCTTAATAAAATATGTGTTACATGTACTCCCCTTGATAATATATATACCAAACCCCTCATATGTCTTGAATCTAGATGTGGTACCCTTAGAGAATTATCTTTCATATGAGTATGAGCTTGTGATGTTTTTTGATTGTAAAGACAAAGTTCTAAAAAACAAGAAAACTCACCAAGTAAAAGTGTTATGGTGGAACCACATGTTTGTGGAAGCGATTTGGGAAATATAAGAGGTGACGAAAAATAATTTCCCCCATATATTTTAATGTATGAAATAAAAATTTCAAGGGAGGAATTTATGATGGAGGAATAATGTAAGGAAACAAAATTTTATAAATAAAATCCATTTTGTGGTAAATTTAAATGCCTTATTAAGTAATTAAGTGATACAAAACACATGAAATTGTTTTTTTGTGGTAATATTATACTTAATTAGATTTAAAATATCATTAAGAATCATAATTACTGATAATATAGCATTTTAATAGTGATATTATTATTTTTATATATTATGGGTTATGAAAAATATAATTGACACAGACAATGGAAGTGATGGATTGACCATTAGGATCGTACCCTATGAAGCCCATTTATTAGTGCTTCAAAGGTAGATAACATCTTGGGGATTTCCCCTCGACCAATACCACTCTTATATTAAAAAAACTAAAGCATGATAGATACCATTTATGGGACAATTTCAAGATCATCAAGATCATAGCCCAAACCTTGTTTGTCGAACCACCATATGAAAGTCTCACAATTGCACAGCTTACACTTATGGAGTCCTATAGTATAAAAAAGGCTATGTATCTTGACCCTAATATCATGAATATGTATATTTTATTTTCTATGAAATAATTATAATATTTTTTCATGTTAATTTTACTTTATAAATTATTGAATAATGAGTTTGATAAAAGTTATATTTCAATACCACAAATCTCGAATTGTATTTTTGTGTAAAATGAAATTTCAATAAAGATATTCCTTTTTAAGAATAAATGAATTTTAAAAATAAATTATAGTTTAATAAACTTTTTTATAAATAAATATTTATTAATTATAGTTTATATTATAATTTTACAGAGTCAAAAATAAGTTTTATAAGGATCAAAAAATAATTATTGTCAAAAAATAGTATTTTTCAATAGATGGGTATTTTGACATAAAAATATAAATTCCCATATTTAGAGATTTATTTTGATAAAAAAATATTATTATTTATTTATAATTTCAAAATTATCCAATAGTTTATTTTTCATAATTTTTTAAGATAATTGAATTTTTTGGTAAAAAATTAAATATTATATAAATATAATAAAAGTATTCTGACATCATAATGACCCAAAAGTGATGTAATATTTTCCATAAAAGGTATACATGAACAAATATATATTTAACCTTTAAATTTTTTAAATATTATTTTAATAATTTTATAAATCTTGTATATATCCTCCAAATGCTATACTATATATTGAGGTTTTAAAATCAATTATTTATGAACATGATTCACTTCCACAACACCGTGGGTGATATTATAATGATATTTGTTCTTTTACTTAAAAATAATTAAAAAACCACTATTTAATAGATACCATCGGAAAAACCATGGAATGGTTTTTGTATTCGTTTATTTTATTATATAGTGTTTAAAACTTAAGTTTATGAAATAATAAAGAACTCCCCTCTATTTTCATATATACCACCTCCCCCCATGCTCCCATTTCTCTTCACTAAAATATCTTATAGAACATCCTAGCTCTACCCTTACCTCTCTATATCTCTCCAAAGGATCCCCCAATCACTCAAGAATATCCTCCCTTTCTATTGGGAACATCATCTCAGGATAAGGGATCATCTCCTTCTTCTCTTTATTCAAACACCTTATTTATTATATTCCTTTTGATTTAGAATTACTAATGCTAGTATCTATTTTTCCACATCCCAAATAATTTAATTTTTACTTCCAAATTATGATATACCCATTTTTCTTTCATTGATCCATTTTATGAATCTTTATATGTTGTCATTATGCTGTCCAAATTTCACTTTGATTTTTATTGTCGAGCAATTTTAATGTGAATTCTCGTACCCATTTGCATTAAAGTGTATTCCATATATGTACCTATACTTATTTTATTGTTGAATTCCATGTATGTAACCCACAATACTCTATAATGGGGTTAAAATATATGAAATACATTCCTATGTTATATGGTCTATGTGGCACACATATGCATGTACATGATATTATTATGATGGGTTCACCTAGATAGCACACCAATGTATTGGATAATGTTTTAATATAATGATACTTCATGTAAGGTGCTCAAGAAATTATCATAATCACACTATTTTATTATTTCATGGTGTTTAACCATTACTTTTTCTTATGATGTGATGTTTTAAGTTGTTTCCACATTCACATGTTTCTTGTATGCTATCAAGGTATATCATGCCTCATTGTTCATGATTATGATTATCACCTCTTATGATACACTGTTATGCCTCTTGGATCACATGTCATGACCCAACCCTACCTGGGCTCAAGCCACAACTACCCCAAGCCCGCCTCCATAGGCCAGCGGCTGGCGACCAGTGCCGAAGGCACAACAACTCGGGGAGGCCTTTGCCTAAGCACCTGTACACACACACACGCAGCACACTCAATGCAAAAGTTCAGAGTAAAAAAGAAAATTAAAGGGAAACTGCTATAAATAAACCACAAGAGTGCATCGACCTCTAAACAGTACAGGGTACTAGCTGAATAGACAAAGGGAAAAACATGTGCCCAACCAAAAAGTGCCACAACCCGGCAATAGGTAAACAAAAAGAAATAGCTAATGGGTCTCCCAACTGGAACCCAGCCATGACCACCGCACGCGGTCCAAGCTCCCAAGCTCCTATGCTCCACTGAAGCCACGCTCCACCTATCCGTCGTCTGCATGTTCACACCAAGTGCGGGAAAAGCCCAAGCAGGGGTGAGTATAAAAATACTCACTAGGATACCCCGAAGGCTCGAGGGAGCAACAAAAGGAGGTATCGAAGGGTGAGCAGTAGAGCGAACAGGAAAAGTAGAGGAGTACAACTGAATGTGAGGTAAAGAGTCCAGCTCAACCCAACAAGAGAAAGGTAGAAGACTCGTCCTAACACAAGGAGCTAGGAATGGTGATAAGATGCACTTCTCGTCAAGATTTAGCTGCCTATAGCAGGAGAGTAGACTCGTCTAACCATGAGAATCTAGACACGGAAAGCATGTGGCATACCCCGCGCGTCTTCGCCTCTCCTGAAAGGAGAGTAACCAAACCCAATAAGTGGGTACCGGAAACAAGGTATATACATATCGGTATGCTCAACAAGAAACCCGAACAACGTCGTAAGGGGATCCCCGTCTTGAAGCTTAGCCCAAGAAAAGTGAGTCACCTACAGTCCCAGAAGTAAACTCCATCGATACCCAGCATCCCGCACGTCTTCCCCAAACCGCCAGCCAAGGGGCTCTATCACCGCACCTCGACACTATCCTCTTTGGGCAGCACTGACTCGCCTGCACAGTTTTAGATCGCATCACAAGAACACGTATGGGTGGGGAAAGTGCCCCTCGTACTTGAGAGTTCATGGGAAAGTCAAAACTCACCTCGTCACTACCCTGTAGTCGAGAGGTCTCCTCAAAGTCAATCTGTCACAACACTGACCCGTATAACCAAGGTTCCTGCTCCGGTAATCATGGAGGAAAGCCACAGGCTAGCCTAGTAGAAGCACTAAGCCTGGAATGCCAACAGGTGTCCCACTGCCCAGCCCTGCTGGAGGGTAATTAATAACCAGATATTGGGTGACCCACTGCCCAGTCCTGCTGGAGGGTAAACCCTAATACATCATCAGGAGACCCACTGCCCAGCCCCGCTGGAGGGTAAACCATAATACATCATCAGGCGACCCACTGCCCAGCCCCAATGGAGGGTAGACCTGGAAGAAGTCGATAGGCGACCCAATGCCCAGCCTTGTTGGAGGGTAGACCTGGAAGTAGACGACGGGCGACCCACTGTCCAGTCCTACCGGAGGGTAGACCCTAAGAGGTCATCGGGTGACCCACTGTCTAGTCTCTGCTGGAGGGTCGACCCTAAGTGCGTCGGGCGACCCACTGCCCAGTCTCTGTTGGAGGGTAGACCCTAAGAGAGTCGGGTGACCCACTGCCCAGTCTCTGCTGGAGGGTAGACCCTAGAATCCGATGAGTAACCCACTGCCTAGTTTCGCTGGAGGGTAAAACTCAGAACTGCTCTGGCCATCTCCACTAGAGGGTACAATACTGGCCAACTGCACACGGATCAGGTATCGCGCAACCACACAACTCCAGAACAACTCATCAAAAGAGGTTCAACACTTGTTCCATCACGGGGTTCCACTAGCACCGCTACTGGCCGATCCATCAAGAATGAAACTAGGGGGAGACCACTCAACCCTGCTAGTCAACAACTGAGCACAGAGCCAGGGGAAAAACTCCACCCTGCTGGTCAAACAAACACACAGAGGTACCCTCAACGTCGCAAAAGGTCAAAGTACGCAAATCAGAACACTGCATGCACCTGGGGCCCACACGACGTGTGGCCCCAAGTTAACCCCAACCAAGCACACAAACGTCTCAGGTATAAACCACACGAACCTCCAAGCGCTCCCGTATACTCCCAGAGTATACCACGTCTCCAGCCCAGGGGTTATCGTGCACACGGTACCCAATGTCAACGCGAAGGTGTGACGTAACATTTCCTACTTTCCGCCTTAACGACTGTGGCACGTACAACCACACGTCTTCACTCACACGGGAGTGCACGCGATCACACGCCAAGGGTTCTCCGCAAAAACGGTGAGAAGAACCGCCATCAGAGCATCTTTCACACTTCCACATTTAAGAAGATCGCGTATAAGGCTCCGCACAACCAAACGGATCGCACCACAGTAATCCTCACGGAAAAACACGAGAGATAGGCTACTTAATCTCCTGAAACGGTAAACTGGTGAAAAAGGTACCATTCACCGTCACCAACCCATGTGGGGCCCGCCCCAAAATCCCAAAACTGAACAAAAGGATCACGCCACTGCGATCCCCTCAGAAAAACACACTGGATTGAATATTCAACTTCCCAAAATGGATACCCAGTGAAAAAGGTACTATTCACCATAGCCGGGTCGGGTGGGACCCACACGTCTCTGAAAAAGGTCGGGCGAACTGCACCATCGCAATACTCTCGAAAAAGCATGTCAAAAGCACTACTCACTTGAGTGGAACGGGTATCCGGAAAAAAAGGTGCATTCCGGCGCACCGCACACGAGCGGTGCTTCGTGGGACCCGCAACCCGGTCCTGAAACTCAACGAATGGATCGCACTGTTGCGATCCTCCCGAAAAAGCACACAAGATGGACTATTAACTTGTCCAAAACGGTCGCCCAGTGATAAAGATGGAAAACCACCGTCAACGCCCAAACGACCCTCGTGGGCCCCGCACCATCATGCCGAAAAAGAGCAGGCGGATTGCACCATTGCAATCCCCTCGGAAAAACATCTAGAAACGACTACTCGCACGCCCCGAACGGACGTCCGATGAAAAAGGCGTGAAACGCTGCATGCAGCTCGAAAGATGGGCCGTGGGGCCGACACCTCAAATCCAGTCCCAACACCCGAAATCGCCCTAGAAACCTTCGCCTCGACGTCAAGGTCGCAACCCCACTGACGGCGCCCAATTCGGACATCGGATGTGTCCGCGCCGTCCAAAAGAAGAATCTCGGAAAAACGCTCGTCCAATTAAAGACACGCCGCGCCTCCGCGGTACCTCGTTTTGGGAATTAAAATTTCTCAAAAACAACTCAATAGGTCCGCCTCTTCGTCAGGTCCGCGCCGCTGCAGACGGCACTCAAAACGGACACCCGTGGCGGAAAATACGGGTGTCCGAACACCGAGGGGGCAAGACCCCTGGGGCTGGACCGGCCTGGGCCGGCCGGTCCGCCCGGCCGCGGACACGCAGTCCACGCGCAGACCAGCCACGAGGGCTGGTCGCGGCAGCCGCCTGAAGACCCGTGCGGCGCGGGTCTTTGTCGCCGCACAGGGGTCGCACCGCGACCCCGCGGTCGCCGCTCCCTCGCGACCGCTGCCTCGCCGTGGTGCTTCGCCTGAGCCCCGGCCTCCTCCGGACGTCGCCCCCTTGCCCTGGCCAAACGCCGCCTCACGCCGCGACACCCGCGGACACCCCCCTGCTGCTGCTGTGAGCCCCCTGCCGCCTGACGCTCGGCCGAACCGCCGCTCCGCCCTGCCGATCCCCCCATTTCTCGCAAACTTCGGCGAACATTCGTAAGCATCTCGGGACTCGGAATTGAAATCCAAAAAATGTGTCGGAAAGATTATAAAATCTACTACAAGATTATGGGATTTTTTCGAGGATCAAGCAAAAAATTGATGCATATAATCGAAATCAAAGGGAGGTTCGGAAATAAAACGTAACAAAACCTCCTACCTCTTGGGTGATGCCCGGAGCTTCACGGGGAGTCCGCCGCCACGCCGCGCCTTGCCATAGCTACTTCACCGGAGCTGGACGAGGAGATGGAGTGGATCCTCCTTGATGATATCCAGGTGAGGAAGAGGAAGAGGGAGGGGTGACTTAAGCGTTTAAATAGAAACGCTTAACCACCCGCCCGTCGGCCCGAACCCGAACCCTCAGCAGGGTCGAGGTTAAGCCTCCCCTAGGGTAAACACCACCTCATGAGCACAACGGCGGTCTCAGAATATTAATCCAAGACCCCGTTCAAAAGTTATAAAATTTAACGTCTGAAACAGCTAAATTACGAAAACGCCCCTAGGGCCATTTTTCACAGACAGGCCACGCCCGCAAAACTTACACCCCTCTTAGGGTAAACGACATGCTCCAAACTCAACGGTGCCCTCTGTTTCCCAATCCGAGCCACCATTTAAGAGATACCTTCATTTCAACATTAAAATAATTAATTAATTTATTTAATCCATTTAACGTTCCAGAAGCGGACGAGGGGTCCAAACATCCCACGCCGACATGTTTTATGTCGTTACTAGGGTAAACACCACATTCTGGACCCATACATACAGTCGGATCCCTGATCTGGTGCACCGTTTAGGATTTATCACATTTATTTAGCGTTTTCAGTGTGAACGCACTGAAAATTTAATTCCGGCCACTCCGGGGCTCGGAATCGCACGCCGTCTGAAGGCGCTGCTCTAGAATATCATCAGGAATATTCCATAGTCTTTCGCAGCAAAAACTGGGTTCTTACATCATTCCCTCATTCAATATTTTTGTCCTCGAAAAGCAAAACCAGGGAACAACACAGGGTACTAAGCCCACACATGGTTTTCCCATACCCAGAAGAACCCCCGCACAGCTCTGCATCACCGCACACAGACCAGAGGATTGATCCGTTCACGCTAGGTCGGCCCTTACCAATGTCGTGCACCCACTCCAGACTTTGGGGTTATGGAGGGGTGGTAGACAACCTCACCATCCCTTTGCATAGTTTCAATTGGCCGGAAGGCTCTCGGGGGTAGTGAAACTCCCCGAACAAACCTCTACGTCGCACGCCGCGACTGGAATCACCGCCCGCATCGGAAACAAGGCCCGGTGATTCCCTCCTTCAGAATATCCATATGGTAAAACACCCAAGGACATCTGGTCACACAAGGTTCCACAGTCAATGCTCTCTTACACGCTCAAAAGGAGAAGGAGTCGACACCATCGACTAAAGAAAAAGGTCCCACGCCTTTTACCTTACCAACACAGGGTTACACCGACGCCCCACATCACCCCGATAACACCTCATGAAAATAGCAGGGAGGAAAAAAGTTCACACACAGAGTCTAACAATTCTACTACAAAAAGGTAGAAGAGTTGTAGAGCGTACCTCTTATCACCTCATGCTCTACAAATATCATCGACATCCAAAGCTCGCGGCTGTCCGCGGTCCCAACTGTCAGCTTTCGGAGCCTGACGTGGACCACCTAGTGGTGATGGGAAGACCTCGTAATGTCATCCCCCACATCCAGCTCCTCCCACTCCTCTACTAGCACCACCTCTCAGGGCACTACTCCGATCACGGCGCTGCCTTTTCCGTGGTGGTGCGCCTGCTGCCTGCCCGAAGCTCTCAGCAACTCGGGTCGGGTAGTCTTGTGCCAAGTGACCTCGCCCGTCACAAGCATAGCATCGACTCTCTCCGGGCTGCACTGGTGCCCTCCGGAGCCACTGTGGTGTACGACCACGCCCCTAAGTCCCGTCATCAAGAAGCCACATGCGTTAAGGTTCTGCTTTCCGACGCCCGCTAGCTGTAGAAGACGTCTCGGCTCCGACGTGCCTGTTGCCACCACCAACACTAGAACATGACCGGAAGCCCTCTGTCACCAGTGCCTACTCTAGCACCCCGACATATGTGGAAATTCCCAAGGGTGCTATGATAGCACAAATCCTTCGGCGGAGACCCTGCTCAAACTTCCGCGCTCGGGGGTTGTCGTCATGGACCAAGTCCGGGTAAAAGAGTACACGGTCTGCAAAACTAGTCGCGTACTTATCCACTGTTATCCCTCCCTACTGAAACTGCAGGAGCTCCTAAATTCGAACGGAGCCCAAACAGGAGGGGAAAAACTCCTCACGAAACAACAAATGGAAGTCGTCCCATGAAAGTGAAGACTCGTCAAGAAGCTGAGTCACCAGACTCCACCAACGCCAAGATGCTCCACGAAAAAGGGTGGCTGCCAATGCCACTCTCTGATCCATCAGCGTCTGTACAAGCCTGAAAAGGCAAACCACTATCTCGGGCCAAGCCTCTGCTGCCTGAGGGTCTGGCTCACCACTGGACCTCAGCGGTCTCTGCCGCTGTAACTCAAGGAGCGCGCTCAACCTGCGCTCAAGCTCAGCCTACTCGGCTGAAGCTGTCTACCGCTCAACAGGTGGGGGTGCTGCTACCGGCCCACCCGGAGAAGGGTCTCACATAATGTGTCCTGGACTGTGGCCTCGTAGCTTATAGGGTCGTCGTCATGCACTAAAGCTGACATCTTGGATGGCTATCTTCGCGGAGACATCCTGAATATTATCAAGGAGTGTCGTGGTCAAATGAGCATAATGTATATACCAACAACAACAATGATGGAGAGCTGACTCAAGGACAGTCAAGACTCAGTCCAATGTGATGCACAAATACTTTTCCCTGCAACAAGTGTCTCAGCATGCCGAGTCAACAAGCGGGTTATCAGGGTCCTGGTGAATGGATATGTCGGCTTCCGCACCATCACTGGACTCCGTGGCCTGAGAGCCACTATCGAGACACATTAACATTGTTGCCCTAAATCCCAACCAATTACTTTTATTTTAGGGACGTCTGAACAGCGTTCCAAGGAACGAACCACCTCTGATACCACTTTGTCACGACCCAACCCTACTCGGGCTCGAGCCGCAACTACCCCAAGCCTGCCTCCATAGGCTAGGGGCTGGCAACCAATGCCGAAGGCACAACAACTCAGGGAGGCCTTTGCCTAAGCACCTGTACACACACACGCACAGCACACTCAATGCAAAAGTGTAGAGTAAAAAATAAAAGTAACGGGAAACTACTATAAATAAACCACAAGAGTGCATCAACCTCTAAATAGTACAGGGTACAAGCTGAAAAGAAAAGGGGAAAAACACGCGCCCAACTAAAAAGTGCCACAACCCGGCAACAGGTAAACAAAAAGAAACAGCTGAAGGGTCTCCCACCTGGAACCCGACGACGACCACCGCACGCGGTCCAAGCTCCCAAGATCCTACGCTCCACTGAAGCCACGCTCCACCTATCCGTCATCTTCAAGGTCACACCAAGTGTGGGCAAAGCCCAAGCATGGGTGAGTATAAAAATACTCAGTAGGATACCCGAAGGCTCGAGGGAGCAACAAAAGGAGGTAACAAAGGGTGAGCAGTAGAGCGAACAAGAAAAGTAGAGGAGTACAACTGAATGTGCGGTAAAGAGTCCAGCTCAACCCAACAAGAGAAAGGAAAAATGCCCGTCCTAACACAAGGAGCTAGGAACAGTGAGAAGATGCACTTCTCATCGAGCTTTCGCTGAATATAGCAGGATAGTAGACTCGTCCAACCATGAGAAGCTAGACACGAAAAGCACTTGATATACCTCACGTGTCTTCGCCTCTCCTGGAAGGAGGGTAACCAAACCCAAGAAGTGGGTATTGGAAACAAGGTATAAAAATATCGGTATGCTCAACAAGAAACCCGAACAACGTCATAAGGGGATCCCCATCCCGAAGCTCAGCCCAAGAAAAGTAAGTCGCCTACAGTCCGAGAAGTAAACTCCATCGATACCCAGCATCCCGCACGTCTGCCCCGAACCGCAAGCCAAGGGGCTCGATCACCGCACCTTGACACTATCCATTTTGGGCGGCACTGACTCACCCACACGGTTTTAGATCACGTCACAAGAACGTGTCTCAATGGGGAAAGTGCCCCTCATACTTGAGAGTTCAAGGGAAAGTAAAACCTCACCTCGTCCCTGCCCTGTAGTCGAGAGATTTCCTCAAAGTCAAACCGTCACAACACTGACTATTATAACCAAGGGTCCCACTTCAGTAATCATGGAGGAAAGCCACAGGCTATCTTTGAAGAAGGACTGAGCCTGGAATGCCAACAGGTGTCCCACTGCCCAGCCCTGCTGTAGGGTAATTCATATCCAGATATCAGGTGACCCACTGCCCAGCCCTGCTGGTGGGTAAACCCTAATACATCATTAGGTGACCCACTGCCCAACCCCACTAGAGGGTAATCCATAATACATCATCAGGAGACCCACTGCCCAGCCTCGCTGGAGGGTAGACCTGGAAGAAGTCGACAGGAGACCCACTGCCCAGCATTGCTGGAGGGTAGTCCTGGAACTAGACGAAGGGCGACCCACTGCCCAGCCCTGCCGGAGAGTAGACCCTAAGAGGTCGTCGGGTGACCCACTACCCAGTCTCTGCTGGAGGGTAGACCCTAAGTGCGTCGGGCGACCCACTTCCAAGTCTCTACTGGAGGGTAGACCCTAAGAGCGTCGGGTGACCCACTGCCCAGTCTCTGCTAGAGGGTAGACCCTAGAAGCCGATGAGTAACCCACTGCCTAGTCTCGCTGGAGGGTAAAACTCATAACTGCTCTGGCCATCTCCACTAGAGGGTACAACACTGTCCAACTAAACACGGAGCGGGAATGGCACAACCACCCAACTCCAGAACAACTCACCAAAAGAGGTTCAGTGCCTGTTCCATCATGGGGTGCCACTAGCACCGCTACTAGCCGATCCATCGCGAACGAAACCAGGGGAGACCACTCAACCCTGCTGGTCAACAACTGAGTATAGAGCCAGGGGAAAAACTCCACCCTGCTGGTCAAACAAACACACAGAGGGACCCTCTACGTCGTGAAAGGTCAAAGAATGCAAAGATAAACACGACACGCACCTGGGGCCCACACGACGTGTGGCCCCAAGTTAACCCCAACCAAGTGCATGAATGTCTCAGGTACAAAGCACACATACCTCCAAGCGCTCCTGTATACTCCGAGAGTATACCACCTCTCCAGCCCAGGGGCTATCGTGCACACGGCAACCAACGTCAACGCGAAGGCGTGACGTAACATTTCCAACTTTCTACCTCAACGACTGGGGCACGGACAACCACATGACTTCACTCACACGGGAGTGCACACGATCACACGCCAAGGGTTCTCTGCAAATACGGTGAGAAGAACCGCCATCAGAGCGTCATTCACACTTCCACATTTAACAAGATCGTGTATGAGGCTCCAAACAACCAAACGGATCGCATCGTTGTAATCCTCACGGAAAAACACGCGAGATAGACTACTTACTCGCCTGAAATGGTCAACTGGTTAAAAGGGTACTATTCACCATCACCAACCCATGTGGGGCCCGCCCCAAAATCCCAAAACTGAAAAAACGGATCATGCCACTACGATCCCCTTGAAAAAAACATGAGATTGAATACTCAACTGCCCAAAATGGATACCCGGTGAATAAGGTACTATTCACCATAGTCGGGTCGGGTGGGACCCACACCACGTCTCCGAAAAAGGTCGGGCGAACTGCGCCATCGCAATGCTCTCAAAAAAGCACGTCAAAATCACTACTCACTTGAGTGGAATGGGTATTCGGAGAAAAAGGTGCATTCCGGCGCACCGCACACGAGCGTTGCTTCGTGGGACCCGCAACCCGGTCCCGAAACTCAACGAACGGATCACACTGTTGCGATCCTCTTGAAAAAGCACACAAGATGGACTATTCATTTGTCCAAAATGGTCGCTCGGTGATAAAGATGGAAAACCACCGTCAACGGCCAAACGACCCTCGTGGGCCCCGCACCATCGTGCCGAAAAAGAGCGGGAGGATTGCACCATTGCAATCCCCTCGGAAAAACATCCAGAAACGACTACTCGCACGCCCCGAACGGACGTCCGATGAAAAAGGCGTGAAACGCTGCACGCGGCTCGAAAGATGGGTCGTGGGGCCCACACCTCAAATCCAGTCCCAACGCCCGAAACCGCCCTAGAAACCTTCGCCTCGACGTCAAGGTCACAACCCCACTGACGCCGCCCAATTCGGACATCGGATGTGTCCGCGCCATCCAAAACAAGAATCTCGGAAAAATGCTCGTCCACTTAAAGACATGCCGCGCCTCTGCAGTCCCTCATTTCGGAAATTAAAATTTCCCAAAAGCAACTCAATAGGTCTGCCTCTCCGTCAGGTCCGCGCCGCCGCAGACGACACTCAAAACGGACACCCGTGGCGGAAAATACGGGTGTCCGAACACCGAGGGGGCAAGACCCCTGAGGCTGGACTGGCCTGGGCCAGCCGCGGACACACGGTCCGCGCGCAGACCGGCCACGAGGGCCGGTCGCGGAAGCCGCGCAAAGACCCGCACGGCGCGGGTCTTTGTCGCCGCACAGGGGTCGCGCCGCGACCCCGCGGTCGCCGCTCCCTGGCGACCGCCACCTCGCCGTGGCGCTCCGCCTGAGACCCGGCCTCCTCCAGACGTTTCCCCCTCGCCCTGGCCAGACGCCGCCTCACGCCGTGACACCCGCGGACGCCCGCGGACACCCCCCATGCTGCCGTTGTGAGCCCCCGGCCGCCTGACGCTCGGCCGAACCGCCGCTCCGCCCTGCCGATCCCCCCATTTCCCGCAAACTTTAGCAAACATCTGTGAGCATCTCGGGACTCAGAATTGAAATCCGAAAAATGCGTCGAAAAGAGTATAAAATCTACTACAAGATTATGGGATTTTTTTGAGGATCAAGCAACAAATTGATGAATATAATCGAACTCAAAGGGAGGTTTGGAAATAAAACGCAACAAAACCTCCCACCTGTTGGGCGATGCCCGGAGCTTCACGGGGAGTCCGCCGCCGCGCTGCGCCTTGCCGGAGCTGCTTCGCCGGAGCTGGAGGAGGAGAGGGAGGAGTTCCTCCTTGCTGCTATCCCGGTGAGGAAGAGGAAGAGGGAGGGGGTGACTTAAGCGTTTAAATAGAAACGCACCCGCTCGTCGGCCCGAACCCGAACCCTCAGCAGGGTCGAGGTTAAGCCTCCCCTAGGGTAAACACCACCTCTCGAGCACAACGGAGGTCTATGAATTTTAATCCGAGACCCCGTTCAAAAGTTATAAAATTTAACGTCTGAAACCGCTAAATTATGAAAACACCCCTGGGGCCATTTTTCACAGACGGGTCGCGCCTGCAAAACTTACACCCCTCCTAGAGTAAACGGAATGCTCCAAACTCAACGGTGCCCTAGGTTTCCCAATCTGAGCCACCATTTAATAGATACCTTCTTTTCAACATTAAACGAATTAACTAATTTATTTAATCCGTTTAACGTTCCAGAAGCGGGCGAGGGGTCCAAACATCTCATGCCGACAGGTTTTATGCCGTTCCAAGGGTAAAAACCCCATTCCGGACCCATCCGTACACTCGTATCCCTGATCCGGTGCATCTTTTAGGAGTTATCACATTTATTATGTGTTCCCAGTGTGAACGCACTGAAAATTTAATTTCGGCCACTCCAGGGCTCGGAATCACACGCCGTCTGAAGGCGCTGCTCTGGAATATCATCAGGAATATTCCATAGTCTTTCGCAGAAAAAACTGGGTTCTTACATCACATGTATTTATTTACTCTATTTAATTCTTTTTTCATTCCCTTATAAAACTTTATATCTCACCCCTTTTTTATTAACATCCCTATTATATCTCATGTAGTTTTAAATCAATGATGGATTTTAAGAGAATTTTGAGAAATATTTCAAAAAAAATCATTGTATCCCTATTTGAGGATGTTATTTTATTTTCCTAATCTCTAAAAGACACTATGTTTCTCAAAATTCTAGTTTTTACTATGTTATAATTTATGTAATTAATAATTAATTAATGTGTAATAAGGATATGGGTTTTTATATACTTTATGTAGTGAAATCATGGAATAAAAACTATCTAAAATAAATAGAAATGTGAAAGGTGTATATGGAACTAATTTAAACAATAATAATTGGACATAAAAATATAAAAACAAATCAGTAATAATTTGATATTATAACTGGAAATAACCAACTCTTACCTAAGTTTCATGGCTTGGTAGTATAAGATCCTAATTTATACCTAAGAGAGTCTGTTAATGTTTTTAGTAAATTAAAACATGTAGGAGATTATATATATCATATTAATTATAAGGTGTTTTCATTTTACCTTGAAGGGTAATTTAAGGAGTGGTTATAAAACCTTTATCCATGAGAAATCACCAACTAGGATAAACTGGATAAGGCCTTCCTAAAAAAATCTCCAATTCTTGGGGGAGTACCTAGTTTAAGAAAGATCTATGGAATCAAAAAATGATGTTTTGAAACCATTTATGAGTTTTAGGATAGATTCAAGTGGTTAAAAATTTTCTTCCCATGCCATACTTTAATATAAAAATATTTCCTACTATTCTTTTACCAAGTATTGATGGAAAATGGTTGGAACCTTATAAATGATTCCTTTAGTTGAGCACTGATTGATAAGTCCCCTATTAAATCAGAGATCTAATAGAGAGTATCTCCCAAAATTCATAGAAATTTGGTATATGATCCTATGCTAAAGTATTTCATAATGTAAAAATTTATTACTCTCAATTTTTTGACAGTAAAATTAATGTACTAAAATATATTGGGAGATATTTAGAGTTTAAAAAAGTATAAGAATAATTAACTACCACACCTCTGAGAATGTTCTATCTTTTTCACTCTTGTAGAAATACTCTAAGTGTCTTATTAAAGTGAACGAGAGTTGTGATTCCATTTTCTAGAGGAAATATTAGTAGAAACCAACCAATAATCTATTATTTAGAGAGTACTTCAATACACATTTTGGAGTTGGAATCTAAAAACACTCAATACCTCCCTTTCAATAGGGTTTTCAACAACCCCTATAGGTGCCTCCATGTTTTGTTTTTTGAAAATATTTAGCTTCCCCATATAGAGTTTTTTGGATAGAGATCGCCAGGCAGAGATCATCTAATTGATGTTTTCTTATTTTATAGTTTCATATAATTCAAGGAGTAAATGATTCATTGGATATAATTCCATTGGATAGAGTTCATCGGATATAGATTATTGGATAGAGGAATCCAATTATGAGTTTCCGGTTCCATTAGACATAGTCACCAAACAGAGTTATCACAAATAGTGTTCATCGGGGGTTTAAAATCAATGCATGGGTAGTGTGTATAGTGACCAAAAATTGGTGTTTTCATTGTATGATTCCAAAATGTATCAATGGTTACCTAAGTCAATGTTAGTTTTACCATGAATCAAAGATTTTAATGAAAAAATTTCACTAGTTGAATACCTCTATAAATACAGGTGGTGGACAAGATATTAAGTGTGTGATTCTTGTGTGATTCCTATGCTAAATATAAATGTTTTTCGAAAATAATTTTAAGAGACTTTTTGAATAGAGTGGAAGTTAGGGTTGAGTTTTGTATTCTTTTTAATCTCACATAATGAAATTTTTTCAGTGTTCTCTCATGGATGTAGGATATTTTTCTAAGCCATGTAAATATTGTATGTCAATATTATTTTTTGTTTGTTTGAAAAGTATGTTCATGAAGTTTTTGTAGAGATTATGAGGGATCTCATCATAGATCTATTGAACAAATATAAAGTATTTGGTTATTTGATAAAACACTATGAAGTATCATTGTGAAGGTTTCCATTGTGCAGATTGTAGAGATCAGATGAATGTATTTCTGGTGTACATTGTGATTGCATGGCCAATCCGGTAAATTATATATAGTGATTATTTCTTCCTCAACAAGTGGTACCAAATTTTTGGTTCAACTTCATTTATATAATTCTGGTTTATCCTCTCATTATCTTGATATTTTTTCTATTGGTTTTACTATTATCAGGAAGAATGAATTTAAAGGAATGGAAGGTTCATATCAATAAGTTTTATGGAACAAACTTTTCCTTTTGTAGAGTGAAATGGGATAATCTTTTGATAAATAAATATATGGATTCTCCTTTTTCTAGTAAATTTTATAAAATTAAAGGCAAGATGGAATGAGAGTGTGTAGATAAGAAGGATTCTGTATTAATTTGGTTGTATCTTGCTTAGAATATTTCTTTTAACATTATAGAGAAGAAAACTAATACAAAGGTTATGAAATCATTGACTTCCATGTGTTAGAATCCAAAAACTCTTTAAAAAAGATTCATGATGGGATGATTTTTGAGCTTGAGGTTATCAAATGGAAGACCTGAAAATGATCATATGAATGACTTCAATATGATTTGAGGGTATATTGAATTAGTTATGGTAACATTCCTATATGATTTTTGGGATTTCTTTCTTATGTAATAACATCAATAGAGCTAGGATTCCAGGGTGATAGTAGTGAAAAACTCTAGTGGGGAGTAATATATAGTACTTAAAAAAATCTTAAACATGATCTTGAATGAGGATTTGAGATGAAAGGATGTTGAAACTCTATATAAAAGTGCTCTCAATGCTCCCAGAAAAGGATGGTCACCTCAACATAAGGGTTGTCAAAATAATTAATTCTAAGAAGATAATTCCCATATAAGAATTTTAGTTAAATCGAATGGTTTTGGTCATGTATGTTATCTTTGTGGGGATAAGGAATATATTAATAAATATTATAAAAATGATTATAGGAATTTAACTAAGGCTTCAACATCTATAAAAAATAATCTTAGTAAGTATAATGGATAGATAGTCCTATTTGATTGTTATTAAGGTCATTCTAGAGGATTCATGGGTTATTGAATTGTGTTCATCTTTTTATTGATTTGTTCAGTGTGGGTGCATGGTTGATTATGTATCATAAAGCTTTGGAGGAGTACATATTACTAACAATGAATCATTTGATATATTTGGGAAGCATTATATTAAAATTAAAAACAAAAATGGAAGTGTATTGAGATTAGAATATGTTATACATATTAAATATTTCTACAAGAACCACATATAATTGGATAGAAAGATGATTCAGGTTTTAGAATAAATTATTTTAATAGAGTCTTTAATATCAACAAAGGGTTCATGGTAATTTATCATAGAGTAAATAATGGAACCTTGTACTTTACCAAACATAAGGATGAAGTTTTAGTGATAGGGAGTACTTTATAATATATTTTGGAAATGTTACATTGTTGTATTGGTCACCTCGGTGAAAATAATTTGAATGTTCTAGTGGTAAAGATAATACTTAAAGTCAAACACACAGACCTTGAAATAAGTGATATTTATATTCTATAAAAATTTAAAATATATTAATTTTACATGGATAGTAGAAATCCCATGAATTGTAAGCAAGATGTTGTTCATTCTGATGTTTGGGGACAGTATCCTATTTACTCTAATAGAGGATCACATTATTTGTGATCCTAATTAATGGTGCTACTTGAAAGGTCTATGTTTATTTACTAAAGAATAAATATAATATGTTTAATTAAATTATTAAATGGAAATAAGTTTCCAAATAATAATGTAAATAAAGATAAAGAATCCCTAGACAAAAATTGGTGGAGAGTTCACTGGACACATATTTCTTAACTTTTTTTGAAGGGAATCAGTCATGAGAAGACTGTTCTAGGGGCTCCATAAGAAAATAGAGTATCTAATATGACAAATCAGACTCTTTAATATAAAGATCAAAGTACGTTGAATTCCCAAAGGAATTTGTGTGGAGACTATTAATACAGAGGTTTATTTGGTGAACTCATGTCTGGCTTCAGCTGAGTGATAAGATCTAGCAGAAGGAATTTGGTCTGATGTAAGAAAATAGGTGTACCATATCAAAGTATTTTGAGGTATTTTATATGTCTATATTGATGCTAAAGATAGAGATAAGTTGGATTAGAAATACTAGTTCTGCTTTGTAATTAGTTATGGAAATGAGAACTTTACATATCTGATTTGGGGTGATGCAAATGAGAAATTCACAAAAATCAGAGATGTTTTTCAAAGAATAAATTATATAGAATGATAGAAACTTGATTGTGAAAGAAGTTAAGGATAGATAAACTATCAAAGATCAAGTAAATGTGATAGGGATTTCCGAACAAACTCTCAGTTTGGAAACATCAAGTGAAAATTTAGAGGTTGGTTCTTCGAAAGTTAGGCTATCGGACGGATAATAATCGGAAATACTACTATTAAACAGTGATTGGTCAGAATAACCTCAACATATAGAAAAATTTAGATAGATTAATATTAGATAAAGTTTTTAAAACAAATTAACTTGAGGTTGTGCTGAGGATACCCACTCATATCATAAAACCAGTTTATTGATTTGGAGATGATATGAGTTTTTTACTTCTAACAGGCACTGGGGGACCAAAATTTTATGAAGAGGCAACTACTCTCAAAGACTCAAAATAGTGGGATTCGGTCATGGAAGTGTAAATGAATTCCCCAAATCCCGAAAATACATGATAGTTATTTGAACTACTAGAAGGTAAAATAGATTTGGAATGTGAATGGGTTATTTCATTTGAAAGGGGAAGTTGATGAAAGTAAGAGGTATGAATAAAATCTAGTGGTGAAAGGATTTTAGCAAAATAATAGATCAAATTTTCTAAACTTTTCTCACCATTGGTGAAGCACACAACCATTATGACATTACTAAACATTATTGTATCCAATAATATACACTTATAGAAGATAGATATAAATATATCTTTTATTCATGGATATTTAGTGAACTAAATTTACATGGTTTATCATAAGGGTTATGAAATTCAGTGGAAGGAGGACTCAGTTTGTGAGTTGAAATGAATTATTTATGGATTGAATCAAGCCCCAAGATAGTTGAATAAAAAGTTTGAAACATTCTTTCTTGAATAAATATTTAATCAATATGAATATGAAAGTTATTGTTACAAAAAACAATGGGATTATAGAACATATGATACGTTGTTTATATGGAATATATGTTGATTAATTATTTAGAGTTCCGTCAGATTAATGAATTAAAGTGTTTGTTTTCAATATGTTTTGAGATGAAGAAACTTGTACAAGATAATAAGAAATTTGGTATGTAAATATAAAGGCATAATAAAACTAACTCCTTAGTTTTATCTCATAAGGAATAAACATGTAAATTCATCAAAATATTCATATTGGTCAGTCAAAAACTTATCTCATCCCCCCTCACCTGAAACTTCAATATTTTTAAAGCACATGAATCATCAATTAATAGATAAGTTCACTGCATGCAGAAGGTGACTTATTCTTCAGTTTTAGGAAGTTTCAAATATGGAATGGTTTTACATAGATCATACATTTATTTTATAGCGGTGTTTTTATTCATTTCATGTTAAATATTAGAATGGAATATTAAGAAGTTTTGAAATGTATCATTTGATACAAGAATAGTTCAAAGGATTAATCTTTATGTTTCAAATATGATGATCAACTGAAGGTTTTAGTAGATGTAGATTCTATCAGACACATGGACTCATGGAAAATTACTATAGGTTTTTTGTTTACTTTTAGTGAAATAGTAGTTAGTTAGATGTCTCAGTTGCAACCATTTTTCAATTCATCTATAAAAAATTAGATTATGTTGTTACTAATAAATTAGGAAAAGTATTAAAATGGTTTATTCACTTTCTAGTATAATTTGTAAAGAGATCAAAAAATGAAATGTTATTATATGATAGTAGTAATTTCAATCATCTTTCACGTAATTTAGTGTTTAGTGAAACAATGAAAAACATTTACCAAAAATTATGAATTTATATGAAGTATACAGTAAGGTAAAGTGTTGGATCTATAAATCATTTTTAGAAATAAAAAACCTTTTTATGTGTTTACAAAGGTTATAATCCATGAAGGTTTGAGGCAACATTGTACCTCAGTTGGACTTGGATAATTGGATGGAGTGGAGAACATTACATTCCTCAGAAGGGGGATAATATTGGGTGGATGGTTAAAGAATACTGAAATCATAAATAAAGTTCTAAATTGGGAAATTTTTAGGTTTGTGAAAAATATTCAATTTTAACAGATGGATTTTTCAAAATTGGGATCATTGGATAAAGATCACAAGACTTATTTTTTCCTATTGTAATGTTTCAGAGTGGTTTGGAAGAAAGATATAACTAGATAGACTTCCCTAATACAATGGTCATCATATAGAGATAATCATATAGAGGAATAATATGGAGAGGTTTCAATGCCATCATACTGAGTCATCGAATGGATTTCTCACAAATGGTGTTCGTTGAGGGTGGTGACTCAATGCATGAGGCGTGTTCACGGTGACTACCTTTTGGGGGTTTCATAAAATAGTTAAAAATTGTAATTTAGGTTTTCTAGGTCAATAATATGTTGATCATGAATCTCAAAGGTCGATTAAACATATTCATTAGATGAAGAATTCTATAACTAGAGGTAGTTTCTCATCTATAAAGTTTGTAATTCTGTTTGTATTATTATACTAAATATAAGATAATTTCTAACATAATTTTCTAAGACATTTTAAATATAAGGGAGGTAAGTGATGTTTTTTTTTCCATTTCATCTCCTATAATGAAATTTTTTTAAGTGTTCTCCAATAGATGTGGAACATTTTTATGATCCACATAAATATTTTTTGTTTTTTTTACTTTTAGTGTGAAGTGTGTTCATGAAGTTTTTTTGGGGATTTTATGGGATCTTATCCTAGTTATAGAAAGAAAACTAAGGATTCATTTATTATAAATACCCCAACCCTAGTATCCCAATGTCAATGGTTACTTTATTACATCGGTGCTTGATACCAGTGATTACATTCCAAAAGAATGAATATTTAGTAGTATTGAAAAAACTGATACATACATTAATCTCACATTATCATTGAAAACTTAAAATAAAAAATTGAACTTATTTTAGTACAATAATATTCTATTTATCATATCCCTATATATCAATTATGATACACATCTTAGCATCCTTGGCAAATGAATCATAAGAAATCGGTGATATCATATTCTTAGTAAGGGTATTCATACAACATGATCTATCATGAAACAATAAGGAATAATCAATATAGAAATGTAGATAAATACAACCACATGCTATTTAATAAATAACTTGATCAAGAAAAATAATATTTTTGGAATAAATGATAATCACATAATTCCATATAAATAATCATATGATTTTGAAACTTATCAATGGATTTAATAACTAATAAAATAATCACATAGATATAAATAACTAGTCTCATAATGAGGGAATTCATAATTTATGATATTAAAAACATTCCATAAAGGCCTCATGAAAATGAATCTTATATAAATGGGTAAGGCCGCATCCAAATACCAGGATAGTTTATCTTTTCAGAAATACTAATGCATTGAGGGTTTATAGTGGGCCTCACCCAACACTTAATATGTCCAATTAATTCATCATATGAAATGGTAGAAACATAATAAATGTAAACATTCATATTGAAAATATATCATATGAAATGTTAATAATTTCTCCAATAATTAAAATTATTCATAATCCATACATATTAATCTTGAAAATGGTGTCAAAATAGTACATACCCAACCAAACTAATCATAAACTATATTGTGAAAAAGTAAGGATGGTATCATTACAATATATTCCAAAAGAATCATAAGTAAAATGAGGGTTATTTTTATTCATGAATATAAATTCCATAAAAATCCCATTAAAACACTCTAGAGGAAAATATACTTTTCACTTTGAAAATAACTTTTAAAACTAAAAAATAAGAAAATATTAGGAAAAATATTATTTGAATATAATCATAGAAAGTTTCAAAGTAGACTACAAATCAATGAGTTCTTGTGATGTTTAGTAATTTTGTACATGTCATTAAAAAATAAAACATTACTTTCTCACTATTGTAAAATGGTAAAAAAGTAACTCATTTGAAAAATGTTGTGAATATTTATTTAAAAACATTTTTTTAAATTAAAAAATGTGTAAGAATTTATTTAATATATAATATTTATAATTTTTAAAACATTATATAAAATATTTTTATAAAACCTCGATATGGAATAAAAAGGATTTCTGACCACAGAAAAAAATAAAGTCAAATTTTCTTAAAGAAATTATCTCAATAATTTAAAATACCAAAAAGGTGGGAATGGTATTATTATTGTAAATTTCATGGATAAATAGGAAGATAAAAAATAGATTGTTTTTAAGATATAAATACCAAATAATTCACCCAAGGGATACATACACAAAAACAATCGTGAATAATGATGAGATTATGAAATAAACCCTTACCTCTTTGGTAAATTTTAGATCGTAATCCCCATGATAGAAATAAAAACCAATAAAAAATAAAATACAATGAATATAATTATATTCATGATATAATATATAAATGGGGTATTATATACCCCACCCAAAATAAATAAGTGTTGAATTTGTCTTATGTCTCACGGAACTAAAAGATGGATCAGAAACCCTTACCTCAGGTCCAATTTCCATCATACATGCTTGAACCTCCTATATAATAAATATTGATTTATTATACATATATTGTAGAATTATACTCATATATATAATACCATATAATGTTAATTATATATTTTTATCACCCATTTATTAATAATTCTTTATTAAAAACCCTATTCTCGGTGATAACAAATTCATTTTTCATGACTTTTTGGGTTTAGTTGTTTTTTGAACTTGTACTTTGATTATGGTTAAATCATATAAATAATGTAAATAAGGATATAAATATTGTATCTATTTTTTATATTAATATTTATATTCATCCAATAAATTTAGTTATTGAAAAAAGTATTACATTGTTCATAGAGACGGTGGGATATACATACGCATAAACCTTGTTTCCACTTTATCAACATATGGAACGAAAGAAAGGTAAATATTTATTCACATTTAAATACTAATTTTTATATCATATATATCATATATATCATATATATTCATTAAATTTATCTTTATAACAATTCATGTTAAATAAAATGAAAAATGTATCACATCGCTTCGTGCACGCATCAGTCCACATACGCATGTGGGATGTTATTGTTTTCCAACAGATTTAAAGGTTAGAAATTATATGTGGTATTATAAATATAGAACTATAATTATTTAATATATATATATATATATATTAAATACAAAATTATATCCTTTCATGAGAGGTGGTTAAGGAAAACCAATTACATCGGTTCGTGATGTGGGTGTCCACCGTACACATGATCTATGGTTTCATTTCACATATAATGGAAGATGTGATGGATTGTAATGAACAAGGTATTTATAGAATAATAAATTTTCATATATATTGATATTTATTAATAAAATATTAATTTTAAATTAAATAGGACAAATTTTCTGATATCGTACTCAACATGCAACAATGGGTTTCTTTGAAATCTTACGTTGCACACAACTTTGAGTTATACAAAAAAATAATATAATATTATTATTATTTTAAATGATAGTTAACTCATAGCCATTTTATTGGAGAGAATGAAAATAACTAACTATTATACGATTATTAAATTTCTTTTAATTTATCCAATAATATTTAAAGTCTTAAAATAAGAATGAATCTGATTTTAGGCATGAAATACTCTAATATTTTTAAAAGTTCATTTTACTGCCTTTTAATGGATAAACCTTTTTAAATCTCGTTTTTATCACTTTTATATTCCCTATTTGAAAAAATAAAATTTTTATTTAGAATTGGGAAACCGAAATTTACTTTGGATGAAATTTTGGTACTTTTCTGATAATGTTCACTTTTAATGAATAGTGAAAAATACAGCATTTTAATTCAAAACTATCATTTCATCTAATTTATTTATATGTATAGATTGTTCTTTTAATTTTTTTAATGTATAATTGTATTATATTTTCATCATTTAATCCAATTATGGTCATTGTAAGTACTTTCATATTTTAATTGGATATAAACACATGTCAATCTTTTGATAGTTATTACTTCTTAAAAACCCACTTTTTGGTTTTAACAACAAGAATTAATTTTAAATTAATTACTACAACTTATGTGTTTCTAATATTTAAAAATTGATTACATATTTTGATTTATAATTTTCAAATTGTGTAAATAAGTACCTTTTTTTAGACATTTTGAAAAGTATTATCAGTAATTATTTTATTTATAATGGTTAAAGGGTAAATTTGGTAAATAATGGTAAAAAATAATATTATAATAATATTAAACTACCCTAACACGTGTAATAATACTATTTTATGAAATATTACCAACCATGGCTATCCTTGGGTTGATTTTGGGACCCCATAGAGCCACTTTGATGTGAAAATGACATTTTATAATAATTAATTTAAAGTAAAAAATAATATAACATAAACATGTATCTTTTACTAACAAAATTCATATATGGAGTAATATAAGTTATATATTAGACTATAAATAGTCATTAGAAATAAAAAAATATTTTCTAAATCATGATAGTTTATTTATAATTTTTAGACATAAAATAAATAAATTTATTTATGACACAATGATGATGTAGTGATTACCTTATTAATGAATGATTTAAATAAACAAGATTATAAATATTAAAATAACTTTATTTTGAAAGTTTTTATATAATAAACGAATTTTATGGATTAATATGACTTTTTATATTTTAATTAATGAAGTTTTTTTAAAATAATCAAATTTATATGGATTTTTAAAAAGTCATGATATGAATAGTATAACAATTGACATAAATGAGTTTTTAAAAAAAATTGTTTTATCCAATGATATAAAAGTCATAAAAATATAATATTAGTACAATTTAAGTATATAATATTCTATATGTCATTAATGAACCAATTTAGTTTCTAGTTTTCATTTTATAGTAACTATATTAACCATAAATCATGAATATACAAGAAGACGTGGTAAGAGTCAAATTAGTTAACTAAGGGTTAAAGCTAGAAGATAGGGTTAAATTTGTGACCTAGTCATGTATAAAACCTATTTTATGAAAGGTTTTAGAACAAAAAGTATCTTATCTTTTAAATAAATTATATTGGGAGCATTTGAAACTGAAAATCATTTTATAATAAAATAATATTTCAATACCTTCCTAAAGTGCCCCTCCTCCCTCTTATAAAACAGAATCACCTCTACCCGTTTAATCACACCTCATAAGCCCCTTGAATTGTACAAAATATGAAAAAATAAGCTCCCAACATCCCTATCTTCCTTTTATAATCCTTACCTTATGAATAAGGCAATTCAAGAAATCGTTTTTTCTCAAATCAAAGGGAGTTACACGTTTTAAGAGGTAGCATCATCTCTAATGTTCCTTTACATTATTTTACTTATTAACTACCTATTTTATTATTATTTCTTAATTAAATGAAAACACCAATATAATAAATATACTAGTTTTTTATGATAAAGGATTCTAACAACACTTAAACACACCTCCATCTAATGGATAGGAACACACTATTTCTGTGTACGGCGAACTGCAGCCTCACGAAATGATGATTGTTCGATTTTCCCCTACCTCCTATCATGGTGGATATTATGATTGAATTATATTTATATATGAAATATATAATATTTATATTTTCTCTATTATTCTTTTTATTTTTATTTAAATCATACCTTTATGATTTCCATAATGTGTAAATACGATAATTTCATTTAAGGAAGTGCGGACTATCGCCCCCTCAAAGTGATATGACTCATTCACGCCATACATGGAACATATAAAGGTTGAAATTAAAAAAATTATTTAAAATTTATAACATATTATATTATAATTTAATTATAATATACATATTTATCATTTAGTTTTCATTCCTTTAAATATGAAAAAGAAATGAAAGTAGTGTTCATACTTACGTACGGCTTACCATCTCCATTGAATGATGCATTTTATTTCATACCTCTAAATGTTATGGACTATTATAAATCCATATATACTAGATATATATGATATTTAAATCATGAACAATGGTCTATAGATAATGTACTTTTGGAAACATGGATAGTTTGTAATTATTCCAAGTTCATTTTTGACTCAAGTACCGAATATCGAAAAAATGACTAATATGAAGATAAATAATTATGGAATTTTTATAACATGATCATAATTAACATAAAATGAATAATAAACGTTAAAAAGGATCTTAAGAAAGTATAAATTAACCTAAATTTATTATTCATGAATATAGAGAATGAACAAGAGAAGTCGGACTCAAGGTAAGGGAACATTTCACCTTCCTCTTTTAGTCAAAGACATCTTCTTTTTTTAAGATCAAGAAAAATTTTTTAAAAAAAGAGAGAGATGGGTTACATGAATCAGAAAGATGGTATCTTATTACAATCTTTTACTAAGTGAGGGAGAATATCAACAGTCAAAGTATCACTCCATGTCATAGTTTGGTTGACTCCTTTATTGGAACGGCCATCCGCCACTATGTTTTCTTCTCAATACGTATGGGTGGAAATGTATTTGATATCAAGAAGAGAATTGAGGCAGTTCGTCCAGCGAGCAGTGAGAGGCTAGGCAAGGTGGATCACCCCATTCCAAATAGCATGCACAATGGTGGTGGAGTCACTTTCTATTAAGATGTTATTCCATCCTTTTAGCTTGACAAAAATAATGGCATGAATCACCGCCATCATTTCTGTTTCAAGAGCAGAGGTATTGCCACAGCTTCCAAAGAAGCATTTGTGTCATCGATCGAGATAATATCTGAAAATGTACCCACATCCCGTAGGACCAGAGTTTCCTCTCCAATCTCTATCTATGTTCATCTTGATCCATCAAGGAGTCAGATCTTGCCAAAAAACCTCGAGAGAATGCTTCGGCTTAGTGTAAACGCCTTCGATTTTGAGACGTCTAAGTATCACAAAGTCCACAACCAAATTGTCGCAGTAGGATTTCTGAAGCATGGATGTTTCCCTGATGGAAATAAGGATCCTCCTCTGACCTGCATTAAGATTAAATGATTAATTGTGTGAATAATTGTGTTTCTATCATACCAGATCACATGTATAAGCTCAGCAATAGCAGAAATGAATAGGTTCTTGATTTTCTGATAAAAGTAAAGTTCCACACAATGTTTTAGCTGAGAGAAAATAGAGTCAGAGGATAACCATCTACAGTCAAAAAGGTCAGTAACATAATTTTATAGAACAGAGACTATATCATAGATAATAAAAGATGATTGGTTTCCTCCCTGTGTTGATGGAATAATTTACATTTAGATCATAGTTGTATACCAAAAGACTAAAGACAAACCTCTGTAGGAATATATTAATGGGCACTGCTCTAGATATGGTTAATCCTTGAAGTCTTAATATAGGGTCTGTCAAAAAACATCAACCATGAGATAATTGGGTCAAAGTTAGTGAAACAATTATTATAGTAGTTTTTTGGAATCCAAAATACCATTCTGTGATAAACCGAGGGCGGTTGGGCTCAAGATAACTCTGCAATGCATTGGGTAACCTGATGGAGGTAAATTTTATTGTTTATCCTAAGAGATTTAGGGAATATATTGGGATGGGTATTCCAAATGTAACACCCTATGTAGCTGTGAAAGCTATAATGTAAGTACATTATGGATGCCACAATTTCCCATTATGATTTATGATTTCTATGTGTTATTAATAAATCTTATGATTTCATGAGGTATGTTAAAGATCTTATGTTTTATGATTTAAAAGTATGATATTGTGATTTGTATGTATTCATGGACTAATGTTTTCTTCACTTATTTTATATCCCTTACTAATATTTTTATGCAGATCCTAGGTTTTTGAAATGTTATTCATAGGGAATAAGGAAGGGTAAGAGAAATAAATAATTCAAGAATATTTTTATCAAGAAAAGACTTGTTGTTTTATTTAAATAGTTTTATTGTTTTAAAAAAGGTATATATTAGAAGTGTCTTTTTTGTAATATTTGAGATATAATGTAATAGTTATGCCCTAATTCTATAAAACTCTGAACCTGAAAAGATCCTCAATGTGAATTATTGACTTAACTCCAGATTCTCTAATTTATAAGGTTAAGGCCTCATAGTTTGTATCATAGGTAAGTTTGGATAACTTTAGAGGTTAGGGTATTATTTAAGAATAATTGACATAACCATAATGGTTAGCATATTAGAAAGAGTAATAGTTATTTTAGATAAATTGAATGAGTTTAATATAACATTAAAAATTATATCTATGTGTTTACCCTTCTCATAAGATAGTATATGATGATTTTACTAATATACTCACATTATCCATTTGGGTTTTAGTAAATGGATGGATCTAGCAGGAACCAAAGTAACAACGGATGTGAAGGAAACTATGGTCATTTTTCTGAATATGAAACCAAATGAAATTGGATATACAATGAGAACTCTTTTGGTTATTCTCAACCAACTATATGGGGTCATTGTTGAAAACATGAACCTTTTTTATTTTTATAAGGCATCATACATGTGAGAAATTGATCCCAATGGAAGTTCAGGTAATAATCATAAAGGTAAGTATATTCAAAAACCTATTTGTCAAGGATGTGGAAATAAAAACCTAGTAAAATGATTCAAAGGGATGGTAAGATGTTATATATGTGGTAATGAAGGTCATAATGAAATAGCCTCTCATGGAAAAAGGAAGTGTTCAATTGAATCTATGAAAGGGAAAGAAGTTATTCCTGAGGGATCAATCGATTGTTTTAAATCTAGCATGCATGGTCATTATGAAAATAGATGTACTATGAAGAAGGTTTGAGAATGGGATCAGTAGAAACGTAAAAATATGTGTTTATAAATACCTAATCTCATTCCAATTGAGGATGAGGAAACTGACAATGACCTGTGAAAGGTATGAATTGTTTCTTAGATGGTGTTTTAACATTGTTGAATCTTAGGATATGTTTCATGATTTTGTTTGTACAAAATAAGTATTACATAATAAGGTGGAAAATGGTTAAGGGATCCTAGAGAAAGCTGGATGATTAAGATGTCTACATTTTAGAAATTTGAGAGTTATGTTAGATATCTGGGTGATGAAAAATTAAAAAGTATTAATGAACTTCTTTTTATGGGGTTACTTTAGAATACTTTTCTCTTGTATGTGTAACCCATAAGTTTGTTATGTGAAAATTCTATTTTAGAAAGAATTTTATTTTCTTGTTTAGATATAGCTATAAAGATCCATTTGGGTTTATATGATCCTTGAATTTGTGGAAATTATGGGTTATTACTTTTTGGGATGCAAATGCGAGGTATGAGATAACATTTGAGGTTAAAATATGTTATGGTTATTTTTGAGGAATTTATCTAATTTTCGGTAATGTTATAAGATTATATAGTTGTTTAAAAAGGACAACACGTAGACTATGTGACAACCTGTTGCATCGAAAAAACCTGTGGGAATCGAACCCACAATCAATGTGTGACTGGGATTTATCACCTACCACAGGATTACGTGAAGTCCATGGTTAGTATGAATTATTCTTTTTATTTAAATGATATTATGGATCAAGAATAAGTTTATTTTGGAATTGTTTTTTATCAAATGGATATCCTTAGTAATGTAAAATTATTTGTTGATTAAGTGATAAATGTTATTTTGGAAGATGGTCTCTCTTTTGGGAACAATTTATGCCTAAGGAAAATATAATACTATGAGATTTCATTTGTAGGTTAATGGTTGAAATTTATTTTACAATAATATATGTTTTTGTTATAAACATATGTCAACTTGGGTTATTTATGGAAATGATTAACCTATTATAGAGAATATTTTATCTGTTTAATTACTTTTCAGTGTGACACTTTAAGAGTAGTTGATGTTATTTGGAGATAAATGTTAAGATTTATCTTAGATGATTATGTGATCAAATCCTTCTAAATTTTGAGCTTCAATCTTAGTTGGATTATTTTTAATAATTTTAAGGAAAAATCTGTATTTAATGGTCTTTGTTGAACTTTGGGTATTGTTTGTTCAATTTTGGAGATTAAGTGTAGTATTTCTTTTTATAAAGGATTATCCTTTTTGGGGATTATCTGATCTCGTGCTAACCATTTTGGTATTGGTTAATGTCTAAATACATAAGAAATATATACTTCATCTTTTTTGGATTATTTGATTCTCTAGATGTTTATTCTAGCGCTTCAGGTGTGACAAAGTCATCTTGAATACTCATTATTTAGAGAAAATATGAGTTTGTGGTATAAATTTATTAAAGGATGAAACTCTATATGAAATGTAAGTATATTTCCTTATTTTCTTAGTAAATTTCATAAATAAATTTTAAAATTTTATGAAATGGAACTTACAAAAATAAATTTCGTTTACTTTTCCTACTGGGGAATAAAATACCATTTAACTTATCACAAGTTTGTGATTTTTTGGTGGTTAACTTTCTCCTGGTCATGTTTTCTATCAATCTACATCAGAGTATAATGGTTTCTTTATCCTCCATATCCATGTTTCCCTACCTAGAATCTTAGTATAGGTTATCTCTAGTGACCTTTTTACTTATCTTTATTTCTATTAAAGTGATAGTTTTATTCACTCTTTTTCTGATGTGGGACATTCAATGAAGTTTCTTTGCCCAATTTTAAAATTGCAAGGATGCAATTTTAAAAAGGGGAAAGGATGTAACGACCTAGGTATTTATAGAATAATAAATTTTCATATATATTAATATTTATGAATAAGATATTAATTTTATGTTAAAGATGTCACTTTTTCTGATAGAAAACTCAACATGCAGCAATGGGTTTCTTTGAAATCTTATGTTTCACACAACTTTGAGTTATACCAAAAAAATAATATATTATTATTATTATTTTAAATGGTAGTTAACCCCTAGAAATTTTATTGTTAGGAATGAAAATAACTAAATATAATATTATTATTAAATTTCTTTACATTTATCCAATTAATTTTAGAGGCTCAAAATAATAATGAATCCAATTTTAAGCATGAAATACTCTAATATTTTTAAAAGGTCTTTTTAATACCTTTTAATAGAGAACCTTTTCTAAATAGAGTTTTTTACACTTTTATATGTTTTATTTGAAAAAATAAAATTCTTCTTTATAAGCAGGACATCAAAATTTAATTTGGATGAAATTTTGGTATTTTTTTGATGAAGTTCATTTTTTAATGAATTGTAAAAATACTGCATTTTAATTCAAAACTGTATTTTCATCTAATTTATTTATATAGTTATATTTTCCTTTTAATTGGTTTTAAAGTATAATTGGATTATATTTTTACCATTTAATCCAATTATGGTCATTTAAAGTAATTTAATATTTTAATTGGACATAAACAAATGTAAATCTTATGAAAGTTATTACTTCTTAAAAACCCACTTTTTGATTTGGACAACTGGAATAAATTTTAAATTAATTTCTTCAACTTTTATTTTTTGAATTTGGAAAAATGGATTAAATATTTTTAATCATAATGTTCAAATTGTGTAAATATGTACCTTTTATTTTTAATCATTATGAATAGTAACATCAGTAATTAATTTATTTACCATTGTTAAAGGGTAAATCTGGTAAATAATGGTAAACAATAAACTTATAATAATATTAAACTACCCTAACATGTATTTATAATACTATTGTATGGGATATTTCCAAACATTTACATCCTTGGGTCGATTTTGGGACATCATGGAACCACTTTGATGTGAAAAAGACATTTTATAAAAATTAATTTAAAGTGAAGAAAAATATAACATAAACATGTATCTTTAACTAAAACAATTTTTATATGAGGTTATATAAGTGATATATTAGACTATTAATAGTTATTATAAATATAAGAACATTTCATACATCATTATATTTTATTTATAATTTTTATACATCAAAGAAGTAAATTTATTTATGACACAATGATGATGTAGTTATTACCTTATTAATGAATTATTTAAATAAATGAGATTATAAATAGTAAAATAAATTTATTTTGAAACTTTTTCTCCACACAAGAATTTTATATATGATTATTACTTTTTATATTTTAATTAATGAAGTTTTTCTGAAATAGATAAGCCGTTATGGATTTTTAAAAAGTCCTAACATGAATAGTATAAAAATTGACATAAATGAGTTTTTAAAAAAAATAAAATTTTATTAAACGATATAATAGTACATAAAACATAATATTTACAAAAATGACTTATATAATGTTTAAAATTTCATTAATGAACCACTTGAGGTTCTACTATCATTTTATAGTAACTATATTAATCATATAGTATGAATATACAAGAAGACATGATAAGAGTCAAATTAGTTAACTAAGGGTTAAAGCTAAAATGTAAGGTTAAATTTGTTACCTATAATTGTCTAAAACCTATTAGTTGAAAGGTTTTAGACCCAACAGAATATTATCTTATAAATAAATGACTTTTTTACCATTTTAAACCTAAAATCATTTAATAATAAAATAATATTTCAATGTCTTCCTAATGTGCCCCTCCTCCCTCTAATAAAACGGCATCACCTATACCCATTTAATCACACCTCTCAAGCCCCTTGTCTTATCCAAAATCTACCAAAATAAGCTACCAAAATAAATTTATTCCTTTTAGAATTATTACCTTAGGTGTAAGTCAGTTCAAGAAATCCTTTTTTTCTCAAATCAAAGGGAGTTACACATTTTAAGAGGTAGCATATTCTCTAAAAAAGTTTTCAATTATTTTACTTCTTCACTTCCTATTATATTCTTATTATTTGATTCATAAAAAAACCAATATCATTAATATTCAAGGAATTTTTTATTAGAGGTATTAAAACTACACCAACACACACCTCCATCTAATGGATACAAACATATTGTTTCTGTGTACGGAGAACTGCTGCCTCACTAAATGGTGATTGTTTGATATTCTGATACCACCTCTCATGGTTTCCATTATGAAAGAAATATATTTATATATGATATATATTATATTTATATTGTCTCTATTCTTGTATTTTTTTATTTAAATCATATCTTTATGCTTTCTATAATGTGTAAATACTATAATTTCATTTGAGGAAGTGCAGACTACCGCCCCCTCAAAGTGATATGACTCATTCAAGCCATAAATGGAACGTATAAAGGATGGATTTAATGAACTATAGTAATATTTATAACATGTGATATTATAATCTAATTATAATATACCTATGTATCATTTAATATTAATTCTTTTAAATATGAAAAATAAATGAAAGTAGAATTCTTGTGTATGTAAGGCTCACCGCCTCCATAAACAGTTAATTTCATTTATTATCTCCAAATGTTATGGAATATTATAAATAAATACATCCTGGATATATATTATATTTAAATCATTAATACTATTCTGGATATAATTTATTTTTGAATACATGGACAATTTTTAATTATGTCAAGTTCATTTTCGACTCAAGTACTGAATACGGACAAAATGACTGATATGAACTTAAATTTTTTTGTAATTTTTATAACATGATGATAAGTAATATAAAATTAATAATAAAATTGAAAAGATATCTGAATAAAGTATAAATTAATCTAAGTTTATTATTTAGGACTATAATGAACAAACGATACAAGTCGGACTCAAGGTAAGGGAACTTTTCACCCTCCTCTTTTAGTCAAATAATTATTTTATGTTGTGTCTTTTAATCTCCATTTTATTATGTTGGGATATGGTATTTTATATTCATATTACTGTAAATTTTATGTTAAAGTTATGAGAGACTATTTTCTATCTCATAAACTCATTTCCGGAATTTTTATGTGATGTCGTTAGGCTGCCGAATTTTTATAAGGAAATTTCTAAACTCAATTTCAACTCATTTGGTTTTACACATACTTTGCTGATTATATTATGTAAATATTTTTTGTTTAATGAATTTTTTAATTTCCACTTCCCCTTGTGTGGATATACTTTTTCAACACATAATCACCCCATTGATAAATTCTTACATCATTTATACAAACATTATAAGGGAAATCTTTGCTCAATCTACATTCATTGAGTTAAATAACCATGTCATTTGTTTTGTTTTTTCAATAATATGTGTGAATGACCTATGATTTTTTTACACTTAATATCCACTTATATTGGGTTTATATATATTTTTCACATATAATTATGTCATTGGTTTATCCTTAATCCAATGATACGATCTTTGTAAGGGACTACGTATCAACCTCCTTTAATTGAGGCATATCTTCATATTGTGCACCTTTAATATCCTATAAAGTTTATATACAACCCTTTTGACCTTTTTTATCATGAGTTTAGATATTATCATGATATTCAAAGTTTCTTTTAATGTTATAATTTAATTGTTTTTATTCAAGTATTTTCCCAAGTGGTAAGGGACTTTAACTAAAACTTTCTTTTAAATGTTTTAAATATTTGATCTTATAAATATTTCTCATTATAGTTCGTGTTTTCAAAATTGTTTTAATAATTTATTTATATGGACACTAATGTTTTAAAATTATAATTCCTTTAAAATATTCAATGTGGTATGGGACTCTTTGATTCAAAAATCTCTTTGTTAAATGTTTTAAATTCTTTTGGAAATGGATTGAATATTTCAAAATATTGAATTGATTTATTCTTATTTATGAGTGAAATGTTTATAATTTCAATATTTTATGTGTTATTATTATTTTATGGTTCTTGGGAATTTTTTATGTATACGGGTTGTTTCGTGATAAACCGAGGGCGGGTGAGCCCAAGATAGATCTCCAAAGCATTGGGTAACGTGAAAGAGGTAAATGTTAATGTTTCTTTTAAAAGATTTAGGGAATATACCATAATAATTATTCTAAATGTAACTCCCTATTTAGATGTTAAATCTACAATGTAATTTTGTTATGGATTCCACAAGTTACCATTATGATTTATGATTTCTATGTGTTATTTATAAATCTTATGATTTCATGAGGTATGTTATAGAGATTATGTTATATAATTGAAAAGTATGATTTCTTGATTTGTATGAATTCATAGAATAATGTTTTCTTCCATTATTTTATATCCCTTATGAAGCTTTTTATGCTCATACCAAGTTTTTGAAATGCTTTTCACAGGGTATAAGGAAGGGTGAGAGAAAGGAAAAATTCAAGAAAATTTTTATCAAGAAAAGATTTGTTGTTTTATTTAATGTTTTTTATTGTTTTGAAAAAATGGATAGAGTATAAGTGTCTAATTTTTAATATTTTTTATGTAATTTAATATTTATGGCATAATTCTCCAAAACTATAAACCTTAAAAGATCCTCAATGTGAATTCTTGACTTAACTCAAGATTTTGTAACGTATAAGGAAGGAACCTTATATGGATTTAGGTTATGAAATTAAAATAATAAAATATAAATATATGGAATGTTCTATAGTCAATATTTTATCATATTTGGATAATATTAAGAGTGGTTTGAGAAAGAAATAAAATGAAGAAGCATGGTTTAGAACTATACCTCTTCTTTAGATAACCTCTTTATGTTTATACCTAAATCTATCCTAGAATGGTTTTATGATCAACCTAAAAACTCTAGGTAATGTATATGGATGTAATTAATGTACTTGGTCAAGTATTACCATAACCCTTTGGTTTACCCCCCCCCCCCAATAAACTCATTTTAACCATAACTACGGTAATTAATTTTTACTGTTCTCACTATTTAATATGATCAACAATTAAGTTGAAATTTTTACCTAATATTAATTATTCTTATTAAAAATATGGATTCCATTTTAAAAAATTATAATCATAGTAGTTACAGAATTTAATTTACAATTAATCATACAAATGCCTTAAAAAATATTTTTCTAAAGGAAATGTTTTCTTTTGTACAAAACTATATTTATATAAAAACTCAAAATAATTTATTAGAATAATTAAATATGTTTAATTATAATATAAATAAACTAATTTCATAAATCTTTTAAAAAAATGGTACTTTTTTAGTTCAATAAATTAAAATGCATATTTCAATAAAAATTAGGTTTTTTACTATTCATTCAAAAATTAATCATTTCATAAAATTCCAAAAAAACAACTCTAATATAATTTTTAAATTCTCATTCAAAAAAATAAATTTAATTTTTTTGTATAAATTATCTCAATTTTTAAAAAATAAATTTTAAAAAAGTGAGAAAAAAGTGATGAAACTTCTTTTTAGAAAAATACAGTTTTTAAACATAAAACTATATTTTATATTCTATAATGCTTAAAAAATATTATATGAATGATAAAACATTTTATTGAATACATAATATATAAATCTCATTAAAATAATTCACAAATATATATTTATTTAATTTATTATGACACAAACACATTACATGCATAGAAATAGTTTTTCAAAAAAATATTTCTTTTTCTTTGAGATGATTTTTTCCATTCCTAATTTATTGATAACAAATGAATGTATTTTTTAAATGTTTAAAACAAATAATTTTCATAATTTAGTTATTCCTCTCCATACCAACCAATTTAATGATTGGTTTCTAATGATCATATTTATATAATATATTTCACAAGTCGTTTAAGTACAGTATTGTGTCTCATATATAGCATCAAACATAATGTTCATATTATAAAATATTTTTTTGTTAAATTATCCCCACATTCTATAAATTAAATCCACACAATTTGAATTTTACCTTTTAAATCAAGGGTTTTATATATGAAAATACCTTTGATGAATACTCACATCATAAAAAGGGTTCATAGAAAATCATCTTTATAACAGAGAAAGGAAAGTATGAAGTTCATCTATAATTACTCTTAAATAGGTTTCCAAGTAACAAAACATTAGTGGGAAGTGAAGATATAGACATGGAGGGAAAGAGTGAATAATTAGAGAGATAAATATATATCACTGATAACAACTACATGAATGATCAAGAAAAATTTAATGAACAAAAATCCATAAATATGTGATGGGTGAAAAGTCAATTGTTTCATTAGAAATGAAGTTAAATATAAAAAAAATTATTTCAAAAAATTATTATTAAATTTGGGGGATTATTTTAATATCAAGATAGAGAACCCCATAAAAAATACTTACTTGATATCTTTTATTTTATAATCATAATTTCATCTTTTGGTTGTGATTTGATTAATTTCCACATAATTTATTACTCCAAGAAATGAATATATGGGATGAATTTTGTATGCCTAAATAACTAAACATAACTTTTAATGAATCATATGATCCAAAAAATAATAACATGATATTTCTAATATCTTTACTAAAACCAAGATGGTTATTAGAATTTAAGACAATACCCAAAATGAATAAACCTTCATATGAAAAAATAATACATTTTACATCAAAATTTCCATGAAAGGTTTGACATAGATTATTCCACAAATTAATAACCTGATATCAAAATTAAAATACATAAACACAAAATTAATGAATTATTTAACATCAAATATTATCTCATACTATTTATCATACAACTCCAAATATATAATAGTATTCTTCCCAAATAATCTTTTTTGTTAAACCAACGAAATGTCTCTCAAAATACATTAAAATCCCAAAATTACAAAAAGTTGAGATACTATAATATGATTCCCAAAATAAACTTAATACTTATCCATAAAAATATTTAATTAAAAATAATTTCATACTAAATAGTACATCACATATTCTATTGGTAGGAAATGCACCCTTGTCGCCCATCAATTGTGGTTTCAAACAAAGTGTCCTTTCCAGATGCGACAAGTTTCCATTTTTACTTAAAAGATAATTTAATACAATTATTATAATGTCCCCAACAGTATGGTGAATAAAATTAATCATAAAATGTTATATGAACCCTTATGTTTATGAATACAATAAAACTTATTTCAATAAAATGTAAAAAAAATATTCCTCAAATAACTTTTTCACTAAAACCCATACTAATCGTAAGGGTTGTATTATAATAATTATATCCCGAAATACTCTTAATAATCTTGTACTTACATAAATTAAAACAAAAAAAATGTTCCGAATAATTTTAACTTATAATAAGCCTTAAAATGATAAATCTTTGATGGTATCCATAACTCTCTAGTTAGCCTACGATGAAGACATTTATGCTTGAAAAATTAACATAATACTTATATGTTTCATCATTCTTATAACCGAAATATCATTAATAAAAATAATTATAGATCATAATTCTTAAATACCAATACATAAATACTTAAAAACTTTTACATTAATGATTTATATCACATAGTTCCTTCCATGTTCTAGAATGTAACCTCTAAAATAGGGCATTGGCTTAGATAATTATGAGGTTACCCATATTTAAGTTAATTAACAATAAATGAATCTCTAGGTTGAAATTTTTTTCTCTATATTGAACTACTCACTTTTCCTCAGAAATTAATTACTCTATGAAATTATTTTTACACATATAAAACATTTTTGTATTCCTTTTATACATTATCTTGGGTGTCTTTTTCCACATTTTTTAAATGAATGAAATTTAGCCTTATTTCATCTAGGGTCTCCACCACTCCAGCTCTAAGTAAATTTCATCATTATCTCCTTTAGTGATTTTGAGAGTTAGTTATGGTATAAGTGGTCAATAATCTAACATGATAAAAAATTTGTAATAATGATGATATATTTCACTTCATTCATCATCCCATTTGGTTTTTTATACTCATCACATTTTCCATCATATTCAACATTAACATGATTCCAATGGGTTTAGTAATTGACTAAAACCAAACAAACATGTAATGGGAAAAAAATATTGGAAAACCTCAAAAATAATTAATAGGATATCTAAATAATGACACTTTCTTTTCAATCTATATCATATTAGAATTTACCTTATATATTCATTATCATCATCTATTCAAATCCTTCATAATATTTCATAAAAAATGTGAATTAACCTAATAATATCCACAAGGAGTGTCAAAATTGGTATGAAGAAAGGATCATTTTCATGCACCAGGTGGGGATTGATTCAAATCCCAATGTTCCCTTTTTAGAGTTATTATCCATATGTATAATTGTTCTAGAACCACATCAACTTATAGTATCCAGACAGGGATGTATTGCGAGTAAATCCATATAATCCCTATGTTACCAAAACATTATGATGTTATTCCATACTTTGAATTATCTACAAATTCTATCCTAGGTTTTTGTTCTCTAATATATTTATTCTTAAATATAGTTCCCATGTTTTGTACTAAATTATATCTGATACAAACAGTAAAGACCATGACCTTAGTATCCAAAATTTGGTGGTTTCTTTATTATATTGGTTCTGGAAAAATGATATAACATCATAAAGGACTGAGTAGTTTAGTAGTGTGGAAAAAATTGATATATACATGAATATAACCTTATAATTGAGAACCTAAAATATGATAGAGTATTTTCTTTGAGTAAACCATTATATCCTTTATTTTATCCATTTATATCAATCCTAATACACTTCTTTGAATCCTAAAGAAAGAAAACATGATAAAGGGGTGAGCTCAGATGCTTAGTAAGGGTATGAGTATAGTGGAATCTATTATGAATACATAAGGTGTAATCTATTTGGGAAGGTAATAACTAAAATCTTGTGTCATTTAATCAATAACTTAATAATGAATATTAACATGTAATAAATAAAATATGATAAAATTATTTCATATAAATAATCACATAATATTGAAACATTTCCATGAATATCATAACTAATCATATAAGCACATGGAAATTAATAAATTGTACCATAATGACGGAATTCATAATTTTGGGAATCATATGAATACTTTCAAGGCCTTATTCCATGACATACTACATAAATGGGTAATCCCACAACCAAATACCCAAGATATTTTTTCTCATGAGACCTACCAATGCATTAAGGGGCTATAGCGGTCCCCGCACATCACTTACTAAGTCTAATTTATTCCTCATGTGGAAAGATACAACCATAATAAATATATATATTCATACTTCAAATCTTTCATAATAAATATTAATAATTTCCCTAATTATTAAACATAATCATAAACTATTTATATTAATATAGAAAATGGTATAAAAATAGTGCATCCCCATTAAAATTGTTCATAAACCATCCTATGAAAAAAATAATTATGGTATCATTATAAAATATTCCCAATAGAGAATAAGTGAAATGAGGTTTATTTTCATTTATTAATATAATTACCATAAAAATCCATTTGAAACATTCTTGAGGAAAATAAACTTTTTACTTTGAAAAAATAAAAAATTCTAGAATATTAGGAAAATAAATTATTTTAAAAAATCATGGAAACATCTAAAAGATAATTCAATGAAATGACTGGTCATTATGGAGGTTAATTTCATACATTCCATTAAAAATAATACATTTCTCTATCACTTCATTAAAAAGGTTAAAAAGTAACACATTTTGGGAAATAATAAGAATATTCCTTTCAAACCATTTCATAAAAAATAAAACATGGGTAAAAATTTATAAATTAAATCATTTTAATAATTTGAAAAAAATTCTTGAAAATGTTTTTAGAATACATGTATATGGAGGAAAAATGATTTTTAACCAAAAAGAGAATTAAATATGGATTTTCATAAAAAATTATCAATCATTTTAAGTACCACAAATGAGGAAATGGTAATATTACTTGAAATTTTCATGAATAAATAGAAGATAATAAAATAGGTTTTGTTTAATATATAAATACCAAATAATCCCCCCAATAGATACTTAAACATAAATAATCCATAATAAGGTCGAGATTATGAAATAATCCCTTACCACTATAAAAACTTTTGGATCATATGCCCCCATTAAATAAATAACTTTAAATTAAGAATAAAATTCCATGAATAAAAATCTATTCATTATATAAAATATCAAAAGTATAGTATATACACCTAATGTAAGTAATAAGTTTTGAATATAGCTTACGTCTCACGGATGTAAAAGTGAGACGAGAAACCCATACCTCAGGTTTCATATCCTTAGTTTGTGTTAGAACCACCTGTATAATAAATAAATATTTATTATAAATATTTTAATATATATATATATATATCAAACAATATATTATTTAATTAAAAAAATTTATCACTCATATATTAATAATTCATTATTAAAAATGTTATTTCGGGTGATAAATACTTTGGTTTTCATGTATATTTTGGTTTGTTAGTTTTTGTACTTTTACTTTTATGGTTTCATATTATCTATAATGTTAATAATCATATATATATAAAATATATTCACTATATTCATATTTATATTCATCTATAAAATTTATGGATAGAAAATGTATTACACTGTTCATGGAGACATCAGATCGTGCATATACGTGAATGTTGTTCCCACCTTCTCGATGGATGGAAAAAAAGGTAAGTATTAATTAACCATTAACAAATAATTTAATATATCATATGTATTAATTAAATATATCCTAATTACCATACATTTAAAAATAAATAAAAAACTTATCACATTGCTTCATGGAGACGGTAGTCCACATGTACGTACGAGCGACATTTTCATTTTCCAACAGAATGGAATATAAGAAATTTGACATGAAACTATAATTATTGAAGTATAATTATGTCATAAATATCATATATATATATTTATATATTAAATTAATTATTATATCCATCCTTTTGAGGTGGTGATGAAAAATGAATTACATCGGCTCGCGAGGCGATAGTCCGTCGTACACACGATCGACGTTTTTGTTTCTCATTTTATAGAATAGGGGATAGTTTTATGTTAAAAAAATAACATAATAAAATATAAGTATATGTAATATTATAGTTTTATTATTATATAAAATTTGGATAATATTTTTATGGTGTATTGGAAGAAATTAAATAAAGTTTTGGGGTTAAAAACTATACCTCTTCATCATAGAAACTCTTTAGGTTTATAGAAAAATTCTTTCCTAGAATGGTTTTTTTATAAAACCAAGGAGTCTAAGTAATGGGGAGGGATGTAAGAAATGTAATTGGGAAATTATTTTCCAAAATAATTTTTTATTTAAGTTTGGAGAGGAGAGGATAGGGGTGTCCTTTTATAAGTGGGGGAGGGGACCTTCTTGAAAATTACTTGGAAATTTTCCTAAACAATACAAAATGATTAAGTCATTCCATTGAAAAACTATTTCAAATGACCTTATATTCTAATTTTGGATAGTAAAAAGTTTAAATATGGCTATAAAAGAGTAATTTGACAAGTTTATTTAGAAAATATGAAGTTATCTTTTGGTTGAACCTCCCCCCTGATAAACCAATTTTAACCTTAACCGTAGTAACTAATTTTTACTATTTTCACTATTCATTATGAAAAAAATTAATGTAATCTTATTTCTTAGTATTAATTAATCCAATTATGAATATTTATTTCATTTTACTTAAATTCAAAAAAAATTATAATTTAATTTATAATTAAACCCACAAACACGTCGAAAAAATGATTTTCCAAAGGAAATGTTTTCTTAAGTATAAAATGTTTTTATTTAAAAACACAAACTAAAATTGATTGAAATGACCAAAATTGGATTAATTAGAATATAATTGAAATAATTTTACTTTTAAAATAATTTAAAAACAAAATTTAACTTTGGAAATTCATTAAATGAAAATGTAGTTTTCAATAAAATTTATTATTTTTCATTATTCATTGATAAAATAATCTTTTCAAAAAAAATTTAAAAATTCACTGTAAGATAATTTTCAAATTTTCATTCAAAAAATTAATTTAATTTTTTAATATACATTTTCTAAAATTGGAAAAAAATAATTTTAAAATAATTGTGAAAAACACGATGAAACCACTTTTTAGAAAAATATATTTTTTAAGTATATTATCATATTTATTATTGTTACATACTTAGAAAAATATTAGATGAATGATGAAACATTTTATTGAATATATAATATAAAAATTTCATTAAAATTAATCACCAATAGTGATGAGTTAAATTTATTATCATAAAAATACCTTACAGGCATAAAAATAGATATTCATAAAAGTGATTGTTTTACATTAAAGTAATTTTTATTTCTATTACTAGTCAATTTATAACCTGTGAATTTATTTTATAGATGCTAAAATAATATAATTTTCATAATTTATCTACTCCCACTCATACCTACTAATTCAATAGCTGGGTTATAATAGTAATATTTATATAACATATCTCATGGATCGTTTAAGCTCAGTATTGTCTGTCATATATGTTATCAAAAAAAAATGTGCTTTTTCTAAAATCCAGGGGTGTTATAATTATCAAAAAAAAACCGTATCTTATATAATTTTGGAGATTTCTACTATGTAGGTTGAGGAAATCATATGAACGTTCATTTGGTGTTCAATATGCTTTCCAGGTTTGTCTGGTGGAACAGATGGAGTGCTTCCTTATTCCTCAACAAAACATTACATAGACCAAATTCTAAACCTTATATAATCTATCAAAAAATAAATAATCAAGAACCTATAGTGGAGTACCATCTGAAAAATATTATGTTGTCTCAATCCACTCAACAATCTACCCTCAACACTTAAGATCGAAGTTGAAGGAACTAAAATAAAGATTTTTCCAAATCTTGAATGACCTCAAAAACTTAGGAAACAGAGGTTCATGTAATCTCACTTCCCATAAAAACCTTTATCCTACTGTAAATGTTAGTTATATTTCATTAAAGAGTGAAAATTAACGGATAAAATATTAATAATCATTGTCTCAATATGAAGCTAGAAGCGTACAGTCCAAAGAACATGGAGAATTTTTCCCTAAGAAGGAACCGGAAGATAAAGTGCCTATGGAGAAACTACCAGTAAATAAGGATAAGGGAAAGTCTAAGATTAAATACCTAAATAAAACCTAACCAACATTCCTTATAAGTATTAAACCACCCAATCTGACTAGTTAAAATGATTTTTAATAAGAGATATTAGAGATATTCAAAATAGTTATGATCAATATCCTTTTACTGAAAAACATTAACCAAATTTAATGGTATGAAAAAAATTATTAATGAAATTTTCACAAAAAAAAGGGGAAATTATAAGGTAATAATGAGGTAATCTTCTGAAGAAATGTTTCTTCCCTAGTAACCCACAATTACCTAGAAAATTCCAAGACCTGGGTAATTTCAATACACCGTGAACCATAGGAGAAATCCTTTTTTCAAATTTATTTTTTAATTTGGGAAATATATTAATGTAATATCTTCCTATATTTATTCTTCCATGTATGAAGGATATTTTAAAACCACTCGAGTGGTTGTACAACTTTCTAACTGATCCACCGTATACCTATTTTTTTCTATAGGATGATTTGGTAAGGGTAAATGTATTGTTTTTACCTACTGAATTTTATATTGTATACATGGAAGAAGAAATAGATAATGTTCATTTCCCTTTTATCTTAGGTAATCCATACCTTAAGACTACTAAGACAATAATTAATGTGATTGGAGGAACAATTTACTTGTACTTTATGTAGAAAACAATGAACTTTATCCTTCTAGACTCAATGAAATATCCCCATGATGAGAAATTTTTGTTTACATTAAACCTTTTTGAATTACCTTTTTATCAAAAAGAAGATATTCAAAGTTTTTTATGACACAATTTGACTTTGAGTAGCTTTGGAATCACCTTATTTATCTGATGAATCTTTTTTTCAAAATTCATTAAGTCTAGAAATACTTTTTTATAATGATTAAATTTATTTTTTTAATTAAATAAAAAATGTATCATAAACTTTTTCCTTACATGTTTAGGATGCAAGCATGGATAACACAGATCTGGAAATATCATTTGAAAACCCCCTTTAATTGGAATTGAATTTTCATTCTTTTAACATGAATTATTATTTATTTAAAAAAAATAATAAATTTCATTTCATAATTTTAAACAATTTAAATCTAAATAATAACACTAGCTTTGGAACATCTTGAAAAAAATGCTAGATCCATATATTAGTCCTTTAGATACATTTCATGAAATATCCCTACAACCTATGTGTAAGTTAATTTTCTATAAAGTGAGTCTAAATTGGTGATATAGTCCTAAAAGAGGCACCACCCAACCCGACTGGATGATGTAAACAAATTATGAGAGACTTCTAGGGGTTGGAATCATTTACCACATCTCAAACTCCTAATGTTTAATCCCAATTTATATTTTCCCCAAAAATACTAGATGCCCCAATGTAAAAAATTATGATAATGAGTTTGTGCCCATTATGATTTAGAATAGTTGGAGAGTCATTATTGACTATAAAAAATGGAATCATTTTACACAAAAGACCTATTACCCATTTCATTTACAAACCAAATTAAATAGAGGAAATATGGTAAGGGTCGCTATTATTTCCATGATAAATTTTCTTTATGTTTTTATGTCCCCATAGCTCTATAATATTGGGAAAAGACCAGATTAACCTTTCCTTTTAGTAAATTTACATACCAAATTATTCCCTTTGGATTATTAAATTCTATATATAAATATCAATTTTTAATGGTACATATCTTTTTAGAACCGATTAATAGATACTTGAAGGTATTCCTTGATGAATTTACTATTTATGGAACATTCTTTGAAACCTTCCATGAAAGTATAGAAAATTTATTAAATAAATTCATTGAGAAAAAACTAGTTTTGAACTTGGAAAATTTCTATTCTATGTTAAATAGAGGAATTTTTTTTTAAAACATAATTTTTAAATATGGGATTAAAGTGAATAAGGTCAAAGTTGAAATTATTTCTACATTTCAATTCCCAACCGCTATAAGGCACATTCGATCTTTTTTGAGCCATGCTTAATTTTTTAGAACATTTAATATTGATTTTACTAAAATTTCTATACCTTTTACCATCTTGATAAAGAAGGATACTGATATTTTATTTTATTATTCATACAGGGTAGCTTTAAAAAAATAAAAGATATCTTAAACACATCCCCTATAATATTTCCACAATCTTGGAAATTATCCTTTGAGATACTGTGTGATGACTTAAATAAATCTTTTGTGGTAGTTTTTTTCTAGTATATTTATAGGAACATGCTAGTGGTGGCCTACACTTCTTATACCCTTGACATAGTGAGAATAAATTACATGAAAACTTAAAAATATTTTTTCCAATATTATTTATTTATAAAATTATTGAACATATTTTTTATGAATTAATGTAACTATTTTCTCTGACCATGTAGCACTCATATATTTTTTCAATAAGTCTAATAAAAATACAATATTATTGAGATATACGTTTTTTCCTATAATAATTTTACATTGATATTATGGACTAGAAGGAATATAAAAATTTTACGGCAATCTATATGAGTGTGTTAACTCACACTGTCAAGGTAGAACCAGGAATAGAAACAAACAAGGATGATTCTTTCCCCAATGATTAGTTGTATGAAGTTGCCCCCAAGTGCATTATTTTTCTAATATAGTGAATATTTTGGTCACATAAATGGTAGAAACTTCTTTACTAATCATTAACAACATCAATTGAGATCTGATTCAAAGTTATATGTATAGAAGGATCCTTATTTATATAAGATTTATATTTATCAAGTTATTAGAATATTTATCCTCGAGGAAGAGTCTAGTCTATACTTTTATTTCTCCAAAAACTTGAATGTGGAGGCCATTTTGGACCTCAATGAATATCTTGGAAGGTGTCAAAAGATGGTTTATTTTAGACCTCAATTTTTAATATCTCTCATAAATTCTATAAAGTGTGTCCAAACAATCAACTTACTGGTGTAATTTCAGAAATATAGGAAATTACACAATAATCATTTATTTTTTATAAAATATTTTTTGTATGGGAAACATAATTCATGGTTCCATTTCCAATATCCTTTACATTTACATATATTCTACTAGTAGTAGATTATATTTCTAAATGTATAGAAGAAAAAGAAACCCAAAATAATTATTCTAAATTTGAGCATATGTTTCAAAAATCAAACCTTTTTTTAGGGTTGAATTACCTCGAGTTATAATCAATTACCGAGGAACATGGTTTTGAAACTAAAACATGGAATACCTTGTGAAGAAATATACAGTTTAATATATTATCTAAATTAAATAACACCAACAAAAAATGGAAAATATAAGGTATCCAATAGAGAGATTAAAGGGATTCTATAAAATACAGTGCAACCCATCCTAAAGGAACATATTAATAAATTAGAGGATACATTATGGTTATACAGAACAGATTAAAAAAACCTTAATTATACCCCCCTTATAATTATTTTTGGAAAGAATTTCCACATTTCTATCAAATAACAGCACAAGACATACAAGGCTGTGAAGAAATTGAAACTATAATTTTGAAAAGCTAGAGAGAAAAGGGTGCTAAAAATGATAGAATTAGAGGAATTGAGAAGGGAAGATTATGATAATTCATATTTTTAAAAATTAAATTATAGATCTAACCATGAAATACTCATTTAGAAAATAAACTTTTAGAATTCAGATAAAGTTATTCCATTCTCTTCCATAAATAATTCCATTCTTGGTAACCTTAATTCCAAGTGTAATAGACCTTACATAGTGTGACTAATAATTTTTTTAGTGTAGTTGAGATCAAGGGGGATAAATAATAGAAACCCTGGAAGGTGAATGGATATCATATGATGTATTCCAGTGAAATGTTTTAGAACTAACCAATGGTGGAGTCCAGAATCCACCCTATTACTGGTGAATAATGAACTACTATGTTGTTTTTCCCATATATTTTTCTAAATACTCACTATTTAAGATTTATTTTAATTGAAATATGCATTTTAAAATTAAATATAATAGGGTATAAGATAAGTGTGGGGGGGAAACAAGTATATTAGGTTCTAAATATTTTAGTGTTTTCTATTTTTCCTTCATTCTATTTTTTTAATATATGAAAACAAATAAAAATAAAAATCTTCTTTTGGAATTTATTTTTAAAATTTAGTATGTTTTTTGTTGTTTTTTAAGATTTTATAGTGTTTTTAGATATAAAAAATTGAGGTTTAATGTTATCTTTCATAGAAATAAGTTCCATGCAAGAGTTTATAGATTTCATTGATTCTAAAATTTTAATATTTAGATATTGTTGAGTGAATTTACTTTTATTTCATGGATAATTTTTTATTTGGAACTAGGAAAATATGGGTAAATGTTAAATAACTTAGTAGACCCAAAATAATAGAATGAGAAGACTGGACAAATGAAATACAACCTACATAACCTAGCCTTAATAATTGATTAGAACCACAGAGAGCCTCCCTAAAATTCAATTGGATATCTCATATGAATATATAAAAATAATATGATGGGAATGGATCTAGAATTTCTCTTAAGATAATATAAGAACATGCTTGTGTATATTATCCATAAAATAAGAGTTATAGAGATCTGATATCTAGTATATTAAGTATATCTTCTGTACCTTTAATGTTAAAACAAGTCTCAAGGAATATATGCTATCTTTTTGTGGTTTAGTTCTGGGTTTAGCTGCACTCCTCTAATAATTTATTCTCATAAATATGGATAAAAAAACCAATAAGTGCTAATTGAAAAATGGGATGAAATGATTTGGTGAATTCTAAATTTAGATGGAGAATTATATGATGATATATATAAGTCTCGATAAGGAAGTATCAAGGAAGTGTGAGGAAATTTAGAAAATTAATATAAGTGGATAGGGTATTAGGAGGGTGAAACTTTTTAAAACATTTATCTCATGGATATCTATTCTATTTATAAATCTAGAACCAGAACTCTTACATAAACTAAATTGAGTACATTGGTTGAATTTATAGATGAAGTATGAAATTAAAAATTATGTATGAATCTATGATTTTTTATTTTCCCTCATATGAGTAATTTAATCTAGGAAGGATAAATATTTTTAATAAATATAATTGTTTGTATTACTAGTGAGTGATGTAGTGTAAGTGTGAGAGAGTGATGAGGAAAAAAATTCACTAATTTTTAACTGATTTTTAAAGGAAATTGACCCCTAAATCTAGATACAAAAAATTGAAATCATTGATTTTTTTATACTTTTTAAAATATGAAAACTGCCTCAAATCTTGGTTTTTAATGTTTTATTCATATTTAGATTTAACAGAGAATCAATATAATGATTTAAAAAATTTAAATTACATTTTTAAAGGATATTTCAGCTAATTTTCATTATTTTATTATATTTTAGAGATAATTATATAAATCTTATAGTGAAACTTTAAATTTCACTATTTTAGGTATGAATATTATTTTCGATTCATCCCCATCGAATGAAGCTTAAAAAATAACAAATACACAGGCTATGTAAGTATGAATAAAGTTCTTTGTAACCATGATACAACCATGTGTAACCATATTCTAGGATTTTACCCATGTGTATGCTTTAGAAAAGTATATAAAATCCCTATTTAACCATAATTTATAGTTTGTGTGATCATGGTACATGCCCCAAACACCTTAGTGTAAGAATTTGTTAGTCTAAGGAAATGTCTTTGTGAGGATTATATACACTTCATACAACATTATAAATTTGAAAAGGGAAGAATTTAATATTACCCAAGATAACTTGTATGTTATATAGTTTATCTATCGATCTTGTGAATATCAACCACATGTTTATTTTGATCAACTATACCTAGCAATAATGAAACACAAGAATAAATTGAAATAATATCACTAAAAATTATGTAAATTTCTTAAGTGAATGTTTCTTCATTCCAATAAACTTCATCTCTCAAGAATTTGTTACTTATTTCAATTTAACATGTGAAGCACAACTATAATGATTGAAGCTACCAATATTAAAGAACAATTATTCCCTTAAAGTAACAATGTGATGAAGTAACTGTACTAATATAATTTTGATCTGGACTTTTCCAGATTTCAGTCCATGAGGATCAAAATCTAAAACTCCAAAAATTGAAAAATTATACCTAATATCAAACAGAAAATTGATTTCCACTTTTTTTTCCATGTTGGTATGAGATCCAATATACTTCCCATGTAGCGATCACATGATCTGAAGGAGAAAGAGATCATGGGAATAAAAATAAACTACAATATTCAAGATTCTTGGGTACCTCAATTTTGACCCTCAAAGTTGTACACATGTTGACCATATGAGAAATCTCAATTCAACTATGTAGAAGATAATTTGAGTAAGTTTTTGAATTTTTTAAACTGAAAAAGGAACCCCAAGAAACATCTTTATGTATATTATTCTTTACTCAAGAAAGGGGACCACTAACTTGACTGCTCAATCTAGATAATCTATTTTTGTTACATTTATTTATTTTCATTTTGTTATATCTCTCCATTAATTTCAAACAGATCCATTAGTGGATAAATCAAGGATATTCCCATTACTATATTAATGAATTCAGTTTTGAATTGATAATTCTCTTCTAGTCATATGTTTGTAATTTTTTGATTATTTACATATTATGATATTTCCTTAATTTTATACATTTTGAATTTTTCTTCCCTTTTTAATTACTTTATAGACATAAGACATATAGAGATTCTTTATTACCATTGATTATGGGTAGTGGGATGATTCGGGGGTGATTAGAGATATTTGGTCACCATTCTAGTAATGTTTAGGGGATATATTTATTATTTTATTTCTTTATTCATGCTGAAAAAACCAAGTGAGGTTGATCAGTGAGATTGTATATGGTTTGAGAGAGAACAATATAGTAATTTGGTAATGATTTAATAGGAATGTGAGGAGATATCCAAGGTTAGGAAATTATCTATAATACTAAATAAAAACACCAATTCAATTATATCCCCACTCAACTATAGTCATTATTTTTAGCACACACTAAACATACTCAAAAAAGGAAAAAACCTCTATAACACTTCTCACTTCATAGATAACCCAAGTCCCACTATCACTACATTAAACTGGGGATCATATATGTATTTTATTGGTTTCCCTGTAACATGACACTAATCAATCAACATGAATACAATCATTAGGAGTCTTCCATTTTGATTATGTTTGATAAAATCATAGTTAAGGAAACATGAAATCTCAAAATAACATCTATGGATCTCAAGTATATTTGAATACCTAATAAAAAATAAAACTTTAAAAAATAATAAACAATATATTAAATTTTTGTCCACTATAAAATAGGAGAGAAACACACATCTATAAAATAATAAAGAGGTCAGAGTTTGAGAAAATTTTGTGCATCGAAGGCTAGTCTGTTTATATTTACTGGAGTTGTGTCACTGTTACTATTTTATTTTCTATCTTATTAGTTTTTAAATGAATTTTTCTTTCCCATTATTTTATTTCAACCTTCAAATAGAGAGTTAATCTTGAATTATTAGGTAGGTAAGGCACATCCTAGTAATTGTTAAGCCCTCTGATTTAACTAATAAAATTTTTTTTATGTTAATTGATTTCAATTTATAGTGATTGTTTAAATATTTTAAAATAATTATGGTTTAATCCTTGAACTTGTTAATTGTTATTTCTTAGGTTGATATCCTATTATATCCCTCCACATAGTTCATATTATCTCAAAGTAATAGGTTGTGTTAAGTGTTGAGTTTCTAGAAATTACTGGCATGTGTGAGAAACTAGTGAGTCACTTCAGATTTTCCTATGAACATCAACACTCAATTGGATGTCTCCAAGGAAGTTTAAAAGTGTTTTACTAACCTTACACACACAGTAAGTGATCCTAGTCAAGAGGTAATAACTATTATATTATTGTCCATAATTCCCTTAAATCTAGGGTGTTTTTTAATCAATTTAGTAACCTCAAACTTTTCTCTTATCAAAGAGTTAAGTAAAACCATTTGGGACTATGTCTGTACTGAAAGTGGAAATTTGACTCTAACCCAATCACATTTCTCATCATCTTACTGCAAAATATATTTTTTAGAGTTTGTTTTTTCTTTAAATATCACATGATCAAAACAAAAAACCTTTTTATTTAACTAATAAATAAGGGGAAAATATTTTGTTCACTCCTCTATAGGAGAAAGACTTATGTTACCACTATAAATACATTTATCCTCGGAAATAAGATGATTTTTTCACACCCTATAATAGGTGTGAATCAACTACTAAATTCATCATTATTTGATAGGATTTATCACTATATCAACTTGAAAGATATACATAAAATAATTCTTGAGACTAAATGGAACACCACTTTCAAATGTATCTGATTGATATATAAGGTTCAAAATAATGTTCTAGAAATTTATTTAGTATCCTGTGAATATAAGGATAAAATTTAGTATTTAATATCACCCATATAATAATGGAAAATATAAATAGGTTATAAAAACACTTTATGTTATATAGAAATCATACCTTATGGACTTAAAAGGAGGTTGGGAATAATATCTTTTTTCAGTAGAGTTCTTATATTACCATAATTTTTAATCAAGCATTAAAATGTACCCTTATTAATCCCTCTATGGAAATAAATTATACAGTATGATAAGTTGGTATAAAGATTGAAAATGTAATATATTGGGACCTGAATTGGTTGAAGAAATGGTATACATGTTTATAATCATTTAGAAGCAAATCAGGGCAACATATAGTCGGAAAAGGAGTTATGATGAAAATTGTCAATGAAACCAGGTGTTTGAAGTTAGAGATAATGTTTTCCTTTATATATCCTCGTGGAATAAACTCATAAGGTTTAGGATGGAGGGATATTTAATTCAAAGATACATTCTTCACTTTAATATTATTGATCACGTCAAAGATATAGCCAATCGATTAGTACAACAACCAAACCTATCTCAAGTCCATCATGTGTTCCATATCCCTATTTAGGAAGTACACACTTGATCACTAAAATTTACTAAATCTAGAGGCGGTATATCTGGATCATGATCTCTCTTATGAGGAGTAGTTGTTGAAGATCTTGGACTATAGAGACGAATTTCTATGTAATATGATAATTCACATTGTAAAATTAATTTAGAGGAACTATAAGTACAAAGAGGCAACATGCTAACATGAGGATAAAATAAAATAGAAGTACCCTTGTCTATTCTCAATTGAGGATATGAATTGAAATTTCAAGGATAAAATTTCTAAGTGGGTAATAATGTAATAACTTAGACTTTTATATAAGTAATTATTATTTTGATTAAACATATGTCAAATTTAGTAATATAATATTGTATAAGACACATACACTATGTAATAAAGTCAAAAATGATAGAATATATTATTTTTATATAATAAATTAAAATTACAATACAATTTAAATAAAATTTTAGATATAATAAAATAAATTTTTTAAGACAAATAAATCATACTTATATTTTTTAGCAAAAAATATATGTGGTATTTTATTTAAAATAAATTTTTATGATAATTTGAAATTTTTAAATAATGGTTACTTTCATAAAATGTTTAATACTAAGCTTATTAATTTTATATAATAATAATATGATTTTATGAAATCCTAAGTAAATTTTCTAAATGTTGGGTTTTTAATCATGTTATAAAAAATTGGTATTTTTCAATAAATAATGTTTTTTAATTATAAATTATAGTTTTCATATTTAGAAAGATATTTTGATAAAATAAATAAAATTTTTTTGGTATATTCACATCCAAATTGTATTTGGGATATGTTTTTTAATTTTTCAAAAAAAATGTTAAGAGTAAAAAACTAGTTTTTTACAAATACCGCAACGTTTATGAAATCAACATGTTTTAATCATACCTTAAGAATTTAAAATAACTTTTTCTTGACCATATATTTATTTAAGAAGTAATATAATCCATTTAAAAACAATATATTTTTTAAACCTATTTTTGATTTTTTGGAACCTGAGTTGTATTTTATCCCAATAAAAAAACTATATTTGATTTTTTACCTTAAAATAGGTGTTTTTGGTTTTCTATATGGTTTTTTATTGGTTTATAATTAAAATATACCTTTTTTATATTATTATAAACCTATAAATTTTTTTTTACTAAATATATTTCACAATTATCTGGCCTAACTGATAAAATAATCTATATTTTAACCCAAAAATATGTCTCTCCTCAAGTATAATTACCCCATCTCCTTTCTCTTGGAAAATAACTTAACATTAACTTATCATAGCGTAATATATATATATAAATTTATCCTATAATAAGTATCTTATTACCCTTAACGGAATTCTATAGTAACAAAACCCCAAGCCTTTATGTCTTTAGCAAAGGGGTAGATTTCAATGAATAAGTAACCCTGATTCTATTTCAATGTTTTTTCACGCTACTTTTTATACTCTCCTAACAAATTTCAATTATTAAAAATATTTCTTTTAAAATTATATAGAATATTGAATTTATTATTATACTATTATTATTATTTTAATCTATTTATAGTATGTACTTTCTCTCTCTATCTTTTGACATCTCTTGATTATAGCTGGTTTCATTCACCTATGAAGTTATTTTTAATGCTTTACTTATCACCAACTACATGGATGTTTAGTGTATATTATTTAATATAAATTTATTTTAATTTATTCTTTGTTTCTACAAATAATATTACAAAAAAATATAATTAAAAATAATTGAAATCATGAAATTTGAATAAAATGGGATAATTTGAAGGAATATATCTCCTAAAGTTGTTCTCTTTTCAAATGAAATAGTAATAAATAAATTCAAATGATACTAATAAATTATGAATATATTAATATAATTCAATTATAGATTCATGTTATAAGAATAATAAGTTTATTGTATATGAGTTAAAATGTGATAAAATAAAATGGGACCTAGGGTAAGGGGAACTCTCGAACCCAATTCCTTCTTTCGGATTATCCTCTTTTCCAACATAATTTTTTATGATTATCCTTAAAAAAATTCAAAAAGTAATTGAAATATTCTTTAACTTTATTTCTCATGGTACATGCATTCTTTTATTTCACTGAGATTATTTCCAATCCACCAATAATTATTTTCAAAAGGAATTATTTTCTAGATCATCTTGTTGTTTCCTCTTGAGTCATTTCCTCTTATCACCATGACCCCTGATCATTTTATGAAAATATTCAATTTCAAAAAAATGTTTTTTCCATTATTATTTTGGGAACCACTAAGTTTATTCATTTAAATATTATTTGTGATATATATATATATATAATCCATTCCTTTTCATGGGTTTATTTCAAGTATATGATTGTTATATGTTTCAATTTCTTGTGGAATGAATGATTATGAGCATATTATAATGTAAAGGGTGGGCCAAAATGCATTGAGTAATGTGATATATCTCTTGAGATTATGTATATTATGTGTGAACATGATTTTATATTCTTTCACATTCTATATAATGATGATTTATACACAAACTTTATATGTGAAAATGATGCTATAAATATTCACAACATATGTGTGGGATTTTAAAACAATTTTATGATGTTTCATTATTATGTATATGGCACATTCCATGACATTTTAAAATTATTCCATCATGATTTTGATGTTGATCTTTTTCTTAGGATAGGATGATGATGATTATGCTCACTCATGTACTATCTTGTTTCATGCCTCATGTTCCTTCCCTTTTATTCCTCCCCTAACTATGATTTTAGATCACCCTTTCTCTGATGTATATACTTAGGTGAATACATGTACTAAGGAGAACATGAAATCTAATAATAGGAATTTTTTCAATGAATTAAATAAATCTTTATGTATGATTAATTTTAATAGATGAAATTTTCCTAAGATATTAATCCTTCTGATCATTGATTTTTATTATTATTATATTGTTTATCTTAAAATGGTGTAATAATCATGTATGTGATATTACAGTTTTTATACCACTTTATCCACAAAAAATACTTAACCACCTTATTTTATGCTTTTTTATACCCTATAAAATGAAAAAAAATTCCAACAGGAGGGTGTTTTAACCCCCCCCCCCCCCAAGCATTCCAAAACTCCACCTCTCACCTCTAGATCACCTCAAAAATCCCACTCTGCACCTCAACACCTTAAAGGCACAAATTAAAGATGTAGAATGGTCTAGTATATTACATTAGAAACCTATAAAATTATTCTCATATTTGAGAATCAAAACCAAACAAGAAAGGAAAACACTATCCACAAAACCCAATCATCCCTGAGAGATACCTCTCAAATAGAAATGGTGCCATCAATAAAACATAATGAATCCAAAGGATAAAACATTATTAATAAAATAAATACAGAATAAAACATTTCAACATCAAGGAAATAAAGCCTCAAAATAACTCAAGGTATTGAGTATGAATTTGCATCTAATACACACACGTACATTCCTCCATTCCACTATGCCTCCATAAGACATGAACTAAGGGAATGATGTGCTCACACAACACCTTCTCTTGATGATTCAAAATCATGAAAATCCAATCCATGAATGTCACATCATATTTAAAATCCCAATATCTCCATCAATGACATATGAATCATTATGGAGATATTGGGGAAGTTATGATATATGGAAGATTTCATTGATCTGTTCTAGTTACAGTGGAAGTGTCAACTGATACATCACCTCACCTACATAAACCAACACCTTGAAAGGGATAATAAACTTAAGGTAAATCTTACATAATTAGACAAACCTCTACTACCCCTGATGAGGTAAAACCCTATGGAAAACATTTTCTCTAACCTCAACCTCTAGAGGCCTCCTCCTTCTATCAGTATATGACTTATATTGGTATTATACTTCCTTCATCCACACAAAAATCATCTGAACCATATCGGCCATACTCTATACCACATCTGGCCTAAAGATTATCAACTCCCCAACCCCAATCAAGAACAATAGATATTTTCAAGGCTTCCAATACAACACATCAAAAGGGGCTATGGAAATGAAATAGTGGTATATATTATTATACGTAGACTCAAGAAAAGGTGGATGTATTCACTACAATAAAAAACTCATTTAGAGATGTTTTTTCATGGTGGTTATTTAGTGCTGGTTTTAAAAATCCCTGATAAATTTTTTTACATGTTTTTCATTTATTTATTTTTCTAAATAAAATTAATTTTATTTTTAGTAGTGTTTTTAAAAAAACAGCCATTATGTTAAAGTAAAAAATTAAATATATATAATTATATATATATATATATTCAATTATGATATATTATTTATTAATTAGAATTATATATAGTATATTATTTATAAATATAATTAATTATAGTTTTTTAATTAGTAAATATTTATAATTATTAGATAATAATAATTTGAAACTTAAAATAAATCATTAATAAGTTAAAAATCAGACTTCAGCATCAATTCATCATAACTTTTTGATCCGGTAGTCTATTTTAGTTCCATAACTAGTAAAATAAAATATTATAAAATTAATTAAAGGAAAATTAGATTTAAAATATTTAAGAATTAATGGAAAAATTTATTATAGTTTCAATAAAAGTTAGAAATCAAACTTTAACTTTAAACGGCCATAAATTTGGATCCAGGTTTCAGTTTGGGCTCTACCACATATTAAATCGAAACTTGTTAATATATACGTCCTCTTAACATTGGAATTCCGAAATAACATTTTTTAGGCCAAAAAAATGGCCAGAAGACCTCTAAAACTATATTTTTAGTCGGGGTATCCCAATTTTTTAACATTTGATGGAATTTCAGCCTCGTTTAAGGGGGTATTATTATCATTTTTTGGTGGGGACTAAATTTATTATTAGGGATTATATTCATATTGATATTATGGTTTTTATGTTATATCATTTTTTATAATTTTCTATTATTTTTAATTAAATGTATTAATATTTTCTTATATTTACTTAAAAAAATAACTTTTGTAAATACATATTTACATAAAAAATTATTTTTAAACATATAAACCATATGGAAATAAATATTTTTTATTAATTTCATTTAAAATCAATAATTATCGATTTTATTTACCTTATAAAAATGCATTAATATGTATATATATACCTATATAAGAAATGTTTATATATAAAAAAACTATATTTATGTGTATATTAAAAAACATGTAAATAAATACATAAATACATATATATATATATATATATATTTGTGTATATTTGAGAAATATAAATATGTACTTGTGTGTCAATAATATTTTGTGTATACATCATATATAAATGTATTTTTATATAAATATATTATTATCATTAAATATAGTATATAAAAGATTTTATAGTAAAACTATATGACAATATATAAACAAATAAAAATAATTTCTATATATGCATATGCATATGTATTGATAAATAGATATATATTTATATTTATATTTATATTCTAATATATGTAAATAAATATTAATATATAATATATTTAAATAAATTTAAATATATATATATATATAATACACATTTGATGAGATTTCATCTTCATTTAAGAGTGTGTGAATATAATTTTTATGTCATTTATGATTTTATTTCATTGATTTACATTCTTATTGATTTGATGGTGTTGTGATTATTTTGTTTTCCCCTATTTTCGTAATTTATTAAAAATTATATATATCTATTTCGCAGTTGGGGGATTACCCGAGTGGTAAAGGCTCCTCGTATCCTACATCAAACCCGGGTTCAAGTCCGAGCATGAGTGAATTTCCACAGGCACAATAGCAGCATTGTAGCACTATAGTGGTGCAGGTACTATAGTAGGTATTATAGTGAGGTACCGTAGTAGTAGTACTATTCATCCCGAATGGGCCTTCGGGCCATCAAGAATGTAGGGATGTAGGCATGACATGGGCAGGTGGTGACGTAGGCAGATGCAAGTGAGGGGATTTTGGTCATCTAATGGTGGGCCTACAAGCCATGTAATGGGCTTCATGCCCACTGGGCCTACGCATCATGTATTTCATAAGTAAGGCTTGATGTGTGGGATATCACTTGGAGGTATATGACCTATCATTCTAGCTAGTGTGTGTGGTGTGTGTATGTCTTTTATGTAATTTTACCCCAAAACACATAATATATATATATATATATTTGATTATATGAATTTATGAATATTTTTGTATATTTTTATACATTTATATACATTTGTAAATATTTATACACATTTATGTTTATATATTTTTATATTATATATGAGTAAATATATATATATACTTGTGTTTATATATATATATATATATATTAATATACAATTATATATATCTGTGTGTTTATATATATATATGTAACATATATGTATGTTTATATATATTTATATAAATTTTATTACATGTATATATATTTATAGATATTTATATCCATTTATTATTATATTATTTTATAATTTTATAATTTCTAATTTCTAATTTTTTATTTTTTATTTTTTATTTTTTATTTTTTATTTAATATTTACTAAATTATTATTTATTATTTATTATTTATTCAATTTTTTTTGTTTTTTATTTTTTAGTTTTTAGTTTTTATTTTTTGTTATTTATTATTTATTATTTTAATATTTACTTATTATTGATTTATTATTTATTTATTTATTTTTATTGTTAAATAATTGTTAAATAACTATTTACTATTTATTTATGATTTATCATTCATTATTTATTATTTAGTTATTATTTATTATTTATTATTCATTTAATATTCATTTATTATTCATTTATTTATTTATTATTTATTTATTTATTATTTATTATTTATTATTTATTATTTATTATTTATCATTTATAATTTATTTATTCATTATTTTTATAATTTATAAAATAAATATTAATTATTTATTTATTTATTTATTATTTATCTATTTTTATTTATTTTTTAATAACTATTTACTTATTATTTATTTATTTATTTATTTATTACATATTTATTACACTTTATTACATATTTCTTATTTATTATTTATTATTTATCTCTTATTTATTTATTTATCATTATCATTTTATCATTTTATTATTTATATATTATTTATTTTCTTATTGTTTATTTATTTATTTATTACTTTATTTTTTATTTAGTTATTATGAAGACATTAATAATTAAATAATTATTAGTTTTTATGAATGTCTTGTTTATTATTTATTTATTTATTATTTATTATTTAATTATTTTTCATTATTATTTTCATAATTATTTCTTATTTATTTTTTATTATTTATTTATTTATTATTTATTGTTTATCAACTAGTTATTATTTTATTATTTTAGTTTTTTTATTACTAATTTATTAATTTATTGTTAATGTATTATCAATTTCCTGTTTATTATATATTTATTATATATTTGTTGTTTGTTTATACATAATTTATTATTCATTATTTATTATCTGTTATTTACTAATTTTTATCTATTTATCATATATTAGTTTATTTTTTAATTAATTTATTATTTATACATTACTTATGTATTATATATTTATTGTTTATTATTTATTATTTATTATTTATTATTTATTATTTATTATTTATTACTTATTACTTATTATTTATTACTTATTACTTATTACTTATTACTTATTACTTATTAATTATTATTTATTATTTATTATTTATTATTTATTATTTATTATTTATTATTTATTATTTGTTATTTACTATTTACAATTTACAATCTATTATTTACTATTTATTATTTATTATTTATTATTTATTATTTATTATTTACTAATTATTATTTACCATTTTTTATGATATTATATATCTATTCATTTATTATTCATTTATTTTTTATTTATTAATTAAAATTAGTAATTACTAAATAGTAATTATTAATTATTAATTATTAATTATTAAAGTTTAATTATTCATTATTCATCATTAATTATTCATTTTACTTTATTCATTATTCGTTATTCGTTATTTGTTATTCGTTATTCGTTATTAATTACTAATTATTAATTATTAATTATTTAGTTTATATCTTTTTCTTTTGTATTTTTTGTTTTTTCAATCAATATATATATATATATAATTATATAAAATTCTATTTATTAACCTCATGAAGAGTCTGATATAGTTGTAATGTATTTGGTGAATTAGTAAGAGGTAAGGGGTTCATATCTCACCCAACAATTTCTATATATAGCATATGCAGGAATGTGCATGTGCATGGTAATAAATAATAAATAATATATTTAAACTAATATCAAGAATTAAAAATTTAACAAAGATAATAAATATATAATAAAATAATAAATAAATTATCTATGAGAATAATTAATAAAAAATAAAAAAATATGAGAATTAAACAATTAACAGAAATAATAACAACAAAATAATAATTTAATAATAATAAAAATAAAAATTTGTCACACTCGGTTTTTCATGTCTTGGTTTTGATCTAGTTCATTGGCAATCTCAATCCTTTTCTTGAGTTTTGGTTGAGATGAATGTTGATTTTTGAACTGTCATCTTTGTCTAATCATCCTACCATGGGTGCCCCATAGCCTGTTTGGGAGTTTCTCAAGAAATGGGTGGTTGCTTCCAGATTTGGGCTAACTGTGAACTCATTTCCATATTTAAAAACAAAATTTTTTTCTTTCATAACTCCTTCATTTTTCAACATTTTTCACTCATTCCACTTCTCACTTATCCTGCCATGAGCTATTCAAACCACCATATCCATTTGGACCACTTAGGAATTCATAATTATGATAGATTTGGGTTATTTATTCAGGTATTAGGCTGGCCCATGAGCCCATTTCCAATTTTAAAAAAATAATTTGTTTCTTTCATATCTTATTCATTTTTTAATATTTTTTTGTGATTCCATCTCTCACTCAAGCCCAAAAACCATAGGCGCACCCCCATGTTCTATTATCCCTCTTTTGAGCTCATCTTCATCACGGATTAGGGAGGAATTTCTCAAGGATTCTCAAATCGTCCAGATTTTGTAAGGTAATTTATTTCTTTCATGAATCATTTTTTTCTCTTTCCCCTCAAATATTCTTTGTCTTGTTTTTTCAGACCTAAGGAGCCTCTCCATTTAGTTCCAAGTCATTCTCTCTTCTCTAAGAGTGTGGATCTAAGGGAAGATGAAGTGTTCTTTAGTTATCAAGGTGAGTTTCCTTCTCCTTTTTCCTCCTTCCTCCTCCTCCTTCCATTATTTCGTGGATCTCTCTTCCTCCCTGGTCATGTACGACCTAGAGTTATGTTTTCCCATGATTTTTTATGGGGGTTTTTCTCGTTTGGGGCTGGTATTCATAGGTTTAGGGTATATCAACACTCAGAAGGTGTTATCGGGTGTGTGTTTCCATTCTGCCAAGGATTTGAGGTAGGTCCCCCATTACACATATCCTTTTTTTAAGATTCATCTTTTCATGGTATTTTCACCCTCTATAGATTCTGATTATTGTTTTATAAACCTTAAATAATTTTTTGGTGTGAAAATTGGTGTTTATACCTTGTTTTGTGAAAAATAGTGTGGTTTTGTTATAAAAGTGCACACCAAGTGTCTGTTTAAATGTTCTGTTATATTGTGAACCTAGTTTGTGATGTTTAGAACTTGTTTTATCCATTTAAATAAATTTTTGTCATGGATTTTTGGTTTTATGACCTTTTTAGTGATAAATAAAATTTATTTCATTAAATATTTCATGCCACATTTTTGGGAAAGTGCCAGGTTGGATTTCGCATGCTCAAGGTGGTATAAAATGGTTGTTTTGGCATATGAAAAATATTGGTGTCATCTGAATTGATGTTTTTTGGATCCTTCTATGGCTGTTTGATGTGGATTTTGTTTTATAAACAAATGGGTTTTGGTTTATAACAAGTTTTGGCCTCAGTTTCCATAAAATGGTCTGTTTGGCATCCATATAAAAATGGTTGATCTTTGAACATGTAACCCAAAATTTCTAAAGTGTTTATGTAAATGTTTTCCTTCTAATAATGGTGTATGTACACAACTTTATAAAAGTTTTACTTTTTCTCTTTGATATACATTGGTTGGGTAAGATACTTAAAGGCATGTTTGGCTTTTTTCTTAAGAAAAGGGTTTTCATGTGTGTTCCAAGTGGAACCATGTGGGTCATTTTATTATTCATGAAATATTTTTATTAAATAGTTTCAGATCTGAAAAATATGATTTGATATAGTATTGGTGGGAATTTGCCTTTGAAATAGCATCTTTGAATGGATATTATGTGCAAATCCTCGTTATACTTCTTGAAATTGTTTTATAAAAGTTTTAAGCAGTTTATTGATTTGTGAAAGAGATGTGGAAAATGTTTGTAGGATGTTTTGTGTGTGTATTATTTGGAAATGGAATTTTCATTTTCAAAGTGTATTATATAACATGTAGAACATTATTGAGCACAAATAGGGAATCTCGGGTATCTAGGTGGGCAGACGTGTACTAGTATGCTAGTGATCCGGAGTGGTTTCGTCCATGTTTCATGTAGCAAGTTTGAAAACGACAACACTAACTAAACTATGATGAAGATGTTGGGGACCACTATGTTTTTGGTATTGTTCCCTACTAGTGTCTTGTTCATGAGAACAAATATTTATTATGGTTACTTTTAAACTGATATATGAGGTACCTGGGGACCACAAAGAACTAGTGCATAGGGGTGTTCCTACGACTTGCATTCATTGGATATTTTGTACTCATTGTCATAACATGGTGTGTTTGGTTGGTAAATTCAGCAGTGTTTTTGTTCTATTTAAAACTATACATTCTTTAAAGCATACCTCTTGAAAACTATTTTTATTTTGAAGTTGCATCCCTTTGAAATTGGTTACTCTCATTTCGTGGTTATGAAAACTTGCAACCATTTTATTTTATAATGATTATAGCATGGAACCCTGTTTGGAAAACATACTTTTATATATTTTGTTTTAAACATGGAATTTATGTTTCTTTTATTTTGAAGGAAGTTCATTGGGAATAGAATATCGGGTTGACCTACTGAGTTTTAATACTAGCACCTATAGTCTTATTCTATTTTTAGCCCATGTGTAGGTTTCAGCTTGAGTTCGATCACATTGGGAGATGTCTAATCAATGTATTGAAGAGTGACCAGTGGGGTTATGTGGAGTTTAGTTGGTTTTCAGGTTTCATCATTTGAGTTGTTTGGTTCTGTTTTACTTTTAGTTTCATGTACTATAAATGTTTAGTTCAACTTTTATATAAATGTATTTTCAGTTTTCTGTTTCATTCTAGTACATAATTACTATTCATTTTTGGGGAAAATTATCCCCTTTTCACTCTATTGATTCCCTTTGTTCTTTTCTCCATCTCTAGAGGATCAATAATTCCTCTTAGGACTTTTTTGGAGCGGCCTAGCTGACCGATTCAGGGTTGACTTAGGTTGGTACGTGAAAAAATGGTATCATATGAGTTCGGCTCTTAGAAGACCTTACTTTTTAGATCACCCTTATTATTTTGGATATTAAGAGGTAGATGGGGTAGGATTTTCAAAACATTAGGGTAGGTTCAAGAAGATAATTGAAAACTTTTGCTCGTTCCGATCATCAGGTGTCCATGGGAAGTCTGGTTTTATTAGTTTATTTGGTTCTTAAGGATTTTTTGGTGATTGGGATACCACAATGGGAGTATGACTAAAGGCCTTTGTGAGTCACAAGTCCTGTAAAGTCATGTGGAGTCGGGTCATGGTCCTAATAAGGCTCTCTATGTTGGTGGTGTCTTTGACATATGGCCGCCAACATTTTTTCAAGTCAACCACGGACACTGGTTTTTTTTGTGGGTCTCTTAGACATTTTTTGAATTATAAATTTTGTTTTGAAAATAAATTTTGGAGAATTGTGGAAGTGGGTTTTCAATGCGTAATATGAGAAAGTTTTTGATAATTTTTTGTTTTTTTAAAAAATGTTTTGGGGAGAAAGTGGAATGATTTAACGGGGTCATATTTTGTTAATCTAAACTTATGGTTTATTGAAATAAAATGGTTGTAAGCCATGAATTGTTTCAAGATGATTCTGAAATTTTTTTTAAAAAGGGATGTGTTGGGTTCTTTAATAGTGTTTGAATCTGATGCATTGGTTTTGGGAATTGGATTTGAGCAGTTTTTTTTTCTAAAAATGGTTTTGGCCTTTATGTCTGTTAGACTAAGAAAAGAGACCATGAAAAATTTTTGAGAATGGGAAAGGGGTGTTTGAATAAAATTATTGTTTTGGTAGTTTTTTTAAATAAATGAAATGGGGTCTAAATCAAATTTTTATTAAAAAGGTGTGGTTTATTGAGATAATGAAAAATGTTTTGAATAAATAGAGTGGATTTTGATGGAGACCTATGGGGTTTCTTTTTCATGCTTGGTAAAATGGTTGTTGTGTGGAAATATGAAAATGTATTTTGACTTGGTGGTTAGTGTGCCTATGGAAGGTACATGATTTTTGAATTGAGGTTAATTTTTAGGCTTGAAAAATAAGAATGTTTGTTTTATCCTTTGGTGTTTCCATGGGTTCTCACATGCTTGGTTTTTTATAGATATGTTAATGGATTCTTGGTATGGAATAGTGGTTGGGTGCCTAGGGTGGAACTAGAATGTTCATGTGAGTGAGACTTGATGAAACATAATTGTTGAATGTGAAAATCCACCAAGTTAATTTGTTTTTCAAAAGTGTTTTAAGTTGAAATTTTTTTTTTTTTGTAATCTGGTGTTTATGTGGGTTGCTTTTTTCATGTCTTAAAAGTGTGGTTTGTTTGGTATGCTTCCTCATGATTTTGAAGTGATACTATAGTGTGCCTTATGATGGGATCTTGTTGGTGGATTGGTTTTGGATAAATGTTCAGTGGATTTATAAGGATATTCTAGATGTTGTGATGTGGCCCCAGATGGTTCTCTGTTGAAAATACTTCTAGTTGATCTGCCTATGGATTAATTTCAAACACTAAATCCACCTATTCGGATGATGCATCTACTCGTTTTATGAAATTGAGATCTTTCTGGGTTTGATTTAAAGTGTTTCCCTTTTGTGATAATTCTTTTGGATATTGCAGTTGTGTTTGGTGATGTTGATCTGTTTCTCCATATTCCTTGTCCATTCTTCTCTTTGTTTGGAGTGAGAGAGAATAATGCTATGTATCTTTGAGTTCCTATTTAGATGAAGGTGTGTTATTGAGAAAGTGTGTTTTGTGGGGATTTGTGATCCATAGCTCCTGTTTGTGGCACAGAAGATGCTTCAAACATCAGGGCTCTGGCCATAGGCCTATTAGTGAAGCTTTTTATGCAGTTAGGAAATCACCATAGGTGTGGGGATCTCAACTAAGCTACTACCTTCACCATTGTAGTATGGTCTTTTTTTTATGGTTTCTCATCACTGTGATTTTTTATTCTTTTTTGAAAAGAGTGTGGTGGACTTACCCCTCAAACAGTGTCAATGGTTATGCCTTCTCAGATGTGGGTTTCCAATCAATGTCCCTATATAGACCGCCAATGTGAATTAGTTGAGGTCTTGGTTTTACCTATTCATATGTGGAGAGTTTTGGGTGGTTACTCTAGTTATTTTGTGCTTTAAGTGGTCCAATTATTGGGTCCCCTTCCCTCCCCTCCCCAAGTGGTGGGAGTTTTGATCTGTGATGAAAGTGTTGGCCTAGTTCTTGTCCCCTCTGTTATAGAGTGGGTGGTTTAAATGTTCAAGTTGTGACACTATTAACTTGGTTTTTAGGTTTTTTGGGAGATTTTTGGTGGTCTTATATAGGTGAGGCCCGATTCTAGTTCATGTTGAATCCTAGTTTGTTCATTTCTAGTTTCTCTCTAATGCTGGGGAGACCCACTACGGGTCTCGAAGATCTTTCCTTTAAGGATTTATCAGATAGTTGTTGTGTTTTAATGTTGGGTATACTATTCCATCTTCCCCCCCCCCCAATTAGTTGGCATTCTTCAGTGAACTTTGGTTTGGGTGATCATTGGTTTCATTGGTAGAAGGCCTAATAATTTGGTTCTTGGCTTGGTTGTGGAGGCGGTGGCTTGATCTTTATGTTGATTCTCAAGAAGTGGTTGTGAGTTGGTGTTTTGTTTGAGAAAGAGGCTTAATTTATATTTATGTTGGATGATATTTTCTTGGATTTATAGGATAGACCGTGTTGAGAAGGAATCCTTACGTTTTGATCTTTTATCTGCAACATTTTATGACTTTCTAGGGGTGGAGAGCTTTAATGGTAGGGAGAATTGTCACACCCAATTTTTAATGTCTTGGTTTTGTTTTGGTTTTTTGGAAATCACAATCCATTTCTTAGGTTTTGGGTGAGATGAATGTTTGAGTTTTGAACTTACATCTATGTACAATCATCCTACCATGGGTTCCCTAGAGCTTGTTTGGGAGTCTTTGGAGAAAAGGGTGCTTACTTCAAGATTTGGGCCAACCGTGAGCTCATTTCCATATTTAAAAACAAAATTTGTTTATTTTATAAATACTTCATTATTAAACCTTTTTCACTCATTATACTCCCAACTTCGCCTCCATTGACCTTTTCAAACAAAAAATTTATTTGTACCCCTTATTAATTCATAATTATGGTGGATTTCTATTATTTATTCTGGTATTTGGCTAGCCCATGACCTCATTTCCAGTTTTCAAAAAATAAATTTTTTCATTTCTATCTCATTCATTTTTTTATATTTTTCAGTGATTTAAAACTCTTAATCGATCCAAAAACTGTAGCCTCATCCCCATATTCCATTTTTCTTCTTTAGATCACATCTTAGTTTCTAGTAAGGGAGAAATTTTTCAAGGTTTCTCAAATCGTCCAGATTTGGAAAGGTAATTTGTTTCTTTCATGAATCATTATTTTATTCTATTTTCCCCAAAAATAATATTTAATTGTTTTTTATAGACCTTATTAGCCTCTTAATTGATTTCCAATAAATTCCCTCTCCTATAATGGTGTGGTTCTATGGGAAGATAAATAGTTCTCTAGTTATCAAGGTGAGTTTCCTTCTCTTATCTCTTCCTTCCTCCTCCTCCTTCCATTATTTCATGGCTCTATATTCCTCCATAGTAATGAAAGACATAGGATTATATTATCCTATGATTTCTTATGGTTGTTTTCTCTCATTTAGGGCTAGTATTCATAGTTTTATGGTTTATAAACCCTTAGAAGGTGTTATCGGGTGTGTGATTCCATTATGCCAATGATTTTAGGTAGGTTCCCAAATTTACATGTCATTTTTATTTAAGATTAATATTTTTCATGGAATTTTCACCTTATAAACATTATTTTTATTTTTTTATAAGCCTTCAATAACTATATTTGGTGTGGAAAGTGGTGTTTATACATTCTTTTGTGAAAAAATAGTGTTGTTTTGTTATAAAAGTGCACACAAAGTGTTTGTTTAAATGTTATGTTATATTTCACACCAGTTTTGTGATTTTTAGAACTTTTTTTGCCATTTAGATAAAAAAATTTCATTAAAATAGGGTTTTATGACCTTTTTAGGGTTAGATAGAATTGGTTTCATTAAATGTTGCATGCCACATTTTCCGAAAAGTGCCCGATTGGCTTTGTGTGCTCAAGGTGGTATAAAATGATTATTTTGTCATATGAGAAATATTGTAATAATTTAAATAATGGTTTTTGGGGTCCTTATATGGCTTTCCAAAGTGGATTTTGTTTTATAAATAATTTTTTTTGATTATAACATGTTTTGGCCCGAGTTTCTAGAAAATGACCAGTTTCGCATCTTTATAAAAATTGTTGAGCTTTGAATGTGTATCCCAAATGTTTTAAATAGATTATTTAAATGTTTTTCTAAGTATAATGGTGTGTTTACACCAATTTATTAAATGTTTAATTTTTCTCTTTGATATATGTTGGTTGGGTAAATTTCTTAAAGGCTTCTTTGGCATTTTTTTTAAGAAAAGGGTTTTCATGTGTGTTCTATGTGGGGTCATTTTATGATTACCAAAAAAAATTTATTAAGTATTTTTGGGGATTAAAAATATGGTTTTGGTGGGATTTTTTCTTTGAAAGATCATATTTGAATAGATTTTATGTGCAAAGCCTCATTATACTGCATGAAATTGTTTTATGAAATTTTTAAGTGGTTTATTGATTTGTGAAAGAGATGTTGGACATTTTTGTAGGATTTTTTGTGTGTTAATGATTTGGAAAAGTAATTTTCATGTGAAAATTGTATTCAATAACACGTGTAACTTGATTGAGAGCACAAATATGGAATCCTAGGGTATCTATGTGGGTGGATGTGTACTATTATGCTAGTGATCCAGAGTGGTTTCGTCCTAGTTTCACGTAGCAAGTTTGACAATTACAACATGAAATTAACTATAATGATGATGTTGGAGAACACTAGGTTATGGGTATTGTTCCATACTATTTGCTCATTCATGATAAAAGATATTTTTATGGTTACTTTTACACCGAGATGCGAGGTACCTGGGGCCCATAATAAACTAGTGCCTGGGGGTGTTCCCATTACTATTAATCATTGGATATTTTGTAATCACCATCATAAGATGGTGTGTTTGGTTGGTGAATTTAGTAGCATTTTTGTTCTATTTAAAAGTGTACATTCATTAAATCATCAATCTTGAAAACTGTTTTTATTTTGAAGTTATGTCCCTTTGAAATTAGTTACTAGCATTTCCTGGTTATGAAAACTTATAGCCGTTTTATTTTATAATGATTATAGCATAGAACCTTATTTGGAAAACATACTTTAATATGTTTTATTTAAAACTTAGAATTGATTATTCTTTTATTTTAAAGGAATTTCATTGTTAATAGAATATTGGGCTAACCTACTAAGTTTTGTTACTCATGCCTATAGTCTTCTTCTATTTTTAGCATTTCCACAGGTTTCATCTTGAGTTTTATAACCTTCGGCGACATGTAATCAATTTATTGGAGAGTGACTAGTGGGGTTACATAGATTTAGTTGGTTTTCAGGTTTGTTCAGTTGAGCTGTAGGGTTCATTTGTACTTTTAGTTTCTTGTACAATTAATGTTTAGTTCAACTTTAATATAAATTTACATTGGGATGTTTGTTCTTTCTCCTACTTAGTTATTGTTTATTTTTGGGAAAAATAATTCCCTTTTCACTCTATTGATTCCCTTGGTGATTGTCTACAACCTGGGAGGATCGAGAATGCCTCTCAAGACATGTCACGGATCGGCCTGGGTGACCGGTTTAGGGTTGACCTGGGTTGGTTTATGAAAAAAATAATAATAAATAATTATTTATGAGAATATTAAAATAAGAAAATAATAGATTAATTATTTAATTATAAGAATAAAAAAATTAATTAACTAATTATGAGAATTATAAGATATTAATACATTAATATATTAATATATTAAAATAACAAAATAAAAAAAAAATTTATTATGAAAATTCAAAAAATTAAAAAATTAAGAAACTACCCTGAAATGATTTAGTGGTGGTTGAAACCTCTGATGAATGATTCCCCTAAGTTTAAAAAACTACAACTAAACTATTTCACATCAGTTTTAAAAATTCGCCACTAAATGATTGTCGACACACGATTTATTGGTAGTTTTCCAAAACCACCACAAAACAATTTAGCAGCAAACACTACTAAATTAAAAAGAAATCACTACAAAACACATATTTTGGAATAGTGTTTAGTGATGAACCTCTAAAATCTAGAACACATGCTCAAAACACATCCTCTATTATATGAATCATCCACTTGGTCAAGTCATTTTTCATAGAATGAAACACAATTTTATAGTGTTACAGAGATCCAAGAGCTTATTATAATCATTTCCAAAATTTTGAGGTGAAACAAGGATCCCAATATGAGATGATGGTCCTTAGAACCCAATGAAACATAAAAATCTCATCCACGTACTACCTTACAAAAGAAGCAAAAAATATTGACTTCTTAATCACCTAAAAATGTTCCAACTTCATTAATTAATATATGATCACCCAAATAAAATTGAATCCTCTTTGGGATAGAGAAAAACTAGTGATGAAATCCATTGTAATTTCCTCCCACTTTTACTTAGGGAAATCCAATGGCTACAATAAAATTCTTGAAACATGATTCACTTCTTTCACCTAAGAAAAAACAAACTATCATAACTCTAACTCTACCACTAACTACTTTATCACTAACCATGAGAACTGACTTCTTAAGGAATGATGCATCATGAATATAGTAGGATGTATAACCACGAGTGAGCTACAAAACATACAAATAACCACATCCTACATAGCTGAAGGAATGAAAAACCTCTTGTTAAATAACTATAAATATCTATCATCCTCTGACCATCCCTTACAAGTATCACCATAAACAAAAAACATACAATACCTCTATATAAAGGTCCCTAAATTTTAAATCCCCAACCTATTATAGTATGGACAACTGAAAAGTCATTATATATAAATAAAATTTACCAATTATCTCCTCCACATTAATTAACATCACTACAATATCATTTATCACTCCCCATACATCTCTATATTCATAGAAAACATCTACCCATAACTTCTTACTATGTGTATTAGAAAATATATGCTCTTTACCCAGAATCACCCCAGTTAAAACAAAAGTATAATCAAGAATGATTCTTGTACCTCCCCTAGGTCCCTACCCCACAAAAATAATTTTCTCACTTAGTATGTTTAGTGAGATTATGTTCCTCGCATCGAATCACAAGGGGATCTAAATGTTTGATCCCTAGTTGATCTCCCTTGCTACATCACATACTAATTTTGATCAATTAAGTGACCTAAAACCCTTTATAGTACTCTCTAGTGCCTAACTCTATCATCCATCCTAACTCTCAGCCATATATATTATAAGGCCCCAGCCTTAAACCGTATTTAATATTGAATTAAATGAATAATTCACATTGAGGATCTTTTCAGGATTAGAGTTTTAGAGAATTATGACATAACTATTACATCTCAAAAGATTACAAAGTAGTCGCTTCTACTAAATTTCCATAAAATAAAAACTCTTAAAACGAAAGATTTCTAGTTCCATGTTTTAGGTAGCATGACCTTCCCTTGATCCCAGCCTTGACCCTATTCCATGCTAAGTCTTGTGAAAAAACATTTCAAAAACTTGGGATGAGCATAAAAAGCTCAGTAAAGGATACATAGTGAATGAAAACTATTAGTTTTTCAAAACAACAAGTAAACCATGTATACTTTATCAAAGTAATACTTTTCACCTTTTCGAAGTAGTAAAAACTCTTCGCTGAATAAAAGTTCATTACTTACCCTTCTGTAAACAAAAGATTACCATAAAACGCATATAAAGATCACATAACATATAAAGGTAACTTGGGACATAAACATACTTAAGTGGAATTACCATAAGGTCGACTTCCACACATATCACTTAATGTAATAGCCATTCGGCCAACTTCCATACATACTTAATGGAATAGCCATACGGCCGACTTCCATACCCAATGCATTGGAGGTTATAACGTAACCACCCGTCCTGGTATTCATGGCACCACCCGTCATATGGTTTATCACGTAACCACCCGTAAAATGTCTAAGTACCATTATAAAATTATAACACATAAAACCAACATAAAGGAATGATAACATTTCCACATTTCAATAACAATATATCATTTAATTATATTGACATAATATAATCCTTTATCAAAACCATTTTCAATACCAAAATACAAAAAAATTATATGGTATTTATTTTATTTTAAAAACATTATGGCTTGTTGAGGAAGCCAAAGATCAAATAATACTCACGGCTGCGGAAAAGGTCATTGTCACCAGGTATGTAAATAGAAACATTCCTTTTTGTCATTTAGTAAAACGCTTCGTAGAAAAAAGATTCCTTTTGAATAAACGTAAAATTCAAAGGGTTTTATACACCGTATAAAAGAAGGTTGTGTATAAAACAAAATATGCCTCAATGAATGGAGATTGAGACGAAGACCCTTACAAAGACGGTATCCTTGGTTTAAGGATAAACCAATTGCATAATTATGTGTGACAAACGAATACACCAAATATAAGTGGATATTAAGTGTAAAACAATCAGAGTTTATTCACACATATTCATAGAACAACATATTAAAGGATTACAAGTTTATCCCAAAGAATCAAATTTGGGTTAAAAAGTTCCCTTGCAAAAATTTGACAGCCTAACGGCATCACTTAAAAATTCATAAAAAGAGTTGATGAGAGATAAAAAAAGGTATCTAATCACTTGGACATAAAATATACATCAATAAGGATATATGAGAACATATCCCAACATAACAATATGTGAATTAAAAGACCCAACAAAATAAGTCTTTTAAAAAGAGGAGGGTGAAGGTTCCCTTACCGACATGGGTATCTTTCAAGACATGCACCCAGCGAAAGAAGGACAATACAACATTGATGTAAATACTCATAAATTAAAGTATATTACACAATGAGAAAAAATAACGGGCAGTACATACACCACTAAAAGGAAATTGTGGCAGATGTAGCATAAATCTCACGGGAATCAAAGTTAGATGAAAAATCCCTTATGAAAACTCGGCAGCCTAACGGCGCCACAAAAACTTACAAAAATGGATTGATGAGATCAAATAGGGTCTCTAATAATATTAACATAATGTTTAAAGAAAGAGGAATATAAAATAACATCCACCAACATAACAAAGAGGAGCTTAAAAGAAGTGACATAAAGGAGAGTACTTAAAAAGAAAGAGAGAGGTTAGATCTCTTACGAAAATTCGGCAGCCTAACAGCGCCACTCAAAACATCCAAAATGGATTGATGAGAGAGAATAGGGTCTCTCATAATATGAACATAAAAATTACAGTAAGAGTAATATAAAAGAACATCCCAATAACAAGAAAGATGAGATTTAGAAGGAATGACATAAAATAGTGTACTTAAAAAGAAAGAGAGGAGTAAGATCCCTTACCTCGGGTCTGACTTGACTCGATCGTTCTTTAACGTCCTGAATAATAAACTTTGGTCAATTAATAATTGCCTAAATAAATTATTTAGAGATTATTATTCATTTCATATCACATATTATAATGTTATAATAATTTTTTAATAATGTTAGTTCATATCAGACGTTTTTGCTGATGTTTGGTACATGAGTCAAAAATGAACTTGTTTGAAAAAAGATTTCCCATGTAGTTATAAGTAAATAATTTCCAGAATAGTATTAATGATTAAAATATCATATATATCCAGTAAATATTCATTTTATACTATTCCATATCATTTGGAGATAAAAAATGAAAAGCACCGTTCATGGAGACGGTAGGCCGTACGTACGCATGAACGCTACTTTCATTTTTTTCCATATTAATGGAATTAAAACAAAATGAGAGAGATATATATATGTTGTAATTCCAGAATGATATCCATAATTTAGATGTAATATATTACATATATATCCATTATATATATATACTTATAATATTACATAACATTTTGAGATAAGAAATGAAATGTATCGTTCATGGAGACGGTAAGTCGTACGTACGCATGAATGCTACTTCCATTTCTATTTCATATTTAATGGAATTAAAACATAATGATACATAATAGTATTTTAATTCCAATATGGTATCATATATAATATCATTAAATATATCCTTTATACGTACCACATATGGTATTAACGAATCAAATCACTTTGAGGGGGCGGTAGTCCGCACTTCCTTAAATGAAGATATCGTGTTTACCTATAATGGAAACCATAAAGGTACGCCATAAATGAAAAATAAAGAAGCTTAAGTAAAACATAAACATATTAGATATCATATATAAATATATTTTCATCTTAATGGACACCTTTTAAGGTGTTAGAAGAATGTTCAACAATCATCGTTTCGGGAGGCAGAAATTCGCCATCCACGGAAACAGTATGTTCTTTAACCATTTGATGTAGGTGTGTGTAAGTGTAGCTCGAATCCTTCTTATAAAAACATCCTAGTGTATTGAAGATACTGGATTTGTTACAAAATAAATGAATAATAAGAGTTTAGGATGTTGGAGAAGCAGAATAAAACAAAAGGACACAAGTGAAGACATTACCTTAAAATCGGGTAACCCCCTTTGGTTTGAACTCAAAGGCTTCCTTGGGAAGACTTCTGCCCAAATTGAGGCTTCACGGAGTAAGATAGGGAAGTGGAGAGACAAAATGGACAGGTTTTGGCCGAGCCAAAGGCTTTGGGAGTGTGGGTAAGAAGGTAGACGTGGGGGCCCTTTATAAGAGGAGAGGAGGGGCACTCTTGTAAAGTAACAAAATGTTACTTTATTTTCAAAAGAGTTTCGGATTTTAAAGGTCCCACATTGATGTATTTGGAGGATAAGGTGATAAGGGTTCTAAATACACTAATCCAATAGGTTTTGGACATGTTTAGGTCTTATATATTACATTATCTTTCCATTTTATTTAAATCGTTAAATAATGAGGTCATCGCTACATCATCATGATGTCATAAATAACTTAATTTATTTAATGTATAAAAATTATAAAAAAAATACTATGATGTAGGAAATATTTTTATCTTTCCAATTAATATTTATAGTAAAAAATATGACTTTTATAACCCCATGTAAAAATTGTTTTAGTTAAACAACTCATGTTTGTGTCATTTTAATTTTAACATTAAATAAAAAGGTATTTATGTCATTTTCCAACCAGAGTGGCTCCATGGGGTCCCCAAGTTGACCCATGAATTTTCTTGGTCGTCCATGACTCATCCAATGATGATAAGACATGTGTCTAGGTCATTTCATTTTATTAAAACATTATTCTTACCTTAAACTACACTAATTACCTCTAATCGCGATTAAAAACTTAATAAGTTACTACTCACCAAAAAATTATTTTAATCCCATTGAACCACATTTTACTTCTTAATGACAACCATGTATGTCAGATTTTTGAAATTAAAAACACAAAGATGGCAAAATTTCATTTAAACGGAAAAATCAGTTTTTATAAGTACCACTTAGTGGTTTCACTATTCATCAAAAATTGAATTTTTTCATAAAAATCCCAAAAATTCACCCTAAGCTATATTTGATACTCCGAATTAAAAAATGAAGTCTATTTTACAAAATTCAAAACATATAAGTCACATTAATTAATTTAATAATTAATTCCCGATGTCAGAGCAAATAGCGTGTTTTTATGAAACAATAAGTCTTAAAAGATTGACACTAGTTTAAGTCTGATTTCAAAGTGAAATTAATTCCAACAACCACTATTGGATTTAATGGTAAAAATATATTCTAATTTCACTTTAAAACCAATTCAAAAGATAATTTAATGATATAAATAAATTATATTAAAAACATGTTTTGAATTAAAATACAACATTTTACACTATTCATTAAAAAAATGAACTTTATCGGAAAGATACAAAAAATTTACACAAAGTAAATTTTGATGTCCAGATTCTAAAGAAGAGTTTTATTTGGTCCAATAGAATGTATAATAGTGAAAAAAAACTATATTTAATGATGGTTCGCCATCAAAAGGTGATAAGTGAACCTTTAGAAAAAACTAGGGCATATACGCCTAAAATTGAATTATTTTTGTATTTTAAGCCTTTATCTTTTATTGGATAAATGTAAAAACATATAAAAACATATATAATCATATTTTAGTTATTTCTATCCATTCCCTCCAATAAAAAGGCTACATGGTAACTACCATTTAAAATAATATTATTTTATTATTAGAGTGCAACGTAAGATTCCCAAGAAACTCGTTGTTGCGTGTTGGGTACGCCATCGAGCATAGCGTCCCCTTTAAAGTCATATTAATATTTTATTCACAAATATGGATAAATATGAAAATTTCATATTATTTATTTACCTGGGGTGTTACATATATAATAATACTATATCATGATCCGCCCCCACGAAGAACCCCTCCTGAGTTAGTAGTGAAGGAAAGTGCAACCTCTGATGCCATTCTCAAATATTCCATGGGTTGGTGACTAACACTGAGGGTATAATTGCACATAAATGGGATACATTCACTCATAATCCTAGGAAAAAGGAAATAAACCACCTATAAACTCCATAAAATCCAATTCATAATGCTTGTAAATATTGTACAAAACCATTGTTTGTAAAATAGAATAACGAGCATCAACTCCTATAGCTGCAACAACAACACAGACTAACAAACTTCGGAAGCTAGTATAGCCCAACTAGATCAAAATACCCTTCTTAGAAACCTATAAAGCATATTTATATATATAGCAGTGATAATACAATTAGGCCTAGTAATATTATCCCCAAACCCTATCATGAAAATGTGTAAAATCAAACAAATGCCTCAGTGAATAAATAATAGAACCGATTATCACCTATATTGGGTCATTTATCACCCAATATCACCATGGATCACTCACCCAATATCTCACCAAATAATTTTAATATAGTATCAAAATAATATGTTTCATGAAGGTACCCCTCATTAACTTCCTTGTGTATTTAGTCTTTCTCATTCCCCAATAACATATGATATGTGCTTTAATCCCTTCCATATAATCGTGTAGAAACTTATCCAAATATCCATATATCATGACCACATACTATAAGACACAACCACATCACAATAACATAACATATACTAATCATATTATATTATCATGAACATGAAGGACACTAACCTTGGGTTATACTCCTTCCCTGAATGCTTCCCACCAAGAATCGACGCCCCAACAGAAAAACTAGGTCATCTAACATATATATACACACAAACATAAATTCAATATATAACTTATGTATTTAAGTTACATGATGGATCATATCCCATAATAAATATAAAGGAGGATGGGAGAAGAGGGAGAAATCATGCATCTGTTACCTCTACAACCTGGATATTAAGGACGACACCTAGAATACCAAACCATATGACCTTTGGTCTGGTTAACTGACTTGGGTAGTGGTGTATAAGAAATAATAAGAAAATATCTTGTATAATAGTCACACATAAATAGAAACCTATGGTTTCATTCCAAAACGACACTTCCATCACTCTCAATAGCTACAATATCATTATTTACATTCAATTGCAACCAATCCTATCACTATACTATAAACTAGCCCCACCTGTTCACATAAGATGTCCATAATAATAAATATCAATCCTAGATTTATTATTACCAAACTAATTGTATTATTTATGTCATTAATAATCCATATTTATGATCAAATCATTCATTAAACTTTACCACATCATTTGAACACTTTCATTTCAAGGTTACCTACCCACTTACCACTTTTCCTCTATCCATTACTTCAATTAGTAGTTCCAGAAATCATAATCCATTTCTCCCACTTACTCTACATTATATTATAGTATTAAAACATCCTAAAATGAAACTAAAAAGTAATTACACAACCTCTTTACAACACCACATAAAACATTACATTTCCACTAACTAGAAATAACCACAACAAATCCAAACTGAAAACCTCAGTATCAATCCACCTCTTCCCATGTCAATTGATCCAAACCAGCCACACTAAATCCACATTCCCAATTCTATATATAGTATCTCATTACCAATACCAAATTAATCTAAAAAAAGGATAATTACACAAATAAAACATTGAAAATAGTAATTACCATATAAAGGAACACCAAACTCTCCCCTTATTATCATACTTACTTATTAGTTAATAAGCTTATACAAAAATAACATTATTAAATACTTATATTTTCATGAAACCAAATTCATTTAAAACTTTATATAGTTAACCAATTATGAAAGGTGATAAAACTTATCAATAAATAATAAAATTGGCTTATCAAAATAGTGAATATTAATAAGAACAATAACTCAAAATAAATAACATTGACCAAGGTGAAACACATGCTAAAACACCTTTACCCTATAATTTTGTAGTCTGTTTCATTATTTTCCTTAGGATAATTTAAATTATCCACACAATTAAATCAAAAAAATAAAAATTAAACAATAAAAATTAAATAAGAATGATAATTCTTGAATCAATTTCCACTTTGAATCTTTAATGATGTGACCTAGAAAGGATTGAGAAATCATGAATCAAGCACCAAAAAACTTGAAAAAATTTGATTGGACCTAGTCATAGAAAACTATCATCAATAACTCATAAAAACTCTATTTAATACTAAAGGAACCCACTACCATAACAATATGAGAATAAGAAGTTCCCAAATATTGGGAGATAATGGTGAAAGACACACCTTGGGTCGAAGAGACACCATGGGTCGAAGTGGAAATCTTCAAATGATCAAGGGGATTTATACCATTTTGGGATTACTAGAAAGAACTAATGAATGGCCTATAGTCAGATAGGGTTTAATAGAATATATGTAAAGTTTAACTAAAGGAGTGGTTGTACATTATTTATATAGAAAACCTTACCTACCACCATTGTGACATGGTGAGTTACAAAACATGAATTATGTCCTTTTTCAAATATAGATTTAAAAACCTAGGACTTTAAAATGGCATATGAACCCTATATCATGACTAGTTTAGAAGTTTTAAAAAAAATTAAATTATTTTAAAACATTGAGGTCCCCAAAATTTTTTTATCAGCCTCAAATGTGGCTTCTTTTAAAGATCCCCTAGGGTATAAAAGAATTGCACTCACTATTTCTATATTCACCATGTAACCAACCATGCCAAAATCCTCCAAATTCCCCATCATAGAAAACCTATGACCACTAAAACAGGTTTTACACCCCTCTAAATTTTACATAGTGGATTTCCCGAAAACATATAGGTTCCATGTTCAGGAAAATAACCAACTTCATATCATAGATCACCTAAACACCCAGATCAAGACCCTAAAATTCTATAGCCTCTCAGCCCCTCCCAAAATGATCAACCACCATTCCCATGGCTCAAAAATACCCTCTAAAATAGATATAGCCTCCCTAAAATGGGTTTTTTAAGACTTAATATTCCAAAATTACACCTATCGCATCAGAATAATCTATAATTTACCACTCAGTATCTTCAACACTAGAAAGAAACAAACTAATGGTCCAGAAAGTTTAGGGACATTACAATTATTTCTTTTACATTTTTAATCATATTTTATCTATTTTATATGGCATTATATATTAATATGGTTGAATAATTCATAATGTAAAAATATATTATTAAAAAAATAAATTATAATAAAATGAAATAATTTATTTGCAAACACGTCAATTAAAAATGAATTACATAATGAAAAGTTAAAATAACAAAGTAACCATATGGATTGTTAAAACATTGGGATAATAGCAAAAGAAAGTTATTATGGATGTAAAAAATCCTACCCTCATATCATATATCACTATCTTGGTCCCCACTCATGGGGTCATTCCATCTCATTACAAATGTTAGTTAACTTCATCCCCCCCTTGGTTGCAACATATTACTGTTAAAATATAGTGTTGGTGTATCCCCAGAAATAGTGAAGTTCTATAATTTCTCAACATGTATCTTTATATAATTACATAAGTCACTAGTATTTTATAGGTGATTTATTGGAATGAATAAATTCTCCTAATATATGTAAAAATATACACATGCTACAATGACATGTGCACATATATATTATAGAACTTATAAGTTAAAAAAATCCTAGTAACACTTCTCTAAAACCAAAACAAACAACCATTAATACCTATTAAAAGATTATGACACTTAGTTAACTCAAATATATTTCTCACATGACCAAATGGTCAAAGAAATATAGTATCATCCATTATAATCATGTCAATTTCTCTCTAGAATAGGTACACATATTACAACCCTCTCTAAAGGCCCTATTTGGCCTACCATATTTTTTCTTTAAAGTAGATTAATATTCATTAAAAAAAATCTACATTAAACTATATATTGTAAAATTTTTACCTCCATTGAAGAATTTGTTTTTATATTCTACAATTTTCACTAACATGTGTCCATGTATCCTTCTATTATCATATGTTAGCAACCATTTGTCTTCCAAAAAATTATCATATAGTCATATAATTTTTTGTTTTATCTACAGTTAACTTCAAAATTGTCCTCCATGTTCTATAATAGAATTTTATATGCTATAATGAAATAGAAGTTTATAATTTTAAATAAATTTCAGTGACTATTGTAAATAAAAATTTTATAAGAACATATATATAACGAGCTTAATGATCTATTTTTTTAATGGAATAATTCTTTAACTTCTTTCACATGTTACTTGATATATGTCTAATACAATGTTGATGATAATAATTTGGTGTTCCCTAGGTAATACCCTCATAGTGGATCACCTCCATGATCACTTGATATCAATCTTAAATCAAGCAAAGTTCATCACTCTTTACCACATAATCTTGAATATAATCCAAAAACCAACTCAAATATATGAATTTTTTTATATATGATAGAAAATTTTAGTAGAACTGGTTCATTATCCTCATCATATAATTTTCAAATCAAAATAATTCCATTATACCTTCCAAATAAAAATGTTTTATCGGTCAAAATAAACTATTTACAATGCTTGAATGTAGTTACAAATGGTAAAAATGCCTAAAATAGTCTATCAAGTACTCCCTTTAATTGATCAAATCAATTATGTAAGATGACATGTTTTATAGTATGTAGTTGATAAATAACCTTATTTTTATGAAATAACCACACCATAATTTTTTTTATCACTCAATAGGAGTCATCCCAATATCCATACACTTTAGTAATACTTTCTATCATTCCATACATGAATTCATGTAAGAGATGATACATAAAAAAATTATTGTATTATCTCTTAAACAAGATCCATGGGAACATATTTATTGAATTTTATCATTTTAAAAATAAATTATGAAATGAATTAAGTATTTATGTGTAACAATCTACCATCAATTATAGTAAGTGGACTATTCTTTCTAAAGAAAGAATAGAATAATGTGCATAGCTTTGTTAAAGATTATGATTAAAAGAAAAATTAAAAACATTAAAAATTGACTTTAATGAAATGAATTTAATATTTGAATTCATCATTCGAAAATTATATTAGGGTGAATTTTTTATATTTCTCAAAAAAAATTGATTTTTGGGTGAATATTGAAAATACTAATTTTACAAAAACTATCACATTTATTACATTATAATGATATAAAAATAATTTAAAAGTTTATTAAACATTATTAATAGTAAAAATATATATAATAAGTAATTTAATTCATATATAAATATAATTTTTAACTTAGAAATAAATGTTTATCATTTTTAAAATCTAAGTAATTTTTTTGTTAAAATAAAAATTGTTCCTACTTCCTCTCTATTAATAAATTATTTACAAGGTTAATTTATGTTTTTGTTTGGAATAAAAATAATTATCCTATTAGTTTTAAATAATATAATAAATTCTATTTTAATCAACGTTATAATTTATTTTTTTGTAAGAACATTTTTCTGATTGAAACATGCATTTTCCTAAAAATGGTTTTCGTTGCATTTTGCAAAAATATATTAAAATAAATTTTTACCACGTCTATAAATTTAATATTATAAAATTTATTTCATATTTTGAATTAGTATAATTAATATTATGTAATAATTTTAACTTAATTTTTTCCATAATGAATTGTAACCATGTTGAATTTTTATCACTTTAGTTAAGGGTAAAATGAGTTAAAAGGATTAAAATAAAGGGATATCAATTAAAGATAACGCAAAACACTTAGTTAAACCCAATTGGTTAGTTTTATTTCTAAATTACCCATACAATATTCTAATATATGATAATTTGGATCCACATGACTTGAGAAATATATACATTATATAAAAAAGTTTCATGTATTTATATGTTTTCCACACACCTTACTTATAAAAGGAAATATCCGACCCTGTCTTATCCATAATACTTGATCTAATTATCTCAACCAAGACCTACCTTAATACCTACCCAAAATCCCTCCCCGTGTTCTAGGATTCCTGTTAGCACAAATGTTACATTTCAGGAAATATTAATGTTTAATCCAAAGGTGGTTACCAAAATAGATGGTATATGTTCTTACATATCTTTTTTAAGTTTCATTCCTCTTAAACCTCCATCAAATATTAAATAAAAATATTAAAATAATAAAATAATTATATTCACCAAACTTGGATGTTTTTATGTCAATGGTGCATCCATTCTATACCACATTTCCATCCAATGGAAAATGAAAACATCGATCATGCATACATACGGTCTACAATTTCCATGTATCTGTGTAATAAATTTTTCCTCACTACTTTACTTGGATGGTTATAAAGGTGGAGTTAATGAATATATATGATATTTATAACAAAATTATGATTTGTTAAATATTATATATCATCTACCTTCTTAACCTTTCATCCATTGGAAAATGATAATGTCACTCATACGTACGTGTGGACTACCCCCTCCACGAAGAGATATGATTTGTTTGTATATTATGACCATGTATCCATGATTATAAAATTATATATAATGATAAAAAATTATATTCATGAAATTATTAAAATTATTAAGATTATGGAATCATTTCAAATCTCCTTTAATAATGGACAATATATCGAACTAATTTTTGTGAGATTAACCAAACAACCATAAATGGTCGAAATAAACAATAACTACTAAATAAATTGATTTCAAATGATTATAAAAGGAAAATAATTAGAGTAATATATATATTTAAAGGTTATTAATAAATTATTTAATAATTTTAAATTCATTATATAGAAGGATAAAGCACATATGACTAAGTGGGGACCCAAGGTAAGTGATTTCAGTTACAATATCATTTTATTTTGGGATTTTTATGTTCAGATTTCCTTTGATAAAATTATAAGGTACTATATTTTAAACCCCATATACTTTCTTCTCCATTGAATATGTTTTGGTATTATATGTTTATTTTTTATTTCTTATCTTGTTGGGTCAATAATCAAAAAATTATTCACATGAAAGGGAATTTATTTTAAAAAATCATGTTTTAATGTTCTCCTTACAACTATTTTTATTCCATGTGAAGTTTATTTTAAATATTTCAAGAATATTATTCTTTAAATTCCAATGATTATTTTGTAATAAACCAGCCCATTTGGGCTCTTCTATCTAGTGACAAGTCATGTGAGACATCCCAATCTGGCCTCTAATAGGCTAGGGTCTAGAGACAAGCACTGAGTAAGCAATACTAAATTGGGAGGCCATAGCCTAATTACCTATTTTCATGAAAAAAAAGTTCCATGCAACCATATAGAGATAAATGGATAAACTAAAACATCTAGAGTATAAACATTGCATGTACCAACATTTAGTAAATAATAAAATTATAGTAGTGTAGTATAAAAATTATAAATGTGAAAAAACACACCAAATAAAAAATTAGGTCTCAGCCTAATGAAAAATGGAAAAAGGGAGACTAAAGAGATCCAATCTCACAATATCTAAGGCCAAAAACAAAAAATGGTCATATTTTCAAGGTACAGATATGCTTCTCTAAAACCTATTCCAACAAAGTCACCACTGATCTTTCTCTTTTCTATATAAGAAAAAATATGTGTGGGAAAAACCCCATGAATGTTGGGAGTATATACATACCCAATAGGACGCCCAAAAAACCAAAAAGTGGGAAATAGAAAATTAAATAATAAATTAAACCCATAAAGAAATAGGGTAATGAGAAACACAATAGATATACTCATACGAAATCCATGTGAAGGATAAAGTGGATATCCATCTCCACAACACAACCAACAACTAGGATTATTACTATAGCTCCAAAGGTCCATCTTTGATGCCCAACACTATATGAAAACTCAAAAAAATAAGTGGAGGGGACCATTCCTCACTATTGTGCTCCACAACCGATGGAGCACTAACTCCCAGGGAGAACCCACTCCCCAGTAGATCTATATGATGATGAATTACCAACTCCATAGATAGAGGACCCAGGTCCTTCTTCGCTATGTGGGAGTACAAACTCTTCTTATATAAAGAGTATGGGGGACCTAACCCCTAGTGCAATATGGGAGTAAAAACACTAGAATCTCTCTAGTGATCTAGCCTAATCACTCCCATTTACCAAGCATCATTAAAGGATGTATCACACTCATAACACCTTGTTTCATATCTTTGATTCCAAAATTAGTCCACCAAAGCATTCTATGGGGAAAACATATTGGGAAACGCTACTCACAGATCAAAATACAAGTCCTAAAGATGGAGATATATATGGTAGAAGTCTCATGGAAAATTATATGATGTGTACATAAGGTTACATAGTGTGTGGCCACTTTTAGACATCTATGAATATCCTTGCTTACACACAACTTTATTATACTTGTGTATATACATCACAAGTATATTGTGTTCATGGTGTTACATGGAATACTAGGGTATACCCATGTTTTCCAGGCCTATGTCCATGTACTCTGGCATGTTACCATATACTTGGTTATGTCTAGGTGTCCTAGCCATGTCTGAGTACACAGTCATTCCCATGTACTATAGTCTTTCCCATGTACCTAGTTGTATCTATTCCCAATTACACTTGGGGTATACATCAAGCCATCATCACCAGGTCACATGGTGTTTATCGATTATATATGGCATGTGATAAATATTTTTTCCTAAAACCCTATCTGCCACATCGAGGGAACTACAAGGTGTGTGTTATCCATATTACATATCATGTACGTCGGTATTTTCCAAAAATAGAAGAACACATCATGTGTCTCTCCTAAACTTCCACCACCATCATTTGAACCTTTAATTGCACTAGGGAACTCAAATTTTGGGCCATCTATGCTCACTCCATCACTAGTGGCTGGTTTCTAGTAACCTGAACCCCATGTAGTTCATCATGTCTCACTATGCCACCACATTGACACATTCATGGCAGTAAAACCCACAATATGATCTCTTATCTATTTTTATAACACCCAAATCCCACATCAAATCATTAACTAATCATAAAAAAACAATCTCCAACTTGTTCACGCATCTTCCTTCTATCTGGGGATTTAATAAAGCTCAAATCTAGACCGATAATTTCAAACCATGACCCCGCGGGCCAACGGTATAGAATGTGATGAAAAGTGGGGGAAATTTAGAATAATTAATTGAAAACCAAAAATTGTATGGTGAAATTATATCCAGTGATTTTTAAATGTGGAAACTATGGTGAAATCAGGGCATAACAATTAAAGTAAATTATCCAGGATCATGCAAAGAATGATAATCACTAAAAATTAAAAAAAGATATAAATACACGATAATTAAATTTATAAATGGTGTAAACCCATGAAAAAACATACCCTAAATTTATTTTTGATAAATCAATAATGAATAATTGGTTTGTGGCATTGTTTTTGGTGAGATCTAGGAACTTTTTTAGTGAAGAAAAAATCATTTGTATAATGATTGTTTCTCCCCAATACATTTTTATTTGTTAATGTATCTTCTATAAAAATCATCTCAAATCCCTCAGGGTTATGTGGATAATGATGGATATTTTCTATAATAATTTATATATAGGAAAATAGGTTTTATGTTATTAAATAAATAATTGTATTAATCGTTTAATTTATTTAAAGCACCCACCAATGATTGCCGCTAACCGAACATCCAATGTTGACTAACTTTATATCATGAAAAGGGTAAAGTATACCTTCTAGAATCAATAGTGATCTTGGATTTCCCATCTAAGTTCATGATCAATGGAAAAAACCATTCATTCTAAAAATATCCATGCATGTGATTTAATATATATATATATTAAAAATTTTAATATATTAATTCTAGGGTCCTATAGAAACCAAACATAGCACCGAATCTAATGAAAAATCCATATATATATATATATTAAAAGTAATAAATTGAAAATACAGAAGTTATTACACTCTATCCTCCTTAAAGGTTTTTCCCCTAAAAAAACAAGCTACATAAAATAGTGCGGTACTCGGCCCGCATCTGGCTCTCATGCTCTTAGGAGATCTCATGTTTCCAAAGCAATCAAACCAAAGAGATGGTCCATTCACACAAGGTCCTAGATCATCACTTGGTACTCTATGAAGATAGATCCATCCTCAATGTCTATCTCACCCAAGTCAATAACAAGCATAGTTTTATGCACATATCTCTGCATTTGCGAGACAAGGAAGATGTCAGGCACCCAGTCCAACAGATGTGGTAAGTCCAAGTATTAAACAACCTTTCCAACCAAATATAGGATCTCGAATGACCTAGTTTACCTTGGAGTATCTTGTTCCTTTAGAAAAATAGATTCAATACACTTTGTGGGTAGACTCTCAGGAAAATAGTCTCTTTTCTTGAAATCCAAGGGAATATTATTTCAATCCCTATAATATTTTTTCCACTCTAGGTTGTCCTCATACTCTCATGGATAACTTGTAATTTCTCTAGTAGTTCTTATACTAGATATGGCCTGAGAATCAATGTTTCTCCAATCTCTTTCTATCACAAGGGTGACCTGTAGGGTCCCCTGTAAAGGGCCTCAAAAGGTGTCATTCTGATAGTGGAGTGATAACTATTATTTTAAGAAAACAACACTACAAGAAAGTGATCCTCCAAGATCTATCTTAATTCCAACAAACAGAATCTCAGTATAACTTCCAACTTCAGTAGAGTCTACTCGGTCTTCCCATCTATCTGGGGGTGAAATTTCTTGACCTTCCATAAATAGGTCCTAAAATCCTACTAAATACCCCTATAAAACTATTATTTGAACAGAGCCTCATGGTCAGAGTTGATATTCATGGGTACCTCAGTAACCCATATGATCTCATGCATATACAAATACCCCAAACTCTCAGGTGAACTCTATTCCCAAATTGTATGAAAGTGTTCCAACATGATGAGTAATTAAAAAATCACTTAGATAGTTTCATGTCCTATCACTTTACACATAATCCCTATCACAAAATCCATCAATATTCCATCCCACTTCCATTATTGAATATTAATAGGTTGATAAAAACCTACTGGAACCTAATGTTCTACCTTTACCTATTGACATGAAAAAGATCAAGAGACACAGTTGGGTATGCTCCACCTCATTCCAACCAACCAAAACTACTACTAAATGTTTGTCTATCTATTTTCCACACAAGGATGTATAGCTAAGGGGAATTATTCACATGAGCCTTAGACCAGTTGGTGAGGTATCCGAAAGTGCATCCACAAGACCCAGGTTCAAAACTAGATAGAGGTATATTTCCAGGGTATTATAGCAGTATTGTAGCAGGAACTATAGCAGACTGTACACTGTGTGGTGCCATAACAGACTGTACATTGTGCGGTACTGTAGTAGAATGTGCATTGTGTGGGTACTGTAGCAGAACTGTACAATGTGTGGGTACTGTAGCAGGAACTGTAGAAGTTATTGTTCGGTACTGTAGTAATTGGAAATATTCACCTTGGGCCATCGTTTTGGGCTTAGAGTCCTTAAGACTTTTAGGCCTCCCAGGCCTTCGGGTCAGAAGGGATTTCGGGCCACCTTTAAGGCCTTCGGGCCACCTCAAGTCCTTCGGGCTACATGAAGTTACCCCTGACAGACTCTACCAAAAAAAAGCATCCCTAGAAGATGATTTAGAGTAGGTGCACTCACCAAAGTAGAGCTAAATGGATTTTCGGAATGAGAGGGTACGGCTACGCCATCGGGACCAGCTTGTGATTGCACAGGAAGCCTAGCTAGACGACCGTTCGAAGGTGGAGAGCTACTATCACGATGCATATTTTGGGGAGGGGCAGTTCCTTGTAAATAGTTTGGTTGAATTCCCTAATACCTTCTGGTCATATAATCTTCTAAGCCAACAAGTATTGTAATCTATGAGCCTACGGGCCTTGTAAGGGTTCCCCCTTATCCCTTGAAAGGGGGTTATCAAAAATCAATAAAAAAAATAAGGCATTCGGGCCATTAGGTCAAGGGGAAGTATGAAACTCCCTGAAAACCAACTCATGCAATGTGACTAGAACAACCAGCCACCCCTAGAATAGTATAATTTTCCACCTCCTTAAAAAAATCCATCTGGTATGTATCCTTGGTATATTGATTCATTTGAAGCATCAAATTCAGTGTATCCCAACTACGCCTCCCTCATATGCAATATAAGAGGTGGCTTTACCACTATTGACTGAAGATATGTTACACCCCTCTCCTCTATTATGGGTCAACTGCAACGAAATTAACTGCTCAGATGCCTCCTTTACAATATAATAATGAGAATTACTTCTAAGGTAATCATCTACCATGTTTCATAACCCTAGAGTATAGACTATCTCAAATTAATAGACATGAAGGATCTCTAACCAACACTTATGCCTTAGGTTAAGATCACTTTGAGTGAATATTTACCGGAGACTCTGATAGTCTGAGTAACCAAAAAATGATCACATAGAATATAGTTCATCCATAAAATTATTACAAAGGCTGCCACTACAAACTCTATGTCGTGGGTTGCATAATTCTACTCATGGGGTCTCAATTTCTTCAACCCATATGTGATCACTTCCTACCTCTAAATTAACAAGAAACTGATCCTAGCTCTAGAGGCACTGTAAAAAATCACGTAATCAATGACCTCCTCTGATAGTCTCAAAAATAAGAGCATTGTTCAACCTCTATCTTATCTCCTTAAAGGTTCTAATTCATTAATAAACCCAGGTAAATGGATACCCTTTCCACATCAAGGATGTAAAAGGGTATTCTATATTGGAAAAGTCTTCCATGAACCTCCAGTAGTACCCCAGCAAACTAAGAAATATCCAAACATCTAACACACTCTTGGGTAGTTCCCAATCAAACACTATATAAATCATCACAAAATCCATAGCTAATCCATTATTAGATATGTAATTCCCAAAAATGTGAACCTAATGAATCCAAAAATGACACTTCAAGAGCTTATCATAAATCTAGTGCTCTTTTTGTAAGTATAGGACCATCCTCAAATGATTTTTATACTCCTCTTATGATGTAGAGTATATTATAATTTCATTGATAAAGGAAAATATGAATCATTACAACTGTGTCATCAAGAAGAAATTTATAAGATCCATAAACACAACAGGGTCATTAGTCACACTAAAAGGCATCACCAAGAACTCATAGTGTATATAAAAACATTAGAATGTCATCTATGGATTATTATCCTCATGAACCTTCAACTGATGGTAGCCAAACCTAATATTGATCATTTTGAACCAACATTCACCTTTAAAATGGTCCAAGAAATCATCAATCCTTACAAGGGGAACATTTTCTATATCATTTCTTAATTCGGTCAATGATAGTAAAAAAAATCATCAAACACATTCCCTAACATTTCAAGAAAAAAACTGAATAAACCCAAGAGGAACACTAGGTATAATATAAAATTTTTCTCAAAGGTCTTACAACTACACCCTCAGCTCTTAGAGCCTGGTTAGGTCCATCTTATTTGTTAAAGAACATGTAGGTGTGGTCCCGAGGTGAAAGATGGTGTAGAATTCAATCTTCCACCTCAAAGGTAGTCCTGGAACATCTTTAGAGAAGTTTTATATAAAATATTCCCTAAATTCTTGAATTTATACACCTACACAAACCACTACAACATGATCTAAACTCACCAACTAATGGGTGATATGTTGTCTCTTTCTGGTCACAAGACATGCCTACTCATCTATAAGATATCTCCCACCCATAAAGGAAAATATTTTCCCACATGTACATAGGAATATAACTCTCCTATCATTAAAAAAAATCTAATCACATGTTTTGGATAACCATTCCATACATAGATTGATATAATAAGGTTTCATCATGATTACCAAGATGCCCCACTAGAAACTCTCTCCACTAAGAACAAACTTTCACCGCTAGTAGATGTGTTATATAGAATAATTGCTCACTATAGGAAACTCTAGCCATAGTTTCTCGGAATAAGACTCAACTTGAATATCCAACTCTCACATAAGGGATATGGAGATAAAGTAATGAATCACACTAGTTTCTAAAATTATTAAGGAAATATTATAAAAGACAAAGATTGTATATTAAATCATCTCATAAGTATCCTGGTCATATCCCTCCATACCATGTAACTACCCACAACCTAGTTTTACATCCCTCTAATATTGAAGTGGGACACTTGGTGGTTGTGTTGGTGGAATTGTCTCATAGAATCTCCCTCAACTAGTAGTTCCTCCCTCTAGATCTCTACCTTCTCCTCTATCAGCATCGCCTCCCATGGGGCTACCTTGGCCATACCTGGGGGATCCCTGATCATGAAACTACCTCTATCATAGAGGACCATCCAGTTCCTATCTACCTTCCTCAACACATTGTGTTAGGCAATCACAATCCCTATAACCTCACCCCTCATAAGCATAATATATCCCCTCTCCTGGATGACTGAATCCTCTGAATGAATTTTGTGTAAAAAATCCACCTATATAAGACCATGAATGAGTAATACTCCCATCATATAACCCTGACAAGTAACACTCACTATGTATTATAGATTAATCAACCCCTTGTTGACCAATTCTTTCTCTAATAACACTACTTCCATCTTATAGGAATCTCTCTCTATAACTAGATCCCTCTCTAGAACTCTCCCATAAGTGTGAATACAAAATGAGACCAAGATAGAATTAGTGTCAATATGAATTCCATGCTCAAACTTTTTTTAATGGAATTATCCATACCACACCATGTTTAGGGAGTAATGTGTGAGGTTGGTAAACCTTATAGTGTGATCAAAAAATAACATAACACCATTCTTCAGCTCAAAAATCTTCTGAATCCACACAGATGTCAATCTCGAAGGGTAATACTTATTATGGAATAGCTATTGGAAGTCTAACCATGTGATAGTTTCCTCATCATGAATCTAGTTAATATGCCTCCAATAGTTCCCCACTTCTCCATAAAGAATCTTAGTCTCAAGAACAACCATCTGATTGTTCAGAGTCTAAAAAAGATTGAAAACTCATACCACCACAAAAGTGGAAAAATATATTTCAATTTTCGTTTTTTTACTTTGTAAAGTCAGTTATAAAAACAATGTTTATTAATGTGACATTGTAAATAAAATTTTTGTTGTCAGTTTTTATAGTAATTTACATTAAATGTAATTTTATTTTTATGGGGAAAACTATAAAGATTTTTGACATCGGTTATATACATAAACAAACATCATACTTCCATTAAAGAGACTTCTGACATTAGTTTTCTTACAAGATGATATCAAAATTTGACTTTCCATGTTATTTTTGGTGAATAAGTTATGTTGAAAGTAAAACCCAGAGACCTTTGACTTCATTGTTTAAGAAAAACTAATGTTGAAAGTCCATTTTTGAGAATTTTGACATCAGTTTTTTGAAAAATCAATGTCGAAAGTCCATTAGTGAGACTTTAAATATTGGTTTTCTGTAAATATGACATCAAAAGTATAATGTGGATACCTTCAACATCAATTTTTACAAAAAAATAATCAAAAGTTCATTTATGAGACTTTAAATACCATGTTTTATAAAAACTAGCTTCTAAAGTCTTTCGTGGAGACTTTCAATGGTAGTTTTAAAAAATCAACATTTAAAGTTTATATTTTTGTAAAATAAATTAATTAATTATAGGATAAAAAATCTAAAAACCCTATAAAATAATAGGCAATGACAATACATTGCATATACATCATCCAAGACACCTATAAAAACAACAATAAATTAAAAACTAATTCCAAAAAATTGATGCTCTATTTTAAGTAGAACTATACAGACATAATGTAATCAATTATATATTTACATACTTGAAACATCTGAAACTAGTAAAACTAAAAATAATATATAAACATTAAGGATAAAAAAAATGTATAATTATTAATTTTTTAAACTTTAACTAAAGACATACATACCTAACCAATTAAAAGGCTTGTGCAGTGTAGAGATTTCTTAAAATCGATGACCCTTTATATAGCTGATAATAACCCTTTAAAAATAAAAATAATATACTAACTTAAATTAAAAAATGATAATCTAAATACTAATTTTTCTAACATTAATTAAAATAGATATACAAGATAATTAAAATCCCATTCATACTTAAGAAATAGTTTTCAAATAAACTGTGAATTCGATTAATTTTTCATTCATATATGATTGGGTATCATTGAAAAGATACAACAACTGTGAATATTATAAAATTAAAAAAATAGAATATTTTGATATAAAAAATATAAAAATTAATATAAGTAACCTTATCAAATTAATTCATTAAACCAATTATTATTATTTCATACATGAATCTTAAAACATAATAACTACATTCCATAATTCTTTTTTAATGATGACACTATGGTTATAAAATGTTAAATTGAAAATAAAAACAGACATATATATATAAACACATATTATCAAATATAAAATATATTTACCATTAATTCCATTTATTGGATTGCATTTGGTTGTTTTATCGATAGTTGATCTTTGTTAAACATTTTCCATGACCTTGATTTTCAAATATATCAACTAACAAAACATGTATAAACTATATTAACTAAAAACACTTATAAAAAATAATAAAATTACTTTTATTAAAAGCCTCTAAATTTTTTATGAAAAAAAAATCATAAAGAGAAAAACCAATACAATTTTCACTCTTTTAGGAATAATACGCCTAACATCTAATGATCTCTACAATATAAAAATTTCAGAATTAATAAAAATATAACGAATGTTAATTAATAATCATATTAGTTTTATTAACCATCAAGGAATTTAAAAACCATGACCTAAAATATTTATTTAATAATATCTTAGATATATATGTTAAACTCTAGTAAAAGTTTTAAGATATTGCATACTCATTGAAATGAATTTCGGATCTATGAGACTATAAAAATTAGTGGTATCATTTTGAATAATAAGAATGTGTAGATACATAATTAAATAAGTTATATAGTAATTAATTTGAAATCATTATTATTTAAATAAAAAAAATATAAATATAAATTTACTTACATGGAAAATAGATACAAAATAATGGTGCTGAGCACATCAAAAATAACCAGATCATTGATATATTTTCTAAATATACTCAATTGATGGCCTCTTTTACATATATCAGATGTCATCCAAAATTATTAAATATAATCTAAGGAAGAAGAAACTTGAGATAATATTTTTAGTCCATCATAAATCCGAGAAGTATCTGAATTTTTTGGTTCCTGAACCTTTTGTTTCCTTTGTACTAATTATTTAGATATTAGATACTCCAGTATAAATTTAATCTTACAAAAAATTACAAGTAATTTTTAATGAAATGTAAATAATATTTAAAAAATACATACCTCGTTTTTCAGATAACAAAAAAAGGTTAGCCATCCAAAGTAAGAAATGACCCGTATAATATCCAAATCTCATAACCTTCTTTATAGGAAATGGTAGTAGACTATTTAGATCAATAATATCATGTACTGATATTCCTATATAACCCAACTACATAGGTTAGTGATATAGAGAATCCCCAAAAATATGTATAACTATGTACGCTACAATAAGTACATGAGTATCTTCAGCATGCAACTCAAATTATATGGTTGGGTCTGGACAAGGATTTGAAGGATCTGAGTATGTAGGAAGGGTAGGCTAAGCAGGCATAGTAGGCTGGGCGGGCATGGTAGGCTATGTAAGATTTTATTATCTCATCAATTGTTCAAACATATCTGGCACAACTGATTGAATTTTATCGTTCATATATTTTTTCATGTCTTTCATCTCGTATTTTAAGGATTTTTATTTATATATTTATTGATTTCTTACTTTTATGTCCAAAACATTTCTAACAATAACACCCACCTCATATCCTCTTACGCAGTCAGGGTTCTCTAGATTTCCTAAAGAATTATCTAGGATGTACACCCTACTGTTAGGGATAAAAGTCCCCAATATTGGTTTCTCTTGAAGGGCATACTAAAATAAAAAATTAAAATGGTATATTAGTGCGGTTAATTTAAAAAATATAAATAATAATTAAAAATAAAAAATAATTTCATACGATTTTGTCTGATTCCTTTGATTATTCTGTAATATCATTTTCATTTTTTTCATTCTCACTCTTTACAATTTTTTATGGAGACTAGGTGCAGATGGAGGACCGAGCTGGACCTCTTTTGAACCACTACTAGATTGAGCTCTTAATGCATCCAATTTTGTATCAATAATTTACTCCTCTAATAAAATATACCCTCCATGTGATAAATTATGAGGGTATAAATTCTAAAATTGGATCTTATGATGACATATCATGGAGGCCTATTAAAAAAATAAACTAATAATTGATCAGGTAATATACAAGAAATTTTACAAAATTAAATAATTATCATACCATAAATTCTTCATTGTGTTGGTTGGAGAAAAAATTATTTCATGTACCTGTATCTAAAAACTCATACTTGAGGCATGGGTTTTCATTCTGTAACTTCCCAAAAATAATATTTTTTCAATTATTTTTTTAAATCCCTCCATCGAACCGCATTTAAAGATAAAAATATTCTATGTATTTACTTTGTTTCTTTAAAATTGAATGTCATCATTTATTGAATAAATTAACTATTAGTCCTTTAGAAAATATAATATATGAAAAATGAGATAAAAATAAATAAATTTTGATATTTTACCATATTGGACTCCCATAGATGCTATTTTTCCATTTTTTCTATGAACTTAAAATCATTATACAAAATACTAATACTAAAATGGATTTTCATGGTGATATAACTTGTAAACTATGTTGCATTTGGGCTAGTTGGGTTCTTACTATAATCAAATTCAATATGTATTCTTTAGTCTCCATGGGTAAGTGACAATTTTAGTAAACATGTAATTTCACATTTATTAACTCTAGAAATCAATTTCTCCATACAATGAGAATACTCCACCATATGAGTTGCATCAGTATGAGTCACATCAATAGTCCTGCAATTATTTTTTTAAATTAAAATTTATCTTTCCTTAAAAAATTATATTAATAAATATTTATTAATATGAAAAAATACATATACTCTGATAAATGTTCCTTTTCCTCTATGTATGTCATTTAAATATCCAGATGTAATGAAATTTATAGTACCAACACATTATTAGATAAGTTAATATTTAAAAATAATTATAAAAGAATATGCAAGTGATAAAATATTATCACACATGGTTAAGTTTCTAAAAAATAAATGATGTAATGATTCATAACCAAAAAATATACATGTTAAACTATTATATATAAACATTAAATCTAAAATGATAGAAACATTTATAAATTTAACTATCACTATCACAAAAAAGTCTTTTTATGTGCATAAATTTAACCAAAACATAATGATTTATATCGGGTTTTCCAATCAAGTAATGTTTAATGATAAATTCTGAATATAAAATTTAACACAAAAATCATATAAATAGTGAAATATATATAATTAAAAATCCAATAATTAATAAAAAAATAGGGTTTTCTACATTTAAATTTCAAAAAATAAATATAATATAAAAATTTACCTAAATAATAAGGAAACTAATTTAGTATCTTCCCATATCCCTTCAATGAGATCATTTTATATAGAATGGACTATATCTACATTATAGTTCTTTTTATCATCCAAAAATCACATATTATAAGAAAAATAATCATATAAATTCATAACATCATCACCACCCTCATCACCCAAATAAATTATTTTCCCTTTCAAAATGATATAACATTGATCATTCGATGAATCAATGACATAAAATATTTGATTTTCATGTGTTTCCATGATAAATAGTTCCTCTTTGAAATCAAATCTTTTCAAATCAAACAATGTGAACCCATAATCATTGTGTTTCACAACACTACTATTATCAATAAACTTACACTTAAACACTCTAACTAAAAATTTAGTATAATTGATTTCCAATATATCCTCAAGAACTACAAAATATGTCATTGACACAGAAATTGGGTATTTATATATTGCACTCAAAAATGCAGTGCTTTAGCAATGACAATTACCCCACTATTTTTAGTGGTACTCTTGTCAACATTTTTTTGTGTGAGTAAAATGTTTAAACATTAATATCAAAACCATACCATGTGATCACATGAAGATATAGTTCCCCTACCAACCATTTAAATGTCTCTGATACAAATAAATATGTGATGAATTTCTCTTTAAACCATGAAACAAAGGTATTTTTATTCTCAATCATCAACACTTTTAATTTATTTTAAGATATTATACCTTTAAATTAGAAATATGTGATGATATATATGGTTTAACCTCATCTATATTGTTCAAAAATTTTAAATGTGATTGTATAAATTCATCACATGGAATGAACTTCACCTTCAAGCCTCAAATCCATCTACCTTCACCATCAACAGTCATATGAAGAGATATAGGAAGACCAGTATAATACAATTGAAACAAAATAATTAGTAAAAAACCAAATTACCTCTTCATATACATATTTTTTAATAATAGAGGCCTTCATTCAATGAGTATTCTTAATATATCCTTTCAAAATTTTAATATATATTTCAAAAGGATACATCAAACATAAATAAATTGGACCACGAATTCTTATCTCATGAACAAGATGAACCATTATATAAATAAATGTATGTTGGAAATATATTTCTAGTTGAAAGAGTATCAGAGCAACTTAATTATACAACACATCTATAAATTTTGAATCAATGACTTTGCTAAAAATGTATTTGAAAAAATTACATAACATGATGGTAGACTTTCTAACAAGTGTCATTAATATACCATGTAGTGTGACCATTAGCAGTTTTTGCATCAATAACTGACATTCAGGAGATTTCATACCTATTATTTTATAATCCATTAATGACACAAGATTATTAACATTTTAAAAATTCCCACTGGGTACATTAATACAATTAAGACACTAAAAATATATCTTCTAACTCTTTATTAATGTGTGAAATGTCAAAGGTAAATATGTTCTGTTTCCTTTCATAGTGGGTGCTAACTCCAAATTTATTATCATTGATATCATGTCCTATATAGCATGAAAATCATCTTTTCTATTTCCATTTATGTCTAACAAAGTTTCAATAAAAATGTCCCATACTTTTTTCTAAACATTCATAATGTCAATATTATGTTTTATCTTTAAAAATATCAAATAAGGTAGTTCAAAAAAGATAGAATTTTTCTTCCAAATATTTTTTTGATAACCAGAACTAACTTTCTTTCGAAATGTGAAATCAATATATTTCACCCTATCATAATATTCTTCATCCGACAATGTCTGTAGTGGAATATTATATCCCTATAAATATTAAATGATTTTTTAAATCTATGATAAGGAAAATTAATTCACAAAAATATCTTATTTCACATGTACACTATCTTCATTCCATTATTTAATTTATAATATGACGTATCTTCTTCAAAAATTGGACATGCTTTATGTCCCTTAGCACTATATCCTGATAAGATTCTATATGTAGGAAATTTTTTATAGTTAACAATATTATAACATGTAAAATAAAATTCACTTTCCTGTATTCATAAAAAATTGTAACACTTGTCTCCCATAGAAGTATCTAATCATCAATAAATGGTTAAATATACACATCAATATCATTTTCTAGCTATTTTAGTCCTGAAATCATCAATCTATTCATAAAATAAATTTTTGATTAGATATATTTGTGGGTAAATTTGTTAACTACCAATAAAATAGGCTATGGACTATGTTGGCTTCTTAGGATATGATATTAATTCATTCCATCTATGAATTTTCCCATTCTGATATTTCAAAATTCACTTCCAAAATCTAGAATGTATTTATCAAATCTCTTCCACTGTGGTGAATCAAGAGGGTGATGTAAGTTACCATCAAAGATGATCTCGTCTTGATGGAATCTTAACCTTTTTTCATCAATTTACATTTCAAATAGATGCTTTAAATGAGGAATTATCATAAGGTGACAAATTTATTTAATAATAGGTTTGATTCTGGTACTTAAGAGTGTATCATAGTTGAATTATTTGAATTATTATAAGAAGTTATTGGAAGATACCAAATTGATTTAGCATGAGGTTAGATTCCAGTACTTGAGAATGAATCAAATTACATTTTTCATCCATCTTATAGCATGAGGTCCCACATTTTGTACAGTTTGATGAATATTCATATTTCTTCATATATAACACACAATAATTAGGGAAATCATGTATCATTTTATACTCCAATCCCATTGTGTGTAATATTTTATTTTTCTCATAATTGGAATCAGGAGCTCATTGCCTTCTGGAAGTATCTCTTTTGTAAGTTCAAGCAACTCGAAGAAACATTTATCACTCCACCCATTATCAGCTTTCAAGTTAAATAATCTCCAAAATACTGATAACACTAAATATTTAGTTCAACTAGGGAATAATGGTTTCTCAGAATCTCTAAATAATTGTTCAACAATTATTATTTTCTCAATGGTTACAACACCTACTTCATCAATTAATTCTTTAATACAATCCTCTTTATCATTAAGAATATTTTCATCAAAATTATTTGTTAGATTTCTATTCTTTCATCATTCCAGATCCAACGTATATAATTATGTATAAAACTAAAAAAATAGATGATCCTTGATTTATCTAGAATTTAACATTCTCATATTCAAACACTTAATGCAAGGACATAAAATCAAATATTTGGGTTGAATATTTTGTTTAGAAAATTCCAAGAAATTCTCAACTCCTTTTTCATATTTATCAGTGGTTCTTCATATATTTATCGAATTATAACTCATTAAATACCTAAGATCTAAATATAAAATGTAAATATATTAAAAAATATAAGCATTTAAAAATATATAAAAAAAAGATAACAAACACTTGTACATAATTTTTAAAACATAAATAAATATAATAACTAACAACAATTTATCAAAACAAAAAATTATCATAAATAAGATAATCATAACAATAACATGTCATAAAAAATAATTAAACATAAAAAAATTACTTACAAACAATTACACAAAATATCTCTTGAATTAAAAACAACTATAAAAACAATTATAAAAAAATATTATAAAAATAATTATATATAAATAACTTACAAAAAATTATCATAACAATTGAATGAAAAATTTTATGAATAATTTTTCAAAAAGATATACTTATAAAGATTACAATTAACTATACAAATGGATATGAAAAATATCATACAAATAGTTATTATAACAAATATTTATCATAACAAATATTTGAACATAAAAACATATATATACATATATATATAGTTTAATAGTAAAATTTGACAATTGATATTAATAAACCAACATCACATGTAACAAAAGTTGATTTTTTTAAATGAAAATTTCATGTCTACTACCTTTTAAACTAGTCACCTTCTCTTATATCTGACATGTTATAGGATAACCCATACACATCCAAATATCCACATTCTCATATTTCTAAAAATTTATGATCTTGGTGATTCAAATATTTATCATGTTTCATCCATTTTTAGATATCACTTAATATGTAATAAAATGAATAGATTTTGTATTTTTTTTACTATATACATCATGTTTGTATATTTAAACTAAAAAACCTTTTATTAAACATCATATATTATTAATAAAACATCAATGCATCTCACTTAAAAAATTTTATTCATTTCAAATATTGATTCAACTATAATCAAAATTATGTAATTTAAATTACATTCAATAATGTGTAATGACGTTTTCATGATGATCTTGGACATAAGAATCATTCATATACTTCATCAACAAGATGAATACATGACCTACTAATAAAGAAAAAACTTCTCTATCACATCACTAGATCGGTTGGAATGTTTTTGTAATCATAAATCCTTGGTGTGTGAGAACTTTTTTTGTTCATGTAATATTAATTAGGATTGACTTATAGAAACTTATATTCCATGATATCATTTAATCCTGAAATTTTCTAACATGTGAAAGCTACATGATAATTTGTTTATCTTCTTTAAAAAAAGTAAAACATAAAAATATTTAACAAATTACAAAAAATTATGATAAAAAATGATTAAACATAATTAATTTTCACAAATAAATAAAATAAATTTTTTTGAAATTGATAATGAATGATGCCTCCTAAAATATAATATACTCAATCAAAGTCTATGTACATAGAAAGAATGCTGAAAATTAATGAAAAATTTGTGAAAAAAATGTGTAAAGAAAACCAACCAAAACCTCAAATAAAAATTTTAGGTAAACCGTAATAGCTCAAGGATCATTGAATGAGTATCAAGAATCAATGATCTTAGAGAAATAAGGTAAATAGTGGATTAAAATTGACTACAATAGAAAATTTAAGGTGGTTTAGAACCTCAAAGTTGTCAGTGCAATTATTAGTAGATATTTGGTTAAGAATTAGTTGAGAGAAGGATTTGAGAAAAAAAAGAAAATGAAATCTGGATAAAAATATTTTTCAAGAGAGGATTGAAGGTCCTAAAAGATGTAGAATCCTTAATTATTCAATAATTTAGTGACATAGAGGGTTTCAGGAGAAATAAAAATAATGGTTCAACTATCAGTTAATTTTTTAAAATGTTTTAACATCAGTTTTTACTAAAACCCACGTTACATGTTTTTAAAAATAGTTTTTTAACATCAGTTTTTAGAAAAACCAATGTTAAAAATCAACTCTTTAGCATTGGATATTTTAAAAAACTAACATCATATATTTTGGCATATAATTTTTAATATTGGTTTTATAAAAATAGACCTTAAATTTTTATTTCCAAATCTTTTAATTTCATTTTTAAATAAAATTGATGTTAAAAATACAAAAAAAATAATATCTAACATTAGTTTATGAAAGATCAATGTTAAAATTTCTAATTTCAAGCCTCTTATTCTAATAGTGCTACCTTGATCCAATCCTATACTACTTGAGGTTCTAGCTCACTGTGAAACCATAGTGTTACCAGTCACAGGAACTCACATAACAAGTTAAACCTATATTCATCATCATCCTAACCATCTAGAGCTACCATTTTTCCAACGCATAGTCAATCCACTTCCTAGAAGATTAGGGGAAACACCTTATGAGTAAAGCCCTAAATTGAGGCCTCATTTATCAACTGATCATCATCATGATCTTTCATCAATATCCTAGTTTTTTGTTATCAAGGATACATCCTAAAATTTATCAAGATGTACCACAGTTAGGTGATCATATATAGGGAGCTGACTTAAGAAATACATGAAATTCAAAATACCCAAGTCCTATATGATGCATGTATAATTGGTTCCCTACAACTGATGTCTCATTATACCGAGTTGATAAGTATAAATTCAAATACCTATTGAATGGATACATTGGACACGACGCCAACACTAGGTTCCCTAGCCTGAGATCCAAAATTGAGATACTCCAACATCAATTCCCAAAGTTCCCAAACCAAAACTTGAATAGTTCCAAATAAAAACACTTAATTGGGGTAAAGACCACCTCAAATACCACTTTTTCATGACCCGACCTGTTGGGCATGCATGGTAGGTGGTGATCTGAGTGATACACCCCAATCCCACCTCCTATAGTCTGGGGGATGGAAATAAGAACCAAGTAGAAAATACTAAAATAGGAGACCTTATCCTAAATACATGTAGTCATTTACACAACAAGCTCCATGAAAAATTTCATAGAAAAAGGATAAATTAAGATATCTGGAGTATAAACCATGCATCCCACAACCTCTAGGAAAGAATAAAAGTATATCAGCGTAGTATAAAAAGTATAAAGGTGAAAAGTATAAGATTAATTATAAATGAGGTATCAATATAAATATGACTAAAAAGGGGACTGAAGTGATAGTAGGTCATAATCTCTAAGTCCAACTACTAAAAATGGTCATCTATGCTAGTTTTAGTTATGCTCCCCTAAAACTGAGTCCACCAAGGTCACCATTGATCTGTCTGTCATATCCGTAAGACACAACACATGTGTTGAAATCCAATTATAGGGTGATAATATACATACCCATTAAGAATACCCAAAAAACAAAAAATGGAGAAATAGAAATATAAATAGTCAACTTAATCCAAAAATCAGGAGGGTAAAGAGAAACCCAAGAGATATGCTCATAAGAGACCCGAGTGAGAGATAAACAGGATCTCTATCTCCACAACCCATATAAGAATGAAGATTCTTACTATATATATGAAGGTTCATCTTTAATTCCCATCACCATATGAAACCTCTCCAGAATCTGAGTGTAGGGGCCCACTCTTCACTATTTTTCACCATAGTCAAGGGAGCACTATCTCCCAGGGAGGACCCACTCCCCACCGAAGCTTAATGACGAAGGAGTACCAATTTCAAAGATAGAGTACATGTTCCCAGCAATATTATGGGGGATTATTAACTCTAAAAGTGTAATGAGCATGGGGACCCATGCACTAGTGTGGTATGGTTTTACCAACCCCGACATATCTCTGGTGATCTATCATGGTCACTATCGTCGGTCAAGCATCATTGAAGGAATAATCAGGATCATAAAATATTTTATTATATCATAAATTATAAAAAAAATTAACCATTGCATTATATGTGTAAAAATAATCTAGATAGGCTACTCACAGCCCCAAATTTGATTCCTGAAGAGGGAGATACACAAGGTGGAATCTCATAGAAAACTACACGGCATGCGCATAGGGTCACATAGTGTGTCACCTCTCCTAAACACCTGGGTGTCTCCTCAAAAACACACAAATTTCATGGTAATGTGGATACAAAATGGTTATATGTTTTACATGAAATGCCTTGGAATCCCAAGGTATGTCTATGTCCTCCCTACTCATGCCAAGGTACTCTAGTTCATGACCATTTATCTGGTCATGTTTGGGTATCCTGGTGGTGTTTGAGGACATGAATGTTCCCATGTACTTTGTTTGTTCTCGTGTACCTAGGCATGCTTGTTCCAATGTACCCCCGGGGTATATGATTTGTCATAAACACTATGTCACATGGTGTGTATGGGTAATACATGTCATGTGATATTTAACTTTTCCTAAAACACAATTTTCTACTTCCAAGGGACTACATGACATATGTTCTCTATAGTACAAATTTTGTATGTCATGATTTTATCAAAATAGAATAAATCAATATGAAACACTCCCAGGCTTCTTCCACTACCTTTTCCTCTATGAATCACATTAGGAAAATTAGATCTAGGGATGACTATGACCTATCTTTCACCATTATTTGGTTTCTGTCCACCTGAACCTCGTGCAGTTTATCTTTCCAAACCTTGTCACTACATCACCTCAGCCAAGGAAGAAAGACCCATAATCCAACATCCAATACATGTTTCCAACCCCCAAATCCCACATCTCATCAGGATATGACAAAAAACACTAATCTATAACTTTTTCATTCATTCTCTATGAATCTAGGGGCTTTATCACGCTTAAATATGGCCTAGTAATTCTGAACTGTGACCCTTTGGGTCAATGGTGAAGAACATGAGAAAAGTGGGGGAAATGAACAAGAAAAAAGTGAAATATGAATATTATTTGGTGAGATTATATTCAATGATTACATAATATCTTAAATATGGTGAAATTGGGGGAAAGGGATTAAAATTAATTATCTAGTCTCATGGGATGAATGTAAATCACCTGAAAAGAAAATCGGATATAAATCCATGCTAATAAAATTAATCAAGAGATAAAAAATGAAATAACATGACCTACCTTGAGTTTGGATCGATCAATAACAAATTAAAAATATTTTTTATTGTTTTTCATGATATCCAATATCTTTAATAGAAAAGACAAATTCCTTTTCAGAACGATCATTACTCCAGGATCCATTGGTATTCGTCAACATATCTCCCCCATAGATCCTCTCAAATTCCATAGGGTTATGAAACTAACCCTATAAATTTTTTAATGATTTATTTATAAGGATAACTATGTTTAAAGTTATTAAATAAATTAAATATATTAATCCTTGAATTTATTTAACACACCCTCATACAATTTCCACTAACTGAATTCCCAATGGTGACCAACTTTATGTCACACCTAGGGTAAACCATGTGTTCCAGAATATAATGTGGTATCATATTTACCATATAAGGTCCGTATCAAGGGAAAGATCATTTATTCAAAAAATATTCATGTGTGTGATTTAACATATATTAATATTTTTAATACATTAATTTGGGGGTCTTGTGACATCCAAACACAATATCAACTCTGATGAAAAATTTAAATATATACATAGAAATTTTAAAAAGACTAAACAAACAAAATTAGATTCATTACATATTTGATTTTATTTTCAACAATATTTTTATTTCATTATAAAGTTTTAAAATTAATCTTCTTATCATTTTTAAATTGTGTTATTTTTTTAATTTTTAAAAAATGTGTGGAAGGAATGTTTATTTTAATGTTTACTACACAAATAGGACATTGCACCATCATTACCTTTATTTAATATAAAGATTCATTTATAATTTTCCATAGTAATTTTCAAAGAAAATTTTTTTTCTTTATATTATGAGAATTTTTATTTAAATGTTATCAAAATAAATTGGAATTATTTTCTTAAAGTAGTGAAAAGAATTTTGAAAGTGATTTATAGATCTGTTCTTCACAAATTTAAAATGAAGTTATTATTGATGTTTTTTTATTTTATTTTCTATTTCCAAAAGTATTTTTTTAACTGAAAAACTGATATTTATAATGAATTGATGTCCATTTTTTGTTCTTTATTGATTTAGGATTTTAGGGTCATTAACTTTCTTTATGATCACATTCCCTATCACTCTCCAACAATTCAATAGACATTATTTTCTCCTCTATATCCATATTTTATGTATCATGGGATTATAAAGCATAATTTTCACCACTCTGATGTTGCCTCAACCATATACCATTTCTATATATGGTATTAGTTAAAGGAGTTTTATTAGGAAATTTATCTCATTGACTGGGGAAATACTCTATATTATTGATTAAATATAAATAAATATTGATTTATAAGGCATTTTTTAGAATGAATTATACTGATCATTCAATATATAAGGAATGAATAGGATGTGAAAGTGATGGGTGGGTCCCATTTATAGAAATCCCCTTGATGTATTGATAGGTCTCAAGAAAAAAATAGGAATGAAATATTATATGTGTATCTAGTTTACACCTACCCATTTATTAATAATGTATCAGATTAGTCCTATATGGTAATATTCATGATATCTTGGTTAAGGCCATAATGGTAAGATCATTAATTCCCATAATTATACATTTCCATTTTTGAGAATTCAATTTCCATTTACCATGTAATTTCAATGTTGATATTATCTATAGATATACTTTTAATCAAGTTATTGAATGAATGGTATGGGTTTCGATTATACACACAGATATATTGATTATGCCTTGTTTACTTCTGATAGATTCTATTTTACATAACACTTACTAAGAATCTGAACTCACACTTCATTTTTTATCCTTTCACTATTATATAAAGAAGGATATTTTTAATTATTTCAATGATACAATAATTTTTATTATTATTTTTTATATTTCTATTGTAATATGGGAATCATATATATATCTAGTTTTCTATGATTATTAAACTGATTGATCTTATATTTTGAGAACTCTTATATATTATACCAATATAATAAAGTAAACATTGAATCCAGGTTATTGGAGCTAGGGTATTTATAGTTGGTATCAAAAGAAGTTTAGTAGGAACCTTAGGAACAATATTTTAAATTAACATAGCTAAATTGTGAATTTTGATAATCCATTAGGGTATTTCAAAAATTTTACCATTATAAGTGTTTTTAATTTATGGAAAAAATTTCATGATAATTATGGGATAATTTAGTGTCTACCATTATTTAGAGATGTAACATAGTGTATGGAAGGGAATAAACACCCATATTCAATGTGATGATTTCCTTGATGATTAATCCAATACAACTGGTGTTGGAGATGAGTTGATCATGGCAATATTAGGGTTGTTTACTCAGGTTATAATGAATAACCTTTCTCATATGGAGTATAATATTGTTATATAACATGATTCAGCTATATTATACCACTTCATGTGATAGAAGACTCCTTATATTAATGTAACAACAAATAAATTGGTAGCTAAACAATGGAATATATCCCTCAAAAAATATTTCTTGACATGGAAATTAATGAATGGGATAATATAATTCTGATAGTGTTTTGTCTGAATAGAGATACTGATCAATGGTGGCCATTGACCTTGAATACTAAAGAGGTTGATAAAATAGAAAATATGGAATGGATAAATTTTAAAGTGATATTATTTAATAAATACTTTCATCAAGATCAAAGAGATGAAATGAAGAATAAGTTCCTTAATATAAAACATAAGGAAGGGAAAAGTATTTCAGAGTAAAAGGATGACTTTACTAGATTATCTAGGCATACTATAAACTATAAACAAAATCTATAAAAAAATATTGATTTATTATTTGATGGACTTATGTTTATTCTTTAAAGTGGATTGGTTTCCCAAAAATTTTCATTGTATGATAATTTATTATCACTTTCCAAAAAGATAGAGAAATAATTTTATAGGTTTTATATCTTCAAGGGAAATTAATAAAATAAGATGTAGACTAAGAACCAGGAACAAATAAATGTGTCAAAGAAAAATAATGGGAATATGGGACTTTAAAAATGTGATAATTTTTGAAATAAACACCCTAATAATTTATTAATTGGAACATGAGCCTATTTTAATTACTGAGAAAGGGTCCATAGGGCTTGTAAATTCAATGAATATAAATAAACCACTACTATCTAGTGTTTTTGGTGTAATGATATGGGTAATCATTTAAACTAATGTCACAAGTGTCAATAGAACCTTCCATATAAGTGGTTAAGGGGATAAGACCAAACTTATGAAATTAATATAACTAAAGTTGAAGTTCCTAAATATGTTGGAGTAGGTACTTTCATTATAACCTCAAAATTATCCAATATTTTATTTTATTCTTGATCGTCACACTCATTTATATATTCCATATTTTCCAATAAAATTTGATATTTCCATAGCACTTTAATAAAAAATCAATCAAGACTCCTAGTGTAAATTTTATTTCAATAAGGATATGTCAGTTTGTTCCCATTATAACACATAGACAACCCCTATTTTAAAAATTGGTAATTATACCTATGGTTGACTTTTATATAATCTTTTATATTGATTTACTTTCAAATTATAATGTGAAAATATATTTCCAAGAGAATGAGATTATTATTTTGATGGAGATATGGGATCCATTATCTTAATGGTGGAGACTACATCATTCTGAATCATGTTTGGATCTACCTTCAATGGATCTCCTTATTGAAATTATTTTATAAGAAGAGAATAAACAACCTATTAATGGGAAAGTTATCCTTATAGTAGAGGATTCACCTATAGTGCGAAATATATTGATGTTTTTCTTTAAAAACTACCTATTCATCCACCTAATTCTGAGGCTGAGTTTTCCATTGATCTCATCCCTAATACAAAACCTATATCTAATACTCTGTATAATAACACTATAGTGTAATTAGTGGAACAAAAGAAACTACTACAAGATTTGTGTGAAAAAATTAATTATATGATGTGTTGTTTCATAATTGAGAGCCCCAATTCTTTTTTTTAAGAACAGAGATGGGTTTATGTAGTTTATCATTTATTATAGGGAAATAAAATCCATTAATATAAATAAAAATTATCATATTCCCTGTATTGATGACTAGTTTAATTAACTTATAGAAGATTAATATTTTTCAAATACTAGTCTTCATTATGGGTATCATTAACTATGAGTAAAGAATGAAAATATTCCAAATATTGCTTTTTATATAAGGTATAGATATTATGAATTTACAACAAATCAATTTGGATTGACTAATGGACCCTCTATTTTTATGGATTTGGTGAATAGTGTTTTCAAGTATTATATTAATAATTTCATTGTAGTATTTATTAATGATATCTTGGTGTAATATAAAATCTATAATGTGTATAAGATTCATTTATGAATCATTTATAATACTCTTAGAGAAAAGGAGTTATATATAAAATTTTGGGAATTTGAATTTTATGTTTAAGAAGTTTCTTTTCTTAGATTTATTCTCTCTAAGGATGGAATATTAGTCAATATTTCAAATAAAAAGTTAGTGAAGGTATTGAAAACACAAAAAAATATAATGGTGGTATGTTGTTTTCATTGATTAGTTGGTTATTATCGATGATTCATTCAAAAAAAATTTCGATTATCTAACTCATTAACTAAGTTGACACGTAAAGGGTTAAACTTCAATTGGAAAAAAGAATGTAATAAAAATTTTGAACAACTAAACATGAGATTGGTCAATGCACCGATATTGATTTTACCATCATTAAGGTATATATTTGATATATATATTGATTTATAAAGTAAGGGACTTGGATAGTTCCTTATGAAGAATGATAGACTTGTTTCCTATGCATCAAGATAGTTAAAGATTCATGAATAGAATTATCCAACCCATGATCTTGAGTTAGTAGTTGTAATCTTTCATTGAATATATGGAGGAATTACCTTTATAGTGAATGGTGTGAAATATATATAGTTAAAAAAGTTTGAAATACATATTATCAAATAAAGGGATCAGTATGAGGAAAATTCAATGGCTAGAACTACTAAATGATTATGATTTATAAATACACTACCATCATGGGAAGGAAAATAAGATGGTTAATGAGCTGATTAGGAAAGATCATGGTGTTTTGACTAAAATGTGAATTGAAAAAAATCCTATATTCATGGTTTTAGTACATTTGCATATAGGAATAATTAATAAATGATAAATGTCATAATGATTTCTAACCCGCCAATATTAGAGAAAATAATACATTCCCTACTTGATGATAAGATTATTTAGTAGAAAATCAAATTCGTGGATAATGGGAAGTTAGTATACTTCATCTATAAAGATGGTATATTGAAATATGGAAGGAGAACATTTTTTAATTATATTTCTAAGATAAAAATAGAATTATTAGATAAATATCATTGATAAAATTTATACATACACCCTAGTAGCAGCAAAATGTATCAATATTTGAAGAAATATTTTTTGGGATAATAGTAAATTATAAATTATAGACTATGTATCAAGATGTTTGTTTTGTCAAAAGGTACAGGATGAGAAAAAATATCCTTAAGGATTTATGCATCCTTGGTCTATTTAGGTTGGAAATGGGATGATATTACTATGTATTGTTTCATAGGATTACCATAAAATCCATGAAATAATGATTACATATGGTTTATTGTTGATCAAATTACCAAGTTTACATATTTCCTCACTAAAAGTGAAGGTCTAAATCTTAAAAACCTTTTGTGACTCTATATTAATGATATTGTGAGATGTCATAGTGCACCTCTTTCAATTGTATCTGATCATGACCCATGGTTTACATCTAAATTTTGGAAGACACATCGAAAGGTACTTGACATATAGCTACATTTGAGCACCATTTATTACACAAAGATAAATAGATAGTATGGAAGTACTATTCAAACATTAGAATACATGTTGAGGTCATGCTAAATTGACTTTCAAGGTACGTGGGATCAATATTTAAATTTGGTGTAATTTTATTATAATGATATCCTCCATTAGAGCATTCTAATGGAACTGTATGAAGAATTGTATGGGAAAATATTTCATAAACCAACTTCTGAGGATGAATTTGGTAGAAGGAAGATTTTAGGTCCAAAACTTGTAGTAGATACAATGGTGAAAGTGATTATAATTCAAAGTCATATCAAGGAACCTCAAAGAAGGAAAAACATATGCGTCAATAACCAAATAAAGGATTTAAAATATCAAGTGGGAGATCATATTTTCTGGAAGGTATATTCCTATAATGGTTTTATAAGGTTTATAAAGAAAGGAAAAATAATTCCAAGGTACATAGGTCCTTTTGAAATTATGGAATGAATTGGATCCATGGCTTACCATTTTGAAATTTCACCTATAATCTCTAAATTTCATGATGTGTTCAATATCTTTTAATTGAGTAAGTACATGATAGACCCAATTCATGTTGTCACCTATAAGGGAATATAATTAGAAAATGATTTATGTTATTGCAAAGGGCTCATCCAGATTCTTAACACTAGAGAACAAGTGTTGTGGAATCAGACGAATCAATTAGTGAAGGTGCTTTGGATAAACCATAAAATGTAAGATGAAACAAGGGAACATAATGAATTTATGATGAAAAACTACCAACATCTATTCATGATATTAAATTTTGGAAATTTATAGGATGAAATTTTTGAAGTAGGGAAGAATTTAACACTCTATCATTAATTATAGTAAGTAAGATCTTAATTCAATAAAAAAATAACATAATCACTATTATAAAAGCAGCCTTTAATGGCACTAGAATAATACTTTATCAGTGTTAAAAACACTAATAACTTGATCATGGTTAAAAGACCGAAGTTTTTATCAGTGATAAAAAATATCTGTTAAAGGCTCCCTTTAACAGTGCAAAAAATCAATGTTAAACAGGTCCTTTAAAAGTGCTTTTTTAGCATTATTAAAGGTCACTTTAACAGCCCTAAAAAATAATGGTTAATTTGGGTCTTGAACATATCTAAAGAAGTGCTGATAAAGGCCCTGTTGATAAAGGGTATACATTTTTAAAAAATCCTTGCACCCCACCCCCCTTATCAGTGCTTCCCCCATCCCACCCTTTATTAATGCTTCCCCAACCCCTTTAGTAGCATGTTAGATAATCCAACCCTCCCTCGAGCACCCTGCCTTCAACGAGTTTCAAACCAAAGACCTCCAGCTTATAGACCAATGAATTTCCCACTCCCCTATATGATTGTTTTTGACATTTTATGATATATCTATATATTTATATATATTTTATTTCATTTTTTATCCATATATTTATCTATGTATTTATATATGTGTTCATATATATGCTTAAATATTTTTGTATATATATGTTTATATGTATTTTTATTTATTAATAAATATATTTTATATTTAAATATATACGTAATAATTTATTTATAAAATTAAATTTGTAAGTGTTAATATTAAAAAATTTGTATATATTATTATATATTTTATTATAAATAACAGTAAAAAATGAAAAAAAAAATCAAAACCATAATATCAATATAAATGTAATACCTAGAAATAAATTTATTTCCCACTAAAAAAGAGAAAAAAATACTTTTAAATGAGGTTAAAAATTCATCGAATGTTAAAACATTTGGTTATCTTGACTAAAAAATCAGTTGTGTAGTCTTTCTAGGCCCTTTGTCCTTGAAAAAAATGATTTAGGGTTTACCCCAATCCAATAGGGAATACAGCTCATCGCAAGCTTCAATTTGATATATAGTAGAGCTCAAACGGACACCCGGATCAAAAGTTCTGGTTGTTTGAAGTTCGTGTTACGTTTTCAACATATTTTAGATCTTTTATTTTGATTTCTTGATTTTTTTTATCTTCCAATTGATATTAAATAAATATTAATCGATAATAATTTTTAAACTATTGATTGAGAATATTTTTTTTATTTTTTTTATAATCCATTTTCACTAAATATATGTTATATTAAGTGTAAATTCATATTTACCATATCAAAAACATATTTAATATATATATATATATATGTATGTATTTTATTTATATAAATATAAATATATTTATATATTAATATATTAATATATTATTTTCAATGAAATATAATTTTTTTTAATATACCCTTTTTTCGGTGCTACTAAAAAAGCACTGATAAAGTAGTGTCTTTTTTATTACTTCTAAAAAATCATTGATAACCCCCCTATCAGTGATTTTTTACAAATGCTGAAAAAAGACCCCATTTATCAGAAATTTTTTATAAGTTGTAACGTCCTAGTTCCAGAAGCCACCCAAAGGTGCCCCGTACCTTGTTGGTCACATAGCCTCAAATGCATTTCCCCAAACGCCAAAGGCTGTCGACTAGTAGTGAGGGCCTTGGGTGTGATAGTGGGGAAACTATGCCCTCATTGGAAGAGTACACAATGGAAATAAATAAACATGGAATAGCAGAATCAGTGAATAACCAACAATAACAAACTATAGAAGACTAAATCAACAAACTGGAGCACATATGTATATATGGAATGATGCAAGATACAACTCTCGGAAAGCAGCCAAACAAGTCACAATGATGAAAACACCACAGTACCAAAACAAGAACAAAAGAAAAGTAAACAAGTCCTCAGCATCGTAAGCCAAAGATTGGTCCCTTGCTCTCCTGCTCCAAGTAAACATGTTCCAGAAGTCAAAGGGCGCTTTCCCTTATCTATACGTGCAACAACACAGTCTGCTTGGGCCCAAAAGTATGGCCCAAACAGGGGGTGAGATAAAATCCTAGTGGGAAACCACCCGAGGATCTGTGCCTAACAGTCAGTGAGTATTTGGCATGTAAAAGTACAGTAAGCAGTAAGCATCTACAGCAAGAAGTAGGCAGTAAATAGAATTTATTGAAGCAGGATGATACACAACAGTAATCAACCACAACAACAACAGCAGTAAAGAAAAATAGTTAACACAAACAGGAAACCCACTGGGAAGTACCCGCAGTCATCCCCTCTGGTCCTAACCAAGAAATACCACAACCCTCCAGGTAGTGCACTCAGCCTAACCCCTCGGGCTTGGTCATATGAAATTATGAGACTCTCTGGGGAATCTCACTCGGTCAATTACCCTTATATTATAGGGTATTTAGGGATTCTCTGAGGAAGATCACGCGATATAACCCTCTTAGCCCCAAGGTCTAGAGACTCTCTGAGGAAGCTATCTCGTTCAATTCCTCCTATAGCCTCATGTATACCACAGACCCTCTCAGGAAGCTCACTCGGTCAATTCCTCCTCTAGCATGGGAAGGTTCTTAAAAATATTAAAACAATGTAAGACTCTCTGAGGAAGCACACTCAGTCTACCCTCCTGTAGTCTATAATATCCAAGACTCTCTTGGAGCTCACTCGGTTCATCCCCTATAGTCTGTAATGTCCAAGACTCTCTGAGGAAGCTCTCTCGGTCTACCCTCTTGTAGTCTATAATATCTAAGACTCTCTGGGAATCTCACTCAGTCTATCCCTTATAGTATATAGCACTAGGTTCTCTCAGCCTCGTTCTATTCAGTGCATAATAATGCTATAAGACCAAAGTACACCTATAGAGCTACTTAGATAACAAAATTAAACCTATAGAGCTACTTGGATAAACAGTATACAGGGCAACAAACATGTTATGAATTTCACTCCAACCTATAAGCACAAGGCATGGAAACAGGTAAAACAGCCCAAGGAAAATGAGACCCAAAGGTCGTAAACAAAGAATAGCATGGGAAAAACATCCAAGCACAACAATTTAGCCTCCATCATGATTAAATTACCTCTACACAAGCATAAAAGCAAGGTAGAAAAACAATAAGGGCAAAAAGGTAAACACGCAATACCCCGCTCACGGGTATTGGTGGAATTTGCACATAAAACTCAAAGGCTTTGAACAGTAAGGAACAAACCACCTACCTCAATCCTAGGAGATCGATATACTTGAACCATGATGACTGATTCTCCCTTGAATGTCGTAGATCTGAGAAAATTCACATAACGTTCAAACCATGATAACATGAGAAAGAAGAAGAATTGTAAAATAAGGCTCAAGAAGAAGGAAGAACTCACCACTGTGATTCCAACGCAATCGACGGTGCTCAAATCGGAGAACGGACGGAGGCTAGGGAATCTGGAAAAGTTTCATGGTTTTACGGTATCTCTTTGTCAAACTAGACCAAGAAGAAGACATTTATGGTGATATGGCGCGACCTTGGTCTGATTAATGAAAAAAGAAAGAAAGTACACGACGTGTACTTTTAGAGTACATGGCGTGTACTTGGACTTTCCGTACTCCGCAAAAATTGGCCTCCATGTCACCCCTAAACATCGTGTGTATAGCTCGGACACGGCCAGCACACGGCTTCTAGTGGGAAGAGAGTACACGGTGTGTACTCAGAATTTACACGGGGTGTACTTCAAAAATTTCTAGAAACTTTATTTTTTTCAAAAACTCCAGAAAAAGGAAGGACATACCTGAAACGAAGATCCAGGTTATTACAAACTTCCCCCTTAAAGAAATTCATCCCAGAATTTCCCTAGAGAGGCGTAGAAGAAGAAACCCTGAACAGCTCTGGCCACTGTGATCGAACCTCGGCCTCCATCTCCTAGGTCCTGTCCTGTACTCGCCCATGCTTCCAAATCACCCATACTAAAGGAACAGACCACCCACAGAGAACCTTCATACTACGATCGAAAATCTAGATGGGATGCTCCTCAAACGATGCATCCACTTCCAGCTCAACCTCCTCGGGCTGAAAGACATGTGATGGGTCTGAAATGTAATGTTGGAGATGAGAGATGTGGAAGACGTTGTGCATGGCCCATTACCTCTGAGGTAACTACAATCGATAGGCAACTAGTCCAACTCTTTCAAACACCTCAAACAGCCCGACATACCATGGTGAAAGTTTACCCTGTCTCTGAATCCTCTTGTGTCTCAACCTCGGTGCGAAACGCAGGAAAACCTGATCTCAGACCTCGAACTCCAGAGGTCGTCTTCACTGATCCGAATAAGACTTCTGTCGATACTGTGTTGTAGCCATCCTCTTATGAATTAGCTCTATCTTCTCTAAGGTCTCTTGAACCAGACGAGGTCCCATCAAAGCTACCTCTCCTGCCTCCATCCAGTATAAGGGTGATTTACATGGCCTACCGTACAAAGCCTTGTATGGTTCCATCTGAATGGTTTCCTGAAAACTGTTGTTGTAAGAAAACTCCACAAGAGGAATATTCTTCTCCCAAGAACCGCTGAAGTCTATAATTCAATCTTGGATCATATCCTAAAGCACCTGGATCATGTGTTCGGAATGGCCATCTGCCTGGGGATGGTATGTTGTACTCAAAAGTACCTATGTACCCAAAGCCTTTTGAAGTCCCTTCCAGAACCGAGAAGTAAAGCATGCATCCCTATCTGAAACAATGGAGTGTGGAACTCCATGTAGATGTATGATCTCCCGGATGTACAACTATCCCAGATCATCAACAATGAAGGTCTCCTTGATCGACAAGAAATGAGAAACCTTCGTAAGCCTATCGATGACAACCCAAACAACATCACTTCCTCGAGGTGACCTCAGTAGCTCGGTCAAGAAGTCCATCGCGACATCATTTCACTTCCACTCGAGAATGGGTAGCTGCTGTAAAAACCCTGCTAGTCGCTGATGCTCTGCTTTCACCTGCTGACAAGTAGAACATCTCATGAAAAAACTAGCAACATATTTCTTCATACCTGGCCACCAGTACTGGCGGTGTAGGTCACGATACATCTTGGTGATGCCAGGATGAACTGCCCAAACTGAGGAATGAAAATCTCGCATCATCTCCTCGCGTATATCTGCTGGCACCCATAAGCGTCCCGGGAAACGCAAGATCTCATCCTCTCCCACTATCCATCTATGTAGAGGGTCCCCTCCTGACACACTCTCCCACAAGACTAAGCCTTCTGAGTCTGATAACTGCCTCATCCGTACTCAATCAATTAGTTTATAGGTTACGGCTATAGAAAATAGGTAATTCTGTCCATGTCTGCCGTGCACCTCCAAATGTATCTCAGAGAATAGAGCCATCAGCTACCACTCACTGTTGGCCTCCGGAACTGCCTGAATCTGGGTTCTCTTGCTCAACGCATCCACCACTGCATTGCCCTTTCCCGGTGTATAGGTGATCTCGAAGTCAATAGACTGAAGGTACTCGACCCACCTGAGCTGTCTCAGATTCAGATCATGCTGAGTGAAGATATACTTGAGACTCTTGTGGTCGGTGAAAACCACAAAGTGCTCTCCCAGAAGGTAGTGTCTCCAACAGCGTAAGGCATGAACAACAGCTGCCAACTCTAGATCGTGCATAGGGTAATTCCTATCATGTGGCCTCAACTACTAAGACCCATATGCAACAACTCCATCTCCCTACATAAGCACAGCTCCTAGAACGATACCTGAAACATCACAATAAACAGTGCAGCTCTTTCCTGGCTCTGCCAAGACTAGTATCGGTGCTGACGTCAACCACCCCTTCAGCTCCTGAAAGGCGGACTCACAAAAATATGACCACAAAAACTTCACCCCCTTCTTGGTCAGACCTGTCAAAGGTGATGCTAGGCATGAAAATTCTTGAATGAAGCATCTGTAGTATCCAGCCAGCCCTAGGAAACTCCGCACCTCAAAAACGTTCTTCAGATGCTCCCAGGAAACTACAGCTCTCACTTTCTCTAGGTCCACAGATACTTTAGCCTCTGAGATGACGTGACCCATGAAGTGAATCTGATCCATCCCAAATTGGCACTTAGAGAGTTTTTCATAAATTCGATGCTCTCTCAGTGTAATCAGAACGATCTCAAGGTGGGTAGTATGGTTGTGTCGAGTGTGAGAGTACACCAAGATATTTTCCACGAAGACCACGACGAAGGAGTCTAAATAAGGATGGAACACTCGGTTCATTAGTGCCATGAAAACTGCCAGTGTGTTCATGAGACCGAACAGCCTGACTATATACTCGTATAGACCATAACTTCTCTTGAAGGTTGTCAGAGGTATATCTGATGGTCTAACGTGAAACTGATGATAACCGGACCTCAAGTCGATCTTCGAGAACACTCAGGCTCCTCAAAGCTGATCAAAGATGTCATCTATCCTCGGTAAGGGATATCAGTTTTTGACCGTCAACTGGTTCAGCTTCCGATAATCCACACAAAGCTGAAGGGCGCTATCTGCCTTTTTCGCAAACAGGACAGGCGAACCCCAAGGAGAAGTTCTGGGTTGGATGAAACCCTTTGCCTGTAACTCCTCCAACTGCTTCTTGAGATCCTTCAACATAGGTGTATCCATCCTTTAAGGAGGAATGGACATTGGTACCGCTCCTGGAACGAGCTTAATCGAGAAGTCTGTCTCATGCTTTGGAGGCAAACCCGAAAAGTCCTCTGGAAAGACATCCCAGAAACGATCCACCACTGGGGGAAAGTCTAACTGTGAAGTCCCCTGGTCATCCAGATAATGACTGGAAATATGGGGTGTAACTTCCCCTAGCCCATGATGCTCAGGTCTATCTCTACCCACCTAGACATCCCATTCACCTCTATGAAGAAAAGATCCGACCTCGGGTGATACGAATCTCACCCTACGGCGATAGCAATCGACAACAGCCTGGAAGGGAACCAACCAGTCCATACCGAGAATGACTTCATAGCCCGTCATCTCTAGGACATAGAGGTCCCATAAGAAATGACACCTCGCAACCTAAAGAGGGCACTCTCTTCACTAACGTATGCTAGATGTCCTTGTTCCCAATGGTGTGTCAAGAGTCAACAAGACGGCAGACGAAAAGATACAGAGCCCAAGGCTCTCCACAACCGCAATAGAGATAAAGCTATGCGAACCCCAGTATCAAAAAGAGATGAATATAAAACTGAGGCTACTAAGATTGTACCTCAAACTATAGAAGGGTCGGGATCCTACTCTTGATAGGTATGCTCCATGGAGAAAGATTGGCCTGCACCGCGGCCCTGCACCCCTGGCTGACCGCTTTGAGCTGATCCACTCTGTTGTCGCTGATGACCTGGTGACTGACCACCACAACTGCGACCTCCTCCTCGGCCCTAATAGCCAGAAGAACTCCAGTTCCCAGACTGGTGGGAAACTGGCGAAGCATCTCCAGAACGTGGGGTCATAGAGGAACCCCTACCACCAGCTGAAGGTGAGAAGATGTGATGGAAGTGCTAAAGATAGACCATCTTGCTGCAAGATCGGCACTCCATCAGGTCTCTCTAGCACTAAGCCCTAGTATGCCCACTCCTACCACACCAGTATCATACAACCTGGCTACCAGAAGACACATCCTGTGAACCTCAATCTCCTCGAGAAGACTCTCTATAATGCTTCCTACTGTCCGTAGGAGGAACACTAGCTCTGGATGTTAAACCGCCCTGGCTCACTCCTCCAGAATCCCTCAGATTGCGCTCAGTAATCAGCGCCTGGTTGAAGATGGAGGATATAGAAGTCAACTAGAATATATTCACCTGGGAACGGATCTCCTTCCTGAGACCGTCCTTGAACTTCCTAGCAAGGAACAACTCATCACCTGTTGGGATCGGTGTGAAATGCTACAGCTCAGTAAAACGAGATGAGTACTCCATGATAGAAAGAGTACCCTGCTACAGACTCATAAACTCCCAGGATCGATTGGCCCTCAGGGTCTCCGGATAGAAGTATTCATAGAAGGTGCGTCGAAACTCATACCATGACATACTTTTCTAGCATCCTGACTGCGAGATCACCTCCCACCACCTCTTGGTGGTGTCCCGGAGTATATAGGTGGCCAGATTTACCCTTTTCTCTGGGGGTATCTCCATATGCTCAAAGGTAGTCAGGGTGGCCTCGAACCATGACTCTGCAGCCTGGGGTCCTCCATACCCTGAGAAAGTAAAAGGATGCTTCTGCTGAAAAACCCTCGTCAACTCAGCCATCGATGGGGCAGGAGGCGGTGCTCCCTGGAAAGTCTGTAACATCCTCAGGAAGTCCTCCCTGAACTGTGTATCGGCACCCGCGATGGGTATAACTGCTTGTTCCAACACTGGAACATTAGGAGGACCAACATGAGGTTCTTGATCGGCCATATCCGGTGTCTGGTCACCATCTGGAAACTAACGCACGACCGGAGTACGTCTTGGAGGTATAGCTATGAAAGATCAAAAGCACACCTTAGATCCAGATAACAAGGACTGAAAACACAGGATTATAAAAAGGGAACAGGGGAAAGAAACTATCAAGTTTTACAAAACATGACTACACGGCATGTATAAAAACTACACGGTGTGTACTTTTATCCATTAACATGGGCGTGTACTCCCGCCACTACTGGTCGTGTAACACCCCAAACTACACAGCGTGTTGTTCCCACACACGGTGTTTACTTGACTCTAAACCCTTGGCCGAGTCTCCTTACACGGCTAACCCACACAGTCCAAACTAACCCTAGACTACACGGCGTGTTCCCTAGGGACACGGCGTGTACTAGACAAGATCTCGGTGGCCCGTGTTGTTAGTTACATGGCCGTCTACACGGCTTCCCTTACACGGCGTGTTCCGAACAAACACGGCGTGTATAAAAGAAGATAACAACGACCCGGGTTGTTCATGACACGGTCGGGTACTTGGGACAAAACTACACGGAGTGTTCTTTACCAACATGGTGTGTTCTACTCGAGCTTCCCCAGCCCGTGGTGTTAGTGACACGGCCGGGTACACGGCTCCAAACTACACGGTGTGCACCTACCGTACACGGCGTGTTCCTGAAGTTATTTTCACGACACCGTGTTTCTACTCACACGGTCAGTGACATGGCCTGAAAACTACACGGCGTCTATCCCGAAAGTACACACCTTGTATTCTGGTTTTTTCTGGGCAGTAGATCAGAAACTGCATAGAAGCCCAGAAACACTAAAAACAAGGCAAGGAAGTGCCAAATTCTGATCTATGAGGGCCTATACTCCCCATGAATCAATGCTTGGCATCTCTTACAGTCATGTACAAGAGAAAACAGGACCATGATCCACCAACTTCCGATTCGAGAGGGCCCATAACACCTCAAGAATCAAAATTTGGCGTTCATTTTAAGCAATGTATAAAACAAACAGTTTCTCTATCAAACTGCAGAGATTCTATCAACATATATCACAACAGCATGCATAATCTACACAATGTCTATCACAACAACATGCAATCTCTAATGCACCCTAGATGGCATGGCAAGAATGCATGGCATGTAATTTCTAAAAAGTTCATATATCATGCATGAGATGGCATAGCCTCATCTCATCGGGTTGCGACAAAAATAGAACTGTAATACCAAAACAATAATAGAACAAAACATGTGAATCACTCTAGGTGAAATCATATCAACTGTAAAATCCCAAACCAGAAAGATGCAATAAACGAGGTAGTATGGATTTTCCTTGTACATAGGTTAGCTACTCCCTGGAACAGCTTATTACCTAGTACCGAATCCTTCCTATCCCTGGATAAAGTCTCCAAACAGTAAAGCAAGAGAAAAGAACAACCTCTAATACCACTTTGTAATGTCTCGGTTCTGGAAGCCACCCAAAGGCACCCCATACCCCGTTGGTCACATGGCCTCAAGCGCATTTCCCCAAATTCAGAGGCTTCTGTCTAGTAGTGAGGGCCTTGGGTGTGATAGTCTGGAAACTATGCCCTCATTGGCAGAGTACACAACAGAAATAAATAAACATAAAATAGCGGAAGCAGTGAATAACCAAAAATAACAAATAGCAGAAGACTAAATCAACAAACTGGAGCACATATGTATATATGGAATGATGCAAGATTCAACTCTAGGAAAGCATCCAAACAAGTCTCAATGCTGAAAACACCACAGTACCAAAACAAGTACAAAATAAAGGTAAACAGCTCCTCAGCATCGCAAGCCAAAGCTTGGTCCCTTGCTCTCCTACTCTAAGCAATCAAGTTCCAGAAGTAGAAGGGCGCTTTTCCTTGTCTATACCTGCAACAACTTAGTCTTCCTAGGCCCAAAAGCATAGCCCAAACAGGGTGTGAGATAAAATCCCAGTAGGCAACCACCTGAAGATCCGTGCCTAACATTAAGTGAGTATATGGCAGTAAAATATACAATAAGCAGTAAACAGCAACAGCAAGCAGTAGGTAGTAAATAGTAAGTATTGAAGCAGGATGATACACAACAGTAATCAACCACAACAACAGCAGCAGTAAAGAAAAACAACTAACACAAATAGAAAACCCACTAGGAAGTACCTGCAGCCATCCCCTCTGGTCCTAACCAAGAAATACCACAACCTTATGGGCAGTGCACTCAGCCTAACCCCTCTGGCTTGGTTATAAGAAATTATAAGACACTCTGGGGAATCTCACTCGGTCAATTCCCCTTATAGTCTAGGGTAGTCAGGGACTCTCTGAGGAAGATCATGTGGTCTAACCCTCTTAGCCCTGAGGTCTAGAGACTCTCTGAGGAAGCTATCTCGGTCAATTCCTCCTATAGCCTCAGGTATACCACAGACTCTCCGAGTAAGCTCACTCGGTCAATTCCTCTTCTAGCCAAGGAAGGTTCTTAAAATGATTCAAACAAGGTAAGACTCTCTGAGGAATCTCACTCGGTCTACCCTCATGTAGTCTATATTATCCAAGACTCTCTGGGAGCTTACTCGGTCCATCCCCTATAGTCTGTAATGTCCAAGACTCTCTGACGAAGCTCTCTTGGTCTATCCTCTTATAGTCTATAATATCTAAGACTCTCTGGGAAGCTCACTCAGTCTATCCCTTATAGTCTATAGCAATAGTTTCTCTTAGTCCCATGCCAGTCAGTGCATAATAATGTTATAAGACCAAAGTACACCTATAGAAAAACTTGGCTAACCAAAGTACACCTATAGAGCTACTTGGCTAAATAGTCTACAGGGCAACAAACATGTTATGAATTTCACTCCAAACTATAATCACAAGGCATGGAAATACGTATAATAGCCGAAGGAAAACGAGACCCAAAGGTTTTAAACAGAGAAAAACATGGGAAAAACATCCAAGAACAACAATTTATCCTCCAACATGATAAAATTAACTCTAAACAAGCATACAAAAAAGGTAGAAAAACAACAAGGGCAAAAGGGTAAACACACAATACCCCATTCACGGGTATTGGTGGAATTTGCACATAAAACTCAAAGACTTTGAACGGTAAGGCACAAACCACCTACCTCGATCCTAAGAGATCGATATACTTGAACCACGACGACTAATTCTCCCTTGAACGTCGTAGATCTGAGAAAACGCCCAAAACATTCAAACCATGATAACTTGAGAAAGAGGAAGAATTGGAAAACAAGGATCAAGAATAAGGAAGAACTCACCGCTACAATTCCAACGCAATTAATGGCGCTCTAATCAGAGAACAGATAGAGGATCAGGAATTTGGAGAAGTTTCGTGGTCGTACGATATCTCTCGGTCAAACCAGACCTAGAAGAAGACGTTTATGGCGATCGGGCGTGACCCCGGTCCGATTAATGAAAAAAAAATTACACGGTGTGTACTTTTAGAGTACATGGCGTGTACTAGGTCTTTCTGTACTCCACCAAAATCGGCACCCATGTCACCCCTACACACCGTGTGTGAGGCCTGGACACGGCCAGCACACGGCTTCGAGCGGGAAGAGAGTACAAGGTGTGTACTCAGAAAGTACACGACGTGTACTTCAAAATTTTCCAGAAACATTATTTTTCTCGAAAACTCCAGAAAAAGGAAGGAAATACCTGAAATGAAGATCTGAGTTCTTACAAAAGTGATGATAAAAGGTGTACCTTTATCAGCACTTGTTAAAAAGAACTTATAAAAGTCCCCCTTTAACAGTACTTTTTTAGTGCTAATAAAGGGGGTCTTTAACAGTGCTTTTAGCTAGCACTGTTAAAGCCCTAGCACTTGATAAACCCAGTTTTATAGAAGTGAATGCAGATAAATTTAATCAAGAATGGTATTTAAATCGAAATTCCAAAATTAAATAAATTTAATTTAATTTAATGAATTTTACTTTTTAATTCATCATATCAAAATTCTCTAAGTATGAATTTTTTAGAACTTTCAAAAATAATTGATTTTTGGGTGAATAATGAAAAATATCAATTTTACAAAAATTCTCAATTTTATGAAAGTATTATGATATAATAATGACTTCAAAGTTTATGAAACCTTTTTTCTTCAGAAAATAAATAAATACGAAGTAACATAATTCATTTAAAAATATAATTTTTAACTTATAAATTTATTCCTAACATTTTGAAAATCTAAGAAAGTTTTTTTGTTCAAATAAAAAATGTTTTTAGTAATTATATCATAATCAATTATTTATAAGTTTACTTTATTATTTTTTTTTAAATAAAAATATGTTTCCTTTTATTTATCATAATCCAATTAATTCCATTATAATCAATATTATACTTTATTCTTTTCTAAAGCCACTTTTATGTGTGAAACTTGTATTTTCTTAAAAGCGATGTTCATCGCATTTTAAAAACTAATATTAAAATTAATTTTTACCACTTATATAAATTTAATATTTTAAGATTTATTTCATATTTGAAATAAAAAATAATTAATATTAGTTAATAAATTCAACTGAATTTTTCTCATAATGAAAAATAACCATGGTGAATAATTATCCCTTTAGTTAATATTAAAATGAGTTAAAAGGTTTAAAATAAAGGGATAAGGATTAAATGTAACACAAAAAAACTTCTTAAACCTCTTTTTTCAGTTCTATTGGCCTTACCCTTATCATATTTGAACCTATGATAATTTGGATCCACTTGACTTGAGAAAGAAAATATAAGTTTTCCACCCGCCTCGCTTATAAAAGGGAACCCCCTCTCCTCTATTATTCACAATACTTTAGCCACTTGTCATAATAATTCCATGCCTAAATACCATCCAAAAATACCACTACACATTTAAGTTATTTTTGTATCACTAAAAGACCACTTCTATAAAGATTTAGGTGTAATCAAAAGGTGGTTACCATAAGAAAAAGTATATGTTCTTAGAGAGCATTTTCCAGTTCCTTTCTTCATAAACCTTATTTAAATATTAAATAAAAATATTAACATAATTACATCAGTATATTGATTATAATAATATGTTTTTATGTTATTCTTTCATACATTTTATATCTCTTTTCCATCCATTTTAAAATTAAAACATAACTCGTGCATATATACGACCTATCATCTCCATATAGCGATGTAATTTGTTTTTCATAATCGTTTTACTTGGATGGTTATAAAGATGGAATTAATGATTATATATGATATCTATCACATAAATAATATTATATAAATAAAATATATCATCTACCTTCTTACCCTTCCATCCATTGTAAAAAATTATAATTTTGATCATGCGTATGTCTCGACTACCACCTTCACGAAGCGATGTGATTCATTTTTCAATTACCACTATGCAAGGAGGGTTATAAAATGATATATAAGTAATAAAAATTATATTCATGAAATTTTTAACAATAGAGTTATTATTTACCAATTTCATAACACCTTTAACCATGGATAATATACAAAATTAGTTTTGAATAAATTAACTGAACAACCTTAAATGGTCGTTGTAAGCAAGAACTACTCAATGAATTGGTATAAAATGATTATAAAAGGACCATAAAAATTATAATATAAATGAAAAAAATCTAATAAAGTAATTAATAAATTTAAATTAATTATATAGGATGACCAAACACATACAACTACTCGGATACCCAAGGTAAGGTATTTTCTTACAATATCATTTTACTTTAGGATTGTCTATATTCAGATTTCCTTTAGAAACATTAAATGATAGTAATATATTAAACACCATATTTTTTATTCTCCTATGGTTATGTATTGGTTTTATATGTTAATTCTCAATGTCATATCTTCATGAATCAAGAATCAATAAGTGATTTTCATGTAAGGTTCATTCTTTTAAAAAAAATCATGTCTTAAAGTTTTCCATCCATCTCTTTTTATTCCATGTCATAGTTCTTTAAAATGTTTCAATAACATTATTATTTAAACTAAAATGATTATTTGATGCCATTTTCATGAATATTTGAATTTATTTATAAATTTTTATATTGAATCTTCTTATAATTTTCCAAATGAGTTGGGCTTTTTTCCAAAATCGTGAATGGAATAATTATTTTAATATTTACCACACACAATAAATTTCTTGCCTTCATAACTATTCTTTAATATGAAGATTGATTAATAATTTTCCATGGTTATTTTCAAATAAAATTTGTTGATCAATATTATGGGAATTTTTATTTAAAATACTATCAAAATAAAAGGGTATTATTTTCTTAAGTGAATGAAAATAATTTTTATAGTGATTTATAACTTCGTTCTTATACAAAGTTACAAGAAAGTTATTTTTAATAGTTTTATTCTATTTTATTTTCTATTTCCAAAAGTTTTATTTTTCCTATAAAACCTTTATTTATGATGAATTAATGTTATTCTTTCATCCTTTACTGATTTTTGATTTTTTATTCATTCACTTTGTCAAGATCATATTCTCTATTTCTCTCTATCAAATATATAATGCCCCATGTCTTATTCAAAACATAATTAAATGTTTTATAATAATGGTTTTACATTATTACATTTTCATGATGTTTTTAGTTTATTATTTTAGATAATTTGGTTAAACATAACATAAAAAATTGTATATTTCTGTATAGAATCCATTTTTCACAACAACTGAACTTTAAGTTTACACTCATGTTTCATTCATGACATTTTGTCTTCATTTGTGATGTGTCACCACAGTAGAAATAATAACCTTTTTAAAGTTTCTAATAATCCTTATATCCTAAAAAAACATTTGAAAATATAGTATGGTAAAAATCTCTTTAAGGGATATAAAAATAAAGTAATCTGGATAATCTATTAAAAAACATGATAACAAACGAAGACATTTACCTTTTTCACAATAAAACTTTTATCAGATAAATAAAACATTTACACAAGTGAAAATAAATATTTAATCAAATAAAACATTTCGAATATACTATAAAGAATAAGAAAAATCATGAATTTATCCTGAGTAATGTGGGAACACATGAAAATATTCTTTAAGAAACAAAACATTCAAATTTAAAATTTGCTTACCTCATTAAATCAAAATATTTCCATAAAACGCCTTTTACAACTATAATATAGGTATCTTAGAGCATCAAATCTGTAAATAATATTTACTCATTTCTAAACAATTTCAAAATAACTAAATCCTAGTTAATTCTATAGGAGTAACCTATATGTTTATCTCCCTCATTTTTCTCCTTCAAATATTATGCATTACTCAATTAATTGGAGAGCTATATCAGGCCCACCAATAATCATGAGTTATATCAAGATTACTCATCATTTTTTGTAATTATAAACTACAGTAACATGAACAAAAAAAATTAATATTCCAATTTTTTATCATAAAATCCATTAAAAACTAATTTTAACTCATATTAAAAACACTTTCATTTATCTTATAAAGATAAGAAAAATTTTATATTTCCTTTGAAAAACTTTTTTAAATTAAAATTTACCAAAATATTGAGAAAATAATTTTATTTGAAAATAACCATGGAAACATGTAAATAAATCTTGATAATGAATAATTGTTATGATGGTAGGAAAATTCTTCAATCTATATATGTTAAAAATATTATTTTTTCACTTTAGTAAAAAATATAAAAATTATTGGTATATTAAATTTTTCAAAGAATACATTTTTAAACTTCTAAAAAAATAAAAAATATTTTGAAGTGAATTTTAAAAATATTTTCTGTATAAATAATAATATTCTTGGAACATTTTCAATAACATGGATATTGAGGAGAAATATTTGAAATTAATGCTTTAAAATGAAGTTTAAATTAAAAATATCTTACCATAAGCCCAATTTTACTTATTACATTCTCTAACTCATTATATTAGTTTTATATATACTTAATAAGAATTTTCATGTTCATTTTTATTATTATTATTCATTTTATTTCATTTAATACATTTTTTAATTTATTTAGTAAAAAGGTTAAATAACATTGGATATTTTGGGGTCTTTCAGTTTTTAACCACAAAACCACATCAGTGCATATACAATGGTAAAAGGGTTTATAGTCCCATTATCTATAGAAAATTAAACATGTTATATTTATCATATTTATACATTATATGAACTTTTAAAACCAACAATGTAAGGTGTACATGATAAATTAACCACAACATTTCTTGGATATGGTTGTCTATATGTACGTATGAATAACGTTTTCATTTTTTTAATTAGTGGAAAATAAATAAATTAGATAATTTTTTAATTTTTTATAATCATAAATATGTTATAAATATATTTTTTATCAATAATTTTCATTCTTATAACCATTCTTATAATGTGAAAATTAAAAATGAATCATATCACTTCATAGAGGTGGTATTCCACTTGTGTGCATGAGTGACGTTATCAATTTCCAACAGATGAAAAGGGTAAGAAGGTATGGGATATATTAATTTTAAATATTCATAATTATTTAAAAAAAATATAATTCATATATATATATATATATATATTTATTTATTTATTTTTATATCATTTTAACCATCTATATGATTCATTGATGAAAAAAAGAATATCTCTTTGTGGAGGTGGTAGTCCACACCTATACACGAGTAATGTTTTAATTTCCCATAAGATGGAAAAAGAGATGAAAAAGGGTTTTACCATAATCATAAAAATATTTAACTATATTTATAATACTTATGTTATTATTTTATCATGGTTAAATAATATTTAAAATAGTTATAAGAAGAAATGAACTTGAAATGGGTGAGTTAATACTTATACCTTCTCTTTGGATATCTCCCTTTATCTTTCACCATAATCCTTCTAATATTATTATTTTGAGACAACCATAAAATATATGAAGTGTTTAGGTATTTTGGGAAAGTATTGGGTAGATATTGTATGAACTATATTTCTCAAAAGGTGTGAGGAAGAGAGGATAGAAGATGCCCTATTATAAATGAGGGGAGTCTCGTAATTGTAATTTTTTTAAACTTTAAAATATTAAAAATACTTAATCATGTTAAATTGGATCCAAAACTGACTGATTTAGTATCTTATGTGATAATTTTTTAAATAATATCATACAATAATAATTAAGATAATATTTTATGGTTGAATCTATTAGTTTTTACCTTTCTTAATATGATTTACCATTTATCGTGTTCAATCATTTTAACCATGGTTAGTATTCATAATGACAAAAATTGAAATTGATCCCATTAATTAATTTTTATATACATATTAAAAATATTCAATCAATTTTTTAAGATTCAATTTGTATAATTTTTATAAATTACTTTTAATATAAGTAAGGAAAACATAATAAAAAATAATTTTTTAGAAAGATGATTTCTTAAGCCTAAAAATGAACTTATACCAAAATAAAAAATAATGGCCATTAATATGTAATTTTTTATATTATTTTAGTTAAAATTGATCTTATTTTAATTTAAAACCAAATACAAAATATAATTTAACTTTTAAATTTGTTAATTTAAAGAAAATAAATTACAATTTTGTAATAATCGGTATTTTCACTATTCACTCAAAAATCAATCCTTTCAGAAAAATATCAAAAACTTATACTAAGAATATTATGAAATTATAATTTAAATCTTTATTTCCATTTTAAGAAATATAATTTATAAAATTGATGATAATTAAATATTATATCCATTCACAAAATGCAATAAAAATCATTTTTGAAGAAAATGTATTTTTGAATTATAAAATGACTTTATTCTCATTCCTTTCATAATAATAATAAAAAAATGAATGGTAATTAATTAAATTAAATATATAATATTATTATTTAATTATAATCATTTATCAATAATTGCTAATTTAAACTCTTAATAAAAATACATTATGCACAAAATTGGTTTTATGAACAATATCTATTTTACCTTCATAAGATTATATCTTATTTACAACCAATTGATGATCAATGTAAGGTTTATTATTCATTTTATTATGTAAAAACTTTATACATATATTTAATAATATTTTTATTCCTATTCATACCCTCTAAACCAATGATTGGGTCATATCAGTCATATTTAAATAAGAATATTTTTATAGTATATCATGGTTCATTTAAACTCAGTATTGTGTATACCACATGCTATAAAATATTTTTTCCCGAAATGAAATTTTAAAATATTTGGGTGTTGCATTCTACACCCCATAAAGAAATTTCATCCAAAAATATTTATCTCTTATCTCATCAAATGGGTTTAAAATAGTGTTTAAAAAATTCTAAGTACAATATAAAACATATAATCATGAATGAAAACATCTTTTTTTATATTTAAAATGCCTTTATTTAAAACTCACATTGTAATAATGGATAATATGACATACTTTTTAAAATAAGATAATTTAAATATTAAATTCACCTAGAATAACACATAATTTGGTTCCCACATAAGGAGAACATTGGTGGGAAGTAAAAATGTGTACATGGAGGTGAAAAACATTGTATAAGGAATAACAGAAAGTGATAAAGAACATTATCATGGGACAGTTAATGAAAAAAATATGATAAATCAATAATGTATACATAATACCATCAATTCATCCTAAATAAAGGTAAAAGGATAACATTTTCATTTCAATATTCTTTTCTAAGAGTTCGTGGATTATTTTACTATCAAGATAGAGAAACTGATAAAATATACATACTTTATCCCTTTCCATTTCATAATAATAATTTCATCCTTTAGTTATGCTTCGATCAATTTCCACTTCTATCTCATATCTTACTCCAATAAATAAACACTCAAGATGAAGTTTTCATGACTTAATCCCTAAAATTATCTTTTAATGGAACACAATATCCATAAAGGATAAGTATTTATTAATCCTTATTATATCCAATAATCAAAACCAAAAATTGGTTATCACTTGTTGAGATAGTTTATAATGTGATTAAACATTCAAATGAATAAATTATACATTAATATCCAAATCCCCAATAATAACACCCAAAGTTCAACTTAAATCATTCCATAAACAACTAACCATATAACTCTTCAAAATATTCTCGACCAAGTTAAAACCCAAAAAATTAGAAATATTTTATTACATATTCTTCCAAGATCTATTTAACATTTATCTCCAAATATAAATAATCACTCATAAAGTCATATACCAAAAATATAGGTTCCCTAATCTTATAACCTCCAAAATATTCTAATATTTTCCATAAATACCCTCATCACCATAAAGACGAAATAAATTCATATATTATTCCAAAATATTACCATTTATTCCTATAATTGACTCTAATATTACCCAAAATATATATTATTTCTTTTACCTTATCATAAAATGTTTGGAGAATGTAAAAACACTTTTAATTCAATTAACCCTAATTACCTAAGCATCAAAGATTATATTAAACATAATGGTTATCAATAACTTTAAACTTATGTCCACACTATATAAAATCATTATTCCTAAAATAAAATTTTCAATAAAACAAAAGTTAATCCTAAGGGTTTCATATACCTAAAACATCTATTAAAACTCAAGAAATGTCTCCAAAGTACTCCCAACACATAAAAAATTATAAGATTATTAATTTCTTTAGCCATATGATCATTCTTAAACCAAATTACACTACATAATAGCTCTTGAAACCCTATATATAGAGTATAAATCATTCAACATTATTCCTAATCAATTAATCAGGTATTCCAATATTATTCCTTAATACTTCCTTACTATAATAAAAAATATAAATCATGTATTAATACTATTCAATTTCAATATATTAATGTTTTCTAATTTAAACATAAATAAATCATGACTTTGAAACAAAGATCACCAATAATTCCAATCTAAATTACAAATATGTATGCCACATAATCTACCAGGTCAAGCCCACACATTGTCAGAATTCCACAAAACCTTTCCAAATTCCTATACTTTCTTTATCTATACAAAATTATTACATATTTATTGAAATAGATGTTGAAAGATATTATAATTTTTAAGTAATACTGTGTTTTTAATATGTATATATATATATATATATATCTTTGATTCATCATCTCGAACTCATTTCCCATGATACATTAGGATATTGTTTGAATTGAGTTTTTAAAATAAGGGTTAGTGTTTATATAAATCAAAAAATTAGATAATAAGAGAAAGATATAAGTTGATCAAATTTCACCCTACAATGTATCTGAGTAAAGGTTTGAAATTCCTTTCTATAAAGAATACATTTTAAAAACTTGAAAAATTCCCTTGTGGTATATTCCTAAATGGGTATGATGAGATAGATTTTTTCAAAACCTACTCAAATGTATCCCAAGGTCCTTCATTATATCAAAGTATATAAGAATATTATGATACATTATAATGTTTTTATAGGTAATATGAATACTATAGATATATTATACATTAAATTAGCATTATTTTTCAATTATTAATGTAAGTAAATCCTCTAGAATAGAAAATAGGTTTGTGTTTGATTTATTCCCATCTATATTGAAGAATAATTTTTTCCTGATGAAAGAATTTTTTGAGTCAAAAAATAGTAATTTCTTTAAGTAAATAAATTTGAACAATTAAATAAATCTATATTGTGAATTTATAACTCTAATAATCCCTTCCTTTAGCCTATTATACTTTCGATTCACCATAGGTTCATCCTAGGTTACCTTAAGTTTGGTTCTATTGTACTTATTAACTTATTCCCAAAATAACTATAGATCTCCATTATACATTAACATATAAGTTTATAAAATAATAACTACTAACATATAAAGTTATATAAACCTTTTGTGACACCCTTAGGGTCACAAGTACACCTTAGTCAAGGTTTAGTTTTCTATTTTTGGATATGGGAATATTCAGGGGATCAGATGCTAAAAAAAGGGACTTTGGGAGAAACTGGCAATGTGAATAGTTAGTTTAACCATGTGGTAACCGTTCGATCTACCACTGTGTGGTTATAGTGGAATTTCTCATAATTTTTTCATGGTTATAAAAGTAATTTAACATGACCTATGAATCTTGCGGGGTGTATTGGGGTTTTCCAGGGGTGTCACATGATTTGAGCATAGTTTTCCCAAACCATACAGCCCCTAATGAAAATCATGCACCCTTTTAAAATATGGGGTTCCACAGTTTATGAATGGTTGAACTAAATATGTGGATAAACCATTCCACCACACATAATGAAATTTAGGGACACATGATTAAGTCACATGGTTTGTTTAATCATGTGGCCTACCCCAGGAAACCACGTGATCCCCTTCTAAACTATTAAAAAGTGGTTTTACCCTTTTCCCCTTGGTCTTTTTAAAGTCTAATCACCCCATAATCTCATTTTGGATCATTATACAACTTTAACATAACATTTTAGGTCACTCCCATTGGATTATAGGTAGAATTTCTTCATTATTGATGGATCACATCGAGGTATGTTGCGTTTTTAATCTAGTTTCTCCTCTTACTTGTAAATCCTCACTAGATCTCTCATCCTCCCATATAATGGAAAACAAATGGTTAGTTTATGTAGAATCTAGGGGGTTTTATGGATTATTGAAACTTTTTCTTATGAATCTAGGATCATGAGTACCAAATCTACTCTTTTTCGGTCACCATTGTCAATGGTTAATTGTTCTACCTCTATTTTGAGGTAGGCGTTTCTATAAAATTGGTTAATTATAAGAATTTTGTATATTTAATGTAAAATTACTTTGTTTTATTCATTTAGTTGAACTTATTTTTGGTTTCAAGTTATTTCTTGAAAATATACATGTTTTTAAATGTGTTTTTTAACAGTTTTTTCACACGAAGTGTATGATTAAATGCTTCAATGGTGGTTTTCATTCAGAAATGGGTTTGAAAACACTGATGGAGATTGAATTGCATTTGAAAATGTTTTTATCAATTTTGAGAATGTATTTTTACAAACATGGAACATTGGGAACCTTGGGTGCATCAGGAAGGGACAGAGGTGACCCTAGTGTGTGTGGCACCACTCGTGGTTACTTTGTGATATTGATGGATTGTGGTAGGTCTCGATATTGGTTGGTACCAACTTATTCCAAGTTTATGATCATTATTTCTAGTACATATTCCTATAGTATAAGTCCCATATATGGTGTTCTTTTTCATTTATGGTAAGTTATCTCAAGATGTATTTTTTCATGGATCGTTACTCGCATTATTTCTCACAAAGTAGTATAACACGGTTTCACATTAAGGTTTATTTAATGGATTTGTGTGTACATGTTTACCTTATGGTGTATGGATATGAATACCTATTTTATCACTTATACTTTTCATAATTCTATAATTGTGTATATGAAAGGATTTTATGAAAAGAAAAGGAAAATTATTTACAAATGAGTTTGGGTTTATGAAAATGATTTGTAAAACTGTTTTTGTTTTAAAATCAAGAACTATTACATTCTTCAGATTATACCTTATATATACTTATTATTGGTATTATAATGTGTTTTAAGATCACATCCTACTTTTCCCTTTGGTCCATTTTAGATATTGTATTGCAGGATCCATGTAAAGGGGAGGGAATATTGTAGCATACTAGCTTCTCTTTTTGTTGCTTCCTTCGATACATTATGGTTTGGTGGTGACGGTTGATCACTTGGGGAACTATTTTCATAACCCAGCCCTAATACGGTATTGATCTAAAACTACCCCAATCCCACCACTATAGGCCAAGGGGTTGCAACAAGCACTGAAATGCATATCCTAAATGGGAATCATTTTCCTAATGTACATATATGCACAAACCCACCCATATCAATGCAAAATTGCACAAGAATAATAGTGAAAAGATAAAATATCTAGAAAGTAAACTAATAATGTAAAACCTATAGGGTGTACAAGATTATAAAAGTGTAAAATGAATATTAAAGGGTAAAAATACATACCCAAAGCAAAATATGTCCCAACCTGACAAAATTATAATGTAAACTAAAGAGAGACCTAGATCTTGATCTCCAAGATACAGCCATCATACATAGTCTAAAGCACCTAGTATCCCTAAAATCCTCTAAAGTTAACACCACCATGTTTGTTTTCTTCATAATACATTACACATGTGGGAAAATCCCATGCATTGGTGAGCATATACATACCCAGTATCATCCCCCTAAAGATAAAGGGGAGAAGTAAGAGATACAATAGTAATAGAAAGACAGTAGATAGTAACAAGATGAAACTCAAACCAAAGTAAGATAAATAGTAACCTCATCCAGGAATGGGGGGTGTAGTTTTTTGGGATTGTGTTGCTGGTCTTTTTATCTCCTGTGGGTTTTTTCCACAGTGGTTTTTTTTATGGTCAGTGTGAAGATTTTTTTCAATGGATCACATCTTCTAGAATTTTTATGATGTGATGGCTCAGTGAGGATCAACGGTGGTGGTGCTTGGTATCGATCATATTATATTTCTACTTGGGTGAAAGGAGAAGATTCAATGTTAGTGTTTTTTTGTATGAATAGTGATGCCTTTTATTCATTTCAACACTTTCTAAATGGAGGAAATAAATTTCTAAGAGATGGTGGTGGTGGTGATAAGACATCAGTTAAGGTGATGAGGATGATTGTGGTGTTCTGATGTGGAAAAATGTGATTCTGGTGAAACATTTTCATAGCTTCCCAATCCATTTCTTGGATTTGGTTTTTATTTTTTGTCTTTTTATTTTTTAATTTGTGAGTTGGGTATTTTTTGGAAAATTATTTAGAATATGTAAAGTTTCTACTCTAACAGTAAAAGTGGTTTTATGAAAAATTAAAAAAAAATATTGGAGTGTTTTTTTTCACCCATGGTAGGAGATTAAACTAATCCAACAACAAGAAGCTAAAAAAGGGAAGTACATGGAATGCCTCATGCATATTTATAGCCCATAGTAGGAGAGTAACCAAATCTAAAGGTATGGATACATATGTTTATATATATTCTTAAATAAATAATCTCAGGCAAGAGAGAAAGGGTATCTCCATTTCATAGATCAGCCTTGGAAAAGAGTCTTCAATGGTTCTAGTTGTCAACTAGCAATGCCCATCATCTCTTGAACCTACTAAAAAGTAACCATGTGAAGGCCCACACCTCGACACTATGTCTCACAGCTGAGGGGGCACAAAATCCAAGTATAAGACTCACACCCTAGTGCATAAGGGGGTTTATACCATATAAGTATCTATAAAGGACTTGTGCCTAAGCTTATAGGGGGTTACACTCTGTAAGTATCCATATAAGACCTGTGTCCATGCTAATGGGTGTTCCACTCTAGTGTTATGAGGTCATCTGCCCTATCCGATAGGGATTTCCACTCGATAGGTAGAGGACTCACACCCAAGCTAATGGGGGGTCAACTCTATAGGTCAAGGACCCACACCATAGTGTAAAAGGGAGTTTCCACTCTAGTCATCAAGGAAACACACCCTATCTGATAAGGGGATACACTTGGTAGGTAGAGGGCCCACACCCAAGCTGATGGGGTTCCACTCTAGTGTATCTATTGATCCTCAACCTGATAACTATCATCTTTGAGCATTACCTAAAAAAGATCTATTTATGGAATATTTTATATTGTATCCCAAAAGATACAAATGAGGTCACCAACATGATCTACGTGGAAAAACACTCAGGATAGGATACTCACAAGCCAAAATCAGAGTTTAAATGGAGACATGTAATATTGATGTTTCCTCAAAAGGAACCAAGGGTTACACAACGTGTGAGGGGACCCACATGGCGTGTGGTCTTGCTACATCACCTAGTCATGTCTCGGGAGGTATATAGCTCACCTACTATGTATGTATACATGGAAGGTGTGGGATATACATGGATTACACATGAGACTTGGGTTGCCACTCATGTTCTTGGTGTTTCTATGTATCCACCCATGTCCATGTACTTTAACCCATATTAGTTTACTTCGGTACATGGTCATGTTCCTGGCTGTGTACTCCCACATGGGAACCTAACTATGTACTCCACCATATGGATCATCTTCTCAGGATGCAGTACATGGAATTTAGGGATTCCACATGGTGTTTCATCCTTATAAATCCGCAAACCCCAATCCCATACCGCATAGGGGGTGCATATCTTGTGTTCATCATGGTAAAGGTTGTGAAGTCGCATTTTTCACAGAACTCTAGGTCCATGTTCTATGATTCGAGTCTAGACATTCTGTCGTAGATCTCTTCTCTACACCATCTACAATCTATTTATCTGGTTTGAATATGTCATTTTTTTTATCCAATGGTTGTAAATTTGATCCCATCGACCTATGGGGTTTCTTCATATGCACCGTACACCTCAAGTCCTTCTTCCATTGAAGAATCAAACACTGATCATTGATATGATCTCCCATAACCCACAAACAACCCAGATATGTCCTTGATTAATTGATATTTCCCTTATTCATTATTTATTCATGATTCAATGGGTCCAATTGGTCTCGATACATCTCAAAAACATCAAACCAAGATTATGGGGTCCAACTGGTGAAGGACGCGAAGAAATTGGGGGAGGAAGGCACAATAACAAACTTTGATAGATTTTTTCCAGTCGTTCTTGTCCAACAATCAATAATAGGTATACCTAGGGTTAGATAAACCAAGGATTAATTAAATAACTGATACACGGGAACATGCAAAGGACATAATCGGTGCAGCTCTAAGGAGGTGATTAATCTTCTCTGTCAATTTAATTCTAAATGGACATAATCCACAAATTGAATAGTCGTCCCTAGATGTTGGATGATTTTTCATCGGATAATGAGCTAGATAATGAATGGAATAATTCATTTCATTCATTACATTCTAATATTCTCTAATCCAGATTTCTATTGTCGTCTAATTCTACTCGTCAATGAAATGAGAGGAAGAAGCTCTAGAATCCTCCAGGGTTTATGCAGTTAATGCTAAAGGATTATCCAAATTGACATTCTTATTGAAGTTTTATTAGGTTAAATAAAATAAATTGATTAAATTAATTGAATTAATTAACCAACTTAACACACATCCAATGAGAGAGATATTTGAGCGCCTCACACCAACCTATTTTAGGTCACGCCTAGGGTAAACAACACGTTATAGACTCAACTGTGGTCTTTAATTTACAATCCAAGCTTCTATTTAAGATTAAGTCCATTTTCTTTAATAAACTACATTATTATAATAAAAAATATATTTTATATTTTTATAAAATTAATTTCGGGCACACCGGGCCTCAGAATCATAAGTCGTCTCAAGGTCTGGATCTGGAAATATATATAAAAATATTTAAAATTATTAAAAGGAAAAAAACTATGTCTCAACAATATTACCAATTTTAAGGTATTAGTACTCAAAAAATAAAAACCACACAAAAAACTTGAGATATTGATCCTACAATTGGCTCTCCCACTCCCATGAGTTCTTCTACACATTCTTGTGCTTCCACAACATGTAAACCAAGAGGATCGTTCTCCCTTGTATATTCCTCTTCTATCGATCCTCGATCACCACTAGTTGCTCTATAAAGGTGGATCCATCCTTTATTTCTATCTCACCTCATTTTATGATGTGTGGGGATTAATTTATGTATCACTTTAGTAGTGAGACATGGAATACATCTTTCACCTGCTCTAATTGAGGGGGTAGGGTGAGTTGGTTATCAACCTTGACAACCCTATGCACGATATAGTATAGTTCGATGAACCTCGAGGATAGATTTACTCCCTATATAAGCCACCAAATTTCTCATCATAGAGATACTCTCAAGAAAACATGGTCTCCCTACTTGAACTCCAAGGGACTATAATAGGGATCTATGTATGATTTATGTCTTCTTTGGGCCATCCTCATCTTCTCACAGCTGACTAGAAACTTCTCCTTCATCACCTACATCATCTATAGACCCACAAAAGATGTCTTACTAATCTATGTCCAGCACAAGTGTGACCTGAAAGGTCTCTTGTATAGGTCCTCCAAAGTTATCAAGAAGATAGTAGAGTGGTAACTGTTGTTGTATGAAAATTCCACCAACAGAAAGTGATCCTTCAAGATATGGATAAATTCAAACATTCAATCCATCATCATATCCTTTAACACCTAGATAGTGTTCTCAGTCTTCCCATTGGATTAGGGGTTAAAGTATATTCTCATCCTCATCTGGGTCCTGAATTATTCTTGTGGCCATCTCCACAATCATGATGTGAACTGTATGTTACAATCAGATATAATCATCAAGGGAACCCAATGGAGTTGAATAATCACTCATACATAAAACTACCACAAACTCTTCATCAAACTCTGATCCCTAATCGCTAGGTCGTGTGCCAACTTTGTGAGTCATTCAACTATCACCCAATTGGTTTCATGACCCCTCCCTATTAACATAATCCATGTGAAAAATTACATGTATATGGCATCCCACTTTTACATCGGGATCTCAAGGGTCTACAAAAAGCCTACTGGAACTTGGTGCACATCCTTCATCTACTAACTAGTGAGGTGCTGAGAGAATAACTCAAAAATACTTTATCTCATGTTAGACCACAAAAATTTCAACTTAAGGTCTCTATACATATTCCCCACTCTAGGATATATATCTATGATAAGAGTGTGGAACTCACATCACCTACCTTTATATCATGACTGGGACCACCTTTTATCCCTATAAAAAGATAACATGATTCCCTCCTTAAGAATTCCCATCTGGTTAATCCAATATGGATATTTGCTCATGGAATACCTCACAGTCGATGTCTACCAGTTAGGACTCTCTCACATGCTCGATAATTGGAGGAGTCAACACCATTGACCACAAAAAAAATTTACCCTTCTACTCCACTAAGGTCAGTTGTGAGGAAGCCTACTGCTCAGAACTCTCATGTACTAAGCGAGTCCATGACTTCCTACTAAGTGCATCTGCCACTACATTTCCCTTCCTTAGATTATGGACTATCATGAATACATATTCCTTCTATAACTCCAACCAAAACCATTGTCTCTGGTTCAAGTCTCTCTACATGAACATATACCTGAGACTTTTATGGTCTAAGTAAACCAAAAAGTGCTCCCTCATATGGTAGGGCCTCCACATCCTTAGGGAGAAGACTACTGCTACCAGATCTAGGTCATGATTTGCATAGTTCTTATCATGGGGTATCAATTTTCTTGACCCATATGAGATAACTTCCTTCCATTGCATCAGCATGTATCTAAGACTAACTCTTAAGGCATCGTAATACACTGCATACTACACAACCTCCTAGGGTAGTCTCAACACTGGATCACTTGTCAACCTCAACTACAACTCCTCAATGTCCCTATGGCACAAATAAACCTAGTTAAAGGAATATCATTTCTGTATTAGGATGGTCAAAGGGGATGAAATATTATAGAGTTCTGATATAAACCTCCTATATTATCCCTCCAAACCAAGAAATATTCTCACCTCTGACACACTCTTGGGTGGGTCCCAATAATTAACTACATCAATCTTCTCTAGTTCCATGGCAAACCATTCATAGAAAAACATTCCCTTGAAATTGAACCTCATTAATCCAAAACTGTCACTTTGAGTGATTTTCATAAAGATGGTTCTCTAGAAGAAAATATAGAACCATATTTAAGTGCTCTTCATGCTCCTCCTCTGATTTAGAGTAGATGATTTTTTCGTTGATGAAGATGACAACAAACTAGTCCAAGTATGGGTATAATATCTGGTTCATCAAAGGCATAAACATGGAAGGGTAATTCATCACACAAAAGGGCATCACTATGAACTCATAGTGTCTGTAGAGAAATTGGAATTCCATCTTTATAATATCATCCTTACAAACCCTAAACTGGAAGTATTCAGAACGAAGATAAATCATTGAGAACCATCATACATCTTGCAACTGATCAAAGTGGTCATCAATCCTTAGCAAGGGGTAATTTTTATTTATCGTTCCCTAGTTCAAGAGATGATAATCCAGGTAAAGGCACAAGATCTCGTATGCCTTTTTCACAAACAATGTTGGAGCTTCCCATGGAGACACACTGGTCCTAATGAAACCCTTCAATTGAAGGACCGAAAACTGGAACTAAATCTCATAGAGCTTGTTAGGGTCCATCCAATATGTCACAGAAAATATAAAAGTAGTCCCCAGATGCAAGTCGGTCAAAAACTCCAAATACTATCTCAGAGGTAGTCTCACAACATCTCCCAATCCTCCACAAATAAAGGAATCTTGATGATCTAAGATCCTACTACTCTAAAGGTTGTACTCTTCAAATGATGTCTAATGGGATTCATCCTCATACATGAAAACCCCACTCATCCCTCCCTGAGATCTCTCTCACCCATAAAGGTGAATCTAATCCCATCAGGGTGATGGCATCTGACTCATCTGCAATCATAGTCAATATGGTATGAAACCATAGACAACCAATCCATACCAAATATGATGTCATAGGCTTCCATAAGGATGACCAAAAGGTCTCACATGAACCTCTCTCTAATAAGTGATAGATCACACTATTGGAAATAGAAGATACTGAATAAGTGTTCCCTCTAGGAACCCCAAGATAAAGCTTATGGGCTAGCACCTCAACTGGGAGATCTAGATCTCACACAAGAAGTATAAAGACAGAGGAATGATCGGAACTTGTATCTACTATTACCGAAGTAAGAGTATAACAAACACATATTCTAAATCTATTAATATTGTGCATCATGGGGTCATAAACCTCTAGAGCCTGCAACTGATTGTGGCCACGACCACCAAATTCTAGAGCCTGATGTGCACCACCTGGTGGTGGTGGTGGAAGGATCTCATAGTGTCATCCAACACCCATATATCCTCCTACTCTGTTACCCATTCCACCTATATGGGGGACACCATACCCTTTCCTAGTAGATCCTTGGTCATGGTGTTTCCTCTGTCGTGGCGGTTCATCATCTATCTACTTGCGCTCCTCAATATGTCTGGTTAATAAGTCTCACACCATGTGAGATCTCCCTTCACAATAATAGAACATACCCTATATAGCATTCTTTATCCCCATAAGATTCCCCTAAAAATGTACCTAAGTCTGATCACATGGAGGTCCCCTACATTAAGATCTCATCTTCTGGCACCTATAAGCTACTGCAGATGACTCAATGCTATAACACCCATTTCAATTTCCAACTACCCGACATCCCTCTGACAGAAATATACTTGTCACTAGTGACCACTCTAGCACCTTGGGGAAGGTGAGAATTCCCTAGGGCATCATAATGGCATAAATCTCTATGTGGATTTTTTTCTCAAACTTATGTGATTGAAAGTAGCCATCTCAGATCATATTAAGGGAGTAGTGGATAATGTCTATGAACCTTTTCGCATACTCAGCCACTGTCATCACTCCCTACTGAAGCTCTAGAATCTCTTAAATATAAATTGAGTAAAAACAAGATGGGTGTCACTTATCATGGAAGGGATTATGGAATTCGGGCCATGAGAGTGTCGACTTGTCCTAGATCTAGGTAATGTGACTCCACCAGCACCCAACTAATTCATGGAAAAGAATAGCTGCTAGTGTAACCATCTAATCCATTGGTGTCCAGATGAGCCTGAATATACGGACTGTAGACTCTAGACAATACTATACTTTCTAAGGATCTATCTCACCATGAAACCTTAGTGGCCTCTATCACTATAACTCTTGGAGTGCACTGAGACTATGCACATCATCAACCTGCTTTGTTGGTATAATTTTCTACTCAATAGGTGGTGGTGTCGCCACAAGACCATCTAGAGGAATAATCTCATAGGATAGACCCTGAACGGAGGCCTCATCCCTCATTAGATCTTCATCACGATCTGGAACTGGTATCCTAGATGGATGGTGTCGTGATGGTATCTTGAAATTTAATCAAGATGGACCATTGTTAGATGAGAATATATATATAACAAAAATGGGGAGTTGGCTCAAGAAGGATAGTAAAAGGATCAATCCCATAAGATACATGTACCTTTGATCCCTAAAACCAATGTCTTAGTATAATGAGTTAAATTAGGTAGTCAAGGTCTTGGTGAATGGGTAAATTATTCATCTATATAATCACTGGATTCTCTGACCAAAGAGCCTCACTCAAAACACTTTGACACTATTTCCCTAAACCCAATCAAATCCTCTTAAGGGGATGGTTCCAAACATCTTCCCATGGAATGAAATACTATAATACAAATCTATCACAGCACTACCCTAACCAGGGATCGAGAAACAAATAAACCAATCCCGACTTCATAGGCCAAGGGTGACAAGCACCTACATCTATATCCTAAATGGGAGGTCATTTCCTCATGTACCCGACCATATCAATGTATAAGTGTATAGGAATAATAGTGAAAATATGTACTAGATATAAAGTAAAACATGAATGAAAAACCTCTAGGGTGAATAAGAGTACGATAGTTTAAACTGAAAAGTAAAGGAGAAAATACACACCCAACCAAAAAATATGTCTCAATAAGAAAAAATTAGAAAGTAAACTACTTTGATAACCCAACTCCTGATTGCCAATATACTACCAAAGTACATGGTCCAAAGTACCCAGTATCCCTAAGCTAATCTGAAGTCACCACTAACTTGTATGTCATCTTCATAAGACATGACAATTTTAGGAAATCCCAATTAAGGGTGAGTATATACATACCCAGTAGGATGCCCCAAAATTTGAATGGGGATAAGTAAGAGATTCAATAAGAATAGAAAGATAGTTGATAGTAATAGGGTGTAGATAAACCCAAAGGAAGAGGAAGAGTAACCTCATCCAGGCACAGGGGGCTCAACACGGTGTGTAGATGAACTACATAATGAGTCTTTTCCACCCATAGTGGGGTAGTAAACTCATCCAACCATGAGAAGCTAAAAATGGAAACCATGTGGAATATCCCACACATCTTCGCAACCCATGGAAGGATAGTAACCAAATACAAAGTTATGGATATAAATCTGTATATATATGATCATCTAAAGAAACCCAAATGAGAGAGAATGGGGATATCTATCTCACAGCTCATCCCATGAAAAGAGTCACCAACAGTTCAAATTGTATATCAACAATTCCCTTAATATAACATGTCTTCTCAGAAGTAACTATATGAAGGACAATGCCTCACCACTATGTCACACAACTAAGGGAGAACAAACTACGAGTGGAGGACCTATACCCTATTATGTCATGGGGTTACACTTTTAATTATTCAAAGAGGACCCACTTCCAAGATGATGGGGGTTCCACTCTGTATGTATTCATAGAGGAATCGTGTCTATGCTGATGGGGGCTTCCACACTAGTGCCATGAGGACCCATGCCCTATCCAAAATTTGGGTTATACCTGGTAGGAATAGGACCCATGCTCAACCTGATGGGGGTTCCACTCTATAGTTTGAGGACCCACACCCTAGTATGATAGGGGTTCCACTATGGTCATTGAGGAACTGTTCTCTATCTGATAGGGGTTCCAATCATTCGTTAGAGGACCTGCACCCAAGATAATAGTGGGTTCCACTCTAGTGCCTTTGTTGATCCTCTACATGATCACTATCATCATCGATCATCGCATAATTAAGGGTTATGACTTGAACATTCCATATCATATACTAAAAACCACAACAGAGGGCACCATCGAGGTATACATAGAAAGACACTCAGAATAATCAACTCATGGAAAAAAATTGATTTTAATCTATGGAGAAAATGAATTTTTAAGTTTCCGCAAAAGGATCCAAGGGTTATATGGTGTGTGAGGGGACCCGCGTGGAATTTGGTCCCTCTACATCGCCTTTTCATGTCCATGGAGGTACATGGCTTGCCTACCATGTAGGTATACATGGTGTGTGGGGGATATACTCGGCATTCCTATGAAACTTGGGGTCCCGCCCATGTGGTTGCTTCTGTTCGTGTATCCACCCCATGTGCATATACTTTACCCTATGTCTATGTACTTCACTACATGGCCATGTGCCTGGCTGTGTACTCCCACACAGGGTCTTAACCATGTGCTCTTCCACATGGCTCATCCACCCAAGGATGAAGTAGGTTGAATGTAGGGAGTATAAATATCATACCATCCTTACAAATTTAAAAAACATATCCTATATAGTATAAGGGATACACATCGTGTGTTCATCATGGAACAAGGTGTGTAGTTTTTTTTTAACAGAACTTCATATTCATGTTCCATGATTTTAATCTGGTTATTTTTCCATAGACCCTGTCTCCATATCATTCGAAATAGATGGATCTAGTTCAAATCTGTCGTTTCTAGCCATCTGGTGACCAAAAACCTGATCTTTTCGACCCGTGGGGTTTTTTAGTATGCACTATATTCCTAGGGTACTTCCTTCATTGATAAATTAGTCATTGATCATTGATACAATCTCCTGTTTCTCAAAAACAACCCATAAATATACTTGATTTGTTGATATGCCCATAATTATTCATTTTATCATGATTTTGGGGGTCTAATCAGGCTCAGTACCTCCCAGTAATGTTAAACCAGGACTGCAGGGTCTAGCCAGTGAATTGTGCAAAGAATTTGAGGGTGGAAGGCACAAAATATGGTTTATATATCGTTACCAAACATTATTTTCCAAAATTAAAGAATGGGGATACCCAGGGTTATATTAACCAAATATTAATTAAATAAATGATACATAAGTGCATTAAAATGATGTAATTGGTGTTGATCAAAGGATGAGAGTAATTTTCTCAATCAGTTTAATCAAAATTTGAGTAATCCACAAATTGATGAGTCCTTCCTGGATATTGTATCATCCATCATTAAAGAACGTACCTTCTAATGAATGGAAGAAATCATTATATTCATTGTTCTTCTATGTACTTTCATCCAGAGTGTTTTCTTCATTCGATGTGATTCACCAATGAAAGGAGAGGAATAAGTTCTGCAATCCTCTAAGGTTTTATACATCTAACCCTATAGGATTCTTCATAGAAACACTCTTATATAAGTTATATTAAGTTAAATAAATTAAATTAAATTAAATAATTGACCAACTAACTAAATTCACTTCCAATGGGAGAGATATCTGAAAGCTCTACACCAAACTTGTTTAGGCCATTCCTAGGGTAAACAATGCATTCCAGACTCAATTGTGGTCTTATATTTAGAATGAAATCTTTTGTTTAAGATTTATACCATTTTATTTAAGAAACTATGTGCACATAATATAAAATATATTTATTATTTTTATAAAATTAATTTTCAGCACATCGGTCCTCATAATCACATGTTGTCTCAGTTCTTGGATCGTAAAATGTATAAAGAAATATTTCGATGTCTTATAGGTAAAAAACTAGTTCCCTATACTTTTTGGTCTCATCTGGTTCATACTTTTCTAGTTTAGCCTATTTGGTTTAGTTTATATGAATCTAGTTGTATTTATTCACATTTTACTTTTTTTATGTCTTATTTTGGTAATATTCAAGACTTTTTTCCTTTATATTTGTTATACCTCACCATGAAGGGCCATCGAGGGTGGTTGTTTTAGATGACTCGGGTTTTCCTGTTACAATTTTTGGTCATAAAGATAATTAGAATGATTTTTTCTACAAATTCTTGATTTTTTTGTCTTGGGTAGGTAGGAGTTAGGACCATTATAATTTAGGTAGTAAGTGTAGGAGGGTTCCTGGGTAGCTCACTTCCATGTCTAAACTAGAGTTATTATAGGTGGCTGGAAATTTTTTACCAAGTTTGAGACTTAGAGTTTGAGGTCATTTGAATGAGCTGGATGGGGAGTTTATTTAAATAGACCCGTTAAATAATGACTCAGGCCCCTAATACATGGATATTACAAGTTTTGAGAATAATATTCATTACATTATACAAATACATGAATAAGGACCATAATTGTTTAGTTACTTTAAAAACTTGTAACACAGTATTCTAACTAGGTGGAAGATCTTCATTTTCTATCATAAAGATCTTTCCCTTTAGTAATGCTACTTAAAACCATTATTCACAAGTTGGGGAAAGGATAAAACAGAAAGGGTGAGCTCAGATTCCCAATAAGGGTAAACAAAGGAGATATGTTGGCATAACATGAACATAAGGTTATGAGAACATGAGAATAACATCTAAAAACCATACTCTACATATTAAAGATCATAATCACAAGTCATTTCATAAATATTGGTCGTTCATAAGACATGAATCAGAAGTTAATCAATGAACTTGATCCATGAGATCATAACATGTTCATAAAGTATAGGATTTTTGGTATAAATATAAGCATATAAAATCATTCCCTTGAATTAAAGGATCATTTCCAAAACTTATTAGGGAACTTCATGGGGCTACACCTACCGGGAGGTACACAAAACCCTCTCTATTGGAATCTTTTTCCTTATAGTATAATGGTTTCACTCCCCAAACTATTTTAATAGAAAAAATCACTTAATATACCAGGTTCACTCCCCATTCTATCTATTTCTATCTCATGAGATATATAAATACTTACCAATTTCATTGGAGGTTTATATAGGTCCCAATCGTCATATAATAAAATCATACATATTTGTTCCATAAGATAATAAAAATTAATCATATCATAACCCATAAAATAAAATGGGTATTATAAATAGTTTATTATATCATAACCTATGAAAATTATACAAGTTTTATCATAATTTCATCATAGCATAACCCATATAAATAATCATGGTTCACAAGCATTTTTTCATGGTATAACCCTTGGAAAAGAAACAGGTTTAATAAATAACTTTTCATATTAATCATAAACCATTCATAGAAATAATAAAAATGGTTTCCTTGAATCATATCCCTAGTAAAACATAAACTATATCAAAGGATGTCATATTATATAAACAAAGATTTCGATATATCAATTGTAATATTTATTAAGGAAAATAACCTTTCTTTGAAAGTTACTTTTTAAAACATATAACATTTTCAAAATCCTTTTATTTGATATCCACTTAAAAAAAATTAAATAAATAATTAAAAGTCATTTAAAAATTTTATTAAATAAAAATATCCTTTTTTATATTAAAAATTCTTTTTAATACATATAACATCTTGAAATCCTTTTTCTTTGAAAATAACTTAAAAAAATTATAAATGAATAATTTAAAACAATTTAAAACAATTTTTAAACATAAAAAATTTAAAAAAAATTGAACATGGTATTAAAATATCATTTAAAAATCATTAAAAACTTTTTTATAAAACATGGTTTTAGATGAAAATTTATTTCCAACCAAAGAGAGAAATAAATTCATGTTTTCTTAAAAAAATTTTATTGATTATCATAAGCACCAAAGAGTGTAACATAGTATTATTAATTGAATATATAATTAACAACAATATTATAATAAATTTAATGAGAATTAGTGTGAGTTATAACATGATATTTCATCATTGGATACTTAAATATAAACAATCTCAGTAAATGATGAGATTGTAACATAAAATCTTGACTTGTTAGGTAACATTGAATCATAATCCCCATGAATGTTTAATATAAAATGGAACATAAAATATAATTATTATAAATATTTTCATGATATTACATGTTAAAGGGTCTTTATATACACCTCATAAAATAATATAGGTGCATAATATAATGTATGTCTCAAAGAATACAAATTGAGACAAAATTCCCTTACCGATTTGGTAACTCTTTAACCGTAAACCTAATGAAAGATATATCATTAAGTGGACTCTTAAATCACCATAATGTTATTATAATATTCATAAAATACATTCATGGGAATTATATACACCACATATAATAAATAGTTGGTGAATAAATCATGCGTCACACAAATGTAAAAAGTGAGATGGAAATCCCTTGCCTTAAGTCTTGATTTTTTTGTACTCATTAAACCTATTATATAATAAAAATAAATAAATTATACATATATTATAGAACCATATTTATATATATAATACCATATATGGTTTTTTATGACCTTTTATTACTCTTGTATTTATAGTTCCATGCTAAAGTTGTGTTTCGAGTAATAACCGCTTTGTTTTTAGTATATGTTTTGATTTTCATTTTTTATCCTCTTAATTTGAGCATGGTTTCATCATAAAAAACATATAAATCATGATATAAATATCATATATATTCATTTTATATTCATTTATATTAATCCATTAAATTTTGTTATAGGAAATGAAATATATCGTTCATGGAGATGGTAAGTCGTATGTATGCATGAACATTGTTTCCATTTTCCTGTCATATTGAAAGAAAGAAAAGTAAATGATATATATATATATATATATTATAATTAATTAATAATTATTATTTCAAATATATAAAAAAAATATTAAACTCATCCTTAATACATTCCATGTAAATCATGAACAAATTTCACTGCTTCATGTGGCGGTAGTCCGTTATACACACGAGTGATGTTGTCATATTCCCAAAAAAATGTAAAGCATCAAGTCATGTGTGATATAATAGTTAAATAAGAATAATTATATCATAAATATAATAAATATCATATATAAATAGTATTTACATCATTATTTCTAACCTTAAAAGGTGGTAATGGAAAAAAACGACATCGGTTCACGAGGTGGTAGTCTGTTGTACACATGAATGATGATTTTGTAACTCATTTGATGGAAGTGTTTGTTTTTGTAGGTTTTAACATTAACATAACAGCATATAAATATGTTTAATATACTAATGTTATTATATAAGTATATTATAATAATAATTTAATGAGGTGGGGGAAGATAAAAAATAAAACGCTCATTTCAAGATCATTATCTCCTCTTCGGTTATCCTCAAGATTACACAAAAGACTTTATTGGTTGGATTTATTAACAAAATAATACCTCTTGGATTAGGAGAGGTAATTTTGGAAGTTATTTTTGTGGATATTGTTCATGAAAAATGGCTTGATATTTTTGAATAAGTGAGAAGAGTGAGTGACCTTTTGTAGTTTAGGAGGACTGGTATTCTTGTAAATACTCAAAAGTATTCACTATTGGGAGGTAAATATTACCTAAAGTTGAAAAAAGATCTATAATTATTGGTTTTTATGGATTATATGGTCTATAAACACCTCCATGATATAATTTAACACATGTTTTAAAAATTTTGTTCATTAACTACTACGTTTCCCTTTTTTTACCATTTTGGTTTTCACTAATGTAATAAGTTTTCAAACCATGGTAATTTATCTTTTAAGACTAAATTATATAGGTAATTATTATATAATTTGGACTTATAGATTCTAATTATTATATCTAATTTATAAAATATAAATCCTAAGTGTGTTGGAAATTAATTTTTACACAAGAACAAGTAACACGCAAAAACGCCACTTTAACCTTAACTGCACTAACTGAGTTTTGACTATTTAATGGTCAATATAGTCATTATAATAGAAAAATAGGTACATGAATGGAAAATTTATTATATTTATTAATTTATAAAAATAACTTTATAGAATAAATTATTTTTTGTAATTTTAAATCAATTAATAAATTAGCATTTATTATAAAAAGACATTAATGTCAATTTTGATATTATTTATTAATTTAAATTGAAAAATATCAATAAAATAATGGAATTTTAATATATTATTTTTACATAGGTTTAAAATTATATTTTAATTAAAAAAATAATGGATCATGATAATTTATTTTGTTTACTACACTTTTATTATTTTTAGTATCAGTTATTTTATTTTTTTTATTAACTAAATACTTACTGAATTGGAATTTATTAATCATTTTAAGTAACTAATTCAACTATAAAAATTAAAGATAAATTATTATGACAATAATATCTCATTTATAATTCAAAATAATTTTTATAACTAAATTAATGTTGTTTTTTCCCTATCCAAAATCATTATAGATATTTAAAGTAAGAAAAAAAATTTGTTTCTTTTCTTTACTTAACTTATTAGATGGTTCATATTCAAAGAAAATTGGAAATTAATTTCTTTATTTTAGAGAAATGGATTTATAAGTTTGATATAAAGTAATTAAATTAAATTAAGACAATATTTTAGGCTATTTTCTCTCTTTAGATTCTATTTTAACCCCTAGTAAACGTATTTTTACCTTAACTGTGGTAATTAGTATTTTTACTATCTTCACTATTCATTTTGGTAAAAGAAATTATGTTGGACTTATTAGAAATTATAAATTATTCTGATTTTAAATATTGAATACATTTTTTTGAATTCAATTCAAATAATTGGACCATTTTAATTTAAAATTAATCCTGCAGATGTGATGAGAAAGAGGGTTTTTTCAAAGTGAAAATGTTCAAAAGATTATAATGTTTTTATATCCAATTTCAATATGAAATTTATTACAAGGACATAAATTATATTAATTGGTATAAAATTTAACAAATTTTAATTTAAAATTATTTCAAAATATAATTTAAAATTATTTCAAAATATAATTTATCATTAAAATTTATTTAAATTAAAAGGTAGTTTTCAATTAAAATTCAGTATTTTCCACTATTAATCAGAAAAATAAAATATTTGGAAAAATCCTAAAAATTAATCCATAATATAATTTTGATACTTAAATTTGAAAATAAATGGTTATTTTTTCAAGTTAAATTTCTAAAATTGTAAAAAATTAGTTTCAAAATAAGTGCACTATAAAAAGTCGGCAAAACAGCTTTTTTAGAAAAATAAAATTTTTAAGTGTCAAATTGGATTTATTATTAAATATTATATATAAAAAATATAATATTAATGTTAAGAATTTCATTATACATATAATATATAATTTTCATAAAAATAATTATCCAAAACTGATTTGGTTAATATATTGATCTCAAACACACTTGTGCGCATCAAAATTTCTTTTTGGAAAAATATTTCCTTTTATATCTAAAAGGGTTTTATTTACATTTGTAATTAATTAACCATCAAAAAAAATTTTATATAAACATTTTCAATCCATATTTTCATAATTTAGTTAATTTTATTCATTCAGTCCATTACAACGATAAATTGATAACAATCATATTAAATAATAATATTTAAATAATATTTCATGTTTGGTTTGAATTCAGTGTTTCATGTGACATAAGATAAACTCATAATTTTGTGTAATATAATAAAAACATAGTATTTAAGATAAATAAATCTAAACTCATTTTTTCATGTAACTTAAAATATCAAAAAAAAATCAAAAAAATCAAAAAAAAATCGGGGTGTTACATGCTTCTTCTTAAGGAGTTGTTTTTAATTCACAAAATTCATACTTGATTTAAATTATTGATGTTTTAAATAATGTATTTTAATTATAGAATTTGGTCCTAAGATTTTGGTTTATTCTCTATAGTTTATTTTTTCTTTGTCTTATGCTTAAGATACAATGCCTCTGAGGAGAGATCCTATAAATCTAAGGGAGGATACTGTGAGACAGGATCCACATGAAAATACTTTGGTCGACCCTTATTTGGTTGAGATTGTAATTCATAAAATTTAGACTCTGGGTCAAGTGGGTGTCGGAAAGCAAGGATGGGTGGTGTATTATGGCTCTAAATTCACTAAGAAACATATACTCATCTTCTGTAGTAATAAGGGACCCTAGAAATCAAAGGAGTGGATTGAGTGGATAAAGAGTATCTTAAACTTCTTGAAGACTCCTATGGAATCTAAGCTGGGTTTCACCATTTATATTATTGAGGGTATTAGAAGGAGAAGGTGGGACTCTATTTTTCAAGTTAAGTTGTATAAAGAACTTACCTGTTATTCTTTAAAGAAAATAATAAATCGGCCACTTTACCTTGAGACTTTATATGTAGTGAATTCCTGGTATTTTCTAGCCTTAGATCAAGGGTAGTGTAATATTCTAGAGTATTAGACCCATTTTTCTAATTTGGTTAATTTTTAACCTGATCTAGTCAGTAAAGATTACTTAAAGGATCAAAGTTTTGAGTAGGGATTGAGGATAGATATTCAATTAATATTGATTTTCAAGTTCCTTTAGACCTTTGTGAAGGTAGTTGACCAAAAATGTTTGTATGAGGAAAACATGGCAAGAAAGATAGGTTTGAGTGGTTCTTCGATTGGTTCAGTTGTAAGACAGGGTGTATCTTTTGTCTAGAAAAGGAAGCGTAGGGGTGGTACATTTTTTTCAGCACTAGTATCAGCGTTGTCATCAGAACAACATCAGTTTTTCTGCTATTATTGTCGAAAGAATAGTCATTCCAGGACTAATTATATGGAGGATCATAATACTTGTAATCATTATAGATTATCAGGCCATCTGAATGTTTTTTTTTTTTGAAATGATGTTCTAGGTCATTAAGGTAGGATCCACTCTCACTAAGGTATCGTAGGTTCATACTGATGGTTCTAATGTTGGTGGGTCTAATCCATAGTCCAAGGTGGATTTTCATGACCCTAAGACTGGATGAATTTTTGCAACCAAGTATGCACTATAGTAATCTTAATTAGGGCCAGATACTATTAGAGGTGCGGTGTTTATTTCATCTTCTATGGTACTATATTTGTTTGATAAAGGAGATACTCATTATTTTCTATCATCAAAGTTAGTTGATGTGTTGGGATTACATTTGAAACTTATGTCATACTTGTTGTATCTTTACATTCCTTTGGGAAAAGTGGTCTGAATAACTTTTTAATTGTCCAGCATGTTGGGTGATGATAACTAGTTATGAGGTGATATGGGACTTTTTCGTTATTGATATGGAAATCTTCAACCTAGTACTTAGCATGGATTATATGACAAGTGTTAGGGACCATATAGACTTTTATCATCATTGGGTTTAGTTTTTATTTTTTTATGGGGTCACTCATATTTTTTAGGGTGATTGGGACTGTAGATCAGTAAGGTTTAGGCATGTTGTTCGTTATTTTGGTGTTATATCATGCTAGTTTTAGAAGATTTTCCTTGACATCATTGACCCTTGTTTGGGTATATATACTTCCTATGGTGGTGAGTGTGTTCCCAAGGGTCCTTCTAGATTATTTTTTCAGTTTACCACCATAGAGAGAGGTCGAGTTTACTATTGACCTACTCTCTGGTATAATGTTATTTATATGTCAACTTATCAAATGAATCCTACTGAGTTGGTGGAACTTAATGTCCATCTTGATGATCTAAAGGCTAAATCATTTATTTTTTCTATCATATCACCATGGGCTTCACCTAACCAATTAAATAAGAATGAATAAGGGAGTATTATATTTTACATGGATTATCAAAATATAAATAGAGTGATTAAAAAGAACAAATATCTTTTCCCTATGATTAATGATCTTTTTTTCCAGCTTAGAGGGGCATGTTAATTTTCAAAGATTGGCCTTCAGTTAGGGTACCACCAGTTGAGATCCTAAGAAGCGGATATACCTAAGACAGCATTTATAAGATGGTATGAAAATTTTAAGTTTTTGGTTATGCCATTTGATCTCACTAACTCTACTATGGTGTTTATGGATTGGATAAACTGAATATTTCATCAGTTATTATAATATTTTTTTATTGTGTTCGTGGATGATATTTTGTTGTACTCCATGATATAGAAGGATCATACGGACCATTTAGATATCATTCTTCTACCCTTTAAGGAATTTTTTCTATACGGTAATCTTTCTAAACGTGATTATTTGGATCTATGAGGTGAAATTCTAAGGGAATGTGATATCTGAGAGGGGGATATTAGTAGATCATGAAAAAATTTAGGATGTTATGTCCTAGTAGTATCATAAAAATGTTCTTGATATCAATAGATTCTTGGGTTTGGCTGGTAAATATATTTTTTTAGGTTTTCTCTAAGATCACATCATTGGTGACAGCTTTAACCTATAAAGGAGTAATGTTTGAATTGAATGACAAATTTCAGAGATATTTTGTAGAGCTGAAGATGATATTAATTTCAGAACCAGTTTTTATTCTTCCAAAATCATGTATGAGTTATTTAGTTTTTTGTCATGCTTATCCTATGGGTTTTGGATGTGTCTTGATGAAAGGGAAAATGTTGGTGGCCTATGGATCACACCAGTTGTGCCTTCATGAGAAGAACTACCCTACCCATAACCTTGAGTTGGCGGCATCTATGCATGTTCACAAAACATGGTGTTAATATTTATTTAGGGAAAAATTATAGTGTATTATAATCATAAGAGTTTGAAATATATTTTTAATGGGAGGAAATGTGATAGAGATATTGGGTGGATTATCTTTAGACCTTTGATTTTGATATTACATGCACTCCAGGGAAGGGGAATGTCATTGTTGATGTATTGACCATAAAATTAATGTCATAATTCATGAAGGAATTAGTTAAGGAGTGGTCTCCAATGATCTTTTTTTCTAAGATAAAATTGGTAGTGGAAGAGGTTGTTGGATAGGTGTTATTATCTTTGATGAAATATGAATCATCTTTTGGTGAGTAATTTCAGATCAAGAAGGTGATAGACACAGAGTGTCAATGCTTTTGTAAAATAATTCATGGTTGGGAGACCTTATGTGAGTGGTATTGGTATCCTAGTGGATCTATGTGCTTCCATAATAGGTTGGTTGTTCTATTTTTTGTTGAGTTAGGAGTTGATGGAATGTGGAGACTGGTCATGTTGGTCCATACACCCTAGGGTTACCAAGATATATCATGACTTGATTCATTGGTATTGGTGGCCAGGGATTAGGTGATCGATTACAATTTCTATATCATGATGTATTACTTGTGAGAAAATTAATGTGAAACACCAGATATATATTGGTTTGTTTCAACCTTTTCCCATTCCAATATGTAAATGGTATGGGATTTATATAGAATTTTTCATTGGTTTTTCATGGAATCCTAGTAGGAAGCATGTGATTTGGGTGATCATTGATCAAATTAAAAAATTGGAACATTTCGTTCCTATCAAGGAGATGAAGAAAGTGGAATAGCTTGAGGATTTATACATCTATGATATTTTGAGGCTTCATGGGGTTCTATTTACAGTTGTTTCTAATAAGGAACTAAGGCTCACATATTGTGGTTTATTTAAACATAATATTGTGTATACCACATGCCATCAATTTTTTTAAAAGAAAATAAATTCTAAAATATTGTGGTGTTACAAATTCATTGGACATTGTTTAATCTTCCATTTCTATATTTTAAGAATCATGGATATATATGGAATCATTTCCACCATATTTATGTTTTCTCAACAGTATACCATTTCGATATATGGTTTCAGTTGAATGAATTTTATTAAAAAATGTTACTTTATTGACTAGGGAAATATTTTTTATTCTTGATTAAATACATCCATGTTGATTTATAATAAGGTTTGAGAATTAATTATACTTATTATTCAATATATGATGAATACATAATACATGAATGTGATTCGTGGGTCTCAGTTATAGATAATCCCTCAATGCATCAATGGGTATCATGAGACAAACATCATGCATTCCATATTAGATAGGAATCTGTTTTATAGCTATCCATTTATTAGAAATGTCTTGGTTGAGTCCTTGATGGTAAGATTCATTATATCTTTGTTGAGACCTTAATGGTAAGATCATGAATACCCATAATTATTAATTTCCTTTATTTAGAATTCATTTTCCATTATCCATGTAATTTCTATGTTGATATTATCCATAAATTCACTTTTAACCCAATTTTTTGATAGAATATCTAGTGTTTAGATTATCCAACCTTCCATATTAATTATTCCTTATTTTCTCATGATATATTCCATTGTACGTAACCCTTACTGAGCATTTCATTTCACCATTTATTTGTTTTCTATTCTCAAGGATATAAAGATTTATATTTTGAATGATTTCAAGGATACAAGAATGTTTCTTATTCCTTGTTTCATAATTTTAATGTAATATAAGAATCATGTGTGTATCTAGTATTCCAAGACTTCTAAATAGATAGATATTCTGTGGTGATATCCATTGTATCATGTACCAATGTAATAATGTAAACATTGACTTTGGGTTATAGGAGTGTGGGTTGTTACAGTAAGGTTTTATGACCCCATGTTGGGCATATATTGACACATGTGTGATGAGTAAATTTATAGATCCTCCAATATCCAAATTTTTATATCAATTATAGCTCAACAATTCAATTAAAAACATTAATATAATTCTCACATCAAATGATGTATCAATCTATCATTGAATATTTGACCAAAAACTATAGTATTTCTCAATTTAATATTATTTTACCACATCTTTAATTACATATTAGATTTAAAAATTCATCAAAATATAGAAAAAATTATCATCCTCCTTAAATAAGCCACCAACACCTTTTTAGAAAAACCTTGATGTGAATATTTATATCCTAGTGAAATTTTGGTAGTTGTGACATTTTTTTTTTTGAAAAAAAAATCCATTGTTGGATGATGATTAAAATTTTGACATAACTACTATTATGTTAGTTTAAAATTTTCTTTTTCATAAACTCCTCATTATACATCCCCCTCTATCCCATCATTATGAATTATTCCATCATCTGAATCTTTATTATTTTTAAAATTATTCACCATTATTTCTATATTATGTGCAATACTTTCTCTAAATGATCTAATATCTTTGTGAGGTATAGTGGTTTAATGGAAGGATATTGTATCATATGGTTGTGTTTGGGAAATATTAATTAGAAACACATAAGTTTGTATAAGGATTACATTCTGTTTTTCTACTTGAGTATATATATTGACATATATTTATATAATTTGAGTTTAAAATTGATGCATACATACTAACAATACTTCTTTCTAAATATCATCATCAATAATGGGATACACTATAGGAAAACTGATATTTATATTGAATGTATCTATAAATGATCAATTGTATAACTTGGTTAACTTTAAGGTTTAACCACCTGTAACTTTTTCTGTAAACATATTTTAATTTTTTATAATATTTTATATTTACAACTTATACTTGATGTGCACTATAACTAACTTCAAGATCTGATTTAATTACTTCTCCATTAAAATTAAAATAAGTAGATGTCATTTTATATATATATAAACTTTTATTACTCAGCTAATTATAATTTCATTCATATGAATTATTTAACAAATCAATATTGTTAATTTTAAATTTTAAATTATTTATGTTTTTTTCAATACATTATATAGTTTTTATCATTATAGTAATGTATTATTATCATTAAAAACTAATTTCACATTTTATTGAAAATTTTATTTTTTTAATTAACAACCTCTAATGATATTATTCAACATGAGTTTTGTGGAGTGGTCATTAGATATACCACTAACTATAATGAGTTAAAATCCCCTAGACAGACATAAGAGTTGTTCAAAATTATTCCCCACTATTTATAATTCTCAAAAAAATACTTCTTAATATTATATCAATTAAAAGAAAAATTGTTAATTTTATTTTTATATTTTTATTTCAACATATCTATTGGTTGGATTGGAATACTAAAGAGGGGGTGAATTTAGTTTCTAATTAAAATGTATGTTTAAAAATGATTTAAAACTAAATCCTCCAATTTTTAAAATGAATCCATTTTACTAAAATAGTATAGTTGTATAATTTTATATTTTTAAAAAAACTTCTTATAAGTTTGATCACAACTCAATTAAAATAAGTTTGAATTATATTTTAAATTTTGAAAAAAAATTCCAAAAATGAAACAAAATATATAAAACACAAATTAAATTTCATAATAAAATTAATGTCTTATTATATTTTTTTGAAAGTAGATACAATTTTTTTTAAAAATAGAGTAAAAAACAGAGAAAATCAAAGTAGAATAGAAAAGGGGTCCGATATCAATTTGATACATAATCCCCTATACATGGAAATCACCCACTACCATGTTTTTTATTATAAAATAAACTGATCCAAGCACAACAGAACATCTGGTTTTATAGGCTTCATAGAGTCTCTATTGTGGTTCTACTTATGAGAAATAAATGATATCATCTACACATACGTAGTTCAATCTAAAAAACCTTTTATATAGTTCTACATGGGATAACTAAATGAATAAATGAGAGAGTGTATCTTTCACTATATAGTTCAGCAAAGGAGCTGGTGTTAATAAATAAACATTATCCAATACACACACATATTGAAAGTAAAGGAAATAGATTGATAGAAGGTTAAGAGTTTGGTGAAGTAGAGCATGTTCTGTTATTCTGCAGATATTTCTTCTCTTATCTTAGTAATATTTTTATTTAGAATGGGTGTGTTGAATTTTTAAACATAATCTTGATATTTAGTTGAAGTTACGATAATAACATGGTGTCATAAATGTTCGAAAAAAGTCTTTGTTCTTCATTTTTTCAGGAAAAACTATGATTTCTCTGAGTCTCATGTGTTTATATTTCATATGAATATCACCCTTTATCTGTCTTTGGTTATATTTTTAAAAATAATTTACTCCATGAATATATTTTTTGATAAATCACCATGAAGATTCTTATACTTTGGTAAGAGATCTAGGTTCAATAAATCCTTCTGACCATAATTTAATTCTACCTAGAAAAGTGGTTGGATTAAATTTTCCACATTAGCATCTATGGTTCCTTACATACTTTTTAAAAAAAATCTATGTCGTTTGGTTGTCAATTGGTCAAATTGTTTTTTAGTTTGACTTATGATCAATCATTTTTTACATTTGGTCGATCACTGTGTACTTTCATTCGATCTGATACTTTTTCAATTTTGAGACTATTGACCATGACACATAATTTGAAAATTCATTTGATTGTTTACTGTTGAAAATACATAACTTAGATAGTCTATTTCAATTAATCTTACAATCACTGTATTAGGGATGTGTTTGATCTTTTCCTTTTCAAAAAATCTTGTAGCGGTCAATTGGATTATAATATACAGTTGATCTATTTTGTATTGGGGTTACTTGAGTATGGCTTATGGTCACTTGGTTCCTTTTGCATAAAATATCCATGGATGATAAGGTGGTTTTATAGTCAATTACATATGTTTTTCAGTAAATTTCAGGCACCATTTGGTCAATTATATAATTAGTGAAATTTTCTTTTTTCCAAAAAAAATGAGTTTACCTTCATAAAAAATAAAACAAATTAGAAATAATATAAACATGATTTTTTATTATTAAAATAAGGAATTATTTGACTAAACCAACACTCTCCCCCTTTTTTATGATCTCAAATCATGGCATAAATTGTTATCTATGAAATTAAATATTAAGAATTAAAAGTTATAATATGTTTTAGTAATTGGAAATAATGAATGAATAATCATTATTATATTTTCAATAAAACATTTTTAAATAATTGTTTCATGATTTGTTTATTAAAGATTAATCTCCCTTTTTAATTCATAAATTTTTTTATTATATATAGTTTACTCCCTCTTTGGTATTATCAAAAAGAAATTATAAAGGGTTAAATGGTAAAAAGGAAACAAACATAAAAGAAGACATATAGAGTAAAAAACAAACACATAAATAAGAATAAAGTGATATTTCCATAAATATTAAAAAATATTTCACATTATACCTATAAAAGTCTAATAATAATTATATTGTCCAGTGTTTGTATGGTTATAATGTTAAAATGGATCCTTCCCTTTTCCAATAAATGGAGCTGGAGTAGGCGCACTAGGTCGAGATATTCTAGGAGGTCCTGGAATGGTGATTCCTTTTGAAACAAGAATGATATGACAAAGTTCATGGGAAAGAGTGCCACAAAAAGGCCTTGTTCTTGGTATAGGTGTGGTAGAGGTTGTGATTGATGAATTTTTAGTTGAGTCCTAGGTGGGATATAGAGAAATGTGAGGTAAATTAAGAGTGAGAGGTGCTAACATAGGGGCATTGGAAACACACATGTACAGCTATAAGATCATTGTGATATCATCCAAAGAACTTGTTCCATGTTCCATCACATGAAAGAGATCATATTTTTCTAAAATAAATTGATTAAGTATAGGATTCATTTCAACTAACTTCTCTATAATGGTTTTGAAAGTAGCTGTTAGAGTTAACATCTTCAAATGTTTGACAAAATATAGAAACTGAGTCTTAAGGTATGATTTTGTTTAAATCCTACTCATATAGTACTTTATATCACCCTTGATTACACCTTTAATCCTTATCATTCTTAATATATTCAAACTTAATCAAATCAAAAAAAATTAGCATGAGCATCAATATCCATTTCACCTTGTTTTCTTACATCATTCAAACTATCTAAAATACTGTAAATATCTTCTTGAATCATCCTTTCAATTAAATTATCATAAAGAGTAGATAAAGCATCATAATATGGTTATGAATCATAAGATAAAGGCATACAAGGACTGATTAATAATAGGATATATCTAGCATCCATGATTGTCATCATCTTTGACATAATATCTTGAAAATCTCCAATTTGGCTTCTGAAACTCTCCATTTCTCTTTTAAGATATATATATTTTTGTTGCATATGATATATCTTTAGAAAAACTCTTGGTTGAACATGTTTCATAACACATTTAATATTATATTCAATATTCTCTTCCATATCACAAGTATTATACCAACTTATACTAAAACCCACTTCTTTTAAGACTTCCAAAAGATTATTTTTTAATTGAATGATGTTTTAAAAGGTTATTGTATAGGGTTTAGTAGAAGATGGTCCATCTTATTAAGATGTAGCAGATTGATCTTGTGTAGGATCATCATTCTAATCATAATAATTCTCACTAAACATGGGATTTATTCTTCAACACTCTTCCTTAGGAGATAAGATCTCCGGATATCATTGAATTTCCATCGAACATACCTTGGAATCTTCTTAAGAATCTTCCATGGCCATGAATTTAGTTATTAGATAATATTCATATATAGGATCTTCTTGGAATATATTTACATAAACTTCTCTTAGATAAGGGGGGTTTCTAATAGCTTCAATATATCTTCAAAAGATTTAGGCCTCATAAGTATTTATAAAATATGGGTATAAGGATTTGGATTAATTGATTCTTCGTATCTTACAAAAATAGAAATAAAATGTTCATATATCTTTGTATCATAATCATTATCCTCAGATTTTCTATCCTTTATATCATCCTTATCATCCTCTTCAGCTTTATCATCCTTTTCATCTTTTTCTTCCCCTTTATCCTTATTTCCATTAACATCACCAGGAATAGATACATCTATATCAAAAAATGTATTATCTATTGGGGATTCTTCATTAGAAGGTGAGAAATAAATAGTGTTATCTTATCCTATTAAAAAAATAGGTGTAATCACCATAATAGTGGGATCCACATCCATGTCACTTTCAGAATCAGTAGCATCTGGTCCAAACAGCATAGAACTAGGAACTCTCTCACCCTCGGGAGGTTTATCTTCCCTTATCGATTCTTCTATCATATGTAAATATTGTTCTCTTATAGCATCAATTAAAACTTCATAAATCTTTTGAGATTTGTGAGAATAAGATAGATCTTATTTTATAGGTTCTCTTTCATATGGAATTTTATGGAAATGAGTCATTTCAAAGCTTTCCTGAAAATCTCTTATGTCTTACACAACCAAATCTATAGATTGAGATTCATCCTCACCAAAGGAATAATCTACATTAATGATTTCATCTAGTTCCAAACCATGGTAAATTAAATCTCTTAGCCTAAGGGATGAGGGACATCATTAAATTTCTCAACCAACTTATCCACATTAGCTATACATGTCCTTTTACAAGGATTCCATCTTATCTTAGTCCCCTTACTTGTAGTCTAATTCAAATAGACACCACTTGGAGACATAATCCTTCCAAATTCTATATGAACTAAATTTCTCAATTCTAGAAAGTTAGAAATAAACATTGAATAATGAAGTGTGTTAAATTCTGGATATGGTTTATTCAACTCACCCATATATCTCATTAAAAAATGAGGACATCTAATATGAATTCTATATATCATAAGGTATAAAAAGAACAAGCCTTGATGCCTTAAAAAACTGAAATATTTCTTCCTTAAGAATATAGAGTAATGAATGAACATAAAAAAGTCTATATTCTTCACTTAGTTCATTTTCAACAAGTATTCAGTAGTTTCTGTTATCATTTAGTTCCTCCATCAAATTCCCAATTTTGAAATGGGGGTGATTCATGGGTTATTATCATTGGTAGTCCTCATATTATTCAATATGTGGGACTCTTACATAGTCTACCCAGAAGGTCAAATTAATCTCACATTCTTGACTATCGATAACTTTTTGAATCACATTCTCATATTCTGTAGATTTTAACACCATATTAAAATAAAATTCCTTTACAGGATGAAGACATAAGTTTTAATTTTAATCTAAAAACCAACTTGTATGGTTCTGACACAAAACATCTCTCCACTATAATGAACTAATTTTAAACCATTTTATTTCTTCTTCTCTTTCATTTACAACTTTGTGAGAATTTTTGTGAAGTTTTAACAACTTCATAAAATTTTTTAACCTAGCCTTTTCTTTCTTAGATGTTTCAGTAACATATTCTCCAAATAATCTCTTCATCTCAACTAAGTAGACTAAGAATCAAAATTAAGTATTTGAATAAAGGTTCAATAAAAGGGGTTAAAAAGAGGGTTTGGTTTATGTTAGAAAGGTGCATGAAAATTTTGATTTTGATTTGATATTTTAATCATTTAGATATTTACTTGTTCCATAACACACTAGAAATAGTAATAAGAATTTAATATAACTGTAAACTCAAATGATATATTTTAAAACAAAATAAATTAAGTGAATATAGTACTCTATATAAGTATAACTTATAAGTATATATATAAAAATATAAAAAAATACTAAAAAAAATATAAAAAAATTTCTAAAATAATTAAAAAAAAATAATCATACCTAATTCATGTTTTATAAAATTAATTATTTCCTAATTTATTGATTTGTAAAAATTTCAACAAGTTGATGCTCTAAGCCAATAAATTCAATATTTATACCTCCTTTTTGAAAATGATCTCTCAAAAGGTAATTTTATATATCAATATGTTTTGTTCTATAATATAATATAGGATTATTTAAAAAATTATCACACTTGTATTGTCATTATTTATAGGTACATTTCTGAATTCATATCCATAGTCCTGTAATGTGTGTTTAATCCAAAAAATCTATGTACAATAGAAACATACAATTATATACTAATATTTAGTACGAGATAATGAAATATAATTTGGTTTATTACTACACCATGAAACTAAATAATTTCCAGTAAATATAGAATGTTCCAAAGGTGTGATTTCTATCTAACTATCGACCACCAAAATTAGAATCCAAATACATAACTAATTAAAATTTATTCCCTTTAGGGTAAATCAATCCTAAGTTGGATGTATTCTTGTGGTATTTAGTGACTATTTTCAAAGAAATTAAATGAAGTTATTTTGGATTTTATTGAAAATGTGAACAAATGGACACAAAAAACATAATATCAATTCGGTTGTTAGTTAAGAATAATAAACTTCCAATAAAAACTCTATAAGTAGTTGATTAACTGGATTTTCAGTTTTATTAGGATATATCTTATAGTTTCATCTCATGGGAGTATCACTTCCTTTAGTGTTATCCAAGAAAAAATGTTTTCAAAGAAAGTTTTTGTATTTTCTTTGATTTAAAACAATTCCTTCCTTTTTTTAAACTTTGAAATCCAAAAATGTATTTTAGCTCACTCATTAAACTCATTTCAAATTCATTTTTCATGATTTTGGAAAATTCAATACACAAGGAGTTTTTAAATGATTCAAAAATAATATCATCAACAAATATTTGTAATACTAAAACATATTTTTATGTTATATTAATAAATAATATAAGATCATAAACACCTTTAGTAAAACCATTTTAATTAAGAAAATTTTTGATATTGTCATACCGAGTCCTATGATTATTATTTTAAACCATATAAAGTTTTTTTTAATTTAAAAACAATATTTGAAGAATGTGGGTTTTGAAATCCATAAGGTTTATAAAAAAATACATACTCAATAATATAACCATTTAGGAATCAACTGTTGAAATACATTTGATATAATTTTAAATTAAAATGGGATGCATAAGCAAGAAAAATTATGATATCTTTAAGTCTAGTTACTAGTGAAAAGGTATTCTCATAATCAATACCGTCTTCTTGACTCTAACCTTTTTCTACCAATATATCATTGTTTTTAATTATTATACCACATTAATTAAATTTGTTTCTAAAAACCCACTTGGTGTCAAGGGTTAGGGATTCCTTAGGTATTTACACTAATTCCCAGAATTTTTTTCTCTGAAACTGATTCAATTATTCTATCATTTCTGTTAATGAGAATTCAAAATCAATTGCTTCAGTGATGTTCTTAGGTTTAAGGTATGACAAGAAATCCTGATGTTCAAATTGTTCCTAATAAAATCACTAGTTTGTGTTCTTATACCTAGGTCTCCAACTATGGAATCTAAGGGATGGTATCTATGATTCCTAATAGTTATAGGGATATATCTATTTGATATTTCATTTTCTTATATAGGTTCTAGTTCAAATCGTTCCTCATAACTGGGTGATTTCTCTATAGTGGGTTTCAAATAATTATAAATATGATTCTCATTGATATCTAAATTAAAAAGTTCATCCTCAAGGTTATTTAAATAGGTATTAGGTTCTTATGGATTCATTTCATTGAATTTTACATATACATATCCTTCCACAATATTGGTTTTTTATTAAATAAACTTCATTATTTACTAGTTGTTGAATAACCATGGAAAATTCTTTCATCACTTTTGGAAGCAGATTTATCTAAATTATCCATTGTATTGAGTATAAAGACATCGAATAAAAAAACTCTAATGATATTAACTTTTTATTTTCTAACATTCTATAAATCATATGGTGTTTTATTTAAAATTTTTCTAACTATAACTATACTGATAATATATCAAGTTGTATTTACACACTCTTCCTAAAAATAAATAGGTAAATCATACTCATTGAGAATGGTCTGAGAAATATCTTGAAGAGATTTGTTTCTTCTTTATAAAATACCATTTCTCTATGGAGTCCTGGTAGTAGAAATTTTTTTATTTTAGTCATATTGTGATCATAGAGATTCAAAGACTAGATTTTCAAACTAATGACCATGATCACTCCTTAAGTATTTAATAGAAAGTCCCCTAAGGTTTTCTAAATATTTTTTATACTTGTAAAAATAATAATTGGATTCACTTTTGTGAGATAAAAATAATAATCACATGTATCTAGAAAATTCATGTATTGTATATAATAATAGTTTTTCTTATTTAGGATATAAACTCTAGAGGGTCCAAAAAAATCTGTGAGAACTAATTCTAGGGGTTGATAAGTTGAAACTTATTTCTTTGGTTTGAAATATATCTATAGTGTTTACCTTTTTGGAATGGCTTACATACTATATGAGTGAAGGTTTCAGTGTCTTAGTCTCCAATTCCAAATCCAACACTTTTTATTAAAGGCACTTAAACAAGACATATTTTTAGAAAATAATGAAGTCAAATAAATTTCATAAACATTATCAACACAAAGAGTAGAAAAAACTAAAGCATTCTTAGAACAAAAATATTTACAAACATTATTTTAAACTTTAACATGATAACCATCATCAAAAAACTAAGAGATGATAATAATATTATAATTCAATTAATCTACAAATAAAACTTTAAAAAACAAAACAATACTAGAGTTATCAATTTGATTGAGTCCAATCATTTTTCCTTTAGCATTGTCATCAAAAGTGACATGTCCACCATCTACTTTGATATGGTTTTTGAATCTTGAGTAGTCCCCAATCATGTGTCTAGAAAATTCATGATTAGGATACAATATTTTTTTATTAGTAATATTTAAGCATGTTTCCTATATTAAAGTTAAACCAAAAAATATTTTCACACCCATATTTTCTTAGGTCAGAAAATATTAGTGATAAAATATTTAGGAATAAAAAATCATTTAACCAGTTTCCCATAAATATAATTTATACATATCTAAATGAAAAAAAAATTCCATAATAATAAGAATTATTTATTGAAATGTCATAATTATAACTATGAAAAAATTTATTCTTATAAATATTCCTCTTTCCAAGAAAGTAACCAATCCAAGTGGGTCATTTTGGAGTGGTTTGTTTTCCAAGAATCCTTATAAGGGTTTCCCTAAAATTTTTCAATCTTTCCATTTATTTTTTATTTTTTTCATTTAACATTTTATGTTCATTAATTTCTTTTAATAATTGTATTTTTCCCTTTTCTAGGGCACAATCGGATTTAAAATTAATTTTTAGAGCATATTTTTTCTTTTTAATTTTTAATTTATCTTTTAAATCATTTAATGTTTCTTACAACATATCACAATACTCAAATAACTCATCATTGATCATTTTTTCCTCACTATTTTCATTCTCAAAAATATATAAGGATATTTGGAAATAGAATTTATTACCTCAGATGTGTTTTTCATGAAACACATGTTGGATTTGTCATTTTTATCTTATTGGCTTGAGTTTGAGTCCATTGAATTTTCCTCAAAGGCAATCCTTGTGGATTTAATAGAATTTTTGGGTTTTTTAACTTTATCCTCACACATTTTATTATATTTTATTTTAAGAGAATATTCTTTTATGTGTTCTTTATTTTTACACTCATAGTAGGACACTTCATTAGTGAAATATTCCTTATTTTAATCTTTCCTATAATTTTCTTTTCTATTATACTTACCATTGTAATATGATTTATTTAATAATTTCTTCATCCTGTAGAATTTATTGAATCATTTGGATAGGTGAGTTATTTTCTTATCATTTTCCATAGGTTATTGATCATTTCTCAACATTTAATCTTTGATGTTTTCTTTTAGCTTTGAGTCAAAAGACTTGAATGATATAGACTTTCTCATGATTTCATGTCCTTCGTATTTGTTTACTTGAATTTTCCTTATATTTAAATAAGCACTTTCATTGGTAACTTACTTATATCATAGTAATCTCTGATATAAATATAGTTTCCTCTATACTTATCAGGTAGACATTTTAAAAGTATCAACACTTGATCTTTGTCTACAATTTACTTCCCAAGTGCATGATTTTTCTTTACAATATCATTAAACTAGAGATACATATCATAAATGGATTCATCATTTTTCATATTGAATGTATTGTATTTAATTATATAAGTATTAATGTGTATCACTTTAACATTTGAAGTTCCCTCATGAGATATAGCCAGTGTGTCCAAAATTTCAAAAGCATTAACACAATAAGATATTCTATTAAATTCATATTATTTTAATGAATAGTAAAATGAATTCATTTCTTTATAATTATAGTAATAGTTGGCATTAGTGGATTCACTCCATTCATCTCTATCATCTTTGGGGTTTTCATGTTTTTCCTCAATGATGGTCCAAATATCAAAACTCGTGTTTTCTAAATGAATTTTCGTCTTGATCTTATGTTGAGCATAATTACAACCATAAAAATTAGGGGTAAAATTAGTATTCATTCCTTCTTTTATGTTATTATAAAGACTAAAATATATAATTTATAGAAATTTTGATATCCTTTGATAAAACTAGTTCACATTGAAAAAATTAATATTCTTTTAATACCAAATATTGATCAGAGTGGAACACTCAAGAGGGGGGTAAATTGAGATCCTAATTAAAATTTATATTAAGAAATTATATAAAACTAAATCCCCTAATATGTAAAATATTCTTCATTAAATAAAGAGTAAATTTATATAATTTGATCTTTTCAAAAAGCTTCTTTCGAGATAGATCATAACTCAGTTAAAACAAGTTTGAAATATTTCAAACTATTGAAAAAGTTTTACTAAAATTAAACATAGTATATAAAACAAAAATTGTAGTTGACTATCAATGTAATTTTTTGTTCAATATTTTATAAAAAATCTAAAAAAAATTAAATAGTGTAAAACAAAACATATAATAACATGGAGGGATGAAAATGTGTTCAATGTCAAGCTGAGACCTAATCACCCCTACTTGGTAATCACCTGCTTCAAATTATTTTATTATAAATTAAATTGATCCATAAATTGGTTCTATTTTTATATAACTTCACATAAGGCTTTATAGGATTCTTATAGGCTCTTACACAATTTTACATTGGAGAAATAAGTGATATCAAATGCACAAATGAAATGAAATACAAAAATCTTCTACTATATCTCTATTTGGGTAAATAAATGAAAAAATTATATATATTTTCTTGTATTATTAAATTCATCATAGGATTAGGTTCTTATAAATGAATATCATACAGTATACACACATCTCAAAAGTAAATAAAACAGAGTGAGAGAAGGAAAAATTTTGGTGCAGTAGAGTTTGTTTTATTATTCTACAATTATTAATTCTATTCTAATAGTCTTATTTTTATTTGTAATGGGTTACAAAATATGTTCATATGTTCTCTTGTTATTTCTTCAATGTTCTGGTGAAAATAGGGTGGAAGAGATGTTCAAAATATAGTATGTGTTCTTTGTTTTCATTCATGAAAAACATTGATGTCTCTAAGTATTTTGTGTGTATTTTTTTTATAAATCCCTCTTATTTATCTATATTTTATCATATTTTAAAAAATAAGGTTCTCTCTTGAAATAGCCATTGAGAAATCATTATTAAGATCCTCATAATTTTGAAGAATAACTAGGTTCAATAAATACAACTAACCTCCATTTAATTCTATAGAGAAAAGTGGTTGGATTAATATTTAATAATATAATAATATTATATTTACCTTTAGACACATAATATTTATAGTTTTTAGGTTAGTATCTATAGACTCTTCCATAAATTTTTAAATTTTTGATATGTTGTATGATCAGTAACTTGTTCGTATGGTCAATCATTTTTCTTTATAATTGATCATTTTGTAATTTTGGTTTATCACCTTGTATTTACGAATGATTTTATACCTTTTCAATTTTGAGACTACTAACCATGGTCACTTCATTTGATGTTACTGTCAATTATTCACTATTGAAAATCTATAACATATATATTTTCTTTCATTTGATTTTTTGGTTGTTCTATTGGGAATGTGATTGGCCTTTATCTTTTCTAAAAATCTTGTGGTGGTCGATTGGATTAGAACACACAACCGGTCTATTTTTTCTTGTGATCACTCAAGTTGTTCTTACAATCACTTTGTTCCCTTCTTATAAACTCTCCATGGTTGATCAGGTGGTTGTGTAGTCGATTTCGAATTTTTTATACTCAATTTCATGTATTATGTGGTTGATTCAAGACTTAATGAAATTTTAATTCTTTTCTATAAATTGAATTTACATTCATAAAACCTAAAATGAATTATAAATAATGTAAAAATGATGTGTAACTATTAAAATATGAAATTTTTGGACTAATATAACAATACCGGTTTCAATAAACTATCAATTATAAAATATATAAACATGCATAATATTGTTAAGGACTTTTCACCCATTATTATATGAAATGTTGTTTATAAAATCTTTTTAAAGGTTTTAAAAAACAGGTTGAAATTTTTTTTGGCAATATATTATTTTTAAAATGAAGAGTGATTTTGTCTCATAAAAACTTATTAAAAATATTTAATTATTTTTTATGAGGTTTTCAATTCAATGATTAATCTTTACAGTTAAAAATGGAACATTAGATTTAAAAGCATAATAAAATGAAGGCATATAATCATGTGGAGTGGTGTTTCCTTAATTTTATGTTATGGAAAATAAGATGTATGAGATTATAGATTACTTATATTTTATTTTTTTCTCTAATATTTCTTATAGGATCAAGATAAATTCTGATATTATGGATATTATAACCCATATGAAATGGTTGTATCAAAGAGATTGGTTTTCTTATTTTTGTGGTGTTGTCACTGAAGGGCATCAGAGTGGGTGGTAGTTTTTGTAACATTTGATGGAGATGTAAGTGTACTATCAAGGAGCGAGATAGAATGAGTGGAAATGATGGTTGAGGAGGGTGGTGACAATGTCGTGTTTTGAGATCAACATAGAGGTGGAATCCACATTGGTGAATGATGGAGTGTTGCATCCACCGGGCTACTGGGTTAGTGGTTAGATGTTTGATAATGGCTAGGGTTTAATCCATGTGATGGATAACTATTTAGGGTTTTTCAAAATCCTTGTGCCTTTGAGTCTTTTTTATGGTCTTATACTATCGGGCCTCTAGGATAGCTTCAATGAGAAAAAGGTGATGTGAAATTAACTAGGTGAATAACTCAATGCATTTGGAAGGTAGTGTAGAGGCATTGTCAGGTGGGCAGCCCTGATTAGAGGGATAAGTGTACTGATGCTTATCATCCAGACTTCTGTATACTTATACCACAAAGGTGATATGGAGGGGTTTTTTCCATGTGACTATTTAATCTTAGGACTGATCTAAGGATGTGGATTATAGGCATGTGATGCAAGTGTGGGCCACACAGATATCATCGAGTGGGCAGTTAGAAAGATAGATGGGTGTGCTTACAACTTTCATCCATCCCTCCTTGCACTCTGTAGATAAGGGGGTTCCCTGTCATGATTTTTGAGCTAGTGTAATTAATCGCTCATGGAAAGGGGGTGATGTATTTTTCAGACTATAAACATAGTGAAATAGTAACATTTAGGGGGTGGCATGATTTCCGGCTAATGATATGACATATTAAAGTATACTAACTTTAGGACTTTGATCCATGTTTGGACTTCAGTTCGATGGGCCTTTCATCCTTATTTCATTGACCCTATGGTTCACTTGGTCCTTTGGATCTTGTTTTGGTTACCTATTAACCTAGTTTTAAAAGAGGACTTATTTTATTAATAAAAATAGGTCTTGGTCCCAACCTGTTAAGAAATGGTTGAGTTTTTTCTTATAAAACATGTTATAATTAAACATAAAATAGAAAAATATTTGAATTATTCATAAAAAATGGAATTATACCTTGGATAATAAAACAAGTCATGTGGACATTAAGGGTATTTGTTGGGATTAGGGTCATAAACAACAAACATGGAACATTTCTTGATTAATGTTCCTCTATTAATATTGAGAAAATCACTCCATTAATTTTTTCATCTTCAATAGATGAGTTAAACCACATAAATTTTGATTTTACAATTGTTTTCATAGTGTGATTTCAATGGTATCAACACAAGTTGAATATGATAGATGAATAAGGATCCCACAAGCTTATTTCTTATCTTGCAGACACATAGTGGTGGAAAAGGCTCATAAGTGGGTCATCTCGCAAGTGTGCGATAATACATCACCAAAAAGGAACACCCAACATCACCCATTACTCAAACTCTTATGAGTATCATGAGTACCTGGTATTGTTAGTGATACAGTTGTGCCATCAATTTTTTGATATGGAAAAACCAAATAATCTGGAAAATTTCTAAGAACTAGATGAATGTGCCTCATGCCTAGGGTCACTCCCAGTTAATGGATCATGGTATTACATATCTTAGCCTTCCTTTCATTCCTCCATTATCTTCATCATCAAGGGTTTCCTTCACCGTATTTCAAAATAATTCTTCATTGCCAACCTATATTTCCAAAAAAGTGCTTCTATTTAAGCCTAATGATCATCCATTTAACATGAGATTCCTGATCATTTTTATGGAAGGGAATTAAAAGGGTATTTCACTACCAAAGATCAATCATTTTATTTCCATGATTCCATAATTGAACCAATCTTGGTAAAGAAAGTCAATGATCCATCCATGAAGAAGTTGAGAAGCAATTATTCATGCTCAATAACCGATTATTGGCTCACCCTAGATGATCCTTATATCTAATAGAATCTCATGATTAAACAGATTATTTAACCTCTCAACATAGTCTTATATTTCAATGTAGCCTCACAATATCTCTCACACTCTCAAGGTCTAATGCATCCTCAAATCTATTAAATGGTATGTCAATTCCCAGTATAGCCTCTGGGTCAGACAACACACTCCTTAATTATAGCATAATTTTAACTTTTTTCAATGGCCCCCTGTGATCAAATTTTGTTTCTACACTGGTTGCACCCAAATTTACCCTACTGGTAAAAGCGGTCTTTGAAGTACAAGTAGGGATCGAATCCACAGGGACCGAAGAAGTAACCTTGAGACGCTATGATTTATTGATGGATTGGCTATTAAGTGGCCAACTTTGAGGTAGATTTTAATTGGAGAACTAAAGATATAATTTAAATAATATATAATAAAAAATGATGTGAAATAAACAATTATTGATGGTAGGTTGATCTTAGGGTTTTTCTTGGGGTGGATTGGATGAATTTCTTTTCTTAGAAAATTTCATGTCATTAATTCAAGACATATCCAAACAATGAGATAATTCTTCCAAATCATTCACCAATTTAATCCCTACACAATTCCAAGGCCAATAACTAATTCACTTTTAGGATCACTTTAATGAGCACTCAAAGGAAATAGATCGTACTAGCACTCAAAATGTGTCATCGTTAAAGTTGGAAAAGATGAGAAAGAATGTAACTCATCAAATGGAAATCCTAAAATAACGAATAGATTTAAATATTAAGTACATGAAATAACATTAAATCCATGACCTTGCTACTCCATTGGATCAACCCTTAATATTTTAGCCCTCCATTGATGCTATTCTACCAATGGAAGCGAGATGTAGACTTATGGAGGTGGAATTGAAGAAGAAGAAAATTATTAAAAGAACGAACACTCCATCATTGTGTGATTGAAATCACAAGTGTTGGTGTGAATAATATCAAACCATGATTCAACGGTATCAACGTGTGAAGAAAAGGAAAATAAAAAGTGAAGAAGAAGAAGAAATTTTATTAAAATAATAAACGTGAAAGAAAAACTTACATGGGAAAACTTGACGATGTGATTACAAATTGAAAGCAAGAAATTTCAATTGAAAGAAATACAATGGATGAAAGAAAAACATGGATTCAAAGAAAAGTGTTAGATGATTATTCCCTTCACCACCAGCTCCTTATATAGGCATATTAGGAGCCTTATGTCCACCCCCCAACAATAAATTCACCCCCCAACAATTAATAGAGTCAAATGGAGGGTGAATAATCAAAAGAAAAATTGATGTTTTGAATTTGACCCGGAAAACTTTCCAGATTCGTCCACCATATTGACGTGTGAATTATAAATTGAAGAAGGCCGAATACGGAGGGGTTGTAGAAGAGAAATATTTTCTTCCATTTGTCTTATAGAAGTTCTCAAAATTTCAGGAAATTTGGATCATCCGTTTGGAAGTTATGGTCGAAATGGTGGGACGGATTTCTGTGCATTAATGTCGAGTCCACCATTTAAATCTCAACTTTAGATCCCTTTATCATCATGAAAACATCAGAATTAGCTCTGTCCAAAGTTGAATAAAATGATCCTAATATTTTTATCTTTCTACTGTATAAATTTGAGCTTCATTGGGCTTGGTTTCTGGGCCCCACATTTGTTTGATGGGCCTTAGGACCACTATGCTTTTTCCAGCAAGTTTCTGCCTTCAGGCGCAAAATTATCCATCTTCCTTTGGGATTCATCCAGCGGACCTAAAAGATAAAATGTTCCAAACAAAGTGATAAATAATATCCAAAAATTTAAAATTCATAAAATGAATATAATATTGTCAAAAAACAAATGAATGATTGGGACCAAATTTTCATTTTAAACATGAATTGTATTTTTGATGAGAAATGAAGTTCTATTTATGTAATGCACTAAAAAAAATTTTATGGACTTTGGAAAAATGAATATAAAGATATTAACAATTAATATTATCCACTTTCAGTGACTAATCACACCCCCCAACTTGAGTTTTGCTAGTCCCGAGTAAAATAAATTACAAATATGAAATTCAAATCCACTTTCCAAAAACATTTTAATACACATTGCTCGCCCAAATATATAATATCAAAAAAAGTTATGAAAACCCAACAAAATCATTAAAAACAAGCTAGTTCCATAAGCATATCCCAAGCCCAAGCCCATTCCTTTGTTCAAATTCATCGCCACATTTCATCCAATTTCAATTAAGCATGATAAAGTGTTGTGTATCACAAAAGATATGGGGCCCATTTTATTGTTCAAGGGGAAAAAAATGGAAGCGCTAGGTGGGAATCACATTAAACCTTAAAATGAGTATCCAATTTTTTTTTTTGATTTTTTTTTTCTTTTACCACAATAGATATGAAAAGACTAACTCTGGGAAAGACAACTATGGAGTCACGATCCCCAAGTGCCGGACGCGACACATATTATCAATTTCATGCTCTACAATAGAGATATAAAGCCTAACTCTGGGCAAGACAACTATGGAGTCACGATCTACAAGTGCCGGACGCCACGCATTTGGACAAAACATTGCTCTATGTGGTCAATTTTTTGTTTTTGTTTTTGTTTTTTTTTGATACTCAAATTAAACTAAAAGTGACCCCAGAACTCTATGCTATAATCAAAGGGACCCGAGAACTCAAATTTACACCCACAATCCAGTAGACGTGCATTGTGGAATTTTTATTAAGAGGATGAAAATGTAAACATTGAAAAATCACATCGGACAACCGCACTTTCTAAAAACTATGCTCATGAACTTAAACTTGCATTAAAATCAGAATCAAGGCATGCAAAATTTATTTGATATCCAATTTTAGATTTTGCAATGTGTGTTATCATGTTCAAGGTTAATGGAATTTGTTTTCATGCATGTTTTTATTCAAAAAAAATCATTTTTATCCCCCCCCCCAACTTAGAATAACACTGTCCCCAGTGATTAAAGAAAAAAAAAGTTAGAAGGGGGTAGGAGAGGAGTTCAATGAAGAAATTTAAAATGAAAATCATGGAATGAAGTCACCTGGTGGTTGATGATGATAGGGCATGCCATAGTCTCCCTTCAATCCTGGATTTGAGTCTCAGCAGCTTGGATAGTGGTGAATGGATTTTCCTTATGGATTTCAACATGTCATTTTATTTTTTTTAACCTATAAAAAAAATAAAACAAAACAAAATAAACTGATGATACATTGTCTTCTTTATATTTTCTGGGTAAGGTATTACTCAGAGATCACACCACGTGACACGGATGAATATGGCGCTCCCCTTTCATACCCATCCTTACTCATAAAAGAAGAATAGGTCAACAGCTTATGGTAATTTATTATATGAAAAATAAAATGATTCAAAATGATTGGAAACAAGAAAACCATGGGTTGCCTCCCATGCAGCGCTTTTGTTTAACGTCGTTAGCTCAACTTGTACTCCCCAACTTATCCAATTCCAACTTTCAAAATTTTAATTAACCCATCTTTCTCCAATTCAAAAAGATTGAGATTGATTGTTTTTTTTTAAATTTGTTTCGTATGAAATCCTATTTTTTACAATGATTAGTAAAATCCAAGGAATATCTAAAATGGTTGATCGTGTTTTATCTGGATTATTTCCTATGATTTCAAGGTTCATTCCTACATGGTGAGATTCTTGATGAAAATTGATGATAATTGAATGGTATTGGTTATCATAAATAGAGGGATTATTGAGTAGGGAAGGAAGTATTAAAACATCGAGTTCAGTTTGATTGAATTTTCCTAAATAAGAATGATAATTTGAATCAAAAATTGTTTCTTCTTTAAAAAAATTTGAAAGAATTGGTTCCTTTTGAAAAGATGATTCATCCACAAAATTTTCCATTTGAATTTCATGAGTGGTTATAGACACAATATTCGTTATATGTACCAATGGTTCAATGATCGGTGATTCTAAAAAATTGTTATTGGAGCAATATTCCGAACACTCAATCCATGAAGACAAATTTTCCCCATGTGAATCCAAAAAATTAATTTCATCCTGATTTAAATACCATTCAACATTTCCTTGATCTTGTTCAGTTATCCCATATCCAAAGGTTAGTTCTTTTTTCAATTCATGGGAGGTTTTTGGGATAAAATAGTCATCTATCAATGATGAGGAAAGAACATCTTGAGTGGGAACGGGTTCCTCAAAAGTCTTAAAGCTTTGTAGTTCTAATCTGAAAGATGAAACTTCTGAATTCATTTTATCCATTTGTTCACACAATTGTTCAAGAATTTTTTCAGGATTAGGGTTGATATATGTTTGTACATCATGGACTTCCCCATTATTTATCTTTTCAATAATTCTTGACAGGTATGGAAATTTATCTTGTAAACATTCAGCATCCCATTGATTGTACATCTCATCTGGTGTGGTGTATTTAATTAAGGATTGGTCAATGAAATTCCCTTTGTGAGGTGTTTCCCAATATTTATTTCCGACTTGATTACAGCATTGATTTATGAAGGGGCATTTTGGAGGATAATCCATTGGAATTGATTGAAAATTAGTTTTGGGGTTTTTTTGGACACACAGAAATAAAAAGGGGAAAAGAGAAGAGAAATTAGGGTGAGAATAGAGAATTTGGGGTGAGAAAAGAAGATTTGGGTCTAAGGTACTTACTTGGGTCCCCGGAAACGGCGCCAAAATTTGGTTGCGCCCAAATTTACCCTACTGGTAAAAGCGGTCGTTGAAGTACAAGTAGGGATCAAATCCACAGGGACCAAAGAAGTAACCTTGAGACGCTATGATTTATTAATGGATTGGCTATGAAGTGTCCAACTTTGAGGTAGATTTTAATTGGAGAACTAAAGATATAATTTAAATAATATATAATAAAAAATAATGTGAACTAAACAATTATTGATGGTGGGTTGATCTTAGGGTTTTTCTTGGGGTGGATTGGATGAATTTCTTTTCTTGGAAAATTTCATGTCATTAATTCAAGACATATCCAAACAATGAGATAATTCTTCCAAATCATTCACCAATTTAATCCCTACACAATTCCAAAGCCAATCACTAATTCACTTTTAGGATCACTTTAATGAGCACTCAAAGGAAATAGATCGTAATAGCACTCAAAATGTGTCATCATTAAAGTTGGCAAAGATGAGAAAGAATGTAACTCATCAAATGGAAATCCTAAAATAACGAATAGATTTAAATATTAAGTACATGAAATAACATTAAATCCATGACCTTGCTACTCCCTTGGATCAACCCTTAAGAGGTTAGCTCTCCATTTATGCTATTCTACCAATGGAAGCGAGATGTAGACTTATGGGGGCGGAATTGAAGAAGAAGAAAATTATTAAAAGAACGAACACTCCACCATTGTGTGATTGAAATCACAAGTGTTGGCGTGAATAATGTCAAACCATGATTCAATGGTATCAACGTGTGAATAAAAGGAAAATAAAAAGTGAAGAAGAAGAAGAAATTTTATTAAAATAATAAATGTGAAAGAAAAACTTACATGGGAAAACTTGACGATGCGATTACAAATTGAAAGCAAAAAATTACAATTGAAAGAAATACAATGGATGAAAGAAAAACATGGATTCAAAGAAAAATGTTAGATGATTATTCCCTTCACCACCAGCTCCTTATATAGGAATATTAGGAGCCTTATGTCCACCCCCCAACAATAAATTCACCCTCCAACAATTAATAGAGTCAAATGGAGGGTGAATAATCAAAAGAAAAATTGATGTTTTGAATTTGACTCGGAAAACTGTCCAGATTCGTCCACCATATTGACGTGTGAATTAGAAATTGAAGAAGGCCGAATACGGAGGGGTTTTAGAAGAGAAAGATTTTCGTCCATGTGTTTTCTAGAAGATCTCAAAATTTCAGGAAATTTGGATCATCCATTTGGATGTTATGGTCGAAATGGTGGGACGAATTTCTGTGCATTAATGTCGAGTCCACCATTTAAATCTCAACTTCAGATCCCTTTATCATCATGAAAACATCAGAATTAGCTTCTTCCACAGTTGAATAAAATGATCCTCATATTTGTATCTTTCTACTGTATAAATTTGAGCTTCATTGGGCTTAGTTTCTGGGCCCCACATTTGTTTGATGGGCCTTAGGCCCATTATGCTTTTTCCTGCAACTTTCTGCCTTCAGGCGCAAAATTCTCCATCTTCCTTTGGGATTCATCCAGTGGATCTAAAAGATAAAATGTTCCAAACAAAGTGTTCAATCATATACCAAAATTTCAAATTCAGAAAATGAATATAATATTGTCAACAAACAAATTAATGATTGGGCCCAAATTTTGATTTTAAATATGAATTGCATTTTTGATGAGAAATGAAGTTCTATTTATGTAATGCACTAAAAACAATGTTTATGGACTTTGGAAAAATTAATATAAAGATATTAAAAATTAATATTAGCCACTTTCAGTGACTAATCATACACCCTCCAACAAATCCTCGTATTTTTTTGTGCATATCGAGCCTAGTTACACCCAAAAAGTAGGAGGTATAAAATCCATACCATTGGTGACCCCTAAAATGTGATATAAGATATTTTTCTTATCCATGTTACACATGGGAAACATGAAATGGGTAAGAATATTTTAATATGATTATTTTTGATCAAGAAAAGTAAGAAATTGGGGATAAACACACATTAAATCTACTTGTGAAGTGTGATAAGGGGAGGTGCCTCACAACAGTTCACCTAAATGTGCAAGAGAATGGGGAAGCTCCTAGAATAGATTGTAAGATCAATGAGACCATTCCATAAGGAGTCATTCATGGATCAAGAGACATACTCAAAAGAATTAATTCATGCAAAGTAATCTAGGTAATTGATATTGTGTTATATTGCCCACTTTCTTTATCAATCATACCATTCAATTATCCATTTCTGCCTCAAATTCCTTTTCACCAAACCATCAACATCCACTATCACCCATAATTCCATCCTTCTCCCACTATAAATTCACTACATCCCATTTGGTTAAGAGATTTCCACCCTATTTTTAAATTCTATACTCCCCTGTACAAATCCATTCCATCTCACTCACTCATTCCCTATTATTCCTACATTCTTTTATATAAAAACAACCTCCACTAATTCCATCCATTTGTTTCAACCATTAGGATCCACTTTATCCATCACTGGTAGTAGAGGTGCATTTACATCTTAGGGAGCAGAGGAGGTTGAGTAAGTCAATGAGAGTGATATTTTTTCTTATGTTTTTCATTAATTTACTTATGTTTGGCTAGTCACATGTGTAGATGAGAGGGATGTGGTTAATTTTTGTATTGTATGAACTTTGAATCACAGATTTATGATTGTTCATACTTTTTTACTTAATATTTCAACGTTTTGGTCTCTAATTAATTAATTTGATGGGAAATACGATGAAATAAGAGTTGAAACATGAACCTAAAACTAAGTAATTATCATTATATCCTAAAGAATAAGAGTTTAAAAGGAGAAATGACAATATAATTATCGATAAAGATATTTTTTCATTACTTACTAAGGAAAAGGTGTTGGTACTAGGATGGACAGTGTAATCTAGTGGGTTGTGGATTTAAAAAATTTCCTTAGTGGAGAAATAAAACTTGTCATCTTCAGTGATGCGAGTCCTGATACAGTATGAGGATCTCCAATGGATTATTCAAGCACAGAAAATAAAATAGAATGATTACATCATTCCAGATTGAAAGTATTTATTCTATCACACATCATTGGAAGACTTTTCTTAAAGAATATAAGTATGAACCCCTCTAGATCATCCACACATGCTTTAATAATCAGTAAGAATATAATTTATTTAATTCTGGGTGATATTATAGTGCTCCGACGATATATTTGATTCCACAACGATCACCAAGATCCCATTACTTTGATAGGTGAAAAAATTCTTGAATTGTTAGCTTAGTTGGAGAATTTATCGATCTAGGAATCAGGAGGAGAGAGAATCTCTTAATTCCTAGCTAATGAATAGTCAATTCAATTATATTTACCATATATATATTATAAGGCCCCAGCCTTAAACCTTACTTAATCTTGAATTATTACAAGATTACACATTGAGGATCTTTTCGGGTTTAGAGTTTTAGAGACTTAGATCATAAAACTTGCATTACATTCCACATATAAACAAAGTGGTTAAATAAAGATAGTATTCTTCACTCCCATCAATGGAAACATATTTAAAATAAAACATGGATTCTTTCTTGACACTTCCTTGACACTATCATCATATCATGTACCTTTCCCTTGATCTGTGAAAATCATTTCAAAAAACTTGAGATGAGCATAAAAAGCTCATTATGGGTTATAAAAATATGGAAAGGAAACATAAGTTCATATATACATAAGAATGAAATCATACTTTACCCATAAAGCATAATCACCTTAACATACCTCATCAAATCATGAATAAATCATAGAAATCATAAGACATAAAGGTAACTTGAGGCATTCATAACATTCTTACGTAGGGAGTAACCCTCTTGGTTACGTTTGGAATACACATCACAGTATATTCCCTAAATCTCTTCGGAGAAACCTTAATGTTTCACTCCTTCGCATTACCCAATGCATTGGAGAGCTATATTGGGCTCACCTGCCCTTAGTTTATCACGGAACCACCCGTCTTCATAATAATGGCCAAGAACCACAACATAATCGTATCACATAAAACATGCATAAAGGAAACATAACATTTACACCTTTCAATCACAAGATATCAATACAACACATTGATATAAAAACATTATGAAAACCATTTTCAATACCAAAATAAAAGAAAAGTAAAACATGGTATTTATTTTTCTTTTTAAAAGAAGGTATGGCTTGTAGAGGAAGCCGAAACCCAAATAATGGTCACGGCGGCGGAGAAGTCGTTGTCACCGCATACGTACGACAAAAACATTCCCTTTTGTAGTTTTTTAAAATGCTTCGTATAAAAAAGATTCCTTTTGGATAAACGTAAAAGTAAAAGGGGTTTATACACCGTATAATACAAATTTGTGTATAAAATAAAATATGCCTCAATGAAAGGAGATTGAGACGAAGTCCCATACCTCGGGTCCGACATGACTCGGTCGTTCTTTAATCTCCTGAATAATAAACTTGAGTTAATTTCTAATTGTTTAAGAACCTTTTTCAAGTTCATTATTCCTTTTATATCACTTATTGCCATGTCATGACCACTATGTAATTATTTAAGTTAATAACGGTCGTTTTAACGATCATTGGTACTTGAGTCAAAAATAATCCCTTTATAATTACAAGTTGTTCATGTATCTATTATATCCAGAATGGTATTCATGATTTAGATATTATATATTTCATATATATCCAGTACATGCATGCATTTATAATATTACATAATCATTTAGAGGTAAGAAATGAAATGCACCGTTCATGGGGACGGTAAGCCGTACGTACGCATGAACGCTACTTTCATTTCTATTTCGTATTTTATAGAATGGAATCATAATGATATAAACGTATATTATAATTCCAGTATAATATCATAAATAATATCATATTTCCATCCTTTATACGTCCCACATATGGTATTTAACGAATCAAATCACTTTGAGGGGGCGGTAGTCCTTACTTCCTTAAATGAAGATATCGCGTTTACCCATAATGGAAACCATAAAGGTATGCCCAAAATGAAAAATACAGAAGCATAAGGAAAACATAAACATATTATATATCATATATAAATATAGTGACATCTTAATGGCCACCTTTGAAGGTGTTATATGAATTTTTAACAATCATCGTTTCGGGAGGCAGAAATTCGCCATCCACGGAAACAGTATGTTCTTTAGCCATTAGATGTAGGTGTGTGTAAGTGTAGCTTGAATCCTTCTTATAACAACATCATATTATATTTAAGATACTTTAGTTGTTACAAAAGAAATAAATAAAAAGATTTTAGGGGGTTGGAGAAGCAAAATAAAACAAAAGGACTCAAGTGAAGACATTACCTTAAAATCGGGTAACTCCCCTTGGTTTGAGCTCAAAGGCTTCCTTGGGAAGACTTCTTCCCAAAGTAAGGCTTCAAGGAGTAAGAGAGGGAAGTGTAGAGACAAAATGGGCAGAGGTTGTCCAAGCCAAAGGCTTTGGAAGTGTGGGTATGGAGGTAGAGGTGGGGGCCTTTTATAAGAGGAGAGGAGGGGCACTCTTGGAAAGTAAAGAAAATATTACTTTATTTGAAAATGATTTTCAGATTCAAAAGGTCCCAAATTGATATAATTAGAGGATAAGGTGATAAGAGTTCTAAATACACCCATCCAATATGTTTTGGACATGTGTAGGTCATAGATTTTACATTATCTTTTCATTTTATTTAAATCCTTTATTAATGAGGTAATCGCTACATCATTATGATGTCATAAATACATTTATTTATTTAATGTCAAAAAATTATAAAAAAAATACTATGATGTAGGAAGTCTTTTTAGATTTCTAATGACTATTTATAATCAAACTTATGACTTGTATAACCCCATGTAAAAAATTTTTTAGTAAAACATCTCATGTTTGTGTCATTTTTACTTTAACATTAAATAAAAAGTTATTTATGTCATTTCCCAACCAAAGTGGCTATATGTGGTCCCCAAGTTGACCCATGGATTTTCTTGGTCGGCCATTACACATACAATAAGGTTAGTACATGTGTCTAGGTCATTTCATATTATTAAAGCATTATTTTTACCTTAAACTACACTAATTACCTCTAATCACGATTAAAAACTTAATAAGTTACTATTCACCAAAAAATTATTTTAATCTCATTGAACCACATTTTACTTCTTAATGACAACCATGTATGTCAGATTTTTTGAAATTCAAAACACAAAGGTGGCCAAATTTCATTTAAATGGAAAATTAGTTTTTATAAGTACCACTTAGTGGTTTCACTATTCATCAAAAATTGAAGTTTTTCAGAAAGATACCAAAACTTCACCCTAAGCTATATTTGATATTATGAGTTCAAAAATGATGTCTATTTTACAAAATTAAAATCATATAATTTACAATAATTAATTTAATAATTAATTCCCGCTCTCATGACAAATAGCGTGTTTTTATGAAACAATAAGTATCAAAAGATTGACACCAGTTTAAGTCCAATTTCAAAGTGAAATTGATTCCAATGACCACCATTGGATTAAATGGTAAAAATATATTCTAATTTCACTTCAAAACCAATTCAATAGATAATCTAATCATATAAATAAATTATATTAAAAAGTAGTTTTGATGTAAAATGCAGTATTTTTCACTATTCATTAAAAAATGAACATTGTCATAAAAATACCAAAAATTCACACAAAGTAAATTTTGATGTCCCAATCATAAAGAATAAGTTTATTTTGACAAACATAGCTTATAAAATTTTCAAAAGATAGATTTAAAAATGGTTTGCCATCAAAAGGCAGTAAAACAATCTTTTAAAAATATTAGTGTATTCCATGCTTAAGATTAGATTTATTTTCATTTTAAGCCTCTAAAACACTATCTAGTTCATTAATAGACTTAGATAAAAATATCTATTATTTATTACTTACTTGGGATGTTACATCCTTCCCCCCTTTAGAAAATTGTGTCCCCGCAATTTATTTACTTATCGAATAAATGGGGGTACTTATCCCTCATTGCATTTTCAGATTCCCATGTTGCCTCTTCAATCATGTGGTTTTTCCACAAAACGTTTACCTGGTGAATCACCTTATTCCGTAACACTTGCTCCATGTGGTAAAGAATCTGGACCGGTTGTTCCTCATAAGATAGGTTCTCTTCCAGCTGAACTACCTTTGGACTCAAAACATGAGATGGATCTGGCATGTACTTCCTTAACATTGAAACATGAAAAACATTTTGTACCTGAGATAAACTCGGAGGTAAAGCCACTCGGTAAGCAACTGATCCAACTCTCTCCAGAATTTCATATGGTCCAATGAACCTTGGACTCAGCTTTCCTTTCTTACCAAATCGTATCACACTTTTCCAAGGTGATACTTTGAGAAAAACATGATCACCTACCTCAAAAGAGATATCCTTCCTCCTGTTGTTCGCATAACACTTCTGCCTACTCTGAGTTGTTCTCATGTGCTTCTGAATTAGCTGAACTTTTTCTGCCATCTCTTCTACCAATTCTGGTCCCATCAACTTCCTTTCACCCACTTCATCCCAGAAAGCTGGAGTTCGACACCGCTTCCCATATAACGCCTCAAATGGTGCTATCTGTATACTGGAATGAAAACTGTTATTATATGAAAAATCAACCAAAGAAAGATGTTGGTCCCAACTTCCCTGATAATCCATCGAACAAGCTCGTAGCATATCCTCCAAGGTCTGAATTGTTCGTTCTGACTTCCCATCTGATTGAGGATGAAAAGATGTACTAAAATTTAATTCAGTACCCAACGACTTCTGAAGGCCCTTCCAAAAGTTAGAAGTGAACCTGGGATCACGGTTAGATACAATGGAGAGAGGAACTCCATGTAACTTGACTATCTCTTTAAGATACAAACGGGAAAGTTGATCAAGAGAGAAAGTATCTCGTATAGCAAGGAAATGAGAATATTTGGTCAAGCGATCAACAATAACCCAGATTGCATTATTACCTCGAGATGTCTTCGGTAATCCCACAACAAAGTCCATGGATATATTCTCCCATTTCCACTCTGGCACTGGTAAAGGCTGAAGCATCCCTTTTGGTAATTGCTGCTCTGCTTTAACCTGCTTACAAGTCAAACACTTCACAGTAAAATCAGCAATATGTCTTTTCATTCCATCCCACTAGTAATACTCCTGCAGATCTCTGTACATCTTAGTACTACCAGGATGAACTGAAAATGGAGAACTATGAGCTTCACATAACAACTCTCTCTTCAACTGTGAATCACAAGGCACACACAATCTCTTCCCAAATCTCAAAACGCAATCATTATCAATGTTGAATTCAGGCAACTTACCTTTCTGAACCAGCTCTACCTTTTTCTACAACTCACTATCTTGCTTCTATGCTTTCTTGATTCTATCTGATAGAGATGATCTCACTGATACCTAAAACAAAACAGAAGAACTTCCTACACCAACAACTTCTATGCCAAAGTTCATCAAATCCTTAACCAAAGGATCACGTTCCAAACGCAACATTGCTAATGAAGCATTACTTTTTCGACTCAAATCATCAGCCACTTTATTTGATTTTCCCGGATGGTAATGAATTGTACAATCATAATCCTTGATTAATTCTATCCATCTCCTATGTCTCATGTTTAACTCTTTCTGAGTGAATATATACATTAAACTTTTGTGATCAGTATATATTTCACACTTTATTCCATAAAAATGATGCCTCCAAATTTTTAAAGCGAAAACAATAGCAGCTAATTCCAAATCATGTGTAGGGTAATTTACCTCATGAGTTTTCAACTATCGTGAAGCATAAGAAATTACCTGATCATTCTGCATTAGGACGCAACCAAGTCCTTTCAATGAAGCATCATTGTATATAACAAACTCACCATTCCTTGAAGGTAGTGCCAAAACTGGAGCATTCACCAATCTTCTTTTCAATTCCTAAAAACAATCATCACATTCTTTTGTCCAGATAAACTTAACACCCTTCCGAGTTAGCTTAGTCATTGGACTAGATAACCGTGAAAAATTTCTAACAAACCTTCAGTAATATCTTGCCAAACCAAGGAAACTACGAATCTCAATTACATTTGTGGGTCTTGGTCAGTCTTCCACAACTTTTTTTTTGGAGGATCAACAGTTATCCCATCTTTAGATACAATGTGACCAAGGAAAGAAATTTGTTCCAACCAAAACTCACACTTGCTGAATTTTCCATACAGTTTCTTTTCTTTTAAGGTTTGCAAGATAACCCTTAAATATCTTTCATGCTCCTCTTTACTTTTAGAAAACACCAAAATATCATCAATGAAAACCACCACAAACTTATCCAAGAACTCATGGAAAATTCTATTCATTAAGTCCATGAATACAGCAGGTGCATTGGTTAGCCCAAAAGGCATTACTACAAATTCATAATGGCCATATCTTTTACGGAACGCAGTCTTCAGAACATCTTCCTCCTTTACCTTCAGCTGATGGTACCCCGATCTCAAGTCAATCTTTGAAAAATACTGAGCTCCCTAGAGCTGATCAAACAAATCATCGATATGAGGCAAAGGATACTTGTTCTTAACAGTAATATTATTCAAGGCCCTATAATCAATGCAAAGTCTCATATAACCATCTTTCTTTTTAACAAATAAAATAGGATCACCCCATGGTGATGTGCTAGGTCTAATGAAACCTTTCTCTAATAAATCTTGCAATTTCTCCTTCAACTATAAAAGTTCAATTTGAGCCATTCGATAAGGGGGTTTTGAAATTGGCTTAGCATCAGGAATTAAGTCAACAGTAAACTCAACTTCCCGATCTGGTATTATTCCAGGAAACTCATCAGGAAAAACATCAGGATACTCATTTACCACTAGCACATCATTAATCTGAACAGTTCCTTTATTTTCAATGATGTTTTCAAGGTAACATTCACTTCCATATTTTACAAGATTCTTGGCCTCTTGATAAGTTATCAACAGTAAGGGTTCATTCTTGTACACAAACTGAAAGTCTTTCTGAAAAGAAACTTCTTTAGCTCTACAGTCAATCTTAGCATGATAAATAGAGAGCCAATCCATACCCAGGATAACATCAAACTCTACTAGAGGTAAAACAATAAGGTTTGCAAGTAGGTTCTTTCCACAGATAAGGATAGGAAGATTCTTATAAATTCATTTTGCCTCAACATTTCCCCCAGGTGTTTTTACCATAAGTTCAGGAGTCATTTCTTGAGAGGGTATTCCCATTTTACTAGAAAAGGTTTTAAAGATGAAAGAATGTGTAGACCCCGAATCAAACAACACACTGGCATAATCTGAAAAAACAAACAAAGTACATGATACAACTTCATTTGATGGCCCAACATCTGCTGAAGTAGTTGTAAAGGATTTCACCACCCCTTTCTGCTTGTAGTCTAACTGCTTCCCGTCACTCAAGCTCTTTGTTGGACACTCGTTTGCATAGTGACCCATCTCATTTCACTTATAACATTTTACTAACTATAAATCAAATTTGGTCTTACCTTCACCTTGATCTTTTTCAGTGCAATCACGAGCCTTATGTCCCATCTTACCACATCGGTATCACTTTCCAGAATTCAGAAGACATTCCCCGGCATGCCTTTTTCCACATTTATCACAAACTGGAAACTTAGATTTCTTACCATCAGACTTTTTTGAAGAATTCTTACCTTTCTCCTGCCACCTCGGTCTCTTCTTCTGCTGGCTGTTATAGAACACTTGATCATCGGCAAACTCCATTTCCACCTTCTCAGCACATAGAACAAGCTTTTCATAACTTTTAAACTCACGAGAAGATAATGCCCTTCGATATTTTGGATTTAATCCTGAGTAAAAACGATTGATTTTACTATCAAGGTCTCGGATAAAATTTGGAGTATACCTTAACAATCGAGTGAAACTTTCTTCATAGTTAGCCACTGAGTCTTCCTCTTGCCTCGATTCCAAGAATTGTTTTTCCATCCTAAGTCGAACAGCCTTAGGAAAATACTTCTCAAGAAACATACCTTTCAATTCATCCCAGTCAAGAGCATCAATCTCATCGGCGTCCCTGATATTTTTAACCATAGACCACCACTGATTTGCCTCACCCTCCAAACGGTAAACAGAAAGACTAACCTTTTGATTGTATGAACACCCCATGACATCGAAAATCTTCTCCAGTGCTTTAATCCACCCTTCAGCTAGCACAGGGTCAGATGATCCTCTTAATGATGGGGGTTGTTGCCTCATGAAATGTTCCACCACTAACATGTTCCTCTGCGGTTGATCTGGCTGATCTCGTGCATGGATACCACCACCATTTATAGCATGAATCAACTGTGTCATCACTGCAACAAACTATTCAGTTCCAATTCCGACCATCTCAGGATGCTGATTCGGAAGGTTATTTCCTTCTGCATTCCTTCCTAGCACTGCTTCCCTGTTTCCTCTATGGAAAACCATTCTAAACAAACATGTCTTAGATGAAGCAACATGGTAATCTTCAAATGCTATATCATTTCAATTTGACCATAAAAAAAATATTTTTCGATAATCATTTAATAGAATTATAACTCCTAAAGTTATCTAAAATGACCTTTGATACCAACTATAAGGCCCCAGCCTTAAACCATACTTAATCTTGAGTTATTACAAGATTACACATTGAGGATCATTTCGGGTTTAGAGTTTTAGAGAATTAGATCATAAAACTTTCATTACATTCCACATATAAACAAAGTGGTTACATAAAGATAGTATTCTTCACTCCCATCAATGGAAACATATTTAAAATAAAACATGGATTCTTTCTTGACACTTCCTTGACACTATCATCATATCATGTACCTTTCCCTTGACCTGTGAAAATCATTTCAAAAAACTTGGGATGAGCATAAAAAGCTCAGTATGGGTTATAAAAATATGGAAAGGAAACATAAGTTCATATATACATAAGAATGAAATCATACTTTACCCATAAAACATAAGCACTTTAACATACCTCATCAAATCATGAATAAATCATAGAAATCATAAGACATAAAGGTAACTTGAGGCATTCATAACATTCTTACGTAGGGAGTAACCCTCTTGGTTACGTTTGGAATACCCATCACAGTATATTCCCTAAATCTCTTCGTATAAACCTTAACGTTTCACTCCTTCGCCTTACCCAATGCATTAGAGAGCTATATCGGGCTCACCCGCCCTTAGTTTATCACAGAACCACCGGTCTTCATAATAATGCCCAAGAACCACAACATAATCGTTGTCGCCGCATACGTACGACAAAAACATTCCCTTTTGTCGTTTTGTAAAACGCTTAGTATCAAAAAGATTCCTTTTGGATAAACGTAAAAGTCAAAGGGGTTTATACACCGTATAAAACAAAGTTGTGTATAAAATAAAATATGCCTCAATGAAAGTAGATTGAGACGAAGTCCCATACCTCGGGTCTGACTTGACTCGGTCGTTCTTTAATCTCCTGAATAATAAACTTGAGTTAATTTATACTAGTTTAAGAACCTTTTTCAAGTTAATTATTCCTTTTATATCACTTATTTCCATGTCATGAACACTATGTAATTATTTAAGTTAATAACGGTCGTTTTAACGATCATTAGTACTTGAGTCAAAAATAAGCCCTTTATAATTACAAGTTGTTCATGTATACATTATATCCAGAATGGTATTCATGATGTAGATATTATATATGTCATATATATCCAGTACATTCATGCATTTATAATATTACATAATCATTTAGAGGTAAGAAATGAAATGCACCGTTCATGGAGACGGTAAGCCGTACGTACGCATGAACGCTACTTTCATTTCTATTTCGTATTTTATAGAATGGAATCATAATGATATAAATTTATATTATAATTCTAGTATAATATCATATATAATATCATAGTTCCATCCTTTATACGTCCCACATATGGTATTTAACGAATCAAATCACTTTGAGGGGGCGGTAGTCCGCACTTCCTTAAATGAAGATATCGCGTTTACCCATAATGGAAACCATAAAGGTATGCCCAAAATAAAAAATACAGAAGCATAAGTAAAACATAAACATATTATATATCATATATAAATATAGTTACATCTTAATGGACACCTTTGAACGTGTTATATGAATGTTGAACAATCATCGTTTCGGGAGGCAGAAATTCACCATCCACGGAAACAGTATGTTCTTTAACCATTTGATGTAGGTGTGTGTAAGTTTAGCTTGAATCCTTCTTATAAAAACATCCTAGTATATTGAAGATACTGTATTTGTTACAAAAGAAATAAATAAAAAGAGTTTAGGGGGTTGGAGAAGCAAAATAAAACAAAAGGACTCAAGTGAAGACATTACCTTAAAATCGGGTAACTCCCTTTGGTTTGAGCTCAAAGGCTTCCTTGGGAAGACTTCTGCCCAAAGTGAGGCTTCAAGGAGTAAGAGAGGGAATTGGAGAGACAAAATGGGCATAGATTGGCCAAGCCAAAGGCTTTGGGAGTGTGGGTAAGGAGGTAGAGGTGGGGGCCTTTTATAAGAGGAGAGGAGGGGCACTCTTGGAAAGTAAAGAAAATATTACTTTATTTGAAAAAGAGTTTCGGATTCAAAAAGTCCGAAATTGATATAATTCTAGGATAAGGTGATAAGGGTTTGAAATACACCCATAAAATAAGTTTTGGACATGTGTAGGTCATAGATTTTACAATATCTTTTCATTTTATTTAAATCCTTTATTAATGAGGTAATCGCTACATCATTATGATGTCATAAATACATTAATTTATTTAATTTCAAAAAATTATAAAAAAAATACTATGATGTAGGAAATCTTTTTAGCTTTACAATGCCTATTTATAATCAAAATTCTGACTTGTATAACCCCATGTAAAAAATTGTTTAATAAAACATCTCATGTTTGTGTCATTTTTACTTTAACATTAAATAAAAAGTTATTTATGTCATTTCCGAACCAAAGTGTCTCCATGGGGTCCCCAAGTTGACCCATGGCTTGTCTTGGTCGGCCATTACACATCCAATAAGGTTAGGACATGTGTCTAGGTCATTTCATATTATTAAATCATTATTTTTACCTTAAACTACACTAATTACCACTAATCGCGATTAAAAACTTAATAAGTTACTATTCACCAAAAAATTATTTTAATCTCATTGAACCACATTTTACTTCTTAATTACAACCATGTATGTCGGATTTTTTGAAATTCAAAACACAAAGGTGGCAAAATTTCATTTAAATGGAAAATCAGTTTTTATAAGTACCACTTAGTGGTTTCACTATTCATCAAAAATTGAAGTTTTTCAAAAAGATACCAAAACTTTACCCTAAGCTATATTTGATATTCTGAATTCAAAAATTATGTCTATTTTAAAAAATTCAAATCATATAAGTTACATTAATGAATTTAATAATTAATTCCTGCTATCATGACAAATAGTGTGTTTTTATGAAACAATAAGTATCAAAAGATTGACACCAGTTTAAGTCCAATTTCAAAGTGAAATTGATTCCAATGACCACCATTGGATTAAATGGTAAAAATATATTCTAATTTCACTTCAAAACCAATTCAAAAGATAATATAATCATATAAATAAATTATATTAAAAAGCAGTTTTGATGTAAAATGCAATATTTTTCACTATTCATTAAAAAATAAACATTGTCAGAAAAATACCAAAAATTCATACAAAGTAAATTTTGTTGTACCAATCATAAAGAATAAGTTTATTTTGAAAAACATAGCTTATAAAATTGTCAAAAGATAGATTTAAAAATGGTTTGCCATCAAAAGGCAGTAAAACAATCTTTTAAAAATATTAGTGTATTTCATGCTTAAGATTGGATTTATTTTCATTTTAAGCCTCTAAAACACTATCTAGTTCATTAATAGACATAGATAAAAATATCTATTATTCATTACTTACTTGGGATGTTACATATATAGTGGATTCTAAAATACCAAAAAGGGTTCCTCGACCACCATATATTTTATTTCTACTAAATAAGTAATAAATAAATAATTATGACTAACTAATTATGTCATAAATATTATTTATATTTTATCACATACTTGTAATATCTATTAAAGTATATTACATGATAAACTAGAGTCATTAAATCGACTCATAATTCCCAATAATATTAAATGAACCTTCAATATTAAATAATATTCATTTGTTTAATATTAATCTTTATATTTACTTAACACTTGTAAATATTTTTAATAAATAAATTCAAACCAATTATTATTTACATTAATAATGAAGAATTTATTTATTTATAGGTGGTCGATAAAACCTAGGAAACTCTGTAACCCCGTAATGTATCCCACCATGTCCTATATACATATTCATCAAAATATGGTAGATTCTTGAATACATTATTTTGAGTGGTTCTCTAGGCCCTCATCTCGATGGTAGTGAATAGTATTCATAGAACAAGACTGAAATTTGATAACCCATAAAGGTCCCTAAAGAGATAAGGAATAGTAATAGAAACATAAATAATCCTATGAACATGTACTACATAATATAATCTCTTTAACAATGGATATCTCATAAAGTAAGATGCACACTTATGTCATCGTCCTCTCTTGATTTATTATTTTTTGATATAACTGGATGTATTTACCTTCAACTACCATTTCCATTGATTTATAAAGGTACTACCATCCTAATCAACCATTCCTGAGATATTATTTCCTCAACCCGAAAGTGAAAAATTCTATCTTGATCATTCAATTAATGTCATAATACCAATAGATCACCCCACACAAGCTACCTCTCCCTAACTTCATTGTCATGAATTTTTACTTCCATCAAAGTATGTGATCAATGGAGATAAATTGGTGATGATCTCAATTCAGGAGACTAACACACATGTTTGTAGATAGGAACAACCAATAACACCTAAAAAAAGTGGTATTACTGTTGACGGGTTTGTCCTTGTAATCTCACCTACTATATATCACCAAGTGAAAAATTAATGAGAATAATTCTTAATGCTTATAAGCCCCCATAACATTATTGTCCGACATCTAGTGTGCATAATCAGTATGATGTATATAGACCATAGAAAAAAAATTGAGATTAATGTCATAGTATCTTAAGGTTCTCATTATAGCCTGAGAACTGCTATATCATTTTGATATGATAAATAATCTATAGATATTACCATTTAAATAGTGAACATAGAAATATCTAAACTATAATGGTAATTATTCATTATGCATAACTCACTATACACATGGCCTGGTAATAAAAAGTATTAATAGATTTGGGTCAAGGGAACCCACTTTTACAACACTCTCACTTTCACAGGATCCAACTTGCTAAGAAAACTTGTTAGATCTCAAATGATTATGATCATGTTTATCTTGAGTCATGAATTTTTTTTATTGGGGCTTCCAAGTCTCTACTTCATGGTCATTCTGCTATGTGTGACCTTACATCATTGAGTAAAACTCCCCAAGATATGTAATCGCTGAGTGTATCCCCATTTGCTCACTATCAAAACTTGAAATCTTGGCTGGTAGGAGTAGTATAATTATCATACTTTACATAATGATAATACATTACTTACTAAGTGTGATTGTAAGAACTGGAATAAATTGTTACTTGTTTTATATTGCTTCTTTATCTTCCATAGAAGATACAATGAACTCAGTATTTTTAGGTATGGCTACAACTAGTTTAATGATATTATCGTTCTCATTAACTTATCCTAAATGTGATATTAGTTCATATTGGCCTCATAGGAAGACTAGTTTTTATCCCCTAACTATTATCCCTTCCTCTCCACATACCAGGTACATGTCCTTTATACTTATTTAAGTGAAACTAGACAGTTTTAACTATATCCCTTATTATTCTCTTGGATATAACCAATATTTTCCTACTATAAATTATATGTTGGAAATATCATATATTGTATATATCATGGAATAGTTTATTAACCCACCACAAAAGCGCTTGGAAATCAACTCACCACATTAATATCCTCCCATGTACCATAAAACTCATCTTGGAGAGATTTATTCCATGTGACATTGATAACAATTCTCACTTGAATTGTTTCAGTTTTTATTTTTCAATACATTTTCAGTATATGTATTATTAACTTCATCTAAGAAACCATTAGATCTACCTTATTATATCATGTTCCCTAGAACTTTGGTTACTACTTCATGTTAATAACTCAAGTTTTACTTTCATCTTGGTATTAACTAATTATAAGACCAATAGCTATTTTCCATATTTTATCAAACATGTTTTACTTGGAAAATAATGGTTCTCCCACTAGTCTTTGGTAGACACATGGAAAATATTTGTTCAAAATGAATATTTTATGGTCTAGTTTCTTACATTAATAAAAAATAGAGTTTAGTGACTTACTCCCCTATTTTTATTCTGTGATGTCAACATCCATTTCTAGTGGCTTCATATAAACACCTTCAATGATTGGCAGTCTTTACATCCAATTCTTAGTAAAATAATCATAGAAATTATCTATTAAAAGAAAAATTATAATGTATTTAGGAAAAATTATCTCATATAACTAATTTATACTTAATGTTACCATGGTTGTACTAACCATGTTTAGTTTGAATTGAATACCCACTGTAGTATTCAAAATAATAATCCCCTTGTACCTTGATGCATGGAATCCATTATTAAATTTTAATTGATCTTGTCAATTTTAGTTAATTTCCATATACTTACTACATTTAGGATGTAATATTATCAATGAATAATGCATCACCAGTCATGTTCAATACAAAAACCATCACCATGGTTTTATCCTTACTATGTAGTATGTGTTGCTCGACCATTCCTCTTCCACACCTCTTGTAGAACTCATTCCTATATCAACTATATGTGCATCCCTATCGTTGATTAACCCAAGTCAATGTTTCTACCACTATCTCAAATAGATATGTTAACCCTTTTATATAATTATAGTCTATAACTTGACTATATCTTTTTTATCATTGGTATTTAGGTAATATCCTTATAAAACTTTAGGATAATTACTTTATATTCACATTGTGTTTTACTTAATTCAAGTTTTTTTATATCTTTAACAAACACTTTTCATTTTAACACATGTTCTTATGAAATAATGGATTTCTATCATACTATAACTCATATGATATCCATTTTTTCTTGATATTTGACACATTGTTATGGGATAATGTTGCCATTTTCAAAGCATGTCTTGAAAAATGGAATTATTTTCAATGAATATAAGTTGAAACATTGATACTTCTTTTACTTACATTATGTCTCTAATGTATATAAGAAAATGTGTGTTTAGATATTACTCTACATTAAATTTTTTATCAATGTTAACATGTAAGTCTCACAATTGATCCTCATTATTATAATTATAGATCTCATGTGGATAAGGTATTGTGTATTTAGGAATTACTCCATGCTAAATTATATTGATTGATGAATGTTTGGTCTAGATATTCTTCAGAATACCATCCCAAACATCTCATATCTTCTAAACATGAATATAAAACACTTCACTCTCAAATTACTTAAAAATTTAAAGGAATCTAATTAATTATACTTACCACTAGATTACCCTTGGAATAGTTCATGCCCTCTAGCTGAACTAGTTCCACAATATTTGTGTCTTGCCTTTATTTCTAAAGGTTTTATTGTATAAAACTAAGTATATAAGTGTGTCGATAATACCTAATGTCTTTGACTAAAAATATTATAAAACCATACATGTTATATCCATGAAAACTACTTAGTTTTTCTTGAAAAAGGTATTATCTTGCTACAAATGGGTATAATTGAGGCTTACATTTTATATTCATCAGGTATTTCCAATGATTTAAGCATTATTGAACTATTAGTTGAGTATTAAATACCAGAAAAGATTCATTCTTGAACTAGAATAAGGCCTCCTTGTGTCTAAAGGATATTTGTGATAAACTTTTTTCTAATATTAAACAAAATTTCATCTAAAAACATTAAATTAGAAATTCAAAGTTGTGTACTTCGCACCACTGACTTAGGAAACGCCCTTTATCAGCTTTTTAGAGAACACAACTTATTTTTAGTAACTTTTCATTACATACTTGGTTACTGTATTTACATACACATATGTATTAAGAATATTTTATTTAATACCTAAAAATTATAACTAAAATGTTACTTACAATTGATGAATATACTAGAAGAAGAAACGACTACTTGCTTATTAAGTTTAGGTCATTGTATTTAAACTTCCATAGATTTATTTCATGATATGAAAAGAAAATAACCTTCTCTATAATACCACTTTTCTATGAATGAAATTGTGAATGTGCCTTTAACATCATGATTTCCATTGTCCTTTTCTCCTTTTCTTTCAACTTGTTCACCATAAGAATTAAAAATTAATCATTCTTTAATGTGATTATTTTTTAGTGAATCTTACCTAGAAAGTAACTATGAATGTTCTCTATACTGTTCATTTTTTAATATTATGAGAAACTATAGTAAATGGGTGAAATGATATGAGAAAGGGATCCATTGAAAGATCATGATTTATCTTTAAATTACCACATCTCCAGTGTAATCATCACATATTCTTATTTGTGATTATCTTCCTCCTCACAAGATTCTCAGAGATTAGAATACATGTAGTATCATCCATGTCCTAATGTAGTCTCCACAACTTACTTCAGTCGTTGATGATAGGATTATTACATAACTATCATATGTGTAATACATGAGTCTCCGGTAAGAATTTTTAACACCCTCGCATCATGAGGTGGCTTAATAGGTATTGGGGACATAAACACCTTGAATTTCCGATGTCATATTACTTTGAGTAAGCACCTGTACTACCCTTTAGAAAATCATGCTAGTTTGGACATTTTTCTTTGTATAATATTACTGCAGTGTACTTATGGTATTATTTTCTATTTTCTAAAAAAACAAAATCTAGCACATTAGTACTTTTATCTAGATAAATTATTTAGAAATTCTTGATTAATTATTTAAATAATAAAATGTTTCCCATTATTTTATTGAACTCTGGAAACCCACTTTACTAGAATCGGAATACTCAATCTCTTGATTATTCTAGTAGTAAGGATCCTTGAAACCAATCCTCATAGTCTACAGTCTTTGTCTATGCCGCTAATCGGAGAGTTCATGGTAAGCATTTGACTGGCCAAACATAATAACTCGTGGCTCCTTGATATGCTGAGCGAAGTCACGGCTTATAAAATCAAAAACATGATTTACTCAATGTTTGCCTCTGAAGTTGTAGCAAGATAGATTTAGCTCCTACTTTTCTTTCAACTTCAGTTAAGTTAATCAATAACTTTCATAAGAACTCCCCAATAGTTGGAGGCACCCTCAAATTTTGTTGACGAGCACCTCGTACACCTAGTTTTTTTCGAATTCAAATGATGGAAGGCTTTTTCACCTTAATATTTCTTTGAGGGTTTTTATATTTTTGGATTAATCTAATCCATTTCTATTAAAATATTCATTATATGTTGTCATCCTCACAAATGGAAATTAATTGAAAAACATTCATCACATCTTTATGAATTTTACTATTTATTATTTTATGTGTTTCTTAATATCATGAAAATGCATAAATTAAATAAATATTTCTCACTGTTCTTTAGAATCTAATATTATTTGAACCATTTAAACTTGATGGATCAACCATGGACTAGGGGAATTATACCTGAGTTATTTCTTATCTAATGATGTAGCACATTCTCATCCAGTGTGTCTCTATCTCATATTGGTTTTCACCTCAAATTGATAGGGTCCACTTCATACATCATCTTCATCATAATAGAAAGTTACTTGCACGCGGACGAGAAGGTCTAAAGAAGTGCATTATACATACAGGAATATCGATGGACATGCAGTCCCTGATAGATATTTAAATGAAAATGATGATGTGAAAATTGTTATAAAAAATAAATACTCATTACAAAAAACATAAGCAGGTAATATGTAAATAAATAAAATAAACTACTCATTTACAAGGTATGTTGGTACTTTTCATGATAAAATCAAATTGTTATAAATTTTAAGTATGAGAGATTTTATATAAAATAAATGAAATGTTTAAATTCAAATAATTTATTCGATCCGGATGTTAATTTAATTTTAATTTAAAAATAATTAATTAATTAATTAATTTGATTTAATACCTAAATTAAATTAATTTTTTTCTAGAGTACTAAAAATTAAATTTTTTACCAAAATTTAATTAATTTAATTCATTTTTTATTATATAAAAATAACTCAGGCCCTGAATATCTCATTCAGTCCCATAGTGGGTCAGGTCATAACTCAGAATGCCCATTTTGAGCCAGAAAGACCCTATGCAGAGGTGTACTAGGTTAGAACGGCCTATCAATACCTGTTTCGGGTCATGCGGACCCATCCTTAACATAACCGGATGGAGGCTAGCACCGAGTTACCACACGGCTGGGGAGGCCGTGACGGTGGATAGGGGAGAGGGATGTAGTCAACATGGCATTAGGGTGAGGTTGAATGGTCATGGGATGATGATGATGTGGTAGATGACTAGGATGGGATAGAGGGAGGCGGCCACCAGATGAGATGGCTTGTGCGCATTCAGCCTCAACGGAGGTGGAAACAGCACTCAAGACAGTGATTTCCAGCATCTACATGGGGTGAGATCTGGCCGAGATCAGCTCTGAGGTGGAGGGAGTCACTACAAGAAGTGTTCGGGGGGATTAAAGTGGGGAATATGGTGTTCTAAGGTGCCAATGCGGACCTACAGTGAAAAATTGGTTGTCGTCCAACATAAATATGGTCACCAGATTTGGATAGAATTCTGACCAGTTCTTGGATGAAATAAACTCAGGCCTCCAGAATCAATTTTTCACTAATGTTTTTTCAAAATTTGTTGTTTATGAAAACAAAAAATATATATTAAATGTGCATTCTCTAATTTTAATACCCTGAAAAATACGTCTTTTAATCCATAAATATTTGTTGGATAGTATTAATTTGGCCATTCGAAATCGGATCGATGCGTAGTCTATTCCATTGGGATCGATTTCAATCCTTCTACTCTAATTTAAATCAAAATAATTTTTTTAGCTCATAAAATCTGTGTGATCGCTCTGATACCAATTTTTCTATCGGGGCACACAGTGGAAGCCAATGGGTCGAGGATTTAAAAAATTTCATCACTAGAGAGAAAAAAATTATCATCTCCAGTGATATGAGCCTGGGCACTATCCAAGGATCTTGTGTGGATTATTCAAATCACATAAAATAAAATATAATGAGTATCTCATTCTGAATCAAAGAGCATTCATCTATCACATGTCGTTGGTGAACGTTTCTTGAAGAATACAAGACCAAAACTCTCTAGATCATCCACACACACTTCAATAATCCATGTACACATCATTCATCAAATTCCAAGTGCTATCGCGGAGCTCCAAATATCTCTTTGACATCGTGAAGATCACCAATATCCCCTACCTTTGATCTGTGAAGGAATTCTTGGATTGTTCACTTAGTTAGAGAATTTATCTCTCTAGGAATCAAGAGGAGAGATAATCACTCAATTCCTAACTAATTAATAGTCACTTCAATAAGCTTGCCTCCTACTATATATTGTTGATGCTCAAATACCTGGAAAAAGTTTCCCCAACCCCCATATATTTAATGTCCACTAAATAATTAATAAATAAATAATTATGATGAACTAATTGCATCATAAATATTATTTATATTTTATCACATACTTGTAATATATATTAAAATATATTACGTGATAAACATGAGTTATTAACTTGACTCATAATTCACACTGATATTAAACAAACCCTGAATATTAAATAATAATTATTTGTTTGATATTAATCATTGAATTTACTTAACACTTGTAAATAATTTTAATAAATAAATTCAACACAATTATTTTATTATCAAATAATAAATAATTTATTTATTTATCACTGATCTATAAAACTTGGACAACTCTCGGACCCAGTAATGGGGTTCACCATGTCCTATATACATATTCACTAGAATAAGCAAGATTCTTGAAAACACTATTTTGTGTGACCCTATATGCCCTTATCTCGATAGTAGTGAATTGAATTCGCAAACCAAGAGCACAATATAGAAACCCATCAAAGCCCCTAAAGATATAAGAAATAGTCATAGAAATTACAACCACCCTACGAACACATATTTTGTAATATATTCTCTTTGTCATTGGATATCTCATAAAAAATGACACACAATTATTTCAAAATATTTTCTTGCATCATTGTTTATTGATCTATCTAGATGGATTTAATTTAGACTACCATGGTAATGGATTTATGAAGGTACTACAATTATGATCAAGCAGACTTGAGATATTAATTCCTCAACCAGGAAGAGAAAAATTCTATCTTGACCATTGAACAGTTGTCATACCACCAATGATGAATCCAACAATAGTTAACTCACCATGACTTCATTTTCATGGTTTTTTCCTTGCATCAAAGTGCACAATAAAATGGAACACATTGGTAATGATATCAAGTCAAATGAACAATACACATGTCTATAGATAGTAACAACCAATGACATTTAAAACATGTGGTGTTCCTACTAGAGGGTCTATCCTAATGATCTCACCTACTACAGATCAAAAAGTGAGAAATTCATGAGAAGTCTCAATGATTATGATCCCCCATCACCTGATAGTCAAACATATATTTTTTCCTATTAGTATGATGTATCTAGAATATAGGACATTTTTTTAAGATTAATTTCATAGTATCTCAGGGTTCTCATTAAAGCCTAGAAACTGCTATAACCAGTTGATATGATATGTAATCTATAGAAATTACCATTTGAAAAGTGGACACAAAAACATCTACAATATAATGGTAAATGTACATCATTCATAACTCACGGTACACATGGTGTGGTAATCAAAAGTACTGATAATGTTGGGTCTAGGGAACCCACTTTTACAACACAAGGGAAACCTCATTATGACTCTTAACATGTGTAGTAAGTCATTAGCTATCTCGATAGGGAATTCTTAATATTTTGTGATGTTTCCAATCAAATTTCCATTTTAAATTCACTTTAAATGTAGCACTAGGTTAATTAATACCCCAAAGTTCCTACACTACACTCGTTAAATCAATACCCCTTGTTATTATGTCGTTCCTTCACACTACCCTATATCTATTTACACACCCACATAAATATAAAACACCAAAAAAATTATATTTTTTATGCTCACACACAAAAACACAACGTTCATTTTGAGTTTCCAATATTCATAAGGGAATTAGTGTACAAACCACCCAATCCCTAAGGAAATGACTATGTTACTCACTAGTAAAAAATTGTTTGAGCTCGCATTTATTGAACCACAAATTGGTTCCCTAGATAAGGATAGGTAGTTTTTTATTAAATAATTAACATATATTTTATAGATCAAAATTACAAAAAATATTAAAAAAATTAAAAAATCTAATTCAATACTTAAATATTTCAAAATTAGATTTATAATTGTTAGTAATAATTACTATAATTATACTTTTTAGGTGAAAATTTAGAGATTTAAAGACTAATTTTACTCAATTTGTCTATTGATTTTCCAAGATTGAATAATATGTCAAGGGTAACATCTCTGAACCCTTAGAAATAATGGAATAAGAGGCTACACAACTAGTTGAGTGGTTAGAAAAATGTGGAATGAAACCATATAATGTTCCTAAATAGAACCGGGATCAAGCTTCGTAAATAATGAGAGACTTAAAAATAACCTATGTAATGGGTAATCAATCATGCATTTGGATATCACCAAGAAAAAGGAAATGTGTCCTACATAACCATCAAATAAATTCCATGCCAAATTTTTTTGGATCACTAAGAGAGAACTCTTACAAGTTTATCAAGGAATTTCATGCAAAAATAAATACATTTTATATCATGGAATATTAGATTACGAACTCAACTTAATGTGATTCCTTCATTTCATAAAGGGGGAAGGATATTGATACTCAAACATGGAAATAATATATTTAACTCTTGGGAGGATATTCAGAATTCCTTCTTGGAAAAATACTTTTCAATTGATAAAACCTATAAATTAAAGATAATGATCACCAACTTTTTCCAACATGATGATGAAAAACTCCATGAAGCTTTGGAGAGGTTCATTGGGTACTATCAATAATTCCCAACCCATGAACTCACACCCCATTTACTCATGAATTTTTTATGATAGACTCACTCTTGATGGATAAGTTTTGGTTGAAATAGTTGTTGGTGATTATTATGTAAATAATAATTCCATTGAGAAAAAGTGCTTTTTCAATGAGTTGGAAATTAATTCACATGCGAAGGACACGAGAGAAATAAAATATTTGACCTAGAAGGATACTATCTATCATGAAGTGTAATTTCAGATTTCTAAACATCATGTAGAACTTCAAGTATTGATTTTAAAGTCCTAATAAATAGAATAAAAATTATTTATATGTGTATAACATAATAACATATCAATTCAGAGTAAAAATCATGAAAAGAAAATATCAATATCACCCTTTCATGTTAAGTAAAAACACATGTTAGGTGCCAGAAATCAGTTTGTGAATAATATCTATGACAATTGAGTAAGATAAAGGTTATAGTGGGAATTTAGATTTGAATTTAAGGGCTGAATACCAATTTTAGTAAGCTATAATTTCTATAAATTAGTCCTTGAATGACCAATTATCAAATGAAATTATTATAAATTGGTGAGGACATGAACACACCTTGGAATAAGTACTAAAAATTTAGTCAGGATGAAAATCATGAAATTTAAGGGAAAATGCAAGTTGGATAACAAGAGGATATTTAAAATAATTTTGTTTTCTAAAATTCATAACATCGAAATTGTAGGAATCAAATTAAAACAAATTGAGTAATCAATATATTTTTATGCATGCTAGAAATATTGGGTTTAAAGGGAACTTATATTCTACTTTTCGTGGAAAAAATGAGCAATAACCTCATATATTTAGCTAAGATGAACCATGAAACTAAAATGATACTGCATCACCTTCAAGGAATTCTATCTAAATTCTCATGAAGTGAGGAAATATTGGATAGATATATCAAAAACACTCAAGGGAACATCAAGGACACAAAAATATAATTCTCAAGGATGGATACAAGAATTAATCAACTATCTAAAAACACTCAATCTTTTATCAATAATTTTTATAATTAAGTAGAGATTTTGGCCAAGAAAATAGTGGGAGAAATTTAGGAATAATTCCAATAAAAATTAAATTCATTCAATGGAATTTTTTATGTTAATAAGCATAAAGGGAAGTAAGGAATATGGGGAATGAATCCAATAAGGACCTATTAGAGGGATGTTAATTGACAAAAGAGGGAATGAAATTTCTAGATATGAACAAGCTTTTAATGGAGATAGATTTGAGGAGATCACCCCACAATCCCTTGATAATAGGATATTAATATAGTAATAACATGTAGAAAATAGAAAAGTAGAAAAAGTTACCATTAGAGAAGAAACAGAAAGAGAAGGGGCTATAAGTTTTGATCTGAAGCAACTTGTTGAGGTCGAAATTCAGGAATAAAAACTTACCATGAACAAAGGAAAAATGTGGATAGATTAAATTGGATAATTTTTAGATGGATTTGGATGAATTTGTACAACTTGTTCCAATATAAAAAGGATCTTTGGAGTGGATCAATAAGTGGTAAATAGATTTGGAGACCCATTTCAATCCATAAGGGAAGCTCATTGTTAAGAGAATAATGGGGAATTTATGCACCAAAAAGTGTAAATAAAATAAAATTAAAGAGACTTATAAGATAATAAAAATTAATTGTTTAAAGAAGACTATTTTAAGGTAAAAATGATCAACCAGTTCAATGGAAATGGTGTATAATTATTTAATAAATGTCTATTTATGGAGGTTAAATTTTAAGTTGACAGAATTAGTTGAAAATATAAATTATTCAAGTAGATATATAAGAAACCAATTATATAAGTCTATGAAATATCCAGAAACATTATAAATTCAATAAAAAATAGTTTTGGATGAGGCACTTGGGTTTTTATTGAAGAAGCCTCACTTTCCATTGGACTATAGTTGAGTTAGAGAAAAAAAAGAGTGAGGCTAAGACTCTAAAACAATAGATTCTTGGGAGGAAACCCAAGTATAAGACTTTAATTTTCATTTATTTTTTTATATTTGTTGTTTTATTATAAATAAATTCCATAACACTAATTATGCATGTATTTTTATGGAAAATATATTTGAAAATAAGGGAGGAGATATTTTTCAGACAACAAACATACACCACCAAGTAAAGGAGCCACAATGGATGGGGAATTCTTATATCCCTTAATTTTATTTACTAAATGCTTGAATTCATTAACTATATCATGTATTCATATTCTCACTTTTTTATACATTGAACATACATTCAAATTCATGTGTGGGTGAGAGAAGAAAAATTGTGCAATGTTTTGTTATTCAAAATGAAAAAACTTGATAAAAATATATTCATCACAACTCAAATATATAAAATAACCTTGAAAACATAGAAACTATTATTCGTAGCTCTTGAACATTGAGATTTAATAAGATAGGAAATAAGGTATAAAAATTATATATTCTCTCATTATATTGAAAAACCTAACCTTGGGTGATTAATTTTTTATAATCAGGATTAACACTTTAATAGTTTACCCTAAATAATAATCAGATAAATCATTTGAATTGGACTAGTGTGAGAATTTGATATCCAAATTTGATTCTATTGAAATTGTTTGGCACAATTTTGTGTGTGTGTGTGTGATAAATCAAAATCCCACAATAATGGTAAGACAATGTGAGAGTATATTTACCAACCCTTCATTTATTCCCTTACCAATCCAATTAGTGATGGGGGAAACCAACTACTTGGGATTTCATAGTTTTGGATTAGTCCCACTAAAGTATTTAATAATTTCATTGAAATTCCTTAATTAACTTTTTTTATTTACTTTAAAACCCCATAATATGGGATATGGGAAACCTGATACATCACAATACACTAAAACCAACACATTCAAAGTGAATTGCATATCACATAGAAAAAAATAGGTGAAATGTTCCAAGTTTTTAGGAGGCATGAAGGGGAAGGTGAATGTTTACCTCATGTGAACAAGTTAAAAACAAAGTTAACAAGATAGTATATAGTGAGAAATAATGGATTCGGAGAAATTGTGAAGTGAGATGATAATATTAGGAGAAGGTAACATAAAGAGGTGTATTTCATGTTAACATTGTGACTCAAATAAGTCTTTACAAATTAAATTTCAATTATTAGGGATCAATATTTAATGGAGGATGATTTCCGGGTGAAATATTATTTGGGATGAATTACATGGGGGTATGTAATGCTCAAGTGTGGGGGGATTTGGTTTTCTTATTTTTTACATTTTTTCAATAAAAAATTATAAATATTTTTGTTGTGTTTTCTATATTATTTGGTTTAATTTATTAGTTTTTTATGCTTTTATTATTTTAGGATAAGAATTCAATTTTTAGACATTTTATACCTTTAAATCATGGAAATTTGGTCATTGTTGGAAATTTTATTTTTAATTTTCATTTTTAGGAACTGATGTGATTAATTTTATGATTATATATTTTAATAATATAGAATTTTTTGTTATAGAACATTTTGGAATTCATTATAAAAAAGTAAAATATTTAAAGACTTCACAAAAAATAGTTTTATCCCATATAAAATAAACCATGACCTATAGAAAAAAAGGAATAAAACCTAACCACCCCCTCATGGGAATTTTCCACTACTATTAATCCACATGATAGATAATATTCTTGTGAGACTCTATAAAGAAAAATGTATATGGAAGCCACATCCTTATTAAAAGACACTCATTGGTAGTTTATACATCCATAAGGCAGTTTATACACTACAAAAAATAAGGAAATGAATTTTATTATACATCTATATTAGAACCATATTCATACTTATCATACCAGATATGATTAACTTATAATATCTTATCACCCATTTATTAAAAATTATTCAATAAAATTATTGTTTTGGGTGTTATCTGTCTTATTTTTCATGCAAGTTTCTTTTTGATGGTTCCCATACTTACATATTGGTCATGATTTTATCATATATATAATATGAATCATAATATAAATTCCGTATTTATTAATTAGATAAAATTTTATAATATTCAATGAAAGGTGATAATAGAAAAATGAAATACATTGTTCATGGAGACGGTAATTCATATGTACACACGACCAACACTATCATTTTCCATTGGATGATAGGATAAAAAGGTAGATAATTTGTTATATTTAAAAAAATATAATTCTATCATAAATATAATATATATACCTTAAATCCATAATGGTAAAACAACGATGAATAATGGTGATAGAAAACGAAATATATCACTTCATAGAGAAGGTGGTAGGTACGTACGCATGAGCAATGCTTTCATTTCCCATTAGATGGCATATGAGATGAAAAAAAGATTTTACCATAAAAATAATAATATTTTATTATATTGGATATAATTATGTTATTATATTATCATGTTTATGATATATTTAAGAAGTTAGAAGAAGATATAAACTATAAATAAAACATTTATGACTTATATATATATATCCTCTTTTGATATCCTACTTTCGGTTTAGATTAATGATTTTGAAGGAGTGGTTTATGGTCACTACAGAGGCTTAATAACGTGGTTACGGAAGTTTTGAGAGGGATTTGGGTGCATAATTGAGATAAAACTGAACTCATATGTGTCTTGGGAAAGCAAAGATTGGGTCCCTTTTATAGGAAAAAATCAATGGCATTTCAACAATTTTTCAATACTTAAGGGTCATGTGTGTAATTTTAAAAATTAAAAGTGTCACATGAATGAAAATTTCATGATAAGATCAAAATTTTATAATCCAATTGAGTTAAGATATAATTTTTAGGATTTAATAATGATTTGAAAATAATTTTTAAGCATTAAATTCCATTTTATGTCATTTTTGGAACTATTCCAAAAAAATGACTTTAACGGCATGAAGATAACAATGGGATTAGAGTGTAAATAATATAATAATAAATAATACTTTATAAATTTCCATTAAATTCATGGAACTCAATAATTAATGAAAAAAAATTACTTTTAATTTTTTTTAAATTATTTACTTCATTTCTCTACTGCTTGAACAAGCATTGTGTTGGCATTGCATAAGAATTTAAGGTAATTATATCATCAATAAAAATTAAAAGTAAATTTATATAATAAAAATAATTTATTATTATTCAAAATAAATATTTATAAATTTTACTAATTTTATTATACCAATGAAAAAATATTTAAGACTTTAAGTGATAGAAAATGAAGTTTCTGTAAAAATAATTTTATTAATATAAAAATGGAAGTCTTAATCATGTAAATTGGATCCAAAATGGATAAACAATTGACCATGTATAATATAATAGTATATAAAGTCTCATCCACACATTTGGAGATAATAGTTTTTGATCTTATTAAATAGTTAAATCCATAATTATATTGTTTTACCCTTTACTGTGGTGGCAATTTTTACCATGGTTACTATTCATTATGACAAAAAATTAAATTGAACTAGTTACCAAATTTGAACCTCGTGGTTCCAAATATTTATTTTGTTTCTTATTATTAAATTTTTATAATTGATAATAATTAATTTGAATATATGTATGAAAAATGCAACAAAAAACTGATTTTAGAGAAATACCATTGTAAGCCTAAAAATGATTTTACAAAAAAATCAAGTATAATTTTGATACCCATATAATTTATAAAATTATTTTTAAAAAATAGTGTATTATTTTAATTTAAAACAAAATCAAAACATGATGATACTTTTAAATTATTTTATTTAATGAAAATAAATTAATGTTTTTCAAAAATCGGTATTTTTTAAAATTCACTAAAAAATCAATCTTTTTAGAAAAATCCAAAAAAATTCATCCTAAATTTATTTGGAAATGTTGATTTTAAAAATTATTTTCATTTTTAAAAAATTATTTTCTAAAATAGAATAAATTGGTTATAATATCCAAGCAAAAAATGAAATAAAAAACTATTTTTGAAGAAAATAAATTTTTGAAGCAAAAAATGACTTTATTCTCATCCCTTTCCAAGTAACCACAATAAAATGGATATTATTTAATTTTATTTAATATATAATCTAAAAAATTAATTAAAATCATTCATAAATAGTGATTAATGCAATCTATTAATATAAAAATTCATTATACATAAAAAAATAGTTTTATGAAAAATACCTCTTTTACCTTCAAATGATTTTATCTTCATTTATAAACAATTGATAATAAATATATGAATGATTATTAAATTTATTAAGGAAAATATTTATAAATATATTTCATAATTTTTTTACACTTTTTTATACTCAAAAATTCAACGGCTAGATTATAATGGTTATATTAAAATAATAATATTTTAATTTTATATCACAATTTATTTTAAGATTGATATTGTGTGTTGTACACACAAATGAACATAATAGTATTTTAAGCTACAATATCTAGGTGTTACATTATAACCATTAAAGAAATTTTTTCCTATCGGTTTTAAAATGATTCCCTCAAAATGAATCTATCATAACATAATAATAAAATAAGATATAGATTTTATCATGAACTTTAATTTCTAGGACAAGACTGGGAAACTTATTATTTCATAAATTTATGTACATATATAAGACTCATATATGCCGATTAGTTTCTATAAGCGTACCGTGATATTTGACTATTTCTTTTTTCTTAAGACTCGATAGATTTGATAAATTATTTTACCATTGTGATTGAGATTTTAAGAAAATTTACATACTTTATTTATTTCAACTTCACAAGTGGAATTTCATACTTCATCTGTGCTTTGATTAGTTTCCACTTCTTTATCCTCTCTTAATCCAAAAAAATAATATTCAATTTTAATTTCTCATTACTAGATCACTAAAATCAAGTTCTAATAGATTATGAGATATATAAAATAATGAAAATCTATTCATCTTATTTTTATCCATTTACTAAAAACAAAATCATTAGCACAAGATAAGATAATACCAAATAACCTTTTATATGAAAAAGTAAATCATTAATCTAAAAACATTAAAAATTACACCTGGGGTTCAACAATGATTATTCTACAAATAACTAAACTATAATACTCTTCAAAACATTCTTAAAAAAATTTAAAACTCAAAAATCAAAAATATTAGATCTTATATCCTTACGAAATCAATATAAAAAATAACTAAACCTCAATAACCATTAAAAAAATATTCATTAATATTTTATAAACCCAAAAAACTTGAATCAATGTGATATAAAACCTAAATAAATAAAACTTTATATTTATACCTTAATTAACCTTCAAGCATAAAATCTAATACTGGAAAATAATTTCTCATTCACCTTAATTATATAATGTTCCCAAAAATATATTCAAATTATTCCAAAATAACTTTAATCACCTAGTCACCAAATAATTATCCAAGGTTATTGATATATTCAACATATATTTTAAAAAATATAGTAACCTATTTTTGAATAATTATATCATCATAAAATCTCATAATAACCATAATGATCATTTATCCCATAATCATCTATTCACCATTAAACACAATAAAAATCTCCCAAAATATCATCAATTTCTTTAAATAACAGATAAAATCAAAAGGAGTATTTATGCCTTAAACTTATGATTAAACATAAACTTATTAACCCTTTATGATATTAATAAATCTTAATATGACCTCGTATAAAAATATCCTAACCTCCAAATTTATCTAAACTCTGTTATGATTCCAACTATAATACCCCAGACCCACACACCCAAATTTGGTGCTAAGAACGTGTCCTTCAACTAAAGTGACACAGTTTTAATCTCCCATAGTTACATCATCAATTATAAATACTGAGTCACAAACATACCCAAGACCTTTTAGGTTTACAGTTTTAGAAAGTATTAAAATCCATTGCCTAAAAAAACTCATATCTTTCTCATATAAATGTACATTTTCTATAATATAAAGGACTTATTATAAATTATTTATTTAATTACTTCAAGGAAAAACTCTCATACTCATAGATAGATATCATATGAGTTCCTACTCATCCATAATCCTTGTGAAAAACATTTAAATTTTTTGTACGATCACAATAATCTTAGTAAGAGAAATCAAAAATAAAGGAAACACATAGTCCATTTTAAAATCATGAAATCCCATAATAAATTTATACTTGGTTATATAATAACATTGAGCCTAAATAATATTTTAATTACTCATGAAAACAATTTAACTGGATAAAAATTTTCATAATTTTTTTTAAGCAATCAAAAAGTAAAAAATATTAATCTTGAAGGTTACTTGGAAATCATGAGAATTCACGAAAAATAAAAATTGTTAATAACAAACTTTCCACCCTTAAAAAGGGTCATCAAACTTTCCTTAAAACTCAAGATCATTTTTTTACCTTTATAAATCAAAATATTTCCATAAAATCTCATATTAAACCTTATAATAACTATATTGGTACCTTGTGAAATCATATTTATATAACCCTTACAAGAACCCTTATAAATGGAATAACCTACATAGTTAATTCTAAGAATCCCTTAAAAGTAACTTATTTCTAGTTAATTTCTTCATATTACTCAATGTATTGGATAGATATATTGGGATCACATATCATTATAAACAATTTCATAGAACCAAAATTTTAAAAAAACATTTACAATCATGAACTTTTTCATCATAAAACCCTTCAAAAACTCATTTGAACCCAAAATAAAATAAAATTTTCATTATCATAAAATTATGGAGAAATATTTTTTTATTTTGATATATTTAAAATTTAAAAATTACCAAAATAATGGGAAAATTATTTTCATAAAAAATAAACATGGAAACATGAAAATTAATCTTAAAATCAAATAAATTTCATGATGGTTGGAATTTTCATTCATTCCATACACATTAAAAAATTTCTTTTCATGCTTTTGTAAAGTAAAAAAACACATCTTTTGGAATAACATTATGTGATTCCATTAAAAAATTATAATGAAAGTATAATAAAATATAAAATGATATATAAAAATGCCAAAAACATTGATAATTATATTTATAAAACAGTTTAGAGAACATGGATATAGAGGATAAAATCAAAACCTTTAAAACAATGTTTTAAATGAAAATTCCTCATGACTTTGATAACTTTTTGATTAAAAAAGTCATAGAATGAGAGTACATGGAATGGATTTTTAAAACACTTTAATTTTAGTAAATTCATGATAAAATAAATTTATAAGGTATTTTATATCGTGCATAAAATAAAACATGTGATGAAATGGATTATGTGTCAAAGAAATGGAATTGGGTTAAAAATCCATTACCTCATACTTCCACTTAGTCGGATGTGCTCTAACATCCCCATAAAATTAATTTATATTTATTATAAATATATAATATAAATATATTTATACTTATCATACTATATATTATTAACTTATAATATCTTATCACCTATTTATTAACAATTCTTTATTAAAATCAATATCCAGGGTGTTATTTATCCTATTTCTCATGCATGTTTTGGTTTTACGGTTATAGTCCTGACATCTTGTCCATAGTTTCATCATATAAAAACTATTACTGTAAATATAAATGTAATATTTATTTATTATATATATTTTTATGACTATAAATGAATGGATGAAATATAAAATTGAAATACATCGTTCATGGATACGGTAATTTGTAAGTACGCACAAGAAACAATTTCATTTTCCATTTTATGGAAACGTGATAAGGTAGATAATGTATTATATTTATAGAGACATAACAATGCCATAAATATCATATATATACAATAAATATATTGTAATGTCCCATAATTTCCATGTAATTTTTTATATAGAATTATTTAGAGACCAGGCGCTGAGATGACATGTGATTCTGAGGCATGGGGTGCCCGGAATGTAATTTTGAACTTATTTTAAAGTACGTTCAGTAATCTTGTGAGTGGTTTTTTCAAAATTTTGAACTGGTGCTCAGATTGAAAATATGAGGGTACCATTGAACCTGGAATGCCAAGATTTTCCTAGAAATGAATTAACTTTAACCGGAAATGGTCAGAAGAAAATGTTAATTTTTGAACTTTTAAGAAAATAAAAAAATAACTTGGAAAAAGGTTATTTTATTTTCTTTCGTGATATTTATAGGTAGATAGGAGATGAGGTGACAATGAGACACATTAAATGAGGATCATTAATATCCTTGTGTGCAAACGTAACCGCTATGTTGTTTCATAAATGAAACAACATAATGACGCAACATCGTAGTGTAACAGAAACGTTACAACGTGTTTCTTTTTATTAAACTAACATGTTGGATATTTGAGAATTAAACTCTGGGGATTCTATGAATAAACTACAATGAAATTCCTCTCCAATGAATAATGATGAACATAGGGAAAACCGCTAACGATTCACGGATTGAAGACGGTGACGCAGATCTCATCCATCGTCATCAGTGGATCCAACAATCCATGTAGGGGTTATGCTTTATTTTTTATTGATGTTCCTTCCTCGTTATTCATTATAATACAACGAACGTGGATCAACCCACGAATAGTTTGATCCATGAATCATGTATTCTTGCGGGAGGGTTGTTAAATTTGGGGACTTGAATGGTGGCGGGGTGGATTCATGTGTTGAAATCCAACCCCCTGATTATACACCTCCAACGCGGGGGGGGGGGGGGGGACACGAACTAGGTTCGAGTCCCTCTGTCTTGCATGTTCTTGTGAATTATTTGTGTATGAAATTATTGAAATGGTGGCAAGGTGATTTCAAGGTCGTCGTAGTGAATGTGGAAGCCCAATGGACCCATAGCCATAGATGGTTCGAGAAATGGACCATCGGATAAACTCCGGTGGCCCACAGAGCAACTATCGGTGCACCGGCAGTGACTTGAGGCAGCGGACACGGGCGGAGGGAGGGAGTGTGCTTGTCATCGCATTGTGGTGGTGTGATGTGTGATGCTGACTGGCACCGCGTAGAGGGGCGGCCTGCGTCTGGGCCGCTCAAGTGTGATAGAGGCACGCGGTCTGTCGACCGCGTGCTGGTGGAACGATCGGCCGCCCGCCAGCCATGTTGGATGAAATGGATAAACCAAAGCAGTGACTAGCTGGACCAAGCTGGTCTGCTATGCGGACAGGCCATAAGGAGAGGCAACGGCATCTAGCACCGCCATGCGATGAACCTGATACGGCTGAGCCACGTCCGAGCTGGAGAAGCCAGCCCGCCTTAGCGGGCCGGGTTGCTGCGAGTAGGCCAAACCCATGGCCCAATAGGCCTATGACACAACAGACCAGACCCAGGCCGATCTGGGTTTGGGTTGGGTCGGTGTACCCGGGTCGGGTCGGGTTGGTCTAGCAGGGTCCGATCGGACCCGGACCCAACCGACCCCTTTTTGGAAAACTGCCAATAACTTTCAAACTGGGCATCCAATTGATGCATCGTCTGCGGAATGAGGACCCTTGCGACGAGGCGGTCCTTCTCAGATACTCTATGTGAGTTTTGGAGGAGTTTGGCATACGTCTGGGTGGAATCATACTCAAATCCAACTAGGCACACTTTACAAAAAATTCCCATATCTTATAGTCCAGGCATCCGTTCAACGCATCATCTATTGATTTGGGACCCTTACGTTGATACGGTCCTTAGGGTTACTCTATGTCAAAATTTATGGTATTTGAGGTATGAACGATGTCTTGAGGAGTAGATCTTATGGAAATCAAGCGTGTTATGTGTGGGAATCTAGTGGCTGGCTATGATGTGAAGAATGAAGAGAAACCCTTCATGGATCAACATATAAGAGACCCTTCATGGATCAGTATAAGAGTGATCATTTATGGCTCAGCATAAGAGAGACCCTTCGTATATCATCATAAGAGAGAAACTTTATGGATTAGCATAATAGCATCCCTTCATGGACCAGCATGATAGTGACCCTTTGTGGATCAGCAGTAGCGCGACCCGTTGTGGATTGGTCGTAGAGCGGCCATTCGTTGATCAGTAGCAGAGAAACCCTTTGTGGATCAGTAGCCGAGTGACCCTTCGTGGATTATTAATAGAGTCACTAAATAGAATAAGATGATCTATCTTTACAACTAATTATATTTACTCTTGTACTTATACCTGGTGTGATCTGTGTCTTTTGCTTTGTGCTTTACTTTGAGATATTCCTTTGTGGTATTTTCCTTTCGGGATTTCTGTGAGACCTGAGTTAGTCCCGGGGTCCCTACTGAGTATTGTTATACACACTCATGCATGGGATTTTCCCACATCTATTGTTTCATATGCAGATGATGGACAGCTCTGACTGGGACTTTGGGGAGCCAAGGCTAGACCATGCTCGGAGGTGGATCAATAGACCTGGGCTGCTGTAGTGACATCTGAGTGTGATCTATACCTACCCTTTAGGTATGATCCTTGGTGAATGGCCTTCGGATCTTGTACTTCTTTTGTTGTACATTCCTTTCAGTTGGGATTGTATTTTATCCCCTTTACTTTCAGTTTACACCTTTTACTCTTAGGGGTGGTACTTTATGGTTGTTGTATTACTTTCTTTACTTTTCGGTTTTCTTTGTGTTTTATTTCCCTATCTGTGTGAGTACAGGTTTAAAGGAAATTTCTTACCTTTTTGGGATATGCCTTTATGGTTAAAGTCACCATCCCGTTGACCTATAGAAGGCAGGCTTGGGGTAGTCACGACACTATCCTCAGGGGATGGGTTGTGACAGAGTTGTATCAATGGTGATCAGTTTTACCATAATAAACTAGGAGTCTGTATTTTTTTTAATTAGGTAATAGTGTTAAGTGTTTTGAGTTCGACTTTCATTTCGGGGAATCCAATTTTGGTGTGGTAGTCGATGTATCCGTACACCAGGACCCTAAATTCTATTTTCCAATGTAGTACACAAAAACATTGGTTTCATGTGTTTTGTAAATGTTTTTCTCTTGATCTATTTGAGTTGGCTTACCATGTATAACTTATTGACCGTGGGGCATATGTTTCCCTACAGGATGCCTCCATGAAGACAGCCAACTATGATTCCAAAGAGGGATCATGATGATGACCCACAGAGCGATGAGGCATCAGTGCAGGTACCACTTACAGCGATTGCACTTTCGGGTGGTGTACCAGTAGTACCACCACGCATAGATTAGCATTTTCTACATTCCCCACCAGCTGACAATGCATGCCAACTTAGTGCATTGAATGAGTTCTAGAGATAGAGGCCTCTGAGGTTTTGAGGTGAGACAGATCCTTAGGCTACTGAGGATTGGCTGGAGGTAGTTACACTAGTTTTTCACCATGTAAAGACACTTATAGACCAAATGATGGTCCCAACCGCTAGCCATTTTTAGGGAATGACAGAGAGATGGTATAGCTTGACACTCTAGACATACGAGTAGGTGACCCTTTACTAGTTGGACTTCAAGAGCCTCTTCAGGGTGGAGTTTATACCAGTGACACTACGCTCAGTGTATATTCAGAAGCTACTACACCGACAGAAGGGTAGCATGATTGTGGCCCAGTACTTAGTGAGGTTTAATGAACTCTCCTATTACTCCACTAACATGGTATGAGATCCTTTATTTAGGGCCCAGACCATTGAAAAGGGACTCCAATGGGAGATCAAGGGATCTATGATTTCTCCCAGCATCTTGACATATGCGGGAGTGCTAGAGCGAGCTCTACTCGTGGAGAGCTTCGTAGCTGAGTAGGAACCGACGGTGAGAGCCACCACCAGATGATAGGTGGTCGAGTCATCTGCAGCAGTCAATAGGCATATGATGCAGAGGCCCAAATAGGCTAGACCTTCTAGAAGATGATCCCAAGATACAGGGTCTATGGTGTGGATCTCATGAGGTAAAGGAGGCTGGCTGAGGGCTAGAGTTTGTTACTCCTCTGGCGGGCAGGGAAACATGGCCCGTGACTGCCCAACCTACCGCACAGATGGTCAGAATACGATCAAGGGACCACCAAGGAAGATTCATAGGTTTTAGTAAGGAGTTCTAAAGGGAGTTGGATGTGGTATGGGAGTAGGCTTAGTGGCAGGCAGTGAACGATGGTTTGAGGTACTAACTCTACCACCCCCAGGGGGTCCGCCACGGACTCAGAGAGCCAAAGGATAGGGGTGAGCTCAGATTCAAGCAGTGGAGTCCAATGACTACGATGCTCTATAGATGATTAGAAGTATGATCTGCGTCTTCTCCACCTTATCTACAGTTCTTATAGACATAGGTGTCTGTAACTCTTTTCATTCCACGTACCTCGTTTGATGATTGGAGATTCCGATGGAGTCGTTGGCTCGATCCTTACGATTAGAGACTCATATGGGAGAGGATTAAATGATTACACACTAGTGTTGATAGTGTGAGCTTACTATAGGAGGTGAGATATCTTTTTGGGATCTTTTAGTATCATCATCTAGGCCTTACAACATTATCTTGGGTATGTACTAGTTATCTACAGTCCATGATCAGATCGACTGTTTTATGTGCAAAGTATGGTGTGTCCATGAGGATGGGACCAGGTTTTCCTTCACCAGTGAGAAGGTAACCTTTAAAGAAAAGGATGAACTTTCTCATAGGAGGGTGTAGCTGATCACTCACCAGTTTTATAGCCTCACCCTCGGTGTGGTGGATGATATGATTCAATGTTTTTCTATAGTGGTGGAAGAATATGAGGACGTATTTCTAGAATATTTCCTAGGAGTACCTCCTCATATAGAGGTAAACTTTTGCATTAACCTGTATCCAGGGGAGGAACTGATATCTACACCTGCATATCATATGCCTCCTGTGGAGCTCCGGGAGTTAAGAGTATGGTTGAAGGACTTGCAAAGGAAGGGATTCATAAGACCCATTCTTTCTCTATGGGTAGCCCCAGTGTTGTTTTCCAAAAAGACAGATGGGAGATTGAAACTATGTGTGGAATTCTGGTGCCTGAATCAGGTGATTGTTAAGAATAAGTATCCACTTCCAAGGATTGATGACCTCTTATATCATCTGAAGGGAGTGAGGTGGTTCTCAAAGATAGACCTCAGATCAGGATATCATCAGCTTCTGGTATGGGATGAGGACGTACCAAAGACAACCTTTAGATGCAGGTATGACCACTATGAGTTTCTGGTGATTCCTTTCAGCATGACCAATGCCCTAGTGGTGTTCATGGTACTCATGAATAGGATCTTCCATCCTTACCTTGATCATTTTGTGGTGGTATTAATTGATTACATCTAAGTGTACTCGGCGTCGAAGGAGGAGCATGCTACACACCAGCAGATAGTTCTAGATACAATCTGATAGAAACATCTTTATGGTAAGTTCTCAAAGTTTTGGTTCAAGATTTACGAGGTCCAATTTATAGGAGACATTATCTTGGAGGATGGATTTATAGTGGATCTGTCGAAGGTAGATGTAGTACTTTCTGGGGAGCCACCCAAAAATGTGAATGAGGTGCAGAGTTTCTTGGGGTTGGTCAGATACTAACATAGGTTCGTGCCCGAATTCTCTAGAGTAGAAGCACCTATGGTATATTTTATAAAGAAGGTAAAACTCTTAACATGGACATTAAAATTATAGCAGAGCTTCCAGAAGCTGAGGCAGATCTTGATCAGTGCTCCCATCTTGAGGTTTCGAGAGGAGGGAATTGACTACGTGGTATATTGTGATGCATCAGAGACTGGACTGGGTTGTTTATTGATGCAAGAGAGATAATTTATCACCTATGGCTCATGTAAGTTGAGGTATCATGAGAATAAAAACATGAACCATGACTTGGAGTTAGCAGTAGTTATCTTTTCCTCGAATATGTGGCAGCACTACTTGATGGGTGAACAGTTTACCATATACTCGAACCAAAAGAGTCTCAGGTATATCTTATCATATAAGGACCTAAACTTGAGACATTTTAAATGTATAGAGTTCCTCTAGGACTATGACTTTGAGATAGTCTACACTCCTAGGAAGGGGAACATGGTGGAAGACGTGCTCAGTTGGAGGTTTGGTTTACAGCTGTTGAGAAAGGCGACAAAGTAGCTAGCCACAATGAAGATATTATTTGTGTATGATGATGGAGCGGCTTACCTTTAGTCAATGACCTTCACTCCCCCACTCTTATAGTGATTCAGAGAGGCACAACTTATGGATGTTAATTGTGAGGCCTGATGGGCTGAGTTATCCTTAGGACAGGCTCCTGATGGATTTTTGAAAGGTGGGGAGCATGTCATCCTTTTCAGAGGACGTACCATGATACTAGTGAAATTAAAGGAGGAGGTGTTGATGGAGTTCCTTACATACCCTTTGGAGTTACATAATGATGTGTAGAAGATATAATAGGACCTCTGAAATTATTACTAGTGGTCAGGGATGAAGAAAGATGTGGAAGATTTCATTTCACGATTCCTCAATTATCAGTAAGTGAAGGCCGAGAATCAGGTCCCAGTAGGCTTGACAGAACCACTTAAGGTTCCAGAGAGGAAGTGGTATGGTATCTCCATGGACTTCATGATGGGGTTACCACAGACGTCCAGGGGCCACGACTCTATCTGGGTGATCATTGATTGAATTGCTAAGTCGGCCCACTTCCTGCCCATCTGGGAGCAGGGATGGGTAGAAGGCTTGGGAAACCTCTACGTCCAAGAGATATTAAGAATTCACGGGGTGTCTTCGATGATCATCTCAGGAAATAATTCATGCTTTACATCCTAGTTGTGGAAGGGTTTCAAGAGGCATTCAGGAATCAACTACACCTGAGCACCGCCTTTCACCATCAAACAGATGGTCAGATGGAGTAGACCATACAAACCTTGGAGGACATGCTTCATGCTTGCGTCCTTGATTTTGGTTGCAGTTGGTTGGTCCACCTACCACTGGTGGATTTTTCATACAACAATATCTATCACTACACTATTGGAATGGCACTTTTTGAGGCCATGTATGGGGGGCCATGCAGATCACCACTATGATGGACAGACCTAGGGGAGTTAGCACTCATGAGTCCAGAGTTGTTACGGGCTTCCACTGAGAAGGTGTAGACCATCCAGGTGCGGATGAGGACTGAAAATAGTAGGCATAAGTCTTATGCTGATAAGAGATGGATAACCTTGGAGTTCGATGAGGGAGACCATGTTTTTCTTCTGGTATCACCCTGATGGGGACTGTGGAGATTTGTTTGGGGCAGCAATTTATCTCTGAGATTCATCAGACCTTTCCTGATTCTCAGCAGAGTTGGTGAGGTGGCATACCACCAAGATCTTCCCCCGTAGATTTACTAGGATCACGTTGTTTTTCACGTGTCGTAGTTGAGGAGGTATGTGCATGATCCATCACACGTTGTCGACTGGGGAGAGCTGGAAATTGACGATGGGGTGATGTTTGCGGAGTTCCCAGTTGATATAGAGGATCGAAAAGAGTAGGTCATTCGTGGATGGTCAATTCCTCTAGTGTTCATTTGGTGGTATCACTACTGGAAAACTAACCTATACCAATGGTTTGGAATAGTTGGTATAGCCTATACCAACAGTTTGGAGAACCGTTTCCAAGTAAGCCGTTGGGATAGGTCTATACCAACGGTTTTGGAAACCGTTGGTATAAGTAATATGAAAATATATACCAACGGTTATGGAACCGTTGGTATATGTATTTCAAAAAAAACATTCGCTAGGATTTGATCCCAGGATGCCTAGTTTATCATTGAATGACTTAACCACTAACCTAACATGACTTTTGTGAACATAATTACATAAATATATATATGTATTCTCATAATTATTTTAAATTTTGATTTATATAATGTTCTAGGTAAGAAGAACTAATAAAATATCAAAGGATCTATACCAACGGATGTCAAAACCATTGGTATAGACCTATACCAATGGTTTTGACAACCGTTGGTATAGATTTTGAGCCTGGATTTTGATTCTGGGTGAAGGTTGATCCTTGGGGGACCTTTCCCAATGGTTTGTCAAAACTGTTGGGATAGGTATACCCTTTCCCAACAGTTTGGTCAAACCATTGGGAAAGGCTATACCTATCCCAATGGTTTGGCCAAACTGTTGGGAAAGGTGGCCACAAAGGGGACTTTTCCCAATGGTTTGGCCAAACTGTTGGGAAAGCCATAACCTTTCCCAACGGTTTGGCCAAACCGTTAGGAAAAGTGGCCTCAAAGTGGGATTTCCCAACAGTTTGGCCAAACTGTTGGGAAAGGGAACCTATAACAACGGTTTTTACAAACTGTTGGTATATAAGCATTGGGAAAAGTCATATTTCTAGTAGTGTATCACAAGAACCTCTAAGAGGTCACACGGGAGAAGATGGCTTAGATTTGTGCTCAGTATGCCCATTTGTTTGATTAGCCTTGGTTTTGGCTTTCAGGGATGTAAATACCTAACATGGGGGGAATGTAATGTCCTCAAATTTCCATGTAAGTTTTTATATATAGAATTATTTCGAGACTAGGTGCCGAGACTTCACGTGATTCCGAGTCCCAAGGTTCCCAGAATGTAATTTTAAACTTATTTTAAAGTGTGCTCAGTAATTGTGCGAGCGGGTTTTTCTAAATTTGGAACCAGTGCTCGGATAAAAAATTTCAGGACACCGTTGTACTAGGCATGTAAGGAATCTACTAGAAAGTAATTAACTTCGACCGGAAAGGGTCGCATAGAAAAGTTAATTTTTAGACTTTTCTGAAAATAATAAAATAACTTAGAAAAAGTTATTTTATTTTCTTTCACACCGTTGAGTGGAGGACGGTGACACTGTGGTGTGGAGATGAGGTGAAGATGAGTCACATTAAATGAGGATCATTAATAGCTCATTGTGAAAGTGTAACGATGCAACATTATAGCATAATAGAAATTTTGTGACGTGTTTCATTTTATTAAACTAATACATTAGAGAGTTGAGAATTAAACCCTAGGGATTCTCTGATGAACCTATGGCAGAATTCCTCTCCAAATAAGAATAAATAACGTGGTGATGAACACCAATGATTCATATATTGACGACGATGATGTGGGTATCATCCATCATCAGTAGTGAATTCATAAATCCAGGTAGGGGTTATACTTTCTTTGTGATTGGCGTTCATTTCCTATTCTTCATTCTAAAACAACGAACGTGGATCAACCCATGAACAGGTTGATCAATGGATCATGTGTTCTTGCAGGAGGGTTGTTAAATTAGGGGACTTGAATGGAAGGTTAGATTCATATATTGAAATCCCAAACCTCCCCTTTGATTATACACCTCTAACATAGAGGGCATGGGCTAACACGAACAAGGCCTAAGTCCCTCCACCCTGCGTGTTCTTGTGCATTATTCATGGAAGAAATTCTTAAAATGGAGGAAAGGAGAGTTCAAGGTTTTTACAGTTAAGGTGGAATACTTATGGACCTGTAGGAGTACACAGTTCGAGAAATGGACCACCGGAGCAACTCTGGTGGCCCGCACAAGCAACCGACAGCGCACCAACGTCGGCGGCTCCGGCCGGCGGTGGACCTCAGTGGTATCCACGGGTGGAGGGAGGTAGTGTTCCCATCAGCATACCATGGAAGTGTGAAGTGTAGAGCCAACCAGCACTGCGTGGATGAGAAGCTCGCATCTGGGCCGCTCGGGTGTGCTGGAGGTACGCGGTCCGTCGATCATGTGTGAGTGGAACGGTAGGCCACCTACCAGTCGTGTTGGATGAAACAGACATGGTAGAGCCGTGTAAGGTTGTACCAAATTGATCTTCTATGCGGACCGGCCACAAGGAGAGTTGGTGCCACCTACTGCAACTGGGTGATGAACTGAACGCGGCTGAGCTGCATCCTGGTTGGAGAAGCTAGCCTGCCTCAGTGGGGTGGGTTTCTCCTAACGGGCCGGAACCACATCCAAATGGGCCCACGACCCAACGGACCAGACCCAGGTCGGTCCTAGTCTGGGTTGGTTCATTATACCTAGTGTCATGACCCTCCTTCACCAAAAGGAGGTAAGTGTCAGCAGGTTGCCAGGCCCTTACTTCTTTAAGTTGAAGGAGAGATAATGACCCCTAAAACCCTCCTTCAATAGGTCCCGGAGTGGCGACCAGCACCAAGGTTATGGAATCACACACTAACTGGAAGTCATTGCCCTTTTCTTTTAATAAGATCGGGAGATAAGATAGTGAATCCCACAACACCAAAACTGAAAGTGTAATTACGGCTGAAAGTAAACCATTCCCATATGCATGTTCAAAGGTAAAAGATACAACTCACAAAACTCCAAAGGTGAAAAGATACAAAGAAAAAGGGAAAAAAAACAGCAACTACCCCAAAGGTCCAAGCTAGTATGGCTCTGCATGATCACTGAAGTCCTTCCGGAAACCTAAAAGCGGTTTTATATACGTAGGGTGAGCATACAAGTACGCTCAGTAGGGAAAACCAAAGTCTCTCGTGCACAAGTGAGGAGACATTCTAATGCCCCGTGGAAAAAGAGATAACCAAACACCTAACAAGGTAACTATCCACCCAAGCCTCACCAAGACACACTCCCCAAATAACGCAATTCAAGTAAAGTATAATAATAGCACATCGATGTTTGGGTACCCCGTGCCTCTTTCCAAATGGTTATTGAATATATCCTACACATCGGACCAATCCCGTCATTCTCATCGCAGTCCCACTGCCACACCCCGCCCGCACACACTTGGGCCACAACCTCACTGCAGTCCCACTGCCAAACCCCGCCCGCACACACCTAGGCCATAACCACTATCCCGCCCGCAGACACCTGGGCCACAACCACCACACACAACCATACCCACAAACACCTGGGTCAGAACAACTACTGCCACACCCGAAGACACCTGGGCCTCATCCCGAAGACACTTGGGAAACAACCTTCCCGCAAACACCTGGGCCAACCACCACACTACCCTGCCCGAAGATTATTGGGCTAGTAATGGACTTCAGGGCATCACAGCCTGCCTGTAGAGTCTTGGGCTATTCGGGAAAGGGAGCAGAAAAGGAGCTAATAACCAGCCACTCATAGGAGTGTTGTGAAAAACACCCTTTCCCATAAAGTGGGGGTGTTTGGAACTAAGTTCTCAACTTGGGTGGGGCACGGATAAGAAACACAAAAACTACAAGTATATGTATAGGTAACAAGCACTCACCCAATCTAGGTTTTTCTTCAGCCCGCCTAAAGAACATTATCCTTATTATTCATTCATAGGAGAAAAGAACAGTACCCATGCCCAAGTCACAACTCACATCAAAAAAAATCCCCATTTGTCCCATCCTCATTTTCATGTTCAGTAATAATGTTTAAATAAAGTTCTGCACTACTGGGCAATTAACAGCATAAGCACAAACCAAGGAAAAAAGTTACAACCAACAGCAATTTAAGCATTCACACCGGGTTCTCTTGCAAAGTCACAACAACAAAGGGATAAGGGAGATCCCTTGAAGTAATGGAACCAAAGAAAACCCCGAGATACAGTCCCATGTTCCCAAAATCCAAGAGCCAACGGTTTCTCAACAACAGAGGATCCCACCCTAGTTCATGATATAAGCAGAGTAATCACACAGCTTCAAATTCACAACTAGAAAAAGTATAATAACAGGGGATCCCATCCCCACCCATATCACCCCAGTGATCTAATCCCCCATCCAATAAAACCATAAAGGTCACTCACAAACGGCCCGTGAAAGAAAAAAATAACCAAATCACTACCACCAACACAAGGTAGGCCCATACAGGTATTTTTATATTTAAAATATTTAACAACTCCATGGTTTCAATTACACTGTGCTTTAACTGGGGTTATCACAGAAAAGGGTTGATCCTGGTGCTTTCAATTTATTTAATCGAGTATACGTAATTAAACAATTACATGTTACGGTTCTTTAAATATCCAAAAACACTGAGGTTCATTAGTGTACATAGAAAGACCACCAACGGCCATGATTTTTAGTGAGCATATGCCCGTATAATTCACAACATATATCAACAGTAAAAGAGCATAGTTGTTCATCGATCACACCCCCTTTTCATTCTTTAAAGGTCCATTTATTATCTTCATTAAGTTAGGTTTCATCAATTTCCACAGAGATAAAAGCATGTCCACCCCGCATGATACACCGAAAGGAGAGACAAAGGAGAAAATACTTACTTGGCGGATCAAGGATCGACATTAAGTCCTCGCGTGGAAACTGGAAAATGGGGGTGGCAGGAACTCCACGGAACGCGAAAGGAAAACTTTGCAACAGGGGTACGGCTCATCAGAAGGAAGGGTACTCCGAGCACGATGATCGAGAAAAGAAACCTAGGGAGAAGCCTTTGGTTATAAGGTTTGAGATACATCATTCCCGGGACGGTTAACTCGAAACTGCGTAAGAAGCAGGATCGTGGGTTGACCACACGGTTGAGACACCCCACACGCTACTTAAAGGTCCCCACCTTTAGGGGCAGATTAAACCAACGCACACCTCATGTTTTTTCATTTAAGGGGTACCTCACCAATCATTTAATTTAAACAGGAATTAATGGGCTTTAAAATAAGCTTAAAGGGGTCAAAAAATGGTTTAAAACCCAATTTGCGCAAAAAGGAGGCGCTACTGGAAAACCCGTGGGGGTAGGCGAGAGCTACCAGTAGCCGAGAGCTACCGGTTGGCAACAGCTACCGGTAGCTGAGAGCTACAGGTTGGCGATAGCTACCGGTAGCTGAGAGCTACCAGTTAGTGACAGCTACCGGTAGCTGAGAGATACCGATAGCCTAGAGCCACCGGTAGCCTAGAGCTACTGGTAGCCGAGAGCTACCACTTTCCGAGAGCTACCGGTAGCCGAGAGCTACTGGTTGGTGATAGCTACCGGAAGATGAGAGCTACCGGTAGCCTAGAGCCACCTGTAGAGGAGAGCTACCGGTAGCCGAGAGCTACCGGTAGCCGAGAACTACCGGTAGCTAAAAGCTACCAGTTGTCGAGGGCCACTGTTACCCCAAGGTCACCGGTAGGCAAAGTCTACTAGTATGCCGAGGCTACTGGTAGGCCAAGACTACCGCTAGGAGTCACCGAGAAGCTGGGATGGCCTTTCAGACCACCCAGAACACCCCAACATCAGATTTTTACCAAGTAATGGACCCCAAAAACCTAGACCATTACACCTAGGTCGGTTTGCTGGACCCCGGGCTGGGTCGGGTCTGACCGACTAGGTCAGACGAGACCCAGAGCCAACCGACCTCTTTTTGGAAAAATGATAATAACTTGCAGACCTGGCATCTGATTGACGTGCCATATATGGGATGATAACCCTTGTGATGATTCGGTCCTTATTAGATACTCTGTGTGAGTTTTGGTAGATGTTGGCATGCATCTAAGTTGGATCGGACTCGAATCTAACCAGGTCCTATTTAGAAAAATGCCCATATCTTACAGACTGAGTGTTCGTTTAACGTATCATTTTTTGTGTTGGGACCCTTACGAAAAGACGATACATAGGGTTACTCTATGTGGAACTTCTTGGAGGTTGAGGTACAACCTATGGCTTGAGGAGAGGATCTTTTAAAAATCAAGCATGCTAAGTGCAGGAATCTAGTGGCTGGTTGTGATGTGAAGAATGAAGAGCGACCCTTCATAGATCAGCATAAGAGAGACCCTTTTTGGATCAGCATAAGAGAAACCCTTTGTGTATCAATATAATATCAACCTTTCAAGGATAAACATAAGAGAGAACCTTCTTGGATCATCATGAGAGTGACCCTTCATGGATCAACAATAGCGTGACCCATCATGGATATGTCGTAGAGTGACCCATCGTGGATCAGCAGCAGAGCGACCCTTCGTGGATTAGTCGTAGAGAAACCCTTTGTGGATCAGCAGTAGAGCCTCTCAAAATAATAAGATGATCTAGCTTTATGAATAATAATATTTAGTTTTGTATTTAAATTATACCTACTGTGATCTGTGTTTTTTCTTTGTGCTTTGATTTGAGATCTTACTTTGTGGTATTTTTCTTTGTTGATTTTTATGAGACCCGAGTTGGTCTCTGGGTCCCTACTGAGTATTGTTATCCTCACCCCTACATGGGCTTCACCCACTCCTATTGTGTCTTATGAATATCACGAACAACTTTGACTAGGACTTTGCGGATCCAAGGCTAGATAGTGCTCGGAGGTGGATCAATAGACGTGGTGTGCTGTAGTGACATCCGACTGTGTTTTGTACCTACCCTTCATGTAGGATCCTTGGTGGATGACCTCCGAAGCTTGTACTTCTTTTGATATACTTTCCTTTCAGTTGGGCTTGTATTATAGCCCCTTTACTTCTAGTTTACACATTTTACTCTCAGTGGTGGTACTTTTTAGTGATTTTATTACTTTCTTTCATTTTTGGTTTGCTTTGTGCAATATTTCCATGTCTCTGTGTGTAGAGGTTTAAAGGAAATGCCTTCCCTTTTTAGGATATTACTTTCCAGTGCTAGTCAACAACCCCTGGCCTATGGAATACAGGCTTGGGGTAGTAATGAAACTGGCCCTGGGAGATGGGTCATGACATATATCATGGCAACAATTCATAGAAGGCAGTGATGGAAAATGAAATATATCACTTCGTGGAGATAGTAGTTCGTAAGTACACACAAGTAATGCTTTTCATTCTTGATTGTATGGTAAAAAATATGGAAAAAAGGTTTCATCATAATAATAATAAAATCTTAGTATTTATTTGAAGTTTATGTTATTTTATCATCATGGTTTTGATATATTAAAGCATTTGGAATAAGAAATAAACTTTAAAGAAGTCGATTAATACTTATACTTCTTATTTTTATTTCCTCTTTTAGATTGAGCTTAATATATTTGAAGGAGAGATTTATGGTCACTCTAGGGGATTAATAAAATGTTAAGGTAGTTTTTTATTGAAATTTTGGTAGATTATTTAGAGAAAAATGAAATCATAAGTGACTTTATAAATCATATATTGAGTCATTTTTATAGGCATAAATCAATGGGGGTTTTTTCAATTATTCAATCATTAAGGGTCATGTGTGTAATTTTAAAAACAAAAGGTGTCACATATGTGAACCATGTATGATAGTATTGAAATTTTACCATAAACTTAAGAAAATATGTAATTTTATGATTTTATAATGACATAAAAATAATTTTAAAACATTAAATATCATTTAAGTTCATTTTCAAGACTATTCCCAAAATTTAATTTAATGTCAAGAATATAACAATTGAATTACAATATAAATAATTTAATCACCATTAATAATTTATAAATATCAATTAAATTCATGCAATTCCATAATTAATTCAAAAAAAAAATTTCTTTTAATGTTTTAAAAATTATTTACTTCATTTTTATACTGATTGAACAAGTGTTGAGTCAGTATTGCGTGAGTATTTAAGGTAATTATACCATCTATAAAAATTAAAAATTAATTAAAATAATTAAAAAATTATTATTATTCAAAATAATTATTTATAACCATTCCTAACTTCTTTTTATTCCTATGAAAACTTATTTAAGATGTTATAGGAGATAAAATGACATTTTGGTAAATATAATTTTATTAATATAAAAGGGATTCATAATAGTGTCAAGTTGATTTAAAATGGATAAAAATGAATATGTATAATGTAGTAGTCTATAAAGACTCTTACACCCATTTGGAGTTGATATTTGGTGATCTTATCAAATAATTTTAACCTTAATTATCTCATTTAACCCTTTATCATGGTGACCACTTTTTACCATGGTTACTATTCATTATAAATAAAAATGAATTAAACTTAATACAAAAATTTAACCTCCTGATGAAAATTTTAAAATAAATTTTTCAAGATTCAATTTTTATAATTCTAGAAATTGATTTTAATATAATTATAAAAAATGTAACAAAAATGTTTTTAGAAAAATACCCCTTTTAAGCATAAACTGGTTTTACAACAAAATAATGTATAATATTGATACTCATAGAATTAGTTAAATTATGCTTAATAAAATTATATTTATATTAATTTAAAACTAAATCCAAAACATAATGATAATTTTAAATTATCTTATTTGAAGAAAATAAATGATAGTTTTACACAAATCGGTATTTTTTACAATTCACTCAAAAATCAATGTTTTCAAAAAAATCCCAAGAAATCATCATAAGACTATTTTTGTTTAATGATTTCAAAAATGATGATAATTTTATTAAATATAATTCCTAAAAGTTTCAAAAATTAATTATAACATCCGCACACAAAATGCAATAAAACCCATTTTTAGAGAAAATATATTTTTAAAGCATAAAATGATTTTATTTTCATCCATTTCCAAATGAAAACAATTAAATGAATGTTAAATAATTTAATTTGATATATAATATACACATTTCATTAAATTCATTCCTTAATAGTGATTGATTTAATCTATTATGATAAAAATACATTTCACACATAAAAATGTTAGGAGATGAAGTTTGTTTCAATTCACTAGAATTTCATCCATCATAATCAAATTCATAAAAATTTCCTGTGATATATGATTGGTTGAAATGAGGTATAAGAAGTGGAATTATAACTTCTCCAATGGTGGTAAGTCCATCAAAAATTTGTTTCTACTGATGAATCTATAGTGAAGCACTGGGAAGTCTGTAAGTTCAACAAAGTTGGTGGGTCACTAGGTTGGTAACCAAGCTCAAGAGGTCATGTATCATGATATAGGTTTTTTGGAGAGGAATTTTAACTTGTTATAATAATTACAATTAGTATATAAGTTTGTGTGACATTCAGTGTAATGTTTGGTTTGAATGGGAATTTATTGAAGTGCTAAGGATTTTTTAGGATTAAATTTTTTTAATCTATTTGTATCACATATATTCTTCTAGTTATAATAAAATAAAGTAGTTTGGTTCCCCCACACACATAAGGAATAGTCCAAACCAGGTTAAAAAAAATTATTTCTTTCTTTCTATTTTTCATTGCATGTTTTTCCATTGAATGTATTTTCAATGCTTTATTTATTTATATTGAGCTATGTATGTGGGAGGGAAAATTTATGTGGTGGGTATAGTGCAGTGGATACTTACTTCCAGTACACTCATTCATGTGGAAGTGATCATATTGAGATTTATTTTATACTATGATGATTATCATTCATATTATCTTCTTGTGGACTGACATGAAAGAATCCATTCGCCATATCAAAAGTACGAAGATAAAATTTTCACGGTTTTCTTCACCAAAAAGTGGTATTAGATCTTTATTCAACATTCATAGGTTCAACAAACTGGTATTAGTTATGAATGAAATATAATAAAGTGAAGATCTAGATTGATAGATTCAATGGAACGAATTTTTCCTTCTGTAAAATGTTGATTGAAAACCATATAATTTATAAGGACTTGGAAATCCCATTATCTGGGATAAATCCATTTCCCATAGAGAAAGAAAAATGGGAGAACATTGAAAAAAATGTGCTAGATCTAGTAAGAATGTATCTTGTTAGGAATGTTTCTTTCAATATTTAGGAGAAGAATAAAACATAGAATTTTAACAAGGCATTGGTGTAAATTTATAAAGACCAACATCCATTTACAAAGTTATCATATTTCTATATTTTTTAGATTAAGGTTTTCATAAATAATACCAATGGAAGATCATATTAATGACTTAAACATGATCTATGAGAAGATCTAGTTGTAAATGTAGCTTTTGGTGATGGTGTATGTGTGTTTTTACTATTATATTCATTTATAGAGAGTTGATATGCAATAGTTACTGCAGTTAATAGATCAAGTGTAAAAAAAAACTTGGTGTTTAATGATATCATGAATCTGATACTCAATTAGGAACTTTAGTAATGGTACATTTATTTGACAACTAGTAGTTCACTTAATACATGTAGAAGAGTAAGTTCACAACAATAGAAGAAAACCAACAAAAATAATCTATTAGAAGATATGTCTCAATAAAGGAAATGATAGAAGATCTAATGAAATTTGGTTGGTCTTGGTCTAACCTACTGAAGATGTGGGAAGAAAGGACATATCAGGAAAGGTTAAAAAATAAAAAATGAGAACACTAAAAAAACAACAATGATCAATAGTTCAAATTCCATTAATACAACAGAATATAGAAATACATACTTGTTAAGCACTGATGTGTTTGTAGAAATTTGGGTAATTGAATCTAGAACCTCCTATCATTCAACTTGTGATAAATGTTGTATAATAAACTATTAATTTAGAATTTTGGGAGTGTCAGTAAGGTGGATGGTTGTAAGGAATTGTGTTTTCTCAGACTGTAAATTTTAGTAGAAATTTTAATTTTTCATTCAGATACTTATAAGGGGTAAAATTTTCATTTTTCCCTATCATATGATCTTGGATAATTTCTCTCGAAACTACCTTGATCCTAGAATGGATATTTTACCCTTGAAAAAGATTTTTTTGTAATTCCATCCCATTCTAATTTATATAGAATAATTAATATTTAATATATATTTTATTAAATGTTAATTCATTCACAGACATTCGTTCAGAGATATCTTTTGAATAGAGTTTCGGATTGAGATTCCATCTCTGTTGTTGATTCCAAAATGAGGGTTTTTTCTTAGGTGAGGCATAAACACATGTTGGGCACTAAGGTCGGGCTTAGGCCCCTTTTTCATTTTATTTTATTTTTCTTCTTTTATTTTATTCTCCTCCCCCTAGCTTCTCATGTATACCATGTGGGTTTCCCCTTCACACGAATGAGTTATAAAAGGGAGAGGCAGTGATATATAGAGAGAGTGTGTGAGAGGAAGATAACTGAAGGTGCCACCATGGAGATCGAGAGGTTCCAGATCATCGTGTGGCAACCAAAAATCATGGAAATGGGTGAAGCTTCAGTGAGTTCCTCCAAAAGGTAGAAAATTTTTATGTTTTGTTTTAAAGCCACATTTATTTTCCATTTTAAAGTTTTAAACCCCTTTTATCACTATTTAGGACCCTTTTAGGGTCAATATATACCTTTTTAGGAAAAAATAGGGGTTTTGGGCCGATTTGAGGGGCTCCCCGTTCAAAAATTTCAGTCACATTACGCATGGTTCAGGAAAACACGTCATGTGTTCTTTCCATTTGGGGAAGACGGCATTTTATAAGTAAACACCATGTTCTAGAGTATACACATTGTGTACTAGAACTCACCCATACAGCTGAGTACCCATTTAGATAGCCCGTGTAGAGGAACATGGCCATGTAATGTACACGGCTAGACACCATGTTGGTTGTACTCCATGTAGAGGGACACGATAGAAAAAAATACATGGTCAGGCCATGTGAGGTACACAAACAAGTACCATGTGTAAGTTACACACCATTCACATGACTCACATGTCATTTACTTGGGTTTTACATTCCATGTCTGGCTAGAATACATGCCTAGGTAAGGATTCAATGGTACGCATCATGTACCAAGGTATACACACCATTTAATCCTCCCTTGTTACGCTTTTGAGTGTTTTTTATATATTCACGCCCTAGAGTCATAATTATATGCATGAATAGTCAATTTTGAGTGTTTTTTCATGTATATCATGATGGTGAAACCCTTTAGGTGATTTTAGTGTTCCAAGGAGGTGTTTTAAAAGTTTTATTAAATAGATAGGTTATTCCTCTGGTAATCAAATTTAGTTATCTTCTTAGAGTGATACCCCTTGAAATTAGATGGTCTCTGAGCCATATCCTTTATATGATGTTAAAATACAATTAATTTTTTCCAAGTGGATGTTTAATATTTTTACCTAGAGGATCCCAATTAGGATGCTTCTACCTATGTATACTATTTTGAGGATCCCATGTTGGATGCCTCTTCCTACTTACGCTATTAATGAGGGTACATTATAGGTTGAATCTTCTTATGTACCAATCTATGAATTCCAAGTAGGTTGCCTCTTATATGTTTAAACTTAAGGGACCTAGTGGGTTCCTAGGTGTTTGACCAACCCTAAGCTATATTTTTGGGGGTTTTGGGAGAGATGATAGCAAGTGACACCTTAGAACCCGTATCAAACTTGTAAGCTTGTGAGGTTATTGTAATAGTGGTGGTTTTAAACATTTGAACACCCTCACCCTTTTTTTATGAATTCACATGGTTATTTTTTATGCATCTATGATATCCATATTTTCTTCCTAGTTCTCATATTAAGATCCTAACGTGATGCGATATTTGATTTGGGATGCACAGAAATAATTCATGGGATCCTTCTTACGTGTCTATTTATTTATTGGGATTATCATAAATACTTCCTAGGTTTTGTCTTCCAATTCTCTTTATTGTTTGGATAATCATGAATACTTTATGAAATATGGATTATGAGTTATACTCAATGATGATTACGCTCTCCCGAGCAATGGGGGTGACTATTCTCTCCTTGATCAATTGCTTGATTGTGGTGTTGGACATGGTACTCTTCATTATTTATTTGTTATATTATTAGAGATTTATTATTCTCTTACTAATTAACTACTTGACTGGGATGTTGGACATGTTTTTCATCATACGTTTTGAATGCAATTAGACATGGCGTTCCACAACTATGATTAGGTTGTTGGAGATGGTTCTCTACGACCCTTAGACTAGGTTGTTGAACATGGAACTTCACACCCCCATGGTTGGGGTTGTTGGACATGATGCTCAAATCCCTTGTGTATTTGGTTATTAGACATGGAATTCCATGGATAGTTCTTTTTACACATTACCTAAGAGTCATCCCACTTAGGGATTACCCGAGTTTCAATGTCGTGATTTCCTATGGACCGGGACCTTGGATTCCTACATCAGATTGGATCTACATGGATTGAGTGGCATGGAATCTATATTAGTAACCATTTATAGGATTTTCCATCAGTATATATATTCATCATTATAGTGATTGAAGGTGAGGATGGGTGAACTAAGGGTTAGGACATGTATCCCCTTGTGGTGATATAGCTTTCTTAGAGACATTTTTAGTGCTGGCCAAAGTAGATATTGTCGATTAGGATTATAGACCTAGGGATCAACATAATTATACATAACTTTAGTGTTACATAATCTAGAACAATAAATCTTTATAGGATGTACAAACGATTAGGATTACGGACCCATGGATCAACTGATGTTGATTGTGTTAATTTTCAAATTACTTGAGTATATAAATATTTATGTGTATATATATATATATTTCTGAAGATATATATATACATATAAATATATATATATATACATGATTAAACATTTCCCATTTGACTAAAATCATAGACCCATGGATCGATTATGGTTTCAAATTATTAATTTTATTTATCATTTTCAGTTGTGTCTAGACTAGGCTAAGCATATTTCATGAGCAATAACTTATGACATAAAATTTATAGATTCATCATTAGGATGGATTGATGATATTATTTATCACCCCTGTATATACACATCAGTGTCCATACAACAATTATTTCTGATTTTCGGGATGATTTAAGACACATTATGTATATTTATGAGGCCTAGGGTTACATGATTTAGTGGAGACTCTCATGTGGATTCTTTTAATTGGGAATGAGCATATCAATTATATCTTGGAGACCGAGTATGTGGTTTGGGTCAGAGTTAATATGATATCTTTGTAATTTTATTTCAGTTTCATTCATGTACTCATTCTTTTATGGTTGACCTAGTGGTTAACCAGTGTTCTATGTATGAAATTGATTTTCAGGATTTTATAGCACATCTTTTATTATTGCAACATGTTTTGTTTCAGTTTATTTATTGATTTATCACCCTATTTACTACTACTATGGATGATATCTTTTTATTCATTATTTTTACTCTGATATGAGGGTATAGTCTCCCCACTATACCACATTTAGATCCTCATTACTAGTTGGAAGCCTCTGGTGTATGGGGAGGCACGCTTGAGGCCTTGTGGTGGACTGGCTCAGGGAACCAGTTTAGTGGCACCTAGGTCATGACATTACAAATTGTTATCAGAGGAGTTTATTTTCTATTATAATTAAAATTGGGATATGGTATAAAGGATTATTAATAATGTTTTGGATCCTATGATGGGTATAATATTTTTAACACCCGAGACTTTTATGTTATATAAATCATCAAAGGAATCTTTTTCTACACAACACTTGCTTGGCTTGCTTTACACGAAATCGTGACCTTCCTCGATAGCTTGCGTCGTACACAATACCGAGTTTCACTAAACAACGATATGCTATTAAAATAAAACTAGTCGTTATGAATAGTAAAAACCACTTTTTAAAATTTTATAAATTTTATTTTTCAAAATGGACTTCATTTTTGGATTCGGAATACCGAAATTAGCCTAGGGTGAAATTTTGGTATTTTTCTGAAAACTTTCAATTTTTGATGAATAGTGAAACCACTAAGTGGTAGGTTAAAAACTGAATTTTGCATAAAACTTAATTTTACCGCTTCTGTGAATGGAATTTCGAAAATCAGACAGACACGGTTAATATCAAGGACTAAAATGTGGTTCAATGAGATGAAAATAATTTTTGGTGAATAGTAACTTTTTACTTTTTTTTACCACGGTTAATAGTAAATAGGGTAACTAAGGGTAAATACGATATTACTATTACCCTAACACATGTCCTAATTCTATCGGATAAGTGTAATTCGACCAAAAACAACCTTATGAATATAATATGACCATTTAGGTCCACTTGGATTAGATTATGACATTTAATATTATTTTATTTAATGAATAGTTAAAATAGTTAAAATCAAAGTTTAATAACTAAAACATTTTTAATATGGGGTTATACATAAGATAAATTCGACTATAAATATTAATTAGAAAGCTAAAAAGATTTCCTACATAATGGTATTTTATTTGTAATTTTTGGACATTAAATAATTTAATTTATTTATGACACAATGATGATGCAGAAATTATCTTATTAATGAAATATTGACATAGTTGATGTTATAAACACCAAAATAAATGTAATTTGAGACTTTTTATGAATTCCACTAATTTTCTAGGTTACTATGATATATTAGTGTTGATTTAATTAACTTGGTTCGAACATATAATTCTGTTATGACTTTCACAAAAATCATATATCAAATAGTGTCAAAATTGACACAAAATAGTTTTTAAATCAAATATTATATTACTAATTGTTATTTTATTCCTAAAAATCTAAGGTTCGGCCAAATGACTTAGATAAGGATATATATATTAATAATAAACAATTTGGGGTTCGTTTGGCATTTTATAGTAAGTGTATTAACCATATAGTGAAAGAAAACAAAACGACACGGTAAAAGTTAAATTATTTAACTTAGAGTTAAATCTAATTGATAAGGTTAAAATAATACCCTAAACTTGTCTAAATATTATTGGTTGATAGGATTTCGACCCATCCCCACTTTACCTTCGAAATAAGACCCTTTGGAACCATTATAAACCGATTTTGACTTTAATATAAAATAATATTTTGAGGTATTCCTAAGGTGCCCCTCTCCTCCCTTATAAAAGGGCACCTCCTCCCCCTCCTCCTCACACCAATTTGAGCACTCAAGCTCGGCCAACCCCTAAAATTTTCTCCTCTACACTTCCCTAGAATAATCCTAGAGGTCCTGGTCTTCTTCAAAGACCAATCTTAGTTCCCTAAGTGGAGGATTCAAAGAGGCGTTCCAAAGAAGAGGTAATATCCGTTACCGATCTTTTCAATTTCTTTCTTCTTCAAATTCTTCTTATTTAGTTGTTTCATGATAAAGTAATAACATCAGTATTACTTACATACTGATATGTTATTATAAATATGAAACAACCCTAATTCACCTTCTATCCATCCTACGGAAAAATGAAATCACCGCGCGTGCGTACGTACGGAATACCGTCTCCACGCCGTGGTGTAATCTATTTTCCACCACCACCTTACAAGGATGGGTATAATGGTGTAATGAGTAACTATTTATGATTATTATAAATTAATATTGATACTGAAATAATATATATATACTCCAATACAATTCCACGATCATAGGAATGATATCATCACTCGTGCGTACGTACGGAATATCGTCTCCACGATGTGATGCGACTCGTTCTACATGATCATCATTACATAGTAATTATATAAATGAATTGAATGAATAAATATGATATATGTTACACTAATACCATTCTGTATATAAGGTATCTATAACCTTAAAAGAAGAATAAGAATTTATTCGGCAAAACACGCATAAGAACAAAAGGCGTTAAAGACCCGAGTAACAAGTAACAATGAAATATTACTAACAAGAAGCTAAGAATATGACCATATATGATATCATATCAATATTTATGATTCTGGAATAAGTCAATAACATTATTTAAACCATTATAAAGGAGCTTCGGACACGTACAAAGCAAATCGGACCTAAGGTAAGGGAAATATCACAATCTCACTTTTATCCGAGATTGTTTTTACTTTGGTAATTACTGGGGTGTATTTTATCATCCACATCCATGTTCCCTCAATATGTAGTATTATTTCCATCCTTCTAAAATATTTTATATCCAATTTTACCCTTTGGTGAGTTTTTAGTAAAAGATATGAAAGGAATCTTTTGTCGTTTTTCGTACGAGGTACTTTTTGACTTTTCTGACAAAAGTACGAAGAATGTTTTTTTAACTTATACGGCAAGAATGGATTTTTAAAACATTATTTCCAAGAATCTTACTTTATAAGTTTTCAAGTTTATTTTTAATCAACTTCTTTTAGTTTATAATTTTATGACATGTTAAGAAAATAAAAGTGTTTTTGAAGTAGAAAGGATATTTTCCTCAAGAATGGAGTTCAAATGTTTTATCAAAATTATTTTCCATCTAAGAGAATATAGGGTTCTGTTTTTATCCCTATTATTACATTGATTTGATTATGTTTTGAGGAAATTGTTTTTATGAAGTCATTTACCTTATATGATTTGTTTTATGATGTCATGATGTTTCAAGAATCCCATTTTTGTTACATGTGTTATGCGATGATATATGATTTATGATTATGTGGCACACATAAGAAAGGATTCATTATAAGATGGGTGGGACCTATATCTCCCTACAATGCATTGGGTAAAGATTTTATATCTCATGAGATAGACATGGTTGGAACGGTAGGTTATACCGGTTCAGTGAAACAGGACTGGAACGAGGGTGACTCGGTTCAGAAAGGGACTTTGTCCACTAAGATAGTCTTGGCAATGAGTCATGACTAACAAGAAATGATTTTCCATGATTATGTGTGCATGCCACAAAGTTTCAAGTTTCATGTTATGATTATGGGGATCTCATTTCCACTTCTATGATTTTTTCCATGTTAAGATATTATGATCTCTTTTGCAGGTTATGATTTTCAAAAAGATATGATATGATTTTTATTTCCTTTATTTGCCCTTGCTGAGCATTTGAGCTCACCCTTTTATGTTTTCTTTTCCCCAGGTCAGGAAGATGGATATTAAGTAGAATATGCTAAAAGGGACCCTAGATATGATGAAATAAATGGGAGACACTGTAGAAGATTTATGAACCAGTTGTTTATGTTTCCCAGTTTCTAAAGACACTATACCTATACGGTCCTTTGTGGTTTTGTCATATGTTGTAATAAGTGTGCTTCAATTTTGAAGTATTAACAATGTATGTAAAGTATGGGTCGTTTTAGTTGGTATCAGAGGAAAGGTATAGTCAACCTTTGGAAACTAGGATGTGAAAGCCTTAGTAAGAACCCTAAGGATAATTCTAAGCATAGAACACAATATTAGTGTTTTAGAAATGGCCATGAATACCCTAGGATAAGACCTTAAGTGTGAAATTTTATCCTTGATTATGTGGTTTTCCTATTATAATTAGTGTTTCTCACACTATTCTTCTTGGTTTTAGTCAATGGCTGGAACCCGAAGGAACCGTGTTAATGCGGAATGCGATGGGCAATGCAATGATTGTCCCCCTGAGCAACCAAACGATATGGGATCTGGAATGAAAAATCTTGTAGCCATGCTCACAAAACTTTCTCAAGCTATGAATCATGCAGGACTTCCAAACGAGCAAAGGAAGGAGCAACATTCTGTTGAATCCTTCATGAGGCAGCGTCCACCTTCTTTCAGTGGGTCTACTGATCCATTAGTTTCTGAACAATGGATTAGTACTACTAAAAAGATATTTCCAGTTCTTCAATGTTCTGAACATGATAAAGTCATCCTAGCAGTGTATCGTTTGGAAGGAGATGCTGATCAATGGTGGAATCTTATTAAGAATACGAGGAAAAGGGATGAAATTGAGTCTATGGAATGGGATGAGTTCAAGAACTTATTTTTCAATAAGTACTTCCCTCGTATTCTCCGAACAAAGATGGAGAAAGAGTTTCTTGAACTGAAGCAAAGGGATGATGAATCTGTTGGTACCTATGAAGCAAATTTTACAAGACTTGCAAGGTACGCTTCTGGTATTATTATCCAACCTGAGAGTAAGATCGATCGATTCTTTAGCGGCTTAAAACCAAGTCTTCGAAGGGCGTTAGCCATAAGGGACTTCAATAGCTACGAGGAAATCGTTTGATGTGCTCTCAAAGTCGAGATGGAGATTGGAGTAACCCATCAGTCACATGGGTTTGATAAGAAGAGGAAGATGGAATTCAAAGGAAAATCTAAAGAGCACACTGAAAAGAAGATGAACTTTCCCTTATGCTCAAAGTGTGGAAAGAAACATGGAGGTAGTTGTCTTAAAGGGACAAGTAAATGTTTTAAATGTGGAAAGGAAGGTCATCGGGAATTTGAATGCCGCGATAATGGGAAGAAGATGTCTAATGATGCAAACAAAGGAAGGGATACACAGAATGAACCTACTACACTTCAATGTTTCAAGTGCAAGGAGATGGGGCATTATGCCAATCAATGCCCAAATCCAAGGGTTGATGATGATGGTCGACGTCAACAAAATCTTAAGGCTAAAGACAAAGGAAAGTCACATGCAATTTCTATCAGTGATGTGGAGTACGATAACGAAGTGGTGAAAGGTACACTTACCATCCACTCTAAAGTAGCAAATGTTTTATTTGATTCTAGATCCACCCACTCTTTTATTTCTGAAAAATTTTCTAAGGGTATCACCGTATTACCTCAACAATTAGATGTTGAGTTAGCTGTGACAACACCTAATGGCACAACAGTCGCATCAAAAGTTTATAATTCTTCTTCAATCGAAGTTTGTGGGAAAGTGCTTCCTGCAAATCTTGTGATCCTTCCTTTAGTGGAATTCGATGTGATTCTAGGCATGGATTGGCTTTCTCTACATGGAGCTCATATCAATTTCCAAAGAAGGGAAGTCACATTTCATATTCCAGATAAATCTACGATCGTCTATCGATGCAAGGATGAATATAACCTTCTAGTGGAAATTTCTTCCATCTTATGGGTCTTGATTCCACTAAATGAAGGTTATTTATCTCAAATGGTTGGTGAGAAACTCACGATTAAGAATATGCCCATCGTATGGGAGTTTGATGATGTATTTCTGGAGGAATTACCGGGTCTTCCACCAAATCGTGAAGTTGAGTTTTCAATAGAACTCGTATCGGGCGCTTTGCAAATTTCAAAGAAACCTTATAGAATGGCCCCAATTTAGTTGCAGGAATTGAAGAAGCAACTCCAAGAGAATCTTGATAAAGGATTAATACGCCCTAGTGCGTCACCTTGGGGAGCACCTGTTCTATTTGTTAAGAAGAAAGATGGATCAATGAGACTCTGCATTGATTATCGAGAACTTAACAAGATCACTATCAAGAACAAATATCCTCTCCCACGCATTGATGACTTATTTGACCAACTACGCGGAGCTCAATACTTTTCCAAGATTGATCTTCGTTCAAGGTATCATCAATTAAGGGTCAAAAGGGAGGATATACCAAAGACGGATTTCCGTACAAGGTATGGACACTATGAATTTATAGTGATGCCATTTGGTCTTACTAATTCCCCTGCTATCTTCATGGATCTAATGAATAGAGCCTTTAGAGACTATCTTGATCAATTTGTGGTAGTCTTTATAGACGATATTCTTGTCTATTCAAAGAGCAAGGAAGATCATGAAAATCACTTGAGAATTATATTGAAGACTCTGAGAAAGGAGAAGCTTTATGCCAAATTTACCAAGTGTGAATTTTGGCTTCAAAAAGTTGCATTTTTGGGTCACATAATCTCAAAAGAGGGGATATCTGTGGATCCAGCAAAAATAGAGGTTATCGAAAGATGGTCAAGACCAACAATAGTAACTGAGATCCGAAGTTTTCTTGGTTTGGATGGATATTATCGACATTTTGTAAAGGATTTTTCACGATTATCTAATCCACTCACCAAGTTGACTCGGAAAGGAGTTAAGTTTGTTTGGACAGAGGAATGTGAAGAGAATTTCAAGGAGTTGAAAAGAAGGTTATCCAGTGCACCTGTGCTCACACTGCCTTGTAGTGGAGAAAGGTTTGTGATCTACAGTGATGCATCCAATAAGGGATTGGGGTGTGTTCTTATGCAAAATGATATGGTGATAGCTTATGCCTCACGACAGTTGAAAATCCATGAGCAAAATTACCCAACTCATGATTTGGAGTTGGCTGCGGTAATCTTTGCATTAAAGATTTGGAGGCATTACCTTTATGGTGAAAGGTGTGATATTTATACTGATCATAAAAGTTTAAAGTATATTTTCACACAAAAGGAGTTTAATATGCGTCAAAGAAGATGGTTGGAGCTGATTAAGGATTACGACTGCTCAATCCATTACCACCCTGGGAAAGCAAACAAGGTGGCAGATGCATTAAGTCGACAAGACCATGCTAGTTTATCCATGATGAGGATCACAAAGGATCCAATATTTATGGATTTACAAAGGATGGATCTTGGAATCATAATGGAAGGGGAAAAATCTTATCTTTCTCAAATGAATGTTCAACCATCTATACATGTGAAGATTAAAGAGGCACAGAAAGAAGATGTCGAGTTACAAAAGAAGGTGAGAAATGTTCCTGAATTCAACCTTGATTGTGATGGGATAGTAAAGTTCAGGGATCGGGTTTGTGTTCCTCCCATCCCTGAATTAAAGAAGGAGCTTCTGGATGAGGCTCATAGTTCATCATTCTCTATTCATCCTGGAAGCACGAAGATGTATAGGGACCTGAAAGAGTACTTCTGGTGGGATGGCATGAAAAGAGATGTTGCTGAATATGTCTCTCGATGCTTGGTTTGTCAACAAGTTAAAGCTGAGAGACAGAAGTCTAAGGGGATGTTACAACTATTACCCATACCCGAATGGAAATGGGAAAACATCACTATGGACTTTGTCACAGGACTTCCTAAAACATCCAAAGGAAATAATGTTATTTGGGTCATAGTTGATCATCTTACAAAGTCTCCACACTTCATTGCTATTAGAGAGGATTTCTCTCTAGATCAGCTTGCCAGGATATATGTAAAGGAAGTGGTAAGATTTCATGGAGTACCACTTTCTATTATATCTGATCGGGATCCGAGATTAACCTCGAAGTTCTGGCGAAGTCTTCAGCATACTCTGGATACAGAGTTGAGTTTTAGCACTGCTTATCATCCCCAGACAGACGGTCAGTCTGAGAGAACAATTCAAACCCTAGAAGATATGTTGAGAGCTTGCTCTATGGATTTCAAAGGAGGTTGGGATCAACACCTACCTTTGGTGGAATTTTCTTATAATAATAGCTTTCACTCCAGTATTCAGATGGCTCCTTATGAAGCTCTCTATGGAAAGAAATGCAGGACTCCAACTTGCTGGGATAAAGTTGGGGAAAGAAAGCTATTAGGACCTGATCTCGTTGATGAAATGGCAGAAAAGGACAGATCTATTCAACAACACATAAGAGCAGCTCAGAGTCGACAGAAAAGTTATGCCGACAACCGAAGAAAATACCTAGAGTTTGAAGTGGGCGATAAAGTGTTCTTACAAATACCTCCCTGGAAGAGGGTTATGAGATTTGGAAAGAAGGGGAAGTTGAGCCCTAGATATATCGGTCCTTTCGAAATACTGGATCGTGTTGGAAAGGTAGCTTACCGATTGGCGCTTCCACCGAATCTCTCTCAAGTTCACGATGTGTTCCATGTATCTCTCCTGAGAAAGTACATACCTGATCCTTCACATGTACTCAGCTCAGAAGTTGTACCGCTGGAGCAAGATCTTTCTTATGAAGAACAGCCGATAGAGATTCTGGATCGTAGCGAAAAAGTCCTACGAAACAAGACCACTCTCTTGGTGAAAGTTTTATGGAGGAACCACCAATTAGAAGAAGCTACATGGGAGCTTGAGGATATGATGAGGGAGAAGTATCCTCATCTGTTTGTTACAAAGTGACGATTTTCGAGGGCGAAATTCATTTTAAGGGGGGTAGAATGTAACACCCGAGACTTTTATGTTATATAAATCATCAAAGGAATCTTTTTCTACACAACACTTGCTTGGCTTGCTTTACAGGAAATCGTGACCTTCCTCGATAGCTTGCGTCGTACGCAATACCGAGTTTCACTAAACAACGATATGCTATTAAAATAAAACTAGCCGTTATGAATAGTAAAAACCACTTTTTAAAATTTTATAAATTTTATTTTTCAAAATGGACTTCATTTTTGGATTCGGAATACCGAAATTAGCCTAGGGTGAAATTTTGGTATTTTTCTGAAAACTTTCAATTTTTGATGAATAGTGAAACCACTAAGTGGTAGGTTAAAAACTGAATTTTGCATAAAACTTAATTTTACCGCTTCTGTGAATGGAATTTCGAAAATCCGACAGACACGGTTAATATCAAGGACTAAAATGTGGTTCAATGAGATGAAAATAATTTTTGGTGAATAGTAACTTTTTACTTTTTTTACCACGATTAATAGTAAATAGGGTAACTAAGGGTAAATATGATATTACTATTACACTAACACATGTCCTAATTCTATTGGATAAGTGTAATTCGACCAAAAACAACCTTATGAATATAATATGACCATTTAGGTCCACTTGGATTAGATTATGACATTTAATATTATTTTATTTAATGAATAGTTAAAATAGTTAAAATCAAAGTTTAATAACTAAAACATTTTTAATATGGGGTTATACATAAGATAAATTCGACTATAAATATTCATTAGAAAGATAAAAAAGTTTCATACATAATGGTATTTTATTTTTAATTTTTAGACATTAAATAATTTAATTTATTTATGACACAATGATGATGCAGTAATTATCTTATTAATGAAATATTGACATAATTGATGTTATAAACACCAAAATAAATGTAATTTGAGACTTTTTATGAATTCCACTAATTTTCTAGGTTACTATGATATATTGGTGTGGATTTAATCAACTTGGATCGAACATATAATTCTGTTATGACTTTCACAAAAATCATATATCAAATAGTGTCAAAATTGACACAAAATAGTTTTTAAATCAAATATTATATTACTAATTGTTATTTTATTCCTAAAAATCTAAGGTTCGGCCGAATGACTTATATAAGGATATATATATTAATAATAAACAATTTGGGGTTCGTTTGGCATGTTATAGTAAGTGTATTAACCATATAGTGAAAGAAAACAAAAAGACACGGTAAAAGTTAAATTATTTAACTTAGAGTTAAATCTAATTGATAAGGTTAAAATAATACCCTAAACTTGTCTAAATCTTATTGGTTGATAGGATTTCGACCCATCCCCACTTTAAATTCGAAATAAGACCCTTTGGAACCATTATAAACCGATTTTGACTTTAATATAAAATAATATTTTGAGGTATTCCTAAGGTGCCCCTCTCCTCCCTTATAAAAGGGCACCTCCTCCCCCTCCTCCTCACACCAATTTGAGCACTCAAGCTCGGCCAAACCCTGACATTTTCTCCTCTCCACTTCCCTAGAATAATCCTAGAGGTCCTGGTCTTCTTCAAAGACCAATCTTAGTTCCCTAAGTGGAGGATTCAAAGAGGCGTTCCAAAGAAGAGGTAATATCCGTTACCGATCTTTTCAATTTCTTTCTTCTTCAACTTCTTCTTCTTTAGTTGTTTCATGATAAAGTTATAACATCAGTATTACTTACATACTGATATGTTATTATAAATATGAAACAACCCTAATTCACCTTCTATCCATCCTACGGAAAAATGAAATCACCGCGCGTGCGTACGTACGGAATACTGTCTCCACGCCGTGGTGTAATCTATTTTCCACCACCACCTTACAAGGATGGGTATAATGGTGTAATGAGTAACTATTTATGATTATTATAAAGTAATATTGATACTGAAATAATATATATATACTCCAATACAATTCCACGATCATAGGAACGATATCATCACTCGTGCGTACGTACGGAATACCGTCTCCACGATGTGATGCGACTCGTTCTACATGATCATCATTAAATAGTAATTATATAAATGAATTGAATGAATAAATATGATATATGTTACACTAATACCATTCTGGATATAAGGTATCTATAACCTTAAAAGAAGAATAAGAATTTATTCGGCAAAACACGCATAAGAACAAAAGGTGATAAAGACCCGAGTAACAAGTAACAATGAAATATTACTAACAAGAAGCTAAGAATATGACCATATATGATATCATATCAATATGTATGATTCTGGAATAAGTCAATAACATTATTTAAACCATTATACAGGAGCTTCGGACACGTACAAAGCAAATCGGACCTAAGGTAAGGGAAATATCACAATCTCACTTTTTTCCGAGATTGTTTTTACTTTGGTAATTACTGGGGTGTATTTTATCATCCACATCCATGTTCCCTCAATATGTAGTATTATTTCCATCCTTCTAAAATAGTTTATATCCAATTTTACCCTTTGGTGAGTTTTTAGTAATAGATATGAAAGGAATCTTTTGTAGTTTTTCGTACGAGGTACTTTTTGACTTTTCCGACAAAAGTACGAAGAATGTTTTTTTAACTTATACGGCAAGAATGGATTTTTAAAACATTATTTCCAAGAATATTACTTTATAAGTTTTCAAGTTTATTTTTAATCAACTTCTTTTAGTTTATAATTTTATGACATGTTAAGAAAAGAAAAGTGTTTTTGAAGTAGAAAGGATATTTTCCTCAAGAATGGAGTTCAAATGTTTTATCAAAATTATTTTCCATCTAAGAGAATATAGGGTTCTGTTTTTATCCCTATTATTACATTGATTTGATTATGTTTTGAGGAAATTATTTTTATGAAGTCATTTACCTTATATGATTTTTTTTATGATGTCATGATGTTTCAAGAATTCCATTTTTGTTACATGTGTTATGCGATGATATCTGATTTATGATTATGTGGCACACATAAGAAAGGATTCATTATAAGATGGGTGGGACCTATATATCCCTCCAATGCATTGGGTAAAGATTTTATATCTCATGAGATAGACATGGCTGGAACGGTAGGTTATACCGGTTCAGTGAAACAGGACTGGAACGAGGGTGACTCGGTTCAGAATGGGACTTTGTCCACTAAGATAGTCTTGGCAATGAGTCATGACTAACAAGAAATGATTTTCCATGATTATGTGTGCATGCCACAAAGTTTCAAGTTTCATGTTATGATTATGGGGATCTCATTTCCACTTCTATGATTTGTTCCATGTTAAGATATTATGATCTCTTTTGCAGGTTATGATTTTCAAAAAGATATGATATGATTTTTATTTCCTTTATTTGCCCTTGCTGAGCATTTGAGCTCACCATTTTATGTTTTCTTTTCCCCAGGTCAGGAAGGTGGATATTAAGTAGAATATGCTAAAATGGACCCTAGATATGATGAAATAAATGGGAGACACTGTATAAGATTTATGAACCAGTTGTTTATGTTTCCCAGTTTCTAAAGACACTATACCTATACGGTCCTTTGTGGTTTTGTCATATGTTGTAATAAGTGTGCTTCAATTTTGAAGTATTAACAATGTATGTAAAGTATGGGTCGTTTTAGTTGGTATCAGAGGAAAGGTATAGTCAACCTTTGGAAACTAGGATGTGAAAGCCTTAGTAAGAACCCTAAGGATAAGTCTAAGCATAGAACACAATCTTAGTGTTTTAGAAATGGCCATGAATACCCTAGGATAAGACCTTAAGTGTGAAATTTTATCCTTGATTATGTGGTTTTCCTATTATAATTAGTGTTGCTCACACTATTCTTCTTGGTTTTAGTCAATGGCTGGAACCCGAAGGAACCGTGTTAATGCGGAATGCGATGGGCAATGCAATGATTGTCCCCCTGAGCAACCAAACGATATGGGAGCTGGAATGAAAAATCTTGTAGCCATGCTCACACAACTTTCTCAAGCTATGAATCATGCAGGACTTCCAAACGAGCAAAGGAAGGAGCAACATTTTGTTGAATCCTTCATGAGGCAGCGTCCACCTTCTTTCAGTGGGTCTACTGATCCATTAGTTGCTGAACAATGGATTAGTACTACTGAAAAGATATTTTCAGTTCTTCAATGTGTTGAACATGATAAAGTCATCCTAGCAGTGTATCGTTTGGAAGGAGATTCTGATCAATGGTGGAATCTTATTGAGAATACGAGGCAAAGGGATGAAATTGAGTCTATGGAATGGGATGAGTTCAAGAACTTATTTTTCAATAAGTACTTCCCTCGTATTCTCCGAACAAAGATGGAGAAAGAGTTTCTTGAACTGAAGCAAAGGGATGATGAATCTGTTGGTACCTATGAAGCAAATTTTACAAGACTTACAAGGTACGCTGCTGGTATTATTATCCAACCTGAGAGTAAGATCGATCGATTCTTTAGTGGCTTAAAACCAAGTCTTCGAAGGGAGTTAGCCATAAGGGACTTCAATAGCTACGAGGAAATCGTTCTATGTGCTCTCTAAGTCGAGATGGAGATTGGAGTAACTCATCAGTCACATGGGTTTGATAAGAAGAGGAAGATGGAATTCAAAGGAAAATCTAAAGAGCACACTGAAAAGAAGATGAACTTTCCCTTATGCTCAAAGTGTGGAAAGAAACATGGAGGGAGTTGTCTTAAAGGGACAAGTAAATGTTTTAAATGTGGAAAGGAAGGTCATCGGGCATTTGAATGCCGCGATAATGGGAAGAAGATGTCTAATGATGCAAACAAAGGAAGGGATACACAGAATGAACCTACTACACATCAATGTTTCAAGTGCAAGGAGATGGGGCATTATGCCAATCAATTCCAAAATCCAAGGGTTGATGATGATGGTCGACGTCAACAAAATCTTAAGGATAAAGACAAAGGAAAGTCACATGAAATTTCTATCAGTGATGTGGAGTACGATAACGAAGTGGTGAAAGGTACAATTACCATCCACTCTAAAGTAGCAAATGTTTTATTTGATTCTGGATCCACCCACTCTTTTATTTCTGAAAAATTTTCTAAGGGTATCACCGTATTACCTCAACAATTAGATGTTGAGTTAGCTGTGACAACACCTAATGGCACAACAATCGCATCAAAAGTTTATAATTCTTCTCCGATCGCAGTTTGTGGGAAAGTGCTTCCTGCAAATCTTGTGATCCTTCCTTTAGTGGAATTTGATGTGATTCTTGGCATGGATTGGCTTTCTCTACATGGAGCTCATATCAATTGCCAAAGAAGGGAAGTCACATTTCATATTCCAGATCAATCTACGATCGTCTATCGATGCAAGGATGAATATAACCTTCCAGTGGAAATTTCTTCCATCTTATGGGTCTTGATTCCACTAAATGAAGGTTATTTATCTCAAATGGTTGGTGAGAAACTCACGATTAATAATATGCCCATCGTACGGGAGTTTGATGATGTCTTTCCGGAGGAATTACCGGGTCTTCCACCAAATCGTGAAGTTGAGTTTTCAATAGAACTCGTACCGGGCGCTTTGCCAATTTCAAAGACACCTTATAGAATGGCCCCAATTGAGTTGCAGGAATTGAAGAAGCAACTCCAAGAGAATCTTGATAAGGGATTCATACGCCCTAGTGCGTCACCTTGGGGAGCACCTGTTCTATTTGTTAAGAAGAAAGATGGATCAATGAGACTCTGCATTGATTATCGAGAACTTAACAAGATCACTATCAAGAACAAATATCCTCTCCCATGCATTGATGACTTATTTGACCAACTACGCGGAGCTCAATACTTTTCCAAGATTGATCTTCGTTCAGGGTATCATCAATTAAGGGTCAAAAGGGAGGATATACCAAAGACGGTTTTCCATACAAGGTATGGACACTATGAATTTATAGTGATGCCATTTGGTCTTACTAATGCCCCTGCTATCTTCATGGATCTAATGAATAGAGTCTTTAGAGACTATCTTGATCAATTTGTGGTAGTCTTTATAGACGGTATTCTTGTCTATTCAAAGAGCAAGGAAGAGCATGAAAATCAATTGAGAATTATATTGAAGACCCTGAGAAAGGAGAAGCTTTATTCCAAATTTACCAATTGTGAATTTTGGCTTCAAAAAGTTGCATTTTTGGGTCACATAATCTCAAAAGAGGGGATATCTGTGGATCCAGAAAAAATAGAGGTTATCGAAAGATGGTCAAGACCAACAACAGTAACTGAGATCTGAAGTTTTCTTGGTTTGGCTGGATATTATCTACGTTTTGTAAATGATTTTTCATGATTATCTAATCCACTCACCAAGTTTACTCGTAAAGGAGTTAAGTTTGTTTGGACAGAGGAATGTGAAGAGAATTTCAAGGAGTTGAAAAGAAGGTTATCCAGTGTACCTTTGCTCACACTTCCTTGTAGTGGAGAAAGGTTTGTGATCTACAGTGATGCATCCAAGAAGGGATTGGGGTGTGTTCTTATGCAAAATGATATGGTGATAGCTTATGCCTCACGACAGTTGAAAATCCATGAGCAAAATTACCCAACTCATGATTTGGAGTTGGCTGCGGTAATCTTTGCATTAAAGATTTGGAGGCATTACCTTTATGGTGAAAGGTGTGATATTTATACTGATCATAAAAGTTTAAAGTATATTTTCACACAAAAGGAGTTGAATATGCATCAAAGAAGATGGTTGGAGCTGATTAAGGATTACGACTGCTCAATCCATTACCACCCTGGGAAAGAAAACAAGGTGGCAGATGCATTAAGTCAACAAGACCATGCTAGTTTATCCATGATGAGGATCACAAAGGATCCAATATTTATGGATTTACAAAGGATGGATCTTGGAATCATAATGGAAGGGGAAAAATCTTATCTTTATCAAATGAATGTTCAACCATCTATACATGTGAAGATTAAAGAGGCACAGAAAGAAGATGTTGAGTTACAAAAGAAGGTGAGAAATGTTCCTGAATTCAACCTTGATTGTGATGGGATAGTAAAGTTCAGGGATCGGGTTTGTGTTCCTCCCATCCCCGAATTAAAGAAGGAGTTGCTGGATGAGGCTCATAGTTCATCATTCTCTATTCATCCTGGAAGCACGAAGATGTATAGGGACCTGAAAGAGTACTTCTGGTGGGATGGCATGAAAAGATATTTTGCTGAATATGTCTCTTGATGCTTGGTTTTGTCAACAAGTTAAAGCTGAGAGACAGAAGTCTAAGGGGATGTTACAACCATTACCCATACCCGAATGGAAATGGGAAAACATCACTATGGACTTTGTCACAGGACTTCCTAAAACATCCAAAGGCAATAATGCTATTTGGGTCATAGTTTATCGTCTTACAAAGTCTGCACACTTCATTGCTATTAGAGAGGATTTCTCTCTAGATCAGCTTGCCAGGATATATGTAAAGGAAGTGGTAAGATTGCATGGAGTACCACTTTCTATTATATCTGATCGGGATCCGAGATTTACCTCAAAGTTCTGGCGAAGTCTTCAGCATACTCTGGATACAGAGTTGAGTTTCAGCACTGCTTATCATCCCCAGACAGACGGTCAGTCTGAGAGAACAATTCAAACCCTAGAAGATATGTTGAGAGCTTGCTCTATGGATTTCAAAGGAGGTTGGGATCAACACCTACCTTTGGTGGAATTTTCTTATAATAATAGATTTCACTTCAGTATTCAGATGGCCCTTATGAAGCTCTCTATGGAAAGAAATGCAGGACTCCAACTTGCTGGGATGAAGTTGGGGAAAGAAAGCTATTAGGACCTGATCTCATTGATGAAATGGCAGAAAAGGTCAGATCTATTCAACAACACATAAGAGCAGCTCAGAGTCGACAGAAAAGTTATGCCGACAACCGAAGAAAAGACCTAGAGTTTGAAGTGGGCGATAAAGTGTTCTTACGAATATCTCCCTGGAAGAGGGTTATGAGATTTGGAAAGAAGGGGAAGTTGAGCCCTAGATATATCGGTCTTTTCGAAATACTGGATCGTGTTGGAAAGGTAGCTTACCGATTGGCGCTTCCACCGAATCTCTCTCAAGTTCACGATGTGTTCCATGTATCTCTCCTGAGAAAGTACATACCTGATCCTTCACATGTACTCAGCTCAGAAGTTGTACCGTTGGAGCAAGATCTTTCTTATGAAGAACAGCCGATAGAGATTCTGGATCGTAGCGAAAAAGTCCTACGAAACAAGACCACTCGCTTGGTGAAAGTTTTATGGAGGAACCACCAATTAGAAGAAGCTACATGGGAGCTTGAGGATATGATGAGGGAGAAGTATCCTCATCTGTTTGTTACAAGGTGACAAATTTCGAGGGCGAAATTCATTTTAAGGGGGGTAGAATGTAACACCCGAGACTTTTATGTTATATAAATCATCAAAGGAATCTTTTTCTACACAACACTTTCTTGGCTTTCTTTACACGAAATCGTGACCTTCCTCAATAGCTTGCGTCGTACGCAATACCGAGTTTCACTAAACAACGATATGCTATTAAAATAAAACTAGCCGTTATGAATAGTAAAATCTACTTTTTAATATTTTATAAATTTTATTTTTCAAAATGGACTTCATTTTTGGATTCGGAATACCGAAATTAGCCTAGGGTGAAATTTTGGTATTTTTCTGAAAACTTTCAATTTTTGATGAATAGTGAAACCACTAAGTGGTAGGTTAAAAACTGAATTTTGCATAAAACTTAATTTTACCGCTTCTGTGAATGGAATTTCAAAAATCCGACAGACACGGTTAATATCAAGGACTAAAATGTGGTTCAATGAGATGAAAATAATTTTTGGTGAATAGTAACTTTTTACTTTTTTTTACCACGGTTAATAGTAAATAGGGTAACTAAGGGTAAATATGATATTACTATTACCCTAACACATGTCCTAATTCTATTGGATAAGTGTAATTCGACCAAAAACAACCTTATGAATATAATATGACCATTTAGGTCCACTTGGATTAGATTATGACATTTAATATTATTTTATTTAATGAATAGTTAAAATAGTTAAAATCAAAGTTTAATAACTAAAACATTTTTAATATGGGGTTATACATAAGATAAATTCGACTATAAATATTCATTAGAAATCTAAACATATTTCCTACATAATGGTATTTTATTTGTAATTTTTAGACATTAAATAATTTAATTTATTTATGACACAATGATGATGCAGTAATTATCTTATTAATGAAATATTGACATAATTTATGTTATAAACACCAAAATAAATGTAATTTGAGACTTTTTATGAATTCCACTAATTTTCTAGGTTACTATGATATATTAGTGTTGATTTAATCAACTTGGTTTGAACATATAATTCTGTTATGACTTTCACAAAAATCATATATCAAATAGTGTCAAAATTGACACAAAATAGTTTTTAAATCAAATATTATATTACTAATTGTTATTTTATTCCTAAAAATCTAAGGTTCGGCCAAATGACTTAGATAAGGATATATATATATTAATAATAAACAATTTGGGGTTCGTTTGGCATGTTATAGTAAGTGTATTAACCATATAGTGAAAGAAAACAAAAAGACACGGTAAAAGTTAAATTATTTAACTTAGAGTTAAATCTAATTGATAAGGTTAAAATAATACCCTAAACTTGTCTAAATCTTATTGTTTGATAGTATTTCGACCCATCCCCACTTTACCTTCTAAATAAGACCCTTTCGAACCATTATAAACCGATTTTGACTTTAATATAAAATAATATTTTGAGGTATTCCTAAGGTGCCCCTCTCCTCCCTTATAAAAGGGCACCTCCTCCCCCTCCTCCTCACACCAATTTGAGCACTCAAGCTCGGCCAACCCCTGCCATTTTCTCCTCTCCACTTTCCTAGAATAATCCTAGAGGTCCTGTTCTTCTTCAAAGACCAATCTTAGTTCCCTAAGTGGAGGATTCAAAGAGGCGTTCCAAAGAAGAGGTAATATCTGTTACCGATCTTTTCAATTTCTTTCTTCTTCAACTTCTTCTTCTTTAGTTGTTTCATGATAAAGTAATAACATCAGTATTAATTACACACTGATATGTTATTATAAATATGAAACAACCCTAATTCACCTTCTATCCATCCTACGGAAAAATGAAATCACCGCGCGTGCGTACGTACGGAATACCGTCTCCACGCCGTGGTGTAATCTATTTTCCACCACCACCTTACAAGGATGGGTATAATGGTGTAATGAGTAACTATTTATGATTATTATAAAGTAATATTGATACTGAAATAATATATATATATACTCCAATACAATTCCACGATCATAGGAACGATATCATCACTCGTGCGTACGTACGGAATATCGTCTCCACGATGTGATGCGACTCGTTCTACATGATCATCATTACATAGTAATTATATAAATGAATTGAATGAATAAATATGATATATGTTACACTAATACCATTCTGGATATAAGGTATCTATAACCTTAAAAGAAGAATAAGAATTTATTCGGCAAAACACGCATAAGAACAAAAGGCGATAAAGACCCGAGTAACAAGTAACAATGAAATATTACTAACAAGAAGCTAAGAATATGACCATATATGATATCATATCAATATGTATGATTCTGTAATAAGTCAATAACATTATTTAAACCATTATACAGGAGCTTCGGACACGTACAAAGCAAATCGGACCTAAGGTAAGGGAAATATCACAATCTCACTTTTATCCGAGATTGTTTTTACTTTGGTAATTACTGGGGTGTATTTTATCATCCACATCCATGTTCCCTCAATATGTAATATTATTTCCATCCTTCTACAATAGTTTATATCCAATTTTACCCTTTGGTGAGTTTTTAGTAAAAGATATGAAAGGAATCTTTTGTCGTTTTTCGTACGAGGTACTTTTTGACTTTTCCGACAAAAGTATGAAGAATGTTTTTTTTAACTTATACGGCAAGAATGGATTTTTAAAATATTATTTCCAAGAATCTTAATTTATAAGTTTTCAAGTTTATTTTTAATCAACTTCTTTTAGTTTATAATTGTATGACATGTTAAGAAAAGAAAAGTGTTTTTGAAGTAGAAAGGATATTTTCCTCAAGAATGGAGTTCAAATGTTTTATCAAAATTATTTTCCATCTAAGAGAATATAGGGTTCTGTTTTTATCCCTATTATTACATTGATTTGATTATGTTTTGAGGAAATTATTTTTATGAAGTCATTTACCTTATATGATTTGTTTTATGATGTCATGATGTTTCAAGAATCCTATTTTTGTTACATGTGTTATGCGATGATATATGATTTATGATTATGTGGCACAAATAAGAAAGGATTCATTATAAGATGGGTGGGACCTATATCTCCCTCCAATGCATTGGGTAAAGATTTTATATCTCATGAGATAGACATGGCTGGAACGGTAGGTTATACCGGTTCAGTGAAACAGGACTGGAACGAGGGTGACTCGGTTCAGAAAGGGACTTTGTCCACTAAGATAGTCTTGGAAATGAGTCATGACTAACAAGAAATGATTTTCCATGATTATGTGTGCATGCCACAAAGTTTCAAGTTTCATATTATGATTATAGGGATCTCATTTCCACTTCTATGATTTGTTCCATGTTAAGATATTATGATCTCTTTTGCAGGTTATGATTCTCAAAAAGATATGATATGATTTTTATTTCCTTTATTTGCCCTTACTGAGCATTTGAGCTCACCCTTTTATGTTTTCTTTTCCCCAGGTCAGGAAGATGGATATTAAGTATAATATGCTAAAAGGGACCCTAGATATGATGAAATAAATGGGAGACATTGTAGAAGATTTATGAACCAGTTGTTTATGTTTCCCAGTTTCTAAAGACACTATACCTATACGGTCCATTGTGGTTTTGTCATATGTTGTAATAAGTGTGCTTCAATTTTGAAGTATTAACAATGTATGTAAAGTATGGGTCGTTTTAATATTGGTGCATCGAGAACACTTTTTTCCGTAAGAAGTCTTGGTTTCTAGGGATATGGGATTGTTTTTCTAATCTATGATGTTACATTTGTATATGATTTTTACCTTATGTGACACACATGTTGTGTGTATTTTATGATTTATTTTATATTTATAGCTCCTGTCTCATTGTCCAGAGACTAGTGATTAATTTTACTCTTGGCCAGCAAAAGATATAGGTGTATCATTCATCATATTTGAAAATAATTATTCACATATTATAGGCTTGTGTTGGTCAGAGTATGACACAAAATATGGGGGTGAGATGAGTTCCTAAAAAAATTTCTATGTAAAATATTTATTTAATGGTCCCCAAATTTGAAATAAAGTTGGCCCAGTTAACCAATGTATCAGATTTATAAAAGTTTTGATCTTTTAAAATATTTTTCAAAGAGTGATTAATTCTCAGTTGAAATAATAATAAATACTATTTTAACTTTTGAAATCAATTTATTAAATAAAAGTCTAATATAAACACTATATAAGATTAAATATAAAATTGAAAGAATTTTTTTATTTTGTAAATCGATAAAGTAGTGAAAATAGAACTTTGAAAGGCTCAATGAAATTAATAACAAGAGATTAAATCTCAAGATGAGACTTAATCCTATCCACCTGGTGATTGCTTTCCACCAATAATTTTATATAAATAAACTTTGATCCACTCCCTAGATCTAGGTAAACAATAGTATACACAACTATACAGGTTAACTATACCTCTTCCATAATTTTTGTGGGAGTACAAAACAAAATAGGCCACAAAGGGACCTCTTCCACTATTATTTGTGGGTAGTGTAAGGTGTAGAATATATATTTTGATGATGTCTGTGTATATTCTATTTTTTAATAGGATATAGTGTGTATACATGGAATAGAGATAAACACACACTGATCATAATGTAAAAATATTACTCAGGTGGAGAAAATTAAAGAGAAGACAGTTAGAAATATTTGGGTGGTTGGCAATGTTTCTTGCATCTCTTAGAAGTCATCTTGAAGTATAGCTTGCTTTTACTTTTAGAAAAATATAGAAAAATAGATCATTGTGAGAGCTTATGTCTTCTATTTCTAGTGAGGTATTTATTTTTTCTATGTGTTCTTATACTCTCTTAGTTTGTTTCTATAAAAAAGTTTATTTCTTTAAGTTCTCAACAGTATCTCCATACCAAGAATTTATCATGTTTTTATTAGGCGCATGACTTCATGATTAGACAACATCCTTTTTTATCACATATTTTCTTTATACATTATATTCAATAAGAATCATGATCTCAATTGTGGTCTACTACTTTGTACCTCATATTGTAGTCTGAAAATGATTTAAGTGTTATCTGCAAAAGATAGACAAACTCATTAAAATAATTAGTTGTACTAAGTTTCACAAATATGAATGTTAGAAAGAAATTTAAATTTAAAATTAATATGTACGAATTGATGGAATCTATGAACAATGACTTTGTCTGATGGTGTCTCTGATCGGCATCTTGGAATAGTGTCTCAGGAATAGTGTCTCATACTTAATGCATTCTGCAATTAAGAATGGTGATTCAAGTTTTAGTATGTCACTATATCGATAGTTCGACTTTACGGTAACTTGTATCTGGCAGTAGGTTGACTTATTAGTGACTCATTACAATAGTAGCTCATACATTGTGAAAATTATTAATTGAGTCTGTTGGTAGCTTGATGCAACGGTTACTAAAACTTAGCAAAAAATTTGAGAGGCTATCAGTAGCTTGATATAATGTCGTCTATTCATTTTTTAGAATTCAACATTTGTATTGATGGTGAGACATTTGATAGTGATACATCTCAACATTGAGTCCATATCAATGTTATCTCATTATTAGCCAATTTTATTCCATCAGTGATATTCCCAACAGTGAGTCCACCTTAACTTTGTCTCGACCTTAATAGTGACAATGATTCCACCTTAACGGTGACTCAACCTTAATGGTTTATAAAAATTTTCCAACCTGTCTTATGATGTAAAATACTAACATAATGGATTAATATTATATATAAGTATGAGTAAACATAATTAAACATTATTTAACTTGATGAATCATGATTTGTGAGAATTAAAACTATAGGAGGCCGACAATCTCTCCCTTTTTGATGATCACAAATCATGGAATTATACAAAACATAATTAGTCATTCATAATGATAAAATTAAAAAAGATAATTGTCCTTATTAGCATTTCATAAATATCATAAGAGATTAAATTATAATAGAAATATAATCAAATAAAATTAAATACCATACTCATTATCCAAATACCATAATCATTCTCCCCTTTTGGGATTATCAAAAAGATGCTAAAATAAAAATAGATAAATAACATTGAATAGATTAATGATAAAAAGATAATACATTGAATGAGAAAACGTTCAAAATACATCCCTATCAGAGAACAATCCAAAATCAATTCTTCTCCAAGGAAGGATCCATGACTTCTTTTCCCTTATCAGAAGAAGTGGGTGGATGAAAGGGAGGTAGTAGGGGATAAGGTGTATAATTGGGGAATGGGAACTCTAGAAGGAATGGTAGATTTAAGACTTTGAGTATAAGAAGAAGGTTTTGTAATTTCATGATAGATAAGAGGCCTCAAATGACTAAGTTCCAGTGTTTTAGAAATAGGAAAAGGTTAAAGAGTTGGACGAAGAGGATAAAAATGTTTTTGATTAAAATAATCTCTAAACTAAGGATCAACATACTAGTAGATGGAAAATTATTAGTGATAGGTCTAATTGGGAAGTCCTCTAGAGATACAATGGTTGTACTCGAAACATGTAGATAGGGATTCAAAAGGTTGATAAAATCCATGATGATCTGTCTACCTTTATCCATTGCCTTTGTAAAATCATACTTGTTTTACATTAGCATTTGAAGGGTAGGAGTAAGCTCCATGATCTGTCTAACTTTTTTCTTTATAATCATGGGTAACAGGGGTAGCTTTAAATTCTCAGACAAATATTTAAAATGAGAAGTGATCTGATTCTTTGTATAAATCCTCAATAAGTAATAATTTACCTTTTTTGTGATTTCCACCTTATATTCTCTAGGCTCTTCTATGTAGTGGCGTACAATGTCATGTACATTATTACTATTGTGTTGTATTTTAATTAAGCCCGATTGATCAACACCAGTTATTAAACACTAAAGATATTACCTTATTACTATTTTGGTCATATCAATGGCAGAAGTCTAAGAAGGTGAAACAACTAAGGTTGAGGCTCCTTTTAACTCCTCCAGGATAACTAATCATAAATGATCCAAGTAAAGTGATGGAGGCTTATGTGTATCATCCCCAGTAGATGTATCTCCAAGACTTTTGACAACATTTTCTAGAGATTCTCTATATTCAGATGACATTCCTTTAACAATAAGAATGAGAGAATCTAGTTCATTACTAAATATTTTATTCTCCATTATCATTTCCTGAAGTTCAGAAACCATTTGAGGTTGAATCTGGGAGACAAATTTCTCTGAAAGCATATTAGCATCACTTTCACTAATATGAGACATTGGTCCTGGTTGAGGATGAAGGACATCTCTGACAGCTAATCAGAATTCCTATTTAAAAACTTTTAAATCTTTCTTGCTCACATAATAAGTAGGAAAAGGTTCCACTAAAGAAGTAGGAGATACTATTGAATCTATTTCATCTATAATTTTTTGATTAGGATCCACTTCTTTAACCATATATCCATTAGGATCAAATTATTAAATAATATAATCTAGATAGTCTAAGCCCGGCAATAAATATCCAGTATATTTTTCCCATTCATCTATTGTTGTCAAATCAAAATCGATAAGAGTAGCAACTTTAACCATTCGAGACAGTTGCTCCCTCTTAACAGGTGCTTCCTATTAAATATGAAATTCATCTTTCAATTGAACATATAGAACATCTTCCTCAACTAAAACTGAATCTGGATCCTTTTGAGGTTCCAATACTAGTTCTTTTTCCACTAAAATAGTTTCATCAATACTTCCAGGTTCTATATTAGGACCTTGATAATCATCAGAATGATTTTTCCACCATCACCTTTACCACTTTCTTCTTGTTTTCTTTCTTCATCTGCATCATTTCCCCTTTCTTCACCAGACTCCTCTTCCTCCTCTTATTCATCTTCCTGATTTTTCTTTTCTTCCTCTTCTTCATTATTATCTTCCTCTTCATCATTCTATTCTTCCTATTGGCTTCCACTTCCACTAGAATATTCAACATCCTTAGATTATTCTGTTTAATCATCATCATCCCTAGGATATATTATCTTGTAGGAAGATATTTTGGATGGCTAGGTTATCTATATTTGATTTTTTTAGGACATCCTGTAATGTCAAGACCACTTCTTTCATCAATAGGGGATTTTTTCTTTTTCTTCCTAAGCTTCATGTTCCTCTTTATTATAATACTTTACAACTTCATCTGGTCCTAAACTAGGGTCAACCATATCCTTTAGTCTTATGGGGTGTTGAACATGATTGAACTCTTCTCATTATCTTATACCCACTATTTCTTAAAAGGATTCCAACTTATCTTCATTATTTTTCATATAGACTTGGTAATGCAAAAGCCACCACAATCTGTGATAGTTTCCTCACCTTTATTCACCAGTACTTTAGCTTTTAGCATAGAATAAATAAACTTTAAATAAAATAGAGAGTTTGACTTTGAATGTGACTTAATAATATCTGTCATATGAACCATAAGGTATTTGAACAGGTTGATCATGTGCCCTTATTTTAGAATATACAGCAAATAAACATCTTTATACTTCAAAGAGGAAAATTAATCTTTCCTTGGGAATAGTTGATAATAAATAAACTTAAATAGAAATCAGAATTCTCTATCATGTTTAGTGGATATTTGTCTTCTGGGAATTCCACCACTGGTTAACTCATTTATGTCTATTTCATAACTAAATATATCACTTACAGGAGGATCATTTCCTTGATGATCTTCATAAATACCTTCATGATGTACATTCATATACTCATACCATTTCCTAAAATAAAATGCAATCCTTTTCCCATATATTCTAGACATAATCCAAAATTCATCTTTTTCCTCAAGAATGAACACTGCATATATATAAAAATCATGAACTAGATTCTGATATAGAGGTATCTTTCTGTTGGAGAACCATTCCAACCTACACTGTTCTGTCAACACTTTCAACAAAAGAAACTTACTTGATAAGAGACATTCGACATGGACTTACTTTTCTAGAATGACTACTTGATTTTCAAGTTCAGGGTTAGTTGGTTTGGTTTAACGATCAATCTATTCTCCTTTTATCTTCTTTGAATAACGATACTTGTCTGGATATGTCTCAGAGAAACTCTTAACTCGAACCATTTTGGAGGATTTGGAGGGTCTGGTTTGAAGGAATAAGGTAGTAGAGGTTCATGAGAGAATGATTTGCTTTTGGGTGAAGTGAAAATGATTTGGATCGATTCTATTTTTATCATTTAGGGATTTAAAAATCAAAAATCAAAAATACAAAATAAAATAAGGTGAAATAAATAAAACCACGATTTTAAGTCCGAGCGAGAAAAATAAAAAAAAGAAATGTAAGACATAATGGTGAGTCCTAATAGTGATTAATCAATTATGAGTCATCAAAGTTGGGTGTAAGAACCTAGTTCTTATTTTTGAGGTACGGGTTTCTTCCTTTCTCTTTTCCTTCAGTGTTTTTGATAAAATATGGAAAAATAGGGAAAATCCCAAATTTGGAAAGTACATGTTGTGTACTTTGTCCACATGCCATGTACTTTTGGCCATGTGGGATGGGTACACAGGGCGTGTGTCCATGCCGGGGATGAAGGGTGTAGGAACCAACTACACGCCGTGTAGTGGTCCTTTACACACCGTGTAGTTAGTCGGCAGGCCAGAACAGTAAGTCAGTGGAGCAGCCGCCAGCTGGGCAACAGTACACGCCATGTAGTCAGGAGTACATGTCGTGTACTCATGTCGACAAGTGAACAGTGCCGCACTGGTGGGAATCCTCCAGAAGAACAGTTTAAAAAATGGTAAGTACACGCCGTGTACTTGGAAGTACACGCCGTGTACTTGGAAGTACACGCCGTGTACTTTGTTTTTCTCACTTAAAATGGGCAGTAGCCTCCCCTATTCACAGGGAAGGCTTAGAACCGGAGGAAAGAGCGGGAGGGGACGTCCGAACCTTTGAAGATCCTCCGAGTGTTTGTCTGGAATTCGTTTCCACCAAGGACGATCTTGTTGGAACTGTGCGGGTAAGCCCTCTGCTCTTTTTAAGACGTTCATACCAATTCTTTCCCGAGGGGAAGTTATTTACGTTTGAATTACTTTTCTTCTTCGTCAGATCTACTACGCTTTGTAACTTTTCAGAAAGCTTCGATCACGTATAACGTTCGTTGGCGATAAAGGTAGGTGGCTTGGTGTTTAGTTTTCCAATTTTCGTGTGTTTTGTGCGTTTTTGTGCCACGAACCCATGTTGAGTTGTCATGTGGCCGAGGCCATTGCTATATTAAACACCTATAATTGAATAGGTGATTAATTATGATAATAAAATATTGGTTGGGATCATTGCTTGGATCCAGGACCATCCCGAGGGGTGCGTTCCTCTATTTAGCCATTTGGCCAGGATACCCGAGGGTATGCCTTGTTTAAATTATGCATTACTTTTTCCTTGAGAGTAATTGTATTCAAATTGCATGTTTATATGTTGGGAATGTCCCGGTTACTTATGCCTGAGGGAGGTGTTTTTCTATATCTTGAGGGCGTGACTATATTAGCCTGAGGGCAACGTTTTGTTTCTCCTGAGGGAAAAATTTCATGCCTGAGGGCTTGACTTCTGTGCCTGAGGGAGAAACATCCTATGCCTGAGGGAAATTTCTATTAAACCTGAGGGCAATACCTGCGGGTTGGATTCTTTATAGCCTGAGGGCGTGGTTTACTATATTATCATGAGGGAAAGATATTGGTTGGCCTTAGGGCTTGGTGCTATTGAGCACAGAATGATAATAAATTAAATAGATTAGATAAATAATTAAATTGAAATATAACCGGTAAGTTAGTTAATTTTGAGTACTGCTTGGTTTATTTCATTTTACTACTGCACACTTGCTGCATGTTTACAGATAGTTGAGCACGGGCCTTTGGTGGGTGCCTACTGAGATATATTTCTCACACCCTGTTTGGGGTCATGCTTTTCGGCCTAAACAGATTACGTTTCTGCAGGTGTGGATAAGGACAAGAGTCCCTACACAGGTACTTGACTGTTGCTGAGGAGTAAGAGGGCATGGGACTGAGCCTAGGCTCGTGATGCCGCTGACATCTGTTTTTCTTGTTTTGTTGTACTCTGCGTTTGTTGTACTATATTGATGTATAAAATGTTATGGCTGTTTTCTTAGAACTTGAGACATGTAGCATCATTATTTATATACTGCTGTTTATTTCAGTTGTGTATGGTTTATTTCTTCTACTATTCATTGTATGTTTTATTTTTTATTTCGCTGCACTACACTTTGAAAAATGAGGGCATAGTTTCCCCACTATCAGACCTGGGTCCTCGCTACTAGTCGATAGCCTCTGGTATTTGGGGAAATGCGCTTGAGGTCATGTGGTGAACCAGGGTTTGGGGAACCCGTAGAGTGGCACCCGGAACTGGGACGTTACAAAGTTGTATCAGAGGGTTTCTTTTCTTTGACTTACTATTTGGAGCCGTAGTCAGGGATAGGACGAACGGTAGTTGGTAATAGGTTGTGCCCGGACGTAGCTAACCCGTGTACAGGGAAAATCCAGTCTACCTCATATTTTTCAATTTTTCTGATTTTGAAAATTTTACAGTTGATATGTTTTCACCGTTGGGTGACGCATTTGAGATTGTGATGTTATAATTTATCTATGGGTTCAATTTAGTTCAACCCAATGAGATGAGGTCATGTCATCTCATGCATCATATAGGAACATTCTAGATATCACATGCCATGCATAGTTTCTATTCCATGTAGGTGCATTGTAAATTGCATGTTTTTGTGATAGTTGTTGTGCTAGTAAAGCATGTTGTCGTGATAGCTGCTTTGATAAAATACCTTCTTCATGATAGGGTAATTTTATTTGAGCCTGCTGATAGAATGGATGCCAAACGTTGGTTTTTGGGGAGTATGGGCCCTCACTGACCAGAATTTGGTGGATCATTAGATGGTTATTTTGTTCTAACACAAATAAGATGTCAAACTTTGATTCGTGGGGAGTATGGGCCCTCACGGGTCGGAATTTGACACTTAGGTGTTGTTTTTTAGTATTTTCTGGGTTCCGGGGAAGTTTCTAATGCATACTACCTGGAAACCCAGTATACACATCGTGTAGTATTTTAAACATGCCGTGTATGGCCTTCTATTTGGGAAGAAAAATGAACCTTTTGAGTACACGTCGTGTACACAGAGTACACGCCGTGTAGTATCTTCCCATGTCACAAACCATGTAGGCGGCGACACGGGTTAAGGGAAGGCTTGGGTAAAACACTCCATGTACCGAATGTACACGCTGTGTAGTTTTGACCCATAGTCCGGTCGTGTTATTAACAACACGGGTTGGTGAACTCCTTTACAGAACTCGTCGTGTCGATGATGAACACGCCGTGTAGTGTGACCTAGGGACTCGGTCGTTTAACTAAAAACACGGGTCGGTGTCACCTCTCCTTGAACATACTGTGTACCTGTGGGACCCATCGTGTAGTCTTGTCTGAGGACAAACCGTGTGGTGTTAGCCATGTGATTGGGAAATGGTGTAGTGTACACGCCGTGTACGGATGTAACACGCCATGTAGTGTCAAGATGAGTAGTCGGCCGTGTCACAAACGACACGGGTAGTTGGAAATAACACCATACACGCCGTGTAGATATTATACACACCGTGTAGTTTTGTTCAAATGGGAGTCGTGTGGCTTAGCCGTGTCGAAGGACCCGGGCAGGGGAAGGGAAGCCAAGTACACGCCGTGTAGTCAGAATACATGTCATGTAGTCTTGTTTTTAAAATCTTGAAATGCCATCTTCCTCTTGTTTCCTTGTGGTTCCTTTGTTTTCGGTCTTTGATAATCTTGTTCTAAGGTGTTTTTTTGACCTTGTAGTGTCATGCTGCCTAGACGGCCGCGCGTTGTTCGCCAGGAGAGAGGCAACGAGAATACGCCAGAGATGGTGGGCCATGGGCTACTAGTTGATCCTCCAGCAGAGCCAGATACGGAACCAGCTGCTATACCGGACACAGGCACAGATGCGCAGTTCCGTGAAGGCTTATTGCAGATTATGCAGACCTTTTAGGGAGCACCTCCGGCTGCCACATCTATGGCTGAGCTGACGCGTATATTCCAGCAGCAGCATCCGTCGACGTTTTCAGGGGATGGCAGACTACAGGCTGCTGAGTCTTGGTTGGGGTCGATGTAGACTATTTTTGAGCATCTTGAGATGCCTCCAGGGTGGAGGGTCAAGCTTGCGGCATACATGCTGTGTAATTCCGCCAAGAGGTGGTGGGATGTTACCACCCAGTCAGCGCATCACAAAGACATGGCATGGGAGGATTTTCAGGCAGTCTTCTATGACTTCTTCTTCCCAGAGATGCTGAGGGAATATAGAGCTCAAGAGTTCATGAATCTGCAGTAGGGCGTTATGTCGGTGATGAACTATTCTGCTCGCTTCACTGAGCTTCAGCGCTTTGCACCCGTGCTAGTGGGTGATGAGACACTGAGAGCCAGGCGTTTTGAGGATGGTCTTCGTTATGACATCCAGGCACTGGTGAATATTTTTAGGTTGCCTACTGTACATGCTATTGTGAATCAGCCACTGATTACCGAGAGGAACCTGCAGGAATCTAGTGGTGTGGGCCAGGGCGGTTCAGCACCAGTTACTGGTACTATTTCTGCTGGCAAGAGGAAGAGGCAGATGGACTTCTCTCAAGGTGGAAGTACCAGCCAGACAGTGTCTTCAGGTGGCCCGATCAGGTGCTACCAGTGTGGCAGAGAGGGACACAAGAGACCGCAGTGTCCACGAGACCCAGTGGAGTGTCGAGCTTGCGGAAATATGGGTCACCTGCAATGCTTTTTTAGGGCATTTTTACCAGTGGCTAGTGAGAGGGGTTCTATGCAGACTCCACGTGTGGGAGCAGGACCAGTGGCTTCTTACCAGTTGGGAAACTGGAATACCTCAGGGCGTGCAGGTAGAGATGGTGGACATGGTTGTGGTATCCAGACACCAGGATATTAGAGACAGCAGGGTGGGACAGCTCAGGGTAGTCAGGCAGTGTCGCAGGGCCGTGGCACTGGGCAGGCATATACAGTGCAACAGACCCATCAGGAGCAGGATCCCGGACCTTCTACAGTCAGAGGTACTATTCTAGTAGCTTCGGTCTTATCTTTGGTAATTTTTGATATGGGTGATACACATAGTTTCATATCTGTACCTGTTGTGGAGAGCCTTGGGATCTGTGTTTCTACTTCTTCTGATATCATGGCACTAGACACTCCGTTGGGGACTAGAACGGCTGGTGTACATCTGTGCAAGGAGTTCGCCCTTGAGATTGGTGGGTGTCACTTCCTTTGGGACCTTTATGTCTTGGAGATGACGATCTATGACGTCATTCTCGGGGTGGACTGGTTGGTTCCCTTCCGTGACTTTGTAGACTGCTATCGTGACAGGGTGAGTTTCATGTCACCAGAGGGTGGAGAGTTTCTATACAAGGGTGAATGGGATGTTCAGGCGAGTCGAGCTGGACCAGAGCATCGTGGGCGAGGTGGAGTCATAGCCTAGATTACGAGCTTATATCTGGATGACCAGAAGACTTGTCAAATGGATTTCCCTCCAGTGGTTGATCATTTCAGGGATGTCTTCCCAGACAAATTTTCAGGTCTAACTCTAGAGAGAGAGGTGGATTTATCTATAGAGCTTGTACCAAGAGCAGCACCAGTGTCCATTACTCCTTATAGGATGGACACGCCTAAGTTTTAGGAGCTCAAGAGACAGTTAGAGGAGTTATAGTCAAAGGGGTTTATCTGACCCAGTACTTCTCCATGGGGTTATTCGGTCCTTTTTGCGAAGAATGCGGACGGTACCCTCAGACTCTGTGTGGATTATCGGAATCTGAACTAGTTGACGATTAAGAATCGATATCCCTTGCCAAGGATTGATGATCTTTTTGATCAACTTCGTGGAGCACGAGTGTTCTCAAAGATTGACTTGAGATCAGGATATCATCAGCTGCGTGTTAGACCATCTGATATACCTCTCACATCTTTCAGGATAAAGTAGTGTCTATACGAGTATACGGTTATGCCGTTCAGACTCACGAACATGCCAGTGGTTTTCATGGCTCTAATGAATCGTGTGTTCCATCCTTATCTAGACTCTTTTGTGGTAGTATTTGTGGAAGAAATCTTGGTGTACTCTCACACTCGACATGACCATGCCACCCATCTTGAGATCGTATTGAGTACACTGAGAGAGCATTGGCTATATGTTAAGCACTCAAAGTGCTACTTTTGGATGGACTAGATTCACTTCCTGGGTCATATCATCTCGGAGGCAGGAGTTGCAGTAGACCCAGAGAAGGTGAGAGTAGTAGTTTCCTGGGAGCATCCTAAGAACGTGATTGAGATACGAAGGTTGCTAGGGTTGGATGGTTACTACAGATGCTTCATCTAGGAATTATCTTGCTTAGCAGCGCCGTTGACGGGTTTGACTAAGAAGGGTGTGAAGTTTGTATGGTCAGAAGCTTGCGAGATATCCTTTTAGGACCTGAAAGGAAGGTTGACATCAGCATCGATCCTGATACTCCTAGAGTAGTGGAAGAGCTATACAATTTACTATGATGCATCAGGAATTGGGTTGGGAGCTGTGTTGATGCAGGGCGATCGAGTTGTTTTGTACGGGTCTCAGTAGTTGAGGCCACATGAGAGGAATTACCCGACGCATGATCTCGAGTTGGCCGCAGTTGTTCATGCATTGCGCTGTTGGAGACATTACCTTTTGGGAGAACATTTTGTGGTGTTCAGGGACCACAAATGTCTCAAGTATATCTTTACTCAGCGTGACCTGAATCTGAGGCAGAGAAGGTGGGTCAAGTACCTACAGTCCTTTGATTTTGAGCTTGCCTATACACCCGGTAAAGGAAATTTAGTAACTGATGAACTGAGCAGGAAGACTCAAATACAGGCAGTACAGGAGGCCAGTGGCGAGTGGCAGCTCATGGATTTGTTCTCTGAGATTCATCTGGAGGTGCACGACAGTCAGGGCAGACTTATCTTTCCTCTTTAGCTATGACTTCTACCCTCCTGGATAGAGTGAGGATGAGACAACTATCTGATTCAGAAGGCCTAGTTCTACGGGAGTCGGTGGCAAGTGAGGACCCTCCTCCTGGTTGGACGATAGGAGATGATGAGGTATTTTTTTTCCATATACGAGTGTGGGTTCCAGGGGATATATGCAAGGAGCTGATGCGAGAGTTTCATGCTTCATCTTGGGCAGTTCATCATGGGGTTACCAAGATGTACCGTGACTTGATACGTCAGTAATAGTGGTCGGGTATGAAGAGAGAAGTAGTTGGTTTTGTTATGAGGTGTTCCACCTGTCAGCAGGTGAAGGCGGAGCATCAGAGACCATCTGGACTGTTATAGAAGTTACCCATTCCGGAGTGGAAATGGGATGATGTTGTGATGGATTTCGTGATAGGGTTGCTGAGGTCACCTAGAGGTAATGATGTCGTGTGGGTTTTTGTGGATAGACTCACGAAGGTAGCTCAGTTTTTGCTGATCAATGAGACCTTCGGTGTTGACGAGATCAGAAGTTTGTATATTCGAGAGATCGTACATACTCATGGGGTCCCTTATTCTATCATTTCAGATAGGGACGCCCATTTTACGTCTCGTTTATGGCAGAGCTTTCAGAGGGAACAGGGTACACAAGTGCTTCTGAGCACAGCTTACCACCCTCAGACCGATGGCCAGTCGGAGCATACTATACAGGTGCTAGAGGACATGCTACGTGCGTGCATCCTAGACTTTGGGGGCTCTTGGGAGAATCACATAACCCTATAGAGTTTTACTATAATAACAGCCTTCAAGAAACTATTGAGATGGCACCATATGAGGCTTTATACGGTTGGCCATGATGATCACCATTTTGCTGGTTAGAGGCAGGTGAGGCATCTTTGATGGGACCACGTCTCGTGCAGGAGACTTCTGAGTAGGTCTAGTTGATTCAGAAGCATATGGATACCACATAGTCTCATCGGAAATTGTATGCTGATCGCAGGCAGACGACCTTTGGAGTTCGTGGTCAGGGATCAAGTTTTCTTGCGTGTTTCGCTGAGGCTAGGACACAAGCGGATCAGGAGATAGGGTAAAATTTCACTGAGGTATGTGGGTCCATTCGAGATCCTGGAGAGAGTCGGGCCGGTTGCTTATCGGTTTCAGTTACCTCAGATGTACCGGGCCATGCACGACGTCTTCCATGTATCTCAGTTGCACCGCTATCATTCAGACCCGTCTCACGTCTTTCAGCCCGAGGAGGTTGATCTTGAATTAGTTGCATCCTTCGAGAAGCATCCAATACATATCATGGATAGGAGCACAAAGGTTCTCCGATGTCAGTTAGTTCCTCTCATACGGGTGCTATGGCAGCATGGACGAGTGCAGGACAAAACCTGGGAGCGGGAGACCGATGTACATGCTTAGTGGCCAGAGTTGTTCATGGTTATATCTTATCCACCCTTGGAAGGGAAATTTGGGGATGAATTGCTATAAGGGGGAAGTATGTAAGAACCTGGTTCTTATTTTTCAGGTACAGGTTTCTTCCTTTCTTTTTTCCTTCAGTGTTTTTGAGAAAATATGGAAAAATGGGGAAAATCCCAAATTTGGAAAGTACATGTCGTGTACTTTGTCCACACGCCATGTACTTTTGGCTGTGTGGGATGGGTACACGGGGCGTGTGGCCATGCCGGGGATGAAGGGTGTAGGAACTGACTACACACCGTGTAGTGGTCCTTTACACGCTGTGTAGTCAGTCGGCAGGCCAGAGCAGTAAGTCGATGGAGCAGCTGCCAGCTGGGCAACAATACACGCCGTGTAGTCGGGAGTACATGTCGTGTACTCATGTCGACAAGTGAATAGTGTCGCGCTGGTAGGAAGCCGCCAGAGGAACAGTTTAAAAAATGGGAAGTACACGCCGTGTACTTTTTTTCACTTAAAATGGGCAGTAGCCTCCCCTGTTCATAGTGAAGGCTTAGAACCGAAGGAAAGAGCGGGAGGGGATGGCTGAACCTTTGAAGATCCACCGTGTGTTCGTCTGGAATCCGTTTCGTCCTTGGACGGTCTCGTTAGAACTGTGTGGGTAATCCCTCCTCTCTTCTTAAGCCATTCATACCAATTATTTCCCGAGTGGAAGTTATTTACGTTTGAATGAGTTTTCTTCTTCGTCAGATCTACGGCGCTTTGTGATGTTTCAGAAAGCGTCAATCACGTATAATGTTTGTTGGTGATAAAGGTAGGTGGCATGATGTTTAGTTTTCCAACTGTCGTGTGTTTTGTGTGTTTTTGTGCCACGAACCCATGTTGGGGTGTCGTGTGGCTGAGGCCATTTCTATATTAAACACCTAGAATTGAATAGGTGATTAATTATGATAATAAAATGTTGGTTGGGATCATTTCTTGGATCCAGGACCTTCTCGAGTGGTGTGTTCCTCTATTTAGCTATTTGGACAGGATACCCGAGGGTATGCCTTGTTTAAATTATGCATTACTTTTTCCTTGAGAGGAATTGTATTCAAATTGCATGTTTATATGTTGGGAATGGCCCGGTTACTTATGATTGAAGGAGGTGTTTTGCTATATCCTGAGGGCGTGACTATATTAGCCTGAGGGAAACATTCTATTTCACCTGAGGGAAACCTTTCGTGCCTGAGGGCTTGACTTCTGTGCCTGAGGGCGACACTTCCTATGCCTGAGGGAAATTTCTGTTACGCCTGAGGGCAATACATGCGGGTTGGATTCTGTATATCCTGAGGGTGTGGTTCACTATATTATCCTGAGGGAAAGATATTGGTTGTCCTGAGGTCTTGGTGCTGTTGAGCACAGAATGATACTAAATTAAATGGATTAAATAAATAATTAAATGGAAATATAACTGGTAAGTTAGTTACTTTTGAGTACTGCTTGGTTTATTGCATTTTACTAATGCACACTTGCTGCATGTTTACACAGAGTTGAGCATGGGCCTTTGGTGGGCACCAACTGAGATATATTTCTCACACCCTGTTTGGTTTCATGGTTTTCGGCCCAAATAGATTACGTTTCTGTAGGTGTGGATAAGGTCAAGAGTCCATACACACGTACTTGACTATTGCTGATCCGAGCCTAGGCTCGCGATGTCGTTGCCATCTGTTTTTCTTTTTTTACTGTACTCTGATTTTGTTGTACTGTATTGATGTATAACATGTTCTGGCTATTTTCTTAGAACTTGAGACATGTAGCATCATTATTTATATACTACATTTTATTTCAGTTGTGTATGGTTTATTGGTTCCACTCTTCATTGTATGCTTTATTTTGAATTCCGCTATGCTACACTTTGACAAATGAGGGCATAGTTTCCCCACTATCAGATCTGGGCCCTCACTGCGAGTCGGAAACCTTTGGCGTTTGGGGAAATGTGCTTGAGTTCATGTGGTGAACCATGGTTTGGGGCACCCATAGAGTGGCACCTGGAATCGGGTCGTTACATTGGGTCCCAATGGTGAGTCATCAATGGTGAGTCCCAATGGTGAGCCATCAACGGTGACTCCCAATGGTGAGTCATCAATGGTGAGTCCCAATGCTAAGTCTTCGACGGTGAGTCCCAACGGTGAGTTTTCAAAGATGAGTCATCAACAGTTAGTCCCAATGGTGATTCATCAATAGTTCATCCTAATTGTGAGTCATCAATAGTTATTCCCAATGGTGATTCATCAATATTTAGTCCCAATGGTGAGTCATCAACAGTTAGTCACTGAAAATTGATCATCCCCAACTGATGTCTGATATAGATCATTCTCTCATAATTTAATGGCTTAGTAAAAATATCAGCAAGATGATGTTCAATGCCAATTAACTCAAGAGTTATATCACCTTTTTTATAATGATCTCTAAAAAAGTGATGTATTACATCAATATTCTTTGTTCAAGAATGAGAAACTAGATTCTTAGAAATGATAATAGAACTTTTGTTGTCACAATTTATAGGTACATGCCTAAATTGATATATATTGTCAAGTAAAGTGTGTTTCATCCAAAAAATTTGAGCACAACAACTACCCGAAGCTTTGTATTCAACTTCAGTGGTAGATAATGAAATATAAATTTGTTTCTTACTAAACCATGAAACTAAATACATTCCCAAAAAGTGATATGTTACAGAGGTTCTTTTCCTATCTAACTTTCAACCACCAAAATCATCATCAGAATAACTAAGTCAAATGATTGTCCTCTAGGGTCGAATAGTCCTAAGTTGGTAGTATATTTTAGGTATTTGAAAATTATATTGAATTCAAGAAGGTGTGACTCTTTAGGATTTTATTGAAAAAGAGAACACATACACACACTAAACATAATATCTGGTCTTCTAGCAGTCAAGTAGAGAAGAATTCCAATCATACCTCTATAATTGGTTTGATCCCCTAATTTTTCTTCTTCATCAAGATTCAATTTACAGGTGGTACACATAGGAGTATCACTAATTTTAGTACTATACAGTCCCAAAAAAATTGAAAGATCTTTAGTATATTTACTTTAATTTAAAATAATACCTTCCTTATTTTGAAAATTTTGAATTCTAAGAAAGAATTTGAGTTCACCCATTAAACTCATTTCAAACACATTTTTCCTCATTTTTGAAAAGTCAATAAATAATGAATTTTTTGAATATCCAAGAATAATATCATCAACATATATTTGAACAACTAAAACATCTTTAGATATTATTTTTTGTGAAAAGAGTAGGATCAGTTATAGCTTTATAAAAACCTTTAGAAACAAGAAAAGTGTTAAGCCTGTCATATCAAGCTTTTGGATCTTGTTTTAAACCATAAAAAGATTTTGTTAACCTGAAAACATGATTTGGAAAATGAGGATTTTTGAAATTGAGGGGTTTTTCAACAAATAAATCATCAACTATATAACCATTTAGGAATTCTCTTTTGACATCCATTTGATAAAGTTTTAAATTTAGATGTGATGCATAAGCTAGTAGTATTATAATGGCTTCAAGTTAGGCCACATGTGCAAAGGTTTCTTCATAGTCAATTCCTTCTTCTTGAATATAACCTTGTGCAACTAGTCTATTGTTATTTCATACTATAGTGCCAAATTCATCCACTTTTTTTATAAACACTCACTTAGTGGCCTATGGTCAAGGTGTCTTTGAGTCTATAAATAAGTTTCCATAATTTTTTTCATTCAAACTGATTTAATTATTCTTGCATATCCCTAATATAGAATTAATCATTGATTTCATCATTGATTTTCTTAGGTTTAATCTATGAAAAATAAGACTTGATGTTCAAGATGGTTTCGTAGAGAAGCAATAAATTATTTCCTTTGTCTAAGTATCCAACTATAGCATCTATAGAATAATTTTTAAGAGTTATAATAGGTCTAGAAAAATAAGGGATAGTCACTCCAAGTTCCTCTATAGGTTCGGGTTCCACTTTGTCAGAATTTGGAAATTTTCCAGAACTGGATTTTTCTGCTACTTTTTAACAATAGAATCAAAAGATTTAGGTTTTAATTCTAGATTCGATAAATTGTCCTCAATATTTTATACAGAGGTTTTGGATTCAAGTACATCTATCTCATCAAATTTTACAAGAATATATTCTTACATGAATTAAGTTCTCTTATTAAATACTCTATAGGATTTACTAGAGATTTAAAAATCTAAGAAAATTCAATCATCACTCTTGTTAAAAAAAATTTATAGATTATATTTTGTATTGATAATAAAGACTTTTCAACTAAAAATATTTAAATAATTAACCTTGGGTTTCCTATTATTCCACAGCTCATAGAGGTTTTCTTTAAGATAGGTCTAATTAAGAATTTATTAATTATATAGAAATTTTTATTCATAACTTCTACCCAAAAATAAATAGGTAGATCATATTCATTAATCTTAGTTCAGACTATCTTTTGTAAGGTTCTATTTCTACTTTATATAGCTCCATTCTATTGGGGTGTCCTAGGAGTAGAGAATTTATTACTATAGACATTTTGTGAGAAAAAGATTCAAATTATCAATTTTCAAACTCATGTCTATGGTCACTCATTAAGTTTTTGATTCAAATACCACTTAAGTTTTCTACTGATCTAGCATACTTAGTGCAATAAGAACAAGCCACACTTTTGTGAGCTAAAAAAGAAATCCCAAGTTTACCTTAAAAATTCATATACTAGAACATAGACATAATACTTTCAATTTAAACTTGAAACTCTAGATGGTTCAAACAAATAAATGTGAACCAGCTCAAGAGGTTGAGATGTTGAAACTTATTTCTTTGGTTTGAAAGATATTTTATGTTATTTTCCTTTTTAACAGGGATTATATAATTTATTATTTCTAAACTCTAGTTTAGTTAGATCCTTGACTAATCCTGTTATAGTAAGATTTATAAGGAAGTAAATGTTACAATAGAAAAGTCTCAAATTCCTGATCCAAAATTATTTTTGAAAGGAACTTAAGTAAGAAACATTCTATGAGACTAAGGAATCCAGATTAACAACATAAACATTTTTTTCTAAAAGTAGTAAATAATAAATCATTCTTAGAATTGAAAAAATTACAAGCATAATTTTCAAATTTAACATGAAAAAAATCATCACAATACTATGAAATACTAATAAAATTGTACTTTAGACCATCAATAAAAGGAAGTTTATAAATTAAAACTAAATTTTTGTTATCGATTTGTCTATGGCCAATAATTTTCAATTTTTCATTGTCACCAAAGGTGACATGTCCACCATAAATATTTATGATGTTCTTGAAGCTAGATTAGTCCCCTATCATGTGTCTTGAACATCCGTTTTCTAAGTACCACAAGTTCTTACATGAAGTCTTCAAATAAATTTCCTATAAAAATAGTTTAAACAAGAAAAGACTTCGGTACCTAGATTTTCTTGGGTCCAGTAATATTAGAAATTAAGGATTTTGGAACCCACATTTGCTTTATGGGTTTCCTATAATCAATTTATAAATTTTTACAAAAATAAAATTTATTAGTTCCAAAATAATTAGCAGAAGTAAATTATTTTCTAGTGTTGTAACATTTAGAAAATTTTTCAGATCTGGGCATAAAACTGAATTTTCCAGATTTGGATATAGAATGGTTTTTAACAAAATTTCATTTCCTAGGTTGATAACCAATTATAGTATGATATTTAGGAGAAACTTTTTTTCTATGAATTTGAGTTAAGGTATTTTTAACATTTGTAAATTTCTCAAGATCCTTCTTTCACTTCTCATTAGAAAGTTTAAGTTCAGTATTCTCATGGATTACTGGAGGATTATTTTATTTTTCTACAGTGACTTAAGTTTTAATAGTAGTAGAAAGAGCATGTTGTTTCTTGAGATATTTATATTTATATTTTATCTCATTGAATGTATCTTCAAGAATTTTGTATTATTCAAATATTTCATCATTGGTCATATTTTTAGAAGTTTCATATTTATTTTCATCTACAGAATATTAATAATTCTATGCAAGAGATACTAGGGTTACCTCAGATGTGTTTGTCATAAAACACATATTATCTTTGTCAACCTTTTCATCATGAGATGATTCATATTCACTATAGCTTTCCTTAGAAGCACTCCAGGTATATTTCATAGCAATTCTATATTTTTTGTCCTTATCCTCATATTTATTCTTGTACTTTAGTTTTGGATAGTCAGCCTTCACATGTCCTTTTCTTTTTCACTTATAGAAGATTATCTCATTTGTATTCTCACTTATTTTCCAATCCTTTTTCCAGTTGCCTTTATTTTCATATTTCACTCTATATCTAGGCTTTATAAATAACTTTTTCGTTCTGTATAATTTCATAAATCTCTTGGCTAGATTATCCATTTTCTCATAACTATAATTTGATGAAACTTCATTGCTCTAAATTTCATCATGAACTTGAATTTTCACCTTTTATTTTGATGCAATGGTTTTTAAAGCCACTAACTTTCTTATAGGTTCATCATATTCTTATCTATTAACCTTAAGCTCTTACCCATACTTCATTAAATTTTATATCATATCCTTTATATGTAGTGCATCGATATCACAATATTATCTAACTAATATTGATGTCCCTCTCCACCTTTCTAGAAGACATCTTAAGATTCTCATGATCTATTCTTTTATAGTGATTGTCTTTCCCAATGAGATCATTGTATATAAAATCTCACTGAACCTAAGTTACATGTCAAAAATAGTTTTTTCAGGCTTCATTTTGAAGTTATCATATTTAATATTATATGTTTTAAGCCTTATTTCCTTAACATTAGTGGTTCCTTCATGTGAAATGGCTAAAGTATCATAAATCTCAAAGGTTGTTTTACGTACAGAAATCCTATTAAATTCTACATCACCTAGAGCACAATATAAGGCATTCATAGATTTGAAATTATTATTATAGGATACCTTATTTGGGTCATCCAAAGTATTTCTAGTTGTAGCAGGGATATTATATTCATCTATAATTGTAGACCATATTTCAAAACCCATGCTTTCTAAATGAATTTTCATTTTGATTTTCCACTGAGCATAATTTGTTTCGTTGAAATAGAAAGGTTTTTTGGTAGTAGAACCTTCCTGTCTATTATCCATATTAAATAATAGAAACAAGTTTTAAAGAACTACAAATTTTGAACTGACAGAAATTTTGAGATCTTTAAAACATGACTAAAATCACAGTTGAATATATTTTAAATCTTTAAAACTTTGAAACCAAAAAAGTAAAAACCTCTGATATCAAATGTTTTTTAGAGTATGACACTCAATAAGGGGTGAATCGAGTGCCTAAATTTTTTTTTCTTGGAAATATTTATTTAAAATTACCTAAATTAGAAATAAAATCAGCCTAGCTAACCAAATTAGCATATTTATAAAAGTTTCGATCTTTTAAAAAAATTCTAAAGAGTGATTAATTATCATTTTAAATAATAATAAATACTATTTTAAATTTTTAAATCAATTGAATAAATAAAATTATAATATAAACACTATTTAAGATTAAATATCAAAGTGAAATAAATGATTTATTTTGTAAATGGATAGAGAAGTCAAAAAAACTTTGAAAGGCACAACAGAATTAACAACAAGAGGTTCAGTATCAAGTTGAGACTTAATGCTCTCCATTTGGTGATCACCTTCCACCATGAAGTTTATATAAATAAAATTTTATCCACACCCTATATCTTGGTAAATAATAGTTTAAATAACTTTCCAGGTCAACTAGACCTCTTACACAGTTTTTATGGGAGTACAAAACAAAAATGGCCATACAGGGACCTCTTCCACTGTTATATATGGGTAGTGTAAAGTATAGAAGATAGATTTTGAAGATATATATGTATCTTTTTGTTTTTAACAGGAGTTAGTGTGTGTTTATAGAAAAGATATATACACACACTGCTTGTAATGTAAAAATAGTACACGAGCAGGGAAAATTAAATAGAAGAGAGTTGGAAAGCTCAGTGTGATTGGTAATGCAACTTATGTCACCTAGAAGCATGATCTCAATTGTGGTCTGGTACCTCATACTACAGTCAACCAATGATTTAAGTGTTGTCTACAAAAGATGGACAAAGTCATTAAATTAATTAGTAGTATTAAGTTTAAAAAATACGAGCATTAGAATGAAATTTAAATTTAGATGAAAAATTAAGAATGTACGATGTCTATAAATGGTGACATGGTCTAACATTGTCTTTTATTGGTATATTGGAATAGTTTCTCAGGAACGGTGTCTCATACTTTGTGAATTCTTCAATCAGGAATGGTTATTCAATTAGTGATAGGTCTCCCTGTCAATATTTCAACTTGAAAGTGACTTGTATCTGGCCGTATGTCGACTTAGAGATGACTCATATCAATGGTATCTCATACTTTTCGAAAATTATGAATCGAATCTGTCAGTATCTTGATGCCACGGTGACTCATACTTAGTAAAAATTCTGAGAGGTTGTCGGTAGATTGGTGCAATGATGTCTTGTCCTTTTCCAAAATTCAGCATCTATGCTGAGGTTGTGACATTTGTTAGTGATACATCTCAATAGGGAGTTCATATCAATGGTAGCTCATACTTATCTGATTTTCTGCCATTATTGAGATATCCAACAGTGATTCCACCTTAATGGTATTTCAGTCTTAATAATGACAGTGATTCCGCCTTAATGGTGACTCAAACTTAACAGTTTCTCATATTTTTTCAACATGTCTTATGATAAATACTAAAAAAATATATTAAGATAATATATAAACATGAGAAAACATAATTAAACGTGATTTAACTTGATGAAGCATGATTTTGAGTATTAAAACTAGAGGAGGCCAACAACCTTCTACTTGTTATTTTACTAATGATTGAGGAAACTTGTTTAAGGAATAAATTATAACCTAAATGGTGTTTTCTAATATAGTTTCTTTATTGAATTATACTCAATTTTTTACATGCATATATATTTTCTTCTAATGGCAGGATATGTGGATCTATGGTGAGATGTTTGATGGGGAGGCTGATGACTTATTCCTTATTCATGGAATGTTTGTTTACCCTTGTAGGTCAATAGGTAACATTATTCCCTTATTTTAAATCCATCATATGTCATTATTTCATAGGGTCAGTTTTTTAAAGTGTTAGTAACAACCTATACAATGTTTTCCTACTCATCTTGGAATTACATTCTGTTTAATTGAACTGTGATAGTGATCTATGACATAGATCATTTAGACGATTTTGTGTTCATACTGTTCACCATCTTAGATCAACCTTGGTAGTTGATGACTTCATTTATAGTGATCTATTCTGGTCCCTTTGTATGGTGCCTATAAAAACCTAAATATTTAAAGTGAACTAGACTCAAGGATGTATTACCATATACGGATACTCGATGAGTGTCAGTTCTTCATCCTTTTCTATATTATATCATGTTACTATAGGTTAGGTACCTTATAAGGATTCTCAAAGAGGATCAGGGCCCTAGTAGGACATTTCTTGATATTTTTGACCCTAATAGGTCTGTTTTACCTTTACCTTCCTTAGAGAGGTTTGAATTTTTGGATAGGTGGTTAGACCTAGTAACCCTCATGTGAGACTTCATCAGTAAGGCCATGTGGGAGACCTAGAGGCCCTTAGTTTTGGTTTTTACCCTTGTAATCCTTTATTTTTTTTATCAAGGGAAACATGGGAGTAGGGTTGGATTGAGTTCATGGATGCCTTTTTAGGAAGTGAGCTAGGTTATATGCGTGTTGAGACCAATGCATAGTTAGTGCTTGGGTTTTGTGATATAGTCATTTTGATGCATTTGTATTTTTACAAAACACCTAGGGTGATTTTGTATCAAGAATGAGTTTGTTGGGACTATTTGGATACCTAGCCTTATTGAATAGTGTTTCTACTTTTACTAATTTGGTTAGAGTTCTGGTAGACACTGGTGACTGGAATGACATCGAGTGATGGGAAGTCATGGAATAAATCATGGAATGGGTAAGGTGATAAGTTTTGAAGAGGATTTACATGGGTGATTTTTGGTTAATGTTAAATTTTCATCCATGGTAGAGAAGACATCAAAATGTGCTGGGTTTCATAAAATAGTTGACTATGATTAAACCTGGACACACATTGTCAGGATATGTGGTGTTAGGAGTTGGTTAAAGGCAAGTATAGCCTAATTTCATGTGAGAGGGTATCAAAGAGAGTGATACAAACCTATTAATGGAATATTATAATACTCTTAGTTAGAGATTATCATTATCTATATCTTGAAATAATCTTGAGTACACTGGGAGAGTATCATCTCTACACCGAGCTTATTTTCTTCTTAAATATCTTTCATAGTTTGATGAATGGACCTATTAATGTTATGCTTGAGGAGTGATATAAGGTAACCCATATAGTGGGGAGTGAACCATTTTCCATTTGAGGGTGGGGACCCTTGTATTAAATTTAATTTAGTAAAGGATGGATCATGGACTACTAATATTAATGTTCGCTTGTTGAGGTAGTGATAAGGATTCTCCTATGGTGGGAAGTACTAGATCGGTCATAGATAAGTGTCTCCCATGTAGGAGAGTTATTAAAACTATAAGACTGGTCATTGGACAATCAAGATAGTGTATTTACGTAGACTCTTGGGATGAGATCATGACAACTAGTTTTACTACCAAGGATTATCAAGAATGATAAGGGTTATGGTGGGGGGATAATAAGGATCCGTGTTTTTTCAGATTTGAATTTTGTGCAGAAAGTTTATTTTTTTCTTCAGATGCTTATAAGGGGTAAAATGGTCATTTTCACCTAGAATATGATCTTGGATAATTTTTTTGACCACTTTTTTGGTCTCTTAATAGGGTGTTTACCCTATTATAAGAGTTTTTTAGAATTCTAAATCATTTTAATTTAGGTGGAATAATTAATAATTAATTATATTTAATTAAATATTAATTTATTCACACATGTTCACTCAGAAATATATTTTTAATGGAGTGTCATATTGAGATTATGTCTTCTATTTTGAGATTTTAATGGGTTTTTTTCATAGGTGATGAATAAACTCATGTCGGGAGTTGGGGTCGGGCTCAGACCCCATTTCTTTTTTTATTCTTTTTCTTCTTTTCATTTCTTCTCCTCTAACTAGATTTTCATGTACACCCTATGGTATTACCCTTTACATGACCAAGATATAAAAGGGATATATAGAGATATATATAAATATAGAGAGAGTAATAGGATGGGAGGTGCCTTTGTGGAGCTCGGGAGGAGCCGAATTGTCACGTGGAAGCTGCGAATCGCTGAAATGGGTGAAGCTTCGACAAATTATGACCAAAGGTGGTATATTTTTATGTTTTGTCATAAATCACCATAAATTTAATATTTTAAAGTTTTATATCCCTTTTATCACTAAATAGTACCCCTTGAGGGTCGATCTATACCTTTTGAGGAGAAAAGAGGGGTTTCGAGCTGATTTGAGGGGCTTCCTGTTTGGAAATCCTGATCACATGGTGTGTGGTTCAGGAACACGCACGGCATGTTATTAATGTTCAAGGAATATGGAATTTTATAATTAAATATAATGAAATATAGTATACATGTCATGTATGGGGAATCATCCATGTATCGAAGTACCTGGAAAGATAGCTTGTGTAGGGGCACATGGTCGGGTAGAGTACACGACCAGACCCCATGTGGTTTGCACACCATGTAGTGGTACATGGCCAAAAAAATAATTTTTTAGTCCATGTGAGCTAAATGGGAAGGAAACCCATGGAGTGTAAACACTATATACATGAGTCACATGTTTTATATTTGGGTTTTACATTCCAATTCTAGCTGGAGTACATGCCTAGGTAAGGCTTTGAGGGTATACATCATGTACCTGGGTATACACATCGTGTACTCCTCTATTGCTACCCTTTTGAGGTTTTTTCTATCTTCACACTCTAGAGTCAGAATTGGATACATTAATAGACCATTTTGATATTTTTTCAATTTATATCATGATGGTGAAACCGTTGAGGTTATTTGAGGGATCCAGGGAGGCTTTTTGGGTATTTTATTAAATTTAGAGGTTCTTCCTCTTGTAATCGAATTTAGCAATCTTCTTAGAGTGAGACCACTTGAAATGATATAGAAAATGATACATCTCTCTATTATGATATTAAAAGACTCTTACTTTTGGAAAAGAGTTCATCTTATCTTTTGAACTAGAGGACCCACATAGGATTCCTCTGTCTATGTATATTGTTATAAAGATCTCAAGTACAATGCCTCTACCTACATACACTGTTAATGAGGGTCCCTTATAGGATGACTCTTCTTATGTACCATCTCCAAGGATTCTGTGTAGGATGTCTCTTAGGTGTCTCGACTTAAGGTACCCAATGGTTTCTTGGGTTTTTTACTGAACCTGAGCTAGAGCGTTGGGGGTTTGGGTAGATATGGTAGTGGGTGTCACCTTAGAACATGTATTAAACTTGTAAGCATGTGAGGATATTATAGTAGTGGTGGGTTTAGGTGTTAATCCACCTTCATTACTTTTTTTATGAATTCCCTTGGTTACTATTTATGTAGCTATGATAGTTATAGGTGTTTATTAGTTCTCCACTAATGAGCCTAACATGATACGATATTTGATTTGGGATGCTCAGATGTACTTCATGAGATCCATCTTATGTGACTAATAATTTTTTGGGATGCGTAGATGTAATTACTAGGTTCTATATTCAAAGTATATTTGTTGTTTGGATACCCATAAATACTTCCTAGGATCTGGATTATGATTTATACTCATGGATGATTACGTCCTCCCAAACTATGGGGATAATTACACCCTCACAAATCAATTACTTAACTTTCGTGTTGGACATGGTGTTCCTCATCAATAATTTGTTATATTATCAGGGAATGATTATTCTCTCCCTAATTAAATACTTGACTAGGATGTTAAAAATGGTGTTTCTCATTAGTTTTCATGGAGTTCCACAGCTATGATTGGGTTTTTGGACATGGTGCTCCTCACCCCTTGGACTGGGTTGTTGAACATGGTGCTTCACACACCCATGGTTAGGGTTGTTGGACATGACGCTTCATGCCCTTGTGTCTCTAGTTATTAGACATGGAATTAAATAGAGAGTTCTCTTTACATATTTCCTAAGTTTCACCCCCCTTAGGGATTATTTGAGTCTCAATATCATGATTTCCTACAGATTGGGACCTAGGATTCAGACATCAGATTGGATTTACATGGATTGAGTGGTATGGAATCCAAATCAGTAACCACTTATAGGATTTTCCATCAGTATATGGCATCCTCATTATAGTGATTAGAGGTTAAGATGAGTGAACCTAGGGTTAGGATATGTATCCCCCTATGGTGACATAGCTTGCCCAGAGACATTTCTGGCACTGGATGGTGTAGGTATTGTTGATCAAGATTATAAACCTAGGGATCAAATTAATTATACACGGCTTTAATGGAACTACATCCAACTCAATTCGTTTTCATAGTATGTCTAGAAGATTGGGATTACATACCCAAGTATTGACTATTATTTATTATATTATTTTTCACCTTACTTAGGTATATGCATACTTATGTGCATGTGTATTTATGAGAATATATAAATATACACACATATAAATATACACACAAGATGTAACATTTACCTATTTACTGGGATCACAAACCTAGGGATCAACTATAGCTTCATGTTATTTATTTTATTTATCATTTCCAGTTGTTTATTTTCTAGGATAAGCATATTCCATGAGCATGCAATTATGATAGAATATTTATAGGTTCATTATTTGGGTGTCCTAATTAGATTATTTATCGCACATTTATGTGAATCTTAGTGTGCATGAAGACCTTATTTTTTCTTTTCAAGATGAGCACAGATACATGATGAAGAGTTCTGAGGTATAGGGTTTCATGATCTATCAAAGCTACTTGTGTGGATTCTTTTGATCGGGCTAGAGTATCTTGGCAGTGTCTTGGAGACTGGATATGTGGTTTGGCTCAGAGTTAGTAGGAGATATCTATAGTTTTATTTCAATTTATTTTATGTAATCTTTCTTGTATGGTCATCCCAGTGGGTGACCATTGTTGTATGTATTACATGGTTATTTAATAAATTACAAAACATTATTTATTATTGAAACATGTTCTATTTCAATTTATTTATTACTTCCAAACAATTTTTTTTATTTCTATGAATAATATATGGTTATTTCCACTATTTTTACTTTGATATAAGGGTATAGTCTCCTCATTGTACCACCTCTAGAACCTCATTTCTAATCGACAACCTATAGAATAAAGTGAGGTTAGATTGATGCCTTGTGATGAGGTGTATCAGGGCACTGGTTCAGTGGAACTCAGGTCAGGATGTTACAATGGTGAGGCCATGGAATTTTTTAGAAAAATATAGATTAACATCCAAAATAATAACAGATAACTATTTAGGCTATCAAAATTGATCCACATTCCGGGTTTATATAATAATATTATTTTCTGTTAGATAATTGGAAGATGATGGTTTTGGAACTACCTTTGAAAATAGTGTCTTGAATGTTACTCAAGGATCCAAGTTGATTGAAAAAAGAGTAAAGGATCGGACCCTTTACATGACTATAAATTTAGATAGAATTACAATGGTTTTAAATTAAAATTCTGATGATCTAGATCTATAGCACTATAGTTTTGGTCACTACAGTGAGAAAAACGTGATGTTTAAAAAGGATAAGGGAATACTAAATCTTGGTTACACAGAAATGGGAAATTATGAACATTTTTTATTAGGAATGAAAAAAAATAGTTTCCTTCAACTTAGATAGTTGAAATATTGGGGACCTAAAGTTTGATCGTGTACACTCGAACTTTTAATAACCTTCCACTATTCATTCCTATGGTGTTTTTTTTACTTTCTTAATTTCATTAATGATGCTACCTGTAAAGTATGTATTTACTTATTGAATCATAACTCTAAATTATTTCATGTTTTTATTTAGTGGAAAGTGTTGGAAGAAAGGGAATGTGGATAGAAGTTAAAGTGCATATGAATAAAAAAGGTGGTGATTACACCAAACAAAACTTCTATAATTTCTAAAAGAAGGAAGAAATAAGTTGTGATATGATTATGTTTGTGACTCCTTATCAGAATAGATTGGTTGAAGGAAAGGACATTAATCCAATAGATAAATCTAAGATTATGTTGTTTCATTCATAAATTCCGAAGGTGATTTAGGTATAGGCACCCAACATGAGATATTATCCTACCAACAGGAGTCTAGCATCGGTAGTTGGGAAGTAACTCCCATAGAATTTATAGTTTTGAAACCAACCATAATTTCATTCTCTCAAAGTATTCAATATTTTGGAATATGTACATGTAAATACTAAGGATATAGAAAGACTTGATTCAAAATCCCCAATGTGTTTTCTCCTTATAAATGGAGATGAAAATTTTAGATATCACTTATGGGGAAGATAAAGAAAAAAATCTAAAGCAGAGATATTTTATTTGATGAAAAGGATTTTTTAGAAGGATTAGAACTTGGCTGAGTAAGAATTTGAAGAAAAATTAGCTGTTGAAGTTCAGGTTGATCCATGTATTAGTAGCTCACAAAAATTATATAACCTATAATGTGGGTTCCAAATGCACAAAAATTCTATAAGTAATACCATCATAAAGACCAAAAATTTCAAGAGTAGATAAATCTCAAATGGGATCACCAGAATTATGTGCCCTGGGAGTACGAGTTCTAGAAGTGTAGGTATCGACAGAATGAGTAGATCCAGTCAGTTTAGTTTAGCTAATTTAGTTTATGTGGTCAACTAGAATTATTAAGCCATTTAATAGGTATGAAAATGATACAAATTTTATACTCCTAATAGAGGTATGAGAACCAAGAAAAACTAGATGTGGAAACTTTCCTTCATGAATCTAATAAATGGGAGTCATACATGAATAGGGAGATGGATTCATTAAATTTCAACATAACTTGGGAGATGGTTGAACTTTAAGAGGGTAAAAAAATCACATAAGAGAAATTGGGTTTATTGGATTAAAGAATAATATGATGTAATGAAAACATATAATGAATGAATAGTTGTTAAATGGTTTCAATAGAAGGAAGAAATAGATTTCTTGAATATATTCTCATTAGTAGTTAAACATTATACCATCATAACATTACTGAGAACTGTTGAATCTGAAGCTATGTATCTTGATAATATGTATGTTAATACTATGTTCCCTCATGGTGAGTTATAGGAGGAAATTTATATGAAACAATCAATAAGTTAATCAGTAGAGTGGAACTATAATTTGGTTTTTATATTGAGGAAAATAATTTATGGACTTGAGTAATACCCTCAATAATGGAATCGTAAATTTGATTCATTTATATATAAATAATATTTCAGCAGGTGTGATGTAGATTATTATTATTATCAGAATAAATGTTAAGATGATAAATTCATCATATTTCTCTTATATTTGGATGACATATCGATAGATAAAAATAATTCTTGGAAATTGTTAAAGTTGAAGTGTGATTTTTTCAGAAGATTCAAGATGAAAGATGTTGGATAGAAAAGTAAGGTTTTGGAGATGAAGATCAAGAAATAATAAATTTATGAATTTTTATATATTATAGATATTATATCTATAATATCATGGAATGGTTTGTGATGGATTTAATTAATCTAATCTCAACCCCTCTTGTTTCTCAATACATGTTTCCATGTCACAGACACCGAAAAAAAAAGTAGAGGCCAAGTACATAGAGAAAGTTCCATATGCATCAATGGCCAAAATTTTGATGTATTCAATGGTTTGAACTTGTCTAGGTATTTCCCATGAATTTAGAGTTTTGATTCGATTCATGGAGTATTTGGGTAAAGTTAATTGAGAGACTCTGAAGTGGGTTGTTTATTTTTTGAAAGAATCATAAACCCATACCCAGTTCTTTGTAATGGATTAATTATTTCTCGGATTAATGGACTCAAAATTTAGAGGTTAAATAGATAAAAGAAAACATAAAACCAGTTATGTGTCTAATTTTGGAGGAACAACTATCTTATGATCATCAAATTTAAAAGTTATTTTCATTTTTTGTTCAACAGAAGTTGAGTATGTAGGTACAATGGAAACAGAGAAGGAAATAGTACTGTTGAATCAATTATTAAAGGAGATGGTATGGGTTAAATAAAATTTATTTCTATACTATGAACTCCAAAGTTCCATTAACTTAGATAAAAATATAGTGTTCCATGATTGGACAAATCATATTGACCTGCAGTATCATTTCATCAGAAATTTATTAAAGGAAAATGAGCTAGATCAATGGAAGATAGAAAGAATATAAAATATGGCAGACATATTAACCAAGTTGATAGTTCAGAAAAGCCTAAGGTATCATCAAAACATATTATTACTTTTTTTAATTAAGTAAGGAAATGAATAAGGAATGCTAATGAATTATAAGTGTTTGATAGTTTCCAAGATTCCCTGCAAAAAACTTCAAGTGGGATATTATTGGGAGGTGAAGCCTATTTTAGTTCACCAAAATTTCATCTATCGTAATCATGTTCATAAGAATTTATTGTAATGGATGATGGGATGAGTGTTAGTTGTAGGGATAAATATTAGAACTTATCTGATGATGATAGGTTTATTAGAAGTTTGTTTCTACTGATGGATCTATAGGGAACCACTAGAAGGTTTAGAAGTTCAGAAAAGCTAATGGGTCATCGGGTTGGTAACCAGGCTTAGGAGGTCATGTCTCTTGATCTGTTATTTTGGGAGAGAAGGTTTAATTTGTTTGAATTGTTGTGATTATTATATAATTGCATTAGACCATCAGTACAATGTGTGGTTTAACTAAACATTTATTAAATATATGAGAAGTTTGTGAGGATTACTTGTTTTGTAATAAATTTTTATCACTTTTAATCATCTGGTTATAATAAAATCAAGTAGTGGTGTGTTTCCCCTATGAAAATAGGACATAGTATGAAGTATATTGAATTTTTTATTCTTTATTCCATTCATTTTTTCATTGTATTCTTTATCATTTAATCTATTTTTGATACTTTGTTTGTTTTTACTGATGTGTGTGTGTGTGTGAGGAAAACTTTGTTTAGTGGGTAGGGTGTAGTGACTGCCTACTTCTGGTACACTTAGTCATGGGGAAGAAAATATTCAAAGATCGGGTTTTCACTACATAGATTCACATGTATATGATCTTATGGTAGAATTATGTCTCATAATCTAATGTCCTTATGATAATCTTGAAGATCAATATTTTATGGCTATCTTCCTCAACTACAAAAAATGATTAAAAATATATCTCATTTACCTTTAAATTATTTTATAATCATTTCTAACCAATTGATAATAAATGTATGAATGACTATTCATTTTATTAATTAAAAAATTTATGAACACGTTTTATAATGTGGTTACTCCTATTCATACCCATCAATTCAATGACTAGATTATATCAGTCATATTTAAATAATAATATTACAATAGTATTTCACAGTTCATTTTAAGATCGGTATTTTGTGTGGTACATGCAATTCAACATAGTATTATTTTTAAACTAAAATATCTGAGTGTTACATAATTTCATGTTCACACACACAAACACCCTATTAAACTTGATTTTTTCCTTATTTATTCATAATTGAGTTAGTGGACCAACTGCCTTATCTCTATAAAAATGACTGAGTTAATCACTGGTAAAAATTTATTCATACTCAAATTTATTGAAACCAGGTATCCATTGTCCTTTAATTTTATTATTTTTATCTTAGATGAGTTATAGAATCTATTTTATAGGGTTATTGATGAGGGGATACTTTGTGGGTTTTGTGTGAGTCATAAGGGGCCTATCATTTCACAAATTTTTCACAAATAGCAGTTTTCTATTTATAAGTGATACATGTCTGGAATACCAGGTTCTTTATAATATTATTGGTGTCTAGGTGATTGAATCATGACTAAATATTGACTTCAAAAAATCCAAGATGTTTTTCCAAAATGGGGTTATTGAAAAAATTATAGATGAATGCAATAATTTTATGGGAGTGAAAATGGTCAGATTCATTAGGGTATAATAACAATTATTAGATCAATTCAAAGAAATTAAATCCCTTTCCCTAGGATCTCCCATGTAAAAAATATGAAACTTGTACCAGAAACTAAAATGAAGAATATTTTTAAATTCATACCATTCACTGAAGAAGCTGTTGTTACAACCATGATCTTTGTTCAATGCATTTGATGAAGATCACAATAGTGGAGAAAATAAGCATACCACCTCCAATGGTATCCATGGAACAATTTGATCTCTTATTTCAGGAGAGGAATCCTTCTTCACTCACAGTGTGTTATCACCTTATTGTTATAAGAGTTATGAATAATAGAGTTTTGGGTTAGAAATATATTTTACCGAGAATCTTTAAATAATACACATACTTTAATGTTGTCATATGTCAGTCTTATATAGGTTGCCATAGATTATATTCAATTGTTACTTCATTTAATCATGCATTTATATCACATGACAAAATTCCATAAATAGTTTTTTTATCACATAAATTAACACTCATCCCACATTTTTCATCTTATTGAAAAGATTATTAAATGATATCTTTAGTGGAAGATTACTCAAGTGTCTAGTATAGGCTACATATAATAATACACCCATTATGCATGTAAATCACAATTTTTATGAAATATGATATAACTTATATATATTATATACATATAAAGATATAGGTAATATCTTCTTTAATCTCCCACTTGCACTAAATCCTAAAACACTTTGTGACATTTCACCTTATATTTTATCATATAAAATAACTTCTGAAACCATATTCAAAACTCCTTTTGAATATTTTCTAATTTTTTTGAAAATATATCATATGTAATACCTTGTGAATAACCATCCAAGAAACTTTTTTATTAACCATCCAAATCAATCCTTATTCAGTCAACCATAAATTTTCATCCCATGGTCCTATATGGCATTGAAAATAAATATAAATAACCATATCAATAAATGAAAGTAAAGAGAAACCTATAGAAAAAAATAAATTCTTATCAAGATATAAAGGGATGTGGCATGATAGCTATAAAACATATATATCTCAATACTTGTTTCCTCCAGTCAGTATCATATGAAAACATGCATTCTCATGTTTTCTCTTTATCTAGAAAATCGAGTGACCACGGGACACACAATATTTCAATTCCATATAATCAACTCATACATTCTCGATTCTCTAAGTGTATACTAACTTGGTTGATGAATACATCACATGTCATTCATATTCATTGATAATCACATCACATATCACTAATCCAAATAGATGGGAACATCATATATGCTTTCTAGGTGAGAATTCACACTCCATGGTATATCTCAATCAAGGGCCCAAATTTCATACTTTACATATGAGAGGAAAAAACCTCTATTTATTTTATCTCCAACTAATTACATTATGAGTAATATACCCAACCACCCCATTATTATCTAAGTTGACATGTGTACTTACATAAGTAGGTTATAAATGTATGAAGGTTCTGGTGATATGTATCTCACCAACCTCAGGTATGGGGACCCAAATATGATCCATGAACATACAGTATACCAAAGACATATATATAACACTCATGTGTTATACATAGTGGTCCATTCAGTGCACACAAAAAACTTTTGTGCCTCATAAGCACATTTTTTATCTCTATAAAAAAATCATACTCATGTTAACCTTAAAATTTCATAATGAACTATGATAATCCATGAAAAACATCATTTTGGGATAAATAAATGTATTTATTTAATGTCTTACATTGAGTGGTAAATTATCATTACACTTCATGAAATGTATATCTAGATATACATTTATACATCCAACATGAAAGAATGAAAAAATAGATATTTCTGCCTTTTTTATAATATGATACATTATGTACTATTAACCCCATTTTAGAATATTTAACATACCCAATATAAGCACTGGTTTATCATATCATGTATAATAAATTGTCAGATTAGCCTTATGTTCACTACACTTTCTAGATTTTGTTAACTCAATAAATCTATAAATAATTCAAACCACATCTATATGTAGTCATCAGATAAATCTCTCTAACTATCTATTTATGGATAAAAATATATGAAGTAAGAAAGTTTGAGTAATGATGATATTTATAAATCATATTTCTAATTTTTTAACTCTTTAAACATATTAAAATTTCTTAACTTCACAACATAAAATGCTATGATGTTAACTTCTATTTTCTACATAAAACTATTTCTAAGTTCATAATTATCATACTAGGAACCCTTTAATTTAAACTTTTTAATTGAATTAATGTAACTAATTATAATATTTTTACTAGAATATCCTAAACTCTTTTAGGATAATGTGACATTTAATTTGTTATGGTAACTAATATAATTATTTATATTTCTCTTTAATTCTATTCCCTAAACTCTTTTAATATTTCAAGATTAATTTACCTTATAATTTTACTAATATAATCCTATATAAAATAGTGATATTTAATTTTACATGATAACTAAATTTAACTAATTAAATATTTATTTATTATCACATATCCTAAACAATTTAGGATATTATTTGAAAAACATTGTAAACTTAGACTGGTAAATATACCTTTATTTGTTAACCTATAACTTTTATAAGTCCAAAAATACTCTCACTAACCTCTTATACATTATATTCTTTTCAAAATATCATGATAAGATTTCACACAAACTATTTTATATTTAAAGAAATAAAACTTGTTTTATTTCAGTAGGAATATTTTCCAAATAAACTATTATTTACATATCATATATGGTAATCTATGTAATTGGAGTATTTTTTCCTTTGAAAAGGATATTATTCCTTAAAATACACCAAATATGGGCTATAATTAGATTCCATCATATTTTAACAAATAACTACACAAATAATTTATCATGGATAAACAATTTTATCTTAATCCTATTCTCAAAACATATTATAAAAATTGATAAATCATAAACCCTATGTATGAAATTAATTACCTAAATTTTTTTATAAACCCCTTTTTATTGAACTACATATCTTATCATATAAGTAAAGTGATATAGAGATACACATACTTTATATATATTCCTTTGAGTTTGATAAACTATCTAATAATCAAATATTTTTTATTCCAACTCTTTTCTTCATCATTTGAATGAAATCTACATGACCTTTTAATTCTTCCCTAAATTTTGAACTCCGATTTATTGAAAACACTTGTAAAATATAAATTTGATTTCATATACCCATAAAATAAAGAATTTATTTCTATAAAACCTATACCTGACATGGAAATTCCATAGAGTTTCCTAAACTTAATTAAGGTGTTATAGATTATACATTAAAAAATAATTGTTCTTACTCCTTCATAACAAACCAATGATATAATTACCTTGATTGGATTCTTGAATAACCATTATTGAACTTTTAAACTAACTTTACTTCCTCATTTTTGAACTATTACCCACTTTCATTCTCTATAAAGTACTTTAAAACCTAGACATCATATGCATATTTCATATGTTCTCAACATTTTTGAGAACATCAGGTAAACTTTTTCTTGAATTTATTCACTTAGTCAAAAAATTTACATTGATTTAAATAGGATGAATTTACTCACCAAAATAATATTTTTTTTATTATACCCATAAATCATATTGTATAATTAATAAAATAAAAATATATGTATTAGAAACATCCATATCATTTTATTAAACAAAAATTGGTTACACACTATTCTTAAGTGAAAATTTAGATAAAGAATACATATCTTATTACAAGTTTATCCAATATTGAAACATCTAATTCATCAATTGTAAGATCCTGGTTTTTCTAATGATGTACAAATATTTTAAATTTCTATTTGAACCTTTGTTTTTATCTAGATGAAGGTGACTAAGAGGTTATGAAAGGGTTTAAGAGCATCGAGGGCTTGTTCAAAGCATGAATCTTTGGTTTTTGGAGAAATAGAATGAGTCACATAGTTTTCACATGGTTATTAATAACCATGTAGTACAAATATGTATCCCAAAGGAGGAGTTTATTGGTTTGAATATCCATTTAATGGGGGCTACATGACCATGAAAGAATCTGTAAACATATTGCAGAGATAAAACATATGGTTATCACATGGTTTGTCTAACTATACACCTAACCGTGTGAGGGGGTATAAAATTAGATAGTGGTAGAACATGGTTGGAACATGGTTTGACGAACCATGTGGCCAAACAACATACCCTTTAAAAGTTAGTTGAAATTACCCTTTTACCCTCATTTACCCATAAATTCTAATTCCTTATCCTCCTTCTTCTTTTCTAGTATTATCCATATGTGGAGAGATACTCCATTCCCCTCTCATCTAGGATTTGGGCCTCTTCCCTCATAAAATGTATGATTCAAGTTTTTTGGTCATGTTGGATCACCATAGGTAATTCCTTGATTCCTCTTACTTCTTTTCTTCATTCACCTTCTCTTATCAAATGTTAAATCTGTTCCATCTAATATGTCCTGTTTTTAAGGTATTTTTATATTTGTATAATTTATCCCATTCTATCCTAAATTAAAGTACAATAATAGATGAGGATTCATCTGCCAAGATAATGTAGGTGGTATCATACTTTTCCCTAATTTTTTTTTGTTTATATTATGTTGTTTTTCTGTCACATGTTGAACCTTCCATGAGTTTCTCCTAAAATTAATAAACACATACATTAAATTTTTTAAAAAAATTTATAAACTTACAATTACACCCTTGTACTTGGTTAGAGGTTGAAGACCTTATCCTTAAAAACCCATTGGGTGAGTTCAATTATAATCCTTAATGACTTATCTTTACCTTTTGACTAAAACACCAATAAGGTATGTTTGGAATGGAATTATATAGGGAAATGTTATAAAGATATTAAATTAAATGATGTAGTGGAATAGATTATACACTTTTCCCATCTTCATATTATTTATCATTTATATGGATTAAATGATGAAATTAATTGAATTATGGCAAGAGTGATACTCTTTATCCTTGAATGTAATTTGACATGGATGTGATGACATCATATTTGCCTTATATATTAGAAATGGTGTTCCATATTGTTTATTTATAATTATAGACACAGAGTTCTGTATTGTTCACATGGAATATATAGACATGATGTTCCTTATTGTTAATTGGGATAAATGTACATGACATTTCATATTATTTATTTAGAATCAAAGGACATGATATTCTTTCATGTTTATTTATAAATAATGGATTGGATGTTCCATATTAACTTTTCTTAATTAATGTAAATGGCCTTCCATAATTTCTATTAGTAGTTAAGGGACATGGTGTTCCATTTTGACTATACCTAATTAATTTACATAAAATCCATTAATGTTTTTAAAATAATAAATGTTTAGAGGAATTCTGAATTTTTCTGAAGTATATAGTATTAGACGGGTCTCCAATGTTGAACCTGACACAACATGTTTTTTACTTTATTCATTTACACCTTTTATTATTATTACCTACACACTACTTCATATATATATATTCATAGATTGTATGGTATTACACACTATTGGTGGTGACCTGCTAATTTTTACTCAAACCTTGTTCGGGCCACTGTGTGGTACCCAAACAGACATTATGGATACAGTTAGGGTAAAAGGGAATCTCTCAACTATGTATTCTTGATTTTATATACTATGATGGAGTATGGGAGTAGATAATTGAACTTGGGATAAAAATTCAATTGAAGATATATTTTTTCCTTTCTATTTATTAAATATAGAATGCATTGTGTGCGCCTACTACCCTGTTCCCCTTGTATTATCATTTTTTATAGAATCATGAAGCCATTTTTTATATGTTATTGGATATACTTCTACTTATCACTTATTCTTTTCTATTTATTCTATATGGATGATTTACATATGTTTCACATACATTATATTATTCCTTATTTATTATTTTTCTATTATTTATTCACTTATTATATTTTTTTCTAATACACTAATAAAATAGTTTATTGTCTCTCAACCATAAAATTATAGACCCTCACTTCTATTCAATAAACTCTAGAATATGATGAGGCATTCTTGAGGCCATGTGACCAACTAGGTTTAGTTATTTAAGAGTGAACTTGGTATGAGACATTACAAGTGGTATCTAAGCATCATTTTCCTTTTTTCTTATTATTATGGGTTGGTGTATAGGATATTAGAAATTTTCTGGGATTTTGTAATTATCATGTTCCTTGGAGTAACTAACACACTTACAGGGAAAAGGCCAAGTGTCTTGTTATGGTACTTGTTGCTTTGGATTATACCTATTATAGTTGTACTGATTTCATTAGTGGGTAAAGCACATGATTTGTGGAATTTATTGTAATTATTATTATGGATTATATTTTTATCCTTAGACCAGTATTTCAAGTAATTATTTTTTCATGCATTATTATCGAAACGTATAGATTCAAATCTCATACATATACCATGACATATAAATTACATTATTGATTTCCTATTACTTAATGAATGTGATTTTAGTGATATATCTATTATTTGACTAATTTTTTTGCAAGATAAATGAGATAAGTAATTGGTTAATTAATGTTTCAAAAACAACACAAATTGTTTCTTCCTATATAGCTTGAAAATGGCACCTCAACTGAAAAATTATGACATGTTTGAGCTGTGTTACTATGGTTATGTGGACTGAAAAATTAATTGATTTCGATTACATTAATTCCAATTATAATTTATAGATATTTTTCTTCTATAAATTGGGAATAGTTATTCATCTAATTAAATCACTATATATGAATTGTTACATCTTAGTACTAGATGTAATGGTCTGTTCATAGTTACATGAAGAGCCAATTGTAACTTATAAAGTGTGGGTATTTATAACTTGGGAATGGTAACTAATCTAACATGATTGTGATATATATAAATATTAACTTTATTATTCTTAAAAAGTTAAATTAAATGGTTATTATTAAATAGGGATGCCTACTGAAACTTCAAGATAATTTTACGCTATAACTTGTAATTGAAATTCCATATACTAGAACCCCTGATGTGAAATAGGGAGATTGACCCTAACCTGGATTTATTATTGGGTAGTAGGGAGTGTCTCCTATGATCTATTATGTATTCTATATCACATAGACTTGACTTTAAGAGAAGGAATTGGGGTGTTAACCCTTTTGTAGGAAGTCTTGTACCTTTCATATTCATTTTATTTTTGATTTATTCCATTATTGAATCTTTTTTTGAGGAATGTGTTTAGAAATTATAGAAATATACCACTATAATGGCCTCAATTTGAATGATAGGAATGTGGTTGTGACCATTATCTAGAGGTGGTGGGGCTAGATCCACCAGGATAAAAAGTAGGAAGCTCTCACTCGAGCATGTTATTTGGATTTGGATGACGAGAGGGTATGGATTTTCCATCGGTACCAAACCCGTGCAACCCTGCACGGGACAGATAGTCAAGTGGTCATGTGTAGGTGGAAGCTTGACATATCATGATAACCACTAGGGAGGAGTAGTGCCTAGAAGTCTTGTTCTGGGATTACTTGTTTCATTTTGTTTAATTTTCAATATTTACACTTACCCTTTAAAAGTTTCTTTTGAAAATCCAAAAAATATTGATTTGGACAATAAAAGAACCCTCCTACATTTTTAGGGGAAGGTGGTCCCCAAGTTTCTGAGCCATGGATATAGGTCATGCTATCTATCTTTAAGCATCTTGAGACACATCCTAAGAGGAGACTGAAGCTCTCCACATACATGTTTCATCAATATTCCCAGAGGGGTTGGGATGTTATCATGAAAGAAGATCTATATAAGTGTATAGTCTAGAGGGATTTACAAGATACTTTCTAAAATTACATTTACCCTGATACATTGAGAGCTGATCGGGCTAGGGTTTTGATGCACTTGTAGTATAGAACTATGTCTGTTAAGGAATATTCGTCTCAATTTGCTGAGCTCCCATGATTTACACTAATTCTTATGGGTGATGAGCTATCCAGAACTAGGTGATTTGAGGATATACTTAGATATAACATCTTATCATAGGTGAACATATTAAGGTTTACAACTGTGTCTGGAATAGTGAACTAGACCCTCATCACCATGTGTAATATAAGGGAGACTAAAGGTGTGGGCCAACAAGGTTCAGTATCCAGACTAGATAGTGCTTTGACCAATAGTAGGAAGCATCACCTAGAGGTTTCTCATCATGGTGGTAGTGATTAGAGTATCTAAATCAATAATTAGGTGTTATTCTATCAGTGTGGGGAGCCAGGTCACATGAATCCTCAGTTTGATAGAGACCCTATTGAGTGCCACTTCTACACCAGGATGGGGTATCTTTAGTGGTTTTGTAGGACCTTCCAATCTATACTTAGTGGGAGAGGATCCATACCATCTCCACCTATAAGAGCAGGATTATTAGCTTATCTCTAGGTGAGTAACTAGAGTACTACCATCCATTCAGGTCCAGGATGTGATTGTGGACAATGGGTCTAGACACTAGATATGTACTTCCGGAATAGAATACCTACTTAGGGTATTCATGTTGTATCTTAGGGATGGTATTTAGCTAGATATATGCATTACATCCTACACTTGAGGAGTAGGGTGTTGGATTATCTATGATTTGAGGTATGATTTTAGTATCCTATACAATATTATCTTCCTTATTTGATACATGCACTTTTCATTCATTGATATATGTGGATATCATAGAAATCCATAGCCTTAATATTGAATACTTTTCTGGAGTGATGAATCTTGATACTCTTTTAGGGGTAAAATCAAAAAGAATATAAAAATGGAAGGAGCTCCCCCTTGAGATTGGTGGTTACCATTTCTTAGGGAACCTCTTCATCCTTGAGATAAAAGACTCTGATTCCATTCTTGGAATGAATTTTTTGGTTCCCTATAGAGCCTATATTGATTGTTATAACTAGATGGTATCATTTTCATCACAATAAAGAGTAATCTATATTCATAAAGGAGAATGGAATGTAAAAGCTATTCAAACTGAACATTATCATCAAGGGTTGGGTTGAGTGAAAACCCATATAGCAAGCCTTTTTCTAGGTGATCAGGGAACACATCACTAATACTTCCCTCCTATAGTGGATCATTTCGGGGAGATCTTCCCTGCCGAATTTTCTAGGTTACCTCCTGTGGGAAAGGTAGAGATTATTATTGAGAAAGTTCTAAGAGTTACACCAATTTTTATTACTCATTATAGGATAGATCCTAATGAGATTCAGGAACTCAAAATATTGTATAAGGACCTATAATCTAAATGGTTTATACAACCTAGTACATCTCCTTTGTATTCACCTGAATTTTTTGATAATAAGGTGAATGGAAACCTTGAGGTCTATTTGGATTACCAAAAATTAAATTATCATAATATTAAGAATCAGTATCCACTACCTCATCTAAACGGCCTCTTCGACCAGCTTTGAGGATCCAAAGTTTTCTCAAAAATTGATTTGAGGTTGGGACATCATCATGTACACTTTAGGAATTTATATATACCTCATACATATTTCCATAGTGGGTATGACTTGTATGAGTATTTAGTTATGTATTTTAGTTTCATGAATGCACTGGTAGTTTTCATGGATCTGATGAATTGTGTTTTCCAACCATAATAAGATTATCTCACTACGATTTTCATGGATGAAAACTTGGTATACTCTCACACTTGATGTGATCATTCCAAAAAACTTTACATTATACTGAGTACATTTAGTGATAATAGGTTATACTCCAATCTCAAACAATGTTAATTTTGGATCGATAAATTCCACTTACTAAGTCTCATTATCTCATAGGCAGGAGTATATGTTGACCTGTAGAATGTGAGATCCATAGCTTTATGGGAAAAACCCAAGAACATCAATGAAATATAGAGTTTCATGGGGCTATTTGGATATTATAGTCACTTTATTTAGACATTTTAATGCCTATTAGAACCTCTTACTAGCCAAACTAAGAAGTTTTTTATGTTTAAATGGTTTGAATCTTGTGATAAAACATTTCAATATTTGAAAGGAAGGTTGTCATTAACACCGATCATGATTTTTCCAAAGCCGGGTAGATGATATTTAGTTTATTTTGATGCATCGGGCCTCAAGATGGTAATAGTTCTGATGCAGGATGAGTGATTCATAGAATATGGGTCACATTAGTTGAGACCTCATAAGAAAAATTACCAAATGAATGACCTCAACTTAGTAACAGTAGTTAATGCATTATGTTACTAGAGAAATTATTTTTTAGGAGAGAAATTTATTGAATACACGGATCAAAAAAAGTTTCAAATAAAAATTTAATTTGAATGATTTGAACCTTAGATAGTGAATATGGGGTGAATAACTTCAGTCCTTCAATTTTGACTTTTCTTATATGCTTGGGAAAGGCAACACAATGGCAGATGATATGGGCATGAATAATCAGACACAAGTGGTTTGGGATTCTACTAGTGAATGGAAGTTGATGTCCTTGTTTTTTGAAATGCATTTAGAGTTGAAGGACTATCTTGGGTAGCCTGTACTCATATCATTATCAGTAAACTATTCATTTTTGGATAGAGTGAAGATTAGACAACTTTCTGATCCCAAGGGTTTAGTCATAAGGGAGAGTGTTTTAGGAGAGCACCCACCACCTAGTTGGATCATTGAATGGTATGATATCTTGTTTAGTTTGGGTGTGTTTGGGTTCTAGCATACATAAGATAGGATTTGATGTGAGAGTATCATGCCTCTTATTGGGAAGTACATCCTAATCTTTCCAAGATGCACCATGACTTACATCACCAGTATTGGTGGTCAGGTATGAGGAGGTAGATTGCAGTTTTATTTACTTAGTGTTGCACCTATCAGTAGGTGAAAGAGAAAAACCAGATCCGTATATGGATTTTACAACCATTGACCATTTTGGAGTAGAAATGGAATGACATCACTATGTATTTTTTGATGGTTTTACCTACTCCCCCTTCAGGTAGTGACATGGTATGGGTGATCATAGAATGGTTGAAAAGATTCTCTCACTTTTTAACAATTAGAGAGACCTTATCAGTGGATGATCTAGGAAGAATATATGTCAGGGAGATCATACACCTTCACAGAGTTCCATGTACTATTGTATCGAATAGGGATGCGTGTTTTGCATCACAGTTCTAATAGGGGTTGTGGAAGGATTTGGGTTCATAGGTGCTTCTGAGTACATCCTAACACCCTCAGACTGGTGTTCAGTCTGAGAATAAGATATAATTATTAAAGTACATTATATGAGAATTCATACTTAATTTTATAGGTTCTTGGTATAACCACTTTCATATTATTTAATTTTCTTTCAATAACAGCTTTCAAGATACTATACAAATGGATCCTTATGAGGCCCTATATGTTGAGTCATGTTGTTCACCCTTATGCTGGTTAGAGGTTAGAGAGGTAGTTCTACTAGGACCTTGTCTCATTTAGAAGACTTTGACGAAGTTATAACTTAGTAGGAAGTACATGAATACAGCTAAATCAGGGTAAAAATCTTATGTTGATCTTTTTTGACAACCTTTGTAGTTCGCGTTTAGGGATCAAGTCTTTTTTTATGTTTTACCTAGATTGGTTCATCGATGGAATTGGAAAAAAGGTAAGATATCACCTAGATTCATCAGACCTTTTGAGGTTTTAGAGAGGGTCAAATTAGAGTATTATCATATATCACTCCCTTGGAGATACAGGTTTATACATTGCATTTTTCACATTTCTCATTTACATCATAACTATTCAGACCTATCTCAAGTTTTTCAACCTGATGAGGTTGAGTTTAAGGTTGATTCTTCTTTTAATAATTGTACTGTTGTATTGTTGATCGGAACATGAAGGATCTTCAAGGAATTACAGTTCCTCTAGTATGGGTACTATAAAAGTATGACCACATACATAATGTGGTCTGGGAGTGAGAGGCTGACATAAATGATCATTGGCCAAAATTATTCTTAAATTTTGTTCAACCACCCTCAGAAGGGAAAATTGATGATAGGTTGTCTTAAGGAGGGAATTTTGTAAGATCCTAGTTTTTCTAATGAGGTATGAATCTTTTAAATTTCAGTTTGAACCTTTCTTTTCGTCTAAATGAAGTTTCTTAAGGGGTTATAAAATTATTCATGATAATATGGGGATTATTTTAAGCATTGATCTCTAGTTCTTGGAGAAAAGGGATGAGGTGCATGGTTGGTGCATAGTTAGTACTAATTGTGTGGCTCAACCGTGTCGCCCAAAGGAGGAGGTTCACTGCTTGACTAATTGTTCAAGGGAGGCTTCACGGTCGTGTAAGAAACTACAGACATGTTGTAGATATGAAACACATGGTTAGAACAATGTTTTATAACTATGCACCTTAACATTCATGGGGGTATTCCACTTATATAGTATTAGTGCATGGTTAGTTCATGGTTTGGTCAACCATGCAGCCAAACCATACACCCTTTAAAAAGTGGGTGAAATTACCTATTTCCCTCATTTACCCCTAAATTATAATTTCTTCATCTCCTACTTCATTTCCAATATCATCCATGTGTGGAGAGCTCCTCCTTTTCCCTCTCAAGATAGTATTTGAGCCTCCTCCCTCAGATAACATCTGATTCAAGTGTCGTTGGTCATGTTAGATCACTATTGATAAGTCCTTGATTCCTCTTACTTATTTTCTTCATTTATATTATCGTATCAAATTTAAAATCCATGTGACCCAACATGACCTATTTATAGGGTATTTTTCTATTTATTTTATTTCTATATTTCAACCAAGATTAGAGACAAATACTAGATGAGAATTTATCTAGTAAGACAAGGTAGGTGGCATCATACTTTTCCCTAAATTTTTGGGTGTTTATATTATGTTGTTGTTGTGCTGCACAGAGGATATTCTGAGAATTTCTCCTAAAATTGATAAAACCTTACATTATGTTTTTTAAACCTTGGTATGGAATTTTTATGACACCATTATACATGGTTGGAGGTGGATTATTTCAACCTGAACCACCCATTGGGTTAATTCAATAATAGGCTTTAATGGCTAATATTTCACTTATAACCAAAACACCACTAAGGTGTGCTTTGAATGGCATTGGTTAGTGAAATGTTATAATGTTAGTAAAAGAAATTATATAGTGGCATGGATTATTCACTTTTCCCCCTTCATATTACTCATTATTTATATGGATTAAATGATGAAATTAATTGAATGATGTCAAGAGTGATACTCTTTATCGTTATATATCATTTTCCATGGATGTGATTACATCATGTTTTCATTATGTATTGTATGCAATGTTCCTTATTTTTTATTTATAATTATGGACACAACATTTCTTATTATTCACTTGGAATTTATGGACATTATGTTATTTATTGTTAATTAGGACCAATGGAAATGACATTCCATATTATTTATTTGGAATCAAAGGACACGACATTACTTTATTTTTATTTATAATTAATGTATAGGTTGTTCCATGTTAACTTTGATTAATTAATGGATAAAATGTTTCACATTGTCTATTGTTTGTTAAAGGAAATTGAATTATATATTGACTATGGATAATTAATGGACATGACACCCTTTAATTTTTGTAAAATAATAAACGTTCAGATACATTTCAGATTAGTTCGCAGCAGGTAGTATCAAACGGGTGTCCTATGAGGAACCCAAGCAGAAATGGGTTTACTTAATTTGTTTACTGATTTTACTATTATTACCTACACACTAATTCATATATATATATTCACAGCCTAGATAGTGTTAAACACTGTTGGTGTTGGCCTACTGAGTTTCACTCACACCCTATTCAGTCCATTGTGTGGTACCAGAAAAGACTCTATAGATGCGGGTAGTGACAAAGGGAATCACCTGGCTATAGATTCTAGATTGTTTGTACTATGCTGGAGTATGGGATTAGAGAAACAATATTGTGCTCATGATTCTATTGGATATAGGTTTTTCCCTTTCTGTTAATTTAGTATAGCATGTACTCTGTATTCTTACTACCCAATTCACCTTTTATTCTCATTTTTATATATAATAATGACAAAATTATGTATATTTTACTAGATATGGTTCTACTTATGGCTTATAAATTTCTATTTATTATATCTGGATGATTTAAATCTATTTCTTATACATTCTGTTGTTCTTCATTTCTTAAGATTCTTCTTTATATTCACTTATTAAATTTTTTTTCTACAACTCTGGTAAAATAGGGTATAGTCTCCCCATAATACTATTACAAAACCTTGATACTAGTTAGCAGCATCTAACATATGGGGAGACATGTTGTAGTCCACATGACCAACCAAGTTTGGTTACTTATGATTGAATTGATTTTGGGGCATTACATCAATGCAAAAACTCCTTTGTTTTAAATACTTGAAATCAAACAGCAATCTCATTCAATTATTTATCATATTTTAACCTCTTATATATTCACATGTTTTTTAAAACATACAATTGATATAATATATCAATTATAATAATATAATTGAATTTTATAACATTTATACCTAATGTGGACTCTCCATTAGGATTCTTTTAAGACATAAGGAAATCTTGGTGATTTCTTCTCCAAAAGAAAATGTTTACATAATAGAAGCATTGCACTTATTTCTTCTTCTTTTGCATAGCTGGTGGTGTAGACTCTCCATGAAATCTAATCTTCCCTTTTTTTTCCAAAACCATTACTTTTCCCTTTATATGTCATTAACATTGTACACAATCTTGGACTGACCATGTTTAACTCATTTATCCTAAATATAATGAGGATATCAAGTAAATGTTTACCAAGATAATCCATATTATAATTCCCAAGAAACTAATAGAATTTTTTTTTAGTGATTGAGGAATGAAATATATATCCAATTAAAGATTAATAGGTGATCCTAGACTATCCAAATCACTAACTTACCTAATCATATGAAGAACATGAGTGGGAATTAAGGTCTTTCCACCATTTTTTATCAAAAAATTGATTTTGACACTTCATACTATTCATTCCTAGATTTCTCATGATGAATCCATTTCATGTAATAAATCATTTTATATGAATCTAGTGACTCATATTACTTTTGAAACTTTTACTTAATGGTAACAAGAATTAGTGTTGAGAATTTCTGTGCAACTTTTAGATGCTTTTCAAAGGAATCTAAATCCTTTTGTTGAACAACATCACCATTTGATTTCTTATAAAGAAGTTTTTCCAACACATAAAACTTTCCATCATGTTTTAGAAGTATTCCCAAATTTAGATACCATTTGAGTAAGTTACTACCATTTAGTTTCTCCTTGTCCAAGATTGATCTCATGTTCAATCTAGATGATGATTTCATTTATCTACAACCAATGTGTTTATTAGATGAGAATCGTTATTTATAAATATTTAATAAGTAATTTTATTAAATAATATCACAATAAAATGATAACTCATTTTTAAATTTTATCATATCCATTTTGTGAGACAAGATCCATATTTCACCATAACTTATACTCTTTTGTTCACATAAATAATCAATGATTATTTAGGTAAGACATCATCTCAATAATAACAACTGTGAATCTTAGATAGTTTTTTAGATAACTCTTTAACCAATACATCTTATGGATAAAATAAACACCATTCCTATAGTATACTAACTATTAGGGTTTATTGATTAGTGTATCCCAAATAAAACATTAATAATAAACTAATAAAAAAATCCAAGGGCACCTTGATTTGGTATGAAACAACCTAAGGATGTTCTAGTGTTACTGATTACTTTCTTTATTTACACAAAATAATATAAGGACACTTTAAAATGGTATGAAACTTCCCAGTTGGATTATTGTGGCCTTAACAAGTGCTACTTTGGAATGAATATAACACTTAGTATTTGAAGGGGACTTATTGTCACCATCTTATCTCATGTTATTTACTTTTATATATGAATTATTCTAGTAATTTATTTTAAAATCATATTTCCCCCATCAATCCAATATGTTCAAATCATATTGATATGTAACTATTTACATAACCCACAATTTTTTTACTCACTAAAAATTATAATTTAAGTGCATTCATACATATCCAAATGAATTATATGAATAAGGTTGATGAATATTTCATCTAAAGGAATAGAAATATATAAAATTTAAATTCCTTAAATGAGTAAACCCGGAGTGATAGATAGCCAACCTCGGTCACCTTTCTAGACAAAGCATAAACCTACATATCAATGGGTATTCTAAACCTAACTCCCTCTACATGGGGGGACTCTACTTAAGATATAATCCAATTTATCATAACTCTAAAACCTAATATATATAAATTATATTCAATAACTAAATTCAAGTTTATAAATTCAATTAATAAATAAGGTCAACATAGATGAAAAAATAAATTTATCATCATACCTAGCATGTAACTACTTAGATGAATGCATGATAATCACTAAAAGTAGCTTAAAATCATAAAATAAATCATACATATTCATAGAAAAAATCATGAATGAATGAAATAATAATAGTAAGAACCTAAGTTTTTAGAAAGGTTCAAAATCCCGACCCTGTTTGAATTTTTGACTTGTTTCTGAGAAAACTGGGAAACTCTAGGAAGTTCTAGAAATTTACAGATTACACATCACGTACCATAAGTACACACATGTGAAGTCCATACATGGCGTGTAGTCTTGTTGGTAGGGTAGAATTTTTTTTAGTAAGAACATGTCATGTACTATTTGTACACACCATGTATAGGGGCTGTGTATGGGGATATATATGGCGTGTTGGGGATATAGGCAGGGTAGAGAGGCACACACCATGTACCATAGGTTCATGCCATGTTGTCAGTTATCAAGTCCTCAACAAAATATCAGTCATCATATGAACAGTAAAATGATACACATGGCATGTAGTCTTATGCACATGCTGTGTATTTTCTTTTTTCGCTAAAATGGGCAGTAGCCTCATTTTGAGGCAGAAACTCAAACCCTAGATGGGTTTGAGTGGGGAGAGATAGTTGGAGCCCATTTTTCTCCCGATCATATGTACAAACTCCGTTTTGATCATCGTTGGATGCGTTAGAACCCCCTCGGTACGGCCTTGATTCCTCTTGAGTCGTTCTTCTTGATTTCTGTTCTAAGAAGAGTTATACAGGTTTTAGCAGTTTTGATTATTGTGTAGATCTACTTTGTTTTAGACCTAATTGGAGGCTGTGATTGGAGGAGTATCATTTTACTAGTATGAGGTAGGTGATGCATACCTTATTTCATGTTTTTGCGGACTTTTAGGTGGCGTGGCTTAAAGTGCGTATTTGAGTATTTTGGGCAAGACCCTATTCTATCTTCTATTGTATATTAAATTGTTTATTAAACCTATGAGATGCCTTTGGGTATGCCCTTTTACCTATTTTACTTGAGCGGGGCCGGGTGAGGGGTCGTTTCTTGATTGGGGCATTTTGGACGAGTATTCCAAAATGTGTTAAAATGATTTTCTTTGACTAAACTGTTGAGTTCAATTTGTTATGTGATGATATGAATTGTTAGAGGATTATCAGGCCTTGGTGCTAGTATGGAACAACACATAACTTGTACAATTCAACTATTAGTTTGTTTTTCCTATTTAAAGTATTTCTTTTGATTATATATATGTGATGTGTGATATTGCATATGTTGGGACCTTTGGGTTGTGTTGGGCATGGCCCAAATATTTCTTGAGTGATTTTGATCGCGGGTTGGGCTTGGCTTGGGTTACATTGGTTGGTTTTGACCACAGGATTGGGTGTCATGGATGTCGGATTGAGTCAGTGTGACTATCAGGTTGGACATTACCTTGGTTACTTGGATGGAAAGGCCATTAGAATTGAGCAACATAGTCGTAGGTACACGAGGTTTCAAAGACGTTGTGTCTTGGGTACTATTTTGGTGATTACCACTCACCCAGAACTTTGAGTAGTGTGCACACAGAGAGACTCTGTGATGAGGTGGTTTTGACCACTCATGTGGGTAGAGGCCCCCGTTAGTTGTGGTTTAGGTACTATTTCTTTGGGGGTGTTTGCTGTAAGAATCCACATAGAAGGTGAGGATCCTTCAGGGGATATCATTGAGGCTATCGAGTTGGGGATAGAGGCTTGTCATTATTTGAGGGAAAATATTGTTGTTCCTCTATTTACTTGATTTGAGGGAATATATCATTGTCCCTCTGGTTACTTTACTTGAGGGCAGACATATATGTCCCTCTAGTTACTTATTTGAGGAAATGCATTGTTGTTCCTCCGGGTTACTACTATTTGGTAATGCCTTTAGGACGTCGGTACTTGAGAAATTATGTGTCAGGAGGCATGTGGTGTTGGGTTACATTATAGAGATTTCATTGTTGGATGAAGTAGGTGACACTTCATGGTGGCAGCAGAGCACCAGTGGAGTTTATGTTTATTTGTGCATCGTACTATTTACTTTTTTCCTTATAAATTCTTGTCTGCTTAAACACTTAAATTAGGTACACACCATTGGGTGGTATCCTACTAAGATTCATCTCACTCCCTTCACAGGCCCTTCATGATGCCTGTAGACTGTATGGATTTACGTGCAGAAAAGAGACCAGCTTTAGGAGCTGGACTACATTAGCTGTCATATGGAGATGGTATGGACCTTGAGGAATTGTCTAGATGGAGTTTACTTTGTTTTTTTTTCTTTCCTATATCATCATGTTACCTTGTTTATTGTAGCTACCGTTGGTTATCCATTGGCGTACTTCTGTGTATTGGTCTTTCATGGATGAATGCTTGGTTGTTTAGTAGTTTCTACAAGTGTTTCAGCATGCTATTGTGTTTACTTTCCACTGCACTTGTTTATATATTTCTTCCATTGTTTATTGATATTGGATATGCTTCTTCTCGGTGGGTCTGGTTCGAGTCTGCTGATTCGTTTATCTCTACTACATGTTATATATTATTACTCGTACCAGTACCATTATTATCCTCCGAGAGGTTATAGCCTCTACAGTATACCCATTCAGACCCTCTCTTCTAGTCAGAAGCCTTTAGCATTCAGGGAGTTGTGCCTAAGGTAATAACACCCGACCCATTTATCATTGTTCGGGTGGTTGTTTGGGTTCGTGTCATTAAAAAGTGGTATTATAGGAGTTCTTGATAGGGATTTAGTAGCAGTGTTTTTCTGGCTACTAATGATATTGAGACTTCTCTTTTATTTCTTCTAGTTTTACTTTTTGGGATATATTAGACTGGAGATAGGTTGTTGTGGTAACTTGGTTTCTAGTTTTTTCTTGGGTGACTACAACCCCAGGTATGAGGGATGGACCAAGTTTTCATGGGTGGGAATTTCTATTTGTTTTTTTTCAGATTACAATTTATATGATTTCCACCTCAGTGGATCACTTGGTGTGTGATGTTATTGATTGTGATATGTAACCCTTGACCTAGTTATGTAAGGGATAACTGGACCTTGTCCCAGTATGGAAATTTATGATTATTTGTCTTTTGATAGGCACATTTTTAGGGTATTTCAATTTCATAAATGTACGTATGCTTTGTGAAGTGATAATACCATGTGAATAATATCAATTTCCATGCCTTTTATGCTTTGAAATGTGAATAGGTGACATTCCTGATAGAATTTCTTGTTTATTGCAATGTGTTATGCCATGCTTTATATATTTGTAGAATTGCATGTAACATGGTATTTCGGTCTACCTCTTATAAGAGAAGGCATGTACTATGGTTGAGGTGATTTTGATCATCAATATTGGGCAACTTGGTTGTCAGTTTGAGGCAATTTTAGTTGTCAAGACAGGCATGGCTCGAGGTACTTTTTGATACTTGGCTCTATTGAGGGTGGGTAAGGAGGCCATGAGGCTGGGATGCCATGGGCATGGGTTTCAGTGAGGGAGAGTAAGGTTAGTAGTTATGTGCTAACTTATACTATTTTTTCTATCTGTGTGAATATATTATTATATATATGGTTTTTCTGGCCATTTATTGTATTCAGCGAGTTCTTTTAGATGACTCAGATGGAGTGTCAGGTAGGAGATGGTACAGTGTCGTAGGAGCAGGATTAGATTCAGGATCTGGTGTAAGAAATGCATGAGCCATAGGTATAGGTCCAGGGACAAGAACTGGTCTAGGATCCAATGCAGGCAGGATAACAGTCGGGTTTGGAAGCATTTGGACCATGGCTTGATGATCAGCTCTGAGTGAGCATGGTATGTGTCTTGCAGGGAATCGATAGAGGTGCGCAGGGTACAGATCCATATATGGAATATCTGATGTGGGAGTTCCAGTCGTAGCACCCTCCGCTTTTTCAGGCTGAGGGTGGTCTGCAGGTGTCTGAGAACTGGATAGAGAGCATGCAGATGATCTTTGAGAAGATCGAGACGTCTCCAGGGCGGAGGTTCAAGATGGAAATGTACATGCTAAGAGGACCGAAAAAGCGCTGGTGGGATGTGCAGGTTTAGGCTCACAGACATGAGGGACTGAATGGAAAGACTTCGAGGATAGGTTCTTTGAGAACTTGTACCCAGAGACACTAAGGGTAGAGCAATCTCAGGAATTCTTGACCCATCGATAGGGAGACATGTCTGTCACAGACTATGAAACTACTTTCACTGTGTTTTCCAGCTTTACACCCAGTATGATCAATGATGATGAAGAAAGGGTGAGTAACTTTGAGGATGGATTATGACATTCCATTTGGATCTATCTGAATATCTTTAGTTAAGGTTCATTCTCAGAGGTGGTAAATGAGGCGCTCATAGCAGAGGGTAACCAGAGGGATAGGCCCCAGGTTGGTCGGGTAAAAACTTTAGGTGATGTTTCGAATAGTAGGAAGCAAGGACAGTATGAGTTCCAGTAGGGCAGTCGGGCTAAGGACACAGCTAGAACACCTTGTAGTAGTTCAGCAGTGGTTTGTTTTCAGTGTGGGAAGCCATGACATGTTCAGAATCAGTATGATAGGCCTCCAAATGTGTTTTGGGCATTTGGATAGGTTGGGCATCTCAAGAGGTTCTACAGGTAGCCTTCTCAGATAGCTGATAGGCAGGGACTAGGACAGAATGTGGCATCATGAGTTGGTTCAGGTTTGGTACCAGGAGAGGGTAGTCGAGTTTCAGCTGCATGTGGAGGACGCGACAAAGATAGCGGGACCCAGCTGAGGGGTTAGTGGTTGGTGACTAGAGTAGCACCACAGGGAGGTCAGGCATCCGACAGTTATACTTCAGGCCAAGTGCATGACGTGGTGCTGCCAGACGCTAAGCAAGTTTTTCAGCCAACGATGGTTAGAGGTACACTACAATTGTGACTATAATCTATTTTTTTTTTTACTTATTTTGTCATGGACTGATAGGGCATGTTCACTTTGATTGCATGAGTTGCACAAGATTTATTTTTACTGACTACATGCTGGTCAGTGGGATTGACACCATATTGGGTGTGTGATATATTTATATATGTATGAGATGTGTGACATTAGGGGCATCGAGGATGTGGGTTAATTGAGGAGTTGAGGGCATCGAGGCATCAAGGATTTGGGTTACTTTAGGTGTCGTGGGAATCCGGGCATCGAGGATGCGGGTTACATGAGGTGCTAGGCACTAGGTTCATTTTGAGCATCCATGGGATGCAGGACCTCGTAAAGGCAGACACCGATGTAGTGTGGGATACATTTGGGGGTCAGAAACGACACGGGAGATCCAATGAGATGCATGGGTAACGATGCATCACGAGAGGAGCATGGGTCCAGAAACAGGTTAGTGAACATTTTCTTGGTTTCAGTTTTGTCGGGTTGAGACCGTGTTAGGCAGTTCCTAAGGTGGGGAGCCATTAAGGAATTTAGATAGAACCTTTTTATAATGGGGTAGTCTAGGTTACTTTGATGAAGGTGGTATGTTTGGTGCCATCTTCGGGTTTTATTTGATAGGTCGTGGATGAGCTATGTTAAGGTGGGGAGATTGTAAGAACCCTGGTTTTTAGAACAGGTCAAAATCCCGGCCCTGTTTAAATTTTTGACTTGTTACCATGTACTATTTATACATGCTGTGTAGAGGGGCCATGTATAGGGATATACATGGCGTGTTAGGGATGTCGGACAAGTAGAGAGGCACACATCGTGTACCATAGATACATGCCATGTAGTCAATCGGCAAGTCCTCAGTGAAATATCAGTCGTCATATGAATAGTAAAATGATACACATGGCATGTAGTTCTATGTACATGCCGTGTATTTTCTTTTTTTTCACTAAAACGGGCAATAGACTCATTTTGAGGTAGAAACTCAAACCCTCGACGGGTTTGAGCGGGGATAATCGGCCAGAGATCATTTTTTCTCCCGATCGCCTGTATGAACTCTGTTTCGTTTGCCTTCTGATGCATTAGAACCCCTTTGGTAAGGCCTTGATTCCTCTTGATCTGTTCTTCTTGATTTTTGTTCTAAGATGAGTTATAGGGGTTTGAGAATTTTTTATTCTTTTATAGATCTACCATTTTTTAGACTTAATTATATTTAGCGATCGGAGGAGTATCATTGTACTAGTACGATGTAGGTGATGCATACCTTATTCCATATTTTTGCGGACTTTTAGGTGGAATGGCATAAAGCACGTATTTGGATATTTTGTACGAGACCCTGTTTTACCTACTATTTCATATTAAATTGTTTATTAGACCTGTGGGATGCCTTTGGGTATTCCCTTTTACCTGTTTTACTTGAGTGGGGCTAGGCGAGGGGTCGTTGCTCAATTGGGGAATTTTGGACGGGTATTCCAAAATGCGTTAAAATGGTTTTCTTTGATTAAACTGTTGAGTTCAATTTGTTAAGTGATGATATGAAGTTTTAGAGTCTTCCCAATCCTTGGTGCTGATATGGAACAACACATAACTAGTACAATTCAACTGTTAGTTTTTTTTTTTGATGTTTAAAGTATTTATTTTGATTATATATATATGTGATGTGTGATATTGCATATGATGGGGCCTTCAAGTTATGTTGGGCATGGCACGAATATTTCTTGAGTGATATTGATCATAGGTTGGGCTTGTCCCGGGTTACATTGGGTGGTTTTGACCATGGGATTGGACGTCATGGATGTTGTCTTGAGTCAGTGTGATTGTCAGGTTGGGCATGTCTCGTGTTACTTGGATGGTAAGGTCATCGGACTTTAGCGACATGGTCATAGGGACATGGGGTGTCAGAGACGTTGCGTCTTGGGTACTATTTTGATGATTACTTCTCACCTGGAATTTTGAGTAGTGTGTGCATAGAGAGACTCCATGATAAGATGGTTTTGACCACTTGTATGGGTAGAGGCCCCCGTTAATTGTAGTTTTGGTAATATTGGTTTGGGAGTTCTTGTCGTAGGAATCCATGTGGAATGTGAGGAGCCTTCTGGGGATAGAATTGAGGCTATCGTGTTGGGGGAAAAGGCTCGCAGTGATTTGAGGGAATACATCATTGTTCCTTCAGTTACTTGAATTGAGGGTAGACATCGCTTTCCCTCCGACTACTTTACTTGATGGAAATCATCGTTGTACCTCCAGTTACATATTTGAGGACAGGCATCATTGTTCATCTAGGTTACTAATATTTGGGTGTGCCTTCGGGATGTCGGTACTTGAGACACAAGGTGTCAGGAGGCACATGGTGCTGGGTTACATAACAGAGATTCCAGTGTTTTCCGAAGTAGCTAAAACTTCATGGTGGCAGCTGAGCACCAGTGGAGTTTATATTTATTTGTGAATCATACTATTTATTATTTTCTTTATAACTGCATGCTTGCCTAAACACTTATATTAGGTATGCACCATTGGGTGGTATCCTACTGAGATTCATCTCACACCTTGCACAGGCCCTTCAGGATACGTGTAGAATTTATGGATTTATGCATAGGAAAGATACCAGCTTCAGGAGCTGGACTACATTAGTTGTCACATGGAGATGGCATGGACCTTGAGGTCTTTCCTAGATGGAGTTTATTGTGTTTTGTTTCTTTCCTGTATCAGCATGTTACCTTGTTTATTGTAGCTACTGTTAGTTATCCATTAGCGCCCTTCTATGTATTGACCTACCATGGATGCATGCTTGGTTGTTTAGTAGTTTCTACAAGTGGTTCAGCATACTATTGTGTTTACTTTCCACTACACTTGTTTATATATTTCTTCCACTGTTTATTGAAATTAGATATGCTTCCGCTCTGTGGGTTTGGTTCAAGTCTGCTGATTCCTTTATCTCTGTTTCATGTTACATATTATTACTCAGACCAGTACCATTAATATCCTTCGAGAGGGTATAGCCTCCCCATTATACCCATTCAGACCCTCATTGCTGGTTGTCTGCCTTTGGCATTTGGGGAGGTGTACCTAAGTTAGTAACACGTAACCCATTTAGCACTGTTTGGGTGGTTGTTCGAGTCCGGTTCGTTATAGGAATTACCTTTAAATGAAAAAAAAGTACTTAAACATGAGATAACCATTTATGAACAATTCATAAATAAAAGATAATTGTAAACATAATATAATCATGATTATCATTGTGTACATTACCTAATTTTGAACCTAAACATTTTATATTCATTCCAATATAAAATCTATCATATTCTTCATTATATGTAATTTTATTTTCAATATATGATAATTTATGAATTATAAAAAAATTATAATCCAAATAATGTTATGTAAACATTTTATACTATCTAAATATCATAAAAATATATTTTATTTAAATTAAAATAAACTATTTGATATAATTCAAATAATACCCAAATAATGATTCTTTAAAAAATCAAAATAATTAATCATGAATAGATTTAAATATAAAAATTTATATTTTATCCTTATTGTGTAATTTATAAAAATATTATAAATTAACCTTATGATTTATAAGTAAAAACTTTATTTTAGATCATAAAGTATACCATATAATATATTTTAAATATATTTTAAATATTACCCTTTAAAATTAAGAATATTTTATAAATAAATGTTTTATAAGCATTTATATAATAAATTATAAATAAATTATAAATAATTAATTTAAAAACTCTTTATAAATTAAAATATTTTAAAAATACCCTTTTTATGATTTATAAATAATTTAAAAAATATGTGAAAATTTAATAAAATAAAAATATTTTTAAGGTTCTGGTTTACCCTTATGTTGTAGGGGAGACCGACATAGTGGTAAAAAAATTTACCTTTAAAAAGAGAACCTACGTAAAGGTAACACCAAATCTACCTTTACACATGACATCTATAAAAAGATAATGTGTTAGTTACCTTTACATATCTCATCTATGTAAAGATAACAAATCACTTAAGGCACCACAGGACCCGAAGTCCCATATTCGGTAATAAAAAAATAACTTGTGCATAATTTATTTGATATACATAAATAATTACAATATAATGTAACATTTACAACCAATGAACATTTTTAGGTTTGGAGTTTTAGATATTTGGGAAAAATATTTAACTATTAGAACCCATGTTATTTTTATCAAAAATTTATTTTTCCACTATATAAGAAAGTACTTAATCCAAAACAAGCCTTCAATATCACTAACAAATTCAATACACAGGGTACTCTTATAGACACATATTATGTGTCATTTTTCTTCATAACCTATAGAAATAGAAACATAAGAAATGGGTGAGCTCAAGTTCTTAGTAATGGTAAACCTAAATGATAATATCTAATAATCATAAGTGAGTATAAGATGAGAAAATGTGCATAATAAAATTACATAGAGAAATCATACACAAAAAACCATAGATTAATAGTCATGAGCCATGGAATAAGGATGGACATATTAAAAGACATGAACCAAAATAGTTTGAAATCATATGCCAATAATCATAATCCATGGGAGAGTAACATAGGTATAAGAATAAGCATAAAATTATGGAATATCATGTAAAATAACTTGGAAATATAGAAAACCCATAATTATATGATAACATTAATGATAAAATTAATTATTCCCATTATTGTGAAGAATAAAATAAATCATCATCATGTCATAATGAAATCATGAAAATAAAATGGGTTTCAAAATAAATCACATAAGGAAAACATTCATAATTACTTCAATAATCATAACTTGATATAGCTGTGGAAAATAAATGGGTATCCATAGATATTAAGTAAATTTCTTAGTAAATACCATTCAATCAAGATAAGTAAAAATATGGTATTTATACTGTATAGATAAAGGGTATATAATTATGTTAATAATTTTCCCAATCAATCGATGTATGGAATATAAGTGGGAATCCTTCAATCAAAGGAATCAAAAATAGAGTACTCAAATTTGAAATAAATTAGAAAAATAATTATGATTATACACTGAAGATGATCAGTCAATAAAAAGGTAGTGATATATCATTTATCTTCTAGATATTTAATGTTTCTCATTTGTGAAAACATTTGTAAATAATAAATTAGTGGATGATGAATACTTTTAGGAGAATAGTAGAATTTTAGTTTGAAAGGTATGATGAAAATGACTCTTTTTCCAACAAAAACCTTTTTAATAAAACTCATAAAATTGTTAAAAAATAATTTACTATTTAAAACCATGAATCATGGGAAATAATTTTTAAAATTATGGAAAATATATTTCTTGAATATGTTTTAAAAATATTTTTATTTTCTTATTTTTATAAATAAATACTAAAAGGAAAATTCACTAGTTTTCTTTCAAAAGTCATTTTAAAAAAATGAAATGAAAAATTTTGAGATATATTAAAAGAATAAATTTTAATAAATTTAATATAATTTATTCTGGTAAAATAATTAATGTTTTTATAGAGAAAAAATATATTAAAAGATAAAACATTTGAGTTTTAAAGGATGTAAATCCTTTTTAAATATTTTGAAATACCCTTATTGAAAACCCACATCATAAAAAGTATATTTTATTTTATTTTTAAAAATAGGTAAAGTGAAAACAAATCCCACAAAGGATAACCATATTGAAAGAAAATTATCATGATATATGAATAAAGAAAATAAAAATTCCCTAGATGTATTATCACATTTGAGAGACACGGATTTTAAAATGGGGTTGGGAAAAGAAATATTATAGCTTGAGTAATATTTAAATCAAAACATTGACAGAGAAATATCATGATAATGAACTTAAAATACCAATAATAAAATATAATTCATGATATAATATAAAAAATATAAATTATAAACAGAATAAAAAAGTAAATCAGTGCATAACAAGAAGCATGTCTCAATAAATGTGAATTGAGACCACAAAACCCCATTCATGTAACATAATCTTTGAGGAAAGAATAATTTAATAATTAATTAATAATAAATAATTGTATAAACTTTTAAAATAATTATTAAATACAATATAAATTGTTTATTAGTTTTAATAAATCAAACTTTTAAAAATATATTTAAAAAAGAAATTTTTTAACTCAATGGAAGAGAATTGAGTTAGTATAAACCCTTAAATATTTTATAGTTTTTTAGTCAAAAACCCATGAGAGAAAGAACTTAAAATACAAAATTGAATATCATAAAATATAATTTAATCCTTATAAAAAAAATATTAAATGGTCATTAGTTAAACCATTTTGAATAAAACATGGTGTATAAAATTAAGTTTTTAAAAAACTTTATTAATAAAATTATTCATCTATAATCATATTATAAGGTTTATCTATTATCATATGTTATTTATTTATATAGTTTTTTCTTATGTGATTTATTCAGGGTTGTTCGGTCAATTTTACCGTAACTCTTTATGTATATTGAAAATAGTCAGAGGATTTGTAAAATTTCTTCATAATATCCAAATTTATATATTTTTATATCCTTTATTATCCCATTATTTAAAATTCATATAGTTACATAGGTTTCTAAAATAGACTCCAAGTATAAAATGTAACTTGAAAATTTTCCTTTTTTATAGTTAAATTTACTATGATAGTTTATTATTAATATTACTTAAAATAATTCAAATATTATATTTATATAACCTTAAAAATTATATATTTAATTATTTTTATCCAATATCAATATTAATTATTTTTCCATATTCGTCCATGATATAAATTTATAGCATCGTTCATGTAAGTGGTTAAACCGACCAAAACACAAACATACTATAATTAATGGATAAGTATGATGATGGGATGATTTAGTGATAATGGAATTGTTTATATATTATTAATGTTTAGAATCATATTTTAAAATATTATTATAAATATGAAAAAACTATATAGACAAAATACATCACTTTCATGGAGGCGGTAGTCTGTAGCTACGTACATATTATATTTTCATTTTTTTCATAGAATAGGAGGAAGGGAATGGTTTATAATTTAAAAATATAAATAATGTTATAAACATGCTATTAATTCATTAATTTTTCTTTTAGTACCATCAATTTTATATGGTTATTAAAAATAATACATGTCATTCATGGAGGCGGTAGTCTGCACATACGTATGATAATGTTTATATTTTTTAATAAATTAGAGGGATTGATAGTAACTATAAAATTTTAATTTTAGAATCATAAATTTATTTTATATATCATACTTTTTTATAAATTTTATCATTATAACTATCCATGATAGGAAATTATGAAAAAATTGAAGTCGTCGATTCGTGGAGGTGGTAGCTCGCACGTACACTCTATCGGCATTTCATTGTTTTTTCTAGTGGATGGAAATGAATAAATAAGGGTTGTTAATTTAATATAATAACATATTGGTATATTAATTATAATTATTTAATTATATTATGATTTTTATAAAAGGTTTTGAATATTAATATTAAGAAGAAATAATTAAGGAGGTAATACTTACGTTGAGAGCTTGAGTTTTCTCGTAGAAATATCCTTGGAAATAGAGGAGTTAAGCTAACTAATGGAAAAAAATAGGCTTAAGAAATTGGGAGAGGGTTCTGGGATGGAAAAAATTGTAGGTTTTTGGGAAGAAAATTTAATTAATATGTGTAACATGAAGTGGTGGAAGCATCCCATTTTATAAGTGAAGATGAAGGCAATTTTGGAAGCACCCTTTACATTTTTAGTAATGTAAAGTTGCTATTTATTGGTAAAGGGATAAAAAAAGGACAAAATATGAAGGATAGGTGATCTTTAGTCAATAAAAACCTCAAAAAACCACTTATAAACATTTTTTATCTTCTTTTAAGTTATTTTCTCTTAATAAATCATTTTTTACCATTTTTACTTTTATCGAAGTAATTAATTTTCAACCTCAACAACTAATTTTAATGACCAAAATTAAAATTGATATTTTTACCTAATTTGAAACTTATAGATTCAAATTTTAAATTAATTTTATCAAATAAAATTTCTAATAGATTTAAATATTAATTTCAAAATAAACATGTAAAAATATTTTTTTGGAAAAGTTTGATTTCAATATTAAAACATATATGTAATCCATTATTATCAACATTACAGACTTTTATGAAATAAATTAGTGACTTATAAAACAAAAAATATATTTATCTTCAAAATAAATCCAAAACCTAATTTTACCATTAAGATACATAATGAAAATAAAAGATCAAAAATAGTTTTTATTAGAATTAAAATATTACTTTTTTTATAAGGTTAAACATTGGTTTTTTAAATTTACACCAATAAATTTTAAATTAATAACTTTATACCTGAAATAAATATTTTATCAATTAAAAAGATAATATAGGTCTTTCTTATATACTGATAAAGTAATAAAAGTCTTCATTTTGGAAAAAACTATATTGTTCACTATTCATCTAAAAATAAATTGTTTTTTGAAAAATCCCAAAAATGCATCCTAAGATAATATTTACATGATTAATTTTAGAATAAATTTACTTTTATCAAATTAAAATTATAAAATTTATAAACATAGAATTTAAGTATATAGTATAAATAAAACTATTTTTACAGAAAAATTAAAATTATTTTTCTTTAAAAGTCAAAATGAAAAATGTATAAAATACATGTAATAAATAAATTATTAGATTTATAATTATTTGATTATATTATCCTAATTTATAGTTATATATCCCATCAAGATATCCTCATAATATCTAAGCATAAGGTATACTCTGGTTTAAGAGTAGTGATTCAATAAGAATAGTACTGTGGTAATTTTCATGAGCTTGAATTTATATCACATTAATTTTATCTCATACTATAATGTTTCAAGTTCATATTGGTATTGGTCTATAGAAAACCCTAGTGAATCTACTTCCTTTCCAAGCCCAAACAAATGAGTTTCATAAGTGAGTCTTCCGCTACTTGATGTCATTTCTTTCTTTTTTCTTCATAGATTTCATAATATGATTACTCACTTTTATAATAATTAATTTAATGAATATATTTTATTCTAAATTATATCAAATTATTTTTATTTTAGTGTTACATGTAAAGAAAGTAATCAATAAGAGCCTCTAAGCGATGGGTTTCCTCTATCTCATGGCGGCTAGGGTTTCCTTCTGAATTTATCTACTCCCCTCCTCTAGTGTGCTCGAGTCCCGATGGTGTCTTCCTTTGGACTTCGTCATGGCACGTCATTGGTGCAATTTTAGGCTTTGTCAGTTTTGGTGTGGTTCGGCATCTCCAGAGAGTCTGGATCTCTGCTCGGCGGGGTTGAAGCGGCTCAACGACAGCTCTAACATTCTCTGGAGTGGCTCTTTGTCGGCTCTGTAGTGACCTGGGAGAGGGGAGCTTAGATCTGCTTGGATTCAAGCCCAAGGAGGTTCTTATAGGTTGGATCATCTGTTTCCCCCTCCCAGATGATACTTTGTGGGTTGGCTTCAATTCTCATGGGGTGTCTGCCTCAGCTGTGGTGGGTATGCTGATGCGGAGCAAATAGAGACAGTGTAGACATTCCGGCTTGGGGATGGTCCTGATGGTAGGTCTCATCTCTGGCAATGTTGGCCATGATATGTGGTGGTGTTGGTGTGATAGGTTGACCGGGGCAGGCGGGGAGGTTGTTTGATCCTTGTCGGTGATATTTTAGATATGTTGTTTTGGTCTTCAGGACACTGTATTTGAGGTTACAGTTTGTTTGACTGTTTCTGTTGGCTCCTGCTTCCTCATGCTATGAATTTGGTTTTGGCCTATGGTCCACTGATCAAGGGTCTTTGCAACCATTTTTCTACAAGAAGATGTTTCAGATGAGGTTTAGGGAAATGGTTTTCTCTGTTAAAAAAAATTAATCAATAGAGTATTTAATTAAATAAAAAATTATATAATAAAATCTTGGGGCGTTACATCCCCCCTAAATAAATAATTTACTCAAAATTTTTAATTATTAATTTCTGATGAATGTAGGTGAGTTTATTCTTATCATATTCATAATTTGGTATATAACTTCTAATATGACATCTACCTTATTCACATAGGCTATACTAAGTTACTTATCCTCCCACAACAACATTAATCATTAATACAATCATATACTCAAGTATGTATATATCCTAATCATACCTCCAACTCTATTTTTTTGTATTTTATGATAAACCTGCTTTTAGTTTGAGTGGGAACACTTAAAAATATGGAAAATATAAATAAACACAAACAAACAAAGATAATCACATACCACTAGAAACAACAAATAGTTCAACACCACCAGCAATCACAAATTCAAAAAACAAAACAACAACCGCAAAATCCCTTAGCACCTCAGCACCAACAATGACCTGGATCCAAGTTTAAAATTAAAATTGAAAAATTAAATAACCGCATTTTACAAATCATGCCTTGATCTATGATATCTATCATGATTTTCATAACCTTCTACACAATTTCTATCATCAACACCTGTAATTTTGGGAAACCAGACCAAAGTCAATGATGATAAAAACCATAGAAATCCACTGAAACTCATCAAAGACCATATGGAACAACATCCAAACATCCTCGCATAGTCTCCACCCTCATTAACACTAGATCCTCAAAATACCGAATTGATGGAACCTATGCAGGACATGCCTCCTTAAGCCCATCGACCACTCGAACAGCACATCCCAGAGCTTCCTTGAAAACCACCGCACCAGGTTGATTGGGAAAATAGTGATGTAATAAAAATCTAAAGCATAGTTTCATGTGATATGGGATTAATTAGGCCAATAACTCTTCTAGGATCACCTTTCTTTAAGCCTCACATCCAACTCTGAGCCTCAAAACCAAAAACATATTACTGATAATCTCTCTTACCCGCTAGAGAATCAGAACTAACAATTATCAAAGAAACCACCAACACCAAAACATGGTCACCACCTTGCACCATGAAACCATAATTAGATCAGATATTACCCTAAGAAGAAACAGACTTAGACACCAACACAAGTCGGTTCTTGGAGAATTTCCAAGCTATCTCCAAGTTTCCCAATGCTAAAGTTGATCATCTTGTTCGTGGAGTCTCAGACCACTCACCTCTGCTGGTCTCTTTATCACCTCTCCAGGATGGTCGTGAACGTTTTCGATTTTATGCTCATTGGCTTGGTTTGGATGGTTACCATCATCTTGTTGATGATAGTTGGAGGGAGTCTATTCAGGGATTTTCTTGGGTTTCTATTCACAACAAGTTGAGGTGGCTCAAAAATAAATTACAAACCTAGGTGAAGGACATTCCTCCTGTTGACCAAGTTGTGGTTAATCTTATACATGAGGTTGAGTGATTGGAACTAAGTCTGAAAGATGCATGGGATGATATGGTCTTTGAAGATATTTCTATTCAGAAAAATATGATGCCAGAATTAATTCTGAAATAAGAGCTCATTGCTCAGGAAGGTTCAAGGGTGAAATAGCTTCATGAAGGGGATAGAAATTCAGCCTAATTTCATGAATGTATTAAAGAATGAAGACGGGTTGTTAAACCTAATATTCTTCTTGAAGATGGATCCTATTCGGATGACAGAAATGTGGTTGGAAATACGTCCTTTTCCATTTTCAAATATTTACTTGCAGGTCCTAACCAGAGTATTGCAGATGGGTATCCTAGTGGGAATGCTGGACTTTTTGAGGTAATTCCTAACATGATGTCTGAACATGATAATGCTTTCTTGGAAGCGATTCCTAGTGAGAAGGATATTTATGATGCTATGATGAACCTCAAACCAGAGAGTGCTCTGGGGATGGATGGTTTTCTGAGTTCATTTTATAGAGATTCATGTGAGGTGATTAAGGATGATATAACTATGGCCATTCAAGACTTCTTATGGGGTGGTTTAATTCCAAGGTTGGCGGGTGTAACAACTCTGGTTATGCTTCCAAAGATCAAATACCCATCTTCCATTCATGACTCTAGGCCGGTAAGCATGTGTAATTTCCCTTATAAAATTTTATCGAGAATTATCAACTCAGGGCTGTCAATGTATGTTCCTCGGTGGATATCTCTTGATAAACATGGTTTTGTTAAAGGACGGTCTATTCAGGGAGTGGTGGGCTTGGCCCAAGAGATGATTTGGGATATTAACTTCATAACACATGGATCCAATATGGCTTTAAAGTTGGATATGAATAAAGCGTATGACTGCATAGAATGGGGTTTTATCAATAGGGTGCTCAAAGTTATGGGTCTTTCCACTTGGGCTGCAGATATTATTTTTAGATGATTTAGTTCTTCTTAGATGGAATTTTCTTTTATGGGAAAAACATATGGTTTTTTCAAAACTTCTCATGGGATTAGACAAGGGGACCCTATATCTCAAACCATCTTCATCCTCATGCAAGATCCCTTAAGCTGAATTATTAATAAAAAAATATCCATGGGATAAATGCTTCCATACCGAAGGAAAATGAACCATCCTTCGATATCTCATCTAATGTTTGTGGATGACACACTTATTTTTATGAATGCAAGTGGGAGATATGTTGGTGTGTTATATAACATACTAGATGAATACTATTTATGGATTGGGCTACTGATCAACAGATCCAAGAGTAATATATATATTTCAAACAAATGTGGAGACAGACAGGCTTCTTCCTTATGCAGCAGTCTGAATATGAGAAGGGGAACTTTTTCAATGGTTTATCTTGGATCTCCTATTACTCCTAGACGAATCCGGATCCAGGATTTTGATATTATTGTTAACAAAATTATAAGTCTTGTATTCAATTGGAATAATCGCTTCTTATCTTTCGGAGGTCAGATAACTCTAATTAATTGTGTTTTATCGGCTATCCCTATCCATGCGTTCTCGGTATGCAAGGTACCGAAGGGGGTTCTCTATTATATTGAAAAAGTATTGGAAAAATTTATTTGGAATGCACAAACTAAAGGGGAATCACCATTTGACTTCTTGGTATAGACTGGCGAGACCTGTTTATGAGGGAGGAATCAATGTTCGAAGTCTGACAGATAGTGTTCACTGCATGCTAGCAAGGCTGGCATGGGAATTCATGGAAGAACGTACTATTTGGAGGGAAATTATGTCTTACAAAGATGAAAGGTTTGTAGATAAGGTTAGAAATCATGTCTCTCCTTTATGGTTATTAATACATGGCATGATACCAAAAATCAGACAACATTTTCAATGGATTATAGGAAGTTGGGATATATCTTTCTAGCATCAAAACGGGGCTGGTTCGACAATTGGATTCCCAGTATGTTCTGTCACATTGATTTCTTTTCGGGAGGATAGCATGTATTCAATATTCATTAACTTTGTCCTAGATAAGGATCAATGGGAGGTTTTTGATCTCATTGATTTAAATTCCGACCCTGATAAATGTGTTTTTACTACTTCTATTTCTGGGAACTTTTCTAAAAAGGACTTTTGCAGGATTTCTTTTCCTCAGGGACAACAGGACTCCTAGAATAATTTAATATGGTGTGACAGTATTCCAACTAAGTTAAACTTCCTCTTATGGAGGATAATAAATCATTTTGTACCCACTGATGACAATGTGAGGAAGATATGTATCAGTATTGTATCCAGATGCCATTGTTGCAGGGTATATAATGAGGAGAGTTCAGATCTTGTTTTTTAAGGTGAATGGGCTATGGAAGTTTGGAGGTTCTTTGGTGAGTCCATTGGTTTGTTATATTCTGAACTTATTGGTGCTCCTTTTCTTGAAAAATAGTTTCATGATTCAATTTTCAAGGGCCTAGAAAAAGTGGCAAGATCGGTGATTTTAAATGATGGATGTTGGAGCATCTTACAGGCCAGAAATAAGGCCATATTTTAAAGAATTTCTTCCACATGGAATTCTGTTATCATGAGAACAAAATCCCTTTTAATTGTTCTTGTTAGAAGTATTAAAAATTGGTGTAATGCTCCTTCTTTGAGAGCCATGTAGGTGAATGCAGTGGGTATGCAGCAGTCTTGTCCTGGGATAAGAGGTAAATGGGTGTGCTGGTTACCACCTATTATGGTTTTCAAACTTAACTTTCATGGTTCATGTATTTCGGGTATTTTGCGTGGTAGTGGAGTGGTTAGGGACTATAGGGGAAGTGTAATGCTGGTTTTTTCTGCATATTATGGGAGGGGGAGCTCCATCCAAGCAGAGGAAAAGGCTATGTATTCGGGTCTTAGACTGTGTGCTCAGAAATATATTTATTTGAATCAGATTGAAACAGACTCTATGGTAATACATGATTGCATGCAGGGAAAAATCTCTCCTCCTTGGTCGGTAGCCTATATCATCAGGAGGTGTCATTCTAGCCTCAGCAGCAGCAATATCTAGGTGTTGCACACATGGAGCGAAGGTAATAAGGTGGCCGACTATTTTTCTTCCTTGGCGGACGAAGAACAAGGTACTTACATTAATTTTTTCCCAAATTCCAATCTTATTGAACTAGAGGTAGTGAATTTGATTAGGGGATACCATCTTGGTCTTCACTACTTTAGAACTCCCTAATCTTGTATATTTAGCCTTGACCATGACTTTTTTTGTGGGTGTTCTTTCCAATTTTTAATAAAAATTCAATTGATGATGATGTAGACACCAACACAAGAAAACTAGAACAAAACTAGTCAATATATATCATAATCCAAAAAAAGTGATAAACATCACTAAAAATACCATGGATCACTATTTAATTAAATCAATAATAAATTCCATGGATATCAATACTATCAAACTCACTTTACTCAAAATCAATCAACCCTTTATTACCTCAACATCAATCATATATTAAATCTAATAGTTATCCATGCCTTAATCATGTGTTCTTAAATAGTCATACCAAAAAATATAACCTTATCATAAAATCAATTTTCAAAGATTTTTATACCATTTAGTATATGTTTCAAGTGCTTTAAAGTAGAACTAATGAATAAAAATCCTTTTATATTTCTTTTAATCCTTATAACTTTTTGAATATATGAGAAAATCATTGATAAATATCACTCACTAATGAAAATAGCTAACAGTATGAAGATTTGGTTTCTATTAAGATATCAACCTCACTACCTTAGGTAAGAATAGGAAGCTCTCCATTTATATTATAATAGGTATATACTAAGATTCTCACCCATTTTTGTAACACCCCAATCTTACACGGTACGCTTCTCTTTAATTAATAGGTATATACTAAGATTCTCACCCATTTTTTGATGAATAGTAAAAAATACTAAATTTTAATTAAAAACAACTTGTTTAATCAAAATAATTTATAGTGTTAATGTATACTATTGATTGGTTTTAAAGTATAATTAGATTATATTTTTACCATTTAATCCAATGTTGGTAATTGGACATAATTTCACATTTAAACTGGACATAAGCAAGTGTCAATCTTTTGATAGTTATTATTTCTTAAAAACACACTTTTTGTTTTGACAACGGGAATTAATTTTAAATTAATTTCTGCCACTTCTATGTTTTGAATTTAGAAAAATTGATTCCATATTTATAATCAATAGGTCCAAATTGTGTAAATAAGTAACTTTTATTTTTATACATTTTGAATAATTACTTCGGTAAATATTTTATTTACCATGGTTAAAGGGTAAATCCGGTAAATAAGGGTAAAAAATAATATTATAATAATATTAAATTACCCTAACACGTGTCCTAAACCTATTGGATGATAAATTTCCAACCATTGGGTTGATTTTGGGACTCCATGGAGCCACTTTTAAGTGATAATGACACTTTATATTAATTAAGTTAAAGTAAATACAAAAATGACATAAGCATATATCTTTTAGTAAAACAATTTTTATATAGAAATATACATGTTATATCTTAGACTATAAATATTAATTAGAAATATAAATAAATTTACTACAAAATGGTATTTTATTTATAATTTTTAGACATTTAATAATTAAATTTTTTTATGACACAATAATGATGTAGTATTTTCCTTATTAATGAAAGAATCAAATAAATGGTATTATAAATGTTAAAATAAATATAATTTGAGAGTTTTTATGACATCCAAGAATTTTATAGGTTAATATGAAATGTTAGGATTGATTAAATGAATTTATTTACAATTAATAAATTTTTTAGGACTTTAACAAAAATAAATTATTAAATAGTGTCAAAATTGATATAAAGGAGATTTTAAAACAATTATTATATTATTAATTGATATGATATTTTTAAAAATATAAGGTTCGGCCAAATGACTTATATATGATAGGTGTATCATTAATTAACAACTTTTGGTTCTCTTGGAATTATATAGTAAGTTTATTAACCATATAATATAAAAATACCAAGAGACATGGTAAATGACAAACTATTTAACTAAGAGTTAAATCTAAAAAATAAAGTTAATATGGTGACCCAAACCTATCTAAAACATATTTTTTGAGTGTTTTTCGACCCATACCCACCTTATACATTAAATAATCCATTTTTTATCCATTATAAACCGAAAATGATTTTATTATAAAATAATATTTCTAGCTTTTCCTAAGGTGCCCCACACTCCTCTTATAAAAGGGCACTCCCCCTTCTCTCTAATTCACACCTTAAAAGCCTTTTGGCTCAGCCAAACCCTGCCCAAATACCCTCTCAACTATTATCCCTTCATCGTAGAGGTCTTCCTTTAGTCATAAATCCAACCTAAGGATCCCTTTTTATCAAATATAAATGAAAAACCCAAAGAAGAGGTAAATATTTCATCACCCCTTTCAAATTCCTTTCTTCTTCCACTTCCTCTTTATTTGTTGTTTCCATTATAAAATGATAAATCCAGTATATTATATATACTGTGATGTTATTATAAATATTTTACAACCATATTCATTATTCTATCCATCCTTTTAATGACATGTCACCATACGTGTGTACGTACGGCTTACCGTCTCTATGTCATGGTGTAATTGCTATTCAATACATTATTATTTGGATGGGTATAATAATGATGTATAATTGATTTAAATAATAAATATAACATGATAATGATTCTGTATATATGATATAACATCCAATTATATATTATTTTAATATCAAAATAATGATATTATCTCTTGTGCGTACGTACGGATTACCGTCTCCATGAACACGATGAGATTCGTTCCCCCATCATATACATTCAAGACTAATTTTCATTAGATGGTTAAAAATAATGTTTAAATACTTGATATCATTCTATATAGGAATAATATTCATCCCATCCATAACAAATATGACTCACATAACAAAGAATATAAAGTAAAATGAATCCTTTAACACTCGAAACAACGATAATACTAAGATATTATTAGCAAGGCAATGTTAAAAGATCATATATGATATCATAATAATGTATATGATTCTTTTATAATTTAATAAAAATTATTTAACCATTATACAGTAGTTTAACATACCCTTAACCAAGGAAAAGTACTAGTTAAGGGTTAATTTCACAATCTCTTTATTATCCTAGGTTGTTTTTACGTAAGTATCTACTGGGACCTCTTTATCATCCACATCCATGTTTCTTAAAAATGTATTCCAAAAACATTTTTACTATTTACTAGAGTATGGGTTAAAGTCATTTATACCCTTTTTCGACTTTTTATAAAATGATTTGAAATGAATCTTTCCATCATTTTCCAAACATGGTACTTTTTAACCTTTTCGACAAAATTAAGGTAAGAATGTTTTTTTAACTTATACGGTGGGTGCAGCTATTTTCCACCATTATAACATCGTTGAAGCTTCCCTTACAATATTATAAGAATATTTTCAAAATAAATGTTTTCTTTATAGATTATGTGACTCTTAAATGATTTCAAAATAGAAAGAGATATTTCTCAAAAAAAGGTTTTGATTTCATCTATGTCAACATAATTTGATGGATTTTAAGCTTATTTGAAGTTGATTTATTACAATACAAAACTTCCATATTGTATTGAAGGTTTTGTGATATTTTTGATTGTGGATGTGTTATTTTTATACCATTCATGGTTTATGGATAAAGTATTGACATTTCTTATGCTAGTTTAAATATGAATGTTTAAGTTATGTTTAAAACTTTTCGTATGAGGAATACATTGGACTTACTAAGTGACGGGTGGAGCCCACTATAACTCCTCAATGCATCGATAGGTCTCATGAGATAATATAGTGTCTTGGAATAAGGCCTTGAAAAAATCTTATTTTTAGTCTTGGCACAAGGCCTTGACTATGTGGTTATGAAAGTTTGGTATTATACATTCCATCATTATGAAAGTGGCTATTGATATTGCATGTGATTATTCGACTAGTAGAATTTCCATGTGAATAAGTAAATGGAATTATTTTGATTTTATCTTTTCTATATTATTCTGAAGTTCAATTTTAAAAGTCTTATTTTAGTCTTATACATTTCCTTAAATGTTTATGCTTATTTATGAAAGTTTCCGCTATATTTGTATCCTTACTGAGCATCTGAGATCACCCATTTCTATGTTTTATTTTTCCCAGGATGCGAAGAAGTTTATTATGAATGACCTGTAGGGATAGTCTATGGGATCTCAGTTTTGTCTATGGAAACAATGTTGTTGTAGTTTTCCATTTTATGATGTATTTCAAACCTTATGAATGTATCTAGTACTTCCAAGAATACTAAAATAATCATTATTTTGAGACTTGATCTTTTGTGATCATGATAATGTTATATAATAATGCACCGAATCTGGGTAACTAGTGTCAGGGCATTACAATTTTAGTATAATCCCTCATTCATTTATAAGACATATTGGTTTCTAGAAACATACATTTCTCAGCTTTATTTATGTGATCTTATTTTAACCAAATACTAAAACCTAAAATGGTTATCAATAAAATATTATTAAATAATCTTATGAATATAAAAAATAAATTTTAATTTTAATTCTCAAATTAATCCTTTTTTTCATCATTTGATACTTTTAGTTTAATCTAATTTTCTTTAAGTTAGGTTATCTTATACATATTTCCCTAATCTTAAAAATAATTTTCCCAAAATCACCATTAACATTCTTATAATATTTTAAACCTAAAATTCATTGAAATATATGATCTTAAATTTATACTTACCATATATCCATAAGATAACATATTAATTAATATATTTTTTAACACATGAATCTATAAGTTTTAATCTTTGTTATCCATGGTCATTCTCTATTTGGTTTTCTAACCAAAATATTTTTAAATCTTTCATAATATTTTGTAAAGAGAATTTGAATTAACCATAGTATATACCCTAGGAGTGTTAAACCAATATTTAATTTATAAAACTTTATCTTACACCATGTGATGACTGGTTAAATACCCAACACACCCTATTTAGGATTATTACCCCTAGGTACATCTGTTTTGGTTCCTGCATCAACTTATAGTAACTAGATAGGGGTGTTATTGCTAAGAGAACCATTCAATCTCTACATTGCCAAAACTTCTGGATGGTATCTTATAGATATAGTTATTCCCAGGGTTTTCTTTAAAGAAATATTATCCTAATCATTAAAAAACCTAAAATATTCAATATAAGAAACTTAAAGTTTTATCTATACCTTTTAAATAAAGATCAACCTCAACCTATCAATCCTTAGTTACCTTATAAACTTTAAATTTATCTTAAAATAGTAAAAATCCTAACCTTTAATGTTATCTAAAGCCTTATTGGATACTAATTGAGGTTCTCCAAGATCCACACTCTCGAATCTGGTGCTAAAAACACATAACTTGAACACAATATCTTTGATACACATTTATAATTATAAGATAATGAAACATTTACTAGAGAAAAACCTTCTTAGTTTTAGAGTTTTTGGAAAAATATTTAACCAGTATAACCCATTTTATTATATCAAAATTACATTTACCTACTATATAAGAAACTACTTAATCTAAAATAATACTTCAACATCTCCAAAAAATATTACACATATGATACTCTTCTAGATACTTTTGTTGTGTCACTTATATACATAACCTATGGAAATGGAAACATAAGAAAGGGGTCATCTCAAACCATCGATAATGGTAAATATAAATGATACTTTTTAATGATCATAAGTGAGAATAAGATAACAAAATGTGTATAATTAAGGTATATGAGGAAATCATACTCGAAAAATAAAAGATCATTAGTCACGAGTCATGGAATAAGGCTCAACACATTGAAATACATGAATCAAAAGAGTATGAAAACATATTCCAAGAATCATAATCCATGAGTGAGAAACAAAGTAATAGGAGTTATCATAAAATTATGGAATTTCATGGAAAAAATATAAATATTATACAACCATAAGAATAGGATAAAATTTGTGATAAAAATCATTATTCCCATACCTTTTTAAAAAAACCCATTATGCACATGCCTAAAAATATAAGCAAACTCATTATACCCACACCTATATGAAAAAACTCATTATGTACACACATGAATATATAATGAGATATAAACTTAAACCAATGCATTATATAGAGATATAGGACCCACCTGTCATCATCAATACATATATGTGCCATATAAAATAAATCATCATCATGTCATAAAGAACCCATTGAAAAAAATGGTTTTCAAATAGAATCACATAAGGAAAACATTTATAAATATATAAATAATAATAACATGATATACCCATGGAAAATAAATGGTTATACAAATATATTCAATAACATTCTAGGTAAATAATATTTAATCAAGATAATAAAGAATATGGTATTTACACTGTATACATAAAGGGTTTATAATTAATTCAATAATTTTCCTAATCAATGTATGACATTTAGTTAAACACCCCTCAATTAAAGGAATCAAAAATAGGGTATTCACAGATAATATATATTGGAATAATAATTATTTTTATACATCAGAGATGATTAGAATAGAAAAAGTTAGTGATGGATTGTTTCTCTTATAGAGATTTAACATTGCTCGTTTGTTAAAACACAGGTAAAGCATCAATCAGTAAGTGATGGGTAATTTTAGAAGAAAAGTTTGATTTTTCTTTAAAAAGTATGATAGAAATGACCCTTTTCCAAGAAATTAATTTTAAATAAAACTCAAATAATAATAGAAAAAATATTTTAATTTTTAAAACCATGAATAATGGTAAAGAATATTTAAAATAATGGTAAATATGTTCCTGTGAAAATATTTTAAAAAGAAGTTTATTTTCTTATTTTTATAAATAAATTCTAAGAGAAAATGTCACCAGTTTCCTTTAAAATTTCATTTTTTTAAAAATTTGTAAATAAAACTTTTTGAGATATAATAAAACATTAATTTCTAAGAAATATCCAATAAAACAGTATTTAAAAATACATAAATATTTTATGGAGGATGGATAATCCCATATGGGGTAGGCCTCCTGTGGTGGCTGTGAATAGCCCTAAAATGAAGGTGCGACATAGCCTCCCAATAATATAAAGGCCACAGGACTGAATGTAGGGATCGGTGAACTCTGATCTCCCATTTTATGGTAGAGGCAGGCCATGTGTTATAGTGAAGGGAGACCTCTCCTTGATGTGGAGGTTTCTAAATAAAGATGTTCCCATAATTTAGGGGAATTCATGAGATCAAATAGATTAAAACCCCTACTATATGGTAGGGGTAAGCCATGTGTGTTGGGTGGCTTATGGTTTCAAAGGGCCCCTGGTTGGGATGAGGGTGGTGGTGGTGAAATCCAAATCCATACTCAACAGTGATGTTTGGATGACATAAGAAAAGAAATACCCTTACTAGTAAAGGGGGTAAATAGAGAAGTAAAATACCTACTCGTTGTGGGGGGTTCATGAATATTATTGAACCCCTTCATGATTTTGGTGGTTAAATGATTTTTTCATAGTAGGATGTCTCTCGCTCGATGCAGAATCTAGTTATGAAGGATCCCCACTCGATGTGAGGGTCAGTGGCGACGCGGGTCGATGGTGAAGCATGGTTTGACGGAAAGAGGTGGGTGGTTTCACAACATATATTAGATTTATGATAATATAGAATGTTTCAAAAATTAGTGGGTGCTTTGGTTTGATAGCAGCATAGCATCGATGATAGAGAGAGTGGTGGAATCGTCGGTCAAATAGCAAGATGGATGTTCATTAGTTTCTTGGTGGCGATTAGGGATTGCTCTGACTATGGTAGAAAAAAATTTATTTTAAAAAAACTTGGATATTTAGGTATTTTTATGATATTTGAATACTTTTCCTTTGATCCATGTATGCTTTTTTCTAGTATTTCAGGTCTTTTTTTTCACTAGGTGGTTCCAGCCTTTTTCTTTTGTTTTTTCAGGGCCTTCTGGCCATGTGATTTAGTCTCTTAACATGTAATGGGTCCTCTAAACTAGTTAAATTGTGATTTTAATTTATTTTATTAAAAAAAAAATCTTACCATAAATTTTTTTTATAAATATTTTATAGATAAAACATGGATTGTAAAATAAAATATTTTATTTTGAAAGGATAGAAGACCTTTTTAAATATTTTGAAATACCCTTGTTGAAAACCTATATCGTAAAAAGTGTATTAGATTTTCCTTTTGAAAATAGGTAAAAAGATAAAAAATTCCTACAATTATAACCATAAGAGAATAAAATGATTTTAATATTGTAATAAAGTCTATAAAAATTTCCTAAATATTTTATCACATTTGAAAGACATCAATTTTAAAATGGGCTGATAAAGGAATCCTTATGGCTTGAGTAACATTTAAACCAAACCATTGAAGGACAAATAGATCAATAGAGAGCCAAAAATATCATGAATAAAATATAATTCATGATATAATATAACAAATAGGTGGTATATATACTATATAAAATTAAATTAGTTTATAACAAGAAGCATGTCTCAAGAAATAGGAATTAAGACCGAGAAATCCCATTCAAGTAACATAATCATTGAGATAAGAATAATTTGATAATGTGATCATAAGGAATAATCATATAAACCCATAAAATTAGGATAAAATACAATAAAAATTATTCATTATTTAGAATAAATCATACTTTAAATAATAGTGTTCAATAATAAAGTTTGTAACTCAATAGAAGAAAATTGAGTTAGCAAAAACCCCCACATATTTTGTAGTTTTTTATTTAAAACCACATGAGAGAAATAATGTGGAATAGATAAATTAAAATCATTAAATATATGATAATCATGATACAAAATATTAAAGGTTCATTAGATATGCCATTCAAAATAAAACAATTTTTATAATAAGAAATATGTCTCGAGGGGTGAAATTTGAGATAAGAAACCCTTACCTTAGTCCAGATTCATTATGAGCATGTGGTTAACTTCCTAGAAAATTAAATTTATTCATTTAAAAATATCTTAATAACTTTATTCATATATATCTCATATTTTATGTTTTATCAATTATCATACGCTATTTATTTATTATATAGTTTTTTCTTATATCAGTTACTCGGGGTTGTTCAGTCAATTTTTCTATAACTCTTTGTGCATATTGAAAATAGTAAAAGGTGTTATAAAATTGACTCATAATATATATATATATTTATATATTTTTATTTACTTTATTATTCTATTATTATAAAATTTATATAGTTCCACAGGTTTCCAAAATGGACTCCAAGTATGGAAGGTAATTTGTAATGTTCTTTTTTGGCGGTAAAATTTTCTATAATAGTTTATTATTAATATCACTTATAAAATGTACAATATTATATTTCAAAAACCTCTAAAAATACTTAATTATTTATTTTTATTCAATATCACCATTAATTATGTTTCCATATTCATATATGATATAAAGTTATAGCATCGTTCATATATGTAGTTAAACCGACCAAAACATGAACATGCTATAATTAATGGATAAGTATGATTATGAGGTCATTTAGTTATAATGAAATTAATTATATATTATTAAAGTGGTGAATAATATTTTAAAATATTTGAAAAAAAAATAATAGATGAAAATAAAAATAAACACATCACTTTCATGGAAGTAGTAGTCCGCATGTACGCACATATGTCGTTTTCAGTTTTTCATAGAACAAGAGGACGGTAGGGAATGGGTTATAATTTAAAAACCTTCATAATGTTATAAATATAATATTACTTCATTAATTACACTTTTAGTATCATATGGTTATGAAAAATAATACATGTCATTCATGGAGGTGATAGTCTGTACATACACATTATAACATTTTTATTTTGCAATGAATTAGAGGAATTGAAAGTAATTTTTTATTTTTTATATTAAAATAATAAATTTATTTTATATACCACATTTTCTCACCAATTATATAATTATATCTTTATATTATGGGTGGTTATGTAAAAATAGAAGGTGTTGATTTGTGGAGGCGGTATTCCGCACATATTCGCTATCGACATTTATTTTATTTTTCATAGTGGATGGAAATGACTAAATAAGTGTTATTGATTTAATATAATAACATATTTTTATATTAACTATACTAATATAATTATATTAAGTTGTTTATAAAAGATTTGTATGAGGATGATTAAAAATAAATGATTTATTAAGAGGTAATAATTACGTCAAGATCTTGATTTTTCTCTTAGAAATCACCTTAGAAATATAGGAATTAAGATAAAAAATGGTGATCAGAGGATTAAGGAAGTGAGTTAGGGTTATATTAGGAAAAAAATCTAGATTTTTAGGAATAAAATCAAAGGTTAAGAAGTAACATTAAGTGGTGGAAGGATTCCCTTTTATAAGTGAAGAGGATGACAATTTTGGAAGCACCCTTTACATTTTCAATAATGTAAAGTGTAGCGTCGCGGACCCAGTTCACTCATATGTAACAAATAAAAATTAGCCACATGACCTCAAGCACACCTCCCCATATGCCAGAGGTTTTTGGCTATAATGTGGGGTATATGGAGGTAGATTAGGGAGACTATACCCCCCATGATTAGAGTGTAGCATAGTGGTATATAATAATATTGAGCTGTAGAAACAATAATAAACAATCAAGAATATAATAATAATAAATTATCCAAAACTAAAAAACATGTGGAAGATGAATCAATTTCATATACAAAAAAAATGATAATCATGTCATGGAACTAATCAAAAGGGAATACACATGGGATACAGGGGTACATGCGTATATAACCTACTATCTAAAATATAAAAAGGCCAAAATATTCCTCCACTAGAATCAATAGCATAGGATGATTCCTATACTTCAATACTTCATCCTTGGATAGTAAGTCAATCATATAAAACTGGACGCTACCCTTTGTCCCTAAATATAACCATAAGGTTTGTTCGAGTACCAATCGGCAACCCAAACATGGTATGAGATATACTTAGTATTCCACCACCAATAGTGTCTAGAACTATCCAGTACGTGCATATAAAATGATATTGTGTAGGTAATAATAAATTTAAGATAGTAAATAAATAAATAAATCATATCAGATTGAGTTCCTCATGGGACCCCGACCAACATTACCTATTTCGCCCTAAGATGGATGTATCTGAACATATTTTACCCTTCATGTAAATTCATATATATATATATATATATAAAGGTATTTATTTTTTTCTTATATACATATATACATATATCTTAATATAAATAGATACAAAACATAGTCATGACCCGAAGTGTAAGCCCGTGGCATCCACCATTACTGGGGAGGAGTTTCAAAATCATCATAGCATATAAGCATTGTGATATATCTAAACTACCATTCAAGACTAATATAAATCATGAAATAAACCCAATCATGTTCTTTGTCTTGGTGAATGAATATTTATTTTACAGTTATTAGCATCCTGATCTCATACATGTCGTTCTATATAAGGAACTCAGGTATCGCTCCAAGTACACCACTAAACCCATCACTATATGAGTCCAGCCAAGGCATCTGTATAAGGACCCATATATCACTCATGGAATGGTATAAATAATATTCTTTTGAGTATATCCATGGTGTACCACATTGGAAACCAAGTATCACTTTAGGCATGCTATGACAACAATGCCCATAGATACCATCCAAGGTAATCCACTAGGGAACTAGGTATCACTCATGGGAAGTATAAATACATCCACCCAATGAGACCATCCCTGGTGTTTTCTAAAGAACTTGGGTGTCACTCCCAACATGATATAATCAAATAAAAATTTTAGTTGTTAATCCCAATGATCCCATCCAAGGCATCCTAAATATGGACCCTTGTATCACCCTTGGATTGGTATAAAGGTAAGGTTTTAACTAGAATGTAACTTATATAATTTAACACTACATTTTAATCATGTTGGAAAATCCATTTAAAATGGTTCATTCAAGCTACAACATGAAGGAAAGGGCATATAAGTATGGCCTACCATATTCCCTTGGTTCAATATTTCAAGACAAGCCATAATTATAAGGTAAAATTAAATACACCTTTAAGTATAGTTCAAAACAAGTCCAAAGAATAAGGTTCCTAGGCCTTTAAGGAAGGAACATCCTTATGGGTGGATCCAGTCAAGGTGTTCAACCTATGATTTCGTTTCATGGGTTTCTAGGACTATGCTAGACATGCCATCATCAATTTATTTAATTAATTAAACATTTAGGAGTTTTCGTCGAAAGGTTCTGGCACACTGCACAATGATGCGCCATATAAAGAATAAAAAGTTTAGGGAAAAATAAATAAACCTCCTACCTCAATATTAGTATGGTTTACTTATACATACTTGGGTTTTTATTCAATCTATAATGTTATAAACCAAAGAAAAATACAAACTACCTAAAAATCAGGTATATTAGTTCACACAGATTTATCATTCCATGTGACTTGATAATCGATGAAGAGAAGAATGATGATTTATAGTCTTAAAAATGGATATCCAATGATATTTATGTCAAGTGATTTGGAGTTCAGATGGAGGATATCCATCAATGCCTAAGAGGATTCCAAAGGATAGCTCCTATGTGAGGGGGATGCTATGCATGGAGAGGAATGAAGGAGGCATGAGACTTAAAATAAAGGAGGGGGAATGGTATTTTCCAACTCTTTAAAGATATGAATGGTTTAGATGCATGTTTAGGAAAACTATGAACCAACTATGTTGTTGGAGATATCCAAGACATCCACCTCGCATGAACCATGGGCATGGTTTGACAAACCTTGCTTAACCCATGCATACCCTATACCTAAAGGGGACCCCCCATGCATGGTTACAACACATAGTCTAACTAACTGTGTGCCAACAATGTGGGTCACCCTGATCCTTTACCTCAAGACACATAGCTTTTTGGTCAGATCACATGATTTAGAAAAACCATGCCCCTTAAGGAAAGGGGTCGCATGGTTGATATGCACGGTTAACTTAATCATGCACCAACTATGTGCCTCCAGTTGTTTCCTCCTAAAATTGATTTTTCAGAGCTTGATGCTTATAAAACCCATCTAAACTCCTAAGATGCCTCCTGATACTTTAAAATCATCCAAAAATAACACATTTAAGTGTTCTAAATCTTAGAACTATAATCCAAAACTCATTTTATAATTTGAACCATCCACTGAAAGAGAATGTTCAAATTATCTTGAAATTTTCAACCCAATCCAAAACATGGGTCATTAGAACCTCATTGAACTTATCATCCCTAAGAAGTAGGGGGAACACTAGTATGACACCCATCCTACCCAGGTCGAGAATTATCACTCAAATGGATACATTTCACTTCCAAACACCAATTCACCTTCATGAGTCCTTTAAAACATAAGGTACTAAATCCACCAAAAACTCAAGACAGAAATCATATCTACCACTAAAGAAACATCAAGATAGAGCCTAATTGAGACTATTTGACAAGAGACTTAATCATGTATTCATTCCCTTTTAAACAAATGATCTATGGAACTTTTCACCATAGGTTCTAGATTTAAATGGATAATTCCAAGCAATGGTATTGACCCCATTTTAAATATCTACTAATCATGTCCTCATCATTACAATAATTACCATAGAACAAATTTAAAAATTATACACCTGATAACCCATAGGTACCCTCTCAAGTTCTCTATTTAACCAAAATGGTCAAATTCCAAATGACCCATCATACTCTGGTTGCATTGGATTTTCCATGAAAATTTTTAGCTAACCTTTAAACTCAATATTCATCTTTTAAATGGAAGGATAAATGTGGTTCTCCACTAATCACATCCAACCACTCGATAGAAAACAAGTTGAACCAACTTCTGATCAATCATTTCCTTGAAAATGCTCGGCTCCTATACCCGACACACCATGAAAAACGGATCCCGATTCCTTTTACCCCAAGAAGTACAAATATAGATCTGAGCACACTCACTGAGTTCTTTACCCATATTCCAGTGATGTCTCCAAACCAAAACTTATCCCAATCAAACTGTCATTTTTCTATAGCACTAGCACTCAATAGATACTTGATCCAATACTCATGAATTGTCAAAATCTAATCCTATATTAACGCTAACATCTAGTTTTCACGCAAAACCATAATTTAAATCATACCTATAATTTACAAAGGATTCTATTAATACATTTAACAATCCAGTTAAAAACATACTAGATCCAAAAAAACCATCAAATAATCAGTCCTTCATTACTACAACCCTTCTCAATAGGGTTTTATTCACCAGCGGCCAACATTATGCTCCCCTCCATAAGAGCACCCTAGTGGTCGCTTCCTCAAAAATTGAACCTGATCTCCACTGGCCATGCCCTATCCCCCCTAGATATACAATTTTCATGGCCAAAAACCCACTCATGCCTGATTTTTAACCAAAAACATCACCGACACTCATTCCTTCTTCCTGAGAATAGTTTCTATGGTGATCACTGAATATCAAAACACAATGAGGGTCACCACCCATAAACATCCAAAAGAACTTTATGCACTAATTATATTTCCTTTAAACCTCTCCTTGAAAAAATATTCAAGGAGTTACTTCACCCAACCATAAGCTTTTCATATTAACTATGCTCAGTTTATAACTGGTGCTCTTCTGGATTACTCAGGATGATGTCAAGATAGGGGGAATAATCATCACTACACTGGGCATAAATTGAGATTTAATCAATAATAAAGTGTTTATATCCCAGTATATGCTGTCATAAAAATAAGTGATCACCATTTAAACCACTACTAACACCATTTCTATCAACCATGCATGTTGAGTTCTTGTTTCGGGTCAAATTTTCCATGGTACCCAGTTCATTTCCCGAACAGCCCTCATCATTGGGAACTTTATTTTATTCACCCAAAAGTTTCGGGTCACGGCACCAATAAGCATCACATTTGAAGACATCGATCTTTATCTCACACTTTTTCACTCAAAAAATAAGGATTTAAATGGCCCTCACATGCAACTAGTGAAAATTGTGTTTAGCATACACAGCGAGCATACATATCGTACAACCCATTTCAACACTCAAATCACACTACCACGAGTCATCCACCGTCAAGATCAAGCTAATCATGATACATGGAATGTATGTTCTTAATACTCTAGTATCTACCTTAGAAATTATCTTAAGAATCAGTAACTTTCCTATGCCATGATTAATCAAACAACTTCCAGCCTCAGGGTATCATTTTTAGGAATTAAGGCATCAACAATGAAACCATTGGACATTAGGGCTAGGCACCTGAACAACCTTACCCATTGAAGAAAATTTCAACATCCAAGAAACCATGGTTCCTTTAAAATATGAATTAATCATCATTAATATAACACATAATCAAATCACCTCATGTTTATTGATCTATAAGTGAGCATATACTAAGATAATTTCCTAAAAAGTCATATATCAATATTTGGGCCAGCATCACTTGCTTTTTTATATTAACAATAGAACACTGGACAACAAGGTTCTGAGTAAAATCTATGGGGTTATAGATCTCCCACCTATACATAAGGTCTCTGGCACAAGAACTATACCTCAATAAAGGGATTTTATCACACAAAATCCATACACCCATAACCTCTATCTAAAAGAGGTAGAACTAAAGCAGATTGGAAGGTCATTGACCTACGTGGGTCACAAAGTCACACCCAAGTAAAGGAACTAGAACTCACTAGTTATTAAAATATGGGAATACCCATTGAGGATATTCTTACCATGAAACTACCCACTTACATGGGGGTGTCATTTTTATCATCTATGAGTCCTACTTGGAATAACGATACCCAAACGAAACCTCATGTATGAAACACTATGTTGACATTTGGTAAAGATTTGATTACTAAGGGTGATACCTCTATTGGAAAAACCCCATTACTTATGAAAGGCATCAATTGTTAGCCCAACTAGGTTGAATTCACTAAGAGGGGGGTGAATCAGTGTATGAAAAGTTAAAATAATTTCCCCTTGAAATCTTATTTCATCGTTAAACAAAACTCTCTTTTATCTTAATCTTGTAGAAATATATAAACAAAAATAAAATCATGCATGAGACACAGTGATTTTTACTTGGTTCACCCTCACTGGACTACGTCCAAGGATCATACAACAGCATTATTCCAATGTACCAGACCCATTAAGGCTTACTGCCAAATTACAAGGTTTGGGATAGATCTCTTATATTCCTAAGCTCACTACCTTTATAAGATTTAGGTTCTGTGATCACCGTCTTCCACTTCTTTTGATAAATTCTCTTGGAAGGGATCCACTCACAGTTTATGTACTTGTAGGTCCCTTCATTTTCTTGAATTTATGCATCCTAAACTGTAGGTAGATTCTCTATTGAAATCTAATTTTTATCTGTAGATGAAATCCACTTTTTTGCATACTATTAGTTAGTAAAAAAATATTTCATGAACTGTTCAAGTCCCTTCACAAACCACCTACTTACTTTGTGAACTTCACTGCACTTCGTAGAATGTATTATTCATGAACCACCTCTTTCATGGACTACCTCTTTGAACATCCCTCACAAACTACCTCCACATACCGCCTCTGCTTCTACGTACTGCTTCTCCCTGTGGATCACTTCTTCTTTCATGAACTATTTTCTTCTTCATATACCTCTTTCCTTTATGATCTTCAGATCCCTATAAAACCCCTTTATGAACCATTCTTTCAATATTCTTCCCCTTTCACAGAATCCTCCTCATGAACCTCTTCTCCTTCATGAACTCCCTATGAACTATTTCGAACTTAGCCAAATTTATTTCTGGAGAGAATATGTTTTCTAATGAAAAGTGATTTGACTTAAATGATGGTATTATCACTCCTTATATAAGAAAATATATCCTCATAATCCACTAATCCAAGATTTACCCAAATCTTTACTGTGTATTGTGCTCCCACGAACTGTTATGCCCTACGCGGTCCGCCTACCGTCAGTCTTCCTTCACAGCACCTCAAATCACAACCTCGTTTCTACCAACAATAATCCATCCCACTAACCGCAAGCCTTTTGAGTACCACCATCCCCCCATGAACTAAAATACTTCATGTATACCGTGAGCTTCCTTGCAAAATATTTTCATTTTTTGGTCCATGTACCGTCCTTCGTGGTCTATATAATGTTGCTATATAGAAAAATAAATTTTTCAATGTTTCTTTATAATTCTGCACACCACCTCTCATGGTCCGCAAACTCTCTCCTTCATGATTTGAAAACCGTGAACCCCTTTTTGAAAAAAATTAGTTTTCCAAAAACAAACTCATGATTTTGAGGCCCAAAATTTTGGAAAACACCAGGAAACTGTGCTACCTTAAAAAAATGCTTTGTCAAACACCATCCATACACATTCATGGTCAGCTGTCTTTATCAACAAACACAATTACAACCAAAAACACCTAGAGGATGCCTTGAGTGATTTTTTCCCAACCATATCCCCATTTCTGTTTTTTTACAACTCTTTCATAATTTGATACATAATTATATCTTCTTCCATCTTCTACCAGTATATTTTTCTTGTAATTAAGATAACAATCAATGATTTACTCAACAAACACTCTATTCTCACATGAGTAATGCTCGGCATGATAAAAAAGAGTTTAATTCAAAGTTCATCAATGAATAAATTCATTCCATTCCAAACCCACTCTTCTTATTTCATCATGAAACTCATATGTTGTGATATATAATCTTTGATTGATCATTTCTTAGCATCGTGAGATTTAATACTCCCCCTTTCAACTTCAACTCCCCTTATCTCACTGCTCCACCTATTAGCTTCTCCCCTTTTCTTGACTAAGAAATTTTCTCCCTTTATAATTTCTCCCCTTTGTCAAGGAACTTGAAGGACACTCTTTTGAGGTATGCAATAGGGTAAAGAACATAGAATAGAACATAAAGGAAAAACACACCATATCTTGGAAAGAGGAGGTCCCACAGCCACACTTTTTCAAGTACAAGGAGTCGACTGAACTCTCAGAGCCATTCTATGTATTTTAAATGATTCTTTGGGTAAGGCCTTTATTAGAATGTTTGTGAATTGTAGTTCTTTAAGAACATACTCCAAATTCACAATCCTTTGCTCTACCTTCTCCTTGATAAAATGATACTTTATTTCAATGTACTTTGTCCTTGGGTGATGGGCTAGATTTTTTATAATACTTATATCAATTGAATTATCAAAATGTATTTTGATCAAAGACATCACTTCAATTCCCATATCCTCAAGTTGTTGCTTCATCCACAGTAACTATGTGCATTCTTGAGTAGCTGCAATATATTCAGATTCTATAATGATCAATGAAATGAAATATTTTTTCTTTCTTAGCCAAGAAATAAAAAATCATATAAGATAAAATGCACCACCTAATGTTTATTTTATATCATATGCTGAACCAACTCAATCTGCATCTTTATATCCCAATAACTCTTTTTGATACTTTTCATTATACATCAAATTGAAATCCATCATGCCCTTGATATACCAAAGTATTATTTTCACTACAAGAAAGTGGGTTCCTTGGGATTTCTTTGATATCTTGCTACATGGGATATGGAAAAAACAATATTAGGTCTTATTTCTATCAATTACAATAGACTATCAATGATTTTCCTTTATTATATGATATTGACTACATTGCCTTCATTATCTCGTGGAATTTTCATCTAGGTAGCCACTTTATTTTTCATCTCCTTGGAATTATCCATTCCAAATATTTTCATAACCTCCTTAGCATATTTGGATTGAGAAATGAATGTTCCACTCTTTCCTTGTGTCAACTGTAAACCAATGAAAAATGTTATTTCACCAATCATTAACATTTCAAACTCACTTTTGATAAATTCAAAAAAAATTATACTATGTGATTCATCTGATCCACTAAATATTATTTCATTGACATATACAAGCACCATCATCCTTTAATAACTTTAATTGTTTAAATATATATTTTAATCAACTCCACCAGGATGAAAACCATGATTCTTCATAAACTGATCTAGCCTTGAATACCATGCTCTTGGTTCTTACTTGAAACCATATAAATCCTTCTTCATCTCACAGACTCTGCACTCATCTTCATGAATGAGAAAACTATCTGGATACTCAATGTAAAATTCTTCTTCCAAAACCCCATTCAGAAATACTAACTTGAATCCCATCTATAAAACCTTTAACTTTCTTTGCACTGAAATTATTAAGAATAATCTGATTGTCTCTATCCGTGCAACAGGTGAAAATTTTCATCAACATTGATACCCTCTATCTAGGAGTACACTTTTCACAGTAGTCATGATTTGTTTTGAATCATTGCACCATATTCATTCATTTTGTTACAAAAGACCCATCTAGTCCCAATGATATTCTTATTTGTTGGCCTCGAAACAATCTATCATGTCTGATTCTACTCAATTTTTTCAAGCTCTTTATTCATAGATTGAACCCAATTCTCCTCTCCAGCTACTTCATTAAAACATTTAGGTTATACCTGTGATAAGTACGATGCTTGTTGTAGAGTCTTCATCCTCCTTGTCTACACTGGAGCTATTTGATTAACAATTATATTCTTTCTATCAATTTAGGATCTTCTATTCTGTCTTTATGTAGATACTAAATTGTAATCATCCTTTTCATCATTTGAATATTCTTGTAAATAGGCCTCTAGAACTATATAATCCCATGATATTCTTATCTCTTCTTCACTATCCTCCCAATACTGATCATATATTTTATGAATATCTTTCTCATTCTCTATTATAGTTACATCATGGATTTCAAAAACCTTTATCAGCTATTTAATGAAGAATTGATTTTTTTTTTATTTTATTTGAGTATCCAAGAAATATCCCTTCCTATCCACAGGATTCAAACTTATTTTTTTTATCCATATTGATAATGAAACACTTACTTCTGAAGACTCGAAATTACTTCAATGTTGTCTTCTTTACATACCATATCTCATATAGAGTCTTATATTCTTCTAGACCTAGAAAATATCTATTTGATGTGTAAAATAATTTCATCACTACCTCTTTCCAAAACTTCTATGTTAAGTCTTTCTCAATGAGCATTGTTCTATACATATTATGATAATTCTATTTATTCTTTCAATAAATCCATTTTTTTGGGGAATTCTCACTACTGAAACTTGATTCCTTTTCCCATGTTTCTCAAGATAATCCTCTACTTGAATATTAATGAACTCGGTTCCATTATTTGTTATGATCTTCTAGATTTTCTGACCTATCATCTTTTCAACTTCTTGTCGATATCTTGTAATGAAACTGAACAAATTAGACTTGTGGGTGATGATTCATACCCATGATATTCAACTAAAATAATCAATGAATAGAACATAGTATCTCCTCACATCAATATCACTTTTTGAAATTGGTCTGCACACATCAATATAAACCAACTCAATCAATCTTGTTGACCTTTTCTCTTTTTCCTTATATATCTTTTGAATGATCTTCCCTTGTTGGAAGGCATCGCACATATGGGTATGGTCATGTGATAATCTAGGGAGATCTTGAGAATCGTCATATTTTACTAGATCTTCCAAGGATGTTTGGCTTAAGTGGCCAAGATGTTTATTCCATAACTTATTTTCTTCTTCCTTGTACAGAAAAAAAATATCTTTTTCTCCAATAACAAGGTAGATATTTCCTTTCATACGCTTTCCCTACAAAAAAATTGCACCCTATTTTTTTAATTACAAATAATTTCTTTGAAATTATTATAGAATGTTATAAGTCACATAGTTGACTGAAACTAAGAAAGTTATGACTGAGATCGTCAATAACTATGACATCAGCATGTCTCATTTCTTTTCCCCCAAACATAGATTTTCCCGAGCCAATGATATTTTGGCTTTCATCATTTCCAAATCTTACAATACCATACTTATTGTACCTGATTATAGTCACCAAATATTTATTACCTATTATATGTGAGGTGTATCCACTATCAATAGTCCATATTCTAGTGTGATCTGATGCTTTAAAATCAATCTCTTCAGCCACTACTTCTTCAACTATCTTCTTATTTTTCATCCATGTTTTTGAATTTATACTCGGTATTGATTGATGAACTTGATACTCCTCAAGGTATGATAGACCGGATTTATATTTCAATACTAAAAAATAATTTTTTATTTTTATCTCATTTGATGATACATTGAATTGATTATTATAACCACATTTATTGTGTTTTGGAACATTTCTATGCATTATTAATGAAAAATATCTTTCAATGTGCTCATATCCTCCACACTTGAAATAGTGTCCATCAATTGATCTTCTAGAAAATTGAGTTCTGTGTGGCTGACTTTGTTGATCTTGTTCCCTTCAGTACCTCTTGGATATGGAACATACATTTTGTGAGTTTCCCATCTTTCCACAACAATGACATCTAATGAGGGTTTCATTCTCATGTGGAAATACTATATCACTTTATCTCACTTGGGTTATTTGAATTTTATGATTATAATTTATTCCCAAATCAATCTCCAATCTCAGAGTGGGAGCTTGTGGTATAACTTAAACCATTAATTCTTTCTTTTTTATGATCAATCCCCATACCAAAAATATCATTCTGATCAATCATTTTTCTTTCCTAACACTACTTTGTCTGCTTCACTAGAACTCTAAAATCTACTTTTCCTTTTTCTATTGCATGTGTGTCTTGCTTTATTGTAATCAAGAGTTTCTCCTAAACTTTCAATTTTCTTCACATACTAAAAACTTATTCTTTGAGCTCTTTGATACATTTGTTCTGATATTTTCCAATATTAGTCAGACTATTGATCTCTTTTTTCTATTCTTCAATTTTGAGTTTGCACTCAATAACCTTTTCTAAGCTTTCTATAATTGAAGACTTCATTTTTTCAATTTCTTCATTCATTTTAGACTTATCTTCTTCCTACTACTACATATAGATTCTGGTATCATGAACCACTTTTTTAGATTCCTTTATTTTGGATATCCATGCATCTCTCTCTATAAGAGAAGCTTCTAATTCAACCTAAAGGTCAACTCTACCTTCTGCATCTCCCTCATCACTATCAATTTCTTCCTTTGTTTTAGAATTTCCCACAACTGCCACCATAACATCTACTTTATGATCCTTGCAGTCCTCTAACTCTTATGTCTCGGATTCTTATAAACTTTCATCTTCTTTTTAAATAAGGTTCTTATTTTTGAAAAATATATCTTTACACTTCTCCAACCATTCACATTATATGGATACTTATTCCAAGTAATTTCATCATTGTATTCACCATCATCTTCAATCTTCTTAGGACACTTTTCTGTAAAATTTCCAATCTTTCCACATCGGAAGAATGCTAGTGAAATTTTACCTTTTAACTTTCCTTTTCCTATTTGTATATTTGAAGAGAGAAATGACATGAAATCATCCAAATTTTATTCCTTCTAACCATATTCAATAGATATATTCTTCATGGACTTTAATTCCATTTCATTGGATTTCCCCTTTTCTACATCATCATTATCATCATTTCTAATTTCATATGCAATAATATTATTGTGCAAGTTATCCAATCTCAACTCCTTCAGATCTTTATCTTTATAATGCGTAAACCTTTGGATTAAACCGAGGTTGAAGTTTTCTCAATATATGCTTGAAAATATTTATATCTTCAATAATTTCATAGAGACCGCACATTTTATCCATGAAAACATTCACCCTATCAAAGAATGTATCAACAGACTCATTAGGGTGCATTCCGAGATCCTCATATTTTTGTATAGAACCTTCATCTTTGCTTCTATGACTTTTGGGTCACCCTCATATATGTTCAACAATTATTCTCACATGGCATGTGATGTTTTACATGAAATCACCTTTGTATTGATTTCATTGGATAGGGATCCCCCTAAAGAATCAATCCCTTTAGCATCAACATCCAATTCCATTTTATCAGCTTCTGATAAAGCACCATTGTCGATATTGGTTGATATTCTATGCATAGCTGTTATAAAGACATCCATTCCTAATAATTGGAAGTAGTGTTTCATCTGATTATTCCATAATTAAAAATCATTTTGGTTGAAGATAGGAATCCCTTTATGACTGAAAACATCCATTTATTCTACTGAGATAGAACCATTGACTTTAAACCTTTCCCTCTAATACCAATTATTATCCCAATTAGGTTAAATACTATAAGAGGGGGGTTGGTACAGGATATGAAACATTAAAACAACTGCCCCTTAAGATCTTGTTTCTTTGTTAAACAAAACTATCTTATCTATTCTTCTCGTAGAAATATATGAATAGAAATGAAATCATACATGAGACACAAAAAAATTTACTTGGTACACCCTCATTGGGATATGTCCAAGGAGCATATAATGGAATTTTGTCGATGTAGCAAATCTAATAAAGCTCACTTCCAAACTATAAGGTTTATGATAGATTACTTCTATGCCTAGCCTCACTACCTTTATAAGATTTTGGGTATGCTCACTACATTCCCAAGGTTCAATACCTATGTCTCTTTCTCTGGATCACTACTGGTGGAAAGGATCATTGTCTTATGCTTCCTTTTATCACTACTCTTGGATGGGGTCCACTCATAGTTTATATACTTGTTTGTCCCTTTATTTTCCTAAAATCATGCATCCTCAACTGTAGGTAGATGCTCTGTTGAAGTCTCATTTTCATCCGTAGATGAAATCTACTTTTTCGTGTACTGCTAGTTAGTAGGAATTTCTTTTGCAAACTACTCAATCCCCTTTATGAACCACTGGATTCCTCTATGAAATGCACCGTACCCCATAGTGTGTATGCTTTGAAAACCACCTCTTCCATAGACTGCCTCTGTGAACTGCCTTTGTGAACCGCCACTGCTTACCACCTCCTCTTCTATATACAGCTTCTCCCTACGGACCGCTTATTCTTTAGTGAACCATTTTCTTCTTCATGAACCTCTTTCATTTTCGAGATTCATATCCCCACAAAACCCCTTCGCAAACTATTCCCACAAACTCCTTCCCCTTTCATGGAATCCTCCTCACGAACCTCTTCTTCTTCACAAACTCCATGTGAACAGTTTTGGACTTAGCCGAATTTACTCCCATAGTAAATATGTTCTCTAATTAAAAAATCTATAACTTAAATAAAGGTATTAGAACTCCTCATATAGGAAAATATATCCAAATAATCTGTTAATCTAAGATTTACCCAAATATTCACCACGTGATATGCTTTCATGAACCGTTCTTCCCTACGCGACCTGCCTACAGCCACTCTTCCTTCACGGCACCTCAAATCACCGCCTTGTTTCCACCAACGACAAGTCATACTATGAACCACAAGCCGTCCATGTACCATTGGACTCACACAAACTAAAATCGTTCCAAAAACAATGATCCTCCTTGAAAACTATTTTCATTTCGTGGTCTACATACTTCCCTTCATGGTCTGTATAGCACTGCTATGAAGAAAACTGCCTTTGCCAATATTCCTTTGTTGTTCATGTACCACCTTTCTTGGTCTATGAACTCTCCTTCACGATCTGTGAACCATGAAACCATTTTTGAAAAACCTTCCTTTTCCAAAAACAAATCTTGGTTTTGAGGCCCAAAATTTTGGAAAACACTGGAAAACTACACCACCTTAAAAACTTGCTTCAGAAAACACCATCCATACACATTTGTGGTCATCTGGATTTTTCAACAAACATAATTATACCCAAAACACTAAGAGGATGCCTTGAGGTATTTAATTCCAACATCAATCCAAAACAAGGTCATGCCTGAAAAAGTTACTAGGCCTTACTGCCAAACCTCTAGGTCTAACACCACCTAGAAAGAAGCTAATTGAAAATCATGGGCAACGATCACATTCCCACTCAAGGTAACCCTCAAGGAAACTAATCTAACCCCTACATGAGGGTTCATTCTATAAGCACCTATAAAAGGTTTCATCTTTTTAAGGTATTTAAACATTTCTCATTTATTATAACATTCTAAACCAGCTCATATATGAGGGTATCAAGTACTAGTTGTTAAGGAAAACTATACTAATCATTTCATTCAGCCAGCACCATGCCACATTGGGAAAATTAATCTTATAATTTCCTTCTGAAACTTTTATTTATCTATAATTTTATCATAACTAGGATCAATTAAATAAAAATTCAGTGGAAATATATAGATGAAAACACCCTTTTGGTTGCCACTAGAATTTTAATTAAGTAACACCTCAAATAATAAGGCATAAAAGCAGGTAAAATGACTTTTAACATTTAAGAGGATTGGTCAAATTGGGTGCCACAATACATTTATGCATCCTGTATAAGTGTCTACTAACACTCTAAATCACCATCCTATATAACATAAACATATCCCCATGGGTTTAAGTATTAAGGTATGAGAATAAAATAAGGCAGCCTGTGTGGGTCCCATTAAACCAATTTGGGTTCATTTAAATGCAACCTTTTAGAAATTATTTTATTATATTTCAAACACCCTTAGTGGATTTAATTCATAAGTATTATGCCAAACCAATCTACTTGGATCTAGTTTTCTATAAGGATTTAGTCCAATTTATCACACCCAAAAAGGTCTTGTCTTATAAACAATATGCCCCAACTGAACTACTTGGATCCAATTGTGCATTTGGAAATTTAGTCATACGAATATTTATGCCCAAATTATAGTGGTATAAGAATTTATAAATTGAAATTTAACACATATTTAACTAACATTAATAAGTACTATATTAAATATGTAAAAAAATTAACTTCTTTACAATTTAAGCTCCCAACCAGGTTTAATCATCAACCATAGAGTCAGAATTTCTTATTCCATATCCAGTTAGATAAATCACCCTTCCCAAATTATAGAGGTGCATGCCTTTATAATTTACAATTGGAATTCATGTAACTGAAGCAAAATTAGAACTCTTAGTCTAAAAATATATCAACCCATATATGATGGTTTAGTTATATGGGTTACAATTCCTAATTTATAAGGGAACATACTCCTAAATTGAAAATTTGGCATCTATTTAATCATAACTATCAATATATCATCCCATGAAACAAATATTTCATGGATCAAACATACAAAAAAAATGGTTTATTAAATAGAATGTTACCATCAAGCTATGTGAAAAAAAACTTTTAGGTTGTTGTATACATTTTATTTAACCAACCACATATCATGAATACAATGGTAATTCCATACTAAGAAATAAATAAAGGTAAGCATTGTAATAATCATGGAAAGTTACTAAATAAATAGGAAACACTCAATCCTAGAATATATATCTAGGAATTATAATAAATTACCTAACATGTTATACTAATAATAAATCAGAATAATCAGAAGAAGGGTACACAAATCATCATGCATTAAGAATTCTTTAATATAGTCTACTTGTCATGGATTATGCATGGAATGTGAATATCAATGTGTCTGAAATGAAGCATGTAACAATACCACATTTCCATACTAGTCCAAGGGTATAATCCATAAAATCAATAAATTAATAACTATAAAAAGTACGACAGTCACCCAAGGTGAGATAATGATCAACTGTAACAAAAAACAACATAAACAATAATCCCATATTTGGAAACATGACCTTTCCCTCATGCATGGGTTGGTCGGACAAAAACACAAGCTATTAATCAAGTGCCAACACATTCATAATCTCTTGACTTTTATCCCAAAAATTATGACAAAATAAAAAGATCCTTTGATTCCATTTGTATCATCCCAGACCTGATTCACTCATAAGTAATCAAACTCAGTCAGCCACATGGCCTCAAGCGCACCTCCTCATACGCCAAAGGTAGCTGACTAGTAGGAGTGGTCTATGACAGTACATTGGGGATAATATACCCCCATGATCAGAGTGTAGCATAGTGATATAAAATAATAGTGAGAAATAGAAATAGTAATAAATAGTCAATAGCAAAAAAATTATAAATCATACAAATATAACTAACTAGTGGAAGATTAATCAATATCATATACAGAAAATGATGATCATGACATGGAACTAATTAAAAGATAATACACACGGATATAGAGGTGCATGCATATAAAACATCCAATAAAAATAATATAAACTCTAAAATATTCCTCCACTATCATCATGAGAATAGGATCGGTTCTCTACTTATGTAATCTATCCATGGATAGTAAATCAAACATAAAAAAATGGATTCTTCCCTTTGTCCCTACCTGAAACCATAACGTTTGTTTGGGTACCAAATGGAATCCTGAATTGGGTGTGAGATATAATATGTATTCCACCACCAATGGTGTCCAGAAATATCTAGTCTATGCATATAAGATGAGTTTTTTACTAGTAATAATAAATGTAAGATAGTAAATAAATAAATCAATAATATTGGATCGGGTTCCTCATGGGACCCCCGACCAACATTACCTAATTCTTCCTATGTCGAATATCTCTGAACAGATGTCACCCTTCATATACATTCATATATATATAAAGTTATGTATATATATTCCTAATATACATATAGACATATATGTTCATATAAATAGATACACAACATAGTCAGGACCCTAGGCGTAATCCCATGGCATCCACCATTACTTAAGAGGAGTTTCATAATCCTCGTGGAATATAAACATAGATATATATATAAACTATCATAAAAAACAAATATAAAGCATGGAATGAACCCAAGAACGTTCATTGGCTTAGAGAACACATATTTAGTTTAAATTAATTAGCATCTTGATCCTGTCCAAGGAATTCCATATAAGGAACCCAGGTATCGCACCGGGTAAACCTCTAAACCCATCACCATAGGATTCCATCAAAGGAATCTGTATAAGGACCCATGTATTACTTGAAGCATGGTATAAAGCATATCTCTATGATTTTTTCCATAGTGTACCACATCAGGAACCACGTATCACTCATGGCATGATATGATAACAATGCCCACAGAGCTTGTACAAGGTAATTCACTTGGGAACTAGGTATCACTCATGGGAAGCATAAAGACATCCTCTCTGTGAGCTCATCCAAGGTATTCTCTAAATAACCTGAGTATCACCCCCTATGTGTTGTATTCAAATACAAATTTTATTTGTTAAGACCAATGATCCCGGCCAAGGAATACTAAATATAGACCCTTGTATCACCCTCAACACGGTATAAATGAAATTTCATAGATATTATTTAACACATTCCATTCATAAATACTTTTAAATTATGTTGTCCAATTAATTTAGTATGGTTCATTTAAGCTATAACATAAAGGAAAGGGATTATACATATGGGATACCATTTATCCTTGGTTCAATCTTTTAAAATATGCCACAATCACAAGGGGTAATTAAATACACCTTTAAGGGTAGTTCAAAATAAATCCAAATCATGAGGCTTGTGGGACTTTAAGAAAGTTACACCCATATGGTTGGATCATGTAGAGATTTTCAACCTCGGATGTGGTTTCATAAGTTTCTAGTACTATACTAAACATGGTGTCATTAATTTATTTATTCAATTAAATGTTTATGAGGTGTCGCTGAAAGGGTCCAGCATGCAGCACAGCGGCGCATAATATAAAGCATCAAAACATTTGGTAAAATGAACTAAAACACCTACCTCAAGATTAGGATGGTTCACTTGTAAAAATTCAGTCTTTAATTCATTCTAGAATGGTAGAAAATGAAGAAACGTACAAACGCCCTGAAAATCAGGCAAATTAAATTGTATAGATTTGGAATTCCATATGGATAGATAATTAAAGAAGATAAAAAAGTGGATTTTTATTATTACTGGTGGATATCAAATGAAACTGATGGCGAGCTATTTGGAGTCCGAATGTAGGAGATCTATCTATGCATCAACTGTATAGTTGGAATTATCTAATACATCCACCTCATATGGCCCATCTGCATGGTTTGAAAAATCGTGCACGGCCCTTTGCCTGAAGGGTACCCCCATGAATAGTTGTAGCATACGGTTCGGAAAACTACATGCCAATCGTGGGGGTCACACTAGCCCTATTTTTCATGCTTCATGGATTTCTAGGCACCTCGCATAGTTTAGGAAAACTTTTCCCCTTAAGGAAATGGTTCACACATTTGATCTGCATGGTTAAACTAACTATGTGCCAACCCCACACCTCCATATGTTTCCTCTTGAAACTGAGTTTTCAGAGCCCGGGGCTTCTAAAACTCATCTGAACTCCTAGGACACCTCATGATACTAAACATCATCCAAAAAAAACTTTTAATTGTTCCAAAGACTGTGATTACAATCCAAATCTTGTTTTAAAAGTTTACCCATCCACTAAAAGAGATGGTTCAAATTCTCTTGAAATTTTCAACTTGATCCAAAATGGGGGTTGTCACATAAAGATACTATTCAATAGTAAAAGGATAAAAACTGGCCAAAAGGGGAAGTATAAGTGTGTTGTGGTCAATATAAACCTCAAAACGCCATTCAAAAACATTTTTTAACAAGTTTTGGGTTATTTCCTCTTAGTAAATCATTTTTTACCATTTTTACTTTTACCGAGGTAATTAATTTTCAACCTTAGTGATTAATTTTAATGACCAAAATTAAAATTGATATTTTACCTAATTTGAAACTTATAATTTAAATTTTTAAAATCATTTTACAAAATGAAATTTATAATGGTGTGAAACATTAATTTTAAAATAAACACACATATCGTGTAAAAACAATTTTTAGGAAAGTGTGTTTTCAAGCTTAAAAACTATGTGTAAGACTAATTATCAAAATTATAAAATTTAGTGACATAAATTGATTTATTATAAAATAAAAAAGGTATTCATATTTTAATGGAATCCAAAAGAAAAATTTTCCATTAAAATACTTAATTAAAATAAAAGATCAAAAATAGTTTTTATTACAATTAAAATATTGATTTTGTTTTATAAGGTAACCATAGGTTTTTTAAATTTAAAAAAAATACCTTTAAAATTAATAAAGTTATTCCTTAAAATCATATTTTAACAATTAAAAATAAAATATTAGTCTTTCTTATATACTGATAAAGTAATAAGTCATCATTTTGATAAAAACTATATTTTTTCATTATTTATCTAAAATTTATTTTTAAAAATATTTCAAATATTTATCCTAAGATAATATTGACGTGCTAAATTTTAGAATAAACTTAATTTCATTAAATTAAAATTATAAAATTTATAAATATATCTTTTTAATATGGAGTATAAAAAAACTTTTTTTATTGAAAAATAAATTTTATTTTTCTATACAAGTCAAAATGAAAAACGTGTAAAATACATGTGATAAATAACTTATTAAATTTATAATTACATGATTATATTATACTAATTTATAGTTAAATTTTCCCTCAATATTTCTTCATATGATATAAGTATAATGTACGCCATAGTGGTAGTTGAGGGTGGTGATTCTGCTAGCATGGATCTTGTGGCAATTTCTACGATCTTGAATTTCTCTTGCATACAGTTTTTCTCATATCATAGTTGTTAAATTTTAGCTTGGTATTGGTGTAAGTAAAACCATAGTGAAACTAATTCCTTTCCAAGCTTGTAAAAATTATCTTCATAAGGGAGACTTCAACTGCCCAATGCCATTTCTTTCCTTTTTCTTAATATATTTCTTAATATGGTTACTGACATTTATAACCATGAATTTAATGGATATATTTTATTTAAAAGTATATATATTTCATTTTATTTTAATTTTCCATGTGAATCAATCTATGAAAATAGTGTTTAGGTAAAGGAAAAATTATATAGTAAAATATTAGGGTGTTACATCACTTACCTTTAGCTACCTTGATGCATAAAGGTAAATACTTTACTTACCTTTATATAGCCCAACTCTATAAAGGTTATGCATTAATTACCTTTAAATAGTAAAATCACATAAAGTAAATGTCTCAGTTACATTTATGCAACCCAACTCTATAAAGGTAATGGCACCATTACCTTTATGTAGCCTAAATAGTTAAAGATAAACCATTTTTCAAATATAATAGCCAAAATTAAAAAATGGTGCTATTTCTTTCATGATTTCTTCATTTCATGCATGATTTCACAAATCAAAACACATGGTTGTCTCTAATACCATAGATAGGATATTTTATGGTCTAATAACATTTATTAGATCAAGTAGAAGCGATTAAATCCCTTTCTCAAGGATTTACTATGCCAGAAATATGAAACCTATGAATGAAAATTGAATGAAGAATATGTTGTAAATATATACCATTCACTATAGAATATTATAAAATAACCATAATCTTTATTAAATTAATTCTATAAAGATCACAATAATGGAAAGTGAAAGATTACCACCTATAGAGGTTTTCATGTATTGACTAGATCACTCATCACACAAGATAGATCCTTCTTCACTCACTATGTGTTATCAACTCACAATGATAAGAGTGAAGAAGAAGAGAGTTCCAGGTTACAAAGAGGTTTGGTCAAGCATCTAGAAAGAACATACGTACCTTACTATCATCATATGGTAGTCTTACATATGTTATTAATGGAACTCTTTTACTATTACTACATTTACTCATAAATTTATAACGAATGAGTAAATTCTAAAAATAATGTATTCATAGAATGAATACATACTCATCCCATATGTTTCATCTCATGAAATAGTTTATTAAATGATAGATTTGATAGAGTATTGCTCAAGTTTATAAGGTAGGTTTTATGGAATAATAAACCTATTATACATGAAAATAAATATTTTAATGCAATAGAATATAGCTTATATATACCCTATACATATAAATATTTAGGGAATATATTATATATAAAAAAGTTGAAACTTATGATAATTAAATTGATCTTATTATTTTTATTGGTAAATCTAAGAAGGAAGTGTTCATATTGGTGGAAGATAGAATTTAGAATAAGATTCAAGCTTGGTCTGGGAAGAATTTTTCTAAAGATGTGAAGGAAGTTTTACTAAAATATGGTTCACAGTCAGTTCCACTTTATATTATGTCATAATTTTAATTTTATGAGGTTATCATAGAACATATTGATATATTATTCATAATTTTTTTTCAAGCGATTTCTGATGGTTGAAACAAGAATCATTGAATATTTTTGGATGTTTTGTTTCAACCAATTCAGGCAAGAGGCCTTGAGTTTTAAAGCATGGTTATGTACAATACTTCTCTCCTTGATAAGAATGTTCAGAAAGTTTTTTCACATCCTTGTTAATTGTGTATGAGGGCATTGTAGGCTAAGTATTTTCCATCTTGTGATGTTTTCCATTCTTGTCTTAGGTCATGGACAACTTATGTTTATAATAGTTTATGGGGTTAAATGCCCCTCTTTATTAAAGGTATTTGTTGGAACATCTTGGATGGAAGCAAAGTGGATATTTTCAAGGATCCAGGTCTTTGGTATGTAGATTGAGATTATTATATTTCTTTTGTGGTTTCTAGTTCTGATAATATAATGATTCAATATTTAATGATAGAAGATCATTTGTCATGGTATTTTGAGAGGTCTGGTTAGTTGTTCAATGGGATTGAGGAATATTATTTTAGCTACTTATGATAAATCATGACAAGGTGGTAGTTAGTTATTATAGTTCTACTCTAATTATGGATATATATTATCCATTAATAGGAATTATATTGAAGGAAATGTTGTGTGGGAAACCATATAGGTTCTAGATCTCCCCCCTACAGTTTCTTTCTTTTGGTGGAAATTGTGTGTTTTTTTGCTCTTAATGAATATTTATTTTATTTCAAGACTTTTTATTGATGATAATGGTTTCCCATTTTCTCAAGTGGACATTTAAACTCTAATTCATGTAATTTTATTATGTTGTAACGTGTGGAATGTGATGGAAGTGAGGGGTAAGCTTGTGTTGGGTTTTTCAAACTATCCAAAAAATGTTTTTCAAGATCATTAGCATTGTATGCAAAATCAATCTTTGGTTGTGATTAAGTAAGTGTTTTACTTATTGTGGTGTATTTAGATGTGGCACAATGAATATTTTTTCCATAAAAGGGTGTTTCTGGAGGAGGTTTGGATTCAGCATTCATGTAATTTCCATGAGGTAGGGATGTATAGGAGTATGGAGGTTGTGTTGAACATTAGCTATCAATGTATAGGTTAGTGAATGTGTTTTAAGGTTAATAAAAATATAATTGTTCACTATAATTAGTGTGTTGGTATTGGTGTGTTGTGTAGCTACCCATTTGGAAAATTGGATGTAACAATGCATATAACATTTATTGTTAAATGGAGTACGTTGATTACAGAGGCATCATCTATTTTTTTAACATTAAATTTTTCAAGGGATTGTGAGTGGGGGAGGAATATTATCAAATCATATTGTTAATTTTTTGTTATATTTATTAATGTTGGGAAATATATTTCTAGCATAGTTGGTCATCATTTTGAAGAGATTTGGGAGGCCACAATAAAGTTTGATTGGTTCCAGTTTGTATTTTTGGGCGTATAGGATAAAGTCACTCATTCCTTAGAGAATTTTAACTCTTCTCATGATGAGTATGTTCAGATGAGTTATGTTTCACTTTCTATTTTTTCTATTGTACTCAAGTATGGTCGTTTTTATTATATCAGGATTATTTTCAAAAAAACATGCATAATAATATTTCTACATACAAAAATGAATCTTGAATAAATTAACTAAATTATTAAATATATAAATCAAAATAAATAAATTTTATAAGCACTATTATAATATTTTATCTTTTAATAAATTAAAAACTATTAAAAAACTGTACAAATCAAATATTATTTCACTATAAGAAAAAAAGAGTTTCACAATAGTTTCAATCACCACTAAATAATGCATGATGCTTTCTAAATGTTTTGTGTATTTGCATTTTGAGAATCTTTTCACATCGTTTTTTATTTAGCGGTGGTTTGTTTATTGGTAGTTTAATCTCCCACTAAATATGTATTGATGATTTTTTATTTTTTTTTATTTTTTTTAAATATTTATCATTTATCATTTATTATTTATTAACCCACCCCCACCTCAAGATTTTCCCACCACACCATGAACCACTATACCTTCCTTGTAAAATCATGCATATATATGCTTGGGGTGAGATTTGAACCTCTTGCCTCTATTAGAATAATGTATCCTGATCTATTTGGTTAAAGATTGACCAAATTCTAGTAGATTGAACTACACACAAGATTGGAACTCTAACTAGACTATGGCAGAGTTGATCAGGCGACACCGATAGGGTATTGTAGTAGTGTAGACTTTGGCATGGTTACCACAATATCTCAAACATTGGAGACAATGGTACTATAGCTTCACGAACTTCCATCCACCTCTCACTGTAGCATAATGGATTTACTGTGAGATTGGTGCTACAAGTGCATCATCTTATTCGAGTTAGGGTTTCTATTTGTGTTTGAATATTTGAAATTTACTTCTAATTCTTCTCTCAATTATAGTGATATTTCTATCTATCATGAACCAACATGGTTCAACCCCATATCAGTCACCCAATCCAGCTTGAGATATCTGCGAGGCACATTCCCAAACACCCCAGGGAGGAGACAAGCTTCAAAGGTATCAAAGAGAGTCAATGGGAATAATTTATCCAAAAATAAATAAATAAAAGTTGAAAAAAGATAAATGATAAACCCAACATAAAAAAAAGAAACAACATGAACAATAAAAAAACTGAAAATAGAACCAAACTTAAAGACTAACCAAATCTCTATGTGAACCTACAGGTCACTCTTTGATCCCAAAACCTATCATCACTCTATGGATATTGAGACTAAGATACAAACTGTGCTTAAAGATAAAAATAATGATATACGTATAGGAATGAGTACTAAAACATGGTAGGTGTTCCCAAATAAAACTAATCCCTATGAATTTTATTTAAATAAAATATTCATTTACTATTAGTTTTAAACACAATAATATAAACATGGTTTTTTCAAAAAAAATCATGAATACATTTAAAAACCAAAAAATCACTTTTACTAAAGATACACGCCATAGTTAGGGATCAGAAGCAATGTTGACATAATGAGTGAAATTGATAAGTAGTACTCAAGTAATAATACTATATAAGGAACCTAGATTATCCATCGGAGATAAACAAGTGTCAAAGAACATGTGAATACCTAAGATATTAGGTGAAATCTATAACATATTGAAATATGGTCCATCATGTCGGTTCACTTGATGTAATCTAACATCCCTAACACTCGGTCATACCCCACCTAGCCTAACCTAGGGGCACCATCCTCAAAGTAGAGCATGTCTATACTAAGGTGCCACTAGCCAGAGTATAATCCTAAACTAGTGCATCAAGCGTTCTCGAATAATCCATTGGCTATACTAGGTTCCCATGTTATATCTAAATGGGGGTGATCCAAGGAGTATAAAATAATCAACCATATATAAATAATAAGAACAAGCCACACATAAGACACACACCCACAAGCACCACCCTAGAGCAAAACTATAAGGAATTCCCCTTGACTTGGGGTTATAAAATCATAAGGGAATTCCCATTCCAAGTAAATTATCATTCCTTTAATAATGATAAGGAAAAAAAATAGATATCCCAATGGGATTTTTCTAGAGAAAACCCACTTTCTAAATGTGTCAATCGATCCACACCCATTATTTTGAAAGAAAAACCTTTTAAAAAGTATCCAAACACTCCATTTAGGAATCCATGTAATATTTAAAACACATTTTTAAAGTCACAACATCATTTAAAAAACATAAAAATCTTATAAGGGACAATCGAGATTTTAATCAAACACTTGGTGTGCTAGGTCATATAAAATAATACCACACAATTTAATTAAAGTGGAAAGAAACCTGATTTAATCTCAAATGGTGTTTCAAAACATTATATATTTCTAACTAGAATAAAAAAAGTATAAACATAAAGCAATCAATGATTCTTAAATTTAAAGGCCAATACATAGGTAAACCAACCTTAATCCAAGACACATTCAATAGAAACCATTGAAAATGACTTCAAGAAGTTCCAAAGAATAAAGGAATATTAATAAAAACCTTAATAAGACAAAACCATCAATTTATAAAATAAGAAACAAGAACCCTAGACCAAAAGAACCAATGAAGAAGAAACATTATGTAGAAAGAGGAAGAAGGAATAATATGGAGAAATAATAATGAGATTAACTTGATAAATCACCCCTAAAACTTGAAGAACCCACTTAGAATCACCATTGGAAAGAGGTGGGAGGTGTGGAGAAGAGTAGGAGGAGCCTCCTAGGGTCATACAAGAAAAATGGGGGAGAAAGGGGAATTTATGGGTTAAAATTTAAGAGGGGGAAATGATAAAAATCCAATTCTAAATAACCTTTACACTATGCATAGTGAGGCTGCATGTTTTGGGAAAACCATGCACCAACCATATAGTCGGTTCTATCATAAAAAGCATACACTTTTTGTATGGTTTGAACTAACTATGCTTAGACTATGTTCCCTCACCCAGGAACACCAAATACCTGCACGTTTATTCCTAGAATCCACACGGTTAGGATCTATCTCTGTACTACCCATGAAACCTAAACCATGTAAGAATAAAATGAACAGAAAAAGGACCCTACATCCAATGGTTGTACAATTTACCCTTAATCATGCACAATAATTATTAGAACAAATAAAATTGACTTAAAACTCAAAAATGCAGTCCAAAAGACCCAATACTCAAGAGGAAGTCCAAATAAAATATTGTAAAACAAAATAAAGAAGGAGAAGAAATGATGGGGTGTGAAAACTATTTCCACCATAACACTTTATTTCCCACCAAAAGCCTCGATGTTTCCATTTGATTGAGTTGAAAGGTAAAGGTCCACAACCTCACACAATTCAACTCCTAAAACTTAAGAACACCTCTCAAATGGAGAAGAAGATACCAGACCATAAACCAACCAACATTCCTAAATAAAAACCACAAGGACTTCTCTTGAATCCTAACGTTCACTAAGGGAAGGGAAACTCAAATTTAGATGACTTGAGAGGACTAGGGTTGACCGCCTAAAAATTTCTCAAGGGGAAACAAGGAAAAAAGGGAAATATAGAAAACAAGGTTTACCTCAACAATAACAGGAGACCATGATAGACTCCCCACTGTATTAGAGTTGGTTGGGTAACAACTAATGGAACCTATCAAACACCGAGCTTCCAAATCAGAACAACCACAAAAAATCCCATAAATAACCAAGTTATAGGAACATGACACATAATGGGACATGATTTCACTATATGATGAAGAGATTTAGAATTTCCCAAAATATGTTTCTATTAAAACAGAACTTCCCATGTGATACACAACATCCTTTTTCATTCCAAACAAAAGATGGAACCATAAGATACAACCACTATAATTAAAGTAGCATTTACATCAAAAACGTTAAACAATTCTCACACCAAATCCATGTTCATATGATTAAACTACATGCTTCTTTAAGGGATTGGGTCTGACTCCACTCTTATTCCAAGTGACACCTCTTTAGAACCTCCGAATATTTCACAAATGACCACAGGCATGATGGGTCTTTGGAGAATGTGGACATGAAGGCTTCTTGTGACCTTGCTTCCCACATTAATGACATACTTGGGTCTTATGCCTAGAAGAATATGATGAAATATCATAATGAATATTAATTATATCACCATCATGATTAAATTTAGGATACTTTATTACCTATTTATTGGAATTACATTCACTGCTTCCATGGAAAAAATAGGATTGGTTGTCTCAAGCACCCTCTCTAACCTGGCATCAAACTGAACAGCTTGCCTCATCACATCAGTAATAGAGGTTTGTTCGAATTCGGACACCCTTGATTGAAGATCTATATGAATCCTATTCTCAAAATGTTGGGCTTTTAGGTAATAATTCTTATTCAACTCTGAGAAATAGGGAACTCGATCCAAAAAATGACATATGAATTCTTACACTGATCCATCATCTTGCTAAAGGCAACATAGCTCCATCGCCCTCGCCACCTTCACAGCCTCAAAGAATTAATTTCAGATGAATAAAGCCTTGAATAATTCCCATGAGAGGTCTTCCTAAGGATTGGTCTTAATTATATACTTCCACTACTTCCAACTCAGACCTTTAAGCATAATGGTAGTAAGCATAACTTTTAGATACATAGGCTACTCAAGGAAACTGAAGATCCTTTCGATTATTCACATCCACTATTTCACTCCAAAAGGATCTGTCTGACCATAAAAGATAAGAGGGTTCAACTTTAGGAACTCAAGGAGGAATTCCTTGGGTTGATAAACTAAAGGGTCTACAGATGGTGAACCACATATAGTTTGACCTTGGACATTCATCGATTCGTTTGATGGGATATACTCTAAATTGAATGAATAAAAATCTCAATCAAAACTAACTCACAATCAAGAACTCTCAATAATTAAAAACCAAAAATAAAAAGAAACCAACCTATAAATTTCACAAGACCTTTCAAAAATATCACTAAACACCACTTTGAAAACCACTTCTAACTCCACACATCAAGCCACTTCATTCCACTAAAATCCCTTAAATTTCATCAAGAAATATAACCCTTCCCATGTAAAATTATTTCTCATTTTAAATAAAGCTTTAAACATTCATTTGAAATATCACGTATAATATTTTTTAAAAATTGACAATGAAGAAGAAAATCATTTTTTGAAAATACTTTTTAACAATATTCATTTTATTTAAAAACCCATTTTTCCAAGAATTTCTTTAAATATAGTTGAAAATACCATTTATCTTTTTGGAAAATAATAATATAAGTGTTTGAAATATGGGTTTAAAAAAATTAAAATAATGTTTTAATGAAAATTTTAAAATTAGGAAATACCTAAAATATATTCCTAGAGAGTAATAGTGACAATGGGTGACTTGGCCATATGGTTGGTGGTCATATTCTAATCACACCACTACTATGGAGAGTCATTCAAGACCACATACCTAGGCCCACATGGATTTCTAGGACCTGAGAGATCAATAGAAACCACTGGCCAAACTCTCCTTTCATTCCCCGAACATAAAATAACCCATAAACAATCCAAAAAATCCAAATAAACTGGAAATCATAAACCAAATCCAAGAAACATTGAAAAAATAGTGGAAAACAAAATCAAAAAGAAAATCTCAAAACCTGACATCCCCGGGTAACCCAAATTTCATCAATGGAAGTGTTGGCTGGAAACCTTCTCATACAAAAACCCCAATTTCTGATAGTCCTACTAATTCTACCTTAACAACTCAAATAACAAATGGAGATCTGAAAGCTAGGTCCTATAAAGAACATATTACTCTGATAAAATTTTGTTATGAACCAACCCGGTTCGACCCTGTACCAGTCACCCGAGCCAGCTCGCAACATCCCTGGGGCATGTTCGCAATCACCTCGAGGTGATGACAAGCACCACGGGAATCAAAGAGATCTAGTGGGGGAAATTTCACCCAAAATAAAAAACAAAAGTAGTGGAAAGATAAACGATCAACTCAAAAAAAACAAAATGAACAATAAAAGAAAAACTGAAAATTGAACCAAACCTAATGACAAACCAAATCTCCATGTGACCCTAAAGGTCACTCTCCAATCCCAAAACCTGACATTTATCCACAGTGATCACCTACACCTAAATATATAGACAAAGTTATAGTAATAGATGTGAGTACTAAAACTCGGTAGGCATGCCCAAATAAAACAACTCCCTAGTAATTTCATTTAAACCCCAAAAAATACTCTTCATGAAGACATTTAAAAACCAAGCATTAAATTTTTCCAAATAGACACAGTGAAATTAGGGAGCAGAAGAAATGATGACATAATGAGGGAAATGGGTACGCAGTACTCAAGTAACCATACCAGATGAGGCACCTAGATTATCTACTACGAATAAACAAATTTTGGAGAACATGGAAATATCTAGGAGATCAGGGAAAATCTAGAACATACTATAACCTGATACATTATTTTGGCATGCCTCATGCAATCAAACAACACTACTACCAGAGGGGAATTATCCCCAAATTAGAGTGTGTCCATACTAAGGGTCCATTATCCATAAAATAATCCTAAACTAGTGTAGCAATAATTCTTGGATAATCCAATATCAATGCTAGGTTCTCATGTTATGTCTAAAATGGGGGTTATCCAAGGAGTATCAAACAATCAGCCATATATAAAGAATAAGTACAAAGCACACATAAGACACACACCCACAAGCACCACCCCAGAACACCACTCCAAGGAATTCCCCTTGCCTTAAGTCCATCAATTCACAAGTTCAGTCCCATACCAAGTACATTCTTATTCCTTTATTAATGATAAGGTAAGCGACACATTCCAAGAAGATTTTTCCAAATAAAACCCACCTTATGAAAGTGCCAACCGGGCCACACCAATTAATTTAAAATAATAATGTTTTCAAAAGTATCTAAACACACCATTTAGTATCCATGGAATATTTAAAACACATTATAAAATTTACAACATCATTTGGAAATCATAAACCGCTTATAAAGGACAATCAGGCTTTTAAATGAACACTTGGTGTGCAAGGCTATGTAAAATAATTCCACAAAATTTAATTCAAGGGGAAATTAACTTGATTTAATCTCAAATAATATTTCAAAACATTATATATTTCTACCTAGAATCAAAACAAGGTATAAACATCAAGCAATCAATGATTCCTAAATTTAAAGGCTAATACATAGGGAAACCTACCTCAATCCAAGATGCCTTCAACAAAGACCACTCAAAACACCTTCAAGAAGGTCCAAAGGAGAAAGGAATTCCAAGAAGAACCATATCAAGGAAACCCCATAAATTTAGAAATAAATAAACAAGAACCCTATAAAAAAGGAACCAATGAATAAGATGAACTAATAAAGAAAGGAAAAAAGAAAGAATAAGTTGAAGGAAAGAGGATATTACCTTGATAAATCACCCCCAAAACTTGTAGAAACCACTTGGAATCACCATTGGAAGGATATGAGATGCATGGAGAAGAGAAAGAGAAGCCTCATAGGGTTTCATATTACAAATGGGGGAGAAATAGGAATTTTGGTGTTAAAATTCAAGAGGGGGAAATGGTAAAAAAAATTCATTTTTATGGCACCTGGTCACTGTGCACGGTTAGGCTGCATAGTTTGAGAAATCATGTGCCAACTGTGCACCCTCTAATAGAATCTCAAAACACTTTCATGGTTTGACTTCATGGTATGGGAAACCATGCACCAACCATGTGGTTGATTCTATCAAAAACTGCAAACCCAATAACATTCTTATCGCATGGTTTGAACTAACTGTGCTCAAGTCATGCACCCTCACTCAGGAACACCCAAGACTAATATAGTTATTCCTAGAATTTTCCCAGTTTGGAACTAATCATGAACTACCTATGAAACCTAAACTATTAAAGAACAAAATGAACTGAAAAAGAACCCTACATCTAGTGGTCACATGGTTACCCCTTAATTATACACACTCACCATGTAATAGAAGAAAAAAAGCTCAAAACTAAAAAATTTGATCTGAAACCCCCAATATTATAGAGGAAATCCAAATCCAAAATGGTAAATCAAAATAAACGATGAAAAGAAAATTCATGGTGTGATACTGTGTCTCTATGGATGTAGGGTTCATTTCTCAAACAATATAAATCATTTTGTTCGATGATCTTTTTCTCATTTTTTTTATTTTTCTCTTTTTCTCTTATGTGATTCATTTGTTATTTGATTACTCTCGATGAATCCTTAATAACCTCTTAGTAATTTTATAATGCCTTTAATACTCCATCAATCCCTTTATATGGTGACTAAACATACTTTAATATACTTGTATATGTGTATATATATATTATAAATATATACATATAAAAATATAATTACATATAAATATATGTTTATATATATATCAATATAATGTATATTAATGTATATAAATATTCATAAATAGATATAAATACCAATAAATATATATATATTAATATAAATAAATTTACATAAATATATATAAATACATATTAATAAGTGTGTGTTGTTAAATATAATATAATATACATATATATACCAACATAATATATATAAATACAAATATATATAAATATACAAAAATATATATAAATATATATAAATATAAATAGATTAACATAAATATATATAAAGACACACACACACACACATTTTCAAATATAAACACACACACATATATATACATATAATTTAATATAAATATATATAAAAACACATATAAATATACATGAATACACACACACATAAAGATACAAACACACACACACAAAGATACACACACACACACATAAATACACATAAATATATATATAAATATCTATAAATATCATAAACCAAGTCGGGGTGTCATCCAACCCGACACTCGACCCGGTTTATGGCATGGCCTGAAGGGCGTTCTTGATCCCCACAGGCTGGCAACTAGTGCTTGGGTATCACAATATGTTTTTTGTAATGGTTTCACCCATTTACATAATCATAAATAACCAACAGAAATAAACAACACAAAAATAAATAACTGAATCCAAATAAGGCATAATAATTTTCAGATTTAAGGTTTTATAACTTTAGAAAAAAACCAAAAGAGCTACAAGAAAATGGAATGACCAACTATCCCAATCCCACCATATGAAAAGAGGGATTGCAACCTCAAGCCATCGCCACCACCAACACCTGCATGAGGAAGGCCACTAGAAACCCAAACCACCATCTCCATACATCTTGCCTTTACCTAAGTCATACATAACAAAGTCTACATACACCCAAAGGTGTATGTAGGGTGTGATCCAAAGCCCAGTAGGATTGTAACATCCCAAGTAAATAAGGATTAATAAATTTTAATTTTTATTAATATTTTTTAATTAAATATTAATTTTTCTTTAAAGTGGATGCTATGTTTGATAGCTTACCCAATACGCAACAACAGGTTTCTTTGAAATCTTACATTGCACACTAATAATATAATATTATTATTTTAAATGGTAGTTAACGCCTAGACATTGTATCGGCGGGAATAAATAGATCTAACTACAATATGATTATACATGTTTGTAAAATATTTTTACATTTAACTAATAAAATTTAGAGGCTTAAAATGTGAATGAATCTAAGCATAAATACTCTAATATTCTTTAAAAGGTCGATTTACCTCCTTTTGATGGAGAACCCTATTTAAATCTAGTTTTGGTCATTTTTATATTTTATTTTTGACAAAATAAAATTCTTCTTTAGATTCAGGACATCAAAATTTACTTTGGGTAAATTTTTGGTATTTTTCTGATCAAGTTAATTTTTTTAATGAACAGTGAAAAATATTGTATTTTAATTCAAAAGTACCTTTTAATTTAATTTATTTATATGGTTAGATTATCTTTTTAATTGGTTATAAACTTTAATTAGAATATATTTTTACTATTTAATCCAATTTTGGAAATTGGAAATAATTTCACTTTAAAATTGGACATAAACAAGTGTCAATCTTTTGATAGTTATTATTTCTTAAAAACACGCTTTTTGTTTTGACAGTGGAAATTAATTTTAAATTAATTTCTGCCACTTATATTTTTTGAATTTAGAAAAATTGATTCCATATTTGGAATCAGTAGGTTTAAATTGTGTAAATAGTTAACTTTTATTTTTATACATTTTAAATATTTACTTCAATAAATATTTTATTTTCCATGATTAAAAGGTAAATATAGTAAATAAGGGTAAAATATAATATTATAATAATATTAAATTACCCTAACATGTGTCATAATCCTATTTTCTAATACATATCCGACCATGGTCATCCTTGAATTGAATTTGGAACCTCATGGATCCACATGGGAGTAATAATGATACTTTATATTAATTAATTTAATGTAAAGACCAAAATGAAAAAAACCAATATCTTTTGGTAAATCAATTTTTACATGGGGTTATTTAAGTTATATTTTAGACTGTAAATATTATTTTTAAAGATAAAAATATTTCCTAAATCATGGTGTTTTTGTATAATTTTTTGACATTAAATAAATAAAATTATTTATGACATAATAATGATGAAATATTTATCTCATTAATAAATGATTTAAATAAATAAGATTATAAATATTAAAATAATATCCAAAACCTGTCCAATTCTTATTGGATGATTTTATTTCAACCATTATTCATCTTAACTTTGACTTTAATGTTTATTTGACCTTTTGAAACTGAAGATGAGTTTATAATAAAATAATTGTTTCAAACTTTCCTAAAGAGCCCATCCTCTCCCTTATAAAAAGCCCTCACTTTTAACTCATTCCTCACACTTCTCAAGCCTTTGTATCATGAAAAATATTCTCCATTAAGCTCCCAAGATCCATATATTCATCCTAGAATCCTTAACTTAGGCATAAAATACTTCAATAAACCCTTTTGGTTCAAACCAAAGGGAGTTACCCAATTTAAAGGTAACATCTTCTCTTAAGTTCTTTTGTTTTATTTTACTTCTCCAACCCCATAAACTCTTTTATTACTTTATCTTATAACAAAAAAAGTATCCTAAATATACTAGGATGTTTTTATTATAAGGGTTCTAACTACACCTACACACACCTCCATCTAATGAGTGAAGAACATACTGTTTCCATTGATGGAAAACTAATGCCTCACAAAATGATGATTGTTCGATTATCTTATACCGCCTCTCATGGTGACCATTATGATGAAAATTTATTTATATATGATATATATTATATTTATGTTTTCTTTATGCTTCTGTATTTTACCATTTATATCATACCTTTATATTTTCCATTATGGGTAAATGCGATAATTTCATTTGAGGAAGTGCGGACTACCACCCCCTCCAAATGATATGACTCGTTAATGCCATATGTGGGATGTATAAAGGATGGAGTTGATGATATTATATATAATATTATACTGGAATTATAATATACCTATGTATCATTATGTTTTAATTCCATTAAAATATGAAATTGAAATGAAAGTAGCGTTCATGCGTACGTACGGCTTACCGTCTCCATGAACAGTGCATTTCATTATCTCCAAATGTTATGTACAATTATAAATACATGTATATAATGGATATATATGATATATATGATATCTAAATAATTAATATCATTCTGGAGATAATGGACTATTGACCACATGGACAACTTGTAAATATATGGTGTTCTTTTTTCACTCAAGTACCAAATATCGAAAAAATGACAATTATTAACTTAAATGATTACATAATGATTATAACATTGTAATAAGTGATATAAAAAGAATAATAAACTTTAAAAAGGTTCTTAAGAAATTATAAATTAACTTTAGTTTATTATTTAGGAGATTAAAGGACAAACGGGTAAAGTCGGAAAAGAGGTAAGGGACTTCGTCTCAATCTCCTTTCATTGAGGCATATTTTGTTTTAATACACGATTTTATTTTATATGATGTATAAATACCTTTGAATTTTAATTTCATTCAAAGGGAATATTTTCCTACAAGTATTTTTACTAAATGACAAAAAAAATAATGTTTCTTTTTAACGTAAGCGGTGACAATGATCTTTTCTGCCGCCATGAGTATTATTTGATCTTTGACTTCCTTAACAAGATGAAATGTTTTTAAAAGTAAAATAAATACCATATACTATTTTATGTATTTTGGTATTGAATATGGTTTTGATAATGTATTTGTTAGGTCAATATATTTAAATGATATATTGTGATTAGAATGTGGAAATGTTATCTTTCCTTTATGTTTATTTTATGTGTTATGAATATGTTATGGTTCTTGGGAATTGTTTACGTATAAAGGTGGTTCCGTGATAAACCTAGGATGGGTGAGCCCAAGATAGCTCTTCAATTCATTGGGTAACATGAAAAAGGTAAACGTGAATGTTTCTCCTAAGATATTTAGTGAATATACTGTGATGGGTATTCCAAATGAAACTCCCTACATAGCTGTGATGACTACAATGTATGTATGATATGGATGCCACAAGTTACCTTTATGATTTAGGTTTTCTATGTGTTATTCATAAATATTATGATTTCATGATGTATGTTAAAGATCTTATATTATGTATGTAATTATGAACTAATGTTTCCATTCTTTGTTTTATAACCCTTACTGAGCTTTTTATGCTCATCCCGTGTATTGAAGTGTTGTTTACAAGAATTAAAGATGAATAGGGCCAAGGATTGGATCAAGGAAAATTAATGTTGTCTTAAACATAGAACTAGACATGAATCTTTTTTCAAGTGTTTTTATTTTGTGAAAAAAAATGGAAACTGAGTAGAAGTGTATACTTTGTAATCTTTTGAGATGTAATAGTTTTGTCCTAATTCTCTAAAACTCTAAACCTGAAAATATCCTCAATGTGAATTATTCATTTAATTCAATATTATGTAATGTTTTATGGTCGGGTACTTATAAGGATGCCACCAAAATAAAGAGATCCCATGCCAAAACATTATAAGACAAGTTATCATGCACATTTTTTTAAAAGAAAGGCTAATGGCATTTTTATAGAAAACGTTTTTAAAAGAAAACATTTCAAAAGATAACATGCATTGATCTTGAAATAACCAAAAATTGTGTTGTATGCTGATGGTAAGTATGATATTACAAATAAACACTATGTCATGGGAAAAACCTATAGGTACTAGATAAAATGAGACACTAGGAACCTTGTATCTCGATGAGACATGGTATAGAAACCACAAACAATAGTGTTCTTGTGCACGAGCCACTATGAGGGAACATCCCAAGGGCCTAGTGGTCTCCAATAAATATCATGATTTAGTTGGTATTGTAATCATAAATACTACTAGATGAATCCAATAAAATTCACTTCTGATTCAAATAGCTTACTAGTCCTAGTACACCCACCTAGATGCCCAGGTTTCCCTTTGTGCTCAATTTCTCTTCACACATCACATAGATCACTAAATTCACTTGGCCACATGCAAATCAATATAAACTCACTTGAAAAAAAACCTTTTTCATAACCAAAACCACTTTCAAATTAAAACACACACCAAAAACATTTAAAAATCTTTTTTTACCACTTATACATTTTATCAAACACCTTTAGGGAGCCTAACAAGCAAGAACACATGAAACACACATAGTTCATAACCCATTTACTTTGAAAAACCTCTTTTCAACACAAACACACCTTTAAAACTTTTAAAACACATTTCACACCTCATAAAAAATTCATATAACACAACCAAAAATTAAATAAATCATATCAAAGTCACCAAATAATATTTAAGCATGGAACCACCTACCACAAGTGAAGAAATTTATGGAAAATGGTTTTAAACCACAACCACGCCACCAAGGGACCCTGTAAAAGAAAGAACGAACCCCAAACATCAAGATTGAACCATAAAGAACAATATCTGACCCTAAAAATGCCACCCTACCTGCTAGAAAGAAAAACACCTAAATAATAAGAAGATAAACCCTAGAAAAGAAGGGAAATTAAAAAGGGGAAACACTTACTTGAATATTTCTTGGATAAATCACCCCAAAATACACCACTAAAATGAATCTCCAAGGGAGTAAGAGGGAGAGGGATAGGTTTTGAGGGTATTAAATGTTGAGTGGGGAGAGTTTGTGGGGATTAGGGTGAAAATAAGAAGGGTAAATAAAGTAAAAATCTAATTTTTAATGACCTGGATAGGCCGTAGAGCTTTCCCGCATAGTTTTCCAAACCATCAAGAAACTGTGCACCCCTTAATGTACAAGAAAGACATGTAAGATGGTTAGCCCACATGGTTTACAAACTGTGCACTAAATGTGTGAATATCCATTGTATAAAAACAGCACTTGGTAGCATGATTACCTGGGAAATGAAGTACGGTTTTTCAAACAGTGTGCCACCTTATGTGTCTCCAAAAACTTCCATTTTTCTCCCAAAACTCAAAGTAATACCAAGCAGAAAATACTAGACCAAAAATAAATAGGAACTTACCTTAAAATGAAATCATGGTTGTGATAATTCTCCCCACCATGAAAATTTTCCACCCCCATAAATTCAACCTGAAGCTTGATCAGAGAATAGAAATGAGTACTCTTTCTTGACCCATAAATTCTGCTCCCAAGTCTCATTCTCATCATTACCATGTTTCCAAATGAACCATACTAATGGGATAGACTTTCTATGAAGCACTTTCTATTGAGAATCTATAATCCATACTGGTCGTTCAAACATAGATAAATCTGTCTCTATTTCCAACTCTTCCCAATTTAGCACATGAGACGGATCTGGATTATACTTTTTCAACTAGGAAACACAAAATACGTTATGAATTGACATCATATATAAAGGAAAATATAATTTTTATGCCACCTTACCAACTCACTCGATGATCTTTAAAGGTCTTACATACCTCATTGTTAGCTTCCCTTCCTTTCCCAAATGGTGATGACCAAATGAGGTGTTACCTTTAGGAACACCCGGTCACCCACTCAAAATATCTAATTGGAATAATATTTCTGGAGACTCTGAGTTCTCAATAATTGATTCCTAATCATCTTGACCTTCTCATATGTCTCTTTCACTAATCTCATACCCAACAATGAGGTCCCACCTACCTCAGCCCAACATAAGGGCAACTGACACAACCGACCATAGAGTGCCTCAAAAGGATCCATTCAAATAGAGGATTGGTAACTATTTTTTTATGAGAACTCAACCAATCCCAAATGGATATCCCATGATCCACCAAAATCTAATACACATGCCCAGAACATGTCTTATAAAATATTATTTTCCCACTTCGTCTGACCATCCGTTTAAGGATGGTATGCCATGCTCAATTTGACATACGACCCCATCACCTTTTGAAGACCTTACCAAAATTGAGAGGTAAAATGGGGGTCCTTTTTGAGATTATTTCCAATGGAAAACCATAAATCCTCACTACCTACTGAATATATAACCGGCCCAACTCATCTACCTTAGATGAATCTCTGATTTTAATGAAATGAGATGATTAGGTCAGATTATCGATCACCAAACAAATAGAATTCCTCCCATGAAATGTATGAGGTAGGCCTATGATAAAATCCATGGAAATATCATCCCACTTCCATGTAGTAATAGGTAATGGATGGAGAAAATTGGAGGGAATCTGGTGCTCTTCTTTCACCTATTGACATGTATAACACCATGATACAATGTTATCCACATCCCACCTCATACCTAGCCACTAGAACTATCAAAGCACGTCATAGTACATTTTGGTGGCACTATGATGAATGAACCACTAATAATGGTGACTATCCTTCATCACCACATTTCTTAATGATAATAGAACTGTAAAGTGACCCTTGTAACATAAAACTAATTTAAGATACAACAACAAAACACAAGGCGTCTCCTCTCCATGAAAGAAATTTATAGAATATCAGTATAGCTCGTCGTTAGGATACTCCTATAAAATCAATTCCATAAGACAGTTAATCAACTAAACACTCGCTAAGAACGTGCCTCCACTATACTCCTTGGTCTCCATGTGCATCTGGGAAAATAGCTCTATCAATTTCCAATCATCACTGGACTCTTTCAATGCCTACAATAGCACTTTACTACTCAAGGCATCATCCACAATGTTACCTTTTTTTAAGGTATAGACTATAGTTAAATCAACCCCCTGAAGATATTTAACCCATCGATGCTACCTCAAATTTAAATCCTTTTAGAAGAAGATGTAGTCAAATATTTTTTTATCTGAATAAACTAAAAACTTCTCCCCAAAAAGATAATGACTCCACATCTTTAGGAAATGCATCATAGCTACTAATTTCAAGTCATTGTTCAGATAGTTCTTTTCATGTGGTCGAAGTTGGCGAGAGCCATATGCCACCACATGCTCATTCTGCATAAGCACACATCCAAGACCCATACCTGACGCATTTTAATAAACCACATACCCCTTCACATATTCTGGAAAGATTAACACAGAAGTGGTAGTCAACCACCATTTAAGCTCCTCGAAGGATTCCTTGCACTCTATTCTCAATTCAAACTTCACCCCCTTTTGGGTGAGCATAGTCAGGGGAGAAGCAATATAAGAGAAGTCCAGAATGAACTACCTATAATATCTTGTGAGGCCTAAAAAGCTTCTGATCTCAAACACATTATTTGGATGCTCCTACAACATGACGGCACTGATCTTCTTGGGGTCCACTGAAACCCCTTGTTCTGAGATCACATGGCCTGAAAATATTACCTCTTTTATCTAGAAGGTACACTTAGAAAATTTTTAATAATGGTAAAGGTCTCAAAGAGTGCCTAACAATATCTAAAAATGATGCTCATGATCTTGTTCAGATTGAGAATAAACCAGGATGTCATCCACAAATACCACAACGAAGGAGTCAAGATACTGGTGGAACACCATATTCACAAGCTCCATAAAAACCACTGGAACATTTTTCAACCTGAAAGGAATGAACAAATACTCAAAATGGCCATATCTACTTTGAAATTCTATTTTTGGGATATCTGTCTTCCTATCTCTAACTTAGTGATAACCGGAACACATATCAATCTTGTAGAGCCTCATCACACCTTTTAACTAGTCAAACATGACATCAATATAGGGAAAGGGATAGTTGGACTTGATCTTCACCTTATTTATCATCTAGTAATCAATACACAACCAGAGATATCCATCGCTCATTTTCACAAATAGAACTAGAGTAACCCAAGGAGATATTCTCGGGTGAATGAATCCTTTAGATTCAAAATCTTTCAGTTATACCTTTAATTACATTAACTCGGTGGGGTCCATACGGTATGAGGGAAGAGATATCGGTTTTGTTCCCAGTTCCAAATCGATAGAAAACTCCACATCCCACTTCGGAAGTAAACTTGAAAAATCCTCTGGAAAAACTTATGGGAACTCATCCATCATAGGAGGAAATTTACCCTTAGGAGACACATTTCCATCCTCCAATGTGAGTGAAGATAACTGTAAAATGAGATTACCCAATTCTGTGATTGGAGGTCCAACACAACCCAACTGAGGATCTCATTCTCTATGAAAAACCCTGGTACTGTCATCAAGTACCATGAATCTCACTCGTCGCCTGTAACAATTGATGTGTTCTTTAAAGTGCACCATCCAATCCATACCAAGGATTACGTCAAAGAGTTCCATCTCTAGAACAAGAAAGTCCCATTCTAACTCGACCCCTGATACAGTGATTGCATGGGATAGACACCTGAAACCCCTCTCTCGCTTCTTACTAAGAGGCGTTACCAACTCCATCGCATATTATATCAGTATAGTTGGAAGTTTTAGCACATCAACTATTTGGGAAGAGATAAAAGAGATAGAAGCACCAGTATCAAAGTGAACAATAGTTGGAGATGATGCAATGAGAATAGTACCTCGAACTGTCACAGGCCCTATATCTGATTTCGCTGGTGCTCAATCCAACACATGAAATTTCCTAGTCCTAGCCTGACTATGAGATTGACCAATGGCCTGTGACTTTTCTTTAAACTAACTATGCCTAGAAGATAATCTATCCCTTCCACCATGACCTCCAAACCAATAACCCACTGACTTGGATGGTTCTGATGGGACTGACATTCCTATAGAAGCTACTAATTTTTTAGCACTCTGATATGGGTGTTCCACTGTGTAAAAATGAAACTAATGTCCTATATCTCTACATCGATGAAAAGATCCAAGGGAGATAAGAACACAGTTCATATGTACCTTTCATTCTCACACTGATGGTACACAACTGAACCAGCATCAAAATCCATAGATCAAGATATCCAAGAAGGATGGCCTAAACTACCACCTCCCTTCTTTCCTTGCTCATCCCACTTCCTCTTATTCTCTGACAAGCTTCCACTGCCCGCTGTTTTCACAACCCCAAAGGAACCAGGATTTCCCTTATGATCAATATCCACCATAAAATCATAGTTAATCACCTCATTATAGGTTTTCAACTTAAATAAAAAGACCTCATAATAGATCTTTGGTTGCAAACCCCTTTCAAACCTCTAAGCCTTCATCTTCTTGTTGTAAATTATTTCGGGTGCATACTGAACAAGATCAGCAAAGTGGTTGATGTGCTCCATCATAGACTAGTCCCCATAAAAAAGTTCCATAAACTCCCAAGACCTAGAATAGGATAAAACCTTGAGACAGTACTGCTCATTGTAAATGATCTTGAAATCTTTCCAACTCATCTTCTTGCTCTTCCCAGTTTGGACCACTGAGTCCCCCCACCTCTGACTAGCACCTTATAGTAAGAATGAAGAATATTTCACCCTAACTACCTCAGGAATGTCAAGGAACTCGAAAATCTACTCTATCTTCTCAAGTCTCTCCTCTGCTTCTTGAGGTTTAGTACTTCCTCAGAAAGAAAGAGTCTTGTTCCTAATAAACTCTTGATCTTTTTCCTTTATAGGACCTGGTTCAGCTTCTCTAACTAGAGTAGGACCAAAACCCACTCCCTGTCCCAAATCTTAGATAGATCGGACCTCATCTTCCACAATTCTTTGATCAATTGGTGAGGGAGAACTCTCTCTGGCCACTTCCCACAGTTTCATAGGAATTCTTTAGGGAGGAATTTTGCTACAAGAAGCAATAACAACAAGAAAAACTATCAATACAACCATTATGAAAACTTTTAGCAATATCAAAAAATACCAAAATTCCATAAATCCAAAAAAATACATCATAATAACCTTACAACCAAACCACTCTACCTCCACCCAGTGTCCATATACATTCTGCAACCTGTACGTCTCACCTGGAAGAGAAGATAAACAAAATTCCAACATCCCATGGAGACTCGAATTCTACCATGAGGTGTGCTGGCCAAGAACCCTGCTCACAACCAGAACCTCAAGCTCTAAAAATCCTTACTTCTATCTATCTAGACTTATTCCGAAATAACTTGACCCAAAAGAACATAAGCAGCTCTGATTCCATTTTTTTCATGAACCAAGATGTGGTGTCATCCAACCCAACACCCGATCGAGTTTGTGGCATGGTCTGAAGGGTGTTCATGATCCTCACGGGCTAACAACTAGTGTCTGGGTATCACGATATGCTTTGGTAATGGTTTTAACCATTTACATAAGAATAAATAACCAACATAAATAAATAACACAATGATATATGTCCAAATCCAAATAAGGCTTGATAATTTTCAAATTTAAGTTTTTAAAACATTAGAAAAAAACCAAAAGAGCTACAAAAAAATGGGAACAACCAACTATACCAAAACCACCATATGATAAGAGGGACGTCACCCTCACGCCATTACCACCACCAACACCTGCACGAGGAAGACCACTAGAAACCTGAACCACCATCTCAATACATCTTTCCTTTACCTGAGTCATACATAACAAAGTCTACATACACCCAAAGGTGTATGTAGGGTGTGAGCCAAAGCCCTGTAGGATTCCACTCACATAAAGATATTTCATGACAAAACATTATAAGACAAACTAAAATGAAAGTTTTATAAAATAAAGGGTAGTGAAATTTTTATAGATAACATTTTTAAAGGAAAAAATTTCAAAGGATAACATTTTTTCTCTTGAAGAAACAAACAAGTGCATCGTATGCTGACGGTAAGTATGATATCGCAAATGGGAACTAAGTCACTTGAAAACCCTATAAGAACTAGATAAAATGATACAATAGGAACCTCATATCTCAGTGAGATGTGGTATAGAAACCACAACCAATAGTGTTCTCGTGCACATTCCACTAGGAGGGAACATCTCAAGGGCCTAGTGATCTCCAATCATCATTATGATTTAGTTAGTGTTGTAATCGTCAATCATGCTAGATGAATTCGGGATAAGACACTTCTGAGTCAACTAGCATACCAGTCCTAATCCATCTATCTAGATACTCAGGTTTCTCTTTGTCCTTAATTTCACTTCACACGTCACATAGATCACTATATTCACTTACATGCATGTCAATCAATATAAACTCACTTGATAAAACACCTTTTTCACAACCAAACCCACTTTCAAATATAAATGCACACCAAAACCATTTAAAAATATATTTCGCACTACTTATACATTTTATCAAACGCCTTTAGGGGGCCTAACAAGCAAGCACACATGAAACACACATACTTCATAACCCATTTCCTTTGAAACCCCGCTTTTCAACACAAACACAACTTGAAATATTTTAAAAACACATTTGGAACCTCATACACAATGCATAGAACAAAACCAGAAAGCAAAGAAATCATATCAAAGTCACCAAATAATGTTTTAGAATGGAACCACCTAACTCAAGTGAATAAATTTCTGAAAAATGGTGCTAAACCACAACTGCACCACCAAGGGACCATATAAATCCAAGATTGAACCACAAACATCAATATTGAACCCTAAATAACAAGATCTAACCCTAAAAATGTCACCCTACCCACTGGAAAACAAAACCCCCAAATGAGAGAAACCCTAAAAGAGAGGGGAAATCGAATAGGAGAACCACTTACTTGAAGATTTCATGGAGAAATCTCTTCAAATCCACCAACAAAATGAATCTCCAAGGGATAAATAGGGTGAGGGTGAGTAATCTAGGGTATGAAATCCCAAGTGGGAGAATTTTTTGGGATTAGGGTTAGAAATCAAAAGGGGAAAGAAAGTATAAAATTCAATTTTTAATGATCTGGACAGGCTGCACGGTTTTCCCACATGGTTTTTCAAACCGTGTGGCAACCCTACTCCCCTTAATGTCCAAGAAAGACATGTTTCACGATTATCTTGCACAGTTTCTAAACTGTGCGCTAACTGTACGAATAGCCACTGTCCAAAAACACCACTTGGTCGCACGATTACCTGGGTAAGGGCACATGGTTTTTCAAACCGTCTGACAACTCTGCGTTACCTACTGTTTCTCCAAAAACTTTTATTTGTCTCCAAAAACTCAAACGAAACCTAAGGAGAAAATTTTAGAACAAATAGAAATAGGAACGTAAAATGAAATCACAGGTGTGATAATAAATATATATCACTATAAATAAATTTACATAAATTCAAATATATATATATACATTTGATTAAATAAATATATACTCATATAATATACATATATATAATAGAATATATATATATATAATTAATAATTAGTATAAAATTTATAATTTATTTTTAATAATTTAAAATTCTTAATTATTTAAAATAATAAATAATTACAAATATTATTAATACTTATTAACTAATAAATTATAAATTATTTAAATAATGATAATAATAATAAACAATAATGAATAATAAATTATAAATTATAAATAATATGTAATATATAATATATAATAAATAATAAATTATATATATTAAATAATATATAATATATAATATACAATATATAAATATATAAATATACATAAATATATATAAAAACACACACATAATTATCTATATCTATATATATAACTATATAATATATATAGATATGTATAAATTTGTAGTCAAATATATATGCATGTGTGTGTGAGAGTGTGTGTGTGAATTTATTTATATAATTAATAATTAATAATTACCCATTCGTAATTATTTATAATTTTAAATAATAATTAATACATAATACATGGTACATAATAATAAAAAATTACTTAATAATGAATAATAAATAAAAAATAATTATAAATTAAAAAAACAAAAACATTTTTAAAAAAGTTAAAAATAAAATAAAAAAACTACATGAAATGAACTGTTTAGTAATGATGATGATTTTTAATAAAGCGTCGTAAATTAAAGACAGTTTTCTAAAATCATGGGTAAATAAATAAAAACTATAAATTTAGCGATGGTTCTGAGAACCGCCACTAACCACTTTTTTTTTCTTTTTGTTGTGTTTATATTGAAAACTATAGTAAATTTAAATATTTAAAAAACCTCAATTTTAGAAGATTAGAAAACTGAATGTGAGAGGTGAATGTTTTTCAATCTATGTTGACGAGTAAGATGCGTGAAGAGGGGGGTGAATTTTTATAGGATGGTCAGCATTAAATAGTTTCATGATTTTCAATTAAAGGTATAACTAAAAGGTTGAAACTGTTCCATGTTATTCATTCAACATTGCAATGATTTTAATCACAAGAATGAAATACTTTCACTCTTTTAGGTGGAATGATAAAAGCATGAAACAATTTAACGTTTTTGCAATCTATTTATGTATTTATTTTAACCTAGAATAAATTAAGTAAAAATAAAACATATACCCCCCCATGGATTTAAATCATCTCAGGATCAGCACCTGAACCTGAGAGTCAGGTTGGCCATTGGATTACCGCCACGTCATTTGAGTCCATCCGAACCATTAAAATAATGAAAAATAATAATGAAATAAGCTAAGGGAAAGTAAAGAGAACAGGGCGGGTTAATTACTTCCCGCCTAAACAAGGGTGACAGAAATCATTCGACCACTGTGGTTACACTGGAGTGGTGAACTTTGGGATTCTCTGAGGGTCAGGTTCATCATTTTCTGGTCGTGCCTACATCAACTCAGGTCCATTTGTTAGGGGCGGCAATACCCGTGCAGGTTCTTCATGATTCCGAGGGATGGAATCCATACTCGGCATTTACAGGAACCATTTGTAGCTTTCATTCACAGGGGCGGCAATAAACTGTGCCCGTTTGGGGCTTTTTGAAGGTTCTTCACAAGAGGTGTTCTAACACAGCAGTTGCAGGAAGCATTTTCATAAACCATTTCCAATAGCATAGCAGTTTACAAGGGGTGTTCCCATCAAGGTTCAGGATTCTTCTAGTCCCTTTCTCTGTTATAAAGAACATCATGAAAACACAGTTCAAATTATGTGTTGAAATCTCTACTGCAAAATTTCTCTACGGATTGACAATTGAAATTCCGAGTTCAAAATTTCAAAATATTCAAAGAAGAGAACTGGGATTTTGAATGGGAATTTTCCAATGGGAAAGTTTGATGAGAATTTCCATTGGTAATTTTCCAGTGAGAATTTCCAATGCAAATTTCCAGTGTGAATTTCCAGTGTGAATTTCAATTGGGAGTTACTACTATGAATTTGCAACTGCAACTTCCAATGGGAATTTCCAGTGTGAATTTGCAATGCAAATTGGAAGTGTGAATTTCCAGTGGAAAATAGTAGTTTAAATTTGCAACTCCAATTTACAATGGGAATTTCCACTAGATCCATAGGAAACACCATTAAACAAATTATAGACAATTGTGATCTAACACTTTATGCATAAAAATTTTACATCACAGAATGATAGCAAGGGACCTGAATCTAAATTCTCTACAAGGTGAAGAGGCCATAAATTCATTTGATTTAAATGTTATTCAAAATTTGTCTTACTACTACGTCACAGAACATAGCAGTGAGGACATTACAAAGTTAAAGAGCAGTGTAGAAATTATCATCAATAGAGATGAAGTCCTAAATTCGTAAGAAAGCACCCCATGTGAAAACATTTCTATAGAAAGCAGTACATGGAGACCAAGTATTAGGGTGGATTTTAAATCATATTCAGATACTTATTCATTTTATGTTGCTTATGGAGGCATTGTGGGTTTCATTGTACGAAAATAGTATGTTAAAAAACATAAAAAAGAAAAAAGTTTGGTAACATCCACATTTTATACATGTAGAAAAGAATGATGCTGAAGAGAAGACAAATGTGATGTCAATTTCAAAAAGCCACGTGCAGAAACAATGACTAATTGTCCAGCACAAATGGGAGTTGTCTATATGTCCAATAACCAATATGAGTGCACAAAATTTTTTGAGGAGTATAAACATCCCTTACATGCTCTTGAGACTATGCATTTCATGAGGTCACAAAGACGCATTAGTGATGAATAAGGTGCCGAGTTGGATATTAATGACAGAGCTGGTCTAAATCCCGATGATTCGTTTTCACTTTCAATAGTTATTTCAGGTGGCCCTGCGAGTCATAGATATACACGAGTGGACCAACTAAATTATCTATGGTCCAAAATACAAAGAGAGTTGAAACTATGTGATGGTGATGGTATGTTACAATACCTAGATAATCAATCAAGAGATAACACATCATTCGTATACTTAGTGCAACTTGATGTGTGCGGTCAAATTAGCAACATTTTTTGGATTGAGCTGAGAATGAAGGTTGATTATGAGTATTTTGGAGATGTTGTCATTTTTGACACTACCTTCAACATAAACAAGGATTCTAGGCCTTTGGGAGTGTTTTTTGGTATAAATCATCATAAAGAGATTGTAATTTTTGGTGCAGCATTGTTATATGATGAGACTGCAGACTGATTTAGTTGGTTGTTTAATAGATTTGTTGATTTTCATGGAGGCAAACATCCAAATACAATTTTCACAGATCAAGATTCAGTTATGTCTAAAGCAATTGGTTTAACACTACCTACAACAAGACATGACCTATGCACCAGGTTCCAAATGAAAAATGGCATGAAACACTTGGCCCATGTAATGAAATATGACTCAATAGTGTTGGAAAAAATAAAAAAACGCATGTATGGTGTTGCAGAGATTTCAAAATTTGAAACAATATGGAAAGAAATCTGACTACATTGCACTGATACAAATTCAACATGGATAGAAGATATGTACAAATTCAAAGAAAAATGGGCTCATTGTTTTATGAAAACTGCATTGACCTTAGCAATTCGAAGCACACGGTTAAGTGAAAGTTTCAATGGTGTATTAAAGGATTATTTGAATCATAAACTCAGTGTCTTGGAATTATTCCAACCATTTGAGAGTGTATTGGAGAAGAATCGGTATCGAGAAATGATAACAGAATTTAATGTAAGGGAAAACCTGACACGCAATCATTTTCCATATCATCTGATCATGGTTCAAGAAAATCATTTGTACACTCAAAAAATATTTGATCTTTTTCATCATGAACACCAACTATGTGGTGCTTGTTGCCTTAAGTCTTGAAATGAAACTATTTCCCCAAAATGGTACCTTGTGTCAATGAAAGGTTCGTCAAATGAGTTTAGAGTATAAGTGTACCAACAATCACCTATCAGAATTGGTTGTACTTGTCTGAAATTTGAAATTTATGGTTATTTGTGTTATCATGATTTGAAAATATTAGAAAGGTTGGATGTGCAGTCCTTGCGAGAGTTGTATATCTGTAAGAAATGGACAAGACATGCTTGTGACATCTAGTTGGAAGACATCACAGTTAATCATGTTTAAGAGGATATGGTAGCAAGAAAACCTAAATGTTACCAACAGTTGGCACGAATGGCAATAAATCTTGTAATATAATCCTATGAGTTTGAACAAGGATATAGAATTGGAATGTAAAATTTTAAAAATTATGCCAGAGAATTGTAGGACTCCAAAGAGAATGTACCCTCAAAATGAAGTAAACAATAAGCTAACAACCAAGGTCGAAAATAGTCAAAACATCATTTAAGAAAAAAGATAAAAGGAAAGGAGGTGACAGGATGAAAAGTTGTCTAGAGCGGGTAAGAAAACACCTCAAAAACCGGTACAAAATCAGAAATCAAGAGACTTCATAACTGGTACTGCATTGTTATTATTTACTTATGTTATTGAAATAATACATTTTATGTTGTCATGACTAAATATTGTTATAATTCTATTGCAGGGAACAACTAGAGAACCAGAAAATAGTAGTTGTAATGGAAAAACTATCACATATGTCAATGTAAGTATTGTACATATAACAACCCTGCTTTTTAATACAACTTAAGCATGCTTTAATACATAAAACTTCACTTGATACAACAAAGAAGATCGAGAGGTTTAGTGTCTTTGGATCTTAGGATCATTACATAAAAACTTTAAACTTGAAATACAACATCTTTATTGAAAACTTCCTTTACATGACCACTACATTCCTTCGTACTTAGCATTGCATGGGATAACCTGAGGACATGCATAAGAAAAGGGTGAGCTATAAAGCCCAGTAAGGGAGTACACAATGAATAACATGAGGAGTACAATAAATGTTAGGAAATAGGAACATCAATAGAGAATTAGAGTAACATGAACATAAAGGCATGATAAATCATGATAACCATAACATGGAAATGTGGCAACAACACTTAACATTGAATTAGCATGAGCCAAGGCTCATTGCACATTGAGCATGAGTAAACCCTCATTGCACTTGAAGCACGAGTAAACCCTCGTTGCACTTGAATTAGCATGAATCAACACTAATTGCACATGACGTATCATGATACTATACTTTACCCAATGCATTGGAGCGCTATAAAGGGCGCACCCTTCTTAAACATTTCATTTCATGCATAAGTGTGTCACATGGATCATAAAACATGGATTCATAAAACATAATCATTTATTCCACGATAAAGGAATGTGGAATTCATACATGAAACTTTATAATAAATAAGTAAATGTGCATAAAGGTGAATACCCTTGATGGAGAAATGGGCATGGTATTCACTACACAATGATATTGGCTTAGAAAATCGGTGTGATTTCGGCAGCGTAACGGCGTGACATAAGAATTAATAAAAATGGTTGATGAGAGAGAAAGGGGTTCCTCATCATATTTACATGTAATGGAAAGTAAGGTGGTCATATAGATACATGTCCCAACAATTGAAAAGGAATTTAGATTCATGTACAAAAGTATTGCTTGAATATAAAAGAGGAGAAAAAGGTTCCTTTCAGAATTTCGGCATAGTAACGGGTGTACATGGGAGGCATTTAATGAGAGAGAAAGGGGTCTCCCATCATTCAAACAATAATAGGGAAGTATGGGAGAGGTGCGAAACCATACCCCAACATTCATAATTGAAATTAAAAGGGCAATACAACTTAAAGAAAATTGACAAAAATGAGAAAGGAAGAAAAAAACCCTTACTTGGAAGTGTGCTTCCAAAGGCTAGAGAGAGGCTTGTGAGAGGCTTCGTGGGAGCTTGGGGCACCTTGGGAGGATTCTAGAGAGAGTAGGGCAGAGGTTGGACGAACTCCAAGTGATTTTAGTGAGGAGGAAGTGGGAGCTTGGGTGGGTTTATATAGGAAAGGTGAGAGAATTCTTTATTATTTAGGTTTGGGACCCCTTATATTAAAATAATCCAAACCACAAACCATCCCATGGTATTTGCCCATGGTTTCTGGAAAAGGAAATAGGAAAACAATAATTTAAAAGGCCAAGGTCCGAACTTATTAAAAAATTAGGGTTGCTTATGTGGAGGTGAGTCACACTCCCATGGAAATTAATTTAAAAAGGCAAAGTGTTGAATAAGTCTTGAGGACTCCATTAATGCTTTGAAAAGTAAGTCAAACAAACCCAAAAACTCATTATTTTAATGATAAAACACATATTGGCCGAACATAAGGATTATGTTATTTTATTACATCACCATTGGGTCATTATGATGTCATAAAACACATTATATATTTAAATGGTATTTAATTTTTACCCAAAAATTTGACTGTCTCAGAAAATTATGAAAAATTCACTGTTGGATAATTTTGACATCCTGATTCCAAAAATAATATTTATTTTATATAAATAATTTTCTAAATATGTGAATTTTCACTTTTAAAATAAAAACCGACATTTATAAAAAATTCACGGGTTTTGACAGAAATGGCTTTCAAACCTTAATAAAAATTTTAATTGCATTCATAAAATTATATATTCATTTATAGTTAATAAAAAATTAATTTAATATTAATAATAATATTTTATTAAAATATTATTTAATTCAAAAATCCTTTAATTTAATAAAATATAATTCTTAATTAAATAATAACTAAAAACACTATTTGTACTTTAAAAACTAATTACAATGTATCAAAAATGACTAGAAATTATATTCATTATTATATATAAAAATAATGTACATGAACATGGTGCTAATTATTTGTTACATAACCTCTTAAAATAGCCGCATAAGACCTAAGGGTAAGGTGCGCGATGGTGACAGACTCTTGGGGCGGCTCGGATAACATCGCTCGAGTGGTAATTTCAATCAAATTCCACTTTTCCTGTAGACGATCACGTTCGAGCTTGACTTGATGAAGCTCAGCTTGGTCTTGGTCAAGGGAAAAGCCCAAAGACGCCACCTCTTTTCCGAGCTCTGACAAATGGGATTCGTAAGGGGCAATTCTACTGGATGAGGCCATCGCTTCCTTTGTCTGAGTAGAAATGGGTTCGTTAAAGCCTTATATTTATACTACTCAGATGGTCACTGCTCAATGGCTAAAAAGTAACGGTCACAAATCTTAACGTAAAACTAAAGAAGTTGACATCTTATAAAAACATTTTTCATAAAGAAACATTTAACTGGATCAAGAGGGATTTTCCATTAATGAAACTTTGGGTCGTTACAGCACAGTAGGTTACAAAACATTTTATATTGAAACCAACATCATAGAACTTTATATAATGTAATATTTAAAATGTTATATAGTATAAATGGTTATGTGTAACTCTCAGTGGTGGTTTTATGGTTGGACACTCCATATAGCTCTATAACATATTGATAGTAAATTATGAAACGAATAGAAAAATCAGACCCTCCACATCATAGCCTAATGACCACACTGTAGAGTCCTGGTATAAGAACATTTTTGTAGAAAAATCAGACCCTCCAACATAGAATTTAATTTCCACCATTCCAGGGGTAAAACATGCATGGAACCCCTATCCTAGATCCACTATTGTATACACACCATAGTCTGAATCCACCTAGTCAACCTCTGGTGCTTCCAAATATTCTTACTCTTCTATCCCCAATTATTCACCCATCCAAACACTCTACAATACTAGCCTAGTGGACCATGTGCCAACCATGAAACCTCCATTTAGAGTTACATTGATACCCATATCATAGCACTACATATAATGTGATATTTAAAACCTTATATAGCAGTTATGGTATTATTTTATTATGTTAATGAACTATTTCATTCAATGCTAATATGCATAAATAATGTTATAATAATGTTGTAGGGAAATGTTACAGAACTGTTGAATGCTAGTTACCATGATGATAGTGTCATAAATCTCAATGTAAGTACATATTGTTCTGTATCTTCAAAACCTAAAAATTTAAAAATAGTTCATAGTAGTTGATATGTTTTCCTATTTGAAATCTTATGAAACAATTTTGTTAGTTATCATTATAGTTGTTAATATATAATTATTGATTCAATTAGGAGCCAACAAGGAGGAATTTTCAACCATTTATGATGCAACATTCAGCAATGGTTGTAAATGGGAATGAAAACATAAATATGAGGACTGAGAACTCATTGCAAGCATTTCAGAATTCAATTGATACACAGCTTCAACTATAGATGTCATCACAATATGAAACTTCTTTTGAAAATCAGTTTTTATAATTGAATTTGTTGGTGCAGATAGGGAAATTGTAAAAATTATCTTGTACATGATCAAAATGAAAATATCCCCTCCCATTTTACAATGAAACAGTCTAGTGGAAAATTCCAATTTGAATTAACATTTGAAATTTGTATGCCTAATAAAATGAGAGTGAAAATAAAAATGACACTATAACACCTAATAAAATTATGTAAATGAAACTGAAAATTTTCACACAGTTTGGAGTGGGAGTTCCCACTCGAAATTCTTAATTGGAAGTTATATCCACAACCAGTTTCTATTAAAATAACTGATCCACACTTTACAGTGGGAAATTCCACTGGGAATTTCCAATGCAAATTTCTAGTTGGAATGTATATGCATAGATAGTTTACATTGAACCAACTTTCCCACAATTTACAGTGCGAAATTGCAGTGGAAATTTCCAATGGAAATTCCCAGTTGAAATTTCTATGCACAACTAGTTTCCATTGAAAGACGTGACTCCAGAGACTACAAGCAGAAATACCAGTTTAACACCCTTCATACTGTTAAAGATTAAATCAATATAAGCTATATGAAAATGGTTATCCAGATAAGAAAATTACCATTTCCACCCTATGTAACACCCAAAAAAGTGATGAAAACCAAACTAGAAAATTTCAATCCATAGTTTATAGTGGGAATTTCTACTAGAATGTTCCAATGAGAATTCCCTATTAATAATTCTATACAAAACAAGTTTTCTAGTCATTCAAATAATACAATGTATACTAAAAAGACAATGAATATTGCAACACCTATCATAAAACTATTGTTTGTTCATCCTAAAAAAAATTACCCATTTCCACCCACCAATAACCCACCAACACCATCATAAAAAGTCACATTAGTTATGTTTGTTACTGGAAATCCATATTTTTGTTACATTAAAAAGGTCAATTAACAATCATCATTGCTTCTGACTATAACCAAATACTTCTGAATCTCAGCATCGATCTCTGTTTTCATCCTCCCAAGATCATTTAAGAAGTAATGCACCATAAACAAGCACCTCTGAACAAGTTATTTTTCTATAAAACATTATGTAACTTCAACTCATGTAGCCAAAAATTCCATGATATAACAAATTATGACACCGCAATCCAAAGTCACATCTCCCTGTTGCGGTGTCTTTTAAATTGTCATGTCCCATTTACGTGGCTTGAACTTCTCAGCATTTATTAAGCTGAAAACTTCCTCCAAATATAATTTCTATAAAAAAAATCAATGATTATTCCATATGTTAATGTATTTGAAATTATATTATACATTGTATAATAGCTTACCACAGTCTCTGCATCTTTAAGGAACGGATCCCTTACTCTCGTGAGTTGAATGGGTTGCATTGATTTATAATATTAAAACACATTTTTTTCAAATCTATGACTAATAAAGTCCAATGGATATTATCTTAATTTACCAGGCATAATAAAAGTGTGGAGCTCCTCATACCGGCAACTACTGGTCGCTTCAAAAAGGTGTCCTTTAATTTTTTATTTTTTGAATACAGAACTCCCTATAATCCAATGACTAAAGAAAATGTAATAATGTAGTAACCATTAACTGTAGACATGTTTTCAACATGAAATATTCCAAAATATGATCATCATAGTATGAAAAATGAAGTACAGTATTACTGTAAAGGTGCTTGGCATGAACAAACATCTTTCGACGTCGGCAATGCCAGCCATACTCCGAAGCCGATATCTTTCTTGAATGATCACCGTATATGCATCTATGACCTGTTTTGAAAAATTGAACTTAATAAAAGAGAAATCAGAAGTGATTAAAGAAACTAATCCAAAACATACCGTACTAGAAGTGCACCTCTTCTTTAACAAATCACTAATGTTTTTCATATTGATCTATTGTGTTTGTTCACCAGATTTCCATACCACACTACTATTGTCATGAAAGGTCGTTTTTAATTTTAGTATAGTGTAAACTATATGAAAATAAATTATAACACAAATTAAATAGCATTACCTGTCCCCATCTGCATCAACCAACATCTGCATCAGTCTTCTATCATTTGTTGTCACTATATTATGTTGGATTACCCACTTAGGAATTAATTGGGATAGCTTTCCAAATATTTTTCACCTATTTGTTGCAATCAGCTGTGGATATATATATATATGGAGACTAACACTTCAGTTTCCTCATCCTACTCTTGGTACCTCTAATCAAATATGTTTGTATCTTAGAGGCAGAAGAGCCTGGAATGGACTGGTCAACACGTTTTGGCCCTTCATTTCCCAATTCTTCATTCATATCTTCCTCCTCACTTTCCTCCAAAATAGTTTCTTTCATCCTCTTAGCATCATGAATATCCTTTGTTCTACTTTCATTTATAGAAACTGAAGTTGTAAGATTTTCCATTTCAATGTCTTCACTCCCAATATCCTCAAAAATAGTTTCTTTCTCCTCATCGAAAAATGTTTTAACCTCTTTCTTCCCCTTCAACTTTGCTTTCAAAACCAGAATTTGTCTACTCTACAGCTTTATTTGGGCCTCCAGTCTCTTGAACCACTTATCAAGTTTCACATTCTCCACATAGCACCCTAAAGACTCCTCCTTTGAAACAACTATCATGTTTCGCCTCATACTAAAAGGAACTTTTTTTCATCAACTACCTGCGGACCAGGTACTGTAACATTAGAAGGCCTTGAATGCAGCCCGAGGCTCTACCTATACTTGGTTGGAGTCTATATTCCATAGTACAAACATAATTACAGATTTTATAAAGTATTCTAAAAGTAATGGATTTTTTAGTAACATATTCTACTAATAGTACCTTGGTAGATTCTTGTACAGCGGCGTCAACATCTTGCAAACTCAACCGAACAAATAAAGGAGCACCTTCTATTTTGGGTGACACATTCCCAGACTTCTCAATATACCAATACTCTAATATTTAATATTTTTAGTAAATAATAAACCAAAATGGGAAAATTAATCAGCTAAATAAATTTTAATATTTTACCAATAAGCTAACAACGGAGCCGACAACTTTTAATGGGAAATTTTTATTTTTTGTCACTGAGGTGAGAAGCTGGTCATGAATACCAACATCCCAAGAAAACCTCTTCACTTTCAAGATATCATCAAAATAAGTAACAAAATTACAACTGACATATGAACCGTATGTGGGGAAAAATAATGTGGCACATGAAAATAAGAAAAGAAAACATGCAACATCGGAGAAATATTTCTCTTCCCTTGCTTCAACAGTGTCAATAATAGCTCTCCGTAAAACACCCTGTGTTAATAGCTGGCCCACATGTGCAAACATTATCCTCAAAAGGGATGAGTTATTTGGTTGTAATGTGTATGGAGATGATAAAGGAAACTAACCATCCTCAGTGCAAAATATATCACAGATGTCATCAACTGTTAATTCCATCATCCTACCACCTATATCAAACCTTTTTAATTGAACATTGTACCTATTTAATACAAATAAAATAGAACCATCTGTTTTTTTACAGTCATCAAATGGCACTCTATTTTCAACAAAGACTTTAAATAATTGCCAAAATGGAATCTTATGAAGAAATGTAATGTGATTATTAGTGAGGTTAGGCCAAATATCATGAAAAATTTTACATAACCCATTCATTGAAGACCTATAGTGGGTGATAGATGATATAGATGCTTCTTCTTCCATAAAAAACCAGTATCCCAAAAAAATAGCTTCTTTAATGTCAATATTAACATAAGGAAAACAAGTGACAACATTACCAAAACAAAGTGTGCAATTCCAACTCATTCTAAAAAGGAATATACAATTATAAATTAGAAATGAATTCCACAAGTAATTTTCAGTAGGAATTTGTATTATGGATTTCCAGGGGAATTTTTAGTGGGAATTTCCACTGGGAATTTCCAATGTAAATTCCCACTTGGAATTTACAGTAACAAATTCAAGTGGAAATACCCATGGAAACAGTATCAAAAGACAGTGTACAATTTAAACTCCTTCTCATTATGTTTTGCAGTTTCATATTATAAATTAATTCCATAAGTAATTTGTAGTGGGAATTTACACTGTAGATTTCTTATATAAATTTCAACAGGCAATTTCTGTTGGAAATTTCAACTGTGAATTTCCAGTAAAAAATTCCAGTGGAAATATCGATGCCAACTGTACAAAAGGCAGTTAGAATTTCCAGTGGGAATATGTGGTGTGAATTTCCAGTAGGAATTCCATATGGAATTTCCAGTAGGAATTTGCGGTGTGAATTTACAGTGGGAATTTTCTGTGTGAATTTCCAGTGGAAATTTGTAGTGACAAATTCTAGTATAAATACCCATACCGACAGTAGGAAAATATGGTGTACATTTTCAACTCATTCTAATAATGGTTCTGTGGATTCCATAGGTAATTTTCACTAGGAATTTTCCCTGGGAATTTTCACTCAGAATTTGCACTGAGAATTTGCACTGGGAATTTGCACTGGGAATTTCAACTGGGAATTTTCACTAGGGATTTCCAGTCGAAATATCAATACCAATTATAGGACCAGATGGTGTACAATTTCAACTCATTCTAATTATGGTTTTGTAGTTGGAAATTAAAAATGAATTCCACAGGGAATTTCCATTGGGAATTTCCACTGGGAATTTCCTGTGAAAATTTCTACTGGGAACTTCCATTGAGAAATCCTAGAAGAAATATCACTTCCCAACAGTAAAAAAACACGATGTACATTCAAAAAATGGTTACCAGTTGGAAATTATAAATCAATTCCATGTGTAATTTACACTACATTTCAGAATTCCCAGTTCCAGTTGGACTAGGAATGTCTACTGAGAATTTCCACTGGAAAAACCCCAGAGAAAATTTCTAGTGGGAGTTCAATGCCAAATGTGCACTATAAATTCTCGATTCTAAACAACAAGTGATTGAAAAACTAATTGTTCAGAAATTGTTAATTGTAAATGAATTTCAATGAGACTTCCTAGTTGATAAAACAATGCGATGCTTGAAATTCCCAGTCAGAATTACCGGTGGAAATCCCCATGGCAACAGAGGCAATTCACAAAATAAAATTTAAACTAAATTCCAAAAATTGTTTTGCGGTTGTAAATTATGAATGAATTACCACTGGTAATTACCACTGGAATAACTAGGAATTACTAGAGGAAAATTCTCAGTGGTAATTTCTAATGGGAATCCCCCTTGGAATTTCTGATGGGAATTTCCACTGGAAATTCAGCACCGTGAGCACTAGAAATTGTCACCAGATTTTTTTTGTGAATATAAGGGAATAATGTGAATTTATAATGGGAATTCCTAATGGAAATTTCCGATGGGAATTCCCACTGGAAATTCAGCACCAAATGAGCACTGGAAATTGTCACTAGATTTTTTCAATGAATACAAGAGAATTACCACTGGTAATTTCCAATGGAAATTTCCGATGGGAATTTTTGATGGGAATTTACAATGGGAATTTTGAATGGGAATTTTCAATGGGAATATCCATTGAGAATTTAGCACTGAATGAGAACTGGAAATTTTCATTGGAAAAAAGTAGTGAAACCAATTCCCAATAACCCATAAGAAATATCCATCGGGAATCCATAGTGGAGAATGACAAGAATTTTCAAAAACTATTCAACCAATAATTAGAACTACAAATTGCCATGTAAAATTTCAAATTTTAATCAAATTAGAATTAGAAATCAATTCAGTTGATGAAATATAAATTTCTAGAGAAAAATGGAATGCAATTTTGTAATGCAAATACCAAATGCAAATTTCAATTTAAATTTCCCACTGGAGACTCTGGGAGGAAACTATAAACAAGTAGTAAAAAACATTAAGGAAAATAACTAACATTACGAATTCAAACTAAAAAGTTACAATGAAAATTTTAAACAAACAATAACAGTATGTGTAATACTCCTAAAGCAAAAAAAATCCCTAATAACTATATCATTACGACCAAAAGAACAAATAAGAGCACAAATTGACCCTCAGGTTGAAAGCCCAACCTGAGACGATAATTTTTGGTGTGGGGGGAGAAAATTATCGTCTCAGTTTGGGCTCCCAAATTGACCCTCAGGTTGACCATTTTATGGATACCACGTGGTTAATACATGGGGGGCCATTCGATTAGTTTTTTCTGTCATTGAGTTTGAAATCAGGGTTCAGAAAATTTATCGGTCGTATCCCTCGGTGGCTCAGCGAAACTCTCGGTGAAAACCATCTCACCTCGACAAAACCCTACAGCCGTGGTTCGGTGAAACCCTTGGTGAAACCCATTGGAGAAACTGTCAGCCGATTCGTTCAACATTGTCGCACCAAGGTGAAATTTGTCGCAAATCAGTGAAACCCTCGGTGAGGAAACCTAAGGCGAAGCCCTTAGAGAAACTATCTGCTGATTCCCTCGAACATTCATTTGCATCGGAGAAATTGTCGGTCGATTAGTTAAACATCATAACACCGAGGTGAAAGCCATCACACCTCAGTGAAACCCTCGGTGAGGAAACCTGAGGTGAAGCCCTCGGAGAAACTATCCGCTGATTCCCACAAACATCCATTTGTTGAAGGCATCGGTGAAGTTATTGGCGAGCCTTTCTGTAGTTTCAACCGACAAGAAAAAAAGATTTCAGGGGGTTTATCTCATTTCTATTTGTCTAATTCTTTTTTCTTTGTTTGATTCACTGGGATACAGTCATTTCTATTTGTATTCTTCTTTGTTCTTTTGGTTGTAATGATATAGTTATTAGGGATTTTGGTGCTTTAGAAGTATTACACAAACTGTTAATGTTTGTTTGACATTTTCATAGAAACTTTATAGTTCAAATTTGTATTGTTAGTTATTTTCCTTAATTTTTTTTCTAATTTTATGTAGTTTCCTCCAAGAATCTCAAGTGGGAAATTTAAATTGCAATTTTCATTTGGTATTTGAATTTCAAAATTGCATTCCATTTTTTCTCTAGAAATTTATATTTCATCAACTGAATTGATTTATAATTCCAAATTGATTCAAATTTTAAATTTCATATGGAAAATTGAAGTTCCAATTATTGGTTGAATAGTTTTTGAAAATTCCTTTCATTCTCCACTGTGGATTCCCAATGGATATTTCCTACGTGTAATTGGTAATTTGTATTCATTGCTTTTTTCCGATGACAATTTCTAGTGCTCATTCGATGCTGAGTTCTCAACGGATATTCCCATTGAAAAATCCCATTGTAAATTCCCATTAGAAATTCCCATTAGAAATTCCCATTGGAAATTCCCATTGGAAATTCCCATTTGAAATTCCCATTGGAAATTCACAGTGGTAATTCCCTTGTATTCATTGAAAAAGTCTGGTGAAAATTTCTGGTGCTCATTCAGTGCTAAATTTCTTGTGGGAATTCCCATCGGAAATTCCCCTTGGAAATTCCCATTGTAAATTCCCACAATTCCCTTGTATTCACTAAAAAAATCTGGTGATAATTTCCAGTGCTCACGGTGTTGAATTTCAAGTGGGAATTTCTATCGAAAATTACCAGTGGGAATTCCCATAAGATATTCTCACTGGGAATCTCCCTCTGGTAATTCTCAGTTATTCTAGTAGTAATTCTCAGTGGTAATTCATTCAAAATTTACAACTATGAAATAATTGTTGGAATTTAGTTGAAATTTTATTCTGTGAATTTCCTCTGTTTCCATGGGGATTTCCGCTAGCAATTCTAACTGGGAATTTCAAGCATCGCATTGTTTTCAAAACTGGGAAGTCGCATTGAAATTCATTTAAAATTTATAATTTATGAACAATTAGTTTTTCAATCACTTTTTTTTAATAAATAATTTCTAGTGCACATTTGGTGTTGAATTCCCACTGGAAATTTTCTCTGGGGTTTTGCCAGTGGAAATTTCTAGTGAACATTCCCAGTCCAACTAGAACTGGGAATTCTGAAATGAAGTGTAAATTACATGTGTAATTGATTTATAATTTCAAACTGAAAACCATTTTTAGAATGTACATCATTTTTTTTACTATTGGTAAGTGATATTTCTTCTAGGATTTCTCAGTGGAAGTTCCCAGAAGAAATTGTCACTAGAAATTCCCAATGGAAATTCCCAATGGAAATTCCCTGTGGAATTCATTTATAATTTCCAACTGAAAACCCATAATCATAATGAGTTGAAATTGTACACATTCTTTTCCTACTGTTGGTATCGATATTTCTACTGGAAATTCCTAGTTGAAATTCCCAGTGTAAATTCCCAGTTGAAATTCCCAGTGCAAATTCCCAGTGCAAATTATCAGTGAAAATTCTCAGTGAAAATTCCCAGTGAAAATTCCAAATGGAATCTCCAAAACCATTGTTAGAATGATTTGAAAATGTACACTGTATTTTCCTACTATTGGTATGGGTATTTGCACTGGAATTTGTCACAGCAAATTTCCACTGGAAATTCACACTGCAAATTCCCACTGGAAATTCACACCACAAATTACTACTGGAATTTACCTCTGGAATTCCAACTAGAAATTTACACCACATATTCCCACTAGAAATTCAAACCGCCTTTTTCTATGGTTGTCATCGATATTTCCACTGGAATTTGTTATTGGAAATTCACAGTTGAAATTTCCACCAGAATTTCTAGTTGAAATTTCTATACGAAATCCCCAGTACAAATTCCCACTGCAAATTCCTTATGGAATTAATTTATAATTTCCAACTATAAACCATAATGAGAAAGAGTTATAATTTTACACCATCTTTTCCTACTGTTGGCATGGGTATTTCCACTTTAATTTGTTACTGTAAATTCCCAGTGGGAATTTCCATTGGAAATTCCCAGTGGAAATTCCCACTGGAAACCCCCCTGGAAATCCCTACTGCAAATTCCCACTGAAAATTCTCTATAGAATTCATTTATAATTTCGAACTATATATCCCTTTTTATAATGAGTTGAAATTGCACACTTTGTTTTGGTAATGTCATCACTTGTTTTCCTTATGTTAATATTGACATTAAAGAAGCTAATTTTTTTGAGATACTGGTTTTTTTATGGCAGAAGAAGCATCTATATCATCTATCACCCACTACAGGTCTTCAATGACTGGGTTGTGGAAAAATTTTCATCAGATTAGGCCTAATATCACTGAGAATCACATTACATTTCTTCAGAAGATTCCATTTTGGCGATTTTTTAAATTATTTGTTGAAAATAGAGTGCCCTTTGATGATTGTAAAAAAAACATATGGTTCTATTTTATTAGTATTAAAGAGGTACAATTTTCAATTAAAAAGGTTTGATATAGGTGGTAGGATTATGGAATTAGCAGTTGATGACATCTGTGATATATTTGGCATTGATGATGGTCAGTTTCCTTTATCATCTCCATACAAATTATGGCCAAATAACTCAGCCCTTTTGAGGAGAAGGTTTGTGCATGTGGGATAGCTATTAACATAGGGTGTTTTACGAAGAGCTATTCTTGACACTGTTGAAGCAAGGGAAGATCAATATTTTCCGATGTTGCATGTTTTCTTTTCTTGTTTGCATGCACCACATTATTTTTCCCCACATCTGGTTCATATGTCGGTTGGAATTTTGTTACTTATTTTGATGATATCTTGAAAGTGGAGAGGTTTTTTTGGGCTTCTGGTATTCATCACCAGCTTCTCATGTCAGTGAAAAAAATCACACTTGCCCATTAAAAGTTGTTGGCTCCGTTGTTAGCTTATTGGTAAGGTCGTCAACTTTATTTAGCTGATTAATTTTCCCATGTTTGTTTAGTATTTCCTAAAAATATTAAATATTACAGTATTGGTATGTTGAGAAGTCTAGGAATGTTTCACCCAAAAGATAAGGTGCTCCTTTATTTGTTTGGTGGAGTTTGTAAGATGTTGACGTCATTGTACAAGAATCTACCAAGATACTATTAGTAGAATATGTTACTAAATAGTACTTTACTTTTAGAATACTTTATAACATCTGTAATTATGTTTTTACTATGCAATCCAGACTCCAACCAAGTCTAGGAAAAGCCCCAAACTACAGTCAAGGTCTTCTGATGTTACAGTATATGGTTCGTAGGTAGTTGATGAAAAAAAATCCTTTTAGTATGAGGTTACACATGACAATTGTTTAAAAGGAGGAGTCTTTAGTCTTCTACGTAGAGAATGTGAAACTTCATAAGAGGTTCAAGAGACTGGAGGCCCAAATAAAGCTGCAGAGTAGACAGATTTTGGTTTTGAAAGAAAAGTTGAAGGGGAAGGAAGAGGTTAAAACTATTTTCGATGAGGAGAAAGAAATTGTTTTAGAGGATACTGGGAGTAAAGATATTGAAATAGAAAAGATTACAACTTCGGTTGCTGTAAATAAAGGTATCACAAAGGATATTCATGATTCTAAGAGGATGGAAGAAACTATTTTGGAGGAAAGTGAGGAGGAATATATGAATGAAGAATTGGGAAATGAAGGGCCAAAACGTGTTGACCAGTCCATTCCAGGCTCTTCTGCCTCTAAGATAAAAACGTATTTGATTAGAGGTGTCAAGAGTAGGATAAGGAAACTGAAGTGTCAGTCTCCATATATATATCCACAGCTGACTGCGACAAAGAGGCCAACAATATTTAGAAATTTATCACAATTAATTCCTAATTGGGTAATGCAACAAAATATAGTGACAAAAAATGATAGAAGACTGATGCAGATGTTGGTTGATGAAGATGGGGACAGGTAATGCTATTGAATTTGTGTTATAATTTCTTTTCATATAGTTTACATTGTACTAAAATTAAAAATGACCTTTCATGACAACAGTAGTGTGGTATGGAAATCTGGTGACAAATCACATCATATTAATATGAAAAAAATTAGTGATTTTTTAAAGAAGAGGTGCACTTATAGTAGGGTATGTTTTGGATTAGTTTCTTTAATCATCATTGATTTATCTTTTATTAAGTTCAATTTTTCAAAATAGGCCACAGATGCATATACAGTGATCATTCAAGAAAGATTTCAGCTCCGGAGTATGGCTGGCATTGCCGACGTGGAAAGATGTCCATTCATGCCAAGCACCTTTACTGTAAGACTGTACTTCATTTTTCATACAATGATGATCATATTTTGGCAGTTTTCATGTTGAAAACATGTCTATAGTTAATGGTTACTACATTCTTACATTTCATTTTGTCATTGGCTTATAGGGAGTTCTGTATTCAGAAAATGACAAATTAAAGGAAACCTTTTTGAAGCGACCAGTAGTTGCCGGTATGAGGAGCTCTACGCTTTTATTATGCTCGGTAAATTCTGATAATATCCATTGGACTTTAATAGTCATAGATTTGAAAAAAGGGTTTTTCGATATTATAACTCTATGCAACCCATTCGACTCATGAGAGCAAGCGATCCATTCCTTAAAGATGCAGTGACTGTGGTAAGTTATTATACAATGTACAATATAATTTTGAATAAATTAATAGATGGACTAATCATTGATTTTTTTTTACAAAAATCATATTTGGACAAACTTTTCATCTTAGTTCATGCTGAGAAGTTCAAGCCACGTAAATGGGACATGACAATTGAGAAGACACCGCAACAGGGGGATGCGACTTTGGATTGTGGTGTCATCGTTTGTTATATCATGGAATGTTTGGCTACAGGAGTTGAAGTGCCAGAATGATTCACAAAAAAAGAACTTGTCGAGTGGAGCTTTTTTATGGTGCATTACTTCTTAAATTATCCTAAGAGGACAACAACGGATATCGATGCTGAGAGTCGGAAGTATTTGGTTGCAGTCAGAACCAATTATGATTGTTAATTGACCTTTCTAATGTAATAGAAATATGGTTGTCCAGTAACAAACATAAATACTGTGACTTTTTGTGATGGTGTTGGTGGGTGATTGGTGGGTGGAAATGGGTAATTTTTTTTTAGGATGAACAAACACTAGTTTTATGATAGGTTTTGTTATGTTCTTTGTCTTTTTAGTATGAATTGTTTTATTTGAATGATTAGGAAACTTATTCTGCATAGAATTTTTAACAAGGAATTCTCATTGGAACATTCCAATGGAAATTCCCACTGTAAACTGTGGATTGAAATTTTTCAGTTTGGTTTTCATCACTTTTTTGGGTGTCACATAGGGTGAAAATGGAGATTTTCTTATCTGGATAACAATTTTATTATATAGCTTATATTGATTTAATCTTTAACAATATGAAGGGTGTTAAATTGTTATTTCTGCTTGTAGTCTCTAGAGTCACATCTTTCAATGGAAACTGGTTGTGCATAGAAATTTCAACTGGAAATTGCCATTGCAATTTCGCACTATAAATTGTGGGACAGTTGGTTCAATGTAAACTGTCTGTGCATATACATTCCAACTTGGAATTGGCATTTGAAATTCCCAATGGAATTTCCCACTATAAAGTGTGGATCAATTATTTTAATGGAAACTGGTTGTGGATATAACTTCCAACTGAGAATTTCAAGTGGAACTCCCACCCCAAACTGTGTGGAAATTTTCAGTTTCATTTACATCATTTTATTAGGTGTTACAGTGTCATTTTTATTTGCACTCTCATTTTATTAGGCATACAAATTGCAGCTGGGAATTCAAATTGGAATTTTCCACTGGACTGTTTCATTGTAAAATGGGAGGGGACATTTCTGGTTTGATTGTGTACAAGATGCTTTTTACAATTTCCCTATCTACACCAACAAATTCAATTATAAAAACTGATTTTCAAAAGAAGTTGCATATTGGGATGACATCTGCAGTTGAAGTTGTGTATCAATTGAATTCTGAAATGCTTGCAATGAGTTCTCGGTCCTCATATTTATGTTGTCATTCCCATTTGCAGCCATTGCTGAATTTTTCATCTTCAATGGTGGAAAATTTATCCTTGTTGGCTCCTAATTGCATAAATAATTATATATTAACAACTAAAATGATAACTAACAAAAGTGTGGAATAAGATGTCAAATAGGACAACATATCAACTACTATGAACTGTTTTTAAATTTGTAGGTTTTGAAGATACGGAACAATATGAACTTACATTGAGATTTATGACACTATCATCATGGTTACCAGCATTCAACGGTTATGTTGCATTTCCCTACAACATTATTATAACATTATTTATGCATGTTAGCATTGAATGAAATAGTTCATTACCATAATAAAATAATAGCAGAACTACTGTATAAGGTTTTAAATATCACATTATTTGTAGTGCTATTATGTGGGTATCAATGTTACTCTCAATGGTGGTTTCATGGTTGGAACATGGTCCACTAGGCTGGTATTGTATAGAGTTTGGTTGGGTGAATAATTGGTGATATAAGAGTAAGAATATGCAGAAGCACCAGAGGCTGGCTAGGTGGATTCAGACTAAGGTTTGTATACAATAGTGGATCCAAGATAGGGGGTCCATGCATGTTTTACCCATGGAATGGTGGAAATTAAATTCTGATCTGGAGGTTCTAATTTTTCTACAAAAATGTTCTTATCCCGAGACTCTACAGTGTGGTCAGTAGGCTATGATGTGGAGGGACTGATTTTTCTAGTCGTTTCATAATTTACTATCAATATGTTATAGATCTATATGGAGTGTCCAACCATGAAACTACCACTGAGAGTTTCACATAACCATTTATATTGTATAAGGTTTTAAATATCACATTATATAAAGTGATATGATGTTGGTTTCAATATCAAATGTTTTGTAACCTACTGTACAATACTTACATTGACATATGTGATAGTTTTTCCCTTACAACCACTATTTTTCAGTTCTCTAGTTGTTCCCTGCAATAGCATTATAACAATACTTAGTCATGACAACATAAAATGTATTATTTCAATAACATAAGTAAATAATAACAATGCAGTACCAATTCTGCAATCTCTTGATTTCTGATTTTGCACTGGTTTTTGATGCGTTTTCCTGCCCGCTCAAGACAACTTTTCATCCTGTCACCGCCTTTCCTTTTATCTTTTTTCTTAAATGATGGTTTAGACTGTCGTCGACCTTGGTTGTTAGCTTCTTATTTACTGCATTTTGAGGGTACATTCTTTTTGGCGTCCTGCAATTCTCTGGCATAATTGTTCAAATTTGACATTCCAATTCTATATCCTTGTTCAAACTCACATGATTCTGTTACAAGCTTTATTTTCATTTGTGCTAACTGTTGGTAACATTTAGCTTTTCTTGCTACCATATCCTCTTCAACATGATTAACTATGATGTCTTCCAACCGGATGTCACGGGCATGACTTATCCATATCTTACAGATATACAACTTCAGCAAGGACTGCACGTCCAACCTTTCTAATATTTTCAAATCATGACAACACAAATAGCCATAACTTTCACATTTCAGACAAGTAAAACCAATTATGACAGGTGATTGTTGGTACACTTCTACTCTAAACTCATTTGATGAACCTTTCATTAACACAAGATACCATTTTGGGAAAACAATTTCATTACAAGACTTAAGGCAACAAGCACCACATAGTTCGTGTTCATGCTGAAAAAGATCAAATATTTTTTGAGTGTACAAGTGAATTGCTTGAACCATGATCGGATGATATGGAAAATGATTGCATGGAAGCTTTTCCCTTCCATCAAATTCAGCTTTCATTTCTTGATACCGATTCTTCTCCAACACATGCTCAAATTGTTGGAAGAATTCCAAGACACTGAGTTCACGATTCAAATAATCCTTTAATACACCATTGAAACTTTCACTTAACTATGTGCTTCGAATTCCTAATGTCAATGCAGTTTTCATAAAACAATGAGCCCATTTTTCTTTGACTTTGTAAATATCTTCTATCCATGTTGAATTTGTATCACTGCAATGTAGTCGTATTTATTTCCATATTGTTTCAAGCTTTGAAATCTCTACAACGCCGTACATGCATTTTTTCAATTTTTCCAACACTGTCTAGTCATATTTCATTACATGGGCCAAGTGTTTCATGCCATTTTGCATTAGGTGTCAGGTGCATAGGTCGTGTCTTGTTGTAGGTAGTGTCAAACCAATTGCTTTAGACATAGCTGCATCTTGATCTGTGAAAATTGTTTTGGATGTTTTCCTCCATGAAAATCAAAAAATCTATTAAACAGCCAACTAAATGAGTCTGCAGTCTCATCATATAACAATGTTGCACCAAAAATTACAATCTTCTTATGATGATTTATACCGACAAACACTCCCAAAGGCCTAGACTCCTTGTTTGTGTTGAAGGTAGTGTCAAACACGACAACGTCTCCAAAATGCTCATAATCAACCTTCATTCTCAGGTCAATCCAAAAAATGTTGCTCATTTGATCGCACTTTTCAAGTTGCACTGAGTATACGAATGACGTGTTATATCTTGATTGGTTCTCTATGTATTGTAACATACCATCAGCATCACATAGTTGCAACTCCCTTTGTCTTTTGGACTGTAGATAATTCAGTTGGTCCACTCGTGTATATCCAAGACTCGCAGGGCCACCTGCAATAACTGTTGCAAGTGAAAATGAATCACCGGGCTTCAGACCAGCTCAGTCATTAACATCCAACTAGGCACCTTGTGCATCACTAATGTGTCTTTGTGACCTCATGAAATGCATGGTCTCGAGAGCATGTAAGGGATGGTTATGCTCCTCAACAAATTGTGTGCACTCATATTCATTATTGGACATGTAGACAACTCTCATTCGTGTTGGACAATTAGTCCTTGTTTCGGCCTGAGGCTTTTTGACATTGACATCACGTTGTCTACTCTTCGACATCCTTCTTTGCTACATCTATACAATGTGGGTGTTACTAAACTTTTGGCCTTTTTATGTTTGTTAACATACTGTTTCCATACACTGAAACCCACAATGTCTCCATAAGCAACATAAAACGAATAATCATTTGAATCTGATTTAAAAGTCATCCCAATACTTGGTCTCCATGTACTGCTTTCTTTAGAAATGTTTTCACATGGGGTGCTTTCTTCCGAATTTGGGACTTCATCTCTGTTGATGCTCATTTCTACACTGCTCTTTGACTTTGTAATGTCCTCACTGTTATGCTCTGCGACATAGCAGTCAGACAAATTTTGAACAACATTTAAATCAAATGAATTTATGGCCTCTGCACCTTGCAGAGCATTCAGATTCAGGTCTCTTGCTGTCATTCTGTGATGTACAATTTTTATGTACAAAGTGTTAGATCACAGCTGTTTATAATTTGTTTAATGGTGTTTCCTTTGGATCTAGTGGAAATTCTCATTGGAAATTGGAGTTGCAAATTCAAACTACTATTTCCCACAGGAAATTCGCACTGCAAATTCGCACTGCCAATTAGCACTGCCAATTCGCACTGCAAATTCACACTGCAAATTCTCATTGGAAATTGCAGTTGCAAATTCACAGTAGTAACTCCCAGTTGATATTCGCATTGGGAATTCGCACAGGAAATTCGCACTGAAAAATTCCTAATGGAAATTCCCATCGGACATTCCCATTGGAAAATTCCCATTCAAAATCCCAGTTGTCTTCTTCGAATCTTTTGAAATTTCGAACTTGGAATTTCAATTGTCTATTCGTAGTGAAATTTTTTAGTAGATATGTCAACACATAATTTGAACTGTGATTTCATGATGTTCTTTATAACAGAGAAAGGGACTAGAAGATTCCTGAACCTTGATGGGAACGCCTTCTGCAAACTGCTATGCTCTTGGAAAGGGTTTCTGAAAATGCGTCATGCAACGGGTGTGTTAGAACACCTCCTGTGAAGGAACCTTCAAAAAGCCCCAAACGCGCACAGTTTATTGCCGCCCCCTGTGAACGAAAGCTGCAAAATGGTGCCTGCAAAGGCTTCCGTCCCCTAGAATCGTGAAGAACCGGCACGGGTATATAGCCGCCCCTGACAAATGGACCTGAGTCGTTGTAGGCGCGACCAGAAAATGATGAACCTGACCCTCAGAGGATCCTGAAGTTCGCCGCTCTAATGTAGCCACGGGGGTGGAAAGATTTCTGTCACCCTTGTTTAGGGGTGAATTAATTAACCCGCGGTGTTCTCTTTATTTTTTAGTATTTTAATGGTTGGGATGGACTCACATGAGGTGGGGGTAATCCAGCTGCCGCTCAGGTTGGAGACGATTTAAATCCCCCGACACACACACCCAAGTTTTAAGACATCTTTTTTTTTTTTTTAACTTCCTCGCCCAAAATTAAATTTAATGAACAGTGGATCACCAAGACCCGTGTGCAAAAGGTCAGGGGAAGCCTCCTCCCCTGCGTACAGCCCGTTGTACCAACGAAGCTTCCTCTCCTGACAGGGCTCCTCCCCCTCGCCGGACTCCTTCCCCGTATAAAAACGACTCCCACTCGACATATTATAATCACCAATAAGATATCCACCAACCGCAACGCCATGCGCTTCTTCTTCTTCTCCATCTTCTTCTTCTTCTTCTTCACCTTTACCAACGCCACACACGCTTTCTCCACCGATCTCGTCGACCCGACATGCAGAACTTGCTCCGCCGCGCCCACCTCCACCGACTTTCCTTTCTGTGTCGCGTCGCTCCGGGCAGTCCCCGTGAGCCGCGCCGCCAACCTCCCGGGGCTGGCCCTCGTCTCTATGGACATGACCCTCCACAACGCCACTGCCGCAATCCCAATAATTATCGCCCACCTCGCCGTCCCATCGCCCGACCCTCTAGCCGCGGCACCCCTCGAGGATTGCCTGGAGGTGTACGTACATGCGGTGGCGGCGCTTGGTAACGCCGTCGCCGCGTTCATGGGCGGGCGGTCCGGCGCGGCGGAAGCATGGGTAGGCTCGGTGGTGGAGGGCGCCGTGAGGTGCGAGGAGGGGTTTAAGCGGAAGGAAGGGGAGGCGTCGCCGCTGTCGAGGGAGAACTATGATCTACTTCAGCTCTCCGGCCTCGCCCTATGCATTCTTCAAATGATCACCGCCCCTGGAATGGCTGCCTAATCCCAGACTTCATTTAATATAAACAGTATATCAACTCCATTTGTTTATTTATACCATCCAAGGAATGAATATTTTGAGAATATACCATACTTTGATAGGGTGAAAATACAAAAAAAATGTATATAAGCATAGGTTATATAGGTGTTTTTTTTTAATTTAGGTTTTAGAATTTAGTTTTTTTTAAAAGGGTTTTATTTATTTATAGAAGACGCGTTAACGTTTTTTTAAATTTAGGTTTTAGAATTTAGGTTTTTTGAAAAATAAATTTGGGTTTTATTTATTTATAGAAGATGTATGAACTCCATTCACGCATCTTGCTTCCGTGAGGAAACGGTAACCCCATTCACGCTTTTTTTGTTCAATGCATGAAGCATGACCTTTTTGTGCTTTCCCCACACAGGTTTAAAATTTTACCTTTTATATTTTTGTTTTGTTATATATAAAACAATTAATTAATAATGTAATTAATTAAATTTGTTATTAATAATATAATAAGTAAAAAACATAATTAATTAAAGAATTACATAATAACTAACACATAATTAATTAAATAATTATATAAAACAAATACATTAATAGGTACTTTATATTTTTAAGATTTTTAATTATTATTAATAAAGTAATTATAACAATTAATTAATATTATATATTATTTAATACTTATTAATTATATCATGCAATATTAATTGTTTATTATTCATTATTAATAAAAAATATTGGTTATTTTTTTTATAATTATCAATATATAATTAATATATTAATAAATATATAACAAGATATATTAACATATTTAATTAATATATTATTAATAATTGTTAATGTAATCATTAGTAATATATTAATAGATAATATAATTATTAATTTAGAATTTAATTATTTATTATTTATTAATAAAATATAATTAATTAATACAAAATTTTATATAATGTATGATTTAATAATTATAAATATAACTGATAATAATATTTTAACAAATAATGTAAATATGAATTATTAACTATGCTATGAATTATTAATTCTATAATTACTACCATAATTAAAAATATACATTATTATATTAATAATTATTCATTGTATTGTTAATAAAATTAGCAATTTTTTTTGCTAATTATATATTTAATAATATAATTACTACTACATAAGTAATTAATTAATATATTTTATATAATTAGTGATTAATAATATAGTTAATATAAATTATAATTAGTGGTTTTTTAAATAACGCTCCAGTAAAAATTAATTACTTCTTAACAATAATAATACTGCCACAACTTATTAATTATGTTAAATGATTTTAATATACATACAACTAAGACATTAAAAACATCAATCTCAATTAAAAATTTATGAATGAGAAATTCATCACTTTGGTCTATGTCGTTGTCTCAGATACCCCTTTGTGATGGTGATGAAAAAAGATAGATAATGACCCCCCCGAGTCCCGCCTCTAGTAGACCCTGAGTTGGCAACTTGCACCAAAAGTGTACAAATCTCACAATATAGGAAGCATTACCCTTTATAATATAAATAGGATCGAGAGATAGAATGTATCATCCGCAAACAACTTCATGACATAATATAAAAGAGAAACCAGAACCATCCAACATGCATGTATAAATAAAATTCATACAAGAAAAGTCACCAAAATAAATACCCAAAAGTAAATCTAAAGCAGCGAGAAAGCAACTGTCAAGGATCTGAGTTAGTAAGGTCCAACACGGTTCGCAAAAATCCTCCTAAAAACTTGAAAACAGTTTATATACATACGGTAAGCATACAAGTATACTCAGTAGAAAACCAAAGTCTCTCGTACACATGTGAAAGAAGCATACTAATGCGCCTGTGAGAAAACAACAGTATCAAACCACACCTAAATAGGTATACTAACCATCCCCACCCCACCAAGGCACACTCACCAAAAAGCGCAAGCCAAGTAATATAATATAAGATAAAACACAACGATAATAGGGTACCATGAATTGCTTTCCCACTAATTAGTCGCTCTCACCCCAACGGTAGACGTCATGGTACTCTCACCTCTTTCGAACATACCACATCACAACTGACCCGCACACACTTGAGCCTCACAACACATCCCGCCCGTACACACCTGGGCCTCAAAACACATCATCTTCACACACACCTGGACCTCACAACACATCACATCTCATCTCGAAGACACCTGTGATACCGTATCACAACACATCCCAAAGACACCTGGGACATCACATCCCAGCTCATCCCAAAGACACATGGGACATCACATCACAACTCATCCTGAAAACATCTAGGATACCACATCTCATCATCTAATGCATTGACAGACTTTTGGCCATCAAAGCCTCACTACCAAAAATGCAGGCAAGGGAAGCGCTCGGGTTTTATCAGCGCTAATCAAAAAGCACTGATAAAAGGGGGACTTTTATCAGTGCTAGAAAAAAGCACCGATAAATTTATCCTTTATCAGCGCTCACAAAAAGCAATGATAAAGAATGTAACTTTATCAGTGATAATAATAGTACTGATAAGAGTTTTTAATAGAAAATATTATTAATTTATATAAAAATATTTTAATTATTTTCAAAAGTGATGTTTATATGTATATATTAAATAAAAACGCATGTTTATTATGTTTATGTTTTATTTATGTTCATTATGTCTATTAGTTTTAGTTATATCTTTATTATGTATTTATTATAATATATGTTTATAATATTATATATAAAAACTTTTTAATATATATATATATATATATACAAATACTTATTATATATATATATATATATATATATATATATATAAATTTATGTTTCCAAATGAATGTGTCAATTGATGCGTACGTTCTTCTTATGAATATATGTTTGTTTACCCTAATGTTGGCCATATATACTATAGTACTATATATACTTGGTGTATTCATTCATTTTCTATATATATGATGTTTTATCTTCTCATAAATAATTAAAATCACGATAAATATATTTAAATAAGCAATAAATTTATTTATTATATTTAAAAATATAAAATTTAGTTATATATAATTATTTAATTTTAAAATATATTATATATAATTATAATTATATATAACTAATTAAATATAAATATTTTTAAATAATTATAAAATTACCAAATATTTTTTAAATGATAAATATATATTTATGAATACCTTTTGAATATATTTATTTATAAATATATATCTTTAATGAATATTTACACAGACACAAATGTGTATATATATATATATGAAAATAAAAATAAAAATAAAATATCAATTTATATTTATATATATTTAATTATAATTTAAATTATAAAATTATATATATATATATATTAATTATAATTTATACACAAACACCATAAATATATATATACATATTTAATTATAATTTAAATTATTAAATTATAATAAATATATTAATTATACATAATTATAAAATTATAAATGTAATAAATATATTGGTTATAATTTTATAATTATGAATAAATGGTATGTTTTATCAGTGCTAATTAAAAAGCGCTGATAAAACATCCATTTATCAGCACTTTTTCAGTGCTGATAAAGATCGGCCTTTATCAACGCTAAAAAAGCGATGATAAAGACATGTTTTATTAGCGATTTCAATTTCAGCATTGATAAAATATACCTTCATCAGCGCTTTTTTAGTGCTGATAAAGATGAGCCTTTATCAGCAGTAAAAAATCCCTGATAAAGGCATTTTTTATCAACGCTTTCAAATTTAGCGCTGACAAAACATACTTTTATCAGTGCTTTTTTATTTAGCACTGATAAAAATGTCGTCGTGTTTTATAAATAAACCCTAATTTTCTCCTCCTTCCTCACACCCCTCAAGCTCTCGCGGAAAAGGATCCCTGCCGCCACCGCCACTACCTCTGCTTCCTCTCCTACCTCCGCTCCTTCACTCCTCCCCTCCCCCCTCCTCCCCTGCCTCCTCCTCCTCCTCAGTCACCGACTCCTCCACCACAGCGAACCAAGCTTCGCCACGTGGTTCTCCTCCACTGAGCCTCTCCTCCACCAGTAGCTCTCCTCCACCAGTAGCTCTCCTCTGCCGCGTCTCTCCTTCATCGTAGCTCTTCTCTGCCATTACCTCTCCTCTTGCCGCACCTCTCCTCCACCGCGTCTCTCCTACACCACGAACGCACCTCCGCCGCGTGCTTAACTACACCTCCGCGATTAGTTTTTTCATCTTTCTCAATGGGTTAACATATTACAGTATGATATTGATGGTGATTTGTGAATTGTACGAGCTAAATTCCCCGCTGAAAATTATGGTCATTTGTTGTCCTGTTTGCGCACTAATTATATTTGGTAAAATTCAATTTTCATATACCATATTTTGAATTGGTTGATTTAAAAATATTTAATGCAATGTGGATTTTCATCATGGTAGAATATAAATATTGTTATTGTTTGAAACTTATGTATTTAAGTGGGTGAAAATGAGTGAAAATAAAGGTTTTAAAGAGAATTTGGTTTTAAATTGGGGTATTAGCCTCAAAATGGTTTGAAAAGGGGTTCTATTTTGAATTTTAAATGGTGATTTGAAATGTGTGTGTGGTTTACAAATTATGAAATGATATGGTGTCTTTTCTTAAATACTTTAATGGAAATGGATGGGATTCTAGCATTGTTTTGGTTTTCAAAGAGGAATACCATTATTGAAGGGTGACTTTGAAGTATTTTTAATGAAATGGGTAGTTTCATTGAACCTATTAAAAAATTTTATGTGGGGATTTAGAAAAAGTGTGATGTAAATGAAGGACCTTGTCCATGTTTTAGATTTTCAAAGAAGAGATACCTTATGAAAGGGTGATTTTGAAATGTTTTAAATGCTTAGGTGTTTTCCATCATTATTTCAAAGGAAGTTTGGAAATGTGTTTTGGGAAAAGTGAAAGGGCTTGGAATCCTAAGCCACATTTTAGTGTCAAAGGATTGATTGGAATTTTGTTTTTTAAATGATGGATGTGGAAGTAACCCCTTGATTTCCCCTTGTTTGTTTATTCCTTGTGTGGGTTCTTGATCACTATGTGATGCTTGTTTTTACCCTTGTGTGGAAATGTTCTTATTATGCCTTGAGTGCATGTTGTCTGTATATGATGTTTTTCATCATTGGGTGTTAGTTGTAGGGTTAGTTATGGTTATGCCATGTGGGTAGACTTGGATCGTTAATTCTACACCTCACTTTCTTATTGGTCATGGGAGGCCGGGTACGAAGTGAAATATCTAGCTTGTTCCTCAATTTGGTTCACACATCACTAGTTTCAGATCATCCGGGCTAGACATAAGGTCTAGGTAGAGGCTTGTCATTATAGTGATTCTTGTGTGGGTTAGTGAGACGATAGTATGAACTTAGTGCATGCTAGTAGATAGTTTGAGTGGTTATACCCTTATATGGCTAGATTCTTGGCATATTATGATTTCTAGGGTAGATCCCATGACACATTCAATTGTATGGTTGGTTAGTGTTTGAGGGGAGTTTTATCTAGTGCTTGGTTATATCATTTCCCATGGTTTCATCATCAAGGAAATTTTCTTGTTTATTTTTCATTGTTATATGCTCATGATGTGTGGTTCCTACTTGTTGTGCTTGACCCTAGAGTGTTGGGTTATTTTCCTTTGAAAATGAGCTTTCAAATATGTGTGTGAAGAGGTATTTTGTATTTTAAAGTCTCATGAATGGGAGTTATTTAAAAAGTATTTCAAAATTGATTGTTTCTTAAACACTGTCTAAATAATACCAAGTTTTATTACTTTCCCAAATGTAGATGTCTAAATAAAACTTCATTATGATTTTTCACATGATTCAACCCATGAACTAAGTGAAAAACCATACTATCTCCCATCACCAAGTTCCCCTAACAACCCAAGCCTCGTTCTATAGGTTGACATCATTGATTCATTCTTGATCTCCTCTAATTGATACCCTTACATGAGTATCTATCATCTACCAGTGAAACTCAACCACTTTTGCACACACCCAAAACCAACCACCTATACCTATGGGTTAGGTTCACCTACACACCACTCCCAATGTGCACTAAGAAATTCCATCACTACCAAAATATAATCATGAACATATCTTATTGTTAGCAGAATACTAACACTATAAGGACCTGAACTTAAACAATACATAATATTGAATTAAATGAATAATTCACATTGAGGATATTTTCAGGTTTAGAGTTTTAGAGAATTATACCATAACTATTACATTTCAAAAAATTAAAAAGTAGACACTTCTACCTAGTATCCATTTTTTTTCATAAAATAAAAACTCTTGAAAAAAAGAGTCATGTCTGGTTCCATGTTTAAGACAGCATGAATTTTCATTGATCCCATCCTTGACCCTATTCCACATTATGTCCTGTGAAAAACATTTCAAAAACTTGGGATGAGCATAAAAAGCTCAGTAAGGGATACACAAATAAGTAAAACTGTTAGTTTTTCAAAACAAAAAGTAAACCATGAATAATTTAACATAAGTAATACTTTTCACCTTTATGAAGTAGTAAATACTCTTCACTGAATAAAAAAATCACTACTTACCCTTTTTTAACCAAAATATTACCATAAAACCCATATAAAGAACACATAACTTATAAAGGTAACTTGGGACATAAACATACATAAATGGAATAACCATACGGTCGACTTCCACACATATCACTAAATGGAATAGTCATACGGATGACTTCCATACCCAATGCATTGGAGGTTATAATGTAACCACCCTTCCTGGTATTCACGACACCACCCATCATTTGGTTTATCATGTAACCACCCATCAAATGTCCAAATACCATTATAAAATCATAAGACATAAAACAAATATAAAGGAAAGAAAACATTTCCACATTTCAATCACAATATATAACTTAAATATATTGACATAACAAATCCATTATAAAAACCATTTTCAATACCAAAATACATAAAAGAGTATATGGTATTTATTTTCTTTTAAAAACATTACGGCTTGTTGAGGAAGCCACAGATCAAATAATACTCACAGTGGCAGAAAAGGTCGTTGTCACCGCTTACGTGAAAAGAAACAATAATTTTTATCATTTAGTAAAATGCTTGGTAGATAAAGATTCCCTTTGAAAATTCAAGGGTGTTTATACAGTGTATAAAAGAAAGTCGTGTATTAAAACAAAATATGCCTCATTGAAAGGAGATTGAGACGAAGTCCCTTACCTCGTGTCCAACTTAACTCGATCATTCTTCAATCTCCTGAATAATAAAATAAAGTTAATTTATAATTGCTTAAGAACATTTTTCAAGTTTATTATTCCTTTTATATCACTTATTACCATGTTATAAACATTATGTAATCATTTAAGTTAATAACTTTCATTTTGTCGATATTTGGTACTTGAGTCAAAGATGAACACCTTATATTTACAAGTTGTTCACATGGTCAAGAGTTCATTATATACAGAATGATATTCATGATTTAGATATCATATATATCATATATATCCAGTATATACGTGTATTTATAATAGTACATAATATTTTGAGGTAATAAATGAAATGCACTGTTCATGGAGACGGTAATCAGTACGTACGCATGAACGCTACTTTCATTTCAATTTCTTATTTTAATGGAAATAAAACATAATGATACATAGGTATATTATAATTACAGTATAATATCATATATAATATCATCAACTCTATCCTTTATACATCCCACATAAGGTATTGACGAATCACATCACTTTGAGGGGGCGGTAGTCCGCACTTCCTCAAATGAGATTATCGTATTTAACCACTATGGAAACCATAAAGGCTTGATATAATTGTGAATTACAGAAGAATAAGGAAATCATAAACATAATATATATCATATATAAATATATTTCCATAATAATGGCTACCATGAGAGGCGGTATGATAAAATCGAACAATCATCGTTTCGTGAGGCGTTAGTTTGCCATCCACAGAAACATTATGTTCTTCATCCATTAGATGGAGGTGTGTGTAAGTGTAGTTAGAATAATTCTCATAAAAACATCCTAGTATATTGAGGATACTGGTGTTGTTACAAAATAAAAGAATAAAAAGAGTTTATGGGTTGGAGAAGTAAAATAAAAGAAAACAATTTAAGAGAAATCGTTACCTTTAATTTGGGTAACTTCCTTTGGTTTGAACCAAAAGGACTTCTTGAAGTGCCTTCTGCCTAGGGTAAGGCTTATAGGGGAAGGAGAGGGATGTAGGGAGATTAATTGGGAAGATGTTGGATGAGCCAAAAGTCTTTATAGGTGTGAGGAATAGGTTATAAGTGGTCTCTTTTTATAAGGGGGAGGATGAGCTCTTTTGGAAAGTGTGAAAATATTATTTTATTATAAACTTTTATTCGGTTTCAAAAGGTCCAAAAATTGTTAAGGATGAAGATAAGATGACTCATGGTTGAAATAAAATCATCCAATCAGAATTGGACATGTTTTGGATAATATTTTAATCATTATAATCTTATTTATTTAAATCATTTATTAATGAGGTAAATACTGCATCATTATTGTGTCATAAATAATTTAATTTATATGATGTCTAAAAATTAAAAAAAATACCATCATGTAGGAAATCCTTTTAGATTTCCAATGAGTATTTATAGTAAAAAATATGACTTATATAACACCATATAAAAATTTATTAATAATTTTGTTTGTTAATATCAATTTTGCCTTTACATTAAATTAATTAATCTAAATTGTCATTATCACTCCCAAGTGGCTCAAAGGGGTCCCAAAATCGACCCAAAGATGAACATGGTCGTAAATGACTCAACCAATAAGGTTTGGCAAGTGTTAAGGTAATTTTGAATTATTATAATATTCTTTTTACCTTGAATTACCTTATTTACCTTTAACCGCGGTAATTAAAAGTCAAAAGTTACTATTCACCAAAAATTATTTTCATCTTAATGAACCAAATTTTACTTCTTGATAACAACCATGTATGTCAGATTTTCTAAATTCAATTCACAGAAGCGGTAAAATTTCATTTAAATCAAAAAGTCAGTTTTTTAACTACTACTAAGTGGTTTCACTATTCATAAAAAATTTAAGTTTTTCAGAAACATACCAAAAATTCAGCCTAAGATTTATTTGATATTCCAAATTGAAAAATAATGTTTATTTTTTCAAATTAAAAATATAGAAGTGGCATTAATTAATTTTAAAATTAATTCCCGTTATCAAAACAAATAGCGTGTTTTTAAGAAACAATAACTATCAAAAGATTGATACTTATTTATGTCCAATTTCAAAGTGAAATTAATTCCAATGACCAAAATTGGATTAAATGGTAAAAATATATTTTAATTTCACTTTAAAACCAATTAAAAAGATAATCTAAACATATAAATAAATTATATTAAAAGGCACTTTTGAATTAAAATACAATATTTTTCACTATTCATAAAAAAATGAACTTTATCGGAAAAATTCTAAAAAATTACACAAAGTAAATTTTGATGTCCCCATTATAAGGAAGGATTTTATTTGGTCATATAGAATTTATTAAAGTGACCAAAACTATATTTAAAATGGGTTCTCCATTAAAAGGCGATAAATCGACCTTTTAATGTAAATTATGCTTAAAATTAGATTCATTCACATTTTAAGCCTCTAACTTTTTATTGGATAATGTAAATACATTTAAAAATCATGTATAATCATATTGTATTTAGTTTCATTCATTCCTGCCAATACAACGACTAGGAGTTAACTACCATTTAAAATAATAATATTATATTATTAGTGTGCAACATTAGATTCCAAAGAAACCCGTTGTTGTGTATCAGGTAAGCTATCGAACATAGCAACCCCTTTAATGTAAAATTAATATTTAATTAAAAAATATGTATAAATATGAAATATGTCTTATTCTTCATTTACCTGGGATGTTACAAACACTCACAATCATTGCCAAAAACTCCCATACATGCTCACATCACTGAACCCAATGAAATAACTCAAGGACCCATCCACTTACTTAGACATGACTCTTAAAATATGACTCTCCACATCCTCATATGGGTTTTTTAGTGACCAAAAAATTTATAGGATTTTCATGAACTACAACTAATCATTACTCAAATTACAAACTATCATGATGAGCTAACACCCACAACGAATTTTCAAACTTGGATTTCATCACCACACTACCCATCCCTTGATAGGTCATAGATCATTCCCCAAACAAACTGATTGTCTCGCACACCTACAACACCATGACTTAGGGGTCTTTTATTTACCACATTATAAAGGCCTTTCCCCATGAATACATTATGTATTTTTCAAGTTTTAATTATTAAGTATTCTATTAAAATTAAACATTTTTAATGTATTTTTAATTATAATTTTTAAAACCTTTGTGTCTATTTAATAAATTTTTATTAGGAACTATTTATAATAATGTTTTCAATAGTAATATATTTCCCTTAAAAAAAATTAAATATAATTTTCACTTCAATGTTTTAAAAAATTATTGTGAAAAGGTCTGTATTTTCACTTATATTTATTATCTTAGAATTGTTTTCCATGTAGTGATATTTTAGTCACAATTTATATGTTATTATGATATGATTTATTTTAGAAAATTATAATTATAATATTCTATGATTTCTTAAGTTCATGTTATGTGACTTTTTTTAAATATTTAAGAAAGAAAATCATTTTTCCATTTCAAGCATTATTACCACTCTTTATCCTTTATCTCCCACATGCCTATTCTCTTATATATTTCCCATAGGTTTCTCCTTCTCCTAGGAACTTAAATTCATTTTTCATGAGGATTTAGGGCTTTAGGTTTTTGAGTGTTTTCCATGTAAGGTGACATGTTGTGTATTGGTTCTCATTAAATTTAAAGTAGGTGTTTCTTTTCTCTTCCTTTATTTTATAATTCATGGAATTTTTATACTTTATAAATTTATTTTTAATTAAATTATAGTAATGTTTGGGTTCTTAGGCGAAATTATAAATTTATTTATTAAATTATAGGCTTTGCATAAGGGTTGTTTCATAAGAATTTCATGTATTATTTTTAAATTAGATTAATTCTCATGAAAAGAATATTTGAAAAGGTTCATAGGGTTATTTAAATGTTTTTATAATAAATTTAGGTCTTAGGCCTTTTTTGTTTTTTCAAAGTAATTTTTCATGTGCTTGGAGAATGTTTTGGAAAGAAAAAAGGATTTTTTTCAAGGGCTTCCAAAATCATTGAAATGATGAGACTTTAAAGAAGGGGAGTGAGACTCTAAATACTAAGTTGGTTTTCATGTGAAGAGCCATTTTTCACTTTAAAAAATAAATGGTTTATTTCTCATGTGACCCTAAATGATTTCCCCTATACTTGTTTCACTAGTTATGGGTTATTGATTATTTATATGATGGATGTATGATGTGAAAAGGGGATGTTATATGTGATGGTGTTGGAGGTGAGGTGTGAGACATATTTTTTGTTAATTATCTTGATTTATTTCTCACCTCCATGGTTGTTTGTTTATGGTAACTTGGGTGTCTAGGTGGGAGGTCTTAATTCATGATACCCTAGTTGGTATACACACTTCTATGGTACCCATAGTTGTGTTTAAGACAGGTTTAGTGGGAAGGTTCCATTATGCAGAGTTAAGTATGGTTTTATTGGGTGGATTGTGTTATTGTTGGAAGAAACATATATAAGATGTTGGTCTATGTAGTTATAGTTCCGTTTTGGATCATCACACACTAGTACCAAGGGTATATCCCATGACATTTTGTTCCTTGATCAGTGGTTCTATATAGAGGATTAAATTATTATATTGATTATGTTCCCCTTAAGCTTGTTTTATTAGTGTAACTATTAATATTGGTTTTATTTACTATTATATTTTTCCTTGATCATATGGTTCCCTTATTCATTGTGAATTTATTTTATCTAGTTGATATGAGTTCTTTATGAGATAATGAATGTTTGACTTTCAAGTGGAAAATAAATTTATGTATTATGAGATGGGTAGTACCTATATTTCCCACCAATGCATTGGGAAAAAGATTATATATCATAATATATAAATTTTATGTGAATAGATTAGTAAGTCTATAGGTTCAAAAAGGGTGAGTGTGATTGCGTTAAGATCTACTCATAATAATACATGTGAATAAGTTAAGAAGTTGCTATGTTCACGGGTGAGTGTGATGGTGTTAATCTCTAATCATAAATTTAAATGTGAATATGGTTTTGAGTAGCCAGTGGGGGGGGGGGGTCAGAACAGAAGAAAAGGAGTTCACCAACCAGTGATGGGTTGACCATTCTATAAGGTTTATGGGAGGAACACTAAAAACTAGTTATCAAAGCTAGATAGGGGGTGTCATGAGACATATAAGGCATACGTCCATCAATTATTTTTATTGGATAGACTGAGGGAAGTTACAATGACATTTAGTGATTTTTATGGGGTTAATTTAAAATGATTTAAGTGTTTTGAAATGTTTCTTAAAAAATTATATGTGTTCAACATACCCTTTTTTGGTTTTAAATTGCTTTAAAATGGTTTAAAAAAAGAATTGGGGGTTTTAGAAAGGACATTTGGAACTAATTGGTTTGTTTTAAAAAGGATTTGTTATTTTAAAGAGGAATTTGTGTAAATGGTTGGTTTTTTAATGGGATTTCAATAGTGATTTTACAAATAGTTTTCAAAGGAGATTTAAAGTCTATAAATTTTTTAGCCTTGGTTAATTTTTATATCAATGTTTTGTGTAATTATTTTGTTAAATATTAATATCACTGAATTAAATAGGATGGATATGAATAAATAATTGATGGGTGTCAATCGTATAACAAAAGAGTATGAAGATGGAGTGAAAGAGTTCATCAAGTTTGAAAAAGATCATGCATATGATCATTCTCAAATACTTTGTTCATGTTTACACTATTTTTATCCAAGACAAGTTAGTCTAGAGAATTTGGAATAATGCTTGATCTGTCATGGAATAGATCATAGTTATAAATTTTGGAATAAACATGGGGAAAATGAGAATGTAGCTTGTGACTGGGATAACAATGAGTTTTATGGATCATTTGATTTGATTAAAAGCATGGAAAATGAAGAAGACTATATCAAGGTTGTGATTATAGATGTGCATAATGATGAAGATCATATTAAGTAAATGACAAGGGTAATTGAAGATGAACTTTGTGATTGCCCAGATTTGTTTGAGTAGTTAAAGAGTTGTGAAAAGATGCCATTGTATGATGGTTTCACTAAATACACAACATTGTCAGCTTCACTGAAGCTATATAATTTGAAAGTAGGCAATATATGGAGTGATTCTAGTTTTATGGAATTACTTACTCTCTTGAATGGCATGCTCCCAAAAGATAATGAGCTCCCGGGCCGAACATACAACGCCAAACGAATGCTACGCTCGATGGGCATGATCTCTAAAAGAATACACGATTTTCCGAATGATTGTATACTATTTTGAAAGGACTACAAATCACTTAGATAATGCCCAAAGTGTGGTTCTTCTCAATACAAGAAAGATGAACCCGGTCCTGTGAAAGTTGCACGGTACTTTCCAATCATTCCAAGGTTTAGGTAGCTATATGGAAGTGAGGAGACTATAAAGCAATTAATGTGTCATGAAGACAAAATAAATAAATATGGAAAATTATGGAATCCAGAATACTCTCATCAATGGAAGAGAATTGATCATGAGTATCCTGACTTTGGAAATAAGCTGAGAAACCTTCATCTTGCATTACTTACAGATAGAGTGAATCCTTTTGGTTTTCAAAGCATCACTCACAATACATGGTCGGTTATGTTGGAAAATTATAACTTTACAATGTGTTTATGCATGAAATGAAAACACATCATGTTATATATGATTATATTAGGACAAAAACAATTGGGTAATGATATTGATGTTTATTTGGATCCATTGACCTAGGATTTGAAATCATTGTGGGATTCAGGTGTTATGATGTATGATGCTTAGAGAAATGAATATTTCATATTGAGAGCCATATTGTACGGGATGATAAATGACTTTCCTGCTTATGGAAATTTTTTAGGATATAGCATTAAAGGAAATCTTGGGTGTCCCATCTGTGAACAAGGTACACAATCAATTAGGTTGAAACATTCATCGGAAACTGTATTTCTAGGACATCACATATTTCTATCCTGAAAACATAAGTACCAATCTTGGATGACATCATATGATGGAAGTTCAGAAGAATGTACACCACCATCTCTACTAATAGGTGATCAAATATTTGATAAAGTTAAAGATGTTTACACTACTTTTGGTAAACCATTTTTGAAAAAACTTATGAAAACTGGTTGGAAAAAGAAATCAGTTTTTTTAATTACCATACTAGAATAGTCTATACGTTGAACATTTTCTTGGTGTTATACATGTTGAAAAAAATGTATGTGATAGTGTCATCGACACATTGCTAAATGAACCCAGTAAAACAAAGGATGAAATTAAGGCTAGGTTTGACATCGTTGACATGGGAATATGAGAAGAGTTGGCACCAATGAAGGGTGAAAAATGATCATTTCTTTCTCCTGTTGCTTACACTCTTTCCATAAAGGAGAGATATCAGTTTTTCAACTTCTTGAATGATGTAAAGGTTCCAGAGGGGTATTCATCAAATATCAAGAACATCATGTCAATGCACAATTTAAAGTTAAAAGTTCTGAAATAACATGACTACCATGTTTTGATGAAAGATCTAATTCCTATAGGTTTACGCTGCATTTTTTCCAAGAATGTCCATCATACATTAAAGAATCTCTATTTCTTCTTCAAATCTATATGTAGAAAAGTTATAGAACCAATGAAATCGATGACTATGGAAAGAGAAATTGTTTTCATATTATGCGAAATGGAAATGTTTTTCCCACCAACATTCTTTGATATGATGGTTCATTTGATGGATCACTTAGTGAGAGAGATTTAGATATGTGGTCCTATGCACTGTAGATGGATGTACCCCATTGAACAATATACTAATATTTTGAAAGGGTATATCAAAAATAGAATTCGTCCAGAGGGTTGTATTGAGGAATGATATATTGTTTAGGAAGCTGTTGAATTCTATACTGAATACCTATCTGGTGTGAAAAGAATTGGTCTAAAGAAATCTCATCACACTGGGCAACTTGCAGATGAAGGAATTTATGGAAAGGAGGTCATCACAATGAATATTATAGATCAGAATCAGGACTACCTTTACGTTTTGCATAACAGTTTGGACATTGAACCATATGTTGAAACCCATAAAGAAATCCTTAGGCATTTGAATCCATCAAGGGATAAAAAATGGATATAAAAAAAACATAATCAACAGTTTATAGGATGGTTTTAGGACCATATTTTTAAGGATTCAAATGAAAATCTAGACTCAATTTCAGAACGAATTTGATGGCTAGTTGGAGGACCAAGTGTGTATGTATTATCTTACAATGATTATTTAATTAATAGTTATACATTCTATACTAATGAACATGATAAAGATAGTTCTATACAGAATAATGGATTTACACTTGTGGTTGAAGTGATGCATGTTTCTGGTGCTAAGGACAGAAATCCAATTTATGCAAACATGTCATATTTTGGCATCATCAAAAAATTATGGGAGTTGGATTATACGAAATTCTGAGTGCTGATTTTTCAATGAAATTGGGTTGATAATAGAAGTGCTGTTAAAATAGATGAGTTGGGATTTGTGAAAGTTGATTTCAGTAAGGAAGGTTACAAAGATGAACCATTTATAATGGAATCACAGGCAGTACAAGTATTTTATGTTCCAGATCCTACAAACAAAAACTGGTTTATTGTTCTGTTATCGACCAAAACCACTGAAGAGTCAGATGAAAATTCAATGGAGGATAACCCTTTCATTGGGATGTCACAATCATTTCACAGTGGTCCTAGTGTAGATGGAATTTTGTTCGTCATAGTAGACTACAGTGAAGGGATTTGGATAGTCTATAGAGGGGTCAAATCCATTCAACCTTTAAAAAAAGAGAGTTCAATAATCAGGATATATATATTTTTTAATATACATCATGTTATTTTATGTTAATATCTATTCACTTTTTATTTTATGTTATATTAATTAAATGTTAAACCACTTTTCTAGATAATTAATTCTGCACGTGATGACGCTTCCAATCCCCAGGCACAATAGGTTTCTCAACCTGCTGCTGCTCGCAGTGCAAACAAACAACAAGTTTCTCAACCTGTTGCCTTATATTAATATCTGTTCTTTGCTACTTTTATGTTATCTAAATTAAATGTTAAACCACTTTTTCATATAATGAATTCTATACATGATGATGCTCCCAATACCCAAGCACAATAGGTTTCTCAACCAGTAGCTGCTCGCAGTGCAGATGAACAACAAGTTTCTCAACTTGTTGCTTTATGTTAATAATTGTTCATTGTTTCTTTTATGTTATCTAAATTATATGTTAAACAAATTTTTCAGATAATGAATTCTTCACGTGATGATGCTCCCAATACCTAGGCACAATAAGTTTCTCAACCTGATGCTGCTCGCGGTGCAGATGAACAACATGTTTCTCAACCTATTACCGCTCCCAGTGTAGAGGTACAACCACCATCTACACATGCCGATGCTAGCCCTCCTGATCCAGATGAACATATTGACGATGGTGGATTCGAGAAAATGAAAGGTGACAAAACAATGATGATGCAGAAAAAATAGGAGCACTGTAGTTTGACAGTATTAGCAAAAATCATTAAGGCTAAAGTGAAAGGCATCAAATTTGAGATTGGATGGAATAAATGGGGCCAACATGTTAACCCAACAAGGCCATGTTCAGTATTACATTGGAATCATCACTCAGCAATGCGTGATGATTGATGTAACTTCATGAAACCATGTTGTGGATGATATTAAGACATCGATGCGAGGAGATATTATGATAACATTATGATATCATTTTTTTTAATTTACTAAAAATTAAATAATGAAACATTGACTTACACTTCATCATTTCTTGCAGAGTGCATTTATAGTAGATGGATTGCACAAAGACTATGTCTTTAGGGTTTTTGGAAGGATTCACATGGGTTTTTTAACACTTTTAATGAAATATAATCTTAAAGATGCTGAAGAGAAAATAAAATGTAATGGCCCGGACATCTCCGGCCCATTCCTTTGTCAAAAAGAGGGTCATGGAGTGTTCTGGAGGGTAAAATAGACTTTTCCCACACTTTTCAGAATTTTGAAACTACACGCCGTGTAGTGTGAGTACACACCATGTACCCCCTCGCTGGGTATACCCCGTGTTGAAGGTCGTGTCCTTGCTGTGTGAAATAAATGGGTACATGCTGTGTACCCCATACTACACGCCGTGTAGTCCCTCCTCGCGTACGCGTTACCCTCAAACCGTGTATTGAACAGTCAACGGCCATGTGCCGTGTTGGAACCGTGTGAAATAAATGGGTACACATCGTGTACCCCATACTACACGCTGTTTAGTCCCTCCCCGCGTATGCGTTACCCTCAAACTATGTGTTGACTAGTCAATAGCCGTGTACCGCGTTGAAGGACGTGTTGGAAGCCACGTGGTGACCGTGTGAAATGACCGAGTATATGCCATGTACCATAAAGTACACGCCGTGTACTTTTGTTTTTCTCACCTATAAAAGGAGAGGTCCCCTCCTCCTTTTCAACTCACTCATCTCCTCCCCATTTCCTCGAGTAGAGCTCTCCCAAGAGACTCGAAGGCTCATTTCATCCATAACTTCTTCATCTGAGCTTTGATTTACGATCCGTCAGTGGCCACTGTATCATAACGATGAGGCAGAACTTCTGAGCTTGGATTTTTTGCTTTCCTTTTGTCCTTTCCTTCCCAGCTTCTACCCGAGGATGTTTTTCCGGGTTTTTCCAGAAGCGACGGACACCGACGGACGTCTTCTAATGTTGATCCGGGGGAGCGTTGTTTTCAGAACCTGTTGAGGTAGGGATCTTACCTTAATCTCTCTAATTTGTGCATCATGCGGGGTGGTTTTCCTCTTGTTTATGTGAAACACATTTGAACTGGTTTAATAAAGATAATAACTGGCTTACATAATGGGGATGGGAAGTCTGTGAATGCAGTTACATTATTTATATCTTGTGATGTTATGTTGTGAATTGAATGAGCTTCTGCCTACTGAAAATCATGGTTGTTGGGGGCCTTTGCTTACGCAATTAAATGTTGCCCTCTCCTTCTAGATTTTCTTATGGATGAAAATTTTATTGAATGTGGAAATTGGTTAATCACGTAAAGTTGGATTTATAAATATCTGGAACCCTTGTGTGATCACCCCGGTAGAAAAAAACTAAAATAATAAACATGTGGGTGTTGTTTGGGGTTAATTTATGTGAAGGGGGTGTTTTTGTGGGTTGTTGTGGATTGGGTGAGCAGTGGGGCTACGGTTGGCTTGGTTGTGGGTTGGTGTGAGTGCTATGTTAGTGATGGGAAATGGGGCTGTGATTAATGGTATCAAGGGGCGATGATGTACGGTGTGGTTTTGGTTATGGTGGTTAGAAGCGGGGCTGCAGGGTTGGGTTTGAATGTGAAAAAACTATGGGTTGTGGATAACAAATAAAATGTGGAAGAGTTAATGAATAGTGGGGCTTGGTAATGGAATAGAAATAATAATCAATGGTGTTGGTTGGTCAATAAGAAGGGACTTGTTTTGTTGTTTGTGTTTTCTTAACTTGATTTGTGGATGGAAAGGATATGTTTTACGAACGATTGATATGTTTGGTTGCGGTTGATTGCCCAGTAGTTAAGGAACTAATAAACTAATTTTGTTGAAACATGAAAACCTAAATGGGGTTGGGGTTGTTTATGGTATGCATGCTTCATAGTAGCAGTGTTGAGGCACGTACTCAGTTCTCTGTTTAGAAGCCATAGGTTGGGATGAGTGTTTGGTATATATATATATATATATCTGTATCTTTTTGTTTTGTCGCACCCCACCCATATTGAGTACTTAGTACCGAACACTCCCATTTCATGGGAGAGGGTGTTTTCCCATAGTTACTATCTCCTTCCTGCTCCTTCTTCCATAGGCTGTGATGGATTGAGGTGACCTTACACCCAAGACTCTTCAGGTAGGTTTCATTTGGGGTGGTTTTAGCCGAAGACTCTTCGGGCAGGTTTTACTGTTTTCCCAAGAATCTTTGGGATGAGGCCCAGGTGTGTTTGGGCGGGATACGTGGTTGTTAGGCCCAGGTGTGTGTGGGCGGGATACGTGGTTGTGAGGCCCAGGTGTGTCCAGGCGGGATACGTGGTTGTGAGGCCCAGGTGTGTGAGGGAGAGATACCTGGTTGTGAGGCCCAGGTGTGTGCGGGTGGGATACGTGGTTGTGAGGCCCAGGTGTGTGCGGGCGGTATTTGTGGTTGTGAGGCCTACGTGTGTGCGGGTGGGATCTGTGGTTCTTGAGGCCCAAGTGTGTGCGAGCGGGAAGAGTGTGGTAGCGTCAGGATGTTCGTTGTGAGGAAGAGCAGCTAACTAATGGAAAATGGTGTGGGGTACCCAATACTCTTGTTCTTATATACTACTACTACCTGTTGTTTTGTGTTTTGGTGAGCGTGGCTGGTGAGGTTGGGTGGATAGAATTCCTTGATAGGTTTTGGTTTCTTCTGTTGTTCTCACGGGACATTAGGATGTCTCCCCACTTTTGTAGGAGAGCTTTAGGTTTCCCTATTGAGTATACTTGTATGCTCACCCTACGTTTACTTTCAGGTTTCCAGGAGGACTACTAGGGCTGTGCGGGACCTTACTAGTCGGGACAGTTGGAGTTGTTGCAGTTTCTGTACTCTTGTTTCTTTTGGTATTGTACTTTTGAGCTTTCTTGTACTTGTACCTTATTTCATAACTATTTAAACATGCATGTGGGATTGGTTTGGGTTTATTTACTTGTATTTCCTTTCTTTTTCATTTGGTGGTTGACTCATCCTATTTCCTGATCTTAAATAGTAAAAACGGTAATGCCTCCCATATTTGTGAAAACTCATACCCTTGGTGCTAGTCGCCACTCCGGGGCCTACTGGAGGCGGGACTCGGGGGTCATTATCTCCCTTACACCATTGCCAGCTCAGGAGAGGCATCTTTGGTGGGAGGGGGTCGTGACAGAATGGTATTAGAGGTGATGGTTGAGAGATAGGATGGATTTTGGAGTTAGGCACAGTGAGGATTGCATGGGATGGTAGGGCAACAATGTTGGATGATCTTGGTGCGTGACATAGGACAGGGAAGACTGGATAGGACACGGTATTTTAGGGCCCCCCATGATCCGATGCAAGGACTTTGAGACTACCGAATGACCAAGTGAGACTACATTGATTGCAGGGTAGAGACCCTAGGGAAGGTACATGCATCATCAGGATTGTGTTTTACTTGATTTGGGTGTTCTGGGAAAGAAATTGAATAAAATGATAAAATGAAACCTTAAGAAATTCCTTGCTACTTGGGATTAGGTGATCCTTGTTTACCATACAGCTATGGCACCTGGACATCGTCCCCGGGTGACTCAAACAGCCGAGGCCCAACAAATTCAAGCGGTCGATCAGTTGAGGATTGACCGAGAAGAGGAAGATAGCCAGTGGCAGAAGACTCTCTGTTCTTTCCAGCGGCAAACCCTCAAGAAGTACGAGGGTAGTACTTCGGATATGGAGACAGAGGGGTGGCTTGAGGAGCTAGGGATCACTTTTACCTTGATCCGTGCTCCGAGAGAGTATAGGGTTCCCCTGGCAGTCAGTCAGCTGAGAGGTGCGGTGCGAAAGTGGTGGACGCTCTACCTCGAAGAGAGGATAGAGGCAGAGGTTCCATGGGCTAACTTTGAGAAGGAATTACGAGAAGAATTCCTTTCTTCCATGATCAAGGTGGAGAAGCGGCAGGAGTTACTCTCCCTCCAGCAGGGAAGTATTTCCGTACGAGAGTTGGGGATCAAGTTCAAAGATCTCCTACGCTTTGCTCCGGATTTCTTTCCGGATGAGGAGTCTCGGGCGAGACATTTGGAGGAGGCACTTCGTCCTTCACTCCAGTATACTGTCACCCCCTTCACCCTTCCAACGTACTTGGCAGTACAGAAGAAGGCAGAGGTTTTAGATAGGATGCACTCGCAGGGAGGTGCACCACATGAGGGGATCCAGCCAGGTTCGTCGAAGGGGAAGGCAGTCAGCAGCAGGTCTCCTATGACGGGACCTTCCAGGTTCAGGCCAGTAGGGAGTAGGCCCCAGTAGTTCCAGTTCAGATATTCAGGTCCTTGTCCCTTTTTCATGAGCCCAGGACTGAAGTGTTTTTCTTGTGGAGGTTTCGGGCACATTCAGAGTCGGTGCCCGACCCGAGCTCAGTACGGTGGAGGTGGGCAGGTTCAGCGCCCACCTCAGCATCACCAGTTGCCGGAGAGGCCCTTCTAGCAACAGTAGGACCATGCTCCTCCAAGGGCAGACTTTGCGGGAGGAGGCTGACCTCAGGGTTCTCCTCAGGGACCTCGACCGGGGCATGGTCGGGGAGGTGGATGACATCAGAGAGGCAGAGGAGCTGGGCGTGGACAGTTGCATGCAACAGAGTTGGCAGCTCTAGCAGGACCAGAGGTGGTGCGAGGTACGATTTGTTTGTTCAGCACTCTCGTTTCTGCCTTGTTTGATTCGGGAGCTTTTCACTCCTTTGTTGCACCTGGTCTAGCCCATGCTTTGGGACTAGAAGTAGAGAAACTTTCTGTACCACTGGTGCTGAGTACACCAGTTGGAGGCCAGACTAGTATATCTTGTGTTTTCTGGGGATGTGGGATGACGTTGGGACCGCATCGATCTAGAGGGGATCTTCTTTTGCTACAGATTCACCTTTACGATGGCATCCTAGGCATCGACTGGTTGTTTTATGTTAGTTCTGTTGTCGACTGCTTCCGAAGAAGAGTCGTGTTCTCCGATGTGGACGGGCAGCGTGTATCTTTTGTTGTAAAGAGGAGCTATCAAGTGGGAAGCCGGCATGTAAATCCTCTCCTTTCCTTATTAGGTGGGTTATCATTGGTTTCAGCTGATGCAGATATGATGGATGTCCTAGAGGTTGTTGGGGAATTCCTCGATGTTTTTCCTGAGGAGGTTGTGACTCTACCCCCCCCCCCCCCCCGACGTAATGTTGATTTCGGGATAGACTTACAGCCTGTTGCCCGTCCGATTTCGATGGACCCTGATTGGATGGCACCTTCGGAGTTTCGGGAGTTTCGGATTCAGATTAACGATCTGATGGAGAAGGGTTTTGTTCGACCCATCATGTCGCCATGGGGTGCTCCAGTTTTGTTCGTGAAGAAGGCAGATGGTGGTCTCAGGTTATGCATAGACTACCGAAGGTTGAATCATGTAACAGTCAAGAACTGTTACCCCCTTCCAAGGATAGATGATCTCTTCGACCAGCTGAGGGGAGCAGGTTGGTTTTCTAAGATTGATCTAAGATCTGGATATCATCAGCTGAGGGTGAAGGATAGTGACATCTTGAAGACAGCTTTCAAGTGCAGGTATGGGCACTTCAAGTTTGTAGTGATGCCGTTTGGAGTTACGAATGCACCAACTGTGTTCATGGGACTTATGAAATTTGTCTTACGAGAGTTTCTGGACCGGTTCATTGTTCTGTTTATCGATGGCATCCTAATCTACTCAAGATCAGAGGAGGAGCACATTGAGCATCGCAGGGCAGTCTTAGAAGTCCTTCGACACCACCAGCTTTACGGGAAATTTTCGAAGTGTAAGTTCTTGACACAATAAGTAAACTTCCTTGGGCACGTAGTGTCTCAACATGGAGTTTCAGTGGACCTGTAGAAGGTGGAGGCAGTTGTTTCTTGGGAAGCACCCAAGAGCGTGGCAGAAGTTCGTAGTTTCCTGGGGTTAGCAGGTTACTATCGGAGATTCGTTTCGGACTTCTCTCAAGTTTCTGCTCCATTGAAAACTTTGACTAGGAAGAACTAGGTCTTTCTATAGAGTGAGCAGTTTCAGAAAGCTTTCGACTACCTAAAGGAGAAGTTGGTCAGTGCTCCAGTACTCAGGTTTCCAGAGGAAGGGTTGTTGTATGAGGTGTTTTGTGATGCTTCTAGACTTGGTTTGGGGTGCGTACTGATGCAGAAGAAGGGTGTGATCAGTTATGGGTCTAGGAAGTTGCTCCCTCACGAGTGTAACTATGCCACCCATGACTTGGAGCTTACAGTATTAGTGTTCACACTGATGTTGTGGTGACATTACCTCTTTGGGGAGTGCTTTGTGGTCTTCTCAGATCACAAGAGCTTATATTATATCTTTTCCCAATGCAACCTGAACTTGCGGCAGCGGAGATGGGTCGAGTTTCTCCAAGACAATGACTTCGAGATCTCCTAAACTGAAGGTAAGGGAAGCATTGTGGCTGATTCCCTAAGCAGGAAGTCGCATAAGGAAGTGGTTCGGGAATCCACTGATGCTTGGAAAGCGATGGGAGATTTGGTCGCCTTGCACTTGGATGCAAGGGTAGAAGGTGTTAGAGGCTGTTTGTTTCAGATGATGGTGCAGTACTCCTTGTTGCAGCAGGTGAAAGAGTCTCAGTGGGGGGACTCTGAGGTGGAAGTAATGCGGGATCATGTCGATCAGGGAAATGATCTAGAAGGATGGTCATAGGATAGCCGGCATCAGATTATTTTCCATGGAAGGTTGCTTGTTTCGGAGGCGATGCATGAGGAAGTTCTCCTTGATTTCCATAGATCATCCCTGGTGGTACATCCGGGAGTTTCAAAAATATACCGAGGCCTGAGGGAATAGTTTTGGTGGCCCGGGGTGAAACGGGAAATGGCAGAGTTTGCGGCTAAGTGACTAGTGTGTCAGCAAGTAAAGTATGAACACCGTGTTCCCAATGGTTTGTTTCATCCATCAGATGTCCCTGAGTGGAAGTGGGATGACATATCGATGGACTTTATCAAATAACTACCTAGATCTCAGGGAGGTTATGATGTTATCTGGGTGGTGGTGGATCATCTGACGAAATCGGCTCACTTCTTAGAAGTTAAGGAGTCGGGCCCGGTGAGTACCTTAGCACAGAGGTACGTAGATGAGGTGGTGTGTTTTCATGGAGTTCTGAAGACTATAATCTCATACCGAGATACTTGGTTTACCTCACGAGTCTGGAGGGGGTTACAACATGATTTTGGAACCCAGTTACGCCTTAGCACTACTTTCCACCCCCAGACTGATGGGCAGATAGAGCGGACTATCTAGACGTTGGAGGACATGCTGCGAGCATGCGTTCTGGATTTCGGAGGGTCATGGGTACGACACTTGACTTTAGTAGAGTTTTCCTACAACAACAGCTTCCACTCTACTATTGTCATGGCACCGTTTGAGGCTTTGTATGAAAGACCATGTTGTTCACCCATTTGCTGGGCAGAGGTTGGTGAGACAAGTGCTCTTGGGCCAGAGGTAGTGCAGAGCACCACAGATAAAGTCCAGCTTGTACTTGAGAGGATGAAAGTGGCTCAGGACCGACATAAGACTTATACCGATCATCAGAGGAGGCCCTTGGAGTTCGAGGTGGGAGATCATGTGTTCTTGAAGGTTTCCCCTTGACGGGGGCAACAGAGGTTTGGGAAAGGGAGAAAGCTCTCACCTAGGTTCATTGGACCTTTTGAGGTGTTGAGGCGAGTCGGCGAGGTGGCATATCAGCTAGCCCTGCCACCTTAATTGGAGAAGGTTCATGAAGTCTTCCACATCTCCCAGCTATGTTGATACTTACACGAATACTCTCACGTTATCGACTAGGGAGAGTTAGATATGGGAGATGACGGGACCTTCGAGGAACGACCAGACAGAATCGAGGATCGTAAAGAGAAGGTGCTCCATGGGTGAACCATTCCCTTGGTTCGTGTGTTGTGGAGGCATGGCGGCCTCAAGGAGAGCACTTGGGAGCGAGAGGCTCAGATGCACGATCAGTACCCGGAGTTGTTTTGACTTGTGTTTACTTTGTTCTTCTAAGATTTGTTTTGATGTTATACTATGTACCTTTGATATATGGAATGCTTGGCTTGTCGGTTATGAGACCTTTTGTTTCCTTGTTCTCTAGAAGTGTGTTGCATGTCTGGATGTGTGGGAAAAAGAAAAAAACCTGATCCTTAATCGAGACGCATTAATGCGGATGCGATTAAACCTGTGCGGGCGAGTCAGTGCCGCCTAAAGCGGATAATATCTCGATATAGGATAAGGAATTTCCCCAAACCACATGTTCAGACAGTGTGTTGGTTGTGTGGTGTTGGGGGTAGTACAAGTTGAAAAAATCCTAATGTATGAAAGTGGGAAGACCCAATTCTTAATCGAGACGCATTAATGAGGATGCGATTAAACATGTGCAGGCGAGTCAGTGCTGCCTAAAATGGATAATATCTCGACATAGGAGAAGAAATTCCTAACACATATGATTAGGGTTGTTGGATGGGTTCCTATTATAATGAGGGCCCTAAGAGGTATCTTGTTGGGTTCCTCTGGGTTGGCTTTTGAATTCTCTAGGATGAGAATATTTTAAGAGGTATCTGATGTAATGGACCGGACCTCTCTGGCCCATTCCTTTGTCAAAAAGAGGGTCATGGAGTGTTCTGGAGGGTAAAACGGACTTTTCCCACACTTTTCAGAATTTTAAAACTACACGCCGTGTAGTGGGAGTACACGCCGCGTACCCCCTCACCGGGTATACCCCATGTTGAAGGCCATGTCTGTAATGTCCCGGACCCGGGTGCCATGCAACGGGTGCCCCAAGCCTAGTTCTCCACGTGACCTCAAGAGTATTTCCCCAAATTCCAGAGGCTGCCGACTAGCAGCAAGGCCCCAGGTCTGATAGTGGGGAAACTATGCCCTCATTTGTCAAAGTGTAACGCAGCGGAATTTAAATAAATCATACAACGACAGCGGAAGCAGTAAAACAACTGAAATAAACTACAGTAGTGGATATAACCAACAGTATATAAATAATGATGCTACATGTTTCAAGTTCTAAGAAAACATCCAGAACATGTTATACACCAATACAATACAACAAAATACAAAGTACATCAAAACAATCAAAACAGCTGGCAGCGGCATCGCGAGCCTAGGCTCGGTCCCATGCCCTCCTACTCCTCAGCAACAGTCAGGTACCTGTATAGGGACTCTTGCCCCTATCTACACCTGCAAAAACGTAATCTGTTTGGGCCGAAAAGCATGGCCCAAACAGGGTGTGAGAAATATATCTCAGTAGGCACCCACCAAAGGCCCGTGCTCAACTGTGTGTAAAACATGCAACAAGTGTGCAGTAGTAAAATGCAATAAACTAAGCAGTACTCAAAAGTAACTAACTTAACAGTTAAATTTCCATTTTATTATTCATTTAATTCCTTTATTTTAGTAAAATTTTTGTGCTAAACAGCACCAAGCCCTCAGACCAACCAGAAGCTTTCCCTCAGGATAAAATAGTAAACCACGCCCTCAGGCTTGCCCTCAGTCCATACAGAATCCAACCCGCAGGTGTTGCCCTTAGTTGTAATAGAAATTGCCCTCAGGCGTAGGAAGTGTCTCCCTCAGGCACAGAAGTCAAGCCCTCAGGCACGAAAGGTTGCCCTCAGGTGAAATATGACAGCCCTCGGGCTAAAACAGTCACGCCCTCAGGCCAATCACAACAACGCCCTCAGGCTAAATAGGTAACTGGGCCATTCCCAACATATCAAAATGCAATAAACAAGAAATTACTCTCAAGGAAATTCTACAGTTACTACATTTAAGGCATACCCTCGGGTATCCTGGCCAAACGGCTAAACAGTGAAACACACCCCTCGGGATGGTCCTGGATCCAAGTAACGATCCCAAACAACATTTTTACAACTTTAGTTAATTACCTATATAGTTATAGGTAGTTAAATTAGCCACGACCTCAGCCTCACGACACCCCAATATGGGTTCGTAGCTCAAAAATGCACAAAAAAGCATGACAGTTGGAAAAATAAACACAAAGACACCTACCTTATATGTTAACGAGCGTTATATCCGAACGCCGACTCCAGAAATGCCCAAGAACAACGTAGATATGACGAAGAAAAAAACCCATTCAAAAGTAAATAACTTACGCTAGGAGAAGAATTGGTACGAACGGTACCAGGAGAGGAGAGGGCTTACCCGTGCGGTTCCAACGGAATCGTCTGAAGACGAAAAGGATTCCAGACGAACGCCCGGTGGACCTTCAAAGATATGGCCTCATACTTTGGCTCCAAAACGGTTCAAGAGTCTCCTATGCCAAATAAGGAGGCTACTGCCTGTTTTAAGCCAAAAAAACAAAGTACACGGTGTGTACTTCTTTAATTTAACCGTTCATTTGGAGGCACTGCCACATTGTTCATCCGTCGACATGAGTACATGGCATGTACTCCCAAGTACATGGCATGTACTACCGCCTAGCTAGCGGCGACTCCACCGCCTTACTGTTTAAGCCTGCCGACTGAATACACGACATGTAAGGTACCACTACACGGCTTGTAGTCGGTTCCTACACCCCTCGTCGCCGACAAGGCTACACGCCCCATGTACTCATCCCAACATGGCTAAAATTACACGGCATGTGGACAAAGTACACGATGTGTAGTTTCGAAATTTAGCATTTTTTTCCATTTTCCGCATTTTCTCAAAAAAACTTAAGGAAAAGGAAAAAGAAGAAGCCTGTACCTCAAAAAATAAGAACCAGGTTCTTACAAACTTCCCCCTTATAGAAATTAGTCCCCGAATTGCCCTTCCAAGGGTGGCGAAGATAAAGATCAGAATAGCTCTGGCCACTGAGCACGTACGTCGGCCTCCCACTCCCAGGTCTCGTCCTGCACTCGGCCATGCTGCCATAACACCCGTACAAGAGGAACTGATCGGCCTCAGAGAACCTTCGTTCTTCTGTCAACGATACGGATCAGATGCTCCTCAAAGGACACATCCTGCTGAAGCTCAACCTCCTCTGGCTGAAAGGTGTGAGACGGGTCTGAATGGTAGCGATGCAACTAAGACACGTGGAAGACGTCGTGCATGGCTCGGTACCGCTGTGGTAACTGCAACCGATAGGCAACCATCCCGACTCTCTCCCGAATCTCGAATGGCCCCACATACCTCGGTAAAAGTTTACCCTATCTCCTGATCCACTTGTGTCCCAGCCTTGGCAAAACACGTAGAAAAACCTGATCCCCGACCACGAACTCCAAAGGTCGTCTGCGACGATCAGCATAAGACTTCTGACGAGACTGCGCGGTAGCCATCCGCTTTCGAATCAACTGGACCTGCTCAGATGTCTCCTGCACGAGCTGTGGCCCCAGTAAAGCTGCCTCACCTGCCTCTAACCAGCACAAAGGTGATCGGCATGGCCTACCATATAAATCCTCGTATGGTGCCATCTCAATAGTCGCCTGGAAACTATTATTATAGGCAAACTCGACTAAGGGTATATGCTTCTCCCACGATCCCCCAAAGTCTAGGACGCATGCGCACAGCATGTCCTCTAGCTCCTGTATCATCCGCTCTGACTGGCCATCTGTCTGAGGGTGGTATGTTGTGCTCAGAAGCACCTGTGTACCCAGCGCCCTCTGAAAACTCTACCAGAAACGAGACGTAAAGTGGGCGTCCCTATCTGAAATGATAGAACGAGGGACCCCATGAAGATGTATGATCTCTCGGATACACATCCTTCTGAGCTCGTCCACACTGAAGGTCTCCTTGATCGGCAAGAAGTGAGCTACCTTCGTGAGTCTGTCCATGACAACCCACATGGCATCATTGCCTCAAGGTGACCTCGGCAAACCCGTCATGAAATCCATCGCGACATCATCCCATTTCCACTCTGGAATGGGCAACTGCTGTAATAGCCTAGCTGGCCTCTGGTGCTCTGCCTTCACCTGTTGACAGGTGGAAAACCTCGTAACAAAACCAACTATCTCTCTCTTCATACCTGGCCATCAGTACTGACGCCTCAAGTCACAGTACATCTTGGTAACCCCGGGATGAACTTCCCAAGCTGAAGCATGAAACTCCCACCTCATCTCCTCGCGTATATCCCCTGGAACCCATACTCATCCATGGAAACACAAAACATCATCATCGCTTATCGTCCAACCGGGAGGAGGGTCCCCACTTGCCACCGACTCCCGTAGAACTAGGCCTTCTGAAACCGATAGCTGCCTCATCCTCACTCTGTCCAGGAGGGTAGAAGTCACAGCTAACGAGGGAAGATAAGTCTGCCCCTGACCGTCATGCACCTCCAGATGCATCTCAGAGAACAAAGCTATGAGCTCCCACTCACCACTGGCCTCTTGCACTGCCTGTATCTGAGTCTTCCTGCTCAGTGCATCAGCTACTGCATTACCTTTACTAGGTGTATAGGCAAGCTCAAAATCGAAGGTCTGTAGGTACTCAACCCACCTTCTCTGCCTCAGATTCAGGTCACGCTGAGTAAAGATATACTTGAGGCTTTTGTGGTCGGTGAAAACCAAAAAATGTTCTCCCAACAGATAGTGTCTCCAACAGCGCAACACATTCACAACTACAACCAACTCGAGATCATGCGTCGGGTAATTCCTCTCATGTGGCCTCAACTGCCGAGACCTGTATGCAACAAATTGATCTCCCTGCATCAAAACAGCTCCCGACACAATCCCTGATGCATCACAGTAAACTGTATAGCTCTTCCACTACTCTGGGAGTATCAGGATCAGTGCTGATGTCAACCTTCCCTTCAGGTCCTGAAAAGCTGTCTCGCAAGCTTCTGACCAAACGAACTTTACACCCTTCTTAGTCAGACCTGTCAACGGTGTTGCTAAGCGGGAGAATTCCTGTATGAAGTGTCTGTAGTAACCAGCCAGCCATAAGAAACTCCGTATCTCAAACACGTTCTTGGGCCGCTCCCAGGAAACTACTGCTCTTACCTTCTCTGGGTCTACTGCAACTCCTGCCTCTGAGATGATATGACCTAGGAAGTGAATCTGGTCCATCCAAAAGTGGAACTTCAAGAGCTTAGCATATAGTCGATGCTCTCTCAGTGTACTCAATACGATCTCAATATGGATGACATGGTCGTGTCGAGTGTGAGAGTACACCAAGATATCGTCCATGAATACTACCACAAAATAATCAAGGTACGGATGGAACCCACGATTCATCAGAGCCATGAAAACTGCTGGCGTGTTCGTGAGTCTAAACAGCATAACCGTATACTCATATAGACTATAACTACTCCTGAAAGCTGTGAGAGGTATATCAGATGGTCTAACCCGCAGCTGATGATATCCGGATCTCAATTCAATCTTCTAGAACACTCGTGCTCCACGAAGCTGATCAAACAGATCAACTATCCTTGGCAAAGGATATCGGTTCTTAACCATCAACTAGTTCAGCTTCTGATAATCCACGCAAAGTCTGAGGGTACCATCCTTCTTCTTCGCAAAAAGGACCGGAGAACCCCAAGGAGGAGTACTGGGTTGGATAAAACCCTTCTCCTGCAGCTCCTCTAACTGCCTCTTGAGCTCCGGCAACTCAGGCGTGGCCATCCTATAAGAAGGAATGGACACCGGTGTTGCTCCTGGCACAAGCTCGATAGAAAAATCCACCTCACGCACCGGAGGTAGACCTGGAAATTCATCCAGGAAAACATCCCTGAAACGATCAACAACTGGAGGGAAATCCGTCTGACAAGTCCCCTGATCATCCAGATATAAGATCGCAATCTGGGCTATGACTCCACCTCGCCCATGATGCTCTGGTCTAGCTCGACTCGCCTGAACATCCCATTTACCCTTATATAGAATCTCTCCGCCCTCCGGTGACATGAAACGCACCCTGCGATGATAGAAGTCTATAAAGGCTCGAAAAGGAACCAACCAGTCCATCCCGAGAATGACGTCATTGATCGTCATCTCTAAGACATAGAGGTCCCAAAGAAAGTGACACCCTCCAACCTCAAGGGGGCACTCCTTACACTGATGCACACTAGCCATCCTAGTCCCCAACGGAGTGTCTAGAATTATGATATCAGAAGAAGAAGAAACATTGAGCCCAAGGCTCTCCACAACGGGTACAGATATGAAACTATGCATAGCACCCATATCAAAAAGTACTGAAGACAAGACAAAAGCTACTAGAATAGTACCTCTGACTATAGAAGGTCCAGGATCCTGCTCCTGCTGGGTCTGTTGCACTACATATGCCTGCCCAGTGCCACAGCCCTGCAACACAGCCTGGATACCCTGAACTGTCCCACCCTACTGCCTCTGCGATCCTGGTGTCTGGCTACCATGGCCACGACCACCATCTCTGCCTGCACGCCCTGACGTATTCCAGTTCCCTGACTGGTAAGAAGCCACTGGTCCTACTCCCGCACGTGGAGTCTGCACATAACCCCTCTCACTAGACACTAGTAGAAACGCCCTACAAAAGCGCTGCAGATGACCCATCTTGCCGCAAGCTCGACACTCCAATGGGTCTCGTGGACACTGCAACCTCTTGTGCCCCTCTCTACCACACTGGTAGCACCTGATCGGGCCACCTGAAGCAGCTTCCTGGCTGGTACTGCCACCCTGAGAGAAGTCCATCTGTCTCTTCCTCTTGACAGTATAAATAGTACCAGTAACTGGTGCTGAACCGCCCTGAACCACACCACTCGATTCCCGCAGGTTCCTCTTTGTAATCAGCACCTGGTTCACAATCGCGTGTACAGTAGGCATCCTGAAAACATTCACCAGCGCTCAGATTTTATACCGAAGACCATCCTCAAAACGTCTGGCTCTCAATGTCTCATCACCCACCAGCACAGGTGCAAAATGATGAAGCTCTGTAAAACGAGCTGAATAGTCCATCACCGACATAGCGCCCTGCTACAGATTCATGAACTCTCGAGATCTATCTGCCCTCAGCGTCTTGGGAAAGGAGAATTCATAGAAGACTTCCTGAAAATCTTCCCATGCCATGTCCCTGTGATGCTCTGACTGGGTGGTAACATCCCACCACCTCCTGGCAGAATCACGCAACATGTAAGTCACGAGCTTGACCCTCCGCCCTGGAGGCGTCTCAAGATGCTTGAAAATAGTCAGCATCGATCCTAGCCAAGACTCTGCAGCCTGTGGTCCGCCATCCCCTGAAAACATAGGTGGATGCTGCTGCTGAAAGATATGCGTCAGCTCGGCCATAGATGTGGCAGCCTGCGGTGCTCCCTGAAAGGTCTGCATGAACCGCAATAAGCCTTCACGGAACTGCACCTCCACGCCTGTGTCCAGTATAACAGTTGGTGCCTCATCTGGCTCTTTTGGAGGATCAACTTGTATCCCATGTCCCACCATCTCCATAGTATAATCGTCGCCGCTCTCCTGGCGAACAACTCGCAGTCGTCTAGGCGGCATGACACTACAAGGTCAAAAGCACGCCTCAGGTTCAAGATTATTAAGACTGAAAGTGAAGGAACCACAAAGGAATAAGAGGAAGAAATCATGTCAAAATTTTCAAAACAAGACTACACGGTGTGTACTTGTCTTTCCTTCCCCTGCCCGGGTCCTTCTACATGGCTAAGCCACACGGCTTCTGTCGAACTAAACTACACGGCATGTACGGTGTTATTTTCCAACTGCCCGTGTCGTCTGTGACACGGCTGACTACTCGGCTTGACACAACACGACGTGTTACACCTGCACATGGCGTGTACACCACCCTGTTTCCCAGCCACACGGCTAACTCCACACGGTCTGTCCTCAGACAAGACTACACGGCGTGTCCCACAGGTGCACGGCGTGTTCAGGGAAAGGCGACACCGACCCGTGTTGTTAGTTACACGGCCAAGTCCCCAGGTCACACTACACGGCGTGTCTATAATTGACACGACGTGTTCTGTCAAGGAGTTCACCAACCCGTGTTGTTAGTTACACGGCCGGACTCCGGGTCACACTACACGGCGTGTCCAAAAACTACACGACATGTTTTACCCAAGCCTTTCCCTACCCCGTGTCGCCACCCACACGATTTGTGACACAGGATTAGACTACACGACGTGTACTCAGGGTACACGACGTGTACTCAAAAAGTTCATTTTTCTTCCCGAACAGAAGAGCATACATGGCGTGTATAAAAATACTACATGGCGTGTATACTGGGTTTCCGGATAGTATGCCTCAAAAACTTCTCCGGAACCCAGAAAATACTAAAAACCAACACTTAAGTGTCAAATTCCAATCCGTGAGGGGCCATACTCCCCAAAAATCAAATTTTGACATCTTATGTGTGTTATAACCAATAAACAGTCAATGATCCACCAAATTCTAGTCAATGGGGGCCCATACTCCCCAAAAACCAAAGTTTGGCATCTATTCTGTAAACAAGCTCAAACAAACATACCATATCACAAGGTAGGTATCTATCAATCACCTATCATAACAACATGATTTATTAGCACATCAACTATCACAACAACATGCAAATTCTAATGCACCTACATGGCATGGAACTATGCATGGAATGTGATTTCTAGCATGTGCCTATATGATGCATGAGATGACATACCCTCATCTCATCAGGTTGCAACTAAATAGAACCCACAGATAAAATATAAACAACACAATCCAAGTGTGTCACCCAACGGTGAAAACATATCAACCGTAAAATTGCAAAATCAAAAGAATGAAAAATATGAGGTAGACTAGCTTTTCCCTGTACACAGGTTAGATACACCCGGGCACAACTTATTACCAACTACCATTCCATCCTATCCCTGACTACGGTTCCAAATAGTAAGTCAAAGAAAATAAACACCCTCTGATACCACTTTGTAACGTCCCGGACCCGGGTGCCACGCAAGGGGTGACCTGAGCCCGGTTCGCCACGTGACCACAAGCGCATTTCCAAAAATGCCAGAGGCTGCTGACTAGAAGCGAGGGCCCAAGTATGATCGTGGGGAAACTATGCCCTCATTTGTCAAAGTGTAACATAGAGGAATTTAAATAAATCATACAACGATAGCGAAAGCAGTAACACAACTGAAATAAACTACAGTAGTGGATATAAACAATAGTATATAAATGATGATGCTACATGTTTCAAGTTCTAAGAAAACATCCAGAACAATTTATACACCAATATAGTACAACAAAATACAGAGTATAACAAAACAATCAAAACAGCTGGCAGCAGCATCGCGAGCCAAGGCTCGGTCCCATGCCCTCCTACTCCTCAGCAACAGTCAGGTACCTGTATAGGGACTCTTGCCCCTATCTACACCTGTAGAAACGTAATCTGTTTGGGCCAAAAAGAATGGCCCAAACAGGGTGTGAGAAATATATCTCAGTAGGCACCCACCAAAGGCTCGTGCTCAACTATGTGTAAAACATGCAACAAGTGTGCAGTAGTAAAATGCAATAAACTAAGTAGTACTCAAAAGTAACTAAATTAACAGTTAAATTTCCATTTTATTATTCATTTAATTCCTTTATTTTAGTAACATTTTTGTGCTCAACAGCACCAAGCCCTCAGGCCAACCAGAAGCTTTCCCTCAGGCTAAAATAGTAAACCACGGCCTCAGGCTTGCCCTCAGGCCATACAGAATCCAACCTGCAGGTGTTGCCCTCAGGCATAACAGAAATTTACCTCAGGCGTAGGAAGTGTCGCCCTCAGGCATAGAAGTGAAGCCCTCAGGCATGAAAGGTTTCCCTCAGGCAAAATACGACAGCCCTCGGGCTAAAACAGTCATGCCCCCAGGCCAATCACAACAACGCCCTCAGGCTAAATAGGTAACCGGGCCATGCCCAACATATCAAAATGCAGTAAACAAGCAATTCCTCTCAAGGCAATTCTATAGTTATTACATTTAAGGCATACCCTCAGGTATCCTGGACAAATGACTAAAAAGTGAAACACACCCCTCGGGATGGTCCTGGATCCAAGTAACAATCCCAAACAACATTTTTACAACTTTAGTTAATTACCTATACAGTTCTAGGTAGTTAAATTAGCCACGACCTTAGCCTCACAACACCCCAATATGGGTTCTTAGCTCAAAAAACGCACAAAAACTCACGACAGTTGGAAAAATAAACACAAAGACACCTACCTTATACGTTAACGAGTGTTATATCCGAACGCCGACTCCAGAAACGCCCAAGAACAACATAGATCTGACGAAGAAAAAAACCCATTCAAATGTAAATAACTTACGCTAGGAGAAGAATTGGTATGAACGGTACCAGGAGAGGAGAGGGCTTACCCGTGTGGTTCCAACGGAATCGTCCGAAGCCAAAACGGATTCCAGACGAATGTCCGATGGACCTTCAAAGATCCGACCTCCTCCTTTGGCTCCAAAACGGTTCAAGAGTCTCCTCTACCAAATGAGGAGGCTAATGCCTGTTTTAAGCCGAAAAAACAGAGTACACAGTGTGTACTTCTTTCATTTAACTGTTTATTTGGCGGCACCACCACATTGTTCATCCATCGACATGAGTACACGACATGTACTCCCGAGTACACAGCGTGTACTGCCGGCCAGCTGGCGGAGACTCCACTGCCTTACTGTTTAAGCCTGCCAACTGACTACACGGCGTGTAAGGTACCACTACACGATGTTTAGTCAGTTCCTACACCCCTCGTCACTGACAAGTCTACATGCCCCGTGTACTCATCCCAACACGGCCAAAAGTACACGATGTGTGGACAAAGTACACGGCGTGTAGTTTCGAAATTTAGCATTTTTTTCCATCTTCCACATTTTCTCAAAAACACTTAAGGAAAAGGAAAAAGAAGAAGACCGTACCTCAAAAAATAAGAACCGGGTTCTTACAGTTTCCTTACCGTGTGAAATAAATGGGTACACACCATGTACCCCATACTACATGCCGTGTAGTCCCTCCCTGCATACACGTTACCCTCAAACCGTATGTTGACCATTCAACGTCCGTGTGCCATGTTGGAGCCGTGTTCTTGCCATGTGAAATAAATGGGTACACGCCGTGTACCCCATACTACACGCCGTGTAGTCCCTCCCCGCGTATGTGTTACCCTCAAACCGTGTGTTGACCGGTCAATAGCTGCGTTCCGCATTGAAGGCCGTGTTGGAAGCCGCGTGGTGACCGTGTGAAATGGCCGAGTACACTCTGTGTACCATAAAGTAAACACCACGTACTTTTGTTTTTCTTGCCTATAAAAGGAGGGGTCCCCTCCTCATTTTCAACTCACTCCTCTCCTCCCCATTCCCTCGAGCAGAGCTCTCCCAAGAGACTTGAAGGCTCCTTTCCTCCATAACTTCTTCGTCTGAGCTCCGATTTACGATCTGTCAGTGGCCACGAGATCCTAACGATGAGGTGGAAATTATGAGCATGGATTTGTTACTTTAATTTCGGCCTTTCCTTCCTGGCTTCCACCCAAGGAGGTTTTTCCAGGTTTTTCTAGAAGCGACGGACGCCGACGGACGTCTTTTAAAGTTGATCCAGGGGAGTGTTGTTATCAGAACCTGTTGAGGTAGGGATCTTACCTTCGTCTCTCTAATTTGTGCATCATGCGGGGTGGGTTTACTCTTGTTTACATGAAACACATTTGAACCGGTTTAATAAAGATAATAACTGGCTTACATAATGGGGATGAGAAGTTTGTAAATGTAGTTACATTATTTATATCTTGTAATGTTATGTTGTGAATTGAATGAGCTTCTACCTACTGAAAATCATGGTCATTGGGGGCCTTTTCTTACACAATTAAATGTTTCCCTCTCCTTCTGGATTTTCTTATGGATGAAAATTTTATTAAATGTGGAAATTGGTTAATCACGTAAAGTTGGCTATATAAATATCTAAAACCCTTGTGTGATCACCCCGGTTGAAAAAAACTGAAATAATAAACATGTGGGTGTTGTTTGGGGTTAATTTATGTGAAGGGGGTGTTTTGTGGGTTGTTGTGGATCGGGTGAGCAGCGGGGCTGCGGTTGGGTTGGTTGTGGGTTGGTTTGAATGCTATGTTAGTGATGGGCAGTGGGGCTGTGATAAATGGTATCAAGGGGTGATGATGTATGGTGTGGTTGTGGTTATGGTGGTTGGCAGCGGGGCTGCAGGGTTGGGTTTGAATGTGAACGAACTATGGGTTGTGGATAATAAATAAAATGTGGCAGAGTTAATGAATGGCGGGGCTTGGTAATGGAACAAAAATAATAATCAATGGGGTTGGTTGGTCAATAATAAGGGACTTGTTGTGTTTCTTGTGTTTTCCTAACTTGATTTGTGGATGGAAGGGATATGTTTTACGAATGATTGATATGGTTGGTTGCGGTTGATTGCCTAGTAGTTAAGGAACTAATAAACTGATTCTGTTGAAACATGAAAACCTAAATGAGGTTGGGGTTGTTTGTGGTATGCATTCTTCGTAGTAGCAGTGCCGAGGCACATGCTCAGTTCTCTGTTTAGAAGCCATAGGTTGGGATGAGTGTTTGGTATATATATATATATATCTATATCTTTTTGTTTTGTCGCACCCCACCCATGTTGAGTACTTAGTACCGAACACTCCCATTTCATGGAAGAGGGTGTTTTCCCATAGTTACTAGCTCTTTCCTGCTCCTTCTTCCATAAGCTGTGATGGCATGAGGCGACCTTACACCCAAGACTCTTTGAGTAGGTTTTGATTGGGGTGGTTTTAGCCCAAGACTCTTCAGGCAGGTTTTACTATTTTCCCAAGAATCTTCGGGATGAGGCCCATGTGTGTTTGGGTGGGATACGTGGTTGTGAGGCCCAGGTGTGTGCGGGCTGGATATGTGGTTGTGAGGCCCAGGTGTGTGCGGGCGGGATACCTGGTTGTGAGGCCCAGGTGTGTGCGGGCGGGATACATGGTTGTGAGGCCCAGGTGTGTGCGGGCAGGATACATGGTTGTGAGGCCCAGGTGTGTGTGGGCGGGATACGTGGTTGTGAGGCCCAGGTGTGTGTGGGCGGGATGTGTGGTTGTGAGGCCCAGTTGTGTGCGGGTGGGATATGTGGTTCTTGAGGCCCAAGTGTGTGCGAGCGGGAAGAGTGTGGTAGCGTCAGGAAGTTCGCCGTGAGGAAGAGAAGCTAACTAATGGGAAATGGTGTGGGGGTACCCAATACTCTTGTTCTTATATACTACTACTACATGTTGTTTTGTGTTTTGGTGAGTGTGGCTGGTGAGGTTGGGTGGATAGAATTCCTTGATAGGTTTTGGTTTCTTCTGTTGTTCTCACGGGACATTAGGATGTCTCCCCACTTGTGCACGAGAGATTTAGGTTTTCCTACTGAGTATACTTGTATGCTCACCCTATGTTTACTTTCAGGTTTCCAGGAGGACTACCAGGGCTGTGCGGGACCCTACTAGTTGGGACAATTGGAGTTGTTGCAGTTGTTGTACTCTTGTTTCTTTTGGTATTGTACTTTTGAGCTTTCTTGTACTTATACCTTATTTCAGAACTATTTATACATGCATGTGGGATTGGTTTGAGTTTATTTACTTGTCTTTCCTTTATTTTGCTTTTGGTGTTTGACTCATCCTATTTCCCGATCTTAAATAATAAAAATGGTAATGCCTCCCATATTTGTGAAAACTCATACCCTTGGTGCTAGTCGCCACTCTGGGGCCTACTGGAGGTGGGACTTGGGGGTCATTATCTCCCTTCCACCATTTCTAGCTCAGGAGGGGCATCTTTGGTGGGAGGGGGTTGTGACATAAAACCACAGCCACCTCTTATTTATGCACACTTGATAACCCAAGGATCATGGGATGCATTTACTGGTTGTCGTGTGAAGCAGTCTTCTCAAGTATATTGTGTATGGTAATATGTTGTCTGATGGTATGTGTATTTATCACTTTGATTGAAAATGTTTTATTTATGAAACATCAACTGAGTGCTGAAAATAAAAAATGAGCATTAAAACCAGTGTACCCCTACCATAAAGCAAGAATGGGGTACACATCACTTGAAAAAATTTTGGTACATATTTTAAATCTACCATAATACTTTTACGTGACATAAAAAAACAAAATAAATTTGTTATTTTATTTATATACAACTTGAAGAGTCCAAATCCACATCCACTTCCATCCCACACTATGTACTATGGAAGAAGGTGTGTGTAACTAAAGATGGAAAACTAATAGATGAAAACACACAAAAAGTGTGGGAAACATGTGTAAGTATGACATTATAAATTTTTTTTCCTTTAAATATCTATTACATAACAATGATTACCTATTTTCTTATATTTTATATCTGATATAGTCACAAGAATCAATAACACCCACAATGAATGAATACATAAATTTAGTGTCCTTGAAGTAGCTAGAAAAGTATGGCCGCATTAGAGGTGTGGGTTTTGGGGTGAAACCCCGAACATATTTTGAGAAAAAAACTAGTGGATGATCAAAACGAGGAAATGAAAAAGATGAGAGAAACATTATCTATGTTTCAAGAATAATTACAATACTAGAGATATAGCTGATATAAAATTTGATGGGGGGAGGCCAAGAGAAGAAACAACTCAAGAAAAACCTATGCGTGAAGATCCCGCCCCACCCCCACCAGATTTGAGGTGATCCATTCCCCTAAAAAGCAATTCTTAACTAAGGTAGTAAATTTTCTAATAATTGTTTCTGTGAAATGTGAATTAGATAGACACTAGACACTGATACCTTTCCTATATTGATATTCTATAGGGTGAAAATGATTGTGATTTATATCTATCAACACCCATCCATCTCTTTTTAGTGAGGGCTGCAGTGTTCAATATCCAGAACGACATGCTACACAATAAACCACTTTCAACATATCATGTCACAGTTTTAATTACTATATACCTAGAGTTGATCACTGAGATACCTGTTCCAATTGATGATAGAGATATTCATACAGTCGAAAAAGCTCTAGGAACATTCATCGCATGGACATCACATCTTGTAAAAAAACAAATTGATAATGAGTTATTCATTTCTAATTTAATTTTCAAGATAAACCTTAAACATTTAATGAAAAAAGTTCTAAATTGATGCATGTTATTACAGATGGAAAAAGATAAGGGAGTGAAATGAAAGATCAATTCAAAAGTATCTCAAGGATAAACCAACCGATCAAAACAATCTAACCAAAGCAACTTAACCCCTCCCATTATATATCCACATTTATTATCATTGAAGGCTCATGTGGATATTAAGTTGAATGATAGTGGTAATAACACAATTTATTTTGAAGAAAATATATACGAAGGGAAAGATCCAGATGTCATGGGTGTTGAGAGTGGAACTGAAATCCTCGATTATGATTGGTTAGGCGGATCATTTGTAAATGTTTTCATGAGGTATGATTTCATGATTTTATTTTTCAAAAGATGATATACTATGATAATTATAACTAAATACATTTCATATTTTCCGTAGGCATATATATAAAAAACAATTGAAGGGATTTCCCCATGAACAAAAAATTGGACTCGTTAGTCCTCATGTCACCTCTATAGAATAAGAAGACATAACTTCCAAGAAACATGGTGAAATAGTGGTAGGACTGCTCAAATAATTTTATAGAAAAATTATGGATGACATAATTTTCTTAATACCAATGACGCAAGGGTAAAACTATACAATTTAATTATATAAAATTTATTTTAATTTCTTTCATTACTTATTATTTTTTGTGTTTTTAGGTAGCATTGAATGCTCATTGCAGTCAATTTGGATATCCAAAGATTTATTTTCTTGATTCAATGAATGAATATCCAACAAATCGACCAAAAATAATGGCATTTTCCAATTTTTAATATGCTACATCCAACATTTTAGAACTAAAAATACAGTTATATAATTTATATTATCTTTTAATGAGGATTCTATTATGATAGGGTGGTACAAGAATATCGTCTACATCATGGAATGAGGCCAAGGGAAAAGGAAAAGAAACCTGACAAGTACTAAGATTGGATAATTATCAGGGTATATATAATAATATTTCACTATCCAAATACATATAAAAAAATTACTTATTTTTCTCAATGTTTCTACGGTTCCTAAAACAAACAAAAAGTAAAGAATTTGGTTATTATGTTTGTAAATTTATGAAAGATATCATATTACAGTAACAAACTAACATCCCTAAAGAGGTATTTTCGAAGATAATTTCTATTTCATTTAAAATACTTATTAATCCTTTGTGTATTTATATTTCTTCAGTACTACCATGATTTTTAAAAATAGTCATATTCAAAAGACGATATAGATATGCTTAGAAATGAATGGGCAACATACCTGATGGAAGAATGTATAAATATACAATAAATATAGTAAACTTGTCAAATAATTTTGACTTTAATAATCTTGTATTCCTTATTTTTCTCTTTGTTTGATGGTAATGTTGTGATTTTTATGGGCTAAAAGCCCCAATGAAAATCATGGCCATTGGTTGTCCTTATTTGTGCACTAAATGAATTGCATGTTGACATGGTTTTTTAAAAGAAATTGGTGGTCCTCATTTATAGGGTACATCTGTTGTTGATATAACACAAAAGATAACAAGTATCCATAAGGGTTTTCCCCATACCTTGAGTTTGTTGCGACATCTTGAGACATATTGGGCATAGGAGCTTACTCCACTCTTTAGTCAACCCAGTGAAGAACCAACTATCATATATTCATTCATAAGTTCTGAATATATGACAGTTGGTTCTTCACTGGGCCGACTAAATCTATGCTGGAGAAAGAGGATGTTATTCTGTGTCAACCGTACATGGATCAAATATGTCATAACAAACTCAAGGGATGGGGAACCCCTTCTGGATGTTTTTTATATTTTGCGGTCTATCAATAACACACATACCCTATAAATGAGGACCACCAATTTCTTTTAAAAACCAATCAATATGAAATTCATTTAGTGAAAAAACTAACATACTGAAAAAAGAGGAAATTCCTTTCAATTGTTTTGATACTTTAGGAAAATGATCTATCAGTCATTTGTGACATGTATAAATCAACCACACCTTAATATGATGCACAATGTCACTAATATGACTCCAAATTTGTCTTGTTATTTAAAACTGGCATTAATTCAAGTAAAAAAACACAATTGACATACTAAAAACTAAGAAAATGCATTCATATTATTTTTATACTTTAGGACAATGACCCATGAGTCAGTTGTGACATATAGGAATCAACCCCACCTCAATCCAATGAACGGTGTGACCAATATGACTAAAAGTGTCCGCTATCAGTTTGAAAATGACATTTTAACTCAAAACTTGTCACTCACTAAAAACCAAGAAAACATTCTCTGATTGGATTCCAAATTAAGGACAGTGATTCGTAAGTCCTTCGTTACATGTATGAAGTAGTCTTATGCCAAAACCAACGCACGATGCGACTGGTATGACTCAAATTTCATTTTTTCGATTTGAAATAATATTTTAGTAAAAAAACACTACTAAAATTCTAAAAACCAATAAAACTCATTAGGATTGTTTTGATACTTTAGGAAAACAATCCATGAGTCAGTTTTGATGTATAGAAATCAACCCCACCTCAATCCAATGAACGGTGTGATCGGTATGACTAAAAGTGTCCATTATCAGTTTAAAATTGAAATTTTAACTCAAAATGTGTCACTCACTAAAAACCAAGTAAACAAGCTCCTATTGTCTTCCAAATTAAATAGAATGATTCTTAAGTACTTTGTGATGTGTATAAAGTAGTCTCACATCAAACCGACACACAATGCGACTGGTATGACTCAAATTGCATGTTTTCAGTTTGAAATGACATTTTAGTAAAAAAACACAACTGACATACTGAAAACCAAGGAAATTCATTTTTATTGTTTTGATAATTTAGGAAAATGATCTATCATTCATTTTTGAAATGTAAGAATCAACCCCACCTTAATCCTATGCATGGTGTCACCGATATGACTCCAAATGTGTCTTATTATTTAAAATTGACATTAATTCAAGTAAAAAAACACAACTGACATACTAAAAAACAAGAAAATGTTTTCAGATATTTTTGATACTTAATGAAAACAATCCTAGAGTTAGTTATGACATGTAATAATCAACCCCACCTCAATACGATGAATGGTGTGACTGGTATGACTAAAAGTGTCCGCTATCAGTTTAAAATTGACATTTTAACTCAAAACATTTCACTCATTGAAAACCAAGAACACGTGCTCTGATTGTCTTCCAAATAATGTACAATGATTCGTAAATCTTTTTTAACATGTATGAAGTAGTCTCATGTCGAACCGATGCACGATGTGACCGATATGACTCAAATTTCATGTTTTCAATTTGAAATGACATTTTAGTAAAAAAACACAACTAACATACTGAAAAGGGAGGAAATTTCTTCCAATTGTTTCGATACATTAGGAAAATGATCTATTAGTCATTTTTATCATATATAAATCAACCACACCTCAATATGATGCACAGTGTCACCAGTATAACTCCAAATGTGTCCTTTTATTTAAAATTGACATTAATTCAAGTAAAAAAACACAATTTACATACTGAAAACTGAGAAAATGCATTCATATTGTTTTAATACTTTTGGAAAACAATCCACGAGTCAGTTGTGATGTGTAGTAACCAACCCCACCTCAATCTGATGAAAGGTATGACCAGTGTGACTAAAATTGTCCACTATCAGTTTAAAATTGAAAATTTAGTTCAAAATGTGTCACTCACTAGAAATAAATCCAACACACTCTAATTTTCTTCCAAATTAAGGAAAAAGATTCATAAGTCATTTAGACATGTATGAAGTAGTATCATGTCAAACTGATGAACGATGCGACCGATATGACTCAAATTTCATGTTTTTGGTTTGAAATGACATTTTAGAAAAAGAACACAACCAACATACTAAAAACTAAGAAAAAACAATTTTATTGTTTTTATACTTTAGTAAAAATATCCATGTGTCATTTGTGATGTGTAGAAATCAACCCTATCTTAATCCGACGAATAGTGTGACTGGTATGACTAAAAGTGTCCACTATCAGTTTAAAATTGACATTTTAACTCAAAAAGTGCCACTCACTGAAAACTAATAAAAAACACTCTCATTGTCTTTAAAATTAAGGAAAAAAATTTGTAAGTCCTTTGTGATGTGTATGAAGCAGTCTCATGTCAAACCAACACATTATGCGACCGGTATGACTCAAATTGCATGTTTTCAGTTTGAAATGACATTTTAGTAAAAAAACATAATTGACATACTAAAAACTGAAGAAATGCATTCCGATTGTTTTGATACTTTATGAAAAAGATTTATATGTCATTTATGACATGTAGGAATCAACCCCACCTCAATAAGATCCACAGTGTCACTGGTATGACTCAAAATGTGTCATTTTTATTAAAAACTGACATTTTTAATGTATTCTTCATATTAATGTTTAATTTATTTATTTATAGTATTACTAATGTAATATTTATTTTCTTATATAGGTGGAAACTTTTTCTTGAGTTGGGATGTTTTGTTCGGAAACTATTACCACTCATTAGAGGAAATTTTTTAGAGGGAACCATAGATGTTAAAAGATAAAACATTAATGTTTTTAACTATTTGTTGGATATTTGTAAATGTAATTTTATAAAAAATTGTTCAAAATGTATATAGAAGTGTTTCCTTGGTATATACCATGAGTGAATATTTTGGTATTCATGATGTCAATTAAATTTATATAGCATTGTTTTCTAAACTTTTGTGTGCGTTTCTTGTTTTTTCATAATTTTCATCGTGTATGTGGTTCTTTTGTATATATATACCATGAGTGGTTATTTTTGAGTAGGTTTTTCCTAGTTTCTGTAGGTTATTTTTACTGGTTTGATTATTTTGGTCAGCTATTTATTCTTTTACAGGTTGTTGGGTGTGCTGTTATATAAACAACATGCCTGGAAAAGGAATCCTTTATCAGTGCTAGTTGAAGAGCTGATAAATTGGGACTTTATTAGCGCTTTGAATAGAGTTGATAAAGGGGGAAATTTATTTGCACTTTTATGAGTGCTGATAATGGGGGTCCTTTAATAGTGTCTCAATTAACATCACTTTTTTAGTGCTAATGAAGCCCATTTTTAGCACTGATAAAATCCTCTTTTTTGGTAGTGCTTATGCAATACCTACCTCACCTAGAAGAGGGAGTAGGGAAGAGTGGGTGGCCAACCATCTATCCCCCCACTGTGATTTTTGGGAAAGAAACCCCTCACGTGATGACACAGATGTTTGAAACATAATGCTCAACATGGGTCAGGTGCATATAGAAATCACAAGAATTTATAATGTATACATATATATGGGGGAAATCACACAAGCCCAACCTATGGGTTTACAAACAAATCACTAACCAACCCAAAACTTACCCACTTTATAGCTACCTCTAAATGCATATATTAGTAGCTGAAATAGTCATTACAGAAGGTGAAGTGCCCTAATAATATAATATGTCTTCACATTTCCTCTACATTTAACACCCATCCATTTTATTATTTATCATCAACCACCTTTAATATAACATCCTGACCCAGCTTACCCTCAAACCGGTAGCTGAACCGATCACCACATGACCTCAAGCGTGTCTCCCCATACGCCAGAGGCTTCCAACTAGAAGCAATGGTCTAATGATAGTCAGTGGGGAGAATATACCCTCATATTTGGAGTGGACATTAGTAACAAATAGTAAACTCAGATAATAGTGGAAACAGATGTAAGAAATAATCAACTGAACAATGAAAAATGGTCAATACTAATTCATACAATGCATGCATGTCATGGTGATACATATATGAAATTAGTAAACAAAACAACATGTTATCCATATCATAACAAAAAATAAAGAAAAGAATCAAAGCTCTAAGGGGGATCTCCATGATCATCCTGAGATCTCACTTGGTTCTTTGCTCCTAACTCCCAAGTATAAGCAAACAACAAAGTCAAGTCCACTTTCCTGCAAACAAGAAGGTATATTCGGGTACCCTAGTGCAATGGCGGCCTGAGTAGGGTGTGATATATACATCTTAGTAGGTTAAGACCACCAGTTATCTAGCTCAATCTAGATAAAGCAATATAAAAAAATAGTGTGAAAATATAACAACACAACAATAGAATTGAATACAAAACCAAAAACCTGGCCAGGTTCCAAAGGGACACCTGACAGTGATACCTGCTTCAGCCCGTATCTGGAATAAGATTATACAGAAGAATCATACAAGCATATTTATCTAGCATAAATACCTTTCAAAACTATAACAATTATTCTCCATTTAATCATTCATTTTATACCAATAAACCATTCATTCAGAATTTTTAGTCAAACTTATTGACAACAGTAATTAAACAACTACTATGTTTTATTAGTTATGAAAATTCAAGAACCCTACATCAAGGAATTGGCTGAGCCAATTCTTTCTAACTCAAAATAAAAACTGCTCATGCACATGCACCTCTACAAAAGCATGCACACACTAAAAATTGGTCACATAACCTTAGAAATGATAACGGACACCCACGATTAGTGTGGTACAAACCAATGCACCTCTAATTAATTAACCGCAACCCAAAATATACCATAAGCATCTAATTAAAGGGGTGAATAACCAAATAATGGGTATAAACCGTTACTTGAATATGATGGTCATGAACCCAATCGATCCAAACTGATATGAATTCAACGACGGTTGTCAAAATACAAACCAACGAGTCCTGAGACATCATCTTCACCACCTAGAATCAGAAGAAATGAAGAAACCAAATCAATCCCAAACCTTAGGGTTTCAGACTAATGGAGCTCAGGTGAAGGAGAGATGAGATGGCCAATGCGAATAATGAAACACATGGATAAGGAATAATCTTAATGATATAGAAAACTTCCATGAAGGAACCACCGTGATCTGGTGCACGGAGAGGGAGCTGAGAGGAGTGGGTGGTGCACCACCCATGGGAGGAGACGGGGGGGAGGGGGGCGCCTCGCCTGCTGTGCGCCTCTCTATATATTTCTCTTCTCTCAATTAATTAATACTCTAAATTAAAATAAGGGTTAATATAATAATAATAATAATAATAATAATAATAATAATAATAATAATAATCCCCATTATATTATTATTATTATAAATTAATTTACACACCTCTTAAAAAAACACCAAACTCCCTATTTAACACATCATTTAATAAAATTTATTACAACCGAATTTAATTAAATAAATTCTCCAACTCATCTCCATTTAATTAAATTCTCCTCAACCAAATTTAATTAAATAAAAACCCCATTTTACATAAATTAATTAAATTCCTATTTGCCTTGAATTTAATTATATAAAACCCCCCATTTAATAGATTTTAATTAAACCTCTCTCTACCTAGAATTTAATTAAATAAAATAACATGTAACCCAAAATTGGGTAAGCCGCATGGTTTGGCACTCCCAGTCATGATAACCATGTGCCAACCATGTAGAACATTCTGTCTAAGGAACCCACCTTGCACGGTCTGTCACACACAGTTTTCGTAATCGTGCACAGACCATGTGAGCATCTCTGTTTAAGACACTCACCTCACACGGTTTTTTCCGCACAGTTTTCCTAAGCATGTGTAGACCGTGTGAGTGCCTATACCTCCCAGAATTAAGTTCCATGGTTTCCTATACCAGGTCACATGGTTTAATAGGTCTTGCACCAATCATGCGCTCTCTGCAGTTCCCTAAAATCCTGATTTTTCCTGACCCGACGCTCCCGTATTCCAATTAGCCATCCGAGAATCTCCTCGAGCCTTTACCCAAGCCTGATATAAACAAGTTTCAATGACCCCAACTCGCAAAACTTCATCCCAAGGCTTGGTTTTAATACTAACATGTCCAACAAATGAAAAATTTCAAAAACAGTCATATTTTAACTCGGTTAAAAAACAAAGGACTTTACAATCTACCCACCTTAAAAACTTCTCATCCCTGAGAATCCATCGGGAACTAATACAACATTAACCAACCCACCAAGTTCAAGAAGTCACATTTGATTGATAGTTTTATGTTCTCAAACACCAAATGCACCTTTAACCAAAACACAATCCCAATGGTTTAAACCTTTAAAAACACGAGCCAACACTCATAATTAAACCTAAAAAATCGAAACGACACATGATTGAGCTCACACAACTAGAGATATGATTCCATAATCATCTCCTCAACCACCAACTCATTGATGATTTCCACCAATGGTCTTAGAATTTAATGGTCAAACTCACAAACCATGGCTCTTTACTTTAAAGATATCACCAACCCAAAAACCCACACTCTCTCTTAAACCAGCGATATTACCTTAAAATTATTCCATCACCAACCACATGTACAACGAAGTCCTACTAGAATTATGATGATCTTCACAAGTCAAGACTTCACAATGATACTTTAAAACTATTGTTCCCCAGCATGAACAAAGGCTTGTCCAAAAGAACCACCCATCCCACATACAACCCAAATAACAACCACTTATCAAGTACAAAAACTTTTAAAACTTTAGCACGACATATGACCGACGCTATCTTAGTGCCTCTAGGATGAGGTCAAGATAGGGGACATGATCATCTAAATCAGAAGAGCACACTAAGAGTAAACCCAGGCCACCAAAAGTTTAGTCAAACAATCATCAGTTAACTCTTTAAAAAAGGGCTCGACTCCTCCTGTCGTTGCATTATCAACCAAACCTCGATGCCTGTATCACCCAAGGAATCCTTTTTCCTTCAAAATTTCCCACTAAAAAAATTTCAAACACCTACTGGTGCGACACAAACCACCTTAGGATTTTCCGTGTCATCGAAGAAAAGACCAGTCGCTCTCTAGTGCACTCATTCAGAAACACCTTAAACGCACGTGTGACGTTACATGAACCTTGATAACCACATCAACATCTCACATGAAAGACAAAAATTAAACCTACCAGCATCTCAAAACACCCATGTCCCAAAAATTCCTCATGAGCAGTGGGATGAACTTACCTTATCACCCTAAACACACTACTCTTGAGTTACCCAAGGATGTCTTTAATGACTAACCATGCCCGAGGCTTTTCCGATATACTAATCCAAGCATTCCCCAATGATTATTACCATGTCAAGAGTCAAGATACAATGAATAGCCCAAAAAACATGGGTGCCATTCTTTAAAACCCAAAAAGTTTTATTAGGGTCAATGACACTCAAACAATACCACGTCAAAAGGATCACAATGGAAATATGGAATCTCAAGTTCTAAGGGTTCTACCTACCACAGGATAGTCCCTTACAAAGCATATGCATAAACCCTATCTCTTGGTAATGAGAAATAGAAAACACTAGGCTCAAAAGCCCCTATTTATCTTCACCATTACATTAATTCATTTCAACCTCTCAACATTTGAAAGAATTTTAACAAAACCACAAGTACTATTCCACAAAAAGTAACTTGGTTTTAAAACAACACCCCACGTGCAACACATGAAAGCTATAACAAAAAGCCTCTTTAACACTTAACATTCACTGTCATTTCATTTTAAACATAAAATTTAGCATCTAAATTCCTTTTAACAAAACGGTGACCTCTGAGGGTCCCATTTATCCAAATCCAAGTTCATTAAAAAGAAACCCCACAATAGTTCATTCAACCAAACTCAACAGTTTTATGTTTATAACCATTTTCAAACACACTATGGTTATACTAGGCTCAGTCACATGGGTGGACATCTACCAATCGATAGGCACCCATACACCTTACCGCTGGCATTTGGCTCCCATTTTTCACATCAAATTTCCATTAAAATTTTAAATTTAGTAGCCACTTTTTCAATCATTTGAATACATGGGTTACCCTTTTCCAATTATAAGGTTCCCATACAACTTACAATTGAAATTGGATCTTGTTGTAAATGCAATCAATTAATTTTCTACTCATCCAACCAATTAAACATCAAAACATCTCTAGCATGTTATCATAAGAAATAAAAAAATAACATGTTATAACAAAGAAGCATGTAAAAACATCAAAACATGCTAATAATAGATGCATTATGACATATAATCATCTAAATATGTTATACAAGCAAGCATGATAAAGCAGATCAAAACATGGCATTACACCAAAGGCACACAATCAAAATTAGCAGACATCCTACTAATGAAACTACATAAAATGTTATATTCATGGAATGTGAATCTTTAAGTGACTTAGATGATGAATTTAATGTAATTTACTTTCCATATCAGGTCAAGGAAAATTTTCAAAATTCTAAAAATCAATAAGTAGTGGAAAATACACCAGTCACTCAAGATGAAATCATATCAACTGTAACCTCAAACAGTATAAACATCAATTCCCAACCCTGGACACTTGGTTATTTCCCGTACATGGGGTGATCAGTCCTGAGAATGACTATTAACCAAGTGATGACCCTTTTCTAGTCTCCCATCTACAAACCCAAACAAAAATACAAAGGAAAAAAGAAAGAAAACTGGAATCTCTGATACCACTTTGTAACGTCCCGGATCGGCTTAACCTCGAACCAGTAGCCGAATCAGTCACCAAATGACCTCAAGTGCATCTACCCATATGCCAGAGGTAGCCAAATAGTAGTGAGAGTCTAAGGATAGTCAGTGGGGAGACTATACTCTCATATTCATAGTCAAAAACGGTAACAACTTGTGAACTCAGATAGCAATGAAAGCATATGTAAGAAATAATCAATTGAAAAATGAAAAATGGCCAACACTAATTCATACAATGCATGCATGTCATGGTGATACATATATAAAAGTAGTAAATAAAAAAACTTGCTATACATCTCATAACAGAAATAAAGAAAATACTCAAATCCCCAAGGGAGATCTCCATGAGCATTCTAAGCTCCTGCTTGGTCCATTGCTTCTAACTCCCTAGTATAAGAAAATAGAGAATCCAAGTCCACAGTCCTGCAAACAAGAAGGTCTAATCGGGTACCCCAGTGCAATGGTTGCCTGAGTATGGTGTGAAATATACATCTCAATAGGCCGGGACCACTAGTTTTCTATATCAATCTAGACAAGGCAATATAAAAAAAAGTGTACAGATATAACAAGGCAACAACAGAACTGAATAAATAACCAACAAGCCATCTAGGTTCTCAAGGGACACCTGACGATGATACCTGCATCGGCCCATAGCTGAAATTAGAGTCTGTATAAGAATAATACAAACATATTTATCAAGCATAAATACCTATCAACACTTTACCAATTATTCTCCATTTCATCATTTATTATCTCTAAGGTTCCCATGGTTACCCATACCTCAATACTAACTTCGGATCATGCCGGAGCTCGAAGTGTTCGCTAGTTAAAGCCATAACCTAGTACCTTCTTTGAATCATGTTGTAATTTTAACCATTCTCAACCTTTATTTAATCACATTTAACTCGGGCTTACTTCATGTCTCTAGTTCAATTCATATTTCATCATTGTCATTCATTTGGTGTTGAACACCATGCCAAACACCCTAAATATCAATCATTGTAGATTGCCATGTCTCACAATCCACTTCCTCAATTGGTGTAGATTTCCATGTCTCAAACCCAAATTTCTCAATCCGTGTATATCACCATGTCTACCACCTCATATCATAAGCGCTTGCATCACTATTGGGGTAGAACGCCTTGTCTAATTCCCAAACCTCTCAATCAATCTAAAACACCATGTCGAGCACCCATTTTCTCAATTGGTCTTGAACGCCATGTCTAGCACCCAATTATTATTCATTAATTAATTCAAAAATTAATTAATCCAAGACCAATAATTAATTCCTCAAGAATTATCCTCATACATACTCTTACTAATCCAAAAATTAGTGAAACACCTCAAAATCCATTATTTAATCCCCCAATTAACTAAGTACACAAATCCCATTAATTAATTCACCAATTAATTAATCCATAAACCCAAATTTCATTCCATAATTAATTCTACACAATTAATTATCCAATCCAAATCTCAAATCATCATAATTAATCTCACAATTAATTATCTTGAACAAACCTCAAGGCTCATAATTAATCTATCATTAATTATCTCAACATAGAAAATTCTACATCTCTTAATTAACCCCCTGATTAATTATCTATATTACAACCTCAAGAACATAATTAATCCACAATTAATTATCCCATTCTAAATATCATCTTTCCACCATTAATTTCCACAATTAATTATCCAAATCTTTACTATAAAAGCACATAATTAATCCACCATTAATTATCTAAACTTATCCAAATCAATATATCACAATTAATCCCTCGATTAATTATCTCAATTCTCCAATTAAATATCTCATAATTAATTCCCTGATTAATTATCCAATTTCCTATCTCAAAGCATGCAATTAATTAACTATTAACTATCTCAATATATCCCACTCATTAATTCATAAATAATCCCCCTGATTAATTATCTCGATTTCAACTCTCAAAGCACATAATTAATTCACAATTAATTATCACAACTTATCCCACCCAATGCTCATAATTACCACTTAACCCAAGTGATTCAACATGTAAGGTTGGAAATAGAAAACCTCATATCAACAAGCTAAATGAACATATCAATCTAAACATTATGTTTTTAGCTTGAAGGAAACACATCTCTATTGGAGGGGGTTTATTACAAAAATGTGATTTTGTAATCTAACAAATCATTTTATACCAAAAAAACAATTAATTAAACATTTGTAGTCAAACTTATCGAAAATAGTAATTAAACAACTACTACATTTTATTAATTAAGAAAGGTTGAGAACCCTACCTCAAGGAATTGGTCAAGCCAATGCTTTCAAACTCAAACCGCAAACTGCTCACACACACACACACCTCCACAAAAGCATGTGCACACTTAGAATTAGTCACATCACCCTACAACGATAACAAACACCCACAATTAATGTTGAGAGGACCAAAAAACCTCTAATTAATTAACCAAAAACCAAAATATACCATAAGCATCTAATTCAAGGGGTGCATAACTAAATAACGGGAATAAACCCTTACTTGAATATGATGACAGTGAAGAAAATCAAGGAGAACTGCCATGCATTTGGCTGTGGTTTTTTAAATACAAGCCAATGGGTCCCGAGACATCATCTAAACCACCTAGAATCAGAATAAATAAATTAAATGAATCAATCCCTGGCATTAGGGTTTTATCTTAACAGAGACTGGGTGAAAGAGAGCCGAGATGACTGATGCGAAGAACGGAACACTTGGAGAAGGACTCACCTCGATGAGATGAAAAAATTACATGAATTAACCACCATGATCTGATGCATAGAAAGGGAGCCATGAGGAGTAGGTGGTGTGCCACCCATGGGAGGAGGGGGGGGGGGGCTGGCCTGCTGTGCACCTCTCCTTCTCTTTTTCTTCTCTCAATTAATTAAAACCCTAAATTAAAATAAGGGTTGATATAATAATAATAATAATAATAATAATAATCCCCATTATATTATTATTATTATCAATTAATTTACACACCTCTTAGACAAACCCCAAACTCCCCATTTAACACATCATTTAATTAAATTCCTTACAACAAAATCTAATTAAATAAATTCTCCAACTCATCATCATTTAATTAAATTCTCCTCAATTGAATTTAATTAAATAAAAACCCCATTTCACATCAATTAATTAAATTCCTCTTTGACTTGAATTTAATTAAATAAAACCCCCAATTTAATAGATTTTAATTAAACCTCTCCCTACCTAGACTTTAATTAAATAAAATAACCCATAATTCAAAATTGGGTAAGCCACACGGTTTGAATCACATGGTCTAGAAAACCGTGTGCTAACCATGCAGAAACTTTTATCTAAGGAACCCACCTTGTAGGGTCTTTCATGCACGGTTTTCCTAAACGTGCGTAGACTGTGAGAGAATCTTTTTTTAAGACACTCACCTCACACGGTTTGTACCACACCATTTTCTTAACCATGCCCAGACCGTGTGAGTGCCTCTACCTCCTATAATTAAGCCACATGGTTTCTGATAGCAGGCCTCATGGTTTAATAGGTTGTGCACCAATCGTGCGCTCTCTGCAGTTACTTAAAAACCTAACTTTTCTTAATCTGACGCTCCTGTATTCCAATCAGCCATCCAGGAATCTCATCGATCATTTACTTAAGCTTGATATAAACACATTTAAACGATCCCAACTCATGAAACTTCATCCCAAGGATTTGTTTTAATACCAACCTGTCCAAAAACTTAAAATTTTTAAAAACTTTCATATTTTAACTCGGTTAAAAAACACAGGACATTACAATCTACCCACCATAAAAACTTATCCTTCTTGAGAAGCCATCGAGAACCACTAAAACATTAACCAAAACACCAAGGTCAAGAAGTATCATTTGAGTGATAGTGTTGCGTTCCCAAACACAAAACACACCCTTAACCAAAACACAATCCTAATGGTTTAAACCTTTAAAAATGAGATACAACGCTTAAAATTGAACCCAAAACATCGAAACGACACATGACCAAGCCCACACAACTTGAGACATAATTCAGTCATCATCTCCTCAAACACCTGCTCATTGATGATTTCCACCAATAATTTTATCATTTAACAGTAAAACTCCCAAAACACAACTCTTTCCTTGAAAGATATTGCCAACCCAAAAACCCACACTCACCCTTAAATCGACGAAGTTCCCTTAAAATGATTCCATCACACACCGCATGTACAACGAAGTCCTACTCGACTTCCGATGACCTTACCAAGTCAATCCTTTGCAATGATATGCTAAAACTATTGTGCCCCATCACGAACAAAGGCCTATCCTAAAGAACCATTCATCCCACATAAAGCACAAATAACAAGAAATTATCAAGTCCAACAAATTTTAAAACATTAGCAGGGCATACGACCGACTCTATCTTAGTGCCTCTAGGATGAGGTCAAGATTGGGGGCATGCTCATCTTAATCAGAAGAGCACACTAAGAGTAAACCCAGGTCACCAAAGGGTTATTCAATCTATCACTGACCAACTCTTTATAAAAAGGGCTCGAATCATCTTGTCGATGCGTCATCAACCAAACCTCGATGACTATATCACCCAAAGCATACTTTTTTCATTCAAAGTTTCCCACTGAAACCATTTCAAACACCTATCGGTGCAACACAACCCACCTTAGGAGTGTTCATGTCATTAAAGAAAAGATCAGTTGCTATCCAGTGCACTCATTCAAAAACACCATAAACGCACGTGTGAAATTCCATGAACCAAAATCACCACATTAACATCTCGCATGAAAGAAACAACATAAAACTATCAGTGTGCCAAAACACCCAAGTCACAAAAATTCCTCCAAAATAGTGGGATGAACTTACCTTAGAGCCCTAAACACTCTACTCCAGAGTTACCCAAAGACATATTTAATAGATGACCATGCCCGAGGCATGTCTGATATACTGAACCAATAATTCCCCAATTCTAATTCACATATCAAGAGTCAAGATACAAAGAAAACCCCTCTAAACATGAGTTTCATTGTTTTAAACCCAAAAAGTCCTACTAGGAACAACGACACTCAAATAGTACCATATCGAAAGGCTCACAATAGAAATAAGGCATCCCAAGTTATAAGGGTCCTACCTACCACAGGCTAGTACCTTATGAAGTATACACTTCAACCTTATCTCTTGGTCACACAAAATAGAAAACACTAGGATAAAACTCCCCTCTTTATTTTTGACATTATGTCAATTAATTTCAACCTCTCAACATTTGAAAGAATTTTAAGAAACCCAAAATTACTATTCCACAAAAAGTATCTTGGTTTTCAAACAACGCCCCATAAGAAACATAGGAAACTATAAAAAACTAATTATTTAAAACTTAAAATTTAACATCATTTCATTTTAAATAGGAAATTTAGCATCTAAATTCTTCTTAACAAAAAGGTGACATCTGAGGGTCCCATTTATCCAAATCCAGGTTCTTTCAAAAGCATCACCACAATAGTTCATTCCACCAAAATCAATAGTTTTACATTTATAACCATTTTCAAACACACTATAGTTATCACATGGGTGGCCATCCACCGATCGATAAGGCGCCCATACACCTTACTGCTGGAATTGGCTCCCATTTATCACATCAAATTTCCATTTAACATTTTAACTTTATCACCCACTTTTTTAATCATTTGACTACACATGTTATCCATTTCCAGTTATAAGGTGCCCATACACCTTACAATTGAAATGGGATCCTGTTGAAAATGAAATCAATAAATTTTTTACTCATGCAACCATTTACACATCAAAAAATCTCTAGCATGTTATCATAAGCAGTAACACAATAGCATGCTATAACATAGTAGCATGGAGCAACATCAAAACATGATAATAACAGAGGCAACATGACATATAATCATATAAAATATGTTATACAAACAAACATGCTAAAGTAGATCAAAACATGGCAATGCACCAAAGGAACACAATCAAAATTAGCAGGCATCCTACTAATACAAATACATAGAATGTGATATGCATGGAATGTGAATATTTAAGTGCCTAAGATGATGCATGTAGTGAAATTTATTTTCAATATCAGGATAAGGAAAATTTTCAAAAATTCTCAAAATCAATAAGCAATGTAAAATACACCAGTCACTCAAGGTGAAATCATATCAACTGTAACCTCAAACAGTATAAAAATAAATTTCCATCCTTGGCCACTTGGTCATTTCCCATACACGGGGTGATCAATCCCAAGCACAACTATTAACCGAGCACCGACACTTTTCTAGTCTCCTGTCTACCAACCCAAACAAAAAGAAAAAGGGAAATGAAAGAAACCATGAACCTCTGATACCACTTTGTAATGTCCCAGCCTGACTTAACCTCAAACTGATAGTTGAACTGGTCACCAAATGACCTCAAGCGCATCTCCCTATATGCCAGAGGCTACCGACTAGAATCAAGGGTCTAAGAATAGTTAGTGGAGAGACTATACCCTCATATTCGGATTGCATTGCAATAAAAAATTGTAAAATTAGATAACAGTGGAAGCATATGTAAGCAATAATAAATAGAAAAATGAAAAATGGATAATGCTAATTCATAAAATGCATGCATGTCATGGTGATACATATCTGAAAGCAGTAAATAACATAGTATTCTATACTTATCATAACAGAAATAAAGAAAAGACTCAAAACCCCAAGGGCAGTCTCCATGAGCAACCCAAGCTCCCGCTCGGTCCTTTGATCCTAACTCCCAAGTATAAGAAAATAGAAAAGTCAAGTACACAGTCCTGGAAACAAGAAGGTCTACTGAGGTACCACAGTGCAATGGCATCCTGAGTAGGGTGTGAGATATACATCTCAGAAGGCTGAGACCACCCGTTTTATAGCTCAATATTGACAAGGAAATATAAAAAAATAGTGTACATATATAACAAGGTAACAAAAAAACTGAATAAATAACCAAAAAACCTTCCAAGTTCCAAAGGGACACCTGATAGAGATACATGCTTCGTCCCGTAGCCGGAATTAGACACTGCACAAGAATCATACAAGCATATTTATCAATCATAAATACCTATTAACAATTTACAAATTATTCTCTATTTAATCATTTATTATCTCCAAGGTTACCATGATTACCTGTACCTCAATACTAACTTCGGCTTGTGTCGGAGCTCGAAGTGTTCCCTAGGTAAATCCATAACCTAGTACTTACTTTGACTCATATAAAAATTATAACCATTCCCAACCTTTATTTAATCACATTTAACTCAGGATTAATTCATTTCTTTAGTTCAATTCATAATTCATCATTTCCATTCATTCAGTGTTGAACGCCATGCCAAACACCCTAAATCTCAATCGTTGTAGGTTTCCATGTCTCACACTCCACTTCCTTGGTCGGTGTAGATTTCCATGTCTCAAACCTGACTTTCTCAATCTATGTATATCTCCATGTCTACCACCTCATATCACAAGCACTTGCATCATTGTTGGGGTAGAACACCTAGTCTAATGCCCAAACCTCTCAATAAATATAAAACACCATGTCAAGCACCCACTTTCTCAATCAGTCTTGAATGCCATGTCTAACACCCAGTTATTAGTCATTAATTAATTCAAAAATTAATTAATCCAATACCAATAATTAATTTCTCAAGAATTATCTACATTCATTCCCTTACTAATCCAATGATTAGTGAAACACCTCAAAATCCATTAGTTAACCCCACAATCAACTAAGTACACAAATCACATTAATTAAGTCACCAATTAATTAATCCATCAACCCAAATCTCATTCCATAATTAATTCTCCACAATTAATTATCTAATCCAAATATCAACTCATCATAATTAATCTCACAATTAATTATCTTGAACAAACCTCAAGGAATATAATTAATCCACCATTAATTATGTCAACTTATCCAATTCCATGTCTCATAATTAATCCCCCCATTAATTATCTATATTAAAACCTCAATCACATAATTAATTCCCAATTAATTATCCCATTCTTAATCTCATCTTTCCATAATTAATTTCCACAATTAATTGTCCAAATATTTACTACAAAAGAACATAATTAATCCACCATTAATTATCTAAACTTATCCAAATCAACATATCACAATTAATACCTCGATTAATTATATCAATTCACCAATTCAATATCTCATAATTAATTCTCTAATTATTTATCTAATTTCCAATCTCAAAGCATGAAATTAATTCACCATTGATTATCTCAATATATCCAACTCATTAATTCATAATCAATCCCACTGATTAACTATCTATATTTAAATCTTAAAGCACATAATTAATTCACAATTAATTATCACAATGTATCCCACCCAATGCTCATAATACCACTTAACCCAAGTGCATCAACATGTAAGGGATGTAATAGAAAAACACATATGAGAAATCTAAATGAACATATCAATCTAAACATTATTATTTTAGTTTGAAGGTAGAACACCTCTATTAGAGGGGGGTTTATTACAAAAACGTGATTTTGTAATCTATCAACAAATTTTATACCAATACACCATTCATTCATCATTTTTAGTCAAACTTATCCACAACAGTAATTAAAAAACTACTACGTTTTATTAATTAAGAAAATTTGAGAACCCTAACTTAAGGAATTGGATGATCTAATGGTTTCTAACTCAAATCACAAACTGATCATGCACACGCACCACCACAAAAGCATGCGTGCACTCGTAATTGGTCACATCACTGTATAATGATTACCAACACCCACAATTAGTGCGGTGAGGACCAATGAACCTCCAATTAATTAACCACAACCCAAAATATACCATAAGAATCTAATTCAAGGGGTGCATAACAAAATAACGGGTATAAACCCTTACTCGAATATGACGATGGTGAACCAAATCAAGTCAGACCTCCATGTATTTGGCAGTAGTTGTCGAAATACAAACCAGCGGGTCCCGAGATATCATCTGTACCACCTAGAATCTGAAGAAATGAAGAAACCAAATTAATCTCAGCCCCTAGGGTTTCAACCTAATAGATACTAGGTGAAGGAGAGACAAGACAACCAATGAGAAGAAGGAAACATATGGAGAAGGACTCACCTCAATGTGACGAACAACTTTTATGAAGGAACCACCACGATCCGGCGCACGAAGAGGGTGCCAATAGGAGTGGGTAGTGCACCACCCATGGGAGGAGAAGGGGGGAGGCGCCTCACCTGCTGTGCTCCTCTCCCTCTCTTTCTCTTCTCTCAATTAATTAAAACCCTAAATTAAAATAAGGGTTAATATAATAATAACAATAATACCCATTATATTATTATTATAAATAAATTTACACACATCTTAGACAAACCCCAAACTCCCCATTCAACACATCATTTAATTACATTCCATACAAAAAAATTTAATTAAATAAATTCTACAACTCATCATCATTTAATTAAATTCCCTTAAAAAAAATTTCATTAAATTAAAAACTCATTTCACATCAATTAATTAAATTCCTCTTAGCCTTAAATTTAATTAAATAAAACCCCCATTTAAAAGATTTTAATTAAAACTATCTCTACCTAGAATTTAATTAAATAAAATAACATGTAACCAAAAATTGGGTAAACCACATGGTTTAGCTCACACGGTCTGGAAAACCATGTGACAACCATGAAAAACCTTCTGTCTAAGGAACCCACCTCGCACGGTCTGTCCTGTACAGTTTTCCTAACCGTGCACAGACTATGTGAGCATCTCTGTTTACAACTCTCACCTCGCACAGTTTTTCCCGCACGGTTTTCATAACCGTACACAAACCGTGCGAGTGACTCTGCCTCCCAGACTTAAGCTGCATAGTTTCTTATAGTAGGGCACATGATTTAACAAGTCATGCACCAACCATGCGCTCTCTGAAGTTCCTTAAAAACCTATCTTTTCTCGATATAATGATCCTGTATTTCAATCAGTAATCTAGGAAAATCCTTGAGAATTTAACCAAGCCTGATATAAACACTTTTAAATGACACCAACTTGTGAAACTTTTTCCCAATGATTGGTTTTAAGACCGACCCATCCAACATACAAAAAATTTCAAAAAATTTCATATTTTAACCCAGTTCAAAAACATTGGATTTTATAATATACCCACCATAAAAACTTTTCATCCTCGAGAATCCACTAAGAACTACTACAACATTAACCAACACACCAAGGTTAAGAAGTATAATTTGAATGATAGCATTGCGTTCTCAAACACCGAACACACCTTTAACCAAAACACAAGACAAATGGTTTAAACCTTTAAAAACACAATCCATCACTCAAAATACAACCCAAAACATCGAAACAACACATGACCAATCCCATGAAACTAGATACATGATTTCATCATCATATCCTCAACCACCCACTCATTGATTCTTTCCACCAATGGTCTTAGAATTTAATGGTTAAATTTCCAAACCATGGATCTTTTCTTGAAAGATATCGCCAACCCAAAAATGAACACTCTCCATGAAACTGGAAAGATGTCCTTAAAATGATTCCATCACCAAACTCATGTACACCGAAGTCCTACTCAAATTCATATGAACTTCCCAAGTTAATCCTTTACAAGGATACTTTAAAATTGTCATTCCCCATCACAAAAAAAAGTCGTATCCCAAAGAACCATGCATCCCGCGTAAAACCCAAATAACAACCACTTATCAAGTCCAATAACTTTTAAAACTGTAGAACGACGTATGACCGGAGATATCTCAGTGCCTCCAGGATGAGGTCAAGATAGGGGGCAAGCTCATCTCAATTAGAATATCACACTAAGAGTAAAACCAAGTCACCAAAAGGTTAGTCAAACTATAATTGGTTGAATCATTACAAAAAGGGCTTAGCTCCTCCTGCCGATGCATCATCAACGAAACCTCGATGCCTGTATCACCTAAGGGATCCTAGTTCCTTAAAAGTTTCCCACTAAAACAATTTCAAAAACCTACCAGTGTGATACTACCCACCTTAATAGTGTCCATTCCATCGAAGCAAATATGAGTCACTCTCCATCAAACTCATTCAAAAACACCATAAATGCACATGTAACGTTCCACGAACCACGATCACCACATTAAAATATCTCATGAAAGTAGAAACTTAAACCTATCGGTGTGTCAAAACACCCATGTCCCAAAAATTCCTCCTGAGCTATGGGATGAACTTACCTTAGTGCCCTAAACATTCTACTCTAGAGTTACCCAAGGACGTATTTAACGGCTGACCAAGCCCGAGGCATGTCTAATATGCTGAACTAAGAATTCCCCAATGATTATTCCCATGTCAAGAGTCAAGATACAATGACCACCCCTCAAAACAAGGGTTTCGTTCTTTAAAACCCAAAAAATCATACCAGGGACAATGAAACTCAAATAGTACCATGTCGAAAGGCTCATATTAGAAACAAGAAATATCAATTTATAAGGGTGATACCTACCATGGGCTAGTCCCTTACGAAGTATAAGAGTCAACCCTATCTATTGGTCACACAAAACAATAAACACTAGGCTCAAAAACCCCTCTTTATTTTCCCTATTACGTTAATTCATTTTAAATTCTCAAAATTTGAAATAATTTTAACAAACCCACAAGTATTATTCCACAACAAGTAGGTTTTCAAAAAATTCCCCACGGGCAACACATGAAAGCTATAACAAACTTCCTCTTTAACACTTAACATTCAACATCATTTCATTTTAAATAGAAAATTATGCATCTAAATTCCTTTTGACAAAAAGGTGACCTCCAAGGGTCCCATTTATCCAAATCTAGGTTATTTAAAAAGCAACCCCATAATAGTTCATTCCACCAAACACAACAATTTTATGTTTATAACCATTTTCAAACACACTATGGTTATACCCAGCTCTGTCACATGGGTGGCCATCTTCCAATCAACAAGGCGCCCATACACCTTACCACTAGCATTTGGCCCCCATTTATCACATCAAATTTTCATTTAACATTTTCACTTTAGAAACCACTTTTTCAATCGTTTGAATACACGAGTTACCCTTTTCTAGTTATAAGGCACCTATACACCTTACAACTAAAATTGGATCCCATTGTAAATGCAATCAATCAATTTTCTACTCATGCTTCCATTTACACATCAAAAAATCTATATCATGTTATCATAAGCAGTAACACAATAGCATGCTATAATACAGGAGCATAGAACAACATCAAAACATGATAATAACAGAGGCATCATGGCATATAATCATCTAAACATGTTATACAAGAAAGAATGCTAAATCAGATCAAAACATGGCATTGGACTAAAGGCACAAAATCAAAATTATCAGGTATCCTACTAATGAAACTACATTGATTGTGATATGAATGGAATGTGATAAGCATGGAATGTGAATTTTTAAGTGCCTAATATGATGAATGTAATGAAATTTACATACTATATCAGGCCAATTAAAATTTTCAAAATTCTCAAAATCAATAAGCAGTGGAAAATATACCAGTCACTCAAGGTTAAATCATATCAATTGTAACCTCAAATAGTATATACATAAATTCCCATCCCTGGACACTTGGTCATTTCCCGTACATGAGGTGATCAGTCCCAAGAATGGCTATTAACTGAGTGCCGACACTTTCCTATTCTCTTGTCTACCAACCGAAAACATAAAGAAAAAGAAAAAAATAAAGAAAACCTGAACCTATGATACCACTTTGTAATGTACCGACCCAAATTACCCTCAACCCAGTAGCCGAACCGATCACCGCATGACCTAATGTGTGTATCCCCATACACCAGAGACTACTGACTAACAGTGAGGGTCTAAGGAGAGTCAGTGGGGAGACTATACCCTCACATTCAGAGTGCACAATAGTTAAAAATAGTAATCTCATATAACAACAGATGAATATGTAAGTGATAATCAACTGAAAAATGAAAAATGACCAATGCTAATTAATAAAATGCATGCATTTCATGGTGACACATTTCCAAAAGTATTAATCAAAACATCATTTTATAAATCTCATAAAATAAATAAAGAAAAGTCTAAAATCCCCAAGGGTGATCTCCATGAGCATCCTGAGCTCCTGCTCACTCTTTTTCTCCTAACTCCCAAGTATAAGAAAACATCAAAGTCAAGTCCATAGTCCGGCAAACAAGAAGGTCTGCTTAGGTACCTCAGTGAAATAACTGACCGAGTAGGGTGTGAGATATACATCTCAGCAGGTCAAGACCACCAGTTATCTAGCTCAATCTAGACAATGAACTATAACAAAATAGTTTATAGATATAATAAGGAAACAACATAATTGAATAAATAACCAGTGACCTATTCAAGTTCCAAAGGGACACCTGATGGCGATACCTGCTTCGGCCCATAGTTGGAATAAGAATCTACACAAGAATCATACAAGAATATTTATCAATCATAAATAACTCTCAACACTTTACCAATTATTCTATATTTAATAATTTATTATCTCCAAGGTTCCCATGGTTACCCGTACCTCAATACTAACTTCAGCATATGTTGGAGCCCAAAGTGTTCCCTAGGTAAATCCATAACTGGGTACCTGTTTCGACTCATGTCAGAATTCTGACCATTATCAACCTTTATTTAATCACATTTAACTCTGTCTTAGTTCACATCTCTAGTTAAATTCATAATTCATCATTGCTATTCATTCGGTGTTGAACGTCATGCCAAACACCCCAAATCTAAATCAATGTAGATCGACATGTCTCACACTCCACTTCCTCAGTCAGTGTAGATTTTCATGTCTCACACCCAAATTTCTCAATCTGTGTAGGTCTCCATGTCTACCACCTCATATCGTAGGAGCTTGCATTACTATTGGGGTAGAACGCCCTGTCTAACGCCTCAAACTCTCAATTGTTCTAAAAGGCCATGTCTATAACCCACTTTTTCAATTAGTCTTGAATTCAATTTCTAGCACCCAATTGTTATTCATTAATTAATTCACAAATTAATTAATCCAAGATCAATAATTAATTCCTCAAGAATTACCCACATCCATTCCATTACTAATCTATAATTTAGTGAAACACCTCAAAATCCATTAGTTAACCCAACGGTTAATTAAGTACACAAATCCCATTAATTGATTCACAAATTAATTAATCTATAAACCCAAATCTCATTCGATAATTAATTATCCATAATTAATTATCTAATCCAAATATCAAATATTCATAATTAATCTCACAATTAATTATCTTGAACAAACCTTAAAGAATATAATTAATCCACCATTAATTATCTCAACATAGCTAATTCCACGTATCATAATTAATCTCTTGATTAATTATATATATTAAAACCTCAAGAACATAATTAATTCACAATTAATTATCCCATTCTAAATATCATCATTCCATAATTGATTTCAAAAATTAATTATCCAAATATTTACAGCAAAAATGCATAATTAATCCACTATTAATTATCTCAACTTATCCAAATCAATATATCACAATAAATCCCTTGATTAATTATATAAATTCGAAAATTGAATATCTTATAATTAATTACCTGATTAATTATCTAATTTCCAATCTCAAAGCATGCAATTAATTCAACATTAACTGTCTCAATATACCCCACTCATTAATTCATAACTAATACCCCTAATTAATTATCTTTATTTCAACTCTCAAATCACATAATTAATTTACAATTAATTAACACAACGTATACCACCCAATGCTCATAATTAACACTTAACCCAAGTGCGTCAACATGTAAGGGTGGAAATAGAAAAACACATATCAGCAGGCTAAACGAACATATAAATCAAAATATTGTGTTTTTTATCATGAAGGAAGCGCATCACCATTGGAGGGGATTTATTACCAAAATGTGAATTTGTAATCTTAAAAATCATTTTATACGAATAAACTATTCATTCAGCATTTGCAGTCAAACTTATCAACAACAATAATTAAATAGCTACTACGTTTTATTAATTAACAAAGCTGTGAACCCTACCTCAAGGAATTGGCTGATCCAATGCTTTCTAACTCAAAACGTAAACTGATCATACACACGCACCCCCAAAAAAGCATGCGTGCACTCATAATTGGTTTCATCAACCTACAATGATAACTGGAACCCACAATTAGTGGGCGAGGACCAACGCACCTATAATTAATTAACTGCAACACAAAATATACAATGAGCATCTAATTCAAGGGGTCCATTACCAAATAACAGGTATAAAACCTTACCCGAATATGATGGCGGTGAACCAAATCGAGCCTAACTACTAATCCTTAGGTGGTGGTTGTCGAAATACAAACCAACAGGTCCTGAGACATCATCTTCATCACCTAGAATCATAAGAAATGAAGAAACTGAATCAATTACAAACCTTAGGGTTTCATCCTAACAGAGATCTAGTGAAGGAGAGACAAGAGGGATGATGTGAAGAATGAAACACGTGGAGAAGGACTCACCTCGATGAGATAGAAAACTTCTGTAAAGTAACCACCATGATCTGGCGCACAGAGAGGGAGCTGGGAGGAGTGGGTGGTGTGCCACCCATGGGAGGAGAAGGGGGGCACCTGGCCAACTGTGTGCCTCTCCCTCTCTTTCTCTTCTCTCAACTAATTGAAACCCTAAATTAAAATAAGGATTAATATAACAAAAAAACAACAACACCAACAATAATAATAATCCCCATTATATTATTGTTATTATATATTAATCTACACACCTATTAGACATACCCCAAAATCCTCATTTAACACATCATTTAATTAAATTCCTTATAACCAAATTTAATTAAATAAATCTCCAACTTATCATCATTTAATTAAATAAAAACCCCGTTTCGTATCAATTAATTAAATTCATCTTAGCCTTGAATTTAAATAATTAACCCCCATTTAAAATCATTTAATTAAACCTCTATCTACCTTGAATTTAATTAAATAAAATAACCCATAACCCAAAACAGGGCAAGCTGCATGGTTTGGGATGCACGGTCTAGAAAATTGTGTGCCAAACGTGTGTAACCTTTTATCCAAGGAACCCACCTCACACAGTCTGTACCGCATAGTTTGTATAACTGTGCGCAGAATGTGCAAGTATCTCTATTTAAGACTCTCACCTCACACAATTCTTCCTGCACGGTTTTACTAACCGTGAGAAGACCATGCGAGTGCCTATGCCTCACACAATTAAGCTGAACGGTTTCCTGTAGCAGGCCGCATGGTTTAACAGGTCGTGTGCCAACAGTGCGCTCTCTACAGTTCCTTAAAAACCTGACTTTTCCCGATCTAACGCTCCCATATTCCAATCCACCATCTGGAAAACTCCTAGAGCCTTTACCCAAGCCTGATATAAACACGTTTAAATGATACCAACTCATGAAACTTCCTCCAAAGGCTTGGTTTTAAGACCGACCCATCCAACAAATAAAAAAATTCAAAAAATTTCGTATTTTAACCTAGTTCAAAAACATGGGACTTTATATATAATCACACAACCCATAATTTAATTAATTATTAAAAAATTTCCATCTCCTTAACCAAACCAACCCATGTCAATATCAAAAATCATTTATTTATTCCATCACTACTCAGACATCTAGCAAAATGCAACCATATTCCACAACAGATCAACATACCGTCACCTTGCCGCCCTAAAATCACAACCACACAAACCACATATCACGCCAAAAGCACATCACACAAACCATAATCCCCACATGCCCCAACCACACATCACAACACATCAAGATCCAATTTTAAAAATTTACAAGGGGGACTTTTAACACATTTCACTTTATTCTAGGGGCCTTATCACACAACCATGATCCCAGGGAAACCATTTCATTAGACAAGTTTAAGTAATTAACCAATTTCTATTTAGGGTGATATCACAACAATCACAACAAAAGAAGAAATCACACAAGATATATCCAGTGAAAACAATGCCCCCAACGAACAGAATTTTTAGTGGGGCATCAAGCCCTAACAATCACAATATCACAATAATATCAAATTCGTAAAAACATGTGAATCAAGCCCCATTTACCACTTCCAATTCAATTAGAAAATTTCCTTTATCTTTAATTAATCTATAACAACCATAATACATAGGTAAAAAAATAAACCCCTCCCATATGATGCACAAATAAAGAGAAGTGAAGGAAATGCTACCTTAAAGAAACATTGTTGACTTACTGCGCACCGCAGGGCGAAGAAGAACACTCGCAAACCACAACTGAACTACGAGGAACTGCAGATCAACCTACACCATATCAAGGATCCTTCAAAATAAAACCCAAAAAACACCCCAATCCAAAGAAACACCACCATAGCAGAACCCTGGGAGAATAATAGAAGAAAAAGGATAAAAGAGAGAAGAGAACTCACCACAGATTGACTAAGGATCACCAAAAAATGACCACTGGGATCAACAAATCAAGGAGGGAGGAAAATGGATCGAAGGAAACCTCAGGGTGCCTAGGGTTATCCCAAAATGAGAGGAAGAAGAGATCAGGGACGAATGAATAAAATTTCATCCGAAAAGAATTTTAAAACTGTACATGACCAGGGTATTACACGATGTGTAATCCCCTTTCACATAATGTAATCTTTGGAGTTCAGTTACCACCGAAAAACACATCGCCTCTTCATTTTATTATTTATTTTTTAAACACTGATATATTACATGTCGTGAAACCCTTCTTCATGCTGTGTAAATTTTTTATTTCATATAACCTCCCTGGATAAGCTGTGAAACTGAATTTCACATCATGTAATCCACTTACATGATGTGTAATCTCCTTGCTTCCATCCTTTAGCAACTAAAATTCTCCAGACTCTCTTCGAGCCTCCTCCGAACACCTCTAAAATCCAAAACCAGCAAAGTAATGGACCAGGAGGGCACATACCGTTAAATCAAATGCCTCTCAAATGATTCTCTCCCTCAAGAATCCAAAACCAATCCCAGAATAAAGGGGCTAAAAACAACCACCCTATAAGATACCTCTCAAGGATCTCATCATACCTCAAATGCTGCCACTGAACAAACACACCAAACCAAATGACCACAAACATATCGCACAACCTCATCACCACCAGACCACAACTACAGACCATTTCCTATCACACAACCACATTACCACACAACCACTATGTAAACAACAAACCACACCCTCTCAAACAAAAAAATCAATGAATTATTTCCTCCATGTCAAGATACTATCCACTATGGGCAACAATAACTCACCCGCACATGTTTAATTACATCATAGTTAATGCATCTTTATTAGGACTACGGTAATCCCATTTTTATATGTGAGGACTTTATCACACATTCTACCACACACATAACAAACCAAAGGAAATAGGCTCATCTCATAAAACAAAATGGATCCAAACATCACATTACAAAGAAAAACTTAGCAAAGAAAAACCTAAAACAACTCCGAGTAATGGGCACACATCTGTGTTTCTCACTCCCAAGTACTCTCCTCTTGGACACCATGCCTCCACAACACAAAAAAAAGGAATGGTTCATCCATGTAGTAGCTTCTCTTGGTAGTCCTTTATATCTATTGGTCATTCCACAAATGTCACGTCATCCTCGATATCACACTCTCCCTAGTCAATGAATTGAGATTCATCGTAAAGATACCAATGAATCTGAGAGGCATGGAAAAAGTCATGGATTCTCTCCAACCATGGTGACAATGCCAACCAATACACCACCTCACTTACTCACCCCAACACCTCAAAGGGCCCAATTTTTTTGGAGAAATCTTACCCCCTACCAAACCTTTGTTTCCCACATCGAGGGGAAACCTTCAAGAACATGTGGTCTCTAACTTCAAACTCCAAGGGTCTCCTCTTGTGATTGGTATAAGACTTTTTTCGGTCTTGTTCTACTTTCATCCTCTCACGAACAAGATGAGCCTTTTTTGTCCTGATCTAAACCATATCGGGACCAAGAACAACTATCTCCCCAACCTCTATCCATCACAACAGAGAATAACATGGTCTTCTGTACAAAGCCTCAAACAGATCCATTCTAATGGAAGAGTGATAACAATTATTATAAGAAAACTCTACCAATGGAAGGTGTCATACCCAAGATCCACCAAATTCCATGGAACATGCCTACAAAATATCCTTCAATGTTTGGATAGTCTATTCTTTATGCCCATCTATCTGTGGGTGGAAAGCAGTGATGAGGTGTAACTGAGTGCCAAAAGTATGCTGCAATCCTTTCAATACTTGTGAAGTGAACTACGTGTCCCGATCCAAGAAAATGGACCTTGGAACTCCATGAAACCACACCACCTCATCCACATACCTCTTAGAAATGGAATCCATTGTGCCTGACTCCTTGATAGTTAAGAAGTGGGAAATTTTTTTCAACTGATCCACTATCATATAGATAGCATCACAACCTCCATGAGCTCTGGGTAACCCTATGAAAACAATCTATTGATATGTCAGCCCATTTCCACTTGTGAGCATCCAAGGGATGAAAAAAACCACCAGAAACATGATGCTTGAGATTTACTTGCTGGAAAACCAAGAATTTTTCCACAAACTTTAGCACTTCCCCTTTCATCTTGGGCCACCAACTGCACCCTCAAGTGACGATACATTTTAAAAACTCCTAGGTGTACCGAAAAAGGTGAGTTTTGAAACTCACGAAGGACTCCACTACCCATTGATACTAGAAAAAATATCCTTCAATGAAACAACATTCAATTTTGACTATCCTCTGACTATCCCTCTAGAGAATCATTATGGACAACATGATTGCACATCACCTATGCCTCTGAGTCTCCCCACTGAGACTCCTTCACTTATTGCACCAGAGAAGACTACTGAATCATCTAAAAGAAACAACATCTACCACCATCCACTCTTGCATCTATGTGAAAGACCTCCAACTCCTCCATTTCTCTCCAAGCATCCTCAGACTCCCAAACAACACCCTTTCACAACTTTTTGCTCAGATCGTTGGCCACAACATTTCCCTTTACTGAGGTATAGTATATTTCAAAGTCATAGTCTTGAAAAAAATCTATCCACCTACACTTTTGCAAGTTTAAATCACACTAGGAAAAGATATACATCAAAATCTTGTGATCTGTGAAGACCGAAAAGCGCTCCCTAATAAGGCAATGTTGCTGCAACTTCAGCGCAAACACAACCGCCGCTAGCTCTAGATCATGGGTGAAATAGTTAATCTCATGGGGATGTAACTTCCTAGACCCATAAGAGATCACCACCTTATACTACATCAACATGCATCCCAATCCCAGATGGGAAGTATCATAAAATACCTCAAACAATACATCCTCCTTCGATAGATGAAGCACTAGAGCACTAACTAACTTACCCTTCAAGTAACCAAACACTAATTGGAAATGATCACTCCACATAAAATCATGGTATTTCTTGGTCAAATATATAAAAAGGGATATAACTTGAGATAAATCAGGTAAAAAACTCCAATAATAGCCTATGAGACCAAGGAAACTACCAAAATATGCTCTATTATTGGGTGCTTCTTAAGAAACAACCACTTCAACCTTTGAAGGGTCTACTTATACACATTTTTGAGACACCAAATGCCGAGGGAAATGCACCTCTTATATCCAGAACTTACACTTGGACAAATTTCCATAGAGCTGGTGACATTGAAGAACATGCAAGTCAGTTTTAAGATGCTCGACATGCTCCTCCTATGACTTGGAGTAGATTAAAATATCATCAATGAATACAATGATGAACTAATCTAGGAACTCATAGAACAAATAGTTCATAAGTCCCATGAACATGGTCGGTGCATTCGTAACACTGAATTGCATAACTACAAATTTGAAGTGCCCATACTTACATCTAAAGTTAGTATTTGGAATATCGTCCTCCTTCACCGTCAACTGTTGATATCCAGAGCATAGATAGATCTTAGAAAACCAAATCTCCCCTATAAGATGGTTGAAAATATCATCTATACTTGGAAGAGGATAATGGTTTTTGACTGTCACCTAATTCAACCTCTGGTAGTCCATGCACAACATCATAATACCATTCTCCTTCTTGGAAAACAACATTGGAGCACCTCACAACAACACATTGGTCTGGATAAAACCCTTATATATTAGATCATGTATATTAATCCTCAACTCCCACAACTCAGAAGGTGAAATTTGATAAGGAGTCAAAGAAATTGAAGAAGCACCAGGCTACAGTTCTATCCTGAACTCAACATCACATCGAGGGGTAGCATCACAACCTCATCAGGGAAAACATCTAGGAATTCCACAAAAACCCTAGGGACCTTAAATATCCTAGAATCCACTGATTCCACTAAAAACTTGGCCAACAATGAAAGAATAGAATCCACATACTGACTTCCCACCTGACAACTCTTCTCACCAACGAAAACCAAAATTTTTCCATCCACATCAAAAAATATGAATCTCCTCTGGAAGTAGTTGATAATATAATGTATGTAATATAACCATTTGATGCCGAGGATGACATCGTATGGATGCATCTGTATCAAGAAAACACCCTGACGAGACTAATGCAATCCCATCACCAGTCCACACCCTCATCACACATCAAACAAGTTGGTCCAGCCTCTGACTGGCATAGTCAACACCAGGGGCTCGAGAATACTCTATATTTCTAGTCCCATAGCATGGTCTAGAGAAGGTGTAAAAAGGATTGCAAAGTTCATAAATAAAAAAAGTCACAAAAAGGGTACTAAAAAAATTGATTGTACCTTTAATGATATCTGACCCCTCTGGAACTACTTCCTACACTACATGAAAATGACTATGCCTAGATCCTCTACCTATATGATGAAGACCATATCCGCAACCATGCTAGGTCTATAGTCTCTAAACATGAGAAACATCCTGAGTTTAGCCTCTACCTGCTTCATCTCCCCTCATAAGAATAAAAACCTATTGCCCCTACTACCGTAATGGACTCACTGGAAAATGTTGTTGAGGCTGGTGTTGAACCTATCCAACTCCAACTAACTGAACTTGGGGAACCACTGGGCACTGGATCTAGTGATGGCCATAAAACCCACAACCAAAAGACACCAGCATGAATCTCCTAGAAAAGTATGGAAACCACTAGCACCAGAAAATTGGAAAGGAAGTTGCTGAGGTTGACTCCCTTTCAGTCAAAACCTTGAAGGTCCTAGTGTATGAGACCAACCAATAACAACTCTACTTTTTGAGGAACCCTATTGGTTCTCCTCTCATAGAAAACCTCCCCATGAGTGCATCCTCTCGATCACTTATTCCTTTTTCTGAACCTACAAATATGTTAAAAAAATAAAAGGAGTGACCACATACTAGATAGATAGTTAGAGGGCCTCCTCAAGGCGTCTCACACGAGGCTCCTCATCTGGGAAAAGATCTGGGAAAAAAATGAAGAAGTCACTTGAACTTGATTCCTAGATCCTGCACTAACATGCTCCCCTGTAGAAGAGAAAGAAGATCCTACCTCTTCACTGCTTCATGGTCAATGAAAGGAACTCTACCTAGAACTCCTTCTAGAATTTTATCCACAAAACATGCTCCTCATTTCACTCACTTATATACAACATCCACTACTGACACGTAGCTCCCTGCATCTGACTGACTTCTAAAGGGACTAAATACTCCATCGGGGCCCAGATTAAACTGAAAGAGATCTCAAGATTATCCATCCATATCTCTTTCTCCACTTCTAAAACACTATCCTCATAATTTACTAAGGCCTACCACTAGAAATCACACAACATCCTCTACCACTGACCATCATCCTTAGCTAGATTGACCTGATGATCAGCCATATCGTCCTGCTGAACCTCAACTGCCTGATCTACACACGGATGACAACTAAGATCCATAATTAAAAGGAAAAATATAATTTCCTACACCTGATTAGTATGTAATTATTACTTAAGATTCATTTTAACTTATTTAATTCATTATGTTAACCATTTCATATTTTCTGAAACAACCCATTTAAAACAAGAACACAAGTCATTATGATGCATGTACCTTTCCTAGGTCACTACTCTAAAAGTAGTTCTATCTCACTTGGCCATTCAATAAGCTCAGATTCCATGCACTGGATCACGAGGGACCTAAAATCTCATGTCCTAGCCAGTCTCCCTAGACTATATCATGCACTAAGGCCAACTAGAACTATCTCAATACCACCCCATGAAATCCTCACTTTTTATAACTACAAAATCTATCCTATCTATCAATCATCCCTCTGATACCACTCTGTCACAATTCCCTCCCTCTAAAGATGCCCCTCCTAGGCTGGTGGTGAAGAAAGGGAGATAATGACCCCTGATTCCTTCCTCAAGTAGGCCCTGCATTGGTGACTAGCACCAAGGGTTTACAAATCTCACAATATGGTAGGAATTACCCTTTATGATATAAATAGGATTGGGAGATAGAATATATAATACACAAACAACTCCAAGACCTAATATAAAAGAAAAAACCAAACCATACTACATACATGTATAAATAAAACTAATACAAGAAGAGTCTCCAAATTAAATACCCAAAAGTAAAGCTAAAGTAGTGACACAACAACTGTCAAGGATCCGAGATAGTAAGATCCAAAAAAGTCCACAAAATCCTCTTAGAAACCTAAAAATATTTTATATACATAGGGTGAGAATACAAGTATACTGAATATAACACAAAATTATCTCGTGCACATGCGAAAGAAGCAAACTAAGGCACCACTGAGTAAACAACAGAACTAAACTACACCTAAACAGGTATACTAACCATCCCACCTCACCAAGGCACACTCACCAAATAACACAAGCTAATTAATATAATATAAGGTAAATCACATTGATGATAGGGTACCCCACACCACTTTCCCACTTATTATTTTCTCTCACCCCAATGACAGATGTCTTGGTGCTCCCAACTCTTTCGAACATACCACATCACAAATCACCCGCACACACTAGGGCCTCACAACACATCCTGCCCGCACACACCCGGGCCCCACAACACATCCCTCCAACACACACCTGCGCCTCAGAACATTCCACATATCATCCCAAAGACACCTGGGATACCACATCACAACTCATCCCAAATATACCTAGTACAACACAACACATCTCATCCCAAAGACACCGGAAATACCACATGACAACTCATTCCGAAGACACCTGAGAAACCACATCTCATCATCTAATGCACTAATAGACTTTTGGCCATCACAAATTGTGAAATACCTACCTCTCTTGGAAGAGGGAATAAGGAAGAGCAGGTGTCCAGCCATCCATCCTCCCACCAAAATGTTTGGGAAAGACATCTCCTATGTGACGATGCAGGTATTTGGCACATAGTGCTCAACATGGGTGAGGTGCGTATAGAAATCACTAGAATGTACAATTTATACATATATATGGGGGAAATAAGGAAAGACCAACTTATGGGTTTACAAACAAATCATTACCCAACCCAAAACTTCCCCACTTTGTTACTACCTCTAAATGAATATATTAGTATCTTCAATATTCATTTCAGAAGGTGAAGTGCCCTAATAATCTAATATGGCTTCAAATTTCCTCCACTTTTAACACCAATTCATTTTATTATTTAGCATCAACCACATTTAATCACACAAAACATCATTTAATTACTTTTTAATAAATTTCCATCCCATTAACCAAACCAAACCACAAAATTATCAATAATAATTTATTTATTCCATCACTACTCAGGAATCTAGAATAACACTAACATATTCCACAATAGCTCCACATACCATCACCTTACCTCCCCCAAATCACAACCACACAAACCACATATCGCCCCAAAATTACAGCATACAAAACATTAACCCCACATGCCCCAACCACACATCACAACACATAAAGATCCATTTTTAAATATTTCTAAGGGGGATTTTTAACACATTTTACTTTATTCTTGGAGAGATATCACCCAACCATGATCCTGGGGAAACCATTTCATTAGACAAGTTTAATAAATTAACCAATTTCCATTCAGGGTGATATCAAAACAATCAAAACAAAGCAGTAATCATAGAAGATATATCCAGTGCAAACAAATCCCCCAACAATCACAATTTTCAGTTGGGGATCAAGCCCGAACAATCACAATATCACAATAATATCAAAGTCTTAAAAACATGTGAATCAAACCATATTTACCCCTTCTAATTGAATTATCCAATTTAATTTATCTTTAAATAATCCAACACCACCATAATTGATAGGTAAACAAAATTAACCCTTCCCTAATGATGCACAAATAAAGAGAAACAAAGGAAATACTACCTCAAAGAAATTTTGTTGACTTGCTACGCACCACAGGGCGAAGAAGAACACTTGAAAACCACAACCACACTACAATAAACCATGTATCAACCTACACTACATCAAGGATCCATCAAAATGAAACCCAACACATACCCCAAGACAAAGATACACCACCATAGTAGAACCCAAGGAAAATAATGGAAGAAAACACATGATAATGAGAAGAAAAATCACCATGGACTGAACATGATCACAAAAAAATGACCACTAGAATCAACAGATCAAGGAGGAAGGAAAAGGAGTTAAAGGAAACTTTGGGGCACCTAGGTTTCACCCAAAACGATGGGAATAAGAGAGAATGGACGAATGAATAAAATTTTGGCTGAAAAGAGTTTTAAAGCTGCACTTGATTGGGGTATTACATGACGTGTAATTCCTTTTGACATCATGTAATCCCTGAAGTTCGATTAATGCCAAAAAATGTTTTGCCTCTTCATTTTATTATTTATTTTTTAAACCCTGATATATTACACATTGTAAAACCCTTCTTCACACCATATAAAATGTTTATGTTGTGAAACCTCCATAGATAAGATATGAAACCAACTTTAATGTTGTGTAATCCACTTACATGATGTGTAATCTCCTTGCTTCGAACCTTTAGCAATAAAAATTCTCTATACTCCCTTTGAGCCTCCTTCGAACACCTCCAACAACCAAAACCAACAAATTAATGGACTGAGAGAGCACATACTGTTACACCATAACTCTATCACACATAAGAAGTATATAGTTGTTGTGTAATGAATATATCCTGATCAAGGTAAAATTTTGACTAAAATACACTCTAATAACTAGTAAGCACTGCAAAATAATCTGAAAATGTAAGGGATGGTGATGAAGAATCACTATCATAAGTGCAATGGACCTCTATAGGGATAGTATGTGGTTGTGGTTCATATGTGATAGGAAGTGGAGGCACATCTAGAAGATCATGTTGTACATGATATACTAGCTCCACATCATCATGTGTCTCATCCATAACAGGATTTTCACCCTTTGAAACATCTATATCAGGATCATCACCCTCAACATTGTCTAGAAAATCAAAGAAATTCTCATGATAAATATCATCCATGGGAAGAAGAATATTTTTCACTCCTCTGTGAAAATAGTCCCAATCAAATATGCCTCCCTCTATGGGATCATATATGTGAATGAGGTGTGCAATACAAACATCATGGAAAAAATAAATTATACAGTTAATGAAAGTTAATAAAAAAATTGTTCAAAAGTGGAAGTAAGAATTATTAATGTCACAACCCGACCCATAGGAACCCCACCTAGGTCAATAGTAAGCTGATAGTGGCACCCTAAGCACGTCTCTAATAGGCCATAGACATGTGGTAAGTGCTAAGCAGGAATATCCCTGAAATGGGAGGCCTTAGCCTAATGCACCCCCCCACACATAACTCTATGCAACATAACAGAGATAAAAATAAAACTGGAACATATAGAGAGTATATAATGCATGAAATAACCTTGAAGAAATACATCAAAGTGTATTAAGGTAATAAAAGATATAAAGGTGAAAAATACACGACCAACCAGAAAGTAGGCCTCCACCTAAAAAAACTGAGAAAAGTGGAAAACTGAAGAGCCCAAATCATAATCTCTGAGATTGTCCATTGAACATGACTAGCACCTCCAAGTACTGTTATGAACCACCAATACTAGGTCCACCAAAGTAACTGACAATATGCCCTTGATATGCATAAGACACAACACGTAATAGCATAGACCATCTAAAGGCGAGTATAAACCTACCCAATAGGATGTCCTGAAAACCAAGCGGTATATAATAGAATAAAATAGTCAGATCAACCCATAGGTCAAAAGGGAAATGGATCCCAACATCAGATATGATCAAGATTGAAACCTTGATCATAAAAGGAGAGAATCCATAGTCTCTGAATCCAAATAAGAATGACGAGTCTTCCTATATCTCTAAAGGTCTCATCTCTAATTCCAAGCACCATGAACAACCACACAAGAATCAGGGTGGAGGGCTCGCTCCTTGCTACTGTGCACTACAACCGAGGGAAATCTATCTCCAGTGTAGGACCTTCTCCCCCACAAGATCATGATAATGGGCGATTAACACTCTATAGATAGATGCATCTCTCCCTTTGTAGTGTGTGGGATTGCCAAATCTACTTGAATAAAGAGTATGAGGAACCCTAACCCTGTTGTGACAGGGGAGTACTGACCCCAACATCTCTATAATGATCAAACCCGATCACTACCATCAACCAAGTGTTGATAGAAGAAATATCTTGCTCATAAAACCTCACATCATATCTCTATTGTCAAAATGAAGGCTACCATCATGTCCTACATAGAAAACTACTTAGGATTGGCTACTTGGGGGTCCAAATCTGACCCCCGAAGAAAGAGATACCCTATGAAGTAGATTTTTAGTAAAGTACATGACATGTAAATAGGGTCACATGACATGTGACATATCCCAAATATCTAGTCATGTTCTTCCCTAGAAATTTCTTGACCAACCATATACCTCCACACAACATGTAATTATGGGGACACAGTGTGTCTGTTCACTCGGGGTCCTGGGCGTGTGCTCTCGACACATGGATCAGCTACCTCAGTAGTGTACCATGATGTGTGGGCTAGGAAACATGTTGTGTGATAATTGACTTGTGATAAAACCCTAGAATCCATGAGATTCTAAGGAACATGATGTGTGTTCCTTCAGAATACATGACATGTAGTTTCATTTTTTACAAACGTGAGGTTAGGTCCTTATGTGGTTTCCAAATTATCCATTCTCACTGTGAAGCTCATTGTTTGGCTCACTGGATCTGTTAAAAAAGAAGGATATTCCTTCAAATAATGAATCCCAACCTCCCATAGCCAAAAATCAGATTTCTTAATACCCTCACACAATCTGTCATGCCTCTCATTTCCAAAACATGGTTTTGATCCCCAATATAAACCATCTATGAGCCAACATTGTCACTTTATCCTTTTATAGGATTTAAACCATTTATATTCACATAAATATCATGTTCCCTAAGGTTCAATCATGCTTGAACCAGTCCAACAATGTTGACTCACCGACCCTATGGTCCAATGATGAAGAATGAGAAGAATGGTGATAAGAAAAAGGTGTTAGAGTTGGTACCCTAGAACCTACTTCTCTATACATTATGACAACTTTTATTCATTATATTGAATATTAATATACTTCTTATCACATCATAATTATTATTTTGTGTGACATAGTATGTGATAATTTCTTAAGAGCAGTTGTCGCATAGAATGGTCATAGCAGTTCCCCGCTATGATGAGAACCCAGAAGTGTCATGAAAATATTCTTAAATATATGTTTTATAGTTGGATGAAATCATTTGAAGGAAAAAATGATATAAAATATTAGGGATGGATACTCATAGGACTTTAAGGAGCCTTCTCATGGTGTACATCCATGGTAATATCCAATGTAGGATGTTATGAGAATGAGACCCTCTAGTAAGAAATACATATTTATATGGGTCACTGGATGTTCCTATTTGTGGATGTGTGAATTGATCCTTAGACATTAATATTATTATTAATGAGTATTATAGGTCACATACTTTGATGTATTGATAAAAACTATGATAACATTTGTTAGCGGTGAGGTAGTATACCTTGGGTGCGTCATGAGTAATATTTCATTAATGAATAATGAGATAAAGTATATTTACCTTATGTTCTTTAACAAAAGTTTATATCTCATTCCTTTTATGAAAATTATATATCCTAAATAAATCCATGTATATGGTGTTCTATAGGCAAGTTTGATTTCCTAAAATTCAAAGAAAAAGGCATCAAGCATATTGGTTGATGGCACCAAATTGAAACCTACTTGATTAGATATATTGTGATAAATAGATTATATTACCTAGTAAAAATCCATATGAGACATTATATCATTGCAGTATTAAATTATTTCTCTATGGGTGCCTTAGAAGGTTGCAAGATGCTAACCTTTGACTTTATGTTTCTTCTCCCAATACCACTGAGAAAGAGGCCTAGAGTGCCACACACAAAGTGTATCTAGAATATCAGTTAAATAATATATTATTATTTATTATTTAACATGTTTAATAAATATTATTCTTACACATGGTTTAATAAGTATTCATGATTTATTGATTTCATATATTCCATCACTAGTTATTTAAGAGAATATCATGTGAGAGGAATATTTAATAAATATATATTTTCTATTTATTGAATATAATATTTATTTATTTATTGGTGAATTATAAAATGATACACATTTATTCAATAAATATTAAATATTCGAGGCCTGGTAAATATTATGGAGGAATGGTAGATCGAGATTAATGTTTTGATGAGAAATAATATATATTGAATCTTATTTGAATAAATAATATTTAATTTAATCAGCGAGTTTAGCGCATGTAAAGATATAATAATAAAATTATTATTATTACATACATGGGGTTTTCCAGGGATTATGAAAATAATAAAGGACACATGTGAAATCATTATTTTTTAACCCTAGAGGTATATAAACCAAATTATATTATATTCTTAATAGAGTTAATTCATTTGTGTTGTGCATAATGAGATCCGGAGAGAATCCTCTCAAATCCCTAGATATATCTCTCTCTCTAAGAATGATCTCAAGAATGGAGAGTGTTCCTACTTCACCACTAATCTCGAGTTTGGAGAGATCGAAGAGAACCTTTCCCTGAATCGGTTCTCATGGAGACCAAAGGAAAATGATGAAAGTATTAGGATCTTCTGTGCTAGAACTTAGAGATTCATATGGTGATGTTCGGAGGTTCGTCGAACATGTGTGGATCCCCACTGGAGAGAATCTATTATTGATTCATACAACTCAATGATAGTGTGATGTATAGATGTTTTTAGATCCATAAATTAAGAAATAATTTCTTACTAGATAATTCTTTAATTTATTAAAATAATTATAAATAATATGTAATGTCCCAGACCTGGATTCCACTGAAAGTGCCCCAAGCCTGGTGGGTCACATGGACATAAGCATATCTCCCCAAACACTAGAGGTTGTTAACTAGCAGTAAGGGCCTTTGGAATGTCTATGGGGAGACTATGCCCTCATCACCAAAGTATAGAACAACTGAAATTTAGTAACCAATAAGTAGCGAGAGCTGTATAACAGTCATACAAAAGTAAACATCAAATGAATGATATATAACCAATGCCAAATCACTTCATATAAAATATTTTGATACATGTTATATGTCTTGGAAAGAATCCAAAATAGGTATACAATAGTAAAATACAATACAAGTATCAAAATACTAAAAATAACAAAAGTGCTATCTCCAAATAGAATCGTGGGCCTCATCTTGGTCCTGTGCTCCCCTGCTCTTAAGCATGGCACAAAATCAACCCTCGAACCATGGTTGTTTTCCCCTGTCTCTATCTGTATCCAAAGAGTCTATTCGGGTACCCAAAGGTAGCCCAAAAAGGGTGTCAGATACAATCTTAGTAGGTAATCAACCAAATATCTATACAAGTCTTGGTTGTGAAATATAACAAGCTAAACTATGTGTAGGTAAACAGGTAAGTAGTAGATAAATGTAAAGATTCCCAAGGCATGTAAGTACCACATGTGATACCACAAATCCTAAAGAGGATACCTATAAAAAAAGTGTCAACTTCTATACCAAGGTAGCTACAAGTAAAAGAAATTAAATTCTATGGAATCACCATTCAACTATAGATCCATAACAACCACAACCTTTTCATACAACCTATAGTGTCATAAAATCCACAACTAATCCATTCAACCAAGCATCTCATATTTCTCATGGTTGTGCCATATAATGAAAATGTCACAATTATCATGGTCGTTCCATATAAGGAAGTGTCATACCACCAAGGGCCAAATCCAAGGTGTAAAAGACCAAGGCATCCTCGTCGAGTTCTAGGAGCATCTCGATGGAAACTTGGTTAAGAATTGGTTGGAGTCTTAGGAGCATTTCATACTGAACATGTCCTATGTGAGTCCAACCAAGCCAGATCCTAGGGGTAGCAAGGCCAAAGGTATCCCATAGAATCAATACCCAAGGAGAATATCCCATCCCTAGTGTCCACTACAATGTCAAGATCCATGGAGTAACATCCAAGGCATCTAAATGGAATCAAGACCATTGGTACAGCAAATCAGGCATCCACTACCATTTCAATTACATTTCATATAATTATTTAATCAAATCCATTTACCATTCCATACCTTGAGTATACCCTCTCATGTAGCCATTTCACATTCAATTACACCACATGAGTATAACCACTCACATGTTAAAATTATCATTCAAGAGAAACAATAAGTATACCCACTCATTTAACCAATCCATTTACAATTCAAACATTAAAAAATTAAATATCAATATGTTATCACATTGAAAGGAGGAAACCCATCTTCTTAATATATAATATAATTCAATTCATTTATAAAAGGGATTCCTCTATCGAGGCAAGCATCAATTCAATCCATGGGTGGTTTAACATTTATTAAACAAGGTGAATTCCTAAGGCATGCCCCATGGGTGGCCATGGTTGGGGTAAGAACCTTCAAATCAACACCAAGGAACCTAAGAGCATCCCTGACAGGTCTAAATCCATTTAATTCAATTAATCAATTTAGTTCTGGGGTCATGCCAGAAAATACAATGGGCTTCATAATGGAAGGTAGCCTAATAAATCCCCAAAAATCAAGGAAAAATTATAAACCACCTATCGTGGCTCGGTAGTAGAGTACTCGTCCAATATTAGTTCCTGATTCGACTCAGATCAGGATAAATTTGAAGAATGGAAAAAAACCTATAAATAGGGGAAATTAGCTTGCACCTAAATAGCATAGCCGATATCCAAAATAATGAAGAATAGATAAAAATGAATTGATTACTCACCGATACAGATCCAATGAGATGATCAATGCTTGAATTAGAGCCCAGATTGAGGATTATAGATAATTCCTACTTTAGGCTCAAGGAGGGATTCAAAATGGAGGAACTTGCTGCATGGAAGAGGAAATGAGAGATAGGTTAGAAATAGATTTTAATTAGGAATAAAATGGTAATTTCACCAAAAACCATGGGGATTCATGGTTTAGGGGCACAGTTTTACAAACTGCTCACCAACCATGCATAGTTAGCTGTAGGAGAAGGGCACCCACACGGTTTACCCACACAATTTGACTAACCTTGTGAAAACCGTGACAAAGCCCACTTTCAAAACTACATACCAACCCACACGTCCATGTGCCTCCTCTCACATGATTTCATCAAACCATATAGGCTCCTCCAATTATCATCCTAGGCATTTCATGGTTTTTAAGACCATGCAGACTGCCCTGCACAGTTGGAACTAACCATGCACCATGAATTATTCACTTCTAAACTTGGGTTTTGGGATCTAAACAAGCCCCATAAACCCCTGATACCTCCATGACCTAAAAGGGCATTCAAATTAGGCCATATTTAAGCATTTAAACTAAAAAATAAGGGATCTATAAATAATATGAAAACCCAGGTTCTTACATAATATGTGATGATTCTGCACTTTGGTTCTGGTGTTTTTCCGTTGTCTATATTATTTTATTAATTTTCATTGATCATGGAATTTATCATCATGTAAATCTCAGATTAATCACCAATCATGAAAAAAATCAAGTCATGACCCATTTTATTCTTCCACTGTGCTCGGAACCATCAAGTGGTATCAAAGGGAAGTTGTATAATTATTTATAATTACTTAAAGATAATTGATTGATTTGATCATTTTTCATTATTTTTAAATTCTATTTTAATCATTATTTAATCTGAACAATGAGATCTTATTTTTTCATCTTTATTTTTCATAAATATAATCAAAATGACAATTTTTTTGAATGAAATAAATTCAAAATCTCCTTCAAAGGTGTCAAGGAGTATGAACGAATAACACAAGAGTACACACCGTGTAACCTGGAGGTACATGTCATGTACTAGTGTTTAATACACCTCAAATTAATTTGGAATTAATTCAAGTTGCATGAATTTATTACATGTAGTGAATTTTATTATACACTGTTTTTTGACTGGGCTATCTTAGTGCATGGTCATCCGGAGGACATGTCGTGTAACTTCCACACACAATGTGTAGTTCATTAGTCAGAGACGGGTCATGTACCCTCTTACACATCCTACATTACCAATGACTGTGTAACTTAGAGACCACACACCATGTATCCCATATACATGCCATGTTCTATAGTATTTTCCATGGAAGGTTACAGGCCAAGTCCCTAGGCATGTTTCACATATAGACGGTGAGAATAATACACGCCATGTAAACTGAAATGTAAACACTGTGTACTTTTACCAAATTAAACGTAATTAGAAATTAATTTATTATATTTTTCAAACCTTATCAACATGTGTTCTGTGGGGTCATTAAGTTGATAGTACACACCATTGGATTGGTTGTATATATATAAATGAATTATTAATTTCTACAAAATGTTCGGATCTTCATATCATGCATAAGTCATATTACATTTATTACTCTACACACATCGAATCATAACACACTACACAAATACCATGTGTTCTTTGTGGTCATTATGTTCATAGTACACACTATGAAATTATGTGATAAGTCATGTATGACACTACTACAAATTTCTCCTTTTACAACGCTAGAAAAAGGTCTTTATCAGCACTATAGAATCACTAATAATGTTGGCGATGTTAAAGGTTTAGCTTTAACAATTCTTATAAAAAGCACTGATAAAGAGGGTATTTATCATCATTTTTTATCATTGATGAAGAACCCCTTTAATAACACTAAAAAAGTGCTAATAAAGGCCCCACTGATAAAGGGGGTATTCTTTTTTCAACACCCCCATCAACATCCCCCTATAAGCACTTCCCCCACCCCTTTATTAGTGCTTCTGATAATCCCACCCTCCTGTATGTTCCCCTTCCTCAAACAAGTTTCAAAGCTGAGACTTGCAGCTTATACACCAGTGCCTTTTTCACTCCTCTATATTGTTTTGTTTTAAAGTTTATTATATATCTATATATCTATATATATTTTATTGTTATATATATATATATATTTAAATACATATATAACATATGTTTTTTAATGTGTGTGTATGTGTGTGATTATAAATACATGAAAAAATCCATATATAATATATATATATATATATATGTGTGTTTGTCTATAAATATAATTATATAAGTTTATATTTATTTAAATATATTATATATTAATATTTATATACATATATTATAATATATAGATAAATATATATATCTGTTTGTCAATAGACATAGACAAATATATATATATATAAACATTATATATATATATATATTAATTATATAGGTATATAAATATTCATAAATTTGTATTTTAAATAAAACTAATATCAGTTTTTATATATATAAGGTATATATATTGAGATATATATTTTATATGTAAATATTTTTAATTATTTAATTATAAAATTAATGTTTTATGTGTGAATATATAAAAAATATGTATATATTATTATATATTTTATTATAAATAATAGTACAATGTGAAAAATGATAAAATTTCAAAGTCATAATATCAATATTAATTTAATCCCTATGAATAAATTTAGTCCCCATTGAAAAAGGGCAAAAACACCCCCCTTAAACAAGGATGAAATCCAGTGAATGTTAAAAAAATTGGGTAACCCAAATAAAAACTGCTTTTTAGAGGCCTTCTGGGCCTTTTGGGCATTAAAAAAATAGTGACTAGTGTCTCTTAATGTCACCTCTTCATAGATCTCATCACAAGATTCGATTTGATATGTGGTAGAGCCCAAACGGACACCCGGATCAAAAGTTATGACCGTTTGAAGTTCAAGTTATGTTTTCAACTTATTTTAGATCTTTTATTATTTTTTTGATTTTTTATCTTCAAATTGTTATTAAATGACTATCACTCAATAATAATATTAAATTATTTATTAAAAATTATTTTTTATTATTTAATAAGACATTTTCACTAAATATCATATATATTTTGTGTAAATTCATATTTAGATCTATCTAAAACATATTTAAAAAATATATTTTATATTTATATCAATGTAAATATATTTAAATATTAATATATTTTTTTTAATGATTTTTTTTTGAAATCTACCATTTATCAACACTTTTTTAGAATCATTGATAAAGTCTCCTTTTATGAGTGATTTTTTTATTAGCACTGATAAATGGGGTGTCTTTATCAGTGGTTTTTTACAAGCACTAATAAAGGGCCCCCTTTAACAGCGATTGTTTTAGCACTATTAAAGACTCCATTCAATAGTGATAAAAAAAGCGCTGTTAAAGACCCTTTTTAATAGCACTTTTTCTAGTGGTGATAAAGGGGTTTTTTAACATTGCATTTAGCTTGCGCTGTTAAAACCCTAGCACCAGATAAACCAAGTTTTGTATTAGTGTGACACATGTCATAAAAGTAATCAATATACAAGTATAATACACGTTGGGTAGTTTGGACAAGTACTCACTGTGTTGCATCCAAGGTGAATTTTTGTACACAATTAATTTTAAATTAATTTATTTAATTGATTTAAAATTATGATGGATGAGATCCTCAAGAAAATTTAGATGAGAATTCAGATAAAATAATTGATTAATTAAAGAAGAGAATTAATTAACTTTAATGTGATTTATCTTAAATAAGAACGATTAGAATTGAATATTAATTTTATTAAATGTGTAATTCATTGCATGCATGTGGATGATAATGAGCCTAGAAAAGACCTTTGTATGTGATTGGTTTCTATTAATTTGTTATTAAATTAAATTGTTGGCTTATGTTCCATCCACTACAAAAAAACAGAAGATTAGAGGCAGTTTTTTACAGGGGGTTATGAACAACCCCCTATAAATTCATTTTATACACAATTAGATGGGGTTATGTACAACCCCCTCTAATAGTCAAATTTAGAAGGGGTTATAAACCCCCTCTAAATTCATTTTCTGTAAAAATTATAGGGGGTTATGTGTGAATTTTTTTAATATTGGAATTTAGAGGGGGTTATGAACCCCCTCCAATTTCTTATATTAGAAGGTGTTTTGAACCCCCTCTAAATTTTTTAACATTATTTTTTTAATATCTGATTGGATTTTGGAGGGGTTTTGAACCCACTATGATTTAAGAAAATAGATGGGGTTCATAACCACCGCTAATCAATGAGATTAGTTGCGATTCACAACCCCCTCTAATGTATTTAAATTAGAGGGGGTTGTGAACCCCCAATATTTAAAAGAACAAATTCCATAATATATATATATATATATATGTAATTAAAACAGTACATATAAAGTTATTTAAATACATTATATGAACATATAATATAAAATATTTATGTTATTGTATTTAATTTTATATATATGTTTACATAAATATAATTTTATATTATTATTTACAGTAATATATATTCGTTTTTTATAAATTTTATTTCACATAATATTAATTATATATAATATAAAGCCATAAAAATATTATATAAATATAATTTATTTAAAAAATATGTCATATAAAAATTCATTCTTGTAGTTTTTATAATTCATAATATAATAATAATAAATTCTTTTTTTAATAATATGTTTATGCGTTTATATTATATAAAAGTAATATTATATTATATAAAATTTATACAAATAAATATATATTAATGTACACAATATTATAAAATTATATTTACTGAAATACATATATATTAATGTGCATAATAATAAATATTTGTATTGAAATGCATTATATAAATATTTGCATACATTATATTTCATATAATATTAATTATATATAACATACATATTAATTATATATACAACATTATATAAATATTTGTATAAATTGTATTTTATATATATTTATTTCATATAATATTAATTATATATAATATTATAGAATTTATACAAATAAATATATATTAATGTACAAAGTAACAAATGTATATATTGAAACAAATTATAGAAATAAATTATTAAAGACATTATATAAATATATTAAATAAATATATATATATATATATTATTTAAATAAGAATTTATATAATATATAAATATATATTTAAGTAGACAAATAATGTACATAAATAAATATATAAATATATGTGTATATAAAAAACATAAATAGTATTATAAAATATATTTACTTAAATGTATGTAAATACACATATAAAATATATAGTTTATATAAATGTATACATTGAATATGATATAAATGTATTATAATATAAATATATAAATACATAATATAAAAAATGTATATATTATTCATATAAATATATATATATATAGGTTATATATTTATTTGTATTTAAATATTTATTCAAATATTATTTGCTTAAATAATATTCAATATATATATAAATAACATAACCTGTATTTTAAATAACAAAATGAGTTCTCCTAAGTGTTTTAGGTGATGTGTACATACTCGGTAGGTATAGAGTTTGAAACATACGGGGTGTTATTTTACCAATTTGTGGTAACGTAATTAGGGAATTGCAGCTGGGGGAGGACTTGGACTTGCGAGCGCTATCAGACTAGAGGGGGAACTGGCCATGAGAGTGAGATAAGAGGGGGGAACTAGACACACTAGCATGAGCGGGGGAGGTAGGGGTCAGAATTGGACCACGAGGCATGAGAGAACTGGACTAGGGCATGAGGGAGGTAGGGGTCGAGGGAACTGAATCGAGGCGGGAGGTGTGAGTTGGGGGAACTGGACTGAGGCGCGAGTCGGGGAACTAGAGGGAGGGTCAGTGGTTAAAGGGAGGGTAGAGGGAATTAGGAAAAACCTATTAATTTATAAAAAATACTTTTTATAGGTTCTTCTTTAAACCTCCTCTAATAATGGTCAAAATTAGCAGGATTTAAAACCCCCTCTAATATTGGTCTCAATGAGAGGCGGTTTAAAAACCGCCCCTAATATGAAGCATAAAGCTCCATTAGAGGCGGTTTAAAACCACATATAAAATTAAGTATAGATTACAATGGGTTAAAACCCCCTCTACTTTTTTATTTTCTAGTAAAATTAGAGGGGGTTAAAACCCCCTCTAATACAACCACCTCTAATTTTAAACTAGTTTACCAATGCTTAGCAAGAACCGCCGCTAACAAAATGTGGCGGTCACATTAGAGGCGGTTATGGGTAACCACCGATAATGTGTTTATAGGGGGTTTTAACCCCTTCTAATCTAAAAAATAACACTTTCTAATTGGGTTATTTTATTTGTAGTGATCCATTCTGTCATTATGCATGTAACTCCCTGAAGCTCTAAAGTAAGAACATTGTATTCAATAGTGTATATGACACAAAAAACCAAGAACGTACGAGAATATAATATCCCAAGATGTTATATATTTAATATTTTAAATAAATCCATTCTATGATTTAGCTAAAAATACACACAATACCGAGTTAGCTTGCATCGCATGAAACACCGATTTTCTTTTATAGCTTGCGTTACACGCAAGACTGGGTTTTATCGAATAATAATATATTAGTAAAATATTATTATTTAATACAATAAGATAAAACCTAGATAATATTATGAAGGTTATTAATAGTATTAAATAACTTATGAAAATATACAGTTAAATTTATTGGTTACAAATTAATTAGAAATGAATATAAGAACCAATTGAATAAAAAGGGAATGTTTTTATAAAAATCAATTTTTATGCTCATGTGGTTGTTTTATCCTAATAAATTAAATTAATAAAGATTAGTGAGTGATATTAATGTAATATATATATATATATATTATATTCAATAAAATATTATTGATATTCATCCAATATATTTTATAGACATAAGATAAGAACAAAGTTAATTTTAAACATAAAAACCCAATTTTTTAAAAAGGTGCTTTTACCACCTTTTAATGGTGAAACTATTTTAAACCCATTTTTCACTTTTATAAATCATATATTTCAAAATTAATTTTTTAAATATAAACATTAAAATTATTTTAGTGTAAATTTTTGGTATTTTTCTATGAAGTTTCATTTTTTGATGAATAGTGAAAAATGCTGAATTTTAATTCAAATATGCCTTTTCATATAATTTATTTATAAGGTTAAAAAATATTTTTTATTGGTTTTAAAGTTTAATTTGATAAATTTTACATAAATTAATCCAATTTATTTCATTTTAATCAATTTCACAATTAAATTGGATATAAAAACTTAGCAAACTTTTGAACATTTTTACTTCAAAAATCCACTTTATCATCCCTTCTATAAGATTAAATTTAAATTAATTTTCCACTTTTGGGATTTTTATTTATAAAAATGGATTCCATATTTTTAATCATAATAATATATAATTTATATTAATTTCAAATTAGTTTTTGACCAAAAATATTAGTGAAAGTAATTAAAATTAATTACAGTGATTAAGAGAAAAATTAGCATAACAAGGGACTAAACCTTAAAACTAAGTGACAAAATGACCTATAAATTTGTAAAACATACATTATATGTTTATATTTAGACTATATCCCCAATTTTATATAATTTCTGACATTATTGGATCCACTTTTAATAAGAAAAACATGGGTAAAATTCCCTTTTCAAAAATTTATAAGAATGTCACTCCTCCACTATAAAAAGGCACTCACCCATCCCACTTTCCCACACCTCTCAAGCCAATTTTTCGCAAAAAAAATATGCCAAAATATATATTAATCATCCATACCCTCATCCTATATTCATAACCTTGGTAAGAAAGCAAACTAAGGAAGCCCTTTGCTACAAACCAAAAGGAGTTACCTAAATAAGAGGTAACATCTCCTCAAGCTCTTTTGTTTTATTTTCATTATTTTTCCCATAAAATATTATTATTACATGATTATATAATAAATTAAGTATCATAAATATACTGATATTTTTTAATTATAAGGTTTTTACCCACACATACACACACTTCCATCTAATGGGTAACAAACTTACCATTCGTGTACAGTGAACTACCGCCTCGCGAAATGATGATTGTTTATTTTACCTTTATCACCTCACATGGTTGGGAGTTATGATAGAAATGGAATTTAAATATTATATATATAATATTTATTATGTTTTTATGATTCATTAATTTTCATATAACACATACACTTATGCTTTCTATTTTGTGTAAATACGATAACATCGTTTGTGGACATGTTGACCACCACCTCCTCAAAACGATGTGATTTGTTCACAAAATACATGGATCATATAAAAAATATAAACATGTTACAAATATGAAATATATGTGATACTAGAATTATAATATAAATATATATCATTTAATTTTCATTCTTTTAATATGGTAATGAAATGAAAGTAGCGTTCATGCGTACGAACGACCTACCGTCTCCATGAATGGTGCATTTCATTTCTTATATCAAAAAATTATTGATTATTATAAATACATATATACTGACTATATATTATAATTAAATCATGTTTTATAATATTGAGATGATTAAATCATGATCTAAGTAATAATAACAACATGTAACAAGTCAAAACATACTCGAAAAACTAGGCTTTAACACTTGAAATAGTGAAAATAATGAAATATTGTTAACAAATGGGTAATAAGATATTATAAGAAGATAATATATGATATTATGAATATAATTATGGTTATGTAAAAATTTAGTAACATTTTTAAAGCCATTATACAATATTTTAAATGAATTTTACCTGAAAGGAAACAGAAGTTAAGGGATTCTTGTCTCACTTTTATTTTCATGAGGCATACACCATTATCACCACTTATTTATTTTGTGTGGTGTATATACTTCAAATTTTGATATATTATATCATTAATTATTTTATCTTCATTTTATTTTTATTTTCAATTTGAATTATTTCTTATAAGGAGATTTGAGTTAAAAGTTACCAAGTGAAAAAGAATTTCATAACCCGATTTCTTTTCATTGGGTTATATTAATTTATCATTGTCGTTAATATTCTAAGATTACGTGTGTAGTCACTTTTAATATATATATTTTTTATTTCCAATTGTTTTATGTGGATTTATATTTTACACACATAATCTATTCATTTATTTATTCTCACATCAACGTTATGGTCTTTTCAAGGGTTTACTTCACAATCTCATTTTGTTCGGGATTGTTTACAATTGAATTTCCATTAGAGGAAATTATTGAATAATTATTTAAAAAATCATTTAATTTTATTATCCTATGTTTATTAATGATATTTTACAAGTAATATCACCATTTCCCCACTCTTTGGTACTCAAAATGTTTTAGAAAATGTTTTTAAGAAAACATTGTGTCATTTCTCTCTTTAGTTAGAGAACCTAATTTCTTCTAAAAACCATGTTTTATAAAAATATTTTCAAAATGTTTTCAAACTTTTCAAAATGATTTATCAAATTAATTTTCACCCTTTACAAAATGTTTTATTTTTTAAAATTTATTTTCAAAGAAATTGTTTTTCAAAATAAAAAGATATTTTCCTTAAGAATGTTCTTAAAAGATATATTTATAGTATTTTTATTCATCAATGACAATAACCCTTTATTTTACTCCACTTGGGATATGTTTTATTGATATCATATTTATTATTCATTCATATTGTTTATTATTTCTTTGACCAAGGATAATATTGACATCCACTACCTTGATTCCTTTTAGTCCTCTTAAAATATTCAATTACCTATGATCATTGAACATTGAATTTACCCTAAATATCCATATAATTTTCATGTATATGATTATTGATTGAACTATATAAAATTTTTACATATAGTGTTTAATTCGATAGTTATTTAATTATTTGGGGAAATATTGATAAATATGTATTCTATATTCAATATGGATATTTGATAAGGCATATTGTTAAATAGATTATTCAATATATGTAGAATTCTTTGGAAAGGTATGAAATGGGTGGGGCATGATTATAGATATCCACTCGATGCATTGGTAGTCTCATGGGAAGAGTTAATTGGATAGCCTTATATTGGTTTTTACCTTATTTTCAAAATGATCTTGTGAATGGTCTTGAAAGTAAAGGTACCATATACCTAGGAAACATGACGTCTAATAATTAAGCATTTCCCTAATTTGGAATTAGTTACTATTCATCCATGATATTTTTCTTTGACTTATCTATGGATTCATTTTATTTTAAATTTATTTATTAAATGGTAGGTGTTTTCAGTTTCTTACCTTTCCATATTGATTATGTATTATCTAGTAATTTTAAATTGAATGTGTTTTTAGTTATTTACCTTTTATATTGTTTACACACTTACTTCTCATTTTATTGATTACATGGAATGTTTCTTTAGTTATTACCTTGTCATATCAACTATTATCATTGATTCATTATTTCTTCCACTATAATTTAACTTTACTAACCATTTTATCTCACCATTATTTTATTTCCTTTCCTCAGGATTCCTTAAAGTGCACTAAGAAAGATATGGAAGGATACTGTGGATGGAATAAAGTTATTATCCTCAAAATATTAAAAAATTATATTTTAAGTAGTGTATTATTTTATAATAAATGACTAATTTATGTATTTGGTTTACTAAGACTACTAAACTATTTGGTACTTTGGGATGTAATTTACTTACATCTTATGCCAATGTAATGGTACCACGACACCGACTCTGGACTGCTGGGGTCAAGTCGCTATAATGTTGGGGCATGCATGCCCATGGTTTTTTTATATAAAACCCTAAAACAATCATTTTTTCCCCTCACTTATTTTTGAGTAAAATAATATGTAATGGATGGAGCTCCCAAGATAGTGGAGGTAGTTCAAATTTGGAGCCAAGGAAAAACCATTCCAAGAGAGATACATAGGAGGACAAGTGGAAAGGTGAAACACAAACCATAAATAGTTCAAGGTATTTTCTCCCAGGTCAATGATTATTTTATCATTATATAGATAAACTAAACATTAGTAAAATCTCATGATCATACCAATTTATTATTTTATTTTATTTCAAGCTACATGGTTATTTTATTATGGACATTTTTTTCGGGATCACATGAATTAATGAATTAACAAGAATGTAAGATAGAACTCAAATAAATTTACTTATGAATATATTTTATCTAAGACATGGTTATCAATTAAGTAAATATATAGAATATTAACAAGCATGTAATAAAGATAAAAAATTGGAAATTTATGCATAAAAGATAAAATCCCTTAGTTATTTATATTATGTCGGTATATACTTCCCCTACTTTAGTTAAAATAGAACCATAGTTCAAAGTGCTTGACTAGCCAAATATGGGGTTATTTCAATTATTGGTTAATTCTAAATTGAATTTTTGGGTTGAAAAAACTTAGTTCACATCAAGGGTTGAATGCCAAAGAAGGAATTGGTGTAACTGAGAGAAAAAGGTTGTGAAAATCCAATTTAAGGATTTTAATATTGGGGATTCCACTCAACAGATCAAGGAACTATGATTTAATGCAGTTGGAATTTGGAATTCCTACCTAAAACACTTTAAATTTCTTTACCGACCAAAGTTAGGGTGATGAGAAAGGGAATATAGATCATTGCTACTAGAATGTCAAAGCAATAGAACATTTTGAAGCTAATGGTGAGGGATATTGGGTTTCAATAAAATAGTGGGAGATTAATAAATATAATATTCATTTATTTTTTAAAATTTTATCAGATAAAGTACTAAAACTCTACTCATATTATCTATATAGAAAAATGACTTCAAACATATTACTACGATCCATATTTGAGAAGGATAACCATCACACCATCACAAATTTCCATGAATAGAAAAGGCACTTACACGTTATCCTATTCCATGAAAGGAAATTCTGTGTGCTGGAAAAACCTATTCCTATTTATCTTGGTAATGAGGCTAGTGGGGGAAGAGTTAACTCTCTAGGAGAAACATTTTAATGATTCTACAGATGTTTAGTGTTTCATGCCATCTTCCACAAAAAATGATCTTTTAAAGAAACATAATGACATGGATGTGTATATCATGATGTATCACCTTTGGGATATCTATCAAGAGAAGGTGGGACAAGAGAGATATGAGATCCCCAATACCTTATTTACAACCATTCTTGAATATTCAGCACCGTCTAGGCCTTATGTAATCAACCTTTTTGGCTACATTGAATGGTTATATATCTTAGGGATTAAATTCCCAGATGAGTTTCAAAAAGATATCATACTTTTCTCACTAACCATGTCATTATCTACTTTTATTGTTTATTATAATATGATAAATAATGAGAAATTTCTTTCATAACTTCTTAATATAATTCTCTAAGTGGACAAGGAAATGGGGAATGAAAAAACCACAGTTCTTATGGTGAATAAGAAAAATAAGAATAAGAAAAAGTGGTAAAATACTTATAAAAATTATAAAGCTAATAATAATTGTCCTTCCAATAAGAGGAAGATCCAAAGTTAGGGAAAGGAAATGTGGTAATATGCTTTACATGTGGAAATCAAGTCCACTGGAAGAGGAACTACACGCAAAAGCAAGGGGAAGATAAGGGTGCGTTTGTTATCAAGTGTAATCTTTCAATATAAACACATTGGGTATTAGATATAGCTTGTGGTGCTCAAATATGTATCCAAATATAAGAACCAAGTAGATTCCAAAAGACAGCTAGAGGAGAGGTGGATTTATGAGCTGCCAATGGTACGAGACTGGCTACTCTAGCAATTAGTGACTACCACCTTTCATTGAAAATAAGAATGATATTGGTTTTAAGGGATCTTTATTACATACCAACTATTTTCAAGAACATAATTTATGTATCATTCGTAGATACGGATGGTTTTATTTTTAAATTTGGAAATAAAAGTTGTTTATTTTATAAAGACAACATATGTTATGGTATGGAACTTTTAAATAATGGTCTTTTTGAATTAAATTATGAAAATAAAATATTTTCAATAGATAAAGAATCACGTTCACACAACTTATATAACACACAACTTTGGTATCACTATATTTGTCATTTATATGAGAATAATTCAACAAATATCTATAGTTATGGTTTTTAGACTCTTTTGAGAGAAAACCAATTGAATGATGTCATGCTTATTTATAAGGAAAAATGAACAAACCACTATTCAGTGGATAGGGTGAAAGGGCCATAAAGATTTTTTAAATGTTACACATCAATGTGTGTAGACCATTTCCAGTATAATCTAGAGGTGGATATTATTACTTCATAAATTTTATTGAAGACATGAGTATATATGGACATGTATACTTAATGAGGTATAAGTCTCAGTCCTTTGATAAATTCAAATAATTCAAGAATGAAGTATATAATCAACTTGTAAATAAGATAAAGAAGATTCGATCGGATCGAGGTGGTGAATATCTTAACCAAGAATTTATCAAATGTTTTTGGGAGTTTGGGATTCTATATCAACTCACTCCTCCTTACACGCCACGGTGTAATGTTGTTATTGAAAGGAGAAACCATACCTTATTAGACATGGTAAATTTGATGATGAGTCATGTAGATATTTCATTATACTTTTGAGGATATGCATTACAAGCTGATGCATTTACATTAAACCAAGTACCAACTAAAATGGAAAATGGAATTACCTTTGAGTTATGGAGTGGGAAAAGAACCTTTTTTTAATATGCATGTACATGGTTTAGAGGAGTTTATTAAGACCTTATCAGGCAATAAACTAGCACACAGAGCACAAAGTGTATCTTTATATGGTATCCTAAGGAAACTATGGGATAATACCTATATAACCCCTAAGATAATACAGTGTATATCACCAGACCTATATTTATTCAGAGGGAGAACATCCTAAAAAAGGATAGTGGGAGAAAGATTGACTTCGTTGAAGTTGATTCCCAGGATACACAATAGTTTTTATAGAAACTGATTCTTCAGGTCCTCATGGAGGAAGTAGTTCTCGAAACACAAGTACTACATCATATCACTAGAGAGGTAATAGAACCATAGAGATATGGATTTCTTGTAACTAAAAATGGTGACTCATTATTGGTTGAAAATGCTGAACCTATCTCTTATAAAGAGGAAGTAGAAAGCTCAGAAGCTGTAATATGGAAAGAATCCATGAATTCTGAAATGAATTCCATGTATTAGAACCATGTTTTGGTTTGGGTAGATGAACCAGTTGATTTAATTCAAGCAAAAAATGGACATGGAAGGTAAAATAAATACTTATAAAGTAAGTCCAGTTGATAAAGAATTTAAGAAACATCAAATAATTGACTATGATGAAACCTGTTCATGAGTTTCTATATTTAAATCTATAATAATTATACTTAATATAATAGCTTACCATGACGCTAAAATTTGGTAGATGGATATCAATACAACTTTCCTTAATGGGAACCTTTAGGAAGATGTCAAAATGACACAACCAAAAGGGTTTATGACTACAAGTGATGCCAAAAAGATTTGAAATTTGCAGAAATCAATTTATAGATTGAATAAATCATCTATGTCATGAAGAATTCAATTCAATGAAGTTATATAAGAATTTATTTTCATTAATAAAGAATGAAGTCCATGTGTTTACAAGAGGTTTAGTGGGAATGTGTTTATTATCCCAATAGTATATGTTGATGACATATTACTTATTGAAAACAACAAACCAGTCTTAAAATCTATTAAGGACTGGTTAAACATGTGTTTCTCCATGAAGGAATTAGGTGAAGAAGCCTATATTCTAGGCATAAAGTTCATTTGTGATATATCCAAGAGGCTGTTTGAAATATTTCTAAATATATACAATGACCAGATACTAAAGAGGATTAGTATGGAACAATCCAAGATGGAACTAGTTCTAGTGTCACATGGTACACATATTTATAATAAAATGTGTCCTTAGATAATATAAGATAAAGAGTGAATGAGTAAGATCCCATACGCTTTAGTGATAGGATCAATAATGTGTACCATGTTATATACTAGAATTGATGTTGCCTATGCATTGAGCATAGTAGGCATATATAAATCTGATCTAAGAGAACAACATTGGTTTTCTATTAATCTTATTCATAATTATCTAAGAAGAACTAAGGATATGTTACTAGTGTATGGGGGAGACAAGGAGTTGGTCATCATGGGTTATATTGAAGATAGTTTTCAAATAGATCAGAATGAGCTAAATTCACCATTAGGATATGTTTTTTTCTCAATCGAGGAGCTGTGAGATAAAAGATTTCAAAAAAGTCAGTTGTCATTGATTCTATAGTGGAGTCTGAGTATATAGTGTCTTTTAATGTATCCAAGGAATACATCTGGATACAAAACTTTTTCCAGGAGCTTGATGTGGTACCTAGTAGTAAAATCCTTATCATAGTGTATTGTCATAATACTATAGTGGTGGCTCTGGAAAAAGATTCATGGTCACACCAACTGAAAAAACACAAATGTAATAAGTATCACATCTTGGGGGATTTTTCATATAGGGGTGAAGTTATATTAAGTATGGTTACCATAGATTAAAATTTATCATTCACCTAGAATAAATGCCTATATCAGCAGAAGCATGAGTATCATGTAAGCTCTAGTGGACTGAAATTTGTTAGCAGTTGGATTTAGTTCAAGTGGGAGTCTATTAGATTTGGTGATATAGAACCAACTTATATGTAATTTATGATAGCATATATTCATTTGTTTAAATATTAGTAAACTACTTATCACATCATGATTTTTCTTTTGTGTGACATAGTATGTGATAATGTACAAAGAGTAGTTATCACACTGAAAGGTCATATCAGTTCCTCACTATGATGAGAACCTAGAAGTACTATGAAAATATTATTAAATATATGTTCTATAGCTGGATGATATAATTTGAGGGAAAAAATTATGCAGGCTATCAGTGGTGGAGAAACATATGACATTGAGGCACCTTCTCATGGCATTCACCCAAAGTAATATCCAATGTAGGATATTATGAGAACGAGACCCTCCAGTAAGAAATCCACATTTATATGTGTCATTTGATGTTCCTATCTACATAATTGTGTATTGATCCTTATAATTTGAGATTTTTATTAATAAGTATTATAAGTAACATATTTTATGTATTGATGAAAACCGCGAGGACATATGTTTGGAGTGTGGTATGGTACTTTGGGTGTATCACCAGTAATATTTCATTAATGAATAATGCATGAAAGAATTTTTCCCATATATTATTTAATAGAATTTGATATATAAATAACTTTTATGGAAATGATAGTCTAAATAAATCCATGGTCATGGATTTCTATAGGCAAGTTCAATTTTCAGAAACTTAAAGAAAGAGACATCGAGCACATAGGTTGATGGCACTAGCATGCAACCTGATTGATTAGAGATATTACAAAAAAAGAATTATATTACATAGTAAATGTTTGTATGAGGTATTGTGTTGTTTCATCATTAAATTCTTTCTATATGGGTGCCTTAGGGTATTACTAGTTGCTAACATTGGACTTTAGGATGCTTTTCTCAATGCTACTAAGAAAGAGGCCTAGAGGGTCACAAACTAAGTGTATCTAGAGTCTCATTTAAATAATATATTATTATTTATTATTTAATAATCTGAATAAATATTATTCTTTCACATGGTTAAATAACTATTCATGTTTTCTTGATCGCATATATTCTATCACCAATTATTTGAGAAAATATTATGTGAGTGGAATATTTAATAAATAGTTATTTACAATCTAGTGAATAAAATATTTATTTATTTATTGAAAATAATTAAGTATTTATTAAATAAATAGTAATTATTTAAGGCCCAATAAATATTATGGAGGAATAGAGGATTGAGTTTAATGGACGGGTGAGAAATAATATATATTGAACATTATTTGAATAAATAAAATTTTATTTTATTTATGAGTTTAGTGCATGTTAAGAAATAGTAATAAAATTATTATTATTAAAGACATGAGGTTTTTTAAGGATTATAGAAATAAAAAATTGCGGATGTAAAATTATTATTTTCTAACACTATAAATATATAAACCTAATTATATTATATTCTTAATAAAGCCAATTCATTTGTGTTGTGCATAATGAGATCTGAAGAGAATCCTTTTAAATCCCAAGAGAGATATCTTTCCAAGAATTCTATCAAGAACAGAAAGTGATCATCCACCTCCACCACTCTCAATACAAGATAGATCAAAGAGAACCCTTCCGTGAAGTGGTTCTTAGGGCTATTAAAGGTGAATGACTCAAGGATTAGGATCTTCCATGATAACACACAAATATTCCTATGATGATTCTTGGAGGTTCGTGGAACATATGTGGATCACCACTGGAGGGAATATATTTCTAATTCCTAAAACGCAATGATGATATGTCCTATATATGTTTTCAGATCCATCAACAAAGAAAGAATTTTTCATAAGGTAATTATTTAATTTCTTAAATTAATTATAAATAATATACGATGATCTGGTGCTTTGGTTCCAAAATTTTTCCATTGTCTATATTCTTTAATTAAATTATTTTGATCATTAATTTTATCTTCATGTAAATATTATATTAATCATCAATCATGAAAAATAGTAATGATAGGCATGCTCCAACCGATGCTTCCGCTGTGCTCAGAACCTTCAAAAGAAACAATAAAAAAGTGAGATTATTGTTGGATGATGCAAACCTAGCCAATGATAAAAAATTTATAATATAAAAGGGGTTAAACATTGGTGATACATAAACAACTAATAAAAATCCTATATGCTAATTTAATTTTTGATCATGTGATTAACAAGATTAATGGAAATTAAGCAGATATATAATCCAAGCTCAAAAATTAGATAAAAAAGTCATAAATCCACAAAATAAAGAGACCTACCTCGAGAATGGATTGATTATTGGTGATTTACACATTATCTAGTTATTAATATGAAGATCCCACTACTTTTTTCATTCATATCATGAATCCCTCGATCATTCATCATCAATCCACATTCCATGTTTTTCAACGATAATCTGCCTCTCCCTTGTCCCTCTCTATTCTCTTAGGGTTATGATTATAACCCTATATTTTTTAAAAATAAGTATATTTAAAGGTGAGGGTCTAGTTTAGACTATTTAATATGTTAAATAAATAATTTATTTTATTTTTTAATGAAACTTCCAATAATTTCCTTTCATAGAATGTCTGATGCTGACAGAACTTATCTCATGCCTAGGATAAATCATGTGTTCTGGAAGCAACAATTGCCTAATATTTTCTATCTGAGTTACAGATCAATAGGAACACCATTTATTCCAAAAATATTCATGTGTTAAATTTAATAAATATATATATATATTTATTAATGTTTTTAATATATTAATTCTGGGGTCCTACAACACCCAAAAACATAGCTCCAACTCTGAGGAAAAACCCCATGATATATGTAGAAATATTTTAAGGATTTGTCAATGGATTCTAGAGTTGTTAAATACCCCCCTTCATTTAAGGATTTTTACCCCTTAAATCACAAGATACAAAAATAGGTGGGGATACTGAGCCCGCATATGACCCTCATGATTCCATGAGCTCTCATAAATGCTCCCATGCTTCCAAAGCACTCAAACTTGAGGAATGGTACATCCAAACATGATCTTATCCTATCAATCCTCAATCATAACCAGGTACTCATAAAATTAGGCTATTTCCTTTATACCCATATTTCCCTAGTTAATAACATGTGATGGGTCATGCATATATCCTCTCAGACGCAACACATGGAAGACGTCATGCACTCAGTAAAAATGTGAGGGTAATTCCAAGTGATAAGAAACCTTTCCAACACTCCGTAGGATCTGGAATGACCTAATGGACCTATGAGAGAGATTTATTCCCTAGAAACATCTCCATAATACTCATCATGAGAAGACTCTCAAGAAATCATGGTATCTCTTGTTGAACTCTAAAGGTATATAATGTCAGTCCATGTAAGACTTCTTCTAATACTGGTCTTTCCTCATACACTCTCGGATCACCTAAACCTTCTTCTTCATTACTTGTTCTAGTTATGGTCCAAGAAGAGACATCTCACTAATCTCATCCCAACACAAGGGCGGTCTGTAGAGTCACTCATATAATGTCTTTAATGGTTCCATAAAAATAGTAGAGTGATAGCTATTATTATAGGAAAACTTCACCAATGGTAAGTGATCCTCCTAGCTCCAGACAAAGTACAACACATATGATCTCTACATATCCTCCAAAACCTAGATGGTCGACTTTTTTTGACCATCCTTCTAGGGGTGAAACACTATACTCATCCATAAATGGGTCCCAGAATCCTCCTAAAATATTCTCCATAACTATGAAATAAACCAATCATCACAATCAGAGACAATTGTCATGGGTAACCCATGAATCTAGACAATCTCCTCTATGTAAAAACTCCCCAAAATCTTAGCCAAAATTTTCTACTAGATGATAAGAAAGTGTGCCAACTTAGTAAGTCAGTTGAAAATTACCCAGATAGCAACATGGCCTCTTGCTGTCTATGGAATCCCCATCACAAAATCCATAGATATGCCATTCCACTTCCATTATTGGATCCCAAGAGGTTGAGTAAAACATATTGAAACATGATGTTAAGACTTTAATTTCTAACATGTAAGGCATCATGAAATATACTTGGAAACATTCCACCTCATGCCATCCCACCTAAGCTACCACTAAAGGTCATTGTGCATCTTTACTACTCCCAAATGTACATCCAAGCAGGAGGTATGAAACTCCCTCAACACATAATCACACAATGTGAATAGGATTATTATTCATACCTAGAAAATTTTGATGTTTTACCCACCTTAATAGAATCTATATGGTACATCTTTTGATGATATCCAGTTGTGTAGAACCTCACAGTCGACATCTCTCAGTTGATCTTTTCTCACACACTGAAGAAGTTGTGGAGTCACCGCCATCGATTAAAGGTAAGTTTCAACCCTCTCCTCCATTAAGGTCATATTCAATGAAGTAAACTTCTATAACACATCCTCCACTAAGGGATAATGAGATTTTATACTAAGGGAATCTTCCACCACATTGTACTTCCTTGGAGTGCAGACTATCAAAAATTCACAGTCTTATAGAAACTTAAACAAATTCGTCTTTCTCAGGTTGAGGTATCTCTAGGTAAATATGTACTTAAGTCTATGGGGGTTTGATTAAACAATATAACTCTCACCCATAAGATAATATTTCTATAGCTTTAAATAAAATACTACCGCTACCTACTCTAATTTGTGGGTTTCATAGTTCTACTCATGGGGTATCAACTATTTTGACCCATAAGTAATCATTATCCCACTCTACATCAAAAAAAAATTGACCCTAACTCTAGAGTCATCAAAAAACATCATGTAATCAATTCCCTTAGCACATGATCCTTAGTAAACCTCTGAATTAACTCCTTAATGGCTCTTTGAAACTACCCAGTCCAGGAAAAATGTTTCCCTTTCTACATTAAGGTGGTAAAAGGGGATGCAATCCTAGAAATGTCTAAATGAACCTCCAATAGTACTCTATCAGACTGAGTAAACTTAATACCTCTGAAAAGATATTGGGTGGTTCCCAAGTGATCATTTCATCAATTTTTTTCAGATCCACAACCACACCATGCTCGGTGATGACATTCCCAAGAAATTGAACCTCTTATATCACAAATTGACACATCAAGAGATTAACATATAATTGGTGGTCCTAAAGTAAGTTTAATACCATCCTAAACTATTTTTTATTCTCCTCCTCATTAGAATCGTATATGAGAATTTCATCAATAAATACAACCATGAATCGATCCAAGGGATGGAATATCTGATTCATAAGTTCTATGAACACATCGGGAGAATTAGTAACATCGAAAGGCATCACTAAGAACTCATAATTACTATAGAAATTTTAGAATGATATCTTTATAATATCATCCACATAAAACCTCAAATTATGTTATCCATACCTGATATCAATATTTTAAAACTAACTCAAACCTTTCAAATGGTTAAAAAGGTCATCAATCTTTGGAAAGGGGTAATTGTTTTTTATCGCCACCTAGTTCAGGAAATGATAATAAATGAAAATACTCAATCTCCTATCTAATTTTTTAAAAAACTACACTAAATCCACCTAGGGGGACACATTGGGTCTGATAAAACCTTTCTTTTAATGGTCTTATACCTACACCCTTATCTCTTATAGCTCAGTAGGGGCCATCCAATATGCCGCAAAAGATATTGGTTCAGTCCTAGGGTGCATGTCGATGCAGGATTCAATATTACACCTAAGACGTAATCCCAGAATATCTTCCAAAAACATGTCCATATAATCCTTCACTACTATTGAGAGGTAGATTTCTAAAGAGCATACTAAAACAATGGAAAAATTGCAAACTAATGGGTTATAGGATGCAACTTCCTAATAGCAAGCCCAAATTTCTTAGCCATAATATCCTTCTCACCCATGATTGAGAACATCATACCATTAGTATGAATGCATAAAAATATCATGTGATGATAGTCTATCTATGATCGCACCATGGATAACTATTCCATACCTAGGATTATGTCATAGGGTTTCATCATGATGACGAGATCCCATGAGAAACACTCTCCATTGGGAGCCAAATCGCACAACCAGAAGATGTTCAAAATAAAAGAATTGATCCTTGTAGGAACCTATATCCATAGATGATGGTCTGAAGTCTCTACATGAATCTTTAACTCATGCACAAGGGATATGGAAGTAAAGTAATGACTCACACCTATGTCAAAAATTTCTAAAGCTAAAGTATATAAGACAAAAATCGTACATTGAATCATATCATGTGTAGCCTTTCCATATCCCTTCATTATCTATAATTGACCTCACCCTCTACCACCATCCCTTTGGACCTAGCTTAGACCACCTAGTGGTGGTGGTGGGAGTAGGTCATAATGTTATTTTTTACTTTCATCTCCTCCCTATGGGGCTCCAATTACTCGTCTATCAACAATGCCTCTATAGGGGACACCCTAACTACACCTAGGAGATCCTTGGTCATGATGCTTCCTCTACTATTGAGGTTCATACACTGTCTTTCCACCATCTATAGTAAATAAAGATGAGAAATAAAAATCCATATGACCTTGTTCATTATAAGAATATAATCTTCCATCTCTAAGATTATTGGACCCTCTATGAGAACCTTGTTTTGTAGATCCCCATGCCCGATTCTAGGCATGAGTATGCCTCCTACATCAAGACTCTGATGTATGATGCATGATAGCTACTATAAATTACTTATACTCATGATTTCCATTGTCGACTTTAACTACTGAACGTCCCTTAACTATAAATTTCTCTGTCACTAAGTCCCACTCAATCACTCTAGCATAAGTGAGAATGAAAAAGGAGACAACGCTAGTTTGAATATCCCTATGGAGGTCCTACTCAAAATTAAATGCCAAAAATTATACATCTTATACCATACTAAGATAATATTGCATGTGGTCAATAAACCTTGAGGCATACTCAACAACTAACATATCACCCCATTTCAGCTTAAGAAGCTCCTAGATCTATACAAAACACAAGCTCAAAGGATAATAATAATTATGTAACAATTGCTAAAAGTATGTATAATGTAGAATGGTATCATCATGGTTATGAGTGATTAAACCCCACCAGCACCCTGCTACTTCATGAATATGATTGGTTTAATGTCCAACCATCTGATTGATCAGGATCCATACAAGCTGGAAAACTAAAAACACTGCCTCGATCAAATCATATGATACATGGAGGTCTAGATCCCTATGAAACTTAAGTAGTCTCTATTTTTGGAACTCATACAACATGCTAAGACTGCACAAATCGTCATCTTAACTAACAAGAGCTATCATCTTCCTTTCATGTAGTTGGTCATCTTCCTAAACCACTAGAGGTGGATCCATGTACTTTCCATTAGTTAGAAGAACTATTATATGCTCACATGTAGGGAATACATCAAGAATAAATCCCTAAATTGAGGCCTCATCACTCAATTGGTCTTCATCAAGACCCTGTATTAGTATCCTAGCTGGTTGTCATCATAGACACATCATGAAAGTTAACAATATGTTCCATGTTTAGATAAGAATATCTTGGGAGATGGATCAAGAAGTAAATTATAGTTAAATGGCCCAATCCTTTATGATGAATTTATTATTGGTTTCCTTGAAACTAATGCCTTTTCATTCTAATTTGATAATCTGTTAGTCAGAGTCCATGTGTGGATACATCAACCACCACGCTATCATTGAGTTCCTTGGATTGAGATCCAAATTCAAGACACTCTGATATTGTTTCCCTATTTTTCCAATCCAAACCTCATGACATGTCCAACTACAAACACTAAAACTAGGAAAAACCTCCTATGATACCACTCTATCATGGCCCAAACCACCCAGATCCCTCCTAGGATGATAATAAGATGAGATTGAAACCTCAATTATACCTTTAATGGTCTATTGGTTGTCGAAAAGCATCGAACATACATATCATTGAAATGGGAGGCCTTAGATTAATGCAACTATACACACGCACACACACCCAACTCCATGAAATAGTGCAGAGATAGAAATAAAACAAGAACATATAGAGAGTATAAAATTAATGAAACAACCTATAATAAATACATAAAAGTACTGCAAGGTAATAAAATATATAAAGGGGAAAAATACACACTCAACCAGAAAGGAGGTCCCCACCTGATAATAACTAGAAAAATGGAAAAACTAAAGAGATCCCAGCTCACAATATCTAATACTGATGACCAAAAATAAAAAATGCCTCAAAGTACTACTATGATCCACCAATACCATGTTTATCAAAGTCATCAACTATCTTCTTATTATCTTCACAAGACAAGATATGTACAGCCACAACCCATGCAAGGGTGATTATAAACATACCTAGTATTATTCCCTGAAAACCAAGAGGAAATAAATAGAATAAAATATTGAACTCAACTTATAGGTCAAAATGGAATTGAAACCCAACATCAAATATGATCAATATTGAAACCCTAGTGATAAAATGAGATAAGTCACAATCTCTATAGCCATCTAAGAATAAAAAGTCTTCTTACAACACAAGAGGTCTCTTATCTGATTCCAAACACTATATACAACCTCAAAAGAATCAGGGTGGAGGGTTTTCTCCACAATATTATGCTTCACATTCTAGGGAAAACTATCTTCAGTGGAGGAAATACACCCCAATAGAGATTTATCACCCCAATAGAGATTTATGATGAGGGACTATCACTTCGTAGATAGAGGAACCATGCCCTCTATAGTGTGGGGGAGTACCAACTCTACCTGTATAAAGAGTATGGTGGAACCACACCTTAGTGAGATAGGGGAGTACCAACCTTGACATCCCTCATATGATAAAATTCGATCACTTCTATTAGCCAAACATTGTTGGAAGAAGCACCTCACATATAATACCTCACATCATATATCTGATATAAAAACGAAGGATTCCTTTGTATTTTTCTCAGATAACTACTCAGGATAAGCTACCCATGGGCCCAAATATGAGTCTCAGAGAAGGAGATATGCAAGGTAGAGGATTTTGGTAAAATTATTCGATGTGTATATAGGGTCACATGATGTGTGACATCACCCAGAGGCCTAGGCATGTTCTTCCATAGACATGGCTTGACCAACCATGTACCTCCACGTTGCATGTTCCTATGGGGACCTAACATGTTTTTCACCTGGGTCTTAGGTGTGTTCCCTCGACACATAGCTCGACTATTTGGGTAGTGTTACATGGAATTTCAGCTAGGCCACATGGTGTGTGATACTTAACTCGGGCCGAAACCCTAGCCACCATGAGATTATGAAGATCATGGGGTGTGTTTCTTTGGAATACACGGCGTGTAGTCTCATATTTCACAAAAAAGGTCTAGTCTTCATGTGGTCTCCCAATCAACCACTCCCACATCGAATATCTCTTTTTGAATCACCAAAATCCATTGAAAATGAATAAAACACCATCAAATAATGATTACTAACCTCTAGTGGATGGAAATCATATTTTCCAACACCCAAACATGATATGTCATGCCTCCCATTGTAACACCCCAGGTAAATAAAGAATATGACATTTTCATATTTATCCATATTTGTGAATAAAATATGAATATGACTTTAAAGGGGACTCTATGCTCGATGACGTACCCAACATGCAACAACGAGTTTCTTGGGAATCTTACGTTGCACTCAAATAATAAAATAATATTATTTTAAATGGTAGTTAACATGTAGCCGTTGTATTGGTGGGAATGGATAGAAATAACTAAAATATGATTATATATGTTTTTAAATTTATTTACGTTTGTCCAATAAAAGATAAAGGCTTAAAATATGGAAAGAATTCAATTTTAGGCGTATATGCCTTAGTTTTCACTAAAGGTTCACTTATCGCCTTTTGATGGCGAACCGTCATTAAATATAGTTTTGTTCACTCTTATAAATTCTATTGGACCAAATAAAACTCTTCTTAAGAATCAGGACATCAAAATTTACTTTGTGTAAATTTTTGGTATCTTTCCGATAAAGTTCATTTTTTTAATGAATAGTGTAAAATGTTGTATTTTAATTCAAAACCTATTTTTAATCAAATTTATTTATATGATTAGATTATCTTTTGAATTGGTTTTAAAGTGAAATTAGAATATATTTTTACCATTAAATCCAATAGTGGTTGTTGGAATTAATTTCACTTTGAAATCAGACTTAATCTAGTGTCAATCTTTTGATACTTATTGTTTCATAAAAACACGCTATTTGCTCTGACAGTGGGAATTAATTATTAAATTAATTAATGTGACTTATATGTTTTGAATTTTGTAAAATATAATTCATTTTTGAATTCAGAATAATAAATATATCTTAGGGTGAATTTTTTGGGATTTTTCTGAAAAACTTCAATTTTTGATGAATAGTGAAACCACTAAGTGGTACTTATAAAAACTGATTTTTCCGTTTAAATGAAATTTTGCCATCTTTGTGTTTTTAATTTCAAAAATAAATACATGGTTGTCATTAATAAGTAAAATGTGGTTCAATGGGATAAAAATAATTTTTTGGTGAATAGTAACTTATTAAGTTTTTAATCGCGATTAGAGGTAATTAGTGTAGTTTTTGGTAAGAATAATGTTTTAATAAAATGAAATGACCTAGAAACATGTCCTACCCTCATTGGATGTGTCATGGCCGACCAAGAAAATCCATGGGTCAACTTGGGGACCCCATGGAGCCACTTTGGTTGGAAAATGACATAAATATCTTTTTATTTAATGTTAAAGTAAAAATGACACAAACATGAGATGTTTTACTAATATAATTTTTACATGGGGTTATAAAAGTCATATTTTTTACTATAAATAGTCATTGGAAATATAAAAATATTTCCTACATAATAGTATTTTTTTTATAATTTTTAGACATTAAATAAATTAAATTATTTATGACATCATGATGATGCAGCGATGACCTCATTATTTAACGATTTAAATAAAATGGAAAGATAATGTAATATCTAAGACCTAAACATGTCAAAAACCTATTGTATGAGTGTATTTAATACCCTTATCACCTTATCCTAGAAATACATCAATATGGGACCTTTAAAATCCGAAACTCTTTTGAAAATAAAGTAACATTTTGTAACTTTACAAGAGTGCCCCTCCTCTCCTCTTATAAAAGGCCCCCACCTCTACCTCCTTACCCACACTCCCAAAGCCTTTGGCTCGGCCAACCCCTGACCATTTTGTCTCTCCACTTCACTCTATAACTCCTTGAAGCCTCACTTTTGGCAGAAGTCTTCCCAAGGAAGCCATTGAGCTCAAACCAAAGGGAGTTACCCGATTTTAAGGTAATGTCTTCACTTGTGTCCTTTTGTTTTATTTTGCTTCTCCAAACCCCTAAACTCTTTTTATTCATTTATTTTGTAACAAATACAGTATCTTAAATATACTAGGATGTTGTTATAAGAAGGATTCGAGCTACACTTACACACAACTACATCTAATGGTTAAAGAACATACTGTTTCTGTGGATGGCAAATTTCTGCCTCCCGAAACGATGATTATTCAACATTCTTTTAACACCTTCAAAGGTGGCCATTAATATGTAACTATATTTATATATGATATATAATATGTTTATGTTTTCCTTAAGCTTATGTACTTTTCATTTATGTCATACCTTTATGGCTTCTATTATGGGTATACGTGATATCTTCATTTAAGGAAGTGCGGACTACCGCCCCCTCAAAGTGATTTGATTCGTTAATACCATATGTGGTACGTATAAAGGATATATTTAATGATATTATATATTATAACATACTGGAATTAAAATACTATAATTTATAATTATGTTTTAATTCCATTAAATATGAAATAGAAATGGAAGTAGCGTTCATGCGTACGTACAGCTTACCGTCTCCATGAACGGTACATTTCATTTCTTATCTCAAAATGTTATGTAATATTATAAGTACATATATATAATGGATATATATTTAATATATTACATCTAAATTATGGATATCATTCTGGAATTATAACATATATATATCTCTCTCATTTTGTTTTAATTCCATTAATATGAAAAAAATGAAAGTAGCGTTCATGCGTACGTACGGCCTACCGTCTCCATGAACAATGATTTTCGTTTTTTATCTCCAAATGATATGGAATAGTATAAAATGAATATTTACTGGATATATATGATATTTTAAGCATTAATACTATTCTGGAAATTATTTACTTATAACTACATGGGCAATCTTTTTTCAAACAAGTTCATTTTTGACTCAGGTACCAAATATCGGCAAAAACGTCTAATATGAACTAACATTATTAAAAAATTATTATAACATTATAATATGTGATATGAACTGAATAATAATATCTAAAGGAGGTACTTAGGCAATTATTAATTGACCAAAGTTTATTATTCATCAATATAAAGAAACGAACAAGACAAGTTGGACTTGAGGTAAGGGATCCTACTCCACTCTTTTTAAGTACACTCTTTTATGTCATTCCTTCTAAAGCTCATCTTTCTTGTTATTGGGATGTTATTTTATATTAATATTACTATAATTTTTATGTTCATGTGATGAGAGACCCTATTCTCTCTCATCAATCCATTTTGGAAGTTTTGAGTGACGCCGTTAGGCTGCCAAATTTTCGTAAGAGATCTAACCTCTCTCTTTCTTTTTAAGTACTCTCCTTTATGTCACTTCTTTTAAGCTCCTATTTTTTTATGTTGGGGGATGTTATTTTATATTCCTATTTCTATAAACTTTAATTTAATATGATGATATACCCTATTTTATCTCATCAATCCATTTTTGTAAGTTTTATGTAGCGTCGTTAGGCTGCCGAGTTTTCGTAAGGGATTTTTCATCTCACTTTTATTCTCATGAGATTTATGCTACATTTGCCATAATTTCCTTTGAGTGGTGTATGTACTGCCCATTATTTTACTCATTGTGTAATATAATTTCTTTTATGAGTATTTACATCAATGTTGTATTGTCCTTCTTTCACGAGGTGTATGTTTCGAAAGATACCTATGTCAGTAAGGGAACCTTTCACCCTCCTCTTTTTAAAAGACTTCTTTTGTTGGGTCTTTTAATTTACATATTTTTATGTTGGGATATGTTCTCATATATACTTATTGATGTAAATTTAATGTCCAAGTGATGAGATACCCTTTTTTTTATCTCTCATCAACTCATTTTGATGTGACGTCGTTAGGCTGTCAAGGGAACTTCTTAACCCAATTTCGATTTCTTTGGGTTCAACATGTAGTTATTGAATATGTCATCATTTGAATATATATGAATGACCTTTGATTATTTTACACTTAATATCCACTTATATTTGGTGTATTCGTTTGTCACACATAATTATGTAATTGATTTATCCTTAAACCAAGGATACCGTCTTAGTAAGGGACTTCGTCTCAATCTCCTTTCATTGAGGCATATTCTGTTTTATACACAACCTTCTTTTATACGGTGTATAAACCCCTTTGACTTTTACATTTATTCAAAAGGAATATTTTTTATACGAAGTGTTTATTAAACGACAAAAGGGAAAGTTTTTGTCGTACGTATGTGGCGACAACGACTTCTCTGCCGTCGTGACCATTATTTGAGTTTCAGCTTCCTCTACAAGCCATATCTTCTTTTTAAAAGAAAAATAAATACCATGTTTTACTTTTCCTTTATTTTGGTATTGAAAATGGTTTTCATAATGTTTTTATATCAATGTGTTTTATTGATATCTTGTGATTGAAAGGTGGAAATGTTATGTTTCCTTTATGCAAGTTTTATGTGATACGATTATGTTGAGGTTCTTGGGCATTATTATGAAGACGGGTGGTTTTGTGATAAACTAAGGGAGGGTGAGCCCGATATAGCTCTCCAATGCATTGGGTAACATGAAGGAGTGAAACATTAAGGTTTCTCTGAAGATATTTAGGGAATATACTGTGGTGGGTATTCCAAACGTAACCAAGAGGGTTACTCCCTACGTAAGAATGTTATGAATTCCTCAAGTTACCTTTTATGTCTTATGATTTATATGATTTATTCATGATTTTATGAGGTATGTTAAAGTGATTATGTTTTATGGGTAAAGTATGATTTCATTCTTATGTATACATGTACTCATGTTTCCTTTCTATATTTTTATATCCCTTACTGAGCTTTTTATGCTCATCCCAAGTTTTTTAAATTTTTTTCACAGGTCAAGGGAAGGGTACATGATATGATGATAGTGTCAAGGAAGTGTCAAGAAATAATCCATGTTTTATTTTAAATATGTTTCCGTTGATGGAAAAAATGAATACTATCTTTTAGGTAACCACTTTGTTTAAATGTGGAATGTAATGCAAGTTTTATGATATAATTCTCTAAAACTCTAAACCTGAAAAGATCCTCTATGTGTAATCTTTTAATAACTCAAGATTAAGTAAGGTTTAAGGCTGGGGCATTATAGTTGGTATCAAATGTCAGTTTAGATAACTTTAGAGGTTAGGGTATTCTTTAAGCATAAGTGACATTACCATATTGACTAGGATTTTAGAAAGTGTCATAGTTTTTAGATAAAGTAAATGAGTAAGTATATCTTAGTGTTTATCTTACTCATTAGTACATGATGGTTATGTTGATATACTCACACTGACCTTTTTGGTTTTAGTAAATGGCTGGATCTAGAAGGCACCAAAGAGACAACAGGTTTGAAGGAAACTGTAGTGGTTCTATGATTAAGATACTAGATAAAATGGGGGATTCAATGAGGAAACTCGTGGTTGTTCTAAACCAACTATCAAGGAGTCATGATCAACCACTTGAACCTTGGTATGTTCTATAATGCATCATGTACAAGATGACCAATCGATGTGGAAGTTCAGGTAATAATTATAAAGGTAACCATTAGGGTTTATATGATCCTTACTTTTGAGGTAATTATGGGTTATTATATGTTATGATGGAAAATGAAAGGCATGAGATAAACTTAAGGTTAAAATATTTTATGTTTATTTTTGAAGATTTTATCTCATTTTGGTAAATGTTTTGAGAATTATATAGTTTTGGAAAAAGGACAACACGCAGACCGTGTGACTACCCGTCGCGTTGGACAAAGCTGTGGGAATCGAACCCACAACCAAAGTGCGACTGGTATTTATTGCCTACCACTGGACTACGTGAAGTCCCTAGTTAGTTTGAATAATTCTTTTTAGTTATATGATTTTATTAATTAAGAGTAAGTTGATTTTTGGTTATCTATGGAAATTTATTAACCCATCATGCAGGATATGTGATTAGGTTAATTACTTTTCAATACGAGACTTTAGGAGCAACTGATGTTGTTTGGAGATAAATATTACGATTTAACTTGGAAGACTATGTGAATAAATCCTTCAAATATTTGGGTTTCAATCTTAGATTGGTTTACTTTGAAGAATTTTATGGACAAATTGTTTATCGAATGGTCCTCATTGAACTTTGGGTTTTGTTGGACAAATTTTGGAGATTAAGAATAGATTTTCTTTTTATAAAGGGTTATCCTTTTCTGGATTATCTGATCTTGTACTAAACTTTTTGGTTTGGTTTTTGTTAATGTCTAAAGACATGGGATGTATATATTTCTCTTTGGTGGATTAGGTGATTCTCTAGAAGTTGATTATAGTACTCTTAATGCGAACAAGTCTCCCTAAATACTCATCTTTTGGAAAAAAATATGAGTTTGATTAAGGAATCTAGTAAAAGTTGAAAGTCAACATGATAAGTGATTATGTTTCCTTATGAATAAATTCCTCAATAAAAAGTAACTTAAAAAAAATGTTTTCTATTAATTTTTCCTACTGGGGAATCGAATACCGTTTAACCCATCACAAGTTTGTGATTTTCTTATGGTTAACTTTCTCCTAGACATGTTTAATATCACTTTCCCTCAAGAACATGACCCTTTGCTTTTTCTTCCATTTCCATGTTTTTCTACATGGAATCCTAGTATGGGTCAACTCGGGTGACCTCTGTACTTATCTTCCTTTATTTTAAAGTGATTGTTTTACCGACTGTTGTTCCGATGTGGGACTTTCAAGGATGTTTCCAAGCTCAATTTTAAAAATTGCAAGGACACAATTCCCAAAAGGGGGGAAGGATGTAACACCCCAGGTAAATAAAGAATATGACATTTTCATATTTATCCATATTTGTGAATAAAATATTAATATGACTTTAAAGGGGACACTATGCTCGATGGCGTACCCAACACGCAACAACGAGTTTCTTGGAAATCTTACGTTGCACTCTAATAATAAAATAATATTATTTTAAATGGTAGTTAACATGTAGCCGTTGTATTGGTGGGAATGGATAGAAATAACTAAAATATGATTATATATGTTTTTAAATGTTTTTATGTTTATCCAATAAAAGATAAAGGCTTAAAATATGGAAAGAATTCAATTTTAGGCGTATATGCCCTAGTTTTCACTAAAGGTTCACTTATCACCTTTTGATGGCGAACCATCATTAAATATAGTTTTGTTCACTTTTATACATTCTATTGGACCAAATAAAACTCTTCTTAAGAATCGGGACATCAAAATTTACTTTGTGTAAATTTTTGGTATCTTTCCGATAAAGTTCATTTTTTAATGAATAGTGTAAAATGTTGTATTTTAATTCAAAACCTCTTTTTAATCTAATTTATTTATATGATTAGATTATCTTTTGAATTTGTTTTAAAGTGAAATTAGAATATATTTTTACCATTAAATCCAATAGTGGTCGTTGGAATTAATTTCACTTTGAAATCAGACTTAAACTAGTGTCAAACTTTTGATACTTATTGTTTCATAAAAACACGCTATTTGCTCTGACAGCGGGAATTAATTATTAAATTAATTAATGTGACTTATATGTGTTGAATTTTGTAAAATAGACTTCATTTTTGAATTCGGAATATCAAATATATCTTAGGGTGAATTTTTGGGATTTTTCTGAAAAACTTCAATTTTTGATGAATAATGAAACCACTAAGTGGTACTTATAAAAACTGATTTTTCCGTTTAAATGAAAATTTTCCATCTTTGTGTTTTTAATTTCAAAAATCCGACATACATGGTTGTCATTAAGAAGTAAAATGTGGTTCAATGGGATAAAAATAATTTTTTGGTGAATAGTAACTTATTAAGTTTTTAATCGCGATTAGAGGTAATTAGTGTAGTTTTTTGTAAGAATAATGTTTTAATAAAATGAAATGACCTAGACACATGTCCTACCCTCATTGGATGTGTCATGGCCAACCAAGACAATCCATGGGTCAACTTGGGGACCCCATGGAGTCACTTAATGTTAAAGTAAAAATGACACAAACATGAGATGTTTTACTAAAACAATTTTTACATGAGGTTATACAAGTCATATTTTTGACTATAAATAGTTATTGGAAATCTAAAAAGATTTCCTACATCATAGTATTTTTTTTTATAATTTTTAGACATTAAATAAATTAAATTATTTATGACATCATGATGATGCAGCGATGACCTCATTATTTAACGATTTAAATAAAATGGAAAGATAATGTAATATCTAAGACCTACACATGTCCAAAACCAATTGGATGAGTGGATTTCGAACCCGTATCACCTTATCCTTGAAATACATCAATGTGGGACCTTTAAAATCCGAAACTCTTTTGAAAATAAAGTAACATTTTGTAACTTTACAAGAGTGCCCCTCCTCTCCTCTTATAAAAGGCCCCCACCTCTACCTCCTTACCCACACTCCCAAAGCCTTTGGCTCGGCCAAAACCTTCCCATTTTGTCTCTACACTTCCCTATATAACTCCTTGAAGACTCACTTTGGGCAGAAGTCTTCCCAAGGAAGCCATTGAGCTCAAACCAAAGGGAGTTACCCGATTTTAAGGTAATGTCTTCACTTGTGTCCTTTTGTTTTATTTTTCTTCTCCAATCCCATAAACTCTTTTTATTAATTTATTTTGTAACAAATATAGTATCTTCAATATACTCAGATGTTTTTATAAGAAGGATTCGAGCTACACTTACACACACCTACATCTAATGGTTAAAGAACATACTGTTTCCGTGGATGGCGAATTTCTGCCTCCCGAAACGATGATTGTTCAACATTCTTTTAACACCTTAAAAGGTGGCCATTAAGATGTCACTATATTTATATATGATATATAATATTTTTATGTTTTCCTTAAGCTTCTGTATTTTTCATTTATGGCATACCTTTATGGCTTCCATTATGGGTATACATGATATCTTCATTTAAGGAAGTGCGGACTACCGCCCCCTCAAAGTGATTTGATTCGTTAATACCATATGTGGTACATATAAAGGATATATTTAATGATATTATATATGATACCATACTGTAATTAAAATACTATTATGTATCATTATGTTTTAATTCCATTAAATATGAAATAGAAATGGAAGTAGCGTTCATGCGTACGTACGGCTTACCGTCTCCATGAACGGTACATTTCATTTCTTATCTCAAAATGTTATGTAATATTATAAGTACATATATATAATGGATATATATGTAATATATTAAATCTAAATTATGGATATCATTCTGGAATTATAACATATATATATATCTCTCTCATTTTGTTTTAATTCCATTAATATGACAAAAAATGAAAGTAGCGTTCATGCGTACGTACGACCTACCGTCTCCATGAACAGTGCTTTTCGTTTTTTATCTCCAAATGATATGGAATAGTATAAAATGAATATTTACTGGATATATATGATATTTTAATCATTAATACTATTCTGGAAATTATTTACTTTTAACTACATGGGCAATCTTTTTTCAAAAAAGTTCATTTTGACTCATGTACCAAACATCGGCAAAAACGTCTGATATGAACTAACATTATTAAAAAATTATTATAAAATTATAATATGTGATATTAACTGAATAATAATCTCTAAAGGAGGTACTTAGGCAATTATTAATTGATCAAAGTTTATTATTCGGGAATATAAAGAAACGAACAAGACAAGTTGGACTTGAGGTAAGGGATCCTACTCCACTCTTTTTAAGTACACTCTTTTATGTCATTCCTTCTAAAGCTCATATTTCTTGTTATTGGGATGTTATTTTATATTAATCTTACTGTAATTTTTATGTTCATGTGATGAGAGACCCTATTCTCTCTCATCAATCCATTTTAGAAGTTTTGAGTGGCGCCGTTAGGCTGCCAAATTTTCGTAAGAGATCTAACCTCTCTCTTTCTTTTTAAGTACTCTCCTTTATGTCACTTATTTTAAGCTCATATTTTTTTTATGTTGGGGGATGTTATTTTATATTCCTATTTCTATAAACATTAAGTTAATATGATGAGATACCCTATTTGATCTCATCAATCCATTTTTGTATGTTTTATGTGGCGTCGTTAGGCTGCCGAGTTTTCATAAGGGATTTTTCATCTCACTTTTATTCCCGTGAGATTTATGCTACATTTGCCATAATTTCCTTTGAGTGGTGTATGTACTTCCAATTATTTTACTCATTGTGTAATATAATTTCTTTTATGAGTATTTACATGAATGTTGTATTGTCCTTTTTCACGAGGTGTATGTTTCGAAAGATACCCATGTCGGTAAGGGAACCTTTCACCCTCCTCTTTTTAAAAGAATTATTTTGTTGGGTCTTTTAATTTACATATTGTTTTGTTGGGATATGTTCTCATATATCCTTGTTGATGTAAATTTTATGTCCAAGTGATGAGATTCCCTTTTTTTATCTCTCATCAACTCATTTTGATGTGACGTCGTTAGGCTGTCAAGGGAACTTCTTAACCCAATTTCGATTTCTTTGGGTTCAACATGTAGTTATTGAATATGTCATCCTTTGAATATGTGTGAATGACCTTTGATTATTTTACACTTAATATCCACTTATATTTTGTGTATTCATTTGTCACACATAATTATGTAATCGATTTATCCTTAAACCAGGGATACCGTCTTTGTAAGGGACTTCATCTCAATCTCCTTTCATTGAGGCATATTTTGTTTTATACACAACCTTCTTTTATATGGTGTATAAACCCCTTTGACTTTTACGTTTATTCAAAAGGAATATTTTTTATACGAAGTGTTTATTAAACGACAAAAGGGAATGTTTTTGTCGTACGTATGCGACGACAACGACTTCTCTGCCGTCGTGACCATTATTTGAGTTTCGGCTTCCTCTACAAGCCATACCTTCTTTTTAAAAGAAAAATAAATACCATGTTTTACTTTTCTTTTATTTTGGTATTGAAAATGGTTTTAATAATGTTTTTATATCAATGTGTTGTATTGATATCTTGTGATTGAAAGGTGGAAATGTTATGTTTCCTTTATGCATGTTTTATGTGATACGATTATGTTGAGGTTCTTGGGCATTATTATGAAGACGGGTGGTTCCATGATAAAATAAGGGCGGGTGAGCCCGATATAGCTCTCCAATTCATTGGGTAACGTGAAGGAGTGAAACGTTAAGTTTTCTTCGAAGAGATTTAGAGAATATATTGTGGTGGGTATTCCAAACGTAACCAAGAGGGTTACTCCCTACGTAAGAATGTTATGAATGCCTCAAGTTACCTTTTATGTCTTATGATTTATATGATTTATTAATGATTTTATGATGTATGTTAAAGTGCTTATGTTTTATGGGTAAAGTATGATTTCATTCTTATGTATACATGTACTCATGTTTCCTTTCAATATTTTTATATCCCTTACTGAGCTTTTTAGGCTCATCCCAAGTTTTTGAAAAAAATTTCACAGGTCAAGGGAAGGGTACATGATATGATGATAGTGTCAAGGAAGTGTCAAGAAAGAATCCATGTTTTATTTTAAATATGTTTCTGTTGATGGGAAAAATGAATACTATCTTTTATGTAACCACTTTGTTTAAATGTGGAATGTAATGCAAGTTTTATGATCTAATTCTCTAAAACTCTAAACCTGAAAAGATCCTCAATGTGTAATATTTTAATAACTCAAGATTAAGTAAGGTTTAAGGCTGGGGCCTTATACACATCACCGCAATGGGATTTTGATCCCTATTTCAAACCATCCATGATCCACTATTACCTCTCAATCCTTACAAAATCTTTAAACAATTTCCATTTTTATAACCATTATGTGTCTAGAGGGTTGATCATGCTCAAACCGGTCTAACAATGTCAAATCGCTAACCTCATGGACTAATGATGAACAAAAAAAATAATGGTGGTGGGAAAAAGAAATAAGAACAATGTTATATTATCACTAACTGATGGGAACCTGGCCAAAAATCAAAAATTTTGGAAATAAAATAAGCGAAACATTGGCAGAACATAAACAATTAATTAGAATATCATATGATGATTTAATTCTAGATCATGTGATTTATGAGACTCAAGGAAATTATGTAGATAAATATTGCATACTCAATATTCATATAAAAATGGTGGAAATATACAAAATAAAGAGCCCTACCTCAAGAATAGACCCATCATTGGTGATAAACACGTTCTCTAGAGATGAAGATGAAGATCCTGTTGTGTTCATATTTTATCTCATGAATATGTCGATCATTCGTTGTAGATACATGTTTCTAAGTTTTTTTAATGCCAATGTGGCTCTCCCTTCCTCCTATATAATCTCCTAGGGTTATGTAGCTAAGCCTTGAGTTTTGAAAAAGTAGTATATTTAAAGTGGAGGGGATATTTTAAACAGTTTAATATTTTAAATAAATTAATTGATTTGATTTATTTTATGTACCCATCAATGATTTCCTTCCATAGAATGTCCGATGCCGATCAAACTTATGTCATGAAAAGGGTAAACCCTGTGTTTCAGAAACAACCGCAACATCTGATTTTACATCCATGGTCCCAAAATTGGGGAAACCATTTATTCTAAAATGATGTGCACACATGCATTAATATATATATATATATATATATATATATATATATATATATTGAATATATTAATTCTCGGGTCCTGTGACACCCAAAACACAACATTAAATCTGAGAAAAAATCTGGAGATATATATAGAAATACTCAAAGGATCAATCTATGGAAACCAGAGTTGTTATAATTACCAAATGATGATAGCCTAATATGTGTAATGTGAAATATATAAATGAGGTCATGTGGTACCAAGGCCCATAATCCAACTGATCTGATAGATTCATGTGTAATGTGTTTGTACTTCGTAATCGAGACTCATGATGTCTGTCCCATATCTCAATATAGTGTGCATGATATCGCCTCCAGTCAAAATATCGCTTCTCTAACATCTTTAGGGAATGAAGTGAAGGCAGTTGACTGGGTGATGTAGGGATGGGTTGATGGATGTTGGACTACATCATAACTCTATCAACATGGTGCCACTCAACAATGTGAAAATGAATAAGAGACACTATGCATACAATGGCAATAAGAATCACCATAAAGTAATTTGAGAGACTCTGGAGGAAAAACCCAACATATGGAATCCATGAAACCTATAATATAAAAAAAATGAACATGAAATTAATAAATAAAAAAATGTACACCATACAATTATAATTTTAGTATATAATTAATAAACACATACTTCATCCAGTCAAAGACTGTATAACATAAGTCTGTAAGCATGTACATCATGTCTGGTAGTATCTAAATATCAATGTACCTAAATCCACCTATAGATACCATTTTTTCAGTTATAGTTTCATCATATAAATTTATATATTTTATTTTCACATAGAAAAAACATACAATCATCCCCATAGGGTGTCTTGTAAAATTTCAACAAGCAACGGTGCATGCACATGTGGAGAAAATTGAGGGATTCACTCTCATACCCAAATCTCTATATATATAATGCATCTTATAATCTATATCTTATTAATGTTACATGAAATGTATAATGATCTATATGTATAATAAATACATGAAGACCCCAACTACACCACCATGCATGGTCCATGTCCTCAAGTAATGGTAAATACACCAGATGAACAAATGTAGTAGAATGATCAATGAAGACTATACCGCCAATATGTCTTAGAATAAATGCACATGAAAATATTGGTATGGTGATCTCATAAACATCATAGGATAAATGAGTTAGGTTCTAATCTATCTATGACATGTGTAGAAGACTTCCGATGATAGACCTACCATCATCTTATACCTTAATGACCATTATTCACTAAATTAAACCAAACCAAACAAATCACTACCAACTTAGCCTATCATAGTCACACCATTAATAGGGATGACCAGTATAAGGGAGACATCTTTGAGAGTGATTTTCATCTCTACCTATAGTAGAATAAAATTATGTTTCTCTGACATCCATCTCTCTGCAAGGAATCCAATGAGTTGGGGATCAACACATGTGAAATCACACATCCCCACACCGTAGACCTCTGCATGTTGAAGATGCAAGATGATGGTAGGATGGGGAAACATGATGGAAGTGGTGTGACCTTTATACACTCATAGTAGGAACAATATAACCCTCTATGACAGGATGAGAAATATTTCTATCTTAGAAAGTGAGTAAATGAGTGCCCACTATATCTACATTTGATATAGTCATTTCTATTTATCAGTAGTGTAATAAATTTTTAATAAATAAAAGTAATAAAACGATGTATACATTTGACATTAAAAATGATGGAAGATATTTGGTAAGAAAATGATGCACGCAGTTTACATTTGTATGTGTTTTAATTTTGTGAATCTTATGTTTTTAATAATGAATTATGATGGTTCATTTCAATAAAATTTTAATAATTTTATTTATTGTAATCGTATATGATATGTTTAAACTCTTTAATTTATTTAAAAAATAAATATATGTACTATTATTGAATGTTCTAAATAATCTCAATGTCATATCAATTAATAAACTATCATGAAATACTAAAATATATTTAGGTTCTGAAATGGTACAAAATAACATTTTTCAGACATCTCACATGAAACAAGACAATGTATAATAATATTTTTACACAATAATGATAAAATACAGAGACACGTTCATTGATAACATGGAGTGGAGTGGCTTCATGCCATATTTGGATGTTTATTATGAGTATGACGTTATAAGGCCCCAGCCTTAAACCTTACTTAATCTTGAGTTATTACAAGATTACACATTGAGGATCTTTTCAGGTTTAGAGTTTTAGAGAATTAGATCATGAAACTTTCATTACATTCCACATTTAAACGAAGTGGTTACATAAAAGACAGTATTCATTCTTCCCATCAACGGAAACATATTTAAAATATAACATGGATTCTTTCTTGACACATCCTTGACACTATCATCACATCATGTACCTTTCCCTTGACCTGTGAAAAACATTTCAAAAACTTGGGATGAGCATAAAAAGCTCAGTAAGGGTTATAAAAATATGGAAAGGAAACATGAGTTCATATATACATAATAATGAAATCATACTTTACCCATAAAACATAGGCACTTTAACATACCTCATCAAACCATGAATATATCATAGAAAACATAAGACATAAAGGTAACTTGAGGCATTCATAACATTCTTACGTAGGGAGTAACCCTCTTGGTTACATTTGGAATACCCATCATAGTATATTCCCTAAATCTCTTCGGAGAAACCTTAACGTTTCACTCCTTCGCGTTACCCAATGCATTGGAGAGCTATATCGGGCTCACCCGCCCTTAGTTTATCACGGAACCACCCGTTCTTCATAACAATGACCAAGAACCATAACATAATCGTATCACATAAACATGAATAAAGGAAACATAACATTTCCACATTTCAATCACAATATAACATTTTAGGATATTGAAATAATGAATCCATTCAAAAAGAAACCATTTCCAAAACCATTTAAAACATTTAATAAAGAGATTTTTGAATCAAAGTGTCCCATACCACCTTGAAGCTTTTAACATTTTAAACCATTAATATCCATATAAATAAATCCTTAAAACCATTTTGAAAACATGGATATTAATAAGAACAAATAATTAAAACATTTAAAACGATATTTTGGTTAAAGGGGTTTTACCAAAATTAGAGACACTTGAATACAATAATCGAGGAATAACATTTAGTCAGAACTTTATAATATCATGAGAATAAAAGTATTCATGATATAATACTCCAAAGGACAGTATATACACCATATAAGAGTGAATTGGTGCATAACAACAATGAACCCTCAATAGAAATGTCAAATGTGATGAAATCCCTTATAAAGAAGGTATCCTTAAATTAAGGACAAATCAATCTCAAAATATGTGTGAAAAATATAAATACACCCAATATAAGTGGATATTAAGTGTAAAAAAAAAATAAAAGGTCATTCACACATATTCAATGGATGACATATTCAATGACTACATGTTGAACCCAAAGAAATCGAAATTGGGTTAAAAAGTTCCCTTGACAGCCTAACGGTGTCACATCAAAATGAGTTGATGAGAGATAAAAAAACTATCTCATCACTTGGACATAAAATTTACATCAATAAGGATATATGAGAACATATGCCAATATAACAATATGTACATTAAAAGACCCAACAAAAGAAGTCTTTTAAAAAGAGGAGGGTGAAAGGTTCCCTTACCGACATGGGTATCTTTCGAAACATACGACCCGTGAAAGAAGGACAATAAATCATTGATGTAAATACTCATAAATGAAAGAATATTACACAATGAGTAAAATAATGGTCAGTACATACACCACTCAAAGGAAATTGTGGCAAATGTATCATAAATCTCACGGGAATAAAAGTGAGATGAAAAATCCCTTACGAAAACTCAGCAGCCTAACGACACCACTTAAAACTTCCAAAATGGATTGATGAGAGAGAATAGGGTCTCTCATCACATGAACATAAAAATTACAGTAAATGTAATATAAAATATCATCCCAATAACAAGAAATATGAGCTTTAAAAGGAATGACATAAAAGAGTGTACTTAAAAAGAAAGAGAGGTGTAGGATCCCTTACCTCGGGTCCGACTTGACTCGATCGTTCTTTAATCTCCTGAATAATAAACTTGAGTTAGTTTCTAATTCCTTAAGAAACTTTTTCAAGTTCATTATTGCTTTTATACCACTTATTACCATGTCATAAACATTATGTAATCATTTAAGTTAATAATATTTGTTTTGCCGATATTTGGTTCTTAAGTCGAAAGTGGACTTCTTACAATTACATGTTGTTCGTGTGGCAAAATGTTTATTATATCCAGAATTGTATTCATTATGTAGATATCATATATTTCATATATATCCAGTAAATTCATGCATTTATAACATTACATAATCATTTAGAGGTAAGAAATGAAATGCACCGTTCATGGAGACGGTAAGCCGTACGTACGCATGAACGCTACTTTCATTTCTATTTCGTATTTTATAGAATGGAATAATAATGATATAAAGGTATATTATAATTCCAGTATAATATCATATATAATATCATATTTTCATCCTTTATACATCCCACATATGGTATTTAACGAATCAAATCACTTTGAGGGGGCGGTAGTCCGCACTTCCTTAAATGAAGATATCGCGTATACCCATAATGGAAGCCATAAAGGTAAGACAAAAATGAAAAATACAGAAGCATAAATAAAACATAAACATATTATATATCATATATAAAAATAGTGACATCATAATGGCCACCTTTGAAGGTGTTAAATGAGTATTGAACAATCATCGTTTCGGGAGGCAGAATTTCACCATCCACGGAAACCGTATGTTCTTTAACCATTTGATGTAGTTGTGTGAGAGTGTAGCTCGAATAAATCTTATAACAACATCCTAGTATATTGAAGATACTGGTGTTGTTACAAAATAATTAAATAAAAAGAGTTTAGTGGGTTGGAGAAGCAAAATAAAACAAATGAACACGAGAGAATGAATTACCTTTAAAAGTGTAACTCCTTTTGATTTGAGCCTAAAGGCTTCCTTTGAAAGGATTCTGCCCAAAGGGAATCCTCTAGGATGAGGAGAGGGATGTGGAGAGAGTAAATGGGCAGGGGTTGGCCGAGCCAAAGGCTTGAGGAGTGTGTGAAATGAGGTAGAGGTGGGGGCCTTTTATAAGAGGAGAGGAGGGGCACTTTTGGAAAGTAAAGAAATATTACTTTATTTGAAAATGTGTTTCGGTTTTAAAAGGTCCCACATTGATAGAATTCGTGGATAAGGTGATAAGGGTTCGAAATCCACTCATCCAATTGGTTTTTTACATGTGTAGTTCATAGATTTTACATTATCTTTCCATTTTATTTAAATCGTCAAATAATGATGTCATCGCTGCATCATTATTATGTCATAAATAATTTAATTTATTTAATGTCTAAAAATCATAAAAAAAATACTATGATGTAGGAAATCTTTATATCTTTCCAAAGACTATTTATAATCAAAAATATGATCTTTATAACCCCATGTAAAAATTATTTTCGTAAAACATCTCTTGTTTGTGTCATTTTTACTTTAACATTTAATAAAAAGTTATTTATGTCATTTCCAAACCAAAGTGTCTCCATGGGGTCCCCAAGTTGACCCATGGCTTGTCTTGGTCGGCCATGACTCAACCAATAAGGTTGGGACATGTGTCTAGATCATTTCATATTATTAAAGCATTATTTATACCTTAAACTACACTAATTACCACTAATCGCGATTAAGAACTTAATAAGTTACTATTCACCAAAAAATTATTTTAATCTCATTGAACCACATTTTACTTCTTAATGACAACCATGTATGTCGGATTTTTAAAATTCAGTACACATTAGTGGTAAACTTTCATTTAACTGAAAAATCAGTTTGCTTGATTACCACTTAGTGGTTTCACTATTCATCAAAAATTGAAGTTTTTCAGAAAATTACCAAAAATTCACCCTAAGCTATATTTGATATTCCGAATTCAAAAATGAAGTCCATTTTACAAAATTCAAAACATATAATTCACATTAATTAATTTAATAATTAATTCCCGCTGTCATGACAAATAGCGTGTTTTATGAAACAATAAGTATCAAAAGATTGACACTAGTTTAAGTCTGATTTCAAAGTGAAATTGATTCCAACGACCACTATTGGATTTGATGGTAAAAATATTTTCTAATTTCACTTTAAAACCAATTCAAAATATAATCTAATAATATAAATAAATTAGATTAAAAAGTGGTTTTGAATTAAAATACAACATTTTACACTATTCATTAAAAAAATGAACTTTATCGGAAAGATACCAAAAATTTACACAAAGTAAATTTTGATGTCCCGATTCTTAATAAGAGTTTTATTTGGTCCAAAAGAATGTTTAAGAGTGAACAAAACTATATTTAATGACGGTTCTCCATCAAAAGGTGATAAGTGAACCTTTAGTGAAAACTAGGGCATATACGCCTAAAATTGAATTCTTTCCGTATTTTAAGCCTTTATCTTTTATTGTATAAATGTAAAAATATTTAAGAACATATATAATCATATTTTAGTTATTTATATCCATTCCCGCCATTACAACGGCTACATGTTAACTACCATTTAAAATAATATTATTTTATTATTAGAGTGCAACGTAAGATTCCCAAGAAACTCGTTGTTGCGTGTTGGGTACGCCATCGAGCATAGCATCCCCTTTAAAGTCATATTAATATTTTATTCACAAATATGGATAAATATGAAAATGTCATATTCCTTATTTACCTGGGGTGTTACAGACGTTCATCACAATATATATTATATCATAGTCCCACTCCCCATTCTCAACACCATTCCATCTTGTTTCTAATACAAGAAGACTTTGTCCACCCATAGGTATGCACCCTGGTGATATCAGGGACCAAAGATGGTTGATCAGTAGGAAAAGGTAAAATAATAAGAATCACCCACGGGAATTCAAGACACATTATAACAATAAACCAGAATGATCAAATGATATACTGGATAGAAAAAAGTTACAAAGATATATTCACTAAGGAAAAATCTATAAAGACATGTGTATGAGGATAATTAAATTCCTGGAAAGAACCACATTTACAGTACATGTTCTCTAGTAATACCACTACCACTTGGACATTGTTTCATGTGAGTAGGTCGTGGTGATCAGTTACCTGAAAAAGGATCCCTACATAATCAAAGCTTCGAACACAAAATATTGATGCATCTTGTAATATATTGTCAATGTCTCTTTGGAACATGTGACCAAAGTGAATCCCCTGTTGCATCCCCTGATAAGCCAATAGGGAGTGTTCAACAATGTACTAACACAACAATAGAATGTATTTTGGATATGCCTCTGATTGGTAATTTATGAACACCCTTGAAGACATCATGTATGCACTCAACTATAATTTTAGTGGTCATATGCCCATATCTCCTACCACCATCATATGTTAATGCCAATTTTTCCTTCATAATATGCATTATGTAATCATATACATATTGATTATCCCTTTATATTCCTTTCATCTTATCATTAAATCTTCCCTATTGTGGTTTGTACTCTAAAAGAAGAAGTCATCATTTTATTTAAAAGGATAAAAAATTTTATTCAAATATAAATTAGTTTTAAAAAATACCCAATTTTATGATTGTCTTCTTTATTACCTAATCTTGAAAATTCTTATAGACACTAATATAAATATATATATTGCAATATCAATGATAGACATTATGTTCTTACCCTGAACACTTATCACTACTAAAAGCCTCTATAATTTCTCAATGATGATCTGTTATCTGGAAAACTACTTGGCTATGCATAATATGCATGCATATACAGTCCAAGAACCAACCCCATGATTCAAAGTTCCCTTTTTCAACAATAGAAAATTCTAGTGGGAGATGGGAATGGTTACCATCTTGTGAGGCAAAAATAAGTAATACACCTGTATACTTTCCATAAATAAAAGTTCCATCAACCTGGATGAAAGACTCAATGTAATTATTTTAGTCCATTGGAAGATGAATTGACTGGGATTATGATGATTATAATCCTCTTAGATTTGATTTTTGATTTTATCATGAAATTTTTTTATCTTAACTAAGGGAATATTTCCTTGTCTTTCCCCATTCCTTTCCTCTTCATTGTTTTATTTTTCTATTTAATAAAGAGTCTTTGCCTCACCTTATTTTAAAAAAACCTCGATGAATTTTTTTCAATAAAGAAATGTGGTGATATATGGTATGAATTCCCAGAATAGCCTATGGAACTTTGAATTTTTTTGATCAACCCGATTATCATTGGTTATATACTCAACAGTTTCAAGATGATAAAGAACCTGATTATTGTGGGAAAATAATCCCATTTTCCATGACAAAACTTTATATGACTCAACCTATCACCAGATACTTCTATAATTTCTTTTTTTTTCATCCATGATTTGGCATGAGAAATCCTACATTTGAACAACTATTGCACTCATTATCAAATTAGTGACATAGTAAAATCCTGGCATGTTCATATCATCTCAACAATAATACTCAATATTAACTCTACATCTAGTGTAGAATGATCTTGTGACAGCGTTGGGTGCACACAAGTATGTGGCCCTTCCAACTTAGTTATCTTCCAACATGAAAAAATGTATCATATTTTTCCCGCATGTAAAATTTACATTCAAACCCATAATTCCCACACCGAATGATGTATTTTTCCTTATTGGAGTCATCAACCACAAATGAAAAATGTCACTCTAATTGGTATTGTTTAACCACATTATTCAATGCAATTTTAGTTTTAAATTATTTTCTGAATTGAAAGGTGTTAGTAGTTATAGTAGATTTGTTAACTAGAATTCATGAGAATTCTGTACATAGTTTAATGCCACCACAATCAAAATAATGTGCACATGATATTCCTTCCCCTAAGGAAGTCTATAAGGGAGGTTGTTTACAAAAAAATGGTTCGTTCCAATATTTCAAAGGAACATTATAAGGTTCATTAACTACATATCACTCACCCACATCATCTCCAATCACATATTCAGATACTTACTCATCAGAGAAAGTCTCATTAATTAAATCAGGCACATCAAATGGGATGTCTCCTCTAGTTCTGTTTATATTCTAATCATCTTCTTTAGAATTAGTTTCTATGACTAGAGTCATATGAGAATACAATGGATGATAATGTTGTGAAGGATAGAATTCAACATATGTTCCAAAATAAGGATATATATAAGTATGTCACACCTCATAAAAAATATAAATATCAAAATATAATTCCATTAGACCACTACTTCACTTTTTCTTGAACAATGATGATGCTTCCCCCCAAACCTCATCATCAAGCAGTGGATACTTAGTGTGCCATAGACGATCAACACATTGAAGATATGGATATGTGATTAAAGTAATTACTGGATCAACCATCGATTTTAATAGATTATGAATCTTCCTATGAACTTCTTCTAATGCCACACATTCACAAAGGTAAACCACCTTTGCAGGTGGGAAATTATAGTTAAATACCTGATCATTATAAATTACTTTACTATTTCAATATATAGATGTACAAATGATTACTTATAAATATAATTTAGTAAATAATTATATATATATATATATATATATATATCACTAAAGCATTATGAAATTCTCAACATTTTTTTAATAAGATAACATTTTAAAAATGATGAATTGATCTTAAGACGGTTTCTATGGATTGGTAACGTCCTGACCTAGCTTACCACTAAGATAGTGGTCAGACCGGTCACCACATGACCTCAAGAGAGCCTCCCCGTATGCCAAAGGATTCTAAATAGTAATGAGGGTGTAAGAATAGTTAGTGGGGATACTATACCCTCTTATCAGAGTTGCGCAATAGTATAACATAGTAAATAATAATCAACAACAGAAGCAGTAAAACATAATTGAAAAGTAGCAGAAGAAAATTTTTATATAAATGAACAAAAGTGTCCAACGCCAATTTATACAACAAATGAATGTATTAAATGGTATTGATATAAGATGGAAATCATTAAACATTACCACATGCTTTTCAATAAAATACAATGTAGGACTCAATTAAAGAAAAGAACTAAATGCTCAAATGAGATCTCCACAAGCATCCTAAGCTCCAGATCAGTCCTTTAATCATAACTCCTGGGTACAAGCAAACAAAAACAAGAAAGGTCCAAGGACCTATGAACAAGAAGGGTCTACTCGGGTACCCTAGTGTAATGGAGGCCTGAGTCGGGTGTGAGATATAAATCTCAATAGGCTGGAACCACCGGTGTCTAACCCAATCCCGATAGTTTAATATAAATTAACCAAGGTTCAAGCATGCATAAGTAAAGTAAGAAGTACATTATAACTAAATAACTAAGTACCTGCTTCAGCCCTCGGCTGGTGTCTGGACATGAAATCTTTTCATTAATTGAGTATTACTAGTTAATTCATAAGTCACATGTGGGTAAGTCACCTACCAAGTCCAAGGAGTTTCCTCCAAGTTAAAATGGGGCTAAGCAATGACTGGGCCTAATGGGATTTAACCATGGAACCTACTTGTCAATGATAGATGCAAGGAGTGTATCCAAGGTATCCTGTGATCTTATAAGTAATGAAGGTTCCAAGACTTAAAAGGAATCCTGGAAAAGATATCCAATGAGGGAGTTCCAGGGTAAAGACCGAGGTAACCTAAAATCAAAAAAATCTAACTCAGTAGTATATGAGTCTATCTAAGGGGTAAGAGTATAATACATGGAGCGTAATACAAGGTATTCCACAATAAGTTGCCTACCGAGTCCAAGGTGATCGACCAAGGTAAAATGGGGCTAAGAAAAGATAGGGCCCGATGGGCTTTAACCATGGAACCTACTAGTCAATACTGGATCCAAGGAGTGTATATGAGGTATCCTATAAGAAGAAGGTACCCAATGGTAGTATACCAGAGTTCCAAGGAATATACAAAAACTGGAGTCTAGGTGGGTATCAACCTAAGAAAACCATATCCTTGAAATGGAATGTGGTTCCCAAGACCCAAGGTATTCTCCACTTAGAATCCAAGGCAAGTTTGAGTCAGTCCATTCCTATTTGATATTGTAATCATAATAATTCATTTGGTTCAAGTCTTGAATTCCATTATTTTGGATACGCCAAGTATAGTCTCAACCATTTATTTATTGGTCCAAACCTTGTCTTCCATTAGTGTAGATAGGCCTAGTAGCATTGCAACCATTCATTGATTGGTTCAAGCCTTGCCTTCCATTAGTTTGGAAAGGTCAAGTAGCATTGCAAACATTTGAGTAAAAACCATTATGTAATTTTCAAAGGGCAAGGTATACACCACTACCTTCCCTTAGCATGGTAAGGGTTTCCACAGACGTGGAACCAATCCTTGTCTCATTAACCCAGGTCCGTCCATGGAATTATTACATGGGAATCCATGTATCTCCCATGGTATGAGCATGAAAACCCATTGAGTCCATCATGGTATTCCTACATGGGAACCCACATGTCATCCAAGGTTTTATTAGTATTCAAAACATTTGAAAACAATTTGGTAACTTGTTTTGAGGGTCAATAATTAATCATTAACCATTCATTTAACTCAACTCATTCCATTTAGCAAAAAATGTCAGTTTCATTTAAAGGGCTCCAAGTATACATACAAAAGAAAATTACATATAGGGTAATTCGAATCAAAAAATGGACCAAACACCTAGATGGTGATTCAGTCCGTTAATCATTTTAAAAAAGGAAACTTAGTGTTTCTAATGTCATTAGGGCCATGTGCTAAATATGCCGTATCTCAACATAAAATCATGCATAAAGATTATAAAAATGAAAATTCAATAAAGAAAGGCCTAACCAATGATTTTTATCTTGAAGGAAGCATACATCCATTGGAGGTGTTTTATTATAAAAACATGATATTGTTTATCAAAATCATTTATCATCTTTATCATTTAAAACATGAAACATGATTAATTCAAATTTGATAGGAATTGAGCATAATACCAAATTGTATGAATTAATTTATAACAAAAGTGCAGAAAGTAACTTTATTAATGCATTTATAATGATTGATGACTTGGAAAGGGACCCTACCTCAAGGTGGAACCAAGTCGTGTACTTCGGCGATGAACCAAAATGAAGTGAAACCACCCGAAACAACTCAACGTACTACCAATTTAATAATAGGGAGTCAAGGACACATAAAGATCTTAATTAAAGAGGTGAGAAACAAAGGAGAAGGTATAAACCTCACCTCAAGATGTTGTCGGTAGATCGAGACCACCTGAACCCCCTCACCTTTGGTGGCGGTTGCCGAAACTCAAACCCTAAGGCCCCGTGAGACCATCCACACAACCTAAGAACCGAAGAAAACTAGAAAAACATTAACCCCAAAACCTAGGGTTTGGCTGCACCACATCAGGTGCCTATTTGGTTGAAGAGAGGCTGAAAAAAAGGGGAGATAAGAGTGGAGAGAAACTTACCCTAGAGGATCAGGGAAGAAAATAACAGAAACCGCGGACGAATGTCAATCTGAGAGGAGACCGGAGGAGAGGGTCATACGTCGAAGGGGAGATCCCCCTTGGGATGTTTAGTCTCATTTTAGATAGGGTGATTATGAGGGTATATTTTTATTTTATTTTTATTTTAATTTAATTTAATTAAATTAAAACAAATCAAAATCTAAAAATTGGGCATCACAGACGGTTTGAACCGCACAGTTTTCCAAACATTGCGCAAACTGTGCCTAGTCTTCTACCTCAAAGATGTACCCCACATGAGCTTGGCGCACATTTTAGGAAACTATGTGTAGCCTATGGGATAAGCCACTACCCTTTTTAAAATAGGGATGCTTGGTTAACTATTGTGGGAAACATAATTTCACAGATCATGCGCAAACAGTGTGCCCTCTTCTGTCATTTAAAACATGAAGTTTTTCGGGTAGAAAACTCACAAAACTTCTTGGGACACTCAATAAACTTTTCAGGCCTTCTCCCATTCCCAAAAATATCCCTTAGGAGTGATCCAACTCTAGGAATTAAGTTTCAAAGCTTGGTTTTAAAAACAAACAGTTTAGTAAATGAAGAAGTTCAAAAACATTCGCATTTTAGTCCGGTTTAGAACACATGATTCTACAATATACTGTAACATCCCAAGTAAGTAATGAATAATAGATATTTTTATCCATGTCTATTAATGATTAAGATAGTGTTTTAGAGGCTTAAAATGAAAATAAATACAATCTTATGCATTGAATAAACTAATATTCTTAAAAGATTGTTTTACTGCCTTTTGATGGCAAACCATTTTTGAATCTATATTTTGACAATTTTATAAACTATGTTTGTCAAAATAAACTTATCCTTTATGATTGGGACATCAAAATTTACCTTGTGTGAATTTTTTGTATTTTTCTGACAATGTTCATTTTTTAATGAATAGTGAAAAATACTGCATTTTACATCAAAACTGCTTTTTAATCTAATTTATTTATATGATTAGATTATGTTTTGAATTGGTTTTGAAGTGAAATTAGAATATATTTTTACCATTTTATCCAATGGTGGTCATTGGAATCAATTTCACTTTAAATTAGACTTAAACTGGTGTCAATCTTTTGATACTTATTGTTTTGTAAAAACACGCTATTTGCTCTGGCAGCGGGAATTAATTATTAAATTAATTAATGTGACTTATATGATTTGAATTTTGTAAAATAGACTTCATTTTTGAATTCGGAATATCAAATATATCTTAGGGTTAATTTTTGGTAATTTTCTGAAGAACTTCAATTTTGATGAATAGTGAAACCACTAAGTGGTAATCAAGCAAACTGATTTTTCAGTTAAATGAAAGTTTACCACTAATGTGTATTGAATTTTGAAAATCCGACATACATGGTTGTCATTAATAAGTAAAATGTGGTTCAATGAGATTAAAATAATTTTTTGGTGAATAGTAACTTATTAAGTTCTTAATCGCGATTAGTGGTAATTAGGGTAGTTTAAGGTATAAATAATGCTTTAATAATAGGAAATGACCTAGACACATGTCCAAACCTTATTGGTTGTGTCATGGCCGACCAAGACAAGGCATGGGTCAACTTGGGGACCCCATGGAGACACTTTGGTTTGAAAATGACATAAATAACTTTTTATTAAATGTTAAAGTAAAAATGACACAAACATAATATGTTTTACGAAAACAATTTTCACAAGGGGTTATAAAGATCAGATATTTGATTATAAATAGTAATTGGAAATCTAAACAGATTTCCTACATCATAGTATTTTTTTTATGATTTTTAGACATTAAATAAATTAAATTATTTATGACATAATAATGATGCAGCGATGACATCATTATTTGACGATTTAAATAAAATGGAAAGATAATGTAAAATCTATGAACTACACATGGCCAAAACCAATTGGATGAGTGGATTTCGAACCCTTATCACCTTATCCACGAATTATATCAATGTGGGACCTTTTGAAACCGAAACACATTTTCAAATAAAGTAATATTTCTTTCATTTCCAAAAGTGCCCCTCCTCTCCTCTTATAAAAGGCCCCCACCTCTACCTCATTTCACACACTTATCAAGCCTTTGGCTCGGCCAAACCCTGCCCATTTAATCTCTCCACATCCCTCTCCTCATCCTAGAGGATTCCCTTTGGGCATAATCCTTTCAAAGGAAGCCTTTAGGCTCAAATCAAAAGGAGTTACACTTTTAAAGGTAATTCATTCTCTCATGTTCATTTGTTTTATTTTGCTTCTCCAACCCCCTAAACTCTTTTTATTTACTTATTTTGTAACAACACCAGTATCTTCAATATAAAAAGATGTTGTTATAATATTTATTTGAGCTACACTCTCACACAACTACATCAAATGGTTAAAGAACATACGGTTTCCGTGGATGGCGAAATTCTGCCTCCCGAAACGATGATTGTTCAACACTCATTTAACACCTTCAAAGGTGGCCATTATGATGTAACTATTTTTATATATGATATATAATATGTTTATGTTTTCTTTAAGCTTCTGTTTTTTTCATTTTGGGCATACCTTTATGGTTTCCATTATGGGTAAACACGATATCTTCATTTTAGGAAGTGCGGACTACCGCCCCCTAAAAGTGATTTGATTCATTAATACCATATGTGGGACATATAAAGGATGGAACTATGATATTATATATGATATTATACTGTAATTATAATATACCTTTATATCATTATGATTCCATTCTATAAAATACGAAATAGAAATGGAAGTAGCGTTCATGCGTACGTACGGCTTACCGTCTCCATGAACGGTGCATTTCATTTCTTACCTCTAAATGATTATGTAATATTATAAATGCATGTATGTACTGGATATATATGACATATATGATATCTACATCATGAATACCATTATGGATATAATGAACCTTTGACCAAATTAACAACATGTAAGTGTAAGAAGCCTATTTTTGACTTAAGAACCAAATACCGACAAAATAAACATTATTAACTTAACTGATTACATGATGTTCATAACATGGTATAAAAGGAATAATGAACTTGAAAAAGATTCATAAGAAAGTAGAGATTAACTCAAGTTTATTATTCAGGAGATTAAATAACGGTCGGGTCAAGTCGGATACGAGGTATGGGACTTCGTCTCAATCTCCTTTCATTGAGGCATATTTTATTTTATACACAACTTTCTTTTATACGGTGTATAAACCCCTTTGACTTTTACGTTTATTCAAAAGGAATATTTTTTATACGAAGCATTTAATAAACGACAAAAGGGAATGTTTTTGTCGTACGTATGCGGCGACAACGACTTCTCCGCCGTCGTGACCGTTATTTGAGTTTCGGCTTCCTCTACAAGCCATACCTTCTTTTTAAAAGAAAAATAAATACCATGTTTTACTTTTCTTTTATTTTAGTATTGAAAATGGTTTTCATAATGTTATTATATCAATGTGTTGTATTGATATCTCGTGATTGAAATGTGTAAATGTTATGTTTCCTTTATGCATGTTTTATGTGATATGATTATGTTATGGTTCTTGGGCATTATTATGAAGACGGGTGGTTCCGTGATAAACTAAGGGCGGGTGAGCCCGTTATAGCTCTCCAATTCATTGGGTAACGCGAAGGAGTGAAACGTTAAGGTTTCTCCTAAGAGATTTTAGGGAATATACTGTGATGGGTATTCCAAACGTAACCAAGAGGGTTACTCCCTACGTAAGAATGTTATGAATGCCTCAAGTTACCTTTATGTCTTATGATTTCTATGATTTATTCATGATTTTATGAGGTATGTTAAAGTGCCTATGTTTTATGGGTAAAGTATGATTTCATTCTTATGTATATATGAACTCATGTTTCCTTTCCATGTTTTTTTTATAACCCATACTGAGTTTTTATGCTCATCCCAAGTTTTTGAAATGTTTTTCACAGGTCAAGGGAAAGGTACATGATAAGATGATAGAGTCAAGGATGTGTCAAGAATTAATCCATGTTTTATTTTAAATGTGTTTCCATTGATGGGAATGAAGAATACTATCTTTATGTAACCACTTTGTTTATATGTGGAATGTAATGCAAGTTTTATGATCTAATTCTCTAAAACTCTAAACCCGAAAAGATCCTCAATGTGTAATCTTGTAATAACTCAAGATTAAGTAAGGTTTAAGGCTGGGGCCTTATAGTTTATATCAGAGGTCGGTTTAGATAACTTTAAGAGTTAGAATTCTATTAAATGATTATCCAAAAATATTTTTTTTTTCGAAATGATATAGCATTTAAAGATTACCATGTTGCTTCATCTAAGACATGTTTGTTCAGAATGGTTTTCCGTAGAGGAAACAGGGAAGCAGTGCTAGGAAGGCATACAGAAGGAAATAACCTCCCGAATCAGCATCCTGAGATGGTCGGAATTGGAACTAAACAGTTTGTTGCAGTAATGGCGCAGTTGACTCAAGCGATAAATGGCGGTGGTATCCATGCACGAGATCAGCCAGATCAACCGCAGAGGAACATGTCAGTGGTGGAACATTTCATGAGGCAACATCCACCATAATTCAGAGGATCATCTGACCCTATGCTAGCTGAAGGGTGGATTAAAGCACTGGAGAAGATTTTTGATGTCATGGGGTGTTCAGACAATCAAAAGGTTAGTCTTGCTATTTACCGTTTGGAGGGTGAAGCAGATCAGTGGTGGTCTATGGTTAAAAATATCAGGGACGCCGATGAGATTGATGCTCTTGACTGGGATGAATTCAAAGGTATGTTTCTTGAGAAGTATTTTCCTAAGTCTGTTCAACTTAGGATGGAAAAGCAATTCTTGGAATTGAGGCAAGAGGAAGACTCAGTGGCTGCCTATGAAGAAAGCTTCACTCGATTGGCAAGGTATGCTCCAAATTTTATCCGGGACCTTGATAGTAAAATAAATCGTTTTTACTCAGGATTAAAGCCAAAATATCGAAGGGCATTAGCTTCTCGTGAGTTTAAAAGTTATGAAAAGCTTGTTCGATGTGCTGAGAAGGTGGAAATGGAGTTTTCCGATGACCAAGTTTTCTATAACAACCAGCAGAAGAAGAGACCGAGGTGGCAGGATAAAGGTAAGAATTCTTCAAAAAAGTCTGATGGTAAGAGAACTAAGTTTCCAGTTTGTGATAAATGTGGCAAAAGGCATGCTGGGGAATGTCTTCTGAATTCTGGGAAGTGCTAACAATGTGGTAAGATGGGACATAAGGCTCGTGATTGCACTGAAAAGGATCAAGGTGAAGGTAAGAACAAATTTGATTTACAGTTAGTGAAATGTTATAAGTGCAATGAGATGGGTCACTATGCAAACGAGTGTCCGACAAGGAGCTTGAGTGATGGGAAGCAGTTAGACTACAAGCAGAAAGGGGTGGTGAAATCCTTTGCAACTACTTCAGCAGATGTCGGGCCATCAAATGAAGTTGTATCAGGTACTTTGTTTTTTCAGATTATGCCAGTGTGTTGTTTGATTCGGGGTCTACACATTCTTTCATCTCTGAAACCTTTTCTAGTAAAATGGGAATACCATCTCAAGAAATGACTCCTGAACTTTTGGTAAAAACACCTGGGGGGAATGTTGAGGAAAAAAGAATTTATAAGAATCTTCCTATCCTTATCTGTGGAAAGAACCTACTTGCAAACCTTATTGTTCTACCTCTAGTAGAGTTTGATGTTATCCTGGGTATGGATTGGCTCTCTATCTACCATGCTAAGATTGACTGTAGAGCTAAAGAAGTTTCTTTTTAGAAAGACTTTCAGTTTTTTTACAAGAATGAACCCTTACTTTTGATAACATATCAAGAGTCCGAGAAACTTGTAAAATATGGAAATGAATGTTACCTTGCACATGTCGTTGAAAATTAAGGAACTGTTCAGATTAATGATGTGCCAGTGGTAAATGAGTATCCTGATGTTTTTCCTGATGAGTTGCCTGGAATAATACCAGATCGGGAAGTTGAGTTTACTGTTGACTTAGTTCCTGATGCTAAGCCAATTTCAAAACCCCCTTATCGAATGACACAAATTGAACTTTTAGAGTTGAAGGAGCAATTGCAAGATTTATTAGAGAAAGGTTTCATTAGACCTAGCACATCACCATGGGGTGCTCCTGTTTTATTTGTTAAAAAGAAAGATGGTTCTATGAGACTTTGCATTGATTATAGAGCCTTGAATAATATCACTGTTAAGAACAAATATCCTTTGCCTCATATCGATGATTTGTTTGATCAGCTCCAGGGAGCTCAGTTTTTTTCAAAGATTGACCTGAGATCGGGGTACCATCAGCTGAAGGTAAAGGAGGCAGATATTCCGAAGACCGCATTCTGTACGAGATATGGCCATTATGAATTTGTAGTAATGCCTTTTGGGCTAACCAATGCACCTGCTGTATTCATGGACTTAATGAATAGAATTTTCCATGAGTTCTTGGATACGTTTGTGGTGGTTTTCATTGATGATATTTTGGTGTTTTCTAAAAGTAAAGAGGAGCATGAAAAACATTTAAGGGTTATCTTGCAAACCTTAAAAGAAAAGAAACTGTATGGGAAATTCAGAAAGTGTGAGTTTTGGTTGCAACAAATTTCTTTCCTTGGTCACATTGTTTCTAAAGATGGAATAACTGTTGATCCTGCAAAAACAAAAGTTGTGGAAGAATGGCCAAGACCCACAAATGTAACCGAGATTCGTAGCTTCCTTGGTTTGGCGGGCTATTACCGAAGGTTTGTTAGAAATTTTTCACAGTTATCTAGTCCATTGACTGAGCTAACTCGGAAGGGTGTTAAGTTTATCTGGACAAAAGAATGTGATGATTTTTTTCAGGAATTGAAAAGAAGATTGGTGAATGCTCTAGTTTTGGCACTACCTTCTAGGAATGGTGAGTTTGTTATATACAGTGATGCTTCATTGAAAGGACTTGGTTGCGTCCTAATGCAGAATGATCAGGTAATTGCTTATGCTTCACGACAGTTGAAAACTCATGAGGTAAATTACCCTACACATGATTTGGAATTAGCTGCTGTTGTTTTTGCTTTACAAATTTGGAGGCATCATTTGTATGGAGTAAAGTGTGAAATATATACCGATCACAAAAGTTTAAAGTATATATTCACTCAGAAAGAGTTAAACATGAGACAAAGGAGATGGCTTGAATTAATCAAGGTTTATGATTGTACAATTCATTACCATCCGGGAAAAGCAAATAAAGTGGCTGATGCTTTGAGTCGAAAAAGTAATGCTTCATTAACAATGTTGCAGTTGGAACGTGATCCTTTGGTGAATGATTTGATGAACTTCGTCATAGAAGTTGTTGGTGCAGGAATTCCTTCTTTTTTGTTTCAGGTATCAGTGAGATCATCTCTATCAGATAGAATCAAGCAAGCACAGAAGCAAGATAGTGGGTTGCAGAAAAAGGTAGAGCTGGTTCAGAAAGGTAAGTTGCTTGAATTCAACATTGATAATGATTGCGTTTTGAGATTTGGGAAGAGATTGTGTGTGCCTTGTGATTCACAGTTTAAGAGATAGTTGTTATGTGAAGCTCATAGTTCTCCGTTTTCAGTTCATCCGGGCAGTACTAAGATGTATAGAGATCTGCGGGAGTATTACTGGTGGGATGGAATGAAAAGAGATATTGCTGATTTTACTGTGAAGTGTTTGACTTGTCAGCAGGTTAAAGCAGAGCGGCAGTTACCGAAAGGGATGCTTCAACCTTTACCAGTGCCAGAGTGGAAATGGGAGAATATATCCATGGACTTTGTTGTTGGATTACCGAAGCAATCTCGAGGTAATAATGCAATCTGGGTTATTGTTGATCGCTTGACCAAATCTGCTCATTTCCTTGCTATACGAGATACTTTCTCTCTTGATCAACTTTCCCGTTTGTATCTTAAAGAGATAGTCAGGTTACATGGAGTTCCTCTCTCCATTGTATCGGATCGTGATCCCAGGTTTACTTATAACTTTTGGAAAGGCCTTCAGAAGTCGTTGGGTACTGAATTAAATTTTAGTACAACTTTTCATCCTCAATCAGATGGGCAGTCAGAACGAACAATTCAGACATTGGAGGATATGCTACGAGCTTGTTCTATGGATTATCAGGGAAGTTGGGACCAACATCTTTCTTTGGTTGAATTTTCATATAATAACAGTTTCCATTCCAGTATACAGATGGCACCATTTCAGGCATTATATGGGAAGCGGTGTCGAACTCCAGCTTTCTGGGATGAAGTGGGTGAAAGGAAGTTGATGGGACCAGAATTGGTAGAAGAGATGGCAGAAAAAGTTCAGTTGATTCAGAAACACATGAGAACAGCTCAGAGCAGGCAGAAGAGTTATGCGGATAACCGGAGGAAGGATCTATCTTTCGAGGTAGGTGATCATGTTTTTCTCAAGGTTTCTCCTTGGAAAAGTGTGATGAGATTTGGTAAGAAAGGAAAGTTGAGTCCAAGGTTCATTGGACCATACGAAATTTTGGAAAGAGTTGGATCAGTTGCATACCGAGTGGCTTTACCTCCGAGTTTATCTCAGGTACACAATGTTTTTCACGTTTCGATGTTGAGAAAGTATATGCCAGATCCATCTCATGTTTTGAGTCTAGAGGTAGTTCAGCTGGAAGAGAACCTATCTTATGAGGAAAAACCGGTCCAGATTCTTGACCACAGGGAGCAAGTGTTACGGAATAAGGTGATTCACCAGGTAAAGGTTTTGTGGAAAAACCAAATGATTGAAGAGGCAACATGGGAATCTGAAAATGCAACGAGGGATAAGTACCCCCATTTATTCGATAAGTAAATAAATTGCGGGGATGCAATTTTCTAAAGGGGGGAAGGATGTAACATCCCAAGTAAGTAATGAATAATAGATATTTTTATCCATGTCTATAAATTATTAAGATAGTGTTTTAGAGGCTTAAAATGAAAATAAATACAATCTTATGCATTGAATAAACTAATATTCTTAAAAGACTGTTTTACTGCCTTTTGATGGAAAAACATTTTTGAATCTATATTTTGAAAATTTTATAAACTATGTTTGTCAAAATAAACTTATCCTTTATGATTGGGACATCAAAATTTACCTTGTGTGAATTTTTGGTATTTTTCTGACAATGTTCATTTTTTAATGAATAGTGAAAAATACTGCATTTTACATCAAAACTGCTTTTTAATCTAATTTATTTATATGATTAGATTATGTTTTGAATTGGTTTTGAAGTAAAATTAGAATATATTTTTACCATTTTATCCAATGGTGGTCATTGGAATCAATTTCACTTTAAATTAGACTTAAACTGGTGTCAATCTTTTGATACTTATTGTTTTGTAAAAACACGCTATTTGCTCTGGCAGCGGGAATTAATTATTAAATTAATTAATGTGAATTATATGATTTGAATTTTGTAAAATAGACTTCATTTTTTAATTCGGAATATCAAATATAGCTTAGGGTGAATTTTTGGTAATTTTCTGAAAAACTTCAATTTTGATGAATAGTGAAACCACTAAGTGGTAATCAAGCAAACTGATTTTTCAGTTAAATGAAAGTTTACCACTAATGTGTATTGAATTTTGAAAATCCGACATACATGGTTGTCATTAAGAAGTAAAATGTGGTTCAATGAGATTGAAATAATTTTTTGGTGAATAGTAACTTATTAAGTTCTTAATCGCGATTAGTGGTAATTAGTGTAGTTTAAGGTATAAATAATGCTTTAATAATAGGAAATGACCTAGACACATGTCCAAACCTTATTGGTTGTGTCATGGCTGACCAAGAAAAGGCATGGGTCAACTTGGGGACCCCATGGAGACACTTTGGTTTGGAAATGACATAAATAACTTTTTATTAAATGTTAAAGTAAAAATGACACAAACATAATATGTTTTACGAAAAAAATTTTCACATGGGGTTATAAAGATCATATATTTGATTATAAATAGTAATTGGAAAGCTAAACAGATTTACTACATCATAGGATTTTTTTTATGATTTTTAGACATTAAATAAATTAAATTATTTATGACATAATAATGATGCAGCGATGACATCATTATTTGACGATTTAAATAAAATGGAAAGATAATGTAAAATCTATGAACTACACATGGCCAAAACCAATTGGATGAGTGGATTTCGAACCCTTATCACCTTATCCACGAATTATATCAATGTGGGACCTTTTGAAACCGAAACACATTTTCAAATAAAGTAATATTTCTTTCATTTCCAAAAGTTCCCCTCCTCTCCTCTTATAAAAGGCCACCACCTCTACCTCATTTCACACACTTCTCAAGCCTTTGGCTCGGCCAACCCCTGCCCATTTACTCTCTCCACATCCCTCTCCTCATCCTAGAGGATTCCCTTTGGGCAGAATCCTTTCAAAGGAAGCCTTTAGGCTCAAATCAAAAGGAGTTACACTTTTAAAGGTAATTCATTCTCTCATGTTCATTTGTTTTATTTTGTTTCTCCAACCCCCTAAAATCTTTTTATTTACTTATTTTGTAACAACACCAGTATCTTCAATATACAAGGATGTTGTTATAATATTTATTTGAGCTACACTCTCACACAACTACATCAAATGGTTAAAGAACATACGGTTTCCGTGGATGGCGAAATTCTGCCTCCCGAAACGATGATTGTTCAACACTCATTTAACACCTTCAAAGGTGGCCATTATGATGTCACTATTTTTATATATGATATATAATATGTTTATGTTTTCCTTAAGCTTCTGTTTTTTTCATTTTGGGCATACCTTTATGGTTTCCATTATGGGTAAACACGATATCTTCATTTTAGGAAGTGCGGACTACCGCCCCCTAAAAGTGATTTGATTCGTTAATACCATATGTGGGACATATAAAGGATGGAACTATGATATTATATATGATATTATACTGGAATTATAATATACCTTTATATCATTATGATTCCATTCTATAAAATACGAAATAGAAATGGAAGTAGCGTTCATGCGTACGTACGGCTTACCGTCTCCATGAACGGTGCATTTCATTTCTTACCTCTAAATGATTATGTAATATTATAAATGCATGTATGTACTGGATATATATGACATATATGATATCTACATCATGAATACCATTCTGGATATAATGAACCTTTGACCAAATTAACAACATGTAAGTGTAAGAAGCCTATTTTTGACTTAAGAACCAAATACCGACAAAATAAACATTATTAACTTAACTGATTACATGATGTTCATAACATGGTATAAAAGGAATAATGAACTTGAAAAAGATTCATAAGAAAGTAGAGATTAACTCAAGTTTATTATTTAGGAGATTAAAGAACGGTCGGGTCAAGTCGGATACGAGGTATGGGACTTCGTCTCAATCTCCTTTCATTGAGGCATATTTTATTTTATACACAACTTTCTTTTATACGGTGTATAAACCCCTTTGACTTTTACGTTTATTCAAAAGGAATCTTTTTTATACGAAGCATTTAATAAACGACAAAAGGGAATGTTTTTGTCGTACGTATGCGGCGACAACGACTTCTCCGCCGTCGTGACCGTTATTTGAGTTTCGGCTCCCTCTACAAGCCATACCTTCTTTTTAAAAGAAAAATAAATACCATGTTTTAATTTTCTTTTATTTTAGTATTGAAAATGGTTTTCATAATGTTATTATATCAATGTGTTGTATTGATATCTCGTGATTGAAATGTGGAAATGTTATGTTTCCTTTATGCATGTTTTATGTGATATGATTATGTTATGGTTCTTGGGAATTATTATGAAGACGGGTGGTTCCGTGATAAACTAAGGGCGGGTGAGCCCATTATAGCTCTCCAATGCATTGGGTAACGCGAAGGAGTGAAACGTTAAGGTTTCTCCAAAGAGATTTTAGGGAATATACTGTGATGGGTATTCCAAACGTAACCAAGAGGGTTACTCCCTACGTAAGAATGTCATGAATGCCTAAAGTTACCTTTATGTCTTATGATTTATATGATTTATTCATGATTTTATGAGGTATGTTAAAGTGCCTATGTTTTATGGGTAAAGTATGATTTCATTCTTATGTATATATGAACTCATGTTTCCTTTCCATGTTTTTTTTATAACCCATACTGAGTTTTTATGCTCATCCCAAGTTTTTGAAATGTTTTTCACAGGTCAAGGGAAAGGTACATGATAAGATGATAGAGTCAAAGATGTGTCAAGAATTATTCCATGTTTTATTTTAAATGTGTTTCCATTGATGGGAATGAAGAATACTATCTTTATGTAACCACTTTGTTTATATGTGGAATGTAATGCAAGTTTTATGATCTAATTCTCTAAAACTCTAAACCCGAAAAGATCCTCAATGTGTAATCTTGTAATAACTCAAGATTAAGTAAGGTTTAAGGCTGGGGCCTTATATATACCAACCTTAAAAACTTCTCATCCCTGAGAAGCCTTCAAGAAAAACATAAACATTACCCGACCTATAAGGTTCGTGAAGTTTTTTTCCAATGGTTTCATTGCGTTACCAATGCCTGATGCACCTTTAAGCATGTCTTAATCATTCCACACTTCTGCCTTTATAACCCAATCCAATGCTCAAAGTTCTACTAAAACACATAAACTGAGATTACATGAGCCTGTTTAGATAGAGAAAATATCACATCAAAGTATCGGTAACACTCGTTCTATGGTTCTTCCCACCATAGGTCTTAACTTAAGAAGGGGACCATTTCAATCCACGGTACCTCCACCATTGAAATTGTTGTTTAAGGCATAACTCTAAGTGTTATTATGACACTCCTGTCATAATTTCGTAAAAAGTAAATGGTCGAATTCTGATTGAACTAACAGAACTGGTTGAGAAAGATTTATTAGAAGACATTTCCGAACTTGAGACCACACTTGCCTTCATTGGGAAACGTGATTTAAAACAGCCCTGTATAACTGTAAACATAAACTGAAGGAAGAGAGAATGAGTCATTCCACTTGGATGATGTATCTCGTAGAATTTTGGCTTAGGTGACTGAAACAATTCTGAAGAAATAGCTAGAGTCCATGAGTCTGAATAAGGAGTTCCTACATGGGAACCCATGAATCACTAAGGACTTACCAAGCCTTGGGGAGAACCATGCTTTAGCATGTAACACTGACAAAGATCATTCAACAAGCTCAACAACATTTAAAGATTTAGTGCGGCATAAGACCGACACTCTCTTAGTGCATCAAGGATGATGTCAAGATAGGGGACATGATCATCTCTTAAGAAGAGTACACTAAGAGTATTTAAGATGGGGTTTCAAGTCAAACACACCTGGAAATTGAAAGGTAAAATAGTTGAACTAGATCAAAGCTGTGCTGCTAAGCAAGCACCAAAATGATTTAAGACATGCAAGCCTCAAGGGAATTCAAGAAACCTAACCATTTTCCAATGACCCCCTTAGGTGTTCCTTCTACTTGGAAGGGAACATTAACCAACTCAATAAAACACTACCCACCTTAGGGGAATCCTAGTCGAAGGGGAATAAAACTAACCACTCAAAATTGCAATAGATTATAACAATGAGATAAGCGTGTCAAAACACCTGAGTTTTTTGAAAACCATCCCAAGTATTGGAATGAAATGATTCCTTAATGCTCAAGTCACTCTAATTGAAGATGACCCAAGAGCATAATTAACAATATAAGAAGATTTATTTTAGAGTCATATTGCCTCATTCAACCATTTTCCGGGACGACACCATACCAAGTCATCCATCACTAAGAAAGAGGAGTCAGACGACCTACGTAGCGACCGACCATGCCTGAGGCACATCTAACCAGGTGAAACAAAGAATTACTCGATGCTCAATCCCATAACAAGGTCAATAAATACATGAAAACCCATCCGCACAAGGGTGTCACTTTAAAATTGAGAGTCCTACTAGGGAAAATGACACCCAACGACACCAAGAGTAAGAAAAGTTGATGTACTAGCAAGGAATTTATGTTCTGAGGGAGATACCTACCACATGTTAGCCCATTTGGAAGAACAAGTTTCAACCTGACACCGGGTCACATAAAAAAAGGTCATCAGGCTCAAAAGCCGATCATAACACTATTGATAAGGAAAAGAATGCCTACAGAAAGTACTCATGCTTCCATTCAAAGGCAACTCAAAGAGAATTCCAAACCACCATTACACGAGGGTTTTAAACTATGGACACCACTATATGTTCCATTTCCAAGCCTCATATATTTAATCAAATTTAATCTTTAATCATCGAAAGATTTAATCAAAACATCAAAGTACCATTTTCAAAACAATTCACAAGGTACTTGATTTTAACTAACACCCCAAGGGAAAAACATGCAAGTTTTATAAAACTTCATTTTTTTAAAACATTTCACATTAGTTGACATCCCATCATTTTTAGGAAACTTATCAAAATAAATTCCTTTTAAGAAGATAAGGTGACCTACGAGGGTCCCATTTTAACCAACTCGGGCTCTCTATAAAGCAACCCAATAGAAAACACACAAAATATTATAATTTAAACACCCAAACAGGTCATCTCATAAAAACATTCCCCAACTGTCCTACTTGGGTCCAATTTCATTTTTAAAGCAAACCATTTGATTTCATATCAACATTATACATCTTTAAAACATAAAAGAATTGCACAAGGCATCCGACCAATTCATTTAATATGGGTTACCATTTCCCAATTCATGAAGTGCCCATACAATTCATGGATTGAAAATTGGATCCCATTAATTGAACCTAGTGTCAATTGAAAATTTAACATAACAAAAAATAATGGTCCAATTTATTTGGGTGGCTATCTACCAACCTGAAAAGCACCCATAAACTTTAATGTTTGGAATTTGGATCCCTTTAGTTAAAACCAAATTCACTTAACAATTGATTTTAGCAGCCTTTTCATAATGGTACACATGTTACCTTTTTCTAGCTATAAGGCACCCATACACCTTACTACTGAAAACTAGCTCCTATTATAATTACATATATAAAGTTAAGCTTGCATTTCATGTCCCTACAAGCAGCTAGAACAAAGAAACAAGCTAAAATCAAAGAAGCATGGCCTTTTAATCACAAAAATATGCTATAAAAAGCAGTAATAATAGAAGGCATGCTAATGTATTACCTAAACAGGTATAAATCTAAACATGGAATATGAATAAGGAACTAAATTATACTTAGCAGGCAACCCACTAATGCAACTACATGACATGGAATATATGAATGAAATGTTAATTTCTAAGTGCCTAATATGATGCATGTACTGAAAATTCCTTGCCATATCAGGCCACGTAAAGTTTCCAAAATTCAAAAAATCATAAGTAGCGGGATGTACAACAATCACTCTAGGTGAAATCATATTAATTATAATAGTGAATAACATAAAAAACAATCCCAGCCTAGGCCACTTGGTCATTTCCCATACATGGGGTGATCAGTCCCAAACACGACTATTAGCCAAGCACAGACACTTTCCTAGTCTCCTTTATACCAACCCAAAATAGTAATACAAAAGTAAAAACCACATTTGATACCAATTTGTAACGTCCCAACCCTACTCACCACTAAGAAAGTGGTCGGACCGATTACCACATGACCTCAAGCGTGCCTCCCCGTACGCCAGAGGCTGCCGACTAGCAGCGAGGGTGTAATAATAGTTAGTGGGGAGACTATACCCTATTATCAGAGTTGTGAAATGGTATAACATAGTAAATAATAATCAATAGCGAAAGCAGTAATACATAACTGACAAGCAGAAGAAGATAGATTTCATATAAATGAACAAAAGTGGCCAATGCCAGTTTATACAATAAAAAAATGCATGACATCGTATTGATACAATATGGAAAGAAGTAAACAATACAACATTATCTTCAATACAATACAATATAGGACTCAAGTAAATAAAAGAAATAAAATCTAAAAGGTGATCTCCTCGAGCATCCTAAGCTCTAGCTCAGTCCTTTGATCCTAAATCCTGGGTGCAAGCAAAAAACAACAAGCAAGGTCCAAGGCCCTATGAACAAGAAGGGTCTACTTGGGTACCCTAGTGCAATGACAAACTGAGTAGGGTGTGAGACATAAATTTAAATAGGCTAGCACCACCGGTGTCAAACCCATTCCCAACACTATAATATAAATTAACCAGGGTACAAGCATGCGTAAATAAAGAAATCATTAAATTATAACTAAATAACCAAGTATATGCTTCAACCCTCGGCTGGGGTATGAACATGCAATCTGTTCCTTAATTGACTATTATGAGTTAATTTATAAGTCACATGTGGTTAAGTCGCCTACTGAGTCCAAGGAGTTTTCTCCAAGGTAAAATGGGGATAAGCAATGACTGGGACCAATAGGATTTAACCATGGAACCTACTTGTCAATGATGGACCCAAGGAGTGTATCCAAGGAATCTTGTGATAGTATAAGTAGTGAAGGTTCCAAGACCTAACATGGAAACCAGGAAAAGATATCCAGTGAGGGAGTTCCAAGGTAAAGACCAAGGAAATGTAAACTCACAAAAAGCTAGCTCAGTAGTATCCGAGTCCAGCTAAGGGGTAAGAGTGCAATCCAAGGATCAAAATCCAAGGAATTCTACAATAAGTCACCTACCGAGTCCAAGGTGATCGACGAAGGTAAAATGGGGGCTAAGACAAGACAGGGCCCAATGGGATTTAACCATGGAACCTACTAGTCAATGTTGGATCCAAGGAGTGTATCTCAGGTATCCTGTAAGAAGAAGGGACCCAATGGTAGTATACCAGACATCCAAGGAATAGACAAGAACCACAGTCTAGGTGGGTATCAACCTAAGAAAACCATATCCTTGAATCAGAATGGGGTTCCCAAGACCCAAGGAATTCTCATCTTATAATTCAAGGCAATATTTATTTAGTCCATTCTTATTTGATATTGTAATCATAATAATTCATTTTGTTTAAGTCTTTCCTTCCATTAGTTTGGATTGGTCAAGTAGAGTTGCAACCATTTATTTATTGGTCCAAGCCTTGCCTTCCATTAGTGTGGATATTCCAAGTAGCATTGCAACCATTCATTGATTGGTTGAAGCCTTGGCTTCCATTAGTTTGGAAAGGTTATGTAGCATTGCAACCATTTAGTAAAAACCATTAAGGAATTTTCAAAGGGCAAGGTCCACACCGCTACCTTCCATTAGCAAGGTAATGGTTGCCATGGTTGTGGAACCAATCCTTGTATCATGAACTCGGGTCCGTCCATGGAATTACTACATGGGAATCTATGTATCTCCCAAGGTATGAGCATGAAAACCCATTGAGTCCATCATGGAATTCCTACTTGGGAACCCACATGTCACCCAAGGTTTTATTAGTATTCAAAAAATTTGAAAACGATTCGGTAACTTGGTTTGAGGGTCAATAATTAAGCATTAACCATTCATTTAACTCAACTCATTCCATTTACCAAAACATGTCAGTTTCATTTAATGGGATCCAAGTATCCATACAAAGGGAAATTACATGCATGGGTAATTCCAATCCAATATTAGACCAAACACTTATACAATGCTTCAGTCCTTTAATCATTTTAAAAAGGGAAACTCAATGTTTCTAATTTCATTAGGGCCATGTGCTAAGAATTTCATATCTCAACATAACATCAAGAATAAAGATAATAAACATGAAAAGTTAAGCAAGCAAGGATTAACCACTAATTTTTATCTTTAAGGCATCGTACCTTCATTGGAGGGGTTTTATTATAAAAACATGATATTGTTTATCAACAAATCATTTATCATCTTTATCATTTAAAACATGAGACATGCTAAATTTATATTTAAGAGGCATTGAGCATAATAATTCATTGTATGAATTAATTTATAACAAAATTGCAGTAAGTAACTTTATTAATGAATTTATAAAGATTAATGACTTGGAAAGGGACCCTACCTCAAGGAGGAACTAAGTCGTTTACTTCGGTGACGAACCAAAATGAAGTGAAGCCACCCAGAAAAACTCAACACCCTACCGATTTAATAAAATGGAGTCAAGGACACATAAAGATATTCATTCAAGAGGTGCGAAACAAAGTAGAAGGTACAAAAATTACCCCAAGATGTTTTCAGTGGACCGAGACCCCTCAAATTGCCTCACCTTCAGCAGCGGTTTCCAAAACTCGAACCCTAAGGCTCCAAGATACCATCTACACAACATAAGAACTGAAGAAAACTAGAAAAACATTAACCCCAAAACTTACGGCTTGGACACACCTCACTGGGCGCCGATTATGTTTAAGTGAGGAAGAAAAAAGGGGATAGAAGGGAGGAGAAAACCTTACCCCGGAGGATCGGAGAAGAAAACAGAGGAAACAACAGATGAACATCGATCCAAGAAGAGGTTGAAGGAGAGGGTTGTACATCGAAGGGGAGGGCCCCCCTTGGGCTGGGTATTCACATTTGAGATAGGGTGAGGAAGAGGGTTTAGTTTTATTTTCTCTTTATTTTAATTTAATTTAATTAAATTAAAACACATCAAACACTAAAAACTGGGCATCGTGCACGGTTTGACCCACATGGTTTTCCAAACCGTGCGCAAACCGTGCGGAGTCTTCTGCCTCCAAGATGCAGCCCGTGAACTAAGCCACCACCCCTTTTTATATAGGGACGCACATTTAACTACTATGGGCCACACTGTTTTGCAGACCATCCTCAAATAGTATGCCCTTTACTTTCATTTAAAACATGAAGTTTTTCAAGCCCAAAACTACCAAAAATTATCGAGCAGCTCAGGAAGCTTCTCAAGCCTTCGCCCATGACCAAAAACATCACTTAGGAGTAATCCAACTATCAGAATTAAGTTTTGAAGCTTGGTTTTAAAAAAGACCGGTTTAGTAAATGAAGAAGATAAAAAACATCCACATTTCAGTCTGGTTCACTACATGAGATTCTACAGGTTTATCATTAATAGATTAACCAGCAAAAACCTGGGGGGATATGGAACATCCATTGTCTCAAATTTCAGAAACCACAAATCTCATTTTTAGTCTTGGTGTAGAAATGCACCATTGAACATTGACGCCTCCTGTGGAGCCTACTTTTATTGTAATAATACACACATATAGGTGAGGGGTTCTAGGGGATTGGGATACATAATATTTTACTATAGACATGAAGAACCTTACATTCTTAATTAGTGGTATGACATGTCAGTCATCAATAAAGAAAGAAAATGTAATTATTACAAATTATATAACCACATAAATAATAATTACAATCATACACTGGTCGGTTATCTCAAGATCAATCATCACCGAGTAATCTTACCACATTTTTTTGAGGATGGTTATTGTGTTCTGTATACCATAAATATTTATTAATAAAATATTTAAATATAATTATATATATTTTTATATAGTTATGTAAGTAATGATATAAGTAAAATATGAATATTAAGAATTTTTATACTATTAATAATATATATATATATATATACATATATATCTAATTAATGATTTAATAAGAAATAATAAATTTATTACTTTTAATTAATGATGATAATAATATATTATAACTTTACATAAAATCCCCCCATGCTCGGTTGGGGTGGTATGGGTGGAGAGTGGATTGTGGTGTGGCTACGGGGTCAAGTCCCCAGGCCACCAATTTACATGTATTTTCTTTCTCGAGTGTGTGTCACTTTCACGGTTATACCCCATTTTTTAACTTTACTTAAAACTATATATGATTAATAATATATATATATATATATATTAATAATGTTTTTAAATAATCATGACTTGATCTTGATATTTTTTATGGATTTGTTTATCATTAATCAATAAACCAACCAAAACCTAGGGAGAAACTCCTGGATCCTCAATTGTCTCTTATTGTAATCTCCTTTCAATCATGGTGTTTAAATTCATCTTTGAATGTCAACGACTCATGTGAAGCCTCCTTATATTATAATAATACTCCCATTAAAATTAAGAGTTATAGTGGTTCGAGATATATACTATTTTACTTTTGACTTGTAAGACCTTAAATTTTTAGAAAGAGGGATGAAACGCAAGTCATCAACAAAAAAAGAAAATGCAATTATTACAAATTATAAAACCACATACAAAATAATTAAACATTCAATTACAATCATACATTTTTCGGTCATCTCAAGACCAGTCATCACTAAATACACATTATAACACCCCAAGATTTTATAGTATATTATTTTTTTCAAAGTAATTCAATAACTTGCACTACATGCAACATTGAGTTCAAGCGCACCAAGACTTACCAAACTAGTCATTCAAAAGAGGTTATGAATAGTATTAACTGAATTTTGAACTTTATATAATCCTTATAATTTTAGAATCCACATTATGAGTTTCTTAGACATAATTTAAGAACAAATTCAATTTTTTCAGATAAAAGAAGTATTTTTCAAAAAATGCAATTTTTCCGCCTTTTAATGGAAAACCCTTTTTAAATTTAATATTTGAAACTTTTATATATTAAATTTGAAAAAATAAACTTCTTCTTTATAATTGGGACATAAGAGTTTAGTTTCAATAATTTTTTGGTGTTTTTCTGATAACTTTCATATTTGGGGTGAATAGTGAAAAATACTATATTTTAACTGAAAACACATTTTTTAATCAAAATAATTTATAGTGTTGAATTATACATTTTAATGGTTTGGAAGTATAATTAGATTATATTTTTACCATTTAATCAAATTATGGTCATTTTAAGTAATTTCACTTCGAAATTGGACATAAACAAGCGTCAATCTTTTGATAGTTATTATCTCTTGAAAATATGATTTTTGGTTTTGAAAACGGGAATTAATTTTAAATTAATTAGTGAAACTTATATGTTTTGAAATTTTTAAAATAGAATTAATTTTTGAATTTAGAATATCAAAATTATCTTAGGGTGATTTTTTGGTATTTTTCTGAAAACATTCAATTTTTGATGAATAGTGAAAAACACCGAGTTATTGTTTAAAAACGACTTTTTATTTAAATAATTATTTATTTTATTTAAATTTACTTTAGGTCAAAATAGATACATAATACCTATATAAGTTCAATTTAATTAATTGGATTCAGTTTATAATAATTTTATATTAATAAAAATTTTATTGAACTTTTTACCGTCTTTTACCCAGCTCTTAGGAGCATTTGAAAATTTACATAAAACTTAATTTCACCACTTATATGAGTTGAATTTAAAAACTCCAAGAGACACGGTTGATAATAGTAAGTAAAATTTGGTTCAATAAGATAAAAATAATTTTTTTGGTGAATAGTAACTTTTGACTTTTATTTACAACGGTTAAGAATAAATTGGGCAATTAAAGGTAAAAATGATATTATTTTTACCCTAACACATGTCCTAATTCTATTGGATAAGTGTAATTAGAACAAAAAAACATTAGGAATAAAATATGAACCACTTTGGTCCACTTGTATTAGATTAGGACATTTATTATTATTTTATTTAAAGAAGAGTTAAAAGTGTTAAAATAAATGTTTAATAACTAAAACATTTTTAATACAGGGTTATACATAAGATAAATTCGACTATAAATATTCATTATAAAGATAAAAATATTTCATACATAATGGTATTTTATTTATAATTTTTAGACATTAAAAAATTAAATTTATTTATGACACAATGATGATGCAGTAATTATCGTATTAATGAAAGAGTAAATAGTTGACATTATAAATATCCAAATAAATGTAATTTGAGAATTTTTATGAATTAAACTAATTTTTTAGGTTAATATTACGTTTTAGGGTTGGTTAGATGAATTTTTTCGAAGTAATAATGCTGTTATGAATTTAGTAAAAACAAAATACCAAATAGTATCAAAATTGACATAAAAGAGTTTAAAAAAATATTATATTATTAATTGATATTCTATTCCTAAAAATCTAAGGTTCGAAAAAAATAATTATATAATGATATTTGTATCATTAATGAACCACTTGAGGTTCTCTTGGAAGTTTATAGTAAGTTTATTAACTATATAATATAAAAATACAAAGAGATATGGTAAATGTAAAACTATTTAACTAAGAGTTAAATCTAAAAGATAAAGTTAATATAGTGACCCAAACCTTTCTAAAACCTATTGGTTGAGTGGTTTTCGACCCATCCCCAAATTAACCTTTATATAATTTATTTTGGATCCATTAGAAACTGAAAATTATTTTATTATAAAATAATATTTCTAGCTTTTCTTAAGGTGCCCCTCACCCCTCTTATAAAAGGGCACTCCCCCTTATCTCTAATTCACACCTTCAAATCCATTTTACTTGGCCAAACCCTACCCAAATACTCTCTCAACTATCCTACCTTAATCCTATAGGCCTTAATTTAGTCATAAACCCTACCTAAGAGCCCTTTTGATCAAATCAAAAGGAAAAACCCAAAGAAAAGGTAAATATTTCATCACCTCTTTCAAGTTCCTTCCTTCTTCCACTTCCCCTTTATTTGTTGTTTCCATTCTAAAAAAAAATAAATCCAGTATCTTCTATATACTGTGATGTTATTATAAATATGGTACAAACATATTCATTATTCTATCCATCCTTGAATTAAATGTCACCATACGTGCGTACATACGACTTACCGTCTCCACATTGTGGTGTAATTGTTATTCAATACATTATTATTTGGATGGGTATAATAATGATGTGTAATTGATGTAAATAATAAATATAACATGATAATTATTCTATATATATGATATAACATCTAAATATATATTATTTTAAAATCAAAATAATGATATTGTCACTCATGCGTATGTACGGATTACCGTCTCCACGAACGCGATGAGATTCATTCCCCATCGTATCCATTCAAAACTAATTTTCATTAGATGATTAAAAATAATGTTTAAAGACTTAATATAATACTAAATATGAATAAGATATATCTTACCCATAAAAAAATTACTTACGTAACAAATCATATAAAGGAAAACGAATCAGTTAACACCCGAAACGACGATAATACTAAGATATTATTAACAAAGCAATGTTAAAAGATCATATATGATATCATATTAATGTATATGATTATTGTATAATTTAATAAAAATTATTTCACCATTATACAGGAGTTTAACATACCCTTGACCAAGTAAAATTACAAGGTAAGTGTTAATTTCACAATCTCTTTATTATCTGAGGTTGTTTTTACATAAGTATCTACTGGGACCTCTTTATCATCCACAACCATGTTTTTAAAAAATGTATTTAAAAACATTTTTTACTAGACAATGGGGTAAAGTCATTTATACCCTTATTTTATCTTATATGTTTTGAAAGTAATATTTCCGTCATTTTTAAAACAAGCTACTTTATGACCTTTTCGACAAAATTAAGGTAAGAATGTTTTTTTAACTTATGTGGCGGGTGTAGCTATTTTCCACCATTATAACATAGTCGAAGCTTACCTTACAATATTATAAGAATATTTTCAAAATAAATGTTTTCTTTATAATTATGTGACTCTTAAATGATTTTAAAATAGAAATAGTTATTTCTCTAAAAAACGTTTTGATTTCCTCTATGTCAACATCCTTTGATGAATTTTATGTTTATTTGAAGTTGATTTATTATGATACAAAACTTTCATATTGTATTGAAGGTTTTGTGATATGTTTGACTATGGATGTGTTATTTTATATACCATTCATGGTTTATGGATAAATTATTGACATTTCGTATGCTAGATTTAATATGAATGTTTATGTTATGTTTAAACCTTTTCATATGAGGAATGCATTTGACTTAGTATGTGACGGGTGGAGCCGGATATAGCTCCTTGATGTATCGGTAGGTCTCATGAGACAAAATAGTGTCTAGGAACAAGGCCTTGACAAAATATTATTTTTAGTCTCATCACAAGGCCTTGACTATGTGGCTATGAAAGTCTAGCATTATGCATTCCATCATTATAAAAGTTGCTATTGATATTGCATGTGATTATTTGACTACTAGAATATCTATGTGAGTAAATAAATGGAATTATTTTGATTTATATTTTCCATATTATGATGAATTTTATGTTTAAAGGGCTTTTGATTTAGTTCTATACATTGACGTAAATATTTATACTTATTTATGAAAGTTTCCGCTATATTGTTATCCTTACTAAGCATCTGAGATCACCCCTTTCTATGTTATATTTTTCCCAGGTTTTGAAGAAGTATATTATGAATAACCTGTAGGGATAGTCTATGGGATCTCAGTGTTGTCTATGGAAACAATGTTGTTATAGTTTTCCATTTTATGATGTAATGTAAACCTTATGAATGTATCTAGTACTTCCAAGGCTACTAAACTAATCAGTCTTTAAAAACTTGATCTTTTGTGATCATGCCAATGATACGTAATAATTCACCGACTCTATGCTTCTGGGGTCGGGGTGTTATAGTTGGTATCAGAGGAAGTTTAGTACAAACCTTGGAAACTAGATTTAGATAAACTCTGATTAGAGCACATAGCCCTAAGATAGACTTTGAGGATTAGTATAGAATAACTTCCTAGAATTTTGGTATTGTAGAGATTTTTTGAGTTTTTCAAGCAATACATCCCTGTCTGGATACGAGCAGGTAGAGGCGGCTCTAACACATATATACCTAGGGGTAAAACCAGAAAATACCACTTTGAGCAAGACTCAAACGAGAACTTGTGCAGGACAACATGACTTGTTGTACTCTTGGTTACGACACTCCTGGAAGATATGCTTAGGATAATTGTCATTTTATTTACAAATAATTATGAACGATTTATGAGTATATAACTCCTCAAAGAAAATATTTTTATGATTATTTTTTATTTCCATAAACTGTTCAATTTACGTTATGTATTTTACAAGTTTTAAATTATTCATTGTAGTTCATAAACTGACCTAATATATGCCATTGTATAGAAATGGCACCCAGTAGAAGGAATGTGAACTGCAAAACTACGTATGACCCAAAGAGTAAGAAGGATCATATATTTCATGATATTAATCCAATATTTAGAAGGTAAATAGTCTCCCATGTATTCTTAGCATATGAAGAAATAGTATCATGTGTTAATAAGATAAGTAAAGAATTTTCTTAGTCCTATGGATTTTAAGGGATGCAGGAGAACAAAAGGATGGTAGAGAGAAATATGGATAAAGAGAAGAGGGGAAAGAAGGATTTTTCCATATGTGATAAATGTGGAAAGAATCCCCTCGGTAAATGCTTGAAGGTAATGGGAGTTTTTTATAAGTGTGGAGAAAAAGGAAACTAAGTATATGATTGAAAGGGTAAAAAATGTTTTAAATGTAAAATTTTTCATCTACAAGGCATTGGGACACTATCCGAATCAATGTACCAGTCACCAAAGTATACCATAAATGATGATATTGGATAATAATCAAGTTATGATACTACCTCAGATGAAGAGGAATGACTTGCGTTCTCATGTTGTTATTACAGAATTATTTTATTTGAGTGTTGTATCAGCAATATACTGGTTATATGAATTATGGAGATAAATAACGATCGTACTGTAGTAATATTTTATTTAGGATTCAAGATTATATTGTTCTAATAAAAGTGACTTAATAGTAAGCTACACTTTTTGGAAGATACATGGTTGAAGGAAAGGTAATACTTAATATGGTCCTGATAATGAGGTAGTGATTTTGGAATAAGAGATGGTTGATTTGGATAAATTATATTAGATATTCTTGACTTCCTTAGAACTGATTAATAGTTTGTTTATTTCATCATTGTTGGAATATTAAAAATTTTTGGATATAAGGAATATATCCAGTATTCTAGAAGGAATAAGGGAGCATGAATGTAATCAATAAGGTTTTATGGTAATTCAGGATGTTGCAGTATTTTAAAAGAATACATGATGAAGGTGTTCACATGTTATTACGTGGAAAACATGATCTTCATTGTGTTTACCTTCCTTATAAATTTTGGATGTGAGTTTGTACAGAAGTATTTTGGATAATTCTTGTTTGATATTATTTTTAGATTTCCATAAAAAGGATAACCCAGAGGTTGGGCGGTAACCCATCATGTCCGACAAGGCTACGAGACTTGAACTTGCAACCGAAGGGCGACACGAGTGTATCACCTACGACTGGCCCATGTGATGTCATGGATTGAATAATGTAGTTTTCTTAAAAGTTCTGGCAGATGAATTATAAATTCATTTTTTTGGAACCCTATACGAATAGGATAAATATTTTTTTTAAGTTCTGTTATCTTTCAGTGTGAAAGATGAGTTTTTGGTAGAAATTAGTTAAAAGATGGAACTCTACTTGTCAAGTATCTATTTTTTTCTTCTCTTATTCTATGAAGAAATTAATTCTTAAACTTTTGGTAAGGGATCTTAAAACTAAAAATGTGTTCTCCTAATACCATATGTTTTTTTGAACTGATGATATTTTAAATCATCATAGATTGATGGCTTTGAGGCCCTTAATTATACAATTGTTTGTGACAGATGACCTCAATCACTCCCTATAAATATTTACATTTTTCTCCAATTATGTGTCCCTAATTTCCACCAATGTTCTTCTAATAAAGATCATAATTTGTTGGTGACTTTTTCATTCCCATTTTCCTCTTATTAAGACTAACTTTTATTATCCCAATTTCTGATGTGGGTTTTCCCACAAAGGAATTTTCTATTTTCAACCTTTTTTTTCGATTTTTTTTTCAAATTGCGAGGACGCAATTTATTGAGGTAGGGAATAATGTAACACCCAAAGGTTTCATAGTAGATTATTTCTTCAAAGTAATTTAATAACTTGCACTACATGCAACACTGAGTTCAAGCGCACCATGACTTACCAAACTAGCCGTTCAAAAGCAGTTATGAATAGTATTAACTAAATTTTGAACTTTATGTAATCCTTAAAATTTTTGAATCCATATTATGAGTTTCTTAGACATAATGTAAGAACAAATTCATTTTTTTAGATAAAAGAAGTATTTTTCAAAAAATGCAATTTTAACGCCTTTTAATGGAAAACCCTTTTTAAATCCAACATTTGAAACTTTTATATTTTCAATTTGACAAAATAAACTTCTTATTTAGAATCGGGCCATAATAATTTAGCTTCAATAAATTTTTAGTGTTTTTTCTGATAACTTTCATATTTAGGTGAATAGTGAAAAATACTATATTTTAACTGATTTTTTTAATCAAAATAATTTATAGTGTTGAATTATACATTTTAATGGTTTGGAAGTATAATTTTATTATATTTTTACCATTTAATCCAGTTATTGTCATTTTAAGTAATTTCACTTTGAAATTGGACATAAACAAGTGTCAATCTTTTGATAGTTATTATTTCTTAAAAATACGATTTTTGGTTTTGACAACGGGAATTAATTTTAAATTAATTAATTTAACTTATATGTTTTGAAATTTTTAAAATAGAATTCATCTTTGAATTCGGAATATAAAAATTAGCTTAGGGTAATTTTTTGGTATTTTTCTAAAAACTTTCAATTTTTGATGAATAGTGAAAAACACCGAGTTATTGTTTAAAACTGACTTTTTATTTAAATAATTATTTATTTTATTTAAATTTATTTTAGGCCAAAATAGATACATAACACCTATATAAGTTCAATGTAATTCATTGGAGTCCGTTTATAATAATTTTAGATATATAAAAATTTTATTGAACTTTTTACTGTCTTTTACCAACCTCCTAGGAGCATTTGAAAATTTACATAAAACTTAATTTTACCACTTCTGTGAGTTAAATTTTAAAAATCCAAGAGACACAATTGATATTAGTATGTAAAATGTGGTTCAATAAATTTTTTTGTGAATAGTAACTTTTGACTTTTATTTACCACGGTTAAAAGTAAATTGGGTAATTAAAGGTAAAAATGATATTATTATTACCCTAACACATGTAATTATTATATTGGATAAGTGTAATTAGACGAAATACAACCTTAGGAATAAAATATGAACCTCTTTGGTCCGCTTGGATTAGATTAGGACATTTATTATTATTTTATTTGAAGAAGAGTTAAAAGATTTAAAATCAAAGTTTAATAACTAAAACACTTTTAATAGAGAGTTATACATAAGATAAATTAGAATATAAATATTAATTAAAAATACAAAAATATTTTATACATAATTTTATTTTATTTATAATTTTTAGACACTAAATAATTAAATTTATTTATGACACATTGATGATGCAGTAATTACCGTATTAATGAAATATTAAAATAAGTGACATTATAAATATCCAAAAAATGTAATTTGTAACTTTTTATGAATTACACTAATTTTATAGGTTAATATGACTTGTAATGGTTATTTAGATGAATTGTTTTCGAAGAAGTAACACTGTTATGAATTTAGCAAAAAACAAAATACCAAATAGTGTCAAAATTGACATAAAAGAGTATTTAAAACAAATATTATATTAATAATTGATATTATATTCCTAAAAATCTAAGTTTAGGCCAAAAGACTTATATAATAATAGGTGTTTCATTAATGAACCACTTGTGGTTCTCTTATAAGTTTATAGCAAGTTTATTAACCATATAATATAAAAATACAAAGAGACATGGTAAATGTCAAACTATTTAACTAAGAATTAAATCTAAAAGATAAAGTTAATATAGTGACCCAAACCTATCTAAAACCTATTGGTTGAGTGTTTTTAGACCCATAACCACCTTATCCTCTAAATAATTCATTTTAGATGCATTAGAAACCGAAAATGATTTTATTATAAAATAATATTTCTAGATTTGCCTAAGGTTCCCCTCACCCCTCTTATAAAAGGGCACTCCCCCTTATATCTAATTCACACCTTCAAAGCAATTTTCCTCAGCCAAACCCTAACCAAATACCCTATCAACTTTACTACCTTCATCCTGGAGGCATTCCTTTAGTCATAAAGCCAACCTAAGTATCCCTTTTGATCTAATCAAAAGGAAGAACCCGAAGAAGAGGTAAATATTTTATCACCTCTTCCAAGTTCCATTCTTCTTCCACTTCCTCTTTCTTTGCTGTTTACATTATAAAATAATAACTCTAGTATCTTATATATAATATTATGTTATTATAAATATGGTACAACCATATTCATTATTATATCTATCCTTTGAATGACGTGTCACCATACGTGTGTACATAAGGTTTACCGTATCCACGTCGTGGTGTAATTGTTATTCAATACATTATTATTTGGATGGGTATAATAATAATGTGTAATTGATGTAAATAATAAATATAACATGATAATGATTGTGTATATATGATATAAAATCCAATTATATTTTATTTTAATATCAAAATAATGGCATTGTCACTCGTGCATACGTAAAGATTACTGTCACCACGAACGCGATGAGATTCATTCCTCACCGTATCCATTCAAGACTAATTTTCATTAGATGATTAAAAATAATTTTTAAATACTTAATATAATTTTGAATATGAATAAGATATATCCTATCCATAACAAATATTACTTACATAAAAATCATATAAAGTAAAACGAATCAGTTATCACCCGAAACGACGATAATACTAAGATATTATTAACAAAGCAATGCTAAAAGATCATATGTGATATCATATTAATTTATATGATTCCTTTATAGTTTAATAACAATTATTTCACCATTATAAAGGAGTTTAACCTACCCTTGACCAATGAAAAGTACAAGGTAAGGGTTAATTTCAGAATCTCTTTATTATCCAAGGTTGTTTTTACGTAAGTATCTACTGAGACCTCTTTATCATCCACATACATGTTTCTTAAAAATGTATTTCAAAACATTTTTTTATTAGAAAATGGGGTAAAGTAATTTATACCATTATTTGAACTTATATGTTTTGAAAGGAATATTTCTGTCATTTTCCAAACAAGGTACTTTATGACCTTTTCGACAAAATTAAGGTAAGAATGTTTTTTAACTTATACGATAGGTGCAGCTATTTTCCGCCGTTATAACATCGTCAAAGATTCCCTTACAAGCTTATAAGAATATTTTCAAAATAAATTATTTCTTTATAATTATGTAACTCTTAAATTATTTCAAAATAGAAAGAGATATTTCTATAAAAAAAGTTTTGATTTCATCTATGTCAACATCCATTAATGAATTTTAAGTTTATTTGAAGTTGATTTATTATGATACAAAAATTCCCTATTGTATTGAAGGTTTTATGATATGTTTGATTGTGGATGTGTTATTTTATACCATTCGTGGTTTATGGATAAATTATTGACATTTCATATGATATATTTAATACGAATGTTTATGTTATGTTTAAACCTTTTCATATGAGGAAAGCATTGGACTTAGTATGTGACGGGTGGAGCCCACTGTAGCTCCTAGATGCATCGGTAGGTCTCATGAGACAAACTAGTGTCTTGGAACAAGGCCTTGAAAAAATATTATTTGTAGTCTAAGCCCTAGGACTTTATTATGTGGTTATGAAATTCTGGAATTATGCATTCCATCATTATGAAAGTTGTTATTTATATTGCATGTGATTATTCGACTAGTATAATATCCATGTGAGTAAATAAATGGAATTATTTTGATTTATATTTGCCATATTATGATGAATTTTTTGTTGAAAAGAATTTTGTTTTTGTTCTATACATTGCTTTAAATGTTTATGCTTGTTTATGAAGGTTTCCGCTATATTTTTATCCTTACTGATCATCTATGCTCACCCCTTTCTATGATTTATTTTTACCTGGATGCGAAGAAGTATATTATGACTGACCTGCAGGGATAGTCTATGGGATCTCAGTGTTGTCTATAGAAACAATGTTGTTGTAGTTTTTCATTTTATGATGAAATGTAAACCTTATGAAAGTATCTAGCACTTCCAAGGCTACTAAACTAATCAGTCTTTCGAAACTTGATCTTTTGTGATCATGCCAATGATACGTAATAATGCACCGACTCTGGGCTTCTGGGGTTGGGGCGTTACACACTTACCAATTATTTTTTAGGATAGTTCTATATGTAGTCCATATATAGTAATATTATTTTTAAATATAATTATATATATAAAAAATAGTTATGTAATTAATGATATATATATATATTATTCAATTAACATCCTATATAAAATTTAAATATGATATGTTTTATAACATATATATGATCATATTCAAATTAAGTTCATACTATTTTTTATAAAATACTATTAATAATATAATTTTTTTTAAAAATATTTACTTAAAATCATTTTAGTAAACTGCATATCCAATTATATATTGTAAATTTATTTTAATTTAAATATAAAAAAATATTATATATGCATATAAACATATTCAAATGCAATTATTAATATTCTAAATTATACTTCTAGAAATACATTTTTATAACCAAATATAATATTATAAATATAAATAATATTAATTTATAAATAGTTACTCATAATTATATATGCATATAATGGGTTTTTTTTAAAATACCACTAATAGTAAAATTTCAACATAATTAAAGAAAATAACATTACTTACATTTATATAACCAATAATATATTATCACCTTATTTTAATTTAAATAAAATAAATAAATTTAGAGACATACTTTCTTATAAGTAAATATATTTTCCAAAATATAAATAATTTCATTTTATACATAATTACTCATATTATTTATTATTCATAATTAATATTTTTTTAAATATATTGTTAATAGTAATTTTTTTATTTCATTAATGATAATAATATTATTTATACACATATCAAATACTGTATTTTAAATTTAATTAAATTTTCATATGATAAATAATATTACATATATATATATTTATATTCAAAAAAGGTGAATAATATTTTTTACCAAATATTATTTGTAATCTAATTTAAAAAATATATTTAGATATAATTATTTTACTAATCAAATAATATATTATCAAATTATTTTAATCTAAATACTATATTTAATATTATATTTACATACCAATATATTCAAATATAATTAGTAATATTCTAAATTATAATTATACATATACATTTTTATAAGCAATTAGATATGTGTGTGAATAAACACAATCTATTACATCCCTCTACAAACATATATGGAGAAAACTAACTGTTGTGCCTACCAGAACATGTAACTACCAAGAGAAGAGAGTGGGACCAAAGGGGGTAGTCAGCCATCCATCCTCCCACCGGAATATTGCGGAAAACACCCCAAGGCTCCGAATCCCTAGGGTGTTAGTTTCCCTAACTAATGGGGAGGATTAGCATATATAAACATAGAAAGTACAGAATATACTATAGCTCACAACCACACTATAGGCATGACCTAGTATTAGACTCAACTGTAGCTAACGTCTCTTGGAATCATGACTGCCACTTCTAAGACTAGGTATCCTATAAGCACACAACCATTTAAAGGGTATTATTAAATTAATTCATTCCCCTTATTTTATCAGTTACACTTTACGTTAATTAATTATTTAAAAATTAATTAACCACGAAAAATTTCCACATTATATTTCATTATCATCACACCCAAAGTCCATTGTTCCTTTAAAAAAAATGAAACCTCAACATTACATCCCAGAATACACCAACCCCATGGGTTAACATCTTTTATTCAATCATTTATTAATAGAATTACTTTCCCATATTCCCAAGAATTCTAGAAAAACATTCTAAGCTACTAAACATAAGGGGCTCAACACGGTGAGTATGTGAACTACCTATCGAGTATTTTCCACCTATAGTAAGTGCGTAGACCCATCCTCCCTCAAGAAGCTAAACACGAAAAGCACATGGCATGCCCCGTGCATCTTCACCCCTTTTTGGAAGGAAGGTAATCAAACCAAATACCTTGGGTAGTGGGGAATGTAAAGAAGATAAACAACCAACAAGAATCAGTAAGCATCCAAACATTCACATCCAACATATTTCATCATACTCGGTGTCCTCCCTGATACCCACATATATAAACCGATGCATCTCACCACTCTAGGCATCAACTACTACCATAACTAATGGGCCTCCCTATCCCCACATATCACAATAGACATCCAGGCTCACATCACAGCACAAGCAGTAGGAAAACAAACTTCATATCAATTGGTCTCTTGGACCTTAAACAGGTAAGAGGGTAACTCAAAACCCTACAATGAATTATCTTTTATCAAAAAACTAGTTATTTAATCCATATTGAATTAAACGATTTATTAATTGAAGGTTATAGCTATGGGAAACCTAAATAGTAAGCTATCACAAATTGGTTAAACATGCTTACTGCATCAATTTTATTAACATCAAATTACAAAAACAACATCAAGATTCAGTTACATTCCTCTTTATCTTTATCTGAACAATTATCAATTAATTCTATCTTTACATTCATTACCAATTTCCATCAAGAATGAAATTCTAAACAAAGAAATCATATATATCACACTATCTAGAAAAAAAGAGGCAATGACATATGATCGATATCAATTTATTTATCCAGTTAAAATATTTAACATATCAATTCCATTATGATCTAGTGGGATAAAACATTCTAAATCTACATTTTTATGTAAAATAATAGAGAAACAACGAATCCACTTCCACAATCACCTCTCTTGGAGGACTGCATCAACCCAAGGATGTAGAGACACCACCACACTGGTTAACACCCAAGAAAAGTCCATTAGGAACATGAAGATAGCATTCCATAAAATGGAAAGGAGAAATATAAGGAGATGAACCCGAAATTATGATGATATATCATACCTTATATCGAAGATTGATCAATACTTCTTGGTTGCACCAAAAATAGAGGGTGCACTTGTAGTAAGAAGAAATTCAAGGGGAACTAATCTAATGATGAAAGTTTGATTAAAAAACTCCTATAGAAAGGAATGAGAGGTTTGAGAATCTCACACCAGAGAACAAGGAGGAAGAACAAGGGAGAATGATATCTCTTCCCTTTAAAAGATTTAATGGAGCTATAGTTTAAGATACACTGGATTTCCATTAAAATTGTATTGCATTAAACCATATGGTCTGACCAAGGAAAAGCATCCTGAGCCTTAGGAAAATTAATATAGGAGTTATGGCCTTTGAATCGGCCTTAGAGTCTTTAAAACTAGGATTTAAATGCATTTTATGTCAAAGGAAACGTCAAAGGGGTGAAACTGTAGGAAGCTGTAATCACTGTACACCAAACTATAAATTTGGAAAAGGAAAAAAGGCTATTGTTAGAACCTCACTGGTCTCGAAAAACTGTTCATGAAATCAAAATTTGGCAAAGGAAATAGAGGTTGCTGTTAGAATCTCACTGGTTTGGAAACACTGTTCATGATCTGAAAATTTGGAAAATGAAATTGAGGCTCCTGTTAGAACCTCACTAGTTTTGGAAACACTATTCATGAACTCAAAATTTAATAAAGGAAACAGAGGTTTTTGTTGGAACCTCACTAATTTCGAAACACTGTTCATGAAATCAAAATTTGGAAAAGGAAATAGAGGTTGCTGTTAGAACCTCACTGGTCTGGAAACACTATTTATGAACTCAAAATTTGGAAAAGGAAATAGAGGCTTCTGTTGGAACCTCACTGATCTGGAAACAATTTTCATGAACTCAAAATTTGGAAAAGTAAATAGAGGTTTCTGTTGGAACCTCAATGATTTGGAAACACTATTCATGAACTCAAAATTTGGCAATGTGTTGGGAATAAGTCACCTTGACCTCCCAGAACACCTAAAACACCAGATTTCAGCAAATTAATGGACCAAAGAGGTCCGAGACATTACATTGATATCATATTTAAATTTCCTAAATCATTAAACATAATCTAAATCTTACAAATAATGTATAAATTAAACTATACTTTCATACAATCATATAATTGAAATAAATAAATCATGCAAAAAAATAATCAACACGATTATAAAACTAAAGAGTTAAAAAAGAAATTGTATCTTTATGAAGGCTGAAAATAATATCTTGAAAATGTAAGAAACCAATTCACCAGAGTTTCATTGAAAATTTAGAGGTGGGAGTGGGGGGAGGATGATAGGAGAGGGGCAGATTTTTTTGTAATTTTCTTTTATAGGAAGAGTGAATCTCATTCACACCTGTTTGTGAGTTGTAGAAGAATTGTGAACAAGATTCACACTTTTATTCTGGTAGCTAAAGAAGCATTAAACCTATTCACACTTCCTCGCTGAAAGAGGACGCATGAATGATGTTCACATATCTCAAGTTATATTTTAAAAAATTTACAGAACCCTAATATATTTTTTTTAAAAAACTAATTTCTAAAATCAATTTTTTTATAAGAAAACTCATTATTTAGAGTGTCTGTTCACAAAAAGAAGAATTTGAGGATAGGAAATCCAATGTAGAATGAAGTTCAATTCTGGACATTGATGTCCAGATATGGGATATAGAATAATGGTGTGGGAATGTATAGAACCTAAAAAGAAAGAAGTAGAGAGTGAAAATGATGCAGCAAGGGAGAAAGAGGTTGACAGTTTGTGGGAATTAGTTATGAAGGGAACTACTAATACCGAATTGGAGAAAACCAATGCTATTGGTTCCTGCTCAATGTTAGTAGAAGGGGCAGTGGAATCAGTTACACTGTTGGTATTAATAGATAGCGGGTAAAGTTGCAACTTCTTTTCCAGGGGACTAACAAGACCGTTTGCAGCCCAAGTAGAGGACACTGGACCTGTCTACATCCGGTTGGGAGATGACCACCAGGTATCATCTAATGGTCTATGTAAGTCCCTATGAATTGTGTTGGGAGATGTGGATTTTATAGTTGATGTATACATATTTGACTCAATCAGACCAGATTTGGTATTGAGAATCTCTTGGTTAGAAACATTTGGAAATATGACAACCTACTAGTAGGATATGATAATGAGGTTCGAATGGGAAGGAAAGTAAGTGAAACTATAGGAAGTTAGAACACCATTGAATTCACCAAGAGATTTTCAAGAATATTTGGGAAAAGGTAGAAGTTAGATGCAGGGGTTATAGTGGTCAAAATCAGAGGAAAAAAAGAGGAACAAATGTAGTTGGATAGTGAGCAGCAACAAGAATTTCAGAAAATTATGGAAAGCTATAAACTAGTGTTTGAATCTTCAAGGAGACTACCACCCAGTAGAGAGACTGATCATGAAATTAAGCTTAATTTTGGGTCATAACTAGTGAATATAAGTCCATATAAACATGGATATCACATGAAAAATTAAATAGAAACTCATATTTAAGAGCTGCTAGAAATGGGCTTCATCAGACCAAGTCAAAGTCCCTATTCAAGCCCAATAATAAGGGTTAGAAAGAAATATGGGGTAGTGGTGAATGTGTATATATTATCTAGTTCTAAATATTATAACAGTCTCTGATAGGTACCCAATTCTGGTGATTGAAGATCTTATGGATGAATTACATGGAGTGATATATTTTTCAGAGTTAGATCTAAGGTTTGGGTTTTACCATGTATATATGAGGGATGAAGATATTGGGAAAATATCATTTAAGACTCATGAGATCTATTATGAGTATGTAGTTATGCCATTTGGTTTTATAAACACACCTTCTTCCTTTCAAGCAATTATGAATAGCATATTTAAGAAAATTTTAAGTGAGTATTGTTATTTTTTGATGACATAATACTCTATAGAACCACATGGGAAGAACATTTAGATAAATTGCAGTAGCTGTTATAGATAACGAGTAACAATTACATGAATGTCAATGGGAAAAAGTGCACTTTTGGAAAATGGGAGGTAGAGTATTTGGGTCACATGATTTTAATGGAAGGAGTGTTCATGGATCCTAAAAAAATAGAGGCAGTAAAGGAATGGGGAGAACTAATGAATACAAAGGAAGTAAGAGGGTTCCTTAGGCTGACCAGATATTATTGGAAGATCATAAAATATTAGGGAAAAATTGCAAGGCCATTAATGACATCAACTAAAAAGGTGTAATTCACGTGGAATAAAGAAACACAAAAGGATTTTTAAGAGCTTAAAAAATGCATGACAACTGCACCTATCCTTAGACTTCTAGATTTTCCAAGTAATTTGATTTCACATGCGTTGCATCATGGCTGGGAATTGGAGCATTTTTAGTTCAAGTACGTAATCCTCTAACCTATTACGGTAAGACACTACCTAAAAACAATTTGGTCAAATCAATTTATGAAAAGGAATTTATGGTGATGGTTTTATCTATTCAACATTAGAGATAATATCTATAGGGGAGACCATTCAAAGTGATAACTGATCATCAAAGTTTGAAACATATATTAACTCAACAAGTGATGACAACAAACCAATAGTGTTGAAAGGCTATGATAATGGGATATAATTTTGAGATATTATATCGACTAGGGAAGATGCATAATGCGGATGATGCACTGCCCAGAATAATGCCATAGGGTGAATGCTATTAGTTAGTAGTATCCACACCATTTTGGGAGGATATACATATAGTTCGGGAAAAATGGAAGCAAGATGTATAATTACAGATGATTATAAGTAATTTACAGCAAGGGTATTGAAGAAACCTTGGGTATTCTTTTAGAGAGGGGATGTTATTTTACAAAGAAAAATTGTTAATACATCAGAAATATTATTTTATATCCAAGTTAATGAAAATTTTTCATTCCTCACCTAAAGAGAGGATATTTTGGGTATCTAAAGGAATAAAAAATTATGGAAATGGGGTGTATTGTTTGGGAATGACTAAATATATATATAAGTATGTTCATGAATGCGAGACTTATTAGAAAAATAGGTATACGGATTTAAACCATGTTGGGTTGCTCCAACCGTTATCTATTCTGGAGTTGGTATGAGAAGAAGTATCCATGGATTTCATTTCGGGGTTACCAAAATCACTTGGACTTGAAGCGGTGCTTGTAGTTGTCGAAAGGTTGAGAAAATATACCCATTTTATCCCTCTAAAACATCCTTACACAACCAAAATGGTGAAAAAAGTTTTCATGAAAGAAATAGTGAATCTTCATGGTATTCCAATAGCGGTAGTATGTGATTGAGACCTCTTATTTAATAGTTTGTTTTGGAGAGAATTATTCAAGTTACAAATAACTACTTTGAAGATGAGTTTGTCTTATCATCCTTAAAGTGATGGGCTAACCGAGGTAGTCAATTGGTGTTTAGGAATATATTTGAGATGTTTTATGGCCGATCAACCTCGATTATGTGTATCTTGGATTTCATGCAAAGAATATAGTTTTAATACCTCTTACCATATTTCAATTGGATATACTCCTTTTGAAGTAGCTTATGAGTGGAAACCTCCACTGATAATTTGGTATTCTAAAAGGGAAGCAGCAGTTGAGGCTGTTGCAAATTCATTAGAAGAAATAGATGAAGCCTTGAAGTAGTAACGAGTTAACCTACACCAAGCAGAATAGCTAATGGTCAAATTTTATAACCAACATCGATGGAATGTGAATATTGAAGTAGGGAATCTAGTTTGGGTAAATATGAGACCAAATGTTGTAGGGGGAAGTTTCATAAGGAAAGTAAAATTATCTACGTGGTATTTTGGTCTATTTGAGATAATCAAGAGAATAGGGGATGTGCCCTATCAGTTGAAGTTACCAGAGATGAGTAGAGTGAATCCAGTATTTCACATGTCACAACTGAAAGGAGTAATAGGTTAACATCAGGTGGCTGAGGCTTTACTGGAGTAATTTATGAATGAATAATAAATTCTTGAAAATATTTTTTCAATTGAAAAACACGGTTCTACTCAGCTCTGGTTAGTACAATGGCATGGAAGATCAGTGGGGGAAGCTAGTTGGGAGGACGCCAACTTGCTGAAGAATCAATTTACTCACTGCCACTTTGAGGAATAGGTGAAAATATAGGGAGGAGGTAATGATAGAGTTTTGGAAAATTCTTTTAGGGATTAACCTCCTATCTATTTCACATACCAGGGGGGGGGGGTGGTTTGTTAAGTGAGGTGGCGTGATTTGTTTGGGAGGGGTGGGTTTGTAAATAGTTTCCTATCAAGTGTCAGATATTATATCTGGGAAAGGGAATAATTTTAATTAGTTATCCTATTTCTATTAGTTGGTTATAAATAGGGGAAGGGGGTCTAGAATAGGGTCATCACTTTTAAAAGTTGGATTCTGATGTGGTCCAGGTCTTAGAGAGAGAGAGCTACTCTCAGGAGGTTAGTATGTCTACTTTTTCCCTTAGAAAACTTACATAAATTCATCAAAGGAAGTAGATTAATAGTTTATTTTCCTCTCTAAAGTGATAATCTCATATCTCTTTGGTAATAAATTTCCTTCATTTCCATCCAAGTTAGTGATAACTAGATTCTCTTTGGGGATTTTAATTATGTCTTAAATTTTGATGAGAAGATCGGTAAAAATTTCTAGAGGGTTGCCTCTATGGAATTCTAGAGATTCATTGACCTTTTTCTTGTTTATAAGATAATATTGGTTGGGGATGATTATAACTAGATGAGGCTCCTTGTGATAGTAATACAAGCTAGAAAAATTTACAAGGCCTTAATTGCTCTCTTGGGTGGGAACTCTGTACCCTCCCTCTCATGAAGGTCTCTTCCAAGGATTCACTCTGACCACTCTTCGATTCTTCTTTCAATGAATGGGATTTATAAAAGTTAACCTTTTACCTTTAGATTAAATAATTCTTGGTTTACCTATGACGATTATAGGGGGGGTCATAACCTTAGAATAGCCCCTTCATGAGGATAATGATGTTTTCTGATGCTTCTCCAAGAAAATTAAAAGAACTAAATAGGCCCTGCATGCCTCGAGTAAGGCTAAATTTTCCTCAATGGATTCATATATAATTAGGTCTTAGAATGACCTTTGGGAATTTCAGAATAAGTACCTAAGGAAGAACACCCCCTCAAATGAGGAGATTCAGGCTGCACTTTGGAGACCCTTATTGGGAGGAGGGATAATGTTTTGAGGGAACAACTCTGGCTATAGTGGCTTCATGAGGGGGATATAAACTTGATTTTTTTATATCGCCCAGAGGGAGAGTAAAGTGAAAATGGATATTTCATCCATCACTATTAATGGACACACTATTCACTCTAAAGAGGAAATAAGTGATGGCCTGGTCTCTCACTTTAGGAATCTCTTAAATGAGGACTCCAAATGCCCTATTTTCTCTCCTTTACTAGATGATATTGGCCACTATGTCACCGATATTCAGAATTATTTTCTTTTAGCTCCCCCATTTTATAATGAAATTAAATATAAATTGTTTTCCATTAATGCTGATAGCACTTCAGGTTCAGATGGCTTTTCTAATAAATGATTTTTTTTTTCAGATTTGGGACATTTTCAGGTTTCATTTCACTCAGGTTGTTAAAGAAGCCTTCAAAAAGGGGTATCTCCCACCTATCCTTAATTATCAATTCATCTATATCATTCCAAAAGATGATAAATAAATTGATGTGAAGGAATTCATATCCATTGTAATTGAAAATACCCTCCCTAAAATTATTTGGAAGATTCTGGAAACCAGACCTAGACCTATTGTTGATGGGATTGTCGCACCCAATCAGTTTGGTTTCATACCTACGAGGAGGATTCTGGATTATCTTTTCACTACCTTAAATGGTGTTAAATTTTTTAAAATAAGGATAATTTGGGAAATATTTATCATAATATGAACATCTGTCAATATTTTGACACTAGTAAATAGAGTTTCATTTTTAATTTTATTTAGAATTTTGGTTTGTCTAACAAATTTACAAGTTTTATCCATGATCTATAGTAGAGTACCATGCTGTCCATTCTTCTCAATGGGTCTCCTAAAGTATTCTTTGTTATCTAGAGTTTTTATAAAGGGTGATCCTTCGTATTATCTTCTTTTTGTTCTGGTTTAATACTATCTCAGCATATGTCTTCTTAAGGCTATTAAACGAAAAAAATTGTCTCTTATGACGGCTTCTAAAAATCTCAGAGTCCCTACCCATCTATTTTATGTTAATGATATTATAATTTTCAATAAGGATGATCCTGACACTCTTAATACCATTAAGATTATTTTCTATGACTATGAACAGGTGTATGGACAGGTCATTTCATGGAACAAATCTGTGTATATTTTTAGAAGGGGCTGCTCTCAATTGGGAAAAATGTATGACTTGAATTTACTGCAAGTCAAGAAAGGGGATATTCCCTTCACCTAATTTGGTATACCCCTTTTTGGGTAGGTTAAGACCCACTTTTTTGGAGGTAATTTCTAGAAATATCACTTCCCATCTCTCCAGTTAGATAGGGAATACCCTATATCAAGAGGGAATAATCTGTTTAGTGAAATCAGTTGCAACCTCCATGTTTATCTACTCATTCCATATTTATAAATATCCTAGATATATCATCAACCTCCTTGACTCTTAGATCAAAAACTTTGTTTAGTATGGATATATCTATGATAGTAATATTGTCTCAATTTCATGGAACAAATGTGTTAGGCCTACTAATATGGGAGGATCAAGTGTCAAAAATGTTAGTCTCTCCAACCAATCTCTTGAGGAATACTACACTTGGATCTTACTCACCACTACACAAGCCTAAATAGACTTCATCTGTACTAGACTCATTGGAAGGATTCATATGGTTAAATTTTTTTTGGGCAATATTGTATGGCCTACTATTAGGGATTGATACATGGAAATTATGACGTACACCCAATGGTACCCTTCTATCAAGTATGACTTGAACATTTGGAATACCTCATGGGTTTTTTCTCTAATTAATAAAACCTATCTATTTCTGATAAATTAACTCAATATGACTAGGTGGAGCACATGCTGCATGTGGTTACTAAGCAGGAGATTGATTCCTTCAATTTCCAGTAGAGTGATCTAGCCTTCTGGCATCTCGCAAGCTGGGGAACGCTTAATCAAAACCCATTATACTGTTTTAGTTATGGTGTTGACAATATTCTCCCCGGTAGGCTATCCTCATTCAATAAATCCTTCATTCCTCCTTCTTAGAACCTACTTCTAGGGAATCTCTGGCACAACCTCTTGCTAATACATGAAAGGGTCTAGTTGGATGGTTGGCAGTCTCCTTCTTACTTCTCCCTCTACATGTCCTATGAAACTGGTCATCATTTATTTCTAAAGTGCTCATTTTTTAGGATATATTTGGACTCATGGGGAACACATCTTCTACTTAAATATCTTTCTTTCTGGCATCTTAGAAGATTTTATGGGGCATGCCACCTACTTAAATTTCAGTGTATAGGTGAAGAATCTTTTTATTTCTTTCATTAATTTAGACTAGAACTATATATGGATGGAAATAAATAGTATGAATTTCTTGAAATCTTATCCCATGATCAGTGAGGTTCTTATAAAAATTATTAAGTCCATTTGTATGGATACAAAGTTTCAGTTTGGTTGCATGAATAATAATATTGAATACTTCACCATTTATGCTTCTTAGTATTGTGGGAATTCATTAGAATCCTATTATACCGAAATTTATCAAATACATTCCACCACTTTCATCATCAATTAATATTAACGTTGTTAGATCATCCCTTGGAGCCCCTGGTCTTGCAGGATGTTGTGTTGTCTTTAGAACCCATAAGGGCTTTATTAAGGGAATATTTCATAATTTTCTTGGCACTTTTTGTCCTTTGAAGTAGATCACTGTGCAGTTATTCATGCAATTTTTCATGCTAAACATTTTGGATGGGATAATTTGTGGATTAAAAGTGACTAAATGATGGTGGTTTCTCTAACCTAGAATTGTTCTACTCGTGTCCCATGGAAACTCTTCAAATAATGGATGACTTGTTTTTCATATCTAGAATTGATTCATTTTAAGGATCACACATTTAAAGGGATTCTAAAATAGGGTTTTATGCCTTGTCTAAGCTGGTTGTAGAAGATATAAGTTCCCTTTGGTCTTTCTCTTTGAATGATGATTTTATTCATTTTCATCTTTCTAGTGTTTTGATTGATGTTTACACACACCTTTAAACCTCCTTATTGTTACTCCTATTTTTGGATAATAAAATTTTATGGGAATGGGCCTCTGGCCTTATTCCCAGCAGTCTTGGATTAATATTATTGTTATCATATAAACAAACACATATATATAAGTATAAAAAAATAATTAGGTAAATATATTAAATATATATTATATAAATTTATTATATTAAATAATTATATTATATATATATATATATATTTTATTATATCATATTAATTATAAATTAATATAATAATTTCATGTATTATTTAATTATATTATATATTTTGTATTATATAAATTTATTTAATTTTTTTTCATATTACATACATTTGTATATATAAACGTACTTTTAATACAATTGTATGTATTATTAGTATTATTATTATTATACAAAACAAGTTATGTACATAGATATATTTATAAATTATTTTAGTATATAAAAAATGAATTTTAATTAATATATTAAATACATAAATATATTATATATATAATAATTATATACGAATAATTGTATTATATTATATATATATAAGGATATTTACAAATAATAATATACAAATAAATATATAAATACATAAATATGTGTATACACACACAAATATATATTTATATATGTTTTAATTCAATGGGGGTGGGCGTCCCATCCCCTCCAATCCCCACCGACCCCTTTACTGCAATTCCTGTAAAAGGGAAATGCAACCCTTTTCAATGTGGGTGTGATTAGGGAGTGATATTATAAACCGTGGAAACACTCTGATAAAATTTACGCCTCTTCTATTTCCTTCCAGTTCTCAAATAATCAAAATATCTGGGTTTTTATTTTTAGTTGTCATAACATGTTATCATCACGAATGATCAAAAATAGAGAAATGAAGGTTTAATTTTAATTCTTATTTTTAAAACCGGGTTGGATGATTCTGACTATTTAAACAATATTATTTATTTACTGCAATATTGGATAGTTTATATAATTTATTTAATTTTCACCATAAAGGTCGGTTAGCTTCCAATCTATACGGTTTAATTAATAAATCAGTATATACATGAAAGTTTTAAAATGAGTAATGTGATGTATTGATTTTTTTAAATTTATTTATTTTACACTTCCTAATTGGATGACTGACTGAAAGTTATTTTTTATTAATATTTAACAAAAACAAGAAACAAATACTAAAACCCTTCAAGGGGGACAGAAATGGTGCAGACCCAGGGCATCCCCTCTAACCACACACTGACATTCAAGGGGAAGAGAGAGGGGGCTATCAAAAACCACAAGAGGATCCTCCTGACTGCCTTGGCAGGCCAGCAAATCGGCTGCAAAGTTAGCTTCTCTCCAGCTGTGATGGATAAGCCATCCATGGTTGGATTCTGCCTTGCACCTTCGTAAAATGTATGTCAAGTCCCAAGGAATCCCAAACCTTCCTTGTACCGCCTTAACCAGGACCTCTGAATCAGATTCAATTTCTAAAACTGCCAATCCCTTCTCCTTGCAGATCAAAAGGCCTGAGAGAAGGGCTCGAGCCTCTGCCCTCAAGGAATTTCCAGGTCCATAAAAAGCACTAAAGGCAACGTACACTGATCCCCAACAGTCTCGCAGCAAGGCTCCACCCCTCATTACTCCCTCCATGCAAGAACCATCAACATTGAGTTTCAACCCAAGTTTAGGTGGCTACCATTTTATCCAACAACCAAGCTTCTTTTGAAGTCTGCAAGGTTTCCCAAGGAAGTTACAAACCTCCACCAACTCCCTCCCCCTTTAATCAAGGACGCCAACTCCACAACGAGAGATCTTAGCCTTATCAAAAGGGATAAGGTAGACTTTTTAGATCCCAATCTAACCTGGTTGCACGCCTCCCACAGGACCCAACAAACAACCACCAAGGCAACGGCCCTGATGGACCTTTCCATAGTCCTGTCTTGAGTTCCCAAGAACCATGCAGCCACAAACTCTGAACAGGTCCCAAGCATTCCATCGTTAACTGGTGAGTTGGAGAAAGAGGACCAAAGAATAGAGGCCCATTGTCCCTAGAAGAAAATATGTACTGCCGATTCAGTCCTTGGAAAATCACAGCAGAAACACCGCGAAGCCAAACATATTCCCTTCCTCTGTATATTCTCCTCTGTTGGTAATGCAATGTTGATAACTCTCCACACCAAGAAATTCATCCTCATCGGAATCTGCTTACACCAAAAGAACTGCCCCCCTTCCACTGAGGGTATCTCTCTCTGTAGAATCTTCCTGTAGTCGCGGGTGTTGAATCTGCCCGAAACAGCCTCTGTAAAACAGCATGTATCCGGTTCTCTACTCAAGACAATATCCGTAAACCTGTCCCACTGAGTGGGACTCAACGCCGCCTGTATAACATCAGACTGAATACAAGCTTCCCTGAAGGACACTTCCGAAAGCGGACAGCCTTCAAAGGCCAGAATCTCCCCCGCCCAATTATCATGCCAGAAACTAATATCCCCATTACCTATAATCCACCTGGAACAGCTCCGAAGCACCCCCATATGATCGAACATACATTTGGCCAGCCTCGTCGTCCCCTGCAAGTTGCATTCCTCGCCCCAGCCGTATCTCCCCTTGAAAAAAATTGCCCACAGTGACTCTCCCACAATAACCTCCCATGCAAGCCGTGCTTGTAGCCCGAGAATAGTATCTCGAATATCATGCAGACCAACACCTCCTTCATCAACTGGGCGTTCCATCCTTCTCCATGAGGCCCAATGGCAATGCCCTTCTGTCTTGGAATCCCAAAGAAACGCAGTCAGTATACTTTCCATTTTCTGAATTGTTCCCTTCGGTGGTTTCACAACAGAGAACACATGCATGGGTATAGAGAGGAGCACACTATTGATCAGCATGATCCGACCTCCAAACAACAGGAGTTGGTTCTTCTAGTTCATGATCCTTCCCAATAAACGATCCATAATTCCATATAAGAGTTGCTTCTTGATCCGTCCATATGACAGTGGAACCCCAAGGTAGAGAATAGGAAAATGCTTCTGATTTCACCCAGTAATCCTTTGAATAACTCTACAGCGTGGTCTCGAGCACTTCGAAGAGATAAACACATTACTCTTCGCAAAATTGATAGATTGGACACTAAGATGATTATAACTAGCCATTAAGCCTCTAAAATGATTTAAGGACCTGCTCCGACCATTCATGAAAAACAGAATATCGTCAGCAAACATCAAATGAGTGATATTCCCTGAGTTCCCCTTGCCCATGTACGGTTTTAGTTTTCCTTCTAACAGACTCTTCTTCAGATTCCTAGAAAGAGAATCCTGTGCAATGACAAACAAGGATGGGGATAAAGGGTCACCTTGTCTCACGCCCCGAATAGTTTTGAAGAAACCAAAGCTCTTCCCCATCATTGCCACCGAGAGCCATGGTGAGGAGTAACACCTGAAACATAAATCACAGAAACGTTCCTGGAACCCGAAACCCCTCATTACCATGATAATGAAGCTCCATTCCATTTGATCATAGGCTTTGTTCATGTCGACTTGAATGATGATGTTAGAACCAACCGTCCGCCAGTTGACGTCCTGAACCAGTTCACTTACAATACCCACTGCCCCCTGAATATTGCGGCCCTGAATAAACCTGTGTTGCTCAGCCGAGACCACTTTGGGTAAGAGTTTTGCGAGTCTCCTCCCAATCACCATGGCTAAGATCATATAAGACACATTACAGAGGAAAATGGGGCAGAATTGACTGATAAGATGGGGATCTTTCACCTTGGGAACAAGCACCACCCTTGATGCCGTTACACCCCTGTTTAAAGAACCCCCCCTGAAAAAGTCTTGAATAGCATACACAATGGTAGTACTAATAATATTCCATGCAAAAATATAAAAGGATGCCGGAAACCTGTCTGGACCAGGAGCGCTTCCTGTGGGCATGCTCATCAGGGCCTCTCTAATCTCCTTTTCCTGAGGAAGAGAGGTTAGACCTTCATTATCATTCTCATCCAACAAAACGGGAAGTCCACCTAATAACCCAGAGACATCCGCATCATCTCTCACATAGCCGGATGAAGGATCTCCCGCCAGAAGGCTCTCGAAATGCTTCAACGCTAACTCGCCAGCCACTTTCACATCGGACGTGAAAGAACCGTTCTCCATTTTAATATTAATCTTCGTGCTTCTCTTTTCCTTAATACAAGCTTGAAAGAAGGCAGTATTTCGATCTCCTTCTCTGAGCCATCTCACACGAGACCTTTCCTTGACAATTCTTTCTAACTCGAGAAGCTTTTCCGCAAGAGCAACCTTCTTGTCGCAAAGATCAATGAAGATGTTATCATCCCATGCCACTTGGAGAACTTCTTCCAACCTCTCAATATCCGCCTGAATACTGATAACCCGATTAGAATCGACTTGCTGGTTGTTCAACCAGTTCCTGATGTCCAATTTCAACCGCTTGAGGCGATTCACCAACCCAGCCCATGAACACTCTCTCTCGTCCGTGAGGCATGACATTTCCAGAACAGATAAAAAACCCGGGTCACGGTGCCACTCCCCAGAATAGCTGAAGGTTTTGCTCACCACCACTTCATGTATTATGTCCACAAGGATAGGGGCATGATCTGAAAGAATAAGGGAGAGATGTGTGACCACAGACTTTGAAAATAAATCAAGACCCTGCATGTTGATAAGGTAGCGGTCCAATCTACTCCAAATGCGGTCCGAACCTCTACGGTTATTACACCATGTAAACTTAGCACCCGTGAACCCCAGGTCCATTAGTCCTGCATGAGTCGGGCACTCCTGGAACTCTAAAATATTATCCTGCAGAACCCTCGAGCCTCCTTTCTTTTCCGAAGGATCAAAAATGGTGTTGAAGTCTCCTCCCACCAACCATGGAAGGGAGCCAGTGTGGGTGCCTTTTAAGTGGGACCATAAGTCTCTTCTCCCAATAGCCAAAGTAATCACATACACAAACGAGAAAAGGATCTGAACACCACCAATAGTAATCTTCGTATCGATACATTGAGGTAAGATATTCACCACTTCAAGAGAAATGTTATCCTTCCATCCAATCCAAATTTGAGTATTAGAATCACCCCCATGCACTGAGTTAGGAAACCCCAACTTCCGAGAAACTCCAGTTAACTTGTTTGCAGAGAGATTTGGTTCCAACACGACCACCAAAGAAACATTGGCTTTCCTGCTTTCCGAAGCCAAAAACGCACGTTTGTCCTGAGCAGCAAAACCGCGCGCGTTCCAAATAATAACTAATAGCATTAAAACCTGCCCCTACGGGCCTTTGAAGCAGACGAAAGGGAAGACTGAGAGGGAGGAAGGGTCAGCATGCCCTTCCCCTTGGACTTCGAGCAGGTCAGAGGCCCCGACTCATCCAAAATTGTAAAGTTCCTATTAGGAGAAAGAATCACTTTCTTAAAAGATGCATCGTCATCCTCCAGGAGCGACGGTCTTCCAGCAGCCCGGGAGCCCGAAGCCTCTGAGTCGACGTCTCCATGAACTAACGAAAGCAAGAACCTCCTTTGGGGAGAGAGACGAGACCTCTCCAACTCTTTATTCACACCATGGGCCATTCCGTTCGGAGCCGTTTCCTCAACAGAATGGAACGACAGCTTACTCACCAAAGACTTCCGTATAAAATCCGGTGATAGTTGAGAAGAAACCAACAGAGGAGACGAAGGGGATGCCAGGACCCGCAGCGCACCCCCCAAGGAAACCACCAAACTCTCCTCTGGAGCCTTCTGAGGAGTGCACCTCTCTTACCAGGAGCCGACCTCAATCTGAGCATCCGACAGTGGAGACCAGGAAAGCAGATCCTTACATACCCGAGAAGGGGCCGACCACAAGGGGACCATGTCAGCCGAGGAGTCTGCACACACCAAAAGCGGCGTACTATGTTCCCCAGATAATTTTGAATTTGAACCTGGGGCGGGAGCAATGGTAACTTCGACGTTTCTCACCCCGCCCGAGGAAGGCGGGTCAGGACCCGTATTCAACTTCGATCTCTGACGAGGATGGCCAGTCCGCCACCGACAAGAAGCCTCAAGGTGTCCATGCAATCCGCAGGAGACACAAAACCACGGGCCCTGAAGGCAAAACAACCTTTGTTTCCAGAAAAAACCATCATCGGATTCCAAGACCACAAAGGGCGGATGAGGCGCAAAAAGATCTAACTCCACGCAAATGCGTGGATTCGCAGCAGCCTGAAAAGAATAGGTTTTATCATCAGCACAGAGAAAGGACCCGAGCGCATTGCCAACCTCCCTGAGAATCGCCGGGTTATGAAAAGGAAGGGGTAACCCAAGGAGAGAGATCCAGACAGCATCCATAGATGATTCCCGACCAAAGTGGCAGTCCCAAGACCACCTCGAGAGAGAAAACTGCCAGGAGCCACAATGTCTATCATCTTTGGACCAAGCCCTTACGAAATCCTCCCTGGATGCAAAATGAATACAGAACACCACCCGGGAAAACTCTGAAACCACTGCCGGTTGAAAAATACCCCAAGAGTCCACAAAACTTCGGAAAACCGCCCAGGAAGGTTTGTTGCAGCCAAAACGCGCCACCAGAGTCAGATCATGGAAGGTCGCCGCCTCTTTAAGCTCCTGAGCTGAGAGAGACACAACTGGAACTCCCGCGACATTCCTAACTGGACGACTCTCCACCACCACAGGAGGGATGACCGGGAAATAGCCCACCAAGGAAGAGGAAGAACCAGCACTAACCTTAGGACCGCCACCACACAAGACCTCTTTAAAGGAGGCCTTCGCCAGAACCCTACCCCTGCCTCCAGCCGGGCCGGTAACACCATTAGCGGAATGGTTCGAAACCACTCCTCCCCCATTACCAGAAGAGCCGTCTCTAGCCACCGGGAGAGACGAAGAAGACGGCAAAGACAAAGAAGAAGGCAGAGACGAAGAAGCACCGCCACCAGCCATCCCTAGTAGCTTTGAAGGGTTATTAACCATTCCTAATTGGATGGTCTAATTATTAAATTGGTACACATGAGAATTTTTTTAAAACAAATAACACAATGTGTCAATTTAATTATTTTACGCCCCCAAATAAAAGATTTATTAATTGATCAAGGTGGGGTATATATACAAAAAAACTCATGTAATAGTATTAATTTTATTAACTTTATTTTGATGTTTTGTAACTCCTTTATTTATTATACATTTATTTGATATTTTTTAACTCATGTTGTATTCTGATAATGGTAAAAAAAATTCCAAGTTATTATCATGTCAAATCTTGTGAAACTAAAATTCACAACTCTCAAAATTATTGAAATTAATTACCTGCCATGGACAATGGATTTTTGAATGCATATTGAATTGATGGTTCTCAAAGAAAAAATTAAATAAAATAATTCACAAACTCTTCAAAAAAAAAGATGGTCTTCCTCATAATACATCTTGATGAGGGATTAAAATGTGAATAAATCATAGAAAGAGATTCCTGAAATCTTTAGAATATTTTTAAAGAAAGATATCATCATAAAAGGGGGTATTTCCTCCCATGACCAGTGATGAATGGAATACATTACACTTACAAGACTTTAAAAGGTTTAGTGATTATTTTTATATTGTATTGCAATTAAAGTACTGTGGTATTATGATTACAGATGTTCATATGCTTGAAAATACATATACTACATTTCATGAACTCACATAACCCTACAACAACAACATCTCTTGAGAGGGTATACAAAATATTTCAATTTCATATCATCGTTACATGTAGTGGAGAAGAACAATGATATTTTAATTAAAAACATCAGTCTCATCGAACTTGTTATATAGTATCATTTCCTGAAAAAAATGCTACATTCCCTGAAAATTATCACAGAAGAGGTTGAAGTTGAGGACTTGATTCTCATAGTGGATGTGGTTTTGGTGGTATGAAAGCATGAGGATGCAGTCATAATAATGGGAACGATCAAAATGAATAATAAACTCAAATAAATATTAGCTAAAGAACCCTGAGGAATCCTGAAAATTCCTACTATTGGTAGGGTTTTAAGGGACATTGGTCCCAATTTTACTGAACCCCAAAGCATCTTTTTAATATTTATAAAGAGTATCTTAAAGAAAATAAGAATGAATCAGACTTCATAGAGACATGAATGATGAGAAATTTATTGATAATCACCAGTCATCAAATAAGAATTTCACTTATCTTGAAGCGGGTTATTTTTCTTGGGAATTCAATGAGATGATAATTAGAAATAGTTCAAAAAAATTACTATAGCTATGATATGTGATATTTTTTTTTTCTTTTGTATTTTTTTATTTTTGATGTTGTATTATTTAAATTTTATAAAGTATATATTTTAATATTATTATCTTTTCTTTGAAGTATTAAAATGGACTGCATAAACAAGAGACATATTTGCATACCGGATAGTGGAGAAACACACAAAATTATTAAAAATGAAAAACATTTTTTGATCTTAAACCAACAAGGCCAATTGTGAATACTATTTCAAGTCTTACATATCTGATAGAAAACATTGGTTAATTGAGTTTTTCTTTAGATAATGAGACAAAGTTCTTTATAAGAGATGCATTATTTTCCCCAAAGTCAACTTTTTTAAGTTTCAATGATGTATATTAGAATGAGTATTATACCCAAACTATGTCTAAGGGAAATGAAACATAAACGCACGTTAATATTAATAAATTCAATAAGATTTTTTTACTAAAGAAAATATCAAAATTACCATCCTGATTACTCTAAAAATATATAAGTAAAATCAAAACACATATAATAGTTAAGAATGGGTAAAAAATCATCAATTTGTGTCATGAATGATTAGGTCATCCTAGTTCAGGAATGATGTGAAAAATAATTGAATGTTCTTGTAGAAATTCAATATAGTTTTAAAAGAACTCACCACTAAGAAAAATTCCATGTGAGACTTCTCTTGGAAAGCTGATTATGAAACCATCTCCACCTAAAATAAAGATGAAATGCCTACCTTTCTAAAAGGAATTCATAGAGATATATTTGAACCAATTCATCTATCATGTGAACCATTTAAATATTATATGGTAATAATTTATGCATATAGTAGATTTCCACACATGTTTTTTCTCTCAACACACAATGTAGCATTTTCATGATTTCTTGCTCAAAAAATTAAATTGAGAGCAGAATTCCCTGATTTTGTCATCAATAAAGTAAGGCTTGATAATTCTATAGAATTTACCTATCAATAATTCAATGATTATTTTATGGAAATTGGGATTATGGTGGATAATCCATTCACCCATGTGAATGCATAAATTAGTTTAGTCTAATCCCTGATAAAATACCTCCAATTTATTATTAGACCATTAATAATGAGGAAAAATCTGTCAAAATTTTTATTATAATATTCTCAGTTTTTAAATGTTATTAAACCATTTTTATTTATAACTTATAATTATTTTTATGTGAGAATATAAATTTTCAATAAAAATCATCCTTACATTAGGTTTTATGGTGTTGTATAAGTGTAAGACCTATTTTCTATAGGCTGTGTAAGCTAAACCTTGATTTTAAGGGTTATGTAAGGGTAAAAGAACTGCTATGTAAGAGTATGGGTGTTTTCTAGCTATTGTGTATATGTAACTCCTTTTTCTATATGCTGCATAAGTGCAATGACCTGGATTTCCCTGGGCCATTCCTTTGTGAAAATCCAGTGTTTTAGGTGTTCTGGGAGGCAACGGTAGCTCATTTCAAGAGTTTTCTAAATTTCCAGTTTTTCCATCAGTGAATCAGGGAGTCGATGTTAGCATGTCAGTACATCGGGGATTTAGGGGAATCAGTATCGGTTAGTCGAGGGTGTCAGTCTTAGCGAGTTAGGGTATCGATAGGTCAGGGCATCGGTAGGTCTAGGCGTTAGTAAATCGAGGAATCGGTAGGTCGAGGCTTCGGTAGGTCGATGTGTCGATAGGTCGAGGCATCGGTAGATTATTTCATCATTAGGTCATTTCATCGATAGATCACTTGTCGTTGGCTCAGTGTTGGTGACTCACCCATCAGTGACTCATTTACAGTTTTTCTAGTTTTTCCCAGTTTTCCACTTTCACTCCTCTTACGTTTTAATTGATGTAAACTAAATTTCAAGCCTTCCTTGGGAATTTTTAAGGGTGTTTCAAATTATATTAATTATATCTTTAATATCATAACATCTCAATGGATTTGAGATACTCAAATTGTGTGATCTTGACCACAACCCCACAATTTATGGATTTTAAATAGTTCTTCCTTTAAAATAGGATCTGGATCTTAAAATCTGGGATCTTCCTTTCCTAGTGTGATTTTCATTCCTTTTTGTTTTATCTAGAACCCTCCTCCCTAGACGAGTCTTGCGCCTATGATAGAGCCCCACATGCTCAGTTTTCTTCGAGTTCTACCTTGCAGCTCGTGCGATCCCCTGTTCTTGGGGCATAGGGAGTTTTGGTCACCTATTGTTTCCGGTAGGGATTTCTTCTACCTCTATTTGTGCATCATGTGGGGTGGGTGTAATAGTGGTTCCTTGTGAATAATGACTGAATCATTTTCTTTAACAAGTAATAAATAAGGGACAGGGAATTTGATGATAAAAAGAGAAGAAGTCCGGTAATAATAACGGTTAGGAAATTAAAGACGGGTTGAAATTGAACACTTGTTTTATTTGTTATCTTTGGTTCTTTTATGGTTGTTATGGATGTATTCCTTTTGAAAATCATGGTTGTTTGTGGTCTTTTTTCTTTCGCACCAATGACGTTCTCTTCTGTTGAGATTCTTAATAAATGGAGGTAACATGAAAGCTTCTTAATCACGTCCCCTGGTTTGATTGAAATGGATGCCCTAGGATAAAAAAACTTGTGTGATCACCCCTATTTATTAAGTGGACTTAAGTAACAATGTATATAGAATATGAATATGTCTTGTTTAATAGGTGTGGTTGAGTTCTGTGTTCTGTTGGGTTTTGTGTCCTTGGGTGAGTTTTGTAGTGATACTATTGGAAGTAAAATTATGCGTACATGGGTGGAAAAAGAAGTTTGTTATGTGAGAAGGGTGTTGGACGTTTGTACAATGGGGATATGGTTTAATGGTAGTTGCTGTGGGTTTAGTGTGTGGAGTGGTACATGTGGTGTGTTGGTATCCCAGTTTGAGAGACTGATTGATTCCGGAATGGATGGACTTGTAGGCAGTGAAACTGCCTTTGATTGTTTTTTGGACATTGAATGATGTTGGGAATTGGAAATATGGTGGGGTTATGAACATGTTATGTAGTGGAACTACATCTGGGAATTATTGGGTAGCAGGGTGTGTAGTAGGGTTGCTAATCTGGTTTTGGTGTTGTTGTGTAGTGGGACTGCAACTTGGTTGCTTGTTGTTTTCATATAGTTATAGTTGGTAGTCGCCTGGTAGTGCTGGAATAAACTAAAGTGAACCCTTTAATTAATAAATGGAAAGAGATTAGACAAAAAGGGGGTTGGGTTATGTTTTGGATGTGGGTGTTGTGTGGTTGCATATAGGTGTAGTAGCAAAAGTGGTAATGGTGGGTGATGTTATTAATATTTTCATGACTTATTATATTCCCCCTTTACTTATTTTATATGAAATGTGCATAATTTGTGTGAAATATTAATGTTTTAATATTAAGTATAATATTTGAGCATTTTTAGAAGTAGTCAAATTGAGTCAGTTTAATGTTTTAATTATAACTATCACTATAATTATCCAAATTATGTGGTTCTTGTTTTGTAGGATTCTCCTTTCAATATACAACATTTCATTAGAAGGAACCATGATCCAATTCTGCCATTTGAAGGGTCATATGGTCCTCACAAACAAGACCAAAGAATCTGTGAAGAAACTGGACTATTCATGAAGATTGATTTACTAGGCTCAATAAAGAAGTTCAAAAACCTTAACTCTCCAGCATAATTCGGGGGACACTACATGTCATCTTGGATAAAAATTTCATGGCCCAAATCCAAGTACAAGGGGCCCAAATGAATCTTTGAAGTCCAGCCCACCATTCTGGCCGAGAATGAAAATCAGTATAGTATGCATGACATATCTCCTGATGTAATCATCCAAGCGAGCTGCGATTTTGCAGTGTGAAAGAGGGTATGTAGGCGGCCGACTTTGTTGAAGAAACCATTCGGATTTGAAGGCATCTTAATATTCAAAAACCCTTTCACATTATGGAATTCAAAAAGACTGGATTGAAATGGACAGTTTATGTTGTTTTATTCAACCGGCCATAACTTTTTATCCTAACGTCCAAATGACTCCAAATTTTGAGAGTAGTCGGCCAACATTATTGCCTACAACTTTGAAGAAGAAGATATTTGAAGATTCGGCTGTCTGAATTGCCAAATTGGCGATGCAAGTGGAGGGACAGATTGGGAATGCAAACAGTCCACTCCTTGGGCTATAAATACTCTCCCCTTCTCTCCTTGAGAGGGGTTGGAATTTCAGAAGAGAGGAGATCACATTGGCACGACCGAAGCTTTGCCAAAGGCTTGGGAAGACCTGCCATACCCAAGTTTTTACTTGAGAGACCTTTCCTCCTCTCTTTCTTTTCACTTACTTTTGTGTTCTTCATTTTTGTAATCTTGTAATTCTCTTTCTTTGTAATTCTGTTTTAATGCAAGTTACTTCTTCAATATCTCTTATTCTCTTCCACCTTCTGTATTTTAATATTAATGTTCTTAAAATAGTTTAAATTCAGTTCAATCCCCTTCCCTTATTAAGCTTCCTCATTCAATCGAAATTCCATTTTTGATTCTTAAATTATTTCGTGTGTGTGTTCGGCACACTACTCTTATCTTGTCCCTTTCTTTTTCTTCTCTTTATAATTCATCACCATAAACATATATTACCAGATTATTAAACATCCAAATGGCTGAGTAAATCTCTCATTGGGGTGAGTTATAATTTGGGGATGTTAATTGATTGAGAGTTTTGCTCGATGAGTATTCTTTAAATTAATATTGTGTATGTTAAACTTAATATGTCATGGATTAATGATATGTTTTGTTTAACAAGTGGTTTCCATGGATTATTGGTTTCCATGGTTTCCAAGTGGTTTCCAGGACATTGGACTCTGAATCCAGTAACCCGAGTTCAAATCTCGGTGGAACCTCCAACTCCCCCACACTTAGATTTGCGCGTGTCCTAATGTGCAACAAATATAAAAACATGACAAAATCATTTTCACTCATCAACAAATATAAAAATTTTGTTTTCTCCAATCAGGGGAGGTTTAGACTATTTTACTCATCCATATTGAATTCCATAACAAATTTGGTTCACAATAATGCATCATAAACAATTCATTTTTTCATGTTCAAGGTTTGAATTGGAAAATGTAGGCACTCAAAACTTACTCCTCTCAAGATGATAAAAATGTATTTTAGGAGGTTCACTCATTCACCAACAAAAAGTGAAAATCAAGAGTTTGTAAGAGCTCTCAGCTTCCATTCCCAAATCTAATGTGTACAATAATCAAGAGGTCTTTTAAGGGGTTTTTCAGTGGCTATGGGACGGTAGGTATATAATGTCCAAAGGAAAAGAGGGGTTAAAAACACCAACATGGAAAAATCAATGCACATTTTTTTTGAAATTTGATTTGAAAGGAAATAGAAACACATATTTACAAGGGCATGAATGTGTGATGAATGAAAAGTGAGGGAGATAGAAAATGGAATAGGGTGAGATGGTGGAATATGTACAACATGGAAGACTTCCAATAATGACACAATACAAAAAGATTCAAGTGTTCTTTTTTTTCTTTTTTTTTTGCTCTTTTTTTTTCGAAAGTTGTGCTTGAAACAAGTCTCACAGTCATCTCCCAACCCATGTTTGATCTTCTCATGGAACTAATTTTAGTAGTTATAACACGATCAAAGGTTGATGATGAATGATTTTTGACCCACCCAAGACACAACCCATTCCTTTTTTTTCATTTTTTTTAATATAATTTTTTTTTTCAATTTTTTTGAACACTTTTCAATGAATTTTGTACAAATGAAAATTACAAATATACACCTCAAAGCTCACAGAATTACAACATCTCCCCCACACTTGAATGGATGCTTTCCCTCAATCATATGATGACACATTGGAAATCAATGAAAGTACGCCCAAAAATGAAGTCCATTCCCACCACACTTAAATTTCAATAAATTGTACAATGAAAATCCATGAAGATGTTGGGTGGGACAAGGTATTAGGCTTGTAATGTGGCTATCAAAAGAAAGGTTTTCATAGGCTCAAAGGGGCTTTCAAAAGTAGGATCAATGTAAGGGTAACGGGAGGCTATTTGGCTATTCTGATTCTCATGTGGCTTAGAAAATGCCTCTATCATATTAATGCACACAAAAGATGGAAATTCAGCTCGAAGGTCCACAAACTCAAGACTCACAATCAGTGGTGAAGACACACAATGAAAAAGATGGCCATAGATGACCTTGGCATGAAGGCTAATGTTATTCCTCACGGTAGGGGAGAATCATTTTCCACCAAAAATTGTTCATTTAAAATGTTTGTTATTGACACAAAATTGTTTACCCAAGTTTGAGATAAAAATTCAATATATTTGAGTTTAAAATAAGCCTTTTGACTCCCCAAAATGGTTGGACAGAATTTCAATATTGGATGATGAGTAATTATGACACCCCTTTTTTTTAATTTTCATTTTTTTTAATTAATTTTTTTTTAAATTTTTTTTATTTTTAATGACACATCCACACAAAAGAGAAAATAGAAAGACGGTTGTAGAAGAATTTTGTAAAAAAAATGAGAGGTAGAGAGGAAGAAGAAGAAATAGAGAGAAGAAGAGAGGGAAGAGAGATTGAGGAGAGATAGAGTTAAAGGGAAAGAGGTGCCCCCTGGTTTGGATTTGGCGGGTCTCCATCCAGTGGTGGTTCTATTGAAGTGGATGGGGTTTCGATGGAAGTCGACGTGGTTCCTGGATTGTGAGACCTCTCATGGTGATGCTTTAACCGGTGTCCATTTACCGTGAATGTTCTTTTTGAAGAAGGGTCTTGGACTTGCACTGCACCAAATGGGTAAACGTTAGTAATAACAAAAGGACCTTCCCAACGAGAATTAAGCTTACCTGGGTGAAGTCAAAATCGAGAATTAAAGAGCATTACCTTTTCACCTTCATGAAATACCTTTCGAAGAATGTTCTTGTCATGGAGTGACTTTGCCTTTTCTTTGTAGAGAATGGAGTTCTCATACGAATCGAGTCGAAGCTCCTCCAATTCAGTCAACTGCAACAATCTTTCTTCACCAGATTTTTCACAATCAAAATTACAAGTTTTGACAGCCCAAAATGACTTATGTTGGATTTCAACTGGTAAATGACAGGCTTTACCAAAAACTAGCCTAAATGGAGACATCCCAATGGGTGTCTTATAGGCTGTTCGATAGGCCCAGAGTGCTTCACCAAGTCTATCGGGCCAGTCTTTTCTTGTGGGATTAACAATTCTTTCAAGCACTCTTTTCACTTCTCTGTTAGAAAGTTCAGCCATTCCATTTGTTTGAGGGTGATATGCAGTGGATGTTTTATGTACAACCCCATTCTTTTTCAAAAGTGACTCCATGGTTCTATTACAGAAATGAGTTCCTAAGTCACTTATTAAAACACGTGGTGTTCCGAATCGATGGAAGATATGAGTTTTGAGGAACTCACTCACAGTTTGAGCATCGTCTTTCCTAGTGGGTTTGGCCTCGACCCACCTAGAAACATAGTCAACAGCAAGGAGAATGTAGGATAATCCATTGGAAAGGGGAAAAGGTCCCATGAAATCGATGCCCCAAACATCGAAAAGCTCACAGAAGATTAATGGCTTTTGAGGCATTTCGTTTCTTTTAGAAATTGTGCCAAACTTTTGGCAAGTGGGACATGATTGACAGAACTCGTGTGAGTCCTTGAAGAGTGAAGGCCAAAAGAATCCAGAATCTAGGACCTTTCGAGAAGTCCTTTGTGGTCCAAAGTGGCCACCTCCAGGCATTGAGTGGCAGAATTCCAAGATGGAGGATTGTTCAGTTTCATCAACACATCTCCTAATTACCATGTCAGCCCCGGTTTTCCAAAGTTTATTATCTTCCCAAAAATAATGCTTTGAATCACTTTTCATCTTTTCTTTTTGTTCTTTTGAAAAATATTCAGGGAAAACACCGGAAACCAAGTAATTGACAATTGGGGCATACCATGGTAACTTTGGAGTGAGAGATGAGAGGTGTTCAATTGGAAATTCAGGATCAATTATTTCAGAATGAGAAGAATTAGAAATTCTACTCAGGTGATCAGCTACAGGGTTTTCTTTTCCAGGTTTATCTTTTATCACAAGGTCAAACTCTTGGAGCATTAAAATCCATCTTATTATCCTTGGTTTGGAATCACTTTTCTTAAGTAAGAACTTTAATGCTGAGTGGTCCGTGAAGATGATGATTTTGGCACCTAAGAGATAGGACCGGAATTTATCCAAGGCAAAAACCACAGCTAAAAGTTCTTTTTCAGTCACAGTGTAGTGTGATTGAGTTTCATCCAATGTTTTTGAGGCATAAAAGATGACATGAGGAATGTTTTCTCTTCTTTGACCAAGAACAGCCCCAATGGCCCTATCAGAAGCATCACACATCAATTCAAATGGTAAGGACCAATCTGGGGGTTGGATTATTGGAGCAGATGTGAGAGCAGATTTGAGTTCAATGAAGGCTCTCTTGCAAGCCTCATCAAAATTGAATGTGACATCATTTTGAAGTAAACGAGTGAGTGGGAGGGAAATCTTGCTGAAGTTCTGAATGAATCGCCGATAGAAACCAGCATGACCAAGGAAGGACCGAATGTCTCGAACTGATTTGGGTTCAGGAAGTGATTGGATCACCTCAATTTTGGCTGGATCAACTTGGATACCCTCTTGAGAAATTATGTGCCCTAGAACAATCCCATTTGAAACCATAAAGTGACATTTTTCAAAATTCAGCACAAGGTTGCACTTGACACACTTTTGAAGGACCAAAGAGAGTGAATGTAAGCAAGATTCAAATGACTCGCCATAAATGGTAAAGTCATCCATGAAGACCTCCATGCAATTCTCAATGAATTCAGAAAAGATACTCATCATACACCGCTGGAATGTTGCAGGAGCATTACAAAGGCCAAAAGGCATTCGCCTATAGGCATAGGTTCCAAAGGGGCAAGTGAATGTGGTCTTTTCTTGGTCTTGAGGTGCGATTGGAATTTGGAAGTAGCCGGTGTAACCATCAAGAAAGCAATAGTGTGACTTTCCGGCCAATCTCTCAAGCATTTGGTCAAGGAAAGGAAGTGGGTAGTGATCTTTTCGTGTTTCAGCATTCAATTTGCGATAATCGATGCACACACGCCATTTGTTTTTCACTCGAGTTGTGACCACTTCTCCATGTTCATTTGTGACAACTGTTATCCCGCCCTTCTTAGGAATGACTTGAATTGGACTAACCCATTCACTATCAGAAATTGGGTAGATAATACCAGCTTGAAGAAGCTTGGTAATCTCTTCCCTAACTACCTCAAGTATGAGTGGATTGAGTCTTCTTTGAGGTTGCCTAATTGGTTTGGATGATTCCTCTAGATGGATGTGATGCATGCAAAGGGCAGGGTTGATTCCTGGAATATCCTCTAGGGTCCAACCTAAGGCATTTTTGTTTTCCTCTAACACTTGAACAAGTTGGGACTCCTCAGTTTCAGAAAGTGAAGCAGAGATAATGACAGGGTAGGAGGGATCATGGAAAAGGAATGCATACTTGAGGTGTGAAGGAAGTGGTTTTAGATCATTTTCAGCCTTGATTGGAGAGCTAGACAAGTTAGGAGTAGGAGAAGGGATTCTAGATGGGTTTGGATCATTTTCCTCAACACTGTCCAAGGTGGAGCAGTAGAGATCAGAGTTGATGTGGGATTCAAGAGAGTTTTCAAGTTCCTCTAGATTGATGGAGTCTATGAATGAGAGGTCCACATCAACTTCACCATTTATGACTTTGTTAATCATGGTGCAGATTTCACAAGATCCTTTATCATTAGAACATGAAGAACATGGTGGATTGGGGTTCGATTGAATCTTAGAAGTGTCCTCAAAAGCATGGATTGAGAATGCAGAGTGATCCTCAGATGGGTATCGCATGGCTTGGAAAATGTTGAACTTGACCAGTTGGTCACCGAATTCCATGGATAAGATGCCTGAGTGGACATCAATCTTGGTTCTCGCAGTCATGAGGAATGGTCTTCCTAGAATTAGGGGAGATCGAGAAGAGGTCGTCTCACCTTCCATGTCAAGGACATAGAAATCAGCTGGGAAGATAAGATCATTGACCCGAACAAGAACATCCTCAATTATCCCCTCAGGACTGGCAGTGCTTCGATTGGCTAATTGAATGACAATACCCGTTGGGTGCAAGGGACCTAGACCAAGGTTGGAGAAAATGGATTTGGGCATGACATTAATTGAGGCTCATAGGTCTATGAGTGCATCATCAAAGTTGGAACTCCCTATTTGACATGGAACTGTGAAGGTCCCTGGATCTTTGCACTTCATGGGAATGGACTGTTGAGTTGAAACATTTTCAATGTTCCTAAGTTGCCTCTTATGGGTGCACAATTCCTTAAGAAACTTGGCATACTTAGGGATTTGTTTGATGGCATCTAAGAGGGGGATGTTCACTTCAACACGTCTAAACATGTCAAGCATTTCAGGATCAGGTTCAAAGGACTTCTTAGGCTTGGAGATGGCTTGAGGAAAAGGAATTGGGTTCCTAAGTGGAATGGAAGAAGGTGAAGGAGTGGATTCAAGTTCCTTTTCCAGCTTTTTGTTCTTTTCATTTTCTAGATCAACATCGAAAGGGGGGTTTGAGGATTTATCTTGAGGCATAGCAAGTTGCTTTCCTGATCTAAGTGCAATTGCACTTACATTACCCTTGGGGTTGGGTAATGGTTGAGCTGGGAGTTGGGATGAATTAGATGGTTGTTGCTGGCTAAGGTGGGATGAAAGTTGACCTATTTGGGTTTCAATGTTCTTTAGGCTAGAACGGGTGAAGGAAGCAAGATCCTCTACAGCACTTTCCCATGGTTGTTTAGAAGAAGAGGCATGTCCCAAATTGGGTTGGCCTTGATTTTGGTTCTTGGGAAAGCGATTGTATTGGGTGGGGAATTGGGAAGGCTCGTTAGGATAGTGGAATCCAGGAGGAGGATTGTTCCTTTGAGGTTGAGGAACAAAAGGATAAGGTTGATGGAAGTTACCACCACCTTGACCATATTGGAATTGGTTTGGGTTTTGAGGAGGGAATTGAGGAGGATGAGAAATGGGATTACCATACCTCAGAGGTGGGTTAAAGGTAGAAGAGAAGGGCTCAGAGTGGGGTTGGTTGAAGTTTCTAACAAACTGACCTGATTGTTGAGGGTTGAAGTTTCGCTGAGCATATGCCGCATTGAGCTCCATTGGACTAGATGAATCAGATGGATCATCTTGAAGTTGTGGACATGTGTCAGTCGGATGAGATGGAGAGTTGCAGATTCCACAATTCTTGATAGGTCCAGGGAATAGTGACTGTGGAGAAGATGAGGTTGGGGCTTTGGTAGCCACCGCTAGTTGACGCACAAGACCTGTAAGTTCACTCATCCACTCAGTCATCTTGTTGGGCTCTATGGATTGATTATCTTGGGCTTGTTTCACTTGAGCATGTGCTCGAGTATGGAATTGCTGCGTGTTTGCAGCCATGTTGCTTATGAGTTCTCGTGCAGCTGTAGGAGTTTTGTCAACAAGAGCACCGCCACTTGCGGCATCAATGAGAGTTCGCTCCATAGCCAATAACCCCTCATAGAAGTATTGGATCAGGAGTTGGTCAGGGATTTGATGGTGTGGACAAGTTGCCACAAGCTTTTTGAACCTCTCCCAATACTCATGGAGTGATTCATTAGTGAATTGACGGATGCCGCTTATTTCCTTTCGGATAGAAGCTGTTCGGGAAGCGGGAAAAAACTTCTCAAGGAAAAGTCTCTTCATGTCAACCCATGAGTTTATGGAACCAGGTGGGAGGTAGTAGAGCCAAGATTTGGCAGAATCCGCTAGGGAAAAGGGGAAAGCTCTAAGCTTGATTTGTTCTTCAGAAACCCCTTGAGGTTTCATGGTTGAGCAGACCACTTGGAACTCTTTGAGGTGAAGATGAGGATCCTCACCAGCTAGACCATGGAAATGAGGAAGAAGATGAATCAAACCCGACTTGAGTTCGAAGTCAGCCTCTATGTTTGGATATTGAATACCAAGAGGTTGGTAATTCATATCAGGGGCAACAAGTTCTTTCAATGTTTGTTCCCTAGGATTGGCCATATCTAATTCAATTGGTTGAATGAGGACTGGTTCTTGAATTATTTGAGTATCTCTTATGTTCCTCCTAAGTTGGCGAAGTGTTCGCTCAATTTCAGGGTCAAACAAATCCGAGGGATTGTTTGGAAGGATACGGGGCATTCAGAGAGATTTTGGAAGAAAGAGGAAGACAGGTTTTTCTTTGTATTTTTTCAGTTTATGATTTTTAAGAGGAAGACGGGTTTTTCTTTGTGTTTTTTTTCAATTTTTTTAAACTTTTGTATTTTTTTGGGTTTTTTTTACAATAACCAGAAACTAATGACTACTTAAAGCACCATCCCCGGCAACGGCGCCATTTGAAACGCACAGCCGATTGTCGCCTATCGACCGGTCAAAGTTTTGGTGCTCTGCTAATGTGTATAGCAGCACTCGGGTCGAATCCTCGGTGATGGTACTTCGTAATAGTCGATTGTTTTTAGTTGATTGTGTTTTGATTAGGGGGGTTTGTTTGCAGAGCTTAATTGAAATGATTTATGGATGATGTTTGATTTACCAAATTGATAAAGATTGGGGTGAGTTCATCATTGGGGAGTTAAGCATGTGATATCCTTGAGCCTTACTTTGTATTGCATTAAATTAACACCCATGTCATAAGTTGATGTTGATTGGAATTCCTAAGTGTGAAGGCTTTAATCCAAGCCTTAACTTAACTTAGGGTTCTAATCTCAATCAAAACTTATGACATGGGTGTTAATTTAATGCAATACAAAGTAAGGCTCAAGGATATCACATGCTTAACTCCCCAATGATGAACTCACCCCAATCTTTATCAATTTGGTAAATCAAACATCATCCATAAATCATTTCAATTAAGCTCTGCAAACAAACCCCCCTAATCAAAACACAATCAACTAAAAACAATCGACTATTACGAAGTACCATCACCGAGGATTCGACCCGAGTGCTGCTATACACATTAGCAGAGCACCAAAACTTTGACCGGTCGATAGGCGACAATCGGCTGTGCGTTTCAGTGGGCTCGTTTGTTTGATTGATTAGAACCCATAGGTTGGGTTGAGTTTTTGATTACCTATATGTATAAATTTTAGTTCCTTATGATTTCTATATGCACCCCACACTTATTGAGAACCATGTGCCGAACACCCCCATTTAATGGGGGAGGGTGTCTTTCCTAATATCCCGATGGGAGGATGGATGACTGGTTATTGACGTTCTTCCTCGCACCCTCTTCCGGGTTCTTTCTGATCAAGCATATCTAGGCATGATATGATGGCTTGAGGATTACCATAGTCCTATATCCTCCTGGTAGGTTTTTTTATATGAGAGGCTTAGGTGTTTGTGGGCCAGGATTGTTTTCTCAATTGTCTTTAGTATGAGGCCCAGTTGTCTTCGGGCGAGATGCGTGCTTGTTGTGGTCCAAGTGTCTATGGGTAGGATTTTGTGTGGTTGAGGCCCAGGTGTGTGCAGGCAGGTTGTGGTAGTGGGACTGTGTATGGGAAGAGTGGAATCATCAAGATGTTATCCATTAGGAATGTCACGACCCATCCTCGGGGCCCATGCCATGACTACCCCAAGCTCTCCTTCCATAGGTTAGGGGCTGGCGACTAGCACCAAAGGCATAAATCCTGATAAATGGGAAGGTATTACCTTTATATAAGTAAAGAAACACAACAGAGAACTCAAGATGTAGTAAACACTAAGTAAACTGAGTACAAAAGTAAGTGCTGAAAAGTAAATGGGCCAGAATACAAACCCAACTGAAAGTACAATACAACTGAAAAGAAAGTACAACAGCTAAAAAGTAAATCAGCAACCACCGAGTTGTCCTCCAGTTATCCCACATGAAGTGTGGGTACAGATGGTCTCCTCAGCTCCTCAGGTCCGGCCGTCCGCTCCGTGTACGTCCCGCCTGATAGTCCACCTCCGGGTACCATCCCGCTCCACAAGCCTCAACCACGATCATCGCTGTTCATCGTCTGCAACCAACACCACATAGTGCGAGCATGGCCCGTGCAGGGGTGAGTATACGATAATCAGTAGGGACCCCGAGACCCTCGAAGGTCTCCCAAAATCCAAAAAGGATAAATCACAAAATAAGGATACAAACACAAAGTATCAACCAACTCTACTTAGGTATATGACATACATATACCTAAGTCATCATTTCTTGTTCGACTCCATCTCCCGAGCCCAAGTTCAACCCAATCCACACGGGAAAGTACAACTCAGTCCACATAGGAAAGCAAGACAATCATATCGAAGATAATTATTGAAATTCAAGACTCAGCTCACACAGGTATACTACTCACGAAGAGGGGTGGAGATGATAGATGTAGCCTCTTAATAATCTCCCCTGCCAAACCCACATAGGATCCAAGTACAGAAGTCATCACTGCCGAACCCACGTAGGATCCTAGTACAGTAACCATCACTGCCGAACCCATGTAGGATCCAAGTACATTCGTCCTCACTGCCGAAACCACGTAGGATCCAAGTACAATCATCCTCGCTACCGAACCCACGTAGGATCCAAGTATAGTAGTCATCATCGTCACAGTCGCAACCAGCTCTATGGTTCCCGCACACAGCACGCTCAATTCTGGTAGGTCCCACTCCACGAGCCAAGGGGGGTCGATACATCAACTATCACAAAGTCCAGAGTTTATGTATCACAAAGTTCCATTTTGTCATTAGGAACTCAACGTGATAGACAGCGCATCAATCGGACACCCGGTCTAAGAGATATTGGCTTTTCCATCTCAGGGGCCCGATTGGTTTCTAAGATAAAAACAACCCGAATGTACTCCAGATGAATCCAAAAATCAATTGGATTAAGCCAGAAGAACCGTCACACTAAGAGGAATTCAACGTGACTGACGGAACGTCATTCGGACGTCTGGTCCTTAAGTTATAAGCGTTTCTGCTCCAAGGGCTCGGTTGGTTTCGGGTTTGAACCAAACTGACCGTACCCAAAATTCATCAAAACCTCAAGTATAATATACTGAAACGACTGCCTCAATCCAAGGATCCCTACACAACTAACGCTGCATCGATTGGAGGTCTGTAGCCCAAGATATGGGCGTGTGAATGAACCTGGCCCGAAAATAGGGGGTCTGGGCCCGGTCCGACCCGGTCCAATACCCCCAGGGTCGGCCCGAACCGGGTCGACCTGACCCGGGTCCGGCTCCGGCCTGGCATGGGAGGACCAACCCGGCTCGGCCTGCAGCCCCGCTCGGAAGCTAGCCGCCGCTCGGCTTTTGGCCGAGCGGGGTGCGAAGGGGGCACCACCCCCTTGTTTTCGAAATGGCGAACCTGTGGGTTCCACCCTAGGGTTTTGGTCGGTGGGTTACGGCCCCCGGGTTCTTCGAATGACCGACTGTATTGGTTGGCCTTGTGTAACCACAGGACCCTCTCGAGTCCCACCTCCAGGTGGCACCAGCGGCTGGCTCAGCTGACCGCCCCTTTGAAGACCGCCGCGGCCTTAGGTCGCTGCTCCTGTCTGACCGTCGCGGTGCGACGATACCTCACCCCTCCGCCATGGCTCGCACCGGCCGTGGCCCATTGAAGCTACAACGCCGCTCGACAGCGCCGCACCCCTCTGACATAGCCCGCTCTTGGACACGGCCTCCTTCAGTCTCACCGGCCCGGCGCGATGGCGCCGCGCTTCACCGCCGGGGCCCACTCTGGCCGCGATTCTCTTCGTTTTCGCACGGTGCAACGACACCGCGCCACCTTTGTCTCAAACGTTAACGTTGATCAACAAGGAAGTGGGGGAGGAGAATCAGTCGTGTTTGTGCGGACTGATCTCCTCCCGTTATTTTGATAACAAGCGGCCAAAGTATACGAGATGCTCAGCGATAAAACAAGCACAATTTTAATTCACTAAAATTTAACTTAACCCCTACCTCGAAGGAAGTTCGCGGTCGTCAAGCACCGCGAATGATGGCGTCATTTCCATCATTTTCAGTGTCTCCTCCGTTGTTGAGAAGGAAGAAGAGGATGGAGAAACCGATCCGCTGAGTCGACGTTCTTCGTCAGAGAGTTGGCGTTCTTCGACAAGAAGATGAACCGATCTTCCAAAACTCAAGAGCTCCCTTCCATTTCTCTTAACACCATAATTTCCAACCAAAATAAAATAAGGCTCTTTCTTATTTTATTTACTCATGCCAAGCATTTCAAATTTTGAAATCAAACACTTATTTCAATTAATTGTTGAGGTTCAATTAAATAATTAAATGTGTGTTGGCAAGCATTTAATTGAGAGAGTGGGGAGAGGAAGGGTCATCCACTTAAAGGGGAAGTTTAAGAAGTTAAGAGAGTTAAAAATTTTAAGAGGGGGGTTAGAGGAGTTTTTAAGGAATGTGAAGGGCTGGGGCTTGTGTGGGCCCCACCTCACCAATATCCTCACATGGGTAGTTATGGGCTTGTTGGTCCCACCCCAACTACCCCATGTTGGATATAACCACTTGGATAAAGAATAAAAAATTGTTCCACAATTTTTATTCAATTATTTATTAATCCACAATTTTTAACAACTCCTCCCAAGCAAACACATCTTCAGTATAGGTCCTCTTAAACAATTACCGACGCTACTGTTTCATCATTTCCCTCAGATTTCAATTCCGAGCACCGGTTCAAAATATAGAAAAACCCGCTCATTCGTTCATTGAACGTACCCGAACTAAACTTCGGAAATTGATTTCGGGCACACCGAGCCTCAGAATCAGGTGCTGTCAGAAACTGCGTACTCGTAAAATTTCAAAGAATTTAAGGAAAAATTTTCCTTGAAATTTATGGGTCTTTACATTACTCCAACCTCAGGGATTTACGTCCCCATAAAGATACATCATAAACTAGGGAAACAAATGAGGGTACTGTGCACGCATCTAAGCCTCCCGCTCCCATGTGCTCCCCTAGAGGTTTCCGTGCAGCCACCTGATGCGCACTAGAGGAATAGACCGTCCACATTGGACCCGCTCCTGTCGATCCTCGATCTCCACTAGAACCTCCGCAAATATCACCCCGTCATCAATTTCTAGCTCCCTGTGATCAATGATATGCATCAGGTTGTGCACATATCTCCTCAGCTGAGATACGTGAAAGACGTCGTGCACCCGATGCAACTGAGGTGGAAGAACCAGACGATAAGCCACCTCGTCTATCCTACCGAGAACCTGAAATGGTCCAATGAAGCACAGAGATAACTTTCCGCCCAGGCCAAATCTCCATAATCCACGTCGAGGTGAGACCCATAAGAAAACGTGGTCGCCATCCTCGAACTCTAGTAGTCTCCGCCTCCTATCAGCATAAGACTTCTGTCGGCTCTGTGCAACCCCCATCCGCTCCTGGATGATCTGCACCTTCTCTGTCGTAGACTGGACCATCTCTAGTCCTATGAGTGATGAATCCCCAGGGTCTGTCCAGCACATAGGTGATCTTCAAGGTCGGCTGTACAATGCCTCGTATGGTGCCATCCCGATGGTGGAGTGGTAGCTGTTGTTGTACGCAAACACCACCAAAGGTAGGTGATCCTCCCAACTATGACCAAAGTCGAGGACACATGCATGGAGCATGTCCTCGAGAGTCTGAATGGTCCTCTCAGTCTGGACATCCGTCTGTGGGTGAAAGGCAGTGCTCAGGCGTAGCTGTGTCCCAAATGACTCCTACAACCCCTTCTAAATCTGAGAAGTAAAGAGAGCATCTCTATTGGAGACGATAGACGATGGGACACCATGAATCCGTATAATCTACTGAACGTAGAGGCATCCCAAGATCTCCACTGAGCCTTGCTCTCTGATAGGTAAGAAGTGGGACGACTTGGTGATTCAGTCTATGATCACCTAGATGGATTCGTTTCCTCTAGAAGTACGTGGACGCCCTATCACGAAATCCATAGATATTCTGTCCCACTTCCACTCCAGGACCTCTAAGGGTTATAACAAGCCTTCTAATACATGGTGCTCTGCCTTCACCTACTGGGAGGTGAGGCATCGTGAAACGAACTCTGCCAAAACCTTCTTTATACCCGGCCACTAGTGTTGTCGTCTTAGATCCTGGTACATCTTCGCTACACCTGGATGTACCGCCAATGGGGAAGTGTGAAACTCTCTCAGAATCTCCTCCTGTAATGAAACTGGTACCATGGTATGTCCTCTAAAAAGGATGACGTGCTCTCCTCCTAAAGAAAATTCATCAGGTGCCTGTCCTGTGGAAATCTGTGCATGTCGCGTCTCATAGTCAACGTCCCCACGCTGAGCCTCCCTGACCCGCTGAAGTAGTGGAGGAGTGACTCTGAGCGACTAGAGAAAGGCTACCCAATCTCTATCCATGAAGGATATCTGCAAAGCGGCTAACTGCTCTGTCACCTCTCCAAGGAGCTGAATGCTCGACCTCCTGATGAAAGCATCAGCTACTATGTTCCCCTTCCCAGGAGTATAGACTATCTCAAAGTCATAGTCCTGGAGGAACTTGATCCATCGCCTCTGTCTCAGGTTCAGGTCCTTCTGTGAGAAGATGTACCTGAGACTCTGGTGGTCAGAGTAGACTATAAAGCGCTCGCCCATCATATAGTACCACCACATCTTCAAGGAGAAGACCACTGATTCTAAATCCAAGTCATGGGTAGCGTAGTTCTACTCATTATGCCTCAACTATCGTGATCCATAGGCGATCACTGCCCACTCCTGCATCAGGACACACCCGAGTCTGGTCCCTGATGCATCGCATTAAACTACGTACCCTACTCCCTCCTCCGATAGCCTCAAGGTGAGTGCACTGGTCAATCTCTGTCTCAGCTCCTGGAAGCTCTACTGACATCTATTTGACCACACGAAGGGTTTCCCCTTCTTCGTCAAAGCTGAAAGTGGTTCTGCAACTCTGGAGAAGTCTAGAACAAATCTACGATAGTACCCAGCCAGACCTAGAAAACTCTGCACCTCCGTCACGCTCCTGGGTGGATCCCACACTAACACTTCCTCAATCTTCGTAGGATCCACCGAAACTCCTACCTCAGAGATGAAGTGACCCTAGAAGTGGACCTCTCAAATCCAGAACTGAAACTTTGAGAGATTACCATAAAGCTGGTTCTCTCGAAGTGTATCCAGTACAACCCACAAGTGGTAGGCGTGCTCCTCCTCAGTATTAGAGTAAATCAATATGTCGTCGATGAAGACTACAAAAAATTGATCGAGGTAAGGCTGGAAGATCCTGTTCATGAGACTCATGAACACTGCTGGAGTGTTGGATATGATGAAAGGCTTAACCAAGAACTCATAGTGGTCATACCGACACATGAAGGCCATCTTATACACATCCTCGTCTCGAACTCTGAGCTGATGATAGCCTGACCTGAGGTCTATCTTCAAGAACCATCGTGCTCCCTTTAGCTGATTGAAGAGGTCATCAATCCTTGGAAGTGGATACTTGTTCCTCACAATCACCTGATTCATGCGATGGTAGTTGACACATAGTCGTAAGCTCTCATTTTACTTCTTGACGAACAACATCAGGGAAGCCCAGAGTGAAACACTGGGTCGGATGAATCCTTTTCCCTGCAAGTCCTCCAGATGTACCTATAGCTCTCAAAGTTCAGTGGGAGCCATCTGATATACTGGAGTGGATATCGGGGTTTTTCCGGGGTATAGATCAATATAGAAGTCTACCTATCTGCGAGGAGGTAGTCCTGGAACGTCGTTAGGAAAAACGTCCACATACTGATCCACCACAACAGGAAAACTCGGACTCTGCACATCAACTGCTCCTAGGATGAGACTGGCCAACTGATGGGTAATCGACTGTCCTCTCCTCTGCGTGAGTCCATCCTGTGCTGCAAAGGCTCCCTTCCTGCCGGTGAAGGTGAACCTGCTCCCATCGGTGAGGACACACCGCACCTTGCGCCTAATACAGTCAATCTGAGCATGGACTATAGATAACCAATCCATGCCCAAGATGACATCGTAAGGCCTCGACGCTGCTATAAGAACATCCCAGCCGAAGCTCTCGCCTCCTAGAGTAAGCTCACACTATAGGCACTGGTGCGTAATTGTTGAGTCTGCTCTCATAGGAGTCTCTAACCGTAAGGATTGAGCCAACATCTCCGTCGGAATCTCCGAGCTCCGAACAAGGGCATCGACAATAAAAGAATGACTCACTCCTATGTCTATAAGAACTACAACATGGGTGGAGTAGACAAATATAGTACCTAGAATCATCTCAGGTGCACCGTGGTCGTAGGCCTCCACTGCCTAAAGCTGAGCCTACCTCTGTCCGCCAGCTCCCTGTGGTTGGGGTGGACCTCCTGGTGGTGGTGGTGGTAGAGCCCCGAAGCATCATCCACCACCTGCTGCTTGGACAGCTCCTCTACCTTGTCATCCTGCTCCCTGTGGACCGTTACGGTCGACCCTTTACCTCTGCCTAGGTGGTCCCTCAACCGTCTGCTGCTCCTCTGCATGGCGGGTCGGGCAGTCATGAGCCATGTGGCCCTGCCCGCCACATGCATAACACTGTCTGCCTCTTGTATAACTAGCTCTGCTGCGTGTACCCCGCACCTCCGAACAAGTATCCTGAGGTCTCCCACCTGGTGGTTTGGTCCACTTGGACCTCTGCGACATCTTTCTACTACCGGCTGCAGAATACTCCACTACGTGCCGCCCTACGGTAGGTCTCGCTGCTGGTGAAGGCTCGGCAAGAAATCTCTCCACAAGAAGGGATCGCTCCAGTACTCCTACCTATGTCGGAATGCTGGGGGAGATCATAGAAGCCCTGATCTCATGCCTCAGTCCCTGCTCGAAGGTCCGGGCCCAGAAGAATGGGTGCTGTACCATGTCCGTGGAGTAGCGCGAGAGATCAGTAAATCTCATTGAGTGCTGGGCTACTGTCATGCTGCCCTGCCGCAACTGTAGTAACTCCTGGATGCACACCGTACTGAGGGTGGCTGGAATGAACTATAAGCAAAGTAGGCTCTTGATGTCCATCCAAAGAAGAGATTCCTCATCGTGCACCTAGAGCATCAGGCTCCACCATCTACCTGCTGCCGCGTGCAGGAGACTCACCGCTAGGATCACCATAAGATTTGCTGGTGTCCCTAACAATATGAAGACTCGAACAACAGCCTCCAGCCAATCCTCGGATGCATGAGGGTCCATCTCTCCACGGAACCTGGGCGGCCTCTGACACTAAAACTCATGTAGTTCACTCAGGCGACGTGCACTCTCAGCTGCTGGGGCTGGTGGAATCAGTGGCTCGGTGGGTAGAGGTACCGCTGGTGCCTCCGCTGTAATGGGGCCCTACACCGACGCCTCGTCGCTCGGGGGGCTTCCATCTTGCACAAAGCACGGAACCCTAGCTGGCTCCCATCGCGGGGCCATCCTGAAAAGAAACAGGTGAAACACGGTTAATACAGTATACCTGGTGAGCTGACACAAAGTAATCACAATGAAAACTTTTGAAATACACATGCAATCAATGTTTTCGTGCATTGAGTCAGAAATCAGAAGACAGGGTCTTGGTGTATGGATACGTCGGTCGCTGCACCAACACTGGAATCCCTGGACTGATAACCACACTCATTACCCTTAACACTATTGCTTCACATAGAAGAAATAATCAGAGTCCTCAGTTCTGTGGTAGAACCAACTCCTCTATTAACAATTTGTCACGACCCATCCTCGGGGCCCATGCCGTGACTACCCCAAGCCCACCTTCCATAGGCCAGGGGCTGGCGACTAGCACCAAAGGCATAAATCCCAATAAATGAGAAGGCATTGACTTTATATAAGTAAATAAACAAAACAAAGAATGCAATATGTAGTAAACACTACGTAAACTGAGTACAAAAGTATGTTATGAAAAGTAAATGGGCTAGAATACAAAACCAACTGAAAGTACAGTACAACTGAAAAGAAAGTACAACAACAGTAAAGTAAATCAGCAACCACCAAGTCTTCCTCTGGCTATCCCACCTGAAGGGTGGGTACAGATGGTCTCCTCAGCTCTTCGGGTCCAACCATTCACTCCGTGTACGTCCCAACTGATAGTCCACCTCTGGGTACCGTCCCGCTCCACAAGCCTCAACCACGATCAATGTTGTCCGTCGTCTGCAACCAAAACAACGTAGTGCGGGCATGGCCCATTCAGGGGTGAGTATACGATACTCAGTAGAGACCTCGAGACCCCCGAAGTTATCCCAAAATCCACAAAGGATAAACCACAAAGGAAGGATACAAACACGAAGTATCAACCAAATCTACTTAGGTATATGCCCATACATATACCTAAGTCATCTTTTCCAGTTCATCTCCATCTCCCCAGTCCACATAGAAAATTACAACTGAGTCAACAAAGGAAATAATTACATTCATATCGAAGATAATGATTGAAAGTCAAGACTCAGCTCACACAGGTATACTACTCACAAAGAGTGGGGGAGATGATAGATGTAGCCTCTGAATCATCTCCCCTGCCGAACCCACCTAGGATCCAAGTACAGAAGTTTTCACTGCCGAACCCATGTAGGATCCAAGTATAGTCATCCTCACTGCCGAACCCACATAGGATCCTAGTACAGTCATCATCGTCATCATAGTCGCAGCCATCTCTAGGGTTCCCGCACACATCACGCTCGATTCTGGGAGGGTACGCTCCACGAGCCAAGGGGGGTCAATACATCAACTGTGAAGAAGTCGAGAGTTGATGTATCACAAAGTTCTGTCTCATCATTAGGAACTCAACGCCACAGATGGCGTATCAATCAGACGCTCGTTCTGAGAGATATTGGCTTTTCTGTCCCAGGGGCCCGGTTTGTTTCTAAGCTAAAACAAACCTGACCATACTCCATCTACGTTCAAACCTCAAGTGTAGAAATCCAAAATAACTGTCTCACTAAGAGGAATTCAATGTGATTGAAGGCACATCATTCGGACGTCCGTTCCTTATGTTATAAGCGTTTCCGCTCTGAGGGCCCGGTTGGTTCCGGGTTCGAACCAACCTGGCCGTACACAAATGTCGCCGAAACCTCGAGTGTAATATACCGAAACGACCGTCTTGTTCCAAGGATCCATACGCAACTGATGGTGCATCGATCAAAGATCCTTAGCCCAAGATATGGGTGTTTGAACAAACCTAGCCCGAAAATAGGGGGTCTGGGCCTGGTCCGACCCGACCAAATACCCCCTGGGTCGGCCCGAATCGGGTCGACCCGATCCGGGTCCGGGTCCGGCTCAATTGGGCGCGGTTCGGCCCGGCTCGGCGCGGCCTGCAGCCTGGCTCGGAAGCCATTCGTGGCACGAATTTCGACCATGCAAGGTGCGAAGGGGGTGCCGCCCCCTTGTTTCTGAAATGGCTGACCCATGGGGTCCGCCCTAGGGTTTTGGTCGGGGGGTTATGACCCCCCAGGTTCTTCGAACGGCCGACCGTATTGGCCGGCCTTGTGTAACCGCGAGACCCTCTCAGGTCCCGCCTCCAGGTTACGCCGGCGGCCGGCTCAGCCGGCTGCCCCTTTGAAGACCGCCATGACCTTAGGCCGCGACTCCTGTCCGAACGGTGCGGTGCGACGGCGTCGCACCCCTCCGCTGTGGCCCGCTCCGGCCATGGCCCCCTTGAAGCACTGGCACGGATCGATGGCGCCGCACCCCTCCTCCGCGGCCCGCTCCTGGCCATGGCCTCCTTCGGTCTCAACGTCGCAGCGCGGCGGTTCCACGCTCCACCGCCACGGCCCGCTCCGGTCGCGATTCTCTTCATTCCCACACGGTGCAACGACATCGTGCCACCTTCGACTCAAACATCAACGTTGATCAACAAGAAAGCGGGGAGGAGAATCAGCCATGTTTGTGCTGACTGATATCCTCCCTTTATTTCGATAACAAGCCTCCAAAGTATATGAGATGCTCAATGATAAAACAAGCAGAATTTTAATTCAATAAAATTGAACTTAACCCCTACCTCGAAGGAAGTTTGCGGTTGTCAAGCGCCGCGAACGATGGCGTCGTTTCCGTCATCATTGGTGTCTCCTCCCTTGTCACGAAGGAAGAAGAGGATAGAGAAACCGAGCCTCCGAGTCGACGTTCTTCGTTGGAGAGTTGGCGTTCTTCGACAAGAAGATGAACCGATCTTCCAAAACTCAAGATCTCCCTTCCATTTATCTTAACACCACAATTTCCAACCAAAATAAAATACGGATCTTCCTTATTTTATTTACTCAGGCCAAGCATTTCAAATTTTGAATATCAAACACTTAATTCAATTAATTGTTGAGGTTCAATTAATTAATTAAATGTCTGTTGGCAAGCATTTAATTGAGAGAGTGGGGAGAGGAAGGGTCATCCACTTAATGGGGAAGTTTAACAAGTTAAGAGAGTTACAAATTTTAAGAGGGGGGTTAGAGGAGTTTTTAAGGAATGTGAAGGGGTGGGGCTTGTGTGGGCCCCACCTCACCAATATCCTCACATGGGTAGTTAGGGGCTTGTGGGTCCCACCCCAACTACCCCATGTTGGATATAACCACTTGGATAAAGAATAAAAAATTGTTCCACAATTTTTATTCAATTCTTTATTAATCCACAATTTTTAACAACTCCTCCCGAGAAAAAGCATCTTCGGTAAAGGTCCTCTTAAACAATTACCAATGCTGAGGTTTCATCGGTGCCCTCAGATTTCAATTCGAGCACCGGTTCAAAAGATAGAAAAACCCGCTCGTTCGTTCACTGAATGTACCAGAGCTAAACTTTGGAAATTGATTCCAGGCACACCGGGCCTCGGAATCAGGTGCCGTCAGAAACTGCGTACTCGTAAAATTTCAATGAATTTAAGGAAAATTTTTCCTTGAAATTTACGGGTCTTTACAAGGAATGAGTATCTAACTAGTGGGGAAGTGGTGTGGGGTACAAAAAACGTATATTTTCTTATACTACTACTTTACTTGACTTGCGTTATTTGGTGAGTGTGCCTCGGTGAGGCTTGGATGGTTAGTATTCCTTGGTAGGTGCTTTGAGGTTCTGTTGTTTTCTTATTGGGACATTAGTATGTTCCCCTACTTTTGCATGAGTATCTTTAGTTTCCTTATTGAGTATACTCATATGCTCACCCTATGTATATAAAATTGTTTTTAGGTTTCCAAAAGAACTTTGAGAATCTTACCGGACTTTACTATATTGGGCGTCAGGATTATTTACTGTTTCTACTTAGTCTCTTTTCTTTTGGTACTTTAATTTGGAGTTTTTTGTACCTTTTATCATCTTTACTTTTGAACGTGCATGTGGGAATGGATTTTGGATTTACTTTTACTTTTAGTATTTGGAGTTGCTTGGGATTTACCATCTTATCTCTCAATGTTGTTCTATAAAAAGGGTAATGCCTTCCATATTATGTGAGATTATATACCCTTGGTGATAGTTAACACTTTTGGTTCCTATTGAAGGTAGGACTCAAGGGTCATTATCTCTCCTTCATCTTGAGGAAGGAAGGGCGTGACACTTTTCTGTTCCTTCCCTCATCTTGAAGAAGGCGAGTTGTAACAAAATAGTATCAAAGGAGGTTTGGGAGTTAAGGGATTGGGTGGATTTTGGAGTTATACACAATTATAATTTCATGGGATGGAAGGGAAATAGTGTTAGGTGACCTTGGTGCATGAAATAGTATAGAGAAGACCGACTAGAACATGAGATTTTAGGCCCCCCGAGATCCAGTGCAAGGACTCTAAACCTACTAAATGACTAAGTAAGGCTACACTGGTTGCAGTTTAGAGACCCTAGGAAAGGTACATACATCATAATGACTTGTGTTCTTACTTGAGTTGGGTGTTATGGGAAATTAAATAAAAATGAAGAGTTAAAACGAATTTGAAAGAAAATTTCAATACTACATGGGATTAGGAGTTCCTTGTTTCATTTTCAGCTATGGAACCTAAACTTCATCCACATGTGGTAAGAGTAGTTGAGGCCCAAAAAGTTGACTTGGTTGATTATAGGAGGGCCGATCTATAGGAGGAATATGACTAGTGGTAGAAGACGCTTCGTGCATTCCAACAACAAACTCTGGGAAAGTATGAGGGAAGAATCTCAGATATAGAAGTAGAGAGTTGGCTTGAAGAGCTGGTGATCACTTTCAACTTGATCCAAGATCCAACAGAGTAATGGGTTCTTCTGGAAGTGATCCAAATATGAGGAACGATGCATTAGTGGTGGACACATTACCTTGGGGAGAGGAAGGAGACTGATGTCTCATGGGCTTACTTTGAGATGGAGTTCCAGACGGAATTCATTTCTTCCATGATGAAGGTTGAGAAGAGGAAGGAACCACTCTCCCTCCATGGGAGTATGTTATTAAGGGAACTAGGGATCGAGTTCAAATATCTCCTATGCTTCGTACCAGATCACTTTCTGGACGATGAGTCATGGGCGAGGCGCTTGGAGGGGGAATTCCGACATTCTCTTTAGTATGTCGTCACTCCCTTTACTATGTCGATGTACTTAGAAGTTTAGAAGGACTAAGTAGTTGAGAGGATGAAATTACTGGGAGGTGTACCATGAGAAAGGTTCTAACTGAGTTCATTGAAGGGGAAGGTAGTCAATAGTAGGTCTCTGGTGTCAGGGCCTTGTAGGTTTCGACCAGCGGGGGTAAGCTTCAGCAGTTGCAGTACTGATCTCACGATCCTCACCCTTCTACCATGGGCCTAATACTGAGGTGATTTATTTGTGGAGGCCACAGACATATTTGGAACCAGTGACCAGTTTGAGCATAGTACGGTAGGAGTGGGTAGGTTCCGCACCCACCGCAGCAGCAATAGTTTCTGGTCATGCCTTTCTAACAGTAGGGGAAGCGAGCTCCAACTCCACTAAGGGTAGAAGGTTCTAGAGGAGGATGGAATTATGGCACTCCTCGGAGACCTCAACTAGGGAGAGGATGAGGAGGCAGTCAGTAGCTGAGGGTAAGAGGAGCTAGGCATGGGCAGTTGCACACCACATAGGCAACAGTTCTAGTAGGGACAGAGGTTGTTCGAAGTATGATCAATCTGTTTAGTACCCTTGCACGTGCTTTGTTTGATTCAAGAGATTCACATTCCTTTGTTGCACCCAGTATATCCCATGACCTAGGTCTAGTTGTAGAGTGACTGTCTATGCCCCTGGTACTGAGTACACCAGTTGGAGGTCAGACCAGTCTGTTTGATATTTTTCGGGGATGTAGAATGATGTTGGGACCACATCAGTCCAATGGGGATCTTCTTCTTCTATAGATGTATCCATATGATGTCATAATGAGCATCAACTTGTTTTTCTCTATGTGTTCCTTTATTGAATGCATCCGGAGAAGGGTCATGTTCTTAGATATGGGTGGCCAACATGTATCTTTCATTGACAAGCATAGTTGTTTGGTGGGCATCCAATGTGTGGAGCCTCTTCTTTCCTTATTAGATGAGCTTTCAGTGGAATCGATAGAAACATAGATGATGTAAGTTCCGGTGGTTGTCAGTGAGTTCCTGGATATCTTTCCTAGAGAGGCTCTGACTCCACTCCCTCAACGTGATGTTGAGTTCGGGATAGACTTGAAACCTGGTGCCCATCCTATTTAGATGAATCCCTATCGAATGGAGCCTTATGAGTTACGAGAGTTTCAAATTCAGGTTGATGACCTAATGGAGAAGGGTTTTATCCGGAAAAGTGTATCGCCATGGGGTGCTCTAATCTTGTTCGTGAAGAAGGCATATGATGGTCTAAGACTGTGAATAGACTACCAGAGACTGAATTAGGTGATAGTCAAGAACTGTTACCATCTCCTAAGGATCAACGATCTTTTCGACCAATTAAAGGGAGTAGATTGGTTCTATAAGATCAATCTGCAGTTTGGATATCACCAATTGAGAGTGAAGAATGATGACATCCCAAAGAATACTTTCAGATATAGGTATGGGAACATTGAGTTCATGGTCATGTTGTTTGAAATTACAATTGCGCCAATAGTGTTCATGGGGATTATAAACTCTATTTTCCGTGAGTACCTGGACTGGTTCATTGTTGTGTTCATCAATGACATCCTGATCTACTCAAGAACAGAGGGGGAGGACATTGAGCTTCCAAGGACAGTCTTGGAGGTCCTCCGACACAACCAGCACTATGGAATGTTGTCCAAGTGAAAGTTATGGACACGAGAGGTGAACTTCCTTGGACACATGGTGTTTGAAAATGGGATAACACTGGACCCGTAAAAGGTCAAAGCGGTTGTTTCTTGGGTAGCACCTAAGAATGTGGTGGAGGTTCATAGTTTCTTTGGTCTGGAGGGCTACTACCAGAGGTTCATACCCAACATCTCTTGAGTTTTAACTTTTTTGATAGATTTGAATAGAAAAGACCAGGGCTTTGTTTGGAGTGAATAGTGTCAGGAAACCATCAACTACCTAAAGGGGAAGTCTTTCAGTTCCCTAGTGCTTAGGTTTCCAAAGGAAGGGGTAATGTTTGAGGTGTTTTGTGACAATTTAGGTCTAGGCTAGGGATGTGTGCTGATGCAATAGTAGAGAGTGATCTCCTATGTGTCTAGGCAGTTATGTCTGCATGAATGTAACTATGCCACCCATGATCTAGAGGTTATGACAATCGTGATCATGCTGAAGTTGTGACGACATTACCTTATTAGGGAACGCTTTGTGGTCTTCACGAAACACTATAGCTTGAGGTATATCTTTTACTAGCAAGACCTAAACTTGCGAAAGTGAAGGTGGATATAGTTCCTATAGGAATATGATTTCTAGATCTCTTACACCATAGGAAAGGGAAATGTAGTGGCTGATGCCTTAAGAAAGAAGTCACATAAGGAGGTAGTTTATAAATCCACAAATTCTTGGAAGGAAATGGAGGATTTGGCCACTTTGCACCTAGATGATTGAGAGGATAGTGGAATAGGATATCTATTTCATATGATAGTGCAATATTCCTTGGTGTGTTAGGTGGAGGAGTATCAGTGGGTATAATTAGAGGATAAAGTGATGCATGATCGCACTGTTCAAGGAGATGCTCCAAAAGGATGGTTAGAGGATAGTAAGAATAAAATGATGTTTTATGGGAAGATGTTTGTACTGGTGGAGATTCATGAGGGAGTTCTTCATAATTTCTATATCTCACTTCTGGTAGTGTATCCAGGAGTCTCTAAGATGTACTGAGGATTGAGGGAAAATTTTTGGTGGCCCAGAGTGAAGTGGGCAGTGACAGAGTTTGTGGAAAGGTGCCTAGTGTGTCAGCAGGTGAAGGCTAAGCACCATGTTCCCAATAGTCTGCTGTATCCCTTAGATGTTCCTAAGTGAAAGTTAGAAAAAATATTTATAGATTTCATCACAAGACTATCCATGTCTCAGGGAGGCTATGATTCTATCTGGGTAGTGGTGGATCGATTAATGAAATCAGATCACCTTCTGGCAATCAAGGACTGAAGTGCAGTGGATGCATTAGCACAGAGGTACATAGGTTAAGTGGTGTTTCTGCATGGAGTTCCAAGATCTATCGTCTTAGATAAAGATGCACAGTTTACCTCAGGAGTCTGGAAGGGATTCCAGTATGATTTTGGCACCCAGCTACACCTCAACACTTCTTTCCACCCTCAAATGGATGGTAAGATAGAGAGGACCATTCAGATGTTGGAGGATATAATGTGAGCATCTGTTCTAGACTTCGTAGGATCATGGGTATGATTCTTGACCCTGGTAGAGTTTTCTTACAATAATATCTATCACCCTACCATTGGCATGACACTGTTAGAAGCCTTGTATGAAAGACCTTGTCATTCACCCGTATGATGGATAGAGATTGGGGAGGTAGGTGTACTTGGCCTAGAGGCAGTGCAGAGCACAACAGAGAAGGTTCAGCTTCTACATGAGAGGATTAAGGCATATCAGGACTGGATGAAGTAATTTTCCGATCACAGGAGGAGGCCCTTGGGGTTAGAGGTTGGGGACCACATTTTCTTGAAGGTTTCCCCTCGGTGTGGGAAGCAGAGGTTATGAAGAGGAAGCGGGATTTATCCCAGTTTCATCATACCTTTCAAGGTGTTGGTATGAGTAGGAAAGGTGGAATATCATCTGGTATTGCCATTGTGGTTGGAGAGGATCCACAACGTTTTCCATGTCTCTCAACTCTGTCAGTATATACATGATGACTCCCACGTCCTTGATTGGGGAGAGTTGGATATCAAGGATGATGTGAAATTCATGGAGCTACCCATAAGAATCAATGATCATGATGAGAAGGTGCTTTGTGGATAGACCATCACTTTGGTTCATGTGTTATGAATGAATAGTGGCCTCAAAGAGAGTACTTGGGAGCAGGAGTCACAAATGCGTGCCCAGTACCTAGAGTTGTTCTAAGTTTTTCTTATGTTTCTTACTTTTGTTCTTTGGAATATGATGTAATTTTTGACATCGTTTTCTATAAGATAAGTTGTTTCCCTGATCTCTGAATATGTGTGAAAAGTCCTGACTATGGGGAGAGGAGGACCTGATCCCTAATCGAGACGCATTAATGTGGATGCGATTAAACCCGTGCAGGCGAGTCAGCACCGCCCAAATCAGATTGTATCTTGACATGGGGGAAGGAGCTCCCGAATCAATTTTTCTAGACAATGTGACCATGGTGTTCGCATAGTTGGTTGAGGCAGTAGGGGCCTTAGTGTTTCTATATTTTTTCAAGAGATAGGTGTCAAAGAGGCATTCTTGGATGTCAAGGTTTTCTCTCTAGTTTTCAAACAATCCAGGGTGGTTTGTCCCTAATAGGCATCTTAAGGGGTGGTTGTTCAGACCTAATTTCTTTAGGGTTAGTTTTTAATTCTTGAGGATGAGAATAGTTTGAGAGGTATCTGATATAACAACCCAAATTTCCTTGAGCTATTCCTTTATGAAAATCCTATGTTTAAGGTGTTTTGGGAGGAAACAATAGCCCGTTTCAAGAGTTTTCCAAATTACCAGTTTTCCAATCAGTGAGTCAGGGCATCTATGTTGGCATGTTAGTGAAATGGTGAGTCAACGAAATCAGTGTCGGTGAGTCGAGGGAGTTGGTGTTGGCGAGTCATGGTGTCGGTAAGTCAGGGCGTCAGTTGGTCGAGGCGTCATTAGGTCAAGGCGTCGGTAGGTTAGGGCGTCGGTAGGTCGAGGCGTCAGTAGGTCAAGGCATTGTTAGGTCGAGAATTCAGTAGGTCATTCTGTCAGAAGGTAGTTTTTGTGTCGGTAGCTCACCCATAAGTGGCTCAACATCAGTGACTCATTTACATTTTTTCTACTTTTTCCCAGTTTTCCACTTTCGCCCCTCTTACGTTTTAATCGACATAAACCGATTTTCAAGCCTTCCTTGGGGTTTTAAGGGATTTTAGAAGGATATTAATTATATTTTAAATATCCTAACATCCCAAGGGATATGAGATGCTCAAAATGTGTGATCTTGACCATGAACCCATGATTTATGGCTTTTGAAACTGTACTTCATTTTAGAAAATAGGATCTGGCTCTTCAACACCGGGATCTTCCCTTCCTAGTGTTCTTTTCATTCCTTCTAGGTGAATCTAGAGATTTCCTCCCTAGAAGAGTCATGCGTCTGTGCTAGAGACCCTCCTACTCAGTTTTCTTAGATTTCTTCCCTACTACTCATGTGATCCCCTGTTCTTAGCGCATAGGGTGTTTTGGTTGCCTGTTGTTTCAGGTAGAGATTTGTTCGGCCTCTATTTATTTTTGCATCATGCGGGGTGGGTGTACTAATGGTTACTTATGAAGAACGACTGAATCCTCTTCTTTAAGAAGTAATAAATAAGGGATGGGGAATTTGATGATAAAATGATAACAATACCTATTATAATAACGAGAAGGAAATTGAAGATGTGTTGATGTTGATCACTTGTTTTATTTGTTATCTTTGGTTATTTTAGGGTTGTTATGGCTGTATGCATTCTAAAAATCATGGTCATTGGCGGTATTTTCTTACACACCAATGATGTTCTATTTTGTTGAGATGCTTAATAAATGGCTATAACATGAAATCTGCTTAATCACATACACTGGGTTAATTGAAATGGATGCCCCAGGATGAAGAACCTTGTGTGATCACCCCTATTTATAAATTGGACTTAAATATTAGTGTTTATAAAATCTAAATATGTCTTATTTAATAGGTCTGGTTGAGGGATGTGTTCTGTTGGGTTTTGTGTCCTTGTGTGAGTTGTGTGGTGCTACTATTGGAAGCATGATTATGGGTATATGGGTGGACAGAGGAGTTGATTCTATGAGAAGGGTGTGGGACATGTGCACAGAAGGGATGTGGTTTAATGGTAGTTGTTGTGATTTTGGTGTGTGGGGTGTTACGTGGGGTGTGTTGTTATCCCATTTTGAGAGACTGATTTATTGTGGAATGGACAGACTTGTAGGTAGAAAAAATGCCTTTTTTGTGTTGTGGCATTAGAATGGTGTTTGGTAGTTGGACCGCTGTGGGGTTATGAAATTGTTATGCAGTGGAACTGCATCTGGGAATTTTTTGGCAGCGGGGTGTGTAGTGGGACTGCAAATCTAGTTTTGGTGTTGTTGTGCAGTGGGACTGCAACTTAGTTGCTTGTTGTTTTGATATAGTTGTGGTTGGTAGTCTCCCAGTAGTGCTGAAATAAACTAAAGTGAACCCCTTCATTAATAAATGGAATGTGGTTAAATGAAAAGGGGGTTGGGTTATGTTTTGAAAGTGGGTGTTGTGTGGTTGTGCATATATGGGTAACAACAAAAGTGGGATAGGTGGGCTCGTTTGTTTGATTGTTTGGAACCCATAGGCTGGGCAGTGTGTTTGATTACCTATATGTATAAATTTTAGTTCCTTGTGATTTCTATATTTACCCCACTCTTTTTGAGAACCACGTTCCAAAAACCCCCATTTCACAGGGGAGGGTTTGTTTCCCAACATCCCGGGGAGAGAATGGATGAATGATTACTGAATTTCTTCCTCGAAACGTCTTCCGACTTCTTACCGCTCAAGCGTATTTGGGTAGGCTATGGTGGCTTGAGGATTACCATAGTCCCAGATCCATTGGGCAGGTTTTTTGTGGATGAGAGGCTCAGGTGTTTGCGGTTTAGGATTGTTTTCCCAAGTGTCTTCGGGATGAGGTCCAGGTTTCTTCAAGCAAGAGGCATGGTTGTTGTGGCCCGGGTGTCTGCGAGTAGGATTACGTGTGGTTGAGGCCCATGTGTGTGCGTTCAGGTTGTGTAAGTGGGACTACATATGATAATAGTGGTAACATAAAGGCACTATCTATTAGGAATGAGCAGATAACTAGTGGGGGAGTGGTGCAAGGTACCAAAAATGTCAATGTGATTATACTAATACTTTACTTGACTTGCATTATTTGGTGAGTGTGCCTTGGTGAGGTTGGGCCGGTTAGTATTCCTTGGTAGGTTCTTTGAGGTTTTACTGTTTTCTCATAGGGAAATTAGTATATCCCCACACTTATTCATGTGTAGCTTTAGTTTCCCTACTGAGTATACTCTTATGCCCGACGTATATAAAACAATTTTCAAGTTTCTAGGAGGACATTGAGGATTGTGCTAGACTTTACTGGCTCGGGCATCGGGATTGGTTACTATTTCTACTTAGTCTCTTTTCTTTTGGTGATTTACTTTGGAGTTTTTTTGTAACTTGTATTATCCTTACTTTTGAACATGCATGTGTGAATGGATTTTGGATTTACTTTTACTTTTAGTATTTTGAGTTTATTTGGATTTACTATATTATCTCTCAATATTTTTTTTATAAAAAAGGTAATTCCTTCTATATTATTTGAGATTCTATAACCTTGGTGCTAGTCACCACTCTGGGGCCTATTGAAGGAGGGAATCAGGGGTCATTATCTCTCCTTCATCTTGAGGAAGGAAGGATGTGACACTTTTTTGTCCCTTCCCTCATTTTGAAGAAGGCGGGTTGTGACAGTAAGGGTAAAATACTAATGTATATACACTATGTCTGGGCACTTAAGGAGATGTGTAAGGGTAGTACTGCACTGTAGATGGGTAACTAGAGAACTGTGCAAAGGTATGTTAAAATTTATATGGATTGTGTGAAGGTAGGTCACAGATTCTAAACCCCGTATAAGGGAATCTCACGACTTGTGTAAAGGTAGCTCCAAGTTTCTTATACCTATGTAAGGGCAAGACGAGCTTCACGCAAGGGTAACCAAATATTTTAAAAGGATGTATAATGGTATATTTGAGTTATGTAAGGGTAAATATAAATTTCTAAAGGTTGTGTAAGGGTATATAGATGTTTCATAAGGGTAACACTCTGTATTTGAGATTCAGATAAAACACATGTTAAATTGTTAATTTAATTTGTGCTTTCTAATAATGAGAACATGTATGTTGTTTTTTTTATTTCTAATATAGCTTCACCATTGTGGCCTTCATTTTTGGTTGAACCTTTGAGTCTGAGTAGCTTGAAAATTCCTGTGTTCTAGTTTGGTGAAGTCTTCTATGAAAATACGAGCCCTTTTTGGGTTTCCAAGCATAATAGTTACTCTCTCTTTTCCACTTACACTGTTTGGTGTTGTGTTTTAAGGGAGAAATTTGCATGTATTATTTTTATGTGCTCTTTCAAATTTAGTTCTTCTTATGCATTTGAAATTGATAAAGAATTCATGAGATGATAATAACCACAAATTATCAAATAATAATAATAAAGGATTTCCACATGCATATTATTATAGAGAGATAAAGATTTATTGTATGAGGTTTTATTATTATTAGTTGAGGAATAAATAGCCAGAACATGGGTTTTTTGATAATTTGAAAATTATCCAGTAGAGAAAAACTATTATTTAATGTGGTATTTTTTTTATTTTGGAAATAAATTAATTATAATCGGTTCTAGGAATCCTTAGTGAGTGATTTGAGCTGATGAACACATAGACATGGTTTGAATGATGATTCCTTGATGAACCTTGAATATTATTCAAAAATGACTTTGTGGTAGAAAGTTTCTTACTTTTTTGGGATCTCACTTACACATGTTTCCTTGGTATATTTTTTTGTTGGCATACATTTTTAACCATTCTTGATAGTGATCACATGTAGGTGAGTGTGTAGCCCATGAGACACATTATGATATTTTATTCCTTGTGTATTGATAGAGTATCTTGTTTCAATGTTTTTTATGATCACATTTGTTATGTGTCACTACTATATTTTTAGGATGCTATGCTATGACTTCCTTGTATACTTTACCCTTTTACGTGTGTTACCATGCCTTATAGGTTGTTATTGGTACTTGAGAGAGGTGGAATGTCGTGTGATTTTATCCCTTTGATGGGTAGTGTGCATGACTTGCGACATTGAAGATGATAGACCTGAGCACAGGGTAGGGGAATGATGATCCAGGGTCCTAACATGAGGAATAACGTTACGAGAATGATGGTTTGGGGGCATAACCTAAGGCATAGATTGAGTACATTGGTCTGGATGCCTAACCTGTGATGAAACTAGGATATGACAGTCTAGGGGCCTAATACAACTCAATGTATTGATACTATTGTGAGATGTGTTATGATCTTAGTGAATTGTTCTTGCTCACTTATGACATCATATGATTATCCTACCAGTATGGAGATAAAGCAGGTACAATCGGGGGGTTTTGGTAGCTTAGTTAGCACATGACCGCTTGGTTTGTATGTTATTATTATTTAGTCATTAATTATTATCATGGAATACAATTTTTATACTTAATAAAGCTTTTTTAAGGATGTTTTGGTGGTGTCCTACTTGGTTTATTACTCACACCACATATATACATTTTAATGAATGTGCATATTTCATGTATATGGATTTGAGTAAGGGAAAGGGGCCCATGATCGATGGATGAGAAGAGGATCTTAGAGCTTTTAGTAGATCGAGATACACTCTGGAAGATCTGATATTTATTTATTTATTTATATATTGTTTTTATTACTTTGGTTTGGATTTCCATTTCGGGATCCATTTATTACTTATATGATATGTATCCGATCTTTTAGTTTCCGCATGATTACTCTGATTTTTATTATATTATTTATTATTTATTATTTGTTCCATGACATGATATGAATGATATAGTCTCCCCACTAATGAAATTAAACCTAATTGCTAGTTGGAAGCCTCTTGAATATGGGGAGGCGTACATGAGGTCATGTGGAACTTTGGTTCGAACCCAGTGGTTTGAGTTGGGGAATTAAAAAATTCTATCAAAGGATAGTTTTATAATTATATTTTGTATTAAACGGGGATATGGTAGAAAGAAGAAATATGAATGGGACATGGGTAAGGGATTTTCCATGTGCTTGGATAACTCATGTGTAACAGACCTCCTAGTTACCTTTGACGGGATTATAGTTATTGTTTTCTTAGGATTTTGGGTGTGTTCATGCATCATTATTAGGCATTTATGTTCACATTCCATATGTATATCTATTTTTGTGCTGCATATTAGTTAAAAAATTTAGTGCCTTGATGTGTGCTATTTTCATGATAGTTTTTATGTGTTGTGATATATATTTATATATATATTCCCATGTTTTTGTGATATATATTTTTTGGAAATAATTAATTGAACCGAGCATGATGTTATATTATATATATATATATATGATTATGAAAAACATACAGGGAAGATACCTTGGTTAGTGGCTAGATGGATATAACTCAGGTTATGGGTAGAATCTGAGGATAAACTTGTGTGATAACATATAATGATTATATTTTATCTAAATGACTATGATTTTTATAAATGTTAGGTTATAATATACAAAGTAACACACAAGAGGGGGGGGGGGGGGTTGTGAATTGTTTCTTTTCAAAATCTTCCACAATTATGGATTTTAACACTCACTATAATTTATGCAAATATGTAGTGTTATTATTCTGTATGAAAATATGAAAGGGATATATTGAAAGAAATAACACAACTTTTTATAGTGATTGAGGGAAAAAATATCCCCTAGTCCACTCCACAAACCACTCTCTCAGTGAGCTTGGTAAATTTCACTAGAATGATTCTCTTATAAAAAGACCAAGAATCCAAAATGGAGTGCAGATATTTGAAACATTACACACAAGACTAATAACAAAGTATTCGAGTTCTATAAGATAGAACTGGTTATCCACAAATTAGATCGAGAAGCTGATACTCCACCACAACTGAGTACGACTAGTTGAAATGAAAATAAATCAAAAGAAATTTATTTATTGAAATAGGTTAAACTTTATAATTACAGTAGCATGAAATTGACAATATATGGATCTTGTTATTCAGAAAAAATAGTCTTCAATAGAGAATGAGTCTGAAGAGATCCATATTGCATATAGATCTTCAATTTAAAATCATCAACAAAATAGAGCAGTCTCAAAATTACAGTAGAACAAGATAAAACATGTATATCTCCAAAATGTAGTCCTTTAACAGAGTTGTTTGTTTGCTATAGAACTATAAAAATAATTTCAAAAAGGTAGTCTTGTATGTGAATCAATTATCACATGTGTTTTTAAAGAGACATTATGAATAAATATATCAAACAAAAAGACTTTCTTCGGTGTTCTAGATCCAAAATAATAGCCTAATTGGTCATAGAAACTCAAATTTCAATTAACTAGGAGAGTCATAAATTACCTTAGAAATAGGAGTAATTTTCTCTGATGAAAATGGCTCTTTGAAAAAATCAAAATGATCCTTGAATTGGTCTTCATTTCTGTCTTGACCATTACAGTAATATCGGATTGAAAACGCAGCTTGAAGAACTTTTCTATTAAGAACACAACGTAAGGTTGAACTGTATAGCATAGGGTTCCTTTGTGTAGCATAATGTTCATTATCCATACATTTATCCTTGTTAGCATAAAATCCCAAACATAGTATTTGTTTCGGTGCGGATGTGCGCCGGGCTTCTGTCCCGACGCTGTTCCGCCAGGACGCGTTCGCGCGTGCGCCCGTCGACCCGATGGGATGGGAGCGCGGCTCGTGGTCCCGCAGTCCCGCTTTCCAAAGGCGGGCGGCATCCGTCCCTTGTTCAGGGGCGTCTGCTCCTTGATCGAAACCGGGATGATGGGATGTCGGCTCCTCCTTCTGTGGACGTCTCCTCGGAACTCGTCGCCTAATCCGGGTCTCCCTCATAGATTTAAGAATGTTCGTGAATCTTGTTCCCGGCGCCATATCTCTATGGACACCGGTTAATTACGCTGCTTCCGCCCAGACGCTCCAAGGAGTCTGGTCGGGGCAGCAACCTGCGGTGAGGAGACCGGGTAGCTCCGGGTGTTGGGGGCGTGTCTTAACACTGCGGCTCTGCATGTCTGCCTTCCGTCCCTAATAGGGCTTCTCGAAGGCGCGATGGCCTGAGGCATCCTGTGCTGGGTACGGGGAACTGCATTACCTGAGGTTTTCCTCAGCTTCCCATGTTTAACACGGGGTATGCCGCGAGTTTAACGTCCAGCGGGGACGACATCGGACTGATCAACACGAGGAGTGGATCAGATGACAGAACCCCTCGCGGGGAACCTCCGATGCTGGGGCCAGCACATGGGCGGCTTCCCGAGTGAAGTGGAGTGGAATGAAATGGCATGACCCCACCGGGATGTGGCGGCCCGGGTAAGGGTCAGGATGGATGATGGATTGAAGAGCTTGGACCCCGTAGGGGCTTCCTACGTACCGCGCGTTGGCACGGATCAAAGTCAGCGTAGTTCGGGTATACAGTTTAACGTCATGCTGGACGTTGGCAAGCCGACTCACGAGGAGGTCGAGGCTGCCGGGCGGAGGATTGAACCGAACCACCTCACACAGAGGGGGATGGAACGGCCGGGTGGATCACAGTTTCACGTCATGCTGGACGTTGGCAAGCCGAATCACGAGGAGATCGAGGCTGCCGAGCGGAGGATTGAACCGAACCACCTCGCACAGAGGGGGATGGAACGGCCGGGTGGATCACAGTTTAACGTCATGCTGGACGTTGGCAAGAGAAATAGAAAAAGGCAGTGGGGAAGTGCAATGGAGATACACATATGCAGTCCCCCACAAGAGCGGATTCATAGGTGAATCGACGCAAGTGTGAATCCGGGAGGGGTCCACTGATGGACGAACCGACGTGAATACGACCGAGACGACCAGGTGGTGGGCTTGAACCTCAGGGAGGCTTCCTACGTACCCTGTTTAGGAGACAGGGATCAAAGTCCACGTAGTTCGTTCTGTCAGGACTTACGCACTGAGGCAGCCCGTATGTGGCAAAACTCAGTTGGAGAGGGACTTGGGCCGAAAGTAAGAGACACCTCGATCCATGTCACGCCCTCTACTGGCTTCGGCAGTGGGGAAGCACAATGGAGATACACACGTGCAGTCTCCCACAAGGGCGGATTCATAGGTGAATCGACGCAAGTGTGAACCCGGGAGGGGTCCACTGATGGATGAACCGACGTGAATATGACCGGGACGACCAGGTGGTGGGCTTGAACCTTGGAGAGGCTTCCTACGTACCCTGTATAGGAGACAAGGATCAAAGTCCACGTAGTTCGTTCTGTTTGTAATACTCTACCCCCGTGGGCGAAGGCCACTCCAATCCCGACATCCCTGCAGAGACGAGCGGGTGGGGGCCACATCCAAACTGGGAGGGGAACCCTGCGTGCGAGGCACGGGATCGGGCGATGCAGACGGTTTTAACGTCTTGCTGGACGAAGTACAGTTTAACGTCATGTGTTGAGGACGGAGATGCTTGGCAGTTTAACGTCTTGCAGCGCGGACGAATGCAGTTTAACGTCATGCGGGACGAAAGTGCAGTTTAACATCATGCGGGACGAATGATGTACAGTTTAACGTCTTGTAGCTTGGACGAAGATGCTTGGAAGTTTAACGTCTTGTCGCGCGGACGAGGATGCTTGGCAGTTTAACGTCTTGTCGCGCGGACGAGGATGCTTGGTAGTTTAACGTCTTGTCGCGCGGACGAGGATGCTTGGCAGTTTAACGTCTTGTCGCGCGGACGAGGATGCTTGGCAGTTTAACGTCTTGTCGCGCAGACGAGGATGCTTGGCAGTTTAACGTCTTGTCGCGCGGACGAGGTGGTGCCGCTGAGGGGTCCGTGTCATTTCGCGCAAGCCTAGAGGGCCGCACGGGAAGACAATGCACGGTGCGGGCACCCGGGATCATCGGGCGCCACGCAGGCGGGTACCCTCAGGGGGTCAAAGGGGGAGACCCTGGCGGTTTGCGCGCAAAAGAGGAATTTGGCGCGCAATACCGCGGGTCGGCATGCAAAAGGCCGGGCTGACGCACAATTGGGCCAGCACTTCGCGCGCGGATGATAGAGATTGCGCGCACCGGGCTTCGGATAACGCGCGAGGGCAACGACTCATTCTTTTACGAATGGCCACTTTGAAGAGGGGGGTGCGCGCAATCGGGATGGATTGCGCGCACCCGGAGGCAATTGCGCACAAGAGGCTTCTTTTGTGCGCGAAGGCCTTTGGGTTAGAAGTTATTCAAATGAAAGGAGCCAAAAGGATTGCGCGCGAAGGCGAACCCCGAGGCTTTCTTGCGCGAAAGAAAGGAGGTTACCTGAAGATCGACATTGCGCGCGGAAGGGGTGGGATTGCGCGAACGAGCGACCCTTCGGATTCCGGCAACCTTCAAAATGTTGGGGGTCGCCTTATATTTATAGGCAACCCCGGGCGCGGAAGCTCGCCGCCGGCGCGCAATTCATGGCGCGGGCGCGGAATCGGGACCCCGGCGCGCAAGGGAGTCGCGCGGGCAGCGGGCGCGCAAAACTGCGCGCCGGCCAGGTGCTTTGCGCGCATCCCGGGAGGATTGCGCGCTGCACTTCAACCTTGCGCGCGGACCTCCAAAATTCCGCGCAAAGCCTCCGGGCCCTCCGAAACATGCTTCTGACTCCAAGTATGACCTCGCTTTCCTCGTCCGGAGTTTCTTTTGGGAACAACGGACTTTTACGGCGTCTACAAAAGCCCCCCCTCGGAATCTGATCGGCGAGGGGTCACAACGATCGGGTTCCGAGGGAGACGCCGGAATGCTGAAGTCCTGGGTGGCGCGGGACTGGCGCGCAAAAAAGGGCGTCAGGCGCGAAATTCGCGAACGCGGTCGCGCAAAGCACTTTCCGCGCAGCGCGGACACCCGGCCTCGCCTATAAATAGGGGCCTGGGTCCCCCGTACCGTACACCGGCTTTCCGTGCGACTAGATTCCAAGCTCTCGTTCGCGAAATTGCCTTTGCCGGCGCGAAATTCACTCGCTTGTCGCGCAAACCTCTTTGGATTTCGGCCTGCTTTTGCGCGAACACCCGGGGTTTTACGCGACAGACGTCCCAATTGCGCGCCGTCCGTTAGGATTACGCGCCAACTCCCAAATTTCTCTACCAACCTCGTCCGATTCCGCACGCTTCATCCCTTAACCCGCACGACTCCCGGAGCTTCTGAGATGGCCGCGAATCAAGGGAATGAGGGGGATGCCGCCATTCGCAGAGCTGAGATGGCGGCGAACGGGGAGGTCTACGGAGCCAAGGAGATTGTTTCCAACAATCAATCCTTGTTCGACTTGTTGACGCCGGCCCAAAAGAAATATCCGCTGTCGGACAACCTGTCGCTCTGGAACTATGGCATCCTGGATGAGGTTCCGGTGCCAGGGTTCGAGGTTGATGCGCCACGGACCTGGGTGACTCGGGAGGACGAGCTTCCCCGCTATAACATCACCAACAATGGGCATCCTGCCAGGGAGACCAGGCACTTAGATGTCTATGTCTTGAACCTGAGGACGCGAACCATTGCCAGGAGTGAGCCTACTGCGGAGAACTCTCCAGCCCTCTACTCGAGAATATACCACCAGAGTGTCACTGACGACACCAAGGGCTGGCTGAAGGACTGGGACTTGCGGTCTGGGGGCAATTTCACCAGTGAGTGGGCCTGGGCGTTCTGGGTACGCCACACCTGCGATCACTTTGCGGAGGAGCTGCGGTACATCGGCCTGTTTGAGGCGATGTGGACGTCGCAGTTCCACTTCTACCAGCAGTCCGAGCTCGGGCCGGAGCTGTTCGCCTGCTGGTCCCCGGATACCAACACCTTCCATCTTCACCATGGGGAGGTCAGCATCAGTCTCTGGGACATCCACTGCATCGGAGGTATCCCGCTGGAGGGCTACCAATATGATGAGTTCCTGCCTCCGAAGAACACCTGGGATGACAGGTCACGGACTCCTATTCTGACATGGCATCTACTGGACCTGGCTACGCAGCGACTCGGGGTCAAGGACTTCCACAAGGACATAGCCTACAAGGAGTGGTTCAGCCAGTTCTTGGAGCATGACCCAGCGGTCAAGATGCCAGGCAGGGGGAAGCGGTGCCCGACCGCGGCTCAGAGGAGCCGGAACGGGTTGTACTGGCGGGTCCTGGAGACGGGAGACTACCGCTCATGGGGGTACCGCGTCATCGAGGCCCGGGACCCAAATGTCCGGTACGTGGCGTTCCTGGCCGCCTTTCTGAGTGGGTGGCTCCTGCCAGTGCGGGATGCGAGAATGGGCGTCCGCTCGGCGACACTGGCGATGGCGGGCGCCATGGCCGCCAACAAAAGATACAACCTCGGGGTCCCAGTGATGGCTAAGCTGTACGCCATCCTGGGACGCATCTCGCGAGGGGGGTCACCACGAAGGGTCTGTGGGCCCTTTCAATTCTTCCACGGCTGGGTGGCTGCTCACCTCGGTGGGTACACGTTTCCAAATGCCATCATTCCTCCGGGCAACGGCCTGCAACCCTCCCTGCTGAACATCGCGGGGGTCGCTCTGATGACCCTAAATGAGGAGGGCGTGAGGATTCGGATCGGCAATCACACCAATTTCAACTTCAGCCCGTTCCCCACTCCCGTTGGCCAGATGATCGACAATGGGCAGGGTCCGCTGGAGCAGCACGAATACTTCCTCAGCATGCGGGGTGGGGTGCTCGTGACTCGGATCGACGGGAAGGTGATCTGCGAGCCTTACGTGCCAAACCGGTTCGCCAGGCAGTTCGGGTGCCTTCAAAGGATGCCGAAGAGGGTATTCGCTGCTGTCCGGGAGGAGACGAACCCTTGCGTCCTTCGCCAGATGTGGCTAATGTTCGCCGCCTTTGGCTCTGGCGACGTCATCACTCTCCCTCCTACTGGGGTCGATGCGGGCTTGGTAACTGAGTACGCCGAACACTGGGCCATCGCGTACCCCGAGGGGCTTCTACGGAGGCCAGTTCGGCAGCTCGAGGTCACCCGTGCGGAGAACAGGCGTCAAGGAAGGAGGCGAAGCGCCGCCACACGGGGGAGAACGGAGGCGCGCCAAGCAGCGGAGCCGGCGCGGGTAGGGACTTCGGCAGCAGGCACATCGCAGGCTGCTGCCACGACTTCAGCGCCCAGAGAGAGGGCACATGCGGCGGTCGGGGAGCGGCCCGGGAAGCAGGTAAGGCGTCTGCTCGAACCCTCCCACGATGCAGTCTTCCCGGCGCTGTGGTCGGCCTGGATGACCCTGCGGCAGTCGCTGGGGACCGAAATCATCTTGCAGAAGATAACCGGCGAAGGAATCCATCTGCCAGAGGTCGGGCGCCTTCAGGTCGCCGACAGGGTGAACTTCCACCGGCGGTATGCGTATCTGACGGCCATGGACGAGTACGCGCGCCAACGTGGTCAGCGTGCGGAGCCGTCCCTTCTGGTGAAGGTGATGCTCGGTCGAGAGCCTGCTCCAGAACAGATGCCGCCGGGGGGAGACGAGAGTAACGACGACTCCGAGGAAGAGGAGGAGACGGGGGAGGATGAAGGTTCTGAGGGTAGATCCCATCAGGGGAGCCCGCGGGAGAGCGGCGAGGTGGCCGGCTCTGACAATGTTGATGTCACTGAGCTCCTCGAGGTCCGCTTCTATCCCTACTCAACCTGCTTCATCTATTCTCTTATGCAGCTTCTAACCCATTTCTCCACCTTTCTCAGGAGTGCGTGGATGTCGGTCAGGCATCCTCAGTAGGAGTAGGAGAGGCGCCAGCAGGACAAGGCGGGGACCCGACACTAATCATTGAATTGACAAGCGCGGAAGGGTCCCCTGCTGCAATTGCTCCTGCGGCGACCGTGACAGCGGAAGACGACGCTCTGGATTCCCGTAAGTCTCCTTACTTTACTGTTGATGCTTGCCGTTGACGATCCGTGACTAACCACGGCATGCCCTGCGCAGTGATCTCAATATTGGAGGCTCGTCGGGCTGCCGAACCCGGGCCATCCACGAGTGGACCAGTGGCAGACCTGCTGCCTGCTCCGGAACAGACTTCCCAAACCGAGCCGGCCCCACCAACTGCTGATCAGGGGGCTACGGACGCCGGCGGTGCTGCCATCGGAGAGAGGTCGGGGGCTGACGAGGGTGTCGACGCCGCTGGGGCGAGAGAAGAAGGTCGCCCAGATGTTGGGGAACCTATCCCCCGTGAGGGCATCCCAGGGGCGGACCCTGCAGCAGACCTGCTGGCTGCCTTCCCTGCCTACCGGCCTGCCGACCCTAAGGAGATGGATGACTCGAACGTGGAGGCGGTCGAGGAGAGCCGGATAACGCGCCGCAGGGGGTGGAAGTGCATCCAGCGCTTCTCAAGCGAGACCCATCGGAGTGGCTGGGGCGCATGGGATCGCTTCAAACCTGGCTGCGCTTCCTGTGTGCCGGGGGAGCTGATGCCCAACGCCTCCATCTGACGGTCCGTGATTTCATGGCCGAAAAGATGCGCGAGGGCCGCCGGCGTGCCGATGTCGCACAATGTCGGGACGTGTCGGAGAACACGCGGGCGCTCCTCGTGGCGGAGCAGGATGTCCGGCGCCTCGAAGGGCAGGCGGCAGAGAAGGAGGCCTTCGTCGCAGCGTGCACTGAGCTTGTGGAGCAACTAACGGCCCAGCTGGTTGACGCCCAGGTACAGCTGACGGAGGCGGGCCAACAGATGGTCACACTTCAAGTCGGGCGGGAGCGTGCACAGGCCAGGATCGGCGAGCTGCATGCTGCGACCGCCGACGAAGAGAGGGAACGCAGAGAGCGAGAAGCAGCTCTGGAGGCCGCCAGCCAAAGGGTAGCGGCATTGGAAAGACTCATTCAGCACACTAATCCCTAGGGGCTTTGTTTTTGCCATTCCCAGAACATTTTGCTTCCGCTACTCAATACTTCGATCCATTTGTATGAATCGCCATATTTATCTGCATCTTTTGGCTTAACATGCTCAACCACAATTCATTGTCTCGCGGGAGCGTTAACCAAGCTTCAGGCATCCATAATTGGGCCTGTATTTCTAAAGAAAAGAGGGAGGTCATTCCTAGGAAAGGAGACCTCAGACCTAATCAATGTATCATCCCCTCAACTTGTTCCGACACACGAGCAGGACAACGCTAGGGGCGTTGAGATTTTATCCGAACATAGGGAAATGAGAAAGGGTGAATCGCGTGTCCCGAATTCAGAAATCCACAACGGTCGGCCTTCCAGGAAATGCCCAAGACGGCAAGCGGACAATGGATCAATCGACCATACTACTTCAATAGACGGACCGAAGGTCATTATTCATATTGCAGGAGGCGGATCACATGTCATCATCAATGCCGCTTTGGGGGTTCCTTCAGGCACAAGGGTGGAAATCCGGATCAACATGGCATGCGAAGCGTGGGGCGAAGTGATGATTTGTTCGGACAGAATCTAACGCTCCCAAAATTGCGCCACCGTGGGGAAAGCGTATTAGGCGGATGCACTAATCTGGCCGTGAATCACCCCAATTCTCAGACAGAACCTCTTTGACGAGGAAACTGTCGCTTCCCATCATTGCAATGGGGCATCCCGAGCTGAATCGGGGAGAATATCACAACTGCACCACTCTACCAGAAGCCAGGCCAGACGGTCGGCGACGAGGAGGGGCGGGACTTAGCGATCCCTGAGGCTGGACCCGAGTCGAGATGCCCGGGCGTTCCTACGTACTCCATCAGGCTGGAGATCAAGCCGCACGTAGTTCTGGGAGTGCAGTTTTAACATCATACGGGACGTAGAACCCCGTTTGGGGAGATCTTAGTTTAAGGTCGTAGAGCTTGGACCATAAGAACCTCAAAGTACGCCACATCGTGGTCCTATCCCCTGGATATGCGAAGATGCACTGAGGGATAGTGTCAAGAGTGCCGAGATTTTTCCTGGTCAGAATGGGAGGTGGAAAACGTAATGTGAATCATGCGGCCATTCACTCAAGGACTGGGGGCACCGGCGTAATGATATGGGAGTACTGCCGACCGTGGCGGAAAAGCAGCATCAATATCGCACTGACCGTTGGTGGAATGAGGCAGCAAACGAGCATCAACCGCTCAAGCGCAGGATTCATATCGATTTGCTGCCCATGGCCCTTGGGGGTGCCAGCCCGGATCGATGGGAGAGCAATGAGGAATTGTATCCAGACCGCTCACGGGGGTCCCACCCAGGGCGTAGGTGATGGGTCCGAATGAAGGGGAGCACGAATCCTGAAAAGTGGAAAGAACCTGACCAAGCTGAACCTGACCCTCTTGACAAAAAACCAAAGTACTCTTGACACCGGTGGACCACTGCAAGGGGTCGAGGGACACGCCTTGAGGGTGACCCGAAGGCGGCGGATTCCCCAGAAAAGGGGGAATCTCTAAGAGGTAGGGGGCTGGACCCGAAGTTTCAAACATCCGAGCGTTCCTACGTATCCCATAAGGATGGGAATCAAGCCATACGTAGTTCTTGAAGCGCGGCGCAACACAATCAGGCGCCAGCGCGGGGAGGGGTGGGGGTCTAGCCCTCGCACCCAGAAGAAGCGGCATTTGATATTTCTTGTTTGTCCTTAAAGGTGGATGGTTTTTCTTTGTGTAGCGACAAGCCTGTGATTAAGAAATCCCTAGCGTCGCCACAATAATCAAGCCATGAAAGGCATTGATAAATGGCGTGGTTATTAACCAGCGCCCAACTTGAGTGTCCCCTGAGGAGAACATCACGATGCAGTGCCGTTTCTCGTCGGGCGGCCAAGACGATCACAATTTACGGTCGTGTGGTAAGACCAGACAACACAGTTTAAGGTCGTGTGGTTCGGACCATGGAGGAATCCGCTTATTGCGATGCGGCGGACCCAGCGGAGGTGGGAACATAACCCAGCCCTGCGGTCACGCACAATTCCAGGAGAAGGATCCTGGGATAGGGGCCTGCGTATGTCCATCACCCGAGGGGCAGAGATGCTAGCCTCCAGCTATACTGGGCCCAGAACGCGATTGTTCGGGCGACTCCTTCCTCCTTAGGGGGACGAGGGTCCAGCTACACATGGCCCTTAGGGAGGACATCAACATATATCCTTGGTGCTCAGATTGTGGGAGCCTCGAAAGACACCATTACCCTGGTTGGCCTGCCTAACATGTAGAGGTGTACTGAAGGTCAGTATGAAGAGAGTGTCGAGATTCCACTACAACGCACAAAGGCGGAGTGTGATGAGGACTGCGCAACCAACGTTCAGAGCCTGAAAGAGCTGACATGGCAATCAAGGATGTCGCTGACCATATTCGCAACACAACATCCGATCGCGTCAGCCTAGGATGAGGCAAGCAAACGAGCATCAACCGCTCATGCGCAGGATTCATATCGACTTGCGGCCCAGGACCCGCCGGTAAATCGACCCGGAGCGGTAGGAGAGCACTGAGGCATCGTACCCAAACCGCTAACGAGGATCCCTTTGAGTAAAGGCTCGAACAAGAGGAAGCGCGAGGCCCGACAAGCAACACAGGACTTGTCGGGATTGAATCCGACACTACGGGTCATAGACCGGAGCACCCAAAACATGTTAACAGATCACCAGAAAGGGTCGGAGGACTCACCCTGAGAGCAACCAAAAGACGGAAGATCCCCGTGATCAACCAAGAGACGGGGCTGGACCTGAAACACAAGCGTCCAGGCGGTCCTACGTATCCCATAAGGATGGGAATCAAGCCGTACGTAGTTCTTGAGGGGCAGTTTAACGTCATGCAGGACGATGAGGGGTGTGAGGTAGTCCCACACACGGGGGAGGCGTATGGCGCGACCGGTAGACCAACGTGAATGAGGACATAATCCCCCGCTCACGAGTTACGCCTCGCACAAAAAGGAGGAACTTGGGCCAGAGGCCCAACGCGGGATAGAGATTCCCGGGAAATGGGGCTGGGCCTGAAACATGAATGTTCAGGAGGTCCTACGTATCCCATAAGGATGGGAATCAAGCCGCACGTAGTTCTTGAAATGTAGTTTAACGTCATGCAGGACGAAAAAGGAAAGGGGGGAGCGGAAGGCATCCCCAAACGTGGGGGGCGTACGACGTGGCGAGCAAACCGACGTGAATGAGGGCATAGCCCCGTGTTCACACCATACACCGCATACCCAGAGGCACTTGGGACAAAGGCCCGAGATGGGATGGAAATTCCCGAAGGATGGGGCTGGGCCTGAAACATGAATGTTCAGGCGGTCCTACGTATCCCATAAGGATGGGAATCAAGCCGCACGTAGTTCTTGAGGTGCAGTTTAACGTCATGCGAGACGAATGCTGAACAGTTTAACGTCTTGTAGCTCGGACGTAGTACAGTTTAACGTCATGCGGGACGATGTACAGTTTAACGTCATGTTGGACGATGTGCAGTTTAACGTCATGCGGGACGATGTGCAGTTTAACGTCATGCGGGACGAACTGCAGTTTAACGTCATGCGGGAAGATGTACAGTTTAACGTCATGTTGGACGAACTGCAGTTTAACGTCATGCGGGACGATGTACAGTTTAACGTCATGATGGACGATGTGCAGTTTAACGTCATGCGGGACGATGTGCAGTTTAACGTCATGCGGGACGAACTGCAGTTTAACGTCATGCGGGACGATGTACAGTTTAACGTCATGTTGGACGAACTGCAGTTTAACGTCATGTTGGACGATGTGCAGTTTAACGTCATGCGGGACGATGTGCAGTTTAACGTCATGCGGGACGAACCACAGTTTAACGTCATGCGGGATGATGTACAGTTTAACATCATGTTGGACGAACTGCAGTTTAACGTCATGCGGGACGATGTACAGTTTAACGTCATGTTGGACGATGTGCAGTTTAACGTCATGCGGGACGATGAACAGTTAAGCAAAGTACTGCTTGAGGAACCTAGAGTTGGTGGGAGGAGTAACACGCTCACCATCCATAGTCGCTAGAGAGTACGCGCCATTGGGATAGACCTTGTGGATGACAAAAGGTCCCTCCCACTTGGGCTCTAACTTGGGCGGCTTCCTGCCGGGGATCATTGGTGCTCTTAGGGCCAGTACTAGATCACCCTGCAGGAAGGAGCAGAGGTGAACCTTCTTATTGAAAGCTCGAGCCATTCTGCTTTGATGCCTCTCCAAGTTGTGCAAAGCGCGAAGCCTATTCTCATCCAGTGCTTCCAACTCGACTAGACGGGCTTCAGCAGCTCTGTCCGGCGCTTGCTGGTCGTAGACTGCAGTGCGCAAGGACGGTAACTGGATCTCGATGGGTAGGACGGCCTCAGCTCCATACACCAGGGAATAAGGGGTCATCTGGGTGGAATTGCGAGTCGTCGTCCGATAAGCCCAGAGGGCGTTGGGGAGCTTGTCCGGCCAACTCTTCTTGTTCTGACCAACCATCTTTTGCAGAATGTTAGAGAGGGTTTTGTTAAACGCCTCAATCTGTCCATTCGCCTGCGCATGATAGCGAGATGTATGGTTCGAGCGAATGTTGTACTTGGCGTACAACTTCTTCAACTCGGCTGCTCGGAAATTGGATCCGTTATTCGTCAGGATAGCGTGAGGCACCCCAAATTGATAAATGATGTTGGAGGTCACGAAGTCAGCGATAGAACAGGATTTGACCTCTCTGAGCGGAATCGCCTCTGCCCATTTGGAGAAGAAGTCCGTGGCGGTCAGAATGAACCGACACTGGCGAGCTGTCGCCGGCAGGTAAGGTCCCACAACGTCCAGTCCCCAGACTGCAAAGGGCCAAGAATACCTAGTGGTATGGAGAAGCTCCGACGGCCGATGTACAAAGTTCTCATGAACCTGGCACGCATGGCACCTCCTGGCATACTCGATGCAGTCATGGACCATGGAGGGCCAGAAGTATCCCAACCTCCGAATCTGGTGGGACAGCTTCGGCCCAGTCTGGTGGGCACCACATGAACCAGCATGAACTTCTTGCATGACTCGTGGGATCTGAACTCCCTGGAGGCAACAGAGGAGAACACCATCAAATCCGCGTCTATAGAGGATCTGCTCCAGGCCGGGACTGCTCTGGAGGACAAACTGCGATGCGCGGCGTCGAACTCGTTCGCGCTCGGCCCGATCCGACGGGAGAATGACATGTTGGAGGTACGCAACCAAAGGCGTCCTCCAATCAGGGGCTGGGTCGACTGCCATATCTGGGGTACTCGGGGCTCCGGGCGCAGGGGCAACCGTGGTGAGATTACTTACTGACGGGCCGCGATCTCCCTCCGGGATAACGGGAGCGATGAGTCTGCGGTGCGTCACGCGGATGATCAGGTTGTCCTATTCAGGCTCTGCGAGTGATGCAGCAAGGCTGGCCAAAGCATCTGCTCGACCGTTCTGCGACCGGGGAATATGGACAATTTCTGGCCGAGAAGGGAACCGGGCCATCAGAAGGAGGGTGCACTCCAGTAATGGCACAAGTTCCGGCTTCCTGACAACATAGTCGCCATTGATCTGCTTAACGACCAGCTCAGAGTCCCCTTTCACACACAGATGGGGCACGTCGATCTCGAGAGCTAACTCGAGGCCAGTGATGAGGGCATGGTATTCCGCCTCATTGTTGGTACAACCCTCTGACAACAGGAAAGAGTATGGCAGCACGGCTTGCTCCGGGGTAATGAAGACGATACCCAGGCCCACTCTGTTGAGCTTAGGATTATTGAGTCTTCTACCAGTGGGGCTCCGGGAGGCACCGTCAAAGTGCATCTGCCAGCATGGATCGGCACGATCGACCGAGAGAACGGCCTCATCAGGAAAGCCTAGATCCAGCGGCTGATCCGCGGAGGTTGGGTGAGCAGCCAGAAAGTCCGCCAATGCTTGCCCTTTGATGGCCTTCTGAGACACATACCTGATGTCGAACTGCTGGAGAATCACAGCCCACCGCGCTAGACGGCCAGTCAACATAGTCCGGCTCAGGATATATTTCAACGGGTCTACCCGAGAAACCAACTGTACCTCATGGTGCTGCAAGTAGTGTCGTAATTTCTGTATGGCAAATACGAGCGCCAGGCAACTCTTCTCGATGGGGGAATACCTAACTTCCGCATCGAGGAGCATGCGACTGAGGTAATAGAGGCTATTCTATGTTCCCTCGTTGTTCTTCTGGGAGAGAAGGGCACCAAGGGACCGTTCCAGGGCGGTCACATAAAGGACCAACGGCTTCCCGGATATATGCGGCATCAGAACCGGAGGTTGAAGCAGGTACTGCTTGATTTCCTCGAAAGCGGTCTGACACTCCTTATCCCATACGTAGGTGGCACCTTTCTTCATGAGCCGAGAAAAGGGCTTACACTTGCCGGCCAGATTCGCGATGAATCGGCGTATATAGGCTAAGTGGCCTTGGAACCCTTGCAGTTCCCGGATGTTACCTGGGGGAGGCATCTGGCTAATCGCCCTGATCTTCTCTGGGTCGATCTCAATACCCCGGTATCTTACCACAAAGCCAAGAAACTTCCCGGAGGTGACCCCAAAGGCACACTTCAACGGGTTCATCTTCAGGCAGCGAGATCGGAGGAAGCCGAACACTTTCTCAAGATCTTTGAGATGGTCCTGACGCTGGCGCGATTTGACCACCAAGTCGTCGACGTAGCATTCCACCAGTGTGCCGAGGATTGTCTTGAATATGCGGTGCATCGCCCGTTGATAGGTGGCACCTGCATTCTTCAGGCCGAAGGGCATGACCCGGTAACAAAAGATACCTTGGGGGGCCCTGAAGGCAGTGAAATCCTCATCCTCAGGGGCCATCCAGATTTGGTTGTATCCGGAGTATCCATCCATGAAGGAGAGGGCTTGGAACCCCGCCGTGGCGTCGATCAACAGCTCTGTCACTGGAAGGGGAAAGTCATCCTTCGGACAGTGGCGGTTGAGATCGCGGAAGTCGATACAGACTCTGATCTGCCCGTTCTTCTTCCTGACCGGCACAATGTTGGCCAGCCATTTGGGGTACTGAACTTCCCTCACGAATTTGGCTTTGATAAGCTTGTCAACTTCGGCCTCAACCATGGCACCGTGGGATGGGTGCATCTTCCTGGGAGGCTGCTTGAACCCGCGATGGTTCACCGGGAGACCAAGGCGGTGGACGACTACCTGAGGATCTAGCCCCGACATCTCATCATAGCCCCAAGCGAACACATCACGGTGCTGCCTGAGAAAGTCCACGTACTGCTGCCGCTCCTCAGAGGGCATGGCGGCACTGACCAATGTGGGTCTTGGATCTGCCTCGGTTCCGAGGTTCACCTGTACTAACTCATCGACCGTGGTGGAGACACCCTCCTCAAAGGCTGGGGGTGCGTCTTCCACGTCCTCTCCACTCGGGGGGGGGGGGGGGAATCGTCCACGGGAGAGACTGCGTTGGAAACTGCATTGGGGCTACAAGATCCTGCTGGGCCGCTGGTGCTGGCACGGGCGGTCGCGGTCATCTTATCAGGAGACTCGCAGGCCGTCGAAACCGTGGCTACGTCCAACCGTTGAATCGGGAGGACGTAAGCGTCATCCAAACTTGCCCAGGGATCACTTGCAACAGCGACAGGCTCAACCTCACCTGCCAGGATCTTCTTATCCTTGCTCTTGTAATAGTCCGCGTCCAGATAACGGGCTTCACATGAGGCAAAAGGAGAGGCATCTCCCTGAAGCACGCCTACTCGACCATTGAGGGAGTATTTAAGGCATTGGTGGTATGATGAGGGAGCCGCCGCATGAAGGTGGAGCCATGGCCTGCCCATCAACGCGTTGTACGCAGTGTCCTGAGAGACTACCATGAATTCGGTGTTGGCAACCAGGTCACCGAACTGGGTCTTCAAACGTATCTTGCCGACCGGAGTTTGCTCGGTGCGGTCGTACCCCTGGATCCTGAGGTCGGAGGGGATCAAGTCATCCTCATACAACCCCAACCTCCGGAGCATCCGAGTTGGAATCAGGTTAATCCCAGACCCCGTGTCGACAAGACAACGCCGGACTTCAAGGCCATCGAACTGGCCAGTAACATACAGCGGACAAATGTGCCCCTGTATAGGAGGGTCCTCATCCTCACCAGAGAACGAGATAACTGCCTGACACTCGGCGTCCTCAATCGTTTCGGCGTGAAAGGCCTCTGCAGTTGCAACCTCCGTCTCAAACTGGAGGGGTCTCTTCAGGGCTTCAGCGAGCGCCTCGCGCATCTCAAGTGATAGGCGCAGAGCCTCAAGGATGGAGAGCCTTGCTGGGATGTCGGCCAAGTGCTTCAGGACATCATACTTTCTTGCCAAGCGCAAGCCCCTGGTTGCAGGAGATTTCCCTACGGTTGAAGGCATGATGGGCCTTGCCGGTTGGACCGGCGGCCGACTGGTACTTGGCGCATCCCGCTGTTCACTGGTTGAAGCCCGGGAAGTGGTCACCGTACTGGGGTCAGGAGGCCGGGATGGACTCGTGGCAGGACGGAGCTGGTCGCGACGCGGCTGAGGCGGTTCTGCCTGGTCCCACACCACAAACAGTGGCGGAGGCGAATCCGTCATCCCCGGATGGGGGGGCTGCGCGCGCTGAGCTCGGTTTTGAGCCTGCTGCCTAGTCTCAGTGGCGTGCACGACCTGGCTGGAGGTACCAACTGTCGTGCCCCAGCGACTCCTGTTGTTGCGGTTCCTCCGACGGTGGCGACGACCAGGGACACTAGGGAGGCCCACCTGGTGTTCTTCAATGTCGGGAACCGAAAAGGGATTTACCAGCTTGACGGTATTAACCGAAGCATACCCAACACTGTCATCGGATGAATCATCCATCACCGGGCGGATCCGAGGAGGGATCCCCATCTTCGGGGGCATGAAATCGCCGAGAGTGCGGGATAGTGGCGGAATTGGCGGGGCTCGCTCTTCCTTCTTGCGCCGCCACCGTTTTCTCTTCTCGGAAGAGGCAGGCTGGGACGACGATGCTGAAGCAGCACCAGCAGATTCTGGGGGCTCAGGCTGATTCAAGCACGCACGGATGATTCCATGGGCGCGAATGGTCGTCTTGCGGGCCATCCAGTTATTATACTTCTGGGATCCGCGGTCGGAGACCAGTTGCCATTCGTCCTCGTTGCCACTATCGTTATCTGATCCCACGAACACACCTGCCACTTGTGCTGGAGCTGGGCCCAACCTGATTACATTGTTGTTAATCTGGTCTTGGAGCCAATCCTTAAACACGTAGCACCGCTGGACGGTGTGCCCCAGGGCCCGATAGTAAGGGAAGTAGCGGGGGTTATCCGTGAGATGCGCCTCCTCTGGCCTCCAACACTCAGGTAGTCGCACAATCCTCTGCTCCAGGGCGCTCCGGAAATAACCGGGGAACTGATCCTCGTGAAATGAGTAAGTCAGGTATCGCGGGCCCCTGGGAGCGTGGTCTTGACGAGGGGCTGGAGGGGCCTGCCGAGGAGGTGGACCCTGATTATCTTGCCTGGGCTGTGGCGGTACATTACGCGGAGGGGCCGACCGGTTCTGGGGCTGCCGCTGCTGGGCCGGGAACTGAGCCCGTGGAGGCGGATTCCTGTGAGGCTGTGGAGCTGGCCTCACCGGCAGCAACTCCAATGGCCTGGGGGCCTCTATCTGGGCAACAGCAGCGGGCTCAGCCCTTCTAACTCTCCTTGCAGGGATCATAGGAGGCAGCGGGTGTGCCTGACTGGCCTGTTGCAGGGCTTCCTCAAGACGTTGATCTTTGTCTGAGAAGTCCCTGAACCCTCCGGGGTAATTCTGAGTGATCAAGGAAGGGACCAGCTCGGTCTTGACGTTCCCGACGCACATTTTCAGCAACTTCTCCTGAGTCAATGGAATGTCAAGGGAATACGTGAGACCCTTCCATCGGACGACGAAATCCGCGACTCACTCATCAGGCCTTTGCTTGCACTTGAAGAGGTCTGCGATACTCGTCTTCCGGGTCGTGGAACTGAACTGATAGAGGAACTGTCTACGAAGGTCCTCCCAGCTAGTTATCGACCCGACGGGGAGCTGGCTGTACCAGACAAATGCTGGCCCTTCCAGTGTCTGGACAAAGCAGCGAAGCTTAGCGGCCTCATGCTGCGCCGGAGTTCCCAACATAGGCCCGCACCTCGAGTTGAAATGGGCCAAATGCTGTGGCGGATCTCCAGTCCCGTTGAAGGGGGCGAAAGTGGGATTCCCGAATCCTGGAGGTGCCGGCATGTCATCCACCCATGCTGGGTATGGCTTGCCGTCCGGTGGGATCGCCACTTTCCGAGTCTCCAAGGCTTCCAAGCGGGCGATGAGTGCCGCCATCGGATCGTCCGGACATGGGTTCCAGTCCTGGAGAGGATCTCTAACCACGAGTGCATTGCATGGCCCTTCAATCGGGTCGTCGACCGGGTCGTCGAACTCGGCAGCTCATGGGATGGCGGGCGGAGCGGCCCTTGGGGCAGCGGGAGGAATCCGAGCGGGGTCTCTCAGGTAGTCACGCCGCTCGGGAGGGTGCAGTGAAACATACCGTGCCCTCTTGCCATAGGCAATGGACTCTCCCCTGTCGGCAAACCCGACATAATCACGGTTTCCCGGGAGAGTCTCGTCGAGGAGCGGTTGTTCCTGTCCCTGCTGTCCTGGCCTAGGATCACCGTAGTCAGGCCGCCGTTCTGCAGCGTGCTCGGCGAGGAGCTGGTCAACTAGCTTCTTCTGCTCGGCGAGCTGTTGACGTAGCATGGCCTTCTCGGGATCCTCATCCGCCCTCTGCATGGAGGCAGATGGGTCGGCGGGCTTTACAGCCCCGCTGTGCTCTTTACCTTTGCTGACGTTTCGGCTCAACGTCAGTGCTTCAGTGGGCGTGGGGAGACCCAGGAGGTTCCTCTGGTGACGAGTAACTCTCACCGATGGATCCAACAACGGCTTGTCTTCGGGGGGAGATCCCCCGTCGAGAAGTTCCAAGCCGTCCCCCTCTCCCGACAGGTCAGCCATATTGACCGTTTCCGTCCCTGGGGATGTACCCTCAGGGCCACCCAGTGAATCGGGCTGTCGGCGAATCGCACTGAAGCGTAGGGCAGCATACTGCCCCCATCCACGGATATACACGTGGGGGGTGGCTTCCTCGATAACCTTGCAGAGTACTTGAAAACACTCAACGCATCGTTGTTGGAGGGCCTCATGGTGCCCAAATGACCCGGGGTGCCGAACCGCGGGGAGCGTGGCCAGGTCAATCTGACGACACTGCTCACCAATATCTTCCAGGTGCACTTGACTCCCGGGATATGGCATTTGTAGGCGGTGAAGACGGGAGTGAGTCTCCCGGAGAGTTCGGCGGAAGCATTCGAACTCATCCAGGGTGAGCGATTCGGGTGCATCAAAGTCCAGTCCTGCGACTGGCCAAAACTTCTCAGGGAAGTGGCCCTCTGCAAGGACGGTCCAGAAGCTCCATGACTCAAACTCGGGACCCAGGTCCTCTTGGTCCTCTTCAACGACTGGGAATGGACGAGGAACTGGCAGTGGTGCCGAGGTGGGCCGTCGGGCCGACGGGCTGGCCGGCGGTGAATACGGCGAGCAGGCCGATTGGCCTCCATATCCCGGGCCGCCCTCTGAGGGTGGCGGTGCCCCAGCTACCACATCAATATAGGACGGGCCGGCGAGCGAACATCCTGCCGTAGCATCGGTGCTCTCTGAGGGTGCACTAGATCGTGGTTCGACCGTCGGTCCCCAGATAAAGTCTCCGGCTTCTCCGATCGAGGCGGAAGGCGCTTCCGGAGGGGCCGGTACCAACCGCAAGCTTGATCCTTGGGGGTCTACTGGGCCCTCGCTACTCCGGATATTCCTTCGGAGAGAAGCGGGGATCACATCGATCTCGCTCTCAGGGAGTACGAGGCTGACGTGCCGCATTCCTACCCCTGCCCTTGACTGGCGGGATTGGGGGGAGGGCTCTGTCGCCGAGTCGTACTCCGCCTCTGAATCAGAGAAACGAACCGGTCGGATCTCTGTCCAGAATTCCCTAACCTTCCTCCCTCTGCGTCGACGCCTCGCCCTCCTGCCCCTGGGTGGTTCTTCGGGGCATGGCTGGTCTCTGTCCTGGCGTCCTCTGGCCGCACCAGTGTCGGGGCCAAGAGGACTGGAAACCAGGGTGCGAGGAGCACCGGGACAGATATCAAAGGGGACGAGGGGAGAGATGATTCCGGGCAGGCCTCCGGGCCGGGATCGGAAGGTGGGATGACCCATGCCTCCTGGATCGGCCACACGGAGTAGACCCTGCTGGTGAATAGCGCTACCGCGAGGTGGTCCGCGGTGGCTATTGCCTGTACCAGCAACCGGGAGAGTCGACCCAACCTGCCTTTGGGGCGGTCGGGGCCTCGATCCAGGTCGGGCATAGAAGTGCCCCTGCTCAGGATGCGCAGGGGTCTGGTGACTGGAGCCAGCAGTGGCTCGGGCCAACGCGACCGCTGTTGCTAGGGCCCCAAGGTGGGCATCCTCTTCCGCTCGTACCCGACGTTGGCGTCGGGACAGACGAGTCGGGATGAGCGGCACGGGCAGGTGGAGAGCCTGTTCTTCAACTTGAGAGGCCTGGCGGCGACGTCGCCATGGCCTGACAGGAGCCCTTATCGCGGATCCCTGGAGCGAATCTCGGATAGGGTGGTCCCGGGCATCTTCCACCTCATCCGTATAGGGAAGGGAGTTGTCGGAGCATTCCGGGGATAAACTCCCGAAGCGGTTGGACGTCGAGGTAGGCAGCGGTGCCTCCCTGCGCGGCCCCCGGGGGCGGCGTTGGTGGCGAGGTGCAGCTTCCTCGAGGTCTAGGCGAGCCATGTCCCTGGTGGGGATGACTCCCTCTTCCTCATACCTCCACACCAGGTTGTTGATCACCCTTCTCTGGATGACCTCCGAGGGGGAGAGAGGGCGTGGTTGTCCCGCAGTTGCGGCTGCTGGGACGACTGTGGAACGGGCGGGACCGCGCGGAGTAGCCGCGTCGGTGTTTCCCCTACCCCTACGCCAGTGGGCGGGCGGTGATCGGGCATTGGATCGGGCGACCTGATTCCTGAAAGCAGGGAGAAGAACCCGTTAACACTGATAGGAAAAGGAATCTACTACCAACCGTTAGTGCCACGACGCCTTCCGTGGGGGGGACCCGGGCCATCGACGTCGCGAGACGGAGTGACCGATTTCCCTTCCCCAGCCCCTGGCGGGTAAAAACTGAATGCTCAGCCGGGCAACATGCTGGTCTTCCAACACCTCTGAAAGCCATCGGTCTTCGTATTGAGGAGAAGAGATTCACGTCGGGTTCACCATTTTTCTGTTTCGGTGCGGATGTGCGTCGGGCTTCTGTCCCGACGCTGTTCCGCCAGGACGCGTTCGCGCGTGCGCCCGTCGACCCGAGGGGATGGGAGCGCGGCTCGTGGTCCCGCAGTCCCGCTTTCCAAAGGCGGGCGACATCCGTCCCTTGTTCATGGGTGTCTGCTCCTTGATCGAAACCGGGATGATGGGATGTCGGCTCCTCCTTCCGTGGACGTCTCCTCGGAACTCGTCGCCTAATCCGGGTCTCCCTCATAGATTTAAGAATGTTCGTGAATCTCGTTCCCGGCGCCATATCTCTATGGACACCGGTTAATTACGCTGCTTCCGCCCAAACGCTCCAAGGAGTCTGGTCGGGGCAGCAACCTGCGGTGAGGAGACCGGGTAGCTCCGGGTGTTGGGGGCGTGTCTTAACACTGCGGCTCTGCATGTCTGCCTTCCGTCCCTAATAGGGCTTCTCGAAGGCGCGATGGCCTGAGGCATCCTGTGCTGGGTACGGGGAACTGCATTACCTGAGGTTTTCCTCAGCTTCCAATGTTTAACACGGGGTATGCCGCGAGTTTAACGTCCAGCGGGGACGTCATCGGACTGATCAACATGAGGAGTGGATCAGATGACAGAACCCCTCGCGGGGAACCTCCGATGCTGGGGCCAACACATGGGCGGCTTCCCGAGTGAAGTGGAGTGGAATGAAATGGCATGACCCCACCGGGATGTGGCGGCCCGGGTAAGGGTCAGGATGGATGATGGAGTGAAGAGCTTGGACCCCGTAGGGGCTTCCTACGTACCGCGCGTTGGCACGGATCAAAGTCAGCGTAGTTCGGGTATACAGTTTAACGTCATGCTGGACGTTGGCAAGCCGACTCACGAGGAGGTCGAGGCTGCCGGGCGGAGGATTGAACCGAACCACCTCGCACAGAGGGGGATGGAACGGCCGGGTGGATCACAGTTTCACGTCATGCTGGACGTTGGCAAGCCGACTCACGAGGAGATCGAGGCTGTCGGGCGGAGGATTGAACCGAGCCACCTCGCACAGAGGGGGATGGAATGGCTGGGTGGATCACAGTTTAACGTCATGCTGGACGTTGGAAAGAGAAATAGAAAAAGGCAGTGGGGAAGTGCAATGGAGATACACATATGCAGTCCCCCACAAGAGCGGATTCATAGGTGAATCGACGCAAGTGTGAACCCGGGAGGGGTCCACTGATGGACGAACCGACGTGAATATGACCGGGACGACAAGGTGGTGGGCTTGAACCTCAGGGAGGCTTCCTACGTACCCTGTTTAGGAGACAGGGATCAAAGTCCACGTAGTTCGTTCTGTCAGGACTTACGCACTGAGGCAGCCCGTATGCGGCAAAACTTAGTTGGAGAGGGACTTGGGCCAAAAGTAAGAGACACCTCGATCCCTGTCACGCCCTCTACTGGCTTCGGCAGTGGGGAAGCACAATGGAGATACACACGTGCAGTCTCCCACAAGGGCGGATTCATAGGTGAATCGACGCAAGTGTGAACCCGGGAGGGGTCCACTGATGGACGAACCGACGTGAATACGACCGGGACGACCAGGTGGTGGGCTTGAACCTTGGAGAGGCTTCCTACGTACCCTGTTTAGGAGGCAGGGATCAAAGTCCACGTAGTTCGTTCTGTTTGTAATACTCTACCCCCGTGGGCGAAGGCCACTCCAATCCCGACATCCCTGCAGAGACGAGCGGGTGGGGGCCACATCCAAACCGGGAGGGGGACCCTGCGTGCGAGGCACGGGATCGGGCGATGCGGACGGTTTTAACGTCTTGCCGAACGAAGTACAGTTTAACGTCATGTGTTGAGGACGGAGATGCTTGGTAGTTTAACGTCTTGCAGCGCGGACGAATGCAGTTTAACGTCATGCGGGACGAAAGTGCAGTTTAACGTCATGCGGGACGAATGCTGTACAGTTTAACATCTTGTAGCTTGGACGAAGATGCTTGGCAGTTTAACGTCTTGTCGCGCGGACGAGGATGCTTGGCAGTTTAACGTCTTGTCGCGCGGACGAGGATGCTTGGCAGTTTAACGTCTTGTCGCGCGGATGAGGATGCTTGGCAGTTTAACGTCTTGTCGCGCGGACGAGGATGCTTGGCAGTTTAACGTCTTGTCGCGCGGACGAGGATGCTTGGCAGTTTAACGTCTTGTCGCGCGGACGAGGTGGTGCCGCTGAGGGGTCCGTGTCACTTCGCGCAAGCCTAGAGGGCCGCACGGGAAGACAATGCACGGTGCTGGCACCCGGGATCATCGGGCGCCACGCAGGCGGGTACCCTCAGGGGGTCAAAGGGGGCGACCCTGGCGGTTTGCGCGCAAAAGAGGAATTTGGCGCGCAATACCGCGGGTCGGCGCGCAAAAGGCCGGGCTGGCGCGCAATTGGGCCAGCACTTTGCGCGCGGATGATAGAGATTGTGCGCACCGGGCTTCGGATAGCGCACGGGGGCAACGGCTCATTCTTTTACGAATGGCCACTTTGAAGAGGGGGGTGCGCGCAATCGGGATGGATTGCGTGCACCCGGAGGCAATTGCGCGCAAGAGGCTTCTTTTGCGCGCGAAGGCCTTTGGGTTAAAAGTTATTCAAATGAAAGGAGCCAAAAGGATTGCGCGCGAAGGCGAACCCCGAGGCTTTCTTGCGCGAAAGAAAGGAGGTTACCTGAAGATCGGCATTGCGCGCGGAGGGGGTGGGATTGCGCGAACGAGCGACCCTTCGGATTCCGGCAACCTTCAAAACGTTGGGGGTCGCCTTATATTTATAGGCAACCCCGGGTGCGGAAGCTCGCCGCCGGCGCGCAATTCATGGCGCAGGCGCGGAATCGGGACCCCGGCGCGCAAGGGAGTCGCGCGGGCAGCGGGCGCGCAAAACTGCGCGCCGGCCAGGCGCTTTGCGCGCATCCCGGGAGGATTGCGCGCTGCACTTCAACCTTGTGCGCGGACCTCCAAAATTCCCAGCAAAGCCTCCGGGCCCTCCGAAACATGCTTCTGACTCCAAGTATGACCTCGCTTTCCTCGTCCGGAGTTTCGTTTGGGAACAACGGACTTTTCCGGCATCTACAGTATTGATTAACTATACATTCAATTTTCCCGAACTTAGGGTTACAAAAAATAAATCAAGACTCCAACGTAGGGTTGTTGATCCATATGTGTGTCAATTTTCCAAATGTAAGGATGCCGATACAAATGAAAACTCTTTAGTGTAGCATAGGGTTGATACCATACGGAAATTTTATTTTTTCATCACAATGTAGGGTTGAAAAAAGAGTTTCCAGAATCATTCCCATAATTCTAAATTCTTTTGAAATAGAATATAAATTCCTCTAAAATTCACATAACAAAACATTATTAAAAAACAAATAAGGGTTTTGTGAACATATAAATTAAATTAAAATATAGAGTATTATTGAGAAAATACATGCCCAACAATCTCCCCATTTTTGATGATTACAAAACCCATAACATAATCCTTAAGAAAAATGAAAGAGAATACAGGATTTATAAAACCCGAAAGTAAATATATATATTTTTTAAAATTTCAATTTCACAGAATAATTTTGATAAAGAAAAATTTGCAAAATAAAATGTTTATGTTTGAAAATATTCTCTTTATCTCCCCCCAAAATAGTTTTTCTACAATATTAAAACCTATCCCCCTTTTTATGATATAAAAAATATGGTTGTGAAAGAAAAAAAGAAATAGACCACCGTTAATATTGCACATAACTATAAATGAATAGTTATGAATTCTTGAATAAGAAAAATAAATCTAATATTGGAAGTGAATTATTAAACTGAAATAAAAAAAAGGTGAATAAACTGAAGTAAAACAGATATTCCAATGTTTTTAAAGGTTACATTACAATCCAAAATCAACAAGGGTTTTTAAAATGATTTTCTAAAGTTCAATTTCAGTAGGTATAGAGAGTTCTTCTAGATGATGAATTTATTAAACCACATTGATAAGATCAACCGACTTCAACAATAGACTCTGAAAATAGTAGTTTAATACTTATGTCCAGTGTTGATGTAGCTTCCTCGAATCATTTCCAACCTTTAAAATTTCAACCAAATCGATTTTCAAAAACTCATTCACATCTTCTTCTAATGGGATGAAAGAGATCAAATTTTCTTTAACTTTATTAATCACTAGTCCCAAACGTGAATCATTTGAACTTAGTTAACTCACTATTTGTCTCTGATTGTACAAAAGAAAATTTAAGGGTATACTATCACACTGAAGAGTGTGTATCCTATCATTAAAATCAGCCAGTATAGAGGTAATTGCTTCAAAATTCCTAATCAATTCTGGTGATGTATTTTGAGAAGTAATAAATGCCTGATTTCTTACTATGAGAGACCAAAACTCTCTCCCAATTATCAATTTAAATTCATCAAACTATGTCTTATTGATAGAATCATCCTTTAACGAACAAAAATATTTTGACATCTTGTCCATTATCTTCTTAAGATCTTCAATTGAAAGGATATTTTCTTTGAATTATATTAAATTAATATTTTGAGCTTCAAACTCTGATCTTGGTATAGAAACAATATTGTATTCATCAAAAATCTTCTTCTTAGATTCCAACTGTTCTATTAAAAATGAATTCCGAGCCTCCAATAATTGTATCTTTATAACTTAGGAATTAGCCTCTGAATCTAAAGATTCAGAAGAATTAGTTCATGCTCGATCAATTTAAATTAATTCTAGGCTTGGATTACCAGCTCTTTTTTTCTGTTTCCCAAATTAGATCCTCCCAAAACACTAGGATCTGGTACAATTTGATTGTGAGGGTTAGGGATATATTCCATGTGAATTTATTGACTTTTATCCACTTGATCAACTTGCTCAACTACTCGATCCTCACCTCCATCTTCTATTTGATCACCAAGTGAAGTGAAATATACACCTCCAACAACATCTTCAACAAAAACTTATAGAATATTGACTAAAACTCTTCTTCTTTTCTGAAAAAGAGATTTCTATGGCCTTTAAGTTTCTTCACCATCAGGCCTATTACAAATTGATCCAACTAAAGGGATAACCCTTTGCTTCCCCTGAACAGCTTCTAACAAACTTTTTTGTTACTCCACACCAACTGGTAGTAAACTGTTCCTTGATGTTTTCCAGACAAAACCATTCTTCTTAACCATTGTAGTATTCAACATTTTTTTGTGGTGACATGTTTTCCAAAAAAAATATTCAAAATATATCCTTTTCTTCGTAGAAAAAAAGAAAGAATCATATCATAGGGATAATATACCATATTCACATCCTCATGGAAACAATGGTTTAAATATCTTATCATAAACCGAGAAAAATTAAACTTTTCATTGTTCAGAAGTAGAAACATGATATACATGTTTGGATAGAGAACCTTCTCAAGCTCAGCAGTCCTAGGTAAAATCCCATATTGAATAAACTTCATTATCAAGTGGTAGTCATGAGAAAGTTCTTTCATAATCACCTTTTTGATAGTTCTTGTACCAAACAAAGAAAATGTAATATCCTCAGATGTATGTCTTCTATTACTGATATTCTATAAATCGAATTGAAACTCCCCTTCACGGGGATAACAAAGCATCTCATCCATTTCATTAGAGGAATAAAAAATCCTTATTATCAATCAAAGAGATAATAGTGTCTTTATCAAATCCAAGACCGAAAGAATCATTTTTACAAAACTCTTTAACTTCTATTTCATAAACCATTGACATGTTATCTTCACCAAAAGCATAAACCAGACCTTAAAGATGCATCAATTCCTTGAGTGATAGATTTTTTGATTCCAGATAGCCAAAATCTATTACCTTTTCTTATAAGACCATGTGATCTTTTTCTGAGGTACAAACATTGTTATCAAACTCAGAATCCATGGATCTTCGTGAGTTTTCCATCTTGGAAGGTTTCTAGATGGAAGGGATTAAAGGTTTAGGGTTTTCGGTAGATGAGAATTAAAAGAGAGAGGTACTTTGTGAGTCAAATAGAGAGGAGTACAAGAGCAGAAGAAGGAAAATGTTTACTCACACTGATCGGGGATGTACTCATTAAGTTTTTAATTTTTAAAAGAAAAATAAAATAAAATCAAAATGAAATTATTTTAAAAACAAATTAAACAAAAATTAAATAAAACATATTAAATAAAACATATTAAAATAAAATCAGAGAAACCAAAAATAAATTAATAAAAAATTACTTAAACTCAAATATTCCTAACTCCCCCTTAATAAAATCAAAACTAGGAATGGGAAGTCATTTAGTAGAAATATTTACTAATTGATATTTGGTATTAACAAATTATAAAGAGATATCCTTTTTAAGGACATGATCCCTTAAAAAATGATACCTTATATCAATATTTTTTGTCCTAGATTGACTTATAGGATTTTTAGAAATATTAATTGCACCACTATTATCACATAAAATAGGATTACTATTAAAGTTTAGTCTATAGTCCAATAGATTAATTTTCATTCACAATACTTGTACACAATAACTGTCAGTTGACATATATTCTGCCTTAGTGGTTGATAGGACAACTAAGTGTTTTTTCTTACTAGAAAATAAAAGTAAATATTTTACCAAAAAGTGATAGGTTCTTGAGGTACTTTTTCTATCTAATCTACAACCTCCAAAGTCAGAATCTGAATATGATATTGAATTAAAATCATAAGTTATGGGGTAAAGAAGTTATTGAAAAATGGTTCTTTTTAAATATCTAAAAATTATTTTAATAGTTGTAAGTGTGGATTCTTTTGGATTTGACTAAAATATAGAATAAAGACATAAAAAACATAATGACTGGTCTTCTAGTAGTAAGATATAACAAAATGCCAATCATACCCCTATATAACTTATTGTCAACGAGTTTTCCAGATTCATCCAAATCAAATTTTATATCGGTACACATAGTAGTTGTATATGTCTTACTGTTATCAAGTCCAAACTTTTTCAATAAATCAATAATATACTTTCTTTTATTTTCTGATATTTTTCTAAGTTGTTACTTTCAGTGCAGTATTTTCTTTATTTATTATAATCTTATGATCTTCAGTTACATATTTCATTTCAACTTAATACTTAATCAGTTTCCGAATTAGTTCTTTCAATGTCAGATCTTTGATAGGTGATGATTATTGAATAGTCGTAGATATGTCATTCCTTTTACAAGGTATTACTATGAGTAATTTTAAGTCATGATTGGATTATTTGATGGGTTTTCCTAAGGCTGTAATATTATTGAAAATTTTTATAATCCATCCATTCATCTATGTGATGCGTATAACGACCCATACTTTACATACATTGTTAATAATTCAAAATTAAAGCATACTTATTACAACATATAACAAAACCATGAAAGGACCGTATAGGTATAGTGTCTTTGGAAACTGGAAAACATAAACAAATGGTTCATAAAGCATCTACACGGTCTCCCATTTATTTCATCATATCTAGTGTCCCTTTTGGAATATCATACTTAATAACCTTCCTCCTGACCAGGGGAAAGAAAACATACAAAAGGTTGAGCTCAAATGCTCAGTAAGGGTAAACAAAAGAAATATCAATCACATCATATTCATAAGAACATAACATTTTGGAAATCTTAAACTGAAAAAGAGATCATAATTTCATAACATGGGATAAATCATAGTAGTGAAATGTAATCCCAATAATCATAACTTAAAACATGAAACTTTGTGTCATACACACATAATCATAGATAACCATTTCTTAGTTGTCAAGAATCATTGCCAAGACTATCTTAGCGGACAAAGTCCATTTCTGAACTGAGTTCACTCCTCGTTTCAGTCCTGTTTCACTGAACCGGTTTAACCTGTCATTCCAGCCATGTCTATCTCATGAGATATAAATCTTTACCCAATTAATTGGAGGGAGATATAGGTTCCACCCATCTCATAATGGAACCATTCTTATGTGTTCCACAAAATTATAAATCATACATCATAGCATAACCCATGTAATAAAAATGTGATTCTTAAACATCATGACATCATAAAAAAATTCATATAAGATAAAGGAATTCATAAAAATAATTCCACCACAACATAATCAAATCAATGTAATAATAGGGATAGAAATAGAACCCTATATTATCTTATATGGAAAATAATTTTGATAAAACACTTGAACTCCATTCTTGAGGAAAATATCCTTTCTACTTCAAAAACATTTTCCTTTCTTAACATGTCATACAATTTTAAACTAAAAGAATTTGATTAAAAATAAACTTGAAAACTTGTAAAGGAATATTCTTGGAAATAATGTTTTAAAAATCCATTCATGCCGTATAAGTTAAAAAAAACATTCTTCTCGTACTTTTGTCGGAAAAGTCAAAAAGTACCTCGTACGAAAAACGACAAAAGATTCCTTTCATATCTTTTACTAAAAACTCAAAAATGGGTAAAATTGGATTTAAAAAATTGTAGGTGGATGGAAATAATATTACATATTGAGGAAACATGGATATGGATGATAAAATACACCCCAGTAAATACCAAAGTATAAACAATCTCAGATAAAAATGAGATTGTGATATTTTCCCTTACCTTAGGTCCAATTTTCTTCTTAAGTGTCCAAACCTCCTGTATAATTATTTAAATAATGTCATTGAATTATTCAAGAATCATAATTATTTTTATGATATCATATATGGTCATATTCTTAGCTTCTTATTAGTAATATTTCATTGTTACTTGTTATTCGGGTGTTTATTACTTTTTGTTCTTATGCGTGTTTTGTCGAATAAATTCTTATTTTTCTCTTTAGGTTATAGATAACTCATTTCCAGAATGGTATTAGTCTAATATATATCATATTCATTCATTAAATTCATTTATATAATCATTATTCAATGAAGATCATGTAGAACGAGTCACATCACATTGTGGAGATGGTATTCCGTACGTACGCACGAGCGATGATATCGTTTCCATGATCGTGGAATTGTATTGGAGTGTATGCATACTATTTAAGAATAAATATCACTTTACAATAATCATATATAGTTATTATTTACACCATTATACCCATCCAAGTAAGGTGGTGGTGGAAAATAGATTACACCACGGCGTGGAGACGATATTCCGTACGTACGCACGTGAGGTGATTTTGTTTTCCGTAGGATGGATAGATGGTGAAATAGGGTTGTTTAATAATTATAATAACATACCAGTATATGAGTGATACTGATGTTATTACTTCATAATGAAACAAATAAAGAATAATAAGTGGAAGAAGAAATAAAGTTGAAAGAATCGGTAACGGACATTACCTCTTCTTTGAAGCACCTCTTTGAGACCTTCTCTTAAGGCACTAAAATTGGTCTTTGAAGAATACAAGGACCTCTAGAATGTTTCTAGGGAAGTGGAGAAGTGAATTTTTCAGGGTTTGGATGAGCTTGAAGGCTCAAAGAGATATGAGGAAGAGAGGGAGGAGGTGCCCTTTTATAAGGGAGGAGAGGGGCACCTTTGGAAAAACAAAAAATATTATTTTATTATAAAGTCATATTCAGTTTTTAGTAGCTCCAAATTGATTTATTTCTAAGCTATGGTGGGGATGGGTCGAAATCGTCTCATCAAATAGAATTTAGACAAGTTTAGGTATCTATTTTAACCATATCATTTAGATTTAACTTTAAGTTATATAATTTAACTTTTACTGTGTCTTCTTATTTTCTTACACTATAAGGTTAATAAACTTACTATAACAAGCCAAACGAACCCCAAGTTGTATATTATTAATATATATAACCTCATATAAGTCATTTGGATGAACCTTATATTTTTAGGAAAAAAAAAAATTAATAATATAATATTTGTTTTAAAAACAATTTTATGTCAATTTTGACACTATTTGGTAATTGATTTTTTGTGAAAATAATAACAGAAATATTAGTTCAAATAAAGTTAATTAAATTAATACTAACATGTCATATTAACATAGAAAATTATTGTAATTCATAAAAAGTCTCAAATTACATTTATTTGGGTATTTATAACATCAATTATGTTAATATTTCATTAATAATATAATTACTGCATCATCATTGTGTCATAAATAAATTAAATTATTTAATGTCTAAAAATTATAAATAAAATACCATTATGTAGGAAATATTTTTAGATTACTAATGAATATTTATAGTTGAATTTATCTTATGTATAACCCTATATTAAAAATGATTTACTTAGTAAACGTTGATTTTATCTATTTTAACCCTTCTTTAAATAAATTAATATTAAATGTCCTAATCTAATCCATGTGGGCCTAAATGGTCATATTTTATTCCTAAGGTTGTTTTTGGTCGAATTACACTTATCCAATATAATTAGGACATGTGTTAGGGTAATAATAATATCATTTTTACCCTTAATTACCCTATTTACTTTTAACCATGGTAAAAAAAGTAAAAAGTTACTATTCACCAAAAATTATTTTCATCTCATTGAACCACATTTTATCCCTTGATATTAACCATGTCTCTTGGATTTTCAAAATTCCACTCACAGAAGCGGTAAAATTAGGTTTTATGTGAATTTGGAAATTCTCCTAGGAGGTGGGTAAAAGACGGTGAAAAGTTCAATAAAATTATTATATATCTAAAATTATTATAAAATGACTCCAAATAATTGCATTGAACTTATATAGGTATTATGTATCAATTTTTACCTAAACTAATTTTAAATAAAATACATAATTATTTAAATAAAAAAGTCAGTTTTTAAATAGTAACCCAGTGTTTTCACTACTCATCAAAAATTAAATGTTTTTAGAAAAATACCAAAATTTTACCCTAGGCTAATTTCGATATTCCAAATCCAAAAATAAAGTCCGTTTTGAAAAATAAAAATTACAAAATTTTAAAAAGTTGGTATTACTATTTATAATGGCTAGTTTTAATAATATTTTAATAGCATATCGTTGTTTAGTGAAACTCGGTATTGCGTACGACGCAAGCTATTGAGGAAGGTCGCGATTGCGTGTAAAGCAAGACAAGCTAGTGTTGTGTGTAGTGAAAGATTCCTTTGATGATTTATATAACATAAAAACAAAATATTTCTCATAAAAGTCTCGGGTGTTACATTCTATCCCCCTTAAAATGAATCTCACCCTCGAAATTCATCACTTTGTAACAAACAGATGAGGAAACCTTTCCCTCATCATATCCTCAAGCTCCCATGTAGCTTCTTCTAATTTGTTGTTCCTCCATAAAACTTTCACCAAGCGAGTGGTCTTGTTCCGTAGGACTTTTTCGCTACGATCCAAAATCTCTATCGGCTGTTCTTCATAAGAAAGATCTTGCTCCAGTGGTACAACTTCTGAGCTGATTACATGTGAAGGACCAGGTATGTACTTTCTCAAGAGAGATACATGGAAGACATCGTGAACTTGAGAGAGATTCAGTGGAAGCGCCAATCAGTAAGCTACCTTCCCAACACGATCTAGTATTTCGAAAGGACCGATATATCTAGGGCTCAACTTTCCCTTCTTTTCAAATCTCATTACTCTCTTCCAAGGAGATATTCGTAAGAACACTTTATCACCCACTTCAAACTCTAGGTCTTTTATTCGGTTGTTGGCATAACTTTTTTGTCAACTCTGAGCTTCTCTAATGTGTTGTTGAAAAGATCTGACCTTTTCTGTCATCTCATCAACAAGATCTGGTCCTAATAGCTTTCTTTCCACAACTTCATCCCAGCAAGTTGGAGTCCTTCATTTCTTTCCATAGAGAGCTTCATAAGGAGCCATCTGAATACTGGAGTGAAAGCTATTATTATAAGAAAATTACACAAAAGGTAGGTGTTGATCCCAACCACCTTTGAAATCCATAGAGCAAGCTCTCAACATATCTTCTAGAGTTTGAATTGTCCTCTCAGACTGACCATCTATCTGAGGATGATAAGAAGTGATGAAACTCAACTCTGTATCCAGAGTATGCTGAAGACTTCGCCAGAACTTTGAGGTAAATCTTGGATCTCGATCAGATATAATAGAAAGTGGTACTCCATGCAATCTTACCACTTCCTTCACATATATCCTGGCAAGCTGATCCAGTGAAAAATCCTCTCTAATAGCGATGAAGTGTGCCAAATTTGTAAGACGATCAACTATGACCCAAATAGCATTATTGCCTTTGGATGTTTTAGGAAGTCTAGTGACAAAGTCCATAGTGATGTTTTCCCATTTCCATTCTGGTATGGGTAATGGTTGTAACATCCCCTTAGACATCTGTCTCTCAGCTTTAACTTGTTGACAAACCAAGCATCGAGAGACATATTCAGCAACATCTCTTTTCATGCCATCCCACCAGAAGTACTCTTTCAGGTCCCTATACATCTTCGTGCTTCCAGAATGAATAGAGAATGAAGAACTATGAGCCTCATCCAGTAGCTCCTTCTTTAATTATGGGATGGGAGGAACACAAACCTGATTACTGAACATTATTATCCCATCACAATCAAGGTTGAATTCAGAAACATTTCTCACCTTCTTTTGTAACTCTACATCTTCTTTATATGCCTCTTTAATATTCACATGTATAGATGGCTGAACATTCATTTGAGAAAGATATAATTTTTTCCCTTCCATTATAATTCCAAGATCCATCCTTTGTAAATCCATAAATATTGGATCTTTTGTGATCCTCATCATGGATAAGCTAGCATGGTCTTGTCGACTTAATGCATCTGCCACCTTGTTTGCTTTTCCAGGGTGGTAATGAATTGAGCAGTCGTAATCCTTAACAAGCTCCAACCATCTTCTTTGGCACATATTCAGCTCCTTTTGTGTGAAAATATACTTTAAAATTTTATGATCAGTATAAATATGACACCTTTCTCCATAAAGATAATACCTCCAAATATTTAATGCAAAGATTACTGCAGCTAACTTCAAATCATGAGTTGGGTAATTTTTCTCATGGATTTTCAACTGTCGTGAGGCATAAGCTATCACCATATCATTTTGCATAAGAACACACCCCAGCCCCTTCTTGGATGCATCACTGTAGATCACAAACCTTTCTCCACTACAAGGAAGTGTGAGTATAGGTGCACTGGATAACCTTATTTTCAACTCCTTTAATTTCTCTTCACATTCCTCTGTCCAAAAAAACTTAACTCATTTCCAAGTCAACTTGGTGAGTGGATTAGATAATCGTGAAAAATCTTTCACAAAACGTCGATAATATCCAGCCAAACCAAGAAAACTTCAGATCTCAGTTACTGTTGTTGGTCTCGAACATCTTTCGATAACCTCTATTTTTGCTGGATCTACAGATATCCCCTCTTTTGAGATTATGTGACCCAAAAATGCAACTTTTTAAAGCCAAAATTCACACTTGGTAAATTTGGCATAAAGATTCTCCTTTCTCAGGGTCTTTAATATAATTATCATGTGATCTTCATGTTCTTCCTTGATCATTGAATATACAAGAATATCGTCTATAATGACTACTAAAAACTAATCAAGATAGTCTCTAAAGACTCTATTCATCAGATCCATGAAGATAGCAGGGGCATTAGTAAGACCAAATGACATCACTATAAATTCATAGTGTCCATACCTTGTACGGAAAGCCGTCTTTGGTATATCCTCCCTTTTGGACCCTTAATTGATGATACCCTGAATAAAGATCAATCTTGTAAAATTATTGAGCTCCGCGTAGTTGGTCAAATAAGTCATCAATGCGTGGGAGAGGATATTTGTTCTTGATAGTGATCTTGTTAAGTTCTCGATAATCATTGCAGAGTCTCATTGTTCCATCTTTCTTCTTAACAAACAGAACATGTGCTCCCCAAGGTGATGCACTAGGATGTATGAATCCCTTATCAAGATTCTATTGGAGTTGCTTCTTCAATTCCTGCAACTCAATTGGGTCCATTCTATAATGTGTCTTTGAAATAGGTAAAGCACCCGGTACAAGTTCTATTGAAAACTCAACTTCACGATTTGGTGGAAGACCTGGTAATTCCTCCGGAAAGACATCATCAAACTCCCATACAATGAGAATATTCTTAATCGTGAGTTTCTCTCCAACCATTTGTGATAAATAACCTTCATTTAGTGGAATCAAGACCCATAAGATGGAAGGAATTTCAACTGGAAGGTTATGTTTATCCTTGCATCGATAGAAGATCATAGATTGATCTGGAATATGAAATGTGACTTCCCTTCTTTGGTAATTGATATGAGCTCCATATAGAGAAAGCTAATCCATGCCAAGAATCACATAAAATTCCACTATAGGAAGGATCACATGATTTTTAGGAAGCACTTTCCCACAAACTTCAATCGGAGAAGAATTATAAACTTTTGATGCGACTGTTGTGCCATTAGGGGTTGTCATAGATAACTAAACATCTAACTGTTGAGGTAATACGATGATAACCTTAGAAAATTCTTCAGAAATAAAAGAGTGGGTGGATCCAGAATCAAATAAAACATTTGCTACATTAGAGTGGATGGTAAGTGTACGTCTCACCACTTCGTTGTCGTACTCCACATCGCCGATAGTAATTGCATGTGACATTCCTTTGTCTTTAGCCTTAAGATTTTGTTGACATCGATCATCATCATCAACCCTTGGATTTGGGCATTGATTGACATATTGTCCCATCTCCTTGCACTTGAAACATTGAAGTGTAGTAGGTCCATTATGTGTATCCCTTCCTTTGTTTGCATCATTAGACATTTTCTTCCCATTATTTCGACATTCAATTGCCCGATGTCATTCTTTTCCACACTTATAACATTTTCTTGTCCCCTTAAGACAATTTCCTCCATGTTTCTTTCCACACTTTGAGCATAAGGGAAAACTCATCTTCTTTTCAGTGTGCTCTTTAGATTTTCCTTAGAATTCCATTTTACTCTTCTTATCAAACCCATATGGCTGATGGGTTACTCCAATCTCCATCTCAACTTTGAGAGTACATCGAACGATTTCCTCGTAGCTATTGAAGTCCCTTATGGCTAATGCCCTTCGAAGACTCGGTTTTAAGCCACTAAAGAATCGATCGATCTTACTCTCAGGTTGGATAATAATACCAGAAGCGTACCTTGCAAGTCTTGTAAAATTTGCTTCGTAGGTACCTACAGATTCATCATCCTTTTTCTTTAGTTCAAGAAACTCCTTCTCCAACTTTGTTCGAAGAATACGAGGGAAGTAATTATTGAAAAATAAGTTCTTGAACTCATCCCATTCCATTGATTCAATTTCATCACTTTTCCACATATTCTTAATAATATTACACCATTTTTCAACATCACCTTCCGAATGATATACTAATAAGATGACTTTATCATGTTCAGAACATAAAGAACTGAAAATATCTTTTCAATGGTATTGATCCATTGTTCAGCTACTAATGGATCAGAAGACCCGCTGAATGAAGGTGGATGCTACCTCATGAAGGATTCAACAGAATGTTACTCCTTCCTTTGCTCGTTTGGAAGTCATGCATGATTCATAGCTTGAGAATGTTGTGTGAGCATGGCTACAATATTTTGCATTCCAGCTCCCATAACGTTTGGTTGCTCAGGGGGACAATCATTGCATTGCCCGTCGCATTCTGCATTAACACGGTTCCTTCGGGTTCCAGCCATCGACTAAAACCAAGAAGAATAGTGTAAGCAACACTAATTATAATAGGAAAACCACATAATCAAGAATAAAATTTTACACTTAAGGTCTTATCATAGGTTATTCATGGCCATTTCTAAAACACTAAGATTGTGTTCTATGCTTAGACATATCCTTAGGTTTCTTACTAAGGCTTTCACATCCTAGTATCCAAAGGTTGACTATACCTTTCCTCTGAAACCAACTATAACGACCCATAGTTTACATACATTGTTAATACTTCAAAATTGAAGCATACTTATTACAACATATAACAAAACCATGAAAGGACCGTATAGGTATAGTGTCTTTGGAAACTGGGAAACATAAACAACTAGTTCATAAAGCATCTACACTATCTCCCATTTATTTCATCATATCTAGAGTCCCTTTTGGCATATCCTACTTAATAACCTTCTTCCTGACCTGGGGAAAGAAAACATACAAAAGGGTGAGCTCAAATGCTCAGTAAAGGTAAACAAAATAAATATCAATCACATCATATTCATAAGAACATAACATTTTTTAAATCTTAACCTGCAAAAGAGATCATAATTTTATAACATGGGATAAATCATAGTAGTGAAATGTAATCCCAATAATCATAACTTAAAACATGAAAATTTATGGAATACACACATAATCATAGAGAATCATTTCTTAGTAGTCAAGACTCATTGCCAAGACTATCTTAGCAGACAAAGTCCATTTCTGAACTGAGTTCACTCCTCGTTTCAGTCCTGTTTCACTGAACCAGTTTAACCTGCCATTCCAGACATGTCTATCTCATGAGATATAAATCTTTACCCAATGTATTGGAGGGAGATATAAGTCCCACACATCTCATAATGAAACCATTCTTATGTGTTCCACAAAATCATATATCATACATCATAGCATAACCCATGTAATAAAAATGGGATTATTAAACATCATGACATCATAAAACAATTCATATATAATAAAGGAATTCATAAAAATAATTCCATCACAAAATAATCAAATCAATGTAATAATAGGGATAGAAATAGAACCCTGTATTATCTTAGATGGAAAATAATTTTGATAAAAAACTTGAACTCCATTCTTGAGGAAAATATCATTTCTACTTTAATTTTTTTCCCTTTCTTAACATGTCATACAATTTTAAACTAAAAGAAGTTGATTAAAAATAAACATGAAAACTTGTAAAGGAAGCTTCTTGGAAATATTTTTTTAAAAATCCATTCATGCCGTATAAGTTAAAAAACATTCTTCTCGTACTTTTGTCGGAAAAGTCAAAAAGTACCTCGTACAAAAAACGACAAAAGATTCATTTCATATCTTTTACTAAAGACTCACCGAAGGGTAAAATTGGATTTAAACAATTGTAGGTGGATGGAAATAATATTACATATTTAGGAAACATGGATGTGGATGATAAAATACACCCCAGTAAATAACAAAGTATAAACAATCTCGGATAAAAATGAGATTGTGATATTTTCCCTTACCTTAGGTCCGATTTGCTTTGTAAGTGTACAAAACACCTGTATAATGATTTAAATAATGTCATTGACTTATTCAAGAATCATAATTATTTTTATGATATCATATATGGTCATATTTTTATTTTCTTATTTGTAATATTTCATTGTTACTAGTTATTCGGGTGTTTATTACTTTTTGTTCTTATGCGTGTTTTTCCAAATAAATTCTTATTGTTATCTTTAGGTTATAGATACCTCATTTACATAATGGTATTAGTGTAATATATATTATGTTAATTCATTCAATTCATTTATATAATCATTATGCAATGAAGATCATGTAGAACGAGTCACATCATATCGTGGAGACGGTATTCCGTACGTAGGCACGAGCGATGATATCGTTCCCATGATCATGGAATTTTATTGGAGTGTATGAATACTATTTCAGAATAAATATCACTTTAAAATAATCATATATAGTTATTATTTACACCATTATATCCATCCATATAAGGTGGTGGCGGAAAATAGATTACACCACGACGTGGAGACGATATTCCGTACGTACACACGCGCGGTGATTTCATTTTCCGTAGGATGGATAGATGGTGAAATAGGGTTGTTTAATACTTATAATAACAAACCAGTATATTATTGATACTGATGTTTTTAATTCATAATTAAACAGCTAAAGAAGAATAAGTGGAAGAAGAAATAAAGTTGAAAGAATCGGTAACAGACATTACCTCTTCTTTGAAGCGCCTCATTGAGACCTCCTCTTAGGGCACTAAAATTGGTCTTTGAAGAAAACCAGGACCTCAAGGATGTTTCTAAGGAAGTGGAAAAGATAATTTGGCAGGGTTTAGCTGATATTTAAGGCTCAAAGTGATGTGAGGAAGAGAGGGAGGAGGTGCCCTTTTATAAGGGAGGAGAGGGGCACCTTTGGAAAAACTGAAAATATTATTTTATTATAAATTAATATTCGGTTTTTAATAGCTCAAAATTGATTTTTTCTAAGATAAGGTAGGTATGGGTCGAAATCATCTCATCCAATAGAATTTAGACAAGTTTAGGTATCTATTTTAACCTTATCATTTAGATTTAACTTTTACAGTGTCTTCTTGTTTTCTTACACTATAAGGTTAGTAAACTTACTATAACAAGAAAAAGAAACCCAAATTTGTTTATTATTAATATATATAACCTTATCTAAGTCATTTGGCCGAACATTAGATTTTCTGGAATAAAATAACAATTAATAATATAATATTTGTTTTAAAAACAATTTTATGTCAATTTTGATACTATTTGGTAATTGATTTTTGTGAAAATCATAACCGAAATATTAGTTTGAATAAAGTTAATCATATCAATAATAACATGTCATATTAATATATAAAATTATTTTAATTCATAAAAAGTCTCAAATTACATTTATTTCGGTATTTATAACATCAATTATGTTAATATTTCATTAATAAGATAATTAATGCATCATCATTGTGTCATAAATAAATTAAATTATTTAATGTCTAAAAATTATAAATAAAATATCATTATGTAGGAAATCTTTTTATCTTTCTAATGAATATTTATATTCTAATTTATCTTATGTATAACCCTATATTAAAAATGATTTACTTATTAAACTTTGATTTTAACTATTTTAACCCTTCTTTAAATAAATTAATATTAAATGTCCTAATCTAATCCATGTGGGCCTAAATGGTCATATTTTATTCCTAAGGTTGTTTTTGGTCGAATTAAACTTATCCAATAGAATTAGGACATGTGTTAGGGTAATAATAATATCATTTTTACCCTTAATTACCCGATTTACTTTTAACCGTGGTAAAAAAAGTAAAAAGTTACTATTCACCAAAAATTATTTTCATCTCATTGAACCACATTTTAGTCCTTGATATTAACCGTGTCTCTCGGATTTATGAAATTCCACTCACATAAGTGATAAAATTAGGTTTTATGTGAATTTGGAAATTCTCCTAGGAGGTGGGTAAAAGACGGTGAAGAGTTCAATAAAATTTTTATATATCTAAAATTATTATAAAATTAATCCAAAGAATTGCATTGAACATATATAGGTATTATGTATCAATTTTGACCTAAAATACATTTAAATAAAATATATAATTATTTAAATAAAAAGTCGGGTTTTAAATAGTAACCTAGTGTTATAACTATTCATCAAAAATTGAAAGTTTTCATAAAAATACCAAAATTTCACCCTAGGCTAATTTCGATATTCTGAATCCAAAAATGAAGTCCGTTTTAAAAAATAAAAATTACAAAATTTCAAAAAGTGGGTATTACTGTTCATAACGGCTAGTTTTAATAATATTTTAATAGCATATCATTGTTGAGTGAAACTCGTTATTGCGTACGAAACAAGCTATCGAGGAAGGTCGGGATTGCGTGTAAAGCAAGACAAGCTAGTGTTGTGTGTAGTGAAATATTCCTTTGATGATTTATATAACATGAATACAAAATATTTCTCATAAAAGTCTCAGGTGTTACAATGCTTTCTCCATTGAACATTCTAATGGTGTCAAAATTCAGCTTTTCTACTTCATACCTCATCTATCTTACATTTTCTATTCCTTCAAAGGCAACTAAAATAGTTTTCCACATTTCATAGGTTGTAGGACATTTTGAATCATAGTTGAACTCATCTGTTCCAAGACCACAAATAATAGCATTCATAGATTTTAAATTTATGTCATATTCATCTTCTATTTCAGTATCCCATGTTTTTGGTTTCCAAGGAATTTTATATGGGGTAATGATCTTTGAGTAAACTCTAAATCCAATATTTTTAAGATAAAAAATCATACTTGATCTCCAACCCCCATAATTTTCACCATTGAAGTACGAAGCTCGGACCATTGACATTCCTTCTCTAGGATCAACCATTGCCATCTTTGTATAGACCTTCCACTTTTTAGCTTGGTATAGCTTTATCCAAAAGATCATTTTTATACAAATTGTTTGGTCAGAATATACAAATTAACACACAAGAGGGGGGTGATTTGTGTATTTTCAAAATCTTCAATAATTCTGCCTTTTAACAATCACAATACTTTATGCAAATATACAATGTTATTATTCTATATAAAAATATAAAAAAAATAAATAGAAAGAAAGAACATGCATTTTATAGTGGTTCGGGAAAAAAATATCCCCTAGTCCACTCTACTAATAACTCTCTTAGTGAGCTTGGTAAATTTTACTAGAATGACCCTCTTATTACATGACCAAGAATCCACAACTGAGTGTAGGCATTTGAAACCTTACAAAAAAGACTAATAAATTTTTTTCCTAGTTTTATAAGAGAGAAACAATTATCCACAAATTAGATTGAGAAGATGATACTCCATTATAATTGAGTATGATCAGTTGAAACTAAATTAAATCAAAATATATTGATTTGTTGAAATAGGTTAAACTTCACAATTACAGCTACACACAATCAACAGTAAATAGATATTATTCTTCAAAAATAATAGTCTTCAAGAGGGAACAAGGCTAAATTGATCTAGGTTGAATATAGATCTTAAATTTAAAAGTAGCAAAAAAAACAGAGCAATCACAAATTTACAGTAGAACAAGATAGAACATGTATATCTCCAATATGTAGTCCTCTAACAGAGTTTTTTGTTTGCTGTAGAACATTAAAAATAATTTTAATAAGGTAGTCTTGTATGTGAATCAATTATCACATGTGTTTTTGAAGATTCATTCTGAAGAAATATATAGAATAGAAAATACTTTATTTGGTGTTACAGATCCAAAAGAATAGCTTAATTAGTCATGGAAATTCAAATTTCAATTAACTAGGAGTGTTATAACATCCCATAGAAATATGAGAGATTTTATCTGATGAACACCGTTCTTTGAAACAATCAAAACTATCCTCGAATCAGTCTTCATTTCAGTCTTGACTATTGTAGTAATCTCAGATTGAAAACGCAGCTTGAAGAACTTCACCGTTGAGAAAACAATGTAGGTTTGAGCTATGCAGATTAGGGTTCCTTTATGTAACATATGGCTCCTTATCCATATGTTTATCCTTGTTAGCATAAAATCTAGAATGTGGAATTGATTAACCATACATTCAATTTTCTTGAACATACAGTTTCAAATAGTAAATCCAGACTCCAACGCGGGGTTTCTGATCCATACATCTGTCAATTTTCTGAATGTAAGGATGAATATCCAAACAAAAACTCTTTAGCGTAGTGTATGGTTGATACCATACACAAATGATAGTGTTTAAATGTAACGTAGGGTTGAAAATAGTGTTTCCAGGATCCTTCCCATAATGCTAAATTCCTTTAAAATGGTATATAAATTCCTATAAAACTCACTTAACAATACTTTATTAGAAAAAATAGGGGTTTTTGTGAAGATCAAAATCATTATAAAATATAGAGTATTGTTGAGAAAATATATTCCCTATAATAAACTGCTTCCTTCATGTTACAGAAGATGTCGCCTTGACATGGTCTTGTGAGATTACTTGGTAAGCATGCCGGAATAATCCTAAAAGGGATGATGTTTCTTGCTTTACAACAAAATATATAGAAGTATATAGCTGATCATGCTCCCACACCTAATCGGTGGTATAAGAATCATTTCATCTTTAACCACAAGTCTTTTTCTTATCACCTGTCCTAGGAATAGGAGTTCAAAACAATGGACACATATGCCATGAATTTCAACTCCACCATTATTTATCCTTTTAAGGAACTCGAAGACTTTAGGATATTGAGGAATGGGATGGAATCATTTTAATAATCATTGACCTAGTAGGAATCTAAATGTTTAGAAAGGTATGCTGAGATAAAGTTCATATTGGGTGCACAAACCATTTTGATACCCCTATATGATATGAAGTCAACTGAGTTGAAGGAGTTTAAGGTACTTCTCAAGAACGTTGATTAGATGATATTTATTAGGATAAGTGATTCACCATGTGGTGTACCTATGTTCTTCACCAAGAATATCTATGGTAGTCTTAGACTCTTCATTGATTACCAGAAGCTGAACCAGGTAAAAATGAAGAATAGATATCCTTTGACCAGGGTTGATGATCTTTTAGATTAGTTATGAGGATCCAGATGGTTCTTTAAGATTGATCATTGATTGAGCTACTACCAACTAAGGTTTAGATATGAGGATATCATGAAGATGACATTTTAGAGTAGGTTTTGGCTATATGAGTATCTGGTGATTCCATTTTGTTTAAGCAATGTGCTGATAGTGTTCATGGTCCTCATGAACAAGATATTTCATTTATAGCTAGACCCGTTCATCATCGTGTTTGTTAAATACATCCTCATCTACTCACTAACACTAGATAAATATGAAAAGCATCTTGAGATAATCTTGAGTATTTTTATATCACACCAGATTTATGCCATACCATTGAAGTGTAACTTTTGGATAAAGTAGGTGAAGTTATTGGGGAATGCGGTGTCTAAGAAAGGTTTATCTATGTACCCATAGAAAGTGGAGACAGTGAAGTATTAAACACACCCCTAGAATGTGTTTGGTATTAGACGATTTATGACCTTATTAAGATATTACTTATATTTTATCCAAGAATTCTATCATTTATTAGAAACTATGTCTACATTGAAGAAGACAGGAATAAAGTTCCTTTGGTTGGACCAGTGTGAAGAGGAATTTCATGAGTTAAAGAAGAGGTTTACTAAAGCTCTAGTGATGATACTCCCTAGTTAGGGATCTAATATGTAGTATAATGTGATGCATCAGAAATTGGTTTGGGAATGATACTGATATAGAGAGATTAGGTATTAGATTATGGGTCACAACGGATACGACTCCATGAGTAGAACTACCCTACCCATGACATGGAACTAATAGTCATGGTCCATGCTATGAAGTTTTGGAAACACTATCTCTTCGATGAGAGAATTTATTTCTACACTAACCATAAGTTCCTACATTATATCTTCACAATATAGAACCTAAACCTGAGGTAGAGTAACTGGGTAGAGTATCTTCAAATTTTCAACTTTGAGATGTATTATGTACTAGGGAAAGGTAATTCCATTATGTATGATATTTTATGTAAGAAGAATGTGGAGAAGGATATTAGTGAGAGGCCTTTATAGGATTAGTGGTTCTTGATGAGCTTATTGGATGATTAGAGGATGGAGGCTTCTAAGTATTGGGGATTAATGACTTGTTCTCCCTTGGTGGTTACATCTACTCTAGTAGACTGGGTAAAATCTAGATAGCACACTGACCCAGAGTGTGTTGTGATGTGGGAACAACTAGATATAGGTGACTTGATACTTGGGTGGTCATTGGGTGATGATGATGTGATCCTTATACATGGGAGAGTAGTAGTCCATACTTCCATCATATAGGATTTGAAGAATGACTTCAATACCTCTAGATGGGTGTCACATTCTGGTGTGATAAATATGTATCACACATCCAGATGTTAGTTCTAGTGTACAAGGAATAAGAGGGGAATCATTAGGTTTATTCCATATACCTTAACTCCCAGAGGGTTAATTTCGAGCACCAGTGTCCATGTGGTTTTCTCTAGACACTTCCAGTGCCCATGTGAATGTGGGAGGATGTCACGATGTACATTGTGATGGGGTTACCCAGGACCCCAAGGAGTTGTGGTGTTGTTTGGGAAATTTTAGATCTTCTATCATAGGTTTATCATGTAATACTAATCCTATAGACTCACTCAGTGGATGATATAGGAAATTTGTATATTAGCGTGATCATATACTTAACTGGAGTTACCTTGATCATTGTTTCTAACAGGGACACATGTTTCATGTCACACTTTTGATGGGTATTACTGAAAGACTTAGTGAATTAGTTGAGTTTGATCATAGCATACCATACTTATATAAATGGATAGTCTGAGTGGAATATTAACATACTAGGGTATATTATTTGAGCTTATGCGATAGACTTTGGTGCATCTTGAGATGAGCACATATCCTTGGTGGAGTCTTATTACAACAATAGTTTCCAGGCTTATATATTTAAGGAACCGTTCAACGATATCTATAGATGTCCATTCCACTCCCCATTATGTTAGAACAAGGTAGGTGAGGTTGTAGTTGGTTGGCCTTGTATGATATAGGAGACCTCAAAGAGGTTGCAGTTGATCCAGAAGTGGTTGGTGATGACTCAGAGTAGGCAGTGATCATATGCAAACCAAACAAGATGACCTTTGGAGTTTTCTATTGATGATTATGTTTTCTTACAAGTTTCAACTCATTTGGGGCATTATCATCTTTGGATGTTGGAGAAATTGGTATCATGGTTTGTTGAACCCTTCAAGATCACTGAATGGCTTGGGAAAATGGTATACTATCTGGACCTTCCTTCACATTATGAAGGAATGCACGATGTGTTACACATTTCTTATCTTATGAGGTACATACCTGATCCTACACATGTTATATAAAGTGAGGACATTGAGTTAGAGCCAGATACATCTTATGAGGAGTTTCCAATGTGGATTATATTCCAGTGAGAGAAGGCACTACAAGGGAGGAAGGTACCACTTGTCTAGTTTTAGTGGAAACCTGGATGGATCTAAGAGCAGACATGGGAATGAGAGTCTGATGTTCAAGCTCAATGGCATGAGATATTCAAGAAAGACCAATTGTGAAACTTCTCAAGGATGATAAGCTGTTAGAGGGGAGAAATTTTAATATTATCATTTTTAAAAGCTCTTAAACCCAATTTTATTTTGAATTTATAAGTATTTTTATGTGAAAATAAATCTTTTCAATAAAAATAACCATTATTTAAGTTTTTATGGTGTTTCATAAGGGTAAAGAGTATTTTACTTAGGATAAATAAAGGTAACCTTGGTTTTTAAGGGTTAAATAAGGGTAAAGGAGCTTTTGCATAAGGGTAGGGGAGTTTTCCATCCACTGCATAAAGGAAACTCCCTTTTTCTATATACTATGTATGGATAAAAGACCTGGGTATATATACTATTTAAGGGTACTTAAGGCACTACATAAGGGTAGTACTACACCGCATAATAGAAACAAGAGGACTGCATAAAGGTAATATAAAATTTCTAAGGATTTTACAAAGTTAAGATAGATATTCTGAACCTCGCATAAGGGTAGCTCTAATCTTCTTCCACCCGTATAAGGGAAAGTAAGGCTTCATATAAGGGTAACTTGATGTTTTCAAAAGATTCATAAGGGTTGATTAGAGTTGTGTAAGGGTAACTCCAAATTCATAAAAGTTTCATAAGTGTATCTAGACACCATGTAAGGGTAAAAATATTTACCTTTATGTAAAAACCATGAGATACGTAAGTGTAAAAACATGCTATGCTTGTACAGTTCCCTTTTTTGGTGGAATGTTTTAAAAACATTCTTTTACTCTTCTTCATCCATAGAACCCTTTTTCAATGAATTTCCATGATTTTAAAAGCTAAAAATAATTTTAATTAATTCCCATGACTAATTTAGGATTAAAAAACTTTTTAGGGTGAAATTAAACACTATGTATTCATGATTCAGTTAAAAAATTAAATTGTAAATTTAATTTTAGGGTTTTAATATTAAAAACATGTAAGTGGTTTTTTTATTTCTAAAATAGATAAACCCTTTTAGAATTTATTTTGTGTAAACCTTTTTAGTTCTATCTACTTAAAAATTCTCTTGTTCTTGTTTTTTGAAACCGTATATGTAAAATACATGACTTCTTATGGTTTCTAGGTGTAACAATTTCCCTCTCCCCTCTTCTACTTTTTGGTGTTACTTTTTAAGAGGGAAATTTATAGGTATTATTTTTATGTGATTTTTAAAATTGAGTTCTTCCTAATATATATACATTGATAAAGAATTCTTGAGATGATAATAACCTAGAATTATCAAATAATAATAATAATGTATTATCACATGCATATTATTCTAGAGAGATAGAGTATTATCACTTGTGGTATTTTTATTATTCTTTGAGGATGAATTTTCTAGCACATGCATTAATTTTTTTTTGATAATTTGAAAATTATCTAGGATAGAGAAACTATTATCACATGTGATATTTTATTTATTTTGGAAATTAAATAATTAGAATTAGTTATACAAATCCTTAGTGAGCATTTAGACTCGATGAACACGTGTACATGGTTTAATTGATGATTCCTTGATGATCCTTGAATATTATTTATAAATGAATTTGTGTTAGGAAGTTCTTTACCATTTTGGGATATCGTTTACACATTTTTCTTTGGTATAATTTTTTATTGGCATAATTTTTCTACTATGCTTGATTGTGATCACATGTGGGTGTGTGTGTAGCTCATGTGACCCATTATGATGTTTGATTCCATGAGTATTGCTATAGTATCTTGTTTCCATGTTTGATTATGATCACATGTTGTTATGTTTTGGTACTATGTTCTCATGAGGATATTTTATGGTTGCATTGTATTATCTACCTTGTTATGTGTGTTATAATGCCTTAAATGTCATTATAAGTACTTGATATATGTGGACTATTGTGTGATGTGTATCCCTTAGGGGGGGGAGTGCACATGAATTTTAATGTTGATGATGACATACCTGAGCATATGTTAGGGTAATGATGGTCTTGGGGCCTAAATTAAGGCAATGCAATAAGAGGATGATGGTCTGGGGGCCTGACCCGATTCATAGATGGGGTACGACCGTCTAGAGACCAGACCCATGATAGAGTAGGGATATGATGGTATGGGGGGTTGATCTGACTTGATGCTTTGAGAGCACTAGGATATGTGTTATGAGCATAATGGATTGTTCTTTATCACTTATAACATCCTATGATTATCCTACCATCATTGACCTGAAGTAAGAATGAATGGGGGTTTGTGGTATCTTGGGTTGCACATGACCGCATGGTATTTATGTTAAACTTGATTATGAATTAATCATTATCATTACATACACTTGTTATACATGAGAAAAGTTATAAAGGATGCATTGGTAGTGTTGTACTAGGTTTATTACTCACACCTTGTATGGGAATTTTGATGAACATGTGCAATTTATGCATTAGGATCCAAGTAAGGGAAAGGGGCCCGAGACTGATGGATGAACATAACAGCTTGGAGCTGGTAGCAGACCAGTACAAACTCTAGAGGAACCACTATTTATTTATTTAGTTATCTATTAATTATTAATTTAGTTTGGTTTTCCACTTTGGGAAGCATTTATTAATTATATGAAATGTATGTCATCTTTTAGTTTCTGTATGATTACTTTGATTGTTATTATATTGTTTGTAATTTTTTTTATAAAATGATATCGAGGGTATAGTCTTCTCACTAATAGACTTAGACCCTCATTCCTAGACTATATCCTTTTATTTATTGGGAGTCACACATGAGGTCATATAACACTCTGGTTTGGACCAAGTGGTTTAGTTCAAGGTGTTACACATATAAGGATATACAATATAACATTCTTTAGCATTAATTAAAATTAGGCAAAGTGCATACAAAAAAAACTCTACACTCAAATTGATATTTGGCCAAGATCCTGACATCTACCAATTAAAATTTTCTAGTTGTGCTGTATATGTATCGATTTCTCCCTCACAATATACAAAAATAGGACCTCAAAGGAGGTCAAGAATATATATTGGATATGAATCTCTATATATCTTTAGATTTCTTAAACTAGAAAATAGTGATTAATTTATTGAACATTTTACTGACTATCACTTTATGAATAATTAGTATTCCCAACATTTTGGGGAGAAAAGAAACAAAGGTAGAAGATTTCCCGAAATGTGAAAATGTTATCTTTTTTTAATCTTCCCACCCTTAGTGTGAAATTAAAGTGAAAATGATTTTATATTTTCAAGAACTGTAAGATCAGTTACCTTATGAATTTACTAATACAAAGTTCGTGACTAAATCACATGTACCTACTATAAATACACTATATATAATTGATGCTTTAAAGACACAATTAAATAATGATGTTATGAAAATATGAAAAACATGCCGTAAGTTTTGAAGACTAGTTGGATACAAGGATAGAAATCCTCAAAAAAATTAAAGGGATGAGTATAATTGAAAACCCAATTATGGAGGCATGTGTTTTAGAATAAACACATAATATAAGTTTTCTTAAAGAATCCCATTATGAGAATCATAGAGAGAATTCACATGATATAGAAAACTAATACCCCAAACTAAGGTCTATTATAGAATGTAAAAAATTACCTGATTGGAATAAATGGAAAGGTAAAATGTAAGTTAAATTAAATTTACCTAATAAGAGAAGGGTATTTGGACATATCATGCACACACCATATTATTTTAATCCTATTGGATTTAAATGGGTGTTTTTTCATAAAAATAATGTGGAAAAAATATTATGAGATACAAATTTTGTCTTGATGATGTTCTCGGACCAATTCACTCATAAGTAACATGACCAAGTGGGCACATGACCTTAAGCACGCCTCCTTGTACACTAGAGGATGCCGACTAGAAACAAGGGTATAATGGAGGTACAATTAAGAGACTATACCCTCTAGATCAATATTAAAATAGTGGATGAATAGATAAATAATATAAATAGTGGAAGATAAAAATAACTGATAACTTAGTTAGTTCTAAATAAATAACCATGCATGAACATAAGGTGTTGCACATACAAGGAATCAAAAACAACAATAATACATACAACATGGATGGATGAAAGAATGAATAAATAAATAAACATCCCAAATACTATAAGAAGTTAGTGAACATTCCCATTGCATGACTCCCAATCCAAGTCCTAGACCAAAATATGAGACAAAAAATAAGCATCAACCATGTCCTAACCTAAAGCCTGTAGATCTATTTGAGTACTAAACAATGGTCTAAACAAGGTGTGATTAAAAATCAGTTGGCCACCACCAATGGTGTCTAATGAATTCTAGTCCATCAGTATAAAATGAGTAGTGTGCAGGTACAATAACAAATGAAAGAAATAATAATAACTAAAACCATGTCATACTAGGTTTCACATGGGATACTCGTTCGATCCTACCTACTTTGGACTAATCTAGAATATCTATGATCATTTTTCATTTTATTTATATAATCCCAGGGCCCAAGTAATATAACTAAGGCATCCATGTATAATGATAATCATATAGATTTCCACAAGTTTCATGACATTAACGATTTAATAATTAAGGGTAACGCAAAAAAAATCAAGCGTAATATAATTCCCTTAACCTATGAGTCCATACAAGGTATTCTATATAAAAAACATAGTATTGACCACGACATAACATAATTTAATTTAACCTATGATCTCATCCAAGTAATTCCAGATCAGATCCCAAGTATCACCCAAGGCATAATATAATTTCATTTAACATATGAGCCCATCCAAGGAATTTCATATCAGAATCCAAGTATCACCCAAGGAATATTATAATTTCATTTAACCTATGAGCGCATCCAAGGTCCTCCATATCAAAACCAAAGTATCTACCAAGGCATATTATAATTCCAATTAACCTAGGTGACCATCCCATGCATTCTATATCAGAATTGAAGTATCTCTCATGGCATAATATAATTTCATTTAACATATGAGCCTATCCAATTGTATCAGAACCCAAGTATTTTACGAGTAATATTATAATTCCATTTAAACTATGACACCATACATGACATTCCATATAAGAACCCAAGTATCACCCAAGGAATAATATAATTCTATTTAACCAATGATCCAGTCCAAGGAATTATATATCGAATCCTAAGTATCACTTAAGGAATAGAAAAATAAATGAAGAGGAGATAATTGAATTATCCAAACCACTTATATTTAATTTAACACCATTTAATGATTTTATTGAAAAGAGATAATCCAAATATAAGGTAATACATAACCAAGATCCAAGTGACATTGTCTTACTATTCTCATCTCATTTAATTTGTTTAACTATTCCAATTTAAGGGACAATCCCACCCACTTCAAGGGGTGTTCAATTTCATATCAAGGCATGGATTTTGAAAAAATATAATAACAAACCCAAAGGGGTGGTTTGAGCTGAGGTCACTAACCTCCAACTAGCTCAAGGGTATTGTAACAGTTCTAGGTTGATGCCTAGTCAATAAATTAAAGAGATTTTAATTTTAGAGGCAGCACAGGGAATGTCTGGCGTGTAGCACAATAGAGAAAAATTATAAACAACTATACTTTTAGGGTATAATTATATACCACCCACTTCCTTTTTAAGAATATTCACTTATCCAATATCAACATTTGATTCAATCTGAAATGAGAGAAAATGAGAAATCAGCCAAATTACCTAGAAATAGGGCACATTAGCTCACATGTAAATACAATCCAAGATATAAAAGTATTATAAGAAAAGAAACTAATGGAATATTAAACTTATTAAGGGGGATCTAACATAATGAATGATGCTTGAATCAGATTTTTTATGGAGGAGAATCATCGAATACTATAAGAGAGGGAGAGGAGAGCTCCCATGGTCTACTACTATGAATGAATGATGAAGGGAAGGGTTATTTTTGGTTTAAGATAAATGAGGGGAATATGTTAATTTCCAGGATCTTTAATGAGACACATGGTTTTGAAATAGAGTTTGGAAAACTGTGTGCTAACCGTGTGGGAATCCCTATGCCACACACCACACCTCTCATGGTTGTAGTGCATAGTTAGAAAAACCTTGTGCCAACTATGCAGGACCCTATGTAATTCTACATAATTTCACATGGTTTACTAGATCCCCCTCACATGGTTAAAAATAAACATGCACCTATATAAAGTGGCATCATGGTTTGGGGTGAATGGTTAACACTAACTATGCACCAACCATATGCATTAGGATGTTTCTCCCAAAACCAAGTTTTTAAATCCTGATACTCCCAAAAATTTTCTAAACTCCTAAATCACCTCATAGGCCTTAAATATCATAAAAAAACACATTTAAGTGTTATAATGCTGAAAATTACATTTTGAATCTTGGTTTTTGATTTTGTCCATCCACCAAAATGAAAAACTCAATTTCCATTAGAATTCCCAACATGTTTAAAACATGGGAACTTACAACCTCCCCAACTTATAACTTATCAACCTAAAAAATCCTTGGTAGTTAACAAAATGAACTACCTAACCAACCCATGTGAGTAATTTCCTCTAAAATATCCACATTACATTTCTAAACATCTAATGCACTCCAAAAAATCCACTTTATCATATGGGGATTAACCCACCAAAACCTAAGTCAATGCTCATAAATACCAATGAAATATCAAGATGGTACTTAATAAAGCCTATCAAACTCGAGACATGATAATGTAATCATCTATTTCATCAACCATCCTAGGGTGCCCCCTGCCATAGGTTATGGCCTTTAATATCCAATTATGGGTCATGACACTCCCATCATTAGAATTAATTATTGAATAACACCCTTAGTGTCCTAAAGATACCCCCAAAATTTTTCTCAACTCATTACACCTGATCACACATGAGTACACTACCTTCATTCTTGATTTGATCTTAACAGTTGAATTCCAATCGACCTAGCTTAGCCTAATTGTACCAAATTTTCCTTGAAATGCCCCAACCATTTTCTGCAATACACCCATCTTAACCCAATAGTATGCCTAATATGGTACTTCACAGACTTTATATAACCACTTGATATGACACAAGTCAAATCAAATCTAGCTGATGATTTCCAAACAAAATCTTACCTTCCAAAACCGATGTATCGAAAACCATATTTTGATGCCTTTATTCCAAGGCACATAGAGATCATTTCAAACACGCTCAACGATGCCCAAAACTGAATTCCGATGATGTATCCTAGATAAATATTCCCGTATTAACTTCTATTTTCATGCCTTATCTCAAGCACCAATGCGTTCCCAATCCTATAACCTTGGATCATCACAAGATATTTTGGGCCTAATGCCCACACTCAGACTTTCTCCATGACTTTATTCAAACTTAAACCAGGCATTCTCTAATAAAACTTGTAGTTCTTGGTACTATTTATCTAGTGGAAATAAGAAGCTAAACAATCATAAAACCATCGTCCCTACTAGTCTAAAGAACCTTCTCACCCTATGGTTATCCTACAATTTCCTATGGTGACCTACCCACCACAAGGATTTATTTACACTGCTACTCGACCGAAAATCCCAAGGAGTCCTTTATTCAAATAATAAAAAACATTTTGTTAGTTTGGTGTATAGTCGATTCTCTATTAGCATACCCAAAATGATGTCAAGATATTAGGCATGATCCTCTCTTGAATGGGAGTTAGCTAAGATATTTTCAACAATTACATCACAACCTATCCATTACTGACCAACTAGTCTTGATGGTTTAGATTTAAGGTTTATACCACAAACACACTCTTCATACTTAACATGAAACATACTAGTGATTTTGACCCACCATAATCTTTCTTACCAAATTTTTTGTTGATCCGCTTTAGTTTGAACTGTTTAAAGAATTTACAACTCAACAACTGAATTCATACTTAAGAAAACAATCATGTTACCTTAGATCCTAAGGGTACCCATTATTGTTTAGGAACATCCACTGAAGTCGAACCCCAAAAATTGGTGTTCATAAATAGTTTGGTGCTCAACCAACTATTTAGATACTATGCTGCCTTGCAAGCATAAATGTGCTATAGAACCATCATATCTTCTAGATTTCTTATGTACCCAAGCATAAATGTAACATCTATACTCATCTAAACTCATACTTTAGTCTAAAATCCAATTTTTTGTCCAATAATATAAATCTATAACTTTCCAATTCATTGTATTACAAAAACTATTCTAACCATTTCCAAACTGGTCTTCCACAGCCACATTCCTTCTCCTTTGAAGGAAATTCTTTCTGTGACTAATACAATGCTCCCCACCTTAGGAGTGTCCTTTTAATCACTCCATTGAATTAAAAATTTAAACCCAAAGAACATGTTCTATACACCACTGAACAAGGTTTTGATTTGTGTCCCTCATGCTTAACTGAGTGCTAATACTAAGCTCCACCCATTTAAAAATGAAACTATCACATGTTCACTTCTAGATACACAAATGATGATTTTCCAAATTCAAACTCACTTAAATACATATCATTTGACTTAAATATCAAAACCAACTATGACCAGTGGTTTCAAATAACCCAATCCTTGTAAAACTTCAACCTAACCACTGGAATAACTCATCCATCTATTAATATCTCAAAGATACCATGGTCACAATAAGCTCCTAAAGCTAAGTTCACTATATTCCATAGATAACCCATGAACATAGCCACCACATATTGATGATTTTTTTAATAAATTGTAAAAAAATAGTTAAAGAGATTACATGGAATTATTTTTCAAACATTATTGAGACTTAAACTATCACCAAAGAACTATATATGGTTCTCTACAACCCTTCTTAACTTGGTAGGCACCATGTGAGACAACGTGTACTGACTCAATATCTTAACACCATAATAGGTTCACTCACATTACTATCCATATGACTAATGATACTAATCATCCCAAGCATGTGATAGCCTACAAAAATGATTAACCCTAAGTCATATTTTCCCATACAACTATTCACCTGACTGATGACCCTCCGAGTCATCTATCATAAAATAGGAAATATTACATAATAAAAAAATGGCTAACCATGCCCTAGTCATACCTAATCAACTGATATTGAGAATTACATGATTCTCACATCCCTAAAAAGGATCAACTTATCACACAACCACTCACATAGAATGAGTCTCTTTCTATAAACTAAAAGTCCTTCCAAACACAAATGGTTATATAGAAAACACATATCGTGACTAGAAACCTGGCACAAGGTCTACTGTATTTATATATCCAAGGGTGCTACCACAATAGGCTAACCCCTCACTTACACAAGGAATTGATCCCAAAACTAGGGTCACACCTAAAAGGTCACTAGGATCACTCACCCAACCTCTAGGACCAATGCAAAAGAATATGAAAATAGATACTGAAGGGAAACATCCACATTCCCACACAAGGTAAACCTCAAGAAAAATTTGAACTAACCCCTTTACTAGGGCATTTATATATACTTATAATGGGTTATCTAAGGCATCACATCAATTTAATTCTTTGAATAAACATAGTGGAGGATTATAAGAATAAAAATTTAAGTACAAGTTATAGAGGAAACCATGCTTGGCACTTTATTTATCCAGTGTGTCATAGAATTTTAGAGAAATTATATCATAATTTTTTTACCCATTATTTATCCACATGTTATAAAAAATGGATTAGTTAAAGAAAATGTCACTCAGAATATATATAGGGGAAAGAATCTTTAGGTTGTAACTAGAAATTTTAATTAATTAAAACCTCATATCAGTAAGGTATTAAAATAGCCAAAATGACTTTTATAATTTAAGGGATATTAATTAAGTAAGATGGAACCATACACATATATGAAACACTACATGATTGGTTGAAAAAACATTAAAAAACCATCCAATTTAACATAAATATACCCCAAGGGATTCAATACTAAGGAACTTAAGAATAGAGGAAATATATGAGAGTATCTCCATGCTAACCTGAGATCAGCTATATGGGAACCACTTCCAATTTATAGATTCAACACTATATAGATTACAATTGGAACCCCATTTATGTGAAACCCATTAATTGTCAACTTATTAAGATTTTTAACACACCCTCACTTGGGTTATCTCATAGGAATACAATTCTAAAACTCACCTATAAGGGTTGAGTCGAGAATATCAGGATTCAATTATACAAGTTATCATTCCTATTTTATTGATAGACAAGACTTTATTAGTTGTAATGGAAACACCATTTAACTAAAATTCATAAGCAGTGACTTGATTTTCCCAAAAAAATATAATCCATTTCCATTTTCAAGATTATATTAAGGTTAATTCTCACTAAAAATTAATTTTTTATTTTCAATCACTTTTAAGGAAAAAGTGAAAAACCATACATCACTTCAAAGGCTTAAAAACATTTAAAGCACCATGATACCGAAAATTTAAGAGCAAACAACTAATTCAAACCTACATAGAGGAGCTCCTACCCAACATCATAAACATTAAATCTATTTGTCTTACTCATAGATTCATGGAAAGCAGTCCCGTGCATGAATGCATAGGCATGGAACCTATGGAAAATCCATACCCTCTCAAACATTCAAATCAGAAAGCAAAAACCAGGAGAAAACTGATGCTCTAAACCCCATCTGAAGCAATTCCTGTAAGAGAATAGGTGCAATGACTCTCAAATTCAGGTATGTTATATAGAATGCTATCATGAATCTATACTAGAAAATTCCATTTAGGTTGATGTAGTAATTTTATTTAACCCACCTTATACCATAATCATATCAAGGAAAGCTATCACATAAATCGATAACACAAGTGAATGGGGAAAATAACCACACATGCAGGGTATACAAATAGGAATTCTAATGAAATGTGAATCCTATGTTCATGAAATTTTGCATGAACACACCTATAATCTTGCCATATAATTCCAAGAGTTAAATCCCATAAATTAGTAACTAGTTCAAGTACTAAAAATTAATCAAGATGAAACAATAATAAACTTAAATAAATAACAACATGAATAGTAGTCCTATCCCTGAAAACTTGAAATTCCCCCATGTATGGGCAATACATTGATTATCCAATAAAAAAATATATATTAATTACATTTTAATGGTATTAAATGTTCATTTTTGATCTTATGGGCCTGAGTTAGTGCATTTTCATTATGAACATCCATTCTCATCATTTGTGCACTTCATGCCTAATATACACCAATTTAGGCCCAATGAGTCATATGATTATAAGGAATGTAATTATAAATATTTTAATTTTATATTTTGGGAACTATATCTACACTTAAATGTGAACATTTTTCCTTCAGGGATCAATGGATGATTCATAAACGATGATGGAGATATTTGGAGATGAATGGAAGCAATTCTAGAGAAGGAAGATTGGACACCAGCCCACATATTAGACTGTGGGGCCCAACATATAGGCCCAATGAATCCCACATTTTGTGGGATGATAGAAGAAATGTTGAAGAACAAATCACTCTTCAGTAAATAATTCTAATTCTGCCACTATGGTGGTCATTAAGGCGGCCAAAGTTAGAGATACAATTCTAAGCTAGATTCTGCGGCCCAAAAAACAATCCCACTAATTTGATCATATCTCTGAATACACAACTCCAAATGAGCCCACTGTTTACAGGAAGTTAGAAGACATCAGGAGATCCATTTTACTTTTCTATGTCCCACTCTGGTTCTGCCATCTAGAAGGTCTTCCAAATGCGTCTGTTCGATGAAGGAAAGCTGTCTGCCACCTCGGGTCAAGGGTGGAAAAATCAACTCTCCCTTACTTTCCACCCACCTATGGCCTACCACAATTAATTGAGGAGACTTGGACTATAGGAGGCTCAACACAAGGGCTCAAAAGTGCCTATTTAATGCAGTGGTGTTGTAGGATTGAAGGATCTTTGGTTCTTGGTTCAATTGTAATGTTATGCTGTGATTTTGTTGTCTCAAATTTGTCTTTCACTTGTAAGTTGTTCAATTCACTTTAGTTTCTTAATAAAAGTTATTATTATCCTCTTATTCTATTGTTCTACATCTCACATTGATACCGTTACCTCAAGGTGTGAATTTATTCACACCAAATCTTGTGAAATTATTCAGACAACGGTGGAGTGATCATTTTATTTTTGTTGTTTTCTTTACTTCTCCATGTCCTCCCTCATGAGTCTACTTTCCACTTACATTGAAACCATAGAATCAATGGAGGGATAACCCAATTATGGGTTTATCCAAGGGAGTAGAAAGGGGATGTATTGGATGTTATTTATCACCCCATTAATGTATAATCACTTCTTTAATTGAGATTTTTATTTGATGATTTTTAAACTCCATCGTCCTTGTTGAATTTAAGGCCACACACTTCAAGTGCTAATACGAACCTTTACCTTGAAGTGCTCAAAACATTGATCCTTCAAGTGAATAGGTGATTAGTATTAAAGGGTGTAGGAATTAAACCCGTAAGTGATGATGTTTTTTTATCTCCTTAAATGAACCCATCTCAAATATAAGAAATTGAAATCATTAAAAAGGAAATACGTCCAATCCACCCCGAGTGATAACCTAGGATGAACTCATTATTTTAAATTGAATTCAATTAAGTATCTTAGAGTTCCTTTAAACCCATCTAAATTCAACCCAAGTTGGACACTTCATAGCCAAAAATAGTCCATAGAATGTACGTGTCTATAGGTTACTTCATAGGTCTTTGAGGATTCGACAACCCAAGCTAAACTACAAGGACCGTCTTACCTTCTTCTCTTGGGTAAATTTGAGCGAGAATCAAATTTTTGCGCCGTTGCCAGGGACCCAAGTAAGTCATCTAAACACCCATTATATTCTCCCCATTTCTTTTTTTCTCATCCAAATTCTCTTATCTTGTCCCTTTCTCGTTTTTTTTCTTTTGGCGCATGTCCGCCTACACCCGCGATCAATCAAACCGTCTAGTTAGGGTGGATAGTCCTGGGGTTGGGGAGTCAAGTACACCAAGGGAACTCATTCCATTAGATTCTAATCTTTTTAATACTCTAGAGTCCAAAATAGAGCCCATTTAAATGTAAGGTCTTCAAAGAAACCAACTCATAAACCCAGGTGGAAACCAAAATGGGAACCCAAATGAGGCTACCCCAAACGTGGGGAATGCGATGGATCAAACCATGAATGACTACCTCACACCTTCTGTAACACCCAAGAATTTTATGTTATATAAATCATCAAAGGAATCTTTTTCTACATACAACACTTGCTTGGATTGCTTTACATGAAATCACAACCTTCCTCGATAGCTTGCGTCGTACGCAATACCGAGTTTCACTAAACAATGATATGCTATTAAAATATTATTAAAACTAGCCGTTATGAATAGTAATAACCACTTTTTGAAATTTTATATTTTTTTTTTCAAAATGGACTTCATTTTTGGATTCGGAATATCGAAATTAGCCTAGGGTGAAATTTTGGTATTTTTCTGAAAACTTTCAATTTTTGATGAATAGTGAAACCACTAAGTGGTAGTTAAAAAAACTGAATTTTTCATAAAACATAATTTTACCGCTTCTGTGAGTGGAATTTCAAAAATCCGAGAGACACCGCTGATTTCAGTAAGTAAAATGTGGTTCAATGTGATGAAAATAATTTTTTGGTGAATAGTAACTTTTTACTTTTTTTTACCACGGTTAAAAGTAAATAGGGTAATTAAGGGTACAAATGATATTATTATTACCCTAACACATGTCCTAATTCTATTAGGAAAGTGTAATTCGACCAAAAACAACCTTAGGAATAAAATATGACCATTTAGGCCCACTTGGATTAGATTAGGACATTTATTATTAATTTATTTAAAGAAGGGTTAAAATAGTTAAAATCAAAGTTTAATAAGTAAATCATTTTTAATATGGGGTTATACATAAGATAAATTTGACTATAAATATTCACTAGAAAGATAAAACGATTTCCTACATAATGGTATTTTATTTGTAATTTTTAGACATTAAATAATTTAATTTATTTATCACACAAATATGATGTAGTAATTATGTTATTAATGAAATATTGACATAATTGATGTTATAAACACCAAAATAAATGTAATTTGAGACTTTTTATGAATTAAACTAATTTTCTAGATTAATAAGACATGTTAGTATTGATTTAATTAACTTTTTTCGAACTAATCATTCTGTTATAATTTTCACAAAAATTAATTACTAAATAGTGTCAAAATTGACATAAAATAGTTTTTAAAACAAATATTATATTAGTAATTGTTATTTTATTCCTAAAAATCTAAGGTTCGGCCAAATGACTTAGATAAGGTTATATATATTAATAATAAACAACTTTGGGTTCGTTTGGCTGCTTATAGTAAGTTTATTAACCTTATAGTATAAGAACACAAGAAGACATGGTAAAACTAAAATTATTTAACTTAATGTTAAATCTAAATGATAAGGTTAAAATAGGAACCTAAACTTGTATAAATTCTATTGGATGAGAGGATTTAGACCCATACCCACCTTAGCATCGAAATAAATCAATTTGGAGCTATTTAAAACCGAACATGACTTTATAATAAAATAATATTTTTAGTTTTTCCAAAGGAGCCCCTCTCCTCCCTTATAAAAGGGCACCTCCTCCCCCTCTTCATCACACCACTTTGATCCTTCAAGCTCGGCCAACCCCTGCCGATTCCTCCTCTCAACTTCCCTAGAGACATACTAGAGGTCCTGGTCTTCTTCAAAGACCAATTTTAGTGTCCTAAAAGAAGGTCTCAAAGAAGCACTTCAAAGAAGAGGTAATGTCCGTTACCGATTCTTTCATCTTTATTTCTTCTTCCACTTCTTCTTATTTAGTTGTTTCATTATGAAGTAATAACATAAGTATCACTCATATACTGATATGTTATTATAAGTATGAAACAACCCTATTTCACCATCTATCCATCCTAAGGAAAAAGAAATCACCGCGCGTGCGTACGTACGGAATACCGTCTCCACGCCGTGGTGTAATCCATTTTCCACCACCACCTTACTTGGATGGGTATAATGGTGTAAATAATGACTATATATGACTATTATAAAGTGATATTGATTCTGAAATAGTATAAATACACTCCAATACAATTCAATGATCATAGGAATGATATCATCACTCGTGCGTACGTACAAAATACAGTCTCCACGATGTGATGCGACTCGTTCTAAATGATCTTCATTTCATAATAATTATATAAATGAATTGAATTAATGAATATGATATATATTACAATAATACCATTCTGGAAATGAGGTATCTATAACCTAAATAGAAGAATAAGAATTTATTCCACAAAACACGCATAAGAACAAAAAGTTATAAACACCCGAATAACAAGTAGCAATGAAATATTACTACTAAGAAGCTAAGAATATGACCATATATGATATCATAAAAATAAGTATGATTCTGGAATAATTCAATAACATTATTTAAATCATTATACAAGAGGTTCGGACACGTACAAATCATATCGGACCTAAGGTAAGGGAAATATCACAATCTCATTTTTATCCTAGATTTTTTATACTTTGAAATTTACTGGGGTGTATTTTATCATCCACATCCATGTTTACTCAATATGAAATATTATTTCCATCCACCTACAATTGTTTAAATCCAATTTTACCCTTCGGTGAGTTTTTAGTCAAAGATATGAAAGGAATCTTTTGTCGTTTTTCGTACGAGGTACTTTTTGACTTTTCCGACAAAAGTACAAAGAATGTTTTTTTAACTTATACGACATGAATGGATTATTAAAACATTATTTCCAATAATATTCCTTTACAAGTTTTCAAGTTTATTTTTAATCAACTTCTTTTAGTTTATAATTTTACGACATGTTAAGAAAGGAAAAGTGTTTTTGAAGCAGAAAGTATATTTTCCTCAAGAATGGAGTTCAAGTGTTTTATCAAAATTATTTTCCATCTAATATAATAAAGGGTTCTGTTTCTATCCCTATTATTACATGGATTTTATTATGTTGTGATGGAAATATTTTTTATGAATTCCTTTATCCTATATGAATTGTTTTATGATGTCATGATGTTTAAGATTCCCATTTTTATTACATGGGTTATGCAATGATGTATGATTTATGATTTTGTGGCACACATAAGAATGGTGTCATTATGAGATGGGTGGGACCTATATCTTCCTCCAATGCATTGGGTAATGATTTTATATCTCATGAGATAGACATGGCTGGAACGGTAGGTTATACCAGTTCAGTGAAACAGTACTGAAACGAGGAGTGAACTCGGTTCAGAAATGGACTTTGTCCACTAAGATAGTCTTGGAAACGAGTCTTGACTAATAAGAAATGATTCTCTATGATTATGTATGTATGCCACAAAGTTTCATGTTTTAAGTTATGATTATTGGGATTACATTTCACTACTATGATTTATCCCATGTTATGAAATTATGCTCTCTTTTGAAGGTTACGATTTCCAAAAGTTATGTTCTTATGAATTTGATGTGATTGATATTTCTTTTGTTTACCCTTACTGAGCATTTGAGCTCACCCTTTTGTATGTTTTCTTTCTTAATACCTTAAGTGTGAAATTTTATTCTTGATTATGTGGTTTTCCTATTATGATTAGTGTTGCTCACACTATTCTTCTTAGTTTTAGTCAATGGCTGGAACCCAAAGGAACCGTGTTAATGCAGAATGCGACGGGCAATGCAAGGATTGTCCCCTGAACAACCAAACGTTATGGGAGCTGGAATGAAAAATCTTTTAGCTATGCTCACACAAATTTCTCAAGCTATGAATCATGCAAGACTTCCAAACGAGCAAAGGAAGAAGCAACATTCTGTTGAATCCTTCATGAGACAGCGTCCACCTTCATTCAGTGGGTCTACTGATCCATTAGTTGCTGAACAATGTATTAGTACTACTGAAAAGATATTTTCAGTTCTTCAATGTTCTGAGCATGATAAAGTCATCGTAGCAGTGTATCGTTTGGATGGTGATGCTGATCAATGGTGGAATCTTATTAAGAATACGAGGAAAAGGGATGAAATTGAGTCCATGGAATGGGATGAGTTCAAGAACTTATTTTTCAATAAGTACTTCCCTCATATTCTCCAAACAAAGATGGAGAAAGAGTTTCTTGAACTGAAGCAAAAGGATGATGAATCTATTGGTACCTATGAAGCAAATTTTACAAGACATGCAATGTACTCTTTTGGTATTATTATCCAACCTGAGAGTAAGATCGATCTATTCTTTAGTGGCTTAAAACCAAGACTTCGAAGGGCCTTATCCATAAGGGACTTCAATAGCTACGAGGAAATTGTTCGATGTTCTCTCATAGTTGAGATGGAGATTAGAGTAACCCATCAGTCATATGGGTTTGATAAGAAGAGGAAAATGGAATTCAAAGGAAAATCTATAGAGCACACTGAAAAGAAGATGAGCTTTCCCTTATGCTCAAAGTGTGGAAAGAAACATGGAGGGAGTTGTCTTAAAGGGACAAGTAAATGTTTCAAATGTAGAAAGGAAGGTCATCGGGCATTTGAATGCCGCGATGATGGGAAGAAGATGTCTAATGATGCAAACAAAGGAAGGGATACACAGAATGAACCTACTACTCTTCAATGTTTCAAGTGCAAGGAGATGGGACATTATGCCAATAAATTCCCTAATACAAGGGTTGATTATGATGGTCGACGTCAACAAACTCTTAAGGCTAAAGACAAAGGAAAGTCACATGCAATTTCTATCAGCGATGTGGAGTACGATAACGATGTGGTGAAAGGTACACTTACCATCCACTCTAAAGTAGAAAATGTTTTATTTGATTCTGGATCCACCCACTCCTTTATTTCTGAAGAATTTTCTAAGGGTATCACCGTATTACCTCAACAATTAGATGTTGAGTTAGCTGTGACAACCCCTAATGGCACAACAGTCGCATCAAAAGTTTATAATTCTTCTCTGATTGAAGTTTGTGGGAAAGTGCTTCCTGCAAATCTTGTGATCCTTCCTATAGTGGAATTTGATGTGATTCTTAGCATGGATTGGCTTTCTCTGCATGGATCTCATATCAATTGACAAAGAAGGGAAGTCACATTTCATATTCCAGATCAATCTTTGATCATCTATCGATGCAAGGATGAACATAACCTTCCAGTGGAAATTTATTCCATTTTATGGGTATTGATTCCACTAAATGAAGGTTATTTATCTCAAATGGTTGGTGAGAAACTCCCGATTAAGAATATGCCCATTGTACGGGAGATTGATGATGTCTTTCCGGAGGAATTACCAGGTCTTCCACCAAATCGTGAAGTTGAGTTTTCAATAGAACTCGTACCGGGTGCTTTGCCTATTTCAAAGACACCTTCTAGAATGGCCCCAATTGAGTTGTATGAATTGAAGAAGAAACTCCAAGAGAATCATGATAAGGGGTTCATACGCCCTAGTGCATCACCTTGGGGAGCACCTGTTCTATTTTTTAAGAAGAAAGATGGATCAATGAGACTCTGCATTGATTATCGAGAACTTAACAAGATCACTATCAAGAAAAAATATCCTCTCCCGCGCATTGATGACCTATTTGACCAACTACGCGGAGCTCAATACTTTTACAAGATTGATCTTCGTTCAGGGTATCATCAATTAAGGGTCAAAAGGGAGGATATACCAAAGACGGCTTTCCGTACAAGGTATGGACACTATGAATTTATAGTGATGCCATTTGTTCTTACTAATGCCCCTACGATCTTCATTGATCTAATGAATAGAGTCTTTAAAGGCTATCTTGATCAGTTTTTGTTAGTATTTATAGAAGATATTCTTGTCTATTCAAAGAGAAAGGAAGAACATGAAGATCACTTGAGAATTATATTGAAGACCCTGAGAAAGGATAATCTTTATGACAAATTTAACAAGTGTGAATTTTGGCTTCAAAAAGTTTCATTTTTGGGTCACATAATCTCAAAAGAGGGGATATCTGTGGATCCAGCAAAAACAGAGGTTATCGAAAGATGGTCGAGACCAACAATAATGACTGAGATCCGAGGTTTTCTTGGTTTGGCTGGATATTAACAATGTTTTGTGAACGATTTTTCACGATTATCTAATCCAATAACCAAGTTGACTCGGAAAGGAGTTAAGTTTGTTTGGACGGAGGAATGTGAAGAGAATTTCAAGGAGTTGAAAAGAAGGTTATCCAGTGCACCTGTGCTCACACTGCCTTGTAGTGGAGAAAGGTTTGTGATCTATAGTGATGCATCCAAGAAGGGATTGGGGTGTGTTCTTATGCAAAATGATATGGTGATAGCTTATTCCTCACGACAGTTGAAAATACATGAGGAAAATTACCCAACTCATTATTTGGAGTTAGCTGCGGTAATCTTTGCATTAAAGATTTGGAGGCATTATCTTTATGGAGAAAGGTGTGACATTTATACTGATCATAAAAGTTTAAAGTATATTTTCACAAAAAAGGAGATGAATATGTGCCAAAGAAGATGGTTGGAGCTGATTAAGGATTATGACTACTCAATCCATTACCACCCTGGGAAAGCAAACAAGGTGGCAGATGCATTAACTCGACAAGACCATGCTAGTTTATCCATGACGAGGATCACAAAAGATCCAATATTTATGGATTTACAAAGGATGGATCTTGGAATTATAATGGAAGGGGAAAAATCTTATCTTTCTCAAATGAATGTTCAACCATCTATACATGTGAAGATTAAAGGGGCACAAAAAGAAGATGCCGAGTTACAAAAGAAGGTGAGAAATGTTCCTGAATTCAACCTTGATTGTGATGGGATAATAAAGTTCAGGAATCAGGTTTGTGTTCCTCCCATCCCAGAATTAAAGAAGGAGCTGCTGGATGAGGCTCATAGTTCTTCATTCTCTATTCATCCTGGAATCACGAAGATGTATAGGTACCTGAAAGAGTACTTCTGGTGGGATGGAATGAAAAGAGATGTTGCTGAATATGTCTCTCGATGCTTGGTTTGTCAGTAAGTTAAAGCTGGGAGATAGAAGTCTAAGGGGATGTCACAACCATTACCCATACCCGAATGGAAATGGGAAAACATCACTATGGACTTTGTCACAGGACTTCCTAAAATATCCAAAGGCAATAATGCTATTTGGGTCATAGTTGACCGTCTTACAAAGTCTGCACACTTCATTACTATTAGAGATGATTTCTCTCTGGATCAGCATGCCAGGATATATGTAAAGGAAGTGGTAAGGTTGCATGGAATACCACTTTCTATTATATATGATTGGGATCCGAGATTTACCTCGAAGTTCTGGCGAAGTCTTCAGCATACTCTGGATACAGAGTTGAGTTTCAGTACTGCTTATCATCCTCAGACAGACGGTCAGTCTGAGAGAACAATTCAAACTCTAGAAGATATGTTGAGAGCTTGCTCTATGGATTTCAAAGGTGGTTGGGATCAACACCTACCTTTGGTGGTATTTTCTTATAATAATAGCTTTCACTCTAGTATTCAGATGGCTCCTTATGAAGCTCTCTATGGAAAGAAATGCAGGACTCCAACTTGCTGGGATGAAGTTGGGGAAAGAAAGCTATTAGGACCTGATCTCGTTGATGAAATGGCAGAAAAGGTCAGATCTATTCAACAACACATAAGAACAGCTTAGAGTCGACAGAAAAGTTATGCCGACAACCGAAGAAAAGACCTAGAGTTTGAAGTGGGTGATAAAGTGTTCTTACAAATATCTCCCTGGAAGAGGGTCATGAGATTTGGAAAGAAGGGGAAGTTGAGACCTAGATATATTGGTCCTTTCGAAATACTGGATCGTGTTGGGAAGGTAGCTTACCGATTGACGCTTCCACCGAATCTCTCTCAAGTTCACAATGTGTTCCATGTATCTCTCCTGAGAAAGTACATACCTGATCCTTCACATGTACTCAGCTAAGAAGTTGTACCGCTGGAGCAGGATCTTTCTTATGAAGAACAGCCAATAGAGATTCTGGATCGTAGTGAAAAAGTCCTACGAAACAAGACCACTCGATTGGTGAAAGTTTTATGGAGGAACCACCAATTAGAAGAAGCTACATGGGAGCTTGAGGATATGATGAGGGAGAGGTATCCTCATCTGTTTGTTACAAAGTGACGAATTTCGAGGGCGAAATTCATTTTAAGGGGGGTAGAATGTGACACCCGAGACTTTTATGTTATATAAATCATCAAAGGAATCTTTTTCTACACACAACACTTGCTTGGCTTGCTTTACACGAAATCACAACCTTCCTCGATAGCTTGCGTCGTACGCAATACCGAGTTTCACTAAACAATGATATGCTATTAAAATATTATTAAAACTAGCCGTTATGAATAGTAATAACCACTTTTTGAAATTTTATAAATTTTATTTTTAAAAATGGACTTCATTTTTGGATTCGGAATATCGAAATTAGCCTAGGGTGAAATTTTGGTATTTTTCTGAAAACTTTCAATTTTTGATGAATAGTGAAACCACTAAGTGGTAGTTAAAAAAACTGAATTTTTCATAAAACTTAATTTTACCGCTTCTGTGAGTGGAATTTCGAAAATCCGAGAGACACGGTTGATGTCAGTAAGTAAAATGTGGTTCAATGTGATGAAAATAATTTTTTGGTGAATAGTAACTTTTTACTTTTTTTTACCATGGTTAAAAGTAAATAGGGTAATTAAGGGTAAAAATGATATTATTATTACCCTAACACATGTCCTAATTCTATTGGACAAGTGTAATTCGACCGAAAACAACCTTAGGAATAAAATATGACCATTTAGGCCCACTTGGATTAGATTAGGACATTTATTATTAATTTATTTAAAGAAGGGTTAAAATAGTTAAAATCAAAGTTTAATAAGGAAATCATTTTTAATATGAGGTTATACATAAGATAAATTCGACAATAAATATTCATTAGAAAGCTAAACAGATTTCCTACATAATGGTATTTTATTTGTAATTTTTAGACATTAAATAATTTAATTTATTTATGACACAATGATGATGCAGTAATTATCTTATTAATGAAATATTGACCTAATTGATGTTATAAACATCAAAATAAATGTAATTTGAGACTTTTATGAATTCCACTAATTTTTTAGATTAATATGACATGTTAGTATTGATTTAATTAACTTTTTTCGAACTAATCATTTTGTTATGATTTTCACAAAAATTAATTACTAAATAGTGTCAAAATTGACATAAAATAGTTTTAAAACAAATATTATATTAGTAATTGTTATTTTATTCCTAAAAATATAAGGCTCGGCAAAATGACTTAGATAAGGTTATATATATTAATAATAAACAACTTGGGGTTCGTTTGGCGGCTTATAGTAAGTTTATTAACCTTATAGTATAAGAACACAAGAAGACACGGTAAAACTAAAATTATTTAACTTAATGTTAAATCTAAATGATAAGGTTAAAATAGGAACCTAAACTTGTCTAAATTCTATTGGATGAGAGGATTTCTACCCATCCCCACCTTAGATTTGAAATAAATCAATTTGGAGCTATTTAAAACCGAACTTGACTTTATAATAAAATAATATTTTTAGTTTTTCCAGAGGAACCCCTCTCCTCCCTTATAAAAGGGCACCTCCTCCCCCTCTTCCTCACACCACTTTGAGCCTTCAAGCTCGGCCAAACCCTACCAATTCCTCCTCTCCACTTCCCTAGAGACATCCTAGAGTTCCTGGTCTTCTTCAAAGACCAATTTTAGTGCCCTAAAAGAAGGTCTCAAAGAAGCACTTCAAAGAAGAGGTAATGTCCGTTACTGATTCTTTCATCTTTATTTCTTCTTTCACTTCTTCTTCTTTAGTTGTTTCATTATGAAGTAATGACATCAATATCACTCATATAATTATATGTTATTATAAGTATTAAACAACCCTATTTCACCATCTATCCATCCTACGGAAAAATAAATCACCGCGCGTGCGTACGTACGGAATACCGTCTCCACACCGTGGTGTAATATATTTTCCACCACCACCTTACTTTGATGGGTATAATGGTGTAAATAATGACTATATATGACTATTACAAAGTGATATTGATTCTGAAATAGTATACATACACTCCAATACAATTCCACGATCATAGGAATGATATCATCACTCGTGCGTACGTACGGAATACCGTCTCCACGATGTGATGTGACTCGTTCTACATGATCTTCATTTAATAATGATTATATAAATGAATTGAATGAATGAATATGATATATATTACACTAATACCATTATGGAAATGAGGTATCTATAAACTAAAGAGAAGAATAAGAATTTATTCGACAAAACACGCATAAGAACAAAAAGTTATAAACACCCGAATAACAAGTAGTAATGAAATATTACTACTAAGAAGCTAAGAATATGACCATATATGATATCATAAAAATAAGTATGATTCTGGAATAAATCAATAACATTATTTAAATCATTATACAGGAGGTTCGGACACGTACAAAGCATATCGGACCTAAGGTAAGGGAAATATCACAATCTCATTTTTATCCGACATTGTTTATACTTTGAAATTTATTGGGGTGTATTTTATCATACACATCCATGTTTCCTCAATATGAAATATTATTTCCATCCACCTACAATTTTTTAAATCCAATTTTACCCTTCGGTGAGTTTTTAGTAAAAGATATGAAAGGAATCTTTTGTCGTTTTTCATACGAGGTACTTTTTGACTTTTCCGACAAAAGTATGAAGAATGTTTTTTTAACTTATACGACATGAATGGATTATTAAAACATTATTTCCAAGAAGCTTCCTTTACAAGTTTTCAAGTTTATTTTCAATCAACTTCTTTTAGTTTATAATTTTACGACATGTTAAGAAAGGAAAAGTGTTTTTGAAGCAGAAAGGATATTTTCCTCAAGAATGCAGTTCAAGTGTTTTATCAAAATTATTTTCCATCTAATATAATAAAGGGTTCTGTTTCTATCCCTATTATTACATGGATTTTATTATGTTGTGATGGAAATATTTTTTATGAATTCCTTTATCCTATATGAATTGTTTTATGATGTCATGATGTTTAAGATTCCCATTTTTATTACATGGGTTATGCAATGATGTATGATTTATGATTTTGTGGCACACATAAGAATGGTGTCATTATGAGATGGGTGGGACCTATATCTTCCTCCAATGCATTGGGTAATGATTTTATATCTCATGAGATAGACATGGCTGGAACGGTAGGTTATACCAGTTCAGTGAAACAGTACTGAAACGAGGAGTGAACTCGGTTCAGAAATGGACTTTGTCCACTAAGATAGTCTTGGAAACGAGTCTTGACTAATAAGAAATGATTCTCTATGATTATGTATGTATGCCACAAAGTTTCATGTTTTAAGTTATGATTATTGGGATTACATTTCACTACTATGATTTATCCCATGTTATGAAATTATGCTCTCTTTTGAAGGTTACGATTTCCAAAAGTTATGTTCTTATGAATTTGATGTGATTGATATTTCTTTTGTTTACCCTTACTGAGCATTTGAGCTCACCCTTTTGTATGTTTTCTTTCCCCAGGTCAGGAAGAAGGTTATTAAGTAAGATATTCCAAATGGGACTATAGATATGATGAAATAAATGGGAGACAGTGTAGATGCTTTATGAACCAGTTGTTTATGTTTCCCAGTTTCTAAAGACACTGTACCTATACGGTCCTTTCATGGTTTTGTTATATGTTGTAATAAGTATGCTTCAATTTTGAAGTATTAACAATGTATGTAAATTATGGGTCGTTATACCTTCCTGGACCAATTCCCCCTCATGCATTAGACACAATTCCCTAGGATATTCCAACTACATCTTTAAACCCCATGTCCTAAACCTCCTTCCCACATTCCATGGAATGGAGTCCGAGATGCCATACCTGTACATTAAGGAGTTCAATGACATTCTAGAAACCATGTGTCCCCCACATCAACTAGAATCAGCTAAGATGATGCTATTTCCTTTTTCTTTAAAGGATCGAGCTAAAAATTGGCTAAACAATTTGAGACCATCATCCATCAACTCTTGGGACCAACTACAAAGAGAATTCTACAAAAAATACTTTCCCCACCACAAAACAATTGCACTTAAAAAGAGCATCCAATTTTTTTTTGAAAAAGAGAGAGATTCATTCTATGAAACATGGGAGAGGTTCAAAGACACTCTAAACATGGTTCCACACCATGGTTTTTCTATTCCTGAACAAGTGAGAATTTTCTATGAAGGGTTGGGTCCAGGGAACAAACAATTCATTAACCTGATGTGTAATGGAACCTTTAAAAACAAAGCCCCAAATGATGCTTACGAGTATCTAGAAATCCTTTCGGAACAAAACCAAACATGGGGAAATTCACCTTATTCTGAAAATCCACAAAGAAATACTAAAATTCATACACTTAGAGAAGAGGAAAGACTTAGGGCTAAACTCTCAGCACTCTCTGGGAAGGTTGAAGAGATAGACCTTAGGAAAGTCCATGAAAGCCAAACCGTAGACCTTGTTTGCACAATTTGTGACAAACATGACCATAAGACAGAAAACTGCCCAACTATTCCATCCATCAAGGATGTTATTTTAGGAGGACCTACAGCAGAAGTAAATGCTTTTAACTTTTAAAAGCCTCAATACCAAAAAAACTTCAACCCAATGTATAATGACCACCCAGGCTTCCGCTGGAAAGATAACTGACAACCTAGCCAACCACAGGGAAAAAATCCTTACCCCCACCAGTTCCAAACCCATAACCAGTTCCAAACCCAACCTATCCAATACTAACAGCCATAGATCCATTTTCAACAAACCATCCCACCTCCAAAATATCCCCCTGGGATAAACCAACCTACTCAAGCACCCACCTAAATTGTTCCACAAAGCCTACTAGAAAAACTATGAAAACAAATGGAAAATATAATCTCAGAATTCTCTTCCCTTAATCAAGAACTTCAAACCATAAAAACTGGAAAGGAACCCATGCCTAATTAGGCGGTGCCATCCTCAACTTCAAGGGGAGATTCAAGTTGCACTCAAACAACTCATGAACAAATAAAGGCTGTGACTGTTTTAAGAAGTGGGAAATCAATTGAGAAACCTAAACAACTAATTCAGAACCCACCTAAATATTCAAACATGGATGAAAATTCAAATGAACCACAAGATCAAACTGAGGAAACTGATAACATTTTCAAGGAAACAACTCTTCAACAAACAACCCCACACCCTGCACCATTTCCTCAACACATGAGGTGGGAAACCAAGCCTGAATTGAGTGAAACATTGAGGGAAATATTCTCACAAGTCAAGTTGAACATTCCTCTTCTCGATTCCATCCAAACCATACCTGCCTACTCAAAGAACCCTAAGGACTTGTGCGATTTTAAAAGAAAATTTTCACATAAAAACCAAGTCCTTTTGGCTGCTAATGTGAGTACCACCATTCAAGGGACCATTCCTCCTAAGTTGAAAAACCCAGGTTTCCCTTACATCAATGTTGAACTAGGAGAAAGAAAAGTTGTCAAGGCCTTGTGTGATATAGGTGCTAGTGTCAATCTCATACCCTATGCTGTTTATTTCCAGTTAGGCCTAGAAGAACTCCAACCCACATCTGTCAAACTTCAACTTGCTGATCGTAGCATTAGGGTTCCAAAGGGGATTTTAAAGGATGTTGTGGAAAAGGTTGAAAACTTCATCTACCCTGCTGATTTCATTGTCCTTGACAACCATCCAAACTTAGGAAATAAGGAACAAACCCCAATCATCCTTGGTCGTCCTTTCCTTGCAACAATCAACTCTGTTATCTGATTCCAAAATGGGAACATGACCATACCTTTGGGAACATGAGTCTAGACTTGAACATCTGTAATGAAAGCTCAAAAATAGGGGATGACGAGGACATTAATGAAGTAAACATGATAGGAAGCATTGATAATGAATCCATAGAACATCAAATAATATTTGATGGATGTTTAAGTCAGGATGAGATTGATTTCCTTTGTTCATATGAAGGAAGTTTATCTCCTTGGATTGAATCATTTTCAAATTTCTCTTATAATGAAGTCTTAGGTCCAACAATCAGTGAAACCTTTCAGCAAACCACATTCATGGAGACCGATCAAACTTCCTTCCCTAAATCTGATCAAGCCAATCTAGTAGCGGAAACTTCTACATGTGGGGAATCAATCCTGTCTAAAACTTTAGGAAATAAAATTGATCTTGATCCAATGTCCCAATCTTCTGCTGAAATTCTGAACCAACCTGATCTTGAATCGAATGAACTTCCTACTGCACTAAAGTATGCCTTCCTAGGGGACAATCAGACACATCCTATTGTCATTTATTCTTCTCTTGAAGCCAATCATGAAAGGATGCTTCTATATGTCCTTAGAAAACATAAGAAAGCCATTGGTTGGACCCTATCTGATATTCTTGGGATTAGCCCACTTGTTGGGACTCATAGGATTGTTCTGGAATCTGATTCAAAGCCATGTCGTCAACCTCAACAGCGACTCAATCCAAATCTCATGGAGGTAGTAAGGAAAGAACTTCTGAAATTGTTAAAAGTTGGTATCATATATCCCATAGATGAGAGTGGGTGGGTGATCCCAATCCAAGTGGTTCCAAAAAAGGCCGGAATCACAGTGATAACCAATGAGGATGGAGAGATTCTTCCAACAAGGGTGAGTAGTGGATGGAGGGTCTGCATTGACTATAGGAAGCTAAACTCATTCACCAAGAAGGACCATTTCCCCTTACCATCCATTGACCAAGTCCTTGAGAGAGTGGCAGGTCATGCCTTCTACTGTTTCTTAGATGGGTACTTGGGGTATAATCAAATTGAGGTCTCCCTGGAGGATCAGGGGAAGACTACATTCACATGTCCATTCGGAACCTTTGCTTTCAAACGCATGCCCTTCAGGTTATGCAATGCCCCTGGAACCTTCCAGCGATTCATGATGGGAATCTTCTTAGACATGGTAGGGGATTTTCTAGAGGTCTTCATGGATGACTTCTCTGTGTTTGGGGATACATTTGAGGGATGTCTTCAGAATGTGGAGAGAGTCTTTTCAAGATGTGAAGAAAAGAATCTGGTCCTAAACTGGGAAAAATTCCATTTCATGGTTAAATAGGGACTTGTTCTAGGCCATCTAGTCTCAAGTAGGGGGATTGAAGTTGATAAAGCAAAGGTTGACATCATTTGTCACCTTCCATCACCCAAAACTATCAAGGAAGTGAGGTATTTCTTAGGACATGCTGGTTTCTATAGGAGATTCATCAAGGAATTTAGTTCAATATCCCGTCCCCTTTGTGCTCTCCTAGTAAAGGATGCTCCATTTGTTTGGACAGAAAGCTGTGAGGGTTCATTCTCAACCCTCAAATCCTCTCTCACCTCTCCTCCCATTATGAAATCTCCAAATTGGAACCTTCCTTTTGAACTTATGTGTGATGCCAGTAACTTTGCTGTAGGAGCTATGTTTGGACAACATTGTGATAAAAATCCTTTGTCATTGCTTATGCAAGCAAATCCTTAAATGATGCCCAAATAAACTACACCACCACTGAAAAGGAGTTACTTTCTATTGTGTTTTCCTTAGATAAGTTTAGGTCCTACCTCTTAGGATCCCCCATCACTGTGTTCACTAACCATTCTGCACTAAAATACCTCTTCCAAAAACAAGATTCTAAGGCTAGACTGATTAGGCGGGTCCTTCTCTTATAATAATTTGACCTCACAATCAAGGATAAAAATGGAGTTGAAAATTTTGTAGTTGATCACCTCTCTAGGATGGAATTCAAAGACAACTCAAATCACCATTCTGTGTCTGATTCATTTCTTGATGAACACCTATACTCTGTTAGTGACTACCCTTGGTATGTCGACATAGCCAATTTATTAGTTATAGGAGTCATTCCAAAATTCTTAGGGACTCAAGATCGAAGGAAATTACTTTCTGATGTTAGAAACTATGTGTTTGATGATCCATACCTCTATAAGTTCTGCCCTGACCAAGTCATTTGGAGGTGTGTTCTAGAATCTGAACAAGAGTCCATCCTTAAATTCTGTCATAGTGAGGCATGTGGAGGCCACTTTTCCTCTAAGAAAACATCTTCTAAGATTCTTAAAAGTGGTCTCTTCTGGCCCACCCTCTCAAGGGACTCCTACACATTTTGTCAAAGCTGTCCTAGGTGTCAACAAGTAGGGTCCATCACAAAAGGAATCAAATGCCACTCACTCCCATCTTAGTGGTTGAAATCTTTGACTGTTGGGGAATTGATTTCATGGGTCCCTTCCCAAACTCTCGGGGATACCTCTACATACTCTTAGATGTTGATTATGTCACAAAATGGGTTGAGTCCATTCCCACTAAGTCCAATGATCACCAAGTTGTGATTCAATTTTTGAAAGAGAACATATTTTCTCGATTTGGAATTCCTAGGGCTATAATCAGTGATCGAGGAACCCATTTCTGCAACCGCCCATTCTCTTCACTCATGTCTAAGTATGGTATTTCTCATAAAGTTTCCACTACATACCATCCTCAAACCAATGGTCAAGCTGAGTTAGCGAATAGAGAGATTAAGCAAATTCTTGAAAAAACTGTCAACCCCTCTAGGAAAGATTGGTCTGAGAAACTCTTAGATGCTCTTTGGGCCTGTAGAACCGCATATAAAACCATTTTAGGACTGTCCCCATATAGGTTGGTTTATGGTAAAGCATTCCATTTTCCAGTGGAGATTGAACATAAGGACTTTTGGGCAATTAAGAAAATGGATTTTGATTTCTCATTGGCTGGAACAAAAAGGAAATTAGATCTCAATGAACTGGAGGAACTAAGGATGGAGGCTTATGAAAATTCAAGGATCAATAAATCTAGAGTTCAAGCCTACCAATCTAAGAATATCAAGGTAAAACATTTTGAACCGGGAAAACTTGTGCTCTTGTATAGTTCAAATCTTCATTTACACCCGGGAAAGTTAATGTCTAGATGGTCAAGTCCTTTCATAGTGCATCATGTATACCCCCATGGGGCAGTAGAGATTCGAGATCCCACTAGTGGTCACATTTTCAAGGTCAATGGTCAAAGGTTAAAAAAATTCATTGAATCATTCAATAAAAAGGAAATAGATGTTGAGTTAATTGAGCAAATCTATGAACTAGGAAAAAGTTGATAAATTTAGGATCTATGTCGGGCTAATGACGTTAAACAAAGCGCTGCACGGGAGGCAACCCGTGGTTTTCATGTTTCTAATATTTCTGAATCCTATTTATTTTTCAAATAATATTAATTAATAATTTTTATAATTAAAAAAAATAGACTTTTGACCTATTCTTCTATTATGAGTATGGATGGGTACAAAAGGGGAGCACCATATTCATCCGTGTCACGTGGTGTGATCCTTGAGTAATACCTTACCCAGAATTTTAAAAAGAAGACAATGTATCATCAGTTTATTTTTTTATTTTTATTATTTTATAGGTTAAGATAAAAATAATAAGAAAATAATAATAATATAATAATTAAAAAAGGGACATGCCATAGGCCGTGGGATAAACCCCGTCACAACCGGCGAAGCCGCGGGGACTCGAACCCGGGACCGAAGGGAGATAGGGGTCCGCACTTACCACTGACCTACGACTTAATGTGCTTACTTATTCTATAATTTTTATATATATACTTATATTTTACTTATATATATATATTGTTTTGTTTTGTTTGTTTGTTTTCCTTTTTCCACTAGGGAACTTTGCAAGCGACATGGATATCAAAGGACTAAATTCGAGCGGCAAGAACTTAAAACTTCAAGCACCAGGTGACTTCATTCCATGATCCTCATATTTCAATTTTCTTATTGAACTCCCCTTTTATTCATCTACCCCATTCTAAAATTTATTTTTACGAAACTAGGGACAGTTTCATTCTAAGTTGGGGGGTGTGGAAACAAAATGTTTGTTAAAAAAAAACAATGATAAAAAAAAGAATTAAAATTCCTTTATCATTCATATAATAACATCTTTTCTCACATAAAAACTACATATAAAATAACTTTTATTTCCTTGACTCTTAATTTAATTCATGATTAAGTTTAAAAGTATTGATTTTGGAAGTTTGGTTGTCCAGTGAAAATTTTCATCATTTTTATTTTCATCCATTAAATCAGAATGCCACAATGCATGTCCTCTAGACTGTGGGGTACTAATTTGAATTTTTGGGGCCCCATAATAAATAGAATAGGCTGGTTTGATTTTTATGAATAATATGGGTATTCAAATTTTTTTTTCATGTAGAGCAATGGATTGATAAAATGCGAGGCTTTTGGCACTTGGGGATCGTGACTCCAGAGTTGTCTAGCCCTGAGTTTTTCAATATATCTCTATTTATGGTAATATGACTTTGTTTTTGATTAAGTTAACTCGAGACAATGCCCGAGTATGTGGGCTTCACTTGGTGCCCTAAGGCCTTTGAGTCTGGGAGTCATCGACAAAGTCTTGCTACATGGGTTAATTTGATTAACTGCAATCTCAATTACTAAAGAAATATTTCAAAAAAAAAAATTCCAAAAAAAATAGGAATGAAGAATACTCATATTAGGAGTAAATGTGATTCCACCTAGCGCTTCCATGATTTCCCCCTTGAATGAAAATGAACCCCCATATCTATTGTGATTTACAACACATCATTACACCTAATTGAGTTGGATGAAGTATGATGATGGATTTGATCAAAGGAATGAGATTGGGATTGGGATATTCTTTTAAATTCATCTTGTTTTAAATTATCTTGATAGGTTATAAAAATATATTTGTGTTCAATTTACATTGTGAGCACTGTTTGTTATAATGTGTTTGAAGAAAAGAATTCAAATAAAATCATTGAATTATTTGCTCGGGACTAGAAAATCTCAAGTTGGAGGGTGTGATTATCCAATAAAAACATATATTTTAATTACATTTTAATGGTATTAAATGTTCATTTTTGATCTTATGGCCCCGAGTAATGTGCATTTTCATTATGAACATCCATTCTCATCATTTGTGCACTTCATGCCTAATATACACCAATTTAGGCCCAATGAGTCATCTGACTATAAGGAATGTAATTATCAATATTTTAATTTTATATTTTTGGAACTATATCTACACTTAAATGTGAACATTTTTTATTCAGGTATCAATGGATGATTCATAAACTATGATGGAGATATTTGGAGATGAATGGAAGCAATTCTAGAGAAGGCAGATTAGACAATAGCCCACTTATGAGACTTTGTGGCCCAACATACAGACCCAATGATTCCCAAATTATGTGGGATGATAGAAGAAATGTTTAGGAACCAATCACTCTTCAGGAGATAATGCTAATTCGGCATCTATGGTGGTCATTAAGGCGGCACAAGTTAGAGATACAATTCTGGGCCAGATTCTGCGGCCCAGAAAAACATCCCACTAATTTGATCATATCTCGGAATACAGAACTCCAAATGGTCCCAAAGTTTACAGGAGGTTATAAGAAATCCGGATCTCCATTTTCATATTCTATTTCCCACTCTGATTCGGCCATCTATATGGTCTTCCAAACTCATCTATTCGGTGAAGGAAAGCTGGCTGCCACCTTGGGTCAAGGGCCGAAAAATCAACTCTCCCTTACTTTCCACCCACCTATGGCCTACCACAATTAATTGAGGAGACTTGGAATGTTGGAGGCTCAACCAAAGGGCACAAAAATTCCTATTTAAGGCAGTGGTGTTGGATTATTGAAGGATATTTGGTGCTTGGTTCAATTGTAATGTTATGTTGCGATTTTGTTGTCTCAAATTTGTCTTTCACTCGTAAGTTGTTCAATTCACATTAGTTTCTTAATAAAAGTTCTTCTTCTCCTCTTATTATGTTGTTATACATCTCACTTTGATACCATTTCCTCAAGGTGTGAATTTATTCACACCAAATCTTGTGAAATTATTCACACAACGGTGGAGTGATCATTTTGTTTTTGTTGTTTTCTTTACTTCTCCATGTCCTCCCTCATGAGTCTACTTTCTGCTTCCATTGAAACCATAGAATCAATGGAGGGCTAACCAACTTATGGGTTGATCCAAGGGAGTAGAAAGGGGCTGGATTGTATGTTATTTATCACCCCATTAATGTATAATAACTTCTTTAATTTAGATTTTTATTTGATGATTTTTAAACTCCATCGTCCTTGTTGAATTTAGGGCCGCACACTTCAAGTGCTAATACGAACCTTTACCTTGAAGTGCTCAAAACATTGATCCTTAAAGTGTATAGGTGATTAGTATTAAAGGGTTTAGGAATTAAACCAGTAAGTGATGATGTTGTTTTATCTTCTTAAATGAACCCATCTCAAATATAAGAAATTGAAATCATTAAAAAGGAAATACGTCCAATCCATCCCGAGTGATAACCTAGGATCAATTCATTCTTTAAAATTGAATTCACTTAAGTATCTTAGAGTTCCTTTAAACCAATCTAAAATCAACCCAATTTGGCCACTTCATAGCCAAAAACAGTCCATATAATGTACGTGTCTATAGGTTACTTCTTAGGTCACTGAGGATTCGATAACCCAAGCTAAACTACAAGGACTGTCTTACCTTCTTCTCTTGGGTAAATTTGAGAGAGAATCATCCATATATTTACCAAGTTCTAAAACATTCATATTATCCTCTATAATTTTCCAAAATAGTAATACATGGAGAAAGAAAAATTATTTATACCACTTTGTGATGTCCCAGGTCTGATTCACTTAAATGTAACCTAGCCTGGTGACCAAATGACCTCAAGCGTGCCTTGCTGTATACCAGAGGTTGCTGACAAGTAGAGATGGTCTAATGGAGGTAAAATGTGGAGACTATTACCTATGGATCTATACAAAAATAGAATATGAATAAATAAATAATATAAATAGTGAAATATAAAATAACTAATAACCCAACCAATGCCAAATAAATAACCATGCATGAACATAAGGTGCCACATATACAAGGCATCTAGAACAACAAAAAACAATACATAAAACATACATGGATGAATGAAATAATAAATAAATAAAATTACCAACTAATTTACACATTTAGAGTACATTCTTAGTCAATATCTCCCAAGGCAAGTCCTAGAACACAATAGGAAACTATAAAGAATCATCGACCAAGTTCTAACCTACTTGTAGTAGATATATATGGGTACCATATAAAGGCATGAATAGGGTGTGATTAAAACTTATTAGAACACCACCAAAAATATCTAATGCATTCTAGTATGTGAGTATAAAATGATTAGTGTGTAGTTTTAATAAAAAATGAAAGTAGTAATAATATCTGAAACCATATAGGCTCATGCTTCTCATGGGATACCCATTAGATCCTACTCACTTTGGACTAGTCCAAGATTTCTCTAAGAATTTCTCATTTTATTTATATAATCTTAGGGACCAAGGTATATAACCAAGGCATCCGTGTATAATGATAATCATTTATAGTTCCACAAGTTTCATGAAATTAAATATTTAACAATCGAGGACAATCAAAATAACAATCAAGCATAAAATAATTCCATTCAACCTATAATCCCATCCATGAAATTTTGTATCATAACCCAAGTATCTCCCATAGTATAAAATAATTCCATTTAACCTATGATCCAATTAAAGGAATTCCATATTGAACCCCAAGGATCAACAAAAGCATAATATAATTTTATTTTACCTATGAACCCATCCAAGGAATTCTATATCGAAACCCAAGTATCGCCCAATGAATATTATAATTTCATTTAACCTATGATCCAATCCAAGGAATTACATATTAGAACCCAAGTATCTCCAAATGCATATTATAATTCCCTTTAACCTATGATATTTTCCAAGGCATTGAGTATTAGAACCCAAGTATCACCCAAGGTATAATACAATTTCTTTTAACCTTTGAACCCATACAAGGAATTTTTTATTAGAACCCCAATATCACCCAAGTCATATTATAATTCCATTTAACCCATGAGATCATCCAAGTAATTGTATATCAGAAACCAAGTATCACCCAAGGGATAATATAATTCCATTTAACCTATGATTCTATACAAGAAATTCCATACCAGGACCCATGTATTGCTCAAGGAATAACAAAATAAATGATCAAGAGATAATTGAATTATACACATCACTTATATTTCATTTAAAACAATTTAATCATTTCATTCAAAAGAGATAATCCAAAAAAAAATGTAATAGATTACCAAGATCCAAGTGACATTGTCTTACCAGTCACACTTAATTTAATTCGTTTAACCATTAAAATTTAAGGGAAAATCCAATCCACCTTAAGGGGGTTTCAATTTCATAAAAAGGAATGGTTATTTTAAAAAATTTAACAATAAAACCAAATGGGTGGTTCAAGTTGATGTCACCAACCTTCAACTAGTTCAAGGTTCTCATAACACTTTTAGGTCAATGCAAATTCAAAAAATTATAGGGATATTAATTTTAGAGGCCACACATGTAAATTATGGTGTGTGGTACAATGAAAAAAAATTATAAACTATAATTTTAGGGAAAAGTTCTAAAACACCAAAATGATGCTTAAGAAGCATCACTTATCCAATATAATCCTTCTATTCGAGCCGAAATGATAAAAAATGAGAAACCATACAAATTCCTTGGAAATAGGGCACAATAGCTCACATGTAAATAATATCCAAGTCAGTGAGGTAAAATTAGAAAATATGTTAGGGGAATTTTATACTTAATTAGGGGGATCCAATGAAACAAATGACACTTGAATCAGATCTCTAATGGAGGAGAATCATCATATCCTAGAGGAGAGAGAGATGAGAGCTCCCATGGTCCACTGATATACAAGAATGAAGAAGGTAAGGGATGTTTTATGTTTAAGAGGAAGGAGGGAAAAATGATAATTTATAGGCTATTTAATGAGATTCATGTTTTGGCCCCATGGTTCGGAAAACCATGCACCAATTGTGTGGGCCTCACTATCCCACACACCAAAACTCTCCAGGTTCTAGTGTACGATTAGGCATACTATGCGCCAATTGTGAAAGTACCCCTATAATTATATACCATTTTTAGTGTTTATGGGAGCCATCTCACAAGATTAAAACTAAAAATGCACCTATACAAAGAGTACATATGGTTTGTGGTAGACGGTTATCAATATCCATGCACCAACCATGCACCCCAGGTGGTTTTTCCTAAAATCATTTTTTCAAATTAAAACACTATTAAAACTCATAAAAACTCTTTATACAGCTTCCAAGACTTAAAAATAATACAAAAAACACATTTAACTATTTTGATTCTTTAAATTACATTGCAACGTTTGGTTTATGATTTTTTCCATCCACCAAACTGAAAAACCAAAATTCCCTTGGAATTTCAAATGCATTCAAAACATTGGATCTTACAGTATTATTGCACAAGGTTTTCCAAGAGACCCAAAATATATTATGAGGAGAAATATTCTCCCATTATTGATGTTCTTACTTTTGGATATATAATCATCCTTTTAGAAGAAGAAAAAGATAATATGCATCTTATGGATGTAATTATAACTTATTTATATGGGTCAATTGATAGTATTATATATATGAGTATCCCAAAAGGATTTAAAATATAAAAAGAATTAAAATTAAAACTTAAACACCTATATTTAATTAAATTGAAAAAAATAATTTTATCAATTAAAGAAATATGGGCATATTTGGTATAATTTTTTGAGAGAATATTTGTCAAATAAAGGTTATGTAAATGACCACATATGACCATGTATTTTTATTAAGAAAAAATTTGGGATATTAAATATTTGTAATTTATGTCAATGATTTAAACATTACTGAAACTATAGAAGAGACTAATGAATAAATGGAAAACTTAAAAAATGAATTTGAAATGAAATACCTAAAAAGAAACCATGTATTTTCATGATTTAAAAATTGGGTATATTCCAAGTGGTATATTTTTACATCAGTCAAATTACACTAAAAATGTCCTAAAATGATTTAATATGGATAAAGATAATCCTTTAAGTACTCCAATAGTTTTATGGTATATAAATATTGAGAAAGATAAATTCCAACCTTATGAGGAAAAGGAAGAGTTGGTTGGTCTAGAAGTACCACACCTCTGTGACATTAGAGTACTTATGCATTATGCTAATTATACTCCTACTGATATATCTTTTGATACTAATTTATTATGAATATTTAGTTAAAATACAACTTCAATACACTATAATGGGATTAAAAATATTTCTGATTATCTTTTTAGCACTGTTGATTTAGTTTTAATCTTTTATAACAAATTAGAGAAATGGATACTTTATTCTATAGATACAGGTTATTTATCAGATCCATATAATGCACGATCATAGATTTATTATGTTTTAACAGTCATATTTACTACCATTTCTTGTAAATCACAAAATAATACACTCATTGAAACATCTTCAAATCATGAATAAGTGATAACATTACATGTGGTATTCCAAGAATGCATTTGGTTGTTGTCTATGACTCAACACATTCATGAAGAAAGTGGATTTTATATAGATAGTAGTCCAACTAAATTATTAAAATACAATGCTATATGCACCAGAAAGTTAATGTAAATATTTATAAAAAAATTAAACGAAATACATACCACTGATATTATTCTTTACCAAACAAGAGTTAATGAATAAAGGAGATATCAACATGTAATATGATGCTATATATTTGTGTGTGTATATATACATTTGTATATATATATATAAAATATATTATAATTATTTTTATATATTATATAATTATAAAATAAATTTCTCATTATATATTTATATTAATATGGTATATTAAAACATGAGGTGCCTGACTAGGTGAGTTGATTACACACTTGGGATGGACTCCCTTAGTCCTAGGACTGAGTTTGGGCAAGGGATATTTTTTTTTCTAGTGAGTAGGAAATAGGAGGGAGGGGGAAATAAATGTGAAAAGTGGGGAGGTGGGATGCACCACTACTTCAGATTCACGTTAATTAAGTGCCACCCTTAATCAGTGCTAAATGTAAAGCACTAATAAAGGGGGAAATATTATCAGCACTAGCTAAAAGAACTGATAAAGGTGACTATTATCAGTTCAAAAAAAGTGATAATAAAAGGGTACCTTTGTCAGTGCTGATAAATGTACCCCTTTATTAGCCCATTTCCTAGTGCTGATAAAAGCCCCACCTTAGGAGGGCTAAAAAAGTGCTGATAAAGGGAACCGTGAATAATCTTATTTGTATATACATATTTATATATTTTTAATTTTTATTTATATAACAATAAGTATATCTATGTAAATATAATATATAAATATGATTTATATTACTATATTATGCTAAAAAATTATTATTATTCATATTTTCATAATTTTTTATATAAAAATATCAAATTTATATAAATTAATAATTTTTTAATAATAAATTTAAATAAACTAATTAAAAAATTAATATATAAATATAATATAATAATATTTAATTTAAAAAATATTATATATATATATAAATGAATATATATTTATTATATTATAGTTTATATTTGAATTTATATATTTATATTTATATTAAATAATAAGAAATAAACACATATATTTGATGTATGTGTATGCATGTGTATATATGTGGATGTTTGTATACATCTACGTGTGTGTGTGTGTATGGGTATGCATATGTTTGTTTGTGTTGTATGCGTATATATGTGTTGTGTGTGCATATGTGTGAGTATGTTTATGTGTATATATAGATGTATGTACGTGTATGTGTATGTTTATGTGTATATATTCGTGTATGTATATATGTGTTTGTGTATGTATGTGGATGTAGGTGTATGTATGTGTGTATGTATGTGTGTGTATATGTGTATGTGAATGTGTCTGTATGTATATGTGTATATGTGTATGCATGTGTGTTCTTAAGGAATATGTGTATGTATGCATATGTTTGTGTATGTACGTGTATATAATCGTATGTATGTTTATGTGTATGGATGTGTATATGCATGTGTTTGTATATGTGTATATAATTGTATGAGTATATATATGTGTATATGTATGTGCATGTGCATGTGTATGTGTATGTGTATTTGTATGTATGTGTATGTGTATGTCTATGCATATGTATGTATGTTTGTGTATGTCTGTGATATGCATTTCTTTTTGTTCATTTATCATTATTTATTCATTTTTAATATTTCTTTACTTTTAATATTTTCTGTAATTTATTCAATTTTAATATTTACTCATTTAATATTTTTCTTATATATTCAATTTTTATACTTATTTATACATTTTGAAATATAAATATTCAACACTTTTAATATTTATGTAATTTATATAATTAATAATATTCATTTTTTATTTAAATATTTTTTATTTAAATATGATTTATTCATTAATAATCATCACTTCATTATAAATCTCTTATTTTTAAATTTAATTTTTTATATTTTATTATTTTTAAATTTATTCATTTTTAACAGTTCATTAATTTATATAATTAAAATTATTAATTCATTTTTTTAATATTTTTCAATTTATTCATTTATAATTACTATATTTTATTAAATTTTATTATTTATTTATTTATCATTATCTATTCATTTTTAGTACTTATTCACTTATAATATCTTTGAAATTTATTTATTATTAATATTTATTCACTTAATATTTCTCTAATTTATTCATTTTTAATATTTATTTATACAAATTTATTTATTAATATTTAATATTTCTTATAAGTGTGTAATTTACATAATTAATATTTATTCATTTTTATTTCAAATATTTTTAATTTAAATGAAACTTTTAGTATTTATTCATTTTTATTTTTATATCTATTCATTTATATTATTTTTGTAATATAAATAATATAAATAATTTATTATTTTTTGATATTTTTTAACTTGTATAATTAATATTATTTATTCATTTATCAAAATATCAGTACATTTATCATAATTTTATTGCATTTATCAATACATTTAAAATAAAAAATATTGTTTATTTATTTTTAATATTTTTGAAATTTATTTATTTTTAATAATTATTATTTTTTATTATAATGTAGTTTTTAATTATCATTTCTCTATAATTAGTAATTTATCATAATTTTTTTATTCAATCTTTAATTTTTATTTTCCACTAATATTTATTAGCGCCATATAAAGCACTGAAAAAAGAAACAATTATCAATGCAAGTAAAAAAGCACAGTTAAAACCCCTTCACCGATTATAAAAGAACCATAACCGAGATTTCCCTGCTCACGCTATTTGAGCTATCACAAAAGATGAATTATGTAGTCACCTCCTTAAAATATTTTGACTGAATCAAAGTTATTTTTTTTCTTCGAGTTGTGTTCTTCTTATTTGTGTGATGTTTTGATACTGTTTTGTGATTTTTGATTCTTTTCCTTTCTTATCCTCGTATGATCGATGTTTTCCCCTTTCCAAAAACAATTTTGGGTTGTTCTTATTCTGATCGATGTTTGGCCTCTTGTTTTCATTATTTTTGGTTCTTCCAGTTTTCACACATTTTAGTTTTTCATTACATTGACTTATTTTCATAATAATCTAGTAAATTTGTTTCTTTATATAAATTTAAAAAAACTAACATTATCATTTTCATGTTACTAATGGTTTTTTAATTTGAAATACAATGTCATATATTGGAATCTATTTATTATATCTTCAAAATAAATATGAAAACATAAATACATTGAATATGATAAAATGAATTAATGAGAAACCAAAAAAATAGGTATTATAGTGTATATTTTAGGGATATTAATCATTTTGATTATATTTCATGGATGTTGGATGTCAGATGTGTAATATACATTTTTATTGATGTTCACTATTTGAGAAGAAAAAATGGAATTAGTTAAAGTAAAAGATCATCTTATTGTGGGAAATTGATTCAGGGTTGTTTTTAACCGTAGGAGACTACCATCTACCTTTGTCCAGTGGATTGATTCTCAGATTATAAAAATGATACCAAGTTCCTACCATAAGGAATTTGATCTTTGTTTCCTTTTTGGAATAAGAAATGTTTTTTAAGGATTAATAAAAAGTGTCAATTTACATTAAAAAATGTTTCATAGTGGTATATGTGATTTTAAAGTCTTATATATCCAATAATTTAAAATATTCTTATAATGTATGAAATAATATGGCCAAATTTAATATTTAAATATAACATTTATCATTACCACCTAGAATATAAAAATGGATAACATTTACAATGGCCCTATAAATATATTTTCTCATAATTATTTCATTATGAATCATTTTATATGTTTAAATAATTTTAATTTAAAAAATGAATAAAATTAATTTTAGAAAAGTTAAATAAATAGTGATTTATTATCCCTCAAACATACATATGTGTGTTTATCTACAAGTACACAAAAAATTTGTGGTTTATGGTACTTTGGTACCATCACATATGAATTTTGTATATATAAATCTGTATCTCTAATGAAAAACAAATATTGATTCTTTAAAATGTTCCAAAAAATCCAATAACTATATTAACAGAAATCTTGGAAATTTTATTAAATTGTCTTAAAAAAATTGAGGGACTGGACACCTAAGTGAAGATTTTACCAGCCTTTTAAGGGGGTGCGATGTTGTATCAAAAACCACTCATTCAAAAATACTATAATATAATGGTGTATTAAAATAAACAAAATGTTAAATATGGTCCAACCAATGACTATTTAATTTTTTTATCTTTTATTAATATGAGATTATGCTCTAGAAATAATAGCATTCAAAGTTTACAAATTTTTATGTATGAAAACTCAAATACACCATATGAGATATATAATTGAAAGAATCCAAAATTTTTGTAAGTATTGTTTCTTTAAGGTGACCTCCAATGACTTCATATGACCTTGATGACCTTTGATGAAGTGAACTAACAAGATATGAAAATCTCATTTTTAAAAGTTTACATTATTATCTACCTTGATGAATCTATTTCAAAAATTGAGGAATGATTTATGATTTTTGTGACTTCTTGTTATAAAAATGAGTGTTATAATACTCTAAATTCATATAATTCTGAGCCTTTATATGTTCTAAAAAGTTTTTATATAATGAAAATTTAAATAAAATATGATAACTATATGTGTCTATTTATAAATATATCCTTTTAGGATTCTAAGATCATTCCTTATGTGTATTTATTTATTTTTGTTAAATATTAATATTACTGAATAAAATAGGATGTATATGAATTGAAAATGGATGGATTTCAATCATATGATAAAAGAGTACAGGGATAGGGGTAAAGAGTTTATCAAGTTTGAAAAAGATTATTCATATGACCCTTCTCAAATTCTTTTTATGTGTTTACGTTGTTTTTATTCATGATTACTTAATCCAAAAGAGTTGTAAGAACACTTGATCTATCATGGAATTGATTGATGTTATGAATTTTCTACCAAACATGGGGAGAAAATGATTATATCTAGTGATAGGGATAACAATGAATTTTTTGGATCACCTGATATGATTACAAGTGTGAAGAATGATGAAGATCATATTGAGGAGATGATTACAAGTGTAAATGATGATGAAGATTGTATTGAGAAAATGAAAATGTTAGTTGAACATGAACATTATGATTTTCCAAAGATGTTTTTAAAGTTAAAGGGTTTTTTAAAGACACTATTTTGTGCTGTTTGTACTAAATATACAATATTTATAGCCACAAAGAATCTATATAATGTAAAATCTAAAAATGGATAGAGTGAAAATAGATTTACTAAACTACTTTCACTCTTGAATGATATGATACCATAAGATAATGAGATTACTTATTTAACATATGATACTAAAAGAATGCTATGTTCAATGGGATTGATCTATGAAAGAATAAACATGTCAGGAACTATCCTAGATACCCTGGTGCAGTAGTACCCAAGAAGACATTGACATAACTCGAAGGGTGTTCTCGATCCCAATGGTACGACTACTAGTACCTAAGAATCAAACAAGAGTCAAAGGGAAAAATTTATCCATAAGAATCATCAATCAGTATACAATAGAGGAAGATAAAATAGTTAATAGTTAGTATGCCAAACACTCTTCAATGAGAAAAGAAACAAAATTATATTGATGGAAAGCCCAAATGATACATCATCAAATTAGTGACACAAAACCCATCAAGACAAGGTCTCGGAATCTCTATGCAATAGGTAGACCATAGCTCCATCGACTACTGCCATCACCCAAGGTCCTTCTATTAATGCACACCTTCCACCTCAAAGTTGAACATTCCCTTTTCTTATACCCAAATAACATAACCTAAAAACACCCAATTGAAAAGGTATGGTGTGAGAAAAACATCCAAGTAGGATATCAACAAATGTTTCATAAGAAATTCCATAAAAATTAAACCATTTATGCTTCAATTTAAATAAAAATGAGGCATGGAAAATCATTAACACATTTTAAGCTAATAAAACATTAAAATCAGGTAGATGGAATGTATATAAAAAAATGATTATATAAAAATTTTCATAAAATATATGGAAATGAATAAAATAGTTCAATAAACTATGGCATGTAATAATAAAATCAAAACAAATCACTTCAGTTATATTCCCTAATATTCATTAGAACCTAGATCTAGGATCCTTGTACTAATAATTTAATGAATCCTGGATTAATGTGTGAACACATCCCTAAGTATCAATCCATCAGGAGAGAATAAATCAATACCCCATTAGGTAAAATCATGATGAACTTAGTTTAATTAGATCATTTTTCTATAAATCCATTGCTAGGGGGTCATATTCCTAGCATTCTTGTCATAATTACCCACTAACTGCTCATGATCACATGTGATTTCAATCAATAAATAAATCTATAAATCATGGGAAAATCATTTGTTTTAAATCAATTCACCATTCAAAGTGAAAATTCCCAATTTCAAGTTTTAACATTCTATTTAAATTTCAAAACCAAATCATGGATTTTTCATAAAGTTCATGACTTTTAGAATAATATTTTATTTAAATCCATTTTTCTTAATAATTAACATTGAATAATTTCTTCCAAACAATTTTTATCTGAAACCATATTTTTTTAAAAGCTACCCAATATTTTCAAAGCCTTTAAAAAGTTTTTTTCTCAATTCCACAACTTTTGAAATAAATAATCATAATTTTCTAAATTAAATTTTTAGTAAACAATTGAAAATATATTTCAAATCAATCAAGGAATCATGTTTTCATGTGTAGGGAAAAGCCTTATAGAACTAGCTACCTTTAGTCACATGATCAATCAAACATTAGAAATGGGAACTGCCAATGGAGATATGGAGATGAGGATGATAAAAAAAGAATATATAAAATTACGATTCATAAAATCATGGTTAAAATCCATTAACAATATAAGGATAATTTCTATCATAGTGGGAGAGGAAATAAGAGAAGAATAATTCTCAATCAAAAGAGGTTTTACTTACCATAGAGGAATCAATTGCCAAAATCAAAACTTCGATCCTAGAAGAGAATAGGTTGGAGGATCCAAAATAGCCACTCAAGATAATCTAAATTACATAGTGTTGAATTAGGTTTGATTTGGGGAGATTAAAATTTATAATGGGGTTTTAGGTCTTTAATTAATATTTTCAAAGGATTAAAATACCATCACAATGTTTCCTAGGTTAGGTCATATGATTAAAACTCACCATGCACCTAACTGAATCCCCTTACTTGGATTCTATAGAAAGTTTCATGGTTTTGATGCAATGTTAAACAAACCGTGCACCAACCATGTGCTCCCTCCTTGGCTACTGGACAAAGGGTGCTTGGTTTGGCCACACAATTTGAAACTATGCACCAACCATGCTCTCCCCATTGTCCCATGCTCCACGATTTCTGAGGGAGGCCCCATAGCTTGAACTAACCACATTCTACCCACTAGTGCCTCAAAATATGGAACATAGATTTCTTGGATACCCCATATGATGTGAACTAACCATATTCCAACCTTTAATATGTTAAAAAATATAAAAGTTTCCAAAAATCTCCAAAAACAACTAGAAATGAGATCCAAATAAAGGATGATACAAAATATGTGATAAAAGTAACTGAAATATTTCAACAAGATGTTATAGTCTACCTATAATTTAATATTTTTTCTCATACAAATATTATCAAGAAGACTCCATATCTAATATATGAGGCCACTAATCTCTCATCAGTGCCTCATGATTCCAAGTTTCATGTGAATCAGAACCATGATGCCAAATTACTTGAACTAGGGGTATGATTTTTCCAGGAAGAACCTTTATCTAATAATAAACAATACAAACTGGCTACTTAGTCACAGATAAATCATGTTCCACATCAAGGTCTTCCCTGATCAATACATAATATAGGTTAGAAATATAATTCCTAAGATGTGACACGTGAAACATGCAGTGAATAATTCTTATTAGATGTGGAAATTAAAAATGGTATGACACATTTCAAAATTTTCCAATAATCTCTAAAGGAACCATGAATCTCAATACTAGATTTCCATATTTTTTAATCCATCGATGGCCCAACTAACATGAGACTCTAAAAAAACTTGGTCACAAACCAAAAACTATAAAGGGAATAATCAAAGATAAGTGTATAATCTATAAAGGATATGAACCATAACCATTATATGATTAATCAACTGAATATTTTTTGTCATCTCTGGGACCAAAACTGGTTCCAACCAGAGAATCTTCACTAATCTCTGACCATTTAAGTAGATATATACATGGTTAGCTGTAAAAGGTCTCAAAAGGTTCCATCTTGATAGAAGAATAGTAAATGTTATTATAGTAAAACTAAAACATCCCAAAGTATTTATCCTTAACCCACCAATGTAGACAATTCTAGCATTAAATACATCTTCAAGAATCTATATAGTTCATTACCTTTGGCCATATTTCTGTAGATGATATGATGTATGAAATATAATCTACGAACTCATAACCTTCTTTAAACCTATAAAAGAATGAGAAGAAAACCAGGGATCCCTATCAAAATGTCATGACCCATCCCCTGGGGCCCATGCTGTGACTACCTAAGCCTGCCTCCCATAGGCCAGGGGCTGACGACTAGCACTGAGTAGGCATATCTGAAACAAATGGGGGAAATTTTACTAAGTACCTATACATACACACACAAATCCAAGACACAAATGATGGAAGGTGAATACAGTAATTAAACTAACACAAGGTATGATAATAGAAAAATGAAGGTAAATGGGGACAAAATACAAGACCAATTAAAATAGGAAAGTAAAAGTACAAGTCTCTTGAAATCCAATTTAGGGAACCCTACTTGAAGGGTAGGTACAAAAACAACTATTTGAAGTCGCAGTATCATGTCTAGTATGCTGGGTCACTCTAAGAACCACCTGTCCCCGGTCTACCAAAGACTATGTCAAAGTGTTGATCATATTCACAAGACAAAACATGTGGGGGCAAAGCCTGTGCATGGGTGAGTAAAAAAATAATGAGTAGGGGACCCAAATCACAAAGGTATAACACAAGGCAAAACACAAAGTAGACTACCAAAGAGGTACGTGGAGTCTATCCTCTAATAAGTACAGTCAATTGAGTCACTAGAGTCAACTCACGAAGGTATAATCTAAATAACATAAAGTAAGACTAATACTCATAACACTTAACACCTTGTACTGCTGAAGTAATCATCCCTGATGAGTGATTAGGGCTTCTCAATCCCTTTGACCAGATGCCAACCAGATCACTTAGACCTACTCACCTCTTAGGCCAACCAGATCACTTAGACCCTCTCATCTCTTGGGCCAACCAGATCACTTAGACCCACTCATCTCTTGGGAAAACCAGATCACATAGACCCACTCATAGAGTGCTTGATTTTAGGAGTGGCTACTCCTCAAGCCATCAGTCACATATAAACTCCCAAATAAGTCCAGTTAATTTATACCAAAAGGACTGCTTTGTTGTGAGGGTCCTAACACTGCAAATGGCTCACAAATCGGATGTATGGTTTGGATGTTATGCCAATTTTAGTAAAAATGGGATGACTAGGTCTGGGTTTGGTTTGACCTAGACATAAAGACCTGAACCAAACCAGATCCGACCTAGCCCACCATGAGTGGGACTGCTTGTTCTACCAGAGACGCGGTGCCCACCATGGTCCAGCTGAACCGCGACCCTCCAACTACGTGACGTGGCATAAATCGTCGCGTCTACTAGCGCTACCTCCAACCATTGCCGGAAGCCCTGATCAACCACCAGTGGATGTTTCTGTGGGCCTCTTCTGGCACTTCGGAGCGCCTTCAACATGCACTACCACCCATATCCCATTGCTGCTATGTGCCGCCACTGGCATCGATAGTTATTTCCATGGGCCATCGGACTTGCTCTGAGGGTTTGTTTTCTGATCCTCGAGCACTTATAGAATACTAAGGTCATTGCCGTCAATGATACATGCTCAAAGTCTTCTTTCAATCAATATGGTGGTCCATTCAAAATCGGAACATACTAACAAAGTCTAACTCAGCCACGTGGGTTTGTCGGTGAAGACCGATAGGATGGGGGTAGGAATAGTGCCAAGAACACCTGAGGGATGAGCGATGGCCTGGTTCATTCTGCCTTCTTTCATCCTATTAGAAGAAAAATGGGAAGATAGTAATTACCAAGTTCCTAACCTTCAAGTACCATAATCTTTAACTCACACCACAAGAATTAATGACCCACAGATCAACCTGTTAGTGGGTTGATCCACATTCATTGTTTGGAAAAAAAGAACAGGGAATCCAGATCACAAAGAATAAACCCCTACCTAGTGGTTGGATCATTTATTGGTGAAGATCACACTGCTATAGTTCATCGTTCCTCTATATCATTGGTGGTGGGATTCTTCGAAGGGGAAGGAAGGAAATTGTGGTGATTCGTCATTTGTCACCATTCGCTGCTTACCAATTCAATTTATCTAGAGCATCAAAGAAAATCCAGGATCATGCCAACGATCTCGTATCTCTGTTAAATAATTAAATGGAGAAAACTCATTTCAAAGTTTCTGTTACACTGAGTCTTGATGTCATTATGATGTTTCATTTATGAAACAATGTTTATGTTACATTGTTTCATTTATAAAATGAAATAGCTGGGTCGGCGTTGTGTTTTAGTGAAACATTTTTTAATAAAATAAACTTTCTTAAGTTTATTTTATTTTTCATTAAAATGTCAAAAAATTAACTTTTACCCTTGACCCTCGCCAATAAAGGTTATGACCCACCTAAGGAAAGAACACCATAATGAGATCAATGTTTCTCTTAGATTAATCCAAGTTACTGTTTATGAGTTACAAGGATTTGAAAATAAAATAATCTTTATTTAATTATTTTTTTTACAATCACGTCCCAAAAACTACTTTCCACAGTTGGCCCGTGCCGACCAACGTTAGGCTTAGCCTAAGGAAAGAATTCCCTCACTAGCACAACAATGGTCTCTGATTTTCAATCTAATTCACCGTTCTTGAGTTATAAGGATTTTAAAAATAAAATATATTTTTTAATAATTTTATTTATGGTTATGCCATTTTTAAGGTTTTATCATTAGAGGCCCACACCGAATAATGTTAAGTCATGCCTAGGTTAAACCGACCATCCTGAATGAAATAGTGACCTTGGATTTTTGATCCGGGAACCCGTTTAAGATTTATTCCACATATTTAGAAAAACTGCTCCTGTGTTCTATTGAAAAACTTAACATTTTTTGATGGACCATTCTGGGCACACGAGGCCTCAGAATTGCTTGCCATCTCAATGCTTGGTCTCAAAATTTTCCCAGAAATTTTATAAAAATAAAATTGAGGAAATTTGAGTCATTACAGAGAAACTATAGAAGATGGAACTCCATGAAATCTATTTATTTTCATCACATATAGACTTCCCTATTCGTCAACTTTGGTTATATCATGAATGGGAATAAATTGATCAATTTGGTCAGCCAACCGATCACTACCCATATCACATTCTTTCCTTGAGTGGTTGAGTACAACCCAACCATGAAATACATTGAAATATCATCCCACTTCTATGTTTCCATAATAAGGGGATGAATAAAATTTGAATATTTCTAGTACTCAGCCATGATTTGCTGACAAGTACAAAAATAAGAAACAAAATCAGCAATATCTCATCTCATACCTGGCCACCAGAATCATCACTACATATCATATAACATCATAATTGTTCCAAGGTGTACTGACCAATGGGAATTATAGAAACCCCACATAACATATTTTCTCATAGGAAAAGGTATAACATATTGGATTTGGAAGTATAGGATACCTTCAGAAGAGAAAAACCACTCACTGATGGTCTCTTGACCATAAAGAGATTCACTAATTCCATAGAACTCATCATCACGATAATATTACTGAATAATTTTTTCAATGAGAGTGGAGGTCAACTAAATGATTTCCAAAACAATATCAATCTCATCATCTCAAACTCCAAAATTCATATGTGCAAAAAGATCTATCAAATTCCAAACTTTTGATGATTTTTAATATCCCGGGTCAAAATTTTCCTGCTCAAAGCATCAATAATGTCATTCCAGTTTTTAGGGGTATAGACAATGTCAAAGTCAAATTGTTAATATTACTCCACTCATCACCTCTGATAGAGATTTAAATATTATTGTGTGAAGATGTAACTTATAATTTTGTGATCAGAATAGAAGGTAAAAATATCTATGAAAAGGTAATGTTGTTAGATATTAAGAGAATGTATCAAGATGAAAATCTAGATATCATGAGTGTGATAGTTATTATCATGTGAAATAAGCTATCAAGACCGATAAGCCACCATGTGATCACCCTTCATGACTACACATCCGAAAGCTAAACGTGATGAATCAAAAAAGGCCTCATAGCCTTACCCTACCTCTAAAAGGGTCAACATCAAAGAATAATTCAAAAGGCGATTTAATTCATCAAAAGAGTTATGAAATTTTTAATCCCATATCAACTTTACTTCATTATGAGTTTGAGAGGTCATTTGGGAATTCAAATTTTAGAAATCATTAATGAGATAATGATAATACCCTACTAAGCTCAATAAGATTTGAATTTTAAAAACATTGTGTAGTTATTAACATGTCATAAAAACATTCAAATTATAAAGATCAACTAAAATTATATGTTCATAGGCCAAAAGTCCCATTATTTTCACTTCTCAAATCCAAAAATTATATTTCGACAGTTTGACATAACGTCGATGATCTATCAAAATTTCCAAAACTACTCTCAGATGACACAAAATATCTTCCTTAGTTTTTCAGTAAACCAAGATGTCATACACATATACCACCATGAAAAAATTGAAGTAATCATTAATATCCTATTCATCATAACCATAAAAACAATAGGAACATTTTCTAGGACCAAATGCATTAAAAATTACTTTTAATGGATATACTTTCTCCATAAGGTTTTCTTTGGAATATTAGACTCTTTGATACTAAGCTAGTTATAACTAGAACAACGATACATCTTTGAGAACCACTTTAATAATTTTATCTAATAAAATAAATAATAAATCTGAGGAAATAGATACTTTTCCTTTATCTTGTCTTAATTGAAATTTCAATAATCAACACAAATGTAAAGGTTTCCATCCCATTACATTCTAAAATCATAGGCCCCGTCCAATGAGACACACTCAGGTGAATGAATCCTTCATTCCTCAAGTCATACAAATGATTTTTTAACTCCATTAATCAGGTTGGTTTTATATAGTAAGAGTAAATATAGATGGTCTAGGTACTAGGTACTAATTAAATAGAAAACTTCATCTCCCTTACCAGTGGTAAGTTAAAAAATTTAGACAGAAAAACATCATGAAACTCAACAACCACTGGAGGAAGATCATAACTCAAAGATTATTTATCTAGGTCAAAAGAAAACATAGATATCAACCTACCAAACTCTAAAAGAGGTGGTTCTTCTATGCTCTAACTTAGGTCCAATTCTCCCTGGAAAACACAACACACCCTATATGGGGCAGTGAAGGAGACCCATAAAATATAATAATCAATCCATGATTTAGGGAAAATCAACCAATCCATCCCAATAATGACATAAAGGGGTTTTATATTAAGCACTAGAAAATTCTAGATGAACTTGATATCTAATAAATATAAGACACAAGAATGGAATTTGAGACCTTGATATCTCTATTTTTTCTAAAGAAAATGAGAACTTTTCCAAAAGGACAAGTATCCATTATTGAATAAAATAAATTTAAAAATAGTCTGAAATAGGGATTTTTACAAAATTCTATTAAAAAAATAAGACAACTTTTTAGGAATGTCATTGATCCATGTAAATTGTGAAGTATAAACCCCTTTATTTTCTATCCCATTAGATAAATAGTTTACCTAATGATAAACATGTGTGATAATAAAATTTATGGACAAAAAGGATTACATGCATTTTATCCATCTAGAGGCCATATTCCATGAAAGGTGAATAATACCATTTACAATAGCTTGAAAAATAGTGATGGAGTCCTATTCAATCCACATGTTGATCCATGATCACTTATTTTTCATTTAATCTACACTAATTATAGAAAGAATTTTAGCGTCAGGAGATACACTGATTCCACTAGGACCATATAGAAATCCTAATGAATCCCTATTATTATTTCTGAAAATTACACCACAACCACAAGGAACCAAATTACTTCTCTAAGCACCATCCATATTTCATTTGAACTAGCCCATGGGCATATAAATATCCCTCACATTAGACATAATCTATATTTTTAGGTTTAACAGATTCAAAATGTGAGTTGATATGAATGAATAAGAAGCACCAGTATCAAATAGAATAATCTCTAAATATGAATATATAGTGATGGTACCACTCACTGTTACTGTACCTACATCAGATTCCTTTGGAGACTAATTCACTCTGTGAATAAGCTTCATTTTTTATACTTATAGATAGAACCCCTTAGATCTTGAAGCATTTAACTAAACTATAATAACTTTTGAAGTGGATGCGTCTCTTCCACTATATGAGGAAGAAAAGGCACGATAGAGCATCTATAGGTTGCCTAAGTGACCACATGAACCATAGATATTTGGTGACTTTGTGCACACTAGGTTTTAATTCATGATCATTCCACATTAAAAGAAAGATAATGGGCCTTTTCTAGACCATGATGATGGTTTTTATGATTTTTGCTATCGAGATCCTTTATAAGACTCATCCCACTTCCTCTTTCCTTTAATGGAACTAACTAAATGTACACTATAATTATGAGGAACTCCCACTAACCCTAACTTACCAGTTATTTCATTTTTTAATGACCCAATATTTATTTGTAATATTTTTTTCCTAAATAAATGTGTGTTGTATTATATGATATTATACATATAAAAAATATAAATAAACCCAAAAAAATTTATTACTAAATAATGTTACATTAATAAAAAATAAAACTAATTAAAATTCAAAACATTACAACTAGACAAAATATATAAAATAGAAAACCTAAAATGAGAAAATATGGATCACCCCAATATACCACCCCCTAACAACACTATAAAAAAGGAAAAAAAATATATTAGTAAACCAATAAAGATCTTAGAAAATTGAAATATATAACCTTGATAGGAATTGAGTTGAATATTTAGTGAAAGAATGAATTGGTATATATACGAGGTAATGTGAGCATTGAAATAATAACTTGACCTTTTAGAATAGTAACCTGACCGTTGAGAATAGTAACATGACCATTGAAATAGTAATTTTACCTCAAAATAATAAATTATGATATAAATAATATTTATCATGATTAATTTAAGGAAATATAAATATAATAATTCTAAAAAACCAAATATCATTATTAAGAACTCAAAGAAAATATATTCTATTTTTTTAATAAACTATATTTTAAAATATTTCTTAATAGTAATAAATTTTTATATTAAAAATTAGAATTGCCTATATTATAAATTTATTTTGAAAAAATGAATATAATTTTTTAAATCATCACATTGAAATTATATAAGGGTGATTTTTTATTATTTTTTTGAAATATTTGAATTTTCAGATGAATAGTAAAATTACAGTTTTTTCACATAACTAGTGTATTTAAAATTACATCATTCAAGATGTAATAATGAAATAAAAATTTCTAGAACTTATGGTTAGACTATTATATATATAATTTTATAAATGAGTCATTAAAATATAATAAAATTAATTTCTAAACCTAAAAATCACTTTCCAAAGCTTAAAGTCAAAAGTGAATCCTTAAAATAAAAATTTCTCTTCTTTTCCACATTAATTTTTAATAATCTAATTAATTAAAATTATAAATATAATTTAAAGTATTAAAACCATTATATTATATTTATATATGATTTATATTGTAAAAAATTCACTATTACATGTTTTACCTTTGATATAATATATTATTCTATATTTTATTCTAGAAATACCACTCCCCTCAAGTATATATAACCCCTCTACCTACCTTTGGAAAACCACTAATCCCCCACTTTAAAAATCATAAAATTTTCAAATATAATCCCTATAAATAACCTTATAATACCTTGGTATGTTATGGAGTAAACCAAATCCAAACATCAAGGGATTTGTAGTAGAGTACAAGAGAAGATACACTGAGGATTAAGTAAGTTTAAATCAACTCTTCTTCTTAATTATTTATTCTTCTTCTTATCCTTTTTCATCACCACCACATTGAAAACCAATCCATATAATATTAATTAAGAATTAATTTAAAATTATATTAACTATGTTAACCTAATGTGATTATTATATTTACTATATATATAAATTTCAAAATTATCCTTCCCACCCTTTCGATAATGTCCCATTAAAGGTCAATTAGCCACCTACATAGACATTGAAAAGTCAATGCTTATAACCACCTTCATGGATGAATATTATGAAATATTTATAATATATAAAATATTTATTATATTTATTTTAATCACGTAGAAATAATTACACTAATGTATAAATTACATTTAGAAAAATAACGAAATCAAGGAAAAATGAGAAATTTTTATGTAAAACATGATATCAAAATGACTCCCCTATAACCGAGAAAATTAAGAAACATAATAAAATGAATTTAACTGATAAATATTGGTAAAAATTACAATAAGTCACTTCTAGATAAATGTTTTAATAAATCTATTTTTTATTATTCTAAAGTCGCAAAAGTGAAAAAATCAATAAAGAATAAAGGTATGGGGATTCTTGAACCCAACCCCTTTTCTTTGGGTTGTCCCTATTTCGTGAAATATTTTGTATTAATACTCCTAAAAGTTTCATTAAATATAATTTCATTATTATTATCTTTTATTTTCATGGATATACATGTTTACTACCTAACTTTATTATAAATACAAACATTTTCCAAAAGAAATCTTCTTTCCAATACACATAATTGAATCCACTTGGGTTGTTTCTTATTTTCTCAAGAATAGTGATTATTATACCAAATAAGTTTTTCCATTTTTCATTTGGGAGCCCCAAGTTTATGCATGAAATCATGATCGATGAAATCCTTATGAAACCCATTCCTTTACATGGGTTAGTTTATGATTATGATTGTAATACTTTCTATGTGGCATGAATGATTATGTAAATATTATGATGTGGTTGGTGGGTCTAAAATCATATATCCCTATAATTCATTAGGTAATGTTATGTATCTAATGAGATAATGTGAATATGTGTGAACATTATGCACATATGTTATGCATGAACATGAGCTATCTTCGTTCACAACTATGTGTGATATTTAAAAACTATGAAATGATGTTTTATTTTTATGCATTTCCACATTCCATGAATTTTTCACATGTTTTACTCATGATATTAATGATTATCCTGTGGTTATTAAGATGATGATGATTATGCTACCCATTTTATATTGATTCATGTCCCTTATTCATCCTCTTATCAGGATTTTAGATCACACCTTTATTTTATGTATATCCTCAGATGATTAAATGTACTAATGAGAACATGAAATTTTAAGGATAAAGATGAAAACTTTAAATGGATTTTTATGTTTTTTTATATTCATGTTATGCATGAGCCTAATTTTCCAAATACACTAAACCTTTTGATCCCATATTTATATCTATATTATGTTTTTTATCTTAAAAATTATGTAATAGTTATGTAATGAAAACAGGGTCACTATATTAGGCATCACAACATGGTTTGGTTAATTTTATAATTAGGATTATAGAATGTTAGTGTAAACTCTTAGGATAAGTCTAATTATATGTAAATATCAAATAAGCTTTGTTTTAGTAAATGGATAAACATAGGGATACATTAATGTATCCCTTTAGTGTTAATTTCATAAAAGAATAAATTATTCATGGTTTTTCACTTATTTAAAAACCTTTTATATTTTAGAAAATGGTGGGAACTAGGAGAAACCAGACCAAAAACCTGTGTGAGGGACAATGAAATGATTACTCGAATGACATCCCCAATTCCATAAGAGGTGGAGTTCAAAAATTTATGGAAATTCTTACCCAATTGTATCAGGATATGAATAATAATCTAAACCATTTGGAACAACCTCCTTCAAACAAGAAGGATTAACTAACCATTTTGTCTTTTATGTGGGAATGAAAATCTACATTTAGTGGATCTTATGATCAACTTGTCATAGAATAGTTGGTCAAATCAATGGATAAGATCTTTTCTATATCCATTGTTATGAGAAGGAGAAGGTGACCCTTTCCATTTATCATTTAGATGGGGATGTCGATCAATTGTGGGAGTTGATAAAGGACACAAAACCAAAGGATGAAATGGAAGAGATATATTGGGAAGACATTAAGAGAATATTTCTTAACAAGAATTTCCCTCTAAATCATCAAAAAAGTATGGAGAGAGAATTCATAGAGGTTAAGCAAAAGGAAAGTGAATATTTCATGGTTTACGAGGATAAATTCAAAAGGATTTCCATATGCACCTCATATTTTTTATGAACAATGATAGAAAAATAGATACATTCTTTAGTGGTTTAAAACCATACATTTTAAAGGATACATCTATCTGAGAATTTGTGAATTGTGAAGATCTTGTTCGATGTAATATCAAAGTAGAGATGGAGTTTAGAGAATGGTCTTATGGTTATAGAGATTAGAATATAAGAATAGAGCTTCAAGATGGTGGGTTAAATAAAAAAAGTATGAAAGAGGATTAAACTTCCCACATGTCAAAAATTTGGAAAGAAACATAATGGGAACTACCTAAAAGGGATATGGAAATGCTATAAGTGTGGGAGAGAAGCCCCATATGCTCATAAATGTTGAAGAGACATTAAGAAGGTGGCCAATGTAATGGAGGAAATGAGAGAATCAACCATGGTTCAATGCATCAAATATAAAGAGAAAGGGAACTATGTAAGCCGGTGCAGTAAACCACAGGTCCTTGAGGGTAATCAACATCAGCAACCAATAAAACTAGAGGAGTAAGGGAAAGCATATTCCATCACTACTATATAAGTGTAGCATGAAAATGAATTCATATAATTTCACTCTATACTCATAAAATATTCATTTAATTTTAGTTCTATGTATTCCTTTATATCATGACTGCAAATCATTTCTTTTCCATTTTAAAAACTGGTTTATGGGTTGCCGGTACCCATACAGAAACCAGGACCCGCAAATCACAAACAGTTTGAAATTTCAAAATTCAAAAACACCGCCATCATTGCCTCGAGCTGCAAGCCTGACACCTCAAGCCACGAGCCTCCACTATGTCTGACACGCCATGATCATCAGACAAAACCACTTCACCAGATCACCGGTGAGCTTCACCGGCATTCGTCGTCACCTTCAACATCAAGGCTGGAAAGAACTCGTCATCACCGTAACAAAAACCACGACCAAATCACAATTTCAACTGACACAAAACCTAACATGAAATCATAGATTCAACACCACAAAAAATACCCAGCAATCAAAAGCTCCTTCATCATCAAGCCAACACCGATCACCAAAACTGATGTAACCTCAACCATAACCCATCCAAAAGTCCAAGCAGTGAACCCAAAGACTCCAAATCTAGCCAAACGAAGAACCACACACATCATCAAATCAAAAACTGAAACTTAACTCATAGAATCGACGAAAAAAATTCCCCCCTCTCCGGCCACTCCATCTGTTGCCGAGCTACAAAGGAACAAGTCGAAAATCTCACTTGGCCACGCCGGACCGAACTAGGAAGCCGTGACCACTGCAAATGACATCGTCGAACCGATCTGAGCGGCATGACAAGCCACATCATCACCGAAACAACAATACCGCAGATCCGAGAGGTAGATTACCACTGATCCATGTTCAGTGATAGAGAAACCAAAGATCCACCACACCAAACCGACGCCAGGCCACGCCAACATCGAGCCGAACCAGATGTAGCACCTTCGAAATTGAGCTCGGCCAGAGGGGGAGAAGAAGAGAAGCCAATGGAAAACCCTAGGTGCTGCAATGGGAGAGAAGACTCTGCTCCGAGGCCAGTCCTTTCCATTTATTCCTTTATATCATGAAATTTTGATATAACTATTGAATCAAAACTCTGATACCTTGAAGTGGATATATCTATAAAAACACATAGTGGTGAAATGATTTCAACCCAAGTGTTGAAATATTATCCTATAAGTGTATATGGGCCACCTTGAGTTGTACTGATCCTGTTTACCTTTTTGAAATAAAATAAAATTTATTTGTGGTATAAGAGTATATGGGAAGATTCTTCTATAGAATCTCATAATACTTCCCTTGGTTGAATTTTATGATATGATATACATGGATTGACACTCATAATATAGATCACACATAAAATATCAATAAAAGTAAATATATTTTAATATTCCTAACCTTTAAATGCTCTAAAAATTCAAGTAAGATCATGAATCTCCTTTGTAAGACCCCCAATGGTGTGGGTGTTGATACCCTATGATGACAATTACCTTTACCAAATGGTTGTGTCAAAATAAGGTTTTAACCTAGAATAAATTACCATTGATAGGGAATAAAATGATGTATTTTCCAAAGAGTTAAAAAGACTTCCCCCTGACCGTGAGGTAGAGTTCTCAATAGAACTTATACCTGGTGCCACTCCTCTCTCTAGATTCCCCTACAGGATGGCCCTGATCAAATTGGAATATTTAAAGAAGAAATTGAAAGGGAATTTGGACCAAGGGTTCATACGACCCAGTGCATCACCTTAGGGTATTCATGTTCTATTTGTAAAGAAAAAGGATGGATCAACGTAGATGTGTATCAATTACCAGGAAATCAACAAGTTCACCATAAAGAACAAGTATCCTATGGAAATGATTGATAACATGTTCGATCAACTATGAGGAGCTCAATACTTCTCAAATGTGCATCTTTATTATGGTTAACATAAACTAAAGGTGAATAATGAAGATATTTAGAAGACTAATTTACGTACAAGGTATGGTCACTATGATTTTATAGTGATTCCCATCAAAATTATTAATTTCCCTAAAATATTTATGGATTTGATGAATAGAGTCTCTAGAGACTACCTCAAAAAATTGTCATAGTTTTTATTGATGATATTCTCATTTACTACAAGACCAAGAAAGAACATGAAGAACATGAAAGGATTGTGTTGGAGACATTAAAGAAGAAGAAAATCCACACTAAGTTCATAAAGTGTTAATTTTGGATGTAGAAAGTCGTGTTCTTGGGGCATGTGATCACAAGTGAGGGAATTTATATAGCCCCATAAAACAATGGAAATTGAGGAATGACCCAAACCCACTAGTTTCATGTAAACTTATAGTTTTCTTGGCTTATTTGGGTACTATCGATGTTTTTGAGAAATTTCTCCTGATTTTATAGCCCACTAAATAAGTTAACTTGGAAAGGGGTAAAGTATGTCTGAACATATGAATGCGAGGAAATATTTGAGTTGTTTAAGAAGAGTCTAATATCTATTCTTATACTCACACTACCAACAATTGTAGTAGGTTTTGTGATATATAGTAATGATTCAAATAAATTCTTGGATTGTATACTAATGAAAAATGATAAAGTGATAGACTATTCCACATGATAGTTGAATATCCATGATAAAAACTACCTACAGAATGATATAAAGTAAGTAGGTGTGATATTTTCTATGAAGATTTGGTGGCACTACCTCAACGGTGAAAATTGAGGTATATATACAGGTTACAAGATTTTAAAGAATATACTGACATATATAGAGATAAACATGAATCAAATAAGATGGTTGGATATAATCAAGGACTACAATTTTTCTATTCACTACCATATAGTAAAGAAAAGTAAGGTAGATGATGCTCTTAGTAGAAAAGAACCTGTTACTCTAACCATGATGTAGATTGAGAAAGACCTTATATTCTTGTATATGTAAAGGATTTATTTGGAAATCATAATGGTAAGAAATTCCTCCTAACTTTCTAAAATTATTTTATAACCTTTTATCCAAGAGAATATCAAGGATGAACAAAGGTTTGATTTGGAGATACAAGAAAGGTGAAATAAGTAAAGGAAGAGAGGCTACACGAGTTCTACATTGATGATGCTGGTGTGATTCAGTTTGGAATAAGGATTTGTGTTCCTTAATCACTTGAGATAAAGAAGGATCTATTGGATAATGCACATATCTCATATTTATCCAACCATCCTAGAAGTACCAAGATGTACTATGATCTTCAAGAACACTTCTGGTGGGACAACATGAAGAAAGAGATTACAGAGTATATTTAAAGGTGTTTGGTATGTCAGTAAGTTAAATTAGAGTGAAATAAGTCTAAATGGATTACATAACCATTTCCTATACCCATATGGAAATGAGATAATGTCACTATAGAATTTTCCACTAGTCTACCAAATACATCCAAAGGAAACAATGGGATATGGGTTGCGGTGGATTGACTCACCAAGACATCCCACTTTATCTCTATATGGTAGGATTTATCTCTTGAAAATTTTACAAGATATATGTGAAGGAAGTTGTTAAACTACATGGGGTTACAATTTCGATCATCTTTGATCATGACCCAAGGTTCACATATAAATTATGGAGAAGTCTTAAACATGATTTGGGCATTGAATTGAATTTTATTATGAACTATTACCCCCAAAATGATGGAAAATCTTAAAGGACTATTTAGATGATTGAATACATGCTAAGAGACTTTTTAATGGAATTAAATTTTGGATGAGATCAACATATCCCATTGGGTGAGTTCTCATATAAAAATAACTTCCACTCAATTATTAAAATGGACCCATATGAATATATATATGAGAAGCACTGTAGTATTACAACATGGAATGGTGAAGTTGGAGAACAAAAGTTACTTGGACCTAATCTTGTGAAAGATATGATAGAGAAGGTTCAAACCATCCAAAAACACATAAAAGATTCCTTGATTCAGGAAAAGAGCTATGTAGAAAACCGTTAAAGGGGCATGGAGTTCGATGTGGGAGAAAAATATTTCCTTCGAATATCACCATGTAAGAGAGTCATTCACTTAAGAAATAAAGTGAATCTTAGGAAAAGGTATATTGGCCCCTTTGATATCCCTGATCACATAAGAGTAGTGGCCTATCAACTTGAACGTCTACCAAGTATGGCTCAAGTTCATGATGCATTAAATGCATCACTTATGAGAAAGTGCATCCCGATACATCACATGTACTAAATCCAGAAGTGGTATAACTTAAGAATGACCTCTCATATAAATAATAGTTAGTGAAGATCTTGGACCATAGAGAAAAAGTATTATAGAACAAGAGAACACACCTTGTCAAAGTATTGTGGAGGAACCCTAATTATGAAGAGGTGACATGAGAACCAAAGAAAAAAATGAAACAAAAGTACCATAATTTATTCTCAACCAATAATATGAGTTGAAATTTCATATATGTAATTTCTAAAGGGGGGAATAATGTAACAACATGGTGTTAATTAGTAAATATTTTTTCTTGAATAAATGTGTGTTGTATTATAAAATATTATATACATAGAAAATATATAGAAACAAAAGAACATTATTTTATTACTAAATAAAATTACGTTAATCAGAAATGAAACCAATTAAAATTACAAACAATACAATTGAAAAAAATATAAAATATAAAATCTTAAATGGAAAAATTTGGATCACCCCCATATACTAGAATTACCGCCCTCAAAACTGACACTATAGAAAAGATACAAAATATCAGTAAACCAATAAAAATCATGGAAAATGGAAATATAGAACTTTTAGAGGAATTTAGTTTAATATTGAGTGAAATAATGAAGTGTTATATATAGGAGGTAATGTGACCGTTGAAGTAGTAACCTAACCATTGAGAATTGTAACATGACCGTTGGGAATAGTAACCTGATAGTTGGAATAGTAATTCTACCACAAAACAATAAATTATGATATAATTAATCTTTATAATGATTAATTTAAGTAAAAATCAATATTTTAATTCCCAAAAAATAATTATCATTATTAAAAAACTCAAAGAAAATATAAGCACATTTTTAATAAAATTTATTTTAAATTATTTCATGAAAATTATAATTTTTTTATATAAAAAAATATAATTACTTATCCTATAAATTTATTTTGATAAAATTACTATCATTTAAGAAATTATCATGTAAAAATTACCCAAGGTCAATTTTTGATAATTTTTTGAAATACTTTAATTTTTAGATGAATAGTAAACTTTTAGTTTTCACATAAGTGGTGTATTTTAAATTATATAATTCTTGATGTAATGATGACCTAAACCTTTATAGAACTTTAGGTTTGTCCCTGATGTATTTAATTTCATAAATTATTCATTAATATACAATAAAAATAATTTCCAAACCTATAAAGAACTTTCCAAAACCTAAAGTCAAAAGTGATTCTTTAAAACAATATTTTCTCTTTTGTTTCCACTTTCCTTTTTAATAAACCAATGAATTAGAATCATAAAGGTTATTTAAAGTATTAAAACCATTATATTATATTTATATATAATTTATATTGTAAAAAATTCACTATTACATGTTTTACCATTGATATAATATTTTATTCTTAAAATCCCCTTCTTCTCAAGTATAAATAACCCCTCTCCCTCCCCTTGGAAAACCACTCACCCCCCAATATCAAAGACTAAACTCTGAAAACAATATTCCTCTAAATTACATTATAATACCTATGAATGTTCTTGAGTAAACCAACTTCTAGTATCAAGGGATCTGTAGTGGTGTATAAGAGAAGCTACACCAAAGATTAAATATGTTTTGATCAACTCTTCTTATTTTTGTTTCTTCTTCTCCACATACTTTTTTTCACCTCTATTTTTTAAACCAAGCCATATAATATTAATTAGGAAAAAATTTCAAATTATATTAATTATGTTAACCTATTTAAATTATCATATTTACAATATATATAATTTTTAAAATTCTATTTCTCTCTCTTTTGTCAGTGTCCCATCAAAGGTCGGTTGACCACCTATGAAGAAATTTCCAATTCAATGATTATAAACACCTTCACATATGTATATTATGAAATATATATAATATATAAATATGTAATTATATATATTATAAGACTACGTAATTAATTATACTGATGTATAAATTACTTTTTACAAAATAGAGAAATCAAGGAAAAATAGGGAATTTTTATGTAAAACATGATATAAAAATGACTACCCTATAACAAAACAAATTAAAAAATATAATAAAATTGATATAATTGATAATTAGTGGTAAAAATTTAAAAAAACACAGTACTTGTATTTTTTTTAATAAATCTATGTTTATTATTAACAAGCCACAAAAGTGATGAAATAAAGTAGGAATAAAGGTTAGGGGATTCTCGAACCCAACTCATTTTATTTAGGTTATCCCTCTTTAATGAAATATTTTTTATGAATAATCATCTATTTTAATTAAATATGATTTCATTATTTTCCCATTTTATTTTTAGGGATATTCATTTTTCCTACCCAATTTCATTACAAATACAAGGATTTTACAAAGGAACTCTTATTTACAAAAACAATATTTGACTCTATTTTAGTTGTTTCTTCTTCTCTAAAGAATGATGTTTTTCTACCAAATATGTTTTCCTCTTTTTCATCTTGGAACCCCATGTTTATTCATGAAATCATGATTGATAAAATCTTTATGAAACCCATTCCTTTCCAGGGGTTAGTTCATGACTATGATTGTAATATGTTCTATGTGTCATGCATGATCATGTAAAAATTATGATGTGATGGGTGGGCCCAAAAATATATAGCCCTCTAATGCATTGGGTAATGTGATTTAACTCATGAGTTAATGTGTATATGTGTGAAAATGATGCTATATATTTTTTTTTCTCATTGATGATATTATGATTATGCACATATGTTATGCGTGAATATGATGCTATCTTTGTTTACAACTATGTCTGGTATTTTTCCACTATGAAGTGATGCTTCATTTTTATGCATTTCCATATTACATGAATTTATCACATGTTTCCATGATTATATTAACTATGATCCTATGATTATGATATGATGATGATGATTATTCTTTCCCATGTTATATTGATTAATGTCTCTTATTCATCCTATTACTAGGCTTTTAGTTCACCCTTTTCTTTGATATATATCCTCAGATGATTACATGTACTAAAGATAAAATGTGATTTTAAGGATAAAGATAAGGGTTTTGAATAAAATTTTCTATTTTTTTATGTTCATGTTATGTATGATCCTAATTTCTCCAAGACACTAAACCTTTTGATTTGGTATTTTAATATGTATTACGTTGTTTATCATAAAAATGATTTAATAGTTATGTAATTAAAAGTAGGGTTTCTATAAGTTCAACCATGAATGTTATATCTATAACATACACATAAGAGGTAAGACTCATCATGAAAACATGAGATCTTATATTAGGTTGAAGATATATCTCTAATATTTGGTCCCTTAACTTCTCATTCAACATTACATCAGGAGAAAACTGAACAAGTTAATCAAATTGGTCTGGATACTAAGTTACATTTTTATCATCCTATTGAAGGATAATAAATTCAATTTAATTTTCCAAAAAAATTGATTGTAGATAGAAATTATCATTAAAAATATATTTAAAGACTTTCCGCTACTAGCCTTCATAAATATTCACCATAACCAATGAATCCCACCACCTCCTACTAGGCCCTTCCAGTATGAATGTAACACATTTAAGATTTATTACATACAATATTTACAAGAACTAAAATATATGATCAATGTTTTTCAATAAATAATTTTCCTCATAAGTACTATTATATCCTTTTAAATATGGTGGTTTCTATTAATAAAACTCCCATGTACAATATATAGTTTCATCACATTGAGGTTCAACTATTTAAGCCTAAAAAGGAAAGGGTGTGAGAACCTATCCCAGATCTTGGACCGAAAACACCACTATCTCAACAAGGTTATGGTCCATTATAGAATTATCTTACCATGGATCCCTAGAGGCTTCCAACAATGGCCTATTCAGAAGATGTTTTTGGGGAATTTTTACTACAAAACATTAATAAGCAACACAAAAAAAGTAATAAGGATAGTCAGATCATCAAATCAATAAAAATATATAGGAATTACAATTCCATTATATATAATTCAACTTATAGGATTTAAAAATACAAAAATTATGTTTAGAGAAATACTTGGACCAGATTAACTTATTCCTCAACAATTACTATCCCAAACAACCATATAGACTCGAGGATCATTGTGATGAGAGATGGCCAGAAAATTGATCATAAACTACCCCTAAAGTCCCAAAAATCCAACCTTTTATCTACCAGGACATTCCATACCGCATACCAACATCACAGTGATATGCACAACCTTGAACCTATAATATCATTTTTTCACGAACCAACCCAAATCCCCTAGTAACCTGGTACCCAAATCAACCATAACACGGTCCGAAGGGAATTTACAATCCCTATAGGCTGGAAAAAATGACTCGACATCAAACAAGAGCAAGAGGGAAATATTTTTCCATAATAATCATACAAAATTATACAAAAACAAAAGATAAAATAGTGAAAAATTGGTATGTCAAATACTCTTCAAGGAGAAAATAAAAACAACTATAATGATAGAAATAAAAAATGATACATCCTCCAATAAATGGCACAAACCCATCAAGATAAGGTGTTATAATCTCTATGAAACATGTAAACCATAACTCCACCCATCATTTCCATCACCCAGGGTACCAATAGTCAAGCACACCTACCACCTCCAAGTAGAATTTTACATTTCCCTAGACCTGAAATAACATATTATAAAAATATCATAAGTAAATGGTATGGTGTGAGAAAAATTTCCTAAAAGGATATCAATAAATGTTACATAAGAAATTCCATAAAAAATAAAACATTTATGCTTTAATTTAAATTAAAACGAGGCATGAAAAATCATTTACACATTTTTTGTCAAACATTCCTTCAAATCAAGTATATGTCAAGTATATCAAAACAATATTAAATAAATGTCTTCATAAAATAAAAGGGCATGAATAAAATAATTCAACGAACACTATCATATAATAATCAAATCGAAACAAATCACTATAGTTATATACTCTAAGGCTCATTAGTTCTTTTCTATAGGATCATCACAATACTTATTTAATCAATCATTGATCAATGTGTGGATACATTCATAAGGCTTAGTCCATTGAGATAGAATCAATAAATACCCGATCAGGTAAAATCATGAAAAACCTGGTTTAATTAGAGTTTCTATCATAAATCAATTTCTACGGGGTTAGAGTCCTAGCATGATTATCCTAGTCACCCATTAACTACTCTGGCTCACATGTTCTTTAAATAAATCAATAAATCAATAAATCATAGTAAAATCAGTCTTTTCAATTCAATTTATTATTCACAGTTCAAATGATCAATTTCAAGTTTTAATATTCCATTTAAATTTCAAAATCAAATCAAGGGGTTTTCATGAAATACAAACCTTTAAAAATAATTTTTTTATCTAAAGCTATTTTTCTAAAAGAATAAACATCAAATCATTTTATCAAAACAATTTTCATCTCAATCCATATTTTCCCAAAATACACACAATATTTTCAAAGCCTCTGAAAAATGGTTTAATTTAACAATTATGTGACTTTTTAAATCAATCATCACAATCTTCTCAATTTATGGTTCAAAAATTAGTTTCAAATAAATTTTAATTCGATAAAGAAATCATAGTTTCAAGTGTAGGGAAAATCATTATGAATTCACCTACCTTTAGTCACATGATCAATCAATAACCTAAATTAGGAAGCACTAACAGAGATCCAAATATAGGGAAGATCAAAGGGAGCCTCAGAGTGGCCTCTCTCCCTCATCATATACCGTTAGGGTTTCTAAGCGATTCCTTGGTGGGGGGAGGCCGACACATCTTCTGCTTCGTCTCCCACCTTTCCTCCATTCTTATATCTCCTCTCCTTGATATTTCTTCCACTGGTATTTGTTTCGCACAATGATGTCCTTGAAACAAGGGGTTTGATGACCCAGCTGAGGTGAGATTCTCCGATATCATCTTATTAGATTCAATTGCTACTCTGGCTTTCAGTTCTTCCGTCACTCTCTCTGTCGATATGCTACAGTGGCTTCTTGGAGGCTTTGGGATGTGTGGGTTGTTTTGTTTTCGGTGTTCCGGGAGTCACAACTAAGATGGATTTCTTCCGAGATGCGGTGGACCTCAATTGATGCTTGTTGTGTGCGAAGAATCATGGGTTATGAACTTCGAATCATTGAAGACTCCAAAATAGCTGGTTGGATGCTCCTTCCCCTACCCTGATGTCATGTTCTTCTGCACCTCTCCTATTTGGAGCTGGTGCAGTTGTACTAAAGAGTTTTGGGATGTGTGGGTTGGTGATTGTCAGGATTCCGGGCGTGAAAAGAGTTGGGACTGTTCTGTGGTGTTATGTCCGACGATGAAGAGTTATATTCTAGGTGTTTCTTCCTATAAGATATCTGTGAAGGTTTGTTATGATTTTTATGCAAATTCTAGTGTTCTAGTTGCGATAATTTCTGGTTGGTTTTCCTTAATCTGATCATTGGATCCGACGATTTATGGATGTCGAGTTACTAATGGCGTACCATGTTGATGATAGCAGATGGCAGCGATGTGACTCCAACTGATGTGATGAGTCTTGGATCAAATCCTCCTCGGGTTTGATGTTGGTTTTGAATTTCAAATTTCATTTAAGCATCTTGTTTTTGGATTCCCACTTGATATATGTGGTTCCCTCTTCCCCTTAAAGAGACAATCTTGAAAATAAAAAATAGAATTTTCAGTAAATATAGGGAAGACAAAAGAATAATCCAATGAATTATAATTCATAAAATCAAGTTTCAAATCCATCAAAAATTCAGATATTCATTACTCTATTAGATGGAGAGAAAAGAAGATAATAATAATTCCCAATGAAAAGAGATTTCACTTACTATAGAGGAATCAACTACACCAAATGTCACTTCAATTTGAGAAGAGAAGAGGTTGGAGGAGCCTAAATCACCTCCAGAGAACCTCAGTAATCCAAAGGGTAGAATTATATTTTATTAGGGGAGATTATAATTTATATTGGGGGGGGGGGGGGTTGAGTCTCTAATTAATATTTTTAAAGGATTAAAATCCCTTCACATGGTTTCTTGGGTTAGGCCACACTATTAGAACTAACTGTGTGAATAATCGTTCACCCTTACTATTCTTCTAGAGAAATTTTCATGGGTTTTACACAAAGTTAAACAAACTATGCACTAACTATTCAATACATCCTTGGATACTAAAAAAATGGCACATGTTTTGGCCACATGGTTTGAAACTATTCACTAATGATGATCTACTCACTCTCCCATGATCCACAATTTATAGGGGAGGCTACAGGATTTGAACTAACTCTTTTACACTATCTATATCTATAAAACAAGGTACAAAATTTTATGGGTTGACTCGCATGGTTTTCTCTAATCATGTGCCAACTATGTAAAGGCCCAAAATGTTTAATTTCTTCTAAAAACTCTAGAAACAACCCAAAAAAAGATTTATTAAATTGATGAAAAAATTAAGGGATAAAAGTATCTGAAATATTATAATGAGATTTTATAACATTCCTATTCAAATGACTATATATTATTTCATAAGGACTAGGAATCACTTAAAAAATGTCCCAAGTTTTATGTGTATCGATATAAGAAAATTAATCAAGTCCATTAAACGTTTTATGGTAATTTCCAATCATTCTAATGCTTAGGTGACTATATATAAGTGCAATGACTGTAAGACAATTAACATGGAATAAATAATCAAGATATCAATATAGGAAACTTTTTCACAAATAAGACTCTCATTAGTGGAAGAATATTTATCATGAGTATCGTAAATTTGGAAATGAGATGAGAAACCTTCATCTTGTGCTATCTATAGATGGAGTGAATCCTTTTTCTATACAATGTAGAACTCGCAGTACATGTTTTGTCATGTTGGTAAATTATAACTTGCCACTGTGGTTAGGTATGAAGTGTAAATACATTATGTTGTCTCTGTTTATATCATAACCAAAAGAAATGGGTAACGATATTGATAATTATTTAGATCCATTGATCAAATATATGAAATTAATGTGGGATTTATATTTTATGTTGTATGAATTTTTTAGAAATGATTATTTCACATTGATAACCATGTTATATGGGATGATAAATGACTTTCCTTCTTATGAATTTTTTTTAGGATATAACATTAAAATAAATCAAAGTTATCCCATTTGTGAATAAGATACATGCTTGGTTAGGTTGATACATTCCTCAATGACTATGTTTCTAGGATATAAATAATTTCTATCCCGTTGACATAAATATAAATCTAGGATGAAATCATTCAATGGAAATTTAAAATAAGGTACATCACTATCACAACTAATAGGTGATCAAATTTTTGATAAAGGATATGGTTAGTACTTTCGGTAAATAATATTTGAATAATCGTGTGAAACCTAGTTGGAAATAGAGATTAGTTTTTTTGAATTACCACACTAGAGTTGTTTGTATGATATAAAATTTCTTGATGTCATGAACATAGAAATAAATGTTTGTGATAATGTAATTTGAATATTAGTAAATACATAGAAAAAATAGAGGTAATTAAGGTTAGATTTGAAATGGTTTACTTGGGGATATGGGAAGAGTTTGAACTAGTAAATGGTAAAAGGTGGAGTTTTCCCCCTCTAGATACTTACACTCTTTCGAGTTAAGACATATATCACTTTTGAAACTTCATGAATGATGTAAAGGTTTCAAATGGGTATTCATAAAATATTAATAATATCATGTTAATGAATTATTTAAATTTAAATGGAATTAAATCAAATGATCATTATTTTTTGATGCAAGATTTGATTCCTATAGCTTTACTTTACATTTTTACTAAAAATTTCAATTATACATTTACAAAGACTTGATTCATTCTCAAAGATATATGTAACAAAGTTACCAACTTGGTGAAGTTTCTAACTATTGAATAATAAATTACTATCATATTATATGAAATTATAATGTTCTTTCCACTACTATTATTTGATACGATAGTTCACTTGATATTTCAATTAGTTAGAGGAATCAGACTATGTGGCCCTATACATTATAAATGGATGTAACCCATTGAATGGTATATGAATATTTTTAATGGTTATGTCAAAAATAGAAGTTGGAAAAAATGTTATATTGCAGAGTGATATATTATTGAGGAATATATTGAGTTCTGTATCAACAAAATTTTATATGTGGAGAGAATTGGTTTACCAAAATCTCATCACTTCAGAAGACTTATGGGTGAAGGAATTTCCAGAATCAATGCTGTCATAATCCCTATTATAGATTGAGAGTAGGAACACATTTACAATTTACATAATATTATAGAGATTTTCCCATATAATAAAACCCAAAAATAAATTCTTAGACATTTGAAGCCATCAAGGAATGAAATATATACATAAAATATGAATGATCAATAGTTTATAGGATGGTTCTAAGACCATATTTTTAAGGAGTCAACTATAAATATGAAATAAATTTTAGAATGAAATCGATGGATAGTCAAAGGACCATGTTTTCATGTATTATGTTACAGTTATTATTTAATTAATGGTTATATGTTCTATAAAAAAGAACATGATGAGTGTAGAACTATGAAAAATAATGGATTTACTCTTTTGGTAAAAGCTATGAATCTATCTAATACAATAGAAATAAATCTAATTTACATGAATATTCCTTAATTTAGCATCATAAATAAAATATGGGAGTAGTATTATAAAACATTCCAAATAATCATTTCCTAGTGAATGTTGCTTGATAATAGGAGTGTATATAAAATCAATGAATTGGGATTCATGAAAGTGTATTTTAGAAAGGAAAGGTATAAAGAAGAACCATTCATAATGTAATCCTAGAAAATAGTAGTATTATATATCCTAGATACATCAAATATAAAGTAGTCAATTATTATTTTTTCAACCAAAACCACTATAGGTTTAAAAGTCAATTCAACCGAGGTTGACCCTTTCATTGGTATGTCGCAGTAATTTCATGGTGGTCCCAATTAATATAGGGTATTGTATTTTAGATGATACCATAGTGAGGGTATTTAGATGATTGAAAGAGGGGTTAAATATCTTCACACTTTAAAGAAAAAAATAGAGAGTTCAATAATAAGGTTCTAGTTTTTTAATATACACTGTGTTACCACATAGTAATATTTGTTCACAAATTCGTTTACATAATTTAATTTAAATGGCCAAAAGATTATGTATATAGTGGATTCTACACATGTCAATGATCCCAAAGTATAGTAAAAATGGGTTTTTCAACATTTTGATGCTCCCAATCAATAGGAACAACATGTTTCTCCTCATACTGATGTTACCAATCAAGAGGAATAATATATTAAAAATGCTGAAAATAAAGAAATGGTAGAAGGTGACCACATTATGTCTAAGAAAAAATTAGAGAATCATGGTATAAAATTTTTAAAAAAAAATATTAATGAGATAATTAGGGGAATACAATTCGAGTTTGGATTGAATACACAAGGCCATCTTATTAACCCCTGATAATTCCATTTTTATTAATTACATTGGAGTAAACACTCAAATGATATTGTAGATTGATGTAAATATGTGGAACATTACTGTTCTTGTGATGATGAAACAAAATTTGGAAGAGATTAGGGTAACATAATGATAAAATTTCTCTATTTTAATAACAAATAAAATAATAAAATGTTGATTAACTCTTCATTATCCCTTGTAAAGTGCATTTATACTAGATGACTGTCGAATGAAATTTGTATTAATGGTCACTAGAAAGGATCATAGAGACTTTCAAACAATAATTATAAATCATTATATTAGGAATTTTTAAGGGAATTTCTACCCACACCCATCATAGATATATACACACATGATAAACCAAGAAACATGGAATGAGTTTATTAACCATTGTGAGGTGGTATCATTTCAGGAACATTATTATTTTTAATACTTTACTTGGAAATAAACGTATTAATTACTTTGATTAAGAATTTTTAATTTATAAAACAACAATTTATTTCTAAAAATAAGTATTTTGCATCAATACCAATGTACCCATACCATAAATCAGTGATGGGGCACGCTTCACTTGAAAAAATGGTAGGTATTTTAATTCTACAGTAATAATTTTACATGGCATGAAAAGACAACAATATTTTGTTCTATTGTTTATATTCATATTGAAGAATAAAAATAAAAATCCACTTTCATATCATTCCATGTTCTATGGAATAAGGATTATGTAAATAAAGATGAAATACTATAAGATAAAAACCCACAAAAATATGGGAATCATGTGTATGTATGGAATAATAATTTTTTTTTCTACTTTATATTGATAATAAATAAAAATCACAACTTATTTTCTTATATTTTTTATCTATTTCATACATAAGAATTTTTATTAGATATACCAGATGAACTACTACTTTCAAAGTCCTTGAAACATCTAGAATAATATTGCTGTGTCATAGATGATAGTTTAGGATTGTCACCTCAAACATATGTTTAGGAAAGAAATTCACAAGGGGTTAAAGATAAGAAAAATAATGATATATAGGTATGGATAAATGTTCTAGATAAAAAACTGAATTTTTATTTTGTGCTGTTAGAGAATTTTGTGAGAAGTAATCAAAGAGAAGAAACACCACAATAACAACCACTACATGAAGATCAACCCCACAACCTTAAGGCTAACCATTCCTCTCAAAGGTCATCCTTACCAAAGGTAATTGATATTTTCATTAAAATATATGTGAACTATTAATCAAATATATATTGATACCATTCCTATATTAATATTATACAAGTTTAAATTAATTGTGATTTATATTTATTAACACCTAATCATCACCTTATTATGATGGGTAAAGCCTATAACATTCGAGGAGAGATTATACATAACAAACAACATCTAAAATACCATGCATCAGTAGCACTAATAAAAAAATTATTTATCATGTCAACACTTTAAAATCAGTTATTTATAACTAACGTGAAAAGATGTGTAAATTGATTAATCACGTCGGTTATAATATAAATAACTTTTAAAATGAATTATATTGATTTATCACGTCAATTCTTCTATAAACGATGTGATAAAGCCAATTTTTTTACTTCAGTTATAGAATAATCAATGTGATAAAGAAAACATCATTTATTTGTAACATCAGTTACATAATAACTGGTGTTATAAATCATTTTATCACATTGGTTATATAATAAAAGATGAGATAAATATCATAAAAAACTCTTTATAACGTTGGTTATTATATAACTGATATTATAAATTTTATAAAAACTCTTTATCACATTTTTTGATAAATAAATGACATGAAAAATAATTTATAATTTTTATGAATCCCCATTTTGAGTCATTGTGGTGTTTTTCTTTTGGGAGATAGTGGCTCAGTTCTCTCTCACATGGAAACTCTAGAATCGATTCTTCGATCCCATGGCCTCCAACCTTATTTTTCCATCTTCATTCATCACATTTTTCATCAGCACATATATCTTATCAACTCTCAACTCTCAAGTAATCCTCAGACACCTCAATTTCTATCATTCTATTTCATGAAAGCTCTAAATCTATGTTTTGCAAGTTTAGTTACTAAAATATCACAATAGATTGTTTAATATCCTCCTGGTATCACACTGCATTCATAGCTAGAAAAGAAGTAAGTAACCAATAAATGTGATAATTTATGTGGGAAATGGATTATATTCTAATTACACACTACGTATTTACTATATGTCCATGTTTCATAAATTTAATTAAATTTATAGTTTTTATTATATGCATTCTTCATTTTTGGAACAAATGGATTCTCTGTTTCCAACAAGATGAGCCCATGTGAGGTTGAAAATCATGTACACTTTTTTCACAACATGAAACCCCTCGAACCTTGTTGCATATGGCTAGTAAATAGGTTGTAAAACTTCATAAAATTATCTTAAATGACATGCCATTATTTTTTTTCTCATCTAAGGGATACAAATCTCTATACAAGGGATTCATTATTAGGTAGAAGTCATATATCATTTTTACCTTTCCAAAAAAAATCGAACCTCTAGATGCTTTCTTTAAGAATTATTCACTTATTTATGGCCTATTTAGATAATGATGTTTGTCAAACTATTGTTGAGATAAATGATCCATGGGATGAATCTATGTTATAGAAATAAAAAATTAACTCGATGATCCTCCAAACATCATCATACAATAATCTAGTGATATAATGAATTATTCTCATATATTATATGATTCAAAAAATAATTCAATGAAATCAGTTATGGGGATTCAGTAATTCAATAGATTTATCTCATTTTCTAGAATGGTCATAGGAGTAATGATATTTTTTCTCCATAAAGTTCTAGATAATAGTTTATTTCTACGGTTGGTAGAATTATCTAAGGAGGATATGTTTTTCTCAAATGTAATATTACTATAAAATGATGTAACCCTTAGACATTATTCATATACCACATATCATATAAATATGTTAAACTAAAGTGTGACATAAAATGTAAATGAATTATTATATTACTTCAAGGGTTTTATTCTTATGTATTGATTTGTCCACGAATTACAATGACAATTTTTTTTGGAATTTATTAATAATAAATCATACTAGTGGATGGTGATTTATTTTTACATAGTGGTTTATATATTATTGGTCAAAAAAATATCATTATAATTTTCAAATACGTATATATTTGTTTTATATTTCAAAATTGTGTTACTTTTAAATTATGGAATATCTCATATAAATATAAAATTGGATTATCTAACTATATTTTGTTTTTTTAAATTATTTCCATGCATATAATTTTATTATTTAACATTTATATTTAAACTTATCTTACATTATTGTGTATAATTTGTAATTATATTTTTCAAACACACATATATTTGTTTTATATTTATAAATTCTATTACTTTTAAATTATGGCTTATTTCATATAAATATAAAATTGGATTATGTAACTATATATTTTTTTAAATAATTTCCATACATATGTTTTTGTGATTTATAATTTATATTTAAACTTATCTTCCATTATTGTGTAGAATTTGTAATTATATATTTCAAATACACATATATTTGTTTTATATTTCAAAATTGTGTTACTTTAAAATTATGAATTATTTACTATAAATATAAGATTAGATTATCTTAAAAAGAAATATAATTGTTATATTTGTTATAAGTAATAAAGAGTCAAATTTAGATTACAGAACATCAAATGAGTGATGAATATGAGGAAGGTGTTGATGTTTTTTTGGAACTTGTTAAAAGAAATTTTCCAAAAAATGACATTTTTTTCTATCCATGACAGAAATGTTTAAATATGAAGAAGTTGAAAAGTAAAGAGATCAAAGATCATTTAATTTTTCATGGTTTTAATATGAGTTACATCCCTTGGATTTGGTATGGTGAAGTTGGAAATAATTTCAGATCTTCCGATGATGATACATTGCAAGATTGTTACTCTGATGAAATTGAAGAAATGATTTGTGATATTAAGGAAGAAAAAATTGAGAAAGAAGTGACAATTGAGCATCTATATAGTGATACTGAAAAACCATTGTATCTCACTTGTATGGATTTTACGGTTTTATCATCGATGTTAAGATTTATTAACCTAAAGATAAAACATGTATGGAGTGACAAGAGTTTAACAAAGCTACTACAATTATTGAAAGAAATTCATTATAAAGATAATGATCTTCCTGATTCACATTATAAGGCCAAGAAAATATTATTCCTGATGATATTGGGACATAAGAAAATACATGCCTTCTCAAATTACAATGTGATATATATGAACGAATATGATTTTTTGTTAGAGTGTCTTAAATGCGGGACATCACATTATAAATTGAAAGAAAAATCAAAGACTAATTTAGAGGTTACAGAGACCCCTGCCAAGGTATTTTGGTTTCTCCCTATAATTACTTGTTTAAAACATTTATTTGTTAATTAACATGATGCAAAGAATGTTAATATGTCATGCTGATGAGTAGATTTGTGATGAAAAATGAATCTACCATCTGATTTTCTATAGTGGAAGAAAATTGATCATTGATTTCCTAAATTCAGAAATGAAGTTAGAAATCTCAAACTTGGGTTGTGCACATATGAAATGAATCCATATCGAAGCCTTAGTAACACACATAGTTTAAGGCCTATTTTATTAGTAATATAAAACCTATCTCCTGAATTTTTTATGAAGTGAATTTTTTTTATTGAGTGTAATGATCTATGGACCAAAGTAACCCAAAAATGATATTGATGTTTTCTTATCACAATTAATTAATGATCTGAAACTCTTATATAAGGATTGTATTATAGTGTATGATTCTTATAAAATAGAATATTTTCAACTATATGACATGATTATGTTCACTACAAATGAATTCCTAGAATATTGAAATTTGTCTGGATATAGTGTTAAGGGTCATAAATCATATCCAATTTACAAAAAATAGACTTTCTATTTTCAATTGTATCATGGGGAAAAATAGTATACATGGTTCATCAAAAGTTTTTTCCTATGGATCACTCTTATAAAATATTAAAAATGAAATTCAATTACTCACAATAATTTGATATTTCTCCAAACCTTTTATACACTAATGAGTATTTTTAGTGGGTGAAAAACCTTCATGTGAAATTTGGAAAGACACAAAAATTTTGTAATGATAGAAATATTTGGAAGAAATGGTCTATATTTTTTGAGCTACCATATTAGAGATATCATGAATTGAAACATAACATTGATGTCATGTGTGTGGAGAAGAATATCTATAACATATTTTTTGGAATATTGTTAGATATTAAAGGAAATGATAAAGATTGGTTGAATTCAACATTAGACTTATTGTCAATGTGAATACATTTGATGTTAGCTCCCACTCCTGATGGAAGGAGAACATTTCTTCCCCTGGCTTGTCATACATTATCCAAGAGGGAGAAAATTTTCTTTTGTCATTGTTTTCATGATATCATAGTGCCATAATTTTATTATTTAAATGTAATCAATTTTTTCTCTTTGAAGGATTTGAAGTTAATATGTATAAAATCTCAGGATTTTCATGTTATGATGAAATAACATCTACGAGTTTTATAGTGTGGAATATTTCCCATTTTTGTAAGAAAGGATGTCATAAAGGTGTTCTATTTTATTATATAAAATTTTTAATAAGGTGATTGATCTGAATTCTTTGAACATTTTAGAAAAAGAATCAATTTCTATTATTTTTCAATTGGAAAGTATTTTTCTCCATATTTTTTTGATATAATAGTGCATTTAATGGTTTATTTGAGATGTGAAATAAATCTTTGTGGACCTGTATATCTAGGTTGGATGTATCCTTTTAAAGCTATATGAAGATATTGAAGGGGTATGTTAAGAATCCATATCGACCTGAAGCCTCTATTGTTTAAAAGTATATTTTTGAGGAGGTTGTAGAGTTTTTTTTGAGATACTTGTCTGTGGTAAAGCACATTGGTTTGCCTCTATCTCTCCATGAATGAATTGATTATGGGGGAAATGGGATCTGTGGCTTCAAAGCCAAATATTTTTCAGGTGAATAGATAAAGAAGTAACATTTATACATATTGAATAACATAGATGATGATCAACAATATATAACATTACATATTAATGAGTTTAAAGAATATCATCCAAAGAAGAAATAAATATGGATTTTGAATGAGCATAGAAATTTTTTCCATGGTTTAGAAATACAATGCTTCATAGATCAGATGCATCAGAGACATTAATATGGTCAGTGGGTTGTCTAAGTTTTAATGTGATAACATGGTCTTGGTATTAAATTAATGGCTATACATTTCATATAGAATGTCAAGATAATAGATGTGCAGTTTAGAATAGTGTTGTATTGGTGTTCATAGAAGTAATGTATTTTCAGAGTTCTAAAGACAAAAACCCAATTTATGCATCAAGTTTATATAATAAATTTATTGAAGAAATATCAGAGGTTTATTACATTAAATTTAATTTTCGAGTGTTTAATTTAAAATGGTTTATCGATAACAAGAGTGCAATACATGATGAATTTGGAATGACACTTGTTAATATAAATATATTGGAAGACATAACAAATTTTTTATAATGGAAACACATGTAAAAAAAATTATATATTCTTGATCAATCTGATATGCATTGGTCAATTGTTTTAAAAGGAAAAAAACAACATGTTTGTGATGATCAAATTGAAAAAATGCTGATTTATGTGAGATCCCTATTTCCATGGAAATATTAACAGATAATATTGATGAGCACATCGTAGACATGGTTTGTGCCAAAATGAATGACCATGAAAAAGGAATTTGGGAAAAAAATCCATGAGTACATTTCTAATATTATAGGTAACATATATTTATTTCTCATTTACTTTTATTAATTTCATAAAATGTTAGATGTTTTATTTTTTTATTTATTAAAACACATATTAAAACTAATAATTAAAATTTTTAATTTATATTATTTTACCATGTTTACCATTACGCAACTTATATATTTATTTATTTTTCTGAAATAAAATTACTTTAAATCCAATATTTTAAATAAAAAAAATGTAAGATTATATTGAAAAATATTTTTTTTGTTTAAAAAATGATTTATTAGGTTGGACCACTTTTCATATTCCTACACTAATTTTGGATTATTTTTCATTAATTAAATTAAATTTCATATATCATTACTATTATTATCATTTTAGCTAATTATAAAAAATATTAATAATAATTTGTTAAGTTTTAGTTTACGTTTGCATTTCATAATTTTTAATTGTTTATTTACATTAATATTATAATAGTTGAATTTGTATATTTGTGTACTAATTGTTTGTTCCTTTGATTTGAAGGATAATGATAGATTAATCCGCTGATCAAATAGATACTTTTGGATATGAGTGTCATCATCATACCTATGGTAAGGAATGTGAACATGCTCTTCTTGATGATCCCCAAACTTCATATACTCCCACAAATCCAAAGAAGAGTTTGAGGGTTGGTAAACATGGAAACACATGTTTACCAAAATTATCAGTTTCTCATAGCCAGGACTAGAGGATAATGATGGAATTTGATGAGAATTATATTCCAAGAGGTCCTAATGAAAAAAAATTCAAGAGTTTCACGCTCAAGGAAAAAGTAAAGTCATTATTTTGTTTAATGATTGGAGGAGTGTTGACAAAGTAACAATATCTTGGTTGTGGGAGACCATTTTGATAAGATCATTTTTTATTGTTTTACTAATCTCGAAATTTTTATAGTATAATATGTTTTACCCCTTCTTATCATATGAAATTTTATATAACTAGCACTAGTGGAGTCGGGAGGAAATGTTTATCAATGGCTGCTTGGAGATGGAGGGATTTCAAATCAACCCTTACATCTGATTTCATTTTTGGGAATATGCAACATGATAATCCATGTCATATATATCCTTTTATGGATGAAGACACATGAAAGAAATTTTTTGAAATTAGAAGAAAAGAATAATTTTTATTAAGTGCAATGTAATATTTTAGAAGTTTTCTTATATTAATTATCTTATTAATGATTTATTATTATTAATTTATAGAAATAGAGGATATTTTATCAGGAGATCCAATATAGAAATGCATACCCTCATAATTTATCTTGAGGATGGTTAATTTACTGGAAGAACAAATGATGGTTGGAAAATTAATAAAAATTAGAGCCGAGTCTTCAAGATCTACAGAGGTTTTCCCTCCACCCCCTAACTAGAAATGAAAAATGGAAGAGGGCTCAAATTAAAAAAGGGGCAATATCTTACGGAATAATCAAGGGTTTTAGCCGAGAGGATTGTATGATATGTATTTTATTTATTTATATAAGTTAATTCAATTAAATATATATTTTCAATCATTACAGAATTTTTGAAATAATTCATACAAGATTATATTGAGGAATAAAGAACATATGGGGTATTTGTAGTTGAGGGGAGAAAAGATATTTTATCTGCATAATTGGGAAACCTCGAACAACTAGGTCATATAAAAGGATACCCAATGGGTGTATTAGTGAGAAAAGTGTTACCAAATTCTTCAAATTTATTAATGTAGTGTTTTTATAAAAAAAAATCTTTATAGGATGAAGTTAAAAATATTAATGTGATAATGGAGGAAAAGATCAAAGCATCAGTACAGTCCATGTTTGCAGACATGCAAAGACAATTTCAGACTATAGATCCCACTCCCCCACCTCTACCTTTATACCCCTTTATTTATCCTCTATATGACTACTGCCCCATTGTTTATCTTACTCTTACACCCACTCCTCCACCTCTACCATGAGGCCCCATTTTTATCTTACGCCAACACCCCTCCCCCACATTTTCATAGTAACTGTGTGTTATATGTTGATGATCCTCACTATCATATAGTTTCATTTGGGATGATATATTATATAGGAGATACAATTAATCACCAATAATTAGAGATAAATAAGTATAGGGTCACTGTATAGGATATTATAGATATATCAACTGGAGTACCATTACCTACAAATGAGGTGAGGATATCTAGACAAAGTATTGACCACATTTTAGTTTGTCCATATAGACTTCTGCGACATATTACCATAGAGGTATGTGTATATTTTATATTATTTTTTATTTTTTTATTAAATTTGTTTTAAAATATGAATTTTAAAATATTTATATAATTATTTATAAGAATAATTTAAAGTTAAATAAATACTTTATAGCAAATAACAAAGACAAATGGATATGACTTTTGATACAGATTCTAATAGTCTTAAAATATTGTCAAGATATTCAAATATGTTGTTGGGTATTTATAAATTTACAATGGAAGATCATGTATGTGGGAGTGCAATAAATTTGTGGATTTTTGAAAATTATATCATGTTGCTTTTAACAAGAGATAAGTTTGGAATCAATGTGACACAAGTTTTTTTACATGTAATTTTTAACAAAAATCTTTACCTGCATTAAATTTATTGAAAATTTATACTTATATATGTTTTATGTTAGGTATATTTATAAAACGTGTGAGGAGAATGAAAATACACATGTATATATATTTATGGACCCATAGTTAATTCACCTAAAGTGAGAACATTGACTAAAGAAAAAATAACTATTCATATTACCAAAATATTTGAACATAATATAATTATGCAGTGATGGATGTTTCCTTTTATTGAGAGGTATGAAACAAATATATCAAAAAAATTTATTTATCTTTTAAAATAATAACCTCTAATATTAAATTATCTTTTATATCAATGACCATTAGATTTTATTTGTTTTTTTCCAAGGGAGAAGAAAATTTATTGGATATTCTATATATATGGCGATGTGCAAGGAAATTTTAAGAACATATTGAAAAATTTAGTTTTAATTTTTTTAATAGTTGTTTATATTATAATGAATTTTAAATTTATTTCATTAATATTATTTTCTGATAGGGGATGGTATTTATTTCAAAAAACCACAAATAAAAAGAACACGAAGATCAAATATGTAAAAGTAAAGGTGAATTTACATTTATAATTTGTAAATTTTGGATATATTACATAAAAATGAAAATTTGAATTGAAAAAATCATTTAAACATAATTTTAATAAATAAAAATGCATAAAGTAATATGGATATTATGTGTTAATATTTATGTATTAAGTAATTACAACTGGAATTGTTATGAAGTTCAACCAGGTTAGATTTCCTTATAAACTATTCCTTAATATTTAATTTTTTATTCATTATACATGTTGACTACATTTATTTTAATTTTTATCTTTTTGATTACTCTCAAACATATATTTCATAAGAGCTCACACACTTACAAGTGGAATGAGAATATTATTTTATTGTTTTGGTTAGATTTTAGTTTGTTTTTATTGAATATTGTAATTCTGAATGTTTTAATTATAACTAAGTAGTTGGTAGTTTTTTTGTTGGATTTAGGTTTGTTTTTAGTTAATAATGTAATTTTTTGAATGTTGTTATTGTGAATGTGTAATTTTTCTGGTTGTTTCTATATCTGATTGTTTGTTCTCGTTTTCATATATTTCGGGTTTGGTCGGCCATGGAGATAAATAGTATAATGAAATATTTAAATTTTTTTTACACAAGTTATAAATTAATGGACGGTAAAAATATGTTTTATTGATTTTTTACATATTTTTTTATTGAACTGATATGGTATAGTGTTTTTTATATCAGTTATAAAATAATTGATGTAAAAAAACTTCTTTACGATGCCTTTTCATGTCTATTTAAAAATAAAAGATGTGAAATATTTTTTTTATATCAGTTAATAATTTACTGATGTAAAAAATGCCTTAGAATCTTGTTTTTCCATAGTATTCACATAAAAACTGATGTGGTATATGATTTTTTATTGGTTATTAAATAAATTATGTAAAAAATTAGTTCCATTATAGATTTACAACATTTCTTTCTTTTTAATCGATATTAAAGACTATATTTACAATGTATCCTTTAGTAATGATAGCTAATAACCGATGTAAAAAATTAAAAGCAACCAATTTGAAATATCAATTTTTCACTTGTGTAGGTATTTATATAGATCTTGATCTAAGTACTAAGCTACCTATTCCCTTTGATGATATGGATATTCATATGGTCAAATTTTTTATTGGAACTTTCATAGCATGGCTTTTGATATTCTAAAAATATATGTCGATAATGAGGTATGTCATTTATAATTTATTTTTTATGAAAAAACTTTAACAATTAATGAAAAATTCCTAAATCAAGGAATTCTATTACATATGAATATAAGTAATAGTAAATAGGGAGTTTAATCGAAACAATATAAAGGATTAACCAATCAATTAAAAAGACATTCAAATAGTACCTTTACCTTGCCTGTTTAACTACCACATTTACTAATATTACTAGTTTATAGAGATATAGTGTTCAAATATGGTAATATAAACATTATTAATTTTGATGATCAAATATACTAAGAGGTAATTATTGACTATCTTGGTCTAGATAATTTAGAATAAATACTCAAGCATGGATGGCTAAGAGTATCAGTTTTAAATGTATATATGAGGTTATTTTTTGGAATCTATTTTTCCAATAGCTAATATACTACATTAATTATAGTTAAATACTATTCATCATTTTTTCATCCATATATAGTAGTAATATATTAAGGGAAAACCCTATAATTTTTTTGGACTCATTAATCCTCACAAAACTTCTATAAAAATACTCATTGTAAGAACATGAATACTTAAAAATAGTTGACAAAATAGCAATAATGTTTAAAAAGAAACTTATATAAAAAAAATATTCTTAATACCCATGATTCAAGGGTAAAAATCTATAATATAATCATATAAAATATATCTTCATTTCTTTCATTACATGTTCATTTTTATTTTTAAGGATAATTAGTTGTTTATTTTAAAAAATTTGAATACTATAAAGATTTTTTTTGAATTCAATTCATTGATTACCAATAGATTGACTATAAATGATGAATTTTATCAATTTTTCATACAATACATTCAAAATTTTAAATTCAAACATCAATTTATATATTTTATATTATGTTTTAGTGATTTTTTATGATAAGGTGGTGTTTAAATATCATCAAAATCAGGGTATGAAGATGGTCTATAAGCATAAAAAGCCTATTTAATTCTAAAACGAGATAATTATTTGGGTATATACAATAATATTTCACTATCAAAACATATATTAAAACAAATTACTTATTCTTATCAATGTTTATTCAGTGTTCAAAACAAACTAATGAATAATATTATGGTTATTATGTTTGAAAATTTAGGAAAGATATCATATTCTATCCACAAAATAACATCCCTAAAGAGGTAATTATGATTATAATTACTATTTAATTTAAAATATTTATTAATCATTTGTTTATTTATATTTTTTCAGTACTACCAGTACTATTGAAATTCCATTTATTCAATAGAGTACATAGATTTTCATAGAAATTATTAGGTAGAATACATGGTGTCAGAATGTATAAAAACATTATGAAGAGATGAATTTTTACTACTTAGTTAGTTTTCTCAATATTTTATATAATTATTTTTTATCTAATTTTATCATCATTTTTATGTACTACTAAATTATTAAATTTTCATAGAGACCATAAAGAGGTGAATTAGTTGAGAATTTCTTATTTTCTAGTTATTTTGTGCTCTATGAAGAGCAGAAAATACTTAGAAAAAAACGAATTCTCAAAAACGGAATCAATTTTTTTATTCAATTAGGTTCAATTTGTTCTATTCAAAGATATATTTATTATTTATTTAATTTTTTATGCTCATTAGTTTGGGTTTTCAATTTATTAATGATTCAAAGTACATGTTTTTAGTTTACAAATGACATTTTAGTTAAAAATGTGCACCATTCATTAAAAAAATGATCAAAAATGATTATATTATCTTGATATTTTAGGAAAATGGCCTATAAGTAACTTTTAATATGTATAAATCATCCAAACATTAATCACACTAGTGGAAAAAACTTTTAACAAGTCGACATTTTTTATAACAGTTCTATATAATAGATGTGGAAAGCTTTAAAAATCAATATATCACGTTGGTTATAAAATAACCGATCTGATATATCGACCAAGATCCATTTTTTACGTTGGTTATAAAATAACTGAGGTAAAATATATGGAGATTAGATTTTTTACGTTGGTTATTGTATAACCGACGTGAAAATCGAATATGGTGTGCTTTATCACGTCGGTTATAAAATAACCTACGTGATAAAGGAAAGATCAACACTTTATCACGTCGGTTATAAAAAATCAACATGATAAAGCTAATCTCACCAATTTATCACATTGGATATCAAAAGAACCGATGTGATAAAGTGACATTTATCACATTAGTTATTTTATAAATGACGTGATAAATTGTTTTCTACATCGGTTATTAAAAAAAATTATAAACGTTAAAAATACTTTACCACATCGGTTATTAAATAACTGACATGACAAATCTTTTAAATGATTTATCGCAACCCATATTCAATCATTTTTTTCTTCGATCAGGAGACCTATGAATCCTCTCTCTCACGCGGAAAACCTAGAAATGATTCTTCAATGTCATGGCCTCCAGCCACAGTTTTCCAACATCATTCTTTATATTTATTATCATCAGATCTATCAGATCGACTCACAACACTCAAGTAAGCCTCACATGACTCGTTTTCGGTTTTTATTTTCCACAATGCCCTAAACTAATTTTTTGAGATGTCATTTTTCTTTGTTCTTGCTATCATGGAATGTTTTATAGTGTTCAGTTATAACATGCTAATTTTTTTTCTGGTAAAATAAACCTATGGAAGTGATATCATTCAAGTTTATAATTTTTGTGTGTTCTATATTGTGTTTGCGCGCGTACAGGGGGTTTCCAAGGGGGTGGGGGCTGTGCAAGTGGGTTGGTGTGTCCAGGGGGTTGGGTGGGGTGTCCAGTGGGGTGGGGGTGTCCATGGGATGTCAAAGGGGGTGGGTGTGGTGTTCAGGAGGGTTCAGGGGATGTCCAAGGGGGTTGGGGGTGTCTAAGGGGGTGCGAGGGATGTCAAAGGTGGTGGGGGTGGTGTCCAGGGGGGTGCGGGGGCTGTCCAAGGGGGTGGGGTGGGGGGTGGGGGGGTCTAAGGGGGTGAGGGGGATGAGGGGGCTGTCCAAGGGGATAGGGGTGTCCAAGGGGTGGGATGTGGTGTCCAGGGAGGTGAGTGGGCTGTCTAAGGGGGTAGGGGGGTCCAGGGGGAGGGGGCTGTCTAGAGGGTTGGGGGGCTGTGTAGAGGGGTGAGGGATGTCTAGAGAGTTAAGGGGGTTTTCTAGAGGGTTGGGGGTGTCTAGGGTGTCCATGTAGGTTGGGGGGTGTAGTCTAGGGGTTTGTGTGTGTGTGTGGGGGGGGGGGGGGTGTCTAAGGGGGTGGTGGGGCTATCCAAGGGGGTGGGTGGGGGGGGGGTGTCCAGAGGGTTGGGGGTGTCCAGGGGGTGTCCAGGGGGGTAGGGGGTGGGGGGTGGTGTCCAGGAGGGGTGTGGGTGTTCAAGGGGGTGGGGGTGTCCAAGGGGTGTCAAAGGGGGTGGGGGTGGTGTCAAAGGGGGTAGGGGGGCTGTCCAAGGGGGTTGGGGGTGTCCAAGGGGGTGTAGAGGATGTCAAAGGGGGTGGGGGTGGGGTGGGGTGTGGGGGATATCCAAGGGGGTTGGGGGGTCTAAGGGGGTGGGGGGGGGTGTCCATGGGGTGAGGGGGTTGTCCAAGGGGATAGGGGTGTCCAGGGGGTGGGGGGGGGGGTGTCTAGGGAGGTGAGTGGGCTTTTCTAGGGGGTAGGGGTGCCTAGAGGGGTGGGGGGGGGGGGCTATCTAGGGGGGCTGTCTAGAGGGGTGGGGCTGTCCAGAGGGTTTGGGGGGGGGTGTCCAGGGTGTCCATGGAGGTGGGGGGGGGGGGTCCAAGGGGGAGGGGGTGTCGAAGGGGGTGGGGTGTGTCCAAGGGGGTGGGGGACAATCTAAGGGGGAGGGGGACCTATCCAGAGGGTTTTGGGGGCTTTCTAGGGGGTGGCTGTCTAGAGGGTTGGGGGTGTACAAGGGCGTAGGGGTGGGGTGGTGTCTAAGAGGGGTGGGTTGTCCAAGGGGGAGGGGGGGTGTTTAGAGGGGTGCGGGCTTTCCAGGGGGTGGGGGCTGTCCAGAGGGGTGGGGGCTATCCAAGGGGGGGGGGGGGGTATCCAGGGGGTGTCCAAGGGGGTGGGGGTGGTGTCCAGGGGTTGGGGGGCTATCCAAGGGTGTGGTGGTTTCCAAGGGGTGTCCAAGGGGGTTGGGGGTGGGGTTGGTTTCCAATGGGGTGGGGGGTGTTGTCCAAGTGGGTAGGGGTGTCCAGGGTGTGGGGGTGGTGTCCAAGGGGGTGGGGGTGGTGTCCAGGGGGTGGGGAGGGTGGTGGGGGGGCTGTCTAGTGGGGGGGGGGGGTTGTCCATAGGTTTGAAATCATTGGGATCGGTGTAATTTATAGTAATTAATGTATAGATATTTTAATATTTATACTTCATATTTCATTTTTACAGAAGGGTGTATTAGGTATCCAGTTGCACTAGGATGTATTATTTGGGAACCTTAAGAATAAAGGATCCAAGATGAATTTAAAACTATTATATCTAACTATATTTTCTTTTTAAAATCAGTTTCAAGCATATTTTTTTTAAATACGCATAGATTTGTTTTATATTTCAATTTTTTTTACATTCCAATTATGATATTTTTCATATAAACATATATTTGTCTTATCTTAAAAATATGTATAATATTGTTATATGTTATAGGTAATAATGAGTCAATGTTGGATTACGACACATCGAATGAGTAATGAATATGAGGAAGGTGTTGATGCCTTTTTGGAATTTTCTAGATGAAATGTTCCAAGAATAGAAATTTATTTCTATCCATGCCTGAAATATTTGAATATGAAGAAGTTAAAAAGTAGAGAGATAAAAGATCATCTAATTTGTCATAGTTTTAATCCAAGTTACAGCCCTTGGATTTGGCATGGTGAAACTAGATGGAATGTTAGATCTAATTATGATGATGATTTGCAAGACGGTAACTTCAATGAAATTGAAGAAATGATTCATGATATTGTAGAAGAACAAATTGAGATAGAACCGATAGTTGCGCGTCTATATGGTGATGCTGAAAAACCATTGTATCCAGTTGTACAGATTTTATAGTTTTTTCGGTGGTGTTAAGATTGATTAACCTGAAGGAAAAACATGGATGGAGTGAAAAAAGTTTTACAGAGATGATACAATTTATGTGCACCATCCTACATTTGGAAATGAAATTAGAAATCTCAGACTAGGGTTACACACAGGTGGAATGAATCCATACAAAACCCTCAGTAGCACACATAGTTCATGTCCTGTTTTATTGTTAATTTACAACCTCTCTACTGAAGTTTGTATGAAGTGAAAATATGTCATGTTGAGTATAACGATCTCTGTTCCAAAGCAACCTAGCAATGATATTGATGTTTTATTGTCACCATTTATTGATGATTTGAAACTTTTATGGGAGGATGGTATTAGGGTGTATGATTCTTATAAAATAGAATACTTTCAACTACATGCAGTTCTTATGTTCACAATACATGACTTCCCAGCATATGGAAATTTGTTTGGATACAGTGTTAAAGGGAATAAAGCATGTTCAATTTGTGAACAACAGACTTCATATTGTCAATTGTATCATGAGAGGAAAACAGTGTAAATGGGTCATCGAAATTTTTTGCCTATGGATCACTCTTATAGAAGACTAAAAAGGCATTCAATGGCTCCCAAGAATTTGATATTGCTCCAAAACATTTATACCCTGATCTATATTTTGAGAGGGTGGAAAACCTTGATGTGACATTGGGAAAGACACAAAAATATGGTAATGATAGACATATTTGGAATAAAAGGTCAATATTTTTTGAGCTACCATATTGGAGATTTCATGAAGTTAAACATAATATTGATGTCATGCATGTGGAGAGGAATATCTATGATAGTTTGATTGCAACATTGTTAGATATTAAAGGAAAGAAAAAATATGGTTTTAATGAAATATTAGACTTATTATCAATGGGAATACATTTGGAGTTAGCTCCCACTCATAATGGAAGATGGACATTTCTTCCCCCGGCTTGTCATACATTATCCAAGAGGGAGAAAATTATCTTTTTTTTGTGTCTTCATGATATCAAAGCGCCTCAAGGTTATTCTTCAAATGTAAATTTTTTTTGTCTCATTGAAGTAATTGAAGTTGATAGGAATAAAATCTCATGATTGTCATGTCATGATGCAACAACTTCTACCAGTTGCATTGTGTGGAATATTTCCCATCCATGTTTGAAAGACTATAATGAAGTTGTGTTATTTTTTCAATTCAATTTCTAATAAGGTGATTGATGTGAATGCTTTGAAAATTTTGGAAAAGGATGCAATATGTATACTTTTTTCCATTGGAAATGTATTTTCCTCCAACTTTTTTTATATAATGGTGCATTTAATGATTCATCTGATTCGAGAAATAAAGCTTTTTGGAACTGTATATCTTCACTGGATGTATCCTTTTGAAAGGTATATGAAAATATTGAAGGGGTAGGTTAAGAATCCACATCGACCTGAAGCCTCCATTATTAAAAAGTATATTTCTGTGGATGTTGCATAGTTTTTTATAAACTACTTGGCTGCGACGCAACACATAGGTTTGCCTCCATCTCGCCATGAACGAGTTAATAATGAGGGAAAGGGGATTCATGGCTTGAAAATCAAATTATTGTCAGCTAAAAAGATAAAGAAGTTAGAATTATACATCTTGAATAACATAGCTGATTCTCAACCATATATCACATTTCATATTAATGAGTTGAAACAATGCCATACAAAGAAGAAAGAAATGTGGATTTTGAATGAGCACCACAATTTTTTTTGTCATAGTTTAAAAAGACCTTTCTTGGTAGATCAGATGTATCAGATACATTAAAATTGGTAGTGGGTTGTCCTTGTTTAAATGTGATAACATGGTCTGGTTATGACATTAATGGCTATACATTTCATACGAAAGCTCAGGAAAACAGAAGTACAGTTCAGAATAGTGGTGTATTGGTGTTTGCAGAAGCAATGTATTTTTCGAGTGCTAAAGACAAAAACCCAATTTCTACATCAAGTGCATATTATGGAGTGATTGAAGAAATATGTGAGGTTGATTACTTTAAAATTAAAGTTCTTTGTTTAAATGTAAATGGTTTATTAGTAACAATAGTGTTATACACAATGAAGTGGGCTGTTTTTTTACAAGTGGAAAAAATATGCAGTTGAGGATGAACTTGATAAAGACAATGCTTTGTGTGAGATCCCTACTTCTATGTAAATATTAACAGAACATAATTATGAACATGTTGAAGACATAGTTTGTGTAATAAGGAACGATCACGATGAAGGAATTTGGGAGAAAAATCCATTTGTACATTCCTAAAATTAGAGGTAACATTTTTTTATTTCTTTTTTACATTTATTATCTTCATAAAATGTTAGATATTGTAAGTTTTTTATTTATTAAAATATGTATTAAAAGAAATAAGTATAATTTTATATTTATTTTAATTTTTTTAGTTTACTTTATTGTGTTTACCATTACATAAATTATATATCTATTATTTTTGTTCAATGATAATTTCTTTACCATGTTTACCAGGTTTACCATGTTTACCATGTTTACTATCTTTACCATCTTTAAAATCTTTACCATTGTTTAAAATGCTTACCATATTAACCATGTTTACTATTATGTAACTTATTACAATTTTATATTTTCTGTTTACATTAGTATTGTAATATTTGAATTTGTATATTTGTGAACTAATGTTTCTTTTTTTGATTTGAAAGATAATGACAAATCAATCATTTGATCAACCACATGATTCTAGATATGAGAATATTGATCATACCTCTAGGGAGGAACATTCACATCCTCCTCTTCATGTTCCAAAATCTTCCTCAGGTGCTCCAATTATGACAAAGAGTTTAAGAGTTGGTAAAGGTGGGTGCACACATTTACAAAAATTATCACTTTCCTGTATGTAGGATTAGAGGATAATCATTGAGTTTGATGAGGATGATATTTCTTGAGGTCCAAATGCAAAATATTTTAAGAGATTTGTATCAACTCAGGGTAAGATCAAAGTAATCATTTTGTATGATGACTAGATATGTGTGAAAAAAGTGATAATATCTCATTTGTGGGAGAAGATTTTGGTAAGATATTTTTCTATTGTTTGCCTATTATTTAAAATTTTCTAGTATATATAATATGTTTATCCTCTTCTTTATTAGATGAAATTTGATATTCCTGACACCAGAGGAGTTCAGATGAAATGCTTATCGATGACTACTAGGAGATAGAGGGATTTCAAATCAACCCACTCATTTGATTTCATTTTTGGTCATAGGAGTCATGACAATCCATGTTATATATATCCTTTCATAGATTAAGACACATAGATACAGTTTGTTGAAAGTATAAGAAAAGACTCATTTTTGGTAAGGGAAATGTAAACTTTTATAATATTTCTTATATAAATGATATTTTTAATGTTTTGTTAATTATTTATTATTTTTATTTTATAGAAAACAAGGAAATCTCATCAGGAGATCCAATCTAAAAATGTATACCCTCGTAGTTTATCTTAGGGAGGGTATACATTACTGGAAGAAAAATGATGGCGGAAAAATTAAAAAAACTAAGAGCTAAGTCTTCAAGCTCTGGAGAGGTGGCCTATCCATCCCCTCCATCTAGACATGAAAAATGGAAGAGAGCTCAGATGGGCCAAAAAGGGAAATATCTTTTGGAAGATTATAGAATCGTATCTGAGAGGATTATAAGATATCTATTTTATTTTTTTAAGTTAACTATAATCTTCATATAATTTCAATCATTACAGAAATGTTCAATTAATTAATATAGGATTATCTTGAGGAGAAGAGCTAACAGGGGGTATTTACAGCTACTGGGAGGCATGATATTTTATCTAAAGCATTGGGAAATTCCAAACATCTAGGTCCTGTACGAGGATATTTGATAGGTGTATTAGTAAGAAAAGTGTTTCCACATTCTTCAACTTCTTATGTTAAGGGTGTTTATAAAAAAATAGAATCCTTGGAGTATTAATTTAATAATATTAATGCTATGATGGAGGAAGATATTATAGTGTCAGTACAGTCTAAGTTTTCATACATGCAAAGACAATTTCAGACTACAGCTCCTACTCCTCTACCTCCCCCGGCAGACCCCATTATTTATCCTCCACCTCTGCCAGTAGCTCCCACTCCCCCACCTCAGCTTGTAGACCCCATTTTTTATCCTACTCCTCCGCCACATCTTCCTACTTATTGAGAGTTGTATGTTGATGATCTTCAACATCGTATAGTTGCATATGGGCTGGTATATTGTATAGGAGATACAGTTCATCCTCAACAATTAGATTCAGAGAATCGTAGAGTCACTGTACATGATATTGTAGATAGTTCAACTCGAGTACCATTACCTACAAATGAGGTGACGAGAGTTGGACATAGTATCGACCATTTTTTAATTTGTCCATCCAGACTTCTACGACTTATTACCATATAGGTATGTATGTTATATCTTCTATTTTTTTATTAAAGTTGTTTTATCATTTGAAAACTAATATATTTTTATATTTATTTTTACAGGAATATGTCAAAGGTAAAGAAACACTGTATAGATAACAACAAAGAAAAATGGCTATGACATTAGATACATATTATAGTAGTCTTGAAAGATATTCAAGATATTCAAATTTGTTGGTGGATCATTATGAGTTTCCAATGGAAGCTCATGTTTGTGGACATGCAATAACTGTGGGGATTGTGAAAACTAATATCATGGAACTTGTCACTGGTGATAAGTTGTGCATAAATGTGGTACAAATTTTTTCCATGTAAGTGTTAACACATCTTCCTTGCATTATATTTATTAAAAATGTATACTTATGTCTATTTTGTATTAGGTATCTTTATAAAATTTGTGAGAAGAATGAGCGGACAGATGTATATGGATTCATGGATTCACATTTGATTTCCCCTAAAGCATGTGCATTGGATGAGGAACAAAAAATGCTTTATATTGATGAAAGATTTAACATAATATAGTCACACGATGTTGGATGATTCCTTTTTGTGAGAGGTATGAAACACATCTCTCTCAAAGAGTTCATTATCTTTTAACATAAAAAACCAATAACCTTACATTTTCTTTTATTAGTGATCATTAAATGTTAGGTGTTTTTTTTCCAAGGGAGAAAACAATTTATTAGATATGCTTTTTCCATGGTGATGTGTGGGAATGTTTTAAGAAAATTTTGGAAAAGTATGTTTCAATTTCTCAGTAGTTTTATATAATATTATGAATTTTAAATTTATCCCATTTGATATTATTTTCTAATAGGGGATGGGTCTACTTTCGAAAAAACACAAAGAAAAGGAGTGTGAAGATCAAATATGTAAATATAAAGGTATATATCCATTTATATTTTGTACCTTTTGATTTATTACATAAAAATAATTTATTTAATTTACAATCATTGAAACAAAATTTTCATGAACAAAAAGGCATCATCGAATGCGGATATTATATGTTAAGATTTATGTATGAAATAATTAAATCTGGAACATTTGTGAACATTGAACTGGTTATATTTCCATTTAAAATTTTCCATAATATTTCTTTTGATTTATTCATTATACACATTAACTACTATCCTTTTATTTTTTAGCTAATTGATCACCCTCAAACCTATAGTGCTGAAGACGTCAAACACTTACAAGTGGAATGGTCAAATTATTTTACAGGTTTGATTGAATTTTAGTTGTTTGTAGTGTAAAATGTAATTTTGAATATTTTCATTATAATTGTGTATTTGGTAGTCATTTAGGTTGGATTCAGTTTTTTTTAAGTTGAAATTTTAAGTTTTGAATGTTATAAATGTGAATGTTTAATTTTTCTCTACTTCTTGTTTTGGTCTACTTATGATGGTTTTTCTAATATGGATTCTGGTCGGGGGGGGGGGGTTCCAAGGGTGTGGGGGTGTCCAGTGGGGGGGGGGGGTATCCAGGGGTGTGGGAGGGGTGTCTGATGGGGTGGGGGGGAGGGGGGTGTCCTAGGTGTCCATGAGAGTGGGGTGGTAGTCCAGGGGGTGGGAGCGTTTCCTAGAGGGTGGGAGGGCTTTCCAATGGAGTGGGGGGGGGGGGGGTGTCCAAGGAGTGTATAGGGGTGTGGGGGTGTCCTATGGGGTGAGGAGGGTTTACAGGGGTCTGGGAGGGCTGTCTTTTGGGGTGGGGGTGTCCATGGGAATGGGGGGTAGTCCAGCGGGTGGGAACGTTTACAGGAGGGTGGGAGGGTTGTCTAGGGGAGTGTGGGGCTATCCAGGGGGTGTCTAGGGGCGTGGGGGTTTCTTGTGGCGTGAGGGGCTATCCATGGGTGTGGGAGTGTTTTCCAGGGGGTGGGGGTGTCCAGGAGGGTGTGGGGGGTGGGGGTGGGGGTGTTGTCTAGGGGTGTGGGGGGCTGTCTAGGGAATGGGGGCAGTCCAGGGGTGTGTGCGAGGGGGGGGGGGTGTCCAGGGGTTTGGTGGGGGTTGTCCAGTGAGGGGGGGGGGGGGTTCTGGTATGGTTTTGGTCTGGGGGTGTTCAGTGGGGTGGGGGGGGGGTGGGGGGATGTCCAGGTGAGTGAGGGGATGTCCGGGGATGGGGGGGGGGTGTACAGTGGGGGGGTGGGGGTTCTAGGAGTGTGGGAGGGATGTCTAGGGGTTTGAGAGTGATGTTCAGGGGGTGGGGGTGTCTAGGAGGGTGGGGGTTTCTAGGGGTGTGGGAGTGCTATATAGGGAGTGGGGGGGGGTGTCGAGGATGGTGGGGGTTGTCCAGGGGTGTGGGGGGTGTCTAGGGGTGGGGTGGGGACAATTTAGGAGTGTGGGGTGTCCAATGGTGTGGTGGGGGTTGTCTAGTGGGGGGGGGGGGGTTCTGGTCTGGTTTTGGTTGGGTTTTTGTTTGGGGGTGTCCAGTGGGGGTGGGGGGGGGGGGGTCTAGGGGTGTGGTGGGGGTTTTCCAGTGGGGTGGGGGTGAAAGGGTGTCTAGGAGGGTGGGAGGGATGTCCAGGGGAGTGGGGGGGGGGGATGTCTAGGGGGTGTCTAGGGGTGTGGGGGGTGTCCAGTGGGGGGGGGGGTCCCAGGGGTGTGGGAGGGCTGTCAAGGGGTGTGGGAGTGTTGTCCCGGGGGAGGGGGTATCGAGGAGGGTGGTGGTGGTGGGTGGGGGGGGGGGGGGTTATAGGGCTGTGGGAGAGATGTCCAGGGGTGTGGGGTGCTGTTAAGGGGGGTGGGGTGTCCAGGAGTGTGTTTGTGGGGGGGGGGGGAAGTCTAGGGGTGGGGGGGGGGGTCCAAGGGTTTGGTGGGGGCTATCCAATGGGGTGTGTGTGTGTGTGGGGGGGGGGGGGGGGGTTCATGTCTGGTTATGGTCTAGTTTTGGTCTCTTTTTGGTCTGGGGGTGTCCAGTGTGGTGGTTGTGGGGGGGGGGGGGGAGAGGTGTCTAGGGATGTGGGGTGGGGGTGGGAGGGTGTCTAGGAGGGTGAGAAGGATTCCCATGTGAGTGGGGGGATGTCCAGGGAGTGTCTAGTGGGGTGGGATGGGGGGGGGGGGTTCTAGGGGTGTGGGAGGTTGTCCAGGGGTGTGGGAGTGCTGTATAGGGGGTGAGTGGTTTCTAGGAGGGTTGGGGGGGGGGGGTTCTAGGGGTGTGGGAGGGATGTACAAGGGAGTGAGAGTGCTTTCCAAGGAGTGGGGGGTGTCCAAGAGGGGGGGTATAGGGGTGTGGGGTGTCTATGGGTGTGGTGGGGGGTGTCTAGTGGGTGGGTGGGGGGGGGGGGGTTTGGTCGGGTTTTGGTCTGGGGGTGTCTAGTGGGGTGGGGGTGTCCAGGGGTGTGGTGGGGGCTGTCTAGTGGGGTGGGGGTTGGGAGGGTGTCCCGGAGGGTATGAGGGATGTCCAGGCGAGTGGGGGATGTATAGGGGTGGGGGGGGGGATGTCCTATGGGGTGGGGTGAGGGGGAAGGGGTTCTAGTGGTGTGGGAGGGATGTCCAGGGGTGTGGGAGTGCTGCCCAAGGGGTGGCGGGTGTCCAGGAGGGTGGTGGTGGTAGTGGGGGGGGGGGGGGGGTTCTAGGGATGTGGGAGGGCTGTCCAGTGGTGTGAGAGTGCTATCCAAGGGGTGGGGGGTTGTCCCGGGGTGTGGGGGGCTGTCCATGGGGTGGGGTGGGGTAGTCCAGAGGTGTGGGGGGTGTGGTGGGGGCTGTCCAGTTGGGTGGGGGGGGGGGGGGTTCTAGTTTGGTTTTTTTTGTTTTTTGGTATGTTTTTGGTTTCGTGGTGTCTTGTGGGGTGGGGTGGGGGGGGGTCCAAGGGTGTGGTGGGGGATGTCCAGTGGGGTGGGGGAGGGAGGGTGTCTAGGAGGGTGGGAGGGATGTCCAGGCGAGTGGGGGGATGTCCAGGGGAGTGTGTGTGTGTGTATGGGGGGGGGTTCTAGGTTGTGGGAGGGCTGTCCAGGGGTGTGGGAGTGATGTCCAGTGGTGGGGGTGTCCCGAAGGGTGGGGGGGGGGTTATCCAGGGGTGTGGGGGCTGTCCAGGGGGGGGGGGGGTTCTGGTCTATTTTTTGTTGGTTTTGGTCTGTTTTTGTTTTGTTTCAGGTATTTTGGAAAGGCATAGCCATGGTTGATCGGTGGTGGGGGCTGTCCAGTGGGGTAGGGGGAGGTTCCGGTCTGTTTTTGGTTGGGTTTTGGTCTGTTTTTGGTCTGTTTTAGGTCTTTTGGTAGGGCATAGCAGTGGTTGATCGATTTTATTAAAAAATGGTGTTTTACGTTAGTTATTTTATAACCCACATAAGAAATGCATTTGGATTAGATTTAAAGTCGGATATTTGAAAACTGACGTAATAAATTCATGGGAAATGGTTTTTATGTCGGTTATTTAATAACTGATGTAATAAGTAGAAATGAATATTTTTTTACATCAATTATTTTATAACTGACATAGTAGATATGTTTTCATGTCAGTTACTATTTAACAGATGTTGGAAATTGCTTGGAAGACAGGTTTATCACGTCAGTTATGAAAATAACTGACGTGATAAATGCTTTAGAGGAGAGATTTATAATGTTGTTTATATAATAATCTATGTGAAATAGTATATAACACATTGGTTATTAAATACCCGATGTAATAAACCACAACTCCGAAGCGTTTTCCACGTTGGATTTTTATCAACTGACATGAAAAACGCTTCGGATTTGTGTTTTTTACGTCAGTTTTAAAATAATATACATAAAAAACAATGTTTATAACATATCCTGTAATAACGTCAGCCAAAAGACAACGTAAGAAATAAAAAATAACCACCATAAAAAACGTTTTATGCACTAGTGTCATGTACATGTTGTACCCATTACGACTCAATGTGCATGTTGTCAGTTTAAACTAAAAAATTTAGTTCAAAATGTGCTCCACTCACTTAAAACCAAGAAAAAAAACCAATATTTTCTTGATAATTTAGGAAAATGATCCATAATATATTATTTATGTGAATAAAATTTCCAAATTTTAATCTAACACATGGTTTGGATGGTTTGATTGAATGTTCTTGTTTTTATTTGTAAGTGAAATTTTAGTTCAAAACATATGTCACTCATTGAAAATTGAAAAAAATCTCAGACTGTCTTAATGCCTTAGGAAAATGAACCATAAGTCATTTATGACATTTAGGAATAAAACACATGTAGATCTGAAATATGGTGTGGTTGGTATGAATAAAAGTGTCTGTTTTTATTTCAAAGTGTCATTTTAGTTCAAAACAAGTTTCACTCACCAAAAACCAAGAAAATGTGTTCATATTTTCCTGATACTTAATAAAAAATATCCATAAATAATTTATGAAATATAGAAATCAAACACTTTTCAATCCAATGCATGGTGTGCTCTATGTGACTCAAAGTGTGTGTTTTTAGGTTAAAAGTGACATTTTAGATCAAACCATGCATCACTCATTGGAAACCTAGAAAATAAAATCTAAAGGTCTTGATACTTCAGGAAAATTATTAACACATCATTTGAGATATATAAGAATCAACCACATATCAATATGACATAAAATGTTCCCAGTATGACATGAAGTTTATGTTTTTTGTTTAAAATTAGAATTTTAGTTAAAAACATTCTTTACTAACTAAAAATATAGAAAAAAACTTATATTGTCCAGATATTTTAGTAAAATCTTCCATTATCCATTTTTTACATATAAGAATTGACCACCATTAATTTGAAACATGGTGTGATTGATATAACTAAATGTGCATGTTTTCTGTTTAGAAATGACAATTTAGTTTAAAACATCCATCACACACTCAAAACAAATAAAAAAATCTTAGATTGTTTTGATTCTTTATGATAATAATCAATAATTAATTTGTGATGTGTAAGAGTCGGCTTCACTTAAGTCTGATACAGTATGTGCTTATTATGATTAAAAGTGAATGTTTTGATTTAAAATTGACATTTTAATTCAAAACAAGTGTCACATACAAAAAAAGAAAAGAAAATATACTCAAATTATCTTGATACATTAGTAAAATTATCCATAAATAATTTTTTACATATAAGAATCAACCTCACGTCATTCTTATACATGGTGTGTTTGGTATGACTCAAAGTGCATGTTTTCAGTTTAAAAGTGGCCTTTTAGTTCAACACAGTCATCACTTACTAAAAAATTAGTAATCACACTCATATTGTCTTTATAAAATTGTAAAAGGATCCATATGTCATTTGTGACAGGTGAGAATCATCTAAAACTTAATCTGATCCATGGTGTGCCTAACATGGTTGAAAGTGCATGTTTTTATTTTAAGTAGAAATTTTAGTACAAAACACACTTCAAAAACTCAAAACTGAGAAAAAACACATATATTGTCTTTATAATTTTGAAAAATTATCGATAAGTAATTTTTATGTGTAGGAATTATCCGCACGTCAATCTGATACACAGTGTGACCAATGTAACTCAAAGTGCAAGTTTTTAGTTTAAAATAACAATTTAGTTAAAAACATGTCACTCAATAAAAAATGAGGAAAAATTATCATATTTTCATCATATTTTACAAAAAATATCCATAATTCATTTTTTATGAGTATAAATTAGATTCACATCAATTGGATACACGATGTGATCTATATGACTCAAAGTTAATGTTTTTAGTTTAAAAATGGAATTTTAGTTAAAATAATTTGTCACTCACTGAAAAATAAGAAAGAAAAATTGGATTATCTTTATAATTTAGAAATATGATCCATAAGACATTTATGATATATAGGATTCAACCTCACATCAATCAAACACAAGGTGTGATCGGTATGACTCAAAGTGTGTGTTTTAATTTAAAATTGACATTTTAGTACAAAACATGATTCACAAACTCAAAGTTGAGAAAACACATTTAGGTTGCTTTGATACTTTATAAAAATTTTCTATTAGTCATTTATGACTTGTATGAATCAACCATGCCTTAATCTGATACATGGTGTGGCCGATATGACTTGAAATGTGTGTTTTTAGTCTAAAAGTATCATTTTAGGTAAAAACATGTGTCACTCAATGAAACCCCCCCCCCCCCCAAAAAAAACTTATATGGTCTTGATACTTTATTAAAATTATCTATATGTAATTTTTAATGTATAGGAATCATCAAAAAATCAATCTGACACACAGTATGACCAATATGACTCAAAGTGCAAGTTTTCAGTTTAAAACTAACATTTTAGTTAAAAAAATTCCATTCATTGAAAAACAATAAAAAACACTTATATTATCAAAATGTTTTATTAAAATGATCAAAAAATAATTTTTGAAGATTAAAAATTATCCACATGTCAATCTGATACATGATGTGACCGACTTGACTCAGAGTACCTGCTTTTAGTTTAAAAATGACATTTTAGTTAAAAACATGTTTCACTCACTAAAAACTAATAAAACAAGCTAGTATTATCTTTATAATTTTGGAAAATGATTCATATGTCATTTATTATGTGTTGGAATCAACAAAATTTCAATCTGACACACGGTGTGTCCAATATTACTCAAGGTACAAGTTTTTATTTAAAATTGACATTTTAGTTAAAAACACATGTCCTATACTCAAAATTGAGAAAATGAATTCATATTATTTTGATACATTAGGGAAATGGTCAATAAGTAATTATTAATGCATAAGAATAATATGAATCTCGATCTGATATATGGTTTGACCGGTATGACACAAAATGCTTGTTTTCAGTTTTAAAGTGCCATTTTAGTTAAAAACATATGTTGCTCTCTCAAAATTGAGCAAACACACTCGTATGATCTTGATAATTTAGTAAAAATACCCATTTGTCATTTATGTCATTTATGAGTTATCTACATGTTAATCCGATATACGGTGTGATTGATATAACTCAAAGTGTGTGTTTTTAATTTAAAAGTGACATTTTAGTTTGAAACACATGTCACTCACTGAAACTAAGAATACACACTCTGATTTCAATGATATTTTAGGATAGTGATCAATAAATAGTTTTTATGTGTAGGAATCATCCAAATTTAAATCGAACACATGATGTTATCAATATAAATCAAAGTGCATGTTCTTCATTCAAAATTGACATTTTAGTTCAAAACATGCACCACACACTCAAAACTAAGAAAATAAACTTCAATTGTCATCATACTTTAGGTCAATGATCCATAAATAATTTGTGTTATGTTTGATTCAAACACATTTTAATCCAACACAAGGTGTTCCCAGTATAACTCAAATTGTATGATTTCAATTTAAAAGTGATATTTTATTATTGCATTGTATCATATTTATTTTTAATTTATTTATTTATAGTATTGATTTTTGGTTAGAGAACAACTAAACTAAGACTCAATAGGGGGATGAATTGAATTATTATAAATTTATTCACTTATAAACCACCCTCTTAAAGTTACAGAAAGTTATGATTTTTTTTATCAAGAAAGAAATGGAAAATAAAAAACAGAAAGAAAAGATAGAACATAAGATATTTATAGTTCTTTAGGGAATAAAAATCCACTAGTCCACTCCATCAATGCTCAAATATTATAGTTTGGTGATATTCACTAGCACTAGTACCTTTCCCAAGGACTGTATAATTGAGTGAAAGTAGTCAAAACTTGGTATAAGAACAAATAGATTTCATCAGTCTTTTAAAAGTTTTTGAAAACACTAGACTTTAGGGTTCTTTTATGAGGAACCTTCACAACACAGTACAAGAAACTGAAACTTCCATCAATGAGAGAGAGAATAATTTATGTTTACAAATGATGATCATAGTTTCAAGATGAAACTAATAGACAGGAAGAAATATCTAAGATATAGAAGAAAAGTAAATAGTATCTCCTGGAGAGTCTTCTCAAATATATAAGGATAAATCTTTGATGGCAAAATGGTTGAATTTGAATCTTCTTCTTATTCTTTTTCTTGGTATATAGAAACAATATAGATAAATTAAAAATATAGAGTTATGAGTGAAAGTTATTATTACTTCATTGTGTGTTTATTATTGTTCAAATACTTTTTTTAAGAAACTTTTCTTGTAATTTCACAAGTTGATATCCCAAAAAAACTGGGGAATTAAATTCCAGAAGTCATTATCATGAAAATACATTGGCAACAATACTGTTCATTAAATTATTCTTATACTATTTTCCCTTCTCGGTACATAAAATATTTTTTGTAATTTATTTTAACATAAATAGGTAATCCATTATTTAATTCATCTAATAAAACATTAAATTCCACTAAAATTATACCAATGATAATTAATATATAGGTTATAGGACCACATATTTGATTTTGGACCACCACGTAGCCAAATTATCTATATTTAAATTCACATAGCTTAATTAATCCATGTAGATGTTCTTCAAATAGTAAATTTACCTATTCAGCCAAAACACATAGAAATATTTCTCACATAGCCAATTTTCGTGTAACTAAATGAATCATGTTGTTGAGTAGAACCATGTAGTCAAATTTTCCATGGATCCAATTCGTGTATCTGAATACTCCACATAGATGTTTCATCTACGTACCCATTTTCTCACATAGATGATTCATAAATATAGGTGATTTTAATTCAGATGATTTTGAAAAGTAACCAATTTTTTAGGTGAATGCTTCACATAGACAATTGATGAAAATTATTTCTCCATATAGCCAAATTTCTACATAGTCGATTTTTCAGACTTAAGAAAATTTCATAAAATGTTATAGAATTTCAAAAATTATAGTAGAATAGACTTAGATATGGATAACTCCTAATGAACACACTAAAAAATCATTAGAAACATATAAAGGTTTTTTGATATTCTCAAAACATAAAGAATATATGATATGATGGAACAACATTAATAGACTAAAAATCTCCCCATTTTTGATGATAGAAAACCCATTAAATAAAAAACATGAAATTTTAAAAGAGTTTAAGGATTTTTCAAAAATATATATTTAAGATATATTGTTAATATTTTTTTATCCTTTATTCTCCCCCTTTATAAGAGTTATACCACTTTAGTGTCATTAAAAATGATGGATGATGAGAGGAAAAACTACTGCTAATATAGAACCTCTAAATATGAACAATTTAAATATAATTCTGATACTAAATTTGAGTTATGGATGGTGTGAAATTTAAGAAATTAAGTAGGTAAAATACAGTGACAGTTGATTCTCATACATAGACATTACATAATTTTTGTGGAATTTTTAATACATTATACAAACACTCACCCAATACCGCATTAGTTTAGTACCTTTGGAAACATGGAAACATAAAACACTTGTCCATAAGTGAGATACATCATCTCCCACTAAGTTATTCATAACTATAAACCTTCTTAGACACACATACATAATACATATAAGCATAAAATAAGGAAAGAAAACATAAGAAAAAGTGAGAAAATATGCTCTATAAGGGTAAACAAGAAAGATATGTAAGAATAACATGAACATAAGGGTATGAGAACATGAGAATAACATTTGAAACCCATTCCTTGTATATAAAAGATCATAATCATGAGTCATGGAATAAATATTGGTAGTTCATAAGACATGAATCATAAAATAAACAAAAAACATGATCCATGAGAGCATAACATTGGCTAAGACACAGAATTATGGTAAACAAATAAACATATAAAATGATTTCCATAATAGTAAATGATCACTACCAAGGCTATATTAGTGGAATGGGTTCACTCCCCAAACTATCTTAATAGTTAAGGTTCACTCACAAGACTATATTTTATAACAAAGACCTTAAATAAAGTAGGTTCACTCCCTATTATTACCATGCATATCTCGTGAGATATAAAACTTTACCCAATTCACTAGAGGAAGATACAGGTCCCGCATATCTCAAAATGAAATGAAACATATATCTATAATAATATAATAAACATTCATCATAGCATAACCCATGGAATGAAATGGGTATTATAAACATTTCATAATATCATAACATGTGGAAAATAGATAGGTTTTATAATCACTTAGTTATAGAATATCCCATGAAAATAAGTATATATCATTATAATATAACTTGTGGAAGGGAAATGAGATTCATAAACATCATGAAATCAAAAAATAAACCATTTAGATAAATAATATTAATGATATACATGGATCAAATCCCTAGTAAGTCATGAGTAACCCCAATAGATGTCATCTTAGATGAAAAATAATTTTGAAATATCATTTAAAACATTAATTGAGGAAAACATCATTTTCACTTTGGGAAACACCTTTTAATATAGAAATGTTTTTTAAAAAATTTTATTTGAAAATAAATTTGAAAATTTTCTAATTAAGATTCGATGAAATGATTGGTCAGGACATCAAAAATGCATGTTCATTCTATACACACAAAAATGATGGTTTCTTTCACATTTTTAGTAAAATCAAAATGATAAATGTTTTGGAAAATGACACAAATATTCCTACTATTTTTTTAAAATTAAAACATTGGTAAGAATTTAATTTAAAAATCAGAAAATAGTAATAAAACATTTTTGAAAACAATTTTAGAAAACATGATTCGAAGGAAAATAGATTTCTGATAGAAAATAGGAATAGAGTAATATTTTCTTAAAACCATTTTCATAATTATATTAAGTACTAAATAGTTGAAAAGTGGTACCATTAGTAGAAGATAAGATTAATAACTAGAGTATAATAAAATTCATGAGAAATATTGAGATATAGATCATAATATTTCATCAATGGAAGCATACTCATAAATAATCCCCATAAATGATGAGATTATAGCAATACTGACTGACTGAAAAAAACATTTTTATTGGATAAAAGAGAGTACAGAAAGACAAAAAACCAGAAAACAAAAACAGGGAAAAAGAGAATCATGGGGGATGAAAATAATGAAAACCCAGAGCATCATTAATAACAAACCTCACTCCCTTCTTAGGTAATGAGCCAACATTAAGGAAGAGAGACATACTTTTAGTCAGAGGTACCAGAGACACCAAGAAGTATGCAACTTGATTCCCCTCGTGCCATGTATTAGTGATCTCAAATTGATTTCCCAAAAGCTGTTTTTACTTTCTAATGAGGTAAGAGACATTCCATGTAAATCAACAAAAAACAGAGAGTCCTTTGAAGAGTATGAGATAATATGTCTCCACTGCCTTCAGATCGATATATCGCTGGCTACAAAGCTCTAACCCTATGAGCATAGCATGCACCTCCGATTTTAATACATCGCCCCTGCCATAAGAAGTAGAGAAAACCACAATCACCGACCCTTTTGGGTTCCTGATGAAACCGCATTAGCGCATCTCTCCCCCCCCATATAGGGATCCGTCCGTATTAAGCTTTAGACCATAGTGAAGCAGACACCAGCGGACCCAATGCTCCTGACCCGAGGCACCATATCGACTGGAGAGGAACTAATTCGAGACCAGTCCCCTCACTGATGGTGCACCATGACTATCTGCTCATAACCAAACCTAGTCCTGAAACAGGTTCTTCATTTTTAAAAGAAAACTAACATGATAACCCCGGCCACACTTATGGCGCACAACATTCCTCACCGACCAGATAGTTCAACACCCTGCTGAAACAATCACCGCCTGAGCCTTCCTCTTGTGTCCCTATTCCGCAGCTCCTTAAAACCATGCACTGAGATAACCATCCAGTGAACCACCCTAACCATTCCAGCCAGTACAAGCATCAAACACCTACCAAATCCAGAATTCCCACTCACTGTCAAAGAACAGGTGATCTAATGTTTCTTTCTTGGGGTTGCTACAACATCGACACCGTGAGACCAACTGAAAACCCATTAGTTTGTTGTTTTTGTTAGTGGTAATGGCACAATTTCTCACCCTCCATAGTAGGAATGCAATTTTAGAGGGGATCTCCTGACACCATAGAGTCACCCCAAGGATTAGGATTGACATCACCCCTACTCATCCGAGAGAAAGACTTCAAAGAGAACTCCCTAGTCAAGAAGCCTATAAAAACAATCTTATCACATTCATCATTCATGACCACAAAATTAAACCTAAATCATTTTTTCTCATCAAGAATATCCTGAATGAAGCTCAGATGGTCACCGACTTCCCTAAAAGAGAGGTTTGGGGTAGGACATCCCAGGAACCATAACCTGGCAGCCCCTAGTCTTAAATCCGGAAGTTAATGTCACCTATTCTCACAAACCATTTGTATTGATGATACAAGAACACCATGTAATGATTAATCAGTTTCCATATCATGGATGGTCATGCCCTCTCCTTACTCCCATTCAGTCCATATTTTCCCATTACCAACCTACCCCATATGGATCGAAATTCCATTGCTTCCCATGCTAGTTTGGTAACACTGAATCATAAAAACCATGAAGGAATAACATAAAATTAAACTTAAAATATCACGAGGATGAAAAAATTCATGATATCACATGCCAAATGGGATGTATATACACATCATGAAAGAATATTGTTTCATAACATAATGTATGTCTTAAAGAAGGAAAATTGATATAAAAATCCCCTTACCACTTTGGTAATATTTTAACCATAAACCCCATGAAAGAGAGATATTAATATTGATATGTAAATATCAATAATTATCATATTAATAATAATAAAATACATCCATGGGTAGTATACACACAACATATAATAAATAGGTGGTGAACATGGCTTGTGTTTTATAGAAAATAAAAGTGAGACTGAAATCCCTTATCTTAAGACTTGACTCTCCTCATACTCTTTCAATACTCATATATAATTAATATATGTTTTTTTATAAATATATTACATAACTAAATTAATTTATATCATACCATTTATGATTTTCTTATTTCACTTCATTACCCATTTATTAACAATTCCATGTTAAAGTTACCTTTTGGGTAATAATCGCTTTGTTTTTCATATATGTTTTGATTTGTCATATTTTTTGTCCTATTTATTTAATATTGATTTAATAATTTCCATAATTATAAAAATGATATAAATATCACATATATTAATTATATATATATTTTTATAATAATATATACAAAATTGAAATATGAAATGATATACACTGTTCATGGAGATGGTAGGGTGTAGGTACGCATGAACGCTATTTCCATTTTCTTGTCAAATTGAAAGAAAGAAAAGTATATGATATATGATCATTATATAAAACTTTTAATAAAATATATATAACATATTTTATGTAAACCCATCTTTAATACATTCCATGTAAATCGTTAATGAATGATATCGCTTCGCGAGGTGGTAGCCCGCCATACACACGAGCGATGTTATCAAATTCCCCAAAATGGAAATCATGATGGTATGTGTGTATAACAATTAAATAATCATAAAAACATTTTAAAATAATAAATAATAAATATAATTATAATTCTCATCATTATTTTCATCCTTTTTAGGTTTTAATGTAAAAATGAACAACAACAGTTCGCGATGCGACAATCCTCCCTACAATGGAACAATGATTTCGTAATCCATTGGATGGTAGTGTGTGTAGTTTTTGGTAATAAAATTATCATAAAAACATATTATTATATTTAATATACTGAGGTTATTATATAGTATTAATATAAAATCAATTAAATGGGTTTGAGGAATAAATAAAAAAATGTTTATTGATGAACGTTACCACTTCTTTGGGTATCTCTTTTTGGTTTGCACTAAAGGACTTCCTTGGTTAGATTTATGAAAAAATAGAGGATTATAGGATAAAGGGTGGTGATTTTTAAATATATTTGGATAGTTATTTTCTGATACTAATGGATTTAGAGGGGTGAAGAGAGGAGAAGATGGGGTATCCTATTCAAGGGAGGTGAGTGGCAAACTCTTAATGTTTTAAAAAAGTGAATTCCACCCACATTGTTTCCATGTAAATTGACTCCAATAATGGACCAATATACATAATATAAGTAATAAGGTATAAATATGGACAAAAAATGTGTTTTTTAAGTTTATAGGTCATTTTCTCCCTTAATATTTAAGTTTAGATCCTTACTAAACTTGTTTTTCTCTTAATTATCGTGAGAAAGTTTAACCGTTTTTACAAAACACATTTATAAAAAATAAATTTGGAATTGTTATAAATTATAAATTTTGGTTATTAAAAATATTTAATCCATTTTTCAAACTTGTATTCATAGAATTGGTAGAAATTAATTTAAAATTAATCCCATAGATGGGACGAGACAATGGGTTTTTAAAGTGAAAATGTTCAAAAGCTTGAAATGTTTTTATATTCAATTTAAATATGAAATTTATTACAATGAACTAATATGGATTAATAGATGTATAATTGAAATAAATATACATTAAAAAAAATTAAAATATAATTTTACTATATAAATAAATTAAACATAAAATCATTTTTCAATTAAAATCCATTATTTTTCACTATTTATCAAAAAATAGAAATTATAAAAAAGATCCAAAAAATTCATCCTAAGATAATTTTGAAAATATAAATTTAAAAAAAATTATTTTTCAAAATTATTTTTCTAAAAGTGTCAATAATTAATTTTATTATTGTTCACAAAATACATAAAAATCAGTTCTTTTGGGAAAATAGTTTTTTCAAAGCATATAGACCTTACTAAAAATTATATATTTCATTATAAATATGTTTCATTTATATAAAACCATTAGAAATCATATTTAAAAATTATTTATTACTATTAATATTATTATATTTAACATTTAGGTTATAACTGTCTTGTATAAATTATTATAAAAATAAGATTCTGTTTCATTGAAACTCAGTACTGCGTGTAGCGCAAGATTAACTTAGTGTTGTGAGAAACAATAGACAATTATTTTTAATTAATTTGAAAAAAAGTTCATAAAAAGTTTGGGTGTTAAATTGTACCCCACGTAAAATTAATTTATCCCTTGAACTTCATCATTATGATACAAATAAATGAGGATACTTCTACGTCCACATATCCTCAAGTTCCCATGTAGCTTCATCTAACTAGTGGTTTCACCACAAGACTTTGACCACGTAAGTGGTTTTGTTTTGTATAATTTTATATGTATGATTAAAAATAACTATATTTTGTTCCTTATAAGAAATATATTTCTATAATGGTATGACCTTCGATTTCAGTACATGTGAAGGGCCAGGTATATACTTCCTCAGAAAAGATATGTGGAACATAGCATGGAATTGAGAGATGTTTGGTGGAAGTTCTAAGCAATAGGTAACCAACCCAATAAAATTAATAATTTCAAAGGGACTAATATACCTAATGTTTATTTTAAATATCTTCATAAATCTGATAACCATATTACATAGAGAATTTTTTTGAAACACCTTGTCACCAACTTGATATTATAAATCACATTGGGGATTATCAATATAATTTTTTAACCGAATTTATACCACCTTGATATAGTATTGAATGGATATAATATTTTATGTAATTTTTTCAGCTCTCTCATGTCCCAATATCTTACTTTTTTATAAATTCATTCAATCACATTGGATCTATATATTTCTCTTTATATAATGATTTATAAGGAGACATCTGAATTCTTGGGTGAAAGTTATTTCCATAAGAAAACTCAAGTAGAGGACGATATTGATACCAACCAAATTTTAAATGAAAAAAATATTTGAACATATACTCTGAGATTTGAATTATTCTTTAAGAATTACCATCCATCTAAGGATGATAAGAAGTGCTGAAACCCAATTTCATATTAAGGGCTTGTAAAATAATTTTCTAGAACTTTGAGGTAAACCAAAAATCCCAATCAGATACAATTTATTGAGTTTCTCTATGTAACCTTACCACTTTCTTAATTTATATTATAGCAAGATAATCCAAAGAGAATTATTCTCTAGTAGAAATGAAATGTTATGACTTATTAAGGTGATTGACTATCACCCATATAATAATATTCCCTTTAGATGTTCTAGGGTGTCCTATGATAAAATCCAGGGTGATGTTTTCCCATTTTCATTCTGGTATGGGTAATGGTTGTAACTTCCCCTTATTCTTTATTACTACAACCTTAAATTTATGACATAACAATAATCGAGATACAAAATCAGCGATATCACTCTTCATTCCACCCCTCTAGAAGTTTTATTTCAAATATATAAACAAATTCATACTTCTATGATGAATAGAGAATGAATTTATATGAGCTTCCTCTAATATATCCTTTATAAAATATGGAATATAAAGAACTCATACCTGATTACTAATCCTTATCACTACCTCATGATCATGGTTATAACCAGGAACATTTCTAACCTTCTTTTTTAGTTTTACATCTTCCTTCCATGCCTCTTTAATCTTCACATGGATATATTGTTTAAAATTCAATTAATAAAGATAATATTTCCCCTTCCTTTTGGATTTCTAGATCTATCCATTTAAAATATAGAAATATTGGTTCTTTTGTGATCCTCATCATGGATAATATATCATGATCCTTTTTACTTAAATCATTTACCACCTTGTTCTCTTTCCCAGGGTGGTAATTTATTAATTAGTCATAATATATAATCTTCTCTGACTATATTCTTTGGTGCACGTTATAATACTTCTATGCGAATATATACTTTAAAATTTTGTGATATTTATATATATATATAACTTTTCACAGTAAATATGATGCCTCCATATATTTAATGAAAAGATTACATCGACTAACTCCAAATCATGAGTTGGTTAAATTTTCTCATGAATATTTATTTTTCATTAGGCATAATCTATAACCATATCATTATGCATGAGAACACATCCTAATAACTTCATTGTTGGATCACTATAGATTAAAAACCCTTATCTACTAAAGGGCAATGTAATCATAGGTGAACCAACTAATCTTCTTTTCAATTCCTTGAAATTTTCCTCACATTCATCTATCCGACGGAACATTGCTCCTTTCTATGTTTACATGGTCATAGGATTAGATAGTCATGATAAATTCTCCACAAACCATCAATAATATTCTCCAAAAACAAGAAAACTATGGATATCAATCACTATGTTTGGTCTGAGCCAACACTCAATATTCAATTTCTTTAATTGATCTACTGATATACCCTCTATTGAGGTTATATGACCCAAAAATAAAACATTTTTTCCGCCAAAACTCAAATTTTGTAAATTTCACATATAGTTTATCCTTCCTTATGGTATTTAGTCCAATTTTGAAGTGATCATAAGATTATTATTTTCTATTTGAATATATTATATTATCATCTATAAATAATACCACAAAATGATCAAGGTAACCTATAAATACTCTATTCATTAAATCCAGAAGATAGCATGGGAATTAGTAAGACCAAAAAAAATCACTATATATTCATAGTGTCCATAATTTGTATAGAATTCCATATTGGTTATATCATCCTCATTAACCCTCAATTGATGATATCCAAAATAAATTTCTATATTGGAAATGTATTGAGCTCCATACAGCTGATCAAACAATTCCTCAATTCGAGGAATAAGATAATTGTTCTTGATCATGATCTTGTTCAACTCCAGATAATCAATGCAGAGTTGCATCGATCCATCTTTATTTAAAAAAGAATAGGTACACCCTAAGGTGATACACTTGGTTAAATGAATCCCTTGTCAAGGTTTTATTTGAGTTTCTTCTTCAATTATTTCAAATCAATTAGGGACATTCTATAGGGAGTATTGGATATTTGTGTGGAACTAGGTATGAGTTATATTGAGAACTCAACATCAAATTTTGGTGTAAGGACAAGAAACTATTTCGAAAAAAGTCAAAAAATTCATAACAAATAGGTGTATCATTTACTTTTAGTTTCTACCCAACCATATGCGATTAACACTCATTCTAAATAGGAATTAAGACCCATACAATGGATGTGAACTCCATCAGAATCTCATACTTATCATTACATTGATATATTATGATATATTATTTTGTAATATAAAACATAACTTCCCTTCCATTATAATTGATGTTTAATTTATTCAAATAAAGTGAATCCATGCCTAGGATGACATCAAATTCAACCAGAGGAAGAATGAAAAGATTTTTAGGAAGCACATTCCCACCAAAATTAACCAGAGAGGAATCATAGGCAAGAGATGCGACCATTGTACCATTAGGGTTTTTTAATGATAATTATATATCTAATCATTTTGGTGGAATCTTTATGCCCTTATAAAATTCATTTGATATGAAATAATGAATAGATATAGAGTCAAATATGAAATTAATAGTTCTAGAGTAGACAATAAGTGTACCTTTAATGACATCATTACCACACCCATTGTTAGTAATAGTGATTGCATGAGATTTACCCTTATCCCTTGACATAAGAGGTTGTTTATGTCGATAATTATCATTAACCCTCAAGTTTGGGTGTTGGTTTTCATAATTCCCATTCTTCTTACACTTGAATCACTAAAGAGGTGAGTCCTATGTAGCTTTCTCTCAATTTGCATTATTATTTATCTTCTTCGCATGAAATTATAATTAAAATAATATATTCCCATCCTTCCCACACTTAAAAAATTTTCTATACCCCTTAAGATAATTTAATCCATGATTTTCCCATACATTGAGAATAAATTAAAGCTCATCTTATTCTATCCATGTTTTTTAGATTTTTCTTCGAAGTCCATCTTTCTCTTCTTATTAAACCCATGACACTAATGTGAAACTCTAACCTCCATTTCCACGTTAACGGAACATTGTACAATTTATTCATAGCTAATAAAGTCAATTGTGGATAAATCTCATTGGATACTTGGATTTAAGACACTAAAGATTTGATCAACCTTACTTTAGGGTTGGATGCTTATTCTAGAAGCGTACCTCAAAAGTCTTGTAAAATTAGACTTATAGGTACCAAATGATTAATAATTACTTTTCTTTAACTCAATGAACTCCTTTTACATATTAATATGAATTAAAAAAGAAATTTATTTATTGAAAAATAAGTTCTTTTACTTATCCCAATCCATGGAGTTAATTTCATCTTTCTACCTTGTATTCTGGATTAGAGTCCACCACTAGTTCATTTCACCTTCTAAATGATAAAAAACCGTATTGAATTTCTCAAGTTCTAAACATTTAAGAACAAAAAATATATTTTCAGTGGTATTTATACATTGCTTAAACACTAGAGGATTAAAATACCCACTAAAAGAAGGCGGATGTTTCCTTATGAAGGACTCAACAAAATGTTGTTCCCTTATTTTCTAATTTGGGAGTCCATCATGATTCATAGATTGATAAAGTTCTGTGAGCATAGAAACATGATTTTTCATTCCACATCTCATTGCATTCAGTTTATTAGGAGGACAATAATTTCATTTTTCATTGCCATCAATATTAACCTTGATCCTCTAGTTTCCATCCATTGACTCAAACCAAAAAGCATAGTGTAAGAAACAATAATCATGAAAAAATACTTATAGTATATCTAAATCATGACATATTATTTTTTAATCTATGAACCCTTAGTTTCATCCTAGGTCATAGATAGTCATCATCCATTTAAATCATTCATGAAGGTTTATAAAGAGTTTTTGAATTCTCAAAATATATCCCCAGAGAATGTCAAACTTGGTGTGTAACAAGGCCCGTTTTTGTGCACCCATTCCCGAATGAGTCTCTCAATATGGTGTTTTTGGGTTGTTAGCCCGATATAAATCTAGGCCTGATCCACATCCACATACATAATCTTGATAGGTATGTATTTATAGGAAACCACTAACTGTATCCTTTACCAAAATTCTTGGACATTTTCTTATACTTTTAATTATCCTTATACTTATCATTATACATTTACTTAGGGATCTTAATATGGTTTTATCATCCTAGTTTATAAAGTTAAACTAAACCATTAATGTGATACCAACTGTAGAGACCCTAATTTCTCATATATAGACATTACATCAGTTTTTTAGAATATTTTATACATTACACAAACACATGCCCAAAGACCGTATTAGCTTAGTTCTATTGGAAACATGGAAACTTAAAACACTATCCTATAAGTGAGTTACATCATCTCCCACTATATTATTAATAACTATAAATTTTATTAGATCAATCATATATAACACATATCTTCATAACATGGGGCAATAAAACATAAGAAAGGGTGAGATCAGATGCTCAGTAACATGAACATAAGGGTATGAGAACATGAGAATTACATTTGAAAACCATAACCTTCATATCAATGGTTTTAATTAGGAGTCATGGAATAAATATTAGATGTTAATAAGAAATAAATAATATGATAAAGAAATAACATGTTCCATGAAAGAATAACTTTGGTACATGACATGTAATTACAGAAAACACATAAACATATAAAATGATTTCCACAGTATTCAAGGATCACTTACAATGCTATCTTAGAAGAATGAGTTCACTCCCCAAACTATCTTAGTATTTAAGGTTCACTCCCAAGATCATCTAAGCAGAAAAATTACTTCACTAATCTGGGTTCACTATCCATTTTATCCATGTCAATCTCATGAAATATAAATCTTTACCCACTACATTTGAGGGAGATATAGGTCCCACCCATCTCATAATGGAATCTAACATATACGTTCCACAAGAACATAAAAAATTCATCATATCATAACCAATGAAATTAAATGGGTATCATAAACATTTCATCATATCTTAACCTATAGAAAAGACACATTTTTCATAATCATCTCATCATAGCATAACCCATGAAAAGAAGCAATTTTCATAAGCATATAACCCGTGGAAGAGGAAAACGTTTAATGAAAATCATGCCATAAAAACATAAAACATTTATAGAATGAATATGAATGATATCCATGGATCATATACCTATTACGGAATTATTAAAACCAATAAATATAATCATAGATGGAAAATAATTTTGAAAGATCATTTAAAAAATTTCATAATGAAAATATACTTTCAGCTTTAAAAATTTTTTTAGTACAAAAAAATTTTCACGAAATTTTTATTTTAAATTTTTTTTTAAAAATTACGAAGTAATATTTGATGAAATGACTGTTCATGACATCAGAAAATTTCATTCATACCGTACATGAAAAAATGAAGGTTCCTTTCACATTTTTAGTAATATTCAAACATGTATTGTTTTGGAAAATGACATGAAAATTCCATTGATTTTTTTTAAATAGAAAAAATGGGTAATAATGTATTTTAAAAGTATTAATATGGAAATAATTGTTTTTGAAAATAGTTTTAGAGTATATGGTTTTGAATGAAAATATATTTTTGATCACAAATAGGAATAAAGTAAAATTTTCTTAAAAACATTTTCTTAATTATATTAAGTACCAAAGAGTAGAAAAATGGTAACATTACTTTAATATATCATGAATAACCATAGGAGTTGAAAATGATTGAGAATTATTGAGATATAAATCCTAATATTTCATCAATGGAAGTATAATCATAAACAATCCCCATAAATGATGATATTGTAGCAATAAATTCTAACCACTTTGGTAATGTTCAATAACAAAAAATCTAAAATAATAACATAAAATGAAACTTATAATATCATTATGGGGAAAAAATTAATGATATAACATGCCAAATGGGATTTATATACACCTTGTGAAAGAACATAGGTGTATAACATAACTTACATCTTAAAGAAGGAAAATTGAGACAAAAATTCCCTTACCGATTTGGTAACATTTTAACTATAAAACCCATGAAAGATAGATCCTAAAATGTATATCTAAATAAAAATAATTTTCATTATAAGAATCATAAAACACATACAAAGGGAATTATACACACCACATATTATAAATATGTTGTGAATATTAATTTTTTCTCATGGAAAATAAAAGTGAGACATGAATCCCTTACCTTAAGTCCTAAATCTTCTAGTACTCATTCAATACTAATGTATAATAAATATTAGATTATTAAAAATATATTACATAACTAAATTAATTTATATCATAACATATATTATTTTATTATTCCCCTTTATTAACCTTTTATTAAAAATTCCATGTTAATCTTACATTTCTGGTAATAACCTCTTTGTTTTTCGTATATGTTTTGATTTGCAATTTTTTGGTTCTTATAATTTAATCATGATTTAATCATATATATAATTATTAAAATGATATAAATATCACATATAATCATTAAATATATGTATTTATAATAATATATAAAATTTATAAATAGGAAATGTAATTCACCATTCATGGAGACGACATACCGTACAAACTCATGAACTCTGTTTCTATTTTCTTATTAGATTGAAAAAAAGAAAATTATATGAGATATTATAATTAAAGAATCATTTTAATTTCATATATTTTTATTAAAACCAATCATTAAAACATTCCATGTAAGGCATGAATTAATCATATCGCTTAGTGAGGCGGTAGTCCACCGTACACACGAACGACGTTATCGTATTCCAAAAAAATGGAAAGCATGAAGGTATGTGTGATATAAAAATTAAAGAATCATAATAAAATAATAAAAATATTATTTATGAAATATAAATATAATTTCCATAATTATTATCATCCTTGTTAGGTGTTAATGTAAAAAACTAACGATATCAGTTCACGGGGTGGTAGTCCGTCATACACACGAACGATGATTTCATAACCGATTTTATGGAAGTGTGTATGGTTGTAGGTCATAAAATTAATATAAAAAATATATGTATATTTAATATACTGAATTTATTATATATTCTTGATAAAAAAATAATTAATGGGGTTTGAGGAAGAAATAAAACAAAAATGTTGGTTGACCAACTTTACCTCTTCTTCAGGTATCTCGTTTTTGTTTGCACCAAAGGAATTGCTTGGTTGGATTTCAAAATAAAATTGAGGATTAAATGATGTTGGGAGTAAATTTGGGAAGATAGTTTTATATTTATTTTCTGTTACAAATGGATTGAGAGGTTTGAAGAGAGGATAAGAGTGGGTGGGCTTTTATAAGAGAGGTGATCGATAAACTTGTAAATTTTTGAAAGAGAGAATTATACCCACACTTTTCCATTTAATGTGCCACTAATAATGAAAAAAATATATTAATAGAAGGTTTAAGGTCTAAATATGGCCATAAAATGTGTGTTTTATAAGTTTCTAGGTCATTTTTATCTTAATTTTAAAGTTTAGTCTCTTAGTGAACTTGTTTATCTCTTAATCGTTGTGATTAATTTTAAATATTTTTATTAATCACTTTACTAAAAAAAATAATTTGGAATTATTATAAATTATATATTATGATAATTAAAAATATTTAAACCATGTTTCAAAATTAAATTCAACATAAGTGGTAGAACTTAATTTAAAATTAATCTCATAGATAAGATGAAACAACATGTTTTTAAAGTGAAAATGTTTAAAAGATTGAAATGTTTTTATATTAAATTTTAATATGAAATTTATTCAAATGAAATAAATTTTATTAATAAATTTATACCTTACCTAAATATACTTTAAAAAAAGTTTAAAATATAATTTAACTACATTAATAAATAAAACAAAAATACAATTTTCAATTAAAACATAGTATTTTTCACTATTAATCAAAAAATAAAACTTTCCAAAAAAATACCCAAAATTCTCCCTAAGATATTTTTGACATTATTAATTCAAAAATTAAGTTTTTTATTGTTCACAAAAGACATAAAAATCAGTTCTTTTGATAAAATAACATTTTAAAAGCATATAGACTTTACCGAAATTATATATTTATTTATCAATATGTATTATTTAAATAAAAAATTTATAATTTGTTTTAATATGTACTTATTAATATTCATATTACTAATTTTAATGTTTAGGTTATAACTGTCTTATTTAAATAATTATAATAATAAAATGTTGTTTCAAAGCATATAGACTTTACCGAAATTATATATTTATTTATCAATATGTTTTATTTAAATAAAAAATTTATAATTTGTTTTAATATGTACTTATTAATATTCATATTACTAAGTTTAATGTTTAGGTTATAAGTGTCTTATTTAAATAATTATAATAATAAAATTTTGTTTCATATTACTAAGTTTAATGTTTAGGTTATAACCGCTTTGTTTTTCATATATGTTTTGATTTTTCATATTTTTGGTCCTATTTATTTAATATTGATTTAATAATTTCCATAATAATAAAAAAGATATAAATATCACATATATTCATTATATATATTTTTAAAATAATATATAAAAAATTGAAATATGAAATGATATACACCGTTCATGGAGATGGTAGGGTGTAGGTACGCATGAACGCTATTTCCATTTTCTTGTCAGATTGAAAGAAAGAAAAGTATATGAGATATGATCATTTTAGAATAGTTTTAATTTAATATATATAACATATTTTAAGTAAACCCATCTTTAATACATTCCATGTAAATTGTTAATGAATGATTTCGCTTCGCGAGGTGGTAGTTCGCCGTACACACGAGCGATGTTATCAAATTCTCCCAAAATGGAAATCATGATAGTATGTGTGTATAACAATTAAATAATCATAATTTTTTTTAAAAATAATAAATAATAAATATAAGTATAATTCTCATCATTATTTCCAACCTTTTTAGGTTGTAATGTAAAAATGAACAACAACGGTTTGCGATGCGACAATCGTCCCTACATAAGAACGATGATTTCGTAATCCATTTGATGGTAGTGTGTGTAGTTTTTGGTAATAAAATTATCATAAAAACATATTATTATATTTAATATACTGATTTTATTATATAGTATTAATATAAAATCAATTAAATGGGTTTTAGGAATAAATAAAAAAAATGTTTATTGATGAACGCTACCACTTCTTTGGGTGTCTCTTTTTGGTTTGCACTAAAGGACTTCCTTGGTTAGATTTATGAAAAAATAGAGGATTATAGTATAAAGGGTGGTTATTTTTAAATATATTTGGATAGTTATTTTCTGATACTAATGGATTGAGAGGGGTGAAGAGAGGAGAAGATGGGATATCCTATTCAAGGGAGGTGAGTGGCAAACTTTTAATGTTTTAAAAGAGTGAATTCCACCCACATTGTTTCCATGTAAATTGGCTCCAATAATGGAACAATATACATAATATAAGTAATAAGGAATAAATATGGACAAAAAATGTGTTTTTTAAGTTTATAGGTCATTTTCTATCTTAATATTAAAGTTTAGATCCTTAGTAAACTTGTTTTTCTCTTAATTATCGTGAGAAATTTTAACCGTTTTTACGAATCACATTTATAAAAAATAAATTTCGAATTGTTAGAAATTATAAATTATGGTTATTAAAAATATTTAATCCATTTTTCAAACTTGTATTCATAGAATTGGTAGAAATTAATTTAAAATTAATATCATAGATGGGACGAGACAATGGGTTTTTAAAGTGAAAATGTTCAAAAGCTTGAAATGTTTTTATATTCAATTTCAATATGAAATTTATTACAATGAACTAAATTGGATTAATAGATGTATAATTGAACTAAATATAATTTAAAAACAAATTAAAATATAATTTAAATATATAAATAAATTTAACATAAAATCATTTTTCAATTAAAATCCAGTATTTTTCACTATTTATTAAAAAATAAAAATTATAAAAAAGATCTAAAAAATTCATCCTAAGATAATTTCGACAATATAAATTCAAAAAAAAAATTATTTTTCAAGATTAATTTTCTAAAAGTGTCAATAATTAATTTTATTATTGTTCACAAAATACATAAAAATCAGTTCTTTTGAGAAAATAGTATTTTCAAAGCATGTAGACTTTACTAAAAACTATATATTTCATTATAAATATGTTTCATTTATATAAAAACATTAGAAATCATATTTAAAAATTATTTATTACTATTAATATTATTATATTTAACATTTAGGTTATAACTGTCTTGTATAAATTATTATAACAATAAGATTCTGTTTCATTGAAACTCAGTACTGCGTGTAGCGCAAGATTAACATAGTGTTGTGAGAAACAATAGACAATTATTTTTAATTAATTTGAAAAAAAGTTCATAAAAAGTTTGGGTGTTAAATTGTACCCCACGTAAAATTAATTTATCCCTTGAACTTCATCATTATGATACAAATAAATGAGGATACTTCTACGTCCACATATCCTCAAGTTCCTATGTAGCTTCATCTAACTAGTGGTTTCACCACAAGACTTTGACCACGTAAGTGGTTTTGTTTTGTATAATTTTATATGTATGATTAAAAATAACTATATTTTGTTCCTTATAAGAAATATATTTCTATAATGATATGACCTTCGATTTCAGTACATGTGAAGGGCCAGGTATATACTTCCTCAGAAGAGATATGTGGAACATAGCATGGAATTGAGAGAGGTTTGGTGGAAGTGCCAAGCAATAGGTAACCATCCCAATATAATTAATAATTTCAAAGGGACTAATATACCTAATGTTTATTTTAAATATCTTCATAAATATGATAACCATATTACATGGAGAAATTTTTAGAAACACCTTGTCACCAACTTGATATTATAAATCACATTGGGGATTATCAATATAATTTTTTAACTGAATTTATACCACCTTGATATGGTATTGAATGGATATAACATTCTATGTAATTTTTTCAGATATCTCATGTCCCAATATCTTACTTTCTATAAATTCATTCAATCACATTGGATCTATATATTTCTCTTTATAGAATGATTTATAAGGAGACATCTGAATTCTTGAGTGAAAGTTATTGCTATAAGAAAACTCAAGTAGAGGACGATGTTGATACCAAACAAATTTTAAATGAAAAAAAAGATGTGAGCATATAATATAAGATTTGAATTAGTCTTTAAGAATTACCATCCATCAAAGGATGATAAGAAGTGCTGAAACTCAATTTCATATTAAGGGCTTGTAAAATAATTTTCTAGAACTTTGAGGTAAACCAAAAATCCCAATCAGATACAATTTATTGAGTTACTCTATGTAACCTTACCACTTTCTTAATTTATATCATATCAAGATAATCCAAAGAGAATTATTCTCTAGTAGAAATGAAATGTTATGACTTATTAAGGTGATTTACTATGACCCATATAATAATATTCCCTTTAGATGTTTTTCCATTTTCATTCTGGTATGGGTAATAGTTGTAACATCCTCTGATTCTTTATTCCTACAACCTTAAATTTATGACATAACAATAATCGAGATACAAAATCAGCGATATCACTCTTCATTACACCCCAATAGAAGTTTTATTTCAAATCTCTAAACATATTCATACTTCTATGATGAATAGAGAATGAATTTATATGTGCTTCCTCTAATAGATCCTTTATAAAATATGGAATATAAAGAACTCATACCTGATTACTAAACCTTATTACTACCCCATGATCATGGTTATAACCAGGAACATTTCTAACCTTCTTTTTTAGTTTTACATCTTCCTTCCATGCCTCTTTAATCTTCACATGGATAGATTTTTTAAAATTCAATTAAGAAAGATAAAATTTTCCCCTTCCTTTTGGATTTCTAGATCTATCCATTTAATATATAGAAATATTGGTTCTTTTGTGATCCTCATCATGGATAATATATCATGATCCTTTTCACTTAAATCATTTACCACCTTGTTCTCTTTCCTAGGGTGGTAATTTATTAATTAGTCATAATATATAATCTTCTCTGACCATATTCTTTGGTGCACGTTCAAATACTACTATGTGAATATATACATAAAATTTTGTGATATTTATATATATATATCAAACTTTTCACAGTAAATATTATGCCTTCATATATTTAATGAAAAGATTACATCGACTAACTCTAAATCATGAGTTGGGTAAATTTTCTCATGAATATTTATTTTTCATTAGGCATAATCTATAACCATTTCATTATGCATGAGAACACATCCTAATAAATTCATTGTTGGATCACTATAGATTAAAAACCCTTATCTACTAAAGGGTAATGTAATCATAGGTGCACCAACTAATCTTCTTTTCAATTCCTTGAAATTTTCCTCACATTCATCTATCTGAAGAAACTTTGCTCCTTTCTAAGTTTACATGGTCATAGGATTAGACAGTCATGATAAATTATCCACAAACCATCAATAATATTCTCCTAAACCGAGAAAACTATGGATATAAATCACTGTGTTTGGTCTGAGCCAACACTCAATATTCAACTTCTTTAATGGATCTACTAATATACCCTCTATTGAGGTTATATGACCCAAAAAAACATTTTTTTCACCAAAACTCACATTTTGTAAATTTCACATATAGTTTATCCTTCCTTAGGGTATTTAGTCCAATTTTGAAGTGATATTAAGGTTATTATTTTCTATTTGAATATATTATATTATCATCTATAAATACTAGAACAAACTGATCAAGGTAACCTATAAATACTCTATTCATTAAATCTAGAAGATAGGATGGGAATTAGTAAGACAAAAAAAATCACTATATATTCATAGTGTCCATAATTTGTATAGAATTCCATATTGGTTATATCCTCCTCATTAACCCTCAATTGATGCTATCCAAAATGAAGTTCTATATTGGAAATTTATTGAGCTCCATACAGCTGATCAAACAATTCCTCAATTCGAGGAATAAGATAATTGTTCTTGATCATGATCTTGTTCAACTCCAGATAATCAATGCAGAGTTGCATCGATACATCTTTATTTAAAAAAGAATAGGTACACCCTAATGTGATACACTTGGTTAAATGAATCCCTTGTCAAGGTTTTATTTGAGTTTCTTCTTCAATTATTTCAAATTGATTAGGGACATTCTATAGGGAGTATTAGAAATTTGTGTGGAACTAGGTATGAGTTATATTGAGAACTCAACATCAAATTTTGGTGTAAGGATAAGAAACTATTTCAAAAAAAGTTATAAAATTCATAAAAAATAGGTGTATCATTTATTTTTAGTTTCTACCCAACCATATGCGATTAACACTCATTCTTAATGGGAATTAAGACCCATACAATGGATGTGAACTCCATCATAATCTCATACTTATCATTACATTGATATATTATCATTTATTATTTTGTAATATAAAACATAAATTCCCTTCCATTATAGTTTATGTTTAATTTATTCAAATAAAGTGAATCCATGCCTAGGATGACATCAAATTCAACTATAGGAAGAATGAAAAGATTTTTTGGAAGCACATTCCCACCAAAATTAACTGGAGAGGAATCATAGTCAAGATATGCGACCATTGTACCATTAGGATTTTTTTATTGATAATTATATATCTAATCATTTTGGTGGAATCTTTATGCCCTTATAAAATTCATTTGATATGAAATAATGAATAGATATATAGTCAAATATGAAATTAATAGTTCTAGAGTGGACAATAAGTGTACCTTTAATCACATCATTACCACACCAATTGTTAGTAATAGTGATTTGATGAGATTTACCCTTATACCTTGACATAAGAGGTTGTTTATGTAGATAATTATCATTAACCCTCAAGTTTGGGTGTTGGTTTTCATAATTCCCATTCTTCTTACACTTGAATCACTAAAGAGGTGAGTCCTATGTATATTTCTCTATATTTTAATTATTATTTAACTTCTTCCCATGAAATTATAATTAAAATAATATATGCCCTTCCTTCCCACACTTAAAAAATTTTCTATACCCCTTAAGATAATTTCATCCATGATTTTCCCACACATTGAGAATAAATTAATGCTCAGCTTATTCTCTCCATGTTTTTTAGATTTTTCTTCTAAGTCCATCTTTCTCTTCTTATTAAACCCATGACACTAATGTGAAACTCTAACCTCCATTTCCACCTTAATGGAACATTGTAAAATTTATTCATAGCTAATAAAGTCAATTATGGATAAATCTCATTGGATACTTGGATTTAAGACACTAAAGATTTGATCATCCTTACTTTAGGGTTGGATTCTTATTCTAGAAGCATACCTCAAATGTCTTGTAAAATTAGACTTATAGGTACCAAATGATTAATAATTACTTTTCGTTAACTCAATGAACTCCTTTTACATATTCATATGAATTAAAAAAGAAATCTATTTATTGAAAAATAAGTTCTTTTACTTATCCCAATCCATGGAGTTAATTTCATCTTGCTACCTTGTATTCTTGATTAGAGTCCAACACTAGTTCATTTCACCTTCTAAATGATAAACAATCGTATTGAATTTATCATGTTCTAAACATTTAAGAACAAAAAATATATTTTCAGTGGTATTTATCCATTTCTTAAACACTAGGGGATTAAAATACCCACTAAAATAAGGTGGATGTTGCCTTATGAAGGACTCAACAAAATGTTGTTCCCTTATTTTCTAATTTGGGAGTCCATCATGATTCATAGATTGATAAAGTTTTGTGAGCATAGAAACATGATTTTTCATTCCATATCCCATTGCATTCAGTTTATTAGGAGGACAATCATTTCATTTTTCATTGCAATCAATATTAACCTTGATCCTCTGGGTTCCATCCATTGACTCAAACCAAAAATCATAGTGTAAGAAACAATAATCATGAAAAACTACTTATAGTATATCTAAATCATGACATATTATTTTTTAATCTATGAACCCTTAGTTTCATACTAGGTCATTGATAGTCATCATCCATTTAAATCATTCATGAAGGTTTATAAAGAATTTTTGAATTCTCAAAATATATCCCTAGAGAATGTCAAACTTGGTGTGTAACAAGGCCCGTTTTTGTGCACGCATTCCCAAATGAGTATCTCAATATGGTGTTTTTGGGGTAGTTAGCCTGATATAAATCTAGGCCTGATCCACATCCACATACAGAATCTTGATAGGTATGTATTTATAGGAAACCACTAACTGTATCCTTTACCAAAATTCTTGGACATTTTCTTATACTTTGAATTATACTTATACTTATCATTAGACATTTACTTAGGGATCTTACTATGGTTTTATCATCCTAGTTTATAAAGTTCAACTAAACCATTAATGTGATACCAACTATAGAGACCCTCATTTATCATATATAGACATTACATCAATTTTTCAGAATATTTAATACATTACAAAAACACATGCCCAAAGACCGTATTAGCTTAGTTCCATTGGAAACATGGAAACTTAAAACACTATCCCATAAGTGAGTTACATCATCTACCACTATATTATTCATAACTATAAATTTTCTTAGATCAATCATATATAACACATATCTTCATAACATGGGGAAATAAAACATAATAAAGGGTGATATCAGATGCTCAGTAAGAAAAAATAATGGATATACGTAAGCATAACATGAACATAAGGGTATGAGAACACGAGAATTAAATTTGAAAACCATAACCTTCATATCAATGGTTTTAATCAGGAGTCTTGGAATAAATATTGGATGTTAATAAGAAATAAATAATATGAGAAAAAAATAACATGTTCCATGAAATAATAACATTGGTACATGACATGTAATTACAGAAAACACATAAACATATAAAATGATTTCCACAGTATTCAAGGATCACTTACAATGCTATCTTAGAGGAACGAGTTCACTCCCCAAACTATCTTAGTATTTAAGGTTCACTCCCAAGACCATCTTAGTAGAAAAATTCCTTCACTAATTTGGGTTCACTCTCCACTTTATCCATGTCAATCTCATGAAATATAAATCTTTACCCACTACATTGGAGGGAGATATAGGTCCCACCCATCTCATAATGGAATATAACATATACATTCCACAAGAACATAAAAAATTCATCATATCATAACCAATTAAATTAAATGGGTATCATAAACATTTCATCATATCTTAACCTATAGAAAAGACACATTTTTTATAATCATCTCATCATTGCATAACCCATGAAAAGAAGCGATATTCATAAGCATATAACCCATGGAAGAGGAAAATGTTTAATATAAATCATGCCATAAAAACATAAAACATTTATAGAATAAATATGAATGATATCCTTGTATCATATACCAATTAAGGAATTAGTAACACCAATACATATAATCTTAGATGGAAAATAATTTTGAAAGATCAATTAAAACATTTCCTAATGAAAATATACTTTCAGCTTGAAAATTTTTTTTAGTAAAATAAATTTTCAAGACATTTTTATTTTAAAATAATTTTGAAAAATTACTAAGTATGATTTGATTAAATGATTGTTCTTGACATCAAAAAATTTCATTTATACCATATATGAAAAAATGAAGGTTCCTTTCACATTTTTAGTAATATTCAAACATGTATTGTTTTTGAAAATGACATGAAAATTCCATTGATTTTTTTTAAATAGAAAAAATGGGTAATAATATCTTTTAAAAATATTAATATAGAAATAATTGTTTTCGACAATAGTTTTAGAGTATATGGTTTTGAATGAAAACATATTTTTGATCGGAAATAAGAATAAATTCAAATTTTCCTAAAAACCTTTTCTTAATTATATTAAGTACCAAAGAGTAGAAAAATGGTAACATTACTTTAATATATCATGAATAACCATAGGAGTAGAAAATATATTATTTTATTATTCCCATTTATTAACCTTTTATTAACAATTCCATGTTAATGTTACATTTCTGGTAATAACCTCTTTGTTTTTCATATATGTTTTGATTTGCAATTTTTTTGGTTCTTATAATTTAATAATGATTTTATCATATATATAATTATTAAAATGATATAAATATCACATATAATAATTAAATATATGTATTTATAATAATATATAAAATTTATAAATAGGAAATGTAATTCACCGTTCATAGAGACGACATACCGTACAAACACATGAACTCTGTTTCTATTTTCTTATTAGATTGAAAAAAAGAAAATTACATGAGATATTATAGTTAAAGAATCATTTTAATTTCATATATATCATATATTTTTATTAAAAATAATCCTTAAAACATTCCATTTAAGGCATTAATTAATCGTATCGCTTAGTGAGGCGGTAGTCCACCGTACACACGAACGACGTTATCATATTCCAAAAAAATGGAAAGAATGAAGTTATGTGTGATATAAAAATTAAAGAATCATAATAAAATAATAAGAATATTATTTATAAAATATAAATATAATTTCCATAATTATTATCATCCTTGTTAGGTGTTAATGTAAAAAACTAACGATATCAGTTCACGGGGTGGTAGTCCGTCGTACGCACGAACGATGATTTCATAACCGATTTTATGGAAGTGTGTATGGTTATAGGTCATTAAATTAATATAAAAAATATATTTATATTTAATATACTAAATTTCTTATATATTCTTGATAAAAAAATAATTAATGTGGTTTGAGGAAGAAATGAAACAAAAATGTTGGTTGATCAACTTTACCTCTTCTTCAGGTATCTCATTTTTGTTTGCACCAAAGGAATTTCTTGGTTGGATTTCAAATTAAAATTGAGGATTCAAGGATGTTGGGAGTAAATTTTGGAATATATTTTTCTATTTATTTTCTGTTACAAATGGATTGAGAGGTTTGAAGAGAGGATAAGAGTGGGTGTCCTTTTATAAGAGAAGTGATCGACAAACTTGTAAATTTTTGAAAGAGAGAATTATACCCACAATTTTCCATTTAATGTGCTACTAATAATGAAACAATATAATAACAGAAGGTTTAAGGTCTAAATATGGCCATAAAATGTGTGTTGTATAAGTTTCTAGGTCATTTTTCCCTTAATTTTATAGTTTAGTCTCTTAGTGAACTCGTTTTTCTCTTAATCGTTGTGATTAATTTTAAATATTATTATTAATCACTTTACTAAAAAAATAATTTGGAATTATTTTAAATTATATATTATGATAATAAAAAATATTTAAACCATGTTTCCAAATTAAATTCACATAAGTGGTAGAACTTAATTTAAAATTAATCCCATAGATATGATGAGACAACATGTTTTTAAAGTGAAAATGTTTAAAAGCTTGAAATGTTTTTATATTAAATTTAAATATGAAATTTATTCAAATGAACTAAATTTTATTAATAAATTTATACCTTACCTAAATATACTTTAAAAAAAGTTTAAAATATAATTATCTACATTAATAAATAATACAAAAATACAATTTTCAATTAAAACTTAGTATTTTTCACTATTAATCAAAAAATAAAAATTTTCAAAAAAATACCCAAAATTCACCCTAAGATATTTTTGACATATTAATTCAAAAATTATGTTTTTTATTGTTCACAAAAGACATAAAAATCAGTTATTTTGATAAAATAACATTTTCAAAGCATATTGACTTTACCGAAATTATATATTTATTTATCAATATGTTTTATTTAAATACAAAATTTATAATTTTTTTTAATATGTACTTATTGAAATTCATATTACTAAGTTTAATGTTTAGGTTATAACTGTCTTATTTAAATAATTATAATAATAAAATGTTGTTTCATAGAAACTCAATATTGCATGTAGTGAAATCTTGCCTTGGTGTAGCATGAAATAAAAACAAAAAAAAACATTCATGAAAACAGTTCTTAAAAACTAGTGTTGTTACATAAAAACATTCATAACGATAAAAAAAATGTTAAACAAAAACAATCACTTTGAAAAAAATATGTAAATGAAAAAAATAAATGAGAACAATTTTTTTAGAAAAAGATAAATTATATTTTCATTAATTATTTACATTTTTTCCAAATAAAAAGATATTACATAAGAAAATACATATACACAAATCATTTAGATGACCCAATTTTTTGTATTGGCTTAAAGTCATAAGAATGTTTGGGTGGAGGTTTCATGATGGTAGGAGAGTATGAAGAAGCAGTTGGGTGGTCAACCACATGATACAACACTAGTATACCAAGATCTATAGTAGAAATATCTTTGACACCAATAACTAAGCTATATCATGGTCTCTAATTAGGCATAGTAATAATTTTTTCAAGATTCACTTAATCCACACTGAAATCATATGATATAACATGGATAAAGTTTAGTTTATTTTGAGGTGATTAAGACGTGGATTATTTGTTAAAGTATTTAGAAGTAAGGGAAATAGTAAATTTAGATAGTTCAATATTAGATATGTGGGTTGGATCAAAAAAAGGATCTACCCACTTCCTGGAACCTCTAAAGGTATCCAATGGTGCAATACCAAGATATATTTTATCTTTAAGAGAATATAGTGCATATTCATACATATCAATTTGTCTCTTCAAAGACATATGATAAAATTGGAATGATACAGAGAAGATTAGCATGGAAACTACATAAGGATGACACATAGAAATCAAGAAATGGTCCATATTTTTCCAAAAAGCCTGTACCGAAGTGGTATAGGCTTCTGCTTAGCATCCAAAAGACCCAGGATATAATCTGGACGGGGGAGGAATTCTCAATTTACTATAGAAGTATTGTAGCGGGGGTACTATAGAAATAATGTAGTAGTGGAGGAACCATAACAGAAGTGACACTGTAGAGGTGGCGGTACTGTAGCAGCCTAGGTACTATAGCATTGCTATTCACTGAAGGGTCATTTGGGCCAAAACATGGGCTTTCAGGCCTTCTATTCAGACCACTTGGTCTTGGTCCTTTGGGCTATTTAATGGGTCTCCCTCTACTCAGTCAGAAAGAGGTCTTTGCTTTAATAATAAAAATTAGGCTTTCAACCAAACCTTTATAAAAACATTGTATTTATGATATATGATTTATATGAATTATGAATGGTAGTGTAGTCTTGTTTTTGTATTAGGGAAACTTTTTCTAGACCATTGATCAACATCCATTTAAAAGATTATATCTTCCTAGTAGAGAATCTATGTGGTGTATTTTATATATCTAAAGGTTGATGAGATTATATAGTGAATGGATTCTTTGAATATATACCATTTTTAAATTATATCATTTGAAACTTACAATCAAATTATCCTTAATTTCAAATAAATCAACTTTTGATCCATGTTTTATTACTTATCTATTAGGATTTGACCAAAATCATTCATAGAACTAGATGTATCTTGGGTCTCTATAGTAGGGGCATCAACTTGCATAAGAGCATTGGAATAAGCTAGTATTGGAACAACTAGCCTAAATATCTTGTACACAACAAGCTCTCATCATATAACTATACGTGATATATTACGTGGTTCCTTTGACTATAATGAATTGGAACCCTCTTCTGAAGTTTCCATAAGTAGATCTTAAAATTCATCACGAATCTTGAAAAGAATATGTGAAATATTTTGATGGTTTCTATCAATTGGACCAACCAAGCTTGAAATTATATCTATTTCATGCTTCGATACATGTAGGGCCTATTCTAACTTGGAACCAATAGATTCTAGAAGATAAAAAACCATGCCATTCAAAGACACATGAGTTCCAACACCAATAATTCTAACTGATTATCTAGTTTCCTAAAATTATAATAATAAATCCTTTTTGAATTCTTTCATCAAAATAAGGGTGAACATGTAACACTATAAATATTAGATTTAATAATACATTGATGTCAAATCATAAAATAGTTGATCAAACTAATTATTGAACATTGGAGCTAAAAATGGGGTATAAGTAGGTGTATTAGTTAGATAAAACTTCTTAAGGAATTAAATCGGACTTATAACTACATTATTCAGATCATGCAATATCTAATTTATGTCAGTCCTAAAAATTTTAATCTCATAAAGGGTATTCAATTAAATACCTAACTCAACTATTAGTATATTCTATACTATATATCTTTGAGATGACATGAGAAAACCTAGATCATTTACTTTAGACTTGGTAGCATAATCTTCTCTAAGTCTATTAAATTGAGCTCTCACGGCCTCAACTTTTTGGGTACTCACACTAGAGGAAACAATTTGAACTTGTTGGAAGTTTTTTTATCAAGGTGGACTGACTAACTATCATTTAAATAAACTTATAAAATCATATTTAGTGACTAGATTCTCCTTAAGTTTTCTAATATAATTCTTAGAATATATTAACTCCTTTATCAAATGAACATAATATTCTTTGAGATTTTCATACTCCATCATCACTGAAGAGGAAAAAGTCTGCATGTGTTTCTGCACATCTAAACTTTTAGAACATTTTATTTTGGATGGTGAATCCAATTTCACATGAAAAGGTAATGGAATGTAATGTGGGGTATGTTAATGATCAATAGAATCTTCTAACACTACATCCCAAACCCCATCTATTCCAGAAGGTTATCCATGAGGGACTGGATGAACTATACAGTGCACAACTTTAGCCTCTTCCCTAACTTTAGTAGTAGGCACACTTGGCACTATCTCAAGAATCCTAACCTCTTAATCTTCAACTCCAATATTTGTTTTATTAGTTTTCTCAATTGATTATACTTGATCAACAATACTAACAACCATAACTCCTTGACTATGAGCAGCTTGTTCCACAATCGATCTAAAAAACAACAGTTTAGGATATGGTTCGAAAAAAACTAACTCGTGTAATTTCCTAGTAGAAATCATATCAATAGGTTTTTCATCGCTATGAGGTGAGGTAGAATATTACCCCATTTAGTCAGTGATTCAGGTGGTATGCCCATCTGAGCAGTAACTTCTTATCCAAAAGGCCTTAAAGAGCTTAATGAGGTATGTCACGACCCGTCCTCGGGGCCCGTGCCGTGACTACCCCAAGCCCGCCTTCCATAGGCCAGGGGCTGGCGACTAGCACCAAGGTGTAAATTCCAAAAAGAGGGAAGACATTGCCTTTGAAAAGTAAACAAGCACCACAGAGTAAGCAAGCGGAAAAGTAAACACTAAGTAAAAACTGTACAAGCTGTGCTGAAAGTAAAAGGGGGGCCGGAAATACAAGCCCAACTGTAAAGTACAACTGAAAGGGAAAAACAGCAACTGAAAAGAAAAGCTGCAGCATCGAGCCGTCCTCTGGAAGTCCCACCTGAAGGGTGGGTATAGATAGCCTCCACTACTCCTCGGGTCCACCTGACCACTCCGAGTACATCTCGCCCAGTGGTCCACCTCTAGGTACCGTCCTGCTTTGCACGCCTCCACCACGATCAGCGCTGTCCGTCGTCTGCAACCAATACAATGTAGTGCGGGCATAGCCCGTGCAGGGGTGAGTATAAGCTACTAAGTAGGGACCCCGAGACCCCCGAAGGTCTCCCAAAATCCAAAAAGGATAATCCACAAAGGAAAGATACAATCACGAAGTAACATCTGACACGTCTTAGGTATATGCCCATACATATACCTAAGTCATAAATTCTCGTTCGGCTCCAACGTCCGAGCCCAAGCACAACCCAGTCCACACAGGGAAGCAAACGTATACCCACACAGGATAGCTCAATGCAATCCACAAAGGAGAGTAAACAGTAAATCCACACAAGATAGCTCAACACAATCCACAAAGGAGAGTAAACAGTAAATCCACACAGGATAGCTCAACACAATCCACAAAGGAGAGTAAACAGTAAATCCACACAGGATAGCTCAACACAATCCACAAAGGAGAGTAAACAGTAAATCCACATAGGATAGCTCAACACAATCCAAAAAGGAGAGTAAACAGTAAATCCACACAGGATATCTCAACACAAGTCACAAAGGAAGCTAAAAAGTAAATCCACACAGGATAGCTCAACACAATCCACAAAGGAGAGTAAACAGTAAATCCACATAGGATAGCTCAACACAATCCACAAAGGAGAGTAAACATGAATCAGCTCACCCAGGTATACTTCTTCGGATGATGATAAAGATGATCACTGATCCATCTAAGTCGTCGGACCCACAAAGGATCGATAGGTAACTAACCCCCGCAATGACCCACATAGGACCTGTAGGCGCTGGCTCACACAGAACCACTAAGCGCTGACCCACATAGCATCGGACCTACACAGGATCGGGCCCACACAGAACATGTAGCACTGATCCACATAGGATCGCTGAGTGCAGTATTCGTCGCAGTCCACTGAGGATCTCTGCACAGTCGTCGCTGTCGAAGTAGCAGTTGCAGCCAGCACTAGGGTTCCTACACACAGCAAGCTCGTTCGGGAGGGTCCGCTCCACGAGCCGAGAGGCTGATACATCAACTGACACAAAGTCCAAAGATGATGTATCCAAAAGTTTCGTATCGTCAACAGGAACTCAGCGTCGCAGACGGCGCGTCAATCGGACGCCCGGTCTGATAGTTATTGGCTTTTTCGTTCCAGGGGCCCGGTTGGTTTTTAAGGAAAAACCAACGCGACCATCCTCCACCTGCATACAAACCTCAGGCGGAGTATACCAAAAGATCTGTCTCACTTAGAGGAAATCAATAAAGCTGACGGCACGTCAATCGGACGTCCGTAGCTCAAGATATGAGTGTTTCCGCTCCGAAGGCCCGGTTGGTTTCGTGTACGAACCAACCCGGCCAAACTCAAAGTATTCCGAAACCTTGAGTGCGATATACCAAAACGACCATCTCGATCCAAGGATCGTGTTGCCGCTGACAGCAAGTCGTTTATAAGCCCGTAACTCAAGTTACGGGCATTTGACCGAAAACAGTCCGAAGACGGGGAGTCCGGGCCCGGGCCGAGCCGGCCCGACCCCCCCCCTTCGGTCGGCCACACCGGGTTGACCCGGTCCGGCCCGGCCGGTCGGACCGGCCTGGCTCGTCTAGCCCGGCTCAGCTCGGCCGAGCGACGCGGGGGGGAGCTGGCACCCCCGCGTGACACCCCCGCGGCACCCGCGGGGTGTCGCCCTGGCCAGCCGAGCGACGCGGGGGGGAGCCGCCGCCCCCGCGGCACCCGCGGGGCGTCGCTCGGACAACCGGACGTCGCTTCAGCCGCGTCCCGCGCGCGCCGGACCCGCGCAGCCGCGGGTCCGTGAGTGCCGCCGCCGCGGCTTCTATTGCGGCGGCCTTGTCCGGTGGCGCACCGGGGCGCCGCCGCTCCTGGCTTCCGGCGCCACCGCGCCAGCGACCCGCGCCGCCGGTGGCTTCTACGGGCCACCGGAGTCGCTCTGGTGGTCCGATTCTGTTCCCGTCTGCGCCGTTGCTCCTCTCGGGACTTGCTCTTCACTGCGGAACCATCACACTTCCGTTGCGGCACGTTCCGTCGTCGCCGGTCAAATCCGCATAAAAACGAAGAACGACGGAGGGTCGTCGGGCCGTGTTCATTTGGCCCGCACCCTCCGCGTTAGTAATAAATAACAGGAGGAACAATATTCAACATATGAATACATATCCAAAAACAATTTTTAAGGAAATAAAAATTGTTTATGAATCGGGTTCTTCATTCCTGAACGGAAACAACACGGGAAAAAGGAAAAGTTCACAACAACCCCTACCTCGTTGGTCATCGTCGTACGCACGTCCTTCGCGGAATTGCTCATCGCGGAAGGAGTAGATCGTCGCATTGTCGCGGAAGGGCGTCGCGTCGTCGCGCAAACCAACGTTGAGTCGGCGAACTCAACGAATCAAAAAAAAAAACAACAGATTTAATTTAATTTTATAAAATTAAATCTGTGTTTTGTTAAAAGAGACACAAGGAAGATTTAAGAGAAACCGGGAGTCTCTTACCTCAAACAGCAGATCGAAGATTCGTTGCGGAGGAAGAGACGCCGCAGAAGAATGTTGCAGGAAGGGAACGTCGGCGTCGCGGAACACGGCGTCGCGTCGTCGACTTCCACGGGTTCAGCGTTCTTCGTCGGAGGCCGGCGTTCTTCGCGTTCTTCGCGAAGGAGGATGAAAGCTCAAGGATTCTGTCAAGCCTCTCAACGAGTATTCCTCCAAAAGACTTGTTGGTTTTATTTTATTAATACGCCAACAAACGAAAAAAAGGCAAGTAACGACCCATCAATTCATTGAATTAATTCAACGAAAGAAACCGCCCATTTAATTTACGAAAATAAACCACCCAATTAAATGGTGCGTTAATGATTTAAGAAAACGCGTCAGTTGACTTTCATAATGACGGGTTTTCGTGGGTGCGTTACTTAGCGGAAAGAAACAGCGGGGCTCGTGCGGGCCCCACCTCACAAATATCCTACCAAGAGGGTAGGATATTTCTGGATAGTACCTTTTCCGGTTCAACTCAGTTTAAGCCACTTTTAAGTGGCTTCAAGTGTCTTCCAAGTGGCTTAAGTGAAATAAAATAAAGTTGTCGCAAAATTATTTTATTTCTTAACTTTAAGCCCAAAAATTAAAAACCACACCCGAGCAAATGCAACTCCGGAAGAGGCGTTTCTAAGAAAATACCGGTGCTGCGATATCATTGGTGCCCTCAGAATTCGATTTCGGGCACCGGTTCAAAAGTTAGAAAAACCCGCTCGTCCGTTCACTGAACGTACCTGAGCCAAACTTCGGAAAGTGATTCCGGGCACACCGAGCCTCGGAATCAGGTGCCGTCAGAAACTGAATTCTTGCAAAATTCCAAAGAAAATTAAGAAAAAAATTTCCTTGAAATTTACAGGTCTTTACATTACTCCCACCTCAAGGCTTTACATCCCCGTAAAGATACATCATAAACAAGGGAAACAAATGTGGGTACTGAGCACACATCTGAGCCTCCCGCTCCCATGTGCTCTCCTGGAGGTTCCCGTGCTGCCATCTGATGCGCACAAGAGGAATTGATCGCCCACGTAGGACCCGCTCCTGTCGATCCTCTATCTCCACCAGGACCTCCGCAAAAGTCGCCCCATCATCCACGTCTAGCTCCCCATAGTCAATGATGTGCGTCGGGTCGTGCACGTATCTCCTCAGCTGAGATACGTGGAAGACGTCCTGCACCCGGTGCAACTGAGGTGGTAGAGCCAGGCGATAAGCCACCTCGCCAACCCTGCTGAGGACCTAGAATGGTCCAATGAAGCGTGGAGACAACTTGCCGCCCCGGCCAAATCTCTGTAATCCACGTCGAGGTGAGACACGCAAGAACACGTGGTCGCCATCCTCGAACTCTAGTGGCCTCCGCCTCCTGTCAGTATATGACTTCTACTGACTTTGAGCTATCCTCATCTTCTCCTGGATGACCTGGACCTTCTCTGTCGTGGGCCGGACCATCTCTGGTCCCACAAGTGTTGACTCCCCAGGGTCTGTCCAGCACAAAGGAGATCTGCAAGGCCTGTCGTACAATGCCTCGTAAGGTGCCATCCCAATGGTGGAGTGGTAGTTGTTGTTGTACGAAAACTCCCCCAAGGGTAGGTGGTCCTCCCAGCTGCGACCAAAGTCGAGGACACATGCGCGGAGCATGTCCTCGAGAGTCTGAATGGTCCTCTCCGTCTGACCATCCGTCTGAGGGTGAAAGGCGGTGCTCAGACGTAACCGCGTCCCAAACGCCTCCTGCAACCCCTTCCAAAGCCGGTAAGTAAAACGAGCGTCCTGATCGGAGATGATAGTCGATGTCACACTGTGGAGCTGTACAATCTCCTGAACGTAGAGACTCTCCAAGCTCTCCACTGAGCCCTGCTCTCTAATGGGTAAGAAGTGTGCCGACTTGGTGAGTCGGTCAACAATCACCCAAATGGAGTCGTGACCTCTAGAAGTGCGTGGAAGTCCAGTCACTAAGTCCATAGATATGCCATCCCACTTCCACTCCGGGACCTCCAAGGGCTGTACCAAGCCTGCTGGTACCTGATGCTTTGCCTTCACCTGCTGGTAGGTGAGGCACCGTGAAACGAACACTGCCACAGCCTTCTTCATGCCCGACCACCAGTGCTGTCATCTGAGATACTGGTACATCTTCGCCACTCCAGGATGTACCGCCAAAGGAGAGGTGTGAAACTCTCTCAGCACCTCCTCTCGTAAAGCAACTGGTACCAAGGTACGTCCTCTGAAAAGGATGTCGTGCTCTGCTCCAAAGGAGAAGCCATCAGTTTCCTGTCCCGAGGATATCTGCGCACGCCACGTCTCATAGTCAGCATCCTCACACTGTGCCTCTCTGACCCGCTGCAGTAGTGGAGGGGTGACTGTGAGAGACTAAAGGAAGGTTGCTCCATCTCTATCCATGAAGGATATCTGCAAGGTGGATAGCTACTCTGTCGCCTCCTCAAGTAGCTGAATGCCCGTCCTCCTGATGAGGGCATCGGCTACTATGTTCCCCTTCCCAGGAGTATAGACTATCTCAAAGTCATAGTCCTGGAGGAACTCGAGCCATCGCCACTGTCTCAGGTTTAGGTCCTTCTGAGAGAAGATGTACCTGAGGCTCTGGTGTTCAGAAAAGACAGTAAAGTGATCGCCCATCAGATAGTGCCGCCAGGTCTTCAGAGCGAAGATCACTGCTGCTAACTCCAGGTCATGGGTAGCGTAGTTCTGCTCATGCAGCCTCAACTGACGTGATCCATAGGCAATCACGGCCCGCTCCTGCATCAGGACACACCCGAGTTCGGTCCCTGATGCATCGCAGTAGACTACGTATCCAACTCCCTCCTCAGGAAACCTCAAGATAGGTGCGCTGGTCAATCTCTGCCTCAGCTCCTAGAAGCTCTACTGACATCTGTCTGACCACACGAAGGGTTTCCCCTTCTTCATCAAAGCTGAGAGTGGCGCCGCAACTCTAGAGAAGTCCGGCACGAATCTCTGATAGTATCCGGCTAGGCCCAAGAAACTCCGCACCTCAGTCATGCTCCTAGGTGGCTCCCAAGCTAGCACTGCCTCGATCTTCGCGGGATCCACAACAACTACCACCTCAGAAATGACGTGCCCCAAGAAGTGGACCTCACGTAACTAGAACTCTCACTTCGAGAGCTTTCCATAAAGCTGGTGCTCTCGGAGTGTGTCTAGTACAACCCACAAGTGGTAGGCGTGCTCCTCCTCGGTGGTCGAGTACACCAAAATGTCGTCGATGAAGACCACGACAAATCGATCGAGGTACGGCTAGAAGATTATGTTCATGAGGCTCATGAACACTGCTGGAGCGTTGGTTACGCCGAAGGGCTTAACCAAGAACTCATAGTGGCCATACCGACACCTGAAGGCCGTCTTCTGCACATCCTCGTCTCGAACTCTGAGCTGATGATAGCCTGACCTGAGGTCTATCTTCGATAACCACCGTGCTCCCTTGAGCTGATCGAAGAGGTCATCAATCCTCGGTAGCGGATACCTGTTCCTCACTGTCACTTGGTTCAAGCGACGATAATCGACACACAGTCGCAAGCTCCCGTCTGCCTTCTTGGCGAACAAAATCAGGGAAGCCCAGGGTGAAACACTGGGTCGGATGAACCCCTTGCCCTGCAAGTCCTCTAAGTGTACCCGTAGCTCTCGAAGCTCGGCGGGGGCCATCCGATATGCTGGAGTGGATATCAGGGCTGTCTCGGGGTACAGATAAATATAAAATTCTACCTCTCTGCGAGGAGGTAGCCCTAGAACGTCATCGGGAAAGACGTCCGCATACTGATCCACCACTGCAGGAAAACTAGGACTCCACACGTCAACTGCTCCAAGGATGAGGCTAGCCAACTGATTAGTGATGGGATGCCCTCTCCTCTACGAGAGTCCCTCCTGTGCTGCGAAGGCTCCCTTCTCGCCGGTGAAGGTGAACCTTCTCCCGTCGGTGCGTACACACCGCACCTTGCGCCTAATGCAGTCAATCTGTGCATGGACCGTAGATAACCAATCCATGCCTAAGATGACGTCGTAAGGCCTCGACGCTGCTACAAGAAGATCCCAGCCGAAGCTCTCGCCTCCTAGAGTAAGCTCACACTACCGGCACCAGTGCGTAATCGTCGAGTCTGCTCTCGTAGGAGTCTCTAACCGTAAGGATCGAGCCAACGGCTCTGTCAGAATCTCCGAGCTCCGAACAAGGGCAGTGGCTATGAAAGAGTGACTCACTCTTGTGTCTATAAGATCTGTATCAAGGGTGGAATAGACACAGATCGTACATCGAATCATCTCTGGTGCGCCGTGGTCGTAGGCCTCCGCTGCCTGGAGCTGTGCCTGTCTCTGCCCGCCAGCTCCCTGTGGTCGGGGCGGACCTCTTGGTGGTGGTGGTGGCAGAGCCTCAAAGCGTCGCCGACCACCTACTGCTCGGCTAGCTCCTATGCCTCGTCCGCCTCCTCTTTGCGGACCGCCACGGTCGACCCTCTGCCTCTGCCTGGGTGGCCCCTCCACCGTCTGCTGCTCCTCGGTACGGCGGGTCGGGCAGTCACGAGCCATGTGGCCCTGCCCGCCGCACGAGTAGCACTGCCTGCCTCTCGGAAGACTGGCTCCGCACTGTGTGCCCCGCACTGCTGAGCCAGTGGCCCGAGGTCGTCTGCCGGAAGGTCTGGTCTGCCTGGAACCCTAAGTCATCCGTCAGCTACCAGCTGCCGAAGACTCTGCTACCTACCGCCCTGCGGTAGGTCTCGCTGTAGACTTAGCTAGAGATCTCTCGATTAGAAGGGTTCGCTCTAGCACTCCTTCCTGGGTCGGGATGCTGAGGGAGATCAACGATGCCCTGATATTGTGTCTCAATCCCTGCTCGAAGGTCCAGGCCCGGAAGTAGGGGTCCCATACCATGTTGGTCGAGTAGCGAGAAAGATCGGTGAACCTTGCCGCGTACTGGGCGACCATCAAGCTACCCAGCCGCAGCTGAAGAAGCTCCTGAATGCGCACCGCACGGAGGGTGGACGGGACGAACTCTGAGCAGAAGAGGCTATCGAAGTCCGTCCAAATGAGGGAGGCCTCATCGTGCACCTGGAGCATCAGGCTCCACCATCATCCCGCTGCTGCGTGTAGTAGGCTCGCCGCGAGGATCACCATGAGGTCTGCTGGTGTCCTCACTAGCCTGAAAACTCGAACGACCGCCTCCAGTCAGTCCTCAATTGCCTGGGGGTCCGTCTCCCCATAGAACCTGGGTGGTCGCTGGAGATGGAACTCGTGCAGAGCTCTGAGGCGTCGTGCATCGTCAGCGGTCGGCGCTGGAAGCATCAGGGGCTCGGCGGGTAAAGGTACCGCCGGTGCCTCTGCTGTCAACGGGCCCTGTACCGAGGCCTCGTCGCTCGGCGGGCTGTCATCGCGCTCTACTCTCAGAACCCTAGCTGGCTCCTGTCGTCGGGCCATCCTGAAAAGGAAACAAGTGCGCCACGGTCAGAACATTATACCTGGTGAGCTGACACAAGTAATCACAAAGAAAACTTGAAACACACATGCAATCAATTTTTTTGTGCATTAAGTCGGAAATCAGAAGTCAGGGTCCTGGTGTACGGATACGTCGGCTGCTGCACCAACACTGGACTTCCTGGACTAATAACCACACTCAATACGCTAAACACTATTGCTTCATATAGAAGAAAGATCAGAGTCTGCGGTAGAATCGACCACCTCTGATACCAATTTTTCACGACCCGTCCTCGGGGCCCGTGCCGTGACTACCCCAAGCCCGCCTTTCATAGTCCATGGGCTAGTGACTAGCACCAAGGCGTAAATTTCAACAAAAGGGAAGGCATTTCCTTTGAAAAGTAAACAAGCACCACAGAGTAAGCAAGGGGAAAAGTAAACACTATGTAAAAACTGTACAAGCTGTGCTGAAAGTAAAAGGGGGGCCGGAAATACAAGCCCAACTATAAAGTACAACTGAAAGGAAAAAACAGCAACTGAAAAGAAAAGCCGCAGCATCGAGCCGTCCTCTGGAAGTCCCACCTGATGGGTGGGTATAGATAGCCTCCACTGCTCCTTGGGTCCACCTGACCGCTCCGAGTACGTCTTGCCCAGTGGTCCACCTCCAGGTACCGTCCTGCTCCGCACGCCTCCACCACGATCAGCGTTGTCCGTTGTCTGCAACCAATACAACGTAGTGCGGGCATAGCCTGTGCAGGGGTGAGTATAAGATACTCAGTAGGGACCCCGAGACCCCCGAAGGTCTCCCGAAATCCACAAAGGATAATCCACAAAGGAAAGATACAATCACGAAGTAACATCTGACACAGCTTAGGTATATGCCCATACATATACCTAAGTCATCAATTCCCGTTCGGCTCCAACGTCTGAGCCCAAGCACAACCCAGTCCACATAGGGAAGCAAACGTATACCCACACAGGATAGCTCAACGCAATCCACAAAGGAGAGTAAACAGTAAATCCACACAGGAAAGCTCAACACAACCCACAAAGGAGAGTAACCAGTAAATCCACACAGGATAGCTCAACACAATCCACAAAGGAGAGTAAACAGTAAATCCACACAGGATAGCTCAACACAATCCACAAAGGAGAGTAAACAGTAAATCCACAGAGGATAGCTCAACATAATCCACAAAGGAGAGTAAACAGTAAATCCACACAGGATAGCACAACATAATCCACAAAGGAGAGTAAAAAGTAAATCCACACAGGATAGCTCAACACAATCCACAAAGGAGAGTAAACAGTAAATCCACATAGAATAGCTCAACACAATCCACAAAGGAGAGTAAACAGGAATCAGCTCACACAGGTATACTTCTTCGGATGACGATAAAGATGATCACTGATCCATCTAAGTCGTTGGACCCACAAAAGATCGATAGGTAACTAACCCCCGCAATGACCCACACAGGATCGGGCCCACACAGGACCTGTAGGCGCTGGCTCACACAGAACCGCTGAGCGCTGACCCACACAGGATCAGACCCACACAGGATCGGGCCCACACAGGACCTGTAGCACTGATCCACGTAGGATCGCTGAGTGTAGTAGTCGTCACAGTCCATTGAGGATCTCTGCACAGTCATCGTCGCAGTCCACTGAGGATCTCTACACGGTCGTCGCTGCAGTCCACTGAGGATCTCTGCACGGTCGTCGCTGTCGAAGTAGCAGTCGCAGCCAGCACTAGGGTTCCCGCACACAACAAGCTCGTTCGGGAGGGTCCACTCCACGAGCCAAGAGGCTGATACATCAACTGACACAAAGTCCGAAGTTGATGTATCCAAAAGTTCCGTATTGTCAACAGGAACTCAGCGTCGCAGACGGCACGTCAATCGGACGCCCGGTCTGAGAGTTATTGGCTTTTTCGTTCCAGGGGCCCGGTTGGTTTTTAAGGCAAAACCAACCCGACCGTCCTCCACCTACATCCAAACCTCGGGCGGAGTATGCCAAAAGATCCGTCTCACTTAGAGGAAATCAACAAAGCTGACGGCACGTCAATCGGATGTCCGTAGCTCAAGATATGAGCGTTTCCGCTCCGAATGCTCGGTTGGTTTCGTGTACGAACCAACCCGGCCGAACTCAAAGTATTTTGAAACCTTGAGTGCGATATACCAAAATGACCGTCTCGATCCAAGGATCATGTTTCGGCCGAAAGCGAGTCGTTTGGAGGCCCGTAGCTCAAGTTACGGGCATTTGACCGAAAATAGTCCGAAGACGGGGGGTCCGGGCCTGGGCCGAGCCGGCCCGACCCCCCCCCCCCCCCCTTGGGTCGGCCGAACCGGGTCGACCTGGTCCGGCCCGGCCGATTGGACCGGCCTGGCTCGGCCAGCCCGGCTCGGCTCGGCCGAGCGACGCGGGGGGGGGGGGGGGGGGGGAGCCGCCACCCCCGCGTGACACCCCCGCGGCACCCGCGGGGTGTTGCCCTGGCCAGCCGAGCGACGCGGGGGGGGGGGGGGGGGGGGAGCCGCCGCCCCCGCGTGACAACACCGCGGCACCCACGGGGTGTCGCTCGGACAATCGGACGAGGCTTCAGCCGCGTCCCGCGCACGCCGGACCCTCGCGGCCGCGGGTCCGCGAGTGCCGTCGTCGCGACTTCTGCCGCGACGGCCTTGTCCGGCGGCGCGCCGCCGCTCCCGGCTGCCGGCGACCCGCGCCGCCGGCGGCTTCCGCGGGCCACTGAAGTCGCTCCGGTGGTCCGATTCTGTTCCCGTCTGCGCCGCTGCTCTTCCCGAGACTTTCTCTTCACTGCGGAACCATCACACTTCCGTTGCAGCATGTTCCGTCATCGCCCATCAAATCCGCATAAAAACGAAGAACAGCGGAGGGTCGTCGGGCCGTGTTCGTTTGGCCCGCACCCTCCACGTTAGTAATAAACAACGGGAGGAACAATATTCAACATATGAATACATATCCGAAAACAATTTTTAAGGAAATAAAAATTGTTTATGAATCGGGTTCTTCATTCCTGAACGGAAACAACACAGGAAAAAGGAAAAGTTCACAACAACCCCTACCACATTGGTCGTCGTCGTACGCACGTCCTTCGCGGAATTGCTCGTCGCGGAAGGAGGAGATTGTCGCGTCGTCGCGGAAGGGCGTCGCGTCGTCGCAGAAACCGGCGTTGAGTCGGCGAACTCAACGGATCAAAAAAAAAACAATAGATTTAATTGAATTATATAAAATTAAATATGTGTTTTGTTAAAAAAGACACAAGGAAGATTTAAGAGAAACCGGGAGTCTCTTACCTCAAACAGTAGATCAAAGATTCGTTGCGGAGGAAGAGACATCACAGAAGAACGTTGCAGGAAGAGAATGTCGGCGTCGCGGAACACGGCGTCGCGTCGTCGACTTCCACGGGTTCAGCGTTCTTCATCGGAGGCCGGCGTTCTTCGCGTTCTTCGCGTTCTTCCCGAAGGAGGATGAAGGCTCAAGGATTCTGTCAAGCCTCTCAACGAGTAATCCTCCAAAAGACTTTTTGGTCTTATTTTATTAATATGCCAACAAACGAAAAAAAGGGAAGTAACGCCCATCAATTCGTTGAATTAATTCAACGAAAGAAACCACCCATTTAATTTACGAAAATAAACCGCCCAATTAAATGGTGCGTTAAGGATTTAAGAAAACGTGTCAGTTGACTTTCATAATGACGGGTTTTCACGGGAGCGTTACTTAGCGGAAAGAAACGACGGGGCTCGTGCGGGCCCCACCTCACAAATATCCTACCAAGAGGGTAGGATATTTCTGGATAGTACCCTATCCGGTTCAACTCAGTTTAAGCCGCTTTTAAGTGGCTTCAAGTGGCTTCCAAGTGGCTTAAGTGAAATAAAATAAAGTTGTCGCAAAATTATTTTATTTCATAACATTAAGCCCAAAAATTAAAAACCACACCCCAGCAAACACAACTCCGGAAGAGGCGTTTCTAAGAAAATACTGGCACTGCAATTTCATCTGTGCCCTCAGAATTCGATTCCGGGCACCGGTTTAAAAGTTAGAAAAACCCGCTCGTCCGTTCACTGAACGTACCCAAGCCAAACTTCGAAAAATGATTCCGGGCACACCGGGCCTCGGAATCAGGTGCCTTCAGAAACTGCATTCTTGCAAAATTCCAAAGAAAATTAAGAAAAAAATTTCCATGAAATTTACGGGTCTTTACAAGGTATCCCAGTCATAACCAAAGTTCTTTAAGGAAATAGCTGAATGGGCATTACTCTTATGGAATTTCAAATCTTCTCACTCATTCAATTACACCTATTTATTATTTATAATCAGAGAGATTTTCCTTACATAAGGTTAATAGGTTAAATTTTCTTTCCCTTGATAGCAGTGATACATAAACCACTTCAAATATCGAGGAAGATTAAACTTGGGATTTTTGACCAGGACAAATAAGAGGTACATGTTCTAAAACAATACATTATCAATATCTCTATCTCTCTAGGAAATCTTAATCTGAATAAACTTATAGATCTCCATTCACTCTGGTTATATGTCTTTTATTACTTTATTTTGAAAAGTAGAGGAACTAAAATGAAACATAAAAACATTAGTAGGACTTACTTAGTATATACCAACTAAAGTCTAATTAAATCTAAAATCACCATCATGAGGACAATGAAGTATTTCATCCATCTATATAGTAGAAACTAATTGGCCTTTCTTATTTACATTTGATGAAAGGACATTCTCTGTTTTTCGAAATTGGAACTGGAAATTACTTATAAACTCATTAACTTATTCCTCAAATATAAAACCTCTTTTCCTCTCATTGAAGACAAAATATAATCCTTGAAATAAAATATATTTCTTTAAAATAATCTCAGTTCCTTTCATCTAAGCCATATCCATGGACATTCATGCAAGAACATGATGTGGCATGCCACCTAAATTTTCTTTTGTAGAAGATTCCAAACCAGCACCATCTCAACACTTTGTATTTCCCATTATTTTATGATTGATCAAAGGTTAATAGAAGGTAAGTAGAAATAGGTGATTGTTTAAATTTTGGGAAGAAGAAACATAGGTGAATGGAAAGGGAGGAGAGGATTGATTTTGTTTTATTTTATTTACCTATGGTGAAAAATGGTTATGTATCTGATTTAGTTTTAGGGGTAGATCTGACTTAAAATAAATAAATTAAAATAAATAAAATAAATGAAACTAATTTATAAAAATAAGCTAATTTATAAATAAGTATAAAATGAGAATAAAATCAATTAACTTCAACAATTAATTAAAATATTAAGAATTTAAAAATAAATGAAGAAATCAAAATAACTAAAAATAAATTGAATTTAAAATCATGTCAACTAAAAATAAACAAAATTCTTGCTTAATAAAATCAAAGTATTTACATGCAAGGGGATTAGTAATAATATCTTATAATTGATTCTCAGTAGATATAGATTCATGAGGGATATCACCTTTCTAATCATGATCTCTCAAGAAATGATGCCTTGGATCTATAATATTTATTCTAGAATGGTTTATTATATTTTTTTTAAATGTTGATAGTATTAGGGTTATCAAATTTTATTGAGACTTGATTATAATTGAATCCCAAATCAATTAAGCCATGTTTAATATATAATACCAATGAAAAAAACTACCAGAATAAATACATCCATATTTAATAGTGGATAATGCAACAATATGTTGTTTCTTACTAGACTAGGATACTAAAGATTTAACTAGAAAATGGAAAGATCTTTAATCACTCTTCCAATCTAGTCTACAACCACCAAAGTTTGCATCAGAAAATGAATTCAATTTTAAATCATACATTTTTGTAAGAAGTAAAGAAAAAGAAATTGTTCTTTTTAAATGCCTTAAAATTATTTTCGTATCTTTAAAATGAGATTCCTTGGGATTTCTGTGGAATCTAGAACATAAGCATAATGAAAACATAATTTATACTATAATAATAATCAAATACAATATACTATATATTATTTCTCTTTATAACTTATTGTCAACTATTTTCCTAGCTTCATCTAAATCATGTTTTTTATTAGAACTTCTAAGTGTTTCATGTACTTTACCTTTTTAAAGTAAAAACATCTTAAAGTAAGTCAAGTATGTATTTAATTTTATTCAAAACATTTCCAAATTATATTTGATAAATATTAAAACCTAAAAAGAAATTTAACTCACCTAACATGCTCATTTAAAATTCTTTTTTTTCATGATTTTTGAAAATTTATTGCAGAACTTTTTATTTTTGGACAAAAAATCACATCATTAATATGTATTTAAATTAATTTTTTTAAGAAGAAGTATTCTTGAAAATTGTTGGTTTTTACAATTCCATTGAATATCCATTTGATCAAAAGAGATAACTTAAATTCTTATTCCAAACTGTAGGTTCTTTCTTAATCCATAAAGATCATTGGTATGTTTAAAGATAGAATTTGAAAAATGATGATTTTAAAAACTAATAGGTTGTTAAATATATAATTACTCTACAATAATACCATTTAAAAATTTAGATTTTACATTAATATTATATAATTTTATAATTATGCGTTATGAATAGGATAGGAGAATCATAATGGCTTCTAGTCTAGATACCGGTGAAAGTTTTTCTTCATAATCTATTCCTTATTCTTGGTTATACCATTTAGCTACTAATCTAGCTGTATTCCTCATGATCACACCATGGTCATACAATTTGTTTAAAAAGACCCATTTTGTTACTATAATAGGATAATAATATGGTCTATCAAATAATTATCATACTTTATTTATATTGAACTAATTAAACTCTTCTTTCATTTCTAATACCCAACTATTATCATCTAAGGATTCCTATATATAACTTGTTTTCAACTATTTCCCCAGATTCACCCAAATCAGTTATTTATTATAACTCATAGAAGTTTCATGTACTTTACCGTTTTAAAGAAAAAACATCTCAAAGTAAGTCAAGTATGTATTTAATTTTATTCAAAACATTCCCAAATTATTTTTGATAAATATTAAAACCTAAAAAGAAATTTTACTAACCCATAATGCTCATTTAAAATTCTTTTTTTTCATGAGTTTTGAAAAGTTATTACATAACTTTTTATTTTTATACCAAAAATCACGTCATTAATTTTTAATAAAATTAATTTTTTTTGAAGATGAAGTTTTCTTATGGAGTGGTAGGTTTTTACAGTTCCATTTAATATCCATTTGATCAAAGGAGATAACTTAAATTATTATTCCAAACTCTAGGTTCTTTCTTACTCCATAAAGATATTAGGTATGTTTAAAGATAGAATTTGGGAAATAAGGATTTTAATAACTAAGAGGTTGTTAAATATAAAAATACTCTACAATAATACCATTTAAAAATTTAGATTTTACATGCATATAGTATAATTTTAAATTTATATGTGATGAATAGGCTAGGAGAATCATAATTTATTCTAGTATAGATACAGCTGAAAAGGTTTCATCATAATATATTCCATCCTCTTGGTTATACCCTTTATCTTCTAATCTATCCTTATTCCACATGATCACACCATGGTAATACTATTTGTTTCAATAGACCCATTTTGTTACTATAATAGGATAATAAGATGTCCTATAAAATAAATATCATACTATATTTATATTTTACTAATTAAACTCTTCTTGCATTGCTAATACACAACTCTCATTATCTAAGTATTCCTCTATATAACTTGTTATCAACTATTTACCCAGATTCATTCACATCATGTTTTGGATTAGAACTCATAGGAGTTGCACGTACTTTCAATTTTAAAGTAAAAACTTTTTAAAGTAAGTCAAGTATGTATTTAATTTTATTCAATACATTCCCAAATTATTTTTTATAAATATGAAAACCTAAAAAGAAATTTAACTCACCCATCATGGTCATTTCAAATTCGTTTTCTCATGAGTTTCGAAAAGTTATTAGATAAATTTTTATTTTTAGACCAAAATATAAAATCATTAATATGTATTTAAATTAATTTTTTTAAAGATGATTTTTTTTCTGGAAAATGGTTTGTTTAACAATTCCATTGAACATACTTTTGGTCAAAAGAGATAACTTAAGTTCTTATTCCAAACTCTAAGTTAATTTTTAATCCATAATGAGCTTTAGTATTTTTAAAGATAGAATTTGTAAAATGATGATTTTTAAAACTAAAAGGTTGTAAAATATAAAATTACTCTATAATAATACCATTTAAAAATTTATATTTTACATGAATATAATATAATTTGAAATTTATATGTGATAAATAGGCTAAGAGAATCATAGTGGATTCTAGTCTAGATATGGGTGAAAAGGATTCTTTATAATCTATTCCTCCCTCTTGGTTATACCCTTTAGCTACTAATCCAGACTTGTTCATCATGATCACACCATGTTCATACTATTTTTTTCAAAAGACCCTTTTTGTTACTATAATAGGACAATAAGACGGTCTATCAAATAATTATCGTACTTTATTTTTATTGAATTAATTAAACTCTTCTTGCATTTCTAATACGCAACTCTCATCATCTAAGGCTTCCTCTAAGGTTGTAGGTTCTAGTTGAGATAGGGAGGAAGAAAATTGTTCAAGGTTTCTTAAAATTATTCTAGTCTTAATACCTTAATGTAAGATTATTGTAATAATTTTCAAGGAATGATTTTTTATGTTTCTAGGAAGTCTAGGAAGCACACTTTCAGGTTCACCAAAAGTCATACTTTTAGTATTTGTTTCACCAAAATAATTTTCTGAATCATTATCCTTTTTATTGTTAAATAGAAGTTCAAGTATCATGTTTTGAAAAGAATCACTTAACTCATTAAATTGAGTCATTTTATGATAAAAAAGATCAATTTCAACAAATTTCACATGATTTAACTCTTAAAAAATCTTTTAACTTTTTTTGAAAACATTATAAGCCTTAGAAGTAGTAGAGAAACCAAGATATATTTATTATCCTTCGGATAAAATTTACCAATGTTAACCTTAGTGTTCAGAAAGTAAACTTCACATGAACACACTTTTAAATATCCAATGTTTGGTTTTCTATTGTACCATTTTTTAGAGGCTGTTTTCTTTAAAATAACCATAATTATATCTTTGTTAATATTATAATATTTTTTATTTATATCTTCAACCCAAAAATTATTGAGAAACTTATATTCAAATAATTTAGGCCTATAAATTTCTTACAAGGTCCTATCACTCCTTTCAAAAACACTATTTTTATGAGGTGTCCCGGGGGTTGGAAAATTATTTTTTGATATCACTTTTTGAAGAATAATAATTCAAATCATGGTTTACATATTCTATACCATGATCACTTATTAAAGAAATAATTTTGATATATTTATATTTTCAAATAATTTTAAAAAAATTATAAAATTGATAAATATTTACTTTTAACATTTATAAAGAAAACTCATGTAAATCTATATAAATCATCAAGTAACACATAAATAAGATATTTTACACTTAGGATTGATATTATAGATGACCCAAAAAAATACATGGGAATAAATTATATAATAATAAGTATAGAAACCTCTTAAATTGATTTAAACATTTAATTTTACTAATTTTACATTTGCAATGAATCAAATATCTTTAATTTTTTCAATTTATGTTGAGGTAAATATAAAATTAAATTTATTTTATAGAATTTTCTTAAATAATGGACATTAAAATTTCAAAGTCTTCTATGATAAATCCAAGATTCATTTGTTTCGTCATTTAAATAGTTCACCTTTTGTCTATATAAATAATTAAGATTTATGGTAAATTATTGGTTCTGGGTTCCATAAATTAAGAAGTTTATCTTTGATAACAGAACATGAATTATTATAGAAATATACATAATAACATTTATCATAAAGTTAAGAGATATTTATTAGGTTATGTTTCAGTCCTTCCATATAGAAAACTTTGTTGACGAGTACTATTTCTGAATTTCCAACTGATCCAAATCCCATAATTTTTCCTTTATCATTACCAGTAAAAGTGACATAGCCTCCATCAATTTTGGATAAGGAATGAAAATTTAAAAAATATCCACTCATATACCTTGAGAATAAAATGTCCATATATAATTTTTCATTAAATCCCTTAAAATCCTTTTACTATAAATCAAATAAAACAATAATTTTTTACAACCCATATTATCTTGGGTTTAGCAATGTTATCAACTAATGATTTTGGAACCCCAATATGTATATGTTGAATAGAATTTATAACACTGAATTTTAATGGTTTTTTTTGAAAAATGGAATTATTAACTCCACCGAATTGTGAGTTTCTTAAACTAAAATTATTATCATAATTAACTAATTCTTCATAATGAAAAAATAACTTTTTATTTGTTTGTGTTCCTAGAACTAGGATTGAAATATTTTTTATAAAATTTTCGGTTTTCACATATACTTCACATTACAAATATATTTTTATAGACTTTATTATTACCCAGAATTTGGTTTAAATAATTCTATAATTTTTTAAAAACACTTGTAGCATCTTTTAGACCTTGAAATTCTTTTTATAGAATTTCAATCTTGTTACCATGTTCAACATAAGATGCATAATATTTTTCTATCTTGAATTTCAAATCTAAAATTTGTTTATTTATGTCCAATTTTTCAATTACAACTTCATTATAATACTTTATTAAGGATTTATTTTTCTTTTTAAAGATTTCAATTTTTTTCTAACGTGGTATGATATTCATTTAATTATTTGGAAGAGCAGTTTTCATTTTTAAAGTCAAACTCAAGATTAGAAGAACAAAAATAATGTACATCATCTTAGTGTTCCATAAGGAACATATTATCCTATTGATTAGAAATTTAAGCTTTTAATCCTAAAGATGTACCATCACTAGAGTCTTTAGAAGCAGTATATGTGTATTTCATGGGTTTCATGGATTTCTTCTTATATAAAACCTTCTTGAAATATTTTTTCTTAGAAAATTTGTTTTATTAATGTTTATGGAAGTCTTGTTTTATGTGATCCAGTTTTTTACACTCATATAATCTATCCTCTTTAGAGTTTCTCATATGATACTTATACTTATTTAAGGGAATTATGAAACCACTTCCTTTTTTGTAAAACTTTTTGAAATTTCTATCAAAGCGATAAAGATCATGATTAGATCCCAAATTTATCGAGGTATTTTCTTCTCCTAATTATTCATACATTTGTATAATCTTATTATCCTTATTATATTTTGAAGTAAAAACCATCAAGGAAACATTTTCCCTTCAACAAGCTAGTTATCATTTGACCCACCTTTTGTTTCTACTTTGTAAATCATATGTGTGAAAATAAGATCTTTTATTTTGAAATATTTTACTGTTATTGATTGTCTAATGGTAGCTGAAATACCACTCCATATGTGTATTATCATTATTAGGATTGTTAGATCTTGATCTGGTTCATTAATAAGTCTTTATAAAGAAGAAACTTTATTTACAACCTCCGTAAGTCTTACATTAATGTTCTCACATTCCTTAATTTTGAAAGTATATAACATAATGTATTGTATCAAAGAGTTTATACATTATTAGTTCCATCATAAGACACTGATATATAGTATACATCTCATAGGATGATTCACATTGCAAAACCATGTTAAAATCACCATGACCTAGTCAAAACATGATAACATTCATTTCTTTTGAATTTAAATAATATATAACCTTAGTATTATTATCTAATGTTTTAGGTTTAGTATTTGTAATTTTATAAGGGTTCATGGATTTTAAATAAACCTTCAGAATAAGTTTCTTTAGATTGATGATTATCCACACCTTCCTGCTACATTAGCTTTTCCTATTAAAGTAGGGATCTAAAACCATAGATATACCTTCCCTATTTTCAACCACAACAACCATTTAGAAAAGTTCTCTAATAATTAAACTGGTTAGTGTTAAGAAATCAAGATTCACTTCCTCTAATACTAATTTCTGGTTAGATAAAAACTTTATTAAGACTCAAAAGGGGGTTAATTGAGTTCTTGTAATTTTATTCACTTTAAAACCATCCTCTTTAAGGTATGAAAAGTTTTGATATTGTCTCTTAACAAAAAAGTAGTGAAAAATAAAAATTGAATGAAAAGATATAATATAATATATTTATAGTGGTTTAGAGAATATAAATAGCCTAGAAAATTCCACCAATGCTTAAATCCTAGAGTTTGGTGATTTTCACTAGCACCAGTACACTTAACAAGGATTGCATGATTGAGTGAAATAGTTGACACTTGGAAAAAAATAGAATACTTTACTAGGATACTACAAGGATTTAAAAAACACCATAATTAAATGTTATTTTACCAGGAATCTTCACAACTTAGTATAAGGATCTAACACTTCAAATAACAAGAGGGAGAATAATAATTTTTTACTAATGAATCTCACAAATGCAAGATGAAACTTACAAAAGAGAATAAATCTATAAGAGAGAGGATGGAAGTGAATTTAACTTAGGGAGAGTTTTATGAAATAAATCAAGATAAATGTTTGAAGGAAAAACTATATAATTTCAATCTTCTTATTCTTTTACATAGTACAGAGAAACAACATAGAGATGATTGAAAGATATAGTTTAGAGTGAATGTGGTTGTTACTTATCTCTATATTTATTATTCTTTGATTAATATATTAAAAAATACTCTTGATATTTCATATATTGATATCATTTTAAATCCAATGATGGAATTAAATTCGAGATGTCCTTTTCATGAAAATACATCAGAAATAGTACTGATCATTAAATTATTCTTTTAATATTTCCCTATCTCAGTACTTTCAACCTTTTTATAATTTATTTTACTATAAATAGGTAATATAATATTTAAGGTATCTATGAAAGTATTAAATTCCACTATAAGTACACCAATAATAATAAATATATAGGTTATAAAACCATATATTTGATTTTGGATCACCACATTTCCAAATTTTATAAATTTTAATTCACGTAGCCGAATGGATCCATGTATCCATTATAGCATATTTCACCATGTCAACAAAACATGTATCCATATTTCACACATAGCTGATTTTGGTGTAGCTGAATGAATCACATAGCTAATTGGAACCAAGTAGCTGAATTTTCCATAGATCCAATTTATATAGACGGATACTCTATGTAGCTGATTCATGTAGCATTTTCATTGACATATCTATTTTCTCATGTAGGTGATTCATCAACATAGGTTATTTTCAAATTTCTGATTTCACTATGTAGCCTATTTACATAGGTGAATGCTTCACAAAGATGATCAACCTAGCCAATTGATTGATACAACCAAATTTCCACATTGCCAAATTTCTTTATGTACCTAATTGGTCGACATTGCCAAATATGTATAAGATAAGAATTGATTTTTTTAGATAGATTTTTTGCAGAATATTTTGTGTGTTTTAAGTAGTTTATTCATTTCTACATTGGATTTCAAGGAGATCTTATTCATTTCTTATGTGTAAAATGTTTAAATAGATATATTTTTAAATAAGATATTATGATAGAACATTTTATTTTGAATATTTTTTATTGAAAAACTATAAGAATTAGACACATTATAGGGAATATTATATTTACCATCCTCAATTATAATGTTTTAGAATAAATGTTGTTATGATAATAGTTGACCAGATGAATGTAATTATCAAGAAAATTATATATTATCTTTATCACGAGGGTATTGATTTTGAGAATGATGATGTTGGTGGGAGTAATACTCATTAAGAATCAGATATAGAAACAATGTAGTTCTTTAAAATTATTGATGATTCATATAATGGTTTATATATTGTATATTCATTATTTAGTAAATTTTCATTTTTAAGGAGCTGTTAGAGTATAAGACCATGAATTAGTGGGAAAATACCTCATTCTAAATGTTATTGGTATTTTGGTAGAACATACTTCTTGTTAGAGTATGACACCCAAAATTTTTGATGAGATATGTATTGTTTCAATTATAGTTTTAATCTATTTTTATATTATTATAAAAGTGACTAAGAGTTTATAGAAGTGTTGTGGGGTGGGGTGTCCGATGCTTGTTTGGAGTCCAGAGATCTGATTTTTGGGAGTACTAGTTGAAGTACATGGTTAACACACCATTGGTGATAACCATGAACCTCAAACATGTAGGATTTGGAGGGTGTCACACAATTTTTCGAACTATTCACCCTAGGCCACACGACCAGGAAAATTGGTGTAAATGGGTTTCATAGGTGATCTACACAGTGTGCACATGGTTTTTTTACTACTTGAAAACTATGAAAGGGGTGTGTTTAATGGGATAGTTCTGGTGCATGGTTTGACCAACCATGTGGACAAACCCTACACCCTTTAAAAACAAATGGAATTCCTATTTTTACCCAATATATATTTAATCTTATTAATCTTTTTATTTCCACTCCATGAAGAAGATATCCTCTTTTTGTTAGAATCTCTCCTTTATCTATAAAAATATAATTTGAGCTAGCCTCTGTGTCTAGTGTTATAATCAGTTATTGTTCATCATGTTGGATATCCATTAGTAATCTCTTCAATCCTCTTGAATCTTTTCATTGTTTATCTTTCTGTATGGAGTGATAAATATTTTTTTATCTAATATTCCTTATTTTTGGGGTATTGGTCTATTTATTCAATTTATTTTGTTCAAAATTATATATGAAGATGATACCAGATGATGAGTCATCTACCAAGGTAAGGTAGGTGGTCTAGTTATTTTTTTCCTTAAAGTATTGATATTTATATAATGCGTTGTTATAATGCATGTTGGAATTTTTATGTGACACATTCTAAATTTCAAATTAATTAAATTTAGGAATATTTTTAATCTTAGGGTAGTCCTTTAATCCTATGTTCATCACTGAAGTACATATATCTCTATATGATCCACCCCTTAGGGTGTGTCACCTTTAAAGGTCCATGAGTCTTATTGAAAATAAATCAAACCACCAATTGGGGTGGGTTAAGCTGGCCCTTTTGAATGAAATTTAATTTTAATTAAACCAAGGTATAATGGCAGGGCATGACCATATGATCTTTCTTCTTGTTTTTTATATCTTGAGTTATCCTTATGAATTAATTGGGCAAATTCAATTGAGTGAATTTTTTAATGTTATGGGTTAAATGCTACCTCATGAACAACCTCTATGTCATGCCAAGGGAGACACTAGGGATTTGAAATATAATGACATGGACATGATCATAAAGCACAATAAATTAAATAGATTGTAAATGAACTACATCATGTCTAGGGAGATATAAGTATCCCTCTCTGTGATGCATTGGATGGAATCATCTTGTGAGTGGAATTATATTATTCTATGAGTGAAACTTTGGTTTCCTATGTGGAATTATAGGTATGGGCTCATAGAGAAATGAATTTTATTATTATATGAGTGCTAATTAGGTTTCCTACGTGGAACTCCAAGTTCAGGCTCATAGGTAGATGCCATTATACTATATCTTGGATGATACTTGAGTTCCCATAAGGAATTCCATGGATTGGCTCATAGGGTGATGGGTTCATAGCACACCTGGAGTGATACCAGGGTTCCATTTATGGAATTCCATGGATAGTATTAAGATTCCAATAAATTAAATCATTTATGGTGTCTACCATGTCAAAGAACATACTTGGATATGGTATATGCTTTACAGACTTGAATACCAAGTTTCACTTCCTTCTTAAGATTAAATTATATGAGAATTTAAGAACCACATATGACTATCCTTATTATAAGGATTCCTTGGTTGTATACCTTTGGTAACATCCTTCTTGATATAAACTTAAAAATATTAGTTATCAGAGACATTTAATCCTAGGTTGAATCATGTAGTGTCGTTCGGGTGTCCCACAAGGGACCTATACAGATGTGATTTATTTTGTTCACTTACTATTGTACATTGATTATTACCTTGGTCATTTTATATTCAAATAATGGATAGTGATAGACACCATTGGTGGTACCCATTGAGTTTATCTCACACCCAGTTTAGGCTGTTCATTGGTACCTAGAAAAATTTCATTGATGTAGGTAAGAATAAAGGTAAGGGACCATATTTGGATACTTGAGTTTCTATACTAGGATTGAGTAAGAGAGAATATGAACGATCTTATAATCATGGTGTTATTTGAGATAAATTTTGATCTTTTTTCTCATTTTTGTACATCATGTTGTATATGCCTGCTACATTGTTACCTTGTATTCCTATTTTTTATTGCATATAGACATGACCTCATTTTGTATATGATAGTGGTTACTGTGTCATCTTATTTATTATATCTAGATGACTAATGATCATTTAGTTATTCTATTATACTATTTATGATGCTTACTGTTATTGTATACCACTATGCTTCACATTTATTATGAGGGTATAGTATCCCCACCATAACATCATAGACCCTCACTAGTATTCAAAATCCTCTAGAAGATAAGGAGACGTTCTTGAATCCTTGTGGCTAACCGAGTTCAGTTACTTATTAGTGAATTGGTTATGAGATTATATAAAATGGTATTAGAGATTCCCCCATTTTGACCTTGTTATTTGGGTTATTAGACATGAGATTATTTCTTAAAAGGGGATATAAAATATATTCAAAATCTAAAAAATTCTTTGTCTCACTATGATTATGTCTCTAGATAATCTATAAGTTAGAAAAAATATTATTTCCTCTTTGGAAAAAATTTCTCTTCCCCTAGAAAGATTAATATTATTAATAATTTAGGCATCAAAGAAGGAAATTTCCCCTTCACCTATCTTGTAGTGACTATCTTTTGGGTAAGGCCTAAATCTATGAATTTTTCCAACATTGTTGATCAAGTCATTAAACAACTGTCCTCCTGGAAGGAAAAATCCTTGTACATGGTTGGACAAATTTTCCTGGTGAAATCTAGCATTTTCTCCAAAATGGTATACTCAATGATGGTCTATAAATGTCCCACTAGTATTATAATGAAAATTAATTACTACATAAAGAAATTTTTTTAGACCAGTAGTACTCTTAAATGAAGGATTGTGACAATACCCTGGGCCACTTATTGCAAACATTTAGAAAAAGGCGGTATTGGCATAAAAAATCTTAAAATCTTCAATGATGCCCTTCAAACCAGACTCACCTGGAGGTTTATTTATAGCAACTCTAACTCCATTGATTTTGTTAAAAAAGATTACATATAAAGATAAAGTAAAGAAATTGGAACTACATTAATTCTTCGATCTGTCCTTCCATCAGGCATTCCTTTACTAATATTATGACCAATTCTAGATGGATGGTTAGAACGAATTATTCTTTGAATTTCTGGATGGATAATTGGACTAGTTACCCTTATCTCTATAGTGTCTTATAATTTTATTTTGCACAATACCAACTGCTCTATAAAAGAGGTTATGCAATCTAGTACTTCTAATATCTCTAATAACATCATTCTGGTAATTGATAAATACCTTTTTTCTAGCTCTGATGATTTCCTTATTTGGTAACCTACCCACAATGGCATTCTTGATTCCAAAAGTTATTACAATCAAAATATTTCCAACTCTGATGCAAAATTTTGAGGGTTGAAATATTTTGATAAACTCTAGATTAAAACCTTGAGACTTACCCTAGTTTGGCGCATTTCTCACAATCATGTTCCCACGGAAGTTTGTCTTCAATATTTTGGGGTCCATCTTTGCTCTATATGTCCTTTTTGTCACCAACACAGAGAAGATACTAACCATCTATTTTTGTTTTGTGCTACAGCTTATTCCCTTTGGAATTTTATTTCTGACATCTTTGACTGTAGATGGTTACTCCAGGACACTATTTTCACTCAATTAAAACGTTGTGTGGTTCTTGATACCTCTCAAAAGATTAAAAACCTTTTCCTAAGTGTTATTGATGAACTTATTCATGTGATCTAGTATGATAGAAATGATATTATCCACAATAATTTCTCATTTAATCTTAATGCAGGTCGAACAAGTATCCTCATGTCTATTAGAGATTCAAAAATGACTCAATACACCCACTGTGACAACTCCGTTGGAGACTTTGAGATTATTCGTCGACTTCAGATTGATGGGATTTAAAAACAATCGTGACGTACTTTTGAGGTCTTCTGGAAACCTCCACTTCCAGGATGGATCAAAGTGAATGTTGACAGTGTCTCCAAAGGCAACCCAGGTCCCGCATGTTGCGGGGCTATTTTTGGAGACCATCTTGGTTAGTGTCATGGATGCTTCTTCTGTAGTTGTGGCACTGACTCTTCGTTGGAGGCTGAGATGATGGATGTGATTTACGCCATGAATTTTTCCAAGAAAATGGGTTGGTGTAATGTTTGGATTGAAAGTGATTACACCACTATCGTCAAATGCTATTTGGGAGGGAATGGTACATCTCTCCTGGCCTTTGTCTACCCGTTGGATGAACTGCCTTGCTTTGCTTCAGGAGACCAACCACATTTCCACTCATGATTTCCATGAAGAAAACATGGTTGCTGATGGTCTTGCTAATAATGGAATCAACCAGGCCTTAACTTGGATGGATAAACTGCATACTGACCTTCTCCCTTTTTATGATAAAGATTGTAATAAGATTCCTTATTTCAGAGTCATGTAATTTTCTAGTTTTTTAAATAAAATATGTCTCAGATTTTGTCTTTGGCACTACCTATTTTTTTTTAAAAAGATATGAGACTAGAAACATGTTAGAATTTGGAAATGAAACTATGCCTGGGAGTAGCTAACCCATGTATACGTAAAAAGACAATTTCCTAGGATGAGACTATTTTTTTGAATTATTCCAATTATATTTGCATTGATTTTACAATTGGGTGATGCACATGATTTGTGGAATCAATTACTATTATTTATTTTATTTTTACCTTGTCTTGGTATGGAAAGGGGGTATTGATCATGTATAATTTCAACTAAGGATTTACATCCCATGCATATTCCATAACAAGTTTATATTAATGCATGAATTTTCTACTATATATTGTTGGTTCCTTGACTATTATTTTTATAATTGTGCTAATTGTTCTTGTAGGGATATATAAATGGGATTAATTAAAGTGTATGAAATAACCTAAATAGCATTTTCCCATATAGCATGTTGGTGTCACCTTAATTAATTAATTATTACTTGATTCATCCATGAATCACTGGTCACATGGGATGAAATGTTAGTTTTTTTGGATTAAATGAATTTCAATTATAATTTATGAAGCATGTACATTTATAAATTAGAAATATAGACTTAATTAATGAAATCATTTTATATATCTTTTTACATCCTGATATTGAGAGTAAGGGCCAGGTTGTAGTTACATGACTTTCTAATTGAAACATATAAATCATATTCCTTTATAACTTGGTAATGGTGAATCATCTAACTTGACTATAACGTATATTAATATAAATGATTATGAACTTGAATAAATTTAAATTCTTAATCCAATTGGTTCTTGTTAAATTGGGATTCTAATTGCAATATAAATGGTGTTTTCCTCTATACCTTGAAATTGAAACTCTATTTATTGAAACCACATATATTTTATGTGAGGCCTTGAACCTTTTTCAACCTTAGTAATGGGTATTAGGTAATGTATATTGTGATCCTTCATCATGTTCTAGGTCACCAAGACCTAGATTTAGGAGTAGGAATATGGAATTGAGTTATATAGAGAAAGGTTGTGTACTTGAATTTTTCTTTTATCTTGTGATATATTATGTTATTAGTATAGTTACAAGGCATGTGTTTGGAATTGATGAAATATTCCACCATGAAATCCTCTGTTCATATATCTGGAAGGTGGGGATGACCATAATCTAGATGTGGTAGGCCCTGAGCCACTAATATTACCTCCTATAGTGCTTTTTTATGGTACCTACTACTATTACTGATCGGGATTCTGATGCTAAGTTCTAATATGGTTTCATAAAACTAGTATAGTTCTACATAGGGATCCCCACAACCTTCCCCTACAATGGCAGTATTGATGTGGGAATTCCAGTAGCATCACCCTCCAACATTTTCTAGGGAATGAGATCTTTAGGCTACTGATTCATGGCTAGAGTCCATGTTATCTATATTTTAGCATTTAGAGAAGACTCTAGTGAGGAGGTTCAAGATTTTGACCTATATTATTCATGATTATACCAAGATTTGGTGGGATGTTATCACCCAAGTAGATCATCAATATGATATGTATAGAGGGACTTCTAGATGGTCTTCTATGATTAATTATTTCCATAGATATTGAGAGATGATCGTGCTAGATATTTTATACACATATAACAATGTTATATGCCTATAATTGATTATTGATCCAATTTTACCAAGATTCAACACTTCACATATACTCTTTCTGGTGATGAGTTGATGACAATGAGATAGTTTTAGGATGGGATTTTGTATGCAATATGATCCTAGGTGAATGTTTTCTGATTGAATAACAATTCTAAAATTGCAATCCAGGACCTTATCACTGAGAAAAACCTGAGTGAGGCTGGTGGGGTGGGATAGAGTAGTTCAACACCGAGACAGGGAAGCAGTTTATCCAGTGGGAGGAAATGTTTTATTGAGTCTGCTTACAGAGGAAGTGATATTCTAACAAAACACATAAACAATTATGTTATATGTCACCAGTGTGGTAGGTCAGGCCATAGGAAGACCCAATAAACCAAGGACCCAATTGAATTCTATGTTTTTGAAAAAAAAATGTGTAATATTCAGAATTTTTTCAAAACTTTTACTCTAGTTCCTTATGAGAAGGGATCCGTAATTACTCCACATTCAAGAGATGGATCCATAGATCCACATCAGGTAGAAATATAGACTAATTCTAGGTGATTAGGTATAGTATGTGGACATAGTTATGGGATCTCGTATTATAAGATTCAATTCCAATAGTTTGGGCCTTCTTAGTGTAGCCGAGTTGTAGATCAGGGCCATGGATTTGGATAGCTACATATAGTACAACCTATACTAGGGGTGCGTAGTGTTGGACCTTCTACAATATGAGGTATGATCTAAGTATCCTATAATTTAGTGTCTGATTTATTTATACTGGCAATTCACATTTTTTTATATATATGGAAATTGTGCAGAGACTTGGGCATGGAATTCAATATGTATATGGGGTTATGAAACATGAAACCCCACTCGTAATTCGATCAGAAAATTTACGCCAATATAGGGAGTGTCCCCCAGATATAGGTTACTACCATTTCATATGGAACATCTTAATCCTCAAGATGATAGGTTTTTAGAACATTCTAAATATGGACTAATTGATTCCTTACCATGATAATCTTTATTTCTATTTTCAAATGGTGTCCGTCACATCTCCCAAAAATAAGTATATATATTCATAGGGGAGAATGAGATGTCCAAGATAGTTGAGTTAGACCCATGCATCATGGGCTGGGTGGAGTGACAACCCAAATTTCTAATCTTTATCTAGATGAATAAGGAATAAGACATATAGATTTCCCTCATGTAGTGTAATGTTTTAGGGATGTATTCCCTAATGAATTTAATGGACAACCTTTTAATAGATAGGGACAGTTTACAATTGAGATAATTCTAGGAGTACCACCAATATCAATTCATCCTTATAGGATAAATACTATTGAGTTGTAAGAGATCAAGATGAAGTTAAAGGATTTAGAAAACTAGGGTTTTATATGACTGATTACCTCTCCATGGTATTCACCTATGATTTTCTCTAAGAACATATGAAGGAACCTTAGGATTTGTGTGGATTACCAATTATTGAATTAGATTACAATTAAGAATTGGTATCCACTACCTCCTATTGATGATCTCTCTGATCATCTTCAAGGAGTTCATGATTTATAAAAGATTTATTTGAGGTTGGGATACCATTATGTATGAGTTTGACCTTCAGATATACCACATACAACATTACATAGAAGACATGTCTTATACGATTATTTTGTAATGAAACTTGTCCTTAACATCACTTTGAATTTTTTCATGTATTTGATGAATCAGATTTTACACCTATATATGCATTATTTTGTCATAATTTTCATGGATTGAATCTTGGTGTACTCACATACCTAAAAATATCATGATTAACACCTTGATATCATTTCAAATATGTTGTGATAGCATAGGTTGTATTCCAAGATCACAAAATTTCAGTTTGCTATTGGTAAATTCCACTTCATGGGTCACATTATATCAAAGGAAGGAGTATCTATAGATCTTGAAAAGGCGAGAGCCATGGTTTCTTGGATATAGTGCATAAATGTTTTTGATATATAGAGTTACTTGGGGCTAACTAGCTATTACATGAATTTTATGTAGGATTTATCATTCTTTGAATCACCTCTAATAGGCTTGTACAAGAAGGGAATACAATTTTTATTGTAAAATTTATGTGAGGAGGCCTTTCAGGAGTTGAAATTATGGTTGAATTCAACACAGATCTTGATTATTCTAGATTTGATAATAAATTATATAGTTTATTGTGATACTTTAGGACTTGGTATATGAGTTTTTTTTTGAGGAAGGGAGACCGATTTGTGGTGTATAGTTCTTAGTATTTAGGGAATCATGAGAATAATTATATGATGTATGATATCAAGTTAGCATCTATGGTCCATACCTATAATTATTGGGGAAATTATCTAATAGGAAAGTGGTTTGTGGTTTATATGAACCACAAAATCCTTAAATACATCTTCGCATAGAATCATTTGAATATTAGACATTGAATATGGGTTGAATACCTACAATAATTTGACTTTGAGTATTGTTATATTCCTGGGAAGGGAAATTCAGTAGAAGATTCTCTGAGCAGAAGGACTCAGAAACATGTCGTTTAGGAGTCTAGTAATGAGTGATAATTGATGGACTTGTTTTATGAGAGACCATTAGATGTGAAAGACTATTATGGAAATCAGGTATTAACATCTTTATCCGTGAACTTTTAACTTCCAGATATAGTGGTTATTTGGAAGCTTTTTGATTCTATGGTTTTGGTCTTATGGGATAGAATTTCAAGTGAGGACCCACCGCCTTGTTTAGATATTAATGGGGATGAGATCTTGAACATTCATGGAAACATCTGGGTTCTTTCCGATGTGTGAGTGGATTTGATGATAGAATATCAAGCCTTATTTGGGTAAGTACATCTTGGTATTACCAAGATGTTCTATGACTTACTACCACACCACTAGTATTTGTGGCTAGGGATTAAAAGTGATTTTATGAGTTTTGTTATATGTTGTTCCACCTATCACCAGGAAAAGTTGGAACACCATTTACCATTAGGGATTTTATATCCATCTCCCATTCTAGAGTTGAAATGGGATGATTTCATTATGGAATTAATGATGGGGTTATGTAGTTCACCTCAAGGTAGTGATTTTGTATATATTATCATTGACTAGTTTGTGAAGGTCACCCACTTCATATATATTTGGGAGACCTTTTTAGTAGATGATCTAGGGTAGCTATATTTCATGGAGATCATATTCCTTCATTGAATTCCATGTACTATCATATCAAACATGGTTCTCATTTTATATCATGGTTCTAGAAGGGGTTGCAGAAGGATCTTTTAAAACCCATGCTTCTGAGAATATCCTATCACCCATAGAATGATAGGAAACCTGAGTGTATGATACAAGTTTTAGAGGTTATACTCCGATCATGCGTCCTTGATTTTGGAGATTCTTGGGGGAACTTTTTACCTATTTTTTACTTCTATTATAATAAAAAATTCCAAGATACAATACATATGGATCTTTATGAGGACCTATATAGTTGGCCATAATGTTCACCCCTATGCTAGTTAGAGGAAGAAGAGAAAGTGCTACCGGTACCTTATCTAATTTAGGAGACCTATGAGAAGGTACAACTTATTAAGATGCATATAACTACACCTCAGTTTAGGTAGGAGTCTTATTCCAATAAACATCAATGACCTCTAAAGTTTCAGGTTGGGGATCAAGTCTTATTATATGTATCTCTTAGACTAGAAAATTGATGGATTAGGCATGTAGGTAATATTTTAATAAGATTTATTAGACCCTTTTAGGTTTTATAGAAAGATAGATCAGTGTGTTATTAGTTATAACTTCCATAACGGTATATGTGAATACATGATGTCTTTTCTATATCTCATATTTACTATTATCATTTTAACACATCTCATTATTTTAATAAAAATGAAATTTAGTTGGTAGAAAATACTTCTTTTTAAGAGTATCCAGTACATATAATTGATCATAGCATGGGGGATCTCTATGGAAGGACCATTACACTAGTAAAAGAGCTATGGAATCCCGTATATATATAGAATGAGACCTAGGAGCGAGAAGCTGGCATATGTACTCAGTGGATAGAACTATTCTTAGATGATGATTGAACTCATTCAGGGAAACCTAGGAATGATTTTATTTAATGAAAGGAGGTTGAAACACCAAAGATTTTTGATGAGGTATGAATCCTTTCAATTTCAGTTTTAACATCTTGTTCCTTTATTATAAATGTTTCTAAGAGTTTAAGTGTTTGGGGGGATTCAAGGATTGTTTTTTCTCAGAAATCTAGTTTTTGGGAGAACTAGGTGAGACACATCATTATTGAACTGTTAATGCTAACTGTGCACCTCAACCTTGTGGGCCCTGGAGTGTTTTAAATGGGTTTTCAAACAATTAAACCTAGGATTCCCAATCATATTAATTGGTGTATATGGGTTGAAGAGGTTATCTATATTGTGTACACATGGTTTGTCTAACTATGAACAAACTGTGTAATGGGTGTGTTCCATGGGACAGTTCTAGCACATGGTTAGCACATTATTTTACCAACCATACATCCAAACCATTATCCCTTTAAAAATTGGTAAAATTTAAATTTTATCATATTTTTACTTATCCTTATTCTCCCTTTTTCTTCCCACTCCACACACAATATCTCTACCTCTCATTAGAATGTCTCTCTTATCCATCAAGCTTGTCTTTAAACTTGAATTTCCATCTGAGGTTAGAATCTCTTGAAATTAATTATGTTGTATAGCTATCAATAAGATCTCCAATCCTATTGAATATTCTCTCTATTTTTCTCATCATATGGAATGCTAAATCTATGAAATCTAATATGACCTATTTTCAGTTTATTGGTCTATTTCATTGATTTATTATATTCTAGACTAAATCTGAAGCTAATATTGGATGGGGAGTAATCTACCAAGACAATGTAGGTAGTCTATTTCATTTTCCATTAATGTCTTGATGTTCATATTATATTTTTTCATGCTGTGAACTAAAATTCTTGCGCGACACCTCTTAAATGTAAAAATAATTAAATGTATGAATATTTCCTTCCATAGGGTATTACTAGAAACCTAAGTTCACCATCGAAGGATTTGTATCTTTATTCAAGAAATCCCTTAGAGAGTGTATCCTTTAAAGTCCCAAGATCCTTATGCATTGAGAAGAAATTGATTCACTAATTGAGGTGGGTTTTTATAGACATTATGAATGAAATGTAATTTTATTTAATCCAAGGGAGAATGGTAGTTTGTGTACATAGTCACTTGATTCTTCTTGTTTATATATTGGTTTATCCTTATAAATTAATTAGCCAAATTGAATTAAGTGAATTGTTTAATGGTATGGGTTAAATGCTAGACCATGGCCATCCTATATATTATGTTGAGGGAGATACAAGGGTTATGACTTGGAATTACTTGGATGGGCCCATCAAGAATAATAAACTAAATAGAATTCAAATGAATTACATCACATCGAGGACGATACACTGATTCCGATATAGGGGATTCTATGTATTGGATCACTTGGTGAGTTGAATTATATTATACCACGAGTGAAAATTGGATTCCCTATGTAGAATGATAAATATGGGATCAATGGGTAGTGCATTTTATTATTCCATGAGTGATACTTGGGTTCCCTATATGTAATTATAAGAATAGGATCAGGAGGGTAATGTCATTATACTATGACTTGGGAGATACCTAGGTTACTATGAAAAATGAAATGGGAGGGATAATAGGGAGATGGGTTCATATCATACCTAGATAGATACCAGAGTTTCCTTTATGAAATTCGTTGGATGGGTTCATGATTCCAATCAATTAAATTAGTTGACACATGTTATAAGTCAAATAACATACTTAGATCCAGTCTATGATTTACATACTTGATGAATTTATTGTACCACCTTATTATACTTAAATTACCTAATAATTATATTAGCCTCATATGAATATCCTTATTACATGGATTCCTTGGATGTACACCTTGGGTTCTAACCTTATAGATATAAACCTAAAATGATAAGTGCTCAGACAAACTGCAGCTTAGGATGAAGTAGGTAGTGTCAGTCGAGTTTCCCATGAGGGACCTAAACCAATGTAATTTATTTTATTCATTTACTATTTTAAATTGATTATTACCTACACACTACTCATTGTATATTCACTATTGAGTTCTAGAAACTATTAGTGGTGGCCTAATGAGTTTATATCACACCCTGTTTGGCCTGCTGATTTTTTCTAAGATAGATTTCATGGATGCAGGTAGTAATAAAGGGAAGGGTCCATCTTTGGATACTTATGCTTCTATACAATGATGGATTAAGAGAGTAGAGGACCAAGATTATTCTCATGATGCTATTTGATATAGATTCTGATATTTTGATCATTTTTATGTCACGTTGTATATTCCTTCTACATTATTTCCTTGTATTCCCATATTTTATAATATATTAATATGACATGATTTTTATATTATAGCGGTTATTTCATATACTAGATTATTATATCTAGATTACTCATGATTTTTTAGTTATTTTATTATATTGTTTCCAATTCTTAGTGTTATTGTATATCAGTATTCTATAGTATGATTATGAGGATATATTTTCCCCACTATACCATCATAAACCCTCACTGCTTTTCAGCATCCTCTATCATATGTAGAGGCACATTTGAGGCCGTGTGGCCAATTGAGTTTGGTTAATTATTTTAAAACCACATGTATTTCGTGTATTTATGAATGTTAGAGGTTTTAGTAGGATATTAGGACCCATTTCATGAAAATGGTTTGGGTGTTGGGAAATCTATCCATTATAAGATACTATCAAGTACCTGATAGATCAATACTAGGTACTTGATGAGTAAGTTAGTGGAGGAAGTGGTTCTAGGTGGGCCACTGAGTGGTTTATGATCCATGAACTGGTACCCGTTTGGTACCAAATACTTCATGGATAGATGGTGGGTACTCGGTGGGTGCTTTCTATGTTTATTTACTCTTTTAAATTAATTACTTTATAAAATTAAATTCTTTTTAAATGATTAATGTTTCTCCTTTATTCATATATCATACAAGGCCTCCCCATTATTCTCTCTCCATCTTATTCTTCAAATGGTAGTTTTCCTACATTTGGGCTTAGATGAGAGTGTCATTCATTGCATTGGATTTCTACGGGTGAGTATAACAATATCCATCTATATATTATGTCTATTTGTTTCTATTTTTTTGTATCATCATCCAAAACCTAATTTGGTGGTTTTTTTAAGTTTTTTGATTTCTTCCATTTGAGGTAAAATCTATCGATTATCTTCAATTATGGGGACCCTAGTTATTCTTGGTAGGTTTCCATCTATTTCCCAGGATTTTTTACATGTGCGGTATAATTTTTATGAAATATAGAAAAAAAATCTACTATTTATTCCCTAAAAAATTTAAAAGCTTTTTCTGAATTTCAATGGAATGAGTGGAGCCCAAGAAGGAAATATGTAGTTTTTTGGAAGGTGCGAGTCCAAAACATTGGTTATCAATAAAAAAATTAATTATGATTTATGTTATAGAAACTTGAATTTGAACTGAGTATGGGTTCTTATGAAGGAATAATTAACCCTAGGAGACTAGTGTGGTTCCCTAATGTATTACTTTATAGGGTTAGGATCTACAATATTCTAGGTTATGGTTGAGTGGGCCAAGGCATAAGAATTTCGCATGGGTTGATGTCTTATAAGAATAACACTTGATGTTATAATAATTAAAAATTATTTGGATTGATGTTTAATAATAAATTTGTCATTTTAAGTGGATGTAGGTATGTAGTGGTTCTTTATCCACCTAGATCTAACTCGGGTGGTATATCATCAACCATTAGTGCATTAATGGTATGTAAACCACCATAATCTGGTTGGTGGCATATCATCCACATGGTTAGAGATGGTGATATATCTTTTACCATGATTCAAATGAAAAATTGAAACCCTATACACCTGGGAATATCATGTTATTGGTATATAGACCAATTGAGGTTCCCATTGGAGGAGCATAATTAAATTTTATGTTCCATCTTGGTGGTGCATCATCCACTTGGGGACATTATTTAGTGGTATACCATCCACCTGAGATTTTATACTAGTTGTGTATCAACCTATTATGATGTGATACTAGGTGTATTTATCACCTGTGATGTGACACTGGTTGTATGTTATCCACACAAAGGATAGTTTTGGTGGTCCATTATGCAACCCTAGATATTATATCAGTGGTGTATTGTCTAAATAAAAAATTGCATCAGTGGTATATTTTCCACCCACATGAGATTTACTGATGGAATTTCATCCACCAAATCTATGAAATGGTGGTATATTATCAACTTGAGCATGGATAGGGGTGGTTTATTATCCACTTGGGATTGGTGATCCCTTGTTCATTGAGTTATGTATCATTCTACATTTATGTTGGGTTAGTGATGGATTTTTCATTGGTTGTTTTATAATGATGATGCATCTTTCACCTAGAATACATAATGGTAGAAGCTCATCTACCATATTTATTATACGGGGAGTGATATATTATTTATCCTCAAGGTATGTTTTGACCATGGGTATATCATATCATTTTGACATTGACTAGAGAAGTTATAGACACACATGGTTTGGATAGAGAACTTCATGAGGTGATGGGTTATTATTTTTCTTTATTTACCATATTATATGAAGTATGAACTTATATTTACTGTAATTTTTAGAGACACCATTTTTGGTAGCCAAACAATTTGTACTCATGTAATTCTCAGCTTTTATGGTTCTTAAGAAGACTTCTGGTTTCATGACCCTAGTAAGGAAAAGGGGCCTGTTGCTGGGGATGTATGAGGTATTAGAGTTTCATCAGTGTTGGGAGATTGGTCTTGGATAATATTTGGGATTAATTTTTTTGGATATCTCCTTTACTTGTTTTTAACTTTTGACCAAAAATTATACACCTTCCATGGGTATTTTTTTTCATATTATATGACTTGTATAGAATACAAATTAGATCAATTTTATAGAGCTTGATTTTGATATTTTTGGTTGGCTAGAATCTAGCTGTGGAATTTTTTTTATGCTACTTTTGTATTATGTTGAAATATTCCTTGTTATTTATTCTATTTCTTCCTGAAGGAAATCTATACTTGTGGGTTTAGTCTCCAAAATTATTATATATTGACCCTATCTTCTAGTCAGTAACATCTGGAATTTAGGGAGGCATGCTTGGGGAGTGTATTAACCTAATTTAGTCATAGTGGAGGTGAACCTGATCAAGGATATTACAAAGTTTTTTCAAAGCCTTGTTTTTATTATTTATTACTATTTGGTATATGGTAGGTGAGAGATATGATATTGTTAGAGCATGGTGTTGATGTTTTTATAGGGATTATCTTATCCAAGTATGATGGAAGTTCATGTTACTAGGAATTAGAATATTATTATTGGTTTTCTCTTTTATATATGGGTTGCATTAAAAAATTTGATAATTTATTATTATTATTTATAATTTATTATGTTTTAACTCTTGTCCAGGGGTGGTAAGAGGTTTTCATTATTTCATCATTTTTTTCATATATTACTTACATAAAATTAATATGATTGATAGATATTTATGTTTTGATTAATTTATATAATTAGGTCACTTAAAGTGTTGAAAAAACATAAATATAAATTTCCTATATAAATTCTTGATGACACTATACTTTAACAAACCAGGATTTTTGTATACTATTATGATATGTTATGTTTTTATATGAATTTTATATTATTTTTCCTAACTTAAGAGTGGGTAGGATTTTATTTAATTGAGCCTAGATATTTGAGAACCTTTTATCATACGGTGTGCATTTAGGTTAGAGTGGAACATGCTTGTTTTTACCCTAAAATATGATATATATACATATTATAGAAATTTATTATGAATCATGTTCTCATAATTATATAGATATGACTCTATAGTAAAATCTGGTTGACCTCCAAGATGGTAGGTTTGAGAAATCCTTACTCGTATTGGAGTCGAATCCACATGTTTTTGCTATTACTTTAATCGATGAGTTGCTCAGAGAGAGCATGATTTTGGTCTTATAGTCTATCGTTCAGGGGGTGAAAATATTTAGGTTGAAAATTTCAAATCTAACTAGTGATTTATAGTTGTATCATCCACCACTCTTTGTAGGTTATGGTGGAAATTGAGATATAAAGTTCTAGATATAGTCTATATAGACCAATTTTATCATCTTGAGACACCCCCTGAAATGTGGGAAAATCTCACTTACAATAAGATTCTAGGACTAGTGAAGGGTTCATGGAACATTGTAGTCTAATAAGAACAATATGTGGGGATATACTATAATTAACTCTTGTGAAGAATTTTTGGAAAATTATTTAAAGAGAATCTAAGGGATGACAGAGCTAGAGGGGTCATGCATCTAATAGAGGTGGGAAAGCTAGTGATGTAATATACTACCAAATTTACAGACTTATTATGTTTTGAACAAACACTAGAAGGTGATGATACCTCCATGGTCTGCCATTTTTAGGATGACTTAAGGCACTCTATTTGATCTCATGTGAATATATTGTGGTTTTCATCCTTCTCAGAGATTACGAATCATGAATAGATTATGTAGTAGATCGAGATTGAGGGTGTATCATATGGGAAATATAATTATTATTACAGGGCCCATAGTGTGTCATCAAACAATAGGAAGTATATATTTTAGGAGTCTCTTTAGGGGAAATATAGGAAGAGTATCCAAGGAAGTGGTTTATTTCTTCCTCTAAGAAGGGAATCCTTGATTGAGTGCTACTGATGTCATCAATAAGGAAATATTTTGAATGATTTACATAGATTCATAAAGTAATGACACTTATATGGGTAGATAGTGTACATTTAGAGGTACTGTGGAATCACATTATGTATGGATGGTGGGTACAATTCTGGTCAAATACTGTGTTCACAAGCATGCCGAGGAGCATAGTAGTTGGGTAGTTGGGAATCCTCTGAAAATCATAGTCATTATTATTAGATTCAAGGGTAGTAATGCTGGTAGGATGATGTTTCTAAAGTTATTTTGAATATGGGAGATTAAGGCCATGGTTCAAGATAACTTGAATATATCAAGAAGACTACTTCCATGTAAGGCAATATCCCTCGACAGTCTGAGGAATGATTTATATATAATTTACCCAAGAATATGTTTTATTCTATATGAGTGTTTGAAAATCATTAATATATTATAAAATACTCAATGATCTAGGGTTTACTGTAGAGTATCTGTATGGGGTGATATTGATTGATACACCCTTATGGGTATGGTAGGGTATTTAGAGATGCCCAGAGTGTTCCACTATTATTAGTGGATATAGACTCATCTAAGACTTCTTCATATGAAGATGCATAGTTTTTATGTGATCATTGGGATTAATTGGTTGTATCATTGTCAAGAACACATATAATTTTATCATCATTGTCTATCTTTCACTTTTATATAGGTTTATTCTTATAACTACATTGGTGAGTGGGATTTGTAGGTAGGCTACCCCGAACATGGACATCAATATCTAGGGGTGATTGTGAACCACTTGGCTAGAATTTCTTTGAGAAATAAAAAAAATCATTGGGTGGTCTTTCTGTCTTCCATCGATCAATTCTATGATATATTTTTAGAGGATTTCTTAGGATTTCCACCAGAGAATGAGATTACATTTACGATCAAGATTATGACCTATATAGAGAACATTTCTATTTTTTCTTACACAATAGATTTTTTAGAGATTCAAGATCCAAAGGATCAACTAGAGGATTTGGAGGTGAAGAGTTTTATTCACCCAAGCTTTCCCCCTTTGGCTTCACCTATTTTTTCAATAAGAATGTCGATAAATCATTTCAATTATACGTGAATTATCTATGATTGAATCAAGTGATGGTTAAGAACCAATATAACCTTCCTCATATTGGTAACCAATTAAATTAGTTTGAAGGAACCAGGTTGTTCTATAAGATAGACTTGAGGTCATGTTATCACTATTTGTGAGTGATCCCTTGTGCTATTCCATATACTAATTTGAAGACTAGGTGCAATATATATGAGTAACTTGTAATGAAATTTGGATTAGAAAATGCACTAGAATCCTTTGTGGTATAGATCAATTGAGTCTTCTATATATATATATACACTCTAATATGGTTATCTTCATATATAAAATATTAGTATACTCTTAATTAAGGGAGGATAATTCTCATCATTTAGAGATGGTTCTATATATATCGATGGATCATTGATTATATTATAAGATCTTAAAGTTTCAGATATAAATCGGTGAAGTTCATTTCCAGGGGAACATGATATCAAATGTAGGTATATCATTGGACCTTGGGAAGTTTTGTGCTATGGTTTCTTGGGAGTAACCCCAGAACATCATTAAGATTCATTATTTTTTGGGGTCAGAGGGTTACTACATAGGATATTTATCAGTTACTTATCATGTTTTGAAGCATTGAGAATATACCTAACCATGAAGTGGGTGATGTTCAAATGGTTTGATTCATGTGATTGAGAATTTAAAGAGATTAACGGTAGGTTAACATCAACACTGATCCAAACCTCACTTTAGAGAGGAAATGGGTACATTGTATTGTGATGCTTTAATAGTCGGTCTTGGGGTATTTATAATGAAAGGTGGTCGAGTAGTAGCTTATGGGACTAAGTAGCTAAGGCCTCATGAGTGTAACTACCCAATATATGATTTAGATTTGGTATAAGTGGTTCATGTGTTGATATGTTGGCATCACTACTTGTTTGGGGAGAGTTTTGTATTGTATACTAACCATAAGAGCCTTTGGTATATATTTTTACATAGGGACATGGAACTTCATTAAGGGAGGTCATTTGAGTATTTGAAATCATTCAACTTCAAGATAGATTATACTATTAGGAAGGGGAAAATTATCATTGATACATTAAGTAGTAAGATTAAGGAATAAGTGGTGCAAGTAGCTAGAATTAAGTGACATGTGATGAGCCTCTTTACTGAGATGCACCTTGATGTTTCAAAGCCTCAGATCCGAGTGACATTAACTTCATTGAGTATTATATACTCACTACTTCAGAGGTTGAAAGAGAGTTATCTATTTGAAAAGGAGTTATCAGTGATGAGAAAATATATTTATAGTAGGGATTTTCCACTTTATTGGTCTATGGATATTGACGAGGTCTTTAACATCTAAGGTTGGGTTGCGTCATCCATGAGAATGTATAAGGAGATGATATAGGATTCATGTACCTCGAGATGGGTTGTTCACCTAGGAATTAGTAATATGTATCCTGACATTTATATGTATTATTAGTGACTAAATATAAAAAGGTGCATAGAGAGGTTCATTTCATGATGATCCACTTGTCATCTAGTGAAGGAAAAACATCAGAGACCCATAGGTATCCCTTATTCATTAACCGTTATTGAGTGGAAGTGGGATTATGAGACCTGTAAAAAACATGAATAGGATTCAACTAAATCGACACCCAATCCTTTTTTTCATTGGCCCAAAGGGTTTTCTTGATCCCCATGGGCTGATAACTAGTTCCAAGGAATCATGAAACAATATTTGGGAATGATTTATCCCTTTTAGAATAAAATCTACAACATGGATTCCACTATGTGATTCAACATAACCCATCCATAAATCAAACACCCAATTATATAAATAAACAACACAAAAAATATAAATATAGTATACTATATAAAAAATTAATCCAATCATTAGATAATAATATTGAATGATAATAAACACCTCAAAAATAACTAAACAAACCAGATCTAGTACATCATTGTTGATACAAAAACATCCCAAAATAAAATTAAAACCAAACCACAACTAACCATATCCATTTGACCCCTTAGACACTTTCAATGTCCCAATATAACCACTACCAGACAATGAAAAACCCAAATATAGGCGTTGAAGCCAAAATTGGGGACGGAGAAGTAAAAACGAAAGTGTTAAGGGATGCCTCGCGAAGACCATTAACAAATAACCCATGGCTCCATGGCTACCACAGAGCAAAGAGGTGGGAGGCTCCACGATCCAAATTGACGTTCATGAGCCCACTGCGAAGCAAGGATGCGGGAGGCTCCGCGAGCCTATTTGACATTCACGAGACCGCTGCGGGGAAAGGAGGTGGGAGGCTCCACAAGCCAATTTGATGTTCGTGAGCCCACCACGGTGCAAGGAGGTGGGATGATCTATGAACCCCATCGACATTCACGAGCCCGCTGTAGAGAAGAATCCATCTTTTCACCGAGCGAGCTATGCTTCGTGGCGCCACATGCCTATAAATACAAGGCTCCCCTCGATCCCAAAGGATGGATCATCCGACCTTTCAACTTATGAGCTCTAAAATCGCGAAGCACTTCTTGATCTGTGAACCATGAGCTCCTCAAGGTAATTTTGGCTTTGTGAAGTGCCTCTCCCTTTTCTTTAATCAAACCCCTTTTCTAAGAGGGGTGACTTTCACGAAGCCCACATTCCTTCGCGAAGGAAGGAGATCCCCATGGGGATTCGGGTCGTCACGAAGCATTTTTGCTTCGCGAAACACCCTCCACTCACACATGATCCACATACTAAGGCAGGGTCACTATGCTTCACAAATCATATTGCATCACAACACATTACCTCATGAGGCGCCATTGCTTTTTGAATGCCTTTCCAATTTGCAAAGCTCCTCCCATATGCACCTATGCCATATGCCTATGCTATGAGACTTTACTTCACAAATCACATCCCTTTACGAAGACCTTCCACTTCATGGAGCACTAGAGCTCCACAAGGATTCTAAATATGAACCCCTCCACTCTAAAACTCCTTTTTCTGTGCAGTCCTTCAGGTTTTCATGAAGCAATTTCAAATTCCATTGGACGATATTGCCTATTGTGTTTCTTCGCCTCATGATTCTTCACATAGGCACGCTAATGGCTATTCATTCATCGCATAGTCATGCTAATGTGGACCCCCAATGGGATCACCTCTCGACACCCCCAACCACGACATTGCTGATGCCTTCCTTCCCTCAAGGGTGGGTGAGTGCCAATTATATAAGTCCAATGGGTGTGGAGTAAAGCCACTTCTTCCAAGCTACAGGATGTTAAACTTCCAAGAACCTTCTTCCTCAGCACATGATGTTAAATGGATACCTTGCCATGTGCCTCGCACACAAGAGGTTGTATCCCTGTTCCTCTCTTCCTGGGTGTCAAATCCCTCTCCCGCTGGACTTTATCACCACTCAGGCCTCCACCCTAGCGTAAGTCCCGATCTCTATAACCTGGGATGATAACCACACGCAAGCCCATGTTTCCTCTTTGGGCAGCTAACTATGCATGGCCCTAGTCTACTTCCCATGGATGCACCTTTCGCGACATGATCATCAGGTCTTTGTTGTCTCTTGTTTCTCACACCGAGTATGACTCACATGGTCTTAGAGCAAGCATCAACCATGGCATCCTATTTGGGGAAGCCCAGAGTGTAAGCCCCTTTTTATATGAACTACGAGGTCTTTGATCTTTGCAAGGCAAGGTACATAGTAAGCCTCCCTGAGGATCAATCCCAACACCCGACCATTCTGACCATCTTCACGTCAGTTCAACAACACCTCGGGCAGCCTAGAGTGTAAGCCCCACACCCATACCTGAACTACGTGGTATTTGATCCTTCCTAAGGTGAGGTACATAGGAAGCTTACCTGAGGTTCAAGCCCACCACCTATTGGTTGTTCCGACCTCCTTCACATCGGTTCATCAATACCTCGGGCAACCTAGAGTGTAAGACCCACACCCATACCTGAACTACATGGTCTCTGATCCTTTCCAAGGCAAGGTGCATAGGAAGCCTCCTTGAGGTTCAAGCCCACCACCCATTGTTCGTTCCGACCTTCTTCACGTCTTTCCACCAAACCTATCCTGAACTATGTGGTCTTTGATCCTTGCCAAGGCAGGGTACGTAGGAATCCTCCATGAGGTTCATTCCCAACACCCAGTCGTTTTGACCCCCTTCACATTGGTTCACCAAAACCATCCTAAACTACGTGGATTTTGGTTCTTTCCAAGGCAGGGTATGTAGGACACCTCCCTGAGGTTCAATCCCACCATTTATCTGGGCCCCAGGTCCTCCTTCACGTTGGTTCACCCCCGTCCTTCATGACGTTAAACTGTGAAACTCAATTTGAGGTAAGCTGTTATCTCCCCTGATCAACGGTAAGCCTTTGTTTCCCCCAGTCAGCGGTAAACCGTTGCACCCACACGAACTATGTGGACTTGGATCCTTGCCAAGACAGGGTACGAAGGACACCTCCCTAAGGTTCAAGCCCCCAACCACTGGACCCCAGGTCCTCCTCCAGGTCTGTTGACTGGCCCCCATCCCAGAAGAATTACGTGGGTTTAATCCTTGTCTCCTAGATAAGGTACATAAGAGGCCTCCCTAAGGTTCTACCCCATCCAGTGGTAAGCTGTTACGATTCAATTCAATGGTATGCCGTTGTCAACCCCATACAGCGGTAAGCCATTGTGAACTCATTCAGTGGTATGCCATCACAACCCTATCTAGCAGTAAGCCATTAAAATCCCCAATCATCGGTAATCCGTCATCAGATGAACTACGATGACTTTGATTCCCTACCATGGGGATACATAGGAAGTATCTTAAAGACTTAATCCCAAAATTACCGTCGTCCTCATGATTTTCCCATCACATTCACCATGCACTTCATTCAACACTCCATCATCCATCCTGATTTTTACCTTGGCCACCACATCCTGATGGGATCATGCCACCTCATTCCCCATTCCCCTCAACAAAAAACGGGAAGCTAACCACACGTTGGCCCCAACATCAGTGTTCCCATCAGAGGTTGCACCCATCTGATCCACTTCAATTAGTGTTATGATCAGTCTTCTCCATCTCCACTGGACATTAAACCTGCGGCCTACCCTGTGATAAACATGGGAAGCTAAGGAAAACCTAAAATACATGACTATGTCATATGATTCCCCGCATTTGACATGGGATTCCTTGGCCTTCTATGACCTCGAGAAGCCATATAATAAGGGAAATAATCCCAGATTCTCTAGTGTTCAAGCATCCAGACATGCCAGTGATGTCCAACGTGACTACTCCTCTAACTGAAGGTTGCTGCCTGAACTAGAACCTTTGGAATGCCCTGACAGAAGCAGTGTAATTAACTAGTGTCCATGAAGATATGACAGTAGGAAGAGTTTCATGAACAACGTCTTAAATCTATAAGTGAGTCCTAGACTAGGTGATGAGTTTTGAGGAGGAATCCATGGAAGGAAGAACCAACATCCCCTCATCCCATTTTAATCAAGGAGAAAAACTCCTAGAACAAGGAACAGATGCCACCCACATTTGGAAAGTGAGAATGTGGAGAAATGAAACCATGCCTTTCGTACTCAAGAAGATTGACGCGCGCCCCCCGATGAAAGTGTCAAAAACAGAAATGGTGAACCCAATTTGAAAGTATTCTATTGAATATGGAGATGAGTAGCATTCAAGACATCAGTGGATTAGCATGTCTCTAGATCCAGATATTTGGCGCTAGGTCCCGCCAACCAAATAGTGGGCATGGAATGAAACTCCCCAGAAGTCAGGGCAGTAGAATTTTGGACATCCCGGTCTACGATGTTGTCAGCATGGAACCCTCTTACTCATCATGGAAGATGAGATGATAATGGGGCACTAATCGTTGATTTCCTTTATCTTTCATCACTGATGAGTTAATATACCTATTTTCAGAAACCAAGCTACTGCACCTAGAACTCAGTCACAACCTGCACACCAATGAAGGGGAAGGGGTAGTACCAGTACAACAGTCCCACACGGTTCTTCCTCTTCTACGATGGTATCAATGGCCATGACCATGGGGTGCCCAAGCCCCGTATCCCTGTCTGAGGTCATCCAACGAAGGGTGATCAATGACCTCATACGCCGGTATGAGGAGGAGGGAATTATCCAGGCTAGAGATATGGCCTCCCAAGATTTAGAGGCATTTTCACCTCATCATCAACACTACCCCAAGGGCTGCGTAGGGAGCCACTGCTCCCCACTCCAACATATAACAATTTCGGGAGCCTCTCCCCAGAACGTCTCGATGACTCCCTGCCTTACGCCGACGAGGTCGTGGATATCTAGGTCGGCCCAGCCAGGATCCCATTCTAAGGGCTCCCACTAGGCCATGTCAGCAGCACCACCCACTCTTACTGGCCGAGGAGTAGTAAATCCATGTAATTTCACCACCGGCTTCGGTCCTTCTAACCCGACGCCAGTATTGGGCACAAGCCGAAGAGGAAGTCTGCCAAGGGGCGTCAACGTCTGCGGCTACTATGGCCCGAGCCACCGTTGACACATGCCACCAAATCCCTGTATATGATGAACAAGGAAATTTATACGCCCAACATGGATCAAGGCCCCAACCGCCCCACGAGCAGGCTGGTTCCACTCTCTTGGTCACCGGCACAGGCAGTGGCCACCGCAGACTAACCCACAGTGATGCCACCTAGTAAGAAGGTCCTCCTAGTACTGCTACCATGGAGAACCCGGGACTTCCACGATTCGAGGCTCGATATGGAGGTCCTCCCCATGCCACCTTCAATCCAAATGAGGGTCCTCCCCATGGTGGTGCCGCTCAGTACGAAATTCTCTCCTGTGCCCACTACATCGGATTTGGATTCATTCTTACCTCTATAGACTATTGGAATGAGGACGTTGCACATTCAGTCACTCTTCAATGTTCGGACCCTCCCCATGTCCTCATAGCGATTGGCGAAGGTCCTCCTCACCTCAGCAATCAGAGGAGTGAGGGCGGGTATTGCCTCACCAATTCCCAACACAGAGGTCCTACCCGTGTTCAGATCGACCAGTACGAGGCCCCTACTCATACTTATGTCATCAGAGGGAACACGAATGTGGGTCCCACCCGTGCTCCTATTGGCTATAGCGGAGGTCCTACCCACTCAAGTACTTCCTAAAGAGGTCCTCCCGATATCCCTTTTGATATCTGCCCCAGTGCTCCTCACACCCCAGTTTTCTCGGGTGGAAGTCCTCCCCGCCCCAATCCCTGTATGGCCAAAGGACCTCTTCATGTCAGAAATCTTTCCTATCTAGAAGATCCATCTAGGGGTAGGAATGTAGGTCATCATCGCCATAAGAAGTATTCTAGGAAGGTCCAGATGGAGATCAAAACAGTCTGCTTCTCATATTCTGAAGCAGAATACGACTCAGCGTGGGAACCCTCCCCTCGCTTATATGAGTCAAGGGTTAGGGCAAGAACGAGGTGCATCAGCATAGTACTCCCATAATTTGAGGTCCATTGGATTCCCTCCTCCCTCCATAGGTATATCTAGGAGGATGAAATTTTTGCATCCCTGTAGGTTACAGTCATGCAATCACCACCGTCATGACTAGAAGCACTCTCTACCTCGACTAGAGATCCTAGAGAGCTATTCTGGGGACTAATGGAGGGCGAGGAGTAGTGCAGCCAATCGCCAGTAGCCCTAGCCCCTGTTCCAGGAAAAGCAGCCATCAAGCCACCCTACCGCGACGTGGTGGCTATGTCGCTACAATCTTTAGTGGACAACCCGAGATTCGGTGGTCAGTCAGCCCATTCACCGTATTCCCCACTGGCTGGCTTGCCGTCCCAGCAGTCTGCCTCAGTACCGTTGCTAGTTTTTCAGCCACCCAATGTTGAATAATGGGTCAATCAAAGGCCATACCCCGAATCCAATATGATGAGCTTATAGAATATCCTCATAGCAGACCACTTCACTGAGATTTTATGGCCCATGATAGCACTGAATTTCGGTGCGCTGGAATCCCTCACCCCAGAGGAAGTTGAGTCTTTTCGTCAAACCCTCTGGGTGATGTACATCCACCTTCGCCATCAACGAGTAGTTTATCCCAAGAGCCAAGTGCATTTTGAAGACATTGGAGAGAAATGTCGTCTAGTTGATTTTGTCACACTCACTGTGGCCCAATGCCCCAAGTCACCCAGCCACCATAAGGCCCACAAATAGAAATGCATTCAGAGTTTCAAGGTACTCTACAATATTATCAAGGAGGCTTCCCCTCACGATAAAGTCAATGGCAGGGGGTAGTATGATGCCCTCCTCCTCAGTCCTATCCGACAAAATCCCGACTCGCTAGGTGATATTGAGGACATGCCCTCTGGAAGGGTCACGGTCAACATGGCTGACATAGTGTACGAGGAGAATGAGCTAGAGCTTCTTGATGGAAACCTCCCCCATGAAGGTGTGCCCCAACAATTGGACCCCTCGAAGAGGGTTAATCATCAACAGAGGAGAAAACTAGGTCTCCCTGCACCCACTAAGGCATTACTCCTTAGACGATATCACGGTAAGGGTAAAGAGCACCTCAGAGCTGCCAAACTCTTTGACCTGTCTACCTCAATGTAGAAGATGGAGGAGGAGCCTGAGAAGGATGTGTTTCTCCAATAACTTTCCAAACAGAATAAGTTGGTCGACGAACTCCTCACTGAATGCGCTAAAGAGTGAAGACCATAATACGGTAATCCTAGGCCAGGGAAGTAGGGGTAGGAACAACATACCCCTAGCGAGCTGCCTCCAAGTGACCCTGACCATCCTGCCCCCACAAACAGGGTTGAGGTAGGAAATTATGGCAAGAGGGCATGGTATGTCTCTCCAAACCCTCCTGAACGGCGCAACAATCCAAGGAACCGAGTTTGGGTTCCCGCAGCTACCCCGCAGGTTTCCCCACCAATGAAGCCATGAGCCGCTGAGCCACCTTACCATGTTTAAGAACCAGCCAACGTGCTCGTGGTTAGGGATCCTCGTCAAGACAGGGACCCTTGCCCAAATGATCCAATGGCAGCACTCATTGCCTGCCTTGAGGCATTGGAAACACGATAGGTGGCACTCCCACCTGATGGAGAACCATTTACAACATGAGTGGATAATATGCTGACACCTCCGAGTTTCAGGAATCCAACCTTTTCCCCCTTCAATGGGATAGGGGACCCACCACAGTATCTGGCCCACTTCACCTCAAGGTGTGGGCCCATGTTAAGGACTCTAGAGTAGCAGGAGGCCACCAAGCTATGATGTTTTGTTCATACATTGGAGGGGCCTGAGTTTGTCTGGTAAAACTAGCTCCCCATTGGACCAGTGACCAGCTGGGAGGACCTTTGTAGGCAATTCCTCTACCAGTTCAACTCCACCATGCAAAAAACAAGCATCGAAGACCTCTTCAAGTGAAAAAAGGCCCGATGAGCGTGTTGCAGACATCATCGTCTGGTGGAAAGGACTCACATACTCACTTGACATGCCACTGACTTTGCAGAAATTACTAATCATGTGTGTAGGTAATGTTAAAATGGAACTAGTTCCCTCTCTGATCACCCATAACTACCCTAGAGGATTCTGAGATTTCTCTGATAAGGTCTAGTGCCTGGAAGAAGACCTGCAACAGGCCAGCTAGGCACATCTGTTACCCCTATAATTTCCCCAAGGAGGTATTCTAGAGCTGAGCCCACCACGGTGGCCCACATAGAGGCCCCAAATAGATAGAATTATTACCAGTGGAGCTACCTTTGAAACCTATTAGAGGCCCACAACCATAGGCGTAGCCTCAAGCCCTGCAATGACCACCTCAAAATCAGTAGGTTCCCCTACGTAATGCACCACCACTACCTAGGTGGGACAATCATGTCCCACCTCCTCGATAGGCTCCTCCATCTCTTTTTCAGGTCCATGCACCAAAGCCCCCATTTATTGATAGAAGAAACCATACCTACTCATTTAATGAGAATCAGGTTCCTGACTATTTCTGAAGTTCCATAGAATAAGGGATTGTGTGTTTTCCCGAGTACAGAAGACCAAAAGAGGAGAACCTCACTGATCGCCCCAACTAATGCCCCTATCACCGAATCCTAGAGCACACTCTCAAGAAGTGATATGTTTTTAAAGACTATATCCAAGACCTGGTTGATAACAACATAGTTAGGTTGGCCCCAGCCCCAACACATGTGTCATACATCCTTGTAAGGCTAGACCACAGCAGCGACAATGAGGGTGAGTGGTAGTGGGTTTCAAACCACGGGTCCCAGAAGTATGACAAATGGATGGATCGAAAAATGGTTTCCCATGCCCATGGTATCATCCGTGCATGCCTGAATCAGCCAGATATTTTAGAAGATATGTCCACCACTTCTACATCAACATCTCAGCCGACCTCTTCCCAGAAGAGAAAACACCGACGACACAAGGGAAAGTAATGTGCCCCTCCAATGCCATCATCGTCCCATACTCTCGGTGAATTCATGCCCCCAGAGATGGGGATTCCTCCCTGAATCTACCCAATAGTGGATGAATCTTTGAGTGACAGTCAAGGGTATTCTTTAGTTAACACCGTGGAGCTGGTAAACCCCTACACGACTCCTGACGACGGGGAGCGCCAGACAGATCTCTCCAATGTCTCCAGCCGACGCCAACGTTGGCGGAGCCCTGACTATATGGGTGGTCGAGGCACATAATTTGGTACTTCCATCCAGGTCATACATACCACTGAGACTAGATAGCAGGCATAGTATAGAGCTCAGCATGTGTAGCCTCCTCATCCGGTGTCATCCGGCCCGCCTCCACTGCCGTTTGTGCTACTGGATCTGGTAGAGCCACGCCCTGATACATGCTAGTATTAGTCATCCGACCATCATCCGATAACCACAATATGAAATTCAACTAGTGGGCATTGTGATATGCCCATCACCAGTCAACCGCTGGTCTAGCTGGTAGGGACCACCATACCACCTATCATAAAGCGACCTCTTATAAGCAGAAGTTAACACCTAGTGTGGAAGTGTGATGTTCTCAAGCACCTTGCCAATATCTCTTCATGTATTTATACCCTTAATTACCTTCACCTATTGACATATATGTGTGAGTCCCTCATTGAGGCTTTAAGAAACCCCCTCTAGTTTGAGGCGGAGGTTGTAGCTGCAGGGGCCATTCATGTGAAAGCGATAGTGAATGATGAATGTCAGGCCATTACCTCATTCTTAGAAGAGGATGAGGGTTCTCCCATACAGGGGAACATCCACCAACTGTACATCACTAGACAATTCAATGGCATGGTGGTTCACCGATGTCTTGTTGACACTGGCTCCAGTATTAACCTTGTCCTGACACAGACAATACAGAATCTGGGGTTATCCGAAGAAGACTTGACTCCCTCCGACTTGAAAATCCAGGGATATGACAGGACATAGAAGACCCCAGTCGGCCAGATCCATTTGAAGACCCAGTTCGATGGCCTAGTTTCTAGTACTAAGTTTATAGATGTCTCTAAAGACACCGCGTACAATGCATTGATGGGCAGAGCATGGCTGCACCTGCATGTGATGGTTCCCTCATTGTATCACCAGTGCCTCAAGTACTCCCTCAATGGTCGAGTGGGCATGCTCCAAGGGGATGTGTCTCCTTTTTCCACTTGTGAATCATGCTACATGGATGACGACTATTACAAGAGCAAGGACAAGAAGATTTCGTCCAATGAGGTCGAGCATGACACGGTTGCAACCGAACCCTGGGCAGGTTTAGATGATGCCTACGTCTTCTCGATACATCTATTGGAAGCCATGAAACCCGATATGGGGAACTATTTTGTTATCTCTGGTACAAGGGGGAAGCATATCCTTAGGTCCAAGCGACATCAGGAGATCACTTCGTATTCTTATAAGAATCAAGCATCGGTGATCCCTGAGCCCCATAAATCCATAAGGTATCGAGATGTCTACCCCATTGCAATGAAAATACATCATACTTTCCTATTTCGCTAGGATGGAATCAACCGGATCAAGACAACGTGCCACTATTGCTTTGATATCATCAATTGTGGCCCCTTGGGCCGAAGACCAGATGGGATCGGGTCGACAGCCTTCATTGCTATGGTTTCTACAACACCTAAATCTCCCGACGTAGTGACCACTACCGCTTAGGATGGTACCAGCCTCTCCTCGAGATCTGTCAACCTAGAGTAAGCTCATCCCAATAAGGATACCTCCTCCGTAAGTGAATAAGAGTATTTGGATGATGCTCCACTACCTTTGAAGAGGGAGTTTCTGCCACAATTGATGAGTTGGTATAGGTGAACCTCAGTATCGAGGTAGATCCGAGACCAACATTAATCAGTGACGCCATGTCCCTTGAGGAGCAGTAGTTGTACGTAGACTTCACGAAACAACATCATGAAGTTTTAGCCTAGAGCTACGATGAGATAACAGGACTATATCCTCAGGTATCCGTCCATCGCCTCGGTCTCCCTACAAATCATCACGGGTTCAAATAGCTTCCCAAGAAGATGCATCCTTCTCACGACGCCATGGTAGATGTAGAAGTTGATAAGATCATCAGTGAATTTTTTTTAAGGAGGTACAGTACCCCAAATGGCTTGCCAACATTGTTCCAGTCTGGAAGAAGAATAGATAGATAAAATTCCGCAAAGACTTCTGAGATCTCAACCATCACTGTCCGAACGACGATTTTCCCATTCCTATGACAGAGTTGCTGATTCAAGGTACAACTGGATTCCAAGCCCTCTCCTCTGTGGATGGGTACTCCGTGTACAAATAGATTTAAATGGACCTTGAGGATGAAGAGTCCACAACTTTTAGGGTGCCACAAGGTACATTTTGTTACCAGGTCATTCCCTTCAGCTTAAAGAATGAAGGTGCCACCTATCAGCGGGCCATGCATCACATATTATAGCCAATCCTTGGCACATTAGTGGAATGCTATGTGGACGATCTGTTGGTCAAATATCCCCAATGCCAAGACCATATAAAGGACCTTGATAAAGTGTTCTGCTTCCTCTGTTCTTTCCACTTGATGATGAACCCATAGAAATGTGCCTTTGGGGTCATCTCTGGGATGTTCCTTGGATTTGGTGTCTGGTACCGAGGCATCAAGATTGACCTAGAGAAGATCAAGGCCATCATCCAGATGCCTCCCCTGAGTAATATTCGGGATCTTCAAGGTCTTCCAGGCCACTTATCCTATATAAAATAATTCATTGTGAATCTGGCTGGCAAGTTTAATCCCTTTTCTCAGCTCATGAAGAAAGGCACCACCTATGAGTGGGATGAAGAGTGCCAGAGCGCGTTCGATGAAATCAAGCAGTATCTGCTCCAGCCTGTGTTCTTAATGACACCCATCTTCAGAAATCTATTGGTCCTTTATGTGACTGCCCAGGAATGATCTCTCAGTGCCCTTCTCACCCAGAAGAACAATGAGAGGGCAGAAAACAGCCTCTACTACCTAATTTGTATGCTCTTCGATACAGAGACCAGATACTCCCCAATGAAAAGAGCTGACTTGAACTGGTATTCGCAGTACAAAAATTATGACATTACTTGCATCACCACGAGGTACAGTTGGTGTCTCGAGTAGACCTGCTAAATTATATTTTGAACTGCCACATATTGATAGGCCATCTCGCTCGGTAGGCAGTGATTCTCCAACAGTACGATATCAGTTTTTACCCCATAAATATATTAAGGGGAAAACATTGGCAGACTTCCTTGCTGCCCATACTTCTTTTACTGACCAGTCCTTGGATCTAGATTTCTCCAATGAGGTGATCCTCTCTGTGGACCAATCCCTGTTGTGCTACAAGATTCACTTCGACGGTGCTTCCTGAAGCCCCACTGGCAGGAGGCTCAATGATCCCAGGCTCAACAGGGTAGACTTGGGTATCGTCTTTATAACCCTGGCACAAGCCACTCTACCGTACTCATTCCTATTGTCAGAAGGCTATACCAATAATGAGGCAGAGTATCAGGCTCTAATCACTGGCCTTGAGCTGGCACTTGAGATTGATGTGCCCCATTTTCATGTGAAAGGGGATTTCTAACTATTCATCAAGAAGATCAACGGTGACTATGTCGTCAGAAATCCAGAGCTTGTACCATTGTTTGGACGCACTGTCTAGCTAATGGCCTAGTTCCCATCTCAGTTTGAAGTTACTCATGTCTCTCGATCTTGGAACGGTTGAGCGGATGCTCTGGATGGCCTGGCTACATCACTTGCAGAGACTAAGAAATATGAATTGATTATCCATGTGGAACATCAGAGATTCATTGCTTCTGTCTCCTCAGGTGACGACGACGGCCTATAGGTGATCCATCATACCACCGAAGCCTCCAAGTTAGGACCCCCCATGTCCCTCAGATGAAGTGGTTGAAGTGACTCCCGACTAGAGATCCCCCTTTTTTGAGTATCTCCAAAATGGTTACCTCCCAGTTGATCGGGCCGAGCGCGATCAAATCCAATGTTGCGCATTACATTTTACCCTCCAGGATGGTCCCAGTCTTGAGAATATCCTCTACAGGCATGAGATTTATGGGGTTATCCTCCGTTGCATCCAAGGAGTCGATATTTCTCTGGTCATGTAGGATGTTCACGCTAGTTCTTATGGGGCCCACCAGACTAGGCCGAAGCTATCTCACCAGATCTAGAGACTAGGGTACTTTTGGACCTCCATGATCCATGATTTTATTGAGTTTGGAAAGAGATGCCATGAATGCCAAGTTCATGCCAATATCATGCATCAGCCACCAGAGCCTCTCCACACTACCAAGTACTCTTAGCCCTTTGCAGTTTGGGGACTGGATGTCGTGTGACCATATCCGCTGGCGACAACTCTCCAATGTCAGTTCATTCTGACAGCTATAGATTTTTTTCCAAGAGGGCAGAGGCAGTTCCTCTCAAGGAGGTCAAGGCCCATTCTATCATTTACTTCATGAGCACCAATATCATCTATCGGTTTGGAGTCCCTCATGCCGTCCTCACTGATAACGACACAAATTTCTAAGAAACTGAGTTGAAGAAGTTGTATGCAAAATACAATATTCGTTCTAACCATACCTACTACTATTACGAGCAAGAAAATGGGAAGATCAAGGCGTTCAACAAGACCCTCTCTGAAATTTTGTAGAAAATGGTTGGTCAGAACAGGAAACATTGGCCGAACAAGCTCCCCAATTCCCTCTAGGTTAATTAGATGACGACTCGTTATTCCACACAGGTGACACCATATTCCCTGGTATATGGAACAGAAGCCTTCCTACCTATCGAGATTCAGTTAACTTTGTTACACACAATGGTCTATGACCATCAAGCACCAGATAAGGTAGCTAAGATTTTTCTAGCTAAATTGGAATCACTTGATGAAAATAGGATTCATTCCCTACACAATATAGAAAGGCATCAAAATAAGATATCTAGAGCCTTCAACAAAAAGGTTCGCCTCCTCTTTTTCTTGCAATGGGATTTGGTTTTGGCCCTCTGGACACCAATGACAACTTGTAGGAAACCACCCATGTTGGAGCCCAAATGGAAAGGACCTCTAGTTGTTCACAAGGTTTACCCCAATGGTGAGGACTCACTGGTGACCATGGATGGTGAGCGTATAACTCCTCCCATCAATGGAAAGTTCCTCAAGAAATACTTTTGTTTGAGTCATAGGGTCCCACATGACCATAAACTGTATGGTCTTATATGACCTTAATCTGGGTGGTCCTGTACGACCCGAAACTACACGATGGTCTTGCATGACCCTAAACTACCTAGTCCTGCATGACCCTAAACTACCGGGTCCAACATGACCCTAAACTACTTCGTCCCACATGACATTAAACTGTTCATCATCTTGCAAGACGTTAAACTATATGGGCCCTCCATAACTATGTAAAGCTTGATTCCCACCCTTATGGGATATGTAGGAATACTTGGACACTCGGTCTTAAGTCCAGCCCCTAAACTCTCATCTTTGACTATCCCCCCTTGGGGGTAGACCTCTTGGAGGATCCTTATATGGAGTAGTGAAGGGTTCTTTAGCCCCACTCATGTCAGGATTACGACGGTCGCACCATGTGCCACTCCCCATTCTTCTATCTTCCCACGTCCTCAACACACGATGTTAAACTGCATGGACTTTAAGAACTACGTGCGGATTGAATCCCATCCTCATGGGATACATAGGAACGCCCAGACATTTTGTCTGTTATCCCAGCCCAAACATCAGAATTCCCCCTCAGGTTGGGAATTATGGTGGTGCAGGCTTTTCCCCAATTCATGTTGAGCCCATATCTATCCCTCCATACATCCCACTCCTTAGAGCTATCCATCACTCTCACTACCCTACTTGACATTAAAATGCATGGGCACAACTAAGCTTCACCCACTCCTTTGATTGGGACTCCATCATCTTTCACATCCAAAAGAACCCCCGACAGGCATGTATGCTTGGACAAAGGGCTCTCCTACCACTTCAGTCCAACTCCCTCGATGATGTTGAGCAACAAATTTATACAAGTCCCGCATTGCGAATATGGTCAGTGGTCGACGCTCATTTGTTGTTCCCATTTCAGGTCACACTATAAAGAAGTTGTGTTTCGAACATGGTCAGTGGATATCCTTTGTCGTTTTCACCACCCTCGCAGATCCCAAACACTGAGTGTGGTGGTTCATCCTACCCACTGTATCCAGGAGTTGAGACTCCCTTGGGGAGATGCTAGATATCGGGCCCTTATATGATAAGGAAAGCCGAACTCGACTCCTTGTTTCCCACACCGATCACTGCTCATGTCGGATTAAGAGCTGTGATGAGGCAGTAACCGCACAAGAGGTTATATGGCTATAGTTGGCCAAGATGCCCAGCCTCAGGTCCTTCGACCCCTTCAAGACCCCCAACCAAGTTCTCATTTAGGATTGTGTGGCGAGGTGCAGACTCATGTCCTTATTCACATCAGGCTATTTTACCACGCCACACATATCCCCTTGAGATATCCCTTACATCATTTATCATCCGTTCTATGAGCACAGGCCCTGACATGCTTGACATGACCCATCATTTGGGTTTCTGTCACCCTCTATATCTAGAATTTCTCATGAATAACATGTATTCTCAGCCCAAGGGCTCTCCAACCATTACGGGCTAATGCCCTTGAGGATTGTGAGTGACAAGTTAATTCAAGTACCATGTTACGAATATGGTCAATGGTCGGCACTCAATTTTTCTCCCAACTTTGATTCACATAAGGGTGGATAATGTGTTGCAAACTTGGTCAATAGTTGTCTTAAATAATCATTGCTTCTTTGTGGTCTTCCATAATCATGATGATCCTCCGATTCTATCCCACATATATAACATTAAACTAGGCATATACAGTCTGAGATCTATGACCCTAAACTATGATCACCCTCATCCTCATTATAAGATGTTAAAATACAAGCTGGACAGTACATTCTGTTCGAGGCCCAGCCGTAGGCCCCTTGGCCTTCTCGGGCCCCGACCCAAGTTCTCTCTTAGGGTTGTATGGTGTGATGTAGGATTATGTCCTCATTCACATCAGGTTACTCGTCGTGCCGTACACCTCCTTTGGGCGGGGTATCTTACCAATTTGTGTCCTTATTTCATGATGGTAAACTGAACATTACCCTCTTCTAGAACTACGAGTGTCTTGATTCCAATCCTAATGGGATATGTAGGACCACTCGAACATCTAGACTTCGGGTCCAGCCCAATCTCTTAGAAATATTACTTTCACCTTGGCCCCTTGGACCACACTTTCCTAGGGTGACGGGTATGTGGTGTGGTATGGTCTAATGTCCTCATTCATTTAAGCTCTGTAATAACCACTCCATGTACCTCTTTATCCTGATAATTTCTCTATCCCCTTGTTATATACTCAACTTTTCAAAACATCCACTCTAAAATTGATCCCCTCGACCCTATTCAGCGATTCACCAATGTGCCCAAGAGTACTCTAATTCAGCATCTGGAGTATTAGATTTTACCTGGACATGTTCACACCCACCTTCCAAGCTTCTGTCTCCCCTTCATTTGGGCTTCTATAATCTTTCACACTCAAAGGGACCCCCCAAATGGCATGGATACTAGGCCTAAGGGATCTACTACCTTTACGGGACAATGTTCTCGAGGGTTATAGGAAGTGAATCATTACAAGTCCCTTGTTGTGAATATGGTTAGCGGTCAAAACTCATTTGTTTGTCCCTATTTCAGGCTAACACGATATGGATGCTATATTTCGAACCTAGTCAACAGTTATCCTCCATCGTCACACTAGCCTCTTTAAGCCTTGAATTTTGGTTACATGATTCACATTATTTTCCACCCTATCATGTCCAAAGGTAATTTTTACACTCCAGGCACTATCCCTCAGTGTGCATTTGAATGTTAGGAATACAAAATCCATGTTAATGGAATCATTTGGGGATTCACACCAATTTCCCTTTGGATTGCATTCTGGGTGTTGCAAAAAACTTCTTCCACCCTTGTTTCCCACACCAAGTTTGACTCATATGGGATAAGGGATTAGGTTGAGGTCTGCACTTACATGGAAGGATTTCACTCCTCTATGGTCTGAGCTCTAAGACCATAAACTAAGATATATTTTAGAACTATATACAGCTTGATTCCCATTCCCATGGGATACGTAAGAACGCCTAGACATCTTGTCATTGGGTCCAGCTTGAGTTCCTTTAATTTATCTCTTCTGTTCTGCCTTCATGGATTTAACTCTTACGGGATTGCGTGGCGTGGTATGGGATTATTTCCTCATTCTCATAGGGTGTGAATTAGCATCACCACGTACTCCCCTTTCTAAGATTCATCCCCTACTTCCTGTCCCACATGACGTTAAACTGTATGTTGTCTCACACGATGTTAAAAGGTACCTTTTAGAACTACGTGTGGATTGATTCCCATATTAATGGGATACGTAGGAACACCCCGAAATCTCATCTTCAGGTCCATCTCAATTGATAGATAGTATCTCATACCCCATATCCTCTAACCTTTTCTATCCCCTCGACCGAAGGTTTCTTTCTCAGAATTATGAGCGGTGTAATGAGGACCTCATCCTCATTCACATTTGGTATACTTTATCGCACCGTGAACATTCCCCCTTTAGCCTCATCTCCACTACATCTATGCCACACGAAGTTAAAATTCACGGTTGGTCCCATCACATGACCCTAAGCTATAACATTATTGTCCTAGCTGAATGACGAAAAAAGACACTACACCATGATATCCTCACTCGAGGGGGCCTCATGTTTGGTATCGGTCATACGCCGTACCATTTTTGAATGCCTACATATGACTTGATTCTTATGGAAATTCCTGAACTTTATATCCTAGGCCTGTCGCTTCCCAAAAATAATAAACATTCATCCTAAAGGACAAACAAGATATATCAAATACTGCTTCTTTCATTGCAAGGGCCAGACTCGCATGACCTTATTGTCTTCAGCACTGGTACCATACCATGTCACCTTTTAGAACTACACGTGGCTTGATTCCCATCCACATGGGATATGTAGGAATGCCTGTGCACATTGCCTCGGGCCTAGACTAACTTACGTTTTCAGTCCCTCGACCTAAAACCTTCCCAAGAAACACATAGTGATCTGGATGCCAGGTCCTCATTCATGTCGGGTTTTATGATTAGCTCACCATGTCTCTCCTGTGTTTCCTACCATCTATGGTCCAAGATCTATGACCATAAAATAAGACCACTCTGTGTCCTGGCTTCAAGAAGTTCAACTGCATGACATCTTCTAGAACTACATTTGGCTTGATTCCCATCCCCATGGGATATATAGGAATACCCAGACATTTTTTTCTCTGGGTCCAACTCAAGAAATCTACAAATCCTATCTTTTATTTTTCGACCTCTTAGCCCAAATTCATTTGGGAACATGTGGTGTGGTGAGTACCTCTTAGTTTCTCATTCACGTCGGGTTTTTAAATAGTCGCACCATGTGCTTCCCATATCTTTTCCCAGCATGGTCCGAGTTCTTTGACCCAAAACTTTGACCTCCCTATGGGAAATGCGCGTCATGTTTGGATATTTCTCCACCCTACACACAGTCCATTAAATCAATCCCACCTTAATGGTCCACCCTAGGACCTTATGTTGAAAGCATGCAACCCCAGGACCCATTTCCTTGGTAAGGGACTCGACTCCCTCTATCTGATGTTTCTCATGGTCGTACTTAGATGCGTTCTGACAAAGAACCCGAAGTGTGTAATTTTCATGGGTACATTCCCCTCATTCCATGTCCAAGATTTGTGATCCCATTATTTGTATCCTCATACTCTTCCACATCTGAAGGGACCCCCTTCATGGCATAGTCTCATGCTACCTCGGCTCACCTACCGTTTTGGGCCAACATCCCTAAGGATCTCAGATGACATTTGTGACAAGTCCCATGTTTCGAACATGGTCAGCGGTCAACCCTCAATTTTCTCTCCCCATTCTAGGATAATGTGATTAGGATAATGTGTTTCGAACTTGGTCAATAGATTTCCCCTATCGTCACGACACCATCATTGTGGTCTTGATCTCGAGAATCATGATTCACACATTTTCACTTCCTTATGTTCAAGTGGAGTTCCAACATACTCGACTTTAATCTTCAGCGCATCTAGGTGCGTTATATAGGTGGGTTAGTATCAGTGGGACATCATTCACCTAGTGTCCCATCATCCCTAATGTGTGCCTCCCTATTCTAGGAAAGTCCCATCTCTACTTTTGGTTTCCCACATCGAGTACGACACACGTGGGATTAGTAGTTTTGGTAGGATGTGTACTATCACAGTCATGCCACACATACATTTCCTCATCCAGCATGATGTTAAACTGTTCTATAAGAACTACGTATGGCTTGATTCCCATCTTTATGGGATATGTAGGAATTACCATACATCCTGTCGTTGGGTCTATCCCTATGAATCATAATTCTCATTCCCCCCTCTCTGTTTTCAATCCCTTTACCTAATCTCTTTTAGGGAACCATGATATTACAGATTTTCCCTAAACAAGTTTGAGATGCCCCATGATAATGTTGGGAGGATATAGCTTCCTCGGTAGAGAGGTCATGTTTAGAAGAAGGAATGATCCATGATCAAGCTAGTGTGCCCACCTAATCTGTTCATACCAAGGTGGCATAACACCAAGAGTGTTGGATTCCATTAGAGCAAATCACCACTCCACCTTCCATGCTTTCACTGCCCTGTATTTAGACCATCATCCTCTTTCATGTCCAAAAGAACCCCCTAATAGTATAGATTCTCAGCCTAAGGCTTTCCTACTATCCTGGGATAATGTTCCGTAAGACTAATGGATAACATTTCGAGTGAAGCCCCGTGTTTCAAACATTGTCAGTAGTAGGCCCGCATATGTTTTCCCCATTTCAGGATAATGAAATTAGGATACTTTGTTTGGAACACGGTCAACAATTATCCTTCATTGTCACACCACCCCTATAGTGTTCTGAATTTTGGGTATCGTGATTCACATGTTCCACTCCCCTATGTACAGATTAATTCCAACACCCCTGGCATCACCCCACTCGTGGATTAGAGCACATTTGGAAGGAGGGAATGTCGATTGTCCTGAGGTCCTCATCCTCCCATTGGGCCTCTCCCATTTCTTCCCAGAAATCTAGATTGGCTGTTCAAACCTCGGATGCCTAAAACATGGTCGACACCCTTATGTTCAGACGTAATAGCATGATGATCATCCCTTGTTTCTCACATTAGGCTCGACTTGTGTGATCTTGGGGATTGATCACTGGGCGTTTCACAAATATAATAGATGTGTTTAAAACCAACACTAATAACGGGACTCATGCATGCAATGAAATCAAATAATCCATGCATGAAAGTACATTAGAGGGTTTGTGATCTCTACAGCACCTGAGGGTCCATCCCTCCCATGGATGGGTAAATCCTGTCAAAAGAAAGTTGTAGCTCCTCCATCCTCTGGGTTGTGGTGTCGAGGATTTACTGACGCCTGTTCAGTTCCCACTCCTCCTCAATAGCAATATGGCGCAATTAATCAGCTGCAATCTGGGCCCTCTCTACATCGGTCTGGATAATGGTCATTTTCTGAGAGGCTCGTTTTAGGCCCTCTTTAGCCTCTGCTAGCTAGGCCATCAATCGCAGTATTAGCCCCGATTGCATGGTAAGGGTGGATGAGTGCCCATCTGCCCAGACCTGCAGCCACTGAACTTCATTATCAGCCTCCTGGAGATTATTTATGTTCACCTCTTTCCTCATCTGCCAGCCCACGCCAAGTCCACAGTCATTATCCTGAATCCTCTCCACCATAAGATCTCGGACGATCATGTGAGGACGCTGGGCATCCACTCCCCCATCACATAGTTCATGTAGTTGCGAATGAAGTATGTCCATATCATCAAGACATTGTGCTTAGGGAGTGTTATCAATGAAGTGATTGATCAGCTTCCACAATCGGCAACAGACTATTTCATTGTCCTCTTCATCAGAGGCCATCTCATCCCAGTCAGCATAGTTGGCAGGCTCATATGCGAGGAACACCCTTAAAAACTCGTCAGTAGGGTCCACATCTGTTGTTTGATCAGAAACGGTAGGACCTAATCTATTTGATCGATCCTTATCATTAAATCCCACCTCAATAAGCTTTGGAACAACCCCACTGGCGGTCCCAACAATGATCGAGAGCACCACAGTTCGGTCGGTATGGATATCCGCCTACACGATCACTAGCATTCCTCTGGGAAAGACACCGCCAGAAGCCCCGACCAACCTTTCCAAGGTGGCCCACACCATTTGAAGAACTATGCAAACCAAAAAGGGCTTAGACATCCGTGGAAATGGTCAGTGGGTGAAAATTAGGAATTTGGTAGAGGAGACTTACAGAGGTCGAATTCATGGTCTCGTTCTTGGGTTGGCACCGTGGGGACCCCGAGGCATGGCCCCCCATATATTGTCGAAAGGTCTGAAATCTCTAGAGAGGTCACCATTGGTGTCCTAGCCCTGCTGGATGTAGAAAATGATACAGCCACAGGTTTGGATCCCGAAGTCCCCACATCAGCATCCACTGAGGGACGAGAACGAGTTCTGTGTATGAGACTTTCCTGCACAGTTCAAGTATTATCAAGGAGTATAGAACGACATGAGAGCAGAACCTTAGGAAGCGTATTGGGATCTTACCTCAAGGGCTTCTGAAAATTCATCAAGGTTTGAGTCCTGATCGCAGACTTCTCCCTCCTACAACGGGCTCCCTCTACCAGCCTCATCCCCCTAGGAGGACACATCTGATTCTTCTGGAAGATGGAAGTGCTCTCTCAGTTCAGTGGCCGAAAACTACGGTGGGACCGTACGATCCAACAACACCATGAAATGATCTGTCATTAGATGAGGAGCTCCCCGAGAATGCAGAATGTATTCCAACTCTGCCAGGTATTGCTTCGCCTCCTCTTGGGACACCGCAAAGCCGACCCAGATAGGGCCTATCCCTGGAAAATCCATCCCGTGACGGTTCAAGTGTTTCCACATCTCAGACAGGCCGAGGAATTACCGGTTGAATTCTCAGATATCCCAGGCCTCTGGAAAGACAACATTCCCTGGCATGTCTATAAGCCGTAGCCGCTTCCCCGGAGCCTGGGTGGGTATCCTACAGAATCCTCTCGGTGGCCTCCCCTCAATATGTCTCTATTCTTATATAACTGCCGTGTACACTACCTATGTTGGATCTACCACCACTGCCTCACCCTCAATTGGTGTGGGTCTCCCCGCCATGGTAGCCATGCCACCACGAGATGCCTTTGCTGCCTTCTGACCCTGGCCCTGAGGTCGGGGAGGCTCACCATCACTGACCCTAATGGTTGGATGCTTCAATATCTCCCCCAGGTAGGATGCATACCAGCTTTAGAAATACTCCTGTACCAACCTAAAGACAACAGTAGGACCGGTGCTATTCCATTCCTTGGACATCGTCAGTAAAATCACCTATTGGCCATAGAAACAGGTGAAGGTTGAATTCCTCCACCTTCCACACCTAGTTCAGAATTAACGGCATGGTCCTCTTGGCCGAAAAGCTTCCCATGGAATTTAGGATTTATGGGTGGAAGTTCGATTCCAGAGGCGATATAGGGTTCAGGTATTAAAAAACCCACCTAATATACACCGTTATCCACCCATACAGGAGGTGGAATGACCCACATATCCTCTGTGGCCTCTTCCCCTCACTGATGTGCCACAACATCTTGTATAACTTGGTGAGCATGAGGATCTCGAGGTTAGGTCACCCTCCTGTCGCCAATATAGACACCATGATGAATGTTCTTAGTTGAATGCCCATGTTTTTATCCCTCACTAGCAGGATCCAACCACATATAAGAGCCGCGATGAACACCACCAGCCTGACTATCGACTACTGCTCGGTGCTAACGCTAAATCCCCATGTCTTACATTGGATATCCCCCAAGATCTGCTAGTACAAGTGATACTTTCCCCTTTGAGCCCCCTTTAGGCAAGTCCAAGGCCTCACCAGAAACTGCCTATCTTCCAGGAAGTTCAGAAACTGCTTGAACCACCGTCTAAAGTGGACACCCCTCACTGCTTCTTTGTCCTCTCCCAGCACAAGCTCCATCAGCACCATCTCTAGTGGATGAATCTGTTATGGATCCTCCCATACTCCCATTACGGGGATCAATTCATCATACATAGCCCCCAGAATCGGGACCCTCAAGATCTGGTGGACATCCCATAAGCTGATACCGACCTCCCTATGGTATAAGTGGAAGGTATTCATCCTCGATGACCACCTACTCAGAAACTATAGCATCAACTGCTTTGGCTGATAGATGTGAAACTGGGAGGCCCAAGTTGCCTTATATGGACCCAATATCCTCAGCTCATCCCCAAACTCTTCACATGAGGCACCTACCCAGTAGGCCCATGCCCAATCATCTGTGAAGTTTCTACCTTGTCACATGTCCCACTCCTCAGACCATCCCTTCCCCAGGTTCCTCAAGGTTGCCTTCAAGATCATCTGGTATAGAGGGGGAGATGTCTCCGGATACAATGCCTTGTCATCCACATTATTCAGGTGATTGTATAGGTAGTCAACAATAATGAGTGTGAAGTCTTCCCAAGCATGGTCGTCAGCTTTCCTAAACCATCGGCGTTGGCACGACATGCTCCTAAACTAGTAAGATGACTCATCCAGACTTCCTTCTGGGATGAAGATTTCATCCCTCAGCCCGAAGCCATATAGATTCAACCTTTTACACATCGGGTAGTTACTCTGGCTCTCCAATAGCAGCTCCACTAATGAACCATGGTTAGAGTTGCTCTGAATTAACTCCCCTAAGCCTAAGCTATTTTCCACCTCCTCCCATTGGTAAACATCTTCAAGGACCCCCTGGCAGCCTCCTTATGAACCATTTAGTTTTAAGTTTGGGTGTTTCCTATGTTCCATTATCGAAGCCATTTCGTAGAGCAATGTCACAGAGCTCATTCAAAAAGAACGATCGCGGAACCCTACCCAGCCTTTAAGCGCAATATTGCAAAGTTCTATCACAGAGTCAAAGAATCGTTGTGCGCCACAGAGCAGAAGGCCCGATTCGTAGAGAGAGATCACAGAGTACGTGGAGCTTCGTGAATCGAGAGAGATAAATGAAAAAATCGCGAAGGAGAGAAAAGAAAAAAGAGGGGTCAGCTCCCCTATTTATTGGTGACGATCTTCAGAGCTTCCTGATGTGACTAACCCACGACGAGCTCCGTGGTGCGCTCAGTTGGCCCGTCACTTCCCCGCTTTGCGAACCTCCTTCACAAGATGACATCACGAATGACCGAGGGATTTGGGAGATTGAACCTCCGACTTTGACCCTTGATATCTCCTCAGCTCCATGATTGAGGGGGGCATTTATTGACACCAAAATTGGGGACGAAGAAGTAAGAAAGAAAGCGTCAAGGGGCTGCCTTGCGAAGACCGTTTGCGGAGTAAGGCTCTGCGAGCCAATTTGACAATCGAGAGCCCGTCGCGGAGAAAGGAGGCAAGAGACTCCACGAGCCAATTTGATGTTCGTGAGTCTACTGTGGATCAAAAAGGTGGAAGGCTCTGTGATCCAATTTTACATTCGTCATCCCACAATGGAGCAAGAAGGCAAGAGGCTTCGTGAACCCCATTGACATTCGCGAGCCCGCCGTGGAGCAAAATCCATCTTCGCACCATGGGAGATCTTCTTCTCCGCGCCTCTTGCCTATAAATATAGGGCTCCCCTCAAGCCCAAAGGACGGATCATCCAACCTTTCACCTTATAAGCTCTCAAATCATGAAGGAATTCTTGCTCTGCAAACCATGGGCCCCTCAAGGTACTTTTGGATTTGCAAAGTGCCTCCCCATTTTCATTAATCAAACCCCTTTTCTGAGAGGGATGCCCTTCATGAAGCCCATGGGCCTTCACAAAGGAAGGCGATCCCCATGGGGACTCGGTTCATCGTGAAGAGTTTATGCTTCGCAAAACACCCTCCACACACAAACGTGATCCACATGCTATGGCAGGGTCACTGTGCTTCACGAAGCATATTGCTTCACAACACCTAACCTCACGAGGCACCATTGCTTCTCGAAGCTCCTACCATATGCACTTATTCCATAATCCTAGTCTAGGAGACTTCACTTCGCGAAGCACATCCCTTTACGGAGCCCTTCCAATTCATGGAGCACCAGAGCTTCACAAGGATTCTCTATATGAACCCCTCTGCTCTGCAACCCCTTTTCCCATGCAGCCCTTCAGGTTTGCATGAATAAATTTCAAATTCTCTTGGATGATACTGCCTATTGCATTGCTTCACCACATGATTCTTCACATAGGCATGCTAAAGACTATTTCTTCTTCCCATAGTCATGCTAACGTGGACCCCCAATGGGATCACCTCTCGACACCCCCCAACCATGGAATTGTCAATGCCTTCCTTCCCTTAAGGGAGGGTGGGTGCTAGTTATATAAGTCATAGGGGTGTGGAGTAAACCCACCTCATCCGAGCTATAGGATGTTAAACTGCCAAGCACCTTCGTCCTCATCACATGACGTTAAACTGTGACCTTTCCCTATTCCTCGCACGTAGGGTGCCCTGTCTCGGACATTCTCTACACCCACTGGTCTGCACGGGAGTGCGATCATTCCTCACATGGAATGAAATACTATTTATCAGAGTGACGTATATCCGCAGGGAAAGGGAAACCACCCTGGTGTAAGCCCCTATCTTTTCTTGAAGGAGGTAGTATCCCTTATCCTCCTCTCTTCCTGGGTGTTAAATACCAATCCTACTAAGATTTGTCACCACCCGGGCCTCCAACTTGGATTAAGTCCCAATATCCATCACTTGGGATGCAAACCACGCAGAATCCCCTATTTCCTCTTTGGGCCGCCAACTACGCATGGCCCCAGTCTACTTCCCACGGATGGACCTTTCACAACGTGATCATTAGGTCTTTGCTGTCTCTAGTTTGTCACATCGATAATGACTCACATGGGATTAGATAAAGCATCAACCATGAAATAATCTTTTGGAATCCTAGAGTGTAGGACCCTTTTTACCTAAACTATGAGGTATTTGGTCCTTGCCATGGCGAGGTATGTAGGAAGCCTCCCTGAGGTTCAATCCCAACACCTAGTTATTTCAACCATCTTCACGTCAGTTCACCAACACCTCGGGAAACCTAGAGTGTATGCCCCACACCCATACTATAACTATGTGGTCTTTGATCCTTTCCAAGGTGAGGTACATAGGAATCCTCCCTAAGTTTAAATCCCACCACCCATTGGTCTTTCCGACCTCCCTCACATCAGTTCACCAACAACTCAGGCAGCATAGAGTGTAAGCCCCACACTCATACCTGAAATACATAGTCTTTGATCCTTTCCAAGGCGAGGTATGTAGGAAGCCTCCTTGAGGTTCAAATCCCACCACCCATTGGTCATTCCAACCACCTTCACGTCAGTTTATCAATTCCTTAGGTAGCCTAGAGTGTAAGCCCTGCACCCATACCAAAACTATGTGGTCTTTGATCCTTGCCAAGGCGAGGTATATAGTAATCCTCACTAAGGTTCAAGCCCAACACCAAGTAGTTCTGACCCCCTTTATGTCGGTCCACCAATCCCATCCTGAACTACGTGGTCTTTGATCCTTTCCAAGGTAGGGTATTTAGGAACCCTCCTTGTGGTTCAAGCCCAACACCCGGTTGTTCCGACCCCTTCACGTCGGTTCACCAAACCCATCCTGAACTATGTGGAAGTTGATCCTTGCCAAGGTAGGGTATGTAAGACACCCCTCGAGGTTCAATCCCACCATTTATCTGGTCCCCAGGTCCTCCCTCACGTCAGTTCACCCCCATCCTATGTGATGTTAAACTGTGAACCTCAATTAGCAGTAAGCCATTATCTCCCTCGATCAGCGGTAAGTCGTTGTTTCCCCCAGTCAGTGGTAAGAATTTTCACCCACCCGAACTATGTAGACATGATCCTTGGCAAGGCAGGGTAGGTAGGACACATCCCTGAGGTTCAAGCCCACTAACCATCGGACCCCAGGTCCTCATGCACGTCAGTTCACTAACCCCCATCCCAGAGGAAATACATGGGTTTGATCATTCTCTCCTAGATAAGGTATGTAAGAAGACTCCCTGAGGTTCGACCCCATCAAATGGTAAGCTGTTGCGATGCCATTCAGTGGTATGTCATTGTAAACCCCATCCAGCGGTTAGCCGTTATGACCCATTCAATGGTAATCCATCGCGACCCTGCTCAGTAGTAAGCTGTTGAAATCCCCAATCAGCTGTAAGTCATCATCAGATTAACTACATGGACTTTGATTACCTACCATGGGGATATGTAGGAAGTCTCATCAAGACTCAAGCCCCACATAACCGTCTTCCTCATGATGGTTCCATCCCATTCACCATCCACTTCATTCAATACTCCATCATCCATCTTGATTCTTACCCAAGTCGCAACATCCCGATGGGATCATGCAACCTCATTCCCCATTCTCCTCAACAACAATCATGAAGCTAACCACATGTTGGCCCCAACATCAGTGTTCCCTCTAGATTTTTCACCCATCTTATCCACTTTAATCAGTGTTCTGATTAGTTTGATTCATCTCCACTGGATGTTAAACCTATAACATACCCTGTGTTAAACATGAGAAGCTAAGGAAAACCTCAGATACATGCCTATTGCATCTGATTCAACGCATTCGATATGGGATGCATCGGGCTTCGGCGCCCTCAAGAAGCCCTATAATAAGGGGAAGAAACCCAGACACACCAGTGTTCCAGCATCCAGACACACAGTGATGTCCAATGTGACTACTCCCTGACTGAAGGTTTCTGCCCTGACCAGACCTTTTGGAATGTCCTGACAGAAGTAATTTAGTTAACTAGTGTCCTTGAAGATATGGAACTAGGAAGAGTTTCCCAAACAATGTCTTAAATTTATAAGGGAGACCCAGACTAGGTGATGAGTTCTGAAGAGGAATCCAAGGAAGGAAGAACACACATCCCATTATATTATTTCGATCAAGGAGCAAACGTCCCAGAACAATGAATGGATGCCACCCGCCTTTGGAAATTGGGAATGTGGGGCAACGAAACCGTGCCTTTCGTACACAATAAGATGGACACACGCACCCCCGATGAAAGTATTGGAAACAATAGGGATGGAAAGGTCCAAGGCAATTGAAAATAAACCATAAGTGATGCGTAGACCGAATGATGTATGCATGGTGTGGGTGAAGACAAGATCATTATGATTTCATAAAAGAGTTTGTTCACTTTATCCAAAAGGCATTTCAATTATTATAGTTTTGAATTCAATTAAACAGCATTTTTCTATAAATTAGAGAGAAAATAATATCCATTCATATTATATTCATAAATAATTCTCCCCCTTTTTAGAAATAAAATAATATGGAAACATAACTTTTACTTTCATTTAAAATCACCATTTTAAATCCTCTATTCCATTCCATTTATAAACACGCTTCCCAAAACACATTGAAAACAATTTATTTTAAAACAATAAAAGATGAACAAGAATAATAAAATTATGAACAAAGCACTATGCCAATGATGATATAAAATAAGGAAACTCGAAACAAAATTATATCATGGTTCTAATACAAGTAAATCAAACTTGGAGATTTAAGGGAGGTTCAACCCTATATATCATGAAAACGTATCTTAGGAAATAAACTAGTCTCTAATATGATCAATATTGGGCCTGATCTCATTGGAAACACTCTATATAGGGGACCCCTAGTGAAACTAGAATAAATAACATTTATTTCTATCTCAAGGATCACTGAGAATAACATATATACCTAGGAGGGTGACACTCTCATAGGTAACTAGCTGGTGAGAAGATAATATACTAATTTAACATGCTTCTTGACCTTCTACATAACTACCTAGGGTCCCATGATAAAACTAAATGGAGTTGATCAAACTAAACAGGACAAAAAACTATCAATATATATAAGAAAATACAATAACCATATATCCAATCTCACATCTTACACCCACGTAAGAAATGACACCTTTTTACATCAACCATATAAAATGAGAAATAAGGCATCTCATTTGATCGATAATATATATTTCACACAAGAATAAAAAGGGATCCTGAGAGGTCCACATATATGCCATTAAATTCAAAAAAAATTAAAAACGAGCCTTACTAAAAACTCATCTTAGGAAGCCATTCTATTTTCCCACCTTTGGAAATTAATTTCAAAACATCCTTCACAATTTTTTTTAAATCACATAAAAACTCATTAAAATCAGTTTTTTCATAAGACTCAGAATTCACTTAAATTATGACCCAAATGGGGTCAAATACCATAAAAAATTCCCATTACATTCTAAAACATCCCATTAAAACATTTAATGTCACTTGGCATACCAAAACACCTTTAAAAGTATAAAAATCTTGAAATTTGATTTAAAAACCGTTATATCGTGTCCCCACCCACTCAAAAACACCTTATAAATTCAATATAGATATCACATATAGTTTTTATTTGATAAAAAAATATTATAAATCACTAATAACAAAATCATGTACTTTTTAATGAAAAAGTATAAAAGACCTACCTCATGCATTTTGGAATCAAGATACGACAAGTTATAACACATAAATTTTGATGGATAATGATTAAAAAACCCTAAAATACTCTCTTTTGGCTGTAACAACCAAAACCCCCACATAAAAACCTCCCTGAAACCTCAATTGACCCTAAGAACCCCTAGGGTTAGTGGAAGGCGGGTATAAAATCATAAAAAAGATGAAGAGGGGTACCTATAAGAGGGAAACAAGAGTAAAGTAGGATTTAACTTGGAGAAATAAATTGAAAATGGGTAGGAGGAGGTGTGTAATCATTAAATTTCAGAGGAATGGAAATACCTCATGAATATTTGGTTTAAGTTGAATAAGATAGGAAAAGGAAGAGGGGTTATGGATTTCAAAATCATTATTGAAAACATGGAAACTTGAAAATTTTAAAAACATTGAAACTCACATGATTTAACAACATGGTTTAACAAACCATGCGCCAACCATGAAAGTTCTACGAGAAAGAATACCCATATGGAAAGATACATTTCATGGTTACTCCTAAGACTTTCAATATTCACCCCAAACTACATTCAAGTTGTTTGAGCTAACTATGCCCATTTAAAATTGAATGGAAACCCACCCATTTAAGGTTCTTTGTATATTTTTCACTAAATACTAGACAATGAATAGTAAAAAAATCCTAAAAATATAAAAAATAAATCCCAAAATATTTAAAATTTAAAATTACCCAAAATAATATAGAAAAATATAAACTAAACCACATAATACACATGGTGGGTGTTATAATTTTCTACACTATAACACTTTATGTCCCTAGAAATACATGAGTAAAAGTATAAGGAATTGTTAGAAAACTACCAAGATACCTCACATTTCAAGGTGGGAGGGTGGGGAATTAAATTGGAGATAATTATAATGAAGGAAACCACTAAAATCAACAAACCCTATAATCTAATAATAAATCCACAAATACCATCACAAGTATCGAAGAAAAACTCAACTACAACCAATGACAACCCAATTTAAAGGAGAATAAATACATAGTGTAGGTATCCTTTCCAATTAATATTTATCTAAAAGGATGAATTAAAGGGCTTAAACACTACTAAAATAGAAACTATCCATATAAACATATATCTAAGAGTTAGCTTACTTCCACCAACCATAAGCAATCACCAAAACATCAATTTAAATTCATAAGGGAAAAAAACTCAAGTGAACTCAATGTTCTTTACCATAAACCATAACTAAGATCAACAATACGATCCAATAATCAATCAAATAACTAAAAACCAACCAACCCCAATATGGACTTACAACCAGGGTCATCGTACTCAAATGGGTAAACTAGGACCTCAACCTCAACTCATCATTTCTTGATAAACCCACCAAGATAACATCAACACCATCAAGTGATAAAAATCATAAATGAAATGTTTTTTCTAGTCACCCAAGCATCTACTTAAGGTTTCCCATTATCATACACCAAGAATAAAATCCTCAAAACATATATAACACAATAACTCTGGAAAAATCAACTCAATCAACAAGGAATAATCAAAACCAAAATTCCTTGATATAAACTCCAAAAAAATATAATATCCATCCATCCTAGATGAAGCTACACATGAGACTTCATCTTTTACTATATCAACTAATGGAAACTATGTAATGGGACCAACTAAACACCCAAAAAAGTAATTTTTACGATATTACAAATTAAATAGATTTGATTTCACATAATTTTTACACTGGATGCACACTAAAATCTCAAGAGGTTTCACCTTTAATAGAATACACCAAAATAAAAACCTCACAAAAATAAAATAGACCTCTAAAAATTCTTCTCTAAATAACTTGAATGAGATATAAATACAATTAATACTTAACTCCTCCACAAGACATTGAGTTTCAGAAGTGATGAAAAATGAAGGATTGAATCCTAACCATCAAGAAATGATATCCTAAAGGCCATCATGAAAAATGAAATTTGTACTTTCCACTAAATACTTCCCAAGGTGATGAACTTAAAATAGCACAAAACACGATCGTAAACTAGTTCCTATTATAAAAATAAAACTACACAACACCAACACTAACTAAACACAATTTTTTCCTTCTACCAAACCCACAAACCATTCTTTTTCTAATAAAACCCTTTTTTTCAAAAAAAATCCATACAACCTTAAAAAAATATATTCTTTAGAAAAATTCATGCTAATTTAAATCTTCCTAGGAATCCATGATTCCAAAATGATTCCCTAATTTCACCTTAAATATCCCATTTTAACATTTCATTTGAAATCAAATTAATTATATAATTTATTTCTATTAAATATGATTGTAAATCTAAAAAACATTCCAAAATAATTTTAAAACCATTAACTTTAAAACATTTTATAATGATCAATAATATTTTCATATCCACCAAAAAGTAATTTTAAAAAATAAACCACACTTTAAAACCTCCTTTTCACCTCAAAAATAGAATTTCTAATACATAAAACAACATACCCAAGGGAAAAAATCAATTAGAACCCACAAACATAATTAAAGAACCATATCCAATAGAATTAATTAACTTCAAAACTCCCTTATTTTCATAAAAACAATGATAAGAACTATTGGGATCATTCTGAAAATCATGGGAGGGAAATGAAAAATTCTGGAGGAGAAATAACACCATGCATGGTTTGACTGTTGTTGATGCCCTCCAAATGAGCATAAAAAAATTAAAAAGAGAAGAAATACCTAAATATGGGTACCATTTTACCTACAAAAAGGAAGCAAATGGTGGCTAAATCACATGGATCATGTGAAACCCCAGAATAAATGTAATTGTGATACCTTTAGAAGGCCACACTAAGGATCCATATGCAACACGTGACCTATGGTAGATCCCATAGATCCACTTTGAAAAGGACATATTCTTTTGTGAATGTGTCCTAGATAATTTATGATCACATAGTGGCTTCCAAATGAGCACCCCTAGGTTATGTGAATTGTTAGGTGGTAGGTTCCAGACAATCCATCAAAAAATAAATGGAAAATAGGGTGAAAAATATTCAAAATACAAGAGAAAATTGTGGTTGTAAAACTCATGCAGCGAACCAACGTTACTCATGAGACATCATGGAATCCCAGATGACATATATTCCTGGTCACACAAGAGCCCACTGACATCTCACCCCCTCAAACAAATGGCTTCATACAAGTCCAAGAAATCTCACACTCCAACTTTGGCTCTAAATACATGTAGAAGGGATTGTACATGAAATTCTCATGCATCATACAAAAACCATTTTTTTGGGAACATGATGCATCACCAAAGGTGAGAATTATTTTCTTCAACGACACTCAATAAAACATCCAAGTCCCCTAGGACATTGTAAATTAAAAAAGGAAATAAAAATGGGAAAAGGTTGGAGAATCCTATGGTCATAAACATCATTCAACATACCCTATATGGTTTATGGGACACCAAAAGAACATAGAGACAAGTACACCTCACCTTGTGAGAGCCGGCTAAAATTTCACCCTCACTACGTGAAGGGATTTGGACACATCCAAGCATTCTTTCACTCACCCTTCAACTCTATAAGGAAAATATAAGGGTTCATTCATAAAATGCTCACGCATCACCACATGTCCCTTTATTGGTCACATGAAACATCATCGGTGGGGTGAGTGGTTGTCTTCAACAACACACATTCCATATTTCAATATCCCCAAACCATTCATAAATTAAATAAGGAAATAAGAGAGAAAATAAGGGAGGCTATTGTAGTTGTAAACTTCATGAAATGCACTTGTATGCTCCAAAATACCTCAAAAAAAACCTCACAAAAAACCTCACAAAAGACCTCAAAAAATAAATTCAACATGATTGAATGATATCATGAAATGCTCTGGTGATCCACCACCATCTCGTGGAATATCACATACAAGGAATCATAGATCATAATAAATTCTTTTAGCAGGCATCCTAATCTCACAAAAGACCTTATACATGTCGGCCTGAAAATATGGAAGTCCCTAAGAATGTTCACATGATTTGGAAAGAAAACTTTAATTAGACATAATAAAATAAATGGTGAATTTATGGGATTATCTCATGGCCACTAAAAATCACGAGACTCCACTAGAATGACCTATAATGAGACCTTATGAAACACATGACATCAAATCCCTCCACCAATACCATACTAGATTTACATGATATGCTCCGTGAAAAGCAGCGAATAACTAGAGTGGTGAGGCCAAAAAATCCCCCACCCAACATCAAAAAATTCATCCTTGGATCCTCAGATAGGAACACTCAGGAATCCGAGTAGATTTATCAGAGAAGATTATATCGCGATCAGAAAGGTTTTTTGATAGGTAAAATCTGAGGAACTACCTAATAAGATCATGTGAAATGCATAGACACATTGTGTGATAACTCATAGATCAAGAAAAGAATTTAGGTAGCTTATACAAAGGAAATAACTCTTACCAGATCAATAATGTGACACTTAAAAAACTAAAAAGTAAAAAAAATCTAAGGCATATGCAATAAAAGGATGGAACAAAGAGTAAAAGGATAATAGAATTATGTGAAGAATAGATATGTTGACCCTCATGTGCTTCACATAAACCACCTAGGTCATGTGAAAACACCATGACATGCCACCTAGATCACAAGATGCTCCTTTGGTATACTATTTGGACTATTCTGAGTCCCCTAGATGTGTTGGAGAATGTCATTTGGAGCCCTCTGGGCATGCCACCCAAGTATCATAAAACCCTCCCGGATCACTATCCAGACCTCACAATAACCCCTTGGCATGTTTCCAAAATCATATGGAAAAATAAGTACAAGTCAGCTAAGTATCACGATGACATTAAGAAATGTCAATTGGCATTCATGACATCCTCTGGATAAGGCATCCAGATCCTGCGATGTCTTCTAGACATGTCAAATGACTCTTACAATGTCCTTTGGACATATCAAATGGATCTTGTGAATTCCTCCAAACAAGACATATAGATCTCATGAAGCCCTTCAAGTATGTCAGTTGGCTCTGCCAATTTCCCCCGAACATGTTATACATCTTTTGTGATGACACCAAGATAAGTCAACCAGGACATACAACTACCTCTAGACATGTCAAATTGACTCTCACGACACCCTCTAAGAATGTAATCTAGATTTCATGATGAGCACAGGGTGAGTCAAATGTATCATGTGAAACCATCCAAGCATGTCACCCAATATCATGAAAAGGATTATTGGATCAACCAGCTAGGTCTTGTGATGTCCTCTGGAAAAGTCATCCTTGGTCATGCAACGACCATTAAACATGCCATCCAGATTATGTGACATCCTTTAGACAAGTCAACTGAATTATATGATTGTCTTTGGACATGTCAGACATAAATCTTGTGACATGTCATTCAGACAATAAAGGAATGTTGAGAACACCATCAAAATATGTCAGGAAGACAAGCCGACCTGGTCTAAAAGGCTACCCATGACTTGATAAACTTGTCCAGCCTCCATGAAGGTAATCCTTAGTGTGTAAGAAAAAAATTAATGATCTACAAGAAATATGATTCCTACCATAACCATGGTACGTAGAACTCCTTCCTAAGGCTTGATATCTATATCAAATAGGGATTTCCTAGTGCATAAGTCCCTCACCCATAAGCAGTGAGACTGATTATTTTCTATCCCTTATTTCTCACACTGATCATAGCTCACATGACCTTAGGGAGTTTCAATGATCATACAATTCACGCCATAATAATCTATAAATACAAGTTAAAACATAGTGCATAAGCCCCGATTAGTGGCATAATATGACATTTCCATCATTTAAGGGAAACATTAGTGTGTAATCTTAGACTTATTGAACTATGAGGACTCTGATTCCTACCATAACCAGGATATATAAGACTCATTCCAAAGGCCTAAGCCTGATCTCAAATGGGAATCCACTTTGTTGTAAGTCTTACTATGTATCCAAATTTATGACCATCGATACTGAATCTCTCCCATGGGCCAACGATCATTCCTCATCCACCAATTGATTGAGAAATCATCAAATTATGAGGACTCTGGTTCCTACCATAACCAAGATATGTAGAATGAATTTCTAAGGAATGGGCTCTCTATTAAGCATCCAATGGGATATCTAGCATGTAATATCCTAATTCATATGAAATGATGCTGATTACTTACTATTTATTACTTATCACACCAATAATAGCTCACACAATCTTAGAGAGTTGTAATTAGAACATCAACAATATCATTAATCTCCACCAGCCAAGGCACCCTTAGAGTGTAAGCACTGATTGGCAGCATGATATAACTATCCACTATTAAAGGGTATCTACGTTGGGTCAATTCCCGAGGGTGTGAATCAACTTCGGGTCATGTATTGTAGGTCATGTCGGGCCTTGTGCCTTGGGCCTACAGGTCATTTATGGGTTCCCCTTCAACCCTTAAAAGGAGGATTATCTATAATAAAATAAAAAGAAGGCCTTCGGGCCATTCAGGCTATGGAATTAAACTACACTAGTTTAATGAACTACATTGTTTTTAATTCTCATTATAAAATAGGATATGTAGGATAACTCATAATAGCTAAATCCCATCCTCCAAATACCAACTAGATCCCTAGATAAAAACAAACTCTAGAGTGCCTGATTATACAACTTCAATATATAAGCAGTTACCCACCAAAGGGAAATGGATGAAGAATCTTGAATACATATAGATGGATTCACCAAGGAGACCCCCTTATATATTAATATTAATAGATTTAACCTATGATAAATTTTTTAGGGTGACTAATACCATATCAGGTTTAAGAATAGATTCCCGAACATATATTAAATCTACTAGAGTGTCATAGAGTAGGAAACAATTTCCCGCAAAATTGTGTGATGAGTCTGACCTCCCATACTTTCAAAAAATGTGAGTTAAAAAGCATCATTGGGTTTGAAACCCAAACTAACCTCATGCCTTTGGAAAGTAGGTCCATATCCAATTATGGATATAGGAAATATTTAGAGTTTCCATGAATGGTTAAGAAATAGTGAGAACAATGAGAAAGATTGTGTACAACATTGATCCCCACACAATTAGACCAATAGAAAATATCCATCGAAATATTTTTAGGAAACAAAAAAGGATAACTTGACTTGAAACTCTCAAATAACAAAATGATTGGGTTGTTATCCATCATGAAATTTGGTTTTCACTTTCTACCTAAAAAAATTGTGTAACATATGTGAAACTCTAAAATAGCAAGGTGATTGGTTGACCATGACAAGGATCTTACAAATGATCCTCTATATTTAGGGTTTTCATGAAATAATTCCATCCTTTCTTTGAAATGTCCCTGTGAGTAGAATGGAAAAATTGGTAATAAAATACAATTTTGTTACCCATTCATATCTGATTCAAAAAATATCATGCGTATAATGGTGCAGTGATCAGTGACCTTGTTCCTTGTTTTATGCATGAAAAAAATATTTCTCTCATCAACAACACCATGATATGAGATAATTTTTTCATCCGGTGAATATTTTGGATAATAAGATAAAACTATAACCCCTACAGGCCTCGTAATAACCTCACCCACCTGACATCTTCAGTGTTGGGTGTCAAATGAAATAGTCTGTGAATACCATCGACATGGTACGACACCAACCATCTATAATTCCAACAAGGGTCTTAAAGTACTAAAACTAATGATTCCACAACATCCAAATGAATCTACAATAAATCTAGTGGCCCTCATTCCATAGAGAACTACTTTAGAAGTTTATCCCTAGAGCGAGACAATCACTACCTTCAGTATATGATAAAGTTAGATCAAGGAGCTAACTATGGCTCCCTTTTGGTTTAGGGCCCAACAATGAGGGACCCTATTAACCTCTATCATCATTTCCATCCCATCGGTACCCATCAGTCACCTACTAAAGGTACCACCCAACAAACATACACCTATGATAGACATGCATGGGAAGGAAGTAAGAAACATTATCCATGGATGGATCTGGATAATCATGAGTGGGATCATATCCTCACTCCTAATAAAGTCTATCAGTATATTCCGCTAGTAACCAAAAAGCAAGATCATATCCATGATCACTCAAAAGATGTCTGTGGGAATATTCTTATAACATTCAAGGGGGAGGCACATATTATTATCCCCATGCATGAAGTCCATCAGAATATTCTGGCGGAACAAGGAGGAAAAAAGTGAGCTCATATCCCCATTTAAATTGATGATATCTAATAGTATATAACATAGATGAAAAATGTGAAAGCTTATAACCCTGTTCAAAATTGGTAAACAATCATTAAATATTAGCAACAACTAAAGAAATCCATCAACATATTTTAGTACTAGTAAAGATACATGGATAATCACATATTTATATCTCTATAATCAAGGCATCTCAACACTCTGATCATTACGAACAAGTGATTACTCTGGAGTTAGAACACATTATTACTCTTATATAGGAGGATTATCATCATATTCTGGTAAAATATAAGGTGTTGGACCAGGCTCATATCCCCGTTCAAACTGGGGATCACTAGGTGAGAGCAACACATGCCTCAAGATAGGGGCATTTTCCATTAGAAAAAGTCTGGCGACATATTCCAAAGGCCCAGTATTAGGATCATATCCCTATTATGGCTAGGGATAAACATTTAATAGGGTAACATTACATGGGATAGAATCATATCCCTATTATGGGTCATATCCTGTTCTAGCCGGGGCTCATCAAGTGAGAATGGAACATGCCTCAGGATAGGATGATATTATTATCAGTGAATCTTCTTGGAATATTCTAGTAGATAAAAAAATCTAGGAGCACATTCCTACTTCTGTCAATGAACGACCACACCAGCAACCTTCTAATGGAATATAGGAGGATGATCATATCCCTTCTACCATTCCATAGGTCCATCGACATATTTTGGTGGGGAATTCATATTTAGAATAGGATCATATTCCTAATACAACTGAGGCTCACCAAGTGAGAGTGGAATATGCCCGAGGTAAGATTATATCCCTACCACAAAAAAACTATTAGCATATTCCAAAGGCTTATAATCAGGCTCATACTCCCATTCTGACTGAGGCTCACCAAGTGAGAATAGAAAATGACTTAGGATAGGATCATGTTGTTATCAATAATAAATAATCTCATTGGAATATTCTAAAATATTCCCAACATCAAGATCATACTTTCATAGAACTAGACATTTATAAAAAGGTTCTGGAAACCATCATACATCATGCCCATATCTCTACACAATTATGGAAGGTTGGTAAGAATATTCTAGCCATATTGAAAAATGAGGATCATATCCCTAATCTTCTCAATTCCCGTGTCCTTGAGGTTGTTCAAGAAACATTCTAAAAAAACCATGGATCCTTCAACTATTCAACTGATGAAGAAGGCGATAATTACTGAGATAGTCCTCCCCATGGTAGTGGGGATATGGATTGTATGGACTATACTCTTAACATTCTCCATAGTCAACCTCCCAAAGGTGATATATTCCACAAAAAATTAAATCCCCCCAATACAAGGTACTTCCATATAGATAATTTTTCCAAACTCACTCACCTTTTTATAGAGAGGTGCTTGAAACATTGGGGTCAACTGTATATAGTTCCCCATAGACTTCTAGTAGCACTCTAATCAAGTTAGTTGGAGACAACAACAAGCATCTTTTGTGATCTGACTGAATGGAGGCATGTAAGTTTGATGAAAATGAAACATATATTGATATATGTCGATAGTTATCAAGAAACAAACTCCCCATAATGTTCTGTCCTTTTTCCACTTTTGATAATGAGATCCTAAACGAGCATGAAAAATAGTGCATGCATTATCTACGTCAAAATATGTGGGCTACTCATTATCAAATGAAGACTAGACAACTCTATTATCCATGATATAAAGGCCACATTTAGACCATCAAAATACTATATTGTCATCTAGACTTAGTTGCTATCACCATGGTCCGATATCCAAAACCAGAAAAGTATAGTGCAAATATAAAACATGCTTTCCACCAATGCATCACATCTCTTCATCAATTGATAGAAGAAGAAATATCATGTATCCATATTCTAGGATGGGGAAAGTATGATTAATTACACTTTTCCACACCACTAGAATAGAATAATCCCTTAGATACAACATCCTATAATGTCATAGCCTCTAGAAAAATTAGGGGCCCATATAACACTTACGCTAGTTGGTTACTAAAACATAATTCCCCCGCTTCAACAGTTCCTAGACACTATTAATAGAGGAATAATATAGCCAAAAAGTCATTGAAATGGGCCCCTAGATGCTACATGAATGGATATCAGACATGAAATCCAATGTTTTAATCAACCTGAAAATATCTGGTAGAAACTGACTCCTATTGTGGGCTTCCCTCACACCCAGTCCTATACAAGGACAACTGCACCACATCAAATAGGCTGTAATAGTAGCCTCCATATCAACCATCCTAGAAAAAACCTAAATCACCGGGATGGGGGAATATATACCACCACCTTAACCTCTTGGATCTTAAATTCTTAATTGGATTCTAGACATATAATTAGACACTGTAAAAAAACCCATCCTATTGTGCTGGGGGTATTTATATATCAATCGACATCACCAGGTTTATCATCCCACAAGAGGGTCCTATGGAAATTAACAATTATTCCAACTCAACTCTATCCTATTGGGATTATGGAATTTACATATTAATTTCCTACCTAGGGATCATCAAATCCTTGAACAGAATAATTAGAGCCTCAACAACAGGACCAATCAATGATAATTTTTTCCTTACATAACCCCCAAACCATAGGGATGGGGTAATTTTTATCATCATCATATTCACATAGAAAATCAGTCTTCTCCAGGTTGGGAGGTAAAAATAAACGGTCAACATCCCCTCTATTTCTTCTAATTCAATGAAAATATTTTCTATTCAGGGCCTGTTTAGTAATCATGACTGGAAAATTCCTCAAGTTCATTACTCACAAGCTGAGATAAGAGGAGTGTACAGTGAAGGAAATTAGACCTCACTAGGGTTTCAAGACAAAACAACCCAATACGACCTGGGGTTTGAAGAACGATCCTTATATTGGTAGTGCATAATCATCCTATTACATTGAAAGCAATGAGACAACCTCCATTAACTAATATAACTCTATGAATGTCATCATTGAAAATAAAACATATATGGTGGGTCAAGATGAATATGTAGATGGATGCAACATGGAAAAAATACCCTAAGAGGTGGATAATTTGGATGCACCAACTGAGGCTGCACACAACCAACACCAAAGAATGCTCCAAAATCTGTTACCTCTGAATATTGAGTTTCCACCTCTTAAATAGAACACTACTGAAGATAAGGGGAAAGTTTTGACTTTATACCAATCACCAACCAGAATATTCGAAGTTTTTTATATATAGTAATAGTTGTCACGATATGAGAATGAGACACAAACTCTCAAAAAACATAATGAGGAGCATCTCAGGGGCAATATTTCTGATGTGTATCATCTTCTAGAAGAGATGAATATTCTTCCTCCTATAGATGATCCAACTATAAAATCAGTATCTGAGCATCAAACCAGCTCCAAATCTAGGTAGCTAGTCTACATAAATTGTTAAGTAAAAAATGATCATGACTTCCCACCATTACAGTGATATCCTTTCCCTCTCCAGGGTAATCACTCAATTTACACATGGGTTGAGAATCAATGAGAGATGAAGACAAGGGCACTGTTCCAAGCATCTTCTACTCCCTATAGATGGTATGTATCTCAAATAGTAGTACCTCTAGAAACTGATCAACACCATAAAGTCCATGGATACTTGAATGGAAGACATATAAGGGTGATGCACTCCTTTTCATCCTGATAAGAAGCTATATTCTGAATGAGTGGATGATACATTGACTCCACCAAATTTTGGAAGTCCTACCTTATTCACCTTTTATTTCATGGGATACCCTGAACAACATCTCCCACACTCAGTATCTCGATGTGGGCCAATGATGGTACCTAGAGATCAACATGAGGTAACCAAGATGAGGTGTTTTGTACAGACTCTGATAGAGACAACCTTTGTTTGGTATAGTAGCCTTCCAGCAGGAACTGTTGTAGGATGGGAATACCTTAATCATCAATTCATTTACTAGTTCAACTCGGTGATGGGGAAAATAAAAATTATCATCCTAAAAAACAACAAAGAATGTGAAAATGAGAGGGTGTATGGATTTCTTGGTGGATTGAAGGGTTTAAGCTATACACTCAGCATCCCTATCTTAGAGGAACAATTTATGAAAATCTATGATGAAAATATTTTGGAAGATTTATATCCACCTTTGACTCTAATGAATTATTTGGGTGGATTCTGTGAGTTCATAGAAATGGAATGACATTTGGAAGATTACATTCAGCGAACCCGAGATACATCTCAAGTCATGCCTTCATCACAGGGGAAAAGGATCAGTAAGGAAAAAGCTAACCTTGTTACCTGAAAACCAACAACAATTCCCTTTCAAGGAACTAATCAGGTCCCGAACTTCCTAGTCGCTACTGTCAAGTGGTAACAACCACCAAATCACCCTTGCACAGAAGCACAAAGAAATTATGGTCACTTGGGATTTTAGGAATAGATGAATAAAGGCTACTCATTTCCAAATGAACTAGTCCTCATTTATTTACTTATGGACATGGACAATAACCTACTCAAGATACCATATCCCAGGAGTCTCAGTGAGGTCAAACTTACCCACCATTCTAACTAATTACCTTTCTATAGAAGGTTGGGTCATAATATCTAGAACTGATTCATCTTCAAAGGGGTCCTTTAAGGAATGGTCAATTCCTGATAGGTGGTGTTAGATTAATACTCAGATCAGGTGGCCTGAAAAACTATTGCATAGTCAGAAGAAGAGGGTGATTGGTAGAATGTTCTAGCCAAGCATGAATATAAGTTCAACAATTGGATGACTCGGAAAATAGTTGATGAAAATCATGCATCCCCAAGGGAATAACTGAATAGACCCATAATAGATCCACCATTTAAGAATATAACATTAGATATGTCTCTCAAAGGTGGATGTGACTATCAAATATAGTAAGATACAGATGAGGAAGAGTCCCATTCTTCTCCAATGAAAGCTTTTACTCTTTTAGATTTATTCCTTGTAACATCCAAAACTTGGGCACTACCCCACGAAATGGGGCCCAAATCCATAAAAGAGTTCATATTTGGTTCTTTAAACATGATATACTTATAATATCCATTATATAATGATGAATATGCCACCGAATATGAGTTCCCCACCCCTAACTAGAGAACATGAGGCCACATGCATTGAAAGTGAGGATAAAGAGGATAAAACAGGTGTGGTTAGAACTAAGATTTCATTAATGTCCCCAAAGAGGACATACATGCATCCAAGACCCGTGTTTAATCACTCAAGAAAGCCCAAAAAATATTTAGAGGTCTCTCAAAATACTACAATGGTTGTATTAACCTAGTTTTCTTACATGATCTTCAAAAGGGGTTTCAATTACATGATTATCTATAACGCCCTGAGGCCACTCTTTCAAATTCAATGCTTCAAAATATTTTGTAATTTTTTTTATAAAGAAAATGAACAATTACACAAAACATTATACAAACGAGGACCTTTTATCGGTCTAGGTTCTGGAGGATTAGACAAAAACTTACATTTATCATAGTTTAATAAAAATAAAACAACTGCTTACTACACTTCTTCATGCACTAACATCAAATGCGTCGAAGCCTGATTTAGAAATTTTATGATTAATGTGAAAAACATTTAAAAACAAAGTGATGAGCATTTAATTTCCTAGTAAGGAGTTTTGAAAATAGTTCATAAATCTCATTAAAAATATCACTTTGACAATACATTCTAAAAAAAATTATAAATAAATTTGTGAGACAAAATTTACAAAATACTATAATTATTTGAGAAATAATTATTCTTTGAAAACACTTTTAAACCATTCTGGAGATTCGATTAAAAATATTAAGCAAGCCTTAAAAAAACAACTGAGTCCACTCAAAACTTTTAAGTCTATCTTGGGCCTACCCTCTCGAGGGATGTATTTACTCTCTAATTCCCAATCATATTTATAATGATCGAGTACCGGTTTTTATAAAACATTATTTACTTATCTTTCCGTATATACATATAATTTCACTAAGTTTTTGCTTTAAAAATATATTTATAATAATTACTTGAACAAACATGTTCAGTTTTATTTATATATACAAACATATGAATCCTAATATTCATATGAAATTACAAGTTTGACTTGGTATGACCAAATTTCATGTTACATAAAATTTGCTTAACCACATTGATGATTAATCATCATTCACGTACTTATAATTTCAAAGCCACATTTTTTAAATTTCTTTTATGCATGAATTAATGACATGAGGGTATAAACTAATAACAATAGAGAACATTTAATTTTGTCTTCTTAAAATTAATCATTTGCAATAGATAATTAGGTGTCACACACAATATCATCAAAGCAGTATTTATTTACAAAATACAATCATCCTTTCATGGATGTATATTTATAAGTACTTAAGTTGAATGGAACATGACTTTAAGAAGTGCATATATATATATATATATTAAGGTATAAATGTAATGATAAAAAAAATCATTGATGTATGCCCATAAACATGATTTTTATATGACATGTATATGACTTGAGATTATGATATTTTTAACTTATATCATAATTTATTTAAAATGGTTATTAATATAAAAATTATACAAGTAAATAAATATGTGTCCCATAATAATAGAATAAATTCATATTCGAATAAAGAATCGATAAATAGAATCATCTCTTAGCAAGAATAACATGAAATCAAATTAAATCATAAACTTTGATACATATATAGATATATCCCTCCCATGTAATTAAATTTATTTTAAAAACAATATTTTTTCAATGAAAAACAAAATAATAATATTTTTTTAGAAATAATTTTCCCTTTCATCAAATCTGTCTTGCACATAGAAAAATAAATAATCTTACTAATTCAAGAATTAGGGAACATAATTTAGAAATAAGGAACAAAAATATATTGATTAAGAAAAACCAAAAAATTTAAATCATAATTTTGAAATAAATAAACTATATCTTACTAATAATTTTAAAATAGGTAAATTTAAAAATTAAATAAAAATATCCCTTAAATCGTATTTCATAAACATAGAACATAAATTATTTAAATAAAATTATCTCTTACCAAAATAGAATGGAATTGAAAGTGTAATGAAAGTATCAAAAAAAGTAATATCTTACCTTTTTTGAAAAAAATATAGTTACAATAATGTTTGATGTTTAAAAATACTAATGGAGGGTTACTCACAGCTTCATGAGAAACTTTCAATGCAGCTTATTCAATTTATAATCTCAAGCCTTACTGTGTAAAAATAAGTTTAAAAGAATAGTCGATATTTTTCATTTAAGGCATTGGATTCTTCTAATTGATTAAAATATTGGTTTTCAATAGATAAGAAAAATCAACATATCCATATTAAGAAAATTATATAATATATATATATATACGTCATTTCCACTAGAAAACAAATCAGACGTCCAATACATTTAGTCAGATAATATATTATACTCGGACTGATTAATGTTTCTTCATGAAGCATCAATTTCCATCCACAAAAATTCATCCAAAGACAAATCAACACCCTCATATGAAATTTAAAATTAAAATATCGAATAAATATTGATTGAAATAGATAGAAAACTTGACAAAAATTTAATACATGATATGGAAAACAGACATCGAATGGATAAAATTGATAAACTAGGTCACTCAAAAAATCTCAATAAGATTCGGATAATAAAAACAAATAAAACAATAGACCTAATAGAAAATTTAAGAATAAAAGGATGTCAAAAAATGATCAAAAACAATGATTATGTGTTCAATATACCGAACCAAATCCACAAATAAGATCTAAAAATACATTAACAAAACCTACTTGCATTTATGGATGGTGTGAGATAGACCTTCAAATCGCAAGTTATTTTCCCCAAAAATACCATTCAGATAATTCAACACAAAATGAATCAAAATATTAAATTTGGTTGGAAATTTCACTGGAAGTAACACGTACTTGAAAAAAATCATAGATATAGCATGTGACTCATCAACGAGACTCGACGAAACTAGATATCATAGTATGGTTTGGATCTTCATTGTCCCCAACTCTTGAAGATGATGACGAAGATAGAATCAAAGACGAAACCCCACAAAAGCCTCAACTCCTGGTCGAGCTTACCCTAATACCTTGTGACCCACATTCAAGGACTCCATCACACTCCAGCGTGACCTAGACCAATCCACTCGGCCTCCCCTATTCTAAACGAAGCCTTATCAAACATTGATTTCTCTCCAATATGATTTCCAATTCATTTTTTAATCAATTATCGTTTTATTGTTTCTTTTAATATTGTAATTTTAAATATTTCATAATATAATTTCCAATTTTTTAGTTTATTAATTTTAATTCTTAAAACATTATTTATATCTTAGAATATATATATATATTATATAAGAAAATTTATTAAATACACATAGATTGTTTATTCTATATAAAATAAAATTTTAATAATAATATTCAAATAAAAATTGTCTCTTCATTTTACTTATATATTAATTGTTGACATATGTAATTTTTGAAATTTTAATTTAAAAGTTCTAACAGACATTTTTTTATAACAGCCAGATAAAAACATCATAAATATCAATATGTAAGGGAAAAAACACACACAGAAAAACACCTCGATTCTCACACCACTAATTTTTAAATTTTTTTATATGTTCCTCTTATTCTTAGTTTCCTTGATATTGTTCTTGTTATAAACTTTGTTCTTATATCAGATCCAAAAGATTTAAACTACCCATTCGGCTTTTTTTTTTGTTTCTCGAAGGAATTCAAGTTGTTTTGTTATTAATAGAAGTGGGTTTAATGGGTTAGTTCTTATGTTCCAAGATGTATTATGGTATTTTTATAAATAAAATGCATACTAATTATATATATGCATTTATAAATTTATGTATTTTAGCACATTTTGGAACATTGAAAATATATAAAACTTACTTTTAAACATAGGGGTGTTACATTATCCTAGGAAATGGGGAAGGCCAGAATGAAATGTGCGACTAGAAATAGATTCTCTCTCCACCTTTGCGAATTCACTAGGCCCATCCAACTCAAACGACTTGGCTCATGATCCACATGTCAATGATCAAACCCACCTCAGGAAGAACCTACCTCTGGCATGAATTTTTTACATTATGAAAAACTAGTGGTTGTCCTAGCCAAGATCTCAATCCTCAATGCACTCCATATTTGAAAATAACTCCAATAATAACTCATTAAATCCCTCTAATCACACATTTATTGGAGAAAGAAGTCACTACAACCAAGGTCTATCAAATGGAGACCATGTTAGAATAATTCTTCATCTCTACCCTATTCATACAGTATGATCATAAAGAGGTCATTTAGGGACACATTATACCCCTATATGTTTCTGGTAGACTCGATAATGTTGACATATGAAGTAATTGAATTAACAATGGAATTGGGATAAATCTAATCATGATTCAAACACTATGATGTTTTGGATATAGTGAAGGGGATTTTTCTCCAATAAGGAAAACCATTAAAGGGTATGATAAGCATGAAAAAATACTTCTTGGGAAGATCAAACTCAAAGCTCAGTTTAGGGATATCACATCTGATGCTGAGTTTATAGTTATCCCGAAATAAACAACATACAATTTCATTCTCAGAAGACCGTGGATATATATTCACATGGAAATTTATTCAATATTCAATCAATTTATTAAAAACCCCATTGATGGAAAGGTCATAATAGTACATGGTGACACAACCACATTTAAGACTTAAGAGGCCACATATGCTAAAGTAGGTTTCTATAAAGGGGTAGGTAAACAAATAATGGTGGATGATAATATATAGGTTTCATCTCCCAATGACTTGGGGAACACCCCTTCAAATCCCTGATGTATGCTCAATAGCGACTATGTGCTCGACATAAATCTGGTTGAGGTAATAGACCTAGTCCTAGTGGTCTAAGCCCCTCCTGTCTCCAGTGACAACACAAAATACAATCATCTCCAACATCTCTCTATAATTACACTGGAAGTATGGGATGATAATGTCTTTTCTTACAGCCTCTCTCACCTCAATAATAAAAAATATTCCCCAAGATTTCCATATCTATCTGAGAATGCCTCTACAAATTCATAGGGGGAAGAAGGAGAGTACGGACTTAAGAGTTCTCTTATTACAATTGAGGAAGCTGTCTCCACCACCATCAATGATATCAAACTCATAAATTTGGAAACAAAATAAGATCCTCAACCTATAATTATTAGTTCTTACATACCCCTCAAAGAGGAAAATATGTACATCACATTTTTAAAGAAACACTGATATTTGTTCTCTTACAAATTTATTTAAATTCCTAAACTAAATCTAGATATAGGTACACACCATATCAGCCTACCTGAAGACAGTCAAGGCTTCAAGAAGGTATCCAGGATGATGAACCCCTATCATTATACTAATTTAGAGGTGAAATTTTACAAATTTATAAAATAAAACTTTGTTCGAGAAGTGAAATACCCAAGAAATATTTCCAATATTTTCCCTTTCAAGAAAAATAATGAACCAATTAGGGTCTGCATAAATTTTTGATAACTTAATTGAAATTTATCAATGAAAGATTTCCTATTTCCAGTCACATAACTCTTGATTGATGAAACAACTAGATAACAAGATATTTCCTTCTTGGATGGGTATTTAGGGTACAATCAGATAAAAATAGCCACTGAATATGATGTAGCCACTACCTTGAGAGCTCCCTAAGCGATATTTTTCTATTGGTACATGCCCTTAGGAATAAATAAAATTATATCCACTTATCAATGTTCCATGCATCATATCTTTAATCTATTCCTGGGAGGTATACCTTAATGTTATGTCAATGCCTTGGTTTCAAAATCCTAACAACAATGAGATCACTTCAAGAATCTTCAAATAGTCTTCAATAAGATGGGACAACACATTGTGATGATAAATCTTCTGAAATTTTATTTCAGGGTAACATGTAGGAAGTTCTTTAGCTTTGTGTTGTGCCACAACTACATCAAGGTTAACCTAGAGAAGACTAGTTCTATTTTAGTAATTTCTCCCCTAAAAAATATTAAAGATTTGATTGGTCTCTAAGGGAACCTCACCTATATTTTGTGATTCATAGACAACATGAATGGTAAATATTCCCCTTTCACTAGGATAATGAATGAAGGAATGTATTACTAATGGTATATGGACTACCAAAAAGCTTCAATGTCTCAAGCATCTTCTATTGCACTCAATAGTTATGATTACACCCATGGAGGGAAAGAAACTCATCTTATATGTGGATACCATGGAATTATCACTTGGTTACCTCCTCACACCGAAGAATGATGTAGGTAGTGGGAATAGTCTCTATTACATTTTCTAAACAATTCTAGGTATTGAGAACTGATACTCAATTTTCGAGAAGAACTACACCACACTCGTATTTATAGTGAAGAATCTACGACATTAAATACAACACAACAAAGTCCATATGGTCTCTTGTATTGATCCGCTCAAGTACATCCTTATATACCCCATGCTAACTGGGAGTCTAGCCCGATGGGTGGTCATTTTGTAATAATATTCCATCCAGTTCGTGTCAAAAAAGTCAATTAATGGGAAATACCTAGTTGACTTCCTTACTGCACATCCCACACCAGAAAGTACACTACTAGACACCAAACTACCATATTAAGATGTTTTATATATCCATGAAGCTCTCCAAACATGGGATATGTATTTTGTTGGCACCTCCAAAATTCATATTGGGAAAAGGATGGAAATATGAAGCTCGATTGGGTTAGATTATGGATTTTATTTGTTTTTCCAGAAAAATCAAATTTTTTCTACTCCTTCCAACTATCATAAGGATTTAAAAATAATGAGGTAGAATTCCATGCCCTCAAGGATTAGAATTAGACCTAAAACTATAGATAGCTTGTCTAAATATCAAAGTGGATTGAGAACTTGTGATAAAATAGATCAATAGAATATTCTTTAAAAAAGAATGAATTAGAATATCTCACTAGCTACATTAGAGTACTAATGGTAGAATTCCCTTTTGATCCCAAAGTGAATCATATTCCCTGATCACAGAATGCTCGCATTAATGCATGGGAAAGTGCATCCATAGTTCTAGTTGACCCTGATCAATACAATGAAATATTCCATATTATGCACTAAAGAATGGTATTGTTGATAATAATTTGTGATATGGAAGAAATCAATAAGGTCAAAACCTCCTAGAGAGTGATGAATCAATATCCGCTCATAGATGGATGGAGCCCATAATTAGTTATCTCCAAAATGGAACTCTCCTGACAGACCGAGCTAGAAGGGAATACATTCGGTGACATGCAATAAACTATAACCTATAGAATGACCCAAATGGGAAAAAATCCCTCCACAAGTGAGGATTTGATGGAATCTTCCCCAGATGCATAGTATAAAGAGAGATTCACACCATCATGGAAGAAGTCCATGTGGGATCTTTTGGCACTCATCAGTCCAGGACCAAGCTCCCCCACTAAATCAAGAGGATTGGTTATTGTTAAAAAACCATAATAGAGGACTGTGTGGATTTAACTAGGAAATTTCATGTATTCCATATCCATGAAAACTTCATCCATTATCCCTCATAATTACTACATACAAATAAATATTTCTTCAATTTTTCATTTGGGGAATGAATGTTGTGGGGACATATCCCACAGCCATAGCTAAGCAGTTCATGTACATCTTTACTACTATTGACTTCTTCTCCAAATAGGATGAGGTAATAATCCTCAAGGAATTCAGGATGAAGAATATTATCAACTTTGTTATGTCCCATATCATCACCAGATTCAGGGTCCATCACATAAGATTGAAGAAAAACGACACTACATTCTATTCTATGAAATTGAATAAATTATACAATGAGTACAACATCGAGTCCAATCACTCATCCTGATATCGTGTAGTGAAAAATGAAAAAATAGAGGCATTTAACAAGAACATGTCAAACATATTCCAGATGATGGTCATTAAAGACAATAAGTCCAAGCTCGATGAACTCCTTCATTATTTATTAGCCTACCATACCACCAAACTTTCAGATACACAAGAAACTGTGTACTTGTTAGTGTATGGCGGAACAAGGTAGTATTTCCCATATTGGTCTAATTGACCTCTCTTAAAATACCCATTTGCGGAAAATTCTCAAATGATGTGTTGTCATAAAATTGAGTAAATGAGTTGGAATGACTTGATGATAATAGGTTGCATACATTTCACAACCTTGAATTCCATTAGAATTGGATCACATGGGCCCTCAAAAAATAGTTCCATATCCATTCAATTCTCTAAGGAGAATTAGTGTTGGATCTCAACACCCTAATGATACCAGGGAAGAATCCTCCAAAGGTGGAACCCAAATGGGAGGGGACTTATATCATATATAAGGTCTATGACAATGAAGACTACTCATTGGACACAATGGATGGGGAGAATGTCACCCCCACCAATGTGAGGTTTCTAAAGAAATACTTTTCATAACTATCATCAAGATTTGATTCCTAGAAGTAATACTTTAAACTACACAATGTATTACATCCTGAACATGTGATGTTAAACTGCACATATTCTTCCTCATTGTATGATGTTAAACTGCAAAAAGGAATCCTACTCATATAATTTTAAACTACGCATGAATTTCCTGACCACATGATGCTAAAATATAAGGATCATGCCCTCACCACATGACATTAAACTTTTTGGATACCATAATGTTCCATCTTCATCAATATTGGGAAACCGAAGTCCTAAGAGAAAGACTATAAACTACATAATGTATCACATCCTAACAATATGATGTTAAACTATATGGAACATATCGTTACCATATGATGTTAAACTATATGGGATATGTCCTCACCAAATGATGTTAAAATACCTGGTAAGAACCATCTCATTAAAAACACACCGCACATGAGCTAGATTTGTGCAAACGAGGGATGAAATGTCTCTGTCCCCATGTGAGAGTCAGCTCTATATAGGCAGTATCTTCTTCTACTAAATACATTTGGATTGATTCCTTATTTCCAAGGATACACATTGATTCCTAATCCTCTATTTTTTTGTAGCCACAATGTCACTTCCCTCTCTCATTCGGTGAACCTCATCCTCGCCACAAGATGCAAAAATTCATGGTGTATGTCCTTGATACATGACATTAAACTATATGAGTTTCTATAACTACATACGGCTTGATTCACATTTCAATGAGATATGTAGGGATGGATTGATCCTATATATTGGTCCAACCACCACATGATACAAAATTCTATAGTCCTATCCTTAATTTCCTCTACACAGTGATAAGAATCATTGTCATTTCTTGTTTCTCACACTGAGCATAGCTCATGTGTGGTTAATAATTTTAGTAAGGGTTTCCCCACATGAAAAAGGAATATTAGCTCACGATAGGTTTATCATAGTCCTGAACGAATGACCTTAAAAGGAATACCATGACTCCTCATTTCATGATGTTAAATTGTATGGTTGATGTCATTTTCATGAAATAAAACTTCACATTCCTATGGACCTCAACTGAGAGGACTAGTATTGTTGGTGTTGGTATCCTATGACACCTCCATTCAATAACTACAAGTGCATTGATTCCTAATACTATAAAACGCATAGTGACACCTAGATTTACATCCTTAGGTCTAGCTGGAATACCCCCTTTTACGTCAGGAATCCTACATTATTTTCATGTGTTGTTAAACTACACGGTTCCTTGAGAACTACATGTGGATTGATTCATAGCATTACATGATATGTAGTGATGAACAGATCTCTAACCTTGGGACTTGATATAATAATGAACATAAATAATTCCCACCAAAGCATATTAGTCAGACTTGAATAGATATTTTCCCATTCAAGAACTATGTGTCACTTGATTCCTATCATCATAGGATATATATTGATGTCTGGATCCCCAATCCTGGGCCCAACTATAATAACCAATAAAATAGTGCACCCAAATTTCATAGAGGCTAAGCCATATAAGACCACTTTTCCTATATACGAGTTATATATTTGTGAAGCTTTCTTGTGCATGTAATATATCTTTCACATAATTTTAATGTTGCTTCCCACATCCTTACCATTTATTGTAAAAAATGGTAAATGTTCTTACCACATGAAGTTCAACTTCATGGAAGCAAGTAAATCACTACTACATGACGTTAAACTATTCCAACCACTATCCCTTATCAAAGGACCACAATATTCTTACCCTAGTCATCCATAGTACAAGGTTCTTCCATTATATTTTAAGAACCTTAATTCATAAATCAAACATCATGTCTCAAGTACCTCAAGTTGACAAAAACCTTTCATAGCCCTTGGAAAATAAAATGGATATCTTTGGTCAACCATGATATCGATGCATAAGGGCTTAGACCTACCAAACATAGAAATATTTGGTCTATAAAGAGGGATTTCTAATCCTCGTGAGTCTAACATCACCATGGAAAAACTCAAAACTTGAGGGTTTTCTTGGACATCCGGGGTATGATTTTCCAATATCATTACTCATGATCAGAGAACCTCGAGTAGTGATTTAAAATATTTTCATCTCCAACTAAGAAGGATGTTGGAGTTCTCTTGACCCTAGGTATTCTAATTGGGATCTTGTGTGTCATACCCCATATAAGGTCCTTGCGCTTGACGACCTTAAACTGCCTACAATTTTGTCAGATTTTCATGATCATAAACTCTATCCTATAATGGTCCATATTACATAACTATAATATGCTAGTGAAAGAGACACACAACTTTTCATGTTGAAAATCCACATAGGGATGCATGATAAAAATTCATCTCTTCACTCGATAAATTCTTCATCTCCAGAGTTAAGGAAAAAATTAGGGTAAAAATAAACAAGTAATAATGCTCATAGGGACTACATTATAGACCTAGTGAAAGCCAATCTATGATCTCTAGACCCCTATGTTGAGGAAGATGTTAGATTAATTATTTCTCACATCTCTTTATCAAGAGAATATTTTTGTGAGGCGGTGACACAACTTTTAGGGTGATCAAACCCTTCTTGGATATTACACATTCCCAAAATAAAACTTTATAATTTGATTGACCTAGATCACTATAAACCTTCCATGGAAATTAGAAAAGGATACATGGATTCATAGAAAACTTTGTTTGCCTATGCATGTATGCATGTGGATCCTGTATATGCACCTATGGTCGTCAACCAAAAGTGTCACTCTATAAAAAGGGATTTATGATTCTTGTGAGCCTTGACATCACCACAATAGAACTCAACAACTCAATGTGTTCTGGGATATTCATATAATTATATTACTATATCATCCTCATGACCTGGGAATTTTCAACCACAATTTACAATCCCTTTAACCAAAATATTCAAGCAGATTCAGCATCATCGAAGCTACATAACTATGTTGTGTTCCCTTTATCAAAATAGTAACACGACACTCCATTACAGATCCTTTTATGGCCCACACCTCATGATTAGAAACCACATGGCATAGGTCTTGAGCTTCAAAATTAAGAGCTAAACTACAATAGGATTTCAGAACCCTTCCTCAATATCTTTACACCATACCCAACCTCATCATCTAGATGTTTGAGTCTTCATAAATCTTGTATTGCCCTCAAAAAAGAAGTGAAGATATTATTTTCTCAATCATGATATCGAAACATAAGGGATTTGACCTAAAAACTAAAGGAATCTCCACTTTATCAAGGAACCCCAATCATTATGAGCCTTGGAAAAACCATGATAGAACTAGGAACCTTAGGGTGTTATTGGTTATCCCTGACATGTCTGACCCATTCAATATTCACTAACTTGAACTTTTGGGTTATGACTTATATTACCCATATTCCTAACTATCTAGGTGGGATTAGATTCCCTAATATATCTACCTTATCCAACATTACCCCCATAAACCTTCCATGACACTTGGAAAAGAGATTAGAAACCTATGTTTGAAAATGCTACTGATGCATAAGGGCTTTGACCTACCAATCAGTGGCATCTCCTCCTTTATGGAAAGGTGATCTAATCCACCTGATCCTCGATAACACCATGTAATAAATCAATATCCTAATGTGTTTTGAGTCATTCCTGTCATGTCTACACCATATTTAATGATCATCAGTAAAGTCTTGGTAGTAAGACTTTAAACTGTATGTAATGCTATGGTTTTAACTAAAAGAACCTAAAAAATAACAAAAGAAGGTCCGAGCTAAAAGATACTAAACTAAAGTGATAGAAAGTCTAAGCTAAAATACCCTAAAATATAGTGATAGAAGGTCTAAGCTAAATGAGCCTAAACTAAATGATAGAAGGTTTGAGCTAAAATAACTTGAACTATAGAACAATAATGATATAGTCTACAATAGCGGAAAATATCATAATTCCCACCATATGGCCTTAAAAAAACAATCAAGCTACACATTCTAAGCCTATCATACTCAATAAATTATTGAGAAATATCTCTATGGGACATATATTCTATCTAATTTTACTCTTGAAAAAAGGAAATATCAAGATACCTGGAACAAATATATTAATCAGGAACCTTGTGATTGGTGGGAATTAATGAGAAATTCTTTAGATTAATATGTTATAATTTAAATATTTATATACATACATTCAATCTTAATTGATATTTTGCAATTAATTGGTATTATTAGAGATTCATGTAACATTAGATTAGTAAAATGTCATGCACACCATGAATGAAAGAAAAACTGGACAACAACATGAAATGTTTAGAAAATACATTCATAAATAGCATGAAATAGGAGGAATATTCAAATCTCAGAGTCTCTCCAAGAATCTTATAAAAAATAGAATTCATGTTAATGATCTATCTATAAAAAGATTTGATCAAATGAGATGGCCAAGTTGGCAAGATTCTGGTGAGAAGATTCAATTTAATAATGAAGTGCTACTCAACCCGCCTCTTTTTCTTCTACCCCAGGATGAAGGGTCTTGACTAAAGTAGTCATATTCTTATATCTTTTTTTTGAGCGGTTTTCAATAAGGATGATGATGCTGAGAGTTAAGACCTCTAGTGAGATATGATTTCCTCATATCTCTACATTTTCATGGTCTAGACATTCATCTGGGCTTCTAAATTAGATATAAACTAGAGACTCTACTTCAATGGCTCCAGGGCCTCCTTCAAATGTTCGACAAGGGGAGCCTCATCTTCAAGATCATAAATCCCACATCATTGGTGGAAAAATCTTGCAGAGTCATGATAATTTGTCTCCTGATTTCATATAGTGGTTGGTGATCAAATAAATCCACCCCTAAGTCATCAAATAATAAATTAAGGCATTACCCTTGGTTGTTAAATATTTCCTGAGAAGTCACTATGATCAAGGAATAAATATACTACCAAATCAGACTATTCCATGTTTGATCTTCTATGGATGCTAAGGAAATAGGAGATGGGGATCCATATATCCTCCCCTCAATAGATGCACCATCCATTTCTTGTTTTGCAGGATTTATTTCCTTGACAGAATTTTTCCAGTTATTGGGATGGTTGTTTCCAAGATGAGGGTTCTTCCTCTAGGTCTCACCCAATTCCTAAACCAACCCCATCATTGCTATGGATAGAGGTGTATTTGAGGAAAATGACTTTTCCTCATGAAAAACCAGTCATCTTAGCACACTAACTAGGTTGTCTAATACCCAAAATAGGGAATAATCCTGAGAAATAATGGAAGGAGCATTAGTAGATGGAAGAATGATCTTAGTATCCTGATTTTCTTGCACAAATATCATCCAAAATTGGTGGATGATCCCAGGGCGTTGTTCACCTCTCATGTCATTCAAAGGAATAGGGGAGACCCTTTGGGTGTAGCCGAACTGATGGGAAAACCAATAAGGTGTATATGGATCTCATATGATCAGCTCATCCATCATGGATGCACGAACCCCATCCCGAAGGGAGATCTTATATGACCTTTCATTGAGAGATCCACTCCCATTATCCATGATCGGCCTAGTTGGCATCAGATAAGAGGTAAAATAAATGTTATAGGATTGAATCAACACAATAGTAATCTCATTAAATCCTAGTGACATGGCCCCAACCATAGATATGTTCATCAACCTGGGACAAGATAAGGAACTTGGGATCCTGGTTGAATTGTAGTATTAATAGAAATGAGAATACTCTCCTATCTAGCCAAATAAAAACTACAAAAGTACCACTGATCCTATAGGGGATGATGCCTTGATAAATGTGTCCCAAGATTTGGTAAAGGAATGAAAGGGTTGGAACAACAAGATTTAGGCACCGTCCCTCTACTAGCTGCACCTCCATCACCAACATACTGACCCAAAATCCAGAACGTGCATCCCCAAATGGGAAAATCCACCCATTTAGGAACATATCCATAAAGATAGAAAACATAAGTATTGGAGAGATCTATATCTTTATTTGTTATGCCCATGAAGTATTATCCTTGGCTTCTAAAATGGGCCAATATGAACCTACACTATCACGAACCTTATGGGAAGGGCACTGATGAGGGTGTATAACAGTCATCCTAGCTTCTCTATAACAAAAGAAAACATTGACCCAATATTATAAAGAGATAAGAAACTGAATAGTCAGCTCCTTTATCATATTTTCCTTCATAATTATGAGTATTCCCATTTCCAATCATACATCTCTCTAAGAGGGGGTATCACACCCAGTTGGTAGATATCCCGTAGGTTGATTCCAGCCTCACCATAAGATAGATGAAATGAGTTAGTTCCTGTACACCAATGACTAACTAGTTCTTGAATAAGATAATACTGTTGATAAAAAAAAATTGAAATCCACAATGATTCATAAATATATAAAATAGATAAGTAGTCAGTTAACTCTAAGAAGGTTTTCCTAACATATAATGGCCACAACCATTCATCAAAAAAGTTACCACCAGGAAAAAGATCCCATTATGAACTCCATTTCCACTCAAGTTTTTTATATAAGAGTTGAATATAGTTGAATATATCTGAGTGATGGGATAGTGAGAAAAACCACAGCCATCCAGACCTAAGGGAGAGTTTTCAATCATATAATACAACCAATGGAATGAAGTTGTGACCATTTAGGCATCCTCAACAATTTCCATCTTAATAATGTTAAGATAAGTTGACACCCAGCAAGATGATAGATTTTAGTACGATGAAAGAATGACAATGTCGTCTAGAAAGACAAACCCTTATAGATGAGGACAATGTGATAACATATAATTTTAGTGATAGAATGGAAGAAGTTGTTTCATAACCTTGTTATCAAAATTCACATAATATATAGGGTCCACATTATGGTTTCTAGAAATTATAGCCCTTTGGTTAGCCACAATGGAAGATGTATGATGAGAGCTAGAATCCTTCTAAACAAAAGTAAGTTTCTTGTGTCAAGAAGATAAAAAAAATATTTCAAAAGGAAAGATATAAAATTTCAACAAATTCATGCAAATCTCATGAATCAGCAGGGAATTCACAAATTTCATAAAGGATTCACGAATCTCCTAGTTCATGAAGATCTCAAAGACCACATAAACCCAAAAAAAATCACACAACCATGTTACCCCTTATAATAATCATGATTTTGTGACCTTAACATGGTCACTTGAGCCACAAAATAGTAAAAATGGATCATGTGATAGAGCTAGAAGATCCCATAAAACGTTCAAAGATAGGAATGCATCACTATGGTCAAAGATGAATCAATTACCTAAATTTTGATTTTGGTTGATTCAAACAAGTACCTTAGAAAAATAGATCTTGAGAAGTAGATATCATTGGAAGATCTTACAAAAATATATCACAACTAGTTCTTATAAAAGCATATTGTGGAATGATTACATGATTGAGGAAGGGTTAAAGAGCTCTGAGAAGTTGAGTAGCTGGTGAATAATCCACTATCCACTCCCCTATTTATAGAGAATTCTATGGAACTCCAAACATCTCCTGGAATACCTTGCATCACCCAAGAAACCAATTGAAAAAGAACACAAAATCATAAAGAGGTCATTCAATTTTCTCTAAGGCGAGCCCATGTCTTTATTGATGTCACTCCTAGGGGGATTTATTGACGTCCTCCAAATGAGCATCAAAAAATTCACAAGGGAATAAATACCAAAATATGAGTATCATTTTCCCTATAAAGAAAAGGAATAAAATAGTGGCCCAATCATGTGGATCACAGGAACCCTCATAAGCCATGATATCACGAGATCTTCAGAAAGTCACACAAAGGATCCATGGACAACACATAACCCATGAAATATCCTATAGATCCCCTTTGAAAAGTCCTTATACTTTTGTGAAGGTGTCCTATGCAGTTGGTGACCATGCAGTGATTTCCAGATGAGTACCCATGGTCACATGAATTGTAAGGTGGTTGGTGCCTATAAATCCATCCAAAACTCCTTTGAAAATAGGGGAAAAATATATAAAATATGGGATCCACTAGAAATCTTAAAACTCACATGATACACCCATGTAGCTCGTGAGACACTGTGGAAGCCCTAGTGGCATGTCTGCCTGGTCTCGCAAGAGCCCACTTGCATGTCACCCTAATCATGTGATGGGTTTTAGACATGTCCATCCAGTCTCATTCCCCGCTATGGTTCTAAAAACAAGAAGGGAGTTTCCATGAAATTATCATGCATCACGACGATACAATTTTTTGGTCATGCGATACATCATTGTTGGGGAGAGTGGTTGTTCTTGAAAATAATCAATTAAACTTGTGAGACCCTTAGGAACTCATAAAATAAAAAGGAAATAATAAGTGAAAAAGGTTGAGCCTCTTACAGTTATAAAAATAATTCAACATGACCCATATAGTTTTGGAGACATCACAAGCCCAATGAGACATTTCCACCTCACCATGCGAGAGCCTGCTGATATGTCACCCTCTCCATGTGATGTTTTTCAGACATATCCAACCAATATTGAACCCTCCCTTTGACTCCATAAGGAAAATAGAAGGTTTTACCATGAAATTATAATGCATCACCACATGAATATTTTTTAGTCACATGAGACATCATTGGTGGGTAGAGTGGTTGTCTTTGAAAACACTCATAAAAGCTTTCAAGATCTCCAAGACTTAGACAAATAAAATAAGGAAATAAGAGAGAAAAGGCAAGATACTCTTCTAGCCGTAAAATTCAAGAAATTCACTCATGTGCTAAAGAAAACCCCATTAAATACCTTCATAATGATGGCCAGATTTCACAAAATCCCCCTGTTGAGACACCTTTTTATAGTGGAATATCTTGGATAAGGCAACAAAGATCACACAAAATCCTTTTAGTAGAAATTTTGATCTCCTGGGATTCCTTAAACATATTATCCTGACAATATGAAAGTACCTTGGTAGGTCTGTATGATTCAAAAGGACCTCATTAATTGTCCATAATCAAATTAATGGGGAATTTATTAGATGATCTTCTAGTTGCTGGAAATCTTACAGCACCCCCAAAATGACCTATGGTGAGACCTTGTGAAATTCCTAACATCAAAGTCCTCCACTGACTCCATCATGGATTTACATGATACATTCTGTGCAGATAAGTGAATAAACGGGGTGGTGAGGCTTATAAATCCCCCACCCCAACATCAAAAAATGCATCCTTATATACTCACATCAATTAAATTAGGCATTAAAGAATATTTCTCAGAGCATATGATCTCACAATCAGAAAGGTTTTTTGGTAGGTAAAATTTAGGGAACCACTCAAGAAGATCATGTGACAAGTATATGTACTTCACGTGATCACTCATAGATCACATGAAGGACTTGAAGTAGATTATGTGAAGGAAATCTAGAATACCTGATCAATCACATGATGCTTAAACAAATTAACACTGAAAAAATCTAAGGCCTATTTAATAAAATGTTGGGACATAGATTAAAAATATTAGGGACTTATATGAAGAACATATATGATGATCCTCATACACTTCACATTAACCACCCTGGTCATGTGACAACACAATGAGATGTCACCCAGATCACACAACACTCCTTTGGTATACTATTTGGATCATGGAAATTCTCTTGGACGTTTCTGAGAAAGTCATATGGAAGCCTCCATGAATTCCACCCAAGTCTCCCAAAACCCTCTAGGTGAGCCATACAGACCTCATGATAACCTCTATTCATGTCTCCTAAATAATATGATGACATCAGTGTATGTCATACAAGTCTCACAATGGAATTAGGACATGTCAATTGGATTTCATGATGTCCACCAGAAAATCCATCGAGATCTTGTCATGTCCTTTGGATATGTAAACTAACTATTGTGATTTTATACAGACATGTCAATTATCTCTTGCGACATCATCTAGAAAATCCAACTTGAACTTGCGGTTCCCTCCGAGTATGTTAGCTGGATCTTGAAAAGTCCTCTATATATGTCTGTTGGCTATCACGATGAAACTTAGAAAAGTCATCAAGGACTTGTGGGATCCTCCATACATGTGACATTGACTCTCGTGACACCCTCTAAGTGTGTTATTCAATTTTCGCGATGACACTGGGGCGAACCAGCTGGATCATGTTATGCCCTCCAACCATGTAAATTGAGATCATATGATGGATTCTAGTATCAACTACCTAGGTATTTTAATGTCCTCTAGACAAGTCATCCTTGGTCATGTAACGACATTTACACATGCCATACATATTATGTAACATCCCCCAGACAAGTCAACGAGATCATGCGATTGTCTTTGGAAATTCTAGGAAGACATCCTCCAACATGTAAAGTAGAAAATCAAGGCATGAAAAGTAGACAATCGATGTATGTCAGGTAGACAAGAAGGCTAGGTCAACTGGGCATCTTAGGATTTGATAACATTTTCCAGCCTCTATGAAGTAAATCCTCTGTGTGTAAGCCTCAACATAATGAAATTCAAGAGCTCTGATTCCTGATTTTAAAAAGTTATATAGGACACTTTCTTATGGCTTGAGCTCCATATCAAATAGGGATATCCCAGTTCATAAGTACCACATTCATAAACAGTGAGACTAATTATTTCCCATCCCTTATTTTTGTCACTGAGCATATCTCATGTGAGATTAGGGACTTACAATAATCATATCTTTCACGTCATAACTCTGTATCAAAACAAGGGAAACCTCAGTGTGTAAGCCTTGATCAACGACATAATATGATATGTCTGACATATATGGGAAGATTCAATCTGTAAGCCCAAAATTATTGAACTACTAGGAATATGATTCTTTATAAAACTAGGATATGTGGGACACCTTGCTATGTCCTAATCCCAAGATCAAATGAGAATCCACTTCGGTGTAAGTCCTACTGTGTCTCTGAAATTCTAACCATCAAGACTAAATCTCTTCCATGGATTGATGATCCTTCCACATTCACCAACTGATTGAGAAATAATTGAACTATGAGCACTCTGATTCCTACCATAACTAGGATACATAGGATTCCTTCCTAAAGAACCAATATCTATGTTAATAATCTAATGGGTAGTCCCAATATGTAATCCAACCATCCATATGTAATGATGCTGATTAATTTATATACCTTTTTTCTCACACTAAGCATATATCATATGATCCCAGGGAGTTACTATGAGCACATAATTGTTATTCTGAATCTCTATAAGGTAGGGTGAACTCAGAGTGTAATCCTCAATCAGTGGAATGATATAACTACCCACCATAAAAGGGTATATACCTTGTGAAAATTCGCAAGGGTGTGAATGAATTATGATAACTCTGATTCCTATAATAACCAGGATACATGGGATGTAATGCCCTGACCCTAGTTACCCAGAGTTGGTTCATTATTTTAATTCATTAACATGATACAAGGAAATCATGTCCTTAAAGACCGACCAGTTTAGCAGTATTGGAAATAGATTACATACATCAAATTCACATTATAATTTAAAACATAAAATACATCATAAATAGTCCTTTGAGAACTCCATTATTTCTTTTTAGCTTAACCGTACATATTAATAATAATAAACTTCTTAGAAATACTAGGAAAATAAAACATAAGAAAGGGGTGAGATCATATGCTTATTAAGGGTAAACAATTTAGCAGAAGATAACATAATCAATAGGCATGGTGAATAATTGAAAACACATTCCTTTAAAAATAATAAACAAGAACACTTTATGACAGAAATATGAGCTGAGTAAATAATTCCATAATAAAACATTGTCATGGGTATTCTACTTGTTGAATAAGCACATGAACCATCAATATTATTTTCTTAATGAGGTAATGTATAATGCCAGACATTCGGAAAGATTTTGTCAAGGCCTTGGCCAAGATGTGTAAAAATGATTAAGGCCTTGGCCAAAACCATATATCAAATTGGAAAAGGCCTCAACCAATTCCACTTCTAATTGTCTCATGAGACCTACTAATGCATTGAGAAACTATATCGGGCACCACCCATCACTTACTATGTCCAATACATTCCTCATATGAAAAGTTTGAAACATAAAATAAACATTTGTATTAAAACTAGAATATGAAATGTAAATACTTTATCAATAAACCATAAATGGTATAAAAATAAAACATCCACAGTTAAAAATATCACTAAACCTTTATATATTATGGAAGATTTGTATCATAATAAATCAACTTCAAACAAATTTAAAATCCATCAATGGATGATGACATATATGAAAATGATTTGTAAAAATCTTTGAGAGAAATATCATTTTTCATGAAAACATTTAAAATTCACATAATTTACAAAGGAATACATTTAAAGACAATTTTGAATCAAAGTGTCCCATACCACTTTGAAACTTTGGATGGAATTCAGATTTTAAAAACTTTCATGTCCATATAAATAAATTCTTAATAAACCATTTTGAAAACATGGACATTAATGAGTATGATTTAGAAGAATAAATATTTAAAACATTTAAAATTATTTTTTTAAAAATAGTCTCTTAAAAATAATCCCTTTTAAAAATATTTTATGAAACATGGACATGGATAATAAATATGTCCCAGTAAAAACTTACCCATAAACAATCTCGAATGATAATGAGACTGATGAATTAACCCTTACCTTGAACTTTTCTTTGGTCAAGGGTACATTTGACCTAATTTATAATGACCACAGTATGTTATTAAATTATACTAGAACCATATTCATATTTATTATATCATACTTTATTCATTTGTAACTTTATACTACCCATTTAATAAAGATTTCCTTGTTAAATTAACATTTTGGGTAATAATCGCTTTCTTTATCGTACATGTTTTAACTTTTTATTCTTGATCTTATCATTTAGATCATGATTTAAATACTTCCAGAACATAAAACATGATTTATATATCAAATATAATTATAATATCAATATTTATAAAAGATAGATATATGAAATGGAAGGCACCGTTTATGGAGACGGTAGGCCGTACATACGAATAAACGTTATTTCCGTTTTCATATCGTATTGAACAGAAGTAAGTGAATATGATATATGTAAGTACATACATACATACACACACACATATATATATAGTAGAATTATTGTGTCATATATTACATACTTATTAATAATATATATTTTTATATTCATCATTGAATGGTGAACATGGAAATGAATGTCATCGCGTTGTGGAAACGGTAATCCGTACGTACACACGAGCGAAAATATCATTATATTGATGGTGAAATCGTATGCAATTGGATGGTATATTATATATAAAGAATAATTAAAAAGTTATATTTATTATTTACATCAGTTATACTAATTATTATACCCATACAAAAAATGATGTGTTTGAATAACAAACTACACCACAACGTGGAGATAGTAATCTGTACGTACACACGTATGGTGACTTTTTCATTTATAGGATGGATAGAGTAATGAAAATTGTTGTAACATTTTTATATTAAAATCATAGTATATATAAGATACTGTATTTATTATCTAAGAATGGAAACAACAACGAAAGAGGAAGTGTAAGAAGAAAATAACATGAAAGAGGTGATGAAATATTTACCTCTTCTTCGGGTTCTTCTTTTTGATTTGATCAAAATGGATCCTTAGGTTGGCTTTATGACCAATGTAAGGACTATATAATTAAGGGAGGAAAGTTGGGAGGATATTTGAGAAGTTTTGGCCCGAGCCAAAAGGCTATGGAGGTGTGAAATTAAGAGAAGGGGAAGTGTCGTTTTATATGAGAGGTGAGAGTCACTTTAGGAAAAGCTTGAAATATTATTTTATAATAAAATTATTTACAGTTTCTTATGGATTAAAAATGAATTATTTAGAGGATAAGGTTGGTATGGGTTGGGAAACTCTCAACCAATAGGTTTTATACTGGTTTAGGTCATCATATTAACCTTATCTTTTAGGTTTAACTCTTAGTTAAATAGTTTTACATTTAGGATGTCTTTTTGTATTTTATATATTATATGGTTAATAATCTTACTATAAAAAGCCAAGAGAACCCCATGTGGTTCATTATTAATATATATAACCTTATCTAATTCCTTTGGATGAACCATAGATTTTTCGGAATATTATATCAATTAATAATATAATATTTGTTTTAAAAACTCAATTATGTCAATTTTGACACTATTTAGTATCTGTTTTTTTTTTGAAAATAATAACTGCAAGATTACTTCAAACAAAAAAAACTTTAATCAATCCTAACAAGTCATATTAACCTAGAAAATTAGTGGAATACATCAAAAGTCTGAAATTACATTTATTTGGATATTTATAATATCAATTATATTAATCTTTCATTAATAAGGTAATTACTGCATCATCATTGTGTCGTAAATAAATTAAATTATTTAATGTCTAAAAATTTTAAATAAAATACCATCATGTAGTTTTTTTTATATTTCTAATAAATATTTACAGTCGAATTTATCTTATGTATAACCCTATATTAGAAATGGTTATGTTATTAAACTTTGAATTTAACTCTTTTAACTCTTCTTTAAATAAAATAATAATAAATGTCCTAATCTTATTCAAGTGAACCAAAGGGGGTCATATTTTATTCATAAAGTTGTTTTTTGTCAAATTATACTTATCCAATAGAATTAGGACATGTTTTAGGGTAATTATAATATATCATTTTCACCCTTAATTACTCAATTTACTTTTAACCGTGCTAAATAAAAGTCAAAAGTTACTATTCACCAAAAATTATTTTCATCTTATTAAACAAAATTTTACTTAATTATGTCAACAAATTCTCTTAGAGTTTTTAAATTCAACTCACATAATCGATAAAATTAAGTTTTATGCAAATTTGCTAACATGCCTAGAAGGTGGGTAAAAGAGGTTAAAAGTTCAATAAAATTTTATACATTTAATTTTATTATAAAATGACTCCAATGAATTAAATTGAACTTATATAGGTATTATAAATCTATTTTGAATTAAAATAAATTAAAATAAAATAAATAATTATTTAAATAAAATGTCGATTCTAAATAATAACGTAGTGTTTTTCACTATTCATCAAAAATTGAAAGTTTTCTGAAAAATACCGAAAATTCACCCTAAGATAATTTTGATATTATGAATTAAAAAGTGAATTCTATTTAACCAAATTCAAAACATATAAGTTTAATTTAAAAATTTAAAATTAATTCCCACTGTCAAAGCCAAAAAGCAGGTTTTTAAAAAGTAAAAACTACCAAAAGATTGACAAGTGTTTATGTCAAATTTAAATGTAAAATTAATTATAATGACCTAAATTGTATTAAATGATAAAAATTTAATCTAATTATACTTACAAACCATTAAATTCATAATTTATCACTATAAATTATTTCGATTACAAAGGTTGTTTTTATTTAAAACATAGTATTTTTCACTATTTATCAAAATATGAAAGTTATCAGAAAAGTACCAAAAATTTATCAAAACTAAATTTTTATGTCCTTCTTCTAAAGAATAATTTAATTTCATTATATTGAAAATATAAAAGTGTCAAATATTGGTTTTAAAAAAGGTTCTCCATTAAAAAGCAGTAAAATTGCATTTTTTGAAAAATATTATTTTATCCGAAAAAATTAATTTGTTCTTATATTATGTCTAAGAAACACATAATATAGATGTTAAAATTATATAGAGTATATAATATTCAAAATGCAGTTAATACTATTCATAACCACTTTTTGAATGATTATTTTAGTAAGTTGTGGTGCACTCTAACTCGGTGTTGCGTACAACACAAGCAATTTAATTACTTTAATGAGATAACGTACTATGAAATATTGGGGTGTTACATTTTCCCCTTCTTCAATAAATTGCATCCTCACAATTTGAAATTTTTCTTCGAAAATTAAATATTAAAAATAGAAAAATACCTTTGTGGAAAACCCATATCAGAAATTGGGTTAATAAAATTTACTCTTAATAAGAGGGAATGGGAAATGAAAAAGTCACCACCAAATTATGATCTCGATTAAAATAAAATTGGTGGAAATTAGTGACACATAATTGGAGGAAAAACGTAAATATTTATAGGGAGTGATTAAGGTCATCAATCACAAACAAGTGTAAAATTGAGGGGCTTAAAAACATCAATCTAAGATGATGTAAAATATCATTAGATCAACAAAACATATGGTATTAGGGTGACACAATTTTCATTTTACGATCTTTTCCATAATGTTTAAGAATTAATTTATTCATAGAATAAAAGGAAAAAAATATAATTTACAAGTAGAGTTTAATCCTTCAAATAATTCCTACCACAAACTCATTTTCCACTCCAAAATATAATATAATTAAAAAGTATTCTATTTATCCTAATCATATAGGGTTCCATAAATAATGAATTTATAATTCATTTTTCAGACTATTTAAAAAAACTACATTAAAAAAACTAGGACATCACGTAGGCTATTGGTAGGTGATGCACCCTTGTCACCCTTTGGTTGCAGGTTCAAGTCTCGCGGCCTTGCTAGACATGATGGGTTGTCACCCGACATTCGGGTTGTCATTTTTATGACAATCCAAAAATAATAACAAGAAATTATCTAACCATAACAATAGTATTCAATTTAGAAATTAATCGATTCCAACCTTTAGACTTATCCAAAATACTTCTGTCGAAACTCACAATCCAAAATTTATAAGGAAGGTAAACACAATGAAGATCCTTTTTTCCATGTAATAACATGTGAATACCTTCATTATGTATTTATTTAAAACATGGAAACACCCTGAATTATCATATAACCGTATTTATTGCAATCATGCTCCCTTATTCCTTATAGAATACTAGATATACTCCTTATATCCAAAAATGTTGTAAACTCCAACAATGATGGAAAATAAAAATCATTAATAAGTTTCAAAGTAGTCAAAAATAACCAATATAATTTATCCAAATCAATCATATTTTATTCCAAAATCACTACCTCAGTATCAGAATCATATTAGGGTTTATCTTTCTCTCACCCATATATTTTCCAAAAAATTAACCTGCCATTGATTCACTTTTATTGGTTCCACACAATCTTAAGTACATAATAAAATAGTACTAAAGTACAATCCATATATACTATATAATTCTTATAACATGTACACCATTAATACAATAATAAAATGGAACAATACGTTAATAACAACATAAGAACTCTTTATCATTACTCTTCATCATTACTCTTCATCTTCGATAGTATCATAACTTGATTATTATCCAATAGCATCATTTGGGGTATAATCTGATGATTTGGACATTGATTTTCATAGTGTCCCAACTACTTGTAGATGAAGAATTATACATTTGAAACTTTTTTCTTACCCTTGAAATCATGTACTTGGTGTCCGTTTTCTCCACACCTATAACAAACTCCCATTCCATTCAAGAATTTACCACGGTGATTCTTTCCACTGTTATCACATATGGGAAAATTCTTCTTTCCCTTCACTTTATCCACCTTTCTCTCTTCTATCATTTTCATCTCTTGCTTCCCTTCAAATCCATAGGACTCAGAGAATTCTTTACCTATCTTATTAACAGATGATACTATTTCTTCATATGATGAGAATACATGGGAAAATATTTCTCTTTTAAATGTTAGATTAATACCATGAAAGATATGATCCTTCTTAATCTTTCAATAAGGCATATTTCTAGAATTCTCATTCCTTTTACAAGGTTCCATTTCAAAAAAATGACATACACTAGGTTAGTTTATGAATTGAAATGCATAATTCCAAACATTTAAAATACCTAATGTAAATTGAAAAGATTATGCATTTAATCTATAATCATAAAATTTTTTCTTTGAGGAAGTATTTACTCCTAAACCCTTCATAAGGGCTTGTAATAAATGTGTGAATTATCCTAACATATCCCACAAAAGTGTCGTAACCATGAGTACAACAAGGCTCATTGTCATGCACCAGTTCTCATTCAAGTCTAGCTCAATGTGATGTTTCTAGGTTTTACCCCTAGGTACATCTATGCCAGAGCCGCCACTACCTGCTCGTATCCAGAAAGGGATGTATTGCTTGAAAAATTCACAAAATCTCTAAATTGCCAAAATTCTAGGAAGTTCTTCTATACTAATCCTCAAAGTCTATCTTAGGGTAATGTTCTCAAATCAGAGTTTTTATAAATCTAGTTTCCAAGGTTATTGCTAAACTTCCTCTGATACCAACTGTAATGCTCTGACCCTAGTTACCCAGACTCAGTGCATTATTTTAATACATTGGCATGACATAAGGAAATTAGGTTCTGAAAGGTTGATCAGTTTAACAGTCTTGGAAATAAATTACCTATATTAACTTCACATTAGAATTTCAAACATAAAATACAGTATAGATAGTTCTTTGAGAACGCCATTATTCCCTCTTAGCTTAACCCTGCATATCAATCATAATACATTTCTTGGAAATCCTGGGAAAATAAAACCTAAGAAAGGGGTGATCTCAGATGCTCAGTAATGGTAAACAATTTATCAGAAGATAACATAAACAATATCCATAGTGGATAATTGGAAACACATGGCTTTAAAAATAATAAATTAGAACACTTTATGGTAGAAATATGAGCTGAGTAAATAATTCCATAATAAAACAAAGTCATGGGTATTCTAGTAGTCAAATAACCACATGAACTATCAATATTATTTTCATAATGAGGGAATTTATAATGCCAGACATTCTGAAACATTTTGTTAAGGCCTTGACCAAGACGTCTAAAAATGATTAAGGCCTTGGCCAAAACCATATATCAAATTGGGAAAGGCCTCAGCCAATTCCATTTATAATTGTCCCATGAGACCTACTGATGAATTGAGGAGCTATAGTGGGCTCCACCCATCACTTACTATGTTCAATACATTACTCATTTGAAAAGGTTTAAATAGAACAGAAATATTTGAATTAAAACTAGCATACTAAATGTCGATACATTATCCAATGACCATGAATGATATAAAAATAACCCATACATAGTCTAACAAATAAAAAAACCCTCAATACAGTATATAATATTTGTATCATAATAAATCAAATTCAAACATGTTTAAAATCCATCAAAGTATGTAGACATAGATGAAAAATGATTTGTAAAACTCTTTTAGAGAAATAACCTTTTCAGGAAAACATTTAAAAGTAACACAATTTAAAAAGGAATAAATTTAAATGCATTTTTGAATAGAAGTTTACCATACCACTTTAAAACTTTTGAATGTAATTAACATTAAAAAAAATTCATGTCTATATAAATAAATCCTTAAAAACCCTTTTGAAAATATGGACATTAATGAGAATAATTTAGCATTATAAATATTTCAAACATTTAAAATGATGTTTTAATAAAAGAGTCCCTTAAAAATAATCACTTTAAAAATTATTTTATGAAACATGGACATGGGTAATAAATATGTCCCAGAAAAAACGTACCCATAAACAATCTCTAATAATAAAGAGATTGAGGAATTAACCCTTACCTTGCACTTTACTTTGGTCGAGGGTACGTTTAACCTTCTATATAATGAACTTAATATATTATTAATTTATACCAGAACCATATTCATATTTATTATATCATACATGATTCATTTATGACTTTATACTACACATTTAATAATGATTTCCAGGTTAAATTAACATTTTGTGTAATAATCCCTTTCTTTATCGTGCGTGTTTTAACTTGTTATTCTTCATCATATCATTTAGATCATGATTTAAATAATTCCAAAATATAAAAAATTATTTATATATCAAATATATTTAAAATATAAATATTTATAATAGATAGATATATGAAATGTAAGGCACCGTTTATGGAGACGGTAGGCCATACGTACACATAAATATTGTTTCTGTTTTCATATCATATTGAACGGAAGTAAGTGAATAAGATATATATAAGTACACACATACATACATATATATATATATATATCTATTAGAATTATTATTTCATATATTACATACTTATTAATAATATACATTTTTATAATCATCATTGAAGTTTATCGTGGAAATGAATCTCATCTCGTTGTGGGAACAGTAATACGTACGTACGGATGAGTGAAAATTTCATTATATTGATGGTGGAATAGTATTTAATTGGATGGTATATCATATATAAAGAATTATTAACATTTTATATTTATTATTTAAATCAGTTATACTCTTTATTTTACTCATCCAAATAATGTAGTGTTTGAATAACAAACAACACTACAATGTGGAGACGGTAATCCGTATGTATGCATGTATGGTGACTTTGTAATTTATAGGATGGATCGAGTAATGAAAATGGTTGTTCCATTTTTATAACAACATTATAGTATATTGAAGATATTGGAGTTATTATCTTATAATGGAAACAACAAAGAAAGAGGAAGTTGAAGCAGAGAAGAACTTGAAAGAGGTGATGAAATATATACATCTTCTTCATGTTCTTCCTTTTGATTTGATCAAAAGGAATCCTTACGTTGAATTTATTACCAAAGGAAGGCCTCTAGGGTTATAGGAGGAATGTTGGGAGGTTATTTGGTAAGGTTTTGGCCGTGCAAAAGGCTTTGGAGGTGTGAAATTAAGATAAGGGGAAGTGCCCTTTTATAAGAGAGGTGAGGGCCCCTTAAGGAAAATCTTGAAAGATTATATTATAAGAAAATAATTTTCGGTTTCTAATGGATCCAAAATAAATTATTTAATGGATAAGGTAAGGATGGTTTGAAAAACTCTTAACTAAGAGGTTTTAGATAGGTTTATGTCATCATATTAACCTTATCCTTTTGATTTAACTCTTTGTTAAATAGTTTGAAATTTACCGTGTCTCTTTTTATTTTTATATTATATGGTTAATATTCTTACTATAACAAGCCAAGAGAACCCCATGTGGTTCATTTTTAATATATATAACCTTATCTAAGTCCTTTGTCCATAACTTATATTTTTAGGACTGTTATATCAATTAATAATATAATATGTACTTTAAAAACTCAATTATGTTAATTTTGACACTATTTAGTATTTGGTTTTTGTGAGAATCATAACAACATGATTTATTCGAACAAAAAAATATCTAATCAACCCTAACATGTCATATTGACCTAGAAAATTAGTGTAATCCATCAAAATGCTCAAATTACATTTATTTGGATATTTATAATATCAATTAGTTTAATCTTTCATTAATATGGTAATTACTGCATCATTATTGTGTCATAAATAAATTAAATTATTTAATGTCTAAAGATTATAAATAAAATATCATCATTTATTAAATTTATTTATCTTTATAATTAATATTAATAGTTGAATTTATCTTATGTATAACCTTATATTAAAAATGGTTTATTTATTAAACATTGAATTTAACTCTTTTAACTCTTCTTTAAATAAAATAATAATAAATTTCCTAATATTATCCAAGTGGACCAAATGGGGTCATATTTTATTCCTAAATTTGATTTTGGCTTAATTATTCTTATCCAATAGAATTATGACATGTGTTAGGGTAATTATAATAGCATTTTTCCCTTAATTACCGAATTTACTTTTAACCATGGTAAATAAAATTCAAAAGTTACTATTCACCGAAAATTATTTTCATCTTATTGAACCAAATTTTACATACTGATGTCAACCATGTCTCTTGTATTTTTGAAATTTAACTCATAGAAGTGGTAAAATTATGTTTTATGAAAATTCGGTAACGTGCCTAGAAGGTGAGTAAAATAGGATAAAAGTTCAATTGAATTTTATACATCTATTTTTTTTTATAAAATGACTCCAATGAATTTCATCGAACTTATATAGGTATTATATATCTATTTTGACTTAAAATAAACTTAAATAAAATAAAAAATTATTTAAATAAAATGTTGATTTTAAATAATAACGCAGTGTTTTTCACTATTCATCAAAAATTGAAAGTTTTCAGAAAAATACCAAAAATTCACCCTAAGATAATTTTGATATTACAAGTTCAAAAAATGAAGTCTATTTACCCAAATTAAAAACATAGAAGTTTAATTTATAAATTTAAAATTAATTCTCGTTGTCAAAACCAAAAAGCGGGTTTTTAAAAAGTAAAACTATCAAAAGATTGACATCTGTTTATGTCAAATTTAAATGTGAAATTACTTATAATGACCTAAATTGTATTAAATGATAAAAATATAATATAATTATTTTTCAAACCATTCAAATGAATAATTTATCACTATAAATTATTTTGATTAAAAAAGTTTTTTTCAATTAAAACATAATATCTTTCACTATTCATCAAAATATGAAAGTTATCAGAATAGTACCAAAAATTTATCCAAAGTAATTTTTTTTCATGCTTCTAAAGAAGAATTTAATTAAATTAAATTGAATATGTAAAAGTGTCAAATATTGGTTTTAAAATTGGTTCACCATTAAAAGGTGGTAAAATTGCCTTTTTTTAAAAAATACTTATTTTTTTCTGAAAAAATGGATTTGTTCTTATATTATGTCTATGAAACACATAATATGGATGTTAAAATTATATAGAGCATATAAGATTCAAAATTTAGTTAATACTATTCATAACCGCTTTTTGAATGATTAGTTTAGTAAGTTGTGGTGCGCTCGAACTCGGTGTTGTGTGTAGCATAAGCTATTGAATTACTTTAATGTGATAAGGTACTATGAAATCTTGGGGTGTTACATGGGATGCCTCCCTGATTCATGATCTTAACATGTAGTCCCCAAGTTCCCACATATATGTCCTTTCTATATGGAATTAAACTGCACAGGTTTAAGGAACTATATTGGTTTGGATTGTTGTTATAAAACGAGATACATAGGATGCCTAATAATGGATCATTTCCATCCTCAAAATATTAACCGCCTCCTTGGATAATAATAAACTCTAGAATGCCTATTTATATAGCTTCAAAAAATAAGATGCTTCCCACCAAAGGGAAATAGGTGAAGAACCTCATATACATACATATGGATTCACCATTATGACCCCCTTCTATCTTCATATAAAGGGACTTAACCTATGATTGTTTTCTTTGGGTAATTGACCCTGTAATGAAATTAGGAAGAGATTATAGAACATCTTATAAATCTATAACACAGTCCCAGAGTAGGAAACACTTCCCACCAAAAGGGTGTGATGAGCAGGACTATTGAGACCACTTTGTGTATGAAGATTGTATTTGTTGTCAACAGTTGGAAATGATAGTAAAAATGAATAAGGATATGAAGAATGACTGCAAATTTATTGGATATTGGCTGAAATGAGAAAGCATGTATAATTGTTATGAAATTATAGCATTGAATGTTATGCTTGGTAAATTCTCCATGAAGTCAAATTAGATGATTGAGGCACTAATCTCTAAGTTCAGAGAACATATGTCAAAGGTGAAACATTGTTTATAATAATGAAGAATGGTGAAGTATCATCCATATAAGGATGATTTAATAGGAAATTATGTAATGTGAAGTTCTAAATGTGATCATGAAAAATAAAATAATTATGTGATTTTCATGAAGGGGAGAAGAGAGAATAAGATAAGGGTGTACATTCGGTTTGGTTGAGAACACATCATGTATACACTCACGTGCATAAATTAATAACACCCAAACCATGTGAAAATGAACCAAAGAGAGGTGTATATTAATGGTCTTAAAATTTGAAATGTCCATGCATGATATTGGAGTTAAAGAAAAAGCCAATCATATTCTATTAATATTGGAAATAAAGATGCTGATGAAAGATAGGAAAGATAAAATACTTTCCTTAATAAATCAGATGATTAATTTCTGATATGTTTTTCACAAAGATCATAATTTTTATGGAGAAATTGTGGTGAACTATTTATATAGGTAAGGGGGATAAAATATGCGGTCAATCAGTAGGGTTGGTCTTGTAGAAGCAGGTCTTTAAGGTGGCACCGTTTTCCAGTGTTTGCCAAATTTTTGGGTCCAAAATTTGGAGTTGGTATAACATTGTAAAAAATGGATTTTCTTGAAGATATTATAAATAAAATGGAAATTTTATGAATTTCATGAATATGGGATTCAAGAATTATATTTTTAGAAGATATGAATAATATTGATGGTGTGCATTACGATTATGATGAACTTTGTGAATAGAACAGGTGAAGAGATTTGCAATAGAGAATTATAGTGAAAATGAACAAGTGACATTGTAGTGACACAAAGTATTTTATGTAATTATTCATGATTACAAATATATTTTCTAATTTAGAAAATTTTCATGGTGCTTCGTGAAATAGAGTGAATTTCAGTGGAAATTTCAGAGCTCTGTGATTTGGTGCTGACGTGGCACTGAGGTGGATGGAATGTTATGGGGTTAGTGGAAAATGCATATAAATAGGACCCTAACAATCTAGAGAAGATTATAGAGACTCAACAAAAATAATAGGCCTCTCGAATTGCGAATAATGTTGACAAAGGTAGTGAGATCTGTAAAGTTGGTTAGCTTTACAAAGTGAGTGAACTCTATGAAGGTAGAGAGCACTGTGAAGGCGTGTTCTCTATGAAGAAGGGAGCTCTATGAAGTAATGTGCTCTATGGAGGAGCTCTGTGAAGGATATTCATGAGGCATCTTTGTAAAAAGTAGTTTTGAAAACCTGGTTTAGGTGAACCAGTTCTTGGAAAGACACCAGAACACTATTCCATATCACTGTGTGTCGAAGAAGAATCAAGTGTGCCTACATAGAGAATGATTATTACTCAAGGAATAATGGATCTGATGATACCAAGTGAACCAATCCATAATTTTTGAATAATCACATTGGTATATGTGATTCTAGAAGAATAAAGAATAAGGTTTGTGAATTCGGTTGTTGTACTAAAGGAGAAGAAAAAAGAAGAAGTGTAGTGTAGTTGGTTTTGAACTATAAAGAAACAATAGAATTACTTACCTAATTATTTGTAAGTAATCAAGTGAAGAGTAATTAAGAAGATCAAGAGTAGAACCTAAATTTTGAATAAGGAATAATTTTGTCTCCATACGCAGTAAAAAGTACCAGCAAGGAGGCTGCATGTTGGAATAAGCTATCACCAGTCCCGGGAAGAGGAGAGTTTCCCACCCCCTCCAAAGTGTTTGGACTCACACTAACTAGAGGATTGTTTTCCAAGTAAACCACTATAAAAAATATCATATTATAGTGTATAATTCATGTATAGGTCATCACCGTACATGTTAAGGACTAACTACTCTTATTGAGTAGTGAACCTTGTAAAAATATCCTGTGAATATTATTACTGCTTTCTGTAATTGCATGCGACATAGAAAAGAGAATGATAGAATCAAGATCCTAACAGGTTAAGAGGTATAAAGATAAAATGTTTGAATTGTTTTAAAAAGTCACCAACACTGATTCACCCACTCTCAGTACTAGGGATATCCCAACTGGTCCTCTCAATTTGTATTAGAGTGATAAGTTCACCTCTGTTGGATTGCCTACAATGAAGTTATTCTCATTATTTGTTTTCTTTCCTGATTAATCAATTGAGTATTTTTTTTAGTAACGATTAAGTTGTCTCTGATTAGAAGACCTTATCAACCAAGACCATGATTAACAGGAAAAAAGAAGAAGAAAAATTTGATGATGAAGTCCCACTTGTCTAAAGAAGAGGAAGTATCTACATCTCCATGCCTTCCTGATAACAAAGACATGTGAGGCTTGGAAAGTAATGGAAAGGTGGCTCAATTTCCCACCAAGAATATGGATAACCTTAATACCTCACGTGATCAAGAGGTATGTGTTAATACATTTAGAAGTTATACTATTGATGAAAATACTATCCCAAGTGGTGATGCTCAAACTCCAACCTCTCTAGAAATATTCGTTGTTAGATTAAGAATGATTCTGCATAGTATTACTGAAGAAAAGACATCCCTTTTTTGTGGAGTATTTTAATGAATGCAAGAATATATCACCTAGATGGAAGAAGAAACTAATGTTTTAAAGAAGGGCCTGCAAGAAAAGATTTTTTAATGTCTAAAGCTCTCCATATAGGTTAGAGCCTTTGAAGAAACAAAGAGCAGATTTGAATTAAGATCTTCTAAGTGGCTCTAAGAAGTTTAAGAAAAAGAGAGAGTCAAAAAATCTCTAGAGAAGAAGATTCATGCAATTGAATATGAGATGAAAAATAATAATGAATTCAAGGAGTTATACATAGAAGAAAACTCTATGAAGATCAAATAACTTGACTCTTTGTTACAAAAAAAGTAAGGTATCATGAAGATGAAGTTGAATGATTAAAGAAGTCTTGTGAAGAGAATATGACTATTATTTAAGATTAGAAAGTTATCCTAAATATGAAATGTTAAGAATTGTAATATGAGTTGACCAACCTTTAGAAGACACATATTGAGTCTCCACAAATGAAGGAAAAATTTTCTCCTAGTACTCATTGGTCACTAGAGGATTCTACTGTCAAAAGACCTCCAACATGTGATAAAAAGATCATGGATTCACTCATCGATCTATCACAAGTAGTTGATAAAGTGAAGGGACCATCAATACCAACTTGTACTAATGTTTCTAAAATTACTTTTACAAAAAATTGCAGGTTGGAAGAAAAATTCTAAAAAACTATGGATGAAGAAGGATGAGAAGAAACATACCACAATGGCTAGGGTGAATAGGGGAAAGCGTGTGAAAGATATCTCCCCACAGAAGTCACAAAAATTCCAAAAGAAGTCTAAACAACCTTATAAAGAAAATATTAAGAATTCAAGGTTTGTTTTTCAATTCTAGTGATGTAATAGACTTATGAATTATTCATTGGATTTTTGTTATAATCCCTTAAATATAAAAGCACAGAGAAAGCATATCTTAAGGGGGAGAAATTCAGAGAATAAGTAGCAAGATTCATAGATCCAGAATCTTCTATGTACTGGAAATAGATTTAGAATGTTAGATAACATATGTGATATATGCAACAGGAGTGGTCACATTAATGGGGCATTCTCATTTCAACAGGTACCCAAAGCTGATATGAAAAAAAGATAACAAGAGCTGGATAAGATAGAATAAACATCCTTGGGAAGAAATCATAAGAATAATGTGAAAAAAAATTCTCCCAAGAAGACTTCAAGAAGTAAATATGAGAATTAATTGGATTCTAAATCCAAGAAGTTGAAGGGTAGTGCATCCAAAAGAACTACAAAGAAGGATGACACTCATAAGAATCCATGTAGAAGAAACAATCTTGATGCCTCTATCCCTAATGATATATTGGTGGTTTGGACATAAGATTTGGAAGAAATGAGAAAAATATAAGATGCATAGGCTAAGGATAGTTCTAACAGAACAAAGAAGATTCTATATGAATACAAAGGAGTTCTGTGTGTGAGGTGAAATAATGATGTTCATACTCTTAGAAATTTCTTTGAATTTATTCTATGCCAACAAGAATTCTTGAATAAGATGTATGTTTTACCGAGATATTGTTGTGCATTCAAATATCTTGAAGAAATTAGGTTCACATAGAAAGATATAAAAGAAATATTGAGGTGCACACAATCACAGTCAGCATTGAAGATCAATTGTAAAAGTTTGAAGCATGGAGAATATTCGTTGAGAAAATCATCTCAACATTATTGTTCACATTTTTCAAGCAAAGAGGATCCAACTTATTCCCTTAAATCTTGTGTATTTCATTTGTTCTGATGATATAAGGAATTGAAGGTGGAGAAAACTCTCAGGGGGAGAACCTAAGAAGCAGTGAGTGCTGTTATCTATTGATAGCAAAGCTGGATAAGTTTCCATCCTTGTAAGATTATTCAATTGATATTACAATATTAATATTATGAGTGATCACCATAGATGATGATAATGTGGAGTGTTTCCGTTGAGGGGGATACATATGAAGAAGTTTCAAGAGTTATTATTTCAATCATTATCAACTTCAGTTGGTATCAAATTCAATTACTCTGGAAATTTCATGAAGACTATTTCATTGGAAAATGTATATCATTTCTTAATCTATCATCATTGGTTACTCAAATTAAAGTTCTTTTTATAAAGGGAGAGTAACTAAGTCAATCAGTGAAATAAGACAAATGAAAGTGCCCCAAGGCTACATATCCTTCAAATTACACTTGAATTTTTTGATCCATTTGTTGATGTGAGTGAATGAGTTTCAGGTTGATAATATCATATCACATTTATTATCCTCATCCTGGAATGAAAGTGGAAATCCCTTTAATATAGGTATATGAGTTCTCATCTCATGAGGAATCACATTTACAAAAATGAATAATAGTAAAGTATCATCCATATAAGAATGATTACAGATTAAATGATGGATGGTGATGTTCTAAGTGTGATCATTCAAAAGAAAATAATTATGTGATTTACATGAAGAGGAGAAGAGAGAAGAAGAGAAGAGTGTGCATTCAGTTTGGTTGAGAACACATCTTGCATGCACTCATGTGAATAAATTAAGAACACCCAAACCAAGTGAAAATGAAGTATAGATAGGTGTCCATGCATGGGCTTGACATTTTAAATGTCCATGCATGAGATTAGTGTTAAGGATATTCCAATCATATTCAGTTAATATTGGAAAGAATGATGCTTACGGAAGATAGGAAAGTTAGAATACTTTACTCCGTAAATTAGATGATGATTTTATGATACGTATTTAACAAATATCATAAGTTGGTTGGATAACTTATAATGCAATATTTATGAAGGAAAGGGGGAGAAAATATGTGGTCAATTAGTATGGTTTCTCTTATTGAAGCAGGCGTCTAAGGTGGTGCAGTTTTCCGGTGTTTGCCAAATTTTTGGGGTCCAAAATTTGGAGTTGGGATAGCATTGAAAAAAATGGATTTCTTTGAAGATCTCATCAAAACATGGAAAATCCATGATTTTTTTGAATATATAATTCATGATGTCGATTTTTCAAAGACATGAAGAATGTTGACGGTGAGCTTTACGATTACGACGAGTTTTGCGAATGACAGAGGTGAAGAACTTCGCAAGTGAGCATTGCGACACAAAGGAATAAGGAACATTCTGATGATGCGAAGGATTTGGAGGAATGATTCAAGATTGAGATGAGATTTTATAATTCATAAAGTAGTCATGGTACTTCACGAAACAGAGTGAATTTCAACAGAAATGTTGGAGCTCTGCGATTTGGTGTTGATGGGGGCGCTGAGGTGGCTAGAAGGTTCTAGAGTTGGTGGAAAATGCCTATAAATTATCCCATACATCCTCAAAAATAGTAGTGATACTGAAAAAAAATTTATGCCTCTAGAATTGTGAATAACGTTCGCTAAGGTAGTGTGATTTGCAAAGTTGGTTAGGTTTGTAAAGGGAGTGAGCTCTATGAAGGTAGAGAACTCTGTGAAGGTGTGTGCTCTGCGAAGCAGTGAGCTCGGTGAAGCAGTGAGCTCTGCAAAGCAGTGTGATTTGTGAAGGATATCTGCGAAGGAGCTTCATGATGGATATTTGAAAATAGAAGTTTTGAATACCTGGTCTAGGTGAACCAGTGCTTGGGAAAACTCCACTACACTATTCCATATCACTGCGTGTCAAAGAAGAATCAAGTGTGCCTACTTAGAGATTGATTATTACTCAGGTCAGAATGACTCTGATGATTCCAAGTGAACTGATCCATAGTGTTTGAATAATCTCATTGGTATATGTGACTCTAGAAAAATAAAGAATAAGGTTAGTGTATTCGGAAATTTCACTAAAGGAGACGAAGAAAGAAGAAGTGTTGTGTTGTTGGTTTTGCACTAAAAAGAAAGAAGACAACTACTTGCCTACTATTTTTTAAGTAATCAAGTGAAGATAACTTAAGAAGATCAAGAGAAGAACCTACCTTTTGAAGAAGGAAGAAGACTTTATCTATAGGTAGTATAAAGAAATATCAAGGAAGATGTAATTTGGGTTAGGATATCACCAGTCCAGGGAATAAGATTATTTCCCACCCCCTAAAGTGTATGGACTCACACTGACTAGAGGATCATTTTCCTAGTCAACCACTGTAATAGAATATTATATTATAGTGAATAATATATGTATAGGTAATCACCATACATAGTAAGGACTAGTTACTATTATTGAGTAGTGAACCTTGTAAAAATATCATGTTCATATTTTTACTGTTTTCTATTATTTCATGCGACAGGGGAAAGATAATTAATGAGTCAAGATCCTAACAGGTCAGAAGGTATATGGATAAAAAGATGGAATTAGTTTGAAATGTACCCAACACTAATTCTCCCCCTCTCAATGTTAGGCATATCCCAAACTGTCCTTTCAGACCTCCCATCCTCTGGACCAATGTGTGTTCCTAAGAATCATTAGGTCTGAAACCCCAACTAATTTTATACCTAAGGAAATTAGGTCTATATCTAGTTATGGTTATGTGAACCTTTGAGAGTTTCTGTGAAAAGTTGAAAAATGGTGAACAATATGAGAATTATTGTGAAGAACATTGAACCCCCCATAATCAGACCACTAAAAAAAATCTATCCACTACTTTTAGAGGAAAAAAATGAAAAATATGGTAAACCATGTTCCAACCATACAATTAGTTCTATAAAAGTTTTAGAAAAATTTCATATAGGCACTGTACAATTTATTAGAGCATGTGGGCTAGCCACATAACATTTATTCATTCACCAATTTTACCTCCAAAATTCACAAGGACACAAGAAATCATTGAGATACTCAATGGGGATAAAAAACCATCATAACATATTAAAATCATTTAAAGATACTCTAAAATGCACTTAAAATCAAAAATAAAATTCTCAATAGCCTTAGTGACTTGAATTTGATCATGAAAGATGGTGATGAAGAACTTAGTCATAAATTAGCTTTTGAGTCCCAATGATGATCCTAATCTCCAATACTTCAAGACCTACTACAGATAACAGGGTGGCATCTCAAGAACCTAGGCCCCTTTCCAAGAAACTAGACTCTAATACCATTTATAATGAACTAGCCTAGAATTCCATTGAAATAAAACCTAAACTAGTCCTCTAATGGATTGAAGGGAATTCCCAATACCTATGGGTTGAAGAATAGTACCTGGAAATCATGAAACAAACTCTAGAAATGATTTATCCCTCATAAAATGAAGAACATAACATATATTCCACCCAATGATACCGCATGATCAATAAACATATCAAACCCACATATATAAATAAACATCAAAAAATCAACAAAAAATATGTAAATAGAGTATGAAACATATATTATTAAAAAATTCATCACATAAAAATACCAAAATAAAATAAAAAACTCACAAATAAATACATAAACAAGATCCAAACCATCATCGCTGATACAAGAATATACCAAAATAACGATAAATCCAAAACATAACCAACCATCTTCACTAGTCACCCTATATTTCCTATTACTACCATTACCAAATAACCAAAACCCCCAAAACAATAATTACAAGATCTTAGGAATCAAAAAAGAACTTATAAGATATGAATACACCAAATAGTGTTTGTAGGGTGTTATAGAAGCCAAGGTTAGTAGGATTCCACCAAATTGTTTTATACATTCTTCTAAAGGACATTTCATCCACAATAATGTAGAATATAATTATAAATTTTTTTCTACAAATAAGAGTTCCAAAGAAAATATAAATTGTAAGATTTTTATAAATCATCCACCCCTTTTTAGGAAACCAAATACATTAAAAATAATACTTTTAAAACTAAGAAATTCATTTAGAAAACCCCATTTAAAACACTCTTTTCCAAACCATTTAAAAATGAATTTCCCAAAACCCTTTGAAACCATTTCTCCTAAAACTATCCAATATGAACATGAAGAGTAAAATAATGATAAAAGAACAATTCTAATGATAATATAAAACAAGGAAACCAACAACCAAAGTAAATAATGGTGCTAATATAGGGAAATTGATCTTGGTATTCAAGGATGTACATCTCTTATATAGCATCAAATAGTATCATGGGAAACACACTAGGATTTAACATAAATAATAACTTATATGGTCTCCTGGGGAACACTCTATACATTTTCCCCTAGTGAATCTAGAAAAATTTCCATTCGATGCCCTCTCAAGGGTCACAGAGAACAATATATATACTTAGGAGTGTGAAATTCAATGAGGGTACTACCTTGTGAGTGCGCACTGTAACACCCCGAGATTTTATGAAAAATATTATTTTTAATTTTATTAATGTCTTGTGTTGTACGCTACACCAAAAAGAGCTTGAAAAACATGCATCCTTGACTTGCCTTTCACTACACGCAATCGCGACCTTCTTTGATAGCGTGTTTAGTACGCAATACCGAGTTTCACTAAACAACGATATGCTATTAAAATATTATTAAAACTAGCCGTTATGAATAGTAATAACCACTTTTTGAAATTTTTTAAATTTTATTTTTCAAAATGGACTTCATTTTTGGATTCGGAATATCGAAATTTATCCTAAGGTGAAATTTTGGTACTTTTCGGATAACTTTCATATTCTGATGAATAGTGAAAATTACTAAATTTTAATTAAAAACAACTTTTTTAATCGAAATAATTAATAGTGATAAATTATTAATTTGAGTGGTTTTAATGTATATTTAGAATATATTTTTACAATTTAATACAATGTTGGTCATTGGATGTAATTTCACATTTAAACCAGTTATAAACAAGTGTCAATCTTTTGATAGTTATTATCTCTTAAAAACACACTATTTGTTGTGACAGCGGAAATTAATTATAAAATTAATTAATGCAACTTATATGTTGGGAATTTTTTAAAATAGAACTCATTTTTGAATTCGGAATATCAATTATAGCTTAGGGTGAAATTTTGGCATTTTTCTGAAAAACTTCAATTTTTGATGAATAGTGAAACCACTAAGTGGTAGGTTAAAAACTGAATTTTGCATAAAACTTAATTTTACCTCTTCTGTGAATGGAATTTCGAAAATTCGACAGACACGGTTGATATCAGTAAGTAAAATGTGGTTCAATGAGATAAAAATAATTTTTTGGTGAATAATAACTTTTTACTTTTTTTACCGCAGTTAATAGTAAATAGGGTAACTAAGGGTAAATATGATATTACTATTACCCTAACAAATGTCCTAATTCTATTGGATAAGTGTAATTCGACCAAAAACAACCTTATGAATAAAATATGACCATTTAGGCACACTCGGATTACATTAGGACATTTATTATTAATTTATTTAAAGAAGGGTTAAAAGAGTTAAAATCAATGTTTATTTACTAAAACATTTTTAATATGGGGTTATACATATGATAAATTCGACTATAAATATTAATTATAAATCTAAAAAGATTTCCTACATAATGGTATTTTATTTGTAATTTTTAGACATTAAATAATTTAATTTATTTAAGACACAACGATGATGCAGTAATTATCTTATTAATGAAATATTGACATAATTGATGTTATAAATACCCAAATAAATATAATTTGAGACTTTTTATGAAGTCCACTAATTTTATAGGTTAGTATGACATGTTAGTATTGATTTAATTAACTTTTTTTGAACTTATTATTCTGTTATGATTTTCAAAAAAATCAATTACTAAATAGTGTCAAAATTGACATAAAATAGTTTTTAAATCAAATATTATATTATTAATTGTTATTTTATTCCTAAAAATCTAAGGTTCGGCCCAATTACATATATAAGGATATATATATTAATAATAAACAATTTGGGGTTCGTTTGGCATGTTATAGTGAGTGTATTAACCATATAGTGTAAGAAAACAAAAAGACACGGTAAAAGTTAAATTATTTAACTTAGAGTTAAATCTAATTGATAAGGTTAAAATAATAACCTAAACTTGTCTAAATCCTATTGGTTGATAGGATTTCGACCCATCCCAACTTTAGCTTCTAAATAAGACCCTTTGGAACCATTATAAACCGATTTTGACTTTAATATAAAATAATATTTTGAGATATTCCTAAGGTGCCCCTCTCCTCCCTTATAAAAGGACACCTCCTACCCCTCCTCCTCACACCAATTTGAGCACTCATGCTCGGCCAACCCCTGAAAAAATCCCTTCTCCACTTCCCTATAATAATCCTAGAGGTCTTGGTCTTCTTTAAAGACCAATCTTAGTTCCCTAAGTGGAGGATTCAAAGAGGCGTTTCAAAGAAGAGGTAATATCCATTACCTATCTTTTCAATTTCTTTTTTCTTCAACTTCTTCTTATTTAGTTGTTTCATGACGAAGTAATAACATCAGTATTACTTACATACTGATATGTTATTATAAATACGAAACAATCCTAATTAACCTTCTATCAATCCTACAGATAAATGAAATCACCACGCGTGCGTACGTACGGAATACCGTCTCCACGCCGTGGTGTAATCTATTTTCCACCACCACCTTAATAGGATGGGTATAATGGTGTAATGAGTAACTATATATGATTATTATAAAGTGATATTGATACTGAAATAGTCTACATACACTTCAACACAATTCCACGACCATGGGAATGATATCATCGCTCGTGCGTACGTACGGACTACCGTCTCCACGACGCGATGAGATTCATTCTCAATGATTAACCATTCATGAATGATTATAAAGTATATATAATAAGTACTAATGAAATATATGACATAATAATGATACTGGATTCATGTAAATTTATATGTATGTCATCTACTTAATTCCATTTACTTCAAAAAGGAAACGAAAACAGCGTTCATGCGTACGTACGGACTACCGTCTCCATGAACGGTGTATTTCATTCTATTTATCGATATATATTATATATATATATATATATTCCGAATATATATTATATATAAATCATGTTTTACATTCTTTATATAAGTAATCATGATCCAAGTAATCATATTAATAATTACAAGTTAAAAACACGAACGACAAATGAGACGATTTTACCCAAAATGCTACTTTAACATGAATTTACAAAAGAACGGGTAATATAAAGTTATAAGTGGACCATATATGATATACTAACAATTAATATGATTCTGTAATAAGTCAATAACATGATTTAAATCATTATATGGGAGGTTCGGGCACTTACAAAGCAAGTCGGACCTAAGGTAAGGGATAAATCACAATCTCATTTTTATCCGAGATTGTTTATACTTTGGTATTTACTGGGGTGTATTTTATCATACAAGTCCATGTTTCCTAAATATTTCATATTATTTCCATCCACCTACAATTGTTTAAATCCAATTTTACCCTTCGGTGAGTTTTTATTAAAGAATATGAAAGGAATCTTTTGTCATTTTTTCGTACGAGGTACTTTTTGACTTTTCCGACAAAAGTACGAAGAATGTTTTTTTAAACTTATACGGCATGAATGGATTTTTAAAACATTATTTCCAATAAGCTTCCTTTAAAAGTTTTCAAGTCTATTTTTAATCAACTTCTTTTATTTTAAAGTCGTATGACATGTTATGAACGGAAAAATGTTTTTGAAGTAGAAAGGATATTTTCCTCAAGAATGGAGTTCAAGTATTTTATCAAAACTATTTTCCATCTAAGATAATAAAAGGGTTCTGTTTTTATCCCTATTATTACATGGATTTGATTATGTTGTAATGGAAATATTTTTATGAATTCCTTTATCTTATATGAATTGTTTTATGATGTCATGTTGTTTAAGAATTCCATTTTTATTACATGGGTTACGCTATGATGTATGATTTATGATTATGTGGCACACATAAGAAAGGATTAATTATAAGATGGGTGGGACCTATATCTCCCTCCAATGCATTGGGTAAAGATTTTATATCTCATGAGATAGACATGGCTGGAATGGTAGGTTATACCGGTTCAGTGAAACAGGACTGAAACGAGGGTCACTCGATTCAGAAATGGACTTTGTCCACTAAGATAGTCTTGGAAATGAGTCTTGACTAACAAGAAATGATTCTCTATGATTATGTGTGTATGCCACAAAGTTTCATGTTTTATGTTATGATTATTGGATTTTCATTTCACTACTAAGATTTATCCCATGTTATGAAATATTGCTCTCTTTTGCAGGTTAAGATTTCCAAAATGTTATGTTCTTATGAATATGATGTGATTGATATTTCTTTTGTTTACCCTTACTGAGCATTTGAGCTCACCCTTTTGTGTTTTATTTTCCCCAGGATATAAAGAAAGGTTTTAGGTATAAAAAAAAGAAGATCTTTATGGGAGATGTTGAAGATCTTTCACCAGGATTAGAAGATTATATTCCGAGTTTCCAAAGACACTAAACTATTTCGATCCTTGTGTGTGTGTTTTTGTTATGTACTAAGTATTCCGCAAATGTAATGTAATGTCCATGTACGTCAGGCTTCGGGTCGCTACAGTTGGTATCAGAGGAAAGGTTTAGTCAACCTTTGGAAACTAGGATGCGAGAACTTTAGTGAGATCCCTAGAGATATTTCTAAGGTATGTCTAGGGATGTCTCTAAGGTTAAGTATACGTATAGGTTATAGTACTAGAATTACACTAACGATCATAGAATTTAACCTAAGAATATAGATATTGAGGATACTCACCCTTTATAATGTTGTTTTCCCTAGAATGATTTTTGCCTCTCACACTATTCTTTTTGGGTTTTAGACGATGGCTGGAACCCGAAGGAACCGTGTTGATCAATGCAATGGACAATGCAATGATTTCCCTCCTGAACAAACAAATGTTATGGGAGATGGAGTGAAAAATCTTATTACTATACTTACACAAGCTATGAATCATTCTGGACTTCCAAATCAGCAAAGAAGGGAACAATATTCTATTGAGTCCTTCATGAGGCAACGTTCACCTTCTTTCAGTGGGTCTTCCGATCCACTTGTTGCTGAACAATGGATCAGTACCACTGAAAAGATATTTTCAGTTCTTCAATGTTCTGTGCATGATAAAGTCATCTTAGCAGTATATCGTTTGGAAGGTGAAGCTGATCAATGGTGGAATCTTATCAAGAATACGAGGCCAAGAGATGAAATTGAGTCCATGGAATGGGAGGAGTTCAAGAAATTGTTTTTCAGTAAGTACTTCCCTCGTATTCTTCGAACAAAGATTGAAAAGGAGTTTCTTGAGCTGAAGCAGAAGGATGATGAATCTGTTGGTATATACGAAGCGAATTTTACAAGACTTGCAAGGTATGTATCTGGCATTATCATCCAACCTGAAAGTAAAGTTGATCGATTTTTCAGTGGCTTAAAACCAAGTCTTCGAAGGGCATTAGCTATAAGAGACTTCAGTAGCTATGAAGAAATTGTGCGTTGTGCTATCAAGGTAGAAATGGAAGTTGGTGTTACATATCCATCTCATGGTTTTGACAAGAAACGAAAGATGGAGTTCAAGGAGAAATCTCAGAATAATGGTGAAAAGAAGATGAATGTTTCCTTATGCTCAAAGTGTGGAAAGAAGCATGGTGGAGATTGTCTTAAAGGGACTAGAAAATGTTTTAAGTGTGGAAAAGAAGGTCATCGAGCAGCTGAGTGTCGAAGTAATGGAAAAAGGGTTTCTAATGATGTGAATAAAGAAAGGACTGCAGAGAAATCACCACCAACACTTCAATGTTTCAAGTGCAAGGAGATGGGACATTATGCCAATAAATGCCCTAATCCAAGGGTTAGTGATGATCAACATGAGCAACCGCTTATGGAAAAGGACAAAGGGAAGTCACATGTGATCACTATTGGCGATGTTGAATATGACAACGATGTGGTGGAATGATTAAGTGTTTATATAATGGGATTCCAAAACAGTGTTGTATATAGTATCATGGAATATTGGAATATTTATGTATTGGTCTATTGTGGTTTTCAATAAATTTAAGGTACCAGTAACCATGAAAAGTGATTCAAATATTTTGGAAAGTAGATGATATGTGCATAATGAAGGGATAAGGAGAAATGAAATGTTTGACAGTATTCATGAGCTCATGATTGATATAAGGACTAAGTGATATCATGGTTTGAGTATATAGAATTTTGATGATTTTGGTATGTGGAAAGTGTTAACTTTTAACTAAATTCATGTTTTCACTAAGGTTCAATGGGTATTCAAGAGAATACATGATTAAGGCCTTTGAATGTTTGGAATGTGACCAACAAGACATATCTTATGATATATGGGGACCGACGATGGTATTAAATCTCTGGTAATCATTTTCACTACATTATGAGAGTGGACTGCAGTATTATGGATAAGCCTAAAGATTGGAATGGATTATGTTGTACATAAGTTAGTATTGTTTAAGGATAGAAGTTTTTTCGATATTATTGATGGGATGTTATAGTAATATAGTTTTAGAAAAAGGACAACCTGCAGGACGGGCGACAGCCCATCGCGTCGGACAAGGCTGTGGGAATCGAACCCACAACCGAAGTGCGACTGGCCTTTATCGCCTACCACTGGCCTACAGGAAGTCCCTGTTTAGTAGAAACTAGTTTTATTATATTAAGCAGTATGATATATGAAGTATAAGTCCATTTTAGGAACCATATATGATTAATCTCACTATAGAATGACTTATGTATATTTAATAACTTTTGCTAACCTTTTGTTTGAGACAGATGGAATGACCCGTCATTCTATCACATGATCTGCTAACACTTCACGAATAACAAATTCAACTTCATTTATTTAAGAGATGAAGTGAAAATTGTTCAAGGCACGAACAACAGTGAGATTGTACGAAAATAAAGTAAGTATTTATTCTAATTCATATTCTTCAACTTTAGGGAAACGATCTTGAAAACCAAAAATGTTGTCCTAGTGCTCTTATATCTGATTAATCAGATGGTACCTTAGATCGTCACAAATTTATGGATTTGTGATTGCTGGCTTTTCCATAGCCATGTTCTCTACCACTCTCCATCAGAACATGATGGTTAGATTTTTCTTCCATATCCATATTTTCACCTATGTGAAAACCAGTGATTAGTTTATTTGGGTAACCGTTACATTTCATACTTTTGTTTTTAAATATTGGTTTTGGTATTCCTTTTTACGATGTGGGTTTCGATTAACGAAACTTTCGAATAATAAACCATTTATAACCCCGAAAAATTTCGAGGGCGAAATTCATTTTAAGGGGGGTAGAATGTAACACCCCGAGATTTTATGAAAAATATTCTTTTTAATTTCATTAATGTCTTGTGTTGTACGCTACACCAAAAAGAGCTTGCAAAACATGCATCCTTGACTTGCCTTTCACTACACACAATCACGACCTTCTTTGATAGCGTGTGTAGTACGCAACACCGAGTTTCACTAAACAACGATATGCTATTAAAATATTATTAAAACTAGCCGTTATGAATAGTAATAACCAGTTTTTGAAATTTTGTAAATTTTATTTTTCAAAATGGACTTCATTTTTGGATTCAGAATATCGAAATTTAGCCTAAGGTGAAATTTTGGTACTTTTCGGATAACTTTCATATTCTGATGAATAGTGAAAATTACTAAATTTTAATTAAAAACAACTTTTTTAATCGAAATAATTAATAGTGATAAATTATTAATTTGAGTGGTTTTAAAGTATATTTAGAATATATTTTTACAATTTAATACAATGTTGGTCATTGGATGTAATTTCACATTTAAACCAGTTATAAACAAGTGTCAATCTTTTGATAGTTATTATCTCTTAAAAACACGCTATTTGTTGTGACAGCGAAAATTAATTATAAAATTAATTAATGCAACTTATATGTTGGGAATTTTTTAAAATAGAAATCATTTTTGAATTCGGAATATCAATTATAGCTTAGGGTGAAATTTTGGCATTTTTCTGAAAAACTTCAATTTTTGATGAATAGTGAAACCACTAAGTGGTAGGTTAAAAACTGAATTTTTCATAAAACATAATTTTACCGCTTCTGTGAATGGAATTTCGAAAATTCGACAGACACGGTTGATATCAGTAAGTAAAATGTGGTTCAATGAGATAAAAATAATTTTTTGGTGAATAGTAACTTTTTACTTTTTTTACCGCAGTTAATAGTAAATAGGGTAACTAAGGGTAAATATGATATTACTATTACCCTAACACATGTCCTAATTCTATTGGATAAGTGTAATTCGACCAAAAACAACCTTATGAATAAAATATGACCATTTAGGCACACTTGGATTAGATTAGGACATTTATTATTAATTTATTTAAAGAAGGGTTAAAAGAGTTAAAATCAATGTTTATTTACTAAAACATTTTTAATATGGGGTTATACATAAGATAAATTCGACTATAAATATTAATTAGAAAGATAAAAAGATTTCATACATAATGGTATTTTATTTGTAATTTTTAGACGTTAAATAATTTAATTTATTTAAGACACAACGATGATGCAGTAATTATCTTATTAATGAAATATTGACATAATTGATGTTATAAATACCCAAATAAATATAATTTGAGACTTTTTATGAAGTAAAATAATTTTCTAGGTTACTATGACATGTTAGTATTGATTTAATTAACTTTGTTCGAACTTATCATTCTGTTATAAATTTCACAAAAATCAATTACTAAATAGTGTCAAAATTGACATAAAATAGTTTTTAAATCAAATATTATATTATTAATTGTTATTTTATTCCTAAAAATCTATGGTTCGGCAAAATGACTTAGATAAGGATATATATATTAATAATAAACAATTTGGGGTTCGTTTGGCATGTTATAGTGAGTGTATTAACCATATAGTGTAAGAAAACAAAAAGACACGGTAAAAGTTAAATTATTTAACTTAGAGTTAAATCTAATTGATAAGGTTAAAATAATAACCTAAACTTGTCTAAATCCTATTGGTTGATAGGATTTCGACCCATCCCCACTTTAGCTTCTAAATAAGACCCTTTGGAACCATTATAAACCGATTTTGACTTTAATATAAAATAATATTTTGAGATATTTCTAAGGTGCCCCTCTCCTCCCTTATAAAAGGACACCTCCTCCCCCTCCTCCTCACACCAATTTGAGCACTCAAGATCGGCCAACCCCTGCCAAAATCCCTTCTCCACTTCCCTATAATAATCCTAGAGGTCCTGGTCTTCTTTAAAGACCAATCTTAGTTCCCTAAGTGGAGGATTCAAAGAGGCGTTTCAAAGAAGAGGTAATATCCATTACTGATCTTTTCAATTTCTTTCTTCTTCAACTACTTCTTATTTAGTTGTTTCATGACAAAGTAATAACATCAGTATTACTTACATACTGATATGTTATTATAAATATGAAACAACCCTAATTAGCCTTCTATCCATCCTACAGAAAAATGAAATCACCACGCGTGCGTACGTACGGAATATCGTCTCCACGCCGTGGTGTAATCTATTTTCCACCACCACCTTAATAGGATGGGTATAATGGTGTAATGAGTAACTATATATGATTATTATAAAGTGATATTTATACTGAAATATTCTACATACACTTCAACACAATTCCACGACCATGAGAACGATATCATCGCTCGTGCGTACGTACGGACTACCGTCTCCACGACGCGATGAGATTCATTCTCAATGATTAACCATTAATGAATGATTATAAAGTATATATAATAAGTACTAATGAAATATATGACATAATAATGATAATGGATTTATGTAAATTTATATGTATGTCATCTACTTAATTCCATTTACTTCAATAAGGAAATGAAAACAGCGTTCATGCGTACGTACGGACTACCGTCTCCATGAACGGTGTATTTCATTCCATTTATCGATATATATTATATATATATATATATATATATATATATTCTGAATATATATTATATATAAATCATGTTTTACATTCTGGATATAAGTAATCATGATCCAAGTAATGATATTAATAATTACAAGTTAAAAACACGAACGACAAATGAGACGATTTTACCCAAAACGCTACTTTAACATGAATTTACAAAAGAACGGGTAATATAAAGTTATAAGTGGACCATATATGATATAATAACAATAAATATGATTCTGGAATAAGTCAATAACATGATTTAAATCATTATACAGAAGGTTCGGACACTTACAAAGCAAGTCGGACCTAAGGTAAGGGATAAATCACAATCTCATTTTTATCCGAGATTGTTTATACTTTGGTATTTACTGGGGTGTATTTTATCATCCAAGTCCATGTTTCCTCAATATTTCATATTATTTCCATCCACCTACAATTGTTTAAATCCAATTTTACCCTTTGGTGAGTTTTTAGTAAAGAATATGAAAGGAATCTTTTGTCGTTTTTTCGTACGAGGTACTTTTTGACTTTTCCGACAAAAGTACGAAGAATGTTTTTTTAAACTTATACGGCATGAATGGATTTTTAAAACATTATTTCCAATAAGCCTCCTTTAAAAGTTTTCAAGTTTATTTTTAATCAACTTCTTTTATTTTAAAGTCGTATGACATGTTATGAAAGGAAAAATGTTTTTTAAGTAGAAAGGATATTTTCCTCAAGAATGGAGTTCAAGTATTTTATCAAAACTATTTGCCATATAAGATAATAAAAGGGTTCTGTTTTTATCCCTATTATTACATGGATTTGATTATGTTGTGATGGAAATATTTTTATGAATTCCTTTATCTTATATGAATTGTTTTATGATGTCATGTTGTTTAATAATTCCATTTTTATTACATGGGTTACGCTATGATGTATGGTTTATGATTATGTGGCACACATAAGAAAGAATTAATTATAAGATGGGTGGGACCTATATCTCCCTCCAATGCATTGGGTAAAGATTTTATATCTCATGAGATAGACATGGCTGGAATGGTAGGTTATACCGGTTCAGTGAAACAGGACTGAAACGAGGGTCACTCGATTCAGAAATGGACTTTGTCCACTAAGATAGTCTTGGCAATGAGTCTTGACTAACAAGAAATGATTCTCTATGATTATGTGTGTATGCCACAAAGTTTCATGTTTTAAGTTATGATTATTGGATTTTCATTTCACTACTAAGATTTATCCCATGTTATGAAATTATGCTCTCTTTTGCAGGTTAAGATTTCCAAAATGTTATGTTCTTATGAATATGATGTGATTGATATTTCTTTTGTTTACCCTTACTGAGCATTTGAGCTCACCCTTTTGTGTTTTCTTTTCCCCAGGATATAAATAAAGGTTTTAGGTATAAAAAAAGAAGATCTTTATGGGAGATGTTGAAGATCTTTCACCAGGATTAGAAGATTATATTCCGAGTTTCCAAAGACAGTAAACTATTACGATCCTTGTGTGTGTGTTTTTGTTATGTACAAAGTATTCCGCAAATGTAATGTAATTTCCATGTACGTCAGGCTTCGGGTCGCTACACGCACTAAGCTATAGTAACACACATCTAATCCTTCTACATAGCTACCTAGGTTCCCATGATAAAACTCATTGGTGGTGAGAGAACCAAAAATAAAAAAGAATCAAAAATATATCAAAATAAATACAGTAACCATAAAAATCATCTCTCATATTACACCCCTAAAAGAAATAATTACTTTTTCTACATTAACCATATGAAATTATTCCTAAGTCATTCCCTTTTAGATAAAATCCATATCATACACATAAGAGTAAAGGGGATCCAAAGTGGGTCTCACACATGCTCTGAAATTCAATATAAAAATATTAAATGTGCCTTACAAAAAAACATAGCTCAAAATAACATTGAATTTTCTAACCTTTTAAAATTCATTTTAAATCATCCTTCACATAAAAATTTTAGAAATTAGATTTTAATTCATTTAAATATCATTTTCCATAATATTAACACTTAATCAATTTTTTAACCGAAATAGGGACAAATACCATTAAAAACACCCATACCATTCTAAAACAAGACATTAAAATATATAATGTAACTATACATCCAAACACAACATTAAAACCAAAAAACCTATTGAAATTCACTTTAATCACCTTTATGCAAAGTTAACACCCACTATAAATATGTAGTAAATTTAACAGGACTATTATTTATAGTTCTAATTTTATAAAAAAATATTATAAATTTCTTATAGTATAATGATATAATGTTTAATGAAAAAAAACTCACCGCAATCATGGTGGAAGCAAGATGTGAGAAGACAAAATGCATCACTTTTGATGGAGAATGCTAAAAAATACCATAAAGACTTTCTATAGGACTATGAAACCAAAACCCCCATATACGAACTACCCCCAAACCCTCAATAGAACCAAGTATCCACTTCAGTTCTTAGTGGGGAAAGGAAACCATGAAAAAGTGTAAGAGGGGGAAGTGTAAGTGGTAAATAAGAATAATGGAGGGATTACCTTAGAGAAATCACTTGAAAATGAGGATGTGGAGGCTTGAAATCATTAAAATAGGAAAGATTGGAGTTACCACATGAGTCCTTGGCTTTGGTAAACTAGAGAGGATAATGTAGAGGGATTAGGGATTTTAAAATCATAAGGTAAAACTTTTAAACTCATTTTTTTAAAACAAGAAATGTATATGGTTTTTCCACATGGTTTAAAAAACTGTGAGCTAACTTCTTTGGTTCTATTAGAATGTACACCCATATGGAAAGGTACCATCTTTAATTACTCTTAGGACTAACATGGTTCACTCCAAACCATTAACTATCCAAGATAAATTACCATCCACATTCAAAATTAATCTAGAGACCTAGACACATAAGGGTCATTACATGGTTTTCAATAATCCATGCGTATTAGACTAGGAATAACACAAAAAAATCCGAAAAATTTAAAATGTAAATACAGAAACATCTAAAATATAAAATTACCTAAAATAATATAAAATAATATAAAATAAATCACATAGTAATATGGTGGGTGTCAAATGGCCATATAAGTTAGGATGGAATCTCAGGCGTCATCTAATGACATTGATACAGTATGAGTTATCATGGAATAGTTTATGAAGGTTTTATATTTCTAACTGATATGGGAGACTAATTTCATCAATGATATGGGGTGTCTATAAATATAGAATTTATTGCATTTTTATCGGTTGAATGAGAGTATCTTATATTATATATATGTTTATATCATATCGCCCTTCTAGTAAGGTATAAAGAAGGTACTTGATACACCTGTACATTTGGGAATTTATTATGACCCTTATATATATTGAAAAATCGAGTATACCATCTAGGTATTATAATACATGATATGGGAATGTGTCATTGATTTTAGTGGTTCTTAGGAGAACCATCTTGTTCTCATAGAGTTCACCCATAATAATAATTATCAGGAATCTATTCAGATAAAACCATTTGATTCCTTATATGATAGGGAATTCCTATCACCACCAATGAGGTTATAGGTAGAGGAATTAGTAGTTATTGGGACAAGTATAATTTAGGAGATTTAGTATCTTATTCATTTAATTAGGAAGTATTTAGTGACTTGTTAAGGAAGAAAAAGATCATTTACCGACCAAAAAATACATCCTTAAGAGTTTAAGTTGGGTGATCAGTTATTCCTGCTAGTATTACCTTGATTGGGTCATCATCATATTCATAAGTAGGGGAAGATGGAACCCGAGTTTGTGGGTTTATTTGAGATTGTGGAGAGGATTGGTATGCTATAATATTAGTTATAGCTTCTTCAGAGAAACACTACTATGTATGATTTATTCTATGCGTCTCAATATCGAAGATACAATCTCCACCCTTCTCACATGATCAACATCGACAAGGTCATGTTGGAGTTTGATGTTTCATTTCAGAGAAAACTGGATCATATAGTTTATTGGAGTGAGAATAATATACATGATAATATTTCTTAATGGTACATGTTTAGTGGTAGAAAAAGTTCATCCAATAAATATCTTAAGAGTGTTAGTTTAATATGTGGGTGTAGTGGCTAGATACTTTTTTTTTATAATTATTAACGATGACCTATGGTGAAAATTAGGGAAGAGATACTATATGATGGGAGATAAAAACACTCCACATATTTATGAGGTATAATATCAATCAAATTTTTCCAAATATTGTGTATTTATTAACATTGGAGATATTAGTGATGGCTTGGGGGCATGTTTTAGGAAAATGTTCTAGGTGCTAGGGCATATTCCATTGAAATATTTCACTGGGTACCAAATAAATTATCATTGGGTAATTGGTGGTTGAGGTCGTGGATTTTAGTGGGCTACAGTGTGGTTGGGGGCCCAAGAGTGGGTACTTTAGGGGCACTACTTATCAGGTGGCCATCTGGCGGGTACGAGGTGAGTACCTATGATGTTTTTTATTTTTTAATTTAATAAACTGATTAAATTAATTTTTTTATAAATAATAAATGTTTCTTATATATTTATATAGTTTCTAAGGGCTCATATTACTTCCTTTTCCTTCTTATTATTCTTTAATTTATGGGTTTTATTCATTTAGGAATGAATTTGAGTGTTCTTTGTCCCATTGGGTTTCTTGGGCGAGTTTAACATACCTCATCCCTATATTATGGTTCCCTCTTTATATTTCAAAATGAATATTTGGATGAGACCTAATTTTAGGGTTTTTTTATCATGTTTTATGATTTTTACACTTTATGATGAATCATCCAAGGATCTTTGAGGAGAAGGACCCTTCTAGTTCTAGGTAGGTAGTCTCTTATTTTCTCGTGTTTTTACATGTGTGTCATGTGTAAAATGAAATACATGAAATAAAAAATATATTTTTGTACCAAAAAACTAAATTAAATTGATTTACATGGATTTTAATGGTATGATTGGAGCCTATGAAGAACATGCATGGTCTGTATGTGGTTGGACTCAACACCATTGGCCGCCAGTGATGAACTTTATTATGGGTTATGTTATGGAACCATGAATTTTGACCTTAGATAAGTACCTGTGATTAAGTTATTTACCCTAAGAACTTTGTGCAGTGTTTTAGTGTATTCTATATTGGAATTTGGATCGAAAATGTGGTAGGATAAGGGTGAGAAGACTTTCAAACAATACTTTTTCACTAGTCATCTTCTTATGATAATAACCATATATGTGTTTATAATTCTAAAATCTTTAGATTGATTTTAATTGAAAAATTGTCTATTTTAGAGGGATAAATGGTATGTGGTGTTGCCTCATCCACCTAATGCTGACCATGGTGGTATCTCATCCTCCCTTGGTGTATTAGTGGAATTTTAACCACTCCCAATTTTTTGGTGGTATATTATCCACATAAAAAGATATGGTGATCCATATTTCACTATGAATCCAATAAAATGGTGGAAAAACATCCAATTTTTTATTTTACGTTAGTGTTATATCAACCACTTGAGGTTTTATGTTAGAGGGTTATCATTGAATTTTGAGAGCTAGCTTGATAGTTCATCATCCACTTGGGGACCTAATTTAGTGGTATTATTTCAATCTACAATTTAATATTGGTAGTGTATTAAACACTTTTGATATGATAGAAATGTCACATCGTCCACATAGAGGATAGTTTTGCTGGTGCATCATCTACCCACAAATGTTTTCTCAATGATGCATCATTCTACATGGAGACTTGTAGTGGTGGTATATCATCCACCTAAATGATATTTCATAGTGTTTTTTCATCCACCCAAACTATAAAATGATAGAATATCCTCAACCTGATCATGGATGGTTGAGGTGTATTGTATACCTGATAATTGTGATGATTTCTTCCCTAAGAGATGTCTCATTCGATATTGAATTTATATTGAGGATGGATCAATCACTTGGTTGGTTCGTGATGGTGAAGCATCATTCACCTAGAATACTTGATGGTGATAGATCATTCATGTTATTTATTATAATATGAGTGAAATATCATTCATCCTCAGGGTGTGTTCAGAGCATGGGTATATTTTCCCATTCAAACACTAGCTAAAGTAGGTATGTTCACACATGGTATAGAGGGAGAACTTTATATGGTGATGATTTAATTATTTATTTTCTTTATTTAAAAATTTATATCAAGCTTGGAACTATATTTACTGCACTTGTTAGGGACAGTATTGGAGGTGGCCTGTTGAGTTTTTCTGACACCTTGCACGGTCACCATAGTACCTAAGTAAGATTCATGTTATGTGACATAGAAAAGGGAAATGTCTATGTTGTGATATACGGATTATATGGTAGAGTTTGATTAGAATTTTTAGATGAGGAAGGGCCTAGAATCAAGGAAATTAATAAGGAGACATCCTTTACATTTTTTACCTTTATATCTTGATATATATGATCTACCATGTGAGATCCTTTTTATGTTATATGTATTTTATAACATGTAGATTAACACATTTTGATATAACATGGTTCTTGTATTTACTATTGGATATAATTTAGTTTTTCTATCAATTTTATATTATTATCTTGAATTGTGATGTCAGTTTTTTTCTAATTTCTTATGTTTTCTCTTGATGTTTATCTATATCTAAGGGTATAGTGTCCTTACTTATTACATGTCAACTATAAACTATAATTGGATGCCTCTGAAAGTTTTTCATAGCAGAGGTGAACTAGATTAGGTACATTACATATTACATTATACTAAAATTGATTTTTAATAGATTATTCATGTCATACTATGTTTCTAAATTAATGACATTCAAGTAAATAAAAACAAGAAAAATTATATGTCAACTCGCCTAAAATATTTTTTGTCTGGGAAATAATTTGATCAGAGACACTAAAAATATTACAAATATAGTATTTAAATCTAACTGTATTGGAAAAAGATATCTTTAACCCATTCTGGACTACGACTGGTACAACCCATAATATATATCCAAGGGTATTGGTTTTATACAAACTTCACCCATGGTTATGTATGAAGTAACTTTTTTTAAATTTCCATACTTCATTATGTCCTAAGAGGACCTAATAAATTTATTTTTATATATATCCATTGATTGATATGCTCTAAGGATATTAAGCAGAACGTGAGGTAAAATTTTAATTATTAGATAATGAATTACTTAAGATTCAAGACACTTTGTTAGGGGTAATTAATGAATGTTTAGCGTAAATTAATTTATAAGGTTGGAGTAAAGAAAGAGGAATTTAAATATCTATATTACAAAAAATATAATAAAAAATCATGTATTAATAACTATTATAAGTATCCATACCTTGGTAATATATTATTTTTCCTCTACTTAAAAAGTTAAAAAAAGAGTGAGTTTCATTTGACGAGAATATAGAGAAAAGAAAAACACCATAAAACATGCGAGATGATCAAATTTGTGTATAGTTTGAATAAAAAACTATCCACACTATGTATACCATTTAGGATTTTTATAATCTTGTAATGTTATAAAATTGTACTATAAATATGAAAAATTTTCATAATTGGAAGACAAAATTTATATTATTACAATTTCTTTTTTATAAAGACAACATTTTAAGGTATAATTTGGTTGTGATAAAAATTGATAAAAATGAGTGTGATAATATATTATGGACAATTTTGTGTATTAATGGGAAAATTAAAAAGACAATGTCAAAACATTAAAATATTTTAAGAAATGGAATTGATAAAATAATTATAGTTATATTTGGGTAATTATAATAAGGTATACAAGCCTTTTTTACATCGTACGATGAATAAAAAATATTAATAGTCATTTATTTCCATTTTAAAGATGGTCAAGGTACACAACATTTATTTCTTTAGTATTTTCAATCACGGGAATATATTAAGAAAGACATTGAAGGGGATTTAAATTCAATATATTCATATTTTACTTCAACTTTTAATTACAATTGAAACTCATGATTCTTTCATTAATTATTTTTTAATGGAATGTCCCACTTGATTATATATTTAACTAGTGAATTCATTTATATAATTCCTATGAAATTTGGGTGGATCTATCCAATTTAGTGATACATAAATACATTGAAATTATATGTTTTTAATAGAGATCATATGGAATATTTAATAACTAATTTTTATTTGATAGATGAATGTAATTTTTTTGATGCATAAATTAATAGTGTTAAAGTAAAATTAAATAACCCCTCCCATATTAATGAAGTCCCAATTGAGAAGGGGAAATATTTGATATGGAAATAATGAGTGAGTTCAATTTTATTGATATATGTTTTTCAAAACTCCATCCCTTATTTTATTGATTCAGTAATTTAAATAGTTAATGTATTATGTGTTTTGTTTTCATATTTAATTTTTTCATTTTCACTTGTTGTTCTACAATTTCGGACACATATCATTGATTTGAAATGGGAAATTCCCCATTTTACTGACTATCATATGTAACAAGTTCATTTCAATTAATTTTAAGAGTGTTTTAAGACATATGTATGAAAATATAACTACATTAGTTTTTTATTAAAATATAATAGAAGTTAATATTTACACCCCTTACTTCTATTTACTAATGTAAAATTTATAGGTTCAAAAACCGTGTGAATCAGATATTCATATAGTGATTAATAATTTCAATTAACTAGCTGATGGTCTATTTTTTATGGTTCATCTTTACACATCTTTATATGATAATAGATTTTGAATTCACGTTAGTTATGTTGATGTGAATTGAGAAATGGAAAAAGTGGTGTCAGTTGTCTATGCATCGATATAGGTTATGATTATAGTATACTAATTGATGTCATTGATGTTATCAATAAATGTGGATTAAAATTTATATTACTGAAGTATGATTTTATTGATCAAGTGTAATGGAGGAAAGATGACTATTTCTAATTTATACTGGTAAACTTAAACAATATGTTTTACAAAGTTGACTGAGTAAGTAATGATACCTTCATAATGGAATCATAGGAAAACAAAGTCCACCTTGTTATAATTGTTTCAAATTATAATTTTATGGTTAAAATTTATAGAAAGGTATTATTTCTAATTGAATGAGTGGAGGATGATATTATAGAATTTCCCATGTAAACTATTGACCAGACCACTATAGTTATATAAGAAGAATTTATTTAATGGTATAGGGAGATCATTAAAAAAGAATAGATAATTTTCCTAATCAATTAATTCTTTCCTCCATTTTTATAGTTATATAAAAAAATTATTTTACATTTGTTAAAATTTTTATGAACTATTTATAAAAAATTTCCTCAATTTAATTTAATTTTACTTTTATTCATGTTGATATGTCACATGGATCACAGAGTGATTTGTACAATTTTCATGGTATATATGATTTCAATTTTATGTCAATTTTTTATATATCTGTTATCCTATCAATATAACTTTTTTAATAAAATTATTGTTTATTATTTAAAAAATTATGATTTTTTGTTTAGAAAGATCTAGTGTATATTTTAACAGATGTAGGGGCATTGATAGAGGGGTTAATGTATGAAAATTTTGTACATGACTAGAGATCTTATTTGATGATACCATTCATCCTGTTGGAGATGGAATAGGTGAATTGATTTTTTAGATAAATGATTTGATACAAGAACCCATAGTTTCCCCATTATGACTCATGATTTTACATCATCCCCATAGGAGATGATCAACATATTATGGAGAGAGATTTAGGTAAGATGATAATTTAAAATATCATGATATTCTAAATATTATTATCATAGATAATGAAATTTTATTGAATTTGACAATTTTAAATCCTATTTAGATGAGTGTGGGATAGTATGTATCATTGAATTTCAAAAATTATTAGAATATTTTATGTCAAATGTGAATACAGATCATTGATCATCATTTATAGATGTTCCAAACATCTTATAATGATTACCTCTCAGAATTATTCCCAAAAATTTGAATGATTTTGTTGCATACTGGTCAAGTGAGACAACAATCATACTATTTATTACTTTAAATGTATAAATGAGTTTAATAATTAATATGTATAATAACCGAGTATATTGAATGTAGACCATATATGCTCTTCATTCATGAAATCAATCACTATATGGGATTCCTTATAGACTTAGAAGTCAACATGTATCACATTGTAGATATGATTTATGTTTACAATTCATTTTTCATTAAAATATTTATAATTTTATGATTTAAAATTTATATAAACTTTTAATTTTTGTTATGTATATATATTCATTTTAGCAAGGTGATACCACTAATCAAATATTAATATGGATGGAGACTCCTTAGGTTGCTAATATGGATATTTTTTATGTTGTTGTAAAAACATTATTTAGTAAAATATTTTTTATATAAGATATTTATATGTGTTTATTAATTCATTATGTATATTGAGCAAACACAATTGAACACTAATCTTGAAAAACTTCTAATAATTAGTTGTTCCCCCATGTGTTCTGCACTAATGGTTTCGTGATGGGATGTAAACATTCCTTCCAAATGAAGGTGGTAATTAGGATATGATAATGAATCTTTAAGTTATATGTATTTTATAGAGGTTGGTAGGTCACATATTCCCTTAAGTAGACTAATTTCATAGTCAAGGATTATCTTATAGATTTAAGAAATGTTTATGAAAACCATCACTGCAAAAATACAAGTTACCATAGTTGTGAGGATGATTGATTATAACCATGTATAAAAATAAACACATATATGTATAATAGGTTCAATATATTTCTATCTGTGGCTGATTATGCTATATTTTAATGCTTTGTAGATTGGAACTTCAGAATTTATCACCATCCAGAGTGTATAAAGGTGTTTGGGAGTTATGATCAAGCCCATGATACTAGTTTCCTATATATCTCTATGAATGGAACCGTAGCCCATGAAGTTTAGTGTAACATAATAGAACTCATATTACATTATAAGTTTACATGACAAGAAATTTTATGACGAATTTTAAGATTATGCATCAATGAGTAATGATGCTTCTTTTAAGGATATAAAACCTAAACCAGAATAAACTTTCTTTTGAGGCTGTCTATATAAGAACATTCTATCTTTTATTTTAGTGTAATATTACCAGGACCTATTATGAGATGATCAAATACATGTGAAATGGAATATATTGAATGAATTTTAATGTGAAACAACTAAGACTACAAGGTGAAAGGGTGATAATAGTGGTTTTTATGAGACTTATGCATGATCATACCTTCTTGGTTCATCATATCTATTAGTAAATACGTAGGAGAGGATATGAAATATCATTAAACCTAATCCCCAAAACATGGTGTTTAGGGAATACTAATTGGATATATGGATGAGATCATAAATGGGGACATGTTCAAGTGTTATGTATAGTAAGAGGTTCATATATGAACATCCAACACTTATATACTGGTATTTAGATGGGGAATGAAGACTGGATTCATGGGTAATATGACCTTGTGAGGTTGATTTGGTACTTATAATGTTTTAGAGGTCTATATATGAATTTATTGTTCTTTAATTGCACATAATTAAGGTTGATCAAGGGATTACTTAGGTAGTAAATGGTCATGATGATATTCCAAGATGATCTAGGGAGAGAATATGGTAAATCTGTCCTAGGAGGGGGTCAACTCAATCCCATCAACTGGATTCATGAACTTATACCAATTGAAAGAGGGTTATGAGAGATAAAAATAGAGTTTTTAGGATGAGTTTCCTGGGGTAGAAAACGTTTTTTCAATTTCCAAAGGATAGTAATCCTTATTATCAAGGGAATACATTTTTGGATATATTTTTGGATCTCATTGGTTAGGGAAGAAAACCAAGGACATATTTTTTAATGAAAATAATTCCCATTATCAAAGTAATTCATTATTAAATGGGATAACACATACATTTATGCTATGCTGATCATGAAAATTTAGATGCATTGGAGGAGGAATTTATATAAGGGAAGTCTTAGGTTTTTGAACGTGGTGAATAGAATCCAATGTGTTCATTTAGAGTAATTCATTCTAGGTAGAAGAACATAGTGTAAAATGTTATGTAAAATATGGATATAAATCCATAATAGGTATCAATCATGAATTAACTGACCATTGATAATATATTTCAAAGTGATTAATAATTGTAATAAATCAAAATGTAATTCAGGAATTATGAATCTGTTTTAATATTATAGTTTTATGAAAGTGGGTATGTTTTAAAAAATTAATGGTTTTTAAAGGATTCAGATCACAATGAAATTATGTGAATTACCCTCCATGAAGAAGATGGGTAGGAATATTTGAAAAAAAATCTTATGAAGGAGTATAGTGACCCAATCCTTTTACACATGTTATTACATAATTTATACCATAAAAATACAATAATTACAACCCAAATATCATTATTCTTAGTGTCTTTGGAGGAGTAGGTACATAAAACATCAAAAGAAACTATGAAAAAAATTATTTATTTTTATTATAATTCATGAGATCCTAAAAATATTTGAGATCATAATAATATATAAAATTACATGGGGTATACATAAAATATAGGGGTGAACTAGAAATACCAGTAAGAGAATAAAATTTATAAGGAAATATAACAAGTGAGTCAAAGGTAAAACATGATATCAAAGAAAAAAGTCTCATGATTAATCACATGTAAACATAACATAATGAACATTGTATCATAAGATCATGGGATCAGAGTAAATGTGATAAAAAAGTGTAACATGAAATAAAAATGAGTTAAAGCTAACTACCATGAAAATATCACATGGTGGACAAAATCTCATAATGTATTTGGTTTACTTCCCAATCACATACATAACGTTTCATGGGACCAAATCCTTACCCAATTAATTAGAGATAAATCTAGTCACAATAATAGTAATATATACATCCTTATGTGTTACAAAAAAATAATATTTAAACATAACAATTAACCGTGGAAATAAATGGGTTTCACAATCTTTCATTATGTCAAAATCAAAAGAGATTTCTTAAATAAAGAATTTGATAAATGAAATTAAGGAATGTATTACCACATAAAGGAAGGGAATATGTGATTGGTATATATGTAAGAGAAATATAAATATATTTTATAAGATATTTTTAACATAATTTATTGTCATCATTGATTAAAATGTCTAAAAAATGTTATATTTTATATATATTGAGGAAAATATACTTTTCAATTTGAAATCACTTCATTTAAAATTTTTAAATTTCCAAAAAATTAATGAAATAATTTTATTAGAAAATAAATATAGAAAATTGAAAATAAATTTAAATAAATGAGAAATCATGATGAAATGAAATTCCATTCATGCTTTATAAGTTAAAATAAAACATTCCTCTCATAATTGTTTTTAAAAAATATAAAAAGGTGAAATGTTCACAAAATATAAGAAATATTCATTTTAAACCATTTATAAAAAAGTAAAACATGGGTAAAAATATATTTAACAAGTCCTTAGATAATAGTAAAATATTATTTAAAATATTTTACAGAAAAAATAGACATTGAGGAGAATGATTCCTGATAAAAAAAGATACAAGATAAATATTATTTAAAATAAACATTTTTGGATGTTTCATTATTCATTAATAGAGGAAATTTAAAAAATGGAAACCACATTAATTACAACTGGATAATAAAAGAGACATGGTTCAGGAAAATAATGGTAAATGATTCCCCCAAATGAAAACATGAACTTAAATGAATCTTTAAAAGAAAGGTGATTGTAATATAAAGCCTTTACCAATTTGGTTACATTTAAATAAAACCAACTTGGAAAAAGTAAAATGAACTATGAATTAAAATACCATTAATCATGAAGTATTAACGAAATAATTTTTAATATGTTCAGATTATACATCATGTAGAAGAAATTGGGTTCATAACATTAAAATATGCCTCAATAAAGTGAAATTTAGATGAAATCCCTTACCTCGAGTTCGACTCTTCACATACATATGTTATCTTCCTAAATAATAAAAAAATGTAAATTAATTACTTTATTAAGAATGATTTTCAGTTTTATTATTCCTTTTATTTTATTTATTTGTATTTTATATGTATTTATTTAATCAATTATGTTCAAATCATACATTTTAAAAATATTGGTTTCATAAGCCCAAAAATGACTTTAGTACATTGAATAAGGTAATAGAATTAATTATTACATAATCTTCATAATAATAATAATGTAATTAAAATTTTACACATAAATAATAATTTTAAAACTAACCATGAATGTTGGTTATGAAAAATAAACTACGTTACAATCATGGAGATGATAGTCCATACGTACACATAAGAAACATTTACATTTATTAATGATCATGATGGAAAGAAGGTAAATATGATTTCAATTTTATATAATTATAATTAAATCATAAATAATATATTATTTATTTAAATATAATTTTATATACCATCCATTTGATTTGATGATGAAAACAAATTACATAGCTTCATGAAGGTGGTAGTCCATACGTATAAACAAATAACATTATCATTTTTCAGTGAATGGAAATGTATGAAAATATAGGATATATTAATTTTATATAATGATAATTAATTAATAAAAATAATATATATACCTTAAAACCATTATCATAAACAGTCATGAGTGATGATCAGGGAAGATGAATTACATCAGTTCGCGAGGCGGTAGTCCAACGTACAAATGAATAATGGTTTTGTTTTCCATTTTATGGAAGAAAACAAGAATATTGGTTATCAAATTAACCTAATTTTTTTATATGGGTGGTAATTATGTTATTATATCAGGGTGGTTGGATAATATTTAAATGATGTGGAAGAAGAAATAAAACAAAACACTTGGTTAAGAACAATGCATCTTCTTCAGAGAACCTATTTAGGTTTTCACCAAAACCATTACATAAAGGGTTTTATAATCAAACCATGTACTCTAGGAAAGGAGTAGTGAATTATGGAATATATTTTTAAAGTATTTTCCAAACCAAAAGAAACATGAAGTGTAGAGAATAGAATAGAGAAGGCATCCTTTTATAAGCAGGGGAGAGGAACCACTTGGATGTTTATTAAAAGAATACAAAATGTCGAAGTCCTTTCAAAGAAAAATGATTCTAAATGGACATATATTTGAAGGTGGGATTATATAATGTTTAAATATGGAGAAAAAATAATATTTAGACAAGTATAATTAAAAAATTTATCCTTATATTTTGGTCTAACCTCCTTGTAAATCTTTTTTTTTAACCTTGACAACTATAAATAAAATTTTAAACTGAAGGTGTTATAAATTTAATTATAAAATAAATAATGGATCATAAATGTAAAAGGAATGAAATTTTATACTATTATCATCCTAATTTACCTCTTTAATATTTTTATGATTTTTAAATAATGTAATAAAATATTATTTAACATAAAATATCATTAATTTCATTTTTGACACTATTCATTTAATTTGACTTAAAAGACATAAAGATAATAATGAATTTAGAATATTAACCATTTTAATATAAATAATAAATCATTAATAACTATAAAATAATTTATAACCAGGAATCATAGAAAATAAATTACTTTTAAGGTTTTTATAATTATTTACCTTGACTTTTCCATTGTTTGAACAAGCACTCTATCATCATTGTATAATCCTTTCAGGTAACTAAATAATCACGAAAGATTAAAAATAAAATACCAAAATTAAAATTATTTAATTATACAAAATTTTTAATTTAATATTAATTTACCAATTATTTTTATCCCCATGTAAACATATAAGAGATATTTAAAGGAAAGAGAGGGACATTTCATCTTTTTCATTTCTCAAATTATTTATAAGTTACTTTCAAGAAAAATGGTATCATAAATAATTTAATCTCATGAATATGGTTATAAGGTTATGAATAAATTCATTCAAAAAATTTTATGATAAAAAATGGAAGCCTTATTACTTATTTTTACCCTTGGTTAACTCGATTTACCCTTTTACCATGGTGACAATTTTTTTATGTTATTACTATTCATTATGACCAAAATTCAAGTTGAACTTATTAAATAATATTAATTATTATGATATCAAATACAAAATCTATTTTATCATATTAAATTCACAAAATATAATAATTTAATTTAAAAAATGAATATGGAAAACGTGTCGAAAAATAGGTTTTTCAAGAAAAGTATTTTCCATGCAAAATATAATCTTACATTAACTATATGACCAGTAATCATAATTATATGAATTAAAATTAATAAATATGGATATATAATATATAAATTTTATTTAAATAATTCTTCATTAGGGTTTATTTTAATAAATTGTATTGGTGAAACATTATGCACTTAAAAACCATTTTAAAAAATGTGTTTTAAGCCTAAAAACAAAATTATAACAAAATCATGAAAATTAATAATTAAAATAGAATTAATTAGGTTCTTATAAATAAAATAGTTCATATATCACTTTAAGAAAAATCCAAAAGATAATATTAATTTTAATTTTATTTATTTACTAGAAATAAATGATAATATTTAAAAAATCATCAATTTTAACTATTCACTGAAAAATCAATCATTTCAGAAAAATTCCAAAATTTCACCATATGTTATTTTAGATGTGATGATTTAAAAAATAAATTTCATTTTATGAATTAAAATTTCTATAATTTATTGAAATTAATTATAATATTATCTCATAAATATAAAATGACAATTATTTTTGAATAAAAAGTATTTTCGAAGCATAAAATCACATTAATAAAGATTGAGTTATTATTTACTAATAATTTATCAATACATTTATTTTGAGTAGGATATTCATAAAACAATTAATCCTATTTATACCCACTAATTTAATAGAAAAATTATTAAAGTCAATTTTAAATAATAATATTTCATGATAAGTTTAGGCTCATTGTTTCATGTCATATACGCTATCGAATATAGTTTTCATTTAAAAATAATGGGGTGCTACATGGAGGCTCTATGAAGTTTTCTATATAGGAAAGGCATTACTATTAATTTATTATATAGTTCCCCTTCACATCTCTTTGACATAAATTTAGTTATTAAATGAGGGAATTCTTCAAATGATTTTTATGAAGGGTGAGTTCACAAATGATGTGACTCAATTATCAAAATTTATACCTTTTTAGAAATGAATCCTTATCAAAATGTATTCCTGGGGTATTTATATAAAGGATGCATAACCATTACCCTTAATATTTATGGAACTATTATAAAAAAGGAGATACATGGATTCATAGATCTTTTTCTTTAGACCCACAACTGATATCCTATAACAAAAGATTTAATTTAGTTGGTATAAGTATTTTTTTCATCCTCAATTAAGGATTTATTATTATGTGTAAAAGGTTTTATCCTCACATGGAGATGGATTTAATCTTATGTGATGTCCATTTTAATCTAAAATTATGAATGATTAAATCTTATGTGACCACAAATAATCAGCTGGTTCAATCATTCATATTTGTGATGCATTCCCACCTTGCCTCTACAGAGTGACTCATTGGCTACAAGAACGTTATGTGACCATAAAGGATATATGATATGATTACGAAAATGATTTCCATGAAAAGAAGGATTTAATACAACATAGAAAAGGATTTATTAATTTATATATAAGGATTTATTCTTAAATAGGGAAGGACTTCATTTAAAGCTATAAGAACTCGTGTTTTTTCGGACTTTAGTTTTGTGCATAAATTTGAATTTTTGTTGTTGGATTCTTGTGAGGGGTAAAATGGTCATTTTAAACCACTATCTGATCTCAGATAATTTTTCTGACAAGTCCTTTGGTCCCAGAATAACGTGTTTACCCTAGGGAAAGAGTTTCGAGGAATTCCAAGCTGTTTAAATTTTGGCGGAGTATTTAATATTTAATATTATAAAATTAAATATTAAATTATTTGCGTAGGTTCGTTAGGTAAAAACTTTTAAACACATCATCATATTGAGATTCTATTTGCGTCGTTGAGTCCAGAATGTGGAGTTTAGACTAGAGAAGGCGTAAACTCATGTCGGGCGCTGGGGCCGGCCCGAGCCCCTTTTTCTTCCTTTTCCTTTTCTTTTCCTTTCTTTCTTTTCTCTTCCTCCATCCTCCTTTTTGAACACGCACCTTATGTGGATTTTACTTGACCATGTCCCATGGGAGAATTGGGAGATTGAGAAAATGGGAGAGAAGGAAGGAAAGATGGGTACCGATTTGAAGCCCTCGATGCGCTGAGTCGGCGTGCGACATTCGTGGACCGAGAAATCAACCGAGGCTTCAGGGGTTTCCGCCCGAAGGTAGGGATGATTATGTTTTTTAACTTCATATTTCTTTCTTGTATGCCCACGGGGCTTGATCTGTTGTTTTGGGGGAACAAACGGGCGAATCGGGTGTTTTTAGGAATTTCCCGTCAGAAAACCCAGTATACACAACATGTGTTCTAGAGGTACACGCTGAGTGTTCTTCCCATTTAGTGAATATGAAGTTTTTTAAAGTACACTCCATGTACTTTGAGTACACACCGTGTAGTGGATGGCCGTGTGGTTGTCCGTGTGGAGTAGAACATGGAATATTGGGTTTTTTAAGTACATGTCGTGTCTAGTAAAGTACACGACGTGTAGTGTTATTTGGGAATGTGTTCGAGTGAAAAAGGACACAAAGTAACTTTTTGTGAACATTACATGCCATGTACAATAAAATAAACGCCGTGTACTATTACACAGGCAGACCCAATATGCTCTTCCCATGTGCTCTAGCCATGTACTGCTCCAGTTTTGTAATTTTGGGATATCTTATGCTCTAGAAGTTAGAATTGGGTGTGTGGGTAGTTGATTCTGAGGGGTTTTCCACGTAGATCACGATGGTGTCATCCTTTTGACATTTATAGGTAATATAAATGGGTTTTTGGTGGTCTTTATCTAAATAGAGGGGTTCTCCCTCCAGTTATCAAGTTCAGTTGTCACTTGAGAGTGAGACTAGGCTTGTATGATATGTTGGGTGTTCAGTACAACTTAATTGAGACCTTTAATAGGAAATGAGCAGTGATCTATCTCCCGTAACCATTTATTTAGAGGAATTTTCCCTTGTGAGGAATTCCCTTCTATCCTATGAGGCCGTGAGACCGGGCACTTCCAAGGATCCTCGGAGGGATGCCTTTACTTGTGTACTAATCGTGGGAGTTCCTTGTAGGATCCCTTTTCTGTTTATCCTTTGATAAGACCCATGTTCTGGAATGCCTATGTAGTCCTTTTTTTGAGGATCCCATGTAGGATTCCTCCATTACTTTTCGCTAAGGATGCCGTGTGGGATGCCTTCGCTCGTGTTTAATTGGAGGATCTCGAGTATGATGCCTCCTTAGTGTTTGACTTGAGGGACCCAACAGGTGCCCATTTTTTGACTGACTGTGAGTTTCTATGTCGGTTTTGGGTAGAGAAGGTGTTCAGGTGTCACCTAGAACTCATGCTAGACATGTAAGCCCATGGAACTGTGGATGTATTGTTGGGTTGGGTGTTCGGGCCACCCTCACTGGTTTTTTTTATATCTGACTTGGTTTTGCTGATGTAGTAGTGGTTACCAGAGTGCTTCCTGGTTGGTGGTTGTTGAGCCTGACAAGAGGCATCTTTCTTGCTTGTTCGGATGCCTGGACGTTTTTTCCTAGGATCCAGCTTTTGAGACATGTTATTTATGATATTTTACAATTACCTAGAGGTATTACTTGGGATTTGGCTGTTGAGCCTAAATGTATATATACATATAAATATATTGTGATATATGTTTTTTTTGGGATGTCTAGATGTGCTTCCTGGTATCCGGCCATCGAACCTTACTTGTTTACTCTTACGCCTTAAGTGATACTCAGATTCCCATAGTAGGAATTCCTTGGATGGACTCATGGGATAAATTTAAGGCATGAGGGAAAGGTTATAGATTCGCCTGAGGGCAAGGCCTGAGGTCTAGGTTCTATTTAGTCTAAGGGCATGGTGATATTTAGCCTGAGGTCATGACTATATTAGCCCGAGTGCACGGTTCTGATTATCCTAAGAGCGTGGTTATATTTAGCATGAGGGCATGGTTATATTTAGCCCGAGGGAAAGTGTTTGTTTAGCCTGAGGGCATGGCTATATTAGCCTGATGGCATGGTTCTGATTAGCCTGAGGGTGTGGTTATATTTAGCCTAAGGCCATGGTTATATTTAGCCAGAGGGAAAGTGTTCATTTTTCATGAGGGTGTGGTTATATTATCCGGAGGGAAAGTGTTCATTTAACCTAAGGGAAACGTTTCATGTGCCTGAGGGAAGTAGCTTCCACGCCTGAGGGAAAGATTATTATAAGCCTGAGGGCACTATTCATTATGCCTAAGGGTAGTCACCTGAGGGTTTCGTTTCTATTCACCTAAGGGTGAGGATTCATATGTCTGAGGATAATGGTTATTTCAGAGATATATTTTTGGGATTGGTCGAAGAAGGTACATGTTGATGGGATTACAGACCTATATATCGACTTAATGATACACGACTTGAGTGGCACGATGTATAGCTCAATGCCCTTACATAGGATGTCCAGGAGATTGGGATTATGGTCCTAAGGATCGAATGCTGATATGGTTTTTTTATTTGAATCACCTAATCATGAATATTCATATTTATGTATATGTTTATAGGTATGGGACTACACATGTGTATGTATATAGATATGGACATCCATGGCAGCACTTGCCCAGTTTTCAGGTATTACATACCATGAGTTTGGCTGTGGTTGCACGTTTGGTTTACTCTATTTGTTGTGTTCGAGCTAGGCTGAGCATGTTGCTGTTGCATACACTTTTAGCATCACAATTGTAGGTTTTATATCAGGGAGCCCTACTTAGATTATTTCTCACCCCTGCACATGCACCACGGTGTACGTGTAGACCTTACGTATGCTTTTCAGGTTGAGCACGAGTTGCATGGTGGATAGGGCTGAGGCCCAGTGTTGCATGATCGAGTAGATCTGCTCGAGTGGTTCTACTGATCAGGCTACTACAATTTGACAGTGTTTGGATATCGGGTATGTGGATTGGCTCGGAGTTAGTAGCAGAGCCCTATACTTTTACTGTTAGTTTCTTTTGTACTTGTATCTGAATGTTTGGCCCGATGGGTGACCCGTGTTGTATTGTATTTCATAGCCGTTTGTGATTTCATAGCATTTTACTATTACAGCTTGTTCTATTTTAGTTGATTATTGCTTCTGCACTCTTTTTACTTTCTGATGTGTATGATGCTTACTTATTTCCATTGTTCTTATAATTTGGTATGAGGTCATAGTCTCCCCACTATCACACCCTAGGCCCTCACTGCTAGTCAGAAGCCTCTGGCGTATGGGGTGGAGCGCTTGAGGCCTTGTGGAGAACTATCTCGGAGCACCGGTTTAGTGGCTTCCGGTTTGGGACGTTAAAAAATCAGTGAGGATTGATTCTGATATGGGTGGAAAGCATCAACTAATGTAATCTTATGTGACCAAAAGCATGTCCACTTCATCTCCATAAAAGGTATTCCAGACCACTATAACATTATGCAGTAATAAAAGATCAATATTTCAACACTAAAAATGGAATAGATGCTATAAAATATTATACTTTTATGAATTAAGAGACTTTTAATAATGAGGAGGTTTCTCCACAATGAAATTTTTCATTTTTACTAAAATGATTCTAACTCAAAACGTCCATAACGTTTGATCTGGGTATTCATTTTGGCTCAACGAGCTACCAATTTAAATCTCGAAAAATAAAATACGCCCATGGACACTAGATTTAAAAATAATATATATTTTCTAAGGATAATAATTATCCAAAAGACCTTTAAAAATTGTGTTTTAGGATTCCAAAACATTTCATTAGTAATGGATAAAATACACGGCCTACTCCCAGTGGGAGGTTCTCACTACCACATCATTGGGGATGGAGATTTTTTTTCAGGAATATCTATCCCTTGGTGAGTGAGAAATCAAGAAGTACATGGAGATACAATTTACATCACTTCTATACATGATGATAAATTTCTACCCTAACTTGACTTGCACAATTTGTATGAGGATCACATCATGGATTTTGTAACAAAGTTCTTGGAACACAAATTTAAGTGAAAAAAATTACCTCAAATAGATATTTTATTTGTTTTAAATTAAAATAATCTAATTTTGAGATAATTTTAAACACCTTTTCACATTCTTTGAATACCTAGAGCTAAATTCCAATGAGGAGGCTTTACAATAGGAGGATGTAAACTTAAGGAGTTATATCATTACACACACTAATGATCTAAATAAGTGTGAGAGACATCAGGAGAGTGTAGATAGAATAACACATCATCTATTTTACTTCCTTGCATAAATTTTTATTCTCTATCACTCAGAATAATTATTGGATTCTAATGATTTATTAAAACTAATAATGAGTAACTTCATAATAATTTTATCCAACTAAAAATTTAATAAATATTGATTGGGTAAATAATAATTTCTATAAATTCAAGTCAATGATAAAATGAAAAAAATAAATACATTATGTTTAATGCACACTCCCATTAATTAATATAGGCACACTAGATACATAAAAAAGTTGTCACTATACTAAATTAGGGAATGTGTATGAGATGACACATTATAAAGTTTGTTTCCTCCAAAATGTAAACTATTAGATATATATAGGAAATATAGATATGAAACACATTTTCCATCCCCATAATCCAAGGTTAGTATATTCACATAAGAGGCTTGACTTCTTCCCAAAATTTTATAGTTAGAAGGATATTGGAATGCCAAATATATTAAATATTTACCCTCAACATAATCCAATTTTATCCCATTCAGTCATGAGAGAGTGAATGAACTAGTATAATGAAAATTATTAAGGGAGGATTTAAATGAGTATCCTAATTCTCTAAAGGGATCAAGGATCTTGAAATTTCTCTTTCATGTATTCTAAAAAATTATCTGAACTAATATATAAAAGTAACAAGTGGGTTCTTTGGAATTTAACTAGGTTTTTAATCCTAGTGACCATAGATTGAATTTTTCCAAGCCTGAATGGTGGTCCCTAAATGGTTTATGTCATTACATTTTGGCCATAAGTTTTTCCCAAGTCATAAAAGGATATAGAATTAGTGGGAAGGAACTCATATTTTTATTAGGTCTCCTTTTATAGGCTTTTTACCTAGAATGATTTATGACTTTTCTTTTTAATCACTCATGATTTTACCTATGCTATAAAGATTTCATTATTATAGATTAAAGACATGACTAATACCCATGATTCTATTTTTTTGTTTTCAACCTACATAGAACTATGCATATTTTTAAGGAAATTTTAGGGTTTTATTCCAAACTAATGAAGATGATGTTTAAGGTCAAACAAAGTTGACCAAAATTTGTTGAAGTTTGAGGTTGGAAAAGTTTAAAAAAATATTGAGATAGTCTATATAGAAATATGCGAAATGAAAATCATATGTGAATGAAGAAAGGGATCATATCAGTATACAAAAAATCAAGGAAAGGAACTAATACATTATGTTCATAGTGTTTAGACCCATGTAAGGCAAGGTGTAATAAACCAAATGGGGATTCAGAGAAAAGAGGGATTCAATGACTTTGGACAAAGAATGATAATGATGTAAATAATAACTTGAGTTATTTTAATTATAAATTGATGAAATGGGAAAAAATATTGACGGTGACATTTAAATAAATTCAAATGATTGGTTCCAAAATAATATTATTGAGGGAATATGTTATATGATCTTCTCCTCAGGATAAAATCATGACCATGATTTGTAAGTGAGAAATGAATTATATATTTTATTTCCAAGAAGAGGTGTCATTTTCAAAATTATATTTAATCATTAACAATAAATATGAAATGTTTTTTTTGAGATTCAAACACTTAAGGTACAAAATGTGGCATATGGTTTGAGGATATATAGAAGGTTATTGGGAAATTTCATACTAGCAATGACCAAGATTAGGCTGTTAAAAAACATTTATGTGGAGTGGAAATGGATAATCATTTTTTACTGGGATCAAGACTAATGGTTCATATGTCACTATGTATCCTGTAACAATAGTAAACATGCCACCTATATTTATAATAATGGATTATATTATTCTAGTATAGAATCAAATATATAAATACTCGATATGAGTGATTTGAATATAAATTAGGAGGGGTTTGATGGTGATAAAATTCACGATCGGGTCTAAGGTAGGTTACCCATATTCCACTACATATCATCCAATAAATACAATCAATCCATATGTAGTTATAAAAAATCATCTCTAAATAGATATAACTTATGTTTAGGGGACATGGTAATGGATTCATCTTAATGTAGAGCTATCAAATGACCTAATGTCAATAATAGAGACCAAACATTAATATAGAAAGGGTAATTGATTTTTATTGGATATGAGACTAGACTCAAGTTAAGACCTCTGAGTGTTACTACATATCCTCATATAATAAGAATCAATTCACACAAAGTTCTAATAAATGGTCTCTGTGTAGATCTAGATCATGTGTAGGGGATATGATTTTGAAATGAATGATTATTATAGAGTGAGAGGGAAGGAAACCTAATATGAATGATGTCTCAATACCAACAAAAAATGAAATGGTTCCATCATAAATTATATGCATGGTAAAGATGAAAATGAATACGATTAGATCCCAGTCACTAAGAAAAAATTATTATTTGAAACGTGGAAATATTTTATAGAAGAGTCCAAGATAGATGATCTGAACATCACTATATATCATGAAATAACCATAATTAGAACACATATAGTTCTTATAAGTTCTCTACATAGATATAGATCTTGTAAATGAGATAAAGGAAAACATATATGGGTTCCCTAGTGAGATAAGGAAGGATGAAACATGATATGAATGAGGTATCAAAATCAGTGATAGGATGGAAAAAAATTTAAGGTTAGAGTGTATGGATGGGTTTGGATTTCAAATGAAATTTCAAATTTTTATTTGGTGGAAATCCTAGTTTTTGAATTGAGGTTCTGAATTAGAATTTTAATGTTTTGATGTCATAAAGGGATGTTTTGGGGCATAGTTTGGTGCATGAGAGTTTCCATGAGTCTTTAGAAGAGTCTCAAAATCTTTAGGTAATGTTTTGGGAAATTTTAGAGTCTTGTTTTGGAGTGTCGTTAAGGCACATTGTTTTGGGTATACCATACGTTGACCCTTTTGTGGAACTAGTAATACGCTTACATATATTTCATTTTGAATTTGTATAGTTTTGGTTGCATGATCATTATATGAGATACATCCAAACCATAAAGATCCTAGAGGAAATTGTGTGTGGTGGCTCGGAGCAAGGGTTCTTGCGCATGGGTAGAAAACTATTTCATACATATAGTGTGTCTTGTTAAAGTGGGTTCTAGAGCTATATCACATGATTAAAACATGGTAAGTAAATTGTGTGGACCAATAATGTGAGGTGTGGGTTTTAATGTACTGTTGAATTCATGGTTGATTCATGATTTGAAAAAACCATTCATCCAAACCATAAACCTCATAGAAAGTTGAGAAATTACCAAACTATCCCTATAACCTTTTATGTTTTAACTTATATTTCTCTAACCCCTTTTACTATTATCCCTATCCATGCACATTTCTGCTTACCCTTTCCCTTTGGGTGGTTCTCCCCAATTTTTTGTCTGAATTGGATGTCGTCTCTTGTGTTGGTGATCCTAGGGAAATTCTATGTATCCTCTTCTTTATATTTTAGATTTTTTTCAAAAGGTATTCTATTAGTTTTTTATAATAAGACAAATTTTCAGGGAATTTTTATGGTCTCTCTTGGATGAACCAGTAACTAATAATCAATGTATAGACTCTCTAAATAATGAGGTAGAAAGTCTTTATACTTACCGCAAAATATCATTTTTTTTCAATTGGTGTGTTGTGTGGTCAATCTGGCCACACCATGTATTGACATGATATAAATCAAAATGTTTATTTTTTTTATTTTATCAGTCAGATACACTAGTTTACAATGATTGATTCCCAAATGAAAGGATATTTTCATTGAAATTCCTTGGATGTAAATTTTAACCATAGTTTTATTAATTAAATGTTATGGATTCATAATATTAAAATGGTGAGATGAGTGGAATGTCATGGTTTAAACACCTTATGTGATTAACTGATTTTTAAATAAATGATTGTGAAATATAATTCTATAATAATTGATGGTATTTAAATGTAATTTAAATATAGTTATAGTTTCTTATAAAGTTAAATGGAGGTGTGTTTTATTATGGATCATTTTCATTAGGGAATTAAATTTCTTATCTATGGGTTGGAACGTTTATTGGTTAAATAACTATGTTAAAGGAGAATTATTTTATTTGTAATTGGTAATATATTTTGAAATGAATGTTTATAAATCATAATGGATATGGTTAAAATGAAAAATGAATAACGATATATAATTTTCATTGATTCTTTGCTAACTGAAATGATAATTCATGTTATTTGATGAAAATTATAAACTGGTATTTTGATGTGTGATGATCATGAATTTTGGGATGTGCTCCTTAGATTCTATATGATACATACTTCTTGGGAATGTTGGGATGAGTTCTCATATTCCTTGTGATACTTGATGGTTGAGAATTCCATGATCATCACTAAAATTCCATGTTCTTTATGATGACTTGGGAAGGTCAGGAGGAGTTCCTAGACTCATATGACTCTTTATGATTAGGAATGATCAGATGGGATCTTTAATTCCATGAGAATTATTAGATGAGAATTTGGATTCTGTGTGATGATTGATGATTGGTGGAATTCTGGGATGAGGGTTTGGATTACATGGGAATTCTTGGATGAGAACTCAGTGGATTCCATGTGGTTATTTATGGTTGGAACAGTCCCTAATACATTCTCTGAGACACCCCAAGTAGGCTAATACAGGTAGGGTCCATCATGGTTACAAACCCAATGATCAACAACTATACATCCAACCTCGAGTGTCATTATGAGCTTACAACATCGATATTTATTTATTACTTTTATTTAATTGCTTTATAACAGTTAAATATTTATTTTTAGAACTTCTAAATACACTTTTAGTTATATTAATAATTTTATGGATGCTGTTTTTGGTGGCCCACTGAGTTTTACCCACACACTGCTCGGGTCTCAAAGACACTTGAGTACCTGAGTAGATATCACTATTTGTTTCTTGATTATAGGTATAGGTAAAGGCTTGAAATTTATTCCAATTGGATCATTATGGTAGTGTGGGTATAATTTATGGAATTGAGTTTTACTCAAGACTAGTTTGGGAGGAGTTCATAGTTTCCTTTTATTTCAGGTATTTTCTTTTCTAGTATATGATCTGCCCATGAGGGATCAATGTCATGTATTTCATACCACTAGTTATAGAATGTGAGGAATTTATTTATTTATTAGAACATTCCCTACTTTATATGTGATGTTTAATTTACCAAGATATATATTTTTATTATTAATTTTTCTATTATAAATATTATAACATAATAGAATAGTCTCACTACAGTAATCTCAGATTCCCTGACCACTAGTTGGAAGCCTATGGTGTATAGGGAGGTGTGATTTAAGTCACATGGTAAAATGGTTCAGTTACTGTTCTTAGAGTGAGATAGACCGAGACATTACAAAAAAAGTGTTGTAGGTGGGCGTATGATAAGTGGTCTGAATTTCACTACTTATCATGTAATAATAGGAATCAAGACACCTATAGTTATGATTTGGGGTTTATTTTCATTGTGTGTAAATTTAGGATTGATATTATGGGATATTTTTATATTCATGATGGAATTTATGGGCTTTATTTTATAGTGTCTCAATTTGTGGATAATTTAGGTAACCCATTGGGAATTAGTAAAGTTTAACACACTAATGATTAATGTTGATAGTGTTTATATTTTAACCCAACAATGAAAATTTTAGCATCATTATACATCTTGAAATAACAGGAATCAAGCCACTCACAGTTCTTAGGAATATTTATCCAAAAATATGGATAATGTGTAGGTGAAACATTTTACAACTTGGTTTTCAAAAACCAAAATTTGGTAGTTATATTACATTATTGGTAAAAATTAAAATAATTCATAAAGGATCTAGTAGTTTAGTAGTCTTAAAATACTAGATACTTACAAATTTTTAACATTAAACTTGATAATATTAAATATAGTATAAAAAGTCCATGAGAACATTATTATCTCTTCTAGTAGATCCTTACAAATTACACATAGTTATCTTCTAGTTTTATATGGTAAATGAAAACAAAATAAGGGTGATCTATGATGCTTAATAAGGAATAACCTACAATCAAAATAATACTACAATCAAATGAAATAGAGGGAATAGCATATCCATGATAACAAATAAAAATTAGGATAAAAATTATAGATCTTATACTAATTGAATTGATATTTACAAACATCATAAACATGACATCAAGACCTTGTGACGAGACATCATATATAAAAAATAAAGAATATTACAATACCATAGTTAGTTTGTCTCATGAGACCCACCAATACATCGATGAGATATCTATATAAGACCCCTCCCATTAATAATTAGGTCCAATGCATTCGTCATATGAAGGAATAAATAAACTACAAAAGATGTAATCGACATTCCGTAGTAATTAAACAACATCCATATTTCAATAACAAGTGTAAAAACTAACAATATTTTCTCAATAAATAAATGGAATTGACTTCTATATAAAAATAACTCAAACTAGAACTATATGTAGTAACATAATATAGTTAAGTAAATGATTTCACCAATCAATAAATGGAATAATATGTCCATATTTGAGAATATCCCATAATAAATATATATACTATGAGGTATTATTAATATAATAGGAAGTAACCTTATGAAAGAAATAAAAATAATATGGTGGAGAGGGTACTTTCAATACGTGGGGTTAAAATAGAAGATAATAATTGACTTTTATATTTTTTAATGGTAGGATACCAAATTTGTGGTAGAAAAATGCTTTATTAAGGTTTATAAGGAGTGTGTGAATTATCAAAAGAGAACGCCATGTAGTGTCTAACGAGGTGTGCAGTCATAAACCCACTCATCATACAATGATTAAATATTGATTTAATATTTAACTAGATTTTTTTAGGTTGATTACCCCTATGTGAATCTATTCCACAATCATACTCACTTTCTAATATCCAAATAGGGATTTAATATCAATGAAAACCACATAGACACTTTACATTCCAAAATTTTGGATTTTTGGGCATTTTGAAGGTTGTTGGAAACATTTAAATCAAAATCACTTGAAACATAGAATTTAAAATAAAATATAAAATAACATGATTAATGAAATCATCATTATATAATATATTTAATGTGTAGAAATTACACCATAAAATTAAAAAAAATGTTGTATTACATAATCAAGTCTCAAGGGATTAGATTTTGATAGAAATAAACCTTACCCATAATCCTACTTATCCAAATGTTCTAAATAACACTGTATAAAAAATAACTATCTTAATCACCTATTTTATAACCATAGTAAAACCTATAACCTTTTTTAACTTCATTTATTATTATCCTCTACGTGTATATTAGTTAGTTTTTTATCAATTTTCAAAATTGGGTGTGAGTAATCTTGATTATTTTGAAATTGTTTCACAATAACCGTGTTGTTATTAATTCTTATACTAATTTTCAACATTCAAAAATCATTCAAGGTACTTAAATTTATTATTTATAATTAATTATAATTTTATAATTTTATTATATGGGATTTTTTATTATAATACTTAACGACGAAATCAACGATGATCAAATTTCAATTATTTTTAACCAACAGACATTGGTATTTTAATTAATTAGTTTAATAGTTTTTTTAACATCAAATAACTAAAATAAATTATTATATAATTATTTATATAATATATTACATGAAATTTAATTCTCATAGTCATCCATGATATAAATTTATATCTTTTTTCTAGTTGGTATTTAAACCGACCCAAAAAAACATACCATAATTAATGGATGATTATGAAGGGATTTTATTGTTATATAACTATAATAGATGAATAATTATCTTATTTAGTATTTATTATTGTGATATGTAAATATTTTAAATAATTAAAATAATAATATAGCCTATAAAATGCTACTACATTGTACGAATAAATCATTTTTTTTCTCTTAGAACACTCTTTTGGATGATTGAATATACCATGATTGTTTATTGATCATATTGTTAATAGGTTGTACAAAAAGTATTTATATAACCTTAATAATTTAATAAAAAATATATTTATCCATTCAAATAATAATCCCGACCATCCATTAATGGTGGTGATGAAAATAAATGAAACATAAATTAAACATTCCATGTAGCTAGTAGTCCACATAGACTCATGGTTGAGAATTTCATTTTCTATAAAAAAGAAATGTATAATATTTTTTATAATTTAATAATATAAAATATGTTTTATATATAATTCTTATTTATTAAATTTTTAATTAGGACCATCCATGAAATGTGGTTAAGGGAAATAAACATGACACTTTGTGGATGTTGTAGTCCGCACATAAGCACAAATGTTGTTTTTGTTTCACTTAATGAAAAATAGGAATGATGGTTTATAGTTATTACCTTTTAAGAATAAAATAAATTAAAAAAATAATTATTTAATTATATATTAGTTATAAAAATATATTTCGGAAATTAATATATAAAAGAAATGAAATTATGGAAAAATTAGTACTCATGCTAAGGACCTGAGATTTTCCTTGGAGGAATCCATGGAAAGAGAGGGATTAGGATAATATTTTGTTAAAATAATATTAAAAGGATGAAATATTTTTATAGGGTAATAAATCGTGGAACATTTTCAGTATTAACCTAAATTTTTGAGTGGTATTGAAGGGGTAGGGAGAGGCCCCTTTTATAATATGTGAGAATAATTTTTTTGGTAAATATTTCATCTTAATATAAAGAGGGAAAATGTTTCACATGTAAAGTGACTCCAAAAATAGAAAATAATTTATTTTTGAAATATATAAGTTTTATAATCTCTCAAACACTCAATTAGAAACACTTTTTTATTATGTTTCAATCTATTTCGCAAATATTTATTACTTTTACTATTTTTAGTTTAACTATGTTAACTAGTTTTTACCAAAGTAATTCATTTTTAGGAAAAAAAATAAAATGAAAATTATTAAATAATTTTTAAATAATTATTAAAATTATTAAATAAATTTTATTATATAAAATTTACTTCTATAAGAAAAATAAATTTTAACATTAGATCATGTAAGGCATAAAATCCCATTTTTAGAAAAAGTATATTTTATTCATAAAATTTATATGTAGTGTAAAATTGTAAATGTATTTAATTTTAATGATATAAATATATTTACTGTAAAATTTATTTGAATTTAAATTAATTCCAAATATTTTTTTACAAAATAATATTTAAATAAAATTAATTATAAAAAATAGTATTTTTGAAGAATATTACTTAATTTCATAAAATGTTAATCATAGGTTTTCTAAATTCAATATTGTATTGTTTAAATTTATAGTTTCACACATCAAGTACATATTTTTCTAATTAAATGTTTTAATATACTTTTAGGTTTTTTCTAACATAAAAATAAATTCATAAAATTTATAGTTTCGATAAAAACTGTATTTTCCACTATTCATCTAAAAAAATAATTCAGAAAAATTCTAAACATTCATCTTATCAAAATATTGAAATTATAAATCAAAAAATTATGTTAATTTGGTCAAATTAAAATTAAAATTTATCTTCTAAATAGATTATTGAATGAAGGATCCTTAGAGTGCACATTATGTAATAGTTTTGTGATGTAGTGTTTACATGCTATAATAGGGTCTTAGGTATTACATTTTCTACCCTTAAGTAATGTATTCAAAAAAATTGGATACATGTTGACTATTAATATATGTGGTTATTCATTATTCATATCTTCTTTAGGAACCCATGTTTCCTCCATTAGTAATTTAGGTCTAGAATGGACTTTCAATGAGCGGAGTTGATCGATTCAACAAAGCTTCTCTCTTGTGTTATGAACCTAGACATGATCATCATTTTATAAAAAGTCCGATTACAAATATGTACCATCATATGTGTGTATATAAATTATATCTAGAATTTATTTCCTCAATAATGAAATAAGAAAATTTTCATTTACTTTAGAAATGCTTGATAGAATAACCAATCGATAAGTTACAGCTCCAATTATCTCTTGAATTTCCAAAGGCCCATTGTACATGGGGCTTAAATTACCCATTTTACAAAATATTACAACTCATTTACATGGAAAAACCTATAAGAATACTTGATACACCACTTTAAATTCAAATTATTTCCTTATATTATCTATATATATATTTTTTATTCTTTGAGCTTCCTTGATATGACCCTAGATAGTCTGTACTATCATAGTTGTCTCTTCTATAAGTTCTAATCATACTAAATTCCTTTATATAACTTATTTATAACAAATTGGAGTATAAAATATCTTCCCATACGATTCCTTATATGATCCCATATGTATTATATATTGGAAAATAATATTTTATGAAAATTACACCAAGGTAGATATTGATCCCATGTTCCATAGAAGAATAGAGAACATGATCTCACCATGTCTTCTAGGGTTTGAATAGTCCTTTTAGGCAACCCATAAATTTAGGGATGATTGGTGGTTCTTAAAAATAATTTGGTGTTGATACCCTTTTTAGGAATCTTCTATAATTTCAATGTTAAATGAGGTTCATTATTGGATGCAATTGATATAGGTTCCCTATGAAGCCTCAAAATTTCATTGATATAGATTTGGGTAAGGAGCTCAAGGGGCATGTATTCCTTTACTATTAAGAAATATGTAGGCTGGGAAGGGCGATTGATGATGACCTACACAAAATTATTATACCTTGTTTTTTTATATTTCTAGGGACAGAATCTAATATTATATTTTCCCTCTTCCATATAAGTACATGCATAGGTTTCATGATGCTCTTAGAATGTCATATTTTTAAATTTACCTACTGTCATACGAAGAATCTAGACAAATAATCTAAAATTTCCCACTTCATATCATTCCACCAGAAATATACTCTTAAATATTTATAAATATTTGTGGTACTAGAGTGTATATATAAATTTAATCTATGTGCCTCATATAATAGCTCCCTCTTCAGTTCTAGTATGGATAGAACACATATCCTATTTCAAAACATCCACAATACATTTTTATAGATGAAGTCTGTCAATTTACCATAATTCAATACTTTTATACTCTTTTATAAATCCTTATAATACTGTTGGTAATTTTCTATTTTTTCTATTAAATATGGTTCAGAAATTTCATTGAAAATTAATGATGTATCCCCTTTGCTAAAAACTACCATATCCATCATTACTAGATCCTTGAATATAGGATCCTAATTAATCATATTCATGGTTATAAATCTATGGTTCCTTCCACTAAATGAAACAACCACATTATTTTACTTCCTAGGGTGGTAGTGTATTAAGGAATCATATTCCTTGAGAAGATCCAACTATCTTTTTTTCATCATGTTTATATCATTTTGAGATAAAGTATGCTTAAAAATTTTGTTGTCTATATATATGTCTCATTTTTATACATAAAGATAGTGCCTCCATATATTTTTGTATAATATTACTATTTCTAACTCAAGTTCATGAGTTATATTTTTTTTCATAGATCATTAATTTCCTTGATATATATGCAACCACTATATCATTAAACATAAGAACATAACCTGATCCTCTATTCAATGCATCACTATATATATTAAAAATCATACCATTTTGATAGTAAATTAAATACCAGTGAATTAATCAATATCCTATTTATCTATTTGATACATTCTACAAATTTCCTACAACAATGAATTTAACCCCTTCATGTGTCAATTTAGTTACTAAGTTGGCCAATCATGGAAAAATATGAACAAAATATTGATAGTAACCCGTTAGACCACATAATCTATATATCATGGTTATATTTTTCAGTGTATGAAATTATTTGAATAGATTTTTCTTTAAAGGATTAATATATATTCCATCCATAGGGGAAATATTTCCAAGATAAGAAACTTCATAGAGAAAAAACCACACTTATTAAATTTCCAATATAATTTATTATCTCTAAGGGTCTTAATAATTATTCCTAGATTGATCCCATGATTTTTATAACTTTTTTTCATATATCAAGATATAATCAATGAATAACACTTGAATTTATCAGAATTTTTCTTGAATAATATTATCATCAGATCCATGAAAACATAAGGTGCATTGGTTAATCTGAATGTCCTTACCACAAACTCAAAATGTCTATATCTTGTATTTAATGTCAGCTTCACTATAACCTCCTTATTCATGATTAAATGATTATAAAGAGATAAAATATTGATCATTGAAAAAATATTTAGTTCCATAAAGTTTATCAAATAAGTAATGATTATGAGGTAATGTATAATTATTATTTATTGTGATGGAATTATTCTCCCTATAATTAATATACAATCTCATAGACCCATCATTCATTTTCATGAATAAAATAGGGGATCCCTATAGTAAATAATTGGATCTTTATAAATACCATTTTACAAAACTCTCGTAGTTGATTGTTTAACTATACCAACTCCACTAGTTCCATTCCAAAGGGATTTTGAGATATGGGTCTTTCCTCATACATGAGTTTGATGGAATACATTAATCCATGCTCACGTAGATAACCAGGTTATTCCTATGGAAATAAATTAATGTATTTTTTTATAAAACATATAAATCCTATATCCTTATGATGTCCTTACCATCTATATATAGTGTTTTCTCTTTCTATTATCCCATAATTTCAGTAAGTTAATCTACTAGGGTTGGGTCTAGAAAAGACTCAAGAGGTAAAATCTCTCCCTTGAAAACAAGGTATTTTATACAACCTTCACAAATAGTAATACCCTTCTCTTGAAAAAGAATTTATACATTTTACATAAATAGACACTACATACCAATGATTACGTTAAAATTAACCAAAGGTATAACAAACAAGTTTTTCACCTGTGAATATCTTTGTATCTTTTTAGTGACTTCTTGGTAAATATACATTGTAATAATAATCCCATAGGTGTCTTAGCTGATAAATACTTTCCCAAAGTATTAAGAGAGGATTCAATGTTAGAATTAAACATGAATGATATGAAGGATTTAATAGTTTCAACATTAAATAAAAATTTCTCTAACATTGAGGTTAATATCAATTCACCTACTATCACGCCATTTTGTATTTCAATCACAACTATAGTGATCAAATATGCCTTTCCTTTATCCATTATCCTTTTCTGAGGTAAATTTCCTTTACATTTTGGGAATTAGTTTTAATAGTTCTTCATCTCTTTACAGTTAAATCATTGAACATAAACAACCAATTACTTAACATCTCATTCATGAGATTAATTTCCTTTTTCTCCTCACTTGAAAAAAATCTCCCATATCCCTCAAGAAAGTCCTAAAGGGTTTGTTTCCATTTCAGTTCTTTTCTTTGGAGGAAAGTATTTTTCATAGAATATATGCTTAAATTTTCTCTATTACATTACCTATATATTGACTTCTTCTTTAGTGTTTTCAATTAGTAACCACCATTGATTCAAATATCCATTTAAATAACATACACACATGATGAACTTTTCCCTTTAAATATTTCCCAAAATAATAAATACTTTACTAGGGAGTTGATCCATTTCTCTAAATCAATGTATTTTTAGTTCCACTGAATGATGCAGGTTTTTTTCACATGAATTATTCCAACATAGTTACACCACATTTTGGATTAATATGTTGATCTATATGGGTGTGGTTATTTTTCATAACCTAGGCCAGCTACCCTAACATGGTTAAAGTCTCATTAGATCCAACTTTAGGACTATTGAATTACTTAGGAACAACATCCCTACATTGACAACACAAGTTTATATGGTTACCATTCGTTATATTGGCTTACCATCTATACATAGAGACAGATACATAATTAGCACATGATATTTAATTAAAAAATAAAATTCCTATTATGTTTTATAAGAATAGATTCATTAAAATCTTGTGGGTTTCCCAATATTATATATATATATATCTAGTTTCATCTAAATCTAGTCTCCAAGGTTTCTACTAAACTTACTTTGATACTAACTATAAACAACCTAGTCTCAAAAAAATCCAATAAAATAGTTATATGAACCTTTTGGTATATAGTACAATATTTTTCAATGGATCCAAGAAATTAGTATTCATAGAGGGATAAATACTTATATATTTTATATATTACACTTTAGAATATAAAACACAACATAAAAACTCCATGATAGTATTACTGTTACTTTTAGATTGTTTTTTGGAAATTGTATATATATATATATCTCATCTAGGTTTCTTTGGGAAAGGAAAACAAAATAATGGTGATATTATATGCTTAGTAAGTATTAGTTTACAACAGAATCTATCATTGTATATGTTTTGAATAAATAGTATGAAAAAATAAATGACCAAAAAATGCCATAATCAAACGAAATAGAGGGAATACTATTTACATGAAAATAAATAAAAATAAAAATAATAATTATAGATCTCATACAGATGGATTTAATAATGTTAGAAATCATAAAATTTACATAATGTCCTTATACAAATACATCCTATGTAAATGAGTAAGGAATATACAAATACCCTTCCTAGTTTATCTCACAAGACCTATCGATTCATTGAGGAGTTATCTACATTGGGTCCCACCAGTAACTAATTATGTCCATTTAATTCATCATATTAAGGAAGGAATAAACTATAAAATACATATCCATCATGCCATAGTAATCAATAAACACCCATATTGAAATTAAAAGAATACAAATTGTCAATATTTCCCATATCAATAAATGGAATAGCTTTCTATGTAAGAATCCCAGAAACTAACACCATAAAGAGTAATGGAATATATTTAAGTTAATAGTTTACCCAATAAATAAATGAAATAATGTGTCTGTATAGGAGAATATCCCATAACCAACATAGAAACAATGAGATATTATCAATGTAATGGAAAGTACTATTATCAAATAAATAATGATCAGATGGATGAGAGGGTACTTTCAAAGTATTGTGTTATCAATATAACTTAGTAATTGAGTTCATTAGTTTGAAATGGTAGTAGACCAAATAAATTATAGTAAAATCTTTTATTAAGGTTCATAAGGAGTGTGTGAATTATCGAAGTTGTATATCTAAGGAGTGTCAAGCCGGGTGTGTAGTCTTAGGCTAACTTATTGTGCATAGAGTGAAGATTGATTTGACACTCAACTAACCTTTTTAAGGGTGATTACTACTAGGTTCATCTGTGACACAAAATAATTTAATTTTTTATATAGATAAATTGATGTAATTGTTTATAAAACCACACATAGACTTTAATTTCTAAAATTTAGAATTTTTTATGCATTATGACGGCTTTAGGTAATATTTCAATCAAAACCCCTTAAAGGATAGAATTTAAAATCGAACATTAAATACCAAGAATAATTATAGAATCAATATAGAAGTTATTTAAATTATATTAAGTACACCATAAAATATAAAAAATGTGGTATAACATAATTATGTCTCATGGAATTGAAATTTGAGACAGAGGACCCTCACCTTTAATCCCACTTAGCCGATTGTGATTTAACCTCCTTTATAAAAAACCATATTAATCATCTATTTTAGAGTCCTATTCATACCTATACACTTTTTTGACTTAATTTTTAATTATTATATATATATATTAATTAGTTTTTATCTATTTTTAGTATCTGTTGTAAGTAATCTTCATCATTTTGAAGTAGTTTCATAATATTAGTTTTGTTATTCATTATTATCCCAGTGGTAATAATTATTATATAATATAATGTAGTGTAATTGATTATTTATAATTATTAATAATCTTATAATATCTTTTTATTGTATTTTTGGTTTTTCTCTTTAAAGAAGAAATCAATGATGATCATGTTTCAATGATTTTTTATAGATAGACATTGGTATCTTAACTAATGAGATTAATATTAATATTACCATTCTATAACTATAATAAAATCATTATTTAATTATTTTTATCATATATTACTAGAGATTAAATCAACATAGTCATCCATTTTATAAATTTATAATATTTTCAAGATGGTGGCTAAATCGACCCAAACAAGAACATACCATTTTTAATGGATGATTATGAAGTAATTTAGTTGTAATATCATTATACCATATTCATAATGAATATATTTAGTGTCTATTAGAGTGATATATTTCAATTTGGAAAAATTATAATAATAATATAACCTATATAAAGTGATTATATAGTACAAGGAATTTAGGTTTTTTCTCTTAGAACACTCTTTTGGATGGTTAAAATTACCATCGTTTTTATTGATAATTTTTTTAATAGGTTATCCAATTTTTATTTCCATAACCTTAAAATTTTAATAAAAATAATATTTATCTATTAAACTCATTCTCATGTCTATAAATGAAAGGTGGTGATGAAAAGAAAAAAAAATAGAAATCAATTGTTCCCTGAAGGTGGTGGTCTACATGTATGCATGGTTAATGATTTCATTTTCCATTGAATGATAGAAATGTATAATATTTTTTTATATAAAAATATAAAATATGTTATAAATATCATAACAATATTAGGTGATATAATAGTGAAACTTATTTTAAGTTATATTTTTATGGAATGAAGGTAAATTACTAAAATATTTTCTATATAACCAAGAGGTATCGAAGCGCATAAGGGAAAAAAGGGTACCGAAACAAAGTTAAATATTATAGGCATAATTTTAATGGTCATTATTTTTTTTAGTATTTTTACATATGGATATATATTTATCATCAGAAATATATAGGAATGTGTCAATACCAATACAAAGTGGTTGAACATAGTAGCATAAGAAATCATTATATGAGCTGAAAATGAAAATTTTATTTACAGAATTTCATGATAAAGTTGGTAAACTATAATATTAAGAAGATCAAGCATATATATCAAACTTGAGTGTGAATAAAAAGAAATGGATCATGAATAAAAGAGTTGAGAATACACTGGTTATAAATGGTTACCTTGATGCATCAAATCATGCTGACGTAAGGATCACTGATAGTGACTTCACTTCACATATGATGAGAAATTAGGATATCATCATAGGAATTAAGTACAACAAATAATGTGTTTCAAAATTTATAAATAATGAAGGAATAAATAATATTGTCTCATGAAAATCCATTTTTTTGGACAATTATATGAGATACACATATACATTGTTCATTAAAGGTCTCAATCCAAAGTTTATTAATTACTATAAACTATGTTACTTATGGAATGTAGTAAAGTTTTCTAATAATACTTTTATCATTAGAAGGAAGGATAGTCTAGTTTTTATGAATGATAAGCACAAAAAAGAAAATCAATACCTTGTGATTTTAAAATAAGATATTTTTCTTTTATCCAAGGATTAAAAAATATATTTTGGAATATATGTCTTGTCCTTTTGAGCCAATTTTTTTGGAAGATTTCATAAAAAGAAAGGATTGTGAGATCTCCCTAAGCTATCATGTGATCACACACACACATGACTGTTGTTATATTGATAATATTAATCTAACGACATATTAGGGGAAAGATAAAAGGACAAAAAGTGTTCTTGAACATGTGCATATTGATTTTTGTGGACCTATATCATAAATATATATTGATTGGAAGAGATAATATGTTATTTTCCTTGATGATTAAATCAAGAAGGCATGGATTGTTGTCATTACACAAAATTATGAGGTTTTTAGTTTCATAACACAATATCAGAGGGATGATGAAAAGATTATTGGAAAGAAAATTTTGAAGTTTTAAACTGATAATGGAACGAAGTTCACTAACAGTCAAGTAGAGGATTATCTTGAGTGACATGAGACAAGGAACCAAGTATCTACATTGTTAAATCCTTAGAAAAATAGTCACTATAATCGGATAAATTAGATAAAAAACAACATGTAAAAACCTATAATCACTGGAAAAGACACACTTGAGAAGTTTCTAAAGGATTTAGTCTTGAAATCGTTTCACATATATTACAGAACATTATTATGTAAAAAAGAAGGAAATACTTTATATGATTTGTGGTATAGAATGAAGTTGATGGTGAGATAATTTAAAATCCTTATAAGTATGTGTTTCATTCTCAATAAATAGAAACAAAATAATTTTGAATCTCATGGTGATGATGGAATATTTATTTTCTAATAAGGAAAGGTCATAGAATATAAGTTAATCAACAAGTGGCTAGGAATGTATATTATGATAAATGATATAAATGTAGTGGAAAATGAGTATAATCTTTAAAAACAAACTTTACCATTTTTAGAGGATAGTGATGAGTATTTGAGCATATCAGAGGTAGGATGAGAACCTAAGGTGTTTTTAGAGGATAATGATGAGGATTTGAGTATCTCTTGGGGAAAATGAGAACTTTAGGTAAATTAAAACAAATCTAATAATGATGAAAATGATATATTATTACTTGTAACTTATCAAAAACTAAAGAGTCAATTTGAAATTGATAGTAAGAAAATAATCAATGAATTAATGACACTAGTGTAGATTAGGAGTATAAAATCTCTATAATAAACAAGTCTCCTATCATTTGTAAGAAAAAATGTTTTGAAGAAACTGAAAAATATAAAAATTGGTTTTGGATGATGAATGAGAATCTTTACAAAATCAAGAATAATTATACATGAGAGATTGTTTCAAGGAAGATAGATGATAATGTAATAGGTACAAAATGCATTTTTTTTAAAAAATGAATGAATAAGATGATGTGATTTAAGAAAAAAAACATAACTAGTATGAAAGTGATACCCTCAGATCAAGGGAATTGATGCAGATGAGATATTTTTACCTATGTAATGGTTAGAGAAAATTTGTCTATTTTTATCCATTCCAGTAAAAAGAAAGTATAAAGATGTATATATGGATATAAAATTAATATTTTTAAATGGTTTCATAGAAGAATAGGTGTACATTTAAAAACCATACATTTTTATTATTTATGAATATGTTAATATATTTTGTTAGATAAGAAGTCTCTTTATGGGCTAAAGAAGGAACCACAAGCGTGGTATTCGAGACAGAATCAATTCATGAAGAAGTTTACTTTTCTTTATAGCGGAGTTTATTAAAATAACTATTCTAATAATGAGAGTGATAAAATGATAACGGTATTGGAGTATGTTATTGAAATAATATTTGTAAGATACAATTAAGTGCAGTGAAATTTTTGTTTGATGTTATTGAATTTTGAGTTTTATATTCTAATAATTAGAGAAAGAATATATATCCATGTTCTATAGGTTATTCAAGGAAGGAACAACACATTCATTTATCAATAAAAGTATGCCAAGAAGGTTTTGAGAATAATTTTAATATATAATTCATTGGATACGACAACATTGGTTGCTAATTGGATGAAATTGTCAAGGTATGATGAAGGAAAAGTGGTTAATACCCTTAAATATTGGTAGATCATTTGAAGTTTCTAATACTTAAAAAGAACGACTCAAAAAAATATTTTCTATATAAAGACAAGAATGATATAAAATTAATCTCAAAGAAATACACATGATTATAGTGAATAACATACTATGGTATTCTAATGGAATTTTGTATTTCATCTTGCTTTACAATGCAACATTATGACATGAGTTGTTAAGATATATAATTACTGATTGGGAAAATTCAAGAGATGATAGAAATCCAACTTCTAATGGTGAATCCTATCTTTTTTGGATATGTTTTTATTGAATGAAAAAGAAGCCATATTATATTTATTTGATAACCAGAAAAGATGAATATATTTTAGCTACTCATGTTTGTACATAACTAATATGGATGGAGCAACACCTTGAACAAATGGGAGTTGAAGTGATGTATTCAATCAAAATAAATTTTGATAATTCATGTTCTATAAATATTAGTAAAAATCATTTTCATCACTCAAGGGTGAAAAAAAATAAATATCAATTTATTAAGGATAAATTGGAACATGGATTGGTGAGATTAGATTAGGTGCTAAATGAGCATAAAGTCAAAGACATTTTGAATAATCCTTACCCAATGAATTTTTTGAAAGGATATCGGATGGATCATGGAGTCTATTTAGTTCACCACAATTGAATAGTGTTCACATTATTTAACACCTTGATGATATAGAGTTTTTTTAATTTCTTTCATGTCTTTTGTTATATGCTACACTAAGATAAACTTGCGCAACACAAAACACCGACTTAGCTCTTAGTATACAAAACACTATTCTAAGCTTGCATTATACACAATTTTAATTTCTTTTGATATAATTAATTTTATAAAAGACCTAGTATTAGTGAACAAAAAAATATTATTATATTACCTTATAACCTATGTATTATACTAGCATGTATAGACAATATTAGCTTTATTCCAAAAAATATATTTAAATGAGAATAGGTGAGTTTATAAAATAGTAAAATCACGCTTGATGGATTTCATTAATTAAATATATGATAAATATATTAAATATAATGTTTAAAATTCATCTTATATGTATTTTGGTCATGATATAAGAACAAATTCAATTTTTTTGGATAAATAAAGTATTTAAAAAAAAATGATGTTTTGCTTCATTTTGATGGAACACCTATTTTAAATATAGATTTTGAAACATTTATTAAATTTTACAAAAACAATTCTTTTAAAGTGTAGTATGAAAATTTAATTTGGTTGAATTATTGGTTTTTTTGATAAGTTTTATTTATTATTTTTCTGATAAATAATGAAATACAGATTTTTATTAAAAACTTTATTTTATATTAAGGTATTTACAAGTTAAAAATATGTTCTAGATTAGTTTTAAAATTTAATTATGTAATTTTTATCCAATTATGGTTTTTGAATAGAATTTTATATAGCAATTTTTAATAAAATCATTTTTTGTTTGAAAAGGGAAATTTTCTGAAAAACCATTTTTCATGACATTTTATTGATTTTGTTTTAAATTTAATTTTGAAAATTATGTGTATTGAATTTTTAAAAAATGATTAAGAATTTTGATTTAGTATATCTAAATTTTTTAAGTAGTTCTCTTTTATTTTTGTCCAATATGAACGGTAACTATGGTAAATTTTGTTACAACGGTAAATGGTAAATTGGGTAATGTATGAAAAAAATAAAATTAAAAAGTCTATAAGAGGACCCTAACAAATGGTAATTTTTTTATTAACTAAACACGACCCTTAAAAATTGAAGACATAAATTTTGTCATTTAACGGATACTTGTCCATGAAGATTACTTAAATAATATTCAAATCAAAGAAAGACACAAAGTGTCACTTTCTTTGTATTTAATATCTATTACATGTCCAAAAGGAGACAAATTTATATTGTGAACAAATATAAATGAAAAATTTTAACTTATAAAACACATATTCATGTTATAAATTTATTTTTTACCTTTTGGGGCCACATGGTTGGAATTATGATATTTATATTGTTTTATTTATTTGAATTATAATATTGTCACTTTTGTGTTTTAATAAATATATAATTTTTAATATATGGCCATACGAAAGATAATTTTGACTATAAATAATTATTATAAACCTACAATGGTTTTATTCAGAACAATTATTTATTTTTAATTTTTTAGAAATAAATTATTACCATAATTATTTATACATAGATTATGAAAAAATTATTTAATTGATGAAAAATCAATACAATATTTTTTATTAAAATGATAATAAATATTAAAAGAAAAAAAACATTACCCAATATTATTTTCCCAGTATATATCAATTATATTCATACAAGGGTCTAATTATGAACCATTTTGATTCAAATGAAATAGATTATTACATTTATAATATTTTATCTAAAGTAATGTTAATGCTGCCATATTCATATTTTAATAAATATAACATTTTAAATGCATGATTTTCTAGAATCTATATTCTACTATATGTTTTCATATATAATAAATTAGATTTATCTTAATCACATTATTTTATTTCTAATTTTTACATAATAAATAGGTATCTTAAATAATTACACAATACTGATTTAGTAATTATTTTATTAATAGAAATATCAAATAAATGTGGCTAAAAATATTAAAATAAATGTAATTTGGAATAGTTAATATATAAAATGAATTTTATAGAATTCATACACTAAATTAGAATATAATAAAATATTTATTTGTGGGATAAAGTCTTATCTTGATATATTTAAAAATCCACAAATTAAATAGTGTCAAAATTGAAGCTATTGATTGTTTATCAAAATAACATTTTATTAAATTCCATAAAAATAATAAAACAATTACAAAAATATAAAATAAATATTATATGATCTAAAATATTATAATTTATTAATTTATGTTCTAATTGAGAACAAATAAGTACAAATTATACTATTTTAATGTTGAACAATTTGTTACCTTAATTAAAATTAAAATTGAACAACTAAGGGTTAATTGTATTGATAAGGTTTAAGTTTAAATAAATACTTGAATAAAACTATCTTTTTTAATGATATTAAAACCTTATATAATCTCATCAAAAAATTAAAACATTTTAGTGGTTTTTGGATGGTTTTGATCTTATTATAATTTAATTTTTTTGGAGATTCCAAATATGACCCTCACCTCAATTATAAGAGGGAAAATCCTTCCTCATTTCTTCAAAACTAATTTAGCCTTCAATTTTATCCACACCCTTCCCATTTACCTTATAAAATTCAACATTCACATTATAGAGGTTCTTATCTTCTCAAAAGACCAACTATAGTTCCTTTAAGTGGAGATCTAGAGGGAGATCGTCGAAGAAGAGGTAGTCTCCTCTACTGATTCGTTCAAATTATTTATTATTATATTTCATACTAGCAAGTTTTTCTATTGTAAATTCATAAATCAAGTATAAATTATATAGTTAAATGTTATTAAGATTATTTATCAACCATATTCTACCTTCTATCCATCATATGAAAAATTTAATCACTACATGTGCTGTAAAGACCCGAAAATTTCAAGGAATTTTTTTTCTTAATTTCTTTGGAATTTTACGAGTATGCAGTTTATGACGGCGCCTGATTCCGAGGCCCGGTGTGCCCGGAATCAATTTTCGAAGTTTAGCTCGGGTACGTTCAGTGAACGAAAGAGCGGGTTTTTTTTCTAACTTTTAAACCGGTGATCGGAATTGAAGTCTGAGGGCACCGATGAACTCGCAACGCTGGTAATTACTTAAGAAGACCTTTTCTGAAGGTGATTTTGCTCAGGAGGAGTTGTTTAAAATTTGAGGTGTAAGAGAAGAATAAATAAATTTGTAATCCAATTTTATTTTTCTTCTAAGTAGTTTTATCCTTTGTGTGGAAGTTGGGTTGGTAACTACCCTTGGGAAAATAAATGAGAGGTGGGGCCCACACGAGCCCCCAACTTTTCATATTCCCCATAACCCATTGAAACTCCTCTTAATGTGAGACCACTCACCTCCCCCTCTCTCCTCATTATTCATGCCAACTCACTTTATTAATTTATGTGGTTTGAGTTTTGATTTTTTGAGTCTTTGTTGTGTGAATAAAAATAATAGCATGGGCTATTATTTTATTTTAGGGAGCTTTTGGTGTGTTGGGAAAAACTTTGGGGGAGAGCACTTGAGTTTTTGAAGAACATCGACTCTCCGATGAAGAACGGCCTTCCGACTCATTGAAGAACGCTCCACGCTTCTCCAATCCTTATCTTTCTCCACCTCAAGGGATGAGACTCAACCGCGGGAAACTCACCAAAAGTGACGGTTATTTTACGGTGTTGACGGAGTGACATCGCTTCCCGTGTCTTCGATGAACGAACCATTTCCAAGGTAGGGGGATTAATTTGAGAATGGTATTTTTCCCTTGGTTGTTCCTTCTAAAATAAATAACCCGGATCAACTCAACATTAAGTTGATCCGTGAATGTTTTATTTTTGCGGGTTGGAAATATTGGTATGATTATTTTTATTTAAGAGGTTGTAGGGGAATCTCTTTGGTATTCTCTTTATCTTTGAGAAAAGAACGACGAGCACGAACCAACCATTTCCAGGTTGATTCGCGGATCGGTTGTTCATACGGGTTGATGTTGGGGTTAATTGTTTTCTTTTCCGTACGTCGACTTCTATTTGTAGGCCACTTACTATCATTATAACGGGAGGAGGTCGGACCACACAAATAGGGCCGACCCTCCTCCCCCTTATTGATGATTATGTTGCAGCATGAACGAAGGTGGCACGGTGCAACGACACCGCGTGGAAACATGGAGAATTATGGAAAGGATGCGCGGCACCGTCGCGCTGCGCCGTTGAGACCGAACAAAATCGCGGCCAGAGTTGGGGCCGCAGAGGCGATTTGAAGACTCCGCTAGTTGAACGTTGTGCATAGATTGAAGGGTGAAGAAAAACGGGGCCGCAAAGTCATTTTGAAGCCTCCGTAGTGACGGTCGGGTTCTGGGAGGACCATTGGCGAAGGAGGCGAGCAAAACGGACCACCGGATCACGTCCGATGGTCCGCGGAAGGCGGTGGCGCCGACAACCGGTGGAGGCAGCGCGCCGCCGGAACAGGAACGGCCACGGCTGAGCCGTGGCGGCGGGCCGAACCAGAACGACTTAGCAATTCTAGAGGTGAAGCGACGCGGATTTAAGCCATTCCGGTTCATCATCCGCGGGGGGTTGTAACCCCCCCCACACCCGCTGGCCACGCGGGCGCCAGCGCTAGGTTGGGCCGGGCCGCGTTGGCCAGGCCGGGCCGCACCATCCGGGCCGGGCTGCGCCCAAACATGCCAGACCCGGACCCGTATCGGGTCGACCCAGTTCGGGCCGACCCTGGGGGTCTCGGGCCATGTCGGGCCGGGCCCGAACTGCCTATTTTCGGGTAGTTTCCGTTCAAACGCCCATTTCTTGGGCCAGAGACCTCCGATCGATGCACCGTCAGTTGTGTAGTTATTCTTGAATCGAGGCGGTCATTTCGGTATATTACACTTGGGGTTTCGGAGAACTTTGTGTAAGGCCGGGTTGGTTTGAACACGAAACCAACCGGGCCCTCGGAGCAGAAACACTTATATCTTGAGCTCCGGACGTCCGATTGACCTTCCGTCGACTTTGTTGGATCCCTATTGATGAGAAGGAACTTTTGGAATACTTCGCCTGATTTTTCGTTGCATTTGGATAGTGGCCAGGTTGGATTGGTCCCAAAATCCAACCGGTCCCCTTGAACGGAAAAGCTAATAACCTTCAGATTGGACGTCCATTTGAAGAACTGTCAGAAGAATTGGTGATCATGTTGAGAAATGGTCCCTATGAGTATACCCTATGAGAGTTCGGGGTATAGTTGAGATACGGCCGGGTTGGTTCGCACACGAAAGCAACTGGGCCCTTGGGACGAAAAGACTAATAACTCACAGACCGGGCGTCCAATTGATGCGCCGTCTGTTGCGTTGAGACCCATAGGACGAGGCGGTCCTATGAGATACTTCTTCATGGGACTTTGAGATACATGGAGTATCAACCTGTAGCTCATGGAGCAGACCCTCCCGGAGATGAGCGTACGGAGATAGTGTAGCCGGCTGAGACCTGATGACTGCTTGACCGACTCGACTTGGAGTGAGTCAACTAGCCTAGTGGACGGAGCACTACTTTGTTTGGGTGCAGACCCATGGAAGACGGAGCGCTACTATGTGACAACGCAGACCCACTGTACTCGTCCGGAGAGTACCCCTACAGACTATTAGGGGGTGTGCACTACTGTGTTTGGGTGGCATACCCTGACGGGAAACAGTACAGTGTTTGGGTGGCTGACCCGCGGTACTCGACAGGAGGAGTACCTCAGCAGTATTAGGTTAGTGAGCAGTTCTTCGGATTCATGACAAGACCACTGTACACTCCAGAGATGGGGCTCTTCAGCAGTTACAGTTTCGATAATGAAAATCATGGTTTGAGATGAGTCTATGATCTTTGTGTTTACCTCATGATTGAGATGGGTCACTTGATAAATTAGGTATATGTATGGGCATATACCTGGGTAGTGGTTATCCATTGATTTCATAATATTTGTGTTTCCTCATGATTGAGATGGGTTACTTGATAATTTGGGTATATGTATGGGCATATACCTAAGTAGAGGTTATTTGTTGAGGTCTTCTTCGTGGTTAAACTTGTTGGATTTAGTGAGACCTTGAGGGTCTCAGGGTCCCTACTGAGTATCGTTATACTCACCCCTACATAGGCTATGACCGCACCTCGTTGTGTTGGTTGCAGATGACGGGAAGCGCAGACAGAGGCTGAGTGTTCGAGGACTGGATAGTACCCGGAGGTGGACCTCATGACGAGATAGTATCTAGTGGTATACTTCATGAAGAGGCGAAACTCGGAGGAGGTTGACGGGTGAGAGCATTGTAGAGGCTATATGTACCTACCCTTCAGGTAGGATCCATGGTGGACGATCCAAGAGCTACGCTATCTATACCTACCCTTCAGGTAGGATCCGTGGTGGACAATCCACGAGCTGCGCTATCTGTACCTACCCTTCAGTTAGGATCCGTGGTGGATGATCCAGGAGCTGTGCTATCTGTACCTACCCTTCAGGTAGGATCCGAGGAGGATGACCCAGGAGCTTCTTCCTTTCTTCTAGCTGTTTGTCTTTTCTGTTGTACTTTTTTTCAGTTGTAGCTGTACTTTCAATTGGGTTTGTATTCTGGCCCATTTACTTTTCAGCACTTCCTTTTGTACTTAGTGTTTTACATCCGCTTGTACTCTGTGGTGTTTTGTTTACTTTTATAAAGGCAATGCCTTCCCAGTTATCAGGATTTATGCCTCTGGTGCTAGTCGCCAACCTCTGGCCTATGGAAGGCGGGCTTGGGGTAGTCATGGCACGGGCCCCAAGGACAGGTCGTGACATGTGCGTACATACGGTTTACCGTCTCCACGTCGTGGTGTAATATGTTTTTCAAAAACATACTACTTGAAAGGATAAAATGAGGGAAATAATATCTATATATTATTATAATAATATTATATAGATTATGGAACAAAATATATACCATCCAATTTCTTATCATTTCACAATTATGAGAATGATATCGTTGCTCGTGCATACGTACGACCTACCATCTCCACGATGCTATGTGATTCATTCTACATAATCTTCATTAAATAATGATTAAAAAAATATATTTAATGAATAAATATGATATATATTATGTTAATATCATTTTATAATGATATAAATATTACCTAATAAGGATAACCAGAACTTATTTGAAAAAATATGCATAAGAAAATAAGGTGTTAATACCCAAATAACAAGTAATAATGAAATATTATTACCAAACAGATGATAATATGAAAATTTATGTTATCATAAAAATTAATGTGATTCTAGAATAAGTCAATGACATCATTTAAATCATTATAAAGGAGATTCAGATACATACAAAGGATAAAAGACCTAAGGTGAGGGATTATTTTGTCTTACTTTTATTTGTATGGGACATATGTCTCATACACCATCTATTTATTTTGTGTTGTGTTTATGTTTCCCAATAATGCTTTTATGATTTTTATTATAAAGGTTATGATATTTAAATATGCATAAAATTTTATTTTTTTATGAGTCATACAATTCAACTGATTATAAATTGGTAAGGGATAATTTCACAACCTCATTATTATCCGAGATTGTTAATAAAAAAGTATTCAATTTGGTGTATTTATCATCCATGTCCATATTTCATAAATATTTAATATTATTTATATTATTATAAAATTTTTTAAATTCAATTTTACAAATTGGTAATTTTTTATAAAACATTTTTAAAGGAATATTTTGTAGTAATTCGATACAAGGTACTTTTTTGACTTTTCTGGTAAATGTTTGAGGAGGATGTTTATTAAATTATATGGCATGATTAGATTTTTATATCTTCATAATTCCTTACTCACATGAAGCTATCCTTATATGATTTAAAATTTATTTTCAAATAAATTCTTCTCTTTTAAAATTGAATGGCATTTTATGAAAATAAAAGTTTTTTGAAGAAGGAAAAATTATTTTCTTCAAGAATTAATATAAAGGGTTTTATCAAATTAATTTTTCATCTAATATGGCATTATTTAAATAGGGTTATGTTTTTATCCCTATTATTACTACACTTTCATTATGTTTATAATTAAATGATATTTATGAAATCTATTTTTCTTATATGGATAATCATATAATGGTGTTTAAGAAACCATTTTATTCCTTAGGTTATGCTATGAGGAATGATTTATGTTTTGTGGCACATGTAAGAATGATTTCATTATGAGGAGGGTGGGACCTATATCAACCTCTAATGAGTTGGGTAAATATTTATATCTCATTAGAAAGACATGGATGGAATGGAAGTTAAATTTGGTTCAGTAATACATGGCTGAAATGGAAAGTAAATCCAGTTTAGTAATATAGGGCTAGAACTGTAAGTAAACCTAGTTCAGTAACAGACTTTTTCAACTATGATGGTATTGGAAATGAGACTTGGATTATATAGAAATGATTTTATATTCTTATGTGTTTTCCAAAATTCCATTTTTTATGCCAATTATATTTTATCGTGGTTTGTGTTCATTTATGATTTATGCCTTATGAACTCCCAAGATTTATTTCAGGACTCAAGATTTGGATATTTTTTATATATTGAATTATTTTCAAAATTTACTATAACAACCCTTACTTTTATTACACACTTAGACATGATTCATTACAAATAAACCTTCACTTGATACAAAATAGAAGATCGAGAGGTCTAGTTTCTTTGGGGCTTAAGAACATTATATAACAACTTAAATCATAGGACACAACATCTTATTGAAAACTTTCCTTACATGACCACTACATTCCCTCGTACTTAGCGTTGCATGGGATAACCTGAGGACATGCATACGAAAAAGGTGAGCTATAATGCCCAGTAAGGGAGTTAATGAGGCATAAAATGAAAGATTCAATACATGTTAGGAAATAGTAATATAAATGCTTCATAAGATAAACATGAACATACATGCATAATATAACATGATTAACATAACATAGAAATGTGGCAACAACATTTAAAATGATTTTAGCTTGAGACAAGGATCATTGCACATGGAGCATGAGTAAATCCTCATCTAACGTGAATTATCATTAGTAAACCCTCATTGCACTTGACGTATCATGATACTAATCTTTACCCAATTCATTGGAGCACTATCAGGGTGTAGCCTTCTTAAACATTTAATTTCAAGCGTAAGTGTGCCACATGGATCATATAACATGGAATCATTTTACATTATAATTTATTCTATGATTAAGAAATGTGGAATAAACACATGAAATTACCATTCAATATTTACATGTTCATAAAGGTGAATAACCTTGATAGAGACATGGGTATGGTATTCACTACACAATGATTTTGGCTTGGAAAATCGTTGTACAATTTCGGCCACTTGACAACGTGACATAAAAATTAATAAAAATGGTTGATGTGTGAGAAAGGGGTGTATAAATATATTTAAATGAAATGTACAATAAGAGGTTAATATAGAAACATGTACCAACATAATTAATTGAATTTAGATTCATCAAACAAAGGAATTTCTTGAATATAAATGAGGAGAGAGAAATTCCTTACTGAATTTCGGCATAGTAATGGGTGTACATGGGAGGAATTAATGAGAGATAAAGGGGTATACCACCATCAAAACATAAATAGGGAAGTATGGTGGAGGTGAAAAATAATACACCAATATTTTTAATTTAAAACAAAAGGGCATACCAACTTAATGAAAATTGGACAAAAAATGAGAAAGGAAGAAATCCCTTACTTGGAAGTGTGATCCAAAAGGCTTGGGAGAGGCTTGAGAGAGGATTCCTGGGAGTGTGGGTGCCTTGGGGGGATTTTATTTAGATTAGGTCAGAGGTTAGATGAACTCATAATTCTTTAAGTGAATATGAAGTTGGAGCTTTGGTGGGTTTATATAGGAAAGGAGAGGGAATGCTTTATTATTTACGTTTGGGTCACTACACATTAATATAATCAATACCACAAACCATCCAATGGTTTTGTCCATGGTTTTTATCCCAAGGGGAGTATAAAAAAATATTTTATAATTCCCATGGACAAACTTCTTAAAATAATAGGGTTGTTATGTAATGGTGAATCACACTCTAATGGAAATTCATTTAAAAAGTGAAAATGTTTTATAACTCTTGGAGGGTCAACTAATGTTTTTTAAAATAAATTAAAAAAACCTAATATCAATTTTATTTAATTTTAAAAAATATATTGGCTGAAAATATCATTTATAGTATTTTATTACATCACTATTGGGTCATTATGATGTCATAAAACACATTATATATTTAAACGATATTTAATTTTTTCCCATAAATTTGAGTGTCTCAAAAAATTATAAAAATTTACCATTGGATAATTTTATTGTCATGATTCCAAAAAAAAAAATTTATTTTAGCTAAATAATTTTACAAAAATGTGAATTTTTATTTTTAAAATAAAAACTAACATTTTTAAAAAATTCGCGGTTTTTGATAAAAAAGGGCATTCAAACCTTAATAAAAATAACAATTTCATTCCTAAAATTATAAAATAATTTATTTTTAATACAATTTCATAAAATAATAATAATATTTTATTAAAATATTATATAATTTAAAAATAATTTAATTCATCAAAATAGATTTCTTTGTTGAATATTAACTAAAAATACTATTTGCACTTTAAAAACTATTTTCAAAGTAAGAATAATAAAATGAATATACATTCATTATTATATATAAAAATAATGCACATAATCAGAGTGATAAGGTCTTGTTACATAACCTCTTATAATACCCGCATAAGACCAATGTGTAAGGTGTGCAATGGTGACAGACTCTTGGGGTGGCTCGGATAACATTGCTCGGGTGGTAATCTCTATCAACTTCCACTTCTCCCATAGGTGGTTCCATTCAAGATTAACATATTGAAGCTCAGATTGGGTTTGGTCAAGAGAGAATCCCAATTATGCCACCTCATTTTCGAGATCTGAAAAATTTTCTTCATAAGGGGCAAGTCTACTGGATGAGGCCGTTGCTTCCTTTGTCTGAGTAAATTGGATTTGTTAAATCCCTATATTGAAACTAAAATTGTGATCATTTCTCAATGAAAGTCTTTGCAACATTCACAATTTTTAATGGTATTTTAAAATCTAGAAACACAAAACAAAATAATTGCATATGCTATATAACCATTTTACATAATAAGACATTTAATTAGATCAAGAGTAATTTTCATTAATGAAAGTTTGAGTCATTACATTTATGTTCATATTTTTAAATTCTTATGTTTAATTTTTATATTATATTTTAAATTATTACCCTTATTGAGCATTTTAGCACACCATTTTTTATCGGTTTTCATTTCCCCAAGTTATAAAGAATGGTTTTAGGTTGGAAAACTAAAGGGGATGGTCTTTAAGGGAGACATTGAAGATCGTTCACTAAGTTATAAGGATGTGTAACCAGTTTCCAAAAACACTAAAATAATACTGTGTTTGGTCATCATTCAATGTAATGTATTAAGTATTCTATAAAATCAATGTAATATACATGTACGTCAAGTTTGGGTCTCCACAGTTGGTATTACAGCGAATGTTTATTCATCCTTTGGAAACCAGGATGTGAAAACTTTAGTGAGATTCCAAGATATATTTCTAAGTTATGTCTAGGTATGTCCTAAGGATAAGTCTTATTATAGGTTACAATAATAGAATTATGGTAATGATCATAAATATGCTAAAACTAAACCTAATACATTAGAGATTGAAATTACTTTCTATTAAAGGGTGAGGTGGTTGGACGACCTCATAGCGGCCTCCTGCCCATCACTTGCGTATCTAGGGATTTATCTTTTTTTCATTCCTCCCCCCTCTGAGATGGGATCTTATTGTGGCATATTTGGTTCATCTCATCATTGTCATCATCGCTTGTGTGCCGTCACTGTCTCTCGGGGGTGCTTTGGCTGACGGCTCAACCCGGGTCCGATGATGTGTTGTGGTTTGTGTCCTCTTTTAGCGGGGATTTGTTGCTTCTACAAAGGCGGTGATTCTTGGTGGTGCTTTAGAGGATGGCTCGACACGTCACTGAAGTTGTTCCATAGTTGGAATCTTTCATTCTCAGTGGGGATTCAAGGTTCAGTGCCACAATTCTCAGCGGTGTTTCACAGGTCAGGCTGGAGGTTCCCGTTATAGTGTTCAGTGTTCTGGGTGGTGCTTTGACGGTCTACCAAGCATGTAGCTCAGCTATATCTGTTATGCTACAGAGGGGGGAGGTTTTCATTCTCAGATCCTATGAGTTTTGACATATTGTTTATTCGGTGATTCTGTGAGCTTGTTTTCTGAATGGTTCTGGTTTTCTGGATGGATTTGGATTGTGGCTGTCCTGGTTCAACATTATTGGCTCTTCTCTACTCTCCTTGTCATCGTGAGTGTAGAGACCCGAAGCCTGACGTACATGAACATTACATTACTTTTGCGGAATACTTAGTACTTAATAAAAAATACACACACAAGGATCGTAATAGTTTAGTGTCTTTGGAAACTCGGAACGTAATCTTCTAATCATGGTGAAAGATCTCCAATATCTCCCATAAAGATCTTCCCTTTTTTTTCCTAAAAACTTTCTTTATATCCTGGGGAAAAGAAAACATAAAAGGGTGAGCTCAAATGCTCAGTAAGGGTAAACAAATGAAATATAAATCTCATCGTATACACAAGCACATAACTTTTGGAAATCTTAACCTGCAAAAGAGATCATAATTTCATATCATGGGATAAATCATGGAAGTGAAATGTAATCACAATAATCATAACATAAAACATGAAACTTTGTGGCATACACACATAATCATAGAGAATCATTTCTTGTTAGTCAAGACTCATTGCCAAGACTATCTTAGTGGACAAAGTCCCTTTCTGAATCGAGTAACCCTCGTTTCAGTCCTGTTTCACTGAACCGGTATAACCTACCATTCCATCCATGTATATCTCATGAGATATAAAATCTTTACCCAATGCATTGGAGGGAGATATAGGTCCCACCCATCTCATAATGATACCATTCTTATGTGTGCCGCAAAATCTTAAATCATACATCATTACATAACCCATGTAATAAAAATGGGAATCATGACATCATATAACAATTCATATAAGATAAAGGGATTCATAAAAAAATATTTCCATCACAACATAATCAATGTAATAATAGGGATAGAAACAGAACCCAATATTATCTTAGATGGAAAATAATTTTGATAAAACACTTGAACTCCATTCTTGAGGAAAATATCCTTTCTACTTCAAAAACACTTTTCTTTTCTTTACATGTCATACAATTATAAACTAAAAGAAGTTGATTAAAAATAAACTTGAAAACTTGTAAAGGAATATTCTTGTAAATAATGTTTTAAAAATCCATTCATGCCGTATAAGTTAAAAAAACATTCTTCGTACTTTTGTCGGAAAAGTCAAAAAGTACCTCGTACGAAAAACGACAAAAGATTCCTTTCATATCTTTTACTAAAAACTCACCGAAGGGTAAAATTGGATATAAACTATTGTAGAAGGATGAAAATAATATTACATATTGAGGTAACATGTATGTGGATGATAAAATACACCCCAGTAATTACCAAAGTAAAAACAATCTCGGATAAAAGTGAGATTGTGATATTTCCCTTACCTTAGGTCCGACTTGCTTTGTAAGTGTCCGAACCTCCTGTATAATGATTTAAATAATGTTATTGACTTATTCCAGAATCATATTAATTGTTATTATATCATATATGGTCCACTTATGACTTTATATTACCTGTTCTTTTGTAAATTCATGTTAAAGTAGCGTTTTGGGTAAAATCGTCTCATTTGTCGTTCGTGTTTTTAACTTGTAATTATTAATATGATTACTTGGATCATGATTACTTATATCCAGAATGTAAAACATGATTTATATATAATATATATTCAGAATATATATATATATATGTCGATAAATGGAATGAAATACACCGTTCATGGAGACGGTAGTCCGTACGTACACATGAACGCTGTTTTCGTTTCCTTATTGAAGTGAATGGAATTAAGTAGATGAAATACATATAAATTTACATAAATCCAGTATCATTATTATGTCATATATTTCATTAGTACTTATTATATATACTTTATAATCATTCATGAATGGTTATTCATTGAGAATGAATCTCATCGCGTCGTGGAGACGGTAGTCCGTACGTACGCACGATCGATGATATCATTCCCATGGTCATGGAATTGTGTTGAAGTGTATGTAGACTATTTCAGTATCAATATCACTTTATAATAATCATATATAGTTACTCATTACACCATTATACCCATCCTATTAAGGTGGTGGTGGAAAATAGATTACACCACAGCGTGGAGACGGTATTCCGTACGTACGCACGCGCAGTGATTTCATTTTTCCGTAGGATGGATAGAAGGTGAATTAGGTTTGTTTCATATTTATAATAACATATCAGTATGTAAGTAATACTGATGTTATTACTTTGTCATTAAACAACTAAAGAAGAAGAAGTTGAAGAAGAAAGAAATTGAAAAGATCGGTAACGGATATTACCACTTCTTTGAAACGCCTCTTTGAATCCTCCACTTAGGGAACTAAGATTGGTCTTTGAAGAATAACAAGACCTCTAGGATTATTCTAGGGAAGTGGAGAAGGGATTTTGTCAGGGGTTGGTCGATCTTGAGTGCTCAAAATTGGTGTCAGGAGGAGGGGGAGGAGGTGTCCTTTTATAAGGGAGCAGAGGGGCACCTTAGGAATATCTCAAAATATTATTTTATATTAAAGTGAAAATCGGTTTATAATGGTTCCAAAGGGTCTTATTTCGAAGCTAAAGTGGGTATGGGTCGAAATACAATCAAGAAATAGGATTTAGACAAGTTTAGGTTATTATTTTAACCTTATCAATTATATTTAACTCTAAGTTAAATAATTTAACTTTTACCGTGTATTTTTGTTTTCTTACACTATATGGTTAATAAACTTACTATAACATGCCAAAAGAACCCCAAATTGTTTATTATTAATATATATATCCTTATATAAGTCATTTGGCCGAACCTTAGATTTTTAAGAATAAAATAACAATTAATAATATAATATTTGATTTAAAAACTATTTTGTGTCAATTTTGACACTATTTGATATATGATTTTTGTGAAAGTCATAACAGAATTATATGTTCGAACCAAGTTTATTAAATCAACACTAATATATAATATTAACCTATAAAATTAGTGGAATTCATAAAAAGTCTCAAATTACATTTATTTTGGGGTTTATAACATCAATTATGTCAATATTTCATTAATAAGATAATTACTGTATCATCATTGTGTCATAAATAAATTAAATTATTTAATGTCTAAAAATTACAAATAAAATAAAATTATGTATGAAATCTTTTTAGCTTTCTAATGAATATTTATAGTCGAATTTATCTTATGTATAACCCCATATTAAAAATTATTTAGTTATTAAACATTGATTTTAACTATTTTAACCCTTTTTAAATAAATTAATAATAAATGTCCTAATCTAATCCAAGTGGGACTAAATGGTAATATTATATTCATAAGGTTGTTTTTGGTCGAATTACATTTATCCAATAGAATTAGGACATGTGTTAGGGTGATAGTAATATCATATTTACCCTTAGTTACCCTATTTAATTTTAACCGTGGTAAATAAAACTAAAAAGTTACTATTCACCAAAAATTATTTTCATCTCATTGAACCACATTTTAGTCCTTGATATTAACCGTGTCTCTAGTTTTTTTGAAATTCCACTCACAGAAGCGGTAAAATTAATTTTTATGAACAATTCAGTTTTTTTAACTACCACTTAGTGGTTTCACTATTCATCGAAAATTGAAAGTTTTCAGAAAAATACCAAAAATTAGGCCTAAGCTATATTTGATATTATGAACTAAAAAATGATGTCTATTTTACCAAATTCAAAACATATCAGTTGCATTAAATAATTTAAAAATTAATTCTCGTCGTCAAAACAAATAGCGTGTTTTTAAGAGATAATAACTATCAAAAGATTGACACTAGTTTATAACTGGTTTAAATGTGAAATTACATCCAATGACCAACATTGTATTAAATTGTAAAAATATATTCTAAATATACTTTAAAACGACTCAAATTAATAATTTATCACTATTAATTATTTCTATTAAAAAAGTTGTTTTTAATTAAAATTTAGTAATTTTCACTATTCATCAGAATATGAAAGTTATCCGAAAAGTACAAAAATTTCACCCTAAGCTAATTTCGATATTCCGAATCCAAAAATGAAGTCCATTTTGAAAAATAGAATTTACAAAATTTCAAAAAGTGTTTATTACTATTCATAATGGCTAGTTTTAATAATATTTTAATAGTATATCGTTGTTTCCTGAAACTCAGTATTGCGTACTACACACGCTATCAAGGAAGGTCTCGATTGCGTGTATTGCAAGGAAAGTCAAGGATGCGTGTTGTGAAAGATCATTTTGGTGTAGCGTACAAGACATTAATGAAATTGAAAAGAATATATTTCATAAAATCTTGGGGTGTTACATTCTACCCCCCTTAAAATGAATTTCGCCCTCGAAATTCGTCGGGGTTATAAATGGTTTACTATTCGAAAGTTTCTTTAATAGAAACCCACATCGTAAAAAGGAATATCAAAACAAATCTTTAAAAACAAAAGTATGAAACGTAACGGTTACCCAAATAAACTAATCACTAGGTTTCCACATAGGTGAAAATATGGATATGGAAGAGAAATCTAACCATCATGTTCTGAAGGATAGTGGTAGAGAACATGGCTATGGAAAAGCCAACAATCACAAATCCATAAATTTGTGACGATCTAAGGTACCATTTGATTAATCAGATATAAGAGCACTAGGATGACATTTTTGGTTTTCAAGATCCTTTTCCTAAAGTTGATGAAATTGGAATTAGAAGAAATACTTTCGTGATTTCGGTATAGTCTCACCGTTGGTCGTTCTTTGGACAATTTCCACTTCATCTCTTAAAGAAATGAAGTTGAATTTGTCATTCATGATGTGTTAGAAGATCATGTAATAGAATGATGGGTCATTCCATCTGTCTCAAACAAAAGGTTTGAAAAGTTATAAGTTCATCTTATGGTTAGATTAATCGTATATGGTTCCAAAAATGAACTTATACTTCATATATAATACCGCTTAATAAAATAAAACTAGTTTCTACTAAACAGGGACTTCCTGTAGGCCAGTGGTAGGCGATAAAGGCCAGTCGCACTTTGGTTGTGGGTTCGATTCCCACAGCCTTGTCCGACGCGATGGGCTGTCGCCCGTCTTGCAGGTTGTCCTTTTTCTAAAACTACATTACTATAACATCCCATCAATAATAAAAAAAAGTTATATCCTTAAACAATACTAACTTATGTCCAACATGATCTATTCCAATCTTTAGGCTTATCTAAAATACTTCGGTCCACTCTCATAACATAGTGAAAATGATTACCAGATATTTAATACCATCGTTGATCCCCATATATCATCAGATATGTTTTGTTGGTCACATTCCAAACATTCAAAGTCCTTAATCATGTATTCTCTTGAATACCCATTGAATCATAATGAAAACTTGAATGCAGTTAAAAGTTAACACTTTTCACGTACCAAAATCCTCAAAATTCTATATACTCAAACCATGATATCACTTAGTCCTTATATCAATCATGAGCTCATGAATACTGTCAAATATTTCATTTTCTCGTTTCCCTTCATTATGCGCATATCATCTTATTTCCAAAAATATCTCAAGCACTTTGAATACCACATTAGACCAACACATAAATATTCCAATACTTTATGATACAACATTATTTTGGAATCCCATTACATAAACACTTAATCATTCCACCACATCGTTGTCATATTCAACATCGCCAATAGTGATCGCATGTGACTTCCCTTTGTCCTTTGACTTAAATGGTTGCTCATGTTGATCATCACTAACCCTTGGATTAGGGCATTTATTAGCATAATGCCCCATTTCCTTGCACTTGAAGCATTGAAGTGTTGGTGGTGCGTTCTCTGTAGTGTTTGCTTTATTCACATCATTAGAAACCCTTTTTCCATTACTTCGACACTCAGCTACTCTATGACCTTCTTTTCCACACTTAAAACATTTTCTAGTCCCTTTAAGACAATCTCCACCATGCTTCTTTCCACACTTTGTGCATAAGGAAACATTCATCTTCTTTTCACCATTATTCTGAGATTTCTCCTTGAACTCCATCTTTCATTTCTTGTCAAAACCATGGGATGGATATGTAACACCAACTTCCATTTCTACCTTGATAGCACAACGCACAATTTCTTCATAGCTACTGAAGACTCTTATAGCTAATTCCCTTCGAAGACTTGGTTTTAAGCCACTGAAAAATCGATCAACTTTACTTTCAGGTTGGATGATAATGCCAGATGCATACCTTGCAAGTCTTGTAAAATTCGCTTCGTATATACCAACAGATTCATCATCCTTCTACTTCAGCTCAAGAAACTCCTTTTCCATCTTTGTTCGAAGAATACGAGGGAAGTACTTACTGAAAAACAAGTTCTTGAACTCGTCCCATTCCATGGACTCAATTTCATCTCTTGGCCTCGTATTCTTGATAAGATTCCACCATTGATCAGCTTCACCTTCCAAACGATATACTTCTAAGATGACTTTATCATGTTCAGAACATTGAAGAACTGAAAATATCTTTTCAGTGGTACTGATCCATTGTTCAGCAACAAGTGGATCAGAAGTCCCACTGAAAGAAGGTGGACGTTGCCTCATGAAGGACTCAATAGAATACTGTTCCTTTCTCTGCTCATTTGGAAGTCCAGAATGATTCATAGCTTGTGTAAGGATAGCAATAAGATTTTGCACTCCATCTCCCATAACATTTGTTTGTTCAGGAGGACAATCATTGCATTTTCCATTGCATTGATCAACACGGTTCCTTCGGGTTCCAGCCATCGTCTAAAACCCAAATAGAATAGTGTTAGAGGCAAAAATCATGCTAGGGAAAACAACATAATAAAGGGGGAGTATCCTCAATATCTAACATCTTAGGTTAAATTCTATGATCGTTACCGTAGTTCTAGGACTGTATCTTATACGTATACTTATCCTTAGGAACATCCCTAGACATACCTTAGAAATATCTCTAGGGATCTCATTAACATTTTCGCATCCTAGTTTCCAAAGGTTGACTAAACCTTTCCTCTGATACCAACTGTAGAGACCTGAAGCCTGACGTACATGAACATTACATTACTTTTGCGGAATACTTAGTACATAACAAAAAATACACACACAAGGATCGTAATAGTTTAGTGTCTTTGGAAACTCGGAACGTAATATTCTAATCGTGGTGAAAGATCTCCAATATCTCCCATAAAGATCTTCCCTTATTTTTTTCCTAAAAACTTTCTTTATATCCTGGGGAAAAGAAAACATAAAAGGGTGAGCTCAAATGCTCAGTAAGGGTAAACAAACGAAATATAAATCTCATCGTATACACAAGCACATAACTTTTGGAAATCTTAACCTGCAAAAGAGGTCATAATTTCATATCATGGGATAAATCATGGAAGTGAAATGTAATCACAATAATCATAACCTAAAACATGAAACTTTGTGGCATACACACATAATCATATAGAATCATTTCTTGTTAGTCAGGACTCATTTCCAAAACTATCTTAGTGGACAAAGTCCCTTTCTGAATCGAGTAACCCTCGTTTCAGTCCTGTTTCACTGAACCGGTATAACCTACCATTCCAGCCATGTCTATCTCATGAGATATAAAATCTTTACCCAATGCATTGGAGGGAGATATAGGTCCCACCCATCTCATAATGATACCATTCTTATGTGTGCGACAAAATCTTAAATCATACATCATTACATAACCCATGTAATAAAAATGGGAATCATGACATCATATAACAATTCATATAAGATAAAGGGATTCATAAAAAAATATTTCCATTACAACATAATCAATGTAATAATAGGGATAGAAACAGAACCAAATATTATCTTAGATGGAAAATAATTTTGATAAAACACTTGAACTCCATTCTTGAGGAAAATATCCTTTCTACTTCAAAAACACTTTTCTTTTCTTAACATGTCATACAATTATAAACTAAAAGAAGTTGATTAAAAATAAACTTGAAAACTTGTAAAGGAAGCTTCTTGTAAATAATGTTTTAAAAATCCATTCATGCCGTATAAGTTAAAAAAACATTCTTCGTACTTTTGTCGGAAAAGTCAAAAAGTACCTCGTACGAAAAACGACAAAAGATTCCTTTCATATCTTTTACTAAAAACTCACCGAAGGGTAAAATTGGATATAAACTATTTTAGAAGGATGGAAATAATATTACATATTGAGGGAACATGGATGTGGATGATAAAATACACCCCAGTAATTACCAAAGTAAAAACAATCTCGGATAAAAGTGAGATTGTGATATTTCCCTTACCTTAGGTCCGACTTTCTTTGTAAGTGTCCGAACCTCCTGTATAATGATTTAAATCATGTTATTGACTTATTCCAGAATCATATTAATTGTTATTATATCATATATGGTCCACTTATGACTTTATATTACCTATTCTTTTGTAAATTCATGTTAAAGTAGCGTTTTGGGTAAAATCATCTCATTTGTCATTCGTGTTTTTAACTTGTAATTATTAATATGATTACTTGGATCATTATTACTTATATCCAGAATGTAAAACATGATTTATATATAATATATATTCAGAATATATATATATATATATATATATCGATAAATGGAATGAAATACACCGTTCATGGAGACGGTAGTCCGTACGTACGCATGAACGCTGTTTTCGTTTCCTTATTGAAGTGAATGGAATTAAGTAGATGACATACATATAAATTTATATAAATCTAGTATCATTATTATGTCATATATTTCATTAGTACTTATTATATATACTTTATAATCATTCATGAATGGTTATTCATTGAGAATGAATCTTATCGCGTCGTGGAGACGGTAGTCCGTACGTACGCACGAGCGATGATATCATTCCCATGGTCGTGGAATTGTGTTGAAGTGTATGTAGACTATTTCAGTATCAATATCACTTTATAATAATCATATATAGTTACTCATTACACCATTATAACCATCCTATTAAGGTGGTGGTGGAAAATAGATTACACCACGACGTGGAGACGGTATTCCGTACGTACGCACACGCAGTGATTTCATTTTTCTGTAGGATGGATAGAAGGTGAATTAGGTTTGTTTCATATTTATAATAACATATCAGTATGTAAGTAATACTGATGTTATTACTTTGTCATGAAACAACTTAAGAAGAAGAATTTGAAGAAGAAAGAAATTGAAAAGATCGGTAACAGATATTACCTCTTCTTTGAAACGCCTCTTTGAATCCTCCACTTAGGTAACTAAGATTGGTCTTTGAAGAAGACCAAGACCTCTAGGATTATTCTAGGGAAGTGGAGAAGGGATTTTGTCAGGGGTTGGCCGAGCTTGAGTGCTCAAAATTGGTGTGAGGAGGAGGGGGAGGAGGTGTCCTTTTATAAGGGAGGAGAGGGGCACCTTAGGAATATCTCAAAATATTATTTTATATTAAAGTCAAAATCGGTTTATAATGGTTCCGAAGGGTCTTATTTCGAATCTAAATTGGGGATGGGTAAAAATAATATCAATAAATAGGATTTAGACAAGTTTAGGTTATTATTTTAACCTTATCAGTTATATTTAACTCTAAGTTAAATAATTTAACTTTTACCGTGTCTTTTTGTTTTCTTACACTATATGGTTAATACACTTACTATAACATGCCAAAAGAACCCAAAATTGTTTATTATTAATATATATATCCTTATATAAGTCATTTGTCCGAACCTTAAATTTTTAGGAATAAAATAACAATTAATAATATAATATTTTATTTAAAAACTATTTTGTGTCAATTTTGACACTATTTGATATATGATTTTTGTGAAAGTCATAACAGAATTATATGTTCGAACCAAGTTGATTAAAGCAACAATAATATATCATATTAACCTATAAAATTAGTGTAACTCATAAAAAGTCTCAAATTACATTTATTTTGGGGTTTATAACATCAATTATGTCAATATTTCATTAATAAGATAATTATTGTATCATCATTGTGTCATAAATAAATTAAATTATTTAATGTCTAAAAATTACAAATAAAATACAATTATGTAGGAAATCTTTTTATATTTCTAATGAATATTTATAGTCGAATTTATCTTATGTATAACACCATATTAAAAATTATTTAGTTATTAAACTTTGATTTTAACTATTTTAACCCTTCTTTAAATAAATTAATAGTAAATGTCCTAATCTAATCCAAGTGGGCCTAAATGGTCATATTATATTCATAAGGTTGTTTTTGGTCGAATTAAACTTATCCAAAAGAATTAGGACATGTGTTAGGGTGATAGTAATATCATATTTACCCTTAGTTACCCTATTTACTTTTAACCGTGGTAAATAAAACTAAAAAGTTACTATTCACCAAAAATTATTTTCATCTCATTGAACCACATTTTAGTCCTTGATATTAACCGTGTCTCTAGGATTTTCGAAATTCCACTCACAGAAGCGTTAAAATTAAGTTTTATGAACAATTCAGTTTTTTTAACTACCACTTAGTGGTTTGACTATTCATTGAAAATTGAAAGTTTTCAGAAAAATACCAAAAATTAGGCCTAAGCTATATTTGATATTATGAACTCAAAAATGATGTCTATTTTACCAAATTCAAAACATATCAGTTGCATAAAATAATTTAAAAATTAATTCTCGTCATCAAAACAAATAGCGTGTTTTTAAGAGATAATAACTATCAAAAGATTGACACTAGTTTATAACTGGTTTAAATGTAAAATTACATCCAATGACCAACATTGTATTAAATTTTAAAAATATATTCTAAATATACTTTAAAACCACTCAAATTAATAATTTATCACTATTAATTATTTCTATTAAAAAAGTTGTTTTTAATTAAAATTTAGTAATTTTCACTATTCATCAGAATATGAAAGTTATCCGAAAAGTACAAATATTTCACCCTAAGCTAATTTCGATATTCCGAATCCAAAAATGAAGTCCATTTTGAAAAATAGAATTTACAAAATTTCAAAAAGTGGTTATTACTATTCATAATGGCTAGTTTTAATAATATTTTAATAGCATATCGATGTTTCGTGAAACTCAGTATTGCGTACTACACACGCTATCAAGGAATGTCTCGATTGCGTGTAACGTAAGGAAAGTCAAGGATGCGTGTTGTGAAAGCTCATTTTGGTGTAGCGTACAAGACATTAATGAAATTAAAAAGAATATTTTTCATAAAATCTTGGGGTATTACAGTGAGGCTTGTGCCAGAACCAGGTAAGGGTTCATTGGGGTTCTGATTAGAGTAGATCAATGACCAGAGTGGCATTTCTATTTCAGGAAGACCTAGATTCCCTTATCAGTGGCATTCCCTTATTGCAGGGTTGGGTCATCTAGTCCTATGTGATGATAGATTTATCTCGTGTTGTTTGAGTTGTTTTATAGTCTTCTCTGGCTACTATGGGGGGAGTTTCCTAAGTAAGAAAAAGGGGTTGTCCCTAGATGTTTGATGACTGGGGTTCAATGTTTTTATCTTTTCAAAATGGAGGATGGGTTTGTGAGACCTGTTGGTTTGGTGTTTCTCTTAGACTCAACCATGTGGAGCAGGCCCCAAAAGAGGTTCCAGAGCTTTCGGTTCATCATTGCAGTGCTTCATGGATTTGGATGTTTGAGAGGGTATGATGTAAGCCATCAAATCAGGCCTATGCTTTGACACCTGACTCTTGATTATTGTTTAGTCTTGCACCGATAGAGAGCTTTTCATGATCATTGCCGGGGAGGGTTGCTACATATAGGTAGTTTAGTTTATCTCACCTGACCATTGGGTTGTGAATGTTTTATTTCAATGATGTCTATTATATTTCCCTCCCCTTCCCTTAAAATGGGCCATTATTTTCTTTTAAAATAAAAATATTTGAAGGACTTCGGGACGTTGAATGGTAAATTAATTTCTATTGATTATGTGGTTTTTACAATATGATTATTATTCCAAAAATTTTTCTTTTAGGGTTTTAGAAAATGAATGGAAATATAAGGATTCATGTTAGTGGAGAAAATGATGTATAGTGGAATGATATTACTTATGATCAACCAAATGAAATGGGAGATAGAAGGAAAAACATCGATATTATTCATAATCCTTAATCTCATAATATGATCAATAATATAAACTTTGGTGAGTTTACTGACCTACCTAATTAGAGAAATATGGTGTTTCATGGAGACTACAGATAAAAGAATTTTAAATTTTCCTCATGTAAATCATGTAGGATGTGGCATCAAGGGGAATGTTTCAAATGAACCAGAAGATTTTTTGGGTGTGGAAAAGAAGGATACAAAGCCAATAATTGCAATATAAAAGGTTCTGTTAAGGATAGCGGTATTGATAAGGCATCAATAGTGGCTAAATGATTTAAATGTGGAATGTGTGGGAATTATGAAAATGAATGACCTAGGGAAAAATATCATGATGAGAATCAACGTGGTCATATGACTAGTATTTATGTTGCTAACAATGAAGAGACTATGAACAAAATATGAGATGAGAGAAGTTGTAAGGAATAAAATGATGGAGTTGGTTCAATGGTTTGAGAATATAGTGTAATGACTGCATGTTTATCAAGAATAATATTGTATATGTAATTTTATAGCGTTATGGAATAAATAAACCCATAAGGATCATTACACTATTGCTTTTCCTTAGGAATTTGAAAGTATATACTGGATGGTACTGGTAACCATGAAAAGTGATTGGGGTAATATGTTGAAAAAGACACGATTAAGGGAAGGATAAACCTTAATATGACCATGATGACGATATAATTATATTTCGGTTCTGAATAAGTAAATTGGATGGTAATGATTTCCTTATAACTGATTAAGGATTTGTTGAAAAGTGTTTTATGCTCTCATGGATGAAGTTTAAAACTTTTTGAAATTAAAAATAAGGAAACATGCATGTTTATAATATGGATATATGGTAATTGAGGTTATTATCAAGAGACTACATGCTGATGGTGTTCACATGTTTGGAATGTGACAAAAAATAAATACCTTATGATACATGGGAGATAAGTGTTAATCTGATTTAGTTCACCTATTTCTAATACTTTTTATTTTTATCTTTCAGAAGGATTGTTAGGTTATATATTTTTGGAAATTATAAGTTAAAACTTTGATGAAGTTTATTATATTAAAGTATTTTTCACTATTGGTGGACTTATGAATATTTTATATATTATTCTAAACTTTTTTTTGTAGAGATATATGGAATGAACAATCATTCTATTTATGGATATCATGATCTACTAATTCTTTAGGAATGAAAAATTCAACTTCATTTCATAGAATAAGAGATGATGTAAAAATTGACTAGGGAACATGGAAAAGATGGGATTATACATAATCAATTAATCATTTATTCTCATGATTAAACTCTTGGGATAGGGTATTGAAACCAAAAATGTTACCCTAGTACCATAATTTCTGATGAATCAAATGGCCCCTTAAATCATTGTAGATTTATAGATTTATGATTGTTAACATTCTCCTAAAATTGTTCTGTATCAATCTCTATCAGAACTTGATGGTTATATTTTTCTTCCATATCCATGTTTTCGATTCCTAAATATTTTCTTCATTGTGGAAACCCAGTGAGTAGTTACTTTGGGTAACCATTATGTTTCTAAATTTTTTAAAACAAAGTTTTAGTATTCATTTTTAGGACAAGGGTTTCTGTGAAAGAAACTTTTGATTAGTAAAACTTTTATAAACCCAAAAAATTTAAATTTTTAAAATCATTTTAAGGGGGGTAGAATTTAACACCTCTATATTTTTATGTGATATATTTTTTTAATTTCTTTGATGTCTTCTGTTGTATGCTACAACAAGATAAGCTTGCGCAATACACAAAACTAGTTTAGCTTACCGTATATGCAACAATATGTTTTGATTGTCTTACACAAAATTTCAAGTTCTTTTGATATAATTAATTTCATTCAAGGCCGAGTATAAGTGAGTAAAAAAATATCATTATGTTACCTTATAACCTAGACATTATTTTGGAAAGTGTAGACAATATTAACTTTCTTATTAAAGAAGTATTTTAACAGAAATAAGCTAGATTATAAAAATATAAAATTACTCTTGATGGATTTATCAATAATGTATATATTTAATATATTTAAAATCATGTTTAAAATTCATATTATATGTATTCTAAACACAATATAAGAACAAAATCAATTTTTTTTGGATAAAAGAAGTATTTTTCAAAAAAATAAAGTTTGGCCTCCTTTAGATGGCACACCAATTTGAAATCTAGTTTTTGACACTTTTTATTATATTTTACAAAATAAAATTATTCTTTGAAATATTAGAATCAAAATTTAATTTGGTTTAATTTTTGGAATTTTTATAATATGATTTACTTTTTATTTTTTTGATAAATAATGTAATGCAGATTTTTATTAAAAACTGTATTTTCTATTAAGGTATTTACAAGGTAAAATTATGTTTTGGATTAGTTTTAAATTTTTATTAGTTTATTTTGATCATATTTTGGGTTTTGAATGTATTTTATACATGAATTTATTATAAAAACAAATTTCTTTTGAAAATGTCTATTTTCCAAAAAACTGTTTTTCAGGACATTTTTTCAGTTTTATTTTAAATTTAATTCTGCAACATCTATATATTGAATTTTTAAAAATAGATTTTAAATTTTTAATCATGAGGTCTAAATTTTTTAGGTATTTCCCTTTTAATTTTTCCCAATATGAATAGTAACCATGGTAAATTTTGTTACCACGATAAGTGGTAAATTATGTAATTTAAGTTAAAAAAATTAAATCATCTATAAAATGGTCCCAAAAAATGGTAAAATTTAATTTCTGGAATAAAAAGTGACCCTTAAAAATTGAGGTTCTAAATTATTTCATTTAATGGACTCCTGTTAATTAAAATTACTTAAATAATATATAAATCAAATAAAGGCACAAAGTGCATTTTTTATCTTTAAAATCAATTATGTGTTCACAAGGGGAAACTTTTTATTGGGATAGATTAAAAATAAAACTTTTTTACTTAAGAAACATATATTCATGTTGAAAATTTATTTTTTTTGTTTTTGTTCCAATTTGGTGGAATTATGATATTTATATTGTTTTATTTATTTGAATTTCTAAAATGTCACATTCCTATTTTAATAAAAATATAATTTTTAATATATGGTCATACAAAAGTAAAATTCAACTATAAGTATTTATTATAAAGGTAAAATGTTTTTATTTATCATGTTAATTTTTTTTATTTTTTAAGAATTAAATAATGACAATATTTCCTTATACATTGATGATACAAAAAATGTTTAATTGATTAAAAAATCAATAAAATGTTTTTTATTAAAATTAAAATAAATATTAAAAGACGAAACCATTTTACCCTATATTGTTGGTTGAGTATATATCGACTGTAATCATCAAAGGGTCTAATTATTTACCATTTGGATCCACATGGAATTGATTATGTCATTTATAATATTTTAACTAAAGTAATGTTAAAGTTGTCATATTCATGTTTTAATACATATAACTTTTTTAATGTCATATTTTCCAAAATCTTAATTTGACTATTACTAATATTATACAATATAGTATATTGATAATCATCATAGTATTTTATTTTTAAAATTTTCCCAACTAATTAGTATCTTAAATAACTACACAAAACTAATGTAGTAATTATTGTATTAATAGAAATATTAAATAAATGTCACTAAAAATATTAACATAAAAATAATTTGGTGTAATTAAAAAATCCAATGAATTTTTTAGAATTATTTTACCCCATAGGGATATAATAAAATATTTGGTTCGGGGATAAAATCCAATCTTGATATTTTTAAAAATCCAATAATTAAATAGTGTCAAAATTGACACCATTTATTGTTTATCAAAATAATTTTCCATTAAATTATTTAAAAAATATTAAAGCATGTATAAAAATATATAATTACAATTATATTATTTAAAATCTTCTAATTTATTCATTTATGGTAAAATTTAAATGAAATAAGTTAAAATTACAATATTTTAATACTGAACAATTTGTTATCTTAGTTAAAATTAAAATAGAATAACTAATGGTTAATTGAAATGATAAGGATTATATTGACATAAAAACTAGACTAAAAATAATTTGTTTATTATATTATAACCATATATCATCTCTTATTCAAAACTAAAACATTTTGGAGGTTTTTTATGTGTTTTGATTTTATTATAAGTTCATATATTTGAAGATTCCAAATGTGCTCCTCTCCTAAATTATAAAATGGAAACTACTTCCTCATTTCATAAAAAATCTTTTATTATTCAGTTTCCTCCATCCTCTAACCATTTACCTTAGCAAATTTCTTTATCCATATTATAGAGGTTCTTTTATTCTCAAAAGACAAACCCTACTGCCTTTAAGAGGAGATCAAGAGGGAACTCATCGAATAAGAGGTAATCTCCTCTACCGATTATTTTAAATTATTTCTTCTTCAACTTCCTCTTAGTGAGTTCTTTACATTGTAAATTAATAACTAAATTATCACTTAAATACTAATATGTTTTTAAAATTATGTAAAAATTATATTCCACCTTATATCCATCCTATAAAAAATGAAATCACCACACGTGCGTACATATGACTTACCGTCTCAATGCCATGATGTTATCTATTTTTAAAAACCATCTTAATTGGATGGATATAATAATGGAAATAATATCTATATATTATTATTATAACATTCGATGTATTCTGGAACAAAATATACACCATCCACTTTTATACCAATTCACAATTATGGGAATGATATCGTTGTTCGTGCGTATATATGACCTACCATATCCGTGATGCGATGTAATTCATTCTACATGATATTAATTAAATCATGATTATATGAATGCATTTAATAAATAAATATTATATATACTATGTTAATACAATTTTTAATGACATAAATATGACATAATAAGGAAAACCAAAACTTATTTGATAAAACATACATAAGAAAATAAAGAAGTTAATACCCAAATAACTCATAATAATGAACTATTATTACCAAATGGATGATAATATTATCATACATGATATCAAAAAATGAATAAAATTCTGGAATAATTAAATTAAATCATTTAAATCATTACACATGAGTTTCATATATATAAAAATGATAATAGACCTAAGGTAACTAATTATTTTGTCTCACTTTTATTTCTCTAGGACATGTGCCTTATACACCATCTATTTATTTTGTGTGGTGTTTATGTTTCCCACGAATTTTTTATGATTATTATTATTAAGGTTATCATTTTCTCATATTTATAGACTTTTATTTTATTTTATGAGGAATATGATATGGATGATTATTAATTGGTAAGGGATAATTGCGCAATCTCATTATAATCTAATATTGTTTATCCATAATTATTTATTTAGGTATATTTATCATCCAAATCCATGATTCCTAAATATTAAATTTTATATCTATTCTTATAAAAAATTTTAAACTCAATTTTACCCATTTGTATAATTTTATTAAACATTATTAAAGGAATATTTTCTCATTATTCGATATAAGTTACTTTTTGAATTTATTGGAAAAAGTATGTGGAGAATGTTTTTAACTTATATGGAATGATATTATTTTAATGTCTTCATAATTCCATATTTCCATGAAGATTCACCTAGAAAATTTAAAATTTATTTTCAAATAAATTGTTTTATTTTAAAATTTCATGTCATTTTAAAAAAAGAAAACGTTTTGGAATAAGACATGATATTTTTCTCAAGAATTAATATCAGGTATTTTAACAAATTTATTTTCCATCTAAGATGACATTATTTAAATAGGTTTATGTTACTATCCCTATTATTACTATGGTTTTATTGTGTTTATGATGATTTTTTATGAAATGCTTTTGTTTTATATAGATTATGATGGAATTATGTTTAAGAAACCCATTTAATTCTATAGGTTATCGTATGATGAATGATTTTTGTTTTTTGGAACATGTAAGAATGAATTTATTATGAGATGGGTGGGACCTATATATACCTCCAATTCATTGGGTAATGATTTATATCTCATGAGATAGACATGACTGAATGGAAAGTAAATCTGGTTGAGTAATATATGGTTGGAACAACAAGTAAATCTAGTTCAATAATAGAGGGCTGGAACAGAAAGTAAACCCAGTTTATTAATTGAATTTGACCACTATGATGGTCTTATAAATGTTCCTTGGATAATATGGAAATTATTTTCTATTATTACAAGTTTTTCAAAATTCCATGTTTTATGAAACTGCTATTTTATCATGGTTCATGTTCATTTATTATTTATGCCATATGAACTGCCAATATTTATTTCATGACTTAGGATTTTGATATTTGTTATAGATGGTATGATTTCTTAAATTTATGTTCATGTTTTTACATTATTAGGTTTATGTTTTGTATGATATTTTCCATTTTTACCCATACCGAGCATTTGATCTCCAATTTTTATATGTTTTATTTTCCTTAAGATATAAATAAATATTTTAGGTAGGAAAACTAATTGGTATGGTATTTATTGGATATTTTGAAGATATTTCACCAAGTTAGAATAATGTGTTCCTAGTTTCCATAGACACTAGACTGATATAGTCTTTGGGAATCTTTCTATGTAACATATTAAGTATTCTGAAAAAGTAATGTAATATCCATGTACATAAAGCTTGTGTGTCTGCACATGAGACCCCCTATCCTGAGGAAATGTTATAAATTTACATATTTTATTATCTTTTCTTAAATCCATATTTCATAATTCAAATGACTGACCTTTGGGATAGTTGAAAAAGGGGAGAAATCTTTTTAATGAAGGAAGAAAACTAATTGATAGGGGGATAAAAGAAGTCGAGGGAGTTTTTTTAATCATGATGATTCTAAAGATATTTAGTCATTCAAAAAATATATTTAAAGGGTATTTTATAGTTTCACGATGAATTTGGTTATGATGTGGGGTTGAAGAAGTGTTTTTATTAAGAGTTTCACTATGTTATTTTGTTTTACAACAATTGGTATTGATAATAATTATATATCCAACATGAATTAGTGGTGTTATTAATAGAGTTATTTATTTATTAACTTCATGTGATACTCTTGTTTTTAAAATATATCATGGATAATTTTGACTTAGAGAACATGTTGAGTAAATCACTGGTCTCTATCTAGAGCCACATGGTAAAAATGGTGTTTTCAAAAAACAATTGAACGCTTTTTTGCATCTTGGTGTAAAGAGAAAGAATTATTCTAAAAAAACTAATATGAGGATATTTTTGGGGAAAAATACTTCATATTTTTTTTTGGAGATTTTTGGTTGTTGTATTTATTAATTATTTCAATTGTTAGTGTTCTTATGTTTTAATTTAAAAGGAGTTGAAAAAGGAAACACTGATTCCCAACATTTTCTATTTTTTTGGACTTGAAAATATGGGGAAAAAAGATTTTTTTTGTGAAGTTAGAAGGTAGACCATGAGGTGAAGTATGTAGACTACGATATTGAGTTCTCAAACCATGAGGTCATGTTTGAGGATCCATAATGTGATTTTGTAGTTGATGGGATGTAATGAAGAGTGTAAGGGCCGTTTAGTAAGTCTTTAGAGCACTAAAGTGAGCATATATTCATAAGATGGTAATTTATATATCATCAAAATATATAATAAATGATTTAAAGGTACACATTTTATTTGCACACAATGTTGGTCCATGCAACATGAGGTCGAGTTTACGATTGGAGCATGAATATTAGAGGATTATATGGAAAAGATTTTTTTGAAGAGAATAAAAATAGTTGTGATTAATGAGTTTATCGCAGAAAGTTTCCTATAAAATTACCCATAATCACTTAATTTAAGGATATATAATTTTATTGGTTAATATGATCACTATAAAAACTTGGATTAGTTTAATGGTTTTCTGTGAAGTGTAAACAATTAAGGGATTTTGTGGAAGAGAGTTCATAGAAGGTAGTCTTTGAAGTGTATGTTAAAGGAAGGGAGTTCCCAATAGGTGGAGTACACAGGGAAACCTATGATTTTACAAAATATGAGATCATCAAGTTTTAGCACGCAGTAAAGCTTGTAAGTCAAAAAGGTGAAGAATGTAAGGGAGAATGACTAATAAAAATAGTCTATGAGGTTAGAGTTCACATTGGATATTTTTCCATAAATTCAATTTCATGGAAGATACTTTAATGTAGAATATTTGTTTTCCATTTATATAAGTACATTATAAAGTGGATTTCATCTCTAAAGTTAAAAGTAATATTTATGATGTAGTAATATCAACTATATCCAAATAAAAACTGGTATAGATCATTATAAGAATCTTCTAGAGGAGTTATTCGGTAACTTTAATAGAGAGCAATGAGATTTGAAAGTGTGATTGGTTGTAAACATGGAGAGTAAATGATTCTGCTCCAAACATTATAATAATAGTGCAATTTATTAATTCTAGTACATTAGCGCTTTGCCTTTGCATTATCTTTGGACTAAAAAAATTAAGGGTGAACCAATTAAAAAATTTCATATATCTTTCATGCTTTATTTTCTATATTTCTAAATTGATAGGAGAAGAAAAGAGAAGAGATTTTTTTAACATTGAAATATGATCAAAATGAGTGTTTTTCTATCCATTGTAACTATATTTAACCCCTTTATAGTGTATTTAACCAATTGGGGACAATAACTTCATATTAAAATTTCATTAATATTTTTTTCTGAAGAGGAAAATATTATTGAGACATTTTAGGCATTAAACCTTCCATATAAAGTTGTCTTTGATCAAATTATCATCTTCAGCTTCAACTTTGGAATTATTTCTCTAATGAATTATATTTTATACTTATTTATAATTATGGTGGTTACAGAAAAGATCCAATTTATAGGTAGTCATCTAGTGATCTAACTCAGATATCTCAAATTAATTCATTTTAAATACATCTTAGTATTTCCTAAAATAGATTTGTATTTTCTTCTTATTAAAGTGTCATAGAGACACTGATCATCATAGGTCATGAATATTCCACTATACATCGATTAAAAAACCTATTTGTAATAGCTAGAGTCTTTATTATGTATTAATCTCTAAATAATTTTGAATTCATTGATGGATTTCTTTACATGTAACACTGAGTTTAAACAAACCACCTTATACTATAAAAATATTATTATTTAATGCAATAGTTATCACCTATCCATTGAATTTGTGGTTGTAAATAAGATTAAACACTTTGTTAAATATACATAAATGTAACAAGAAATAAAAATGTATTAAATAACTATTAAGAAATTAGAATTCAATTTTTATAAAATTCATTTTATTCTTCAAAAACACGTTTTCTTCAAAAATTATTTTTTTGTATTTTGTGAATTACTATTATAATTAATTTCTAAAACATTTAGTAAAATAATATCAAAAAATTATATCATTTTTTAAACATATTATTAACTTTTTACAAGGTTGAATTTTTAATATTTTTATGAAAATATTGATTTTTAGTCAATAATGAAAATATTGTTTTTTATTGAAAACAATATTTTTTTCAAGAATTTACAAAGTTAAATTTTATTTTTAACTATATTTTAAGTAAAATTAGTTATTTTATATTACTAATAACCTAATTATGTTAATTGGAATCAATTTTATGATTTAATTTGATATAAACACATTTTTCTACTTAAAAGGCTAATTTTTAAAAAACTGCATTTCATTGCATTTTGTATTTTTATCTTAAATTAATTAACAGCACTTATAAAAGTTTACACTTGAAAAAATAATTATTTTTTGGTAATAATGTGTTTCAAATTTTATAAATAAGACACATTTATTTTTGGCAAATAGAAATAGTAACTACCGTAAAAGTTTGTTACTATGGTAAAGGTAAAATGGGTAACTTTGGGTTAAAACTAATGTGATAAGCCATAAAAGTAATTTGAACACTTGTATTTATTTCATTTTATAATTAAATTTCATCCATAATTATCTAAATTTGGAAAATATTAATTTTCCCATTTAACTTTTATTTTGACCCTTATAATATTTAAGTGAAAGATACTATAAACAAAGTAACTTTATTTCATTTAATATCAATAATATTTTGTGAAAAGGATAAAAATAACTTTTTTAGTTATAAATCTTTATTTAAATTATTAATTTGTTTTTTAACATGTTATTTTTTTTAAATTTTAATGATGAAATAATTACCTTAAATGTTTACGCATCACCGATATGGTGTTTATGGATGCATTAGAAAAATGTAGTAAATGGTTTTAAAAAATCTAAAAGTATTTTATTAAGAGAGATATAGTTTATAAAATATTATATAGATAGATTTAACATATTATGGTTGTGTGTTAAGTTAATATTTTTATTTTTTATTGTAAGGTTGTTTTGAAAGTCAACTTAAAGGAATAGTTCCAAAAATGTCATTAGTGATATTTTATAATAAATTATAATAATTTAAATAATTTAAAATTCATAGAAGTATGGTATTTAGAAAATTGAATATATTATGGCTCAAAATATCAAACATGGTCCATTTATGTGTTAAATTTCATTTTATGGTAATATTATTAAACCTTAAAGAGCATAAAACTTTGATATTGTGATAATCATAAAAAGGGTTAATTGGGGGGGGGGGGTTGTTGGACCCAAGGTAGTTATTTGCTGGTAAGGAACTATGGTCTGCATTTGTTGTCAAGCCACATTGTGTTTATAAAGGATTTTACAAGAACAATGATCTTACAGTATACATTGAAGTAGGTTTTTAAGTGGTTTAGATTTCCAGTGTTTTCCAAATTTTTGGGCCTCAAAATCATGAGTTTCTCTTTTTAGAAAAAATAAGGATTTATAAAAAGAGTTTTTAGAGAATGGTTCATTGAACATGAAGGATATTTTGTGGACCAAATAGGAGGTATGTATAATATCACATAATTATAGAAAGTACAATATTTCTGCGCAACGATGCTATGTGGATTGCGAACAAAGAATGATTTGTGGGACGAATATGGTTCATGTGAAGGTTCACAGTACGCAAAAGGAAAGAAGTTCGTAGGATGGACCATCTTTTGTGGAAATAAGGTGGTGATTTGTGATGCCACTAAGGGAGAGAGGTGGTAAGTATACCATGTAGGGAAAACAGTTCATGGAAGGAGCAGTACACGGTGAAGGATATACCACATTAAATGTTTATGTAAAATATATTAGCATGATTTTTATATTTATTTGACTTTATAACGAGAACTATTCAAGCCAATACTTAAGGAGACTTTTATTTATAAATCTGGGAAGAATTTGGTGAAGTCCCAAGTAGTTCTTGGGAAGACAACCCCATAAAGGAGAAGAGGTTCACAAGGAGGATTTTGTGAAAGGAGAAGTGGTGTAGAGACCCAAGATTTACGTACATGGACATTAGATTAATTTTGCGAAATACTTAATACATAACAAAAAATTACACCCAAGGACCGTAATAGTTTAGTGTCTTTAGAAACTCGGAACAAAATCTTCTAATCATGGTGAAAGATCATCAATATCTCCCATAATTATCTTCCATTTTTTCTTTCCTAAAACCATTCTTTTTATCTTGGGGAAAAAACATAAAAAGGATGAGCTCAAATGCTCAGTAATGGTAAGCACGGAGAAAATAAAACAAACCATATACATTTGAACATAAAACATGAACATAATGTTTAAACATCAAGATATTGTGTTGTGAAATAAATCTTGACAGTACGTAAGGCATAGATCATAAAAGAACATTAATCATGAGAATATAGCATGGGAATAAAACATGTAATTGTGGAATACATTAAGCACATGATATGATTTTTATAATAGCCAAGGCATTATTGTCAAGACCATCATAGTGGACAAAGTCCCTTACTGAATCAAGTTCACTACTCATTCCAGTCCTGTATCACTAAACCAGATAAACTTGATGTTCCATCCATATCTATCTAATGAGATAAAAATCATTACCCAATGAAATGGAGGGAGATATAGGTTCCACCCATCTCATATTTAAATCATTCTTACCTGTGCCACAAAACAATCATAATTCATTCATCATATTCTAAAGAATAAAATGGGTTTCATAAACATCATCCCATCATAACATAATCCATATACAACAAATGGATATCATGTCATCATTATAAAAAATCAAACCATGTACATAAAATAGACATTATACATGAAACATAAATATACTAAATAATTCCATCTTAGATGGAAAATAGTTTTGATAAAACATTTGAAATGAATTCTTGAGGAAAATATCCTTTCTTCTTCAAAATAATTTTCTTTTCAAAAAATTCCATTAAATTTTAAAAGAAAATAATTTTCTTGAAAATAATAATGAAATTTTGTACAGGAATATTCATGAAAATAAGGCATTATGAAACTGTAAAAATCCGTTCAGGTCATATAAGTTAAAAAAAACATTCTCCACGTACTTTTACCGAAAAAGTAAAAATGTATCTCATATGGTAAACAAAAGAAATATTCTTCCATAACACAAAGTAAATGTCAAAAATGGGTAAACATGACTTTAAACATACATGGAAGAATATTAAACACTTTATGAAAACATTTTTATGGACATGGATGAAAAATATAACCATAGTAAGTACTTACGCTTAAACAATCTCGATATTGTAATAATTATCCCTTACCTTATGTACAATTTCTTTCGTATGTGTCCAAGACTCCTGTAGAGTGGGTTTAAAAATATCATTTACTTGTTAAATAACGATAATAATATTTATGATATCATATAAGATTCACTTATGACTTTATAATACCCGTTCTTTTGTAAATTCCATGTTAAAGCAGCGTTTTGGGTAAAATAGTTTCATTTATTGTACGCATTTCAACTTTTTGTTCTTGATATTATTACGTATATCATAATTTACATAATTCCAGAATGTAAAACATGATTTATATATAATTTATATTCAGAATATAAATATATATGATAGATCGATAGATGTAATGAAATAAACCGTTCATGGAGACGGTAGGCCGTACGTACGCATGAACACTGTTTTTGTTTCCTTATTGAATGGAATGGAATTAAGTAAATGAAGAATATATGTACATAAATCTAGTATCATTATTATTTATTATCTTTACTAATTATTTATTATATATAATTTATAATCATACTTGAATGGTTAATCATGGAAAATGAATCTCATCACGTTCGTGGAGACGGTAGTCCGTACGTACACATGAGTGACGATATCATTCTATTGATATTAAAATCATATATAATTGGATGTTATTTCATATATAAAGAATCATCATAAGGTTATATTTATTATTTATATCATTTATACTCATTATTATACCCATCTAAATGATGAAATGTTTGAATAACAAACTACACCACGATGTGGAGACGGTAATCCGTACGTACGCACGTGTGATGAATTTTTCATTCATATGATGGATAAAATAACTTATATGATTGTAAAATTTTTATAATAAAATAACAGTATATATAATATACTGGAGTTATTATTTTATAATGGAAACAACAAAGAAGGATGAAGTGGAAGAAGAAAGGAACTTGAAATAGGTGGTGAGATATTTACCTCTTCTTCAGGTTCTTCCTTTTGATTTGATAAAAATGGCTCGTTAGGTTGGATTTATGAATAAAGGAATGAATCTTGTATGAAGGGAGGATAGCTGAGAGGGTATTTTGGTAGGGTTTGTCCGAGCCAAATGGCATTGGAGGTGTGAATTCGAGAGGAGGAGTGCCCTTTTATAAGAGAGGTGAGGGGCACCTTAGGAAAAACATAAAATATTATTTTATAATAAAGTACTATTTGGTTTATAATGGAAAATAATTGATTTATTTTGAAGCTTAAGTGGATATGGGTTTCAATCCTCCCAAACAATAGGTTCTATGTAGGTTTGGGTTACTATATTAACCTTATCATTTATATTCAACTCTTAGTTAAGTAGTTTGACATTTACCATGTCTCTTTGTATTTTTATATTATATGGTTAATAAACATACTATATACATCCAAGATAACCCCAAGTGGATCATTAATGATACACATATTATTATATAAGTCTTTTTTCCGAACCTTAGATTTTTAGTAATATAATATTAATTAATAATTTAATATTTGTTTTAAAAATTCTGTTCTGACAATTTTGACACAATTTGGTATTTTGTTTTTGCTAAATTTATAACAGCATTATTACTTAGAAAAAAATTCATATAACCAACCATAATACATTATATTAACCCAAAAAATTAGTTTAATTCATAAAAGTCTCAAATTACATTTATTTGGGTACTTATACTATCAACTATGTTAATATTTCATTAATAAGGTAATTACTCCATCATTATTGTGTCAAAAATAATTTAATTTATTTAATGTTTAAAAATTATATATAAAATACCATTATGTAGGAAATATTTTTAGCATTCTAATTAATATTTATTGTATAATTTATCTTATGTATAACCCTTTATAAAAAATGTTTTACTTATTTAACCTTGATTTTAACTCTTTTAACTCTTCTTTGAATTAAATAATAAAAAATGTCCTAATCTAATCCAAGTGGACCTAAAGGGTCATATTTTATTCCTAAGGTTGTTTTTGTTCGAATTACACTTATTCAATAGAATTAGGACATGTGTTAGGGTAATAATAATATCATTTTTACCCTTAATTACTCTATTTACTTTTAACTGTGGTAAATAAAAGTAAAAAGTTACTATTAAAAAAAATTATTTTTATCTTTTCGAACCACATTTTACTTACTGATATAAACTGTGTCTCTCATATTTTTGAAATTCCACTCACAGAAGTAGTAAAATTAAGTTTTATGTAAATTTGAAAATTCTCCTAGGAGGTGGGTAAAAGACGGTAAAAAGTTCAATAAATTTTTTATATATCTAAAATTATAATAAAATAAATCCAATGAATTAAATTGAACATATATAGGTATTATGTATCTATTTTTACCTAAAATAAATTTAAATAAAATAAATAATTATTTAAATAAAAATTCGGTTTTAAACTATAACTCATTGTTTTTCACTATTCATAAAAAACTGAATGGTTTCAGAAAAACACAAAAAATCCACCCTTAGCTAATTTTTATATTCCTAATAGAAAAATGTAGTCCATTTTTATAGATAAAATTTATAAAATTTCAAAAAGAGGGTATTAATATTCATATCGACTAGTTCATAATAATATTATAATGATATCTCATTTAGTGAAACTCAGTATTGCGTACAACACACGCTATCGAGGAAGGTTTCTCTGGCATGAAACACAAGACTAGAATAGTGTTTGAGTATACTAAAAGCTAATATGGTGTTGCGTATTGTGAAAGCTAATCTTGGTGTAGTGTACAATAGAAGACATCAATGAAATTAAAAAATAATAATTTCTCATAAAATCTCGGGGTGTAACATTCTACCCCCCTTAAAATAAATTTCTCCCTCAAAATTAATCGAGTTTATAAATCATTTACTACTTGTATGTTTATATCATAGAAACCTAAATCGTAATTATTAATACCAAAACTTAATTTTAAAAACTAAAGTATGAAATGTAACGGTTACCCAAATTAACTCATCACCAGGTTTCCACATAGGAGAACATTGGTGTAAATTTGGATATAGAAGAGAAATATAACCTTCATGTTCTGATGGAGAGTGGTAGAGAACATGGCTCGGAAAAATCCAAAAATCACAAAGCCATAATGTTGTGATGATCTAAATTACCATCTAGGACAACTTTTTTGGTTTTCAAGATCATTTCCCTATTATTGAAAAAAATTGGAATTAGAAGAAATACAGAATTGATTTTTGTACAATTTCACTGTTGGTCATTCCTTGAAAAATTTCCTCTTCATTTCTTAAAGAAATGAAGTTGAATTTTTCATTCGTGAAGTGTTAGCAGATTATGCGGTAGAATGATAGGTCATTCCATATGTGTCAAAAAAAGGTTAGCAAAAGTTATTAAATATACATAAGTCCATCTATGGTGAGATTAATCATATATGGTTCCTAAAATGGACTTATACTTCATATATCATACCACTTAATAAATTAAAACAAATGTATAATAACTAGGGACTTCTTATAGGCCAGTGGTAGGCGATAAAGGCCTATCGTACTTTGGTTGTGGGTTCAATTCCCACAACCTTGTCCGACGTGATAGTTTGTCATCCATCCTGCAGGTTGTCCTTTTCCTAAAACTATACTATAATAAAATTTCAGAAATAATATTGAAAAAAAGTTTTAGCCTTAAAAAATACTATCTGATGTCCAAAATAATCCATTTGAATATTTAGGCATAGCCAAAATACATCTATCCAATCTCATAGTATAAAGAAGAATATTACTAGAGAGGTCATCTACCAAGCATGTGATTACCATCATTTATCCCCCATATATCATAAGATATATCATTTTGTTGGTCACATTCAAAACATGCGAATACCTTAATCATGTATTCTCTTGAAAAATGAATACCCATTGAACCTTAGTGATGAAATGAATTCTATAAAAAGTTAACTCTTTCCACATACCAGAATCCCAAAAATTCTATATACTCAAACCATGATATTACTTTGCCCTTATACAAATCATGAGCTCATGAATACTATCAACCATATTATTTTCTTCTTATCCCTTCATTATGCGTATATTATATACTTTCCAAAAATATTTCAATCACTTTTCATGGTTACTTGTACCATATAATTATCAGAAACCACAACAAACCATTACATTGATATTCCAATACTCCACGATACTATAAATTTGATTCCACAACAATATTTTGGAATCCCATTACATAAACACATAATCATTCCACCACATCGTTGTCATACTCAACATCGCCAATAGTGATCGCATGTGACTTCCCTTTGTCCTTTTCCTTAAGAGGTTGTTCATGTCGATCATCATTAACCTTTGTTTTAGGGCATTGGTTAGCATAATGACCCATTTCCTTGCACTTGTAGTACTAAAGTGTTTGTGGAGTGTTCTCTGTAGTCTTTTCTCTATTCACGTCCTTAGAAACCTTTTTCCCATTACTTCAGCAGTCAGCTGCTCGATAACCTTCTTTTCGACACTTGAATCATTTTCTAGTACCTTTTAGACAATCTCCACCATGCTTTTCTCCAATCTTTGAGAATGAAGAAACATTCACCTTCTTTTCGCCATTGTTTTGAGATTTTTCCTTAAACACCATCTTTAGTTTCTTCTCAAAACCATGATATGGATATGTAACAACAACTTCCATTTTTACCTTGTTATCAAAACACAGAATTTCTTCATAGCTACTGAAAAAATTTAAAGATAACGCCCTCTGAAGCCTTGGTTTTAAGCCACTGAAGAATCTATCAACTTTACTTTCAGGTTGGATGATAAATCTAGATGCATAACATGCAAGCCTTGTAAAATTCTCCTCATATATACCAAAAAATTCATCATCGTTTTGCTTAAGCTCAAGGAATTCATTTTCTATCATTGTTGGAATAATATGAGGGAAGTACTTATTGAAATACTAGTTCTTGAACTCATTCTATTCCATGAATTCAATTTCATCTTAGGGCCATGTGTTTTTAACTAGAGTCCACCACTGGTCTGCTTCACCTTCTAACTTGTAAATAGCCAAAATGACATTTTCATGTTATGAATAAAGAATTTTGTAAAATATATTTTCAATGGTACTGCTCCATTTTTCAGCAATAATTAGATCACAAGACCCACTGAAAGAAGCCGGACATTGCCTCATGAAGGACTCAATAGAATATTGTTCCTTTCTCTACTCATTTGGAAGTCCAAAATGATTCATAGCTTGTATAAGTATATCAATATTTTATTTTCAATCAATCTCCCATAAAATTGGTTTGTTCAAGAGGAAAATCATTGCATTGTCCATTACATTGATCAACATGGTTCTTTCGGGTTCCAACCATCGTCTAAAACCCAAAAAGTATAGTGTTAGAGGGAAACAAGAATACTTGGAAAAAAATATAATCAAGGGGAGTAATTTAAATTTCAAACATCTTAGGTTTAATTCTATGATCATTACCATAATTCTAGGACTATAAAATATACCTATACTTACACTTAGGGACATCCCTAGCATACCTTAGAAATATCTCAAGGGATCTAAATTTTTCACATCCTAGTTTCCAAAGTTTAACTAAACATTTCCTCTGATACCAACTGTAGAGTCCCAAGATTGAAGTACATGTAAATTAAATTAATTTTTAAAAATACTTAATACATAACAAAAAATGACACCCAAGGACCATAATAGATTAGTGTCTTTGAAAAATCAGGAAAAAATCTTCTAATCATGGTGAGAGATCATCAACATCGCCCATAAAGATCTTTCCTTTTTTTTCTTACCTAAAACCTTTCTTTATATCATGGTAAAAGACATATAAAAGGTGAGATCAAATGATCAGTAGGGGTATGCATGGAGAAAATAAAACAAACCATATAAATTTGAACATAAAAACATGAACATAATGTTTAAACATCAAGATCTTGAGTTGTGAAATAAATATTGACTGTACGTAAGGAATAGATTATTAAAGAACATTAATCATGATAAAATAGCATGGGAATAAAACATGTAATTGTGGAATCAATTACTCACATGATATGATTTCCATAGTATCCAAGGCATTGCCTCCAAGATAATCATAGTGGACAATGTCCCTTACCGAATCAAGTTCACTCCTCGTTCTAATCCTGTATCACTGAACTGGATTTACTTGACGTCCCAGCCATGTCTATCTCATGAGATATAAATATTTACCCAATTCATTGGAGGGTGATATAGGTACCACCCATCTCATATTGAAATCATTCTTATGTGTGCCACAAAACAATCATAATTCATTCAACATAACCCTAAGAATAAAATGGGTTTCATAAAAATCATCCCATCATAACATAATCCATATACAACAAATGGATATTATGTCATAATTAGAAAAAATCAAACCATGTACATAATATAGACATTAAACATGAAACATAAACATACTAAACAATTTCATCTTAGATGGAAAATAGTTTTGATAAAAAACTCAAAATGAATTCTTGAGGAAAATATCCTTTCTTCTTCAAAATAATTTTCTTTTCACAGAATGCCATGCAATTTTAAAAGAAAAGAATTTTCTTGAAAATAATAATGAAATATTTTATAGTAATATTCTTGAATATAATTTTTTATGAAACTGTAAAAATCCGTTCAGGTCATAGAAGTTAAAAAAAATTCTCCACACACTTTTACCGAAAAAGTCAAAAAGTATCTCATATGTTAAACAAAAGAAATATTCTTCCATAACACAAATTAAAAGTAAAAAAATGGGTAAACATGACTTTAAAAATACATGGAATAATATTAAACACTTTATGAAAACATTTTTATGGACATGAATGAAAAATATAACCCCAGTAAATACTGACGAATAAACAATCTCGAGATTGGAATAATTATCCCTTACCTTATGTCCAATTTATTCCATATGTGTCTGAGAATCCTATATAGAGGGTTTAAACATATTATTAACTTTTAAAATAAGCATAATTATATTTATGATATCATATAATATTAACTTATGACTTTATATTACCTGTTTTGTGTAAATTCCATGTTAAAGTAACATTTTGGGTAAAATCGTTTCACTTATAGTATGTGTTTCGACTAGTTGTTCTTGATATTATTTCTTATATCCTGATTTACTTAATTCCATAATTTAAAAAATTATTTAAATATAATATATATTCATCATATAAATATATATGATAGATCGATAGATGTAATGAAATACACCGTTCATGGAGACGATAGGCTGGTGTACCCATGAATGATGTTTTTGTTTCCTTATTGAATTAAATAGAATTAAGTAAATGAAACAAATATTTAAATAAATTCAGTATCATTATTATTTAATATCTTTAATTAGTATTTATTATATATACTTTATAATAATACTTTAATGGTTAATCATGGAAAAAGAATCTCATCGCGTTCGTGGAGACAGTAGTTCATACATATGCACGAGCGACAATATCATTCTTTGGATATAAAAAAGTATATAATTGGATCGTATTTAAAATATAAATAATCATCATAATGTTATATTTATTATTTATATCATTTATACTCATTATTATACCCATCCAAATGATGAAATGTTTGAATAACAAACTACACCACGATGTGGAGACGGAAAGCCGTACGTACGCACATGTGGTGACTTTTTCATTCATAGGATGGATAAAATAACTTATATGGTTGTAAAATTTTTATAATAACATCACAGTATATAGAATTTATTGAAGTTATTATTTTAGAATTGAGACAATAGAGAAGGAGAAAGTGGAAGAAGAAAGGAACTTTAAATAGGTGGTGAGGTAATTACCTCTTCTTCGGGTTCTTCCTTTTGACTTGATCAAAAGGGATCCATAGGTTGGCTTTATGACTAATGAATTGCCTCTATGATAAAGGGAGGACAGTTGATAGGGTATTTTGGAAGGGGTTGTCCAATCCAAATGTCTTTGGAGGTGTGAATTAGAGAGAAGGGGGAGTGCCCTTTTATAAGAGAGGAGAGAGGCACCTTAAGAAAAAACACAAAATATTATTTTATAATAAAGTTATATTTGGTTTATAATGGCTCCAAATTTATTTATTTCTAAGATAAAGTGGGAATGGTTTGAAATACTCTCAATCGGTAGGTTTTAGATAGGTTTGTGTCACTATATTAACCTTATCATTTATATTTAACTCTTAGTAAAGTAGTTTGACATTTACCATGTCTCTTTGTATTTTTATATTATACGGTTAATAAACTTACTATATACATCCAAGAGAACCCCAAGTGGTTAATTAATGATACATATATCATTATGTAAGTCTTTTTTCTGATCCTTAGGTTTTTAAGAATAGAATATCAATTAATAATGTAATATTTGTTTTAAAAACTCATTTATGTCAATTTTGACACTATTTGGTATTTTGTTTTTTCTAAATTCATAAAATCATTATTACTTTGAAAAAAATTTATATAACCAACTATAATATATTATATTAACCTATAAAAGTAGTTTTATTCATAAATAGTCTGAAATTACATTTATTTGTGTATTTATAATATCAATTATATTAATATTTCATTAATAAGGTAATTACCGCATCATCATTGTGTCATAAATAAATTAAATTATTTAATGTCTAAAAATTATAAATAAAATAACATTATGTAGGAAATATTTTAATATTTATAATTAATATTTATAGTGGAATATATCTTGTTTGTAACCCTATATTTTTTTTACTTATTATACTTGGATTTTAACTCTTTTAAATCTTCTTTCAATTAAATAATAATAAATGTCCTAATCTAATAAAAGTGGACCTAAAGGGTCATATTTTATTCCTAAGGTTGTTTTTGGTCGAATTACACTTATAAATTAGTATTAGGACATGTGTTAGGGTAATAATAATATCATTTTTACCCATAATTACCCTATTTACTTTTAATCATGGTAAATACAAGTAAAAAAGTTAATATTCCCCAGAAATTATTTTTATCTTATTGAACCACATTTTACTTACTGATATCAACTGTGTCTTAGGAATTTTGAAATTGGACTCACAGAAGTGGTAAAAGTTTGTTTTATGTAAATTTTCAAATTCTCATAGGAGGTGTGTAAAAGACTGTTGAAAGTTCAATAAACTTTTTATATATTTAAAATTATTATAAAATGAATCCAATGAATTAAATTGATCTTATATATGTATTATGTATCTATTTTGACCTAAATTAAATTTGAATAAAATAAATAATTATTTAAATAACAATTTGGTTTTAAACTATAACTCAGTGTTTTTCACTATTCATCAAAAATTGAAAGTTTTCAGAAAAACAAAAAAAATTCACCCTAAGATAATTTCGATATTCTGAATCCAAAAATGAAGTACATTTTTAATGATAAAATTTATAAAATTTTAAAAAGTGGGTATTAATATTCATATTGGCTAGTTCATAATAATATTATAATAATATCTCGTTTAGTGAAACTCGTTATTGCGTACAACACACGCTATTGAGGAAGGTTGCTCTAGCATGCAACACAAGCATAGAATAGTGTTTTCATATACTGCAAGCTAATATGGTGTTGCGTATAGCACATGCTAATCTTGGTGTAGTGTACAATAGAATACATCAAAGAAATTAAAAAAAAAATATTTCTCATAAAATCTCGGGGTCTTACAAGTGGACTATGGAGACAGTCTGTAGAAAGGGTTTTGCAATTCACTATATCCCACAATGTAAAATGGCTCTTGAAGTTGGGATGGTTCATTGAAGATGGCTCTCTAAAGACAATTTGTGGAAGAAAGTTCATGAGGGACAACCAGTTTGTGGAGAATAAGTGGTACATGAAAATAGTATGCTGAGGTGGTACACAGAGGTGGTATGTGGAAGTGGTACGTGGAGGAAGCAAGGATAGCTTCCAAAGGAATAGATCAACAAATATTAGTGTGATGAAAAGTGGATTACATCTACATGTAAAAATATGGCTTCAATAGAGAACCTATCTATAGTTGGGGATGCATATTTTAATGCAAATGAAGTGATATACAAGTCTATAAACTATGTGTGGATTTATCCCATGGTAGTAAGTTAGGGGGAGTCATCGAATGTGTTGCATGGGACACAGTGAGCTATCCCTAGAAGATTGTTAAGGTAGTGTTCCCAATATAGAGTGAGTGTGCCTAACATTTGGTACTCCACAATTTGTGACGTTTAGTGGATTTAGGTATGAATGACACAATATCAGTGTATTCTCCTTGGAATAGCCCTTTGTGGTGAACCAAGTAAAATTTATGTGTTGACTCTTTGAATGTGATTGTTTTTTACTAGTTATTGTTATAAAAAAGGTTTAAGGTTACTACCATCATTGGAACAAGATCCACCACTTTTGAAGAAAAATTTGACACCCTGATTCACCCATCCCCTCTCAGGATGATCTAGGGTCCTTCAAGTGGTATCATAGGGTACATGTTATTGGTATAAAATATTTCCTTCATTACTGACCTAAAGAAAACAATTAATGTCATAGGATTTCCACTTTTTTATTAAAGTAACACTAAAAAATGGAAGAACAAGATGAGATCTCATCAAATATCTCTTAGAATGGAACTCCAGTTTTCCACTCTACAATGAATACAATTCACTAATCCAAAGATGCTATATATGACTACTACAGACTAGAAATATGCTTGATACAGATGCTAAATCACATAATTCTCTCTCTAAATCTCATTATGAACAAATTTATTTAAAGGTTATGAGTTTTATATATTCACAGTCTATGTTGGAAGAATTAAGGAATACATATGACGGTGAAAAAAAATTGAAGGAGGAAAAAATAAAAGTCATGCACAATAAATTTGATGATTCAAAATGCCTCTTAATTAAAATGAAGATGCATTTTTCAATCAAATTAATAAATTTGTAAGAGAAATTTGAGTTATTGGTGAAGAAATCAAAGACATTGACATTTTGATGAATATTTTGAGAAGGCTTTCATCTCTCTACAATCCAAAAGTGTGAGCCCTTGAGGAAAGGGATCTTTCTAAACATTCTTGGGATGATCGACTGAGTAGTCTAGTGGAATATGATATGAGTGTCAAACCTAATAATGAAATGACTCAAGTAATTAAGGAAATGTATTTCAAATCTATTTAAAAAAATTGAGGTGTATGGAGATACAGTTGATGAAGATAATGAAGATGATGAATTTAATTCTCTTTTTGTAAAGAAATTCAAGAGAGGAAAAAGGAAGATTTGATGGAAAGATTCCCCCAACATTTTTTTGTTGTGTTAGAGTTGGGAACATTGCCTCTCGGTTCTCAAGGAATCTCAATGATGACGAAAGTAAAGCAAAAAAGTCACAGAAGCCTCAAAATATGTTTGATAAAAAGGGAGACTTTAAATCTAGAAAGAAAGTACAAAGAAATAGTTTTTTCTGTAAAGAAGATGATGATGACTATGAATTATTTGAGTAAGAAGAACTAGAGTTTTAATCTCAAACCCATGCATCTATGATGTCTATATTTTAAAATAAATAATCATAAAAATATAAATTTAGAGATAATACATTGATTGTGATAATAATCTAAGGTTTCAACTTAAAGATGATCTTGGTAAGATTGAGAATAAAAGTAATAGATGCAAAAAATAGAGAGTAGTTATGAAAGAATAATTAGAATATGTTGATCATGTTGAGGATAAAATTGAATGACTATAATAATTAGTGAAAGAATAATCAATAACCATTGAAATTAGAGAAGAGGTAGTGGAACTAAAGCTCACAATTAATGAAAAAGAAAAGGTCATCAATGACCTTACATCCAGACTGGAGAAGAATTCCAAGAGTATCGAAGGTTTTGAATAAGAAGTTGTTACTCATATAATTAAACATGAAAATAAATAAATTTTAAAAGAAACAAAGAATAAAACTCAATTTAGAACATTTATAGATACTGATCTGATTGAGAGATCTAAGCGAGGTTCTGATGTACTAGAAAATGCATTTTATGATGAAAGATAAACATGAAAGGGAAAAAGTAGAATTGGTTGTGATGATAAAACTTAAAATCCTAGAAATAAGATGAACCAAAATAAAGGGAAGATGAAATATGGACATTATGCAAAGTCACCTAAAGTATTAACAAATAATGACTCAAATAAAACTAAAAGGTGAACTGGATCCTATCCTCATGTTTCCCAAAATTATAGATAGTAAAATTGTTCTCCTATTGAAGGAGACATGCGAAGGAAAATAAGTGAGTAGACATTTCTTCTTATGAAATGTCAATTATGTGGCTATTTGGTCTATACCATGTCATACAATAAATATTCAAGGAGCTATTTGAATGGGGGAAGAGATAGGAATTCAATAAATGAGAAATAATTATTATCCTACATCTTATAGAAGAAATAATTTCATTGGATATTGTTTTCATTATTCTAACCTTGGCCATGAAGAAATTTATTGTATGAAAATAAAAGTCATGAAAATACATATTGAACTTAGATACAAGATAATAATTTTCAACAATATGATATTGCTCTTAAAAATATGATTTCTCCTCTATAAGAAGAGTATGAGTATGGTGAACCTATTTACATGGAAAAGATATTTGCAATTCCATATTTATCCTTCACTCAATATGATATTTCCTGGAAGGAAAAGAAGAAAATTTAAAAATACAACCTTTTAGAAGTATCACTAAAATCTATAAAGAGGTGAAACACCTATAATCTTGATAATAAGATCTCATCCCATATAACAGAAAATGTAGACTTATTAATAAATGTTTAGAAAATGGTTAATGGAATAGTAAGGTTCAGTAATGATGGTGATCTGAATATTAAATGTTGTGGAAGTACATAACTGGATAATGGTGAGATGAAGAAAACCGAGGTTCTCTATTTAGATGGTCTATATCACAGTATATTTATTGTATGTCAACTATGTGACTCAGAAATAATGGTGAAATTTAATGAAAATGGGAGCACTATCAGAGGAAAGACAAGGAATTCTATTATGAAAGGATGCAGAATAAATGACAACTTATATCAGGTTGATAGTAAAGAGGACATTTTCTACATGACCGTTCAAGAATAAAACAACATGTGGCACTGAAGATTGAGTCAAATTAATAAAAAAGACATGGAAAATATATCTAAGATAAAAATTATAATATATATTCTCAATATTAACAATGAATATGAAAAGAATTTTGATACTTGAATTTGAGGGAAGTTGGTTTGTAGTTCATATTGGCCAAAGAAGAAAAGAGTATCAAATCTTCTTAATCTCATTCATAAAGATTTATGTGGTCTGAAAAATGTTTCTATAACATTTTTATAAAGGTAATTTATTAGTTTCATTGATAATTACAGTAGAAATGATTATTTAATGGTTATACACATGAAAAAAAAACTACTTGATTGCATGAAAACATATCACAGAATAGATGAGAAGGATACTAGTCGGACAATAAAAGTTATGCAGTCTGATAATGGAAGAGAATACACATCCATTTAGTTTTAAAATTTCCTTGAAAAACATAGAATACAACATGAGGTAGATGTTGTGCGAACCCCACAAAAAAATGGAGTTGTTGAGTGCTGGAATCTACAGGTGAGAAATAAAGCCAGAACTATACTAATTGAGAGTCGTATCCCTCGCCATTACTGGTTAGAGTTTTTAAGCTATAGTGCATACTCAAAATTGAACATGGATTTATATGGGAGAATCCAAGACACCATATGGGTTGTGTCTTGGAAGGAATCCCTCTCTAAAGTATTTTAGTGTCTTTAGAAGGAAATTCTTCATTCGAAACAAAGAAGAAAATAAAGGGATGTTTGGAGATACTACAAATGAAGGAATATTATTAAGATACTGAATGAATAACAAAGCCTATAAATGGATCAAAAATATTATTGGAAGAATTTTGGAAAGCAGTGATGTTAATATCATTGAAGATAAGGCCACAAATGCTTTGATTGGATCTTATGATGATATGGTTGATGATATAGATGATTTTGAACATAGAACAGATTCAAATGCATATGTGGAGGAAGGAGTTAAAAATATTCAAAGGTCACAAAACAATTTTTTTTAGAAGAATAATCATAAGAGGAAACTGTGGTTGAGGAAATTTTTTCTAAACCTCACAGGAGAAATAATAGAGTAGAAATTGACCAATCCAACATAATTGTGAATTATAAGTCACCCAAATAGACAAGGAGAACGAGGAATAATGAAAAATATACCTTTATATTAGTTTCAAAACCATCCACATTTGACGAAGCTATAAAAGATGAATCATGGTTAACGCCACGAATGAAGAGTTGGATCAGACTGATAAGAACCAAACATGGGATCTAGTGAAGAGACCTAAAAATCACAATGTGATTGGTATAAAGTGGGTTTAAAAAAAATAAATTCAACGAGTATAGAAATGTGATCATAAATAAGGTTCAATTAGTGTGTAAAGGCTATTCATAGATTGAAGGTGTTTATATTGAAGAAAAAGTTTCTCCAGTGCCTGGGCTGGAGTCAATCAAACTTTTTCTTGCCATAGAAATTAAAGTTGGATACAAAGTGTATCAAATGGATGTTAAAACAGCTTTCCTAAATAGTGGCCATGAATAATATGTCTACATAGAACAACCAGTAGATTTTCTTATTGGTAATGAAAAAATGAAGGTTTGTAGATTAAAGAAGGAACTATATGGTCTGAAATAGGAACCATGATAATGGTACTCTTAGTGGGACTCCTATCTAAAGAAGCTTGAATTTAAAAGAGGATGAGTAGATCGAAATATCCATGTGAAAAATTCTCATAAAGATTAGTTCATGGTACTTGTGTATATAGATGTTATTATATTTTTTGGATGTAGGGAGGGATCAGTGGATTAATTTTCCAATCACATGAAATGAGGATTTAAAATTTCTATGATTAGTGAAGTTACATACTTCTTGGGTCTACAAGTGATTCATTGGAAAGACTAAAATTTTATTTCTCAAAAAAAGTATACAATAGAGTTACTGAATAAATTGAATATACATGACTCCAAACAAATTTCTACTCATATTGCAGTTGGAAGTAAACTTGGAAATCATGAGAATGTGACTTCTATAGATCCCACCATGTATAGTAGAATAATCAAAATCTTACTATAGTTAACTGAAACATGACCAAATATTGTATTTCAAACATTCTTAGTGGCCCACTTTCAATTTAATCCTATGGAATAATACATGGAGGCAGTTAATCGAATCATGAGGTTTGTTCAAGGGACTCACAATTATGGAATATACATTTCTTTATGAAGAGATAATGAACTGTCAACATTTTATAATGCTAACTTGGATGGATATGTGTTGGATAGAATTCCCACAAGTGGTGGAGCATTCTTTATTACCAAGAAATGTGTGGGTTGGTTTAGTAAGAATCAAGAAAGAACTTCTCTTAGTACTACTGAAGTTGAGTATATCTCTGCTAAAAAAAATTGCACTCAGCTATTATAAATGATGCCATAACATATAGATATTAGTGGTGAAGTGAAACAACCAATGGCCATTCACTATGATGATTAGAGTTCAATTGATCTTATTAAGAATCCTATTCAACATTCTCGTACAAAACACTTTAAATTAGATATCACTTTATCGAGGAAAAGTTTGAATAAGGAATGATTAAAAAGGATCATTTTGTATATGATGATCAAGTGGCTGAAATACCGACCAAGCCATTTTTAGCACATGTGTTCGAGAAGCATCAGTTGAACCTTGATGTTTAGCCACATCCTAGTGCATGAGAAGGTTTCAAGTGGTCCCATATCCCATTTTGTGTTAACTATTTTAATCTATTTTGGGAATTAATGTTGTTTTATGGGGAAGATATGATCTAGGGAGAGTGTGTTTTAAGATCTACGATGAAAAAATATTTATTATTTGATTTCATTCCTATGGGGTAGAATGGATAATTTCAATACTATGAGGTTGGAGGAGATATGAGAAGATGCAAGAGAGTTTAGAAATAATGTTTGGACACATTTAAACATTCTGAGGCATGAGAACCCAATTCATACATACCCTCTTGTTCACTACAATGATCTAAGCTCAAATAGACTTAGAGTGTTGGATGAGTTGTTTCTTTCATATCATGTTTTGATAGATGCTGCTACTTTATTGAATTTATCTGTAGATTTCCAACAAACAAAAAAAGGGGGATTTTTGGACCCAAAGGTATTATTTTCTAGAAATGGAGTCTGGTTTCTATTTTTTTAAATACACATTGGTTTGATCACGGATTTTTAATGACAAGTGATCTTAAAGTACAAGATGATTTAGGTGTTTAATGTGGAAGTGTTTCTTAGTGTTTACCAAATTTTTGGGTCTCAAATTCGGGAGTCTGTCTTTTTATAAAATGAGGGTTTTATGTAAAGGAGTCTACATAGAATGGTTCAAAAAACATGAAATATAGTTTGTGGACCACATTTGAGGTACGTAAAATGGTGTGGAAAAATGGAAAAGGTAAGATATCTACTTAGTAGCTCTACGTAGACCATGAAGCACGATATGAAGACTGTGAGAGAAGAATATTTCATAGGGTGGAAATGGTTTTTAGGAAATATTATAGTATGTGGAAGGTAAATGGTTTGTATGATGGCTCATCATTTTCAGAAACAATGTGGTGATTTTTGAATCCATGAAGGGAGAGAGGTGTCACATGGACTGCAGAGGGGAAACAATTCATGGAAGGAGCAATACGTTTTAATGGTTGTACTGCATTAAATGTTTATATAATATATATTAGCAAGTTTTTTGGATACATTTTTCTATATAAGGAGCAATAATACCCTAATTACTTATATTGTTTTTTTATTTAGAAATATGGGAGTAATTTGGTGACTTTTAGAGTGTTTCATAGGAAGAAAACACTGCAAAAGAGAATAGGTTAGTGAGGACAATTTAGTGAAAGGAGAAGTGGTCCACAGAGACATTCTGTGGAAGGGGTTTTGTGGGGAACTATATCACTCATAGTAAAATGGTTCATGAAGTACGGGAGGTTCATGGAATACGGTGTATGGAAGATGTTTTGTTCAGGACAATTTTTTGGGGAGGAGTTGGTTCTCAGAGAAGAAGAAGTATGTGAAAAGGGTATGCAGAGGTGGTACGTAGAGGTGGTATATGACCACCCTGCTTTTATTACAGACTTAAACATGATTTATTACATAAACAATTCACTTGATACAACATGGATGATTGAGAGGCCTAGTGTATTTGGGGCTTAGGATCATTACATAACAACTTAAAACATGAAATACAAGATCTTTATTGAAAACTTCCTTTTCATGACCACTACATTCCCTCGTACTTAGCATTGCATGGGATAACCTGAGGACATGCATAAGAAAAGGGTGAGGTATAAAGCCCAGTAAGGGAATAAACATTGAATAAATGAGGTGTAAAATACATGTTAGAAAATAGGCATATCAATATGGAACAAAAGAAACATGGATTTAAAGGAATGATGAAGCATGATAATCATAACATGGAAATGTGGCAACAACATTTAACATGGAATTAGCAGGAGCCAAGGCCCATTGCACATGAAGCATGAGTAAATCCTCATTGCACATGAAGCACGAGTAAACCCTCATTGCACTTGAATTATAATGAGTCAACACTCATTGCACATGACATATCATGATACTATATATTACCCAATGCATTGGTGCGCTATAAGGGCGCACCCTTTTTAATCATTTCATTTCATGCATAAGTGTGCCACACAGATCATAAAAAATTGATTCATAAAACATAATCATTTATTACACGAAAAAGTAATGTGGAATGAAATGTTATAATAAATAAGTAAATGTGCATGAAGGTGCATACCCTTTATGGAGAAATGTGCATGGTATTCGCTACACAATGGTATTGGCTTAGAAAATCTGTGTAATTTTGGCAGCATAACGATGTGATATAAGAATTCATAAAAAAATGGTTGATGAGAGAGAAAGGGGTGCCTCATAATATCTACATGAAATGGAAAGTAGAGGGTTCATATAGATACATGTCCCAACAATTGTAATGGAATTTCGATTCATAATACAAAAGTATTTCTTGAATGTAAATGAGGAGGGAGAAGTTCCTTTCGGAATTTCGACATAGTAACAGGGGTACGTGGGAGGCATTTAATGAGAGAGAATGGGGTCTCCCATCATTCAAACAATAATAGGGAAGTATGGGGGAGGTTCTAAACCATACCACAACATTTATAATTGAAATTAAAATGTCATAACAATATTAAGAAAATTGGACAAAAAAGTGAAAGGAAGAAAACCCCTTACTTGGATGTGTGCTTCCAAAGGCTTGAGAGAGGCTTGAAAGAGGATTCTTGGGAGCCTAGGGAACCTTTGGGAGGATTATAGAGAGATTAGGGAAGAGTTTTTATGAACTCAAAAGGCTTTTAGTGAGGAGGAAGTGGAATCTTGGGTGTGTTTATATAGGAAAGGTGAGTGAATTCTTTATTATTTAGGTTTGGGACCCCTTACATTAAACTAATCCAAACCACAAATCAGATCATAGTTTTTGCCCATGATTTTTGGAAAAGGGGAGAGGAAAAAAATATTTTATATGGACAAAGTCCGAAATTCTTAAAATAATGGGGTGCTTATCTGGAGGTGAGTCACACTCCCATGGAAAATAATTTAAAAAGACAAGATGTTTAATAAGTCTTGAGGGGTCCATTAATGCTTTTTAAAATAAGTCAAACAAACCCAAAATCACATTATTTTAATGGTAAAACATATATTGGCCGAACATAAAGCTTATAGTATTTTATTACATCACTATTGGGTCATTATGATGCCATAAAACACATTATATATTTAAACGGTATTTAATTTTTACCCAAAAATTTGACTGTCTCAGAAAAGTATGAAAAATTCACCATTGGATAATTTCGACATCTTGATTCTAGAAATAAAATTTGTTTTATATAAATAATTTTTTAAATATGTTAATTTTCACTTTTAAAATATAAACCGGCATTTATAGAAAATTCACGGGTTTTGAAAAAAATGGCTTTCAAACCATAATAAAATTTACAATTGCATTCATAAAATTATAACATCATTTCTAATTTAATAAATTTTTTGTTAATAATAATAATAATAATTTATTAAAAAAATATTTAATTGAAAAATCCCTTAATTTAATAAAATAGAATTTTTAATTAAATAATAACTAAAAACACTATTTGTACTTTAAAAACTATTTACAATGTATCAATAATGAAAAAAAGTATATTCATTATTATATTCAAAAATAATGTACATGAACATAGTACTGCCGATTTGTAACATAACCCCTCAAAATAGCCGCATAAGACCCAAGGGTAAGGTGTGCGATGGTGACAGACTCTTGTGGTGACTCAGATAACATCACTCGAGTGGTAATCTCTATCAACTTCCACTTTTCCAGTAGAAGGTCCCATTCGAGCTTGACATGATGAAGCTCAGTTGGGGTTTGGTCAAGAGAAAAACTCAAGGACACCACCTCTTTTCTGAGCTCCGAAAAATGGTCTTCGTATGGATCAATTCTACTGGATGAGGCCATCACTTCTTTTGTCTGAGTAAATTGGATTTGTTAAAGCCATATATTTATACTAATCATGTGATCACTGTTCAATGACTATATTAGAAAAGGTCAGAATTCTTAACATAAAACTAAAGAAGTTTACATTTTATATAAACATTTTACATAAAGAGACATTTAATTAGATCAAGTGGGATTTCCGTTAATGAATCTTTGGGTCATTACAATATTCCCGCCTTAAGAAATTTTACCCTTGAAATTTCCTTTTCCCATACTAGAAAAGATGTGGGTAACTCATATTCATCATTTCCTCTGATTCCCACGTTGCTTCTTCAAACTTGTGGTTTCGACACAACACCTTATTGAGGGGCATTGTCTTATTTTGTATAAATTTTTCTCTACGATCTAAGATCTTCACTGGTAGCTCCTCATAAGAAAGATCATCCTCCAACTGTACCACCATAGAAGAGAGTACATGTGAAGGGTCTGGTATGTATTTCTTTAAGAGGGATACATGAAATAAATCATGTACTTTGGCCATGGTAGGTGGAAGTTCTAGTCGATAGGACACATCCCCGACATGATCAAGAATCTCAAAGGGTCCAATGTACCTTGGAATTAACTTCCCTTTCATTCCAAACCTCACGACCTTCTTCCACGGAGATATGCGTAGAAAATCCATGTCTCCAACTTTAAACTCAAGGTCTCATCGACGGTTATCTGCATAACTTTTCTGTCGACTCTAGGATGCCTTGATATGCTGTTGAATGGTTTTCACCTTCTCCACCATTTCCTCGACCATTTTCGGTCTAAGCATATTACGTTCACCGACCTCATCCCAACATGACGGTGTTCTGCACCCTTTCCCATAAAGGGCTTCATATGGTGCCATTTGGATGCTCTAGTGGAAACTATTATTATATGATAACTCAACTGGAGGAATCTGTTGATCCCATCCTTCTTTAAAGTACATTGAGAACACTCTCAACATGTCCTCAAGTGTTTGTATAGTCCACCCGGATTGGACATCAGTTTGAGGATGATAGGTCGTACTGAAGTTAAGTTCAGTATCTAGAGCATTTGAAGACTCTTCAAAAACATAGAGGTAAATCTTGGATCTTGGTCAGACAAAATAGATAGTGTTAATCCATGCTGCCTTACCACTTCCCTGATATATATCCGTGCCAGTTTATCCAATGATAAATCCTCCCGAATAGCAATGAAGTGTGCAGTCTTTTTAAGACGATCCACCACAACCCAGATTGTATTGTTGCCTTTGGATGTCCTCAGAAGTCCAGTGACAAAGTCCACGGTGATTTTCTCCCATTTCCATTCTAGTATGGGAAATGGTTTCATCATCCCCTTATACTTCTGCCTCTCTGCCTTCAATTTCTAGCACACCAGGCACTTAGATGTATATACAACGATCTCCTTCTTCATATTATCCTACCAAAAGTTTTCTCAGAGATATCGATACATATTTGTGCTCCCTGAATGAATAGAGAAATTTGAACTATGTGCATCATCCAAAAGTTCGTTCTTCAGCTCCAGACATGATGAAACACATAGTCCTTTCCCAAATCGCACAATTCCTTCTTCATTAACATTAAACTTCAATGATTTACCTTTTTCGATAGCTTCTAATTTTTCTAGAATTACCACATCATCCATTTGAGCATCATTTAACCTTTCCAAAAGATACGGTTGAGCAATAATTTGTGAAAGGATTGATGATTTTCCATTCTTTATGATTCCCATGTCTATCTTCATCAAGTCTAAGAAGATTGGATCCTTCTCAATTCTCATCATTGATTGAATCACTGGGTCCTTTTCTACTTAGGGCATCTTCCACCTTGTTCGCTTTCCTAGGGTGGTAATGTATTGAAAATTTATAATCCTTGATAAGCTCTATCCATATTCTTTGGTGCATATTATGATCTTTCTGTGTGAATATATATTTAAGACTCTTGTGGTCTGTATATATCTCACATTTCTCACCATAGATATAATGCCGCCAGATTTTCAAGGCAAATATCACCGCCACCAACTCCGGATCATGCGTTGGATAGTTTTCATCATTGATTTTCAACCGCCTTGAGGTATAGGATATCACTTTATCATTCTGCATTAGCACACAACCTAATCCCTTCTTCTAGGCATCACTGAATACCACAAAAGGTTCCCCACTTGTGGGTAAAGTGAGCACGGGAAGAGTGATAAGCCTCTGTTTCAACTCTTTGAAGTTTTTTTCGCATTCATCACTCCAAGAAAACTTTACTCCCTTTCGAGTTATCTTGGTAATAGAGTTGGACAATTGTGAGAAATTTCTCACAAATCATCGATAATATCCAGCTAACCCCAAGAAGCTACGGATATCCGTTACCGGTGTTGGCCTTGGACATCCTTCAATTGCATCTATTTGGGTGGGATCCATAGATATCCCATTTCTTGTGATGATATGGCCTAGGAATGATACCTCCTTCAACTAGAACTCTCTCTTGCTGTACTTTGCATAGAGATTCTCCTTGTGCAAAGTTTCTAGTACAGTTCTTAAATTCTCTTCATGATCCTTCTTGGTTTTGGAGTATATTAGAATATCATCTATAAAGACTACCATTTTTTTGAGGTAATCTCTAAAGACTCTATTCATAAAGTCCATGAATATTTATGTAGAATTAGAGAGTCTGAAAGTCCTTACTATGAATTCATAGTGCCTGTATCTTGTGTGAAAATTAGTCTTGGGGATATCTTCCTTCTTCACCCTTACTTGATAATATCCCGACCGAAATTCCACCTTGGAGAAGTATTGTGCTCCACATAGATGATCGAACAAGTCATCGATTCATTGGAGAAGATACTTGTTCTTTATCGTTATTTTTTGAGCTCACGATAATCGATGCAAGGGTGCATTGACCCATTCTTCTTCTTGACGAAGAGGACTAGTGCACCCCCTGGTGAAGCACTTGGGCGTATAAACCCTTTATCCAGATTCTCCTGTAGTTGTTTCTTCAGCTCTTCAAGCTCCATGAAAACCATTCTATATGGAGTCTAGGGTATTGGTAGAGCCCCTGGTAAAAGTTCAATTGAGAATTCAACATCCCTTCTAGGAGGAAGACCATGAAGTTCCCTAGGAAACACTTCAGCGAATTCCCTCACAATAGGCATTTCATCAAGGATGGTTTCTTCCTTGGACTCACTCATCTGAGCCAGATACACATGATCATAGTGCAGTAATATCCATTCCTATGATGATGGAGCTAAAAGAGATTCATCTTTCACCTTACACTTGTTAAGAATCGGGTGTCGATTCCCTATATAGAGTGTGATTTCCCTTTCCGGACAATTTATGTTGTCTCTATATAAGGAAATCCAATCCATGCCATGAATTGCATCAAATTCCACCAGAGGGAGTATGAAAAGGTTTTCTGGGAAATTCAATCCACATATTATAACAGGGGAGGACTTATATTCATGGGATGCAATGATTTCACCATTTGTCGTACTCACCGATATCTTCACTTCCATGATTTGTGGTGGTGCTAGGATTGTTATACTAAACATTAGAGATATAAAGGAATGTGTAGAGACTGAATCAAAAACTACATTCACTATTCTTGAATGAATAACTACCGTACCTGTCACCACTTCGTTGTTGGGGTTCACTTCGGCAGAAGTGATGGAAAAAGCTCTTCCTTACTGCCTTGGAGGTTGTTGGTTGCCACCAAAAACCCTTGGATTAGGGAAATAATTTGAAAAATGCCCCGGTTATTTACAGTTGTAGTAATGAACAACGTGTTGAGGTTCGAACGGAGCCTTCCTCTCCTCTGTCATAGTTGCAGGTCTTTCTTTCTGACAGTTAACAGCTAGGTGCCCTTCTCTCCAACACCTAAAGCATTTCTCGTCCCCTTGAGGTAGTGTCTAGGGTGATTCTTTTTGCACTTTTGGCAAGTGGGGTGCTGGATCTTTTTAGCTCCGTTGGATCTATCCATCGGACCACCAACATTGAAGTCCACCTTACACTTCTTGTCCCCATGATACCCTTGTGAATCCCTGATATCCATTTTGACCTTGAGGGCACATCGGACAATTTCCTCATAGCTATCGATGTCACGAATCGCAAATGGTTTCCGTAGGATAGGCTACATCCCACCGAAGAAGTGGTCAACTTTTCATTCAGGGGTAACAACAAAGATGGAAGCGTATCGTGCATGCCTTGTGAGTTTTTCCTCGTATGCTCCAATAGATTCTTCATCTTTTTTCTTGAGGTAAAGAAAGTCCCTTTCCATCTTAAGCTGAAAGGTGTGCGGAAAATATTTATTGAAAAACATATTCCAGAAATCCTTCCAATCCAATGCCTCGATCTCCTCCTCAGGCTTCGTATTTTTGATCAATGTCCACCATTGATAAGATTCACCCTCCACGCGATAAGCCTCTAGGAGGACCTTCTCTTGTTCAGAACATTGATGGATCGAGAATATCTTTTCAATGGAGTTGATCTGTTGTTCAGCGATCATGGGATCAGATGATCCACTAAAAGTAGGAGGTCTTTGTCTCATGAAGCTCTCGATAGTGACTTTTTCTTTCTTGGGGGGGGGGGGGTTGAACGTTCCTCTCGACCAGTGTTTCTATTCAAATCTTGTGTTATAAGAGAGAGAAGCATGACAAAGTTCTCGATTCCTGCTCCCATTGGATTGGGCATCTCATTAGTACAGTCATCACATCGATCTTCACATCGGTTGTTAGCTCAAGTCCTCCTATTATCGGCCATTGGATGGAATAAAAGAAAGGTTAGGGGTAACACATAAAGGGTAATCCAAAGACAAAAGTTGATGACTTATAAATTAAATTTCATTTCCTTAACTTAGGAATCTATAGGCTTCAATCTAGTATTTTCGTGATCTACTTTCTAACATATATTCTTAGGGGGGTTTTTTATTCCCTTAATAAGGGTTCATACTAATCTTGTGAATTTACAAAAGAATATCTCCCGGGAGTTTCATAACCAATAGTGCAGCAAGGCCCATTGTTATGCAGCAGTTTCCATTCGAGTCTAGCTCAAAGCGGTGTTTTCGGGTTTTACCCCTAGGATACATCTGTGCCAGATCCGCCTCTACCTGCTCGTATCCAGATAGGGATGTATTTTCTTGATATCCCACTTACTAAATACTCACAAAAACTTAGGGACGTTTTCATTGTACTTATTATTGTATCTAAGGCTTTACTAGGGTTTTCTAATCCTAATCCCAAAAATAACTAAACCTATCCTCTGATACCAACTATGAAAACTGTTCTTTTATTACAAACATAAACATGATTTATTACATAAAATATTCACTTGATACAACATGAGGGATCAAGAGGTCTAGTGTATTTGGGGCATAGGATCATTACATAACAACTTAAAACATGAAATACAACATATTTATTGAAAAATTCATTTACATGACCACTACATTCCCTCGTACATAGCATTGCATGGGATAACCTGAAGACATGCATAAGAAAAGGGTGAGCTATAAAGCCCTGTAAGGGAATAAACATGGAATATATGAGGAGTAAAATACATTTTATACAATATGCATATCAATAGTGCACAAGAGAAACATGGACTTAATGGCATGATAAAGCATGATAATCATAACATGGAAATGTGGCAACAACACTTAACATAGAATTAGCACGGGCCAAGGCCTATTACACATGAAGAATGAGTAAATCCTCATTGCACCTGAGACACGAGTAAACCCTCATTGCACTTGAATTATCATGATTCAACACTCATTCCACATGATGTATCATGATACTATACTTTACCCAATGCATTGGAGCGCTATAAGGGCGCACCCTTCTTAAACATTTCATTTCATGCATAAGTGTGCCACATAGATCATAAAACATGGATTCATAAAACATAATAATTTGTTCCACGAAAAAGGAATGTGGAATGAAACTTTATAATCAATAAGTGAATGTGCATGAAGGTGAATACCCTAGATGGAGAAATGGGCATCGTATTCACTACACAATGACATTAGCTTAGAAAATCGGTGTAATTTGGCAGCATAACGGCGTGATATACGAATTCATAAAAGAAATGGTTGATGAGAGAGAAAGGGGTTCCCCATCATATATACATGAAATGGAAAGTAAGGGGTTCATATAGATACATGTCTCAACAATTTTAATGGAATTTATATTCATGATACAAAAGTATTTCTTGAATGTAAATGAGGAGAGAGAAGTTCTTTTCAGAATTTCATCATAGTAACGAGTGTACATGGGAGGCATTTATTGAGAGAGAAAGGGGTATCCCATAATTAAAAAAAAGAGGGAAGTATTGGGGTGGTTAGAAACCATACCCCAGCATTTATAATTGAAATTAAAAGGGTATAAAAATATTAAGAAAATTGGACAAAAAAGTGAAAGGAAGAAAAACATTTACATGGAAGTGTGCTTCCAAAGGCTTGAGAGAGGCTTGAGAGAGGATTCTTGGGAGCATGGGTTACCTTGGGATGATTCTAGAGAGAGTATGTCAGAGGTTGGATGAACTCCAAAGGCTTTGAGTGAGGAGGAAGTGGAATCTTGGGTGGGTATATATAGGAAAGGAGAGTGAATTCGTTATTGTTTAGGTTTGGGACCCCTTACAATAAACTAATTCAAACCACAAATCATCTCATGGTTTCTGCACATGGTTTTTAGAAAAGGGGAGAGGAAAACAATATTTTATAAGGCCAAAGTCCGAAATTCTTAAAATAATTGGGTTTCTTATGTGGAGGTGATTCACACTCCAACGGAAAATAATTTAAAAAGACAAGATGTTTAATAAGTCTTGAGGGGTCCATTAATGATTTTTAAAATAATTCAAAAAGACCCAAAATCACATTATTTTAATGGTAAAACATATATTGGCCGAACATAAAGCATATAGTATTTTATTACATCACTATTGGGTCATTATGATATCATAAAACACATTATATATTTAAACAGTATTTAATTTTTACCCAAAAATTTGACTGTATCAGAAAATTATGAAAAATTCACCGTTGGATAATTTCGACGTCATGATTCCAGAAATAACATTTATTTTATCTAAATAATTTTCTGAATATGTTAATTTTCACTTTTAAAATAAAAATAGGCATTTATAAAAAATCACACTTTTTGAAAAAAATGGATTTCAATCCTTAATAAAAATTACAATATCATTCATAAAATTATAAGATCATTTGTAATTTAATAAAAATTTATTTAATAATAATAATAATATTTTATTAAAATATTATTTAACTCAAAAATCCCCTAATTTAATAAAATATAATTCTTCATTAAATAATAACTAAAAACACTATTTGTACTTTAAAAACTATATACAATGTATCAACAATGACAAGAAATTATATTCATTATTATATAAAAAAATAATGTACATGAACATAGTACTAGTGATTTGTTACATAACCCCTTTAAACAACTGCATAAGACCTAAGGGTATGGTGTGCGATGGTGACAGACTCTTGGGGTGGTTCAGATAACATCGCTCGAGTGGTAATCTCTATCAACTTCCACTTTTCCCGTAGATGGTCCCGTTTGACCTTGACATGATGAAGCTTAGCATGGGCTTGTTCAATAGAAAAACCCAAGGATTCCACCTCTTTTCCGAGCTCTAAAAAATGGGCTTTGTATGGATCAATTCTACTGGATGAGGCCATCGCTTCTTTTGTATGAGTTAATTGGATTTGTTAAAGCCATATATTTATTACAATCATGTGATCACTGTTAAATAGCTATATTAGCAACGGTCAAAATTCTTAACATAAAACCAAATAAGATGAAATTTTATATAAATTTTTTACATAAAAATTCATTTAATTAGATCAAGTGGGATTTCCATTAATGAAACTTTGGGTCGTTACATGGTACATGGAAGTGGTATGCGGAGGAAGCAAGACTAGTTTGTTGAGGAAAAGTTTGTAAACTATAAGTACACAGAAAAATTGATTACATCTATAGGTAAAAATGGGACTTCAATAGAGAATCTATCTACATTTGGGGATGCATATTTTCATGCAAATAAAGGGACCTACAAGTCCATAAACTATGCATGGATTTCTCCTAAGGCAGTGAGCTAGGGGAGTCATCAGAAGTGTTCTAAGGGATACAAGAATCTATCCCTAAAATATTATAAAGGCAGTGTGCTTGGAACAAAGTTACTATGCATAATATTTTATACTCCACAACTAGTTATGTTTAGTGTATTTAGGTATGACCGACACTTTTTTAGTGTATGATCCTTGTATTAGACCTTAGTGGTGAACCAAATAAAACTATTGTGTTGAATCATTGCATGTGATCATTTATTTACTACTGATTCTCATTAGATAAGTTTAATAGGTTCCTATTAATGTGGGAACAAGATCTTTCATTTTTTTTAAAAAATTCGACACCTTGATTTACTCCTCCCCTCTCATGGTGTTTTGGGGTCATTCAGGGGTTAAAACTAGGAGATAAGTGTAAAAAAATAAAAAAAAATTAAAATTTTTATTTTATGAGAGGATTTAGAAACATAATCATAATCTATTCTAATTATATAAAATATAATCCATTATTCATTGAAAATTAATATATAATAATTTAATACTTCAAAAAATTCCAAGAGTGAACCTCCCCTCACTTCTAAAAGGGAGTCCCATATCATTCATTATTCACAATGTTTGAGCCTTATATATATACATACACATATATATATATATATATATATTCAGAAATCCCTAAGCTAATATCATTCTTTCTTTGTTGAAAACATTTTAAATCTTTTTTTCTTTCTAAAATACCATCCTTTCAAGGATTATTGTGTAAACCAAATAAGGTTTCTCAATGAAGAGGTATAACTCTTAACTGGGAATTTTCAATTTTATTTCATATTATAGATCCTATATATATAAAATATCCATTATAAAATAATTAATTAAATATAATAAATTTATTAATTTTTTATAATGATAATTACCCAACCACTATCCTCCTTTCTCTCATATATTTAAAAATGATAACATCGCTTCTGTATACGCGTGGACTACCACCTCCAAGAAGAGGTATGATTTGTTTTTTGCTTCTTAAATACATGGATGGTAATAAGGAATCATTTAGAGAGATTATATAATATATATTATATAATAATTATACTAAAAATGTAAAATATAATTTACCTATCCTCCATTCTATCCATAATAAAATTCTAACATCATGCTGCGTATGTATGAAATATTATCTCCAAAAAGTGATCTAATTCAAATTCCATCACCACTTTATATGAATAGTTATAAAAGCCGAAATAATTATTACAAATGATAATCATGAAATTATAAAAATTCAATATATTAAGGAACCATGATAATATTATAAGGACTAGGACCATCAACATAACGACCCATACTTTACATACATTGTTAATTATTCAAAATTGAAGCATACTTATCACAACATATAACAAAACCAAGAAAGAACCATATAGGTATAGTGTCTTTGGAAACTGGGAAACATAAACAAGTAGTTCATAAAGCATCTACACTGTCTCCCATTTATTTCATCATATCTAGAGTCCCTTTTGGCATATCCTACTTAATAACCTTCTTCCTGACCTGGGGAAAGAAAACATACAAAAGGGTGAGCTCAAATGCGAAGTAAGGTTAAACAAAAGAACTATCAATCACATCATATTCATAAGAACATAACATTTTGGAAATCTTAACTTGCAAAAGAGATCATAATTTCATAACATGGGATAAATCATATAAGTGAAATTTAATCCCAAAAATCATAACTTAAAACATGAAACTTTGTGGCATACACAAATAATCATAGAGAATCATTTCTTAGTATTCAAGACTCATTTCCAAGACTATCTTAGCGGACGAAGTCCATTTCTGAACCGAGTTCACTCCTCGTTTCAGTCCAGTTTCACTGAACCGGTTTAACCTGCCATTCCAGCCATGTCTATCTCAACAGATATAAATCTTTACCCAATGCATTGGAGGGAGATATAGGTCCCACCCATATCATAATGAAACCATTCTTATGTGTGCCACAAAATCATAAATCGTACATCATAGTATAACCCATGTAATATAAATGGGATTCTTAAACATCATGAAATCATAAAACAATACATATAAGATAAAGGGATTCATAAAAATAATTCCATCACAACATAATAAAATTAATGTAATAATAGGGATAGAAACATAACCCTATATTATATTATATGGAAAATAATTTTGATAAAACACTTGAACTCCATTCTTGAGGAAAATATCCTTTCTACTTCAAAAACATTTTACTTTCTTAACATGTCATACAATTTTAAACTAAAAGTAGTTGATTAAAAATAAAATAGAAAAATTGTAAAGGAAGCTTCTTGGAAATAATGTTTTAAAAGTACATTCATGCCGTATAAGTTAAAAAATACATTCTTCTCGTACTTTTGTCGAAAAAGTCAAAAAGTACCTCGTACGAAAAAAGACAAAAGATTACTTTCATATCTTTTACTAAAAACTCACCAAAGGGTAAAATTGGATATAAAAAATTTTATGTGGATGGAAATAATATTACATATTTAGGAAACATGGACGTGGATGATAAAATACACCCTAGTAAATACCAAAGTATAAACAATCTCGAATAAAAATGGGATTGTAATATTTTCCCTTACCTTAGGTCTGATTTGCTTCGTAATTGTCTGAACCTCCTGTATAATGATTTAAATAATATCATTGACTTATTCCGGGATCATACTCATTGTTATGATATCATATATGGCCATATTCTTAGCTTCTTATTAGTAATATTTCATTGCTACTTGTTATTCGGGTGTTTTTTACCTTTTGTTCTTATGCGTGTTTTGTCGAATAAATTCATATTGTTCTCTTTAGGTTATAGATACCTCATTTCTAGAATGGAATTAGTGTAATATATATCATATTAATTCATTCAATTCATTTATATAATCATTATGCAATTAATATCATGTAGAACGAGTTGCATCACATCATGGAGACGATATTCCGTACGTACGCAGGAGCGATGATATCGTTCCCATGATCGTGGAATTGTATTGGAGTGTATGAATACTATTTCAGAATCAATATAATTTTACAATAATAATATATAGTTATTATTTACACCATTATACCCATCCAAGTAAGGTGGTGGTGGAAAATAGATTACACCACGGTGTGGAGACGGTATTCTGTACATACACATGCGCGGTGATTTCGTTTTTCGTAGGATGGATAGATGGTGAAATAGGGTTGTTTCATACTTATAATAACATACCAGTATATGAGTGATACTTATGTTATTACTTCATAATGAAACAACTATAGAATAAGAAGTGTAAGAAGAAATAAAATTGAAAGAATCGGTAACGGACATTACCTCTTCTTTGAAGTGCCTCTTTGAGACATCCTCTTAGGGCACTAAAAATGGTGTTTGAAGAAGACCAGGACCTCTAGGTTGTTTCTAGAGAACTAGAGAAGCGAATTTGGCTGGGTTTTGCTGAGCTTGAAGGCTCAAAGTGATGTGAGGAAGAGAGGGAGGAGGTTCCCTTTTATAAGGGAGGAGATGGGCACCTTTGGAAAAACTAAAAATATTATTTTATTATAAAGTCATATTCTGTTCTTAAAAGGTCCAAATTGATTTATTTCGAAGCTAATGTGGGTATGGGTCAAAATAATCTCATCCAATAGAATTTAGACAAGTTTAGGTATCTATTTTAACCTTATCATTTAGATTTAACTTTAAGTTAGATAATTTACCTTTTACCGTGTCTTCTTTTTTTCTTACACTATATGGTTAATAAACATACTATAAAAAGCCAAAATAACCCCAAGTTGTTTAGTATTAATATATATAACCGTATCTGAGTCATTTGGCCGAACTGTAGATTTTTAGAAATAAAAAAACAATTAATAATATAATAATTGTTTTAAAAAAAACTTTCTGTCAATTTTGACACTATTTGGTAATTGATTTTTTTGAAAATCAGAACAGAAAGACTAGTTCAAGAAACGTTAATTAAATAAATAATAACATGTCCTATTAACATATAAAATTATTTTAATTCATAAAAAGTCTCAAATTACATTTATTTGGGTATTTATAACATCAATTATGTTAATATTTCATTAATAAGATAATTACTGCATCATCATTGTGTCATAAATACATTAACTTATTTAATGTCTAAAAATTATAACTAAAATACTATTATGTAGTAAATCTTCTTATCTTTCAAATTAATATTTATAGTAGAATTTATATTATGTATAACCCTATATTAAAAATGATTTTCTTATTAAACATTGATTTTAACTATTTTATCCCTTCTTTAAATAAATTAATATTAAATATCCTAATCTAATCCATGTTGGCTGAAATGGTCATCCTTTGTTCCTAAGGTTGTTTTTGGTCGAATTACACTTATCCAATAGAATTAGGACATGTGTTAGGGTAATAATATTATCATTTTTACCCTTAATTACCCTATTTACTTTTAACCATGGTAAAAAAGTAAAAAGTTAATATTTACCAAAAATTATTTTCATCTCATTAAACCACATTTTAATCATTGATATTAACCGTGTCTCACGGATTTTCGAAATTCCACTCACAGAAGTGGTAAAAATAGGTTTCATGTGAATTTGGAAATTCTCCCAGGAGGTGGGTAAAAGACGGTGAAAAGTTCAATAAACTTTTTATATATCTAAAATTATTATAAAATGACTGCAATGAATTGCATTGAACTTATATAGGTATTATGTATCAATTTTGACCTAAAATAAATTTAAATAAAACAAATAATTATTTAAATAAAAAGTCGGCTTTTAAATAGTAACCCAGTGTTTTCACTATTCATCAAATATTGAAAGTTTTTAGAAAAATACCAAAATTTCACCCTAGTCTAATTTTGATATTCCAAAACCAAAAATGAAGTCCGTTTGGAAAAATAAAAATTAAAAAAATTCAAAAAGTGGGTATTACTATTCATAATGGCTAGTTTTAATAATATTTTAAAAGCATATCGTTGTTTAGTGAAACTTGGTATTGCGTACGACGCAAGCTATCGAGGAAGGTTGCGATTGCGTGTAAAGCAAGCCAAGATATTGTTGTGTGTAGTGAAAGATTCATTTGATGATTTATATAACATAAAAACAAAATATTTCTCATAAAAGTCTCGGGTGTAACATTCTACCCCCCTTAAAATGAATTTTGCCCTCGAAATTCGTCACTTTGTAACAAACAGATAAAGATAACTTTCCCTCATCATATCTTCAAGCTCCCATGTAGCTTCTTCTAATTGGTGGTTCCTCCACAAAACTTTCACCAAGCGAGTGGTCTTGTTCCGTAGGAATTTTTCACTATGATCCAGAATCTCTATCGGCTGTTCTTCATAAGAAAGATCTTGCTCCAGCGGTACAAATTCTGAGCTGAGTACATGTGAAGGATCAGTTATGTACTTTATCAGGAGAGATACATGGAACAAATCATGAACTTGAGAGAGATTCGGTGGAAGTGCCAATCGGTAAGCTACCTTCCCCACACGATCTAGTATTTCGAAAGGACCGATATATCTAAGGCTCAACTTTCCCTTCATTACAAATCTCTTTACTATCTTCCAAGGAGATATTCATAAGAACACTTTATCACCCACTTCAAACTCTAGGTCTTTTCTTCGGTTGTCAGCATAACGTTTTTTCAACTCTGAGCTGCTCTAATGTGTTGTTGAATAGATCTGACCTTTTCTGCCATCTCATCAACAAGATCAGGTCCTAATAGCTTTCTTTCCCCAACTTCATCCTAGCAAGTTGGAGTCCTGCATTTCTTTCCATAGAGAGATTCATAAGGAGCCATCTGAATAATGGAGTGAAAGCTATTATTATAATAAAATTCCACCAAAGGTAGGTGTTGATCCCAAACACCTTTGAAATCCATAGAGCAAGCTCTCAAAATATCTTCTAGAGTTTGAATTGTCCTCTCAGACTGACCGTCTGTCTGAGGATGATAAGCAGTGCTGAAACTCAACTCTGTATCCAGAGCATGCTGAAGACTTTTCAAGAACATCGAGGTAAATCCTGGATCCTGATCAGATATAATAGAAAGTGGTACTCCATGCAATCTTACCACTTCCTTCACATATATCCTGGCAAGATGATTTAGAGAGAAATCCTCTCTAATAGCGATGAAGTGTGCCGACTTTGTAAGACGATCAACTATGACCTAGATAGCATTTTTTCCTTTTGATGTTTTAGGAAGTCTAGTGACAAAGTCCATAGTGATGTTTTCCCATTTCCATTCTAGTATTGGTAATGGTTATAACATCCCCTTAGACTTCTAACTCTCTACTTTAACTTGCTGACAAACCAAGCATCGAGAGACATATTCAGCAACATCTCTTTTAATGCCATCCCATCAGAAGTACAATTTCAGGTCTCTATACATCTTCGTGCTTCCAGGATGAATAGAGAATGAAGAACTATGAGCCTCATCTAGCAGAACCTTCTTTAATTCTGGGATGGGAGGAACACAAACATTATTCCTGAACTTTATTATCCCAACACAATCAAGGTTGAATTCAGGAACAGTTCTCACCTTTTTTTGTAACTGTACATCTTCTTTCTATGCCTCTTTAATCTTCACATGTATAGATGGCTGAACATTCATTTGAGAAAGATACGATTTCCCCCTTCCATTATAATTCCATGATCTATCCTTTGTAAATCCATAAATATTGGATCTTTTGTGATCCTCATCATGGATAAGCTAGCATGGTCTTGTCGACTTAATGCATCCTCCACCTTGTTTGCTTTCCCAGGGTGGTAATGAATTGAGCAGTCATAATCCTTAATCAGCTCCAACCATCTTATTTGGCGCATATTAAGCTCCTTTTGTGTGAAAATATACTTTAAAGTTTTATGATCAGTATAAATATCACACCTTTCTCCATAAAGATAATGCCTCCAAATATTTAATGCAAAGATTACCGCAGCTAACTCCAAATCATGAGTTGGGTAGTTTTGCTCATGGATTTTCAACTGTCATGAGGCATAAGCTATCACCATATCATTTTGCATAAGAACACACCCCGGCCCCTTCTGGGATGCATCACTGTAGATCACAAACCTTTCTCCACTACAAGGAAGTGTGAGTACAGGTGCACTAGATAACCTTCTTTTCAACTCCTTGAAATTCTCTTCACATTCCTCTGTCCAAACAAATTTAACTCCTTTCTGAGTCAACTTGGTGAGTGGATTAGATAATGGTGAAAAATATTTCACAAAACGTCGATAATATCTAGCCAAACCAAGAAAACTTTAGATCTCAGTTACTGTTTTTGGTCTCGACCATCTTTCGATAACCTCTGTTTTTGCTGGATCCACAAATATCCACTCTTTTGAGAATATGTGACCCAAAAATGCTACTTCTGGAAGCCAAAATTCACACTTTGTAAATTTGGCATAAAGCTTCTCCTTTCTCAGGGTCTTCAATATAATTCTCAAGTGATCTTCATGTTCTTCCTTGCTCTTTGAATATACAAGAATATCGTCTATAAAGACTACTAAAAACTGATCAAGATAGTCTCTAAAGGCTCTATTCACCAGATCCATGAAGATATAATGAGCATTAGTAAGACCAAATGGAATCACTATAAATTCATAGTGTCCATACCTTATACAGAAATCTGTCTTTGGTATATCCTCCCTTTTAACCCTTAATTGATGATACCCTGAATGAAGATCAATCTTGGAAAAGTATTGAGCTCCGCGTAGTTGGTCAAATAAGTCATCAATGCATGGGAGAGGATATTTGTTCTTGATAGTGATCTTGTTATGTTCTCGATAATCAGTACAAAGTCTCATTGTTCCATCTTTCTTCTTAACAAACAGAACAAGTACTCCCCAAGGTGATGCACTGGGGCATATGAATCCCTTATTAATATTGTCATAGAGTTGCTTCATTAATTCCTGAAACTCAATTGGGGCCATTCTATAAGGTGTCTTTGAAATAGGCAAAGCACCCGGTATGAGTTCTATTGAAAACTAAACTTCACGATTTGGTGGAATACCCGGTAATTCCTCCAGAAAGACATCATGAAACTCCCGTACAATGGGAATATTCCTAATCATGAGTTTCTCTCCAACCATTTGAGATAAATAACCTTCATTTAGTGGAATCCAGACTAATAAGATGGAAGAAATTTCCACTAGAAGGTTATGTTCATCCTTGCATCGATAGACGATCATAGATTGATCTGGAATATGAAATGTGACTTCTCTTCTTTGGAAATTGATATGAGCTCCATATTGGGAAAGCCAATCCATGCCAAGAATCACATCAAATTCCACTATAGGAAGGATCACAAGATTTTCAGGAAGAACTTTCCCACAAACTCCAATCGGATAAGAATTATAAACTTTTGATGCGACTGTTGTGCCATTAGGGGTTGTCACAACTAACTCAACATATAATTGTTGAGGTAATACGGTGATACCCTTAGAAAATTATTCAGAAATAAAAGATAGGGTGGATCCAGAATCAAATAAAACATTTTCTACTTTAGAGTGGATGGTAAGTGTACCTCCCACCACTTCTTTGTCGTACTCCACATCGCTGATAGTAATTGCATGTGACTTTCCTTTGTCTTTATCCTTAAGAGTTTGTTGACGTCGATCATCATCATCAGCCCTTGGATTTGGGAATTGATTGGCATAATGTCCCATCTCCTTGAACTTGAAACAGTAAAGTGTAGTAGGTTCATTCTGTGTATCCCTTCCTTTGTTTGCATCATTAGACATTTTCTTCCCATTATTTCGACATTGAATTTCCCAATGACATTATTTTCCACACTTATAACATTTTCTTGTCCCCTTAAGAAATTTTCCTCCATGTTTCTTTCCACACTTTGAGCATAATGGAAAACTCATATTCTTTTCAGCGTGCTCTTTAGATTTTCCTTTGAATTCCGTTTTCCTCTTCTTATCAAACCCATATGGCTGATGGGTTACTCCAATCTCCATCTCAACTTTGAGAGCACATCGAACGATTTCCTCATAGCTATGAAATTACCTTATGGATAACGCCCTTCGAAAACTTGGTCTTATGCCACTAAATAATTGATCGATCTTACTCTCAGGTTAGATAATAATACCAGAAACGTACCTTGAAAGTCTTGTAAATTTTTCTTCATAGGTACCAACAGATTCATCATCCTTTTTCTTTAGTTCAAGAAACTCCTTCTCCATCTTTGTTCAAAGAATACGAGGGAAGTACTTATTGAAAAATAAGTTCTTGAACCCGTCCCATTCCATGGACTCAATTTCATCTCTTTGCCTCGTATTATTGATAAGATTCCACCATTGATCAACATCTCCTTCCAAATGATACACTGCTAAGATGACTTTATCATGTTAAGAACATTGAAGAGCTGAACATATCTTTTCAGTGGTACTGATCAATTGTTCAGCCACTAATGGATCATAAGACCCACTGAATGAAGGTGGATGCAGCCTCACGAAGGATTCAACAAAATGTTGCTCCTTCCTTTGCTCGTTTGGTAGTCCTGCATGATTCATAGCTTGAGAAATTTGTGTGAGCATGGATAAAAGATTTTTCATTCCAGCTCAAATAACGTTTGGTTGCTCAGGGGGACAATAATTGTATTGCCTGCCGCATTCCGCATTAACACGGTTCCTTCGGGTTCCTTCCATCGACTAAAACCAAGAAAAATAGTGTGAGCAAAACTAATTATAATAGGAAAACCACATAATAAAGAATTAAATTTTACACTTAAGGTCTTATCATAGGTTATTCATGGCCATTTCTAAAACACTAAGATTGTGTTCTATTCTTAGACATATCCTTAGGTTTCTTACTAAGGCTTTCACATCCTTATTTCCAAAGGTTGACTATACCTTTCCTATGATACCAACTATAACGACCCATACTTTACATACATTATTAATAATTCAAAATTGATGCATAATTATTAAAACATATAAAAAACCATGAAAGGACCGTATAGGTATAGTGTCTTTGGAAACTGGGAAACATAAATAACTGGTTCATAAAACATCTACACTTTCTCCAATTTATTTCATCATATCTAGAGTCCCTTTTGGCATATCCTACTTAATAACATTCTTCCTGACCTAGGGAAAGAAAAAATACAAAATGGTGAGCTCAAATGCTTAGTAAGGGTAAAAAAAAGAAATATCAATCACATCATATTCATAAGAACATAACATTTTGGAAATCTTCACCTACAAAAGTGATCATAATTAACATGTGATAAATCATAGTAGTGAAATGTAATCCCAATAATCCTAACATAAAACATGAATCTTTGTTTCATACACACATAATCATAGAGAATCATTTCTTAGTAGTCAAGAATCTTTTCCAAGACTATCTTAGCGGACAAAGTCCATTTCCGAACTGAGTTCACTCCTTGTTTCAGTCTTATTTCACTGAACCGGTTTAACCTGCCGTTCCAGCCATGTCTATCTCACGAGATATAAATCTTTACCCAATTCATTGGAGGGAGATATAGGTCCCACCCATATCATAATGAAACCATTCTTAGGTGTTCCACAAAATCATAAATCATACATCATAGCATAACTCGTGTAATAAAAATGGGATTCTTAAACATCATGAAATCATAAAACAATTCATATAGAATAAATAAATTCATAAAAATAATTCCATCACAACATAATCAAATCAATGTAATAATAGGTATAGAAACGGAACCCTATATTATCTTAGATGGAAAATAATTTGGATAAAACACTTGAACTCCATTCTTGAAGAAAATATCCTTTCTACTTCAAAAACATTTTTCTTTTTTTAACATGTCATACAATTTTAAACTAAAAGAAGTTGATTAAAAATAAACATGAATAATTGTAAAGGAAGCTTCTTGTAAATAATGTTTTAAAAATACATTCATGCCGAATAATTTAAAAAAACATTCTTTTCGGACATTTGTCGGAAAAGTCAAAAAGTACCTCGTATGAAAAACAAAAAAAGATTCCTTTCATATCTTTTACTAAAAACTCACCTAAGTGTAAAATTAGATTTAAAAAATTGTAGGTGGATGGAAATAATATTACATATTGAGGAAACATGGATGTGGATGATAAAATACACCCCATTAAATACCAAAGTATAAACAATCTCGGATAAAAAATGAGATTGTGATATTTTCCCTTACCTTAGGTCCGATTTGCTTCGTAAGTGTCCGAACATCCTGTATAATGATTTAAATAATGTCATTGACTTATTACAGAATCATACTCATTGTTATGATATCATATATGGCCATATTCTTAGCTTCTTAATAGTAATATTTCATTGCTACTTGTTATTCAGGTGTTTATTACTTTTTGTTCTTATGCGTGTTTTGTCGAATAAATTCTTATTGTTCTCTTTAGGTTATGGATACCTTATTTACAGAATATTATTAGTGTAATATATATCATATTCATTCATTCAATTCATTTATATAATCATTATTCAATAAATATCATGTAGAACGAGTCGCATCACATCGTGGAGACGGTATTCCGTACGTACGCACGAGCGATGATATCGTTCCCATGATCGTGGAATTGTATTGGAGTGTATGAATACTATTTAAGAATAAATATCACTTTAAAATAATCATATATAGTTATTATTTACACCATTATACCCATCCAAGTAAGGTGGTGGTGGAAAATAGATTACACCACGGCGTGGAGACAGTATTCCGTACGTAAGCACTTGCGGTGATTTCGTTTTCCGTAGGATGGATAAATGGTGAAATAGGGCTGTTTCATACATATAATAACATACTAGTATATGAGTGATACTGATTTTATTACTTCATAATTAAACAACTGAAGAATAAGAAGTGGAAGAAGAAATAATGTTTAAAGAATCGGTAACAGACATTACATCTTCTTTGAAGTGCCTCTTTGAGACCTCCTCTTAGGGCACTAAAATTGGTCTTTTAAGAAGAAAAAGACCTCTAGGATGTTTCTAGGGAATTGGAGAAGAGAATTTGGCAGGGGTTGGTGGAGCATGAAGGCTCAATGTGATGTGAGGAATAGAGGGAGGAGGTTCCCTTTTATAAGGGAGGAGAGGGGCACCTTTGGAAAAACTAAAAAATTATTTTATTATAAAGTCATATTCGGTTTTTAATAGCTCACAATTGATTTATTTTGAAACTATGGTGGGGATGGGTCGATATCCTCTCATAAAATATAATTTAGACAAGTTTAGGTATCTATTTTAACCTTATCATTTATATTTAACTTTAAGTTAGATAATTTAACTTTTACGGTGTCTTCTTATTTTCTTACACTATAAGGTTAATAAACTTACTAGAACAAGCCAAACGAACCCCAAGTTATTTATTATTTATATATATAAACTTATCTAAGTCATTTGGCTGAAACATAGATTTTTAGGAATACAATAACAATTAATAATATAATATTTGTTTTAAAAACAATTTTATGTCAATTTTGACACTATTTGGTAATTGATTTTTGTGAAAATCATAACAGAAATATTAGTTACAAATAAGTTAGTTAAATCAATACTAACATGTCATATTAACATAGAAAATTATTTTAATTCATAAAAAGTATCAAATTACATTTATTTGGGTATTTATAACATCAATTATGTTAATATTTCATTAATAAGATAATTACTGCATCATCATTGTGTCATAAATAAATTAAATTATTTAATGTCTAAAAATTATAAATAAAATACCATTATGTAGGAAATCTTTTCAAATTTATAATTCATATTTATAGTCGAATATATCTTAGGTATAACCCTATATTAAAAATGATTTACTTATTAAACATTGATTTTAACAATTTTAACCCTTCTTTAAATAAATTAATATTAAATGTCCTAATCTATTTAATGTGGGCCTAAATGGTCATATTTTATTCCTAAGGTTGTTTTTTGTCTAATAAAACTTATATAATAGAATTATCACATGTGTTATGGTAATAATAATATCATTTTTACCATTAATTACCCTATTTACTTTTAACCGTGGTAAAAAAAGTAAAAAGTTACTATTCATCAAAAATTATTTTCATCTCATTGAACCAAATTTTAGTTCTTGATATTAACCGTGTCTCTAAATTTTTGAAAATCTACTCACAGAAGCGGTAAAATTAGGTTTTATGTGAATTTGGAAAATCTCCTAGGAGGTGGGTAAAAGACGGTGAAAAGTTCAATAAATTTTTTATATATCTAAATTTATTATAAAATGACTTCGATGAATTGCATTGAACTTATATAGGTATTATGTATCAATTTTCAACTAAAATAAATTTAAATAAAATAAATAATTATTTAAATAAAAATTCAGTTTTTAAATAGTAACCTAGTGTTTTCACTATTCATAAAAAATTGAAAGTTTTCATAAAAATACCAAAATTTCACCCTAGGATAATTTCGATATTTCAAATCCAAAAATGAAGTCCGTTTTGAAAAATAAAAATTACAAAATTTCAAAAAGTGGGTATTACTATTCATAACGGCTAGTTTTAATAATATTTTAATAGCATATCATTGTTTAGTGAAACTCGGTATTGCATACGACACAAGCTATCAAGGAAGGTCACGATTGCATGTAAAGCAATCCAAGCTAGTGTTGTGTGTTGTGAAAGATTCCTTTGATGATTTATATAACATAAAAACAAAATATTTCTCATAAAAGTCTCGGGTGTTACAATCAAACCAAAAAAAGCATGAAAAACGGAGTAGCTATCCCCAAGAACAATGATTTGTAATAAAAAAGTATTAGTAAATGGAAGAAAAGATATTATAAGAAAATAATAAATTTTTTGATAGATATGATTACAATTATAGAATAATTTTACAATAAATATATATTTTTTATAATGGAGGTTTTAATTTGATCAAATAAAGATGAGTATTGAGGTAAGTTATTTATGTCTCAATCCATGTTTATTTGAGATTGTTTATGCTTGAATTTCTATAGAGAAATTTAAATGACCCTTATTCGATAAATCCATTTAATTTTCCTTATCCTATTATTGTATACTAATAATACATGTTTTCCTTTAATTTTATTCACATTAGTTTCCCAAGATATTGAAATAATGTTTTTATGGAAAACCAACTATGATTTATTATTCATCCAAGGAATATTTTGCTTTGATGTCCATGTTTTGTTTAAAATATTTTCAAGAATGTTTTTGATTATTCTAAAATTATTGTTAAAATTTATATTTACCATTATTTTAATTTATATGAAAATATTTCATAGGAATATTCGAATATTTTTTTAAATGAAGAACTTTATGAATTTTTACAAAAATCATGAATGAAATCTCTCTTTTAACATAAATATAGTGAACATAATTTACCTCCATCATCAAAATTTAATGTTTTGAAGTTTCAAATACATGTTTTCATGTTTATTTTATAATAAAACATTTTAATTAATATTATATATATTTTTATTTTTAGTAAGTGATTACAAAATGAAAAGGGTATTTTCTTCAAGAAATATTTTAGGCAGATTTTAAAACAAATTTCACCAAAGATGATATACTTTGATGTCAATTATGATTTACTATGGATATGACACAATTATATCATATTTATTTTTTTATTTATGGTTTAGGATTATAATATGAAAGGTTTACAAGACTCATTTATTTTCCATAGTTTATACTTCTATGAATTTTTGAAGTGTTTATAAAACCTATTTTAACTAAAAAAGTTATGATATGATGATAAGATGAATGTTTTATGATATTTTGGAACACATATATAAAATTTTCATTATGTGACTAGTGATATTGGAATTATATATCTCTCTAATGAATTTGGTAAAGTTTTATATCTCATGATTGAATTATGGGATGTTATTTGATATTCTAAATCCATTATGGGAAACATGCAGGGATACTAGATCCACTATGGAAAACAGGTGGTGATGCCTAGTATGGGAAATAAGTGATGATGTCTGATATGTTATAATATGGAAAAATTTCACTGATACTTGATATTCTATGATTCGATGGTATTTTAAGTTAACCTTGACCCATGAAATGGTTTTTATTCTTATGATTATGCCAAAATTTATTGAAATGATTATGATATTAAATAATGGTTCATGAATTTTTATGATTTTTTACTACAATTATAATTTATTTCTTTTGAAATGATAAATTTTTATTCCATGACTCATGGTTTTGATCCATTATAGACTGGGAATGAAAATTTTAAATTATTAAAATGAACTCATAACCTTATTTTTATATTATCCTTTCTTATGATCATCGATTGGTATCTCCCATTTTCACCCTTATTGAGCATCTAATCTCACTCATTCTTATGGGAACATTCCCTAGGTTATAAAAAATAATTTTATTTAGGTTTTTTCTATAAGAGTTAAAAGTGATATTAACATGATAAGTGATATTAAAGAATTATCTTAACTAAGATGTTCAAGTATCAAGTCCTATAAAGACAAAAACTTTATAGTTTTACCATAAATCATAATTTTATATCATTAATATTAATATAAAATTATTTAATATTAATGTATCCAATGTTTGGGTTCATATAGTTGGTATCATGGCTAGGTTTAGTTAATATTTAGGGATTAGTGTAAGAATAAATTAGTGAATAACATGGAGATATGCCAAACCATAGGATAAACATCTAATGTTTTGATAATGACCATGTATAACCAAGGTTAAACCTAAGGTTCCATAGATTGAGATGAAGGTGTCATGATTTAGTCATCTTATGAATTTTATTTCGTGATTATAAGATTGGTCACATAGATTATAATTTTCTTGTTCTTACACTTTTATTTTCATTGTTAGTAAATGGATTGAATAAGAAGACATTGTGTTAAAAATGGATTTTATGGAAAATGTAATGATTGTACACTTGAGAAGCAAATTCTATGGTAGATGGGATGGAAAATCCATTTTCTATGATCAACCAAATTTCTCAGGACATGAATTATAATATGATTCCAATTTATAAAATGAGGGAACAACATATTATTTAGTCTTTAATGAGGTAATAACCCACTATTTTAGTGGGTTTTATAATCCATTAGTGGCTGAGCGATGGATCATAGAAATTGACAAAATATATATTATATTATCCAGTGCTCGGAACCTAAAATAGTTATCCTTTATTTTTGTCATTTAAAGGTGATATATATCAATGGTGTAATACTATTAATAATATGATCTAAGAGGAATAAATTTACCCCATGGTATGGGATGAGTTCAAGTGGATATTTTAAAATAAGTAATTCCCTAGTATTCTACATCAAAAAATAGAGAAGGAATTATTTTAGTATACGTAGAAGGATAATGAATACATTGTAACTAATAATGAAAATGTTATAAGGATTTCAAGGAAATTTTTTTCTTTAATCATTATCCTTGAAATAAATATTGGCCAATTATTATTTTTGTTTATAACCATGTCATAAAAAGGAATTAGTTATAAGATACATAAGTAGATAAAAATAAATTTCTCATTGTATACTCAAGGTATAAATTAAAATTGGAGATTCCTACTATTACCGTGGTTTTGAGAAGAAGAGGAAGATGGAGAATCATGATTACTTGAATAAATAAATAGTGGAATGAAATTACATCAACTTACAGGGAATAAATAAGTAAGTAAACTTCAAGGGATTTCTTGAATAGATTTGGGAGGTTATTTAGCATTGTAAATGTGGGTCATAATTCCGATGAATAATGAAATCTGATGAATATTATAGTCGATACAATGGAGTAATTAAATATTCAAAACAATGAAACACCCAAAATCCAATGCTTCAAATGAAATTGGTATGGGAATTGTGTTTTTTAGTGCTCAAATCTAAAGATTTATGATGTTGATCAACATCAATAACCTCGTTAGACCAAATAAAAAAGGGAAATTGCATGTTACTACTACTGTCGAAGCGGTTTATGAGAATGAAGTGGAGAAAGGTACACTTTTCATCTTTTCTCGGAAAACTGTGTTCATTATCTGATTTTGGATCAAACCACCCTTTTATATCTAAGTAATTTTGTAAAGGCATCAAATTACCACATCAATGATTAGTTGTTGATCAAGATGCAAGAAATATTAATTATACAATTACATCATATTAAGTCTATAGTTTTTATTTAATAAAAGTTTATAGAAATATTATTCATGAAAATATTGTGATTCCCACCCAAGATTAATTTTATGTGATTCTAGGAATGGATTAGCATTCTATATATGTAACCCATATCAATTTTTGTGGAAGGGAAGTCATATTTCATATTCCAAATGAACATTTGATCATTTATCTGTGTGAGGATGAATATCAAATTCAAATTGAAATTACATCAATATTGTGGGTCTTAATTTATATCCATGATGGGTATTTATATCACATGGTTGTGGAGAAAATTTATATTGAGTATATGACTATCATATGTATAACACCTTGATATTTTATGAAATATTTTTTTCTTTAAATAAATACTCTCTAATAGCTTATGATACATGAAACCCCGAGTATTAAAGAATTAAAATAATATATATTGTTATAAATTATCCATTAAATTGTATTTATGAATAGAAATAACCACATTAAAAAAATATTTAATATTTTTTTAGAAAAAGTAAATATATATTTTAGTAAAGTATTTATATGTTTCCAAAAGATATATTTTACCTTAAAATGGTTTTTGTTTATTTTAATGAGAAAAGAACATAATTATATTTTTTTCCAGATTTTATAAAATTTATTTGAACAAATAATCTTCATTTTTTAAATCAATATTTTAAAAATAGCTTACTGTTAAATTTTTATAATTTTTTGAAAAGATTTATTTTTCAATGAATAGTGAAAATACTAATTTTTATTAATTTTTATTAATTTAAAGCATTTGAATGTTAAATTTTATAACAAAATTGTTTTAAAAATAAAATTAGTTAAATTATAATATTATTAATTATATTTATTTCATTATAATCAATTTTATGTTGAATTTTCATATAAAATTTTTTTAAACTTGAGAAATATTTTCTTTGGGAAAAATTCTTCTTGTCACATTAGTTGGTTTAATTTTAAATTAAATTAATCCAATTAATATAATTTAATTTTATATAATTTATTCCTTATTTTTAATAATTATATTTAATATTTGGAAATTAGTTAAACTTAACTTTCTTTCATAATGAATATTAATAACAATAAAAATATATTACCAAGGTTAAAGTAAAAACAAGTTTACATGGGGGTTAAACTAAATATATAAGGGTTAAAATGACATAAAATATTTTATAATTCTATTTTATGGAAATATTTAAACCCAATATCAACCAATGTTTCATTCTCGATCCTTTTTGTGTGAATATGACATTAATATATTTTAATCTTTTAAAGAAATTCAGGTTTGTCCTCTGCTCCACTTTTAAAAGGACACCCCCATCTCATATCCTCTCCATAAATCAAGAGAATTTTGGTTCAGAAAGTACCTAAAAACCAACTTTCATACCTACCCATGATTTAATCCTCTGGTTTTATTATAAAACTATACCATTAAGGCTTTAGGTGGAAACCCAAAGAGGTTTTTTTGAAGAATAGGTATTGTTCTTAGCCTTTCATTTTGTGTCATATCTTATTATACCTCATTAAAAACCTCTTTAACCATGATGAGATAAAAAATAGTATATTTATTATTCTGATATGTTATTAAGTTAATGTAATAACCAATATCCATTTCCTATTCCATTAAATGGCAAAATAAACCATCGATCATGTGTACGGTGGACTACCGCCTCATGAGTAGACATAATTCATTTTCCATCACATTATCTCATCAATGAGTATAATGATGGACTTAATATGGATATATATATATATATATATTTATATTAATAATTAATTACTATTCTATAATTATAATATCACAAATACATTCTTCCCTTTCAATCTTTTAGAAAATGATAACGCCGCTCATCCATATGTGTGGACCACCACTTCCATGAAGCGATGTTATTCTCTGTTCATTTTATTTTGATGTGGATGATAATAAGAATAGAATTAATAGCGAAATATGTTATATATGATATAATAATGATTTTATAATGTTTAAATAATATTTTTATTTCTTTTTACATCAATTAAAAAATGAGAAAATGTTCAGGGTTACGTACAACCTGCCATCTCCATGAATGGTGCAATTCATTTATCTGTTTATAACTTTTATGGATGGACATAAATATGAATATAATGAATATATATTATATTTTTATCATTATTAAAATTATTTATGTTTTTTAATAGGGATCAAATTACTCAGACCAAAAACACCAAACCAAAATGTACATGAAAAACGAATCAGTTATCACCCCAAACGGTGATTTTAGTAAAGAATTGTTAATAAATGGATGATAAAAGGTTAAAATGAAACCATATATAGTATAATATATATTATAATTATTATAAAATAGATATATAATAAATCAATAATTATAATACATGAGGTTCAAGCACGTAGAAAAAAATTCAAACCCGAGGTAAGTGTTTTTTGTTACAATATCTCTATTCATCGAGATTGTTTATAATTATGTTTTTGGTAATTAAATATTATGATATAACATTGAATAAAATAATGAATTTTATTATACAATGGTTATTTATTTATAATAGATGTTTTCATTTCATTTTCCTCAATTTCATAACTCAAGATACTAAAAGAATAATTTTTAAGGAAAATTGACTTTATTTCACTATTCGGTCAAAAAACCTATTTCCTCTATATCCATTTTTTATAAAAATGTTCCCAAGAATGTTTTTAATATTTTAATATAATTTTTCAAATTTATTTTTACCAATTATTTAATTTCTAAAAAATGTTTTAAAAAAGATTTTTTTTATTTGTTGAATGAGGTTCTTTTTGTCTTTTTTTACAAAAATATGAAAGAAATATTGTCTTTTAACTTATATAGAATAAAAGAAATTTACCACCATCACGAACATTCAATTTTTTGAGTAATAATTTAAATATATTACTATTTATTATAAAATTATATGTTTTTCTTAATATTTTCGATTTTTTTTTAGATTTTAGATAATTAATTTTCACGAGAAATGGGTATTTTCCATTGGAAATGTTCCAAGTGATATTTTTATGGAATTTTTCATCTATAATGTCATAATTTGATGTTAATTAAGTATTATTAGGCATATAATCCAATGATTTCTTCCTTATTATTTATCTGGATGCCTTATGTTTTTTTGACAAGTTGTTTATGAAATTTTCTCCTTTTCATCAGGTTATACTATGATGAATTGATGAAATGATTATGAAACATATTTTTTTACAAACATTATGATATGATGAAATTTTTATGAAATAAATTTAATTTTCTGGGGTTATAATATTTTTATTTATTTATAGACTTTAGTTACACATATGTATGATATTAATGATGTGATGGGTGGTCTTGGAATAATATATCCATCCAATACAATAGGTAATGGTTGATATAACCTGAGATAAATAACACTAGAATGGGGAGTGATATCTGTTCAATAATAGTCTATATACACTATAATAGTCATAGGAGTGAACAATGACTACAATGATGGCTTAGAGATTAAACCCAATACACTATGATAGTTCTGTCAATTAGCCTTGAATACTATGGAAATTGCATTCTATGCTTATGTGTTTAGAACAAATCAATGTATTATTAAAATGTTTGGACCTCATGGATTATGTTATTTGATTACTTTATGATTCATCTATTATGAACTAACAATTTATATTCCATAAATCACGACTATAAACTATGAAATGAATGGTATGGTTTTCAAATGTAATGTTCATGTTCTCATACCCAAATGCTTACATTATGTTTAACTGATCATTGATATCACCTCTGTTTATACTTAATAAGAATTTGAGATAACCATTTCTTATGTTTCCTTTTCCTAGGTTTTTAAGAGAGGTTTTCGGAATGATATGTCTAAAAAGGTTTCGAGTTATGAGAGCATATTAGGTGATTATATAAATATATCTTATGAACAAGTTGTTTATGTATCCAATTTTACAAAGGCACTATACCTACAAAAATATCATATGAATTTTAATTTTATGTAATGAATATTAATATAAAAATATGAAATATATATATATATGACATTTATGGGTCAATATAGTTGGTATCAAATGATGTTTTAGTTAACCTTTAAAAACTAGGAAATTAAAAATTTAGTAATAACACTCAGGAGAATCCTATCTATATAAAGACAACCTATGTTATATAAATAAAAAGAGTATGGTTTTCCTAGAAAAAATTCTATATCTAGAAACTGAAATTTGATATGCTTTTGGATCAGATTGATCTTGGGGTAATAATAATGAAAAGAGTTGGTTGTGTATATCTTGGAAATATTTCTGGTGCATGGTGAGTGTTAACTTACTGTGAACATATTTTAACACACCTAAGGGATATTCCTAGGATAATTCAAATTTTCTTTATGGACCATTAGAAAAGAATTGAATATATGACAATCATGAATGAACTTGGTAAAACATCTAGATTTAAAATAAGGTTTCATAATTTATACATATTATAAATTATGTTTTATATCTATATGGTTTCCCAATATTATTATTATTTCTCAGACCATGTATTTCTATTTTTATTAGTGGATGGAACCCAAATAGACAATGTTAATTCTGAATGTGATGTAAAATAAAATGATTTTACTCTTGAAAAACCAAATGTTATTTGATAAGTAATGTAATATCATATTTCTATTATTACTTAAGTTTATGAAGTTATGAATCATGAGGCACTTATAAAGGAGTAAAGGAGGGAAAATGTTCTATTGAGTCCTCTATAAAGAAAAATATACCTTCCTTTAGTAGGTAAAATAATCCACTAGTTTCTGAGTAGTATATTAGTACTATTGAAATAGTATATTCCATTCACCAATATTCATATAATAAAAAATTAATTTTGGTAATCTATCTTTTAAAAGGAGATGATGATCAACGGTGGAATCTTATAATGAATAAGAGGCAAGATGAGGAAATTTAATCCATGATTGGGATGAGTTTAGGAGATTTTTTTTGATAAGTACATTCCTCATATTATTTTTATGAAAATAGAGAACTAATTCCTTGAGCTAAATTAGAAAGAAGTTTAATCAATTAGTACTTATGAGGAAAATTTTACAAGAGATGTGAGGTACATTTATAGTGCTATCACCCAACCTAAAAGTACATTAGATTGATTATCCAGTGTCTTAAATCTGAGTCTATGAAGGGAGTTATTTATAAGGAACATTAGTAAGTATGAAAAAATAATTTAATTTTATATTAAGGTGGAAATAGATATTGGATTAACCCATCAAGCTCATGGGTTTTATAATAAAATTAAGAAGGAATTTAAAGAAAATTTTTAGAACCATAGAGAGAAGAAGACGATCCTTACTTTATGCTCAATGTTTAGCAGGAAAAATAGAGAATTTTTCTTATAGTAATTGTTAATTGTTTTAAGTTTGGTAGGGAAGGTCATTGGGAAATAAAATTAAAATGTTATCGGATGATGTTATCTAATGATACAAGTAGTGTTAATGTTTAATAGAATGATCCACCCATTCTCCAGCGTTTCAAATGTAAGTGGTATAAGCATTATACTAACTAGTGCCCAAATCATGTGGTTAATGGTGATAATAAATATCATAAATATATTAATCCTAGATAATAAAGTAAATTCTCATTTGATCACTATTTTTGATGACAGTTTGATAATGATGTGGTGAAATTTACATTTACCATCCACTATATAACTACTTATGTCTTATTCTATTCTCAATCAACCCAATCCTTTATATTTAAAGAGTTTTTTTAGGGTATAATACTACTAAACCACAGATTAGATATTGAATTATTAGTGAAACCCCTAATGGTATAATGATCACATATCAAGTCTGTTATTATTCTCTAGTTGAAGTTTATGGGAACGTGGTTCCTATAAAACTTTTTATTCTCACTTTGTTCGATTTATCTACATAAATACCATATCAATTTCTATTTATGGGAAGGAATTTTGATATTCTAAACCAACCTATGATCATATATCAGTGTGATGATAAATATGACCTTTTGATGGAAACCCCATCTATTGCTTAGGTCTTGATTCCAATTCAAAAGGGATGTTTATCACAGATGGTTGGGTAGAAACTAAAAATCAATGATATTATTACTATGAGTGAATTTTCGACTTTTATAAGTGTTTCTTAGTATTCAAAAGAATAATGAAGTTTAGTTCTCAATTGAACTCATATATGGCACTACACCTATTTTAAATACTCTATATAGAGTGAACTCGATTGAGTTACAATAATTGAATAAGAAAATCGAAGAGAAAATTAAAAAAGGATTCATTCTTATAAGTGTTTCACCTTGTGGTGTAATATCATTTTAGTTAAGAATAAATTTTTATCAATTGAACTCTATATTGATTATCTCAAACTTAAAAATTTCACTATCAATAAAAATAATCTTATACCCTGTATTGATTAATTGTTTGATCAACTACATGCAGATTAATACTGATGACTGATCTTCATTATGGATATAATCAATTAAGGGTTAAGGAAGAGGATATTCCCAAGATAATATTCCATATATGGTATGGATACTATATATGTATTTTTATTCCTTTTGGTGTTATTAATTCCCACATTATCTTCATTGATTTAATGAATAATGTCATTAGAGATTACCAAGATTAGTCTATTGTATTATATATAGATGATATCCTTATATATTCAATAAGAATTGGAGATAATGAAGATCACCTGAGGATTTTACTAAAGACCATAAGGATAGATAATTCATAAGATAAGTTCACCATTTGTGCATTTTAAATGTAGAAAGTTTCATTTTTGGGTCATATAATCTCAAGTGAGGGTATATATATGGAGACTTCAAATATTAAAGTTATTAAATTTTTTTCCTAGACTAACAAATTTAATTAAGATCTATATAATTCTTAGTTTGGATAGATATTATTTATTATTTTTGAATAATTTATCATGACTATATAACTCAGTCCCCAAGTTAACTCAAAAGGGAGCCAAATTCCTTTAGATTGGTGAATGTGAGGAAAATATCAAGGAATTGAATATAAGATTAGTTAGTGTACCTAGGCTTACATCACCCTATAGTAGATAAGGGTTTGTAATCTATATTTATGTATTGATGGAGGTATTTGGATGTGTTCTTTTCTAGAATGATAGGGTTATAGCTTATGACTCATAAAAATTGAAGGTTCATGAGAAAGATTAACTAAATCATGATTTGGAAGTAGTTTTGATAAATTTTACATTGAAGATATGGAGGAATTATATTTATAGTGAAAGGTGTGACATATATACGGATCATAAAAGTTTAAATTATATATTAAATCAAAAATAGTTTCATAAGAACCAAATAATATGGTTTGAGATGATTAAATATTATGATTTTTCAATACATTAGCACCCTGGGAAGGTGAACAATGTGGTATATGCCCTGAATGGGAAGGATCATGATAGATTATCTATGATGAGGATCATAAAATTCAGAATATATTTTTTATTTTAAAATAATGGATTTGGAAATATTGAATAAAGGGGAGAAATATTATCTTTCCTAAATGAGTGTTAAACCATATATCAATGTGAGGAATAAAGAGGTACAGAAGGAAGATTTGGAACTATAGAAGAAGGTGAGAAATATTCCTCAGTTAAACCTTAATTGGGATGGAATGATAATTTTTAGGAATAATATATGTGTTCTACCCATACAAGATTTGAAGGAGGTATTTGTAATGTCTCATAGTTATTTATTCACTAGTTATCCAAGATGTGCAAATATGTATAGAGATATGAAATAGTGTTTTTTTTTGGGATGGAATGAAGTGATATATTACAGATTATTTAGGTCGGTTCATGTTATGTCAATAAGTTAAGGATGAAAGTAAAAATTCTAAGGGGTTGTTATAACCATTACCTATACTATAATGTCAATTTTAAAATATCATGATGGATTTTGATGTTAGATTCTAGAAAACATATAAAGGCCATAGTTCTGTTTGTGTTTTAATTGAATTCATTATGAATTAAAAACTCTAAATTTCTATCATATAAGATGTATATATCTATAATATTTCTAGAATATATATTAAGGAAGTGGTAAGATTTCATAGAGTACAACATTCTATTGAATCTGATTGGGATCCAAGGTTTACATCAAAGGTTTACGAAGTCTTTAGTGGGATTTAGTTATAGAGTTGAGTTTTAGAACATATTATCACTCCTAGATATATGGTTAGTATAATAGAGCCATTATAACCATAAAGGATTTGATAAGGCATTATTATATGAATTTTAAATGATGTTGTGATCAACAAATTCTTGTAGTTGAATTTTCATAAAATAACATCTTTCACTAAATAGTTGAGATGGTATCATCTAAATCCCTCTATATAAAGAAGTGTAAAATTACAAAAAACTTATATTTAGTTGAATAAAGAAATCTATTGGGACTTGATATATCTATGTAAATAGATAATAAAGTCAGATCAATTCAATAGCAAATCATGAATTCTTATAGTCGACCAAAAATTTATGATAATAATCATTAGTGAGATCTCAAGTTTGAAGTTGGTGATAATGTGTTTCTATGAATTTATTAGAGGAATATGGTTTTGATATTTTTAAATAAGGTAAAGTTTAGATTTATATATATTATATCCTTCGATATTCTTGATCAAGTTTGGTTGCTATCTTATAACATGGTTCTTCCACTGAGCCTATATAAAGTTCATGATGTGTTTCATGTATCTCTCCTAATAAATTAAAAATAGAATCCTTCATATGTATTAAACTCAGTGGTCATACCAATGGGAAATGATATTTCTTATGTATAACAATTAGTAAAAATCTTGGTTTATAGAAGATAAAGTGTTACAGAACAAGACTGCTCATTGTGATATCGTTCTATGGGGGAATAAGAACTTCGAAGAAGTTTCCTGGGATCCTAAGGATGTGATGAAACAAAGATACACTTTTTTTTATTTTAGTGATGAATTATTAAGGTTAAATTCATTTTAATGTTGGTATATTGTAACACCCCTATATTTTATGAAATATGTTTTCTTTAAATTAGAATTCATTGATAGCTTGTGAGATGTGAAACCCCAACTATAAATAACTCATAATATAGTATATTGTTATAACATAGACATTAAATTTTTAGTTTGAATAAGAATTTTTATATTTTTTAAAAAAAATATGTATAATGGTATTATATAAATTAAATATTTTTATAGTAAAGTCTTTATATGTTTCAAAAAGATATTCTTTTACCTTAGAATAGTTTTTAGTGCTTATCATGAGAAAATAATATGATTTTTCATTATAATTTTAGTAAATTAATTTTAAAAAAACTATGTTTTTTACATCAATTTATTAAAATTAACATAGAGTTAATTTTTGAGCATTTTCTGAAAAAATCATTTTTTCAGATAATAGTAAAATATATTGATTTTATTAAAAATTATCATTTTATTTAAATCATTTTAAATGTTCCATTTTTGTTTAAAATATATTTAAAATAAAATTTAGTTCAAATATATTACTATTAATCTAATTTAAGTCATTTGAATCAATTTTATGTTAATTTTTTATATAAAATCCTTTTATACTTAAGATAACATTTCTTTAGGAAAAATGATTTTTGTCATGAGTGTAGGTTTAATTTTAAATTAAATTCTTCAAATTATGTGAATAAAATATGATAAAATGGATTAAATATTTTTAATAATAATAATTAATATTATTTAATTCAGAATGATTAATTATTTCTAATAATTAATAGTAAAAATAGTAAAAATATGTTACCATAGATAAGGTTAAAAAAAGTTTAATGGAGGTTAAACTAATAAGATACAGGTTGAAATGACTTAAAAACTTGTTTAAATTATATTATATAGACTTATTTAGACCCTTTATAATATTATATCCTATAATGTATTATTTGGGAGACATTTTGTATAAATTAGACATTAATATATTTTATTATTTCCATAAATTATGACAATGTCCTCTCCCCCACTTATAAAAGGACACCCCTATCTTATCCTCTTAACACTTCAAGAGCCTTTTTATTGGTCAATACCTAACCAAATACCTTCCTCACATCCATAAACATGACCTAGAGTCCCTTTTTATCATAAAACCATCCCAATAATAATTTTGGTATAAATCTAAAAAGGTTGTCCAAAGAAGTGATATTGTTCTTAACCATTCATTTTTGTTTTATTTATTCTTCTACCTCCTCAAAATATTATTCAAATGTGATTAAATAATAAATAAAGTATCTTATATATATTGATAGGTTATTATTTTAATGTAATAACCTATATCTATCTCCTCTTCCATCAAATGGGTACCATTTTTTTTGTCATTTTTACGACGGACTGCCATCCCTCAAACATACATAATTCATTTTTGATCATTTGTACGATGGACTATCACATCCACAAAGAGATGTTATTTTTTTCATTTTATTTTATCATATATTGTAGTAATTATAGATTTAATAAATATATATGATTTATATTAAACAATAATGATTTTTTAATGGTGAATTACTATTTACCTTTCTTTTCTTTCCACCATCAAAAAATGAATGCATTGTTCATGTGTATGTATGGTTTACCGTCTCCATCAATAATGTAATTCAATTTTCGATCACTAAATTTTATGGATGAATATAAATATTTATATAATTAATATATATGATATTTATATCATTATAAATTTTTTGGATGTGATTTATCCATGATAAAATTAGGGAGATCAAAAATTATAGAACAAATATTTATATGAATAAATAAGCAGTTATCATTCATAAAAATTATTTTAATATATAAGAATTAATAAATTGGAGATAAAAGATAATAATTAAATAATATATCATATGATATATATGTTAATTTTTCAATAATATATTTATAGTAAATCAATAATTATTAAAAATGAGGTTTGAACATGTAAAAAGGAAGTCAGACTTGAGGTAAGAGTTTTATGTTAAAATATCATTGTTTATTGGGATTGTTTAGGATTAATTTTTTGATGATAAAATGTTATTTTATACATCTAAATAATATAATGAATTTTATTATACACTGGTTATTTATTTAGGATTCATTTTCTTCATTTCATTTTCTTCTCTTTATGAAATCAAGATACCAAAATAATAGTTTTTAATGAAAACTGTCTTTATATTTCTCTTCAATCAAAACAAATTTTTCTTATAAATCCATGAATTATAAAAATTTATTCAATAATGTTTTTAATATTTTAATATAAATGATTAAAGTAATTTTTAAAAATTACTTGATTTTTAAAAATGTTTTAAAGTGAATCTTTTTTATCATTTTATGAATGAGTTACTTTTTGACTTTTTTTTACAAAAGTATTAAAGGAATGTTTTATTTTAACTTATATGAAATGAACAAAATTTCAATATATTATGACCAATAAATTTTTAAGGATTAATTTACATGTTTTCAAGGTTCTTTTAAATTAAAATGTTTCCTTAGTATTTGGTAAATTTTTAGATTTTAAATATACTATTTCAAAGAAAAAGGTTATTTTCCTCATGAAATGTTCGAAGTGATATTTTAAATTAATTTTCCAACTTTGATGAAATAATTTGTTGTTAATTAAGTTTTACTGGGGATATGATCCAATTATTCTATCATTTTTCATTTTTTATATCTGTTTATTTTTATGATAATTAGATTTTTATGAAACTATTTCCTCTTACATAGTTTATACTATTGTGAATTGAGGGAATAATTATGAAACCCATTTCTTTTCCATTGGATATGCCATGAATTTATTTTATGAAACCATTATACTTTTCAAAATTTATGATATGATTAATGATTTATGATCTTGCGACACACATCAGTATGATTTTAAAAATTTGATATTTGGGCCTGGAATTATATATCAATCTGATGAATTGGGTAAAGATTGATATCCCATGAGATAAATAGGACTTGAATGGTAATAAATCCAGTTTAGTAATGTATTTTTTCTAGTATAATAGTCTTAGGAGTGAACAAAATTCAATATCATTGTATTATAAATTATCCTGAGCTACTATGGAAATTATTTTCTATGTATATGTGTATACCAAAAATATATGTCTTATGAAAATTTTATGATATTGTGGATTATGTTATTTGATTCCGTCATGATTCATGTATTATAAACAAACAAGATTTATTAAATAACTCATGATTATGATATATGATATGTATGGTATTGTTTTGAAATGTTATGATAATATTATCATACATTTATTCTCTTATTATCTTTATGTAATCATTGATATCTCCATTGCTTACCCTTACTGAGCATCCATGATCATCATTTGTAATATTTAATATCCCTAGGTTTGGAGAGAGGTTTTATGTATAATATGTATAATAATGATTCTAGTTATGAATAACTTTATAAGATATTATGTAGATCTCATATGAACAAGTTTTTTATGTATACATGTTTCCAAATGCACTTGACCTATATAATTATGGCATAGATTGTAATGTTATATTATAAATATTCAAATAAATATATGTAATATCTATTTTTAAAAAGAATGGGTCATTATAGTATGATTGTTTTTTGATCTATTCTAGAATATTTTCTTAGTCTTCCTCTGAATCATGAAGTTGAGTTTTTAATAGAACTCATACTTGGTGCATCACCTATTTAAAAGACTCCTTACAGAATGATCCTAATTGGGTAATATGAATTGAAGAACCAACTCTAAGAGAATATTTATAAGGTATTCAAAGACCCTTTTGAATTACCATGTGTTTCACCATATCTTTTTTTAAATAAATATGGTTCAATGATTCTTTTCACTGATTATAGGTAACTTAAAAATATAAATATTAAGAACCAGTTTCCCTTTCCCCTTATCAATGATTTGTTTAATAAATTATGATGAGGTCAATAATTTTCCTAGATTAACCTTTATTATTCATACTATAAAATGAGTGTTAAGAGGGAGGATATACCTGATGAATATAATGATCCATTATGATGTTATTTGATTTTAAAATGTTTTTATTTGTTTAAAACTAATATTTTTGTAAAAGAATGTTTTTTTACATAAAGTGAAAGTTTTGTTTCTAGATGTCTATAATATTTCTTCTTGAGAATTTGTTGGAATTTAGGATGAAGATATAGTTTTAGATGATGGTGATCAGACACATAGGATCAGAACCAGTTCATCATAGTGATTTTTTGTACCAAATTCATAAGTTATTAAAATGAATAAAGTTAGAAGTTGCAGAAAATAGGTTTTATAAAGTATTATATGTTTCTGAGCCTAGATGTTATTAATGTTGTTGATAGAGTATTGTTCAACTTTACCAAGAAAATATGATGATTAATTTCTATTCTTTTAGGTATATGAAACTTCTTGAGGAAGTAAAGATACAAGACCAAGTTAATAGCAGTTGAGGAAATCATATCATTAGAAGGATGCTAAAACTTATACATCAAATTTAGTTTTTGTTAGAAATTCAATCAGAATGAGATGAGAAATAAAGTCAAATCGGACTAAGTTGGGGAATAATGTGAGATTGGAATGAACTGAGGAAGTAATTTAGATCAAACCGAGAAGAGGAATAAATTCAGATCAGACTAAGTTGAGGAAGAAAGTCCAATCAGACTGACCTGAGGATGAAAGTCAGATCAGACTGAGCTAAGCATAAAATTAAAATTAGTCTGAGCTAAGGAAGTAATTCAAATTGGACAAAAAATTTCAAAGGAAATGAGTTTTACAAAAAAAAAAATTTCTTCAATTGATAACTTGAGAAAATGTTATAGATAATACAATAAGTTTTGAGATGTCACCAAAAGATATGATAAGGATTGAAAAAGTAAAATATAATGTTCAAATGGATGTGAAAATTGATTTTTTTTAATTTGGGTGTGGAGGTAAAACATTTCAGTTTCCCTCCTTTACCTATTCCAGATCCCCTATAAATAGATGAATAGAACATATATACTTTGCAACAATTCACATGTGTGAAGAAGGTGAAGTACTGCAGAGTTCATGTGAGAGAGGATTTCTAGATTGATATCTCACTAGTAGGTTTGATGGATAAATGTTATGTCTACTATACAAAGGATGATCAGAATAAGGAAGACTAATATGAGTAGTCGAGTATATCCTATAAGGCACATGTTTTTTTATTGACAACATAGAAAGTTTATTTAGGCACAGATTGAGAAAAGTTAAATTAGACTAGGTTTATCAGAATTAAATAATCAGACAGAGAATCATCATACCAAGGTACTATGTTAGAGAAAATTGAACAAAGCCTTTATAATTTTATTTTAGCCCATTTTTGTATGAATTTTTTAAACTAAATAGATTCAGTATAGTCATTTTTATTGGGAGATAGAAGGTGTATAATGAGAATTGAAACATGTTTTTTTTTCACTTCTCCATATTATTGAATTTCTGTAAACCCATAGAAGTGGATATGGTAAGGATGTTGTTTTTCACACTGAGGAAAAAACTTATAAATCTCGTCTGCTTTACTTTATTTCCCACTTTTTCATTAATGAGTGTTTACAAAAATATGATAAGGTATTTAAATTTAACAGGTTTAATGGGTTATGTTTCGAAAAGTTTCAAGCTTTTAAAAATTTTACAACTGATTCAACCACACCCCTTCTCGACCAGTTTTTGATTCTTTGGATCTTAAATTGGTATCAGAGGGAGGTTCCCTATTTTAATTATTATAATGTACAATCCCAATTCAATGAATAATATAGGAATTCCTACATTTGATGGAAAAAATTAATATAGTTGGAAGAATATTATGATTCCAAATCATATAACTTTTATCCTAGATGATGTTGATGATTCTAAAATTTTTTTCCACCAATTTAGAAATATTCTCTAATGATATTTGCTGATAAGAGAAATATTGAAGTTAAAGGAAATTACAAAATTTCTATCATTATGTCTCCATAAAAAAATGTTTATATGAATTTGATGGGTATCAAAACATCTATGATCATGTGGGTCAAGATGGAATGCATTTTATAAGGGAATACTAATGTTAAGGAGGCAAAGAAAAAAATGTAGCATAAAAAGTTTGAATATATAGGAATAAGAGATGAATAAACTATTGATGTGTACTTCACCAGAGTAAATAAAACTTGTTTATAACATTAGAGGATTTGGATATGTTTTGGGTTTCTCTAAAATTATAAAGAAACACTTGATAATTTTTTTGGATAGGTTTGATTATAAAATTTTATCTTTAGAAGATAAAGATTATTTATCTCTTGATAAAATGAAAAAATTTCTTGTTTCATAAGAAATGAGAAAATAACCAGTGTTCAAAAAGAATATGAAATATTAAATTACTTTTTAAGGTATGGTAATGGTTAAAATTCAAGATGTTGAAGATATAAGTCCTTTTTTTATGATAATGAGGGTGATGATTTAAATGTTAAAATCATGTCTCTTATTTCAATGAATTATAAAATAGGAAGAGGAATGTATATACTAAAAATTCCTATCAATATTTTCAAGTGTGTTGGACTTTGGAACTTTTATATAAATTCCCCTAAGAATAAATTTAGAGAATATAAAGTGATTCTGATAAAAAAAACCTCAATGGAAAAAGTGAAAAAGGTTATAAAAAATAAAATTCAACCCAAAAAATAAGAGAAGTATGTTGATTAAGAAATAAAAATCAGACTCAAAGAAGAACAATTATTTATAAGAAGAAATTTCAAAAAAGCTAAAAAAACTCATTTCAAAATTTCTGATAATAGAAGACTCCTAAAATCATGAAGAAGAAGAAGGTGATGAATCTTACAGAGAGAATCAGCTTAGAAAAGAACTTGTAGCATGTCTGAAAAAGATAGATCTCTAAAGTGAAAAATCATAATTATAATGATAGATAATGGAAAAGTTTATTACGGTGAAAAAGTTATTTTCAATAAAAAAGAATAATAAATATTAGAGATCATAATTTACTGACTTATAACTGACGAATAAGGAATGATGGAGGAAGATATCATTAAAAATTTTTCAGATAAGGAAGAAGAGGTTATCAAATATAAATCAAAACTTCTTGAGTAAAATTTACCATTAATAAAGATGAATGAAAACTTCAACTAATATTTTATAGTAAAATATGAGACCTCTAAAGTTGTTTAGAAAGCTTAAATCAAGAATTAGGTGAAATCCTCTCCCACCAAAAAATTGTTTCCTCTCACTTTTCAATCATTTCATGTGAGAAGAAAAGTGTTGGGAAATAATGGGTAGACAAGGGATGTTTGAAATCAACCACATCTAAAAGAGATGAAAAATACATCAGAAAGAAATATGGTCCATGCCCAAATTATTTTAGAGAAGAAAAAATTTATCAATCTCAAAAAAGTTTCTATAGACTAAGATATTATTTCAATAGAAAACCGAGACTTGATGGTTTTTTCTAGTGTATTGAAATCTATGGGAATATAGAATATAAATGTTAATGTAACTTTTCACTTCTTTGAAGAAGGTTTGAATAGAGTGGTATCAATGTTTGAAGAATAAGGATTAATTTTTATAATACTCATCATGTTGGAAAAATAAAAACTAATGATTTTAGAAAAATTATAACAAAAAACAAATTTGAATTTCAGGACGAATAATTTGGAATATGCGACCAGGCTATTCATCATGCTAAAAAATATTTAACAATCCTTCAGGAAAAATTTTCTTATATTACAAAAGAAAATAAATCTTGAATGAAGAAATTTGAGGAAAGAGATTTTGTTGTTGAGAAAACATTAAAAGAAAATATAAAAAACATACTATAGACACATGATAGTGATTGTTTATCACACAAGATAGGTGATTTTAAAATCTTGAAATATGTTGAAAATTAGTGTGGAGGAGCTGTTACCAACAGGAATGATATTTCCTAAAAAATTAGAGGAATTGTAATGGATGATATTAAAACAAAAATATTAAAATTCAAGGATGTTATATTTGTTAATGGGATAAGATATAGAGTACTGACTGTTAGTAAACGTTTTGATGATGGAAAACAATTTATATTTAGAAAATAATATTTTATCCTCAATATTAGGGAAGATGTAAAAGTTTTTTTGATGAGGATAAAGAACTAGTGGAAATGTATTTAAAAAAGAATAACTTTACAACTCTTATTACTGGAGCTTTGAAGATGAAAACAAGTTATGGAACCAGATAGATGGGCATCTTAGACATAAAAATACGATTATTTTTATCTAAATATGATGTTCTATGAAATTTTCATGAATTGAAAAGAAGAGAAGAATATGTTTTCTAAACTTCTCATAAATAGAAAATTACTAATAAAACTCAATAATATGTTAAGATTTAGTTTACCAGACCGCTTGAACATATTCATTCTAATTTATGTGGGATGATGAGACATTATTAAAAAAAGTGTATTTTTAATTTACCACATTAATTGATGATTTCACTCGGATGTCTAACATCATGTCTATGAAGAAAAAGTTATTGGTAGTAGATATGTTTTGAGTATTCAGAACAGAAGTTGAGATAAATGTCAGGGTTTATATAAACAAGTTTAAATATATAATAGTACATAATTCCAATGCAATTCCTTTGAATCTTATATATGAAATAATGGAATCAAACATTAGTTTATTTATAAATATTCCCCCCAAAAAATTAATTATTAGAAAGGAATAATATTAGTTGAGTGGAAATAGGTAGAAGCATGTAATTAGAATACAAACATTCAAATTTCTACTTGAGAGAAGCTATTATTACTATTATACATGTACAAAATAAATGTTTTTTTGAGGTAGGAATATATCATGAATTCATATTAAATGTATTATAGAAAATCCTTTATTGTAATAATTAAATGTCTCTATAAGGACCTATTTACTAGAAATAAAAAATCTAGATCTTAGGAAATTTTATGAGAAAGAATAAGAATGAATTTCCATTGTATATTCACCCAACAAAATAAGTTACAAATCTTGGATTTTTTTAAAAAATTTGGTGGATTCATATGATTTAATGTTATTGAAAATAAAAAACCTTAATTTTTATTGAGAATTTTGAGGAAGAAAAATTGAATATTTCCAATGAAAATGAAGGTGAGTAAAGAGAGAATTATCAAGATTCCAAAGAATTTTGTATTGAGGAAATTAAATATGGAAGAAAAATTGTAAAATTTACTACTTTACAAAACTATATTGATATTAAAAATATCCTTTAGAATCAGAAGACCCTAGTCCAGACAAGAATGATGATAATATTTTAAAAATCATATATCACTCATTTAAAAAATTGAACCAAAATCCATTTAATAAGAAGTGGAACACAAAGAATGGGTTGACATGATGAATGAAGAGATAAATCAGATGAAAAAAAACAACACATGAGAACTTTTTCCCGACCATAAAATAAATATTTCATTAGAACAAAATGGGTGTAAAGAAACAAGTTAAATGAGCATGGAGATGTTTCAAGTAAAAAAGAAAGACCTATTTTTAAAGGATATGTAAAGGTGGAAGATGTGGATTTGGAAGAAACCTGTTTCCCAGTTGCAATATTAAAAAATATTATAATGTTTCTATTAGTGTCTATACATAGAAATTATAAAGGTTATCATAAGGATGTAAAGTCACCTTTTTCTAAATGGTGAAATTGAGGAATAATTTAACATTGAGAAACCTTGTGGGTTCTTACTTGAAAAATATGAAATAAAAGTTTTTAAATTTAATAAATATTTTTATGGGTTGAAACATTCCCCATGTGATTGGTATTCAAAACATGAGAATTGTTTTTGAATGTTGATTTTTTCTAATGGAAAAGTTGATAGAAACTTATATGTTAAAGATGTTAACTTCATAAACCTAAATTAAATTGTTTATATGGGTGATATAATTTTTTCTAGGAATGGAAAAAAATTATAAAGAATCTGATGAGAAAATGATGAAGAATATTTAAAATTCAATGATTAAGGAATTAACTTTCTTCTTTTGTTTACAAGTTCAAAAAAATGAAAAGAATACATTTTCCTCTCTCATGAAAAGTATGTCAGGAAATTGTTAAAAAACTTTGGTATGGAAGAATCCAAATAGGTTTATTTTTTCATTTTAGGTGGAATGAAGATAAGGAAAGATGAAGCTTGGAAAAGTGTGAATTAAAAATATTTTTCAAAATTGATTGGAATTTTACTTTATCTTACTACCTCAAGAAATGAAATTGTTTATGTTTTAACTTTTTGTGATAGATATCAATGTGATTTGAAAGACTCTCATACGTTGGTAGTAGAGAGAATTCTAGTACATATTAAAAGAAAAAATTCAAATTGGATTTTATTGATAAAGGGTTGTGAAATGGACGTTCATGGTTATACTAATACTGATTGAGTTGCATATTGTAATGATATAAAATCAAATTTTGGAGGAAAATTTTCTTTGGAGAATTTTGTGTGAGTTAGAATAGTAATAAATGATTTTGAGTAACATTGAGAATAGTAGAATCAAAATATGTTTCAACTACTTAATATTGTACTCAAAAGTTATCGACTAGAGTTCAGTTAGAAGATTTTAAAGTTAAAGTTAGAAAACCATTGATGTTACTTTGTGATAATCAGAGTGTAATTAATATTTATAAAGTTAATATCCAATATTCAAAATCAAAATTTACTGATATAATTATTCACTATATAAAAGAAAATGTTGATAGTGCGGATGTTGTGCAAGATTATATTTCAAAAAAATATTAAATTTATGATATCTTCACAAAGGAAATGTTGAAAGAAAGATTTTTTGATTTGAGGTTGCAACTTCATGTTCAACCACCACCAAATAATTCCTAAACATATTAAGGAAAATCCCCTACAATGATTTTGATTATGCTTAAAAAGGGGAATATTTTATACAACTTTATCCTACAAGTTAGAGGGAATTAATTTTCTTTCATAAATGAATCTAAAGCCATGAATATTATAAAATGGAGGGAGAGAAAGAAAATTTAGAGAAAAAGATAAAATTGAAGATAAAACTGAGGAATAATTTAGCATAACATTTCTACTAAATTTCATGTCAATAAGATAGTAAATTACTTCAAATACATTACTTTATCAAGTAGTGGTGTTAGGAAACTCTTATTTGTGAAAGAATATATTTGGGTAAAAGTTAAAAAAATGAATTTTGAAAAATATCGATTGTTGGAAAAATGTTTTGTTGAATTTTTTTTAAAAAATGTTTTCAAAAAATAAATTGGGGGATATTGAAGATTGTTTTTGTTGTTTTTTGTAAAGATTTGTGTTTTATGAAAACTAAATTTTTTTCAAAGAAAGGTTTTGTACATCATGTGAATTTTGTGTTGGTGAATGTTTTAAATCTTGATTGTTGTGAGGTTTCTAAAATTTATGATGAATAAGTTATTTTAAAATTTGGAGATTAGATACATAGGATCATACATAGTTCATTGGAGTGATTTTTCATATTAAATTCATAAGTAGTTGAAATGAAGAATGTCAAAAGTAGATAAAAACCATATTAAGAAAGTCTACAGTGTTACTAAGTCTGAAATTTATGAATGTTGCAGATGGAAGGTTTTATATATTTCCAAAATAAATATAAATATTCATTGATATTATTTCATGACATTGAGATTTTATTAACAAGTAATGATACAAGAACAAGTTAGTAGAAAGAGTTGTTGAAATCAACATATTAGAAGGATGCTAAGACCTATACATCAGATTTAGTTTTTGTTAGAAATTTAATTATAATGAGTTGAGGAAGAATGTAAAATTACACTGAGATGATGAATAATATTAGATCATAATAAGTTAAAGAACAAATTTAGATCAGACTAAACAGAGAAAGAAAGTCATATAGGACTGAGCTGAGGATGAAAGTCAGATCAGATTGAGTTGAAGGTGAAACTCAGATCAGATAGTGTGGAGGAATAAAGTCAGATCAGACTAAAAATGTCTAACAGACTTTTTTTTAAAGAATTTATTTTTTGATATTTTATTTTGAATTTGAGAATATGTTCTGGATAATTTAAGAAGTTTCCATAGGACACCAGAAGAGATGTGATTTTTTGAAGCAGTCAATGAGGAAGTTCAAATAGACATGAAATTTGGGGTCCTGTAATTTTGGTGAGTAGGAAAAACATTTCAGTTCCCACCTTTAAATATTCTGGTCATCTATAAATATATGTATAACACATACATATTGAAACCATTCATGAGTGGGAAAAAGGTGAAGTGTTGGAGAGTTCACGTCAGATAGGACTTCTGGACTGAGATCTCATTAGAGGATTAGAAAACTGAAAGTTCTATTTATTGAACTGAGGAAGATCAGACTGAGGAAGGCCAAACTAAGGAACCTTAGTTTGAGTTGTTGATTATAGTTTTTGTGGAACATGTTTATTTATTCATAAAACATAATGTTTCTTCAGGTGGAGATTGAGAAAAGGTGAATCACACAGAGTCTATCAGATTAGGATCATCGAGATGAGGGTCATCGGACCCAGGTACTTTTCTGGAGAATATTGAATAATGTTTTTATACATTTTTTGGATCAGTTTTGTACGAAAATTTATTTAAACTTAAGAAACACATTATTATCATTCTTATCGGGTGATATAAGGTGTATAGTGGGATTTGACACAAGTTTTATTCACTCATTAATATTTTCGAATTTCTATAGTCCCACAAGAGTGGCTATGGAAATGATGTAGGTTCTTACACTAAGTTATATCCTTGTAAATATATTTTTATTTAATTTCATTCCTACATTGTCATGATTGATTATTTAATAAAATATGATAATTTAATTAAATTTAATAGTTTGTAGGGGTTATGTTTCTAAAATTTTAAAAGTCATAAAAATTTAACAACTGATTGACCCCACCACATATCAATTTTTTACAATACTTTGGAACATCAAAATCCCTCTCTATGAGCTAAGGTCATAAAAAATTTAGATTTATGGTATTTGGTATTACTACTGCCCCTCCTATATTTAGGGATTTAATGAATAGAGTATTTAAATATTACCTTGATCATTTTTTGGCAGTTTGTATAAATGATATTATTTTATATTAAAATAGCATGGATGATCATGAATATAACTTGATAATTGTTCTGAATACCCTAATGAAGGATATGTTTTATGAATAATTCAAAACTTATGTACATTGGATTTAAAAAGTTTCATAATGGGGTCATATAATTTCATGTGAGTGTATTTTAATGGACCCTTCAAAGGAATAAGTTATTCATAAATGGAACACTCTAACCATAGTTTCTAAGATACATGGTTTTCTTAGGTTGGATGGATATTATCAAACCTTTTTTTGATATTTATGATGATTATCTAATCCACCCAACAAGTTGAATCAGAAGGGGGTTAAGTTATCCTCGATAGATGAATATTAAAAGAATGTTGGTCAGTGCATAAGTGCTAACACTATCCTATAGTGGATAAGAGATTGGGATTCTTAATGATGCATCAAATAAAACACTAGGATATGTTCTCATGCATAATGATATGGTTATATAATATACCTCATTCAATTTGAAAATACTTGAGAAAAATTAGTCAACTCAAGATTTAGATAAGGAAACAATAATTATGTTGTTAAATATATGGAAGAAATATCTTTATGGTGAAATGTGTAACATAAATATGGATCATAAAAGTTTTAAGTTTTTATTCACATAGAAATATTGGAATATGAACCATATAATATGGTTGGAATTGATTATAGATTATAACAGCTCCATACATTACCACCCTTGGAAGGCAGACAAGGCTTCTAGTGCTATGAGTCAGAAGGACCATGCTTGTTTTTCTATGATAAATATTAAAATGGATCGAATACTTATGAATTTATTTAAGATTTAATTTGAAATCCCAAGGAATGGGATAAATCCAATCTTTCATAGATAAATGTTCAACAAGCCATCCTTGTGGGGATTAAAGAGGTGCATATGGAAGATTTGGAGATACAAAAGAAAGTGAGGAGTGTTCCTATGTTCAACCATAATTTTGATGGAATGGTAAATTTTAGGAATTAATAATATGTTGTATAAATTCCAGACATGAATAATGATCTATGGGATAAATATCACAGTTAATTATTATCTATTCATCATAGTAATATTTATATGTATAGAGACTTAAAATATATTTATGTTGGAGAAATGGGAAATATGATATTGCAGGGTATGTATATCGATGCCTACTATATCAGAAAATTATTTCAAAGAGATAGAAGTCAAAGAGGATGTTACAAAAGTTAACTATACCAGAATGAAAGTGTGGAATTTTTTCCTTGGATTACAACGTCCAACTCCCCAAAAAACCCAAAGGGAACGATGTTATTTGGGTTATATTCGGCAGCCATACCAATTCATCACACCACATTTACATCAGATTAGATTTCTAACTTGATCATATTTCCATCTTACACATTACACAACTGGTATATTGTAAAGAATACCACATTATATTGTATTTGATCAAGATCTGAGGTTTATCTCAAATCCTTAGTGAATTATTCATCAATATCTTGAATCATAATTGCGTTTTATTAATACTTATCATCATAAAAAAGATGGTTGATTTGATATAACAATTGAAACCATGGTAGATATTTTGAAATATTTTTTCTAGATTTTAATATGGGTAGAACTAAACACATACCTCTAGTTAAATTTTCATTAAAATAATATCTTTCACTCAACCATTTTAAAGACATATTATTAATACCTCTAGAGAAAGAAGTGAAAAAAACCAACATGTTGTGATGTAGCTGGAGAAATAGAGATATTGGATCCCAATATAGATGAGGATATGAAAGAAAAAGTTAGAACCATTCAACATCCTATAATGGTAGATCAGAGTCAGTAAAAGAGTTATGCTAACAATTTTCGATGATATCTCGAGTTTGAAGTCTGTGAAAATGTATTACTATGAATATCTACTTAGAATAAGGTTATGATATTTTAAATTATGGGATATTTGAGGCCCATATATAGTTTTACCTTTGAAACTATTGATCATATGATGATGGTATATTATATTTTGGAACTTATACTTAATATCTATCAAGTTCAAAATTTGTTCCATGCATCTATATTAATAATGTACATAACAGAACATTCACATATACTAACCTAAATGGTCATACCACTAGAGCATGATATCTCTTATTTGTAACAACCAGTGGTAATTATGGATCATTAAGAGAAATTTAGATAATACTGAAACACTCACTTGTTCAATTTTTTTGGAGAAATCATATATTTGAGGAAGCTACTTGGGAAACTGAGGATGTGAAGAAAAATAGATATCATAAATCATTGGTATCTAAGTGATAGAATTACAAGATAGAATTTAATTTTAGGGGGGGAGGTATAATGTAACTCCCTGATATTTAATGATATATTTCTCTTTAAATAAATATTATTTCTTTGATATCTTGCTTTACATGCGACATCATGTTTAAAAAAAATCATATTATACAATTAAAATTTTATTATTTAATGTGACAGTTATCGCCAAGCCATTGAATCAATGAGTAGAAATAGGATTAACCACAATATGATATATATATATACTAATCAATAAAAATTTATAAATTAATTATAAATAAATGTGTATTTTATTTTTAGTAATGTCATTTAACTCTTCAAAAGTAGCTTTTATTTCTTTTTTGTGAATGCATATTATAATTAATTTAGTAAAATTTTAAAATTTTAATCAGATAAAAAGGGTATCCTTTTTGAATTCAACATATCAAAATTATCATTGGGTGATTTTTTGGATTTTAATTTAAAAATATTAATTCTCTTCTGAATAATAAAAAATATTATTTGTTTAAAAAAATTATTTTTTGTTTCAAACATTTATTAAGGTACATGTTTTTAAAATGGATTAAAAGTGAAATTAATTCTATTATATTATGAATAATGTAATAAATTTTATATAAATAAATTTTATGGTATAATGTCTTATAAAAAATTTTTATACTTAATATATTTTTTTTAGAAATTATTTTTCATTGGGTTATTTGTTTTTCTCTTAAAATAATTTGTTTCACTTATAAAAATTTAATATTGAAAAAGGGATTCTATATTTGGAATTAGGGGGTCTAAATTTGCTAAAAAGGATGCTTTTATTTTTTTTCAATAAGAATAGTCACCATAGTAAAATTTTGTTACCACGATAAATGGTAAAATGAATTAATTAGGGTTAAAACTAATGTGATAAGGATTAAATTTCATTGAAAAATCATAATTGATATCATTGTATGAGTATATTCCATCCATAATCAGAAAAAATGAAAAACTATGACATTTTATTTTCTATTTATCATTTATTTCTACCTTTATATTATTTAAGAAAAAGATAATGTCAAAACTGTCATTTTCTTGATTTTAATATATATAATATTTTGTGATGGGAGAAAAACAAATTATATTCATTTTTAAATTTTTATTTGAAATATTAATGTTTTTTATAATGGTAAATTATTTTTAATATTTATTTATGATAAAAATACCATAAATTCTTATTAAACAATGATACAATGCTTGGAAACCAGTCGAAAAATAATGTAAATGAATATAAATACTCTAAAATTAATTTTTTTGAGTGATTTAAACTTTCACATATAATTTCAGATAAATATAACATAATATATATATTTTAAATTATTATATTCTAATGAGTTTGTTTTAATTTTTTTAATTTTGAATATAATTAATAGTTCCAAAAATGAAATTAATGAAATTTTACAATAAATAATATTTTAATAAATAATTTATAATACATAAAAATACCATATTCTGAAACTTGAATGCGATATTATTTAAAATATCATCCCTGGTGTATTTATTATCCACATTTCTGTTTATGTATGCATTCTTTACCCTTAAAGAGATGATAACTCTGATATTGCGATAATTATCAAAAAAGTTAACGAGTGTAAAAACAAAGAGATAAGGGTAAAAACATAATGATAACCTATTAAAATTTATTAGATGAAATTATTTAGAATCATAAATATCTTATAATATAATTATATTAATTTTAAGCCTCATTTATTTGAGAATTAATTAATAAAAATTTTATACTTTATGTTATTCCTAAAGAGCCCCTCCCCTCACTTATAAAAGGGAAGATCTTCTCCTTATTATTTGAAATGATTGAAACTTATATCTTGGAAAATAACTTCCCTAATATCAGTTTATATTTATTAAATACATCACATATCTTGTGATCTTGACAACAGACCATCATTTCAAGGATTAATGTGTAACAAAAATGGTTTATCTACACATAAGTATTACTCTTAATCAATTTTATATCTTATTATAAATCCTCTAAATATATGGTATCACGAATAAAATAACATATTCATTATAATAAATATACTTAAATATTATTATTATGATGTAATAACCATTATCCACCTTATTCCCATTTACTGGAAAATGATAATGTTGCTCATGAGTACGTGTGGACTACCATATACATGAAGCAATGTGATTCATTTTTATTTTATTATTTACATGGATAGTAATAAAGATAAATTTAGTTAATATATATTATATACCAATTATTTTATAAATATTAAATATTATTTTCATTTCTCTCATTCAATTAATAAAAAAATTGAACCATTACACGTTCGTACGTACATACTACCATTTCCACAAAGTGATGTAATTAATTTTTTCATATACACTTTATATGAATAGTTATATTAGTATAAACACTGATTAAATATTATTATAATTACATAATTAATATTCAAGATATTATGGGAAGATGATAAAAGTACAAGGAATATGACTGTTGAACAAAAACATATATGAAATACGAAGCGATTATCATACAAAACAATGATTTTAATAACAAATTATTAATAAATAAGTGATATGATGTTATTAAAAAACCATATTTGGTTTAATATATATGAGTATGGTTCTATATTTCATGTATAATAAATCTATATTTATTTTACATGAGGTTTGAATGTGTATTAATAAATAAGAGACTTGAGGTAAGGGATTTAATCTTCAATATCATTTTATTTGGGATTATTTATGCTTGAGTTTACATTGAGGAAATTATGTGAACCTTATATGATACATCCATATAATTTTTCTTTAGATCGAGTTATTCACAGAGAATAAATTTCTTCCTTTTAATTTCTTAACTTTAGGTAATCAAGTGACATAAATAATGGTTTTAAGGAAAACCGAATTTGTTTTACTATTCAGTTGGAAACATTTTTCTTATATGTCCTTGTTTATTTTAATATTTTTTCAAGATTTTTTTTCAAAAATTATAAAATTTATATTAATTATTTTTTACCCATGTTTCTATTTGTATAAAAAAAATTCAAAGGATTCTTCCTATCATTTTTTGAAAGAGGTACTTTTGATTTTTTACAAAACATATGAAGGGAATCATTATTTTAATATTTATGGGTGGAATATAATATCTTTCCACCATTAAAATTTAATGTTTTGAAGACTCCCCTATAAATTTTGAAGGTTTTTTTAAATAATTATTTTTCTTTAATATTCTTTAAATATTTGATTTTTAAATGGACGATTTCAAAATGAAAGGTGTATTTAAATCCAAAAACATTCCAGGGATATTTTAAAAGGATTTTCATTTAAGATGATATATTTTTATGTTAATTATGATTTACTGGGGATATGATCCAATGATACCAAAAATATTCTTTCTATAAGATGTTTATTATTATGATGATGGGAGGTTTACAAAACCCATTTATTTTTTATGGGTTATTCTATGATGAATTTATGAGATTTTTATGAAACCAATTTTATTTATAATGAGTTATGATATTACGATAATATGAAAGATTTTTGATTTTATGGAACAAATATGAATAGTTTTCATTATGTGTTGGGTCCATGAATTACATATCCCTCTAATTAATTGGGTAATGTTTTATATCTGATGATATAATTATAATATTTGAGTTGATATGATCGATCCATTATGGGAAATAGGTAGGTATTGTAGATTGACTCTAGAAAATAGGTGGTGACACTTATTCCAATATAGGAAATATGTAATGATTCTTGATTTTTCATAATTTGGGAAATAAGTGTTGACATGTTATCCACTATGATTTTATGATCTTGGTAGTTAAACATGAAAAATGATATAGTTTCTTTTCCTAGGATGGTTCTATATATTTTTTATGTGAGTATGATTTTAACTTATGGATAATGATTGATTTATTATATTTTATCACTATTATGATTTATGTATTTTAAAAAGATATTGTTTTTTCCATGAATCCGGATTTTGATCCATGATAGATTGGGTATGAACTTTGTTTGTTATGATCATGAACTCATAATATTATTCTTATATTATTATTTCTTGTGATGATCGATTGATGTCTCTCATGTTTACCCTTACTGAGAAACTGAGTTCACTTTTTCTTATGTTTACATTCCCCAGGTTATAGAAAGTGGTTTTAAGTACGGTTATATGAAGAAGGTTATAATGTGATAAATAATTTATTAGATATATTAGAGAATGTACCTAAATAAGATGTTCATGTATCTAGTCCCCAAAGTCACAAAACCTTTACAATTATGGAATGGATCATAATGCTATATATAGAATATTTATCTAAAATTATTTAATATTTATGTATTGAAATTTTCTTTTCTATACTATGTTTATCGAAGATGATTGATACATCTTCCCTGAAATATAGTTGAGCATCCTTTATTTCATACCTTTTTATCACCATTTTTAGGAGTGGAAGACAGATTTAATGCTCTGGATATTCGAGATGATATAGGTTAATTTCAAATTCCATTATAATAACATTTTTTAAGTGGGTGTGTTTATACAATAAATCCAATACCACAAGAACATAAGATAATGTTCACAATTCCTATTTTCTACTTCTTACAATTTTTTATTACCAATCAAATAGCCTTGGAAGTGTCATATGAATATCTATTATACATGAATTCAAATAAATAAACTTGGGGGAATGATTTATATGCATGGTCTATATGATAGTCTCTTCATATATTGGTGGTTCCTTCTCAAAGGAAGAAACATCTTGGCCATCATATGAGAGAAAAGTAATTAGAGGCTTTAATTCATTAGCTAATTTGAACCATTGAAATCCCTAGAACATAAGTTGTCACCTCAATTTAGTTAATGGGATGTAGGTAATATTTATCAACTTTTCTCTATAGATTGATAAGGTAGATTTCTACACTATTATGTGTAGTAATCTACATGGTGTTATTTACCATCTTTCACACCCCCTCTTTTTTATAGTACTAGATATCAATGTACTAAGATTCCAATGGAACAAAAGAATCACTATCACCATATAAAACCCCAAATTTACTATCAATAATGAAATTTAGGCATTGGTTATATAACACGGGAACTACTGCATGAAAATTGATATATGGAATTCCAAGTAGGATGTTAAAAGTTGTATCTTGTATGTATACCTTGAATTCATATTTAGAAAAATGTTCTCTAAATTAGGTTTTTAATTTGATCCTCCGAAGCATTTTTTTACTCTTATCTAACACCTAAATTGTTTGGTCAGTGGGAGAAAAGATAGATTCACTATGGCCCTGACATCAAAGGGTCTATATTGGGATGAGGGTTATTCCAAATCCAATATAAAATTTGTCTTGAAGAACATTTATATCATCAAGCTTTCCCGATATATACAAATTAATGATGTTCTCCTGTATGGAGTATTTCTAATATTTTTTTTGAGTTAAATGACCATATAGAACATAATGGATAAAGTCCCTATGTAATATGTCTTGGATACTAAAACATAAGTTTTATATACTTTATAGATTGAAGGAGCCTCAATAATGGAATTTTTTGAGTTCTATTAAATGGTGAAGTGTATATAATATTGGGAATATGAATGGTAGGAAAAAATGATGCTTCAAAATGTCTTACTTTAAGAAAAGTGAATTTTTTTCTTCCATGAGGATACTCCTTGAATTGAGTCTTGGGTTAAAAAACTGACTATTCCAATAACTCATTCCCTTCATTAGAATATAGGGGTGTCTTTAATGTGTGTGGAGTGGGTTGAATTGATCACCCTATATTTTGGTGTTGATTGACTGTATATTTTTTATGATAATAGGCCTATTAGTATGATCATATTAGAGTGTTACATAAAATATTTAGGATCAAATTGATTTTTCAGATGAGCTCATCATAGTGGATTTCCATTGGTCCTGAATTTATATATATATATTTAATATAAATCAGTACTAACTACTAAAATCCACTATTACTTCATCATACCAAGTCTCAATGAACTCCCCTAATCATTTATGAATGAATCAAGTTCATATTATTCCTCCTTACTGTCAAATGGATCCTTCAAGTGGATGGAATTTATAGATCATTATTATATATATTTATCCCATGAAACTCCTCTTTAGTGGGATGGTGACCATACTCTGAGGGATTATGGTAAGAAATCAAAAAGAGTGATGGATGGATTTTATGTTTACAAGGGATCTAATTCTTATGATTTATTCCACTAATTCTAGTTACACTAAACCTTAGAATAATGTAATGATGAAGATTTCAACTCAGATATTATACAGAGTAACTAAGGCCATGTTTGGTTAGTTAATTTATTCCCTAATGATTAAATGTTCTCATCTGACTAATTTTATGGACATCTAGTCCTAAAATCACTACATACACTTATTCAGGGCTTTTTTCTACTTTATTTTTCCTTCTTGTGTAATAATAGAGACATATGTCACCTATATTGAGGGTTTTAAGAACATTAGATGCTCAAAGCTGACCATCTTCTGGAGAATATCCTTGAAGGAAAAAAATTCATGGATACTATGTTTTATCATCTAATTACAGGGGTAGTTATTAGGGTGATCCTTCAAAAAAATTCATTAGTTATCTTAATTATCATAAATTTATCTAAGTTATTCTCTAGGGATGTAATGAAAATACCAATACATTATCCTTTCATATGGAATAGACCATATTCTTTTGGTCTCTGATATTTAGGTGATTTTGATACTTATTTATGTCCTATCGAGAGATCTATTATATATACTTTAGTTTTGGTGGAGGTACATTAAGATATTCTGTGATATAAGTGGTTTGATATAGAATCAATTTTGGTTTAATCATAAAGAAATTATTTTTTATATTACCTTCACTTTTACCTTGTGTATATGACATGAATTCAAATTTGGGTTTTTAATATTGAATGTAATATTTCTGTATCTACGATACCACTATAAAATCAAAAAAACAAAGAGGGAATCTCAAGGTAATGAGTTTATATATGTATATGAATTCTGAAACCCTCTTATTTTTGTATTTTCTGTAATTTGAGAGGTTAGTAACAATTGTATTTCTCGGTGTAGAGATAAATTAAAAAAGAAATATCTATTTTAGATCTTCCCAATTAGAGAAGGAAATGGGTAGTAAATTTATTACTAGATAAATACATGTCCTTTACTGATTTTTAAGAAACATATGGGTGTTTATGCCTCCTTATCTAGTGTCCCCATCATGGGGTTGTATGAGAATGAAAAATGTATGTGGTGATGCTCTAGATCCCTCACACCCTTGAATATTATGAATGTGGGATTGAAAAAGTTTTGAAAAGGTGGATTGAAGTACAAAAATAAAGGCATGATTTTCTATATGGTTGTACTAGTTCATGTTTCTCCACCATGGATTCTGATTTGGAAGTAAGGGACTTAATTGAGTCATGGAGTTCTTGTGGGACTAGCATCTGAGTCGATGTATGAGTGGATATAGTTGGTGGAACCTGATATTCTCAGTATTCTGGTGCATAATATTGTTAAATTTTTTTATTCAACTTGGGATAATCCTATTTAAAAATCAGTTGTAGTTACCCTTGTAATGTCCTGGTTCCGGGTGCCACTGAACGAGTGCCCAGAACCCAGTTCGCCACGTGACCTCAAGCGCATCTCCCGAAACGCCAGAGGCTGCCGACTAGCAGCGAGGGCCCAATTCTGATAGTTGGGAAACTATGCCCTCATTTGTCAAAGTGTAGCATAGAAGAATACAAAATAAAACATTCAACAAAGATCTGAAGTAGTAAATCATACACAACTGTAAAATTTGAAAAATATGAAGAATTGCAAAATACGAGGTAGACTGTCTTTTCCCTGTACGCGGGTTAGCAACAGCCGGTCACAACTTATTACCAGCTACCGTTCATCCTATCCCTGACTACGACTCAAAATAGTAAGTCAAAGAAAAGAACCTCCTCTGATACCACTTTGTAACATCCCGGTTCCGAGTGCCACTCAATGGGTGCCCCGAACCTGGTTTTCCACGTGACCTCAAGCGCATCTCCCCAAACCCTAGAGGCTGCCGGCTAGCAGCGAGGGCCCAGGTATGATAGTGGGGAAACTATTCCCTCATTTGTCAAAGTGTAGTGGAGCCGAATACAAAAAAAACATACAACAAACAGCAGAACTAGTAAATCATTCACAACTAAAACAACAGCAGTGTATATAACAAACAGTATATAGAAAATAGTGCAACATGTATTAAGTTCTAGGAAAACAGCCAGAACATGTTACATAGCAGTACAATACAATAAAAATTACAAGTACAGAAAAACAAAATAGCTGGCAGCAGCATCACGAGCCTAGGCCTAGTCCCATGACCTCTTACTCCTCAGCAACAGTCAAGTACCTGTATAGGGACTCTTGTCTCTATCCACACCTGTAGAAATGTAATCTGTTTGGGCTGAAAAGAGTGACCAAAACAGGGTGTGAGAAATAAATTCCCAGTAGGCACCCACCAAAGGCCCGTGCCCAACTACGTATAAGAATGAAACAACAGTGTGCAATAGAAAAACGCAATAAAGTAAATAGTACTGAAAAGTAACTAGCTTAACAATTAAATTTCCATTTTATTATTCATTTAATATATTAAATATTAGAAATCACCATAGTGCATTTATAATTAAACAGTCCACGTCCTCAGACAAGCAAAACCTTACCCTCAGGTAAGCATAATCCAATCCACAGGTATAGCCCTCACGCGTAACAGAATTTGTCCTCAGGCATAGGAAGTGTCGCCCTCAGGAACAGAAGTCAAGCCCTCAGGCACACAAGGTTGCCTTTAGGAGAAATAACTACAGCCCTCAGGCTAAACAGTGCAGTTCCCACAGGCTAATCACAACAATTCCCTCATGCTAAACTGGTAAATAGGCTATGCACAACATAGAAACAAGCAGTAACAAGAAATTCCTCTCAAGGCAATTCTACAATTTCTACTTTAAAGGCATACCCTCAGGTATCCTGGCCAAACGGCTAAACAGTGGAACACACCCCCGGGGTGGTTCCAGATCCAAGCAATGATCCCAACCATCATTTTAATATCATAATTAATTACCTAATCAATTAAAGGTGTTTAATATAGCAACATCCTCAGCCACACGACACCCCAACATGGGTTCGTGGCACAAAAATGCACAAAACACACAGCTGTTGGAAAACTAAACACCAAACCACCTACCTTATACACCAACGAACGTTATACCCGAACGCTGACTCCGGAAACTCCCAAGGACATTGTAGATCTGGTGAATAACAAAACCCATTCAAATGTAAATAACTTTAACTCGGGAAAGAATTGGTAAGAACTGCTTAAAGAGAAGAAAGGGCTTACCCGTGCAGTTCTAATGAGATCGTCCAAGGATGAATCGGATTCCAGAATAACACTGGGCGGATCTTCAAAGGTTCGGCCTCCTCCTTTGGCTCCAAGATGGATCAAATGCCTCCTCTGCCAAATGAGGAGGCTACAACCATTTTAAGTCAAAAAAACAAACTACAGGGCATGTACTTCCAAGTACACGGCGTGCACTCCTTTCATTTAACTGTTCCTCTGGCGGCTTTTCGCCAGTGCGGCACTGTTCGCCTGCTGACATGAGTACACGGCATGTACTCCTGAGTACATGACGTGTACTGCCACCCAGCTGGTGGCTACTCCACCGCCTAACTGTTCTGGCCTATCGACTGACTGCACGGCATGTAAAGGAGCACTACACGGCGCGTAGTCGGTTCCTACACCCTTTTCCGCTGACATGGCTACACGCCCTATGTACTCATCCCAACACGACCAAAAGTACCCAGTGTGTGGAAAAAGTACATGGCGTGTAGTCCCAAAATTTAGGATTTTCCCCATTTTCCCTATTTTATTAAAAACATATAAGGAAAATGAAAAAGAAGAAGCCTATACCTCAAAGAGAAGAACTGGGTTCCTACAACCCTAGTGGTATTAATACGTGATTATCCATAGTTTTTGGGGTGAAATATATAGGTTCTCTAGGACTTAGTTTGACTGGATGTGTGTACACTTCTCCTTCTGGCTGAGAAGCTCCTTCTTATTTATGGGGATTTACCAATGTAAAGATATTAACCTTATCCCATTAGTTAGCCTCAATAGGTATATTTTCAATATGTAATTAAAAATTGATATGCCTCAAATTTTCTAACTTGACTTTATTATGGGTGTTCTTTTGCTCTGGGAAAACAGACTTAACTTATTCGAGTGGTGGGTAGACTGTGGATACAACTACACTATTCCCTTAATCCTTAGCTAAATTTCTCTATGTAAGCAGTACCTAAATATTCATTGGGGTTCCCAAATTTTGAGACATATTATGATATCATTTATGCATTAAATCTTAATATATTTCTATATAGAACACATTTCAAAAATATGTGTCCTCATTGATTTATTTTATGTCAGTGTTATGTTTGAAATCTTTTATGGTATTTGTTTCAATAAAATCATTAATGTGAATTATGATATGGGAATAAAATCATCATCAATGACATAGTAGTAAAGAAATGGGTTGTGCTATAATTGTCCTTCGAGGGACAAGTCACAATCTAACTTGATATCTGTTTTCTTGGAAGATATTTTTGACTTAAAACACCTTCAATTTTTCCCTTACCCTCTTTGATTCTCCCTAAAAAATAAGTTTAGGTAAGGTAAACTTAAAAGATCCCCGAAAAACCTTTTCTGAAAGTACTATTTATGAACTATACGAATAGAAAATATTAATGTAAGAAACTATAGTGGTGCTTATTAGGAAGATACTTTATGTCTATAAATTTTTTACAACCTTATAAGAAGGGGAGGTAAGGATTCGACCAACCCTAGGAGATACGGAGTATTTTATTCTTCAAATATCATGAAAAATATTTGATACAAATTTGATGCTTCTAAAAGTAGTAGTGGCTATATAAATTTTCCCATCATCATAGGATATGGCTGATCCTGTATTTATACTGGGGTTACTATCAAAGTTGTTGTAGCCTTTCCGGATTTTATTCTAGAAGTATTGGTTGAAATTACTTTTTTGGGTAATAGATTCATTCCAATGAACGTTTCCCTTTAATTATAGGTTTTTTCCTCAAGTGGGTGACTTGTTTTACCTTCCAAAAGCCTTGATAAAATGGACTTTAAATGGATTGACTGTAACACCCCAAGATTTGACAATACATTATTTCTTCAAATTAATTCAATAACTTGCAATACACGCACCACCGAGTTCGAGCACACCATGACTTACCAAAATAGCTGTTAAAAAGCGGTTATGAATAATATTAACTGAATTTTAAACTTTATATAATCCTTATAATTTTATATTCCATATTATGAGTTTCTTAGACATAATTTAAGAACAAATACATTATTTCAGATAGAAGAAGTATATTTCAAAAAATGCAATTTTACCTCCTTTTAATGACGAAGACTTTTTAAATCCAATATTTGAAACTTTTATATATTCAATTTGAAAAAATAAACTTTTTATTTAGAATTGGGACATAATAATTTAGTTTCAATAATGTTTTGGTGTTTTTCTGATAACTTTCATATTTGGGTGAATAGTAAAAAATACTATATTTTAACTAAAAACAACTTTTGTAATAAAAATAATTTATATTGTTATATTATACATTTTAATGGGTTTTAAGTATAAATATATTATATTTTTAACATTTAATACAATGACGGTCATTTTAAGTAATTTCACTTTGAAATTGGACATAAACAAGTGTCAAACATTTGATAGTTATTATTTCTTAAAAATACACCATTTGGTTTTGACAACGGGAATTAATTTTATATTAATAAATGAAAATTCTATGTTTTGAATATAGTAAAATAGACTTCATTATTGAATTCTGAATATCAAAATTATCTTTGGGATATTTTTTTTTATTTTTCTGAACACTTTCATTTTTTGATGAATAGTGAAAAACACTGAGTTATTGGTTAAAACCGACTTTTTCTTTAAATAATCATTTATTTTATTTAAATTTATTTTAGTTCAAAATAGATAGGTAATACCTATATATGTTCAATGTAATTCATTGGAGTCAGTTTATAATAATTTTAGACATATAAAAATTTTATATAACTTTTCATCGTCATTTACCCACCTCCTAGGAGAATTTGCAAATTCACCTAAAAATTAATTTTACCGCTTCTATGAGTGGAATTTTAAAAATCCGAGATACACGGTTAATATCAAGGATTAAAATGTGGTTCAATAAGAAAAAAATAATTTATGGTGAATAGTAACTTTTTACTTTTATTTACCACAGTTAAAAGTAAATAGGGTAATTAAGGGTAAAAATGATATTAATATTACCTCAACACATGTTCTAATTATATTGGATAAGTGTATCTTGACCAAAAAATCCTTATTAATAAACTCTAATCATTTAGGTCCACTTGAATTAGATTAGGACATTTATTATTATTTAATTCAAAGAAGTGTTAAAATAGTTAAAATCAATGTTTAATAACTAAAACATTTTTAATATAGGGTTATACATAAGATAAATTCGATTATAAATATTCATTAGAAAAAAAATATTTCCTACATAATTTTATTTTATTTATAATTTTTAAAAATTAAATAATTTAATTTATTTATGATACAATGTTGATGCAGTAATTACCTAATTAATAAAATTTTAAAATAATTGATATTATAAATATCCAAATAAATGTAATTTGAGACTTTTTATGAATTCCAATAAATTTATAGGTTAATATGACATCTTAGTATTGATTTAATTATGTTTTAGAAGTAATCATGATGTTATGATTTTCACAAAAATCAAATACCAAATAGTGTCAAAATTGATATAAAAGAGTTTTTAAAAGAAATATTATATTATTAATTGATATTAAATTCTTAAAAATCTATTTTTCATCCAAGAGACTTATATAATGATATCTGTATCATTAATGGACGACATGGGGGTCTCTTGGAGGTATATAGTAAGTTTATTATCTATATAATAAAAAAATACAAAGAGACATAGTAAATGTCAAACTATTTAACTAAGAGTTAAATATAAATGATAAAGATAATATAATGATCCAAACCTGTCTAAAATCTATTGGTTGAAAGTATATTGACCCATCCCTGATTTAACATTTAAATAATCCACTTTTTAGTAATTAGAAACCAAATATTAATTTATTATAAAATAATATTTCTAGCTTTTCCAAATGTGCCCCTCACCCCTCTTATAAAAGAGAACTCCCCTTCCCTCAAATTAATACCTTCAAAGCCTTTTGGGTCGGCCAAACCCTACCCAAATATTATCTCAACTTCCATCACATATACCTAGAGGCCTTAGTTTTATTAGAATGCCAACCTAAGGAGCCCTTTTGATCAAATCAAAAGGAAGAACCTGATTAAGAGGTAATGTTTTCACCACCCTATTTCAAGTTCCTTTCTTCTTCAACTTCTTCTTTCTTTGTTGTTACCATTATAAAATAATCACTCTAGTATATTCTATATACTGTGATGTTATTATAAATATGTTACAACCATATTCATTATCCTATACATCCTTTGAATTACATGTCACCATACGTGCGTACGTACGGCTTACCATCTCCATGTCCTGGTGTAATTGTTATTCAAAAAATAATTATTTGGATGAGTATAATAATGATGTGTAATTCATGTAAATAATAAATATAACATGATAATGATTCTGTATATATGATATACCATGCAATTATATATTATTTTAATATCAAAATAATGATATTGTCGCTCGTGCGTACGTACGGACTACCGTCTCCACGAATGCGATGAAATTATTTCCCCATCGTATCCATTCAAAACATGTCCTCATTTAATGATTAAAAATAATTTTTAAGGACTTGACATCATTCTGGATATGAACAAGATACAACCTATCCATAACAAACATGGCTTATTTAACAAAACATATAAATGAATATGAGTAAGTTAACACCTGTAACGACAATAATACTAAGAAATTATTTACAAAGAAATGTTAAAAGATATATGATATCCTATTAATGTATATGATTCTTGTATAATTTAATAAAAATTATTTCACCATTATATAGGAGGTTAACCTCCCTTAACCAAGGAAAATTATAAGGTAAGGGTTTATTTCACAATCTCTTTATTATCCGAGGTTGTTTATACGTCATTATATACTGGAACCTCTTTATCATCCACATCCATGTTTCTTAAAAATGTATTTCAATACACTGTTAATATTTTATAGAATATGGGTTAAAGTCATTTATACCCTTGTTTTACTTTTTATAAGATGTTTATAAAGGAATCTTTATGTTATTTTCTAAACAAGACCCTTTTTAACCTTTTCGACAAAATTAAGGTAAGAATGTCTTTTTTAACTTATACGGCAGGTGCGGCTATTTTCTACCATTTTAAAATCCTCTAAGCTTCCCTTAAAAGCTTATAAGAATATTTTTGAAGTAAATGTTTTCTTTTATAATTATGTGACTTTTAAATGATTTCAAAAAAAGATGTATTTCTCTCAAATAATTTTGATTTCATCTATGTCAACATCCTTTGATGGATTTTAAGCTTATTTGAAGTTTATTTATTATGATACAAAACGTCCATATTGCATTGAAGGTTTTGTGATATTTTTGACTATGGATGTGTTATTTTTATAAAATTCATGGTTTATGGAGAAAGTATTGACATTTTTATGCTAGTTTTAATATGAATGTTAATGTTATGTTTAGACCTGTTCATATGAGGAATGCATTGGACGTAGTAAGTGACGGCTGGAGCCCGCTATAGCTCCTCGATGCATTGGTAGGTCTCATGAAACAAACTAGTGTCTTGGCACAAGGCCTTGAAAAAATCTTATTTGTAGTCTTGTCACAAGTCCTTGAGTATGTGGTTATGATAGTCTGGCATTACGCATTCCATCATTATGAAAGTGGTTATTGATATTTCACGTGATTATTCGATTAGTAGAATATCCATGTGAATAAGTAAATGGCATTATTTCATTTTATTTCTTCCATATTATGATGAAGTTCAAATTTAAAAAGATTTTTTTAGTTATACATTGCCTTAAATGTTTATGATTATTTATGAATGTTTTTGCTATATTTTTATCCTTACTGGGCATTTGAGCTCACCCCTTTCTATGTTTTATTTTTCTTAGGATGTGAAGAAATATTTTATGAATGAACTTCTGGGATAGTATGGGGAGATATGAGTGTGGAATATGGAGACTATGTTGTTTTAGTTTTCATTTTATGATGTAATGTAAACTTTATGAATGTATCTAGTTCTTCCAAGGCTACTAAACTAATCGGTCTTTCGAGATTTGATATTTTGTGATAATGAAAATTTTATGTAATAATGCACCAACTCTAGGTAACTGGGGTCGGGGCGTTACCGTTGGTATCAGAGGAAGTTTAGTACAAACATTGGAAGCTATATTTAGATAAACTCTGATTATAGCACATAGCCCTAAGATATACTTTGAGGTTTAATATAGAAGAACTTCATAGAATTTTGGTATTGTAGAGATTTTATGAGTTTTCAAAGAAAATACATCCCTGTCTGGATATGATCAGGTAGAGGTAACTCTGGTACAGATGTACCTAGGGGTAAAACCCGAAAACCCCACTTTGATCTAGACTCGAAAGGGAACTGGTGCACGACAACAGGCCTTTATGCACTCTTGGTTACGACACTCCTAGGGGATATGCTTAGGATAATTCTCATTTTTTTTAAAACCATTATGAAGGGTTTATGAGTATATAAATACTCAAAGAAAACATTTTTATGATTATGGATTATATCCATACACTATTTAATTTATATTAAGTGTTTTAAAAGTTTGGGATTAGGTAATTCTATTCATAAACTAATCTAGTGCATGCCATTTTTTAAAAATGCCGCCCTGTCGAAGGAATGAGAACTCCACCAATACGGCATGATCCAATGAGTAAGAAGGATCATATCTTTCATGGTCTTAAGCCATGATTTAGAAGGGAAATATTCTCCCACCTATTATCATCATATGAAGAAATAGTATCATGTGTTGATAAGATAAGTAAAGAATTCTCGGAGTCATATGGCTTTGAAGGGAAGCCAGAGAAGGATAGGATGATAGAGAGAAAGACTGATAAAGGAAAGAAGGTAAAGAAATATTTTCCCATATGTGATAACTGTGGAAATAATCACCGTGGAAAATGCTTCAAGGGAATGGGGGTATGTTATAAGTGTGGTGAAACAGGACACTAAGTACGTGACTGCAAGTGTAAGAAAAAGGTTTCAAATGTATAATTCTTCATCTGCACGGAGTTTGGACACCACATGAACCAATGTCCTAGTCACCAGACTATGCCGCAAATGATGCTATTGGATAATAATCAAGTTACGATACTACCACAGATGAAGAGGAATGCCTAGTGTTCTTATGTTGTTATTTTGGAATTATTTCATTGAAGTGTTGTATCAGATATGTACTGGAAATAAATAAGGATTATACTATAGTACAATTTCATTGAGGATTTGAGATTTTATGGTACTATGGAAAGTGACTATACAACAAGTCAAACTTTTTGGAAATTAAATGGTTGAAGGAAAGATAGACCTTAATATGGTCCTAATATTGAGGTACTAATTGTGGAAGAAGATATAGTTGATTTCGTAAATTATATTGGATATTTTTGGCTGCCTTGAAACTGATTAAAGATTTGTATATTCCATCATTATTGGAGTTTACAACATTTTTGGATGGATGAAGTATATCCAGTATTCTATAAGGATTGAGGGAGCATGAATGTAATCAATAAGGTTTTATGGTAATTCAAGATGTTGCAGTGTTTTAAAAGAATACATGATAAAGGTGTTCACATGTTATTATGTGGAAAAAAGGATCTTCATTGTGTTTACCTTTCTTATAAACATCGGACTGTGAGTTTGGAAAGAATTATTTTGGATAATTCTAGTTTGAGTTTATTTTTGGATTTCCATAAAAGGACAACCCAGAGGTCGGGCGGAAACCCTTCACGTATGGCAAGGCTGCGAGACTTGAACCTGCAACCTAATGGCGACAAGGGTGTATCACCTACCACTGGCCCACGTGATGTCCTGGATTGTATAATGTATTATTTTAAAAAAAATCTGGTAGATGAATTATAAATTCATTTTTTAACCTTATTCGAATAGGATAAATAGAATATTATTTTTAAGTTCTATTATCTTTTAGAGTGAAAGATGAGTTTGTGGTAGAAATCAGTTAGAGGATGGGACTCTAATTGTCAAGTATATATTTTTATTCTTCTCTTATTCTATAAAAAACTTAATTATTATACTTTAGTGAAGGGGTCTTAAAACAAAAAAAAGTGTTATCTTAATACCATATGTTTTGTTGAACCGATGGTATTTTAAATCATCATAGATTGATGAATTTAAGGCCCTCAATTTTAAACTTGTTTGTGATTGATGACCTAAATCACTACCTATAAATATTTACGTTTTTCCTCCAATTATATGTCTCTAATTTCCACTAATTTTCTCCTAATAAAGATCATAATTTGGTGGTGACCTGTTCATTTCCCTTTTCCTCTTATTAAGAGTAAATTTTATTAACCGAATTTCTGATGTGGGTTTTCCTAAATGTATTTTCTATTTTCAACCTTTTATTTTTGAAAAATAATTTCAAATTGCGAGGATGCAATTTATTGAAGGAGGGAATAATGTAACACCCCAAGATTTCATATTACATTATTTCTTCAATGTAATTCAATAACTTGCACTACTCGCAACACTGAGTTCTAGCGCACCATGACTTACCAAACTAGCCATTCAAAAGTGGTTATGGATAGTATTAACTGAATTTTGAACATCATATATTAATTATAATTTTAGATTCCATATTATGAGTTTCTTATACATAATGTAAGAAAAAATACATTCTTTCAGATAAAAGAAGTATTTTTTAAAAAATGCAATTTTACCACCTTTTAATGACGAAGCCTTTTTAAATCCAATATTTGAAACTTTTATATATTCATTTTGACAAAATAAAATTTTTTTCATTATAATTGGGACATAAGAATTTAGTTTTAATAAAATTTTGGTGTTTTTCTGATAACTTTCATATTTGGGTGAATAGTGAAAAATACTATATTTTAACTAAAAACAACTTTTTTAATCAAAAAAAAATTTATAGTGTTAAATTATAAATTTTAAGGGTTTGGAATTATAAATATGTTATATTTTTACCATTTAATAAAATGATGGTCATTGTAAGAAATTTCACTTTGAAATTGGACATAAACAAGTGTCAAACTGTTGATTGTTATTATTTCTTAAAAATACGCCTTTTGGTTTTGACAGTGGGAATTAATTTTAAATTAATAAATAAAACTTCTATGTTTTGAATATGGTAAAATAGACCCCATTTTTGAATTTTTAATATCAAAACTATCTTAGGGTGAATTTTTGGTATTTTTTTGAAAACTTTCATTTTTTGATGAATAGTGAAAAACATTGAGTTATTGGTTAAAACCGACTTTTTATTTAAATAATTATTTATTTTATTTAAATTTTTTTAAAGTCAAAATAGATACTTAATACCTATATAAGTTCAATGAAATTTATTGGAGTCAGTTTATAATAATTTTAGACATATAAAAATTTTATTGATCTTTTCACCGTCTTTTACCCCCCTCCTAGGAGGATTTGCAAATTCACCTAAAATGTAATTTTACCACTTCTGTGAGTGTAATTTTAAAAATAAAGAGACACTGTTAATATCAAAGAGTAAAATTTGGTTCAATAAGATAAAAATAATTTTTGGTGAATAGTAACTTTTTACTTTTATTTACCATAATTAAAAGTAAATAGGGAAATTAAGGGTAAAAATGAGATTAATATTACCTTAACACATGTTCTAATTATATTGGACAATTTTATCTTGACCAAAAAAACTTAGGAATAAACTATTATCATTTAGGTCCACTTGAATTAGATTAGAACATTTATTATTATTTAATTCAAAGAAGAGTTAAAATAGTTAAAATCAATGTTTAATAACTAAAACATTTTTAATATAGGGTTATACATAAGATAAATTAAATTATAAATATTCATTAGAAAGATAAAAATATTTCATACATAATGATATTTTATTTATAATTTTTAGATATTAAATAATTTAATTTATTTATGACACAATGCTGATATAGTAATTACCTAATTAATAAAATATTAAAATAATTGATATTATAAATATCCCAATAATGTAATTTTAGACTTTTTATGAATTCCACTAATTTTATAAGTTAATATAAAATGTTATTATTTATGTATTTATGTTTTTTCGTATTAATCATGCTGTTATGATTTTCACAAAAATCCAATACAAAATTGTTTCAAAATTGACATAAAAGAGTTTTTAAAACAAATATTATATTATTAATTGATATTCAATTCAAAAAAATATAAGGATTGGCCAAGAGACTTATATAGTGATAGGTGTATCATTAGTGGACCACTTTGGGGTCTCTTGGAGGTATATATTATGTTGGTTAACTATATAATTAAAAAATATAAATAGACATAGTAAATGTCAAACTATTTAACTAAGAGTTAAATATAAATGATAAGGTTAATATAATTACCCAAACCTATATAAAATATATTGGTTGAAATTATTGCGACCCATACCAACTTTAAAATTTAATTAATCCATTTTTTAGACATTATAAACTGAATATGAATTTATTATAAAATAATATTTCTAGCTTTTCCAAATGTTCCCCTCACCCCTCTTATAAAAGTGAACTCTCCTTCTCTCAAATTAATACCTTCAATGCCTTTCGGTTCGGCCAAAACAAGCCCAAATATTTTCTCAACATCCCTCACATAGACCTAGAGGCCTTAGTTTGATCAGAAAGCCAAACTAAGGAGCCCTTTTTAACAAATCAAAAGGAAGAACCTGATTAAGAGGTAATATTTTCAACACCCTCTTTCATGTTCCTTTCTTCTTCAACTTCTTATTTCTTTGTTATTCCCATTCTAAAATAATAACTCCAGTATCTTCTATATACTGTGATTTTATTATAAATATGGTAAATTCATATTCTTTATTCTATCTATCCTTTGAATGACATGTCACCATATGTGCATACGTACGACTTACTGTCCCGACGTTGTGGTGTAATTGTTATTCAAAACAGTATTATTTGGATGGGTATGTTGCTGATGTGTAATTCATGTAAATAATAAATATAACATGATAATGATTCTATATATATGATTTAACATCCAATTATATATTATTATAATATCAAATGAATTATATTGTCGCTTGTGCAGACATATGGACTACCGTCTCCACGAACGTGATGAGATTCATTCCCATCGTATCAATTCAAGACTAATTCTCATTTAATTATTAAAAATAATTTTTAAGCACTTTATATAATTCTAGATATGAATTATATACAACCTATCCATAAAAAACACGGCTTATGTAACAAAACATATAAAAGAAAATGAGTAAGTTAACACCCAAAACGACAATAATATTAAGATATTATTAACAATGCAATGTTAAAAGATCATATATGATATCATATTAATATATATGATTATTGTATAATTTAAGAACAATTATTTCCCCATTATACAGGAGGTTAACCTACACTTAACCAATTAATAGTACAAGGTAAGGGTTTATTTCAAAATATGTTCATTATCTGAGGTTGTTTATAAGTAATTATCTACTAAGACCTCTTTATCATCCACATCCATGTTTTTTAAAAATCTATTTCAAAACATTCTTAATATTTTACAGAATATTGGTTAAAGTCATTTATACCCTTGTATGACTTTTTATAAGATGTTTATAATGGAATCTTTATGTCATTTTCTAAACAAGGTCCTTTTTAACATTTTCAACAAAATTAAGGTAAAAATGTTTTTTTTAACTTATACGGCTGGTGCGGCTATTTTATGCTGTTACAAAATCATCAAAGATTCCCTTACAAGATTATAATAATATTTTCAAATTAAATGTTTTCTTTTATAATTATGTGACTTTTAAATGATTTCAAAAAAAGAGATATTTCTCTCAAATAGTTCTGATTTCATCTATGTCAACATCCTTTGATGGATTTTAAGCTTATTTGAAGTTTATTTATTATGATACAAAACTTCCATATTTTATTGAATGTTTTGTGATATGTTTGACTATGGATGTGTTGTTTTTATACAATTTATGTTTTATGGAGAAAGTATTGACATTTCGTATTCTAGTTTTAATAAGAATGTTTCTGTTATGTTTATACCTGATCATATAAGGAATGAATTGGACTTAGTAACTGATGGGTGGAGCCCACTATAACTCCTCGATGCATCGTTAGGTCTCATGGGAAAAACTAGTGTCTTGGAACAAGGCCTTGACAAAATCTTATTTGTAGTCTTGGCACAAGGCCTTGACTATGTGGTTATGATAGTCTGGCATTATGCATTCCATCATTATGAAAGTGGTTATTGATATTGAATGTGATTATTCGATTAGTAGAATATCCATGTGCATAAGTAAATGGAATTATTTCATTTTATTTCTACCATATTATGCTGAAGTTCAAGTTTAAAAGGCTTTTGTTTTAGTTATACAATGGCTTAAATGTTTATGCTTATTTATGAAAGCTTCCGCTATATTGTTATCCTTATTGGGTATCTGAGCTCACACCTTTCTATGTTTTATTTTTCACAGGATGTGAAGAAGTATTTTAAGAATGACCTTTATGGATAGTATGAGGGGATAAGATAATGGACTATGGAGACTATGTTGTTTTAGTTTTTATTTTATGATGTAATGTAAACTTTATGAATGTATCTAGTTCTTCTAAAGCTACTAAACTAATCGATCTTTCGAGAATTTATATTTTGTGATCATGACAATGTTATGTAATAATTCACCGACTATGGATAACTGGGGTCGGGGCATTATAGTTGGTATGAGAGGAAGTTTTGTACAAAACTTGGAAAATAGATTTAGATAAACTCTAATTAGAGCACATAGCCCTAAGATAGACATTGAGGATTAGTATAGAAGAACTTCATAGAATTTTGGTATTTTAGAGATTTTGTGAGTTTTCCAAACAAATACATCCCTGTCTAGATACAAGAAGGCAGTGGTAGCTCTGGCACAGATGTAACTAGGGGTAAAACTCAAAAACACTTATTTGAGCTAGACTTGAAAGGGAACTAGTGCACGACAATGAGACTTGATGCACTCTTGGTTACGACACTCCCGGGGGTTATGTTTAGGATAATTATCATTTTCTTTACAAAAATTATGAAGGGTTTATGAGTATATACATCCTCAAAGAAAACATTTTTATGATTATGGATTATATCCATAAACTATTTAATTTATGTTAAGTTTTTTACACGTTTGGGATTAGGTATTGCTATTCATAAACTGATCTAGTGTATTCCATTGTTTAGAAATGGTGCCCAGTAGAAGGAATGAGAACTCTAGAAATATGCATGACACAATGAGTAAGAAGGATCATATCTTTCATGGTATTAAGCCATAATTTAGATGGGAAATAGTCTCCCACATATTATCATCATATGAAGAAATAGTATCATGTGTTGATAAGATAAGTAAAGAATTATCAGAGTCTTATGGCTTTGAAGGGAAGCCATAAAAGGATAGGATGGTTGAGAGAAGTACATATAAAGGGAAGAAGGTAAAGAAGGATTTTCCCATATGTGATAACTATGGAAAGAATCACTGTGGAAAATGCTTGAAGGGAATGAGAGTATGTTATAAGTGTGGAGAAAAAAGACACAATGTTCGGGACAGTAAGGGTATGAAAAAGGTTTCAAATGCACAATGCTTCATCTGAAAGGTGTTTAGACACCACGCAAACCAATGTCCCAGTCATCAGACTATGCCAAAATTGATGCTATTGGTAATAATAAAGTTATGATACTACCACAGATGAAGAGGAATGACTAGTGTTCTTATGTTGTTATTTTGGAATTATTTCATTGAAGTGTTGTATCAATGATGTAGTGGAAATACTTAAGGATTGTACTGCAGTACTATTTCAACGAGGATTTGAGATTTTATGGTACTATGAAAAGTGACTCTACAACAAGTTAATTTTTTTTTGGGAATTATATGGTTGGAGGAAAGATAAACCTTAATATGGTCCTAATATTGAGGTACTGATATTCGGAATAAGATATGGTTGATTTGGTAAATTATATTGGATATTCTTGACTGCCTTGAAACTGATTAAAGATTTGTATATTCCATCATTGTTGGAGTTTACAACATTTTTGGATGGATGAAGTATATATAGTATTCTATAAGGAATGAGGGAGCATGAATGTAATCAATAATGTTTTATAGTAATTCAAGATGTTGTAGTGTTTTAAAAGAATACATGATGAAGGTGTTCACATGTTATTACGTGGAAAAAAGGATCTTCATTGTGTTTACCTTACATATAAACATCAGACTGTGAGTTTGGAAAGAATTAATTTGGAAAATTATATTCTGAGATTATTTTTGGATTGCCATAAAAGGACAACCCGTAGGTCGGGCGGCAACCCATCGCGTCCGGCAAGGCCAAAATACTTGAACCTGCAACCGAAGGGCGACAAGGGTGTATCACCTGCCACTGGCGCATGTGATTTCTTGGATTGAATAATGTAGTATTTTAAAAAAAATCTGGTAGATGAATTATAAATTTATTATTTAACCCTATATGAATACGATAAATAGAATATTATTTTTAAGTTATAACATCTTTTAGAGTAAAAGATGAGTTTGTGGTAGAAATTAGTTAGAGGTTGGGACTCTAATTGTCAATTATATATTTTTATTATTCTCTTATTTTATGATGAAATTAATTATTATACTTTAGTAAAGGGATCTTAAAAAAAGCATTATCCAAATACCATATGTTTTGTTGAACCGATGGTATTTTAAATCATCATAGATTGATGAATTTAAGGCCCTCAATTTTACGCTTTTTTGTGATTGATGACCTCAATCACTAACTATAAATATTTATGTTTTTCCTCTAATTATATGTCTCTAATTTCCACCAATGTTCTTCTAATCGAGATCATAATTTTTTGGTGACCCTTTCATTTCCCTTTTCCTCTTATTAAGACTAAATTTTATTAACCTAATTTTCGATTTGGGGTTTCCCAAAGGTATTTTCAAATTTCAACCTTTTATTTTCAGAAAATAATTTCAAACTGTGAGGACACAATTTATTGAAGGAGGGAAGAATGTAACACCCCAAGATTTCATAGTACGTTATTTCTTCAAAGTAATTCAATAACTTTCACTAAACGCAACACCGAGTTCTAGCGCACCATGACTTACCAAACTAGCCGTTCAAAAGCGGTTATGAATAGTATTAACTTAATTTTGACCTTTATATAATACTTATAATTTTAGAGTCCATATTATGAGTTTCTTAGACATAATGTAAGAACAAATACATTCTTTCAGATAAAAGAAGTATTTTTCAAAAAATGCAATTTTACCGCCTTTTAATGACGAAGCCTTTTTAAATCCCATATTTGAAAATTTTATATATTTAGTTTTATAAAATAAACTTATTCTTTATAATTGGGACATAATAATTACTTTTCAATAATGTTTTGGGGTTTTTCTGATAACTTTCATATTTGGGTGAATAGTGAAAAATACTATATTTTAACTAAAAACAACTTTTTTAATCAAAATAATTTATAGTGATAAATTATACATTTTAATGGTTTTTAAGTATAAATAGATTATATTTTTACCGTTTAATACAATTATGGTCATTGTACATAATTTCAATTTGAAATTGGACATAAACAATTGTCATACTTTTGATAGTTATTATTTCTTAAAAATACGCCTTTTTGTTTTGACAACGGGAATTAATTTTAAACTAATAATTGAAACTTCTATGCTGTGAATATGGTAAAATATACTTCATTATTGAATTCGGAATATGAAAATTATCTTATGGTGATTTTTTGGTATTTTTATGAAAACTTTCATTTTTTGATGAATAGTGAAAAACACTAAGTTATTGGTTAAAACCGACTTTTTATTTAAATAATTATTTATTATATTTAAATTTATTTTAGGTCAAAATAGATACTTAATACCTATATAAGTTCTATTTAATTCATTGGATTCAGTTTATAATAATTTTAGACGTATAAAAATTTTATTGAACTTTTCACCGTCTATTACCCACCTCCTAGGAGAATTTGCAAATTCACCTAAAAAATAATTTTACCACTTATGTGATTGATTTTAAAAAAATACTAGATACATTGTTAATATCATGTAGTAAAATGTGGTTCAATAAGATAAAAATAATTTTTGGTGAATATTATCGTTTTAATTTTATTTACCACAGTTAAAAGTAAATAGGGTAATTAAGGGTAAAAATGAAAATACTATTACCTTAACACATGTCCTAATTCTATTGGACAAGTGTATCTCGACCAGAAACAACCTTAGGAATAAAATATTATCATTTCGGTCCACTTAAAATAGATTAGGATATTTATTATTATGTAATTCAAAGAAGAGTTAAAAGAGTTAAAGTCAAAGTTTCATAACTAAAACATTTTTAATATAGGGTTATACATAAGATAAATTCGATTATAAACATTCATTAGATATATAAATATACTTCCTACATAATGGTATTTTATTTATAATTTTTATACATTAAATAATTTAATTTATTTATGAGACAATGATGATGCAGTAATTTCCTAATTAATAAAATATTAAAATAATTGATATTATAAATATCCAAATAAATCTAATTTGAGACTTTTTATAAATTACACTAATTTAATAGGTTAATATGACATGTTATTATTGATTTAATTATGGTTTTTGGAAGTAATCATGCAGTTATGATTTTCACAAAAATCAAATACCATATAGTTTCAAAATTGACATAAAAGAGTTTTTAAAACAAATATTATATTATTAATTGATATTAAATTCCTAAAAATATATGGTTCAGACAAGTGACTTATATAATTATAGGTGTATCATTAATGGACCACTTGGGGGTATCTTGGATGTATATATTATTTTTATTAACTATATAATATAAAAATACAAAGAGACATAGTAAATGTCAATCTATTTAACTAAGAGTTAAATATAAATGATAAGGTTAATATAATGAACCAAACCTGTATAAAATCTATTGGTTTAAAGGATTTAGACCCATCCCCACTTTAGTCATTAAATAATGAACTTTTTAGCCTTTAGAAATAGAATATTAATTTATTATAAAATAATATTTCTATCTTTTCCAAATGTGCCCCTCACCCCTCTTATAAAAGGGAACTCCCCTTCCATCAAATTCATACCTTCAAAGCCTTTTGGTTCGGCCAAAACCTACCCAAATATTCTCTCAAATTACCTAAATTTGACTTAGAGGCCTTATTTCGATCAGAAATCCAACCTACGGAGCCTTTTTGATCAAATCAAAAGGAAGAACCCGATTAAGAGGTAATGTTTTCACCACCCTCTTTCTTGTTCCTTTCCTTTTCAACTTATTCTTTATTTTTTGTTCCCATTATAAAATAATAAATCCAGTATCTTTTATATAATGTGATGTTATTATATATATATTTCAACCATATTCATTATTCTATCCATCCTTTGAATGACATGTCACCATACGTGCGTACATACGACTTACCGTCTCCACGTCGTGGTGTAATTGTTATTCAAAACATTATTATTTGGATGGGTATAAGGATGATGTTTAATTCATGTAAATAATAAATATAACATGATAATGATTCGGTATATATGATATACCATCCAGTTATATATTTTTTAATATCAAAAGAATGATATTCTCACTCGTGCGTATGTACGGACTACCGTCTCCACGGACGCGATGAGATTTATTACCCATCGTATCCATTAAAGACTAATTCTTATTTAATGATTAAAAATAATTTTTATAGACTTGATATCATTCTGTATATGAAAAAGATACAACCTATCCATAACAAACATGACTTATGTAACAAAACATATAAAAGAAAACGAGTAAGTTAACACCTAAAATGATAATAATACTAAGATAATATTAACAAAGCAATGTTAAAAGATCATATATGATATCATATTAATGTATATGATTATTTTATAATTTAATAACATTTTTTTCACTATTATAAATGAGGTTAACTTACCCTCAACCAAGTAAAAGTAAAAGGTAAGGGTTTATTTCACAATCTCTTCATTATCCGAGGTTGTTTATACATAATTATCTACTGGGACCTCTTTATCAACCACATCCATGTTTTTTAAAAATTTATTTCAAAACATTCTTACTATTTTACAAAATATGGGTTTAATTCATCTACACCCTTATTTGACTTTTTATAAGAAGTTTATAAAGGAATCTTTACGTCTTTTTCCAAATAAGGTCCTTTTTAACCTTTTCGAAAAAATTAAGGTAAGAATGTATTTTTTAACTTATATGGCGGGTGTGGCTATTTTCCGCCATTATAAAATTGTTGAATATTCTCTTACATGATTAAAAGAATATTTTCAAAGGAAATGTTTTCTTTTATAATTATGTGACTTTTAAATGATTTCAAAAAAGGAGATATTTCTCTCATATAGTTTTGATTTCTTCTATGTCAACATCCTTTGATGGATTTAAAGCTTATTTGAAGTTCATTTATTATGATACAAAAATTCCATATTGTATTTAAGGTTTTGTGATATGTTTTTCTATGGATGTGTTATTTGTATACCATTCATGGTTTATGGAGAAAGTATTGACATTTCATATGCATGTTTTAATAGGAATGTTTATGTTATATATAAACTTGATCATATAAGGAATGCATTAGACTTAGTAAGTGACGAGTAGAGCCTGCTATAGCTCCTCAATGCATCGGTAGGTCTCATGAGACAAACTAGTGTCTTGGAATAAGGCCTTGAAAAAATATTATTTGTAGTCTTGGCACAAGGCCTTGACTATGTGGTTATGATAGTCTGGAATTATGTATTCCATCATTTTGAAAGTGGTTATTGATATTGCAATGGATTATTCAATTAGTAGAATATCCATGTGAATAATTAAATGGAATTATTTCATTTAATTTCTTCCATATTATTATGAAGTTCAAGTTTAAAAGTCTTTTGTTTTAGTTATACATTGCTATAATTATTATGCTTATTTATGAAAGTTTATGCAATATTGTTATCCTTACTAGGCATTTGAGCTCACCCCTTTCTATGCTTTATTTTTCCCAGGATGTGAAGAAGTGTTTGATGAATGAAATTCAGGGATAGTATGAGGGGATATGAGTGTATACTATGGAGACTATGTTGTTTTAGTTTTCATTTTATAATGTAATTTAAACTATATGAATTTGTCTAGTTCTTCCAAGGCTACTAAACTAATCGGTCTTTCGAGACATGATATTTTGTGATCATTCCAATGTTATGTAATAATGCACCGACTCTGGGTAACTAGGGTCGGGGCGTTACATTGACACCATTGAGTATGAATTCCCTCATCTTCATAGATATCAAAAAAACATGTCATGGACCAAATAACCAATAAACGTCTTATCCTAGAGACTTTTCTAAAAAAGAGTACATTATAAGATTAATTTCCCAATGAAACTTGTAGTCTTGTATGTAGTGGAAAATGAAGGGTTCCGTATTCACCCCACACTTTTATAAACACATCTAGTTTTGTGTAATTTACTATTTGGTGATGTTCATTTAGATTATTGTGGTTGGATTATTGGATACATATAGAAAATTTTACATATTTAGGGTTTTAAGCCACTGAAAAGGTAGAAAGGTCAACATGTTGGTAAGTATCATCTAGCACCTTGATATGGTTAACCAACTCCTGAAAAGGAAAGTATATAGAATTAATATTACAGAGATTCACCCACAATTTGTGATGAAATTAAGGTATTAATTCATCTCTCACTGTATTAGGAATGTCATTATGTGGTGTGCCCATGGGAAAACATGACCTGTACTATTTCCTCGTCTAATTATAACCACTTGACCATGTAGTTTTCTTCACAATTAGATTAGGTTTCTTCAAAATTATTTGGCCATAAAAGTTAGTTCTCGATAGTTTTATCATTTAGAGTGAGATCATTCCAATTATACACTATTTAATGAATTGGTATATAATCTGATGGAAGCACAAAACATTAATGTTGGCTTAAATTGACCCTTTTTCTAAATGATACAACACTGGTGGATGATGAAGTACCTGGTGTTTTAGGCCTCATTTTCTTGAGTGATTCTTATCATTATATAAATATCATAATATCCTTGACATAGAGAGTACCTTTATTCTCAGTATATATGTCATTGTGAGGAGGGCCTTCAAAATAGTCACTATAGTGAGGATGTCCATAGTTTACTACTAGATTATCATTATGAACATGACTTCAATTACAGTTGAATTATTTACTTGATGGAAGACCTCTATAACAACATATACCATATATAGGACCTCCAAAGTTTTAATTTTGATCACCATAGGGAGAACCCCTATAAAAATGTATTTTCAAGGAGTTGTATCTCGGAGGATCTCCTTGATGGTCAATATTTACCTTACATAAAGAATCACTATAAGTGGAATCATTAGGAAGACACTTGTGACTTGTATTTATATTTTTGTGGGGAGGATCTTCATAGTGGTTGATCTGGGGAGGACCTCTAAAGCTTCCTAGTTTCACCTGACCATAGGTAGGATGTACATGGATGACGATATTATATTTTTATAGTGAAAATGGCCTACAAAAAATATGAATTGAGTGATCTGGGGAGGACCTCAATAGAATGTACTTTGGGGAGGACCCCTAGAGTTATTGGCTATGATTATATTGGAATTAAATTGACAAAATATTCAAAGAGGAGGAAGTTTAGTGATATTAATTATGGTGATTTGTGGAGGACCTTCATAGTGGATTCCCCAGGGATTAACTCTATATTTGTTGATTATAGAGTCTTGGGAGGGTCCTTCATAGTAGATTCTGAGTGGAGTACCTCTAGAATGTTTTATTATGGTGATACATGGAGGACCATCATAAAATATTCTCTATAGAAGACATCTAGAGTTGTTGACTATGGAATTATGGAGAGGTCCTTTTTAGTAGATTCTATAGGAATGGCCTGTAGAGATGATGATTATGGTATTTTAGGGAGAAATTTCAATGCGTATGCTCTAGGTATGAACTCGGGAGTTTATAATTATGATTATATAGGGATTATTATCATAAAGGATTCTCTGAGGAAGACTTGTAATGTTTTCGATTATGATACAATGGGGAGGAACTTTATAGTGGATTATTTAGGGGGGAACTACAGAGTTTCTTTCCATGGTACTATGAGTAGGACGTCTATAGCCAGGGTTGTCTTAAACTGCGGGTAAGATGATAATGTATCCTCAATCCACTGTTGAAATATGTTGACGATAGTTAAAGATGTTAGGGTGTATTGGGGTAGTGATCGAAGATCATATATGTCCCTTAGAGATCCCTCATTTTGGATGTATTTTTTTCAAGAAACCAGGGATGAAACAATGATCAAATTAGGGTAACACAGTACTATAAATGTCCTCCTTGAGTGTGGTATCTCTTAGGTGGATCTTTGAATGTTTTGAGGATATACAGATATTTTTGGTTTGTATGAATAAGAATAGGGGTATGAACTAGATCTCAATCTTAAATAACTAGATTACCCTCAAGGGACCTCCTCCTGAGTACTATGTTTTGGGTAATTGGGGATAGGATCTTGATGGAACATTTATCAATATATTCTTAATGGGTTGAGTCTGCATGACACTAAACATAGTAGTGATTTGTGGGAGCCCTCTAGGGTATATCCTAAGTAGAAATAGAGACATAGTTGATGTGATTATCCACCTACCTTATATGGGTGAGTTATACGTTGCTACTATAGGGACAAAATCTGAAATCATTTTGATCCAGCAATATAAACCACTAACTTAGCCATTGATTTTTATCATTAATACTACATTTGATGCTTTATCTCTTGAAATAACTTGTGTGCTACCTCTATATTCAGGATTAATCAATTGAGATGATATTTCCACACTAAGGAATTCAATCCCTAGTGTCAGATGTGTGGGATTAGAGACAACATAGGCTGGGATTTCAGGGAAACAATGACTATTGAAGCAAGGAACATGTCACATAAGTTAGCTGATGTTGTGTAGAAGTTTATATTTCTATACAGTTTTGACTATCTTGTATAATAAGATGAAGATTTGATGATGAATTCAATGATTCCACTTGGATGTAATGAGATATCCTAGTGGCGGGGGGGGGGGGGGACCAAAAACAAATATTCCATTAGTGAAACAACATAAGTAGGAGATGATGGTTAATTGATCACTTTAATGTGTGAATGAATTCACATAGGTTAACTATTTACGCCCCCTAGTAAGTGATCAATGGAATATTTCAAATAATCTTCTAACTGTGCATTTCTCCAGATGATATGGGATGTATGATTCCTTAAGGTGTATTATTTCATAGTCTCAGACTCTCTTATAAATTTAAGAGATGTTAATTAAATCATTCATAATAAATATACCCGTAACATTAGTCATGAGTTTGATCGATCTATTCATCAATATGAACATATATATATATATTACATAGATTCCCAATATTTCTCTTTAAAGATGACTATACTATTGTATAATGAAACATAATTTGAAAGTCTAAAATTTGTTGCTATTCAGGGCGGTTTTGTGGTTTGGGGAGTTGGGATCATGCCCATGATATGGGATTTCTTTGTATCCCAATAAAGGGAATGGAAACAAACATTGTTTATTTCCACATAATGAGACACACTGAAACATTTAAGGTCATGAGATGGGGAACATTTTGGTTCTTTTTATGGAAATTCATCCATAACCAATGATTCACCTTTTAATGTCACACATCTGAAATGTAAATGAAGTTTCTATCATGGTCATATTTTTAATACCATTGTGTCTTTTTTTAGGGTCATACATTTTGAACCTATTCTGAGTAGTTTAATAACATGATGAATGGAATATATTCTATACAATTTAAAGTAATTATACTTAGACTAATATGTGAAATGGTTATAGAATGGTTTATGTGGTACTTACACATTATTCTCCCATCTAGAATTATTGTTTTTATTATTAACTTTCTAGGAGAGGATATAACTATGCATTACACCTAACAACAGGCACATGGTGTTTATGGATCATTGATTAGAAATAAGGATGAAATCACTAATAAAAACATTATTAGGGATTACACCTATTTGGAGGCCAATATATACACATCCACATATTGTCTTATGGTAACTAGATATGGAAGAAAGAGTTGAATAATAGATAAAATGACCTAGTGAGGAAGTGTTATGACTTAAACTGAATTAGATGCTTGTACGATCAGGTATGATCCATTTATTAGACAAAAGGGAGGTTTATCTTGGGATTTTTCAGGTGTCATATGGTTTTTAAAATTGTCTAAGATGATTGGGGGAGAAGGTTTTGGAAAGATGGACTATGAGTGGATCAACTCAATCCCATCAAACTGAAACATGGAGGCTTACTAAATACTAGAGGGTTATAGGATTTCAACTCAGAGTAGTAAGGATGAGTGTCCTAGTTTAAGAAGAATTTCATCAATTACATAAGTATATGAACCCTGATTACTAAGATAATAAATGATTGATAATATTTTAAGTATGACATTGGCTAGTGAGGAAAAGTAAGATAAATGTTATTCAAGGTAATTGATTCCCATTATGAATGGAATACATGATGGAAAGGTGGAGCATATATTAAATCCTTTGATAATTTAAATTAATAGGATTTTTGAGCTTGATCATCTAGTCTATTGCCATGATCTAGTCAAATACATCCATATAAAGGATATGTAAACACTAAATAAATTCAATATCATATATAATGATGACACATAAGGTACATTTGAATCAATGATCATTTTTACTTATTACAAAACTAATGATATTTATTGAATATAAAATAGGATTAGACTGTAATTTATTTATATCCACCACTTTTGATGAAATAAATAAATTAGAGGAATATATATCAAATGAAATAATAAAAATAGGTGGTGAAATAATAATGGAACCTCAAACTGTGGCCTTTTTACCTACAGTCACTCTAGGTGTATTCTTTAATACAATTAATAACCTAAATTTGATATTACAAAGATCGGGTAACTCCATGTAATATTTTTTTAAATTATTTGGGATTATTACAAGTCTGTGAAAATTGACGATGTGTGATTACGAGTCATGGTGTACCCATAATGGAATTTTGGACTTTTTTAAGGTACGTTCAGTAAATGTATGAGCATCATTTTCTATCTTTTGAACCATTACTCAGAATTAAAATCTGAGAGCACCTTTGAATCCACAGCGCATAGATTCTCTTAAGGGAAGCTACACTTTGACCGTAGTAGGTAGGGAGAAAAAGATATATTTTTTGACTTTTAAAAGAATAATAAAATAAAATGTAATTTTATTTTTATTTTTTTCTAGTGGTTGAGCGGAGGTGGCAGGACCTCTGTGTTGTCAAGCCATTTAATGGCATGAATATCCTTTATTTGTAACCACATTGTTAGGAATTGAGAGGTTCATTAATTAATGAACCTCTTTAATTCCTCAGTGCTTCACTCACCCTTTTCCCCCTATATTAAATTGGGATCGTGTTGGAGTTTTGGACGTGACTTCTTCAAGTGATGTACCTCTGACAAAGTGATGTGACATCTTACACCAAAACGGAATGGAATCTTGGACATCATCGGTGGGATAAACCCGGAATGAAGAACGCCAATAGCTTCACCAAAGATAAAATTATCCTTCCACCACCGCGACGACCCTAAAAATTCTCGGGGTAGGGGTTTATGTTTGGAATGGGGTTTATCATTATTTTAATGTGATGCATAAATTACTATCACTTGCTATGATATTAACGTAGAGGGCATGGGCTAAACAAAGAAGGCATGGACCCTATCCTACTTCATTCTTGTCGTGTACTTGGGGGGAGGGGGGGCGAACTGCCAACTCATCAAGATCTATAATTCAGGATCCGTGTAGCGACAACTGCATCATGGGAGGCCCAAAGGCACAAGAGGAATGAAAAATGGACCACTGGAGCTCACTCGGTGGCCTGTGGAAAATTTTATGTTGTGGAGCTGGCACGGCGGTGCCGAAAAACGGCATCGGCAGGCTAAGGTGGCGGCCAAAGCTCGCCGGCTGTGGAGGAGGGTTGTACCGGTCGGCGCCACGTTGGATGGACAGGCGGCCGAAAATGGCCGGCCGCAGAGATGGGAGGGGGTGCTCCGTCACACGCCGCGGTGAGATAGGCCATGCCTCGAAGCCATGGAGAAGGCTGCGACCCTCTCCCTGTTGGTCCTGCGGGTGATGAGGTGACACCACGTGGCTCGCCCAATTAAAAGAGTTGAACGTATCTTTGAGCCATTCAAGATTAGGGGGGCTTGAAGTAGTGGTAGAGGAGGAAGTGGACCTGATCTTAGTGGGTCATACAGAGAGGCATGCAGCGCCAACTGGCGCCCCCAATCAAGGAGCCAAAAGACTCTTTTGAGCCGTTCGGTAGATGGACCACGCGACCCCCATGCAGGTCATGCCAGCCAGTGGGCCCAGCCACTGCAGCCCAACCCCACCGTGGGTCGGACCTGGATGAGGTCGGGAAGGGTGGGTCCGACTGGGTCGGACCAGATCCAGACCCCTCTCAGGACCAGAAATGCTTAAAAGGATGTATCATGTGAACCGGAAATCCATTTGATGAACCATTTACGAATTTGGGATTGTTGGAGTGAGATGGTACTTTTGAGATACTTCATGAGAGTTTTGGAAAAAGTTGGAGCACGGTCGGGTTAGATCGACCCCCAATCCAACTGGGCCCTATACACTAAAATTCCATAACTTACAGACTGGGAGACTAATTGACGTGATGTCTATTACATTGGAACCCTTATGACATAGCAGTTCATTGGGTAACTTCTTCATGAGACTTTGTGCTGGTCAAAAAAATGACCTATGGCTTGAGGAGCAGTTCTCCTAGAATCAAGCGTGTTATGAGAGGGAATCCGGAGGATGGCTGGGAGATGGAGGTTGGAGACATATCATATGGAGGTTAGTACAATGTGATTCTATGTGGGTCAGAACCTAGAGATCCTATTTGTCTCAGAACCTTGAGATCCTTTGTGGATCATCACCTAGCGATCCTGTGATGACCAACACCTAGCGATCCAGTGTGGATCATCACTGGGCGATCCTTTGTGGATTAGCACTGATCCTGTGTGGCTTAGATTCTGTGTGGGTCAGTGCTACGTGATTCTTTTTGGATCAGTGTATACTGATCCTATGTGGGTCAGATCATGTGTGGGTTAGTGGGTGTTATTACCTATCGATCATGGGCGAGATAGATCCTATGTGGGTCAGAGGGGCTTAGTACTTATCAATCCTTGGCGGGTTGGATCCTGTGAGCGTCAGTGGGGGTTAGTACCTATCAATACTAGGCGATTCATATCCTATGTGAGTTAGTGGGGGTTAGTACCTATCAACCCTGTGTGGGTCAGACTCTATATGGTTAGCATCAGTGACTCTTGACATAATAAGATGATCATGATTTACGACTAATCATCTATACTTTTGTAGTTTTGTTATACCTGGTTTTGAGATGATTCTTTTTCTTTATGCTTTGTAATTAAGATCATGCATTGTGGTTTTTTTGTGGAATTATGAGAGACCTTCAGGTGTCTCAGAGTCTCTAAAAGGTATTATTATACTCACCCTTTCATGGGATTTTTCTGCACCTTGTTGTGTCTTGTGAGATGATAAGAAGCTAGGCTGAGACTTAAGGAGCCAGGACCTAGCGGTACACAGAGGTGACTAGTCGACGTGGAGAGCTGTGGAGATGAGATGTACCAACCCTTTAGGTAGAATCCTTGCAAAACGAACTCATGAGTTGTTTTCTAATTACTGTTTATAGTTGTAGTTGTATCTTTTCAGTTGGGCTTGTATTCTTCCCCATTTACTATCAGTACACACTTCTACTACTATAGTTTTACATTGTGGATGCATCTTTTTGTATTCTTGGACTTCATGTTTGTACAAGCTTAAAGGAAATTCCTTCCTATTTTTGGGATATTCCTTTCTAGTTCTAGTCACCAAACACATATGCACTGGGTGCATAATGTATTCTACATGTCACAGATGAGGAGATATGTGCATGAACCATCACACATTATCTACTGGGGCGAGCTAGACATCGATGATGGAGTGACGTTTTCGGAGTTCAAAGTGGAGATAGAGGATCGACATGATCGGGTCCTTCATGGGTGGTCGATTCCCCTGGTGCGAGTTCATTAGCAGCATTGGAATCTCTAGGAGAGTACATGGGAGTGGGAGGCTCAGATACTTCCTCTGTACCCCCATTTGTTTCCCTAATTTGTTTTTGTAATTTTGGGGATGAAAATCCCTAAGTTGTGGAGAATGTAAAGACTTGGAAATTCCATTTAATTTTTTTAAATTATTTGGGATTATTACAAGTCTAGGAAAAATAACGGTGCATGACTATGAAGCCTGGTGCACCTGGAATGGAATTTGAAACTTTTTTATAAGGTACATTTAGTAAATGTACAAGTGGAATTTTCTAACTTTTGAAACGGTGCTCAAAATTGAAATCCAAGAGCACCATTGAATCCGAAAAGATTAGATTCACTTAAGGGAAGCTTCACTTCGACCATAGTAGGTCAAGAGAAAAAGATAAATTTTCGGACTTTTAAAATAATAATAAAATAACATGTAATTGTTATTTTATTTTTATATAGTAGTTGAGTGGTAGTGGTGGGACCACTGTGTTGTTAAGAGATTTAGTGTCTTAAATCTTCTTTTTTTGTAACCACACCTTTGGGAATTGAGAGGTTCATTAATAAATGAACCCCATTAATTCTTTGGTGCATTTCTCACCCTTTTCCCACTCTATTTAAATTGATCTCGGGTTGGAGTTTTGGAAATGGCTTTTTCAAATGAGAAACCTCTGATGAATTGACATGACGTCTTCTACAGACAGGGAATGGAAGCTTGTACATCATCAGAGGGATCAAACCAGGAACAACGAACACTAACGGATTCATCAAAGAACAAATTATCCATCCACCACTGCGAAGACTCCAACGATTCTTGAGGAAGAGGTTTATGTTTGGAAGTGTGTTTATAATTATTTTAACATGATGTATAAATTAATCCCACATGTTATGATATTTATGCGGAGGGCACTGGCCAAACATAAAAGGCCTAGACCCTCCCCCGCTTCGTTCTTGTAGTGTACTTCAGGGGATGAACATACAACTCCTTAGAATCTAGAATGTGGGATCCACGCAGTGATGAAGGCATATTGGGAGGCCTGAAGGAGCAAGCGGAAAGGAAACATGACCACCAGAGCTCACCCTGTGGCCCGTAGAAGATTTGCCAATGCGGCACCAGTGCAGAAGCAGCCGACACTCGTTGGCCACAGAGGAGGGTGCTGCTGCTCGGTGCCGTGGCTACCAGATAGGAGGTTGAAAATGACCAGCTGTAGAGATGGAATGTAGCACACCATGGTGCACCATAGTGAGATAGGTCATAGCTTGAAGTTGCAACGAAGGCTGGGACCCGATCTCTACGGGTCCCGTGGGTGACGAGGCGGTGCCACGTGGAACCACCAATTAAAAAAGATGAAAAGATCTTTGAGCCATTTGGGATTGGGGGGGGGACAAGGAATGAATCCGCAACAAAGGTGGAGGGGACCCGCTCCCATTTGGTCCTATAGACAGGCAGGCAGTGCCACATAGTGCCACCAATCAAGGTGTAGAATGGATCCTTTAAGCCATTCGATAGGCAGACCGCGTGACCCCCGCACCTATCGCACTGACCAATGGGTCGAGCCGCTGTGGTGCAGCCCAGTCAGTGGGTCAGGCTGGTCTGCAGTCCAATGAGCCGAGCCCGCCGCAGCATAGCCCAACTGGGATGGCCGTGGCCGGGTATACCTGAACCCGGACCCCTCTCATGCCCATAAACTCTTAATAGGCCATATCTTGTGATATGGATATCCATTTGATGAATCTTCTTTGGCGTTGGCATCCTTGGAGATAAATTTTTCTTTTGAAATACTTTATGAGTGTTTTGGATAATGTTGGAGTATGGCTGTGTTGGATCGACCCCGAATCCAATTTGGCTATTGACACTAAAATGCCAATAACATATAGACCAGGCGTCCGGTTTACGCACCGTCAGTTGTGTTGGAACCCTTATGAAATGGACTTTTATTTTGAAACTTTTTTCATGATACTTAGTGCCGGTTGAAAAAATACTGATGGTTCAGGAGTTGTTTCTCCTAGAATCAAGCGTGCTATGAGCGGGAATACAGTGGCAGGTTATAGATGGAGGATGGAGACAGATCATACGGAGGTTATTACTTAGTGATTCTGTGTGGGTCCGAAGCCAGTGATCCTGTGTTGATCATCATCTAGTGATCCTGTATGGATAAGCACCTAGAAATCCTATGTGGATCAACACTTAGCGATCCTATGTGGATAAGCACCGATCCTGTGTGGGTTAGCGCTCAACGATCCTATATGGGTCAGCACATACTGATCCTATGTGGATAAGATAGGGTTAGTACTTATTGATATGGGGTTAGTTAGATATTGTGTGGGTTAGTTGGGGTTAGTACCTATCGACCCTGTGTGGTTCAGACTCCGAATGGTCAACAATAGTGCCTCTTGACAGAATAATATAATCAATCTTTACGAATAATCATATGTACTTTTGTACTTTAGTTATACCTGGTTTTGAGTTGAGTCTTTTTCTTTATGATTTTTGATTGAGATCATTCTTTGTGGTTTTCTTTTGTTGGATTCTGAGAGGCCTTTTAGGGTATTGGGTCCAACTGGGTATTGTTATACTCACTCCCGCATGGGCTTCACCCACACCATGTTGTATCTTGTGCAGACGATGAGTAGTTAAGATGAGACTTAGGGAGCCAGGACCTGGCGGTACACAGAGATGATTGGTTGATGTGGAGAGCTATGGATACGCATTATACCTACCCTTCAGGTAGAATCTTTGCTAGGTAAACTCTTGAGTAGTTTTCTATTTTCTATTTACAGTTGTAGTTGCATATTTTCAGTTAAGCTTGTATTCATGACCCTTTACATTCAGTACACACTTTTACTACTGTAGTTTTACTTCAGGGTTGCATCTTGTTGTATTCATGGATTGTGTGTGGGTATAGGTTTAAAGGAAATGCCTTCCCATTTTAGGGATATGCCTTTCCGATTCTAGTCACCAACCCCAGTTCAATGAAAGGGGGATTGGAGTAGTCACAACGTGGGCCCTAAGGGATGGGTCGTGATTGGGATTCACCCACTGACGTAGGCTTCATAGTATTTCTGATTATTTCCATGATAAAGATCCCTGTTTTCCCCACAATCTTGTGGTAAATAAAACTCTAATTTATATGGATCATATTGTAGTTGGACATTGTTTATATCTTTAGAACTAGCTAAACAGCTCTATTCAGAACACTTTTTTTAGATCCTTTTTAAAAATCCCAATCATACCCAAGAAATATAATTTTTAGTGCTTCCTATAATGAGGGTTTATATTACCCCTGATTACTATATTGGTAGTATAAAAGAGTTATATTCCCCAAAAGGAACATGGAAAGTCTAATTTGATGGTTCAATAGAACTTCCACTATTTTATATCCTGAACCCACCTTTCTTACTTTTATTACCAGATAAATCATTATCACCTCCATTGTTTGTAATACATTCTATACCCATTCTAGTTATTCTTCTTTAGTATATCTCCACCATCATGACCTGATTAAACATTTTTTAGAAAAATTTAAATAGAACAATTATATCATTAACGTGATTCTAGGGAAACATCAATTTCAAAACATTGAGACTTAATACTGTCATTTGTGATAAGGTATTTTGAAAAATTTTCTATCTTGTCAAACAGGGTGGTATGCTCAATCATTATCCAATTATCATACTAATTAGACAATAAATTAAAAAAATTTATCAAATTCATTATTTCTATATAATATTACTAAGTTTTTTTGAAGTGTTTCGAAGATATGTTTTCATGTTGTATAGTATACAACATGGATTCCCAAGATCTTCTAACTTGATCCTCATGTGAAAATTTTTATAACATAACTTTTTTGGAATCAAGAGTTTGATGAAAATCAATGATCACCCCAATCATCTCAAGCCACACATTTTCTTCTTGAGGATATTTCCCAATACAAGGAAGGAGGGTTATGAAAATAAAATTCATAATGTTGATTTTTGAGTTTATCTTTTCTAGGATTAGATCTTCTTTCTCTATCCTATATGGCTTGGAAAAACTGCATCTTCAATATTCTAATCTGGAAAATATGGTTCCTAGGATGAATTATTCACAGATCCCTCATGAGAGTCACATAATGCCATCTTAGGAGGAATATTTCATTTAATTTCATAAAATATAAAACAATATCAAAAAATTTTTATAAAATGAAATCGAAAACATATTTAATAAAAAAAATTACTTCATACCTTGACAATATCGCTTTAACTGATCAAAAATTCCAAAAAAATAATATATATATATTAATTACACATAAAAAAATATTAAATAAGATATAAATAATTATAAATATAATTAAAAAATCAGAGGTGAAAATAAAAACTAAAAAAAATAATTCACAAAATGAATTGTTTGAATGTATTTTGTCCAAAATATGCATCTAACTATGAATAAACCATTAGATTCTCATAATTCCTGACATAATCAAAATGCATTTTATACAGGACTGTTCACTAAGACTATTAAACATTTAATTTCTTCAATTTTACTTCTAATATTTAATTTTATAAAATGTTTGATGTGCCATGAAATATAAATAACAATAATACTAAATTTAATCTGAAGAACAAAAAAGACATTGTTATAAAAAGATTTTACTAAAATACACTTTCCATGCATCCTATGGTAATTCAAGTTTCATCACTAAAAGTGTTTTATAGAATATTTTTCATAATATACCCTGTGAGTTACCAAAAATATATCTCATATATACCATAAATACAAAAAATAAAATATTTAAATTGGGAACTAATACTATTTGTCAATGAACCAATCTCATATTCCCTACCCTAACACCAGAGTTGAATCATCACTGGTCTAAAAGAAGGTTCCCAATCACCTTTGACTAACACAAGTTCCAACCAAATTAGATACATATATTGGAAATTATTTCATTGTTTTTAGAACTAAAATAAATAAATAATGGATTCCAAATAGAAATCATGCAAATATATCCATATATTAGACTAGTCACAAAAAAATAGTTATAGTATAAAAAATGGGTCTGAACATCCAACTCATTTATAAAATAAATAATAAACTATAAACTAATAACAATATTCTTCTCAAACTCACATAAAATATAAATAAACCAATTATATAAATAAAATTATAGTTAGGTACATGTAATAACTGAAAAGGAAAACGAACATAAAGCACAAAAGAGATGGAATATATAGTATGTATGAGTATATTATTTTAAAATTTAAGGGAAAAAATGAAACTAAAAAACTACCCCTCTTTATATGACATGTGATCATACCTTACATTTTACCTCTAATGAAACTCAAATATCACTATGAACTACCTCTGAGTTATAGTAATGTTTCTTATTTTTTTATGTCTGTGAAACAATATCCATATACATACCAAAATTTATATGTAGAAAGTTGTTTTAAAAAATTGTAGGATTCCTCCAAATATTATATTCACTCCTAATCAAATACCAAAACCGACATCCTAGTTTCTTAATATGACTAACGAAATCACAAATGATTTTCTAAATTCAATGATTTTTGGTAAAAAATGGATAATAATTTTAAAACCATATTTTTTATAAAATTAGTATCCTTTAAATTTTTAATATTAATCTAGGAATAATTTAAAGTACTCAAAATATTTAAAATTAAAATAAATCTAAAATAAAATATCCTCATCATGGGATTATTAGATATGGGAAATAAATATATAATTCTACTAACTGGGGTCTCCCTACTAGTAGATATTTGATTAGAATTTATCACCTGAATTTCATGATATTAGCTTGATCAAGGGGAAACTAATGGTGTGGATGATCTAGTCCTAATAATTGAAACCATTATATAAATAATTTCTTGTAATCTCTACTATCTATTGAGGTTTTAAAAACCTAGAACAGAGAAAATATTATATTAATAATGACACATCTTACCACATAAATATACATTAAATGAAAAACCCCATATCCATTAGAAAAATTATATTCACATGCCAAATGATGGAAAAATTCACATGTAATAGAAATAAAAACAAGGGAGATTCATTTGATGTAAAAAATAAAAGCAGTTCATTTATCCAGAAAATAGTTAAATAAAACAAGAAAATAAATTTTAACACTGAAAATATTGATTTGAGTTAACTTTAAAATCAAAAAATATTTTTAGGGAATTCAAACAATGAATAAACAATGCAAATTGGGTCTACTTTATCCCTTAATAGTAAAACACTCATGTAATAACATTTTATGTATGAAATACATATATATTTTATATGAAATCACAATTTTTTAAAAATAAATATCAAACCTTCAATAAAAATTGAATAAAATACTTAAAATATAACTAAAACCATCCTTGAAAATAATTTAAAGAAGCAGTAATAAGGGTTTTGGGTCAAGAATATAGGGATAATAAAATCACATATTGAAAATAATATAAATTTTTATAGTTCCCTATGTATATGTAAATTAAAGATTAATAAATTGTTTAGACAACATAAAATACAAAAATACGTAAACTATATGAACCCCAACCAAAGACCCATGACACGGTGGATGAATTTGGGAAGATGGAGGGACAAAAAAATAATCAAGGATAAATAAAGGTATTTCCATTAAAAAAAATAAATGAATCCATGAGAAATCACGGAAGGAGAAAATCTAGGAGGGGATTGTTTATTTGTAGTTCATCCTTAGTGAATGGAAAATAAAATGGTAAAATAATGGAGGTGGTTTTTAGTGATAATTGTTTTTAAATTAAAAATTAATATTGTTAAAAAATAAATGCATAACTTGATTACAAAATCTACCTAGAAATAAAAGATACTATGTAAAACTAACTATCCCATATTTTTTATCGTTCATAATATTATTTAATCTATATCTTGAGCATTAATTTTTGGATTTTTTTGAATTTTAAAATTTAAACTTAAATGATATGACAATGAAAGTGAAAATTAATATGTAAAATAAAAACCACAAAGTGAAATCATAGATATCTCATGTTTGTAAATAAAATGTAATAAAATGAAATTTAAATGGTTAAGTAATCATAGGATAAAAATATAAATAACACACAAATGAACCTCATATTGAAATTGTGTCAAAATAGTATTTCATAGACTAATGCAATTCATTTATGATTTATGTTTGATATTTTCAGATTTCAGACCTCTAGTTAGTCCATTTTTTCTATAAATCAATGTATCCCACTTAATTAAAATCATTATCATAAAAACTATAGAGTAAATAGTTCAGATGAATCCAAGATAGTGTTTGTGTTCATGTAATACTTTTTACCTTGTTTTTTATATTTGAGCATTTCATTATGATAATAGAATATATATATATATGTATTTGTGTGTGTGCATGTTGTTTTTTTTATTATTTTAAAAATATTTTTTATAATAAACACACACCAATAAAAATATTAGTGGATGATGATGGATAACCACCACCATCACTCAACTAACGCATAGTTTAACTACCTTATATCCTATATTTGAAGTGTTATAGTGACTAGGGTTTTCCCATATAAGGCATTGATCAATTTTTCAATTCAAATTTATGGGACTTTCTATGGTTAAAAAGGTGAAATTCCCCTTGAAAACAACCTCAATAAAATTATATAATGGTTCCATTGATTTGGGGGGTATATTTTTACCTTTGAGATGATATAGTAAAGAACTGTAGGTGTAGAAGAGATTCAATATAAATAATAATAAAAATATTTTTGGTAGAGGGGATTTTTGGAAATCCGGAAACCCAAACACACCAATAAACATTAGTTATAAGAGCCTAATACCTATCCATAAGGAATAGAAAGCAACCACTAAACCTATTTTATTAAAATACATGTCTTGGAGGCCTAGTTTTACACTGAATTATTATATTGGTAGAATGAATGCTGAAACTTGTATTTTGTAAAATAATAAGAATGTGTCGTACCATGTAACTAGTATTACACCTCACTACCCATATTAGCATTCATCACACTATGTTACCAATCAGAAATAAATGATTCCCCTTTATAAGGATCATTATATCATATTAGACATCAAACCACCATGACAGAGCACTCAAATATCCAACATAAAATAACTAAATGGGAAGAGGGTTGTATGATAGGTTCCAACAAACAAATCCCCCTTTTAGCCCACCCACCCTATGATTCCTATGAAATGCCCAACTATATTTCCTACTTATTATATCATTCCATCAGATAATTTCCACTATGTTAATAGTCATGTGGCAAGGCACCCATCTATTTTACATAAAAAATCCATGGGGATGGATGAATAGTTGACAGGTGTCAGCATATCCATCACCCTTTTTTGGTCTCCCACTTGGAATTGATTGAATGTTACTAGACTACAAAACATTATCTTTGTGTTGACATATTCTTTTGATACCTCTATGTCATATTCTTCCCACCGATTATTTTTTAGAGTCCTTATGGACTGAAGGCCTTCCTGATGATGGATTATAGTTTTTATGTACCGAAGGTCTGTTATGTCTTAGTAAACACGTGTAATTGTAATAAATTTATTATATCTACTATATATAGACTTTGATATAAAATCCAAGAAAATAGTTTCATCCAAAATGCAATATTTACCATATTAATGGTTTAACATTGGTTCACATGAGGACCCTTAAGTGTTTTACATCACAAGTACATTAGATAATTAATTTTATTTATTTAATTAATAAATTGATCAGATAATTTTTATTGTGTGAAAAAATATGGTGAATCCTTTATCAAATAGAAATGTTTCAATTCTATGTTTTTTTTATTTTTTTTCATTAGAAAAATCCAAAAAATATAGATAGGTGTTAAATTTGATTATTGGTGGAAGTTATGACTGATCATTAGAGCTAGTCTAGAAGTATGAGAACATTTGATGACCAAGTCACACAATAATGGAAAAAATAATCATGACATCAATTATTTATTAAAACATTGATGATTATCCATTAAGGCATGTCCTTGTTATATTTATTTCGTTAGTTATCCATGAACCCCATTTCATATGGATAGATTGAAACCACCATTCTTCATGGATTTTTTATTTCCTAATTTTTATCAATGATTATCCTTAGAAATCATTTTCTTATATTTCTATATCACATATTGTGGATAAAATATCCCCATTCTTAGTATTAATATATCATGTGATATAATTTTAAGGTAGAATAATTCCATATTTTTTTGATTTTCTGTAATTGCTAGAATCTGATTCATAACATGGTGATTAAAAAATAAATTTATCTCATTTTTCTCTCAATTATTTATTTTTCTCCACATATATTATCCCACTATCATACTCTTGTATTATATGGGATACTAAACCTAGTGATGCCTAAAGATAGTGAGGGAGATGTATTAGTGCATAACAGTCTAACACAGTAGGTTAGATGAGTGTGGCAGAACATGTGATTGGTGTGTATAAAGAAAAATAGTATAGTTCTTATTTGGATGTAATTTAGTGTTAGGGTGGGGGTGGTTATATTTAATAATAGTTATAGAAGGAGGCCAGATGCCTATTGTGGTCAACAATGGTATTGAGAGTCTAACTGCTTCTATGGCATGTATGAGTTGATGGGTAGGCATGTAAGATGAGTTTTACCAAGAATGAAGAATGAAAATGAATATTAATAATATTAATTATGAAGTGAAAGATAATTAGTGTTTTATTTAATTAGAGAGAGTGGATTCCACATCAATTCCTCCCACTTATCTTATTATATTTTTAAATTAATAATACTAATAATAATAATACTAATAATAATAATATTATTATTTATTCTTATTTTGGGTGTATCTACTCATTATGATATCAGATTGAAATTTCATAAATTACAACATTATTATGACATTAAGAAAAAAAACTGAAGACCAATATGTCATATATTATTTCAAGGAACAATCATTGGGTCCTATTATAGGGAATATCTCTATAGTGCTTTGATGACATGGTTCAAGAATGATAAAAAGAGAGTTCACGAGGTTATGTACTTCCCCTTAAACAACTATGTTATATTTGGTGAAGGTTAGGTGTTTTTATTTAATAAGAGATTTAGATACTTTTCTTAATTCCAATGGCTTACTACCCCTATTTCTTGTGTGCTATTTACGTGCTACTTGAGGTATATATCCTCCATGGAGGTTTATTATTCTATCGAATGATAATATTTTCCATCGATAGCGATTGAGTTTCCCACTATGGTACTCTATGAGGTTTCATTCATTTATACCAATTATGGGAATTCATTGTAATATGAATTTTTTTCTCTCTAGATAAAATTTAACCATATTGAAGGTTTTCCCAAATAGTTTCTATAATGATGAAGGTATTTGTGGTTACAAATGACATTGTTAAGTAACCCTAATTGATGCGAATAGTTTATTGTTGAGTGTTTCCTTATTTATGGTCTGTAGGGGATAAGAAAAAGGAAGGACAAGTAGATCAAATACATTCATAATTATGACTCCTCAATCTCCTCAGGGTTCCTTAGAGGTGTGATACACAACTGGTCTATAAAATGTAGAGTATATAGGATTTTTGGTGCTCTAATAATCCTTATTTTCTTATGTAGTAGAAAAAAACCATGAAGGGATGAAACCGAGATGACTGTGACTTATTTGGGTCCCTATAACTATTTATAAAGAACATCTAGATTATTGTCTCCGGTATTTCCCTAGTTACTCTATAGTACGAAGACCATTAAATTGAATTCTTTGTTTATCATTGCTTTGACGTGTTATGGAATTCTAGTGAGTACGGATATAGTCACTTATACATATCCATATTTTCACATGTCTTGTGTTTATAAAATCAATGTATAAGTTGAATATGTTCTAAGTCCATTTGGATCTATCATGGAATATTTAGGGATGATTCGTAGTGGTGAACTTGGTGATCATAGTGTTGGATGAGCTTAGTGGTTATAGCTTTTGATAGTAACGGGAAATCTTTGTGATTAGATATGGATCACTGTGATCTTCTCGTCTCATTTTCTTATATCAATTTTCTTATTAGACTATTGGGCATGTATCTTACCCCATTTTGATTAGGGATTATGTACTGGTTGTCTTTTTGGATCTTCGAAATTTAATCATGGATGTCTTATATATATTTCAGTTATTTATATACATTCAGAAGGTATTTCTAATTGGATTATAAATTGTAAGTATGTATCTTTTGAAGGTTCACAAAGATCTTGTCTCCCATATAGTGAGATATAAATACCTGGTGTTATTCACCATCCCCTGGACTATTGGAGGTTGGATTGGGGTTGTAAAATCGAGTTAGAAATACCCCATGTAGGGCCCTAGTGGGTTGGGTTATGTCATAGTGTCATCAAATATAGTTTATCCAAGGGACACATATTTTTAATGATCTGATCCTTAAATATACAATTCCCCTTATAATTTAAATTAAATGTATTATTATGTATTATGGTTATAGAAAACACTTGAAATTATTTGGTTATATTATATCCTATCATATTTAAAATACTATTAAGAATAATTTCTATTGATAATACAACCATTTAATAGTAATCATATGATTAGTATAAATATAGGGTTTTGATAAATCTAACTGACTCAAACAAAGGAAGCGATGGGTGGAACCAGTATGATCCTACCCAATAAATCCAACTTTTTAGAGTTTTAGAGGGAGATGAAATCACTGGAATTTTCCATTAACCAAGCCCATGTTGAGATCCAACAACTAAATCATGGTCAAAACCATTTACAGGAGAAGTTCGAGTTCATCAAGATCATTTCCCAAACCATGTATACCGAACCACCCCATGAAAGTCTCACCATCACTCAACATACCCTTAGTTAATTTTCTGACGTATTAAAGGGATATTAATCAAGAACATAATAATATGAATATGAATATTTTAATTTCAATAGAACAATTTTCATATTATTTTTTCTTATCGTTACATTATATATGATTTTGATTTTTATACTATAAAAAACAATTGTATTTTTAATAAGTATTCAATTTTAATTTAGACATTTATTTTAATGAGTTAGTATATTTTTCAAATAAATAATATTTTGATAAAATATTATTATAAAATAATTTTTATGAAATATAAATTATCATATAATTTTTGTGAAGTCAAATGTAATTTTTATAAGAGTTTAAAAAATGTTATTGTCAAAAAACCCTGTATTTCTCAATAAATGTCAATATTATTTTAAATGTAAAAATTCATATATTTAGAGAAGAATTTTCTTAAAATAAATATTATTTTTGGAATTATAACATTACAATTATCTAATGGTAAATTTTTCATAATTTTCAAAGATAGTCAGATTTTCGGGTAAAAATTTAATATCATTTAAATATACAGTGTGTATTATGACATCATAATGATTCAAAAGTGATGTAATAAATACTATAAAGTGTATAAAAGTCCAAATATATTATTAATTTTAAAATAATGTCATTTTATGTTTATTTGATTAATTTTATAAATCGTTTATGAATCCTCCAAAACCTATAATATATTTTATCGTTTTAAAATCATTTCTTTAAGAGTATGAACAACTTCTACATCAGAAAGGGTATTATTTTATTAATTTTATACCATGTAATTATAAAATAATAAAAATCACTCGAATTTTATAGTGAACATGGGGAAAACCATTTAATGGGTTTTTTGGTTATTTTATTATATAGACACCAAAACCTATGTTTGAGAAATATTAAAGAATTCCCCACTCATTTCCTATATAAACCCACCCAACCACCCATTTATCTCTACTAAAAATATTGTAAACACATAATTAACTTACCCTTATCTCTATAGTCTTTCTATGGTGCCTCCACGAACTTATTAATCCCCTCCCAAGCATTTGGAGTCACAATATCAAGGTATGAGATCTTTTACTTCTCCTATTTATTCAAGTTTCTTCATTATATTATGACTTATACTTCCAATTATTATTCTTGTGATATGTATTTATATGTCCCTATTACTATAAATTTCAATCTAAATTTTAATAGACATACTTTATCTCATCAAGCCATTTTATTAATTTTTATTTGACGGTGTTATGCTGTTGAAATTCCACTGCGATTTTCTATACCAACCAATTGTTAATGAATACTTGTTCCTATTTAAAATCAAGGTTTTTAACCTTTATGAATTAATACTTATTTATTTGGGACTTATATTTATTTATTCAACACTCCATGATATTTTAATAAAATTTTATTATAAAATATTCTATGTTTTATGATCTATGTGGCACACTTATGCATACGAATGAAATGAATGTTCCAAGTGCGCCAGAAATTATATAACACTCCAATGCATTGGGTAATGTTTATTATCATGGTACATCATTTTGGGATAGGGATTAAACCATATTACTTTATGGGAATTTTTCTATCATGATGTCTTTTTAGTTATCCTTGATCTATTTTTATAACGTGGTGATTTATTTTTTCGTTCACATTTCCCATGTTTCCTTTTTTGATTATCATGCCATATCATGTCTCATTGTTCATGTTTATGATTATCACTCCTTTTATGCCCCAAAAACATGTTTATTTTCCAATACATATTAATTTATTCAGGTTATTCCATTTGAATTTCATTATTGGGATTTATATCTCACCCCTTTCTTATGGATATACCAAGGTTATCCCATGATGTTTTATATACAGAGGAATATTATAAATATGTTAAGGAAGTTTTCAACAAAGATGACATATTATTTTTTTTACGTTGTTATGCAATGATCTTAATTCCCAAATAAACTATAATTATTTATCTTGTAATCTATATTATTTGTAATATAATGTAATAAATCATGAATTAAAGTATAATAAAGATCTTGGTTTCTATCGTTGGTATTAAAGGAAAAGTTTAGTAATTTTTGATAATAGAATTATAAAACTCCATATAAATCCCTAGGTATAATACTAAGTATAAGAAAACAAAGCTTAATTTTGGTAATTATATAGTATGTGGTTTATCAGGAAAAAACATAACTACCTAGATATTATAAGTAGATGTGGCTCTAGCATAGATGTATATAAGGGAAAACACAAAAACGCCAAATTGAGGTAGACTCAACCATAAACTGGTGCACCGAAATAGGCCTTGGGTCATGAATGGTTTGACACTCCCATAAGATATACATTGGTAAATTCATATGATCATTACAAAACATTATTAATGAAACAAAAAAATCCTATAAGAGTATATGTTAGGAAATTTATCTTAGATAATATAGATTAAAGAATTGAAATTTAAAATTTAAGGAAATAAATAACATTTATAAGTTATCCTTTTTATTTCATTGGATTACCTTGTAAGAGTTTAATAGTGTAAAAATAGTCATCCCTAATTTTCCCTTTATTATAGGTAAGACTCGAAATAAGAGGTATCAGGTAATCAACCAATGTGAAGGGAAATGTGATGATTGCCTCAATGAGATGCCCAACCAGATTAGAGTAGAAATAATCAAATTTGGGAAGATAATCTCTTAAATGAACCTGGTTCTGAATTGTAACCTGGATTAGGAGGAGCAACCAAATCCCCCTAAGAAAGAATAAGCTGTAATTGAGACCTTTATGCAAAAAAGGCCTCTAACATTAAAGGTATTATCTAATCTCTTAATCACAAAACATTGGATAAAATCTAATGAGAAGATCTTATACAATCTTTAATAATCCGAACAAGAAATAGTTCTCTTTGTATTTTATCATATGGAGTAAGAAACAGATAAGTGGTGGAAATTAATTAATAATATGAAGCATCAGGAAGAGATCAAAGTGATAGGGTGGAAAAAATTATAGAAAATGTTTTTCAAAAAATATTTTCCTCAAACTCCCCAGCTTATAATGCAAAGGGATTTACTTTACCTAAAGAAAAAAGATGAATATATCAGGGTGTATAAAAAGAAAATTTAAAATAATGTCACAATATGCATCTAAATTTTTCATCAACCTTAAATAAAAGGTTGAATTATTATTTGGTGGGCCAAAATTTATTCCACGAAAAGCTCTGGTGATCCATGACTTCGATAGCTATGAGGAAATTGTTCATTGTTATCTCAAAGTAAAAAATGGATATTGATGAATCTCAATGTTATCACTGGGATAAGAAGTGAGAAGTGGATTTTAATTCTGGTGGTCTGATAGAGAAATCTAATGGTAATATGAAATTTTAATACCCCATTTGTGAAAGGTGTTGAAATAAGCACCATAGAAATTGCCTAAGGGGTTTGAAGAAATTATTTATGTACAGGAAGGTAAGACACCTAGCTAGAGATTGCTGATAAGAGAAACCCACTAATGAGTTCGAGGATATGAATGCTTTGGTTAACCCTTAATGCATTGTTCATTTCTTCAACTCTAAGGAACCATAGTTATTTTTATAACAATTTACTAGGCCAAGGGTTTTTATAGACAACTAACATCCTCCAAGGTAGCAAGGTGATATTTTTATATCACAAACACTAATGTGGATCCCAAATATTAAGTTGCAACAAGTACAATAGTTTTCCATTAACAATAGTGACCATAATTTTTTATTCTTGTTCTAAAAATTCCATAATATAATGAATGCTTTGTAGAACTAGTCAAACACCACAACAAATCATAGAAATAGAGTTGTCATTGAAAAAAATAAATGAGGTAATTATTTCATCCCAATTACATAACTCATCCCCTGCCAAAATTATGGGATGAAATTCTGAAAAAATCTTATCATACTTCCTTTGGTGAAATTTGAGGAAATTATAGGTATAGATTGGATTTCCTTACATAAATCCAGTATGAATTGCTGAGTGAAGGAAATCACTCTTCATATTGTGAATCAACCGTCAATTTTATACATGTGTAAGGATGAGAGTGAATCATATTTAGCAAAAACATCTCAAGAATGGATATTATTTCCCTAGGATAAAGTGTATATAGCTCAAGTTATTGCTTCTATGGAAAGGATAATCCTTGAAGACATGACCATTGTGAGGGAATACACTGATGTGTTTCTTGAATTATTTTGGTCTTCCTCCTAGCCAAGAGGTAAAACATTCAATCGATATTTTAACTAGGGATTTTCCATTATCCAGAACATTGAATAGAATATATGTGATGGAACTTGAGGAACGGGAGGAAAAACTAGAAGAGAATCTTTATAAATGGTTCACATGGCCATGTGATTCACCATGGGGTGTACCGGTCCTCTTTGTGAGGAAGAAGTATGTGTCAATTCACATTTTCATTGAATATCATGAGCTCAAAAAGATCATGATAATGAATAAGTATCATCTTCCACATATTAATGACTTTTTTGATTATCTATGTGGAGCATAATACTTCTCCAAGGCGGATCTTCAATGTGGGTATTACCAAGTTAGGGTGAAGGAGGAGGATTTCCCTAGGACTACTTTTCCCATAAGGTACTATCACTATTAGTTAATAGTAATTCCCTTCAGACTTACTAATGCTCCATAAATTTTAATGGAGTTGATGAATAGAGTCTTTAGAGATCACCTAAACAAATTATTAGAAATATTTAAAGATGATTTTCTAAAATAATTCTAAATCCAGGAGGATCATGAAGAGCATATGAAAACAATGCTAAAGACATTATGAAAGGATAAGCTTTATAAAAAGTACAAAAAACATGTGTTTTGGTGGAAGGAGGTATTATTATTGGAGAAAATTATCACAAAAAATAGGATATCTATGGACCCTTCAAAGAAAAAATAAATTGAAGGATAGAAAAGGCCAACATATGTGACATATATCCATAGTTTCCTTATTTTTTTGGGTACTATCATTTATTTTTGGTAAATTTTTTACGATTGTGAAAACATCTAACAAAAATAACATGGAAAAGAGTGATGTTTTCTTGGAATGATGATTATGAAGAGAGATTCAAGGAGTTATAAAGGAGTCTTATCAGTACACCTCTAATGACACTACCCACAAGTGGAGAACTATTGTAGTATTTAACGATGATTAAAATAAGGAATTGAGTCGTGTGTTAATGCAGAATGAAAATGTGATAGACTATGCCTTAGGGAAGCTGAATGTTTATGAATAGAACTACCCAATAAATGATTTGGAGTTAGATATAGTGATATTTACTTAAAAAACAAGGCAGAATAATCTCTCAGCAGAGAGGTGTAAAATATATATAGATCACAAAACTCTCAAGTATATATTCACATAGAGAGAAAATATGCACCAATGTAGATGGTTAAAACTGATCAGGGAATATGACTAATCAATTCACTACCATCTAAAGAAAGTGAATGAAGTGTAAGATTCTCTAAGTAGAAATGATCCTGCAAATCCTATCATTGATGAGAATTAAGAGGGATTTGATCTTCTTATATTTTAAAAGGATGGACATGGGAATCATAAAGGGAGGAACATCATATATTCTTTTACAAATTATATCCCAATCATTCCTTCAAAAGATGATAAAAAATCCCAAATAGATTATGTAGTAATTAAAAAGAAATTAGAAACTATAGGAAAAGTGAAATCCTTAGAGTTCAATGTTAATGAAGAAGTTGTATGATTTTGGTAACAAGTATGTCTAAAATAAAATCTCGAGTAAAGAAAGATCTATTGAATGACACACATGGATTGACTTTATCCATCTATTTAGGAATCACTAATATGTATTGAGATCTCTAAGTTAACTATTGGTGGGACAATATGATGAATTAGATCATAGAATATATATCAAGATGTATTTTATGTTTCTAAGTGAAGGCAGAAAGGCAAAAATCTAATGGGATGATACAACTGTTATCCCTACATACATGAAAATGGGAAAACATCGCAACAAAATTTTTCAATGGTCTAATAAAAAAATCAGTGGGAAATAATTCTATTTGGGTTGTGGTGGATCTCCTTACAAAGACTTTACTTTTCATTGTGATTCGAGAGGAATTATCACTCGATAAAATTTTGAGTATATACATCAAATAAGTGATGTGTCTTCCTCGAAAGACACTATCGATTGTATATAATTAAGATAGAATATTTACATATAAGTTATAAAAGAGTCTAAAATTCACTATAAATACTGAGTTGAACTTCATCATGACTTATCACCCTCAAACTAATGGATAATCTGAGAAGAATATCTGGAAACATGAATACATATTGAGTGAATTCTAGATTGACTTCAAAGGAGGATGGGATCGGTATCTTCCTTTGGTCGAGTTGTAAAGAAAAATAGTTTATACTCAATCTTCCAAATGGATAAATTTATTGGAAGAGTTACAGAAAACTAGAATATTGGGATGAATTTGGGGAACACAAACTTATAGAATCTAAAATGGTTGTGGAAATGGTGGAAAATGATAAGACAATTCAGAAGAGCATCAAGGCCACTCTGAGTCGGCATAAGCTCCATGCTAAAAATAATTGATAAGAAGTAGAGTTTGATGTTGGTAACATGGTATTCCCCTGAATATCTATATGGAAGAAAGTCATGAGGCATTAGAAGAAGGTAAAGCTTTGTCCAAGACACATCATCCCCTTTGACATATTGACCATATCATAGTGCTGGCTTATAGAATAGCAATCCCACCTAACCTATCTCACGTAGATGATTTATTCTCTGTATTCCTCTTGATGAATTAAATAATAGACCCATAAAATTTCCTTAATCCATAGCTGGTACTATTGGGGAATGATCTTTTCTATTAAGAGCAGTCGATGATGATCGTAAATCATAGAGACAAAGTTCTATGGAATAATAAAATAAACATAGTCAAAGTGATATGGGAAACCAAGAAGTTTGAAGAAGCAACATAGGGAATAGAGGAAGTGATGAAACAAAATTACCCTCATGTGTTTTAGTATGAGAAAAGAAGAATTTTAAGGTGAAATTTTTAAATGCGAAATATTTTAACAATGTGAACTTTTATAAATAAAATTCCCATTATGATTTAAATTAAATGTCATATTATGTATTATGGTTATAGAAAATAGATGCAAATCACTAGTTTTATTATATACTATTATATTTAAAATAACATTAATATTTATTTCTATTGATAATATATTTATTGAACATTGATCATATGATTAGTATAAAAATAGGGGTTTTAATAAATATAATTGACTCAGATAAAGGATGTGATGACCTCAAACAGTAGGATCATACCCTATGAAAAACATTTATCAGACCCTATAAGTTAGATTTAATCTTTGGGATTTTCCATGGACTATTCCTATGATTATATCTAACAACTTATGCATGAGTGAAACTATTTATGAGAATAGTTCAAGATCATCAAGATCACGACCCAAACCACATACGTGAAACCACCCCATGAAATTTTCACTATCACACACCTTACCCTTAGAGACATTTCTAGTGTATTAAAGGGATACATATCAAGAATATAATAATATGAATATTTAAATTTTACTCTCAATATAATAATGTTCATATTTTCTCCGTATCATTACTTTATAATGTATTTTGATTCTTATACAATAAAACAAAAATTGTATTATTAATTAATATTCAATTATATTTAGAATTTTTTTTGATGAATTAATGGATTTTTTAAATAAATAATATTTTACTAAAATATTATTACTAAATATTTTTTTATTAAATATAAATGATCTTATACTTTTTATGAAGTCAAATGTAATTTTTATATGCATTTGAAAACTCTTATTGTAAAAAACTAAAGATTTCTCAATAAATGTTGATTTTATTTTAAAAGTAAAAAATTCAAATATTTATAAGATTTTTTATTTAAAATCAATATTATTTTAGGAATCATAACTTTGAAATTATCCAAAGGAGAATCTTTCAGAAATTTCAGAGACAATCGATTTTTTGGGCAAAAATTAAATATCGTATAAATATGGGATGTGTATTATGTCATCATAACCACCCTAAAGTGAAGTAATAAAAAATATAAATGGTAACCATGAAACAATATATGTTTTAAATTTAAAATAAATTTATTTTAAGTTAATTTGATCAATTTTAAAAGTAGTTTATGAATCCTCTGAAACCTATAATATATTTTAAGGTTTTATAATCATTTCTTAAAGAATATGACTCACTTCCACATCATTAAGGGAATTATTTTATTATGTTAATATATTTGAATTATAAAATAATGAAACAAAATCCTCTTTGTTAGAATACATGGGAAAAAATAGAAGGTCTATGGGTTTGGTTATTTTAATATACCGAGTCCAAAACATTTGTTTGAGAAATAATAAAGAATTCCCCACTCATTTCCTATATAAACCAATCGAGTCACCCATTTATCTCCACTAAAAATAAATGGATCACCTCCTTAGTCTTACTTACCCTTTATATAGTCCTCCCAAATATCTCCAAAGAACTCAGTAATCTTCTACCAAGAATTTGCAGTCACACACTAAAGGTAAGTGATCTTTTCTTTCTCCTCTGTATTCAGGTTTTTTCATTATCTTATAACTTCTATTTACAATTATTATTGTAAATATATGTTTATTCACGTCCCTATTACTATAAATTTTCTATAAAAATGATGAAATACCACTTTTCATCTCATCAACCAATTTTATGAATTTTTAAGTGATCTCATTATGCTACGGAAATTCTATCAAGATTTTTAATGTCAAAAAATTGTGTATTGAATACCCATACCCATTTTCTATAAAATGAGTTAACCTTTATGAAATTATAATTATTTATTGGGGAACTAAATTTATGTATTCCACTCTTCATTATTTTTTAATAAATCTGATGATAAATGATTCCATGTTTTATGATCTATGCGGAACACTTAAGAATGAGAATGAAATGAATGTGACAGGTGCACTCTGAATTATATAGCACTCTAATAAATAGGGTAATGATTAGTCTTATAATATGTCATGCATGGTGATCCTATTAAATTAAATGACTTTATTTTCTAAAAAAAATTCTATTTCAATTGAATAAGTTTATCTCTCTGATCATCATAATACGGTGAAAGTTTCATCGGATAGTCTTTACTTATTATTCTCATTTGTATACACTAAGTGCAGTTTGAGGGATAAGGATGGTAAGGTGACCTAGCCAAGTTTTTGGGTGAATATTGAAATCTTATCATTTAATGTTTGGAGAAAAAATGTCGAGGGGATAACCTTAAAGGGATAGGTAGGATTTTTTTGGTTTGGCTGCTCGGAATGGTTTGTTGGAAATGGGATATTCTAGGGACAAATTTACTTGCTGTAATAATAAATGATGTGGTTATTGTATTTGGTAATGCTTGATCGTTGATTATCCAGAAGTTGGGCAATTTCTTCCTTTCCAAATGCAAGGTTTCAACACCTTTTCTAGGCCCTCTTAGATCATTCTCCCATGCTTATTTGTCTGGGGGCCTTGGTGTCATAGCATTCCCATTTTTTCTACTGTTGGTGGTGAGGGTCTGACCTAGGTTACCATGAGGTGGTTCATACCTCTTGGAGTAGTGAAATGAATGAGGGTTTCTGGTTTTGGTTCCACAACAATCTTCGCCAGCTATAGGGGATCTTCGGGTTTTAGAGTCCTCCAAACTCTCCAAAATTATGACTCTTGACATCTTGAAGGATGATATTGAGTAGGATAAGAAGGCTCTTGAATGACGTTGGGATGATGATATTTTCAACAACCTGGTTAGTATGAAATTTCATTTATCCAAATTTCTTATTGAATAGGAATTTAAATCAAGGGTGAAGTCCAGAGTGACATGGATCAAGGAGGGAAAAAACACACCTTTTTCCTAGTCATGCACTTGTGAGAGGAACCACTCTATTGTTCCTAACATCCTTCTTGAGGATGGTTCTTACAAAAATGATCCCCAAGTGGTCGTAGGAATGGAAGAATATTTTTTGACTTCATTACTAGAGGATGCTAACCCAAGCATGTAGAGGGATACCCCACAAGTAACTCAGATCTTTTTTATAGTATCCCTTAATGTGTCTCCCATAGTGTTAAAGCTTTCTTCAACAGTTTACCAGATGAGGGGGAGATTTGGGAGTTAGTTTCTTCTACGAGGGATAGTAGTATGGCGGTTCTGGACAACTTCCATGATTCCTTTTATATTAAATCATGGGATATCATTAAAGAGAACCTTTTGGGGATGATTCAAGATTTTTTCTATGGTGGGTGTTTGTCCAGGGTGGCTAGTGCAACCACCCTAGTCCTTATCATTAAGGTCTTGATTCCTTCCTCTTTGAAATAGTTTATACCTATTAGCATTTGAAACTTCACCTATAAATCTCTTTCTATGGCCACCACCAAGTGCCTCTCTGGTTATATTTAGAAATAGGTCTTTGAGGGGCATCAAGGATTCATTCGAGGAAGATCCACCTAAGGATCCATTTCCATTGCACAAGAAATGGTAAGTGATATTAATAGGAAGAACTTAGGGTCCAATATTTCTATTAAGTTTTATATAGATAAATCTTATGATCATGTGGAGTGGTCCTTAATTAACAAAGTCATGCATACTATAGATTTTTCTATGTAGGTTATTGATATCTTATTCTGATTCATTACCTCCCTCTGGTTTTCAATTTTTTTTCTGAGGGAGGAGCTACTATTTTTTCAAGTCTTCTTGTGGACTTTGTCAAGGAGATCTATTATCCCCAAGTGTCTTTATTTTGATTCATGGCTCCCTCAATAGGTACCTTAACAAAAGCCTTCAAGAGGGGAATTTAGGTCTATTTTGGTTCAGGAATAATTTTTATGGTCTATCCCACCTTGTTTTCACAGATGATTTGATCTTCTTCATGGATGGTAATGCTAGGTCTCTTTAGATGATTGATCAAAGTCTCATATTCTATAACAAATGGAGTGGGTTGTCTATCAATCGGGATAAGAGCTACGTTTACTTCCCAAATTCATCCCCTGAGAGAAGGGGATGGAAAATTCTTGATTGATTAGGGGTTCAGAAAAGGTTTTTCCTATAGAATATTTGGGGGACCTGATCTTATCGAGTCACATTCATATTCATCACTTTAATGGTCTTGTTTATAAAATTTCCAACCACATAATTAATTAGAAGAACAAGTTCCTCTACTTTTCGGGCACATTACACTTGTTAATAGCTTTCTATCCTCGATACCCAAGCATGTAATTTATTCTCTCACTGTTCCGAAAGTGGTCTTATGTTACATTAAGTGAATTTTAAAATATTTTATCTTGGATTATCATGTGGAGGGTAGGTACCACAGGGATTCATGACTAATTTGGCTCAGGACCCTACCCATGTAGACATTATCTTGAAAAGAGTTTATGATAATATGAATTTTCTAAAATAAATGATGGATTGGGATTTCATGGAGGGTACCTCACATTGGGGAAAAATTATTTCCAGAAAGTATTGGGTTGGTCTGGATGGATCGGGTGGAAGGTCTTCCAAGCTTTGGGACTTGATTCGAAGTCACATACATGGTTTGCAGCATCACTCTAGGTGGGTTTTGAAATGTTGTTCTAGAAATTACTAGTCTACGAATGGGGTGGGAAGCGTGTTGGGTTTCCTAGGGTGTCTGGTGCTGAATCTAACCATTGCACATGAAGTTTGTCATCCAAAACTTATCTGTGCTACGCTCAAAGACCAGAAGCATGAGGTCTTCTACAATATTCTGCTCAACTTAGATCCTAAAAAGCTAGTGTTCACAGTAGCCACTGCTAGAGTTTTCACTTCAGAGGCATATATGAAGAATATAGGGGGGGGGGAGTGGACACATTGGATGAGACTCTATGGTTCATAGATGTTCCATCTATGTTTAATTTTCTTGTTTGGTGTATCCTCGATATGTCCCTTCCTATGGATGAGGAGGTTGAAATGAGGGGTATCTCTATTATCTCTTGGTGAAACTACTATGATAGTCTAAAGGATGAGTCCTCTAGTCACCTTTTCATATAGGGGGAGTGGGAATCTACTATTTGGTGTGGTATGGGTTCTCTTTGTGGGAATTATGGCCATGCGATCACGAGGTAGGATTTCCTTCATTTTGGGTTCCTTGGGTCGGGTGTTAACCATCACAAATAAAATGCGAGGGCTATTTTATTGGATATAGATTGTTGGATTATTTGGACTTCTCACAATAGGGTTCAACATGATGGATACCTGATTTCACCACTAGGTGTGTGGGTTCGGGCCTCATCCATAGTGATTGAGCTGGTTCCCTTTTTCAAGCTATGGGATTTTTCTCCAACTCTATGGATGGTCATGGACAGAAAACCCTCCATGGCTAATAGGGATGTTCACTATGAATGTTGGGTTATCTGGACCCCCCAGATTACAGACTCAAGTTGAATTTGGATGAGTCTTCTATCAATGGCAGTATGCATGGAAGAGTGGTTGTTTGGAAGTCATATGGCTTCATCCTTTTATCATTCAGTGTGTCATTTTGTTAGAGTGATTCTATTCTTGCTGAAGCTTCCTCCATGAATAAGGGGTTCGACCTGTATCTCTCTCAAGGATTCTCTCTGGACCAAGTTGAGATGGACTCCTTGATCCTTCACATAACCCTCAAAGAGGAGAAGCCTTCTCCATGGGCTATCAGTTATCTGGTTTGTCGGTGAAAATATATCTTCACCAACCACCTGAAAATTACCCACACATTGTGGGATGAGAATATGGTTGTAGATTAAATGGACTTCTAAGCCTCCCATGACAGGATTTTATCTCTTTTCACAATACCAGGATCCCTTCCCCATAATGTGTCAACCTTGTTAGGTATGATGCTCTTAGGCTTTATTAGTTTAAACCTTTGAGACTCTTTTGGGGTTTTATCCCCATTATTAATAAAACTTTTGTAATGTTGGATGGATGGAATCAATATTGTGAACATGTTAAGGAGGATTTCATTAAATATAATGCATTCCTTGTTTTAGGTTGTTATTCAACGTACCTAATTCCCAAATAAACTAGAATTATCAATATTCCATGTTGTATTATTTATAATCTTATTTAATAAACAATGAATTAATGTGTAATAAAGAGTAGGGTTGTTATTTATTGAAGTTATGTTTCATGTGATGATGGATGTGATTTTAGAGAGGTAGTGATAGTAAAACTTTAGTTTTAATTTTAGGTATGTGAACTTTGTAATGGTGTTATGGTGGACATATATATTTACCAGGCTTCTAATAACTTTTTTATTGATTTAGTGCACTGAGCCACCAATTGTGGGAAATAATAAAGGTACATGCATAATATATAAATGGGTCATTTATTTCCATGTCCTTCATAAGTTTTCTAGCCAATTATTCTGTTTTTACAATGTTTAAAATTATTATTTTCTAGAAAACACTATATAGGAATCCAACATGGATTCCGAGGTAGTGTTATAACATACTCATACTTATATCTGGTACTCTTTTCATTAGCATAATAAGTGACATGAATTTAATTCTCGTGGCTGGTACTAGTTTTACCACATGCAGCGTGTTATTTATTTGAGGGCTTCTATACCTGATTGTTGTGTTCCACCTTTTTACTCTTTATGTGATATGAAGAGCTTCATATTATTTTCCATATACTTGATTTTGTGTTCTACCCTCATCTACTATCTATGATTTGACAAGGTATGGGTTCTTCTTTATAGACTTGATTCCTTTGTTCCACCCTTCTGTACTATGTACAATACGATGAGACAAAAGTCATTCTTTATATACCCTATTGTTGTTTTATACCCTTTTCTATTATGTTATATCCAATGAGTAATTTGTTCTAATATACAAATGTAATGGGGTGATGAGGAATTGTGTGTGAGAAATGGTTGAGAGATATTCTTTCCCTATGATTTGAGGAAATTTTGCTATTCTTTATGTTTAATAGGGATCTTATAGGGTGGGTGATAGCCCCTGATGAGTTAGAAGATACTACCTGTAGACTGGATATATTGCACGCATGATGATGGAAGTGACCTAATGGATTTTTGAGGCGATCTAAAACCTCTATGAATGATGTCCTTTGAGAGTCTATGAATTTCATTGCCATATAATTAAGGATTTAATAGACTAGATCATGAATCTTGTATTGAGCCCCCCACATAACATAATGGGTTATTTGGTGGGATACATTTTTATCAAACTCATGAAGATACTACCCTAATGTTTTTAGAGTTTGAGCCATTTTTCCTGAGAAACATTTATCTAAATATGTTGGACCCTATAAGGAACAATGTGACTATATTAATGTACATGATGATGCCATAATACCTTATTAGGTGTTCCACATACATGATTTGAGGAATATTGTTTAAGATTAGTAGTTTATGTTAAAACTACAGTAGAAGAGTGGTCAAGATTTGGTTTTGTTTTAATATGACATCACATATGTGGGAGACCCCTGAGTGAGCATTGGTAGATTCATACTTCTTGGTGGATTTCCCCATCACTTTTAGGGAAGGCTAGATTTTTTCAATATTAAAGCCAAAGTTGTTCCATGGATGGACCTCTACATTGGAGATAGTTTGGTGACTAAAAAAATCTTATTATTATATTAGTTACCTATTAATAAATTTATGGGTTATTGCACCAGTGGTGTGAGTATTGTTGAAGATGGATGATCGACTGATTAACTCCCATAAACACCACTTTTGGATAGTTCTTTTTAGGTATATAATACTGATATTTGAAGCTATAGTATGATGTGCATGATGGATGAATATGGTCAAGAATCAATAGGACAATATTATAGTATGATTCATTTCTTTTACTAAATGACTCGCATACTAGATGAAACTAAATTAAGTTATTATTTCTAAATTGGATATTCAAGTGTTCAAAATTTCAATGGGAATATTATCTAGACATTTATTGGATAGAGAGATTCCAATAGTGGAAACCATATTTCACTAACCTAATCTCATAAGGTGAGTTTATCCTTAGTTTAATAGAGGTATACTATGAGTTGAATTCATTCCTAAGATGACATTCAGTAGTTCCCATATTTGTATGAATTGGGTACCTGTGATAGTTTTTTAGGGTGATGTGTGTTTGAGTTAATTCATAAATTTTCACTGATAATAGTAAGCAAGGTTACCTTAGGTGCAAGGAGTGGATCCAACTCTTAGAAAGTAGTTGTCTACTCCTAATAGAGAATAATTAATTCTTTTATGTATTGAGTGTGTAGAGAAGAAATTCACTCCATGAGAATATTGAGGAATTCATATATTATTTTGGATGGAGACACATGGGTGAACCTCATTGAAAGGATAATGTGTGAATGATATTATATTATAAGGATAATTTTTAACACTACTTACTAGAATTATGACCATACTTATTGAATTTTTGGGCATGTGGAAAAAACCCATACTTTTATCAGTTCATAGAGGAAAATTTTGGGGGTTTAAAGGATATTTATATATCTTAACATGAGTGTACAAGTCGCTTAGTATCTTATTATAGTCTGATATGTAGTTTCATGGATTTTTGTTACTCCTTATTTATTTAATGTCATAGAAGTTGTTGATATCAGAGCGCCACAACATCATTGTGGTAGTTGGAACTTCTAGAAGAGAACACTATGTTTGGGTGATGGATGAAGTTCTTAAGCAACTACGTTAAGAGGGGTGATCCTTGAATTTTAGATTTGTTACTCACCATTAGTTGATAGTGGTGTTCCCATAATTTTTCTTTCTTTGAGAGAGTACCACAGTAGATATTTTGATGTAGTGGTTATTTTTATCTGATATCCTTAGGTTATGAAACCTAATAGTTTTCCAGTTTGTGCATATAATACCTCTCACTTTTCTAGTAGGATAGTTTTATTTGTAACCCCCAAAGCTTCCACAGTACGCTTCTCTTTGTAGAATACAGTAGCGTGTGTTATATGCAGCTTCGAGTTCTAATACAACACAACCAATCAAACTAGCTGTTATGTATAGTAATACCCACTTTTTGAAATTTTATAAATTTTATCATTGAAAATGTACTTCATTTTTGGATTCGGAAAATCAAAATTAGCTTAGGGTGAATTTTTTGTATTTTTTGAAGACATTGAATTTTTGATGAATAGTGAAAAACACTAAGTTATAGTTTAAAACTGAATTATTATTTAAATAAATTTTTATTTTATTTGAATTTACTTTTGGTCAAAATAGATACATAATACCTATATAATTTCAATATAATCCATTGGTGTTAGTTTATAATAATTTTAGTTATATAAAAATTTTATTGAAAGTAAATAGGGTAATTAATGGTAAAAATGATATTATTATTACCATAACACATGTCCTAATTCTATTGGATAAGTATAATTCGACCAAAAATAACCTTAGGAATAAAATGTGAACCTCTTTGGTCTACTTGGATTAGATTAGGACATTTATTATTATTTTATTTAAAGAAGTGTTAAAAGAGTTAAAATCAAAGTTCAACAACTAATCAATTTTTAATATAGAGTAATAAATAAGAGAAATTCGACTATAAATATTAATTAGAAATATAAAAATATTTCCTACATAGTGTAAATTTATTTATAAATTTTTGGCATTAAATAATTTAATTTATTTATGACACAATAATGATGTAGTAATTAACTAATTAATGAAATATTAAAATAATTGATATTATAAATATCAAAATAAATGTAATTTGAGACCTTTTATGAATTAAAATAATTTAATTGGTCAATATGACTTTTTAGTTTTAGTTATATGAGTTTTTTTTGAAGTAATAATTCTGTTATGAATTTAGAAAAAACAAAATACCCAATAGTGTCAAAATTGACATAAAAGAGTTTTAAAAAAATATTATATTATTAATTAATATTATACTCTTAAAAATCTATGGTTTAGTAAAAAGACTTATATAAAGATAGTTGTATCATTAATGAACCACTTCTGGTTCTCTTGGATGTATACAGTAAGTTTATTAACCACATAATATAAAAATACAAAGAGACATGGTAAATGTCAGACAATTTAACTAAGAGTTAAATATAAAAGATAAGGTTAATATATTAACCCAGACCAGTAAAAAACCTATTTGTTGAGTGGTTTTAGACCCATCCCCAGACTAGCCTTTAAATAAATAAATTTGGAGATATTAGAAACTGAAAATGATTTTATTATAAAAAAATATTTCTAGCTTTTCCTAAGGTGCCCCTCACCCCTCTTATAAAAGGGAACTCCCCCAAATCAATAATTCACACATTCAAAGTCATTTGGCTCTTGCAACCCCTGACCAAATACCCACTAAAAAAATCATCCATTCATTATAGAGTCCTTCCTTTAATCAGAAATCCAACCTTGGGTGCTCTTTTGATCAAATCAAAAGCAAGAACCCGAAAAAGGTAAATATTTCATCACCTCTTTCATGTTCCTTTCTTCTTACATTTCCACATTATTTGCTGTTTCCATTATAAAATAATAAATCTAGTATATTATATATACTATGATGTTATTATAAATATGGTACAACCATATTAATTATTCTATCCATCCTTTGAATGAAATGTCACTATATGTGTGTACGTACATCTTACCGTCTCCATGTCGTGGTGTAATTGTTATTCAACACATTATTATTGGGATGGGTATAATAATGATTTGTAATTGATGTAAATAATAAATATAACATGATAATGATTCATTATATATGATATAACATCCAATTATATATTATTTTAATATCAAAAGAATTATATTGTCACTCGTGCGTATGTACTGATTACTGTCTCCACGAACGAGATGAGATTCATTCCCCCATCATATCCATTGAAGAATAATTTTCATTTGATCATTAAAAATAATGTTTAAATACTCAATATAGTTCTTAATATGAATAAGATACATCCTATCCATAACAAACATTACTGACGTAACAAAGCATATAAAGGAAAACAAATCAGTTAACACACAAAATGACGATAATACTAAGATATTATTAACAATGCAATGTTAAAAGATCATATATGATTTCATATTAATGTATATGATTCCTGTATAATTTAAAAACAATTATTTCACCATTATCAAGGAGGTTAACCTACCCTTGACCAAGGAAAAGTACAAGTTAAGGGTTAATTTCACAATCTCTTTATTATCTGAGGTTGTTTTTACATTAGTATCTACTGGGACCTCTTTATCAGCCACATCCATGTTTCTTAAAAATTTATTTCAAAACATTTTTACTATTTACTAGTCTTTGGGTTAAAGTAATTTATACCCTTTTTTAATTTTATAATATTTTTATAAAGGAATCATTCTCTCATTTTCTAAACAATCTCCTTTATAAACTTTTCAACAAATTTAAGGTAAGAGTGTCTTTTTTTAACTTATACGGCGGGTGCGGCAATTTTCCACTATTATAACATCATCAAAGCTTCCCTTAAAAGCTTATGAGAATATTTACAAAATAAAAGTTTTCTTTTATATGGTTTCAAAATAGAAAGAGGCGTTTCTTTCATATAGTTTTATTTCATCTATGTCAACATCCTTTGATATATTTTCAACTTGTTTGAAGTTGATATATTATGATACAAGTCTTCCATATTGTATTGAAGTTTTTGTGATATGATATAATGTGGATGTGTTATTTTTATAACATTCATGGCTTATGGATAAAGTATTGACATTTCATATGCATTTTTTAATATGAATGTTTATGTTATGTTTAAACCTTTTCATATAAGGAATGAATTGGACTTTGTATGTGATGGGCTGAGCCCTAAATAGCTCCTAGATACATCGGTAGGTCACATGAGACAAACTAGTGTCTTGGCACATGGACTTGAAAATATATTATTTTTAGTCTTGGCACAAGGCCTTGACTATGTGGTTATGAAATTCAGACATTATGCATTCCATTATTATGAAAGTTAATATTGATATTGCATGTGATTATTCGACTAGTAGAATATCTATGTGAATAAGTAAATGGCATTATTTTATTTTATACTTTCCATATTATGCTGAAGTTCTAGATTAAAAGACTTTTGTTTCAGTCTTATACATTTCCATAAATGTCTATGCTTATTTATGTAAGTTTATGATATATTGTTATCCTTGCTAAGCATCTAAGCTCACCCCTTTCTATGTTTTATTTTTCCTAGGATGCGAAGAAGTATATTATGGCAGACTTGAAGGGATAGTCTATGTATTCTCAGTGTTGTCTATGGAAACAATGTTGGTGTAGTTTTCTATTTCATGATGTAATTTAAACCTTATGAATATCTAGTATTTCCAAGGCTTCTAAACTAATCAGTATTTCAAGAATTTATCTTTTGTGATCATGATAAGGATACATTATAATGCACCAACTATGGGCTTCTGGGGTCGGGGAGTTAGAGTTGATATCAGAGGAAGTTTAGTAAAAACCTTGGAAACTATATTTAGATAAACTCTGATTAGAGAACAAATCTCAAAGATAGACTTTGAGGATTAGTATAGAATAAATTCCTAGAATTTTGGTATTGTAGAGATTTAGTGAGTTTTCCAAGAAATACATCCCTGTCTGGATATGAGCAGGTAGAGGCGGCTCTGGCACAGATGAACCTAGGGGTAAAACCTGAAAACACTGCATTGATCTTGACTCGAACGGGAACTGGTGCACGTCAATGGGCCTTACTGCACTCTTGGTTACGACACTCCCAGGGGATATGCTTATGATAATTATCATTTTATTTAAAAACCATTATGAAGTGTTTACGAGTATATATTTTCTCAAAGAAATCATTTTTTATGATTATGGATTATATCCAAAAACTGTTCAATTTATGTTAAGTGCTTTACAAGTTTGGAATTATCTATTTTGATTCATAAAATAATCTAGTTTATGCCATTGTTTGGAAATGACACCTAGTAGAAGGAATGAAAACCATATCAATGAACACACTCCAAGCATGGATTCCCCTCCTACTCAGGATAATTATAGTGGAGCCGATGATGCAACTAGTGCTGATTAGCTAATCACAATACTGGGAAAACTCACTCTGGTTATGAGTAATAACCTTACCCATATGAAGCACCCTGATCTGTAGCATGGAGGATCCATGATAGATTTCTTCATGAGGCAAAAACCATGAACATTCAATGTGGGGTAAAAATCCACTAGTATCTGAGCAATGGATAAATTCCCTTGAGAAAATATTCCACACCTTGGGGAGTAGCAAACATGAAATAGTTGTTATGGAAGTTTACCACCTCACTGAAGATGTTGATCAGTGGTGATCATTGATTCAAAAAACAAAGGAAGACGAGGAAGTATCAAATATAGAATGGATGGATTCTAAAGATATTTTATTAGAAGAATAATTTGCTCATGACCATCGAGTGGATATGGGAATGCAATTTCTGAGTCTGAGGAAAAAGGAGGATAAGAATGTCACAAAGTATGAAGCTAACATTATAAGGTTAGCAAGGCAAGCTGTAGATTATATACGTAACCCAAGAAGTAATATTGATAGTTTTTTGATGTGTTAAAACCATTTCTCCATCGAGCATTAGTTTCGAAATCCTTCTCATCATAGGAAGATATTGTCACATGTGATTTGAATAATGAAAAATAATTCTCTATGTCTTATGAATTTAAAGAAAAGCAAGAGAAGAAGAGATCTGCTGAACACTCTGGATATGGGAATTAGGAGAAGAAGGGAAAATTTGAATATCCATCATACAGTAAATGTGGGAAGAAACACCTTGGTACTTGCCTGGATAGAATTGGAGTCTATTACAAGTGTGGTGAAAAGGGCCACCATGCCCGTGATTTCAAGGAGAAGAAAATGGCTGTTGATGTTTAATGCTACTATTATAGGGAAAGGGGGAATTATGTGAATGAATTTCCTAAGCGTTAGGGGAACTTAGCTCAAAAAAGGTCAAGGGATCAAGTCCAAGCTTATACTATCACTACTGCTAAGGTTTAAGCACTAAAAGATGTGGTGACAGGTAATTTAATGGTTTCCCCAAGTTTATCCAATGATTTATTTGATTATGTATCATCGCATTGTTTCATATCTTCCCAATTTTCTATGAAAATTAGATATTTCCAATTTTATTTTACAAGGGAGTTGTCAGTCAAAACACCAAAGGGAATTGTTATTGCAACAAAGTTTTGTGAATCAGTCCCCATTTGGGAATATAAATGTTCATTATCTACTTACCTCATCATCATTCCCATGATTGAATTTGATATAATATTCGGTATGGATTGGATTTCAGACCATGATGCAAAAATTTATTGTAAGAAGATGGAGGTTACTATTTTTGATAACGATGATAAAGAACACCTTATCTTTAGAGTAGAGTTGTCACCACCTAATTCTTATCTAGATCTACCCCTAATAGCTCAACTAAATTCAATTATTAGGGAGGAAGAGAATGTGGGTGAGGAAAATAATTTTCAAATAGAGGATGTATGTATTGTGAAAGAATATGTTAACGTGTTTCCAAAAGATTTTCCTGGAATCCTCCAGAATGAGAAATTGAGTTTTTCATTGATTTAATTCCTGGATCAAGGCCCATATCAAAGACACCATATAGAATGTCCACTGTGGAATTACTGGAACTAATGAAAGAACTAGAGGAATTGAGTAATAACGGATTTATTCTCCCTAGTGTTTCTCTATAGGGACCCCTTGTGCTTTTTTAAGAAGAAATATGGATCTATGAGGTTGTGCATTTACTACAGGGAGATCAATGCAATGACAATAAAGAAAAAGTATCCCCTACCTCACATTGATGATTTTTGTGACCAAATTCATGGAGATAAGTACTTTTCAAAGATTTAACTTTGATATGGAAATCATCAGTTGTGTGTGAAGAAGGAAGACATTCGGAAAATAGAATTTTCAATCAGGTACAAGTATTACGAGTTTACAGTAATGCCTTTTGGATTGACTGATGCACCCTCTATCATCATGGATCTAATGAATAGTTTTTAAAGGAATATCTTGATGACTTTGTAGTGTTATTTATTGATGATATCTTGGTATACTCATAAAGGTATGAAAGATCATTAAAATCATTTGTGAATTATTTTGAAGACTCTTAGAAAACACAAATTATATGGGATGTTTAGCAAGTGTCAATTCTGGATTAATGAGATTTCTTTTCCTGGACATATTTTCTCTAAGGATGTAATCTCTATTGATCCTTCTAAGATGAAGGCAATCCAAGAATGGACAACACCGGGGAGTATAACTGAGGTATGCAGTTTTATTGGTTGATGAGGTTATTATCGACGTTTCGTTCAGAATTTTGCCTGATTGGCTAACCCATTAACCAAGCTCACACGACAAGGGATTAAATTTGTTTGGAAAAAATATTGTGAATAACGTTTTGAAGAATTAAAGGGAAGATTATTCAATTCTACTATCTTGAATTTACCTTTGGGGAATGATAGGTTTGTTATTTATAGTGATGCATCAAAGAAAGGACTTGGTTGTTTGCTTATGCAGAATGATTGAGTTATTGCCTATGCATCACGAAAGTTGAAATTTCATGAGAAAAATTATCCTACTAATGATCTTGAGTTAGAATCTGTAATATTTTCTTTGAGGATATGGAGAGATTATCTCTATGGTGAAAAATATGGGATATATACCGATCACAAGAGTTTAACGTATATTTTATCACAAAAAGAACTCAACACGAGGAAAAGGATATGGATTGAACTACACCAGGATTATGATTAAACGATACACTACCACCTGGGGAAGGAAAATAAGGTGGCATATGCTTTGAGCAGAAAGGATTATGGTGTTTTGAACAAGATGAGAGTTTAAAGGGGTCCAATTTTCATGGATCTAGGAAAGATGGATATGGGAATAACCATGGAATGTGAAACATCATTGATTTTCCAAATGGTTTCAAAACCATATTTACTTGAAAGGATTAAAATTTCTCACGCTAATGATGAGGAATTTCAAAAGAAGATTAAATCTATAGATGATGGGAGATTGATTGACCTCGTCTATGAAGATGGGATTTTTAAATTCTCGAAGAGAATTTGAGTTCCTAATATACCTGATCTGAAAAGGGAATTGTTAGATGATGATCATAGATCCAATTTCCTTATACACCATAGTAGCACCAAAATTTATTGATATGTGAAGGGACATTTTTGGCGGGACAACATAAAGAGGGAGATTACTGATTTTGTGTCAAGATGTATAGTTTGTCAACAAGTGAAAGCTGGAAGGCAACAACCTGGAGGAATCTTACAACCTCTTCCCATAACAGAGTGGAAATGGGATAATATTACAATGAACTATGTCATGGGACTTCCATAGACTCTTAGAAGGAATGATGCAATATGGGTCATTGTTGATTTTCCTACCAATTCAGCACATTTTCATGCTATAAGAGAAGATTTACCACTTGAATTTTTAGAAGGACTATATATTATTGAATTGTAATACTTCATGGTGTACCACTATCGATTGTTTCTGATCGTGATCCGCATTTTACATCAGGATTCTAAAAATGTATTTAGAAATATTTGGATACTGAACTTCATTTGGGCACTACGTACCACCCCCAAACTGAGGGACAATCAGAACAGAATATTCAAACCTTTGATGAAATATTGAGATCGTGATCACATGACTTTCAAGGTATGTGGGATCAATATTTACCTTTGGTAGAATTATACTATAATAATAGCTTCCTTTCAAGTATTCAGATGGCACCTTATAAAGAACTATATGGAAAGAGATGTCACACACCAACCTGTTGGGATTATGTTTGCAAAAGAAAACTCATAGGCCCAGAACATGTGGATGAGATGATGGAAAATGTGAAGGTAATCCAAACCCACATCAAAGAAGCTCAAATTAAGAAGAAGTGCTATGCCGATAAATGAAGGAAGGATTTGGAATTTCAGATATAAGATCATGTTTTCTTAAAGCTATCTCCATGGGAGGGTGTTATACATTTCGGTAAGAAGGGAAAATTGAGTCACATGTACATCGAAAATTTCAAAATTCTAGAACGAATTGGGGCTGTAGCATAGCATTCGGAAATCCACCAAGTCTCTCCAAAGTTGACGATGTGTTCCACGTATCACTATTTAGAAAATACATGCCTGACCCAATGCATGTACTTACCTATGAAAAATTATAACCAAAACCCAATCTATCTTATTGCGAAGAGCCTGTCAAGGTTCTTGATACAAGAGAAGAAGTGTTGAGATACCAGATGACTCATCTAGTAATTGTTTTATGGAGAAACTATAAGATGGAAGAGGAAATGTGGGAACCTGAGGAACTTATGATGAAGAATCACCCAAGTCTTTTTACGCAGTAATACTCTAGAAATTTCGAGGATGAAGTTAATTGAAGGAGGGGAGAGTGTAACACCTCAAGCTTCCATGGTACACTTCTTTGTGAATAATAAACTAGCGTGTGTTGTGCGCAACTTCGAGTTCTAACACACCGAAACAAATCAAACTAGGAATTATGAATAGTAATACCCACTTTTTGAAATTTTTGAAATTTTATCTTTCAAAATGGACTTCATTTTTAGATTCCGAAAATTGAAATTAGATTAGGGTGAATTTTTGGTATTTTTCTGAAAACTTTCAATTTTTGATGAATTGTGAAAAACACTGAGTTATAGTTTAAAACAAAATTTTTATTTATATAATTATTTATTTTATTTTAATTTATTTTAGGTAAAAATAGATACATAATTACTATATATGTTCAGTGTAATTCATTGGTTTCATTTTATAATAATTTTAGATATATAAAAATTTTATTGAACTTTGTACCGTCTTTTACCCACCTCTTAGGAGCATTTGAAAATATACATAAAACTTAATTTTACAGATTATCTGAGTTGAATTTCAAAAATATGAGACACATGGTTGATATTAGTATGTAAAATGTTGTTCAATAAGATGAAAATATTTTTTGGTTAATATTAACTTTTTACTTTTATTTACCACGGTTAAAAATAAGTAGAGTAATTAAGGGTAAAAATGATATTATTATTACCCTAACACATGTCATAATTCTATTGAATAAGTATAATTTGAACAAAAACAACTTTAGGAATAATATAGAAACCTCTTTGGTCCACTTGGATTAGATTAGGACATTTATTATTATTTTATTTAAAGAAGAGCTAAAAGAGTTAAAATCAAAGTTTAATAAATAAAATATTTTTAATATAGGGTTATACATAAGATAAATTCGACTATAAATATTCATGAGAAAGATAAAAATATTTTCTATATAATGGTATTTTATATATAAAATTTAAACTTTAAATAATTTATTTTATTTATGACACAATGATGATGCAGTAATTACCTAATTAATAAAGTATTAAAATAATTGATATTATAAATATCAAAATAAATGTAATTTTTGACTTTCTATGAATTAAAATAATTTTATAGGTTAATATGACATGTTAGGGTTGGTTGGATGAATTTTTTTTGATGTAATAATGCTATTATGAATTTAGAAAAAACAAAATACCAAATAGTGTCAAAATTGACATAAAAGAGTTTTTAAAACAAATATTATATTATTAATTGATATTATCTTCCTAAAAATATAAGGCTCAGCAGAAAGACTTATTTAATTATAGGTGTATAATTAATGAACCACTTGGGGTTCTATTTAATCTATATATCATATTTATTAACTATATAATATAAAAATACAAAGAGACATGGTAAATGTCAAACAATTTAACTAAGAGTTAAATCTAATAGATAAGGTTAATATAGTGACCCAAAGCTATCTAAAACTAGTTGGTTGAGTGGTTTTTAAACCCATACCCACCTTATCCTTTAAATAATTTATTCTGGGGCCATTAGAAACCGAAAATGATTTTTTTATAAAATAATATTTCTTGGTTTTCCTAAGGTGCCCCTCACCTCTCTTATAAAAGGGCACTCCACCTTATATCTAATTCACACATTCAAAGCCATTTGGATCAGAATAAAAATTCCCAAATACCCTCTCAACTATCCTCCCTTCAACTTAGAGTCCTTAATTTAGTCATAAATCCAACCTAAGGAGCCCGTTTGATCAAATCAAAAGGAAGAACCTGAAGAAGAGTTAAATATTTCATCACCTCTTTCAAGTTCCTTTCATCTTCTGCTAAATCTTTCTTTGTTGTTTAAATTATAAAATAATATCTCTAGTATATTATATACAATATGATGTTATTATAAATATGGTACATCCATATTCATTATTCTATCCATCCTTCGAATTACATGTCATCGTACGTGCATACGTACGACTTACCGTCTCCACGTTGTGGTGTAACTGTTATTCAATACATTTTTATTGGGATGGGTATAATAATGATTTGTAATTGATGTAAATAATAAATATAACATGATAATTATTCTTTATATATGATATAACATTGAATTATATAATATTTTAATATCAAAAGAATGATATTGTCACTCGTGCGTACGTACGGATTACCGTCTCCATGAACGCGATGAGATTCATTCCCCATCATATCCATTCAAGAATAATTTTTTTAGATGATTTAAAATAATTTTTAATGACATAATATAATTATGAATATGTATAAGATACATCCTATCCATAACAAACATTACTTACATAACAAATCATATAAAGGAAACGAATTAGTTAACACCCAAAATGATGATAATAAAAAGATATTATTAACAAAGTAATGTTAAAAGATAATATATGATAACATATTAATGTATATGATTCTTGTATAATTTAATAACAATTTTTTCACCATTATACAGGAGGTTAACCTACCCTCGACCAAGGAAAATTACAAGATAAGGGTTAATTTTACAATCTCTTTATTTTCCGAGGATGTTTTCATATAAGTATCTACTAGGATCTCTTTATCATCCACATCCATGATTCTTTAAAATGTATTCCAATTTCTTTTTACTATTTACTATACTATGGGTTAAAGTCATTTATACCCTCTTTTTACTTTTATAAGATATTTATAAAGGAATATTTCTGTCGTTTTCCAAATAATGTCCTTTATAACATTTTTTGTCAAAATTAATGTAAGAATGTATTTTTTTAACTTATACAACGGGTGCGGCTATTTTCTTCCATTATAACATCATCAAATCTTCCCTTATAATCTTATAAGAATATTTACAAAATAAATGTTTTCTTTTAAATGGTTTCAAAATAGAAAGAGTCATTTCTTTCAAATAGTTTCATTTCATCTATGTCAACATCCTATGATAGATTTTCAACTTGTTTGAAGTGAATTTATTATGATACAAATATTCCATATTGTATTGACGTTTTTTTGATATGTTTGATTGTGGATGTATTATTTTTATACCATTCAGGTTTTATGGATAATATATTTACATTCGTATGTTAGTTTTAATATAAATGTTTAAGTTATGTTTAAACCTTTTCATATGAGGAATACATTGGACTTAGTATGTGATGGGTGGAGCCCGCTATAACTCCTCGATGCATCGGTAGATGTCATGAGACAAAATAGTGTCTTGGAAAAAGGCCTTAACAAAATATTATTTCTAGTCTTGGAACAAGGCCTTGACTATGTGGTTATGAAAGTCTAGCATTATTCATTCCATCATTATGAAAGTGGCTATTGAGATTGCATGTGATTATTCGACTAGTTGAAACCCATGTGAATATGTAAATGGAATTATTTGATTTTATCTTTTCATTATTATTCTAAAGTTCAAGTTTAAAGGGATTTTTTAGTCTTATACATTGCCTTAATTTTTTATGCTTATTTTTGAAAGCCTCCACTATATTATTATCTTTACTGAGCATCTGACCTCATACCTTTATATGTTTTATTTCTCCCAATATGCGAAGAAGTATATTATGACTGTCCTACCGGGATAGTTGATGGGATCTTAGTGTTTTTTATGGAAACAATGTTGTTGTAGTTTCCCATTTAATAATATAATGTAAACCTTATGAATGTATCTAGTACTTCCAAGGCTACTAAACTAACTAGTATTTTGAGACTTGATCTTTTTTGATAATGACAATGATACGTAATAAAGCTCCAACTCTAGGATTTTGGGGTCTGGGCATTACATTATTCTCCAATTATTTGTATCAAATATCATAATTGACATCCTAATAGGATACCAACATAGTGTAGTGTAATCCTTAATGTAAATTTTTAGTGGATCATTTTGGATGTACCCATCACATATAAACTCTTTTTATGAGGTGGAGGATGAGGTTTCTCTAATAGAGTTATGGATTTTGGTCACGCAAGATGGTGTTAACTTGGGATCTATAGTTGAAAGAGTAGGGTATTTTCAATGTTTAGTACCATCATATATAGATTATGGTAGATTAGGGAGCTTAACATGGAATGGTGTATTGTCATGTAGTTTGGAGATTTTGTCCCATGATGTTTTCATCCGTGGATTTTATGAAATTGTGATGATAAAATATGTAATATATCCTTGATATTGAATATGAAAACGACTAGGTATTAGGATGAATATGGATGATTTCCATTAATTTTATGGTCGGAGGAATAATGATATATCACATTTTTATCATGATCTAGAAATAGGTTCTTGTGCATTATAGGTAGGAGATGACATAGGATTTGATGTTAAACCTTTAAAGCATGTTTATTAGAAAAATATTCTGGTGTTAATGTGGAAATATGTTAAGTGATTAGTGTTTTGTGTGATTGTATAGGTTTTTATTATACAAAAACCATCATGAATTATCTTTAAATGTGGGGATAAGGGGAATCCCAACGGTGATAACCTTATCAATCGATCCTTCTATGATGTGTGTTGATGTTTCATATTTTTGTTTCATTCCTTATGGATGGATAAAATATAAAAGGTAAAATGTTTTTATTGTTGAGTGCTATAAATACATGCTTGGAGTTGATTCATGCTTCTTCTTAGTTCTTTATTTTGGCTGGTTGAATCCAATAACTTTGAGTGTGGAATTGGTGGTTTCTTTCTTAAGTGATTAAGTAAAAATTTCTTTCAAATCATATACAAAAATAGGTAGATAAGGCATGTATGAAAAGAAAGATTTTCTATAGGAGATTAATTTACACATTTCTCTGCTTGGTATCCTCAGTTTTTTCTTTTAAGGATGAAAAATATATTAGGTATGTGAGGATATAGTGATCTAGGATTTTATTTGATAGGACTTAGCTTAATATTGTGTTTTAAATCCCAAAAACCTAATCAAAGGTAAAATGGAAAATTTAACTAAGAAGATGACCTCAGGAAAATTATCTAATTGTTCTATTGATTCTAAAGTGTTTTATTTACAACTGGGATGAGATGACATGGAATTGTGGGCATTGAAGGCCCATGAAAAAAATATATTAAGTAGAAAAATATCATTTTTATCCATGAAAATGTAATTCTGATAAATTTATTATATCTTCATAATATATTCTCAGATAAAAAATCTAATATCACTATTGCATCCATAATATGAAATTATTATAGGGTTAGTTTAACATTCATTCACACTAATACCCTTGGGCGTTTTCCATCAGGGGTAGATTAAATAATTTACTAAGTTAATTTAATTTCAAAATTAATTATATGATTTTTATAGTGGAAAAACCCTAGATGAATCATTTATTAAAATTCTATGTTTCCTCTCTAGGGTTAGCTATATTAGTCATTGGACCAACCTTAGATACATTAAGAAGAGTGGAATTATATTCTTGGTGGAAAACATGGACGATCATGGGCATGAGGTTGGAACTATGATGTCATTGATGATTGAATATTTTGGTAAAGATGAATGTAATTAATAAATATAGGATGGACTGAACCATAAAACATATTCTATCTAGTTAGGGACTTATTTTATTATTTCTTCATTCTTTAGGAAACCCATATTAGATTGTTGGATTGGAAACTTCATCCATTATGGATGTTTTTATTCATGATTATTCTTTGTGATTGTATTTCATGTTTTTTATTTTATACTTATCTATCATACATTAATGATAAGTGGTCCTTTCTATTGATTTTAATATCTCATGTGACTGAATTTTAGGGTATATAGATGTCATTCCTAAATTTTTCTTGGATTGTGTGGAATCATTTATGTTTGATGTATCATATGAATCCACATAATCTATTACTTTCTATAATCTATTTGTCTCCCCTTATAATGTCTCAAACTCCCTCTCATATACTTGATGGTATAATGGATCAATTGATGGTTGAAAGTATTGAGGGAGTTAGCTTGGTGTGTAGAGAATGAACAAGGAAGTAAATTAAATTTAGGAGGCTCACCTGAGTGGAGTGTAGCACACTGAAAATATCTCATGGATCTACATGATATTCGGTAGTTGGGGAAGGCTAGAGTGGTTGAAATATGGTGATGAAAGTAATAAGGCTACATATTGAGGCCAAAAATAGTAGTGGGAGGCTGACTGAATCCATAGATTACAAGAATTCATGCAGTGGCATGTGAGGTGGGCTATAATAGGAATGAGGAAATAAAAAACAAAAAATTTTACAATATTAAAATGAAATGAAGGAAAATGTGTGGTTCCTTGATTTGAGAGAGGGGATGGGGTGACATATGAATTCCTTCCCCCTCCTAAACTTATTAGGGTTTTATAATAATAATAATAATAATAATAATAATAATATCAGGTGTGTCTTCGAATTGTGACCTCATAATGATGTTCGACTTATGTCATCATGTTAATGAATTCCATAAAAATTATTCACGACCAATATGTAATGTTTAATTTTTATCCATGGAACAAGCATTAGGTCTTGCTTTATGATGCCTCTTAACAATGTAATTATTAAATGTTTTTTTCATTTGCTACACTTTTTCAATCAATCAATATTTTATCCTATATATTTTTCTCTGTAGATTTCAATGGTGTGGTCTACTAGATATATATGTAAATTTGTAATGTCAGCTAGATAGATTTTGAATTTAGGATCCAGAGGACCAAATATGGGGTTCATGGATGATGAACTAACCATTCACAAGGCCACATACTTCTCCATTTTCTGCTATGTTTAATTTAGGAGGGCATGAGTCCCTTGATTTACTAATAGAGTTATGTACTCTTTCTTCATTCTGTGGTTCACTGTCCCTAATTCTTAGGTACTATTTTTGGGCTAATCAGGGATTGTATTCTTCATGGGGTTGGTTATCCCCTAAAATGATACACTTTTACCTCATCAAAGAACAAGTCCTCTACTATTGTTCTCTATGAGGTGTTGTGTGTTTTCACACAAAAAGTGTTTTCATGGTAATACGTGTTATTTCCCCAACAATTGGTATCTATTTTTAGTATACGAGTTTCCTATAATGGTTTCGAGAATGAATATGTTATTGGTGGTTGGGTTGGACTTGGTGTAGTAATACATGAATAACACTCACACTTTTTGCGGTTCAGGTCCATGTTTATGGTTTCTAGAGTCCATGTTAAAGAAAGGATTAGAAGATTAGTTAATTTAATACTTACAACCTCTTAGGTACCCCATTTATTTTTTTGATGTGTAATACATTTATGGTCTATAGAATTTAGACTCTATAGTCTTTTGGTACCCTGGGAATTCTTCCTTATGTGATGGTCGAAACAAACCTTCACGGGTTAGAGTTGAGATGACCAAGACCTCTATGAGTCTATATAAATATTTATAGAACATATATAGAATCATTTATTTAATATTTATCAAGTTAATACCTAATAATGGGACCACTATGATAAATTTTTAATTCTATTTCGTTTGGGGTCTCAAGATATTTCACTTAGTATGTTTATACTCACCCCTGTATAGGCTTGTGCCTATATGGGTTGGGATTATATAGTCGATACATAGGTCAAAGATGTTATTAGTGGAAATAAAAATAATAGGATTATTTGGGTTGACAAATGGTGGTTAAATCGGTGAACACAATATTAGAGAAGATTAGTGGTTTCAAGATTTGATAGTAGTGGTAAACATTTTTCATTAGATCCTAATCACTGTAAGGTCTTCATATCAGTTTCTTAAATTTATTTTCCTCTTTGACTATTGGGATTTTATATTCCCCCTTTCTTTATATACTATCCATCCAATGGCTTGAAGAACATCATTTTTATTTATTTTTGATAATCCGCCATTCAAGGGGTGAGGTGGAACCCTTACAAGGCCCATTGGCATCAATATTACATGGCCCGTAGGGCTTAGAATAATTCAGTTTCCGTAGGCTTAAAACATTACATACAACCCAAACTAACTAATTGTAACTCCTCCTCTCCCGCATATTCATTGTGAAATCAACTCTCCACCTTCACATTTCTATTTTGCTAGGCTATCCCATGCATGCATAGGCTTGTCCCGATGGCAGGTGCCATACCCACTCATTCTTGCAATCCGTGTAGGTTTTTCTATGGTGAATGCTCCTTGCTCATCCCCCTATATAGCTTGTTCCTCATTGGTTATATTGTTTTCATATACCCTTAAGGTGGCCCGAAGGCCTTGAGGTGGCCCGAAGACGTTATAGGCCAAAAGGCTTGGGAGGCCCGATGGCCATAATGGACTCAGGGTCATATCGGTGGCCCGAAGTCCCAAACACGGGCAAATTCCTAGCTGCTACGGTTCCAAACAATGCCTACTATAGTTCCCACTAGGGTACTAGCTACAGTACAACATAGTTCCCACTATAGTGTTGTATAGTTGCCCCCAGAAATTGTGCCTCCAACTGGATTGGATATTGGGTCTCCTGGATGCACTTAAGAGTCCTCACCAACCAAGCTAAGGCTAATGTGCTATACAATATAATAGTTTTATTTGTGGATCATAGTGGTTGTATCATTCATGTTTTATATACGGTTATGTTGTTTATTTATATTATTTGACTACATCTAGTTATATTATACATTCTACTCATTCATTAGTTTTATATGGATCAACTATTTTTATACACTATAAAAGTATTTCTTGTTGCATTATACATTGAAGATATGTTTTTATTATTGGTTTATATAAGATAAGGTCTACCATGATATGAGGTACACCTACTCAGTGCCAGTCACTGACCCCCAACCTATTAGAGAGTGGGATTGGGGTATCACATTCAACTTAATACTAGCCCATGCTGAGCTCTATTTTTCCGGTTCATGTCATTTTCGAGCCCCATAACAATACCTCAACATCCCCCTCATCACCAGTGGTCCAAAATATTCATGCTACATTTTCATAGCACTAAAACCCTTACGTTACTTTTGGGATATCTTAGTGTTGTTGAATAAAAACTAAGGCCTATTACCAAGAAACATTTATACTAAGTGGAGTTAATACGTCACATTTATTATCATAGTGAGAAATGAAAACATTTTATATTGATGATATTCATTGAGATGATAATTAAAGTGGGGTTTAATTTTAGTAGTAAACTACCACTTTAATGGAATGTGGGGAGAAGACCTCATATGGATGATGTTTTTTTGATAATTAATTGTGAAGAGGCCATGAAGATTATATAGAATGAAAAATGGTTAAAACATTCTAGATTCACCATTTATATGGACATCCAAACACTCATGGTTGGGTGGTGAGTGTCGTCTTGCTTCAAGGCCAACATAAACATGGTTTGATAGACCCTCAAGACCAAATGGACCTTGAACCAATGAAACATTTTCATAGACCATGGTCTAGGTTCCATATAATATAACTATGTGGTGTCTCCCAAGAACATCATATGTTATTCTCGAAGGACATCAACATGGTTTTGTTTCCATATTTTTAATACTAGATATTATTATCTAATATCTATTTGAGGCCCATGAATATGCTATTTCACTCATTGTTTCTCTATATATTGTGATAGTGATGTTATAAATAAAATTTAGGTCATTTAAAGGGTTTATAAGGATAAAATATTTGAGATATATTAAATATTTGGACACCTATTTAATGAAAATGTTTTCTAGAAAATTTTAGGAGTACCTATTAGTCTTACTTCAGAATAACACCCCATGGGGGCGGGGCTTAATCAATGTATTTAAAATAAAAAAATTACACTTATATGATAATGTTTAATTGGTTTTAGGATAAATAACATATTCTTTGAATAATGAAAATAAAATAATACAATATAATAAATTTTACATGGTTCTCCCTGACTAGGTGATGTCTAGAGAGAATATAATGATGGTACCAAGGAACTAAAATTCACTAAGATCCCTACTTGTATAATGTTTAGAGAGGAATTAGTATCCATATTAGTATAAAGTTAAAACACTCAAAAGTATTACTATTATCTTACATAGGAAATACTCACTATCAATCAAGTCCACAAGTATGAACCTAAATAAAATAAGAAGAATCACTCTTATATTGGTGCAATAATATGGTCAATATTTATCCTTTTGATGATATAATTCCACTTTTACTCTTATTTTTCTTATTATGTTAATGATATTCTACTCTTTTGTCATTTTCCATAATTTCACTCCCTAAACTTACCCTCACCTCTCTCTCTCCCTTTTATTTTATAATTACAACTAGCAACTTAGACTTTTTCTTCACTTTAGAAGATTTGATCAATGTATAAAATCACTTTAAGTTATTTATATACACAAAAATATTGGAAACTACCCTTTATCATTATTAAATATTAAAATACTTCCAAAAGGGCCAAAACATATCTTCATATCTCATCCATACTCCTATAATTTCATAGGACATTGAATTTATCAAAATCAACATATCTAAACTATATTATGGTGTAAAATTTTAAATTATTTCATAGAGTATTCAAATTAAATATACATTATAATAATAATAGCTTAGTAAAAATCTATATCAAGAAATTCAAACCACTATAAAATTTATAAATATGTATTATAAATTTATTTGATCATAATAATAATTATCCTGACATAGTCCTTTAATTTTACGAATTTTATAACATAAAATTATTACGTAAATCAAAGAAAAAAATAATGAAAGATACATAAATTTGGTATGAATATTATTCATAAAAAATAGTTTCATGTTATGGAATAATATTCATGCTTAAATGACCAGTTATGCATGATTACTTAAATATTAACATTAAATGATGAGTTATGGTGAAATATTAAACCATTAGGACCAATTTTTTTTTCATACCATAAAAAGTATAATATAAAATAATCACATTTTCACTTAAATAATTTGTGTTCAATTCTTTATCCATAATATCCAACAATATATCAAACAAATTGTAATGCAATCCATAGAGGGTTACAATGTGTTTTTTCTTCACTCTTTAAAACCTCTCTAATTTATTCTAGTGTATAGAAAACTAAAAAAATTTCACAATGATATTTTGAGTTTTTATAAATGATTTATAATCAAATTTTTGAATTAAAACAACCCTAAAATAATTTTATTTTTTTCAAATAATCTTCCCCTTTCAATTTATTGATATCTTATCTAAAATTAATCCTCGATCATGATATTATTCTAATGGAGAAATACATTAATGACATATTATTGAGAGTGGATTCAACCATTAAAATATAATTATCCTTATTACCGCATGATTCATTGTCTTCATGAGAAATAATTTTTATGTGAAAAGTTAATCAATGTACTACTTACCAATCCTTATGATTACAACAATATCATTACATATAGTCCTTGATATATTTATATCTCCCCCATAATTAATTTCTTCTTGATATTCTTTACATAGTCATATTATCCTTTATGGGAATATCTCAATAAATTTCTCCAACTAAACACATGGTTCATATATACCATTGTTTACAGTGAACATAAAGATTACTTCTTCAAGGATACTATAAAGAATCCTTGAACCAACCCATCATTGTCTGAGATAAAACTTTCATTCCATGTATCACAAATTGGTTATATTTTAACTTTTTTAAACTTTTAGTGAGTGGAACTACTTAGTGGAAACCATGGTATGGGTAAACCTTTATAGGATTTAGGTTCCTTCTCAAAACCATAAAGTATATAGAGAAGGTTTTACTCTAAGTGTAAGGTGACCCTTATGAAAAATTTCAATGATATATTCTTAGTCATGATATATGAAACTCTATCTCAAGTAGACACATACTATAATTACACCAACCCATATTCAATAATATCCTTGATAAAGGGATAAATTATCTTATTGGTCTTCATCGTTGAATGTTGTAATCAATTTTTGATAAAATTGATACAAATCGTGTTATCAAATTTAATTTAAAAAAGAGAATATTACCAAATACCGATAACTTCAAGTCACTTCCCCAACATAATATTTGTGTAAAATATTGAGTAGTGGAAATATATTTACCTTATGTACTGTTTAATGAAATAAATTTATGTTTCTTTATTATCTATGAAATAAATTAATCTATAATATATAATTAACACGATAAAGTTAACTTATATCATACACCGATTGATCCTAAATTACATCTATATATAATATCAACTATTGCTACTTCATTCCCTTTTATAATTTTTTTAAATTTTAAATTATTTTTATATACTGTGCTATTATTATAAATAAAATATTGTATCTTTCTTTAGGATTTCCCTGACATACTGTTTGTTTAAAAAATGACAAACACAATGTAACTTCATTATGATATTAATTAGAAAAGTAATCTAATGATTTTATAATATTATTCAATGAAAAAATATATCCTTTATAATCCATAAATAAGTTCACTTGTGTATTAATCAATATTGTAATAGTTTTTCCTTCCTTTATACCATATATTTTTAATAATTTATCACAATATTTATTTTTTTAAATGAAATTCACATTATTTATTTTTATAACAAATAAACCAAGAAAAATATTAATTATATGATTATAGATATTTAAAACTAACTCTTACAGAGTTTATAGAATTTCTAAAAATGAATTATTTTTTAACGTAAAAATAACATCGTTCTTGTAAAATAATATCACCATTATTTTTTCACACATATTATTTGTAAATATATTATTATCATCACCACAATATTATAATATCATTATCAAAAAAATGATAAATCCTAGAATACTATTCCCTTAGTGCTTTATTTATCCCATAATGTTTATTTTTCAATTGAAACACTTTTTATCATATACATGTATTAAAAATCTATCTATATAATAAATGTTGACATATTATTTAAGTAATCCATTAAATAAATTGAATTTATTTTCCATTTTTAATACATTGAAATTCATATTCACTACTATTTATAAGAACAATCTAATCATTACTGATCATTCCAAAATATAAAAAATTTCATACACACATCTTCTTTCGATATGAGATTATTCTTTATTAATAAGTCATTATTTTTTTCAAAATTACAATGCCTTGATTCGTTATATTGTTAAAGAATATATTTTATTTCAATGAAATGTTTTTCTTCTAGAATCAAAATAATCCTCCATGTGTTATTTTTCTCAATATGATCAAGATATTCACTCATATCCTTTATATAACTCTCATATTGAGTAGGCTGATGAAAACTTTTGCACACTACCTATGATAATTTTTTTTATTATTGAATAATACTAATTTGAGATTTCCTCAAATCTATATTACTAATAATAATGTTGATTTCATCAATTTTTCATCAATATGAGATTTCCTTGCTATTAAACAACTTAATCTACCATCCACATCCTTAGTAATTTCATCCAAATCACTGCCCATATCTTGTTACCACTTTGAGTTTCTTAAGTAAAAAATACATTTCTTCTATAATTTCTTTGTTCATTTTCTAAAAATTATTATTAATTTACACCATAATGAAATCTCTTACTTAAATATTTTTTCTAATTCTTTTGGTAAAATATTTTTTAATGAATAAATAATCAATTTCTCATTTTTTACCCTGATATTAAAAGTTTATATTATTCTTCTCATTTTTGAATATAAAAAATCACCTTTTATTTATATATAAGTATTTAATTATGAGAGTAATTATAATATACATATCATATAAGTATTTTTATTCACATATAAATTATAAGAAAAATTCATAATATATACTAACATAAAAACTTCTTCCTTTCAAAAATTCTCTAGTAGAACTCAATAAGAATCCCCAAGCCGTGTTATTAATTATTAATTTTCTTACATTAATTATTCTATTTTGTTATGGTTTTTCCACAAATAAAACGTTTTTAATTATAGATAACTATTTATATAATTCTCTACACTATAATTTATGAAATTCACCCTATTTTTAGTTTATCATTTGAAGGTATTCTTTTAGAGAATCTTCTCCTACACCTTCCAATATCATGTAATGAAATTAAACACATTAAATTTATGATTAATCACCATAAAACATTCTATAATAATGTTTAATCAATGAATGATACTAATACCTTTTTTAATAGATGGTTCTTGATGATATCATCTAATAAAATCCATGAACACTAATTCCACAAACCTCATTGACTTCATAACATTAATATTTTGAGACTTGAATAATGTTTTTTGTATTTAACTAAAATACCATATATAAGTATAAAAATAAATAATATTTGGAATTTATTACTTGAATTTATGTATAACCATGTCATAAAAGAGTTTTTATCTCAATTGAAGAATAGATTTATGATATAATTTTTTTGATGCTCCTTGATATGGAAAAAATTTCTTCTTCTCTACTAAAAATATAGAAATTCCCTTTTTGTTTTCTATATTAGAATTAAAATTTCATCTTCATTTTATTTAATAGTACAAACCATCTTATTAAATTTTATAGCATTCCCTATGTAACACAATTTACTTATACTTATAATATTGTGAACATAAACATCAATAATAATGAAATCTATCTTTCCCGTACTTATGCCTCTAATTTTGTTTTTCCTAGAACCAAATATCATCCAAACTTCATTTTTTACAAATATTATGACTCTTTCCTTATCATATTTGACATCATTCTATAGATTTTTAGTTCTCATCATATGAGAAGTATACATTATATTAGAAATCATAACTTTGGATTTATTTATTAGTTTTAGAGGAATATTAACCATTACATTATTTTTATCCATATTATTTTGGATCTAAAAATATTTCTTCACACCTATTGATAGATGATAAGTCTATTATTACTCTTAATATAATTGATCCTCCCTATATTAGAGATAAATTAAACTTTTGTTTTGAGTCTTTTACTGTGCATGATGACTCCGTAAAACTACTATATATACCACTTTGTGGCTTCTTTTGAACATTACTTGACATTCGTGATGATAAATACAAAGATTTTGGTTTGTAAAATCCATACCAAAAAATAACTATTGAAATTATATTTAGAGTATTTGAATATGTTTACTTGTATTTATTGTTCTTGTTCCTTAAATAACTCATTTCTATTGAAGACACTTTATTAATATTTACATAATAATAACATGTAATAGAAGGTTTACTATTATACAACTTAATCGCTGATCCAGTGGTCTTTGGGTCTCTCCCAAAGAAATATATATAATAGGAGTGATAGGTTGTTCTTTTGTATCCAACATGATAAACTTTTGTTTTAGATGAAGATCCCTGATTACTTTATGTTACATGAATTAATTTTTCTTATTATAAACCATCAAATTAATTTGATAGATCTAAATGGTTATCTTTAACATTCATAACAACTCATGTGATCTAACATTCTAAATTCATTCCAAGAGTTACATATCAATCTAGATCATCAAGGATTCATATTATTTTAATAATATATTCTTCATGAATAACAATTATTTTGTCTTTTTATTTCATCATATTAAAAAATACATTAATAATCTACATATGTTCTTCTAACATGATCTTTAGAAAAAATAATTTTTTCATATAATTCTAGCTTCTTAGATTTTTGATTTTTGATCACAACTTTAAACTCATATTTCTCATCTTTCTAATTCTATATATAGACTTTATAGTTAAGTATATATATATTGAATTTATTTTTCTGTCCGACTAAATATATATCCCCTAGAGAATATCTTTGAGTTTAAATTTTAAGTTAAAAACTACCTTAAATTAACTTATTTACCTTTATTTTATTACTCATAAGGTTAATTTTCAATGAAACCCAAAATAACTTCATTATAAATGTTTTAATAGTTCCCAATTTTTTTATACTTATAATTTGTACACATCATCACCTTTTTATAAAATAATTTTCATCATTTTAAAGAAATTAATATTGGTTATCCTCTTTCCATTACCATCATTGGGGGAATTATTTAGGCATGAATAATTTTCATAATCACCTTATAATTTTTTAGAACACAAATTAGTGAGGTGATAAACCTTTACACATAAAAAGAAACCAAGAATAATATTTTTTTTGAATTCTCATTACCCCATTTCATGTTTGGAAAAAGGAATGGTAAAACCTCTTATAATTGTTTCTCATTCATATTGTCTTGAATTGAAACCCTCTTTATTGAGTTGAAAATAAAAATACTAGAACTATCGTTTTTCCAATTGATCATCGTCATTTGTTCTAGTATCATATTAAATGAGAATACGTTGAAAGATATCAAAGGATATCATCTTAGGTTATTTTTCCATAATAAATAAAAATAATTGATTGATGTGAGGATGATGAATTATCTATATCCACTTCTTGATGTTTAAGAATTGTTCTATTTTAATAATTCCACACATTTCCCCCAAAGTCATATTCACCTAATCAAACAATGCATCAATAAATTTAGTTTGTTGCATCTTAATTTTTATATATTTCTTCAAAATCACTATTTTTAATTCACCAACATTTTTATCACCTTTATAAATGTTGAAATAATTATCTAATACTAAATTAAATTATTTTAAAGATATCCCATTACTATTAGAGAAGCCCATATAATAAATTTATTCTTTTGGCATCAAAACCCATTTCCATGTAATATCATTCAATAAGCATTTCATTTTCTATTTTTACCACAATACCAGGTATGATGGTTGTATATACATCCATACCATGTTATTTGAAATAAAGATTCATCAAATTTATTGAATATTTATAATTAATTCCATAAAAGGATTGAATACTCTTTTGATTATTTTTTACTAATATATTATACAAACATATCAATCCTGTTGTCCAAAGAAACATTAGATATTATTTCACTTCTAACAATCAACCTTCCAGTCCGATAAGACATGGTGGCCCTAATTAATAATAATAACCTGATATGGGTGGGAAAAAATAAAGCTATTGTAAATTAAAATGTTATACCCAATGATCATTTTTTGTAGTTAATAGTTACACACCCCATTTTCTCACAAAATATAAAAGTAATAAAAACACATTGAATTAGAAATTTTACATTTATTAAATCATTGGGATATATAAATGGAGCATACAAAGATAATGAAATAATTTACCAAATTCACTAGGTGCACTACTTGTATAATTTTTAGAATGGAAATACTACTCGTCTTGGGTTAGAACAACTCATACATGAAATTTCACTACTCCCTTACTCAAAAAATTATTGACTGACTGAATGGTCCAAAAGCCTTCATTTTTTTATTATTTTTGATAATACACCTTTTAAGAGATGTGTATGAACCCTTACAAGGCCCAAAGCCTCAGAGACAATACATGACCCATAAGATTTAGATGGTATTACAGAGACAAGACAGCTTGGAACTGCTCCTCCCCAGCATATGTCATGATGATCAGCACTCCACCTTCATAGGTCTGGTTGGCTAGTTGTCCTATGTAATGCTTTACAGGCCCGATACCAATGGAAAAGCCATACCCTCTCGTTCTTCCAATTCCGGTTAGCTATGCTTGTGTGAATGTGCTTTCCCTGAATCCCCATCTGGATCTGTGTCCCTTGTAGTCAGACTAGTATGTCTGTTTAATCAGGTGTCCTAAAGGCCATGGGGTGGAACAATGTCCTTAAGGTCACCTAAAGGCTTTGAGAGACAACATGCCCAAATGACCTAGGTGGCCCAATGGCCTTATAGTACCCGAGGCCCAAACCGATGGCCCGGAGGCCCATATGGATGAATAGTTTCAGCTTCTATACTACTGAATAGTACTTGATATAATGCCTACTACTTTTCTTGCTAATGTACTGCTATAATACTTCTACAATACTCCAGAAATATGTCTCCACCCAGATCTGATCTCAGGTCTCTTGGATGCACTTGTCGAGTCCTTACCAAACCTTCATTGGTGTAGAAATATTCTTTAAATATAATAATTTCATGATTTTATTCTATATATTCAAATCCTTTGAAATATCTTGTTAATGATAAGAAACTATTAATTTATTTAACATAATTTAACCCTCTAAAATTACATGAAACTATTTCACTCCATTTCTTTTTTTGAATTTATCTATAAATATTTTTTTATTACTTTAAAAGAATTAATAAATTCGTATAATTACTATGAGTTGTTCATAGAATCCATGATCATGATTACTCATAAAAATCAAAGGTATTATATTACTGGGGAAGAAAAAAATAGAAACTATGTCACACGGGCTTGTAATAATGGATTCTAGGGGAATCTAGAAGAACCCCATCCATACAAAAGTGTCAAACCATATATTTTTATCTCATTAAAAGTATTGCAATTTAATTTTTTCCAAATATTTTATCTTGAATCCACCACAGTGAAAAAGGTTATATTACTTTGTAATGTATTTAAATTTCAAAATCCCTTGAAAATCATTTATTAATTTGTATTTGTTTCCAGAAATTTCTAGTAATACCAATTATTGAAATATATTAAATAAATAATATTTTGTGTAATGATACTTATCATTAATAAATCTTATTTATTAAAATGTTATATGAAATTTTATTACTAGGTGATCTATATACCACAATGAAAATTCATTCACACCTTTATTATGAAAAATATTCAGCATCAAACCACTGTTACACATTATAGTGTAATATTCATACCAATATGACCAACAAAATTGGATTCCTTCAAACATTTTCCTTACATATTGAATCATGATGAACTATTAAACCATTATAGTGTAATATTTTGATTTTCCTTTGATAATAAATTTGTGATAAAACGACGTTGGATTACCTTAAATAATTATGGAGTAATTAAAAATCCACAATTTACAATTCTTCACTAAACAAATTAGATTGTATTTTATAGAGGGTTATGATGTGTTATTTCCTTCTCTATACAAATCCTTTTTAACATCATCCATTATCTTTAAAACTCCAAAAATATTAACAATGTTATTTTAAGTATTTTTGAATGATTTCTAAATTCACTATAAAAAAACACTACATAAAAAATACTTGGTGTTTTTTATAACCATAAATTTTTATTTTTTTCACCTGTAAAAGATTGTAGTATAATATTTTTGGAAATTTTGGTGTCTTAAGAAAGTATTTTAACTTATTTGTTTTTTCAAATTTGGATTTGTTTGGGTATGATACAATGATGTATTTATGAAAATGATATGATTATTAGATGCTTCCATAGGGAACCATGATTTAAGGAATGGATATGATGATTTGTTTATATTAATATATTTGTAAAAATTGATGATTTGATGAAATGATTCATTTATTATATATTATGGTGGGAAATGTTAAAAAATAGTTGTAAGGACAATATTTGTACCATTTCTCATGCATCCATAAATATTTAGATCAAAATATATAAAAATATAGGATGTGTGAGTTGTTTTATATCCTTTTTATTGATAATTTCTTATAATACACAACTTGGTGGGTTTTATCACCAAGATATGATGATATTGTCGATGGATCAGTTTTTAATTATCATGATGATCTTGGGAGATGTGTATTTTGGATTTAATTTTTAGAGAAAGTCAAATGCAAATTAGTGAATCATTTAATATATTGGATTGTAGATTTTGTATGATGGTGATAAAAAATCATCCTATTTGATATGGTTATGTAAATGGATTAATGAATGAATTCCTTAGAAGTTTCTTATTATATTAGTAATAACACCATATAGGACCACTATATTAACTCTTTCATAAAAAAATCACAACATTGGGAATAAGCATGTGAAAATGGGAGGGTTTATTTTGTTTAAGAATAAATATCACTCGAACCACAATAGGTAGGTGAAAAAATTTATAACCCACATCAACACCCTAAAAAGAAGTTTTTTATACAAAACTCAATATAGCATATAATATCTCTATTTTTCATATTTTAAACCTTTAAATATTCAAAAATGGTATTCTAGGTTTTTTTGGGTATTTTATGATGATCCAAGTGTCATGGTTCCCCTATATCGATATATTAAAAAATATTAAATATACTAAACTATGAATATGCATATTTTTTGTATAAAAAATTGATTTATTTTTTATTTGGGTCTGAGAGAGGAAAATAAAGAACACTATTGAATATTGAACCTGAATTTTTCTGTAGTTGAGATAAGTGGTTTGTTTGAATTATACCCCAGGTCAATGCACAATCATGGAAAAATTTTCGATGATTTAAATTTATTAAATTAAATAATTACTTTGATTATATATCTAGATTTTTTAACCTAGAAATATATCAAATTAATCCCTGTAATAGTGTATCTATAGGGTTATCCACATAAATTTTACGATTGTGGGAGAGCCACCACATTGAGAGACTTCAAAGATTGATCATGGCGAATCCATGGATCAATGAATGAAATCAATGAGGATCACCAATGAAATTGATAAGAATTCATTCGTCATTAGTGATCAATCCAATAATGAGGTATAAAAATTTTATTTTTAGATTATTTTATCATTATTTTGATTTTAAATATTATATATTAATTCTACTCAAAATCCTTGGATAGTTCACCATATGAATGTCTGTGATATTTTTTTTCATTTGACCTAAAAATTTATTCATTGAATTGGTTTTTCTATCATCATTATATTTACAAGGATGCATTTTATGGTTAGTTTCATAATGATCATCAAGGAAATAATTTTTTTATAGCATCTTTATCCAATAATTCTTCTCATGTTCATCATTGGATTGTTGGAGGTTGATTATTCGACTACTGTTATAGTTCACAACATGATGAAACCCCAAATTCATGGTGGCATGTGTGAAAAATGTTAGAGATAATGATTTTCAAAAGCAATGAGGAATGAAGGTGGAATTAGGATAGACTATTAGAGGGACGAACTACAAGGTAGTGATAGAAGGTGAAACATGCATTATATGGGTCAACTAGAATCATGATTTCTAGAAAACAAAGGTTATATTTCGATGACCAAAGGAGTTTACATTGAGTTTGGGAAAACAAATAATCTTCTCAAAATTATTGATGGTGGTTTTAGTGGATGCGGTGAAGCTTCGGAAAAAAAAGGCATGACATTTTTGGAAATTCCCAACAACACATAATGTATTACATAGAAACACAAGGCTTATAGTCCATGTATTGCCATAACTATTGTTTCAAGATGATTTTAATATCACATGATCTTTTCTTTGGGCCTGCATGCTTTGTGAATCTAGCCTAGTTGTTGACCATGTACAAATAATACATGTTTGGGACCTCGGGTGGACCCACATACCATGTCCCTCAGATCACACACCATGTATAATGTATTTTACACTCTACATGGGGTAGAAATACATTTCAATGATTGGGAATAGTAGTACACTATATGTACCTTAAAAATAAATTCCATGTTATTTATGTAGTATGTTCTTCCTCCCATTTATCCTTCATTGAGCTCAGAATTTGACCACCAATTACTCCTTTCCTAGTAGATATCTGTCTTGGATGTGTTGGTGGCATTTTTTCAGTGTCAATGATATGACCCAAGGTGGTGTATCCAGTTCACTTCTTTTATCACATGTTACTCATGGCAATATTCAAGTGTGATATTTTGATGGACATCAGGGCTTATACCCCTTGATGGAATGCATATGTTTGGGCATGGGTCCCCAATTTCATTTGTATAGATTGGGTTAGTATGCACCATACCCACTTAGGGCATGAATATCATATTTATAGAGTTAGTAGCCACTTGTTTATGAGCTCAGATGTGACCTAGATCCTCAATCAGGGATCAATATCCCTTCAATTGTGACATGATGTTCATGAGGTGTGTCCCCCCCCCCCCATAGCAGAACTCACAAGGTTTTATTGGGCTACTAGTATTGAAAAACCACATAATATTTGATCTACGAGAAGTCTCATCATTCATAGATGGATTTTAATATTGATAGATCTATCTCTCTCCCACTCTCTCTATGATAGGTTTTGTCAATGAGAATATCTTTTTTTAGTGTCTTATCCCAACTTTATCTTTTGGGATGAGCTAACTATTTATTTCAATTACTTACATTTTTGGTTTTCGGGGTAAACTACTGGGTATGTACATAATCACCCCAACATGGGATTTTCCACTATATGAGTGTCTTATGAAGATGAAAAGATGTTATATGGTGACCTTGGTGGGCCTGGTGTTGGTGGAACTTAGCAGAACATAGTGATGGTGGTCACACATGATGATCGTCTTCAGTTTTCATGGTAGGTACATTTACTCCTCGAAGATTATTTGGTTGGGAAACCCTTTATTTCATATTAATTGTATATTTTAAAACTTAATACATTATATATATATATATATATATAAATATATATATTACTACACCCTATTTTTTCATAGAGGTTGTTATATTAATTTGTTTCTTATTAGGTTAGTACAATCTTATCTATCCTACATTCTTATGATATACTGGGTGGTGTGTGTGTGTATAGGTTAAATACCATAAGGACTCCCTTTTGTGTGAAATGTCTACTTAAAACTTGTAAGCAGTATCTAACCTATTAAAGGTTTTATTTGGGTGTCCTACACTGCTTATCTTTATTCTAGGTGGGGACATAGTGAATCATGTCATGAAAGAGTGGTATAAGAGAACTTCCATCCAAGGGATTGTGTTTGGTGATATATATTTTTTGGATTGGTTTGAGAATATAGTGTAGTTGTGTTGTGGTTTGTCAATTTTCTTTATATTCATAGAGAACATAATTAAGATGTAGTGGATTGTGTATCTTTACACTAGGTCACTAATAACTTTCTTCTCGACTCATCACACTTAGACATCTGTTTTAGGGAAACCAATGGAACATGAATCATATAGGAATGAATCTTTGACTTCCATCACCTTATTATGTTGTCTACCTATAAATTATTATCTAATATTGTTACATATTTTCAACTTTTAGGATTCCAACATAATTGTATACAATGAGGATTATGTGATAGGGTCATGAAAAGAGTAGTTGAGTGATGGGGATTCATTTTAGGGGGATGTTCATGAGGTGTTTCCTCCTTGTGAGAAGAGAGTAGTGCTTCCAAAAATTGTGGGATTCATGCACCCACCACCATAAGGATTAGATGATGTTTATATTTATATTTATTATTTTATTGTTATAGAATTCCAGAAAGATGATGTACACATGATGGGTATGAAACATAAGTTTATGTGAAAGAGACCTCTAAGTTTTCCTGTCGAGCTAGACCGTTAGGTAGTGAAGGATTGGATAGTGTCTATAGAAAAAGTATTCTAACTCGAATAGATCTTAATCAGTCATATGGTTGTGATCATAAATATTTTTATTCATGTAGTAGCAGGGAACTAGTGGGTTTTGATCACCCATAACCATGATGAGGAGACACTATAGTTAATGGGGCTTCAATAAATGTTCCATAACTAGTAATATCCATCAACCTTACACTCTATATAGATTATAGAGCATTTATAGTTTCAATATAGTGACATGAATAATGTAGAGTGCATGTTGATTTCCACAAATTCATATGCTACTCTCCCGATATTGTGTTAGATGGTTAATTTTGAGTAGAAAAGTTTGAATAGGGCCTTCATAGAGACAATTGTGATAATTGGTTCTCTCTATGAAATCCCACTATAGTAGGGGTAGTATAGTAAGATGTTGTAAGAGATATATTTCTAGTAGAGGAGAAATATATTGATGGATCTAAAAATGGAAATTTTAAAGTAGAGTCATATACTATAGGTAGGATGCATCCAAATTCAATTTCTTGGTAGAAATGGACTTTTTTAAAGGCATTATCAGTCTTAGGGTTTAGTATCATAGAGATCCCATTGGGATTACAGTTAGTCGAGAGAGATATGGTGTACACTTGTGATGGGTAGGGTCACATGGATCATGATTTCATGACTCTACATGCTTCAAAGGGTAAATAGACAGTGAGTAAACCTATAAAATAGTAGCATTGTTATCATGGATCTCCTATGTGTGGTTAAGAAATACCCTAGGGGTACTGCACTGATAGAGTGGCTAGAAAAACCCCAATAAGAGGACATATAGGAGGATTAAAATTCTATGAAATACACCCACAACCACCAAAGTGATCCACACCCAGATTAGATGATTCATGTCTTAGGGAATAATGATTTTAAACTTATGGAGTGATATGATTAGGTTGTAGATGAGATGATTCATGGTATGATCTTTTCCTTATTCAACTTAGAACCAGCACTTATATTCACGGTTTTGAGTCCTTCCATTATCCCTTAATACATTTTTGATAGCTTCATATTCTTTTGGATCCTTTAAAACATTATATATGGATACATATGTCTATGGGACATGGTGTCACTATTTCACACATCTATAGATAGTGTTATATGATTACCAGTGGAGAGAGATTCATGTAGAACCTCGTGGTCGTTATAGTGAATTTACATGAAATCCTTATAGGTATGAACTAGATATCCACAATATGTTCCAAAAAAAATATCCCTACAATATTTTAAATTTATATAAAAATATGTGGAAATGTTCAACTTTAATGGAGAGATGGACCTTTTGGATGAACAATGGTGGATAGTTAGTATGATGTTGTAACATATCTCCCATTATTTGGAGAGTTTGTCACCTAGTATGGTGGGATATTTAGAGACCTGGATTCCAATTAAAGTACATGAATACATTTATGTCTTAATAAAAGATATTATTAGATTACATCTATTTATTAATATCTAAAAATTTATTCAATTTCACCTTGGGACTAGTATGATATCTTTTACAACATAAAAAGTGGCCCCTAATGAGCTTCAAGAGCTGTAGGTGTAGTAAAAGTATGTTTTTGAAATGGGATTCATATATCCTAGAGATCAAGTTTTGTTAAGAAGAATGATTAGATTTTGTTGAAATATATTAATTATGATCACTTAAGTCATGTGATAATCAATAATAAGTACCCACTAACAAGTAATGATAACCACTTCCACCTGATGAAGAGTACAAGATGGTTCTGGAAGATTGACCATATTTCTGGGTACCATCAATTATGAGCATAGTTTGAGGACACCCAAAATATGTCATTATTATTTCTCTATGGTAATTATGACTTCTTAATGACACCCTTTTTTATAATGAATTCCCTTTCCTTTATAAGTATATATAAATAATTCAATATATCCTTTACTGGACTAGTTCTTTGTTATCATTATCAAATACATGCTCATTTATTAAACATACGCGGGGAATCATTGATTGAAGAAAAAACTATAATTACTTTGGGAGAACTAGTTATATTTTAATCTATGATGTTGTGATTTTTTAATTAGATAAATATAATTTCTAGGTAATTTCATGTCATAAAATGGTATAGCTATAGACCTAGTAGTTATAGAGGGAATGATATATTGAAAACTACCCATGTGCGTAATAGAGGTGTGGATTTTTCTTGGATTGGATAGGTACTATTAGAGTTTTTTAAAAAAAATTATAGGATTTTGGACCCTTTAACTAACATGTCATGGAAAGGGTATCCATTATCCTATAATGAGTAATTTTATAAATCGTTCAATGGGATGAGGTATAGGTTGATCAATGGTCATGTTTTGAGACTTACAGGGGATGTTGTTGAGTATATGATGTTCCGTGATTCTTATAGTGATAGGCTCAGGTGAATGTTAATATAGAGGAAGACAGTTGATTATTTTGGGAATAGTAAATTGAGACCTAATGAGTAGAACTATGTGACCAATGACTTGGATTTTATAGAATTATCCCTTTTCTTGAAGACATAGATGCATAATCTTTTCGGTGTGGGGTTTTTAGTTCATTTTAACAACTAGAGTCACATGTTCAACATTTCCTAGTGATACCTCATCATCAGAAAAAGGAACTATATAGAGTTTCTACAAGACCATAAGTTAGAGATTGCTTATAATCTAGGAAATGGAGACAAGTGTAAGATTCCATTATTATTAAATCATATTCTCACTTATTCAAGGAGGATTCAGAGTATTTGGATTTATCACTGCTAACTCTGGTGAAGGAGAGAAGTGAAAAAAATCTTCAATTGATGAAAATAACTCGACCTATTCTCTAGTGTGTGAGATATTCTTAGTTGTTGTGTACCAATTTTTTGTTCCTATATGACTAGATATCCTCAAGAGATGAACCTGGTGAATTTTATGAAGGTGGGGCATACATCAACTTTTTCCAATGTGGGAGACTAATTTTCTCTATAATGTAAGAGGAAATAGTGAGAGAGTATCATACATCCTCATTAGTGGTATATACTTATAGAGACACATAATTTTCCATACATAGATATTAAATATTAGTAGAAGAATATACAATATATTTTACAAATACATGCCTAAGGATAGTAAAGGAATAGTGTATTTGTAGACTAGATACACCGTCTTCTTATTTCAAAAAATATCTTCAATATCTCCTACAAATATATTCAATAATAGTAATATTTTAGACATACCCAACTTAAAACCATTCATCATAACCTTAGGAAAGGAAACATAAGAAAAAGTGAGATCAGATACTCATTAAGTGGAAAACAAGTGAGATATAAATGATCGCTTAAGAATAATATAAACCTAAGGGTCTTATAATATGACATTAAAATTCAAAAAAAATAACCTGCATATCACAGATCATAATCCTATGTCATGACATAATTCGTCAAAATTCATAACACATATATCATAAAGGAATCAAATAAAATTAACCATTGGAGCATAACATAGACATAAGAATGTGAAAAAGCATAATCTTAAAACATTTAAAATATGTATAAATAGAAATAGGTTCACTCATTAAGTTAAAGACACATAATCAGGCCCTTTCATGAACTTATGGACATGAAAACTAGGTCAATGGATAGTCTTATGGGCATGAAAACTAGGTCCATGCATAAAATTATGGCCTTGAAAACCAGGTCCATGCATAATATTAAAGAGTTGAAATCTTGGTCCACACATATTTTTTTAACATGAAATAACATTCACGCATAACATATTTTTCTCATGAGTTATATATATTTCCCAAATTAAATTGAGCTCTATAATAGAATAACCCATCATATAATCACAATACTTTTTTATTTAATCTGTAACATAATGGAAACACTTGACATTTCTTCATAAATTAACCCCTATAAAAATAAATGAGTTATGTAAACATATTATCATCATAAAAATAAACCATCTTGTGAAATAAAAAGGGTGTTATCATAGACTGATATATCTAGTGAAACATAAGTAATATCAAATGATGTCATCATAGATCAAAAAGTTTTTAAAATATCACTTGAAACATTTCTTAAGGAAATAATACTTTTCATTTGTAAACCGCTTATTTAAAATAAAAATATTAACAAAATATTAAGGAGCCATTATTATAAAAGAACCCTGGAAACATGAAAATTAGGCTTCATATCATTTAGTTTCCATTATGGTGGAAAATTCTACTCATTCCATATATGTTAAAACAGTGATTCAACAAATTTTTGATAAAAAAGTCAACAATACCTCATTCAGAAAATGACATAAAGATTCTTATTAAGACATTTTTTTTCAAAGTGAGACATGGGTAAACATAAATCAATAAAATAATATGAATATATTAGAAACATTATTTTAAACATTTTAAATAATATGTGCACATGTAATTACAATATTTCAAACCGAAGTAAAAAAAATCCATCTCTAATAAAAAATATGAAAAAATTTAATTATATAAGAGTGTAAAATAGTACTATTAAATAAAAATTACATGAATAACAAAATGATAATAAAATAAATGAGATTATTTAAAGTTAAATACTTATATTTAATCATAATAAATTTAATCTTATTTAATATAAATAAACAATGTTATTACAACATAAATTCATAATTTCTACGGCATCTTTTGAATTATACACCCCTTGAAAGAGTAATATCAAATAAAAAATTAAATATAATTATCATAAGGTTATCATGATATTATTTGTCAAAGTGGGTGTATAAACACCTCATAAATAATATTATTACATAATATAACATATTTCACAAGGAAGACTATTTGAGATGATGAACCCATACCTCACGTTTGATTAGATTTGAAAGTGCTATAAACTCTGATATAAAAAACATATATTTTTATAGTTCTATATAATATTCATGTAAATACATATAATATCATATAATATCCACTTATAACATTTCAACACATATTTAGTAATAATTATTTATTCAAAACGTCATTTTTGGGTGATAATTGTTCCATTTTTCTTGAGAATTTCTATTCTGTAGTTCCAGTCCTTGTAAAAAGATCAATGTACCATAATATCCATAATGTTAATCATGATATAAATACAATATAAATTCATGATATATATATATATATACATATATTTAGTTCCATAAAAATTCTAGTGATTAATAAATGATTTACACATTTTATGGAGACATTGGGTTGTACGTCTGCATGAACACTGTTTTCATTTTGTGAATGATGGAATGATAGAAAGGAAAATAATAAATCCAGTTTATTGAATAATTATTATATAATATATATAATATATATAATATATATAATATATATTAATTTAATATATCTATTTTATCATATAAGTAAAATAGAAATGAAAACCAAATCACATCACTTCGTGGTGGTGGAAGTTCACATGCACTCATGTGCAACATTATCGTTTTCCAAATGATTGGAAACTAAGAAGGTTGATATTATATTATATTTATATAAGAAAAAAAATATCATAAATATAATATATAAATATTAAAACTATCATAATAACCATTCATGATAAATGTTGATGGAAAATGAATTGTATCGCTACATGGAGGAAGTAATACCCACGGAGACATGAGAGATAATATTCGTTCCCAATAAGTGGTATAGTCGGTGGATAATGAATTTTGAGTAATAAAAAAAATATTATGTTTAATTTAAATAAATAATTATTTATTTGATAATTTATACCATGAATTTAGATTATTTAAAACAGAAAATAAAAGAAAAAAAATGCATGTTTAATATTTATACCACTTCTTTGAGAAAACCCTTTTACCTTAGACATTAATCCACGAAGGGATATTATTTTAGAAAAAAAATAATCTATAGGGTGTGTTGAATTAATATTTTATGTCCTTATGGTAGTATATATTGAGATATAAGGCTTAAATGGTTTGATTATGAGATGATAAGAGGTTCTCTTTTATAAGTGAGGGGAGGGTAACTTTTGGAATTACATAAAGCATTAGATTAATATAAAATAATTTATAAAAAAAGAGATTTAAAATTGAAATATTTATAATATAGTTTTAGTTTAATTCTAAATACTTTCATAAAATAACATTTGGAAAAGTTTAGGTGATGTTTTCACCATTATTTATTTATTTTAAATCCCCATTTACCATTGTGAAACTACTTAAATATCAAAATTTTCAATTATTTAAGGGTCCATAATGGTAACATAAAATTAAAAGTGACCTATAAATGGAATATGATCAATATTTTAAACCATATAAAAATAAATTGTATGAAGATATTATTTTTATGAATTTTAAATAATTTAATAAAAAAAATTTATTATAAAATACCATCAATTTCATTTTGGAAAAAATTTATTTATTTAGAATTTAAAGTCATAAATATAGTTGTAGAATCAGAATATAACCCTTTTAAATATATATAATATGTTATATTTATCTAAAAAATTATTGTAACACAATAATTTATCAATAATTTATTAATTTTAAAATTTTTAAATCATTCATGTTATTTTTCAATTAATTGAGTAAATACAACATCAGTGTTGTGTAAGAATTTAAGGTAATTATTCACGAACTAAAAATATAAAAAAATTTACCATAATAAAAAAAATAATTAATATTTCAAATAAACATTTATAACTGTTCTCATTATCCATTCATCCCTATGTAAAAATCTTAGAGATATTAAATTAAATATAGTGATATTTTGTATTTACTGGATTCATAAAATGATATAAAGGTCATAATCAAAGAAAATTGGAACCAAGTGGCCATATATTCTATAATTACATGTAAATAGATGAAATAAACTCATTAAATAGGATAAATCTAAGTGTTAGAGAAATTTTAAAGCCTTATCCCACTTTTTATCCCTATTTTACCCATTTTATAGTTACCGAAGTGACAAATATTTAAAAAGTTTACTATTAATAATGAAAAAAATTAAAAGGTGAATATTTACCAAATTTGAAAGTAATAATAAAAAATATGGTCTCAATTTTTTTCGATTCCATATATTTTAGTGACTAAAATCAATTTTAATAAAAATACATAACATTATATGAAAAACATTATTATGAAAAATGAGTTTTTAAGCATAATAATTGACCTATATTAAAATCATGATTTTGATGATTAAAAAGAATGTAATTATATTATTATAAATAACATGGATAATATTTAAATTTATCACCATGACCAAATTATAATGAGACATTATTTAATGAATATAAATAATAGTATTTGATAAACTGATATTTTTCATTATCCACTTAAAAATCAATCATTTCAGTAAAATCCCAAAATTTATCCCTTAGTTAATTTTGATATGAGTATTTAAAAAATTATATTCATTTAATAAAATTAAATTTCTATCAATGGAATAAATTAATAATAATTTCCATGCACAAAATGAAATTAGAATCATTTTTGAATAACATTCATTTTCGAAGCATAAAATGGATTAAAAAAAATTCTGTGATTATTTCCTAAGGATAAATAAATACTTTTGTAATATGTTAAACCATTATAAATTTATTTAATAATTATTTTACTCATATTAACACCATCCAAATAAATTTCTAGGTTATAATACTATTTTTATAATATATCACAATTCTCTAACTGATTTATGTTTCATGTTAAGAATGATATCAAGATTATTATTCTTTTAAATACAATTTTGGGGTGTTAAATTCTACATAATTAAATAACCCACATGTTCAAAAAAATTCTCACCCATAAAATGATCAATATTTTAATATAAATTTATTGAAAACCCACATCATACAAAGGAATAATAAAACATCCTTTAAAAAGGTAACGTTGAAAACATAAATATTACCAAAAATAATGCATAATTATATTCCTATATAATGATAACATTGGTGGGTAGTTAAAATTTATACATAGAGAAGAAAAATATCATCTGAGGAATATTATAATGGTATATAGAACATGTTCCTAGGAATGTTAACTACCATAAAAACATAAATATATGAGGGTTAAAATGCCATAGATTCCTCAGAAATGAAAGTATAAGGATAAAGTTTTCTTTGAGATCATTTTCTAAAAGTTGAAGAATTATTTCACTTTGAATATAGAGTACATGAGAAAATACACTTACCTCTGATCTCTGAAAGTTAAATTTTTTATTTTAAAACACTTTTATTGAAAAAGTGTGAAACCATCAAGTTTTACCAAGAGCATCAAACATTATAGAAGATGAAAAAATTGTTAAAAGCCAACTTAAATCTATTAGAAGTGTCCTACCTATATAGTTTCCAGGAAAGATCTGTTACATTTTTATCTATATCATCTGTGATCGTATCTTCAAATTGATAGGCTACTTTGTCCCACGCATGTATGAACTCTTCCACTGTTATCTTCTTAGCATTTAATCCTCTGGTAAGGATTAAATGTTTCTTGTCGATCCACTCGACCAGCTCTTTGTTAGTTTCCACTTGAATCAACCTCCTATTAATCCTTTACTCATCCTCATGAGAGGAAAGAATAATTAGAACCTCCTCTAACATATCCTCCTCAGAGTTTACAAGAAGGACCCATGGGTTTTCCATGGCCTTTGCATCTGCATCCCATTGCGAGCCAATAATATTAACCAAAGAAAGGTCACCACTATCAGCATAATTATCGAACATCTCCCAATGATCAGTTGGCGGATCATCAAAGCCCACAAAGACTTACTAGATCTGAGACTGTACTTCAACTGAAACATCCTTCTTATCCAAAGAAAGATCCTTAGGAGAACAACCATCAAACATTTCGCTTCCACTCACCAAATTGAAGCTGGCATCATTCACTTGTTCATTTTTAGATGGCTCGCCCTCTTTAATCCTGGTCCCATATTTTTTATCTGATTTTATTTCCGGAGGTCTTGGAAGATATGAGTAGTCATTGTGGCCTTTGGATTTCTTCCTCTCGCTCACAATGCAACTACCTAGGTCTCTATTTTCTTTTTGTCCCTTCTTCCTCCATGGACTGTGAAGACCTCTATTTGACCCTCCCTTTGCAATGTCTTCAAAGAGTTGGCCATCACTCCCCACCTCCAACTCTAGAACTGAGAAACACCCTGAACCATTTGGATCCTGATCATGAGTATCAGACCCCAAACCATCGAAACGATTACTAATGTCAATTGGGGACAAAATCGATTTTCGATTTTCTATTCCACCAACATTCACCCACTTCCCCAACCTGTCTGGTAATTACTGCATCTGTGAATTGTGGCCCTTGTTGTCAGTTTCCCCTAGTCCATTTCCAATTCAGGAAACATCAGCATAAGAAGGATTATTAGAAGAAAAGTTCTCAGCCTGCAAAGGATTAGCACCACCTGCAACCCCTGACCCCATAACAACCTTCTCAGATAAATTACACTCAGCTAAGTCATTACTCAACCTATTGAAAATGTCCACCACCTTCGGATTAGGATTGAGTGATCTTGCCTCCTTCTGTAAGGGTATGAAACCAGAATCTGAGTTGTTCAAGTGATTCACTAGGGGAGCGCCAGAGCACTCTGGCACAAGATATTTCCAAGCATCGAGCAACCTTTTCCGGTCCATAAGACCCCGACGGTAGGAGCGGGAATAATTCCCCAAGAGGTTACAGATTGAGAAAAACTCTGTCCAAGATTCAAAGATGACCTCCTGCTTACATCTGACTTCTTCCCTAGCAGTGATCCAGAACCACTCCACTAGTGGTCTTGACACATGAACTTCCACGTAAATGTGTGGTGAAATTGGGTGACATACAGCATCGATCCTACTATCAGAGCACAAATAGTGTCCAACCATATTCCCAATCATGCGTAAAATTGATGGATTTTGAAAGGGCAGTAGAAGATTTGGGAACCTTACCCACAACACCATCATGGGAGAAACACGATTCAGGTGCAAATCATATGACCAAAAAAAGAGATAGAAGGAACACCCGTTGCAAACTCCCAGGGCTCTGGACCAGGCAAGAATCATGTCTTCTTCCGAGCCAAAGCAGACCATCATGTGATGATTGTCAAGATGACCAACAACCAAATGATCCTGAAGACCCCAGGATGAAAATACGAACCTGTCAAAGGATTCGAACGAGGGCCTGTGTTTGCTAATACGAGACACCAAGGTAAGATTAAGAAGACCAGAAGCCATCAAAAATTCCAAACGTAAAAGAGCAAGTTGGGGCAAGCCATTGTACAGATCTAGAACCTTCGGGCTGAGATAGATAGCGGGGAAAGGAGGAAGGAAATCTGGGTTAGAAAAGGGTAAAAAGGAGGCAGATGAGTAGGTATTGAGGGATGATGAGGCAAATCACCCCGCTCCGGAGGAGGAGGGGGGGGGGACTGCGAAGCCGTCACCATCCGCCTAGGTCATCATAGAGTAGCGACGTGGAGGAGAAGAAAGCCCCCGGGGCCTGATTGTTTGATGAACCGTGAATACACATACCTGAATTTTTATTATTTTATATGAAAAATTCCATTATTTAGATACATTTTTATCAATTCCACTTATATATCAAATTTTAATCCAAGAAATATGTATTACAAATGATTTATTCATTAATGAAGAATTAAAACTAACTTTTAATAGTAATTCATTATAATTCTAAATATCTATCAAAAAAAATTTTTTCGCAAGTTATCCAATATAGATAAATACAATACATTTTTATCTAATAATTCAATAATAAAAACCATAGTTTAACTTATTCTATTACAAAAATAGTTATCCTTAAAGATCCTCCAAAATAATTCCAACCAAAATTGGATAGAAAATATTAGAATTATATTATCTAATATCATTCCTTGAAAAACATAACAAGTATCTTAAAAAAAATTTATTCACTCATAATGTCTCATACAAAAATATATATACCCTAATCATTACCCAAAATAAATCCACAATGAAATAATAGATGATTTTAAAACAAAATTCACCCATTATCCATTAAGTAAGATCATATATTAGAAAAAATGATTTCCATTGGATGTTTAAGTTCATCCTTTCATCGATAAGAGATCATATGTTGATTTAGAATACAGAATTTTGTTTTTATATTCTAGATATTTATATAGAATCTATGTAGAGAGTGGAAATTAATTCCAAGAATCCCATCAATTTTCACTAGAGTATGAACAATAAAATTTTGAAAGGGATCATTCATATGAACTTCAATGTTAAATCCAACTCTAGAGTGAATGATAAGTGTGACCCAATGATAATTATTCACTTCAACTATCATCATTGTATAATATTTATCTTTATAATTTGACTTCAAAGGTTATTTTAGATTGTTATCCTCATTAGACTTTAGATTAGGGAATCAATTTTCATAATACTCAATCTCTTTGACTCTATAACACTGAAGTGTGAGTAGTGTATTCTATGGAAATTTGAATCCACTAATTTAATTTTTTTGGCCTATTTTTACCACTTTAATATCATTCTACTCATTGTTTAGGCTTCCCACACTTGAAAAATATTCTTATTACTTTCACAAATTCCACTGTATTATCCTTACCATGTTTTTTGAATGTAAGAGGCTAAATTTTTTTCTTCCCATCATGTGAAATACCACTATTTGTTCCATGAAACTCAATATTTATTTTATTATCACTAGAACCGTGAGAGTTTCCTACTTATATTTCGACATTGACTTTACAAAAAATGATTTATTTATAGCTTCAATGTCTCTTAGGGATAATACCTTTCAAATAATTGCATTAAAACCACTAAAGAATAAATCAATATTATTTTTTCTGGGTTGATGATAAAACTTGATTCATACCTCACATGTCTTATAAAATTTACTTCTTATGTACCAATGGATTAATCATCCTTCTATTTTGACTCTAAAAATTCAATCTCCATTTTAGATTGAATAATTCATGGAAAGCACTTATTGAGGAATACCATATTAAAGTCATCTCATTAAATAGAGTTTATTTATCATTCTTTCCTCATATTCATAATAAGAGTCCACCATTGATCAATTTTACCTTTAAAGTAACAAACTGTTATGAAAATATTCTAATATACTGAGCATTGAATAATAAAAAATATCTTTTCAATTAAATTGATCTATTGCTCAAATAATAGTGGATCAAAATACCCATAAGAGTGTGAAAATTTTCCCAAAAATTATTCAATCACATGTTTCTCCCTATTTGGATAGTTCAGAAGTTCAACATGATATGTATTACCACTCATATCTTGAGAGAGTTGAGTGAGAATTATTGTAATATATTTCATCCGATCATATAATCCATTGAAAAATATAGAAAACGTGGTGTAAGAATAAATCTACAAAAAAATATTGACCAATCATTTATTTATAAATTGTATTTTGAAGAGTCCTTAAATTATGACATTGAGGTAATTTATAATAATTATGTATTCAAATACGTTTTAATGTTTAACAATCAAACCAGGGGTGAACTAAGGGCACATTCATCAGGTAATAGAATTATGAATAATATATACACAACCAATAATTTTCAGATTTATTACCCCTATATGCATATATAGCAAATCCAAATCCACTTTTAGTATCTATAGTGAGATATATTGCCATGAAAACCACATAACATATTCCTTATATAAACATCAAGATTTTATCGTCTACTTAGTCTTGTCCCTATGTATTTGAATATAATTTTATAATCCTAATCTCTAATATACTATTTAAACCAATCCTCTAATACCAAATATAGTGATCCATACTTTTTATACTCTCTAACTTTAGTGCTTTTGGAGTCTAGATAAAAAATATTCCTATTAATTAAAATTTATTCAACATATCCCCCAAATATATTCCCATATAGTACAATTCATAGAAATAACGTACTCAAATCATTTCTTCACAATATAGGGAAAGGAAATATAATAAATGGTGAGATCATATGCTCAATAAGTTGAACATAAAGAAGCTATCCATGATATCTTAAGCATAATATGAGAATAAGGGTATGAGAACATCAATTTAACATTTGAAAACCATAAAATTCATATTATAAATCATAATATGATACCATCACATAAATATTTTAAATGCATAAGACATGAATCATGAAGTAATCAAAGAACATGGGACAAGAGAGCAAAACATATACATATTAATATATAAAAAATAAAACATATTACATTTTGAACATGTATAAAAAGAAAAAGGTTCAATAATTATGTCACGAACATCAAATCAGGACCTCTCATAAACATATGGACTTGAAAAACGGGTCAACACATAATATTATGTACATGAAATCTATTCAGTCATAAAATTTTGGACACGAAAACTAGGTCCATACATAATAATAAGGTCAGGAAATCTAGGCCATGAATATATTATTCAATATAAAATCAGGTTCACACATTTCATATTTATGTAATGAATTATATATATTTACAAAATGGATCATAGGGATATAATAGAACTACATAACATATAATCATAATACATTCACATACATGACACAAAATCATGAACACACTTAAAAAATTTCGTCATAAATTAACATGGGGAAAAGGAAATGAGTTTCAGAAACATGTTATCATTATGAAAATAAAAATTCTTGAGAAAGAATAAGAAATATATCATATATTTATATATCAATTAAAACACAAGTAACATCAAAGTATGGCATCATATATGAATGTTCTTCTAAAAAATGACTTGAAATATTTTTGGAGTAAAATACCCCTTTAATTTTGAAAGTACTTATTTAAAATCACAATATTTCCAAAATATTATGGGAGAAATTTATTTTAAAATAACAATGAAGGAATATAATAGAATCTCCAAATTTTTTAGAATTCTTTATGTATGAAAATTTCATTCCAACTATATACGTTAAAATAATGATTCCTTTCACATTTTTAGTAAAAATTCAAAAGTACCTCATTTTGGAAAAATTAAGAAGTTTAATTTTAAAATTTTATAAAAATTAAATTATGGGTAAAAAAAAATTAAATAATTTTCATGATATTGTTAAAAATATTCTAGAAAAAATTTTAAAGAACAAATTTACATGGAAGAAAAATATTCCCATCCAAAGTGGAAATAAAGTATATTTTCGTTAAAAATAGATTCTTAATCATTTTAAGTACCAATGAGAGGAAAATGGTAATATTAATATAAAATTACTTGAATAATAAATGGAGAATAAAATTAATGAGATTAACAGAAGGTATGTCATTAAATTTCATCATAAAAAACATATACATAAATAATTGAGTTAAAAATGAGATTGTAACATAAATCCATTACTCCTTTGTTAACTTTGGAATCATAAACCCCAAGTAATAATATTCTCAAATGAAACATTCAATTTAACTATCATAATCTTAATCATGATATAACATGTTAAAGGGGATGTAAAAAATCTTTATAAATAATATACATTCATAACATTACATAATTGACATGAAAGATAATTTGATACATTAAACTCGTACTTAAAGTTTAATTTTCTTTGAAAGTGACATTACCTATTGTATAAAAAATTTAAATTTATTATGATTATATATAAGAATGTTTTATTTAAAGATTATATTATATATGATACCCTTATAACATTTCAACACCCATTTAAGAATAATTATTTATTAAAATATTTTTTTCTAAATGTAAACTATTTCATATTTCATCAGAATCACGGTTTGGTATTTTTGGTCCTTGTACTCAAATCATGGTTCCATAATAAATTTTTTTTAATCATGATAAAAATAATGAACATATATTCAATATATATATGTTTTATGTTTTTTACATAAAAGGTACAAAAATGAATTACACAGTACATGGAGATAGTAGGTCGTATGTATGCATGAACAATGTTTTAATTTTTCGATGGATGGAATGATAGAAAGGTATATAATAATTCAAATTTTATGAATATTTATTATATAATATATATAATATATATTCATTTATTATATCTTTATTATCATCAAAATGAAAAATAAATGAAAATCCTATCATATCACATCGTGGAGTTGGTAGTCCACATGTACGCACGAGTAACATTATCATTTTCCAACAGATTGGAATGTAAAAAGGTATATATGATATTATAATTCCAAAATAATAATAATAATATCATAAATATTTAATATATAAACATAAAATACATCACAATATGCATCTATGAAAAATAGTGATGGAAAATGAATTGTATCTCTACGTGGAGGTGATAATCCACATGTACGCATGAGCGATACATTCACTTCCCATTTGATGGAATAAAGGATGGAAACTATTTTTACATAATCAGAATAAAAATATGTTTATTGAATATACCATATTCATTATTTTATACTGTACACCATGTATTTAGAGGAGATATAATAAGAAATAAAATTGAAAATGCTTGGTTAAGTGTTATACCTCTTTGTCGAGAAGCCACTTTTGGATTACAAATTTAGTCTTGAAGGGATAATTTTTTTAAATACCATATCATATAAATTTTAGTTAAGGAATATGGTAAGGTATTATGTTAGGTGATAAAGTATAAAGAAGTTTCAAAAGGTGTGAGGAAGAGAGGAGAATAGGCTTTCTTTTACAAGTGAGTGGAGGGGCACCCTTACAATTTCTTAAAGTATTAAATTAATATAAATTAATTTTTATAATAATGTCAATCCAAATGAAAATATTTTATATATTGGATTAGTATTAGTATAAAAACTCTCATAAAATAAAATTTTTACAATTTTAGTTGATGTTTCTCAGCCTTATCTATTTTTAACCCTTGTTAACCCCTTATCTAATTACTACAATTTTAAAATTTTCTATAGTTTGATGGTCAATAATTCTACCATCAAAATAAAATTAACCAATAAATGGACCATTCTAATATTCTAAACAATATTATATAAAATTGGATGAATATTAAATTTTTATGAATTTTAAAACACTTTATAATGTTTTTATTATTATAAAAGAAAGTTAATTTCATTTTTGGAACTATTCCTTTTCATTGAATTTAATTCCATTAATATATCTATGGAATTATAATTTAAACCCTTAATAAAAACATAATTTGTTATATTTATTTAAAAATTATGGAAAAAAATAATTCATCCAAATTCTATTACTTTTAATATTTTTAAAATGTTATATTTTATTTTCCTTAATCAAATAAATATAATATTGGTGTTGAATAAGAATTTAAGGTAATTATAATGTTATTAAAAAATAAAAAAAATTTAAAATGATAAAAAAAATTAATTCCTATTTTTAAAAAAAATTATAACCTAACATATTAGCTTGTTATTATTTTTTAAAATTTTAAGAGATATTAAGGTAAAGAGAGTGACATTTTGTTTTTATTCATTTCTTAAATTAATATAAATGTCATAATCATTGAAAAATGGAGACAGGTGCACAAAAATTAAATAATTTTATGTAAATATATGAACTAAACTCATCTAATATGAAATGTAAAATTTCAATGAAATATTAAAGCCTTATCTTGATGTTTTAACCCTATTTACCCTGTTTTACAATTACCAAGTTGATAATTATTGACCAAGTATACTATTCATAATGAAAATAATAAAAATGGAATATTTTCCAAATTTTAACATCATAATTCAAAATATTATTTAAAATTTTCAATATTCAATATAATGAATTGGAAAAAATCAATTTTAATATAAATTCATAAGACGCAACGAAAACAGTCTCTAGAAAAATGTATTTTTAAGTAGCAAAATTATTTTATATGAAAAATCATGAATATTGACGATTAAAATTAAATTAATTATATTATAATTACTAAAATGGATAATATATAACTTTAAAAAATAATATATACTATAATGAGATGTTATTTAAGGAAAATAAATGAAAATATTTGAAAAAAATGATATTTTAATTATTCACTAAAAAACCAATAATTTTAGAAAAATATGAAAAATTTCACACTAATTTAATTTTAACGCGATGATGTAATATATTTTTTTTATCATTATAAAATAAAATTTTCAATATCTTTATTAATTAATTATAATTTCTATGCACAAAATGAATTAAAAAACATTTTTGAATAAAATGTATTTTTGAAGCATAAAATGACTTCAAAAAAAATTGAGTGCTTATTTCTTAAGAATAAATAAATAAAATATTATAGATTAAAAAAATTATAAATTTATTTAATAACACATTTACTAATATTCATACCATCCATTTCAATATCTAGATTATAATAATTATTTTTAATATATCTCAATTCGTTTAATGCTTGATGTTATGTGTTAATTAAGATATCAAGATTATTATTTTATAGATAAATTTTTCCGGTGTAACAATCCTATAGTATAAAATATGAACAAGGATATTAGACTATAGTTTTGGTGAGAAGGTATGAGGATGAGTGTTGTTATTTTTGTTTCCTGATGCCTCGTCGGCTTATAGGTGAAGTGAGTGTATTAGGTTTAATAAGGTTTTACTCAAACTCTTAAGATCCTATAGTGAAAATTGGATAACATGTTGATGGATTTGAGATGAATATTTGATGGATAGTTAGAAACCACAATAATATATGTGTGATTTTTTATAGACTTACTAAGATGGATTAATTATTTTTCTTATGGGAGTAGAGTTTGGTTGAGAATTTGGGGTGGTTTTAAATATAAGAGATTATGCAGCTTCATTACGTACCCTTAATGACAACCTCCGACCGTAATTCTTGGTTAATTTCATTGATGTGTATATGTTTAAAGGAGGACTTCAATACCCAATTACAGATTATCATAGTGATCCACCCCATGAAATATGGAAAGAGGGAATGTATCATTTTTGTTTTGGAGGATATACTAAGATTGTCCATGATAAACATCAGTCAGATCTAGAAGGACAACTTAACATTATTAGAGTTCTCATACAATTGCAACTATCACTACACCATTTTTATGTAACCCTTTGAGGCTCTATACTAAATACCCATTTAGTCAAACTTGTGTTGGTCGATAAAATTGAGTCATTACTTATGGGACTAGATCTAGTATTACTGGTAATGAAGAAATTTTAGGTTATTATGGAGTGAATGAAGATCACATATAGTCAACAAAAATATTTTATAGACTAATGTTGTAGGACCTTGGAGTTTGGTAATAGAGACCATGAATTCTTGAGAATCTCTCCACAACATGGTTTTAATATTCTTGTCCATAGTATCAAGATATCCCTAATGTTCACTAGTCTGTTCCTTAACCCACTTAAAGTTGGAGATGTTTCTTATTATGTGGATTTATCCATATAATTGGACCGAGTGCATGATGTCTTCTACATGTCACAACTAAAGAGATATATTCACAACCAATTTTGATTTTATTTATTTGGGGGAGCTAGATATTTAAGATAGATTAACCTTTCAGAGTACTCAATGACCATCAAGGACCTAAATGGTATAATCCTTTATGGGTTAACCAATCCTCTAGTGCGAGTTCATTGTCATGATGGGAACCTCTAGTAGAGCTACTGAGAGCATGAGAGCCAGATGTCAGCATAATAGTATCACCATTTTTATTTGAATATGATTTTTGTGAAAAAAATCCTTAGATTAGAGAGAATTTAATTAATAATTTTTTTAAATTTGGACCCATTGAATATTTATAAATAATATTTTGGGTTTTCATGGAGTTGTAACATAATTTCTGGTGCTACAGAGCATCGATATTGATATATTAAAAATATTAAATATATTAAAACATGAATGAATATTTTTAGGGATAACAAATTTTTTTTTTAATGGAGTCTCAAATGGGTAAATTGAGGATTCCATTGAATTTGGAACAATGGTTTAATCCTATGTGAAACATAACTTCATTCACATAAAACCCTAAGTCAATGAACGTTTGTAGAATTTTTTTTATTAATTAAACTATCTAAACTAATGAATTTATTAAAAAAAACTTATTAGACATTTAAACCCATACATCCATTTATTTATTCCATACTACGATTATTTTATAGGTTTATCCTCACAAATAAATAAATTTAGGGAGAAAACCACATATAGAGACTTCAGTGAATGGTCAAGGAGAGTTCATCGGTCGATGAATGGAATTGATATAGATCTCCAATGAAATATATAAGGATTCATCCATCATCAGAAATTGATCCAATGACATGGTATGGACTTGTTATTAATATATTATTTTATAATTATTTTGATTTCATTCTTGAGATATAAATTATAATTTGTATCCATAGATAATTCCCCTTTTACAATTCCCTATTAATTTATTAGTTTTCCTTTTACCAAAGAAACTATTTTCTTTTTCATTTGTTTTTCTATTTTCTTTTAGTTTACATGGTTGTGATCAAGGACCAGCCTTGCAATGGCTATCAATAAACTCGTATTTCTGATAAGGGATTTCTCCAATCATTTTCCACATGTTAATTTGAGATTTTATTGAAACCCATATTCATGGTGGTTTGTGTGCTCGATTATAGAGAAGAGTATTTAAAAAAATAATGAGGAACTATAAAATATTTTGTATGGAAAAAGAGAGGGTTGAACATTCATACATCAATAGAAGTTGTGAAAATCTTGGCATGGGTTGACAAAGATATATATTTCCCCCAATTGATGGTTAGAAATCAATGACCATAGTTGTTTCCCTTGAGTTTTTAACCATAGATGAAGATACCATCAATATTTATGGAATAATAGGATGTTTGATGAATAATACTTGAATTTGAATGAAATTTCTGACTACATGCCATGTCTTCTAGAGGAACTCATGCCATGGGTCTGCATGTTTTAATATTTTGGGTTTAAATCTAGTTAAATACCACATGACTATGTAGCCAAGTGCACACATCATATTACTAAAGTTGAGCAACTGAGTGTATAAATGAATTATATTCCTAGGACCCCAAGTGGTACCAAATTCCATATATCTTAGACCAAATAATGAGTACATGGTATTTTACATTCTATGTGTGGAAATAATAATTGACCATGCTTGAACTTAAGAGTACACCATAAATACCAAAAAAGAACATTTCATTTACTTTATCTAGTATGGTCTATCTCCCGTATCTATTCTTTAAGATAATAATTGGACCTACAATCAGTCCTTCTTGAGTAGAGTTTCACATAGGAAACATTGGTTGAATTTGTTTCAATAATAGAGATATAACTCTAAGTGGAATGAGATGTAACTTTCTTCTAGAATGGGTTGATAACATTGAGATTCAAGTGTGATCAATGGAGTGATATTAGGGTACTAAACCCTATAATGAATGAATATGTCCGGGAATGGTTCCCATACTTCATTGGTATATATTGGGTCATTACCCTCATAACCACTCAGAGCATGGGTCATCTATCAGCTGAGTTGTTATTACATAATATATGATCTCATATGAGGCATGGGTCATCTACTAGGGGTTGGTACCCCCTTGACCATGATGATCCATCGAAATGATTGTGTCACAAAAGAAGATCTAATGAGGTTATATTGGGATACTAGCACTAGAACATCACCAACCCTTTTACCCATTGTTAGACTCAATAAATATAGTAGGATGTGAAGATAAAGAGCTCTGTCCTTCTCTATCTTTCCCTCTCTCTTCGACTCAGTTTCTTCTATGACCATATTTTTTGTTGTGGTTCCTCTCCCCTCATTTTCTTGTGGTTTGAGATGACTATTTATTTATCCATCTTCCCTTTTTTGTTTTTATTGTGTCCTATTAGATATATATACTCATACCTACATGGAATTTTCTTGCATGTGTTGTATAATATATATATTATTGGTAGTTAAAAGATGATATTCATAGGCCTCATATTGGGGGGTCTTTTTAGTGATGGGTGGGAGTGTTCACAAGCAATGTTCAGAGCCTTTGTTGGTATTTTCCTTATCATCTTCTATTAGGTTTGGATACCCTTTTGTTATTTTGTGTGTGTGTGTTTTCCCCTTAATTATTTGGGTATATTTATATTTCTTTACCATAATTGAATATTTAGGTTGTTAAATGAATTTTTTCCTCTTGGGTTATTATAATTGTATCTATCCTACATGGCTATGACGAAATTAGAGGTGTAAATGTGTATATGTTCATTAAGATATGTCCTTTCATTTGTGTGATATGAATACATAGTGCTAGTCTCAATCCCCTGGTCTATTTGAGTTAGGCTTCAAGTGTCACACTAATCATACTATTGGTCATGGTGGGCCCTTAGTGGGTTGGGACATGACATGGTTGGTTGAGAATGATTAAAGAGTTTCTTCATTTGGGTTGGAAAAAATTTATAATAATTTCATAAAAATATACACATTTTTTAGTTCAAATAGATATATAATGTTTCAAATTCAATAATTCTACCAAATATCACACTATAAAAGTGAAATTTGTTTAACAACCCCATAATTAACTATAATAATTCCAAAAAGTAATATTTCTCATGTCCTAAATTAGTTAATCCGAAATAAATTTTGTAAAATAGGTTAAAATATAGAGTACACTTTTTTTGTACTTATAGTAGTTGTTCAATTTTCCCAAACTAAAAAAATACCATATATATAACCCAATCTAACCCAAATCAAATAAAAAAACTAATCTAACTAATCCAGAGTAGTTTTTTAGTTTTAGAGTTTTTTTGGTCAGTCAAATTGTTTTTGTTCGTATTTCCAGTTTTTTGCACACCACTAACTGGGACACTATGTTTATTGTCGAATAAAAAAAATACTTTTCTTTCTCAAAGATGTTCCTTACATTACGATAATACTTGTCAACATTGTATAGTATTTATTGATTGATACATAGAGTTTTAGAATTTTTCTACCTATACTATACATAATATTGTGCGATACTGTATTGAATAATACAGAGAACCATGGAATTTATTTGAATGTTTTTTTGGATATATATTGTGTTTTGCTTCACGAAATGTTTGTATAATTCCTTCACCTGATACATTCTTAGTATTATGTGATCACCCTAATTGATATGTATATTTATATGATGTCTAAGTTTGTAGTCATTTTTTGAACTATATTGATATGAGAATCTTCAAAATCAATTATATTTTTTGTAGTGTTTTTTTGGAGTATAAGAATGGTTTACTATTATGTTATACTCTTCCAGATGACAATCTAAATACATTTTGAATGAGATAGTATCTGAGTTAATAGTTTAACCTAGATGACCTTAGTTATTGTATTGAGTTGGTAGGTTGAAAATTTATATTGTGATTTCATATTATTTAATTATTATTAATACATGATATAGAACATGGTGTTACACAACACATGGTATTTCTTATTGGGTATTCCCATACTCACATTTGTAGGGTAACTCTTGTGGTTTAGTACTAATGACTATATAAATATCAGTAATTTTTTTGAGGATCATGAATTTAGTTGAGTTCATAGCTTCATAATTGAGTGGATACTAGATGGAATTTTTTTAGTATCATTAATTATAATTTCATGTTTATGGTCTTATGAATATATTTTTTCTTTTTTACTTATAATGTCTTGTATTTTTTGTTTAGGATGGGTATTATATTAGTTTTATGTGGATGTGTTACATTATATGTATGGTTATAGTTTATTTTCCGATTGTTGGGTAATTTATGTAGTTAGATATAAATGTATTTATACTAGTGGTTTGATTTTGTGATGGCATAGGATTTATTAGAAACCTCCTCTTATTTGGTGTTTATTCTCTATAAATTCTAGTCACTAACCCCTAAACTATTAAAATATGGATTAAGGTAGTATGTTTATCTTTTCCTTGGACTTTATGGGACCAAAAATGGTTAGTTCATAGAAATAATGCACCTAATATAATATTCCTTGGTGGATCAGAAGAAATCATTTCTGGGAAATTTATATGATCCAATTTCAATCAACCTTTTATGATGATATTGAATAAAAAATGAAATACATGGATATAAAATTAACACTTCATCATTTTTCTAAAAACTTTATGTTGTTAAAGTATTTTTAGATAACATTTGGGTGATCTCCATGTTCCTCCTATGAGTGTTAATAGAAATTGATGTCATTGATGAACATTATAGAGAAGTGATCTAATGTGAATCGTTAATTTTACATTATTTGTTTTAATATCTCTAGAATATTATTTATATTAAATGAAATCATCATGAAATCAAAATTTTTATAACTTTAATGAAATTTTGTTTTGGAAATATTCACCACTCTAATTCTAAAAAAAATATCTTGAGTATAGTTCAATAATAACAAACTAACAATCAATGTAAATTTAATTAAATAAATTTTTAATCCATATCAATTTTTTCTTAATATTTATTTTTACCATACCATTGTAATTGTATTAAATAAAGTAATAGAGACAACCATCAATATATTTTTCACCTAATAATGGAGTAATCCGGAGATAAAGACTCTATTGAATACATCTAATAGTTAATATACAAAAAAGAATATATCATGGCCTATAATCCTTATATGTATCTCATAATAAAAACAATAACTATATAGGATATATGTTATTTGTTGTTTAAATTTATTCCATATAAATTATTATTTCCTTTGGTATTCTCATTATGTAGTTATTCATTTATTAATGTTCAATAAATTTTTTAAATTATTAAAGAGATCAATGACCAATGGAGTAATGAAAGTGAATGTTATAACATATAAAATTTAAAAGAATTTATAAAGCTCTAGAACCTATGAAGCTTCTTCTTTAATAAATTAATTTTATAAAAGTGAATTCATGTATTTTATTATTTATCCAGAATGTACAATAAATTGATATACCCTTCGAAAGAAACAATCTAATGTTTTGTTCATTTATATAATAAAGTTATATTATTATATCATAGGAGTAAATAATATTGTTTGAAATGTTTTTTAGATATTACATTTAAAATGTATAACCCATAGAGGTAAAAACACATATTTTTTTTACTAAGTGGTCTTTATCAATAATGTTTAAATATATATATTTGGGGAATGTTTTTATATATCATATTTTCTATATTTTTAGGTTCATTCATTTTTTAATTTTATGGTATTATTTAGGTATGTTGTTTTCATATGTGTTAATTTTATAATTAAACTAAAATTTTGGGTATTGTAGAAACCACATCATGGTATGTTTTTATTATCACATATTTTATATAACATCCTCATTATTAATGATATAATTATTTCATGGAAGTCGTGGTTCTGAGAAATGAATTTGGAAAGATTTCATACCCTATGAGATGTGAATTGTGTTTTTATTTTTCCAACCATGGATTGGTTTGGTGAAAATTTAAATAATGTATGTTATGGTTTCAAATTATATTTTACAGGAACTAATATTAAAAGTGGAAAATTAACACATTATGTTTGATAATTTTGTTTTAAAAAATAGTTTATATAATATAAGAAATGTTACCATATCATGTGATAAAGGGGATTTAAGGGTATCATGACATGGTTTATTAACCATAGCATGGTTTGGTTAAAATATGTTAAATTGAAAATGGAAAATTTTAAAGAAATTATTAAAGGGTTAATAGTTTAAAAATCATGGTTTGGTTAAAAAAAATTTAAATTATAAATTTGGAAGCCATATAAGCATAACATGTTACAAAAATAGATCAAGGAGATGATTATGAGGATCTCAAAACACATATGAATTAAATATTTGAAGAAGGAAATGATGTTTAGGGAAGAAGGAATAAAAATAGACCCGAATAATTAAAAATAATTGGAGGCCTAATGATAAGATCATGTAGTACAAGTATGAAAGAGAAATTATATGGAATCATTTTAAAATTACTAGAGGAAGAAAAATATGCATGTATGAGAAGAGTAAATGAGTCTATAATCAGTCTTCTTAGTTATAAAAATTGAACTTAAATTGATCTCCCAAATGATTCTATTAATTTAAATCCACTTGCATGAATTAAATTTTTATATTCTAAAGTGGTAGGTACCTTATCTAAAAAGTCATGGTGGCAACCATCAAAGTCTTTATGGTGGTGTCCCAAAGTCTTATTGGTGGAAATATTTTGACCTATGTCAATTGGAATGTGTAAAAACGTTTAAAATTATAGTTAAAGTTTTTTATTTTGTTGAGAAATGTGTTTGGAAAGTGTATCTCTATTTTGGATATAAATAGATACATCCTTTAACTCCTTCATGGTTAATTATGAATTTGTCATATTTTTTATCATTATTTTGCTTTTGTTTCTTATCATATTGATTGAATTCAAGAAAAACTTATTTGAATAGTGATCAAACATTATAGAGTCTTTAATATTATTTTTTAAGGGGAATGTCTCCTTAGGGTCCTAATCGATCATTTCCATCCCCACTAATTTTACCTTTTCATTTATTCATTACATTTTATTTCCTTAAATTCCATCAATTTAATTTAAACATTAAAATAGAAAATACCAAACACCTATATGGTATCATATAATTTGCTATCAAATCATGATAATATAAAATATATTGATTTATTTTTTCTTTTTCTTAAACAATTTTCATATTCTACTTCAATTTTAAGTCCATAAATAAATCTTTTTGTAGCAATATTATACAATTTAGACCACTTTATCTGTGCCTTTGGATATATGATATTTCATTTTCATAATTCAAAATCTAATATTTTTTTGGAAAATATGAAATCCAATGGATATATTTGGATTAATAACTGATTAATTTTTTGTAAAAGATTAAATCTTGGGGAATCTAAATATCACCAAACTAGATTCCAATTGAGTATGATGTTGATATATCACCCTTTACATTATTTAAATACTATTATATCATATTAAAATATCTATATTTTTTATATTTAGAAATAAAAATTTAAGCTATTTGCTACTCATTTTGTGATTATAGTAATTTGAAAATAAATAATGAATAATTTTTATTGTAAAAAAAATAAAAATACAAAAAAATATATATTTTTAATGATTTTTATTTCTCATTGAGTCTAAAATCTGATTGCATTTTATTTTACATAATATTATTCTCTTTGACATCAAATTTATTTTCCTTCATTATCTTATCCTACACATATTTTCATTGACTCTATTCATGAACACCCTTTTAAAATTTACAATTTATTAATGTTTTTCATAAATTGATTGATACTTATTACGTTTTTTCCTGATTCTATTTAAGAAAACTTGTAGGAACCAAGGATTTTCAATAGATAAGTGTTATTAATTTTTTTATAGATTTAAAAAAAGAGAGAAAGTGCGTGTGAGGAGTTTGAAATATATAAATTGACTTTATGTTATTCATGAAATTTTTCATTGAAATTTTTTTCAATATTGAATTCTATAATGGGTAATATTTGAAAAATTCATCTAATTAAAAGGATCAATAAAGGAATGAATTTTATGAAGGTGGTTATGTATATTCTAATTTTAAATAATCACCCCATAGAAATGGGAAACAATCTACTTTGAGAGAAAGTGACTTCAGATGCATCAAAATTCACTTCCATCCATTCAATGTATGAATGATTTAGAACAATAATTGTAGTGGGAAAGGAATTTTGACCATGTTTTTCACTTCAGAACTACATATAAGAGAAGGAGGTAAAGTTTAAAAAATTGTTTTTAACTAATATTCAATTATTAAGTGAGATAAAGTATCTTTACATTGATTTCGGAGTGGAGAAAGACCAATTTTAACATGGAAATAAATAAAAGTAGTAACAAAAAAGGGTGTATTTATATTTATAATTATATATATTTTCAATTGAATTTATAAAGGCCTGTTCAAGGATCAATGTTTTTTGAGGATTACTATAATGAAACAAAAATATTGATGATTAGATCCAATTTGAATGAGGATATGGATGATATAAAGGAAAGATTTATCAATGGATTGAATTAGATAACATTTGATTTAGTGGGTCTTAAAACCTACATGGACATGGATGTTCTTCTACATAATGCGGTGAATGTAGGAAATAATCTTAATCTCAAAAGATTCATGTGTGCTCCCCCATTTTTTTTGAAATGTGACTGCAAGGAGCGTAAATAATTCTTTTATGTTGAATGAAGAAAAATCAAGGGGATCAAAATTTGTTCCAAAATAAAGAGAAGTGAACAATTTTTTTCACTTTTGATGTTAGATTTAAGTAGAAAAAATTTCCATTATATATCAAATTATATTAAATATTTTATATGTTATATGATTGAGAAAATTTCATATATATTCAAAAATAAGTGGACTATTATTATTTCATGTAATAAATAAATTCACATAGAGAGATCTAGTAAAAAAATAAATGGTACCATTGGATAAGATATTACACGTGAAAGTATAAGAATCCATACATTGTGATTCAGTATAGTAAATAATAGATCTAAACATTCAACTAAAATAATATCATGATGAGTATAAATGTGAGATATTTTTTATATGAGATTCCACATCAAGGAAAATGTTTATAGCATGATCATTGGTAGTGGGAGTTGTACATCTGTGGGTAGTACCTTACTGTTGGATGGATTGAGTTTACCAAAAACTAAGTAACCTGTTATCAATATGTGGCAATGGTTGAATGAAAATTTAGACATTTTTATTATAAATCAAGCCATAGTTTCATTTTCCATTGATAAATATAAATATGAGTTGGTTTGTGATCTATCAACAATTCATGTGGAAAATTTTATAATTTGGAGACCATGAAAATTTGATTGAAGTGTTATATATGATTCCTATACTAACAACATAACTTTTATTTTTAGTGGTAAAAATATTTGTTTGACTCCAATAAGTACTAGATAAGTATATGGATTCCATATGATGATAGATAATGAATAAAAAATAAAAAATAAATGAGTTAATAATAATATGGGAAAATTTAAAACTATAGTTAGAAAAATGGGAGAGATGGGTTAAGAAAAAAATAAATGAGAGAAAAATATGGAGAATGAAAAAGGGGAAAAATTAATAGAGAAAAATGAGAGATGTGAGACATGAAAATAAATTAGGTAAAGAAAATAGTTTAACACAATTGTTGAGGGAAATTTGAGTTTGTTATTTTAATGTTATATATATATATATATATATAGTTTGGGAGGATACTCTCATGATAATATGTAAGGGGGAATGAGTTACTACAAATTCTATTTACACATAAATATATATTTTTTATAGTCACATTATTATAGGAATTTGGTGATGTGTTTACAAATGAAATCCATAGTGGATTTCCTCACATGCCATGTATGAAACCCTGTATTGACTTCCTCTTAAGAGAATAATTTCTAGTTGAAATTATTATCAATGATCACATGTATTTGATCAGTTTCATTAGTGCAACAAATTATTAGGCTATTGTTTTTACTTCTAATTGATGTACTTACCTCACTAAGATCTATGAAAGTGGTGCACAGTGTTTTCTCAGTATTATTTTATATAATAATGATCAAGAATAATCTCAAACTTCTTTCTTCTAGAGAACTTTACATAATCTAAAAAAATGTACTTGTTACATACATGATGTATTTCAGGGATCACATTGTAAACAATAGAACATTAATTTATTTATATTTTTATTTGATTCCCTAACTATTTTGGGTTATTCATTTGTTGTCTATGTGTTTGATGATAACTTGAAAGTTCTTATGTCTTCATGTGTGCATGAAAGCATGCATGCACTATTATCCTTAACACCAAACTGAACAGATAAAAAATTTATACACATTTGTTATATGAGAAATTACATCATAACAACTTCACCATGAATCAATATTCTATCTTCTGAAATCAAGGTTATAAACAAAAGTGCATAATATCTCAATTATTTTCCATCAAGAAACATATTTTTTGTATAAATTATCTAATAGTTTCTCAAAGAGCTCATGAAAACCATATTCCTTCCTAGAAAAATCTATTCAAAAACCACTTTGAGTGTGCTAAACACATTTCAAGGTCTTTTGTATTTATACATTTCCTTACGTAAGTAGAACATTCAAAATTTCTATTCTTCATGACATTTTTGTTTTATGATACTTTATTTTCTTTAAAAAATGGGAGACTCTAAAAAAGTGTGAGTAAAAACTCCTCAACTATAGATCATTTGTATTTATAAGAAGATTATTTCTACCTCACACTACATTTAACCCATGTTTCATACTATTTTAGGGCCACTTCAAAACATGTCACATCATTCATATTTTATATCACCAATGATCCCAATATTTCTTTAATATCTTACAAAAAATTTCATGGTGTCTTCTCATAAGATAGTTCAAATTTACTCCTCATCATCATATGATAAAGATCATGTGCTTCATAACTTATGTTTTAATACATCCATGATCTCATAAAACCTTTTACAAATTATATTTCATATGGTAGAAACATTTCTTTCGAGTTATGCACATGAATGGAAGATGGAGATGGAATGTATGGAGGTTTGTAGCCTCACCGTATCAAAATATCATCTTTAGAATGACTGTGGAGATATTAAATTTTATATATGGTTGTCCAACCATCTTCCCCACTAAACAAAAAACAAAAGGTTTCTATAGATGTAGAAGAATATGGGGCTTCAAATATTCAATACACAAGATCCATCAGATGAATCAGATTTCTTAGATTTGATAGCAGATGAAATGCCCCAATTTTTGTAATGATGGAGATATAATGTAGCATTTATCGGATCCCAAATAAAATATTGAAACATTTTAGAACTCCTTAATAAGTAAACTAGTTCCTTCTATTCATTCGAGTCAACACAAGGGTTTCCACCCAAATAAACTCAAATGCACACATGGGGAACAACCATCACACTTTATCCGAAGAATTCTATTGTATTCACCCTATGAGCACTATCACAACCCGTCCCTCAGGGCTCATGCCATGACTACCCCAATACCACCTTCCATAGGACAGGGGTTGGAGATGAGCATCAGAAAGGCGTATCCTTAAAATGGGAAGACATTGCCTTTAAACCTATAAACCCATAGACCAGGTACACAACAAGAAGAAACCACGTAGTATAACTGCTTAAAGTAAAAGTTTGAACTCAAGAAGAATGGTCCAGAATACAATCCCAACTAAAAGAAAATACAAAAAAAAAATAAATGATGTTCCTGAGGTCATTTTACAAGGATCCTACCAGAAGGGTAGGCACAAATCGTCATGGTGGCTCTCTGCATCAACCGGTCACCTCTGTGCACCGTCTAGTCCTAGTTCCCAGACCTCGGTCAAAGTTGTCTGTCATCTGCACAAGACACAACAAGGTGAAGGTGAATCCAAGGAAGGGATGAGTATAACAATAACCATTAGTGACCACGATACCTTCAAAGGTTTCCAAGAATTCCACAAAGGAAAAATAACAAATCATGAACTCAATGACAAAGCACCAAGTAAAAGTCTCAACTCAAACCAACTATACAACTTAAAGAACACGAATAAAGATAATTATTCATAAAGATATATTATCTTATTCTATTAAGAGGATTTTTCTTCTAGACTACACATGTTCACTAGGTGTGGACCCATAAAGAATCACTAATTGCTGACCCATAGAAGATCACTAATTGCTGACCCACAGAGGGTCGCAAGGTGCTGACCCATTGATGATCACTAACTACTGACCCACAGATGATCCCTATATTCTAACCTACAAAGGGTTTTTAAGTTATGACCCATAGAGGATAAATAACTGCCGACCCACAGAGGATCGCTAGGTGCTTCATCACGTCACAACTAGCCACTGGATTCCTAAACATAGCACGCTTAATTCCCATAGGATATAATCTTCAAGCCATCAAAAATACCTCATCTTTGAAAAAATCTCATATAGAGTAACCTTAAATGATCGTCTCACGTAAGGGTTCCAAGGAATCTTATAGTTCATATATCAGACGTCAGATTTGTAAGTTATATGAATTTTAGTACCAAGTGATCAATTGGATTTAGGTTTGATCCAACCCATCCATATTCCAAAATTCTACAAAATCCAAGTGGAGTATCTCAAATGGACAACCTCATCATAAGGATTCCATCGCCATAGATGGTTCTTCAAATGGATGTCGAGTTTAAAAGATATGGCCCTTTAAGAGAAACTGGGTAAAAAGTGTCTGGGTCCAGCCCGACCCGGTCGGACCGACCCAACTGTACCCACCCCACTAGGCTGGGCCTAAATTGGCTGCACCCAGCCTGGTCCAGCCTGCTAGGTCATGGGATCGGCCCGACCCACATTGCTGGGTCCTGCCTACTGGGTCGCAGGACCAGCCCAGCCAACATGCTGTATGTGGCCCACCAGTTGGGTGGGGTTTTCTCCCCTCCTGAATGTTCTGCGTCAATTCATTCTCTCCAATAAGAGGCACCACGTTTGTGCCACCCCTCTAATTGATCGGCCCAATGGATCAGTCTAGGTTGGGACTTGTGGACGTGGGTCTGCCACCCCTATGGATGGAGCACAACACTTCCTCTATAGAATCCCATTGGCTTCTGTTGTCTCCTCCGATGCACATCACTACGACGCACCTCCAGCCAATAACGTAGCTGACAAAGGAAAAATTCCCCTGTCTGCGGGCACTACCATTAGCTTGTGGCCAGTGGGAGTTAGCTTCTACCGCCGGTCACCACTACCGGTCACTAGCACCGCCGCACCGGGGGTGCTTCCGCGGGCCACTGGTGAAGCTTCAGTGGTTTGATTTTCTTCTCGTTTGTGCGTACGGGCCTCCCAGGACACTGTCTACACTGTGTGGCCCTCATTTTCTTCTTTCCTTCTTATTTCTCAATCGACCCTGAAGAACACATCAAAACAAGGTTCCTAGAGGGTTCGGGCCATATTCGGTTTGGCCTGCTCCATCTACGTTATCATTATAACATTAGAAAGAATTAAATTATCAAAAAACTCTTAGTATTAAATCAAAACCCCTACCTTGAACTCTTTTTAAGACACCACAGATGAGTAAAAAGGTTTAGTGTTTGAAGGTGTTCATCGACATTCGTTGATATCTCGATAGAATCCTCAATGGAGTCATCGAATCTTTATTCTTTGTTGGATGAATACATCACCAACACTTAATCAAGATTCCTCCCCTAGGTTCCCAAAATCAATACCAATGATTTTATTAAAAAAGGAAAGATAACTCCCATGTTGGTTCATTAATATGATTCATTATTGAATCCTAATTAATGACCCTATTAAACCACAAGTGTTGTGGTTACACAATGAGAGGTTCAAGTTATTTAAAAAGAACATTACTTTAAGCCTGTCGTTACACCATAGTATTACCATCCGCTGCTCAGCTATTGTAGAAAGAATAAGATAAATTATTCAGTTATTTTATTATTTTTCCAAAAAGTCAGAAAATTAACATTTTCATATGACCCTTGATGGTTGATGTTAAGCTTCACCTATGCGAATCCCAACAATATGAATTCTACAGTTCCCTCATATTTTTAATCTGAGAAATGGTTGAAAAGATAGAAATCCCCACCCGCATGTTTACTAAACGTACCTTAAAAAAGTTCAAAATTCCCTTTCGGGTTCTCGAGAACTCGGAATCACGTGTCGTCAATTTTATATAACTCATAAGATTTCAATATAATTAAAAAATAATAATACGGAATCTACGAGTCTTTTCATTCATCCCACCTTATAGATTTACATCCCAAAAGTCACAATAAATACTAAGAAAACAAATTGGGGTACTGAGCATGAATCTAAGCCTCCCGCTCCCATGTGCTCTTTTGGAGGTCCTCATACTTCCATTGAGCTTGCACTAGATGGATCGACTATCCATGAAGGACCCACCCCTATCGAACATCTATCTCCACTGGGAGCTCTGTTAATGTCACCCCATCATCAATGTCCAGCTCTCCCCAGTCGATAACGTGTGATGGATCATGGACGTACCTACTCAACTGTGATACATGAAAAATAGTATGAAATTGGTGCATCTGCGGGGGAGGAGCTAGGAGGTATTCCACCACTCTAACTCTGCTAATAATCTAGAAAGGTCTGATGAACCTCAGAGATAACTTTCCACCCTAGGAAAATCTCCGCAATCCTTGTCAAGGGGAAACCTGAAGGAAGACATGGTTTCCCTCCTCGTACTCTAAGGGTCTCTGTCTATTGTTGGAATAATACTTCTACCCACTCTATGAAATATTTATCCTCTACTCAATGATCTATACCTTCTCAGTGGTAGCCTGTACCAACTCTGGACCCACAATTGCTGACTCCCCTATGTCTGTACAGCATAGAGGTGATCGGCATGGTCGCCCGTACAAGGCCTCAAATAGTACCATGCCAATGGTGGAGTGAATAATATTGTTGTATGTGAACTCCACCAGTGGAAGGTTGTCATCCCAACTACGAAAAAAGTCCAGGACACATGCATGGAGCATGTCATCAACTGTCTGTATGGCCCACTCCGTTTGACCATCTGTATGAGGGTGAAAGGTGGTGCTCAGGCGTAGCTCAGCCCCGAATGCCTCCTATAATCCCTTCCACAACAGAGATGTAAAATGAGTGTCACGATATGAAAGGATCATCGATGGAACCCCGTGAAGCTGTACAATCTCCTGTACATAGAGGCATCGTAATACTTCTACAGATCCCTGCTCATGGATGGGTAGAACATGCGCTAACTTGGTGAGTTTATCAATGATCACCTAGATGGAATTGTGGCCCCTAGATATACACGGTATTACTATTATGAAGTCCATATAAATACCATCCCACAACCATTATAGTACCTCGAGTGGATGTTCTAAGCCTGCAGGAAACTGATTCTCGGCCTTTACTTGCTGAAAATTGAGGCAACGTGAAATGAACTCTGCCACTACAATCTTCATCCCCGACCACCAGTACTGACGCCAGAGGTCTTGGTACATCTTCGACACCCCATGATATACTTCCAAAGTTGATATGTTGAACTCCGTCAATGCATCCTCCCATAGCGTCACTATTACCATGGTGCATCCTCTAAAAAAGATAACGTGATCCCCACCTTCATAAAATCTTTTAGGATCCCGTCATAAGGATATCTGATCATGTTAGGCCTTTCAGTAAACATCCCCAAGTTATGATACCCTAAAATGTAGAAGGAGTGGGGAGTGAATATCATTAACTAGAGGTATTTTGCTTCAACATTTTCTAAAAAGGATATCTGTAATGTGGCGAGCTACTTTGTCTCCTCAATCAACAGCTATCAACCAGACCTACTGTTAGATGCATCCTCCACCACATTCCCCTTTACAAAAGTTTAGAGTATCTGAAAGTCATAATCCTGGGGGAACTCTAGCCATCAACACTATCTTAGGTTTAAGTATTTATGTGAGAAGATATACCTAATACTCTTGTGATCAGAGTTGGTATTAAACCCTTCACCCATCAATTAGTGTCCCCACATCTTCAAGGAAAAGACCACTACTGTGAACTCCATGTCCTAGGTAGCATAGTTTGGCTCGTGCTGTCTCAACTTTTATGAGACATATGAGATCAAAACTCTCCCTTAAATCAGGCTACATCCATGTCTGGTCCATGATTTGTCTAAGTAAACTACATAACCAACACCCAATACAGGTATTCTCATGATGGGGGCACTCGTCAGTCCCCAACTCAGTTCCTGGAAACTCTAATTGAATCTCTATGTTCATAAGAAAGGTAGTCCATTTATTTTCAAAGATGATAAGGGTGCTGCTACTCTATAAAAGTTAGATATGAATCTCTGGTAGTATCCAACCAACCCCATAAAACTCTCTACCTCAGTCACAATCCAATCTGGCTCCCAAGAAAGAACTGCCTCTATCTTTGCTGGATCCACTTTAACTCTTGCCTCTGAGATAACATGTCACAAAAAATGGACCTCCCGTATCCAGAACTGAAACATCAAGATATTTTCATAAAGTTTGTGCTCTTGGATTGTATCCAAAAGTATCTACAAATGAGTGGCGTGCTCCTTCTATGACGTTGAGTACACCAAGATATCTTAAATGAAGACCACCACGATGTGATCAAGGTAAGGTTGGAAGATCCTTTTTATGAGTCCCATGAACACCGCTGGAGAATTAGTCATACCAAAAGGAATCCCCATGAACTCATAGTGGAAAAAACAACATCTGAAGTCCATCTTCGATAAATCATCATCTCATAACCTAAGTAGATGATAACCGGATTTGAGGTATATCTTCAAAAACCACCATGCTTCATTTAGCTGGTTGAAGAGATCATCAATATTCGGTAGTGGATACTTGTTCTTCATGGTCAGCTGATTCAGGAGATGATAGTCCATGAAAAGCCTCAAATATCCATCTTCCTTCTTGGAGGACAAAATCGGGGCTCCCCTTGGAGAGACACTGGGTCTTACAAACCCCTTTCTCTGCAATTCCTCCAACTGTGCCCTCAACTCACAAAACTCTATGGGAGCCATCCGATATGCTGGTGTGGATATTAGTGTCGTCTTATGGAAAAGGTCGATGTAAAATTCTACCACTCTATGAGGAGGTAGTCCTAGAACATCATCAGGAAAGACATCATCATACTGGTCCACAACAACAGGAATGCTTGGACTCCTCTCATCCAATACATTAAGGGAGAGGCTAGCCAAATTTTGAGTGATCGGCTTCACCCTCCCCTGAGAAATTTCATCATGTGATTCAATGGTTTCCTTTTCATCAGTGAAGTAAACTTGTCATATCCTCACAGACACACCACACATTGTGCCTAAAATAGTTGAATTAAGCATGGACTGTGGATAGCCAGTCCATACCCAAGATGATGTCATAAGGCATCGATGCAACTACTAGGAGATCCAACCAAAGCTCTCACCTCCTAGAGTGAGCTCAGACATCCTGCACCAATGCGTATTTGGAGAATACTCTCTTGTAGGAGTCCCTAGTCGTAAGGATCAAGATAATGGCCCTATTATAATCTTCGAGCTCCAAACGAGAGCCATGGAAATGAAAGAGTTACTGGCACCTATGTCTATAAGAACTGATCATATTGTGGAGTAGACATATATAATACCATGAATCATATCTGGAGCACCGTGGTCATAGGCCTCAGCTGCCTGTAGGTGAGCACGTCCCTATCCACCTACTCCTTGTGGTCGGGGTGGACCACCTAGGGGTGGTGGCGGTAGAATGTCAGATTATCGCCCACCGCCTGCTGCAAGACCTACTCCCATCCCACATCTACCACCCTATGGACCTCCTCACTCAAACCTATGTCACTAACTCAGTATTCCCCCGACCATATATTGATCGTCCACACATGGTGTCAGATAGTCATGAGCCATGTGCCCCTATCCGCTGCAAGAGTAACAGACTCTAGTCCCTAGATGACCTCATTTGCATCATGACCTCCGCACCTCTAAACCTGCGTCTTGGGGTTGTAATCTAGATGGTATAGACCGTTTGGGCCTTTATGTCATCTTGCTACTACTTAATGTGTATGACTCGGCTACTTGTTGTCCAGTGGAAACTCTAACTGTCGGTGCCTGCTCGGAAAAGAATATATCCACCAATAGTGATCACTCTAGAACTCCAGCCTATAGAGGGATGTTGAGCGATATCATTGATGTTATGATCTCCCATCAGAGACCCTTTACAATGGTCTGAGACCTAAATAATGGGTCTCATACCATGTTGGTGGAGTAGCGACAGAGGCCAGTGAATCTCACCGAGTACTAGGCCACTGTCAGGCTTCCCTACTATAAGTGTTATAGCACATGAATACACACTGAGCATAATGTGTCTTCTAAAAATATTCCCTGAAGAGACTCTCGAAGTCCAACCAGGATATTGTTTCCTCATCATGTTCATGGAGAGTCAGGCTCCACCATCTCTCTATTGTGCCCTATAAGAGGCTAGCAGATAAGTTCACAATCTGGTCTAATGGTGTCACAAATAAGTGGAAAACCCATGCCACATCCTCCAGCTAGTCCTCATCTACCTAGGGATATGTATCACATAGAAAACTGAGAGGCCTCTATCTTTGGATCTCATGCAGTGTGCTCATTTCGAATGCACGATCTTCTGGTGGGGCTGGATACATCTTCTTCCCTACGGGTAGTGGTGTTACCGGTACACTGCCTGAAGGTACCATCATTGTATGAGGGACCTTCACTGAAGCCACATCTCATGGTGGGCCATCATAGTGATCCTTTAGTGGAATCTAGGCTATCTATCTACACAGATACAACCTATAAAGAAATAGATGTGCCACAGTCAATAATCTATACCTGGTGAGATGATTCAAGAAGATAAAAAGTAAAAAAACAGTTTCAAAACACACGCATACAATGTTTTCATGTACCGAGCCAAAAATCAGAATTTAGGGTCCTGCTATATGGATACTACAACCAACATACCAACACTGGAATCCCTGAGATGAAACTTGAACTCAAGACACTTAACACTACTGGTCCATCGAAAACATAGACTATTAGTTCATCTAGTAGAACTGACTACCCTTTGATACCACTTTTTCATAACCCGTCCCCTGGGGCTAGTGTCATGACTAACCTAAGACCTCCTTCCATAGGCCAGGTGTTAGAGATTAGCATAAAAAACACATATCTTTACAATAGGAAGGCATTTCCTTTAAACTTGCTAACACACAGATCCGGTACACAACCAGAACAAACAACATTGTATAACTGCTGAATATAAAAGTGTGAAATGAATCAGAGTGGGCCAGAATAAAAACCCAGCTAAAATTAAATACAAAAAAAGGAAAAGTATCTCCTGAGGTTGTCCACCAAGGATCCAACCTGAAGGGTAGGTACAACTCGTCATTGTGGCTCTCTACGTCAACCAGTAACCTCCGGGCACCGTCTAGTCCTAGCTCCAAAACCTATGTCAAAGTTGTTCGTCATCTGCACAAGACACAACAAGGTGTGGGCGATGCCTATTTAGGGGTGATTATAACAATACCCAGTTGGTAACTAGAGACTCTGAAAGGTCTTCCAGAATTCCACAAAAGGAAAATCCACAAAGCATGATCTCAATCACAAAGCGCAAAGTAAAAGACTCATCTCAAACAAGGTATACAACTTAATGAAAATTAATAAAGATGATTAGTCATAATACTAGATCATCATATTTTGTTAAGAGGATTTTATTTCTATTCCACAAAAGGTCTTTAGGGGACGACCCATAGAGGATCGCTGGGTACTGATCCACAGAGTATCGCTAGGTGCTGACCCACGGAGGATCGCTAAGTGAGGACCCACAAAGGGTCTCTGGGTGTTGACCCATAGAGGATTGATAAATGCTGACCCACGAAGGATCTCTAAGTGATGACCCATAGAGGGTCACTAGGTGTTGACCCACCGAGGGTCTCTAACTACTGACCCAAAAAGAATCTCTAAGTGCACTATCACGTCAGAAAAAACCACTACATTCCCACACATAGCACGTTTAATTCCAGGAGGATTTGATCCGCAAGCCATTAGTCATACCTCAACTACATCAAATTCCCACATAGAGTAACCCAAAGGACCATTTTGTGGTAAGGGTTCCAAGGCATCTGACGATGCATCAATCAGAAACTCAGTCTGTGAGTTATAGGCATTTTAGTAGAGAGGGCCCAGTTGGATTATAGTTCGATCCAACCCGGTCATACTCCAATGTTTTTAAAAAGCCAAGTAGAGTATCTCTAAATGACCAGAACATCCTAAGGATTCTAGTTCCATAGACAGTTCATCAAACATACATCCGGTTTAAAAGATATGGACCTTTAAGCAAAACCGGGTCATAGAGGGTCCGGGTCGACCCAACCCAACCCTGCCCGCTGGGCTCATCCTGAACTCGTAGGGCCCAGCCTAGTCTGGCCTGATGGGCCATGAGTTCAGCCAACTAGATTGTAGAACCAGCCTGGCCCACCCAGTTGGTTGTGGCCCGCTGGTTGGGTGTGGCCCGCCAGATGGGCAAGGTCCACTCCCCTCCCAAACATACCTCGTATGCTCGGGGTCTCCAATAGGTGGTGCCAGGCTGGGGCCACCCCTCCAACTGACTGTTCTAGTGGACCGGTCTAGGGTGGGATCTACGGATGTGTATCCCCACCGCTATGGCTGGATCCGTGACACTTCCTTCGCGGAATCCCATTGGATACCACCAGCTCATACATGGCACACTGCCCACTAATAATGTGGTCGGAAAAGGCTGCTCGCCCCTATCCGATGCGGTTCTGGAGGGCTCCACCATCCGCTCGCAATCGGGTGTAGTCAGCCACTACCGCTGGTCACCTCCATTGGTTTCCAGTGCCACCATGCTGACATTGCTTCCATGGGCCACCGGTGAAGCTCCAATGGTCAGATTTTCTTCCTGTCTGCCCCTATGAGCCTCCCATGACGCCACCTACACTACGCAGTCCTCAGTTTTTCCTTACCATTGTATTTCTCATTATCCCATTAAGAACACATCAAATCGATATCGACAGTGGGTTCAAGCCTTATTCGGTTCGGGCCGCGCCCTATGTGTTAGCGTTATAACATGGGAATGAATTCAATAATCAACAAACTCTTAGTTTAACAACAAATCCCATACCTTGATCTCATTGGAAGGCATTACGGATGAGGAAGAAGGGTCTACATTTGATGGTGTTTGTTGGCATTCATCGATCTCCAGATTTAATCCTCAATGGCGTCATCAAATCTCTATTCTTCCTTAGAGGAAGACATTGCCAACACATCATCAAGAGTCCTCCCATGGGTTCCCAAAACCCACGCCAATGATTTGATTAAAAAAAGGAACGATAACCACCATGTTATTTCATTAATAATATTCATTAATGAATCCTAATTAGTGAATCTATTAAACCATAAGTGTTGTAGTAACACAACGAGAGGTTCATGTTATTTAAAAGACCCTCAATTAAAGCCTGATGTTACTCTATGGTCCCACCATCCACCACTCAACTGTTGGAGAAAGAATAAAATAACTCAGTTATTTATATTATTATTTTTCAAAAAAATCCAAAAATTAACCTTTTTGTCTGACCCTTGCCAGTCGATGTTAAGCTTCGCCTATGAAAATCCTGATGCTATGAATTAAATGGAGCCCTTATATTTTTAATCCAAGCACCGGTTCAAAATATAGAAATCCCCGCTCACACATTTACTAAACATACCTTAAAAAATGTTCAAAATTTAGTTTTGGGATCTCTAGGCCTCAGAATCACAAGCCATCAATTTTTCTATTTTAATAATTCTATATAATTAGAAAAAATTAATATGGAATCTCTGGGTATTTAAAAGCATTATGGGTCCACTCGCCCCCCATACACTCCCTTATTTATCCAACCATACTCCTCTACCACCATTAATGCTTCTTAGTCATGCCATCCCATGTGGTTGATGGGTTGGCCCTTGTATCTGGTAATGGGTAGCCCAATTTATTTGTTAAGGTCCCACCATCATATACTTTGAATAATTATAACTATATATTATAGTTCCATGTCATTATAAAATTTTATTCATGATATTATATTCTTCCTAAAATACCACATGGGAAATAAATATAATTTTATGTAGATTTATTTTAATTCTTATTCTAAACTCTTCATCATGAAAATAAATATTTTGTGGTCTTCAACGCATCAAAAAAACCTTATGAAATAAATTTTATATTGAATGTAGTTATTCAATTCTTATTTTTGACCAAACATTGTTGTAAAAATCTCAAAACTCCTCAAATCCTATCTTCTCTATTTAAGATCAGCTTCAACAATCATCACAATTTCAAGAAGATTTTTTCGAGCATGAAATCAAATTCCATTTTCTGAATCCATAACAATTATATAGTTATCACCAATGTCTTCAACTCACCAAAACATATTGTCCTATCATTAAAAAAAGTCAATATTAGTCCAAAAAATCCTCCCTTTTCATTTGTTTTTCAATATATATTCACTTTAAAAAAGCTAATGTGTGTTGAATATTTTACCCCCTTATTGAAAATCAAACACAAAAGGGTATGTGGAGTCATCTCATATCATATTTCTACTAAAAAATACAATATTATTCCTTATATAAAAATTTATTGATTGATTATAAGAGAGGGATGATCTCACATGATTTTATTATAATATATTATTTAGTTAATAAAATCTATGTCTACGTGGGATAACCCAATATATAAAACAATCCAATGTTTTCTATGTTTTCCATCAACTGCCATTCTTGTGAAATCATTCTAAAAAATTCTCAATACTTATTTTTGTGTTGTTAATAAATAAATTACATGATACTAAACCATAATGTTTGAAATATATATACTTTCAAGTATGACTAAAAATTAGTGTAATGAAAATTTATATTAGATATTTCTCCCCCATAAGGGACAAACACTTTTCTTATATTTCATGGAATTCAGTAGACACTATAAAGGAAAATATTTTCATGATGTACAATAGTGACAACCTAAAACTTCTTCTCTAATTCCAAACACTTTAGCTCAAAACACATAAAATAATAAGTAATAAAGAGGGACCCATTGTTTTTTCATAAGAAACATTTAGGATTAAAGCTTCCTCTTAGTCTGTGTCATTTTTCTACCAATATGATCATTGGAATATTTAGTTGAAATATTCTTTTTTGTTTTGAGTCTCATTGGTTTGAATATATTTTTTATTCTCGTCTACTTTGAGTTAAATAACATTTTAAACCCCATTTTTTGGGGTCTGTAGGTTTCGAAAACTGGATTGATTCTCATAAACTTTTCAATAATTTTCTAAGAAACATTTTTTCTTTTTTATTTTTAAAGTTTCTCATATTCTTCTAATTGTTTAGTTAGTTTCAAATAATGTAGACAAACAAAAAGATAGTTTTTCTTGACATTACAAATCTTCTCAGGATGTTCACATGAATATTCATTGGTTTTATTTTGAGAATTATTTTGTATTAAAATACAGGGAACTTTTCCATACAATATTTTCTTACAAACCCCATCCTTTTTTCATTATAAACTTAATATTATAATGAATTCATCAATAATAAGAAATTATTATGGTATAGTTCTAAGAACTGGTTTTTTTACTTTGATATTTTCTCTTTGAGATTATAATTGAAACTCATACCTGATTATTACCTCATTCTAGGTAACGACAAGTTAAACTAGAAATAATATAATTGTTTAGCATATGTTCCAAAGGAACAAAAAAATATTTGAAACAATATTCTTTTAGATTAGATCAAGATAAGTCCATATTTGTGTTTTTGTTTCCATATTACAAATCGAGCCTCACATTTTTGGGGGGTTATGGAATTCTTATAATATTATTCAAATCCCTTGATATGGAATGTTGTGTCACATTATTATATGTCCATATATACTTAGTTTTAATTTTTTCATATCTACAATATTAGAAATAATAGATCTATCAAAATTATTAACTGAACTTTTACCTTATTTCTCTATAGCTTGAGAAGATTCTATTTTGATCTCAATTGATTCATTGAAATTTTATATGGTCTTATTCAAATCATGTTTAACTATGAAACATATGGTTAGTTTCACAAACAAATATTCTTCTATAGAAGTCAAAGTCTCTTCAAGATCACATATCATACTATCTTATTCAATAATTTTTAATTTTTTCATCCTGATCTCATTAACAAAAGATATTCCCTTATTTTCCATATCCTTCATTTCTATCACAAACGAACTATTTACTCCTAATTATTTTCAAAAGTTAATTTCATAACATAATGATGATCCTTAATTGTGTTTTCTCATAATATTCTACTTCTTTCTCTAGATGTTTTTCTTCTTCTTATTTCCCAATTTATATTTATGAGATATGTCATCATATAATTTAGTTATTTATTATGAATATTTAACATTATTATTTAGAAACTTATTTGATAAATGACTAGAGTTACCATAGTTAAATCATTTTGGTAGTTTCTTATTCTTTACCTTCCACTCACACTTCCTAAATAATTTTTATATAAGAGATATAATTTTATTAAATAAATCCTCATCCACATCACTATCATAATATTTAGACTCATCAAGATTTTATTTTCTGACTTTTCGTATCCTCATTGCTTCATGTTACTTTTTAATTTGTTCTTTATTCTTGAAAGATGTAATTTTTATCATCTCATAAGATATTATAATGTCGTGTAGTTTATCAAGAAACAAATACTCACTTTATTATAGGTCTAAGATATTTGAATACAAATGATCTGGAGAATTACTCATGTTCTTTTAAAAATCAAAGAGTAATCCATATTTTCATAAAATTATTAATGTTTTTGATTATATCATTCAATATAGTGAATTATTCATCAATAATTTCTTCACCTTTCATTATTATATCCTCCAACTAACTCCTTTAAAATTTTAGTTTGGATTCCTTGACTTTAACATTAGCTTTATATCTAGTTCACAATTTATCCAAGATCTCGCTTGTAGTCTAGAGACCCATGAAAATTGTGTAGAAATTATCTAATAGATCCATCAAGATGGAATTTTGTGAATTTTAATCTAACTTCATATTTCTCTTATCAGATTATGTCAAGGAAGAGACACCAATAATGCATGAAAGACTCACTGATGAAACTTATATCATTTCCAAGATGAGTGATAAGAGATAGGGTAATATCATATTCCAGATACTGTGAGAATTATTCCCATAAAAAGAAAGACCACATCATATATTGATAGAATTAAGAATATTAATTTATCTGGATGCTTCATGAATCATTTGAGGGTACCTTTCATCTGATACCAAACATTGAGGCCCAAGAAGAATTGACCACTTATAGGGGAGGGGAGAATCATTATTTTAATTTCATGAATTCATTTTCCTTAAATTCACCATATCAAACATGTTATGGTTCTTGATCCACTCAACATTATCTATCAATATCACCACGTGTGTTGTTGTAATAATGTAGAGAGAATCAAAAAAGGTTTACATGGTTCGAAAGATTACCTAACCATCTTGAAACAAGTTATTTCCACTAAATACAAAATCATCACTATAAAACTAGTGAAAACATTTAAATCCAGCACCAACAAGAATATTCTATAACATTTAGCTCTAACTAAATAATTTTTTTTCTTCGGCTCCACCCGAGGGATTCATTATGATTTTGACACGAAATAAATGACAAATGTATCTCCATTTTCAATTGAGAAACTCTTTTTTGTCATAGAGCCTACCAGAATACTTCAACTAATATCAACACAACTAGAATAAATAACCATTTTAGGCTTTGATCCATTATAGTATGATCCCTTTGATCTTTATCTATGACATTAAAGGATCAAACTTTCTTGTGTACCTATTCAATCATATTTTCAGTTCACTAGGCTTTCTAAACTATTAGTAACCACCTTTATTAAATTAGTTTCCTCACTACAACAAATGATCAGGCTATTATTATTTCTTCTGATAGACGTTTCAACTTCACTAGTATGTTCCCCAGTGGTGAAAAAAATTTCTCCAATTTTATTTTATACAGAATGATCTTTGACACTATTAATATATTTTCTTATCGAGTTCTCAACATAATCTTACAAAATTATATTCATAGATGCATGATTTATTTCATGGTGAATATTTTAAACCCAATCATATTCAATTATTTATATTATCATTTTATGTACTATCTCACTATTTTGGTTTATTGAATTATTAATAATGTGTTTGATGATCACATGAATGTGATTAAATATTCTTGTATATATGAAAACATGAATACTCTCTTCTTCATCATAAAAAATCAAATGGGTGATCACCATGAACACCATTCTTCTTCACAGAAGTAGAAAACAACATTTAGTATAACTCAATATTTTGTCTTCATAACGCAAAGTTATAAGCACAAGTGTTTGATATATCAGTTATTGTTTCCTTTGTGACAAACACTATTTGTATTCACTTTCCCACCATTTCTCATATATATAAAAAATATGAAGGACTTCAGGGAACTATTTCTTCATGAAAAACTTTTAGTTTGATAAAAAAAATACTAAGTTCAATGGAGTTTCTCTTATTCCTCATGAAAGAACAAGAATTGTGGTTTCAGTTCATCATGAATCTAGTGTTTCATGGTGCTCAATTTTCCTATGAAAATGAGTGTTTCTCAAAAAAAATAATCGTACTAAATACTCATCCATAGACCCTCGATAATGTTAGGTAGTGTATCAGTGTCTTTTGTTTCCTTGGATTTATGTTTTATTCCATTTCAAGGCCTCCAAAAAATATTCTTTATCAGACATATTTTAAATCATTGATGATCTATATATTTATCAAATACATTATTATGAATTTCATGGAATATTATCTTACATGAGTTCATGTTTTATCCTCACATTCATATGGTAATTATATTATGATTCATCACTTATTATATGTTTTAATAAATTATTTCACATAGATATCCATCTAGATTTTTTATCATTCGCCAGTGGAATGCTCTTTAAGTTATTCAAATTAGTTAAACATTGAGATTTCAATAATGGAGGTTTTAAGAATCATTTTTTCTAAATAAAAACATCATAATAAGTATAGAGACCTTGAATTTTATCAATAGTGGTACGATTATCTTCTTTGGTGAACCAAAATCATTGGGAATCACAGGAGGAAGATGACGATGACGATTCAAATAATCAAGGCACACAATACATTGAATGGATTAGATTACATGGACTAGAAAAATGTGAAATGAATTTATTTTTTAGCGATATAGTAACAATTTTGTGTATATTTTATCCCACATCAAAGATTGATATGTTATGGAAATACATAATATGAAAACCTATTCATATTTTTCTTTTGAGCTGGCACCAGGATACACTTTCCCATACATAAATGGGGTGAGATTGAAACACTCCCCCTCAAACACACCATGTTGTGCACCCTTGAATATCTATGTGCCAACTGAAACCCATGAACTCCCCTACTGATTTAATGCATCTGCCTGCACTCCTCTACCACTATGAAGGCTCCTTGGGTTGGCTCTCTCACATGACTGAGGGGATGACCCTTGTGAATTATAATGGTTGGCCTAATTTTTTATTAATGTCCAACCATAGTAGAATAATAATAATTATAAGTATATATTATAATTAAAATCCATTATAAAATATTATTCATAATATCATATTTATCAATAAATACCTCATGAAAAAATTTTATTTTTCATGACATTATTTTAATTATTCTTCTAAACTTATCTTCATGATAATCTATATTTTCATGGTCTTCACTACATCAAAACACCTCATGAAATAAAGTTTATAGTGAATGGAATTTTTCAAATCTTATTCTTATCAGGATTATTTAAATTTTTTTTGAAAAATCCATAGCATATGTCTTTTCCATTTAGGATTACCTTTAATAATCATCACAATTTTAAAGGGAATTGTCCTAAAATGATATTCAATTCCATTTGTAGAATCCATAACAATTATCTAGGAATCACCAAAATATTTAACTTAACAAACATATAATAAAACGTCATTAACGATAAATGAAACATTGGTCCTATCATAAACAATCTTGAATAAGGATGAGATTGTGGAATAAACTCTTAGATAAAGTATGAATTTACTTTTAAGATATCTTATCCTCTCATATAATAAATTTAGATTTATGAAAAATCTATAAAAGAACCATATACATAATTAAAATTATTTGTATTATATAATTATATAATTAATCAACCGTTTATTAATAATTATTTATTAAAATCATTATTGATGAGTGAAATATTTGGTTTTTATCTAATCTTCAGTACACTAGCTTCATTACTTATATATTTATCATGGTAATATCATATCTAGAACCATAATTATATCATAAGTTTTATATAAAGTAATTTTACATTTTTATAACCATTCATATAAGGTTGTGATGAAAAATTTATTATATCACTTCATGAAGACGATAGTCTATACTTACACATAAGTATCATTTCTAATCTTAAATGAATAAAGTGAATGATCATTATATAATAATTTACATTAAAAAATGATAATAATATTAAAAATATAAAATATATTAAATAAATATATCCTAATAACTATTCTTGTAAAGTGAAAATGTGAAACAAATCACATCGCTTCATGAAGGTTGTAGTCCACACATAGGCACATGTGATGTTATCATTTCATAACAGAGGGAAGGGTAAAAAGGTATATATGATATTTTAATTATTGAATCAAAATTATTTAATAAATATCATATATAAAAATTTAATCTATTATAATAACTCTTAATGAATGATGGTGATGTAAAATGAATCATATAATTTTATGGAGGCGCTAGACCACACGTACGCATGTGTGATAATTTCGTTTCATATTTCAGGGAAATGGGGTTTAAAATGGTTTTAAAATAATCATTATAAAATATAATTATATTTATGATACTAGATTTATTATGTTAGGATAGATATAATATATTTATTGGAAGTATATGAAGAAATAAATTTTGAAAGATTCGTAAAAGATAGTTACATCTTCTTTGAGAGACCTCCTTTTTCTTAAAACATAATCCTTATTAGGATAGTTATAGGAGAAGAAAATAAGAGAAATAATGAATAAAATTAATCTATAATGGTTCTTGGCTAGAAAATTATGGATCAAGGTAGATTGTTTATTTGAATAATAGAGGAGAATATGTGCACTTTTATAACTGAGGGGAGGGACACACATGTAATTACATAAAATATTTTAATAATATAAGTAATTTTATAATTAAAATAAAAAAATGGATAATAATTGAAAGGTAGGATATTATAAGGAGAAAATAAATTTAAAAAATAACATTTATAAAAGGTTATATGGAATTATTTTCCTTATCACTTAGTTTAACCCCTTGTTAAACATGTTTTAACATTAACCATGGTAACACTATTTTAATGTTTTTTTGTTCATTATAACCAAAACATATAGTGAACATATTACCTATTTTCAAATATTAAAATTAAAAATATTGTATTCATTTTATAAGATTAAATTTCAATAAGTAGTGGAAATTAATTTCAATATAAGTGTGTAAAACACAACAAATACCATTTTTAGAAAAATATTTGTTTTATGAATAAAAATAATTATATAGAAAAATAATGAATATGGTAGATTACAATTAAATTAATTGGATTATATTGATTCATAGAAGGATAATTTTTATTTTAAAACAAACCAAAAGAGGGATAATTTTTATTTTAAACCAAACCAAAACATAAGGTAAACTTTCATATACTTAATTAATATAGAAGATCTAAAAAACATTACTAAGATATATTAACAAAAACATTACTTATATTTCCAACTTGGTGACAATATATTTCTAAGTTCAAAATTATATTTTCAAATGAATTAGATTACTTATTTAATTTATATTTGGTTTATAATTTTTTTTAATCTTTACATTTATATTATATCATTATAATGTAAAAACATTGATTTTTTTTGAAAAATCGAAATTTTTACTATTCACCCAAATATTTGAAAAATCTCAAAAATTCAACATAAGATAATTTTGAAATTTTTAATTAAAAAATAAAATTAATGTCACAAAATTAAATTTATTATTTTTTTAAAATTTAGGTTTTAATAACATTATTTTATAAATTTATTTGTATTGTACTATTGTTTCTCTAAAAAGAGATGCTTACTATAATTGAAGATATGCTGTTACATTTTATCCTTAGCGCTCAAAAAATGAGGTTCATCGGCATCAACCATTACTCCAATATTTTTAATGGTAGTTTTTTGTGTAAATTGTTTATCTAATAATATCAAAACTATATGGTGTGATTATATTAAAACATGATCCCCTGCAAACCATTTCAATTTTTATATCTCGAATAAATCCTTGTTAAATTTCTCTATTAACCATGAGATAAATATATTTTTATGTTCATTAATCAACCAATTTTCATTTATTTTTAGGTATTTTTCCTTTAAACCATCAATATGTGGTGATATATATGGTTTTACATCAATTATGTTGTTAAAAATTTATAAATGTGCCTGCATAACAACGTCACACAGAATCATCTTTACCTTTAAGCCACAAATCTCTTTTCATTCATTTATAATTATAAAATTATTTTATATAAGAAGATTAATGTGATTAAATTCATATAAATAATTTGTGGAGAACTCAATAGCCTATTTTTTATATATTTTTGAATAATATGAGCCTCTGGTTAATGTAGATTCATAACACATCCCTTTAAAATTTTCATATATATTTTCAAAGTATACATCCATAGAAAATAAATCAGCCTACATATTCTTATATCTAACAGCAAATGAACCACCAGATGAACAATTAGATCAATTAATATTGTGTAAAATACATTTCTAGGTGACATTTTATGATAAATCTTCATTCTATAAAACATCTAAATAATATAGATATATTATATTACTATAAATTGACTTGAAAAGGTATTAAAACTCAATGAAATTTTTTTGATAGTTCTCAAAAATATTATATTCAATGAAACTAGTTTCAACTATAGTATCAATACATTTCACACATTAGATTTCATAACTAATTACACTAAACCCTTCAATTACATCAAATTAACCTCATTTAATAAAAATCTAGGTACTTTAATACCATGTTTTCATTGAAAGTTTTGTAACTTCTTAGTCTTTCATAATGTGCGACAAATCAGAGCTAAATATGTTATTTTTCTCATTGTGGGATCTAACTCCAAATGTACACCCATGGTTTTTAAGTCTAGTATTTCATGATATAAATAATTTGTATTTTTATTTTATTTCTGATAATATTAAAATCAAAATACTATATATATTATTCTAAATATGAATAATGTTAATGTTATGTTTTACCTCAAAAAATTTCCAACAAGGTAGCCGGAATAAAATGAATATTTTCTTCCATGTATTTGTTTATGACCATAACATCATTTTTCTTCTAAATTTGACATATATTTTTTTCACAATTCTATAATATTCTTTAGATATAAATTTTTATGGGGGAAAACCATAAACTTATAAAACATTAAATTTATTTTCTAATATTTGATAAGGAATATAAATTAAGAAAAATCTATGATTCCCTATGTACATTATCATTCTTCTATTCTGTAGTTGATGGCATGAAGTCCCCCAAAAAAAATTAGAGAAGATTGATATCCTTTAACATTGTATCTTGATAATTCTTCATATCTACAAGTCATTTATAGTAAAAATTATCTTATCACTCAAAAGTGAATACCCTTTTCTTATATGTAACAAATATTTTAACACCTATCACTCAAATAAATTTTAAATCATCAATCAATGGTGATAAAAAAATATCAATTTCACTTACAAGATAATTTATTCTAGAAATCATCAATATCATCACCATATATTTTTATTTATACATATATTTGAGGATAAGTTATAGGAAACCAATATTAAATTTTATGAACTATATTGGTTACCGAGGCTTCGATATAGATTCATTCCACCTATGAAAAGTCCCATTTTGTGATTTCTAACTTCATTTTATAATTTAGTAAATTTTCAACCAAATCTCATCCATTTTTGTGAATCAATATGGTGATGTAGGTTTCTATGAGATATGAACTCTTATATATTCCATCTTAGCTTCAATGTATCATTTAAATTTGCAAATATTTATTTCAAATGAGAAACTATTAGAAGATATAGGCTTATTTTTTGTGGTGGTTTAGTGTATATTATTATGAATTAATCAAGTTTATATTTTTCATCAATTTTATATAATAATTTCAACCATTTAAAACATTTTTATAGTGTTTAATATTCTTTACTATACAACACATAGTTATTGAGGATTTCATGTATATTTTTATTCCCCAATCCCATTGGGAATAATATTTTTTCCATATAATTAAAATCTTGAATCCCACTTCCTTATGGAAGTTGATGTTTTAAAAGATCAAGAAACCGTGTAAAACATTTATTAGTAAAACAATTTATTTAGTATAATTTAGATAATACCAGCACTACTGATAACAGATTAAATTTATTGCAACATGAGAACAATGGTTTCTCAGAATCCTCATATAATTGATCAACATTTGTTTTTTGTTTTTTAATGGTTTGAACACAAAGATAATGAATTAATTTTCTAATGTGATAATTTTTATCATTTTGAACATCTTCATCATCGTTGGATCTTTAATTTCTGGTTATTCCACCATTCTAGATATAGTGTGTATAATTATTATCAAAACCATATCAAATCAGATGGTTTTTGATTTCTATATACCTTAATTCTCCCATATTCAACCACTTCACACATTGATGAAAAATGAAATCATTTTTTTCAACATTTGATTTATATAATTTCATGATATTTTCAGAACCATTTTAATATTAATCACTATTAATTTATGAATTTATCCAATTAAAATCCATTAGTTACCTAAAATAAAAATATAATAGATGAATAAATTAAAACATATATTCACACACCCAAACAAACAGAAATATATATATATTTAATTGAAACATAAAAATATGAATATTTAGTCATGTATAAATTTATAATAAACAATTTATAACTAAAAAGTATTTTATAACCAGAAAATAATTAATAATAAAAAATAAAGTATAATGAAAAATAAAATTCATAACAATTTATAATTAATTTTTTTATAAATAAATACATATTTAAATATAATAAAATTATAAAAAAATTATGTAATAATAAATAATTATAAATAAAATAATTAAAATCAAAATCAAATTATTCCTATATTTTAGTGTCACAAAATATTTATAATAATAACGAAATTATAATCTAAAACTTTTTATTACGACATAAATTTATAAATAAATGAATGAAATCAGAAAAAATTAATTAATAATGTAAAAAAATATAAACAAAATATTAAATAATTAATAAATAATTAGAATTAAGAAGTAAAAAATTAAATTAAAAAATTTAATAATTCTAATAGAATAATTGAAACAAATTAATCCAAAAACAATGTATGTTGGATTATATATTTGAAGCAATGAAGGAGGTGTGGTGATGATGGTGGGACATAAGGGAAATGACGAGAATACACTTTTAATAGGTCTAATAGAGCTAAGGGAAGTGTATATTGGTTGATCTATTTAATGGAGTAGAGAAATGAGGTAAAAATAAGTCAAAAATAGATTGAATAAAAAGGTTTGAGTATGGGAGAACATTTTGATATGATGAAAAATTTGGGTTTCAGTAATGATAGAGTATAAATAATGATGAGGAATCGTGTGTTTTAAATTTTTTACAGATCTTGTTAATGATAAGAAACTATTAATTTATTTCACATAATTTAACACTCTAGAATTACTTGAAAATATTTCACTCCATTTATTTTTTTTTTGGATTTATCTATAAATACTTTTCTTTACTTTAAAAGAATTAAAATATTCCTATAATTTCATTGAGTTTTTCATAGCCTCCATAATCATGATTACTCATAAAAATAAGAGGAATTTTATTAGAGGGGAAGAAAAAATAGAAACTGAGTCACACAGGCTTCTAATGATGGATTCTAGGGGCATTTATATGAACCACATCTATACAAATGTGTCAAACCATATATTTGTATCTCATTAAAAGTATTGCAATTTAATTTTTTCAAAATATTTTATCTTGAATCCTCCATAGAGAAAAAGCTAAATTGCTATATAATGTATTTAAATTCCTCAATACCTTTAAAATCTTTTCGTAATTGGTATTTGTTTCTAGAAATTTATAGAAATACCAATTCTTTAAATAAATTAAATAAGTTAAATTTTGTGTAATGATAATCATCATTAATAAATATTCTTTATTTAAAATTTATATGAAATTTTATTACTAGGTGATCCATATACCACAATGAAAATTTATTCACACCTTTATTATGAAAAATATTCAGCAACAAACCACTGTTACACATTATAGTGTAATATTCATAGCAATATGACCAACCAAATTGGATTCCTTCAAACATTTTCCTTACATATTGAATCATGATGAACTATTAAACCAATATAGTGTAATATTTTGATTTTCCTTCGATAATAAATTTTTGATAAAATGACATTGGATTACCTTAAATAATTATGAAGTAATTAAAAATCCACAATTTACAATTATTCACTAAACAAATTAGAGTGTATTTTATAAAGGGTTATGATGTTTTATTTCCTTCTCTATACAAAAACCATTTAACATCATCCAATTTCTATAAAACTCCAAAAACATTAACAATGTTATTTTAAGTATTTTTTAATGATTTCTAAATTCACTATCAATAAACACAACATAAAAAATACTTGGTATTTTTAATAACCATAACTTTTTATTTTTTTCACCTATAAAATATTATAGTATAATATTTTTGAGACTTTTTGGGTCTTAAGAAAGTATTTAAACTTATTTGTTTTTTCAAATTTGGATTTGGGAGTGTATGATATAGTGATGTATTTTTAAAAATGATATGACAGTTATATGCTTTCATAGGGAACCATGATTTGAAGAATGTCTATGATGATTTTTTTTATTAATGTATCTGTAAAAAATGACGATTTTATGACATGATTCATTTATTCTCTATTATGGTGGGAAATATTAAAAAATAGTTGGAATGACCATATTTGTACCATTTCTCATACATCCCAAAAAAATTAGATCAAAAGATATAAAAATATAGGATGTGTGAGTCATTTTATATCTTTTTTATTGATGATTTTTTATAATACATAACTTGGTGGGTTTTATCACCATAATATGATGATATTGTAGATGGATCATTTTTTAATTATTACGACGATCTTGGGATATGTGTATTGTGGATTTAATTTGTAGAGAATGTGAAATGGAAATTAGTGAATTATTTAATATATTGGATTGTAGATTTTGTATGATGGTGATAAAAAATAATCCTCTTTGATATGGTTATACAAATGGATTAATGATTGAATTCCTTAGAATTTTCTTATTATATTAGTAATATCACTATATAAGACCACTATATTAACTCTTTCATAGAAAAATCACAACATTGGGAATAAGCACGTGAAAATGGGTGGGATTATTTTGTTTAACAATAAATATCACTCGAACCACAACAGGCAAGTGAAAATCTTTACAACCCACATCAACACCCTAACAAGAAGTTTTTTATTCAAAACTCAACATGGAATATAATATCTCTATTTTTCATATTTTAATCCTTTAAATATTCATAAATGGTACTATATGTTTATTTTTGGGTATTTAATGATGATTGAAGTGTCATGGTTCCCCTATATCAATATATTAAAAAAATATTAAATATATTAAACTATGCATGTGGAATTTTTTTTATAAAAAATTGATTTATTTTTTATTAGGGTTTGAGAGTGAAAAATCTAGAGCACCATTGAATATAGAACATGAATCTTTCTCTAGTTGAGAAAATTGGTTTGTTTGAATTATACCTCAGGTAAATTCACAATCATGGAACAATATTAGATGAATTAAATTTATTAAATTAAATAATTACTTTGATAATATATAAAGATTTTTAAACCTATAAATCTATCAAATTAATCCCTGTAATGGTGGATCTATAGGGTTATCCACATAAATTTGAATATTTAGGGAGATCCACCACATTGAGATACTCCAAATATTGATCCTGGAGAATCCATAGATCAATGAATGAAATCAATGAGGATAGCCAATGAAATTGATAGTAATTCATTCATCATTACTGATCAATCCAATGATGAGGTATAAAACTTTTATTTATAGATTATTTACTCATAATTTTTATTTTAAATATTATATATGATTTCTACTATAAATCTTTGGATTGTTCACCATATGAATGTCTGTGATAATTTTTCTTCATTTGGCCTAAAAATTTATTCATTGAATTTGTTTTTCTATCATCATTCCATTTATAAGGATGCAATTTATGGTCAGGTTCATAATAATTAGCAATGAATTAATTTTTTTGATAGAATATTTTTCAATAATTGTTCTCATGTTCGTCATTGGCTTGTGGGAGGTCGATTATTTGGCTATCAATATAGTTCACGAAATGATGAAACCCCAAATTCATGGTGTCATGTGTGAAAAATGTTAGAGATAATGATTTTCAAAAGCAATGAGGAATGATGGTGGATTTAGGATAGACTATGAGAGTGACGAACCCCATGGTAGTGATAGAAGGTGAAACATGCATTATATGGGTCAACTAGAATCTTGATTTCTAGAAAAAAAAGGTTATATTTTGATGACCAGAGGAGTTTACATTGAGTTTGGGAAAACAAATATTCTTCTCAAAATTATTGATGGTGGTTTTAGTGGATGCGGTGAAGCTTCTGAAAAAAAGGCATGGCATTTTTGGAAATTCCCAAAAACACATAATTTATTCAATAGAAACACAAGGCTTATAGTCCATGTATTGCCATACCAGTTGTTTCAAGATGAGTTAAATATTACAGAGTCTTTTGGATGGGCCTGCATGCTTTGTGACTCTGGCCCACTTGTTGACCAAATACAAATAATACATGTTTGGGACCTCGGGTGGACCCACATTCCATGTCCCTCAGATCATACACCTTGTATAATTTCTTTTATACTCTATGTGGGGTAGCAATACATTTCAAAGATTGGGAATAGTAGTACACTATATATACCTTAAAAATAAATTACATGCCCTTTATCTAGTATGTTCTTCCTCTAATATCTCCTACATTGAGCTCAGAATTGGACCCCCCAAGTACTCCTTCCTTAGTAGATATCTGTGTTGGATTTGTTGGTATACCTTTTTCAATTTTAATGATATAACCTAAGGTGGTGTATGCAGTTCAGTTCTTTTAGCACATGTTACTCATGTCAATATTCAAGTGTGATATTTGGAGGGACATTAGGGCTTCTACCCCTTGATGGAATGCATATGTTCGGGCATGGGTTCCCAATTTCATTTATATAGATTGGGTTAGTATGCCCCATACTGACATAGGGCATGAATATCCTATTTATAGAGTTAGTAGCCACTTGTTTATGGGCTCATATGAGACCTAGATCCTCAATCAGGGATCGATATCCCCTCAATTGTGACATGTTGTTTTTGAGGCGTGGGCCCCCCATAGCGGATCTCACAAGGTTTTATTGGTCTAAAAGTATTGAAAAAACACAGAATATTTGATCTATGAGAAGGCTCGTCATTCATAGATGGATTTGAAGATTTATAGATCCATATCCCTCCCACTCTCTCTATGATTGGTTTTGTCAATGAGAATATATTTTTATTGAGTTTCTTATCCCAACATTATCTTTTGGGATGAGGTAACTAGTTATTTCAATTAGTTACCTTTTTGGTTTTAGGGGTAAACTAATGGGTATGTACATAATCACCCCAACATGATATTTTCTACTATGTGAGTGTCTTATAAAGATGAAAAGATGTTAGATGGTGACCTTGGTGGGCCTGGTGTTGGTGGTACTTAGAAGAACATAGTGATGGTGGCCACACATGATGACCATGTTTAGTTTTCATGGGAGGTACCTTTACTCCTCATAGATTATTTTTTTGGGACACCCTTTATTTAATATTAGTTTTATATTTTAACACTTCATAATTTAGATATATATATATATATATATATATATATTAGTACACCCTGTTTTTTATTAGAGGTTGTTATATGAATTTTTTTCGGATTAGGTTAGTAAAATCTTATCTATCCTACATTGTTGTGATATACTGGGTGGTGTGTGTGTTTAGGTTCACTACCATAAGGACTTCCTTTTGTGTGAAATGTCTACTTAGAACTTGTAAGAAGTCTCAATCCTATTAAAGGTACTATTTGGGTGTCCAACACTACTTACTGTTATTCCAGGTGGGGACATAGTGGATCATGTCATGAAAGGGTGGTATCAGAGAAGTTAATTCCAAGGGATTGTGTTTGGTGATAGATGTTTTTTAGTATTGGTTTGAGTGCATAGTATAGTTTTGTTGAGGTTTCTCAAGTTTCTTTATTTGGATAGAGAACACAATGACGATGTAGTGGATTGTGTATCTTTACACTAGGACACTAATAACTTTCTTCTCAACTCATTACACTTAGACACCTGTTTTAGGGAAACCAATGGCACATGAATCATATAGGAATGAATCTTTGACTTCCATGACCTTATTATGTTGTCTCACCATACATTATTTTCTAATATTGTTTCATCTTGTTAATTTTTAGGATGCCTCCATAATGGTATACAATGAGGATTATGAGATAGGGTTATGAAAATTGTATTTGAGTGATTTGGATTTATTTTAGGGGAATGTTCATGAGGTGTTTCCTCCTTGTCAGAAGAGAGTAGTGCTTCCACACATTGTGGGATTCTTGCACCCACCACCAGAAGGATTAGATGATTTTTATATTTATATTTATTATTTGATGGTTATAGAAGGCTAGAAAGATGATGTACACATGATGGGTATGAGAAATAAGTTTATGTGAAATGGAACTCTATGTTTTTCAGTCGAGATAGAATGTTAGGTAGTGAGGGATTGGATAATGTCCATATAAAAGTTATTCCTACTAGCATAGATCATAATCAGTCATATGGTTGTGATCATAAATAGTTTTATTCATGTAGTAGGAGGGAACTAGTGGGTTTTGATCACACATACCCTTGATGAGAAGATACTATAGTTAATGGGGCTTCAATAACTATTCCTTAATTAGTAATATCCATCAACATTACACTCTATATATATTCGAGATCTTTTATAGTTTCAATAGGGTGACATGACTAATGTATAGTACATGTTGATTTTCACCAACTCACATGCTACTCTCTTGATATTGTGTTAGATGGTTACTTTTGAGTAGAAAAGTTTGAATTGGGCATCCATAGAGACAATTGTGATAATTGGTTCTCTCTATGAATTCTCACTATAGTAGGGTTAGTATAGTAAGATGTTGTAAGAGATATATTTCTAGTAGAGGAGAAATAAATGGATGGATATGAAAATGGAAATTGTAAAGTAGAGTCATATACTACAGGTAGGATGCATCCAAATTCAATTTCTGGAAAGAAATGGTCTTTTTAAAGGCATTATTAGTCTTAGGGTTTAGTATCATAGAGATCCCATTGGGATTACAGTTAGTCAAGAGATAGATGGTGTACACTTGTGAGGGGTAGGGTTACATGGATTGTGATTTCATGACTCGACATGCTTCAAAGGTTGGATATACAATGAGTAAACCTATAAAAAGGTAGCATTGTTATCACTGATCTCCGATGTGTGGTTAAGAAATACCCTAGGGATACTGCACTGATAGAGTGGCTAGAAAAATCCCAATAGGAGGACATATATGAGGATTAAAATTCTATAAAATACACCCACAACCACCCAAGTGATCCACACTAGGATTAAATGATTCATGTATTAGGGAATAATGATTTTGAACTTTTGGAGGGATATTATTAGGCTGTGGATGAGATGATTCAATGTATGATCTTTGTCTTCTCCACCTTAGAACCAGTACTTATATACACGGTTTTGAGTCATTCCATTATCTCATAATCCATTTTTGATAGCTTCATATTCTTTTTGATCCTTTATAGCATTAGTTATGGATACATATATCTATGGGACATGGTTTCACTATTTCACACATCTAATGATAGTGTTATATGATGATCAGTGGAGAGAGCTTAATTTAGAACCTCTTGGTCATTATAGTGAATTTATATGTCATCCTTATAGGTATGGAATAGATATCCATATTATGTTACTAGAAAAAATATCCTTACAGTATTTTAAATTAATGTAAAAAAATGGTGAAATGTTAAACATCAATGGAGAGATGAACCTTTTGGACGAACAAGGGTGGATAGTTAGTATGATGTTGTAACCTATCTCCCCTCAGTTGGAGAGTTTTTCCCCTGGTATAGTTGGATATTTAGACACCTGGATTCCAATTAAAGTACATGAATACATGTATGTCTTAATTAAAGATATTATTAGATTACATCTATTTATTAATATCTAAATATTTATTTAATTTCACCTTGGGACTATTATGACATATTTTACAACATAAAAAATGGACCCTAATGAGCTTCAAGACCTGTTGGTGCAGTTAAACGATCTTTTGGAAATGGGATTCATATATCCTAGAGATCAAGTGTTGTTAAGAAGCATGAGGAGATTTTGTTCCAATAAATTAATTATTATCACCTAAGTCATGTGATAATCAAGAATAAGTACCCACTACCAATTAATGATAACCACTTAAACCATATTAAGAGTGCAATATGGTTCTGAAAGAATGACCATAATTATGGGTACCATCAATTACGAGCATAGGTTGAGGACACCCAAAATTTGTCATTATTATTTCTCTATGGTAATTATGAGTTCTTAATGAAACCCTTTGTTGCATTGAATTCCCATTATTTTTTAAGGATATATAAATAATACAATCTATCCTTTATTGGAATAGTTCTTTTTTATCATTATCAAATACATACTCATTTATTAAACATATGCGGGGAATTATTGATTGAAGAAAAAACTGTAATTACTTTGGGAGAACTAGTTATATATTAATCTATGAAGTTGTGAGTTTTCAATTAGATAAAACTAATTTCTAGGTAATTTGATGTCATAAAATAGTATAGATATAGACCTAGTAATTATAGAGGGAATGATATATTGAAAACTACCAAAGTGTGTAATAGAGGTGTGGATTTTTCATGGATTGGATAGGTACTATTAGAGGTTTTTGGAAAATATATTGGATTTTGACCCTTTAACTAACATGTCATGGAAAGGGTATCCATTCTCCTATAATGAGTAGTTTTAGAAACCCTTGAACGGGATGAGGTAGAGGTTGATCAATGCTCATCTTTTGAGACTAACAGTGGAAGTTGTTGAGTATATGAAGTTTCATGATTCTTATAGAGATAGGCTTAGGTGGATGTTAATACAGAGGAAGCAAATTGTTTATTATGGGTATAGTAAATTGAAACCTAATGAGTAGAACTATATGACCCATGAATTGGAGTGAATATAATTATCCCTTTTCTTGAATAAATAGATGCACAATATTTTGGGTGTGTGGTTTGTAGTTAATTCTGACCACTAGAGTCACATGTACAACATTTCCTAGAGATACCTCAAGATGAGACAAAAGCACTATATAGAGTTTCTACAAGACCATAAATTATAGATTGTCTGTAATCTTGGAAATGGAAACAAGGGGGAAGATTCTCTTATTACAAAATCCTATTCTCAATTATTGAAGGAGGATACAGAGTAGTTGGATTTATCACTGCTAACTATGGTGAAGGAGAGAGGAGAAAAAAATATTCAATTGATGAAAATAACTCCACCTATTCTCCAGTGTGTTAGATAGTCTTAGTTGTGGTGTATCAATTGTTTGTTCTTATACGACTAGATATCCTCAAGAGATGAACCTGGTGGATTTTATGTTGGTCGGACATACGTCATCATTTTCTAATGTAGGAGAATAATTTTCTCTGTAATGTAAGAGAAAGTAGTGAGAGAGTTTCATACATCCTAATTATTGGAATATACTTATAGAGACCCATAATTTTCCATACATAGATATTACATATTAATAAAAGAATATACAATATATTTTACAAATACATTTCAAAAGCTAGTAAAGGAATAGTGTATTTGTAGACTAGATACATTGTCTTCTTATTTCTTAAAATATCTTCAATATCTCCTACAAATATATTCTAAAATAGTACTATTTTTAGATATACCCAACCTAATACCATTCATCATAACCTTAGGAAAGGAAACATAAGAAAATGTTTGATCAGATACTCAATAAGTTGAAATCAAGTGAGATATAAATGATTGCTTAAGAATAATATAAACTTAAGGGTCTTATAATATGGCATTAAAATTTGAAAAAATTACCCTGCATATCATAGATCATTATCCTATGTCATGACATAATTCTTGAAAATTCATAACACATAGATCATAAAGGAATAAAATAAAATTATCTATGAGAGCATAACATAGACATTATAACATGAAAAAACATAATCTTACAACATTTCAAATATGTATAAATAAAAAAAGGTTCACTCATTATGTTAAAGACACATAATCAGGACCTTTCATGATCTTATGGACATGAAAACTAGGTCAATTAATATTCTTATGGGCATGACAACTAGGTCCATGCATAAAATTATGGATTTTAAAACTAGGTCCATGAATAATATTGAAGAGATGAAAACTTTGTCTACACATAATTTTTTTAACATGAAATCAAATTCACGCATAAAATATTTTTCTCATGGGTTATCTATATTTACCTAATGAAATTGAGGTCTATAATACAACAACCCATCATATAATCAGAATCAATTTTGATCTAATCCATAGGATAATGGAAACATCTGACATTTCTTCATAACATAACCCCTATAAAAATAAATGAGTTATGTAAACATATTATCATCATAAAAATAAACCATCTTGTGAAATAATAAGGGTGTTATCATAGAATTATATATCTAGTGAAACATAAGTAATATAAAATGATGTCATCACATATCAATAACTTTTTAAAATATCATTTGAGAAATTTCTTAAGGAAAAAATACTTTTCATTTGGAAACTACTATTTTTAAAATAAAAATATTAACAAAATATTAAGGTTACATTTTTATAAAAGAACCTTGGAAACATGAAAAATAGGCTTTATATCATTTAGTGTCCATTATGGTGGGAAATTCCATTTATTCCATGTATGTTAAAACAGTGATTCCCCAAATTTTTGATAAAAAGGTCAATGATACCTCATTCAAAAAATGACATAAGGATTCTTATTAAGACATTTTTTTTCAAAGTGAGACATGGGTAAACATAAATCAAAAAAATAATATGAATATATTATAAACATTCTTTTAAACATTTTAAATAATATGTGGACATGAAAGAATAATTTTTCTAACCGAAGTAAAAATAAAATCCTTTTTATTAAAAAAATCTGAATAAATTTAATTATATAAGAGTGTAAAGTAATAATTCTAAATGAAAATTACATGAATAACAAAGGTATAATAAAATCAATGAGATTATTTAATGTTAAATAATTAAAATTAATCATCATAAATTTAATATTAAATAATATCAATGAACAAAGAGATTACAACTTAAAATCCTAATTTCTTGGGCATCTTTTGAATTATACACCCCTTGAAAGAGTAATATCAAATAAAAAATTAAATAAAATCATCATAAGGTAAATCATGATATTATTTTTCAATGTGGATGTATAAAAACCTCATAAATAATATTTTTATATACTATAACACATGTCACAAGGAAGCTTATTTGAGATGATGAACCCATACCCCACGTTTGATTTGATTTGAAAGTGCTATAAAATCCGGTATAAAAACATTATATTTTTTATAATTCTATATAAAATTCATTTAAAAACATATAATATCATATACTATCCACTTATAACATTTAAACACATATTTATTAATAATTCCTTATTCAAATCATCATTTCTGTGTGATAATTGTTCCATTATTCAGGAGAATTTTGATTTTGTAGTTCCAGTCCTTGTAAACAGATAAATGTACCATAATATCCATAATGTTAATCATGATATAAAAATAATATAAATTAATTATATATATATATATATATTTATTTCCATAAAAAAGTTAGTGATTAAGAAAATATTTACACAGTTTATGGAGATGGTGGGTTGTACGTCTGCATGAACACTATTTTCATTTTTTGAATGATGGAATGATAGAAAGGAAAATAATAAATCAACTTTATTGAATAATTATTATATAATATATATAATATATATAATATTTATTAATTTAATATATCAATTTTATCATCTAAGTAAAAAATAAATGAAAACCAAATCACATCACTTCGTGGTGGTGGAAGTTCACATGCACTCATGTGCAACATTATCATTTTCTAAAGGATTGGAAAGTAAGAAGGTTGATATTATATTATATTTATAGAAGAATTAAAATATCATAAATATAATATATAAATATTAAAACCGTCATAATAACCATCCATGATAAATGTTGATGGAAAACAAATTGTATCGCTAGATGGAGGTAGTAATCCTCATGTAGACATGAGAGATAATTTCAGTTCCCAATAAGTTTTATATTGGGTGGATAATGGATTTTGAATAATTATAAAAATATTATGTTTAGTTTAAAAACATAATTAATTATATGATAATGTATACCAGTAATTTAGATTATCTATAATAAGAAATAAAAGAAAGAAAAATTCTTGTTTAATAGTTATACCACTCCCTTGAGAAACCACTTTTACCTTACACATTAATCTATGAAGGGATTTTATTTTAGAAAAAAAATAATCTATAGGGTGTGATGAATTAATATAGTATGTTATTATGGTAGGATATATTGAGATAGAAGGCTTAAATGTTTTCATGATGAGATGATAAGAGGTTCTCTTTTATAAGTGAGGGGAGGGGAACTATTGGAATTATATAAAGAATTAAATTAATATAAAATAATTTATTAAAAATAAGATTAAAAATTGAAATATTTATAATATAGTATTAATTTAATTCTAAATTATTTCATAAAATAACATTTATAAAAGTTTTAGTTGATGTTTTCACCATTATTTCTTTATTTTAAATCCCTATTAACCATTGTGACAACTACTTAAATATCAAAGTTTTCAAGTATTTAAAGGTTCATAATTGTAACATAAAACTAAAAGTGACCCATAAATGGAAAATGTTTGCTATTTTAAACAATAAAAATTCAATTGCAATAAGATATTATTTTTATGAATTTTAAGTCATTTAGTAAAAATTTTTATTATAAAATACCATCAATTTCATTTTGGAGAAAAACCATTTACCTAGAATTTTAAGTCATAAATATAGTTATGGAATCTAAATATAACCCTTTTAAAGATATATAATATGTTATATTTATCGAGAAAATTTTTGTAACACAATAATTTATCTATATTTTATGAATTTTAATATTTTTAAATCATTCATGTCATTTTTCTATTAATTGAATAAATACTACATTAGTGTTGCATAAGAATTTAAAATATTTATTCACGAGCTAAAAATTTTAAAAAAATTTCGATAATAATAAAAAGTAATTAATATTTTAAATAAACATTTATAACTGAACTCAACATCCTTTCATCCTTATGTAAAAATCTTAGAGATATTAAATTCAATAGAGTGATATTTTGTATTTACTTGATTTATAAAATAATATAAAGGTCATAATCAAAGAAAATTAGAACTAGGTGGACATATATTCTATAATTACTTGTAATTGGATGAAATGCAGTCATTAACTCCAAGTGTTAGATAAATTTTAAAGCCTTATCCCAAATTTTTTATCTCTATTTTACCCATTTTACAGTTACTGAGGTGTCAAATATTTAAAAAGATTACTGTTAATAATAAAAAAAATTAAAAGGTGAATATTTACCAAATTTAAACTAATAATTAAAAATATGGTTTTCATTTTTTACGATTCAATATATTTTAGTGAAAGAAACCAATTTTAATAAAAATGCATAACATTATATGAAAAAAATTATTAAGCTAAAAGAGTTTTAAAGCATAAAAATTGACCTATATTAAAATCAGGATTTTTGATGATTTTAAAGAAATTAATTATATTATTATAAATTACATGGATGATAATTAAATTTATCACCATTTCCAAATTATAATGAGAAATTATTTAGTGAATATAAATAATTTTATTTGAAAAACTATTATTTTTCATTATTCACTTAAAAATCAATCATTTCAGTAAAATACAAAAATTTCACCCTTAGTTAATTTTGGTATGAGTATTTCAAAAATTATATTCATTTTATAAAATTTTTTATAAAAATAGAATAAATTAATAATAATTTCCATGAACAAAATGAAATTAGAATCATTTTTGAATAAAATTCACTTTCGAAGCATAAAATGGCTTCACAAAAAATTGTGTGCTTATTTCATAAGGATAAATAAATTATTTTATAATATGTTAAACCATTATAAATTTATTTAATAATTATTTTAATCATATTAACACCATCCTATTCAATGTCTAGGTTATAATACTATTTTCATAATATATCACAATTCGCTTAATGCTTGATGTTTCTTGTTAAGAATGATATCAAGATTATTATTCTTTTAAATAAATTTTCGGGGTGTTAAATTCCACATAATTAAATAACCTACACGTTCAAAATATTATCTCACCCATAAAATGATCAATATTTGAATATAAATTTATTGAAAACCCACATCATACAAAGGCATAATAAAACATCCTTTAAAAAGGGAAATTGGAAAACATAAATATTACCAAGAATAATCCATAATTTTGTTCCTAGAGAAGGATAACATTGGTGGGTAGTTAAAATTTATACATAGAGAAGAAAAATATCATGTGAGGACTATTATAATTGTATATAGAACACGTTCCTGAGAATCTTAACTACCACAAAACCATAAATATATGAGGGTTAAAAAGCCATAGATTCCTCAGAAATGAAAGTATAAGGATAAAGTTTTCATTGAGATCATTTTCTTAAAGTTGAATTATTATTTAAATATCATTATAGGGTACATGAGAAATACACTTACCCGAATTTTTATTATTTTATAAGAAAAATTCGATTATTTAGATACTCATTGATCAATTCCAATTATATATCAAATTTTAATCCAAGAAATAGGTACTACAAAGGATTTTTTTCATTAATGAAGAAGTAAAACTAACTTTTAACATATAATAATATCCATAGTAATTCATTATAATTAACTATATCTACAAAAACCAAAATTTATTGCGCAAGTTATCTAATATAGGTAAATACAATACATTTTTCTCTTAAAATTCAATAATAAAAACCATATTTCATCTTATTCTATTACATAAATAGTCATCCTTGATGATCTTCCAAAATAATTACAACCAAAATTGAATACCAAATATTATAATTATTTTATCTAATATTATTCCATGAAAAACATAATAAGTATCTTAAAATAATTTTATTTTCTCATAATGTCTCATACCAAAAGATATATACCCTTATCATTACCAAAAATAAAGCCACAACAAAATAGTATATGCTTTTAAAAGAAAATTCACCCCTTTATCCATTAAGTAATATCATATATTGGAAAAAATGATTTCCATTGGAAGTTTAAGTTCTTCCTTGCACCGATAAGAGATCATAGGTTGATTTAGAATAACAAATTTGGATTCCATATTCTAGAAATTTATATATAATCTATGTAGAGAGAGGAAATTAATTCCAAGAATCCAATCAAATTTCACTAAAGTTTGAACAATAAAAATTTCAAAGGGATCATTCATATGAACTTAATAGTTAAATCCATCTCTAGAGTGGATTATAAGTGTGACCCAATGATCATTATTCACTTCAAATAATTTAATTGTATAATATTTCTCTTTATAAATTGACTTTAATGGTTTTTATGGATTGTTATACTCATTAGACTTTAGATTAGGGAATCAATTCTCATAATACCCAATCCCTTTGACTCTAGAACACTGAAGTGCGAGTAATGTATTCTATGGAAATTTCAATCCATCAATTTCATTTTTGGCCTATTTTTACCACTTTAATATTATTCTACTCAATGTCAAGGCTTCCCACACCTGAAAAATATTCTCATTACTTTGAAAAATTCCACTGTATTACCCTGAGCATGTTTTTTGAATGTAAGAGGTTGAATTTATTTCTTCCCATCATGTGACATACCACTATTTGTTCCATGAAACTCTATATTTATTTTATTATCACTACAATCATGAGGGTTTTCTACTTATATTTCGACACTGACTCTACAAAAATGATTTTTTATAGCTTCAATGACTCTTAGGGATAATACCTTTCAAATAATTTCTTTAAACCCACTATATAATAATTCAATATTAATTTTCTAGGTTGATGATAAAACTTGATTCATACCTCACATGTCTTATAAAATTTCTTCTTATGTACCGATGGATTAATCATCATTCTATTTTGAGTCTAGAAATTCACTCTCCAGTTTAGTTTTAATAGTTCACGGAAAGAACTTATTGAGGAATACCATATTAAAATCATCTCATTCAATAGAGTTTATTTATTATTCTTTCCTCGTATTCATAAAAATAGTCCACCATTGATTATTTTTACCTTCAAAGTAAAAAAATACTATGAAAATATTCTCATAGACTGAGCATTGATTAATGTAAAATATTATTTCAATTAAATTGATCTATTCCTCAAAGACTAAGGGTTCAAAATACCCATACAAGGAGTGTGAAAATTTTCCCAAAAAATATTTAATCACATGTTTCTACCTATTTGGATAATTCAGAAGTTCAACATGATATTTATTACTACTCATATCTTGAGAGAGTTGAGTAAGAATTATTGTAATATATGTCATCCTATCTCATAATCCATTGAAAAATATAGCAAATGTGGTATAAGAATAAAGCTACAAAAATAAGAGTGACCAATCATTTATTCAGAAATAGTATTTTTAAGATTCTATAAATTATGAGACTAAGGAAATTTATAATAATTATGTATTCAAATCCTTTTTAATGTTTAATAATCAAACCAGGTGTGTACTAAGGTCACATTCATTAGGTAATAAAATTATGTATAAGACATAAACAACCAATAATTTTCGATGTTATTGACCCTAAATGAATATATGGAAAATCCAAATATGCTTTTAGTATCTATAGTGAGATATATTGCTAGGAAAACCACATAACATCTTCCTTAAACATTATGATTTTATCCCCTACTTAGTCTTGTCCCAATGTATTTCAATAAAACTTTCTAATCTTAATCTCTATAATATTATTTAAACCAATCCCATAATACCAAATATAGTGACCCATACTTTTTATACTCTCCAACTTTAGTGTATTTGGATTCTAGATAAAAAATATTCCAATTTATTAAAATATATTCAATATATCCCCCAAATAGTACACTTCATAAAAATAAAATACTCAAAACAATTCTTCACATCATATGGAAAGTAAATACAATAAATGGTGAGATCAGATGCTCAATAAGTGGAACATAAGGAAGATATCAAGGATAACTTAAGAATAATATGATAATAATGGTATGGGAACATCATATTAAAATTTGAAAACCATAACATTCATATTATAAATCATAATATGATACCATCACATAAATATTTGAAACTCATAAGACATGTATCATGAAGTAATCAAAGAACATGGGACATGAGAGTAAAACATAGTCATATTAATAAGGAAAAAATAAAACATATTAAATTTTGAACATGTATAAAAAGAAAAAGGTTCAATAATTATGTCATGAACATAAAATCAGGATCTCTCATAAACATATGGACATGGAAAAAAGGTCAACACATAATATTATCTACATGAAATCTATTCAGTCATAAAATTATGGACATGAAATATAGGTCCATACATAATAATAAGGTCACTAAAACGTGGCGATGCATATATTATTCAATAGAAAATCAGGTTCACACATTACATATTTATGTAATGAGTTATATATCTCTATATAATGGATAAGAGGGATATAATAGAACCACATACCATATAATCATAATACATTCACATACACAACACAAAATCATGAACACATTTAACAATTCGTCATAAATTAACAAGGGAAAAGGAAATGAGTTTTAGAAACATGTTATCATTATAAAAATAAAACTTCTTGAGAAAGAATAAGAAATATATCATAGTGTAATATATCAATTAAAATACAAGTTACATCAAAGGATGTCATTATATATGAAAGTTCTTCTAAAATATTACTTGAAATATTTTTGGAGTAAAATACCCCTTTCATTTTGAAAGTACTTATTTAAAATCAAAATATTTCAAAAATATTAATGGAAAAAGTTATTTTAAAATAACTATGAAATAATATAATACAATATTCAAATTTTTTAGAATTATTTATTGATGAAAATTTCATTCCTACTATATACGTTAAAACAATTATTCCTTTCACATTTTTACTAAAAAGTCAAATGTACCTCATTTTGAAAAAATTAAGAAGATTAATTTTAGATTTTTTTATAAAAATTCAAATATGGGTAAAAATGAATTAAATAATTCACATTATATTGTTAATAAAATTCTATAAAACATTTTTACGAAAAAATTGACATGTAAGAAAAGTATTCCCAACCAAAGTGGAAATAAAGTATATTTTTGTTAAAAAAGATTCTTAATTATTTTAAGTACCAAAGAGAGGAAAATGGTAATATTTATATAAAATTACTTTAATAATAAATGGAAAATAAAATTAATGAGATTAATAAAATTTAGATCATTAAACTTCATCATAAAAAAACTTATTCATAAATAATTTAGTTAAAAATGAGATTGTAATATACATCCATTACTACTTTGTTACCTTTGGAATCATAGACCCCATGTAATAATATCCTCAAATTAAACTTTCAATTTTACTATCATAATCTTAGTCATGATATAACATGTTAAAGGGGATGTATAAATGCTTTATAAATAATATAGGTTCATAACATAACATAATTCACAAGAAAGATAATTTGATACATTAAACCCGTACCTAAAGTTTAATTTGCTTTGAAAGTGACCTTACCTACTGTGTAATAAATTTAAATTTTTATAATTATATATAATAATGTTTTGTTTAAAAATTATATTATATATGATAACCTTATAACATTACAATACCCATTTATGAATAATTACTTATTAAAATCTTTATTTCTCAATGTAAACTATTTCATTTTTCACGAGAATCATGGTTTGGTATTTTTGGTCCTTTTACTCAAATCATGGTTCCATAATATAAATTTTTTTAATAATGATATAAATATTAAATATATATTCATTATATATATATTTTTAGTTTTATACATAAAAGGTACAGAATAAAAATGAATTACACAGTACATTGAGATAGTAGGTCATATGTACGCATGAACAATGATTTAATTTTTCGATGGATGGAATGATAGAAAGATATATAATAATTCAAATTTTAAGAATATTTATTATATAAAATATAAAATATATATTCATTTATTATATCTTTGTTATTATCCAAATAAATCATAAATGAAAATCATATCACATCACGTCGTGGAGTTGGTAGTCAACATGTATGCACAAGTAACATTATCATTTTCCAACAGATTGGAAGGTAAAATGGTATATATTATATTATAATTCGGTAATTATAATAATAATATCATAAATATTTAATATATATAAAAAATACATCATAATAATCATCCATGAAAAATAGTGATGGAAAATGAATTTTATCGCGACGTGGAGGTGATAATCCACATGTATGCATGAGCGATACATTCACTTCCCATTTTATAGAATAAAGGATGGAAATTATTTTTACATAATCAGAATACAAATTATGTTTATTGAAGATACCGTATTCATAATTTTATACTCTAAACCATGTATTTAGAGGAGGTATAATTATAAATAAAATTGAAAATCCTTGGTTAAGTGTTATATCTCTTTGTTGAGAAGCCACATTTGGATTACAAATTCAGTCTTGAAGGGAATTTTTTTTAAATACCATAGGATATAAATTGTAGTTAAGAAATATGGTGAGGTATTATGTTAGGTAATAAAGTATAAAAAATGTTAAAAAGGTTTGAGGAACAGAGGAGAATAAGTATTCTTTTACAAATGAGTGGAGAGGCACTCTTACAATTGCTTAAAGTATTAAATTAATATAAATTAATTTTTATAGTAATTTCACTCCAAATTATAATATTTTAGATATTGGATTAGTATTTGTATAAAAACTCTCATAAATTTAAATTTTTACAATTTTAGGTGATGTTTCTCAGCTTTATCTATTTTTTAAACCTCGTTAACCCCTTCTCCAATTACCACAACTTTAAAATTTTCTACAATTTAACGGTAAAAAATGCTACCATAAAAATAAAATTATCCAATAAATGGAACATTTTTATATTCTAAACAATATTATATAAAATTGGATGACTATAGTATTTGTACGAATTTTAAAACACATAATAATGTTTTTATTATTATAAAACATAGTTAATTTCATTTTTCGAACTATTCATTTTCATTGACCTTAATGCCATAAATATATCTATGGAATTATAATTTTAACCTTTAATAAAAACATAATTTGTTATATTTATTTACAAAATTATGGAAAAAAAATAATTCATCCAAATTGTATTACTTTTAATATTTTTAAAATCTAATATTTTATTTTCATTAATCAAATAAATATATTATTTTTGCTACATAAGCATTTAAGGTAATTATAATGTTATTAAAAAATAAAATTAACTAACAATGATAAAAAAATTAATTCCAATTTTTTTAAAAAATTTATAACTTAACATATTATCTTGTTATCATTTTTTAAAAATTTAAGATATATTAAAGTAAAGAGAGTGACATTTTTTTTATTCATTTCTTAAATTAATATAAATGTCATAATCATTGAAAAATGGAGACAAGTGCACATAAATTAAATAATTTTATGTAAAGGGATGAACTAAACTCATCTAATATGAAATGTAACATTTCAATGAAATATTAAAGCCCTATATTGAAGTTTTAACCCTATTTACCCTGTTTTACAATTACCATGGTGATAAATATTGACTATGTATACTATTCACAATAAAATTAATAAAAAGGAAATATTTTCCAAATCTTAACATCATAATTAAAAATATTATATAAAATTTTAAATATTTAATATATTTAATTTGAACAAATCAATTTTAATATAAATGCATAAGAAGCAATGAAAAACAGTTTTTAGAAAAATGTATTTTGAAGCAGCAAAATTATTTTATATCAAAATCATGAGTATTGACAATTAAAATGAAATTAATTATATTATCATGGCTAAAATGGATAATATTTACCTTTAAAAAAGAATATATATTATAATGGGAAGTTATTTAAGTAAAATAAATGAAAATAATTGAAAAAAATGATATTTTCATTATTCACTAAAAAAACCAATAATTTTAGAAAAATATGAAAATTTTACACTAATTTAATTTTAATGCGATGATGTAATAAATTATTCTAACATTATAAAATAAATTTTTCAATATTGGTATTAATTAAATATAATTTCCATGCACAAAATGAATTAAAAAACATTTTTTAATAAAATGTATTTTTAAAGCATAAAATGGCCTCAAAAAAAATTGCGTGCTTATTTCATTAGAATAAATAAATATATTATTATTGATTAAAAAATTAAAAAATTATTTAATATCACATTTACTAATATTCATACCTTCCAATTGAATATCTACATTATATTACTATTTTTTAATATATCTCAATTCGTTTAATGCTCGATGTTACGTGTTAATTAAGATATCAAGCTTATTATTTTGAAGAAACATTTTAATGGTTTAACAATCCTATAGAATAAAATATGAATAAGGATCTTCAGCTATAGTTTTGGTGAGAAGGTATGAGGATGAGTGTTGTTATGTCTGTTTCTTGAAGCCTCACCTTCTTATAGGTGAAGTGAGTGTATTAGGTTTAATGAGGTTTTACTCAAACTCTTGAGATTCTATAATGAACATAAGATGACATGTTGATGGATTTTGAGATGAATATTTGATGTATAGTGAGAAACCACAATAATATATGTGTGATTGTTTATCAACTTGCTAATATGGATTAATTATTTTTCTTATGGGAGTAGAGTTTGGCTTAGACTTTGGGGTGGTTTAAAATATGAGAGATTATGCAGCTTCATCAGGTACCCTTAATAACAACCTCCAACTGTAATTCTTGGTTCAATTCATTGATGTATATAGGGTTGTAGGAGGACTTCAAGACACAATTATAGATCATCATAGTGTTCCACCCCATGAAATATGGAAAGAGGGAATGTATCATTCTAGTTTAGGAGGATATACTATGATTGTCCATGATAAACATCAGTCAGATCTAGAAGGACCACTTAACATTATTGGAGTTCTCATACAATTGCAACTATCAGTACACCATTTTTATGAAACCCTTTGAGACTCTATAATAAATACCAATTAAGTCAACCTTGCTTTTGTCGATATAAGTGAGTCATCACTTATGGGACTAGATATAGTATTACTGGTAATGAAGATATTTTAGGTTATTATGGAGTGAGTGAAGATCACATAGAGTCAACAAAAATCTTTTATAGACTAATGTTGTAGGACCTTGGATTTTGGGAATAGAGACCATGAATTCTTGAGAATATCTCTACAAAATGGTTTGAATATTCTTGTCCATAGTATCAAGTTATCCCTAATGTTCATTAGTTTGTTCCATAACCCACTTAATGTTGGAGATGTTTATTATTACTTGTATTTACCCATATAATTGGACCAAGTGCATTAAGTCTTCTATATGTCACAACTAAAGAGATATATTTACAACCAATTTTTATTTTTTTGATTGGGGTGAACTAGATATTTATGATAGAGTCACCTTTTTAGAGTACTCAATGACCATCAAGGACCGACATGATATAATCTTTCATGGGTTAACCAATCCACTAGTGAAAGTTATTTGTCATGATGGGAACCTCTATTAGAGCTACCAAGAGCATGAGATCCATATAAAAACATAATAATGTCACCATTTTGATTTGAATATGATTTTTGGGGAAAGAATCCTTGGATTTGGGAGAATTTAATTAAACAATTTCTTAAATTTGGATGCATTGAATATTTATAAATAATATTTTGAGTTTTCATGGAGTTGGAACATACTTTCTGGTGCTACAGAGAACCGATATTGATATATTTAAAATATTAAATATATTAAGACATGAATGAATATTTTTAGTGCTAAGAAATTTCTTTTTTAATGGAGTCTCAAATGGGTAAATTGAGGAATCCATTGAATTTGGAACAAGGGTTTAACCCTATGTGAAACATAACTTCATTCACATTAAACCCTGATTAAATGAACGTTTGTGGAAATTTTTTTGATTAATTAAACTAGAAAAACTAATAAATTTATTAATAAATATAATTATACCTTTAAACACATAAATCCATTTATTTATTCCATACTATGGTTAATTTATAGGTTTATCATCAAAACTCTAGATATTTAGGGAGATAAACCACAAATAGAGACTTCAATGAGCGATCAAAGAGAGGTCATCAATCGTTGAATGGAATTGATACAGATCTCCAATGAAATATATAAGGATTCATCCATCATCAAAAATCAATCCAATGACAGGGTATGGACTTGTTATTAATATATACTTCTCTAATTATTTTGATTTCAAGCTTGAGATATAAATTATAATTTGTATCCCTAGATAATTCCCCTTCTACAAGTCCCTATTAATTTATCAGTTTTCCTTTTACCCCAGAATTTATTTATTTTTTCCTTGGTTTTTATATTATCTTTTAGTTTATATGGTTTTGATCAATGACCAGCCCTGTAATGGCTATCAGTAAACTTGCATTTCTAAAAAGGGATTTCTCCCATCATTTTCCACATGTTAATTGGAGATTTTATTAAACCCCATATTCATGGTGGTATGTGTGATCAATTATAGAGAAGATTACTTAAAAAATTAATGAGGATCTATAAAAGATTTTGTTTGGAAAAAGAGAGGGTTGAACATTAATACATCAATAGAAGTTGTGAAAATCTTGGCTTGGGTTGACAAGGATCTATATTTCCCACAATTGATGGTTAGAAATCAATGACCAGAGTTGTTTCCTTTGAGTTTTTAACCATAGATGAAGATAACATCAATATTTATGGATGGATTGGGTGTTTGATGAATAATACCTGAATTTTTATGAAATTTACGACTACAAACCATGTATTCCAGAGGAACACACTCCACAGGTCTGAATTTTTTAATATTTTGGGTTAAAAGCCAGTTAAATACCTTATGACTATGTAGCCAAGTGCACAAATCATATGACTAAAATTGAGCAACTAAGTGTATAAATGATTTATATTAATTATCAGCAATGCAAGAAAGGATACCAAGGAAGTATTGCTCCTATCATCCATGGCCGATGCAGACTACTTCTACAACTAAACAGAAGGGGGAGTGGTTCTTGTGGTCAAGAAGGGCAGTGGAGTTAAAAAGGCAACCTCGGATAATCGTGTTCTTGATCACCTTAGGATTCGAGTACAAGGTAAAATTTTTTGGAGACATCCAGAGTTGGAATCAGCTACTGGGGAAGAAGAATCCTGCTTGGGATATGGCGATGACTATGGGTACTATGATATGTAACTCTTTGTTTTCCTTCTTTTTATTGTTTCTGTTTTCTTGACTTTGTTTGGCATTGGATGTGGGGCACCAGGCACCCTTAAACAATATTTATGAAAAGAAAAAAAATTATTTGCAACATTCTATATGTGGAAATAAGAATTGACCATACTTGAACTTAAAAGTACACCATATATATCAAAAAATTACAATTCATTTACTTTATCTAGTATGGTCTATCTCCCGTATCTATTTATTTGAGATAATAATTGGACCTACAAACAGTCATTCTTGAGGAGAGTTTCACATAAAAAAACATTGGTTGAATTTGTTTCAATAATAGAGATATAACTCTAAGTGGAATGAGAAGTTACTTTCTTCTAGAATGGGTTGATAACATTGAGATTCAAGTGTGATCAATGGAGTGATATTAGGGTACTCACCCATATAATGAATGAATATGTCTGGGCATGGTTCCCCTACTAGGTATATATTGGGTCACTACCCTCATAACCACTTAGAGAATGGGTCATATATCAGCTGAGTTGTTATTCCATATTTTATGATCTCATATGAGGCATGGGTCTACTACTAGGGGTTGGTACCCCCTCGACCACGATGATCCATCGAAAAGGTTTGTGTCCCAAAGGAAGATTTTGTGAGGTTATATTGGGATACTAGCATTGTAACATCACCAACCCTTTTACCCATTGGTAGACTCATTAAATATAGTAGGATGTTAAGATAAAGAACTCCATCCTTCTCTATCTTCTCCTATCTCTTTGAATCAATTTCTTCTATGACCATATTTTTTGTTGGGGTTCCTCTCCCCTAATTTCATTATGGGTTGAGATGACTATTTATTTATACAGCTTCCTTTTTTGGTTTTTATGGTATCCTACTGGATATATATACTCATCCCTACATGAAATTTTCTTTCATGTGTTTTATAATATACAGATTATTGGTAGTTAGAAGATGATCTTGGTAGGACTCATGTTGGTGGGGATTTTTTGTGATGGGTGGGAGTGTTCACAAGCAATGTTTAGATCCTTTTGTGGTTATTTTACTTATCATATTCTATTAGGTTTGGATACCCTTTTGTAATTTTTGTGTGTGTGTTTTCCCCTTAATAAATTAGATATATTTATATTTCTTTACCATAATTGAATATATAGTTTTTTACATGAATTTTTTACCTCTTGGGTTATTATAATTGTATTTATCCTACAAGGATATGATGTAATTAGAGGTGTGAATATGTACATGTCCATTAAGATATGGCCTTCCATTTGTGTGATATGAATACTTAGTGCTAGTCTCAATCCTCTGGTCTATTTGAGGTAGGCTTCGAGTGTCACACTCATCATACTATTGGTCAAGGTGGGACCTCAGTGGGTTGGGTCATGCCAAGGTTGGGTGAGAATGATTCAAGAGTTTATTCATTTGGGTTGGAAAAAATTTATAATAATTCATAAAAATATATACATTTTTTTAGTTCAAATATATATATGATGTTTAAAATTCAATAATTCTTCCAAATATCACACTATAAACATAAAATTTGTATAACAACCCCATAATTAACAATAATAATTCAAAAAAGTAATATTTCTCATGTCCTAAATTAGTTATTCTGAAATAAATTTTGTAAAATAGGTTAAAATATAGAGTAAATTTTTTTTATACTTAGAGTAGTTGTTCGGGTTTCCCCAAATAAAAAAACCATCCCAATCACCCAACCCAACCCCAATCAAATAAAAAAACTAATCTAACTTATAGAGAGTAGTTTATTAGTTTTAGAGTTTTTTTGGTTAGTCAAATTGGTTTTGCTTTTATTTCTAGTTTTTTTCACACCACCAACTAGGACACTGTTTATTATCCATTAAAAAAGACTTTTTTGTCTCAGAGATGTTCATTACATTGTGATAGTCCTTCTCAAAATTATATAGTATTTATTGATTGATACATAGAGTTTTAGAATTTTTATACCTATACTATACTTAATATTGTGTGATACTGTATTGAATAATACATAGAACCATGGAATTTATTTGAATATTTTTGTGGATATATTTTGTGTTTTGCTTCAAGAAATGTTTGTATAATTCTTTAACCTGATACATTCTTAGTATTATGTGATCACCCTAATTGATATTTAGATTTATATAATGTCTATGTTTGTAGTCATTTTTTGAACTATATTGATATGAGTATCTTAAAAATCATTTATATTTTTATAGTGTTTTTTGGACTATAGAAATGGTTTACTATTATGTTATACTCTTCTAGATGACAATCTAACCACATTTTGAATGAGATAGTATCTGAGTTAATAGTTTAACCTAGATGACCTTGGTGGTTGTATTAAGTTGGTTAGTTGAGAATTTATATTGTGATGTCATATTATTAAATTATTATTCATACGTGAGGTATAATTTACTATTACACATCCCTTTGTATTTTTTTATTGGGTATTGTCATACTCACATTTGTAGGGTAACTTTTGTGGTTAAGTAATAATGAATATATAAATATCAGTAATTTTTTTGAGGATCATGAATTTAATGGAGTTAATAGCTCTAGAATATAGTAGATACTATATGGATATTTTTGAGTATCATTAATTATAATTTCATGTTTATTGTTTTATGAATATATTTTTTCTTTTTTACTTATATTGTCTAGTATTTTTTGTTTAGGATGGGTATTCTAATAGTTTTATGTGGATGTGTTACATTATATTTATGGTCATAGTTTATTTTCCATTAGTTGGGTAATTTATGTAGTCAGATATACATGTCTTTATACTAGTGGTTTGATGATGTGATGGCGTAGGATTTATGAGAAACCTTCTCTTATTTTGTGTCTATTCTCTATCGATGCAAGTCACTAACCCCTGACCAATTAAAATATGGAATAAGGTAGTATGTTTATATTTTACTTGAACATTATGGGTCCAAAAATGGTTAGGTCATATAAATAATGCACCTTAAAAAATATTCCTCAGTAGATCAGAAGAAATCATTTCCGGGAAATTAATATGATCCAATTTCAATCAACCTTTTATGATGATATTGAATAAAAAATGAACCACATGGATCTAAAATTGACACTTCATCATTTTTCTAAAAAATTCATGTTGTGAAAGTTTTTTTAGATAACATTTGGGTGATCATCATGTTCCTCCTATGAGAGTTAATTAAAATTGATGTCATTGATGAAAATTATAGAAAACTGATCCAATGTGAATCGATTATTTTACAATATTTGTTTGAATGTTTCTAGAATATTATTTATATTAAATGAAATAATAATGAAATAAAAATTTTTATAACTTCAATGATATTTTGTTTTGGAAATATTTACCACTCTAATTATCAAAAAACAATACCTTGAGTATATTTCAATATTAACAAACTAACAATCATCATAAGTTTAATTAAATAAATTATTAATCCCTATCAATTTTTACTTAATCTTTATTTTGACTATACCATGGTAATTGTATTAAATAAAGAAATAGATAGAACCATCCATATATTTTTCACCTAATAAGTGAGTAATTCGAAGATAAAGAATCTATTGAATACATCTAATATTTAATATACCAAAAAGAATATATCAGGGCCTATAATCCTGATATGTATCACATAATAAAAACAATAACTATATAGGATATAAGTTATATGTTGTTTCAATTTATTCTATATAAATTATTATTTCCATTAGAATTCTCATTATGTAGTGATTCATTTATTAATATTTAATAAATTTTTTAAATTATTAAAGATATCAATGACCATTAGAGTAATAAAGGTGAATGTTAAGACATATAAAATTTACAAGAATTTATAAATCTGTAGAACCTATGATGCTGATTCTTCAATAAAGTAATTTTATAAAAGTGAATTCTTGTATTTTATTATTTATCTAGAATATATAATAAATCGATATACCCATCAATGAAACACTCTATTGTTTTTTTCATTTATTAAATAAAGTTATATTATTATATCATGGGAGTAAAAAAGATTTTTTGAAAGGTTTTTTAGATATTACTTTTAAAATGTATAACCCATAGAGGTGAGAACACATTTTTTTTTACTAAGTGGACTTTATCAATCATGTTTAAAGATATAGATTTGGGGAAAGTTTTTATATATTATATTTTCAATATTTTTTATGTTCATTCATTTTTTAATTTTATGGTATTATTTATATATGTAGTTTTTATATGGGTTAATTTTATAATTATACTAAAACATTTTGTATTGTAGGAAACCACATCATCATATGTTTTCATTATCAAATATTTCATATAACATCCTCATTATTAATTATCTAATTATTTTATGGAAGCCATGGTTGTGAAAAATGAATTTAGAAAGATTTCATACACTATGAGATGTGAATTATGTTTTGATTTTTCCTACCATGGATTGGTTTGGTGAAAATGTACATAATGTATGTTATGGTTTAAAATTTTATTTTCTAGTAGATAATATTAAAAGTGGTAAATTAACACATTATGTTTGATAATTTGGTTTTAAAAAATATTTCATATAATAGAAGAAATGTTACCGTATCATGTGTTGAAGGGGATTTAAGGGTATCTTGACATGGTTTATTAACTATAACAATGTTTGGTTAAAATATGTTAAATTAAAAATGTGAACTTTTAAAGAAATTATTAAGGGGTGAATAGTTTAAAAATCATGGGTTGGTTAAAACAAATTTAAATTATAAATTTGGAACCCATAGAAGCAGACCATGTTACAAAAATACATCAAGGAGATGATTATGAGGCTCTCAGAACACATATGAATTGATGATTTGAAGAAGGAAATGATTTTTAGGGAAGAAGGAATAAAAATAGACCCGAATCATTAAAAATAATTGGAGGCTTAATGATAAGATCATGGAGTAAAAGTATGAAAGAGAATTTATATGGTATCATTTTTAAATTACTAGAGAAAGAAAAATATTCATTTATGAGAAGAGAAAATGAATCTATAATCAGTCTTCTTAGTTATAAAAATTGAACATAAATTGGTCACCCAAATGATTCTATGAATTTAAATCCACTTGCATGAATTAAAATTTAAAATTCTAAAGTTGTAGGTATCTTATCTCAAAAGTCATGGTGGCAATCATTAAAGTTTTTATGGTGGTGTCCCAAAGTATTATTGGTTGAAATATTTTCACCTATGTCAATTTTAATGTGTAAAAAAGTTTATAATTATAGTTATTAATTTTTATTTTGTTGAGAAATGTGTTTTGAAAGTGTATCTCTAGTTTGGATATAAATAGATACCTCCTTTAACTCTTTCAAGGTTATTTATGAATTTGACAATTTTTTTTAATTATTTCGCTTTTTTTTCTTATCATATTGAGTGAATTTAAGAAAAAATTATTGGAGGATTGATCAAACATTATAGAGTCATAAAAATTATTTTTTATGGGGAAAGTCTCCTTAGGGTCCTGATCGATCATTTCTTTCCCCACTAATTTTCCCTTTTCATTTATTCATTACATTTTATTTCCTTAAATTCCATCAATTTCATTTCTACATTAAACTAGAAAATACCAAACACCTATATGGTTTCATATAATTTGTTATCAAATCATGATAATAGAAAACATATTGTTTTATTTTTTATTTTTCTTAAAAAAATTCATCTTCTACATCAATATTAAGTCTAGCACTAAATCTAGTCATAGAAATATTCTACAATTTAGAACACTATTATTTGTCTCTCTGGATGTATGATATTTCATTTTCATAATTCAGAATCTTATATTTTTTTCGAAAAATATGAAATCCAAAGAATTTATTTTGATTTGTTACTGATTCAATTTGTGTAAAAGATTAAATCTGGTGGAATCTAAATATCACCAAACTAGATTCCAATTGAGTATGAAGTTGATATATCACACTTTACATTATTTAAATACTATTACATCATATTAAAATATCCATATTTTTTATATTTATAAATAAAAATTTAATCTATTTTCTACTCATTTTTTGATTATAGTAATTTGAAAAAATAATTAATAATTTTTATTTTAAAAAAAACAAAAAAACAAAAAAAAATAAATATAATTTTAATGATTTTTATTTCTTATTGAATCTCAAAACTGATTGCATTTTATTTTACCCAATATTCTTCTCTTTAAAATCAAATTTATTTTCCTTCATTCTCTTATCCTACCCATATTGTCATAGACTCCAATGATGAAAAACCTTTTAAAATTTACAATTTATTAATGTTTTTCATAAATTGACTGATACTTATTAGGTTTTTTCCTTATTCTATTTAAGAAAACTTATAGAAACCAAGGATTTTCATTAGATAAGTGTTATTATTTTTATAGATTAAAAAAAAGAGATAATGTGTGTTTGAGGAGTTCGAAATATATAAATTTACTTTATGTTTTTCAATAAATCCTTCAGTGATTTTTTTTTCATATTGAATTCTATAATGGGTAATATCTGAATAATTAATCTAATTAAAAGGGTATATAGAGGAATGAATTTGATGAAGGTGGTTATGAATATTCGAATTTCAAATAATCACCCCACAGACATGAGAATCAATCTACTTAGAGAGAAAGTGACTTTGAATGCATCAAAACTCACTTCCATCCACTCAGTGTATGAATGATTCAGAACTAGACTTGTAGTGGGAGAGGAATGTTGAACATGTTTTGTACTTCAGAACTACTTATAAGAGAGGGAGGTAAAGTTAAACAAAAATTTTTAACTACTATTAAATTATTAAGTGAGGTAAATTATCATTAATTGATTTCGGAATGGTGAAAGAAAAATTATAACATGGAAATAAAAAAAGTAGTAATAAAAACCAGTGTATTTATATTTATTATTATAAATATTTTCAATTGAATTTATAAAGGCCTTTTCAAGGATCCACATTTTTTAGGAGTACAATAATGAAATAAAAATTCTGATGATTAGAACCAATTTGGATGAGAATAGGGATACTACAAAGGAAATATTTATCATTGGATTGAATTAGATAACATGTGATTTAGTGGGTCTTAAAACCTACTTGGACAAGGATGTTTTTCTACATAATGCGGTGAAGGTAGGAAAGAATCTTAATATCAAAGGATTCAAGTATTCTTCCACATTTTCTTTGAAATGTGACTGCAAGGAGCTAAAATAATCCTTTTAAGTGGAATGAATAAAGATCAAGGGGATTAAAATTTATTCCAAAATAAAGAGAAGTGGAATTTTTTTTCACTTCTGATGTTAAATTCAAGTAGAAAAAATTTCCATTCAATATCACATTATATTAAATATTTTATATGTTATATGATTGGGAAAATTTCATATCAATTCCCAAATAGGTGGATTATTATTGTTTCATGTAATAAATAAATTCACATGGAGATTACTAGTACAAAATAAATGGTACTATTGGATTAGATTTTACATGTGAATTTATAAGAATCCATACATAGTGATTCAGTATAGTAAATAATAGCTCTAAAAATTCAACCAAAATATTATCATGATGAGTATAAATGTGAGATATTTTTTATATGAGATTGCACATCAAGGAAAATGTTTATAGCACGATCATTGGTAGGGGGTGTTGTACATCTATGGGTAGTACCTTGCTATTGGATGAGTTGAGTTTACCAAAAATAAAGTAACATGGACTCAATATGTTTTAATGGTTGAATGAAAATTTACATATTTTTATTATAAATCAAGCCATAGTTTCATTTTCCATTGATAAATATAAATATGAGTTGGTTTGTGATCTATCAACAATTCATGTGGAACATTTTATTCATTAGAGACCATGAAAATTTTATTGAAGGATTATATATGATTTATATGCTAACAACATAACTTTTATTTTTAGTGGTAAGAATATTTGATTGACACCACTATGTCCTAGATAAGTATATGGATACTAGATGATGATAGATAATGAATAAAAAATCCAAAATAAATGAGTTAAGAATAATATGGGAAAATTTAAAACTATAGTTAAAAAAAAGGGAGTGATGGGTTTAGAAATAAATAAATGGGGGAAAATATGGAGAATGAAAAAGGGGAAAATTTAATAGTGAAAATTGAGAGATGTGTGACATAAAAATAAATAAGGTAAAGAAAATAGTTAAAAACAATAGTTGAGGGAAATTTGAGTTTGTTTTTTTAAAAGTTATATATATATATATATCTTTAGTTGTGGAGGATACTCTCATTATCATATGTAAGGGGGAATGAGTTACTACTAATTCTATTTACTATTAAATATATTTTTGTATAGTCACATTATTATAGGAATTTGGTGATGTGGTTACAAATGAAATACATATTGGATTACCTCACATTCCATGAAAGAAGCCCTGTATTGACGTCCTCCTAAGAGAATAATTTCTAGTTGAAGTTATTATCAATGATCACATGTATTTTATCAGTTTCATTAGTGTAACAAATTATGAGACTATTATTTTTACTTCTAATTGATGTACTTACCTCAATAGGATGTGTGAAAGTGGTGCCCATAGTTTTCGCAGTATTATTTTATATAATAATGATCTAGCATAATCTCAAACTTCATTCTTCTTGAGCTCTTGACATAGTATCAAAAAATGTACTTGTTACATGCATGATGTATTTCATGGATAATATTGTAAACACTATAACATTCATTTATTTATAATATTATTTGATTCCCAAAATATTTTGGGTTACTCAATTGTGGTGTATGTGTTTGATGATCACATGAAAGTTCTTATGTCTTAATGTATGCATGAAAGCATGCATTCACTATTATCTTTAACACCAAACTGAACAGATATAATATTTATACACATTTCTTATATGAAAAAATACATCTTAACAAATTCATCATGAATCAATATTCTATCTTCTTAATTCATGTTTATAAACACAAGTGCATAATATCTCAATTATTTTCCATCAAGAAACATATTTTTTCTATACGTTATCTAATAGTTTCTCAAAAAGCACATGAAAACCAAATTCCTTCTTAACAAAAATCTATTCACAAACCACATTGAGTGTGCTAAACACATGTCAAGTACTTTTGTGTTTCTCCTATTACTTACATAAGTATAATATTCAAAATTTCTCTTATTCATGAAATTGGTGTTTTATGATACTTTATTTTCTTTAAAAAATGTGAGACTCTAAAAATGTGAGAGAAAAAAATCCTCAACAATGGATCCTTGGTATTTATAGGATGATTATTTCTACCTCACTCTACATTTGACCAATGTTTCATACTATTTTAGGGTCGCTTCAAAACATATCACATCATTCATATTTTATATCACCAATGATCCCAATATTTCATTAATATCTTACAAAAAATTTCCTGGTGTCTTCTCTTAAGTTAGTTCAAATTTACTCCTCCTCATCATATGATAAAGATCATGTGCTTCATAACATAATTTTTAATGCATCCATGAACTCATACGACCTTTTACAAATTATATTTCATACGGTAGAAACATGTATTTCAAGTTATGCACATGCATGGAAGATGGAGATGGAATGTTTGGAGGTTTGTAGCCTCACCATATCAAAATCTCATCTTTAGAATGACTGTGGAGATATTAAATTTTATCTATGGTGGTCCAACCATCTTCCCCACTAAACAGAAAACAAAAGGTGTCTATAGATGTAGAAGAATATTGTGCTTCAAATATTCAATACAGAAGATCCATCCGAAGAATCAGATTTCTTAGATTTGATGGCAGATGAAATGCCCATATTTTTTAATGATGGAGATATAATGTACACTTTATCACATCCCAAATGAAATATTGATACATTTTATAACTCCTTAATAAGTAAATAAGTTCCCTCTATTCATTCGATTCAACACAAGGGTTGCCACCCAAATGAACATGAATTCACACATGGGGCAAAACCAGCACACTTTCCCGCAAGCATTCCATTGTATTCAACTTATGAGCACTGTCACAATCCTTCCCCTAGGGGCATTTCCGTAACTAACCCAAGCCCACCTTCCACAGGCCAGGTGTTGAAGAATAGCATCAGAAAGGACTATCCCTAAAATGGGAAAACATTTCTTTTAAAACTATAAACCCACAGACCATGTACAACACAAGAACAAACCACGAAGTATAACTGCTGAAAGTAAAAGTGTGAACTCCAGAAGAATGGTCCAGAATAAAATCCCAACTAAAAAAATAAAGAATAAATGAAAAGAAGATCCTACAGTCATCATAAAAGGATCCTACGCGAAGGGTAGGCACATATCATTATTGCAGCTCTCCGTATCAACCGGTCACCTCTGTGCACCGTCTAGTCCTAGTTCCCAGACCTCGGTCAATGTTGGCTATCATCTGCACTAGACCCAACAAGGTGAAGGTGAATCCAATGAAGGTATGAGTGTAAAAATACCTAGTAGGGACCATGAGACCTTCGAAGGTCTCCAAGAATTACACAAAGTAAAAAAAAACAAATCATGATCTCAATGACAAAGCACCAAGTAAAAGACTCAACTCAAACTAGCTATACAACTTAAAGAACAAAAATAAAGTTAATTATTCATAAAGATATATTATCTTATTTTGTCAAGAGGATTTTAAATCTAGACTGCAAAATTTCACTAGGTGTGGACCCAAAGATGATTGATATGTGCTGACCCACAGTGGATCACTAGGTGGTGACCCATAGAGGATCACTAATTACTGACCCACAGAGGGTCGAAAGGTGCTGATCCATTGAGGATCACTAACTACTAACCCACATATGATCCCGATATGATTACCCACAAAGTGTTTCTATGTGATGAACCATAGAGGATCAATAACTTCTGACCCACAGAGGATCGCTAGGTGCTTCATCACGTCGCAACTAGCCACTATATTCCTACACTTAGCACGCTTAATTCTCATAGGATATACTCTTAAATCCATCAGTCATTCCTCAACCTTGAAAAAATCTTACATAGATTAAACCTAAAAGACCGTCTCATTTTAGGGTTCCATGGAATCTTATAGTTCATAAATAATACGTCTTATTTGTAAGTTATAGGCATTTTAGTACCGAGTGCTTAGTTGGATTTGGGTTTGATCCAACCCAGAAATATTCCAACATTATACAAAATCCAATTGGAGTATCTCAAATGGAAAACCTCATCCTAAGGATTCCATTGCTGTAGACGGTTCTTCAAATGGACATCCAGTTTAGAAGATATGGCCCTTTAAGAGAAACTAAGTCAAAAGGGTCTGGGTCCATCCCAGCCCGGTCGGGCCGACCCAACCCTACCCACCCCACTGGGCTAGGCCCAAACTGGCTGCACCCAGCCCGGTCCAGCCCATTGGGTCATGGGATCGACCCGACCCACACAGATGGGTCCTCCCTACAAGGTCGCAGGACCAGCCCAGCTCGCAGACTGGGCACAACCTACTAGTTGGGTGGGTTTTTCTCCCCTCTCGAATGGTCCACGTCAAATCGTGGTCCCCAACAGGAGGCACAAAGCTGGTGCCTCCCCTCCAGCTAATCGGTCCAATGGATCAGTCCAGGCTGGGACTTGTGGACGCGGGTCTGCTACCACTACAGCTGGATCCACAACACTTCCTCCGTGGAAGCCCATTGGCTGCTATTGTCTCCTCCAAGGCACACCACTACGATGCACCACCCGCCAATAACACAGCCGAAAAAGGAAAAATTCCCTTGTCTGTAGGCACTACCATCAGCTCATGGCCAATGGGATGTGGCTTCTACTGCCAGTCACCACTGCTGATCATTAGTGTCTCCGCACCGGTGGTGCTTCCGTGGGCCACCGATGAAGCTTTTGTGGTTCTCTTTTCTTCATGTTTGCACGTAAGGGCCTCCCAGGACACCACCTACACTGTGTGGCCCTCATTTTCTTCTTTCCTCCTTATTTCTCAATCGCCCATGAAGAACGCATCAAAGTAAGGTCAGTAGAGGGTCCGAGCCATGTTCGGTTCGGCCTTCTCCCTCCACGTTAGTATTATAACATGGGAAGGAATTCAATAATCAACAAACTCTTAGTATTACATCAAACCCCCTACCTTGAACTCATTTGAAGTCACTACGGATGAGTAAAAAGGTTTAGCGTTTTATGGTGTTCGTCGGTGTTCGTCAATCTCTCGATCGAATCCTCAATGGCGTCGTCGAATCCCTATTCTTCGTTAGAAGAAGATGTAACCAATACTTCATCAAGAGTCCTCCCCTAGGTTCCCAAAATTCATGCCAATGATTTTATTAAAAAACGGATGATAACCCCCATGTTGGTTCATTAATATGATTCATTATTGAATCCTAATTAATGATCATATTAAACCACAAGTGTTGTGGTTACACAATGAGAGGATAATGTTATTTAAAAGATCATTAATTAAAGCCTAAAGTTACACCACAGTCTTACCAACCACCACTCAGCTGTTTTAGAAAAAATAAGATAAATTATTTAGTTAATTTATTATTTTTCCAAAAAGTCAGAAAATTATCATTTTCATCTGACTCTTGCTGGTTGATGTTAAGCTTCGCCTAAGCGAATATCGACACTATGAATTTGAAAGGTCACTCATATTTTTAATCTGAGCACTAGTTAAAAATATAAAAATCTCCACCTGCACGTTTACTGAATGTACCTTAAAAAAAGATCAAAATTCCATTTCGAGTACTCCAGGTCTCAGAATCAAGTTCTGTCAATTTTTTATAACTCCTAATAATTCAATATAATTAAAGCATTATAATACGGAATCTATGGGTCATTTCATTCATCCCATATTAGATATTTACATCCCCAAAATCCACAATAAAATCTATGAAAACAAATGGGGGTACTGAGCATGAATCTGAGCCTCCCGCTCCCATGTGCTCTTTTGGAGGTTTTCATGCTACCATCGAGCTTGCACTATAGGGATCGACTATCAACAAAGGACCTGCCCCTATTGAACATCTATTTCCACTGGGAGCTCTGTGAATGTCACCCCATCATCAATGTCCATCTCTCCCTAGTTGATAACGTGTGATGGATCATGCACGTACCTAATCAACTATAACACATGGAAAATAGTATTGAATTGGTGCATCTATGGGGGAGGAGATAGATGGTATGCCACCTCTCCAACTCTACTGAGAATCTAGAAAGGTCTAATGAACCTCAGAGATAACTTTCCACCCTAGGCCAATCTCCTCAATCCATGTCTAGGGGAAACCTGTAGGAAGACATGGTTTCCCTCCTCATACTCTAAGGGTCTTTGTCTCTTGTTGGCATAAGACTTATACCCACTCTTTGAAGTCTTCATCCTTTCCTCAATGATCTATACATTCTCAATGGTAGCATGTACCATCTCTAGACCCCCAATTGCTGACTCCCCTACGTCTGTCCAGCATAGAGGTGATCGGCACGGTCACCCGTACAAGGCCTAAAATAGTACCATGCCGATGGTTGAGTGATTAATATTGTTGTATATGAACTCCACCAGTGGAAGATGGTCATCCCAACTACGGAAAAAGTACAGGAAGAAAGCATAGGGCATGTCGTTAAGTGTATGTGTGGTCCACTCCGTCTGACCATTTGTTTGAGGGTGAAAGGTGGTGCCCAAGCATAGTTGAGTCCCGAATGCCTCCTATAATCCCTTCCACAAATGAGATGTAAAATGAGATTCATGATCTGAAATGGTCATCTATGGAACCCCATGAAGCCGTAAAATCTCCTGTACAAAGAGGCATCACAATACCACTACAGATCCCATCTCTTGGATGGGTAGAACATGGGCCGACTTTGTGAGTCTATCAATGATCACCCAGATGAAATTGTGGCCCCTAGATATACATGGTAGTCCTATTATGAAGTCCATGGAGACACCATCCCACAACCATTCTGGTACCTCTAGTAGTTTTTCTAAGACTATTGGAACCTGATGCTCGACCTTTACTTGCTGACAAGTGAGGCAATGAGAAATGAACTCTACCACTACATTCTTCATCCTCGACCACCAGTACAGACGCATGAGGTCTTCATACATATTCGACACCCCAAGATGTACTGACAAAGTGGATCTGTTGAACTCCCTCAATGCATCCTTCCATAGCATCACTGGTACCATGGTGCATCCTCTGAAAAATATAACGTGCTCCCCACCATCATAAAATCATTCAGGATCCTATCCTAAGGATATATAAGTACGTTTGGCCTTGCAGTCAATGTCCCCAAGATGTGCTACCCTAACATGTAGAAGGAGTGGGGTAGTGACTATTTAAAGACTGGAGGTATGCTGCTTTATCATTTTCTAAAAAGGATATCTATAATGTGGAGAGCTTCTTTGTCTCCTCAATAAGCAGTTGTAAACCACACCTTCTGTTGCATGAATCTGCCCCCACATTCCCCTTTACAAATGTTTAGACTATTTGAAAGTCATAGTCCTGGGGGAACTCTAGAAATAAACAATATCTTAGGTTTAGTACCTTATGTGGGAATATATACCTAAGACTCTTGTGATCAAAGTAGGTAGTAAACCCTTCACACATTACGTAGTGTCCCCACTTCTTCAAGGAAAAGACCACAACTGCTAACTCTAGGTTTTATGTAGCGTAGTTAGGCTCATGCTGTCTCAATTTCCATGAACCATATGAGATCACCACTATCCCTTGAATTAGGTTACATCCTAGTCTGCTCTTTGATGTGTCTAATTAGACTACATACCCAACACCCAATATTGGTATTCTCAAGATGGGGGAACTCTCCAGTCTCCAACTCAGTTCCTAGAAACTTTAATATAATCTCTATGATCATAGGAAAGGTTTTCCATTTGTTGTAAAAGATGATATGGGTGATGCTACTCTAGAAATTCCAGTTACGAATATCTGGTAGTACCCATCCAATCCCATAAAACTCTGCACCTCAGTCAGAATCCTATCTGGCTCCAAGGAAATCACTGCGTCTATCTTTGATGGATCCACTTTAACTCCAGCCTCTGAGATAACATGTACCAAAAAGTGTTCCTCCCCTATCCAAAACTAAAACATAAAGAACATTCCATAAATTTGGTACTCTCATATTATATCCAAAAGTATCTATAGATGAGTGGCATGCTCCTCCTTTGAAATTGAGTATTCCCAGATATCATCAATTATGACCACCACAAGTGATCAAGGTAAGGTTGGAAGATCATGTTTATTAGTCCCATGAACGCTGCTGGAGAATTAGTCATGCCAAAAGGAATCCCCAAGAACTCATTGTGGAAATACCGACATCTGAAGGCCATATTTGATACATCATCATGTCATACCCTGAGCAGATGATAACCTGATTTGAGGAATATCTTTGAAAAGCACCATGCTAAATTTAGCTGGCCGAAGAGATCATCAATCCTCAGTAGTGGGTACTTATTCTTCATGGTCACCTTATTCAGGTGCAGATAGTCCACGCAAAGCCTCAAACATCCATATGCTATCTTGGAGATCAAAATCTTGGCTCCCCAAGGAGAGACACTAGGTCTTACGAACCCCTTTCTCTACAAGTCCCCCAACCTTGCCCTCAACTCACGAAACTCTATAAGGGCCATCCAATATGCTGGTGTGGATATCAGTATCGTTAGATAGAAAAGGTCGATGTAAAATTCTACTACTCTATGAGGAGGTAGTACAAGAACATCATCAGGAAAGACAACAGAAAACTGGTCCACCAGAACATGATAGATTGGACTCCTCTCATCCACTACACTAAGGGTGAGGCTAGCCAAATGTTGAGTGATCGGCTGCACCCTCCCCCGAGAAATTTCATCATGTGATGCAAAGGTTTCTTTCTCATTAGTGAAAAAAAACTTGTCCCATCCTCGCGGACACACCTCACTTTGTGCCTAAAATAGTTGACCTAAGCATGGACTATGGATAGCCAGTCCATACCCAATATGATGTCGTAAGGCATCGATGCTACTATTAGAAGATCCAACCAAAGCTCTCACCTCCTAGAGTGATCTTACACAGCCTTCACCAAAGATTATTTATTTAATACTCTCTTGTAGGAGTGCCCAATCGTAAGGATCGAGCCAATGGATCTATTAGAATCTTTGAGGTCCAAAAGAGAGCCATGGAAATGAAAGAGTGACTAGAACCTATGTCTAGAAGAACTGATTATATGGTGGAGTAGACATATATAATACCATGAATCATATTTGGAGCACCGTGGTCATAGGCCTCAGCTAGCTGTAGCTGAGCACACCCTTGTCCACCTACTCCTAGTGGTCGGGGTGGACCACCTGGGGGTGGTGGCAGTAGAACGTCAGATTATCTCCCACTACCAGCTGCACGACCTGATACCATCCCACATCTACCACCATATGGACCACCTCACTAGAAACTATGTCACTGACTCAGTAGTCCCTCGACCGTTTGTTGATCATCCACACGTGGAGTTAGATAGTCATGAGCAATGTGCGCCTATCCGCTGCTAGAGTAATAGAATCTAGACCTCAGATGACCTCATTTGCCTCATAAGCTCTGCACCTCCTAACACACGTCTTGGGGTTGTACTCTAGATAGTCTATCATGTTTGGGCCTCTATGTCATCTTTCTACTACCTAATGCGGATGACTCAACTACTTGTTTTCCAGTGGAAACTCTCACTCTCAGTGCCTGATCGGAAAAGAATATATCCACAAATAGTGCTAACTCTTGAACTCCAGCCAACGGAGGGATGTTGACCGATATCATTGATGCTCTGATCTCCCATCAGAGACCCTTCTCAAAGGTCTGAGCCCTAAATAATGGGTCTTGTACCATTTTGGTGGAGTAGCGAGAGATTCTAGTGAATCTCACCGAGTACTAGGCCACTGTCAGGCTACCCTAATATAAGTGATGTTGCTCATGAATACACACTGAGCATAAAGTCTCTAGTTAAAATATTAACTGAAGAGACTCTCGAAGTCCAACCAGGATAGTGTTTCCTCATCATGTGCCCGGAGAGCACCATCTCCCTATTGTGTCATATAAGAGGCTATCAGCTAGGTTTGTCATCTATTCTACTAGTGTCACAACTAAGCAGAAAACACATGCCATAGCCTCTAGCTAGTCCTCACCTGCCTAAGGATCTGTCTTGCCTCGAAACCTCAGAGGCCTCTATCTTTGGAACTCATGCAATGTGCTCAGTTCACATGCATGATCTGTTGGTGGGGCTGGATACATCTTCTTCCCGATGGGTAGTGGTGTTAACGGTACACCGCCCGAAGGTACCATCATTGTTTGAGGTCCCTACACCGAAGCCACATCGCTTGGTGGGCCATGATAGTGATTTATTAGTGTAATAAAGGATTTAAATCTACACGAAAACAACCTGTAAAGAAACAGATGTTCAACGGTCAATATGCTATAACTGGTGAGATGACACAAAAAGATAAAAAGTAAAACAACATTTTAAAAACATAGGCATACAATTGTTTCATGTACGAAGCCAAAAATCTGAATTTAGGGTCTTGATATATGGATAAACCAACCACAGTACCAACACTGGAATCCCCAAGCGGAAACCTAAACTCAAGACGCCACCATGCTGACATTGCTTCCATGGGCCACCGGTGAAGCTCCAATGGTCTGATTTTCTTCATGTCTGCGCCTATGAGCCTCCCATGACACCACCTACACTGCGCAGCCCTCAGTTTTGCCTTGACATTGTATTTATCATTCTCCAATGAAGAACACATCAAACCATTATTGACAGATGGTTTGGGCCTTATTCGGTTTGGCACGCGCCCTGTGTGTTAGCATTATAACATGGGAATGAATTCAATAATCAACAAAATCTCATTTCAACAACAAAACCCATACCTTGATCTCATTGGAAGGAATTACGAATGAGGAAGAAGGTCCTGCATTTGATGGTGTTCATTGGCATTCGTCGATCTCTAGATCGAATCCTCAATGGCAGCATCAAATCACCATTCTTCGTTAGAGGAAGACATTTCCATCACTACATAAAGTGTCCTCCCATGGGTTCCCAAAACCCACTCCAATGATTTGATTAAAAAAAGGAATGATAACCCCCTTGTTGGTTCATTAATATGATTCATTAATGAATCCTAATTAATGAATCTATTAAACCGTAAGTGTTACGATAACACAGTGAGAGGTTCATGTTATTTAAAAGACCCTAAATTAAAGCCTGATGTTACTCTACAGTCCCACCATCCACCACTCATCTGTGGGAGAAAGAATAAAATAACTCAGTTAGTTATATTAAATTTTTTCAAAAAAGTCCAAAAATTAACCTTTTCATCTGACCCTTGCCAACCAAAGTTAAGCTTCGCCTATGCGAATCCTGATGTTGTGAATTCAACGAAGCCCTTAGATTTTTAATCTAATCACCAGTTCAAAATATAGAAATCATCGCTCGCACATTTACATAACTTACCTTAAAAAAGTTCAAAATTCAGTTTTGGGATCTCTAGGCCTCAGAATCACATGCCGTCAGTTTTATCTAACCTGTAATAATTCGATATAATTAGAAATAATTAATATGGTATCTCTTGGTCTTTACAAGTGCTATGCGTCAACTCAGCCCCCATACACTCCCTTATCTATCCAACCATAATCCCCTACCACCATGTATGTTTCTTAGTCATGCCATCCCATGTGGTTGTTGGGTTGTCCCCTGTATCTTGTAATGGGTGGCCCATTTTTTTGTTAAAGTCCCACCATCATATAATTTGAATAGTTATAAGTATATATTAGAGTTCCAAGTCATTACAAAGTTTTATTCTTGATATTATATTCCGTTTTAAATACCACATGAAAAATAAATATCATTTAATATAGATTTATTTAAATTCTTATTCTAAACTCTTCATTATGAAAATAAATATTTTGTGGTCTTCAAGGCATCAAAAAACCTCATGAAACAAAGTTTATATTGAATGTATTTATTAAATTCTTATTTTTGAACAAAAATTGTTGTAAAAATGTGAAAAATCCTCAAAACATAACTTCTCTATTTAAGATCAGCTTCAAAAATCATCACAATTTCAAGAATATTTTTCCAAGCATTAAATCGAATGCCATTTTTTCAATCCATAATAATTATACAGGTATCAACAATGTCATTAACTCACCCAAACATATTGTCCTATCATTAAAAAACTCAATATTAGGCTAAAAATCCTCCATTTTCATTTATTTTTCAGTATATCTCCACTTTATGAAAGATGATGTGTGTTGAATATTTTACCCTCATATTGAAAATCAAACACAAAAGGGTATGTGGGGTCATATCATATCATATTTCTTTAAAAAAATATAATATTATTCATTATATGAAAATTTATTGATCGATTATAAGAGAGGGATGATCTCACATGATTTTATTATAAAAAATTATTTAGTTAATAAGATATATATCTATGTGGGATAAACCAATAAAAAAACAATCCAATGTTTCTTATGTTGTCCATGAACTACCTTTATTGTGAAATCATGATAAAAAATTCTCAATTCTTGTTTATGTGTTGTTAATAAATATATTACATGATACTAAACCTTAATGTTTGAAATATATCCATACTTTTATGTTTGACTAAAAATTAGTGTAATGAAAAATTATATTCAATATTTCTCCCCCATAAGGGACACACACTTTTCTTATATTTCATAGAATTATGTAGACTCTATAAAGGGAAAAAATTCATGATGTACAATAGTGACAACCTAATACGTTTTCGCCAATTCCAAACACTATAGCTCAAAATACCTAAAATAATAAGTAATAAAAAGTGTCCTATTGTTTTTTCATAAGAAACATTTAGGATACAAGATTCCTCTCAGTCTATGTCAGTTTCTATACTAATATGATCATTAGAATATTTCTTTTAAATCTTATTTTTTGTTTTGAGTCTCATTGGATAGAATATCTTCTTTATTCCCTTATTCTTTAAGTTAAATAGCATTTTAAACCTCATTTTTTGGGAACTTCAGTTTTCTAACAATGGATTGATTCTCATCAACTTTTAAATACCTTTCTAAGAAAAATTATTACCTTTTTATTTTGAAACTTTCTCATCTTCTTCAAATTTTTTATTCAGTTTCAACTAATGTAGACAAACAACAAGATTGTTGTTCTTCACATTACAAATCTTCTCAAGATGTTCACATGAATATCCATTGGTTTTATTTTGAGAATTATTTTGTTTTAAAATATAGGGATGTTTTCCATACAATATTTTCTTACAAACCTCATCCATTTTACATTCTAAACTTAATATTCTATTGAATTCATTCATAATAAGAAATTATTATGGTACCGTTCTAGGAACTATTTTTTTTACTTTGATATTTTCTCCTGAGATTATAATTGAAACTCATCCCTAATTCTTACCTCATTATAGCTAAAGACAAGTTAAACTAGAAATAATGGAATTTTTTAGCATATGTACCAAAAGAACAACAAAATATTTTAAACAATACTCTCTTAGATTGGATCAAGATAAGTCCATATTTTTGTTTTTGTTTTCATATTACAAATCGTGCCTCACATTTTTGGGGGGTTATATACTTATTAGAATATTATTCAAATCCCTTGATATGGAATGTTGCGTCACATTATTCTATGTCTAAATATACTTAGTTTTAATTTTTCATATCCTCTCTATTAGAAATAATAGATCTATCAAAATTATTAAGTGAACTTTTACATTCTTTCTCTATAGCTTGAGAAGAGTCTATTTTTATCTCAATCGATTCATTGAAATTTTATATGGTCTTACTAAAATTATGTTTGACTATGACACAAATGGTTGTTCTCTCAAACAAATCTTCTTCTATAGAAGTCAAAGTCTCTTCAAGATCACTTATCATCCTATCTTATTCAACAATTTATAATTTTTTCATCATGATCTCATTAACAATAGATTCTCCCTTATTTTCCATATCCTTCATTTCTATCACAAAAGAACTTTATACTCCTAATATTATTCAAAATTTAATTTCATAACATGATGATGATCCTTAATTATGTTTTCTCATAATATTTTTCTTCTTTCTCTAGATGTTTTTATTCTTATTATTACCCAATTTATTTTTATGAGATATCTCATCATATAATTTAGTTATTTATTTTGAATATTTAACATTATTATTTAGACACTTATTTGATAAATGACCAGAGTTACCATAGATAAATCATTTTGGTAGTTTCTTATTCCTTCCCTTCCACTCACACTTTCTAAATAATTTTTATATAAGAGCTATAATTTTATTAAATAAATCCTCATCCTCATCACTATCATAATCTTTAAATTCCTCAAGATTTTATTCTCCAACTTTTCTTATCCTCATTGCTTTAAGTTACTTTTTAATTTGTTCTTTATTATTGAAAGATGTAATTTTTATCATCTTATAAGATATTATAATTTCCTGTAGTTTATCAAGATACAAATACTCATTTTATTCTAGGTCTAAGATATTTGAATACAAATGATCTGGAAAATTTCTCATGTTTTTTAAAAATCATAGAGTTATCCATATTTTCGTAAAATTATTAAATGTTTTTATTATATCATTCACTGTCGTGAATTATTCATGAATAATTTCTTCACCATTCATTATTATGTCCTCCAACCATTCCTATAAAATTTTAGTTGGGATTACATGACTTTAACATTAGGTTCATATCTAGTTAACAATTTATCCAAGATCTCTCTTGTAGTCTAGAGACCCATGACATTTGTATAGACCTTATTTGATAGATCCATCAAGATAGAATTTTGTGCATTTCAATATAACTTCCTATTTCTCTTATCAGATTATGTCAAGGAAGAGTCACCAATAATGCATGAAAGACTCACAGATAAAACTTATATCATTTCCATGATAAGTGATAATAGATAGGGTAGCATCATATTCCATAAACTATGAGAATTATTACAATAAAAAGTAAGAACACATCATATATTGATAGAATTAATAATATTAATTTATTTGGATGCTTCATGAATCATTTGAGGGCACCTTTAATCTGATACCAAACTTTGAGGCCCAAAAATAATTGACCACTTATAGGGGAGGGGTGAATCATTATTTTAATTTCATGAATTCATTTTCCTTAAATTCACCTGATCAAACATGTTATGGTTCTTGATCCATACATCATTATATATCAATATCACCACATGTGTTGTTGTAATAATGTAGAGAGAAACATACAAGATTTACATGGTTTGAAAGATAGCCTAACCATCTTAAAACAAGTTATTTCCACCAAATACAAATTCATCTCAATTAAAAAAGTGAAAAAATTTAAATCCAGCACCAACTAGAATATTCTATAACATTTAGCTCTAACTAAAATAATTATTTTTCTTTGGCTCCAACCGAGAGAGTCATTATGATTTTTACTTGAAATAAAAGACAAATGTATCTCTATTTTCAATTGAGAAACTATTTTTTATTGTAGTGCCAACTAGAATACTTCAACTAATATAAACACAAACTAGAAGACATCACCTTTTTGGGCATTGATCCACTATTGTATGATCCCTTTGATCTTTCTCCAAGATATTAAAGGATCAAACTTTCCTGTATACCTATTCAATAATATTTTCAGTTCGCTAGGCTTTCTCAACTATTAGTTCCAACTTTATTAAATTAGATTCCTCACTACAACAAATTATCGGGTTGTTATTATTTCTTCTGATAGAAGTTTCAACCTCACTAGTATGTTCCCAAGTAGTGAAAAAAATTTCTCCAATATTATTTTATACAACATGATCTTTCACAATATCAATATATATTCTTCTTGAGTTCTAAACATAATATTACAAAATTATATTCATGGATGCATGATTTATTTCATTGTGCATATTTAACCCAAGCATATTCATTTATTTATATTATCATTTTATGTACTAATTCACTATTTTGGTTTATTGAGTTATTATATATGTGTTTGATGATCACATGAATGTGATTAAATATTCATGTATGTATGAAAACATGAATACTCTCTTCTCCGTCATAAAAAATCAAATGTGTAATCACCATGAACAGCGTTCTTCTGCACACAATTATATCACACAACATTTAGTATAACTCAATATTTTTTCTTCATCGCGTAAGGTTATAAGCACAAGTGTGTGATATATCAGTTATTTATTCCTTTGTGAAACACACTATTTGTATTCACTTTCCCACCATTTATCATATATATAAATAAATATGAAGGAATTCAGGGAACTATCTCCCCATGAAAAACTTTGAGTTTTATAAATAAAAACTAAGTCCAATGGTGTTTCTCTTATTCCTCATGAAAGAACAAGATTTTTGGTTTCACATGATCATGAATATAGTGTTTCATGGTGCTCAATTTTCCTAAGAAAATGAGTGTTCCTCAAAAAAATAATCGTAGTAAATACTCATCCATAGATCCTAGATAATGTTATGTACTGTATCAGTGCCTTTTATTTCCTTGGATCTATGTTTTTTTCCATTTCAAGGCCACCAAAAAATATTTGTTATCAGAAATATTTTAAATCATTGACGATCTATTTATTTCTCAAATACATTATGATGAATTTCATGGAATATTATCTTACATGAGTTCGTGTTTTATCCTCACGTTCATATGATAATTATATTATGACTCATCACTTAATATATGTTTAAATAAATTATTCCACTTAGATATCGATCAAGAATTTTTTTCATTCGCTAGTGGAATGTTCTTCAAGATATTTACATTAGTTCAAGACTGAGATTGCATTAATGGAAGTTTGAAGACTCAATTTTTCTAAATAACAGCATCATAATAACTATAGAGACCTTGAATTTTATCAATGGTGGTGCGACTATCTTCTTTGGTGAACCCAAAACATTGGGAATCAGGCGAGGAAGAAGACAATGATATATAAATATGCAAGGAACATAATACATTGAATGGATTAGATTAAATGCACTAGAAAAATATAAAATGCATGTATTTTTTAACGATATAGTAACAATGTTGAGTTTATTTTATCCCACATCAAAGACTAATATGTTACGAAAATACATAATATGAAAACCTATTCACATTGTTCATTTGAGCCAGCACTAGGATACACTTGCACATATGTAAATTGGGTGAGATTGAAACACTCTCTCTCAAACACACCATGGTGTGCTCCTTTAAATATCTATGTTCAAACTGAAACCCATGAACTCCCCTACTGATTCGACGCATCTGCCTGCACTCCTCTACCACTGTGAAGGCTCCTTGGGTTGGCTCTCTCACGTGGCTGTGGGGCTGACCCTTGTGAATTATAATGGCTGGCCTAATTTTTTTTAATGGCCAACCATAGTATAATTATAATAATTATAAGTATATATTATACTTCCAATCCATTATCAAATATTATTCATAATATCATATTTATCCTTAAATACCTCATGAAAAAATATTATTTTTCATGACATTATTTTAATTATTCTTCTAAACTCTTCTTCATGAAAATCTATATTTTCATGGTCTTCACTACATCAAAACACCTCATGAAGTAAATTTTATATTGAATGGAATTCTTCAAATCTTATTCTTATCATGATTTTATAAATTTTTTTGACAACTCCATTGCATATGTCTTTTCCATTTAGGATCAGCTTTAATAATCATCACAAATTTAAAAATAATTGTCTTAAAATGATATCCAGTTACATTTTTTGAATCAATAACAATTATCTAGGAATCACAAAAATATTTAACTTAACAAACATATAATAACATGTCATTAACGGTAAATGAAACATTGGTCATATCATAAACAATCTTGAATAAGGAAGAGATTGTGGAATAAACCATCAGATAAAGTATGACTTGCCTTTTAAGATATTTTAACCTCTCATATAATAAATTTAGATATATGGAAAATCTATAAAATAACCATATACATACTAATAATTATTTATATTATATAATTATATAATTAAACAACCATTTATTAATAATTATTTATTAAAATCATTATTTATTAGTGAAATATCTAGTTTTCATGTATGTTTCGGTTCAGTAGCTTAATTACTTATATATTTATCAAGGTAATATCATATCTAGAACCTTAATAATATCATAAATTGTATATTAAATAATTTTACATTTTTATAACCATTCATATAAGGTTATGATGAAAAATTTACTATATCGCTTCATGGAGACAATAGTCTGTACTTACACATAAGTGTCGTTTCTAATATTAAATGAATAAAGTGAATGATCAATAAATAATAATTTACATTAAAAAATGATTATAATATTAAAATTATAAAATATATTATATTAATATATCCTAATTACTATTCATTTAATGTGAAAATGTGAAACAAATCACATTGCTTCATAGAGGTTATAGTCCACACGTAGGCACATAGGATGTTATCATTTCCTAACAGAGGGAAGGGTAAAAAGGTATATATGATATTTTAATTATTGAATCAAATTTATTTAATAAATATCATATATAAAAATTTAATCTATTATAATAACTATCAATGAATGATTGTGATGTAAAATGAATCATATCATTATGTGGAGGCGCTAGTCCACACATACGCATGTGTGATACTTTTATTTCATATTTGAGGGAAATGGGGTTTAAAATGGTTTTTAAATAATCATCATAAAATATAATTATATTTTTTAAACTAGATTTATTATTTTTGGATAGATATAACATATTTATTGGAAATATATGAAGAAATAAATTTTGAAATAGTCCTAAAAGATGGTTACCTCTTTCTTGAGAGACCTCCTTTTTCTTACAACTTAAGCCTTATTAGGATAGTATTAGGAGAAAAAAAAGAAAAGAAATAATGAAGAAAATTAATATATAAAGGTTCTTGTGTAGGAAATTATGGATCTAGGTAGATCATTTATTAGAATAATTGAGGAGAATAGGTGCACATTTATAACTGAGGGGAGGGACACACATGTAATTACTTAAAATAATTTAATAATATAAGTAATTTTATAATTAAAATGGAATGAAATGGATAATTATTGAAAGGTAGGATATTATAAGGAGAAACTAAATTTAAAAAATAACATTTATAAAAGGTTATGTGGAATTATTATCCTTATCAATTAGTTTAACCCCCTTGTTAAAACTTTTTTAACATTAACCATGGTAACACTATTTTAATGCATTTTTGTTCATTATAACCAAAACATATGTTGAACATATTACCTATTTATAAATATTAAAATTAAAAATATTTTATTCATTTTATAATATTAAATTTCAATAAGTAGTGGAAATTAATTTCAATATAAGTGTGTCAAACACAACAAATACTGTTTTTAGAAAAATATTTGTTTTAAGAATAAAAATGATTGTATAGAAAAATTATGAATATGGTAGATTACAAGGAAATTAATTAGATTATATTGAATCAAATAAGGCTAATTTTTATTTTAAACTAATCCAAAATATAAGGTAAACATACATATACTTGATTAATATAAATGAACTAAAAAACATTACTAAGATATATTAACAAAAACATTACTTATATTTCTAAAATGATGATAATATATTTCTAAGTTCAAAATAATATTTTCAAATGAATTAGATTACTAATTTAACTTATACTTGGTTTATAATTTTGTTTTAATCTTTAAATTTATATTATATCATTATAATATAAAAAAATTGATGTTTTGTTTTTTCAAAATCGGGTTTTTCACTATTCACCCAAATATTTGATAAATCTCAAAAATTCACCATAAGATAATTTTGAAATGTTTAATTAAAAAATTAAATTAATGTCAAAAAATTATATTTATAATTTTTTTTAAAAATTAGTTTTTAATAACATTATTTTATAAATTTATGTGTATTGTACTATTGTTTCTCTAAAAAGAGAAGCTTACTATAATTGACGATAGGGTGTTACATTTTATCTTCAGCTCTCGAAAAATGTGGTTCATCGGCATCAACCATTACTCAAATATTTTTAATGGTATTGTTTTGTGTAAAATTGTTATCCAATAGTATCAAAACTATATGTTGTGATTATATTAAAACTTGATCCCCTGCAAACCATTTCAATTTTTTTATCACGAAAAAATCATTATTGAATTTCTCCATAAACCATCAGATAAATATATTTTTATGTTCAATCAACAACCAATTTTCATTTATTTTTAGGTATTGTTCCATTAAACCATCAATTTATGGTGATATATATGGTTTTGACTCAATTATGTTGTTAAAAATTTATAAATGTGCTTGCATAACTTCATCACATGGAATCAACTTTACCTTTAAGCGAAAAATATATTTTCATTCATTGATAATTATAAAATAATTTGATATAATGAGATTAATGTGATTAAATTAAAATAAATAATTAGTTTAGAAATCAATAACCTATTTTTTATATATTTCTGAATAATATGGGCCTCTGGTTAATGTAGATTCATAACACATCCCTTTAAAATTTTCATATATATTATCCAAGGATACATCCATAGTAAATAAATCAGACTACATATTCTTATCTCTAACACCAATTGAACCACCATATGAACAATTATATTAATGAATATTGTGTAAAATACATTTTTAGTTGACATTTTCTGATAAATATTTATTCTATAACACATCTAATAAATTTAGATACAATATATTACTAGAAATTAACTAGAAAAAGTATCAAAACTCAATGAAATTAGTTTTGATATGTGTAAAAAATATTCTATGCAATGAAACTTGTTGCAACTATAGTATCAATACATGTCACACATGAGATTTCATACCTAATTACACTAAACCCTTCAATTTCACCAAATTTTACACATTTAATAAAAATATAGGTACTTTAATACCATGTTTTCATTGAAATTTTTTTAACTTATTAGTCTTTCATAATGTGTGACAAATTAGAGCTAAATGTGTTATTTTTCTCATAGTGGGAGCTAACTCTAAATGTATACACATGGTTTTTAAGTCTAGTATTCCATGAAATAAATATTTTGTATTTATATTTTATGTCTGACATTATTAAAATGAAAATACTATATATGTTATTCTAAAGATGAATAATGTTAATGTTATGTTTTACCTAAAAAAATTTCCAACAAGGTAGCCTGAATAAAATGTACATTTTCTTCCATGTATTTGCTTATGACCATAACATCCTTTGTTTCCAAATTTGACATTTATGTTTTTCACAATTTTATAATATTATTTTGCTAGAAATTTTTTTAGGGGAAAATCATAAACTTATAAAACATTAAATTGATTTACTAATATTTGATAAGGAATATAAATTATGAAAAATCTATGATTCCCTATCTATATTATATTTCTTCTATTCTGTAGTTGATGACATAAATTCCACTAAAAAAATTAGAGAAGCTTTATATCCCTTAACATTGTATCCAGATAATTTTCCATATCTAGGAGTCATTTATAGTGAAAATTATCATATCACTCAAAAGTGAATACACTTTCTTAAATGTACAAATATTGTAACACCTATCTCTTAAAGAAATTTCAAATCATCAATCAATGGCGATAAAAAAATATCAATTTCATTTACAAGATATTTTAGCCTAGAAATCATCAATATCATCACCATATATTTTTTATTTATACATATATTTGTGGATAAGTTAGAGAAAACCAATATAAAAATTTATGAACTGTATTGGTTACAAAGGCTTCGATATAGATTCATTCCACCTATGCAAAGTCCCATTTTGTGATTTCTAACTTCATTTTATAATTTAGGAAATTTTCTACCAAATCTCATCCATTTTGGTGAATCAATATGGTGATGTAGGTTTCTATGAGGTATGAACTCCTATATATTCCATATTAGCCTCAATGAATCATTTAAATATGCATATATATATATTTCAAATGAGGAATTATTAGAAGATATATGATTATTTTAGGTGGTGGTTTTGTGTATATTATTAAGAATTAATCATGTTTATATTTTTCATCAATTTTATATAATAATTTCACACATTTAAAACATTTTTATAGTGATTAAAATTCTTAAATATACAACACTTAGTTTTTGAGGATTCCATGTATATTTATATACCCCAATCCCATTGGGAATAATATTTTTTCTACATAATTATAATCTAGAATCCCACTTCCTTATAGAAGTATATGTTTTAAAAGATCAAGAATCCTTGTAAAACTTTTACCACTAAAACCATTTATTTATTATAATTTAGATAATCCCAGCACTACTGATAACACATTAAATTTATTGCAACATGAGAACAATGGTTTCTAAGAATCTTCATATAATTGATCAACATTATTTTGGGTTTTTCAATGATTTGAACACCTAGATAAGGAATTAATTTTCCAATATGATAATTTGTATCATTATAAACATCTTCATCATCATTGGATCTTTAATTTCTGGTTATTGCACCATTCTAGATATAGTGTGTATAATTATTATCAAAACCATAACAAATAACATGGTTTTTGATTTCTATGTACCTTAATTTTCTCATATTAATCAACTTCACACATTGATGAAAAATGAAATCATTTTTCAAAGATTTGATTTATATAATTTCATGATAATTTCAAAACCTTTTTCAAATTAATCACTATGTATTCATGAATTTATCTAATGAAAATCCATTAGTTACCTAAAATAAAAATACAATAGAGGAATAAATTAAAACATAGATTCACACACCAAAATAAACAAATATATATATATATATTTAATTGAAACATAAAAAATATGAATATATCATCATGTATAAATTTATAACAAACAATTTATAACTAAAATGTATTTTATAACTAGAAAACAATTAATAATCAAAAATAAATTATAATGAAAAATAAAATTCATAAAAATTTATAATTATTATTTTTAAAAATAAATTCATATTTAAATATAATAAAATTACAAAAAATATATATGTAATCATAAATAATTGAAAATAAAATAATTAAATGCAAAAAAAGTATTCACATATTTAATTGTCACATAATATTTAGAATAATAATGAAATTATAATCTATAACTTATAATTCTGACAAAAATTTATAAATAAATGAATTAAAGAAAAAAAATTAATTAATAAAGTAAAAAAATATAAACACAATATTAAATAATTAGTATATAATTAAAATTAATAAGCAAAAAATTAAATTAAAAAATTTAATGATTCTGATAGAATATTTGAAAAAAATTATTCCAAAAACAATGTGTGGTGGATTATATATTCTAAGAAATGAAGGAGGTGTGGTGATGATGGTGGAACACAAAGGAAATGAATGAAATACACTTTTAAAGGTTGACTGGAGCCAAGGGAGGTGGATGTTGGTTGATCTATTTAAGGGAGTAGAGAAATGAGGTAAAAATAAGTCAAAAATTGATTGACTAAAGAGGTTTGAGTATGGGAGAAAATTGTGATATGATGACCAATTTGGGTTTCAGTAATGATAGAGTATAAATAATGATGAGGAATCATGTGTTTTAATTTTTTTACAATCTTTTTATATGAGTTATGTAATAACTGACATTAAAAGGCCATTGTTAACATTTTATCTTATATAACCAATTTAATTAGTGAATCGTAAAGCATTTTAAGATCAATTTGGTAATAACCAATGTGAAAAATATTATTGTTTCCTTATTTATTTTTATTATCATATAAAACATATTAAAACCCCAATAATAAATCTAATTTTTCTATGAATAATAAAATGGGTGTTGATGCCCTATTTTGATCGGTTCTTCATTGCACCTTTTGAAGATAATTATTTTACTTAAGGGACATGGAGGAACATTCTACGAAATTTTTGATGGTATTGGAACAAATTTATTGACATTAGTTATATGAAAATATGTCAATGAAATTTTTTTCTATGCGAAGTAAATTTCATTTGGAATGTTATTTATCATCATGGAATAATTGTTGACCCTTATTATATTGAAGATGTTGTTCATGTGAGGATCCATAGAATGTCTCTGAGGTGTGTAGATTTCTCAACTTATCTGGATGTTATGAAAGGGTTTTATATTTTTTTAGATTTTGGATCCATTATTATCCTTTACCAAGAATGTTAAGACATTAATTTGGATGTCTTAGTGCCTTCCATCATTTTTCTGGTTGAAGAAAAAGTTGGATGGTTCATCAATCATTCATTTATCATAGAAAGATAGTAAAATTTTACCTACACTATAATGATATTCATTACAAAAAATTGTTTGTATTGATGGCATATTGAAAAACTATATCCTATGGGATAGTTAGTTATAAAGTCATAAATCCTATTACACAAATCATGATCCATAGTTTTCTATATTTGTATTTTTATAATATATAAATAGTTATAACCTTATTGGAGAATGATTTTCAGTATTCACTAAACAAAATATTTTTCATTTTATATTATCATAGAGGATTTTCAACCTTCATTAGTGAATATAGGTGGAGTTTATTTTGGTATATGATTTTAGGACTTCATGTAACATAGGGAAATTAAATGTGATAGCAAATTATTTAATATTAGGTACTTATAGTGAAGTATTTGTAAACTAATTGTAAAATAAAAGATAATGATTAATTTTGTAGCTTTACATTTTAGTTTGGATGATATTAGATGTGGAGACTATGTTTACCATATGAAAATTCGTTCAATGTTATTCTAGCAAGTAGACAAATCTCATTATGATGATCATGAGGCATAGGTTTTGAGATTCCCTCAAGATGAAAATATATATTTGGTGCTAAAAATATATTCTATTCATGATTGATTAATTCCAACTAAATAAACTGTAATGACCTGATAATTCTCAACGGATTTAGAGTACATCAAATCATTATTAGGACTTAAGAAACATCCCCAAGATGACCAAGGATGGAAATAAATGAAAAAGGGTTTCAAATATAAGTGGGGGAAAAATTACCCATTAAGAAACAAACCAATAATCCAACTAATCATAACCAAACATTCACTATATGATTCATAAAAAAATGGAAAACAATTCAACAACTTCATGTATCTCACAACCACATCAAAGTAAGAAACAATGAAAGAATAACCAAGTATCAAAGTGCATAGTGGAAAAAGAAGGAAAGACTCTCTCAAGACTCCGTGCTCCACAACTCCAAGCTCTAAAATCTTTGAACATCCCAAACATCACGAGGTAGTTCTAAACACGTATGAAACTTTACCTTTTCAATTGCCTAGGAATATAACATCTACAGAAGCACCAAACAGCTAAAGCAGATGTGAGTATAATACTCTACAAGTTTTACCCAATGACTTCCCTACTCACGCCACTAGGATAGAAGAGTTAGAAACAATTATATAAAATAGTTTATATAAAAAAACTTCTCAAAAATAGTTTATAAAAAATTATAAACAAGTTTACAATACCATTCATTACCAAAAGCATAAAAGTGCAATTGAAACCAATATTCCTAATAAGTTATTTTTCCAGAAAAATAACTAAATAATCTTTACAACTATTTCAAAATATCCCTTTATTAATATACCCAACCATTAATAGAACCAATGAAACCAACCATGCATGCTACATTATGACAGTTCCATACTCATTAAAGGGTTCTCATCGATCTACCAAGTCGCCACAAGGTAATTGTTTCCCACGTGCCATTAATCCATTAGCATCGACCATAATGTCATATTTCAACCAAGCCACGTATATGAAATTCCTATGTGAAATTAAACCTTTGGAACCAAGAATAAGGTCATATTTCAGCCATTACCCATATATTCAATATGAACACACAACACATATGCCTAACTATCAATCCAAAATAAACCTTTCAACAAAAAACACATTTTTAATGAAATCTATTTATATCAAAACCATTTCAATGCCAAACCATTTCAACTCCAAAAAATTTCAATAAAATGTAATTTTTATAGAAAACCATATGTGTTGAAAACAACTTTTTCATCAACCATTTAATAATTACAAAAAATCCATAATTTAAAATCACTATTTTAAATTAATCCCCCTTTTGCAAAACTATTCACCAAGATTACAAAATTGAAAAAGAACCATAAATCATCACAAATGAATATTTTTCCATGAATTTCATAATAAATAAACCAATTTGATTCTTAGACAATATATTCTAGCAAGAGGAGTCGATATAGAAGCCTCTTACCATGGAGGTTTTGATGAATCTTTGACAATAGACCAAGAACACACAAGAAAATGGTTCGATTCTCCAAGAACATCCTTTGTTCTCTTATCATAGCAAGATCACGACTCAAAATTGAATTATTATAATAAAAAAACATATATCTACCAACTATTGGTTCATACATGAGAAATAATGAAGATTAGAAAAGTATCTCTAAGCAGATCTAATAAATCATGAAAAATACAGAAAGAATAGGGACATACCTCAAGAATCAGACTCGAAATCACCATGAGAAGGTTCTAGGATGGCTCCAAATTGTGTGGGGAGGTTTCTCCAACCTTCTTGGGAGAGTAATCTTGAAATAGAAACGTTTTGAAGCAAAAAAAACATATATAGAGCAAAAATGTGTAAGCTCATAGAAAATTGGTTCTAGATTTGACCTCTGGGCACGGTTTGACCACATGGTTTGGGAAAACCATGTGTAGATCGTGCAAGCTTCCTTCTTATCCCAAAACTCATTATAAAACCCCCAAACACTCCCATCCTTCACCTTTACCCTTTTCATGGAAATAAATTTTTTATGAAAACATCCCACTTTATGGAAACACCCTACTATATGGAAACCTGCACTTTATGGAAACACCCCCCATTATGGAAAAAACCCACTTTATGGAAACACAATAATTTATGGTAACAACCAACATTATGGAAACACCCAACATAAGGTAAACTCTCTATATTATGGAATATCTATATTTTATGGAAACTCATTATTAAATACACACCAAATTAAAAAAACACAAGGAAATGGGTTATGTTCCCTAAAATGGGGGTATAATATTCTCCCCACCATTGGTCTTTCCATCCTTGGAATGTAGAAAACCATTGCTAGCAAAAAAGGGTTCAGTCTATTGCTCATTCATTTCCTTCTCACATTCCCAAGCCACATCATAAATCTAACCATGTTGCCATAAAACCCACACTAGGTCAATGATTTTCCAACACAAAACTTTCTCTTGTCTATCCATGATCCACACTGGTATATGTATTTGTGATGCATACATTTCTAGCTCAACGTGATCCCATCTGATCACATAGTCAGGATCAGGGTGATATTATTTCAACTGGGATACATGGAACACATTATGCATCGAACTAAACCTTGGTGGTAATTCCAACCGATATGCCACATCTCCAACCTATTCTAGTATCTCAAAAGGGTCCATTATCTAGAAGATAACATATCTTGATTCCCGAAGTGATGACGTCCAAGCCTTGGAGAGATCCTTAATAAGACATGATCACCCACAACAAATGACAACGTTCTTTGATGGTGATTTGTATAATGTTTCTAATGACTAGGAGTCATCTCCATCATCTTTCTAATCAATTGGATCTTATCCATTGTTTCTTGGACAAGGCTTGGCCTGACTGGTGAAGTTTCACCCATTTCCACATAGTAGAGTAGAGAATGACAAGGATGATCATAAAATGCTTCAAACAGATCCATTTGTATTAAGGCTTGAATGTTGTTATTGTATAAAAACTCAACTAAGGGTATATGATCCTCCCATGGGCCACCAAAATCCTTTACACAAGCGCGAAACATGTCTGATTAGATTTTCCATCCATCTGAGGGTGATACACTGTGCTCATATTCAACTGATTCCCTAGGTCTTACTGTAAGAATTTCCAGAAATGAGACGTGAACCTCAGATATCTATATGATACTATTGACACTGGAACACCATTCCTCTTTACCACTTCTCAGATATAGATTTTTGAAAGATCCTCTTCCATATGAGTATCATGAATAGGGGTGAAATGGGCCGACATGGTTAGATCATCCACTATAACCCAAATGACGTCGTGTTTCTAGACCATTTTTGGAAGACCTATAACAAAATGCATTGCTATATGATACCATTTCCACATTGGGATGGGAAAATATTATAACATACCAGCAGGTCTCTGATTCTCTGCTTTAACCTGCTGAAAAGTTAAGCACAATGAGATGAACTCAACCACCTTCCTTTTCTTTCCACTCCAAAAAAATATGCCTTCAAACCCTGATACATCTTTTGTGTACCTGGTTGTACAACCCATCATGTATAGTGGTAAAAATGAAGGAGTTGCTCCTAAAAAACCATAGGTACGACCATATAATCCTTGAAACAAAAAACTGAACCCCCATCAAGTTTCTAGCCCTCAATGGTCTCCCCACCATTGATTTTTGAACTTATAACCATATATTTTGTATCAAATGTTTGTGCCTATTTGATAATATTTACTAAGTTAGTAACAAGCGTAGCAGAAAAAAACCACAACATCACCTCAGTCTTCACATTCCACGTGCGTGTTGGATAAGACTGACATCAACTGCCATTCATCAGAAGCTTCTTTCTCCCACTGATCATAACAATTTTTACTCAATGTATCATCCATGGAATTTCCTTTCCCTAGTGCGTACATCAAGTCAAAGTAAAACATTTGGAGATACACCTTCTTTATTATTTTCCTTAGATTGAAATCTCACTATGATAAAATGTGTTTCAAGTTTTTTTGATCTATAAACACAGTAAATTTCTCACCAAAGAGATAATGTCTCCATGTTTTCAAAGCATTGACGACAGTAGTTAACTCCAAATCATGTTCTGGGTAATTCTTCTCATGCACCCTCAACTACATTTAACCATAAGCAACCACATGATCTCTTTTCAGGAGAACACGACCCTACTCTGATCATGAAGCATCACAATACACCACCTACCCCTGTCTTGATTCTAGAAAGATCAGGATATGTGTTGATATAAATCGAACATTTAATTCCTAGAAAGACTTCTAACATTTCGTTGTCCATTTTAATGGAGAATTATTCTTTTTCAGAGATATCATTGGTGAATATAGTCTTGAGAAATCATTCAAAATGTGTCGTTAGTAACCATATAGACTACAAAAACATTGTATCTTGAAAATAGTCTTTCGTGGTTGCCAAGAGATAAAAGCTTCTATCTTTTCAGGATCAATAGAAACACCTTTCTCAGAAATGAAATAGATAAGAAAACATACTTCTTGTATAAAAAATTCACAGTTTGATTATTTTTCATAAAAATGATGATCACTCTAGATTTGTAATATTGTTCTTAGGTTCACCTCAAGATCAACACTTATCCTTGAATAGGGAAAAATATCATCCACAAACACCACGACAAAACAATCTAGATATTGTTGAAATATCTGATTCATCAATGCTAGAAGAATGTTGGTGAATTCATTAGACTGAAATGCATTACTATATATTCATAATGTCCATATTTACTTTTGAATGATGTATTTGGAATAATCTCTTTCTGTACTCTCAATTAGTGATATCCTGATCGAAAGTCAATCTTAGAGAACCACTGAGCTCCCCTTAATTGATCGAATAGATCATCAATGTGTGGAAGTGGATATCTGTTCCTTATCATAACTTGGTTAAGATTATGATAATCAATACACAGTCGAATAGTTCTATCTGCCTTCTTCACAAAAAAAACTCGTGCGGTCCACGGAGAGTTACTTGATCGAATGAAACCCTTGATTTCCAGCTCCTCTAACTGTACTATAAATTCAAGTAATTCTGTTGGCTCCATCCTATAAGACTGAAGGGAAATAGGACATGTCCCCGGTAGAAGATAAATCATAAACTGCACTTCCCTTTGAGGTGGTAACCCTGAGATGTTCTTTGGAACGACATATGGATGTTGATTCACAATAGCTGAAAACTATTTTCCTCGGTCTCTTCTATTGATGCCAAAGTCAACGCTAAAAATTGGTAAGAGATCGTTCCCACCATTAGTGATAATAATCTATTTTCACCCTTCTTTAAAATCTTCTCTCATCTAAAGAGAAGCTCGATTCAGTGCTTGGTTATGAAACTAACTCTTCCCCTATAACAGTCGATTAGAGGCTTGAACACTGTCAGCCAATCCATACCTTGGATTATATCATAGACCTCCATATCAAACATCAATAAGTCCCATTTTAGCTTAGCTCAATCAACAGTTATAGCACATGCTCAACACGCAAAGTCATGGCATTCTCTTTCACTAAGAGAAGTTTTCAGTTTCAAAACAGAAGGCATGATTTTTTGTTTTAAACATAACATGCCAACAACACAAGAATCAATTAAGGAATGTGATACAACAGTATCAAACAACACTTGAAAAAATGTAGAGTTCAAAATAATCATACCTCTCACTGTAGATATTCCATCCTGATCATCAACAATCATCTTCTCAGCTCCATACATTTGTTTCTTCACTACATTGTTCTACTCGTTTCCTTGCTGAGTTTCCCTAGTTGAGGAGTCATGCTATTTCTAGAATCACCATGAGTAACTCTGCACTGATGGCGAGACTGATTCTTCTATCCTCATCCTGTCAAAGCATATGATGCTTGAGACACATAAGAATTGTCTCGAGCACTTGACATTGAGGCAGTGCGACAATAGAACAGAAGATATCCCATCTTGTTGCAATTATGACATGCTCTTGGTTGTTCCATACAATATCACTTTTTGTGGTCAAGTGAACCACATTGAAAACAACCTGATTTGCTCTGCGGTCATGGAGGATGGTTTACTGATCCTTCCATCTGGTTATTATTTACACTTGGACCGTGGAAACAGGTGTCCCTTTTCCGCTTGTTCCTAGTGGTTGAGTTCCCCCCTTTTCCTATAGGTATTATCATGCCTCCTCCCATATATCCTAAGATATCGCGTTCAGACACAGTCTCTCTATTCACCATCTCTATATAATCTATAATACAAAGTACTAAAATATTTGATCGAATCTCCTATCATAGCCCTGATTCGAAGATTTGTGCCTTCAAAGAGGTAGTTTCCACAACTTATGGTGAAAATCATACTGAGTTCATGAACATAGTTGCATACTCTGAGACAGATAGACTCTCCTATTTCATACTAAATAATTCTATCATTTTCAAGATCTTGAACGTGTGAGGATAGAATTATTTATTGAACAATTCCTCAAAATCCTCCCATGTAATTCCTTCATTCAATTTATCATACACCACTAAATCTCACCACTGAAGTGAAAGTTCCTCGAGCATATACATCACCAGTTTGACCTTTAGCTCTTCCGGTAAGCTGATGATGTTGAAGATATGATTCATCCTATATAGAAACATCTTCGCCATTTGAGGTTCAGAATCACCCTAGAAATTATGTAGATTCTATTTCATGAACTGGATGGTATAATCGACATGTCGTGGCTCATTCCTTCAGTTCCCTTTGTCCCCAACTTGAAAAGCATGGACAATACTCTGAACTAACTCTTGGTTCACACATGGATCAGGTGCAACCACATTCTCCGCAGCTTCTTCAGGTTGGTACCGACGGTGCCTACTAGGTGCCATTTCTTAATCCTGACAACAAACTTCGTTAATATCCCTCTCTAGAAACTATTGGCTTATCATTTCAAATTATATCGCATCAACTATCACAACATTGTTTTCTAAAACATCCTTTTTCCCATGTTCATCCATTTTTTAAAACACATACTCACTTTTGAAAATTAAACCATTTTCAAAATACAATATGCATTAGACTTTTCAAAACCAATAATTTAAAAACCATTTCTATTCTTTTTCAAAATTTACCTTTTTTTTTGACAACATGAATAATTCCACAAAATGATGTCTTCACTCCTAGTGGGAAGTCATTCCTCTACAATGCATGTCATGCTCGTATCATTGGCTAAACCCATGAAAATGTGATTTCAAAATTATATAAGTGTCTCCAAACAGTCATTTACCAAACTCTATAGAAATATGAAGTTCATCAAAAAAGGGTTAGGTACGTCCTTTTATGCTATACATTTCATGTTCTGACAATCATACTTCTTTATAAGATTCCAAACCATGGAATAGAATAGGAAGATATTTCATCTCCAAAACTAAGAACATTGATGAAAATTTGTTAGGCTAGGACCGAACAAGCTGATACTATTTGTAATGACCCACCAATTAGCATTGGCTTGAGAGTATAACGAGTCATCACTAGGCCTTAATAGACATCCCTAAGATGCCCAAGTCAAGAAATAAATGCCGAAGGGTTTCAAATACAAGTGGGGGATGATTTACCCTTTATGAAATAAAACAATAAATCTACCACCCACAAAAAAAACATTCACTATGTGATTAATGAACATACGGAAGAGAACTCAACAACTTTATATATCTCACAACCACATCAAAGTATGAAACAAGGAAAGAATAACCAAGTATCAAAGTACACAGTGGAAAAACAACACAAGACTCTATCAAGAATCCATGCTCCACAAGCTCCAAGCTCCAAAAACACCGAACAATCCAAACATCACGAGGTAGTGCTAAACACGTGTGAAAAATTACATTTTCCCTTGTCCCAGAAGATAGCATCTCCAAAAGCACCAAAGTGCCAAAGTAGGGGTGAGTATAAAACTTAGTAGGTTTTCCCCAATGAGTTCCCTACTCACGCCACTAAGATAAAAGAGTTAGAAACAATTATATAAAACAATTTATATAAAAAAACATCTCAAATATAGTTTATAACTAAATATAAACATGTTTCCAAAACCATTCATTACCAAAATCATATAAGTGAAATTGAAGCCAATTTTTTCGGGATGTTATTTTTCTAGAAGAATAACTAAACAATATTTACAACAATTTCACAATATCCCTTTATCAGCATACCCTACCATTCCTCAAACCCATGCAACCAACCATGCATGCTATGTTATGTCAGTTCCATACTCACGATAAGTTTATCGTCGATCTTCCAAGTCATCAAAATGTAATTGTTTCCCATTTTCCATTATTCCTTTAGCACCGAGAACAATGTCATATTTCAACCAAGCCCCATATATGAAATTACCATGTTCCATTACACCTTTGGAACAGAGCACAAGTTCATATTTTAACCAAGCCCCATATATGTAATATGAACACACTACACATATGCCCAACGGTCAAGCCAAAATAAACCTCTCAATAAAAAAACATTTTTCTTGAGAACTATTTCCGTCAAAACCACTTCAATGCCAAACCATTTCAACTCCAACCCATTTCAATGAAACTGCATTTTTATTGAAAACAATTTCTATTAAATTTTTGTTTTCATCAATCATTTAGAAATTAAAAAAATCTATAATTTAAAATCGTCATTTTAAATTAAACCCCCATTTGCACAACTTTTCACCAAGATCACACAATTTTACAAAAACCATAAATCATCACAAATGATTATATTTCCATGAATTTCACAATCAAAAATACAATTTGAAACTAAGACAATAAATTATAGTAAGAGGAGTTGCGAGAGAAGCCTCCTGCCTTGATGGTATTGATGAACGATTGACAACAGACGAAGCACGTAAAAGAAATCGAGTCAATCCTCTATGAATGGACTTAGTTCTCTTATCCTAGAATGATCACAACTAAAAATTGAATTATTTGGAATCCTAAAACGTAGGTCTACCCACTATATCTTCATATCTAAGAATAAATGGAGATCAGAGAAGTTGATCTAAGCAGATCTAAGAAAACATGACAAATCCGAAAAGAATAGTGACATACCTCAAGAATCAGACTCGAAATCACCAAGGAAAGGCTAAGGGAAGGCCCAAAATCATGTGGGAAGGGTTCTACAGCCTTCTAGGGAGAGTAATCTTGATATTGGGGCGTTTTGAAGCCAAAAAGAAATATATAGGGAAAAAACGAGTAAGGTCCTAGAAAATAGGATATAGATTTGACCTCTATGCATGGATTGACCACATGATTTGGGACAATTGTGTATGGATCGTGTGACCTTCCTTCTTGTCCAAAAACTCCTCCTAAAACCCCCAAAATCTCCCATCCTTCACCTTTACACTTTTTATGGAAACACATTTTTTATGGAAGCATCCCACTTTATGGAAACACCCCACTTTATGGAAACATCCAACTTTATGGAAACACCCCACTTTATGGAAACAACCCACTTTATGGAAACACCATAATTTATGGAAACAACCAACATTATGGAAACAAAAAACTTAATGGAAACTCTCTATATTATTGAACCTCTGTATTTTTGGGAAACTCTCTATTTTATACACACTAAATTTTAAAAAAACATGAGGAAAGGGGTTATGTACCCAAAACCAGGGGTACTACATTTGAAATATCTAAGAAAGAATGGATATCGAAGAATTACATCTAAGAAGATCTAAGAATACATGACAAATCCTGAATTAATGATGACATACCTCAAGAATCGGACTCGATATCACTAAGACAAGGCTCTAGGATGGCTCTAAATCGTGTGGGGGTGGTTCTCCCACCATATAGAGAGAGTAATCTCATAATATGGGCGTTTTTAATCCAAAACGAAATATATAGAGAAAAAACGAGTAAGATCCTAGAAAATAGGATATAGATTTGACCTCTGTACAATGTTTGACCACATGATTTTGGCCAACCATGTATAGATCGTGTGAACTTTCCTCTTGTCCCAACACTCCTTATAAACCCCCAAAACACTCTCATCCTTCACATTTACCCTTTTTATAGAAACACATTTTTTTATTGAAACATCCCACTATATGGAAACACCCCAATTTATGGAAACACCCAACTTTATGTAAACACCCAACTTTTTGGAAACAACCCAATTTATGGAAACACCCAAATTTATAGAAACAACCAACATTGTGGAAACACAAAACATAATGGAAGCTCTCAATACATGGGAAACTCTATTTTATGGAAACTCTCTATTATATATACAACAAATTTTTAAAAAAATTGAGAAAAGGGGTAAGGTACCTGAAACTGTGGGTACTACATAAACCAAAACATAAAAACCAATAAAAAATATAAATTGTAGGACCCCAGGACACCCTGAGAGGGGAGGGGTGAATCAATGTGTCAACTTTTTCTTTTAAAACAAGGATATTGTTCCCTCAGTGATATGAACTTGTCAAACTAGTATGACTGATTGGAATAGAAAGTAAACAACCACAAGAAATGTGAGACCACACAACAATTTTTCATGGTTGACCATTAAGGGATATGTACAAGGATCATACGCAGACATGTTTCTGGTTATACCTAATTACACTAAACTTATCTAGCTATGGGTTACATGGTTCAGGTATAATCACACTATCCCAGGGACACCGCCTTTACAAATGTTTAGGGATAGCTCACTGCATCCCTTATGTCACTCTCACTGACCCCTATCTCACATCCTTGGGTGAAGTACCACACAATTTATAGACATGAAGGTATCTTCAATAGATTTTAATTGAAGCCTTTGTCTTTTTTTATTACGAGACACTACTTGCATCAATGTCCTAGATTAATGCACCTAAAAGCACTGAACCACTAAACTAGATATTCAAAATGTGAAATTGGTTTAAACTGACAATTGCACACAACCCCTACCCTTTTCGTACAATATCTCACAATTGTGTGAAATATTTTCTTTTCACATAGAAAATATTTTGTATAACAACACCGCAGAATATTTGATTTTCGTTCCATGTAAACTTTTCCAAGAAACCTCTTTTGGATGCACCTTTTATCCACATCAAATCTTGGGTCTTCTCCGAGTCTTCAGTTGTACCAAATGAGGTGGGTCACCTCTTATTTATTAGCGTCGCCAAACCCCGCGTGAAAAACCCACTGTGTCGCGCAAAACTCCTATTCTGTATGAAAAAATATTCACAAATGAAACATTTTTTGCGCACATCTCTAAATTTTCCGCACACCTCAAGCCTTTTCCATTTTTCAGCATTTTAATCCCGAATAACTTTTTGTGAAAAAAACCAACCTGCTTTCACTATTGCTCACAAAACCAATTTAACACACAATACATGTTTCCGCGCACCACTCTAATATTTCACCCACCAATGCAGTATTTCACGCACCTTCCCTAGAAAAAAACTCATCAATCCATTTTCTGATTTTCATGCCAAAATATTTGCCAAACACTGGGAAATGACGCCACCTCCAATATTATAGTCCACTTGAACTATATGATCCATTTCCTAGAAAACATTATGATCTTCAAATGTAGATTGACAACATACACATAACATATTCCATTTATTATAAAGAAAGGTCATGGTTCCAATATAAATAATATATATTCAGTCATGTACATACCCCACAACATTTAGGTTGAGAATTTTATAAAATTAAAAAAAATACCTTTAATTAAAAAACCCATATATTTTCCACCAAATGGTTATTTTTTTCAACTAAAATGAGTGTTCCGTATATTATATTATGCCTTAAATATCTCTCCAAATGTAATCTACACATAACAAACTTCTAGGAACACCATACGTAATATAATTCTTCATTAACTGGGTGTCATGAACCCCCCTTCAAAGGTATCCTTCCTAGGACTACAAAGGAGAAAGGGAGATAATGAACCTGAAAATGGTATAAATATTATGTGGATAATTGATAACTATAAAATTGATTTGACATAATTGGACTAAATTAAAAGAGATATGTGAAAAGTGGATGTGTTTTGTTGGAGTGATATGTGGTAGTTTTAAAGGGAAGTGGTTGGGAATAGTAGTTGGTTATGATGTGAAATAGTGGAAGTTTGAGGATTATTAGCATATTGATGAGGAGTTGTTGTGTGGGTTTTTGTGTTTTGACAGTTTCTGTTCTATAATGGAATACATTTTTATTGATGAAACTATAATAAATAATTATTTAGAATCATAAATGAAACCCTTGACTTAAAAAGTTATTTGTGTATTAAATTTTTTTTGTTAAAATTTAAATGAATGGGCTAGAAAACTAAAGGTGTTTAGTAGTTGGAAATATGGAAGTTTTCCTAATATGAAAAGAAAATACATAATGTTACTTGTGTACTATGGCTTTCTCATGAGCTCTAATTCATTTAGAGGTGTTAGTGAAGGTGCTGGAGGATATGAGATTTTGTGGTGAAATTATGAGTTGGAATGATATTCTTGTTGAAAAAAGATAGGATGGGATTGTGTTTGGGACTATTATATATTTCATTTTAACTATGATTAATATACACACCCCACCTACAATGTGCACCATGTGTTGTTAGGTAAATGTTTTGGGGGTGTTTTTCCCATCATATAGATGCTGAGGATGGATAGATCACTAATCCATCTTCATTGATCTCTCTTCCAAGTGAGTTTTGTATGCATAGGTTTGGATGGATTATTGATTTAGTGCAAATATGTTTGGGTTTTTGAGATTGGTTTGGTTGTTCTTAGTGGGTGATGTTCATGGTAGAAGGATGGAATAAGGGTTTTGTCCCTCTTGTTTATGATACCCAACTACTATAGATATGGAATAATTTGAGATGTGATGAGATGTATTGGGTTCTTTTAGGTGAGATGTGATGTTATGAAACATGTGAATTTGGAAAAAATGTGATGGGATGGACAAGGTGGCTTGATGTGAGATATGATGTGATGGATCAGGTGTCTTCTAGTAGAATTAATATATGAAAGATAAATGAGTGCCAGGATGTATAATGTTGGGGTGTGAGAGTGGAACACCAGTGGGAAAGTGGATCAGGGATAACTTTTATTTGTAGTCTTCAAATTATGTTACTATAATTTGATTCATCATTTGGTGGGTTTTCTTTAGTGAGGATGATATTGTTTAGATGACCTGTTTAGATGTTGTTGGTTATTCCGTTTTCTCACTAATGTGTCAATATTCTCATATCAAAACTACAGGAGATAATTTGTATGTAATACATGTAAATATATATGTTAATGTCACCCTATGTATATTTAAACTGTTTTTAGGGTTTCTAGGAGGATTTCAGGGGTTGAGATAGATATTACTATCATAGGAATTAGAGCCATTATTTATTTTCTATTGTAGTATTTTCCATCGATATTTTACCAAGATAATTTTGTTAGTATTTTTATGACATTAAATGCGTGTTGTGATATTGTAGAATTTACCTTTATTATGATATGGAGTTGTTTGGTGGTTTATATAAAATCTCTCCATCCAAATTTTTAAATATCTGAGATTAATACCCCCAATATATGTGAATTTTTAGACTCTATCATTATTAGTCATCATCATGGGGTATACTGGAGGAGGTAATTAGAAGTTATTTTATACCTCAATCCTTTTTCTCCCGAGGATTGATACCTTCGGAGGGAGAAGGGCATGAAAAAGCCGTATCAGAGGTTTAGTTTATGTTATAATATGGACTTAAGGGTCAGGGATTGAGAATAGTTCATGGGTTTATTAAGAAAAAATTCTAGTAGACTTTGATGCATGACATAGGCTAGGGTGACCAGCTATGAGATGAGATTTTAGGGCCCCATGTGATTTTATGAAAGCAATCTGAGCCTTCTGAATTACTATGTGAGGTGGTTAATCTTGAAAGGTAGATATATAGGAGAGAAAAACATGTCATGATTTATAGCATTTGTGATTGAACAAGGTGGTTTGGAGAGGTTAATTAATGTAATTAAATAAATATTGAGGGTTTATATGTGTATATATAATTATTCCCAACCTACGGTTTATAATGAACTTTTATTAATGACTGAGTTAATCATTTAACATGAATGGGAATTGTAAAATAGTGATTAACTAGCATGAGAAGTTTGTTTGAAACCTTCTTGAGAATTTAATGTGTTGTTTCCTTTTTTATTATAGCATTATTCTCCATGAAATATGTTTTTTCCCATTTTTAAAATGAATATTATGATAACCTATTTTTGTAACGTATAAAATTGTTAGAGAATAATGGTAAGTTTATTTTTTTTGGTAATAGACACTGAATTTTGTAAAAACTTATGAAGAATGTTATCATGAGTACATTTCATACCGCCATACCAAGATGATAGTTTTAAAACCATGATTTTAATTAATATTGTCTCCATATGAGTTAATATTCCATGTATTGGTTCCCAATTTTAATTTAGATGGATCATGTGTTAATAAAATATTTTAAAACAAGGTTTTGGACATTTTAAATATAAATGTTTTGAAAAAAACATCATAGTCATTTGTAAATAATTTAAAAAAATTTAAAAATTTGTCATAAAAAACTTTACTCCCCATTTTTACATGATTATATTTTACTAGTTTTAATCTATTCATATGTTATAAGAATGGGTTGTGAATTTATTACAATGTTTGATTTCAATTATTGTTTTAAATTTCCTGAAAAATGATAAGAATGATCTTTGGTAACCTATTGAGACTCAAATCTGTTTAAATGATTGAAATTATTATTTAAAAGATTGATAATACATTTTTTGTACTGAAATAACAGGGCCTCATATTTGAATTCATGCATAGTTTGTTATGGGAAGCATGTCTAATGTTGGAAATATTTTTAGTAGTAACTGTAAAATTTTAAGTATGTGATTATTTAGCATGTAACATGTATAGTATATTTTATTTAGATTATGAAATCATGTTATGTACTAATAATTTTTTAATTAAATATAGAATTAAAATCATGTTACACTTATTTATGGTATATAAACATGTCTTCCTAATGAAATTTTTAATTAATTTTTAGTTGGATCATGATAAGAGTCACACATAGTAATACAACATATTTATTTTTCATATTTAATGTTGGCCATATTTAAATGAAAACCATGATGTTTCTCTTGGAATGATTGGGAAATATTGATTGTTTTTTGACTTTCATTTACTATTGATTTCTTTAATGAATTATTAATATTCCTTTATGAAAATAGGTTTCCAAATTATAAGATGATGTTTTGATGATTTTTAATGTAGAATATGTTCTGAAGTAAAGCCTAATCCCAGGAAACATCATATTTATTAACATTGAAAATTACGGGAACTTTGAGATGATGTCTATTGAAGATGAGAAAATGTATCCCTATTATGACAGTGTGTTGTGATGTGGTTGTGTTAATGGAATAAATAACATTATAGAAAAGGTTTTACACTTCAGTATGGTAAAGTTAACTGGATGAATAATTAAATAGTATTGTTTATTGAATCAATTGATTATTATAATTTTATGGAAATGAAATGATGTTTGATGTAGGTTTAAATAAATTTTTTCTTCCATTAGCTAAAGGGTTTAGCTAAAGAACCTAAGGATGGAAATTCTTTTTGTTGGATATAATGAAGGGAAATGTTAATGAGAATTTTCTTCCATAATTTTTTATTAAAAATAAAAGTTATGTTTGATAGAATATTTAAATAATTTTTCGATTTACATAGCCAATTACCTAGGTAACATATGGTTGTAACCAATAATTAATGAATCAGTTATCCCAAGAGGGTAATATAACTAATTGTCTTATAAAGGTAAGTTTTTGGGGATGAGTGACCATGTTTTCTTGTGAAGGTTGGATGCCATGTTTTAAGGCTTAAATTCCCATGTTTCCTCTATTTTTTTCCACCTTCCAAGATTTCTTTGGATGTAAGGATTACTATTTGATTTTTGGCGTGCTTGGTATGGATATTAGTTGATGATATATGGGAGGGGATTCTTGAGGCTGTAGTGGTGGAATAAGTTCTTGATTCTGATAATGATGTTGGTATGTGATTCTAGATGCTTTGTTAAGTATAATAGTGTCATGGATCCACCAAGAATGATAGAACACAATGATGTTTGGATTTCTTTTTCTTATTATCATGAAATATGATATTCTTTCATAATAAGGAATATTCTTGTCTAATGGTTGTTGATTAGTGTGAATATATCCTTAGAAGAGATTTTTATTATGTGGTTTACATATGTGAGCCGTTGGAGCATATTAAGAGATGAGACACTTCACTTATCATGATAAGTTATATGATGATATGTTCGACAACATTTTAGGAAAGTTAGTGCTTCCCAATGAAGATAATATCATAGTATGGTTGAAGGGTTCCTTTGATTTTTATGATTGTGGTATATTTTTTTGATCTTGGTTCAAGTGATAATAATGGAATGTTATATGAAATTAATTTTAAAACACAGTAAAGTTATTTATCTAAACCATGGTGAAAGAGGAATTATATCCTTTTTATATTTTTCATGAGTGTTCCCATAGTAAATAAATAATTTTTAACACACTTGGAATTTTTTTAATGCTGGATAAAGGTAACGGTTTTCACCTAATTTTTTGATTGTAATGCATGTCTTATACTAAATATGATATCATGTGTGTTAATACTAATTTTATTTTTATAAATATAATGGTATATTTTTTTGTTGAATACAAATATTCTGATTAAATCATGATTTAAGTAATTCCTAGTAATCAATTTCTTAAAATTATAGTGGTGGGTAGATAAATTAATTTTATTTATTATAATGAAATTTAAATGAATAATTTCTTGACTATTTTGGTTAAACTTTTGTGCGTATATGTTTTCTTTAATAAGTAATTATAGATTTCCAGTAGACATGTATTTATTTTAAAATTAGTTTTGAAAAATGTGTTGGAAGTGTTTTTATAAGTGTCTTGGTGGAATGTTTTTATCAATATGTTTTTTAGCTTAATATGATTCTGTATGAAATATTGTGATACCTTTCTAGAAAGTAGGAATATTTAGAAAATAATTTTTTGAAGTGGTTGACCAATATTAATTAAGGAAATGATACAAATAAAATATTTTAGTTTTTTAATAAATTTTCAGGAAATCATTCTAATCTACATTGTTCTAGAAAAGTTAAGATATATAATTTTGCAATGTTGTGAGTATAAATTTTATGGCATGATAAATGAGGGTAAATAATGTATGTATATTCATTCGATGCCATTTATAAGTATATTTTTTGAAGTGGAATACATTGTAATTTTTTTCCACATTATGTTTTATACTTTAAGTTGAAATTAATGTGAAGTGATTGTTTCAAAAGGTGTTCATTTCAGTTGTGATAATTTTTTGTAATTATTTTATTATCATGTACTAATTACTGATATTTTTATGGTTATTTATGTAGACATGTTATTATTTCAGAGGTGTCTACCTTTATATGTTATCTTTAGGTTGTTTCATATGTGCCAGATATATCAAGATCCTTGGGAGGTATCTCTCAGAGTCATTAAATTACCTATTCCTTTTCTCTCACTCATTTTTTTGTTTTATATTCTCAAGGATGAGAATTTTTTTGAGAATTTTACAATGTAAAGCTATAGAATAATCTAAATACCTATTTGCTTTTTTTGGTGGTCCAGGAAAATTTAATAAATGTTATATGTTTTTTAAAAATATCATTTAATTTTTAAAGATGTTGTAAAAAGATTTTAAAAATTAAGAATGGAATTTAAAAATTATTCAAAGATAACTTAAGAAATTAATTTGCTTTTTAAAATTTTTTTAAATATTTTGAGATGTGTTTTGGGATTTTTCAAGTTGTAATTAGGAATTTTAATAATTATTTATATGTTTTAAAAATCGGAATTTTGTGTTTTTTCATTTATTCTTTCACATATGATTGAACTTGATTTGGTTTAAGGGAAAATATATTTTTAAAGTGTCTCATAAGGGTACAAGATATTTGCAATTAGTTACATAAAGGTAAGCAGTGGTTTCCTTGAGTTTTAAATGTATATCCTAGAAATATCATGCATCTCAAATAGGTACCCCTAGTCATGTAAAGGTAAATAAAAAATCATTAAGGTTTTATGATAGTATTTTCATGAGGGTAGAGTCATGTAAGGGTCAGCCTATGATTTTACTATTACATTAGGGTAACCAATAAATTATTCTATTAAGGTAAGGGTAGTTCAAGTTTATGTGAGGGTTTTCCCCTTCTTGCATAAGGATAATACTTAGATCCAAAATCCTTTATAATGGTAAGCCTAATATCATGTAAGGGAAACATTGAAATTCTAAACTCTCATATGGGTATCTCATAGATTGAGTAAGGGTAACCCTACATTCATAAGTATTTCATAATGGTAGTTTACATCAATGTAAGGGTAACATTTATATCCTTATGCCTCTGCAGGTTCAACCATGTTTTCCAACCCTTGCTTATGGGTAACCGACCGTGTAAGGGTAAATGAACATTAACCTTATGCCGCACATGATTCTTTCATAAGAGTATAATTTTGTGCATAAAAACTTATTTTTCTCTTTTTTTTGACCCATAATAAATTTTTCCATGGAAATTAATTAGAATTAACTAAAAATTAGTGGGTTTTAAATATATTGAGATCTTTAAATGTGATCTTTTTAATCATCTTAATCTTAGTAGTTATTAATGGGTTGTTTAGGAAATTAGTTGGGTACTAATGAAATATGGAATTAATATCCATATAAATATATATATATATATATGCTAAAAATATAATATATATATATTTATTTAATTCATTGTTATAAAATTAGTTTTATCTCAAATCATCCTCTAGAGTCTTATAAAACTCTATATAGTGGATCCAAACTACACCCTCATTCACCAAACCCGCGACTTCCAAGATTAAGATATATATATCTTCTATCCCTCTAGGCCCATCAATTTAATGTATAAATGAAATTCCATGTAGGGAATCTTTCATCATTATTTTAAGTGTACATTCATATGGGTTTTTATTTTTTTATCCTTTTTCGATAAGGTATGTAGTGGATTAATAAATATGATTAATTTCTTAACTAATAATTGATGGGTAAGGGGAGATATCATTAGTGATTTACATATTTTTCATTATATTTCATCCCAATGACTATGTGATGGATATTTTTTATTATGAAATTTGTTTTATACTATGAATATATTTTGGTTTACTGAAATAGAAATGTGGAATCACTGCACATGAAAATGGTAAATCCATTAAATATGGTAATTGAATTTCCTTCATGTAAATAAGAAGCCTTCATGTTTCCCATTTTCTTGTGAAGTATATTTATGATATGTTACATATAATTTTTATAATTTTGGGTGTGTTTATTTATTGAGTTTTACTTATAGGGTTGTGGTAGAGATATGTGATACAAAAAAATAGAATTGCTGGAAAAATTATTTAGATATTGAAATAAATGAAATTTCAATGGGATAATGATATTTGATTTGAATATACAACGGTGATTACTTATAAGGTTGTTTAACAGATATTTGATGCAGAAACATGGAATTGATGTGAAAATTATTTAGATCATGAAATAAATGAAATTTTAATGGGATAATGTGTTGAGTCAAATGTTATCTTTTGACTTCTATATTTTGTTTTGGAAATCACAAATGTCTTTTTAATCGTATCGTATTGACTCTGTCAATCGTACCGTACTGACTCTATCAATCGTACCATACTGACTCTGTCAATCGCATCGTACTGACTCTATCAATCGTATCGTACTGACTCTGTCTATCGTATCGTACTGACTCTGTCAAATGTATCGTACTGACTCTGCTATTCATACGTTCATTACTTGTTTTGGTACTTAGTAAAAAACACTTGTTTCATATGAATTGTACCATTGTTTATCATCGACATATATCTTGTTTTAACCAATACGATGTCGTTGAGTTAGTTACAAACTAATCAAAACGATGTCGTGCTTTCTGTTTCAATATGACCGTTATGATGCCAGGTTTCCAAGTCCCTACGAGTTTTTCGGTGAAATACGACCATTGGAGGAAACATGACCGTTGGAACTCGAGGCCTATAAATAGGAGGTCATTTGAAGCTGAGAAAGAGAATGAATGAGACTTTGTGGAACAATTTTGATACTTTGCTTTAATCAAGATTCTAGAGAGAGATGATGTGACTTCTCTCTTCGGCTTTGTGTGTCCGATCATCGTATCGAGGGCTTTCAAGTAATTGAAAGACAGAGGTGCCGATTACCTTCAAAATCGAGGGCTGTCGGGGATAGGCAGACGGACGGACCGATCATCATATCTAGGGCTGCCGGGGATAGGCAGATGGATGTTCCGATCATCATATCGAGGTCTGTCGGAGATAGGTAGACAGAGAGTCTGATCATCATATCGAGGGCTCACCAAGGTGTTGGTGAGACAGACCATTTATCCCAGGTGAAAGTATAACCCTTATCTTTGGGTTAAAATAATTGTAATTCTTTTACATTTCCGCTGCTAATTGTATTAGAAAAAAAATTGTTTTTGTTTCCTTTTCTATCTCTTATACATTTGTAATTGTTTCAATTACATCCATTCTAATATATATTGTATTGATTGATTCTATACGCTTTAAGGTAGAATCATTCATCTTTATATTACTCTGATTATTATGTTCATCTTGAATACAATTGTTTTACATTTCATTAGTATTACATTACATCATACCATTTATATTCAATACAATTGTGGGTGTCTGTATTTGTATTAGTTTAAGATCATTTAAACTAATATCTTAAGTTCTAAAACTCAAAAGAGTTTTAAACCTACAATTCACCCCACCTCTTTTATTGTTCCATCTAATAGATAAAAATATCTATATATTCGATCCAAAAATTGGTATCAGAGGAGGTTTTCCATTGATTTGTATTACTTGTTTTGTTTCTTTCATATTTTTTAACTACTTACTAAACTAACGTGTGGAGTGGAAAAGATATTGTTTTTAGATGACAGGAATGAATATTAGGTCAATAAACAATCTGAATCATTCTAGACCACTTATCTTTGATGGAAATGATTATGAGTACTGGAGAGATCATATGAAGACTTTTTTTATCAATACCGGTGTAGACAATTTTATAATACTTACTCGTGGTTACAAAATTCCTCACAAAGAAGTCAGTACTTTCACTAACCAAGAGAAGCAATAATATCAACTGAATTAAAAGGTACGCAATACTTTATTATGTTCTATGACTAGGAATATATATAGTCAGATATCTTCATGTGAAGCAGCCAATTGTATTTGGAAGAAATTATAAGTCACTCATTTTGGTACATCCAAGGTTATAGAAACAAGGAGAGCAATGCTTCGAGCAGAGTATCATGGATTTGTTTTTCCTTATGGAGAGCCAGTATGAAAAGTGAAAAAAGGTTTAGGACAATTGTCAACAGCTTACAATCTATGGGAGAAAAAGTTCTTGATGATGAAGCTCTAGTTGATAAGATTATAGATATAATTCCAAATGAATGGGAGTCAAAAAGGACAGCTATTGATGAAAACATAAAAGTTTCTCAGATTTCTCTGGATGAACTCTTTGGAACTCTTTTACAGTACGAGACAAGAACGAAGAGAGATGCTGATTTCAACAAGAAGAAGAATGGGAATGGAAGCGTAGCCTTTGCATCTAAAGCTAAAACACCTGAAAGGCTTACAATATCCAAATCCAAGAAAGTTATATCTGATTCAAGTGATTGTGATCTTTCAGATAAGGAATTAGCCAATCTTGGTCAAAGGATGAACAAGATTGTGGGAAAAAAAGACTTCCAATATAGATTCAAAAAGAAATATAGGAAGGATAAGAAAGATTCAGAGGTAACTTGTTATGAATGTAAGAAAGCAGGACATATAAGGCCTGATTGTCCTTTACTGAAAAGAAAGACCGAAAGGAGAACCACTCTCAAAGAAACAAGAAAAGGTTTTATAAGACAAAAGAAGTATTGAAGGAAAATGATACCTGGAGTGCAAGTGATAGTGATTCTTTAGATGATTCTTCAGAATATGAGTCCTCAGGACAGAGGAATATTGGACTTTTAGCCAGATTACCAATTGAAGATCATTGTCTCATGGCTAAGGTACATAACGCTGAAGCTATTACAAAGATCTCTTTGAATGCAAAATATTCTGATAATAGATATTATGAATCTTCAAATGATGAATCTTCATCATCAGAAGATGATACCTTACCTACTTTTGAAGAAGTATCTAGATTTTCTAAATTACTTGAAAATGAAAATTCAAAACACAAAAAGAAAGTCGAAAAAGAAAATTCTAGATTTTTAATCTTGACTAAAGAAGTATCAGATCTTTCTAAAGATCTTGATGTGAAAACTTATGAATTTGAATGTATTTTAAAAACCCTTGAGAAAGTTTAATCTGATAAGGATAAACTTTCTAAGGATCTTGAAACTGTAATTTCAAAGAAAAATATTTTAGAGCCTAACTCTAGTTCAAATTCAAATGTTTTGGAAAATAAGAATTTTGTTTTAAAACTAAAGTCAGAAATTTTTCCCTTGAAAAAATGTTTGTCAAACTTTACTCATGGAATGGAAAACTTTGACAGGATGTACTCTCAAATTAGACCTTTGAGAAATCGTTCTGGTCTTGGTTATATTTATTCCAACCCTATTTTTAGCAATAACTATTTTGTTCCACAAAAAACCTCTTTTTGTACTATGTGCCAATGTGGTGGACACTGGAGAAGAGATTGTTCTCTTAACAGAACTCAATCTTTAGGATTTCATAAAGCTCATTTTGCAAAACAAATGTGGATTCCTAAAATTCTTTTATCTAACCCTTCTGGATCCAAACAAGTTTGGATTCTGAAAATATAATTGTTTCTTTTTCATGAAAATGAGAAGTGTACCAATAAGAATGTTTGGTACATGGATAGTGGCTGTTCTCGACACATGACTAGAAACAAAGATCTCTTTAAAAAGGTTATCAAAACAAAAGTTAGAAATGTTACCTTCGGAGATAATGCTCAAGGAAATATTGTTGGTATAGGTAATATTGTTTTTCTTGTAAAAGTTCTCATGTCAAATTTTTTGTTTATTAAAGGTCTTATGCAAATCTCATCAGCATAAGTCAATTATGTGATGAAGGTTACCTTGTCAATTTTAGAAATGATAAGTTTCTAGTACACAATTCCAAGGATGAGTTCATTCTATCTGCCCATAGGCAAGAGAATGTTTACACCATTAACCTATAGGATCTTAGGAGCCAAAACTTACCTTGATTAAGTGCAATAGAAGACCAATCATGGCTATGGAATAGAAGACTAGGACATTGTAATCTGAGAAACCTTAGTAAACTCTCAAACAAAAGACTCGTGAAGGGGCTACCGGACCTTAGATATGATTCTTCAAAAGTTTGTGATCCTGGTCAATTTGGAAAGAAAAATAAAACTAGCTTTAAATCAATTAATGAAGTTTCAACTTCTAATGCATTACAGCTAGTGCATATGGATCTTTTTGGTCCTTCAAAATCTGGAATCATTGGAGGAAAATACTATGTATTTGTTTTAGTTGATGACTTTACTAGATTTACATGGGTCTACTTTCTCACAAATAAATCTGAAGCCTTTTCCTATTTCAAAACTTTTAGAGACCAAGTTAAAAATGAGAAAAACCTACCATTTATTACTATTCATAGTGATCATGGTGGTGAATTTCAAAATTCATATTTTGAAACTTTTTATAGTAAGAAAGGTATTACTCACAATTTCTCAGATCCAAGGACTCCTCATCAAAATGGTGTTTTTGAAAGAAGAAATCATATTCTTCATGAAATGTCTTAAACCATGTTGAGTGAATACTCAATTTCTAAGCACTTTTGGGCTGAAGCTGTTAGTACTGCCTGTTATACTATAAATCTTGTTTTAACTAGACCATTTATTAATAAAACCCCTTATGAGTTATGGACTGGTCAAAAACCTAAAGTTTCATACTTCAAAGTTTTTGAATGAAAAGTATTCATTCTAAATACAAAAGATAATCTACACAAATTTTCACCAAAATCTGATGAATGAATCTTTCTAGGCTATTCTACAACCTCTAAGGCTTATAGAGTTTTCAATAAAAACACTTGTACGTTTGAGGAAACAGTACATGTAAAATTCGATGAAACTAATCCTTTTTTTTCAACCAAACCAATACTACATCATCAGATGTGTTTTCAAAAACTGATTATCGATCTTTGATAGAAGATCCTTCTGATAAGGAAGATATTCAAGAAAGTATTCCTGAAACTTTTACCATGGAAGATATTCTACCATATGTTGATGAATAGGTTTTACAAAACCCAAATCAATTGTTTCTGAGGAATCATCCTAGTGATAACATCATTGGTGATGTAAATAAACCTGTAAGGACCAGAAATTCCTTAAGAAATGAAATAGAACATCCTGCTTTTCTTTCACAATTTGAACCTAAAAGCCCAAGTGAGGCCTTAGGTGATGATGATTGGATCAAAGCAATGCAAGATGAACTAAATGAATTTGAAAGGAATCAAGTCTAGAAATTAATTGATAGACCTAAAGAAACAACTGTAATTAGTGTAAATTGGGTTTTCAGAAACAAATCTGATGAAAATGGAATCATTGTAAGAAATAAAGCAAGACTTGTTGCTAAAGGCTATAATCAACAAGAGGGAATATAATATGAAGAAACATATGCTCCTGTAGCTAGACTTGAATCCATTCATATTCTATTATCCTTTGCATAATATTTCAATTTCAAACTATTTCAAATGGATGTCAAATGTGTTTTTTTAAATGGTTTTGTTCAAGAAGAAGTTTTTGTCGAACAACCTCTTGGTTTTCAAGACCCAAAACATCCTGATCATGTTTTTAAACTTACCAAGGCTCTATATGGTCTTAAACAAGCTCCTAGAGCATTGTATGATAGACTTACATGATTTCTTTTACAAAACAATTGTACAAAAGGTACAGCAGATCCAATCCTTTTTATAAAAATGGAAAACAAAAATGTTTTGATTTTTCAAATCTATGTTGATGAAATCATATTTGGATCAACTCAGAAATCTTTAACTGATTCCTTTTCAAATTTAATGAAATCTGAGTTTGAAATGAGTATGATGGGTGAGTTAACATTCTTTTTAGGTTTTCAAATTTCTCAAAAACGAGAAGGAACATATATATCTCAACATAAGTATATAAAAGATTTAATCAAAAAGTATGGATATGACAAAACTAAAAGTATTAGCACTCCAATTGGTACCTCAAATACACTTGATCTTGATGAAGCTGGGAAACCAGTAGATCAAACAATTGTTAGAGGTATGATAGGAAGTTTGCTATACTTGATAGCTAGTTGACCCGACTTAATGTTTTCTGTATGATTATGTTCAAGATACCAATCTAATCCAAAAGTGTCTCACGTAAAAGCTGTAAAGATAATCTTTTGGTATTTAAAAGGCACTATGGATTTAGGTCTTTTTATTATTCTGGGAATGATTTTGTTTTAAAATGTTTTTCAGATGCTGAATTTGGAGGTTGTTGAATGGATAGAAAAAGTACATCTAGAACATGTCATTTCTTAGGAGATTGTTTGGTTTCTTGGTCCTGCAAGAAACAACACTCAGTAGCACTATCCACTGCTAAAGCTAAATATTTAGTAGTAGGAAGTTGTTGTGCTCAAGTATTGTGGATGCAGCACACACTCACTGACTATGGATTGACTTTCTCCAAAACTCAAATTCTTTGTGATAATACAAGTTCCATAGCTCTTAGTAAAAACCCAGCACACCACTCTCGTGCAAAACACATAGATGTTAGGCATCACTTTCTTAGGGATCACACACAAAAAGGAGATATTATTCTACAATTTATCAGAACTCAAGAACAACTTGCTGACATTTTTACAAAGCCATTACCATCCGATAGATTTGAGTTTATAAAATAGAAGCTAAGAATGATTAAATTAAAATAATCATTCATATCTACTTCATGTTTTACAATTCTCCTAACATTAAAAAACTCCCTTTGAAAGGGGGAGGACATTTGTTTTTTTATGTTTCTTTTTATCTTATGTTCTTTAACTATTTACTCTCCTGGTATATTTTTTTGTTTATCGTATTGACAGTCTTATTACTTACATAATTATCGACCGATGATGGTAACGAATTTCTCTTCCATCGTATCGACCGATGATGGTAATGAATTTTTTTTCCATCGTATCGACCGATGATGGTAACGAATTTCTTTTCCATCGTATCGACCGATGATGGTAATGAATTTCTTTTCCATCGTATCGACCGATGATGGTTACGAATTTCTTTTCCATCATATCGATCGATGATAGTAATGAATTTCTTTTCCATCGTATCGACCGATGATTGTAACGAATTTCTTTTCCATCGTATCGACCGATGATGGTAACGAATTTCTTTTCCATCATATCGACTGATGATGGTAACAGATTTCTTTTCCATTGTATCGACCGATGATGGTAACAAATTTCTTTTCCATCGTATCGACCGATGATGGTAACAAATTTCTTTTCCATCGTATCGACTGATTATGATAATGAATTTCTTTTCCATCATACTATCCGATGATGGTAATGATTTTATTTTCCATCGGCTTGTCAGTTAATGGTAACGAGATTGTTTTCCATCGTCTTGTCAATTCATGGTAACGACTTTGTTTTCCATCGGCATGTCAACTGATAGTTTTATATTATTTTATACGTTTGTGTTTCCTTTTGAATTCTACTAAAACCAACAATTACCTTACGCTCTCCAGCATGTATTTTCCATTTTTTTCTTTTTCTCTTTTTCGTTTTTAATCCTATCCATTGATCTGTTTTACTCTAATCTTGACTGTAGTAGATCAACGATCACCCCTTTATCGCCTATAAAAACGCCCCCCCCCCCTCCCCAAACCGACATTGGTTTTTCAGATTTTGAGGCAAAGCTCTGCTCCACTTCTTTTAAATCATCGTACGATCTTTCATCGGCATCACCTTTATGTCTCAATCCTCTGCTAACACTCCCGCCGAAATGTCTTCTAAGACTTTTACAGAGAAAGACTTTAACAGAGAAAGGTTAGTTTCTCGGGTCTTTTTTGATTCGTATGATTCCACAATCAGAAGAATCATTTATTTTCAAGGATGGGAACATTTGTGTGTTGAAAGACATGTTTCTCAAGATCCGATTCTCTTTGATGAAGTTTTTCAATTTTATAAAACCATATCTTTTGACAAAGACATGACTATCAATTTTGCTGTGTACGATAGAAAGTTGTCTATGTTTGTAAAACAAGCGGCTCATTATCTGAATGTCCCAATAGAAGGGGATTTTTTCTGTCCATCTCATAAACTACTAGAGGAAGTTGGTACATTTAATAGAGAAAGTGATGAAAAGTCTTTGTTTGTTATTAATGAAGAGAAAAGGAAGGTGTCTCATCTTTCTCCAGACAATCGGTTTGTCACTTTATGGATGCAAGGTTTTTTTATCCCAAGGAAAGGGGATAGAGAAACTATGAATGTTTCTAATATATTTATGCTTGACTATCTTGTAAATATGAGAAAAGTAAATCTCATGGGGTATGTTTTTGAAACCATTAAGAATGTCCAGACAGGAGAGATTAAGTCCCAAATGATTATGTATCCAGCCATCCTTACGAAGGTCATTCTCGAAAGTATGATGTTTTGCAACATTCCTTTGAAAGGAAACCCCATAGATTTGAAGCCCTCTTGGATTTGAAAAAGTACTATGAAGAAGTTGAATGTTTGTTTTGATAAGAATTCAAAACTTTTTGTCAGAGATATAGAAACTGAATTGGCTCAGAATCAATCGGCACCTATGCCAGCCAAAGACATTCAATCTACTGGTGTTACTCAAAAGTCTGATCCGCAAACCAGTTCAAATCCTAAGAGGAATCCAAGTTACAGTAAGGAGGTTGTAGCTAAATGGAGAAAGGATAAGGAACAGAGAAAGGAAGGTGATCTGAAGTTCGGTCTTGACCCGGCTGTATGACAACCCTGCTTTTGATTACAACTTAAACATGCTTTATTACATAAAACATCACTTGATACAACAAAGTAGATCGAGAGGTTTAGTTTCTTTGGGGCTTAGGATCATTACATACAAACATTAAACTTGAAATACAACATCTTTATTGAAAACTTCCTTTACATGACCACTACATTCCTTCGTACTTAGCATTGGATGGGATAACCTGAGGACATGCATAAGAAAAGGGTGAGCTATAAAGCCCAGTAAGGGAGTACACAATGAATAACATGAGGAGTACAATACATGTTAGGCAATAGTAACATCAATAGAGCATAAGAGTAACATGAACATAAAGGCATGATAAAGCATGATAATCATAACATGAAATGTGGCAACAACACTTAACATTGAATTAGCATGAGCCAAGGCTCATTGCACATGGAGCATGAGTAAACCCTCATTGCACGTGAAGCACGAGTAAAACCTCATTGCACATGAACTAGAATGAGTCGACACTCATTGCACATGACGTATAATGATACGATACTTTACCCAATGCATTGGAGCACTATAAGGGCGCACCCTTCTTAAACATTTCATTTCATGCATAAGTGTGCCACATGGATCATAAAACACGGATTCATAAAACATAATCATTTGTTCCACGATGAAGGAATGTGGAATTAATACATGAAACTTTATAATCAATAAGTAAATGTGCATAAATGTGAGTACCCTTGATGGAGAAATGGGCATGGTATTCACTACACAATGACATTGGCTTAGAAAATCGGTGCGATTTCAGCAGCATAACGGCGTGACATAAGAATTCATAAAAATGGTTGATGAGAGAGAAAGGGGTTCCTCATCATATTTACATGTAATGGAAAGTAATAAGGTCATATAAATACTTGTCCCAACAATTTAAATGAAATTTAGATTCATGATACAAAATAATTTCTTGAATGTAAAAGAAGAGATAAAAGTTCCTTTCGGAATTTCGGCATAGTAACAGGTGTACATGGGAGGCATTTAATGAGAGATAAAGGGTTCTACCATAATTCAAACAATAAGAGGACCGTATGGGGGAGGTGCGAAACCATACCCCAACATTCATAATTGAAATCAAAAGGGAAATACAACTTAAATAAAATTGAAAAAATGATAAGGGAAGAAAAAACCCTTACTTGGAAGTGTGCTTCCAAAGGCTAGAGAGAGGCTTGTGAGAGGCTTCTTGGGAGATTGGGGCACCTTGAGAGGATTATAGAGAGAGTAGGGCAGAGGTTGGACAAACTCCAAGGTATTTGAGTGAGGAGGAAGTGGGATCTTGGGTGGGTTTATATAGGAAAGGTGAGAGAATTCTTTATTATTTAGGTTTGGGACCCCTTATATTAAAATAATCCAAACCACAAACCACCCCATGGTATTTGCCCATGGTTTTTGGAAAAAGAAAGAGGAAAATAATATTTTACAAGGCCAAGGTCCTAACTTATTAAAAAATTAGGGTTGCTTATGTGGAGGTGAGTCACACTCCCATGGAAATTAATTTAAAAAGGCAAAGTGTTGAATAAGTATTGAGGGCTCTATTAATGCTTTGAAAAGTAAGTCAAACAAACCCAAAACCTCATTATTTTAATGATAAAAAATATATTGGCCGAACATAAGGATTATGGAATTTTATTACATCACCATTGGGTCATTATGATGTCATAAAACACATTATTTATTTAAATCGTATTTAATTTTTACCCAAAAATTTGACTGTCTCATAAAATTATGAAAAATTCACTGTTGGATAATTTTGACATGCTGATTGAAAAAATAATATTTATTTTATCTAAATAATTTTCTAAATATGTGAATTTTCACTTTTAATATAAAAACCTACATTAATAAAAAATTCATGGGTTTTGACAGAAATGTCTTTCAAACCATAATCAAAATTTTAATTGCATTCATAAAATTATAAGATCATTTATATTTAATAGAAATTAATTTAATATTAATAATAATATTTTATTAAAATATTATTTAATTCAAAAATACCTTAATTTAATAAAATATAATTCTTAATTAAATAATAACCAAAAACACCATTTGTAATTTAAAAACTATTTACAATGTATCAAAAATGACTAGAAATTATATTCATTATTATATACAAAAATAATGTACATGAACATGGAACTACTTATTTGTTACATAAACCCTTAAAATAGCTGCATAAGACCTAAGGGTAAGGTGTTCGATGGTGACAAACTCTTGGGGCGGCTCGGATAACATCGCTCGAGTGTTAATCTCTATCAACTTCCACTTTTCACGTAGACGGTCCCGTTCAAGCTTGACATAATGAAGCTCAGCTTGGGCTTGGTCAAGGGCGAAGCCGAAAGACGCCACCTCTTTTCCGAGCTCCGAAAAATGGGCTTTGTATGGGGAAATTCTATTGGATGAGGCCATCGATTCCTTTGTCTGAATAAAATTGGGTTCGTTAAAGCCATATATTTATACTACTCATGTGATCACTGTTCAACGGCTAAAAAGTAACGGTCAAAAATCATTACATAAAACCAAAGAATTTGAAATCTCATAAAAACATTTTTCATAAAGAGACATTTAACTGGATCAAGAGGGATTTTCATTAATGAAACTTTGGGTCGTTACAATATTCCTCACTTAAGAAATTTCACCCTCGAAATTTTTCCTTTTCCCACACTAAAACAAATGTGTGTAACTCAGCTTCATCATATCCTCCGACTCCCAAGTTGCTTCTTCAAACTTGTGGTTTCTCCACAACACCTTGATGAGGGGCATTGTCTTATTTTGTAGAACTTTTTCTCTATGATCTAATATCTTCACTGGTCGCTCCTCATAAGAAAGATCATCTTCCAATTGTACCACCTTGGAAGATAGTACATGTGAAGGGTCCGGTATGTACTTCCTTAAGAGGGATACATGAAATACATCATGCACCTTGGCCATAGTAGTTGGAAGTGCTAGTCGATAGGCCACATCCCCAACACGATCAAGAATATCGAAGGGGCCGATGTACCTTGGACTTAACTTCCCTTTCTTTCCAAACCGCATGACCTTCTTCCAAGGAGATATGTGTAAAAAAACCATGTCTCTGACTTTAAACTCAAGGTCCTGTCGACGATTATCTGCATAACTCTTCTGTTGACTTTGGGCTTCATTGATATGCTGCTGAATGGTTTTCACCTTCTCCACCATTTCTTCAACCATTTCTGGTCCAAGCAGCTTACATTCACCGACCTCATCCCAACATGCTGGTGTTCTACACCTTTTCCCATACAGGGCTTCCTATGGTTCCATCTGGATGCTCGAGTGGAAACTATTATTATAAGAGAACTCAACCAGAGGAAGATGTTGATCCCATCCTCCTTTAATGTCCACAGAGCACGCTCTCAACATATCCTCAAGTGTTTGGATAGTCTGCTCGGATTGGCCATCAGTTTGAGGATGATAGGCCGTACTGAAGTTCAGTTCAGTATTTAGAGCATGTTGAAGACTCTTCCAAAACATAGAGGTGAATCTTGGATCTCGGTCAGACACAATAGATAGTGGTACTCCATGAAACCTTACCACTTCCCTGATATATATCCGTGACAGTTGATCCAAAGAGAAATCCTCTCGAATATCAATGAAGTGTGCAGTGTTTGTAAGACGATCCACAACAACCCAGATTGCATTGTTTCCTTTGGATGTCCTTGGAAGTCCGGTGACAAAGTCTATGGTGATGTTCTCCAATTTCCATTCTTGTATGGGCAATGGTTGCATCATCCCCTTATACTTCTGCCTCTCTGCCTTCACGTGATGACACACCAATCACTTTGTTGTATATTCAACGATCTCCTTCTTCATATTATCCCTCCAGAAGTTTTCTCAGAGATCTCGATACATCTTTGTGCTCCCTGGGTGGATAGAGAAATTTGAACTATGTGCATCATCCAAGAGTTCCTTCTTCAGCTCCATACTTGATGGAACACATAGTATTTTCCCAAACCACACAGTTCCTTCTTCATTAACATTAAACTCCGAGGATTCCCCCTTTTGATAGCTTCCACTTTTTCTTGAATTCTCACATCATCCTTTTGAGCATCCTTTAACCTTTCCAAAAGAGATGGTTGAGCAATCATTTGTGAAAGGATTGATGATGTTCCCTTCTTTATGATTCCCACATCCATCTTCATCTAGTCTAATAATATTGGATCCTTCTCAATTCTCATCATTGATAGAATAGCTGTATCCTTTCTACTTAGGGCATTTGCCACCTTGTTCGCTTTCCTAGGGTGGTAATGTATTGAACAGTCATAATCCTTAATGAGCTCTATCCATCTTCTCTGGTGCATATTAATCTCTTTATATGTGAATATATATTTAAGACTCTTGTGGTCAGTATATATCTCACATTTCTCTCCATAGAGATAACGCCACCAGATTTTCAAGGCAAAGATCACCGCCGCCAACTCTAGATCATGTGTTGGATAGTTTCGCTCATGGATTTTCAACTGCCTTGAGGTATAGGATATCACTTTATCATTCTGCATCAGCACACATCCTAATCCCTTCTTCAAAGCATCACTGAATACCACAAAGTGCTCCCCACTTGTGGGTAAAGTGATCACAGGTGCAGTGATAAGCCTCATTTTCAACTCCTTGAACCGTTCTTCGCACTCATCACTCCAAGAAAATGTACTCCCTTTCGAGTTAGCTTGGTAAGAGGGTTGGAAAATCATGAGAAATTCCTCACAAATTGTCGATAATATCCATCTAACCCCCAGAAGCTACAGATATCAGTTACCGATGTTGGCCTCGGCCATCCCTCAATTGCATCTATTTTGGAGGGGTCCACAGATATCCCATTGCTTGTGATGATATGGCCCAAGAATGAGACTTCTTTCAACCAGAACACACACTTGTTGTATTTTTCATAGAGATTCTCCTTGCACAAAGTCTCTAGTACAGTTTTTAAATGCTCCTCAGGGTCCTCCTTGGTTTTGGAGTATATTAGAATATCATCTATAAAGACTACCACAAATTTGTCAAGGTAATCTCTAAAGAATCTATTCATCAAGTCCATGAATATTTCTGGAGCATTGGTGAGTCTGAAAGGCATTACTATGAATTCATAGTGCCCGTACCTTGTAAAAAAAGCAGTCTTGGGGATATCTTCCTTCTTCACCCTTACTTGATAATATCCCGACCGCAAGTCCACCTTGGAGAAGTATTGTGCTCCACGCAGCTGATCAAACAATTCATTTATTCTTGGGAGAGGGTACATATTCTTTATCATGATTAAGTTCACGATAATCGATGCAATGCCGCATTGACCCATCCTTCTTCTTGACGAAGAGGACTGGTGCACCCCATGGTGATGCACTTGGGCGTATAAACCCTTTTTCTAGATTCTCCTGTAGTTGTTTCTTCAGCTCTTCAAGCTCAACAATAGCCATTCTATATGGAGTCTTGGATATTGGTAGCACCCCAGGTATAAGTTCAATTGAGAACTCAACATCTCTTCTTGGAGGAAGACCAGGAAGTTCCTTGGGAAACACTTCATCGAATTCCCTCAAAAAAGGCATTTCTTCAAGGGTGGTTTCTTCCTTCGACTCAATCATCTGAGCCAGATATGTGTGCTCATAAGGCAGTAATATCCATGCTTGAGATGATGGAGCTAAAGGAGATTCATCTTCCTCCTGACACTTGTAAAGAATCGGGGGTCGATTCTCCATATGGAGTGTGATTTCCCTCTCCCGAAAATTTATGTTGGCTCTATATAAGGAAAGCCAATCCATGCTAAGAATTGCATCAAATTACACTAGAGGGAGTATGACGAGGTTCGCCAGGATATTCAATCCACAGATTATAACAGGGGAGGACTTATACTCATGGGATGCAATGATTGACCCATTTGCCGTACTCACCGACATCTTTACTTCCATGATTTGTGGTGGTGCTGGGATTGTTCTACTAAACTTTTGAGATAGAAAAGAATGCGTAGAACCTGAATCAAAAAGTACATTCGCTATTGTTGAATGAATAACTAGCATACCTGTCACCACTTCATTGTCAGGGTTCACTTCGGAAGAAGCTATGGCAAAGGCTCTTCTTTGCTGTCTTGGAGGTTGTTGGTTTCCTCCGATAACCCTTGGATTAGGACACTAATTTGCAAAATGACCCGGTTCTTTGCATTTGTAGCATTGAACAACGCGTTGAGGTTCAAACAGAGTGTTCCTCTCCACTATCGTAGTCGCGAGTCCTTCTTGCCGACAGTTAATAGCTAGGTTCCCTTCCCTTCCACACCTGAAGCATTTTCTCATCCCCCTAAGGCAATTTCCAGGGTGTTTCCTTCCGCACTTTTGGAAAGTGGGGTGCTGGAACTTCTTAGCACCGTTGGATTTATCCATCGAAACACTAGCATTGAAGTCCACCTTATACTTCTTGTCCCCATGATACCCCTGTGATTCTCCGATCTCCATTTCAACCTTGAGGGAACATTGGAAAATTTCCTCATAACTGTCGAAGTCACGGATCGGTAATGCTTTCCGCAAACTAGGATTCAACCCACCAAAGAAGCGGTCAACCTTGCATTCGGGGGTAAGGACAAAGCCAGAAGTGTATCGTGCAAGCCTTGTGAAGTTTTCCTTGTACTCTCCCACAGATTCTTCATATTTTTTCTAGAGGGAAAGGAAGCCCCTTTCCATCTTAAGACGGAGGGTGCGCAGAAAATATTTATCGAAAAACATCTTCCAGAATTCCTTCCATTCCAAAGCCTCGATCTCCTCCTCAGGCTTCGTATTTTTGATCAACATCCACCATTGATCAGCTTCACCCTCTATACGATAAGCCTCCAGGAGAACCTTCTCTTGTTCAGAGCATTGGAGGATAGAAGAATATCTTTTCAATGGAGTTGATCCATTGTTCAGCGATCGTGGGATCGGATGATCCACTAAAAGTAGGAGGCCTTTGTCTCATGAAGCTCTCGATAGCAACTTGTTATTTTTTAGGGGGGGTTGAACGTTCCTCTTGACCAGTGTTTCTATTCAAAACTTGAGTTAGCTAAGAGATAAGCGTAAAAAAGTTCACGATTCCCGCTCCCATTGGATTGGGCATCTCATTAGTACAATCATCACACTGATCTTCACAATGGTTGTTAGCCCGAGTCCTCCTATTACCGGCCATTGGCTGGAATAAAAGGAAAGTTAGGGGTAACACATAAAGGGTAATCCAAAGACAAAAGTTTATGACTTATAAATACACTTTAATCTCTTTAAATCATGAGTCTATAGGATTCAATCCAGGCTTTTCATGATCTAACTTCTAACATATATTCTTAGGGGCATTCTTCCTGTAATAAGGGTTCATACTAGGATTGTGAATTTATCAAAACATATCCCCTGGGAGTGTCGTAACCAAGAGTGAAGCAAGGCCCGTTGTCGTGCACCAGTTCCCGTTCGAGTCTAGCTCAAAGCAGTGTTTTCGGGTTTTACCCCTAGGATACATCTGTTCCAGAGCCGCCTCTACCTGCTCGTATCCAGACAGGGATGTATTTGTTTGATAAACCACTTACTTAGTATTTACCAAAACTTAGGGATGTTTTTATTATACTTAGACTTGTATCTAAGGCTTTACTAGGGTTTATTAATCCAAAAAATAACTAAACCTATCATCTGATACCAACTATGACAACCCTGCTTTTTATTACAACTTAAACATGCTTTATTACATAAAACTTCACTTGATACAACAAAGAAGATCGAGAGGTTTAGTGTATTTGTGGATCAAGATCATTACATAAAAACTTTAAACTTGAAATACAACATCTTTATTGAAAACTTCTTTTACATGACCACTACATTCCTTCGTACTTAGCATTGCATGGGATAACCTGAGGACATGCATAAGAAAAGGGTGAGCTATAAAGCCCAGTAAGGGAGTACACAATTAATAACATGAGGAGTACAATACATGTTAGGAAATAGGAACATCTATAGAGAATAAGAGTAACATGAACATAAATTCATGATAAATCATGATAATCATAACATGGAAATGTGGCAACAACACTTAACATTGAATTAGCATGAGCAAAGGCTCATTGCACATGGAGCATGAGTAAACCCTCATTGCACTTGAAGCACGAGTAAACACTCGTTGCACTTGAATTAGCATGAGTCAACACTCATTGCACATGACGTATCATGATACTATACTTTACCCAATGCATTGGAGCTCTATAAGGGCGCACCCTTCTTAAACATTTCATTTCATGCATAAGTGTGCCACATGGATCATAAAACATGGATTCATAAAACATAATCATTTGTTCCACAATAAAGGAATGTGGAATTCATACATGAAACTTTATAATCAATAAGTAAATGTTCATAAAGGTGAATACCCTTGATGGAGAAATGTGCATGGTATTGACTACACAATGACACTGGCTTAGAAAATCGGTGTGATTTCGGCAGCGTAATAGCGTGACATAAGAATTCATAAAAATGGATGATGAGAGAGAAAGGGGTTCCTAATAATATTTACATGTAATGGATAGTAAGAAGGTCATATAGATACAAGTCCCAACAATGTAAATGGAATTTAGATTAATGATACAAAAGTATTTCTTGAATGGAAAAGAAGAGAGAGAAGTTTCTTTCAGAATTTCGGCATAGTAACGGGTGTACATGGGAGGCATTTAATGAGAGAGAAAGGGTTCTACCATCATTAAAAAAATAATAGGGAAGTATGGGGGAGGTGAAAAAACATACCCCAACATTCATAATTGAAATTAAAAGGGAAATACAACTTAAAGAAAATTGACAAAATGAGAAGGGAAGAAAAAACCCTTACTTGGAAGTGTGCTTCCAAAGGCTAGAGAGAGGCTTGTGAGAGGCTTCTTGGGAGATTGGGGCACCCTGAGAGGATTCTAGAGAGAGTAGGGCAGAGGTTGGACGAACTCCAAGGGCTTTGAGTGAGGAGGAAGTGGGAGCTTTGGTGGGTTTATATAAGAAAGGTGAGAGAATTCATTATTATTTAGGTTTGGGACCCCTTATATTAAAATAATTCAAACCACAAACCATCCCATAGTATTTACCCATGGTTTCTAGAAAAGGAAAGAGGAAAAAAATATTTTACAAGGACAAGGTCCGAACTTATTGAAAAATTAGGGTTTCTTATGTGGAGGTGAGTCACACTCCCTTGGAAATTAATTTAAAAAGGCAAAGTGTTGAATAAGTCTTGAGGGCTCCATTAATGCTTTGAAAAGTAAGTCAAACAAACCCAAAACCTCATTATTTTAATGATAAAACATATATTGGCCGAAAATAAGGATTATGGTATTTTATTACATCACCATTGGGTCATTATGATGTCATAAAACACATTATATATTTAAATCGTATTTAATTTTTACCCAAAAATTTGACTGTCTCAGAAAATTATGAAATTTTCACCGTGGGATAATTTCGACATTCTGATTCCAAAAATTATATTTATTTTATCTAAATAATTTTCCAAATATGTGAATTTTCACTTTTGAAATAAAAACCGACATTTATAAAAAATTCACGGGTTTTGACAGAAATGGCTTTCAAACCTTAATCAAAATTTTAATTGCATTCATAAAATTATAAGATCATTTATATTTAATAAAAACGAATTTAATATTATTAATAATATTTTATTAAAATATTATTTAATTAAAAAATCCCTTAATTTAAGAAAATATAATTCTTAATTAAATAATAACCAAAAACACCATTTGTACTTTAAAAACTATTTACAATGTATCAAAAATGACTAGAAATTATATTCATTATTATATACAAAAATAATGTACATGAAAATGGTACTACTTATTTGTTACATAACCCCTTAAAATAGCTGCATAAGGCCTAAGGAAAAGGTGTGTGATGGTGACAGACTCTTGGGGCGGCTCAGATAACATCGCTCGAGTGGTAATCTCTATCAACTTCCACTTTTCCCGTAGAAGGTCCCATTCAAGCTTGACATAATGAAGCTCATCTTGGGCTGGATCAAGGGCAAATCCCAAAGACGACACCTCTTTTCCGAGCTCCGACAAATGGACTTCGAATGGGGCAACTCTACTGGATGAGGCCATCGCTTCCTTTGTCTGAGTAAAATTGGGTTTGTTAAAGCCATATATTTATACTACTCATGTGATCACTGTTCAAAGGCTAAAAAGTAACGGTCAAAAATCTTAACATAAAACCAAAGAAGTTGACATCTTATAAAAACAATTTTCATAAAGATACATTTAACTGGATCAATAGGGATTTTCATTAATGAAACTTTGTGTCATTATAGGCTGAGGATTTTACAGAAAGAATAAGGGTAGAAGAAACCCTTCAGGATGAAAAGAAGAAGAAGGTTATTTTGAAAAGAAAAGCACAGGAATTTGATGTCTCTAAAGTCTTGAAAATATTTGAAGATGCTAGTGCTCAACTGACGGAAGAAGTGCATTAAGAACCCATCGTATAAAGCCTTCCTGAGAAAGAAAAAGGAAAAAATGATGGAAAACATAGAAGAAGTGGAAGAAGAGGAAGGAGATTTTATTTTAGAATTCCTTCAGAGTTCGAAGAAGTGTAAGGAGGAATTGGGTCAAAAGATGAGTGACGGTGTTCAAAAAACCCATCATGCTGATCTTTCACCTAATGAAAATCAAGGTTCTCAATCCTCTCACACTGATAAAGTTGTTTTCATTAGTGATAAAGAGGAAGAAGAAATAAAGCATAAAGAAAAAGCAAAAGGAAAATAGACAGTTTTAGATTCAAGCAAATCAATTGAACTGGCTTCGTACGATGAAGATACTGATTCCGAACATACAATCTCTCTGAAGAAAATTGATTACATTGTTCATGTTTTGAGAAGGGTTGAGAAGACTATTCCCTATTTTCCGAGGTAGAAAGGGAAGGTTGACTTTATTACTGACAATCAAAAGAAGAAGTTTGGCTCTGTAAAATAATTAAGAAAGAAAGTTTTGTCAGTTGAAGTCGATTTAAAAGTTCTTTCAGAAATTTCGGTTGCTCATAAGAAGGCATGCAACAAGATGACCAAGTGGTCATACAAAACAGAAAGCTCAATCAATGACCATGAGATAGCAATTGAAGATATAAGGAGGTTGTCAAATGAGCTTGCAATTGCTTTCAATAAGCTTGATAGAGAAATGGTTGAAAGGTTGAATCTTTTGTCTTATCAAAGAGCCGATGTTCCTTCAGTGAAATATTTGCAAGAGAGAATGAATTATTTTCAATCTGAATTCTCGAAGGTTTCATCTTTCAAGGATGAAATGGTTTTGTTGAAGAAACAAAATTCTGTGTTATCCAAAGATAACAAGAATATGCAAAATAGAATTGATACCCTTGAAGAAGTAATCAGAGTCCAGGAGGAGACTATCAAGAATCAAGATCAGATTTTTTAGGACCAACAAGAGCTTCTCAGGTCTCAGGGTGATGCTATTTCTGAAGACAAGAAGGAGATAAAAAAGATGAATGTGGTTCTTCATGAGTTGATCAAAAAGGAGAAAGAAATAGAAAACAAGTGACTTGTATTTTGTTCTCATGTTTAGTATTGTTTGCTATTGTAATGAAATTTCTTTTATCCATTATCTTGTGTTTATTTTCTAACTCCTTCAAACAATTCAATATAATCCCTTTCTTTTTGTAAATCACAAAGGGGGAGAATGTTTACAAAAGGGGAGAATGTTTTATAAAGGGGGAAAATGCTTTACAACACTATTAAGGAAAATTTACGAATACAATCCTTAGGAAAGTCCATACCTAAGGGGGAGTTAGTTGTATTCAAATTAATATTCAGAAGAGTTTCCAATAACTCAGGGGGAGATAAGTATTCTTTGTTATATTTACATGGTGTGTTGTGATTTTTAAAAAGGGGGAGATTGTTGAGACAAATGTTATCTTTTGACTTCTATATTTTGTTTTGGAAATAACAAATGTCTTTTTAATCGTATCGTACTAACTCTGTCAATCGTACCCTACTGACTCTGTCAATCGTACGGTACTGACTCTGTCAATCGCATCGTACTGACTCTATCAATCGTATCGTACTGACTCTATCACTCGTATCGTACTGACTCTGTCAAATGTATCGTACTGACTCTGTTATTCATACATTCATTACTTGTTTTGGTACTTAGTCAAAAACACTTGTTTCATATGAATCGTACCATTGTTTATCATCAACATATATCTTGTTTTAACCAATACGATGTCGTTGAGTTAGTTACAAACTAATCAAAACGATTTCGTGCTTTCTATTTCAATATGACAGTTATGATGTGTAACGCCCCGACCCCAGCTACCCAGAGTCGGTGCGTTACTTCGTAACATTGGCATGATCACAAAAGATCAAGTCTCGAAAGACCGATTAGTTTAGTAGCCTTGGAAACACTAGATACATTCATAAGTCTTTCATTACATCAAAAAGTAAACAAACTACAATAACATGGTCTTCATAGTCCACACTCATATCCTCACTGACTATTCTTGCAAGTCAGTCATAATACACTTCTTCACATCCTGGAAAATATTAAAACATTGAAAGGGGTGAGCTCAGATGCTCAGTAAGGATAACAATATTGCGGAAGCTTTCATAAATAAAAATAAACATTTAAGGAAATGTATAACTAAACAAAATCCTTATTAAACTTAAACATCAGCATAATATGGAAAAAGTAAAATCAAATATTGCCACTTACTTACTCACATGGATATTCTACTAGATGAATAATCACATGAACGATCAATAACCACTTTCATAATGAGGGAATGTATAATGCCGGACATTCTGAAACATTTTGTCAAGGCCTCGGCCAAGACGTCTAAAATGATTAAGGCCTCGGCCAAAACCATAAATCAAATTGGGAAAGGGCCTCGGCCAATTCCACATCTAGTTGTCTCATGAGACCTACCGATGCATCGAGGAGCTATAGCGGGCTCCACCCGTCACTTATTAAGTCCAATACATTCCTCATATGAATAGGTTTAAACATATCATAAACCATAACATAATCTTATCACATAAAACATGCATAAAGGAAACATAACATTTCCACATTTCAATCACAAGATATCAATACAACACATTAATATAATAAAAATGCTTTCAAAACCATTTTCAATACCAAAATAAAAGAAAGTTAAAACTTTGTATTTATTTTTCATTAAAAAAATGATGGCTTGTATAGGAAGCCGAAACTCAAATAAAGGTCACGGTGGCGGAGAAGTCGTTGTCGCCGAATAAGTATGGAAAGAAAAACATTCCCTTTTGTCGTTTAGAAAAACGCTTCGTATAAAAAAGATTCTTTTTGAATAAATGTAAAAGTCAAAGGGGTTTATACACCGTATAAAATAAAGTTGTGTATAAAACCAAATATGCCTCAATGAAAGGAGATTGAGACGAAGCCCTTAAAAAGATTATTGTTAAAATAAAATAGATCTATTATGTGTATTCACTATAGGTACACATAAAGAAAGTAAAAAAAAAGAATAAGACATAATAATATCATGACATAATTTGAAAGTAGGAGATTAACCCAAAGAATGGAAATTGGGTTAAGCAGTTCCCTTACCTCATGTCTGACTTGACTCAACCGTTCTTTAACCTCCTGAATAATAAACTAGAGTTAATATATACCTTATTAAGAACCATTTTCAATTTCATTATCCTTATTATATCACTTATTACAATTATTTGAACATTATGTAATTATTTAAGTTAATAACGGTCGTTTTGTCGATCTTTGGTACTTGAGTCAACAATAAACTTCTTATAATTACAAGTTGTTTATGTGGTAGAATATCCATTATCTCCAGAATTATATTCATGATTTAGATGTCATATATATCTTATATATATAGTATATACATTCATTTATAATATTACGTAACATTTAGAGGTAAGAAATGAAATACACCGTTCATGGAGACGGTAAGCCGTACGTACGCATGAACGCTACTTTCATTTCAATTTAATATTTAATGGAACGAAATCATAATGATATAAATGTATAATATAATTCCAGTATAATATAGTGTATAATACCATTTACTCCATCCTTTATACATCCCACATATGGCATTAACGATTCAAATCACTTTGAGGGGGCGGTAGTCCGCACTTCCTAAAATGAAATTATCGCGTTTTACCCATAATGGAAATCATAAAGTATGCCATAAATGAGAAATACTGAAGCATAAGTAAAACATAAACATATTATATATCATATATAAAAATAGTGACATCTTAATGGCCACCTTTGAAGGTGTTATATGAGTGTTGAACAATCATCGTTTTGTGAGGCAGAAATTCTCTATCCACAGAAACCGTATGTTCTTTAACCATTAGATGTAGGTGTGTGTAAGTGTAGCTCGAATACTTCTTATAGCAACATCCTAGTATATTTAGGATACTGGTGTTGTTACAAAAGAAATGAATAAATAGAGTTTAGGGGGTTGGAGAAGAAAAATAAAACAAAACAACATTAGAGAAGACATTACCTCAAAATCGGGTAACTCTTTTTGATTTGAGCCAAAGGCTTCCTTGGGAAGATTTCTGCCCAAAGTGAGGCTTCTAGGAGTAAGAGGGGATGTTGGGAGAGTATTTGGGCAGAGGTTGGCCGATCCAAATGGATTGAAAGTGTAAATGAGGTGGGAGAGGTGGGGTCCTTTTATAAGTGGAGAGGAGGGGCTCTTTTGGAAAGATTGAAATGTTACATTATTACACAATGCTTTTAGGATTCTAAAGGTCCCACACTTATATAATTCGAGGCTAAGGTGATAAGGGTTCGAAATCTCCTCATCCAATTGGCTTTGGACAAGTGTAAGCCTTCGATTTTGCACTATCTTCCCATTTTATTTAAATCGTTAAATAATGAGGTCATCACTGCATCATCATGATGTCATAAATAATTTAATTTATTTAATGTCTAAAAATTATAAAAAAACTACTATGATGTAGGAAAGCTTTTTAGCTTTCTAATGAATATTTATAATCAAAATTTGGACTTCTGTAATCCCACATAAAAACTATTTTAGTAAAACAACTCATGTTTGTGTCAATTTAATTTTAACATTAAATAAATATATATTAATGTCATTTTCCAACCAAAGTGGCTCCATGGGGTCCCCAAGTTGACCCATGGGTTGTCTTGGTCGGCCATGACTCATCCAATAATAGTAGGACTAGTGTCAAGCTCATCTCATATTATTGAAACATTATTTTTACCTTAAACTACACTAATTACCTCTAATCGCGATTAAGAACTTAAAAGTTACTATTCACCAAAAAATTATTTTAATCTCATTGAACCACATTTTACTTCTTAATGACAACCATGTATGTCGGATTTTTGAAAATCAAATAACAGAAGTGGTAATATTTCATTTTAACGAAAAATCAGTTTTTAACAACCACTTATTGGTTTCACTATTCATCAAAAATTGAAGTTTTTCAGAATAAGGCCAAAATTTCACCCAAAGCTATAATTGATATTCCGAATTCAAAAATTATGTCTATTTTACAAAATTACAAACATATAAGTTGCATTAATTAATTTTATAATTAATTCCCGCTGTTACACCAAATAGCGTGTTTTTAAGAAACAATTTATATCAAAAGATTGGCAATTGTTTATGTCCAATTTCAATGTTAAATTAATTCTAATGACCACCATTGGATAAAATGGTAAAAATATATTCTAATTATACTTTAAAACCACCCAATAGTATAACTTATCACTATAAATTATTTTGATTAAAAAAGTTGTTTTAAATATTTTTCACTATTCATAAAAAATAGAAGTTCTCAGAAAAATACCAAAAATTCAACATAGGCTAATTTCGATATTCCAAATCCAAAAATGAAGTCCATTTTGATAAATAAAATTTATAAGATTTCAAAAAGTAGGTATTAATATTCACAACGGCTAGTTTAATTCGTTGTGGTGTGTGTTAGAGCTCGAGGTTGCGTACAACACACGCTATTGCATTATTCGAAGTGAAACGTACCGTGGAAGCTTGGGGTGTTACATTCTCCCCTCCTTCAATAAATTGCGTCCTCGCAATTTGAAAAATTTCTTTGAAAATAAAAGGTTGAAAATAGAAATTACCTTTGAGGATAAACCACATCGGAAATAAGGTTAATAAATATATAACATTAAAAGAAAGCAAGATAAGTACTAAGGTCACCCGATATAGCCCATTCTAGGATTCTATGAAAATATGGATATGGATGAAAAACAAACCATCAAGGTCTGATGGAGAGTTATAGAAAACAGGATTAGGAGAAAGTTTAACCATAAGAAAATCACAAACTTGTGATTGGTTAAACGGTCATTGAATCCGCAGTTGGAAAAGTTAACCGACAACATTTTTGTTTTAAGTTACCTTTTATAATGATGAGGAATTTATTTAGGAGATTTACTAAGAACGTAAGGGAATATACATACTTGTTATGTATACTTTCATTCGTTAATAAATTTTTACCACAGACCCAACTTTTACTCCAAATGGTAACGGAAATCAAAAATATTCTATTTATCCTAATTGTATAAGGTTCCAAATGTTAACACATACCATTTAGATTAGTAAAATTATTTTGTAATAACCAGGGTCTTCCTGTAGGCTAGTGGTAGGAAATAAAGGCCTGTCGCACTATGATTGTGGGTTCGATTCCTGCAGCTTTGTCCGACGCGATGGGTTATGCCCCACCCTGTAGGTTGTCCTTTTCCTAAAACTATAGTATCATAATATTCCAAAAATAATCTTCATAAATTTTTTAACCATAAACAATACTATCCAAAGATCAACTTAATCCACTCCAACCTTAATAGTTATCCAAAATACCTCCGTCCAGACTTTCTCTAAAAGGTCTCTAAATTCCAAAATCAATTGTAACATCAGATTCCCCAAACAAAGAAAAGTTTCTCTTATTGTCACATACTAAAAATATGATTACCTTAATCATATTAAAACCTTACTGAAATCAAAAAGTACTGCATTACAATCTTTATATATATCACATTATTCTTATAACCAGAATATAATCCTTGAGTCCAAAAGCACCAACACATTAGTTATTCTGCTTCAACTGTAGTAACAGCATAAGATTGTCCTTGATCCCTTAGCCTTTTCTGAGGTAATTTTCCTTGACGCTTAGGACATTCATTTGCATAATGCCCCATTTCCCTAAAATTGTAGCATTCAACATTGACAGCCTCTTTCTTTCCCTTGCAATCACGAGCCTGGTGACCCTTTTCTCCACATTTATAACAAACTCCCATTCCTTTTAGGCAAGTACCAGGGTGATTCTTCCGACAATTATCACATAATGGAAAATCCTTCTTTCCCTTTTTCCCTTTATCTGTCTCTTGTTCCACCGTTCTCTTCTTCTCTTGCTTTACTTTGTTGTCATAAGACTTAGAGAATTCCTTTTCTGTCTTGATAGCACACGAGACAATATCTTCGTATGATGAGAATGATTGTGATAGTAAAGCTCGACGGAGAAATGGTTTTAACCCATCAAAGAAACAATCAATCTTACTCCTTGGGTTACGTATATAATCGGCATCATGCCTCGCTAACCTTGTAAAGTTAGCCTCATACTTTGCGACATTCTCATCCTCCTTCTGCCTCAGACTCAGAAATTGCCTTTCCATATCTACTCGATGGTCATGAGGAAAGTATTTTTCTAGGAAAAGCTCTTTGAACTCCCTCCATTCCATATTCAATACGTCATCATCTTCCTTTGTGTTTTGAATCAGCGACCACCACTGATCGGCATCTCCAGTGAGGCGGTAAACTGCCATGACAACCTTCTCCCTTTCACTACTCCCCATGGCATGGAATATTTTCTCTAAGGAATTTATCCATTGCTTAGCTACTATAGGATTTGTACTCCCATTGAAGGTTGGTGGTTGTTGCCTCATGAAACGGTCTAGCATTGATCCTCCATGTTGCGGATCAGGGTGCTCCATACGAGTAAGGTTATTATTCATAACCTGAGTGAGTTGTCCCAGTATGGAAATAAGTTGATCAGCACCAGTTGTATCTCCAGATCCACAATAATTATCTTGAACCGGAGGGCAATCCCTATACGGAGTGCGTGTATTGATACGGTTTCCATTCCTTCCACTAGGCGCCATTTCTAAACAATGGCATAAACTAGATTAGTTTATGAATCAAAATACATAATTCCATACTTGTAAAACACTATACATAAATTGAACTATTTATGGATATAATCCATAATCATAAAAAGGTTTTATTTGAGGAAGTATATACTCATAACCGTTCATAGTGGTTTGTAAATAAAATGGGAATTATCCAAAGCATATCCCCCGGGAGTGTCGTAACTAAGAGTGCAGCAAGGCCCGTTGTCGTGCACCAGTTCCCTTTTGAGTCTAGCTCAAAGCGGTGTTTTCAGGTTTTACCCCTAGGTACATCTGTGCCAGAGCCGCCTCTACCTGCTCGTATCCAGACAGGGATGTATTGCTCGGAAAACTCACAACATCTCTACAATACCAAAATTCTAGGAAGTTCTTCTATACTAATCCTCAAAGTCTATCTTCAGGCTATGTGCTCTAATCAGAGTTTTTCTAAATCTAGCTTCCAAGGTTAGTATTAAAATGCCTCTGATACCAACTGTAACGCCCCGACCCCAGCTACCCAGAGTCGGTGCGTTACTTCGTAACATTGGCATGATCACAAAAGATCAAGTCTCGAAAGACCGATTAGTTTAGTAGCCTTGGAAACACTAGATACATTCATAAGTCTTTCATTACATCAAAAAGTAAACAAACTACAATAACATGGTCTTCATAGTCCACACTCATATCCTCAATGACTATTCTTGCAAGTCAGTCATAATACACTTCTTCACATCCTGGAAAATATTAAAACATTGAAAGGGGTGAGCTCAGATGCTCAGTAAGGATAACAATATTGCGGAAGCTTTCATAAATAAACATAAACATTTAAGGCAATGTATAACTAAACAAAAGCCTTATTAAACTTAAACTTCAGCATAATATGGAAAAAGTAAAATAAAATAATGACACTTATTTACTCACATGGATATTCTACTAGACGAATAATCACATGAACGATCAATAACCACTTTCATAATGAAGGAATGTATAATTCCGGACATTCTGAAACATTTTGTCAAGGCCTCGGCCAAGACGTCTAAAATGATTAAGGCCTCGGCCAAAACCATAAATCAAATTGGGAAAGGGCCTCGGCCAATTCCACGTCTAGTTGTCTCATGAGACCTACCGATGCATCGAGGAGCTATAGCGGGCTCCACCCGTCACTTATTAAGTCCAATACATTCCTCATATGAATAGGTTTAAACATATCATAAACCATAACATAATCTTATCACATAAAACATGCATTCAATCACAAGATATCAATACAACACATTGATATAATAAAAACGCTTTCAAAACCATTTTCAATACCAAAATAAAAGAAAGTTAAAACTTTGTATTTAGTTTTCATTAAAAAAATGATGGCTTGTATAGGAAGCCGAAACTCAAATAAAGGTCACGGTGGCGGAGAAGTCGTTGTCGCCGCATAAGTATGGAAAGAAAAACATTCCCTTTTGTCGTTTAGCAAAACGCTTCGTATAAAAAAGATTCCTTTTGAATAAATGTAAAAGTCAAAGGGGTTTATACACCGTATAAAATAAAGTTGTGTATAAAACCAAATATGCCTCAATGAAAGGAGATTGAGACGAAGCCCTTAAAAAGATTATTTTTAAAATAAAATAGATCTATTATGTGTATTCACTATAGGTACACATAAAGAAAGTAAAAAAAAGAATAAGACATAATAATATCATGACATAATTTGAAAGTAGGAGATTAACCCAAAGAATGGAAATTGGGTTAAGAAGTTCCCTTACCTCGTGTCTGACTTGACTCAACCGTTCTTTAACCTCCTGAATAATAAACTAGAGTTAATATATACCTTATTAAGAACCATTTTCAATTTCATTATCATTATTATATCACTTATTACAATGATTTGAACATTATGTAATTATTTAAGTTAATAACGGTCGTTTTGTCGATCTTTGGTACTTGAGTCAACAATAAACTTCTTATAATTACAAGTTGTTTATGTGGTAGAATATCCATTATCTCCAGAATTATATTCAAGATTTAGATGTCATATATATCTTATATATATAGTATATACATTCATTTATAATATTACGTAACATTTGGAGATAAGAAATGAAATGCACCGTTCATGGAGACGGTAAGCCGTACGTACGCATGAACGCTACTTTCATTTCAATTTCATATTTAATGGAACGAAATCATAATGATATAAATGTATAATATAATTCCAGTATAATATAGTGTATAATACCATTTACTCCATCCTTTATACATCCCACATATGGCATTAACGATTCAAATCACTTTGAGGGGGTGGTAGTCCGCACTTCCTAAAATGAAATTATCGCGTTTTACCCATAATGGAAATCATAAAGTATTCCATAAATGAGAAATACCGAAGCATAAGTAAAACATAAACATATTATATATCATATATAAAAATAGTGACATCTTAATAGCCACCTTTGAAGGTGTTATATGAGTGTTGAACAATCATCATTTCGTGAGGCAGAAATTCTCCATCCACAGAAACCGTATGTTCTTTAACCATTAGATGTAGGTGTGTGTAAGTGTAGCTCGAATACTTCTTATAAAAACATCCTAGTATATTGAGGATACTGGTGTTGTTACAAAAGAAATGAATAAAAAGAGTTTAGGGGGTTGGAGAAGAAAAATAAAACAAAACAACATTAGAGAAGACATTACCTCAAAATCGGGTAACTCTTTTTGATTTGAGCCAAAGGCTTCCTTGGGAAGAGTTATGCCCAAAGTGAGGCTTCTAGGAGTAAGAGGGGGAAGTTGGGAGAGTATTTGGGCAGAGGTTGGCCGAGCCAAATGGATTGAAAGTGTAAATGAGGTGGGAGAGTTGGGGGCCTTTTATAAGTGGAGAGGAGGGGCTCTTTTGGAAAGATTGAAATGTTACATTATTACACAATGCTTTTCGGATTCTAAAGGTCCCACACTTATATAAATCGAGTCTAAGGTGATAAGGGTTCGAAATATCCTCATCCAATTGGCTTTGGACAAGTGTAAGCCTTGGATTTTTCACTATCTTCCCATTTTATTTAAATCGTTAAATAATGAGGTCATCACTGCATCATCATGATGTCATAAATAATTTAATTTATTTAATGTATAAAAATTATAAAAAAAATACTATGATGTAGGAAATCGTTTTAGCTTTCTAATGAATATTTATAATCAAAATTTGGACTTGTGTAACCTCAATTAAAAACTGTTTTAGTAAAACAACTCATTTTTGTGTCAATTTAATTTTAACATTAAATAAATATATATTAATGTCATTTTCCAACCAAAGTGGCTCCATGGGGTCCCCAAGTTGACCCATGGGTTGTCGTAGTCGGACATGACTCATCCAATAAGAGTAGGACAAGTGTCAAGCTCATCTCATATTATTGAAACATTATTTTTACCTTAAACTACACTAATTACCTCTAATCGCGATTAAGAACTTAAAAGTTACTATTCACCAAAAAATTATTTTAATCTCATTGAACCACATTTTACTTCTTAATGACAACCATGTATGTCAGATTTTTGAAAATCAAATCACAGAAGTGGTAATATTTCATTTTAACGAAAAATCAGTTTTTAACAACCACTTATTGGTTTCACTATTCATCAAAAATTGAAGTTTTTCAGAATAAGGCCAAAATTTCACCCTAAGCTATAATTGATATTCCGAATTCAAAAATGATGTCTATTTTACAAAATTCCAAATATATAAGTTGCATTAATTAATTTTATAATTAATTCCCGCTATTACACCAAATAGCGTGTTTTTAAGAAACAATTTATATCAAAAGATTGGCAATTGTTTATGTCCAATTTCAATGTTAAATTAATTCTAATGACCACCATTGGATAAAATGGTAAAAATATATTCTAATTATACTTTAAAACCACCCAATAGTATAACTTATCACTATAAATTATTTTGATTAAAAAAGTTGTTTTAAATATTTTTCACTATTCATAAAAAATAGAAGTTCTCAGAAAAATACCAAAAAATCAACATAGGCTAATTTAGATATTCCGAATCCAAAAATGAAGTCCATTTTGATAAATAAAATTTATAAAATTTCAAAAAGTAGGTATTACTATTCACAACGGCTAGTTTAACTCGTTGTGGTGTGTGTTAGAGCTCGAGGTTGCGTACAACACACGCTATTGCATTATTCGAAGTGAAACGTACCGTGGAAGCTTGGGGTGTTACATGATGCCAGGTGTCCAAGTCCCTCCATGTTTTTCGGAGAAATATAACCGTTGGAGGAAACATTACCATTGGAACCCGAGGTCTATAAATAGGAGGTCATTTGATGCTGAGAAAGAGAACGAATGAGACTTTGTGGAACAACTGTGATACTTTGCTTCAATCAAGATTCTAGAGAGAGATGTTGTGACTTCTCTCTTCTGCTTTGTGCATCCGATCATCGTATCGAGGGATTTCAAGAAATTGAATGACAGAGGTGTCGATTACCTTCAAAATTGAGGGCTACCGGGGATAGGCAGATGGACGGACCGATCAACGTATCGAGGGCTGCTGGGGATAGGCAGACAGACGTTCTGATCATCGTATCGAGGGCTACCGGAGATAGGCAGACAGACAGTCCGATCATCGTATCGAGAGCTCACCAAGGTGTTGGTGAGACAGACCTTTTATCCTAGGTGAAAGGATAACCCTTCTCTTTGGGTTAAAAGAATTGTAATTCTTTTACATTTCTGCAGCTAATTGTATTAGAAAGGAAATTGTTTTTGTTTCCTTTTCTATCTCTTATACATTTGTAATTGTTTCAATTACATCCATTCTATTACATATTGTATTGATTGATTCTATACGCTTTAAGGTAGAATCATTAATCTTTATATTACTCTGATTATTGTGTTCATCTTGAATACAATTGTTTACATTTCATTAGTATTACATTACATCATACCTTTTATATTCAATACAATTGTGGGTGTTTGTATTTGTATTTTTTTAAGATCATTTAAACTAATCTCTTAAGTGCTAAAACTCAAAAGAGTTTTAAACCTACAATTCACCCCCCCCCCTCTTGTATTATACCATCTAATAGAAAAACATATCTATATATTCGATCCAACATAATTATGTATGATTTGAATATAAAATTATGATGAGTGAATGTTAAAGTGGTTGGAATATTATGTGTTTAATTGAAAACTATGTAATTAATGTGTGGTAATTATATTAAATGTATTGAAAGAAGTGAAAAGTAGTTGTGTTGTGTGGGTTTGATATGTGGTGTTTGTAATGGGAATTGGTTGTAATGTGGAGGTTTTCATGAGAAAGTAGTTGTGATGTTAAATGGTGATAGAATAGGGATTGTTGGAACGAGAAGGATGCGTTGTCGGGTTTATGTTGTTCTTGCTATCCCATAGTGATGGAATAAATTGTTAATGATGAAATTGAAATGGCTACTACGTAGGATTGATAAATTAAAATATTGAATTAAAATTGGAAGTGTGTCTTAAATGGTTGTTTTTAAATATGAAACAGATGAGCTTGGAAAATACATATGGTTGGTAATTGGAAATCTCGAAACTGGATTAACTTGAAAATAAAACATGGAATATATTTTCTAGTATGTGTCTTTCTCATCTAGTGTTATGAATTTAGAGGCGATAATGAGAATTGGTTGAGTTTTTCATGATGTGAGCTTATGTTATTAGTTGGTATGATATTCATATTAAAAACCCATATCTTGGAATTATGTGTGTGAATATTATATATTTTATTTTAATTGTGATTTCTATAGGCACCCCATCCACATCTAGCGCAATGTTCTAACACCAAAACGTTATGGGGATGTTATTCAATACATATAGATAGTGATGGATGATTAAGAGATACTCCTACTTCCCCATTCAATATTTAATAAAATAATATTACATAAGAGTTATGATGAATGATTTATATAGTTCACTTATGTCTTGGCTGATGAGATTGATGTGGTTATTCTTAGTGGGGGTCATGTATAGTAGGAAGTGGATATAAGGTTGATGTCAATCATGTTCACAACATCCTATTATTATGGTTATGGTAGCAGTTGATATACAGTGAGATGTCTCAGGGGTTTTGAGCCAGATGTGATGTGATGGACAAGGTGTCTTACTATGAGTTGTGATGTTATGAAATAGGTTTCTTCCGGAACGATGTGATGTGATTTTCCATGTGTCTTTAGGTAGTATTACTATATGAAATAGATATGAGTTCCGGGGCATGTGATGTTGGGATGTGAGATAATAAAACTAATGGGAAAGTGGAAAGGGATACCCTTTTATAGATACACTTCTTATTATTTTACTATTATTGTATGCATTATTTGGTGAACAAGACTTGGTTAGGATAGGATTGGTTTGTCAACATATTTAGGAATTGTTGGTTATTTTGTTTTGTCACTAGTGAACTATTATACTCTTTTCACATGTGCAAGAGAGTCTTGGTGTATGATCATATTGAGTATACATGTCAATCTCACTATATGTATATATAAGCTATATTTTATGTTTTCAGGAAGATTTTAGGGGATAACATTGAAATTACTCTCTTTTTCATTGGAGATATTATTGATTTTATAGAGTAGGAATTTCTTTTGATGTTTCACTTAGAGACTTCCATTTTTATTTGTGTGAAATTACATTCTGATGGGAAATTTTGTATTTTACCTTTATTATGTTATGTAGTTCTTTTATTATTGATAACCTATAACATGATCCTTGAGGAAAAATTCCTCCCAAATTTGTGACCTTCTTCATACCCTTAGTCCTAGTTATAAAACCAAGGAATATTAGATGTGAAAATAAGGGGAAATTATATCCCTTTTCTTATTTTATAACCTAGGAGGGGTACATTTAAAGTGAGGGAGTTATCAAACTAAGGAAAAGAAAATATAAGATAATTCATCTCAAATTCTCAATAAGGGGTTTATACAATAGAATTAATGCTAGAATAAAAATGGATAAATAATATGGTTAGAATAACTAATACAAAAATAGTTTTATATAACTCATAAAATAAGAATGTTTTATATCCATGGATATCATATTGTAATTACTTACAAGTTAAATAAAAATTGATTTCATTGTAATGTAAATTAAATTTTTGGGAATTATAAACATACCTTCATGGAATAAATTATTAAAATCATATATAAATGGGTACAGATTACATAAAATACCCATGCTAGTTTGTCCCATAAAACCTATCAATGAAACATGGGGAAATAAAAATATGGTACCCACCTATAACTAATTAATTCCAATGTATTCATCTTATTAAATAATTAATATATAATATATATAAACAAAAATACTTAGTAATCAATAATCATCTACATTGAAATAAAAACTATACAGAATGTCCATATTTCCACAATTAATAAATGGAATAACATTCTTAGTAATCACCCTTCCAAAATTAATCACTTATAGTAATGAGTATATGGTTATGTTAATACTATAAAACAAAATATATAAATAGTGTAAGTGGTATAGAATATATTCTTGAAAATAATGACTATAGACATGAAGGAGAAAAGTATATTCAAGAGATAAATGAATAATGATGGAGAAAAAACCCTTATGAACAAGGTGATGTATGAAATTAAAATTAACAACATATTTAATAGGGTAATACATATATCATAGATCCAGGGATATAGAGAAATTATAGATATATAGGAAAATTGATGAAAAATTATGAAAATAATTTTCAAGAAGATTTTATAACATGGTTGAAAAAACAAATTTATATGTGACATAAAAAATCCATTTCAAAGGTATGAAAGGTGTAAATTAAAAAACCATAATTTTAAAAGAATTAAATATACTTAAACCTTTAAAATACAAAAATCAAATATATGAAATATGTAATGGTAGATAAAATATATATAAGAGGTGTGAAATCATTTTATTTAATCTTCTAAAAGACTATCCTATATATTTAAAATTAAAAAATTCATAAAAAGTGAATAAAAATAACATTGTAATAACATTAATATATGTAATATAATATTCAAAAATAAAAGTGGTTATAATTTAGGGAAATATAACCCATGATTTATATAATGAAAATTATATTCACTTCACACTTCAATAAAGAAAATAAAAAATGACCAGTGTAGAAAATGTAAATAATATTTCTTTTTATGCATTTTTTTTAAAATGTCAAAGATAGTTAAAAATTAACTTAAATAATCATTGTTATTTATAAGAACATTTTGGAAACATTGTAAATAATATCAAAATGGAAGAAAATTAATTGTTAAATTGGATGAGTATTATTCGTAACAATACCATAATTTTATTGAGAACAAAGCCCATTAAGGAAGAAGAATTTTATGTAATGTTTTATTTTTCCTAGAGAGAGATAAAATAAAATATAGAATATATATATATATATATGGTAGAATACAATACAAATAAAAGATCTTATTAATGGAATATTTCTTATGATATAGTGAAAATGAATTTTAGTGGAAAATACCCTTACTGATTTTGAAAATCTATTAGTCCAATCCCATTAAAAGAGAGAACATGAATTGGAAAAATAAATTACATTAATAAAAAAAGAATAATGATACTATATATAAATTGATATTATATAAAAAATATAAAAAAATATGTTTTTATTACAGAAAATGTCCCCAAAAAAATTGGCACAACAATCCCTTTTGTAATTGATATTATATAAATTAAAATAACATAAAAGGAATATCATGACATGGAATGTGAAATAAAATGAAATAATTATTCATAATAATAAAGTGGTATGTACTTTAATTATTTTTTCAATGGATAAATCATTCAAAATTGGTGAAAAGGATATAAAATGAGGTATTCTATTGTATATTTGGATATAGATTGGGAAACAGAAGGCCAAATAAAAATAATCTAATGGAACAACAAAGAAATATAAAGGACCTCAAAAAATTATCTTTAACCCCCAAATTTAGCTCCGAAATTTATTAAAATCATATGTTCTTAGGGATACAAAATTGAAAAATAAAAATATGTCATACATTGAATTTATAGAAAAATTTTATGTATATGTAATTACAGGCATGATCAGTCTTGAGATTATAAATGAAATCCTTATGCATTAATGACTGAGAGACTCAAACGTGATTGTATAAAACAAGTATACATTCATATTCAATCAATTTAATAATTAACCTGTTATGTTAATTATAGATAATAACTATTAATATTTTCTATATGTATATATATCACTACTATATAAAGGGAAATCCCTACGATGCAAAGTTTAGACTATTTGGTCATGAAATATTTTATATGAAAAAATATTCATTAAATAAATATGAAATTATAATAATTGGCTAACACATCACAATTATTGAAAAAAATAATAGATTACAAACTCTTCTGGATACCTATAATACATGGTTAAAAGTATATAATTTAATCAAGTAATTAAATTTTTTAATTCTTTCATCACATATTCCATTTTGTTTTTTATGAAACACTAAATACTAATTTCAATCAATTCTGATACACTGAAGGGTTGTTTTGTTATCCAAATCATGGAATTCCAAAAAAATCAACTACACATGATGTTAATTATGAAATTTTAATACAATACATTTAATAATTACAAGTACCATATTATAGATTTTATATTATATTTTAATTGAAAGTTTTTTAAGATAGGGAGATATTTAAATGTAACATAAAATAATTATTTTAAAAGTGTAACAATCTTTGTAATTTGGTTTAAAAACAGTAATGAACATTAAACGAATTCCAACATGCATTAAAAATAATATTATTTAAATGCGACCATTACAAACTAGCCATTAAATTGGAAGGTATGAATAGTAATAACCAAATTATAAAAAAAAATTATAATGGTATTATATATTACAAATTTATTTATTGAATCCTAATTAATAATTACTCAATTTTTAGAAAAGTAATTTTACACTTCAAAAATATGTTTCATCAAAAATTAATGTTATTAAATTTTTGTGAACCTATATTATAATTAATTTCAATTTTTTTTTATAAATTTTAGTCTAGATAATTAATATTATTTTTTAAATACTCATGTCAATATTATCTTAGGGTAAATCTTAAGGTTTTTTCTAAAAATATTTATTTTTTAGTGAATAGTGAAAATATTCATTTTTTGAATATCATCATTTATTTTCATGAAAAAGTACTATTACATTTTGAATATGATATCAATGTAAAATAATAATCCATTAATTATAAATAATATAACTAATTACCTTGGGATCATTAATATACATATTTTTTATATATGTTCATTTTTAGGATTAAAAAATAATTTTTAAAAATTGTTTTTATATCCACAATTTTTATTTGTCTTAATGAATGAAATTAATATCTCTTTATTAATGGTTTCAATAATATTTATAGATTATATATTCAATAATTTTTATACATTTACTTTATGGTTTTTACAAGGCATGAAATGAAAGTAAATTCAGTTTTAATGTTTAAAAATGTGTTATTCTAAAAAGTGTTTTGATTCTAGTTTATGTCCTTATATTTGATTAAATCTTGAAACCATTAACATGAATCCAGTAAAATAAATTCAATATTTTTAATTAATATAATTAATATAATTTAATTTTTTAAAATTATTTTTTTCATTAAGAATATTAAAAAAAATAATTGTTTATACTGTTAAGGTTAAAATAAATTTACCGGGGGTGGGGTTAAATTAATATATAAGAGTAGTAATGAAAAAATATATAAATATTAGTTTATGGATATATTTAAAATTTATATTATCATTCCTTTTAATTAATTACAATATATAGCCACTTTCACATGAAAGTGACATTATATGATTGAAGGATTCTATCAAATTCTAGGTGCACCCCTTACCTCAATTATAATGGCAACCTCTTCTACACTATTTTTAGAGACCCGAAACATAACGTACATGGACATTACATTACATTTGCGGAATAATTAGTACATAACAAAAAAACACACACACAACGATCGTAATAGTTTAGTGTCTTTGGAAACTCGGAATATAATCTTCTAATCGTGGTGAAAGATCTTCAAAATCTCCCATAAAGATCTTCCTTTTTTTTTACCTAAAACCTTTCTTTATATCCTGGGGAAAAGAAAACATAAAAGGGTGAGCTCAAATGCTCAGTAAGGGTAAACAAAAGAAATATCAATCACAAGATATACATAAGCACATAACTTTTGGAAATCTTAACCTGCAAAAGAGATCATAATTTCATAACATGGGGTAAATCAGGGCAGTGAAATGTAATCACAATAATCATAACTTAAAACATGAAACTTTGTGGCATTCACACATAATCATAGAGAATCATTTCTTGTTAGTCAAGACTCATTGCCAAGACTATCTTAGTGGACAAAGTCCCTTTCTGAACCGAGTCACCCTCGTTTCAGTCCTGTTTCACTGAACCGGTATAACCTACCATTCCAGCCATGTCTATCTCATGAGATATAAAATCTTTACCCAATGCATTGGTGGGAGATATAGGTCCCACACATCTCATAATGATACCATTCTTATGTGTTCCACAAAATCATAAATCATACATCATTCCATAACCCATGTAATACAAATGGGAATCTTAAACATCATGACGTCATAAAACAATTCATATATGATAAAGGAATTCATAAAAATAATTCCATCACAACATAATCAAATCAATGTAATAATAGGGATAAAAACAGAACCCTTTATTATCTTATATGGAAAATAATTTTGATAAAACAGTTTAACTCCATTCTTGAGGAAAATATCCTTTCTTCTTCAAAAACATTTTTCCTTTCTTAATATGTCATACAACTTTAAACTAAAAGAAGTTGATTAAAAATAAAGTTGAAAACTTGTAAAGGAAGCTTCTTGGAAATATTGTTTTAAAAATCCATTCATGCCGTATAAGTTAAAAAAACATTCTTCCCGTACTTTTGTCAGAAAAATCAAAAAGTACCTCATACGAAAAATGACAAAAGATTCCTTTCATATCTTTTACAAAAACTTACCGAAGGGTAAAATTGGATATAAACTATTGTAGAAGGATGTAAATAATATTACATATTGAGGGAACATGGATGTGGATGATAAAATACACCCCAGTAAATACTAAAGTATAAACAACCTCGGATAAAAATGAGATTGTGATATTTCCCTTACCTTAGGTCCGACTTGCTTTGTAAGTGTCCGAACCTCCTCTTCTTTGAAACGCCTCTTTGAATCCTCCACATAGGGAACTAATATTGGTCTTTGAAGTAGACCAGGACCTCTAGGATTATTCAAGGGAAGTGGAGAAGGGATTTTGGCAGGGGTTGGCCGAGCATGAGTGCTCAAATTGGTGTGAGGAGGTGGGGGAGGAGGTACCCTTTTATAAGGGAGGAGAGGGGCACCTTAGGAATATCTCAAAATATTATTTTATATTAAAGTCAAAATCGGTTTATAATGGTTCCAAAGGGTCTTATTTTGAAGCTAAAGTGGGGATGGGTCGAAATCCTATCATCCAATAGGATTTAGAAAAGTTTAGGGTATTATTTTAACCTTATCAATTAGATTTAACTCTAAGTTAAATAATTTTACTTTTACCGTGTCTTTTTGTTTTCTTTCACTATACGGTTAATACACTTACTATAACATTCCAAAAGAACCCCAAATTGTTTATTATTAATATATATATCCTTATCTAAGTCATTTGGCCTAACCTTATATTTTTAGGAATAAAATAACAATTAATAATATAATATTTGATTTAAAAACTATTTTGTGTCAATTTTGACACTATTTGATATATGATTTTTGTGAAAATCATAACAGAATTATATGTTCGAACCAAGTAGATTAAATCAACACTAATATATCATAGTAACCTATAAAATTAGTGGAATTCATAAAAAGTCTCAAATTACATTCATTTGAGAATTTATAACATCAATTAAGTTAATATTTCCTTAAAAGGGTAATTACTGCATCATCGTTGTGTCATAAATAAATTAATTTATTTAAAGTCTAAAAATTATAAATAAAATATCATTATGTAGGAAATATTTTTAGCTTTCTAATGAATATTTATAGTCGAATTTATCTTATGTATAACCCCATATTAAAAATGTTTTAGTTATTAAACTTTGAATTTAACTATTATAACTATTCATTAAATAAAATAATATTAAATGTCATAATCTAATCCAAGTGGACCTAAATGGTCATATTATATTCATAAGGTTGTTTTTGGTCGAATTATAATTATCCAATAGAATTAGGACATGTGTTAGGGTAATAGTAATATCATATTTACCCTTAGTTACCCTATTTACTATTAACCGTGGTAAAAAAAAGTAAAAAGTTACTATTCACCAAAAATTATTTTCATCTCATTGAACCACATTTTAGTCCTTGATATTAACTGTGTCTGTCGGATTTTCGAAATTTCATTCACAGAAGCGGTAAAATTATGTTTTATGCAAAATTCAGTTTTTAACCTACCACTTAGAGGTTTCACTATTCATCAAAAATTGAAAGTTTTCAGAAAAAAGCCAAAATTTCATCCTAAGCTATATTTCATATTCTAAATTCAAAAATGAAGTCTATTTTACCAAATTCATAACATAGAAATTTCATTAATTAATTTTATAATTGAATCCTGTTGTTAAAACAAATAGCGTGTTTTTAAGAAACAATATCTATCAAAAGATTGACACTTGATTATGTCTGGTTTAAATGTGAAATTACATCCAATGACCAACATTGTATTAAATTGTAAAAATATATTCTAAATATACTTTAAAACAACTAAAATTAATAATTTATCACTATTAATTATTTTGATTAAAAAAGTTGTTTTTAATTATAATTTAGTAATTTTCACTATTCATCAGAATATGAAAGTTATCCGAAAAGTACCAAAATTTCACCTTAGGCTAAATTCGATACTCCGAATCCAAAAATGAAGTCCATTGTGGGAGATAAAATTTCTAAAATTTTAAAAGGTGGTTATTACTATTCATAACGGTTAGTTATAATAATATTTTAATAGCATATCGCTGTTTAGTGAAACTCGGTATTGCGTACTACACACGCTATCGAGGAAGGTCGCGATTGCGTGTAATGCAAGGCAAGTCAAGGATGCGTGTTGTGCAAGCTCCTTTTGGTGTAGCATACAACACAAGACATTAGTGAAATAAAAAAGAATATTTTTCATAAAATCTCGGGCTGTTACATTCTACCCCCCTTAAAATGAATTTCGCCCTCGAAATTCGTCAGGGTTATAAATGGTTTACTATTAGAAAGTTTCTTTAATAGAAACCCACATCGTAAAAAGGAATACCAAAACCTGGCTTTAAAAACTAAAGTATGAAATGTAACGATTACCCAAATAAACTAATCTCTGGGTTTCCACATAGGTGAAAATATGGATATGGAAGAGAAATCTAACCATCATGTTCTGATGGAGAGTGGTAGAGAACATGGCTATGGAAAATCCAGTAATCACAAATCCATAAATTTGTGACGATCTAAGGTACCAACTGATTCATCAGGTATAAGATCACTTGGACAACATTTTTGGTTTTCAAGATCATTTCCCTAAAGTTGAAAATTTGAATTAGAATAAATACTTTCTTTATTTTGGTACAATCTCACTGTTGCTCATGCCTTGAACAATTTCAACTTCATCTCTTAAATAAATGAAGTTGAATTTGTTATTCGTGAAGTGTTAGCAGATCATGTGATAGAATGACGGGTCATTCCATCTGTCTCAAACAAAAGGTTAGCAAAAATTATATACATAAGTCGATCTATAGTGAGATTAATCACATATGGTTCCTAGAATGGACTTATAATTCATATATCATACTGCTTAATATAATGAAACTAGTTTCTACTAAATAGGGACTTCCTGTAGGCCAGTGGTAGGCGATAAAGGCCAGTCGCACTTCGGTTGTGGGTTCGATTCCCACAGCCTTGTCCGATGCGATGGGCTGTCGCCCGTCCTGCAGGTTGTCCTTTTTCTAAAACTACATTACTATAACATCCCATCAATAATATCGAAAAAAAAACTTATATCCTTAAACAATACTCACTTATGTCCAACATAATCTATTTCAATCTTTAGGCTTATCCATAATACTGCAGTCCACTCTCATAACATAGTGAAAACGATTACCAGAGATTTAATACCATCGTTGATCCCCATATATCATAAGATATATTTTGTTGGTCACATTACAAACATTCAAAGTCCTTAATCATGTATTCTCTTGAATACCTTAGTGAAAACATGAATGCAGTTTAAAGTTAACACTTTCCACATACCAAAATCCTCAAAATTCTATATACTCAAACCATGATATCACTTAGTCCTTATATCAATCATGAGCTCATGAATACTATTAAACATTTTATTTTCTCGTTTTCCCTTCATTATGCGCATATCATCTTATTTACAAAAAATATCTCAATCACTTTGAATACCACATCAATAAATATTGCAATACTCAATGATACAACATTATTTTGGAATCCCATTACATAAACACTTAATCATTCCAGCACATCGTTGTCATAATCAACATTGCCAATAGTGATCACATGTGACTTCCCTTTGTCCTTTGCCTTCAGTGGTTGCTCATGTTGATCATCACTAACCCTTGGATTAGGGCATTTATTAGCATAATGCCCCATTTCCTTTCACTTGAAGCATTGAAGTGTTGGTGGTGCGTTCTCTGCAGTGTTTGCTTTATTCACATCATTAGAAACCCTTTTTTCCATTACTTCGACACTCAGCTGCTCGATGACCTTCTTTTCCACACTTAAAACATTTTCTAGTCCCTTTAAGACAATCTCCACCATGCTTCTTTCCACACTTTGTGCATAAGGAAACATTCATCTTCTTTTCACCATTATTCTGATATTTCTCCTTGAACTCCATATTTCGTTTCTTGTCAAAACCATGAGATGGATATGTAACACCAACGTCCATTTCTACCTTGATAGCACAACACACAATTTCTTCATAGCTACTGAAGTCTCTTATAGCTAATTCCCTTCGAAGACTTGGTTTTAAGCCACTGAAAAATTGATCAACTTTACTTTCAGGTTGGATGATAATGCCAGATGCATACCTTGCAATTCTTGTAAAATTCGCTTCGTATATACCAAAAGATTCATCATCCTTTTGCTTTAGTTCAAGAAACTCCTTCTTCATCTTTGTTCGAAGAATACGAGTGAAATACTTATTGAAAAATAAGTTCTTGAACTCGTCCCATTCCATGGACTCAATTTCATCTCTTTGCCTTGTATTCTTGATAAGATTCCACCATTGATCAGCTTCACCTTCCAAACGATATACTGCTAAGATGACTTTATCATGTTCAGAACATTGAAGAACTGAAAATATCTTTTCAGTGGTACTGATCCATTGTTCAGCAACAAGTGGATCAGAAGACCCACTGAAAGTAGGTGGACATTGCCTCATGAAGGACTCAATAGAATATTGTTCCCTTCTCTGCTCATTTGGAAGTCCAGAATGATTCATAGCTTGTGTAAGTATAGAAATAAGATTTTGCACTCCATCTCCCATAACATTTGTTTGTTCAGGAGGACAATCATTGCATTGTCCATTGCATTGATCAACACTGTTCCTTCTGGTTCCAGCCATCGTCTAAAACCCAAAAAGAATAGTGCGAGAGGAAAAAATCATGCTATGGAAAACAACATAATAAAGGGGGAGTACCTTCAATATCTAAAATCTTAGGTTTAATTCTATGATCATTAGCGTAATTCTAGTAATATAACCTATACGTATACTTAACCTTAGGGACATCCCTAGACATACCTTAGAAATATCTCTGGGGATCTCACTAAAGTTCTCACATCCTAGTTTCCAAAGGTTGACTAAAGCTTTCCTCTAATACCAACTGTAGAGACCCGAATCTTAACGTACATAGACATTACATTACATTTGCGGAATACTTAGTACATAACAAAAAAACACACACACAAGGATCGTAATATTTTAGTGTCTTTGGAAACTCGGAATATAATCTTCTAATCGTGGTGAAATATCTTTAAAATCTCCCATAAAGATCTCCCTTTTTTTACCTAAAACCTTTTTTTATATCCTGGGGAAAAGAAACCATAAAAGGGTGAGCTCAAATGCTCAGTAAGGGTAAACAAAATAAATATCAATCACATCATATACATAAGCACATAACTTTTGGAAATCTTAACCTGCAAAAGAGATCATAATTTCATAACATGGGGTAAATCATGGCAGTGAAATGTAATCACAATAATCATAACATAAAACATGAAACTTTGTGGCATTCACACATAATCATAGAGAATCATTTCTTGTTAGTCAAGACTCATTGCCAAGACTATCTTAGTGGACAAAGTCCCTTTCTGAACCGAGTCACCCTCGTTTCAGTCCTGTTTCACTGAACCAGTATAACCTACCATTCCAGCCATGTCTATCTCATGAGATATAAAATCTTTACCCAATGCATTGGAGGGAGATATAGGTCCCAACCATCTCATAATGATACCATTCTTATGTGTGCCACAAAATCATAAATCATACATCATTGCATAACCCATGTAATACAAATGGGAATCTTAAACATCATGACGTCATAAAACAATTCATATATGATAAAGGAATTCATAAAAATAATTCCATCACAACATAATCAAATCAATGTAATAATAGGGATAAAAACAGAACCCTTTATTATCTTAGATGGAAAATAATTTTGATAAAACACTTGAACTCCATTCTTGAGGAAAATATCCTTTCTTCTTCAAAAACATTTTTCCTTTCTTAATATGTCATACAACTTTAAACTAAAAGAAGTTGATTAAAAATAAAGTTGAAAACTTGTAAAGGAAGCTTCTTGGAAATAATGTTTTAAAAATCCATTCATGCCGTATAAGTTAAAAAAACATTCTTCCCGTACTTTTGTCAGAAAATTCAAAAAGTACCTCGTACGAAAAATGACAAAAGATTCCTTTCATATCTTTTACAAAAACTTACCAAAGGGTAAAATTGGATATAAAATATTGTAGAAGGATGTAAATAATATTACATATTGAGGGAACATGGATGTGGATGATAAAATACACCCCAGTAAATACTAAAGTATAAACAACCTCGGATAAAAATGAGATTGTGATATTTCCCTTACCTTAGGTCCGACTTGCTTTGTATGTGTCCGAACCTCCTCTTCTTTGAAACGCCTCTTTGAATCCTCCACTTAGGGAACTAAGATTGGACTTTGAAGAAGACCAGGACCTCTAGGATTATTCTAGGGAAGTGGAGAAGGGATTTTGGCAGGGGTTGGCCAAGCTTGAGTGCTCAAATTGGTGTGAGGAGGTGGGGGAGGAGGTACCCTTTTATAAGGGAGGAGAGGGGCACCTTAGGAATATCTCAAAATATTATTTTATATTAAAGTCAAAATCAGTTTATAATGGTTCCAAAGGGTCTTATTTCGAAGCTAAAGTGGGGATGGGTCGAAATCCAATCATCCAATAGGATTTAGACAAGTTTAGGGTATTATTTTAACCTTATCAATTAGATTTAACTCTAAGTTAAATAATTTAACTTTTACCGTATCTTTTTGTTTTCGTTCACTATATGGTTAATAAACTTACTATAACATGCCAAAAGAACCCCGAATTGTTTATTATTAATATATATATCCTTATCTAAGTCATTTGACCGAACCTTAGATTTTTAGGAATAAAATAACAATTAATAATATAATATTTGATTTAAAAACTATTTTGTGTCAATTTTGACACTATTCGATATATTATTTTTGTGAAAATCATAACAGAATTATATGTTCGAACCAAGTTGATTAAATCAACACTAATATATCATAGTAACCTATAAAATTAGTGTAATTCATAAAAAGTCTCAAATTACATTCATTTGAGAATTTATAACATCAATTATGTTAATATTTCCTTAAAAGGGTAATTACTGCATCATCGTTGTGTCATAAATAAATTAATTTATTTAAAGTCTAAAAATTATAAATAAAATATCATTATGTAGGAAATCGTTTTAGCTTTCTAATGAATATTTATAGTCGAATTTATCTTATGTATAACCCCATATTTAAAATGTTTTAGTTATTAAACATTGAATTTAACTATTTTAACTATTCATTAAATAAAATAATATTAAATGTCATAATCTAATCCAAGTGGACCTAAATGGTCATATTATATTCATAAGGTTGTTTTTGGTCGAATTACACTTATCCAATAGAATTAGAACATGTGTTAGGGTAATAGTAATATCATATTTACCCTTAGTTACCCTATTTACTATTAACCGTGGTAAAAAAAAATAAAAAGTTACTATTCACCAAAAATTATTTTCATCTCATTGAACCACATTTTAGTCCTTGATATTAACCGTGTCTGTCGGATTTTCGAAATTTCATTCACAGAAGCGATAAAATTAAGTTTTATGCAAAATTCAGTTTTTAACCTACCACTTAGTGGTTTCACTATTCATCAAAAATTGAAAGTTTTCAGAAAAAAGCCAAAATTTCATCCTAAGCTATATTTCATATTCTAAGTTCAAAAATGAAGTCTATTTTACCAAATTCATAACATAGAAATTGCATTAATTAATTTTATAATTAAATCCAGATGTTAAAACAAATAGCGTGTTTTTAAGAAACAATATCTATCAAAAGATTGACACTTGATTATGTCTGGTTTAAATGTGAAATTACATCCAATGACCAACATTGTATTAAATTGTAAAAATATATTCTAAATATACTTTAAAACAACTCAAATTAATAATTTATCACTATTAATTATTTTGATTAAAAAATTTGTTTTTAATTATAATTTAGTAATTTTCACTATTCATCAGAATATGAAAGTTATCCGAAAAGTACCAAAATTTCACCTTAGGCTAAATTCGATACTCCGAATCCAAAAATGAAGTCCATTTTGGGAGCTTAAATTTATAAAATTTTAAAAGGTGGTTATTACTATTCATAACGGCTAGTTATAATAATATTTTAATAGCATATCGCTGTTTAGTGAAACTCGGTATTGCGTACTACACACGCTATCGAGGAAGGTCGCGATTGAGTGTAATGCAAGGCAAGTCAAGGATGCGTGTTGTGCAAGCTCCTTTTGGTGTAGCGTACAACACAAGACATTAGTGAAATAAAAAAGAATATTTTTCATAAAATCTCGGGCTGTTACATTCTACCCCCCTTAAAATGAATTTCGCCCTCGAAATTCGTCGGGGTTATAAATGGTTTAATATTAGAAAGTTTCTTTAATAGAAACCCACATCGTAAAAAGGAATACCAAAACCTGGCTTTAAAAACTAAAGTATGAAATGTAACGATTACCCAAATAAACTAATCACTGGGTTTCCACATAGGTGAAAATATGGATATGGAAGAGAAATCTAACCATCATGTTCTGATGGAGAGTGGTAGAGAACATGGCTATGGAAAATCCAGTAATCAAAAATCCATAAATTTGTGATGATCTAAGGTACCATCTGATTCATCAGGTATAAGATCACTTGGACAACATTTTTGGTTTTCAAGATCATTTCCCTAAAGTTGAAAATTTGAATAAAATAAATACTTTCTTTATTTTGGTACAATCTCACTGTTGTTCATTCCTTGAACAATTTCAACTTCATCTCTTAAATAAATGAAGTTGAATTTGTTATTCGTGAAGTGTTAGCAGATCATGTGATAGAATGACGGGTCATTCCATCTGTCTCAAACAAAAGGTTAGCAAAAATTATATACATAAGTCGATCTATAGTGAGATTAATCACATATGGTTCCTAGAATGGACTTATACTTCATATATCATACTGCTTAATATAATAAAACTAGTTTCTACTAAACAGGGACTTCCTGTAGGCCAGTGGTAGGCGATAAAGGCCAGTCGCACTTCGGTTGTGGGTTCGATTCCCACAGCCTTGTCCGATGCGATGGGCTGTCGCCCGTCCTGCAGGTTGTCCTTTTTCTAAAACTACATTACTATAACATCCCATCAATAATATCGAAAAAAAACTTCTATCCTTAAACAATACTCACTTATGTCCAACATAATCCATTTTAATCTTTAGGCTTATCCATAATACAGCAGTCCACTCTCATAACATAGTGAAAACGATTACCAGAGATTTAATACCATCGTTGATCCCCATATATCATAAGATATGTTTTGTTGGTCACATTACAAACATTCAAAGTCCTTAATCATGTATTCTCTTGAATACCTTAGTGAAAACATGAATGCAGTTTAAAGTTAACACTTTCCACATACCAAAATCCTCAAAATTCTATATACTCAAACCATGATATCACTTAGTCCTTATATCAATCATGAGCTCATGAATACTATTAAACATTTCATTTTCTCATTTTCCCTTCATTATGCGCATATCATCTTATTTCCAAAAAATATCTCAATCACTTTGAATACCACATCAATAAATATTGCAATACTCAATGATACAACATTATTTTGGAATCCCATTACATAAACACTTAATCATTCTAGCACATCGTTGTCATATTCAACATTGCCAATAGTGATCGCATGTGACTTCCCTTTGTCCTTTGCCTTCAGTGGTTGCTCATGTTGATCATCACTAACCCTTGGATTAGGGCATTTATTAGCATAATTCCCCATTTCCTTGCACATGAAGCATTGAAGTGTTGGTGGTGCGTTCTCTGCAGTGTTTGCTTTATTCACATCATTAGAAACCCTTTTTCCATTACTTCGACACTCAGCTGCTCGATGACCTTCTTTTCAACACTTAAAACATTTTCTAGCCCCTTTAAGACAATCTCCACCATGCCTCTTTCCACACTTTGTGCATAAGGAAACATTCATCTTCTTTTCACCATTATTCTTAGATTTCTCCTTGAACTCCATCTTTCGTTTCTTGTCAAAACCATGAGATGGATATGTAACACCAACTTCCATTTCTACCTTTATAGCACAACGCACAATTTCTTCATAGGTACTGAAGTCTCTTATAGTGAATGCCCTTCGAAGACTTGGTTTTAAGCCACTGAAAAATCGATCAACTTTACTTTCAGGTTGGATGATAATGCCAGATGCATACCTTGCAAGTCTTGTAAAATTCGCTTCGTATATACCAACAGATTCATCATCCTTTTGCTTTAGTTCAAGAAACTCCTTCTTCATCTTTGTTCGAAGAATACGAGGGAAGTACTTATTGAAAAATAAGTTCTTGAACTCATCCCATTCCATGGACTCAATTTCATCTCTTTACCTTGTATTCTTGATAAGATTCCACCATTGATCAGCTTCACCTTCCAAACGATATACTGCTAAGATGACTTTATCATGTTCAGAACATTGAAGAACTGAAAATATCTTTTCAGTGGTACTGATCCATTTTTCAGCAACAAGTGGATCAGAAGACCCACTGAAAGAAGGTGGACGTTGCCTCATGAAAGACTCAATAGAATATTGTTCCCTTCTCTGCTCATTTGGAAGTCCAGAATGATTCATAGCTTGTGTAAGTATAGAAATAATATTTTTCACTCCATCTCCCATAACATTTTTTTGTTCAGGAGGACAATCATTGCATTGTCCATTACATTGATCAACACGGTTCCTTCGGGTTCCAGCCATCGTCTAAAACCCAAAAAGAATAGTGCGAGAGGCAAAAATCATGCTAGGGAAAACAACATAATAAAGGGGGAGTACCTTCAATATCTAAAATCTTAGGTTTAATTCTATGATCATTAGTGTAATTCTAGTACTATAACCTATACGTATACTTAACCTTAGGGACATCCCTAGACATACCTTAGAAATATCTCTAGGGATCTCACTAAAGTTCTCACATCCTAGTTTCCAAAGGTTGACTAAACCTTTCCTCTGATACCAACTGTAGAGACCCGAAGCTTAACGTACATGGACATTACATTACATTTGCGGAATACTTAGTACATAACAAAAAAACACACACACAAGGATCGTAATAGTTTAGTGTCTTTGGAAACTTGGAATATAATCTTCTAATCGTGGTGAAAGATCTTTAAAATCTCCCATAAAGATCTCCCTTTTTTTACCTAAAACCTTTCTTTATATCCTGGGGAAAAGAAAACATAAAAGGGTGAGCTCAAATGCTCAGTAAGGGTAAACAAAAGAAATATCAATCACATCATATACATAAGCACATAACTTTTGGAAATCTTAACCTGCAAAAGAGATCATAATTTCATAGCATGGGGTAAATCATGGCAGTGAAATGTAATCACAATAATCATAACTTAAAACATGAAACTTTGTGGCATTCACACATAATCATAGAGAATCATTTCTTGTTAGTCAAGACTCATTGCCAAGACTATCTTAGTGGACAAAGTCCCTTTCTGAACCGAGTCACCCTCGTTTCAGTCCTGTTTCACTGAACCGGTATAACCTACCACTCCCGCCATGTCTATCTCATGAGATATAAAATCTTTACCCAATTCATTGGTGGGAGATATAGGTCCCACCCATCTCATAATGATACCATTCTTATGTGTGCCACAAAATCATAAATCATACATCATTGCATAACCCATGTAATACAAATGGGAATCTTAAACATCATGACGTCATAAAACAATTCATATATGATAAAGGAATTCATAAAAATAATTCCATCACAACATAATCAAATCAATGTAATAATAGGGATAAAAACAGAAACCTTTGTTATCTTAGATGGAAAATAATTTTGATAAAACACTTGAACTCCATTCTTGAGGAAAATATCCTTTCTTCTTCAAAAACATTTTTCCTTTCTTAATATGTCATACAACTTTAAACTAAAATAAGTTGATTAAAAATAAAGTTGAAAACTTGTAAAGGAAGCTTCTTGGAAATAATGTTTTAAAAATCCATTCAAGCCGTATAAGTTAAAAAAACATTCTTCCCGTACTTTTTTCAGAAAAGTCAAAAAGTACCTCATACGAAAAATGACAAAAGATTCCTTTCATATCTTTTACAAAAACTTACCGAAGGGTAAAATTGGATATAAACTATTGTAGAAGGATGTAAATAATATTACATATTGAGGGAACATGGATGTTGATGATAAAATACACCCCAGTAAATACTAAAGTATAAACAAACTCGGATAAAAATGAGATTGTGATATTTCCCTTACCTTAGGTCCGACTTGCTTTGTAAGTGTCTGAACCTCTTCTTCTTTGAAACGCCTCTTTGAATCCTCCACTTAGGGAACTAAGATTGGTCTTTGAAGAAGACCAGGACCTCTAGGATTATTCTAGGGAAGTGGAGAAGGGATTTTGGCAGGGGTTGGCTGAGCTTGAGTGCTCAAATTGGTGTGAGGAGGTGGGGGAGGAGGTACCCTTTTATAAGGGAGGAGAGGGGCACCTTAGGAATATCTCAAAATATTATTTTATATTAAAGTCAAAATCGGTTTATAATGGTTCCAAAGGGTCTTATTTCGAAGCTAAAGTGGGGATGGGTCGAAATCCTATCATCCAATAGGATTTAGAGAAGTTTAGGGTATTATTTTAACCTTATCAATTAGATTTAACTCTAAGTTAAATAATTTTACTTTTACCGTGTCTTTTTGTTTTCTTTCACTATATGGTTAATACACTTACTATAACATGCCAAAAGAACCCCAAATTGTTTATTATTAATATATATATCCTTATCTAAGTCATTTGGCCGAACCTTAGATTTTTAGGAATAAAATAACAATTAATAATATAATATTTGATTTAAAAACTATTTTGTGTCAATTTTGACACTATTTGATATATGATTTTTGTGAAACTCATAACAGAATTATATGTTCGAACCAAGTTGATTAAATCAACACTAATATATCATAGTAACCTATAAAATTAGTGGAATTCTTAAAAAGTCTCAAATTACATTCATTTGAGAATTTATAACATCAATTATGTTAATATTTCCTTAAAAGGGTAATTACTGCATCATCGTTGTGTCATAAATAAATTAATTTATTTAAAGTCTAAAAATTATAAATAAAATATCATTATGTAGTAAATCGTTTTAGCTTTCTAATGAATATTTATAGTCGAATTTATCTTATGTATAACCCCATATTAAAAATGTTTTAGTTATTAAACATTGAATTTAACTATTTTAACTATTCATTAAATAAAATAATATTAAATGTCATAATCTAATCCAAGTGGACCTAAATGGTCATATTATATTCATAAGGTTGTTTTTGGTCGAATTACACTTATCCAATAGAATTAGGACATGTGTTAGGGTAATAGTAATATCATATTTACCCTTAGTTACCCTATTTACTATTAACCGTGGTAAAAAAAAGTAAAAAGTTACTATTCACCAAAAATTATTTTCATCTCATTAAACCACATTTTAGTCCTTGATATTAACCGTGTCTGTCGGATTTTCGAAATTTCATTCACAGAAGCGGTAAAATTAAGTTGTATGCAAAATTCAGTTTTTAACCTACCACTTAGAGGTTTCACTATTAATCAAAAATTGAAAGTTTTCAGAAAAAAGCCAAAATTTCATCCTAAGCTATATTTCATATTCTAAATTCAAAAATGAAGTCTATTTTACCAAATTCATTACATAGAAATTGCATTAATTAATTTTATAATTAAATCCCGCTGTTAAAACAAATAGCGTGTTTTTAAGAAACAATATCTATCAAAATATTGACACTTGATTATGTCTGGTTTAAATGTGAAATTACATCCAATGACCAACATTGTATTAAATTGTAAAAATATATTCTAAATATACTTTAAAACAACTCAAATTAATAATTTATCACTATTAATTATTTTGATTAAAAAAGTTGTTTTTAATTATAATTTAGTAATTTTCACTATTCATCAGAATATGAAAGTTATCCGAAAAGTACCAAAATTTCACCTTAGGCTAAATTCGATACTCTGAATCCAAAAATGAAGTCCATTTTGGGAGCTAAAATTTCTAAAATTTTAAAAGGTGGTTATTACTATTCATAACAGCTAGTTATAATAATATTTTAATAGCATATCGCTGTTTAGTGAAACTCGGTATTGCGTACTACACACGCTATAGAGGAAGGTCGCGATTGCGTGTAATGCAAGGCAAGTCAAGGATGAGTGTTGTGCAAGCTCCTTTTGGTGTAGCGTACAACACAAGACATTAGTGAAATAAAAAAGATTATTTTTCATAAAATCTCGGGCTGTTACACTATTATTCCAAAAATTTGAACCTTATGTATCATAAAATATCAAATCTAAAAAATTCCTATAATTATTATTTTAATACTATAATTTATTTTCTTCTCTTAATACCAACCCTTAATGACTTATGATGTAGGCCAATAGAGGACTCTCTAAGAAGAGCTATAAATCTTAATAAAGCCCTTTCAACTTTATTTCCTCTTCAATATCACCTAAAACTATTGTATCAATTATACAATTTTTAATCAAGTATAAAAAAATTCTTATATTTTATTTTTATGATTTTACAACCATTCTATACCTCTTTCCCATCAAATTGGAGATGAAATCATCACTTGTGTGTATGTGTGGACTGTAGCCTCCACTTAGTGATATGATAAATTTTCCAAAACATTCATTAATGGTTGGTGAGTATGATGTATTTAATTTTTATATATGATATTTATGAAAAATATATTCTTCTATAATTATAATACCTTATTTTTTTTCTTACCTTCCCATATGTGGAAAAATCATAACATCACTTGTGCATATGTATAGACTACCACCTCAATGAAATGATGAGATTAATTTTTCATTTATAATTTACTTGAATAGTAATGAGAATATATTTAATAAATATATATAATTTTTATTATATATTAATTATACATTAATAGTTAATTATCAATTAAATTTCTTTTATTCCTTCCATAAAAAATTGGAAACATCGCTCACAAGTATGTACAAATTACCATCTCCACGAAGTGATGTAATTAATTTTTTCATCACAACTTTATGTGAATGGATATAAATATGTATATAATCAAATTATTTCATATCTTTAACATTATTAGTATAATGGATATTTTGGAATCATGATCAATATTTTAGGAAGACAACTACTGAACTGAAAAAAACATGAAAAATAAAATAGCTATTATCCAAAAATGGGGATTTATTTATGAATTATTAAAAAATGGGTGTTTTAATGTTATATATGGATCATAAATGATATAAAAAATTTTAAATAGTAATATTATATAATTACAATAAATCAAAAATCATTATACATGTTCTTAATGTGATTATGAATCATGTGAGACGTACGGTAATGGTTCTTCATCTCAATTTTATTTCCCTATGTCACATTTGATGTTATGAAACAATTTTTATTTATGGGGTGTATATAATGATAAATTGAAAATTTATACCTCATATCCTTCATATATTTTTTATTTATTATTAAAATTAAAATTACTACATCCAACAAGATTTTATTTGAAAGATACCAATGTGGTAAGTGTTTACCATCTCAAATTGCCTTCTTTGGGAAATAAGTTATGTTATAATTCTATCATATTTTAGGAAGTATATCTGCTACCCATTTAATATGTTTTTTTATTAATATTATTATTATCATGTTATTTAATGTTTTATTTTATGTTGTTTATTTCATGGTAACTACAACTCAAAATTTACGAAAGTTGTAAGGGTTTCATGTCCCAATCCTATTTTACCAGGATTGTTTGTGAATGAATTTACAATGATTAAATTATATTATCTATATCTTTTAATTATCATTTATTTTATTATCCTATAGTAATTTATTTTTATTAATTTTTTTATTTCATTTTCCTCCATTTATTTACTCAAGAAAATTGAAGAATATTTTAAGGAAAACTTACTCTATTTCTCTCTTTGGCCGAGAATATTTTCTTTAGTGTCCATATTTTATTTTAAATGTTTCTATAATGTTTTTACTATAATATAAAGATTTATTAAATTTATTTTATAAAATTCTAATATCTATGATAACGTTTAAAAGAAATTTTCTTTTCAATTTTAAAATGATGTATGTTGGAATTTTTACTGAAAATGTGAAAGGAATCATTATTTTAACATACAAAACATAAATGAATTTCACTATCATCGTGAATTACCCTATATTTTATGATTAATTTATAAGTTTCCCTGTTAATTTATAATAAAAATTTTCTCTAAAATTTTGTAAATTTTTATATTTTAATTATGTGACCTCAAAATGAAATAGTTATTTTCCATGAGAAATATTCTTGTAATATTTTAAAGGTATTTCCATCTATAACTAAATCTTATGAAATTTATTATGATTTAGTGGGGATATGAATCAATGTCAACATATTTTTTTCTGAATATTTTATAATTATGATGATGAAATTTTAATAAAACCCTTTTTTCCATGGGTTTTTTATATTGAAATGATAATTTTTATAATCTTATAGAACTCATAAGTATGGATTGTGAATATGTTATGAGTGAGATTGATATAGCTCATGATGATGGGTGGGTCCAAAATATTACTCTAATTAATTAGGTAATAATGAAGAATCTGAGAACCTACTAATATATAGTGAAGTTAATAAACTCTTAAGAGACAACATAATTAACTGGATGGATGTTAATCCTAATATAATATTAGAAATGATAGGGTATGCATTTCCATTATGGGAATTTTTCCATAATGATTTTCTTGGTAGTGAATCTTAACTAAAGAAGTGTTTTTTATATGATCATATCAATTAAAAAAACATATGAATTATGCTTATGATATATTATCATGGATCATTATTGATTATTCATGAATCTGCACTCTTTTGTTATATGTATTTTGATAAAATAAACATTTTTCCATGTTTCATGATTAAAGACCCTTGACTAATTGAGTACCATTATTTCATGTTTTTATCATGTTCTAAAACCGTTATACTTATCTAATTCTCACTTATGTTTATTGATCAATATCTCCAACATTTTCCCTTATTCAGTATCTAAGCTCTCTTATTTGATGATTCATTTCCTTAGGTTATAAAGAAGTTTTCTAAGTATGGTATGTCTAAGAAGGGTGATAATTGTGAATAACATAATGGGAGATGATGTAGATCCATTATGTACCATTTTTTTGTATCAATGTTTCTAAAGACACAAAACCTTAACAATTATAGTGGGGATCAAAATGTTATGTAATGAATATTAATATATTTAGATGAAATGATTCTGTATGAAATATATGGGTCACTATATTAAATATCTAAAAAATTATACTATGAGGAAAATGACTGGAAACAATAATCCTATGTATTTATACATATGGATAAAAATTTGGGTATATATAATAACATTCATTATCAAAAAACATGTCAAAATATCTTACTAATATTTATAATATTTTTTTTGGTGTTTGAAACAAAATAATGAAAATTGTTTTCAATATTACATTTATAAATTTATGAAAAATATCACATTACTTCTAAAAACAATCATCAACAAAGAGGTATTTATGATGGTAATTAAAATTTAAACTAAAATATTTATTAATCATTTTTTGTCTAAATTTTTCTAGTGCTATCAGAATTTTTAAGAGTCTATATACTTAAAAGAAGAAGTAAATTTATTTAAAAATGTGTGGGTAATGTAAATTGTATCAAAATATTTACAAAAATCATAAAGATATTACTTCCTTTGACATTTTTAATTACATTCTTATTTTATTGAGATCATGATGAGTTTTTTTTTTGACCATGACCATTTATTTATTAAAAAAATGTAGGAACAAATGCATTCCACTTTAAATTTTTTTATGTTTCAACAAATTGTTTTTCAAAAAAAATTTATCTATAAAGAATTAATTTCACTTTAGTATAATTCAACCAAATTACTCAATATAATCCAATTTTCTATTTCACGTGAAGTGAAAATATAGAATATTGATCCTAAAATCATTTGTGGTCTATATGAAATAAACATTCACAAATATAATTCCTGAATTAAATGATGTAATGGAATCTAAAATTTTTTATTACTAAAACATAGTAATAAATTAAAAATAACATATATAGGGGTGATAACAAATCAAAGATGTTCATATTGGAACGAATACTTAGGATAATTATATTTTAGTCATTTTCTATCTGTTGCAATCAACACCATGTCAATTTGATACTCAAATTGACTAGTATAATCAAAAGGTCATTCTAAACATACATTCTTATTAAAGTAAAAAATAATGTAAAAGCATAAAAAATGAGAAAATATGATATTATTCTAATGAAAAAATAGTTTAATTATCAGTATCTAATTTTTAGTTTTATAGGAATCAACAATGCATAAATCTGATGACCAGATTGTTCAATTTTACCCAAAGTATCATTTTATCTATTTATTTTTCTTCAACTTAAATGTCTCCCATTATGTTTTCAAAACCAAGAAAAGTAACTTTTATTGACATGGATACATAAGAAAGTAATCTTTGGGTTATTTTGGAAATATGGGAATCAGTCAAGCATTAATACGATGCTCTTATTTCATGGTACGATCCAAAGTACATTTTCAACTTTTTCTTTTTATTTAAATCAAATATAATCTATAAAGGGATAAAATAAAAGTAGGTGAGTTTATATTAGTATTGAAATATAGTAAAGTAATATTTGAGTTATTTTGGATATTTTGGAATCAAATTCTTATCAATATGATGCATATATTTCTCAATGTGATGCGAAATGTGTTTTAAAATTGTTTAAACATGTTAAAAAAGGAAAAATAACTAGTGTATGGTTCAAACCATAATTAATGTGTTCATATTATTATAAAAAATGATTAAAATTATGTGAATGTGATTTTTTAATACCCTGATATTTCAAAAATTATATTTTCCTTTAAAACCTATCATGTTCTATAGCGTGTTTCACACACAAAAATGAACCAAGAAGAACCAAATGACTTTATATAATTATAAAAATATATCATTTGATTTGGTAGGAAAATAGAAATGTCAACATATTATGAAATACATATAGAAAGAAAAATAAAATTCATTTTTTATATGAATGCATTGTTTAAATCCTGTAGTATAGTTAAATAACAAATAAAATCATTTTATGCGTATAAATATATATTTTAAAAAAATGGATTTTCATGTATTAAGATGTTTATTATAAAATGGTTGAATAATTTTTTAAATTAAATTATTATAGTATATAAAATAAAATAATTTAACATCTATCAAATATTTTGTACTTGAAGAGTGATAAATTTATTATATGCATAGAAAATAGTTTCTTTTTATAAATTCTATTATAAATTATTCCCACATATATTAATATTAAATTTTTACACTTTTATATATTCAATCGGACAAATTTATTTGAATATAATTAATTCAATTTATTAAATTATGTAATGGTTTATTTTATATTTTTAGGCACAAAATTATTTTACCAAGGATAATATTAGTTACCATAATAAAACTGTTATTATTCAAGTAATGATTCTTTTCAAAATATTATGAATTTAAATTAAATTAATTTATTTTCAAATAAATAATATAATAATAGGTTTAAAAATATATAAAATAAATTAAGACAAATTTAATTTGTAAAATATGTAAAATAAGATTATTAACACTTAATGGTTAAAACGACATTTTTCTTCAAAAAACGTTTTTCAACACATTACTGTTTAAATTTTATAATTTATTTTATCATATTTATAAATTTAATTATACATAATGGTGTCAAAATTTTGATTTATCACATAAAAATTTTGTAATAATGACCATATTATATTTTATTATTAAATTAATTACCATTGTTAAATTATAATTAAAATTATTTAGTGTTAAAATGAAAAATCTAATATGGCACGAATTTTACTAAATAAAATTGACACTTAGAACTTATAGAATACATATATTAGGTTTGTAATTCATACATTTACATATTAAAAATATTTACCAACCTAAATCAGATCATTACCATGAAATTTCATTCATATCCCTTACCCAACATTCCTTGCCTAATATTTTTCCCTCATTTCAAATAAAAATGGAGCTCACTTACACACATTTCAAACTACACTCCTAGATTTAAATTAACATGAAAATACACCCAATAGAATTATTCTATATCCCATATACACAGTTGGTATCTTTTTTACCCAATAAAACCCCCAATACCTTTATTTTCAAAGATTACTTCTAGAGAAGATAAAAATTCTCAACGTAAGTGTTACTTACCCTTTGGCATAATTTCATTATCCTTCTCATCCATCCTACTCTAAAAAATTCAAAATATATTTATATATTACTATAATTATAAATAATAAACTACAATATTATTATATTGGTTGTATATCCATTATATATTATCCTCTCATTCAATAAAAAATGAATATGTTTGCTCGTCACTATTTGTGGACTACCGCCCCATGAACGACACATTTCTTTTATCATCATTAGATATCATTGATGGTTATATAAATGTTTTAGGTGAATATATAAGTTTTTTATGTCATGGTTAATATTATAAAAATTTGAATTCATAATTCTATAAATTATATTATCAATAAGTTATCATTGATAAATAACTACCTAAAAACATACCAAGAGGAAAAATTATTTATTTATGAGTTACAACATATTTTTCATTTACCTTCTTATTATAATTATTAAAATTTATTATTCAAAACCCATTATAAAATTTAAATAATATAATTATACTTTTTTGACAACTATATTATAACAAAATAATATATTCGATAACTATACTCACACAAAGATTGTAACATGTTGTTGTTGGGTTAGTTTAACAACATACATGAACATTGCAATAAATTTTTATCAATGAAAGATCTCCAAAATTAATATTGGATATTAACTAGTAAATAATGATTTTTATCAGATCTATATGATAATATAATCATTTAAATCATTAATAAAAAAGTAGAATTAATTCGTTATTAATTACCATAAACAATCTCATTGTCGACTTCTTAATTATGAATAATATATAAAATACTTATAAAAAGAAATTAAAACACAATAAATAATTATAAAATATTATTACATAACTATTAAAAACATATTTCAAAATTATCAAGATTACTTACACTTGATTTTGAATATATAAAATAACTAACTAATATACATACATAAAAGTGTTATAAATTAATTTCATAAAATTTTATAGATATGAGAAATTTTATGAAGTAGGTGATTAATATAGTTAGTGTTTTTTATATCGGAAATTCATGCACTTTAGTGGAACTCATGAATTAAGATATGAGGTTCTTTATGTCATTTTTAATTTCTTAAGACATACATATTATAATGAACCATTATATGTTTACTATGGTTTGATTAACTACTAATTATCATCGTGTATCATACAAATTTAATTCATGTGGTATGAATAGCCATATCATGCTCTCTTTTATTTTTTTTATTTGAAAGACACAAAACATGGAAAGTGTTTTTTTTTGAAATCCAATCCCATCATTGAGATATAATTATTCTTCTTGAACTTATTTATTCTAATCTTGGTTGATTAAACAGTAATATTCTATTTCATGGTATGTTATCATCCTCTCCAGCTATAATTACCTTTAATTCGATTATTTTACTTTGAATAATATCATCCCCCAAAATAATATAATTGTTGAGAGTAATTCTCATCCTTTTAAATGAATAATTTTCACCTTGTCTATATTTTCCTTTACCACCAGGTTTATTCATTATTATTGGAAATATAGTTATGTGTTATATCATTATACCTCTATATTTAAATTATCTTATTTTTAAAATAATTTTTTTACTGTATCTATGATTTGGTTTTTAGTATCATTATTTCAAAATATTAATATGGTTTTCCATCCTTTAAAAATGAAATTTTTTATCATCCATAACAAAATTATTTTAATAATCTTTATGTATTATTGAGTATCTTTTATTTACTTTTTTTCAAAAGTAAAGGTTTTCCTTAGTTTTCAGTTCTCCTTTTTTTTTGTTTTTTTAATGTTTCTTGTATATTTATTTTATGATAATGATAAAAATGTTTTCTAGAATACATTTTTATGTTTTTCTTTCTTTTGAACCTTGATTTACACCATTTTTTATTCTTTATTTTTAACTTCATCTCCATGCCTTCATGATTTCTCAATTCAATTATTACTCTATTTGTTTTATTAATAAATATTTCTACATAGTCAATGATATTTATTATTTCCAAATAATGTTACCTAATTATACTAAAAAGGAATTTTACATCAATATCAACACACTCTATTAATTCATATGATATTATATTATCAATACATCCATCTTATATATCTACATACCATATTCTTATATTGTTTACTATCATGAAACTAATTTCCTTCTTAGGTTCATTTTTATACGATGGAATTATTTATGATTTTTTATGTTAAAAACATAATGTCAGACATATAGAGGGAGTTCCAAGTTATATAATGAAATAATTTAGTAAATAATTAATATATTGAGATAAAATATTCATTATTCATTGGTAGTATGTCTTGGTATTATATTATAGTACCCTGGTAAATAATATCGGTAATGAATTATGCACCCTGATAGTATTCCAGTGCCTTGGGTAAAGAATTATTCTCTATATATGACATGTTGATGATACCTTAGAACCATTCATAGTAAATGTTTTATGATACCATGGTGAACATCCTTCAAAATGTGAATTTACAACACCTTGGTGATGAACTTCGGAGATAATATTTTGAATTGATCGTGTTTATATTTTTGGAAAATTTTCAAGATATAATATAGAGAATAATGATCATGTTATACCTCATGTAATTATATTAATGTTTTTATGTTCATCTTATTATTTAATCCTTTAATTTGTACCCATGACATGTTTTGATTTCATTTTTATCCCCTATTTAGTATCTTGGTTCATCCCTTTTTATGTTTCCATTTCACCAGGTTATGAAAAAAATGCAATTTGCATGATGTGGCTAGAGGATTATATTGTGTGGAGGATTTGTGGGAGAAGTTGAAAGCTTTCCATGGATTAAAAAATTTCCCATATAGTAGAAAAATTTATATTAGTTTAAAGACACTTGGGTTTCATTAGTTAATATTTTATCCTAATTATTTGAAACTCTAAGCACAAATGGTACAAGGAATTTAGGTAACGAAATATTTTCTATGAGTAATTTAATTATTATATGTTCACTTCCTTGGGGAATCATAGTTTATGTCACAACCCAATCTAGTTGTTTTTATGATTATCTAAGTTCACATTGGATGTTAAGATAATAAAAACTCAACAAAAACCCATGGTATAAGTTTTAATAGTATGTTTAAATGTATGATAACATATTAAATTTTTGGTGATCTTTAGAGTATATGGTTATCTTAGAAATTGAATCTCTAAAACAATGCTAGAAACTTTATATGGATATGATAAGGATGAATATAGGGTGTGTCATCATAATTGGATAGGTGAGTGTCAACTCAATATTCACCTTTCATAATGACAAGTGAGACTAAGCCTAAACACCTTGATTGACACTCTCAGGCGATTTTCATTAGTTATTAACATTATCATTATAATCCATTATGAAGGATATATCATGTTAAGGAATTAGGTCAGGGAATTTGAGAAAACCCAACCAAAATAATCAAATAATAAACTGAGTGGGATTTAGGTGAAACTAAATGCTAATGTTATAATTTCAAATAGTAGGAAATTTTTAGGTTTAAATTTTGATCATAAAATAATTATCATAAGGTGTTAATTTTCCAACACTCATGTTCTCTCCTTTTGGTTTTAGTAATGGATGAATCCAATAAAATCATGTTAACGATGGACCCCAAATATAATACTTAGATTATAATAGTGAGAAACCTAATGAGATTATAACTAAAGTTAGAAATTTTGTAATTATTCCAAACCAACTATCAAAAATTATGATTAACAATGTGAACACAGTTGAATTCAAAAACAAACAAAAGAAGATAAGGATGGATTATCTTATAATTTTAGTTCATTATGGTGATGAAGTAAATAATTTTCAATCATAAAATGTGGGAAGAATCACTAAGGAAAATTCCTTAAATAAACTGCAAGATGATTTCTATGTAAAAATGGAGGGAATAGAGAAAAATGTTATGTAGAAAAAATGAATAAATTGGTTTTTGGAACACCCAGTTTTTGGTAAGTAACCATTTATTTTTGGTTTTTAAGAGATATATGTGTATTGGAAATGAGTATTATAACTTATTTAAATATAATAAACAATAATTTTTAACATGGTATTTGATTGTCATCATATATTCAAATCCTACATTATGGTTTGTATAGAAAATGTGGATTATCTTAAGTATATCCCTCAGGAGTGTTGAAAAAAGTGTGCATTAAGGATCATTTTTATTTACTAGGTTACTAATCAGGTCCATCCCAAAGTTCCCTTTATGGATTTATTACCCCAAGGTACCTATGTGGCAGAACAATGTATACTTGTAGTATCCATATAGGGTGGTATTTCCATGAAAACCCACAGAATCTAGAACTTACCAAATCCTTATAATGTTCTTCTATACTTAACCTAAAATTTTATTATTCGGTAATGATCCCATATATATGTTTTCACAAATCTATATTTTATGCCATCTACTAAACATCCATTAATAAAAACTATATCCACCTCAACTCCAGTAACCTGGTGTTGGTGACTTATTTATTACATTGGAATAATATATAAGGAATCCCATCCCAAAGGACCAAATAGTTTATTATTCTTGGTAATATTGATATATATATTATTAACAAATTATATTTGAGTACAAAAATTTAAAAAAAATATATAAAATAGTAATACTCCCTCGATCATATTTTTTCATTCCATTCATAGTATAACTAATGGTTTCTTGGGAAAGGGAAAAAAATATGGGTGAACTCAAATGCTTTGTAATGGTTATGTACCAAGGGTTTAATCATGAATCAATAAGTATAATAAATTAATAATGGTAAATAAATGAATAAACATGCCTTGTTATCAATAATCTGAGAAGTAATTGCATCTAGAGATAAAATCATTAAAAAATATCATAGATAATAATTAATATGAAATGGTAAATAACTGAAAACACATTCAATTAATTTAATAACATCATTATCATAATTTAATAAGTCATAATAAATATGTAAAGTTAAATGACCTAAAAAACATTCCATTTAATCAATAAATGAGAATGAAATTCATCTAGAGATAATATCATTTTGAAAATTTCATGATTAATAATAAATCAATAATCAATTAAGGAAATACTTAATTATTTGATTCCATGTTTATCTAAAACATGATACCTCTATGGTCAATATCTATGGTCAAGATTGCTTAAAACTGATGAGTAAAAATCCATTTAACTAATGATAGACTAATAATTCATCTAATGGGACTATTGATGTCTCTAGGGAATATCTATAATTTGGCCCCACCTATGTCTTACATATCCAAATAATTCTTTATATATTTAATAATCTATTTAATTTATAAACATTGTTCCTTATCATCAAATACTCATATCGAGAAAAGAATGCTAATTTATTAATATTTCCCCATATAAACAAATTAATTTCAATATATAATGCCTTTTGTAGAAATGATTTATTGTTTAAAAAATAATAAAAAACACGATAATTAATAAGGATATTTAGGGATATTTTAATGTTTATTAGAAAGTGAATAATTTGAGGGAATTATATTAACTATAAGGGGAATCAAGAAAGTGAATGTTAAAATATTCTTTGTTCAAAATGATCATAAACTATCCAGAGGAATAATTAGTATGGAATCAATAAAATATATACCCATTAAATTAATAATAAATTGTTTTTGTATTTTATGAATATAAATACTAGAAAACTATATTTAAAAAATTGAAAAATATTATTTTTAATAAAACATGTTTATTTGGAAAATCATTTTTATTAAAAATCATTTCTAAAAAATAATAATTTCAAAAATAATATGAAAAAAATACACTAAAAATATACTTTTAAACTTGTGAGGTAATTATCAAATAAATGATGGTCATGATTTTGGGTAATTCTGTTTATAACTTACTAGTTAAAAAGAATATTACTTTTACACTTTAAAAATGTTAGAAAAGTGACTTTTTTGGAAAACAACAAGAAGATTCCTTTAATTTTTTTTGGAAAAATTAAAAATGTGTAAAAATAACTTTAGTAATTTTTATATGATTTTATAAATTATTTCATAACTAATTTCTAGAGAACATGGTTTTCGAATAAAATAGATTTACATTCGAAGAGATAAATGAAGTCATATTTTCTTAAAAACTATCTCATTATTATTTTAAGAATGAAAAAGTATAAAAAATGTTAATATTAAATTAAAAAATTTATTAATATATATAGGAGAAAAAAATTAATGTTTTTATTAGAAAAATATAAAATAACTTCCATTAACTGCTATTTAAAAATAAAAAATATCAATTAGAATGTTGTTTTGAAAGAAATCTTTAAAATGATTAAAAATTTAAGAGGGAATTAAGAAATTAATCAATTATGTGTATCAAATATAAATACACCTAAAATAAGTTTAAATTAATTATAAGTTAACTAAATTTAAATATATTCATAATCTTATACTTACATAATCTATGAAGTAGAATTTCAACTCAAGGAATTGAAATTGAGTTTTAAAATCCCTTACCCCGGGCTTCTTTTTGTTGAACATTATTTAACATTCATTATAGTGTTTCCAAAAAAGTTGTTAACATATATAAGAACCATATTTGTATTTATAATATAATATAAGATCCTTTTATAATACATTATCACCCTCCTGTTAATTATATTTCATTATTTTCATTGTTTTGGGTTTTAATTTCTTTGTATTGTTATACTCATTTCTTTATGAATGATTCGGTTCTTGAATATATTATATAGTTCCATAATCTCCAGAAAAATAACAATGACATTATTATAATATTTATACATCACTTATACTTTTAATACTAATAATTTAATAAGGATTATTGTAATGAAGTATGTTACCATCACGAAGACGGTATGATGTATGTATACACGAGTAATGTTTCAATTTTTTGATGATTGTTATGGAAAGGTGGTAAGTAATATTTAATATTTATATAATTGTCATGATATCATAGATAAAAAAATTATTTCATTAAATATAATTTTATATATATCATCCATGTGGTGTAGTGATGAAAAGAGAGTCACATCGCTTCATGAAGGTAGTTTTCCACACCTATACAAATGTTGTTATCGTCTTTAAGTGGGTGAAATGGTGAGAAATAAAATTATTTATTAAATTTAATTTATCCTAATTATATCATTTTTAAAGACCAAGAAATCCCATGGAATTTTTTTTAAATACATGGGAATTTTAGAAGTCCACGAAAATTTACGGTGCTTGATTCTGAGGCCCGGTGAGCACAAAATCAATTTCTATATTTTTGTTCGGGTACGTTCAGTAAACGTACGAGCGGGATTTTATAACTTTTGAACCGATTCTTGGAACTAAAATCTGAGGGAACCATTGAACTCGCAGCACTGGTATTCTCTTATGAATACCTTCACCTCGATGGCAGTTGTTTGAGAATAAAAGTTATTTTTTTGCTTTTTATAAAAATAATAATAAAATAAAGTGTACAACACTTTATTTTATTTTAAGCTACTATGTGAGTGATTGATGGTTAGAACCTCCTCTAGGGAGTTGGAGGATGACCACCACACCCTAACCTCCCATGAGAGGTTATGGTGGTGGGGCACACCCGAGAATAACCTCATGTAAGAGGTTATTCCATGTGGACCACACGGGACTTAACCCCCACAATTAATGGGGAGGGGGAGGAATCCTCTCAACCCCCTCAATTATTTTTTTGTGCTGACGTAAAATTAATTACTGTCAAATTAATTTTATGTGTCAACATAAAATTAAAACTGTCAATTAATTTTATGGGTCAACATAAAATTAACTGCTATCAATTAATTTTAAGTGTCAACATAAAATTAAATCATGCAAATTGTTTTGTTATTTCCAATGTCTTCTCCCTGGTGGTGGAATTGGGGAATGGCTTGGCTTTAGAGAATTGGGAGGAGCTCAGTGAGAAATCCTCTCCAACGATGAACACTTCCCTCATGTAGAACGTGAAGAACGTCGTCGAATTTTTCTTTTTTTACTTCCTTCATCAAATCCTACTGACGTGGAGTGTCGTCAACGAGCCGACGCAGCTCAGGATTTGAGACGTGCGGCAGACACGACGAGCATCGACAAGATAATCAAAGGTAGGGGTTTATTTCTTGATGATGTTATACCCTTATTCTAATCTTCTTCAATGGATAAAAAGGAATTTTTACAGACGTGTTTTTGGTCATCTGCTATTCTTGATGAGACAATAGATACCTCCCTAAATGTAGAGGGTGCTGGTTAAGCTAACATGGCTCGAAATCCTCCGTCGATTTTTCTTTCTTGGTGTTCTACGGCATGGCCATGAGGCGACAACGATGAAGGCGGTAACGGCAAATGACACGCTACTTGAGGCCTCCGCAAATCGCGCTGCCCCTGCGGCGCACCAATGCTTCCGACCGAACACTACCTTCCCGAGCGGTGCTTGGACCTCCTACAAGAAGCCTCCTGGCCCCCTGTCCGGTGCACAACCAACCAGCTCGCTGCCTCTCGGCGCCTTGCCCGGCACACGACCCACCTACCTATGGCCACCCGGTGCCCTACCCGGCACGCGATCCACCTGCCCGTAGCCCCCGTTGCCCGCCCGACCGCAACCACGCCATGCCTGGCGCTCTACTGGGAACCCCGCGGCCAGCTCGGCCCCCCTGCGGCCTGCACGGCGCCCTGTCGGCCCCCCCGTGGCCCGCCCAGCCCCTACCACGCCCTACCCGGCACACCAGTGCCTACCCGGTGTCCAGCTGGCCTACCCGCGCCCCATGCGCTTTGACTGTGGCATGCCTACGCTCTGTGCGGCCTGCTCGCTTCCCTCCAGACTGGCCCGACATCCCAGGCCGAGTCACCTATGTGGTGACCTTCGGACCGAACCGCCCTCGCAATCCACTAGGCCAGACCCAGCAGACCAGGCCAAACTTAGCGCGCTGACCAGGGCGACCCAGACCAGGTTGGCACTGCCTGGTTTGGGCTGAGTTGATCCGACTGAGTCGGATTGGACCCGAGACCACTAGTGACCCCATACCCTCTTTGGACATAAATTTGGCACCAGATGATTGTTTGATGAACCGTCAGCAACAGTGGTTTTATATGAGAGCGACGGTCCCTTTGATTTTACCCCACTAGAGTTTGGGTTAATTTTGATATATGGTCAGGTAGGATCGTACACGAATCCAACAGGGCCACGGGGACTAAAAAGATAATAACTCAAAGACTGAGCATCCAATTGACGCGCCTTTTATTTCTTTGAGACCGCTATGATGAGATATACCTTTTAGATACTTCTTCGTGGTACTTGGTGGCAGTTCACGTGTCGACACTTGGATTGAGGGGTGGACCCTCTCTGAATTGAGTGTAATTTGTGAAAACCCTGCGACTGGTTGATCCCTAATGACTGTTCCCAGATCCTGTGGGGGTCTGACAGTTATAACTTCTGTACTTGGATCCTTTGTGGGTCCGACAAAATAGCGTGTCCTAGATCTTGTGTGGGTCCGACAACTCTGACTATTGTTCCTATATCCGGTATGGGTCCGACAGTACCATCTGCTGGTCCTAGATACTACGTGGGTCTGACATCTTAGATGAATCAGTCACTACATCTGATCATATCTATCACTCTATAAAAGTTGTTTACCTGTGTGAGCTGAGTCAGTGACGTCTATGTTTTCCTCATGATTAAGATGGGTTACTTGATAACTTAGGTATATGTATGGGCATATACCTAAGTAAATGACTATCCGTTGATTTTATACTCTGTGGTTTATCCTTGTTGGATTTTGTGGGACCTTGAGGGTCTCAAGGGTCTCTACTGAGTATCGTTATACTCACACTTGCATGGGCTATGCCCGAACCTCATTATGTTGGATGCATACGATGGACAGTGATGACAGAGGCTAAGAGTGCTAGGACTGGACAGTACCTAGAGGTGGACCTCATGACGAGACGGTACACGGAGGAGTCTGAAAAACATGGAGTGATGAGGAGGCTGTCTATACCTACCCATCAGGTAGGATCCGTGTTGGATGATCCAGGAGCTGCTTCCACCATTTAGTTGTTTTTCCCTTTTTAGTTGTACTTGTACTTTAAAGTTGGAGTTGTATTTCCGACCCCTTTTTCATTCCATCACTTCTTTTGTATACATATTTACTTAGTGTTTACTTTCAGATCGTACAATTTTGTGTGTGTTTTCAGTTTATAAAGGAAATGCCTTCCCAATTTTTAGGTATTTTATGCCTTTGGTGGTAGTCACCATCCCCTGGCCTATGGAATGCGGGCTTGGGGTAGTCACGACACGTGCCCCAGGGGTTGGGTCATGACAATTGGTATTAGAGGAGTCGGTTCTACCACAGAACATAAGGCTCTGATCATTGTTTCTATGAAGCAATAGTGTTAAGGGTACTGAGTGTGGTTTTTAGTTCAGGGACTCCAGTGTTGGTGTGCCGGCTGACGTATCCATACACTAGGAACCTGACTTCTGATTTATGACTCAGTGCATGAAAACATTGATTGTGTGTGTGTTTTAAAGAGTTTTCTTGGGATATCTTGAGTCATCTCACCAGTTATAACTTATTGACCATGACACACCAGTTTCTTTTCAGGATTCCTCCACATAGATAGCCATCTGGGGTTCCGAGAGTTGTACGAGATGGAATCCCACCGAGCGACGAGTCCTCGGTGCATGATCCCATCACAGCGGAGGATCCAACGGTACCACTGCCCAATTGGCAACTGATACAACCACCCCAGTAGCAGAAGATTCGCGCCGCTTGAGCATGCTTCATGAGTTCCATCGCTAGATGCTGCCCTTGTTTAGGGGTGAGACGGACCCCCAAGCAGTTGAGGATTGGCTGGAGGCTGTGGTGATAGTCTTCAGCCTAGTAGGGACACCAGTAGACTTCATGGTGATCCTTTCCGTGAGTCTCCTTCTGGAAGCAACATGAAGATGGTGGAGCTTGATGCTCTAGGTGCATGATGAGGAAACACTACTCTGGGATGACTTTGTGATCCTATTTTGGGCAGAGTTTGTCCTAGCAACCATACATGCGGTGCAGATCCAAGAGCTACTGCATCTACAGCAGGGTAGCATGATAGTGGCACAGTACTCAGTGAGGTTCACCGACCTCTCGCGTTACTCCACAGAGATAGTGTGGGACCATTTCTTCAGGGCTAGGATCTTTGAGCAGGGGCTCAGGCGAGAGATCAGAGCTTCGATGATCTTCTTCAGCATCCCGACGTAGGAAGGGGTGATAGAGCGAGCCCTCTTAGTGGACAGTTTACTTGCTGAGAAGTCACCCGCAGCGAGACCCACCACTGGGTATCACATAGCGGATTATTCTATAGTAGGAAGTAGACATATGTCGCAGAAGACCAAGAAGACCAGGCCATCCGGTGGATAACCTCAGAACACAGGTTTGGTTATGTGGGGCACATGAGACAAAGCCAGTCATGTGAGGAACATGCAGTGTTTATCATGCAGCAGGGAGGGTCTCATGGCTCATGGCTGTATGAACCACCGTATGGATGATCATCAGATGGTCGAAGGACCATTGAGGCAGAGATAGAGATTTTATCAAGGTGGTCCATAGGGAGCATGCAGACATGGTAGAGGAGCTGGGCAAGCAGCTGGCGGTGGGAGACGTTTCAAGGGGTTACTGCCACCACCAATAGGAGGTCCACCCCGACCGCAGGAAACCTGTGGACAAGGGAGATCTTAGCTCCAAGAAGCTGAGGCATACGACCATGGCACTCGCGAGATGATTCGTGGTAGGATCTGTGTCTACTCCACCTTATATGCAGTTCTTATAGACACAAGTGCAAGTCGATGTTTCATTGACACTACCCTGGTTCGGAGCTCAGAGATTCCAACTAAGCCATTGACATGATCCTTATGGTTAGAGACATCCATGGGAGCAGACTCGGCGATTACGCACTGGTGCTAATAGTGTGAGCTTACTCTAGGAGGCGAGAACCTTGATTGGGATATCCTTGTAGTGGCGTCGAGGCCTTACGATGTCATCTTGGGTATGGACTGGTTATCTATAGTGCATGCTTATATTGATTGTATTTGGAGCAAGGTGTGGTGTATCCGCACGGATGGGACTAGGATTACCATTACCAACAAGAAGGGAGACTTTATAGCACAAGAAAGACTTACTCGGAGGAGGGTGCAGCCGATCACTCATCAGTTGTCCTACCTTACTCTCAGAGAAGTAGATGTGGATAGTCAGACTTATCCTGTAGTGGTGGACTAGTATATGGATGTTTTCCCTGACTATGTTCTAGGACTAGCTCTTTGAAGGGAGGTGGACTTATACATTGACCTATACCCTGGGACGACATCGAAATCTACTCCATCATATCAGATGGGTCCCTCTATGATTCGTGAGCCGTGAGTACATCTGGAGGACTTGTAGGGAAAGGGATTCATACAGCCTAGTCTTTCTCCCTAGGAAGCCCTGATTCTGTTTTCCAAGAAGGTGGACCGGATCTTAAGGCTCTGTGTCTACTACCATCACCTGAACTAGGTTACCATGAAAAATAATTAACCAATCCTAAGGATTGGTGACCTATTTTATCAGCTGAAGGGAGCATGGTGGTTCTCTTAGATAGACCTCATATCAGGCTATCACCATCTCAGATTTCGAGATGAGGATGTGCAGTAGACGACCTTCAGTTGTTGGTATGACCACTACGAGTTCGTGGTTATGCCCTTTGGTGTAACCAACGCTCTATTAGTATTCAAGTGACTAATGAACAGGATCTTCCTGCCATACCGCGATCGCTTTGTCGTAGTCTTTATCGATGAAATTTTGATCTACTCAACTACTGAGGAGGAGCATGCCTACCATTTGCGGGTAGTACTAGGCACACTCTGAGAGCACTAGCTTTATGGTAAGCTCTCGAAGTTCCAATTATGGATATGAGAGGTTCATTTCTTGGGTAATGTCTTCTCGGAGGAAGGAGTTGCAGTGGGTCTAGAAAATATTGAGGCGGTACTTTCTTCACATCCACCTAGGAGTGTGATAGAGGTCCAATGTTTCTTGGGTTTGGCAGGATATTACCGGAGGTTCATGCCTGACTTCTCTAGAGTTGCAGCACTGCTATCAGCATTGAAGAAGAAGGGAAAACCTTTCATATGGTAGGAGAGATGCCAATATAACATTCAAGAGAAGAGGCATAGGATGACTAGTGACCCCATCTTGAGGCTTCTAGAGGAAGGATTAGGGTACGTAGTATAATGTAACGCATCTGGGACCGAAATCAGGTATGTACTAATGCAATAGCGAGCAATGATCACACATGTTTCTCAGAAGATGAGACAACAAGAGAAAAACTACGACACCCATGTCCTGGAATAAGTATCAGTGGTCTTTTCCTTGATGATATGGTGACACTATCTGATGGATGAACATTTTACCGTGTAATCTGAACACAAGAGTCTCACGTATATATTCTCTTAGAAGGACCTGAACCTAAGACATCGGTGATGGCTTGAGTTCCTCCAGGACTATGACTTCGAGATAGTCTATGCTCCTAGAAAGGGGAATGTTTTACCAGATGCACTCAATAGGAGGTCTGGTATTCAGATGCTAGGAGAGGCGACAGAGTAGCTTGCTGCTTTAGAGATATACTTTTGTGGATAGAGATGGAGCATCCTTTCTACAATCTCATACAGTCATTCCCCCAAATCTTCAGCGAGTTAGGGAGGCGCAGCATGGGGATGCAGACTATGAGACATGACATGCTTAGATATCCATAGGGCAGGCACCTGATGGATTTTTTCTGAATGTGGGGAGCACATCATCCTCTTTAGAGGACGTACCTTGGTACCAGAAGCACTTCAAAAGTATCTTTTTAGGGAGTTCCCGACATCCCCTCTAGCGGTACATCTAGGTGTGACGAAGATATATCAGGACCTCCAAAGGCATCACTAGTGTCCAGATATGAAGAAGGTGGTGGCAGTGTTTGTCTCTCGATGTCTCACATGTCCGCAAGTTAAGGCAGAGTACCAGGTACCAACAGGCTAGGTATAGCCTTCATAGGTCCAAGAGTGGAAGTGGGATTGGGTATCCATGGACTTTGTGATGGGTCATCCACGTACATCTAATGGTCATGACTTGATTTGGGTGATTTTTGACAGACTCACCAAGTCATCCAACTTCTTACCGATCAGAGAGCATGGATTAATAGAGAGATTTGGACGCCTCTACATGCATGAGATTGTGCGGCTCCATGGAGTACCTTATTCTATTGTCTCTGATCATGAGACATGATTTACATCCTGTCTATGGAAGGGATTGTAGGAGACTTTCCGGATGTAGCTTTGTCTGAGCACCGCCTTCCATCCACAGACGGATGGCTAGACTAAGAGCACAATTCAGACCTTTGAGGACATGTTGCATGCTTTTTTCCTCGACATCATTCATAGCTGGGAGGATCACTTACCTTTGGTAGAGTTTTCCTATATCAACAGCTATTACTCCACCATTGGGAGGGCACCTTTTGAAGCCTTGTATGGTCGACCATGCAGTTGATCATTGTGTTAGACAGACCCTGGGGAGTAAGCACTAGTGGGACCAGAGATGATACGAGCTACCATGGAGAAGGTGCAGATCATCCAAGAGTAGATGAAGACTGCACAGAACAGGTAGAAGTCGTATGATGATAGGAGATGGAGACCTCTAGAGTTTGAGGTGGCTTACCACCTGGCTTTTCCACCTCAGTTGCACTGGGTGCATGACGTCTTCCATGTATCCTAGCTGAGGAGATACATGCACGACCCTTCACACATAATAGACCATGGGGAGATAGACGTCGACGATGGGGAGACTTTAACGGAGGTTCTAGTGGAGATTGAGGATAGACAAGAGCGGGTCCTACGTGGAAAGTCGATACCTCTAGTGCGCTTTCGCTGGCAGCACGGGAACCACCAGGAGAGCACATGGGATAGGGAGGCTCAGATGCGTTCTCAGTACCCCCATCTGTTCCTTTAGTTTGAGTTGTAGCTTACAAGGACGTAAATCCCTGAGGAAGGGAGAATGTAAATACCCATAAATCCCATGGAATTTTGTTTTTAAATACATAGGAATTTTAGGAGTCTACAAAAATTTACAGTCCTTGATTCTGAGGCTCGGTGTGCCTGTAGTAAATTTCTGAAGTTTTGTTCGTGTACGTTCAGTAAACGAACAAGTGAGATTTTATAACTTTTGAACCAGTGCATGAAACTGGAATCTGAAGGCACCGTTGAACTCGCAGTTCCAGTATTCTCTTAAGAAGACTTTCACCTCGATGATAGTTGGTCGAGAATAAAAGTTAGTTTTTGGTTTTTAATAAAAAATAATAAAATAATGTGTACAACACTTTATTTAATTTTAAGCTTCCATGTGACTGATTATTAGTTAGAACCTCCACTTGGAAGTTGGAGGTGGGCCCACCACACACTAACCTCCCATGAAAGGTTATGGTGGTGGGGCCCACCTGAACATAACCTCCTATGAGAGGTTATGACGTGGGGAGCACCCAAGACTTAATCCCCCCCCAATTATTTGGGAGGGAGAGGAAACCTCTCAACCCCCTCAAATAATTTTATGTGTCGACGTAAAATAAATTGATTCCAATTTAATTTTATGTGTCAACATGAAATTAAATGCTTCCAATTAATTTTATGAGTCAACCTAAAATTAATTTATGTCAAATTAATTTTATGTGTCAACATAAAATTAATTGTTGTCAATTAATTTTATGCGTCAATATAAAATTGAATCATGCCAATTGTTTTGTTATTGGATAGTTATTTTCACATGTGATGGAATTGGGGAAAGACATGGATTTAAATAATTGGGAGGAGATCTGGGAGAACGCCTCTCCAATGAAGAACTCTTCCTTCACGAAGAACACGAAGAATGCTAACGACGTTTTCTTCTTCGACTTCCTTCTGTAAATCCAACCGACATGGAGCATCATCAATGAGTCAACCCAACTCGGGATTTGAGATGTGCGGCAGAAGTTACTAACAAAGACTATCGTGCCCTACCCAGCACCTTGTCGGTGCCCCTACGGCCTGCCCGACCCCTGCCGTGCCCTATACGACGCACCCGTGGCCTGCCCGGCTTCCAGCCGGCCTACCTGTGCCCTGCACACTCTGCCCGCGGCCTGCCCGCTCTCCATGCGGCCTACCTGCTGGCCTCCAGACTGGCTTGACCTCCCAAGATGAGTCACCCAAGCTGCGACCCTCGTGGCGCTGGCCGAACCGGCCCTGGACTTCAGGCCGAGTCTCCTACATGGTGTCCTCTAGGATGAACCGCCCTCATAATCTGCTGGGATGAGCACAACAGACCGTGTCAAACATTGCTGGATGAACCACCCAACGAGCCAGGTCAAACCCAACGTGTTTGACCAGGTCAACCCAGACCAGGTTGGGCCAGACTAGTTTGGGCCAAGTCGATCCGACCGGGTCGGATCGGACCCGGGACCACTACTGACCCCATAACTTCTTGGGCCATAACATTGGAACCAGAAGACCATTTGAAGAACCGTCAGAGGTGATGGTATTCTTGGAGTGAAATGGTCCCTTTGAGTTTACCCCACTAGAGTTATGGGTAATTTTGAGATACGATCAGGTTGAATCGTACACGAATCTAAAAGTGCCCCCAGGACTAAAAAGATAATAACTCACAGACCGAGCATCTGATTGATGCGTCTCCTATTGCGTTGAGACCCCTATGAGGAGAAAACCCTTTGAGATACTTATTTGTGGGACTTGGTGGTAGTTGACATGTTGACACTTAGCTTGAGGAGAAGACCCTCCCAGAATCGAGCGTACTTTGTGAAAACCCTGTGGTTGGTTGTGCCTTGATGGTTGTTCCTGGATCCTGTGTGGGTCTGACAGTTTTGGATTCTGTTCCTATATACTATGTGGATCTGACAAAATAGCTAGTCCTGGATCATGTGTGGGTCTTACAGATTACCTGGTCTTAGATCCTGTGTGGGTCCGACAACTCCATCAACTGTTCCTAGATCCTGTGTGGGTCCAACAGTTCCAACTACGTGTCCTAGATCCTGTGTGGGTCATACAACTTAGCTGAATCAGTGTCTACATCTGATAATCTTTATCACTCTAAAAAATTTGTATACCTGTGTGAGCTGAGTCAGTGAATTCTATGTTTTCTTCATGATTGAGATGGGTTGCATGATAACATAGGTATATGTATGGGAATATACCTATGTAATGACTATCCTTTGGTTTCATACTTTTTGGTTTATCATTTTTGTATTTTTGTGAGACCTTGAGGGTCTCGTGGTCCCTATTGAGTATCGTTATACTCACCCCTACACTGGCTATGCCCACACCTCTTTGTGTTGGATGTAGATGACGAACAACGCTAATGGAGGCTGAGAGTACCAGGACTGGATGGTACCCATAGGTGGACCACACGACGAGATGGTACACGAAGGAGTCTGACAGTCGTGGAGTGCTAAGGAGGTTTTCTGTACCTACCCTTTAGGTAGGATCTGTGGTGGATGATCCAGGAGCTTCTTCCACCTTTCAGTTATTTTGTCCCTTTTTAGTTGTACTTGTACTTTATAGTTGGGCTAGTATTTCTGGCCCCTTTTTCATTCCATCAATTCTTTTGTATAAATCTTTACGTAGTGTTTATTTCCAGATCAAACTCTGTTGTGTGTGTTTTAAGTTTTTAAAGTCAATTCCTTCCTAGTTTTCTAGGGATTTTACACCTTTGTTGCTAGTCTCCATCCCCTGGCCTATGCAAGGCAGGATTGGGGTAGTCACGGCATGGGCCCCAGGGGTCGGGTCGTGAAATAATAATTATTATAATTATTTTATTTAGGTCACACATATTTATTAAATATATCAATGTCACATTCCATGAAAAGAGTTAGTGAATTAAAAATCTTATCATTTCGTGAGGCGGTAGTTTGCCGTACACATGAACGATATTATCATATCTCCTACAGAATGGAAAGTAACTAAATTATATAATAAAAAATTAAGTATAATAATGTTATATATATCATATATATACTTTATATCATCATTAAATCCAAACATGATAAGGTGGTAATAGATAAAATGAATGAAATCAGTTCGTGAGGCTGTAGTCCACCATAAACATGAATAATGATTTCGTAACCCATTGGATGGAATTGGATATGGTTTTAGTTCATGAAATTATTATAAAATATTATCATTATATTTAAGATAATAGGGTTATTATATTATAATGGTTTAACTAGAATTTTGGGAGGTGGAGGAGAAAATAAAATAAAAACACTTGTTGAAAAACATTACCACTTCTTCGAGTATCCTCCTTTGGTTTGCACCAAAATCCTACCGAGGTTATATTTTTTTTTAAAAATGTGGCATATAGGTTGAGGGGAGAGAAGTTGTAAATTTATTTTGGAATATTTTTCTGAAACCAATTCATTTTAATGTGTGAATAAGATAAGAGAGGGGGTGGTCTTTTATAAGTGTGGTGAGTCTCAAATTTGTATTTCTTTGAAAATATTCAATAAATCCCACATTTGTACCATTCAACAAGCATAAAAAATTAATTATCGAACATAAAATATATAATTTTGAAATATTTCCATAAAATGGGATTTTTACAATTTTAAATGTTATTTTTATCCCTATTCATCTTAGTTTAACCATTAGTAAATCCATTTTTTACCTTAATTGTGGTAATTAATTTTCAGTCATTTCACTATTCAATTTGGTAAAAAATTAAGTAGATATTATTGGATTATATAATCTATGATGATTAAAAATATGGAATCCATTTTGAAATATTCCATTCACATATGCGAAAAAAATTAATTTAAAATTATTCCCATAGGTGCGATGAGAAAACACATATTTAAAGAGTAAATGTTCAAAAGTATAAAACAATTTATATCAAAAGTCAATATAAAAATGATTCTAATTAGAAAAATAGAATTAATTGATATATAAATGATTTAATTTAACTTTAAAATCAATTAAAAATATAATTTAGAAGTTTAAATAATTTAAACAAAAAGGTTGTATTCAAGTAAAATAAAACATTTAAAACTATTTAGAAAAAAATGTTAAATTTCATAAAATTTCAAAAAATTAACCCTAATATAATTATCATTTTCTTATTATAAAAATGAATTTTATTTTTTCAAATTTTTTTTGATATTGTGTAAAAGTTATTATAAATTATATGTGTACATGGAAACTAAATTGAATTTTATAATAAAAAAACTATTTTTCATAAAGCATTAAATTATTCTTATTGTATTTATAAAAAATTGATAACAATAATTTAGTTAGTACGATTCATACCAACAATTCCAATGATTAGGTTGTTATTATCATTTAAAATAATAATTTATTAATAATATTTCATGTTTTGTTTAAACTCATTATTGTGTGCAACACAAGATAAACTCGATGTTGCATGTAACACAAGTTATAATCAATATTGTATGTAACATAAGCTAAACTCAGTGTTGTGTGTAATGCAATATAATGAAGATATTTAATTTATTTAAAATAAATATATCATAATTATTAATGATATGTTTTTCTAATCTTTGAGTTTTTTGTTTTACATTTTATTGAATATAATGATATTATTTTCAATTGTGGTTTGTTACAATATAGTTAATGTAATATCAACTTATCCATGAAAAATGCATTTATTGAAAATTGATTTTTTAGAAAATCTTGGGTTTAATTTTAAATTAAATAATATCAATTATATCAATTCAATTTGATAAAAATGATTCTATACTTTTTATCATCATAATTAATATTAGTTTATATTTTCAACATAAATGCTAGTCATAATATATAGTAAAAACAGTAAAAATAATTTACCATAGTTAAAGTTAAAATTATATTAACTAGCTGTTAAACTAAAATAAAAGGGTAATTTTTTCAATTAAGAAACTCTAAATCCTATGGAATAGAAATATTTGATTCATATATTATCCAACATTATAATTTTATCCATTTGTAAGAACATATGTTGGGAATGACTTAGTCATTTTTTATTCATTTAAGAAATTTCTTAGTGAGTCCTCACCCCCACATATAAAAGGAGACCACATCTCTTATCCTAACCAAAACTGAAGATCCTTTTGGTTTATAAAATTCATATCCAAATAAATCCCTTATATCACTACCTATTCCCTAGAGGCCTTGGTTTGATCATAAAACCAACTTAGGGAATATTGTTTTGTAAACCCTAAGAGGACAGCCAAATGAGAGGTATAGTTCTTAGTCATTTCTTTCTTTTATTTCATATTTAAACTAATTAAAATATTATTATACCATAATTATATAATAAAAAACTATTTCACACACATTAAGATTTTATTATGTTAATTCCATCACCTAAATCCATCTACACTTTCATAAAATTAGAAATAAAACTATCATTAATGTGTATGGAAGGCAACTTCTTTGTGAACCATTTTAATTAGTTTTCCAATATTAACTCTCATGAATATTTATGATTATTTATTTTATGTATATATATTATATTCATGAAATATTTATCAACCTTGAATATTTATATAACAAACATTTTCATACCCTTACATTCATATAAAAATGACAATGTTGTTCATTTGTATACGTGGATTACCACCACCATGATGCCATGTGATACATTTTTCATTAACACATCACATTTATGGTATATATCAGTGTATTTAAATAAATAATAATATTTTTATTATATAATTATACTTCTACAAATATAAAATAATAGTTCTCATATTTTCATCATGATTGATGAAAAATAGAAACGTTACTCAAGCGTACGTATAACCTACCGTCTCTAAGATTATAATGTTGTTCATTTTTTCTTAAACATAATTCATGAATAGTTATAAATTTATAATTTATGTATTGAAATTATAATAATGGTATGATAATTATTGTTGAAATGATTAAATAATAATATATTTGACCTTAGTCAACTTTACAATGTGATTTTGGATATAGAAGACAAACATCATCAAAACAACCGACTCGAACCAAATTATTTAGTTAATTAAATATTAAATGGTAATAAATATAAAAAATGAAATAATAAACATGTAAAAGGTTCTCATAAAATTAAATAATTTACATAGGTTTATTATTTAGAAGATATAGAATATATGCAATAAATTGGGATTAAGTTAAAAAATATCTCTTAACCACCATTTTCTTTGGGTTAGGACCATTCTCTTTCAAAATAACTTTATATCTATATTTAATGTTATTAAATTAAAATAAATTCTATATATATGAATCCCACTTATATAAATTTTCTATTTCCCCTCCCTTTTATTTTATAGTTGACACCGTATGATCATTTCTCAAATTTATTTTTAAGAAATCTATTTTGATTATGTTATAATGAGAGATTATAGAACCCATTTTCATTCCATGGGTATTTATTATGTTTATCACATATGTATAATTTAAATTTTTTGGAACAAATAATTATAAACATGTTATGGTGGGTTCACCCAGATTGTTTTCTAATTCATCGGGTAAGAATTTTATCTCATGACACATCATGTATGGGATTAGGGAGTAAACATTATCCATTATGAGACTTTTTCTACTATGTGATACTATCCAAAAAGTTAGACTCACCTCATTTTTTATCATTTTATATGTTGTTTCCAAATTTACTATTATGTTATGATCTTATGATACAACGTTATTTATGTTATTCTTTCATGTGATTACTCAGGATCCCTCTCTTTTGTGATATGATGTTTTACCTTTGACTTTAATGTTATGTTTCCTTATCATGTTTATTCTCTTAATGTGTTTTTTTGGATCACCAATTTATTTTACATATTTCTTACATTATCCTATGAAGTGTTAGGAGCCCAAATGGATATAGGTTCTCATTATATAGAATAAAACAAGGAATTCAGGTTTTAGTTTCTTTTATATATATATAGAAACAAGTATTACAAATAAACTAAGAGTTATGATGTTTGGGTTGTAGTTATTAGATATTTATGTAATAATACTTTAATATTTCTTAGGTTGTTATACCTAGTTTTACACTCTTATGAATATGCTTTGGTACATTCAAAAACACTTTATGAACCATTATGAATGACCTGAATATATATTTTTTTATTTGAAAACCTAGAAAGAAAATTACCATGGATAACCAAATATTGAAACCTAGTGACATAATGTCAGGATAAACATGTCATTTATAAGTTACTAATTCTATATTTATAGTTTCATTATTATATAGATCAAAAGGTTCAGGAGGTAAGAAAGCATGCTCTTAATGAAATTTATTAAAAGATAATGTTATCATGGAAAAAAATTAAAGGGGGGTTTACAAAGATGGGTATGCACATCACCAAATGCATCTTCTTTGACCAGAATAGAATAAAAATCTCGAACCACAAAGGACCATCTCGAGTTGGCCTATACAATTTCTCCCATTGAAAGAGTACAATTAACCTTATTTAATTCTCTATATACATGTGTAACATCAAGGAAGAGATGATTCAAAATCCAAGGGAAATCATTTTAGGATGATGAAATCTTCTATGTGAAATTTCTAAAGAACCTTCTAACTATTTTCACTACCACACATGAATGATATTCCATCCATAGAGACCACTAACCATGGTAGACAACATACTTGACCCCCTTGATCATAGCCCATAGTTCAACTTTAGGTGCATGCCTATTGATAATGAAACGATAGGAACAAACCTTAATGAGGCCTTGATAGGTGTGGAAGAAACCACCATAAATTAAGGTTCCCTATGTCCATGACCCCACCCCCATCCACATTGACTTCCATTGATTCAAGAATTGGAGGCATCCTTCCAAAAGACTTAGTCACCAATTGAATTTTGAACAATCCATTAACACTAAGAGAATTATGAATGACCAGATCATAAAAGTCATTCTTTATTGATCATGTTGGAATATTGGATAAAATCAAAAAACCCATGATTATTGTAATAATTATTGAATTCAGTGAGGTGGATAGATTCTCAAAGGCTAGATAATTCCATACCTTCCTTATAAAAGAGAGTTTAGCAGCTGTAGTACATAACATAACGGTTTGTACCTACTCACTACAGCCATATTTAAAAATGTATGTCAACAACTGCTCAAAGTTATCCAAACAATGCCTATATCCAAAGACATATTTAATTTAATTACACAACATTCATGTGAAGTAGAAAGATACAAATAAATGACAAGTAGATTAATTTAGATTGAGGATAATATGGTAGTATGATGTAATTATCAACCATGCACTTTGAACTAACCTGTGCTGGGGAAACATATTCCTCCATATTCCCTAATGAATAAAATAGGTAGTAGGTGCAATGTATGGAGTTCTATAGACCATCATTCAAGAGGGAGTTATGAAGGATCTATCACAGTTGTGTCTATAACACTATCCAGTATTGAAATTCCTTATTATACAAGGATTAAAAAAGATAATATCCAAATATGTATGTTCATGTATGTCAATGTCCATGATAAAATGGGGTAGTAAGTACTCATGAAAATTAACATTGCACTGCATATTAGAAATTTAAAATGTATTCATAGACTGAGGAAATTACACACAATCTTTAACTGGTCATTAAGTCCATATAGTTCTCTAAAAGTTAATAGTTGAATTAATGTCGACTATCCACTTTGAACATTGTATAATTCCATTATAAGAATGCATAAAAGTTTGCGAAAAAGATGAAGGGGTGTACATTAAATACTCATTATGTAGTTTATTACTGGAAAAAAATTATAGTAAAGAGTCATTGGATGTAGGGTGGTTCCATGTGAATTTTTTGAGAAGTTTATCATTGAAGAGACTACAGTACTATATTTTCGTCCATCCCATATCCACTAGTTTGAAACACTCTTTCCAGGACACTATAATAATCTTCCACTCATGAATGGATCTAGTCTAGAAAAAAATGAAAATAAAAATCAAAAACTTGTTGATAATAGTTATAGGTAAATTAAATAATGAAATTGAATAAAAAACAAAGAAGTGATCCAAAAATTAACTAGACAGACCCTCCCTACCTGAGACATAGATTTCTATATCCATGCTTCCATTTGGTCGATAATTATGGGGCTACTTTTATCTATATAACACATTCTAAATTTACCCCAAAATAATGGCACTCTAAGATAGATGAATATGATAGATCATATCTTAAAATCAAGATTCCTAGACACTCTATTTTTTTTGGATATGAGAACCCCTTCTCCAAAAACCGTAGAGGACTTGTTCCAATTAATCATCGAGAAATCAAATTCTTTATAGTGCCCAAAAATATCTTTTATATAATAGGTTATGGTTCTATTAGATTTAACAAAAAGAAAAATTTCATCAGTGTACAGATGATGTGAGGGTTCAATAAGTGTTATTACAACCATCATTTGCGGGTATAAGCTAACATGAACAAGATCATTTAGAAAATTACTCAAATAATTCATAAAAATAGTAAATATAATCTAAGAGACTAGATCCCCTTCACTTAAAAATATAGAGAACTAAATAAATCCCCTAAGAGAACCATTGAAATAAATAGAGAGCATGGAACTCTTGAGGATGCAATTGACCATTTTGAATATTCATTATAAATACCATCGATTCTCAAAATGAAAAAAAAAGAATTTCCATTTTATTTTATCAGAATCCATAGAAATATCAATCAGATGGGTTTTTTTCCCATCCTATACTTTCTTCCTCATGATTTTAACACATTCTAATGTAGTGTAATTAAAACTATGGATATTTCTTCTTATTACAAACCCAAATTGGTTATCGTTAATAAAAAGTACAGAAATATCTCCTATTCTAATATCCATCATGTTATTGATAAACATTAGAATTGAATTCCCAATATCCTTAAGTCTAAAATCATTATTATCTAGAGCATTATACTTCTTTGGAATTAGAGAAATAATGTTTTAATTCACTATATATGGAATAGATTCATGGTTAAAAAAATTATCTCATATCATTAGTAATTTTTGTTTGAACAATTTCACAGTTAAACATAAATAAGTTTTTAGAAAATCCATCTGGTCCTGTAACACTGTCAATGTTCAGAGAAAAGAAGATTTCCTTGATGTCATTTTAATTGGGTGCTTAAATGAGAAATCTATTTTGAAAATCATTATCACTATGAGTTATAATAATGACTATTTTTTATGTTTTTTTCATCCCTTTTATCCATATACAAATATTCAAAATATATTCTCACAACATTGGAATTTTTTTTCTTACAGCAGAATAACTCCCCATTAATATTGAGAGAAGTGAGACCTCCTCTATCATTCTTCTACATATTCCATCAATTAAATAACCTTGAATTCATATATCTATCCTTAAACCATTGTATGTTAAATTGATTTTGGGTATGATTTTCCTTGAGAGTCTATAGGCCTTCATGTTTGTAAGGAGAAGGAATCACATCCCTTGAGAGAATCTCATGATTCTGATTGGTCATTTAGAAAAAATCAGATGATTTTCAGCATCCTTAATATCAAGTTCAATATTGTAGAAGAATGTTTTACTCCAATCATTAAGCCCTAATTTGAAATTTTTCAGCTTATTGGATATAATTTATAAGGGGATTCTAAAGAAATAATCATTCCAAGAATCTATGATGACTTCCCTATAAGAAGGTATAAAAATACAAGAATTGTTGAACATGAAATGTAAAGAGGATGATATTGATTTATTGACACAAATATCCATTAGTATGGTAGTGTGGTTAGAGATAATATTATGTAGAGTGATGCAGTAAATATCAGTAGATTCATTCCACTCATCCACCTATACAAAACTTCTATCTAGTTTTCTAGATTGTCTCCCACTAAGGGTGTACCTACTCCAGTTATACCCAGCTCAAACTATAGGAACCTAATCCATTCCACATTTGTTAATACCATTTGAGAATTTATAAGATTATATCACACTAAAATTTATTCCATTATTTTCCTTAGGTCATAAAAAAATATTAAAGTCCCCAAGAATTATCCAAATCAACCCCATTTTCTTTGAAAAGAATTCTAGACCTCTCCAACAATCTCTTCTTCTTGTATAAAGATTAAAAACCTAAAAAATGTGAGAGATATGTCAGTTATATTCAACCTAATAAAAATTGTGATTGATTGATGATCTTGAAAATCAGAGTTTAGATAAATGATTTTATTCTTTATAATCTAGAGGGATTCCACAACACATTTATAATGATTTTGAGAGATAAAATAATAGAAAAGGGCATCCCACATGAAGTATTTTCAAATACCAAATACCATTTTTGGTTTAGAATTTATGATAAGTGTGGGTGTGTTGTTAATAATAAAGTGCATAAGGGAAGTGGATGTAGGATAGTTCCCAAGCCCTTGGAAATTATTATAAAGGACTTTAATTGTCGAAGAGACATAAGCCTTATCGAGGGCCCATCCAGTTGTTATTTCTTTAATTGTATATTTTTCCTATTACATTTTTTCTTATTTATCTTAGATGATATAGGTAACATAGATCCACAATCAGTTTGTAAAGAAGATAAATCAGAGTCTAGACACTATAAATACCTAGTAAAATAAGTAGATCACTGTAAATAAGAGTTTTTTCATCATGGGGTTTCTCATTAGTGTCCTTAGCCCAAAAAAACACCTTAAAGGGGTGAATTTATTTAATTATTGAATCAGATCCTGACTAACATAAACATGGGTTATTCTGATCACATAATTAGATGAAAAAACCTCTGATAATGGAATTTACTCAACATAAGATGGACCGTGCATGCATTTCATACCATGCTTCTCCACTAGGGAAATAATACTTCTCTCCCTTACAAGGTAATTGGCATTTTTTCCCAATCCTAAAAGCATCCAGAAGAAACTTTATGTGGTTTAAAAGGGACCATATCAGCCTACTCAGATGAGGGGTGTTGGGTACACACATGACTAGTATATAAAGTTTCCATGATTGGATAAAAAGTATCAGTTGAAGATACCTCCACATTTATAAACTTAGGGTAACTCAGGGCCTTACCATCATCAAATTAATGGTTGGATGTTACCACCAACTTTTATTCCTCCACTAGATAGTCATTAATGGAAATATCTTTCAGATACTCTTGATTAGGAAGAGAAAACATCATATATTCTTCAACTTCATTAATTTAATCTAAGGAGACAACATCATTCAGTTCCTTGACCTCAATCCTAGAGGGTTTCAGATCATAATGATCACTATCATCATCAAATGATTAGAATCATTGGGTCCAGCCTCTCTACTGGGCCCATCATTAGATGGCCCAAGATCAAGATAATGGAATTCATGAGAAATTATTTTTCCCTCCACTTTAATCCTCCTATAATTACAATCATCATTCCCTCTTAACTTACAAAAGCTTCATACATTATCTCTGTTCATTCAGAGAAGAGTTTTCCAAAGAAGTTGAAATTTTTATAAGAAAATTGTCATCCTCTCGTATTGGGTCTCTAGATTTATTCTGTCACCAATCATTTTCGAAAAAAAAATCATCAACCAATGTCGAAGCCATATCAACTTCCACAAGGATCCTGGAATAATGTCTAAACCTAAGATTGTCTATTTATTTTTCTATACATATATCATTGAGAAAAAATTAGGAAATATCCCAGATAATTCTTGGATTCCACTATAACCAATCTAATTTATATATTTGGATTCATACATGAGTATGATTGTTTTTAACACTATTAGGGTCATAGTTTTGATCCATTTCTAGAATTTGAAGAATAAAGTATTTATAAACACATATCATAGGATCAATTCTCTTCATTTTCACTCATATGAAGGAAATAAAATGTTGAAATACCCATTCCCTGTGGATGTAATCCTCCATTCATCAAATCCATATATTTTTAAAAATACACTGAGTATGTTTTTTTTAATTTTAAATTTTTCCCCCTTTTGGTATAAAGACCCACAAAATAAATGTGTATTTACATAGTCATACATGGTACTCAACATCATCTTGGTTTGATGAGACATGAGTGACTTGCCCCTTCCTAATAAACCTACCATGTGGAGGATAGTTTAAGATTGAGAATGCAATATTTGTAGGAGCCTTGACCACTTCCAAAAAATTACTCTTTGGACCCATGGCATCATGAGGTATAGATCCCTCCACCTATGGTTTTATCACTATGTAAAAATGAAACATCTCCTTTCACCCAACATAATAATTCTGATCTGAATGACCCTGGAACACCTTGGGAGGGGAGGGGTGAATCATGGTGACAACATTTTCATATCTGAGATGGATCTTGTTTCAACATTGGTAGGAAATTGTTGAAAATATATGAAGAAAATGATTAGAAGTAAAACATTCATGTAGAGAGATGACACGACACTTTTTACTTTGTTCACCACTAAGGGCTACGTCCATGGAGCATACGCTGACAAGTTTTCTGTCGCACCAAATTTCACTATTCTTCACTAGTTGTGGATTACAATGGTTCAGGCACAGTAACTCTGTCCCAGGCTCACTGCCTTTACAAAGGTTTAGGGATAGTGCACTCTGTCCCTCGAGTCACTCCCATTGACTCCCCTAGATCACTATCGTTGGTGAAGTCCCACTCAGTTTATAGACGTGAAGGTCTCTTCCATAGATTTGCATTGAAGTCTTTGTCTCTTCTCTGTACGAGACTCTGCTTGCAACGTATTCTAGAAATGATGCACTTGTACGCACTGAACCACTGAACTAGATAACTAGAGTGAGAAAACAAGTTTCTCTTACAATTCAGCGCAACACCAACCCTTTACGTGCAAAATTTACCTTTTCGCACGGAAAAATATTTCGCGCCCCAACACCCTTTTTCGCGCAACTAAATCTTTTATGCGCAAATCCAATTTTTACGCACATCTCTTCCTTTTCGCACATCCCTGAATTTTCCGCACAATCCAGAATATTTCATGAAATCCCCTTTACGCGATCCTTTTTCGTGCATCATACCTCAGATTTTCTCTATGTCTTCAACCGTACGGAATGAGGGGGGTCACCTCCTTTTTATAGGAATATGAGACCCCACATGCAAGACCCCCTTTGGCACAAAAAACCTCTCATCTAGCACATAATATTTTGCGACAATTTTTTTTTTCATGCACATCACCATATTTTTCGCGCAGCCCATGCCTTTGACATTTTTCAAAATTTTGATTCTGAAACACTATTTGCGTGAAAAACCTCGATCCACTATTTCGCGCGCCATGCTATTTTTCACACCCAACTCAAATAATTCATTCAAAGACTTTATTTTTCATGCACCACTTCCTCTTTGGGCCCACCTGCTTTTACCTACAATCCATGTCTTCATTTTCTGATTTTGAGGCCCAAAAAATTGGCAAACACTGGGAAATGACACCACCATCAATATTGTTGACTGCTAGAACAATATGATCACTCTGTTGGCACACATTCTGAACTTCCACTGAGGATTGACAACAAACACAAACCATGATCAAATTTATGCATAGAATATACATGATTACAACATGATCAATGACCAGATCTGCATCATCTAACTTCTCCCCACCCCCATTCCACGTGAAAGATTAGGGTTCACTGGTTTTATGTTTCCCCCAATTACCCCCCCCCCCTCAAATATCTATATCATCAATTTCATTTTATATAAATATTAGATTATGTGTTCTTAGCCCTAATATTCCCTTTATATTAGTTAATTATGTGAAATACATGTAATCATTCCAATGAATTACTAGATAAACTGAAAAACGTTATGTAAAATAACTTTAATCATGTAGACTAACCTTCTTATACTAGGAAACATAATTTTTCTAAAGTTTCCTTTATGTAAAATAATCATCATAACATTAGTGGATCATCTAATCCCCACATCTTGGAATAGTGGATTAGCTCTATTGAGGAAGTATCCTTTATACCTTAATGCACGGAACAAGAGAATTTTGTACTAGTTGTTTATCATCTAGAGGGAGAACCTTACCAGTGGTGGAAACTGATCAAGAATATGAAGCCCAAGGAGGAGATCAAATCCTTGGAATGGGAAGGATTTATGAGAAAAATGCAACAAATATTTTCACTGAACTTTCTATATTAAAATACAAACGGACAACTTTTTACTGAAGAAAAAGGAATTTGAGTTTATTAGGATTTATAAGAAAGACATCATAAATCATTCAAGGTACTCATCGTGGGTTTTCATTAACACAAAAAAATAGTATATTAAAGATGATTTTATAAACATGAATCAGTGATTCGAGACTCTGATAGTGAAAGAGAGATTGTCCATTATGACTTGGTAGTTGAGAAGGGGAATAGTGATTCTCAATGGTCTTGAGGGACAATTTCTAAAAATAGAGTTGAATTTGGGTGCATGAACTGATAAATCACCTATAAGAGAGAAAAATTAACAGTCCATTATAAAAAATTGTGGGAAGAAGTATCCTAAGAAATATCTTAGTTGAATGTGGATATTCATTAATTGAAGAAAATATTGGAATCATACTAATCAATATCGAAGAGAGATGAAGAGGCAAACTAATATGATGGAAGAAAAAATTATAATCAACCATGAGCCTATATTCCAATGTTTCAACTATAAGGAACACATAAATTATTCTATCTAATGCCTCAAGATATCTTTTTTAATGATAATCATCAAAAATAACCTCAAAGGCCTATAGATTATGAATTTTTGTATGTTTTTATTATTTCTACGGTGGAACCTAATAATGAAGTTTTTATAGGCACTATTGTTATATATTCTAGAATGGGAAAAATATTATTGGACTATGGTTCTAACAATTCATTGAAATCATGAATGTTTCATAGGACTATTCAAACAATAGCAAAAAACATGGGGGTCGAGTTTTCTTTGAGAACAAAAAGTTGGGAAATTATTTTATCCCAACTTTATAACTCATAATCATTCATTTTTTTAAATTGGATATCCGCAAAAATATATCCATACTTCCTTTAGCTAAATTTTATGATACACATGGTATGTTTTTTATGTCTTTATATAAATACAACATCAATTTCCTGATGAGGGAAATCACTATCTATATCGCCAGTCAACTTCTAATTCTATAAATGTGAAAGGAGGAGGATGAATATGCTTGTTAGGTTAACTACCATGAGGGGTGGTAATTAGTATATGAAAAATTGAAAAAATTATCCTTCAGATGTTGTTTCATAAAAAAAACACACTCTTCTCTCTATTTCCCATATAAATGTATGAATAGAAATAAAACCATGCATGTGACACTAAAATTTAACTTGGTCCACCAATAATGGTCTGTGTTCAAGGATAATTCCCTGGAAATGTGCCTATATACAAAATCTACTACAAAATACTCCTATATAGCATGTTTATAGTGGAATCACTATCAGTCTTGGTTTACAACCAATCATAATTTGAAATCTCACTTCTCTTTCAGTTAAGGTGTTCACATTGTTCCTTTTGATGATTCTTTTGTCAATTAGAAACACATCAGATTTTTTTCACTCTTAAATGTTACATGAATCTATATTTTCACTCAATAGGTAAGGAAAACCTCAAAATGTGGTGATTTGATCATGTAGATACATTTCAAAAACATTTACTACTCCTTCCCAAATTGTCTATTTCTCATCATGAACTTCCTTTTTCCGCATAGAATAATTGATATGCAGAATCCTTTCTTTTGTAGACAAATTATTCAATGGGAACCACCATTATATTTTAAACTTAAGTACACCAAAAACAATCTATCCTCCATAAACTGATCATTTATGCACTTCCACCTTCATAAACCACCTTCAAATTAAACAAAATTATTCCTGTGGTCATATTCTCTAATAAAATTAACTCCCTCTCAATGACATGATTAGTGGTCCTTTATATAGGAAAATGAATTAAAAAAACCTGCTAATCACAATCACCAAAAACTCATTTTAGGATTGTCCATCACTATGCACTATGCATTGTGTATGGTTCACATAGTGCATTATAACTCTTCTAAGCCAACCTTCACTCGAAAATGAAAATACCCTCTACGGTTCCCTTAAAATATATATCTTAATTAGAAAATGTTGATCCCCTTATGAGTCTCATAGTGAAACATGCTATGTGGAAAACATCAAATCAACATGTTTGGCCACAAATTGAGATCTCAATTTTTTGTTTTTATAGAACAAATGCTTTGAAATAGTTATTCATTTGTTGACTTTGCTTTATGGTTTTGCAAGCTCGCTATGCGGTTCGTATAATGAAATTCTTATGCACTCCATATCACTGCAACCAACTTTAGGCACTATTTGATCCCCCAATTTTATAAGAATAATCCTTAATTTTCCTTGAAATAAATCCCGATCTTTAGTTACTAAAATATGGAAATCACAGGGAAATGGAGCCACCTAGTATACACAATTATCTGTACTGCTTCCTAAGTATCCATTTCTTTGTATTGGATCTTTGACAACATACCATGACATCAATCATGTTGGAACTCTGAAACCAACTCTATCAACCTACATTGTCAATAAAGAAAATTAGAAAAAACCACTATAATGTACATTGATGGGTTTATCCCAACAATCTCCCCCACATGGTGTGTTAACAACTCTATACCCTTTAATACAACATTAAATCTTCCTCCATCTCTAACTGAAATATGCATATTGTGATTATAGATTGAGATCATAGATTTAACTCACATACACTCTAAGCCCACATGATCCATGCTCAGTTTGAGTAAAAAACGTATCATGAAAAGATTATCAATGAAACACTTAATTTAAAAAACATCCAACTATGTTCATCACGATCCCCATATTTCATGATATATATCATTTGATTGATCATATTTAGAATCATTAGATTTTAACCCCCTAAGTTGTTGCTTATCCTATAAGCTTCTACCCTATCTTTATCAACATATTTCCCCCCTTTGTGAATTATCCTTATAACGACCCATACTTTACATACATGGTTTTACATCAAAATTGAAGCATACTTATTACAACATATAACAACACCATGAAAGGACCGTATAGGTATAGTGTCTTTAGAAACTGGGAAACATAAACAACTGGTTCATAAATCATCTACAGTGTCTCCAATTTATTTCATCATATCTGGAGTCCCTTTTGGCATATCCTACTTGATAACCTTCTTCCTGACCTGGGGGAAAGAAAACATACAAAAGGGAGAGCTCAAATTATCGGTAAGGGTAAACAAAAGAATAATCAATCACATCATGAACATAACATTTTGGAAATCTTAACCTGAAAAAGAAATCATAAATTCATACCATGGGATAAATCATCAAAGTGAAATTTAATCCCAATAATCATAACATAAAACATGAAACATTGCGGCATACACACATAATCATAGAGATTCATTTCTTATTAGTCAATACTCATTACCAAGACTATCTTAGTGGACAAAGTCCATTTCTGAACTGAGTTCATTCCTCGTTTCAGTCAGGTTTCACTGAATCGGTTTAACCTTCCATTCCAGTCATGTCTACCTCATGAGATATAAAATCTTTACCCAATGCATTGGTGGGAGATATAGGTCCCACCCATCTCATAATTATACCATTCTTATGTGTGCCACAAAATCATAAACCATACATCATAGCATAACCCATGTAATACAAATGGGATTATTAGACATCGTGATATCATAAAACAATTCATATAAGATAAAGGAATTAATAAAAATAATTCCATCACAACATAATCAAATCAATGTAATAATAGGGATAGAAATGTAACCCTTTATTATCTTATATGGAAAATAATTTTGATAAAACACTTGAACTCCATTCTTGAGGAAAATATCCTTTCTACTTCAAAAACACATTTCCTTTCTTAACATTTCATATAATTATAAACTAAAAGAATTTGATTAAAAATAAACTTGAAAACTTGTAAAGGAAGATTCTTGGAAATAATGTTTTAAAAATCCATTCATGCCGTATAAGTTAAAACAAACATTCTTCTTGTACTTTTGTCAGAAAAGTCAAAAAGTACCTCGTACGAAAAACCACAAAAGATTCCTTTCATATATTTTACTTAAACTCACCGAAGGGGAAAATTGGATTTAAAAATTTTTAGGTGGATGGAAATAATATTACATATTGAGGAAACATGGATGCCTATGATAAAATACACCCCAGTAAATACCAAAGTATAAACAATCTAGGATAAAAATGAGATTGTGATATTTTCCCTTACCTTAGGTCCAATTTTCTTCATAAGTGTCCAAACCTCTTGTATAATTATTGAAATAATTTTATTGACTTATTACAGAATCATACTTATTATTATGATATCATATATGGTCATATTATTAGCTTCTTATTAGTAATATTTCAATGTTACTTCTTATTCGGGTGTTTATTGCTTTTTGTTTTTATGCGTGTTTCGTCGAATAAATTATTCTTCTTCTTTTTGGGTTATAGAAACCTCATTTACATAGTTTTATTAGTGTAATATATATCATATTCATTCATTCAATTAATTTATATAATCATTATTTAATGGAGATCATGTAGAACGAGTCACATCACATCGTGGAGACGGTATTCCGTACGTACGCACGAGCGATGATATCATTCCCATGATAGTGAAATTGTAATGGAGTGTATGTATACTATTTCAGAATCAATATCACTTTACAATAATAATTTATAGTTATTATTTACACCATTATACCCATCCAAGTAAGGTGGTGGTGGAAAATAGATTACACCACGGTGTGGAGATGGTATTCTGTACGTACGCACGCGCGGTGATTTCATTTTACGTAGGATGTATATATTTTGAAATAGGATTGTTTCATACTTATAATAACATATTAGTATATGAATGATAATTATGTTATTAATTTATAATGAATCAACTAAATAAGAATATGTGGAAGAAGAAATAAAGTTGAAATAATCGGTAACAGACATTACCTCTTCTTTGAAGCGCTTCTTTGAGACCTACTTTTAGGGATCTAAAAATGGTCTTTGAAGAAGACCAGGACCTCTAGGATGTTTCTAGGGAAGTGGAGAGGATAAATTGTCAGGGTTTGTCCGAGCTTGAAGGCTCAATGTGGTGTGAGGAAGATAGGGAGGAGGTGCCCTTTTATAAGGGAGGAGAGTGGCACCTTTGGAAAAACTAGAAATATTATTTTATTATAAAGTCATATTCGGTTTAAAATAGCTCCAAATTAATTTATTTCTAAGATAAGGTGGTTAGGGGTCGAAATCCTCTCATCCAATAGAATTTATACAGGTTAGGTTCCTATTTTAACCTTATCAATTATATTTAACTTTATGTTAAATAATTTTACATTTACCGATTCTTCTTATGTTCTTACACTATAAGGTTAATAAACTTACTATAACAAGCCAAACGAATTCCAAGTTGTATATAATTAATATATATGACTTCATATAAGTCATTTTACCGAACCTTGGATTTTTAGGAATAAAATAACAATTAATAATATAATATTTTTTTTAACCATTTTATGCAAATTTTGACACTATTTAGTAATTGATTTTTGTGAAAATCATAAAAGCATGATTAGTTCAAAAAAAATAATTAAATCAATACTAACATGTCATATTAAACTAGAAAATTAGTGGAATTCATAAAAAGTCGAAAATTACATTTATTTGGGTATTTATAACATCAATTATGTCAATATTTCATCAATAAGATAATTACTGCATCATCTTTGTGTCATAAATAAATTAAATTATTTATTATCTAAAAATTACAAATAAAACAAAATTATGTATGAAATCTTTTTATCTTTCTAATGAATATTTATAGTAGAATTTATCTTATGTATAACCCTATATTAAAAATGATTTTCTTATTAAACTTTGATTTTAACTATTTTAACCCTTCTTTAAATAAATTAATAATAAATGTCCTAATCTAATCCAAGTGGGCCTAAATGGTCATATTTTATTCCTAAGGTTGTTTTTGGTCTAATTACCCTTATCCAATAGAATTAGGACATGTGTTATGGTAATAATAATAACATTTGTACCCTTAATTACTCTATTTACTTTTAACTGTGGTTAATAAAAGTACAAAGTTACTATTCACCAAAAATTATTTTCATCTCATTGAACCACATTTTACTTACTGACATCAACCGTGTCTCTCAGATTTTTGAAATTCCCCTCACAGAAGCGGTAAAATTAAGTTTTATGTAAATTTTCAAATTCTCTTAGGAGGTGGGTAAAAGATGGTGAAAAGTTCAATAAAATTTTTATATATCTAAAATTATTATAAAATTTATATATATATAAAATTATTATAAAATTACTCCAATGATTTACATTGAACCTATATAGGTATTATGTATCAATTTTGACCTAAAATAAATTTAAATAAAATAAATAGTCTGTTTTTAAATAGTAACCTAGTGTTTTCACTATTCATCAAAAATTGAAAGTTTTCAGAAAAACACAAAAATTTCACCCTAGGCTAATTTTGATATTCCGAATCCAAAAATGAAGTCAATTTTGAAAAATAAAAGTTATAAAATTTAAAAAAGTGGTTATTACTATTCATAATGGCTAGTTTTAATAATATCTTAACAACATATCGTTGTACGACGCAAGCTATCGAGGAAGGTCATGATTGCATGTAAAGCAAGCCAAGCTAGTGTTGTGTGTAGTGAAAGATTCCTTTGATTATTTATATAACATAAAAACAATATATTTCTTATAAAAGTCTCAGGTGTTACATTCTACCCCCCTTAAAATGAATTTCGCCCTCGAAATTCGTCACTTGTAACAAACAGATGAGGATACCTCACCCTTATCATATCCTCAAGCTCCCATGTAGCTTATTCTAATAGGTGGTTCCTCCATGAAACTTTCACCAAGAGATTGGTCTTGTTTCGTAGGTCTTTTTCGCTATGATCCAGAATCTCTATCGGTAGTTCTTCCTAAGAAAGATCTTGCTCCAGCAGTATAACTATTGAGCTGAATACATGTGAAGGATCATGTATGTACTTTCTCATGAGAGATACATGGAACACATCGTGATCTTGAGAGAGATTCGGTGGAAGTGTCAATCAGTAAGCTACCTTCCCAACACGATCCAATATTTCGAAAGGACCGATATACCTGGGGCTCAGCTTTCCCTTCTTCCCAAATCTCATTACTCTCTTCCAAGGAAATATTCATAAGAACACTTTATCCCCCACTTCAAACTCTACGTCTTTTCTTCAGTTGTTGGCATAACTTTTCTGTCGACTCTGAGCTACTCTTATGTGTTATTGAATAGATTCACTACTGGAAAATGGACCTATCCCCACGGTTTTCCCCAAAACTGTGGGGATAGACCCCCCTCTACCCACGGTTTTCCAAAACCGTGGGTATAGGTGAATTTTCAAGACCTATACCGACGGTTTTGGCAAACCGTGGGTATAGGGGGGGGGGTCTATCCCCACAGTTTTGGAAAACCATGGGGATAGGTCCAGAAATTCACATATACCCACGGTTTCCCATAACCGTGGGTATAGGGGTACCTATCCCCACAGTTTTCCCTATAACCATGGAGATAGTTATGAGATAAAATACTTATACCCACGGTTATGAAAAACCGTGGGTATAGGTCACTTTTGTGTGCGTGGGAATTTTTATTTTCTGCGGGAAGGAAATTTTTTTTGGCGGGAACCCTATACCCATGGTTCTTCCCTCTATACCCACGGTTTTTATAACTATATTTAACTAAATATATATATATATATATATATATATATATATATATAGGTGAATTTAGGGTAGTGGTTATACATGGTGTTTCCAGCGTAGAGGCTGCGGGATCGAAACTCGGCGCCTTCATTATTTTAGGAACTATACCCACAGTTTTGAAACCGTGGGTAAAATCCATTGACACCATAGAAATTGGCTATGTTTCGGTAACACAGTCGTAGGACACCTATACCCACGGTTTTGGAAAACTGTGGGTATAGGCTGGGGACCTATACCGACGTCGTTCCAGCCCATGGTTCCCAAAACCGTGGGTATAGGCTATACCCACGGTTTTGGGGGCTATACCCACGGTTTTGAACTGTGGGTATAGGTTGTTTTTTCAGTAGTGATTGGACCTTTTCTACCATCTCATCAACAAGATCAGGTACTAATAGCTTTCTTTCCCCAACTTCATCCCAGCAAGTTGGAGTCCTGCATTTCTTTCCATAGAGAGCTTCATAAGGAGCCATCTGAATACTGGAGTGAAAGCTATTATTATAAGAAAATTCCACCAAAGGTAGGTGTTGATCCCAACCACCTTTGAAATCCATAGAGAAAGATATTAAAATATCTTCTAGAGTTTGAATCGTCCTCTTAGACTGACCGTCTGTCTAAGGATGATAAGCTGTGCGGAAACTCAACTTTGTATCCAGAGTATGCTGAATACTTCACCAGAACATTGAGGTAAACCTCAAATCCTGATCAGATATAATAGAAAGTGGTACTCCATGCAATCTTACCACTTCATTTACATATATCCTGGCAAGCTGGTCCAAAGAGAAATCCTCTCTAATAACAATAAAGTGTGCAGACTTTGTATGACGATCAACTATGACCCAGATAGCATTATTGCCTTTGGATGTTTTAGGAAGTCCGGTGACAAAGTCCATAGTGATGTTTTCCCATTTCCATTCGGGTATGGTTAATGGTTGTAACATCCCCTTAGACTTTTTTTCTCAGCTTTAACTTGATAACAAACCAAGAATCGAGAGACATATTCAGCAACATCACTTTTCATGCCATCCCACCAGAAGTACTCTTTCAGGTCCCTATACATCTTCGTGCTTCCAGGATGAATAGAGAATGAAGAACTATGAGCATCATCCAGTAGCTCCTTCATTAATTCTGGGATGGGAGGAACACAAACCCGATTCCTGAACTTTATTATCCTATCACAATCAAGGTTGAATTCAGGTACATTTCTCACCTTCTTTTGTAACTCTATATCTTCTTTCTATTCCTCTTTAACCTTCACATGTATAGATGGTTGAACATTCATTTGAGAAGGATACAATTTTTCCCCTTCCATTATAATTCCAAGATCCATCCTTTGTAAATCCATAAATATTGGATCTTTTGTGATCCTCATCATGGATAAGCTAGCATAGTATTGTCAACTTAATGCATCTGCCACCTTGTTTGCTTTCCCAGGGTGGTAATGAGTTGAGCAGTTGTAATCCTTAATAACTCCAACTATCTTCTTTGGCGCATATTCAGCTCCTTTTGTGTGAAAATATACTTTAAACTTTTATGATCAGTATAAATGTCACACCTTTCTCCATAAAGATAATGCCTCCAAATCTTTAATGCAAAGATTACCGCAGCTAACTCCAAATCATGAGTTGGGTAATTTTTCTCAAGGATTTTCAACTATCGTGAGGCATAAGCTATCACCATATCCTTTTGCATGAAAACACACACCAATACCTTCTTGGATGCATCACTGTAGATCACAAACCTTTCTCCACTACAAGGCAGTGTGAGAACAGGTTCACTTGATAAACTTCTTTTCAACTCCATGAAATTCTCTTCACATTCCTCCATCCAAACAAACGTAACTTCTTTCCAAGTCAACATGGTTAGTGGATTAGATAATCATGAGAAATATTTCAAAAAACGTCGATAATATCCATCCAAACCAAGAAAACTTCAGATCCCAGTTACTGTTGTTGGTCTTGACAATCTTTTGATAACCTCTGTTTTTGCTGGATCCACAGATATCCCCTCTTGTGAGATTATGTGACGCAAAAATGCAACTTTTTAAAGCCAAAATTCACACTTGGTAAATTTGTCATAATGTTTCTCCTTTCTCAGGGTCTTTAATACAATTCTCAAGTGATCTTCATGTTCTTCCTTGGTCTTTGAATAGACAAGAATATCATCTATAAAGACTACCACAAAATGATCAAGATAGTCTCTAAAGACTCTATTCATTAGATCCATGAAGATAGAAGGGGCATTAGTAAGACCAAATGGCATCACTATAAATTCATAGTGTCCATACCTTGTTCGGAAAGCCGCCTTTGGTATATCCTCCCTTTTGAACCTTAATTGATGATACCCTGAATGAAGATAAATCTTGGAAAAGTATTGAGCTCCGCGTAGTTGGTCAAATAAGACATCAATGCATGGGAGAGGATATTTGTTCTTGATAGTGATCTTGTTATGTTCTCGATAATCTATGCAGAGTCTCATTGATCCATCTTTATTCTTAACAAACAGAACTGGTGCTCCCCAAGGTGACGCACTAGGGCGTATGAACCCCTTATCAAGATTCTCATGGAGTTGCTTCTTCAATTCCTACAACTCAATTGGGGCCATTCTATAAGGCGTCTTTGAAATAGGTAAAGAACCCGGTACAAGTTCTATTGGAAACTCAACTTCACGATTTGGTGGAAGACCTGACAATTACTCCGGAAATACATCGTCAAACTACCGTACAATGGGTATATTCTTAATCGTGAGTTTCTCACCAACTGTTTGAGATAAATGACATTCATTTAGTGGAATCATGACCCACAAGATGGAAGAAATTTCCACTGGATGGTTATGTTCATCCTTGCATCGATAGACGATCATAGATTGATCTGGAATATGAAATGTGACTTCCCTTCTTTGGAAATTGATATGAGCTCCATATAGACAAATCCAATCCATGCCAAGAATCAAATAAAATTTCACTATAGGAAGGATCACAAGATTTGCAGGAAGCAATTTCCCACAAACTTCAATCGGAGAAGAATTATAAACTTTAATGCAACTGTTGTTCCATTAGGGGTTGTCACAGCTAACTCAACATCTAATTGTTGAGGTAATATGGTGATACCCTTAGAAAATTCTTCAGAAATAAATGAGTGGGTGGATCCAGAATCAAATAAAACATTTTCTACTTTAGAGTGGATGGTATGTGTACCTTTCACCACTTTGTTATCGTACTCCACATCGCTGATAGAAATTGCATGTGACTTTCCTTTGTCTTTAGCCTTAAGAGTTGGTTGACGTCGATCATCATCACCAACCCTTAGATTTGGGAATTTATTGGCATAATGCCCCATCTCCTTGCACTTGTAACATTGAAGTGTATGAGGTGCACTCTGTGTAGCCTTTTCATTGTTCGCATCACTAGACATATTATTCCCATCGTTGTGGCATTCAAATGCCCGATGACCTTCCTTTCCACATTTGAAACATTTACTTGTCCCTTTAAGACAACTCCCTCCATGTTTCTTTCCACACTTTGAGCAGAAGGGAAAACTCATATTCTTTTCAGTGTGCTCTTTAGATTTTCCTTTGAATTCCATTTTCCTCTTCTTATCAAACCCATATGACTGATGGGTTACTCCAATTTCTATCTCAACTTTGAGAGCACATCGAACTATTTCCTCGTAGTTATTGAAGTCCCTTATGGATAAAGCCCTTCGAAGACTTGGTTTTAATCCACTAAAGAATCAATGGATCTTACTCTCATGTTGGATAATAATACCAGAAGCGTACCTTGCAAGTCTTGTAAAATTTTCTTCATAGGTACCAACAGATTCATCATCCTTTTGCTTTAGTTCAAGAAACTCCTTCTCCATCATTGTTCGGAGAATATGAGGGACGTACTTATTGAAAAATAAGTTCTTGAACGCGTCCCATTCCATGGACTAAATTTCTTTTTTTTTGGCCTCATATTCTTGATAAGATTCCACCATTGATCAGCATCACCTTCCAAACGATAAACTGCTAGGATGACTTTATCATGTTCAGAACATTGAATAACTAAAAATATCTTTTCAGTAGTACTAATACATTGTTCAGCAACTAATGGATCAGTAGACCCGCTGAATGAAGGTGGACGCTTCCTCATGAAGGATTCAACAGAATGTTGCTCCTTAATTTGCTCGTTTGGAAGTTTCGCATGATTCATATCTTGAGAAAGTTATGTGAGAATGGCAACAAGATTTTTCATTCCAGCTCCAATAATTTTTTGCTTCTCAGGGGGACAATAATTGCATTGCCCGTCGCATTCCGCATTAACATGGTTCCTTCAAGTTCAATCCGTTGACTAAAACCAAGAAGAATAGTGTGAGAAACACTAATTATAATAAGAAAACCACATAATCAAGAATAAAATTTCACATTTAAGGTCTTATCCTAGGTTATTGATAGCCATTTCTAAAACACTAAGATTGTGTTCTATGCTTATACTTATCCTTGTGATTCTTACTAAGGCTTTCACATCCTAGTTTTCAAAGGTTGACTATACCTTTCCTTTGATACCAACTATAATGACCCATACATTACATAAATGGTTAATACTTCAAAACTGAAGCATACTTATTACAACATATAAAAAAACCATGAAAGGAAGGTATAGGTATAGTGTCTTTAGAAACTGGGAAACATAAACAATTTGTTCATAAAGCATTTACATTGTCTCCCATTTATTTCATTATATTTTGAGTCTCTTTTGGCATATCCTACTTAATTAACTTCTTCCTGACATGGGGGAAAGAAAACATACAAAAGGGTGAGCATAAATTCTCAGTAAGGGTAATCAAAAGAATAATCAATCACATCATGAACATAACATTTTGGAAATCTTAACCTGCAAAAGAAATCATAATTTCATACCATGGGATAAATCATAGAAGTGAAATGTAATCCCAATAATCATAACATAAAACATGAAACTTTTTTGAATACACAAATAATCATAGAGAATCATTTCTTATTAGTCAAGAATCATTTCCAAGACTATCTTAGTGGATAAATTCCATTTCTGAACTGAGTTCATTCCTTGTTTCAGTCCTGTTTCACTGAACCAGTTTAACCTGCCGTTCCAGCCATGTCTATCTCATGAGATATAAAATCTTTACCCAATGCATTGGAGGGAGATATAGGTCCCAACCATCTCATAATGATACCATTCTTATGTGTTCCACAAAATCATAAACCAAACATCATAGCATAACCCATGTAATAAAAATGGGATTCTTAAACATCGTGATATCATAAAACATTTCATATAAGATAAAGGAATTCATAAAAATAATTCCATCACAACATAATCAAATCAATGTAATAATAGGGATAGAAACATAACCCTTTATTATCTTAGATGGAAAATAATTTTGATAAAACACTTGAAGTCCATTCTTGAGGAAAATATCCTTTCTTCTTCAAAAACACATTTCCTTTCTTAACATGTCATAAAATTATAAACTTAAACAAGTTGATTAAAAATAAAATTGATAAATTTTAAAGTAAGCTTCTTGGAAATAATTTTTTAAAAATCCATTCATATCGTATAATTTAAAAAAACATTCTTCTCGTACTTTTGTCGGAAAAGAAAAAAAGTACCTCGTACGAAAAACGACAAAAGATTCCTTTCATATCTTTTACTAAAAACTCACCGAAGGGTAAAATTGGATTTAAAAAATTGTAGGTGGATGGAAATAATATTACATATTGAGGAAACATGGTTGTGGATGATAAAATACACCCCAGTAAATACCAAAGTATAAACAATTTTGGATAAAAATGAGATTGTGATATTTTCCCTTACCTTAGGTCCAATTTTCATCGTAAGTGTCCGAACCTCCTGTATAATGATTTAAATATTGTTATTGATTTATTTCAGAATCATAAATATTATTATGACATCATATATGGTCATATTCTTAGCTTCTTATTAGTAATATTTCATTGTTACTTGTTATTCGGGTGTTTATTGCTTTTTGTTCTTATGCGTGTTTTGTCGAATAAATTCATATTCTTCTTTTTGGGTTATAGATACATCATTTCCAGATTGGTATTAGTGTAATATATATCATATTCATTCATTCAATTAATTTATATAATCATTATGCAATGAATATCATGTAGAACGAGTTGCATCACATCGTGGAGACGGTATTCCGTACGTACGCATGGGCGATGATATCGTTCCCATGATCGTCAAATTGTAATGGAGTGTATGTATACTATTTCAGAATCAATATCACATTACAATAATAATTTATTGTTATTATTTAAACCATTATGCCCATCCAATTATGGTGGTGGTGGAAAATAGATTACACCACGGCGTGGAGACGGTATTCCGTACGTACGCACGCGCGGTGATTTCGTTTTCCGTAGGTTGGATATATGGTGAAATAGGGTTGTTTCATACTTATAATAACATATCATTATATGAGTGATTCTGATGTTATTAATTTATAATGAAGCAACTAAATAGGAAGAAGTGGAAGAATAAATAAAGTTGAAATAATCTGTAACGGACATTACCTCTTATTTAAAGCATTTCTTTGAGACCTCCTTTTAGGGCAATAAAATTGGTCTTTTAAGAAGACCAAGACCTATAGGATGTTTCTAGGTAAGTGGAGAGGAGAAATTGTCAGGGTTTTTCCAATCTTGAAGGCTCAAAGTGGTGCGATGAATAGAGGGAGGAGGTACCCTTTTATAAGGGAGGAGAGGGGCGCCTTTGGAAAAACTAAAAATATTATTCTATTATAAAGTCATATTCAGTTTTAAATAGCTCAAAATTGATTTCTTTAGAATATAAGGTAGGTATGGGTCGACATACTCTCATCAAATATAATTTATACAGTTTTAGGATCCTATTTTAACCTTATCATTTAGATTCAACTTTAAGTTAAATAATTATACTTTTACCGTGTCTTCTTGTGTTCTTACACTATAAGGTTAATAAACTTACTATAACAAGACAAACGAACCCCAAGTTGTTTATTATTAATATATATAACCTTATCTAAGTCATTTGGCGGAACATTATATTTTTAGGAATAAAATAACAATTAATATTATAATATTTGTTTTAAAAACTATTTTATGTCAATTTTGACACTATTTAGTAATTGATTTTTGTGAAACTCATAACAGAATGATTAGTTCAAACAAAGTTAATTAAATCTATAATAACATGTCATATTGACCTAGAAAATTAGTATAATTCATAAAAAGTATCAAATTACATTTATTTGGGTATTTTTAACATCAATTATGTCAATATTTCATCAATAAGATAATTACTGCATCATCTTTGTGTCATAAATAAATTAAATTATTTAATGTCTAAAAATTGCAAATAAAATACCATTATATATGAAATCGTTTTAGATTTCTAATGAATATTTATAGTCGAATATATCTTATGTATAACCCTATATTAAAAATGATTTTCTTATGAAACTTTAATTTTGACTATTTTAACCCTTCTTTAAATAAATTAATAATAAATGTCCTAATCTAATCCAGGTGGGCCTAAATGGTCATATTTTATTCCTAAGGTTGTTTTTGGTCTAATTACACTTATCCCATAGAATTAGGACATGTGTTAGGGTAATAATAATAACATTTTTCCCTTAATTACCCTATTTACTTTTAACAGTGGTAAATAAAAGTAAAAAGTTACTATTCACCAAAAAATATTTTCATCTCATTGAACCACATTTTACGTACTGACATCAACCGTGTCTCTCGGATTTTTGAAATTCCACTCACAGAAGCGGTAAAATTAAGTTTTATGTAAATTTGCAAACTCTCCTTGGAGGTGGGTAAAAGACGGTGAAAAGTTCAATAAAAATTTTATATATCTAAAATTATTATAAAATTACTCCAATGAATTACATTGAACTTATATAGGTATTATGTATTAATTTTGACCTAAAATAAATTTAAATAAAATAAATAATTATTTAAATAAAAAGTCGGTTTTTAAATAGTATCCAAGTGTTTTCACTATTCATCAAAATTAAAAGTTTTCAGAAAAATACCAAAATTTCACCCTAGGCTAATTTCGATATTCCGAATCCAAAAATGAAGTAAATTTTGAAAAATAAAATATAAAAAATTTCAAAAAGTTGTTATTACTATTCATAACGGCTAGTTTTAATAATATTTTAATAGCATATTGTTGTACGACGCAAGCTATCGAGGAAGGTCACGATTGCGTGTAAAGCAAGCCAAGCTCGTGTTGTGTGTAGTGAAAGATTCCTTTGATGATTTATATAACATAAAAACAAAATATTTCTTATCAAATTCTCGGGTGTTACAATCCTAAAGTTCTCTACCTTGTGGCTAAAAAAATGAAACCCAAAATATCATCTCATAAGGTAAAAAAACTTCTCACCTCTTGGAGAGGGGGTCCTACATCAAAAAAATTCATGTATGGGGAGTAAAATATACTCCAAGATCCTTTGATGACATTGAAATTAATATTTATGTATGGAATTAATTATAATATCTTTATCATGTAGTTATATATTAATATATCCAAATTCACCATCCCATGATCCACCTTCTCATTAATAAAATAATACATGATTTCAATATGATTCATTAGTGATTGATGGGATATATTTTTGAAAACATTTGTAGAACTTACATTATTACAATGGATTTAGATCAAAGACATTAATTCAAACCCCATATATTTATGTTTATTCTTCATCCAGAATAACTTCATCAAAGATTGAGTATATGCAATATATTTATATTCCCTAGTGATAAATTAAATGAAATATTTTTTCTTTATTATACATTAAATACACAATATTACAAGATATAATGATCCATATGCTGTTGATTTTTTGTCATCCACTAACAATGACCAATCTGAATCCTTATAGACCAATAAATATTGTTGACAATTATTATTATAATGAAAACTGAAACCTATAATTCCCTTAATATACAAATTAATATTTTAAATGAAAGTCTGTGGCTTTCTTTGGGATTAATTTGATACCATGATTCTTTTAATATAGAAAAAACAATATCAAGTCATGTTTTTGTTAATTATAATAGACATCCAACAATATTCTAGTATTCCATGACATAAATAACTTTTCCTTCATCATCTCATGGAAATTTCAACATGGTAGCCAACATAGTTGTTATATCCTTGGAAATCTTATCAAAACCTATTTTAATATTTTTATTGAGAGATTAATGTTCCATTATTATTTATATCACATGTAAACCCAGTAAAAAGGCCAGTTCACAAATCATTAACACTTTAAACTCACTTTTCAAGAATTATGAGAAATAATTGTAATGCACGTCATCTGATCTACTAAAGATGATATCGTCAATATAAATTAACACAATCATATTTTGATTACTATCATTTTTTAAGTGGATATTATAATCAGATCCCCCAAGAGAAAAATTTAAATTCATTAAAACATGATCCAGCTTTGAATACCACACTATATATACTTACTTCAACCCAAAAAATTAATTAATCATATGAAAAATTCTATTCTCCTATTCATGAATAAGGAATGTATATGGCTTCTTGATATACACTTCTTCATCTAGGACCCCATACAGAAATGATTATTTGACATTAGTATTGAAAAGCTTGAATTTCCTTTTCAATTATGTGGCCAATAAAAGTGGATATTCTCTAGCCCTAAAATAGGTGAAAATGTCTTATCAACATTGATTCCATTGATATGGGATTATCCCATGAATAGTATTTGTGATTTATTCTAAATTACCAATCAATATTCATTTAGTTTGTTCCAAAATTTTCATTTGGTCTAGATGAAATTATTATATTTAAGTCTTGAAATAATATCCCATGTATGATTCTTCTCAATTTGTTCATTCTCTTCAATAATTAATAGGTTGAGTTATCATTTATTTCTACTTATTAAAAACCTTTTGGCACTACATAAGATAGAAATGATTTCTCTTGTAAATACATCTTTATCATTTTTTGGATAAGAACTTTATAATCACTGACAAAATTTTTTTCCTTTCAATTTAATCTCATCTATTTAGTTTCAATGCATATATATATTTGACTTCTATATTATCCTCATCAGTGCATTCTTTCACATCATTATTTTAGACTTATACCCCCTGATTGTTTTTCTTCATCAAATTTTTATGTACCTATTCACTATGTTGTTGATGACTTTTTTTTATTCTCGACTACTTTGAAATCGTTTTTTACCTACATTTTCTATCCTCTTGTTGAATCATTTATATAATTTTTTCTTTAATTTAAAAGGAAGATAACCTCATCTTCACTAGATTCAGATTTACTATGATTCACCTCCTTGAGTATAAAACACTTACTTCCAACAAATTGAAATTATTTCAATGTTGGATTATTTCTGTACTATATATTGTATGGTGTATTTTTTTTCTTTTAGACACAAAAAAGATGTATTGGATATGTAGATCGATATCAAAACTAAATTCTCCCGTAATTTCCCTAGTGGATCCTTTTCAAGAATAATTTTTTGGAAAAAGTTGTTTATGATCCGATTTGTCCTCTCAATGACTCCATTTTTGTGGATTTCTCACCCCTGAAACATGATTCATCATCCTATATTTCTTAAGATAATATTACACTTTTTTATTTCTGACATCCACACCATTATTAGTGAAAAACCAAAAAAAACATATGTCTAATCATCCTTTCAGATTTCCTCCAATATTGTTTTATGAAACTAAACACATTAGTCTTGTGGGAAATGAAAAATATTTATGACGTCCTTCTAAAATCATCAATTAAAAAACATAATACCTCTTCCCATAAATAGATCTCAGAGATATAGGTCCACACTCATATTTTTGAACCAATTAAATCACTCTAGTTTAATTTTTTCTTTCTTAAATGTTTTTATTTCTGATAATCTTCCATTATTGAAATGCATATCACATGTGAGTATGATCATGACATATCGTTGGGAGATCTTGAGCTAAATAAAATTTGACAAAATATTATAGGGATGGTTCGCATATGTGACCAAGGAATTTATTCCATGACCCATTTTCTTCCACTATGGATACAAATCATATATTTTCTTCTCAACATATAAAGTAGAGTTAACTTTCATGCACTTTACCTACAAAAGTACTATTCCATATTTTCTTCTCAACTTATAAGGTAGAGTTCACTTTCATGCACTTTCCCTACAAAACTATTCTTCCATATTTTCCCTTGAATATACAATACTTCTTGGTAAACCATATAGCATAGACCAATTTACACAATTGACTAACACTTATTATGTTGTGACTAAGACCTTCAATGTCCAAGACATTTTCATGTATCATTTCTTTTCCACAAACTATAGATTTTTTATAGTAAATAATATTTATTCCATCATAATTTCAAAATTTTACAACCCTTTCCTTGTCATATTTGATGCTTGTAACACAATACTTATCTTTTCTCATTAGGGATGTGTATACTATATCAAGTATTCATAAAAAATAATGACATTAATCTTTATGGGTAATGTTTGTAACAACTTCCAACCCATCTCTTTTCATTTTGACCCATGTCATTGAATTCATACCTTTTGTGGAATGACTTTCTCAATCATGCTCTTAGTGTGATGGAATAACTTTATCATATAGAATTAAAAATATATTTTTCATTTTCAACTCATTTAATGATTATTTGAGTTAATTATTATGCAAACATTGGGTCTACTTCATCTAATTCTTCTCCATGTTTTATGAGAAAAATATTTACATGTGTTTGAATAATCCACACTAGAAATAGTTAATATCAAAATCATTCATAGAATATTGAACTATGCATGGCCACCTTTACTACACTTATTACGTTTGATACCTTTTTTTGATGGAACTTAAATATTGAGGGTGCCTCATATTTCCACAAAAATAAAACCTAACATGAGGCATATTGTTTTAAATTATTATAGGATCAGTTCTGAAATGGGATTTAGGAGTCTTATAACTCTGATTTTTTACGTAAAAAAATTCCACCTCGTAGCAGGATATTTCAGCCTAACAACAATCACCACAATTTTTTTTTTGCGATCAAGACCTATAGTAACATTTTTATTTGGATATGAATATTGTTTTTGTTTTGATAGACCTTTATGTACCACTTCCATAATTTCTATTTCATGAGGAATATTCATTACCAATGTCATACTGGGATCCAAGAGTCTCTCCTCATTTTTAATTTTCTTCACAGGCTAACAACTTCTTCTTCATGTTCTTCGATACATTTGATTTGATATTTTTCTATGTTAATCAATCCATCAATTACTACATTCTATTTATAAATATTGTTATTGTTCTTAATGACCATTTTTAATTTAACTATAATTGATGACATAATATTTTCAGTTTCTTCATTCTTCTCAAACTTCTATTATTACAACTGCTATATTTAATGTTTTTCATTATAAACCACATCATTGGATTTATTAATTTTGGACCTATAAACATATATCTCCTCAATAGTGAATTCTAATTCATCTAGGAAAGCATACCTTAATTTAACATATTATTTATCATTGTTTCTTTCTTCCCTTTTCTGGGAGATATGTACAACTTCCACCATAAAATTTTCTTCATGATAAATGAAGTTATCCATCTCATCAATCTCATATTCTCATGAAATGTAATTATCTGGTGAAAAAATATTATTCTTTTTTTAAAATTTTCTTTTAATAATTTTATTACATTTCACATTGGTTGAATACTTATTTATAGGAATTTTGAATTCATCTCCATCACTATCTTGAAACTTATTGGGGAACCTTGAGGCAAGATGTAAAAGATTTCCACATCAAAAATTCATGAAGATGTTTGTCTTTGAACATTTCTTTTCCTCTTCATTGATTAAAGGTATTCAATGACATGAAATCTTTCATATCTTCTTCATCATGGCCATTTCAATAAATAGATTATTCATGTAATTAAATTCCAGATATTTGGAATTCCAAATTCCCAAAAACTCAAAATCTTTATTTCCCATATCGTTGGCAATAATAGTGATTTGAAATATATTTAATCCCAAATCTTTTAGATAATTATATTCTAATACAAGGACTTTTAAATTGAACGATGGTGAATGTATTATCAAGATGAACTTAATGATCCTTATATCATCAATATTTTCACAAAGACAACACATGTCTTCCACAAAACATTAACCCGATCAAATAAGGCATCTATAGACTCATTGGGGTTCATTTTTAGTTCCTTATATTTGTTCGATAGAACCTATAATTTTTTTCTTTGACATTTGAATCACCTTAATAAATATTTAATAGGTTTTTACAATAAGGAATTCATTAACATACATAAAATTCCCATTGTATTGATTCAATTGGATAATTCTACTCATAAATAATGGATTCCTATGGTGTTATCATCCATTTCCATCTAGTTATTTTATGATAAAATCCACTTCCACACTAGCCGAAATACATTGAATTTCTACTATAAAGACACTAATACCTACATACCAGAAGAAGTGTTGCATCATATTCTTCAAAAATGGAAAATTGTTTCTATCAAATATCAAAATAGCTTTAATATTGAAATCCTCTATTGAAACCCTTAAGAGAAAATCATTGATATTAACATTTTTGTGTGATACCATTTGTTATCCCAACTAGGTTAAATAACCTAAGAGGGGGGTGAAATAGGGTTTGATATGTTAAAATAAATTCCCCGTAGGAAATTATTTAATCATTACACAAAACAATCTTCTCTCTTTCTTATATAAATGTATGAATAAAAATAAAATCATCCATGAGAGATAGACATTTTACTTGGTCTACCTACACATGGATATGTTTAAGGAGAATACAATGGAAATGTTTCTTGGTAAAATATATTCTAAGGCACATATCTATTTAAAAAAATCAGAGAATACTCATTATCTCTCCTAGTTTTCAACCCATGACAACATGAAGGTTCAATTCTATCTCAACTAATGTCTGTTCACTTCTCTTTCTGGTGATTATTCTATTGATCCAGAACAAATATGAATATATTCACACCTAAGTGTTCTATGAAACTCTGTTTTCACCTGATAGATAAATTAAACATCTTTTCATAGAGATTTCATTTTATAGAGGCCTTTCACAAACTATTTTTAATTCATCATGAACTACATATTTCTTTTCCCAAACTTTGTTTTACCACAAGAATAAATGATTTGATTAATCTTTTACTCTGAAAAAATGACACTATGTGAACCACTTTGACTTTGTGAGATTAATTTAAATATAAAAAAATATCATCTACAAATAAATCCTTTTCAGACATCATCCTTCATGAACCATCTATATAGTAATCCGAATTATTCTAGTGAAAATATTATATAATAAAAATTACTCCCACTTAATGATGTGATTAGGGGTCCTTCATAGAGGGGAAAAGAACATAAAAACCATAATAATCACAATTACCCAAAACTACTTTGTGGATGGACCATCAATATATACAACACTGTTTATGTGGTTCTCATAGTGCATTATTACTTTAAGGTGATCTCCTTCATATAAAAAACAAAACACCCTTTATGATGCCTTTAAATCACCATCGTTATCTATGAATAATGATCGCTTTACGATTCACACAACACAACATTATATGTAGGAATATTTCTATATTGTAAACATTAAATCACTGTCTTCAACCAAAAATGATGAGCTCCCTTTCCAGTTCGCATAATTATTCTTCTATTAAGACATATTTCTTTTAAAAATTTTTGTTTTTTGTTTCAAAATATCACTATACTATTTATATCGAGAAAATCATTGACAATTCATATCACCATAAAATCCTTTTGAAACTATGTGGTCAAACCATTTTATATGAAAGAATCCATCCATTTCCCTGAAATTAATCCAGATTTTGATGCCTAAAAATATTTCATTCACTGGGAAATTACTCCACCTCGTATATGAATTTTTTTACCACTTACAAAGCATAAATACCATTTTCAAGGATCTTTTTTCAGCATAACTAGTCATTAGTCCTGATGGAACTCCACAAATGACTCTATCAAACTTATTTTTCAACAAACATAATCAAACCAAAATCAAAAGAAAGAACCTTGAGGGATTTTTCCTAATAAAAATATTGAAGATTCTTTTAAATTAAGTATATTTCTGAATTATGGGAAATTATATTTAGAATAAATTATCTTGATAAATGAGATAATCAAAAATTATAACATACCTATTATGGGGGACTATACTTATTTATTCATGGAATTTTTGTCTAGTCTTTCTCCTGACAAAGGGGTGGAGTTCCCAATTGAACTTATACTAGAATCTATTACCACATCCATGGTTCCATATATAATAGACACAAATAAGTTTTAAGAACTAAATAAGCGGCTATAAAAGAGTCTTGAATAGGGTTTCTTATGATCAATTAATTCAATATGGGGTAGACCGGTCTTATTTGATAAGTAGAAGGATGGTTCAAAGTTCTTATGTATTTATTATCATAAAAACATGATAAAGAACAAGAAACCATTCCACATGTTGATGACTTGTTTGATAAGCTATATGGGCATGAGTAATTCTTTATGGTGGACCTCTAATTGGTATATTTCTAATTAAGGGAGAATAAAGAAAATATTCTAAAGAATTAATTTTTAATAAGTGATGAAAAATATGGGTTCATAGTTATTCCTGTCAGACTCACTAATGCTCCAACAATATTCATGCAATAAATGAATAGAATCTGTAGATATTACCTTGAAGGTTTTTTTGGTAGACTTTATAGATGATATTATGATATACTCCAAAATTAATGAGGATAATGAGGTGTATTTTAATATTATGATAAATATTTATGAAAGGGAAAATCTATGAAAAATAATGAAAATGTGAGTTCTGGATGGAGGAATTATCATTCTTGGGGAGTGTATCTACTAGAAAAGTGATTCCTGTGGATCCTTCTAAGAGAATATTTATTAAGGAGTAGTCCAAACCAAAGTATATAATAGAGATACATAGTTTCATTAGACTATATAGGTATTATCAATGATTTGTGAAGAACTTATTGGGATTTTAAATTAATTTCATCATGATAATGTGGATGTGATTGATATTTTTCGGGACCAATTTACACAATGTGTGTTTCAAGGAATTGAAAAAAATTAGTATCACTACTCGAATTCTCACACTACCCTAAAAGGGGGAAATTTTCATGGTATACAATGATGACTAAAAGAATGGATTGGGATATATGTGGATAAAAATGATAAAATAATAGCCTACACCTCTAGGTAGTTGATATTTTATGTGGATAATTATCAAACACATGATCTAGAGTCAGATGCAGAAATATACACATTAATAATTTGGTAGAATTATCTAAAGGGGGAGAAGTGTAAAATATACATGGACCATAAGAGACTAAAATACATAATAACACATAAGATTATTTTTATGATCCATTTAATATGGTTATATATGATCAAATACTATGAATAAACAATCCAATACTATCCTTGGAAGGAAAATAATGTGTAATATTTTCTATGTAAAAAGGATCCTTTAACCTTGTTAATGAAGAAAATTGAGAAGGATACAATCTTATTAGACTAAAAAAGGATAGTAATTAATGTCATAAAGGAAGGAAAAATCCAACATAGTTTAAATAATTAATCAAAATATCAATTTCGGAGATGAAAATGGATACTCAAAGGGGTTATATGGAAACAAAAATGAAGGTGGAGGCTATAAAAAAGGGAAATCCTCATAATTCAGAATTAATTAATATGGAGTTGTAATATTTTGGTCAACAATATGTGTGTAAAGAACCAAAATTCTCATACATAAATATTACACATTAATATGTGAATAATAATTACATAACATAATGATTCACACCAGAATCATTTTGGTTTAGTGCCTTTGGAAACTTGGACACATAAATAACTGGTCCATAAGTGAGTTACGTCATCACCCACTATGTTATTAACAAAGTGGACCATTATTTGGAATATTTTATATAATACATTTTTAATAACCTAGGGAATAGAAACATAAAAAATGTTGCAATCATATGCTCAATATCGGTATATAAGGGAATTATTAACATATCATGGTCAATAGGGTATGAGAACATGAGAATAATATTTTAAAACCATTTCCTATATATTATTGATCACAAAACCGAGTCATGGTAAAAATCTTGGTAGGTCATAAGACATGAATAATAATAAAATAATAGAACCTAAACTATTACACTATAACATCGGTATAAGGCATTGATTATTGTAGTATAAATTATCATAGAAAATCACTACCTTACTAGTTCAAGGATTATAGCCAAGACTATAATAGGGGAATGTGTTCACTCCCCAAAACATCATAGTAGTCATGGTTTACTCCTATGACTATCATAGTGGATATATTCTCTTACTGAATAGGGTTAACTACCCATTCCAATCATATTTATATCATGAGATATCAATTTTTACATAATGAATTAGTGGGAGATATAGCTCCCATCCATTACGTAATGAAAATCAGACATATGTGTGCCATAAGATCATAATAAATTAATGATATCAAAAACAATGAAAAGAATTGGATTTCATAAACAATTCATGATAACATAACATATGGAAAATAAATAGGATCTATAACCTTTTAATCATTTCATCAAATCATATCCCATGTAAAAAAGAAAAAGGTTTCATAAGTATTTTATCATGTCATTTCCCATGGAAGAGAAATGGGTTTCAAAAAGATATTTTCTCCATAATCATAAACCATTTAGAAAAAGAATAAGATTGGTATCCATAGATTATATACCCTGTTAATAAAAAGAATCATCAAATTATGTCATCTTTTATGAATTCTTTTTTGGAACGAAAAATCATATGGAATGTTTCTTGAGGAAAATATCATTTCTTTGAAAATCAATATTTAAAAAAATCATAAAATATTTTTGAAACATTTTTCACTAAAAATAAAACTTTAAAACTTATAGATGATCCTTCAAAGAAAATAATGGTTTTAAAAACAAGAAACTCCATTCCTTCCATACATAGTAAAACAAATACTCTTTCACATTTTCAGTAAAATCCAAACATGCCTTATTTGAAAAAATACATAAATATTTATTTTAAAAAATTACATAAAAGTAAAATAAAATAGGTAAAAATGTATATGATAAATAATTTGGATTATTTAAATATAGTATTTGATTTTTTTTGAAAACATAGTTTTGGAAGAAAAAGTGTTTTTCACTGAAGAGAGAAATAATAACAATTTTTCATAAAAACATAATTTTGAATCCTTGAGTACATACAATAAGGAAAATGATGGGAAACATTTATTATCCAAAAATAACCTTAGGATAATAAAATTTACTAGGTTTATGATATATGTGTCATTATATTTCATTATTTGAAGCATAATAATGAGAAATCCCAATAAATTAATAGAGTGTAACATAAAACTCTCACCAATTTTATAATTTAGAATCTTAAGCCCCATGAAAAATAACATTAACTAAAACTTATAATATCATGAAAAAATTATAATCATGATAGTAAATATAAAATGGACTATATATACACCTCATAAAATAAGAGAGATGTATTACTTAACATGTCAAAAAAGAAGTTAAATTAAGAAAAAAATCACTTACATTAAGTATCAAATTAATTTTTACACATATAACCACATATATAATAATTATAATTTTTTTCTAAGTATATTAAATAACAATACTTATATATATATATAATACCATATATTATTTACTTATGAAATTTAATTACCCTTTTCATAACAATTCCATGTTAATGTCATGTTTCGAGAAATAACTGCTTTATTTTTCATGTTTGTTTAGATTTTTTATTTTTAGTTCCTATTATTTTGATAATGGTTACATAACAACCAAAATTTTATCCATGATATAAATATAAAATATATTCATTATATATTTATTTAGGGAAATATGTAAAAGTTAGATATGGAAAATAAAATACACCCTTTGTGGACACGGTAGGATGTAAAAACGCAAGGAAGTTTTTTCATTTTATCAATGGTTTGAAAAAAAGAAAGGTAAAAAATAAATTAATATTATATAATCAATTTTATTTCATATATATCACAAATTTTCATTAACCCCATCATTATTAAATTCTATGGAAACCATGAAGGAATCCCATTGCTTTGTGAGGTGGTAGTCCGCCATACACACAGGTGAAATTATCATATTCCTACCTAATGTTAAGTAATAAGGTATATGTGATATAATAATTTAAAAATTATAATAATATCATAAATATTATGTTGGAAAAATTAATCCATTATTATATCCATCTGAGATTGGTATCAATAGAAAATTAATATCATAAGTTCACGTGGTGGTAGTCCACAGTGCACACGAATGATGACATAATATCCCATTTTATGGAAGTGAAAATGGTTATAGGTTATGATCATAACATTATAAAATTTATGTTTAGGAGATATATTAAAGTTATTATATAATAATTTCAAAATAATGGCTGAAGGAGTTGGTGGAATAAATTAAATAAAAATATTCTTTGAAGAATGTTATTTCTTCTTCAAGTAACCTTTATAGGTTTGCACCAAATTATTTCCTTGGTATGAATTATAAAAAATAAGGATTATATAATGATTATATGGAAGTAATGTAGATATTTCAGTAGTTATTGGCTGATCAAAATGGTTTTTTATGTGTGAAGAGGAGAGAAGAGGGGTGGCCTTTATAAGTAGGTGGGTGGCACAGTTATAACACTTGAAAAAAGGTGTAACATTATTGAAAAGAAAAAAGAATATAAAATGAAATATTATATATTAGTTATAATTTTGAAATATGTCTATAAAAAGTGATCTAGGAATTTTTTGGGTTATTTTATCCTATATTTTTAGGTTAACCCCTAGTAAAACTATTTTTACCTTAACCGTGACAAATAATTGTTATTGTTTCAACTATTCATTTTGGTAAAGAATTAATCATACCTTATTAAATAATATAAATTTCTATAATTCTAAATATGGATTCAATTTTTTCAAATTCAATTAAAAAACTATAAATTTTTTAATTAAAAATTAAACTTGCAAGTGGTATGAGAAAGTAGTTTTCCAAAGTTAAAATGTTCAAAATTTTAAAACCTTTTTATATCACAATTAAATATTAAAATGATTAAAATTACCTAAATTGTATAAATTCATATTAAATTGAACTAATATTACATTTAAGACCATTTAAAATAATAACTAATCTTATATATTCATCAAATGAAAAAACAGTTTTCAGTAAAAACCATAATTTTAACTATTCATCCAAAAGTTAATCTGTTAAAAAAAATCCTAATATTTCACCATAAAATAACTTTTTAAAAATTTTTTAAACTAATAAATTCACTTTTTAAAATTAATTTTATAAAAGTTTAAACAATTATTTTCATTATTATAAATAAAAATAAATAATTAAAATTCTTGAGAAAATAGTACTTTTGAAACATATAAAAACATTATTGAAAATTATATATATTATTTACAATATGTTTTATTTATATAAAACCATTATAGTAAATATTAAAAATTTGGTGAGTCATATTCATTCATCCAAGATTATTTGATATGTAATAATGGTATTTTTGCAATTATAATAATAATTGTTTGCTGGGGTTTGTTAAAACCCGATGTTGTAGGTAACACAAGTTATTGAAGAAATTTTATTTATTAAAAAATCATAAAATCATAGGGTTTTATATTATACCATATTAAAATTAATTTCTACCATGAAATTACATCACTTTTATGCAAATGTATTTTGATTTCACTACAACATCACACCCTCAATTTCCTACATAGCTTCCTCAAACTGGTGGTTTCACCACAAAACTTTGACCATGTGAGCGATATTGTCTTGTAGTACTTTCTGTGTATGATAAATATTATCCATCATTATTTACTCATAAGAAATATCTTTCTATAGTTGTATGACCTAGGATTTTTGTATATTTGAAGTGTAAAGTATGTATTTTCTCTAGAGAGATACATAGAATAAATAATGAACTTGAGATAGATTTAGTGGTAGTAAAAAATTATCAGATATTATCCCAATATGATCATTAAATTGAAATAGAATGATATAAATTGGTATTATATTGAATTTCTTCATAAATATCATTACCCTCTTCTTGTATCCAAGGCTATTATTTTCTGGAAATGGAGTATAGTTTGTGTTTTTTGTTAATCCATAATGGGTTGATCAAGGAGTTTGTAAGGAATGTGGTTTTTTGATAGGAAAAAAAATTTCATGGTGGAAAAATTTCCCTGTGTTTGCAAAATTTTGGGCCTCAAAATCGTGAGTTTTTTTTGGAAAAGGATGCTTTTCTGTAAGGTAAGTACACAGAATGGGTTTTCTGGGAGCAGTACATGGATCACGAATTATGGTATGAGGAATGGAAAACCACAAACCACATAGAGGGAATGGATCAAATAATGGAAACTGGTACGCATACCACATATGATGATTGGTTATAGAGAAAATGAGGTTCACGAGACGGAATGTTTATGGAAGGAAAATGGTTTGCGAGATAATAAGTCGTTTGTGAGAAAATTGAGGAGAGGTTCACAAAAGAGATGGTTCATCTGATAGATTATAATTGGAAAAAATGAGGTAGAGAGGTTCATAGATGAGTTGAGTTTCCATGAAGTAAAATTCAATACAATGAATGTGTAAGGAAAAATGGTGCACATGATATGTATGGTATGTGGTGAAGGAAGTTTCATTTTGAAGATTTAGAAAATATCAGTTTATCAGATTATAGAGATCTATTATCCTATAAAAGGAGTAATAATACATTCATTATAGCTCACACACCAAGTTTAAAATCAAAGATTAATTCAGAGAAGTCTAGCGGTGGTTTGTGGGAAGAAAATCTTGAGAAGAAGACTTTGATTAGAAATTTGAAAAGGATTTGGTGAAGTTCAGATTGTGTTTTTGAAGATTATTTGTGAAATATGGTTCACAAGTGATAGTTTGTGAAGGACAGTTCATGGAGGAGCATTTGGTCTATAGGAGGAGTTGGTCCACAGAGAAGAGAATGTATCCAGATGTGGATTATGAAGGCAGTACGTGATCATGGTTTGCAGAGTCTCTACAGGAAAAGGTATCTAGAGGCAGCTTTATGAGGTAGTATATGGAGGTGATACGAGGATCAGTATGGTGCGTGAAGGAAGTACTCATAGTGTGTGGTGTAGTGAAGTACACAGAGGAAGAAGGACAATATACAAAAGATATGTTTTAGAATGAATAGTATGTAGAAAAGTGTATTACTTCTATAGGAGAAAACATGACTTCACTATAGCATGTATCTATAGGTGAGGATGCACAATTTAATGAAAACCCATTAAAGTGACCTTAATGTTAAAAAAATGAGTTCAGATTTTTTCCCAATGTAGTGAGCATGGTGGAGGCATTGGAAGTGGTCTGAGGGACATAGTGTGCTTTCCCTGAAACCTGGTAAATGTAATGTGCCTGGTACAGAGTGACTACACAAAAGTTTTTTAACCCATAACTAGTTAATATTATTGGACATTGGTATGACCAAAAACATGTCAGCATATGATCCTTTAATGTAGTCTTTAGTGGTTAACCAAGAAATATTTTTATTTTCTTTTCATGTGATTGTTTGTTTTCAATAATTTCTCATTCGGCAGGTTTAACAAGTACCTACTATCTTGGGAATAAGAACCATCAATATGAAAGAAAATTTTGACACCCTGATTCACCCCTCTCCTCTCTGGGTGTTTGTAGGACCTTCACCTCTTTCATGTTGAAATTCTTTGAAACTATGTATCACCAATATCATATTCTAGATCACACTAGAAATTATCAGGATAACTACTCTACTGAATTTGAGATTCCTTGATTTTTTTATGAATGGATGTAACCTTCTATTCCATATTTTCAGTAATATATTGACCCAATATATTCCTATTCCCAAAATCATTCATGAATGTTGGATGTCTATAATTATTTATATAGAGGAATTTATAAGGATCTATTTGAATTCTAGATTGAAAGCCAGTGTTGTATGAAAACTCAATGAGAGGAATGTGTTGATCACAAAACAAAATAAAATCTAGATAATAAGATCTAAATGTATCCACTAGGGTTTAAATTATTATCGTATAATGAAAATATATTTGAGGATGATATGATGTTATATAAATAAACATTGTATCAAGAGTTTATTGAAATATTTACTAAGAGTTTTTGAATTGTGGTTAATTTATAGGTGATTGACTACAACCCATAGAAATTTTTTCCCTTTAGTCATTTTGGTGAGTCCAATGAAAAAAATGGTGATGTTTTCCTATTTACATTATAGTATGGGTAATATATGTAACAACCACTAAGAAATTTAACTCCTATCCTTGAATTACTAATATAACAAGCATAAATAAACAAACTCTGTGATATCCCTCTTCAGTACATCCTACAAAAATACACATTCCAATCGATATGCATATTCATACTCCTAGGATAAATAGTGAATGAAGAACTATGATATTACTCTAAAAATTCCATTAAATTTGGTATAGAATGAACATATATAATGTTTTGAAGACTTATCATTCTATCAAAATCATTATTAAACATAGGAACATTTCTAACCTTCTTTTTTCGCTCCACAACGTCCTTTTAAGCCTCTAAAAAATTCACTTGGAAACATTGTTAAACATTCAATTGATTAAGAAAATATTTCTCTCCATCCTTTAGGATTTATATATCCATCCATTTAAAATATATAAATATTCAATATTTTATAATCCTTGTCATTGATAAACATGCATGATCCTTTAGTCAAAGGATATTTCACCTAGTTCACTATCCAATGGTGCTAATATATTGACTAGTCATAATATTTAACCATATATAAACTTTTGTGATCATTTTATATATCATAATTTTCTCTATAAAGATAATTCATTCATATCGATAATTCAAAAATTACCATATCTTACTCTAAATCATGATTTTGGTAATTTTTACATATACCTTCAATTATCATGAGGCATAATCTATAACCATTTCATTTTATGTTATAACACATCCCAATCCATTATTAGATATAAAACCACAGATTGAAACCCATTCTTCACTATATAGAAATATAAGTGTAGGTGGACTGACTAATCTTCTCTACAATTGATGGAATCATTCCTCACATCATTAATTTATATGAATTTGGATCCATTCCGAGTTATCATAGTGAGTGAATTAGTTAGTCTTGAGAAATTCAACATGAACCATCAATAATATCAACCTAAATAAAAAAACAACAGAACATAGTCACTATGGTTGGTCTATTATAACAATCAATAACCTTTATCTTTGATGGATCTACAAATACAGACTTCATTGATATATATGGAACAAAAATGAAATATATTATATAAAAAAATTATTTAAATTTTTCACATTTTTATTACAACCTTAGGGTCATTAGTAAAATTATCATGTGATATTGAAGATCTTCCTTACTAATTTAATATAAAATAATATCATATATATAGACTACCACAAACTGATCAAGGTAATATCTATAGACTCCTTTCATTAATACATGAAGATAACATAGGCATTAGTAAGACAAAACTTCAACACTATATATTAATTGTGTATATACCTTGTTTGGAATACTATCTGGGGTATATAACTCTTCTTGACCCTCGACTAATGATATCATGAATGTTGGTAAATCTTGGATATTTATTGAGCTCTGCATAGTTGATAAAATAGGTTATCAATATTTGGTATAGTATACATATTGTTGATCATGATCGTGTTCATATCATGATAATTATTTAAGATTCACATAGCTCCATCTTTATTTCTAATATAATGAATGGGTGCACCCCAAGGTGATACACTTGGTTGAATGAATATTTTATCATGTTTCTCCTTCAGTTTCTTCTTAAATTCAAATAACTCAATCAGGTCTATTATATATAGAGTATTTGAAATTAATGTGACACTATGTATGCATTCTATTGAAAACACAACTTCACAATTTTGTGTAAGAGTAATAAAATAGTCTGAAAATACATAAAAAATTCCCATAAAATAAGGGTATCATTGATGTTGAGTTTCTACATAACCATATGAGATAAACACCCCTTATGAATGGGAACAAGGACCCACATAATGGATTTGAACTCCATGGTAAGTTTATACTTATCATCATACTTATATACAATAATAGTTTGGTTTGGAATATCTAACATTAATTTCACTCTTTCATAATTTATGTGGTATTTATGAAGTGAAATTCAATCCATGCCAAAGATAACAAAAAAATCAAATAGAGTAATAATGAAAACATTTGCATGAAGAATATTACTAAAAACATCAACTAGAGAGGAATAATATACTTGAGATGTGATCATTATAACATTAAGATTTTTCACTATTAGTTCTACATCTAAAATTTTGGGTGCATCTTGATTCCCATATAAAATTATTATGATATGAAATAATGGGGAGATTCAAAGTAAAATAAGACATCATCCGTTCTAGAGTATATGGTAAGTGTACCCTTTCCCATGTTGTTATCATAATCCTAATCAGAAATTTTGATCACATGAGATTTTCCTTTGTATCGTAACTTAAGAGGTTTCTGAAATCGATCAACATCATTAAATTTTATTTTTTGGAACTGGTTATCATATTACCCATTCTATGTAGATTTAAAACACTAGATTGTCGGTGGTTCATTGTTTTTATCATTGTCTGTAATTAAATAATTACCTAACCTCTTACCACCAATTTGATAATAAATTTATCAATAAACACCCTTATTCCACTAAAAATAATTACTAGTAAATTTATGAAATTTTCCTCCATTTTTCCTTTCACACACCAGGGTTGAAGGAATGTTTTTATTCTTCCCTCTATGATTTTAAAAGTTACCTTTGAACTCTATCTTAATTTTCTTGTAAATACCATTTAATTAACTAGTATATATGATCTACATTTTCACCATGAGAGAACATAAAATGGTTTCATTATTATATTAAAGTCACTTATTACAAATTCCATTTAGAGAATTTGTTTTAATCTGTTGAAGAATCAAACATCCTTACTTTTAGGATGGATTATAATTATAGAAAAATACCTAAAAAGACATATAAAATTTTTCTCATAGTTACCAAAAGATTCATCATTACTTTTATTTAGCTCTAGGAATTCCTTATATATTTTTGTATGCAAAATATGAGGGAATTTAATTTTGAAAAATAGTCCCTTAAACTCTTCTCACTCCATGAAGTAAATTTCATCATTTTCACTTGTATACCTTTTTAGAGTCCAATATTTATAATCTTTTTCTTCCAAATGATTGATAGCCAAAATGATTTTATCATATTCCAAATACCAGAGAATGAAAAATGCAATTTTAGTGGAATTGATCAACTTCATAGTAACTAGTGGATTAGTGGATCCACTGAGGGAAGGTTGACACTGCCTCTTGAAGGACTCAACAGAGTGTTGTTCCCTCTATTGGTCATTTGTATGGTCAACATGATTTGTTTCTACAGAATTCTGTGTGAGAATAGAATTGGGATTTATCATTCCATATACCATAATATATTTATTATTAAGAAGAAAACAATTTATGTTTCTATGATATTTAGTATTAACATGATTACATCAAGTTCTAGCCTTTTACGAAAACCAAAACCCATAGTGTAACAAACAATAATCATAGCAGGAAATCACATAGTTATAAAAAACAGATTATCAGTTGTCTAAATAGAAAAAAATTATTTTTAGTGTATGACACATAATTTTATCCTAAGTTTTTCATATTCATATTCTATTTAAATCCTTCATTATTTTTCATAAATAGTTTTTTAATTTCTAAATAATATCCCATGGAGTGTCAAACTAGGTTTCCTACAAGGCCCACTATTGTGTAGTACATAACAGTCAAGTCAACACATACACACCATTCTCAATGTTATTACCAATAAGTACAACTTTTATAGATCCACATACACTTGTAGCATCTATTCAAGGATATAATTTCATGGAAACCAATCTCTCTATCCTTTACAAAAATTCCAGGACATTTTCCTAAACGTTATCTCATCTTTATAAATGTCCTTAGACAATTACATAGGTATCTCAATAAGATTTATCATCCTAGTTTCTAAATGTTATATACACCATTCTTTGATACCAATTGAAAATAACCAATCTTCTCAAACATTAATATTACATTTTAATAGATAAATATTCATTATATGACATAATTATCCATGCCACAATCATGTAGGTCTAGTAAATTTATAAAAATGGGAACGTAAACAACTGAACCCTAATTGAGGTACTTAATATCCCACGATGTTCTATAAAACTGGAAACAGTTTTAGACATTCAATACAGAATAAAATTTTTCATAACCTAGGGAATGAAAAAAATAGTAAAGGGTGAACTCATATGCTTTGTATGGGTAGGTAATAGAGATAACAACATATCATGAGAATAAGTGTATGAGAACATGAGAATAACATTTAAAACCCATAACTTAAATATCATAGATCAAAAAATAGTGTCATGGAATAAATCATTGATGTTAATAATCTATAAATCATAATGGAATCAAATAAACCAAACAATTATAACACAACATCAGAATAATGACTTGATTTTTGACTTACACATAAGCATAGAAAATAATTTCTGGAATAGTTCAAGGATAATTTCAAAGATTATCATGGTGGGATGTGTTCACTCCCTGAAGAATCATTGTATTCAAGGTTCAATACCATGAATATCACAGTGATTAGAGTCCCTTACTAAACCAGGTTTATTAATAATTACAGTTCCCTTTTCCTCATTGTATATCAATACTTTCCAAATTCTTTAGAGGGAGATACATATCCCACCAATTAGACAATGAAAATAAAAAACTTGTGTGCCACAAGATTATATAATATTCATCATATTATAATCTATGAATCTAAATGGGTTTTATTAAAAAATTATCATAATATAACCTATAGAAAAGAAATAGGTTTTATAATAATTTCATCAAAGCATTACCCATGGAAAAAGAAGCAGGTTTATTAAGCATTTTATCATGGAATAACCCAGAGAAGAGAACTGGGTTTCAGAAACACATTTTTGTCCTAAATATAGACCAGTTAGATAAATAATTTGGATGGTATCCATGTATTTTATCCCTAATAAATCATAATTAATATCAAAGGACTCCATCTTATAAGGAAAATATTTTTGAAAGGAAAATAATTTGGAATGTTTCTCGAGGAAACTATATTTTCTTTAAACATTAATTTTTAAAATGAAAAAATAAAAATTATTGTGGAAAAACATTCCTTCAAAAAAATATTTGAATGAATTATAAAGTAATACTCCAAAAAAATGATGTTCAAGACATTTTAAAAATTTTTCCATTCCCTACTTGTTAAAGCATATATTTATTTTACGTTATAAGTAAAATCTAAATGGGCCTTATTTTTAAAATGACATAAAGATTACATTTAAATTATTTTTATAAAAATTAATACATGGGTAGTAATTTCAATAATTAATAATTTGGATAATTTAAAAAACATTTTTTTAAACATTTTTAGAAAACATAACTTGGGTAAAAAATAGATTTTTGACTGAAGAGGGAAATAAATACGAATTTTCTTGAAAATATTATTTTAAACTATTTAGTACATAAGTGGAGAAAAATTATTTTAAATAATTTACCCAATATATAAAAATAAATAATAAGAAAATATATTATTTTATTTAGAGATATATCATAATATTTAATCATTGGAGGCATAATCAATTTTAATCTTGTCAAATGATGAGTTTGTAGCATAAAACCCATACCACTTCGGTAATGTTGAATCATAAGACACATGAAATAATAATGTTAAATTAGATATATAATATCATGATAATAAATAAATTCATGATTTTACATATAATATTGTTCTTATGTAAACCATATAAAATAATATAGGTTTATAACATAACATATGTCTGAAAGAAGAAAAATTGAGATAAAAATCCCTAATCTTAAGTATCATCTTCCATTGTATAATTTAAACACTTATGTAAAATAAATATAAGTTTATTATAAATTTATTATAGAAAAATATTTATTTATATCATACAATGTATGATTTAATTATGACAATTTATTATAATTTTATTAACACTTCCATTTTAATGTTATGTTTTAGGACATAATTACTTTGCTTTTCAATCATGTTAGGATTTGTTATTTTTTTCTTATTAAATTTATCATGGAAGAATAATATATATAATTTTAACCATTATATTAATATCATATATATCTAGTATATATGTATTTATATTAATCCATTAAATTAAGATATAAAAAATGAAATACATCATTCATGGAGATAGTAGGTCGTACATACTCATGACCATTTTTTCCATTTTATCAATGGATTGAATTAAAAAAGGTAAATATTATATTACCATTATATAATATTTTTTATGTCTTACATATCATATATTTTAATTTATATCATCCTTATTACCTTACATGTTTAGCGTGAATGAATCACATCGCTTCGTGAGGCTGTAGTCCACCATCCACATGAGAAACTTTATCATATTCTTGAAAAATATAAATTTGGATGTTATATGTGATATAATAATTTAAAAATTATAATAAAATCATAAATATTATATAATAATATTTAATCTATCATTATACCCATTCATGACTGGTGGTGATGGAAAACGAATAACATCAGTTCGTGAGGCGGTTGTCCGCTATGCACATGAATGATAACTGTGTATCCCCTTTTATGGAATTAGAGAATGTTTTATGTAATTAAATAAAAATAAAAATATATAATTTTATAGAATATACTATGTATATTATACATCTATGGTTAAATAATAATTGAAAAAGGTGGAGTAATAAGAAAAATAAAATTTTTTTTTTGAAAAATGTTACCTCTTTTCCGGGTAACCTCTTCAGGATAACACTAAAATCCTTCCTAGGATGGATTAATGAAAAATATAAGGAATATAGAATGATTATATTGAATTAGTAAAGGTATTTCGGTTGGTATTTTCTGATAATTTTTTTTGATGTGTGAATAGAAGATAAGAAGGCTAGACCTTTTATAAGTGAGGTGAGCAGCACACTTATAATTTTTCAAAAAAAAGGTGTACCTACATATTTCACATTCAAAAGGGATCCAAAATTAACCATTATATAGAATTATAAATTAAAAGGTCTAAATATTTCCATAAAATGGAAAATTGAAAAGTATTGGGCTATTTTTAAACCATATATTTTTAGTTTAAACACATTTTACATTAACCACGGTAAATAGTTTTTACTTTTTCTACTATTTATTATGGTAAAAAATGAATTATTAATTATTATATAATATAAATTTTGATAATTAAAATTAAATAATAATTTTTTACAATTTAAATTAACATAATTTGAAAAATAATATTTAAAATTAAACTTATAGATGCAATGAGAGAGAGTTTTTTCAAAGGTAAAATGTTCAAACATTTAAAAATGTTTTATATAAAAATTGAATATAGAAAAAATTATAGTGACCTAAATTGGATTAATTTAAATATAATTGATCTAATTTTTTTTGACCCCATATTAAAATTAATTTATTCATATAAATTCATTAAATTAAAATTCATTTTTTCAATACAAACCATATTTTCACTATTCATCGAAAAATTAATCTTTTTGGAAAAATATGAAAAATTCACCAAAAGATAATTCTAACATGATGGTTTAAAAAATGAAATTCCTTTTATCAAACTAATTTTATGAATGTGTAAAAAATATATTTTATTATTGTTCACAAATGGAAATAAAAATTATTTTGATGAGAAAATAGTATCTTCAAACATGTAAAGACTTTAACAAAAAATAATTATTTTTTATCAATATTTTTATTTTAATGAAACCATTATAAATATATTTAAAAATAGTTCATTAAAATTAATTCTTCCATGTATAATGTATAGTTAATAATGGTCTTTTTTAGATTATAATTTTAATTGTTTTTTGTTGTTTTTTAAAACATGGTGTTGTGTTTAACTCAAGGTATCAAATAAGTATCATATATTCAAAAAAATCATAAAAAATCATGGTTTTATATTCAAACCTTATTAAAATTAATTTATACATAGAAATTTATTCATTCTAATATATAAATATGAGGATAGTACTACCTCATCACATCCTCCAGTTCTCATGTAGCTTCCTCAAACTGGTAGTTTCGCCAGAAAACATTGATCAGGTGGTTGGGCTTGTTTTGTAGAACTTTATATGTATGATCGAGAATATACACCAATTCTTCCTCATAATAAATATATCTCTCTTTTTTTTAAGACATATTAGTTGATTATATGTTAATATCCAGGTATGTACTCCCCCAAGAGAGATACATGGAACAAATCATGAATATGAGGGAGATTTGGTGGAAGACCAAAATGATATGCTACTGTCCCAATACGATCAATAATTTCAAAATGACCAATATAACAAGATCATATTATACCCTTATTTCTAAATCCAATATCCTTATTCAATGGGGAAATTCTTAGAAACACCTTGTCACCGACCACTTATTCTAGATCACACCATCAATTATCAGAACAAATTTTCTACTGACGCTAAGCTTCCTTGATGTTTTTCAGAATATATTCAATCATATATATCATTTTTAATCTATCTTAGGCCCCAATATATTTATCTCAACAACATAATCCCATAAAGTTGGATCTCTACACTTCTTTACATGGAGGGCCTCATAAGGAGCAATTTTAATGTTCGAGTAAAATCTATTGTTGTATGAAAACTCAATGAGATGATGTTATCGATCCCAACCACCGTAAAATTCCAAAGAAAAAGATGTTAACATATAATCTATGGTTTTAATTTTTCTCTCCGATATTAAATCTATTTGAGGATGATATATATTACTAAAATTCTTCTCTATGTGAAGATCTTATTGAAGACTTCACCAGAACAGTGTTGCAAGCCACAAATCCCCATCTATAAGAACCCAGATTTTTAGAACGAGCCAAAATCTTGACCCTATTTGATATTTTGACTAGTTTTTGAAAAAACTCGAGAAACTGGGCAGTTTCTATAAAATTCTAGATTACACGTCAGGTACCTTAAGTACATTCCATGTATTTAAACCATGTATGAAGGATACCCATGGCATGTTGGGGATTTTGGCTCGGTAAGAATATTTTAGCAATTACACGTTGTGTACAATTTGTACATGCTATATTGCATGGCTATGTAGGGGGATATACTATGCGTGTTGGGGATGTCTGCCGGGTAGAGCAGTACACATTGTGTACCCCTAGGTACACGCCGTGTAGTCATGACGGAAGGCCCTTCATGAAATTCCAACTATCATAAGAATAGTAAAATGATACACACAGCATGTAGTCCCAAGTATACGCCATGTAGTTTTCTTTTTATTCCAAAACATGTTGAGTCTTGTTTTGAGGCAAAAACCCAAACCCTCAACAGTTTCCAACAAGGAGAGATGACCTGTGCTTATGTTTTATCCCAAATATTCATCTAAATTCCGTTTAGAATGTCTACAGATGTGTTAGAACCCCCTTGGAAAGGCCTTGATTTCTATTGAACTATTATACTTGATTTTTTTTTATTTTTAGGTGATTTATAGGGGTTTGAACATATTTAATTCTTTTGTTGATCTACCTTGATTTATACCTAATTATAGGTTGTTATCGGAGGAGTATAATCGTACTAGTATGAGGTAGGTGGTGTATACCTCTTTTTGTGTTTTTGTGATCATTTGGGTGGTGTGGTGTTTGGCGCGTTTTTGGGTATTTTGATTTAGAACCTATTTTATCTTGTACTTCACAATAAATTTATTATTAGACCATTGGGATGCTTTTGTGTATGCTCTTTTATGTATTTTTCTTGAGCAGGGCTGGGTGAGGGGTCATTGCTCAATTGGGGCATTTTGGCCAGGTATGCCAAAATGTGTAAACATGAATTATTTTGATTAAACTATTTTGTTTAATTTTATAAGCTATGATATGAATTTTTGGAGGCTTCTATGACCTTGGTGCTGGTATTGGATAACACTTAGATAGTGAAAATAAACTGTTTAGTTTGTTTTGCTTGTTTAAAGTATATCTTTTGATTATATATAATGTTATTTGTGATATTGCATATAATGGAACCTTTGGGTTGTGTTGGTCATGCCATAGATATTATTTAGTGATGTTGATCATAGGTGGGGCTTGGACCGAGTTACATTGGGTGGTTCGACCATGGGATGGGGTGTTATGTACGTCAGCTTGAGGCAGTGTGAATTTAAAATTGGGCATGGCTAAGGATACTCATATGGTGAGGCCATCAAACTTGAGCGACATTGTCACAGGGACACATGGTGTCAGATATGTTGTGGGTTGGGAAGGTAATTTGGTGATTTCCCCTCACCTAGAACATTGTGTAGTGTGTACACAGGTAGACACGATGATGATGTAGTTTTGACCACTCATGTGGGTAGAGGCTCCCGATAGTTACAGTTTATGTACTACTGGTTTGGGGGTGCTTGTCGTAGGAATCCATTTGGAAGTTGAGGATCCTTTTGAGGATAGAGTTGAGGCTATCAGGTTGGGGGTAGAGGCTCACCATGGTTTGAGGGAAGACATCATTGTCCCTTTGGTTACTGATTTGAGGGTAAACATCGCTGCCCCTACGGTTATTTTATTGAGGGTTGACATCGATGTCCCTTTGGTTACATATTTGATGATATATATAGATGTTCCTCTGAGTTACTATTTCTTGGTCGTGCCTTCCGGAAGTCGGTACTTGAGACACGCGGTGTCTGGGGGCATACGGTGCTAGGTTACAATATAGAGATTTCGGCGTTGGCCAAAGAAGGTGACACTCCATGGTAGCTACTGAGCACCAGTGGAGTTTGTGTTTATTTGTGCAATGTACTATTTATTAATTTCCTTATAAGATCATGCCTTCTTATATACTTATATTTGGTATGCACCATAGGGTGGTATCCTAATGAGATCTATCTCACACCCTACATGGGTCCTTCGGGACACATGTAGACTTTATGGATTTATGTGCAAGAAAGAGACCAACAGTAAGAGATGGGCGTTTTAGTTATCGCATGGAGATGGTATGGACCTTGAAGTCTTGCCTAGCTAGAGTTTACTTTGTTGTTCATTCATTCCTGTAGAGGAATGCTTACCTTGTTTATTGTAACTACTGTTGGATAGACATCAGTTCCCTTTTATATAATGAATTTCTATAGATGCAAGACTTTTCTATTCTAGTAGTTGTTACCAGTGATTTATCATGTTGTTGTGTTTATTTCTGGTATAGTTGTTCTATATATATATATATATTGCTTCCACTATTTATTTCGATTTATTGTGATTCTGCTATGAGTGTCTGATTCGATTCAGTAGAGTCTTATTATTTTATATTTTCCTCAGACCAGTACAATTATTATCCTCTGAGAGGGTATAGCCTACCCACTATACCTATATGAACCTCACTGCTAGTCAGTATCCTTCGGCGTTCTGGGAGGTGCGCCTAAGGTAGTAACAACCAGCCCGTTTAGCATTGTTCGGGTGGATGATCGAGTCTGGGATGTTGCAAAGTTGTATCAAAGGAGTTCTTTATAGGGATTTAGTAGTAGTGTTTTATGGATACTAATGATATTGTGACTTCTATTTTTTATTTATGCTAGTTTTATTATTTGAGATGTGGTATTGTAGAGAAGTTTTTGTTGTTGGAACTAGGTTTATAGCTTATGCTTGGGTGCCTGCAACCCAATGTACGAGGGATGGACCAAGTTTCCATGGGTGGGAATTTGTATTTTTCATTTTCTCATATTACATTTTATATGACTTCCAGCTCCTCAGATCACTTGTTTTGTGATGTTATGGATTGTGATATGTGAACCTTGGCCAGGTAAGACAATACTTGGTTACTTGGTTTTTCATAGGCACATTTTTAGGTTATTTCAATTTCAAAACAAAAACATATTCTTTTTGATGTAATAATACCATGTGAATAATAACAAATTCCATATATTGAATAGTTTTGAAATGTGATAGGTGAAATTCCTGATAACATTTCTAGTTTATTGCAATTTACAATGCCATGCTTTTTGTATTTAGAATTTTTTGTTGCAAGAGATTGGGTCCTGGATCTTGTATGAGAAGGTAGGTACTATGGTTGAGGTGATTTTGGTCACTAGGATTGGGTGACTAGGTCGTCAGTTTGAGGCAACATTGGTTGTCCGGATAGGCATGGCCCGAGGTACTTTTTATATTTGGATCGGTTGACAGAGGGTAAGGATGTCATAAGACCAGGATGTAGTGGGCATGGTTGTGATAAGGGAGAGTAAGGGTAGTTTCTATATGATACCTCTTTACTTATTTGATTATTTTCATTTAATTTATTGTGTATATATATAGGATGTCTTATAATTTATGGTATTCAATTGTTTCCTTCTGAATGACTTAGATGGAGAACCAGGTGGGAGATGGTACAGTGATGTTGGAGGAAGATCAGGTTTAGGATTCAGTGTATGCCGAGCAAGATCTGTAGGTACAGGCTCAGGGATAGGAACATGTTCAAGATCAAGTGCTGACTAGACAATAGTCGGGTTTGGTGGCATTTAGGTCATGGCTCAACAAGTAGCACCAAACTAGCTTGGTACATGTCTTGTAGGGAATTGACAGAGGCATGTAGGGTACAAAACCATCAATGGAATATTTGATGCATGAGTTCTAGTCACATCACCCAACACTTTTTCAGGGTGAGGGTGGTCAGAAGGTGGATGAGAACTGGATAGAGAGCATGTAGATGGTCTTCGAGCTCCTCAAGATGCCTCCTGGACGGAGGGTTAAGCTAGAGACGTACATGATAAGAGGATCAAAAAATCATTAGTGGGATGCATAAGTTCAGGCTTGCAGACATTAAGGACTAGCATGAAAGGACTTCGAAGATAGGTTTTTTGAGCACTTTTAGCCAAATACACTAGGGGTGGAGAGAGCTTGGGACTTCTTGAGCCTTCAGTAGGGAGACGTGTCCGTTATGGACTGTGCAACTACTTTCACAGAGCAATCTCTCTTTTTACCTGGTATGGTAAGTGATGACTCGTCATGGGTGAGGCTATTGGAAGATGGATTAAGACATGCCATTTGAGTCCTAGTAAATATCTTCAGGTTGGTTTTTTCTCAGAGGAGGTGAATCTAGCGCACAAAGCAGAGGGAAACTAGAAGGATATGGCCTATGTTGGTCGGGCGGCAGCTTCAGGTGATCGTTTAAAAAGTAGGAAGCGAGGCTGGGATGAGTTCCAGTAGGGAAGTTAGGCCCAGGACTTGGATACACCACCTCGTAGAAATTACTCAATGTTTTTCTTTTAGTTTTGACAGTCATGGAATGTCTGAACTTAGTGAAATTTAACTCTAAAGAATTGTCGAGCATGTGGACAGGTCGAGCATCTTGAGAGGATCTGCATGAAAACTTCTTAGACAGCCAGTAGGAAGGGCCCAGAACAAATAATGGTATCTGGTGTTGGTTCAGGTTCAGATTCAAATGAAGGAAACTGAGGTTCAACTACACATAGAGGATGTGAAAGAGATAGTGGGACCTAGCTGAGGGGTCAGTGGTCGGTGACTAGAGAAGCACCACAGGGTGGAGAGGCTTTAGGCATCTGTGTGTTAGTTCAGGTGCATACTATGGAGCTGTTAGGGTCTGAGCAGGCTGGTGAGCCAAAGAAGGTTAAAGGTACACCATAGGTGTGGCTGTGATTACTCATTTTTTGGAATGGCCTTTTCAGGAATTTCCATTTTGAGTTCAAAAGGTGCACAAGATATATATGGACTGACCATTTGATGGTCAGTAGGATTTGAGCCATATCAAGCGCGTGATATATTTATATCTATGTAAAATATTCATGGCATAAGGGGCATTGAGGATGTGGGTTACATGAGGTTCCATGGGCATCAGGGCATCGAGGGTGCAGGTTATTTGAGGTGCAAAGCACCAAGTTTTATTTTGAGCGTCCTTGGGATGCATGACCTCATGGTGGAAGACATGGATTTGATGTGAAGACGTACATTGTCAGAAGAAACATGAGAACACCGATGAGGTGTGGGAGTGAGGATGCTTGATGGGAGGACCATGATTCCAGAAACAGGTTAGTGGTCCTTTTCTAGGATTGAATTTTGTTTGGTTGAGATTGGGTTAGGCAATTCTTATAATGGGGATCCCTTGAGGAATTTTGGGAGAACCTTTGTGACCAGGGTACTCTAGGATTCTTTGATTGGGATGGGTATGTTCGGTTCCATCTCTAGTTTTCTATTGATATCTTGGGGAAGATATATGTTAAGTTGGGGAGATTGTAAAAAATCATGTTTTTTGAACGGGTTAAAATCCCGACCCTGTCTGAATTTTTGACTTGTTTTTGAGAAACTAAAGAAACTGAGTAGTTTCTAGAAAATTAATGATTACACGTCGTGTGCCTTAAGTACAAAATGTATTATTTATCCGTGTGTGAATGAAATACATGGTGTGTTGGGGATGTTGTCCTGGTGGAAATATTTTAGCAAGTACACTCCATGTACTATTTGTATATGTCGTGTAGAGGAGTCGTGTAGGGGGATATAAAAGTGTGTGTTGGGGATGTCGTCCATGCAGAGTAGTACACACCATGTACTCCTAGGTACCCATCCTCTAGTCTTGTCGGAATGCCCTCAGAAAAATTCTAGTCATCTTAGGAATAGTAAAATGATACACACGACATGTAGTCCTATATACATGTCATGTATTTTTTGATTTTTCACTAAAACAGGATGTAGCCTCGTTTAGAGGCAGAAACCCAAACCCTCAATGAATATGAGAGAATAGAGCCAACCAGAGTTTATTTTTTTTCAGGATCTTTGTCTGAAGTCCATTTTAAATGATTTCAGATGTGTTAGATACCCCTCGGTGATTCCTTGATTCCTCTTGAGTTGTTCTTCTTTATTGTCATATAAACAGTGTAATACGGGTTTGAGAATTTTTTATTCTTTTATATATCTACCTTGATTTAGACCGGATTAGAGGCTGTTATCAGCGGAGTATCATCACACTAGTATAAGGTAGGTGGTGCATACCTCTTTTTGTATTTTTTTGATCATTTGGGTGGCGAGGACTTTGGAGTGTTTTTGGATATTTTTAGAGAAACCCTATTTTATCTTCTATTTCATAATAAATTGATTACTATACATTGTGATTTCTTTGATTATGAAATTTTACCTATTTTTAATGGGTGGGGCTTGGTGAGGGGCCCTTGATCAATTGGGGAATTCTGGATTGGTATTCCAATATGTGTTAACCTAAATTATTTTTATTAAACTTATGAGTTTAAGTTGTTTAGTTATGATATGAATATTTAGTGGCTTATAAGACCTTTGTGCTAGTATGGGACAACAAATAGCTAGTGCAATTCAACTGTTTAGTTTATTTTTCCAATTTACTATATTTATTTAGATTATATATAAGTGATGTGTGGTATTGTATATGCAGAAAACTTTGGGCTATGCTGGGCATGTCCCAAAAATTATTGAGTGATGTTGATCACATGTGGGGCTTGGCCCAAGTTACATTGGGTGGTCGACCACAAGCTTGGGTGTTATGGATGTCAACTTTAGTTAGTGTGACTATCAGGTTTGGCATGGCCCGAGATACTTGAATAGTGAGGCCATAGGACTTGAGAGACATGATCGCAGGGACATGAGGTGTCAAGGATACTGTGGATTGGGAACTTATTTGGGTTATCACTGCTCACTCGGAACTTTGAGTAGTGTGAAAATAGGTATACTCCGTGATGAGGTGGTTTTAACCACTAATGTGGGTAGATTCCCTTTATAGTTGTTGTTTAGGTACTATTGTTTTCAAGGTGATTTCCATAGGATACCACATGGATGGTGAGGATCCTTCAGAGGATATCATTGATGCTATCGAGTTGGAGGGCATAGGCTTTCCGTGGTTTGAGGGAAGACACCAATGTCCCTCAGTTTTTTGATTTCAGGGAATACATCGTTGTCCCTCCATTTATTTTATTGAGGGTAGAGATCAATGTCCCTCCAGTTAGTTATTTGAGGATAGTTATCATTCTTCCTCCAAGTTACTACTTCTTGTGCGTGCCTTCGGGATGTTGGTACTTGAGACACATGGTTTCAGGGGGCCCATGGTGTCAAGTTACATGACAAAGAGTCCAGCGTTAGACATAGCAGGTGACAATCCATGGTGGATGCTGATCACCAGTGGTGTTTGTATTAATTTGTACATCGTCCTATTTACTATTTTCCTTCTAAATGAATTCCCACTTAAACAATTATATTAGGTATGCACCATTGGGTGGTATCCCACAGAGATTAATCTCATACCCTGCACGGGCCCTTTATGATGATTGTAGGATTTATGGATTTATGTAAAGGAAAGAGACCAACTTCAGGTGTTGCATTGGTTTAGCTGACACATAGAGATGGTAGGGACATTAAGGTATTGCCTGGATGGAGTTTATATTGATTTGATTTCATTCCAGTACCAACATTCTTACATTGTTTATTGTATCTACTGTTGGTTTGTCATTATCATCCTTTAATATATTTACTTGCTATGGATTCATGAATTTTCTGTTCTAGTAGTTGTTATAAGTGATTCAATATATTTTTGTGTTTAATTTCCACTGCAATTGCTATATATATATATATGTATATATATTTCTTCTGATGTTTATTTCTATTGATTTTTCTTCTGCTATGCGGGCCTGGTTTATGTTTTTAAAGTCTTCTAATTTTATATTTTTCTCAGACTAGTACCGTTATTTTCATCAAAGAGTGTACAGACTCCCCAATGTACCTATAAGAACATAATTACTAGTCAGAAGCCTTTGGAGTTTGGGGAGGTGCACCTAAGGTAGTAACACCTGACCCATTTATCACTGTTTGGGTGGCTGATTGGGTATGGGATGTTACACCATCATACACAATTAAATGTGGTACTCCATGAACTTTATTAGTTCGTTAATTTATATCCTAGAAATATGATCCAGAGAGAAATATTATATAATTTAAATTTAGTGTGATTAATCTTTAGGGTTATTGAATACAACATATATATCAATATCCCCTTTAGAAATTTTTGGGATTCCAATGACAAAATAAATGGCGATGTTTTACCATTTTTATTTCGGTATGGGTAAAGGATGTAAAATCCCTTTATAATTTTTACTCTCAGCATTCAATTGATGACATACCAATAAACAAGACATAAACTTTGTGATATCTATATTTATTCCACCCCACCTATAGTACTCTCTAAAATATCTATACATTTTCATACTTCCACGATGATTAGTGAATGAAAAACAATGACATTCCTATAACAAATCTTTCATAAATTTTTTATAAATTCAACTAATACATATTTTATAATCCACATCATTCCATCTTGACAAAGACTAATCTAAGGAAAATTTCAAACCTTCTTTCGTAGCTCCACATGTACCTTTGTATCTATTTCATATTCAGTTGGATAGATTGTTGAAAATTAAATTATGAATGATAAGATTTACCCCCTTACTTTAATATTTCCACATATAACCTTTTAAAAAATAGAAGTATCATATATTTCATGATACTCATCACGGATAATATATCAAGATCCCATTGACTCAAATCATAGGACACCTTATATTAATTTCCATGGTGGAAATGTGTTGAGAAGTCATAATGTTTTATCATCTCTACCCATATTCTCTAGTGCATATTCAACTCCTTATATTTGAATATATAATTTAATATTTATATATATATATATCTCACTTTTTTCAATATATATAATGCCTTTACATATTTAATACAAAAATTAACACTGCTCACTTCGAATCATGAGTAGGGTAATTTTTCTAATGATCCTTCAATTAACATGAGGAATAAGCTATAACTGTTACATTTTTCATAATAAAACATCTTAATACCTTATTAGATTCATAAATATATATTAAAAACCATTCTCCATTATAGGGAAATGTAATCATTTGTACGCTGAATAATCTTCCCTTTAATTTCATGAAATTTTCATCACATTCATCTATCTAGATGAATTTGGCTCACATTATAGTTAAGTTAGTGAAAATATTACATATTCCTGATAAATTATCTACAAATCATCAATAATATCTAGTTAAACCATGAAAACTATTGATATCAGTAACCGTGGTTGGTTTGAGACAACATTCAATAACACCTTTCATTGATGTCTCTGTAGATATACCCTCTCTATAGATTATATGACCAAAAAATGGTAACTTTTTCATCCAAAATTCATATTTTTGAAATTTTCTATTTGTTATATCCTTCTTTATATTATTTAGTATAAGTATCATGTGAAATTAATACTCTTCCATTCTCTTTGTAAAGATAAGAATATCATCCATAACTACTTCCACAAACTAATAAATGAAATATCTAAAGACTCTATTCATTAAATACATGAATATAGAGTGGGAATTAGTGAGACCAAATTGCATCACTAAATATTCATAGTTTCCATACATTGTATAGAATAATTTCTTAGGTATATCTTCCTACATTACTATCAATTATTGATTTCAAGAATGAAGGTTAATTTTTAAAAATTATTGAGCTCTGTATATTTGATCAAACATATCATCAATATGTGGTAGATGATACATTTTTCTAATTATGATCTTGTTTAGCTACTTATAATCAGTATAGATTCACATAAATACATCATCCTCTTTAATTAAGTGAATATCCTCACTGTATGGTGAGACACTTGGCTAAATGATTCCTTTATAAAGGTTTTCCTAGAGTTTATTCTTAAATTATAATTACTCAATTAGGGCCATTCTATAGAGATTATTTGAAATAAGTATGTAACATTGTATGTTTTTTTATCAAAAAATCAACTTCTAAAGGAAGTTTAATTCTAGGAAAACCTACTATAAATAGAGAAATATGTTCCCAACAAATTAGGATATCATGGATATAGAGTTTCTCCCCATCCATGTGAGATTAACACCCCTTCTGAATGAGAATCAAGACCCACACAATGGACATGATCTCCATTAGATGTTCATACCTATCTTCATATTATTAGAAGATCATATGTTAGTTTCTAATATCTAATATCACTTATCTCACTCAAAAATTTATGTGGTATTTATGTATAAAAATCCAATACATGCATAAGATAACATTAAATTCTCATAAAAGAAGAATGAAAATATTTTTAGGAAGCTGATTACAACAAACATAAATCAGAGAGGATTAATATACATGTGATGTGATCATCATACCAATAAGTGTTTTCATTATCATTTATATATCTAATCATTTTGGTGGAATCATGATACCCTTTGAAAATTATTCAGATATGAAATAATGGGTAGAACCACATTCAAATAAGACATTAACAGTTCTAGAGTTGATGTTAAGTGTAGAATTCACCATGTAATTATGAAACCCTCTTCAAAAATAATTATTGTGTGAGATTTATATTAGTATCTAATTTTAAGTGGATATATAAATCAATCATCATCATTAAAAACTAAATTTGGGCACTAGTTAGCATGATTCTTAAACATTTTTTTCATTGGAAACACTATTGTGTGGGTGGTGTATTATGTTAATCTTATATCTATTTGGATAATTAGCTAACATATTCCCTTCACATAAAAAATAAATTGCTCAATGAACATTCTTTCCATGTTTAAAATATTTTCCAACCACTTAAAAAAATTTCCTCCAATATTCTTTCCTCAAATAGAGCATGAAGGAATGTTCATCTTTTTCTCTCCATGATTTTTAGAGTTTCTTTTCAAATATATCTTCTTATTCTTATAAAAACAATGAGATTTATGTGTAATTATTATCTCCATTTCAACTACGATAGAACATATAGTGATTTATTCATCAATATTTAAATACCTTATTGGTAGTGCCCATCAGAGACATGGTTTTATGCCACTGATAAACTGAATAACCATACATTTAGGTTTAATTATAATGGAATAAACATACCTCACAAGTATTGTCATGTTTCTCGAACAGGTACCAAGCAATTAATCATTGTTCTTAATTAGGTCCAGTAATTCTTTCTCCACTTTTTATGAGGAATTTGAAGGAACTATTTATTGTAAAATAATCTCCAAAGTTCATTCCACTCCATGGTGTCAATTTATTCATTTTCTCTTGAATTATTGATGATATTCCACAATTGATACACTTTCCCTTCTAAATAATAGATAGGTAAGAAATATTTTTTTTTTGTGTTTTTAACAATGTAACACAATGAATAACATTTTATTGGTTCTGATCTATTGATAAAAATATAGAGGATCTATATATATAATGAGGGTAGGTGGTAGTTTCCTCATGAAGGAATCATCATAACATTGTTCCCTCTATTGATCATTCATAATTTCTGAACTATTAAAGGCTTGATAACATTTCATAAGCATATAAATGATATTTTTCATTCCATCTCCAATATTTTTTTTGATAAGGAGGATAATAACCCCATTGATCATTGTACTAAAAATTAACATGGTTCTTTCAAGTTATAACCATTGAATAAAAATAAAAACCATAGTGTAGGAAACCATAATCATAGTGGGGAATCAAATAATTATGAAATATTACTTATAGAATTTCTAAATCATCACACCTTATTTTTAATTTATGACACCTCATAAATTATCTTTGGTTATCCATAATCATCTTATATTTATGTACATCAGGATGGTTTGTAAAGATATTGAGAATTTCCAAATCATATCCCCTGTGATTTCAAACTATGTGTGAAACAATACCAACTTTCATGTAATAGTTAACACCCTACTGAAGTCATACATTCATTTTTTTAAAGTTATTACCCCTTGGTATAACTCTTCTAGAGCCACATACACTTATTATACCCCTAAAATTATTTAATTCTTTGGTAACCACTCTCTATATCCTCTAACAAAATTCCATGACATTTTCCTATACTTTATCTCGTCCTTATAATTATCCTTGGACATATCCATAGTGATATCAGAAAAGTTTTCATATCCTAAAAACTAAAGGGTAACTACACCCAATACATACTATGATGTCCAAACTATCTCAAAAATTAATATTTCTTCTTAATAGAAAAACATCCATTACAAAACATAATGATCCATGCTAGAATCATTTATGTCTAATGTCTTAGGATTCTTGGATGCATATAAAAATGGTCTATAAGTGTGCCATGTCATTTCCCACTATGTTATTCATAACTCGAAACCTTCTGGTACATATTATAGATAATACATTTTTTCATACCCTAGGGAAATAAAACATCAGAAAGTGTGAGCTCAGTTTCTTAGTAAGGGTAAACAAGGGATATATCAACATATCATGAGAATAAGGGAGTGAGAACAAGATAATAAGGTTTTAGACCATACCCTTCAAATCATAGATCCCAAATATGAGTGTTGACATAAATATTTGTAGTTTATAAGTCATTAACCATAATAAAATTAGAGAACATGTGTCAGAACCCAGATCTTCTATTCAGATATGCTTTTCATTTTCTAGAAATTTTTTGTGAAAAAGAGGAAATTCTAGAAATTTTCGAAGTACACGTCATGTAAATTATGAGTACATGTCATGTAATTAGTGACCACAGGTAGCCAGGTGCTGGCTCTGTAGCAACCAGGCACACAGCCATGTGGGATGACCTAAAGGCTGCCTAAAGTAGAGTACAGAAATGGTGAGTACAAACCATGTACTTCAAAATTACACGTCGTGTACTTTCTCTTTTTTATTAAATGCACTGGGGTCACATCTAATCACAAAAATGCTCTCCTTCTAGGTCTCGTTCAACTGGGAGCTTTGTACGGCCGCAGATCTTCGACGAACCCCTGAGCGAGCATTTGTCCTCTGAATCGAACTTCGTCTGTTTCATTTTAATTGCATCAGTAAGTTCTCTTTTCTCATAGAGCCTCATCTTTTGATTTCTCATCTCTCATGAGATATCGCGGGTTGAACATTTTATACGTTTTTGTAGATCTTTGGCATTCCCAGGTGATTAAAGCCTTGAGATTCACATATTGTGATCTTCTAACACTAAGGTATGTGGTTTGTGCCTTTCTGTTGATTGTTTTGAGTATTATGTGTAATTTTGAACAATACTCTAGAATGGGGTATTGTGTGTTTACTGTTATACCCTGTTTATTTCCTACCATGATGGTTTGCCTATGTAGAGGTTATTTGGATATGAATAGGGTTTATTTCTATTATTTGGATGTTTTTCTGATGCATGTTTTGTTTACGACCGTTGGTCTGCCTAGCCTGTTTGGCCGCCTTTTACTGTTTTCCATGCCCAGTGCTATAGGGCGGAGTGTTTGTATTCTGGCATGCTTGATATGTTGTAGACTGATTAGAATGGTATTTATTGAGGTTTACCTTGGCCATTTTTACCATGATATTCTTGTTGACCTACACAAAACCATGAGAAACTAGTATAGTAGTCTATAAGAGGAATTGACTGAGTGAGCTTCCTCAGAGAGTATTTTAGCACTTTAGACTATAAGGGGAATTGACCAAGTGATCTTCCTCAGAGTGTCTTTGGAAACATTATACTATAAGGGGTATTTATTGACTGATCTTCCACAGAGTGTTTTTGGACCCCTTGGGGATATAGGGGTAATTAACCAAGTGAGCTTCCTCAGAGTCCTTGACCATGGGGATATAAGGGGAATTTACAATGTGAGCTTCCTTAGAGAGTTGTTGACTTACCTTAGAATATAAGGGGAATTGACCATGTGAGCTTCCTCAATGAGTCTTGATTTAACTTTACTATAAGAGGAATTGACTATGAGAACTTCCTAAAAGAGTCCTTATATATTAATATTACAGAACTAGAGGGGATAGGCTATGTGTACTTCCTAGAAGGTTATTGTTATTGATTAGTTTATTTTCATATGTGGAATTTTTTTCTACTAAGTACTTTTTTGTTTACTGCTTCTGTACTTTTACCTTCCATATATTCACTAACTGTTAGGCATATATCTTTCGGTGGTTGCCTACTGGGATTTTGACTCACACCCTGTTTGGGCCGTGATTGTGGGCCCAAACAGATTATATTGCTGCAGGTATAGACAAGGGCAAGTGCCCTTCTTCATCTGGTATATGACTTGCTGTGGAGTTAGAGAGCAAGGGACCAAGCTTAGGCTTCTGATGCTGAGGATCAGTTCATTTGTTTCTTTTTTACTTTTGTTTAGTGATGCTTGTATTCTAGCATTGTGATTTTTTGGATGCTTTCTTAGACACATGTTACGATGCATCATTTATATATGTGATTCAGTTGTTTGTTATTCCAGTCTTTCAATATTACTATTGTCGGTATATTTACTACTTCCGCTATTGTGTATTTCTTTCCCTTCCACTATGTTACTCTGCCAATGGGGTCATAGTTTCCCCACTATCACACCCAAGGCCCTCACTGCTAGTCGACAGCCTCTGGAATTTGGGTAAATTCGCTTGAGGCCATGTGACCAACCGGATACGAGGTGCCTCTGGGTGGCTTCCAGAACCAGGACGTTTCAAAGTGGTATCAGAGGGAGACTTTTCTTCTTGACTTACAGTTTGGATCCTATATCTAGGGATAGAATGGAATAGGTAATAGGTAATAAGATGTGCCTAGGAGTAGATAACCCATGTGTAGGGAAAACCCAATCTACCTCGTTTATTGAAAAAAATCTGGTACCATTGGGTGATTCAAACGTTTTGTACTATTACCATTGATGTTATTGAGGTTATATTTCTATCACAACCCTATGAGATAAGGGTTTTCCATCTCATGCATCATATAGGCTATTACTATAAATCACATGTCATGCATTTTTGATATGCCATCTAGGATGCATTAGATATAGCATGTTGTTGTGATAGATGTTGTGTAGAATATGTATGTTGTGTTGATAGATTCCTTGATAAAAATACCTACTATTTGATAGGGTATTGTTTTTGTATGGTTTTGTTGGAATGAACACAAAACTTTGGTTATTGAGGTGTTATAGGCCCTCATGGACAAGAATTTGGTGGATCAATTCCTTGTCTTCCTTGTTACAACATGTAAAAGATGCCAAAATTTGATTCTTAGGGAGTGTGGTCCCTCACGTATCGGAATTTGGCACTTTCAATGTTCGTTTCATTGTTTTTCTGGGTTCCAGAGTAGTTTCGGAGGCTTACTATCTGAAAAACTCAGAAAACATGTCATTTAATGTTAAGTACATTCCATGTGTTCTTCTGTTTGGGAAGAAATTGTTTTTCATAAGTATATGCCGTGTTTTTTATGTTCACACTATTTGGTCTCTAACCGTGTCATAGGCCATGTGGGAAGAGACACGGGATGGGGAATGTCTGGTGGGAACACGCTGTTTAACAGTAGAACTCGTCGTGTAGTGTTTCCCCTATGTCCTCCCATGTAACTAACAACACAGATGGATAGAACTTATGCTATACACGCCGTGTTAGGATTGAACATGCCCTATAGTCTGACCCATGTACTCTGACGCTTCACTAATAATACAAGTCGATGTTATCCTTTAACGTACACACCGTGTTATCCATGAACATGTCGTGCAGTCTTTTCTTAGGGGAGCCGTGTGGCTTAACCATGTAGAAGGACTCGGTAAGGAGAATAGGATTCATGTACACATCGTGTGTTAAGACAACATGTTGTGTATTTGGGGTGTTACACAACCATTTTAGTCAGGAGTACATGCCCATGTAAATTAATTAAGGGAACAAGTTTTGTAGGAATTGTACACGCCGTGTAGTCATGTTTTGTAAAACATGAGTTATTTATTTCTCTTGTTCCCTTATTACACTTATAGTTTTCAGTACTTGATAATCTTGATCTATGGTGTGCACTTGACCTTGTAGAGTCATTCCAATGAGACATCCTCTAGTTGTACGCCAGTTTCCAGAAAGTGATCAGACACCGAACATGGCTGATCAGGGACTACCTATAGAACCTCCTGTTGTGCCAGTTTTGGCAGCAGCCATTATACCCGACATAGGTGCGGATGCATAGTTCAGAGAAGGATTTTGAGGATGATTCAGACCTTTTAGGGAGCGCGGCCTCCCGCCCTGTCGATGGTAGAAATGATGCGGGTATTTCAGTAGTAGCATCTTCCCACATTCTCAAAGGATTAAGGACCCTAGGCTGCAGTGTCATGGATAGAAGCCACAATGACTATTTTCGAGCATCTGAAGATTCTTCCAGAGAAGCGGGTGAAGCTCACTACCTACATGATTCAAGACTCTGCCAAGAGGTGGTGGAATGTGATCTCACAGGCAGGACGCCAGTAGAATATGGATTGGGACGAGTTTATATGCATCTTCTATGATTACTTCTATTCGGAGACCTTGAGGTCCAATCAAGCCTTATAGTTCATGAGTTTCGAGTAGTGTACTCTAACTGTTATGGGGTATTTATCTCACTTCATAGATCTATAGTATTTCACTCCTATTCTAGGAGGTGATGAGTTTTTCCTAGAACAGAAGTTTGAGTATGGTCTGAGGAAAGAAATCCAATCTCAGGTGAACTTCTTTATGTTGACTTCGATAACCTCTATCATCAACTAGGAGATGATCACATAGTGTAATCTAATGGATTCTGGAGTTGTGAGCCAGGGCGGTTCAGCATCCAAAGTTAGTATTACTCCTACTGATAATAGGAAGCACCATAGGGAGACTAAATGAAAAGATCAGATTAGGCGAGATGCATCTTCTGGTAGCCAGGTGGTGTGCTACCAGTGCAGGAAGAGCCGAAATATGAGGCCACATTGCCCGAGGGACCTAGTTGAGTGCCGATATTGTGGCAAGATGGGTCACCTTCAGCTCTTCTACTAGATCTTATCACCAGTTGTTGGTGAAAAGGTTTTTTGTATGACTCCGTGTTCTGGAGCACTGCCACCAGTTTCTCACTAGTTAGAGAACTGGAGTTCTTTCAGCCATTCAGGCTGAGGTGGAGGTCATGGCCATGGTGGTCAGTCATCGTGCTTTCAATGAAATCAGGGTGGATCAGCTTAGGGTGGTCAGGTAGGGTCACAGGGCTGCATTACAGGCCAGACCTTTGCAGTGGTGCATACCCAGTAGGTGTAGGATCCTAGACCCTCTACATTTCAATGTACGATCTTAGTATCCATAGTCTTAGCTTCAGAACTTTTCTATATAGGGTATTCACATAGCTTTATATCTATTTATATTGTGGAGAGCCTTGATGTCTGCATCTATTCTTCTATCGATATCTTGATTCTATACACTATGTTGGGGACTAGAATGGCCAGTGTACGTCAGTGCAGGGAGTTCCCTCTACAGGTTGGTAGGTGTCACTTATTATGGGACCTCTATGTCTGAGAGATGACAAGCTATGATGTCATTTTTGAGATGGACAGGTTAGTTCCATTCCAGGAATTCATCGACTATTATCACTGTAGGGTGAGTTTTACGTCACCAGAAGGTGAATCTTTTCATCATAATGGAGAATGGGATGTCCAGCCAAGTAGAGTGGGACATGAGCATCATGGGTTGGGAGGAGCTATAGCCCAAATTTCTAGTCTATACCTGGATGACCAAGGGATGTCATAGTTAAACATTCCTCTAGTGGTGGATCATTTTAGAGATGTCTTCCCAGATAACTTTTATGGTTAAACTATGGATCGTGAGGTAGAATTTTCTATTGAGCTTGTTCCAGGGGTAGCACTGGTGTCCATTCCCGCTTATAGGATGGCTACAGCTGATTTGCAAGAGCTCAAGAAGCAGTTGGAGGAGTTGTAGGCAAAGGATTTCATCTGAACCAGAACTTCTCCTTGGGGTTCTCCTGTTCTATTTTTGATAAAGGCCGACGGTACCCTCAGGCTTTGTGAGGACTATTAGAAGATGAACCGATTGATTGTCAAGAACCAAAATCCCTTTCCTATCATTGATGATCTATTTGACCATCTTTGAAGAGCCCGGGTGTTCCTGATGATTTACCTAAGATATGGTTACCATTAGTTGTGTGTTAGACTATCAAATATACCTTTTACAGCCTTACTGAGTTGGTATGGTCTATACAAGTATATGGTTAGGTCATTCGGTCTCATGAATACGCCTGTAGTCTTCATGGCACTGATGAACCAAGGGTTCCATCCATACTTGGATTCCTTCATGGTGGTTTTCATGGACAATATATTGGTGTACTCTCAAACTCAACATGACCATGCTACCCATCATGAGATCATTTTGAGTACATTGAGAGGGCATCAGTTATTTTCTATGCTCTCAAAATTCCACATCTGGATGGGTCAAATTCACTTTTTTGGGTCATGTTATCTTAGAGACAGCAGTATCAGAAGACCCAGATAAAGTGAGCGTAGTAGATTCATGGGAGAAATCGAAGAATGTCATTGAGGAGAGGATTTTTCTAGGGATGGATAGATACTACAGACGTTTATATAAGACTTTTTATGCTAAGAAGCACCATTAAAGCTTTTACTAAGAAGGCTGCGAAGTTTTTATGGTCAGATTCTTGTGATTCATCCTTTAAGGAGTTTAAAGGGAGGTTGACTTTAGCACCGATACTTTTCATGCTTGAGTCAAGCTTGATCTATACTATTTACTATGATGGATTAGGTATTAGGCTATGAGGTGTTCTTATGTTGTGAGACTGAGTCGTTGCATACGGGTCTCAGTAGTTGAGGCCACATGAGAAGAATTACCCACCGTATGATCTCGAGTTGGCTGTAGTTGTCACTGCCAGGCGTTGTTAGAGAAATTATCTTCCAGGAGAGAATTTTGTGGGTTTCACCGACCATAAAAGTCTCAAGTACATTATAACTCTACATGATATTAATTTGAGATAAAAAAGGTGGGTTGAGTACCTTGATTCCTTTGACATGGAGCTTGCCTATGTGCCTAGAAAAGACAATGGAGTGGTTGATGTGTTGAGTAGGAGGACTCAAATACAGGTAGTTCAGGAGGCCAGCAGTGAGTGGCAGTTTATGGATTTGTTCTCTGAGATGCATTTGGAGGTGCACGATAGACATGGCAGACATTTCCATTATTTTGTAACTATTACCTATACTCTTCTTGATAGAGTGCGAATGAGGAAACTATCAGATTTAGAAGGCCTAGTCTTATGGGATAGTGTGTCAGGAGAGGACCCTATTCCTGGATGGAAAGTAGGTGGGGATGAGATATTGTGTTTCCAGGGGTGCGTATGGGTTCCAGCAGATATACACAAGGATCTGATGTAGGGTTTTTCTTCCTCAGTTTGAGAATTTCATTCTGGTGTCACCAAAATGTATCCTGAGATACACCATCTGTATTGGTGTCTAGTTATGAAGAGTGATGTTGCTGGTTTTGTGATGAAGTGTTCCACCTGTCACCAGGTGAAAGTGGAGCATCACCGACCAAGATGGCTTTTACAGCAGTTACCAATTCCCGAGTGGAAGTGGAACAACGTCGCGATGGATTTTGTAATAGGGTTTCTGAGGTCACCTCGAGGGAATGATGCAGTTTGGGTTGTTTGTGATAGGCCCAAAAAGGTTGCACACTTCTTTCCGATCAAAGAGACCTTCAGTTTTGATGATCTAGGATGATTTTACATCTATGAGATTGTAAGTCTGCATGGAGTTCCACACTCCTTTGTTTCAGATAGGGATTCCCATTTTACTTCTCAGGTATGGAAGGGGCATTAGAAGGATTTAGGTGCATAGGTACTTTTGAGTACGGATTACCACCCCCAGACAGATAGCCAGAACAAGCATATGATTCAGGTTCTTGAAGTCATTCTCCAAGCATGCGTCCTATATTTTGGAGATTCTTGGGAGAAGTATATACCTCTTGTAAAGATTGACTACAACAATATTTTTTAAGAAACTATTCATATGGAACCTTATGAGGCTTTGTACAGTATGCCATGCCGATCACCCTTATGTTAGATGGAGGTAGGAGAGAAAGCTTTGCTGGGACCTCGACTTGTGTAGGAGACCACAGTGTACATAGAGTTGATTCAAAAAAGGATAGATACTGCACAGTCTCGATAGAAGTCTTATGTTGATCTACGGAGACGACCTCTGGAGTTTAAGGTCAGGGATCTGGATTTCCTACGTGTCACGCCGAGGTTGGGGCACAGATGAATTAGGACAAAGGGTAAGATTTCACTGAGGTACATCGGACCGTTTGTGGTTGGGGAGAATGTTGGGACAGTTTTATATCGGTTAAAGTTAACCCAGAGGTATCAGGATAAGCATGATTTTTGTCACGTTTCTCAGCTCTGACGTTTCTTTTCATACCCATCTCATGTCTTTCAACCTGAGGAGGTTGAGCTCGAAGCGGATGCTTAATTTGAGGACTATATAATCTGAATTAGTGATCGTAGTATGAAGGTTCTCCATGGCTGGTCTATTCCTCTTGTGTAGGTGCTATGGCAGCACATGGAGAGTACATGAAGAGGCTTGGGAGAGGGAGGATGATGTACGAGCACAATATTCGGAGCTGTTTGGGGTTTCTTCTTCTATACTGCGCTTAGGAAATTCGGGGAAATTTTTTTTTAAGGGGGAAGTTTTTATGAACCTGGATCTTCTTTTCAGGTATGTTTTTCCTTTTCTGGTCGTTTTTTAGAAAAAGTGTAAATTCTATAAATTTTCAAAGTACTCGTGGTGTACATTATGAGTACACATCGTGTACTCGGTTACCGCAGGTAGTGGGGTGCTAGTCATGTTGCGGCCAGGCACACGGTCATGTGGGGTGACTTGGAGGCTGCCTAAAGTGGATTACGTAAACAGTGAGTACACGCCATGTACCTCAAATATACATGCCGTGTACTTTCTTTTTTTCATTAAATGCATCGGGGTCGCGTCTAATCACCGGAACACCCTCCTTCTAGTTCTTGTTCAACCAAGAGCTCTGTACCGCTGCGGATCTTCGACAAAACCCCGAGTGAGCATCGACCCTCTAACTCAAACACCATCGGTTTCGTTGGAATGGCATCAGCGTGTTCTGTTTTCTCTTAGAGCCTCATCTTCTAATTTCTCATCTCTCTTGATATAACGTGGTTTGAACATTTTATACATTTTTATAGATATTCAACATTACAAGGTGATTCAAGCCTCGAGGTTTACATATAGTGATCTTCCAATGTCGATGTAGGTTTTTTCTGCCATTATGTTGAATGTATTTGAGTATTATGTGCAATTTTGAATAATACCCATGAAGGTGGTATTGAGTGTTTACCGTTTACACTGTTGATTGCCTTCCATGATTGTATGCTTGTGAATAGGTTATTTGGATATGAATAGGGTTGATTACTAGGCTTTGTATGTGCTTCCCATGCATGTTATGTTTACGACTGTTGGTCTGCTTAGCATGTTTGGCTACATTTCTTGTTTTCCATGCCTAGTGTTGTAGGGTGGAGTGTTTGTATTCTGGCAAGATTTATATATTATAGACTGATTATCCAAGTAGTTCTTGAGGTTTACCTTGGCGTTTATTAACCTGATATGCTCATTGACATACATAGGGTCGTGAGAACCTGGTGTAGTAGAATATAAGTGGAATTGACCATGGGAGCTTCCTCAGATATTCTTTGAGGACTTTAGACTATAAGGGGAATTGACCGAGTGAGCTTCCTCAAAGAGTCTTTGAGCACTTTAAACTATAAGGGGAATTGACTGAGTGAGCTTCCTCATAGAGTCTTTGAACCACTTTGGGAAATAAGGGGAATTGACCATCTGAGCTTCCTCAGAGAGTCCTTCAAATACATTAGACTATAAAGGAAATTGACCGTGTGAGCTTTTTCAGTGATTATTGATTTACCTTTGACAATAAGGGTAATTGACTATGAGTGCTTCCTCATAGAGTCCTTATATATTCATAAAACTGAACCAGATGGGATAGGTAATGTTTACTTCCTATAGGGTTATCATGTTTGATTAGTATCTTTTGATATGTGGAATTTTTTTCTACTGAGTACTTTATTGTTTACTACTTATGTACTTTTACCTTCCATTTATTCACTGACTGTTAGGCACAGATCTTTGGGTGGTTGGCTATTGGTATTTGTTCACACACCCTATTTGGTCCATGCTTTGGGCCCAAAGAGATTATATTTTTGAAGGCATAGACAAGAGAAAATTCCTTACTACATCATATAGTTGACTTTCTATAGAGGTGGAGAGCATGTGGCAAAGCATAGGATTATGATGCTGACGATTTTTTCATCTTTTTCTTTTTTTACTTTGGTTTACAGCCTCATGTATTTCATCATTGTGATTTGTTTGGCATCTTTTCTAGACACATTTTACCATGCATCATTTATATATGTGCTTCAGTTGAATGTTATTTCAGTCTTCCGCTATTACTATTGTTGGTATATTTACTGCTTCCGCTATTGTTTATTATTTCCCCTCTGTTGTGTTACTCTTCCAATGAGGGCATATATTCCACACTATCACACCCAAGGACCTCACTTCTAGTCGGCTTCCTTTGGCATTTGGGGAAATACGCATGGGGCCTTGTGACCAACTGGGTATGGGGCACCTCTAGGTGGCTTCCGGAACCAGAAGTTACAACATGAATAATGAGAACATATCATTGGTATGAGGAATATTTTTTTTCATATAAATATGCATATAAAATCCCTTCCTTACTAGTTCATGACTCATTATCATGACATTCCTAGAAGAATGGGTTCACTCCCAAAATTGTCATAGTAGCCAAGGATAAATCCCAAGAATATCATAGTTGAATGAATCACTTAATGGATTGGGTTCACTCCCAATTCTAATAATTCTTGTCTCATGAGATATCAGTCTTTACCAAATGCATTATAGGAAGATATATGTCCCTCACATCAAATAAAAAAATTATATATATGCATTATATAAGATTGTAAAACATTCACTATATCATAACACATGAAAAAATTAGTTTCATAAAAATTTCATCATTGAATTACCTATAAAAAATAAACACCTTTTTTAATAATTTAATTATTTTATCAAAAAATAACCTATGGAAAAACAAAGGGGGTTCAGAAGAATTTTATCATCGTATAACACATGAAAGAGAAACATGTTTCTTAAAAATAATTTCGTAATAAAAAAAAATACAGTATGAATAAGAATATTATGCTTGGATCACATCCCTAGTAAATTATAATTAAAAATAAATAATTCAATTTTAAATAAAATATTATTTTGAAAGAAATATCACATAAATAATTTTTGCAGGAAAATATACATTCATTGAAAATCACTTTTTTAAAATTAGATATTAGTTAAATATTGTCGAAAAAATTTATTTAAAAATAACATTGAATAACATATAAAGTAATATTAAAATAAAATATTAGTCATGAAATTAGGAAAATATGTCGATGTCATGCACATTAAAATAAATTTTGCCTTCACATTTTCGGCAATACCCAAACATGCCTTGTTTGGGAAATAAAAAAAAGATTCATTCTAGTTTTCTTATAAAAATTGAAAATGGTTGAAATATTCATTAATTATTCATTTGGATAATGTAAAAATAGTATATATTTTTTTATATTTTTTTTTCAAAAACATGGTTTTGGAAGAATTTTTGTTTTTCCAAATAGAGAAATAAAGATGATTTATATTAAAAAATAATTTTAAACTATTTGTTACATAAGGATAGGAAAACGATAGAAACAAATTTATTCACTAGAAATACACATAGTTTAATAAATTAAATGTGTTTCTTGAGAGATAGAAGATAATAATTCGTTATTATAGGGATAATCATGAGAAAACATGATAAACGATGTGTTTGTATCTTAAAACACATACCACTTTGGTTAAATTAAATCAAAATATACATGAAAGAATAATGTTAATGAAAAATTAAAATATAATGGTAATAAATATATTTCGAATATTACATGAAAATGGCAATTATATAAACTATATAAAATATGATAAGCTAATAACATAACATATTTATAAATGAAGGATAGTTTAGAAAAAATACCTTACCTTAAGTATCAACTTCAGTAATACACATTCCAACCAACCATTTAATAATTATTTGTTTATTTTAAATATATTAATTAACATTACATATATATATATAACCATATTTTATTTACATGTGACCTTATATTACCCATTTATTAACAATTCCATTTTAAAGTCACATTTTGTGCTATTAATGCTTTTTTCACGTATGTTTTAATTTGTTATTTTTTTGTACTCTTAATTTTAGCATGGTTACATTTTATCCATAATATTAATTATAATATAAATTTATTATAAATTAAATATATATTTATTTATTTAAATCCATAAATGTTAGAGTTGTAAAATGAAATACACTATTCATGGAGACGGTAGGACATACGTACACAATAACACTGTTTCCATTTTATTGAAGGATTAAAAGAATGAAAGGTATATTATATATTAACACTGGAAAATATTTATTATGTCATATATATCATATATGGGATTTGAAACCATCCTTATTACCTTCCCTTTAGAGAGTGAATGAATCACATCACTTCACGAGGAGGTAGTTTGCTGTACACCTGAGTGACATTATCATATTCCCAAATAATATAAACTAAGAATATATATGAAATATAATAATTAAATAAATTTAATATATAAAAACTATCATAAATAAACATTTTATAAATCATTTTATCAATATTTGAGATGTGTTGATGGAAAACGAATAACACCCGTTCATGATGTTGTTGTCCTCTATGCACAAAAATAATGATTAATGATCCTATTTTATGGCATTGGAGAAAAATTTAGGTCATGATATTAAATTTAAAATATCTCAGTATATTTAATATTCTTAGGTCACTATATAATAATATTTTAATTAATTTAAGGATTTATAGGAATAAATAAAAATCTCTTGTTGAAGAATGATACCTCATCTTCGGGTAACCTCCTTATGTTTGCAATAATATCCATCATAAGAGGGATTTATGAAAAAATAATGATTTTATAGTGAGGGGATGAAGTAGAGGAAGATATATGGGCATTTATTTTATAAAATAAATTGTTTTGGAAGTGTTAAAAATATAGGGTAAGGGGTGGCTTTTATAAGTGAGTTGAGTGGAAGACATGAAATTTCTAGAAAGAAAAAGGTATACCCACATATTTAACATGATTGAAAGATATAAAATTGACAATCAGTGAGAATTATACAATATTACATCTAAATATGACCGTAAAATGAATTTTTAATAATTTTGGGTATTTTTTAACCCATATAATTTTAGTTCAACCACACACTAAACAAATTTTTACTTCTAAAAATGTTAGCTGATGTTTACTATTTCCAAAATTAATTATGGATAAAAATTATTTTTAAATTATTATATAATGTAAATTACTATGATTAAAATTATTTAATCCATTTTTTAAAATTATATTCATCAAATTTAATAAATTTAATTTATAATTAGACCCACAAACATAATGAGATACTAATTATTAAAGAAAAAATGGTCAAAAGTTTAAAATGATTTTATTTATAAATTAAATATGAAAATGTTTCCAAAGGCCAAAATTGGATTAATTGATATATAATTTAACTTAATTAAATTTTAAACACATAAAAAATTAACTTTATAGTTTTTTAAATGAAAGGTTGTTTAAAAAACTAGTATTTTTCATTATTTATAGAAAATTTATTATTTTTCTGAAAAATCTTAATACTTTACCCAAAGATAATTCTAACATGTGAGTTAATAAATAATTTTTTTTAATTTTATAAAATTTTCATGATTTAAGTTTATTATAGTTCATTTAATGAAATAAAAAACACTTTTTTTAGAAAATCCTATTTTTAAAATATATAAAGACTTTCCAAAAAATTAATTTTTTTAAATCAAATTTTTTGTCATATAAAACTGTTATACATTATATTTAAAATGGTGTTTCTCCTATTCATTCCACCATGTTTAACTTCTAGATAATTAAAATATTTTACAAATAATAATATTAATATTTTTTCATAGATTGTTAAAAATATGTGTTGCATGTAACAAAAGTTATCAAAGGAATTAGATTTATTTAAAAACAATTCATAAAATATTTGGGTGTTACTATGTATACCATAAAATGATAAGATAATAAAATATATATTTAACGATTCATATAGATCTACATTCTTCATCCACCCAGGATGAAGGGATATGTATGAAGATCTCTGTGAGAACTATTGGTGGGAAAATATGAGGAAGGATATTACAAAAATATATATCAAAGTTACAATTATAATAATAAGGGAAGACATAAAGGAAAATTTCCCTAGGTATGATACAATCATTACTTATACCTACATGAAAATGGGAAAACATAACCATGGACTTTGTAATTGGTCTTATGATGATATCAAGAAGAAATAACACCCTATGGGTTGTAGTGGATCATCTTATAAATAGTTTTTACTTCATTATTATTTTAGAGGACTTATCAATCAATCAAATTGAAATGATATACATTAAGGAAGTGGGAATAATGCATGAAACACTACTATCATTTATATTCAATAAAGATCCAGGATTTAACTTCATGTTATGGAAACTTCTCTAGCATTTTCTAAACACTGATTTAAGATTTAGTATGATTTATCATCCCCAAAGTAATAGATAATATAAGTGGAACATCTATAAACTTGATTAAATTTTGATAGTATGGTCAATGGACATCAAAGGGAGGCAGGATTAACATCTTCCTTCTGTTGAGTTCCTATACAGTAATATCATCAAAAAATGCATCCAAATGGCTCAATATGAATTCATTTATTAGAAGAGATTCATAATAATTATGTGATGGGGTGAAGCTGGTGAATGTATGCTATTGTGACTTGAAATGGTTGAAGAAATTGTATAAAAATACAAGACCACTAAAAACCCAATGATAGACTAGGATGGATAAAAGATCTATGTGGATAACCATTAAAGTGACATAGGGTTATAGGTTAGAGATAATGTGTTCCTCCTCACATATATATGAAAGAAAGTAAAGAGATTTGGGATTAAAGGAATTATATGTCTTATATAAAAAAATACATTTGATATTATTGAAAAAATCATAATTGTGTCATATCCACCAACCCTGGATAAATTGTATGAAATGTTATACATATCCCTCATGATTAAGTACTTAAAAGATCCCTTAAATGTACATAATTTGGTGGGGGTAAAAATGAATCATTATTTCTATTATGAGGAGTAGCCGATAAAAATATTGGACCCTAGAGACAAATTTTAATGAAAAAATACTACTCAACCAGTCAACATACTATAGAGGAACCAAAATTATGAGGAGGAAACATGGGAACATGTGTAATAGATGAAATAAGAGTACCCTCATATATTTTCACCATATTGAGTAAAAAGAAAATTTGAGGGTGAAATTTCATAATGTGGGAAGAGTGTAACGAAATAGAATTTTATCAGTGGAATTTAACATCTGATAATATGAATGTTTCATATTTAGTAATGTAATATTATAAAAAGTACCTGGTCGAAATGATATAATTTTTTTGTTGTTTTAGTTTAAAATTTTAGTTAGAGAATAAATACAATAATAATTTATTAAAAGTGTTACAATGGTACCAAAAAATAAAATAAGACAAAAAAAAATTGAAAATTTGTATTTTCTCAATCCCATAGAATGATCACACTCTTGAACAACACTACATAAATGGGAAAATATTAGTAGTGAGAAAATAATGTTGAGTAAATAATTAATGAAATATAAGTTATTTATAAAAGGCAGAGAACCTATATGATTGTTACAAATATGACTATTGGAATAGTAATATGCCCATTCAGAATAGCAACATGACCATGTTAATATTAACCTCACCTATGTAATTATAAAATGCTATTATTTTATCTTATAATATTAAAATATATCAAATTTATATCATGATAAAAATAAATAAATGTTTTTAAAATGGTAAAATATTTCATTCGATTTTTCTAAAATCCATATATTATATATAAATTTTTTTGACAAATTTTAAAATAAATAATAAACATTATTTTCATAAAAAGAGTTTATAATATAAAATTACATTTCATTATTATTATAAATTTTTGAATGAGACCATAATACATTTTTAAAGGGTTGAAAAAAGATAATAATATTAATATTGTTTTTTAATAAGGATTGTAGTTAATAATTAAATTACACATATTTATAAAATTATTTTTATTATTTGGATTTCATTTTTATAATATAAACATAAAAAATGGTTATGGTTATTTCTTGGTATTTTTGTAAAATTATTGAATTTTTCATCAATAGTGAAATATGAAAAAATACAATAGTTTACGCTAGAAATTAAATATAAGAATTAATGCATCATGAATGATGTAAGAATCCATTACATATAACTTAGATGCAATAATTTCATTATACATCCATAATAATCGATACTATTGTTAGTGTGAGGACAAAAATAATAAATTAATCAATATTATATTCAAATCAACACTCCCCCATACAAATTTCTCCCTTCAAACCCATTCTCCTCACATCATATAAACATTGGAGATAACTAATAATCTACACAGTTCTCTCTGAAAACATCCTAAAAAAATCCTAGGAGTTATGGTCTTACCAATAAACCACTCCAAGAAGCCATAAGGGGTGGCCTAAGAGGATACATCTAATGGGGAAAGTAATGATCTCAACCATTAATTTTAATATTTATTTCTCTGTATAATTTCAAAAATTTCATAATATATTTCTAAATGAATCAAAAATCATAAATATAATTTTATTTTATAAGGTTTATGTATTATCAAGTATCAATCCTTTTCTCATTTCATTATAAAATGAATTTTTTTCATATTATGGTGGGTTCACTACCTCCGTGAATAACATACTTATTTTCATTCCACATAATTTATGGATGATTGTATAAATAATATTATGGGCAAATATGAAGATAATAAGTATATTACAAATTATTTCATTTTATATAAAGTTTTAATATTCATATAAGTAAATTAAATTAATTTAGTTACTGATTATTGATAAAACCACATAAAAGAACAAACCATATATCGATAACATTGACACTAAATAAATAATACCTATTTCAAAAACTATATAGATATATGAGAACTTTTAACTAATATAAGGAAAAATATTTCATTTTATTTCAATTGTAAATATATAGTCATATTTGACACAAATTATAATAATTATCCACAAACTAAATCATCTATGGAATTGTAAAACCAAAAACTCCAGGAGAGTAAGAATAAACATGTTGTCTTTAAAAAATGAATTTAAATGAAAAAAAGGAATATTAATAAATAAAATATTGATATAAAATGTTCTTAAGAAAATAATTATTAAATTTTATTTAATTATTTTGGAACATAAGCGACTATGTGGGGAGAGACATGGATATGAGGTAAGGGAACTTCTGAACCATCCTCCTTTATTTTGAATCATTAATTTAACCTATAAATCTCACATAATCACAAAATTATTCTCATTTACTTAAATAATATTTTATATATAACATCTATTTATATATATGTTCCCAGTTATCAATTCCTTTATTTTTTGGGGATATACAGATTTTTTCATTTTCCTTATCAATTTCTTTCATTATGAATTGTATTTTTATTATGAATTGTTAATTAAAGGAATATTCTCTATTTCTTAACCTATTTCATGTACCACTCCATAAATTTCATTACAACATTAATGATTTCTAAAATTTTAATTTAATTATGCAAAATTATGTTAGTTTATATATCAAATCATTGAAATCAACATGATTTATCTAGTCTTTAAATAACCTTTATCCTTTTCCCAACAACCCTGCTTATGTGGTACAATTCTAAAGTAAATTTTAAATTTTTTTAATCTCATAAATTCAATAGGATACTATTTTTCTTGGAAAATAATTATTTTTCACCTATTAAATTCCTATAATTCTTTAATCTCTTATTTAATGGAAAATATTATGACATGCAATTTGGTTTTGATATAAGACATGATTATGAAACCCATTTCATTCAATATATAATTCTTTTTATGCATTATTTTTTATTTTATTTTTGTGAAAAACATATAAATGTAAATTTTATGATGTTTGATCACAAAAAGTTATTAAATTTATTATGTAATGTTTATATAATATGAGATAAAATGTATGGTATTACAGAGTAAACAAAATCCATAAAAGGACTCTATCCACCATGTTATTTTTTCTTGTTAGTGAGCCTCGATTAATTCTTAAACCATGTTTTATGTTGTTTCCACATTACTATGATGCAATTATTTTATCAATACATCAGATTTATTTCCATCCCCAAGGTGATAATTCATTACCTTTCACATTATAATATAATGTTATGCAATTTGAATCATATGATATGACCCTTTACTATGCTTATTCGATAATACAAGTTTATAGCTCGAGGATATTTTCATATATTCCCAATGTTTATATATATAGTTTTATAATATTAAATGGATTTAATATCTGATTATTGATATTAAAAAAGGTTATTTTAGTTTCATATTGATATTTTGTGTAAATAGTTTTCTAAATACCCTAGGCATTTGGATAAATGGGTAGTGATTATTATATTTTTATGCTAAACATCATGTAATAATAAATGTTGGAGTCTAGTGTAACTATAAACAACCATTAATTAATTAATTAAAATGTAATTATCATTAATTTAAATGGATAAATTATATAGTACATTAAAAAAATCCTCAGTAATCAATAAACATCCATACTAAAATAATAAATATACAAAATTTGAATATTTCACAAGTTAATAAATAGAATACTTTTATTTGTAAGAACTACTAAAAATGAAACCCTATAGATTAATGATTATATGGTTATGTCATTACAAATAACACACTATATAAGTAGATTATGTGATATAAAATATATCTATGAAATTTAAGAATATAGACAAGAAAGAAAAAAATATAGTCAAGAGAGAGATGAAGAGTGAAAAAGAATATAACCCTTACAAAAAAGGTTAGGTATAAACTATAAATTTGTAATATCAATTATATGGTAAAACATGAAACAAAAATCCAAGGAAATAGATCTCTTAGTGTTTTAGAGGAAAATGGATGTGAAATTACAATATGTTTTTCCATAAGTCATTTGTAACAAGGTTGAGAAAAATATATATTGTACCACCCCAATGTTTTAAATTATATTTATTTTAAATAAATTAAATCTATTTTATATATTGGGGTATATTCAACCTAGATACTTTAAAAGAAGAAATTTTTGTTCGATGGCATATATGGAACACAACACCAAGACTAAGCAAATAATGAGATGCTATTTAAATATGCCCCTTATTACCTAGCCTCTGAATTGGAATGTATGAAATGGATTGACCAAATTATGAAATATAGGTATAGGGTTCCTGATAAATACCAATTTATTAATAAATTATTATTAAATAATTATTACTTTTTTAGTAAAGTCATTAATGCTTCAGAAACATATTCTTTAGAAATGGTTTCATTTCCAATTTAGGTTTCAAATTATAATAAATTTCTAAAAATATAACAATTTTATTTTATAAAAATAAAATAATTTTTGAAATTATCATATAAATTTTATCTTTGGGTGAACTTTTGGGATATTTCAAAAAGGGTTGATTTTTCAGTAAATATTGAAAAATAAGAATTTTTAAATAATGTTGTATATTTTTTTAAATTAATTAATTTTAAAGTAGTATTATGGTTTTAATTTTACATAAAAGTAAAAAAAATTATTTAATTATATTTAAAATAATTAATTAATATTTAATCATATTTTTACCAGATTTTGACATATGCTTATTTTTAGGCTTAAAGACTCCATTTTCAGATAATTGTTTTTAAATACATAATTTTCAACTATAATGATTAATTTAAAATTATATTTAATGGTGAAAATATTAAATTGAATCTACATATTATAAATCTATCTATATGAATTTTAATTACATATCATGATTATTACTTGTTATATAGTCATTTTAAAATAATTTAATTCTTGAAAAAGGCATTTCTTGAAAACCTATTTTTCAATATGTTTTTTAGGGTTTTCATTAAATTAAAATTTTTCTATTATATATTAATGAATTTGATATAATGGATTAAATATTTTTAATTGTAATAATTAATATTATATAATAAGGCTAAATTAATTTTTGGTCGTAATTAATAGTAAAATCATTATAAATTAATTACCATAGTTATGGTTAAAATGGGTTTACTACGGTTTAAAATATGAATATTAAGAAACAATTTACTAAAAACTTTTTTAAATCCTATTTCGTGGGTATATCTCGACCATATTGCAACAAAGATTGGTGAATGAGCCATTTTGGAGCGTTGTGATGTGTGAAAATGTGGGTATGATTTACTCTTTTCAAAAATTTCATCTGTGTCCTCCTCCTCAATTATATAAGTGAACTCCATACCCATAGTTAATAAAAATTATAATTCCATTTGGATTAAAAAACCTTAAAAATATATTCCCAATTTCTTTATAAAAATTATATAGGTTTTGGTCTTCTCAAAAGACCAACTCTAGGGTCTTTAAGAAGAGATCCAAAGAAGGTTCTTCAATGCTTCAATGATTGTCTTCACTAAGCTCCTTCATTTTAAATCATCATATTCCAATATCAATTTTATCTTAAAAATTAAAATATAACAACAAAATTGTCTTAAATACACTGATATGTCATTATTTTTATGTAATAATATCTATCCATCTACTCCACTATCAAAGGGAAACAAAGCCTTCACTCATGTGTACATGGGACTACAACCTCTTGAACTGATATAATTTCTTTTTCATCAAAAACTAACATGGGGAGTCATAATTATGGAAATAATGAATATATATGAGACATATGACATTATATTACTTCTGTAAAATTAATATACCATCCACCTCCTTAACCTTTGACTAATTAATGGAATGATATAGTTGCTTATGCGTACATATGACCTACCGTCTCAAGGAAGTGATAAGACTCATTTTCTGTATATATATATATATATATATATATCATCAACGGTTTTAAAAATGTATCCAATAAGTAAATGTTATATCGATAACTTCAATATTAACTTTTAGATGATGCAAATATATGCTACAAATTAGAACATGACCTTTCATGACAAAACGTGCATGAGAAAACTAGACAACTTGCTCCTGAAACAATAATAATTATATATTATTAATGAATTTGTGGTAATAAGTTATATTAGAATCATATATGATATTTAAAAATGAATATGGTTCTTTTATAAATTAATAACATGCGTAAAAAATTATAGAGGATGTTAAAGTGTGTTAAACAAAAAAGAAGCTCGATGCATTGGACCTGGTTTCAATTTTCCATCATTGAGGGATATTTTAATATTGGGCACATAATTTTTTATGGTGGATATAGTACAAAATTTACATGTAATATCATGAATCATACATAATTAATGGTATTTTATGTTTCAATTTGAATTATTTCACCCAAGGGGAATTGACTTAAATGTTACTTAGTGGTAAGAAATTTCAAAACTATATTTCTTTTCACAAGGTTATATTACTTATTCAATATGTTTTATATCTTAATTTTATATTCATAATTAATTTGTATTATTTTATATTTTATTTCCACTTTTCATATTTCGATTTACATTTAGCACACTTAATCACTTCTTTGATTAATTCTCTCTTCGATGTCATGATCTCAGGGAGGGTTATTTTCACAATCTCATTTTAACAAAAAACATTTATGATTGAATTTATATTGAAATAAATTATTTTTTAATTCTATAATAAAATAATTTAATTTACCTCTCCTACCTTTATTGACATAATTTAAACCAATTGTATAATTTCCTTCTATTTGTTACATAAAATGATTAAGATTTTTTAATAAAATCTGAATCCATTTCTCTCTTCAATCGAAAACCTTATTTATTCCAAATCCATGTTTTCTAAAAATGTTTCAAATAAATGTTGTGCTATTATTATTAATTTATTTTTTACCCATAACATTATTTTCAAAAAAGGTTTTAAAAATGTATCTTCCAATCATTTTATAAACATGTTACATTTGGATTTTCTTACAAATATATGAATGAAAGTTTTTTAATGCCCTCTTTATGAGTTTAATACATTATAAATTGTATTTTCTTTGAATAATCCTTTATATTTAAATTTTTTTATTTTTTAATGAATAGTTTTCCCTATTATGTTGTATTTTTTTTAATTTTAAGAAGTTATATTTGAAGTGAAAATTATATTTTCATCAAATATGTATTTAATGATATTATTATAGTATTTTTATTCATCAATAAAAAACTCCATATTTTACATATGCTCCTCTTGGTTTTATAATTGTAATATTATTGTTTTTTATTTGGATGGTTTATAATTAGTTTAACCTTGAAATAATAAATTTATTATGATTATTAGACTTTAAATTTACAATATATATCTATATTATTTAAAATATATATGCTTATTTCTTAGACCATATATAATTTTTACATAATATTTTTTCTATGGAAAGTCATTTCTATGTCTGTGGAAATACATTTATTCTATACTCTTTACCCAATACAAACATTTATTGATAATGCATACAGATCTTGAATTAAATCGATAGCTCGATATATGATTCTTTAATGGGACATGTAGTGGTGGGTGGGGTTTAGAATTATATAGCCCCTCGATGTATCACTAGTATAATAAGATGAATCAGTAATCTATCATTAAATTTTGTTTTAAAAATAGTTTTAAATCATCATTTTAATGTTCTTGAGGGAATATATATCATTATTTATAAGATCACAACATTTAATATTATGAATTAACTTCATTATAAATTTATTATTTATTATACATGAGATTATTACAATGATATTATATATGGATGCAATTTATTAACTAAATTATTAATTAAATGGAATATTTTTTTTGATATTTAACTTTCCATAATTATTTTTCCCTATTGAGTTTTATTTATTTATTCATGACTTCCTCTAATTTACATAACTCTTACTAAGAATCTAAGATCACCCTTGTTTTTTTTCCTTTCACTAGGATATGAAAAAATGATCATTGAATGAGTTAAAAATTCAGAATATTCATATTCATTATGTTGTATAAAAAATTTTAAAATATACTGAAATACACAATTTTGTATCTAGTTTACCAAGACTAGTAAACTATATGGTCCTTTTGCATGAAAACACTTGTATCTAGAATAAATGTAGTAAATTAACCACTAGATCTAGGTTACTAGGGTCGTCGACTTTATAGATTGTTTCATATAATGTTATGTAGAAACCTAGGGAACTATATTTAGGAAAATAATGATTTGGTAACATAACTCTAGGATAAACATTGAGGATAAGTATATAAGAACATCAAAATGTTTTGGTGAAGAGGTGATTGTGTGGTTTTCATAGAAATACATCTCTATATGGATATTATAATTGGATGTGATTATCATATAGTTTCACATAGGGGTAATAAATTTGAAAATGTTGCCTTAGTATTTGATTTTATAATCAACTGAATCGTTAAAATAGACCATACTCCACACCAGGTTTTCCACTCCAGCAGTTATTTTTTAGATAATTTTAACTTTCATTCTGAACCATTATGAATGATAGGAATTAATGATGATAATTAGTGAATTAGGTTAAACCGATTATGTCTTAGATTGAATATAAGGAGTCATGATTTATAAATACTTTGAATTGTTATATTGTTTTCCCACTATGATTAATATTCATCACACTACTCATTTTGGTTTTTGTCAATGGATAGATCCTAAAGAAGTCACATTAACATTCAATATGATGGACGATGTGGTTATTATGAGAAACCAAACGGGATAATCTCTAGAGTGAGATATATATTATAATTATGCATAATTAGTTATCATGATATATGATTAAAAACCATATCTTAACCTACTACCTGACTCACCAAAGAATAAAAATAAGGCTTCCACTAAGAACTCGAGTGGTGGAGTCAATAGAGAAAAAAGGTTTTGATTTAATTCATGTTAGAAATATATAAAGGGAATCCATGTATAATTTCTCAAATAATTGGATTTTTGTCTCAAACAATTGGGCATAGAGTGATGATTTTTTGTTGAAAGGTTAGAAGTTAAATGGAGAAAAATAAATATCATCATAGGGATCAATTTACAGTTTGATTTTTTGAATGTGGGGAACTTCTACATTGTCATAGTCAATGACCACTTTTAAATAATAACTCATACACCAAGGAATAAAATATATTCAATTGAAATAGTTGAGGAATTTATTAATTTATAACTATTATTAAATTGTGAAAATATTTTTATTAATGGTACTTTGGATATAAAGGTCATGAAACACCTAAAGATTGTGTTAATTTTTGGAATCATATATTTTTTCATCTATGATTTAATATAAAAGTATGGTTACAATCATGGGTTTAGGATTTTATAGTCATTCATAAGTTAAATGTATTAAAATCCATTTTTGTGAGGTTTTATATGATGGTATTTTATCAATATTAAGGATATTTTTGAAGACATTTATTTTAATACAAACCATTTGTTTAGTATAAGAAAAAATATGTAAGGAATAATGTATTGACATTTTTTGTTCCTAATATAAAATGTATTAGTATCCTTTAATATTCATATTATCTTGTATGTTTTAGTAACAATAGATCATAAAAATTTGGAATTATTTTCAGAGTTATATTAATATATATTTAGAAAAAGGAAAACCTAAATACTAATTGACAACCTCTCACATTCTGTGTGGTTGTGTGGGTTAAACCCAAAACAAAAGGGTATTAAGGGTGAATAACCTGCCACTAGCCTACTTGATGTACCAGTTAATTTGTATTTGTCTTTACATAAACAATTTGATTGATGGTTATTAAGATAAACTTTGGTGGATACTATTTAGGTTTACTTATTAATGTATTATAAAAACTTATGCATACAATTTTGGTTTATTTAATGTCTTAGAAATAGATGGAAAGTCGTGTCACTCATTTTTTGGATATTATAATACATTAAAGGTAAAGTTTAACTCCTCATGTATAAAATCTCATTTCAAATATTCATCTTTTGGTGTATGGTATAAAGTGTAAAATGATCGATGAAAAACCAAATAATGAAATTTTCATTATGAAATACAACAGTATAAAGTGATTGTATTTCCTCATATTATTAAATAGAAAATTATTTCATAAATGGTTGGAAAAAGATATTGAAAAAATTATTATCATATTACCTTAATAATCTATGAAACAATTATTCTTTTAACTCATCACAAATTTATATTTTTGGGGTTATTAAATTTTTCTTGATCATTCAATTTCTTGTGATTAATGATCACTATCACTCTGTTTAATTATTTACTCTTTTATTGAATTCCATTATTTTCAATTACCAATAATGCTCTGCTACATGGAAACCTAGAGATGTGTTATTATAAAAGGCCATGAAACTTAACTTTCTCTTTTATCAAAAGAATGTTTTGTTAAACCTTACTATGATTTTAGTTTTCAATAACGTAATTTGTAAATTTCATTCCTTTGAATTCTATATAAATGTTTAAATTATAAAGAAGATATTTATTGAAGGTAGGGATAGTGTCACAACCATATATTTTAAAGTAAATTTATGTTAATTAAATTTAATCACATTGATATCATGTAGTATAGTCATCCTCAAGACTATACAATCATATCATTATATTTTATAGTGTATACGTCATGAAACAATAAGCCTAAATGAATAGTGAGATAATTTTAAAATATAAAAATTATAACCCACCCATTGAATAAGAGTTAAGGAATACGAATAATGAAATAATGAAATAAATATATATAGAGTCCCTGGTGAATTAAAATTTATTCATAAATTCTTAGTAAATAGTCACTTAAATATTTAGTAAAGTCATTTGATCTTTTAGAGTACATATTCTTCAAAAACGTTATTATTTTTCACATTATATTTTGAATTATAAAGAATTTATATCACAAAGATTTTTTTATAAAAATAATTTACTTTTATAAATTATCATATCAAAATTACGTTAGGATTAAATTTTTGGATTTTCTGGAAAACATTACGTTTCTCAAGAATAATGAAAAATGCCGAATTTTTGAATACTATTTTGTCTTTTTATTGAATTTTAAATGTAAAAGACCTAATGTGATTTGATTTATAATTCAAAGTAACGCAATTATTATTTAATGGTATTTAAAAAAATTAATTACATTTTAATCAGATTTATATACTATTTTTATATAAGGTTATTTCTTTCATTAAAACTGCATTTTTTGAATACAACTCTTAAATACATAATGTTATTCCATTTTAATAAATTAAAATAGTATTAAATGAAAATTGATTTAATTTAAATTTATAGATTATATATCTAAATATATTAATTATATCCATCTAATGATTATTAGTAGTCATATAGATAATATAAAATCATATTATCCTTGAAAAATGCATTCCTTGAAAACCTGATTTTTGACACATTTTGCAGGTTTATATTTAAATTACTATTTTCACTTATCGAAATGGAATTTGGAAAAATTTATTCAATATTTGAAATTATAATAGTTAATATTATATAACAATTTAAACTTAATTTTTTTAAGTAATAAATAATAAAAACATGAACAATGAATAACCATAGTTCATGTAAAAATGAGTTTACTAGGGGCTAAACATAGAAGATAAGGGAAGAATGACCTAAAACATATATAAAACATATTTTATGAATATATTTAAACCTTATAAAATTTAATTTTATACCATGTTCCATATGTTATTATTTTTGCATGTAAAAAATTTTGGAATGACTTATTATTTTCAGTAATCTTATGTGTGTTCGACTCCTCAATTTTAAAAGGGAACCCCCTATCCTCACTTATTCATACCTATGAAGCCATTTTTCTTAAAACAAACATGGTCAAAATCTCTCAAAAACATAATTATCCATATTTTATAAGCCCTGGGCTTCCCAAAAAACCAGCACTAGGGTCTCTAATAAGAGATCTAATAGAGGTTGTTCTAAGGGAAGATAACTGTCTTCACTAAGCCCTTTTTTATAATTCTTCTTTTCCACATTCAATTACATCATAAAAATTAAAATATAATAAAACCATTATCTATCATATAGTTTCATTTTATTTTGTTTATGGCATAATATCTATCCATATCCTCCTCTATCAAATGGGAAACAAAAACTATTTCTCGTGTATACAATAGATTGTCACCTCACGAACCAATGTAATTTGTTTTCCATCACCGACACACATTGACAGTCATAATGATGTAAATAATGAATATATAGAATAAATAAGACATTGTATTAATTAAATATAATTTTTATACCATCCAATTTATTACCCTCTCATCCATTATGGGAATGATATCATTGCTCATGTGTACATACAACCTACAATCTTCACAAAGCTATGTGACTCATCTTCCATGACCATCGTGTAAGAAGGGTTTTAAAATTTAATCCAATAAGTTAATATGATGTTAATAACATTAATATAAACATTCAGATTGTGGAATTATATCCTATACACATGTACCATAACGTTCATTACAAAACATGTATGAAAAAACAAGGCATTTAACAGTCAAAACAACAACATTACTAAATTATTTTTAAACAATGGGAGGAAATATATTATAAAAGGATCATATATGATATTATAAAAATTAATTTGGTTCATTTAAAAATTAATAGAGTGCTTAAATCCTTTATAAAATAGTTTAAATCACCTTCACCCCTATGGAAGCATGATGTAATGGACTTCATCTCAATTTCACTTTATTGAGGCATGTTTTATTATTATGCACCAAATTTATTTTATATGGATTATATAATTCAACATTTATAGGTAATATCATCAATATTTTATAATTTTTTATATTTTAAGTTTTAATTATAGATATTTTATATAGGGGCACTAAACTTGAAACATACAATGTGGCATGAAATATCATAAATCAATTTCTATTAATTAGGTTATATTACTTCTACTTTATCATTGATATTATATGACTATGTGTATAATTAATTTTATAATTTATTTACAATTTATGATGTGGATTTTTAGTTTACACACATAATTAATTCTTTGAATAAATCTCACTTCAATAGTATGATCAATGTAAGGGATTATTTCACAATATCATTTTAATTAAGATTGATTATGACTAAATTTATACTGATGGAAATTATTTTATCATTGTATAATAATTCCATTATATTTTATTATCTTATATGGAATCATTATATTTTAAAATTATAGTACTATTTTAATCATTTTTGTACTTCAAATTATTGAGAAAATATTTTTAATAAAATATGACTTTATTTATTTCTTCTTTTTATTTTTTTTCCAAATCCATGTTTTCTAAAAATGTTTTCAAAAATTATTTACTATTAAGATTTATGGAAATTTATTCCTTTAATTTTATTTTTCCAAAAAAATTTAAAAATTAATATTCCTATCATGTTCGAAATAAGGTACTTTTTATTTTTCTTACAAATATATTTAATGAATATTTGTTTTTATATACATTAAATGGATTGAAATTTTCTACTATTGTAGACATCATTAGTTTCAATATACCTTTACTAAATTTCAAAGTTATTTTTAAATAAAATGGTTTTCATATTAATCTTTCAATTTTTATCTTTTAAAATTTATTTTCAAAGTGAAAAGTTATTTTCCATCAAAAAATTTGTTAAATATATTTTATGGTATTTTTATTCATCAATGAAAAAAAACCATTTATTTTACATATACACGACTGGGGATATATTTTATTTATGTTATCCTTATTATTTTTCTATATGGTTGATTAAGAGAATGACTATGGAAAGTATTGATATTCTATTTCTTGATTAATTCTGGTGTCATTAACAATCCTTGGAAATAATCACTTTCTTGTAATAAATCAACATTAAATTTTCCAGAAATATCAATATTATTTATCATGGATATTATTATTTTATAAATTTTATATCATTTTTACATATGATGTTTTTCATATGATATTTTACAATGATATTTATTTTATTGATTAGGGGAATATTGATATTTAATATTCTTAATTAAATATAAATATTTATTGGCAGGTAATATCGCTCATCAATTAAATTGATTATTCAATATATGAGGAATGAATTGGGAATGTAGTGATGGGTGGGGAACATAATTAGACACCCCCTTTATGAATTAGTAGTATTATGAGGTGAATCAATAATCTAGTATTAAATGTGTTTTTATACCTAGTTTTTAAAACATCTTATGAACAATATATATGGTATATATATCATGATGTTCGAGATAATGAAATCCAATATTAAGTATTTCCTTCATTATGAATTAATTTATTATTATCAATTATTTTATTTCATTAATATAATCTATGGATTCTTTTTATGCCGAAGTTATTTATTAAATGGAATTCATGTTTATATATTTACCTTTCCACATTTATTATTTTATATTGACTATGCTTTATGTATTCATGATTTATTATAATATATGTAACACTTAAGAAGCATCTGAGCTCACCCTTATATTTTCCATGTCCCCAAGATATAGAGAAAGAATATTTGAATTTGATTAAGGGTAAATTTTTTTTACTTCAACTATATTGTGTTTTAAATTATAAAATTTAATAAAAGGCTGAAGTGTATTTCAGTTTACCAAATTACAAAAATATTCCATCCTTTATAATTTTACCACTTTTATATATCCCCAATTAAGTAAACTAACCATTATATTTGATCTATTAGGGTCGGGGTCTTTTCATATGTCACTTTAAAAAACCATTTAAAACAATGAAATGTGGGAAATGAAGACCATATATTTTAAATAGGATTAAATTTTTAATCCATGAAAATAAATATAGTTAAATATAATAAATGTGGATTTTAAGATAAAAATATACATTATTGGAATAAAATACAATTATCTGATCTTATAAAACATTATACATTATTTTAAAAATGAAAAATTGAAAAATAATGTTAATATAAATTACTTTTAAAACCATGTAATCATAGGAAGTTTTATTCAAAATTATTAATGGTTATAAAATTTGGAAATGTTTCTCATGGGTAAATTTTTAAAATGTGAATCTTTTTTAACTTTTATAAATTAAATAAATAATGACATATGTGAGAAATTATAATAATATTAATTTAAATCCATTTTTAATAAAGTCAATGTAAGTGGAAAATGACCTTAAAAATTCATTGAATTATAGTGAATATAATTTTTGAAACATTATAATGAATATAGATAATGAAGACAAGAAATAATTATAATGAACTTGAATTATATTTAACAACATAATATTTTTATAGAGAATGAAATCCATAAAGTAAGATTTTTTTAAGGAAATATGTCATTTACTAAGAGAGAGGAAAAAAATCACATATGGAATATATACATATATCTGGTATAATAAAATAAATTTAGATGAGAATAGTTAAAGTGAAATTTGAATGACCCAAATGGAAATGAAATTTAGTCAAAAAACACTTATAGATTTAGTAATTTCTGAATACAAACACCTAAAATGAGAGAATATGAATGATAAAATTAAATTACAAGAATAAAAATATAATTATCACATAATATTTCATGAGTTATTATATAAACACTCTATAGGAATATATGTTTATAATACAAAACATGTCATAAAGAAGAAATTACATATATGAGAAATTATTATGACATTGATACTATATGAATTTAATGAACACAAAATTGATATCATGGTATGTTATTTAAAATATGATGAAATAAAATTATTTTTATTATAAATATATGAAATAGATAAATAATTACCCCATATAAATTAAAAAATGGTTCAGAATATAAACCATGTTTCCACAAATTATAATTGAGACATTAAACCATTACCTTATATCCAATTTTAGTTCATAATGCTTGAAACTCATATTTAATTTATTTTTTAAAAAAATAATTAATTAGTGAATTATATTATTTTTTCCATTCTCGATTAGTTATAGTGATTGGAATTAATTTATTACATTTTTTTAAAGAGAGAATGGCTTAGAGATATATTTTCATTTAAATTATCTTTCTCTATTTCAATTTCATTATTTTTATTATTTACAATTTATAATTTTATAAAATTATTTTCTGAGGATTAGAAAAAATTAGAATAAAATTAATAATATATAATATTTATTACCCATCTGTGATTGTGGTTATATGTAATGTATTAACATTGTTCTTGTAGTAAGATAAAACTGGTCATTATTAGGACATGTCTAATGATAGTTGAAAAAAAGAGAGAACGTACTCTATAAATATAACAAAATAATTATAAAAAAATAATAAATTATATATTTTAGATAATTATATAGAAATATTTTATAAATTTAGAAAATTGGAACTTGATTGTTGGAGTAGAAAGAAGAAGATAAAAAAACAATGGATACAAATCAGTGTTACCTTTTTTTAGAAGATTTACTCCTTTTTAAAGACATTATGGATTGTGTATGGGTTACTATATAATATACATGAGGGTATTAAAAGCCTTAATATAGGTAAAATGGATAGATAATTTTTACTGAGATGTGTATGAGAAGTGATTATCCAACTGATATTAGAGGAGGTATTTATACATAAGGATGGTGGTTTTGGATTGGGTTAAAATATTGATTATTTTATAATTTAACTCATATATGTTTTTAAAGTATTGATATCCCTAAAATTTAAGGTTTTGTAATTAAATAAAAAGGAAATTTTTATGTCATATGAATCTAAAATCTAATTGAATATTTGAAATACTTACTTAAAGATAAATAATGAATAATATTTTTTTTGAATAAAATATCACTTATATTTGAAAATATAAAAAATAGTTTTCAAAAATTAAAATATTATTTAAAAAGAATTATTTTTCTCCATGAATACATCTTTGGTTTATAAAAGAGGGTTTCATAAAATTTTAAGTCATTATTACATCATCATTTTGTAACAAAATTTGTGGTATTACAATTTTTTTACTATTAACTACAAAATCATATTATTTATAAATATACCTAAAATTCACCCTATGATAAATTAAACATGATGATTCCAAAAATTAATTCTGGTTAATATTATTAAAGTTATAAAATTTAGTAATTTTACTTTTAAAAGATAACATATAATATAATGGAAACTATTTTTATTAATGAAAATGACATTTAAATCATCAAGTGTCGGTAATCATATTTAATATTACATTTTAATTAAATGAGTGTTAATATATTATTTCTTAACATTTAAACATTTTATTATAATAGTCCTTCAAACTATACCAATTTAATTTATTTAGAGTAAAACACATAATATATATAAAAATACAATTCTCCAAAAAATTGGTTTTGGTAACACAAAATGATTTTAATGAAATCATTTTGAATTTAATTATTTACATTTTAACCATTATATTTATTTAGATTTCTATTTTTATAAAATATACTATTATTTAAAATATTATTAATAATATACGGAATTAAAATATAGAATTTTAAATATCTTTTTATTTATATGTGTTTTTAATCTTCCTGTAATTTTCTAAATTTTATTTAAAGATTTATTCAAATGATGTATTATTGTTTATATTTCAATATAAAATATATCATGGTTCATATTAGTTTTTTTTGTGTATGATACAATATAATAATCATGGTATTTATTTAAAATAAAACATATACTAAAATCTTGAGGGGTTATAGGTTATTAGATATTTTATTGTTTATAGTTATAATATTGATAAATTTTTTGATGATATAGAACACTAGGATTTGTTCCATGTAAAGCTATTTTTTATACATTTTATGTGAGAATATATGTTTCATGAGTTCTGATAGCTCACTTACATTCATATAACTAGAAATATCTAGGGTATATAATGCTTTGAAGGAATAATTTTGGTTGGAAGGAATGAAAAGGTTGTTGTTAGAATTCATATCTCTATGGCCTATTTATTAGAGATTTATTATTGTAAATATTCTTTTATTATGTTTATTAACTCATCTATAGGTTCATTAGTTGAAATTGGTAGAAATTTTAATGAATTTAGAGACATATTTTCCTCAGGAATCAAGATGATATGATTTAATATGGGATGCAGTGGATAACTTGATCAAGTCAAATAATTTTCTAATAGTTTCTTATTTTAGTGAGTTATATGTACTTGTGAAGATGTATTTAAAATATGAGGTACTGATTTATTTATTTTACTGAATGATCATTTATGACTAAGATCCATGCTTCACCTAACGGGTATAGATGGTATTGAAACGTGCGATTTTATTCCAATTATGACTTAAAGGAGTAAGTAATCCTCATATAGAAATTTGTAGAGAGAAAATGATTCAGATGTTATTATACATGTTATGAAAACATGTCCAATTTTTTTCATAAAACAACCTTGAAAACCCATCCCAATAGGCTATGAACTAGACTATTACAAGAGAAGAACGGTGTTCCTAATCTCCATAGGCGTGCAACTAGCACCTAATCATCCAAAAATGATCACAGGGAATAAATTTTCACAACCAGAAATAATAAATATGATATAAATATAGTAAAATATAACCTTAAAATATATTTTCTATAATAAATAATAACAACAATGATAGTGACATGATCAAAATAACAATTCCAAAACATGGGACATTCCCAAAACAAACAAAAAAGGACAAACTAGAAAATCAACAACTAATTTGTGTCAAACATGGGAAACATCCTACTATATCATCACCATATACCCATTCCAAGCTTAAATAATCCTCCTATACACATTTTGGTGCCTTACTCTTTACCACATCAGACAAAAAAGTTATACGAACCCATGAGGGAGTGTGAAGGATGTGAACTAAACAGGCTCAGATGGATCCCACCCAAGGGTTTCCTAAAAAGTCTCTACCAAATAATCCGAATAAGATCAATTGAGTAAAATATGTAATGATAAATGTATTTTTAAATTTATATCTAAATTTAAGTATAAAATTTCCACTTTTATAGTTAAAAAATAGAATACAACACAAATCATATCACATTTTCAAATAAAATATTTATCATAGAATATGTTATTTTCGGTGTCTTATATATATCTAAAATATATCTAAAAAATAAAACAAATAATAATGAAGATAAACCATAGGATCAATGGATTATGAAATAGAGGAACACCCCTTTAGTGTTTCCCCTGGTAGAAACAAGGACAAGTCCCAACACAAAACCCCATACTTGTTACCTTGGGCTCTTATGTGATGCATTTATCAAAACATTTCAAAGCCCAAATCACATTTCACAAAAAATATCAAAATATTAATTTTCTATCCATGTCATGATTTGAAAACCAATTTATTAGACCATTTCACAGTTCTTTGAAAATATATTTATTTTACCATATTAAGAAGGAAAATTAACTTTCATAAAAAAACTATTTATGCATACTAATCATATAATAAATAATCATTCAAATCATTATTTAACTAAATTAGAAAGATATAATATATATATTTTACCAAACATTGGTTAGAGATAGAACCATTTATCTCAAAGTTTTGTTTATACAAAAATAACAATAAAATCCACACTAAAGATGGATAGGGAATACACCCAAGAAGTAGGGGATGCCCTAAAAAATAATTCATATATATATATATATATATCCTAGAATTGGTTTACTAAAAGAATAAGGTTTAAGGGGTTGTTATGGGATCACATACCTATATTAAATGTGATTTATAAACCCAACCAAACTTGATTTGGCCTCAAAGAACCAACTAAAATCAAGGATAATATAAACAAATTGATTGAATTAGATCACCTAAGTTAGAAAGGACTCATAAATATATGTTGAATGATCCTAAAAAAATGAAAAAATCAAAAAACTAGAATAGAAAATAGAAATGGGGTATTAATATAAGGAAAACCCGTGTAAAAATATATTAGAATATCCGTTATTATTCCCCCCCCCCACGAATTCCTCTTGAAAAGAGTAACTCATTCCAAAAAATAAGTAGATAAATAAATAATTCAAATTCTTGAAAACATGAACCACCATAGTTGGTAGGGGCTCACCATGCCCATGTTAGAATCTATGGAACCACTCTATGGAACCTAAAAAACCATAAAACTGTTCCCTAGACTTAGAAGATTGGGAATTTATAACATAAATGTTATCAACCATGACTTTGATGGTGGCATTGTGGTTGTGGGGGATAGTGAAAACATGTGTTAGTGACATCCAAGATCACAAATTTCTTTAGGAATTAAGACTCTAGTTGTGTAACACAGGTACAACCCTTGGGAAAAACATATTAGGCCATGTCGTGGACCATAACATTTTCCACAAAGTAAATACAAAACAAACTTAAAAGTTCTAAGATAATATAAAACATCCAAAATCCATAAATAATGATCCCAAATCTCCAAAACAAGATACATCAAGATAAGATATTATAGTCTTCAGATCATGGAACTCTCTATACCTATATTGTCTTAAGAAATAAGGAAGATCCATATGGAGATGGTCGAATTTCACCCTCATCAATGCTTTCTTCTCTTATGTCTTATGAGAATTTGATATATTCTACCATAACACATTGGCCAAGAAAATATACTTCCCATAAATAAATTTTTTCATAGAATTATCTACACTCGCTCTTCTATGACTGAAAAGTTTGGCTCTAACTAAATATTATCCCAATTCAAATCATAGAAAGGATTGGGATGATACTTCTTAATCATATATATATATATATAACATCATTGATACTTATTATCATAACTGGGAAATCCAATAGATATGTTACTTTATAAACTTATTAATGATCTCAAATTGTCTCGCATATCTTAGAGAAAACATCCCCCATATCCATAGGTGATGGAGATATAACTAAGGAGAGACTTTCAAGAATACATGATCCCCAACATAAATACCAAAAGGATGAAATCATTGTTTCAAATTAGATTAATGCCAACTTTGTACTATATTGAAGTGTAGACATGTGTCTCAAATCCACACTAACATCTCTTGAATTATAACTAGTACCACGAGAGATTCACCACACCTATTTGTAATAAAGTTGAGATATTCATGGGTAAAAATTCAAAACATCAAATGGGTTCATAATGATAGTTTAATAGTAACTATTATTATAAGAAAAAACAACCCATCCTAAATGGATATCCAAAGATCCTCTAAAATCAATGATATATGCATGAATCAAAATATAATTCTTTGTTTGGCCATCTATATGTGGATGATAAGCCATAATAAATTTTAATTGAGTCCCCATTGCATTTTTAAAACTTATAAAAAATAAATAAGTAATCATAGGATCAATAATAGAGACAATTGTTGGGGGAACCCCCTAAAACCTCACGATTTTGTATATATATAACTTTCTTAGATCTTTATCCGTTTTTATATTCATAATGGGAATAAAATGAACCAATTCCATCAACTGACCAATAACAACCAAGATAGAATTATTTAATCATGGGTTTAAAGTTAACCAAACTATAAATTCCATGGATACCTCATCACATTTCTTTACTAGTAACAAAATAGGTTTGATTAGACTAAAAGGATTTAGGATTTATGCCCTAATATAATAGAAGTTTTAACAAGGATAAACACAATTAGTAATTCTATACCTTATACAAAACCACTAAAAACACAATATCATGTCACAATACATCTTCAAAGTGACTGGATAAACATACAATAATAATTTATAAAAATAATGCATAACTAAGTTATTGATAGATGTAGGGATGATCAATCTATTATTCTAGCAAAGAATTATATCAGAGGGGGGATAACATCTAGAAATTTTCACCCCACCATTTAAGGATACCGCAATTCATCTAAAATCATCAACACGATATTGGTCTTATAGAATAGACTCAAAGAGAGATGATGAAAACTAAACAACTTTCACAACCATACATAATCCTTATCCTATATATCTTGGGGAAACTAAGAAAAAAGACCCATTATGATCCACTCCTCCTTCAATCATAAGATAACCAAAGAAGGGAATTTCATAATAAGATCATTAGTAAAAATACTTCAGTCCACATTGGTGTATGTGATTCCGAAGTCAAATTTCTAGAGTTACTCTACCAATTTACTATGTAAGATGTTTAAGTCCTTTTAAGAGATGATATAACTAAAAATATAATGGTATAATATACAATAAACCTATCCAAAAAGAGATATTTTCACTAACCTATATGATAATTTCTAAAAGTGGATAGTTCCCAGTCATGTGTAGGAAAATTATTATTATCTGGACATAGTCAATGTGATCCATACACAATAACATAATCACAATACACAATAACACAACTTAAGAATACATTTGATGCATCATAATAAACCACATATCCCTTATAGGGATCCTTAAATATGAGAATAGGACTTAATGTTTGATGGTGTTTCAACTCATCAAACAAGTCATGAAACTTATCATCTGATGATAATTTCAACACTTTTTTAAAAATAGGTGGCAACGATGATCCTATATTTGGGATATATTTCATGAACCACTAATAATACCCATATATAACCATGAACCTCAATATATAAAATAAATTATATAGTTCCTCCCATGACAACACATCCCTCGCCTTTTCAGTATTGGCTGAGAGGACATGTTTCAAAATGAAATTCCCTAATAAATTCACTTATCATCGAAAAGAATACCATTTCTATAGCTTTACATAAAGGATATTAATACTCCATATTCCCAAAACTAAATCCATACTATGATCATTCTCAAAATTAGATCATGAATATACCATGATATCATCAACAAATACCATAATAAAGTTATTGAGATACTGGTAGAATATCTAGTTCATGATAATTATAAACACTAAGAAGAATTTCTTATGTCAAGAGACATCACATGATATTCATATAGGCAATAGATACTTATGAATCTGGTATTCAAAATAATTAATTCATTAACTAATAGACAATTATAAACTGACTAAAGATCAATTTTTAGAAACAAAATTTCCCACTTTAACTGATCAAACAAGTGTTTGGTATGTGGTAAAGGGTAATTATTAATAATTATTACCATATTAAGCTTTATATAGTTTAAAAATATATGAATATAATATCAAACATATTAGAAAATACCAAACTGGCTACCCACCATAAAATCACAGGAATAAAAATTCTTTTATCTAAAAAATCTTCTAAATGGATCTTGATCTCTTTCAACTTAGTAAGTACAATATTATAAGTGAGTATAGAAATAAATATCATACCCAAAAATAGATCAATATTTAACTATATATCATTTTTTTGGAGGAAGTATTGATAATTAAATCAGGAAAACCTTTAGAAATTCCGAAAAAATAATGGATGATCAATAATGGAAGATACATTATCTAGATGAAAATATTAATAGACAACAGAATCAAAACTCCTGGTGAGAAGGTCCATCTTGAAAAGACCTCTGATCCCAGTCTACCTTAAACACATGGTAGCACCCATATACATAAAATAATGATATATAAAAATGATAAAATAAATTTTAGTTATGTGAGTTACAAAATAAATCCATCTGGATGATAACATAAAAATGATCTAGATCAAGAACCAAAGATTCCCATTCAAACTCAACAGCATTTATAAAAAGAGAAAATGATGGAAAATAAAAAACCTATTATTTCCTCTTACGAATAGGTATTTCCAACTTTATAACATATGATACGATCACTATCAGATGTTTAAAAACATCAAAAAATGGGCAAATATAATGCAATGTGAGGCACCCTTACATAAAAACAATTTATTTAGAATATGCCTAAAAAATGATAACTCTCACTGTAAATGAGACTATATAAACTATAATTGGAAGCTACTCCACTATTGGAAGTTTCTTCACTATGGTGGCCACTGGTTATTTCCCTATTGACTTTGAATCCTCTTATTATTCCATAAATCCCATTTGGGATAATGAATCATGAACATATCACAACATAGGATGAGACTGTGAGAACACCCACATATGATCTTGATGAACATAAGAACTACAAGTATTTGTTCATTTGAGGCAATAAATTTGGGTGTTCCAAACATTTACACACTGGTTGGAGGTTAAGGGCACACCATTAACATCAATGGATGGAGTAAAAAAGAGACCAATAATGAAAACTACATCCAAAAACTTTTCTATTATCATTCCACATCCTCTTCTTCCCATATGGTCTACTGTAAATTCATCTTAATGGAAGTTAAAACCCAAAAAAGACTTAATTTACCATAAAATTAGTCTATTTCATAATAGACTTGTCAACCATATCAGAAAATGTTTTCAGATTCATAATATTTACCAATGATCCAATATTACGTTATAAACATTAGTTGTATATCTAGGGCATAATTTTATCATTTATCACTAATTCTTGAACAACATAATATAAATCAACAAAACCATTTGGTATAAATTGTCGCCAAATTATATCTATTCTGAAATAAGGAGAACACTATAGTATTTTCCAAAATTAAGGATTCTAGATAGAACTAACGAATAATGATGGTATGGAAGTTCCTCTGCATCAAGATAGTAGTCCAATTGACCCTAACAATATATTCCCACTACCTATTAATAGACCCTCAAGTTTAAAATCATTCACTTCACCTTAAAAAAATATTGTGTCCTATGTTAATCATATAAATTATCATTATTTACTATCCAATATTTTGACTCTCAAGATCCATTAGTACTGTTAGAATATGGGGGATTTGAGAATAGGAAATATTATTATCAATTATTGTATCTTTCAACTCCTGATTTCAACTCCTTAGCTTGGTTTTGACAGTGCATCATGTCCTGATCCATAACATGAAATGTACTCATGTGAACCACCGTAATATTCTGAACAATATAACATATATAGTAAAGAGAATTCTTTATGTATCCCTCCAGTTGAATCCCTATAAGACATATTAGAGGAATGATTCTATACACAAAAGATATAAGAATATGATTAGTAAATGATGCAATATCATCTTATAGTAAATGAACATAATTAAAAAATGATATCTAGATCAGAACCCAAAATAGGAGGCACAAAACCCAAAATACAATAGTGACGTCAAAAATGTTGTGATTATAACGAGATAAGGGATCAATCATAATTTATCCTTTATGTCCCTACAACCCTATATCCTCTATTCAAAAAATACCCAATTAATAACATGTGATGATAAATAGTACCTAATGTAATATATTTTCAAGAACAACCCCAAAATACTCATCCAATAAGGTTTCAAACTGGACTACGACAAGATCCAAAGGGCATTCCTAATTCCCATGCATTGTTTAATAGCATTAGAGAATGCAATAAATAAAAGGGGGGATGATATTATGAACCTAAAATAAGAAACATAGAATGGATTTCAAGAAATATAACTAATAAATAAATATTCTGTTGTAAAAAAAGAACAAAAATCATATCAATACCACCAAAGTTAAATGTCAAAACCAAGGTACATGTCCTAAACTGGAAAAAAAATGAAATAAAAAAGTATCATAAACTAATTGATGTGATATATGGGTAACATACCACCATCTCACAACCAAATAATAATTCCTAGCTGACATAAACCTTATAGACTCATAGTAATAGCATTTTCATTTACACATTTAAAGTATAAGGTTTACAAACCCTTAAGGGTGTGTGAAGGGTTTGAATGAAACAAGATTAGTAATATCTAACCTAATTGTACCTTAATAAGTATCTATCAAATAATTGTATTAGGATCAATTTAAAAAACATTGAATAAATAATAAATTTTATCATTTATATCAAGAGCATGGTAAAACATTTCCCCTTTTCAAACATCTAAAATAGTTTTCATATAACACATGTTAAGGAACATTTTGAAATAAAATATTTTCCAAATTATGCATCACTTTCCATTTTAAGGGTATATTAAAATAATATCCAAATAGAGAGAAAAAAGAAAAATATAGGTCACATATAGGATAACATTGGTCCAAGATAGCTAGGTCACGAATAACTCTATAATAAAATAACTAGAAAATGCAGTAAAAAATTCCCTGGGACACATGAACTGGGAAATAAAGGAACACCCTATTTGGAAACCCTCGACAATGTGAGGTATTCATGTCTGTAAGTAAAAAAGTAATAGGGAACATATGAATACCCCATGAGAAAAACCCTTGAAAATAACATCTACAAGGCATAAAACTAATCCCCCATCTATGAATCAAAGGATCCCATGGGCTACATATGTCAAAATATTTCAGTAGGCTCATAAAAATTTATAAACTAATTAAAAATAACCATTTTCTATAAAAATAAGTCTTTGAAACCAATTTGAATAACCATTTTATAGTTCATTGAAAACACCTTTATTATATATAATCAAAAGGAAAAACCATATTCTATTATAAAACCATTTGATCATGAATATGAAAACATCATGGTTCATGAAAATAATCTTTTATAAAACAAGATAGAATAATTGATAATATAAAGGTCACTAATGTGATTCTATAGAAGAGACCACCTACCATAAACTTGGTTTTATATGATAAAAAATGAAATTTAAACAACAAAAGGAATGTGAATACATCCAAGAATCCACATGAGTTCCCAAAAAATAATTCCCTTCAATTAGAATCATATTTCCAAAAGAACATGGTTGGAAGAGAAGATGGAATATTGCATTCCTTAATGGAATATAATATTTTCACCCAACCCAATAATTTTTTCCATCCATGAACGAACACATAGAACAAATAATAATAAAATATCATTGGAACCAGATCAACTATGGTAGAACAGATACCCAAATCTATGTCCAAATCACCTATAAAAGAATTCAATAATAAAAAACATAGATAAAAAATACTAAAAAAGGTATTAATAAAGGAGAAAATTGAGTGGTAGATGTATTAAAATATCAATTATTATCTTCCCATAATTTTTCCTTAATAAGTATAATACATTACAAAAAAATGGTTATCCAAATAAAAAATTTCAATATTTCAAAACAGAAACCACCACAAAATTTTTGGGGTTCTCAACACCCAGGCTTGCCTTGGTGGAACCCCAACTTCCTGCCAGATATGCCTTAAATCCATGCCCTATCCCTAGAATGGTGGGATTTTTGGACAATCCATGACCTCAAACATGCTTCTGGTGGAGATTTTTGGATTTATAGGATAGGTCAACCACATGTTGGCTATTCACGAGAGCATGCCTTTACCAAGAAATGGAGGCTATTCCCATGGAAGACCAGTAAAACCCATGACAAAAATATATTGGGCCACACCATTTCATGACCTATTTTACATAAATAAAGTATAAGACACCATTAAAATACACCCATGCACTCCAAAAAATCCCAAATCTAGAAGTAACCCTAAAAATATAAAAACGACATACCTCAATACAGGATGATACAATTTTTGAGGGTATTCATTAAAAAAAATTACTTTAGTTGAGCTATAATATAATAATCTATATCACCCATCCATTATCATGGAATAATTTTGGGAATTAAAAAGGTGGGGTGTTGATAAAAATTATTCTAGATCAAGGTTGGAGAAGTGGTTATTATTGGAATAGAATTATAAAATATAATCATAAAAAACATTATAGATGGTTCATGGGATGATGAAAGTTATTTTGGATCCAAATCATTATTATATAGTTTAGACGAGGATGAAATTTTAATTTAGGGGTGGTGATTATTTAGTTTTGAATGTTTAACCTTACAATGTGTATGATATGTTTTTTAAAATCATGAATGATATTTATACAGTATATTGGAACTTTCATGTTGTTGGAATAGATTAGTGAAGTGTATTATTTATTATCACTTATAACCTAGATGGATTGAATTCACAACATTATCTATGTGTCAAAAATTTGTAGTTATCTTTATGATGACTAACATTTTATCAATTAAGATGACTTAGATTTCATGGAGGATATAAATTTTTTGAAATGGCCTTTAAAGATTCAGGATTTTTAGAATAATGCACTAATAAAATGAATCATTAATTTAGTGTATACATTACGAATTCATGGTGTATTTATGGAATATATGGGGGAGTAATAATTGTAGATTTTAGTTAAATATATAGATTAGTTTTAAAACATGATTTTTTATTGATGTTTAGAATTTATTTTCTTAGAGAAATTTATGTTGGATTCTATTTCTCTATTTTTTTGAACTCTTTTTATGGGAAGGTTTCTATTTAAGAAGTATCACACAGGATGTTTGTGTTTTCATATTTCTATTTGATTTCTATCTGTTTTGATTATTTATTATTAAGGATTATAAATTTTTATTGGTATCTAATGTTAAGTGAAATATTTTTTATGTCTGTTCTATTGTTATTTTTTTCATTTTAGGAACAAAATGAGTGAGCATGGAGGTTAAATTTCTAATTTAATCTAAAATTTTGAGTTATTAAGGAAAAAACTCCATGGATGATATAGATTATTCCATGGTTGATATAAATTCATTATTTTTGGAGATATAATTTTGGTATAGATGATGTGGAGAATGTAAATGATGTCGGGGGAGAATTTCTTTTAACAAATTTTTTTTGCTAAATCATGGTTTTTCGTATTGTGATGATGTTGGTAAGAATTTTTGTAATGAATGTTGTGGTTTGGAAGAATAATTTATTATACTGAATATTTAAAATGAGATGATAAAATAACATTATTTTTAATCTTAGGTTAAAGTACATATGTATTGGGGGATACAATTTGTGTTACCTTCTCATGGAATAAAAGAGATTTTAGGAAACTCAATCATGGTTTATTGATCATACCATGATTTATCCAAAACAAATTGTGTTAAAAAATGTATTAATTAAATAAAATTAGAATTTATGTGTGGCTTCAATTACAAGGTTTTTCTCATTAAACTTTGATTGTTAATTTTTTATGCTTCCTCACTTATCATTCAGTGTTATCTACTCTCTTGAAACCCAATATAATAGAGGGAACTTCTTGAGTTATTTGAGTGTTTTAAAGTATTTTTTAATTCATTTCACTCAATGGAATAAATTTTTTAAATTAACGTATAACTTACTACCTTCCATCACATTTCATATATTTATTCATCTAGTTAATGATATGGGTTGTGTTTTATTGAAAAATTACATGAAGGATTGGAAAGAGATTTATTGTATATGTGTTTGTTGATATTCCTCTGTATGGATGTGATAGTGTATTAATTTATGTTTTTTTCATCAATGATGAATTAAATTAGGATTTTATAACCATTATTTTATGTATTTTGAATGATTTTTTATTACTCTATTGATGTGATGATTGGTAATTTTTGTGATTTGCTTGAAAGTAAATAATGAAAAAATATAATTGATTGAATAAAAGAAATTGTGTAAAAATTTTAATGAAATATTATATTATTTGAGAATATGATAATTTTTAAAAATAAAATGTTTAATGTTATATAAATGGAGGAATTAAATTTAGAAGATAAATTAGAGATGAATGAGCTCAAAAAGTAGATCATTTTTTTGTTTTTATATATCTTGAGTTGATTCATAAGGAACATAATTTTTATAATTTTTATGGATTTTTCTTATCCTTAATTTTTTTCATTGATATGTTGAGAATTATATAAGGATAATTATATATTTTTAAGAAGAGATGTTTATTTTTTTTATGTGTGAGGGTTGGTTATACTATATTTACATGCGATATTTTTTTTGAAGATGGGTTAAAAAGATTGTGTAATGAAGAATTCAATAACTCTACTATAATTATGATTATGATATTTAATGTGTATATATATTTATATTACATTATATTTCACTATTTTATATTATATTAATATTATAATATAATATTGAGATAATATTGTTTGAATATTATATTATGTTTATTGGTTTCATATTGTATTCACTTATTTTAGTGTAGAGTGATTGATGTTTTTTAAAAAAGTATGACATTGTGGAGGGATATAATATTCCAAATATAGATATTGTTAATATAGTTATTGCTTAAATTCTATAATTATATAATTTTTACGATTTTAATTGTATTGACCTCATTATATAGAGAAGTATTTATTTTAATTGGACCTACTATAATTAGTGGTGAAGACAATATGTGGTAATGGTTTATATGTTGTTTATAATGATGATGTGAGAATGATGGTGATGGTTAGGTGGTTGACATGTGGTGATGATGTAAAAATATTGATATTATTCTTGTTATCTGTGTTAAATGGAATCATAATTATATATTACCATCATTGAGGTTTTATTATATCAATTTAATTTTTATAGAATAAGTTGGGGGATAATCCACTAAGTATAATCACATTCAAAAACTATCATTGTTTCTCGAATTGTATGATCTTATTAGTGGTGGAGTCAATCTTTTTTAACTCATGCATCTATTTTTTTCATTCATATGAATTTTTTGGACTTTTGAGGCTTTTTATTTACTATTGAAAGGGTAATTACTCCAATATTTTTTATTCTATAACCTTGGTTTTTGTTACCACCAAATAACATATTAGTGTAAGGATTCAAGGGTCACTATTGATCCCATTATTCACTCGGGTAGAGTCCAAGTGGGGTTTATTCATTATAATATATTGTTCATATTTTTTATTTACAATTTTTGGACGATCTTGTGGGTTTTTTGTTTTATTTATCATTACATTATAAATTTTAGAAGTTATTAAAACCCATCAATGATATCATAGATAATTTTTTAAAAAAAAATTAGAAAATTTTATACTATGAAATTTTAGGAATAATATAGTATCATGTAAAATGATATAAGGTTATTTCTATTCCTAATATGATACAATTGAATGAATTTATATCATGATTTTGTAAGATATATATATAAGTTATCATAGGTCATCATATATCACATATAGAGATAATTATCATTTTGTTTTGATAAATTTATTATATTTAAAATTATTCTATAAAGAAGAATATAAAATTTACAGTTTTTTATTTTTAACTATATCATGTAAAGATATATATGATATCATTGTCTATGGTATCAAAAAACTAAGAATCATGAAGCCAAAAAAATTTGTATCACAAAACTTATATAATATAATGATATCATATAATAAAATTTTAATCAAACACTTATCGCTAGACAAATGATATAAATATCTCAGTATTTGTGTTTGATGGGTAGTGACTTGTAATATATCTAAACTCAATCAGATAATATTTGATTACCTTATATCATATATAATGATATATTGATACTATAATATATGATATGGTTATAATTAAACAACACTATTGAAAAAAAATTCTCAAGAAATTATATGTTATGTTCATTTATTTATTTATTTAATTATTAAGGAATACAAATTGTTTATAGGGATAATATTTATTTTCTTCTATTAAAATTATTAATTTAAATCTCATAAAATGTTTAAAAAATTATTTTAGTTATAACATAATCATTATTTTAGATCAACCAAAATTAGAGGGTTTTTTGTTATTATTCGAAAGTAATATTTTAATATAATTATTCCAACACATTTAAAGTTAAAATTATACTAAAATTTTGAGATCACTTGACTAAATTTATATGGATAGTTGGACTTTATGAGATACTTCCCACTCACATGATTTCTTATGATCAGTTATAGAAAAGATGGGGTTAGTTAATTATCTCACATGTTTCTCATCGGAAATATTTTTTATACAATTTTAAATACCACATGAAATAGTTTGATGTATAATTTTCATGATTTGATTGGTATATGTGTTAAATATTATGATTAAATTTTTATTTTGGATACATAATACAAATAATTAGTTTTATTTGAAAGTTATATGTTAACATGACCAAAATATGTTAGTTTGACTAAAGGAATGAGATATATGAGTTTAATCATTATAATATAGAATTTTAAAGGTATATCATGAGATTACATTCACATTATATGGATATAAAAATGATATCTTTAAAACCCTATAAAATAATATGGTGTCTTATTCCCTCCAAAACAAACACATGTCAATATAATGATTTTTCAAAAGAACATTTCATGTTAATAATGGTATTCCTTGTATTATCTTATATATGGAATGTATAGTATGGGGGAATCTAATTCGACAAGGTTCCCATTTAAGATTATGCTATTTATGTTTCACTTTATTGGGTTACCCTAGTTGGATTATTTTATAAGAGTAATTGAGTTAGGATATTTATTTTATGAATTGAGAAATATATTTTTTTCAAACTAATATTCCAAAAGTTCATTATAAAATTACTATAATGATTTTCTACATTAATGTCATTTTGTTTAGAAAATTTCAAAATAGACTCCAATAGTAAGTGATATATGGAATATTTGTCCAAAAATTACCATGATGTAAATTATCATCATTTTAATGAAATTAAATTTTTGAAAATTCCTTATTGTATAATTTTTTTACATAATCAATCATACTCAATAAAAAATAATTTTCTAGATTATAATGGAAGAGAAAAAAAAATTATTTTGAGGTCTCTTAATGTTTGGTTTTATAAAATAATATTTTAAAAGAATAAATTTATCAGTCTTCTTAGTTCTAAAGAGAATCAACATGATCATAAATAATTTAATGCTTTATAAATCAATTTTTCTATTTCTGACTCATGGATCATATATATCAGTTGAGTACCAAAAATTTGTGCTTATATATAAATACAAAGAATTATAATATACTTTTTTAAGAAATATATAAATCTATTTGTAGTATTGTAAAAAGGGTAACTTTATTGGATATTAAAATAAATGATATAAATGAACCCAATGTGTCAATTCATGAATTTGAAAATTATAACTATTCAATAGATATAATTTGTATTAAATTTTTAAATCTTGTTTATACAATAAAGGATTTACATAATTTATTAATAGAAAAATGTATCCTATATACATTAATACAGTGTTTAATGGCATAATAAATATGGTTATTTTTTCATATATTCTAGACATGAATTGTATAGAATTTAACATTCAAAATAATATGTTTAGTATTAATGATTTAAAAAAAACTTAATCTTGTCATTGTTTTCATTGAAATATAAATTCAAAATCTATCAAACCCAACATAAATATCATATGTTTAATTTTTTATTGAAATTTTTTTTATAAAAGTGAGTTCAATTTATTATTAATTTTTTTTCTATATCACCTTAATATAAATTTTGAAAGATTTATTTGGTTATTAGAATTAGTATATTGGATAATGAGTAAAAAAAATTGGTTTTTATAATCAATTTATAACTTTTATTGATGATATAAATTTGAATGGTTATATGTGTTTTAGAGAAATGATTTTAAATTTTTTAAATATTCAATGAGTTAAAAAAAAGAAAATAATAAACATGGTAAAATTATTAAGACAAATTTATTTGATGAAGATGGAAAATACTTGAGAAAATAGTTTAATCATCATCTAAGAGTTTATGAAATTTTATAAAAATTCACTCCTCCAAGTATTACATAATGGAATTATATATATGAATTGAGGATTTATTACTTTTTATTTATGATTTGATTGATAATGAGTTAGTTTGATCATCCTATATCATTGTAGGATTTGTTTTTCTATTGATAGATAATGTCTTACTAAATCAAATTAAATCTTAGAAAATAATAAATACACAATATGATAGATTAATAAGGAAATTTTCAAATTTATTATGAGAACATATAGTGTAGAATGATATTTAATTATGTTTTTTTTCATATAATCATGGGAATAAATTTGGTAAATTTTTTATTAGATATTCCAAATTCAAAAATAGGATATTTTTTCATCCAATATTCTAAAAATAAAGTATTTATTTATTTTACTATACTATTTCTGGAGAAGAAATATATTAAAAAAGAATTTAATGGGTGTAAAATTGAACATATTTATCTTAAGGACCACAAATAGTAATATATTTAGAGATGAGAAGTGAGTCTATTTCCTAAGAGGTTTTAGAAATATGACTATTTTTTGACAATTACATCAATGGTTATATAGGATTTATAAAAAACATAAGAGATATGGATTTCTTTTGGTGAGTAAAAAAATATTGTTCATACAATAAGAACCTTCAACTTATCATAAGGATGTAGATAGTTTTTTCAATAATTGAATTAGAGTTCATAAAATCAGAAATATAATCCATTTAAAAAAAATAAAATTCGGATCATTTTTCATCTAATTTAAAGGGTAAGTCATATAAGGTGTAAGTGGGTGATTCAAAAGAATATTTAATTGGGGTGGATTATGTACATATAAGGAATTTCTAGTGGTGAATGGTTATAATATAATTTATGTTTTTGACTATGAAACAACATTCTTAGTAGTATCTATGATAAAATATGTCATAATGTTTTGGGAAATGATAAATAAGTATGCTCCTATGATATAAAAAATGGATTTCAAAACCAATTTCCTTTATGGAAATCTATTTGAGGAAGTGTGTGTCATTTAAACCAAATTTTTTAGGTTAAAAAAGTGTTTTATTGTATGTGATTTTTAATGATAGATTTTTTTAATGAAATCATATTTATGTTTTATAATTATAATTTATTAAATAATTAATGATTTTGGTTTCATAAAAAAATAAAGATAAGTCTTGTGTATATAAGATGTATAATATGAAAATGATTTTATTTACGCTATAGTATTCTGGTAAAATACTATTGGGTTTTTATAGAGTTTTACCATTCCTAAATTTATAAAAATAAAAAATATACCATTTTATATATGTTTGTTCTATAATAGATTTTAAAAAAATAAAATAGAAATGATTAACATGCCTTTTACTGCCATGGTTTCTTTTCTAAGATGTGTGAATATCCTAATAGACCGTGATTAATAATGTTGTATTTATTGTTAATAAGTAATAATATCAATATAAATTTAGTAAATATTGATGTACCCAATTATATATCAATGTAACCAATTGATTAAAGAGAAATTGATATGACTCGACCCATCATGACCCTACCTGAGATAGTAGTAAGCTGAGTGCGGCACCCCAAAGACACATCAAATAGACCAGGGGTTGGAAAAATACACCAAGAAATCATATTACACATAAGGGAAGCCTTAGAATATAATCGTACATACCTTCATATATCCTTACCATAATATATGTCATAAAGGAATAAATATAAAAAAACATTCATAGAACAACAAACATATTATAATAGAAAATATCCTAATAATACGACCAAAATAGAAAAATGATAATTAAGGGAAAAATACATGTATTAAAATACCAAATCAAAGACTATCTTAAAAAAATATAAAAAATTAACATCATGTAATTCTAATACCAAAACAAACAGTTCCAATTAGAAACATTTTGGACTCCTTTATACATCAGCTATATTCGGTCCATGCCCTTTGAACCCTATATATTTTTGTGTGTCTTATAAACATAGACCATATGTTCTATAATGACACTTGTATAAAGATGATTATTAACACACCCAATAAGGATCCTTGATTACCCAAGATAAAAAATATATAAATTCAAATCAACTGGGTAAACTTATATATGAACTAGGAAATTATAAACAAAGCTCAAATAGATCATCAAACTTCACATCTTAACTCCATATAAGTCCTTCACAAAAAGAATATTGAAAATATTTAGGGTACCACAGAAAAAAATAGATACCTTATAAGTTTTACTTACACATTATCCCTTTGTAGAATAAATAGTGGGTGACCAATCTCTCTCTGAATAAAGTGTGTTAGTTGAGGGATTACTGACCCCTATTAAAGGACCATACCATATCATGTGTAATGAGAATTTTGTCAGTGTGTTAACTAATCAATATGTGTACCAACTATGACTCATCATGAAAGGGGTACCCAAATCCACAATTTATATTAATGAAATACACTCTAGAGACAATTTACTGATAGGGGTGTTACTGACAACAAGTCTACTATAATATTACACCCACACTTTCCAAAATCATTATAAATCTATGAAAATTGATGTAATTAAACAACTAAAATTTAATCCTAATATTAAAAGGAGATATGTACCACCAAAATATAAATGAATAAATTCTTATAATGATCTAATCATTCTCCCAACACTATCACCCGAGTAAGGATATATAAAGAGAATAGAAAACTACGCAATACATTACAAGTTCTCCTTATAAACATGTAATGTTGGTATTTTCCAATAAAAATATTTATTAATCCATATTCCTATCCTTGTGGAATCTATATATGTGAAATCTATTCATAGGGCAGACAAAATATAGAACCATCAAAGTATGTATGTACTCTATATACAATCAAAGATATAACGTCCACTATACAAGACATGTACAACTAAATACACAAACATACGAGTCTATAAAGTTTTTTTGACATGTACATATGGTATTAAAAAATATGAACCTAATAAACATGGTGTATCTATATCATAACATGTTCTATAGAACTAATATATTAAACTATCTTGTATTCAATGTACACACCAAGGAAATTAGTCTCAAAGAACATGTAATGTGACCTGGGGTCACTTGATATGTGATATTTATAAAACTATGTAACCTTGGAACTTTGGATCGTGGGATACATTGAGTGTGGATTATGGGAATAAATATCATATAGAATGGTTTTATAGAGGGATAACATTTATAAATCTTCTTTTTATGGTAAAATATTTTCCACTGTCACCTCTGGTTGTGCCTTTGATATCACATGACACCCAAACCCCAATGGCCTCCATTGCACGTCATTAGAGATTCTCCATCCACTGATCACAATAACTGCCACCATTCCATTTATTTTTGTTTTGTTTTATGATTTATAGGAGAGTCCCTTTGTGGAAATTTATGTTACATATAGGTTCCTCCTGCTTAACTTGTCGGTCCCGTTATATAAATATACAATTTCTCAATTGGATGATATTCTATTTTCCTTTCTTGTATCAAAGAAGAAAATAAATGTGAAAATGGTTGTTTGTGAATTTTTAAACCACCCATGAATATAAAAACCCAAACCTTAAATAAACATTAAATAATTATTTTTAACATACTTTCCCTACAATATAATTCATGGATCTAGATGTACATTTTTTTTAGATTATTATATACATCAATATATCATCATAAATGTAAAAACATCATTATTTAAAACTAAAAATAGTGAGTATATCTCCCATTTATCTTCTGAAATTGTATAGGATACCATAGAGAAATTTATATGCAAAAGGGTGAGGTAAAAGGATGGGTAATGGAATAAACATAGAAATAATTAATAACATTAGAGTTAATAGTCATAACATGATATCATAAAAATAATGATCATAAACATGGAAACATTGAATAATTAAATGAATGAATAATATTATGGAATCATAATCATGTGAACACATCATAAAAAATACATCTCTAGTATATTTCATTGATAACTTCTATGATAACACAACATATTCTAATCACCATCATAATCATCTTACTCTCAAGCAAACCTCTATCACAAAATAGTGTGCTGAGGCTAAACCCTTATTCACTCTACGTGGTATCTCATGATATAATAGCATTTCATAATAAATTGGAGGGCTATAATGGGCCCAAAAAACACATCATAACACCTAAATGAATATTTATTCCACAAGAGAAAAGAATCCATTTATAAATCATAATCATGATCAAACCGAGGAGAAATAAGTGGGATTCATAATTAAAATTTAAGGCATAACGAAATTCTAAATCATAATAAGTACCAATAAAAGAATTAATTAAATAATTTTAAAGATTCATATTTGTAAAAGGATCGTTGTTCTTGGATATGGAGTTAAAATTATGAAAATAAATGAGATTGATATATAATAATAAAGAATAGAAATGTACCACTTGGGTGAATCTTTATGAAATGGGTAGATAATAATTTTAAATAAGGAGATAGAATATTATTTTCTAAAATACTGGAATTGTTATAAGAGGGTTATTCATATAATAATTTTGGTTTGTCAATTCTATTATTGTTTTAATACATTTGATGGGGTGTGATTCTTGACATGAGATAATAAATAAAAATGTTCCCTTAAAATTGGTTAACATAAAAGTGGGAATTTTTCCAGGAATTGAAAAATTATATAACCCAAGTAATGAAAAATATATTGAAATTGGTATATATGTATAAGACCTATGTAAAAAACATTAATAGGTTTATTATATGATTATGCCATAAAAAATGGAGAAAATATAAGGGAATGTGCAACTGACAAGTCATGAATGAGGCATGAATGATGCCTTTTTGTATTAAAAATATTTTTGTTAAAATAAACAATAAAAAAACTACACAATAAAACATATTTTTTAAAATAATAGAAGTTAAATATTATTTTTAACTGAGATAAATCTTAATTTGGTTTCTAATTGAAAAGGAGAATAATGATGAGAGTAGAAATTAAGGACAAGGATGGGAAACAATATTTATAAATGGATGAGAATTATTATTTCCAAAGTATCTTTTTGAAAAAGTATTAGAACTCACTAGTAAGGAAAAATTAATTCAATGTTTATCTCCAAAATTATAAATATGTTATACCATGTGAAATTCATGATGAAATTAAGGAATAAAATTATAACACAAGAAATCTATTTGTGTTATGGGGGGCCCTTATATTTTACCGAAGATATGAATCATATTCCACATCAAGGATATTTATGAATAGAACCAATTTTTAAAAGATAAAAAATAATTTATAATATTATAAGTAATGGGGAAAATATATACACCATAAAAGATGATGATTAGTGAATAATATCAAAGAATGCCTTGATGATTGGTGATTGAGACAAAACCCTTACCTCATGTCTGAAATCATCAGTCACATACACTTAACTTCATAAATAATTAACATAATTTAATTATATATTTATCTAAAAACCTTTTTCATATATTTTTTATATTAACATATATTTTTATTTTATTCCTGTACTTATTTATAATATATTTTTTTACTATAAAGGTAACTCGGGGTTGTTCAGTTAATTTCAGCATAACAATTTTGGATTGTTGATCATGGTCAAAGGTGTTATAAAAAACACCATTATCTTGAAAATGTTTAGCTATTGTTCATTTATTTTCACATTAGGATGATACTTATATATTTTTAAAGTTTATTCCGAAGTAGATCCATATTATGAAATGTACTTTGATAAGTCCATTTAAGGTGGGTAAAGTTACTATGACCATCTCTTGTTTGTCAAACATATATAAAACCCAATATTAATCTTTTATAATTGTAATATTTTAAAAGTATAATATTATTTAATTAAATAATCTTTTTAAACCAACCATTTAATGTTATAATGGGAAATGAACACGAATTTCATGGGGTAGGTAGTTCACAGACACACATGATGACATTTTCCTTTTTCTTAATGATTTTAGAAGAAATTAAAAAATAGATATTCCATTTTTTTAATAACACATAATAATATGAAAAATTACGCTATTATCATACCGTTATGTATAGAGGATATATGATGGGTGTAAAAGAATAAAAGCGATAGGGAAGTTGGGTAGAGATTATTACATGTACCTTGGATGTGCTCCCTTGTGTAAATACTTATGGACCTATAACATGATCTTCTGGTGAGAAAAATTATTATAATTAATAGAGATAATTTTTATGAGAGACTAGGTTATTTTTTTCATAAGAAAAATATTTTTAATCGTTGGAGAACTAGGGAGGCAGTGGTCTTCTTTTATATGTGAATAAAATGAAACGTTTGTAAAAACTCATCATTTCTCAATAATATCACTCTGTTATACAATTAAATAGGAAAAAGGCCAATAATTTTATGGATAATGAGATAAGGACATTCCATCCTCCACCATAAGTATCACACATGTCTTCCCCATGGTTTATCCACTTTAATTATGTTAAACCACTTTTACCATAATATATCGTTACCACGATAACTCCACTTTCACCATTAGGAAATACTTTTAATGACCAAATTTAAATTTAAGTTATTTTTTTGAATTCTTATTTTATAATTTTACATTATTTTATAAAATAATATTTATTTTATTTATAGAAAATATTTTATAATATTAGCGCATGTAACGTGTAAAAACCCATTTATAGAAAAATGTGTATTTCATGATAAAGATTTATGTTTAAGATAAAAGGAATTAAAATATATATTTTTATTTTAAAATTTTTTATTTAAAAAAATTAATATAAGAACCATGTTTCACCGTATGAACTCAGATGGGCTCTAATTGTGTGCCTTTTACGTTCATGTTCCCTGATAAGATGTGTCTGGTCATACCCTCAACCAAAATCCCGTTATCCCCTACATAGAATATCCAACAATAATACATGTTAGGTAGTAACTTAGGAATCACCTCACCCAAAAATTAAGATCACATGACCTATTTTCTCTAAACTAAATATTATTTACATGCACATTCTTGAATAGGAAACCCCCATAATAACCCAAAACCCTAATTTTTCCTAAAAAAATGCACCATAGGGGTTATCATAACACTGTAAGAAGAAAATAGGAATTGAAACATAATGTAATATTCTATGGGGATTTAAAAAAAATAAAATCATGCCACTTAAGGGTGGAAACCTCTGATGCTATGGTACTAGATCCACACTTTGTGCCCACCGACACCCAATCTTACTTAAAACGATTTTCCTAGGTGGTGCCTCCTAGTATCTATTCTCTCAATCTCCCTCTCTATTCTACATGGTCTAAAATCCCCTTGGGTAATACATGAGAAAAAAATAATAAAAAAGACAAAAGAAAAATAGAAAAAATAGAATGGAGAAAAAGTAAAGTAGTGTAAAAGGAAAAGGGTCCCATGCCTAGTCCCATTGGCCACAACAATATTATTACTTAATTAGAAAAACCCCTCATCCTAGACTCAACTATGAAGATGAAATATCAATATGACACTCCATTTAAAATATATCACTGAATGAACATGCATAAATAAATTAATATTTAATGAATTAAATATACTATGAAAATTTAAATGGATCATATTCTTACCAAACACTATTCCCAATGTTAAAATCTCATTTTAGGACCAGAAAACTTCTCAAAACAATAATAAGAGATCTTATCTTAGGATAATATAAAATATTTCCCTAGAATCACTATTAGAAACAAATGTTAAAATTTCCATTAATTTTCCACAACACCTGGTGAAGCATGTCATCAGAAACGCCATTCCATAAACCCATATCTCCCTTGTGAAGAATTAGTGGTTAATCTATATCCATTATCCCAATAAATAAAACTATCACAACTGATTCTATATCAACCATCCAATGGATTGTCTTACAACATCAACAACTCTCCCTTAACGAGTGAGACATTACTCCATGATTGATCTAATGCTCGCCACCATTGAAGTATCATTATTTCACCTTACAATCCAAATGGAAAACCACATGAACCAAAATATATCCATCACTAAATGTAAACAAAATATGGGTTCAAACCACTCACACATGATCACCATCATGAAATATGAAACAATCAAATCTCATTCCTAGCTCACTAGGAATAGTAACCTCTTCAACAAAAATTCCACTTCAAACTAGGTTCACAACCTCAAATGGATTGTGTCAAACTCTCCATTATAATAAATTCATTAAACTGATTCTAAACATATGAAAAGAATTATGCTAACATGGTCCAAGTCCTAAAACATAGGTAAAATGCCTAATAAAACAAGCCAGACTCCTTATGCAGGTCAGTTCTGAAAATTGGAGAACCATTGACTATCCTATTCAAAATCGAGGCATCTCCCACCTTCAAAATCACCTACACGATCAACCTCCACATGAGTATCAATCCAAATCTAAGTGTGTCTCTCCTCACCCAAAATTCACTACCCAAATCATATCTCAAATGATCAGTTAAAAATATCAAATGGAAATATCCCACTCAGGTTATGTATGAGACAAAGATTACTCCTCATGATCCACTACTCGAACACCAAACTTATTTATAACTAACCACTCCTAGGTGATATCATTCCTCAATAAACCCACAACAGTAGAAAAACCACATGCACCCAATCCATCAATGATAATAATAAAATGGCACCATCAAAAGACTAGACATGTAATAAAATAAAAGAATATCTCAATACAAATAAGATCATACTCAAGCCTTCAGGGGAGCCATATTATTAGGGAATCTACAGACCAATCTAAAAATCTTTCTAAAATATTTTCCCTCATCAAGCCAACAATAGGGCACTCATATACCAAACTCACTCACAAGGGTCTCTATGAAATCCTCAATAAAGGGAATATATATCTATCATAGGAGAGAATGTTTCCCCTCGATTCACATGACCTTTCATTAGAATAAAATATATGCATGCCATTCAATAGAGTAAAATTCCCTCAAGGGGATACATGTGTTAAACCACATACGTGATTGAATACACTTTAAAAAATGGAAACTTCATTATTAGTGAAAAATCCATAAACATGCATATGTCATGAGAATCCTATGCTCATTGAATGATTCATGAACATAAGAATCTTGACCATGGTCAAAGTTTGAAAAACTAGAATAAACCATAAATCAAAAATCCCATGTGCATCACAGCAGGTCAAATTTCCCAACCCTAAAAACCAAAACCAAAAATAGAAATCGCATTCCCTAGAAATGTGGAATTTATATTGGAAAATGTTTTCATGACACATGAGTATGATATCTATTAAAATTTCTGACACATTCCTAGACCACATATATATAAACTATAAAAATCATAAAACCAAACACCTCTAATACCAACTGAATTAGGTTGACCTAATATGTCACCAAACCTAACCATCCACATGCCCCCACAAATTTCATAGACGACCGACAAGCTGGAAAATGTTGATAATTAAAGTGGTGAGACATTACCCTTGGTTCATATTAAAATAAAAGGGGAAAAAACCAAAAAATCCAAAAGGATAAACATAAAAATACAATTAATTTTTAAACAAAAAGAATATTACGCTATAATAAATGTAATGCAACATATGTTCATACAGTCACTATGTATGAAAAAAATAGACAATCACCCACTATACCGACTACATATAAAAAATAAATAAATAATACATAAATATATCAATCTTTATTACAAAGTCTAAGATTAACCATATACATGGTCTATACAACTCATGAGTTGTGCCATCTCGACCTTGAGAATCCATATGCATAGATCTGCTTGATCAAGAAACATTTATCCTCTACTAGATCAACTATGAAACTTTTTCTCTAACATGAATATAGGTATAAGGTTTTCACTCACACCATGGTTGACATATAGGTGTTTATAAATTAATATCACTAGGCCACCCCTAATTGTGAGTCTATTATATTCTATCATAACAAGTGCATGAACATGTTGTATTCCCAACCAAGATAAAAAATAATAATAGTTGTAATAAATGAAATCAACTATATAAAAATATTTGTGACTAATGAAAAAATTAAAGCCTCCAACCACAGGTTATAGCTCAACAACCAATGTAAATCTCCCCCCACTATAGCCCGTGGTAAAGGATTGATAGCTCTTGGATCACCACACTACATGATACCCAGAGCATTCTCCATATATACCCAAGGTCTCCTAGATGTATAATGGAAATGAGTTAATTCCATACCCCATGTCATAACTATTAGTATCGACCTAAAAACATACATCATCTAGGATATAGGAATTGTGTACCATTGTTTGATATAGTGACATTTCTATACTTCAGTCCCCAAAGAAATGACCATGTCCAAAAATTCCAGATGAAAAATTGCAATCCCAATGAGAGCTCGATAGTGTAAACTACCCTATAGAATCTCTCCCACTATATGAGTAAAATAGAAACTATCCCAGGGGTCCCATCCATCTACGAGCTCAATAGAAAAAAAATTATATGGGTCCCACCCATGTAACATTGAATGATCAAGATCCATGATAGGGAACCTCTATCAAGGTAATAACTCTCAACTAGAGAGGTTACCTCAACCAAGTTAGCCATTAACTCTATAATATCATTAAAAACATCAAAAGAATAGAGTAAAGAACAAATTAAAAACATAGGCCCAACGTCTTCTCTATGATATCCCAAGGGCCTCCACTATAAAATAAATTTTAAAAAAAAGTACCTCAAACGTCATGGCCAATTCTACTAGAACATTGGTTGATCCAACTATAAAATGAAACATCCAAAACACTGAACAAGAATCAATAATTGACAGTCAAATAACAAATCATGGGGTTCCCCTAGTCCCTGGGATCACATTATCCACAAATATTGAGCATATGTTTTCTATGATCCATATCTTGGTTAAACAAAACATGGGGATCCCATGGTCCCTGAGGTCAAAAAATAAAGAGATGTACCACTAGTGACTCGCATTCAATTTCCATAATCTTAGGACATTCTAATATAATGATACCTAGACAGAAAAAGATTCCAAAACACAAGTTGGAATCCCTATAATGTATTCCTCTTTCTGGTTCAAATACTCATCCAATCTCAACATGATAAATAACCTTAAGAGTTCCTTAGTGGCCCTTAAATGATCCTTGATCAAAAAACACAAATAAAACGGAATCCAAAAACATTATCACACCAACAATATATTTCTATGTTTTCCCCATTTCCAACTGATAAGAAAATAATCACACCCTGAGGCTCTTATGAATAAGTTAAGCCTTGGGGAATATCTCATTTCAAGAAAACCTTAGATAAACTCCATGAAAAATAAACCATCCTTTGGTACTAACTCACCTAAAAGGGAATCCAAATAAACACCATTTAACAGTAGCACTATAAATAGCTAAATACATTATCTGTATATCACTTAATCAGAAACTAGAAGACATGGAAATCAATAAGAGTCCCTTTGACTCATGTCAACATCTAAATGACTCCTGGCCATTATTGTCATCCCATAACATCAACCCCAACCAAAGGCTCCAACAAATCTAATACTGAAACAAAGTTTACAAACATGAAAATATCTAACCTCTAGTAACCAGTCCTGATATCCATAAAAACCCCATGATCGCCTCAGAGATATTACAGAATCCCATATTCTTATACCCATTCAAAAGAACCTTGATAAAAATTGATATGACGTCTAAATGTAAATCAAACTATCAAGAATTTGACCCTTATTTATGTCTCATAAAGTATAACCGAAACTTCTATAGGATTAAAGATCCAAACCACAATAAAATCCTCCCACTAAACACTCTTAATCCAAAAACACTATCCAAATGACCTCTAAATTTGAAAATGATTCTTCTAGCATTATCTACATCGAAAAATTCAATAAATTGACATCTCTAAAGTTCAATTATGATTCTAGGGTGAAACCCCCAAAAAACCACGAACAGAAAGTACATAGTGTGTACTATAGGTATACTGTGTGTACATCAGGTACATGGTTTGTACCACCAAAATTTCTCATCTAGTTTGTAAAACATATCCCACTCTATTTGTAATTCTCTTATGTATAAAGAGTGTTGACATTGTAGTTGACGTACACCCTACGTAGGGTTTACAACCATGCACCTAGGCATGTATCCCCTCCCAAGGATTAGAAATGTATAGTACACTACCCCAGGATATGTACCTCACAGTGGCTCCTATAGTGTTCACAACACAACCATGTTCCCAAATACAGGGTGTCTAGTCTATCCCCTACCACACCATCAGTCTACTCAATATGGTGTGTACACCCAGACTACATACCTTGTATTCAGTTTTTCTTCAGCTCACCCAAACGTTAGAAAACATGGAATATTTTCTATGAACTACATTCCATGTGGATGAGTTTTACAAACCATAAAACCCCCAAAACATCACAAAACCCATTATTTTTCAAAAAATACTCTATGGGGGATCTCATAAAAATTGTGAAATACAAAAAAGAATTAATTTTTATTAAAAAAATCTATGTTTATTTATATAAAAACATGAAATGGGCCTACCTCTAGGTGGGAACCACTAAATAATTGATAGTAGGTCTATTAAAAACTCTCTATTATACATAATCTACCCCTAAACATGCTCCTTGTGTGATGACTCATGATCACTATACCTCATCTCTCAGTATCCCTCTCTCTTCCACATGACACAAAATCCCACTAGGGAATACATGGGAAGCCAATGGCTAAAAGGAAGGTACAAAAGAGAAAGAAATATAAAAGGTGAAAAATAAATGAAATGAAATAGAAAGGCCCCGAGCCCGGCCCTAGTGCCCACGATTGTATTATGTATTTCCTAGTGTAAACCCCCCATTTAAGACTCAACCATTTCTATATTATCTCAATATGATGATCAATTTAAATTAAATAACTAAAAAATTAAAATAAATTAATATTTAATTAATAAATTACTGAATATTAAATATTATGTAAAAATGTGAATGGCTTTGATTTCCTCCAAACTCCAATGCAAGGGTAGAATCACTATTTTAAGACTAGAAGAGTGGCTGGAAAAATTATTTGAGATCATATCATATGAAAATTTACCATTTCCCCCTATAATATTTTTGGTAACAAAAAATTAAATTCCTTCTAATTTTTAAATCATGTGACGATGAGGTATTCACACCATAGGTTCACACCTTCTTCCATGTAAAGAATTATTCTGCAAAAATAAATATCAGTTTTGTCTAATCCTTCCACAAAACATGTAATAACCTTAAAAATTGCATCATTAATTTTGATATTGAATATATAAAAAACTTTATGGGAAGTGTATTTGTTTAATTTGATATTTTTTCTTTTAGGTTCCATGATCCCCTTATCATGTTCTTACCCTCCATTTTATATTGAAGTGTTTCTCTTAGTTTTATTGCACAAAACCTCCTAATGTTTTTTTAACACATACTCCACAAGGGATTTCATTTATATTCCCAATTTAATCATGTATAGATATACCTTGATCTCATGAACATTAATTCTCACTATCTTGAGAAGAATAACCTTGAACATCAAATGGATTTTTTGTTTCTGTTGTATTCTACATTATCTCATTTTCCACTACAATAAATATATTTTTCTCTCAGATAGTTTTTCACCTTTTTTGGGACTTTTCTTCAATACCACTTAACAATTTTTCAAGATAAACCAATTTTAATACATTATTATTACTCATATTATGAAAACATGTTTCTTTTATATCAAAAATCTACATTTCAATTACTAATTTTTTTTTCATTTAGAATATTTCTATTTTAATTATTTTTTCTTATAAAGCATTTAATAAATAATTTGAAATTTTCATTTAGAATTCATTCTTTTTTTTTAATTTTCTTTCTCCATCATCATCTGTAAATAAAGAATCAATAACTTTTTTATCATTGGAAAGGAAATTTAATTCATATTATAATGTTATAATTAAAGATGAATTTACTTTCTTATAAATTATCATCAAAAGATTATTCTACTATTGGAATACCTCTTCATCTTGTTGTATTTTTCTGTTTTTGGGGCTTCTTATCTTACTCATATAGCTCCTAATCATAGGTCTTATTCCATTTACATTCATATGAAAATTTTACACTTCTATCATAATTCCAACACATTATTATATTTTTTCCTTTTTCTTTCCACTTTCCTTTTCTAAAACAATTTTAGAGAATAACAACAATCTTTTTGAAATCATTAACCTCTTCTTAATCATAATTACTCGATTTTATAACATCCATAATTTTTATTTATTTTATTTTTTCTTTGTTTCATAATCCATAATATCTTTTTCATTTGAAAAAGAATGTACAATTCCAATTTCATGTTCTGTTAGAATATTATGGATTTCATGTAGGAAAATATTATATATCTTCCAAGGATGTAATGTTATGATCAAATATAAATTATTAATTTTCCATAAGAATATTTACTATGGTATACTCATCTAAATTCTCACTAAACCCATAAATATTTCTAAAAATATTAGTTATTTTTGTAATATATTATTAAATTTCATCATCATCAATCAAAACTATGTATTAAAATATGATCCAGTAAACCTAAAATAGTACTTCTTTAAGTTTAACATTACCTTTATAACTACTTCTTAACTTGTCATAAATTTCCTAAAAAGTTTTAAATCCAATGAATACTCTATATAACATTTCATAAATAAAAATAATAATTTCATTTTTTACCATTAAATTTATGATATGTATTCTTCTTATCAAAGAGTTTCATAGAATAATCCCTAGTGATGTGTAAAAATATCATTGTTATAGATTCTCAAACATTCAAACAAAGTAACAGGTAAGAGGATAGAACCCAATTCCTCAAATAGTGATAGTTACAAAAATAAATAATTAAAAATACTAAAATTCATAAAATGTATATTCTATACTCTCAATAACATTTTAATCATTCAAAGGGAAACCTCAATTTTATACAAATTAAATCTCTCAAATCATGTTGAATCACTAAGAGGGATAGGGTGAATCTGTGATCATTTAAATTTTTCACAAGTTACAAACTTTTAAACTAACCATTATGTTTATTTATAGTCTTAATCCACACTCATGTAAAAATATAACCCTTACTCACATCTATGAATATGATGGCATAGAAATATCATACGATGATTTAGAATATTTGAACATAATTTTCCACTTATTTTATTTTTTATTTATAGGATAATATAAGAAAAAACCATCTAGATTTTTATTTAGTTTTCAATGAAAAATCCCATAAACCATGTAAAGAATGTGGTAAATAATTCAGTTTTTTTAGTTGGTTAAAACTGTAAAATAAATTGATAAATAGGTAAAAATCGTGGATTTTAAAATAATTACTAATTATATTTATTTATGTGAACCATCTCTAAATTTTAATTTAAACACATAATTTCTTTTGAAATTTGATCTATCATTATTTTAACTTTTTTTTAATCTAAATCACCAAAAGTTTCCAAAATGGATTTGAAAATTTTTTTTTTAATTTTTTTTATCCACGATCATTAAATGTTTATTTTATTCTATGAAAATATATACATAAACAAAACTGATTATCGATTTTCAATTATACAGGTTGATAATGAAAAAAATTGAAAAGGATGAATCAATTTTGTGGTAAAGTTTTCATTTGGTAAGTTTTTCAATAATGATAATCTAATGAATTTTGCGAAAGAAAGAGACCAGAAGAAAAGACTACATAGTTTATCAAGTAATAATATAAGAAAAATGGAAATGTAAATAGGTTACCCCAAGAACAAATTTGAGCTACCACAATACCATTCCTCATCCATAGCATGATAGATGACCAATATACTATTCACCTCACATCTACCAATCCCCTCTCAAAGTACCTCAACTTACTAGATGACAACAAACATACAATTCCCTCAAGAAATATACAAAACGAAGAAGAAGGAGAAATTACCCCAAAGGATTTCCATCAATTATAATTACACACCTTCGTGACAACAAAAAGTACTCAACTAAAAGTGGCATAACCTTGACACTACCTCATGTGGAGAATAATATTCCATTACATGAAAACTCCAAAATTCCATAATTAAAATTTATGGAAAACTATTATCTAACAAAATGAAGAACAATACACCCCGATGGTCGATCAAGATACCATACATGATGACCTCACCGTTGGTCCATTCTATACACAAAAATGTTCAAGGAAAATAAATAATCATACAAGTCCATGTTCAATATAATGACTAAATATACCAAATTAGGCCTTAAATCTATTAAGTACCCCAGCCATTAATATTAAGTTTCATCATCCACCCTAGGCTTTGAAATCATCATATGATGCTTGGAAAGGAATGTCCCAATGAAGAGACCCATACCTAAATTAATACGTTGTACATTAAAATAGGTGAATACTATTTACATAACATACAATCCACACTAGAATTGTAACACTCTAGTATGTATGGAAAGCTATAAATTTAAAAAACTAGTTCACAATTGTTTTACGTCATCTCTTACATAGATCTTCAAGAATAGAACCCTTCTTATAAATATCTTTCTTAATACCCTTCTTCATAACCTATGAAATGTAAACTTATGAAAAGGGTGAGATTAGATGCTTAGTAAGGGTAAAAATGGGAGATATGACTTATATCATAAGAATAATAGGAGCATAAGGGAATAAGAACATGAGATTAAGAACAATACCCAACATGTCAGAAATCATGATCATGAGTCATGGCATAAATCATGGTAGTTCATAAGACATTAATCATACTGAAATCAATGAACATGAAGAGAGAAAGCATAATGTAGGCATAAGAAACTATTGTGCGGCACAAACATAAGTATAGAAAATCATTTCCATAATAGTAAAGGATGATTTTCAAGGGTATCATAGTGGAATGGGTTCTATAAAAAAATCATCATAGTAGTCATGGTTTACCTACAAAACTACCATAGTGGTCATAGTAACTTATTGAAATGGGATTACTCCCCATTCAAATAATATTTATCTCAAGAGATAATAATCTCTACCCAATGCATTGGATTTAGATATAGGTATCACCAATCATTTAATGAAAATAATACATATGTGTGCCATAAGAAAATAAGTAATTCATCATATCAAAACCCATGAAAGGTAATGGATTTCATAAACATTTCATTATATAAATACTCATGTAAAAGTAATGGGTTTTATAATCATTTGATCATTTTATTATAGTAGAACCCATGGAAAAGAAAAAAATTTCATAAATATTGTGTCATGATATTTATAAACCATACATATAAAGAATAAGGATATTATCTATGGATCATATTCCTACAAAATGAAAAATTAAATCTAGGGTTGTTGTCTTCAATGTATGAATATTCCATTGAAATATCATTAAAATATTCTTATAGAAAATAAATATTCTATTTTCAAATAATTTAATTAAAAAAATTCATAAATAAAGAATAAAAATTATTCCTCAAAAATAATCTTATAAAAATTTAATTCTATAATCAATGAAATAATTAATCATTATGGTGGGAAAATCCAATCATGTTGTACAAGTTAAAGAAACATTATTTCAATACTTTTAATGGAAAAGTCACGATATACCTTGTTTGGAGAATTAAAAAAATATTTCCATTAAACAATTCTATAAAAAGTAATAAATGGGAAAAAAATTACATTAAAAATCATTGGATAATTACAAAAACCTTCTCTAAAACATATTTAGAAAACATAGATTTGTAAGAATAATGTTTATCAATCAGAGAAAGAAATTTAGTCCATTTTCTGTAAAAAATATTTCCAGTATCTGGAATATAATAGTGAAGAAAATGAAAGGAAAAATATTTTGTAAAGAAATAAATAGAGGATAATAAAATTAATAAGATTATTTAGAGAAAATTTGTAATATATCATCAACAAATCTGAATCTTGAATCAATCCCAATAAATATTGTTATTGTAACAAAAATTAATTACGTCGAGTTCATCTTTCTGGAAAATCACTCTAACATCTTATATATTAAATTTACATTTTATATAATTCTATTAAATAGCCTTATTTATACTTATAATATCATATAATATCCATTTAAACATTTCAACACCCAGTTTTTTCAATAATTCCTTTTTTAAAATTGTCACTCCTGGTTGTTAACTATTTCGTTTATCATGACTATATAAGTACAGTGGTTCTGGTACTTTTATATTTACATTTTTTCCTTAATCTCAAAAATATTAATTTTTATATAAATATCATATTTATTCATTATATACATATTTACATTCATACCTAAAATTTAGAGAGATAAAAATTAATTATGACGTTCATGTAGACAGTTTGCCAAACATACACATAAACATCTTTTTAATTTCTTGAGAAAAGGAAGAAAAGAAAGATAAAAATTTATTTAAATTCATTGGATCATGGTTATATCTTATATATTCATCTAATTATTCCTCCTTACAATCAAATTAAAATTATAAATTATAAATTAATCACATCTCTTCATGGAGGTGGTAGTCAGCACGTATGCACGAATAACATTATCATTTCCCTAAGTATTGGATAGTAATTATGTATATGTGAGGTTAAAATTATGTCCAAAATATGATTAATAAACATTATACCCTCCATAATACCCATACTGAAGTGATTATTCCTGTAAATGAATTGCATTCCTATGTGGAGATGTCCCGACGTACATATGCACAGATGATATATTCACTTCTCATTTGATGGGAAAGTGAGTTTAGAATAGATTTTTCATAATCAGAATAAAATTTAAAAATATTTAGTATGATGAAGTTATTATTTTATGATAAGTTATATAGAATTAGGGATTGTATAGATGATTTTAAATGATTGTGATTGGTTAATTTGATTAAATTTTCTCTAAAATGGCTCCATTAGAACTTCTCTAATAGTCTCCATGGTTAGTCTTTTTGGAATTAAAACACCATCAGAATGTGATTATGGAGGGTGATAAGATATATATTTTGATTTTGGTCACTATATATACCTTAATAGGGATTAAATAAGTATTTGAGGAGGTTCCCTTTTTATAATTGAGGTGAGGGGGACTTTTGGAATTTCTCTAAAGATTAAATTATTATAAATTCATTCTCATTATGAATGAACCCAAATAAACATAGATCCAAAGAAAATGTTTAATAGGGTTGTAATACCGTAAAATAATAAAATTTATACATGTTTTTGTGTCATTTTAAAAAATATCATTTTGATTTACCCTTAGTTATCAAATTTTAATTTTTGTTATAATAATAACTTTGTAAATAATAACATTTGGATTTTTTTACTTTTATAATGACAATTAGAGCATAACTTCTGAATTTATGGAATTATAGACAATATAATCACCAAATTATCTTATTTAAATATTCTTTATAATTTTTAATAATTTAATAATATATTATTTTGAGAAAATATAATTATTTCCAATTTGGACAGTATTCATTTATTTTGACTTGAAAACATAATAAAAAATATTTAAATTGAATATAATCTTCTAAAACAAAACAAATATTCCATATATGTTAATAATATTCCTTGAACACTATAATTTATGAAAATTATATCAATTTTAATATTTTAAAAATAATTTAGTCTTCTTTTCCATTAGCTAAATAAATTTTGTTTCGGCGTTGTGTAATCAGTTAATATAATTTGATAATATATAATATTTCCAAAAATTTACCATCATGAATATAACATCACATTTCATAAAATTAATACTAATATTAATTAATGATAGTTTTTCTCTTTGTGAAAAAAAATATATTTAGAACTAAGAGAGTAACATTTTATAACTTTTTTTATTTAAATAATATATAAGTAATCTTCATGGGAATGTTTCAATTAATGGTTTAAATTTTTACCCTATGGTTTTAAGGGTATAATTTAATTCATATAATAATAATTATGAGGAATTAATATGGTATTATTTTTTAGCAAAGTATTGTTTTCAATAATACATGTTAATGTTATTTAAAGGGGGAGATTATTGAAAATAATACTCTGTCTCTTTATGATAATTTTGATGCTCACAAATACCCCTAGTTATTTTCAAATGATTTTATTTAGTATTTTGCAGGAATTTATTAATTTATTTTACTCTTGAAATAACGATATTTTATTACTTATTCGGAATCTGCTTTAGCACGTTCTGGAATCATTGTTCATTCCTTACGTAGATAAATATAGCGTGGAATCTGCATTAGCACATTCTGGAATCACTGTTCATACCCTATGTAGATAAACATAGCGTAAGGATGAAAAGCATGTATACTTTTTGAGATAGGAGAAAAGTATGGTTAAGCAACCATACGTTTTCAGAAATGTATAGAAGGAGAACCTTACGTTAGGAAGGAACCTTACGTTTTGGTTATCAAAAAAGTATGGAAGGAGAACCATACGTAATTTCTAAGCGTTACATTTGATTCTCAAAAGTATGGTTCATCAACCTTACTTTTTTAAACAACCATACGTTCTTGGAAAAGTATGGATCAAGTAAAAGTATGGATCTTTTACTATACGTTTGAGTGTTGAAGAAAAAGTATGGATGATTAACCCTATGTTTGTCTTTGACCTTACATTGTCAACCTTATTTTTGTGTTCAACCTTAAATTGTTAACCTTACATTTGAAGACTATGTTACTAACCCTACGTTTTGAGGCCACGTTATCAACCATACGTTTGGCATCAGAAATTTTGACAGAAGATATTTATGTGCAGCGATCAGAAAGCTGATTTCTGGGTGGATTTCAAGCTGAATTTAAAGTCGCTTTTAAAGTATGACTTTGACTGATTCAAAGCTGTTTTATTAATGGATTTAAGATAGAATTAAATGGATCTTTTTTTCCGAGTCTTAAGGGAAGTTACAACTTCTCTGTAAATTAAATTTTTTGAATATCGAAAATCAAAAGGCGACTTTTATGGATCTAAATGTGCAAGAGATATGCTTTATTATATATGTTCTCTCTGAAAACACCAGGTATGAGTATGGTGATCGATCTATTATTGAAAAAGGTGGAAAACAGATATTACAACTATTGACGTTGATCTACTGATTCAAATGGAGCGTCAAAGCTATGTTTGTTCAAGAAGAAGGAACTCGATTGAAGATTCACCTATTCTACATCGAATAACTACTGTGGATCTACTAATAATGAGGTTGTGAACAATATTTCTCTATTTAATTCAACTAGATCAACTCAGACCTGCTTCATCTTGAAGATCAATATTTCTAGAGACTTCGATCCATCTACTGTCAATTGCATTCTGTTTCAATTGTGTTGATCAACTGGAAAATTTCTTTCTAAAATTCATTTTATTATTGAGTAACCAGATTCTCGTTCTTAGCTATGTAGGTTCTTGTTTGAACCACAAGGCTTTGTTTTGCCTTGGATTTTAAAGGTGTCAACTTCCTGTACTCAGTTGTGAATCAGTCTATTGAAAAGAGGACCAGATAGTGAAAATCACCAAGCTCGTGGAGTTGAGCATTGGGGGAGTGGACAAGGGGCCTTCTGTTCCCCGAACCACTATACATATTTGTGTTCTTGATTTTACTTATTCCGTTGCATGATCAAATCTGATAAAGTATAAAGGACAGAACTAGTTCAAGAAAAGAGTTATCAAAAAATTGCAAAAGACACAATTCACCCCCCTCTTTTGTATTATCTATAGATTCAGATCCAATAATTGGTATCAAATGTGGAGCTTCTGAGAGAGCCTTACCAAGCTAGAAGCATTCAAGGATTATACAACAGAGCATCATGACTGATACAAGAGAAGGGTTGTCGATGGTCAGAGCACCATATTTTAAGGGAGACAACTATGGTTGATGGAAATCGCGCATGATAATATATCTGAAAAACCTAGGATATAGAGTCTATTCAAAGATTTGGACTCCTTATTAAATTCCTGAAAATCCTGAGACATGGAGTGCTGTGATAGAGGCAGAGTACAATATGAACTCAAAGGCTATGAATGTAATTATCTGTGGTCTAGGACCAGATGAATTTAACAGAGTATCTCAATTCTCGACAGCATATGAGATACGGCAAACAATAGCTGTGGCATATGAAGGAACATACAATGTGAGGAAAATGAGATATGCAACTGCCAAATTGAAATTTGATACTTTGAGAATGGTTGAAGGTGAGAGCATTACCCAACTGAATGGGAGATTGACAGAAATTCTCAATAACATAACTGTTCTAGGAGAACCTATCAAGCAGGTTGATCAAGCATTAAAAGTACTGAGAGTACTTCCTACTCGATGGAATGGTATCTCTACTGCAATCAGACAATCAACACATGTCAAAGATCTAACTATGAGAGAACTGATTGGTACACTGATGATGTATGAAGCTGAAATGCAAGATGAGGCTAATGAACATAATGTGATTATGAAAAGAGAAGATACTGCCTTGAAGGTAACTTTACAACAAAAGAATAGATTGATGAAGAACAGAGAAGTCAAAGCTAAATCAGAAATCTCGGACTCATCCAACTCAGATGAAGAACTATCTCAGCTAGCCAGAAAATTTAGAAAATTCTATAGCAATAAAAGAGGCTTCAAAAAATCCTTTTCGGGAGACAATAAAGAAGTAAGATGTTATCAATGCAAAAAAGATGGGGCATATCATACCAGATTTCCCACAATTGAAGGATGAAAAGAAGAAGAAGAAATTATTCAAAAGAAATGAATTTGAGAAGAAAGACAAGAAAGCTATGAAAGCCACTTGGAGTGTATCTGAAGACTCCAATAGCTCTTCTGAATCAAGATTAGAGAAAGAAGAAGTCAATCTAAAAGCAAACATGTGTTTTATTATAGAAATTGATGACGTACACTCATATTACTCCACTAAATCAAATTCTGAATCAAGCTACACAAATGAAAAACTTGTAGCCTATTGCAATATGCTTGAATAAAGATATGACTCACTATTTAAGAAACATAAGTCACTAAAAAATATACATAAAGACATTTCAGATGAAAGAGATACAATGCGGAAACAACATAAGGAATTAACTGATAAATACAATTCAATTAACACTAACTATGTTAATTTTGAATCAAGAATAAAAACACTGTAGGATGAAGTAGAATATTACAAATCGGATTCATTGGTTATTACAAAAGGAGAGAATTCATTAAATGATATTCTTGGAAAAACTATCATTAAAAAGGAGAGATTTGGAATTGGCAGTAAAGTAGAAAAACTAAAGCTATATAAAAAATATTTTGTTCTTAGCTCTAAAAGGTTAATTATAATTTTTGTGGGATAAAGGGACATGTAGATAAAAACTGTTTCTTAAGACAACCTCAAATTTGTGGTATTTAGAAAGCCTATGTTTCAAAAGACTTATATGATTCAGCTAATTTTAAAAGAACAAAGAAAGTCTGGATACCCAGATCATTGCTAGCTAACACCCCTGGACCCAACAAAATATGGGTACCAAAGCAATTTGTTTGAATGTATTTGCAGGTAGCAGGCCACCAGAAAAGAAAAGATATATGGTAGATGGACAGTGTTTGCTCAAGACATATGAGTGGAAACTCATTGAGTTTTTCTTCACTCACTCAAAAGGAAGGAGGACTTGTCACATTTGGTGATAATGCCAAAGGAAAAAATCATTGGCATTACAACTATTGGAGATCCAAAAACAGTCTTAATCAACAAAGTACTTTATGTACAAGAAATAAAACACAATCTGATAAGTATCTATCAACATTGTGATGATGGATATACTGTTGATTTTACTAACAACTGATGTACTGTTTCTAAAGATAAGTTGTTTAAATTTAAAGCACCAAAAACTGAAAATGTCTATACTTTGGATTTAAATTCCTTGTGTAAACAACAAGTAAACTGCTTGACTGTTAAAGTAAGTGAATCCTGGATCTAGCATAGAAGACTTGGTCATTGAAATGTATATGTTTTACATAAGTTAACTAAGAATCATTTAGTTTCTGATTTACCAAGTCTCAAATTTGAATGTGACAGATTTTGTGATGCATGTCAACTTGGAAAGAAACACAAATCATCCTTCAAATATGTTGATAAGGTTTCTACATCTAAACCTCTAGAACTTATTCATATGGATTTGATTGGACCATCAAGAGTAGAAATCTTAGTTGGTAAATTATATGTATATGTTTTAGTTGATGACTATTCAAGATTTACATGGATTTTCTTTTTGGAATTAAAAAATGAAGCTTTGACTTTATTTGAAAGTTTCTGCAAATCTGTTCTAAATGAAAAAGGGTTCAATATTATCTCACTGAGAAGTGATCATGGTGGAGAATTTGAGAATCTGGAATTTAATTACTTTTGCTAAAATATGGGTATTAAACACACCTTCTCTACACCAAGAACACCTCAACAAAATGGGATTGTAGAAAGAAGAAATAGAACTATTCAAGAAATGGCTAGAACTATGTTAAATTAAAATAGTCTACCTATATATTTATATGCAGAAGCTGTGAATATAGCTTGTTATATAATTAATAAAGTCCTCATTAAACCTATTTTTATAAAGACACCCTATAAACTATGGAATAAAAGAAAACCTTAAGTAAATTACTTTAATGTTTTTGGATGCAAGGTTTACATCTTAAACACCAAGGATAATCTTGGTATGTTTGATCCAAAATCTGATGAAGGTATTTTCTTAAGATATTATGCTACGTCCAAAGCTTATAGTGTTTATAATAAGAAGTCAAGGATTGTTGAAAAATTAGTTCATGTGAAATTTGATGAATCTGATCCCTTTGAGAAAAGGAAAGAACAAATGGATGAACTTGACTCTAATGATTACATGAGACTTGAGAATTTAACGAATGATTTTGAAAATGATATAAAAGAAATTCAGTCTAGTTCAGAGGAACATGATACTGAAGAACCTTTCAATATATTACCTAGAGAGTCTTGAACCCTAAATAATTACCCTTTAGAAACTGTAATAGGTGACCTAGAAACTGGTGTTCAAACTAGAAGAAACTTAGGAAACCTAGTGGAATTCTCTGCCTTCCTATCTCAACAAGAGCCCGAGACTATAGAAGAAGGTTTAGATGATGAAAGATGGGTAATACAAATACAAGATAAATTAAAACAGTTTAAAATAAATGAATTTTGGGAATTAGTGGAAAGACCTAAGAATTATCCTGTAATAGGAACCAAATGGGTCTTTAGAAATAAACAGGATGACCAAGGCACAATAACTAGAAATAAAGCAAGATTAGTAGCTAAAGGATATAATCAAGAAGAAGGAATATATTATGATTAGACTTTTGCACCTGTTTCTAGGTTAGAATCCATTAGAATCCTTTTAGCCTATGCATGTTATATGAATTTTAAATTATTTCAGATGGATGTTAAATCTTCCTTTTTAAATGGTTATTTAATGGAGGAAGTTTATGTTGAGCAACCTCCTGGTTTTGAAAACTCTCAAAAACCTAATTCTGTTTTCTAACTTACTAAAGCACTTTATGGACTTAAACAAGCACCTAGAGCTTAGTATGCAAGATTAAGTTCTTTTCTTTTGAAAAATGATTCTACTTTTAGAATGGAAGACCCAACACTCTTTAAGAAAACTGTGAAAAATAATGTTTTATTGGTTCAAATTTATGTTGATGATGTAATATTTGGATCAACTAATAAAACTCTTTGTCGTGAATTTTCAAAATTAATGCAAGAATAATTTGAAATGATTATAATGGGAGAATTAAATTTCTTTTTTGGTCTTCAAATATTTCAAAAAGATTTTGGAAATTTTTTAAATCAAAGAAAATACATTACTGATTTACTTAAGAAATTCGGACTTGAAAACAGCAAGCCATTTACAACGTTTATGTTTACTAATATAAAACATGATTTGAATGAAACTGGGAAATTAGTTGACAACAAGTTATATAGAGGTATGACTGGTAGTTTGTTATATCTTACTGCTATCAGGACAAATATAATGTAGTCAGTATGTCTTTGTTCTAGATTTCAATCAAATCCTAAAGAATCCCATCTAACTGATGTTAAAAGAATTTTTAGATATTTAAGAGGAACTCTTTTTCAATCTCTTCTTTATCCAAAAACTTCTGATTTCAATTTGATTTCATATTTAGATGTTGACTTTGGAAGTTGTAGATTATATAGAAAAAGTACATCAGGTACATCTCACTTTTTAGGAAAGTATTTAGTATCATGGTCTAGTAATAAACAACATTCAGTTTCCCTGTCAACAGCTGAGGCAGAATATGTTTCTACTGGCAGTTGTTGTGCACAAGTGTTGTTGATGAAAAACACTCTTATGGACTCTGTATTAAATTTTAATAATAAACCTATTTTATGTGATAATACAAGTGCAATTAATATTTCAAAAAAATCCTATTAGTTATTCTAGAACTAAGCACATTGATATAAGGCATCACTTTTTAAGAGATCATGTTATTAAAAAAGATATATTTTTAGAATTTATAAATACTGAAATTCAATTAGCATATATTTTTACGAAACCACTTCCCACTACAAGGTTTGATTTTATTAAGGGGGAGCTAGGTTTATTTAATTTTAAATAATTTTTATTTTTAATTTACTTTTATTTATTTATGTAACTTTTATTTTGTTTGTTGAATACTATTTAAGATTTTATTTCTTTCACCATATGAAAATTTTATTTGTTTTAAATATATGAAATCATTAGTGATTACATGGGAATCAAGGTTGTGAGAGCCTTTTTGACTTCTAAACCCTTTCACTTCTATCGAAACCCTATCGAAATCTAAAAATCGCACTTCTTCTCCAAAACCCTAACCTTCGAACCTCTGAAACCCTAACAGTCAATCCTTCAGAGACTCTCGCAGAAATGGTAAGGACTAAAACAGCCAGTGATGCCAATCCAAGCAATGTCAAGAGACAATGTACCAAGGGAAGAAAAATCTTACAGGGTAAGGTAATCGATATCGACTGGTTATTTCAGACAAATCTGTTGCTGAAAAAAGCGCTGTCATTTCAAAATCTTGAACAAATGTTCAACAGTGAAAATAAAAAATTTGTGTATGAAGTAAAACTTAGATACTTCTTCAAATCTATACAGTTTAGTCTAGGAGATACCGAGGGTAGTATGTTGGCTAAGATAAAGGATAGGGATTTCTCAAACTCTTCAGTAGAGATTAGTCATATTCTCAACTGCCCTCATGAGGGAGTTTTTCATTTCGATTTGAAAAATATTGGAGATTCTGTGCGTAAATATGAAGACATCATGTCTTTTCTTTTTGGTACTAAGACAATAAAGAAAATGTTTTTCAAGGATTTGGAGCCTGATCAGAAATTTTTGGTCAAATTTATTCAGACTGGAATAGCTCCACCGATGGAAGAAATGGAAAAGATTTTATACACAGATATGTATATAATGTTTCTTTTGTTAAGAAATATTAAGTTAAACTTTCCAAGATACATGATAAGGTATCTTAGTTACTGATTTCAATGTGAGGCCCGGATGAATTTCTACCCTTTTGGTCAATTTATTTCTAATTTTTTTTAAGAAATACATGGTGAGATTAGTGGATGCTTGAGTTAACTGTTATCACAGTAATACGTTTAATTCTAGAACTTTGAGGAAATTTGGATATTTCTAGAGCACAATTAAAGGAAAACATTTTCCCGTAGGAGCTGAGGAAGACTCGGAGAGTGCTCTGGCTCAACCTGCTAAGTCCAAGGAGGGACAAGCTGAATCCAGAGTCAGCAATGTAGCAAGAAGGATTCGTTTTGAAGTGGCAGATGTTTAAGAAGACAGAAGTTAGGAGGGACTTCAATCAAATATAAAGAGGCCAGTAAATGAGGAAGTCACTTCCCCTGCTTTGGAAACAACCACAGAAGCTTTATTTTTTTATTCTTTTGTAAGGGAAGTTGTTGTTGATAAGACCATGGAATATGTTACTGAAAGAACAGCACCCATAGAGGGATCATAATTTCTAGAAGAAGATCAAAGGGAGAATCAGGAATAGATTGTAGCTGATGTTGAAGTTTCACTTCAACAGGAACAAGAGATGGAGGCAGTGCTTGTTGAAGAAGTGGCCAGAACTTAGGAAACTACTGAAAATATTTTTCTTGAAATTCTAGTGGAAGAAAAAGATGCAGATGAATGTGATGAGCATGCTTCTGATGCTCAAACAGAGGTACTTCAAGAGGATTTTTCTGTGGAGGAGTTTGAAAACTATAAGGAAAATTCTATTGACCAACCTTCTTAGGATAGAGAAAAAGAAAAATATAATGTTGAATCATTGCCTTTGGTACTACTTCATCAACCTGATACTGTGAATCAAGCATAGGGTGCATCTGATTCAAGGAAAGAAGAATTTGAAGAAATGTACAGAAAGGTATCTCAATTGGAATCTGAGAATGTTTCTCTGAGAAATGCCTTAGACATAGAACATTTGAAGTTTCAAAAGCTGACGGAGTGTACAGTTTCAAGGCAAGAAGTTGAAATGTTTAAAGAGGATATGTTGACTGCTGTTACACAAATGAAATCTAAAATGGTTATGAAGTCAGATTTATCAGATCTGAAGTTGATTATAGAGAACCAATATGCATCAGTTGCAAATAATGCTGTTAGTGGATCAGGTACTTCACCTGATTTAATCAGAAGGTTTCAGGCTATCATAGCTGCGATGAGCAACATGAATGACAAGATACAAGAACTTCAATGTAACAATGCTCCTTTGTCGGTGTTGCTGGACAATCAAATGTTCTTAGTGGATCAACTAACATCTAGTGAGACATCGATCAGAATTCTGTTAAATCAGTTATCAGAGAAGGTGTCAGTATTTATTTAAAAATAGGAACAGATGCATGAATTTTTTCGAGTCAATTTAATTGATGATATTCATATGAATCAAGAGAACAGAGAGCTCATTATCAAGCTTGAAGATGGGATGATGAAGGGACTTCAGGAAGAGTTTACAGAAATAAAGTATGCAATTCAGAAGAGATAGAACCCGTTGCCTATCTTACCCAAACCTTGATTCCTATGTATATAATTGTCATGTATATACTGCTGTTTTTGAATGAAAATTTTCTTCATTGTTTATTTTTTTCTCTCTTTATTTTTTTTATATGCTAGTACTCCAGATTTAATTATTGATAAACAGTTCATAATAGCATTTACTGACATTTCTGTGCAATATTAAAAGTGTAAAATCCATGATTTTTCATTCTTTTTGATATCACAAATGGGGGAGAATTTGGATAAACACAACATCAAAACCTCAACATTATATTTAGGGGAGAATTAAATGAAAGTTAATTTTGTTTAAATAATTTTACTTATTTAATGGGTTTTGTGATCATCAAAAAGGGGGATATTGTTGAGAAAAGTATTTTTTTCAACAATACATGTTAATTTTATTTAAAGGGGGAGATTATTGAAAATAATACTCTGTCTCTTTATGATAATTTTGATGCTCACAAATACCCTTAGTTATTTTCTAATGATTTTATTTAGTATTTTGCAGGAATTTATTAATTTATTTTACTCTTGAAATAACGAGAATTTATTACTTATTCGGAATCTTCTTTAGCGCATTCTGGAATCACTGTTCATACCTTACATAGATAAATATAGTGTGGAATCTACTTTAGCACGTTTTGAAATTCATTGGAGTCATTTTATAATAATTTTAGATATATAAAAATTTTATTAAACTTTTCACCATCTTTTACCCACCTCTTAAGAGAATTTCCAAATTCACATAAAACCTAATTTTACTGCTTCTGTGAGTGGAATTTCGAAAATCCGAGATCCACGGTTAATATCAAGGACTAAAATGTGGTTTAATGAGATGAAAATAATTTTTGGTGAATAGTAAATTTTTACTTTTTTTACCACGGTTAAAAGTAAATAGGGTAATTAAGGGTAAAAATGATATTATTATTACCCTAACACATGTCCTAATTCTATTGGATAAGTGTAATTTGACCAAAAACAACCTTAAGAATAAAATATTACCATTTAGGCCCACATGAATTAGATTAGGACATTAAATATTAATTTATTTAAAGAAGGGTTAAAATAGTTAAAATCAAAGTTTAATAAGTAAATCATTTTTAATATAGAGTTATACAAAAGATAAATTCTACTATTAAAATTAATTATAAATCTAAAAATATTTCATACGTAATGGTATTTTATTTATAATTTGTAGACAATAAATAATTTAATTTATTTATGACATAATGATGATGCAGTAATTATCTTATTAATGAAATATTAACATAATTGATGTTATAAATACACAAATATACATAATTTGATAATTTTTATGAATTACAATAATTTTCTATGTTAATATGACATGTTAGTATTGATTTAATTAATGTTGTTAGAACTAATCTTTCTGTTATGATTTTCACAAAAATCAATTACCAAATAGTGTCAAAATTGACATAAAATTGTTTTTAAAACAAATATTATATTATTAATTGTTATTTTATTTTAAAAAATCTAAGGTTCGGCAAAATGACTTGGATAAGGTTATATATATTAATAATAATCAACTTGGGGTTCGTTTGGCTTGTTATAGTAAGTTTATCAACCTTATAGTGTAAGAAAACAAGAAGACACGATAAAAGTTAAATTATCTAACTTAAAGAAAAATCTAATTGATAAGGTTAAAATAGATACCTAAACCTGTATAAATTATATTGGATGAAGGGATTTCGACCCATCCCCACCTTAGCTTCAAAATAAATCAATTTTTAGCTATTAAAAACCGAATATGACTTTATAATAAAATAATATTTTTTGTTTTTCCAAAGGTGCCCCTCTCCTCCCTTATAAAAGGGAACCTCCTCGCACTCTTACTCACATCCCTTTGAACCTTCAAGATCGGACAAAACCTGCAAAATTATCTTTTCCACTTCCACATAAACATCCTAGAGGTCCTTGTCTTCTTCAATGACCAATTTTAGTGCCCTAAGAGGATGTCTCAAAGAGGAGCTTCAAAGAAGAGGTAATGCCCGTTACCGATTCTTTCAACTTTATTTATTCTTCCACTTATTCTTATTTAGTTGTTTCATTATAAAGTAATAACATAATAATAACTCATATACTGGTATGTTATTATAACTATGAAACAACCTTATTTCACCATCTATCCATCCTACGAAAAATGAAATCACCGCGTGTGTGTATGTAAGGAATACCGTCTCCACGCCGCAGTGTAATCTGTTTTCCACCACCACCTTACTTGGATGGGTATAATGGTGTAAATAATAACTATATATGATTATTTTAAAGTGATATCGATTCTTAAATAGTATTCAAACACTCCAATACAATTCCACGATCATGGGAATGATATCATCGCTCGTGCGTACGTACGGAATACCGTCTCCACGATGTGATGTGACTCGTTCTACATGATCTTCATTGCATAATGATTACATAAATGATTTGAATAAATTAATATGATATATATTACACTAATACCATTCTGTAAATGAGGTATCTATAACCTAGAGAGAACAATAAGAATTTATTCGACAAAACACGTATAAGAACAACAAGTAATAAACACCCGGATAACAAGTAGTAATGAAATATTACTAATAAGAAGCAAAGAATATGGCCATATAAGATATCATAACAATGAGTATCATTCTAGAATAAGTCAATAACATTATTTAAATCATTATAAAGGAGGTTCAGACACTTACGAAGAAAATTGGTCCTAAGGTAAGGGAAAATATCACAATCTCATTTTTATCTGAGATTGTTTATACTTTGGTATTTACTGGGGTGTATTTTATCATCCATATACATCTTTCCTAAATATGTAATATTATTTCCATCCACCTACAATTTTTTAAATCCAATTTTACCCTTCTGTGAGATTTTAGTAAAAGATAAGAAAGGAATATTTTGTAGTTTTTCGTACGAGTTACTTTTTGACTTTTCCGAAAAAAGTAAGAGAAGAATGTTTTTTTAACTTATATGGCATGAATGGATTTTTAAAAAACTATTTCCAAGAAGCTTAATTTAAAAGTTTTCATGTTTATTTTTAATCAACTTCTTTTAGTTTAAAATTGTATGACATGTTAAGAAAGGAAAATGTTTTTGAAGTAGAAAGGATATTTTCCTCAAGAATGGAGTTCAAGTGTTTTATCAAAATTATTTTCCATTTAAGATAATATAGGGTTATAATTCTATCTCTATTATTAAATTGATTTGGTTATGTTGTGATGGAATTAGTTTTATAAATTCCTTTATCTTATATGAATTGTTTTATGATGTCATGATGTTTAAGAATCCCATTTTTATTACATGGGTTATGCTATGATGTATGATTTATGATTTTTTGGCACACATATGAATGGTTTCATTATGAGATGGTTGGGACCTATATCTCCCTCCAATGCATTGGGTAATTATTTATATCTCATGAGATAGACATGGATGGAACGACAGGTTAAACCGGTTCAGTGAAACAGGACTGAAACGAGGAGTGAACTCGGTTTAGAAATGGAAATTGTAAGCTAAGATAGTCTTCGGAATGAGTCTTGAATACTAAGAAATTATTCTCTATGATTATGTGTGTATTCCACAAAGTTTCATGTTTTATGTTATGATTATTGTGATTACATTTCACTACTATGATTTATCCCATGTTATGAAATTATAATCTCTTTTTCAAGTTAATATTTCCAAAATGTTATGTTCTTATGAATATGATGTGACTGATATTTCTTTTTTTTACCCTTACTGAGCATTTGAGCTCACCCTTTTGTATGTTTTCTTTCCCCAGGTCAGGAAGAAGGTTATTAAGTAGGATATTCCAAAAGGGACTCTAGATATGATGAAATAAATGGGAGACAGTGTAGATGCTTTATAAACTAGCTGTTTATGTTTCCCAGTTTCCAAAGACACTATACCTATACGGTCCTTTCATGGTTTTGTTATATGTTGTAATAAGTATGCTTCAATTTTGAAGTATTAACAATGTATGTAAAGTATGGGTCGTTATAGTTTGTATCAGAGGAAAGGTATAGTCAACCTTTGGAAACTAGGATGTGAAAGCCTTAGTAAGAAACCTAAGGATATGTCTAAGAATAGAACACAAACATAGTGTTTTAGAAATGGCCATGAATAACCTATGATAAGACCTTAAGAGTAAAATTTTATTCTTGATTATGTGGTTTTCCTATCATAATTAGTGTTGCTTACACTATTTTTCTTGGTTTTAGTCGATGGTTGGAACCCGAAGGAACCGTGTTAATGTGGAATGCGACGAGCAATGCAATGATTGTCCCCATGAGAAACCAAATGTTATGAGAGCTGGAATGAAAAATCTTGTATCCATGCTCACACAACTTTCTCAAGCTATGAATCATGCATGACTTCCAAATGAGAAAAATAAGGAGAAACATTCTGTTGAATCCTTCATGAGGCAACGTCCACCTTCATTTAGCGGGTCTTCTGATCCATTAGTGGCTGAAAAATAGATCAGTACCACTGAAAAGATGTTTTCAGTTCTTTAATGTTCTGAACATGATAAAGTCATCTTAGTAGTGTATCATTTGGAAGTAGATACTGATCAATTGTGGAATCTTATCAAGAATACGAGGCAAAGAGATGAAATTGAGTCCATGGAATGGTACAATTTCAAGAACTTATTTTTCAATAAGTACTTCCCTCGTATTCTTCGAACAAATATGGAGAAGGAGTTTCTTGAACTAAAGTAAATGGATGATAAATCTGTTGGAACCTACGAAACAAATTTTACAAGACTTGTAAGGTACACTTCTGGTATTATTATCCAACCTGAGAGTAAGATCGATCGATTATTTAGTGGCTTAAAACAAAGTCTTCGAAGGGTGTTATCCATAAGGGTCTTCAATAGCTACGAGGAAAGCATTCGATGTGCTCTCAAAGTTGATATAGAGATTGGAGTAACCCATCAGCCATATGGGCTTGATAAGAAGAGGAAAATGGATTCAAAGGAAAATCTAAAGATCACATTGAAAAGATGATGAGTTTTCCCTTATGCTCAAAGTGTGGAAAGAAACATGGAGGAAATTGTCTTAAAGGGACAAGCAAATGTTATAAGTGTGGAAAAGAAGGTCATCGGGCAACTGAATGTCGAAATAATGGGAAAAAAATGTCTAATGATGCAAACAAAGGAAGGGATACACAGAAATAACCTACTACACTTCAATGTTTCAAGTGCAAGGAGATGAGACATTATTCAAATCAATGCCGAAATCCAAGGGTTGATGATGATTATAGACGTCAACAAACTCTTAAGGCTAAAGACAAAGGAAAGTCACATGCAATTAATATCGATGACGTGGAGTACGGCAACGAAATGGTGAGAGGTACACTTACCATACACTCTAAATTAGCAAATGTTTTATTTGATTTTGGATCCACCCACTCTTTTATTTCTGAAGAATTTTTTAAGGGTATCACTTTATTACCTCAACAATTAGATGTTGAGTTAGCTGTGACAACCCCTAATGGCATAACAGTCGCATCAAAAGTTTATAACTCTTCTCCGATTGACGTTTGTGGGAAAGTTCTTCCTGAAAATCTTGTGATCCTTACTATAGTAGAATTTGATGTGATTCCTGGCATGGATTGGATTTTCTCTATATGGATCTCATATCAATTTCCAAAGAAGGTAAGTCACATTTCATATACTAGATATATCTATGATCGTCTATCGATGCAAGGATGAACATAACCTTCCAATGGAAATTTCTTCCATCTTATGGGTCTTGATTCCACTAAATGAATGTTATTTATCTCAAATGTTTGGAGAGAAACTCACGATTAAGAATATTCCCATTGTATGGGAGTTTTATGATGTCTTTCCGGAGGAATTATTGGGTCTTCCACCAAATCGTGAAGTTGAGTTTTCAATAGAACTCGTACCAGGTGATATACCTATTTCAAAGACACCTTATAGAATGGCCACAATTGAGTTACAGGAATTGAAGAAGCAACTCCAAGATAATATTGATAAGGGATTCATATTCCCTAGTGCGTCACCTTGGGGACCACCTATTCTGTTTTTTAAGAAGAAAGATGGAACAATGAGACTCTGCATTGATTATCGAGAACATAAAAATATCACTATCAAGAAAAAATATCCTCTCCCACACATTGATGACTTATTTGACCAACTACGTGGAGCTCAATACTTTTCCAAGATTGATATTCATTCAGGGTATCATTAATTAAGGGACAAAAGGGAGGATATACCAATGATGGATTCCCGTACAAGGTGTGGACACTATGAATTTATAGTGATGCCATTTGGTCTTACTAATTCCCCTGTTTTCTTCATGGATCTGATTAATAGAGTCTTTAGAGACTATCTTGATCAGTTTGTAGTAGTCTTTATAGACGATATTCTTGTATATTCAAAGAGAAAGGAAGAACATTAAGATCACTTGAGAATTATATTGAAGACCTTGAGAAATGAGAAGCTTTATTCCAAATTTTCCAAGTGTGAATTTTGGCTTCAAAAAGTTGCATTTTTTGGTCACATAATCTCAAAAGAGGGGATATCTATGGATCCAGCAAAAACAGAGGTTATCGAAAGATGGTCGAGACCAACAAAAGTAACTGAGATCCAAAGTTTTTTTGGTTTGGCTGGATATTATCTAAATTTTGGGAAAGATTTTTCACGATTATCTAAAACACTCACCACGTTGACTCGGAAAGGAGTTATGTTTGTTTGGCTGGAGGAATATGAAGAGAATTTCAAGGAGTTGAAAAGAAGGTTATCCAGTGTATTTGTACTCACACTTCCTTATAGTGGAGAAAGGTTTGTGATCTACAATGATGCATCAATGAAGGGGTTGGGGTGTGTTCTTATGCAAAATGATATGGTGATAGCTTATGCCTCACGACAGTTGAAAATACATGAGCAAAATTACCCAACTCATGATTTGGAGTTAGCTGCGGTAATATTTGCATTAATGATTTGGAGGCATTATCTTTATGGAGAATGGTGTGATATTTATACTGATCATAAAAGTTTAAAGTATATTTTCACACAAAAGGAGCTGAAAATGTGCCAAAGAAGATGGTTGGAGCTGATTAAGGATTATGATTTCTCAATTCATTACCACCCTAGGAAAGCAAACAAGGTGGCAGACGCATTAATTCGACAAGACCATGCTACCTTATCCCTGATAAGGATCACAAAAGATCCAATATTTATGGATTTACAAAGGATGGATCTTGGAATTATAATGGAAGGGGAAAATCGTATCTTTCTCAAATGAATGTTCAACTATCTATACCTGTGAAGATTAAAGAGGCACAGAAAGAAGATGTAGAGTTACAAAAGAAGGTGAGAAATGTTCCTGAATTCAACCTTGATTATGATGGGATAATAAAGTTCAGGAATCAAGTTTGTATTCCTCCCATCCCAGAATTAAAGAACGAGCTACTGGATGAGGCTCATAGTTCTTCATTCTATATTCATCCTGGAAGCACGAATATGTATAGGGACCTGAAAGAGTACTTCTAGTGGGATGGAATGAAAAGAGATGTTGCTAAATATGTCTCTCAATGCTTGGTTTGTCAGCAAGTTAAAGCTGGGAGACAGAAGTCTAAGGGGATGTTACAACCATTACCCATACCAGAATGGAAATGGGAAAACATCACTATGGACTTTGTCACTGGACTTACTAAAACATCCAAAGGCAATAATTCTATCTGGGTCATAGTTGATCGTCTTACAAAGTCGGCACACTTCATCGCTGTTAGAGAGGATTTCTCTCTGGATCAGCATGATAGGATATATGTGAAGGAAGTGGTAAGATTGCATGGAGTACCACTTTCTATTATATCTAATCAGGATCCGAGATTTACCTCGATGTTTTGGCGAAGTCTTCAGCATACTCTGGATACAGAGTTGAGTTTCAGCACTGCTTATCATCCTCAGACAGACAGTTAGTCTGAGAGGACAATTCAAACTCTAGAAGATATGTTGAGAGCTTTTTCTATGGATTTCATAGGTGGTTGGTATCAACACCTACCTTTGGTGAATTTTCTTATAATAATATCTTTCACTATAGTATTCATATGGCTCCTTATGAAGCTCTCTATGGAAAGAAATATAGGACTCTAACTTGCTGGGATGAAGTTGGGGAAAGAAAGCTATTAGGACCTGATCTTGTTGATGAGATGGAAGAAAAGGTCAGATCTATTCAACAACACATTAGAGTAGCTCAGAGTCGACAAAAAAGTTATGCCGTCAACCGAAGAAAAGACCTAGAGTTTGAAGTGGGTGATAAATTGTTCTTACAAATATCTCCTTGGAAGAGAGTAATGAGATTTGGAAAGAAGGTAAAGTTGAGCCCTAGATATATCGGTCCTTTCGAAATACGGGATCGTGTTGGGAAGGTAGCTTACCGATTGGCACTTCCACTGAATCTCCCTCAATTTCACGATGTGTTCCATGTATATCTCCTTAGAGTGTACATACCGGATCCTTCACATGTACTCAGCTCAGAAGTTGTACCACTGGAGCAAGATATTTCTTATGAAGAATAGCAGATAGAGATTCTAGATCGTAGAGAAAACTTCCTACGGAACAAGACCACTCGCTTGGTGAAAGTTTTATGGAGGAACCATCAATTAGAAGAAGCTACATGGGAGCTTGAGGATATGATGAGGGAATGTTATCCTCATCTTTTTGTTACAAAGTGACGAATTTCAAGGGTGAAATTCATTTTAAGGGGGGTAGAATGTAACACCTGAGACTTTTATGAGAAATATTTTATTTTCATGTTATATAAATAATCAAAGGCATATTTCACTACACACAACACAAGCTTGGCTTGCTTTACATGCAATCGCAACCTTCCTCGATAGCTTGCGTCGTACGAAATACCATGTTTTACTAAACAACAATATTCTATTAAAATATTATTAAAAATAGCTGTTATGAATAGTAATACCAACTTTTTGAAATTTTATAATTTTTATTTTTCAAAACAGACTTCATTTTTAGATTCGGAATATCAAAATTATCCTAGGGTGAAATTTTGGTATTTTTCTGAAACCTTTCAATTTTTGATGAATAGTGAAAACATTGGGTTACTATTTAAAAACCGACTTTTTATTGAAATAATTATTTATTTTATTTAAATTTATTTTAGGTCAAAATTGATACATAATACCTATATAAGTTCAATTCAATTCATTGGAGTCATTTTATAATAATTTTAGATATATAAAAATTATATTGAACTTTTCACCGTCTTTTTCCCACCTCATAGAAGAATTTCCAATTTCACATAAAACCTAATTTTACCGCTTCTGTGAGTGGAATTTTGAAAATCCAAGAGACACGGTTAATATCAAGTAATAAAATGTGGTTCAATGAGATGAAAATAACTTTTGGTGAATAGTAACTTTTTACTTTTTTTAACACGGTTGAAAGTAAATAGGGTAATTAAGGGTAAAAATGATATTATTATTACCCTAACACATGTCCTAATTCTATTGGATAAGTGTAATTCGACCAAAAACAACCTTAGGAATAAAATATGACCATTTAGGCCCACATGGATTAGATTAGGACATTTAATATTAATTTATTTAAAGAAGGGTTAAAATAGTTAAAATAAAACTTTAATAAGTAAATAATTATTAATATAGAGTTATACACAAGATAAATTCTACTATTAATATTCATTATAAATCTAAAAATATTTCCTACATAATGGTATTTTATTTATAATTTTTAGACATTAAATAATTTAATTTATTTATGACACATTGATGATGCAGTAATTATCTTTTTAATGAAATATTAACATAATTGATGTTATAAATACCCAAATAAACATAATTTTATACTTTTTATGAATTAAAATAATTTTATATGTTAATATGACATGTTAGTATTGATTTAATTAACTTTTTTAGAACTAATATTTATGTTATGATTTTCACAAAAATCAATTAACAAAGTGTCAAAATTGACATAAAATTGTTTTTAAAAAAAATATTATATTATTAATTGTTATTTTATTTTAAATAATCTAAGGTTCGGCCAAATGACTTAGATGAGGTTATATATATTAATAATAAACAACTTGGGGTTCTTTTGTCTTGTTATAGTAAGTTTATTATCCTTATAGTGTAAGAAAACAAGAAGACACGGTAAAAGTTAAATTATCTAACTTAATGTTAAATCTAAATTATTAGGTAACAATAGATACCTAAACTTGTCTAAATTATATTGGATGAGAGTATTTCCACCCATCCCCACCTTAGCTTAGAAATAAATCAATTTGGAGCTATTAAAAACCGAATATGACTTTATAATAAAATAATATTTTTAGTTTTTCCAAAGGTGCCCCTCTCCTCCCTTATAAAAGGGCACCTCCTCCCTCTCTTCCTCACATCACTTTGAGCCCTGAAGCTCGGACAAACCCTGCAAAATTCTCTTCTCCACTTCCTTAGAAACATCTTAGATGTCCGGGTCTTCCTAAAAGACCTATTTTAGTGCCCTAAGAGGATGTCTCAAAGAGGCGCTTCAAAGAAGAGGTAATGTTCGTTACCGATTCTTTCAACTTTATTTCTTCTTCCACTTCTTCTTCTTTAGTTGTTTCATTATTAAGTAATAACATCAGTATCATTCATATACTATTATGTTATTATAAGTTTGGAACAACCCTATTTCACCATCTATCCATCCTAAGGAAAACGAAATCACCGCGCGTGCGTACGTACAGAATACCGTCTCCACGCCGTGGTGTAATCTATTTTCCACCACCACCATACTTGGATGGGTATAATGGTGTAAATAATAACTATATCTGATTTTTGTAAAGTGATATTGATTCTGAAATATTATTCACACACTCCAATACAATTCCACGATCATGGGAACGATATCATCGCTCGTGCGTACGTACGGAATACCGTCTCCACGATGTGATGCAACTCGTTCTACATGATCTTCATTGCATAATGATTATATAAATGAATTGAATAAATTAATATGATATATATTACACTAATAACATTCTGGAAATGTGTTATCTATAACCTAACGAGAACAATAAGAATTTATTTGACAAAACACGCATAAAAACAAAAAGTAATAAACACCCGAATAACAAGTAGCAATGAAATATTACTAATAAGAAGCTAAGAATATGGCCATATATTATATCATAACAATGAGTGTGATTCTATAATAAGTCAATGACATTATTGAAATCATTATACCAGAGTATCAGACACTTACGAAGCAAATTGGACCTAAGGTAAGGGAAAATATCACAATCTCATTTATATCAAAGATTGCTTATACTTTGGTATTTACTGGGGTGTATTTTATCATCCACATCCATGTTTCCTAAATATTTAATATTATTTACATCCACCTAAAATTTTTTAAATCCAGTTTTACCCTTCGGTGAGTTTTTAGTAAAAGATATGAATGGAATCTTTTGTCCTTTTTCGTACGAGGTACTTTTTGACTTTTCTGACAAAAGTATGAGAAGAATGTTTTTTTAACTTATACGGCATGAATGGATATTTAAAACATTATTTCCAAGAAGCTTACCTTACAAGTTTTCAAATTTATTTTTAATAAAATTCTTTTAGTTTAAAATTGTATGACATGTTAAGAAAGGAAATTTTGTTTTAAGTAGAAAGGATATTTTCCTCAAGAATGGAGTTCAACTATTTTATCAAAATTATTTTCCATCTAAGATAATATAGGGTTCTGTTTCTATCCCTACTATTACATTGATTTGATTATGTTGTGATGGAATTATTTTTATGAATTCCTTTATCTTATATGAGTTTTTTTATGATGTCATGATGTTTAAGAATCCCATTTTTATTACATGGGTTATGCTATGATGTATGATTTATGATTTTGTGGCACACATAATAATGGTTTCATTATGAGATGGGTGGGACCTATATCTCCCTCTAATGCATTGGGTAATGATTTATATCTCATGAGATAGACATGGCTGGAACGGCAGGTTAAACTGGTTGAGTGAAACAGGACTTAAACGAGGAGTGAACTCAGTTCAGAAATGGACTTTGTCCGCTAAGATAGTCTTGTCAATGAGTCTTGACTACTAAGAAATGATTCTATATGATTATGTGTGAATGCCAAAAAGTTTCCTGTTATAAGTTATGATTATTGGGATTACATTTCACTACTATGATTTATCCCATGTTATGAAATTATGATCTCTTTTGTAGGTTAAGATTTCTAAAATGTTATGTTCTTATGAATATGATGTGATTGATATTTCTTTTTTTTACCCTTACTGAGCATTTGAGCTCACCCTTTTGTTTGTTTTCTTTCCCCAGGTCAGGAATAAGGTTATTAAGTAGGATATGCCAAAATGGACTCTAGATATGATGAAATAAATGGGAGACAGTGTAGATGCTTTATGTACCAGTTGTTCATGTTTCCCAGTTTCCAAAGATACTATACCTATGCGGTCCTTTCATGGTTTTTTTATATGTTGTAATAAGTATGCTTCAATTTTGAAGTATTAACAATGTATGTAAATTATGGTTCTCTATACATACCCTATGTGGATAAACGTAGCGTAAGGATGAAAATCGTGTATAATTTTTGAGATAAGAGAGAAGTATGGTTAAACAACCATACGTTTTCAGCAACGAATGGAAGGAGAACCTTACGTTAGGAAGGAACCATACATTTTGGTTATCAGCAAGGTATGTAAGGAGAACCGTACATAAATTCTAAGCATTAAATTTTTTTCTCAAAAGTATGGTTCTTCAACTTTACTTTTGTAAACAACCATACGTTCTTGGAAAAGTATGGATCAAGTAAAAGTATGGATCTTTTACCGTACATTTGAGTGTTGAAGAAAAAGTATGGATGATTAACCCTACGATTGTCTTCAACCTTACGTTGTCAACCCTATTCTTGTGTTCAACCTTATGTTTTTAACCTTACATTTGAAGACTATGTTATTAAACCTACGTTTTGAGGCCAAGTTATCAACCTTACGTTTAGCGTCAGAAATTTTGAAATACGATATTTATGTGCAGTGATCAGTAAGCTGATTTCTGGACGGATTTCAAGCTGGATGTAAATTTGTTTTTAAAGTACGACTTTGACTGATTCAATCCGTTTTATTAATGGATTTATGATCGAATTAAAAGGAGCTTTTTATGCGGAGTCTTAAGGGAAGTTATGACTTCTCTATAAATTCGAATTTTTGAATATCACGAATCAGAAGGTGACTATTATGGATCTAAATGTTTAGGAGATATGATTTATTATATATGTTCTCTCTGAAAACACTAGGTATGAGTATGGTGATCAATCTATTATTGAAAAGGGTGGAAAATAGAGATGGAAAATATTCACGTTGATTTGCTGATTAAAAAGGAGCGTCAATGATCTGTTTGTTCAAGAAGAAGGAACTCGATAGAATATTCACCTATTCTACATCGAATATCTACTATGGATCTATTATTGCATAGGTTGTGAACTATATCTCTATATCTATTGAAACTGGATCAACTCAAAACTGCTTCGTCTTGAATATCAATATTTCTAGAGACTTCGATCCATTTGATGTCAATTGTATTCTGTTGCAATTGTGAAGATCACCTGGAAAATTTCTTTCTGAAATTCTTTTTATTCTTGAGTAACCAGTTTCTCGTTCTAAGCTGTGTAGGTTTGTATTTGAACCAAAAGGCTTTGTTTTTCCTTGGATTGTAAAGGTGTCATCTGCCTGTACTCAGTTGTGAATCGGTCTGTTGAAAAGATGGCCAGATAGTGAAAATCACCATGCTCATGGAGTTGAGCGTTGGTGGAGTGGACTAGGGGCCTTCTGTTACCCAAACCACTATACATATTTGTGTTCTTGATTTTACTTATTCCGCTGCATGATAAAATCTGATATAAAGTATTGAGGATAGAACGCATTAAAGAAAAGTGTTATCAAAAAAATGCAACAGACACAATTCACCCCCCACTTGTGTATAATCTGTAGATTCAGATCCAATACTTATTACTTCTTTTCTACCTATAATAACCCAATTTAACCTTTATCGAGATAGTAAATTTCACCATAGTTAATATTCATTTTGACCAAAATTAAATTAGTCGTATTGACCAAATTTGAAAAATCATTATTTAAAATATATATTTCATTTTAAATAATTAAATACTTATAAATTTAAGAAATTATTTTTAAAATAGTTTTGTAAAATGAAAAAAACTATTTTTTAGATTCATACCATTTTAAGAATAAAACTAGATTTATTCTTATCAAATTTATTCAATTTTTTGGTTAACTATTTATATAATGTTACCAATTAAATAATATAAAACATTTCTTATAATCATTTACTAATATTTAGTAATTTAATTTATTTATATAAAATAAATTTCATTCATAAAAAAAATTCAGGCAAAAAAATTACATTTTATTTTCAAATAATTTTTATTTTTAATTATAATCATTTTATAACTAGTGAATTAATTTTATAAATGTATAAACCATATGTTTTAATAATATATTTATTAAAATTCATAACCACCAATAAAATGGACATGCAATATCATACCCATAATATTTCAATAATTTTATGTGGTTTGTCTAAAATAATTTTTCATATAACATAATATTTCCCGGAAATAAAATTATTTTAACAGAAATATTTCTTAAAAATATTGAGGTGATACATTATACCCTAATAGAAATAAATTTATTCCTTGAAAATTTTCACTATGAGATAAATATATGAGTATAATTTTCATTATCACATCCTTAGATTCCCATATAGCTTCCTCAAATTGGAGGGTTTTCCATAAAACTTTGACCTGGTGGGTAGCCTTATTTCAAAACATTCTCTATATATAACCAAATAACTCTACCAATTATTATTTATAAAAATATATTACTCTATAGGTACGATCTATGAGATTCGTACATGTGAAGGACCAAGTATGTAATCCCTCAAGAGATATACATGGAAAAAATCATGAACATGATAGTGATTTTGTGGAAGTGAAAATCAATAAGATACAATCGCGATATACTCAAGAATTTCAAAGGGTATTATATACCTAGGGATTAGCTTATCATTCATTCCTAATATCATTACCCTCTTCCTAGGAGGGAATCATTGGAATATATTGTCCCCAATCCAAATGTTATATCTTTCTGATGATTGTCATAACAACTTTTTTTGTGAACTCTGAGCTGATCATATGATTTTCTTATGAATTTAACTTTATCATCCAATTCCTAGTCTAGATTAGGTCCTAATATCATTATTTCTCTAAATTTATTACATCTTGTTTATGTACTACACTTCACACTATAGAGGGATTCATAATAATAATTTTGAATTCTTAAGATATGGATATAGTTTTAATATATTTTCATAAAAGGAAGGTTTTGATTCCAACCACCTTTGAAATACATATTGAAATATCAGATCATGTATTCTATAGATTTAATAGTCTTCTTAGACAGAACATCTTTCTGATGATGGAAAGAAGTGTTGAATCACAACTTATTATCCAAAACCTGTAAAAGACTTCTCTAAAACTTTATTGTAAAACTTGGATCCTGATTAGGTAAAATTTATAGTGGTACACAATAGAATAGTTCCACATTATTAATGAAAAACTAAGTTTTTTGATCATGATAGAAATATTTTATAATGGTAATTAATTTTAAATAAATTTAAAGGAAGCTGAATAAAAAACAAATATCATTATTTTTGTTTTAGATGTTTTGGGAAGTCTGATGAAAAAAATCTACTCTGGTGTTTTCCTATTTTCAATCTGATAAGGTTAGTGGTTGTAAGGTCCCATTATAATTAAATCAATAAAACTTAACCTAATGATACATAAAGAACTAGGATACAAGAATTTCAATATCATTCTTTATTACATCCCAACTGTAATACGATTTCAAATATATATACATATACTTACTTTTAGAATGAATAGAGAATGACAAACTATGAGATACATAAACTAGTTAATTCATCAAATCTGGTGTCAAAGGGACATATACATGGTTTTCAAACCATATTATTCTATCATAATCAAGGTTTAAATTTGGAATATTTCTCACATTCATTTATTTTTTCACATATTACTTGTATAAAAATTTAATCTTCACTTAGATATATGTTTTAATAGTCATTAGACAAAGATAATATTTCTCCACATCCTTCATAATTTTAAGATACATCAACTAAAAGTCTATAAATATTGGATCTTTTATTATCATCATTATAGATATGAAAACATTATCCTTTTGACTGGGAGTAGGTGGCACCATGTTCTCATTCCTAGGGCATAATTTATTGATCAATGATATTCTTTAATCTACTCCAACTATCTTATTTGGCACACATTCTTCTATTATTGAGTGAAAATATACTTTAAACTTTTTTAATCTGTATATATGTCACACCTTTCTCTCTAAAGACAATTCCCCCATATCATTAATTCAAAAATTTCGGATTTAACTAAATATAATGAGTTGGGTCATTTTTCTAATGGAACATCAACTGTCATGATGAAAAATCTTTAACAACATCATTTTATATTAGGAAACGTCTGATTTCTATCCTTCATGAATCACTATAGACGTAAAACCCTTATCCATTATAGGTAAGTGTAAGAATAGGCGGGATAACTGGCCTTTAATTTAGTTCCGTAAAACATTTCTCCCATTCATCTATACATAGAAACTTGGATCCCTTATGATTTAACATTATAAGTGGATTCGATAGCTATGAAAAATTATCCACAAAGTGATGATAATATCTAGATAACCCAGGAAAAGTACATATCTCAGTCATAGTGGTTGGTATGACAGATTTTTCAATAACTTTTATCTTTGAAGGATCGACTAATACACATTAATATGAGAATATATGAACCATGAATGAAGCATTTTTAAAAAATTCAAAAATGTACATTTTTTCATAAAGCTTCTCTTTAGGGTTGTCATCAGAATTCGTAGATTATCTGAATTCTATCACTTTCCCATTGATTAAATAATACCATCACCTATAATGAATAAAAAAACATATCAAAGTAATATCTAAAGACTCTATTAAATAATTCCATCAAGATATAGGAGGAAATAGTATGACCAAATGACATCCCTATACATTAATAATTTCCATACATTGTATATAATGTTGTATTGGGTATATCCTCCTTATGGTCCATCAATTAATGATTTCCATAATGAAGATAAATCATGTAAAAGTATTTATCTCCATGTATTTGATCAAATAATCTTCCAATACTAGGTATATGATTCTTTTTCTTAAAAATAATATTTTTAAGATCTATATAATCTACGGAGAGTGACATTTATCCTCCATTATTTCTTAACAAATAAAACATGTTTACCCTAAGGTGACACCATTCGCTGAATGAATCCCATGTTAAGAATATCCAAGAGTTTCTTCTTCAATTATTCAACTCAGTCAAGGCCATTCTATATAGGGATTTTAAAATAATTACAACATCAATTATGAGTTCTATTTAAAACAAAACTTCCTGATTTGGTGGAAGGCCTTGTATCTATTCAATAAAGACATTAATAAAATACCACATAATAGTAATATCTTTAATTTTGAGTTTCTCTGCAAACATATGAGACAAAATCCCATTTTTAATAGAAATCGTGACCCATACAATTGATATAGTTTTCTTTTAAATTTAATTTTTTTTATCGCACTAATGGGTGATCACAGGTTTGTTCAGAATATAAAATGTAACTTCCCATACTTATAAATAGATGTGGAATTTACATAAGAAAATCCAATCCATTCAAAAAAATAAAATCAATTTCAACTAGTTTAATGATGAGAAGTTTTTTTTAAACACATTCCCATAATATTTTACAAGAGAAAAATCATAGATTTTGGATGTGACATCAGACCATTATGGATTTTTAATAATAAATTAACATCTACTATTTGAGGTGGTACAATGATACCCATATAAAATTATTCAGACATAAACTTGTAGTTATATATATAATCAAATAAGATATTAACATTTATATAGTGTGTGGTAAGTGTACGTTCCACCATGTTATTATCATACCCGTCATCATAAATAGTGATAACATGAGATTTACATTTGTCTTTGGGATTAAAAAGTTATTGATGTCTATCATCATCATTGACCTTTCTATTTGGGAATTTGTGATAATAATTCTCAAAATTTATGCATTTGAAACACTGTAGTGTGTGTGGTGCATTCTATGGGTCTTTAACTCTATTCTCATCATTATCAAACTTCTTACCATAACATAATTATTTTATTTCCCAATCACCATAATTTTTATAGTTAAAACACTTACCAGTTTTGTTAAAAAAAATCCCCCTGGTTTCCTTCAAAACATTAAGAACAAAGAGAGTCTCATCTTCTTCTCCCTATGGTTATTAAAATTTCTATTGAATTCAATTTTTATTTTCTTATAAAAATTTTGATTTTGATGGGTAAATTCAATCCAAATCACCGTGTTAAAATAATATAGAACAATATATTCATATCTAATTATGTTCCTTATTGATAACACTCATTAGTGACATTGTTTAAACACACGTAATAATCGATCAATATTAATTTAAGGTTGTAGGATAATACTAGATGTTTACATTGAATTTCTTGTGAAATTTTACTTATAAGTACCAAAAGATTTATCATCCTTCTACTATAACTCATGGAATTATTTCCATATTTTCATGTTAGTAATATGAAGAATGTAATTGTTGAAAAATAATTTTTTAAATTCATTCCACTCAATAGATTTAATTTATTATTGTTTTAAAAAATTATTAATAAGAGTCCACCACTAATCTACTTCACCATCAAAAGTATAAAAATTTATAATAACTTTCTCATGTTCTTAATATTAATGGATGTAAAATATATTTCTAATGGTAATGATTCATTCCTCAATGACCAATGGATCAATGAACCCACTAACATGAGGTGGATGTTTCCTCATTATGGAATCTCAAGATCAATGTTCCCTCCTTTTCCATTTTACAATATCAATGTGATTTTTAGTTTTGGAACATTGTATGAGGATAGTAAAAATAGTATTCATTACAGTTCCAATAAGATACAATTTCTCAAGGGGTGTATAATTGAATTTTTCATTTCATTTAGTGTTAACACAATTCTTTCAGGGTCCTACCATTGGCTAAATCTAAAAATCATTGTGTGAGAAATAGAAATCACTGTGGGAAATTAAATAATCCTGAAAAATATTTTATAACATGTCTAAATAATGGATCCTTATTCTATGACACATTAAGATTAACCTAGGTTATTCATTATCATTTCAAAAATATTTGAAATTTATCCTATTCATAGATTTATACCTAGTTTTATTACTTAATTTAACACATCATAGTTTACAAAGGGTAAGTGAACCATGATATGATAAAAAACTATAGAGAACCATGCTTTTTAGATGAATATTCTTTACATGACATAATAATCACTACTAGAATCATATTGGTCTTGTTTCCATGGAAAGTTGGAAATATAATAAATTGGTTGTAATACTTCTATATTGTCTCTCACATAGATCTAAACAACTAGATACCCTATTAGATATTTAATACATAATACAAATCTTCATAACCTGTGGAAGTGAATCATAAGAAAAGGGTTAGCTCAGATTATCAGTAAGGGTAAACATGGGAGATATCAATGACTACATAATCATAAAATGATTATAAGGGTATAAGAACATCCTCTTAAAAACTATACACCGTATATAATAAATCATAATCTAGAGTAATGGTATAAATATTATTAGTTTTTAATACATGAATATTATTAAATAACATGATACATGAATGCTTAACACAGGCATAAGACATTGATTTTTAGAATACACATAATCAAAAGAAATCAGTTCCTTAGTAGTCAAGTCTCATTTCCAAGACTATTATATTGGAATGTGGTTAATCCATAAACCAACATAGTATTAGATTTATAATACCATTAATATCATAGTGGACTAAGTCCCTTACAAGACTCGGTTTTCTCCACATTCTACTCTTGTTTATCACATGAGATATCAATTATTACATAATGCATTTGAAGAAGATATAGGTCCCACCAATCACATATTGAAAATAATAAATATGTTCTTATAGGATCATAAATTCATTAACATATCTAATACCATGAAAATAAATGGGGTTCACAAAAATTATATCAAATCATAACCCATGGAAAAAATGATTTTCATAATCATTTCAACGTTTCATAAATGAATTACCAATGTCAAAAAAACATGTTTCATAAACATTACATCATCATGTTCATAAAAAATTTAGAGAATGAATATGTATGGTACTGTTGGATAAAATCCTTATTAATCACAAGTGAAATCAAGGTTTTCTATATTTGATGAAAAAATACAAAAAAAATCATTTAAATATTCTTAAAGAAAACAACCTTTTCATTTTCAAATCATATATTTAAAAACCCTAAAAAATATAAAGGAAGAAATTTTCATAAAAATGAACCACGTAAAAGTGTAAATCAATGGTGAAAAATAATCCACTGTTGTTTTATAAGATAAAAAAACATTCCTTCAATACTAGTTTCCAAAAAGTCATAAAGTATGTCATTTAGAAAATGAAAAGAAGATACCCTTCAAACCTTTTTCATAAAAAGTAAAAAAATTTAAAAAATGACATTAAAAACATAAGAGATTAGTAAAAACCTACTTTTTTTATAAAACATGTATTTAGATGAAGGAGGTTTTTTAACCGAAGAGATAAATGATGTTATTTTCTATAAAACATTATTTATAGTATCCTGAGAAAATAAGGTTAGGAAAATGGAAGGAATGCATGTATTTTAAATAAATAAACATATGAGTATAAAATTCATATATCTTGTGATATATAGTTCATACGATTTAATTCTCAAAACATAATCTTTAAATAATTCCCATAAACAATGATATGGTAACAAAAAACTCATACCTCAAGTTCACCTTGGATAAAAATCAATCTAAAATTATATATATTAAATGAAAAATTATTTTAATTCTATATTAGAGTAATTTTAAGACTTATAATATCATATATAATCCATTTATAACATTTTAAACCCCCCTTATATCAACAATTACTTGTTAAAATCATCGCTTCTGCGTGTTAACTATTTCATTTATCAGGCGTATTTTAGTTCATTTGATTTATTCCTTGTATAGTTATCTTGGATCAATCATATTGGGAATATTAATTATGATATTAATAATATTTATTCATTTTATATACATATATATTCTTAAATAAAATTTAGATATAGTAAAATTAATTACAATGTTCATGGAGATGGTAGTACGTATGCATGAATATTATTTTCATTTTTCAATAGATAGAATAAAATAAATATTAATAATAATTAACCTTTATATGATAATTATTATATTATAAATGTCATATTTATTATTCATATTCATACTCAGTACCATCCTAGTAAATATAAAAATGAAAAATGAATCACATCGCTTTATGGAGGCAGTAGTCCACACATTTAAACAGAGGATATTATAATTACCCAATGTATTGCCTAGTAAGTTGGTACATGTGATTATAATAATGTTATAAATATTATACTAAAATATTAAACCCACCACAATACCATTCCTTAATAATTATTGATGAAAAATTAATTTTATCGCTACGTGGAGATGGTAAATCGTACGTATGCACAAGTGATACTTTTATATCCCATTTGGTTGGAATGAGGGTGTATAATGGAGTTTTAACAATATTAATAACATTTTAGAATATTGGGTATAATAAATTTATTATTTCATAGTAAATAACATAGATTTACAGAAGTTCAATAAGAGTATAAAATAAAGTGATCAGTTGAGGAGATTATATCTTCTATGAAATGACTATTCTAGATCTCCCATAAAGGGATCTAGGGTTTGTATTTTTGGAAGGAAAAAACATCTATATTGTGGATATGTAAATTTAAAAAAAATTGATAGAGTTTTGTTGATCTAAAAGTATCATTTCGGGGTAAATAACTAAGGGAATATGTGTCCTTTTATTATTTAGGTGAGGGGATGTTTTCAAATTTCACAAAAGATTAAATTATAATAAATTCATTCTTAAGAAAAATGCATCGAAATGGATATGGAATCAATGATAAAGTATAATGGGGTTATAATAAAATTAAAAAATTGAATTTATTAAAGGTATTGTAACATTTTAAACCTTATGATTTTTATTAACCATTATTTAATTAATTTTATTTTTAAGTATGTTAACAACTTATTTAGAATTAGTGGTCGAAGTTTTTTTACTTATAAGGACAAATATGGACCATAAATTTCCAATTTATGACATTTTAAATCATATAATAACCACATTGTCTTATTTCAATATTGTTTTCTGATTTTTAAATAACTAAATAAAATTTTATATTGATAAAGTATCATTATTATCAAATTTTACACTTCTTTTAATTCCATTTAAACAACATAAATACAAAGTTTATATTGAAATATAATCTTTAAAAACAATAGAAATATTTTATATACACTTATAAAATTCAAGGATCACTGTATCATGTAAAATTATATCACATTAAATATTTTCAAAATCATTTATTATATTTTTCAGTTAATTGAATAATTCAGTTTTGAGATTGTGTAAGAATTTAATGTAATTATATAATAAATAGAAATTATAAATAATTTACCATTATGAATATAATTTCATCATATAAAAAATAAATTTTTGGATTTATTCATAACTAGATCTTTTCTTATGTGAACACAAGAAGGATATTAAAATCTACGAGAGTGACATTTTATAAGACAATTTGATATAAATAACACAAATGTTATTTTCATTGATTAGTGCCCATTAAAAAAGTCAATATGAAGCTGAATATGTTATTAGTCTAATTTTATTCATCCAATTAAAATTATGATTAATAATTATGGAATTATAAATTATGTTTATCCAAGATTAACATTATTTACCCCTTATCATGGTGATAAATTTTACCCATGTTATTATTCATATTGTCTATAAATAAAGAGGTCATATTTACCAAATTTAAAAAACAAAGTTATAAATATGTAATTAATTTCATATAATTAAATACTTCCAAATGGGTGAAATTAATTTTATTGTAAGTGGAAAAAATCTGATAAAACATTCTTTTTAGAAAAAAAATACTTTCTAAGCATAAAACTACATTTACTTTTATCCTATTTTCTGAAAAATATTTTTGGAATGTTTAAAACAATTAATTAGGTAAAAACTATATAAATTTAATTATAATAAATCAATATAAGGTATTAATTAAATTTTTTGATATAAAACACATAGCATGCATAAATAATATTTTTCATAAAAAAACATCTAATAAATTTCAAATATTTTTTGTTTTTAATTCTAATAATTTAAAAAATAATCAATTTCTTTTATAAATGTGTTGACTCTATATTTTTTATAAACTAGTTTTTAATATTAATACATACCAATCCAAAGATTTGGCGATAACAAACATGTAATATTTTTATAATGTTACATATTTTGTCTAAACACAATGTTCCATTCAATGAATGTTTTTGAATAAATCAAATCATTTAATGGTAAATATTTCATTAAAATATCAAGGTTTCACAGTAAGCACATATCATCAAATATAGTTGTGATTCAGCTAATCATTTCACCATAAATTCTTTCATAATTAGTGTGGACCTCAATCATGGTAGGGGAATTACATTAAAAGGTGATGGAAATGATGCTCAAATGCTAAAATCTCTTGCTTCATGCTTCACTTGTGAAAAATTCAAAAACAAGGGAACTACAAAATAGTTTTTTGGAACTTATTGATGCTTCAATATTTGATGAATGGGGGAATCTATGTGACTAATAATGGACATGGAGAAACATTATGCGATCCTTTTGAGTATCATCATTTAAAGATCAACTATACATTTACAATGATATGATTTATCAATTAATTGGTCAACAAGATCTGTTAATATTACCTTTCAATTAATTTCTTTTAATATAATTCACTTTTGACAGTTCACTAAGAAATTAGTGACAGATCCAATGAGATTCCCCTTACACTCCTCTTAATTAATTCATTATTTTAAATTGTGATATATTTTTTTCATTTTAATTAGATTCATTAAATTGCTTTAGAAAATTATGTTTTTCCCTATTGATACTCATTTTGTATTCATCTTCCCTTTATCATGGGACATAACACATTGAAAAATTAGGTTCTCCCAACAACTTTAGATCAAGAGTAGTGTATTTACTAATGGTTGATTGGGGTTTTATGATAAATGGGCTTGATAATATTATAGGTTTTAGTTAATAATTCATCCATATGATTAAACTAAAAATTCCATGTGAGAGTAATCATGTAATGTTTCACCTTATCTCAGAGAAAAAAGATAGTGTTAAGATAAAATAGTCATTCAAAATGGAATGTAAGGGGATATCTGATGTTAGGATACTTCCATTAAAAAGAAATTGAAACTAGTTCAATATATTAATTTTTTTAAATATCAAACCCATTAAAAATGTGAAGAGGATACCCAAAAAAACTCTCATATACAAAGACAACCTAAGTTCCACTATCAATACATTAATTTAGATTAAAAAATTTATTTGATAGTAGACCTATGATTTTCCTCTAATAAACATTGTTCAATTTTTGGGTAGGCTGGTGTTGTTTTTTTTATTTTTTTAAATTATTTCAATAATTTCCTAGATTAATTTCAAAATATCACATTGGTTGTGATCTAGTTTTTGAATGAATTATGGTAGAAATAGTTATAACATGAAAAATCACTATATATATATATAGATAATTTTTCACAATTCCATTTAATAACTATCCCTATTCATCTTCCTCCTCCACAAGTTTGATCCGAGGAAGAGAAAACATGAGATTTAATCTAGTTTGGTTAGATAGGACCTTGAGAGAATTGTATTTACCCAATTTCAACATCAATAATCAACTTCAAAAACCCAATAATAATCAATACATCAATCTTAAAATGGTACTGATCTAATTTTTACCATAGTTTCCTGGAATTTAATAAGATAATCCCAATAGAAACATGAATGTATTTAGAGAAGACTAAAATATCTTCAAAACTAGAGGATTTTTATAAGAAGACTTTTCAAGGAAGGTGTTACCATAATCTCTTGAAGGATATTCCAAGGATTCTTTGTATAATATCCAATATAGAGATACAGACACTGGATATGAACTACATAAATCCCACCTCCAAAAATGTTTCCCTATATAAAGGATTTCCCATCTGAGGAAGGAGATATATGCAATCAAGTAAGGACGTGGAAACACCCTCTATGATTTTTAGGAATGATTCCAGAAATTATCAATATCATTATCATGAAAACCATATCAATAACATAATTTTTTTTATTCATTTACCAGGGATTTATAGAATTTTACAAAAAATACTAGATAATTCCAGAGGAGGATCATTTATAAAAAAGTCCCCAACCGATGTTAGATAGGTAAGATAGATAATGTCCCAAATCACCAAATAATTCTATATGGGAACTACAAAAAATAGTGTATATAATGTAAATATTTAAAACACGCTGTTATTTGAATAAAATTAAATAACTAATATAACATTTAATACAATCCATTTTGTAGAATTCTTTATAGATTAAACCTACTTTACCCCCATGGGTCTGCTAATTTTTTTACTCACTCGTGTGCTACACTAATGGTTACCCATAGGGTTAGAAATTTTTGATGCCATGTAACAATGAAAATACCATAAAAATGATACTACAATAGAGGAAGTAGAGTGTATCTCAAAATTTAATATAGACTTATAAACAAATAACATTATAGAACACATTTCTAGTAATATTTTCAACAAAATTTCCTACCACTACAATTTCAAAGATAGATCTCTTAACCATACACATGATAAAAAATCTGGAAAACTCAATAATGATCAATGGAGGGATAGATATATTTGTTTTTGATGTTCAACAACCCTCAATATTCTTATTTAAAGGAGATGAAATGATAATTTATCTAGATTCTGTCAACGATATATGAAATGAAAAACTATGATTCTGGTATGCTTAATGCTCAATAAATTCATAACCCTAAATTATATGTTATTTCAAATTTAATAACGATTAGAAAATTATTGGGAAATAATAATGAACCACCATCTCAAGAAAAATTTAAATTTTTAAAACCCACTAGAACCTAAAAAACCTATCCTTAAAATATATCATCAAAAATATATACCTATAAAAACACACCCTTTAAAGAATGAAAAGGAAAATAAAATGATGGAAGACCGATATACACAACAACCACTCTTACCGGTAAGGATTAAACTAGAAAAGAAACCTAGTGAAGTGTCATTGAAATAAGAGATCCTAATGGTATTACAAAAGGTATAGATTGAAAATTTTTACTGGAATTAATTTAAAAAAACTCAAGGTAAGAAACATTTATCAAATACATGTCCAATAAGAAAATGTGGCTATAAGAAGATGAATATTTTTTTTAGAAATGTGTCTCAACATGTTAGACAAAAAATAATTTGTAAATTCCAAGGCCCCGGTACACTCCCAATTCAATTAAAAATAGAGAAGTCAGTTTCTTTGAGTGCTTTGTTAGATTTAGGATCATATATTAGTGTTATTCCTTATATAGCTTATTCTTCCTTGTAAATATGTAATCTCAGAACCACTAGATTTGTTATGAAACTGAAAAAAACAACTACCTATCTTTTTTAGTCATAGAATATGTATTCATAAGCATGTAATTATTTTTATGCACTACTAAATTCTGTATTATGAACATGGAAGAAAATAAAGGTAGTTTCCAGTCACCAATTATTCCGAGTAGATCATTTTTTAATAATTATAAAAATAAAAATAAATATTAATGTGATAATTCTATTAATGTATTGTATTAGTGATATAATGGATTTTAATATTCATGATTCAATAAAATAACTACTGAAGAAAAATATACTTTTACGTTGAACCATTTTTAATTTAATTTTTATTAAAATGATTTAGTTAAAAATATGATTATATAATTAAATTAGGAGAGGCTATTGAAAAATTTATTCTGATTCATTAATATATTTTAGAATACATTTTAAATATAAAACTGATATGTTTACTGAGGAAAGTTTTTTCAATAAGATTTATTTTAATAATTTCCTAAATATTGTCACTGACACTTGTACTTCACATGTGATGGATGCGATCATGTAAAATATTGAGTTAATAAAATATATATAACAACACATAATATTTAATTGAAACAACTACAACCCAATTTGAAAATTTTTTATTTAAAAGAAAATGGGAATTTAACAATCATAATTTCAATAAATTTAAATATCAGTCAAGGTCAAAATATTTAAGGGATTATAAAATAGAACATGAAGGCCCTGGGAATGTCCCCTTATATAATTTTCTATATAAAAAATTTGCATTTCCTTGATTATTAGTAGAAAAAATACTACTAGTATGTTTATTGATTTATACTATAATATTGAAAATAATTATGATAAATGAAGCTGAAGATAATGAAATATAAGGAAACATGGAGAGACATAAATAAAAACACATTGAAATATAAAGAGATATCCAAATATTCCCACCACATTTTCATTAGGAAAATAATCATCAATGAGGGAGACAAAGTATAACTAACATTCTTAACTAGTAATATCATTACTAGAAATATTAATTCCTAGTGGGATGGACCATATATATTAACTACCACTTTTCCATTTTGTGTAGTGGAGATCTAGGGAGGAAATTGAAGAAACCATTTAAGTTAAATGCATTATAGGTGAATATAATTCATGAATATATATAGAAATAACCAATTTATTATTCTAATATCCACCCCACTACTTGTGAATAATGGTTTATGGGGTTATATCATTGATTCACACCGGTTCATATTCTTTTTAATTTTTAATAAGTGTTTTATAATATTTTTTGTTGGAAATGATTTGAATGATTTATAAGATATGTTTGGGGTAGTTGAGAAATAAAATAGGTTATAAGTATCATTTTCTATCTTATTTTATTTCGATGTTTTTTGGATTAAAAGAAAATAAATACCAGGGTTAAAAATATACTTTTAGATTATATACATACTTTATAATATTTTAAAAAAAATTTGTTAATTTATCTTGATATGAAAACATCATCTATAAATTTTCATATATACTAAAATAATAAAATTCTAGTCTTGAAGGGATTTAATTTATTCAAAAATTATGAGAGTAAGATGATAATAGAGTGAAATTACCACAAATTTCATTAAATTAATATCTTTTGAACTTGTAAAAGGGTTTTCAATGAAAATAAACTTATTTTAACCAAAGTGATTGTTTGAGGTGATTTTATTTATAAAACTAAACCCATATAACTTGAATTTAGTGTGTAAGTAATGGCTCAGGAAGAATCTGTTAAAGATAATTGGTTAGAAAATAAAAACTAGAGTAAAAAATAGATTGTATTTTATTTTGAAGTCTTCCAACATCAGAATAAGAACATGTGTGTGTTAGCCATCAAATTAGAGTTAGAGTACCATGAGTGAAATATTCCCCCGGGATACCCATTTTATTAGGGTGGATTAGTTCTGGGTTTCACTACATCTAGTCAACAAGTTCTTTTCATAGATATGAATGGGAAAATTTTAATAAGTTCCATTTAAAAAATGGAATAGATAAGTATTCTAAATTTTTAACTTGGATGGAGAATGGGTATATCATATATTTAAATTTTATTTAGGAAGTATTATAGTTGTTAAAAAATGAACATTAGAAAGAAACATTAATGTATATGGTGTTAGAAATGTAACACATGATATAATATTTATTTCACTAATATATATTCTTTTAAAATTATAAAATTGTAACATAACTGTGAATTAAAGTGAGATATTGTAAGAAATTCTAAATGGAGGATATACGATTCAAATAATGGAGGAATCTACAATTTTATTCTTATTGGGATTATGAACATTAATCTTGGAATGATTAGTTATTCCAATAACTGTTTTCTATAAAACAAATTGGAGGGAAATAGTTTATGTGTGGGCGAGTGTTGTGATCCAAATCGTCCATTTTTTGGGTTTTCTATAATAAATTAACATATCTTAATTTTAAAATGGGGATTTATTAATTTTTTCCCCTTGTTTATATATATAACTCAATTTTATAAATGTATAAAAAAATAATTTTTTTTGTTTAATTTCTCATTATTTATATTTAATTGAATCCACCATAATTTTGGAATTAAACTAGTAATAGGTTTTTAAATTTTATCTTCCATTATTTTACCCATTTTTGTAAATTGAATTTTTAAAAACTCAAAATTGTATTGTAAATTTTACTATTATAATGGGATTTTAAAATTTTTCTATAATTTTCTATTTTATTAGATGAATATATAAAAATATCATAAAATTCTTTTTTGTTTTCAATTATATAGGTCTAAGCTGAAAACTACAATGACTAAAGAGATATTGTGAAGAGATGGTCATATTATCAGTTGATCAACTACGACAATCGACTCCAATAAGAGACCATGTGGTCGATCCAGCGACCATGCATAAAAAATGGAAACGGAAAGAAGTGTAGGTTTTAGTTGGATAAAATTGAAATATAGGGGCCAGGGTGGGGTGAATTAAGTTTCAAAAAAGAAATAAATGAAGTCTTAATGACTAAAAAATAATTTAAAAAACTGATGACAATTAAAACATTTCAATGAAATTAATTTGAATAGTTGATTCACATGAATTAAATGTGAAATACTAATGGAATAAGTATATAATTTTATGAAAGGGTGATCATATAAGAATAAGTGGATCATAAATTTAATGATTAAGTGTATTATTGAATGAAAGTATAATAACAGCATTTATAAAAATTCAAATTGAGGAAACATAAAATAAAGAACATGATTTTATAAATATGTTATGCTAAGGATATTTTATTAAACCCTACATATCCATAAACAATTTCTTTAGGGTATATTTTTTTAGCCTTTTGGATTTAATGACATCCAAGATTCTAAGGCCCCTATAATTTTAATTGTTTTTACCAAGAAACCAAATTTCTATTTTGACACCCCTACTGTCATGATTTTTTTCTTTTGGAAATATTTTATCATTCATTGAGTGGAGTTGAGGATTTGTTCATGGGATTCCAAAATTTCTATTTTTGGGAGGCCTTTTTGGAAGTGCATTATTATCCCATAGGGTTTATCAAACAGTTCAGTGCCTGTGAAGGTGGGTATACCCTTTGGATATAGCCATATTGCGTGGATTCTAAATGGGTTTTCAGATAGAGAAGATCTTTTCAAAATATGTTCATGAATTATAGTGGTTCTAGAGTGAGGCATATAGATTTGAGAACCTTGAGGCTTCCTAGGACTAACTTTGTGGCTTACAGGTTTTTTAATAAGTGTTGCACGAACAGTTTGAGCACAGTTTTCCTAACCATGCAACCAATTCGAGCAAGTTATCCAGTTGTTTCAAACCTTGGTTTTTCCCATTTTACCCTCTCTCTACATTATGGGGTTTTCACCACTCTTCCCCACCACATGCATCAATAGACCCTCTAAGAGACAAGGATGAGTACCAACTTCCTCTAATATGGAATCTCTCTATCTCTATAGTTTTTCTATGTTGATTTGTAGATATTTTTACTCTCTTTCCCTCCTTCCTTCTCACTATCTTATCTCTTAAATTTGGAATCCACCATGATCCCTAGTAATCAAGTGTCTTGATTTTTGGGTCATGTGTGGTTTAAATGAAGGGTATTTTAGTATCTACATATTATATATACTATTGTTCATCTAGTGGGTGAGGTCATTATTAAAGGAAACATTTTTTAGTATGGTTCAGCTTGGACTCTTCCTATTGAAGGTAAGTGTTGTAACAAAACAAACTATTATAAATAAAATTTTCTTTCGTATTTAAATAAATGTGTTATTAGGTATTATTTATATATAAAACGCATCCACATATTTGGTTTTATATTCAATTGGATTTATATCACCATCAGACATCATTACCATTGCTAATATTGTCGTTGAACATGGATCACATGATTAATATAAATATGATGGTTTAACATATCCAATTGACCCTAAAAAATAAAGTGATGGCCCTGACCAGTAGGTTTGTACCCTATAAAGCCTATTTATTAGAGATTCTGAGGGATATAGAATCTCTGACATTTTACCTTGACCAAGCCCAAGTGGAGAACCAGTGGCATATGTATTAACAAAACCATTAATGGGAGATATTCAAGCCCATCAAGATCATTACCCAAACCATATATTTCGACCAACCCCATCAATGTCTCACCATCGTACACCTTACTCCTATGTCATTTTCTTGTGTATTAATGGGATTTTTATCCAGACCCTAGAAATATGAGTACCTGTAATAATTTGTATAGAATAATGAATATATTTTCATCGTATTGTTTTTTATTATTATTTTGACACAATAAATCACTAATAGTATTTTTGTTTAATATTAAAATTCAATAAATAAAATATTTTGAAGAATTAATGGATTTTTGATATAAATAATATTTAATAAAATATTAATATTAAAAAAAATATATAGTATAATTGATCATATACTTTTTATGAAGTCAAATGTAATTTTTATAAGGGTTCAAAACTATTATTTTAAAACACCCCAAAATTTATCAATAAATGTTGTACATATTATAAAAGTGAAAATATATATATTTATAAATTTTTATAGATAAAATGAATATTATTTTTGGAATTAGAATGTCATAATTTTCCAAAAAATTATTTATCATAATTTTATGATATTGTCAAATTTTCGGGTAAAAATTAAATACAGTATAAATATATGGTGTGTATTATGACATCATAATTACCAAAATATGATTTCATATATAAAATAAAGAGTATCCAAGAATGAATAAATTTTTTAACTTTAAAATTTTGTGATTTTATGTTTATTTTAATAATTTTTGTAAACCTTTGTAGATCCTTCAAAACCATTAATATATTTTAGGATTTTAATATTATACAATTAATCAATGGTATTATTTATGTAATATCTACCCTTGATCTTATAAAATAATGATAAATAATTCCATTTGGTTGAAATAATGGGAAAAACTTTTGGAGGATTTTTTGTTTTAGGAATTTTATTATATAGAGTCCAAAACCTATGTTTGAGAAATAATAAAGAAATAAACAATCATTTTGTATATAAACCCACTAATTAGCCTATTTATTTTCACTAAAAAACCTATAGAGAACAACTAAACTCTTCCTTCGCCTCTCTATTATCCTACCAATGTTCCCCTAAGCTATCACGAATTTCCACCCAAGCATTTGGTGTCACACAGTCATGTAAGTGATTTCCCTACCTCATATTTATTCAGGCACCTCTTTTATGTTATGATTTTTAAATACCATTTTTTCTTATTGGAATATATTCTTACATATCCATATTACTATTCATTTTAGTTATAAATTATTATATGCCCTTTTCAATCCCATTATCATGCCAAAATTTAGTAAGGGATCTTCACCTTCTCTCCTTTATTCATGTTTATTAATTATATTTTGAATTGTATTTAAAATTCAAAATGTTTGGATATTTTTTTAGATGTTACTATTAAGTATAATTTTATTTCCAAATTATGTGAGACCATGTTTGCTCTCATCAACCCATTTTTATTAATTTTTATGTGACCCCATTATGCTACATAAATTTCACCTTGATTTTCATGCCAAAAAAATATATAGTGAATACCATGCTAATTTAACATCAATGGTGTTTGACTTTATAAAATTATACTTATTTGACATGGGAATTACATGTATGTATTCCACACTGCTTGATAATGCAATAAAAGATGACGATGAGTGAAACCATATTGTCTGATCTATGTGGTACACATAGGCATGATAATAAAATGAAAGTTATGGGTGCACCCAGAATTATATAGTGCTCGAATTCATTAAGTAATTTTTAGTTTCATGAGACAAAATATTTCGACTAAGAGTGAACCCGATTTCTTTATGTGACTTTTTCTATCATGATATCTTGGTAGTTATCTTTGAGCTATGTCAATGATGTAATGTTTTGTGATGTTTCCAAATTTCTCATGTTACATTTTATGATTATCATTCAATATAATGTCTTATTTTTAATGTTTCTGATTCAAAATATTTTAATTTTCTATTTATATACTTATTACCTGACATATATTAATCTATTCATGTTATACCATGTTTATGCCCTTACATGTCCATATCTCTCACCCATTTCCTATGTTTTTCCATAGGTTATCAAATGCATTTTTAAGTGTGATCATTCTAAGGAAGTCTCCAATAAAGATGATTTTTTCCTATTTAAAATTGTTATGTAATTTATCTATTTACAAAATAAATTAGACTTATCCATATTTTGGGTCATATAAAGTGTAATATTATGTGATAAATCAAGAATTAATTTGAAATAAATCATAGTATTGTTATATTTGGTATCAAATGAAATTTTTAGTTATTTATTGTATTAAGGTTGTAAAACTCTAATGAAAGATGTTGGAATAAACCTATGTATAAGAAAACAGACCTATATTTTGGTAAGTATAGAGTGAATCATCTATTAATAAAATAAATCCACATATATATATGAAAATTATATGTGGCTCTAGAAAATATGAACCTAGAGGTAAAAACTAAAAATAGTGCATTGAGATAGACTCGACTGAGAACTGAGGCATGACAATGGACTTTGATGCACACCAAGTTTTACTCTCTAAGGGGATATGCTTTGGTAAATTTATAATATCATTATGAACCCTTATTAATGGAATAAAAAATTATCCATAATAATACATGTTAATATATAGATCATTGATAACATAGATTGCTTCCTAGAAATTAAAATTTTAAGGACATACATGCAATTTATACATTATATATTTAATTCCATTAGATTCCCTTCTATGAATTTAATAGTTCATAAATAATCATCCCAAATTTTCACTTTAATTGAGACAATGACCATAAATATGAGGAATCAGGTAAATAGTATATGTGCTCACTAACCCTATTAGATTCCCAACCCAATGGGAGAAGGAATAAAAAACCTCATGACGATACCATGTCACTTGACTCAGTTAATGAATAGAATCCTGGATTTGGAAGAGCACCAAAATCCCCATAAGAAATAAAAATATTAATTTAAGTGTTTTATGTGAAAAAGGCCTTCAACATTCAATGGATCATCTTATCCCTTTATTGCATAACAATGGATAAACTCCGTTGAGAAGATCTTCTCGGTCATTCAAAGTTTTGATAAAGAGACGGTTCGACTATATGTTTATCATATAGTGGTAGAAGCTAATTATTGGTATACATTTATGAATCATATGAATCATGATGAAGAGATTGAAGATATGGGGTGGAATGAATCCTAGAAAATGTTTTTTGATAAATATTTTCTTTATACTCTCTATAACTTAAAATAGAAAGGAATTTCCTTTCCCTCAAGAAATAATATGATGACTCTATTAGGTAGTATGTGGAAAACATCACAATACATACATGATAGTCCATATACATTGTTGTTACCAATGAATCCAAGTTTTACCACTTCATTCGTGTGTTAAAACCTAGTATATGTAAATCATAGAAGATCCATGAAATTTATAGCTATGAAAAAATTGTCTGATGTGCCCTCAATGTTGAATTGGAGATCAGAGACACATAATGGTCTCATAGGGATAATATGTGGAAAGTGGATTTCAAATATGGTGGCCCTATGGAGAAATATAATAGGTCCATTAAATTTTAACATCCCACTTATCAAAGGTGTAGAAAGAACAACCACATAATATTCCAAAGTGAAATGATGAAATTTAGTAGGCATGGGAAGGAAGGAAACTTAGAGAACAAATTCGATAGGAGAAACCCAATATTGAAATGGAGGAAATTAATTATACAATTAATCCTTAGTAAATTGTTCATTACTTCAACTAAAAGGAACCAAGACACTTTTCAAACCAATATACTAAGACAATGGTTTTTAGAGACAACAAACAACCTCCAAGGTAGACAGGGTAATCTTTTTTCCATTACAACCGCCAAGGTTGGTCCTAAGAAAAATGTTTTTATATGTATGATATTTATTCATTAAAAGATAGAGAATTTAATGTTTTTTATTCTAGTTCTATTCATTCCTTCATATGAAAATTTTTTACAAGAACTATTAAAACACCACCACAAATCAAGGAAGTAGAGATGTTGGTAAAAATGAAAATTGGGGAAATCATTTCATGCCAAATATATAACTCTCCCATCTATGTAAAGAAATTCATAGGGAACCTTTTCATAATCCCTTTGTAGTAATTTGATTCAATCATGAGGATATGATGAAACAAATATAATAGAATATAGATAAAGGGTCATACATCAAAGTGCATCGCCTTGGGGTGTACTAGTTCTCTTCTTCAAGAAGGATAGGTCAATGCGCCTTTGTGATGATTATTGTCAGATCAACAAGAACATGATAAAGAAAAAATATCATCTTCTATGGATTTATTAGTTTCTTGATTAGATACATGGAGCATAATAGTTCTCTATATTGGACCAATGGTTGGGATATTACTATGTTTGGGTAAAGAAGGAGTATATATAATATAATTTTTTTGTATAAGGTATGGGAAATATGAGTTCATACTAATTCAATTCAGGCTGACTAATTACCAAGAAATATTCATGGACATAATTAATAGAGTCTTTATATATTACCTAAAAAAATTATGGTGGTCCTTATAGATGATATTCTAATATACTACAATATAAAGTAGGAGCATGAGGAGCATTTCACTACAGTACAGAAGACTTGGCAAAAAGAAAAAGCATTATTCCAAGTACATAAAATATGATATTTGGTTAAAGGAAGTATAATTCATAGGGTAAATAATTAGAATAAATGGAATATACATGGACTCTTCAATGGTCTAATCTGTTTAAGGATGGATTAGTTAAAAATATCTGACAGATATACATAGTTTTCCTAGATTAGTTGGGTACTATCTTATATTTTTATGAAATTTATCATGAGTAACAAACCATATAACCAAACTAACTCAGAATGGAGTATAGTTATCTTGAAATGATAAATGTGAAGATAGATTAAAAGATTTATAAAAGAGTGTTATCATTACCCTCGAGTTCACACTACCCACTAGTGGATAAATTTTTAGAGTATTAGTGATGCTTAAAAGAATGGATTGGGTTGTGTGTTAATTCATAACAAAAAAGTCATATCCTAAGCTTCAAGGAAGTTGAATTTTCACTAAAATAACTACCGATATCATGATATGGAGTTGTATATAGTGATATTTTCTTTCAAAATATGGTGGCATTATCTCTTTGGGGGGAAGTGTGAAAGGTATACAAATCACAAAAGACTAAAGTATATATTCACTTATAAAGAAATAAATATACACCAAATAAGATGGTTAGAGCTGATAAAAAACATTGGATTCACAATTTAGTACCATCTTGTGAAATTAAATAAAGTGTAAGACACTCTATGTATAAGAGATCCAAAATTTTATCATTTATTAGAATTAAGGAGATCCTGTATTCTTATATTTGGAAATGATGGACATGGGAAAAATTAAGTAAGGAATATCATCAATCCATTAACAAATTATTTATCAACCAGACCTTCTGTATAAGAAAAAGGATGCTCAAAGAGATTATGTGGGAATTAAGAAGGAAGTGGAGACTATAAAAAAATAGAAATCATTGGAGTTCAATGTTAATGGATAAGGTTTTGTGAGATTTGTGTCAATACTATGTGTACAATCAAGTCCTATGTTAAAGAAGGATCTGTTGGATAGTACTCATATCTCAATCTTCTACATCAACCTTGGAATAACAAATAATTATCAAGATCTCCATGAACACTATTGGTGGAACAATATGAAGAAGGATATCATAGAATATACATCAAGATGCCTTGAATATTATTAGGTGGGGGCGGAAAGGAAAAAATCTAAGGTTATAGTGCAACCATTTCCAATACCTACATGGATATTGGAAATCATCACCATGGACATTGTCCTCAAACGTCTGAAGAAATCCAAAGGGAGCAATTATCCTAATATTTTAGTCGATCATATTATAAATAATACACACTTTAGTGAGATTTAAGAGGAATTATCACTTGATCAACTTTAAAATATATACATTAGATATTTGGTGATCCTTAATGGAGTACCACTATCGATTATATCTTATTGAGATCCAAGATTCACCTAAAATTTCATGAAAATTCTCCAACGTGCTCCAAACATTGACCTAAAATTTAGTATAACCTATCATCCTCAAACTATGGGCCAATATGAGTGGGCTATTCAAAGATTGGAAGATATTTTGAGAGCATGTTATATTTAATTAAATGAAATATAATGATCAATATATTCCTCTAGTCGAGTTCTCATATAATACCAGTTTCCACTATGGAATAAAAATGGATCCCTGTGAAGACATTTATGGGACTATGTTAAAAGACATGAATGTTGGGATGATGTTGGGGAATGAAAACAGGTTGGTATGGAAATAGTCGAGGGAATGTTGGAAAAGGTCCAGACCATTCAGTAGCACATTAAGGCTATTCAGAGTAGAAAAAAGGGTTATGATGGTAACCATAGACAAGACAAAGGGTTTGATGTTGGGGACATGGTATTCCCCCATATATCTCTATGTAATAATGTGATGAGATTTTGGATGAAGTGAAATCATAGACCCAGACACATCGAACCCCTTGAGATACTTGAATGCATCAAAAAATTGGTCTATCAAATGGCACTCCCACCTAACCTATATCAATTACATGATGCATTCCAAGTACCCCCTTGAGGAAGTGAATAATATATCCCTCACATATACTCCATCCAAATGTGGTACCAGTTAAGAATGACCTTTACTATGAAGAGTGTCAGGGAACATATTACACCCTAGAGACAATGTTCTATGAAATAAGACAATTTACCTTGTAAAAGTGTTGTGAAAAAACCAAATGAGTTAATAAGAGAAGTGGGAACAAGAGGAAGTGATGAAATAGAATTAACCTCAATTGTTTTAATGTGAGAAATGAAACTTTTAAGGAAGAAATTTTTTATGGGGGATTCTTTTAATGACTTGAACTGTTATTAATAAAATTTCCTTTATGATTTAATTAAATGTCTTATAATGTATTATAGTTACTGAAATTTAATGCATTTCATTGGTTTCATATACAATAGAATTTAATTGAATGTTAAACATTTTTATCATGTATAATATAGTTGATGAGCATTGATTACATGATTAGTATAAATATAGGGTTCTAACAAATCCAATTTACATATACAAACAAAGTATTGTCCTCAACCAATAGGATCATACCCTATGAAGCCCATTTATCAGAGCTTCCAAAGGAGATAACATGTATGAAATTTTTCCTTGATCATTCTCAAGCTAAGATCCAACATCTTAGTCATGAGTGAAACAATTTTTGGGAGATGTTTATGTTCATCGACATCATGACCCAAATTATTTATGTTGAACCACCCCAAGAAAGTATCACTGTTGCACACCTTACTCTCAGGGACTTTCTAGTGTATTAAATAGACTTGTATCAAGACACAAACAATATGAATATTCACATTATCCTTTACAGAATAATGAATATATTTTCATCTTATTATTGTTGATTTTTATTTCGATACAATAAAACAAAAATAATATTTTTTGATAAATATTCAAATTCAATTAAAGAATTTATTTTGTTGAATTCATCGTTAATTGAAATAAATAATATTCTAATAAAATATTATTATTAAATAATCTATGTCCAGTATAATTGATCATATAATTTTTGAGGATATCAAATTTAAATTTTATAAGGGTTCAAAACTGTTACTGTCAAAACCACAAAAATTTCTCAATAAATGTAGGTTCTGATTTTAATGTGAAAATAAAAATATTTATATTTTTTTATAAAATTAATATTACTTTCTAAATAAAAACATTTAAATTATCCAATGCTGATTTTTCAATAATTTTCCAAGATAGTTGAACTTTTGGGTAAAAATTAAATATGGTATAAATACATAGTTTTTATTATGACATCATATTGACCCAATAGTGATGTAATAAATACTATAAAGGGTATCTATAAAAAAAATATTATTTCAATTTAAAATATTATAATTTTATGTTTATTTTATTAATTTTTTATATCCTTTATGAATCCCCCCAAAACCATTAATATATTTTAATGTTTTAAAATCATTTCTTTAAGAGTATAACTGAAATCCATATAAGAAAGGGTTTTTTGTTCGTCCCTTGAACATATAAAATAATTTAAACCACTACTATTTTATTGAAACCATGGGAAAACCCCATTGTAGGCCTTGTGCTTTAGGTTATTTTTTTTATAGTGTCCAAAACCTAATATTGAGAAATAATTAAGAAAACACAACTCATTTCTTATAAACCCCAACCAACATCTCATTTTTATTCTCTATAAATCCTAATATCATGTACTTACTCTACTATACACTCTATAGAGTCAATATAAGGTTTCAAAAATACCTTAATAAGTTCATCTCAAGAATTTGAACTCACACACTGAAGTAAGGGATTTTCTTATCTTAGTTTTATTCCAGAACCTATTTTATGTTATTCTTTTAAATTACCATTTTTTCATGTTGGTATATGTTTATTAATATGAATATTACTATCGATTTTATGTATAAATTAAGAGATATACTTTTGAATCCCACTAAGACCTCCCAAAATCCTTCATGTACACCCATTACCATACTGAAATATAGTAAGGGATCATCACCTTCTATCATTTATTCATGTTTTTTTATTATCATATACCTTAAATTTCAAATTAATAATGTTGGGGTATGTATTTACATATCCTTATTACTTCCCATTTTCTATCCAAATGATCATATTCCCTCTTTCTTTTTCATAAACCCATTTTTTAAATTTTTCATGTGTTGTCTTTATGCTGTTGAAATTTATCCACTATGAACTCCCTTGATCTTCCAGGTTGTAATAAGTGTAATATTAGGTAATAAACTATTAATTTATGTTCAATAAATGGAATGGATGTTATAGGTGTTACTGTGAATTTTTTAATTTTTAATTTTAATAATTTTTTTACTTTTTATACAAAAAATATCCCTTTTGTGAAGGAATAAATATATTCAATATATTTATGGTATTTTAATAGAATTTTGTCATGTTTCGATGATCAGAATAAATGGTTTGGTATTTTTAATCGATGTTTAGTGTTATTAATTGGATTTTTTTGTAATGATATGATTTTAGAAAATGATTTTGGGGATCTTTTGAAGTTATTTGGTAATTGGAGTGAAGGTTATTGACCCAGTTTTTATTTTCATGGTGTGAAAAAATATATTAAAGGTAATTGTGTTTTAAAGTGAGGTGTTGACCTCAAGATCTATTGTAAATGGGTTATTTTGTGTATTAAAAAATTTAATTTAAAAAATCTATGTTATTTACCCCTTGTGAAATTACATGGTGTCTCCTTTAAAAAATTTTTATGGAAATGGGTGGACTTTTAAGAATTTTATTTTAAAGTGGAAGACCCTTGATGAAGGGTGGTTTCAAAACTTTTTATGAAATGGGTGGTCTTGTTAAAAAAATTAATATGTTTTAAATGGTGTTTTATATGATATTTCATAAGAGTATATTTCATAAAATTTGGAAGGTATTTGAATTATGTGTCATGTTTTTGTATTAAGGGCCCCGTTGGAAGTTTCATTTATATATAGTGGTTTTGATTGGCTCTCCATTCTTTATCATTGTTTGTTTACCCATTTAGTGTATTTGTGATCACTTTTTTGTGTTTGTGTGATTCCCCTGTATGGGAATGTGATTATTTAATCCATGGGTTCATGAAAAAAATTTAGGGGATATTAATTTTTGGGTGTTAGGGGGTGATGGTGGCCTCATATATTCCTTTTTTGCAAGACCTTGCCTATTAACAATATGCCTCACGTAACATTGGTCATGGGGGTCAAGATACATAGTGTAAAGTCCTTTAATGTACCTATAGTTGGTTAAAATGATGCTATTGGAACCCTTAACATGAACTAGGAATAAAAAGGTGTCACAAACAGGTTTTTGAATAAAACATTATTCTGGTTCGAGTAGAATTCTCAATTATTTTCATGGGAACTATGTGTGATGAGTTATAACATTTGAGGTATTATCGTGGTTTATTATTATTCTAGTGATATTTCATGGGTTACCTATGGAAGTTTTAATAAAAAATTAGAAAATGGGTTGAATGAACATGGAACACAATTGGTGCACAATTAATGGCAACCATGCACCCTATCTAGGTAATTGTACGGTAAGTGTCTAGGTGAGACAGAACCTACCTCACGGCCAGTGCATGAACATGCACCTCGAACTAGAAAGTGTGTGGTAGGTTAGGGTCATAGCTAGAAGAGACCGCATGAATTCCTCATATTATGTTAGACCATGCAGATTAACTGTGTGGTAGGTTCTTTCCATGGTAGAGATGGGCGTATGGTCAACGCACAGTTTGAAAACCATGCGAACTAACTGTGCGACTTGTCAAGGTCATTAATTTTGGAATTTCACCTTTTTCTATATCACTTATATATAACCACTAAATACCATTTTTCTTCTTCTCTTTTCCTCTTCCTCCTTTGGTTCCTCCTCCCCCTTCCATATCCCCCTAAGATCTCCAATTTCTTGGTGGTTCTGGATTGGATTCATCAAGAGAACTACATGTATGTTCTTGATCTCTTGATCTCTTCCACTTTTATATGGTTTCTCTCTATTCTTTACTAAGTTTTGTTTTTCTAGTTGTCAGGGTGTTTTATTTAGTGTTTTTTCTTGTTTAAAATGGTTTTATCTTGATGTTCTTGGACAGGCCTTGCCTTGGTAGGTTTTCATGGTTGTGTGTATGAGTTTTAACATCATGTTCTAGATGATTCTTATCAAGACATAGGTGGTTCCATGATCTATAACATTTAGATGACTGGATTGGTTTGTTTTGTTAATTTCTACATGTTCAATGTTTTAATTGTGTGGTGAAAAATGTGTTTTATATGATTTAAGAAATATTATGTGATGGGAATATATTTTATAAAGAAAAAAGGACTATTTTTGTCTATACTTTATTGAGGTGTTTTTTGAAAATGTTTTATGGGTTTTTAGAAGGGCGTGAAACATGTTTTCAAAGGAACATAAGTTGTAAATAAGTTTAGAAGTAGTTTTTAAGAAAAATGTAATATTTTGGCGTGTTAGTATTGTTGTACACAACTAAATATGAATTTTATATATTTTAAAAGATGAAAATATTATTTGAAAAATGGTGTTGGCTTATGTGTGGGTTTACAAAGGGGCTTGGACCACAGAATTTGGTTAATCAATTGTATGTTTTTATTATGTTTTGTAAAAAGGGTATTTATAAATTATTTAATTGATGTTGATTGTATTTAAAATCATCTTTATTGTGATTAAAATGGAAAAGGGTTTTTTATAGAAGTGGTGGTTCCCTTGGAATTCGTTGAATTGATTCTTGAAAGTGGGGACATGTGTGACATGTGATCATGAACTTGAGAACAAGGTAATCCAAGGTATCTAGGTGAGATGACTAGTTATAGTATGCTAGATGCCTAGGAAGAGGTTCATCCCAAATTAATCTTGAAAGATTGACCCTTATTACACTATCTAAATTATGTTGATGATTGGATAACACTAAGATCATGGGGTGTCCCCTCTTAGTGGCTTATGCCTGAGAATGCTCTTAGTCATGGTTTCGAAGCCACATTTCAATACAGAATGAGGTTCTAGTGTCCCACTTGAGAAATATTACCCCTATGGATTTACCAATGGTGCTCTTTTGTGAAATGAGAATTATGTGACAAGGTTACATCCATTGACATATGGTGTAACATGAGGGTATTTCATTTTAAATCAATTTTATTTTAGCAGAAGTATCCTCTTGATATGTTACTTTTAAAAGTATTGTACTTAAGAAATTTTCTCATAGAAATAGTTCATTTTGAAATTTTTCTCATTGAGTAAGGTTTTCCTTCAAATGTTTTCTCAAAACATTCTTGATGGTTTTTATATAAATGAGATTGATAAATTTTATATTAAATGTTATATCATGGAATCATTCTTTTATATGGATTCCTAATGGGATTTGGACCACACCCTACATACCCCACTGGTCATATGTAGTCTTATTTTATTTTACTCATCTAATGGAAAGAAGTTTAGTGATCGTGTTTTGAGTTTCTAGTGGTTTTCTCATCTGAGTTTTTGTGTGGGTGGCTTGAGGGTGTTGATCCTCATGTTGCATGGAGTTTTAGAGGGAGTGTTAGTTCCCTTTTTGTTGTATTCTCACGGGGGTTTTGTTCAAATGTGTAGACAAAGAATCTGGAAGAAATTATACATAGTTTGGTTGTATATTTTTAGTTCTAGTTTATTTATCTTGTCTTTTTTTATGTGTATGATATTGTGTAAAATAATTCCCAAAGAATGTTATTAATACCCATGTACTCATTTCCATTCTGTGGGGATTGTGAATTCCCTTTGGGCCATGCCAAAAACCAGGTCGGTCATTAGGTCAAATGGAAACCCAATATAGTTCATGAAAGTATGGTATTAGGTCTTGTTACACTTTTTTGGGTCATGTTCCTTGGGAAACAGCCTGGGTAAATTGGATTTAGGAATATTAGGACTTGATATTCTTGTCACAATTAATGTTCTTGGCCATCACACCACATTTCATGACTCAAGTTTCAATGGGAAGTCAAGATTCATTAGGTGTACTTGGTTCTTGAAGTTCTTTAATATTTGTGAAATGAAATGGGAGTTGGGACAATGGTCTCTTTGAGAGAATAGGGCTTGAAAAGTCTTGTGGAGCTAAGGAAATTATCCATGAACACTCTATGTAATTGTAGTGTGACAGGAAAATAGCTCTCTACCATATTATTAAGTCACCCATAGACCCTATCTTTTCCATTTAGAAGTTTCTTGTGTATCTTGGGGTTTTGAATGTTATTTTGAAAACCCCTATTTGGGAATTTTGAGAAATTGGATTTTATGGTGAAAATGAGTTTTTTTGGAAAATAGAAAATGAATTTCTGGAATCCTTTTAAGGGAGATTTAGGGAAGCATATTTTCATTGGCAAATAATTGTGTGAAGTGAGAATTATTTTAATGATATTTTATTTTTATAATCAACATTTGTGGTTTATCGAAAAAAATTTATTCAGAAAATAGTGAATTGTTTTCAAAAGGTTTTTTGGAAACTTGTTTACATAATAAGGGATGAATTTTTAATTAAATGGTTACTAATGAAGTGGGGTCTTTTGTGTATCTAAAAATGTTTTGAAATGTGTTGGAATGTTTTGGAGTTTATTCTTGGAGTTTTATAATTGGTTTTATTTTAATGGTTTGTGTTTTTATGAAAAAGGTTTTGTAGGATTTGAAATGGGTTTCTGGTTTTGTGGTTAGTGGTTTTGGATATGTGGATTAGTGGGATTTGAAATGTAAGTGTGGGTTGAATGTTTTGTTTTGGAGCATGGAAATGTTTTTTTGACCTTTGGTATTATCATGGGTGACCATGTCCATGGTTTATGTAATTAAAGTGGATTAGCGCCCAGGGTGGCATAAGAACATTCAAGTGTGAGGCCCATGAGGTACTATTAGGGAAAGTGAAACCCACCAATATTGTTTTTATTATTAAAAATATTTTTATGGAAAATGTGTTTCTTTGATATCTTACAGTGGTGTCATGTTTATTTTCATATTTTTGGGATGTATTTCATGAGGCTTTTTGAGACTTGGAATTCATTCTTGTTGATTAGTGTTTTACGTTTGAGTTCATGTCATTCAGTTGGTTTTGGGATCATGGTCTGTGTGTTCTTATTGATGGAATGGGATACCATTGATTTGGTTCTGTAAGTGTGTTCGATGATTTATTATGATATGTTCTATATGATGGGATAATTTTATTGGATCCTTAGTATCTTTTGTTGGCTATTGTTCACCCCCATAAAGAACTAATGCACAATTTTAGTGCGGCCATAGGTGATTCACTGTTGGAAGACCCTCCAGTTGGTCAACATAAGAACATTTTTTCTAGGTTTCAGAAAATTGAATCCACCTTTATTTTCGTTAACCTTAGTTTCTTGAATTTATTAAGTCGTAGAATGTGAGTTTTGACACCATCGTGCTTCAAATTCATGCCTAAAAGCAGATAGGGGATGTCCATTAAGGATAGAAGAATGTAGTCTAGTTTTTTGGTTTTGGCCGATGTCTTAAAAGGTATTTGGATATTTCATCAGTTTCTTTGAAATAAGGGATCATTCAAGGCCACAAGTGTGAATAATATAGACATAAGATTCTGTTATAACCACTTGTACAAATCTCATACTTTTTGGGACTTGGTTTAGAGTCCCTTTCCATGTGAGGTCTCTTGGCATGCAATGGTCATGTTCGATAATGTCTTGCAGTTTAGTATTCTTTTTTAAATTTAAAGGTGAATTCTTTAGAACATTTAAATAAAATCTATTTTAATATCTGTGTTACATCTTTTAGGGAATTAAAAATTTCTCTGTTTTAGTTGGAAGATTCTTCCATATGCTTTTCCTTCTGACTCTTCTCGTTCGAAGTGGAAAGGGATGACTGACATGAATTTATATATTCCATGTATTGGTGAATGTGCCATATTGGATTATGTGGGTTGTAGGGAGTGTTGTGTATATTGTTGTTTTCCAAATCGTGGTATGGTTTACGGGGGTAAGAGTGGGATATGTTTTATTTGAGGAGTTTTCAATTCCCGACTACAAGGGATGAGATTATTCAAACATCAGGGCTCCTGAAATAGTTTATTGAGTGAAGATGATTTGTAGTTAGGAAACGCTAGTGGGTAATCAATATGTTTCCAACAAATGTCCTCTATGTTCATGATAATGAGATTATAAGCCTCATGTTTAGTTGCTTCATTCCAAATGGCCCGATTTATAGGAAAGGGACATGGGAACATTATTCATTCATTGTGAACCTTGTGGGGGAGGAGTTCCTCCATGTTTATAAGGAGGAATGGTTGCCCCAATTTTTTAAACAGTTTTGGTTGTACCCATTTGGGTAAGAACCTCTTTGTGGTTGACCTTGTATATAAATCCTTTTGAATAAATATCATCTTTTGTTTAGGCTCACCTGAGGAGGGTATAGTTCCATGGGAGAAGTGATCCATGGATTATCTATCATTTGATTTAGAGTATCTTTTGTCAGAACCATTATGGTGGAGCTCTATTTTATGCTTTATTTCTTGTTTCAATCCATGTTGGGTGGTGATAGATGTCCTCATGTAGTCCTATGTCAGGTTTCTCTCTTTGGTATATGTAAGTCGGGTAGGATTGTTAGGTAAAATTGTGGGGAGGCCAACCATTGGCCTCACTGAGTTTCTTTTGGAGTAAGTTGTTGTTAGCCTATTTTTAATGGTGGGGAGTCCATTCTAGCCTCCCTATATTGAGAATTTGGTTGAGTTTCTACTGTTAGATGGGAAGTGGATAGTCTCATTATGGCTACAATATTTCAATTCCCCTTATTGAGTAAGTGTTGAGATTGGTGCACATCCAATGGTTTTGATGGAGTAAGTCCTTGGAAGTGTTCATTGAAGTGTGGTTTGGGTTTGTATTCAAGTGGTAAGTGAACTGAGTTTCATTTAGTAATATATGGGGGAGTTTAGCTTAAAATGATTGATTTCACATTGTTAGTGTTTCTTTCCTTTGATCGATCAAATGTAAGTGTTTTAACTTTTGGGATTTGGTGGAACATAACCTCGAGTCTATTTGGGACTCTCGATTTCAACATATAAACCTCTTTTCCTGTATTTAGTGTCATTACCTTATTCTCGTTTATCATTCTTTAGGAATCTCCTTGATATTATAATGAGTACTCATTCTTGTTTTCAAATCAATCTTTGGGATGGGTTTTTGGGGGAGGAAATCTGTATCATTGGAAGAATTTTCACTCCTAGGTTTTTTAATCCACCTTTATTCTCATTTGGGTCAGGTGCTCGATTATTTTTTTAGGAACTAGGTGTGACATGTTTTAATTATTGAGTATTCTCATAGGTTATTCTTGGTATACTTTTATTACATGGGTTCCTTCTTTATTTTTCAAGAAAATGGGTGAAAATGGGTGGACATAACATGGAACATGGTCAGAGTATGGTTAGTGGTAACATTGCACCCTTCTCAATTAACCATATAGTAGGTGTCTAGGTGAGGCATAACCTACCACACAACCAACACATGACAATGAGTCTTAGCCAAAAAAGCATGTGGTAGGTTAGGGTCACATCCATAAGTGACCACAAAGCTTCCTCATAGAAAGTCAAACCATGTGGATTAATTGTGTGGTCATTTCCATCACCGGTAGAGATAGTTGCATGATCACCATGCGGTTCGAAAACCATGTGGACTAACCATCTGGCTTGTCTATGTCATTAATTTTGTGTTTCCCTTTTTATCTCTCCAAAAATTTTAACCCATAAACACCTTTTTTCTTCCCCCCGGACTCTTCTACCTTAGATACATACTCCCCCTACCACAGATCCCTCCAATCTTGACTTTCTTGGTGATTTTGGCATGGATTATTTAAATGAAGAACATGTAAGTTCCTCCTCTCTTGATCTCTTCCTCTTCTCTAGGGGTTTTATCTCTTTTATTCGTATTTTGGTTTTCCCATGGGTGGGATGTACTATTTAGGGTTTTTTCTAGTCTAATAGGGTTAAATCATGATGTTATTCGTTAGATCATGCCTTTCTAGGGTTTCATTATGGTGAAGATGAGGTTTCACACAATGTTTAAAAGGTTTCTTTTCCTGAGGTAGGTGGTTCCATTCTCTATAATTTTTAGATTTTTTTATTTTCTTGTTTGATTAATTTCTACATGTATTAAGTTTTAATTTTATGGTGCGAAATGTGTTTTAGAAGAGCATAGTATGCTTATATGATAAGAATGGATTTTACAATAAAAATGGATATGTATTTTTATATTCATTATTGTGGTGTTCTGCGGAAAATTACATTGGGTTATTGGAAGGGTTCAAAACAACTTTTCAAAGACACATAAGGTGAAAATGAATTTAGAAGTATGTTTTTACAGAAAATGTAATATGTTGGAATTTTGGTCTTATTGTGCCCTTTTAATTTGAATTGTTAATTTTTTAGAAGAAAATAATCTTGTTTTAAAATTGAAATTGGTTAATGTGTTGGTTTACAAAGGAGCGTGGCCCATAGAATTTTGTTAATAAATTGTATGTTTTTAGTTCTTATTAGTAAAAAGGGAATTTATGAATTTTTTAAGTGATGGTGATTTTATTTGAAATAATTTTATGGCGTGAGTAAAATAGGAAAGGGTTTGTTTTGTGGAAAATGAAGATTCCCTTGGAATGCTTGGCATTGATTTATGAAATGGGTGATATGTGTGACATGTGAACCAAAACATGAACATAAGGGAATCCCATGTATCATGGTGGGATTACTAATTCTAGTACACTAGATTTCTTGGAAGTTGTTCTTCCTGAATTTGTCTACCAGGATTAACACTTAAAACACTAACTAAACTATGTTGATGATTGGAGTCCACCAGGCCCATGGGGTGTCCTGGCCTAGTGGCTCGTGCATGTGAATGCTATTAGTCATGGGTTCTAAGCCATGTTTCATTGAGGTATGAGGATCTAGTATCCCATTTGAGCTAGATTAACCATAGGCATTAACCCATGGGGCTCTTTGTGAAATGAGACTTATGTGATGAGGTTCTATAAATTAGAATACATTGGACCTTTAGGGTGTTTAATTTTAAAGTATATTTATTTTAGCATAATTATACTATTGAGGCGCTACTTTTTAAAAGTGTTTTACTTAAAAAGGTATCCCTTAGAAATGGTTCCATTTGAATGTGTTCTCATTGAGCATGTTTTTCCTTCAAATTTTTTCTCTAAAAATTCATCAAAGGTTTTTATATAGATAACCGTGATAATTTTTTTAAATGTTATAGAATGGAATATTTCTTTTGTTTGGAATCCTACTAGGCTTTGTCTCACACCCTACACCCAACATTGAGTGTATTTAGTCTTGTTTTGTTTTAATCAGAAAAAGGAATGATGTTCAGTGATGGTGGTTTGGGTTTCTTGTGTTCTAATTAGGTGGGTTTTAGCAGAGGTGGATTGAGGTTGTTTCTCATTATGTTTCCTGGAGGTTTTGGATTGATTTTTAGTTCCATTTTTGTTTTATTACCATTGGGGGTTTGTTCAATATTTTGAAAATGGACTCTAGAAAATTTATTATACCCTGTTTGGTTGTACATCATTAGTTTTGGTTTATTTATTTTATTTGATGTTAATGTGTATCTGATTTGGTAATATCATTCCCATATAATGTTATAGATACCCAAGATATATTTTCCACCCCGTAGTGATTGGGATCGCCTATCGGGCCATGCCACGAACCGAGTCAAGTGTCGGGTCAGATGGAGACCCATTCTAGTTCATAACAAAAGTTTTTCCATATCAATGATTCTTGTGTGGGATAAATAGATAATAGTTTGGACTTCAAAATTTTTTATAGCTATTTCAGGTGGTTAGAAACAATCATGTTAAGTCTTAAACATGTTTGGGGTCTGAGTTATAACCCCTGACATATTCAACCATTTGTTTATTTGGTGCTTGAGGGGAGTTCGATGACATATCTTCTTCCATAATTTCCCCTAATTTTATTTTTCTATACCCTTCACTAATCATATTTAATGATGTATTTTTAATGTTAGTTTATTAATGATTTTATTTGATTTGTGTTTGTGACTTGGGTAATTTTATTTGATGTGATGAATTTTCAGAGATGTTGGAAAATTATTTTGAAATTAATGACTTTTCTGTTGGTTATTTGTAGTAAATTTCAAAATGGTTTTTAAAATATATTCATCCTGTGAGATGTTTTAAAATAACAATTATCATTTAAATAAAAAAAATGTCTTTATGATTTTGTGAAATTGGATAGGTGTGAGTGGTTTTGGTATAGTATTATGGTTTTTATCAAAGCACGTGTGTTATGTTTTTTAAAACAAAGTAAAATTTTTTAGAATTTTTCTATGGATTTTATTTTCATTTCAATGAGATTATTATGTACATAAATATTAATTATTTAAATATTTTTCAATCTAGAATTTTTAAATCACCTTAAGAAACATATTTAATAGTTTTAGCTGTTTGTGTTGACCTATTGGTATGTTTAGATCATGACAATATAATACCATGTTCCTATTTTGTTCCCAATTTTTTCATCCTATCTCATGTGTGGTTAGTTGGGTAGAGATTTTTTGGGGTTCATGTTGAGTTGGTTATATTTATTTCTTTTTTCTGGATTGTTTCATTTTTAGTTATTTTTTCTTTCGTTATATATTTTTATCTTTCCCTATCTTTTATTTTTTATTTTTCATTTATTGTTTATGTTATTTTTTTCTCTTTTTTAAATGAAATAATCACAAAAGAGAAACCTATTGTTCCCATTAACTTTTTTCAATCCCATGGTGATTATAAATTCCCTTAAAACCATGTGATGAATTAGGTCGGGTGAAAAGTCAGATGGAATATTGTGTAGGTTTGTCACAAAATGGTATTATAGTAAGTTTCCTTTAGTTGGAGCCTAATTTTATTAAGCCTCCCTTGTTATCTAGGGATGTACTATTATATTGGAGATAAGGTTACAAGATCATGATAGGTAATGATAATGAATGTCTAGATTTCTATTTCTTATCTCGAGCCTCATGTTTTTAGTGGATGTTATGTTTCAAATCATGGATTCAAGACTTTTTTTGTGATGTTCTGATGGGTTTTGATGTGATTTATATTTTTATCCCCTTTAGGAATTTTATGGCTTTAAAGGGTAAATCTTGGTCTATCGGTTTAAAGGGTGGAGAGCTTGATCTGAATAATTGGGACACATTTATTGGGATACCATTTGGTTCCCATATAGATCCCATTCAGTCAAGTATGTGTGAATAATGTTGTAATGTTGGATCACAGTCACACAACTATAGGGAAAAATCAAGAATACTACTATTTACTCCCATGTTTTCCTTTTTGTGCTCCTATTGAATATAGTTTCTCTAAAAGCTGGTTACACATGTTGGGGAGTGTGGTGGTGCACTTTCTGGGGACGAGGCTCTTGTGAACCTTGCTTGTTTTTTTTTGTTTTTCTCATGTGAAATTGGATTTGAAAACCATTTTTTTAAAAATGAATAGATTTTTTAAATATTATTATTTTAAAAACATGGTTTTATTGAAATTTTTTAATGGTAAATTCTCTTGGTTTTATTAATTGTTTTTTAAAACTGTAGCTTTCCCTTGTGACTTGTTTTCAAAATGGGAATCAGATTTGATGAGAATCCTCGGGTGCATATTTTTCATAATAAAATGTATTTTTAATGGAATTTTGTGTGGTTTTCCTTGTTTGGAATGTGTGTGCTCTAAAAACGGTTTTTGGTTATTAAAGTGTGTGATGGTTAGGATTTTATAAAGACCATTGTGTTGAGGGATTTCAAAATTCCTTAGTAATTTTTTTAACAAAAGAAAATTTATTTTGGTTTGTATGTTTTTGTCTCATTTGAGGGATTAATGCTCCATTATTATGGATTGTTGTTTTAATTTTCATACATTATTATGAATGAATCATTTGGGGTTTTTTCAATCATGTGTTGGTGATGTTCATGTAATGCATTTTTTTTCTTTCTCTTTCCCAAAATGGTTTAAAGAGATTCTTAGATTTTTTGTTCCTTCCCAAACTTCGAGTGTAGGGGTAGGCATAGAACATTCCTTGTGAGAGCTGTTGTGGGATGTCAAATGTTTTAAAGAGGTTTTTTATCTATTTTAGTTTAGTTTTGTGTAATGAGTTTTTTTTGTCCTTTATTTTGGTGGTTATAATCTTTGCTGTGGATTTTGAGATCTTTTGAATGGTTAACCATTTGGAGTGTATATTGTGGTTTTCATTGTATGAAATTTATGGTATACCTATTTTTCTCACGGTAATTTTACATCTCCCCCTCCCTTAATTGTGGCTATGCGATTTCTTTTCATTTTTGGTGAGGTGTAAGTGTCATTTGTGGAGCCTCATTATTTTTGGGTGAAACATTTTTAGGTTTTGGTTAGACTACTTCTGTGTTGAGATTGGTGGTGGTCATTTCTTTAGATATGAGATTATCATGGGTTCAGGATCTGGTAGCTATATTTTCTGATCCACCATATATATTTGGTATACTAGCCGGTGTTTGTTTGTGGCCATTTTGGATGCACTATGTGAGGGTGATCTAGGTTTTTTACCCAAGGTTATCTGCATGCGTCATGACCCAAGGTGATAAATCGTGTTGTTCTTGAAAGGATATTGTGGTATTTCATCATTTTGTTGGTTTTGGAGGTGTTAGTGGATGAGGGTGTATTCTTCTTGTGGTTTTATATTGTTTTAGGACAACTTATCGATAGTTATTATTTTGTGATACAATGTTTTATTATCTCTAACTAGTGGGGAGAAAATTTTATATGAACTCTCGATAGTGGGGAGATCATGTTAGGTTTCTAATGATTTGTAGGGATTTCTGTTTGAGTTTCATGTTTTGGTTATTCATGGGGACCCTTGGTTCTCTAATGGTTTATTAGTATGATAATTTTTAGGATCGTGGTTGTTGGATTAGATCTTGAGCCATGCTGAGTGGTTTATTTGGTTAGTTCCACTTGGTAACACCCTCTTTTCCATCCTCATTTTATGGGGAATATTTTGGGGTATAAAATAGAATGAATGGGGTTTATTGACACCATCAATGTCATGATGTGTTTATTTTTCTCTTATTTTATCACGCATTGAGAGGATTTGAGTTTTGTTTCAATGAGGGCCATAATTTCAGTTTTTGGGAAGATTTTTTTATTGTTCACGAATTGCTCACAATTTTTATCAAACAATGCAGTGCTCATGTGGGTGGGCCTACCCTTCAGAAAAAGTTTTATTATACCAATTCCATATGGTTTATAAAATTCCTATATATTAGGAGTCATGCTGGGATTGGGTAGATTCTGGATTAAGGCAACTAGTTTGGGGAACTATCTGACCTATTAAGAGTAACTATGTGGCTTAATATTTTTGGGAGGCATTGGTGATCGCAGAGTTATTACACGGTCTTCATAACTATGTGTCCAAAAAATGTTATTTTTCCTAGTGTTTAGAAATTTGGGGTTTTCCCATTTTATCCCTCTATAGTTTATATTTTTCACCCTTATTCACCCCACTCACATGGAGACCAACCCTCTTAGATCCATTTAGAAGTTCCAACCTCCTCTATATTTAATTATTACCCTATTTTTGGTGTTTTCAAATCCATTTTATGTTCATTCTACCTCTCTTTACCTCCATCGTCCTTATCCCTCTCTTTTCTATTGGATATGGTTCCCCCATAAACCATAGATATCATGTGGCTCAAGTTTAGGGTTCTAACGGGTTCTAATGATGGTGATTTTGGTGTTTATGGGTTGTAAATGCTGTTTCTAGTCCCATGTGAGATGTCGTTGTTAAAGGAAACATGTTTCATAACATTTTGGATTGGTTTCTTCTTATTGGAGGTAGGTGTTACTAATATATTGGTTTCCTTAAGAATTATAATATTCTTATTCAATTATTGTATATTTTTTTCAAGTATACATATATGTAATATATTTATGGTATTTTAAAATCATTTCATCATGTTTTGGTGATTAGAATAAATGTGTTTTTTTGTAAATTGATGTTTTGTTTTATTTAATTATATTTTTTAATTAAGGTATGATTTTTCAAAATTCCTTTAGTGATTTTTTAAATGGTTTTGGATGTTTAGTGATAGGGTTTTACATGGTTTTGGTTTCCATTATATAAAAAAAATATAAGGAAATTGGATTTAAATTAAGGTTTTAACCTCAAGATCATTTGGAAATAGGTTCTTTGGTGTATTCCAAAAAGTTATTTGAAATGTGTGTTTGATTTACCCATTGTGTAAATGACATGGTGAATCTTTTGAAATGATATAATGTAAATGGGACTAATTTGGGCTTGTTTTGGATTTTAATAAGTAAGATCCTTGATAAAGGGTTTTTTAAAAATGTTATATAAAAATGATGGTTTTGATAATCCTCTAAAAAATGCAATTTGTCGGTTTTTATATGAAATTCTTTTAAAGTATCATTTATGAATTGTGAAAGGTCTTGTTATTTCAAATCATATTTTGTTGTTAAATTCTCGGTTGGGAGTTTGGTTTCTATAGAGTAGTTTTGAGATACACCCCTTAATTTACACATTCTTGTTTAAACATTGAGCAGGATTGGGATCAATTTTTAATTGTAGTGTGCTCTAATTATATGGAAATGTGATTATTTATGCCATTGGAACATGTTGATAGTTTTTAGGGCTATTCATTATTGGGTTTCAGGGGTGAGGGTATCCTTAGTTATTCCTTTTGTTCTATATCGTGCCTGATACACAACACCTCACTTACCTTTGGTCATGGAGGTCTAGATGCTAAGTGAAAAGATTAAGAATTTAACTCTAGTCATTTTACAAACTGCTTGTATCCCCCTTGGTGTTAAATAGAGCTAAGTAGAGTGGTTATCTCAATAATGCATATTTAAGATAATTGGATGAAAGTTTGAACTTAGCACATTCGAGTAGATGGTTTGGGTGCGTATACCCACATGCATTAGGCCATACACACATTATGGTTCATTGTTAGAGCCCATGACATATACGATAAATCATTTTGATAGTAATGAAATGGTGTTTTAAATCATAACTTCTTAAATAATTTATTCTACATTAATTGTTATAGAATATCCTTTAATTGTATTTTATGATGAACTTATGATCCTTGGTGGATTATTATTATGTTTGACCGGTGTGCATGTGTTGGGTTGTTTAATTTGAAATGGTGAATTTTTAATTATGTTGGAAAACAAATATGAAATTTAACACTATTGTGAAGGTTCTTTGAAGTGGATTTATAAATGGTTTTTGGAATGGCTTTATTTTGTGAAATATTTTAAAATATTCATTTTAAACTAAACAAAAAAATGGTTTTTATTTTTATGAAATGTGATCCGTGTGAGTGGTTTATCTATTTTCTCAAGGTGATTTGTTTTTCAAAATAAATAAAATTTTTTGGAAAGAAAAGTAAAATGTTTTTGAGGTATTATATAGATTTTATTTTGGTTTCCATAAGATGATTACATATGGAAAGCTTATTTTTTAGCATATTTTCCAATATAACATTTATGAGTTTCCTAAGGAAACATGTTTCATAGTTTCAGTAGGTTGTGGTGACCTATTGGGATTTTCAACTCATGCCTATATCTTTATAGGTTCTCTGTGGACATTGGTTTTTTCCACATGGATGGTGTGGTGTGAGATAGGGGTAGATGTTTTGGGGGATCGACAAGAGTTGGTTTTTTCACTTCCTGATTGTGGTCAATTCATTTTTAGTTATTTTTTCTTCTCATGTAGCTTTATGAATCGCATATTTGTTTGTTTTTGAATTTTCATTGATTTTTAATACATTTGTTTATCTCTATTTTGGGAAAAATAATTTCTAAAGGGATTCCTAGGAGGCCCAGACACTTGTTACTATCTTATAGGGATTGGGAACTCCCTTGAGGCCTTGAGATGAATCAAGTAGGGTTCATGTTTTGTTTGATTCATGTCCAGTTAATTTTGATAAAAAAATCTATATTTTGAATGGTCAAATATAGAAACCTCCATCGCAAATTAGATGTTTTTTGAAAAAAAATAGAGTCCCTCAATATTAAAGGGCAAGGAAATAGAATAAATATATGAAAAATTATAGGATTTATGGAAAAAACTCATATATAACTGATGTTAATTCTCTCAAAAAAATATAAGAGGAATCATTGGTAAAAAATAGAGATATGTAGAAGAGTGTTTAAATGATTTTAAATGTAAAATTAATTTTTGAATTGATTTAACTTTGGTGAATGAGATTAACATTATGATTTCAGTACTTGGAAATCACAAATTTTTTTTGTTTTCATGCCTTAAAAGGGTTTATTTATAGGCTCTATGGTATTAGAAGCATTTTGTAATTAGAATAGAGTGAAGGAAGTCATGGGGTACTAATTCGATAAACCGTTTACCATAACAAATACATATTTTAATGGCGTGTTCTAACACCACCTAGCACTTTGTAGCCTCTAATGGATAAATGATAGACTTTTTTTCTCTCTCCCAAAACATTTTTCTCCCACCAGTTGTATAAAGGCATTCCATTACCTAGTTAGTGGAATTTTTCCCCATGGATGGCTCTATCCATCACTATCGACTGACCGATGGATCCTCCATTGGGATGCTAGTGTATTCCAACTACATGTTATCTTATGTTCACAAAGCACTATATGGATGGTTCCCTCCACTATCTTTCTATTAAAATATGTATCTATTTAAACACCATTGTGTCCTATTGAACCCTATTCAATTATTTTAGTTGCACCCTTAAATTTTTTATATTATACAAGCTTATGATAAAAACCATCATGATGATTCAACATGACTCTTTAATATTTTCAGAAGGTTACACCAAGATCCCCCAATAACCATGATGCCTTAATAAAAAATACAACTACCCATAAGTTAAATGGAATCATTTGACACATTATAGAGTGTTTGTAGACAGCAAACAAAATAAGTTTAGAAAAAAATTATCCTCCACTTTTGGATGATAAAAAATTCATTAATGAAAATGGAATATTAAAATAATATAGTTTTCATATCATTATAAGTGTTATAAAATAATTTTCATTGCAAATAGTAAAACAACATTATTTATCTCCCCTAAAAAAATCATTCCATATAAAATCATTTTACATAGATTTACATAATACCAAATATTTATATAATTACTAGATATATCTTTATTTAACTTTACTTTATATTTATTCCAATATTTTTATAAAATATAATTTAAAGTGAAGGATAATGAAATTAAGAGAAATAAAAAGTAATACTATGTTTATTATCATTAATGATATTTATGTTACAAAAATATTTTATTAAAAATTATAAATTACATGAAATGAATAAAACAACTGTTTATATATATTTTCAATATGGTCCTAGATAATATAAAATGATAATCTTTTAAAATATGATCGAGAGAGAGATAAAACATCATACATTATTTTTCAAAAAAACTCAAGATTAAAATAAAATGTGAGGAATTTTTTTTTGAAAATATTATCTCTTATATGAATATTTTTTTATTAAAAATATCAAATGAACCTAAAATAATTAATTATAAATATGAGTATCCATTGAGAAAAATTGAATAATAAAAAAAATATTGATATTGAAATATTTTAAATTCAATAAATAACATCTAAATTCAAATAATAGGCTTTAATTTTAAAATTTAAAATCTATAAAATCATTATGGATTAAATATTATGGTAGTAGATAATATAAAATTACAAGGGAGTGTAGAATTTGGTCTACAGTAAAGGCATAATACTAATGAACAATGTGATGATTAGATTAAAAATCCAACAAGCCATTTTCAAGGTAATAACCTCTAGAGTAATATACACCAGAACAACATCAACTTATTTGTATCTAAAATGGAATGTTTTTTATTAGAGTATCACACTCACATGAAATTATAAAAATTATTAAAATATTAAAAAAATTATTCTGAAAAAATTATTAAAAAATTAATTTTGGGAAATATTTTTGATTTTGTAAAAGAAAATTAAAAATTATTAAGATCAACAAGGATAAGATATAATTTTTAGAATATAATAATACCAAACACACCTTTGATAATTTCAAGTAAATAAAGATGAATATTTTTAGTTAATATATTTTCAATTTCATGGTTTCTGAAAAAAATCAAGATCAACATATTATTTTTGAAAGTGATCACAAATAAATTCATGTATCAAATCAATGTTCTTAGTAAGAGAATGTTGGAGAGGATTTTTACATATACTAATTTCTATTTTGTTTTCATACTTAATAGGTACATTATCATATATAATCTCAAAGTATAATATATTATGCCTCATCCATAGTATTTGGGTCCAAAAACATTCATTGTCTATGTATTCCGCTTCATCTACAGAGTAATAAAAATATTTTTTTTATTATTACTACTCTATTTGATAATGTAGTTCCTATTAGTTTTAAAGTCCCAATAGTACCCTTTCTTATCTATTTATAATCCTATAAAACCAGCATAAAAATATGTAAGATCAAAATAAGTATCAATTTCATAAATATTTCAATGTTATTAGTTACTTTAAAATATCTATAAATTCTATTGATAGACTTCAAATAATATTTTTTTCAATTTGATAAAAAATGAGCAAAAAGGAATGTAGTAAAAATAATTTCTCTATAGGTCATAGTAAGGTAAATAAGACATCCCATTATAATTCTATAAATATTGTTTTCAATCAGTTTAATAACTTCATATGAAAATATATTATATATTATAATCATGGGAGAACTTATTTCAATTTAATTATCTACACCAAACAGTTTAAATGATCATTAGATTTTTTAAATTTCATCTTAATAATATTAATTATAATTTTGATAAAAATTAAGTTCGAGGAAGAATTTGAGTTCTCCTTTAAAACTCATTACAATCACTTTGTTTTTTAAATTGGAAAAATGAATAAAATGTGATTAATTATTTGATAAAAAACTAAAAATAAAAAAAAATCATAAATTAATAAATTAATTAAAAAATATTTGTGAAAAGAGTAGATATTAATTTTGTCATTCTAAAATCATTAGAATGAAAACATTATTTATTCTTTCATACAATGATGAGGGGATCATATTAAACCATAAAGAAATTTTTTTTACTTGAAAATAAGTATTTAAAATATTGTATTTTGAAAATTGGGAGGTTGTTCTATGAAAATATTTTCAGAAATAAAACCACTTAGAAAATCACTTTTGACATATATTTGAAAATGTTTGAAATTAAAATCAGAAAAAAAATGCCAAAAATTTATAATGGATTCTAGTAGTGAAATGTATGAAAATTTTTCACTATAGTCAATACCTCAAAATTGGTTATTTGCTTTAATAGAAACTCTATTCATTTGTCTGATGGTATTTCCTTGTTCATAAAGTTGTATTTGGAAAACCAACTTAGTGACTATAATTCGTTGATAATTAGTTCATTCCATGAGAATTAAAATGTTTTTCCATTGAAATTGGTTCAAATCATTACAAATGTAATGTATCCAATTATTGGTCTTTTAAAATTTGTCCAACATTTCATTCATTGAATTCATCCAATTCGCATCATTAATAAAATCATCAAGTTGTTGATTTTCAATGTGAGAGAGAAAATATTTATGTTAAATCTCATTTGATAATGACCTTCTGGTATGAAATCTTAATTTTCATTCACTCATAACATTTTCAAGGCAATAATCATGCTTTAGGAAAAAGAGAATATTGGGATTCTTGAATATCATTAATTTTTGGAAGATAAATGTTAAGGTTTAACTAGTCATAGGAATATTTTAATCAAATTTGTTGTGAATATAATATTATAAGGACTAATACCTTTTATTGAAGACTTGGAAGGTTTACCTGAGTTTGAGTACCCAATAAAGATGACTTCATCAGATATGGGGTAAAATTTTCCAACACTATCATTGGTGTTAAGGATAAAACATTTACAACAGAAAACATTAAATAAAACAACTATATGAATATGTTATTTCCAAAAATCATAAATACTTTTTGTAAATATGTGTTGTATGATGACAAAGATATGGATTTAACATAATGTATGGTCTGCCACATCCAAATATAGTTGAGGTACTTTTATACTCACTAAATAGTGTGCTAGACATTTCATAGTGGGTCCTATTGTTTATTTCAACAACCCATTTTTTGAGGTGTTCTAGTATACAAGAAGGAATGATGATTACCTTGAGAAAAAGAATTTCCATCAAAGATATTGTTTTAAAGTTTCATACCATGGTCACATTTAAAGTATAAGATAATTTTCCATTTTCAAATTTCATATAATATTTAATAATGTAATTCCTAGCATTATTTTATTGATATATAAAGAAGATACATGTAAAAATTAATTAGGTATGAATAATTATAATGATGCATGAAATAACTCACATACTAGAAAATTTCGTTGGTATAAAAATGTCTAGGTGAACTTGTAATATGTACTGTGAGGAGAAAAATTCATTTTCAATTTTTTATGAAGATTTTAGTTTCTTACCATGTTGGAATGGTTCAAAAAATAATTTCCCTTAAAAAATAATGTTGGTAAATCTCATACTAGTTAGTTACAGTTGTGCATGAAAAGAGATTCAGTGTCATAATAACCTAGGAAATGATGCCAAATATATGATTAATTATAATTTTACCTTATACACCCAATATATTTACATAATATATATTTTAAATCTATAATATAGGCATTTTTGTAATGATGTTTTATAAATAATGAATTGCCTTTCGAGTTTAAAAGTATATAATAATCATTTGGAAAATTAATTCTGAAACCATTATCTGATAATATAATAGTATATAGTAAATTATGGTTCAGTCCATTTATAAATAAAAATAAAATTATTTAAATTATAGTTTGATAAACTGATCATACCAAAAACAGTGAATTTACTTTTTTATTCATCTATAAATGTCACATGTCCTTAGTTGATGTTATCAAAATGATTGATTTTGAATGGATCACCATAGATGGGATTCAATAACTTATGATCCATATACTAATTATCTTATTTTTTTAGAACCATGTCCTATAAAATATCAAGTGATTAATGTCTTTCGTAACCATACCTTGGTTCCTTTTTAGTTAGAAAATAAATACATTGAAATCCAAACTTGACTAAGAAATGTTTTTTTCATTATAAATTTTAATTAAGTGAAGAATAATATTAGGTATATCATATCAATTAATTTTTTTAATTTAATTCATCTTTAAAATTCACAAATTTCATAAAATAATTGGAAAAATTATTTTTGGAGTTATCTTTACCGAATTAGTCTTTTTAATTTGTTTAAGAGAAATTTGATAGTTTTGAAAACCCAATTCAGAATTACTTTTAAGGAAACATTTATTAACCAAGATCATATTTAAATATTTATCCCCTTTTTGGAATTATGAAAGAGTTTTTTATTATATTTAACATTAAATTACAATTATCAAAATTTAGAGTATCTTTGTGTTTTAAAACCAAATCATAATTTTCTTTTATTTTTTGAATTTATAAATAAAACTACGTTGTATTTACTTATGATATATTTATAAATTGGAGAATATTTAGAAAATAAAATGTAATTATGATTTATTTTATAAATTATATCATTATGAATTAAATAATATGTTGGAGAAGGTTATGAAAAATAATTTGTACATGTTTGTTACATAACTCAATAGAATCCACGAGGTATTTACCACTTTCTTCGCTTTTATTTAAATGATGAAATTTAATTCTCATTATCAGTATAAGTTTAAAATTTTAGTTATTTATTCAATGAATAATGTATTTAGTGTTTTTATTGTCCCATGAAAAATTCTTATTTATGTGACCTGTATTTTCAAAACTAAAGCATGGAACTTTCATATCGTGTTTTTGATTTCTAAAGTGGGGAAAATATCTTTTATTTTTCATGTACTTGTTCATATTCATAGAAAGATGATAAATCTCAATGTTGTGTCTATATGATTCATTATTAAATGAATTAAAATAAATTTTTCTTTTAGTAACATTAAATTACTTCTCCTCTATTTTGGATTTTATTTTTATAGTTATCTTATATGTTATGGGATATCTGATGAGGTCCTCAATAAACATGTTCTGTATGTATTTATCATTTGGGATCATGATAAAATTTGGTGCCTAATAATGTGTTAAACCATAAAGTAATTTCATTACTAAACTATCAATATGAATAGTATCACCAAGATAATTTTTATAGAAGAAAATGTATGTAAATCATGTAAAATTATAAGTAATTAATTCATTTGGATGAATAGAAAAAACTCTCAATGTATTATATAAAAAATCTAATCTAGTTTCTTTGGAATTGTTTATTCCATCAGGAGTTACTTATTATTAGTTAAATATTTTATGATCCATTTTAATTTATAAATTTCATTTCATTCATTTTTTTTGTAATCCAAAACATTATTAATTTACAGGTTTACCATCTAATTTAGAAATAAAAATATCATCAGGGGACCAATATTCTGCTTTTTTAGTAGTATGTGTCTAACCATGCATTACTATTTTACATACATGATAATATATTTAAATGGTAAAGGTATACATATTTTTCTTAAAATAACAATAATTTGTTATATTTGGAAAAGGTGCATGACCCATAGAGTGTCTTTTTAGATCACCATGGGTATGAAATCCCATTTATAAAAGGAATGTTTCGTAAAAACAGTTTCATGATTTTGAAAACTATTTATCTTTGAATGATATTTAAACAATGAAATAAAAATTTATTTAATTCAATCCAAGATCCATATGGTACAATATTTTTTTTTGGAGTAGGATAAAATGGAAATTTTTTAGCGGATTTCCCGTTAAATACATCATAATAATTAACACCTTAAGCACCACAAACTATATTTAAAAATTTGATGAAAATTAAAAACTTTTGAAAATATTAATAAAAATAATTTATATTTTTAAATTAAAGTAGAATGTGAAATGGAATGACTATATATGTTTATAAAATTTAAAGCACATAATAATAAGTGGAACATAAAATGAATGAGTAAGTGTATTAGTGTTTAAAGTTTTACATGTAACATTAATGGAAAGATAAATCTATAAAGAATAAATAAAATAACAAGGATTTATAATGGAGTTGGGCTGAAGTTCATTGATAAAACCAAAATAATATCCTAATTATCTTAGAGATTATTATATTAATTACTGGGATTTAGTGGTAGCTAAGATACCAAATCCACCATTCTTTTAAATTGGTTATATCAAGAAACTACAATAAAATTATCCATATTTTTACATTGGATGAAGATAGAAAACACAAATAGAGTGAGTTCCTGGAATCTTAGTAGTTTTTTAATGTAACATGAGTCCCTTAGTCTAAAATTTATTGATTTCTGAAATAAAATAAAGCTAAGAAAAATGAGATGATTTCTAGAAGAAATATGATTTAGGCAAAATATTTATTCTCTCAATTGAATAATAAAAAGTACTGAGGGAGAATTAGATATAATTTTAAGAGTATTAAGAGATTCAAAATGTTAGAAAAATTCTAGAATGGACAGAATTTTTGTGAATAGGATCAATTTTATGATCATTGCAGCTGAATGATGAGAATTGGTGTGTTTTTTCCTCCAATGTCTCTATTTATAGGCTCCAAGTCCATTAACAACATTATGGAATCAAACTAGTGTCAAGGAAGTCATGGGGTTAAATTAAACTTATATTTTTCTACAATAAATTCATATTTTAGTTTCCTATCCTGACACAGCCATATTACCAGTAACATCTACCAGATAGATTTTTGAATTTCTTATAGTCACCAAAAACCTTTCTATCCCATGGGATAACCTATGAGTATTTTATTGGTTGGGAGATAGTATTTTTCTCCAAGTATGGATCTATCCATCATCATCGGTTGGTCAGTGGATCATCCACCATGTATCTAGTGGAATCCAATTTCATGGAATTTTCTCTGCAAATGGATCCGGAAAAATGATGCCCAACATTAGAGATCAAATGTTATTTTCTACATTCTAGACCCTACTGTGTCATACAAATATCCATTAAATAAAATGGGTTCACATATAACTTCCTTGTATGATATAAACATATGATAAAATTCATCATGAGTCATTAAAAAGTTATATTTAAAATTTAACTAGACGTCATCCCGATCAACTAAAAACTATGATCCTATATTTTACAATATTACAATAAAGATCTCAAATTAGACCATTAGAAACTTTAAGGAGTGATTGAAGTCACTAAAACATTAAAATACAAATATTACACTAAAAATATTCCACATGATTAAATTAATGTAACTAAAATACTATTCTTCACCCACCATAAAATGGATGACATGTCAACAATGTTCCAACTAGTAACCATGCCCCTATCTTAGCCACTCTACCAATGGCATGACCAATAACTGAAAATTTATTCATGAAAGATACCACATGCAGATAAAGGATTAGAGAACATAATTCTTCTCATCGACCAAAAAGTCACTCCCATGTTACCTCACAAATCAATAAACATATCCTGGAATCAACTTCATGCTAATTCATGTGGATAATAATATGTTATTTCATGATAAATCATATCTACCATGATAATAAATTTGGGAAAATAATAAATAAGTACATGTAGACCTATACAACCCATTATCTATCAATATTCAATGCATGATGACTATACCCCATCTCCATGTAGCACAGAAAAATGTTCAATGAAAATAAAGTGATGTCTAGGGCCATGTGAAATAGCAATACCAAATATATAAAATTAATCTTAATATACCAGTAGGTCTTTATCCTTTAAAATTTAATCACATTATCGATTATGTTCCTTATCTTATAGATGTGACGAATGGAATAGAAACTCATAGAACTTTTTTTACACTATTGAAAAGATTTACAGAATCATTTCACAATAGATTCTTCTAGAATAAGTATGATTCTCAATAATGGGGGTGGGGATTTTTTCAAAAGATGATTCAAATTAATCCATTATGGAGAGATCCTAACCACCAATATTTATGTGTGAAAAAATTAATTAAGAGGGTATTAGGTCACTAAATTCCTTGAAATTTCTATAGCTTCAAGATAAAATAAATGAGGATACTCTTTGTGAATCACATGGTAAATAGGTCCAACAAATTAAAGGATTGTTTGATTTTATATTTAGTGATCAAATGACTACTGAAGAGGGGATGCATTGGTTGTTACCTGATAAACTTGAGATACATCTTATTCTTCTCTTTATATCCATTTATATTATCGTAATTATCCTATCATGGTGAATTATTTCCTTAGGGGATGATATAAGTAGATTCCTCATACCCTAACAATGAAATCTATATTTGAATTCCAATTTTCATCAATTGATTTTAATTGGATTCATTATAATTTTTTTAGATGATTAAGTTATTTCCTTTTTTATATTTTGTTTTAATCTATCATGCATGTTTAGATGGGTCACACACTAATTACACTTCTGTTATCTCAATTACCTGTGATTAGGATCTTCATATTAACCTATGGGTGATTGAAGACTTCCATTCATGAATATAAGGGAGATTAGATGTTAAATTGCTTATTTAATTCCTCATATTAAACAAAAACTTCATGTTGATCGTAATAAAGTGAGGTTTTTATTGACTAGAGGGAAAAATTTAGAGTATTAAGATAGAATAATTATTTAACATGAAATTTAATGGCATATATGTGGTTAGAAAACTTCTTTTAAACTGATTTTAAATCAAATCTAACCCAATCATTGTTTTTCACACATAAAATCAATTAAAAAAGAAAATAAGACACCCAAAACACACTCCTCTACAGAGAGAACCTGATTTACACTATCAGTAAATTAGTTCAAGTTTCAACATTGATTTGTAGGCATCTATGTAACAAGATACTCATCAAAAATATGACATAGATTAATCAACATTAACAAAAGTGATTACTAAAATGTTTTATTAGAAACCCTTACATTAAAAAACTAGTAAATAGTTATATTCCTTAGTCACAAATATCATCCATGGTTATTGGTTATACACTTTAGTCACAAACATATTTAGTAAATTATTAGACAACCCAGTCACATGCTCTATTTTTTAGCTAGTAATATAAATACATCTTTTTTCCTCAGGTTTATATTGTACCTCGTTGAGATAATATTCCTCTACAAACCAATAATTTTATTATTTCTCATGTAAATCTTAAAGAACATTGATAGCTGCATGAATCAGTATGTCGGTCTTCAACCTTATTCCAAATTATATTCAATATGGTTCTTCTTCAGTTTAAAAAATTATCAAGGATTCATGAATCATTTTTTGTGTTTTAATACTATTATTTAGGAGCATATTTTCTTATCTATAGTCTGTCACATCATTATCTCAAAACATTTGTAGCAACCCATCACACCTATTCTTCCTCACTAGTATTTTTTATTATTTATATAATTTTTTCATGATATTAAAATTAGAATTAGTCTTTATAGAATCTATATAAAATTATCCTTAATAAGTTCATTATTATCTAGATATTTGTATCTCTAAAAAATACTGTGTGATCTTATATTCATGTAAAAACCAAATAATTTATTTTTTTAATTCTTTTAAAATATACACAAAAAATATCCAGTCTTTTCAACTCAAATATTTGTAAAATTCATCTCGAGATTTCCATAATTTTTTCTAGTTTAAAAATCTACCAAATATTAATAAAAACATATTCCTTAATTTTCTTTTCCAATCTCCTTTTTCATGGAACTATGATGTGACACCCACATTTACAATGTGGATGTCATCTCATCTTACCATTATATCCCTTGTCTAGTTTCCTTTCAAAATCAGAATGAATCATGATCAATGTGAGTAAACGTGATATTTTAACCATGAATGTCCTAGTTATATCATTGACTGATATAATTTTCCATTTATTCCATTTATTCTATATTCCAAAATCACAATATTTCATCACCCTTACATATCCACGACTTTTCACTAATGACCATTACATAGCCACTCCTCTCCATTTCTATTCATAATTTTATCTTCCATTTTCATTGATGAAGATTGAATACTATTTTCCCATTTTTGGGGTAATATAATAATATAATTTTTTTATGTTTAAATCATTATCGAATAACTCTTATGTCATCCCATTTAATTTTATAATTTAGGTATAAAATATTGAATTCTCACTATTTTTTAACCCACATCCCTCTCCAATATTATTTATTTATAGAATGATTCAAACACTTGTTTCTAATAAAGCCTACACTTAATGGTTTCTAACTTACATTGAGTACTTCACACATAGGCTTTCATTAGAAACACACACATGTTGGTAACTTCTTTCACACATAATTTGATTTCCTAAAGTGTTTCATGACACTTACACATAGGCAAGATGACATAGATGTTTAGATAAATATGACACATTTCTATTTCATTCATATTATTAGTATCATCACATTTACACATTCCATCATTTTCCAAATTTCATTATACAATGACACTTACACAGATCCTCAAACACACTTATGAACTGTGGATTTTCTTTCAAATTTCATGTATTAGACTAGAAATTATAGGGATACTTCAATATGAATAAAACACTTCTTATACATTCATAATCTTATCCCAAGACTCTAAAAACCACAAAGATTTTTTTTACAATGTCTATATATCCAAAAATACTTCTTTTTAATTTCCAAGAATACCATGACCTTAATCGTCACATTAAATTGATAGCTTGAATATATATTACCATGTTTTCAAAGGTAGCATAACATCACACCAACTATTATCCATATATATTGTCAGTAACTCACTCAAAAAACAAATATTGATATCTTCTTAATTTAAATGATGTCTTTATCATTGAAAAAATATAATAAATCTATTGGGGAAAAAAATTCTTCTAGAAAAAGTGATTTGAAACCTTCTAAATGATGCACAATATGATCAGTAAATGAAATTTTTTTATCAAACATGATTTCTCAGCATGACTCCCTTTTCCATCAATCCTTCTTAATATGATCCATAAATATTGAGTATCTAACCATGAATTAGGGGTATCTACCTAATATATCATATCAACTTAATGAAATTTATGGGTGGTATAATATATAATGATTTGTATCTATGAAGTTCTAGAATATTTAATTTCTCTTTATCATATTAGAAAGAATAAATATCTATGTTTTCCAATATGATTATATCGAACATCATAGCATGATAGAGAGGATAAAATCCATGTTCATTATCATTGTAGACCACCCAAACAAACCATTATATAGAAACAACAACCTATATGCCTTGGATTCCTCTATATTTCCTTGACATTCTAGCCATAAACCAATACTAAAAAAGAATTTCTAATGATGGATTGAAAATATAGAGATCAAGATAAGATCTAAAGTGTCCTTAGGGTATACAAGATCACACCCTATAAATGATGACATTGTCCAATGATTCATCTTAAATAATTTTAAATCAATTGTATCACAATACTAGTCTAATATCTCTTTATTGTAAGGATTATTTAGTGGGATTTTAAATTTTGTTGACCCAACACATTATAAAACTCATACTTTTAAGTATGTGATAGATCCATCACCCTTTATTTACCTCAAAAGAAAAAAAAGGATGAATCATCCTATAAAATGGATATTGATAAGGTCTCGTCAGAGCTCCTTGAAAAAGCTAGATAGTCCTCTACTATATAGAAAATAATATCCCATGTTACATGCTTTACAAATATATTAAGAACTGCATCCAATAAAGGATTTGAGATCCATGATGTGAAAAGATATATGTTCACTATGAAACATTATTGGAATAATAATAGATCTCTAAAAATGGATTCCTTCAATAACGAGATAACTCACTCATCGAATACCAATCTTAAATTACTGATTATAAATAAGATGTAATAGAAACTTTTCTTCCACATATGAAAGAAACTCTCAATACATTCCACTAATACAAGAGTATAGTGATTCAAATATCATAAAAATGTAACAATATCCAAAAGAGAGATACCCACAACCAAATCCCAAGTGATTTTTTTGTGTGATTCAGGTATGGCATCAACTAAACAAGATTTACTTATCCCTCTCACAAAACATGAATAAGATATTTTATTCCATCTAACCCAGTGCATGTGATCATTATTTCAGTATTCCTAGAGAAATTTGGAAAAATTATATATACATTTGATAACACTATTTGGATCATATAACATAGGGAGTATTGTAGGACCCTGGGACACCCTTAAAGGGGAGGGGTGAATCAGGGTGTCAAATTTTTAGTTTAAAAACAAGGATCATGTTCCCACATTGGTAGGAACTAGTTAAACTTGTATGATGAATATGTTCAGCAATGAAAAATTTACATCCAAAGAGATGACACAAAAAAATTTATTTGGTTCACCGCTAAGGGCTTCATCCAAAAAGCATACGCTGAGAAGTTGTCAGTAATACCAACTTCCACTAATCATCACTAATTGTGGATTACAAAGGTTTGGGAATAGTCACTCTATCCCAAGCTCACTGCCTTTACAAAAGATTAGGGATAGCTCACTGCGTCCCTTGGGTCACTCCCGTTGACTCCCCCTGGCTCACTGCCTTTGGTGATGTCCCACTCAGTTTATAGATGTTAATTTCTCTTCATAATTGCAAAATAATGCATCCTTTGTTTAATATAGATTCTCTTTTGAAGTCCACCTTTCACTCGTATACTAATCCCACATTGCACCGAAGATATCGGGAAATCTTCCTGTTTTCGTGCTGCTCCAAAACAACCGGCGTATAATAACCTCACCTGGCGCTCTTCTCCAAGACCGGCGCACAAGTTTCAAGAACGGTGCCCAAGTCACTTGTGCGGTACAAAATCGTCGAGAAGGTGACACCAACACACTTGCGCGAAACTGCCTCCTTCAACTCGAAACTTGCACGACTCTGCACCTTTTACTCCCAAAAGGCCTCGGTCACGCAGCCAACAACCGGTGTGCAACCTCTACTTGTGCGACCCAACTACCACTTGCACGACTCAACCACTTGCATGATGAGAGCTCGAAAAATATCTAAGTCTTAAACTTCATTACAAATGAGGAGGGGTGGTCCTCTATTTATAGGTAAACCGGCCCCCCTGCACGGTGGCGCGCAAGTGTCCTCACGGCGCGCAAGTCCCAGTGCGCAGCTTAAACTTCCCAAGCCTCTGTCCCATAACTCAATTGTGATACCAAACCAATAGTTGCACGATCCTCTTATAGTTGCCGAATTTTGATGTTCTGAACAAGAATAACAATAAGCGCGCAGGTTTCCAGACCCCCTAGGCACTGGCACACAAGTCCCTCCTTGGAACACAGGTCACTTGCGCGACCACACCAATACATGCGTGAACCTTATCCCTTTACCATTTTCCATATTCTGATCGTGAAAAACAGATGGCGCACAAGTTTCCTCCCCTTCAAGTACAAGGTGCGCAAGTCTCTTTGACAAAAACACTTTTCTCTATTTTTCAATTTTCAGGCCCAAAAATTTGGCAAACAATGGGAAATGACGCCACCTTCAATACTATTGTCTGCTTGAACTGTATGATCACTTTGCTGGTACACATTCTGAACTTCCACTAAGGATTGAAAACAAACACAAAACATTCTCCAATTCATGCATAGATGACCATGGTTCCAAAATTCTCCCCCTTTGTCTTTATTGGCAATCAGAAAATAAATTATATAGATCCTCATCCATATGCAAACCAAAAATCGCAAGAGTAAACTTAGCCGACACTCTAAGTCTATGTGAGAAATGCTGGGTGTAGAAAACAAGAGTGGAAGCGTGAATTGGGTTCCCATGTTTTGGAATTCTCAGTGATGCCCAAGAAACATTACTTCTCCAACGTATTCATTCCCATCATTCTTCCTTCTCATCGTGTCACAGAAGTATTATATTTCTGAACATGCCGTAATTTATTCCTTTTTCCCCGATTGACAATAAACCCAAAGACCAGTAATTTGCTCATTTTTCAGCTCAAACCATACTCCCCCTGGATAGTATCTCCCCCACAAACCTGCATCACATCCATAAATAGATAAAAACAATTATCATAATCGGGGATAGGGGTATTGTGTATCCTCTTTATGCACTAGGAGGTGCCTGAACATCGAGGTTCAACCGATGCTGCTCAAAAACAGTCACTGAAAGAGGCTTAGTAAGAATATCCACGACTTGCTCATCAGTTCCTACATGCTCCACTCTAATCACTCCTTTCTCAACATTTTCTTTGATAAAGTGATACCTGATTTCAGTATGTTTTATACTAGAAAGCTGAACATGATTCTTCGTAAGATCAATTGCGCTCTTATTATCACAGTAAATTACCATGGGTTGCTTCACCTCATCACCAATATCTATTAGTTGTTGCTTCATCCATAGCAGTTGAGTGCATGCCTTTGTGGAAGATATATATTCAGCTTCAACAATACTAAGAGAATTACTTTCCTGTTTCTTGCTTAACCAGCCAACACATTAACTCCAAATATAGAATTCTCCAGCACTGGTGGATTTTCTTCCAATTACATCTCTAGCCCAGTCATCATCAGAAAATGCTGATAATTCAATGTCTCTTCATGCAGCAAAGTATAAGCCACAATTGTGAGTACCTTGAATATACCTCATGATTCTTTTTACCGCTGTCATATATTCCTCCTTTGGATTACTCTAAAAGCGGGAAGCAAGACATGTGGAAAAGACAATATCTGGTCATGTCAATGTCAGGTACAGTAGGATCCCAATGATCCTCCTTTACATGGTGGGATCTATAGAGGTCCCATCCTCATGATTTCCAAGTTTAGTTCCAACTGCAATCGGAGTTGACATTGGTTTGGAGTCTTTCATATTAAACTTATTCAACAGCTCTCTTGCATATTTTTCCTGAGAAATGAAAGTGTATTCCTTCTTTTGGATCACTTGTAGTCCCAAGAAATATGTGATCTTCCCAATCATAAACATTTCAAATTCTGATTTCATGGGATTGGAAAATTCATACACTGATTTCTACCTACTTCCACCAAAAATGATATCATCAACGTAGAATAGAACCATGAATTGTTCTTTTAGAGAATTATTCACATAGATATTGTGATCTACTCCTCCTCTTTTGAATTATAGCTTCTTGAGATACGAATCCACCCGTGAGTACCATGCCTGTGGTGCCTACTTCAAACCATATATATTTTTCCTCAGTTTGCAGACCATTGTTTCATCAGTACCCAGAACAAAACCCACTGGTTGTTCAATGTAGACCTCTTCTTCAAGTACACCATTCAAAAATGTTGTCTTGATATCCATTTGATATACATTATATCCTCTTTGGAGTGCCATGGCAAGGAAAATCCTAATTGACTCCATTCTAGCCACTGTACCAAAGGTTTCTTCAACATCAGTGCCTTAAATCGGGGAGTATTCTTTACATACCAGTCATGCCTTTTTTCTAATGACACTTCCATGCTCATCAAACTTATTTTTGAAGATCCATTTGGTACCAATCACATTGTGACCTTTGGGTCTCTGCACAAGATCCCATTTCTGATTCTTGTCAATCTGATCTAACTCTTAATTCATGGATTTTACCCATGATTCATCCTTTGTAGATTCTTCAAATGAGGATGGCTCCATGGCTGACAGAAATGCAGATTCTGCGTTATTCCACATTCTCCTTGTTTGTGTGGGTGCACTTCTATCCCCTATTATATTAGATGGATCAATCTCAGCTCTTCGATTTCTTCTATGATGTTCAGTAAAAATCTCTCCAGCCATAGTTTCTTCTTCAGATTCTTCTTCTGAGTCAACATCTTGATGTGAAACCTAAGTGTATTGTACACCTTCCTCTATTTCTGTAGTTTTATTTACTCCATGTTCACATTCATCATCATATTCTATCTGATCAGCATAGGTATTATTGGAAGCAGTTGTGGTTTTCCCTTCAATGATCTTAACATAATTTCTTTCCACAATCCTCCCCAAGAGTTTATTTAGAAACTTGTAGGTTTGTTGTTCATTGGATATCCAAGAAAAATTCCTTCATCAGCATTGTCTCCAAACTTCCCTTGATTTCCTTCTTTATTCTGAATGAAACATTTTCTTCTAAAAACACGGAATTATTTCAACGAAGGCTTCCTTCCATGCCATAATTAGTATGGTTTGTTCATTTCTCCCATATAAATCTATGTTAGATTCTGAATGTGCACTGCAGATTCAATAGCCTCCTTCCATTTATGGCGAGAGATACCACTCTCAATCAACATAGTCCTGGCCATATTGTTGACCTATCGATTCCGACGCTCAATAACTCCATTTTGGTGTGGAGTTCTTACAGCAGCTACCTCATGTTGTATTTCATGTTTTTCTAGGTAATTTTCAAACTCAATGGATGTGTATTCCCCTCCATCGCCAGATCACAGGACTTTTATTATCCATCCAGTATCATTCTCGGTAATCCGGTGATAAGTTTTCATGCAATCAAGTACTTGTCTCTTCTTATGAATCACCATTACACAACCCATTATTCTATAATAATCAATGAAAAGGATGAAGTACCTTTTTCCATGGGTTCTGGCAACATTTATTAGGCCACATACGTCTGTATGAATGAGATCAAGAAGATGAGATTCTATTTTCTTCTTTGGTCGATATGAACAACAGACCAGCTTCCCACGGATACAGGAATCACTAGAATTTTCCCGCTCACATTTTAGAAAGGGAATATCCATGACTATCTTCAGCTTAGATAACATTTACATGTCTTGTTGGTTAATGTTCCCCAGCCTTCGATGCCACAAATTGTTTTCTTCTTCAACAGACAAATAGAAGGATTTCACTTTGTTGTTAACCTGATATTAGTTTCCATCTGTTCTACAGCCTTTCATAAGAGAATTCCATATTTTTCCTTTTATAGTGCAGCCTTTTTCATTGAAGGTTACTATGAGACCTGAGTCACAGAGTTGACTTACACTGAGGTGATTGTGGCGTAGACCGTCCACATAATGAACTTCAGTCTTCTTTAGCTCCCCGTTGGCGAGATCAATATTACCACTACCTTTAATCTTCAAAGCACCATAATTACCAAACCGTACTATTCCATCAACCTTATTTTCAATCTTCTTCAAAAGGTCAACGTTTCTTGTCATGTGGGAAGAGCATCCACTATCAAGGATCTTGGTGATGCTGCTCTTTGTAGATTTCAGGGATACTTTTTCAAGATTGGATTTATTGATCTTCTTCTTATCTTTCCATGAGATATTGGATTGAGAATAAGATACTGATGGCCTTTTAATAATTTCTTCCACATATTCTGATTCTTCATACCCATAATCCCCTTCCAGAGGGGAAAAACTGTTTGTGAGAACAACATCATCAGGAGGATGAAAACTGGCCCGTCTTTGAGTGTTGTATGAATTTCTCCTATCGTACCACTCCCTGCAATACATAGATTTCTGGCCAAAGTTAAAAAAATTAAAACATTCACCATAGAAGATATTTCTTCTATAAGATGGAGGATATGAAATTGTTCTCCTTAGTTGACTTCCTAGATCTTCCCCATTCATGTAGCTCCTTGCCTCATCGCAGTATGACATGGTATGGCCAAGATAACCACAAAATTGACACTTCATGAGAGCAAATGTCTTTTCACTTGAATTTCTCCTCATGCCTTATTCCTTTGGAGAATAGTTGAACCTCCTGTCATTTCTGAATATTTGTGGATAATTTTCAGTTCTTTGTTTAGTTTGGATTGAGGTTTTCTTTTTCATCATTTCAGGTAATGTTTCAGCATGTCCAACTTTCATCTTGTCGTTATTTTGGCTCTCTTAACTTCCAGTAGTTGATGTCTCAGCTTCACAGCCAATTACACTCCTTCCCATGTAAGCAGGTCTTTGATCTCTTAATATTTTTCCAACCCCATCTGAACCACACTTGGCACTTTCATGTAATTATGCATCTGAGAATCTTCCGAAATGGATTTTCTTCTTTCCCTCATTTGTCGTTGATTGTCATTCAGTTATACTTCTAAGAGTAACAACTTCTTCCCCATGTCCCAAAATAGTCTTGGACTTCTCTTCCAGTCTAGATGAAAGTTCATTTATGACCTTTTCTTATTCTTCAATTTTAAGCTTTAGTTCCACAAAATCATATGAGCTTTCAAGGATTGAAGACTGAACTCCCACTAGTTCTTCTAGTCATTCAATCTATGCTTCAAGCTCATCAACATTTTCTGATGATTCTTCTACCATTTCCTTCTACTTATTACATCCCTTACATTTATACTGAAGCATTGAAAAAGCATCCTTAATTTGAGTCTTTGAATCACCATTAGAAATAATATGATTATCTTTGACATTTTTTATCAAGGGTTCTAACTTTTCAACTATAGCCATCATGTAAGCATGCGTTCCCGTTTGAAATTCGGGTTCTTCTTCTTCACAAAATTCAGTATCCTAATCTTCCTCTGTATTTTCTTTCCAAAATTGAAGTCTCTCATTTTGAAAAATCTTTTCCGAGCCTTCTCGATGTTCTCATCTTCACTATATTCATCATTGATCTTTCTTAAACATTGAGAGGCAATGTGCCCAACTTTTCCATAACGAAAACATGAGAGAGGTAACTTCCCTTTGAATTTCCCTTTTCCCTTCTAGAACTTCATTGTAATGAGATAAATAATCTCTTTTTCTTCTTCATCTTCACCACTACTATATTTTGATATTTTCAATTTATCCATGGCCTTGAATTCCATTTCCTTTCTCACACGAGTCATAGTGTCTTCTAGTTTGACTCTCATTTCATATTCTACCAAGCTGCTCAGTAGATCGTCCAGAGAATTTTTGGAAAGATCTATTTCCTCTAGGGCTGACACCTTTGCATTGTACTGGGGTGGAATTCTTCTTAATATTTTCTTTACAATATAAATGTCTTTGATTCCTTCACCTAGACCCCGAATTGCTCCAACCACTTCAGTAATTCGATTGAAGAATGAGTCTGCATTCTCGTATGGGTGCATCTTCAGATCATCAAACTGATTGTGCAGGACTTGTAATTTTGCCTCCTTCACTTTGCTATCTCCTTCATAAATATTTTAGAGTTTATCCCACATGGATTTTGCTGAGGTGAAACTCATCGCCTTTAGAAAGATATGATCATAAAGAGCTGCAGTGAGTACATTTTGTGCTTTAGCATGTGCATCAAGAATTTTCCTGTCTGCATCAGTCATATCCAGGCCTGTTGGAGCAGTGACATTTACACCTTGTACAGTGGAAAACAGAACTTCGATTCCATGGGATCTTAGATGATATCTCATTCTGTTCTTCCAAATTTGAAAATTACATCCATCGAAGAGAGGGACTCCCCAGACATTGACTGCATTTTCCATGATGACAAAGGACATATTCAACACCAGCAACCTTTACGCTCAGATACCACTTGTAGGACCCCGGGACACCCTGAGAGGGGAGGGGTGAATCAGGGTGTCAAATTTTTCTTTTAAAAACATGGATTTGTTCCCACATTGGTAGGAACTAGTTAAAACTGTATGATGAATATGTTGAGCAATGAAACATTCACATGCAAAGAGATGACACAACAATTTTTACTTGGTTCAACGCTAAAGGCTACGTCCAAGGATCATACACCGACAAGTTGTCAGTTATACAAAATTCCACTAATCTTCACTATTTGTGGATTACAAAGGTTCGGGAATAGTCACTCTGTCCCAGGCTCACTGCCTTTACAAAAGTTTAGTGATAGCTCACTGCGTCCCTCGGGTCACTCCCATTGACTCCCTCTGGCTCTCTACCTTTGGTGAAGTCCCACTCAGTTTATAGACGTGAAGGTCTCTTCATAATTGAAAAATAATGCATCCTCTATTGAATGTAGATGCTCTGTTGAAGTCCAACTTTCACTCGTATACTAATCCCACTTTTCACCGAAGGTATCGGGCAATCTTCCAGTTTTCATGCAACTCCAAAATGATTGGTGTACAACAACCTCACCTGGAGAGCTCCCCCAAGACTGGCGTGAATGTTTCAGGAACGGTGAGCAAGTCACTTGCGCGGAACAAAATTGGCGTGCAGGTGACACCAACACACTTGCGCGACACTGCCTCCTTCAACTCCAAACTTGCGCGACTCTGCACCTTTAACTCCCAAACCGCCTCGGTCACACAGCCAACAACCGGTGCGCAGCCTCTACTTGTGCGACCCAACTACCACTTGCGCTACTCAACCAATTATGCAATGAGAGCACGAAAAATATCTATATCTTGAACTTCGTTACAAATGAGGAGGGGTGGTCTTCTATTTATAGGCACACTGGACCCCCTACGTGATGGCGTGCAAGTGTCCTCACGGTGCGAAAGTCCCAGGGCGAAACTCCAACTTCCCAAGCCTCTGTCGTGTAACTCAGTTGCATGACCAAACCAATACTTGAACAATACTCTTCCATTTCCTGTATTTTGATGTTCTAAACAAGAATAACAATAGGCACGCAAGTTTCCAGACCTCCTAGGCACCGGCGCGCGAGTCCCTCCTCTGCGCGAAGGTCACTTGCGCAACCACACCAATACTTGCGTGAAACTTATCCCTTTGCCATTTTTTCATGTTCTAATCTTGAAAAACATATGGCGTGCAAGTTTCCTCTTATTCAAGTACACGGAACGAATTTCTATATTCAAAAAACACTTTTCTCCATTTATCGATTTTCAGGCCAAAAAATTTGGCAAACACTGGGAAACGACACCACCTTCAATACTATTGTCTGCTTGAACTGTATGATCACTTTGCTGGTACACATTCTGAACTTCCACTGAGGATTGACAACAAACACAAAACATTCTCCAATTCATGCATAGATGACCATGGTTCCAACAAGTATATGGACTGACATTAAAAATATTTTATTCTATATTAGGGTAGTCATCCTCTTGGATGATAATAATCATTTTTACTAGTTATAAATATGATCATCATTTTTTATGAAGAAAATAAATATGAATTATCTTGAAATTAATATTTGATAATGGAGTTCAAGGGTATATAGAAGGAAATATTACAATGAAGAAACCCAATCTACTCACTACCTCTACAACATGCTTTTCAAGTATGTAGTTAGGCATGTAAAAATTGCACCAAGATTTGTTTTCCTTCTGTAAAATCCATCTACTATTCTCATTCATATTTTTCTAGTGCATGTCATCATGGAATTTTAATTTTTAAGAAAATTGAGAATACCATAAATGAAAAAAAGATAAGATACTAATTTATTACCAAGGATACCATAAAATCACCCAAGTTCATATTTATTGTAACCCATGTTTTTATGTAGTGGAATTTTCATAATTATACCATTTTCGAATTAAATAATTATATTTTATCTATGATGATCCATATGTTAACCACAAAAAATCTAAATGACACAAAACAATCACTAACCGAATTTTATATAGAATACTCATCAATGTTCTTAATGAAACCAAACTTGGTAATTGAATTATAAAACTATATGTCATCACTATGAGAAGGGTTATTAAATCGTTAAATAGATATTTTCAAACAATCCAACATAAAAGAATCATTTTCATTCAATTAAAATATTGTTTATATCATATACATGTGAATTATCATAAAAAATATTAGTGTTTAAATTCATTTGAAATATCTCATAATCCTAATGAATTGTTATGTTAAGAAATATAGGAATAGAATTCATCACCTTTACCGATAAAACAATATTTTCATAGTCAATGGCATTAATTATTTTATATCCTTTTACCACTTGCTATGTATATAGGTATAAACACTACTATCCATGTCATTTTTTATAAGGATCCCAATTTTATTCTATGGGATTAATTTTATTCACTTAGTTTAAAACATTATTATTGTACTTCAATTTGATACTATATATCCTGGCCTCTAACCATTTCATACAACCATAATGATAAATGTACTATAAGTTGGTAGTGGATTAATTATCTATGAAGTATTCTTTTTTAGCATTTATTATATGAAATTAATATTTATAGGGATCTAAATGAGTCCTATAATACCTTTGAGTATATTGTGTAACTAGAGTCAACACTATTTAAAAAACATCTTAAGTAATCAACTCACTTTCCATATCAAAAAAAAATTCTTTTTTGTTCTTATTTAAATCTTATACATGTTTAATTTCCCTCCAATAAAATCCTTTATTCAAATACATAGTCCCAAAAAAAATAAAAAACTAAGGAATAAACATTTTTCGTTTTGAAATATAATTAAAATAATTACATACTATTTACTTGGTATAACCAATAGAAAGAATTTATATTATATAAGATTTTTTTTATAAAATAAACATTATATATATAATTAAAAAAAACAACATAAAATACCAATTAGGATGCATAATTGTCCAGATCTCATATGGTGTAATTATAAATTCCATTAAAATATTATATTTTATTATGATTGTTTTTACTATTAATGCATATCTAAAGAATGATAAAGGAAGCCTAGAATAAATGAATATTTATTGAAAAATCACTATAAATTTAATATTCTACCACATAGATACATCATTCAATAGTTTTGTTTGAGGATTTTTTAAATTATTATTATAATCCTTCAAATAATCAATTTTTTGACTTATGCATTCACTAACCTCTTTCGATAAAAAACTCATTATAATATGGTACATTCTTTTTGAATGTTTTAAACTTTTCAATTATTTTACCATGTTTCTCTTATGAAACAAAAAACCAATCCTTTTAAAGTCATTGGTAAATGTTAAAAGGAACTACTTCTAACCACTTTATGATGGATTATTATTTTAATATATTACATTGTGTATTAAGCCCAATAGTCTACAAGAATTCACCCATTTTCCATTAAAATTTTATTCATTATTTTAACTAAAAAAAATATTCACATTTTTCAAATGATTTATAGTTAATAGATTTAGATAGTATAACACTATGGAGTCTTTGGATGTGATTCTCATTTATATTATCTATGATATAATTCTAAATATTTTTTTATCAAAATAAAATACCATAATTTTCTTCTCATAAATATTATATATTCGATTTTCTATATATTGAATGTAAAATTTTTTCACCATATTCCCAATTCCATAAGAAATTATTCATGTTTACAAGGAAATTATTTTTCTAAATCATGAAAACCCCTTATTTCAAAAAAAAATATAGACATCATCTTCAATTTATATATGAAATACATTAATAACTTTAAATTTTCTATAATTAATACACTTGAGTAATGCCAATCACAAGTTAATAACATCAATGAAAAAACATTTCCCTATTTCTAAAACATATATTTAATTCCTCATTCAAAACTTTTCGGGTGTTTTATTATTTCTTACATAATTATAATTTTTTATTGCAAACATAGTATCTAAGTACAACAATAAAAAATTAAATAAAATAAAATCTATAATATTCACATGTTTAAAATTATAGTGATTCTCTGTGAGAACACTTCCCAAACCAAGGTGCTATTATATTAAATTATATATCCAACCAATATTAGATATAAAAATTCTAATTATAATACTATACTTTATCTAATAATAAGTATATTTATTATATGAGAATTATTTTTTAGACTAAATCAATATGTAATTTTATTTAATATACTCCAGTTAAATTATGACCCTGTATATAAAATTTATTATTTGGGTTATAATTAAAATTTCACATTACCATTTCTTATTTAGATAATTTATCTAATTTAATAGCTACTTCTATAGACCATCAATGTAATAATATAATATCAAACTCTTGCATATTTAGGTGGAAATATCATCACAAAAACTCATCATATGAACTTATCCCCAAATATATTACCCAAATTACCTAAATTTTTGGGTTTTAAAACAATGTGTAAAATAATGTTTAAAATAGAAAATGGTTTTCTGACTTATAGAGTCTACCACATCCTTTATTCCTTAAATAAGATAATCCATAGACCCCAAAATTTTAATATTACCAAAATATGTTTCTAAAATAATACGTGGAATAAATCAATGAGTTGAAAATACATAATACCAATAAAATGGATTCTCTCTTAAGAACATATTTTGTTATAGGATTTCAATGAAATGGATACAAACCATGATAAGTACATTAATAGATTGGATATGATGACATAATTCTTCAAATACTTTATAGAAGATGAGTTGGAGAGAATATACTTCTCTATTCACTAGACTCTTCAAAGAGTACACGATTACAATATGATAATGTATTTCTAGAATGAGTCAGTTTTTTCTTATTATGAATAATTTTTCTATTAAAAAATATAAATATTAAAAAAATTAAATATTCATGTAATTAAATATAAAAATAACATATCTGAATAAATTAATGAATAATTAAAATATTAATCAATAGATATTTTAAATTATACAATTCAAATTCGATCAATTTTTTTGATATGGTTTAAATTAATTTGGATTCAATGAGGGACCATTAGTAACACACCAATAGAAATTTTTTAGAATCATTTTATTTTAATATTCATAACATCCATGTCCAATAATTATTATGGGATTTAAATATAATATTAATATTTTTTTAAATAATTATTCATAGAGAACACAGTAAAACCACACTATAGTTTTTTTGTATAAGTAATTTTAGGTTGTGTCTTATTCTATGGTCATAATTTAAACCCTGGATTTTATTACTTTCCCATGTCATTTTTTTCCTAGTGGAAATATAATTTCTATGAACCATAATAATTTTTTGTCAAAAATATTAGGTGAAATATTAAATTTTATATTAAAATATTTTTTTAAGAGAAACCAAAATCTATTTCCTATACCATCCATTTTAATGAGAAAAATTAATAAACCAAAACATGGTTATATAAACCATGGTATTTTTTTTAAAAAAAAATAAAAATTAGTTCATTTTTTAATCATTAGATTTGAAATTCTTCATTGATAATTTCTCTGATACAACTGAAGTATTTTTACAAGAAATATTTTTGCCCAAATGTAGTGCAAGAAAATATTAAATCCAACTAAAATATTTACTTGTATAGGAAATGATAAAATTAAATGATAAACCTATACAAACCATACCTTACATTCATTGCAATATCCTATTACAAAGTTTGATTTATACAGATACATTAAAAATAATTACAAGTTTCCTTCATTTAATGGTATCCATTGGTCAAAATATATTCATTAAACACTTATATAGAATATATTCTCAGTCAAATTACATATATTTCCACTTATAAATCAATATAGAGAAATTAAATTAAGAGTGGTATACCTTGTTAGAGAGTTATATCCTTAGAATAAAATGAGTTTAATGAACTCTCTTTTAAATAGGGGTTGTTAAATTAATACAGGTTTTACATTATACTTTTTGAATTTCATATTTTTTCAAAAACACACCTATTTTAGTCCACCGTTATATCATTTATATAAAACACCTCATTTATTAGGTTACATGTTGAAATATTTTAAAATTCCATTAATCAATAACACATCACCCCATGTGTTTTCAAATTAAAATTTAAGATAATCAATATGAGAGAAATATTTGAATGATATCTCATGTAATTGAAGTTTAAAATAAAAATTTGAAATAAAGGAATAGATTTTAGAACAAAGTACTATGTAGATAATTTCATCACATTGTGGTTTATTCTTTATTGTATATATATATATCCAATAATTATCACTTATCTCTATTTGTGTAACATAAATTTTATGGTGTTATTGATTATCATTATTTGAAAAATATTTCATTTATTATGATATCATATATCAAAAGATCCAATAGAGATATCAAAAATATGAAATTACACCCTATCATTTGGAAAACATTCAAATCTTTATATATCATTATCTGATAAAGAGTTATTCAAATTTTTTTGAAAAAAAATCAATTATTATTATGATAGTATAATTTTTTAGATAAGTCTTCAATACTTCTTTATGGGTGTTAATGACAACTAAAAGGTAAAAAAAATTAAATTGGCATGTAAATCCACCTGAATATATAAACAATCAAAGAAAGTGTTATATAAAAATATGAAGAACTTTCTCCATGATTACTAATTGTCTAACCCTTTTAGTATATGATAGTCACTTATAAAACCTAATATTTCTTTTATTACATAGTAATATAAAATATATCAAATTTATGGATGATTTGAAAGGAACACTCTTTTCTCCCATGGTATGTCAATACCAATTCATGATTATTGAAGAGTTAAATGAACAGGAGAGCTGTAACACCCCTTGAATTGTATGGTTTTATGTATTTTAAATATTTTCAATCTAATGTGATTTTTGAAGGTTTTTGGCTACTCTAGATATTATAATGGGTTAGGGTAATAAATTATGGTGTTTTCATTGTTTGAAATAAAAATTTGTTTTAGGTGGGGAATCACGACACATCAATGTTCATCACAATATTTCAAGGTATTGGTAGGGATTAAAATTCTTGATTTGCATTTAATCATGGAACAATGATTGTGGATGCACTAAAATATTTATTTTTATTGATAAAAGCATATAATGTTGTTATAATTGACCTCCTTGAGATATTGGGCCCCTTAAAGATAGTGGGGTTTTTTTTCTATGATATCCTGGTGATAATGTAATGGGTGACCCGAGTATCTATAGGATACTCTAGAAGGTGCACATTGTTGTGACCTATACGGTGATAACATTACAAAACCCTTGGAAAATATAATTTTTTATATCCAAAGGATCTATTCTATAATGGATTGCAGGACTGTTATTTTATATTTATTAATAATTAATTAAAGGAGAAAATAGGTATGTTTTTCTACCATTTCCCAACCTATCCATGAGCTACACACCCATGGTGGTTTTCTTATTGATTTTATAACATCTTCTATACATATTTCATATATGTTTAAATTTATGTTTGTTTTTATATACTATATTAGTTTTATTTATCACCATAGAATACCAATTATTTTTTCCACTCATTTTTTATTTTTTTCATGATAAATAATAAATTTTTAGGGTTTTTTAGTTTATTGGATTCTAGATTATTCATATCAATTTGGTAGACGTTCCATGGTTGGTTGTCCCTTAGAATCTTGATGTATGAACTTCTTAAACTATTTCTGTGTTTTTATGGGATTTCAAAAACTATTTTTCATGTACACTCACGTTTTTTAATGATATGCTTGTTCCTAACATATATGAGTCACTAGGTGGGTTTAGAGAGATAAAATTAACTTCACATGAAATGAATAAGTGTGTTATAGAGTTAGTGTGACTTAGACTTATATGATATTTCATGGTTGTTTAATGCTTTACATTTTTTCCCAACAAACATTTTTAATTATAGGATTTTTACTAGAACCAAGAGACTTGTAGATAGGAATTGAATAGGAATTAAGAATCCATTAAATTGTGAAGGGTTCTTTAGAAGTGGATTATAATTGTTTTTTTAGTGGGTTGAGATAAGGAGTATCCACTAATCTAGATCCTTGGGTCTTGTGATGGATTCAATATACTCTAGTGAGTGGTATACCCTTGGATGATAGGGTATTAGACTTTGTAAACAAATTGTGTATCCAATGAAGTTTTTATGTGGATGTATCCGTAGAAAATAACTTCAAGGATGATTCTTGTTCATACTGTTTGAATGTTTGGCTATGTTACTCCCTCCTTATGATGATTCTTGTGATGATCAAAATAATTTTGACATGACCATGGGATCTTCTTTGATGAGGGGTGGTTTGGATTTTATCAGAGTCTGGATATGTTTTTCCGCCACTAAATCATTTTTGATGTAACTGATGGATAATTGATATATATATATGGGTCCATAACTTGTGTGTTGGGGTATTATGAATTTATGGATAGGTTTTCTCCATTATTACTTCCTCATATCAATTCATGTATTTCCAATGATAGGTCCTTTGTATAAAATAATCCTCTTCACTCAATGTTGAACACATTATGTATTATTAGGGTTTATACCATCCTAGTTTGTGTATGACGATACAACATCAGTACATTATTATCTATTTTTATTTATTTTCTATCAATGAATAAATATATATATATATATATACATATATATATATATGTTTCTATAGTTATTCTAAATATGCATCAATGGGGTATTACTAGGTTTTATTACATAAACCCTACATAATCACCCCCGTGCACATGCATGCATTATTTATAGGGATCTAACCAAGATATACAAACCATTTTTGAGTTTAAGAGAAGGTTGAGTATAGGTTATGTCAGGAAATACATTGGGATCAATTTTTAGTTATTCTTCTAATATTATTTTAATATTTTTTAATTATATTTATTGTTATATTGAATTTGGGGATCAATTTTTTATACTATTTATGTATGATTGAAATATTTCCATTTTTTATTTCATGTGACATTTTTATGTGGATCACATATAGTTATTATTCCACACCACCTATAATTTATTTTTATTTTTTCCCATGGGTCTTAAATTAATGATTGTGTCTAATACGAAGGATATAATCATTCCAATGTATAGTTTATGCCCTATATAATGGCTAGGAGTTTCTTACACATGGTTATGAATTCATGATTTCACATGGTGCTCCCTCTTGAATCTTTGGAACTATGTTGGAGAATTAAAAAATGGTATTAGAGCCTTATTTCCTTTTCTATATAATATAGGATTGGTAAAATTAAGAATGTATAGTCAAAAATCAAGTTTGATTCTATTTGTGTGTCTATCCAACACCTATATAGATGTAACTGTAGTGTTTTTGGAAGGGGGTTACATTTATTTGTTTTTATGGGATCATACTTTTCTACAAGTGATATTATAGATTTATTTTTTATGGTTTTAATCTCATTCTCATGGTGATGAGAGATCATGAGTTCATTGATTATAATTTATCACATTGGTTAACATATATGTACCTAAATTTTAGAAAATTTTAAGGATCAGTTTAATTGAAATAAAATAACAATCTATTTGACGTTTCTCATATACATTTTTCATAAAATATATTAATATATCCTAAGGTTTTCTTATTTTTCTTATATATTTTTTATCTACTGATGTCTAGGAATATGTGATATGGGATTATACCATAAGGGTGTAGTGTGTTTTACTTCCCATAATCTTGTGAAAAAACCCCTTGTGAATTCCTATTATAGAATAATTGTGCACGTGTTCTGGTTTTTATTTAATATATATTAATATTTATTCATTTAAATGTGAATCTATTGTTTTTATCGATATTTTATAGAATATAAACATGATAATTTACCCTGGATCTACTGATGGATAAGATTGATGATGTCCCTGAGGTTCATAAATCTCATTTCATGCCTCTTGACATTTAGAAGGGAGTAGATATTCTTGTCCCCAAGGCTCTTCTAGATTTTTATAAAGAAGATCACCTTTAATAAAGGGTGTTTTATATAGTATTCTTATATGTGTTTGGGTGTTTTGTGTGTGTATATACTATTATATAATTCACTAAAGACTTAAAAATGGGGAAACCTATGACATTCGAAAGCACGAGTATTCATTAGGATGTTGGGTAGTTGATTGAGTTCTAAGATGATTCCATTAAAATCGTTGATATGAGTAATGAGCGATGGGGAAATTTAGAATATTTTATGATTTAGACACTTTCAATGGGATAGAGGGTTGTTATGGTTTCAGATAAGTGTAATTAAGTCCTACTATTTGAGGACATCAAGGACCCATATTATTAATTTTTTCTTTAATGATCCACTCAATATTTTCTAAGACCTATAGTTTATAGAGATTTATTTTATGGAATTAATAATGATGAATGATATGATATTTTTTATGATTTTATTGCAGTTTTATAATTTATCATTTAAGAATAACACATAAAAGGACTATGTGTTCAATCTTGGTCACTGACTAAATTTGAGGCAACAGGGTATAATGTTTAACCCGATGTTTTATTTAGTTGTAGTTTCTAAGGAAATCACCATAGTAAAGATATTGGTGAAGGAATATATAGTGGGTTCTCTTTATATCCTTGTTGTATAGAGTAGTGGGCCTTTGGGTTGTGTTATTACTCCCACATATAGTGATATAATGAGTTGAATTGATGAGATATGCTAAGGTAGTGAGAAACAGTAGGTGAATGATAATGTTTTATCGCATATCCTTAGTGACAAAGTTAGGTTTTTCTGTTATCAGTGTTAGAGGTTAGGGAATTAATGCATCTAAAAAACCAGGAAACTAATAGTGTGTCACGTTTGTCGAAGGATTGGTCATCTGTAACATTTTTTATTTAAGGATTTCATATAAGTGTTTAGGTAGTGGATTCGGGTAGTTGCATGCTTCTCAAGCATATCATGGGGGGCCTCATAAAGATAAAATATCATTGATTAGAGGATGATATATGGATATGGATAAAGGTTTCATGTGAATAATAAACTATAGATTATTTTGGGTTAATTCCATTGGATAGTAAGGGGTTATATGGTTCAAGAGTAAGATATAAGGTAGACGTGTTCTATATTCTTGAATAAGTTTTAACTGATGAGAAAGATATTCCTTTTTCTATAAAATATATGGTTTCACTTACATCAACACATTTTTTCAGTATTTGACATAAATAATATTATTCACTCATTTATACTCATGAGGTTTCTTATTTGATTCAATTTATGAGGTTCTCTTTGCATATTTTAGATCTTAATATGGATCCTTTGAATATTCTAGACAATATTTAGAGATGTTCTTGGTGTTCTATATTGGTTGTGTTTTATTGAAACATTTGGATTTCTTTGTATTAAAAAGGTTGAGTTTTGAAATAATTTTTAGGATGGATTATTTTATGTTATTCTGATCATGAATTTATTAATATCACAAGACTGTGTTGTTCATGTAAATTAATTGGAAGGTATATACCTTGGTTTGAAAATGGGATTTCATTGAATGTATAAGTGGACACAACTTCAGTCCATTAGGATCTATTATAATGATAATAACGGGTATGTTCATTGATGTATATAAGGTTATGGTTCTATATAATCCTCTTCTGATAGTAGACTACTTTTTGAATGTATTTCATGATCAGTTCTGATATTTTCCTCCTGATATGAAGATCAAGTTCATCTATTATTATTTTCATGGTTTAAATCCCACATCAATACATTTTTTATCATATTACACATGTAATGTTAATTTGGATGATATTGTAGATTGAGGATATTGAATTTATGGGGTTTATCTATCCGATTACTTCTCATTAGAGTTATCTAGTTTTTATTATTATGAATATTAATGGAAGATAGTTATTATTCAAGGCGTAAGGAAGGTGAATAGATTGTAATGAAGAACTAGTATCCATTACAATGGATATATAATCAATCGGGTTAGTTTAAAGGAGCAATATGGTTCTTTTTTATTAATGTATATTTGGATTATCATCAGTTATGGTTCAGGAAAAATGATATATCAATGTAGATATTTCAGATATGTCGATGGCTATTTGAGTAACATATTGTTCCACTCATCCATGTTAATTTATTAGTGGTGTTCATGGATATTAGGAATGGATTTTTTAATCCCATTATAGGATCATTTTTCATAGAGTTTGTCAATATTATTTAGAAAAATCTAAGACTCAAGAGTTGTATGGTAATAATGTGGAGGTTATATTTAATACACTTCAAGGACAATGGTTACATTCCTAGTACTCGAATGGTGTTTTTTGGATTTAGGAAGTATACTTCATTAGTAACGTTGTATTTGATCCTAGAAATTCTCATAATCCAAAGAAATTTTTGGTGGTGATATAACGGTTTAGACCCAAGAATGTTTTCAAGATTAGAAGATTCCTTCTCCAGGTTGGGTACTAAAATAAACTCAACAAGGTCTTCTATTACTTGGAAGAAATAATTATAGTATTTAAAAAGGGGTTGAAGTTATAGTGAATGGAAAAGTAAATAAAATAAATTAAATATATGAATAAAATATTTAAATTAATTGTAATTCTAATACTAATCAGCCCATAAAAGTGTGATACGTTGTATTGTGATTCGTCTAAGTGATGGTCTTAATATAGAATTATTTTGTAATTTTTAAGGACTAATAATACCTTTTCCAAACTAAACAAGATAAACAGGTAAGACAACAAGATATATATTCTATAATATAGAAAATACCACACTCAAAATTTAGAAAAATATAAGAATAACATAGATAATATCAATGTATTAAAACAAATATACAATAAAACAATGGATTTCTGGATAAAAATCCTAAACTCATTAAAAAATTATATTAAATAATGTACCAGGAAAGAATTATTCTATATGTTGTGATTTCTCTAGGGTGTGTTCCTAGTATGTAAATGAGTAGTAGTTCAAAAGCACTAAGAAAAATCATTATAAAATAAAATGTAAAAAAAGGCAACACAATCAAATAGTTAAGTTGGAATATGTAAACTCTAACACATCCAATTAAACTATATTAGTATAAAAAAGAGAATATAAATGTATTAAAAAATATATAACAACAAAATGGAGTTCCAGATGAAAATCCATAAACTCCAAATTAAAATTAAAAAAAATATATTCATGTTCTTATCCATAGAAAATATTTTATTATTATTTAAACTGTTTAGAGGATCAATCCCATATCTAGAAGAATACCATGTTTGAAAATAAAACTGCATCAATTATAAAATTAGATGCAACATGTCATATACCTAAAATTCATTTATCATAATAGATAAAGGTAACAATAATATCTCTATGTGTTCTTCAGCCCCAAATGATTGAAAACACATGTTTTAAAACCTAAATTTATTCAGTCAATGAAGATCAAATGAAATATGTTTAAAAATTAAACCCATTTTCTTTCAATGAAATCCTTACAAATAAAAGCACTAATATCACTTTGAGAATATAAAAAACATATATATCATAGTTATCATGATTATATCTCATGTTTCAATATATAATTATCTAAAAATATAGTTTCCTGAGTTTTTGTTTTTTTTATAGGCATTGGTAGTAAAGAACTCATTACAAGAATATCATGATCATTAAGATATCATCAATCACTCTAACTATTTTAGACTCACCAAAAAAACGTCTTTGATTAGTAAATAAGGCACTGATAATTTTAGCTGACGAATAAAGAGAGAAGTTTCAAGATAACTTTTCTGCTTCATAAAATTCATGGGATGAGACCCTGGATGGGTTTTTAAGAGTATGTTTGATCTGACGAGGGATTTTCAGTTGCAGCTCTCTCCATTCTTTACTAGAGATGGTGGACCTGAGGGAGTTGGCTTATGGGTTGAGTCCATCAAGATGATACTTTACCATTTGTAGACACCTATTATGTGGAGGTTCAATTTAACTGCTAATATGATATGGGGATCAGTGAAGTACAAGTGGTATGTACTGGTGTGGAATGGAAAGAAGGATGGTATGTTATGGATGAACTTTTGGGAGAGGTTCTTGGATCACTTCTCCTAGAGACAATGGAGAATGTGAGAGTAGTGGAGTTTATTCAGCTGACTCAGGTGAGAATTTATGTGATGGATTATGTTGGACTATTTATAGATCTATGGTTCTTTGCTCCAAATTTGGAAGGAGATGAGACAACAATGTAAAGAATCTTTTTGAATATAATTAAGTTAGATATAAAGTCCCAAGTTAACCTCTTCAGTTTAAAGAAGTTTCATGAGGTGGTGGATCAGTCTATCATAGATGAGGGGTACATGAAAAAGGATTCCAGTACTAGAAAGATAGCTACTATAGGATGATCAGGAGATATAAGTTCCAAGTTCAAGAAGCACCATTACATCAATATTATTTATATAAGTGGGAAGAAGGGTTCACTAATAGAGGGATTAGTTACACAGAACTATATTAGAGTGATCCTCCATCAGTACGTTATGTCTGGTTAGTATCATCGACACTATCCCCGACAAAAAATAAAGTGAATATCTTACAGAAAGATAGGAAATATATAGATGTTATTTAGTAAATAGTGAAAAATTGTCAGTGATGGAGGATCTAGACTAAACATGGGTGTGGGAACTGGATATTCTGCAACATGAAAACCAGGGAGGTGGAGTTCTATTAGACGAGGTGGTAGAGGCGGTGGAGTGGTGCTCCATAGAAAGAGTGCTTATATCAACAGAGTGGTGTAACTCAAGGATGTCAGAATACATCACAGAGAAGAGGGGTAGGAAATTTTCATGTGATTAAACCTATAATTTTAGATAGTGTGGTTGGTCCATCAATTATTAGAGGTAAAATTATTTTACCTTTTACATTATCTATTTCTTTATTTGAAATTGGTTCTAGTTATTCATTTATATCTGCAAAAAAATTGTTACTTCTTTGATCTTCGTGGTTCAGTTTATAAGAGGGGTTGTGATGATAGATACACCATTAAGAGTATTGTCTAGAGGCATATTTTTGTGTAAAGGATGTTCTCATGAGATTGGGGAGTATCGGTTCATCTGGGATCTCTATATTCTTGACATGTCGGGATTCAACCAAATAATGGGTATGGACATTAAAGTGGCATACCAGGATAACATTGATTTTTAAATAAGTTGAATGAGTTATAAATCTCATAAGGGTGACACATATATTCACCATGGGGTTTGGGATATCTAGGAATGCCGAGAAGGGACAATCACTTGAAAATTGAGAGAGCTCACAACCCAGGTTCCTACTAGATTTCTGGATGGTGGAGGTTTGATGCTTTATGTTTTTTCACCAGTATAAAAAATGATTCAGGATGTGTTTCTTGATGAATTATTAGGACATACTCCTAAGATAGATGTGGAATTCACTATTGAGCTCATGTTAGCGGAGAATCCAGTTTCTATTCCACCGTACATAATTGTAGCAATAGAGCATCAAGACCCTAAGACTCACCTAGAAGAGTTGGAGGGTAAATGGTTTATCCATTCAAGTATGTCACCTTGGGAATCACTTTTGATGTTTTCAATGAAGTTTAATAGGAATTTGCACTTGCGTTTTGATTATTAGAAGTTGAACAAGATGAATGTAATGAAATGTTATCCTCTTATAGACATTGATGATTTATTTGACCGGTTATGAGGAGCTTGTGTATTCTTGATGATCAAATTCAGATATTAGTATAATCATTTGAGATTTCAGACCTTTGATATATTAAGGATAACTTTCAGAAGTACGTACGGCCTATATGAGTTTTTGGTAATGCGGTTTGTGTTGAATAATGCACCAACAATGTTTATTTACTCGATGAATAGAATATTCCATTAGTATCTCGATTAGTATATGGTAGTGTTTTTTGATCGCATATTGGTGTACTCTAAGAATCAAGACTATCATGCCTAACATCTTAATATCATCATGAGTATACTGAGAGATCATCGGCTATACACAAATCTATCTAAATATCAATTCTAGAATGATAAGGTACACTTCTTGGGAAACATCATCTCATAGGATGGTGTGTAAGTGGACCTAGAGAAGGTTCACTACTATAAAATATTACTTTAACCACACTAGCCTTTATCAGTTCTAGAAAAATTCTTTGACGGAGAGAACCTTTAACGGCGCTAAAAGAGTGCTAATAAAATTTACCTTTTAACGGTGCTTTTGTTTTTTCACTACTAATATCACCCTTTATCAGCACTTTTTTAAACCTTGATAAATGGTACCCTTTATCAGCACTTTATTATTAGTGCTGATAAATGGTATCCTTTATAAGTGCATTATTTTTTGTGATTATAAATGTCCAAATAATCTGAAATAATTGAATAAATAAATAATAATAAAAAATTTATTAAAAAAATATTAAAAAATTTATTAATTAAAAAATTATTGATAAAAATAAATAAAGATTCTATACTATATATAAATTATAAACACTAACAAATAGTGTATGTTAAATATATAGATATATATAAATTTAAAATATAAAAAAAAATTAGTAAATCGGGAAAAATGTCAAAAAAGTTATTAATTAAAAAATTATTGATAAAAATGATTAAATTGATTATGCAATATATTAATGATAAATACTAATAATTAGTAAATATTAAATATATATATATATATAATTAAAATAAAACAAATAAAAAATTTGAAATAAATAAATTGACAAAAATATTAAACATTTTATTAATTAGATACCTTATGAAAATGTTAATAAATAATATATATTAAGTACTAACTAATTTCATAGAGTAAGGAACATAACCGGATGTTGTCTGATTTTTCAATTTATCACATATCAATCATGTGTTATATTGATTTTACATATACGTAATTAATGCATTTTTATACAACACAAACACACATAATATATCCATTTTTTCAATATTGTTCGTGTACTTAAATTTAATTTATTCAAATTAAGTCATTTTTAAAATTCTACATTCACTTAAGATTAAATATTCATTAATAATTTTTAAAAAATATTTATATATAAATATATTTATAAATGTTCATTTACTAAATTTATACATTTATATATTTATAGTTATAAAGAAATAAATATTACTTTTTAAAAAATTCATTATATAATGATAAATATATATATATATATATATATATATATATATATTTAATTAATTTTTAAATTTATAATTAATTTATTTAAATAATGAATATACTTACTATATTTATATTTTATATTATATATATAATTATATTAACATATACAATTATATAAATATTATTTCTGAAAAATAATTATCAAAATATCAATAATTAATTATATATTTAAATAATTATAAATTTATAATAAATATATATATATAATTATAATATTTTCTATATTTATATTTATATATTTTTTTTAAATAAATATGTATTTATATATATATACAAAAAAATAATTTATAATTATAATTATGAATCCTTTTTCCGCACTAAAACTTTTGTGTTGATAAAGATGAATTTTATCAATGTTTTTTATGTCGATAAAAGTGTCAACATCTATTTAAAAACACTAACTAGTAACAAACCCTTCATGATATCTGAAGCTTTCCATGGAATTCACCCATTTCTGGCTCTCCTCCTTCGTAAATTGAAGCTCAAATTAAGGCTCAAACAATTCTATGGTTGAAATCCACGTCTCTAATCCAATGCTCGAATGATTCAAATGAAAAAATGAATTCAAGGCTCGAATGTAGGTCTTTCTCTACATTCTCTTAATTATAGGTCGTTATCTACTTTCTCTTGGGGAGTTCAAGTTGTAAAACAATAATGTGTCTAGTCATGATGGATGATTTTTTTCAACTATGAGTGTGGTGGGTTATCCATTTTGGAGATTTGAAATTGGAGATCATCCATTTTTTCCATGGATATCATCCATTTTTTATTCTTGGAATTTTTAGAGTGTAAAACACATATACTATGAGCCTTCTTGGCTTTACTCCAATTCCATATGAGAATCTCCTTCATTCTCAATTGGAGTTGTGAATTAATGAAATGATTTAGGAGCTACTCTGTTTTGTGAAAAATGGATGAATCTTGACTTATTTTGATTGGATAAATTGTGTAATTAACCATATGGTAGAAGTTCCATCCAAGTTTTCATCATCTATATAATTTTTTATGTATCAATTTCCTTGATGGTGGTTGGGTAGCATATGAGGCTGCTCCCTAGCTTATTAAACTGACTAGTTGTTTTTTTATTTTCCTAGTAGAGACTTTAGATGGGGACTCATGTTTTATAGATCTATTAATTTTGTGATTCCACGTTGATTTAAAAGTAATGTAAGGGTAGTCCACTAATAAAATATAACCACATGGGTGTCGTTATATCTTGGTATATGCTAGAGTGTATGAGATAGATATTGCAAGGTTTGGTTGTTTTTTCTCCCTTATTTATGATATATCTTGTTGATTTGTATTATTGCTTTATGACAACTTATTTGTGGACCTTCCTAGATTTTAATGATTGTTTTATGTGTATTATATAACCACCCTAGAATCCTTTAGATGGGTAGATATGATGTGATGACCTCCCTAGAATCATTGGGATGGGTTAGTGTGTTTATATGACATCCCTAGTGTCTTCAGATGTTTTCAAATAATTGATATACAATTAATATTAAGTATAAAAATTCATTAGGTTGTTACATAACTTTTTACAGAAATATGAAATAGAGGTTATCATATTTTCTATATTATAAATTATTTTGAGGTATTCATCATTTTATGTATACAAGTATTTTTTCCACCCCTAGGAATTTCTAATTACCATCAATGTATATGAAATAACTCTTTCTTTATTAAAATGTTTTTTCAATGCATTTATATATCTTCTAGTTGATTGAATGAGATTTTGTTATTCTTGTTCATCATATTTTAATTTCTTATTACACATTAATTTCTTATATTATATTATTATTTTTTTAGAAGATTTAATACATACCTAAAGTGTTTCAATAAAAAATTTATTATTTAAATTTTTTTCTTGAGACTCATCCCCCATTTCTTTTATTGAAAACTATCATTCTCTTCAAATTTATCTCATAAATACTTCTTGCATTTTGTTTCATAAAACTCAACCCCCATCACATTTAGGTTTCTTGTACATCTTTGATAAGTAGTCATCCCATGTATGACTATCGATCAGAGTATTTCAATAAATATAGGTGATTATCCCCAAGAGATGAAGAATGTGTGTTAGGAACAAAAATGCAATGATAAATGTTTGAGAGGTGAGATGATGATCATATTAGTTGTATAACTTCTAACATTGAAAAAATTCATAGGATAATGACAACCATAGTGGAGTAATTATTTTCAAAATTTAAATTAATAATTTTTTTTAAAGCATATTGAAATACTTTGAAAAAATCAAATGTTGGGTTCCCATTATTATAATTTTATATAATAGTGACCTTAGATAATGATTATCTTATATGTATTTGTTTATTTATCTTAAATAATTAATATCTTATGATCCTAATAGGATGGATATGAATCGACAATGTATGCACACTAATGGTTTGACAAAGGAGTATGAAGAGAGAGTTAAAGTGTTCTTCAAGTTTTCAAAAGATCATTCATATGACCCTTATCAAATCCTTTGTCTAGGTTTACATTATTTTTATTCAAGAAACATTAGTCTGAAAGAGTTGGAATTACATTTTAATTGTAATCAAATTGATCACATCTATAAATGTTGGACTAAACATGGGTAAAGGTTGAATGTTCACACTAATTGGAATGATACTACAGTTTATGGATCATTTCATATAAATACCAGTGTAAATAATGACAGAGATCACATGGAATAAATGATAATGGAAATTAAAGATGACATTTATGATTGTATAATGTTTTTTGAGAAGATAAAAAAATATACCAAGAGACCACTATATACCAGTTGTAATAAATACACAACCTTGTCAATTGTATTGAACATATATAATATGAATTCTTGTAAAAGATGGAGTGACAGTAGCTTTACCGAACTACTAGGTGTCCTGAATGATATGGTACTAGAAGAAATATTAAATACCATGTCGAACATATGACACTAAACAAATGATAAGTTAAATTGGAATGATCTCTAAAAAATACATTCTTTTTTAATGATTTCATATTGTTTTGAGAAAACCATGAATCACTCAAAAAATAAACTATGTTCGGAATAGATCATTTCATGAAAAATGAATCTAGTCCATAGAAATTAGTATGGAACTTTCCTATCATTCCATGGCATAGAATACTATACGAATGTCAAGAAACTATGAGATAATTGACATGGAATGAAGATACAAGAATTAAATTTTAGAACATACATCATCTAGAAGATTTCCTTGGTGGATGAAAATTGATTATGATTATCCTAAATTTGGAAATGAGCCCTGAAATTTTATCCTTGCATTATCTACATAAGAAATAAATCCTTTTGGTGTATAGAGTAGTACTCAACGTACATGGAACTTCATATTGGTAAATTATAACTTTCCACCTGGGTTATATATGAAGCAAAAATACATTTTTTAGTCTCTACTTATATCTAGACTAAAGCAACCCGATAATGATATTGATGTCTATTTGGCTCCATTTATTGAAGATCTGAAATTGATGTGTGAAAAAAGTGATAAAATTTATAATTCTCATAGAAGTGAAGAATTCACATTGAGGGCCATATTGTATGGGATGATAAATGAATTCCCCACTATTGGAAATTTATCAATCGATATCATTAAATGAATTTTGTGGTGTCCCATTATTGATAATCACACATAATTAGTTATGTTAAAAAATTCCTTAAAGAATGTGTTTTTTGGACAACATAAATTTTTACCTTGATGACATAAAAATAGATCCTAGATGAGAACATTTAATTGGAATATTGAATGAGGTATAACACTATCTCCAGTAATGGGTGATCAAATTTATAATAAAGTGAAAGATATTGGAAAAAAATTTAGTAATCCATTTTAAAAAATATGTAAAAAAATATGGTTAGAAGAAGAGTTTACATTTCATTTAATTGCAGTATTGGAATTTTTTGTGTATCGGACATTTTTTTGAAGTCATGCGTATAGAAATAATTTATTTTATATTGTTATTTTCATGTTATGATATGTTTCTTTTAAAAAGATGGATGGAATCAAGGCTTGGTTGGAATTGAGTTAAATGAGGATAAGGGAATATTTCGAATCGATAATGGGTAAATTGTGGAATTTTCTTCCTCTAATAGTTTAAACTCTACCCATAAAGAAAAAATTACAATTTTTACATTTCCTAAATAGTGTAAAAGTTCCACAAGGGTATTAATAAAATGAGAATAATTTCGTGTCAAAGAATAATATGAAATTACATAGACTAAAATCTCATGAATATCATGTTTTAATGTAGTATTTGATGTATGTTTTCATATGTTGCATTTTTTTCTCAAAATAAATGGCTTACATAAACTAGATCATGCTTTTTCTTCAAACCCATGTGTAGTGACGTTATATACCCATTGATGTTTCCAGTCAAGAATAAGGATTTTGAAGTCAAATTATGGGAATTAGATATGTTATTCCCACCATCATTATTTGATATAATCGTCCACCTAAGGGTTTAAATGGTTAGATAAGTCCAATTATGTGGTCATGTCCATTAAATATTGATGTACCCCATTGAATATAATTTGATGATTTCGAAAGGGTATGACGTGAATCAATGTTTTCCATATGGTTGTACTACAGATTGATATATTGTTTAAGAAGATATTGAATTATATACTGATTAACTATCAAATAATGAAATCATTAGTCTCCCAATTTCTCAAAATTGTGAATTACATATGGGAGAATGGATTTCCAAAAGAGATGTTTTTACAATTACCTAAACCGAATGAGATAAAGTGAAATTCTAAATTTTACATTATAGTGATGATTTGGATCTATATATATGATTCCTAAAAATAAATTCTTATGTATTGGAATCCATCAAAGGCCGAATGATGGAAATCAAATACACATAATCATTTCTTTATATAATTTTTCCAAAATAAAATTTATAATGATTTATCTAAAAATACAAATTCAATAATGAATGACATTAATGTCTATTCAGGGGACGGAATGAAAATGTTATATAATATACCAGTTTTGTAATTAATGGTCATACGTTCTATACGAAAGAATACGATGACTATAGTACGATGTAAAATAACAGTGTTACGCTTATAGCTGATGTGATGCAAATAATTGGTTCTAAGAATATAAATTCAATTTAGGAAAAATTGTCACATTTTGGAATTATTGAATAGTTAGACGAGTAGGATTATACAACATTTTATGTTATTATTTTCAGTTATGAATGAGTTGAAAATTTGTGTGTAGTTAAAGTTGATAAGATGGGATTTGTAAAGGTGAATTTCAGGGTGTAAGGGGGGAAAAGTAGATAAATTAATAATTGAATAAAAATTTGGGATAGTATTTTATGCTTCATTTCCATCAAAAAATAATTGGTCAATTTTCTTGTTAGTGACTAAAACAAATTTCAGGTCAAACAAAAATTCAGTCCTGGATGACTTTTTCAATGGGTGATAACAATTAGTTCATGGTGTTCCTAATGTAGCAATTTTTTTATAAGTTAGAGGGGCTGAATAAAATAGTGTATTTTGATTCAATATAGAGGAACCAAATCCCTAAAACCATTAAAAAATAAAAAGAGTTCAATGAGAATGTAGAAGTGTTTTTTAATATACTATGTTTTTACTTGAAATATTACGTTTTCTCCACAATATTAACAAAAAATAAATTAAATTTTTGAATACTATGAATACAATGTGTTATGAACATGATGATGTTACCAATCCCTCATAAGGAAAATCTATAATGATGGAAAACCTTTGGGAAAATGTGAAGTTAATGTTACGATATACTTTCACTATTTTACCAAAAATTCTATAATGGAACATAGATTTACTTTTCATTATTCCATGAAAGGTTCATATATTTTAGATGATTTATGTCTATCTATCATTCCTTTGTAGGAAGCACAACAATTCTATCTCATCTCAATCATAGAGGTAAAGATGATGTTTTCACAGTTAATTAATTTTCTATATAATTGATGTATTGTTTCATTTTTATGTTTCATTTATTTCTTTTTGTATTATTCACATAATAATTATTTTCTTATATATGTGTATTCTTTTTTATGTTGGGTGGTCTGTCTGTCTGTCATGCCATTCTGCACAAAAATATTCATAGGCATCATCTCCAACAAAACCATTACCTACTTTTAGTGTCAGCGATTTTCACTTTCTAACAAGTTCCATCTACGACTCAATCATAGAGGTAATCCTGATGTTTTCATAGTAAAATAATTTCCAATTGAATTAATGAATTGTTTCATATTTCTATTTAAGTTATTTCCTTTTAGTATTACTCACATTAAAATTGTTTCCATTTACAAGTGTATTATTTTATTCGATTTCGGGTGTCATATCCATCATTTATTCCTTTTTCAACTAAAACATCCAAATACTTCTTCTCCTTAAAAATAATTTCACCCCTGTAGTGTCAGAATTTGTTAATTTACATGATAATCACTCTACCACTCAATCAAAAATGTAATATTGATGCTTTTATAGTATAATCATTGTCCATAAAATAAATTTATAAATTTATATTTATTTTTAATTTATTTCATTTTATTATTCCTCATATAATAATTGTTCTTTATATAGGTTGAAACTTTTATTCGATTTGGGGTTGTATGTCAATCTAGCATGCATTTCTGCACTAAAAATCCACAAATTTTTTCTCCTTCAAAATATTTAAACCTATACAGTGTCCAAATTTATCACTTTCCTTCATGTTACCTCCACAGGTCAATCAGAGAGGTAATCTTGATGTTGTGACAGTGAAATCATTATCCATAGAATTAATTAATTATTTCATTTTTATGTATTATTTTTTTAGTATTAATATTAAAATAATTTCTTTCTTATACATGTGGATTGTTTTTTTGGGGTTTTTTAGAAGCATCTCATGCTCATGGGAGACAGGACATTGACTGTGCATCTAAGATAATGAAAAGAAGAAACCAGTTCAAGAATTCATACAACCATCATGAAAAGGTGAATCTATAATTCATATATAATTAAAAAAATTATCATTTTAACTATTATTTATAAGTTAATTTCTTTATCATTTTTATCTAATACTTATTTATTTATTCATTTATCTTTTGGGAAGCCATATTGAGATAATGTTCTTAGTCAAAAAACTATTCTTGTTCAAATATATAAGAGTATAGGAAGATCATGTTGATATTGTGGTCACTTATGTTCATATAATAGGCACATTATCTTCCTCTACTCTTTTGAATTTCAACAATGAGAATTGTTTATTTAGCTAATAACATTGACTCAATATACATTTTTGGAAATTCAACAAAAAAATGCAATGGAAATCATTGTAACATTAGAAGTTCGTATTGTTTTGAGATTTTGGGACATGTAAGAATCATCCACACCTCAATCTGAAATGTGGTGTCACTACTACAACTTGTCCCTTTATCAGCGCTAAAAACCGGCATTAATAGCACTAGAAAATTGCTATTAATGATGGAGTAGATAAAGGGGGGGTCTCCTATATCAGCACATTTTGGAGCGCTGATAAAGGGGGTCTTTTATCAACGCTCTTCTAGCACAGTTAAAGGTGCCCTTTATCAGCACTCAAAAAAGCACTGATAAAGGCACCATCACCTGCACCTGCAAAACAGAACCTGCACACCTACACACCTGCACAAACCAGAATACCTGCAAAATGTAGCACATGCACACCTGCACAAAATAGCACCCACACGCAATATTTTGACAGACAACGGTATATACATTTACTTAACATCATGAATACAAAAAAACACACTATTGTATACATTTCAAACATTTTTTTACATGGTTACAATTACAATTATTCAACAATAGTTATAAAAATTCATGTTTCATCCTTTGATATCCGTGATCCGCTCTCAAAATTTTTTTTCCATGGTATTTGTTGCCGAACAAAGCATCCGAACTCAAGGAAAATAAATTCACCTAAATAATAAAAAATATATTATGTTATTAATGCAATAATGAAATAAATTAAAACAGTAATATGAAATATTACATTAATATGGAAATGTGAAACTAAAATATGAAATTGTAAACTCAAATGTTTTCATTCTAATAACAATGAAAGGGAATAATGTAAAATCAATATGTTTTTGAATGATTTATCTCATTTAATAAATATTGATTCTTTATCTAATGAAAACCTTTACTGGTCACACCGTGCGTTGGATTGAGGTGAGTTTAATTCATACATGTTACCAATGACTCATGGATTGTTTTCCTAATGTTTCAAAACAATCTGATCATGTTTGCTCGGTATTCCGTATATCAGTAGTGTTTTTTCTAAAGTATATGTCATTTTGAAACTGATATCAGACACTTTTATCCATACCGGTCACACCATGCGTCGGATTGAGGTGTGGTATATTCATAAATGTCACAAATGACTCATAGATCATTCTCCTAAAGTATCAAAACAATCCGAACACGTTTTCTCGGTATTTTTTATGTCAGTAGTTTTGTTTTCTAAAGTTTATCTCAATTTGAAACTAATATCAGACACTTTTATCCATACTGGTCACACCGTGCATCAGATTGAGGTGCGGTCGATTCTTACACGTCACAAATGACTCATGTATCGTTGTCCTTAAGTATCAAACCAATATGAATGCGTTTTCTCGGTATTATGTATGTCCGTAGTGTTGTTTTCTAATGTTTATCTCAATATGAAACTGGGATCAGACACTTTTAGCCATACCGGTCACACCGTAAGTCGGATTGAGGTGTGGTCGATTCATACACTTCACAGATGACTCAAAGATCGTTGTCCCAAATTATTAAAACAATCTAAATGCATTTTCTCAGTTTGTCGTATGTCACTTGTGTTGTTTTCTAAAGTTATGTCAATTTCAACCTGATATCAGACACTATTAGTCATGCTGGTCACATTGTACATCGGATTGAGGTGTGGTCAATTCTTACACATCAGAAATGACTAATAGATCTTTGTCCTAATGTATCAAAACAATCTGAACGCGTTTGCTCGGTATTTTATATGTCAGTTGTGTTGTTTTCTAAAGTTATGTCAATTTCAAACGGATATCAGACACTATTAGAAATTCCGGTCACACCGTGCGTCAGATTGTGGTGATGTCAATTCGTACACGCCAAAAATGACTAATAGATTTTTGTCATAAAGTATCAAAACAATACGAATGCGTTTTCTCAGTATTCTGTATGTCACTTGTGTTGTTTTCTAAAGTTATGTCTATTTCAAACTGATATCAGACACGTTTAGCCATACCGGTCACATAGTGCATCAGATTGAGGTGCGGTCGATTTGTACACTTCAAAAATGACTCATGGATCATTCTCATAAAGTATCAAAACAATCCGAACATGTTTTCTTGGTATTCCGTATGTCAGTAGTGTGGTTTTCTAAAGTTTAACTCAATTGGAAACTGATATCAGACACGTTTAGCCATACCAGTCACATTGTGCGTCAGATTGAGGTGCGGTCAATTCGTACACGTTAAAAATGACTCATGGATAATTTTCCTAAAGTATCAAAACAATCCGAATGCGTTTTCTTGGTATTATGTATGTTAGTAGTGTTTTTTTCTAAAGTTTATCTCAATTTGAAACTGATATCAGACACTTTTAGCCATATCGGTCACACCGTGCGTCGGATTGAGGTGAGATCAATTCGTACACGTCACAAATGACTCATGGATCATTGTCCTAAAGTATCAAACCAATCAGAATGTGTTTGCTCGGTTTTCTATATGTCACTTGTGTTATTTTCTAATGTTAAGTCAATTTCAAACTGATATCAGACACTATTATCCATGTAGGTCACACCGTGCGTCATATTGAGGTATGGTCGATTCGTACACGTCTCAAATGATTAATGGATCGTTGTCCTAAAGTATCAAAACAATCCGAATGTGTTTGCTCAATATTCCATATGTCACTTGTGTTGTTTTCTAAAATAAACATGAATTTTAGTAAAAAAGACAACTGAGATACTCAAAACCAAGTAAAAATTTTTATATTGTTTGGATACTTTAGGAAAAAAATCCATAAGTTGTTTTTGAAGTGTAAGACTCAGCCTCCCATAAATATGATACATGATGTGCTATGTAACACCCGAGATTTTCAGAGAAATATTTTTTTTATGTATTATGTTATATGCAACACCAAAGGAATCTTCTACTACACACAACACTGTCTTGGCTTGAATTGCATGCAAGATCAACCTTCCTCGATAGATTGTGTTGTACGTAATTCCGAGTTTCACTAAACAATGATATGTTATTAAAATATTATTAAAACTAGACATTTTGAATTGTAATACCCAATTTTTGAAATTTTATAAATTTTATCATTCAAAATGGACTTCATTTTTGGATTTGGAATATCGAAATTAACCTACGGTGAATTTTTGGTATTTTTCTGAACACTTTCAATTGTTGATGAATAGTGAAAACATTTGGCTACTATTTAAAAAACCAACATTTATTTAAATAGTTATTTATTTTATTTAAATTTATTTTAGTTCAAAATTTATACATAATACCTATATAATTTCAATGTAATTCATTGGAGACATTTTATAATAATTTTAGATATGTAAACATTTTATTGAACTATTCACCATTTTTACCCACCTCCTAGGAGAATTTGAAAATGTACATAAAACATAATTTTACCACTTTTGTGAGTGGGATATTGATAATCTGAGAGACACGGTTAATATAAAGGAGTAAAATTTGGTTCAATAAGATAAAAATAATTTTTGCTGAATAGAAACTTTTTACCTTTATTTACCACGGTTAAAAGTAAATAGGGTAGTTAAGGGTTAAAATGATATTATTATTACCCTAACACATGTCCTAATTCTATTGGATAAGTATAATTCAGCCAAAAACCCCCTAGGGATAAAATATTACCCTTTAGGTCAACTTGGATTAGATTAGGACATTTATTATTATTTTATTTAAAGAAGAGTTAAAAGAGTTAAAATCAATGTTTAAAAACTACAACATTTTTAATATAGGGTAATACATAAGATAAATTAGACTATAAATATTCATTAGAAACCTAAATATATTTACTACATAATGGTATTTTATCTATCGTTTTTATAAATTATATATGTTAATTTATATGTGACACCATGATGATGTAGTAATTACCTTATTAATGAAATATTAACATAATTGATATTATAAATACCCAAATAAATATAATTTGATAATTTCTATGAATTACACTAATTTTATAGGTTAATACGACATGTTATTATTGATTTAATTAAACAATTTTGAACTAACTATTATGTTATGATTTTCACAAAAATCAATTACCAAATAGTTTCAAAATTGTCATAAAATAGTTTTTAAAACAAATATTATATTATTAATTTTTATTCTATTACTAAAACTCTATGGTTCGACCAAATGACTTAGATAAGGTTATATATATAAATAATTAACCTCTTGGGGTTCGTTTGGCTTGTTAAAGTAAGTTTATTAACCATATAGTGTAAGAAAACAAGAAGACATGGTAAAAGTTAAATTATTTAACATAGAGTTAAATATAAATTAAATGGTTAAAATAGTAACATAAACATGTATAAAACCTATTGGTTGAGAGTATTTAGACACATCCACACTTTATCTTATAAATAAATAAATTTGGAGATATTTTAAACCAAATATGACTTTATTATAAAATAATATTTTTTGTTTTTTCTAAGGTGCCCCTCTCCTCCCTTATAAAAGGGCACCTCCTCCCTCTCCTCCTCACACAATATGAAGCCTTAAATCTCGGCCAAACCCTGCCCATTTCCTTCCTCAACTTCCCTATAAACATACTATAGGTCCTGGTCTTCTTCCAAGACCAATTTTAGTGGCCTAAGAAAAATTTTCAAAGAGGCCTGTCGAAGAAGAGGTAATATCTATTACTGATTCATTCAAATTTAATTCTTCTTCTACTTCCTCTTATTTAGTTGTCTTATTATGAAGTAATAACATAAGTATCACTAATATTATTATATGTTATTATAAATATGAGAGAACTCTATTTCACATTCTATCCATCCTATGGAAAACAAAATCACCGCGTCTGCGTATGTACGGAATTGCGTCTCCACGTCGTGGTGTAATCCGATTTCCACCACCACCTTATTTGGATGAGTATAATGGTGTAAATAATAACTATATATGATTATTGTAAAGAGATATTGATTTTGAAATAGTATACATATACTTCAATAAAATTCCATGATTATGGGAATGATATCATCGCTCGTGCGTACGTATGGCCTACCGTCTCCACGATGTGATGCGACTCGTTCTACATGATTTCATTGAATAATGATTATATTAATTAATTGAATAAATAAATATGATATATATTACACTAATAACATTCTATAAATGAGTTATCTATATCCTAAAAATAATAATAAGAATTTATTCGACAAAACATGCATAAGAACATAAAGCAATGAACACCCGAATAACAAGCAGCAATGAAATATTACTAATAAGAAGATAATAATATTACCATATATGATATCATAACAAATAATATGATTATCTAATAATTCTATGACATTATTTAAATCATTATACAGAATATTTGGATACGTACGAAGCAAATTAGACCTAAGGTAAGGGAAAATCTCATAATCTAATTTTTATTCGAGACTGTTTATACTTCAGAATATACTGGGGAAAATTTATCATCAACATACGTGTTTCCTCAATATGTAATATTATTTCTATACTCCTAAAATTTTTTAAACCCAATTTTACCCATTGGTGAGTTTTTAGTAAAAGATATAAAAGGAATCTTTTGTCGTTTTTAGTACGAGGCACTTTTTGACTTTTCCGTCCAAAGTATGAGAAGAATGTTTTTTTAACTTATACAGTATAAATGGTTTTTTATAATTTCATAGAACATTATTTCAATAAATCTTCCTTTACAATTTATCATGTTTATTTTTAATCAACTTCTTTTAGTTTAAAATTGTATGACATGTCAAGAAAGGAAAAAAAAATTTAAGTAGAAAGGATATTTTCCTCAAGAATGGAGTTCAAGTGTTTTATCAAAATTATTTTCCATCTAAGATAATATAGGGTTCTATTTCTATCCCTATGTTTTCGTTGATTTGATTATGTTATGATGGAATTAATTTTATGATGTCCTTTTATCTTATATAGATTATGTTATGATGGCATGATGTTTAAGAATCCCATTTTTATTACATGGGTTATGCTATGATTTATGATTTTGTGTCACACATAAGAATGGTTTCATTATGAGATGGGTAGGGCCTGTATCTCCCCCCAATTCATTGGGAAAATATTTGTATCTCATGAGATAGACATGGCTGGAATGGCAAGTTAATCTGGTTGATATAGGACTGGAACGCGGAGTGAACTCGATTCAGAAATGGACTTTGTCTGCTAAGATAGTCTTGGCAATGAGTCTTGACTAATAATAAATGATTTTCTATGATTATGTGTGTATGCCACAAAGTTTCATGTTTTATGTTATTATTATTGGGATTACATTTCACTACTATGATTTATCCCATGTTATGATATTATGATCTCTTTTGTAGGTTATGATTTTTGAAATGCTATGTTCTTTTGAATATGATATTTCTATTGATTACCCTTACTGTGCATTTGAGCTCACCCTTTTGTATGTTTTCTTTCCCCAGGTTAGGAAGAAGTTTATTAAGTTGGATATGCCAATAGGGACTCATTATATGATGAAATAAACGGGAGACAATGTAGATGATTTATGAACCAGTTGTTTATGTTTCCTAGTTTCTAAAGACACTATACCTATATGGTCCTTTCATGGTTTTGTTATATGTTGTAATAAGTATGCTTCAATTCTGAAGAAACAACCATGTATGTAAAGTATGGGATGTTATAGTTAGTATCAGAGGAATGGTATAGTCAACCATTGGAAACTAGGATGTGAAAGCCTTACTAAGAACCCTAAGGATATGTCTAAGCATAGGACAAAATCTTTGTTTTTTATAAATGGCCATGAACACTCTATGATAAGACCTAAAGTGTGAAATTTTATCACTGATTATGTATTTTTCTTTTTATAATTAGTGTTTCTCGCACTATTATTCTTGGTATTAGTCAATCGCTGGAACCCGAAGGAACCATGTTAATGCAGAATGCGATGGGCAATGCAATGATTGTCCCCCTGAGCAACCAAACGTTATGTTAGCTGGAATGAAAAATCTAGTATCCATGATCACACAAAGTTCTCAAGCTATGAATCATACATGACTTCCAAACAAGCAAAGGAAGAAGCAACATTCTATTGAATCCTTCGTGAGGCAGCGTCCACCCTCATTCAGCGGGTCTACTAATCCATTATTGGCTGAACAGTGGATTAGTACCACTGAAAAGATATTTTCAGTTCTACATTATTCTGAACACGATAAAGTCATCTTAGTAGTATATCGTTTGGAAGGTGAAGCTGATAAATGGTGGAATCTTATTAAGAATCTGAGGAAAAGGGATGAAATTGAGTCCATGGAATGAGATGAGTTCAAGAACTTATTGTTCAATAAGTATCTCCCTCATATTATTCAAAAAAAGATGGAGAAGGAGTTTCGTGAATTGAAGCAAAAGGATGATGAATCTGTTGGTACCTACGAAGAAAATTTTATAGGACACCCAAGGTACGCTTCCGGAATTAATATCCAAACTGAGAGTAAGATTGATCGATTCTTTAGTGGCATAAAACCAATTATTAAAAGGTTATTATCCATAAGGGACTTCAATAGCTACGAGGAAATCGTTCGATGTGATCTCAAGGTTGAGATAGAGATTGGAGTAACCCATCATTCATATGCGTTTGATACGAAGAAGATAATGGAAATCAAAGGAAAATCTAAAGAACACACTTAAAATAAGATGAGTTTTCCCTTATGCATAAAGTGTGGAAAAAAATGGAGGGATTTGTCTTAAAGGGACAGTTAAATGTTTCAAATGTGGAAAAGAAGGTCATTGGGCATTTTAATACCGCAATGATGGGAAGAAGATGTCTAGTGATGAGAACAAATAAAAGGCTACACAAAGTGAACCTCCTACACTTCAATGTTAAAAGTGAAAGGAAATGGGGAATTATGCTTATAAATGCCCTAATCCAAGAGTTTTTTTATAATGATCGACGACAAAAAACTCTTAAGGACAAAGACAAATGAAAGTCACAAGCAATTTCTATCAGCGATGTGGAGTATGATAACGAAGTGGTGAAAGGTACACTTACCTTACACTCCAAAGTAGCAAATGTTTTATTTGATTCTGGATCCACCCACTCTTTTATTTCTAAAAACATTTCTAAGGGTATCACCGTATTATCCCAACAATTAGATGTTGATTTAGCTGTGACAACCCCTAATGGCACAACAGTCGCATCAAAAGTTTGCAATTCTTATCTGATTGATGTTTATGGGAAAGTGCTCCCTGAAAATCTTGTGATCCTTCCAATAGTTAAATTTGATGTGATTCTTGGCATGGATTGGCTTTCCTTATATGGAGCTCATATCGATTGCCAAAGAAGGGAAGTCACATTTCATATTCCTGATCAATCTATGATCATCTATCGATGCAAGGATGAATATAACCTTCCAGTGGGAAATTCTTCTATTTTATGGGTCTTTATTCCAATAAATGAAGGTTATTTATCTCAAATGGTTGGCGAGAAACTCACTATTAAGAAAATTCCCATTGTACAAGAGTTTGATGATGTCTTTCTAGAGGAATTGTCAGGTCATCCACCAAATTTTGAAGTTGAGTTTTCAATTAAACTCATACATGGTTCTATGCCCATTTCAAAGACACCTTATAGAATAGCCCCAATTGAGTTGCAGGAATTGAAGAAGCAACTCCAAGAGAATCTTGATAAGAGATTCATATGCCCTATTGTGTTACCTTGGGGACCACCTGTTCTATTTGTTAAGAAGAAACATAGATCAATGAGACTCTGCATTGATTATCGAGAACTTAAAAAGATCACTATCAAGAACAAATATCCTCTCCCACGAATTGATGACATTTTTGACCAACTACACGGAGAACAATACTTTTCCAAGATTGATCTTAGTTCAGGGTATCATCAATTAAGGGTTAAAATGGAAAATATACCAAATATGGATTTCCGTACAAGGTATAGACAATATGAATTTATAGTGACACCATTTGGTCTTACTAATACCCCTACTATCTTCATGGATATAATGAATAGAGTATTTATAGACTATCTTGATCAGTTTGTGGTAGTCTTTATAGACAATATTCTTGTCTATTCAAAGAGCAAGGAAGATCATGAAGATCACTTGATAATTGTATTGAAGACCCTGATAAAGGATAACATTTATGAAAAATTTACCAAGTGTGAATTTTGGCTTCAAAAAGTTTCATTTTTTGTTTACATAATATCAAAAGAGGGGATATCTGTAGATCCAGCAAAAATAGAGGTTATCAGAAGACGGTCGAGTCCAACAATAGTAACTAAGATCTGAAGTTTTCTTGGTCTGGCTGGATACTATCGACATTTAGTGAATGATTTTTCAAGATTATTTAACCCACTCACCAAGTTGACTCAAAAAGGAGTTAAGTTCGTTTGGATGGAGAAGTGTAAAGATAATTTCAAAGAGTTAAAATGAAGGTTATCCAGTGCACCTGTGCTCACACTGCCATGTAGTGGGGAATGTTTTGTGATCTACAGTGATGCATCCCAGAAGGGACCGGGGTGTGTTCTCGTGCAAAATGATATTGTGATATCTTATGCCTTATGATAGTTAAAATTCCATGAGAAAAATTACCCAACTCATGATTTGGAGTTAGCGGCGGTAATCTTTGCATTAAAAATATTGAGCCATTATCGTTATGGTGAAAGGTGTGATATTTATACTGTTCGTAAAAGATTACAGTATATTTTCACACCAAAGGAGTTGAATATGCGCTAAATAATATGGTTGGAGTTGATTAAGGACTATGACTGCTCAATTCATTATCACCCTGGGAAAGCAAACAAGGTGGCAGATGCATTAAGTCGACAAGACCATGCTAGCTTATCCATGATGTGGATCACAAAAGATCCAATATTTATGGATTTACAAAGGATGGATCATGGAATTATAATGGAAGGGGTGAGATATTATCTTTCTCAAATGAATGTTCAACCATTTATACCTGTGATGATTAAAGAGGCACAAAAAAAGATGTAGAGTTACAAAAAAGGTGAGAAATGTTCCTGAATTCAGCCTTGATTGTGATGGGATAATAAGGTTCAGTAATCGGGTTTGTGTTCCTCCCATCCCAGAATTAAAGAAGGAGCTTCTGGATGAGGCTCATAGTTCTTCATTCACTATTCATCCTAGAAGCCCGAAGATGTATAGAGACATGAAAGAGTACTTCTGGTGGGATGGCATGAAAAGATATGTTGCTGAATATGTCTCTCGATGCTTGGTTTGTCAGCAAGTTAAAGCTGAGAGACATAAGTCTAAGGGATGTTACAACCATTACCCATACCCAAATGGGAATGGGAAAACATCACTATGGACTTTTTCACCAGACATCCTAAAACATCCAAAGGAAATAATGATATCTGGGTTATAGTTGATCATCTTACGAAGTCGGCACACTTCATTGTTATTAGAAAATATTTCTCTCTGGATCAGCTTTCCATGATATATGTGAAAGAAGTGGTAAGATTGCCTGGAGTACCACTTTCCATTATATATAATTGGGATCCGAGGTTTACCTCGAAGTTCTGGCAAAGTCTTCAGTAAACATTAGATACAGAGTCGAGTTTCAGAACTGCTTATCATCCTCAGATAGATGGTAAGTCTAAGATAACAATTATAACTCTAGAAGATATGTTAAGAGCTTACTATATGGATTTCAAAGGTGGTTGGGATCAACACCTACCTTTGGTGGTATTTTCTTGTAATGTTATCTTTCATTCCAGTTTTCAGATGGCTCCTTATAAATATCTCTATGGAAAGAAATGCAGGACTCCAACTTGCTGGGATGAAGTTTGGGAAAGAAAGCCATTAGGACCTGATCTTGTTGATGAGATGTTAGAAAAGGTCAGATCTATTCAACAACACATAAGAGCAAATCAGAGTCGACAAAAAAGTTATGACTACGACCAAAGAAAAGAGCTAGAGTTTTAAGTGGGTGATAAAGTGTTCTTACGAATATCTCCTTGGAAGAGAGTAATAAGATTTGTAAAGAAGGGAAAGCTGATCCCTAGGTATATTGGTCCTTTTGAAATATTGGGCCATGTTTGGAAGGTAGCTTACTGATTGGATCTTCCACCGAATCTCTCTCATGTTCATGATGTGTTCCATGTATATCTCCTAAGAAAGTACATACATGATCTATCACATGTACTATGCTCAGAATTTGTACCGTTGGAGCGAGATATTTCTTTTGAAGAACAGCCGATAGAGACTCTGGAATGTAGCAAAAAAGTTCTACGGAACAAGACCACTCGCTTGGTGAAAGTTTTATGGAGGAACCACCAATTAGAATAAGATACATGGGAACTTTAGGATATGATGAAGGATAGGTATCCTCATATATTTTTTATAAAGTGATGAATTTGAAGGGTGGAATTCATTTTAAGGGGGTAGAATGTAACACCCGGATTTTTATGAGAATTATTTTTTTATGTATTATGTTATATGCAACACCATAGTAATCTTCCACTGCACAAAAAAATGTCTTGGTTTGAATTGCACGCAAGATCAACCTTCCTCGATAGCTTGCGTTGTACGCAATACCGAGTTTCACTCAACAATGATATATTATTAAAATATTATTAAAACTAGCCGTTATGAATAGTAATACCCACTTTTTAAAATTATATAAATTTTATCATTCAAAATGGACATCATTTTTGGATTCGGAATATAGAAATTAGCCTAGGGTGATTTTTTTGTATTTTTATGAAACTTTCAATTTTTGATGAATAGTGAAAATACTGGGTCACTATTTAAAAAACCAACATTTATATAAATAATTATTTGTTTATTTAAATATATTTTAGGTCAAAATTGATACATAATACCAATATAATTTCAATGTAATTCATCGGAGTCATTTTATAATAATTTTACTTATTAAAAAATTTATTGAACTTTTCACCGTCTTTTACCCACCTCCTAGGAGAATTTGAAAATTTACATAAAACATAATTTTACCACTTCTGTGAGCAGAATTTAGAAAATACGAGAAAATCGGTTAATATCAGGGAGTAAAATGTGGATCAATAAGATAAAAATAATTTTTGGTGAATAGTAACTTTTTACTTTTATATATCACGGTTAAAAGTAAATAGGGTAATTAAGGGTAAAAATGATATTATTATTACCCTAACACATGTCCTAATTCTATTGTATAAGTTTAATTCGACCAAAAACAACCTTAAGGGTAATATATTACCCTTTAGGTCGACTTGGATTAGATTAGGACATTTATTATTATTTTATTTAAAGAAGTTTTAAAATATTTAAAATCAAAGTTTAATAACTAAAACATTTTTAATACAGGGTTATAAATAATATAAATTTGACTATAAATATTCATTAGAAAGATAAAAATATTTACTACATAATGGTATTTTATTTATAATTTTTTGACATTAAATAAGTTAATTTATATATTACACAGTGATGATGTAGAAATTACCTTATTAATGAAATATTAACATAATTGATATTATAAATACCCAAATAACTGTAATTTGAGACTTTTTATTAATTAAACTAATTTTATAGGTTAATATGACATGTTAGTATTTATTTAATTAACTTTATTCGAACTAATCATTCTATAATAATTTTCACAAAAATAAATTACCAAATAATGTCAAAATTGACATAAAATAGTTTTTTTAAAAATATTATATTATTAATTGTTATTCTATTCTTAAAAATCTAAGGTTCGGCCAAATTACTTAGATAAGGTTATATATATTAATAATGAACCACTTTGGGTTCTTTTGTCTTGTTATAGTAAGTTTATTAACCATATAGTGTAAGAAAACAAGAAGACACGGTAAATGTTAAATTATTTAACTTAGAGTTAAATATAAGTGATAAGGTTAAAATAGTGACCTAAACTTGTCTAAAACCTATTGGTTGAGATTATTTTGACCCATCCCCATATTTTCTTCTAAATAAATCAATTTTAATCTATTATAAACCAAATATGACTTTATTATAAAATAATAATTTAAGTTTTTCATAAGGTGCCCCTCTCCTCCCTTATAAAAGGTCACCTCCTCCCTAAGTAGAAATGATATTTTCTTCAACAATGGAGTTCAAGTGTTTTATCAAAATTATTTTCCATCTAAGATAATATAAGGTTATGTTTCTATCCCTATTTTTACATTGATTTGATTATGTTATGATGTAATTAATTTTAAGATGTCCTTTTATGTTATATGGATTATGTTATGATGGCATGATGTTTAAGAATCCCATTTTTATTACATGGGTTATGCTAAGATTTATGATTTTGTGGAACACATAAGAATGGTTTCATTATGAGATGGGTGGGACCTATATCTCCCTCAAATTTATTAGGAAAATATTTATATCTCATGAGATATACATGGCTGGAACAGCAACATAATCCGGTTCAGTGATATAGGACTGGAACGAGGAGTGAACTAGGTTAAAAAATGGATTTTGTCTTCTAAGATAGTATTGGAAATGATTCTTGACTAATAAGAAATTATTTTCTATTATTATGCGGGTATGCCAAAAAAAATTATGTTTTATGTTATGATTATTTGGATTACATTTCACTACTATGATTTATCCTATGTTATGATATTATGATCTCTTTTGCAGGTTCAAATTTTCAAAATACTATGTTCTTTTAAATATGATATTTATTTTGTTTTCCCTTACAGAGAATTTGAGATCACCCTTTTGTATGTTTTCTTTCCCCAGGTCAGGAAGAAGGTTATTAAGTAGGATATTCGAAAAGGGTCTCTAGATATGATGAAACAAATGGGAGACAATGTAGATGATTTATGAACCAGTTTTTTATGTTTCCCAGTTTCTAAAGGCACTATACCTATATGATCCTTTCATGGTTTTGATATATTTTGTAATAAGTATGCTTCAATTCTAAAGAAATAACCATGTATGTAAAGTTTGGGTCATTATATTCTCAATATTACCCAATGTGTCCATTATTAGTATAAAATCACACTTTTAGTTCAAAATGTTTTACCCACTAAAATCTGAGAAAATACACTCGGATTTTTTTGATAATTCGGTAAATATATTCATATGTAATTTTTAACATTTTGGAATCTGTTTCATGTAAACCAATACACGATGTGATCAGTGTGAGTCAAAGTAATGATTTCTAGTTTAAAATGATATTTTTGTAAAAAATAGATGTCACATACTAAAAAAGATGAAAAATAATTTATATTGTTTTGATACATTAAGAAAATGATCCCTAAGTCAATTGAGATGTGTAAGAATCAGTCTCACCTAAATCTGACGCACGGTGTGATAGGTCTAACTCAAGAGAATCTTTTTATTTAAAATGGATATCAATTTTTGTAAAATGGACAACAAACCTACTCAGAATCAAAAAACACATTCTGATTTTTATGATACTCTACTAAAATGATCCAAAAGACATTTTTGGTGTGTAAGATCATCCAAGCCTCATTCTGATACATAATGCACTCAATATAACTCAACATGTCCATTATCAGTTTTAAATCGAAATTTTAGATCAAGAAGTATCACTCACTAAGAACCAATCACAATAAATTATATTTTATTTATAATTTAGGACAAATATTCCTAATCCATTTGTACAGGGTAGAAATCCATTTCATGTCAAAATTATACATGGTGTGATTTGTATGAGTCAAAGTGTGTTTTTTCAATTTAAAATTACATTTTAGTAAAAAGGATAAGTGACATACACAAAACTAATAAAAAAACATTCAGATTGGTTTGATTATTTAGGAAAATTATCCAATTGTCATTTGAGGTATGTATAAATCAGCAGCTCCACAATCTGATGAATGGTGTGACCGGTAAGACTACACGTGGGTATTTTTATTTAAAAATTACATCAATTTTATAAAAATGGTAATTGAAATACTCAAAACTGATCGAACACGTTAGGATTATTTTGATCCATTACAAAAACAATACAGAATTCATTTTTAATGTGTAGGGTCATCCACACCTCAATTTGATATAGGATGTTCTCATTATGACTCAAAGTGTCTATTATTAGTTTAAAATTGACATTTTACTTCAAAAACTATTACTCACTAAGAACCAATCAAATGAGCTCATATTTTTTTGTTAATTTTTTAAAATGATTCATAATTCTTTCATGATGTGTAGTGATTGAATTCACAACAAAATGATACCTGATGTGATTGGTATGAGTCACTATGTGTGTTTCCTTTTTAAAATGACATTTTAGTAAAAAGTAAACGTTAACTACTCAAAACAAAGCAAACACTTTGGAATTAATTTGATACTTTATTAAAATGATCCATATATCATTTGAGACATGTAGAAAACATCTATACCTCAATAAAATGCATAGTGTGACGGATATGGCTCCAAGTGTGTCTTTTAATATAAAATTGATATCATTTTTAGTAAAATGGAAAACATACCTAATCGAAATGAATAAAATGAATTTGTATTATTTTTACACTCTACCAAAACAATCCATAAGTAATTTCTGATGTGTAGGATTCAACAAAACATTAATCTGATACAAGATGTGCCTGATATGTCTCCATGTGTCTGCTATGAGTTTAAAATCGACATTTTAGTTTAAAAAGTGAAACCCTCTAAGAAATGATGAAACAGACTTTTATTTTGTTGTTAAATTAGTAAAATTATATATATTTTTGACATGTAGAAATCAGTTTCACATCAAACTGATCCATGATGAGATCAGTATGAGTCAAAGTGCATGTTTCCAGTTTAGAGTAACATTTTAGTAAAAAGGAAGAGTGATGTACTCAAAACCAATGAAACACATTTTTTTGTTTTGATATAATATTAAAATGATTGATAAGTCATTTTAGATGTGTAGGAATAATCCACACCTCAATACAATGGATGGTGTTACCAGTATGACTCCAAGTGCATTTTTTATTTAAAACTGACATTAATTTAATAAAAATGGATAACTGACCTTCTCAAAAAAAATAAAAATCATTCAGATAATTTTATAATTTACTAAAAAGATCCATAATTCATTTATGGCATTTAGGAATCATTTTTACCTCAATATAATACATGATGTGCCCATTATAACTCAATGTATCCATTATCATTTTAAAATTGACATTTTAGTTAAAAAAGTGTCACTCACTAGGAACTAAAAAAACACACAATGATTTTCATGGTAACATAGAATAATGATTCTTATGTAATTTTTAATGAGAATAAAATATTCTCATGACAAATCGATACACGAGGTGATCAGTATGAGTCAAAGTCTGTGTTTGCATTTTAAAATGACATTTTAGTAAAAAAATGATAGAATAAAAACCAATAAATTTTTTTGGATGGTTTGATACTTTAGAAAATGATCCATAAGTTATTTCAGATGTATAGGAATCATCCACACCTCAATCTGACACATAGTGTGACCAGTATGAATCCAACTGCAACTTTTTAATTAAAATTGACATCAATTTTATTAAAATGGGAAAGCAACTTACTCAGAACCAATAGAACTCATTCAAATTGTTTTTATAATTTACAAAAATGATCCATAAGTAATTTTGATCTGTAAAAATAAACTTCACAATAATCTAATACACTATGTGCGTGATATGACTCATATTGTTTGTTTTATGTTTAAAATCAACATTTTAGTTCAAAAATTATTACTCACTAAAAACATTGAAACATGTTCATATTTTCACGACAATTTTGTAAAATTATTCATAATTCATTTTGGATGTGTAAGAATTGGTCTCACATAATACAAATACACGATGTGATCGGTATGATTCAAAGTGGGCATTTCCATTTTAAAATGATGTTTTATTAGAAAAATAAAAGTGATGTACTCAAACCTGAGCAAAAACATTGGAATTTTCTTGATATATTAGGAAAATGATATATAAGTCATTTGATACTTTTAGGAATCAGAAACACCTTAATCCAATACACAATTTTCATAGTATGACTCAATTAATTGTTTAAAATTAATAGTTTTTGTTAATTTACTTCATTATATTATTAGAACCATGAGAATTTTTTTCTTATTCAACTTCATTATTTTTCTCTAGAATTGGTGTCTTTTTTATGAATATCATGAGTTGGGTTGAGGATCAAAAGATGAAGGAACATTGATGTATCTAAATGTATGAAATAATTTGTACATATGTAATTGTATAAGAAAATGTTTGAAGAGTATACTAATTGCATTTTCTTGAATTTGTGTTGTAAATTTCATTTCATTTATATTTTATATTGGTACATGTTATTGGTTATATCTAGTGGTATTTCTAGTGTTTTAGTGTGTTGTTACATCACATTGCACTGGTGGTGCAGTATTCTGTTAAAACACAATGCAGTATTCCCATTTATCAGCACTTTAGAAAGTGGCAAAAAATGGGACCTTAATCAGCACTTTTGAAAGTGCTGATAAAATGGACCCTTATTAGTGCATTCAAAAACACTGATATATGATTCCTTTATTTGTTGTTTTTAACATTATAAGAAAATTTTCCTTTATCAATGCTAAAAAATGTTGATAAATGGGCATTTTATTGGTACTAAACAAAAGCATTGATAAAGTGGCCCTTTATTAGGTCTAAAAAAAGCACTAATAAAAGAGCTATTTATCACCACTTTTTTAGCTCTGATAAACAGTTTGGCTAACAATTAAACAAGAAAACTCAGAATTAGATATTTTAAGAGTATAATACTGAGTAAGAGATGATGAATCTCCTAGATGAGATGCATGTGGTGGTTTAGGAGTGTTAGGAGCAGATGAATCTCATATCATTTTTAGTATAATATACTCTTTTGAACTAGTTTAAAGATAAAAAATATGAGGATCTGGAATTTTAATCCTTGAGGGAAAACCTTGAAGGTGGAGAGTCACCTTAATATTGTATAATTGGTAAGGATGTGATCATCTATGTTGTAAATTGGGTTTTTGTGCCTATGAACATGCAAGAGGACTTAATGAGGGAATTTCACACTTCAATGTGGGATGTACATCCAGGTGTGACCAAAATGTTCTCTGACCAATGACTAATGTTTTTGTGGCCTATATTGAAAAAGGAGATAGCAAGGTTAATGACATGATGGAACACCTATCAACAGGTGACGTAATAACATTAATGACCTAGTGATTTTCTACAATTGTTGGCTATTCCGGCATGGAAACAGGATGATGTGACCATAGACTTTGTGGTGTGTCTCTAAAAGATTACATGTAAAAATGATGCTATGTGAGTTATTTTGGATTGACAGACGAAAGAAGAACACTTATTTCTTATACAGGAAAAATTCTTGGTGGAGATGCAGGGATTTATATATGTTCAAGAGATAGTTCATATGCGTGGGGTTTCATATACTATAGTTATAGACTGCAAAACTTATTTTACTTTATGCTTCTTGTAGGGATTAAAGAAGTTTCTTGGTACATTGATATTATTGAGTACAACCTTTCACCCATAGAGAGATGGTTAGTCAGAGTGTACTGTATAGTTACATGAGTATATGATGTGGGAATGTGTTATTGACTTCGATGGGACGTGGTATAAAAACATTTCTTCTGTGGATTTTTCTTATAACAATAGTAATTAAGAAACTATACAGATAGAACCATACGATGATCTTTATGGCAGGCCATGCAGATCACTGCTATGATGGATGGAGGTTGATGAGTCAAAATTGTTTAGACAGAGTATCATACTGGAGGCATTAGAACAGGTACAATTAATTCTAAAATGTATGGCTACAACTCATATTAGACATAAATTTTATGCAAACCAACATTGAAGACCCCTATAGTTTATAGACCCTGATTGTATATTCTTTTGGGTTTCTCCTAGGATGGGTCGTTGTAGGATATAGACGTAGGGAATGTTGGTGACCTGGTTTGTTGTACCTTTTAAGGTTGCAAACAGAATCAGGTCGGTGGCGTACTGATTGGATCCACCCCAAAATACAACATTATGAATGATGTTTTCTATGTATCACAACTTCTTCAATATCACCCCAACCCATCTCATGTGATTCATGTGGATGATGCTTATCTTGAGGTAGATGTGTCCTTTGAGGAGCATCCAAGATGTGTGTTGGATCATAGTGAGAATGTTTTGCATGGAAATACTGTATTGATAGTTCAGATGATGTGGAAATGTGGATGTGTATAGAATGAGACATGGAAATGAGAAGTAGATATGTGGGAATAGTGGACCAATATTTTTGGCTCAGAGTCATAGGGATGCTCGGGAGTGCAGCTCAAGGATGAGTTGTTTTAATTTTGGGAGATTTTGAGATCCCAAACTTTTCTACTATTGACTTGGGGTTAAATTCAGGTACTCTTTTGTCTTTATTTGAGTAATTCTTGTTTTGTTATGATTTGGGTAGTTTTTTGGTTGAATTTTTGTAGGGTTGTGCATGGTTGGTGCATGGTTTTCAATAATCTAGTTCCCCAACCCAGCTAACAGTGTTATCCCAAGCAAAGTGGATTCACATAGCTGGCATAGGGTTTTAAAAAATGTGCTCTGACTTCTAGAATTTGGTGTTTTGGAGGTTCTCAAAATTGGAAACAGCAATTGGCAGTCTCTAATGATACCCAATAGTGAATTCCATATTCAGTATCATGAATTTCCTATAAAAATAACATGCCTTTCGCACCCCCCATCTTCCCTCACACTCTCCCTCGAGAAACCCTATATTGTCATCTATCCCCACCCTTACTTCATCGCCTCTACAACACCACCTCTGCCTTCAGCTCACCTCCACTACCCTTCCTCTCCCATGTTGCACCTGCCTCCACCTTTGGCTCACCTACACCACATGTCCTCTCCCTCACCGTACTACCTCTCCATCTGTCGTACCTCCGCCCCTGTCTTCTCCCTCACCACACTTGCCTTGCCTCCAGGTAACCTCATACACTATCCTCTCCTTCTCTGTTGGATCCAGCTACCTCTCCCTCCCTAACTATCCTTCCCAACTCTGCCTCGCTCACCCCATCTCCCTCAGCTCGTGCCTCACCCATCTCTATAACTGACCCATAGAATTATTCCACCCATATGCAGTCACTATCGCCTCTCCCTTTCATCTCTCAGGTCCTCTAACTCCATCTCTACATATACATAGTTTCAAATTTGTCATGCTGTCATTTATTCCCTATTTTCAATTTTAGGGTTTCAATTTTGGGAACATCCATAAAAAATTGGCAATTCAATTACAAATTTACTTTGGGCATTTTCATTAAAAATTATATTTGTTGATTTATTAGTAGGCATTAGCTTAGTTGCTATGGTTGATAGTTCAAGATTGGTATTTGATGATTCTTTTTAATTTAACACATACGCATGTGGTTTATTATGTTTTGTTTCATTTTTTTATTTATCCATTAGTTTTCTATAGTTATAGTTTCTTTATAATTTTTAATTATATTGTATCAAAAGAAATTCATTTTGATATTACGAGATCATAGAAACCTTATTTTCCATGATGGCTTGCTATATTTTAGTATACCCAGTAAAATATATTTTGTTTCTTAACTAATCGAATCCTCCACCAATCAAATAAAATGAGTGATGTAATCCCATTATATGAGGCCCATGATCTATCCAACTCAACATTATGAGATAAATTGTATTTAAGGGAACCAATGATCATGTTTACTGGAGGAGAATATGATAAGTGTGTAAGGGGAGAGGATTCATTAAAACACCCAACCAGTTTAACTTCTAAATTAAGCAAGTGAAAATATATTATGAATAAAAAAGATATATTTAAATATGAAGGGAAATTTCACTATAAGATCCACATTAAATCAATTTTGAGGATTTTACATTAAATAGAGTAATGATATTTCAATAGAGAAAAACATAAGAAAAAGGAAAGAAAATCAAATTAAAATAAATGAAATAATGGTATTCTGAATTTATAAAATATTTCCTATTCTAAAGGGTTATCATCCATTTATAAGATTCATCATCCACCTCTATTAATTTGGGAATTAGTGCCCTTTATAACCTTTTCCTCTTTCTTTAACCAGTGTTCATGTGACTCTTTGGTTAAGACATTACCTAATTTAGTTTATAAAACTAGCATGAAGACAATTTTTTTCTCATGGGTGCGGTCGTGTAAGAAATATTTTTACCTTTCCTTTTCATTGGCCTAAGAATCATTCTTATCTAGCACAGATCAACAATTTTTAAGATTCCATCCTCTTAAAGAATCATCATGGGGGAATTGGAGTATTTGGTTAAATAACATAAGGTAGATATGATATATTTTAAGGGAATTATATATAGTTTATTATAAACTGAAAAATAATAGATATATGGATTATATTCAATTTATTTATCCTATTTTATTCATTAATTAGTATGTTTCATAAGTAGTTGTAGGGATTTCTTTATAATCAGGGGAAATAATATGTGTATGTCATTTATAATGATAAAATTATAATTTATGATATTGACATTTAATTGTTTTAAATAGATAGATTTATTTAGTTGCAAAACGTAAGTCTATCATGTTATATTAATGATAAGATGCAATCAAAGGTGATAATCCTATCACCTCAATCATGGAAACAGATATGTAGTCATAAAATATAATTCACTCCATGGATTCTATAAATTAATAACTCCCCCAAAAACTTATTTTGGATTGGTGGAAATATGGATATTGAAATTGATGTTAAAAGTTTATTTAATTTTATGAGGAATTCATAAAAGATTACTGATATTCCATTATTGTTTTTTTGTTACTAAAACCCGTCAATTTTTGTGAATTAAATCTAGCATTATCAATCATAGATAATAATATGTATCTATTTTATTCCATGGTGAATGAAAATTAGTAGCATTGGATCATTATTTTTTGTGATGCATATTTTCATTGATTATTTGTGTGATATACATTGAAATATAATATTATCACTAGTTTCCATATACATCTCTTTACATACACATGATAACAATTGGTTGTGATATCACCATGTCCTCAAATAGAGTATGAATTCAATTCAAACAACCTATTTAAAAAAAATTATTGTAATTTATTCATCACACAATAATTAATGGTGGCTAAAGTATTCATTATATTAATATTTGGTTTAGATATTAGGTGATTATTATTAATCGAGTAAAATTAATTGTTAGCTATTGTATATTTGGGATTTGTTACATATTAATTAATGTTATTAATCATAAAATTATAATTTAATGTAATGCATCCTTCTCAAAATGATAGAAAATATTAAATGTTTTTATAATGCATCTCAAATGAAACTACTATTCTTATTAACACATTTGAAAAATATTTTTCCATTATTTACGTGGATTTGTTTTAAATTTATATGAAATTTATGTGTAACTATTTTTAAAAATTAATCAACATTTAGGCTATTTTGGTTGCATTTCCTAAAAACCTCTTAAGGTAATAATTCGTTTTGATACATTATTTTGTGCAAGATTTTTCAAATTTCATGAAAATGTGTTTCATGAAAATGTGTTTCATGAAAATGTGTTTATTCATATATTATAATCGATACTAAAGGTTGTATTTATATTTTATTTTCCTTTAACCGACTATTATAATTTCCTTACTTATTAACAACTGTGACAAAAATATCCGCATTTACTAAAAAAAATATCTTAGTTCAATTTTATTTTATATATTCGTTTATTAAAAATTTTCTTTCTGTTAAAAATGTTTCTTTTATCCTGACATGTTTTTATGATCCACTCTACAAAATATTTACTCTTGTACAAAATAAGTCTAAAAAATAAAGTGTATAATTAATTAAATATAATTCAATTATCATGTCATTTTTTTTCTAATGTGAATGAATTTAAGTCCATATGCAATTTGTTAGTATTTATTTTAAATATATTTTGTCATATGAAATTCTAAAAATGCATGCAATATGAATTATTGTGTAAATGTTGCTTCTTATTGTACATATACGAATATGGATTAGAGTTGGATTGATCTTCCAATTAGACTTTCTAGTGAATATCTTGAAGTCATTGTGCAATTTATATATTTCACTAAAGGATTTCAAAGTTACTAAAATATTTTTCCATGTAGATAATGTGCAAAAAGATATCAATTCATATGGGATATTATGAGAGAGCACCAATTCTTAAATGGGTTTCTCAAAAATTAAAAGTGTTGGAATCGTCACGGGGAAGAATATATTCCTTTTTCAACATACAAAAATAGTTCAGATGGATGTTGATGAGAGGATGATTGATCATATGCACGAAATGTTTTCTGAAATGGCACGTGGGCTGGCTCATGAAGGCATTGAAATCTAAAATGATGAGACCAGTGAGATAAATCTATGCTCTAGTTTAGATCTCTATTCATTTGTCATGACCCGCCCTCGGGGATCGTGTCGTGACTACCCCAAGCCAGCCTTCCATAGGCCAGGGGCTGGCGACTAGCACCAAGGTGTAAATCCCAACAAAAAGGGAAGGCATTGCCTTTGAAAAGTAAACAAGCACCACAGAGTAAGCAAGCGGAAAAGTAAACACTAAGTAAAAACTGTACAAACTGTGCTGAAAGTAAAAGGGGCCGGAAATACAAGCCCAACTGTTAAGTACAACTGAAAGGAAAAACAACAACTGAAAGGAAAAACTGCAGCGTCGAGCCGTCCTCTGGAAGTCCCACCTGAAGGGTGGGTACAGATAGCCTCCACTGCTCCTCGGGTCCACCTAACCGCTCCGAGTACGTCCCGCCCAGTGGTCCACCTCCAGGTACTGTCCTGCTCCGCACGCCTCCTCCACGATCAGCGATATCCGTCGTCTGCAACCAACACCACGAAGTGCGGGCATAGCCCGTGCAGGGGTGAGTATAAGCTACTCAGTAGGGACCCCGAGACCCCCGAAGGTCTCCCGAAATCCACAAAGGATAAGTCACGAAGGAGAGATACAATCACGAAGTAACATCTGACACGGCTTAGGTATATGCCCATACATATACCTAAGTCATCAATTCCCCGATCGGCTCCAACGTCCGAGCCCTAGCACAACCCAGTCCACACAAGAAAGCAAAACGCATACCCACGCAGGATAGAACAACACAATCCACAAAGGAGAGTAAACAGTAAATCCACACAGGATAGCTCAACACAATCCACAAAGGAGAGAAACACAAGATTCAGCTCACACAGGTATACTTCTTCGGATGACGAAAAGATGATCTCTGATCCATATAAGTCGTCGGACCCACGAAGGATCGATAGGTTACTAATCTCTACAGTGACCCACACAGGATCGGGCCCACGCAGGACCTGTAGGAGTTGGCTCACACAGAACCGATGAGTGTAGACCCACACAGGATCGGATCCGTACAGGATCGGGCCCACAAAGGACCGGGCCCACGCAGAACCTATAGCACTGATCCACGTAGGATCGCTGAGTGCAGTAGTCATCGCAGTCCGCTGAGGATCTCTGCACAGTCGTCGTCGGAGTCCACGGAGGATCTCTGCACAGTCGTCGCCGTCGAGGGAGCAGTCGTAGCCAGCACTAGGGTTCCCGCACACAGCAAGCTCGTTCGGGAGGGTCCGCTCCACGAGCCGAGAGGCTGATACATAAACTGTCACGAAGTCCGAAGTTGATGTATCCAAAAGTTCCGTATCGTCAACAGGAACTCAACGTCGCAGATGGCGTGTCAATCGGACGCCCGGTCTGAGAGTTATTGGCATTTTCGTCCCAGGGGCCCCGTTGGTTTTTAAGGCAAAACCAACCCGACCTCACTCCACCTGTGTACAAACCTCGGGCAGAGTATGCCAAAATATCCGTCTCACTTAGAGGAATTCAACAAAGCTGACGGCACGTCAATCGGACGTCCGTAGCTCAAGATATGAGTGTTTCCGCTCCGAGGGCCCAGTTGGTCTCGTGTACGAACCAACCTGGCCGAACTCAAAGTATTCCGAAACCTTGAGTGCGATATACCAAAATGACCGTCTCGATCCAAGGATCGTGTTGCCGCTGACGGCGAGTCGTTTGGAGGCACGTAGCTCAAGTTACGGGCGTTTGAACGAAAACGTCCAAAGAAGGGGGGTACGGGCCCGGGCCGACCCGGCCCGACCCCCCTGGGTCGGCCCGAACCGGGTCGTCCCGAACCGGGTCGACCCGAACCGGGTCCGACCCGGTTGGCCCGGCTCGGCCGCGCGGCAGGCGCCGCAGGCGTTGACCCACAGCCTGAGGAAACCGCGGCCCGCGTGGGCCGCGCTGGTGAACCGCGGATGCGGCTCTGCCGCGTCCCGCCTGGGCGAACCGGACCCGCGCGGCCGCGGGTCCGTTGGCCGCCGCCGCCGTGGCTTCAGCTGCAGCAGCCTCGTCCGGCGGCGCGCCGGGGCACCGCCGGCAGCTTCCGCGGGCCGCCGGCGTCGCTCCGGTGGCCCATTTTCCTTCCCGTCTGCGCCGTTGCTCCTCCCGGGATCCGTTCTTTACTGTGGAATCGTCAAACATCCGTTGCGGCACGTTCCGTCGTCGTCCGTCAAATCTGCACAAAACGAAGAATGGCGGAGGGTCGCCGGGCCGTGTTCTTTTGGCCCGCACCCTCCGCGTTGGAGATAAACAACCGGGAGAATTTTATTCCACACAGGAAACAACAATTTTAATAAGATTAAAATTGTTCACAAAAATCGGTTCTTTAATTTCTTTAAAGAAACATTGACGGGAAATAATTAAAAGGGGTAATTCCCATAATATAAAATCCCTACCTCGTCGATCGTCACGCACGGGCATTGTATTCGGAAATGATCGTCGCGGAAGAGAGGGATCGTCGCGTCGTCGCGGGGAGGCGTTGCGTCATCGCGGGATCCGGTGTTGAGTCGGCGAGCTCAACGAACCAAGAACAACAGATTTAAATTATTAATATTTAAATCTGTGTTTCGTTTTAAACCAAAAAAGGAAAGAACATGAGAGGAAAATCCAACGTCACTTACCTCAACGGTCGGTGATCGGAGATCGGAGTGTGGAAGAACGTCTCAGACGGAAGCATCGTCGATTTCCGGGTTCGGCGTTCTTCGCGTTCTTCACATTCTTCGCGAGGGAGAAGAAGAAACAAGGATCCTCTCAAATCTTCTCCAAAGATTTTGGGTTGGTCTTATTTTATTAATATGCCAACACACGAAAACAGGTTAAGAAACGATTGAATTAATTCGTTGAATTAATTCAACGAAAGAAAAAGGCCATTTAATTCACGAAATAAACCGCCCAATTAAATGGTCTATTAAGAATTTAGAAAATGTGTCGGTTGACTTTCATTAAGACGGGTTTTCACGGGTGCGTTTCTTAGCGGAAAGAAATGGCGGGGCTCGTGTGGGCCCCACCTCACAAATATCCTACCAAGGGGGTAGGATATTTTTGGATAGCATCCTATCTAGTTCAACTATGTTTAAGCCGCCTTTAAGTGGCTTCAAGTGGCTTCCAAGTGGCTGAAGTGAAATAAAATAAAGTTGTCGCAAAAATTATTTTATTTCTTAACTTTAAGCCCGAAAATTAAAAACCACACCCGAGCAAACGCAACTCCGGAAGAGGCGTTTCTAAGCGAAAACCGGCGCTGTGATTTCATTGGTGCCCTCAGAATTCGATTCCGGGCACCGGTTCAAAAGTTAGAAAAACTCGCTCGCCCGTTCACTGAACGTACCCGAGCCAATCTTCGGAAAATGATTCCGGGCACACCGGGCCTCGGAATCAAGTGCCGTTAGAAACTGCGCTCTTGTAAAATTCCAAAGAAAATTAAGAAAAAAATTTACTTGAAATTTACGGGTCTTTACATCATTGATGTTTTATTAAATAATTGATGATGGAAAAATTTAATTATATTTTGTGTGTATAGATTACAGTAAATTTTCATTTATCATGTATTTTTTTCACTTGAATACTTTGAATCAGGGGTCAGATACATCATTCGACATGTTGTTTCTATTATTGAAAAAAGTATTTTGTTTCAATACTAAGATTCCAAAGTCATATTATCAATATCGTAGGTCCATAGAGAACATAGGTTTCACAAATTAGATAATATGTGCTTGTGAAAATAAATGTATCCTATTTAGAATGGAAAATTTGAATTTGTATAATTGTATGGTTTGTTACTATTCTAGGTGGAAATATAATAAGGTAAATCCTACTAATAAAATTCATACTTTGAAATTAAGAAAACTGATTGTCGTAAATAAAGTGTGTCACATTCCCTTGAAGAAGATGTTGAAAATATTATTAATTTCATCTAAAGTTTCTCAATTAATGAGATGGCCTAAGGAAAGAAATGTTGAATGTGATATGATAACTCACCTGACAGACTCTCTTGCATGGATAATTTTTTATTAGAGACACCCTAAATTTTATAAAGATAGTCATAATATCCAATTGGGATTGGAAATATATGGTTTCAATCCATTCAGGTATATGGTAGGTGCAACTCATAAAATATGTCCTGTGGTGTTGGTATTGTATAATCTTCCTTTGTGTCTTTGTATGAAACAATAAATTCTTTTACATTCCACTCTTATTAATGGACATAAAGGTCTCAGGTATAAGATTGGTCTTAACCTTCAACTATTAATTGATGAGTTGATTGAGTTTTTGAGTGATGGTGTGATGAGTTATGACTATGAGACAAATGAAATGTCAAAACTATAGGATTCTTTATTGTGCACAATCAATGACTTCCCATCTTATGAAAAATATTTAGGTTGGAGTTTAGAAGGGGTATTTTTTTACCTTTATTGGAATAAAATAAAAAATTCTACCTGCCTCAAGCATTATAAAAAGTGGACATAAATGGAGCATAAAAATTTTATCCCCCCTCAGTATATGTTCATAAAGGATAGAGTGGAATTTTATGGTTCTAGATATTTCAACCCAGCAACAAATTTCATAATAGGAGTATAAATATTATCATAGATAGAGGAAGAAAACATCCAAATGATATATGATTTTTAGGAATTGGTTTCTCATCCATTACCCAATATCTACGGTGCAAGTAGGGAGCATAGTCACAATTATAAAAATAAATGTATTTATTGTAATCTCCCTAACTACAAAAAATATCATTTTATGTCATAATCTGGATGTCATGCACATTGAAAAAAATGTTTGTGATAATAAATTGTGGACTATTTTAGGTGTTAGTGGAAAATAGAAGGATCTTGTCAATGTATGACATGATTTAAAAGAAATGGATTTAAGGGAACAATGACATTTATAATTGGAAGAAGGAAACAAGGAATACATGCCTACTGTACAATATAAAACGAGTAAAAATGAGAAAGAGCCGTTTATTTCCACATTGATGATGCTCAGAGTGCCAGGTAGATACTATTCTAATACTTCTATAGTTGATTCAAATCACAATTCCTGATTGTTTATCTCCCAATTTTGTTCAACCTTTGATTGAGATGAGTGGTTTTTTTGATAGATTTGTTTAAGAAATAAAAAAATGGGTGATTTAGAAAAATTTCAAGATTGAATTGTACTTATGATTTTCCATTTAAAGAAACTATTTCCACCATCTTAATTTGATGTTATAGTTCATTTGAAAATTCACTTAACTGATGATTTAATGACCACTGGTCCAATGCAATTAAGGTGTATGTATTATATTTAGTGGTATCTGAATACATTGAAATAATTTTTACATAATAGAGATCATCCCGAGGCATCAGGACAATGGTTAATTGATGTAAGAATAAACTACTTTTTTTGTGAATAATATCTTATGGATGTTAAAACAAAATTAGATAAGCCCTCTCAGATTCATGATGGTCTAGTAGGAGAAGGAATTATATTTGATATGGACAACATCGAGTTGATGCATGATCATCATTATATCTTATTCAATAATCTAATAGTTGCACCATCGATGCAGTAAGTGTCTTATCACATTTATTTTATAACTTTTACATGTTTTCTGTATATATACATTTTATCCTTTAGACATGTCATTGTGATTTTTTTGAAACACATTAAAGATTTACAAGAAGAGATGCCTCATATGAGGGATTATCAATTTCAACAGTCCCATTATACATCACTTAATGATTGGTTCAAGGATTTTGTATGTATAAATGGATTTTCATTATGATTTAATTATTATAAAAATTTATTTATCCATTAGTTTTTATTGAAATACAAAATGTATATTGGTCCATAACTTTTGAGAGTTATGTGACCCTACACTAACCGATGAATTCAACTAACTATATGAGGGTCCATTTATAACAGCTCTTCGTTACAGATATTTAGATACTAACAGCTTTTGGTTTCAAATTAAAGATGAAAATGACAAATTAGAAACACAAAATAGTGGAATTGGTTGTCCATTTATTGATTATAGTTATTACTATGGTTAATTAAAAGACATTATTGAATTTGTATACTCTCACGGGTTGAAATAAATATTGTTAAAGTGTGATTGGTTTGATTTAATCCATGGATGTAAAGTCGATTAATATTATTTTTTTGGTGAATTTTAACAACAAGTTATATAGAGATTAATGATTTAGTAAAAAACCTTTTATTTTTTCATCACAAGTAGAACATGTCTTTTTGTAACCTTTCCTTCTAATATGAAATAGAAATTGTTTGTGAAAATGTCAAGGCAAGGAGTGTTTTTAATTAAACGAGATAAACTCGAGGTCATTTCCTTTGTTGCACAACGACTTGATCAACACAATATAGTTCAAAAAGAAGAATATATTCATTGGGATAGAGATATCGTTGAAGGAGAAACAGTCAATTTACAAGTTTAATGAAAGGTATGATTTTTTTAGATGTGTTAGTGATTCCCATTTTTTCTCACCGATATATATTTGATAAACATGTTTATTTCATGTAACCACATTTACTAATTATTCTTTTTTTCATTCACTATTAATTTTGTTTTAAATTTTTGTAATTGTTTTTCAGCAGCTGGTGCTATTTGGAAATCATGTTGGTCCCGAGGTTGGGTCCTGCCATTTATGTTCATTTCCCATATTGATGTAAACATTTCCCCCTATTGCAAAAAGATAGGAAATGTTAAAAGGTTAACATAAGACATGCCATTTGATTTCATACTGAATCTGGAAACTTTGGGACTCAGGTAGGGAATGATTAGGCTCAACCAATCCTTAAAATTCAAGACCATGTTTCTAATGCTCTAATGAGACCATGTTTGGTAAATGATCTTAGGACACCTACTCCTAAAGACCTTGTATATTCTCGAGCATCTCCTCCCTCTTCCCAACATCTTTTTCTGGACTGTAGTTTAGTGAACCAGGGGAAAAAATTAGATGTAGTTATCCCATTGTTTTCAACAACCTTACCAATATAATTATTTACAATTAGTTGAGACTTTCCGAACATCTAATACATGAGAAACCCTAGTCCCAAATCTAGGATGATCGAATTCTAAAATAATAGTATGTCCCATTGCATTTGGTGTATCAACATGATTATGCTTAGCTCCTAACTATTCCTTGCAAATAATGGTCCCATGTACCTTCTCTACCCCTTCCTTCAAATAATAATTCTATGACACACCCTCTTATTCATGAAAAGTAGTTTAATTATTTAACACCTTATCATTATAACCATTATTCCTCTTCCTAAGAAATCTTTTTTGATCATGCCCCTTATTTTCCCAAAATAATCAGATCAATTCCATTCTACATATATCATTATTTTGAAATATCGATGGATAAAGTAAAATAAAGGTATCCTTTAATATTCTATTTTAAGATATTGGTAATAATCTGTAGTGGATAATAAAAGCCGGTATATAATAGTGTAATTAGCATCTATTAAAATATTGACCTTCCTTGAGGAACCATTTGAGAATTTTGATCAGGAGGGAAAAATTCTAAAGTCCTAGAGGGAGCATCATTAACCTTCCTTGGGGAACCATTTGATAATTTCAATCAGGTAGGAACAATTCTAAACAGTAAATAAATTGGGAAATCTTGTTGGAAATACATTTTAATGAATACATCAAAATGTAAACACCTCAATCACCGACCCTTACACAACTTCACCATATCACCCTAAGCCATAACACCCACACTACAAGGTTTATTTTTCATTCCATGATGTCAGGGGACAAGATATCGTAAAAAATAATACCCTCCCTTCACTATATAACTCATCATGCTGGTAACCAAAAAAAATCTAAATTCCAAATATATATCCTCTACATAGCCCTACCATACCCCCATATAGAATGAAACACCATAACAAACCACCTATATACATTGAACCTTTATATACCAGTGAAAATGGATAGAAACTGATGAATATTAGACTCAAAAAACCACATTAAACACTCATACCCACTTCATCACACATCCTACGCCACTTAAGAATACCACTAAATAAACAAAATGTTTAGTAGTCCTTAGTTTAAGCCTCTATTTATGAATGGATAGTGACATCATATTTTAATTTCATTCTTGTATATTCCTCTTGGGGATTATATCATGGTGATGATATTTAGTTGTTTGTAGTAGAATGAAACATTCAAAATCCTTATTTTCCATTCATGTATATCTCAATTATTACTAATTATTTCTATGACTGCAGACATGTTCGTGGAACACAGTCCAGATCCACATCATTCTACAGAGCCATCTATGTCCAAGAATCAAGGTATGTATGGCTGTAAATTTGTTTGTTTTTTAATTAATTGATAAACATATATATTCACATATGTCTAATTATGTATGAAAATTTTTTCAATAGGATCAGACTCGATCTCTTCTTTCTCTCATTGGAGAGGTGCTGTTAATTGTATTTCATTTTGGAATTCTGAGACCACCCTTGACATATCATTTAATGAGAGATATCATCTTGTGGGAGTGGGTTTCCATACATTTATTTTCCATTTGGGTCATATCATATGCTACCCACACAAGTTTTCATTTTCTACATGTGAATGGACATCATTCCCCTAGGATACATTAGATCGTTTATGGAGAGAACTTAAAGTAAGAAAATAATTTTAGTACCTTATCATTTTTTTAAAAAATAATAACATGTGAAATTTTTTTTCTTAAATAGATTAATCTGAGAGTGTTCCACAATGATTTTCGGCTAGTTTGTATGGATTTTTTTAAAATGTTGAAAGATCATAATGGGAGAGTCAAGAGGGATCTTTATGTACCAAATATGGGTGCCTCAGACATTCTAGATAGATTCTCTCGAGTGGTTCTATTGTCTCAGTGAAGTGAGTTAGTTTTATATTGCTCTTCATAGGCTGTAATGGTCAGTCAATTTTTTTATATATTTTGAATAATGTGTACTATTTTACATGATTGATATATATTTGAATTTATTGAATGTAGGAGTTGGTAACACGTAATTCCAAGAATCATGCATTGTAGGGACCACCTCACAGGCTTAGAAATCGTCATTTATCTTTGTTTCAACATGATGTATTTATTACTCAATTTATAAAATTTATTATTTAATATGTTTTTGTGTCATATATTTATATATTATTGGTATGTAGTTCCTAGAAAAAGGTGCACTAACTGATGAAATGTCGGTGTGGATGATGTCTCACGATAGAAATGATCTGGAGGTTACAGCTCTTATTGTAAGTTCTTATACTAATTATCAACAATTAAATACATTTTGATATAATTATATATGTATATTTACATATTAAATAGGATCAATTTGATGTTGAATTCGTGTAGATACTAGAGGTCTATTGACAACTTTCCATGCAAAGGGATGAAATATTCCTTCGCATTATTGGTTGGGATGTACATGGCTATAGTTTGACCTATGAAATGGGGATTCATCATTCTACAGTTTCACGTGCTATAGTTGTGTCACCAATTATTTGCAGGCACTACACAATAGATGAATGATTTGGAGGCACAGGTTCATGCTTGTGATGAGGTAAATGCACATCTGGTAGCTGAAGTTAGAGCATTGCGGGAATATGTGCGTCAGGGTGATGGTGCAAGGGATCCTATGTTATTATATTATATTGAATTTATTTATTTATGTTTTATTATATTAATTATTAATATCTTTATATTTTTTATTTATTTTAGGACCATGTCACATCGGATGGAGGTAGAATCCATGGCCCTGTCTGACGCATCAGATTCAAGAGGTGTGTTTTGTTTTAACTTTTTTATTTGTTATTTAAAATGATTGTCTCATGTCCTTTTTTGAATATTTTTTTGGGTAAAACTACATTTTTACCAATGCGCAGATCCTTGTTTTTAATAGTTACCTTCATATAGCCTTTAGTTATTCAGTTTTTCTTTCTCCCTCGCCTAAACTAGTAGGATTGAATAAATAAACTAGTTATTATTCTAGCTAACCCCCCCCCCCCCACAATATTCATTACTTCCCTTATATAATAGTATGGTCTTTGATTATTATCCAACAGATGTCCCACCATAGGAAATAGATGTGATTGGAATGTATACCCCATTCTAAAATATCACTCCCAACTGTGCCATGGCTCCCCTCATTCCCAAACTACATTCTAGTTTCCACCTTCCACCCAATCAGCTTCATAGAATGTAGTGAACTTTTAGGGTATATATTTTTTATTTAATTAACTATCTTTTACTATCCTTCCTATCCTATTATATGTAATTGTGTGTTTGTTTCATGTTATTTTTATCTATATGAATCTTGTTTTACTTGTCTATATGATTAGCATGTATGTATATCTTTCTCTTTGTTCCTATCTATAAGAGCGTGTGTGTCTATATATCTGCATGTTTGTTAGTCTATATATCTATCCATTTCACCAAAAAACCATCTATCTATTTATCAACTATTTTCCATCACTCTATGCATGTTGAATGGTCAATATTTCCATAAATGGGTTCATCCATAGGTATTTCTATTTTTTAGTCTGTCTATCTGTCGTTCTAAGGACCTGTCTATCCATCCATGCATCTTTTAATTTTTCAATTTTTCTATCATCATTATTTATATTTTTATATCAATAAATTTGTATTTTTTTGTGTATACATTATTTTTTCTCTATTCATTCAATTTTTTATCAGTCTTTGTGTGTATTTCTATACCCGTCAATGTTCTTGTCTTTCTTTTCTATTCATAATTTTTTTTGTATGTGCTGTTTTTAATTTTCCATTAGTCCATCAGTACATTTATCCATCCATCTATGTATCCACCCGTCTACCTATATTTATGGTTTTCCATCCATCCATTCATGACTTTTCTTGTGTGTTGGAAATAAGTAGTCCAAGGTGTTGTCAATAGACCCTCCATTAGGTATCTAATAGGGCTCATGAACTACTGATTTAGGAATTTTCCTATGCTTATCACTGTTGGAGATGTCTTATCCTCAAAATCATTGGTCCGATCATTATTGAATAGATTTTTGACTAATTATAACATAGATTTTGATTTTTTGTGAAATTTATGGTCAGGGATGATATGTTATTTGGGAACATTGGAGCTTGTTGGAATTTTATGTGTATTTATAGTAACAATCCATTTTTGAATGGTCCATCCCATATTGAAGGCACTAAAAGATAGGGAAGATTCCATGGGGGAGTCTTCTCCTTGATCTATAATAGATCCTTCTTCCAATATTGCTAATAGGAGTCTGGAAAATGCATGCCTGGGTGATGATGAACTTATTTATGAATGCATAAAGAATTATAGAACCATTATTATAGACTGAATCTAATTCGTTGGAATTTTTTTGTAGTTGGATACTTCTTCATGATGAGGTCGATACCATGGATAACAAAACAAATGTGGGTGAAAAATGGTCTTCAAAGTAATGGGTTGGAAATTCCTCTAGTAAGTAAATTGGTGGTTCCATTACCTAAAGAAATGGAAACATCTTGATAAAACTATTGTATTCCCTAATGGTATTAAGATTTCGATGAGTAGTAAAGCATGTTATTAGCCCTATAAAATCACTTGGTGAAGGTATATTTCTCATAGTATTATCTATTTTATGGTTCATCGTCATCTATAGTCGCCACAACACAATAAGATGTTGCTCCATCCCAATATATATCAGTAGTTCTATAACATTGAATGGCACCAAAATATGAAATAGTTCCCTCCCCATATAGACATTCAATAAGAATTAGTGCATCTTCACCAACACTTTTTTCAAGATACTTATAAGATCATATTCTATCTGTGTAGTTTATATGATAAATGAACATGGATTGATCATCTTCACTAGCCTACCTATGTATCAATCTGTCTATACATTGGTTTGATCAAATATGCTAGTTTAGTTTCATCAATCCATACTATTTACAAGATGTACAATGAAAAACCCCATGGATAAGTGTATCTATATATTCTAAAGACTCTTGATTTTCAAAACTTCATCATGCCACTATGTATTTTGAAATTACATGCACAACTGTCATGATTAATCATGTAGCACATGTATTTTAAAATATCTAAAGGTAAATTATAGTTATGATTTATTTCATTTTATGTTCTTACCCTGACTATGCCTCCTTATATTATCCATCAGGTTTTTATATTGTTTTTTTTAATGCTATCTTTGAAGCACTGAGTAACCTTGAATTATTTATATCGACATATTTTGCTTGTTTAATAATTTTTTTGTATCTTATTGGTTGGTTGGTTGAGACAGAATATTGTAGATCATTTTCAGTAGTTTCAATTGTTTTTTTGGTTAGGGTATTTGATTTTAATTTTTTATTTGTAGGATGTTTGTTTTTATTTATTATTCCAGTTAATAATGCTCTATTCTGGTTTTTTTTTCTAGTTATAATACTACATTCTGGAATCTAGTTGTTTTTTAATTCTCCATATTCTACTTATAATACTATAGGCATCTTTTTTTTTTGTTTTTTTTGTTCTGTTTACTTCATTCTGGCTCATGTAATGTAGTTTTTTTCAAAAAACAATTCACAAGACTAGTGACCTCCCTTGGAAGTCTATGTAGGGTTTTTTTTGTGAGCATCAGTGATTATCATTGGCAGTCACTGAACCTAAAATTTTCTCAAACCATTAGTAACCACCTAGGTTAGTCTAAAATTCCCTTCCCATCAACCCCTAATGTGGTAAGTTTAGAAAATCCTATAGAGATCACCTTTGGCAGCCTCTAGTGCCCAATACCAATGGGCCATTTGCGACTACTAATGGCAGATAGAAAGCAATCTTTAAAGACCATTAGTGATCACTTTTGGTGATCTATAATGTTCTATTTTCTATTAGTTTCCATCTTATGATAAATATTGCATCCCTAAAATAATATGCGCATAGATTAGGTGCATGGTTAGGGAAAACTATGCACCCCGACCAAGAAAACTATAAATGATTCTAAATTTCAATCAATTTAATTTTTAAAATTCAATGATCTCCCAAAACTCACCTATTTTGTCCCCCATTTTACCCTAGGAGGTATTTGTAATTTTTGGAGATCTCCAGATGAATTCCAAGCCATCAGGACATCTTTTATTTTCTATTCGAATCCCAGATCAAAGGTATTCTCCTCACCATGGTTTTGTTATTCAAATCCTATTTTACATTGATGTTCCACTCAATTTATGAGTATTTCTATTGGAAAATTATCCATTGGTGAATTGAGGTAGGGGATCTAATATTAAATTCCCATAGTCATGTTTTTGATACATTTATGGAAATTGTTGAATTTCAATTTTTTGTATCCGTTTGAATTCATAAATTTGGTTAATTAATGTGGAAAATTGATTAATTGAAATATTTTGGAAATGGATAATTAATTGTAGAATTATGTATGAGAAATAGCAAATATTTAAATAAATAATTAGTTGGACAATTAATTATGATATTTAGGGACTATCTAATTAGATAATTGTTTTGGTGATTATTTATAATTCTTAGGGATTTAGAATTGAGATAGTTAATTGTAGATTAATTATGAGATATTTATATCATGATTTCAGATAATTATTTGTAGATTACTTATTAGATGTTGATATCAAGAGTTGAGATAATTTATGGTTGATTTATTTTTAGATATTGATATCATTATTTGAGATAATTAATGGATTTTTAATTTTTTTTATATGTATATTATACATTGAGATAACTGATTTTAGAATTAATTATGAGGAATTGATAGTGTGATTATTGATTAATTAATTGTTAAATTAATTATTGGGATTGATGAATTAATTAATTTTTTAATTAATTAAGGGTAATTATGTAAAAAACTAATTATAGAATTATTAATGCAATTTATGTGAATAATTAATTTCAGAATTAATTATGTGATTTTGAATGGTAAAATGGTTATTCATGTATGAATTAAAGAATGTGAATGTGGTTATTCTAATGTGTGTTAATGGATTGTAACATGGTCATTCAAGTATTAATTAGAGAATGGGAATATGGTCAATCTAATGTGTGATATTAGGATGGTAACATGGTCATTCATGTATGATATAAATAATGGGAACATTGTCATTCTATGGTGTGTAATATGTATGGAAACATGGGCCTTCATGTATGAACTAAATAACAGTAACACATGCACTCTGATAAATGACCTCACATGGGAATACTTTGATATCCAGCATCAGCCGAACCATGTATTGAGATATGATATCACCTTCGAATAGTTTAGGCTACATCATGAGTCAAAGTAGGTATTATTATATGATATTATATGGTAACAATTCAAGATCTGGCAAGAGTCAAAGTAGGTATTGAGGTATAGGTGTCCTTGGGAACTTGAGAGTTAACGTGGTTAAGTAATTAATAAATGATAATGTGATAAATTTTTACTTATTCATTTTATTTATTTATTTATACTACTACATAAACTATTAAACTAGATTTTTTTAGACACATTTGGTGGTGGTCTACTGTGTTGGTCTCTCACACTAATTGGGAAGCAAGATAGGTACTTGAATATACTTTATTGTTACATGATTGCTTAAGGGAAAAGGCCCAGTGTTAGATGACAGATTTGGGATGGACCTTGTATGAGGTAACTAAACATGTTTTGAGACTCACATGGGAGTTGTAGGTGTATTTATTTTCAGTTTTCATTTTAGAAACATGACACATACATTAGCATATAATGTTTTCCACATTAATTGGACATTGTATTTTCCTACATTGTATATCTTGAGATATTGGTATTATTCATGATTATATATTCTTAAGAAATTGTTTATTATTTATTCTATTTTATTACTCTGATAAAAGATCATATATTCTCCCAATGATTGACTTATCTTCCCTTTACTGCTAGTCAACAGCATCCATCATATAAGGAGGCACACTTGATTTAATGTCTCTGACTGGCTTTGGGAACCAGTGTGTTGCACCTAGGTTAAAAAATTAATGAATACATTTCATATACCCTAGATCTACACACACATGTTTCCTCCAAAAATAACATATCATCCATTAACCTACTATAACTTCTAAAACATTTATTTTCCCCATGACATGTGTCTTGAAAACCACTATCTTATTACCAAGTGTTTCAAGTGATAGAACCCAAATCATTCTATTGAAATGAATGAATCTTTCATTTTGGTACCCAACATTCACTATGTCTAAAAAAATTATATAACAAAACATTTGGAACCATCATCTATCCAACTATTCTATTTTTAATAATATATATTATTTTAGAAACAAACTCATTAGTATTTCTGGAATAAAAATTCATCAATATAGAGAATTAACAATTCTAGTGAACTTCTATTTAAAATTGTTTACAAAAGGGGGAACATTTCAAAATAAAATAACTTCATTGAAAATTTGACTTTCAAGAAGATGAATAAATAATTATTGATAAAGGATTAGGTGGTAGTATTAATTAAAGAAGTCTTTCAAAGTCATCCTTCTGCAAGTAAAATTTAAAAGTATCTTTTTTATTCATTTAACAATATATTTCATTTTTACAACCTCATATATATTATTATGTGGAAATCAAATATAGAAACTCTTATAAATAAACTATGAATTATTTTCAAAAAATTATTCAATATACTTGAAAACGTTTATATTTAACTAACCAAATTTCTTCAATAAATTTATATTTTTTTTCCAAAGTTTTGTCACATGTTCATCCATATCCTCAGCCAATAGAGAATAAACATTATCATACAAATAATGTGATGAATATAATAAATTAATTGAAATATCTTATATTACATTAGCTTTAAATAATTATTTATTAAAGTTACTATAAAAAATCCATATATATTTCATATAAAATAAAAATCCAAACTACTTTCATATGTTGAGACATAACTAGTAGTAAATGTATATAGAACTTTTAAACATTCTTCCCTTTATACAGAGATGATAATCTAGGTTCTTTATAATTCTTTCCCACTTTCGAAAAATATGGTTTATTGTGTTTTGGTTTTTGACACTCATAACAAATAACATCATTACAATCCTTTATGACACCCCTTATTTGAAAATTTTAATATCTATCTCTTTTATCCATTCAATTATTTTTTGAATAATTTCTTATTCATAAACAACCTCCCCATGAATTTCTCTACCTATAATAATTCCCCTTCATTTTTATTCATATCATTATCACCTAAATAATTCTTAATAGAATAATTTTATATAGACGGAATTGATGTTGTAACTATTTAAGTTGTTATAATGACCCGACATGACACAATATAAACAGTATATTAACTAGTTCCCCATAGGAACTTATGAATAAGTAGTGATGATTTATATAGGTACAATAGAGAGATTATAGTTCCTTTATTTTAGGGGAAAATCATAAAATAAATAACCAAGTATCATACATAGTTCACAAGTATTAGATTTCACTAATAATAAAATAGAGGAATTAGGAGATGATAGATATAATATTGAAATAAATGAAAACATGATTGATCACCCACTATGATTATAAAATATAAAAAAAAATATACAGATGAAATAAAATAAAATCATGCCCTACTATATCACTAAATGATACCACACTAAAATCTCTAATCCCACATGAGCTGTCTTTTTCAATTAAGAAATATTTGGCCACTTATCAACCTACACCTACTACCAAGTTAATGATTCATAGTTACCCAAGTTCAATAGTTTTCCATTAAGGGTTTGATTACATAAAATAGTTGCTACCCACCAATGAGGTCATGTATTATACCAGCAATTTCATGATATGTGCATTTGAGTTACTCAAAATAGATAAATTAATTGTTGAAAAATATAAATATAGACAACCACAATACTTTCTTCAACTCAATAATATAATGCCTTTGAGAATGTCATGTGGAAAATGAAATTTAATATACCACAATGGAAAGTTGGTTTTATGAATAAGACTAGTTCTACTCCTGATAACACTCTTATATCCTCAGGTGCAAGACCTCAATTGTCCATACCTTTTCTGAATAATTCTGGGGTTTCTCTAAGGATGATAATCACCTCAAGGGAACCTATATCCATTCCTTAAGGATCATAGGATCATTCCTATATAATAATTAGTGGTGGAACCTATGGTTTAATTATTAATTCCTTATCCTTAATCCCCTAGGATGAACCCCATGTTAGTACCTTGGTGTTCATAACTATCTGGTTGACATCTGAATCCTAGGTGGGGGAATGTCCTATATAATCCAATACAACAAAGAATGATTGATTCCAAGGAAACCAAAAGGATCAAATGAAATACCATCTTGGATCCTACATTCATGAATATGAGAATCCACACCTCATGAATCCACAACTAAACCATTAATGGTGTGGCCACCCAATCCTTGATGGTACCCAAGGAATCAATCAAAAGGATTCATAAGTTTCCCTTGAGATGTAAAAAAATAATGATAGAGGATATACACCCAAAAAAATCTGTTCTTTAAATTTCATTATAGAGTTTCTTGGAATTTGAAAGGGTTTAAGGGTTTCATCATTCTAATCCCATTCTCCCAGGGAATTCATAGAGGTCTCACTGAAGCAGAGGAATCCCTAATGTCTTGAGAATTATAGTACACACTCAACATATATGCTCAGATGATAGATCATAGGTTCTACATTAATGAATAATATATTTCATTAACTATATTAGTATATGATCACTGATCAAGAAATCCACCCCCATAATACCATGATACTTAATTACAAACATAACTAGAAGACCAGTGTCTCATAAATCTCGACATTTGATTCCCATGTATCCAGAGTAATCACAATTGTTTTAGTCCAAATGGATGATTCATATAAATCCTATGATATCACGTATCATCAAAAATTAATTAAATACAAACTTATCATTGGATGGTTTAATTCCTTTTCTCATCACCATTACATGTAGACCCACACACATACACGTTGGTTCAGATTCTAAGGTGACATCCACAACCATCTTTTCCCACTTCAGTAAACATCTCCTTAGGGTTAGTATTTCAATTGGTAATCCACTATGGAATGAATGGTTAGTACATAAGAATAGTCACCCCTCCTAATATACTTGGTCATCTATAGTCTCATTGGTCAATACCCGATACTCATAGGACATCCAATTTGTTAGCATTATCAGAATTATGATACGGCATTATAGGCCTACAGAGAATGCCCCATAGGAGATGATCTCATGAGGTGGACAATGGATCACCTCAAAATAAAATATAACACTATGGTATTTCAATAAAAATACCAAATTAAAATCTTCATACAAACCCTCTTCCTTGGTTAAGTACAAATCACTGGACCCCACTCAGCCAATGAGGGTCGTCCATCTCATGTTGTGTCACACACCAAATAAGAGGTGTCCAAGTGCATTTTTATATTCTTTTTATGCGCTTAGCTATCTAAATTGTAACACCACAAGCTTCTATGGTAAGCCTCTCTCTGAATAATATAGTAGTGTGTGTTATAGGCAACTTCAAGTTCTAACACACCACAATCAATCAAACTAGCCATTATGAATAGTAATACCTACTTTTTGAAATTTTATACATTTATCATTAAAAATGGACTTCATTTTTGGATTCAGAATATCGAAATTAGCCTAGGGTGAAATTTTGGTACTTTTTGGATAACTTTAATATTTTGATGAATAGTGAAAATTACTAAATTTTAATTAAAAACAACTTTTTTAATCAAAATAATTAATAGTGATAGATTATGAGTTTCAGTGGTTTTAAAGTATATTTAGAATATATTTTTACAATTTAATACAATGTTGGTCATTGGATATCATTTTACAATTAAACCGAACATAAACAAGTATCAATCTTTTGATACTTATTATATCTTAAAACACGCTTTTTGTTTTGATAGCGTGAATTAATTTTAAATTAATTTTTGCCACTTCTGTGTTTTGAATTTGGAAAAACGGATTCCATATTTGGAATTTGGACGTCCAAATTTTCTAAATAGTTAACTTTTATTTTTAGACATTTTGAATAATTACTTCGGTAAATATTTTTTTACCATGGTTAAAGGGTAAATCCGGTAAATAAGGGTTAAAAAATAATATTATAATAATAATAAATTATCCTAAAATGTGTCCTAACCTTATTGGTGGATACATGTACGACCATTGGAATCTTTGGTTCAATTTTGGGACCCCATGGAGCCACTTGTAGATGATAAGGACACTTTATTTTAATTAAGTTAAAATAAATACAAAATTGACATAAGCATATATCTTTTAGGAAAAAAAATTTATAAAGGGTTATATATGTTGGAGTTTCGACTATAAATATTAATTAGAAAGATAAAAAGATTTCCTACATAATTATATTTTATTTATAATTTTTTGACATTAAATAATTTAATTTATTTTATGACACCATGATGATGCAGTGATTACCATAATAGTGAAAAATTAAAATAATTGATATTATAAATACCCAAATAAATATAATTTGAGACCTTTTATGAATTAAACTAATTTTATAGGTTAATATGACATGTTAGGAATTATTTAATTACCTTATTTAGAAGTAATAATTCTGTTATTAGTTTTACAAAAAATCAACTACTGAATAGTGTCAAAATTGACTCAAAAGAGTTTTTTAAACAAATATTATATTATTAATTGATATTAAATTTATAAAAATATAAGTTTCATCCAAGAGACTTATATAATTATAGTTGTATCCTTAATGGACCTCTTTGGGGGCTCTTGGATCTATATAGTATGTTTAATAACAATAAAATATAAAAAATACAAAGAGACATTGTAAAAGTGAAACTAATTAACTAAGAGTTAATACTTAAAGATAAGGTTAATATAATGACCCAAGCCTGTCTAAATTCTATTGGTTGAGTGGTTTTAGACCCATCCCCACCTTAACCTTTAAATAATCCACTTTTGAGCCATTAGAAACCAAATATGAATTTATTATAAAATAATATTTCTAGCCTCTCCAAATGTGCCCCTCACCCATCTTATAAAAGGGCACTCCCCCTTTTCATTAATTCACACCTTCAAAGCCTTTTGGATCGGCCAAACCCTGCCCAAATACTCTCTAAACTTCCCTCACTACAAACTATAGGCCTTAGTTTGATCAGAAATCCATCCTAAGGAGCCCTTTAGATCAAATCAAAAGGAATAACCCGAAGAAGTGGTAATGTTCTCACCACCCTCTTTCAAGTTCCTTTCTTCTTCAACTTCTTCATTCTTTGTTATTTCTATTCTAAAATAATAACTTCAATATCTTCTATATACTTTTATGTTATTATAAATATGGTACAACCATATTCAGTATTCTATCCATCCTTTGAATGACATGTCACCATACGTGCGTACGTACGGCTTACTGTCTCCACATCGTGGTGTAATTGTTATTCAATAAATTATTATTTGGATGGGTATAATAATGATGTGAAATTCATGTAAATAATAAACATAACATGATAATTATTCTTTATATATGATATAACATCCAAATATATATTATTTTAATATCAAAAGAATGATATTGTTGCTCGTGCATATGTACGGACTACCATCTCCACGAACGCGATGAGATTCATTCTCCATCATATTCATTCAAGTATAATTCTCATCTGATCGTTAAAAATAATGTTTAAGGACTTGATATAATTCTGGATATGAATAATATAAAACCTATCCATAACAAACATGGCTTACATAACAAATAATATAAAGGAAATCGAGTAAGTTAACAACCAAAATGACGATAATACTAAGATATTATTAACAAATCAATGTTAAAAGATCATATATGATATCATATTAATGTAAATGATTATTGTATAATTCAATAACAATTATATCACCATTATACAGGAGGTTAACCTACCGTCGACCAAGGAAATGTACAAGGTAAGGGTTATTTCACAATATCTTCATTATCCGAGGTTCTTTATACATAATAATCTACCGGGATTTCGTTATCATCCACATCCATGTTTCATAAAAATGTTTTTCAAAACATTTTTACTAAGTACAAGATTATGGTTTAAAGTCATTTATACCCTTTTTTGACTTTTTATAAGAGGTTTATAAAGGAATCATTCTGTCATTTCCCAAACAAGGTGCTTTTTAACCTTTTCGACAAAATTAAGGTAAGAATGTTTTTTTTAAATTATATGGCAGGTTCGGCTATTTTCTGCTGTTATAAAATCTTCGAAGCTTCCCTTACAATTTTATAAGAATATTTTCAAATAATATGTTTTATTTTATAAATATATGACTCTTAAATTATTTCAAAATAAAAAGATATATTTCTCTAAAAAGAGTTTTGATTTCACCTATGTCAACATCCTTTGATGGATTTTACGCTTATTTGAAGTTGATTTATTATGATACAAAACTTCTATATTCTATTGAAGGTTTTGTGATATGTCTGACTGTGGATGTGTTATTTTTATACCATTCATGGTTTATGGATGAATTATTTACATTTCGTATGCTAGTTTTAATACAAATGTTTATGTTACATTTAAACCTTTTCATATGGGAATGCATTGGACTTAATATGTGACGGGTGGAGCCCGCTATAGCTCCACGATGCATCGGTAGGTCTCATGAGACAAACTAGTGTCTTAGCACAAGGCCATGACAAAATCTTATTTGTAGTCTAGGCACGAGGCCTTGGCTATGTGGTTATAGTCTGGCATTATGCATTCCATCATTATGAAAGTGGTTATTCATATTGCATGTGATTTTCGATTAGTAGAATATCCATGTGAATAAGTAAATGGCATTATTTCATTTTATTTTTTCTATACTATGTTGATGTTAATGTTTAAAAGGATTTTGTTTTAGTTATACATTTTCTTAAATGTTTATTTTTATTTATGAAATTTTCTGCTATATTGTTATCCTTATTGGGCATTTGAGCTCACCCCTTTTCTATGTTTTATTTTCCCTAGGATGTGAAGAAGTAAATTATGAATGACCTGCAGGGATAGTATGAGGGGATAAGAGTGTAGACTATGGAGACTATGTTGTTGTAGTTTTCATTTTTATGATGTAATGTAAAGATTTATGAATATATCTAGTGTTTCCAAGGCTGCTAAACTAATCGGTCTTTCGAGATTTTATCTTTCTTGTGATCATGCCAATGTTATTTAATAATGCACCGACTCTGGGTAACTGGGGTCGGGGCGTTACAGTTGGTATCATAGGATGTTTAGTACAAACCTTGGAAGCTAGATTTAGATAAACTCTGATTAGAGCACATAGACCTAAGATGGACTTTGAGGATTAGTATAGAAGAAATTCCTAGAATTTTGGTATTTTAGAGATTTTGTGAGTTTTCGGAGCAATACATCCCTGTCTGGATACGAGCAGGTAGAGGCGGCTCTGGCACAGATGTACCTAGGGGTAAAACCTGAAAACACCGCTTTGAGCTAGACTCGAACGAGAACTGGTGCATGATAACGGGCCTTGTTGTACTCTTGGTTACGACACTCCCGATGGATATGCTTAGGATAATTTACATTTTCTTTACAAACCGATTTGAAGTATTATATATAAGATGAGAGTAAATGACCTTTGGTTAATCCTAATGTGTATCAAATTGAGAATATAGTGACATGATATTCTCTAAATGATTTTATGACTACTGTTACTCACACAATTCTTTCTTTTTTTAGTCAATGGCTGGATTCCAAGGAAGTCATAGTTACTTTGAAAATGATGTACAAGGTGGGAACGGTGGTGACAATGAGCAGCAAAATGGAATGTTGATTTGCGTAAAATATATCGTCTTCATGCCAAATCAATTTTCCAAAAATATGATCAACAATATAAATATTAACGAATTCCCTTACTCAACAAAGAAGAGGAAGGTGATGAATGATAAGGGCTCCAGCAGTGGATACCATGGAGAAAGGAATCCTCAATTTCCATCATGCAGGAAATGTGGAAGGTGACACCCAGGAAAGTGTCTCAATGGGACAAATAAATGCTTTACGTGCGGGAAGAAAGGACATAAAGTGAAAAATTGCCAAAGAAAAATGAAGAGTACTATGGAAGAAGATAAAAATAGTCCCAAGAATCCATTTACAATCATTTTCCGTAAATGTAGGGGACCTGGACATTACCCGAGTGAATGACCTATTCTATAGGATATTTTCTTGGTCAAAGAATAAGCTATGTGGAAATAAATGGTTGGAGAAATGTTTAAAAATTATTAGTGCTCCTTGTTGATGGGTTTGCATTGGAATAATTTTATCTTGAATTTTTATCCCTGCAGTTTTCCATATGAGAATGATATTTGAGGAAGAATTATCTTTTCCCTTGTGGATATAGTTATAAATAACCATTTGGTTTTATATGATCATTGGGTTTGAGGAAATTATAAGTTATTATAATTTTGGATGAAAATGAAAGGTATGAGATAAGATTTGTGGTTAAATTATGTTATGGTTATTTTGAGGAATTTATCTCATTTTGGTAATGTTATAAAATATATTTTTTGAAAAAGGACAACATGCAGACCATGTGACAACCCATCTCGTCAGACAAAGCAGTGGGAATCGAACCCACAACCAAAGTGTGATTGGGATTTATCACCTACCACTGGACTACGTGAAGTCCCTGGTTAGTGTGGCTATTATATTTAGTTAAATGATTTTAATGATCGATAATAATTTGATTTGGGATCTTATGTCTTATCAAATGAATACCCTTAGTATAGGAAAGTGATTTGGTGATTAAGTGATAAATGTTATTTTGGAAGTTGTTCATTTTGTTGTGAACACTATATGCCCAAGGAAAATAGAAGAGTATGAGATTTCATTTAAGGAGTAATGGTGGATTTTTATCTACGTTTTTATTGTGGATTTATAATGATTTGGGTTATTTATAGAAATGATTAACCTATAATAAAGAATATGTAATTAGGTTAATTACTTTTAAATATGTTACTTTAAGAGTAGTTGATGTAATTTAGAGATACAATTTAACGTGGAAGACTACATAAACAAATTCTAATAAGTTTTGTGTTTCAATATTAGTTTGGATTATATAGAAGGATTTTAAGGACAATTGATTATTGAATGGTATTTATTTAGCTTTGGGGTATTGTTGGGTTAATTTTAGATATTAAGATTTGTTTTTTTCTTCTCTAATGGAATAGCCATTTGGGGATCATCTGATCTTATACTAATGGGTTTGGTTTTGATTAATCTCTAAAGACAAGGTAAATATATAGTTTATCCTATGTGGATCATGTAATTCTATAGAAGTTTATTTTAGCTCTTCCTGTCTGACCAAGTTTTCTTGAATACTCATTGTTAAAAAAATGAGTTAGTGGTAGAAATTAATTAATGAATGAAACTCTACTTAAAAAGTAAGTATATCTCTTAATTTTTTTAGTCAATATCATAAATTAATTCCTCATCTTTATGTAATGTAACTTAAACCAAAAAAAATGTTTTCCGTCTAATTTTCCTACTTGGAAACTAATGACCGTTTGTCCCATCACAAGTTTGTGGTTTTCTTATTGTTAAATTTCTCCTCATCATGTTATATGTCCCTCTCCATCATAACCTGAAACTTAGTTTATCATCCATATCCATGTTTTTCTACATGTAATCCTAGTATAGGTTATCTCGTGTGACCTTTGTACTTCTCTTTCTTTCTTTTAAAGTGATAGTTTTATTGACTATTTTTCTGATGTGGGACTTTCCATTATATTCCAAAGCCCAATTTTAAAAATTTTGAGGATGCAATTTATTGAAGGATGGGAGAATGTTACACCCCAAGCTTCCATGGTACGCTTCTCCTTGAATAATACTGTAGCGTGGGTTGTAGGAAACTTCAAGTTCTAACACACCACAATCAATCAAACTAGCCGTTATGAATAGTAATAACTAATTTTTAAAATTTTATACATTTTATCATCCAAAATTCACTTCATTTTTGGATTCGGAATATCGAAATTATCCTAGGGAGAAATTTTGTTACTTTTCGGATAACTTTAATATTTTGATGAATAGTGGAAATTACTAAATTTTAATTAAAAACAACTTTTTTAATCAAAATAATTAATAGTGATAAATTATGAATTTGAGTGGTTTTAAAGTATATTTAGAAAATATTTTTACCATTTAATAAAATTTTTGTCATTGGACATCATTTTACAATTAAACCGAACATAAACAAGTATCAATCTTTTGATAGTTATTATATCTTAAAAACACGCTTTTTGTTTTGACAGCGGGAATTAATTTTAAATTAATTTCTACCACTTATGGGTTTTGAATATGGAAAAATGGATTCCATATTTAGAATCAGGATTTCCAATTTGTGTAAATAGTTAACTTTTATTTTTAGACATTTTGAATAATTACTTCGGTAAATATTTTATTTGCCATGGTTAAAGGGTAAATCTGGTAAATAAGGGCTCAAAAATAATATTATAATAATACTAAATTATTCTAAAACGTGTCTTAACCTTATTGGTGGATACATGTCCGACCATGGGCATCTTTGGGTCAATTTTGGGACCCCATGGAGCCACTTGTAGCTGATAGGTACTCTTTATTTTAATGAAGTTAAAATAAATACAGAAATGACATAAGCATATATCTTTTCGGAAAACAATTTCTACAAAGGGTTATATATGTTTTATTGTTGACTATAAATATTCATTAGAAAGATAAAACGATTTCCTACATAATGATATTTTATTTTTAATTTTTAGACATTAAATAATTTAATTTATTTATGACACCATGATGATGCAGTGATTACCATAATAGTGAAACATTAAAATAATTGATATTATAAATACCCAAATAAATATAATTTGATACTGTTCATGAATTAAACTAATTTTATAGGTTTATATGACATATTAGTATTGATTTAATTAACTTTTTTCGAACTAATCATGCTGTAATAATTTTCACAAAAATAAATTACCAAATAATGTGAAAATTGACATAAAATTGTTTTTTTTAAATATTATATTATTAATTGATATTAAATTTTTAAAAATATACGGTTTGTCAAAGAGTCTTATATCATGATAGTTGTATCATTAATGGACCACTTGGGGGTCTCTTGGATGTATATAAAAATTTTATTAACCATATAATATAAAAATACAAAGAGACATTGTAAAAGTGAAACTAATTAACTAAGAGTTAATACTTAAAGATAAGGTCAATATAATAACCCAAAACTATCTAGATTCTATTGGTTGAATTGTTGTCGACCCATACCCACCTTAAAATTTAAATAATCCACTTTGTATCCATTAAAAACCGAATATGAATTTATTATAAAAAAATATTTCTAGCCTTTCCAAAGGTTCCCATCACCCCTCTTATAAAAGGGCACTCCCCCTTCTCATTAATTCACACCATAAAATCCTTTTGGTTCGGCCAAACCCTTCCAAAATACTCTCTAAACTTCCGTCACTACAACCTAGAGGCCTCAGTTTGATCAAAAAGCCATCCTAAAGAGCCCCTTTGATCAAATCAAAAGGAAGAACCCGAAGAAGAGGTAATGTTTTCACCACCCTCTTTCAGGTTACTTTTTTCTTCAACTTCTTCTTTCTTTGTTATTTATATTATAAAATAATAACTCCAGTATCTTCTATATACTTTGATGTTATTATAAATATTTTACAACCATATTCAGTATTCTATCCATCCTTTGAATGACATGTCACCATACGTGCATATGTACGGCTTACCGTCTCCACGTCGTGGTGTAATTGTTATTCAATAAATTATTATTTGGATGGGTATAATAATGATGTTAAATTCATGTAAATAATAAATATAACATGATAATTATTCGGTATATATGATATACAATCCAATTATATATTATTTTAATATCAAAATAATGATATTGTCACTCGTGCGTACGTACGGACTACCGACTCCACGAACGCAATGAGATTCATTCTCCATCATATCCATTCAAGTATAATTATAATTTGATGATTAAAAATAATGTTTAAGGACTTGATATAATTCTGGATATGAATAAGATACAACCCATACATAACAAACATGACTTACGTAACAAAGAATATAAAGGAAATTGAGTAAGTTAATAGCCGAAATGAAGATAATACTAAGATATTATTAACAAATAAATGTTAAAAGACCATATATGATATCATATTAATGTAAATGATTCTTGTATAATTCAATAACTATTATTTCACCATTATACAGGAGGTTAACCTACCATTGACCAAGGAAAAGTACAAGGTAAGGGTTATTTCACAATCTCTTCATTATCCGAGGTTGTTTATACGTAATAATTTACTGGGATTTCTTTATCATCCACATCTATGTTTCTTAAAAAAAATTCAAAACATTTTTACTATGTACAAGAATATGGTTTAAAGTCATTTATACCCTTGTTTGACTTTTTATAAGAGGTTTATAAAGGAATCTTTCTGTCATTTTCCAAACAAGGAGCTTTTTAACCTTTTCAACATAATTAAGGTAAGAATGTTTTTGTAAACATATACGGAGGGTGCGGCTATTTTACACCGCTATAAAATCTTCAAATCTTCCCTTACAAGCTTATAAGAATATTTTCATAGAAAATGTTTTATTTTATAAATATATGACTCTTAAATTATTTCAAACTAAAAAGAGATATTTCTCTAAAAAGCATTTTTATTTCATCTATGTCAACATCCTTTGATAGATTTTAAGATTATTTGATGTGGATTTATCATGATACAAAACTTTAATATTGTATTGAAGTTTGTGTGATATGTTTGACTGTGGATGTGTTATTTTTATACCATTCATGGTTTATGGATGAAGTATTTACATTTAGTATGCTAGTTTTAATATGAATGTTTATGTTATGTTTAAACCTTTTCATATGTGAATGCATTGGACTTAATATGTGATGGGTGGAGCCTGCTATAGCTCCTCGATGCATTGGTAGGTCTCATGAGACAATATAGTGTCTTGGCACAAGGCCTTGACAAAATCTTATTTGTAGTCTTGGCACGAGGCCTTGACTATGTGGTTATTATAGTCTGACATTATGCATTCCATCATTATGAAAGTGGTTATTGATATTGTATGTGATTATTCGATTAGTAAAATATCCATATGAATAAGTAAATGGAATTATTTCATTTTATTTTTTCCATACTATGTTGAAATTAAAGTTTAAAAGGCTTTTGTTTTAGTTATACATTTCCTTAAATGTTTATTCTTATTTATGAAAGTTTCTGCTATATTGTTATCCTTACTAGGCATTTGAGATCACCCATTTTCTATGTTTTTTTCCTAGGATATGAAGAAGTAAATTATGAATGGCCTACAGGGATAGTATGAGGGGATAAGAGTGTAGACTATGGAGACTATGTTGTTGTAGTTATCATATTTATGATATAATGTAAAACTTTATGAATATATCTAGTGTTTCTAAGGCTACTAAACTAATCGGTCTTTCGAGATTTGATCTTTCTTGTGATCATGCCAATGTTATGTAATAATGCACCGACTCTGGGTAACTGAGGTTGGAGCGTTACATTAATACAAGTCATAATACCATTTAAATAAGTCTGTGGTAGCCTTTTCACATTACACACTTCATTCAACGAATTTTACTTAGCTATAAAAATTCAAATGAAATTACCATTTAATTTAAATTAACCAATCTATTTATATATAAAAAATAATTTTCACTAAATTGTTCAGTGCCCTTTATGATGAAACCACACATTAAATGCATCATAAAAAAATTAAATAATATATAGGGTGTCTAACAAGTGACACATACCTTATTTTTTAATCTTTTAACCATTTATTTTATAGTTCTAAAACTCCCAAATAGGATCACCTGAACTTTTCAAATTCTGTTTCAGTACCGACATCCAATTATTTCATTCCCTAGAACATAACCCATTCCAAGTAATCATAATCAGTTAATTATAATAAAATAATAATTATTATATAATTAATTTTAAAATGTTATAATCAATGAAAACTCACCAAAAAACCTCGTCACACTATAACTTTTACCAACCACTTGCGGGAAGCCCATAACAAACCCCCAACAATAACCCAGGTAAAATCTTTATCATGAGTCACACTATCCATCATTTAACTAATTTTTATTAACAATAAACTTATATAAATCCACACAAAAACATAATTTTTTGAATCAATGAATGATAGTATGAATAAATTTTCTTAGTCCATGCTCTATCTTGTCTATGTGAGTGCCCTATAAAAAATGGGTGATTTCACCATCATCTAATGAAATGACTATTTCATCCCTAAAAAAATACAATAATATATGGAAAGTGATGGATAATAATAAATAGATAGTTCATATAGGCCATAGCTTCTATAAACTATTTAATCATCTTTGTGATGGCCAATAATGGAGGAAGAATGAGGGGAGAGGAACCAACTATCATGCCTCCAAACGTTTATTCCCATGATGAAGGAAAGAGGGGTAGTGGTTGAGACCCCTTATTAATTTAAAAAAACACTGGGAATTTTTATTAACATCAAACATATGTTAATGTTGTGAAATTTTGGACTATGAATTAGGATTCATCAACCATCCCTATTTCACATCCTAAAACTCCCTAGTACACTACATGAAACATCTTCACAATGTCAATGGACTACTCACATAATAAATCAAGTGAAACAATTATTTTTAGTAGATTGAGCTGATTAGAACTTCTCTATCACTAAACTAAACCATTAAGACATCCCTAAAATCATAAGACACCAAAATAACACCCATATTATAATTTCAATTCCCGGAAACTCACTCTAAGTCTCAGATTTCAAATAAAATGGGAATTTTTTCCCAAAATTTAAATTCCCTTTGGAACATTAATTATTGTATAAGGATATGGAATTACAAAATATCAACCATTATAGTTATCATCCCAATTAATTACTAGTTGTTACCCTACTTCATCATCCATATACTTCATCAAAAAATTCCCATTCAAATTTCTATGTTCCACCCTCAAACTTTAAATGATATTGTGCATTGTGACTCCGACCATGAGCTGCATAATTCATCAAGAATAAATACACAAATCATATCCATTATATAAACCTTTATATGATGATATATGAAACCTATATATCATTAGAAAACTTTGTATCATCAACTAACTAATCACCTGACATATGGAGTAACCCACCATTTTCATTATCTCACAATGGTTGAATCAGATCCATAATCCCCCCACCATCAGAACCACCAACTGAAATAACACAATTAGTGGTCCACCGACACACTAACTGTGTCCCATATGATTATCCCAACATTTTTTTCTTGTCAATGTGTATAAAAAAGGAAAACTATTAGTCCATATGCATTCATCAATCTTGTAATGAAATCAATGGATTATATCTATTGACAGTTCTTCAAAAGAAATTCATGGCTCGAGCCCAAAATTTCAACTAATGAACCTCATACATGAGGCCCCACTCATTATTTGATCCATGAAACTATCACTACCTAATTTTCTATAGTTTTTACTATATAAGACATCTTCATTACATTTCATCCCATGATTCACCTCCTGAACCATGTGATGAAATTGGGTTTCATAACATCCATCACATGATGAAACTATTTCAGTATATGAACCATTTCAAAATATTTGGTTCACCCCATGAAATTTGTAATGAATTGAAATTCACCTCATGAATCATCATTAGAAAACACCAGAACCATCCATATCCTGATACCAATGCACTGACTATGTCCATAATCTCATTAAATTTATAATATAGTGTTTAACTTAGGACTATATAAAATTAGATTCACTTACTCATTGGTTTCCTTGAACCAAATAAACCATCCAATTATTGGTCCAATCCAAATAACAACCCTATTAACTCATGGTCAATATATGAGAGCTCACGCGCCATCACCTCACTATACATAATAGCTGGATGTGACCGTCTTGTTTATACCTCAGTAATAACAACCCTACTTTTTTACATACTTAAACATGATTTATTACATAAAATTTTCACATGATACCACATAGAAGGTCCATAGGTCTAGTGTTTATGGGGAATAAGAACATTACTTAATGACTTAAAACATTAAATACAACATCTTTATTGAAAACTTCTTTTACATGACCACTACATTCCCTCATTCTTAGCACTGTATGAGATAACCTGAGGACACGAATAAATAAATAGTGAGCTATAAAGCCCATTAAGGGAGTAAACAAGGAATAAATTGAATAATACAATACATTTTAGGAAATAGTCATAACAAATGGATCATAAATGCATGATATATCATGATTATCATAACATGGAAATGTAGCAAAAACACATAACCTAGTATTAGCATGAGCCAAGGCTCATTGCACAAGGACCATTATAAAACCCTCATTGAACTAGAATTATCACGAGTAAACTCTCATTTCACTTTACGTATCATGATATTAATCTTTAACCAATGCATTGGAGCGCTATCAGGATGCACCCTTCTTAAACATTTCATTTCAGGCATTAGTGTGCCACATGGATCATACAACATAGAAGCATTCAAAATCATTTTATATTCTATGTTAATAGGATATGGAATACATATATTTAACTATTTAAACAATAATTAAATTTTCATAAAAGGTTAATAACCTTGATAGAGAAATGGTAATGGTATTCACTACACATGGACATTGTCTTGGAAAATTGAAGTACGATTTCGGTAGCATAATGGTGTGACATAAGAATTTATAAAAAACGGATGAATAAAAGGGAATGGGATGTCTCATCATATGTACATGAAATTTAATGTAAGAGGTTCATATATATACATTTCCCAAAATGATTAATGTAAATTTATATTCATAATACAAAATAATTTCTTGAAAGTAAATGAGGAGAGACAATGTCCTTACAGAATTTCAGTGTGGTAACAGGTGTAAATGGGAGGCATTAATGAAGTATGAAAGGATATATCATCATTAAAACATAAATAGGGATGTATTTGGGAGGTTTAAAATCATACCCCAACATTTATAATTGAAAATAAAAGGGCCTAACAATATAATGAAACTTCGATAAAATGAGAAAGGAAGAAATACCTTACATGGAAGTGTGATCCCAAAGGCTTGGGAGGGGATTTAGAGAGTCTTCGTGGGAGATTGGGGCTCCTTCCAATGATCTTATAGAAAGGATGGAAGATTTTGGTCGAGATCCAAAGGCTTTTATTGAAGTGGAAGTGGGATCTTGGGTGGGTTTATATAGAAAAAGGGAGGTAATTCTTTATTATTTAGGTTTTGGACACCACGCATTAAACTAATCCAAACAATAGTCCATCCCATAGTTCATTCCCATATATTTTTCCAAAGGGGATAGGAAAACATTAGATAATAAGGTAAATGGATGAAAATATTAAAATATTAGGTTTTCTTATGTGGAGGTGAGTCACACTCTCAACGAAATCTATTTAAAAAGTTAAAATGTTTTATAAGTCTTCAAGGGTCCCCTAAGCTTTGTAAAATAAATCTAACAAAACTAAAAACAAATTATTTTAATGGAAAGAAATATATGGTCCGAACATAATGTTTATAGTACTTTATTACATCACTACTAGGTCACGATGATTTCATAAAACAAATTATATATTTAAACGGTATTTAATTTTTACCCAGTAGTATGATTTTCTCAAAAAAATTTGAAAAAATCTCCATTGGATAATTTCGATGTCATTATTCCAAAAATAGTTCTCATTTTATCTATATAAATTTATAAATATGTAAATTTTTACTTTTAAAATATAAAAACGGCATTTATCAAAAATTCATGGAATCTGAAAAAAATAGCTTTCAAACTTTAATAAAAATCACAATTGTATTAATAATAATTATACAATAATATATATTTAATAAAATGTAATTTAGTAATAATATTTTATTAAAATATTATTTAATTTAAAAATTCATTAATTCATCAAAACAGATTTCATAATTTAATATTAACTAAAAAAATACTATTTCTGATTTAATAACTATTTACAAAGTAAAAATAATAAAATTAAGGTATATTATTTATTGTATATAAAAAATAAATCACTCAATCATAGTTATAAGGTCTTGTTACATAACCCCTTATAACACCCGCATATGACCGAATGGTAAGGTGTGTGATGGTGACAGACTCTTGGGGTGGCTCAGATAACATCACTCGGGTGCTAATCTCAATCAACATCCACTTCTTACATAGGCAGTTCCATTCGAGCTTAACATGATTAATCTCAGCTTGGTCTTGCTCAAGAGAGAAGCCCTATGATGCCACCTCCTTTCCAATATCAGACAAATGGGATTATTACGAGGAAAATATATCAAATGAGGTCACCACTTCCTTTGTCTAAGTAAATTGTATTAGTTAAAGCCTAATATTTATACTAATCGTGTGATCACTGTTCAATGTCTATATTAGCTATGGTCATGATTATTAATGGTACTTTAAAATCCAAACACATTATAGCAAATAAGATCATATTTTATATAACCATTTTACTTAATAATATATTTAATTATATCAAGAAGAATTTTCATTAATGAATGTTTGGGTCATTAAAATCATCCCCCTTATGAAATTTAACCCTTGGAATTTATTTTTCCCACACTAAAACAAATGTGGGTAACTCTACTTCATTACTTCCTCTGATTACCATGTTTCTTATTCAAACATTTGGTTTTTTCACAACACCTTGACGAAGGTATTGTCATATTTTGTTGAAAAGTTTCCCTATGATCTAAGATCTTCACCAGATTCTCCTCATAGGAGAGGTCATTCTCTAAGGGTACCACCTTTGGATTGAGTACATGTGATGTGTTAAGTATTTACTTTCTCAAGAGTGATACATGGAATACATCATGTACTTGAGATAGGTTCGGTGGTAGTGCTAGTCGATAGGCTACTGATCCAATGCGATCAATGATCTCAAAAGGGACAATGTACTTTGGACTAAGCTTTACCTTATTAAAAAATATCATAACTCTCTTCCACAGTGATATGTGGAGGAATACCATGTCTCTAACATCAAACTCTACGTCTCATTGATTATTATAAACATAGATCTTTTGTCGACTCTAAGCAGCTTTAATGGGTTGTTGGATGGTCTTAACCTTCCCCACCATTTCCTCAACCATTTCTGGACCAAGGGGTTTTTTGTCCCCAACTTCATCCCAACAAGTCAATGTTATGCACCTCTACCCAAACAGGGCTTCACAGGGATCCATTTGGATGCTTGAGTGGAACTTTAGTTGTAAAGAAACCCCACTAGGGGAAGATGTTGATCTCATCCTCTATTGAAGCCCATTTATCATGCTGTTAACATATCCTAAAGTGTTTGGATAGTCTTCTCATATTGGCCATCAGTTTGAGGATGATAAGTCATACGGATGTTTAACTCAACATCCAAAGCATGTTGAAGACTCTTCCAAAACATAGAGGTGAATCTTTTATCTCTATAGGATATAATCAATAGTGGTACTCCATGCAGCCTTACCATGTCTCTGATGTATATCTGTGCTAGTTAATTCAGTGAAAAATCCTCCCGAATTGCAATGTAGTGTGTAGTATTTGTATGAAATCTGAAACAACCCAGGTAGCATTGTTTTTTGGATTTCTTTGAAAGTTTGGTGACAAAGTCCATGGTAATGTTCTCCCACTTCAATGCTGGTATGGGTAATGGTTGCATCATACCCTTCGAATTCAGCCTCTCATCTTTCACATTCAGACATACTTGGCACTTTGATGTATACTCAACAATATCCTTCTTCATGTTATCCCACCAATAATGCTCTTGGAGATCCCATTACATATTTGTGTTTTTTGGGTGAATATTGAAATTTGAACTTTGTGCATCATCAAAAAGTTCCTTCTTCAGCTTCGAACTTGATAGAACACATAGTATTTTCCCAAATCTTACTTTTCCTTCTTCATTAACACTAAACTCCGAGGATGACCCTTTTCTAATAGTTTCCACTTTATTCTAAATTACCACATCATCCTTCTAAGCATAATTTATCCTTTCCAAAAGAGAAAGTAGAGAAATAATTTGTGAAAGGATTAATGATGTTTCATTCTTTATGATTCCCATTCTATCTTCATCAAATCTAAGAATATTGGATCCTTTACAATTCTCATCATTGATAAAGATGCATGATCCTTTCTACATAGATCACATGACACTATGTTTATCTTAACAGGATCGTAGTGGATTGAGCAGTCATAATCCTTGATGACCTCTATCCATCTTCATTAGTGAATATTAATCTCCTTTTGTGTGAATATATATTTTAGGCTCTTGTAATCATTATATATCTCTCACTTCTTCCCAAATAGATAATTCTTCCAAATTTTCAAAGTGAAGATCCCTACAGCCAACTCCATATCATGTGTTAGATAGTTTTTCTCATGAAATTTCAATTTACTTAAAGTACATGCAATGAATTTTTTATTTTTCATCAACACACAGCCCAAAAACATCTTTGAAGCATCACTTAATACCACAAAAACATCTCCAATTGTGGTTAATGTGAGCACGGGGACAGTGATAATCCTCCCTTTCAACACCTTGAGGCTCTCTTCTTATTCATCACTCCAAGAAAACATGACTCCCTTCGGAGGTAAAAGGGTTTGACAATTGTGACAAATATATCAAAAAACAGTAATAATATCTAGCTAACCCCAAGAATCTATGGATATCCATTACCGATGTTGGCCTCATCAATCCCTCTATTGCAGCTTTCTTTGAGGGATCCACAGATATCCCATTTCTTATGATGGTATGACCCAAGAATGAGACCTCCTTCAACCAGAACTCACACACGATGTACTTTTCATTGAGCATCTTCTTTTACAAGGTCTCCAGTAATGTTCTTAGATTCTCCTCATGCACATCCATGGTTTTAGAGTATATTATAATATCTTATATAAAGACTACAACAAATTTGTTGAGGTAATCTCTATATACACTATTCATAAAGTTCATGAAGATTTTTGGAGCACTAATGAGTCCAAAAGGAATTACTATGAAATCATAGTGCATGTATCTTTTACAAAAAGTAATCTTGGGTATATCTTCCTTCTTCACCCTTACATGATAATATCATGAACACAAATCCACCTTGGAGATGTATTGTCCTCTACACAGCAGATCGAACAAGTCATAAATTCTTTGGAGTGTATACTTGTTCTTTATTGTGATTTGGTTAATCTGGCGATAATCAATGAAAAGGCGCATTGACTCATCCTTCTTCTTGAAAAAGAGGACCATTTCAACTCATCGTGAAGCACTTGGGTGTATAAACCCTTTATCTATATTCTCCTATAAATTTTTCTTCATCTCCTCAGGCTCCACTATAGCCATTCTATACAGAGTCATGGATATTGGCAACGCCTCAGGTATAAGATCAATTGAGAATTCAACATCTCTTCTGGGAGAAAGACCAGGAAATTCCTTTGGAAACACTTCAGCAAATTCCCCCACAATAGGCAAGTCTTCATGGATGGTTTCCCCCTTATACTTAATCATCTGAGCCAGATACAGATTCTCATAGGGAAGTAATATCCACACATGAGATGATGCTGATAAAGAAAATTCTTATACCTCTTTGCACATGTATAGAATCCGGGGTCGATTCTCCATATGGAGAGTGATTTAACACTCACAGAAATTTATGCTGGATCTATATAAGCAAAGCCAATACAAGCTGAGAAATGCATCATATTCTACTAGGGGGAGTATGATGTGGTTATCCGGGAAGTTCAATCAATAAATTGTGACAGGAGAGGAGTTATATTAATGGGTTTCAATGGTTTCCCCATTTTCCATACTCACCAACATCTTTACTTCCATGATTTTTGGTGGTGTTGGGATTGTTCAACTAAACATTCATGATATGAAATAATGTGTTGAACCAGAATCAAAAAATATGTTTGCTATTATTGAATGAATAACTAGCATACCTATCACCACTTCATTTTCGAGGATCACTTCGGGAGTAGGGATGGAAAAAGATCACCCTTGTTGCCTTGTAAGTTGTTAGTTGCCTCTAAAAACCCATGGTTTAGGGAATTTATTTGAAATATGACCTTGTTCTTTGTAGTTGAATTAATGAAAAACACATTGAGAGTCTAACGAAGAGTTTCTTGCCTCTGTCGCAGCTGTGGGTTTCTCTTGTCGGTAGTAAATGGATATTTTCCCTTCGCTTCCACACCTAAAGCATTACCTTGTACCCTTCATGAAATTTCTGGGGAGCTTCATTCCACACCTTTGGTGCATGGGGTTCTGGGGTTTTTTTATTACCCAAGGACTTATCCATTGAACCACCAAAATTGAAGTCCACCTTATGATTCTTTTCCCCTTGATACCAGTATGATTTTCTGATCTCCATTTCTACCTATATAGCACATTGGACAATTTCCTCATAGTTATCAAAGTCATGGACTGCCATGGATTTCTATAGGCTAGGTTTTATCCCACCAAAGAAGCGGTGAACCTTGAATTCGTGGGTAACAACAAAGTCGGAGGTGTATCGTGAAAGCCTTATGAAGTTTTCCCCATATTCTCTGATGGATTATTCATATTTTTTCTTGAGGGTAAGGAAGTCCCTTTCCATTTTATGTTGGATGGTGCACGTAAAATATTTATCGAAAAACATTTTTTGGAAATCCTTCCATTGAAACACCTCAATATCATCCTCAAGCTTCGTATTGCTTATCAATGTCAACCATTGATTGGATTCACCCTTTATATGATTAGTAGTCAGAACAATCTACTCTTATTTAGAACATTGAACTATGGGGAAGATTTTTTATAAAGAGTTGATTCAGTGTTCATAAATTGAGGGATCATATGATCCATTAAAAGTAGGAGGCCTTCGTCTCATGAGGCTCTCAATAGTGACTTGTTCTTTCTTTGGGGGGAGGGGGTGGAATGTTCTTCTTGTCCCATGTTTCTATTCAAATCTTCAATTAATGAAAAGAGTATCATGACAAAGTTAGTGATTCCCACTCCCATTGGATTGGGAATCTCAATAAAATAGTCATTACATTGATCATCGCATCAGTAGTAAGATTGAGTCCTCCTATTATGGGCCATTGGATGGACAAAAAAGGAATGTTTGGGGAAACACAAAAAGGGTAATCCAAGGACAAAAATAGATGAATTATAAATAACTTTTATTTCTTTAACTTATTAATCGATATGCTTCAATCAATGTTATCCATGTTCTACTTCCCAATATATATTCTTAGGGGACTTTTTTATTCCCTTAGTAATGGTTCATAATAAAATTGTGGATTTACCAAATTGTATCCCCAAGGAGTTTTGTTACCAAGAGTGCAGTAAGTCAAGTTGTCGTGTTCCTGGATGCCCTGAGTTAAGCCCTAAACACCTTGTCGGAGTTTTCACTCCTACGTACATATGTCCCAGAGCCACCTCTACCAGCTCATATCCATATAAGGATGTTTTTTTTGATAAACCTCTTACTAAATACTCACCAAAATTTAGGGATGTTATTATTATACAAAGTCAAAACCCTATGTCTTTCACTAGGGTTTTCTAATCCTAATCCCAAAAATAACTATGCTTATCCTCTGATACTAACTATAACAACCCTGATTTTTATTACACACTTAAACATTATTTATTAAATAAAATGTAAACTTTATAACACATATAAGGTCGAAGGTTATAGTTTATTTGGGCTTAGGAACATTACATAATGACATAAAACATGAAACACAACATCTTTATTGAAAACATCATTTACATAACCACTACATTCCCTTGTACTTAGCATTGCATGGGATAACCTGAGGAAATTCATAAAAAAAAGGTGAGCTATAAAGCCCAGTAAGGGAGTTAAAAAGGAGTAACATGAAGAATAAAAAAACATGTTAGGAAATTGGAAAAATCAATGGAGTTTAAAGGAAACATGAACATAAAGTCATGATATAGCATGATTATCATAACATGGTAATGTGGCGACAACACTTAACATGGTATTAGCATGATCCAAGGCTCATTAGACATGGATCATGTGTAAACCCTAATTTTATTTAAATTAGCATGAGTAAACCATCATAGCACTTGATATATCATGATACTAATCTTTACCCAATGCATTGGAGCACAATCAGGGCACACCCTTCTTAAACATTTCATTTCATGTGTAAGTGTGCCACATGGATCATACAATAAGTCATAATTCAACATCATCATTTATTCCATGATAAAAGGAAATGGATTACACACCGAAAACTCATTAAACAATAATTAAATGTGAAAAAAGTTGAATACCCTTGATAGAGAAAGGATCATGGAATTCACTACACAATGACTTTGGTATCGAAAATTGTGGTGCAATTTCGACAGCATAACGGTGTGATATAAGAATTCATAAAAAAATGTTTTATGAGAGAGAATGTGGTGTCTCATTATATATATATGAAATTTATAGTAATGGGTCATATATATACATGTACCAATATGAGTAATGTAATTTTAGATACATAATACAAAAAATATTCTTCAATGTAAATGAGGAGAGAGAAATTCCTTATGGAATTTTGACATGGTAACAGGTGTAAATGGGAGGCATTAATGAGAGAGAAAGGGGTATCTCATTATTCAAACCTAAATAGGGCAATATTGGGGATGTGTGAAACCATAACCCAAAATTTATAATTGAAATTAAAAATGGAATAAAAATATTAAGAAACTTGGATAAAATTAGAAAGGACGAAATCCCTTACTTGGAAGTGTGATCCCAAAGGCTTAGGAGGGGCTTGAGAGAGGATTTTTGGGAGAATGGGGTGCCTTAAGAGGATTATAAAGATGAGGTTAGAGGTTGCTAAATATAAAAAGGCTTTGAGTTAAAAGGAAGGGGGTATTGGGTGGGATTATATAGGAGAAGGGAGGGAATTATTTATTATTTAGGTTTGGGACACCACACAAAAAACTAATCAAAACCCCAAACCAGCCCATGGTTTTTTCCCATGGTTTATACCAAATGGGAGTGAAAACATTATTTCATAAGTCCAATTGACTAAATTATTAAAATATTAGGTTTTCATATATGGAGGTGAGTTACACTCTGAAGGTAATCAATTTATAAAGTTAAAATGTATTATAAGTTTTGAAGGGTCCACTAAAGCTTTGTAAAATAAATCAAACAAAACTAAAATCACATTATTTTCATGGTAAAACATTTATTGTCCGAAAATAATGTATATAGTATTTTATTACAACACTATTGTATCATTATGATGTCATAAAACATGTTATATATTTTAATGGTATTTAATTTTTACCCCAACATTCGACTATCTCAGAAATTTATGAAAAATCCACCATTGGATAATTTTGACATCCAGATTATGAAAATAATATTCATTTTGTTTAAATAATTTTCTAAATATGTGAATTGTTTCATTTAAAATAAAAATAGATATTTATTGAAAATTCAATGTTTTGACAAAAATATATTTCAACCCATAATAAAAATCACAATTGTATTCCAAATAATTATACGATCATTTATATTTAATTAAAAGTTATTTGGTAATAATTTTTTATTAAAATATTATTTAACTCATAAATCCATTAATTAATAAAAATAGATTTCATAATTAAATATTAACTAAAAACACTATTTTTTCTTTAAAAACTATTTACAAAGTAACAATAATAAAGTGAATGTATATTATTTATTATATAAAAAATTGCACATAATCATAGTATGAAGGTCTTGTTACATAACCCCTAATAACACCTACATAAGAACAAAGGTTAAGGTGTGTGATGGTGACAGACACTTGGGGTGTCTTGAATAACATCACTCTGGTGCTAATCTCTATCAACTTCCACTTCTCACATAAGTTGTTCCATTTGAGCATAACTTGTTGATGCTCAGCTTGGGATTGGTCAAGAGCAAAGACCAATGACACCAAATCCTTTACAAGATATGAAAATGTGGGATTTGTATAGGGAAATTCTGTTGGATGAGTCCATATCTTCCTTTGTATGATTAAATTATATTTTTTAAATCCCTGTATTTACTAATCATGTGATCAGTTCTCAACGACTATATTAGCAACATTCAAAATTCTTAACAGTATTTTAAAATAAAAAATCATAAAATAAAATATGTGAATATTTTATATAACCATTTTACATAATAAGACATTTAATTAGATCAATAAGAATATTCATTAATGAATGTTTTGGTCGTTACATAAAATCCCAAACAAAATTGTGTATTCCCTAATATATGTAATAACTTATACCGCTCCTATAGAACCGCCTCAATAAGATCCATAACCACATGTGTTCCACTCCTTTTGATCTAAAATCATCCACCACTAACCCCTAATGCTATATATCCCTGATAATACATGATATGTTCCACCATGAGTGTTTATCATCCCAAGATACCCAACTCATTTATAATGATTCATCTACCCTAGAGGGACATTTCAAATTCCTATTAAAACACTAGGATGTCATGATTTTAATAAACTCGTCAATTTAGAAATTTATATTCTCCACTCACATCCTTAAAAAATTTCATTCCTTATAGGTTCCATGAATTACACATATGTGTTACCATGATTTCATCTAAAAATGGATTGATTTATTATCTCGTTCTTCCCAAATGAATAAATCCAAAACATGCTCTTATGAATTGCACACTATATGAACTAGGTCACACCCATAAAAAATGACCATGAAAATTTTCATATCAGTATTATAAAATAAGATCAGACTTTGAACTCCTTTTTTGTGGTTGGGAAACCTTATTATGCTAAGAACAAAGACACAATTCCCACCACCCTTCTTCTATAAAAAACACAAGTCTCTACCCTCACTATCACCACATAATAAAACACAATGCCAATCAACATGGTTAGGAACATGAGTAGTAATGACTTGTGATTCAAGACTCAATATTATCAACTCAATTTTCTCTCTCAGAAACTAAAGGAATCATCACGCATGTACCAAATACCATAAGCACTATCCATGCATTAGTATCAAATGAAATCAAACCCCACACATTCCCTCTATAATGATCTTTCATACCACAATTAACCACCATTGCTGGTTTACCATACCCATAAAATGAAACTAAATTACTCAAAAACCTAATTTGAATACCAATTGGTAAATATCTATCCCTCCCATCCCCAATAACATTGGTCATGTATCTCATAAGGTCACATATCTTGGGAACCAACTATCTAATCCCTTCTCAATATCCAAGGAAACACACATGCCAACACAAACTCTAGGGTCCCATATATTTATTAGAATAGACACCTCATTTGATTTCAACAAACTACTTGTGTTTTGATTCTAACTATGTATCCCCATAAATGACAACCTCATTTAGAATAAAAACTCACGATTCACCAACACCATAATTGATGAAATCATTAAAAAGATATATACCAAGGAACCATAAACATAAGGATTGGTCAGACAGAATGCCACTCTATGAAATATGAGAAACAAATATATAGATTATTAGTGGAAATTATATAACCCAAACTAAATATTTATGACCCATATGGGGTTTATCATGAAGTATTAAAATTCCTTTAGTGTCCTGTTTGGGTCACTTCATATCCCATACACAGATAGACTGGGTCATTCCCATCATGATATTCTCACCATCAATCAACATAACCTACCAAATAAGGAAATATATAAATTTTTTTCCATTTTATTATAATGCCACCAAGTACTTATATAAGAAATTAGTTTAGGATGAGTATTTGTTAAATTAAATAAATGAGAATATAATCAGTTATAGGAAAAACTTGGTATGAATGAATGTCAAGCAGATCCTATGTGTCTAATCATGAATCATGAGATGACTTTTTCATATATAAGATTATATGCAAATAAAATAACTAGATTCATACTGAACTATATTAAAATAAAATAAGAAAACAAATTTCAAATGTTTGGTAAGATAGAATTTTCAAGAGAATATGTTCACATAATGAACCGACATGATATCCATTATTAGATCTAATACATTCGTCTATCATCAATACAATATCCTAAATACTAATGAAAATAAAACCAACATATGATAGCACTTTTTAATGCTCTTGTTCGATTCACTACAAAAATTTTCTGTACCAATTCACCTTGTGAACTCATACATGAATCCCCATACACCATAGTTTTTTTACTAGAAGAAGGTATTAATGAAGGTACCATGGTTAAAATATACCCCTTATATCCAATTATTGAATACTAAAATAAATAACAATGTATTATCCATAGTCCATAACCATCATATTAAGAAAATAATAAAACATAAGAATCAAAAGAAAATAAGTAATATGATTATATATATGTAAATATATTTGATCAAAAACTAAGATGATAGAATATATATACTAATTAAAGGAAATAGAATAAAATTAGGAACTAATATATCATAGACCCATACAACACTAAAATCTCCAATATCATCTGAGCTATCCTACATGATCAAGAAAACCTATGCCTCTGTCTAACATGAACCTATAACCAGGTGAATTTTATTTAGGTACCCAAGGTCCATGGATACCCATGTAGGGTGTATGTACATAACATAGTAAGTAACCACAAAAATAGTCCCTTATCACAATAGAAATGCAGTGATATGTTCATGTGACATGATCTAAATATATAAATAAACTCATGAAAGAACATAAATAAAACCAACCAAGATACCTTCTTCAACCTGATACCAGAATGAATTAGAATACCTCACATGGACTATTACAACTAGAATATCAAAATATCACTATGGATGTATACATTAATTTAGGACCACACCTAATAACCATCATCAATCCTATAGTCCCAGACCCTAATAGCCTATACCTACTTTTGCTATTGTTGGGGTGTCTCTAAGAAAGAGAATCTCTTTAGGGAAACCTCCAACCATGTTATGGGTATCCTAGCCTAATGCCTATGTCATGATGAGTATTAGACCATAGGGTGTCACCATTGACCGCTCAACCTTATTCCCCCAAGATAAACCCCATGGAATTATGTAGTACTTCCTCACTTTTGGGATGACATCTTATTCCAAGGTGGGGGGAATGCTTATGAAATCTTATATGTTAATGCATGACTAATCCATGGGTGACCTAAGAAATAAAATTTAATACTCTACTGGATCCCATGATCCCTCGCATAGACATTAACATCTCTTGGATCATCATCCAAACCATAAATTCTTCATGTAACTAATCCTTCGGGGAATTCTAGTCCTCGATAAAAGAGATCCAACTTCCTCCCTTAGAATAAAATGTATCAATTATTATGTATATACACCAAACAAACACAATATACCTCCATTGTAATCATAGAGTTTCTTTGAATTTTCAATGGTTTAATGGGTTCTACATCAAATTCCAAGACTCTAAATGCATTAAAAATGGACTCATGGTGTAATAGGGGTAGATTCCTAGGCATCTTAGATAATCACAATAGTGCTAGGCCCATTGGCTGATTTCTTGGTATCCTATCTAACCACATACCACATAAAAATAATTATATAAAAACATATTAAGGGAAAACCAAATGCTCATGATCATCACCACTATCCACATCTCTATGGACTGACATATTTTTCTAGGTTATGAGGTGAGACCCATAACCGTTTGTACCCATTTTAATAAACACATAGTTAGGTTCATTCTATCAGTGGGGCAGCCAGTCAGGTTCCCTAGTTTAGTATATATGTTTATGCACCACTTTCAGGATCCTAGATCCTCAATAGTCACTTGGGATAACACCTGATACTTGTATGAAATCTCATCCCTTGAAATCATCAAATTTATCATACAACCTCATAGGCCTTAAGGGAATGTATTATAGGAAATAATATCATGAGATGGACCATGGATGATCTCAGCACCCGGTTTCACACTAGTGAATTTCATTCACATGATTCAATTCCTCTATACCTACTATCAATATATATAGTGTTATAATGTCTTAAAGGCCCCTACTCAACCTACTGGGCCATCCCTCTTATGTGGAATCACACCCCCTCTTGGAGGTGTCCATATACCTGGGTATCCTCTTAGTTCGGGCCTCTTCCATTAGCGACCAAGGATTCAAGATGGTTCACAAGGTCTATGGTGGAATTTGAAATATACTCACTTCATTAAAGTAATTTTACATAGGTTAAAACAATTTAAATTAAAGAAAAATTTAAATTATATTTACCAAACAATTTAAATTAATCAAATCATTTTTACTAAATTGGTCAGATCCATTAGTATATAACCACACATCACATGCATCATGAAAAAAGTTACATAATAAATATATTGAGTATCGAGGACTTTCTACCACATCTGAAAATGTTTTATAAATTTATTTTTCAGCCTAATAACTCCCTTTTAAACTCATATAAGCTTATCCAAGATTGTCTCAACACCACCAACAACAATGCGCATTATTGGGTACTTGACCCATGATAAGAAATAAAAATTAATTAATTATAATCAAATAAAATTAACTAAATTATGTATTTAATATTTTATTATTCTTAAAAAACTCAATTGAAATTCTCATAAATTTATAAGCACAACCAACCACCCATTATTGGTTTAAAATGGATCTCTAACATCATATCAGGTGAAAGACCTATCATGATTTTCCTTACCTATCTTCGAATTAATTTAATTTTATTGAAAACCATGTAAAAAAATTCAATATTAATTCACTTCCTTGAATCAATAAATAGAGGTTAGAGGATATTTTCCTAGAACATACCCTAATAAGATTGGATTAGATACCCCTTTTAAAAGGGTTATTTATCTATCCACCATTGAAATATCCCATTTAGCCTTATCATTTTTTCTAAAATAAGGGAATAGAAGATGGATGGGGGAGGAAAGAGGGAATACCTTTAACTCAATGCATAATTTCCTCATGATGAACAAATAATGAAGGATGAATGATGGGGGAGGTACTGGAATTCAGTCACCCAGAGCAATACCACCCCAGTTAAAGGAGAAATGTGTTTGATCCCCCATTTAAATTATTAAAAATACTTTACATGTTTCAGGGAAGTAAAAAAATATTGATACTATAAAATTTCAATCTCTAACCTCAATTCCCATTAATAATCATCATTAATGGACTGAAACTACTTCTCACATCCCAAAGAACACCATCATAGTGTGGATGACTGATTTATGATGTGAATCACATAAATCTACAATTTTCAGACACCTTGGCCCCTGGCCACTCTCCCAACACCCATAATAACCCTCAGAACATCCCTTAAACCTTAAACAACTTCCAATAACACCCTTTGTGGTTGTTCAAGCCTTATAACCTCGTTCGGAGTGTCAGTTCTCAAAACTAACTGACCATAAATTTTTAAAATTTAAAATCTTTCTGGAATTTTAATGATCGTATAGATATAAATGATTATAGTGGCAACATTGAAAGAAATTATTTCCATATATTTCTTTCCATATATCCCACTACCTCTGGTTCTAACACATCATAATGGTTCTGATTATTGATTAAGAATTTATTTAGTTTAATGTCATTATCATCAATAGTATTTCTTTACAAGTCATATTGTTTTAGCAGAATGTTAATAATATGTTTCAATAATGATTTTTTGTATTATATTTTCACTCAATAATTGAAAAACATTCACAATGTTCATAAGACGATAATGTATCTAAGATATAGATTCCCTTTGATAAAAATAAAATTCTTTACAATCAACATGAAATATATCACTTTTATTTTTCAGAACAATTAAATTTCAGAAATATGTAATTTCAAATTTCATGTAAACTCAATTAGAAGCCAAATAAGATAATAGTTAACTTTATATAGTCCATTTTATAGAATAAAAGTTTATTTTTTTGACTCTATATTTTGAATGATATTTATTTTTCTCCACTTGAGTGATGTTTTGAAGATATTTATCTAGAATATTATAATCTACAACAAAATTTTGATAGTTTTTAACTCTGGTATTATTAAAAATTCTATACATTATTCATCTTCAACACTTGTAATTAGAAACATAAAATATAAGTGGCTAATTTTAATTTAGATTTCTTAATATTCTACTACATGTATTTACATTCATTGAAAATATTATAACAATTAAATAGGATCCCTAATGAAAACTATAAATTCCTAAAAAAATACTATAAATAAAGGATATCCATGTTATTACCCTCATAAAGTATTTACTTTTGATCAAAATATACAAGGGGATAAATCACAGATCATGAATAAAATCATATCCAAGAACATAACATCATTGATTATAAGACCATAAGTAGAATGACATATCCCTTGAAATATATTATCATAATATCACAAGGTCACTCTCTTATACCTAAATATACTTTTATAATTGAATATTTTTAGCATTAATACCAATTAACAAAACATCTTTAATAATATAATATCATATGTACAATGATTACAGAAGAAATAATTAATACTTATACCATGAAATACACAACCAAAAAATAACTAAGGCCACATAAAAAATGAATTCTCTATATCCATAAGTTTTCATAAAATCTTGAATTTTAGTATATTAGGTTCTCAATATCCAATAACTAGAGCCTTAATCCAATATTTATAGGTATTGGTTGTAATAAAATCATAATATTTATTGAGATCATTTTTATTAAAAGTATCACTCAATATATTTCAGATTATCCAGATAATCATCATGCATTTATACATGAGTCAATTAAATGGTATAGGAGGAATTAACGCATAAATTTATTACAAAGGGAAGTGGATGGTCTATAATTCAAGAAAAATTATATAAAAACAAAAAATAAAATAAATAATGATTAATTAACAATAACATATTATGTATATTTTTATTTATATGTAAATTTCATAAATATGACATCTTAGAAAAATTTATATTTTGACCCAATATAAATAATCATACATATTCAATTATTTCACAACACAAATCATTTCATCTCACACATAGTCACACAACCTCATATACTATAGTTTTAATGTATTTGAATATTATATACAAACATAAATAATTTTACACTTCTTGTAATAATGCATCCAAAATGATACCACTCTAGACCTTCTTCATGAAATATCATATATTGTAATCATATTAATAACTATTGGAATGGAAAATATAAGAAATGGGGTTTCTTATAGACTCTATAAAGGTAACCAAATGACCTAAAAATTTATGATGATAAGTGAGAATAATATTATTTTACATAGTAGGATAAATACCCTAAGAGTTTTTGTGAATTACTATAAGACAGATTAATATGACTTACTATTTTTTGATAGTGTTTTATTGTTAAAAAATATAGTTCTCTCTTCTTTTTAATGTAGTGATTAAAAAGAATATGAAACATGCACATGAAAGAGAAATTTTATTTGGTTCACCCTCATTATGATACATCCAAGGATCAAATAGTGTAATTGTTTGGATTTTCCAAATCCTTTAATGTTATCTAATATTATAATGTTTGGAATGGACACATTTTCCCTACTATTTCACTACCATTCATACTGTTAAATCTCACTACTATCTCAATTTATGCATTCTCACTAATCCTTTAGAATAATATTCTATTAATAACATGAAAAAATTCTATTTACACAATAGTAGTTGGGTCATGGAGAAATTATTTCATTAAAATGATTACTATCACTTTAACATTTAATTTATAGGTAATTAGTTTTGGTTTGGGAATCTTATCTCACTCACACAACCTTTGAACTATTTTCTCACAACCTCCACAACTATCACATAACTTTTGTGTTTTTTCTCAAAACTCTATTTTTTAAACTTTTGTGTTTCTTCATAGAACTCCCAACATTCATCAAAATATTATTGTATTATAAAACTCTCTTGTTTATATTAACATAAGCCTCATTTCTTTAGTAAATTTATTCTTCATTCATTTCATCACCCAAGAAATTCATTTACATTACACTTACATGATTTTAGAACTTGAATATTTTCTAACTATTGGATGCATCAATTTAGGGGGTAGTGATAAATTTATAGATGTGGTTGACCATTTGAGAGAATTAATTTCATGAAATCAACCATACATTATACTTTCTTTTTTATAAAAACATCACTAATTCGTTGTTTTATTTAGTATAGAACCTACAACAATAGCACCACTCTATTTGTATTTTGCAGGTTTAGGAAAATCTGACTTTTTGGAAATATAAAATCTCTTATAAAACACTTAAATTAGATCTATAATAATAATTAATACTTGAATATTCACTTTCATACATAATCGACATTCTATTTCACCCTTTCACATGGATTTTTAATTTTTATAAAAATTATATCATTAGTTAGAAACCTCTTCCCCTTACTCAATATTTTAGAACCCCAAAAATTATAAAACACTGGGAAAAACCACTAAATTATATGTCCTGATTTTTATAATCCTTACAGTGATTCAAAACATCAATCATTGAAATTTTTCAACATATATTTCAAAGACCATGTTTGAACTACACAACTGGCCATGTCAATCAGCTTTTAAAAAAACACAACTAACCCAAAAACTCAATAATGTATCCATAATATATTATTTTCCAAAAAAGATAATCATGTGAGTATGAGATCATAATAAAATTCCGGTAAAAAACATTATGAAATCACACCAAAAAAATGGATCATAATACATAACTAAAGGATCTAATCATAATATATGAAATACGAAAACATAACCTGAGTGCAATGAAAAATATTTAATTGTTGAATAGAAAAAAGAATAAAAATACCTAAATGATTATGTACACATCGCTACACATTTTGCATTACATGGTGGATCATTTCTCAAATATCAATTCCCATAAAATATTATATTAGGATCCACATCCTGATTCCCACAGTGGATGAAACATGAATACTCAATTTTTTAATTATCTCATGGAATATAAAACATTACCTAAGAAACTCTCCATGTCACTGGTATGTTTGATTTTGAGCTTTGTTTTTTTGTTATTTTCGGGGAGTTGGAGGTTGTAAACAACATTTGTTTTGTAAAAAATACCCCATAACACGGTTTACACAAGGTTAGTTAAACTATTTAGATAACCATGTGAGAGGTTTTTTAAGGATAATTGAGAGTTTCATGATTCTATATATGTTTTAAACCATATAAGGATCTCCTAAAGCCATTTTTCTTGTGTTTTGGGGAGAAAGAGTCTCATGCACGGTTGATGCATGGTTTAGCAAACCTTTTAGATAAACCCTTCAATTTTCAATTTTCATTAAAAAATTTCATTTTAAAATTTAGACCTTATGAATGATGAATAATTTCTCTATAATTTCTCCCCGCCATGCGATACATCTCCCCATATGTCATTTATCTCTCCTACATTTTCTGTTTCATCCCTTACTTCCTTTGGTGGTATATGTCAAATTATTTTGATGTATGAATCATTTCCCATTATACCACCTTCTTCTTCATTTTACATGAAAGGTGGAGAGCATATCTTGTGTTTTTATAAATTTATCAATTTGGAGGTTTTTGTGATGAAACTATCTTGATTGTGTGAATACATACATCAACTAATCAAATATTGTGGTATTAATTGATTTTGATGAGATTTTGGTTTAATATCAATATTGGTGAATTTATTTATCCGTACTTTTCCATGGATTTCTATTGATCCATGATTTCAATTTTTTATTAAATTTACACTAATTAGAATTATAAATGATGGTTAATCCATGTTGATATGATATTTTTAACCATGTTAGAATGTTTAATAGTTTAATTTGTATTTTTAAAGGGAGTTGGAGTTGATGTGCACAGTATGTTTTTAAAATGGATCAAATATGATTTATGTTTTAAAATTATTTTTTTAAATGGATTTCAGAGATTAATTTTGTAGTTTTAAACTATTTTCTTTTTAGGGTCCAGAAATTTTTTTGAAAATGGATTTTAATTGGATATTTTGATTAGTATTCATTGATGTTTGTATTTTCTTCATTTCCTAGCACATGAAATTCCTTGGGTACATCTTTGTTCATGAATAATAAAAATAGAAGGATCCATGAGAAAGGTTATCAAATCCCTTTTTTCGTAGTTGGATCATATATTATTTGACCATGAAACCACCATTTTTATTGTGCAAAAATGATTAATTTTTTTAATTCTTTCACCACTTATTCCATTGAAAGTGTTTTTATGTTGATTTTTTTTGTTTGAAACATGTTTTAGGGGCTTATTGTGGGATATTTGAGGTTTTTGAGATTTAATTTTTTACCAATAAAATTCTTCACTTTTGTAGACAATGACTCCTAAAAGGGAGTCATCTAGGCGTATAGATGTACCTATGATGTACGCCCCATAGGAAACCTCTCCTTGTGATCCCATACAATAGGAATATTATATTTGTATGATTCAGTATTTAGGAAATGATGCTGAAATGGATTAGATGCAGTCAACAGAATATGATCATGAGTTCTCTAAGAAGAATCCACTACTCTTCTAGGTCTACAGAGGTGCTTAGCAGATTGAGGGATGGATCAAGAGGATCAATCATGTCTCCCTTTTTTTGAAGAACCCTATGAATTTGAAGGTATGCTTATCCACTTATATGTTTTGAGGACTAAGAATCAAATATTGGGAATCCATGGTGAATGAAAGGATACATGAGGATATTTCTAAGGCTACCTTTATAATGGTTTTTATTTAATAGTTCAATTATTAGACACTAGTGATTGTGATGACCCATCAGTTCATGTGGATATAGAAAGGTGATGATTCATTGATATTTTGGTACCCAATTCTCCAAGTTTGTTCATTTGTCTCTTAATATCCCCATGAATCATAATCTCTATGATATACATTTTAAAATAGGATTTATGGATGATATCAAGTCAATGATTATTTTCATTTACCTATTGATTGTAATGAACCAATCTCTTATGAATAAAATTAAATTTCTTTTAATGAATTATAGATATAGAAAAAACATGCAATCTTTTTTATATTTTTTTTATTTTGAGTATAAATGATTATTAATTATCATTAATGTTTATAATATAGCCCTCAAATAGTGACCCCATGACATATATAAATATAAGGTTTTTAAAAAAATCCTTTCAACTCAGACAAAGGAGATGATAGTCTCATCCAATAGACTCGGGCCATACGACGCTCGTTTTTATCTCTTGGAATGGTTATAGAGTAACTAGAATTCACTCTTGATTAATCCCAACCTGAGCTTCATCATTTTAAAATTGAACAGAATCACCTTTGGAAGAAGTTCATGTAAATAGAGATTTCCACCTGAGCGATGTAATCTGAGCTTCACCAAGATTTTTTCACTATCTCACACCTTACCCTTCGGTCTTATATGGGTGTTATAAGAGGTTATATATTAAGTTATTGGTTACATATTGTGTAATCCTATTTATAAATATATGTCTTATTCTATCAATTATTTTTTGAGAATAGTCTTTATTAAAACAATGATGAAGTTGTTAAATTGATTATTTGTGTAAAAATTGTACTTTTGATAAATATCTATATATCATTATATTAAAATATTGTTTTTATTAATATTACTATAAAAACAATTCTTAGAAATGATGATTTTCTCAACTACTTATATGTAAATGATTAGGTAATCAGTTTGATAAGTGGTATATTTTTATACGATAAAACAGATTGTATATATTTTAATTAATTAATGAAATTTTTAAATAATTATTATTTTAATAAAATATTATTATCAAAATTACTTTTATCAATAAAAAATTATTATATAATTTTTATAAAGTCAAATGCAATCTTTATTAATATTTGAATAATGTTTTTATTAGAGCCCATGAATTTTTAATAAATGTTAGTTTTTATTTTGAAAGTGAAAATTAAAATATTTAGAAAATTATTAAGATAAAATGTATATTATTTTTGGAATCATGATGTCAAGATTATCTAACAGTGAATTTTTCATAATTATTTGAGTCAATGAAACATTTTGGTAAAAACTAAATACCGTATAAATAACATCTATGTTTTATGACATCATAATGAACATAAAATAATGTAATGAATACTATAATGGTTATTATAGGACCAAAATATTTTTTATAATTAAAATAATTTGATTTAAGATTTGTTTTACTAATTTTATAAAGCCTTATTGAATCCCCCCAAATGCATAATATATTTTATGTCATTAAATTTAGTTCTTTGAGAGTGTGACTCACCTCTACAAATAAAAGGGAACTATTTTAATGTTTTTGGACATTTTCCTTATAAAATAATGTTTTCCACTCCTCTTTGTAAAAAACATGGGTAAAAACCCTGGGAATGTTTTTTTTAATATATAATTATATAGATTCCAAAACATAATTTTGTGAAATTTTAAAGAATTACCCGATCATTTCCTATATAAACCCACCCATGCTCCCACTTATCCTCAATACAAATACTTGTATAAAATACCTAATCATTCTTACCCTATCTATAATCCTTGAAAGGTTCCCCAAGTTCTCAATAAACCCCTCTTTATGCTTTTGAAGTCACACACTCAAGTAAGAGATCCTTACATTCCTTCCTTTCTCATTTTTATCCATGTTTTTTTATGTTGTCATACCCTTTTATTTTAAATATAAAATGATAGGGTATGATTTATCACCTCCCCCATACTTCCCTCTATATGTTTTTATGATTATATAACCCTTTATCTCCCATTAATTCCTTCCATTCAAACATGTTACCATGACGAAATTCTATAAGCGATTTCTCTCTTCTTATTCCCAAACAAGAATTTATTCTATATTATATATCACAATTCCCCTTAATATTTTGAAATATTATGTTCCATGATACCCTTACTATAAATTTAATGTATAAAGGATGATATACCACTTTACCTATCATCAACCCAAATTATGAACTTATATATGATGTCGTTATGCTGCCATGATTCCACTATGATTTTGCAAGCCAAAATCATCAGGTAGTGAATACAATAACAATTTATATATCAAGGGTATTAAACTTTATGAACATATACATGTTTAATGGAACATATATGTATTTAATCTACATTATTTTATTGTTTAATAAATGATCATGTTGAATGAGTCCATGTTATACAATCTATGTGGCACACTTAAGAATTAGATTTAAATGATTATGAAGGGTACGACCTGATAGCGATCCAATGCATTGGATAAATCTTAGTATCATGATACTCCATTTTAAATGAGGGATTACTCGTGATAATTCATATTCAATTAGGTTTAATCATTCTAATCGATGTGCAATTATCCTTGGCTCATGCTAATATCATGTTGTTTGTTGTTACCACATTTCCATGTTAGGATAATCATGCTATATCATTTCCTTATGTTCATGTTTCTCTTATACTCAATTGATATACCTATTTCTTAACATTTATTATATTCTTTATTTTATTATTTTCTTACTCCCTTAATGGAATTTATATCTCACCATTTTTTTAGGTATGTCCTTAGGTTATCCCATGCAATGCTAAGTATGAAAGAATATTGTGGTCATGTAAAAGCAATTTTCAATAAAGATGTTGTATTTTATGTATTATATTATCATGTAATGTTACTAAGCCCCATGTAGTCTCTAAATATAGATCGTCTAGGTTGTATTGAGTGATATATTATGTAATAAATCATGTTTATGTGTGTGATAAAGAGCAGGGTTGTTATAGTTGGTATTAGTGGATAGGTTTAGTTAATTTTGGGATTAGGGTTATAAAACTCTAGTAAATGCCTTATGGATAATACTAGGTATAATAAAAACATCCATAGATTTTGGTGAGTATATAGTAAGTGTTTTATCAGAAAAATTCATCATTTTCTATATATCAACAACTATAGGTGGCTCTAGAACACATGTATCTAGGGGTAAAACCTGAAAAAAAAAAGCTTTGATCTTGACTCGAATGGGTACCAACGCATGAAAACTGACCTTGACGCACTTTTGGTTCGACACTTCTAGAGTATATTCTTTAGAAAATTCATAATCATAGTATAAACCATTATTATGGGACAAAAAATCCCATAATAATATACGTTATGGGATAGATAATGGATAACATGGATTGAGGTCTTGAAATTTATATGTTAATGAGATAAATGTAATTTATATGTTTTGACTTTAACGTCATTAGATTATCCTTTATTTCTTAAAATAATTAAGATACACATCCCTAATTATTCTTTAATTCTATCTAATGGCCTGTAATATGAGGAATATGGCTAACATCTAATGTGAAGGGAAATGTAATGAAAGTCACAATGAGATACTGTAGCAGCCGAGATACTGTTGCAACGGCGACACTGTAGCGGCGGCAGGGTACTGTAGTGGCGGCAGGGGCACTGTAGCAGCGGCGGGTAATGTAGCAGTGTAGGTACTGTAGCAGTACTATTCACAGAATGGGCTTTGGGCCAAAAAATTGGGCCTACGGTCTATGTAATGGGCTAAATGCCCAGTGGGCCTTCGGGCTATGTATGGGTCTCCCTCTACCCAGTTAAAGAGTTCTTTTCTTTGTTTCAATAATAAAAATGAGGCTTCGGCCCCAACCTTTAAAAAAATGAAGAGGAAGACAACATATCCGAGAAGTTCATATAATAAATGTTATAAGAGAAATAAGTCTCAATTTACTTTGTGTGGTAAGTATGGAAAGAGGAACCAAGAAAATTGTCACAAAGGGACTATGAGATATTTTATTCATATAAAGGAAGGGAATATGGTATCAAATTTTCATGATAAAATGGATAATGTTATCGGTGGAAAGAAAGTTCCATCTATGGCATCTTATATGGTTCTACGTTATAAATGTCGATAAGTCAGGAATTACCCAAGATAATTCTCTATTTCAAGTGCTGAGAAGAATGATGCGTATAAACAGTTTCCTTGATCAGGTGATCCTGTGAAGTCCTATGATAAGATGAATAATGATGAATGAGTTACATTTGACCACTATTTCAATGATTTCTATGTCGTAATGTATTTCAATTCTGGTCATATTAGTATGTATTTTATGTTTTCTCTGAACATTGAGTCCCCAAAAGAAATGAAATTAAATCATTAGGGAAAACCTCTATAGGTGTTGTATCACATGTTGAAGATTGTGGGAATTTTCATCTTGAAAATTATATAATTAAAACTTTGATAAAATTTGAGGCAAAAATAAAAATTCATTTCGTATGCCTCAAGGAATTTAACAATTCATGAAAAAAAACTATCCCATGCATGATCTGGACTTGCTGGTAGTAGTATTTACATTAAAAAACAAGAATCATTAACTCATTGAGGAGAAGTGTGAAATATATTTGGATCAATAAATCCTCAAGTATATATTCACATATAAAGAGTTCAATATTCCCCAACAAATATGGTTAGATCTCATCAAGGATTATGATTGTGAAATCCATTACCACCCTGGGAAAGCGAACAAGGTGGTAGATTCTCTAAGAATAAAGGACACAATGATTCTTTCATTGTTGTGAATTTAAAAGTTTCCAAAACTGTTATATTTGATGAAAATGGACATGGGAATCATAAATAATGGAACATAATAAATCATTTCACAAATTATTTCTCAACTATATCTTTTGGAATTGTTAAAGGATGCTCAAAAGGATGATGTGGGAATTCAAAATAATTTTAAAACTATTAAAAATGGTAAATACTTAGAGTTCAATGTTAATGAAGATGAAAATTTATTAATATGCATCAATGTTCCTGGTATGTTAGCATGTGAGTTTTGAGAAGAATATGTCTAAGGGGATGATTCAACCATTACCCATACCCACCTAGAAATGGAAGAACATAACCATGGACTATGTCACGTAACTTCTGAAGACATCCAAAGGAAACAATGATATCTTGGTTGTTGTGGATCATCTTACGGAGACTACAGACTTCATTGCAATTTGAGAGGATTTCTCATTGGATCAACTGACAAAGATATACATTAGAGAAGTGGTAAGGCTTCATGGAGTACCACTATTGATTAAATCCTATCAAGATCCAAGATTCACCTCTCTGCTCTGGAAGAGTCTCCAACATGCTTTGAATATTGTGCTAAACTTCAGTATGACTTATCATCTTCAAACTGATGGCCAATATGAGCGGGCTATCCAAAAAATTAAGGACATGTTGAGAGAATGCACAATGGACTTCAAAAGATTATGGGATCATCATCTTCCTCTGGGTGAGTTCTCTTACAATAATACTTTCCAATAAAGTATCCAAATTTCTCTTTATAATGCCATTTATGGGAAGAGGTGCAGAACACCGACATGTTGGGATGAAGTTGGGGAGTGAAAACTTATAGGTCCGGAAATGGTAGAAGAAATGGTGGAGAAGATTAAGATCATCCCGCATCACATTAATATTTATTAGAGTCGATAAAAGAGCTATAATGACAATCATTGATTGGACAAAGAGTTTGATGTTGGATACATGGTATTCTTCCACATATCACCATGGAAGAGAGTTATGATATTTTGGAAGAAGTTAAAGCTTAGTCCAAGGTACATCAACCCTTTTGAGATCCTTGATTTCATCGGATTAGTGGCATATCAACTAAAAATCCCACCAAACATGTCTCAAGTACATGATGTATTCCATGTATTACTCTTGAGGAAGTACATACCTGACCCATCACATGTACTAATTCTAGAGAAGGTACCATTGTAGAATGACCTATCCAAGGATGAGAATCCAGTGAAGACATTAGATCAAAGAGAAAAGGTTATACAAAATAATATGATGCCCCTCATCAAGGTGTTTTGTTAAAACTACATGTTTAAAGAAGAGAAGTGGGAACCTGAGAAAGTGATGAGGCAGGGTTACCCTCATCCATTTTAGTGTTGTAAATGGGAGTTTTGTGGGTGAAATTTTTTAAGGGGGGGGGGGAATGTTGCAATGACCTGATATTTTATGAATAAAATTCTCATTCATTGAATGACTTATAGATATAGACAACACATGCACTATTTTTTTAGTTTAAATGATAATTAAGTATCATTATCGTTGATAATATAATCATCGAGCATTGATCACATGACTAATATAAATATAAGGTTTGTAAAATAAACTTTACGACATGGAAAATGGAGTGGCTGAATTAATCTAATAGACTCGGGAAGTATGAATCTCATTTTTTGGAGCTCATAAAGGAGGTACCACCACTAGGGTTTTCTCTTGACCCATCCCAAGCTATTCTTCAACACATTAATCTTGAAAAGAATCACCTACCAGAGAAGTTCAAGTTAATAGAAATTAAAACTAAATCATTGTTATCTAATCGACCCCAAGAGTCTATCACCATCATACACCATACCCTTAAATTTTATGTTGGTGTTATCATGGGTTATGTAATAAGGTATTAGTTACATAATGTGTAATATCTTTTGATAAATAAAAGTCTTATTCCATTTATTTCTTTATGAGAATAGTCTTTCTTAAAAAATGATGAATTTGATAAAGTGGTTCTTCTAGAAAAAATGGTACTTTTGAGAAATATATACATTATTATATTAAAAAATTGTTTTTATTAATAATACAAAAAATCGATTCTTATAAATGGAGATTATATCAATTTCATATCAGTAAATGATTAGGTAATCTATTTGATAAGAGTTATATTTTTATACGATTAAACAGAAAGTGTGTATTTGAAAGAGTTAATTAATTTTTGAAACTATTAATATTTTATTAAAATATTATTATCAAATTATTTTATTAATAAAAAATGAGTATATAATTTTTATAAAGTCAAATGTAATTTTTATTATGGTTCAAAAACAGTTTTTGTCGAAACCCGTGAATTTTCAATAAATGTTGGTTTTCATTTATCAAGTAAAAATTCACATACTTAAAAAATAAATAGATAAATGAATATTATTTTTTTGAAATATAACATAAAAATTATCCAATGGTGAGTTTTTCCTAATTTTCCAAGACAATCAAATTTTTGGGTAAAACTTAAATACTGTATAAATAAAATATGTGTTTTATGACACCCTAATGCCCCCAAAATGATGTAATAAATACCATAATGTGAATTATCGGCCCAATATGTGTTTTATGATTAAAATAATAGAATTTTTATGTCTGTTTTACTTATTTTAAAATAACTTAGTGAATCCTCCAAAATGAATAATATATTTTATGATTTTAAATTCATTTCCTTGAGAGTGACTCACCTCCACATAAGAAAAGGTAATATTTTACTATGTATGGCCATTTTCCTTATAAAATAATGTTTTCCAATCCTCTTTGGGAAAAACCATGGGAAAAACCATGGAAAGGTTTGTGTTTTGAATATTTAATTATATATATTCCAAAAACTATGTTTTTGAAATATTAAAGAATTCCACTCTAATTTGATATATAAATCCACCAAAGCTCCTGTTTCTCTTCACTCCAAATCCTTAAAGAATGTCCCTAATATGACCTAACCTCTCTAGAATCCTCCCAGCGTTCCCCAATCTCTCAATAATCCCCTATTTAGGCTTTTGAAGTCACACACTCAAGTAAGGGACCTTACTTTCCTTCCTTTCTAATTTTTATCCAAGTTTCTTTATGTTGTTTTACCCATTTATTTTAAATTAAAAATGTTGGGGTATGATTTTTCACATCCTCCATACATCTCCACTTATGTTTTGATGATGATATACCCCTTTATCTCTCAATAATTCCTTCCATGTACACACATTACCAGGCCGAAATTCCATAATGGATTTCTCTCTTCTTATTTGAATTCAAGAATATCTTCTATATTTTGTATCTAAATTACATTTAATAGGATGGGATATTATTTTAATGATACCTTTATTATCTATTTCATGAATAAATGATTATAGACCCCTTTTTCCCTCATCAAACCAATTTATGAATTCTCATATGATGATGTTATGTTTCCAAAATTGTACTGTGATTTTCTAAGACAAAATCATCAAGTAGTGAATACCATAACCATTTATCTATCAAGGGTATTCACCTTTATGAACATTTGCATGTATAATGGTACTTACATGTATTTTTTTTAATTATTTTATCATGGAATAAATTATTATGGTGAATGAATCCTTTTTATACAATCTATGTGGCACACTTAAGCATGAGATTGAAATGATTGTGAATGGTGTGCCCGGATTGCGCTCCAATGCTTTGGGTAATATTTAGTATCATTATACACCATGTTCAATGAGGGTTTACTCATTATAATTCATTTTATATGAGGGTATAATCATGCTAATTCATGTTCAATTATCCATGGTTTATCCTAATATCATGTTGTATGTTGTTTCCACATTTCCATGTTATGATAATAATGTTATATCATGACTTTTTGTCCATGTTTCTCTAATTCTACATTGATATGAATATTTACTAACATGTATTGTATTTTTCATGTTAACCCTTTTTTACTTCCTTATTGGTATTTATATTTCACCCTTTTCTATGTATGTCCTCAGGTTATCCCATGTGATGATAAGTACAAAAGAATGTTCTGGTCATGTAAAATTTGTTTTCAATAAGATGTTGTATTTTATGTCTTAAGTTGTCATGTAATGTTACTAAGCCCCAAAGACAATAGACTTTTCTATATTCTAAGTTGTATTAAGTTCATGTTAATGTAATAAATCATGTTTACGTGTGTAATAAAAAGGAGGATTGTTATATTGATATTTTTTAAGGTGGTGTATAAAAGGGGCTATAAAAAAGGTAGGATTAGATGGGAAGGCATGCCTCAATGGGGTTTCTTCATCAAAGGGAGGTAACTAGTGTTCTTCCTCTGGTCATAAGATGAAGTAAGATGAACCTTTTTATGGAATTAGAAATGGTGGTTAGATATCAATGGGTTTTGAACCCATGGTTCATTCATGATGTAATCCAGTGACTTGTTATCATTGTGGGAATTATTTACATAAAAAAATAGGTTTCCTAGAGGATCTGAGGATTTTTTAGATTTTTGGGATTCCATATTATCTTCAATTCTTCAATAAGAGCTCCATTAAGGGGAGTTTTTCTTATTATTATTATAATGGTTCATTAGTGTGACTATATTCTTATAAGGGTAAAGGATATCATCCTTAGTTTATCATAGAATCTCATCTATCTAAAAAGGATTTGGATGGGACTGTGTCAGGATTTCTCTATAAAGAAGATATAGATACTAAGGACTCTAAAATTATAAGAAACAATTGTTAGAGGTTCAGTGATCATATATTCTTACATTTATTTATAATTTTTTGATATGAGTGATTCCAATTCATTCATATCATCAAATTTTATTGAATCATTAGTTCTGAAAGTTGAGTGGATTCCATTTATGTTGAATCATTTTACCCTTGTAGAAAGTATGGAAGAGAATGGTTTTATGTTAGAAAATTATAATGTTATTATATCTAACATGGATTTGGTTTGATACATCCTTGTTTTGGACGTTGAAATTTTTTATCTCATCATTTGTAAGTATTGGACTATTAGTTTCAAATACCAAACTCACTTTTATCATTGTATGGTCTTGCTCCTACCTCCCAATAAGAATACTCACGTCTTTAATTGTGAGTGGGATCCAAGGTTTTGGAGGGAAGGACTAGTTTCTCTAGATATGGGATATAATTCATGATGGTTATATAGTTTATTATTTTATGTTGTAGAGATAAGATCAGATGGTCATCTTCCAATGGTTTTGGATGAGTACCCCAATGGGATTCTTGCTGAATTTTCCGGTTTATGCCCCTATGAGAGGTAAATTTTACAATTTATATTATCCCAAGGATGATCTTTATTTATTTTCTATCACACCAAATGTTTCTTTTTAATATGAGATATTTAATGTTTTAATAAGAGGAATTTTAATATAAGGGGTTTATTTATCCTAGAGTGTCAATGTGGATGTCCCTGGTTCTTTTTTCAAATAAGGAAAGAGGGGGTCTTTTAATATTCATATATCATCATAATACAAATCAGATAACTATTAAGAAAAAATTCTTGTTACCTAAAATCAAATATATTTTTATCCAGGTCTGTGGAGCCTGGTGATTTCCAAAAATACACTTATATGTGAGGACTAATAGTTGAGGTATTGGGTGAGTAATGTTTATAAGACCATATTCATGAGTTATTATAGTCATTTTGAGTATCTGGTTATGACACTTGACCATACTAATTCGCATATATTATTCATGGAATTGATGAATATTTACTTTATCTTTTTTTAACTTCATCATAGTCGCATTATTGATGACATATTAGTGTATTCCAAGATGAAAGAGGATCATAGAGACCATTTTAATGTCATTTGAAGAATCTTAAAGGATTGTATACTATATTCTAATCTTTATAAATACACATTCTAGATATATAAGATTATATTTTCAGGAAATATAATTTTTTCGAAAAAGATTTTTTTGAATGTCATGAAGATGTAAGTACTTATTTCCTTAGGGTGAATCATGAAAAAATTCTAGATGCTGATATTTTTTTTCATGGATGTATATAATATATGCTTTTTTATAATTCTCTAGTATAACTAATCCATTGGAATTTATATATTATAATGGGGTGAGGTTTGAGTGGTGTGATTAGTGTCATTATTCATTTGATATGTAGGTTTTATTAACATCCTATCATGAATTGATTCCTCCTATGATCATGAAGGTATATTCAGTGTATTTTGATTCCTTATGTGTGGTGTTATGGTGTGTAATAATACAATATGATCATGTGCTGGAAAACATATCCAGTCATGTACACTCACATGAGAGGTAACTACCCACCCATGACATGGATTTTGTAGTTTTGATGCTTTCATTGATGACTTGGTGTCATTACCTCTTTTGAGAAAAAATTAATGTTTATTTGGTTTATAAAAACCTAAATTATATCTTCATAAAGATGGAATTGAACCTTAGGTAGTTTTATTATGCAGAGTTTCTTTCAAAAATTTATTTCTATATCTCTTATACCTACTAAAAGGGTAATGTCAACACCGAGCCTTGTGTAAAAATTTTCTGATCCAGGATAATGAATTAGTGCATGAGTTAAGTTTGATGGATTTGTTTAATAATATGAATTTTGAGTTGTTGGATGATGATAAGAAGTTACCATTAACTAGTGTTAGGGTCAATCCCAGTCATGTTGATCATGTTTGGTGTAAGAATACTTCTAACCTTGACTACCAGTAGGTTATAAGTGTTCTAAATAGTGAGGAGAACCCAACTAACTATTCTTGGTCTACTAAAGGTATCTACTTCTTTAGGATGAGGTTAGTGATTCATTTGACCTTTAAGAAGAAGGTGATGCACTAGGGGAATTATTCATGTGGGTTATTTTCACGTGAGGGATACCAAGATGGTTTAGACTCATAGAAGTCATTTTTAGTGGCTAATATGAAATGTGAATTTTCAGAATATTTATACCAAAGTATTAAATGTCATAAGATCAATGGTGATCTTTAGAGACTATCCGAGTTACAAAAGACTAATTCTGTTTCAGTGAAGATTTGGGATGAAATATTTATGGACTCTTATGTCGTCATACCTCATAATCCAAGTGGGGAAGATGATATATAGTTCATAATTGTCCAGATGAAAAATATTACCAACTTCTTTCCCCATAGGGAGTCAATAAAGGTATAAAATCATTGTAACCATTATGTTTGAAATTTCATTAGGCTTAATAGTGTTTCCTTAATGTTATTATTTTATTGCTATAACAATTTCACTCCCCATTTTATAATATTATCCCAGAATACAATGGAAAACAGTTGAAGTTAAGCATAACTTATCCCTCGTGAATGGATGTTCATATTGAGTGGTCCATCCTGATTCTTAAAGAAATTCCTCTCACATGCATGACCCAATTTAGGTGTTTTGGGGATATGTAACTATAATTTTTTGAATTTTTTTATATTAACATTTACTCAGCCTTGATGAAGAATAATCATGGGAGGCTTTTTATGAGTGGCCATTTCGGTCCCCATCTTGATGGGATGAGCTACGTGAGTGGTCCATACTTTGACTATGTCTCATCCAGGATATGACCAAGAAAGTGTATTTAATCCCGAAGATGTTTGAAAATGTTCCAAGTCACTAAAAACTATAATCTTATCATCATCATCTCCCACTAGAGTTAAGGTTTGTGATCCGTTGTTCTTTTGGGTATCCATTTGTTAGGGACATCATCTCTTGGGAATGTTGTAGAATATAGAACCATGTTATGTTGGGTTGTATCAGATTATTATGAATCCCATTAAGGTAATATATTTTATAAATATTCCATCATAGATAAACACAATCCACTATGTTTTCCACATATTTTAGTTAATGTTGTATCATCTAGATGCATCTAATGTGATAAAGTGGTACTATATGGAGTTAGTGCCTAATATCACCATTATGGAGAGACCTATGCATATCTAGTACTACCATAAAAAGGTCATCCATTGTAATTTGGTCTCATCAGACATTGTGATTAGGTATAATGGTGGTGATAATCATGATACTTGAGAGTGTGATTTTTTAGTGAGATATTAATGGACTCACTTATCTTCTACATAAGAACCTTAAAGACTTTATAGGGGAATAATGTAGTATAGTTTGATGAATTTTTACACCTATTAGGTCACTAGTATGTTCATTTTTAGCATTATTTGTATATTTATTTTCCGATTTTTTAGAAGTTTGAGGATGTGGCCATTATATTTTGGGGAAATAGTCCCTAATTATTTAGGCACATAGTTAAACCATGTAGATAACAATATATAGGGCTGTTTGGGGGATAGTGGATTATTTCTATGTGTTATAATGGTATTTCTTACCATGTGGGGATTTCTAGAAACTATTATGGTTTTCATTTGGATAGATAGTGTATCCCATATGGTTTTTTCATAGTTTTAAAAATTATGCACCTAATACATGTGGTTTTTCCATGCCATTAAAAAGTCTCCATTCTGACTTTTTCCCTTTTATAATCATCAATAATTTCTCCATCATTTCTCTCCCACTAATGTGTGACCTCTACCCCCATGTTTTAGATCAATACCATATTTGATTTTTTTTGATTTCATGCTTCCTTTTGCTATTTTTTTCTAGGTGATCTTGATTTATTGATAACTTCCCTTTATCTGACCATGTTTTTCATTTTCCATGGAAGGTGGGAACCATAGATTTTTTCTTGGATGAATCTATAATTTTTATAGTGGTTATTTATTTAATATTTGTGTATTTTTTGTTTTAGAACCACTCATACTCAAATATTATGGTTATTATCGAAGAAGAAATGATTTACCTTATTATCTTGGATATTGTCTCTATTTAATGTTGTTTTCTTTATATTCTCATTTTTTATTGATTTCCCTTGAATTTGGTAATTAAATTTCCCCATTTTATAATTGGTAGTGATATTTAATCCATGAATGCTTTTATTTTCAAAATGGGTTGATACTGTAGTTGTATAATGTGACTTTTCAGAGTTATTTGGATTTAATTCACTTTATATGTTTGAAAAAATTTCTTAGAAAAACAATTTTTCTTTATAATGGGGTTTTAGAATGGGTTTTGATGATTTAATTCATTATGGTAAATTGATTTAATTTTCTGGTCATGGATGTTAAATGAATATAGATTTTAAATGAAATATTTTATAGACACTTTTTAATGTTTATATGTTTGAAATTATGTAGCACATGTAAGACCTTGGGTGTGTTTGTGTACATGAATTATATTAATGGAACCTTATCGTATGTATTAGACTAGATAAGAAGTGTTATCTATGGAACCGTGTGAGCCTTTGGGAAGGAGACCAAGGGAGATTCAAAAACTTGGCCATGGGGAAGAAGAGTTCCTATTAAATTATAGTTTGGATTGAGGAAGACTAAGATAGAATCCAAACATTTTATACCATTTGTATCCTGCTATAAAAACCATATCTAACACTATGTAACAATTTAAAATTTATTCTAGACACCATTATCCATAAAGCCATTTCTCGATTGGTTTTTGTGTTTTTTATGCATGATAAAATTTCTGTTTTTGGTTGTGAAATATTATGGTCATTCAATATATATCATTTTCATATATAATGATATTTATTTTTATTCTTGTGTTTATTCAATGTTTTTAATGTCAATAATTATTATGAATTGTACATTTATCTCTTTATTTTACCCTTGTTTTCTATGATTTGAAAAGATGGTTTATATTAGAAAAAGACTAACAAGATATATAAAATGTGGTTTTTAAAAAAAATTAGTTTTCAAAGGGAATTATTTTAGAAATAATTTTTAAAAATAGACATAAAATTTTACATAGAAATAATTCCAATCCTAGATTATTGTGGTATCATACTAGGTTTCGGGGCACACACCATGTATATTTATTTCGGTGTATGCATGAAATTTTTTATAGGGCATAAGAAACTATAAGGGTGTCTAACCATTCGATGGACCTTTTTGATTACTTTTTTTACATGTCATTTAGGGATGGTGGAGACATAGTCTAAGGAATTTTAGCTCTCATGGAGATGATTTTGAGGATTTGGTTTCATTAAGATATGAAGTATTTTCCTTTTGTTCTTATTTCAATTATTCAGATATGACCATGGATTTCTTATGTGATTGTCTGGTTTACAAATTGTGTTCTCGTGATGTTAGGATATGTTATTTTATCCATTGATTTAGTCAAATTGTTTTATATTTATATCTATTTATACTACATACCCGGTTAGTATGGGAATCAAATTCATTAATGGTTCATGCCTGATTTTTCAATTGACACAATTCTAAAATAAATTATTTATGATTCCCTAGTGATTTTATCCATTAAATAGTGATAAAGAACTTGTTTCAGGCTATTTGGTAAGTTGGCTTGGGTGATGGGATGGGTCAACCTTGGCCATTTCACTACATTACCAAATGCATTAGAGGGCTGTATAATTTTGAGGCATCTCATCGCATAATTAAAACTGTACATATGTTTTCCATGAGAACATTAAAAACGAGATTTTTTAACAACACATAATTAAACAATAGAAAATATATGAATTTTATAAAAATTCGAACTTAAAATTTCAAAAATCATCTAGAAAATGGAGTTTTATGGTGGTATAAGAACATATCCCATAAGGAACATCAAAAGATGTTGACATAGAAAAAATATACCATTTTAATATTATTTGGTAAATATTTTTTTAAAGAAGAAATATCATTTTTTTCAAAATAATTAATAACTAAAAAAATTCACAAACCCATTTTAAAACATAGAAAGGAGTATTTATAATGAATAATGATCAAAATAGTAAAATAATGTGTTCATATAGAAAACACTAAAAATGAATATTTTTTAAAAAACGGTAGGTGTGTAAAATGATAAATAATTTTTCAAATTTATTTAATGAAAATAAAAATATTTGAAAAATACCATTACTTAATTATTAAATCATGGGTAAATACATCCCTAAAATTTATATATATATATATATATATATATATATATATACGAGGATAATTCCTGATAAAAAAGAAGAGGTGGGGTTGGTTTCCCTTTCAATCATCACATCTGGTAAATTATTTTCCAAGTTATATAAAATCATTGTGTTCATCTAAAAACCTAATTAAAACTATAGAATGAGAAAAATGATGGGGTTTTAGAAATAATTTTATCACAATATTCATCCATATAGAAATTTATTCATAACAATCCGGATTTTTGAATGAAATTGGAATGAAACCCCAACCTTTTCTCTCATCATTCATGAAAAATATTTACACTTTTATATGATAAAAATGACCATCTTGAAATCATAGTTTGTATCTTTAGTCATGTATATTACCTTTTATATTATAAAATTATAATCATTCACTACCCTTGTATTGGTTAGTTAATGTTTATTTTCATCATGAAATGTTATTAAGTTCCATTGTTTCTCACATGTTTTGGGACAAAGACATTGAAATCTATAATTTTATTCCCTATTTATAATTCACAAATTATAAAATATATTGAAATAATTCTATTAAAATTATTCAAACATAAACTCTTCACATTATGGAATCATGGACATGATTTGGGAGAACTAGATAAATAATGATGTTGTTTTAGGTAATTTACCAATACTATCCTATTACATTTTCATGATTTTTTATTTTTATGTCATCATTTCATAACTATATTCCTGAAATACATAAATCATTAATATCTTATATTTTAATCCAATATATTTTAGAACCAACCATGTAAAAATTTGAGTAAAAATGGAATTCGTTGCTCTATGGTGGTGATAGTACACACACACATATGACATTTTTTTCTAGTGAACAGAATTAAGGTGGAAATTGATTTACCTTTTGAAATTTATAATAATGTTTTAAAAAAAATTATTTATTTATTACATTATTTTAAACATAAATGTAATTTTGAGATGAAAAATGATTCATGTCATCCATGGAGATGGTAGTCTGCATGTAACACATGCACTTTTTTATTTTTATATTAAATGGGAAAGTGATAGAAAATTGTAGTTTTAGGAATAAATTTTTTTACGTATTATAAAGATAATTATTTCATGTAATTAGTATGTATAGAATTGTTTTTGTGGAGGATGTATCAGGATGTTAAAGAATATAATGTTAGAGAGTGGGTGATACTCACACTGTGAGTTTGAAAATTATGTTGATCAATCCTTTATAAGTGGAGAATTTAGGAATTATTATTTGAAAAAGGGACTTAAAAACAATGAATATGAGAAAGTGGGAGGTAAAATGGGTTCTTTTTTAAAATAATTTCAAATTATTTGTGTTTTTTGTAGTGGATGGTTGTGAGATCCTTTTATAGCGGACAAATATAGACTTTGACATTGAGAGGAATGTTAGGTAAGGGGAGTGAATGAAATTTCATGATATTTAAGTGTGTTAGTAGAGGAAAGGTTAGTGAGACATATGGTTATTACATTACAACATACAAAATATAATCTAGAATTTCTATGTGTCATTTAAATAGAATAGAATTTTAGCCACTTAATTTACCCATTTTTACTCTTATTGACTATGATTAATTTTTTTACAATGGTAATTATTTTTTTACTAAAATTATGTTATAAATATTATTGAAACCATTGATTTAATGATAAAAATATCATTTTTTGGATATTAATGATTCTTATGTCTTATGATATCATTTTACATTATACAAAAGATTAGATAAATTTGGCTAAGTATTAATCACCTATGAATCTGAGTCACTGCAAAGGATGACTCAACATCAGACATGTCTCACCATTATGGACACATCCAGAGAAAAAGTCTTGATAAGTGTTGGAATAACCCACCATCATCTATATCTCACCACCAGAATAGATTTTTTTCTATGCATGAGAATGTCTCACCGTTAGAGGATGACTCACTGTTGGATCAAAAATCTGGGCATTCTATGGAGAACAACTACCAACAGAGAAGTGTCACCATTGAAAACGACCTTCATCTAGAACAAAAATTTGGATAATTGTCCGAATGACCTACCACCAGTTTTAGTAACCATTTTCATGACTCACCGCTAACTCAAGTAACCATTATGATGACTCATCGCCATTGTTGTGTCACCATATAAATGAATCACTACCACTATTTATTAATTTTGAATTAAATGTCTCTAAAAACTATATTATCAAATTTAATGTGATTTCTTATTTTAATTATTTTACATAAATATTTTACATAGACGAATCAGTGTGTTTTAGTCATATAGTATGAGTTCAACAAGATCTGGATGATTTTTCTTACAAGTTTTTGTTAAAATATATATCAAAACTCTTCCTGATCATAGATTTAAAGAGATAACAGACACATAGAGAAATGAATATACTCATGAATAACACCACTTTCTAAGATATTTCACTCTACAACTTTCTTAAACACAACATAGAAATAATGGATCTTATAGAACATGTAGTTCCTTCTAATAGTCAGACTCAAAAGAAAGTGTTTACGACACTCTACTATTGTTGAAATTTAAGAAACCCAACTCATACACTATTTCAAGATACTTTCAAGGAGTCAAGAGATTTAGAGCTTACCAAACCCAGAAAAAAATTATTTCTACTTAGTTTTATTTTTTATTCCTATTTATTATCTTGAAATTATGATCAGTTTGTGCTTACTCTTTTTTAATCTTAGACATAATATCATCAAATTTCACTGGAATATACTAGATATCATATGATAATGTCTTTAAACCTATTTCCCCACATGATGTGGAAGAGGTCCCTATACATCCTATATTTGTTTTAATCTTAGACTTATTATGGAAGAGTTCCATATGTGGTCTAAACATATTTTATATTGTATACTCAATATAGGTTATGGATCATAGTTTATTTTATATAAATTTTTGGTATCAGGTGATCGACAAGTGGAGAGTATTAAGTATCAGCATGAGATTGAACTTCTTGTATTTATTATTTTGTGTTATTTTTTTGTTTGTTTTATTTCTATGTATTAAAACATAATCTATATTAAACAATAAACTAAACCACCAATTTGATAGTTAGTCTTAATTAGTGTTTATAAAAGTTTTTTATTGTGTAAATTGATTTGAAAACTTAAAATAGTTTTCATAATTGTTTTAATAGTGACATAATAAATATTTGGGAAATATTTTAAAATATCATAAAATATATTGATCCACAATTTTTATTGACTAGGCTATATTTAAATTAATTGGGGGATTCTATTTAAACTTTTTTTAGACTTAATGTTTTATTGGAAACTCCATTCACCCCCTCTTGAGATACTCAGTCTGACCAACATTTGGTAGAAAAGGTTTTTCAAAATCATTTAAATTAGGATTTTTAGTCTCTTTAATGATATTAAATTTATGTTATTTAAAAATTAAATTCTTGAAATGGATAATAGAAAAGAATTTTCTTCTACTAACTGAACTCCCTTTTTTAAAGATAATAAGTACTCTTCGTGCAAGATAAAAAAGAAATTGCATATTGAAAGCATGTGTTTTGAAGTTTTGCCTACTATAGAGGATAAGTATGAATTCCATAACACTCTTAGTAAATACTAGTAAAATGATACCAATATTTATTATAATAATATTTATATAATTTTAATTCCATTTAAATTTCTTTAAGAGTTGAATAATTCAATATGATATTTTCTAGTAAAACTACCTATGTAATTTGGGATATTTTATCTATTTCACTAAAATGAATTACTAATGTTAATGAAATGATATTGAACACATAAAAAATGAAATATAATACATTTAATATGAAACCTTAGGGGATAAATTCTCTTATGTATCTCCAGTTCAATGAGATATTTAATATTATGATCTCCTTGGGAAATATAGTGTTGGATAAAGAAAAAATCATGTCAATATGGATGTGTCTTCTAGAGAGATGGATAGGTAAATATGTGTCAATAATGAAATCCTATGACATTAGTATGTTAAATTTCAATGAATTTATTGGGAATATGATGATGTGTGATGAAGATATTAACGTGAATTTTGAAGAGGATGATTAACCTAAGAGAATGCCTATAACATTCAATTATAATGAATCCAAATAAAAAAGTAATGTAAAGGGTCAAACATGAAATATCTAGTGATGAAGAATCACCATAAGATAGTAATGATTAAATGGGCCAACTGGACATAAGGTTTAAGAAGTCCTTTCAGATGAATAATTTATTGGGGAAACCAATATTCAAGAGAAAGTATGAAATTAAGGGAACTTGGAAAAATGATTAGAAAAGTGATGAAAACTCAAATGAAATTCCTATTATGTATGTAAGTGAAAAGTTCATGTTAAAGAATATTTTCATAAGCTAAAATAAAATAATAAGTATGAGGGAAAAGATATAATAGACAATAAAGACATGAAATCCATCTGGGGTGCCAATAAGGAAAGATCTAGTGACTCAGATTATACTAACGAGGAAAAGACGGATAGAGCTAAAATGTGGTTCTAAAAAACGTTTTGGAGGTACCCTTATACCTCCAGTACTTATTTCAGATCACACTAGATTTTAAAATGATGATGAGACTTCTTGAGTGTAAATGATTTTTTATTTTAATATTCTTTAAGATAATTTTAATGAAATTAAATACAAATATAATATTCTTAATAAACATCATACTTTGTCTGTAAATGTTAAATATGATATTATTGTAGAAAAAGAAAAAAATAATCAATTACCCAAGGAAAGTAAAAAACTAAAAATGTTATATTAGAAACATAAGAATGATAAAAAAATATAAGATAAAATGAAACTAATATATTTGGATAAAAAATTGGTCTTTAGTTTATTACAGATATTAGTAATCAACACATATATAGAAGATTATTCTAGAGAAAATTTTTGAACTAGCCTAAATCTAAAATAATTTTATTCTAGTTATTAATAAAAATTTCATAATAATTATTTCATTTCAATTATTTTTAAATCTTCTAATTGTATAATTATAATGAATGTGTGGGCTTCTAAATTTTAAATCTCTAACATATCTGGACCCATGAATATCTGTGTATGAATATCATTTAGGGAAGAAAATTTATTTTATAGGTAATCCACTTGAATAAATCATATATAAATCTATGGTACATGGATAATAGATTATATAGACATATGATATTATACTACTCCATATTTCAAAAGTTTATAAAGGTTTATGGAGTTTATGTCACTTTTTTTGATAGTATAAAGGGAAATATTATCTATATTTTCTAATTTAGTAACACTAATTCAGTCTTAATATCTAAAGAAAATTTTTTATGGTTTAAAATAAAACCTGTTTAGTATCTTAAAATTGTTTTATGATGTTTTCATGTGATTTTTGAAAATATTTTTTTTATTTTTTTTAATTTTAAAAATTCTTTAGTATTTACTATTTTATGATATGATAATTTTTATGTAGTTAATCTAGATTCATTGATTTTGAAAAATTATTTTTTTTAAGTTCCTCTCATAGATAATCTGGGACATGCAATAGGAGAAAATTACACTCTAACATTAAGTCACATAATATGATTCTTATAAAAGGCTTAATTAGGGATCGCATAAGACCCCAAAATTCTAAACTGAGAACAAAATATTTAATAGTGTCTGTGAAATACAACACCAAATATAGAAAGGAATATAAAAAAAAGAATTTATGATATATTTAATATTATAAATAATTATATTCTATAGAGTTTAATGAATGTATCACTTATTTATCTTATATTATATACAATAATTACTTTCTTTAATTTGTTGCATTCCACACAGGGTAGGGTTTTACCAAAAAATAATATATTATTATTTAATATAATAAGATATAACATAAATATTAAATTCACGTTTGTGAATTTTATTAACTAATTTATGAAAATATATTCTTTATAAAAATATAATATGAATTAATTGGTTTCTAATTAATTAAAAATGAAAATAAAAAGAAATTAAATATTAAGGATATAAATTTATTTGTATGATCATAAAGGGTTTTTAACCTAATAAATTAAATTAATTAATATTAGTGAATTATAATAATTAAATATATATATTATATATTAAATCATGAATTTTTTTTATTCACCAAGTAGATTTTATGTGCATAATATGAGAATAAATACAATTTACACTTAAATTAATTTTTTTCCAAAACAAAATTTTTCACATTTTAATGAATAAACTATTTTAAATATAAATTTTAAAATTACATTGATTAAATATGTCAAAATAATCTTTATATATTAATTTAGAAAAATGAAATTATCTTAGGTTTTTTTTCCAGTGATGCTTCATATTTTGATAAATAGTAAAAATACTGAATTTTAATTTAAAACTAGTTTTGTAATAATTTATTTATAAAGTTAAAGTATATTTTTTATTTTTTATAAAGATTAATTAGTTATATTTTATATCAATTAATATAATTTAGGTAATTTTAATTATTATCAATTTGAAATTGGATATAAAACATAGAAAAAATATAATGATTTTTACTTCAAAACCCAATTTTATCATCCCATCTATGTGATTAAATTTAAATTAATTTTAACCACATATGTGATTGAAATTTTAGAAAATGGATTCCATTTTTTTAATATTAATTATCCATAATATCTAATATGGTAAACAGATATATTTTTTCAAAAATATTAGAGAAAGTAATTAAAATTAATTAGAGCAATTAAGAGATAAATCAGCTTAACGAGGGACTAAACCTTAAACTTATGAAACAAAATTACCTATAATATTTTTCAAAATCCATTTTATATCTATATTTTTCCCATACATTCCCTTTTATCTACATTTAATAACTATTTTAGGAAATTTTATATGAAAAATTTTGGGGGAATTCCATTTCAAAAAATTTGCAAGAATGTCATTTCTCCTCCACTATAAAAAGACAACCAACCCTCCTACTTACTCACACCTCTCAAGACGCATTGGATAGAACAATATCTAAAAATATATCTCTTTAAAATCACACTCCTCAACCTATAATCCTCATATTGGTCAAATTTTGATCCATGGAATCCCTTTGTTGAAAACCAAAATAGATACCTGAATAAAAGGTAACGTTCAACCTCAAGCTCATCAGTTTTATCTATTTATCCACCCCTATACCTATTCTATTTTTATACAAAAGCACATGTATCCCTAATATACTTCTATTTTTTTAAGTTAATGTTTTTACCTAAAATAACACACCGTTCCATCTAATCGATAACAAACTTACCATTCTTGTGTACGTCGAACTACCACCTCATGAAATGAAGTTGTTTGTTTTTCCTTTAACACCTTCCATACATGGGAATTATGATGGAAAATATGTTTATATATTATATATATTATATATATTCTATTTATAATGTCTTTATGTTTATGTAATTTTTATATATAACATAACATTATGCTTTCCATTTTTTGGGGACACGATAACATCGTTTGTGGAAGTGTGGGCTACCACCTCCTCAAAGTGATGTGATTCGCTCATGTAATAATTGGAATGTATAAATAATGGTTTCAGTTAATAATATGTGACATATATTAAATCAATATAATAATCATTAGATAATTAAATTTCTTTAAATATAATATATCTTTCTATTTATTACGCTTTTCATAGACTAACAAGTGATAACGTCGGTTGTGGACATGTGAACTACCGCCTCCTCGGCACGATGTGAGTCAATTTACATCAAAAGAATTATATATATGTATATATTATTAAATAAAATGGTTTTTTTGATATAATGATGATTCTATAAGGATATAATGTTACATACCTTATTTCCATAATGATCATTGAAAAATGGGAATGTTACTCTTGCGTACGAACGTACTATTGTCTCCATGATTATAACATTAGTTCATCTTTCGTAACCATATTTCGTGACTGGTTTCAAATGTATAATTAATTTATAAATATTATAATTATATAATAATTATAATTATTTATATTTTTATATAATTACCACTTTGACCATAGTTGACCTACTAAAATCATTTTTGACACATAAACAAAACATGGTCCAAAACACCTAATGTAAACATATTTGTTTTAGTTGTTGTTTAAAAAATATAATAAGTGAAATAAAAGTAGTTATAAAAAATAAAAATTTTTTATAAGAAAGTAAATAATAAACATAAATTTATTATTTGAGAATATAAAGACACCCTTGACAAGTCGGACTAGAGGTGTGGTATTTCGTCTCAATTTACATTATATTGAGATTTATTCGTTGTTAAAGACCACTTCAATGTTGTATATTTTATATACTACCCTTAAAGATTTCATATAATGAATAAAATTATTTTCATGATATTATAAGTTTCATTTAATATTATTTCTTAATGCATATTTTGATTCATATGTTTCAAAGTGGTATGTGACACTATGAAATGTTTAAAGATTATTCTACTCATGAACTATTTTAATTATTATTTTTAAAATCTCACTTTATCTGTTATAGTAAAATTTGTCATGAAAAAAATTAATTTTAATAATTTAAACATCCAAATTATTGTGTAAGGGATAATGTTATTACCTAAACCATAAACCATTTTCATATATGGTGTTCACTTTGCCAATTATTTGATTAAATGTAGAATTAATTATAAATCTATATCATTTATTAAATAAAAGTATTTGATATGGAATATTTTTTGTTAAATAATTAATTTACTAATTATGAGTAATTATTTTGACATGCAATGATAGGTGGGGACTGAATATTATATAACCCTCTATGCATTGACAAGTTCACATGAGACAAATCCGTTGGTCAAATCAGAATAGTTTAAGTTGTCGGAAGGATTGATCTTGACTGTAAATGTTTTCATGTTCCTAAGACATGACATCTAAAAAGTAATAATTTCATTAATTTTCAGTTATCTTTATATCAATGAAATATTTTCATATGATATTATATATGGATTAATTTCATTATATTCATATTTACTAAATGACACATGTTTTTATTTATTAACAATTCCATATTGATTACGCCTTATCTAGTTATTTGAATGGCATGTACTCTTTGACTAATAACTTTAAATGGAAATTTATTCTTATTTATTCAATATTTCTTCCTCTTCACATACCCTTACAAAGAATTTTAGATCACCTTTATTCTTGTTCCCTTTTTGAGGTAATAAAGAGAAATCGTTTGAATGAGTTTCAATGATGTAATTTATTATTATTTTTTATTTATTATGTTTTATTTACTATTTAACGACATGTTATGGGTATCACATATATAATATTGTTTTACAAAACTACTTTTTTTTCAGAACCTTGTGACATTAAACATGTATCTATGCTAATAAAATAATGTAAGGCATTAGATCCAGGCTTCTGGGGTCAGGGTGTTATTGTTGTTATCAGAGCTGGTTTAACAAAAACACTAGAAAATATATTTAGAAAAAATAGACTAGAAAACATATCCATAGCATATAATTTTATGATTATTATATAAAAACATCATATAATTTTGATAATGTATAGATTATATTGGTATTACAAGTAATACATCCATGTATTGATACTACAAGTGGGCATGGTTCTTGAACAGATGTTCCTCAAGGTAACAACTCGGACAAGGTGTGTCGGGCCTGGCCTGGAATAACATGTTACATGACAACATGAGTTATTGCACTCCTTGTTTGACACTCTCATGGGATTCACATGGGATTGTTCACATTTTCTATAGAAACCATTATCAAGTATTTAAAAGTAAAAATGTTCCCCAAGAAACTATGTTTATGATTATGATATTATAAATTCATAAACATTAAAATTTATGTTATGTTTTACAAAATATTTAGAGCAATATAAATTTAATAATTTAATGATCTAATATAAAATATTATAATTTCTAAAAATGAAACTTTCAAGGAAGAAGTACATCAAGAATCATGGACTATGTAGATTTTTCCCTACGAAGGATGTCAATATAGATGGTATTGGAATGGCACAAGTTGTTGATATATTTAGTTATCTTAATTAAGTTATGAAACATAACCTTTCCAAAATAGAGAAACTTTTTCAACAATGAGATCCTCTACTGTTAGATGAATTTATGTGACATGGGATCCCATTATTTAGTGGAACTACTAACTGAATGGTAGTAGAGAAATGGATTAAGTCTTTTAAGAAGATATTTATGGCCTTGGGATTTAGTGAAAAGTAATAGGTAACACTTGAAATGAATTGTCCAAATGGTGGTGTTCTTAATTGGTGGTCATTGATCTAGAATACTTGGGAGGAAGAAGAAATATAATTTATTGAATGAAAAACGTTTAAGGATACATTCTTTGACAAATATTTCCCTTGTAATCAACAAAATGAGATGAAAAGAACGTTTTCTAGTTTATAGAAGAAGGAGGAAGAATTTTTCATGGACTATGAAGATACATTTACAAGGTTATCAATGTATAATATCGATTTCATATGAAAAATATAATACAAGATTGATCATTTATTTTAATGAAATAATCCATGTCTTTGAAGGGTGATGGTGTCTACAAACTTTTCTTCATACGATGAAATAGTAGTATATACTATAAAAATTGAGAATGAATTAACAAATACCTATAGATTGAAATGGAAGAAAGAGAATAAGATAAAGAAAGAGTAAATAATATATAATGGGAATCAGGTAATGAAGGATTTTCCCACATGTGATAACTATAGAAATAATCACAGAACTTAATTACTGAAATGATTGGGAGTTTGTAATATGTGAGGAGAAAATTGTCCCCAGAAAAAATAATGGAATATGAATATGGGAAAAAGTATTTTTCAGTGTTATAATTGTAAGGATATGTGGTAATTAGGAATTAAAACTCCCCAATAATCAACGGATTATACCATAGAATAAGATAAGGGATCAAGGTCAAGCTTATTTTATTTATACAACTAACGATAAATGAGTAATTTTCTCTGGTATTTGGATACTTGAATAATGTTGTAAAATTATTTTTGATGATATAATAGTAATAAGTATTATGGAATGTATAATTAATGTATCTAATTACATTTTCATCAACCATTTTAAATCATTTGTTGATTAGTACCAGTAATTAAGAAAAGTGATTTGGTAGGAAGCTGCATTTTTTGGAAAACACATGACTGAGGGAAAGATAAACCATAACATGATCCTAATGTTATGGTAATGAAATTAATATAAATAGATTATTCATATGGATAATAAAAACTAGTAACTACTAACTACCTTGTAAATTATTCTAATGTTATAGATTATAATATTTTCGATTGTTTAACCATTTATGAAATAATTTATGTTCATTATTGAAAGAGGTTTGGAGATTAATGAAATACTTCAATATATGAAGAATATTTTTATAAAACATTATTTAAAAATAGTTCAAGGAATAATTAAGTGTATAATTTTTTTTGTGAAATAGAAACATATATTTACTTATATTCTTATAGAGTAAAATAATTTCTCAGCTCTAGGGAAAAAATTGTCTTAAATCAAAAATGTCATCCTATTATCATTATTTTTTATGTTATCAAATACCTTTATCAAAACCTATGGTTTATGTTTTTTTGGTCAATAATTTTCTTTTGAACATGTTCCTTATCACTCTCTATCAAAACATAAAACTTTTATTTCTCTTCCATTTCCATGTTTTCACTAATTTTCTGTAATTTGAAATCCTTGTTTTGTGGTGACCTTTAAATTCTATTTTCCCTCTTATTAAAAATATATGTTTTTAGCCCTATTTATGATATGGGTCTTTCAACAATTATTTATTTTCAAATATCAATACCTTTATAACTGAGATAAATTTTAAATTGTGAGGTTTTAATTTAATTAAGGTGAGGAGGATATAACACCACAAAATTCTAAAGAAAGAACATTGTATTTAATAGCATGCATGACATGCAACATTAAGCGTAGAAATGAATATAACATCCATATATATTAGAATATATTTAATATTCTAAATAAATCTATTATATAGCTTATAATTCATGAAAAAATGAGTTATGTTACATTATAAGCAAAAATTATGTTCTATAATGGCTTACATTACATGCAAAGATGAGTTTTACAAAACATAAATATGTTATTTAAAATATTATTATTTAATATAATAACATATAACCTAGACATTAAATTAGTGGTTATGAATTTTATTACCAATTTTACAAAAAATATATGTTTTATAGAAATATAATATGAATCCATTGGTTTATAATTAATTTGAATAAAAAATATAAACCAATGGAATATAAAGGAAATATTTTTATTTTTATGCTCACAAATGCATTTTCTCCTAATAAATTAAATTATTTAGTATGAGTGAATGATATTAAAAAATTATATATATTGGTTTTTCAATATATTTTTTAATATCCATCCAATAGATTTTATATAAATAAGATAAGAATAAATCCTGTGTTATGCTCAAAAATTATATTTTTCTAAAAAAGAAATTTTTCCACCTTTTAATGGAGAGCCTATTTTAGATATAAATTTTTTAAAATTTATTGATTTTATATTTCAAAATAAACATAATATTTTAAATAGAAACATAAAAACAATATATGGCTAAATTGTTGGTATTTTCTATGATGTCTCATTTTTTATAAATATTGAAAAATGCTACATTTTAATTCAAAACTGATTTTTCATTTAACTTATTTATAAGGATAAATTATATATATTGATATTTTTAAATAATAATTAGATGAAATTAATTTATTCTTCTTCCAATTTAGGAAATTTTAATAAATTTCACTTTGAAATTGGATATAAAAACACAGAAAACATGCAAACATTTATACATTGAAAACTCGTTTTCTCATCTCCTTCGTCAGATTAACTTTAAATTAATTTTTTCCAATTATGTAATTTTAATTTCAAAAAATTGATTTCATATTTGGACTCAAAATAATTAATAATTTTTAATAACGTAAACATAGTTCTTTATGAATAATATTATTGAATGTAATTTAAATTAATTACAATGATTAAGAGAAAAATTATATTCACAAGGGAATAAACCTTAAAGTTAAGATCCAAAATGACCTAAAAACATTCCAAAAAACCATTTTATGGAAATATTTATACACTATAATACCTTTGATAGAATATAGAAAATTATTGGTGCCAGTATTTATAGGGAATACATCGGTGAAATTCCCTTTCTAATCTTTTATAAGAATGCCACTCTTGCTCCACTATAAAAAAGAACTCATACCTCACACTTTATGACACCTCTCAAGACACTTTTTCTCAACCGAAATATTCCAAAATAGATCTTAAAAATCCATCAACTAAACCTAAAATCCCAAAAGTGGTCACAAATTCATCCAATGAATCAATTTGGTTCAAACCAAAAGGAGTTACCTAAATAGGAGGTAAAATCCTTCCTCAAGATATTTATTTTTATTTCTTTATACACACATTAATTTTTCCTTATTCAATGATTATAAAACAAAAAAAATATACCCAATATTTTGAGATTTCTTTATGTTAATGGATTGACCTATACTTACATACACATCCATATAATTCATAATGAACTTACCTTTCATGTGTACGTCGAACTATGGCCTCATGAGATGAAGTTTCTCATTTTTCCTTTACCACCTTTCATAGTTGGAAATTATATTGTAAAATATTTTTATATGTGAAATATGTGATATTTAAAATTAATTTATGGTTTTTTATATTTTATATATAACATACATGTAGGATCGAAATAATGAGGTAGATGCTCAATATACAAGAGGGGGGTGAATTGTATACTTTAAAAATTCCTTTGGAACCTTTAAAGTTAGTTATTCCGAAAGTAGGTTCCGGAAATATGGATTTATAAATTGAAACTTAACTAAAGATTACAATATGAGATTCTACCTTAAAGCGTATAGAATCTAAATGAAACAGAGTACAAGTAAGGAAGTATAAGAAAGTTATACTTTCCTTACAATACAAAATGCAGCGGAAACAAACAAGTAGTAAGACTACAAGTAACAAAATATAAGTCTTTTAACCCAAAGAGAAGGGTATCCAACAACCTTGGATAAAGGTACCTTGATTTATACTTTCAAGCAAGTCTGTCTTACCCACACCAGGGTAAGCCCTCGATACGAAGATCAGAGTCTCTGTCTTGCTATCCCCGTAAGCCCTCAACTTCAAGGTAGTTGGCAACCTCTGTCTTCCTCGGCAAGGAATCCCTCGAACTTCTAGGTAGTCAGCACCTCTGTATTCCTATCCCTGGAAGTCCTCGAATGTAATCACCAACATTCGGAGTCGCACGAAGTAAAAAACTGAACGAGCGGTTCAGTGCGCACAAGGCATGAAAAGATTTCTCTCTCTAGAAATCACCTTATCAGTGTGTGATCTCTAGATTGATCAACTTCTCTAATTTTACTGAGCTCTTTCAAATGATATCCTATTTATAGGCAAGGTTGGCCTCCTTTCCAATGTTCATATTTTCCTAAAAAATCGGATGGACCTGTACACGTGTAACATAACCAACGGTTAGTTTATAACAGAATAGATGACATCCTTTTATAACAAAACAAGTGAAATAGAATGTATGACATCATTTAAAGTTTAACAAAAAAATTCGAAGTGTAAAGAAAAAAATGTCAAGGAGTAGACAAATTATCAAAGTGTAAGAAAAATTAATGTTCAGAGTCTAACCAAAAATAATATTCAGTGTCTAAATAGATTCGGAGTGTATAAATCAAAGATGATCAGATTCTGTTTAATAGGTGAATTCGGAATGAGAATTCAGAATTAGAATTCGTCATCAGAATTCGTAATGAGAATTCTTCGTTAGAAATCGTAATGAGAATTCGATAACGATCTTCATGAGAATTCGTATCCAGAATTCGGAGTAGAGCTTTATCAGAGTTCGTATCCGGAATTAGGAATGAAACTTCATTACAGTTCTCATCAAGAATTCGGAGTGAAACTTCCTTAAATTTCTCATCCAGAATTCGGAACCTAAAACAGAATGCTTCCTATCAAAGTTTCAAATGATTCCGAGAATATAATAACGAATCTGAATCTTATACTTAAGAAATATATGGATGAAAATATGATAAGGATAATTTTTCTTACAAAAGAGATCTTCCTTATAAAAGCAATTTTCCTTATAAAAGCAATTTTCCTTATAAAATCAATTTTCCTTATAAAAGAAATTATCCTTATAAAATCAATTTTCTTTAAAGATAAGGTGTTTGTGATTTTTAAAACAAGAAGGAATGGAAAAGTTATAAGGAAAACCTTATTGACTCAACAATCTTCCCCTTTTTGGAAAGCACAAACATCCTTACGAAAAATAAATTCTAAGAATAAAGAAAACATCAAGGCTTATCTCCCCTTGCTTATAAATTTTGATGAATACGACTAACTCCCCCTTAGGCTTTGAAACTCTAAAGATCATATTCTAGATTTCCAGAATTACATTTCATTATGAATAATAATGTCTTCTTTAATTAAAAACTCCCCCTTAGATAATCTCTATTAGAGTTCTTTTTCTTTCTCACCCTTTTGTTAAGATTCTTTTTCCTTTTCCCCCTTTATTAGGGTTCTTTTCCTTCTCCCCCTTTGTGATTTTCAAAAATAATTCTAGGGAATGGAAAATATAACAAAGTACCTGAAAAAAATTAGTAGCAACAACAAAAGAGACGAGAAAGCACAATTTTCATTACGTTTGAAAGTTCAAAAACAAGGAAGTTAAGATACAACAAAAGATCAGATTTGTCTATTTTGGATCGTTTTCCTTCACCATGAGACACTTAAGAATAGTCATTATCTTCTTCATGTATTTATGATCTTCCTCTGCTAGCTTCTCTAACACAACTATTCTTGCACTTTGAGCTTCAATATTTTCTTCCTGGGCTTGAAGTTTTTCTTCCTAAGCTTGAAGCTTTTCTTCCTGAGCCTTCAACATTTGTTCTTGCTTTAACAACTTCTCTTCAAAGTCAATCCGATTATCACTTTCATACTTCCAGTTTTGAGCAACAGAGTTCAGCTTCCCATTCAGATCTTTGACTTCTTGAATCCAGAAATTCTTTTCATCTATCAACTTTTCTTCAAAAGATGAAGTAAGATCATTTATCTTCCTATCTTCTATCTTAAAAGTATCTTTAACATTATCTTGAAATTCATCAAAGAGCCTCATCTCTTCTACAGTCTTCCTCGACCAACTAGTCAATCTCTTGCAAGATATTTTGTGGGCTTCATATCCGACAAAGAAAGTTTTGAACTGAGCCTTAATCTCAACACATTTGTCCATAACCATGGATATGGAGTCTGTTTTCTGATTCAAAGTATGTTGAATCATCTGGCATCTTGAATCAATACTTGAGAAGGTCAGAATAGTACCTACCAACTTCTTTAATGAATGAACAACAAAGTCATGACCCAACGAAGATGACTCTGAATCCGAGACTTTGCTTGGAGACTTTCCTTATTCAATTTTCTCATCCTTCTTCTTAGAAGAATCACCAACTTCCCTTCTCTTTACAACAACTGAGCTCGGGGTATCAACAATAAGTTGTTTTACCTTGTCCTTTTTCGGAATGGATTGCTGTTCTGGGGTTCTCTTTTCACTATCAGACACTTGAACAACATTGTCTTCATCGTCAGCAACTTTCTGAGTACTATCCTCTACATTCTCCATTTGAGCAATTTCATGTAGAAGTTGTTCTTCCTCTACATGATAAGTTACTTATTCTTCTCCTTTCTCCTCATACTTCCCTGGAGTGACTAGCTTAGATGATTCAGTTTCTGAAGTTTGGAGCGACAAATGTTCCGAAGGTGTCCCCTTATAATCATCTACTTGCTTCAAAACATCTCCGGTCTCACCACTACCTTCAGCAACTACTTCTACCTCTTCTACTTGCTCAATCTGCTCAACTTCATCAACATGCTTAGCAACTGCCTCTTCCAGAGTGACAAAGTTTCTTCCTGGAGTCTCAGCTAGAGATTTCAAAGAAATAGATCTCGGAACAAGAATGTTTCCAGAGGCCATCTCAGTAAACTTTAATAAAGTCTGAACCACCTCAGCTTCAGACATCTTCTTCTTGAGCTTCTTTTCTTTCACTTGTTTTTCTAGCTCATCTGTTGTTCTTTCTTTCAAGGCCTTAGCCTCCGCAGGATCCAAGCCAAACTGAGGCTACCCTTGCACTCTCTTCTCTTTAATCTCCCTCCACTTAGAAACTGCCTCATTAGGGTAAGATTTTTTCTTCTTCGGTTTTGGTGGTGCGGAATGAACTTCCTTAGATTTGGGATTCTCTGCTTCAACTAAAACTTCCTTCAACTTTCTCTTATTCACTTGCTTAGAGGATTCAGGTTTAGTAACTTTTTGAACCACTTATTCTTGAACTGGTAGATCAAAGAACTCACCAGTCTTCTTGTCGAAAGCAACATCCATCCTTTCGAGGGTACCATCACTTAACAACATAATCTTGCAAACTCTTGTCTTGGACTTGCAAGCCTCCTTGAAAGACTCAAGGCACCAAAATATTAACATTGAGATGACTGCTGGATACATTATAATATGAGCTCTCAAATTCCCTTTTTTAACATTCTCTATGGTGATAAGAATGTGTTTCATCAGATTAAACTTCCTCAGATTTATCAGAAAATCTATGATGTAGATCTTGCTCTTCTTCAAACTGTCTTTGTCACCCTTCCTCAGTACGATAAAACCTTGTACCCATAATTATAGAATCTAAAAATTCATAGACAGAGTAGCAATCTTCAGAGACTTGTCATCTGCAATTCCGAGAGTTTCCAATGCCTTTTCCTTGTTGAAGCTTCCTTTTGAATCTGGTAAAACATGAGAAATGAACACATATTCTCCTTCATAGGTCAGCCCTACCAAGCTAGCTGCCTTGACATAAGAAAGCTTATAAGTCTTTCCATAAGACTTGAACAAAAATTTATCCCTACCATCTTCCTTAACAAAGGAAATTGTCTCATAGAACTCTACAAGCAACTCTGAAAAAAATTCATCTTGATTTCCAGGCTTAGACACAGCAACATCTTCCCATTTGTTAAGCTTTATATTCTTGGATATAAGAGAATCGTACTTGTTAAAGAAATCAGGATGAACCAACCTTTCTCTATATACTAACCACTTGTAGATCGGCTTAGAAGAAGACATGTCTTGAGAAGCTGCTTCCACAGACATTCGGATCTGAAGACTTCTGAGAAATTTGGAATGGAGAAAGCGGAAGTTCGGAAAGGCCTTAAAATGGAGAGGCAAAGCTTCGGGACGCTGGAGCTTGAAAAACTGATGTGGGACAACCATCTTAGGTCCCCTTTATATAGGCAATGATACAACGGTTCATCTTCCTTGGTTGATCGAACGGTTGTAAGAGCTGAGATCAGATCTGACGGTTGAAAACCAATTCTCAAGAAAAATTGAATCCGATCTTTTGAGGTTTTTATTAAAACAAAGATTTAAGAAAACTATAATCTAAAAACAGAAAATAAGAAAATACCAGCAAGTAAAGTATGATTACGAAAACTTGATTAAGGAAATCATACCTTTCGGATTGGATTAGAAGGATTATTCGTAATGGGTAATATTCTAAAAAAATTACTAAAAAAAAACTTTATTACGAAAAATCATAGTTCGCAAAACTCACTACGAAAAACAATCTCAGTATGAAAAACTCAGAATGAAAAAACATACTAAGGATTTTAGTATGAAAATTTCATTACAAAAGTTTGAATACGAAAATCTCATTATGGAAGACTCTGTATGAAAATCTCGTTATGGAAACACCAGTACGAAATTTTCCATTCGGGAAGTTTTCAATACAAAAATTTCTATTCCAGAAGTTTTCTATACGAAAATATCCATTCTGGAAAATTTTAGTTCTGGAAATCCACATTCCGGAAATGTTAGTTCCAAAAATTTTAAAAAACTAACTCAGAAAAATTTTGTTTTTCTAATAATCAAATTTACTCCCCCTATGAAAATGAGTTTATTACTATAAGGAGACTTTTTCAACAGAAAGTTAATTAAGAAATATTACCTTACGGTTATCATTCCTAACTTCTGTTTAATGTATTCAAATCTATCAAAAGTCAAAAATTTTGTGAAAATATCAGCAAGTTGATCTTGCATTCCAATAAATTGAAGAATGATATCTCCTTTTATTGTGTGATCCCTAAGAAAGTGATTCCTAATATCTATGTTTTTTGCACGTGAGTGATGTGAAGGGTTCTTACTTAAGGCAATGGCACTTGTGTTATCACACAAAATTTGAGTTTTAGTAAAACTCAAACCATAGTCTGTGAGTGTGTGTTGCATCCACAACACTTGAGCACAACAACTTCCAACTGCTGCATATTCAGCTTCAGCTGTGGAAAGTGCTACAGAATGTTGCTTCTTGTAGGACCAAGAAACTAATTAATCTCTTAAGAAATGACAAGTTCTAGATGTACTCTTTCTATCCATTCTACATCCACCAAAGTCAGCATCAGAAAATCTTTTTTGAACAAAATAATTTCCAGAAGTATAGAATAATACTAGATCCATGGTTCCCTTAAGGTAGTGAAAATTCTTTTTACTGCCTTTAAGTGATATTCATTAGGATTGGATTGATATCTTGCACATAAGCATACTGAGAACATTAAGTTTGGTCGACTAGCTGTTAAGTAAAGTAAACTTCCCATCATACCTCTAAAAGATGTTTGATTTACTGGTTTCCCAGCATCATCAAGATCTAAAGAGTTTGAGGTACCAATGGGAATACTTATACTCTTAGTGTTGTCATAACCATACTTTTGGAGAAGATATTTAATATACATATGTTTACATATATAGATTCCTTCTGGTTTTTGAGAAATTTGAAAACCAAGGAAAAAATCTAACTCACCCATGATACTCATTCCAAACTCAGATTTCATTAGACTTGCAAAAGAGCCAGTTAAAGATTGCTGAGTTAAACCAAATATGATGTCATCAACATAAATTTGAACAATCAAAACATTTTTCGTATCTTTCTTTATAAAAAGGTTTGGATATCCATTTCCCTTAACATAGTTATTTTGAAGCAAAAATCCAGTGAGTCTATCATACCATGCTCGTGGGGCTTGTTTAAGACCATACAGAGCTTTGGTAAGTCTAAAAACATGATCAGGATGTTTTGTATCTTCAAAACCAGGAGGTTTCTCAACAAAAACTTCCTCTTGGACATAACCGTTAAGAAAAGCACATTTCACATCCATTTGAAAAAGTTTGAAATTAAAGAAAGCTGCAAAGGCAAGTAGAATACAGATAAATTTAAGTCTAGGTACTGGAGCATAGGTTTCTTCATAGTTTATTCCCTCTTGCTGATTATAGCCTTTAGCAACAAGTCTAGCTTTATTTATTACTATGACTCCATTTTCATCACATTTGTTTCTGAAAACCCACTTAACTCCAATAACATAAGTTTCCTTAGGTCTTTCAACCGAAGTCCAGACTTTATTCCTTTCAAATTCATTTAGTTCATCTTGCATGGCTTTGATGCAATCATCATCACCTAAAGCTTTATCAGTGCTTTTTTGTTCTAATTGGGAAAGAAATGCTAGATGTTCTACTTCATTTCTTAAGGAACTTCTAGTTCTTACTGGTTGATTTACATCACAAATGATACTATCACTGGGATGATTCTTAAGAAACACCTGATTTGGGTTTTGAAAAGACTGTTCATCAACATAGGGTAGAAAGTCTTCTGGGGTAAATGTTTTGGAAGTATCTTCTTGAACATTTTCCTTATCAGAAGAGTCTTCTATAAAAGGTTGATAATCAGTTTTTGAAAACACATCCGAGGATGTAGGATGGGATGGTTTAAAAACAAAAGGATCAGACTCATCAAATTTTACATGCACTGTTTCTTCAACAGTACAAGTATTTTTATTAAAAACTCTATAAGCCTTAGAAATTGTGGAATAACCTAAAAAAATTCCTTCATCTGATTTTGGTGAGAATTTATGTAAGTTATCTTTAGTATTGAAAATGAATACTTTTCAACCAAAACCCTTGAAGTAGGATAGTCTTGGTTTTATACCATTCCATAACTCATAAGGGGTTTTATTAAGAAAAGGTCTAATCAAAACTCGATTTATAGTATAGCAAGCAGTACTTACAGCTTCAGCCCAGAAATGTCTAGCTATAGAATATTCACTCAGCATGGTTCTAGTTATCTCTTCAAGAATTATATTTCTTCTCTCAACTACACCATTTTGGTGAGGAGTTCTAGGTGCTGAAAAATTGTGAGTAATACCTTTTCTACTACAAAAAGTTTCAAAATCAGAATTTTGAAATTCTTCTCTATGATCACTAATAATAGTTTTCAATGGAAGGTTTTTCTCATTTTTAACCTGAGCTCTAAAAATTTTGAAATAATAAAAAGCTTCAGATTTCTTTGCTTGAAAATAGACCCAAGTAAATCTAGTGTAATGATCAACTAGAACACACACATAGTATTTTCCTCCAATACTTCTAGTTTGTGTTGGAACAAAAAGATCCATGTGCACTAACTGTAATGCATCAGTTGTTGAGACTTCACCAATAGATTTAAAACTAGATTTATGTTTCTTTCCATATTGATAAGGATCACAAACTTTAGAAGAATAAAATCTAAGCTCTGGTAGATCCTTAACTAGTTTCTTCTTAGATAGTTTGCATAAGTTTCTAAGGTTGCAGTGTCCTAGTCTTCTATACCATAACAAGGAATGATCTTCCATTGCACTTAGGCAAGGTAAATCTTGGCTCCTGAAGTCTTCTAAATTTAAGGTGTAAACATTCTCTTGCCTATTGGCTGAGAGAATAAATTCTTCCTTGGAATTGTAAACTAAGCACTTATCATTCCTAAAATTCACAAGGTAACCTTCATCACATAACATACTTATGCTAATGAGGTTGTGCTTAAGACCCTTAAAAAAAAGAACATTTGAAATCAAAGTTTTATCTAGAAGAACAATATTACCAATACCAACAATCTCTCCCTTAGCATTGTCTCCGAAAGATACCTTTCCTCCTTTCGTTTTGATAATCTTTTCAAAATAGCTTTTTTTACTAGCCATGTGTCGGGAACATCCACTATCCATGTACCATGTGTTGTTGCTGGTACTCTCTTTATTTTCCTGAAATCTGGAAGAGAATTAGACTTTCGGAATCCAAACTTGTTTGGATCTGAGATTTCTAGATAACAAAATTTTAGTTACCCACATCTTCTTAGAAAAATAAGCATTATGAAATCCTAGAGATTGGGTTTTGTTTAAGGAAAAATTCGTTTCCCAGTGACCACCACATTGACACTTAGTACAAAATGGGGCACTTTGAGGAACAAAATAATTGTTACTAAAAATTGGTTTTGCATGGCTATAACCAAATCCGGACTTACTTCTTAAAGGTCATATTTGGGAATACATTTTCTCAAAATTTTCTTTACCATGGGTAAAGTTTGATAAACACTTTTTTAAGGAAAAGATTTCGGACTTGAGTTTTATAACCAAGTTTTTATCTTTAAAATCATCAGATTTAGAACTAGAGCTAGGCTCGAAAACACTTTTCTTAGAAATTACTTTTTCTAATTCTTTAGAAAGTTTGTTCCTCTCAGAACTTACTTCCTCAAGATTTTTTGAAATACTTTCAAAATCAGCATTTTTCTTATCAAGATCTTTAGAAAGATCTGATATCTCTTTAGTAAGAATAGAATTCCTATAGTTTTCTTTATCAAGTTTTTTATTGAGTTTGAAATTCTCAATTTCAAGAAGTTCAGAAAACCTAGAGACTTCTTTATAAGTAGGTAAAGTATTTTCTTCATCATAAGAGGATTCTTCATCTGAAGAGTTATAATACTTACTATTATTAGAATTTAAAGATACATTGGTCAATAATACTTCTTTTTGTTCCTTTCTGAATGTCTTTCTTTCCTTTATTTCTTTTTAAGCAATGGGCAATCTGGTCTAATATTTCCATCTCTCTTGCATTCATAACAAGTGACTTCTCCATCTTTCCTATCTTTTCTTTCCTTTTTCTTATACTTGGATTGGAAATTTCTCTGGCTAGCTATCTTGTTCATCCTTCGGGCAAGATTTGCTAACTCATTTTCTGAGACTTCACTCTCACTAGATTCGGATTGGAAAATAATTTTCTTAGACTTGGATCTGGTTATTCTTTCAGGAGTCTTAGCTTTCATCTGATTTGATGTTGTTGTAAAAGCAACAATACCATTTCCATTCTTCTTTTGGATGTTTTCAGCATCTCTCTTCATTTTGGTTTCATGTTGGAGAAGAGTTCCGAATAGCTCATCAAGAGAAATTTGAGTGACCTTCCTGATCTCATATATAGCAGTTCCTTTGGATTCCCACTCATTGGGCATGATATCAATTATCTTATCCACAAGTGCTTCATCATCTAACCCTTTCTCTCCTATAGACTGTAAACTATTGACAATAGTCATAAATCTTTGTTTAACCTTACAGATTGGTTCACCATAAGGAAAATTGAATCCATGGTATTCAGCTCTAAGCATAGCTCTACTAGTCTCAATCACTTTAGTAGTTCCAAAGTGTGTAACCTCTAACTTCTTCCAGATACAATTAGCTTCTTCATAAGAAGAAATTTGGCTATATATATTTCTAGTCATTGAACAAAGTAGAGTATTGTGTACCTTATAATTGAGTTGATACTCTTTCTTTTCCTGGTTAGTAAAAGCTCTAACTTCCTTATCAGGAATTTTATAATCTTCAGTAAGTATAACAATGTTGTCCACTCCAGTATTGTTAACAAAAGTCTTCATTCGATCTCTCCAATACTCATAGTAATTAACATCAAATATTGGTGGTCTTGTAGGATTTATATTATCAATGGAACCAACATTGATCCCTGCCATACTTAAGAAAAAACATTTGGCACACAAACTTGTTAGTAGAAAGAAATTCGTAATCACAAAGTTCAGAATGAAAAAGTTTGGAATGAGGAAGTTCGGAATGAGAAAGTTTGGAATGACAAAGTGAGAAAGAAAAACTTATACGTGAGTACATGAATTTCAGAGACCTACTCTGATACTAATTGTAGGGTCGAAATAATGATGTAGATGCTCAATATACAAGAGGGGGGGTAAATTTTATACTTTAAAAATTCCTTTGGAACCTTTAAAGTTAGTTATTCTGAAAGTAGGTTCTGGAAATATGGATCCAGAAATTGAAACTTAACTAAATATTACAATATGAGATTCTACCTTAAAGCATATAGAATCTAAATGAAACAGAGTACAAGTAAGGAAGTATAATAATGGTATACTTTCCTTACAATACAAAATGCAGTGGAAACAAACAAGTAGTAAGACTACAAGTAACAAAATATATGTCTTTTAACCCAAAGACAAGGGTATCCAACAACCTTGGATAAAGGTCCCTTGATTTATACTTTCAAGTAAGTCTGTCTTACCCACACCAGGGTAAGCCCTCGATACGAAGATCGGAGTCTCTATCTTGCTATCCCCACAAGCCCTCAACTTCAAGGTAGTTGGCAACCTCTGTCTTCCTCTGCAAGGAAGCCCTCGAACTTCTAGGTAGTCGGCACCTCTGTCTTCCTATACCCGAAAGTCCTTGAATGTAATCACCAACATTCGGAGTCGCACGAAGAAAAAAACTGAACGATCGGTTCAGTGCGCACAAGGCATGAAAATCTTTCTCTCTCTAGAAATCACCTTTGCAGTGTGTGGTCTCTAGATTGATCAACTTCTCTACTTTTACTGAGCTCTTTCAAATGAGATCCTATTTATAGGAAAGGTCGGCCTCCTTTCCAAAGGTCATATTTTCCTAAAAATCGGAGGGACCTATACATGTGTAACTTAACCAACGGTTAGTTTGTAACAGAATAGACGACATCTTTTTATAACAAAACAAGTGAAACAGAATGTATGACATTGTTTAAAGTTTAACAAAAAAGTTCGGAGTGAAGATTCGGAGTGTAAACAAAAAAAATGTCAAGGAGTAGACAAATTATAAAAGTGTAAGCAAAATGAAAGTTCGGAGTCTAACCAAAAATAATATTCGGTGCCTAAATAGATTCGGAGTGTATAAAGTAAAGATGATCAGATTCTGTTTAATAGGAGAATTCAGAATGGGAATTCAGAATGATAATTCGTCATCCGAATTCGTAATGAGAATTCGTCATCCGAATTCGTAATGAGAATTCGTTATCAGAAATCGTAATGAGAATTCGTCATTAGAATTTTTAATGAGAATTCGATATCGATCTTCATTAGAATTCGTATCCAGAATTCGGAGTAGAACATTATCAGAGTTTGTATCCAGAATTTGGAATGAAACTTCATTACAGTTCTCATCTGGAATTCGGAGTGAAACTTCATTACATTTCTCATCCAGAATTCGGATCCTAAAACAGAATGCTTCCTATCAAAGTTTCAAATGATTCCGAGAATATAGAAATGAATCCGAATCTTATACTTAAGAAATATATGGATGAAAATATGATAAGGATAATTTTTCTTACAAAAGAGATCTTCCTTAGAAAAGAAATTTTCCTTATAAAATCAATTTTCCTTATAAATGAAATTTTCCTTATAAAAGAAATTATCCTTATAAAAGCAATTTTCTTTAAAGATAAGGTGTTTGTGATTTTCAAAACAAGAAGGAATGGAAAAGTCATAAGGAAAACCTTATTGACTCAAAAATTCCTTTATTATTTCAATTTTTTGGTAATACGATAACATCATTAGTGGAAGTGTGGACTACCACTTCCTCAACATGATTTGAATCATTCACACGGTACATGGAATGTATTAAATATGGTTATAATTAGACATATGTGACATAAATGAAAAATATCTGATATTAATGACCTAGTTTCATTTCTATAAATATTATATACGATTTTCATTATTACCCATTTCACACACTAAAAGGTGAAAATGTTAGTCATGGACTTGTGCATTACCACCTCCTCAACATAATGTGATTCCATTTACAACACAAGAATCATATATAAAAGTATATATGATTAAATAACATTATATTTATCATATAAAAATCAATTTGTAAAGATATAATGTTGCATACCTTCTTTTTATAACAATCATTAAATATTGGGAATGTTACAGATGTGTACATATGACCTACCATTTTGAAGATTACAACATTGGGTCATATTTCATAACCATATTTCAATATTGTTTTAAAAATTATAATTTATATTTAAATATGATAATTATTTAATTATTTTTATTACAGATATGTTTATATAATTACCCATATAATGATAGTTTACATACCAATTTCATTTTGACACATAACCCAAATATAGTGAAAACACCCAATGTAAACATAAATGTTTATGAAGTTGTTTAAAACATTTTTACAAGTGAAATAAAATTAATTTTAAAACTAATAATTGTTTTTAAGAAAGTAAATAATTAAAAAAGTTTATTATTCGTGAATATAAAGACACACATGGGATGTCAGACTCAATGTAAGGGATTCCATATCAATTTACATTCCATTGATATTTATTTGTTATTATGCACCAATTCACATTTATATGGTGTATATACTTTTCTTTGACATGTTATATATAGAATATACATACTCTCATGGAATTATAAGATTCATTTAATGTTATTACTTCATAAATATTATGATTCATATGTTCTAAAGTGTTCTGAGACACTTTGGAATGTTTAATGATTATTCCCCTCAAGAATGTTTTTAAAGATTTGATTTGAAATATCACTTCCTTTAGGATAGATAACATTCTATTGAAATGATCACAATTTTTTAATAATTCAAATATCAACATTATTTGGTGATTGATATTATTATTTCAAAATCCAAAATATCATTTTTATATATGATGTTCTATTTGAAAATTATTTGATTAACCGGATAGTTATTGATATATCTATATCTTTTATTCAATATGTGAATTTGATAAGGAATATTGTCTATTAATTAAATAAATAACCCTAGATGAGGAATAATTTAGACATGAAATGATGGGTAGGACTGAAATTTATACATCCCATTGATGCATCAATAGGTTCTCATGAGACAAATCAGTTGGAAAAATTTGAATATCTTAACCAAAATGGATGAGAAATCTTAGAAGTAGAGGTTTTCATGTTCTTGAGACATGATGTCCAATAATTAAGAATATCCTTCATTTTTAGTTATAATTATTTCAATGAGATTTTCATATGATGAGATCTATGGGTGAATTTCACTATCATATTATTGATTAAATGGATTATTTTTTTCATTTAATTACATTTCTATATTGATTATGCATCATCATGATATGTGAATAGAACTCATTATTAGTTTCTTATCTTTCATTATTATTTTATTTTTATTGATTTACTATTTATTTATCTTTAAATATCCTTACTTATCATTTTATCTCACCCATTTTCTTATTTCCATTCCTCGAGATATAAAGAGAAATCATTTGAGTGAGTTTCAAGGATGTTTTTTATTAGTATTTGTTATGTACTATGTTTAATTGTTTATTTCCCAATGTATTATGGGTATCATGTATGAAATATTATTTTTCAAATATTATAAATTTTTTGGTCCCTCGGGACTTTGAGCATGTATATATTTCAGTGAAATAAAGTAAGGCACAAAATTTGGGCTTCTGGGGTCGAGGTGTTACAGATATATATAAAATAGAATTCCCAAATGAAAATTTCTTAAACACTAGTCAAAAAGGGAAGAAAAAAATGATTTATTTTAAAGTAAAAAAATTAAAGTTTCAACTTATATATAAGGACCCGACCCAAGTTTCCTGGATCCAATGCCTTATTTGATTATGTTGGAATACATACAAGGAATACGAATCCCGAAGGACCGAGTAGTTTAGTATTATTGGAAACAAGATTCATACATAAGTTTATCATTACAACCTGAAGGGAAACAAAAACACTATTTTAATCCACTAGAAACATTGTGTCTCCTAGATTATACTTGTAAGTGATTCATAAATTACTTCTTAATATCCTGAGAAAATGAAAAATAAGAAAGGGGTGAGGTCAAACGCTCAGTAAGAGTAATCAATACAATCAAAGATAATATAAACAATAGACATGGTGAATAATTGAAAACACATGCCTTTAATAATGAACTTGAAACATATTATTGTAGAAATATGAGCTAAACAAATAATGCCATAATTAAACATAATTATGGGTATTCTACTAGTAGAATAACCACATGAAACATGAGAACATAAATATAATCATAGAGGTATCTTGGGGCATTACTTACATAATCTTGTAACCATCTTGGCTACCTTAAAATTTGTAACCCTCCCAGCTACCTTACTTTGTGTAACCATCGCAGTTACACTTGGAGTAACCATACGGCCGACCTCCAACTTACTCATACCCAATGAATTGGATGGAAATATAGGTCCCACCCTTCATCATAAAAAATTCCCAATAACCAAAACATAATCATACAACATAAACAATATCATAAGAACATTGCTTTTGAATCTTATAAAACAGAATTTTAAAAGAGGATTTTAGAAGAAAAGTCCCTTATAAGCATCATATAATAGAAGTGAGACTTAATAGAGTGGATGGAATATGTACATACTCTGTAAATACACATAATTAAACATAATATAAATAGAAACCATCACACAAACAATTTAAATAGAACATAAATTATAAAGTAGAAGGTTAACCCAAAGAATGGAAATCGGGTTAAGAATTCCCTTACAACAATGTGATTGGTCGAATCATATGACCAGAACATAATAAATATAAATTTAATCATTGAATAACATGAATATAAAGATAATCATGTTATTATATATATAAAATGACAGTCCACGTATTCCACTTACAAGAAATAAGCGGCGAACGATGAAAATTTCACAAAGATGAAAGTGAGACGAAGAACCCCTTACAACATTGTAATCAATTGATTCATATGACCCAAAATTAATGATTGTCAAATGATAAATTGACTATCATAAAAATAAATATATTCATGATATGAGACAATAATGGGTAGTATACATACACCATACAAAGTAATAATAGTGATTACGGAATATCTCACAAAAATGGAAGTGAGATGAAGAACCGCTTACCTTAAGCTTGTCTTACTTAAAACTTGTTAAAACCTCCTGTATAATGGTTAAAAGTGTTTTATTAGTTTTTTACAGAAACTTGTTCATGTTTATAACATCTTATATGGTCATTTAATAACCTCATTTCACCCCTTATTTGTTAGTATTTGGTTCCTTGCATTATTTTGGGTGAGTTCTTTTGTGATTTTCACGATCGGTTCATGATGAATCGTTCTTGTTGATTGGAAGTGAAACTCCAGAATTGGAATGGAGTAATATTTACATATTTCCAGTACCATAATTTATACCATTTATCACTTTGATGATTTATATGATAATGACTTATAAGTTAAGACATTAATTATGTTCGTTTAGATCATTTAAGTGGTTCTTTGATAATAACAACCTCATTTAGTCTTATAAATTAGAACCATGAGTACAAAAGAATTACAGAACCATATATGATTCATAGAACATATATAATAACCTGGTTCAACCATACAAATGGTTTCATGACCAGACTTCAAAGAATTAATGGAAAGTGAAATTTCATCGTCCACGATGTCGGTAATTCGACACATCACGGACAATGTTTTTATTCCTTGAATAAGCGAGAGAGGAGAGGAATAATGATTTGCAATTTCCATAAACATGAAAACATACAGAATATACAGGATTATAGAGATTTCTTGCCTCTTGGATAAGAGGGGGTGAAGAAAGAAGATAAGGGAATCATGAAATAAAGAAAACATGAGAAATTTCTTTCGAAAATTCGGTAGCCTAACGACGTCTCTTAAAATTTCATAAAAACAAGATTGATGAGAGGAATGGAATATCCCATAATTCATACAAAATTTGGATAGTAAGGGGAAATATTTAATGAAATATCCCAACAAAATACAAAGGGAAAGGAAGAGAATAACAAAAAATGGAAGAAAAGAATGAAAATGAAAGAGGATGTTTACCTCTTGATCTCTTCTCCTTGAGATCCTCCTTAAGGGCTTTGATTTTGGTCTTAGGGTGTGACCAGAAGCTCTAGGACGTGGGTATGAATATTAGGGAGGGAATTTTCCAGAATTTAGACAATTCTCAAGGCTTTAGAGGTGTGGGAGGAAGAGGGGAGTGAGGGTAGTATTTATAGTGGAGGAGGGGAGGTATTTTAGATTATTTTAATCATTATTATAATATTTTTATCAAGACTATGAATAATCTCAAAAAAAGTGTCCCTAAATAGTGATAATATCATGTGATTTCGAAGCAAGTGGCCTTGCATCACTTATTATGTCATAAATAGTGCATATTTACTGATAAATTGGTTATACGGTATTTTATCGTATTTCACTATTCATCAAAAATTCAAGAGTTTTCGAAAAATAACAAAAATTTACCCCTACCATTTTTCAATGTATAGAATTCAAAAGTGAAATCCATTTTCCAAAAATAATTTTCTAAATATTAGTAATTTATTTTTTAAATAAGGTCACAGTTAATTCGAAAAATAACAATATTGAAGTGCAATTAGTTTTATATGATATTGGAAAATTAATTAAGATCCCATTATCCTATTGCCTTGGGAAAATAAAATAATATTATTATTTACTATTAATGAGGTCATATTACTATTCATATTACTATTCGTAAGGGTATGATACTATTCACCAAAAAAACAAGTTTGTTCTATCAGACTCCAAATGACTTACTTTGCACAACTCTAGATGAACATTTCATGAAATTCAAAACATAGAAGAGGATAGATTATAAAATTGAATTCTGTATTTATTTCCAAAACCTTGGGGTGTTACATTATTCCCTCCTTCAATAAATTGTGTCCTCGCAATTCATTTCATAACCACCAAAGAAAGCTCTCGGACGTTCTTACCACATCACCCGTCGTAGAGGATCCTCATGTGCATTCAGCAGAAAACCCAAATTTTTTCTCAACTCCTCTAGTTCTATGACCCAGACACACCTCGGACAGAAGGGGTTGAACTCTTGCCTCGAAAACTCGGGCTTCTAGAGGGAGGCTCGAACAGTGCAATGTTTGGAAATGTCTGAATGGACCAACATACGAAAAACTCGCCGAACTATGTCTCGACTGAGAACATCTAAGTCATAGATATTGTTGTACAAGCTAAAACTAAGGAGTTGTTACATGTAAGCTGCACAAAGGATTCCCTCTAAAGCAGCCTCTTTAAAACATAACCTGGCCGTATAGTTTCATCCTAGGGTGAAACATTGGAAAATCCCTTCGTGGTATTTTCCTCTTCGCCTGTACTCAACCAATTGTGCCATGGATAAGCGGTAGTAAATGGAAGCATTCCCTTGACAGGTGCGGATAATGTATGGACTGTTTGTCACTTCATATAGTTGTTTATAGGTTTTTTGAAAGTTTGCGAGATGTAGGTACCCTTCTTCATAGGTTTTGATTGAAATTATTTCCAGGATCTCCACAAGAAGAGATAATATATGTGTTTGTCCTTCAATCTGAAAATTTATTATAAAAGTTTACTTAGTGATACTCATTTAAAAGTATAACCGATGAAAGGATAACAAAAAGAAAAGACAACATGCTATATTTGTATATAACCACTAGTTCAAAAAGTAAACTTGTGCTAATGGTTTCCCAAGTCCCCCAATACCTGAATCCCCAAACTAGTTCAAAGATTTAAATCTCCCAAAACCATACGCAACACTAAACACACGTAACTCCAAAAGTCCATTTACCGGAGACACCACTGATGCTACGGTTCTGACAAACTCCGGTGAATTCCTACGGTAGTATTCAGCTGCTCGATTTCTTTAACCCAGACACACTCCAGACATCTAGGGTCGAAATTGTGCTTAAAGCACTCAGGATTCCATAGAGAGGCACGAGAAGTGTGGAGGTCAAAAATTTTAGTGCGGACCAAATCCCTATAATTCCCATGCACCACATCATTCTTGAAGATATTGATGTCGTAAAGTTCTCCATACACACTAAAACTCAGGATCTAAAATAGGTAGGTCACTCGATAGTCACCATCCAAAGCAGCTTCAAGAAATTTACCCACAGCTCGGTAGTTATCAGCCAGAGTGAAACATAGAAAAAGAGATTCATGATACTTCCCTCTTTTCCTATATGCAGCAAATTGTGCATATGCAATACAGTAATAGACCAGATTTCTTCCTTGGCAAAGATGGAGAATGTTTGGATGATTTGATACCCTATGGAGTAGTTTACAAGTCAGACGTATGTTGGCATAGGGCTGGTCCTCTTCAGAGCATGTCTTGACAATTATACTCTCTAACAACTCGGTAGGTAGTGATAAAATATTGGTTGGTGGACTCATCTTCTATGTGAAAAGTTTTAGTAAACCAACATTCAGTATGGAAAATCCATTTTAAACCAAGTTATTGTTTTATATAAAAACATAACAAGAAAAGAGAATACAAGATCATTCATTTAGACATGATTTTTAAAACTCAAGAAATTACACAATCTATTGATCCCTTTCACAAAACATTAGTATGGACTTCCTGACATCATTGGCGATGTCCCTCTACCTCCACCGCCTAAGGAGGAAGGTTTTATTCAACTCTAATTCCAGGGCAGAACAAAGCTCACGGGTCTCCTCTTCCCAAATACACTCTCGGAAAATTAGATCATGGTTAAACCCAAGATCTCGTTTGATACAAGTGGTTTTCTAGAGATAGGCACGAGTAACATCAAGTTCTGCAACATCCTCTAGGATTTGGTTCCTAAAGATCCTTCGAACCACATCATATTTGAAGGATTCGATGAAAGATTCAAAATCGCAGAGGTCTCCAAGCATGCTGAAACTCAGGATTTGGTACATAAAGACTGTGCGGAAGTCCAGCTCCTTTGAAGCTTCTCTGAAAGCTGTGATGGCCAACCATTTCTTATCCAGGTTAAAACATAGGAAGAGTCCCTCATAGTACTTCCCTTTATTTTTTTAATTCTCGAACAGTGCATTGGCCATTTGGTTATACACAACTTCTGATCCTCAGAAAATTCGAAGGACATTTGAGTTGTTCGAAACATTGTAAAGAAAATTGCAGGATAGTCGGAGGTTTCCAAAGGGTTCATAGTCTTCTGTAAATGACTTCACAATTATACTTTTGAGTATTTCCATGGGAAGGGAAAAAAGACTTGTACCTTCATTTTCCATCTGAAAATTAAAAAAAAAATAACTCTTAGTATTGTTTAAGCAAGTTAATAATTGTTCACTTCTGGTTTCCAGAGTTATTAAAACCCAATACTATACAGAAAATTTACATTAACTCCCTTATAATGGCTTAAAAATATATATGAATTATCCTAAGCATATCCCCTGGGAGTGTCGTAACCAAGAGTGTAGCAAGGCCCGTTGTCGTGTACCTGTTCCCGTTCGAGTCAAGATCAAAGCGGTGTTTTCGGGTTTTAGTCCTAGATACATCTGTGCCAGAGCCGCCTCTACCTGCTCGTATCCAGACAGGTATGTATTTGCTAGAAGGATTAACATATTCTATTCCTTACCAAAATACCAGGATTCTTTTGTACGTTTGTCCTCAAATACTATCTTTGGGCTTTGTTCCCTAATCTACGTTTTCTAAATCTAGTTTCCATGTTTTCTACTAAACTTTCCTCTGATACCAACTGTAAGGACCCGACCCCAGTTGCCCGGAGCCAGTGCCTTATTTTATTACATTGGCATACATACAAGTAATATGAATCCCGAAGGACCAAGTACTTTAATATTATTGGAAACAAGATACATACATAAGTTTATCATTACAACATGAAGGGAAACAAAAACACTATTTTAATCAACTAGAAACATCGCGTCTCCTAGATTATACTTGTAAGTCATTCATAAATTACTTCTTCATATCCTGAGAAAATGAAACATAAGAAAGGGGTGAGCTCAAACGCTCAATAAGAGTAAGAAATACAGTGGAAGATAATATAAACAATAAACATGGTGAATAATTGAAAACACATGCCTTTAATAATGAACTTGAAATATATTATGGCAGAAATATGATCTAAACAAATAATGCCATAATTAAACATAATTATGGGTATTCTACTAGTCAAATATCCACATGAAAAATGAGAACATAAATATAATCATAGAGTTATCTTGGGGCATTACTTACATAATCTTGTAACCATCTTGGGTACCTTAAAATTTGTAACCCTCCCGGCTACCTTACTTTGTGTAACCATTGCAGTTACACTTGGAGTAACCATACTGCCGACCTCCAACATACTCATACCCAATGAATTGGAGGGAAATATAGGTCCCACCCTTCATCATAAATAATTCCCAATAACCAAAACATAATCATACAACATAAACAATAGCATAAAAACATTGCTTTTGAATCTTGTGAAACAGAATTTTAAAAGAGGATTTTAGAAGAAAAGTCCCTTATAAACATCATATACTTGAAGTGAGACTTAATAGAGTGGATGGAATATGTATATACTCTGTAAATACACATAATTAAACATAATATAAACAGAACCCATCACACAATCAATTTAAATAGCACATAAATTATAAAGTAGATGGTTAACCCAAAGAATGGAAATCGGGTTAAGAATTCCCTTACAACAATGTGATTGGTCGAATCATATGACCAGAACATAATAAATATCAATTGAATTATTTAATAACATGAATATAAAGATAATCATGTTATTATATATATCAAATGATAGTCCACATATTCCACATACAAGAAATAAGCGGTGAATGATGAAAATCTCACAAAAATGAAAGTGAGACGAGGAACCCCTTACAACTTTGTAATCAATTGATTCGTATGACCCAAAATTAATGATTGTCAAATGATAAATTTAATATCATAAAAATAAATATATTAATGATATGATACAATAATGGGAAGTATACATACACCATACAAAGTAATAATAGTGATTACGGAATATCTCACAAAAATGGAAGTGAGATGAAGAAACACTTACCTTAAGCTTGTCTTACTTAAAACTTGTTTAAACATCCTGTATAATGCTTAAAAGAGTTTTATTAGTATTTTACAGAAACATGTTCTTGTTTATAACATCTTATATGGTCATTTAATAACCTCATTTCACCCCTTATTTGTTAGTATTTTGTTCCTTACATTATTTTGGTTGAGTTCTTTTATGATTTTCACGATCAGTTCATGATGAATCGTTCTTGTTGATTGGAAGTCAAACTCCAGAATTCGAATGGAGTAGTATTTACATATTTATAGTACCATAATTTATACCATTTATCACTTTGATGCTTTATATGATAATTACTTATAATTTAAAACATTAATTATGTTCGTTTAGATAATTTAAGTGGTTCTTTGATAATAACAACCTCATTTAGTCTTAAAATTAGAAACATGAGTAAAAAAGAGTTATAGAACCATATATGAGTCATAAAACATATATTATAACCTGGTTCAACCATATAAATGGTTTCATGACCAGACTTGAAAGAATTAATGGAAAGTGAAATTTAATCGTCCATGATGTCGGTAATTCGACACATCACGGACAATGTTTTTATTCCTTAAATAAGTGAGAGAGTATAGGAATAATGATTTTTAATTTTCCATAACATGAAAACATCCAGAATATGCATGATTTTTGAGATTTCATGCCTCTTGGATAAGAGGGGGTGAAGAAAGAAGAGAAAGGAATCATGAAATAAAGAAAACATGAGAAATTTCTAATGAAAATTCGGCAGCCTAATGGCGTCTCTTAAAATTTCATAAAAACAAGATTGATGAGAGGAATGGAATATCTCATCATTCATAAAAAATTTGGACAATAATGGAAAACATTTAACGAAATATCCCAACAATAGACAAAGGGAAAGGAAGAGAATAACAAAAAATGGAAGAAAAGAATGAAAATGAAAGAGGATGTTTACCTCTTGATCTCTTCTCCTTGAGATCCTCCTTAAGGGCTTTGATTTTGGTCTTTGGGTAAGACCAGTAGCTCTAGGACGTGTGTAATAATATTGGGGAGGAAATTTGGGAGAATTTAGACAATTATAAATGCTTGAGAGGTGTGGGAGGAAGAGGGGAGTGAGGGTAGTATTTATAGAGGAGGAGGGGAGGTATTTTAGATTATTTTAATCATTATTATAATATTTTTATCAAGACTATGAATAATCTCAAAACAAGTGGCCCTAAATAGTGATAATATCATGTGATTTAGAAGAAAGTGGCCTTGCATCACTTATGATGTCATAAATAGTTCATATTTACTGATAAATTGATTATACGGTATTTTATCGTATTTCACTATTCACCAAAAATTCAAGAGTTTCAGAAAAATACAAAAAATTTACCCCTACCATTTTTCGACGTGTAGAATTCAAAAGTGAAATCCATTTCCCAAAAATAATTTTCTAAATATTATTAATTTAATTTTTTAATAAGGTCACAGTTAATTCAAAAAATAACAATATTGAAGTGCAATTAGTTTTATGTGACATTGGAAAATTAATTAAGATCCCATTATCCTATTACCTTGGGAAAATAAAATATTATTATTATTTACTATTCATGAGGTCATATTACTATTCATATTACTATTCAAAAGGGTATGTTACTATTCACCAAAAAACAAGTTTGTTCTATCAGACTCCAAATGACTTATTGAGCATAACTCTAGATGAACATTTTTTAAAATTCAAAACATATAAGAGGATAGATTACAAAATTGAATTCTATATTTATTTCCAAAACCTTGGGGTGTTACATTATAAACCTGTTTTGTTGGTTCACATGGACTTTTTTGGACCATCTGTATATTCTAGTTTAAATGGGAATAATTATGTCTATGTGCTTCTAGATTAATTTTATAGCTATTACTGTGTATTATTTTAATATAAAAAAGTGAATATTTTTCTTATTTTACCAAGTATTATAAATCAATAAAAAACTAAGCGAATAATGAATTTGGACCATTATAAGTGAACATGGCCTTGAGTTTGAAATTCAAGATATTGAATCCTTTTTCTCACAACATAGTTATAGTCCTAACATCTCTAATCCTTGGACTCTGCAATAAAATAGTGTTATACAAAGAAGAAATATAACACTTCCAAATAAATCCAAGACTATTCTAAATTATTATTACTTACATGTTTACTTTTGTACAAATACTTTGAACACAAACTACTATATAATCAATAGAGTCTTAATCTGACCTATCTTGAATAATAACCATTTTGAACTTTGAAATAGTATAATGACTAAGGTTAATTGATTTTGAGTATTTGGTTGTAATGTATTTATTCTTCCCACTAAGGATAATCTTAAAAAATTCCTCTAAATGAAATGAGTGAATTTTTATTTGTTATTCCATTTATAACTAATATTATAGAGTTTTTAAAAAATGCTCCAAGTATGTGGAAGGGTTTTCCCATATCAAATTAGATGACACAAATAAACATGAGCCTAATACCCCTTTATTAAATCTCTAGTATGATTTAACCACTTTGAAGATAAATTAAAAACCTTATGATTCTACTGTAATGAAAGTAGAAAAATCATAGATTTTTGAGAAACATCAAGAGCCTGAACTTGAAATTATAAAAGACACTTATGTGACCAACCATTCCTTTTATAGAGCTATTTAGAATATAAAATATCAAACAATATATTATTTTTTTGGAGACATGGGAAGAGGTATAAAAACTTGATATTCTCTTGGAAATCAGGTTGAAGATCAAAAATTCTTTTCACAACTTGAACCTAAAAACATCATGATTCAATTACTGATAAATTATGGGTAATGGATATGTAATAAGAATTAAATTATGTTGAAATAAATAAAGTCTGGGAACTTTTTTGTAACATCCCAAGTAAGTAATGAATAATAGATATTTTTATCTATGTCTTTTAATGATTAAGATAGTGTTATAGAGGCTTAAAATGAAAATAAATACAATCTTATGCATGTAATACACTAATATTCTTAAAAGATTGTTTTACTGCCTTTTGATGGCAAACCATTTTTGAATCTATATTTTGACAATTTTATAAACTATGTTTGTCAAAATAAACTTATCCTTTATGATTGGGACATCAAAATTTACCTTGTGTAAATTTTTGGTATTTTTCTGACAATGTTCATTTTTTAATGAATAGTGAAAAATACTGCATTCTACATCAAAACTGCTTTTTAATCTAATTTATTTATATGATTAGATTATGTTTTCAATTGGTTTTGAAGTGAAATTAGAATATATTTTTACCATTTTATCCAATGGTGGTCATTGGAATCAATTTCACTTTAAATTAGACTTAAACTAGTGTCAATCTTTTGATACTTATTGTTTTGTAAAAACACGCTATTTGCTCTGACAGCGGGAATTAATTATTAAATTAATTAATTTGACTTATATGATTTGAATTTTGTAAAATAGACTTCATTTTTGAATTCAGAATATCAAATATAGCTTAGGGTGAATTTTTGGTAATTTTCTGAAAAACATCAATTTTTGATGAATAGTGAAACCACTAAGTGGTAATCAAGCAAACTGATTATTCAGTTAAATGAAAGTTTACCACTAATGTGTATTGAATTTTGAAAATCCGACATACAAGGTTGTCATTAAGAATTAAAATTTGGTTCAATGAGATTAAAATAATTTTTTGGTGAATAGTAACTTATTAAGTTCTTAATCGCGATTAGTGGTAATTAGGGTAGTTTAAGGTATAAATAATGTTTTAATAATAGGAAATGACCTAGACACATGTCCAAACCTTATTGGTTGTGTCATGGCCGACCAAGACAAGGCATGGGTCAACTTGGGGCCCCATGGAGACACTTTGGTTTGGAAATGACATAAATAACTTTTTATTAAATGTTAAAGTAAAAATGACACAAACATAATATGTTTTACGAAAACAATTTTTACATGGGGTTATAAAGATCAGATTTTTTATTATAAATAGTCATTGGAAAGATAAAAATATTTCCTACATCATAGTATTTTTTTTATGATTTTTAGACATTAAATAAATTAAAATTATTTATGACATAATAATGATGCAGCGATGACATCATTATTTGACGATTTAAATAAAATGGAAAGATAATGTAAAATCTATGAACTACACATGTCCAAAACCAATTGGATGAGTGGATTTAGAACCCTTATCACCTTATCCACGAATTAAGTCAATGTGGGACCTTTTAAAACCGAAACACATTTTCAAATAAAGTAATATTTCTTTACTTTCCAAAAGTGCCCCTCCTCTCCTCTTATAAAAGGCCCCCACCTCTACCTCATTTCACACACACCTCAGGTCTTTGGCTCGGCCAAACCCTGCCCATTTACTCTCTCCACATCCCTCTCCTCATCCTAGAGGATTCCCTTTTGGCAGAATCCTTTCAAAGGAAGCCTTTAGGCTCAAATCAAAAGGAGTTACACTTTTAAAGGTAATTCATTCTCTAATGTTCATTTGTTTTATTTTGCTTCTCCAACCCCCTAAACTCTTTTTATTTACTTATTTTGTAACAACACCAGTATCTTCAATATACAAGGATGTTGTTATAATATTTATTTGAGATACACTCTCACACAACTACATCAAATGGTTAAAGAACATACGGTTTCCGTGGATGGCGAAATTCTGCCTCCCGAAACGATGATTGTTCAAAACTCATTTAACACATTCAAAGGTGGCCATTATGATGTCACTATTTTTATATATGATATATAATATGTTTATGTTTTCCTTAAGCTTCTGTTTTTTTCATTTTGGGCATGCCTTTATGGTTTCCATTGTGGGTAAACACGATATCTTCATTTTAGGAAGTGCGGACTACCGCCCCCTGAAAGTGATTTGATTCGTTAATACCATATGTGGGATGTGTAAAGGATAAAGTTAATGATATTATATATGTTATTATACTGGAATTATAATATACTCTTATATAATTATGATTCCATTCCAGAAAATATGAAATAGAAATGGAAGTAGCGTTCATGCGTACGTACGGCTTACCGTCTCCATGAACGGTGCATTTCATTTCTTACCTCTAAATGATTATGTAATATTATAAATGCATGTATGTACTGGATATATATGACATATATGATATCTACATCATGAATACCATTCTGTATATAATGAACCTTTGACCAAATTAACAACATGTAAGTGTAAGAAGTCTATTTTTGACTTAAGAACCAAATACCGACAAAATGAACATTATTAACTTAACTGATTACATGATGTTCATAACATGGTATAAAAGTAATAATGAACTAGAAAGAGATTCATAAGAAAGTAGAGATTAACTCAAGTTTATTATTCAGGAGATTAAAGAACGGTCGGGTCAAGTCGGATACGAGGTATGGGACTTCGTCTCAATCTCCTTTCATTGAGGCATATTTTATTTTATACACAACTTTCTTTTATACGGTGTATAAACCCCTTTGACTTTTACGTTTATTCAAAAGGAATCTTTTTTATATGAAGCATTTAATAAACGACAAAAGGGAATGTTTTTGTTGTACGTATGCGGCGACAACGACTTCTCCGCCGTCGTGACCGTTATTTGAGTTTCGGCTTCCTCTACAAGACATACCTTTTTTTTAACGAAAAATAAATACCATGTTTTACTTTGGTATTGAAAATGGTTTTCATAATGTTTTTATTATATCAATGTGTTGTATTGATATCTCATGATTGAAATATGGGAATGTTATGCATGTTTTATGTGATATGATTATGTTATGGTTCTTGGGCATTATTATGTAGACGGGTGGTTCTGTGATAAACTAAGGGCGGGTGAGCCCGATATAGCTCTCCAATGCATTGGGTAACGTGAAGGAGTGAAACGTTAAGGTTTCTCCGAAGAGATTTTAGGGAATATACTGTGATGGGTATTCCAAACGTAACCAAGAGGGTTACTCCCTAAGTAAGAATGTTATGAATGCCTCAAGTTACCTTTATGTCTTATGATTTCTATGATTTATTCATGATTTTATGAGGTATGTTAAAGTGCCAATGTTTTATGGGTAAAGTATGATCTAATTCTTATGTATATATGAACTCATGTTTCCTTTCCATGTTTTTTTTATAACCCATACTGAGTTTTTATGCTCATCCCAAGTTTTTGAAATGTTTTTCACAGGTCAAGGGAAAGGTACATGATAAGATGATAGAGTCAAGGATGTGTCAAGAATTAATCCATGTTTTATTTTAAATGTGTTTCCATTGATGGGAATGAAGAATACTATCTTTATGTAACCACTTTGTCTATATGTGGAATGTAATGCAAGTTTTATGATCTAATTCCCTAAAACTCTAAACCCAAAAAGATCCTCAATGTGTAATCTTGTAATAACTCAAGATTAAGTAAGGTTTAAGGCTGGGGCCTTATAGTTGGTATCAAAGGTCGGTTTAGATAACTTTAGGAGTTAGAATTATATTAAATGATTATCCAAAAATATTTTTTTTTCGAAATGATATAGCATTTAAATATTACCATGTTGCTTCATCTAAGACATGTTTGTTCAGAATGGTTTTCCGCAGAGGAAACAGGGAAGCAGTGCTAGGAAGGCATACAGAAAGAAATAACCTTCCGAATCAGCATCCAGAAATGGTTGGAATTGGAACTAAACAGTTTGTTGCAGTAATGGCGCAGTTGACTCAAGCGATAAATGGCGGTGGTATCCATGCACGAGATCAGCCAGACCAACCGCAGAGGAATATGTCAGTGGTGGAACATTTCATGAGGCAACATCCACCATCATTCAGAGGATCATCTGACCCTGTGCTAGCTGAAGGGTGGATTAAAGCACTGGAGAAGATTTTTGATGTCATGGGGTGTTCAGACAATCAAAAGGTTAGTCTTGCTATTTACCGTTTGGAGGTTGAAGCAGATCAGTGGTGGTCTATGGTTAAAAATATCAGGGATGCTGATGAGATTGATGCTCTTGACTGGGATGAATTCAAAGGTATGTTTCTTGAGAAGTATTTTCCTAAGGTTGTTCGACTTAGGATGGAAAATCAATTTTTGGAATTGAGGCAAGAAGAAGACTCAGTGGCTGCCTATGAAGAAAGGTTCACTCGATTGGCAAGGTATGCTCCAAATTTTATCCAGGACCTTGATAGTAAAATAAATCGTTTTTACTTAGGATTAAAGCCAAAATATCGAAGGGCATTAGCTTCTCGTGAGTTTAAAAGTTATGAAAATCTTGTTCGATGTGCTGAGAAGGTGGAAATGGAGTTTGCCGATGACCAAGATTTATATAACAACCAGCAGAAGAAGAGACCGAGGTGGTAGGAGAAAGGTAAGAATTCTTCAAAAAATTCTGATGGTAAGAGAACTAAGTTTCCAGTTTGTGATAAATGTGGCAAAAGGCATGCTGGGGAATGTCTTCTGAATTCTGGGAAGTGCTACCGATGTGGTAATATGGGACATAAGGCTCGTGATTGCACTGAAAAGGATCAAGGTGAAGGTAAGAACAAATTTGATTTACAGTTAGTGAAATGTTATAAGTGCAATGAGATGGGTCACTATGCAAACGAGTGTCCAAAAAGGAGCTTGAGTGATGGGAAGCAGTTAGACTACAAGCAGAAAGGGGTGGTGAAATACTTTGCAACTACTTCAGCAGATGTCGGGCCATCAAATGAAGTTGTATCAGGTACTTTGTTTGTTTTTTCAGATTATGCCAGTGTGTTGTTTGATTCGGGGTCTACACATTCTTTCATCTCTGAAACCTTTTCTAGTAAAATGGGAATACCATCTCAAGAAATGACTCCTGAACTTTTGGTAAAAACACCTGGGGGAAATGTTGAGGCAAAAAGAATTTATAAGAATCTTCCGATCCTTATCTGTGGAAAGAACCTACTTGAAAACCTTATTGTTCTACCTCTAGTAGAGTTTGATGTTATCCTGGGTATGGATTGGCTCTCTATTTACCATGCTAAGATTGACTGTAGAGCTAAAGAAGTTTCTTTTCAGAAAGACTTTCAGTTTGTTTACAAGAATGAACCCTTACTTTTGATAACATATCAAGAGGCCGAGAAACTTGTAAAAGATGGAAATGAATGTTACCTTGCACACGTCGTTGAAAATAAAGGAACTGTTCAGATTAATGATGTGCCAGTGGTAAATGAGTATCCTGATGTTTTTCCTGATGAGTTGCCTGGAATAATACCAGATCAGGAAGTTGAGTTTACTGTTGACTTAGTTCCTGATGCTAATCCAATTTCAAAACCCCCTTATCGAATGGCACAAATTGAACTTTTAGAGTTGAAGGATCAATTGCACGATTTATTAGAGAAAGGTTTCATTAGACCTAGCACATCACCATGGGGTGCTCCTGTTTTATTTGTTAAAAAGAAAGATGGTTCTATGAGACTTTGCATTGATTATAGAGCCTTGAATAATATCACTGTTAAGAACAAATATCCTTTGCCTCATATCGATGATTTGTTTGATCAGCTCCAGGGAGCTCAGTTTTTTTCAAAGATTGACCTGAGATCGGGGTACCATCAGTTGAAGGTAAAGGAGGCAGATATTCCGAAGACCGCATTCCGTACAAGATATGGCCATTATGAATTTGTAGTAATGCCTTTTGGGCTAACCAATGCACCTGCTGTATTCATGGACTTAATGAATAGAATTTTCCATGAGTTCTTGGATAAGTTTGTGGTGGTTTTCATTGATGATATTTTGGTGTTTTCTAAAAGTAAAGAGGAGCATGAAAAACATTTAAGGGTTATCTTGCAAACCTTAAAAGAAAAGAAACTGTATGGGAAATTCAGCAAGTGTGAGTTTTGGTTGCAACAAATTTCTTTCCTTGGTCACATTGTTTCTAAAGATGGAATAACTATTGATCCTGCAAAAACAAAAGTTGTGGAAGAATGGCCAAGACCCACAAATGTAACTGAGATTAGTAGCTTCCTTGGTTTGGCGGGCTATTACCGAAGGTTTGTTAGAAATTTTTCACGGTTATCTAGTCCAATGACTAAGCTAACTCGGAAGGGTGTTAAGTTTATCTAGACAAAAGAATGTGATGATTTTTTTCAGGAATTGAAAAGAAGATTGGTGAATGCTCCAGTTTTGGCACTACCTTCCAGGAATGGTGAGTTTGTTATATATAGTGATGCTTCATTGAAAGGACTTGGTTGCGTCCTAATGCAGAATGATCAGGTAATTGCTTATGCTTCACGACAGTTGAAAACTCATGAGGTAAATTACCCTACACATTATTTGGAATTAGCTGCTATTGTTTTTGCTTTAAAAATTTGGAGGCATCATTTGTAGGGAGTAAAGTGTGAAATATATACCGATCACAAAAGTTTAAAGTATATATTCACTCATAAAGAGTTAAACATGAGACAAAGGAGATGGCTGGAATTAATCAAGGATTATGATTGTATAATTCATTACCATCCGGGAAAATCAAATAAAGTGGCTGATGCTTTGAGTCGAAAAAGTAATGCTTCATTAACAATGTTGCGGTTGGAACATGATCCTTTGGTGAATGATTTGATGAACTTCGGCATAGAAGTTGTTGGTAGAGGAAGTCCTTCTGTTTTGTTTCAGGTATTAGTGAGATCATCTCTATCAGATAGAATCAAGCAAGCACAGAAGCAAGATAGTGAGTTGCAGAAAAAGGTAGAGCTGGTTCAGAAAGGTAAGTTGCCTGAATTCAACATTGATAATGATTGCGTTTTGAGATTTGGGAAGAGATTGTGTGTGCCTTGTGATTCACTGTTGAAGAGAGAGTTGTTATGTGAAGCTCATAGTTCGCTGTTTTCAGTTCATCCGGGCAGTACTAAGATGTATAGAGATCTGCGGGAGTATTACTGGTGGGATGGAATGAAAAGAGATATTGCTGATTTTACTGTAAAGTGTTTGACTTGTCAGCAGGTTAAAGCAGAGCGGTAGTTATCGAAAGGGATGCTTCAACCTTTACCAGTGCCAGAGTGGAAATGGGAGAATATATCCATGGACTTTGTTGTTGGATTACCGAAGACATCTCGAGGTAATAATGCAATCTGGGTTATTGTTGATCGCTTGACCAAATCTGCTCATTTCCTTTCTATACGAGATACTTTCTCTCTTGATCAACTTTCCCATTTGTATCTTAAAGAGATAGTCAGGTTACATGGAGTTCCTCTCTCCATTGTATCGGATCGTGATCCCAGGTTTACTTCTACCTTTGGAAAGGCATTCAGAAGTCGTTGGGTACTGAATTAAATTTTAGTACAGCATTTCATCCTCAATCAGATGGGCAGTCAGAATGAACAATTCAGACATTGGAGGATATGCTACGAGCTTGTTCTATGGATTATCAGGGAATTTGGGACCAATATCTTTCTTTGGTTGAATTTTCATATAATAACAGTTTCCATTCCAGTATACAGATGGCACCATTTCAGGAATTATATGGGAAGCGGTGTCGAACTCCAGCTTTATGGGATGAAGTGGGTGAAAGGAAGTTGATGGGACCAGAATTGGTAGAAGAGATGGCAGAAAAAGTTCAGTTGATTCAGAAACACATGAGAACAGCTCAGAGCAGGCAGAAGAGTTATGCGGATAACCGGAGGAAGGATCTATCTTTCGAGGTAGGTGATCATGTTTTTCTCAAGGTTTCTACTTGGAAAAGTGTGATGAGATTTGGTAAGAAAGGAAAGTTGAGTCCACGGTTCATTGGACCATACGAAATTCTGGAGAGAGTTGGATCAGTTGCATACCGAGTGGCTTTACCTCCGAGTTTATCTCAGGTACACAATGTTTTTCACATTTCGATGTTGAGAAAGTATATGCCAGATCTATCTCATGTTTTGAGTCCAGAGGTAGTTCAGCTGGAAGAGAACCAATCATATGAGGAACAACCAGTCTAGATTCTTGACCACAGGGAGAAAGTGTTACGGAATAAGGTGATTAAGAAGGTAAAGGTTTTGTGGAAAAACCACATGATTGAAGAGGCAACATGGGAATCTGAAAATGTAATGAGGGATTAGTACCCCTATTTATTCGATAAGTAAATAAATTGCGGGGACGCAATTTTCTAAAGGGGGGAAGGATGTTACATCCCAAGTAAGTAATGAATAATAGATATTTTTATCTATTTCTTTTAATGATTAAGATAGTGTTATAGAGGCTTAAAATGAAAATAAATACAATCTTATGCATGGATTACACTAATATTCTTAAAAGATGGTTTTACTGCCTTTTGATGGCAAACCATTTTTGAATCTATATTTTGACAATTTTATAAACTATGTTTGTCAAAATAAACTTATCCTTTATGATTGGGACATCAAAATTTACCTTGTGTAAATTTTTGGTATTTTTTTGACAATGTTCATTTTTTAATGAATAGTGAAAAATACTGCATTCTACATCAAAACTGCTTTTTAATCTAATTTATTTATATGATTAGATTATGTTTTGAATTGGTTTTGAAGTGAAATTAGAATATATTTTTACCATTTTATCCAATGGTGGTCATTGGAATCAATTTCACTTTAAATTAGACTTAAACTAGTGTCAATCTTTTGATACTTATTGTTTTGTAAAAACACGCTATTTGCTCTGACAGCGGGAATTAATTATTAAATTAATTAATTTGACTTATATGATTTGAATTTTGTAAAATAGACTTCATTTTTGAATTCGGAATATCAAATATATCTTTGGGTGAATTTTTGGTAATTTTCTGAAAAACTTCAATTTTTGATGAATAGTGAAACCACTAAGTGGTAATCAAGCAAACTGATTTTTCAGTTAAATGAAAGTTTACCACTAATGTGTATTGAATTTTGAAAATCCGACATACATGGTTGTCATTAAGAAGTAAAATGTGGTTCAATGAGATTAAAATAATTTTTTGGTGAATAGTAACTTATTAAGTTCTTAATCGCGATTAGTGGTAATTAGGGTAGTTTAAGATATAAATAATGCTTTAATAATAGGAAATGACCTAGACAAATGTCCAAACCTTATTGGTTGTGTCATGGCCGACCAAGACAAGGCATGGGTCAACTTGGGGACCCCATGGAGACACTTTGGTTTGGAAATGACATAAATAACTTTTTATTAAATGTTAAAGTAAAAATGACACTAACATAATATGTTTTACGGAAACAATTTTTACATGGGGTTATAAAGATCATAATTTTTATTATAAATAGTCATTGGAAAGCTAAAAAGATTTCCTACATCATAGTATTTTTTTTATGATTTTTAGACATTAAATAAATTAAAATTATTTATGACATAATAATGATGCAGCGATGACATCATTATTTGACGATTTAAATAAAATGGAAAGATAATGTAAAATCTATGAACTACACATGTCCAAAACCAATTGGATGAGTGGATTTCGAACCCTTATCACCTTATCCATGAATTATATCAATGTGGGACCTTTTAAAACCGAAACACATTTTCAAATAAAGTAATATTTCTTTACTTTCCAAAAGTGTCCCTCCTCTCCTCTTATAAAAGGCCCCCACCTCTACCTCATTTCACACACACCTCAAGCCTTTGGCTCGGCCAAACCCTTCCCATTTAATCTCTCCACATCCCTCTCCTCATCCTAGAGGATTCCCTTTGGGCAGAATCCTTTCAAAGGAAGCCTTTAGGCTCAAATCAAAAGGAGTTACACTTTTAAAGGTAATTCATTCTCTCATGTTCATTTGTTTTATTTTGCTTCTCCAACCCCCTAAACTCTTTTTATTTACTTATTTTGTAACAACACCAGTATCTTCAATATACAAGGATGTTGTTATAATATTTATTTGAGCTACACTCTCACACAACTACATCAAATGGTTAAAGAACATACGGTTTCCGTGGATGGCGAAATTCTGCCTCCCGAAACGATGATTGTTCAACACTCATTTAACACCTTCAAAGGTGGCCATTATGATGTCACTATTTTTATATATGATATATAATATGTTTATGTTTTCCTTAAGCTTCTGTTTTTTTCATTTTGGGAATACCTTTATGGTTTCCATTGTGGGTAAACACGATATCTTCATTTTAGGAAGTGCGGACTACCGCCCCCTGAAAGTGATTTGATTCGTTAATACCATATGTGGGATGTGTAAAGGATAAAGTTAATGATATTATATATGTTATTATACTGGAATTATAATATACTCGTATATCATTATGATTCCATTCCAGAAAATATGAAATAGAAATGGAAGTAGCGTTCATGCGTACGTACGGCTTACCGTCTCCATGAACGGTGCATTTCATTTCTTACCTCTAAATGATTATGTAATATTATAAATGAATGTATGTACTGGATATATATGACATATATGATATCTACATCATGAATACCATTCTGGATATAATTAACCTTTGACCAAATTAACAACATGTAAGTGTAAGAAGTCTATTTTTGACTTAAGAACCAAATACCGACAAAATGAACATTATTAACTTAACTGATTACATGATGTTCATAACATGGTATAAAAGGAATAATGAACTTGAAAGAGATTCATAAGAAAGTAGAGATTAACTCAAGTTTATTATTCAGGAGATTAAAGAACGGTCGGGTCAAGTCGGATACGAGGTATGGGACTTCGTCTCAATCTCCTTTCATTGAGGCATATTTTATTTTATACACAACCTTCTTTTATACGGTGTATAAACCCCTTTGACTTTTACGTTTATTCAAAAGGAATCTTTTTTATACAAAGCATTTAATAAACGAAAAAAGGGTATGTTTTTGTCGTACGTATGCGGCGACAACGACTTCTCCTCCGTCGTGACCGTTATTTGAGTTTCGGCTTCCTCTACAACCCATACCTTTTTTTTAAAACGAAAAATAAATACCATGTTTTACTTTGGTATTGAAAATGGTTTTCATAATGTTTTTATTATATCAATGTGTTGTATTGATATCTCGTGATTGAAATGTGGGAATGTTATGCATGTTTTATGTGATATGATTATGTTATGGTTCTTGGGCATTATTATGAAGACGGGTGGTTCTGTGATAAACTAACGGCGGGTGAGCCCGATATAGCTCTCCAATGCATTGGGTAACACGAAGGAGTGAAACGTTAAGGTTTCTCCGAAGAGATTTTATGGAATATACTGTGATGGGTATTCCAAACGTAACCAACAGGGTTACTCCCTACGTAAGAATGTTATGAATGCCTCAAGTTACCTTTATGTCTTATGATTTCTATGATTTATTCATGATTTTATGAGGTATGTTAAAGTGCCAATGTTTTATGGGTAAAGTATGATCTCATTCTTATGTATATATGAACTCATGTTTCCTTTCCATGTTTTTTTATAACCCATACTGAGTTTTTATGCTCATCCCAAGTTTTTGAAATGTTTTTCACAGGTCAAGGGAAAGGTACATGATAAGATGATAGAGTCAAGGATGTGTCAAGAATTAATCCATGTTTTATTTTAAATGTGTTTCCATTGATGGGAATGAAGAATACTATCTTTATGTAACCACTTTGTCTATATGTGGAATGTAATGCAAGTTTTATGATCTAATTCTCTAAAACTCTAAACCCGAAAAGATCCTCAATGTGTAATCTTGTAATAACTCAAGATTAAGTAAGGTTTAAGGTTGGGGCCTTATATTGTTGATAGATCAAATAACGCATTATGTCTAGGAACTAAATTTGTGGTTATGAACATGGTTGAGGAATTTGGTTCTATAGTGGAGAATAAGGCAAGAATAGTTTCACAAGGTTAAAGTCAAGAAGATGTTATAGAATATAAAGCTAACTTTTAACTTATAGCCATTCTTGAAGCCGTTGAAATACTCCTAGCCTATGAAACACATCTATATTTAAAAAAATATCGAATTAATATCAAAATTTTATTTTTTATTGGGTATATAATTGAGGTTGTTTAGATGAACAAACCTTTGGATTTCAAAACCAACATTTCCTAAATTGAGTTTTCAAATTAGAAAATGATTTATATGGTTTAAAAAAATCTTATAGTGCTTAGTATAATATGTTAAGCTCTTTTATTATTTAAAAAGGTATAGATGACCCTACCCTATATATAAAAATAATTTAAAAATATATTTTCAGTGTTCAAATTTATATATATGATATTATTTTTGAGTATTCAAAAAGATTATTTATCTACTAAGTTTAAAAAATGATACAAAATTATTTTTACATATGTTTAATGGTTGAACTAATTTTTTCTAGGTTTTTATATATTTTAAAATGGGGAAATAATTATTTAAAAACAAATTAAATATACTAAGGACCATTTAAAATTTATTAGTTTAGATAGAACTAAATTAGTAATACAATTATGAGTACAACCTGTAAATTGGATCTTGACGAAGCTATAAAACTAGCAGATCAAAATAGTTATAGAGGTATTATTGTTGTATTCTCTACATAACGTTTTTCCGAACAGACATTATGTTTAGTGTGTTTAAATGTTCTCACATTCAAGAAAACCCAAAAGATTCAAACTTAGTTTATGTAAAATTAACTTTTAAATACCTAAAGTAAACAACCAATTTTGGATTAGTATATAAAATTAGAAAATAATTTTACAAATTTATTCAGATGATAATTTTGGTGGTTGTATGTTAGATAGAAAAAGAACATCTAGAAAATGTAATAATTTGGGAATGTATCTAGTATCATGGTTTTGTAAGAAAAAAAATTATATTTTAATGTCTACTATTAAATCTCAATACATAGTTGCACGTAGTTTTTATTCTCATATTTTTTGGATGGAACACACATTACTAGACAATGAAAATCAATTAAAACATGTCCTTATAAATTGTGACAATACAAGTTCTATAAGTTTTTATAAAAACCCTGTATCTCACTCTTGAACAAAATATATTGATGTTCGACATACTTTTTTGAGAGTTCATTTCGAAAAGGGTGATATAACTCTTGAATATGTCAGTATTGAACATAATCTTTCATGTATATTCCTAAACCCTTTTAATTATGAGAGAATGAACTAAAAAAATATGAATTAGTCATGATTAAATTTTGTAAAACTTAATTTTCTAAGAATCACAAATGGGTTTTATCCACCTTTGTGTTTCACCCATTATTGAGTTCTACCAACCATTTTTTTACACACCATTGAGTTTTATACATTGTTGTATTTTCTCAATATTTGATATTATCACCATTGGATGTTTTCTCACTATTCAATTTCATATTGTTATGTTTTTACTCACCATTAATATCTATATTTCATTGAAATGTTTTTTGTTTTCTCAATTTCATGGTATTAATTTTTAGTCCACTACTTTAAATTTTTGTTTTAGAGATGATTTATTTATTTATTTATTTATTTATTTTATTTAAATGATATTTAGATTTTTTTGATTTACGAATCCCTAAAATTCTCAAATGATATAAATTAGAAGAGTGTAAAATTTTATTTTAGTGCTTTTCTTATATCTTTTTCTCTTTATCTGTGTTGGGACCATTTATTCTCTGACGGTCGACCTTGTTTATCCTTCACCCAATACCACTAAGTCGATCACCATGGTAATTGTGAAGGAATCTTCAGTTTCTTCACTGAATGAGTCATTTTCATAAAATAAGAAATTTTGAAAGTGGATCCAGTGGGTCTCTTTTGATCATGTGAATCCCAAGTTAGCAAAGAGGGTTATAGTACCAAAAAAAGAAGGTAAATCTAGTTGGTTACTACCAAGAATGTTTTTAATGCTGAATGTTCTCTAGGAGTAGGTATGGGTGAATTGGTTTTCTTCCAATGAGAGGAATTTCTATCATAGGTTGGTAGATGAGTTTTATCAGTTTTTAGATTTCTATTTCGATGATAATGAAGATTGGATAAGAACTAGTATTAATTTCTATAAGGTTAAATATTGTTTAAGCTATTGGGGTAGCTACTTGAATGTTTCTCATGAAGGAGTTATAAAATATTTGTATTGAACAATCCCAAATTCAAGTAACACTTTTGTCTATGAGGATACCTTGGCTGAAATAATTGTTAATGGAATATTTATAAGGCCAGTTTCTATCTGAACTTGATGGTGAATTCAGGCATATTTAAAAATTAATTCAGTATATTATTTGTCTATAGAAGGGTGAGTTTTCTAAAACAAGGTATCATGATGTGTACTTATTATTTTTTCCGAAAATTTTAGAGAAGATTAATCTTGGTAGATACTTGATTTATCATATGACAGAAAGTTGTAATCCTTTTTTCTAGATCCATCTCCTTAATATACCCAATGTTTATTTCACTATGCTAGATGAAAAAGGTTTTTTTGATGATGGTGAATACTCAATAGTGGACTATAGAGGTTGTTTTATCATGAGGATGATTTGTAAAAGGATGAAAATCAGTTTTAATCCTTGAAGAGAACAATGTGTGGATAATGCAAAAATACGATATTATTATTTCAATTTTGTTAACTATCCTTCTAGAATAAAGGATCCTGTGGACCCCTTCATGGAGACAGATTATGTTTTCGATTATTCTGATTTGGAGGTTGTTACCTCTAGTGATAAGGAAAAATAGTGTTTTTTGGATGAATTTAGTAACCCAGATCTACCACAGAGATCCCCTTATCTATCTTTTGGCGCCCTAAGTCCACCAAGGTTACTTTCTATAAAGGAGAAGCTCTTAAAAGTAGGAGTGAAGAGGAGGAAACCAAATTTTTTGGTGAAGAATAGTTTAATAGTTCTTCCAAATCCTCTAATGATAATGAAAATAGTGGAAATGGTGATGAGGATGATAAAGATGAAGAATAAGATGAAGAATGTGATTGATATGTTAATAGATATGGAAATTAATAAGGAAATGATGATGATTCAGATCATGATGGCCCCAATGGTTGAATGAGACTTAAGGATTTTGAAATAACTCATGAACTTGTACCTTATCAAGGAGGATCTGTTTCATGAGTAGAAGAGAGGACCTGACTTGTTGAAGATGTGGTTGTAGCAACTAGAGAAGAAATGGAATCATAAGTTAAGAGGAAAAATCCCCATGTATGGAATGTCATCCATTTGACCCTGATGTTGGTGGATATCCAAGTGTGGCTATTTATGATGTACATATAGATTTTTTCTAGACTGTTTTGGATATGTCAGTTAGAGTAAAGACGGATGTTGGGGCTAATTCTTTTGAGAAAACAGTGGTTGAGAAAGACCACTTGAGTAGTTAAGTGATGTTCTTATTGTGGTTTTGTCAATAGTTTTAGGTTTTCAGGGTGTAATATCTCTTGATATGTATTCTATGAGTTTGACGTATAAAATTTTGAGGAATGGGATATGTTTTATAGTAGGTATGGAAGTCCACCAAGGCATGGTGGACCTGAATGTTCAGATGTGATTGATCCTAAGGGATCCTTATTTGAACATATTGATGTTGTTGGTGAACTGTATAGGTTTGATTCTAATAGATTTTTGAAACCAGTTGTTCCTCTAGTTCTACTTGATCATTTCACAAGAGGTTACTTATATTTTTCATAGAAACATATGCTATGATCTTGGTTTTATGTTGATTCATTAACCTATAGTAGTAACCAAGCTTAGTGATAAAGATTCATGACATTTGATATCACTTGTGATTCTGTAGATCCAACCTTATATGGTGCTTCATAATAGAGAAGTGGAAGTAGATTGTAGAGTGATGGTGAATGAAAGTGAAGCTACAAGGGAATCAATGGATGAGATGAGGTACTCTTTAATATATTTCAAGGATGATTTGTTATAGAAGATATATAATATTAAATCTATTTCATCTTCATCAAGTTCACCTACTCCTCATGTTGATGTTTAAATGGTCATATATTTAGTTAGAGAATAACCTCAAGTTGTTTCCTATGGTGTTCAAGACCATCATAAGGAGATTTTGGAAAAAATCAGGCATAATAGTGACTATGTCCATATGATGGTCGGGGAGTATATGAAAGACATAAAGTCAAATCAAGAGAACATCACAAAATCTATCAAGTAATTTATATCAAGGTTATATACTAAGAATGATCTTAATTCTCATTTCATGTTTCTAGGTGAAAATATCATAATACCTTTAGTATCTCAATCTTTTAAAGATAAATTGAATCAGTTAAACATGAAGAATCATGTGTTAAAAATTTTTATGGAAGAGAAGAAATAATTATTCAGTAAAATAAAGATGGGTGAAAATATCATTAAATATTTTATAATTATGATGAAGTATTTTTTTATGTTTCTAAAACTACTGTAGTGGCTAAGGATTCTATTCATGTTACAGCTCATCTGAGTCCCCCAACTACATCTCCATAATTCATCAGGCCCAATGTGATCAGAGACCCTAATGATCAATTTCCTACTTTTATTCATACTTATTCTCTCTCTCCTAAAGAATTTTTTTGCACCTTAGACATATCATCATTAGAGATCCTCATGTTACTTCATCTATAAATTATGTCCTTACTATTACCACTCATGTACCTTTATCTTCGCCTATAAAGCCTTCTTCTTTGGACAGAGGGAAGTTTAAATCACCCTTTATTCCTTCCACACAACCTGATAAGCATTGATAGTTTCACTATTTCTCTTTAATAGGGATTGTTTTATATTTTTTATTGAAAAATTTTGGCTATACATTTATTGAATTTATAATGGGAATTTTTATAATCAGTTTCTATTCTCTTGATTTTCATGTCTTATTCTTACTTTTTGATACTACCAAATGAGGGAGATGATTTATAGAGTTTACTAATGTAGTAGTATTCTTTTTATGTAATTATGATAGCCATTAATTTTTCATTATTTTATATCTATTTCCATCCAATTTCTTTTGATATCATATCTATTTACTTCCATTCTTTCATGTATTCTATCTAATTTCCTTTGATACCCAATGTATCTTATTTGCCTTCGATATGGTGGTTTATAAAATTCCATGATTTTTTATCATCAAAATGGGGATATTGTTCGAACCCTTGTTTTATGATTAGAAACTAATGTTAGTTATGATATTAATGATCCTTATGCTTTTTTATACTTTTTTATATTATAAAGAATTTGGAGAAATTTTGAAAAGTATGACTCACCGTTGAAGTTGTGTCACTACCAAGGATGACTCACAATCTGACATGCATCCCCATTGAGGATGCTTATAGAATAAAAATTTTGCTAAGTGTAGGAATCGCCCACTATCAACAAAGTTTCATAGATAGAATAGATTTTTTGCTAAGTATTAGAATGTTTCACCTACATAAGATGTCTTGCCATTGTACCTGAAATTTTGGAAATGTATAGAAAACACCTACCACCAATGAAGTTTCATCATTTAATATGACCTTCCACCAGGATAAAAATTTGGATAAGTGTTCGAAATACCTATAACCATTCTGATTTACTATTATCATGGCTGAATACAAACTCAATTCATATTTAGGATTAGTTACCAAAAATGTTGTGTCACTATTAAAATGACTCACCACTAGTATTTTATTATATTTATTTAAATATATTTAATGGATATATTAACGAATTTAATGTGATTTATTATTTTATTTATTATTCTTAATTATTTTGTAGAGAAGAATTAAATTGTGTGTCAGTTATCAGGTACGAGGTTTATAAGATCCAAATTATTCTTCCAGCATGCTTATTTTTAAATAAGTAGAAAACTCCTTCATGTAAATAGATGTAGATAGATAATAGACAGAAAGATGTATTCATAGTCTCGTGAAGAGTTTCACATAATGAGATCTTACACTCTAAACATTCCTACACTAAACATTGGATGATTGGATTTTATAGAACATTCAGTTCCTTTACATAGTTAGACTCACAAGAAAGAGTTTTTGAAAATATGTTCTTCTACAAATTTTAGAATCTCAAATCGAGAAAAATTTCAAGCTACATTCAAGGAGCCACAATCTATAGAGATTATCAGACATAAAAAACACTTTATTTCTACTTAGTTTTGTGTTCTCTTTCTATTTATTACTTGTACATTATTTGGAGTGTTTTTTACTCCATTTTAATCATGCACACTATATCTTGAGATTTAACAAGAAGATACAAGATTGTTTTTAAAACTCTTATAACACTTGTTTCCCAATTTTTATGGAAGAGGTCCTTGTAGGGAATACATTTATTTTACATCAATGGTTGTTGGGGAAGATGTTCATATATGGCCCAAACAACATTTTTTTGTATACATAATCCATGTCGTGTATTATATATTAATTTATATAATCCACTTTGTAGTAATTGATTTCCATGTGGAGAGGATTATATCTTGTCTTGTGACTAAACTTCTTGTATTTATTTTATTGTTCACTTTTTTTATTTTTTATTATTTCTATGCTTTAAAACTAAATCAGTTTTAAACTATAAACAAAACCACTACTTTGATTGTTAGTCTTACAAAGTATTTATATATTGTTTTGATTAATTAAGTTTATTTCAATAGTTAAAATAGTTATAAAAATTATTCAAATTTAGACTTAATCAATCTTTGAGAAAACATTTAAAAGATTAGATCATATTTTGAACAAAAATTTTTATAAACTATCTATTTTTAAATTAATTATGGTATTCTATTTAAACATATTTTACAAAGCAATTTTTATTAGTTGTAACATTCTGACCACATATGCCCAGAGCCGGTGCATTATTTTAATACATTGCCATGATACAAGGAATCATGTTCTGAAGGACCAATCTATTTAGTAGCCTTTGAGGTACTAGATAAATACTTAAGTTTTACATTACATCATGAAATAAAGAAAAACATTGTGTCCCCATTGAAAACTCTTATATCTCTTAGAATATTCATTTAGGATAGTTGTAATATACATCTTCACATCCTGGGAGAAATAAAACATATAAAGGGAATATCTCAGATTCTCATTAAGGATAACAATATAGCAGAAACTTTCATAAATAAAAATAAACATTTAAGGCAATGTATAAGACTGAAACATATTCCTTTTTAACATAAACTTCATCATAATATGGAAAATAGAAATCATATAATTCCATTTACTAATTAACATGGATATTATACTAGTTGAATAATCACATGAATTATCAATATCCAATTTAATAATGATGGAATGCATAATTCCATACATCATAACCACATATTCAAGGCCTTTTTCCAAGACTACAAATATTATTTTCTCAAGGCCTTGTGCCAAGACAATAGTTTGTCTCATGAGACCTACTGATGCATCAAGGAGCTATAGTGGGCTCCACCCATCACATACTAAGTCCAATAAATACTTTATAGGAAAGTTTAAAACATAATCTAAACATTCATATTAAAAATAACATATTAAATGACAATATTTTAACCACAAACCATGAATGGCTTAAAAATAGCATATCCACAGTCAAACATAACACATTAAATTCAATATAATTGATTATATTATGATAAATCAACCTCAATCAAGACTAAAATAAATTGAAGGATATTTAAATAGACGAAAATAGTCATTAAAACAATTTGAGGGAAATATCCCATTTTTATTGAAAACATTTAAATGTCGCACTATTTATCAACGAAGTCGTTTAAAAAGTGATTTTTGAATCAAAGTTTCCCATACCACTTTGAAACATTTAAAATTAATTTTAATTTTAAAACATTCATGTATATATAAATAAATCCTTAAACACATTTTTAAAATATTGACATTAATGATAAAGATTTAGAAGAATAAAATTTTAAAACATTTAAAATGATATTTTAGTTAGAGTTACTAACCAAATGAGAGACATTTGAATACAAATTATTTTAATAATAAAAAACTTATAGTATATTGATAATAAAGGGATTCATGATATATTATGTCAATTTACAGTATATACACCTACTAAATGTGAATTGGCACATAACAACAAAGAAGTCTCAATGGAATGTAAGTAGAGATGAATTCCCTTATAAAGACAGTATCCTTAGGTTAATGATAAATTAATGAAATAATTATGTATGCCCAATATATATACATTCAATATTATTTCATATTTAGTGTAAATCAATCATATTTCATTCAGACATATTCTTGTAAAAACAACACCAATAACTTGGATGTTTAACTTAGTGAATGGAAATTGAGTTAATATTACTCTTATCAAGATCATATAGATGACTTGAGAATTTATAAATGGAGTGATTATGTGTATAAAATGTATATCCACACAAAGGGGAGTTTAAATTACTACATAAGTAAATAAATAGTGATTTCACACATAATCTTGGAGTACAGTAATCAATGATGTATGCGTAAAGCCCAATGAGTGGAAATTAAAATTTGAAATTCCCTTAACGATTTGGTAACTTATGAAACATAAACCTCATAAAAGAAGGATGACATAATGAAGATGTAAATACCTATAAATTAAATTATATTACACCAAGACTTCAATCATGGGCAGTACATACACCACACAAAAGGAAATAGTGGCCAATATAGCATTAAACTCACGAGAATAAAAAGTGAGATGAAAACCTATTACCTTGTACTTTTCCTTGGTCAAAGGTATGTTAACCTACTATATAAAAGTAAAATTATTATTATTAAATTATATAGGAACCATATACATAAATATGATATCATATATTATCTTCTAATATGGGTTTGTTAATAATATTTTAGTATTATCGTCGTTTCAGTTGTTAACTTATAAATTTTCAATTATAAGTTTTGTTACAAAAGTCGTGTTTGTTATTGATAGGTTTTATTTGATTCATATCCAGATGGATATTAAGTTATTAAAAATTATTTTTAATCATTTGATGAATATTATTCTTGAATGGTTGCGATGGGGAAATGAATCTGATCGTGTTCATGGAGAGGGTAATCCATACGTACGCATTAGTGAAAATATCATTATTTTGATATTAAAATAATATATAAATAGATTGTATATAATATATACAGAATAATTAACTTGTTATATTTATTATTTTCATTAATTATACTTCATTAATATACCCATCTAAAAAATAATGTATTGAATAACAACAACAACACGAAGTGGATATGGTAAGTCGTACGTATGCACGTATGGTGACATTGTAATTCATATGATGGATATAATAATGAATATGGTTGTACCATTTTATAATAAAATCATAGTATATATAAGATAGTGGAGTTAATATTTTAGAATGGAAACATAAATAAAGAGGAAGTGGAAGAAGAAAAGATCTTGAAAGAGGTGATGAAATATTTACCTCTTCTTTGGGTTCTTTTTTATTTAATCAAAAGGGCTCCTTAGGTTGGCTTTCTGGCAAATTTAAGGAATCTAGGATGATTTTAGGGAAGTTGGGAGGATATCGGGATTGGGTTTTGCTGATCCAAATGGATTTGTATGTGTGAAATGAAGATAATGGGGAATAATATTTCATAATAGAGGTGAGGGTGACTTTAGGAAAAGCTTGAAATATTATTTTATAATAAAATCATTTTCAGTTTCTAATGGTTCCAAAATGATTTATTTCTAGTATAATATAGGTAATGTTAGAAAAATTATCAAAAAATAGGTTTTACATAGTTCTGGGTCATCATTGTAACCTTATATTTTATATTTAACTCTTAGTTAAATAGATTGACATTTACCATGTCTCTTTGTATTTTTAGATTATACGGTTTGTAAACATACTATAACAAGCCAATAGAACCCAAAGTGGTTAATTGTTAATATATATAACCTTATCTAAGTCTTTTATCTATACCTTATATTTTTAAGAATATTATATAAATTCATAATATTGTATTTGTTTTAAAAACTCAATTATGTCAACTTTGACACTATTTAGTATTTTATTTTTTTTCAAAGCCATAAAAACTTTATCCATTAAAATAAAATTTATTTAATAAACCATATCATGTCCTATTAACCTATAAAATTATTTTAATTCATCAAAAGTCTCAACTAACATTTATTTGGATATTTATAATATCAATTATTTTAATCTTTCATTAATAAGGTAATTACTACAACATCATTATGTCATAAATAAATTTAATTATTTAATGTCTAAAAAGTATAAATAAAATATAATTATGTATGAAATAGTTTTATCATTCTAATGAATATTTATATTACAAAAGAAAACTTATATAACCCCTTGTGAAAATTGTGTTTCTAAAAGATATATGTTTTTTCATCATTATCTTTACTTTGAATTAATTAATTTAAAGTGTCATTATGACTCTCAAGTGGCTCCATTGGGGTCCCAAAATCTACCCAAGGATTACCATGGTCGAAAATTTATCAACCAATAGGACACATGTTAAGGTAATTTTATATTATTATAATAAATTTTTTATACCCTTATTTACTATATTTACCCCGTTTAACCGCGGTAAATTAAATATTTACTGAAGTAGAAATTCATTATGTCTAAAATTAAAAGTTACCTATTTACACAATTTGGAAATCCTGATTCCCAATATTGAATCCATTTTTTCAAATTCAAAACAAATAAGTGGTGGAAATTATTTTAAAATTAATTCCCGTTGTTAAAACAAAAATAGTGTTTTTAAGAAATAATAACTATAAAAAGATTGACACCTGTTTATGTCTAGTTTAAATGTGAAATTAAATATAATGACCTAAATTATATTAAATGATAAAAATATAATATAATTATAATTAAAAACCAATCAAATTTATAATTTCACACTATAGATTAATTCAATTAAAAAAGTTTTTATTATTTAAAATTTAGTATTTTTCAATGTTCATCAAAATATGAAAGTTATCAGAAAATTACCAAAAATTTATCGAAAATAAATTTTTCTGTCCCGATTCTAAGAATCTAATTTCATTAAATTGAATATATAAAAGTTTCAAATATTTGTTTTTAAAAGGGTTTTCCATTAAAAAGTGGTAAAATTTCATTTTTTTGAAAAAAAACCTTTTTTATCTGAAAAAAATTAATTTGTTCTTTAATTATGTCTAATAAACAAATAATATGGATTATAAAATTATATGGAGTATATTAAATTCAAAATTCATTTAATAATATTCATAACAGCTTTTTGAACGGCTAGTTTGTTAAGTTGTGGTGCACTTGAACTCAGTGTTGCGTGTAACGTAAGCTATTGAATTACATTAAAGAAAATAACATACTATAAAATCTCATGGTGTTACATTATGTAATAAATTCACCCCCTCTTGAGATATACACTTTTACCGACAAATACTTAAATAAAAATTTTACTTTCTTAATCAAAAAATTTAATGTATTAAATCCCATTTAATTTTTATAGATGAAAAATTTTAATTTAAATTCAAAAAATTAGACATATAGAATTTTTTGTAGAAAAATGACTATTTAAATATTAAATATTTTTATTCTTATTTCCATTCAATTAATAATTAAATCAGTGTTAATATATAATTCATATCAAAAATATAATTTATAGTAATATAAAAATAACTGATTTTTTTTAAATAATAATACATTACGCCTAAAAATTCCAATTTTATAACAAATACAAAAAATAATATTATTAGTTATTTATAAACACTAATGGTTGTTTTGTTTTGGGTTTTTATGTGAAAAAAAGTTATCAGATGCATCAAATTTATTTGAGGGAAATATATTATAAAATTTTAGTGTGTTACTTACTACCCCATTTTAAAAAAACATCCCTCAAAATTTAGTTATACTAATTGAAATGGATGATGATGATTCTACCTCAGTACATCATCAAGTTACCAAATAGCTATTTCAAATATGTGGTTTCACCACAAAACATAGACCTTGTGAGTGGTCTTATTATATAGCCATATATCTTTGAGATCTAGAATCTCCATCAATCATTCATTATAAGAAATATCACACTCTAGTTATATCAAAATCGAGTTAAGTATATGTGGAAGATCTAGTGTGTAATTCCTCAAAATTGAAAAATGGAACACATTGTGAACTTGTGAGAGGTTTGGCAGAAGTTCCAAGAAAAAATATACTACCATATTTGATCAATAATCTCAATGGGGCTAAAATTTCTAAAGATAAAATTCTTTCTCATTCTAAATATCATAAATTTAATTCAATGTGATATTCATAGGAATACTATTACACCAAATTCAAACCCAATATCTCATTGATGATTGTCAGTATGACTATTCCATCGAATCAAAACTACCATGATGTTTGGTTGAATGTATCTAACATTATATACTATTCACTTATATATCTCATTTCACAATTTCTCACTTTTTCCAACATCATCCTATCATGTTAGAGTTTTTCACTTATTTCTATAGAGGTCTTCAAAAGGATCCACCAAAATTCCCAAGTAAAAACTATTTTTAAATAACAATTGACTAGAGGAAATGTTGATAAAAAACATTTTAAATCAATAGAATAAAATCTCACCATAACATATAGGGTTTTAATTTCCCTCTCAGATTCATTATATTTCTATGGATGTTATGATTTAATCATGTTCAAATATTTATTTAATATTTATTTATGACTTGTCTAGAATTTTTAAGTAAACCTGAGATCTCAATCAGTTACAATTGAGAGTGGTGCATCATGAATCACGACCACTTCATTAATGTATATACTATAAAGGTGGCGAAAAAGTCATATTTTTTATATCAATTATATGTTATGAATTAAAAAGGTGATCAATTATAACTAAAATATTTTTATAGCATTAATATATATTGGCGAGTCCTATGATGAAAACCATTGTGATGATTTACGATCTCTATATAGGTATGGGTAATGGATGCATCATACCCTTCACTTTTAATGATTATCATTCACAATATAACACACTCTACATTAACAAACATACTCTGAAATATCCCTCATCATGATTCCCTACTAGAAATTATCTTTTAGATCCATATATATTCTACACTAAAAAATAATTACCATTTTTGTATAGGTGTATATATGATGATAAAAGTGCATTTTCTTTTTGTAAAACATATTAAAAAGATTACTAGGAATAAATTTTTTATAAATATCTATCACAAAATATTATAGTGACAGATAAAATATTATTTTTTCTATTATAATATTACCAATAAATAATATATATTTTGGATAAAATGTTTACAAATAGTTTCATATGACAAATTTATCTGTTGGTAATATTATTACCCATATTATATGTAACACAAACAAATATATATTTTTAAATAATTTTTAAATAAAATATAATTTAGTGATATTATTATATTTTTTTCTAAAATTTTATATTATATTTTTTAATCTAATTATATATAATTTATTTATTATATAATAATTATAAAATTTGCTTATTTTAAAATCTAAAAAACCAAGCCTTTATTTGAAAAAACTAGTTCATACATAATTTCAAAACATGTTCATCTACAATAAATTTCTCTCATAAACCATGTGTCACTGCCACGGTTCATACTAGTAATGATATTCACAAATGTAAGTAGGTCCCTTCCTTGTAGTTGTACTTGTGTGGGGAAGTAGACGTTTCTGATACAGTTGTTACTATCATTGTTCACCAAACATGTAAGTATCTTTACATTTGTTAGAGGTCTCGTTTCTTGTACATTTTATTGTTAATAGAAGCAAATGTATGTGAGATGGTCATCTTTGTTATGGTTCACGACTCATTTAAATAAGTAAACATTCTCACTGGAAAAAATATTTGTATAAATCATCAAATATTCAAACATAAGTTCATTTCAGATAATTAATATAGAAATTTAAATTAGGATTAATAAACCTACTACCATTTCAGTTATAAATCACTAAATTCTTAACAAGATCTAAAAAACAGTGATGATTAGTCTAATCAGGTTTATTGGTTTAGGTACATTAAAAAATTATGTTTTATAAAACACAAAAAAATATGATACATGGGAGGAAGAAGAAACTACATTCCTGTTTTTTAAAGTGAGATGCTCTTGGGAGATTCTAATTTTTTTGTATGGCACTAGAATCATACACCAACCATGAAATTAGGGTTCCTTTTTGTAAGAGGCAGTGGATGTGATCAAGTCAAATAGTTGAGACTACTTAGAACAATCAATAAATGGAAATAGTTAAGGTTTCTTATGAAATATATAAAGATATCATTAACTCAAACATTATTTATCTAGTAATTAAATTCATTTTATGGTACTTGATGGATATCAATGTATAAAAATGAGGACTCATTGTTGTAAATATAATATTGCAACTAGAAAATAAATCAAAAATCTAAATTTCACATTTACATGCTATGAGAGTTTATTGAAAAAAATGTTAATAAGAAAATTCCAAATGATAAAACTAAAAAATTGAATGTAAAATAATTACGCTAAAATAAAAAATGAAGATGGAATATTCAATCATAGGTTTATGACATCTCATTAAGTACAAGTAAAACAAACAATATATGTAATCTTATCTACTGCGTAGTTATGTCTGTTTATAGCTCTACATTATAAGGCACGATCATCATGCCATAAGGAAATAGCAAGATAATTATAAGAAAATGATCATCCACATACTGAAAATACTTCATCCTTAGTTACATTGATTTCCTAAAACATATGAATAAAACCATTGGAGAGGTAACACAAATAGAAATAAATTATCTCTCAGAATAAAAGATACATGAGTAAAATAATCAAGAGAAATAAAGAATATCCATGAGGGAGCATATATACAATTGAAGAGGCATACATTTTTTTTAGTGAAAATTGTACATGATGTGCTCTTAAAAAATATAGAGAAAATGTCACATGGATATAAACCACCATCTTGAAACCCTCTACAAATGTTATAATTTCAATAGTGTTATCACTACACCACAATGCTGCAAAATTAACAAGCACACTCAATAATAACTTAAAAAAATAATAATAATAATGAACACAAACTTGACCAAAACAGAATTGGAAACGAATATATATATATATATATATATATATATAATATCCAATATTCAAATGCCAATTTTCTATTACAACTAGAGTAGAACTATCATATGTCACATCTATAGCTGGATTAACCCATATTCCTAAACATTTGTTGATCTTCCATATTCATAATCATAGAAACTAATACAAAATAAGCAATAAAATAAATCCATTAAAAAAATATGTAATCATAGTAATAATGAAACTAAAATCATTTCATAAGATTAATTTACTATTAAGATGTGATCCATGGGGAAAGACACCTATAAAAATTTAACTTGTATTTCCCCACATGAAATAGTAAGATATTTTATGTGTATTTTCATTTTTGAAAAAATGTGTTGACTATGAATTATATAATCAAAAATGATATATGAATCAGGAAATAAAATTGACTTTGATGTGATAGAACATTGCCTAAAAACAACATAAGTCTAAACCAAATAAATTCATTTAAAACCGAAGTAAAACACTAAATATACAAATGGTAATACACATATTTTATATTATAAAACATTGATATAAACCATTTTTTATTGAAATTTATGATTGAAGGTAAAAAATAATTTAATACAAATTTAGTTTTTAGTTTGTTCAAAAAAAAATCCTCGAACCTCGCTTGTGGAAGCAGGAGAATCCAAATAAACAACAATTAATCTTCAATGTGGAAGTTTGACAATAAATTTAACTACTTATAATATAATTAAGGTCATCAATAGTAAAAACATAATTCAATAGTACAAATTATTCATATTTTAATATTACATGACATTGTATACATATATATATATAGTTTTAATGTAAATAGGTATATAGGGGAATTTGAATGGAAAACAATAGTTATCTTGAGTCTGATATATAGTTTAAACCATAGCTTCAAATGAATATTTCATTCTTTTTGAATAATTATAAAATTTAACCGCATTATACTAATGATGAATGAGAACACATATTGAAAATGACAACAACATATACAATGAATATAATAAATACAACATGCTAACATTTAATAGAAACACTTATTCATATTACCATATATGATAACATAGTTAGTTTTAGGGTAATGGGGTTAACTAAAATGATGTGAAACTTAAGGATGATCAAATTAATTCGATTTATGAAAGATATGAGGCTATTATTGTGTCAGGGAAGTGTTAATGGAATGTGGTTGATCCTTAATGGACTGACTTTTATGAGCCATCATTTCAAGAGACATATCACCACAACTCATCTCATCTTCTATTATATTAAATATACTCTTCATCTGTTAGATGACCACTAAACCTAGATCATTTCCAGTTGGTATGAAATATCAGGAACTAGAGCTTTATCCACTATAAACCATCAACCAATCCATTCTAGGAATCCTATAAAAGATCATCATTTCAAAACTTTTGATGTCCCTTAGATTTTGATAACATTAAATGATTATATGACACTTTAGGAATCATTGATAATGTTATGAATTCATTCCAAATAGTCCATCAAGGGATAATAACATATAAATTAATATGATCAATAAGTCATGTATACTAGTAACCTATTCAAATATAATGGATGGAATCCATCAATAAAAAAAAGTAGTAGACAATGTAGATGTGATCCAGACCATACCCTTAACAGTATACAACCCCTAACCACTATCTTCAGGAGCCTAATTTACAGCCAAAATGTTTCCTACCTAAGCACCATGACCCTAAACATGAGGTTTTTGACACTCCATGGCCATTTTCATTTGATCTCGTTGTTGAGGAACATTTCCTGATCCTTAGGACATATATCACATCTATCATGAACCATTGTAGAAACCTAACCATGATGATCTTTGGAATAACCACTAAAGATGACCCACCATTCCACAATATAGAAACATATTCTATGGTGTCTTAATAAACATAAAAAATGTCATACATTCCCATATATGGTTCACAATAGAACTCTTATTGAGGGATATATATAAGTTGTACCCTTCTTAACCTGATTGGCACTACCACACCACCCATCCTTGCTCATCATCTTCTTTCATCCAGAAGAGACACTCAATATAATAATAGGAGGATCACTCATCTCTGTACTCATGGGTGGAAAAGGACCAACAACTTAAACCAATTATAGAACCTTCTCAATAATCAAAAAATTGAACAAAATATCTGGGTATGTTTTTGGTAAAAAATCCACAACTATCTAATGATACCATGAAAATGTAAAATCTCAAACTTCATGTTATTTTTTTCTACATTTCCAACCATGGGGGTGAAAAATAAGATAATTTAGTAAAAAATGAAGATTATGCTACAATATTCATGGATTCTTAATATGGCACAATTATTTCTAAGGAATGGTAAAACTTCTATGTTTCTAGGAAATAAGTCCTTTGAGAAAATGTTCTTGATGAACTTCTAAAAAAAATAACTCATTTATACCAACTTGTTTTATGAAATCTCACCATCACTTGAAAGGTCCCGAAAGCATAAAAATAACTATCTTGACCAATTGTTCTTCTCTTGTAATGACCAAGTAAAATATTCCTTCAATTGTATATAATCGTTTCTCGATATCCAATGGTCTCCAAGTGCCTTAAATGACTACAGGTTTCAAGACTGGTAAGTCACAACCATATTCAACCAAGGTACTCTAAAAACATTTTCCATGGGTATTTATAATAAAAAAGTCCTTAAGATAGAGAGTATCCAATGCCTAATCCACTTGAGATGGTGTAGTGTCATGCTCAGGTGCATCCTTTTGTAATTAATGTGTTATAACGGGTGCACCATCCATAGATGGTGCCTTTAAGAGTCTACGGGTAGTCATTTTTATGAAGTCCCAAATGAAAATTTAATGACATGAAATCATTATGACTGATTCTAATAAGTTTATAGGATCATAAAAATTTTCTCCTAGGATTTTACCAATAACCTATGGTATATCCCTCTTAAAGTTACCCATGGTTCTGTGAACTTTATTGTTAATCAAACAAATATACATAAAAAACATAAAATTATGTTCTATTTTGACTGATTAATTCCAAAATAGATATATCACACCACCATAAAAAAATATTTATCACACAATAGAGAATACATGTCTATTTAGATTACATAGAAAAAATGGAGGAATTTAATTAAAGAACCATTAATTTTCACATAATAGGTTTTATCTATTGAATGAAATCCTATGTTCCAAATCATGAAGCATGAATACACCCATGTCACAAACCATTTTTAAAAAAAATTCCATCAATGGTAGCCTAATTTTTTATTACACATGAGATGTCCAGGAACACTATATCTCCCTATCCAATGTTCCACACAACCAATTTCAATTCTATTATGATATATTTTAGTCAAAAAGGAAACAAAATAAACTTTGGATCTAATATAATTTAGTAATCCCCAGACCCAAATAACTTGTTCTGATCCTGAGAGCCAGAAGATCACACTTGAACCTCCCTATAAATAAGGGGAAAAGACCTATAAATGGAGTCCAAACATCATTAGTTGGGATACCATACCATATAAAAATATTTATAAATATAATAAACATAGGAAATAACACAACTAGGATATCAAGAAGAATCTCATTTAACATAATATATTAAAATATAGAATTTATGTCATAAAAATAAATAAAGAAGGCTCCCAATGTAGAAAGAAAAACCATAACATTATAGGTAAAACAAGACAATATAATAAAAGCTTCATAAATAAAATAGATTTCATCCCAAAACCAATACTAGATTCAAACTAAATAACACAACATTATTCCCTGATCCCTTTACCTTATCCTAGATCCTAAATCATGAAGTCTAAACATAAATCAAAATGCTCATGAAGGTTGTGATTAATAAAATCCAATATGAAACCACAAAGTCATAACTAACATATGTGATAAGGCATAAAATTTGTATAACATGACATATTAGATACGTAATCAAAAATAATCAATCATATTCTAATCACTCTTGTGATAACCAAGGAAACACATTCCCCAACCATAACAGCATCAATATTGTGTCAGAAGCATAACTATAAGGGTTTCATATGTGAAAAGAAAATATCAAAAATGATGGTGACAATATATCCCACAATTATAAAGAATCATTTAAAATAAGTCCACATGGTCATAATGTTCCATCTCTATTAAAGGTTTGGAATAAAGGATATCATATCTCATCTACACATTGGGTCGGGGAACATGGACATCATAACCTCATTTCCACTGCCATTGGTATGGTCACAAGGTTGTGATACCCCTATCCTGTTTTTAGGTCCATAATCAGCATATTCACGTGTCATGAACACTCACTCTCTCTTAGGGATAAACATATAATGATGGTCAACCAGTATGAGTACATGAAGATTCCTCCAATTTAAAGGTAATGACATATAACATGGTAGAGCATAAAATGGAAGACCATAGTACGACATCTTGAAAATCATAACAATATATAAGTAATTTTCATAAAAATAAATAATTGAAAGAGATATAAGTAATCAAACTTATGGAACCAAATATAATATATGGTTCTCATGAGGAATACATGCACACACAAGTGATCATTATCAACCATAGTAAAATAAGATATTCCAATAACAGAATAGTGTTAATAAAACAAGTGCATATAAGGGCCCAAATAGTAATGAAATTCATTGTAGAAGCTTATTTATTTAGAAATCCAATATTTATCAAAGGGTAAAAACATGAATCACATTGTATGCCCATTAAAAATTAGCATTCACTTCAATGATTCCCATATCAGGTTCTAGTTCAAAATGATCAGGGTTTAGTAAATACACCTAATGATATTAAATGACAAGAAGGCTACTTCAAGAATCAAATAACTCTCTGAGTCTATCTATTGAGCTAGTTCTAATGCATGTCGAATAAAAGGATTCTAATTTACTAATTCTATTATCAATCAGGTATAATATTCTGAATTCCACATAAAATCTAGAAAATAACATCAGATCTAGTCAGTTCTCTTCCATTAACCATTAATATATCATCAAAACATAGATAAAAGATGATATTAATGTCAAATAATGTCCTATGATTATTGAACTAAGATGAATTACCAATATTAATCCCCTATTAATGATGTATCTATCTATGGTGATGGGAAGTTCATTTTAATGTTGTATCAACACACATTCTAGAAATGATCAAGGAATCCAACATCAGATGGTATCAGAATCAATAGATCATTAAATAGATTAATAATTCTACAATACATCCCCAGGGGAAATAGGTAGATCTATATGAAACTTAAATAAATGAGGTTTTATGATAACTTACCAAAATTCCTAATGATCAAAACTCTTGGACCATCCTAAATGAAGCTTGGAAAAAGAATAATTCACTGAGGAAGACCAGAGAAGTCGTAAGGTTAGAGAAGGATTTATGTTGAAGAGATAATAAGAAAAAATATCATGAATGGATATAAAAAGTGGTTTTTGGATAATTAATTTTCATTCACACTATTTTTTTCATGGATTGAATAAACTATTCACCAGCAAAATATGGCATTCTTCATCTCTTGTGAACCAGCAAAATTTGGTTTCCTGGTTTACCAAATCATGCGGCATGCATTTTTTTGTCATTAGAGGATTTCAAACATGTTTTCATTAAAGTTCACATATTTTGATAAGAAATACACCACCCTTGGATTCTATACCACTTTCTATACACCTTTTTGAAGGATCAACATGGTTTGGAAGAAAAATTCTCAAATCATGCACTATCTAATGGCATTGAAAACTCTCTCAAACCCACCAAACACTCTAGGAACACATTGGAAAAAATTCATATATAAAAACAATATTAAAGGATTTAATTAACAAATCTCACATAACATATTTGAGTATGATACACCCATGATTACTTAATGTAAGCTATGGGAATGATTTGTGATAATAGGATACATTGTGAACTTGTTTCGAGTAATTTAAAACGATTAATATATTATTTATAATGGTTAATAATTTTTTTCATCCTTTAAAAAAATAATATTGTTATATATTAATACTTAAAATCATAAATATTAATAAAATAAATTTTATATCCTCTGTGTATAACAGTTAATAAAAACTTAACAACTTAATAGAGGGGGTAGTTCGTAACCACACAGCGATGAAGATTTCATTTTCCATAGAATAAAAAGATGGTACAAATTAATTTATACTATTAAAATATTATTAATTTTATAAATATCATATTTATTCATTTAATATATATTTTCTAAATATCCATGTAATGTTGTGATGGGAAAATACATATTTTATCCATAGAGGTGGAAGTCTACACGTATCATGAAAGACATTTTCATTTTCAAATGAATGGGAAGCTGGGAAAATGGTTATTATATTAATATAATGAAATTTTAGTATACTAGTGGTACTTATTTAATTAGACAATTATTATAAAAATTTTTTGGAGGAGTTTAATGAGAATGAATAAAATTGAATGGTATTGAGTGGGTAATGGTCACCTTTAGAGTTTAAATATTCTCTTGAATTATCCATTAGAAGTGGAGGGATTAAGAATTCTTCTAGAAATAATGGGATTAAAAATATATAATAGAAATCTAGTGTATGAAAAATGGGTTTTGGTTCAAGATAACATTGAATGAGATGTGTTTATTGATGTTGGTGGAAGTGATCTCCTTTTTTAGGTGAGAATAAGGGACTCTAATGAAGAAATAAATGTTAGGCATGGGAAAGAATGAAATTTGTAGATAAAAAGGTGGGGATGTTTTGTGAGAAATTTAGGTAGGAATTTAAAACCTAGAAAAGTTCTTCCAAAAGGTCAAATTTTTATATAAAATTTAAAAAAAATATCCCACTTAAATTTCTCATTTCACCCTCATTTACCATAATTAAATATTAACAATGGTATTTTTTTATTAAAACTATTAAATAAACTATATTTCCAAATTTAGAGGTGACGAATATTAAATTTTTTCTTCATTCGATCAAATTAAATATCTAAAAAAGAGAAAAATATATTTCAAATTAAAAATTAATCTATATAGAGAAAACAATTTTGATAGAAAAATGACTTTTTATACATTAAATGTTTTTATTATTTTATTCCTATAAATTAATAATTAAATTAATTATAATATAATACCAATTAAAAATATACATTTTTCATTATTTATCCATAATGAATTTAGATTCTTGAAATAAGAATACATATGAAGAAGAATCTAATTTTTATAAAGAATACATAAAAAGATATTTTTTTTATTTAAAAACAGTAATATAATTTTATCAATGTGTCAGAATTAAAATTGAACATTATTTTTATTTTTACACTTGTTTTATAATGAATCTATGATAAATTATACCCTTTAAATAAATAGACATATTATAATGGTTGTATCATGATTTTTTGGTTTGGTGTTTTGTATGGAATAAGTTATTAAATGAATCAAATTTATTTAAATGGATTATATTCTGAAATCTAGTGGTGCTATAATGACTCGATAAGGGATTAGTATTTTAACTATATTGATATTAGTATTTCATCTGGTTACATATATTTATTGTTTTCTATACCCCAATGTATTGAACTAATCCCCCCATGAGATTGATTTAGTAGCTATGGCCCAAACTATAAAGTGTCGGTAGCATTATCTCTATAGGGAGACATTTATTATCAATATGAATCATAAGAGGCTATAATATATTTTCTACTAGTTGTAATTGAAAATGGGGTAGAGTTTTTTGGAGGAGTACCTATAGATTTTTTATTTTGATATGGAATATTCCTAGGAGAAGGGGTTCATTAATGAATATACTTCACGTAGGACGAATATAGAGCAGTAATTTCTAGAATTTTGTGAGGAATGAAGATTAATGGAACAATTTGGGAAATGGTGTTGAGATGTTATATAATGTCAAGTGGTTGTGACCTTTAATCATCTACACATTACTTCCTTGATATTCGATCAAGTGAAGGCTCTCACAGATCTTGATCTGAATTGTCTTCTAATATAGGAATGATTGATGGTTTACAACTAAAATAAAATATTATCTAAGGATGGGAATAGAGTTTCATATGTCCATGAATGTGTAGTGGTACCTACCTCCATAGGGTAGAATTTAATAATGGAATACCATTCATCTTGGAGGGTTTTGAACCTATGTTCAACCATGACTTACAATGACATTAGGCATCAGTTTTTGTATATGATAACAAGAAAGGATATTTCATGGTTTGTAACTTATTGAACGATCTTAAAGAAGATAAAATCCTCACTATAATGAATTGTAGGGGGTTTTAACCTCTTCTAGTTCCTATGAAAAAATGGGATGAGGTGACTATAGAATTTTTTACTATTCTCTTGAGGATATCATTGGTTCATGATGTAGTATGGTTCATTATAGTGTGGTTAACGAACACCATTTTTTTTGTACATATTAGATAAAACTATATGGTGGTAAATATATGTATTATATTTTGTTTGATATTACATGCATTCATGGTGTAACTATGAGCTTTTTATCATATCAGGATTGTTCCTTTTTCCACATTTAAATATGTATTACAAAAGGTTATAGGGTCTAAAAAAATAATAGTACTATATACCCAAAAAATCTATTGATATATCTAAGATGATGATCAAGATACATGAGAAAATTCTCATGGACTATGTGTTTTATTTTAGTGTAGCATTATATGACTATATATACTTCATATTAATTACATATGAAACACTTATCAATGTGTGATCATTATTTTTCATTATGAGGCCTTGTATGGTCTATCATTCCACTCACCTCTATGTTGGTATGAGGTGGGAATGTAACTAAATTTTAGGCTTATATGATTATTACAAGCCCCTAATTATGCTTTATTGGTTAGGAAGTTGTTAATAACCCCAAAGATATAAAATTTCTCTTATGTAGATTAGTGGTAAAAACAAAACATTTTAAAATGGGGGATATGGTATCTTTTGGGTATCATCTTTTTCATTTTATTGATATTGAAGGGAGACAAATAATTTAACTTAGTATTTCATCAATATGGTTGAGATCATGGAGTAGGATGGTGTATTTTCTTACTAGTTGCAACATATAACTATACATCAAGCCATGATTGATGTACTTAACATATCATGGCATGATAAGTACATGAAAAAAATTTCATATTTAATTGAAAGTTATAATTTTGAGTTAAAGGTTGATGAATCATACAAGGAAGACTAGTGTGAATCGTGTATATATGATAGAGGGGGGGTTTTAGGGAAGATAATACTTATCATGTATGTTCTATGAAAAAACCAACATGTACTAGTGGATAACTATATGGGACAGTTATTTTTGTGTGACCAATACATAGATCTATTTGTATAGTGGAAATAAATACTTTATTCAAGGATGAGAATCCCTTAGTAGGGAATTTTGAAATTTCCCAAAAAATTCAAGGTATATTTTATTAATTATTTTTTAAAATCATATTTATTTTGATTGTTTTTTCATTTAGGGGTGTTTAAGCTAACCAGACATTAAATATTAAGTAGTTTTTCATCATTTGAGGCTAAAATAATACTTTAGGTAGGGTAAAATGACATATAACTAGGGGTTTTGTTAGTGTTTGGTTGTACATGGTATTGAGATTTTAGAGTTTGGATTAATCAAAATGCAATGGTATTAGTTGTTATATGATACATATTTTTATGGCATGAGACTTAGTGTGAAATAATAAAGTATTTAATTAATTTATTAGTCCTTGTATGTTTAAGGGAGATATTGTTCAATAAAGGACATGGATTTTATGAAATGGTTGATTCGATTATTTGGGGGTGATCGAGAAATGGGAATGGTGACCTGTCCTATTTGGTCATGCCATAACTAGATTCCGGGATATATTTCATTCAACATAGACAATAGTTTCACAACCTAATAGCTCTATAACCTAGTTTTTTATATATTTTATTAGTAATTTACTAAATTGGAATACATATATATTTTTCCCCTTCCTCATGACCAAACCATGAGCTCCCCACTTAATGGTTGTTTCGGATTGATTTTCCATGATCTCCATTTATCATTTCATTGTTTTTTAGATGTATTTTTTAATGAGAATACCCATTTTATAAGTCAAATTCCATGTATTACCTATGATTTTATTCCTCTTGATGTTTCTTCTTCCATCATGTTAAATCTATAATTTATATTTCTTTTTTAGGTTATAATTTTTTGGTTTATTCAATCTCAAATTAGAATATGTTTCCTTATGGTATTACTCATTACAATATAGGTTAGATGTTTTTTTTTATTTTTCAACATTTATATTAGATAGTATGTTATTTTATGCATGCGTGTGAATGTATATTTTTCTTACTATTTTAAAAAAGTTAATGAGTGGGTATGGATAGAAGAAATTGAGTATATGGGGGATGGATAGAGTGTGTTAAATTGAGTGCAGTATAGCTGTAAATATTATAACATTATTTTGTAGTATTATCTATCTTATTGGGATATAATTTTTTTGGATGATTAAGGTTTTTGGAACTATATTTATTTTGTATTTTTTATTTGAGTATGGAAAATAACCTCCTTTTATTAATAAGGGGTTGTGGTATAGAAATTGTGGGAATGGTTATTTGAATGGGTTGAGAAAATCAGTATCCAAAAATTTATCTCAATTGTAATGGTGATGGATTTTATGATCTTTTATTAATGTTTTAACACTCCAAGATTTTATAATATAATTCTATTAAATAAATTTGATGTGTCTGAAAACTTTTTCATCAACAACAATAAACCAATAAACACTACGATACAACCATGATAATATAAAAAATTAATGGGTATATATAAAGGAAACCAATTTCATAAATATTTTTATAAAAAATAAAAATGTTAATTATTTCCGAACAAATTATTTAATAAAATTCAATTACAGTTTGTAAATAAATATTGTGGTCATATTATGTATTATTTTTCAAAAAATTGTAGTTTTTATGAGAAATGAGTTATTATTTAAAGAAACAAATTATATTATTATTAAAAGAAGGTAAAATATATATTTTATATCAATTATATGTTGATAGATATTTAAGTAATACTTTATATGAAACAAGAATTGAAACACTAAATTTATAAAAAGTCATTTTTCATCAAAAATAAATTTTCCTATATATGTTATGTTTAAATTTAAAAGATAATTTTCTCATTTTATAAAATTATTTCAATTAAATAGATGAAAAACTATTAGTAAAAAAATTGATATTTGGTAGCAGGGGTGAACTTATATCTTTATAAAAAATGATGCTATGAAAAAAAAATTTGTCAAGTTTAGCAACGATAAAAATGTGTAATTTACCTAGATTAAATTTTTCTATATTTAAATGATTATTAAAAATTATAGAATAAATTTTTAAGGTTTTAAAGTCATACCCAAATGTCTCACCAACCATTACTCACCTCATTCACCCACCTCTCATGAAATTCTATTCTTATTGAAACCTAACAATCATTTCTAAGTGAAAGTCCCTCTTTCTCACATATAAAAGGAGATCACTTCCACTCACTTCAAGAAAAAATATAATTATAAATTCTCATGAAACATGGATCATTTTTACTCCAATATATTTTATTTATGTTTTTATACCCTTCCTACCATAATGAATCCCTAATCCCTCAATTTCTAAAGGATCATTCAAGAGAAAATTAAATATCACAACATGAGTGTTTCTCACTTTTTATATTTTTATTCTCTATATTTATCATACAAAATAATCGAATTATTTTATTAAAATACTAATATATTAACATATTTTTTATTATTATACTAAAATTTTATTATATTAATGTAATTACAATTTTTTGAAACTTCCAGTTTTTTATATAAATGGAAACATCGACTGTGTTATATGTAGACTACCACCTACATTGATGATGTATAATGGTTTTCATCATTGACAGACATGAATGGTTATTATAATGTATAAATCTAATAAATATAAGTTTAATAAAATTTTAAAATTATAAATTGATAAATCAAATTTTTCCTTTTTTATTTGTGGAAAATGAAATCATTATGTATTTATTTGTGTATAATACCACCTCTATAAAGTGATGTGTTATATTTTTCTTAAATTCCATTTATGGATTTTTAAAAATATATTTGAAGAATATATATTTTATAAAATATTAATATATGGTACTAATATGTTTGTAGATGGATAAAAAAATCAATGATAATTGTAAAGCAGTCCATTAATATTGGTAAATTATCCAAAACAAGTTCATTATGCATCATGTTCTCAAAAATCACTCCCCTAGTTTCCATCAAGTTGTCATTTGGATGTGTAAATCATAGAAAAAAAAGTATTTAAGTATCTTTTAAAATATACTAATGATGAAATAGGTATCAAATAATAGATTTTTATTATGACCGAGGCTTATCATACATTGATATTACATTAGTTGTTTTTATGAATATTCAATTCATTACAAAAACACTCGTCAGATGACCATAATAGTTTAGTGTATGTGGAAACAGGGAAACACAAAATCCTTGTCCATAGGTAATCTACATTATATTCCACTATGATATTCATTAATATAACCCTTATAATACATATCATACGTAAAAAAATCTTCATAACCTTGGGAAATGAGACATAAGAAAGGGCGATCACTAATGATTGATAATGATAAACAAGGAAGATATGTAAGCATAACATTAACATAATGTATGATAACATGAGAATTAAATTTTAAATTCACATCATTTATATTAATAATGATAATCTTGTGTCATGTAATAATGATTAGAATATCATCAAACATAAATCATAAGGGAATCAAAGAACCCAAGCCATTAAAGCATAAAATTGTCATAAGACAGATTTGTGGCATAAACATATGCATTGAAAATGATTTTCATTGTAGTCAAATATCATATACATGGATATTAAAATGTGATAGGTTCAATCCTAAAACCATCATAGTAGTTAAACTTAACTCCCAATACTAACATAGAAGATAAGGTCCCTTACTTAATCGGGTTCACTCATCATTCTAGTCATGTCTATCTCATGAGATATAAAACATATCCCAATGAAATTGAGAGAGAAATTGGTCCCACCCTTATCATAATAAAAAATATATTTATGTGTTCTATAATTTCCTAAAAATTCATCATAGAAAATCCATGAAATAAAATGGGTTACATAAACATTTTATAATATCACTACATGTGGAAAAAATATAGGTTTGATAATCATTTCATAATTTCTTCATAACATAAATCATGAAAAAAATTGTTGGGTTTGATAATAATTTCATCATACTTTGTCTAGTTGAAGAGAAATAGAATTCATAAAAATAATTCCATCATAAGAATAAATAATTTAGATAAATAATAATAATGGTTTCCTTATATTATATCCCTAGTGAGGTATAGGTAACATCAATAGATGTCATATTTGATGGAAAATAATTTTTAATGATCATTTAAATTATTTATTCAGGAGAATATTGATTCTAATTTTCAATATGCTTTTTAAAACATAAAAAATATTAAAAATATGTTTATTTAAAATAAACATGAAAAAATTATAATGGAATCTTCAATGAAAATAATTGTTATGATTATGGGATGTTTCATTCATGATTTACATGTTAAAACAATGATTCTTTCAATGCTATTGGTAAATTAAAAATAAGGATTGTTTAGAAAATGACATAATGATTAACTTCGTTTTAAAAAAAATTAAAGGAATGGTAAAATTGACTTTTATTAATGAAAATGGAATAATAAAAAAATTGAATACATTTTTGGAAGACATTTTTTCATTTGAAAAACAAAATTAACCAAAGGGAGAAATATTGATATATTTTCCTGAAAAAAATTTCTCTTTTATTTTAATTATCAAATATTGGAAAAATTGTCTTGTCACTTGAAAATATAATAAATAATCATTGGATAAGAAAATTCATTATTTTCATGATAAATGGATCTTATTATTTTATCATCGAAAACATAATCATAAAAGAATCACATTAGATGATGATATTGTAACATAAAATCATTCAAACATAGGTAAATTTAAATCATAATACCCATGACAGAATAAAAAAATAGAACATAAAATATCACTATGATAAATTAATTCATGATATTAGATATTAAAGAGGATATATATGTCCCTCATTAAATAATATAGGTGAATAACATACATGAATTACCAAAAAAGAAAAATTGAAACATAAATATCTTACTGCTTTGCATACTTTTGAATCATATACCCTACAAAAGGAAGACCCTAAAAGGGATATGTGTAGCACCCTCGGTTTCTTGTATATAACCCTTTATTATGTTTTATAAGTTTATAAAGTTTTTAAGGGAAGCTGGGAGAGTTTGGGGAATATTTAAAGTGTTTTTTCTGATTTTATATAGGTTCACTGGTGGTTCATAGTTTGTGTAAATTGTAAAACTCTTGTACGAAACCATGAATAATGATTTAAGGGAAAATAGTAGGCACACGAAAAATGCATGGTTTGTCCAAAACATGTGGCTTCCCAATAGAAACCATGTTATTTGAAATTTGGATTTGATTTTTTTGAATAAGTAGCTTCCGAGTGGGTTTCCCACAGTTTGTAGACTATGTGATGAGACCATGAAAGGGTTATCCTTAATGTAGGGGCTAACACACTGTTAGCACACAGTTTTTCTAACCATGCAACTAAACTATTCATCAGTCAAATTTAGATACCTATATTGTGGATCTAACACATTTTTACCTCTAAGTGCCTCTTTTTTCAAAAAATGGACCTAACATAGGATTTTAGTCTCTCAAATGTCGTACAACCTTTCACAAGTGAATTAGAAGTGATTCAAAGCCACCCCTTGGTGCATTGAAGCTCGATTCTTGTGGTAAGTCATTGTTCTTGATGTTTTTATTAGATCTACTCCCCCCTATCGTTATTATATATATATGGCCATTGTGGGAAGATATAATGTTGTGGATTCCAAAAATATTTTCATCTGGTATTTTTAATTATAGGGGAGGATATAAAAGGAGGATTCATTAATATTTAAATCAACTTTATAACATTTTGTGTGTTACATTTATCATTTTTTCAAAATATCTCATGGTAGGTGGCTTCATAATTGAATCGTATTTCAAGAAATAATTGTATATGTTTAAAATTTATTTAATTGTTTGAAATTTATTTTGAAACCTTGGTCCAAATCATGTTACAAATCATATTAGTGATGAATCATGGGTTTTGGTGAAATTTTCAAATTGTGATAACTTATTGTGAACAGATATTTTGTTTCTCGATTTTTAATTGTGAATTTTAAAATATATATTTATTGGATTTTTGAAATTGAATGGTGAAAAAAATAATCATTAAAAGGCAGTTTTATTTAAATGGGTTTGACATGGTTTTTGGGAAAACATGGGGTGTGTGTCCATATTTCATTTATGAGTATTGGTTGAAATATAACATTTTGCTCGATCCTAAAGATATAATGACACATGGGACTTAATTACCTTGTGAGGAAAAGGTAGATAGACGATATAAGAATCATTAGTATGGAACTATAACAAGGATTCCAGCATGGTTGGTGGTGTGGATATGTGAAATGGAATGGCTAGCCAAAGGAAACTTTTTACATGGTTTTAAGAAATTGTTTTTTTTTTCTTGAAAATAACTTTTAGGGGAAAATAAGTTGATATAGAACATGTTTGTATTTGGTTTTAAAATATTTTAGAACTTTTTTATAATTTTTATAAATTTTTTTATAACTCGTTTATATTTATTAATCAGCTATTTTGGGAATTTGTTTTATAAACTGTTTTATATAAATATTGCTAATTTTATTTCCTAGTAGCATGAGTAGGGAAGCCAATTAGGGAAATCCTACTGGGCTTTATATTTGACCCCCTACTTATTCACTATGGTTCTTTTTCAGATGTCATCTATCAGGACTTGGGAAAAGGTAAAGTATCACAAGTCGTTATTAGTACTTCCTGATACATGGATTCATAGATGAAGTTAAATAATGGAGCTTATGGAGTCTGGTGTCTTGTGGTTGTCTTGGAGTTTTTTATATTGTCATCTATTATTTACTATCATATTGTATTATTCAATTTAGGTAATTTAGTTTAGAATTATTTTGATATATGAAATGGTGAGTTATCTTTCTAGGTGATCATGCATCGTATAGTGGCATGTTTAGTTATGGATTGTTAGTTAGTTGTTTTATTATTTAAGGGAAAATCACCCCCAACTATTTAATGAATCCCTACCTCATTTATTTATAGCCACTTTCATCATAGGTATTTATCTTAAGGCCACGTAATTCCCTTCCACCCTTTCAAACCAATGAGAAGGGGTGGGATGTTACAAATGTTATTAGTTTTGTTCGGTCCAAATGTCTATTTGAGACAAAAGGTATCAGCTTGTTTGGCCATTTCCTAACATTAAGTCAGCATTTTTCTTGGAATTGGAGTTGAAATATTTCTAGTATATTTCTTGGGTTGGTATGATATAATGGATTAGGAATTTTGAGACATGAAATATAGATCATAATAAGACATAACTATCATTTTTATGTTGAACATAAAGTTACCAGGGATTTGGATACATAAGTGTTTTGGGGACACTTATAGGATATTAAAAATTCATTATCATGGGTTTATCTAGTGAGGAAAAATTGGCATGCACTATAGAGGAATTAAATCCCATTAGGAGTGTATATATCATTTTGATTAATGATTTATGATTTCATGCAAAAGCATACATTTTTTAAAAATGCTGAAAGTTGATTTCAAATGAATGATTTTGAAAAAGAGAATGATTGTGGTACTTTCAAAATAGTTTTATTTTCATCATAATGTAGAGAATTTTTTTAAAAATATGGATGAACCTAGAAAAGGTTGATTTGGGAAATTATTTTTGTGATAGTTGATTTTATTGAATTTGAATGGTTAAGCCTTCAGTTTCTAGAGAGTGAGACTTATGGTATTTGTTTCTGTATAGAAAATGGATCCTAATAGGCATGGTAGAAACAAATCGGATGAAGATGTGGATAATGTGGTTTCACCTAAGCTATAGGTGAATCAACAACGGGTTTATAATATTATATATGAATTTAATGTTAGGGAAAGATGGAACAAGAGGTACGATTCAAGACAAGTGGATCATTCTGTCTAATTCTAGAAGCAGAATCCACCCATCTCCTAGGGTGATTTTGAAATAGAATGAATAGAGGAATGGCTGAATAGGATGAATCATGTCTTTAATTTAATCAGTATACTAGTAGAGTTGAAATTCAATATGATGATGTACATCCTCGAGGATCTAGCACACTAGTTGTGGTAAATAGCGGTGGATGTTAAACTAGATCAAGGCCTTGGTTAGTAAGATTTTTTAGAATTTTTCAACAAACAATTATAGCCTTACACATTAAAGATTCATGGAATAATGAATATCTTTATCTGAAAAAAATCACTATCATAGAATAAAAATATAAATTCTCGAATTTAGTGTGCTTTTCACCTGAAGTTGTTCCTTATGTGGCCTTTAAGAAACACATCTTTGAATCAGGCCTAAGGCAAGAGATTCCCTTGAATATTGCAGTGCTCTATATTACTGAATACATAGAGATGATAAATAGAGAGGTGGTGGCTAAAAGGGATATCTCAAGAGAAATGGGAGGAGTAATGATGTGGATACCCATAGTAACTTTTAGGAACTCTTATTATTGTTGAATGAGGTAGAGGGACACATAATTTAGAGGAGGGACTTTGAATCAAAATCAAATGATATGATTGATGAATCCACATTTGATACCCATGACAAAAGAGGGATGTTTATAATTTTTCTCCATAGACCACATGAACTTGGAGTGTACAACAACACCAATATAAGGTCATAATTACAACAAGATGGTACATATTAATCACTATGGTAACAGTTCTCCGAGGTTAGGTGCTCGGTACACTTCTCAGGTGTCGTATGGGTCGTATGCTTCAACGGGGAAAGGGAAATAGAATTAATATCTATATAAGAACAAATCTAGAAATAGTGACTCTTAGAATACCATGAGTCCACATAAAGGGAAGTATCATCAAGGAAAAAAAGATAAATATACAGCTACGAAGTAATTATATGAAGCCAGGTAGGTGATTGTAGATGATTATCCTGGAACATCCATAGAGAGAAGTATGAGTCTTTTTAATTATACACTTAAACAAGTGTTGTTTAATACTGGTGAATCACTTTCCTTTATTTATTTTAGTGTTTTTTTTATAATATTTAACATTTAGATGATTCCTTATTTGATACAGAAATAAACTCCTCTTGTTGAAAGATAATATCGAGCATTCTGGTGTAGAGTATGTTCTATAACTGCTGATGGAGTTGAGCTGAAATGGGATTTTCATGTGCTAGAGATGGATTTCTATGATGTAATCCTTGGAATGGATTAGCCAAAAACATTCACAGATCCCATCGACTTTGGAAGAAGAATAGTTTGTTTCATTAATGAGGATGGAGTAAAGTATCTCATTAAAGGATAAAATAATTTGAAGATTGGTGGAAAGGGTTTTTTGGCACCAGAAATGGGATGATCTCTTACCAATTTGTAGATTTTTATTTGTAATTGACAAAAGAGATTGAGAATAATAGTTTTCTAGTAGTGTTCTACAAGTTTTTTGATGTGTTTCCCAAAAATTTCTCAACATTTTCACGTGTAATAGTAGTGGAGTCTTCAATTTTTCTCCTCCCAGGGGTCCTCCCTATCTCACATATGCATTATCAAATGGCCAACATAGAATTAAGGGAGTTGGAAGTGTAGTTAGAAGTGTTGGATGATAAGGTTTCATTCATCCTATCACATCTCCATGGGAATAACATGTATTATTTGTAAATAAAGAGGATAGAACCCAAAAGTTGTGTGTATATTATCGTAATCTTAGTCGGGTTACGATAAAGGATTGTTATCCACTTCCACACACTGATGATCTATTTTATCATCTAAGGGGATATCAGTAGTTCCTTTAAATTGACTTGTGATCATGATATCACTAATTGAGTGTTCTGAATAAAGATATTATGAATATAGCTTTCATAAGAATTTAACTCCATTATGAATATGTGGTAATTCCTTTTGGTCTTATGAATGTATCAAAATAATTTATGGAATTGATGAATCATATATTTCAGTGATATATGGCTTTTTTGTTGTGGTGTTTTTCAACGACTTTTAGTTGTATTCAAGGACTAGGTATGAGCATGAGAAAAAAATTCAATATTGTTAGGAAGCTTGAGTGATCTATGATTGTATGAAAAATTATCTAAGTCATATTTTTGGATACAAGGGGTATCTTTTCATGGCCATGTAATTTATGAAAGAGGTGTTTTAGTATATCCAGAAAAGATAGATGCTTTTATCATTTGGAAACAACCAAAAAATGTCATTGTGATATGAAGATTCATTGGTATAGATAGTTATTACTGATTATTTTTTCATGACTACTCATGACTATATTCTCCTATTATATCTTTTACAAAGAATAATGTTCCATTCCAATGGACTAAGGAATGCCCGAAGTATTTTTAAGAGCTAAAAGTTCTTCTTACATCAGCACCTATCTTAATTTTTTAAAAATCAAGACAAAGGTACGTGGTGTTTTGTGATGCTTTTGGATTGGGGTTGGGATGTTTTCTCGTGTAAATAGATCATAAAGTTTCTTATGTCTGAGGAAAATTAAGAGTGAATGAGAAAAAATACTAAACACATGATTTAGAGTTAGTTGTAGTTTTTCATGCCTTGAAGACTTGGCATTATTATCTATTCGGTAAGAAATTTACTCTATTCATATACCATAATAGTTTGAAACATATTTTCTCAAAATAATATTTGAATCTGAGGAAACTAATATGGATGGAGTCTTTAAAAATATTTGAAATTGACTAGATTTATACCCCAGGTGAAGGAAATTCAGTGGCAGCCACATTAAGCATAAATTCATATGATCAATTTCAAAATGAAGATTCAAATGAGTTTTAGTTTATGTAGGTTGAAGATTATATTCATATAGAGTTTGTAGACCAAGGTTATATTGTAGTTTCCTTTCTAGTTTTTATTGTTCCTGATTTGGTGAAGATAATAAAGGAGGCATAGACATCTAATGCAGAATCTGTTGCAATGAGTTTAAAACTCAATGGTTTGGAGACCATTGATGGCTCTAAACTAGATGGGAATTCAGTATTGTGTATTTAATATTGTGTGGTTGTATATATGGTTTTTATAAAGAAACATCTTCATTCTTACCACCATTTTAAATGGGTTGTTCATTTTGAAATACAGAAGATGTATAAAGAAATGAAGGTGTAGTATTTGTGTGTCAGTGTCAAACGAAAGGTGGGTATGTTTGTTTCAAAGTGACTAAATTTTCAATAAGTTTAATCATAGAATAAGTGACCGGTAAATATGTTGTAGTCTTTACATATCAATATTTGGAAAGGTGAACTTATAGCCCTGAATGTTTTAATATGTCTCCCAATAATGGTGTGGAAACATGATTCCATATGGGTGATAGTGGATCAACTTACCATTTAGGATCACTTATTCCCTATTCATAAAACTCATATGGAGGAGGATCTATCCAAAATCTCTATCTAATAAATTTTAAAGAGGCATGGAATATCAGTGTGCATAATATCAGAAAGGTACCTGAGGTTTAAATTTTTTCTAAAAATACTTACAGAAAGTCCTTGGGATTTATTTGACTATGAGTACAACATATCATCCTTAGATGAATGGAAGATCCAAAATGAAGATAAAAATATCGAAGGACATATTATAGGATTGTGTAATGGATTTTGGTGGCTCATAGGAGGAGTACATACCTTTAGTGGATTTCTCACATAAGATAGCTATAAGGCCTTGATACATATGGATCCATTTGAAGCATTTTATGGGAATCCTTTTCATTATTCACTTTGTTGGGTGGAAACATTTGGTAATTATTTATTTGGGCTGATCCTTTTCCATGAAATAATAATAATAATTTTGTTGATTAGGAAATGAATAGAGATGGTACATAGTTGTTATAAATCATATGCAAATCATCATTGATGACAGTTTTCATTCATGTTGAGTGACCATGTGTTCTTGAGGATATCTCTAGGACTTGGACATCTACATTTTGGGAATTAGAGAAATTTATATCCTTCATAAATAGATATATTTTAGATAGTGGAATGGGTTAGTGAGGTGTAATATCGGTTGGAATTTCCACCATGGTTCAGTGTGGTGCATAATGTGTTCCATGTATCTTAGTTGAAAAAAAAATCAACCTGATTCTGATCATGTGATCAGATGGGATCATGTTGACCAATAGCTTCATGCATAATTTTTACATATCCTAGTGCATATTTTGGATTGTAAAAATATATTATTTCATTGAAAATGCATCGGCTTAGTGCAGGTTTTATGGTAACATGGTGACATTCGTGAAGAGAATTAGGAACATTAAAAATAAATGAAAGAGAAAGGATCAGAACTCATTATTGGTATGGATTGTTTTATATGTTCCAAGGATAGAAATGAAAGTGACATGGATAAGGTAACACCCTCATTTTATATTATGTAACCCTTTATTATGATTTTTATGTATATAATGTGGTTGGGTAATGTTTGGGAGAGTTTAAGAAAATTTTAATGTGTTTTTGGAGTTTTTCTATAGGTCCACAGGGGTGTACAGTTTTTGGAAATCATGCAACACTTGTAAGAGACTGTGCACATTAATACAAGGGAAAAAGAGAATGCACACGAGAGATGCCCGATTTTTCAAAATCATGCATCTTCCTAATATAAACTATAGGATTTAAATTTTGGATTTGGTATTTTTGAGGTAGTTTTTTAGAATGGTTTGAGAATGTTTTGTAGAATTTCTGATTAGATCGTGTGATTTTCATACATAAGATAGTGGCTAATTTACTATTAGTGCATGGTTTTCCTAATCATGTAACCAAACCATGCACGGGTCAAAGTTCTATCCTTAAATTGAGGAACTAACTCATTTAACCTCTAAGTGCATTTTTCCCAAAAACATACCTAACTAGGGATTTTGGTCTCTCAATGGTTCTAGAACATCTACTGAGAGAATCAAAAGAAATCCAAACACATCCCTTTGGTGCATTGAATCGAGATTCTCATGGTAAGTCATTGTTCTTGATTGTTCTTGATGTTTTTCTTAGATATGCTTCACACTCTCTCTTGTTTTCATAGATCTACAGCTTTTTTGGGTAGATAAAAGGTTATGGATTCCAAATATGTTTACATATGGTATTTTTAATGATATGGGAGGATATAAAAGGAGGGTTCTTGAAGATCAAATTTGGTTTTCTGACTTTTGTGTGTGCCATTTATTTTTTTCTCCAAAACTCTTGATGTAGGGGGATTCACTCTCGACTTATATTACTAGAACTGATTATATTATTTTCAAATTGATTTAATTTTTCAAAATTTGTTGTTAAATCTTGGTTTAAATCATGTTATAAATATATTTTTTTACCATTTATGGTTTTTGGTAAAATTGTGAAATTGTGATAACATGATGTGAAAAGTGATTTAGTTTTGTGATTTTAAAATGTGAATTTTAAAAAATGTATTTGATAGATTTTTGAAGGCTTGGCAGAAAACAATTTTCAATAAAAAATTTGTTTTATTGAAATTGTATTTTCATGGTTTTTTTCCATACTTGGGGTGTGTCTTCATATTTCATTTATGAGGCTTGGTTGAAATTTGGCATTGTGCTCGGTGTGAAATGTGTAATGGCACATGTGATATAATTACCATGTGATGATATAGTATATTGAATAGGGAACAATCATTAGTATGAAACCATCATAATTATACATTCATGGATGGTGGTTTGGATATGTGAAAGGGAATGGATATGCCAAAGGAAACCTGTGAAATGGATTTAAGGCATTGTTTGGTTGTTTTCATGAAAACATCTTTTGTTGGAAAATTGGTTGATATATCAATTCTTTATATTTCGTTATAAAATATTTTATAACTTCTTTATATTTGGTTATAAAATATTTTAGAACTTTTTTTATTTATTTATCAACTATTTTTGGAATATTTTTATATAATCATCTTTATAAAAAAGTTGATAACATTTCTATCATAGTTGCATGAGTAGGGAAGTCAATCAGAGAAAACCTACTCAGTTATATTACTCACCACTACTTTGGAACTTTGGTGATTATGTAGATATCATCTATAAAGACACGTAAAAAGGTAAAATATCACACATCTTTATCACTACTTCTTAATTCGTTGACTGTTTGATGAATTTGGAGCATGAAGGTTGGGGATCATGGAGTCTTGTGGTTGTCTTAGAGTTTTGTTATATTGTATTCCAGTTTTTTACTTTGATGTTGTAGTTTTTCTCTATGGAACTTTATTGTAGTATGATTTTGAAATATGAAATTCTGAGTCATCCTTCATGGTTATCATGAATCAAATAGTGGAATATTTTGTTATGGATTGTTAGTTAGTTGTTTTATTCTCTAAGGGAAAATCATCCCCCACCCATTTTCTGAGGTCCTTCAGCAATTATTGCCAGCCATTGGCGTCTTCGGGATGTCTCTTAAAGACAAGTAACTCCCTTACACCAACTCAAGATAATGAAAAGAGATGTGATGTCACAGTATGTAAGTCTTAATAATCTCAAGTTGAATCATTATAAAATATATTCATAGGATTTATGTACATCACATAAAATAAATTGGTGGTGAATATGGCATGTGTCCCGCAGAAGTAAATATTGATTCAGAAATCCCATACCATAAATATTTACTTCCATAAAACATGTTAAATAATTATATACAATTAATATAATCTTATTATACACATATTAAAGAAATTTTTTATTATATCATACCATATATTATTTTCATATGGCCTTCGATACCTGTTTATTAACAATTCCAAGAAAAAGTTAGGTTTCAAGTAATAACTTCAGTATTTTTTGTATATGTTTTTATTTTATATTTTCCATAATTTTAATTTAGTAATTATTAAAATATATCTTTAATTTTATCATTTTAATAAATATCATATTTATTAATTATATATTTATTTAAACAAATCCATAAAACTGTGTGATAAAAAATGAAATAAACTATTCATGGAGATGACGAACCATATGTATTCATTAAATTTTTTTCAATTTTCTTATTGGATTAAAATAAAAAAATGTAAATGTTATATTATCATTAAAAATCATTATTTTTTCATATATATCAATTTTTTAATAAAACTATCTTTATTAACTTCCATGTAAATCATGAATGAATCACATCACTTCAAGATTCGGTAGTCCACCATACACATGAGCGATGTTTTTGTGTTAAAAAGTATAGAGAGTACGAAGGTATTTATGATATAATAATTATTAAATTATAATAAAATAATAAATATAATATATAAATAATAAATCCATAATTATTTTCATTTTTGAGAGGTTTTAATGGAAAAAATAATGGCATTAGTTTGTGAGGTTGTAGTCTGCCTTACACACAAACGATGATTACATAACCCATTTGATGGAAGTGGAGATGATTTTAGGTCATTCTCTAAACATACAAATAAATTATTACTTGTATGTTGATTAAGTTATTATATCACCATGTTATAATAATAATTGAAGTGAGTGGAAGAATAAATAATAAAAAATTTCCATTGATGAACATTACATCTTATTTAGGTGTCCTCATTAGGTTTGAACCAAAAGCCTTCAAAGGTTGTATTTATAAACACAAAAGGATTATAAGATGATCTTCAGGAATTTTGGATGTAATTTATTCAATTATTTTCATATAAATGGTTTGAAGGTGTGAAGAAGGGAGGAGAGTTGTTTCCCTTTAATAAGTGAGGTGACTGGAACACTTCTATCTTTTTTTAAAGTGTACCGATGTCTTTAACATGAAAAAATCGTCCAAAATGGACCACTGACGAAAATATAAGTTAACATATCTACCTATGTCAATATAATTGGTTTTGGAAATGTTTTTATGTGTTTTTAAACCTTGTCATTACAGTTTAATGCAACGATAAACCCATTTTTACCTTAACCATGAAAAATAATTTTTACTATTTTTAATGTTCATTTTGGTAAAAAATTTATTTTAAAATATTAGAAAATTTAAATCATTATTATTATAAAAATGGAATCCAATTTTACAAATTTCTTTCATAGATTTAGAAAATTTTAATTTAAAATTAATCCCACAGATAGGATAGGAAAGTGGGGTTTTAAAGAGAAAATGATTAAAAGTTTAGAATATTTTTATATCGAAATTGAATATGAAATTTATAATATTGGCCTAAAATGGATTAATTGATGTTTAATTAATCTATTTTTAATTTAAAATAAATTTAACATATAATTTACCTTCATAAATAAATTAAATTAAATGGATGTATTAAAATAAAATTAATCATTTTTCACTAATCATCAAAAATTAAACTTTTTAGGAAAAATCGAAAAAATTCACCCAAACAAAATATTGAAATCATACATAAAAATTATTTTTATTTTATAAAATTAATTTTCAAATACTATGGAAAATTAATTTTTTTTATTTTCAATAAAATAAATAAAAATAATTTTTTGAGAAAATAATTTCTTTGAAACATATAAATAATTTATCAAAAATTAAGTATTTTTTCACTATGTTTTATTTTAGGTAAAAACATGATGAATAATATTTTAAAAATTTGTTATTACTATTAATATCTCTATGTTTAATGGCTATGTAATAACCATCTATTTTAAATAATTATATAAATAATATATTATGGGTTTTTAAAAATTTGGTGTCATTTGTAAAACAAGCTTTCCCAGTGTTTCATATAGCACAAACATAAAATGGTGTTGTATGCAATGAAAGATATGAGAAATTTTTAATTCATTCAAAAAAATAATTCTTTCAAACTAGGAATGTTACATTATTACTCCCTTATAATTATTTTCTCCCGTGAAATTTGTCACTCTAATACAAAAAAATGATGATAATTGTTCCTAATCATTTACTTAGGATCCCACATAGATTCTTCAAGAATAGTGGTTTTCCCATAAAACATTAACCATGTGATTGATATTTTTCTATAGATATTTCTCCATATGCCCCATAATCTCCATCAGTTTTCCTCATAAGAAAAATATTTCTCTAGTGGCATGACCTATAAGTTTTTTACATGTAAAGGGTTAGGTATGTATATTCTAAAGAGAGGCACATAGAAAACATCATAAGCTTGAGAGGGGATTTGGGGATGTTATAAGAGATGTGTTATGGTCACGATAAGAACAATAATTTAAAGGGGACCAATATACCTATAGATCGCTTTCCTTTTCTTTCTGAATATGATAACCTTATTCCATGGAGAAATTCATAAAAAAATTATTTATCACTAATATCAAATTTGAGATCATTCTGGTGATTATAATTATAATGTTTATTTCTACTCTGATCTACCTTGATGAGATGCTGAATAGATATAGTATTCTACACCACTTATTTAATTATCTTAGGTCTCAATAGCATTATTTCTCTAACTTCATTCATGCAGGTCATACCTCTACAATTCTATCCATGGAGGGATTAATAATGAGCCATCTAACTACTTGAGAGAAATATACTGTAGTAATAAATCTACAGTAAAGGAATGTGATGATCCCAAGATATTTTTGATGAAATCACCAAAAAATTGATGTAAAACATGAATCCCAATAAGACGTAATGAAATTTGTTACTCTGTAAAAATATACCACATCATTAAGGTAAATACTAGAAACCTAATATAGATATAAGTCTTCTCCAAAAGTGATGCAGAGTGCTGACTTAGTAAGGAGATTGACTAGAAAGCATATAACATTATTTCTTTTTGATATTTTGGGGAGTCCCATCAAAAAATGTATAGTGTTGTTTTCCCATTTCCAATATGGTATGGGTAATGGATGTAACATACCCATATAATTTTTTCTTTCATCATTAATATACTAATATACGAGGAACTAAGATACAAAATTTGTGATATCTATCTTCATGACATACCATAAGAAATACTATTTCAAATCTCAATAAATCTTTATACATTCCAAACGAACAGATAATGATGATATATGAGCTTTCTCTAACAACTCCTTCTTAAAATCTACTATGGATAAAACACATACATTGTACCTAAAACATATAATTCCATCATGATTATGGTTAACTTTAGGGAAATTTATAACCTTATTTTACAACAATACATATTCTTTATGCACCTATTTATCATTACACAGATATATTGTTGAACATTCAACTAAGAAAAATAAACATTATCCCCTTCTTTCATGATTTCCATATCCATAATTTTCATATCTTGTAATTTTATATCTTTCACAATCCTCATCAAAAATAAGTTAGAATTATCCTTTTAACTAAAATCGTCATCCACATTATTCTCCTTCATAGGGTGGTAGTGTATTGAGAAATCATATTCATTAATCAGGAATAACCGTCTTATTTGGAACATATTCAACTTTTTATGTGTGAATATATACTTTATAATTTTATTATTGGTATATATATCAATTTTTTATCATAGATATAATTCCAGCATATCATTAATGCATAAATTACCATTTCTAACTCAAAATCAAGATCTGGGTAATTTTTCTAAGGATTCTTTAATTTTTGTGAGTTATAATCAATAACCTTGTCATTCTACATATGAAAACATCCCAATATCTAATTTCATGCATAGCTATATATTTAAAACCCTTCCCACTATAGGATAATGTAATCATAGTTTCACTTACTAGTCTTTTCTTAATTTCCTTGAAATTTTCCTCACATTCATAAGTCTAGATGAATTTTTCTCCCTTCTGATTTAACATTGTCATAGGTTTAGATAGTTTTGAAACATTCTACAAAAACCATTGATACTATAAAGATAAAGAAATAAAATTATAGATCTCTATCACTATGGATGTTCTAGTCCAACATTCAATGGCCTCTATTTTTTTATTGATCTACCGATACATCATATCTTGAGATTATAAGACCCAAAAAAGAAAAAAAAATTGTAGCCAAAATTCAAACATTGTATTTTCATATATAGTTTCTCCTTATATGGGCTCTATAGTATAATTATCAACTAATATTCATGCTCGTTATTTATATTTGAATAGAAAAAATATCATCTATAATGAGTCCAAAAAATGGTTCAAGGTAATATTTGAAGACCTTGTTCATTAAATCCATGATTATAATTTGGAAATTATTAAGACCTAATAGAAGTACTATATATTTATTGAGTCTATAACATATATAAAATGTCATCCTAGTATATCCTCCTTCTTGTACCTAAATTGAAGATATCCTAAATGAAGTTCAATCTTGGAAAAGTGTTGAGCTCCATGCAGTTGATCAAACATGCCATCAATATAGAGAAGAGAGGAGTTTTTCTTAATTGTGATATTTGTAAGATCTTGATAATAAATTCATAGTTTCATTGATCCATATTTGTTAAAAAAAGATTAAGTGTAGCCCATTGTGTCACACATGGCTGAATGAGTCCCTTGTTATGGTTATCCTGGAGTTTCTTCTTTAATTCCTACAACTCAATCAAGGAAATTTAATAGGTAGTATTTAAAATTGGTATTGAAAAATGTAATATTTCCATCAATAAGTAAACATCATTTTTTTTGTGGATCACTCTAAAAATCATCCGTAAACTCATCAACAATTTCTTATACAATAGGCACATTATTGATTTCAGGTTTTCCCCAAACCATGTAAGATAAAACCCCTTTTAAATGTTAATTAAGACCCACACACTTGATGTTATCTCCACAAGAATTTCATAGTTATTTTCACATTGATATAAGATCATATGTTGGTGTATAATATAAAATGAAACTACCCTTCCTCGATAACTTTTGTGTGATTTATGTGTATAAATACAGTCAATGCTCGAGATAAAGTCAAATTTAACCAGAGGAAGAATAAATAGATACATAAATATTGTATTCCCAGAAATGTAAATCAGAGAGGAATCATATTTATGTGATGTGATCATCTTATCATTATGGGTTCCCACTAATAATTATATATATTTATATGGGTGGGATCTTGATACCCTTAAAAAATAATTCATATTTAAAATAGTGGGAAATTCAAGATTCAAATGAGCAGATAATAAGTGTACCTTTTGCCATTTAATTATCATAAACATCATAAAAAATAGTGATCACTTGATATCCCACATTGTCTATTGGAATATGTGGTTTCTAACTTAAATCATTATCATTAACCTTCATATTTGGTCCCCAATTAGCATAATTAATATAATCCTAATATTTGAAACACTTGACTATGGGTGGAACATTTTTCTATATTTCTCTCTATTCACAACTTTAGCTAACTTATCCCCATCACATAGGAAATTTATTTCTCGATGAATTTCCCTCAAACACATTAAACATTTAGTATCCCCTTATGTCAATTTTTTCAATGATTCATCCCACACATTGAGTATAAAATAAATCATATCTTCTTCTCTATATGGTTCTTATATATTACATTTAATTCCATTTTTTTATTCATATCAAAACCATTTGATTGATATAGAACTCTAATGTATATTTCCACCTTAATAGCACATAGAAAAATCTATTCATAGTTACTAAATTATCTTAGGTATAACTACCTTTAGAGACTTGGTTTTAAGGAATTGTAGAATTTATAAACCTTACATTAATTTTTGATGTTAATTATAGATGCATACAATGAAAGCCTTGTAATATTTTCCTCATAGGTACCAATAAATTAATAATCTTTTATCTTTAGATCAAGTTTCCCCATGTCCATCTTAATTTTAATTATATTAGGAAATTACATAATGAAAAATAGCTTGTTGAACTAATCCAATTCTATTAAGTCAATTTCATCATGGTGCCTCATATTATTGAGCATAATACACAATTGATCTACTTAACCTTCCAAATTATATACAATAAAAATGTTTTTCTATTGTTTTAAACAATAAAAATGGAAAATATCTTTTCAGTGGTGTTTAACTATTATTTAGACACCAATGGATCTGAAGACGCACTAAAATAAGGTGGATGTTTCTTCATGAAGGACCCAAATAGAATGTTATTGCCCTCTTTTTTGTTTGGAAGTCCAATATGATTAAATTCTTGAGATCTTTGTGTGAGAATATCATATATATATATATTTCCAACTCCCATAATGATTATATTATTAATAGGAAAATAATTTCATTTTTAATAACAATTAGAATCAATATTTTTCCATTTATGTTTTATCTATTTTCTAAAACATAAAATAATAGTTTATGAAATAATAATCATAATGGGGACCCACATAATAATGAAAAATCTCCAATAAGATGACTAAATAATGAAACCTTATTTAATATATTAAACCTAAGGTTTATCCTATTCCATTAATAGTCAATATCTATTTAAATCACTCATGATGGTCGGTTAAGGTTTTATGAATTTCCAAATTGTATCCCCTAAGAGTGTTAAACCAAGTGTGTAGTAAGGCCTATTTTCATGCACAAGTTGATGATTGACTATATATAAATGTTCTATTTAAAGAGTTATTACCCTAAGGTACCAATTTTTCATATCCCCACCCACTCATAATATCCAAATAAGGATTAAATTTTATATTAATAACTCACTATATCCTTTACCATACTTTCTAGAAATTTTTCTATACTTTGACTGATCCATATAATTATCCCAAGTCATTTTCTTAGTCATCTCAGTAATGGTTTTTCATTTTTGTTTCATGAGTTCAATTAAAACTATATTCTGATACCAACTATAGAAATATAGGCTAATCATATTTTGATGTTAAATCATTTTTTACGAATACTCACTACATTTCACAAACACATGTCTTAGGGAAGTAAAAGTTTCATGTTTTATGAAATGTGGAAACAAAAAAACTAGTGCTTTGGTAAGCTACCCCATCTCCCATTATGATTTTCATAACTATCAAACTTCTTATAAATATCACATGAAATAAACTTCATTATAACCATGTAAATGAAAAATAGGAATTTGTGAGTTATATGCTTTGTAAGAGTCAACAAGGGAGATATGTATGCTTAACATGAACATAAAGGTATGAGATCATGAGAATAACATTTAAAAACCATACACCATATATAAAAGATCATAATATTGAGTCATGGAATTAATATTAATAGTTCATGAAATATTAATCATAAGGGAATCAAAGAAAATGATCTAAGAGAGAAAAACATTGGTATATGACATAGATTTGTGGCATAAATCTACATATAAAATAATTTACATAGTAGTCAAGGATAAACACCAAGGATGTCATAAAAGAATTTTTTTCCTCCCTAAACCATTATAGTAGTCATGTTTTACTCCTAATAACATCATAGAGGAAAATTCCCCTTACTTAACTAACTTCACTCCCCATTCTTGGCATATCTATATAAAGATATATAATGATTTAACCCAAGCATTGGAGGAAGATATAGGTCCCACGTGTCTTACAATGAAATCCATATTTATGTGAAACATAATATAATAAAATATTCATCATATATAAACCCATGAAATTAAATGGGTTTCATAAACTTCACATCATATCATAAAAAAGTTAAAAATATATAGGTTTCATAATCATTTCATCATAGAATAACCCGTATAAAAATAATCGTGTTTTATAAGAAAATTTTCATTCAGAAACATATGGAATAGAAATGGGCTTCATTAACATCATTACATCATAATAATAACCCATTAATAAAAATAATAAGAGTTTTATCCTCAGATCATATCCCCAGGAAGGAAAAATTAACATCATCATATATCATCTTATATGGAAAATGTTTTTGAATGATCATTTAAAACATTTCTTAAAGTAAATAAGCACTCCAATTTAAAAAAAAACTTCTTGAAATCATTAATCATTTTGAATATATTTTAGTGAAAATAAAATTAAAAACATATAAAGGAAGATTCAAATAAAATAATGGTCATGAGGATAGTATGTTTTATTTGTGACGTACAAATTAAAAACAAATATTCTTTTCATATTTTAAGTAAAATATAATTGAGGATTTTGTGGAAAATGACATTAAGATTAAAATAATTATTTTTTGTATAAAGTGAGTAATTTGTAAAAAAAATAAAAAATAATAGTAGAATAATAAATAATTTTTGAAACCATTTTTTAGAAAACCTATTTTTTGGAGAAAACAAATTTTCAACTTAAGAGAGAAATAATGTCGAATTTTATTAAAAAAAATTTATCAATTATTTTAAGAACCAAATAGTATAATAATGATACAACTACCTTAAAATATAATGAATAACTATATAAGATTAAAATTAATAATTTTTTATAGGTGGTTCTTTGTAGTTTATCATCAGAATCATAATCATAAATAATCCTGATAAATAATGAGATTGCAGTATAAATTCATTACTAATTTGTTAACATTGAATCATAAGAATAATGAATGAATAACATAAAATGTAACATATAATATCATGAGTATAAATATATTCATTATATTAAATGTCAAAGGTTCTTTTTATAAACCTCATTAAATAATATAGGTGAGGATAATAACGTATGTCTCAAAGAAGGAAAATTTAGACAAAAATACCTTACCACTTTGGTAACAATTGAACCAAAAACCCAATAAAAGAGAGATACTAAAATATATATGAAATGCAAAATAATTTTCAGTAGAAGAATCATAAAATAAATTCATGTTATGTATGTACCAAACATAAAAAAATGGTGGTGATATGGCATGTGTCTCACAAAAGTAAAAAGTTAGATGAATCATCATTACCATAATTATTGAATTATGTTGTACAAATTAAAAAATAATGTATAATAAATATAATTTTTTTAATATAATATATATATATATATATATATATATATATCATTCCATTTATTATTTTCCTCGGACCTTTTATTACCATTTTATTAAAAATTCTATGTTTATGTTACATTTCAAGAAATAACTGCATTATTTTCATATATGTTTTGATTTTCGATTTTTTGTCCTCATAATCTTATAATTATTTAATCATACCCATAATATTAACCATGATATAAAAATAATATTTATTTATTTATTTTTATTTATAATAATCCCATTAATTTTGTGATACAAAATGGAATACACCATTCATGGAGATTGTAGGCCCCATGTATGCATGAATGATGATTTAAATTTCTTTTCAGATTGAATAAAAATAATTTTAAATGATATAGTATCATTAAATAATATTTTTTATTTCATATATATCAAATATATTCTATGAAACCATCCTTATTAACTTTCATTAAATGTTTGAATGAATCACATCACTCTGTGAGGCGGTAGTCCTCTGTACACATGAACAATGTTATCGTATTCCCGAAACATGGAGAGTATGAAAGAATTTTTGATATAATATAATTATAATTATAATAATATCTTAAATATAATATATAAGTTATAAATTTATAATTATTTATCACCTTTAGAGTTGTTAATGAAAAAATAATGACATTGGTTCATGAGGTCGTAATCTGTCATAAACAAGAATGATGATTTTATTACCCATTTTATGGAAGTGGAGATGGGTGTAGGTAATTACCACAATATAACAAAATATAATTACATTTAAGATAATGATTATATTATATAAACATGGTATAATAAAATTTTAATGGGGTTGAAGAATAAATAAAATAATAATTCTAATTTATTATCATTACCTCTTCTTTGTGTATCCTCCTTAGGTTGGCACAAAATATTATCTAGGTTAAATTTCTATCCTATATAAGGATTAAAAGATGAAAGGATGAGTTTTTGAAAGTAATTTAAGAATGTCTCAGTTGATCCAAAATGATATTATGTTATGAATATAGAGGAGAGGGAGTTTCTTTTTAAATGTCCGGTGAGTGGCTTACGTGTAATTTTTGAAAATAAAATGGTGTACCTCTGTACTTATGATTGAAAGCTTCCAAAAATGAACTATTATAAATAATATAATAGATAATATCTATTTATTTCCATAAAATGTGTTTTGGAAATGTTTTCAGTTATTTTTAACCACTACCAATTTAGTTTAACCAAACCTAGAAAATCCTTTTTACCTTAATTACGGTAAACATTTATTACAATTTTTACGATTTATTTAGGTTAAAAATTATTTTAAAGTTATTAGATAATATAAATTATTCTAATTCAAATCAGGAAATCAATTTTTTAAAATTCTATTCAATTATGTGAAAAATATTATATAAAATTAATATCATAGACACGATAAGAAAGTTGATTTTTATTAGAAAAATGCTCAAATTTTTACATCGTTTTTATTTTGAAATTGAATATAAAATTTATTTCAGTGAAATAATTTTTATTAATTAATTTTTATTTAAAATAATTAAAATTTTAAAAAAATTACAATATAATTTAAGTTTATAAATAAATTAAATGAAAACAAATTGTTCAATTAAAATTCAGTATTTTTCATTATTAATCACAAAAGTCTTTTATAATAATCTAAAAACATTACCATAAGTTATTTTTTTAATAGTTATTTTAAAAATGATGTTTATTATATTAAATTATGTTTTTAAATTGTGAAAATTAATATTATTAATGTTTATAAGTAATAATTATAATGATTTTTTTGAGAAAATATTATTTTTGAAACATATAAAGACATTACTGAGAATTTGGAACTTTTTTATCAATATGCTTACTATATTAAAACCATTATAATTAATTTTTTGATAGTCTTTATTACTATTAATATTTACAGGTTGAAATTATAGTTTATAACCATTTCATTTAAATAACAATATTAATAATATATCAGGGTTTATTTAAAACTATGTGTCTTGTGTAAAGTATGGTAACCAAGAGATGCATTTAGAATAAGCCTAACATGGTGTTGTATATAACATGAGATATAATATAAATTTATTTTATTAAAAATACCACTCATAAAAACATGGGGTATGATATGTTATTTCTCCTTATTATAAAACATGGATGAGATAATATAAATTTCTAACATCTAATGATAAAAATAAACCTTAAGTATCTAATAAAAGTGTTGGGAATTATTATAAAAAAATACTCTAAATGAGTATATATATGAATATCTTTTTAAACTAATTTATTATTATGGTTATTTTTATTATAAATGAGGTTATATATCATTCATGAATGTTGGGATAAAAAATTAAGGGTGTCTTTCCAATATTATTTTAAATCAAAATTATTAAGAATGAATTTTCATCTTTGAAAATTATTCTAAAATTTATTTATAAGATGTAAAAAATTTTTGATTATATTTATTATTGGTCATTCCATTTACTCTAACAAATTTTCACTTGGTTATTAGTTTACCCAATGTGATCCTTGTAAGTGAAATCGAAACTACCTCATCTTTTCAGGTGGAAATCATCCTCCTTTATTCACATATTAATTTTATAAATTTTATTATCCACAATTTCATAATTGAGTAAGGTCATTTAAAAAAATTAATTTCATTAAATATTTTTGGAAAACATATTTTAATGTTTTCCATATGACTCTTTTACATTAAAAAAATTCCCATATTAACATTTTCCATGTGAGAACATTCTTTTAATTCTATAAGAATTCCTAAATACCAAACTTCCTTTCCATGTTTTCAAATGGTTTACCAAAATGATTTTATCTCAAAATGATTTTTAATTGAAATGGTATATTTAATTTTTAAATAAATTTATAAAATAATATTTAATTCATATTTTTCATCAATTTCAACATCCAATGATGTTTCTTATGCGATATGTTCATATGAAATTATCCACCTCTTTCATCTGAGTGGTTCGTGAATTTTATATGTATTTTTTCATAAAAATAGTCTCTTTATATGGGGTTAGTTATTTGACATTGAAATATGAATGTTTTCATATTCTCATGAAAAATGTATGTCAGGTTTTCATTATGTGTTGGGTTGACAAGAAAATATATGCTTTACTAATACTGTCGGTAAAGTTTTATATATATTGAGACAAATAAGGTAATTAATTATTTATTCTCAATCCATTATGTTAACTTAGAAGTGAATAATACTATAATATGTTATAGTAATCTGGTAGTGATCCCTAATCTACCATGTTTTGAGAATCATGTAGTGATTCCAGCGCCACAATTGTATGATTTCTACACTTATATTGGTGAACAATTCTAATGTATTTCATCATAAACATGTTATGTTGGATGATGAGTTTTGTTATGATTAATGGATAGATTTAAGTATTATTATCCATGTTTTTTGGTTATGATCTATTAATGTTATATTATTAAAAATTGATTATGCTCTCATACCCATATGAACATCTTAGTCTCTTATATGATCATACATTGTTATCTGATAAGATTGCCCTAATATAGCATCTAAGATCTAGCCTCTCTAATATTTTATCTACCCAATATAATTAATATGAGTATAAAGTATCAGATATATAGAATGGGGTCTAGAGGGATATGATTATAAAGGAATGTACACAATAATAGAAAATTATTTTATTTATGTAGCTAATCTTCAAAAACACTAACTGACTTATTCTACGGTTTGTGGGACTATGTATTTGATTAAGTGATTATTCATGTGAAATATTGGAAATTTTATGTTTTTTTAGATTATATCACCTCATTTTCAATCAAATAATTGTTTAGTTATTTTTGATATTTTTTTTATGTTAAGGGATTAGGATTAGGTAACATAATTAAAATATACATGGATAATATTAAATGTGGGAAATACTAAAGAAATTTTTGTAAATGTATAGAGGGAAAGGTTTATATAAAATTAAATCACTATCTGTAGAGATACAAGTGGATGCATCTTCTAGTATAGATTCATAAATTGATAATAAACTAGATAATTCTAGTTTGTTATTCCCTTGATCCCCACATGTTGTATGATAAAGAGGAAAAACTCCGCACCTAGTTTAACACTATCATAGGGTATGATTTGGTCAATTAATGTACAATATATGAGTCATTATGTTGGATTGTAATATATTGAGGTTAGATAACATAATAGGAATTGGACATGGATAACAAATATTTCTATAAAGATCTTTATATGTTTCCTTAAGAGTTAAATTTATGAATTACTTAGTCAATGTTTATAGTTTTATTTCTTGAAATTATTACTTTTATCATAGAAAAACATTACTTTTTAATATAATGGATAGAGCATGGAGAAAATGAGCTAAACATCAATGTATGGTCAATTTGATGGTCATCCAAATGAAAAATCGAACTACATAGTATTATAAATATAGAATACTATAGCGATTATCAGTCAAATTTCCCAAGCTATTAAAAATAGTTAAAACCATTTTGATATCCCAAATATATCAAGGAAGGGGAAAATTACTATTGAGTACTTTAGTTTTCAATGACCACCATCCTTCAGTGGGTCTTCTAACCCAATAATTTTTCTTCCAATTAATCAATTTTACGTTGAAAAAATTTTATGTTCTCTAGGAATCAAATAATGGGAATCTTTTTTATGCTGGTTATCATCTAGAATTTGGGGACAAGAAATAGTGGAATATTATTGGTAATGTGACTCAAAATGGAAAAGTTGACTCTATGGAATGATATGATTTTAATAAAATATTATTTTATAAATATATTCACCAAATTATTTTCAAAAATTTGGAAATATAATTTCTATATTTCAAATAGAACAATAATGATTCCATTGAAAACTATGATTACACTTTGTAAGACACGTATGGTATTCTAAAAGTTTTGATTGCAAACCTGAGAGTGAGATAAAAAAAATTAGTTAGTTACCTAAATGATATAAATTGAAACTGAAATCTCAATAATGGTTTTAATAATTACTATCTTTAAAAAAATCTTTGATACTAGTGAAGTGTACCTATATTAATTTTACAATTATATCATAACCTAAATGATTCATCTCATAATAATCACCCGTTTCAATGAATTTAAGTTGTAGTTTAATTTATGTATTTCTATATAAGAAAATATTTTTTTAAAAATGGGAATATTTTTATATAATCAAGACTTATTAGACTCCCTTTTAGACCTCCCTTAAGTTATAATTACCTTTATAACCCAGTGAATAAAAGCATCAGAAAGGTGTGAGCTCAAACACTATGTAAGGGAAAACTCATCAACATGTCATCAATGGATAGATCCAAATCACAAGAGAAAACTTGAATAGTGGATAAATATCTTATAAAAATTAAAATGGAATAATAATATTTATCCCAAATACATTACAAAAATATTTGAAATCCCAAAAAATAAAACAGAAATCGTTGAATAAGAGGGTGTAAATATGAGACGCTAAACATGGGACATGATTTATAATCGTAAACATAAAAATATGGAGTTATATTAAAATAAATAATAATAGTAACTATAGAACTAAAATATCTATATAAATCCTAAAATAATAGAATAGGAATAAAACATGTTTCCCATTACTTGGTGCAGCGTGTATCACTACGTAATTCACATGCTGGATAATAAATCACTACCAGATTCCCATAAACTTAGTATAGTAGACATGATTACTTAATTCTAATAAAAATTGGTACATAATTCACTTCCTGATTCCTATATAAGAGAAGACCTCACAATATAGTTCCCACAAAAATGTTAGAGTAGTATTTACTATAACATTAACATAACATAGGGGAGTAAGTATCACTCCCTACATCCAATGGTGGAGGAGTCTTCAACAATTGATTATTATAATTATCTCTTGAGAAAAAAATAAATAAATAATGAATTGGAAGGAATTATATAACCCCACCCATAAATCATTAATATATATGAGTTCCACTTAAAAAATAATTCATTGCATCATAAATAACCCATGTAATGAATAATGGGCTTCACAAAATTTTCAATTGCTATCAGCAATGTTGACCTCAAGAATATAATATACTGGTATATAAATTAAACCAACCAAATAGATAATTTTATATTTAAATTTATTGGTTTGTCCATGAAAAATAAATTATATGTAAATTAAACCTTTTTAGATAAGGAAAACAATTGGAGATAAATTGAAAAATAGTATTTTGAAAACATTTTCATATTTAGTGTAAAATATTATCTTTTGACCAATTTGAAAATAACTTATCAAATGGGGAAGTTTATTTTTGTAAATAATTTACATTAAAAATAATTTAAATAACTTATCCTTATAAAATACATAACATATTTAATTTTGTGAAGTGAACTCATCATGAAGATTTTTTCTCTTTAAAAATAATGTTTAATAGTGGATCCTAGAAAATATAATAAGGGTTTAAAATAGGTGAAGTGAAAATATTTTTAAAAACACAATATTTAAAAATAATCTTCAATAATAGATAAATGAAAATAAATTTTGGATTTCCAAAGATAATATGGAGCTTATTATAAAGTACTTGATTTTGAAATAATGGAAATCGATTATAATATTTTAAAATGAGTTTCTTTAAAATACACAATGTAAAAGGATATAGTAAAAATTTTATTGATTGAAGTAATGTAAAATAATAATTTTTTATGAGTATAAATATAATTGTATTTAAATCTAATAATGGAAATTTTTGGGGCAATATTATCCTTGGAAATGGAGGGAATACTATCTTTAAATGAGATAAATTTTTTTGCCCGCAAATTTTTTTTAACATTTATAAAAATAAAATTCATCAAAAGTGAATATTTTATTTAAAAAACATTTTAAAAATTTATAAATCAGTAAATATATAATTAAATATAAAATATACTAATTTATTAAACATAGAAGAATGATACTCATGTAATAAAATTTTTACTTAAATAATGAAAATTTTAATTAATGAAATCCACTATGGATATCTTAATTCAGAAAGTAAGAGAATTTTAGAAAGGGTATTATGTGGTAAAAATGTAAATCTACATAAGAAATGAAAATAATAAATAATAAGATAAATGAGTATAATTTTCCAAAATATTATGAAAAAAGTTCAAGAAGGGAAATCATAACATAATTAATAGTAATTAAGTTTCCAAAAAAGATACTTACAATGTTGTAATCTTTCAAATTGAAATGAAATGGAATATAGAATTGGATATGGATATCTAAAATGATTAAATTTATTTTAAATTCATACTAAATGAAATACATTTACAATATATACACCAAAAATTATAATAACTGTGGAATACACATCATATCTTAAAGAATAAAAAATGAGATGTAAAAAAGACTTACCTTGGAACTGGATTTATTCAATGAATACACCTAACATCACGATTAATAAAATTATGTTTACTAATATATTTATTCATAAAATTTAACATCAATAATTTATTTTCCACATTCTATTTATTTTCATAATCCAATTGTTTATTAAATAGTTTTTTATTGCATTTACTCTAGGAAGTTTAGTTGATTTCTCTAAAAACCTCTCATCATATTGTCTATGGTCAACTGTTTTTTAAAATATATGAATAATCTCCATAAATATACAGTTTTATTTATTTTTTTAATAAATGAGAAAAAAAATCATAATTTTCCATAACTTTTCCCACAATGGACTCAAATTAATTTTAGTACCTTGATATGTTCAATTAAGAAAATTATGTTTACTTTGATTTGTTATTACAAATATCACTTATAGAATGTACAATATTATATATATTTAATATTAATTTTCTCATAAATATAAATTTTATATATTAAATATATTATTAATTCCTTCCATGTTATTCATTAAAAAAATAGTAAACACCATTCACGATGGTGGGTGTCTGTATGTGTGCATAATGAAGTTTTCATTTTTAAAATGGATTTTGATGAAGGTAAAAAATTATGTTCCATTAGTATAATGAAATTTTAGAATTTCAATAATACCAATGATATAATAATTTAACGGGTATATGAGATTCAAGGGGATGAATAAGAATAGAATTGAGAGAGGTTGGTTGAGAACATTACTTATCCCTTTAGGATATGCACCCTTAGGTAACACCATAAGGCTCATTTTGTTTGTATTTTGAAACGATAATGGATTATAGGACATAGGTATAGGGTTTTTGAGAGAATATTATTATTTTTAATATCGATAATTGTATTTATTGGGTATTGAAAGGTGGTGGAATGGATCTACTTTAATAAGTGATGAACATGGAAATTTTTTAAATACCTTTTACTTTTTCAAATACGGAATGACACTAATCAAGGATGAATGGATCAGAAATTGGGAATTAATGATGTTTTTTTGTTATCAATGATATGTTATTCCTCTAAAAACCTTTTTATAAAATGTTTTAAACACGTTTCAATTTTTTTATTATTTTTTTTATCATTTTTTAAAAAAAATTACCTTGGTAACTAGTTTATACTCTGTTAAAAATAATGATTAAGAATTCTATTTTAATTTTTTAGATAATAATTACAAAATATCAATAAAATAATTCATTGAAAAAACCATTTTACCATTATCATGTGCATTAACAATAATTTTAGTAGTCGCCATTTTATGGAAGAAAGGTAAATTTACCCTTTTCAATAATACGAACATGTTTTTGAAAAAATATAATCCATTTTTTTAGATACAACTTCTACAAGTGACGATAACTGATTTGAAATAGAAGTGAATAAAAAATCATTTTTATAAGAAAATCTATACTATGTTTCTGAAAAATAAAACATGTTTTTTATAAATTCAAAATAGTATTTTTAAATAAATAATTATAATTTATAAATATAAATTTTAATTAAAAATGGTATAAAATATTTTAGTTCATTCTTTTATTAAGATAACGTCATAAAAGTGACTATATTAGGAAATTTGAATTTTTTTCATTATTCACATAAAAATAAATTATTTTAGAAAAATCTCAAACCATCATCCTAAGATAAATTTGAAATTTTATGTTCAAAAAAGAAGATTATTTAATGAAATTAATATTCTAAAATTTTTTGTTTTTTATTTTAAATGAAAATACAATATATAGAAAAAACATTTATTGAAGAATTCCCTTTTAAAACATTTAGTCATTTTATTCACATTTTGTATGTTTTTATAATTGATTACAATATTATTATGTAATATAAGTATTATTATTGTTATATTTTATTAGTAATATGGATTTAATAATATTTTTTTAATTCTAGTTATTTCTTTCATGTGAAAAAATATATCAACATACTATAATTTTATAAAAAAAACATATTTAAAAGTGTCGGGGTGTTATATTCTACAACTTTAAATAAATTATGTCATGATAATTTTTTATTCAACTCACAACTGAAATTGTTAAGGGTTTACATGTGATATAAATTAATCATAATTTAATTTCCAACAGGATGTCTTATTCACTATCATAGGGAAAACAGGGAAACCTTTGTTTAAAACATTGTTGTTTATGAGTTTCTACAGACATTACATTCACATATTCATTTTCATGAGAATAATAAGATACAAATATTAAATTCAAGATGTTTATGATACTAAATAATAAAATAAAAATAAATTATCTTTCAAAATCTCAATTAAATGATGTATTATATAATGAAACATTAAATTAATCACTTTAAAAATTTATTTCAATTATGACATTATTAGATTGACCTATCAATCCTTTTAGTTTAACTTAGGTTGTCCAAGGTCACTGCCCAAGTAGTTTTTCTAATCTTACTCATCCTAAAATTCAAATATATTAAAATACATTATAATTTATCATAAATATATTTTGAATTAATTGGATTATATCCCCTAAGAGTGTCTATCTAGGTGTGTAACCTAGTCCCATTCATAGTGAACTGAAAAAGATGAAGTTAAAAATCAACCACGCATTTTAAATGTAAATACCCCTAGGTTTATATATACAATAACCAATTCCACTTAACTATATACATGATTGAATATAATTACTTTCAAAATCACATACTTAAAATGGAATAAAATTTTAGGATGTTACACTACACCTAGAATCAACATTTGGATTTTCACTAATGTTCTCTCATCCTTATTCCATATATAACAACACTTTTATTATAAAATAACTAAACCTTAATCTAATAAAAATTGATATGACCTAGACCTACATTTCAAAGTGAGGCACTAAAACCACTTTCTATAAAAATGGGATAGATACAATGTAATATGATTTTATATATATATATATATATATATTATAATTTTATCGTAATTTAGAAATTAAATCTCATAATAATCAGATAATCCCATGTATTGAAGGATTAGTGTCATTGAGGAATAACTAAATAAGAAAATCATATTACAAAAGTTGCGAATAATTTTATATAATTGATCCATACTAGACCCCCTTCTATAATTCCTATATAATGACCTATTTTTTCTATGTGAGACTTGGGAATATTTCAAATAATATTTCATGAGTCATGCACAGAGACAGCGTGAGATGCCGAGACCCAGTGTGCCCAGAATTAATTTTTTATATATATCAAATATATTAATACATCACGCATGCATTTTTTTAAAAAAAAGTAGAATAAAATCCAAAAAAAGTCTTAGGGTGGAAATTAGAGACCATCGTTGAGTTCAAAATGTAGTGTTTACATTTGGCACAAAATAGTCCTGGTACAACATGGGACTTTGTAAAAACATCAGTGCACACAAAATTAATGAAATAAAATAATTTTATTAAATAATTTTATTCTATTGGCACAAAGACCAATTTAACTCTATAAATATTCCATTATAAACAATTTGTAGGGTGAGCCTCATAACCCTGATAAATGTGTAGAGAGCATTGATGAACATTTTTAGACTTCAAGATCATGTATCAATGATTGGATTATCGAAATTAATGCTAATGTAAGCACAACTTGTAGATCTCATCAATTATAATGATATGTGATCGTTCCATGTCAGTGATTGATCCAAATCATGGTGGGAAATTTTGTGTGTGGATTTGTCCATATTTTATTTACCCATGATGAACATAAATTAATCAACTAAATAATCAATTTTTTTATTGTTCATCTAATTCTATTCACTGTTTTCTCTTCATGTTGTATTGTAACTGATATTTATTTATTTTACCTCTCTCACTTCTTTCACCATCCTACAACAACAAATAGAGTCAAACACAAACCGTGGCTGATGTCTATTCCACATGTTCATGTTTCACTTTTTCTCTCTCTATTTTATGTGTGTTCATTGTCAGTATTATTTTTGACCATTGATTCAAAAATATCTGAGAGTAATGATTATTGTGTGCCTGATCATTAGATCAACGGATCTTGGTCGCGATATTGAACTTTGATTTTGTAGATGTGATATTGGTGTGGTGATTATGATGAGTACATGACTTTGGATCGGTTATTGGTAGTTCCCAAGACGGATTCAGTGGATCACTCCAATGGTGTGGTGATTGATATTCCTATGCAATGAGTGGCTAGAAAATAGACATCGGTGATGATGGAATTCAGTTTTGGATCTAATGGTAGAGTTCATGTTACCTGATATGTGTGGGTGTGTTATTATTCTTTTTAAAAATAAAAAATCATAATAATTACTGTTATTAAATTATATTATGTGAGTAATGATAATAATTATAATAATTAATAATTATGATGAAGAGTAATGGATGGGGAGGAAAGTAATTTATACTTTGTGCATAAAGGGGTAGCAGAGTTCACCTGTGGAACTCCACCACTAAATTTAAAGTTGAATTAAATTTTATTATTTAGATAATAATATTTATATGGAAATTTAAAAAATAAAGAAACATTTAAGATAATGGGATGTGTCGTGGTCTCTATAAATGGAATTTTTGGCATGGTTTCTCTCATGTTATCTGATTAAAATTAAATAATAATACTAATATAAAATATAATTGTTATTGTTATTATTAAAGAAAACAGGTGGGAGCCACGTGAAGAAAATGGAGGGGCATTGTCCTGACCCCCTTTAACTCTTTCCACATGTATTAAAATTCTATATATTTTTTAGAATAATAATAATATAAAATTATATTATTTTTATTATTATTAGTAAATAAAAAATCTGAAAAAAAAACTCCTTCATATGATTCCAGAATTACATGCCATCTACAAAAGGGTGAACCTGTCATTAAGATAGTCGATTCAAGAGCAATGTTGGATACCTTCTTCAGAAGCATGTATTGGCTCTGTGAAACACCGAATAATAAGAATAATAATAATAATATATAATAATTTTTATTGTTATTGTTATGAAATCATGCATCTAATGTGAATTCTTCATGCAGTTTCAAAATGAAAAACCATTATTGGAATTACAACTCTGAAATTAAGGCATAATTTTCAAAACCAATATTAGTAATGTAAATTTTACATGTGACTTAGGACCACGAAACATTATTCAAGCATGATGTAGTGAATGCATTTTTTTAATTGGGTGTCCGATTAGGGTAATAGAAAATCCAATTCCGAGCATTTTTTCATGAGGATCACAATGATGTTGTCCATTTGAAATTATGAGAGTATTTGTAGAGTCATATAATAAGAATTAAATTTTAAAAATTAAGACAAATGATTTTTCCAACAAGTTCATTAGGATTTTTCCAAACCCATAGATGGGAAATACCAGGCTTTGTGAGACACAACGTATACCCTTAGTGAAATGTAATGAACTCATTTATGGATCGGTTGGATTCCACTTTATCTTTCACCCATCTTTGTTGAGAGCTTGGGTGTTCATACTTGAAGTAGTATCGATTGAGTGTGTCACCTTGGTCTATTACAATGAGGTTCAGTTGTGACATCATGTTCCCAACATAGAGGGTGATCCCACTAAAACATCTTATGTTTAGTGTAGTATGGGTGAGTTTCCTTATTCTAGAGTGAGTTGACTCAGACCACTTCAACTAATAACTTAGTAACATGGAGCCCATATCACATAGGGAGGCCCGAAGAAATCCTCACACACTTATTTTTTTATTTATATGAGGTTTTTTGGAATTTTTGGGATTGATATTTACATGAGCATTGATACCCTATTTGGGAGGATGTTTCTAGTTGGGTAAAGTGTAACCTACTGAGGCATCAGTTTTGTCACCAATATGTCTATCATGGAATGATCTTTCAAATAAGGTGTATTATAATAAAATTTTCATCTCAAATGAACCATCCCAATTTCATTCATGACTAGAATTGATGAGAATGACCTCTACGATGATTTTCATCAGTGGTTGTATATATCACGGATTGTGTTCTCCGGAACAAGTGCCATATGTAACCTGTTTGCAAGAATCCTCAGATGGATTTGCAGTTGTGATATTTACATTGATACTATGTGTCCTTTTTGAGTAAATAAGAATATTATTGTTATATATGTTTTATACATATACCTATATAGAGCTGAATTTTACTCTTGATTATTTCTCCTTTGTGGTTTTATGGTGTCCTTTTGGGTATTGTTCTACTATCCATTTTATGGGATATTTCTACTTGGGTCATGATTTATTCCGATGATGCACATATTTTGTAGAGTCCTTAGTGGACTAGGAGCATGTAGAGATAGTTTGGGCAATACAGAATGAGGTTTAAACTGATTTTTCATTTGAAATAAGTCTCCATCATTTTAGCAGTTGGATATTTACTTTATAGTTTCATTTGGGCTTGTATTTCACACATTTTTATACATTCTAGTATTTTTCTCATACTCTCTTTGTGGATTTATAAATGTATTTATTCATTATTTCCTATTTTTTACATATCAACATTATATGGGATAGGAGATGTGTGTATGCACATACTTAAGTAAAATGCCTCACATGTGTGTGATATGCCTTCTTAGTCAAGGTTTCCAACCCCAGTTCTATCAGAGGTGAGATTGGGGTAGTTGCATATCGGGCCCCAATAGTTCAGGTCATGAAATAATGATATTAGTGACCCAACCGATCGATTTATTACAATTCTTGGGTTTAGGATCAGAGTTTGAAGTTTCTTTTTTCTATCTAGGATGTTTGGTTTTGGAAATAGGGAAATAATGTTAAATTTTTTTGAGTATGGTTCTGAGGCTAGGGTGTCCAGTTCTGGTGCGATGACCGATGTATCCATTAAACATGACATTGATAACCTTGTTTTTTACATAGAAAAAATACATTGGTTATAGGGAAATATTGATATATACATCATATAAGAATGGGTTTTTCATTCCCTTCCCTTATTGATTTGTCTCTCTATATATAATCATTGATCGTTGTACATCTTGATAACTTTCAAGATGACAATATGATGATAGCAAAATATTATTCTGAAATAGTGTAATGTTGACAACTATATGAGTGGTGATTTTTTATTTTGGAGACTGACTCATGATTTTTTTCAGATGGGCACCAAGTAGTGATACCCCCCTATCGAGCCACACATGGATCCTTTTTGTGGATCAAGAAGATGATCATCCACAAATTGATCATTCGATATCTCAAACAATATAGGATAATGGTACACACAATATTTGTTTGTTATATGTGGTCTATTGGTAGATATTATTGAGGTATTATGATGAGAGAGACCCCCAAGTGTTTGAGGTTTCACTCTAGGTAACTATCTGGGTTTCTAGCATGTGTAAATCCTGTCTGATCGGATGGATGCGCTCGTGACCTTTTTTCTCGATGGATAATATATTCACTACAGTGGTATATAAACCTTAACTTTTCAAAATATAAGAATTAAACAATGTTTCCATAATATTTAAACAGTATACAAATAGACTCCCAAAGACTGTAGTTGGTATAGTGCCTTTCGAAACATGGAAACATAAGAAGTGGAACATATGTGATCTCCATTATCTCCCACTAGGTTCATCGCAACTAGAAGCCCTCTTAGACACATAAAACATAATAAATATCTTCATAACCTTGGGAAGGAATATTAAAAAGGGTTGAGATCATATGCATTATAAGTGTAAAAAAGGGATACAGGTAAGCATTAACATGATCATTATGGTATGTGAACATGATCAAGAAAATTGAAGATCATACCCAGCATATCAAAGATCATATACATGAATCATGGCATTATTCTTGGAGGTTCATAAGATATGAATCAAAATGAAGTAAAGGATGTAAGCCATTAAAGCATAAAAAAAGAGTAAGAAATGGAATTTTGGTAACACATAAGTATATAATGATTTCTATAGTTTCCAAGGAATCAATGCCAAGACAATCTAAGTGGACCGATTCCCTTACTCAACTAGGTGAACCCTTATTCCAGCCATGTATACTAAACTGCATAAACCCTCATTTCAGCCCTATATTACTAAACCAATTTTACCCTCATATCATCCCAGTATTACTGAACTGAGTAAACCCACATTCTATCTCTTTCTATCTCATGAGATATAAATATTTACCCAATACATTGGAGGGAGTTATAGTTCACACCCATCACATAATGAAATCATATATACATGTGCCAAAAGTTCATAAATTGACATATCATAACCCATGAAATGAAAGGGGTATCATAAACAAGTGAATATATCATAACCTATGGAAGGAGAAATGTTTCATAATCATTTCTTCATAAACATAACCCGTGAAATGAATCGGGTTTTTAAAGCATATAACCCGTGAAAGTGATACGAGTTTCATGAATATCATGCCATTAATACATAATCCATTAAAACAAATAATTTAAACGAAATCATTGAATAATTTACCCATAAAGGAATTAGAAACACCAATGTATTTTATCTTAGATGGGAAATAATTTTCAAAGGTATTTTAAAAACATTTCTTTTTGAAAACATCACTTCTTCTTTGAAAATTGATTTTTATAACATAAAACCTTTTGAAAAAATAATTCTTTTAAAATATCTTTGAAAAAATATAAATGAAATTTTAAAATAATTAAACATTTTTAAAATCCCTTTTCATTGAAATTATTTTCAATGATCTTTTCCAAACATTTTTTAAAACTTTTTTCAAAACATGGTTTTTGAATAAAATAGATTTTCGACCGAAGAGAGAGACAATACGATTATATTAAAAATATTATATTAAGTAACAAAGAGTGGGAAATGGTACTAAAAATTTTTGATATCATGAATAAACATAGTATAATGATACTCATGAATATTCTTGATACATTTCATCAAAGCATAAACGTAAACAATCTTGAAAAATGATAAGATTGTCTCGATATACTCTTATAACATGGTAGCTTGGGATCATACATTCCATGTAATAAAATGAAATCAAATGAAGCTTAATATTTCATTAAAATAAGGATAATTTATGATATATCATTTATAGTGTAAGTATATACACCTGTAAAAATATTTTAGGTTCATAACGAAACATGATTCTCAAAGAAGGAAAATTGTGACAAAACTATTTTACTGATTCAATAACATTTGAATTTTAAATAAAATTAAGTATGGATAACATAGTGGATATATAAAAAACCAAACATTTAGGGTTAATATACATTTAATTCAATCATGTTAAGTTCATACACCACAAAAAAAGAAATAGTGGAGATCATAACATGAATCTCATAGAAATTAAAAGTGAGATGAAATTCTTCTTACCTAGTGTATTGACTCTCTTCATGCTCATACAAGCTTCATGTATAATAAATATTATATTATTATACATATTTTAAAGAATAATATTATTATATCTATTAAAAATATGTGGTTTATTATAACTACATATTACCCTCTTGTTAACGATCCTATATTAATTTTTCACTTCGGGTAATATTCGCTTTGTTCTTCACATGTGTCTTTATGTGTTATATCATTGTTACTTATACATATTTCATGATTCCAAAATTATGATAATGATATAAATATCATTTTATATATAGTATATTCATATTATAATAATTTTTAGAATATAAAAGTAAAAAATGGAATACATCATTCTTAGAGAGAGTAAGTCGTACGTACACATGAATGTTGTTTCCTTTTTTATTTTCATATTGAAAGAAAGTATGTAAATGAAATATATATATATATATATGTATATATAATTATTCTAGTAACATTCATATATCATATATATCAAAAAAGTTCATTAAACCCATCCTTAGTACATTCCATGTGTTGTGTGAACGAATCACATCACATTGAGGGGGTGGTAGTCCACACTTCCTTAAAAGAGATTATCATTTTTAACACCAAATGAAAGGTAAATAGGGGTGTGTTAAAATAAATAATTAAGATTAAATAAATAATAAATATATTATATTACATATAAAAATATATTTTCCATCATAATGGCCACTATAATTGGTGGTAAAAAAGAAATGTACCATCGTCATTTCGTGAGGAAGTAGTTCACCGAACACAGAAATAGTAGATAGAGGTGTGTGTATGTTTAGGTTAGAAAATATTAATAAAAACATACTAGTAAAGGGAGTATTTTTTTTTACACAATAAGGTAATAAAGGAATTGGAGGGGTGGATAAGTAAAATAAAAGGAAATGATCTCAAAAGAAGATGTAACCTCTAAATCAGGTAACTCCTTTTGGTTTGTGCCAAAAGGTTTCTATAAAAGGGTTTCATCCCAAATAGGGGATTCAAAGTATAAGGGAGTATATTTTTAGAGGATTCTTGGGTAGATCATGGTTGAAATTAATTTTTTTGAGAGGTGAGAGGAATGGGTAGAGGTAGTGGCCATTTATAGGGAAGGAAATGGACTCATAGTGAATTTTAAGAAACAAATTAGGTGTGAAAATGTTCATACAAAAAATTGACATAAAAACAACCAAAATATATAATTAAAGGTTTGTGGGCTATATATGTACATAAAAATGGTGTTATATAAGTTTCTATGTCATTTGGATGCTTAATTTTAAGGTTTAGTCCATAATTAAGGTTAATTTGGCCTTAATTGTTGTGATTAATTTTAATCACTTTTACTAATATTTTTTCTCCAAGATTAACATGGTATTGTTAGAATCTAAATATTAGACTGAATAAAATGGTTTATGTTTTATTTTTTAAATTTAAATCACAGAAGCAGCATATTTAAGATTAATGTTAATCTGACGGACTAGATGAAATATCAGGGTTTTAAAGTAAGAAAATGTTCAAAAGCTTGTTTATATTTTATATCTAGTTTAAAAGAATAATTTATTCTAATGAATTAAATTTTATTAATAAATTTAATATTAATATAATGTGACCTTAAAACATATTTAAAATATTTTTTAACATTAATAATTAATTAGACAAAAATGCAGTGTTTAACTAAAAAGATGTATTTTTCACTATTCAACAAAAAATGATGTTTATGAGAAAAATCCCCAAAATTTACCATAATATAATTTCAACATTATAAATTAAAAAATGAAGTTAATTTTATCAAATTCAATTTCTAAATATATCTAAAATTACTTTCATTATTAGAATTAGTTTATTCAAGAAAACAATGTTTTTAAACATAAAAACAACTTTACCAAAAAAATATTTTTATCATAAATATGTTTTATTTTATAATAGATAATTATAAAAAATATTTAAGAAGTATTATATCTTTTAATATTACTAATTTTAACTTCTTGGTTAAAATTATCTTATTTAAATAATTAAAACAATAAAAAAAGATATTTCGCATAAACTCAGCATTGTATGTATCGTATGCCAACTCACTATTTTGTACATTGTATGCCAAGTTTGTGTTGTGTGGAATGTATGATGAGTCATTTTCACATGAAATGATTCTTTGACTTAGTGCATTCTATATATAAATGAAAATTTAATTTCTTTTGAAAAAAAGGTCCATAAAAACTCATAGTGTTACATTCTACCTCCTTTAAATAAATTTCTCCCTAAAAATCCATCACTTGATTAAAAAAGTGAGGATAATCATGATCCATCGTATCCTCAAGTTCCCACATATCTTTCTCTAACTGGAGAGTTCTCCACAAAATATTTTCAGGTTTTTGGTCTTGTTTCATAGAACTTTCTCCAATTGGTCCAGAATTTCAATAGGTTTCACCTCATAAGAAATATCCTACTCCAGTGGTGTCACCTTTAAGTTTAGTCCATGTTATGGGTTAGGTATGCACTTTCCAAAGATTGATATATGGAACAAATAATGTACTTGATAGATATTTGGATGAAGTTCCCAGAGATAGGCTAACATCCTGATACGATCAAGAATTTCAAAGGGGTCAATATATATAGGGCTTAGTTTCCCCTTTTTCCTGAATCTCATAAATTTCATCCATGGTGAGATTCATGCAAAAAAAATTCTCCATCATTAAATTTTAGATCACACCAATGGTTATTTGCATAAATTTTCATTCGGCTTTGATATACCCAGATATCCAACTGAATGGTTCTAACCTACTTGACCATTTCTTCTGCGATCTCTGGCCCTAATAGCTTTCTTTCTCCAACCACATCCCAACACATTGGAGCTCAACATTTCTTACCATAGTGGGTTTCATATAGTAGAATCTAAATTCTTGAGTGATAGATATTATTGTAAGAAAACTCAACTAGAGGAAGGTGTTGACCCAACCCATCTTTGAAATCCAGAGAACAAGATCTCAACATATCCTATAGGGTTTCAATTGTTCTTTTAGACAGACCATATGTTTAATAATGATATGCATTGTTGAAACACAATTATTTATCAAGTGATTTATAGTGACTTTTCCAAAACATTTATGTAATCATTATATCCCGATATGAAACAATAGAATCTGGTAATCCATGCAACCTTACCACTTCCTAAATGTAGATCCTAGGAAAATTATCAAGAGATAAATCCTATCTGATAGCTATGAAGTGTGTTGAAATAGTAAGTCAATCAACTAACACCCATATAGAATTAAACCCTTTATAGTTTCTATGTAGTCAACTGATATAATCCATAGTGATGTTATCCCATTTCCATTCTAGTTTGGGTAGTGGATGCAGCATCCCTTTAGACTTTTGTATTTCAGCCTTAACTTGCTGGAATACCAAACACTGAGATAAAAACTCTGCGATATCTCTCTTTATTCCATATCACCATAAGTATTCTTTCAAGTACCTATTCATCTTTTTACATCTAGTATGAATTGATAATGATGAACTATGTGCTTCCTCTAATAACTCCTTCTTCAAATATGGTATTGAGGGAACACATACATGGATCCCAATCCTTATCATTCCATCCTATTGAAGGGTAAACTCAAAAACATTTCTTAGATTATTTTTCATCTCTTCATTTTCCTTCTACACATCCTTAATCTTCACATAGATAGAGGGATGATCATTTATTTGAGAAATATAATTTTTTCCCCTTAATTCAATATTTCTACATCTATTCATTGAAAATTGAGAAAAAATGGATCTTTTGTGATCCTTATCATAGATAAGCTAGCTTGATCCTTCTGACTTAACACATCACCCACCTTGTTTGCTTTCCTAGGGTGGTAATGCATTGAGAAATCGTAATCCTTTATCAACTATAACCATATTTTTTGACGCATGTTCAACTCATTTTGTTTGAATATATATTTAACACTTTTATGATCTGTATATATATCACATTTTTAACCATAAAAACAATGCCACTATATCTTTAATGCAAATACTACCTCCCCAAACTCCAAATCCGGAGTTGGGTGATTTTTCTCATTCATCATCAACTATCATGAGGCATAGTCTATAACCATGTTATTTGGAATAAGAACACATCCCAATCATTTCTCAGATGCATCGCTATAGATTACTAACCCTCCCCACTATAGGGTAATGTAATCAAATATGAACTGACAACCTTCTCATTAGTTAATTAAAATTTTCCTCACATTATTTTATCCATAGGAACATCACACCCTTCTAACTTAACTTGGATAGAGGATTAGATAGTCATGAGAAATTATCCACAAACCATCAACAATATCCAATTAAACAAAGAAAGATACAGATCACAGTCATCGTGGTTGTTCTAGTATAGCTTTTAGTAGACTCTTTAATTGATGGATCTACTACTATACCATCTATTAAGATTATGTGACCTAAAAATGGCCCTTTTTACAAAAAAAAATTCCAATTTTTAAATATTTCATACATATTCTCTTTCCTTAGTAACTTCTGTACAATTCTAAAATGATCTTCACTCTCTTCCATGCTATTTGAAAAGATAAGAAAATCATCTATAAATACTAACACAAACATGCTGAGTTAATCTATAAAGACTATATTAATTAAATCCATGAAGATAGTTGGGGCATTAGTGAGACCAAAAGTCACCATTATATATTCATAGTGACCATAACTTGTACAAAATGCCGACTTAGGTATATCCTCCTTCTTGATCTTGAATTGATGATATCACCAACAAATGAAAATATTGGAAAAGTATTGAAATCCATGAATTTGATCAAATATGTCATTAATACGGGGATGAGGATATTTATTCTTGATTGTGATCTAGTTCAACTCTTCATAATCAATGTAGTGTCACATTGATGTATCTCTCTTGTTCACAAAAAGAACTGGTGAACCCCTAGGTGACCCAATTTTAGGAATGAATACATGATCAAGGTTTTCTTGGAGTTTTCTCTTTATTTCTTGTAACATAATCGGGGCCATTCTATACGGAGTCTTTGAAATTGGTGTGGAACCAAGTACAAGTTCTATTAAGAACTAAACTTCATATTTCAGTGGAATACTAGGAATCACTTCTAGAAATACATCCAAAAAATATAAAACAACATGCATATCATCAATATCAATATTCTCCCCAACCATTTGAGATAGAAAACCCTTTTTAATGGGTAGTAGGACACATACACTGGATGTAATATCCATAAGAATTTCAGACATATCATCACATTGAGGTTTGATCATATGAGGGTTTGAAATATCGAATGTAACTTCCTTTCCTTGACTATTGATATTGGATTTATGTAATTAAAGACAATCCATTACAAATATGACATAAAATTCTACAAAAGGAAGAATAAAATGACTTTCAAGAAGTGAATTCCCACAAAATTTAACCATAGAGGAATCATTGACATAATACTCAATCATCGTACCCTTAGTGGCTTACACTACAAATTCAACATCTAATTTTTTTGGTATAATATTAACACCCTTTAAAATTCATTAGATATGAACAATTGGACAGATCCAGAATTAAATATGAAATTATCTGTTCTAGAGTATATGGTAATTGTACCATTCATCATGGTTTTATCACACCCCTCATCGGATATAGTGATTGCATGAGATTTCCTCTTATCCCTCAGCTTAAGAGGATTTTGACATTGATCATCATTACTAACCCTTGGGTTTGGGAAATGTTTACCAAAATTCTCATTCTCCTTAAACTTGTATCACTGGACAGTTGGAGGTTCATTTTATGTGGATTTTTCTCCATTATCATTTTGAGAAAACATCTTCCCATCAAATCGACATTCAATTACATGATGGCCTTCCCTTCCACAAATAAAAAATTTATTATGCACACTAAGGTAGTTTCCTACATTCTTTGTCCCACACTTTGCACATAAAATAATGTTCATCATATATTCTCCATCATTCTTAGGGTTTCCATATTCCTCTTCTTAACAAACCCATAATATTGATCTCTATCTATCACATACATGTCAAACATAATTTCACAATGAACATTCTCTTCGTATCTAATAAAGTATCTTATTTCCAACTCCCTTCTAAGACTCAAATTTAAAACATCAAGGAACCTATCAACTTTACATTATGGTTGGATAATAATTCCTATAGAGTACCTTGCAAGTCTCATGAAATTAGCCTCATAAGTACCAAAAGACGCATCATCCCTTTCCTATAAATCAAGGAACTCTTTCCTCATATTAGTATGAAGAATTCAAGGAAATTACTTATTGAAAAATATTTTATTGAACTCATCCAAAACCATGGATTCAATCTCATCATTATTCTTGATATTCTTGATTGGAGTCCACTAATGATCTGCTTCACCTTCCAAGCGATAAACATCCATAATGACTCTCTCATGCTCCAAACAAAGAAGAATAGAGAATATCTTTTCTGTGGAACTAATACATTTTTCAGCGGCAATTGGACCAGGAGACTCTCTAATATATGGTGAAAGTTTTCTCATAATATACTCAATAGAATTTCATTCCCTTTTTTTCTCATTTGGATGTTCACCATGATTCGTAGCCTGAGAAAGTTGTGTGAGCATAGAAATGAGGTTTTGTATTCTATCACCCATAGAATTCAATTTCTCATAAGGACAATCATTTCATTGTCTATTACAATAACCATTAACTCGGTTCATTTTAGTTCCATCCATTTATTAAAACCAAAATCCTATAGTAAGAAATAGTTATCATAATGAGGAACACAATAATCATGAAAAAACACTTATAGGATATCTAACATATGACCCCTACTATAATCTATGACACCTTATTTTTTTCCAAGGTTATTCATATACAACCTATATTTTAATCCTTCATGATGGTTTATGAAGTGTTTGTGAATTCCCAAATCATACCCTCAGGAGTGTCAAACCAATTGTACATCAAGGATTATTTTCACGTACTAGATTACCCCTTGTCAAGACCAAAACATATTGTCAGATTTGTTACCCCTAGGTACATCTGTTCCAGATCCACATCCACTTGTGGTATCGACATGGGGATGTATTTCTAGGAAACCACTCACTCTATCCTTCACCAAAATTTAATGACATTTTATTATACTTTTCTTAGTCATTAGACATATCCTTATACGTGTTCTATAGGGTTCTCACTAAGGTTTCCTCATCCTAGTTTTCAATGGTTAACAATACCTCTTCTCGGATACAAAATATAGATACCCTCACTTTACATAACATAAAAATTACATAACATTTATGGAATAAATAAAAATTATATAAATAGGCACCCAAATACTGTAGTTGTTATAGTTTTTTTGGAAACATGGAAACATAAACACCGATACATATATGAGCTACATTATCTCCCACTAGATTCTTCAGGACTTGCACCCATTCTCCTTACACTTGTATCACTGGACAGTGGGAGGTTCATTTTATGTGGATTTTTCTCCATTATCATTTTGAGAAAACATCTTCCCATCAAATCGACATTCAGTTTCATGATGGCCTTCCCTTCCACAAATAAAAAATTTATTATGAACACTAAGGTAGTTTCCTACATTCTTTGTCCCACACTTTCCACATAAAATAATGTTCATCATATATTCTCCATCATTCTTAGGGTTTCCATATTCCTCTTCTTAACAAACCCATAAGATTGATCTTTATCTATCACATACATGTCAAACATAATTTCACAATGAACATTCTCTTCATATCTAATAAAGTATCTTATTTCCAACTCCCTTCTGAGACTCAAATTTAAACCATCAAGGAACCTATCAACTTTACATTATGGTTGGATAATAATTCCTATAGAGTTCCTCGCAAGTCTCATGAAATTAGCCTCATAAGTACCAAAAGATGCATCATCCCTTTCCTTTAAATTAAGGAACTCTTTCCTCATATTAGTATAAAGAATTCAAGGAAATTACTTATTGAAAAATATTTTATTGAACTCATCCAAAACCATGGATTCAATCTCATCATGCTTCTTGATATTCTTGATTGGAGTCAACTAATGATCTGCATCACCTTCCAAGCGATAAACATCCATAATGACTCTCTCATGCTCCAAACATAGAAGAATAGAGAATATCTTTTCAGTGGAACTAATACATTTTTCAGCGGAAATTGGATCAGGAGACTCTCTAATATATGGTGGAAGTTTCCTCATAATATACTCAACATAATATCGTTCCCTTTTTTTCTCATTTGGATGTTTACCATGATTCGTAGCCTGAGAAAGTTTTGTGAGCATAGAAATGAGGTTTTGTATTCTATCACCCATAGAATTCAATTTCTCATAAGGACAATCATTTTATTGTCTATTACAATAACCATTAACTCGGTTCATTTTAGTTCCATCCATTGATTAAAACCAAAGTCCTATAGTAAGAAATAGTTATCATAATGAGGAACACAATAATCATGAAAAAACACTTATAGGATATCTAACATATGACACCTACTATAATCTATGACACCTTATTTTTTTCCAAGGTTATTCATATACAACCTATATTTTAATCCTTCATGATGGTTCATGAAGTGTTTGTGAATTCACAAATAATACCCTCAGGAGTGTCAAACCAATTGTACATCAAGGATTATTTTCATGTACTAGATTACCCCTTGTCAAGACCAGAACATATTGTCAGATTTGTTACCCCTAGGTACATCTGTTCCAGATCCACATCCACTTGTGGTATCAACATGGGGATGTATTTCTAGGAAACCGCTCACTCTATCCTTCACCAAAATTTAATGAAATTTTATTACACTTTTCTTAGTCATTAGACATATCCTTATACGTGTTCTACAGGGTTCTCACTAAGGTTTCCTCATCCTAGTTTTCAATGGTTAACAATACCTTTTCTCGGATACAAAATATAGAGTCCCTCACTTTACATAACATAAAAATTTCATAACATTTATGGAATAAATAAAAATTATATAAATAGGCACCCAAATACTGTAGTTGTTATAGTTTTTTTGGAAACATGGAAACATAAACACCGATACATATATGAGATACATTATCTCCCACTAGATTCTTCACTACTTGCACCTATCATAGAAACATCTAACATAATAAATATCTTTATAACTTAAGGAAAGAGACATAAAAATTGGTGAGATAAAATGCTCAATAAGGGTAAATAAGGGACACATATAAGCATAAACATGAGTATAAGGTTATAATTACATGATCATGAAAAATAATGATCATACCCTTCATATCAAAGATCATATACATGAATCGTGGAATTAATCTTGGAAGTTCATAAGACATGAATAAAAAGGAATAAAAGGATGTATGCCATGAAATCATAACATAGGATTAAGACATGGAATTGTGGAATCACATAAGTATATAGTAATTTCCATAGTATCCAAGGAATCAATTCCAAGACCATCTTAGTGGAAAATGTCCTTTACCGAACTGGGTGAACCTCGGTTCTGACCTTGTATTACTAAACCAAGTAAACCATCGTTCCGGTCCTGTATTGACAAACCAAGTAAACCCTCGTTCTGGCCATGTATTATTGAATTGAGTAAACCCTAATTTCAGTACTATCTATCTCATGAGATATAAACCATTATTCAATGCATTAGAGGGAGATATATCTTCCACTTGTGACATAATGAAATCATACATACATGTTTCAGAAGATCATAAATAGACATATCATAACCCATTAAATGAAATAGGTATCATAAACATGTGAACATATCATAACTTATTAAAAGAGATAGGTTTTATAATAATTTACTCATAATAATAACCCATTAAATTAAGATGGTTTCAAAGGAAAATAACACATTAAAAGAAGTGGGTTTCCAAAGCATATAACTTGTGAAAGATATATGATTTTCATAAACATCATTCCAGTAAAACATAATCCATTCAGATAAATAATATGAATTAAAACATTGAATAATTTTCCCTTAAAGGCATTAGAAACACCAATGGATGTTATCTTATATTATAAATAATTTTTAAAGGTCTTTTAAAAACATTTCTTCAAGAAAATATCATTTCTTCTTTGAAAATTTATTTTTATAACATAAAACCTTTTAAAAACCTTATTCTTTGAAAATATCTTTGAAAATATATAAAGTAATATTTCAAAACAATAAAACATTTTAAAATCATTTTTCCTTCAAAATTATCATCATATTTATTTTGAAAACATTTTTTAAAATGTGGTTTTTGAAAACAATGGATTTCCAACCGAAGAGAGAGACGATACAATTTTATTAAAATCATAATATTAAGTGAAAAGAGTCAAAAATGGTACTAAAAAGTGAAGATAACTTGTATAAACATATAATAACGAAACAAATTAATATTCTTGAGATATTTCATCAAATAAAGCATAAACATAAACAATCTGTAAAAATGATAAGTTTGTCTTAATAAACTCTTATTACTTGGTTAATTGGGATCATACACTCCATGTATTGAACGGAAATAAAATGAAGCATAAGATATCATAAAAATAATTATATTCATGATATAACATGTAAAATGGATGTATATTAACCTTGAAAAAGAGTTTAGGTGCATAACAAAACCTAAGTCTCAAAGAAGGCAAATTGATACAAAACTTTTCTACTGATTAGGTAACATTTGAAAGTTAAAACCCATGAAAGAAGGATCATAGAATGGATACATAAATACCCATAAATTTAGTTATTATATACAGATAATTCAATCATGGTAAGTACAGACACCACAAAAAATTAATGAGTGGTGATCATAACATGAATCTCACAGAAATTAAAATTTAGATGAAATTCCCTTTACCTTGTGTCTTGACTCTCTCCATAATAATACTAGCTTCTTGTATAATAAATATAAGTTTATTATTAATATTTTTAAATAATAATATTATTATATATATTATAAATACTTGGTTTTATTAAAACCATATATTACCCTATTGTTAATGATCAAATATTAAACTTTCACTTCAAGAAAAATTCACATTGTTCACCACATGTTCCTTAATTTTATATATCATTAGTCCTTATACTTATATCATGTTTACAGAATGTATATATTGATATAAATTTCATTTATATCATTTATAGGCATATTACCATAATTTATAGAATATATAAGTATGAAATTGAATACATCGTTCATTGAGATGGTAAGCCGTATGTACGCATGAATGTTGTTGCCATTTTTATTGTCGTATTGAAGGAATGTATGTAAATGATATATATTTATATATTTATGTATGTATATATATATCATTATTACTTTATAATTAATATAATATATATATCATATAAGTTCATTAAACTCATCCTTAATACATTCTATGTGGTGTCTGAATGAATCATATCACTTTATGGGGCGGTAGTCCACACTTCCTCAAATGAGATTATTGTATTAACACCAACTGTAAGGTAAAAATATTGGTGTTTAAAAAATAATACAGAATATGAAATAAATATTAAATATAATATATTACATATAGAAATATATTTACCATCATAATCATTTCCATGATTGGTGGTAAAGGTGAAATGAATAATCATCATTTCATGAGGCAATAGTTCGCTGTATACAGAAACAGTATGTTTACCATTCATTAGTTGGAGGTGTGTGTAAGTGTAGGTCATAAACCTTTCATAAAAAGAAATAGTTTATGTATTATACTTGTTTTTTCACATAATAATGAAATAAATATATCATAGGGGTGGAGAAGGAAAATAAAGGAGATGATCTTGAAAGAAGGCATTACCTCTAAATCAGGTAACTCCTATTAGTTTGTGCCAAAGGTTTTCCTTGAGAGGGATTCATTACAAAGATAAGATTCAAAGTAAAAGGTAGGATTAATTGGAGGATAATTAGTAAGATATTGTAATAAGTTAAAAGGTTTTAGATGTTTGAGTAATGGGTAGAGGTGGTGGCCTTTTATAGGGAAGGAAAAGGTCTCAAATGGAATTTTTATAAACAAATTTGGATTTAATATGTTATTACTTAACAAAAGACTTTAAAAAACAAAACAAAAATATAATTTAAGGTTTATAAAATATATATTGATATACAATTGTTGTTATAAAATTTTATAGGTCATTTGGTACCTTAATTTTAAGGCTTTTTCTCTAATTAAGCTTAATTTGGCCCTAATTATTGTGATTAATTTTAATCACTTTTAATAATAAATATTGTACAAAATTGACAAGGTATTACTAGAATTTATATATTATACTGAATATAGTGGTGCATTCTGGATTTTTTAAATTCCAAACATAGAAGAAGAAAAATTAATATTAGTGCTAATCCCACAGATGAGACGAAATAACGGGGTTTTAAAGTAGGAAAAAGTTCAAAAGTTCTTTAAGATTTTGATTCAATTTCAAATTGAAATTTATTATAATGAATTAAATTGTACTAATAGGTGTAATATTCATCTAATTTGGCCTTTGAATATATTTATAATACCATTTATCATTAATAATTATTTATAAGAAAGGTAGTTTTTAAATAAAAATAGTATTTTTCACTATTCATCAAAAAAAAGTATCTCAAAAAAATCCTGAAAAATCACCCATAGATAATTTCGACCTTATGAATAAAAAAATGAAATTTATTTTATCATGTTAAATTTATAAATTTTTCTAAAATTACTTTCATTATTAGAAGCTTTTTAATCTAGAAAATTATTTTTTAAAACATAAAAATGACTTTACCAAACATCATATCTTTCGTTATCAATATGTTTTATTTATACAAAAAAATTATAAAAATATTTGAAAAGTAGTAATTATAATTCTTATTACTATGATTAACATCTACTTTATAATTATCTTATTTAAATAATTTAAATAATAAAAATATATATTTCATAGAACCTCAGGGTTGCTTGTATCATACACCCACTCAAAGAAGTGTGCATCACATGAAAAGTCAGTGTTGCATGGAACATATTCCGAGTTAGTTTAATGTGAAAGTAATATTTGACTTAGTTTTATGCAATATATAAATAAAAATAAAAATTTATTCAAAAAAACAGGCCTATAAAAACTCATGGTTTTACAGGTGGTATTCAAAGTGGACACACATATAATGAGTGTGCATCGTGAGATTTATATTTAGATATTGGTTAGGTTTCATGGTAGTCTAGACCCACTTCTCGGCTAGTGAAGGACTTGAGTGGCCTTGTGGTGTGAATTTCCGACTTGAATGAGACCTCTCCCAAATGTACATCTTGGTAGAGAGACTTATCTAGGGTGATTAGGGGCATTAGTAGAACCTTATGTTGATGAATTTTAATTTAAATTTGTACATATAAAGGAGAGGGACAATTACCCCACTGAGACTCCTTCTTGATACATGATTCAATACTGTACAAGCGTGTTAGTGCCACCCAAAGTGGATAGGTTCAAGGTGTGTTGATAATTTTCTCCAACTTGTGCATTTGAGGTTGTTGGTTTTGATAAGGTGTCATATAAATCCTTATTTGAACTAAATAGGTGGGGTATGGAAGGAATGAGTTCCATGTGGTGGGAGCATGTGGTGTCTAGAGTGTAGTTTGAGGTATGAATTGTGCCTTCACTTCCCCTGTTGTAGTTTTCACAAAGAGTTATTACCCAATTTTTCCTCAGTGCATCCTCTATTTGAGACCAAGTTATACCAGTGGTTCAATTTTTGTTCTAACCTAATTTAGAAATAAATTTGGATCTTAGAGTCATCCTCGAGATAGGTTTTCACAAGCTCTAGTTAGGGAAAAGGAAACACCATTGGTAATTTTATAAAGCTACTATGTTAGTGGTGATACCCTTTGGCGACATGTATTCCAAATAATAAATATGAATCTTATGGATTATATCCTTATAACTTCTTGGATTTGTTCATGGTAGTCTTTATTGGTGGAATCTATGTGTCCTCAAAATCAGATTTGGAGCATGTAAGACAAACGAGGATGGTTCTGGACAAGCTACAGGAGTGCTAGTCAAATGAACACTCTCATAGAGCCTATTCTAGATTCAAAGGACCACTTATTGTGATATTGCTTCTCAAACATAGGAGTGATAGTGTAACTTGTTTATTTTTTGGTGACATGAGATTGAGGGCCACCTAGGGTTAGGCTATCGTATTTGATTCTCAAAGCGAGCTTATCTATCCACTATTGTCCAGAGAGCTAATGAAATATTTTACCCCTTTGTAGTTGAACCTATTTGGGGTGAGGATGGTGTAGTATATCTCCAGTGGATGGTTGTTACCCTTAACATCTTCAGCAAGTTGGAGAGGAATGACATGGGAATATCAATTGGGTTATCTTGCATGAAAAAGTAACCATTGTATACATTTCATATGGAATTCCTTAAAATAGGGTATCACATCATCCTTTTTCTATGGAAGAATGGTGATTCCTATCATGATTTGAGAAGAGGTTATAAAGAGGTTGTTATACCTTAAAAGTACATCTAATGGAGGTGAGAATGTACTATGATCACTTAGAATTGGTGAGGCATAAAAGGGATTTTCTATGAGTTTCAATGTTAAACTATTATTATTTCATTTCTCTATGGGTAATCACCAACAAATCTTTATGGATTTTTCTAAAAACTTTTGCACTAAGGAATTAGTACATAATTATGGAATTACCTTGGAAATCATTATAGAATATGATTTTTACTTACCAGAATTATTATGGAGAGGATTTGGGAAGCCTTTGTGGACTTAGTTTAAGTTCTTTATAGTGTTTTACCAAATCCATATAGCATAATATAATGGACCATTCAGGTTTTGGTCAACATTCTTTAGGTTTTCATGTTAATATTGTGCCACAGCTTCGAGGTTCATCTACCATATATGGGGTTTTCATATCATGATGATTACCACTCCACCACTAGAGTAGCACCATTTAATAACCATGTATGAGGGACCTTTTATTACAATGTTATATTGGTCAGATCCAGTGGGTAATAATGAATGGGTATTAATTTTTGTGTTAGTGAAGGTTTCTTTTAGTAAAATTCATCTATGGGTGGTTAAGGTATCCTCAGAAAATATTATGAGCCTTTATTGGACTAAATTTGGATTCCTTTGGAGTTGTAGAGTTTTATAGCTTCAGTTATGGTGGTAGACTATCTTCAGGAATCTTAGGCCCTTCCTTTTCCCTCTACTAGGTGGAGTTAACGATGTGGTGTACCACTTAAGTCCCTGAACATGGTTGTTTTGGTTCTTTAGTGTTATATACATAAAATATTTGAGGAGGTATGTGCATGAATCATTGTACTATATTAGCCTAGGTCAGTTGGGCTATGAGAGTGGAGTATCCTTTTTCAAGGAGTCAGTGAGGTTGGGGATTGGTAAGATAAAGACCCAATCGAGAGCTCGGTATCTCCACATTTTCAATGGTTTTTTCTTTTCAAGGATGAAAATACTTAATGTACGGAATAATGTAATATCCGATTTTTTACCTTGTATGTCTTTGGAATTCTTTTTTGAATATTTACAGATCTATAAACTGAGACAATGTCAGATTCCAAGACTCGGTGTGCCTGAAATTAATTTTTAAAATATATTAAATATATAAATATCAGCTGAATTTTGTTTTCATGAAAATTTTGAATAACCATAAAACTAAGTATCATATATTAAATATGATACCACCATTAAGTTTGAAACATGAGTTTTATAATAGGAGTGATGTAAAATCTATCGATCACGTGTTTTTGTTAAAAATTCATTGCAAGCACAGTTATTAAAATAAAATAAAATATTTTTTTTCTTTTCAAGAAGAAACCTATTTCTCTCTAGAAATATGCCACTATAACCAATTTGTAGGGTTATCCTCATAACTATGAGAATTGATTGTCACGACCCGTCCTCAGGGCCCGTGCTGTGACTACCCCAAACCCGTCTTCCATAGGCCAGGGGCTGGTGACTAGCTCCAAAGGCGTAATCCCTATAAAAAGGGAAGGCATTTCCTTTTAACCTGTATCACACACACAGCCTGAACACAAGCAGAATAGTATGAAACTAAATGTAAACACTAAGAAAAACTGTATAAAAAAGAAAGAGCTGAAAGGAAAGGGCCCAGAAATACAAGCCCAATAGTAAAGTACAACAACTATATAGCTAGTACAAATGCAGAAAGGTAAACAGAAACTATTGAGTCATCCTACAAGAATCCCACCTGAAGGTTGGGTACAGATGGCCTCTTTAGCACCCCGGGCCCATCCTTCCCCTCCGTGTACGTCTCTCCAATTGGTCCACCTCTAGGTACTATCCATCTCTACAACTCTCTGCCTCGATCAGTTTTGTCCGTCATCTACAACCAACACAACGATGTGCGGCCATAGCCTGTGCAGGGGTGAGTATAATGATACTCAATACGGACCCTGAGACCCCTGAAGGTCTCCAAGAATCCATGAAAGATAAACCATAAAAGTAAGATACAATCACGAAGTGTTAACAAACCATACTTAAGTATATGCACATACATATACCTAAGTTACCAGTCATAGTCCGGCTCCAACTCTTGAGCCCAAGCACAACCTAGTCCACACATGAAGTAAAGTAAATAACATCGATGATAATGATTGAAAGACAAGACTCAGCTCACATAGGTATACATATTTCATATAGAGATAGAGATGATCATATGTAGTCACTGATTCATCTAAGCTGTCGGACCCACACCGGATACCGGACTAGCTAAGCTATCGAACCCACACAGGATACCGAACTAGCTACTCTGTCGGACCCACATAGGATATAGGAACAGAACGTAGAAATATTGGACCCACGGAGGATCCCAGTACAGTAGTCATTGTTGTCTAACCCACAGAGTATTCTGGTTAAGTAATCATCATAGTCGAACCCACGTAGGATTTTGGTACAGTAGTCATTGCAGCCAGCTCTAGGGTTCCTGCACACAGCACGCTCGGTTCTAGGAGGGTCTGCTCCTTGAGCCAAGTGTCAATACATCAAATATCAAAAATTCTCAAGTTTATGTATCTCGTTGTTCCGTCTCATCAAACGGAACCCAACGCGACAGACGGTGAGTCAATCGGACGCCCGGTCTGAAAGTTATTGGTATTTTTGTTCCAGGGGCCCTGTTGGATTTACGCTCGATCCAAACCCGGTTGTTTTCAAAATTTGACCAAAACTCACTTAGAGTATCACAAAATTACTTCCACATCATGAGGGTCCTAGTTTCATAGACGACGAGTCGATCGGACATGCAGTTTAGGAGATATTTATATTTAAAAGAAGTCGGTCCCTGCCCATCAAGCCCAGTGGGCTGGTGGGTCAGCCCGACCCGGATCGACGGGTCCGACCCGGCTAGATGGTCATCCCAGCCCGGCTTAGTTGGTCCGAATTGGCTTGGGCTTCGGCCTGGCCTGGTGGGGCGCAGCCCACCTACGGACCCGGTTCACCCGGCGGCGCCAGGAGGCACTGCCTTTCCCTTACCAGGTCGGTCGTATTCGGCCGGTTCTGCTCGGCGCACGCGGGCTGCACAGCAGGCTACGGTTCTTCCCACAGGCGACGTGTTTTTATAGCTCGTCCGGCAGGCGGCCGATTAGTTCTCCCAGCTGATAGGCCCGCAAAAGCGGGCCGCAGTCTTCTCCGCGTGGAGCCTACGGTCACCTTGGACTTCCATCCCGGCCGGCAGGCGGCCTACCGGTTCGCCCAGTAAAGTAGCCCATGGGTGTGGGCAGTGGTCTTCCTCCATGCGGTGCCTACGGGCACCGCTGTCTTCCAGTGGGCCGGCCGGTTGTCTGGCCAGTAATCCCACTGTCTCGCTCTACGGCGGTCGGCCACCTCCGCACCTCCACTGTGGCCCGACGGTTCCGCGGTTCTTCCCTGGCGCGGTGCGATGGCACCGTGCCCTTTCAGCTCCACCGCGGGACGCTCGTCCGCAGTTTTTCCTTTGTGTGGCACGATAGTGGCCCTTGTGCCGTCGGCTTCTTCCGCGATCCACCTCCGTCATCAAAAGATCAACAAGAAATGAGGAGGGTCGGGCCGTGGTCATGCAGACCGAGCCCTACTCATTACATTAATTGCAATTGGAACATCATTCCACCAACATAATGATGTAGAACAGAGGGTAGAATCAAACATTAAAGTAACCCCTACCTTGTATTTTTCATTTTACATTGACATGTCATGGAAGGCAGGTGTCACGGAAGACGGGTGCCATTCCATCAACGTTGGAGGAAATGTCGGGTCCATTGGTGACATTCTTCGAGGGGAGGTCTTCCATTTCTTGCCCCGGTTGGAATGGAAGGAGATGCGTCGTCGTTCTTTGGAGGAAACGGCATTCTTCATCGAGAGAAAAAGCTTCTTCAAAGAGTTCTTCCCAATGAAAGTTAATCCAAAATAATAGAGATAGTTCTCTATTATTTTTATGGAATTACAACTCAAGAGTTGTCTTTAATTAATTGTAACAACACATAGATTAATTGCGTAGGGATAGATTCAAATATATTTGAATTAAATTGAATTAATTCTCTTCATTAATGGTGGAGAGTTAGCAAGAATTAAACCATGGAATTCCAAGAGTTTATAGGGGTTTCAAGGGGAGTTGAGGGGTTTGAGCTCGTTCAGCCCCCACCACATAATATCCTCCCATGGGAGGTTATGTGGGAGTGGGACCCACCTCCAACTTCCCTTTGTGGAAAATAACCACCACCTAAATAAAAATTATGTCACACATAATTTTTATTTAATTTATTAAGAATCCCCAAAATTTTGACTTCCATCCATGATAAAACGCATCTTCGGTAATGGTCTCCATAAATGAATATCGGCGCTGCGAGTTCAACGGTGTCCTTGGATTTCAATTCCGATCACCGGTTCAAAAGATATAAAATCTCTCTCATAAGTTTACTGAACTTTCCTGAACAAAACATCAGATATTGATTCTAGGAACATCGGGCCTCGGAATCAGGTGCCGTCAGAAACTGTGGACTCGTAAAATTACGAAGTATTAAAGAAAAAAATTTCCTAGGTATTTCCGGATCTTTACATTCTCCCCACCTCAGGGATTTATATCCTCGTAAGCTACAACACACACTAAGGGAAAAAATGAGGGTACTGAGCATGCATCTGAGCCTCATTTTCCCATGTGCTCTCCTAAAGGTTCTCGTGCTGCCAGAGAACGCGCACCAGAGGAATCGACATTATGTACAATTAATTATTTTTATTATAGTTTATTTTAATAAATATATTTATTAATATGTACATTAATATATTTTTATTTTGATAAATATAATTTTATGACATTATGTACAATAAATTATATTTATTTGGATAAATTGTATTCAGTATAATGTTAACTATATATAATATATAATTATAAAAAACATTTAAATATATATTTAATATTATTATAATATATATTATAAAAAATATAAGCTGGGTTTTTATGTGATATATATTTTTTAATAAATTATATTTATATATATATTTATATAATATGTTTATCTTTTTAAATTATATATAAATAATATATTTATGAAAAAAATATATACAAACAAATACATATTAATATACAAAATATCATAATATTATTTTTTTGCATACATATAAATTCAATTAAATAAAATCATATAGATATTTTATATAATATGCCTATATAATGTATTTAAATAAATTTATATATTATGTTTTAATTATATATATTCGAGTATTTTTTAAATAGCAGGGGTTCACAACCCCTCTAATCTATTAAATTAGAGGGGGTTTTGAACCCCCTATAATTTAAGATATTTGTGGGGGTTTTCAACCCCTCTAATTTATGAAATTAAAAGAGGTTATTAAGCCCCTGTAAATATGATAACTATAATGGGTTGTACATAACCCTCTCTAATTTATACAGAAAATGAATTTAGAAGGGGTTCATTACCCCCCCTCAAAATTTTAGTATTTGAAGGGTTTGTGAAAAACCCCCTTTAAATATACCTCTATAATCTATTATTTTTTGTATTATTATGAATTTGAGTACCATAAAACCCAGAGTTTAAGGAGTTATTTGATGAAGCACATAGCTCGACCTTATCTATTCATCAGGGAAGTACAAATATGTTTTGAGATTTCTGAGATGACTATTGGTGGGACAATATGAAGAAGGAGATCATGGAATATACCTAAAGATATATTATATTTTAGAAAGTGAATGTGGACAGTAAAAAATATAAGGGAATGTCTCAACCATTACCCATACCTACATGGAAATGGGAAAACATCACTATGAACTTTTTCACTCATCTTCTGAAGACATAAAGAGGAAATAATTCTATATGGGATATGGTGGGTCATATTATAAAGAATAATCACTTCATTATAATTAAAGATGACTTCTGATTCTGTGAGCTCACATGGATATACATTAGAAAAGTGGTGAGGATGAATAGAACACCACTATTGATTGTATCTAATCGAGATCCAAGATTTACTTCCATCTTTTTAAGAGTCTACAACATTCTCTAAATACAGAGTTGAACATCATCATAACTTATCAACCTCAAACTGATTTCCAATATGGTTGGACTTTCTAGAAACTCAAGGATATGCAGAGAGCATGCTCCTTTGACATTAAGGAAGGATATGATTAATATATCCATATAGTTGAGTTATGATATAATAATATTTTACACTAAAGTGTTGAAGAAAATTCTTATTATGCCCTTTATGGGATGAAATTCAGAACACTTTCATGTTGGGATGAAGTTGGTGGATGAAAACAACTAAGACCTTAAATGGTGGAAAAGGGAAAGGAAATTCAGTAGCACATCAAGGCTGATCAGTGTTAAAAAAATAGATATGTTGACAATCATTGATGAGTCCTAGAGTTTGAGGTTGGGGACATGGTATTCCTCTTCATATTATCATGGAATAAATTCATGATATTTTAAAAAAAGGGGAAACTTATTCCATGAAACACCGGTCCCTTTGAGAACCTTGATCTTATTGGAGTAGTAACCTTTTGACTAGACCTCCCACTTAACATATCTCAAGTACATGATTTATTCCATGTATCCCTCCTGAGGATGTACATACTAGACCCCTCACATGAAATCCATCCAAATGTAATACCATTTGAGAATTATCTTTTCTATAAGGATTTACCGGTGAAAATCTTAGATCGTAGAGATAATGTTCTATAGAATACGGCAATTTAGCTGGTCAAATTGTTATGGAGAAACCACATGTTTGAAAAGGTGATGTGGTAACCAAAATAATTTTTGAAACAAAATTACCCTAATCTATTATAGTGTGTAAAAAAATTGGGGAGAAATTTTTTATGTGGAGAGGATTTTATTTTCTCAATATTTTATAAATAAAATTCCATTTGTGATATAATTAAATACCCTATTATGAATTATAACTATAGAAGAAACATAAAATTATTTGGTTTTATTATTACATATTGGATTTAAAATACCATTAACAATCCTAAACATTGATAAGATAGCCTTTGAATAGTGATGATATGATTAGTATAAATATAGGGTTTTGAAAAATCTAATTTACACAAAAAAAGGAAGTGATGGCCACAAACAGTAGGATCTCACCATATAAAGCCTTTTTATTAGAGCTTCCTTGGGACATATCATCACTGGGATTTTCTCTTGACCAATCCCATTATGAGATCTAACAACAAATTTAAAAGAAAAACTTTTTACGATATAAGTTCTTGCTCATCGATATTATATCACAACCTATGTATGTCGAACCACCCTCTGAAAGTCTCACAATCACGCAACTTACCCATAGAGAGTTTTACAGTGTAATAAAGGGATATATATATAGAGACCCTAATAATATTATTATGTATATTTTATATAGTAATGGTAATATTTTCTTTATATTATTGTTAGTATATAAAGGATTTTTGTTTTGATATTATAAATAATAAATTCTATTTTTAGGAAATATTAAAATTCAATTATTGAATATATTTTAATGATATAATATATTTTTGAAGTGAATAATATTTTAAATTATTATTAAATAATTTTTATCAAATATAAATGATCATATACATTTTATGAAGTCAAATGTAATTTTTATAAGGGTTTGAAAACTGTTATTGTCAAAAACCCCACATTCCTCAACAAATGTCCATTATTATTTTAAACCTGAGAATTAACATATTTAGAATCTTTTGGAAAAAATAAATATTATAATAATAATAATAACATCAATATTATTTATTGGTTATTTTTTTATAATTTTATGAGATAGTCAAATTGTTCAGTTAAAATTAGATACAATATAAATATACACTCTCAATTTTTACTTCATAATTACAAAAAATGATGTCATAAATAATATAATGGGTATATATTTAAAAAATTATGTTTTACCTTTCAAATAATGTAATATTAATTTTAATTTATTAATTTTATAAATCCTTTATGAATCCTCCAAAACCAATAATTTATTTTATTGTTTTAAAATCATTTTTTTAAGGACATGACTCACTTCCACATCACCAAGGGTAATGTTTTATTTATTTCAACCCTTATCATTATAAAATATTAAAATATAAAACTATTCAGTAGAATACATGGTAAAATCCATGTTAAGGTTTTTGGTTTTGGTTATTTTAATATATAGAGTCCAAAACCTATTTTTGATAAATAATAAAGATCTCCCCTCCCTTCTCAAATAAAATCCAACCCAATCTCTAATTCATCACCACTTAAAAACCTTTAAGAACATAATTACTCTTACCTAACCTATCTAAAGACCTCCCAAGGTTCCCCAAAGATCTCATGAAGCTCCTCCCAATCATTTGTAATCACCCTCTCACTGTAAGGGATTCCCCTCTCTTATTTTTATTGAAGTACCTCTTTAATTTTATGCCTCTTTATATCCATTTTTTCATATTGGGTTATGTTCTTAAATATCCCAATTAATTTCCATTTTATTTATAAAATATTAGATACCCCTTTCACTAGCATTAATCCTAACACGTACCTTTATGTACCCATGTTACCATGATGAAATTTAATTATGGGATCCTATCATTTTCCTCTTTATTCAAGTGTTTTCACTATCTTATAGATTTTATCTACAATTCCTAATTTTAGGATATGTTTTTACAAATTCCTCTTGATGTAAATTTGATTTATTTATTATTAGATACCCCTTTCACTCTCAATAATACGACCAATAAACATTTTTATTCCCTTTTTATGCTACCAAAATTCCACCACAATTTTCTATTCAGAACAAATGTGTAGTGAATACCCATACCAATTTCAAATCAAGTGTATTAAACATTATTCAGTTATAGTTCATTGATCTGGGAATCGTATTCATATATTCAAAAATTCTTAATCATAGAATAAAATGTGATGAAAAATAACTCCATTTTTTATTATCTATGTGGTACAATTATGCATGGGAATAATATGATAGTGGCAAGTGCACCAAGAATTATAGAGCACTTTAATGCATTGGGTAATGTTTTAGTATCATGATAAGTCATTCATTAGATTAGTGATTGACCATAATCCATAATGGTAATTTTTAAATCATGATGTTTTTGTAGTTATCCTTGAATTATGTTTATTATACCACGTTTTAAGATGTTTCCACATTTCCCATGTTGCCTTTATGTTATAATTATATATAATTCCTCATTGTTAATATTTATGATTCTCACCACTTTTATGTCTCATTAATATTCCTATTATTTAACAATAAAAAATTTCACCATGACATGTCATGTGTATTCCCTTAATTGGATTTATATCCCACCCCTTTTTTATGTGTGTCTCTTGGTATTCCCATGTAGTGTTAAAAGATATGGAAGTTTAGGTGCATTTTATGGAAGCTTTCAATAATATTGTTGTATCCCATGTTCAAGATGTTATTCTATGTATCTAATTATCAAACACAATGAAATTATAGATCTTCCACTATATATTATGTGTAATATTATGTAATCAATCATCAACTATTGTGTAATAAAGAACAGGGTTGTCATAAAAATGGTATTCAAGTGCCTTTCGAAATATGAATGTGAATAAAATTAAAGGAAATAAAGATATGGTTAGTTAATGTAGCCATTCTAAAACTACCCTTTATTAAATAAGGGTAAGTGTTATATAGTGATGCATCAAATAAGAGACTGTAATTTTTTCTAATAGACAGTTAAATGGTAGTAGTGTATACCTCCAACAAATTGAGGTTAAATAACAAAATTACCTTACTCATAATTTGGTGAAGAAAATTCTAATTTAATCATTCAAAATATGAATAAATTATCTTTTTGGTGAAAGTTGTTATATATATACTAGTCATTAAATTTATATATATATATAAACCAATAAGTTTTTAATATATTGCAATATAGTTGGTTATAATTGATTACAGATTATAAATTATCAATACATTACCTCCATGGGAAGTTGAAGATAGATAATTCGTCGAGTAGAAAAGACCATACTAGCTTATACATGATGATGATTTATATAGATCCAATAATTTTGGATTTTCATAGATTGGAACTTAAATTTATGATTTAAATTAATAAATCATATCTTTCCCGAATGAATGTTAAATTATCCATAAATGTAGACATAAAATATGTGAAAATGGATAGAGAATAACAAAAGAAGTTAAAGAATGTTTCAAAGTTCAAAATTTACCATGATGAAATAATAATATTTATTAACTAGATATGTGTCTCTATAAAACAATAATTATATAAGATAATATAGGATAAATCACATAACACAACATTCTCTATCAATTATGGAAGAACAAAGATGAATATAGATATCAAATAGAATTTTTGGAGGTACAACGTAAAGAGGGATATTATAGAGTATGTATCTCAATACTTGGTGTGTCAGTAAGTTAAGGTTGAACATTTTAATTCTACATGGATGATGCAACCATTTTTAATACCTCTATATAATTGGGAAAACATCACCATAAATTTCATTGTAGGTCTACTCAAGTAATCTGAAGTCTATGGTTCAATTTGGGTTTAATTCAATTTAATTTTTAATCCAATTCATTTAGTTTATAAAAAAATGATTTATCAATTGGAAAAAATTCAAGTATATATATTAGGTATGTTGTAAAATTTCCTGGTGTACCACATTTAATTGAATCAAATCATGATTTTATGTTTAACAAGAAATAGATGAGAAGTTTTCAAAAATAATTTTATACAAAGTAGAACTTTATCATGAAATATCATCATATTATATATTATTGCATAGAAAGGACCATTAAATCCATAAAATATTTACCAAGAGGTTTCTCAATGGCGTTCAATGGTGGTTTAGATTAACACCTTCTTCCAAAAATATTTATATTCAATAATATTTGTCACTAAATAATTTATGTGTATGATTATGAATCCATCAATAGAAATACGCACCAAAATCTAACATATTAGGATGAAGTTAGAGAAGATAAGATATTTTTAATTGATCTATCTGAATAAATGTTAGTGAATGTTAGATCAATTCAATATAAGATCATGGTAGCTCAAATTCCACTAAAGAGTTATTCTAAGAAGAATAAGTAAGATCTGGGGTTCAAATATGGTGATAAGGTATTCCAAAAAATATATTCCTAAAAGAGGGTAATGATACATAGTTATAAAAGTATTATATTCCATATATATATATATATCAATCTATTTGAGATTCATGATCCTATCAAGTTGGTAGTTTATCGCTCAAATCATCCGCAGAATATATACAATTTTCACACTATGTCATATGTATTACATTTGAGGAAGTAAAAACATGGTCTGTCACGTGTATTAAAATCATAGGTTTTATAAATGGAGAATCGTCTTCTTGATGAGTAATATGCAGAAGATATTTAGGATCAATGGGATAAAGTATGTGAGATGAGACCACTTACCTAGTCTTAGTTTTATGGTGAAACCATAACTTTTATGAATCTATGTGGGAAACCAATGATGTAATAATGAATTGGTTTCTGATTTTGTCTTCATTAAAATAATTATATTTAAGGAATAAATTCTTTTAAGGGTCTATAATGAAAACCCATGAAAATTTATAATATATTTCTCTCAAATAAATTCAATGCATTCTATAACATATTTCAAATGAAACACCAAATAAAATGAAATCATAATAAAATTTTTATAATATATCCATTTAAATTAATGACATAAATAATGAAAAAATTATTAAGATATTTTTATATAAATAAAACTAATTTTAATTTTTTTTAAATATTAAGGATTTGTTAAAATTAAATTAGTGTTTATAAATAACTATTAAGGGCGTTTTACATATTTTTTTAATTTTTTTATTTATTGTATATTTTTATTTAATGAAACTAAATATGATATGTTTAATTAATTATAATATATATTTTACATATGAATATTAGGGTAGAACCCATTTAAAAAAAATTGGTAGAAAATAAGAATAAAAACATTTAATGTATAATGGTTATTTTTCTACAAAAACATATTTTGTATATGTCTTATGTTTTCATTTAAATGTTAAAATTTTTATATATAGAAATATAATTTTATTAAATGTATATAAATTATGAATCATCACATAAATATTTTATAAGAGGGTTCATCGTATATAAATTTTTTAAAATATAATGGTAAACATTTAATCATGTTTTATACGGGTAAATAAGGGTAGTTTAAGTAGTTTTAATTTTATGATGTTTACATGATTGTTAGACCATATTTTACACCTTTGGATGGTTTAAATTTAATTACCACACATTTCAAAAATACTTCTTCACATAAATATCTTGAAATTCCACTATTACCCCTTAACAAACATTTATTTCCAAGTCAAAGTCCCTCTTTCTCTCATATAGAAGTATCATAAATAAAAGACATCATGAAACACCTATCAATATATATTCTCCGTAAATAATTGGGATTTCACTTCTCATTGAGTTCCCTTGAACTTCTTTATCCCCTTATTACATGAATAAACCTTATGTCCTCCATTTCCAAAGGATCCTTCAAGACATGCTTCAAACTATCAATGTAAATATTATCAACTCTCAAACCTTCTTGTACATATTTTAATTATCCAAATTACTCAAACAAATAACTAACCAAACTAATATAAGGAATTATGTGTCATTCTTATATTTAAATTTCATTATATAAATTTAATATATATTCTATACCACATTCACTTTCACTAGAAAATGAAAAAATCATCTATTATTCATGTAGAATACCACCACCATGGACTATGTGTTTCTTTTCCATAACCTCCTAACAAGGTATGTTAAAATATTTTATACATTTAATGTATATTATATTTATAACATTTTGAGTATTCATAAAATATTAATTTATTTCTATATTTTTCCAATCTATGGATAAAAAATCGCATTTGTGTGTGTGTAAAAATTAGTACATCCCTAGTGTTTCATGTTCCATATTTTATAACCACCCTAGGTAAGATGTCATAATTATCTAGGTATCTTCCAATTTAAATTTTTTACATCCCTATGTGTTTTTGAACAATTTAATACTTGGTAAATAAGTATTTCCATCATGTAGAATAATTTTTTGGAGGTGTTTGGGGACTCAAGAATCCGAGCTAGTAAGAGGGTAGACATGACGTGACAAAAAATGATGCAACACCACTAGTTAAAACTTTTAGTGAACTATCCATTTGATGGGATTAAAAATGATCATTTAGCCTATTAGAGGATTACTGACTCACCAATGAGACCCACTATCCATATGGTGAGGTTCTTATCCATGCAGTTTCACTTGAGGACAACATCGACTATCTGGTGGTGACTACTAGCTAGAAATTTTAATAGATTAGGGATAAAAAATTGAAGTATTGAGGAATTTTTTTCCATAATAAAACCCATTTCAAACACTTACTTACCCCTTAATCTACACTGACAAATTATTCCATAATATCCATGGTTCTACAATGATATTGATGTTTCATTAACATAATTACCTGATTTTTTTCTGTTTTATGATTTGTGGATAGAAAATAAAATATTGTAGTGTTACACATTGACATGATGCTTGAGTTTGGATATATTGTTCTTTGGTGTTTGAGATGAATAGTATAAATAAACTCCATAAGGTTTGTTTTGTTTTATAGTATTTTCAACTTGTGTGATCACACTGGTATTCCATGCACATGCCCTTTCTAAATTGGAATTATTTAATTCTCCATTCATAGATATATCATGGATCCCAATGGATCTATTATCATAGATACCAAGAATTGAGGACATAAGAGATTTATTATAACTATTGAACAAAGGATGAAATGTGGAATGAAAGAACCTAGACACCCTTTTTAAAATTGGTTATTTTTTTTGAATTGTCTTCACAATGTTAATTGGCATAGCATGTGAACTGGTGTAAAAATCATGATTGAGAATAATTTGGATTAAAAATGGTTATATATAATGTAATTATAATTATAATACTAATGTGATGGAATATGGATATAATTTTTTTGAATATTACTAGCTCTTAAATGATATATGTAATGGAATCATTACAATTATTGAGATAATTTGTAAATTTCCATAATATAAATGTTGGAAAGATAATTAGTGATATGATTAATTGAAAAATATATAATATCATAACATATTTGATTAAATGGAAGGAATTTTATTTTTTAAAAATATATTATTATGTTTTAAATCAGATCTAGCATGCATATTCACATATAGTATAATGTCCTCTAAAAAAATAAGTTTCCCTATAATGGGAATTCCAAATGAGTCAAGTGACACTTTTTCCAATAGCAAGGTAATACACCTAGGAACAGATAAGATAAATTATAATGGGAATTAACATAGATTCTAGTATGAAATGATTACATTTTCCACTACTATGATATTCTGCTATGCTTTCAAGTGTGATATTCTTGCACAATAATTCACATAGACTCATATATATTGATTCCTAAGTGTGAGATGTTTAGTTACATGAAATGATATGTGTGATTTATCCTTGGTTGGATAATCCACTAGAGGTATGGGTGATTCATCCTAATAAGTAGAATCTTTCAATTGATTGAGATATGTATTCCTCAATTGAAGAAGGATTGTCTAAAACTATGTATTAACCTAGAGCTCAATGGTAAAAAGGTTTATTTGATGTTCCCCATTAATTTTATGAAATCATGACTTTGTTTATTTTATGATTCATATAATATGTATTCTTATTATATTTTTTATACAACACTGGTTTCATCCTACTATGTTTTCGTCCTACCATATTTAGTCCTCAATTTGCTATAAAGGTATATTGCAAAGATGTCGGTTTGAACAATGGAAAGCGTACCTATGATTGATTGGTAGATTTATAAGATTGGAAAAGTTCATGGAGACATGAATTGATATCGGGTTCAATACCAAGGTATTTGGAGCCTTTATTATGTATTCTGTTTTTAGTTATTTACTTGGATGAATTTCAACAAGATGTTTACTGGGTATATAATATGGAATGACATGGTTTATTATTATTATTTATATTTTTTGATATTCATGTATTGGTTTATTGAGATGTAATTCATGATTGTTTTATATTATTTACTTTATTATTTATATTATATTCATATATTTATAGTATCCCAACAATATTCTTTTTACCATCACTGTTAGTTGGTAAAATATGGTGTATGGGGAGTCACATTTAAGGTTTCATAAATACCAGAAATAGTAACATAATAGAGAATGGGGTTGGGGACATTATAAAGTAGTATCTAATGTAAGGTATTTTATGTTTATTTACTATTTATGGAAGGTAGATAGGAGATCATGATGTGTCATTTCTTGGGAATGAGATCTTGCATTGGATTACCTAACCCATGAGTGGTGGAAAGGCCATTTTCTTAGGTATTTGATTACTTTTATTGATTTTTTCGAATTATAGTTTTGATTTTATTTATCCTTTGGTGAGTCACTTGATGAGTGATGTTACTATTTAAGGATATTTTACTCATTCTTTGTATAGAACAATGTGAATATGAAGGAATCATGATAGACATGTATGTGAAAAGGTTTTCGATCATTATTCATGTTGGAGAAATTTTTTTCACATGTGATATATATAAAGATACAGTTCATTATATGTAATCCAAAAACATATAACATAAACATGAATAAAATGAAACTATTAGGATATTATAATTTTATTATTATGAAGAAAAATTATTCACTTTATGGTAGTGTTTCTTGGTTGTTGTGTTGATATTTTGACTTCTATATTGATATAAATAATGTGATTTGTGGATAGTGTTGAACTTTATAGAGAAAATTCACCCATTTCATCTTCTATATGGGCATGAGGAGAATGTTCATCATCACTCACCTAACACAACTAAGCTGGAACATCCTGTAACCCTGGGTAACCATATGGTGAATTGATCCATGATATATTCCCATTGGTTATTTTATCTATGTAGGGGGAGACTACTCATAGTGTGCCTTTGTTGTCTAATATATCAATAGAGTTCTAGATATAACATCCACTAATGTTCACTATAGGGGGAGGCCTCATAGATTTTGGGTTACGGATTCAGTCAATATAAATAATCCTCAAGCCTTTATAGAAACCTGTATATAAGAGTGTGAAGATTATGGTTTATATTCTATGAGGACCAAGAAAGAATTGGTGGGATATTATATAACTAACTGAACAATAAAATGAGATAACTTAGAAGAACATCAAAGAAAATTTCCTATGTCCATTTATCTTGAGGAGATATGGTATGATACAGATGGAGAGTTCATTCACATGATGTAGGGGAGAAAGATAATGATGAACTATACTGGATGTTTTCCCGACTTGTAACATTTTTCTCTATCATTGGTAGCAGATGAGGTAGTTATGGTGAAACACTTCTTGGACGGGGCTTGTTATAAGATCAAGTCAGAGGATAATTTCTATTGCCTATGAAACTTCATTGACATGATGAATTAGGATCCCTTAAAAGAATAGAAATAGAAGGAGGCCCCAATTTGTGGGAAGGAATCCTCAAAGATATGATTGGGTGATATTCTTCCTGGATCAAGAATAGTTATTACTATAGTTACCTCTAGGGTAATAATGGGAATAACATTCATGGTTATGGAGAGCTGACACATGAATGCATTTAGGGAAAGTGCTTCATGTGTGGAAGGGAAGGATGTAGGGGATTATAGTGTCCTTTTCCTATTAAGGATTACTACACTTATAGTGTGATGGGATATCTTTATATGTTATATTATATCACTCAATAGTTGATTTGTGGTAAAGGATTAGGGTAGGTACCCAAATCTAGAGTGGACTCATCTACCTCTTAGTAGACAGGTAATTGGATCTTTATCAGCCGCATGGGATGGGGTGTGGGATTTAGTACCCCAAAAAGGATTAACAGTATCATCTAGAGTGAGAATATCATGTCAGCTATAATGGAGCCCAGGGAAGATGGGCATGTCAGATTCATGTCATGTCGTCTCCTTCTAATAGTCTGGATATAGAATGTTTCCGCATTATAGGAATTATTCTTTTATCATAAAACATTTCTAATGTTTTGTAAGATATAGGAACATCGTAATCCTTTATATGTTCTAAATTTTCTAATGGATTGGGTCTGAATGTGGATATTATTGATGATTTTATGACAATCAACACACCTTTAGGGGTGTAATCACAAGGTATTTGACATTATAAGCAATTTTATTTCTAGATTGATGGATGCCATTTTGTTTGGGAGATGTTAATGCTAAAAATGGAAGATTATGATCATATTATTAGTTTGTATTTTCTATATGTGTACCATGATCATATAGACTATCATCATAGGAGAGTAACTTTTCAATCCTTATAAGGGGGAAACTATTTCCATCAATGTTAATTGGATCATTAGGATAGTTTTAGAGGACCATTTTAGGGAATATTATAATTTTATATAGACCAAGTAGCAATAATTTTTGTGGATGACATCAATTTACAATAGTGTACTTATCCTCTGTAGTGGAACTCTTTTAGATAATATTTTAGGAGTTTTTCTTCATCTTATCACCCATGTGGGAGAACAAGAGCACTACTAATATGGTTTTAGTAGTTAATCTAGTAACTATCTCTCCATAGTGGTTGGCACTAGTGGAGCTTCAGGAGTATAATTTTCATTATGAAGAGTTGTAATCTAATGTATTCTTATGAGGTTGTACTTAATCATCGTGTTTTAGTCCAATAAATTGAGGATGATTCCTTTTGACATACTATTGTATGATTTTAGGGGTAGGTATAACATAGAAAAGTTTATGTTGATCGAAATTTATTTGATGAACTTACTATTTATATTCATGGACTTAATGGATAATATTCTGTATCTATTTATGGAGCATTTTTTGTTAGTTTTAATCGATGAAATAATGGTGTACTTGCAGTTTAGAAATGATCATGAACAATATATTAACAACATTTTAGGTAAGAAGAGATGGAATCCCCTATATGCCTATATATTAGAATGAAAATAATGGATTAGAAAAGTTTGTATCTTATGTGATGTTATATCAAATACCAGAGTGTTAGTGGACATATAGAATGTAACAACCATGTTATCTTGTGAATGACTAAAAAATGTATATGTGATTCAATGCATTCTAGGATCAAAATGTTATTTCCAGTGTTCCCTCTAGAACTTCTCCAATTTCGAAACACTAATGATCATGATGAACTATAAAGGATTGTTTTTTATTTCATCGAATTCATTTAAGAAGGTGTTCAAGTTTATAAATATCTTGATAGCCTTCGAACCAATCCACTTTATACCTAATATGGGTAAGCAGTATGTTCTATAATGAATTGGGAGTTAGGCTTGAATCAATTATAATGCAAGAGGATCAAGTAATTTATTTTGGAACTAGAATGTTTAGCACATGTGATAAATATCACATGACTCCTGATTTGAATATAGTTGTGATGTAGCACCCCCTAAGATACAGTGAGCATTATCTATTGGGTTAATGGTTCCTGGTGTACATGTATCATAAGATCCTAAAGTGCATCTCTTCACAGTGGGGCCTAGACCTTCAACATAAGAGGTTGGTCAAGTATCATTAGTATTTTGATTATCTATAGAAAAAAAAATTATGAAAGGGAAATATTGTTACTTATTCATTAAGTCAGAATATTTCCACATATGTATTGTGGGAATATTGTGATGATTGGCCACTAGTGTAACTCTTTGTGAATATGTATCTAGATGTTTCGGATTTCCAGGGTTGGGGAAACCTCGAATTGAAATATATTTTTCTCATTCCTCTAAACCAAATCAAGATAGGGTAGTTATTTAATCCCATGGTATTATCTCTAACAGACATCATACATGTCCATGAGAAACCATCAGGTTGTTCTCTTTACAACTCTGATTTTCTTCTTCTCCAGGTCTATATCTAGGTTCCAACAGGCCTGAATGTAGAGATGATGAGATAATTTCATGTGTCGAAATAGGTAGTACATCCTAGTTTGATGAAAATGTATCATAATCTCTTTTTGGGGTACTATTATATTGGGATGAGAATGGAGATAGTGGGATTTTTTACAAGAAATTTCACCAGATAGTAGGTTAAGGATGAGTACTATAGGACTTCTAGGTTGTTCTAAAATACAAGTGGGATAATTTCACTGTGGACTTTATGATAGTATTAAAAAAGACACCCCATAAAAATTACAAATGATGGTTGATTTAGGATTAAATGGTGTTGGTATCTCAATTATTTTCTATTAGATAGATATTCACTGTTCATGTAACCGAATGTTTTGAATTTGAATGGGTCCTGGGATCAATATCTAGAACAGATAGTGTCGACATTTAATATGAAAATATATTAATAAATTTGAATGGGTACTTTTGAGGTTTAGTATGGAAGTATATTCAATTATCTTTTGAGTTGATTAATGGTAATTGAGTCAATTCTTGTTTGACCAAGTATTTTTTTTGATAAATTTAAGAAGGATTTAGTTAATCACAATGTTGTTGGAACCCACATAGAGTCAGTGTAAATATTATGTTGAACAATAAATATGACCATTGAAGTTTGAGGTTGGAAATTAGGTTTTTCTTTAGGTGACTTGTATGTTGGGGAAACACAATATCTGAATGAAGCGTAATATAACATCTTGGTTCATCAAGTTTTCTAAGATAGTGAATAGATTGAGCCTTGTGTCATACATATTCTCTCTACCAGAACAGTACCATGATATGAATGATGTGTTTCACATGTTACATATTTATATCCATAACCCTAAACCTTATCCGGTGATAGATATTGATAGATCTGATCTGAATACTAATGATTACACTAAGAAACATCCAACTGGTATCATTGATATAAGTGAGATGAATAAAAAAGGAATGATAGTTCTTATTTTTCAAGTGTATTTTATTCATGATTGTAAGTGGGAGGATACATATGTGAATGATTTTTATATGTGGATGATATGGCTGGAGTTTTATTTCCTAATACCACTCAGTGATTCTTGGGATCATATCAGAAGGGTGAGCAATTTTATTATGGGGTGTTAATAAGATCCCATATTTTTATAGGTTTGTTACTATTTAAGTTTTTGGTTGATCCTCATTGGGTTTTGTTAAACCATATAAATCATTGTAAATGAGATTGTTTCTTGGTGAAAAATAATGTTTTTAAGGTATTTGGTATATCGACCTAGTCATTTTATATATATACTTTTCAATTTTCTAGAATAATATTCTATAAATTACAAAAATACATGCCTGAGGATCTTAATAGTTTATTTTAATTGGATACTAATTAAAGAATATTTTAATTTAGTGAAAAATCATTAATGTATCCCATAAATATTTTTCATTTATTACAATTGGAAAATATTCCCTACATATAACATTTCACATGAACATGGGGAATGGAATAGAATAATGGGTTAGCTCATATGCTAAATAATGGTAAACAAGGTAGATATATAATCTTAAGTTTAACATAAGAGTCGAATAACATGATTGTAACATATATAAACCATACACTACATATCAAATATCATTATCATGATTCATGGAATAAGGAATGGAAGTTTATAAGAAATAAATCATAAGGGAATCAAAGAACATGATCCCTGAGACAATAACATTAGTATAAGACATATAATTCTGGTATACACATAAGAATAAAAAATTAGATCCATTTTAGTTAAGTATCACTACCATGGAAATCATAATAGAATTTGTTCAATCCAAAAACCATCATAGTAGTCTAGGTTCACTCCCAAAACCATCATAGCAGAAAATTTACTTTAGTAAACCCGGTTCACTCTCAATTATTATAATTTATATCTCATAAGATATAAATCATTATCCTATTCAATATATGGATATATATGTCCCACCCATTACATAATGAAAATCATATGTATGTGTGTCGGAAGATTATAAAACACCAATAATATCATAACCCATGAAATTAAATGAGTTTCATAAACATTCCATCATATTTTAACCTATGGAAAATATATTGGTTTCATAATCATTTCTTATTCTTATCCTAGAAAAGCTCATGAAGAGAAGGGGGTTTCATAAGAAATTTATCATGTTATAACCCTAGAAGAGAAAAAGGATTCATAAACATCATTGAATCATAATCATAAACTGTTTAGAAAAATAATATTAATGGTATCCTTAGATCATATTCTTGGAAAATCATATTTAAAACCACAATATTTCATCTTATATGGGAAATTATTTTGAATTATTACTTAGAACATTACTTGAGGAAAATAAATTTTCTTCTAAATATTTTATTAAAACTAAAAATTGATAATTTATTTTTGAAATTTATTTTCATTTAAATTTAATTTTAAAAATTATAAAAGAATATTTAAAAATCATTTTAAACATTTATTGAGAAAAAACCTCATTCTTATTCGTGATTCTCTTTATAAAAAAATTCAAAAATCATTTTCTTTGGAATTAATTGTAAATAATTATAATTGAATATTTAAAAATCATTTTAAATTTGTTATTGACAAAAATAACTTATCCTCATTGAAAAATACTTTTCTAAACATAAAACATTTTTAAAATCCTTTTCTATAAAAATAACCATGAAAATTTATAAAGGAAGTTGTAAAAATAATTTAAGGAATATAACCCTTACAATTCAAAAAATATCCTTTAAAAAATAAATCATTTTGAAAATTCTTCTATTTTAATGTATACATGAAAAAATAAAGGAATCTTCAATGAAAATTAATTTCATTATGCTAGGATATTCCATTCATTCCATAAATTTTAAAAGTAATTTTAATTTAAAATTTTTGGTAAATGCAAAATAATAATTGTTTGGAAAATAACAGTAACAACCCTTTTAGTTTTGTTGAAAAAGTGAAACATGGGTAAAAATTTATTTAATAAATCAATTTATTATTTCAAAAAAATTGAGAACATTTTATGAAAACATAGTTTTGGATAAAAATGGTTTATGACCAAAGAGATATTTAATGACGATTTTCCATAAAAACTTTCTATTTAATTATTGAATAAATAGTGATAGTAAAAAGATGGGAAAATTTTATTCCCAATAAATAAATAGAGGATATGAAAATTTATGAGAATCATGAGAGGTGGATTATAATATTTTTTCTATTAGAAACATAATCATAAATAATCCTAATAAATGATGAGATTGTAATATAAAAACATTACAACTTTGTTAACATTGAATTGTAAGCCCCATAAAGGAATAAAATTAAATAAAAATTTAAATAAAATAACAATAAATAAATTCTTAATATTAATTATAAATGGGGTTTAATATAAATATCATAGAATAAGATAAGTGCATAACATAACATATGTATCAGGGAATAAAAATTGAGACAAAATCCCATTATTCTTTGGAAGCTTTTGAACTATAAACCCTATGAAATAGATATCCTAAAAAATATATTTGAATAATTATGATTTTCCATTTAGTAATTGTAAAATAAATTAAAGGTAAGTATATATATCACATAAAATAAATAGGTGGTGAATATGGAAAGTGTCTTATAGAAGGAAAACATGAGATAGAAATCCCTCAACACTTTAGTATTCTTTTGAATAATAATACCACAAAAAGAATAACAACAAATGACACATAAAATATATTTAAAATAATCAGATTCATGATATAACATTTCAATGGGTAAGAACAACACCACACAAAATAAATGAGTTTTCAATTTTCATATGTCTCCTCAAAAATAAAGAGAAATTAGAAATCCATTACCGTAAGTCTCAAAATTCTACGTACACATTAGAAAATATTGTATAATAAATATAAAACTATAATAAATATATTGGATAACCATATATATATATCATAAAATATATTATTTACTTATAAAGTTTTATTACCCATTTACTAACAACTCCATGTAAAAGTAACGTTTTGGGCAATAACTATTTTTTTCTCATGTAGGTTTTGATATGTAATTTCATGTTCTCTTATAGTGATCATGGTTGTATAAAATATATAATGATATACATTATATATAAATGATATATATTCGGTATAAATTTTTTTAGAGTGATCTGAAAAATATTGAGATAGAAAATGTAATGCATTGTTCATCAAGAAAATAGGTCATACGTATCCATGAACATTGTTTCCATTTTTCTGAATAAAATAAGGAATGAAAGTTAATTAATATTTTACCATTAAAGAATATTTTTTATTTAATATATATAATATATTATCATTAAAACCATCCTTATTACCTTCCATGTAAAGATTGAATGAGCACTACAAATAGAACTACTTAGTGGCGGTTCTAGTAACCATCAGAAATTAAACTCGATTATGAAATATTAATAAGCAGGTGGTTTGATCAAAACACCACTATATTTTAATTATACTAACAATTATAAGTGGTATTAATTAAACCACTACTATGTTTAAAAAACTAAATTATTCCCCCTCTGTCGGTCCCTCTACACGACCTCAACCCCATTCCACCCCTCCCTCCCTTGACCTTCTCCTCTCCCTTCCCTGACAATGACCCCCACCCCATGACCCGCATTCCCCCCACCCCTCCAACTAACCTCATCCCTTCATTACCAAATTCCTTCACCCATGAGACACTCCCTCCATCCCTGACCACCATCCCCCCCCCCTCTAACCTCCCTCTCATCGGATTGTGGTTCCCCTCCTCATCAGTGACGTAGTCCCCCCTCCCCTTATAATCTCCCTCTTTGTGTATTTGTTCCTCTCCTCAGCATTAACGCCCCCCTCCTACCACCCTCTTCCTAGATCCTATATTCTCAGTAGTGACAACACAGACCCCCCCCCCCCATTAAAGGTAGAATCATCCACACTGTAATTCTATTATTTAGTAGCATTATATGGACAATCACGAGTGATAAAACGAGTATATAATTTTTTTTCATTCAAAAAAAAGTGATGTATATATGTAATTTTGGTTTATAATGTGTTATTTGGGTTTTTTAGTTGTTTTTTTGAAGTTATAATAATCATTAATTTTGGTTATGTTGTATTAAATTTAAAAAAATCATTTATGATATTAGTCAGTTATGGAATCTAGATTGTTCATAATTTCATAGGTTGTATTTGATATTAATGAATTCATCTTTGATCTATATATGTTAAAGACTCTAATTTTTGACATATACATAATTAAGACTATTTTACAACTAATTACCAATTGGTGGTAGGGTTTGGGGTCACGCATTGTTTCATCACCAACCCTGGGAGTGTATTAAAGGATAAAGGCCTTAAAATGAGATATTATACCATTTTAGAATTTTTCAGAATTATTGATGCTTTATGAAAATGTGAGGAATAAATATGTTTAATAAAATCTATTAAATATTGACTCAGTGTATAGGGTTATGTTTTACCTACATGATAATAAATTATTTGATATGGTAAATGGAACAACCAATAGAGTTTCATTTATTTTATTTTAAAAAAAAATATTTTTAAGAGAACTAATTATAGTGTGTGGTTTTTTTTGTTTTTTACTCAAATGGGTAGATTTTTATCATTTTAATTGAAAATCATGGTAAACATTATTCAAATTTATGTTAAAATCATTTTTTTATGTTTATATCAAATTTAAGGTACAAATGATTCGATGTTATGCGATCATAGTTGGTTTATATAATTCATGGATTAACATGAAGTCACACTAAACTTGTTTAATAGATAATAGACATGTATAGTTGATTTTTTTTTGAATGAATGACATATCATGATATCCAAATATGGTATGCATTGGTATTAATATTTTCAAGGGTTTCACATAGTCATTGTAAGATCATGGGAAATGGTTTAGACATTACTCAATCTAGCTAATTTTTCAATGGAATAAACCCTCATTAGTTACAAAAGTAGTGTAGAATAACCCATTTTATTTTTCTCCTATAAAAATAATATCATCTAGATGTAAAATATCAAAAATTGAAACATCATTATCATCCTTAATGTAGAGTTTGTTTTCTATAATTCAATCATTAAATAGTAATTATTCCAATCATGTATTTAAGTTCAAATATTATTCTCCTAAAAGTTATCATAACTTGAGTAGATCCTTCTTTAACCAAATAATAATAATTTTATCTTTACTGAGAAAGACTCATCATCTTAAAACTTCCAATTTAGGAAGAAAAATTTGATATCTTTTAGAACATTCATGGTTTTACTTTTTGATAAAATATTATGGTCATCTAAATTATGTCATTACTCATCTATGTTTGCGAGAAATAATAATTTATTTTATTTGTGTTTTTATTTTATAATTTTAGTAATAAATAGTTCAATATTTTATTCATCCTAATTTCTATTATAGTTTTTATGGAAGAGTCAATGGAGATATTGGGTGATATTAATTTTTATTGTACCTGTTTGATCAAATATTTTTTTTTATGAATATACAAAGAGAATACAATCAAATACCTATGGATAAAATTTCTATTAATTTACCTATAAACAAATGCTGATATGACAGGGGTTTGGAATAACATTTAGATTATGAAATTGAAAACTGATCAGTGGATGGTATAATAATTTTTTTGTATCCTGATTGTAAACTCACGTGATTATTTAATAGAAATGATATATATGATAATTTGATATTGAAATAGTCTTCTACTCGATATGTATATTGGATTTGGCATGGTGAATCAAATATCATGGAATGTAAAAATAGTGCAAATACAATCAATGAAATACAAAGTGACCCAGAAGATGAGAATTTAGTTATAAATTTATAAAATGACGAATGTGTTTTTTCATAATATTATATCCAATATTTTAATAGATCAATAGAGCCTTTAGTTGATCTCGAGAAGGTTAATCTTACTCAGAACATCTGTGAACAAAAAAAAATATTTTTATGAATTATTTAGAGATAGAAAACAAGAACTATATGAAGGGTGTACCAATTATTCAAAGTTTTCATTTATACATAATTTTTATAATATCAAGAATCACTATGGAATTAATGATAAATTATTTCTAGGATTTTACAGTTTCTTGACAATTCATTTGGTGAGGCTAAGATCCCTACATCATTTTCTAAGATTAAGAAAGTTATCAACAAAGTTGGACATGATTATAAAAATATACATGAATGATTTAATTATTGTATGAATTATTGGGGAGAAGATTATTCACAAGATTTCAAACCAGAAGATGGAACTCGATGACCAAAAATGATAGTATAAATAATTGCAAATCTAGGAAGAAACAAGAGAAAAAATCTACGAAAAATGTATTGTGTTACATTCCTATGAAACCACACTTACAAAGATTATTCATGTCATATAATAATAAATACGACATTATGTTCCATGCTCATGATAGTAATGATGTCTTTATGAGACATCCAGGAGATTCAACATCATGTAATATGTTTGATTTGATATATCCATATTTTTTATTGGATCCTAAAAATTCATGTTTCGGATTGGATTATAATAGTTTTAAGACTTTTGATACTTTAAGTTATAATTATAGAATTTTTCTAGTTGTTTTGATCCCCTATAATCTACCTCCATATCTATGTATGAAGATACTTCATTCATTATTTCAATTATTATTACTTGAAATAAAATGACTGGAAATGACATTATTGTATACCTTAAACCTATAATCAAAGAATTTCGAGAAGTATGGTATGATTGAATTGAATCATAGGATGCTTCAATGAGAAAATATTCATAATGCATGCTGCTTTACTTTGGAAAAGTAGTGACTTTATTGGAATATGAAATTTATCTAGATTGAACATTAATACTAGTCTCAATTGTCCAGTTTGTCATTTTGATTTAAATCCTCAACAATTACCTCATAATAGAAAATGTTTATTTATGTGTCATCATCGATTTCATTATTCTTCTCATAAATTCACGTCTAAGAAGACATGATTCAATGGTGATATTGAAATGAAAAAAAGAAACAAAAGGTGTTATTTGGTTTAGAAATATTGATATAATTAATGAATGTCACTAATGAATTTTGAAAATGACAGTAGTTTAAATAAGGGGAAAAGGGTATGTGGTACAATATCTGAAGAAGATGAAAAACAAAAAATAATTAAAAAGTGTATATTTTTCAAACGTCCTTATTGGGAGATTCATTTTACACCTCACTATCTCTAAGTAATGCATATTTAAAATAATTTTGGTGATAATGTAATTTTTACATTACTTAACGAGTAGTGTAAATCGAAGGATCGCCTTAATTCTTATAAGGATTTGGAGTCAATGAATATAAATAATGGTTTGTTTTTTTGAAAATAGTAGTGGAAAGTATCCTTCAGCTATTTTTACAATGAAAAATCATGAGAAAGATGTATTCCTTAAAAATCTTAATGAATATAAATGTTCCAGATGGATATTCAAGTAACATCTCAATGTGAGTTTACTTAAAACATCCTAAGTTTCACTGATTGAAAAGTCATGACTCACATATTTTGATAGAGCAGTTGTTTCCGTTGGTATTGGGTCATAAATTACCCAAAAAAAGTAATTATGGTTCTAGTTGAGTTTTTTACCTTTTTTATAGATCTTTTTTGAAAAACACTAATTCCAATTGAGCTTGATAGGCTTCAAGAAAGAATTATTTTGAAACTATGTCATTAGGAGATGTTATTTCACCCTTTATTATTCATATTCATGATTCATTTGACTATTCATTTGGTTGAAGAAGCTATGTTTTGTGGGATAGTACACTATCAATGGATGTATCTAATTGAGATGTACATTGATATATATTTTTATTTATAATGGTTTATTTTATTTAATCAAATCATTTCATTTTTTTATTTGATTTGAACTTTTTCCATCAGGTATATAGGTAATTTGAAATAATATTTGAAGAATAAAGCTCAACCAGAAGGCTCTATTGATGAAGGATACATAGCTGAAGAGTGATTAACCTTAGATTATAGATACTTGGATGGAATTGGGAGTAGATTCAATCATACTAGATATGCTAACAACATCTCCACTAATTCTCATTATGAAAATAAATCATCCATATTTCTAACTGTTGGAAGACAAATTGGAATGGGGTCAAATTTTAAACAGTCTAGATAGGAGTTTCTACAAGAACATAGATATGTGCTACTCAATAGTGTTATTTCAGATCCATTTATTAAATATTTGTGATAGAAAATAAAGAGGAAAAAATGGGTCAATCACAAAAGAATATCGAATTAACAAAATATGTGAATAATGATCTTCTTGAATGGTTCACTCATTGAGTAAGTATATACTCATATTCTTATTAAACTCGTGTAGTTATTTTTTCTAGGTGAAAAGTAACAACTTGTTTATTCTTTTCTAGATAAAGAATTTGGAAAATATAGCTGAAATATTGAATGATTTTATGTTTCTGGCTCGAGTTCCTCTATGGAAGGCTAAGAGATTTGATGCTTACAATATTCAAGGGATTAAGGTTTATACAATTTGTCATAAAGAAGACTTGAAAACTCAGAATAGTGTCATATTTACATCTTTAGTGGTGGGATACTATGGGAGGATAAATGATATAATTGAATTAAACAATCATGGCTAGTTTTTAGTTCGATTATTCATTTTCAAGTTTGTCAATATTGATAAGTTTATTGTTAAAGATTCGCTACATATTAATTATTTCAACTTCTCTTTCTTGGTTGATATTGATGAGCATATATAGAATGATCCTTTTATCTTGGATTCACAAATGAAGATGGTTTATTATATTGATGATGAAATACATGATGGTTGGAGTGTTTTTGTAAAATTAAGGATGATATTCTTATATGATATGGGTGATGAAGATAAATTACTGCTTAGTGACTATGATATTCATAAATCCAAAAACAATGATTTTTTTCTTGAAAATATCAATATAGGAGAACTTTCAAGATATGTTGAAAATGATGGACTTATCACAATGGAGGTTAATTACAATTAAGACCATAAAGATGAAGATAATTGAATGTATTAATTGGTAATGAAGATACATAAAAATTTCTCATTTATAAGTGTTTTATACATATGTAAATTATTCTATATTTTTTGTTTGTAAAACACTTTTCTTTTTTTTATATTTTATAAATTTAATATACCTTAAACAGTTGAAATTAATGAATTATGAGAAGAAAAAATTCATCGTCCTATCTGATCAGCATCTTGGAGTACGCCACAACTACAGTCATGTTTTGTGGATCCAAGTGATTCCTTTATATCAAAGACTACAAGTGAGCTGGTATTTTCTCTAGATTTCATTGGTATTATACCACCCAATTCACATATGGTGATAGAAAAATTCATCACCCCACTATCTTGAGGATATTCAAAAGTTACCATTACTGGTATGTATGTAATTTTTCAAAAAAACATTATATTTTATTAATTGGTTAATGCATTTTAAAACAGATCAAAACAACTATAGAAGGGATAAAATATGATCACGGTAGATTTATGGGACCTTAAAGACTTCAATATTTTTATTCCATTTTATATGATCATGGTGCCTACTTATGACCCTGTCGGAATCTATGCACAGATTCATGGATGGATTTCTTGTGAGATGTTGAGAATTTCAATTAATTATAAATATTAAAGGAATATACAAACATATTAGAAAAATGAGGTCATTTATACTCAAGTAAATATTGTTATTACTTTTATATTTATTGATTACCAATTTAAAAAACTTGAGTAAAATTTTTGTAATATATGGATAGGGTGTGATGTTTTGTATTTATAGGTGTTATTTCTTTTTTATGTCCCTAAATCTTTTTCATACCCATGGAATTTAAAAAACATGGGTAAGAAATAAAGAGATGTTAAATAGAGATTACCGAATGAGTTTAATGAAACTTCTCTAAGAACATGAAAAATGTATGAGAAAGTGGATGAAGGAATTTCTTGTGAGCAATGGAATCTCTTGGTCGATATCAAGATAGATACATTTTATGAGGTAATTTCATAATTTATAGTATCTTAAAAACATAAACATAATAAAATTAAAAAAAATTATTAATGTTTACATTTTTTGTAGGAATTACAAAAAAAAACTTCTATGACTCATGAGAAGTAATTCATTCATAACATTTCAGGGTCTTAGAGTTTTTTCCGAAAAAGAATTACTTTTTTTGTATATTATTCATTATTATTTACACCATTTTATTATAACTCAAGGATTTTTCTAACTTGTTCACATTTATTATAAAGGCTAATGAATTAAGTCACTCTATTGGTTGAATAAATATGTTGTTTAATATGTATAGGAAACCAAATAGAAGTTTTATAAATGACCCAATGAAAGATGTTGGGTTAAGTAATTTTCAAATTTAATTCATATTATTTCATTAACATAAAACATAATAAAAAAATATATTATAACAACTAAAAAGAATTAATCCCAATTAAACAGGGCCAGGTACATGGACTAAATGATACCAATTTTGTGTCATTTGATAATCTAACCGACCTCAATTAATTGGGTTTAAGGAATGTTTGTTATTATAATATAACATTCAATATTCTGTTTTCTAGTTTTGAAATAATAATAAATATTAAAGAAAATTTTATTAATTAAATAATATTATAAATTTTTGATATTTTAAGAAACCATTGTAAATATTTCTGTATTAATGGGTTAAAATTAAAGAATTATTGGATGGAAACCCTTCAAAATCAACATTAGTTTCCCAAAATGATGAATTTGGGATATTTTTTGCGAACGAGAATCTCATAAATGTATGGTGGGTGGGTTATGGAGAAACTTCATCAGCTGTATTTGGTAGGGTGGTTCCATCTTCTACTACTACACCCGATGGGTCTTTGAGTGGTGTCGTTAATCAGGAATCACAAAGAGAAATTGCAATATTAAAATAAAAATACAAAAACAGACCTCTTATAAGAATAAAAAGGATCAATGGCAGTCACAAATAAAATATTCTTTGGTTTTTGTATTTAAGTTGGTGAGTGATACAGTCCATGAGGAAATTTATAATCTAATAGATCATCCTATTAAGGTAAATTCTAAACTCCATTGATCATTCACACATTTACAAAGAAAACATACCAAATCTATAAATAAAACTAAAAATACACTTTTATATAGAAAACTCACAGTTATAGTAATAAAGAACACATCTTGTGTTGGATTGGTGTGTAGTTGATTCCTACACATAAAAAATTAATTATACATAATTATCCATAAGTTTGTAAACAATTCGTGCATGGTTTCTTGGTTCTGACTCAGTGAACACTTCTGAAAAGTATAAATGCATTTAAAAACAACAGTCATGGGGTCCAAAACCAGGGAAATGATGTTAAATTTCCTTGAAATAATTATAAAATATATGGAGATTTAGTTGTGAAATATAGGAACTCACATCACATCATTTCAAATTATGGTTTTCCTATAATGGCCGTAAGCACGTTTTTATTATTTGAAAATGCTAAAATGTGTGTGGAACATACAAAACCATATAAAAAACCTCATATTTATGTGAAATCACATGAAAAACAGAGTTGAGGTGTTTTAGTCATGTACACATGGAAAAAAATTCAATATAACATGTGATGTGGTTGTAATTACATGGTATATTCTTTTAATGGGTATAAAAGAATTTAAAAAGTAGTGTTTTGGGTCCAAATCAAGAAAACGATGTCAGATTTCCATAAAATCATGGAATAATAACCATAGATTTAATTGTAAAATGTAAGAAATGATGGAACCTCATTGTGAATTTTAGTTTTCCTGTTTTGTTTATAATTATAATATTAGTGTTTAAAAACAATAAAACATGCATAGAATGATTAAAACCATAGAAAACGACCTTAGATTGATGTAAAATCATGTTATACCCACCACTGACATGTTTTTGACTTCTATTCATAGAAAATATATCATTCTGATGTTTATTGAGGTTTGACTTAATCGGTATACCGTTCTGAAAGGTACAAAGGCCTTTAAAAACAAAAGTTGGGGGTCAAAACCAGACAAACGATGTCAGATTGCCCTAAAATCATGGGGAAATGATCATATGTTTAGTTGTTAAATGTGGTAACAAATAGAACATCATCCTAAATTAGGATTTTCCTATTATTAATTTATATTCATTTATAATGTTTTAAAACAATAAAATGTGCGTAGAACAATCAAAATAATAAGAAAAAACCTCATATTTATGTGAAATCATTATAAATTCATCACTATGTTTTTTCTCTATATATGTGTAGACAATACATCTATCTAATGTGTGGTTTGGTCGTAATTAATTAGTATACACTTCTAAAAGGAAAAAAATCCTTTAAAAATATGTGTTAGAGGTCAAAACTTGGAATCTGACATTGTGTTACCCTAAAATCAATGGATAAAGACTGTATATTTCATTGTGATATATGGGAACAGAAGAAATTTCCTTCCAAATTATGGTTTTCCCACTATGATTGTAATCCCATTTTTAGTGTTTTAAAACACTAAAATGTTCATGGAATGGTAAAAACCTTATAAAGTGACCACAAATTGATTTGAAATCATGGTAAAACCACCTTTAGGTTGTTTTTGACTTATAAGTAAAGAAAACACATCAATTTGACTTGAAGTGTTGTAGAAATTACTCGGTATACCCTTCTAAAAGGTACGAAAGCATTTAAAAACAAGTGTTAGGGTCAAAACTAGAAAAATGATGTTAGGTTGTCCAAATATCATGGGAAAATGATGGTAGATTTAATTTCCAAATTTAGGAACTGTTGACATATCATTTGGAATTATGGTTTTCTTTTTATTGATGTAAACACATTATTAGTGTTTTAAAAAACTAAAACCTGCCTAGAATGGTCAAAACCATAGAAAAAGAAATCATATTGACTTGAAATAATGATAAAACCACTTATTAGTTGTTTTGAACATGTTTGTGCTAACAACACATCAATTTTACTTATTGTGTGGTTGAACTTACTTGGTATATACTTTTAAAAGGTACTAAAACCATTAAAAATAAGTGGTGTGGGGGTCAAAAACATGTAAATGATGCCATATTGATATGAAATCATAGGAAAACAACAGTTTATTTAAATTTAAAATTTATGAAATTATGACATGTCATTCTAAATTATAGTTTTCCTATTATATCTGTAAACACCTTTTAGAATTATAAAACACTAAAACATTCCTAGATAATCAAAACAATAGAAAACTACCTCATTTTGATTTTGAAACGTGGTACAAAAACTGCCAATTTTTTTATGTGTAGGCATAAAAAACACCAATATGAAATACGGTATGCTCAAAATTACTTGTCATACGCTTTTAAATGGTATAAAAGACTTTAAAACAAGTATCAAGGGAGAAAAACTAGGAAAAAGATGTCATATTTCCATGAAATCATAGGATAATTACTGTAGATAAAATTTAGAAATGTAGTAACTGGCAATATTTCATTCTGAATTACGGTTTTCTCATTATGGATGTAAAAAGGTTTTTTAGAGTTTTAGAACACCAAAAGTTGTATGGAATGGTAAAAACCATTGAAAGATACCTCAGATTGATGTGAAATCAGTGGAAACCCACCCCAGAGTTTTTTTTATGTGTATGGTCAGAAAAAATGTTAATGTGATGTGTAGTGTGGTTGTAATTACTCAGTATACACTTATAAAAGGTACAAAAGATTTTAAAAACAAGTTTTAAGGGGTCAAACATAGAAAAATGATGTTGAATTACCCTAAAATCGTGGAAAATGACTTTATGCTCAATTGTGAAATGTTGGAACCAACAAAAATTCATTCTGAATTGTGTTTTTTTCGTTATGGTTATAAACTTATTTTTAGTGTTTTGAAACACTAAAACATATGTGAAATGGTCAAAACCATAGAAAAAACACTTAGATTTATTTAAAGTCATGGGACATCAAATGATGAATTATTTTTGACAACTACGCATAGAAAATAAGTCAATACAATGTGTGGTGTGGTCGGAACTACTCAGTATACTTTTTTGAATGGTACAAAAGCATTTAAAAATAAGTGTTGGGGTTCAAAACCTGAAAATAGACATCAGATTTCCTAAAAGTCATGGAAAAATGACCACATAATTAGTTGTAAAATTTAGGAATCTACAATGTATCATTATGAATTATGATTTTCCTCTTATGTCCATAAACACATTTTTAGTGTTTAAAAACACTAAAACATGTGTGGAATAGTCAAAAACATATAAAATAATCAGACTGATGTGAAATCACTACAAATCTTCCACTAATTTTTTATTGACATGTATTCATAGACAACATGTAATTTAACATGGAGTGTGGTTATAATTACTCATTATACACTTCTCAATGGTATAAAAGAATTTTTAAACAATTTTCATGGGTCAAAACTATGAAAATGATGTCATATTGACCTAAAATCATTGAAAAATTACTGTATATTTAATTTTGAAATGTAGGAACTGGCAGTATGTCATTCTAAATTACAGTTTTCCTCTTACAGTCAAAAATGTGTTTTTAGTGTTTTAAAACACTAAAACATGCATGGAATGGTCAAAACCCTAGAAAATGAACATATATTGATGTGAAATCATGGGAAAACCACCAATGAGTTTTCCTTAATGTGTATGTGTGGAAAAAACATTAGAATTACGTGAGTCATGGTCAAAATTACTTGGTATACACTTTTGAAAGGTATAAAATCCTTTAAAATCATGTTTTGGGGGATCAAAACCATGAAAATTATTTCAGATTTTCCTAAAATCGTTGGGAAGTAACCTTATATTTAATTTTGAAATGTAGGAACTGATAAAACAACATTAAAAATTTTGATTTTCCCATTATGACTGTAAATACATTTTTATTGTTTTAAAACACTAAAACGTACATAGAATAGTGAAAACCATATCGAATGACCTCAGATTAATGTAGTATCATGGGACAACCACCCTTTAGTTTTTTTGAAATATAGGAATTTTGTGGTATCAATTTCATTAAAAAAAATTTATTAAAAAATTCTCATACACACCGTACGCCTCTTTAAAAATAAATTAGTATATTTACAAATCTCATTTCCATTTCAAATATTGATTATTATTTTAAATTGTATGTTAATGTTTTCAAGGTGTTTTACATTATATATTATTTTTATATGTTAAAATGTATTCTTCCTTATTAACAAAATAAAAAAATTATGTGCATTATTCTGATTATATTATATGACTTATCTATATCACATTTCATTTCATAAATGTTTTGGTTTTCATTGTAGGTAATAGTTATTAGAAGTAAGAAGATGTATGGCTAGTCAGATACATGAAATTATTCAGAAGGTAGTCTTGATTTTTTTTAGTTTGTATCGTATGATAAAATTTTTCCAATTATTCTTCTGAAATTTTGGTTTATTATGTTTTGTTTTAGTTTTTTACATTTTTTTTATAGTTGGTGAGATAACATTGTCTGTTTTAGTTGACGGCATGATGTGAAGCCAGAAAGATATAGTGGAGGTTGGAAAATGGATTTATATTGGGCATGAGTTGTTTTTGGACATATTTTATATGTATATTGATATATGTATGTGTTGAAATATATTGTGTTTATGATGTCTAAATGTTTTTATGTGATTTTGTATGTGATTGAGGATGTATGATACACATATAATGATTTTATCATATATTTATGTTTTAGTTTATAAGTGGCTGTTTTTTTATATTTATAGTTTTTATTTTTTTTAAAGAAATCTAATTTAGTGGTGGTTTTACGTAATTGGCGCAAAGATAAAATTTATATCATATGTTTAGTGGCAGTTACACTAAACCGCCAATAAAAGAAACTATCAATAAAATTATTCTTGGTGGTTTCTTTTATTTTATTTATATTTCCCTGAGATATTTTTTTTAAACAGCTAAAAAATAAACAAGTTACCACCAATAAATGCTCTAGAAACTACACATAACTAAACCATAATGAAATAAAAAAATGTAGATAAATGACTAGAGGCCATGCGATACATGGAAGTTTTAGAAACTACATCTACAATATTTTTTGGAAGATTAAACCCCAACTAGTTCATTAAAAATTCATTTAAACTACCCCTTTTTATAGTGTAATAACATTATTTCAAGAAATGGTAGTTCACCATATACTAGCGATGTTATATTATTCCGATGGAATGTATAATAAAAGGAAAATGTGATATATTGATTCTATAATCTAACTAATATCATAAATATCATATATAAAAAATAAATACATCAATATATCAATTTATGAGATGCGATAATGGAAAATTGAAAACATCAGTTCATGAGGTTGTAGTTTATTGTACACCTGTATGGGGATTTCATAATCAATTTTTTGGAATATAAGAAGGATTTATGTTATTCTGTTAACATAATAACATATCAGTATATAGAATATTCTGTGTATATTATATCATTTTTTAATAAAAATTTACGTAAGTGGAGTGGGAAATAAAATTAAACACGTGATTAGAAAAGTTACATTTTCTCCCAACAACATCTTTTTCCCCAAAATACTTATTAGGATGGATTTGTGGACAACAAAAGGATTCTAATATTATTATATAGATCTAACTAAGTGAATTGGGATGGTATTTTATGAAATAAATGGGTTTTAATTCTTAAGATGAGATTAAAAGGCTGACCTTATAAGTGGGGTAAGTGGAAAACTTATATTTTTGGTAAAAAAATGTGCTCCAATGTTTCTCACAGTTCACAAGGCTCGAAAATGGGCGATTACTGATCCTAGAAGATATAAGGTCTATATAAAACATCCAATCTGTTTTGGATGTGTTTTGGGTCATCTTTAACACTTATCTTTTTTTTTAACCCCGGAAAATCCATTTTTACCTTAATCGCAATAAATAATTTTTAGGATATTTACTATTATTTATAGTTAAAAATTTAGTATAACTTATTATATAGCATAATATTTTATGATTAAAAATATCGAATCCATTTTCCTAAATCCCATTCATAGACATGTAAAAATTTATTTTAAATTTAATCTCGTAGACATGATGAGAAAACTTATTTTTAAATAGAAAATGTTGAAAGGTTAAAAACATTTTATACCAAAACTGAACATGAAAATGATTCTAATATATATAATGGGATTAATAGATATATTATTTAAATTATTTTTATTTTATACCATATTAAAAAAAATGATGTTGTTAAAATGTTTAAAATAGGTGATAATTATTAATAAATACCATTATTTTTCATCAGAAAAAAAAATTCTCTGAAATTTTTAAAAATTAGTTTTAAAACAATTTTACAAAAGGTGAAAAAATAACTTTTTAGAGATATGTGAGTTTTAAGCATAAAATTGGATTTAATATTTTATATTGTAGAGAAAACAAATATGATGAATTTTAAAAATTTATATGATAATATTTTAAATAAATAAAATTAAAATAATTAACCCTAAATTATTTTTTTAATTTATTGATTTAAAACAAATTTGTGTTCAAAAAGTTAATTTTTTTAGAAAATATTTCCTTTATTTTCAAATAGTTTTAATTTTTATTTCTAATTAAATGTTCACCAACAAAAATATTAGATATACATTTTTTTACAATATATTATTATAATTTTGTTATTCCTATTCATACCATCCATTCAATGTTTTAGTTTATTATTATCATATTAGGTAATAATATTTTTATAGTATGTCATGTTTCCTTAAAACTCATTGTAGCGTGTAATGCAAGTTACACCCAGTACTACATGTAACACAAGATAAACTCAGTGTTGCCTGTAATGAAATCTAAACTCTATTTTTTTTAATGAAATGTATCAAAAAGATTATATTTATTTGAAAAAAAATATTTCACAAAATGTCAGGGTGTTACATTATATCCCCCTTAAATAAATTGCATCCTCATAATTTTAACTTGTACTCTATAAAAATGGTTTAAAATTTTAACATCACATTATTTTAATCTCACTTCATTAAATGGGACAAAAACATTTTTTATTGAAAATAGAGAAAGGGATGTGTGAATGTTTCTAGAATAACTCATACTAGGCTTCCAAATAGGACAATATAGGTTGGATGTGAAAACATGGACATAAAATTTAAAAATAACACTCAAATATCGATGGAGAGTGATAAATAACATGGTCATGAAAATGTTAATGACAAAAAATCTATAAACCGAAGATGTGTAATAAGATCATTTATTTCACCAAAAATAATGATAATAGGACTTATTTTATTTTCGAGATCTGTTTCCTAATGTTGGTAAATTTTATTGAGAAGATATACTTACATGATTTAATTTCATTTTATAAGCACAATATTATCATTTAGATTTTCCTTGATCAATTCCCACATCATCTCTTTCTCTAAGAGATGACTTTTTCATTTCTAAATCATGAAATTAGATTCCTAGATTCTATCTCCTATATTATCAAAAACAAAATGGTTAAAACAAGTTATGCAAAAATATTCATATGGTAAAATATTAAATTAATGCCAAAAACCTCATCCATAATCCATCATAAATCATTATATGAATTGTTAACCTTATAATCCTTCAAAACATTAGAATTTATAAATAAGTTCAATAAATTTCTAAAATTAAACGTAACATTAATATCCTAATTTTCATAATGTAGATCCTGATTGAAAATACCAAATATGTGAATACCTTATTCATATATTATATTAACTCATATAAATAACATGAATTACCATAAAACCTTAATTAGAAATTAATATAACTCATAATTCCTTGAATAAAATCATAGATTTTTTAATATATTCCATTAATCCAATAATGTTGTAAACTTTATCAAGGATAACGTAAACCACTTATTCAACAAATCATTGATCAATTCAATGTTCACCAATATTATATAAATTAATTTATTCATATAATTCATCACTTCATAAAAAATAAACATTATTTTCTCAAAATCCGGACACTATTAAGGGTTATCGTCCATTAATCAAAATACCACATTTCCTTTAAATCGATTTGCTAGGTCATCAAAAAAATTCAATATATATTAACAAATAATTAATGAAGAACATATACTAAACAATCTCATTAGCAGTATAACCAATACTCATAACAACTGTTGGATTCCCTTCATGATCTTTCCCCATAGAAAATCTATTTTTATAAATCACATACCTTCCATAATTAAATCATTAACCAATTAATAATACCTTATGGAGACTAATATTCCCTTCCATTTATTTAACTAAACATTTCATTTTTACTCTATAATTACTTACTCTAAGACATTTTTCTCTAAACATAAAACATCTTCTTAATAATTTAATACATTCCCTACAGTGCTTCTACCCACATTATTAACATATATAAAATTGAGTCATCTTTACTATTTGGTATTAACGAGTGATGCTCTTGGTGAACTCTATAATTATCTTTTTTGGTGAGTCTAAGAGTTTTATAAGAGAAATTCATTTATCATATATTGATAGAACTAATAATGATTATTAAAAATACCTCTCACTCTAATCAGCATCCTAGTTGGGTTTTCATAAAAAAAAATCGATCACATTCAATATTAATTCAGTTTCATCTTCTTCCCATTGAATACATAAACCAAAAATAATAGTGTGATCAATAATAATCATTGTGGGAAACAAGATAATCATTAAAAATCACATATTGGTTGTATAAATAATGAAATTTTCTATTCAATACATGAAACCATAGTTTTATCCTAGGCCACCTGTGGTCTTTATTAAATTTATTCATGATGGTTTGTAATGATTTTTGGAATTTTTAAACATATTCCCCAGGAGTGTTAAACCAATTGTGTATAAAGGACCTTTATCTTGCACCTAGTGAGGATTGAGTCCAGCTCAATGTTCCATTTTTAGACATATAACCCCTAGGCACCATTGTTCTACATGTATTATTTAGACATCGATGTAATTCCATGGAAACATCTTTCCCTATCATTTACCAAAATTTTAGTACTTTTTTCTATACAATGAGTCTTCCAAAGAATTATTCTTATAGACATCCCTAAACATAACCTTTAAAATATACCCTAGGGATCTTATAAATTTTTTCTCATCATAGTTTCCAGTAGTGAACAAAACCTATCCACTGAAACCAACTATAAAGGTCAAGAATTATTTATAATGGACAATAATTGATACACATTAGGACACTCCAATAGTGAATAATCCTCCTGGGTTGGACACACCATGATCCCCTATGGAATCCCTTTTATCATGATTCTATTCAGAAGAGATCCATGCTTCATCCAACACATAAACATGGGAGTTCTCGAGGATCATATTACATCCTTTTCATCTGATATGGACTATAGAGACCTAGAATTTTCATATATAGATATTACATATTTTTATATTAGTATTCTATAAATTACAAAAACACATAGTGACGGACTGTAATAATTTAATTTCCTTGGATAACAGGTACACAATCATCTAATTTATTGAAAGACCTTCAATATCTCCCATAACGATCATTCAATTTATTATTATTCAGAATCACCCCATACTAAATAATTTCTCCACAACCTAGGTAAAGCAAACATAATAAAGGGTGATCTCAGATGCTTAATAAGGATAAATAATGGAGATATATAATCTCAACATGAAGATAAATGTATGATAACATTAGCATAACATGTGAAAACAATACCTAATATATCAAAATTCCTAATCTATAGTCATGGAATAAAGATTTGTAGTTTATATGACATGAATCATAATGGAATAAAAAAATGATCCATGGGATCATAGAATTGTGGAAAATACAGAAGCACAGAATATCATATCTAGAATAGTCAAGTCTCACTACCAAGGCTATCAAGGTGGAATTCGTTCCCTCACCAAACCATAATTTTAGTCATGGTTCACTCCCATGAACATCGTAGCAGAAGAATTTTATTACAAAATAGGGTTCATTCACTATTCCAATCCTATCAATATTATGAGATATAAATATTTAATGAATTAATTAGAGGGAAATATAGGTCCCACCTATCACATAATTAAAATGATACATATGTACTCCACATCATCATAAAAACATTCATCATATCATAACTCTTGAAATAAAATGTGTTTCATAAACATTTTATCAAATCAAAACATGTTCAAAACTGGCAGGTTTAATAATCTTTTTATCATTTAATCATAGTATAACCCATGAAAATAAGTGGGTTTAATTATTATTTTATCTTTATATAACTCATGGAATAGAAATAGGTTTCATAAACAACTTGTTATTATAATCATAAACCATTCAAAGAAAAAAAGTGTGTTTTCCTTGGATCATACACCTAGTAATGCATATGTAACAAAAATGTATTTCATCTTAGTTTTCAAAGGATTTTGAAAGGTCACTAGAAACATTTCTTGATTAAAATAACTTTTATTTTAAAATAAATTTTATAAACTAAATTTTCCCAAAAATATTTTGGAAATCAACTTCTTTGAAAATAAATTTGAGAACATATAAATGAATAATTAATAATAATTTCAAACATTTCTTGGAAAAAATATCATTTCATCTATGAAAAATACTTCTCAAAAAAATATAGAATATTAAAAATATTTTTTTTATAATAAATTTTAAAACTGATAAATAAATAATTATAAACTTTATAACATTCCTAAGTAAAATAGCCTTTCTACATTGATTTTTCTAATAAAAATTAATTATTTTCAAATTCTATTTCATTAAAATTAACATTGAAACATATAAAAATAGCTTTAAATAATAGTTGAGAACCTTTCTTGATGAAAATTTCCCTTTCGATTTGAAAAATATATTTTTAAAACATAATAATTTTTTAAAATAATTTTCATGGAAAATATCCTTGAAAACATATAATAGAATCTTCAAAGAAAATAACAGTCATGAAGAAAGGATGTTTCATTCATTCCACACACAATAAAACAAATATTCCTTTCAAATTTTCAGTAAAACCCAAATGAGAATTTTTTGGAAAATGAGATGAAGATTCCATTATGTTTTTTTTAAATCAATAATGTGTTAAAATTTCTTTAATAAATTGTTTTCGAAATTATAAAAATGTTTTTTAATTTTCTTTAGAAAAAAATTTTTTAGATGAAAAATGGTTTTCTCCTGAATATAAATATAAATACGATTTTCCATAATAATTTTCTTTTGAATTATTGAGTATATAATGAAATGAAAATGATGTTTAACCATGTATTTATTTGATATAACCTGATGGTAATAAAATTCATTAATTTCTAGAGATATGGAACATAATATATATTTTCATTGGAAACATGATCATAAAAAAATCTTGATAAACTATGAGATTATAATATAAAATCATTACCACTTCGGTAACATTGAATTGTAATCCCCATAATGGAAAATATTTAATCGAACATAAAACATATTGAGAAAAAATAAATTCATCACATTACATGTGAATAACTCATTATATACACCTCATAGATAAAGATATGCATATAACTTAACATATGACTCTATGAAAAATAATTGTGACAAAAATACCTTACCACTTTGGTATCTTTTGAACCATAAAACCCATGAAAGGGAGATCCTAAAATGGTTATGTATGTACAAATAATTTTTTTAGGAGAAACATCATAAAATACATTCATGTTTAGTACAAACACAAAATAAAATTTTTAGGCAGTGAATATGAAATGTATCACACAAAAGTAAAATGTGAAACAGAAATCTATTACCGCTTTAGTTATCATTTTAATAATAATAACCAATAAAAATTAACATAAAATTAATAATTAAATATAATTTTATATTAATATTCCTTAATTAAAATTTCATAGGTAATTATATACACCAAAAAAAGAAATGAGTGATGAATTTTAATATGCATCCCAATAATAAAAGAAATTATAAATCCCTTACCATAATACTCAATTTATATTGTACAAGTTATAACCTCCTGTATAATAAATATAAGTTTATTATACATATATTACAGAACCAAACATATATATAATAAAATATATTATTTACCTATGACTCTTTATTAACTATTTATTAATAATTACATGTTAAAGTCGCATTTTGGGTAACAACAATATTGTTTTTAATGTATGTTTTTATTTGTTATTTTGGACCTGTAATATTGATATTGGTTCCAATATCTCTATAATTTTATCCTAAATATAAATATCACATATATTCATCATACATGTAGTTACAGTGATCCATAAAATATTGAAATAGAAAATTAAATACACCATTCATCGAGATGGTAGGCGGTATATGTGCATGAACATTGTTTTTTTACATTCATAAAGGAAATAAAGAAAGGATAATAAATAATATAACTACCTTATATAATAATTTTTCATGTCATATATATCAAATATTTCTATTAAATCTATCCTTATAAACCTCTATGTGAAGCGTTAATGAATCGCATCTCTTTGCGATGTAGTAGTACGACGTACACACAAAAGATGTAATCATATTCCCATAGAAAAGAAATTAAGAAATAAAATGTGATTTAATGATTTGTGAAGAATTTTAATATTATTAAAAAAATATATAATCTATAAACCCATCATTATATCTATCTATTAGAGGTGATGATGGAAAATGAATAACATCGATTTGTGAGGCGATAACCCATCATACACACAAATAATGATTTTGAAATGAATTTTATGGGATAAGAGATGGATTTAGGTTATGAAATTGAAGTTATAACATACAATTACATGTAATTTATTGAATTTAATATATCATCATGGTTTAATAATAATTTATATAGGTAGATGAATGAAAAAAAATGCTTGATTAGGGACATTACAACTTCTTTAAATAACCTTTTTGTTCTTCCCCAAAAGGATTATTAGGTTTTATTTCTGAAAAAAATATAGAATATAGTGTTACAGTCAGAATTTAATGAATTTATTTGGGTATATGTTATAAAATAAAACAGTTTTTTAAGTGTGTTTTAGATGGGAGAGGATGTTGCATTTTATAAATAAGGTGAGTGGCACACTTTTATGTTTTCAAAAAATGTGTTCCCATGTCTCTCACCTAAAAGAAGAATAAAAAATGGTATATTATTGATCCTAAAATATAAAATGTATAAATAATTCCGTAAAAAGTGTTTTAAAATTTTTTTGGTACATTTTTAACCCTTATCTTTTTTGTTTAACCCCCGATAAACACATTTTAACCTTAACCAATATAAATAATTTTAACTATATTTACTATTCATTATGATCAAAATAATAAATGCCCTTATTAGAAAATATAAAATATCATGACTCAAAATATGGAATCCATTTTTACAAATAATATTGATTTATTTGGAAAAATTTAATTTAAAATTAATTCCACAAACGGGATGAGAAAGTGGGTGATCAAATGGAAAATGTTTAAAAGAAAAAAAGTTTCTATTTAAAAATCTATTTGAAATTTATTTGAATGAATTAAATTGGAATAATATATATATTATTTATCTAATTTTTCTTATAAACCCATCGTAAAACAATTTGAATGTTTTTCAAATCTGTAAAAGAAATGACAATTCTTAATTAGAAATTGTATTTTTTACCATTCGTTATAATATTTATCTTCTCAAAAAAATATTAAAAAATTACTCTAAGATAATTTTTACATTACAATTTCAAAAATGAAAATTATTTAGTCAAAAAAATTTCTTCAAGGCTCAAGAATTATTTTGAAAACATGTGCGCAAAAGCGGGAAAAACCACTTTTTAGAGAAATATATTTTTTATGTGTAAAATTGGATTTATTATTATCTATTATATAAAAAACACATAAAATTAATGTAAAACCTTTCATTAAATATATAATATATAAATTTCATTCAAACAATTATCATAATTGGATTTGTTAATTTATTTATATATAATATATTTGTTCATATCAATATAATTCTTAGAAAAAGATTTCATTTATTTTTAAAAAGTATTTAATTTCATTTATTCTTAATTTGTAACCAAATTATTGATTATATATACATTGGTAAATCAAATATTGTCATCATTTAGTTAATATTATTCATACCCCCTATTACAACGTCTAGGTGATAACTATTATATTAAATACTAATAGTTTAATAGTATATCAAATTTCTTTTAAACACGTTGTTATGTGTAATGCAAGATACAACCATTTTTTCATGTAATGCAAGATAAAATTAGTATTGTGTGTAATGAAATCTAATTCCAGTATTTCATGTAATAAAAAATATAAAAAATGTTGAATTTATTTTAAAAAGTATATCAAAATACCATGGGGTCTTACATTTGGGGGCTTGGGATGATAATATATCAGGAGGCTAGAGGTGGTGTGTAGTAATGGAAATTATGTACCACCATCGGCCTTCAAGTTGGATTTTGAGATACCCAATGAGTATATAATAAGACGAACATAAATCCAATGAGAGCTACAAACCGTCAATTATTCTTTTAAAAAGTGGGTCTCCAATAAGAGACCCACTATTTATTTGGTGGGGTTCCCATCCATCCAGAAACACATAAGGACACTATCGGCTCGCCATTGGGGTTGGGGAAAGGTGTGGAAGTGAGGGGTTGGTGAATATTATTTATTCCTAAAACCCCTTTTAAACACATAATTACCTCTAATCTAACTCTATATCAGGATTGATGAATATTGAAGGTTCTCTAAGGATATTGAGGATTATTCTTGACCCTTCCTTGTTCTTGTGTTTTGTTATTAAAAATTTTCATACTAACATAGGGATATTAGTATTGAACCTTGATATGATGCTTATTCTTGGATCACTTCTTCGTTTCTTGAGGTAGGTGTTTAAAAAAAATCAATAAAAAAATTAGTTTTATTTTTTTAGCATGACGAACATCTGTGATTGTGCTAGAACCCCAAGAACATGACCTTTATAAATTAGAATTTTGTAATCATATAAAAACTTAAACCAAACGAACATGTCCAAACTAGAGAACCACATGACCTCATGCATTCATACCCATACATAAGATGCTACTAACAAGCTAATAGGGTTTATGTCTATTAGTGGGGAGATTATACAATAAATATCATGTTATTAAAAAAAAATAAAAAAAATAGAAATATAATAAAAAAAATTAATAATGTAGGAACTAATTGATGAAATACATATCAAACAATAATAATAGGCTTCCAATGTGGAAAGAAAAATAAAGTATAAAAGTGTTCTAGTAAGATAAATAATTAAAAATGTGGTAATCCCTAAAGTCTATCCTAGTACGACCTCCAAATCCATGTTCCATGGTTGAAATATCTTCATGGGACTTTTTCCCTTCTTGTGTGCCTATAAATGATTAATAAACATGAATCATGATACCCCTGAAGGGTGTGAGTAATAAAACTAGTAGGACACCACCAATGTGCCCTTAATAAAAGTGCACATGCATAAAAGTGTAATACATGATCATAAATAAATTCACACACATGTTAAAACCCATACTAATAATTCATGTGTTATTAAAGCAACTAAATACTCTAGTTTAACCTACATACTCACCTTTTTGAAAAGATATCATAAAATTTCTAGATACATCTGAAATGAAGGATCCATACCTGAATCTTCACAATAGACATAAAATCCATATGCCTATAGGTTATACTATTATAGTTCCTCATACCATATCTATATCACTATGGTAAGATCCCATATCCCACCATTCACCACTATTTACACATAGGAAAGTTCAAATATCCCATCATTACCCATAGATTCCACATAGGTTAGGTCACATTGGAAATCACTCCCACCTTCTTCTACACATATCAGTTCATATAAAGAATCTTTCCCCAATACTACCCAACTTTTCATTTCAGATAGACCATTATGCCCTGCTACTTCCACAAATTTTATGTCACAATGATCATAATGTCCCACTAACATCACATGGGTCCGATAACATATGATCATCATAACCATTGGGTAGTCCCAAAACAAACATCATTCCCATCTCATATTTCTGTCATAGCACCAAGACACATGTATTATCTAAACATTCTTCCCCTATAGGTCTACGGATCCATGATGGGTCCACATATCACTTTGGTACAATGAATAAAAAACATTCAATAGACAATAATATAACACAAGGTGGTATAGGATTCATATAAAGTGACAGAGAACATATCCTAAGTGTGAAAAATCCAAAAAGGCATAATAGTAAATAATCTAAACTTTGCCTAAAGAACACCAACACACATAATCATATCATTATAAAAATCATATACATGAACTCTACATGTTGTGGAACTTCCTAACTCAAGGTTTTCAATTTCAATGTCAATGTTATTCATGGAATTGTCACTTGAACTATGTCCACATGTTCATGAGCTTAAATTATTCACTGATGATTCCTAAAGAAAATAATATTATTTCATTCCCAAATGAAATAAAATAACACATTAAATAAATGATTCTCTATCTTCGATATTTTTCATAGTGTATATTTAAGACAAAACATTTGTCCACCATTTATTTTTTAGATAAAATTATAATTCAATATATGATAAAAATTTTCTATCCCTATAATAATATGAGATGGAAAATAATAATTTTTATTATTCTTGTCAAAAAAAATTATTATCATTTTAAGAAAAAAATATAATTTTTCCAGATTGTGTCAATGAATTTATTTCACAATCTAACTATAAAATTATTGAATATAAATATTATAGATAAGATCCCAGAAATCTTGAGGTATGATCTTGTTTAAAATTCCAATTTTAATACATTAAAAAGGGTTAATGAAATTTTTCCCAAGTTTATGTGGAGGCTTGTTGGTGTTATGGGGTTTTGGGACAAAAAAAATTAAATAATGGAATCTATTGCATGTTTCGTAGTTTACACATGGTTTTAAGTAATTGTGCATCCTAACTGTGCATGCCTAGAGGAAGAGTGCAGAGTTTCTATGAAATCATAAAATGAGGAAAGAAAAATTAGGTGGAATTGTATAGATCCATTTTTCACAGTTGCTGCAAGGTTTGTTAATCTATATGGTCTCCCAAGGTAACTGTGCAACCTAGCCCCTCTTGAAAATAGGGTGACGCATTGTTGGCACATGGTTTAGATAACCGTGAGGCCAAATTGTGTGACTCATTAAAATTTGTATTTTAACCTTTTTCCCATTTGATATTTAGGAATTCTCGCGCAATTTTCTTCCTAAATTCACCTCTATTAACCTTAGTAACGAACCAAAATGTCTAAATCCCCCAAGGGCCGATCTCCTTTGATTCGAGGGCTTTTGTAGTGTTTTTTGTTTAGAATCAAATCTCCATGTGAGTATAATTCTACTCTCCATTATATTTCACATATTAAGTCTTCTATAGTTGTTAGTCTTCTTAAAAATCCATAAACCCCCTTTTCCTAGAGTTTCGTATGTTGGTACTTCAAAGGGTGTCTACATCTGATTCAAAGGCTAAGTTTGTGTGAGTGGTTGTCTTTAAAATCTAGGTAGGTTGCCTAAAAATTCAACCCCAAACTCATGATGTTTGGTTATTGTGATTTTGATTGTGCTATGGTACCTTTTTGTTGAAAATTTAGTACCTGGTTTATAGTTATTAAATTGGTTGGAAAAAAGATTAATTGAACCACTCATGATCTTCATGGGATGAGTTGAGGATAATTTGACTAGGTTAAGGGCCAAACATGGGGTGTGCCACTCCTTGAACATGGTAATTAAAAGATAAATTAAAATTTTAATTATTATGAAATTGGTCTCATAATAAATATGTTGACATGAAATCTTGGGTTATGAAATGGAGCTAATGGTAATTATGTTTAGTTGTTAACACGGTAGAAGGGGTTGTTTCGAATAAATGTTAATGATCTAAATGTATAGTGGATTGAAAATGGAAAATTTAGTTGATTGGATAAGGATTTTATATGATAAATGGAGTAATTAGTATAAGGAATGAAAATGGTAATTTTTAAATGGTTCAAGGAAAGAAGATAATTTATGTGTTGAATAAACAATGAATTTTGAATGTTATGTGTGTTAAATGAGTATGGTTTTTGAATTAGTATATATAGTAAATGATTAGAGAAGCATGTTTATATGGCTTGGTTGATTGGGGTATTAGACATGAGGATCTATTCCCATGGGTTGGTTTAGAATGAGGTTCTAAACCACACCCCTATAATGTATGGTTTAATGATGGGTATGAGGCTCTATTCCCCTAACAAATGCATTTGATGAGTCTACCAACAAAGAGGTTCTAAGGAAAGTGTGATGTTATTATTTTGAAGTGCTTATCCTAGAAAGATATGGAACATGACTTATCCCCTCAGGCCTAGTAGCTAGACATCATAGGACGAAGTAAACTTGATGAAATATACATAACCCAGGGAATGAATGAAAAAAATAGTTTATGTAAACTTTGTTAACTAATGTCACTCATTTTTCATTTATATAACGTGTTGTATATTTATTACTTACACGCACTATCTTTTTAAAATGGATATTTTTTATTCAACCCTGGTGGTGTCCTACTGATTTGTACTCACACCATTCTCATGCCACAATTGTGTACCCGAGAAGTCTATATGTTTGTAGGCCAGGATAAGGGAATATGAATTATGAAATAGGGTTGATTGGGAATGCGATGTGTATGGAGGAGCGGACCATACTTTCTTTCCAAACCCATTATGGGGATTTTGTTTCTTTTTTTTATTTTTGGTTTCCCTACACTAGGCACTGTATGACATGACACATCATATTTACTATTTGGTTGTAGCCTTGTACCATGTTTTGGGAAATGGTGGGTAATTCATGTTTATTGGATGTTGTTTATTTTTTATATATTTTTATTTTTATTTTATGTTATTTAATATTATGATAAAGACGGTATAGTATGCCCACATGTTTATTTAGACCCTCACTTTTTTTAGAAGCCTCTACTAAACATTGAGGTGTTTCTGAAGTCATTTGACGACCCAACTGGGGGCACCAGTTAGTGGAATCCATGTTAGAGATGTTACATTATTGTTTCAGAGTGGTTATTTTATGTTGAAATACAATTTGGGGATGGTAGATGGGATATTACGATGTGTTAGGGTTATGGAAATGAGCTTGTACTTTGGAGTTCCTAACCCATGTATGAGTGAAAACCTCTATAACCCATTGTTGGATTTTTTTTTCTTGATTTGTGTTGTTATGGTTGACGAGTATTCCATCATTGGGTAACGTGCTTGTTGTGTGATGTGACTATTTTATAATATCATTCATGTTTTTGGAATGGAATGAATTTATGAATTCATGGTTCATTTTTGGAACCTATTGATATATTTGGAATGCATCATAGTAGGCACACACTAGAAAGAGGTGTGGGATTAGAGAGATATAATGTTTATCTTTTATATTATAAATTGAACAAAATATGGGATGTCTAATAAAGATGATGTGAAAGGGTAAAGGGAAAGAATGTAATAAAATGGTTAAGAAATAGTGCCAAATGAGGAGTCATAAATGGTTTAAAATTTTGTTATTTTAATTTGGAGAGATATATAGGTTCTTAAATTTGATGGATTTATATTGTGGAAGAGAAAATGGTAAAATGGTTGTTTGATGAAAATAATTGTGAATTTGTGAGTTATTATACAATATAATGACCATAAAACATTGTAGGAATGGCTATGAGTGTTGATAAAGATTCAGTTATATCTGTTTGAATGGTTTATGAAGGATGAGTTTTTTTTGGATAGTAGAGTTCCTTGTTTTGTGAAAAAATTGGATGTTTTATGTTAAGTGTTCTAAGATGTGTGTTAGGAATTGTAGATAAACTCCACCATGGAAACATATTCTAGTTGGGGAACAAGAGGATATATCTACGAATAATATTTTACTGGTGGGGTAAGAAATCGTAGTAGTTCAGGGTAAAAGATTAGTAGATCACATTCATAAGTTGTTTTCTCAATTTATATAAATTATAAAATGAGACCGAAGGAGGCACTACAACATAAATCGCCTTTAGTGGCGGTCTTTTAGCGGCAGTTTACAAAACCACCGGTAGAACTTTCCTTAAAAAGTTTTAGCGGTGGTTTATTAAATTCTACTGTGAAACACATTTTTGTTTTTATAACGGCAATACTCCCCCCCCCCCCCCCCGCACCTGAGCTGGCTCTTCTCCCCCCGACCACGCGATGCCTCTCCCCCCAACGATCCCCAAACCTAGCTCCGCCTCCCATGCTACTGGTGACCTCGCCACTGGTCGCTGATGACCCCCCATCTCCACCCGACACCTGTGACACTGGTTTCTCCCCCGACCTCGTCGAGTACCTACCCTAAGTCGGATCCCCTCCCCTACCTCCAATGGTTTTCTCATATTTAGGTATGCTTTTCTATGTAATAGTTAGAGGAATCTTGTGGAGGAAAAATGCCTAAGGTTTTATGTAGTTTCATTATTTTTGATTCATTGCCATAATTTATTTTGTATTATCATCAAATTTGGATGAATTCATTTAATGGATTGACTTCATATATTTGGGATTTGTTTAGAAATGAGCTCAGAGGTGTTCCAAGAGTGATCTATACCCCATTACTTGAAGTTACAGGGAGGATACATAATTGTCCCTAAATTATGACTAATTGGATTAATAAGGATTAATTCTCTTAATTAATTATTATTACGTTATATTATATGTAGTAATTTTATGAGTTAGGGGATTGAGATGTTGTTGGTTCCTAGAGATGGCTTTGATGAGGATGTAATGAGATTTCTTAAGGGGATAACTCTATAGTCAAGGTAGTTTATGACTAATATTATGTAACACCCCAGGTAAATAAATAATATGACATTTTCATATTTATACATATTTTTGAATAATATATTAATATGACTTTAAAGGGGACGCTATGCTCGATGGCGTACCCAACACGCAACAACGAGTTTCTTGGGAATCCTACGTTGCACTCTAATAATAAAATACTATTATTCTAAATGGTAGTTAACATGTAGTCGTTGTATTGGAGAGAATGGATAGAAATAACTAAAATATGATTATATATGTTTTTAAATGTTTTTACATTTATACAATAAAAGATAAAGGCTTAAAATATGGAAAGAATTCAATTTTAGGCATATATGCCCTAGTTTTCACTAAAGGTTCACTTATCGCCTTTTGATGGAGAACTGTCATTAAATATAGTTTTGTTCACTCTTATACATTCTATTGGACCAAATAAAACTTTTCTTAAGAATTGGGACATCAAAATTTACTTTGTGTAATTTTTTGGTATCTTTCCGATAAAGTTCATTTTTTTAATGAATAGTTAAAATGTTGTATTTTAATTAAAAACCTCTTTTTAATCTAATTTATTTATATGATTAGATTTTCTTTTGAATTGGTTTTAAAGTGAAATTAAAATATATTTTTACCATTAAATCTAATTGTGGTCGTTGGAATTAATTTCACTTTGAAATCAGACTTAAACTAGTGTCAATCTTTTGATACTTATTGTTTCATATAAACACGCTCTTTGCTCTAATAGCTGGAATTAATTATTAAATTAATTAATTTGACTTATATGTTTTGAATTTTTTAAAATAGACTTAATTTTTGAATTTTGAATATCAAATATAGCTTAGGGTGAATTTTTGGGATTTTTCTGAAAAACCTCAATTTTTGATGAATAGTGACACCACTAAGTGGTACTTATAAAAACTGATTTTTTCCGTTTAAATGAAATTTTTCCATATTTTTGTTTTTAATTTCAAAAACCCGACATACATGGTTTTCATTAAGAAGTAATATGTTGTTCAATGGGATAAAAATAATTTTTTGGTGAATAGTAACTTATTAAGTTTTTAATCGCGATTAGAGGTAATTAGTGTAGTTTATGGTAAAATAATGTTTTAATAAAATTAAATGACCTAGATACATGTCCTACATTCATTGTATGTGTCATGGCCGACCAAGACAATCCATGGGTCAACTTGGGGACCCCATGGAGCCACTTTGGTTGGAAAATGACATAAATATCTTTTTATTTAATGTTAAAGTAAAAATGACACAAACATGAGATGTTTTACTAAAACAATTTTTACATGGGGTTATACAAGTCATATTTTTTACTATAAATGGTCATTGGAAAGCTAAAAAGACATAATAGTATTTTTTTATAATTTTAATATATTAAATAAATTAAATTATTTATGACATCATGATGATACTGCGATGACCTCATTATTTAGCGATTTAAATAAAATGGAAAGATAATGTAATATCTAAGACCTACACATGTCCAAAACCTATTGGATGAGTGGATTTCGAACCCTTATCACCTTATCCTCGAAATACATCAATGTGTAAACTTTAAAATCTGAAACTCTTTTGAAAATAAAGTAACATTTTGTAATATTACAAGAGTGCCCCTCTTCTCCTCTTATAAAAGGCCCCCACCTCTACCTCCTTACCCACACTCCCAAAGCCTTTGGCTCGGCCAACCCCTGCCCATTTTGTCTCTACACTTCCCTCTCTTACTCCTTGAAGCCCCACTTTGGGTAGAAGTCTTTCCAAGGAAGCCTTTGAGCTCAAACCAAAGGGAGTTACCCGATTTTAAGGAATATAAAGAAACGAACAAGACAAGTTGGACTTGAGGTAAGGGATCCTACTCCACTCTTTCTTTTTAAGTACACTCTTTTATGTCATTCCTTTTAAAGATCATATTTCTTGTTATTGGGATGTTCTTTTATATTACTCTTGCTGTAATTTTTATGTTCATATGATGAGAGACCATATTCTCTCCCATCAATCCATTTTGGATGTTTTGAGTGGCGCCATTAGGCTGCCGAATTTTCGTAAGAGATCTAACCTCTCTCTTTATTTTTAAGTACTCTCCTTTATGTCACTTATTTTAAGCTCCACTTTGTTATGTTGGGGGATGTTCTTTTATATTCCTATTGCTGTAAACATTATGTTAATATGATGAGAGACCCTATTTGATCTCATCAATCCATTTTTGTAAGTTTTAAGTGGCGCCGTTAGGCTGCCGAGTTTTTGTAAGGGATTTTTCATCTCACTTTTATTCCCGTGAGATTTATGCTACATTTTCCACAAATTCCTTTGACTGGTGTATGTACTACCCATTATTTTACTCATTGTGTAATATACTTTCATTTATGAGTATTTACATCAATGTTGTATTGTCCTTCTTTCACGGGGTGTATGTTTCGAAAGATACCCATGTCGGTAAGGGAACCTTTCACCCTCCTCTTTTAAAAGACTTCTTTTGTTATATCTTTTAATTCACATACTATTATGTTGGGATATGTTGTTCCATATCCTTATTGATGTAAATTTTATGTCCAAGTGATGAGATACCCTTTTTATCTCTCATCAACTCATTTTCTGAATTTTGAAGTGACGCCGTTAGGCTGTTGAATTTTACCAAGGGAACGTTTTAACCCAATTTCGATTTCTTTGGGTTCAACATGTAGTTATTGAATATGTCATCCTTTGAATATGTGTTAATGACCTTTTATTGTTTTATACTTAATATCCACTTATATTGGGTGTATTTATATTTGTCACACATAATTTGGAGATTGATTTATCCTTAAGTTAAGGATACCTTCTTTATAAGGGATTTCATCACATTTGACATTTCTATTGAGACTTCATTGTTGTTATGCACCAATTCGCTCTTATAAGGTGTATATAATGTCATTTGAAATATTATATCATCAATCCATTTATTCTCATGATATTATAAAGTTCTGACTAAATATTATTCCTCAATTATTGTATTCAAGTGTCTCTAATTTTGGTAAAACCCCTTTAACCAAAATATCGCTTTAAATGTTTTAATTATTTGTTCTTATTAATATCCATGTTTTCAAAATGGTTTTAAGGATTTATTTATATGGATATTAATGGTTTAAAATTTTAAAAGATTCAAGGTGGTATGGGACACTTTGATTCAAAAATCTCTTTATTAAATGTGTTAAATGGTTTTGAAAATGGTTTCTTTTTGAATGGATTCATTATTTCAATATACTAAAATGTTATATTGTGATTGAAATTTGGAAATGTTATGTTTCCTTTATGCATGTTTTATGTGATACGTTTATGTTATGGTTCTTGGGCATTGTTATGAAAACGGTTGGTTCCGTGATAAACTAAGGGAAGGTGATCCCGATATAGTTCTCCAATGCATTGGGTAACGCAAAGGAGTGAAACGTTAAGGTTTCTCCGAAGAGATTTATGGAATATACTGTGGTGGGTATTCCAAACGTAACCAAGAGGGTTACTCCCTATGTAAGAATGTTATGAATGCCTCAAGTTACCTTTTAGGTCTTATGATTTCTATGATTTATTCATGATTTGATGTGGTATGTTAAAGTGCCTATGTTTTATGGGTAAAGTATGATTTCATTCTTATGTATATATGAACTCATGTTTCCTTTCCATATTTTTATAACCCTTACTGAGCTTTTTATGCTCATCCCAAGTTTTTGAAATGTTTTTCACAGGTCAAGGGAAAGGTACATGATGGGATGATAGTGTCAAGGATGTGTCAAGAAGAAACCATCTTTTATTTTAAATATGTTTCCGTTGATGGGAAGAATGAATATTGTCTTTTATATAACCACTTTGTTTAAACGAGGAATGTAATGCAAGTTTCATGATCTAATTTTCTAAAACTATAAACCTGAAAAGATCCTCAATGTGTAATCTTGTAATAACTCAATATTAAGTAAGATTTAAGGATGGGGCCTTATAGTTGGTATCAAAGGTTGGTTTAGATAACTTTAGAGGTTAGGGTATTCTTTAAGCATAAGTGGCATTACCATAATGGTTAGGATTTCAGAAAGATTTCTAGTTTTAGATAAAGTGAATGAGTAAGTATATCTTAGTGTTTATCTTCCTCATTAGTACATGATGGTTTTTTGATATACTCACACTAACCTTTTTGGTTTTAGTAAATGGCTGGATGTAGCAGGCACCAAAGTAACAGTGGATGTGAAGGAAACTGCGATAGTTTTTTGAGCAAGCAACTGAATGATATGGGAGCTGCAATGAGAACTCTTGTGATTATCCTCAACCAACTATCTAGAGTCATGATTTACCCCCTAATCCTTGGTGATTTCTCTAAGGCATCATATATGCGAGAAACAAATCCCTACGGAATTACAGGTAATAATAATAAAGGTAACTGTGTTCAAAAACCTATGTGTCCAAGATGTGGAAAGAAACACCTAAGAAAGTGTTTCAAAGGGATAGAAATATGCTATAGATTTGGAAATGAAGGTCATATATCAAGAACCTGCCATGGAAAAAGGAAGCATCCAGTTGACTCAAGGAAAGGGAAAGAAGTTCATTATGAGGGATCAATTGAATGTTTTAAATGTGGTGTGCATGGTCATTATGCAAACACATGTCCTATGAAGAAGTTTCATGAATGGGATCACCAAGAGCGTACAAATTTTTGTTTACCAATACCTAATGCCATTCCGATTGAGGATGAAGAAACTGACAATGACCAATCAAAGGTATGTATTATTTCATGACTATTGTTTTCTTATTTTGGAATCTTAGGATATGATTCATGATTTTGTTTGTAGGAAAGAGGTATTTCAGAATAAGTTGGAAAGGAATGGTTAATGGGTCATGAATAATATTGAATGAGTAAGATGTCAACATATAAGGGATTCAAGAGTTATGGTGAAATTCCTAAGAGTATTAAGTCTATTTTGATGATGGGGTTACATTAGAAGACTGTTTATATTATGTGTAACCATGATGTTTAATATATGAAAATTTTATTCAAGGAATAGTTATCTTTTCTTTTGTGGACATAGTTATAAAGAACCATTTGGGTTTATATGATCCTTACTTTTGAGGTAATTATGGGTTACTATATGTTATGATTGAAGTGAAAGGCATGAGATAAAATTGAGGTTAAATTATGTTATGGTTATTTTTGATGATTTTATCCCTTTTTGGGGAATGATTTGAGAATTATATAGTTTTGGAAAAAGGACAACCTGCAGACCGTGTGACTACCCGTCGCGTCGGACAAAGCTGCGGGAATCGAACCCACAACCAAAGTGCGACTGGTATTTATCGCCTACCACTGGACTATGTGAAGTCCCTGGTTAGTTTGACTGATTCTTTTTAGTTATATGATTTTATGAATTAAGAGTAATTTGATTTTGGGTTATTTATGAAAATGATTAACCTATCATGGAGGATATGTGATTAGGTTAATTACTTTTCAATACGAGACTTTAGGAGCAACTGATGTTGTTTGGAGATAAATGTTACGATTTAACTTGGAAGACTATGTGACTAAATCCATAAAATATTTGGGTTTCAATCTTAGATTGGTTTACTATGAATAATTTTATGGACAAATTGTTTATCGGATGGTCCTCATTGAACTTTGGGTTTTGTTGGACAAATTTTGGAGATTAAGCATAGATTTTCTTTTTAAAGGGTTATCCTTTTCTGGATTATCTGACCTTGTACTAACCTTTTTGGTTTTGGTTTTGGTTAAAGCCTAAAGACATGGGAAGTATATAGTTCTCTTTGGTGGATTAGGTGATTATAGTACTCTTAATGCGAACAAGTCTCCCTAAATACTCGTCTTTTTGAAAATATATGAGTTTGATTAAGGAATCTAGTAAAAGTTGAAAGTCAACATGATAAGTGATTATGTTTCCTTATGAATAAATTCCTCAATAAAAAGTAACTTAAAACAAAAATGTTGTCTATTAACTTTACCTACTGGGGAATCGAATACCGTTTAACCCATCACAAGTTTGTGATTTTATTATGGTTAACTTTCTCCTAGACATGTTTACTATCACTCTCCCTCAAGAACATCACCCTTTGCTTTTTCTTCCATGTCCATATTTTTCTACATGGAATCCTAGTATGGGTTAACTCGGGTGACCTCTGTACTTATCTTCCTTTATTTTAAATTGATTGTTTTATCGACTCTTGTTCCGATGTGGGACTTTCAAGGATGTTTCCAAGCTCAATTTTAAAAATTGCGAGGATGCAATTCCCAAAAGGGGGGAAGGATGTAACACCCCAGGTAAATAAAGAATATGACATTTTCATATTTATCCATATTTGTGAATAAAATATTAATATGACTTTAAAGGAGATGCTATGCTCGATGGCGTACCCAACTCGCTACAACGAGTTTCTTGGGAATCTTACATTACACTCTAATAATAAAATAATATTATTTTAAATGGTAGTTAACATGTAGCTGTTTTATTGGCGGGAATGGATAGAAATAACTAAAATATGATTATATATGTTTTTAAATGTTTTTACATTTATCCAATAAAATATAAAGGCTTAAAATACGGAAAGAATTCAATTTTAGGCGTATATGCCCTAGTTTTCACTAAAGGTTCACTTATCGCCTTTTGATGGTGAACCGTCATTAAATAAATTTTTGTTTACTCTTATACATTCTATTGGACCAAATAAAACTCTTCTTAAGAATTGGGACATCAAAATTTACTTTGTGTAAATTTTTGGTATATTTCCGATAAAGTTCATTTTTTTATGAATAGTGTAAAATGTTGTATTTTAATTCAAAACCTCTTTTTAATCTAATTTATTTATATGATTATATTATCTTTTGAATTGGTTTTAAAGTGAAATTATAATATATTTTTACCATTAAATCCAACAGTGGTCGTTGGAATTAATTTCACTTTGAAATTAGACATAAACTAGTGTCAATATTTTGATACTTATTGTTTCATAAAAACACGCTATTTGCTCTGACAGCGGGAATTAATTATTAAATTAATTAATGTGACTTATATGTTTTGAATTTTGTAAAATAGACTTCATTTTTGAATTCAGAATATCAAATATATCTTAGGGTGAATTTTTTTGATTTTTCTGAAAAACTTCAATTTTTGATGAATAGTGAAACCACTAAGTGGTACTTATAAAAACTGATTTTTCTGTTTAAATGAAATTTTTCCATCTTTGTGTTTTGAATTTCAAAAATCCGACATACATGGTTGTCATTAAGAAGTAAAATGTGGTTCAATGGGATAAAAATAATTTTTTTGTGAATAGTAACTTATTAAGTTTTTAATCGCGATTAGAGATAATTAGTGTAGTTTATGGTAAAAATAATGTTTTAATAAAATGAAATGACCTAGACACATGTCCTACCCTCATTGGATGTGTCATGGCCGACTAAGACAATCCATGGGTCAACTTGGGGACCCCATGGAGCCACTTTGGTTGGAAAATGACATAAATATCTTTTTATTTAATGTTAAAGTAAAAATGACACAAACATGAGATGTTTTACTAAAACAATATTTACATGGGGTAATACAAGTCATATTTTTGACTATAAATAGTAATTGGAAATCTAAAAAGATTTCCTACATCATAGTATTTTTTTTATAATTTTTAGACATTAAATAAATTAAATTATTTATGACATCATGATGATGCAGCGATGACCTCATTATTTAACGATTTAAATAAAATGGAAAGATAATGTAATATCTAAAGCCTACACATGTCCAAAACCTATTGGATGAGTGGATTTCGAACCCTTATCACCGTATCCTCTAAATACATTAATGTGGGACCTTTAAAATTCGAAACTCTTTTGAAAATAAAGTAACATTTTGTAACTTTACAAGAGTGCCCCTCCTCTCCTCTTATAAAAGGCCCCCACCTCTACCTCCTTACCCACATACCCAAAGCCTTTGGCTCGGCCAACCCTTGCCCATTTTGTCTCTCCAATTCCCTCTCTTACTCCTTGAAGCCTCACTTTGGGAATAATTCTTCCCAAGGAAGCCTTTAAGCTCAAACCAAAGGGAGTTACCCAATTTTAAGGAATATAAAGAAACGAACAAGACAAGTTGTACTTGAGGTAAGGGATCCTACTCCACTCTTTCTTTTTAAGTACACTATTTTATGTCATTCCTTTTAAAGATCATATTTCTTGTCATTGGGATGTTCTTTTAGATTACTCTTACTATAATTTTTATGTTCATATGTGAGAGATTATATTCTCTCTCATCAATCCATTTTGGATGTTTTGAGAGGTGCCGTTAGGCTGCTGAATTTTCGTAAGAGATCTAACCTCTCTCTTTCTTTTTAAGTACTCTCCTTTATGTCACTTCTTTTAAGCTCCACTTTTTTATGTTGGGGGATGTTCATTTATATTCCTCTTGCTGTAAACTTTATGTTAATATGATGAGAGACCCTTTTTGATCTCATCAATCCATTTTTGTAAGTTTTAAGTGGCGCTGTTAGGCTGTCGAGTTTTTGTAAGGGATTTTTCATCTCACTTTTATTCCCGTGAGATTTATGCTACATTTTCTACAAATTCCTTTGACTGGTGTATGTACTACCCATTATTTTACTCATTGTGTAATATACTTTCATTTATGTGTATTTACATCAATGTTGTATTGTCCTTCTTTCACAGGGTGTATGTTTCGAAAGATACCCATGTCGGTAAGGGAACCTTTCACCCTCCTCTTTTAAAAGACTTCTTTTGTTATGTCTTTTAATTCACATACTATTATGTGGGGATATGTTCTTCTATATCCTTATTTATGTAAATTTTATGTCCAAGTGATGAGATACCCTTTTTATCTCTCATCAACTCATTATCTGAATTTTGAAGTGACGTCGTTAGGCTGTCGAATTTTACCAAGGGAACTTTTTAACCCAATTTCGATTTCTTTGGGTTCAACATGTAGTTATTTAATATGTCATCCTTTTAATATGTGTTAATGACCTTTTATTGTTTTACACTTAATATCCACTTATATTGGGTGTATTTATATTTGTCACACATAATTTGGAGATTGATTTATCCTTAATTTAAGGATACCTTCTTTATAAGGGATTTCATCTCATTTGACATTTCTATTGAGACTTCATTGTTTTTATGCACCAATTCACTCTTATATGGTGTATATACTGTCCTTTGGAATATTATATCATGAATCCATTTATTCTCATGATAATATAATGTTTTGACTAAATATTATTCCTCAATTATTGTATTCAAGTGTCTCTAATTTTGGTAAAACCCATTTAACCAAAATATCACTTTAAATGTTTTAATTATTTGTTCTTATTAATATCCATGTTTTCAAAATGGTTTTAAGGATTTATTTATATGGATATTAATGTTTTAAAATTTTAAAATATTCAAGGTGGTATGGGACACTTTGATTCAAAAATCTCTTTATTAAATGTGTTAAATGGTTTTGGAAATGGTTTCTTTTTTAATGGATTCATTATTTCAATATACTAAAATGTTATATTGTGATTGAAATGAGGAAATGTTATGTTTCCTTTATGCATGTTTTATGTGATACGTTTATGTTATGGTTCTTGGGAATTGTTATGAAAATGGGTGGTTCCGTGATAAACTAAGGGCGGGTGAGCCTGATATATCTCTCCAATGCATTGGGTAACGCGATGGAGTGAAACATTAAGGTTTCTCCGAAGAGATTTAGGGAATATACTGTGGTGGGTATTCCAAATGTAACCAAGAGGGTTACTCCCTACGTAAGAATGTTATGAATGCCTCAAGTTAGCTTTTATGTCTTATGATTTCTATGATTTATTCATGATTTGATGAGGTATGTTAAAGTGACTATGTTTTATGGGTAAAGTATGATTTCATTCTTATGTATATATGAACTCATGTTTCCTTTCCATATTTTTATAACCCTTACTGAGCTTTTTATTCTCATCCCATGTTTTTGAATTGTTTTTCACAGGTCAAGGGAAAGGTACATGATGGGATGATAGTGTCAAGGATGTGTCAAGAAAGAATCCATGTTTTATTTTAAATATGTTTCTGTTGATGGGAAGAATGAATACTATCTTTTATATAACCACTTTGTTTAAATGTGGAATGTAATGCAAGTTTCATGATCTAATTCCCTAAAACTCTAAACCTAAAAAGATACTCAATTTGTAATCTTGTAATAACTCAATATTAAGTAAGGTTTAAGGCTGGGGCCTTATATATTACCATAGGATATGGTTATGAATTTATTGTACGGATTGAAATTTCACGTAGGTGGGTATGTGACATGAATGGGATCCATGAGTTATTTACCTTATGATACATGAGGATAAAGATTCATGTTGGGTAATAAAATTCTCTTTAGTATGATGCATTGATTATAAAACCATTGATGGCTATGTTATATATGTGAGAGGCTTAACTATAGGGAAATTAAATCCCCAATAGGGTCTCCATCATGTATTTATGGGTCTATTTATCAATAAAGGTCTTGTTTTAGGTAATTGATTCTCTCCTAAAGAAATTTCTAGGGGACAGTCTATGGGATGGTGTGGTAATGGTCATCTATAGTATGATAATCTATGAGAACATATGAATGACCCAATATGGGACCAAGATAGGTTCCTTTGATCGATGAGTAATCAATATGGACTCTATGGATAATGATATGTTCTCCAAACCTTATGAGTCGGGAATGTGGACCTTGATAGACATTTATCCCTTAGTTAGGGGTGATATACCTAGAGAATGGAACTATAAGTGGTGTATTTATCATCCACATTAATCAATTTTCACCATATCAATATAACTTCAAAATTATATTCATCATGTCAATAATAACTTACCAATCACACTGAAAGAACACTAGTGATAGTAAGGGAATACATACTTCCTCATCTAAATTTTTCTTCTTATTAGTGGTCTAATTCTACTAAATTCAGTGCTTGATATCCCTTGTTATAAACCAGATTCTATATGACATCATTGATTCTCTTAGTTAAGGCTTGGAAACCTCTATTTATTCTAGAATAATCCCTTTTTATGTAATTCTAGATTCAAAAAGTGACATTACTTCAGCATGAAACTTCTAGATCATGTTTTGAAAAAAAGTGGTTTCTTAACACCACTTGCTGAGTCATGATCAGCCATGACACGTTTTGATCATATTTTATATCAAATGAGACTTGAAATAATTATTACATAACTTATTTCATGCATTTTTTGGATTTAATCATTTCTTCATTTAGCTGAATAACATGTACATTATTAGCACATCCACCTCATAGATCATATCTCCCCCTAAATATTGGTCCACTTCAAATAATGGTTAGAATTATTTAATTTAATGGGAGAGGGGAACCTCCAACTTTCTTAAGTTTATTAATGTGGTTTCACTTTTTTCACTCACCCTAATCTCCCAATTTAATTCTAATCCTTTGTGGTGGTACTACTTTATATAACACCACTAGTTGGTGATTTACCATATGTATTGATATAGGAAAACCTTATGTAACATATTTATATATTTTTTCAACTAGTATATATGAATCTCTTTCACTATTTAGTAATAGTTATGTGTTTTAATTTTTTTAAATATTGTGTAGGCACATTGTGATATACATGGATAAAAGCTCGATCACTTTACTGAGGAACACACCTCAATATATTAAGGGTGTGATTTAGTTTTTAGATTTTTCAATTTCCAATCGACCTGTTGAAGGGAGAATAATATGTCCATGTCCTAAATGTAAATTTATAATATGGTTGAAGAGAGACGAAGTTTACGAACATTTAATATTGAAGCAATTCCCTGATCAATATTTGCGTTGGATTTGGCATGGAGAATCAAATTTTATAGAATGGTTGAGCACTGATGTCAATCCATAGAATGACCTCACAACTTCATCGACAATGGAAAATGAAATGAAAAACCTTGTAAATGATGTATTTTTCACTACAAGAGACCACCATCAATATCAAAACATATCTGAACAACCAGATAAGGGTGCTACAAATAGAAATGTGACAAGTGATGTTTTTGAGACTATAGGAAAACCATATCAAGATTGTAACATATTATTAGATCGCCCTCTTGATTCTATAGAGACTAATTTAAGCGAAAAATTTACTCAGGAAAATGTGTTACATGATTTAGTTGACGATGGAAATAAAGAGTTGTGTAGTGGATGTTTGAAATATTCAAAACATTCTTTTATGGTGAAGTTGTACCATATCAAATGTCTATGTAGAATTAAAAATAAGGCAATGTACATGATATTGGAATTATTGCATGATAAATTTCTTGAAGCAAACATCCCCGAGTCTTTTTATGATATGAAAAACTTTTTAACAGGCTTGGTTTGAATTATACAAAAATACATGTGTGTCCCAATGATTGTATGTTTTATTAGTAAGAGGATTCAGATAGACCGGATTGTCAAAAATGTTCTCCTTCTCGATGGTAGTCAATGGGTGATGTTGGAAGTCCGAATCAACATACATTCATGAAGAAGAAGAATAGAAACACACCTGCAAAGGTTTTGCGTTACTTTCCTGTAAATCCTTAATTGCAAAGATTATTCATGTCATCAAAAACCGCCGAACACATGAAGTGGAATTCTGTAGATAAAAAAAATGATGGGTTAATGAGACATCCTCTAGAGTCGAAATCATGGAAGAAATTTGATTCATTATATCCAGATTTTTCAGCTAATCCTTGGAATGTTCTATTGGGATTGGATATCGATGGATTCAACCCATTTGGGACTTTGTGTACATGTTATAGCATTTGGACAGTTGTTTTGATCCCTTACAATATTCCTCTGTGGATGTGTATGAAAAAAAAAAATATTTTATCATTTCAATGATTATTCCTAGAAAAAAATGCCTAGAAATGATATTGATGTATACTTTCAGCCTTTAATTGAAGAATTACAGGATTTGTGGAGCAACGGTTTTGAGACATTTGATGTTTCTTCTAAGATAATGTTTGAAATGTATGCTGCTTTAATGTGGACAGTTAGTGAATTCCCTGGTCTTGGGAATTTATCTAGTTGGAACAATTACACGGGTTTGGCTTATCATGTTTTTAACTTTGATTTTGATCCTAAACGGCTACCTCATAGCAAAAATTAGTGCTTCTTGTGCCATCAAATATTTCTCGATGCATCTCATATATTTCGGCTGAACAGATCAAAATTTAATGGTTTTATTGATCGTAGACCACCTCCAAGGTTGTTAACTGGATCTGAAATATTGAATCAACTTGAAAATTCTAAAACATAATTTGGGAAGGTTCATCATTTGAATGATAGTAGGAAATGGGTTCAAAGTGCATCGTCCAATGAAATCGGAATGCAATAATGGATGAAAAAAAAGTATATTCTTTAAACTTCTGTATTGGGAATTTAATGTTTTGTGGAATAATCTTGATATAATGCATATTGAGAAGAATTTATATGACAATTTGATTTTTACATTGCTTAATGATCATTAAAAGTTGAAGGATCATCTCAATGCTCTCGAAGACTTACAATAAATGAACATAAAACGTGATCTCTGGCCAGATGAGAATGAAAAGTATCCTCCATCAATTTTTGAAATGAAAAATAGGGATAAAGATACATTCCTTTTAATTTTAAAGAATGTTAAGGTATATGATGGGTATTAAAGTAACATCTCGAGGTGTGTTGACTTCAAGAATCATAAATTACATGGATTGAAAAGTCATGATTCACATATTTTTTACAACAGTTACTACCATTGGCATTGCGTACATTATTACCTGAAAAATTACTGCTGTTGTACTCCAATTCTGCATATTTTTCAGACAACTATGTGAGAAATCTCTATATCCATTTCATATTGAAAACCTCTAGGAGATGTTTGTATTTACCCTTTGTGCAATGGATATGATCTTTCCTCCGTCGTTTTTACCGTAATGATGCATTTAACTCTGCATTTGGTTGAGGAAGATAAATTAGGAGGCCCGGTTCATTATTGATACATATATCCAATTGAGAGGTACATTATTTATATGTTTTTCAGTTAAGTAAACAATTTTTGGCACATAATTAAATTCATAATTATGTTTATTTTATTTCACAGATATCTTGGGCTTTTGAAATCATACGAGAGAAATAAATCTCAACCAAAAGGCTCTATTGCTGAAGGCTATTTAGATGAGGAGTGTCTTACCTTTTGTTCTAGATACTTAGATGATATTGAGACAAGATTTAATCGAGTTGGATGTGTTGACAACACATCGAATCAATCTCAAATACATCATAAATACAAAATATTTCCTCCTATTGGCTGATCAGTTGGGAAGACCTCAAATGTGACACTGACAGAATTAGAATTATTACAAGCACATAGATATGTGCTGCTGAATAGTGAAATTGCATATCTACTTATTAAAGAGTTGAGGATACAAACAAAGAGATGAATGAGAGGCCTAACCTGAAATTAGAAAGATATAACGAATGCTGTTAATAAAGTTCTTGTAGAATGGTTTGCACGACGTGTAAGTTCATAAATATTGAAAAAAATAAGAATATTAGTTTGACACATATATTTTGTAAATCAAATTAAGTATATTTATTTTTTTAGATCATGAATACTGATACTCGAGTAAAGGTGTCAGATGATTTGAAGTTTCTTTCTTGAGGTCCTCTAAAATATGTTAGAAAGTTCGATGCTTACAATGTGAATGGATTTAGATTTCGTAAATTCGATCGAGAAGAGGGTTTGAAAACACAGAATAGTGGTGTATTTACATTTGATGAAGTGGAATACTATGGAAAGCTAACTAATATTATTGAATTAAACTACCGCGGTAATTTTTTAGTTGTTTTATTCAAATGCAATTGGTTTGATATTATCAGAGGTGTTAAAAGAGATTCCTTGCAATTTACTTCTGTGAACTTCTCTCGCTTGATGGATGTTAGTGATCATGAACTGCATGATCCATATATCTTATAATCTCAAGAAAAAATGGTACATTATGTAAATGATATTGTGGATTAAAGGTGAAGTGTAGTTTCTCACATAATATAAATATATTTGAATGATATGGGTGATGAAGTGGAAGATTTGACCTCTAAAATTGATTCTCATCTACAACAAGAAGCAGAATCATTTGTCCATCATGATATTGAAAATATTAGTCTAGAAAGGATGAATGAAGTGTATGAAGTAATGGAGTAGGAAATATATATTATTTAAGGGGAAAATTATTGTATGTACAGTTATTTATTCATTCAGTAACCACTTATTTCATTTATGCATTCATTCATTATCATTGTTCTGTATATTTTTTTATTAGTACTGGGCATCTATTATCATTTTAATTTTTATTTTCTATAGATTTTTTTTGAAATATATGTTCTGAACTTAATTTTATTTTATTAAATTATAGGAATTCCAAAGAGGAAGTGATACACTATTTCAACCACTACTACGACAGATGACGATCAATCTGTCTCCCTACATACAGCATCTAAGCCACCAGCTGCCAACCCCCCTACACCATCTCCCCCAGAACCATATCTCACACCCTCTTTGATAATCCCTTTAAAATCTGAGTTGTCGACTCCCCCTTCTTCAGCCTCATCAGTCGGGCGGCGGCGCGCCACTTCTAGTTCATCACGGACATACTGGAGGGCCACTGTTATAGGTACAAATTTTAATTTAAATAAATTTATTGCAATTTTTTAATACTAAATTTTTCTCCATTAAAGATGAAAAAAATTCAATTGTGGAGAAAAATATAAAAAGTTCAGATGTATGGAATATGAATGGAGATAATATAGTTGTCCCATTCGATTCATATGGGGTCCCTACAGATGATGTTGTGAGATTACTTGGCCAAATTCTAGGTCAGCTGGTAGCGGAGCCCATTTTCCTTATTATTTATTATGATGATTGGAGACATATGACTCTAGGTTGAAAAATTGATGTTTTTGATTCCCAAATAAATTTAATTTTAATACATAATAGTGTAATTTAATGTCATGTTATAAATATGTTCAAAATGAATTTCTGTATACAAACGTTTTTCCACTTTACAGTTTCTTATGTGATAGCATGAAAGCGGAATTTGAAAATTGTTGGAAAGAAATGGAAAAAATTCAAATGGATATTTGGTGGTGAAATCAACGATACATCATTGATCGTCCAACAAATATATGAGAAGCTACCCAATGTGGTTCCCAAAGAACAGTAGAAAGTTTTTGTTGATAGACATCATGATGTGAAGCAGATGGTATTTAAATATATATTATTATATTAACCTCATTTTAAATTTATTAATGTATACGAAGAGGATATGACATCGAATACATTACTTTTAAATTGTATTTTCTTTATTTCAGGATCTATCAAGAAAGAATGCATCAAGCTAAGAAAATCAAGTCATCCCTCATACTTCAGGGTCAAAAAGATTTTCTAGAAGCTGATCATCTCTAGTAATATTTTCATTAGTTTAAATATTTATAATACAATATTATCTGTTTAATATATTAAATTTTTAATTTATCTTTTTTAATGCATTCAAAGAGTTTAGGGCACAAAGCACCCGGAACTAATGTGTGGTTGGATGTTGACAAAAAATCTGATGGAAGTTTTGTTAATGAGCCTGCCAAAGAAGTTGGGGTATGAACTCATTTATTCATTGTAATAATTTATTATCAGTTTTTACTATGTTAATATATATTGATATTTGATTTATAGGTAAAAATTAATGAACTATGAGATTCCAATCCTGAGCAGTCCTACTCAGTCTCCCTGGATGACTTGGTAGACAAAGTCCTTGGGAAGGAGCATCCTTGTAAGGTGCACAGTCTGGGTTTGGGACCCATACCATATGATGTTTTTGGTAGGCCATTGCGGATTGCAGCTGCATCTACTCATAGTTTTAGTCATCCTATACCCAGATATGCTAAGAAAGACATTGTTTCTCTACGAAACACAGTTCATGAGGAGGGGGATCAGATATCCGCTTTGCAGAAAGAGTTGACTGATATACATCCATAGATTAGAAGATATGCCCCTGGTGGTACTGTATCGACTGGTGGTGAGAAGGTAAGTCACATGAATTCAAAATCATTTAGTTTGAAATCTTTTATTGGTTTTAAGTTTAAATATAAATATGCAACACTATTTAATTTTCAATATAATGTTCTTACATGTGGTAGCCAGAAGTGGAGATGGAGGTGGAGAGGGTGACGATATGTGTTCATCATCAGATAGAGATTAGTTGTATTGTTGATATGTTGGAGGTGGATAGTGTGATGATATGTTTCCATCATTGGTTTTTATATGTATCATATGTGGCACATAGTTTCCACCAAACATTTTCATGACCGAACATTTTCATGATTTCTCATGTTTCCTTTTATTTATTTTATTGATTTCTGATGTTTCCTTTTATGTCTTGATTTCTTGAGTGTGGTGTGCATATTTAGGACATAACATACTACATCAGTCCCCTACCAAATCATTAACAGAACCAACCATTCTCTTTCCAACAACTTTACCATAGTGAATAATAGGGAAAATATTAGGAATGAAAGTGCTGAGGAATGACATTGTATGCATATTATATAGTGTTTTCTCATATATCTAAATTATGTTATTATACATAACAAAAAAAGTGTGGTTATGTGGGTAACCATGAAAGGGTTGAGGAATGTCATGGTAATTCAGTGTTCATGGAATGAGAAACACTCTGAGTGGTTTTGGTATTTAGTTCAGGGGAGAGGGTAGGTTCAATTTAGTCCCTTGAGAAATGTATGTATATACTATGACTCCTAGTGTTATGTTATGGTGACCTTGTTAACGAATATTTATATCTATTAATTCATCCATAGTTTTTTTTTTGATTTCTAAAAGTGATTCAAATTTAGTCCCTTGAGAACTGTATGTGGTATAAGATGCTATGAGGTACATGCACGTTGTAATGGGTCCATGACACATTATCCTTCCTTATTTCATGGAGATATGTTATGGAGTGTTGATGAACATTAAAGATGACCACTCTTAGGATATTATTGGGTACTATATGAAGGTGTGAAGGTTCATGACACCTTCTCTCGTATATGAGTGTTGAATTTCGAATAGTATAATTATTTATCTAACGCAGGGTCATTACACCTCGCACCAATGTGTATCAGTGGAGTTACATAAATATCAGTTTCTAATGATGTTAGGAACATACATTGTTCATTTTTATTCTTGTAATTGTTTTTTTAGGACACTGGTACAGAAGCTACAGAAGCTATTGTGTTTTTTTTTTGTAAAAGTGGTCGTTGCGGCGGTTTAAACCACTACTATATGTCAGCATTTTTCAATTAGTGGGGGTTATAACCACCGCTAAATGTCTGCATTTTTCTATTCGTGGTGGTTATAACCACCCCTACAGTGTTAATTTTGGCGGTGGTATTAACCACCGCTATAATGGCCCATCTTCCGCGAGAAGACTGCGGCAGTTATGAAGCTTTTAGTAGTGGTTTTCCTGGCCAGGGGCTTACATTTTTTTAGTGACAGTTTTTACCATCTCTAAAAAAATAATCCCTTTGCCGGGAAAACCACCGCTAAAACCATCATAACTGCCGCAAAATACTCTATCTACGACGTTTTCTATAAACCACCATGAAATGTCTAAAACCACCAGTAGTAGTGTCTTGAAACATTATTTAGCGGTGGTTTTCGAAAACCACCACAGAAGCATATATCGGCAGTTTAAATTGCCTCTATACCCAAAAAATCTACCACGAATGGAGAATTTTCTTATAGTGAGGTTCATGATGATTATGTGTGATCAAACTAGGGATTTTTAGTTGTATAACCCTCCAAAATATTCCAGAGAGGGTGTACATGGGGCAACAAAGTTATTGGTTTAGTCCATCCATACATTCTTGGATCACTTGGAGACTCATCCTGAGAAGATAGTCTTGTTTTCAACTTATATGTTGTGGGTATTGCTGAAGAGCTGGTGGTTTATTCTATTTCACACTCAGCAGACTAATGTTATGTTATGGAAACACTTCAAGGATAATTTTTTGAAACCTTTCTATACTGATACCTTGAGATAGGATAAGGCTATATATTTTCTGAGGTTAACCTAGGGGACCATGTTAGTGGAGGATTTTGATGGATTATTCACCGAATTTCAAGGATTTGTCCCAACATTGTCAAGAGATTAGGCCTCTATGGAGAGTTTATTCCAAGATGGAATTAGACATGATATTAATTCCAAGGTGAATAACTTTTTTAAGTGGTTTGTTGATGTCGTGGATCGGGCCCTTATTTTTTAAGAGAACCTAAGGGAGGGTTATGGTGGAGGCCATGTTGTTTCAGTTGGATGATCTAATGGTGAGACTTCCAAGGGTAGGAAGCATCACATTGAGAGTCTTCACCAGGGAAGTGGGGTGAAGGGTAGTCAGAGGATAGGAACCATATCATAGGGTGGGGGAAATGAGTTTTTCTAGTAATGTGGAAGTCAAGGGTACATGCATGGTCATTTCCCCTGAAAACTAGTTAAGGGTCGAGCATGAGATAGGATAAGGCATGTACAGAGGTTCTGTAGGAACCACAAATAGTTTTCAACTTATGGAGGATCAATACCAATGTAGAGTGTAGGTAGGGGTTAGTTACCCCATACCAGGCATGAAAATAGTGTTATACAGGCAATAATGGTCGAGGTGGAGGGTATGGTACACTGGGGAAAGAGAGTCCATATTTACAGTGTACTGTAGCATAGGTAACTCACACCAGAGACTAGGGTAGAGGGGAAGGTCTACTACATGTAGTTCATCCATCACCTGGATGTGGCGAGGATGGAGTATAGATAGTTTGAGGTATGATTCTTGTAGCTTTCATTCTTTATATTTAATTAATTAGTACATGTCCCTCAAATTAATTTATGTGTACTCAGTTTTTGATTGCGTTAGGCCTAGTGGTGGAAGATATATGTGGTTCCATTTTTATTGACACATCATTTGGGGTGTGAGAAGAAAATATTCAGTAATGTTAAGAGTGTTCTCTTGAGGTTTTCGGTTACCAGTCTATGTGGGACTTTTTTGTTCTAGATATTTCTAGATTTGAATTAATTTTGGGGTTGGATTGGTTAGTTTTTTACAAGGAACGTATTGACTATTACTATTTTAGGGTAATTTTCTTGTCCCTGTAGGGGAGTACTTAAGTTTGCTGTTGGGAATGGGATGTCTGAGTAGGCCATGTAGGGCTAATTTGTTTGTAGTTGGGTAAGCTCATAGCCCAAGAGGCATGTCTTATGCTTATTGATGGGTATACTGAGTAGAGTTCTCTTCCTCCTATGATGGATTAGTTTTAGTATGCTTTTTCATAGGTATTATCATGGTTTCCACATGATATAGATGTCTGGTTAATGATATAGTTGTTATAGGGGGGAAACTAGTTTCTATTTCACCATATAGAATGGATCTGAAAAAAATAGAGGAACATAAAATTCAGTTTGAGGAAATGGTGAACATGTGGATTTTTCATCCAAGTACATAACCATGGGGATCTCTAGTGTTTTCTTCCATGAAGGCTAACCGATTTTTACAGTTGTGTGTTGATTATTGGAAACTAAACCAAATAACTGTTATGTATTGATACCCAATTGCATGAATTGAAGATCTTTTTTATAGGACAAGTGGTGCATCAGTGATTTCTAAAATTGATTTGAGGACATGGTATCATCAGCTGGGAGTGAGGACTTTTGATATACTTTGGACTACCTTCATGAGTAGGTATGGGTTGTATGAATTTGTTATGATACAGTTTGGGTTGACCAATGCACCAATATTTTTTATGGACCTAATGAACTAAATAATTCACCCATACATGGATCAATTTGTATTTGTCCTTTTGGATGAAATATTAGTGTACTCTAAGACCTTTTTTAATCATGGAAAACATATTGAAATCATTTTGAGAACACTAAGAGGGAATATAATATATTCCTTACAATCTAAATTTCATGTCTAGATTGATAGGATGCATTAATTGGGTCACATTATCTTAGTGGATGGTGTGTCCCTTGATCCATATAAAGTTCAGGTTGTTGTATATTGAGAGCATCCCAAAAATGTTTTTTATGTCCAAAGTTTTATGGGTTTAGAATTATATTTCCAATGTTTCATCAAGGACATATCTCCAATAGAATCACCACATTCGAGATGGGGAATCAATTTTGAGTAGTCTATGGCATGTGAGAATGCCTTTCTGAATATAAAGAAGAGGCTAACTACTATGCGAATCTAGATCTTACCCAAGATAAGAATAGAGTATACCATGTTTTATGATTCATATGGTGTGGGTTATATGGAGTTGTTGATGTATTATGAATGGTTTGTGGAATATGGGGCATGGTAGTTGAGGCCTCATGAACAAAATTAGCTCACACATGATCTTGAATTGGCCGTAGTCATTTACACCTAAAGGTGTTGGTTGCATTTCATGTTGGGAGAGAGGTTTACTATGTATACCAATCATAAAATACTTAAGTATATCTTCTTCCAACACCACCACCACCAAGGATATTTTATTTTATTAAATCAAAAGAAACATTACAAAGACAGGGAGACACGCTTCATGGGATGGGAGTCCTGAGAGGTATAAAGTTATGGTATCTTCTCCCAACATGATTTTAATATTTTAAATTGAAGATGGTTTGTGTATAATAAGTTATTTGATTTCAAACCAGTGTACATTCTAGGAAATTGGAATAGTGTTGAAGATACTTTATGCCAAAAGAATTGTAACACCCCGAGACTTTATGAAAAATATTATTTTAATTTCATTAATGTCTTATGTTGTATTCTACAATAAGATTACCTTGCGCTATACGCAACACCGTATTAGCTTGCAGTATACGCAACACTATTCTTGGATCGGGTTACACACAATTTTGATAATAGTTATTCTACGCAACATTGAGTATATATATATATATTAAATGTATAAATGAAATATGGTTGGATTCTGTTATACGAAACAACGAAGGATTCTTTCACAACACGCAACCCTGACTTGGCTTGCATTACACGCAATCACGACCTTCCTCGATAGCGTGTGTTGTACGCAATACCGGGTTTTAATAAACAATGTTATATTATTATAATATTGTCATGAACTAGCCGTTATGAATAGTATTAACTAAATTTTGAATTTTATAACATTATTATTCATCTTACACATTTCTAGAACATGGTATAAGAACAAAATAAATTTTTCAGGTAAAATAAGTATTTTTCAAAAAATGCAGTTTTACCGCCTTTTGATGGCGCAACCACTTTAAATATAGTTTTTGACATGTTTATATGTTCAATTTGACAAAATAATATTCTTCTTTTGAATCAGGATGTAAAAATTTACATTAGATAAAGTTTTGATATTTTTCCGATAACTTTCATATTTTAATGAATAGTAAAAACACGCTATATTTTAATTAAAAACAACTTTTTTCATCGTAATATCTTATGTGGTTAAATTATAATATTGAATGGTTTTAAAGTATATTTAGAATATATTTTTACCACTTAATATAATGTTGGTCATTGGACACAATTTTACAATTAAACCGAACATAAACAAGTGTCAATCTTTTGATAGTTATTACCTCTTAAAAACACGCTTTTTGTTTTGACAGCGGGAATTAATTTTAAATTAATTTCTGCCACTTCTGTGTTTTGAATTTAGAAAAATGGATTCCATATTTGGAATCAGGATGTTCAAATTGTGTAAATAGGTAACTTTTATTTTTAGACATTTTGAATAATTACTGCGGTAAATATTTTATTTAACATGGTTAAGGGTAAATCCGGTAAATAAGGGTTATAAAATAATATTATAATAATATTAAATTACCCTAAAACGTGTCTTAACCCTATTGGTTGATACATTGTCGACCATGGGCATCTTTGGGTCGATTTTGGGACCCCATTGATCCACTTGTAAGTGATAATGACACTTTATTTTAATTAAGTTAAAATGAATACAAAAATGACACAAGCATATATCTTTTAGCAAAACCATTGTTACATAGGGTTATATATGTTGGATTTTAGATTATAAATATTAATTAGAAAGATAAAAAGATTTCCTACATTATGGTATTTTATTTGTAATTTTTAGACATCAAATAATGTAATTTATTTATGACACAACGATGATGCAGTAATTATCTTATTAATAAAATATTGACATAATTGATGTTATAAACACAAAAATAAATGTAATTTGAGATTTTTTATGAATTCCACTAATTTTCTAGGTTACTATGATATATTAATGTTGATTTAATCAACTTGGTTCGAACATTTAATTCTGTTATGACTTTCACAAAAATCATATATCAAATAGTGTCAAAATTGACACAAAATAGTTTTTAAATCAAATATTATATTATTAATTGTTATTTTATTCCTAAAAATCTAAGGTTCGGCCAAATGACTTAGATAAGGATATATATATTAATAATATACAATTTGGGGTTCGTTTGGCATGTTATAGTAAGTGTATTAACCATATAGTGAAAGAAAACAAAAAGACACGGTAAAAGTTAAATTAATTAACTTAGAGTTAAATCTAATTGATAAGGTTAAAATAATATCCTAAACTTGTCTAAATTCTATTGGTTGATAGGATTTCGACCCATCCCCACTTTAGCCTCGAAATAAGACCCTTTGGAAGCATTATAAACCGATTTTGACTTTAATATAAAATAATATTTTGAGATATTCCTAAGGTGCCCCTCTCCTCCCCTATAAAAGGACACCTCCTCCCCCTCCTCCTCACACCAATTTGAGCACTCAAGCTCGTCCAACCCCTGCCAAAATCTCTTCTCCACTTCCCTAGCAACATCCTAGTGGTTCTGGTCTTCCTCAAAGACCAATTCTAGTGCCCTAAGAGGAGGTCTCAAAGAGGCACTTCAAAGAAGAGGTAATTACCGATACCAATTCTTTCATCTTTATTTCTTCTTCCACTTCTTCTTCTTAGGTTGTTTCATTATGAAGTAATAACATCAGTATCACTCATATACTGATATGTTATTATAAGTATGAAACAACCCTATTTCACCATCTATCCATCCTACGGGAAAAGAAATCACCGCGCGTGCGTACGTACGGAATACCGTCTCCACGCCGTGGTGTAATCTATTTTCCACCACCACCTTACATGGATGGGTATAATGGTGTAAAGAATAACTATACATAGTTATTACAACATCATATTGATTCTGATATATTGTATAATCCACTCCAATTCAATTCAGTATTTATGGAAATGATATCATCGCTCGTGCGTACGTACGGACTACCGTCTCCACGACGCGATGAGATTCATTCTCCATGTTAACCATTTAAGAATGATTATTAAGTATATATAAGAAATAATAAAGAAATATATGACATTATAAAGCTACTGGATTTATGTATATATATATATACATATGTATGTCATCTACTTACTTCCATTCAAGACAATAAGGAAAGGAAAACAGCGTTCATGCGTACGTACGGACTACCGTCTCCATGAACGGTGTTTTTCATTTCATTTATCTATCTATTATATATATATATATACTGAATATATATGATATATAAATCATATTTTATATTCTGGAAGTAAGTAAATCATGATATAAGTAATAATAATTTCAAGAACAACAAGTCAAAACACCTACGATAAATGAAACGATTTTACCCAAAACGCTTCTTTAACATGGAATTTACAAAAGAACGGGTAATATAATGTCATAAGTGAACCATATATGATATCATAACAATGAATATGATTCTGTAATAAGTCAATGACATTATTTAAACCATTATACAGGAGCTTCGGACACGTACAAATCAAGTCGGACCTAAGGTAAGGGAAATATGACAATCTCATTTTTATCCGAGATTGTTTATTCGTAAGTATTTACTGGGGTGTATTTTATCATCCAAATCCATGTTTCATGAATATGTAATATTATTTCCATCCACCTACAATTGTTTAAATCCAATTTTACCCTTCGGTGAGTTTTTAGTAAAAGATATGAAAGGAATCTTTAGCCGTTTTTCATACGAGGTACTGTTTGACTTTTCCGACAAAAGTACAAGAAGAATGTTTTTTTTAACTTATACGGCACGAACGGATTTTTATGGTTTTATAAAGCCTTATTTTCATGAAGCTTCCTTCAAAAGATTTCATGACTATTTTCAATAAAATATTTTTCTTTTAAAATTTCATAACGTTTTGTGAAAAGAAATTGATTTTGAAGAAGAAATGATATTTTCCTCAAGAATTCATTTCAAGTGTTTTGTCAAACTTATTTTCCATCTAAGATAATAAAGGGTTCTGTTTTTATCCCTATTATTACATGGTTTTGATTATGTTTTGATGGAAATATTTTTATGAATTCCTTTATCTTATATGAATTGTTTTATGAAGTCATGATGTTTAAGATTCCCATTTTTATTACATGGGTTATGCTATGATGTATGGTTTATGATTTTGTGGCACACATAAGAATGGTATCATTAAGAGATGGGTGGGACCTATATCTCCCTCCAATGCATTGGGTAAAGATTTTATATCTCATGAGATAGACATGGCTGAAATGGTAGGTTATACCGGTTCAGTGAAACAGGACTGAAACGAGGGTTACTCGATTCAGAAAGGGACTTTGTCCACTAAGATAGTCTTGGCATTGAGTCTTGACTAACAAGAAATGATTCTCTATGATTATGTGTGTATGCCACAAAGTTTCATGTTTTAAGTTATGATTATTGGGATTACATTTCACTTCTATGATTTATCCCATGTTATGATATTATGAGCTTTTTGCAGGTTAAGATTTCCAAAAGCTATGTTCTTATATATATGATGTGATTGATATTTCTTTTGTTTACCCTTACTGAGCATTTGAGCTCACCCTTTTATGTTTTGTTTTCCCTAGGATATAAAGAAAGGTTTTAGGTAAAAAAAAAAGGGATGACCTTTATGGGAGATATTGAAGAACTTTCACCACGATTAGAAGATTACGTTCCGAGTTTCCAAAGACACTAAACTATTACGATCCTTTAGTGTGTGTTTTTGTTATGTACTAAGTATTCCGCAAATGTAATGTAATGTCAATGTACGTCAAGATACGGGTCTCTACAGTTGGTATTAAAGGAAAGGTTTAGTCAACCTTTGGAAACTAGGATGCGAGAACTTTAGTGAGATCCCTAGAGATATTTCTAAGGTATGTCTAGGGATGTCTCTAAGGTTAAGTATACGTATAGGTTATAGTGCTAGAATTGCGCTAACGATCTTAGAATTTAACCTAAGATGTTAGATATTGAAGGTACTCCCCCTTTATTATGTTGTTTTCCCTAGCATGATTTTTGCCTCTCACACTATTCATTTTGGGTTTTATAAAATGGCTGGAAACAAGATGATTCACGATAATGGAGGATATGATGGACAATGAAATGATATTCTTCATGAGCAACCAAATGAAATGGGATTTGGAAGTCCAAAGATCATTATTATGCCGAATCAGCAATCTCATAATATGATCAATAAAGTAAAATTTGGTAAGTTTCCTGACTCGGCTAATAAGAGAAAGATGGAGTTTCATGATGATCATAGAGGAAAGAAAGTTCAATTTCCCCTATGTAAATCATGTGGGAAGAGGCATCAAGGAGAATGTTTCAAGGGAACTGGAAGATGCTTTGGGTGTGGAAAAGAAGGACACAAAGCAAGTAAGTGCAAAGGAAAAGGTTCAGTTAACACCATGGATGAGGATAATGGTATTGCTACGACATCAAAAATGGTTAAGTGTTTTAAATGTGGAATGTATGGGCATTATTCAAACCAATGTCCTAAGGGAAAGACTCATGAAGAGAATCAGTATGGCCGTATGGGTAGTATTTATGTGGATGATGATGAAGAGACTACAAATGATATGTAAGATGAAAGAATTGTTGAAGCTCGGTTAATGGTTTAAGAATGTAGTGGAATGATTACATGTTTATTAAGTGTAATGTTGTATAAGTAATCTCATGGTACTATGGGATAAATAGACATCTAAGGATTGTTACATTGTTGTCTTTCCTTAAGTTTTGAAAGTATGTGATGAATGGTACAAGTATTTTTGGAAAGTAGATGATATGCGCTTAATGAAGGGATAAGACGATAATGATATGTTTGATTGTATGCATGAGCTCATGATTGATATAAGGACTAAGTGATATCATGGTTTGAGTATATAGAATTTTGAGGATTTTGGTATGTGGGAAGTGTTAACTTTTAACTACATTCATGTTTTCACTAAGGTTCAATGGGTATTCAAAAGAATACATGATTAAGGACTTTGAATGTTTGGAATGTGACCAACAAAACATGTCTTATGATATATGGGGATCAACGATGGTATTAAATCTCTGGTAATCGTTTTCACTATGTTATGAGAGTGGACTGCAGTATTATGGATAAGCCTAAAGATTGGAATGGATTATGTTAGACATAAGTTAGTATTGTTTAAGTATAAAAGTTTTTTCGATATTATTGATGGGATGTTATAGTAATGTAGTTTTAGAAAAAGGACAACCTGCAGGACGGGCGACAGCCCATCGCGTCGGAAAAGGTCATAGGAATCGAACCCACAACCGAAGTGCGACTGGCCTTTATCGCCTACCACTGGTCTACAGGAAGTCCCTGGTTAGTAAAAACTAGTTTTATTTTATTAAGCGGTATGATATATGAAGTATAAGTTCATTTTTGGAACCATATACGATTAACCATAAGATGGACTTATAACTTTCGCTAACCTTTTGCTTGAAAGAGATGGAATGACCCATCATTCAATCACATGATCTGCTAACACATCACTAATGACAAATTCAACTTCATTTCTTTAAGAGATGAAGTCAAAATTGTCCAAAGAACGACAAACAGTGAGACTATACCAAAATCATGAAAGTATTTCTTCTAATTCCAATTTCATCAACTTTAGGTAAATGATCTTGAAAACCAAAAATGTTGTCTTAGTGCTCTTATATCTGATGAATCAGATGGTACCTTAGATCATCACAAATTTATGGCTTTGTGATTGCTAGTTTTTCCATAGCCATGTTCTCTACCACTCTCTATCAGAACATGATGGTTAGATTTTTCTTCCATATCCATATTTTCACCTACGTGGAAACCAAGTGATTAGTTTATTTGGGTAACCGTTACGTTTCATACTTTTGTTTTTAAAGATAAGTTTTGGTATTCCTTTTTTACGATGTGGTTTTCTATCAAAGAAACTTTCAAATAGTAAACCATTTATAACCCCGACGAATTTCGAGGGCGAAATTCATTTTAAGGGGGGTAGAATGTAACACCCCGAGATTTTATGAAAAATATTATTTTAATTTCATTAATGTCTTATGTTGTATTCTACACCAAGATTACCTTGCGCTATACGCAACACCGTATTAGCTTGCAGTATACGCAACACTATTCTTGGATCGGGTTACACACAATTTTGATAATAGTTATTCTACGCAACATTGAGTATATATATATATATTAAATGTATAAATGAAATATGGTTGGATTCTATTATACGAAACAACGAAGGATTCTTTCACAACACGCAACCCTGACTTGGCTTGCATTACACGCAATCACGACCTTCCTCGATAGCGTGTGTTGTACGCAATACCGGGTTTTAATAAACAATGTTATATTATTATAATATTGTCATGAACTAGCCGTTATGAATAGTATTAACTAAATTTTGAATTTTATAACATTATTATTCATCTTACACATTTCTAGAACATGGTATAAGAACAAAATAAATTTTTCAGGTAAAATAAGTATTTTTCAAAAAATGCAGTTTTACCGCCTTTTGATGGCGCAACCACTTTAAATATAGTTTTTGACATGTTTATATGTTCAATTTGACAAAATAATATTCTTCTTTTGAATCAGGATGTAAAAATTTACATTAGATAAAGTTTTGATATTTTTCCGATAACTTTTATATTTTAATGAATAGTAAAAACACGCTATATTTTAATTAAAAACAACTTTTTTCATCGTAATATCTTATGTGGTTAAATTATAATATTGAATGGTTTTAAAGTATATTTAGAATATATTTTTACCACTTAATATAATGTTGGTCATTGGACACAATTTTACAATTAAACCGAACATAAACAAGTGTCAATCTTTTGATAGTTATTACCTCTTAAAAACACGCTTTTTGTTTTGACAGCGGGAATTAATTTTAAATTAATTTCTGCCACTTCTGTGTTTTGAATTTAGAAAAATGGATTCCATATTTGGAATCAGGATGTTCAAATTGTGTAAATAGGTAACTTTTATTTTTAGACATTTTGAATAATTACTGCGGTAAATATTTTATTTACCATGGTTAAGGGTAAATCCGGTAAATAAGGGTTAAAAAAATAATATTATAATAATATTAAATTACCCTAAAACGTGTCTTAACCCTATTGGTTGATACATGGTCGACCATGGGCATCTTTGGGTCGATTTTGGGACCCCATTGATCCACTTGTAAGTGATAATGACACTTTATTTTAATTAAGTTAAAATGAATACAAAAATGACACAAGCATATATCTTTTAGAAAAACCATTGTTACATAGGGTTATATATGTTGGATTTTAGATTATAAATATTAATTAGAAAGATAAAAAGATTTCCTACATTATGGTATTTTATTTGTAATTTTTAGACATCAAATAATGTAATTTATTTATGACACAACGATGATGCAGTAATTATCTTATTAATAAAATATTGACATAATTGATGTTATAAACACCAAAATAAATTTAATTTGAGATTTTTTATGAATTCCACTAATTTTCTAGGTTACTATGATATATTAATGTTGATTTAATCAACTTTGTTCGAACATTTAATTCTGTTATGACTTTCACAAAAATCATATATCAAATAGTGTCAAAATTGACACAAAATAGTTTTTAAATCAAATATTATATTATTAATTGTTATTCTATTCCTAAAAATCTAAAGATCGGCCAAATGACTTAGATAAGGATATATATATTAATAATATACAATTTGGGGTTCGTTTGTCATGTTATAGTAAGTGTATTAACCATATAGTGAAAGAAAACAAAAAGACACGGTAAAAGTTAAATTAATTAACTTAGAGTTAAATCTAATTGATAAGGTTAAAATAATATCCTAAACTTGTCTAAATTCTATTGGTTGATAGGATTTCGTCCCATCCCCACTTTAGCCTCGAAATAAGACCCTTTGGAAGCATTATAAACCGATTTTGACTTTAATATAAAATAATATTTTGAGATATTCCTAAGGTGCCCCTCTCCTCCCCTATAAAAGGACACCTCCTCCCCCTCCTCCTCACACCTATTTGAGCACTCAAGCTCGGCCAACCCCTGCCAAAATCTCTTCTCCACTTCCCTAGCAACATCCTAGTGGTTCTGGTCTTCCTCAAAGACCAATTCTAGTGCCCTAAGAGGAGGTCTCAAAGAGGCACTTCAAAGAAGAGGTAATTACCGATACCAATTCTTTCATCTTTATTTCTTCTTCCACTTCTTCTTCTTAGGTTGTTTCATTATGAAGTAATAACATCAGTATCACTCATATACTGATATGTTATTATAAGTATGAAACAACCCTATTTCACCATCTATCCATCCTACGGGAAAAGAAATCACCGCGCGTGCGTACGTACGGAATACCGTCTCCACGCCGTGGTGTAATCTATTTTCCACCACCACCTTACATGGATGGGTATAATGGTGTAAAGAATAACTATACATAGTTATTACAACATCATATTGATTCTGATATATTGTATAATCCACTCCAATTTAATTCAGTATTTATGGAAATGATATCATCGCTCGTGCGTACGTACGGACTACCGTCTCCACGACGCGATGAGATTCATTCTCCATGTTAACCATTTAAGAATGATTATAAAGTATATATAAGAAATAATAAAGAAATATATGACATTATAAAGCTACTGGATTTATGTATATATATATACATATGTATGTCATCTACTTACTTCCATTCAAGACAATAAGGAAAGGAAAACAGCGTTCATGCGTACGTACGGACTACCGTCTCCATGAACGGTGTTTTTCATTTCATTTATCTATCTATTATATATATATATATATACTGAATATATATGATATATAAATCATATTTTATATTCTGGAAGTAAGTAAATCATGATATAAGTAATAATAATTTCAAGAACAACAAGTCAAAACACCTACGATAAATGAAACGATTTTACCCAAAACGCTTCTTTAACATGGAATTTACAAAAGAACGGGTAATATAATGTCATAAGTGAACCATATATGATATCATAACAATGAATATGATTCTGTAATAAGTCAATGACATTATTTAAACCATTATACAGGAGCTTCGGACACGTACAAATCAAGTCGGACCTAAGGTAATGGAAATATGACAATCTCATTTTTATCCGAGATTGTTTATTCGTAAGTATTTACTGGGGTGTATTTTATCATCCAAATCCATGTTTCATGAATATGTAATATTATTTCCATCCACCTACAATTGTTTAAATCCAATTTTACCCTTCGGTGAGTTTTTAGTAAAAGATATGAAAGGAATCTTTAGCCGTTTTTCGTACGAGGTACTGTTTGACTTTTCCGACAAAAGTACAAGAAGAATGTTTTTTTTAACTTATACGGCACGAACGGATTTTTATGGTTTTATAAAGCCTTATTTTCATGAAGCTTCCTTCAAAAGATTTCATGACTATTTTCAATAAAATATCTTTCTTTTAAAATTTCATAACGTTTTGTGAAAAGAAATTGATTTTGAAGAAGAAAGGATATTTTCCTCAAGAATTCATTTCAAGTGTTTTGTCAAACTTATTTTCCATCTAAGATAATAAAGGGTTCTGTTTTTATCCCTATTATTACATGGTTTTGATTATGTTTTGATGGAAATATTTTTATGAATTCCTTTATCTTATATGAATTGTTTTATGAAGTCATGATGTTTAAGATTCCCATTTTTATTACATGGGTTATGCTATGATGTATGGTTTATGATTTTGTGGCACACATAAGAATGGTATCATTAAGAGATGGGTGGGACCTATATCTCCCTCCAATGCATTGGGTAAAGATTTTATATCTCATGAGATAGACATGGCTGAAATGGTAGGTTATACCGGTTCAGTGAAACAGGACTGAAACGAGGGTTACTCGATTCAGAAAGGGACTTTGTCCACTAAGATAGTCTTGGCATTGAGTCTTGACTAACAAGAAATGATTCTCTATGATTATGTGTGTATGCCACAAAGTTTCATGTTTTAAGTTATGATTATTGGGATTACATTTCACTTCTATGATTTATCCCATGTTATGATATTATGAGCTTTTTGCAGGTTAAGATTTCCAAAAGCTATGTTCTTATATATATGATGTGATTGATATTTCTTTTGTTTACCCTTACTGAGCATTTGAGCTCACCCTTTTATGTTTTCTTTTCCCTAGGATATAAAGAAAGGTTTTAGGTAAAAAAAAAGGGATGACCTTTATGGGAGATATTGAAGAACTTTCACCACGATTAGAAGATTACGTTCCGAGTTTCCAAAGACACTAAACTATTACGATCCTTTAGTGTGTGTTTTTGTTATGTACTAAGTATTCCGCAAATGTAATGTAATGTCAATGTACGTCAGGATACGGGTCTCTACAGTTGGTATCAAAGGAAAGGTTTAGTCAACCTTTGGAAACTAGGATGCGAGAACTTTAGTGAGATCCCTAGAGATATTTCTAAGGTATGTCTAGGGATGTCTCTAAGGTTAAGTATACGTATAGGTTATAGTGCTAGAATTGCGCTAACGATCTTAGAATTTAACCTAAGATGTTAGATATTGAAGGTACTCCCCCTTTATTATGTTGTTTTCCCTAGCATGATTTTTGCCTCTCACACTATTCATTTTGGGTTTTATAAAATGGCTGGAAACAAGATGATTCACGATAATGGAGGATATGATGGACAATGAAATGATATTCTTCATGAGCAACCAAATGAAATGGGATTTGGAAGTCCAAAGATCATTATTATGCCGAATCAGCAATCTCATAATATGATCAATAAAGTAAAATTTGGTAAGTTTCCTGACTCGGCTAATAAGAGAAAGATGGAGTTTCATGATGATCATAGAGTAAAGAAAGTTCAATTTCCCCTATGTAAATCATGTGGGAAGAGGCATCAAGGAGAATGTTTCAAGGGAACTGGAAGATGCTTTGGGTGTGGAAAAGAAGGACACAAAGCAAGTAAGTGCAAAGGAAAAGGTTCAGTTAACACCATGGATGAGGATAATGGTATTGCTACGACATCAAAAATGGTTAAGTGTTTTAAATGTGGAATGTATGGGCATTATTCAAACCAATGTCCTAAGGGAAAGACTCATGAAGAGAATCAGTATGGCCGTATGGGTAGTATTTATGTGGATGATGATGAAGAGACTACAAATGATATGTAAGATGAAAGAATTGTTGAAGCTCGGTTAATGGTTTAAGAATGTAGTGGAATGATTACATGTTTATTAAGTGTAATGTTGTATAAGTAATCTCATGGTACTATGGGATAAATAGACATCTAAGGATTGTTACATTGTTGTCTTTCCTTAAGTTTTGAAAGTATGTGATGAATGGTACAAGTATTTTTGGAAAGTAGATGATATGCGCTTAATGAAGGGATAAGACGATAATGATATGTTTGATTGTATGCATGAGCTCATGATTGATATAAGGACTAAGTGATATCATGGTTTGAGTATATAGAATTTTGAGGATTTTGGTATGTGGGAAGTGTTAACTTTTAACTACATTCATGTTTTCACTAAGGTTCAATGGGTATTCAAAAGAATACATGATTAAGGACTTTGAATGTTTGGAATGTGACCAACAAAACATGTCTTATGATATATGGGGATCAACGATGGTATTAAATCTCTGGTAATCGTTTTCACTATGTTATGAGAGTGGACTGCAGTATTATGGATAAGCCTAAAGATTGGAATGGATTATGTTAGACATAAGTTAGTATTGTTTAAGTATAAAAGTTTTTTCGATATTATTGATGGGATGTTATAGTAATGTAGTTTTAGAAAAAGGACAACCTGCAGGACGGGCGACAGCCCATCGCGTCGGAAAAGGTCATAGGAATCGAACCCACAACCGAAGTGCGACTGGCCTTTATCGCCTACCACTGGTCTACAGGAAGTCCCTGGTTAGTAAAAACTAGTTTTATTTTATTAAGCGGTATGATATATGAAGTATAAGTTCATTTTTGGAACCATATACGATTAACCATAAGATGGACTTATAACTTTCGCTAACCTTTTGCTTGAAAGAGATGGAATGACCCATCATTCAATCACATGATCTGCTAACACATCACTAATGACAAATTCAACTTCATTTCTTTAAGAGATGAAGTGAAAATTGTCCAAAGAACGACAAACAGTGAGACTATACCAAAATCATGAAAGTATTTCTTCTAATTCCAATTTCATCAACTTTAGGTAAATGATCTTGAAAACCAAAAATGTTGTCTTAGTGCTCTTATATCTGATGAATCAGATGGTACCTTAGATCATCACAAATTTATGGCTTTGTGATTGCTAGTTTTTCCATAGCCATGTTCTCTACCACTCTCTATCAGAACATGATGGTTAGATTTTTCTTCCATATCCATATTTTCACCTACGTGGAAACCAAGTGATTAGTTTATTTGGGTAACCGTTACGTTTCATACTTTTGTTTTTAAAGATAAGTTTTGGTATTCCTTTTTTACGATGTGGTTTTCTATCAAAGAAACTTTCAAATAGTAAACCATTTATAACCCCGACGAATTTCGAGGGCGAAATTCATTTTAAGGGGGGTAGAATGTAACACCCCGAGATTTTATGAAAAATATTATTTTAATTTCATTAATGTCTTATGTTGTATTCTACACCAAGATTACCTTGCGCTATACGCAACACCGTATTAGCTTGCAGTATACGCAACACTATTCTTGGATCGGGTTACACACAATTTTGATAATAGTTATTCTACGCAACATTGAGTATATATATATATATATTAAATGTATAAATGAAATATGGTTGGATTCTGTTATACGAAACAACGAAGGATTCTTTCACAACACGCAACCCTGACTTGGCTTGCATTACACGCAATCACGACCTTCCTCGATAGCGTGTGTTGTATGCAATACCGGGTTTTAATAAACAATGTTATATTATTATAATATTGTCATGAACTAGCCGTTATGAATAGTATTAACTAAATTTTGAATTTTATAACATTATTATTCATCTTACACATTTCTAGAACATGGTATAAGAACAAAATAAATTTTTCAGGTAAAATAAGTATTTTTCAAAAAATGCAGTTTTACCGCCTTTTGATGGCGCAACCACTTTAAATATAGTTTTTGACATGTTTATATGTTCAATTTGACAAAATAATATTCTTCTTTTGAATCAGGATGTAAAAAATTTACATTAGATAAAGTTTTGATATTTTTCCGATAACTTTCATATTTTAATGAATAGTAAAAACACGCTATATTTTAATTAAAAACAACTTTTTTCATCGTAATATCTTATGTGGTTAAATTATAATATTGAATGGTTTTAAAGTATATTTAGAATATATTTTTACCACTTAATATAATGTTGGTCATTGGACACAATTTTACAATTAAACCGAACATAAACAAGTGTCAATCTTTTGATAGTTATTACCTCTTAAAAACACGCTTTTTGTTTTGACAGCGGGAATTAATTTTAAATTAATTTCTGCCACTTCTGTGTTTTGAATTTAGAAAAATGGATTCCATATTTGGAATCAGGATGTTCAAATTGTGTAAATAGGTAACTTTTATTTTTAGACATTTTGAATAATTACTGCGGTAAATATTTTATTTACCATGGTTAAGGGTAAATCCGGTAAATAAGGGTTAAAAAAATAATATTATAATAATATTAAATTACACTAAAACGTGTCTTAACCCTATTGGTTGATACATGGTCGACCATGGGCATCTTTGGGTCGATTTTGGGACCCCATTGATCCACTTGTAAGTGATAATGACACTTTATTTTAATTAAGTTAAAATGAATACAAAAATGACACAAGCATATATCTTTTAGCAAAACCATTGTTACATAGGGTTATATATGTTGGATTTTAGATTATAAATATTAATTAGAAAGATAAAAAGATTTCCTACATTATGGTATTTTATTTGTAATTTTTAGACATCAAATAATGTAATTTATTTATGACACAACGATGATGCAGTAATTATCTTATTAATAAAATATTGACATAATTGATGTTATAAACACCAAAATAAATTTAATTTGAGATTTTTTATGAATTCCACTAATTTTCTAGGTTACTATGATATATTAATGTTGATTTAATCAACTTTGTTCGAACATTTAATTCTGTTATGACTTTCACAAAAATCATATATCAAATAGTGTCAAAATTGACACAAAATAGTTTTTAAATCAAATATTATATTATTATTTGTTATTCTATTCCTAAAAATCTAAGGATCGGCCAAATGACTTAGATAAGGATATATATATTAATAATATACAATTTGGGGTTCGTTTGTCATGTTATAGTAAGTGTATTAACCATATAGTGAAAGAAAACAAAAAGACACGGTAAAAGTTAAATTAATTAACTTAGAGTTAAATCTAATTGATAAGGTTAAAATAATATCCTAAACTTGTCTAAATTCTATTGGTTGATAGGATTTCGTCCCATCCCCACTTTAGCCTCGAAATAAGACCCTTTGGAAGCATTATAAACCGATTTTGACTTTAATATAAAATAATATTTTGAGATATTCCTAAGGTGCCCCTCTCCTCCCCTATAAAAGGACACCTCCTCCCCCTCCTCCTCACACCAATTTGAGCACTCATGCTCGGCCAACCCCTGCCAAAATCTCTTCTCCACTTCCCTAGCAACATCCTAGTGGTTCTGGTCTTCCTCAAAGACCAATTCTAGTGCCCTAAGAGGAGGTCTCAAAGAGGCACTTCAAAGAAGAGGTAATTACCGATACCAATTCTTTCATCTTTATTTCTTCTTCCACTTCTTCTTCTTAGGTTGTTTCATTATGAAGTAATAACATCAGTATCACTCATATACTGATATGTTATTATAAGTATGAAACAACCCTATTTCACCATCTATCCATCCTACGGGAAAAGAAATCACCGCGCGTGCGTACGTACGGAATACCGTCTCCACGCCGTGGTGTAATCTATTTTCCACCACCACCTTACATGGATGGGTATAATGGTGTAAAGAATAACTATACATAGTTATTACAACATCATATTGATTCTGATATATTGTATAATCCACTCCAATTCAATTCAGTATTTATGGAAATGATATCATCGCTCGTGCGTACGTACGGACTACCGTCTCCACGACGCGATGAGATTCATTCTCCATGTTAACCATTTAAGAATGATTATAAAGTATATATAAGAAATAATAAAGAAATATATGACATTATAAAGCTACTGGATTTATGTATATATATATACATATGTATGTCATCTACTTACTTCCATTCAAGACAATAAGGAAAGGAAAACAGCGTTCATGCGTACGTACGGACTACCGTCTCCATGAACGGTGTTTTTCATTTCATTTATCTATCTATTATATATATATATATATATATACTGAATATATATGATATATAAATCATATTTTATATTCTGAAAGTAAGTAAATCATGATATAAGTAATAATAATTTCAAGAACAACAAGTCAAAACACCTACGATAAATGAAACGATTTTACCCAAAACGCTTCTTTAACATGGAATTTACAAAAGAACGGGTAATATAATGTCATAAGTGAACCATATATGATATCATAACAATGAATATGATTCTGTAATAAGTCAATGACATTATTTAAACCATTATACAGGAGCTTCGGACACGTACAAATCAAGTCGGACCTAAGGTAAGGGAAATATGACAATCTCATTTTTATCCGAGATTGTTTATTCGTAAGTATTTACTGGGGTGTATTTTATCATCCACATCCATGTTTCATGAATATGTAATATTATTTCCATCCACCTACAATTGTTTAAATCCAATTTTACCCTTCGGTGAGTTTTTAGTAAAAGATATGAAAGGAATCTTTAGCCGTTTTTCGTACGAGGTACTGTTTGACTTTTCCGACAAAAGTACAAGAAGAATGTTTTTTTTAACTTATACGGCACGAACGGATTTTTACGGTTTTATAAAGCCTTATTTTCATGAAGCTTCCTTCAAAAGATTTCATGACTATTTTCAATAAAATATCTTTCTTTTAAAATTTCATAACGTTTTGTGAAAAGAAATTGATTTTGAAGAAGAAAGGATATTTTCCTCAAGAATTCATTTCAAGTGTTTTGTCAAACTTATTTTCCATCTAAGATAATAAAGGGTTCTGTTTTTATCCCTATTATTACATGGTTTTGATTATGTTTTGATGGAAATATTTTTATGAATTCCTTTATCTTATATGAATTGTTTTATGAAGTCATGATGTTTAAGATTCCCATTTTTATTACATGGGTTATGCTATGATGTATGGTTTATGATTTTGTGGCACACATAAGAATGGTATCATTAAGAGATGGGTGGGACCTATATCTCCCTCCAATGCATTGGGTAAAGATTTTATATCTCATGAGATAGACATGGCTGAAATGGTAGGTTATACCGGTTCAGTGAAACAGGACTGAAACGAGGGTTACTCGATTCAGAAAGGGACTTTGTCCACTAAGATAGTCTTGGCATTGAGTCTTGACTAACAAGAAATGATTCTCTATGATTATGTGTGTATGCCACAAAGTTTCATGTTTTAAGTTATGATTATTGGGATTACATTTCACTTCTATGATTTATCCCATGTTATGATATTATGAGCTTTTTGCAGGTTAAGATTTCCAAAAGCTATGTTCTTATATATATGATGTGATTGATATTTCTTTTGTTTACCCTTACTGAGCATTTGAGCTCACCCTTTTATGTTTTCTTTTCCCCAGGATATAAATAAAGGTTTTAGGTAAAAAAAAGGGATGACCTTTATGGGAGATATTGAAGAACTTTCACCACGATTAGAAGATTACGTTCCGAGTTTCCAAAGACACTAAACTATTACGATCCTTTAGTGTGTGTTTTTGTTATGTACTAAGTATTCCGCAAATGTAATGTAATGTCAATGTACGTCAGGATACGGGTCTCTACAAGAATCAAAATCAAGAAGTTCTAGAATCTAGTTTTGAGTGGAGGATGATGGTTCTATTTACTGAAATGCATCTAGAGGTGTAGGGAGGATAAGGGAAGATATACCGTGCATCATTGGTAGCTAAGTCTACACTTCTGGGCCGAACCAAGGATAAATGATATAAGGATCTAAAGTGTTTGGCTTTGAGAGAATGCCTAAAAGCTGGGGAGCCACCTTCCAATTGGATGGTCGGTGATGATGAGATCATTATGTTCATGACAATTTTTTAATTCTTACATATATGAGAGAAGATTTGATGAATGAGTTCCATACCTCAAAGTGGGTAGTGCATCCTATTTTTAAAAATATGTATCGTGAACTTTGTTTATAATAATGGTGGCAAGGAATACAGAAATAGATTGATGTTTTTGTGATAAAATGTTGTACATATTGGTAGGTAAAGGATAAACATCAATGAATCTGTGGTCTGTTACAACCTATTCCCATTTAGGAATGGGATAGGTATGACGTGATGATGGATTTGGTTAATGGTCTTACAAGGAAACCTTGGAATAATTATATCATCTCGGTAGTGGTGGATCAGTTGACCAAGGAGGCACATTTTTCACTGATTAGAGATATCTTCACCATTGATCAGTTGGGTGAAATGTATATTTGGAAGATAGTGTGGTTGCATGGTGTTCTATGGACTACAGTTTCAGATCATTATATGTGTCTTACTTTTTACTTCTAGAAGGGGTTACAAAAATTTCTTAATAACTAGGTGATTTTTAGTATATATTTCCACCTACAGACAGACTGGAAATTGGATAATGTTTTTCACATGCTAGAGGACATGTAGAGGGAATATATCCACAATTTTGGTGGATATTTGGAGAAACACTTGTCACTTGTTGGGTTTTCTTATAAAAATGGTTATTAAGTAACAATTTAGATGGAATCATTTTAGGCACTCAATAGATGGTCGTGTAGATCATAGTTATTTTGGATGGAGGTTGGAGAATTAGAGTTTTTGGGACCGAGTATCTAGTCTAAGATATCAGAAAATGTTCAATTGATTTAAAACAAATGTTTTCAATTTAAATTTGAAAAAAATCATATATAAATTGGTATCGTAGACCTATTGAGTTATAGATAGCTGATGGTGTGTTTTTTCAGTTTCCTCCATGGTTGGTTCAGTGTCAGATTTAGAAATATGATAAGTTGGTGCCTGGGAATTTGGGATAATTTGATATTGTGGAGATTATCAGACTGCTGGAATATAGATTCGATCATCCACAGTAGTATACTGGTATTCACATTGTTTTTCATGTGCCACTGCTTTGGATGTATCACCATAAACCTTATAATGTAGTTGATATTGATGATTTTGATCTTGATATATATTATTCCTTTAAGGAACATCCAATTCATATTGTGGATCGTGGTGAAAATTTCTTCTTGGGTAAGAAATTGCATTTGGTTTGAGTTTTTTTGCAACATGGTAATGTTTAGGAAGAAACATGGGAAAGGGAGATAGATATATGGGCCCATTGGCCTAAATTATTTTCAATAGGAGATCAGGGATTCTTGGGAGTGTGTCTTGAGGGTGTTCCATTATAAGGTGGGGAGGATGTATGATCCCAAACATCATGTAGTACGTTCTTGTTTAAAATTAAATTTTTAATACATTAAATAGGTTTAATGAAATGTTTCATGAGTCTATATGGATAGTCGAGGGTGTGTGGGGGGTTCACAAGATGATAGAAAGATACAAATGTACATCTTGTTCATGTTTCACAGTTTGCTCGTGGTTAAGAGTAACCATAAGTTAAACCACGCATTATGGGAGGAAGGATGCATGGTTTGGGTGAAATCATTCAAGGGGAAGGCCAAATCGTGTGGTCTTGGACACATCTATTTCGCACGGTTGGCACATAGTTTGTTAAACTATGCGATCTCCCCATGTCACCATGTGACCTAGCCCCTCTTGGATAGAGGTTAGTTATTGGTTGGATAATAATTTGGAAAACCATGCACCACATTAAAAGTGGAATTTTACCCCATTTCCCCCATAAGTATTTATAAGTTCTCATCTAATTGTTGTCCTCATTTTACCTCCAACAGTGCTAGTAAAGAAAAAAGACGCCCAAATCCTTCCAAGGGTATATCTCCTTTTATTATAGTATATTTTGAGTACTGTTGGTTGTGAATCAAAGATCCAGGTTAATTCCATCCTCCTCTCCCTTTCAATTCCTAGATTTTGGATTTTTTTGTTTTTCTCTTTATTTTGGATCCCAAAAACACTCATTTTTCAACAAATCAAAGGATGGGTCTTAAAAAGGTGTTTGAATATGTCTCAAATGCTATGTATGTGTCTCCAGTTGTCATCCGAATCGAGGTAAGTGGTCTACAAGTTATATCACATAGTCTTGATGTTTGGGTTGTGTGATTTTGATTGTACTATGGTACCTTTTTGTTGTGTATTTGATTACCTTGGATGGATTTGATAAATTGGTTGGATAAATGATGAATTAAACCCATCATGTTCATTGTGGGATGTTTTGAGGATAATTTGGATGGTTTATGGGCCACCTGTGGGGTGTGACGCTATGTTAACATGGAATTTAAATGTTAAATATAGAATTATATTGTAATAATGTAGAGACCATAATAAATGTGTCAGAAGGTCTTCTTGTGTTATAAAGTTGAACTAATGGTGATTTTTTTAGTTGTAAACTTTATATAAGGGGTTTTTTAGTATAATTTTAATTATTTTAATTATAAATTTATTGAAAACTATAAATTTCTTTTATTGGCTAAGGCTTGTGAATTATAAATGGGTTATTTGGGATTAGGCTTGTAAATGAGAATGTTTAAATGGGTTATGGAATGAATATAATTTTTTTGTTGAATAGACTATGAATTTTTAATGTGATGTGTGTTAAATGGGTATGGTTTTTTAATTGGTAAGTGTGGTAAATGATTAAAGAAGCATGTGCACATGGATTGATTTTTTTAGGTATTGGACTTAAGGATCTAGACCCGTGGCTTAGGTTAAACTAAGGCTATAAACCCAACCATTTTAATTCACGAGTTAGGGAACAGATTAAGGCTTTATTCCCCTATAAATTTCCTTTTATGAGGCCATATTTATTGAAGATCCAAGGTAAGTGTGTTGTTATTATTTTGAAAGGTCTATCCTTGTAATATTGGAAACCTAAATTATCACCTTATGCATAGTAGTTGTCCAACATAGGCCAAATTCAACTTGATGAAAAGGTCCTAGCCCATGAAATAGATGAAAAATGGTTTAATTGAACTTTTTTAACTAACAAAACCTAATTTAATTTGATAGAACTTACTTTTTATTTAGGTATTATAGAAGGTATCTGTTTATACTCAATATTTTTTAGACACCGTTGGAGGTGGCCTACTGAGTTGTATTCACACACTTCCTAGGTTCCCATTGGGTGCCCAAGCACGCTATAGGTTTGTAAATAAGCACAAGGGAAAAGGCCATGTGCTAGAGGGTTGATTGGGCATGTGATTTCCATGGATGAGGGGACCAGACATGAGTTAACAAAAATTTTTGGGGATTTTTAGTCTGTTTTTTTTTTGGGTTTCCTTAAACATGGCAATATAGGACATGGCACATCATATTTACTATTTGGTTGGGGATTTGTAGACAGTTTTGGTAATTGGTTGGTAATGCATAGTTATTGGTTATTATCTATTAATTTCCTTATTTCTTGATATTTTATTTTGTGGAATACATTGATAAAGAAGGCATGGTCTCCCAATATGTTTATTTAAACCCTCGTTGCAAGTTGGTTGCATTTGGAATATGGGGAGTCACACCTAAGGTCATGTAGAGACCCTTCATGGGGCACTACTTAGTTTCCTTCATGTTGGGGATATTTCATTACATTTGTTTTATATTTTTAAAATGAATCACCAAAGAATACAGAATAGATAACGAGGTTTTGACAAACTGAGGAACCAAATGATGAACTCATATTGTTCAATGGAGGTTTAACCAAACATAGAAAAGGTAATTTTTTGGATGATCATAATCAATAAATTAACAAAAATGATAGAAAATAAATTAAAATATTATTTAGTATGGAATAATATGTATAGGTTCACAACATTAATCCCTACAAAAAAAATTAACATTTAATTTTTATTTATCCTAAATACAGAATGTTACCCATTTACAATCATTAATTAAAAGATTAAAAATGTTAAAAGAGTTAAAGGAATTAAGTATAATATTTCTCATACTATAAAATTATTAAAATGAATCATTGGTTCATTCTGTAGGATATGGAATAGATAATCATTTTTTTAATAAATTCACTCACAAATAATACTCTTTGTAAGCCTAACATGGTTTTACACATACCTTAATTTTAGATGATTCATAAGGGTAATGATTTATCCTTATATAACCTCTTTAAATAGTGTAAGTAACATTATGAATTTTATTATACCCTTATATAACTCATAAAAACAAATTTTATCCTTTACACAACACCTAAGGTTCTATTACACATCATTTATAAATACATGGTTACCCTTATACAGTGCATAGAAACTAGGGGTTACCATTACGCAGTATGTAAAAAACACTATAACATTAATCAGAGTCTTATGTACCCTTAAAACCCAAATTGATTTTATATATCACCCATTTTTCCATTATATTTCCTATATAGACTCATGGGTACCTTTATATAGTCTCTAAAATCATGGAAATACCATTATTTAACCCATAAAAATGGTGTTATCCTTATTCATTAAGTGTAATGCCCTTATACTATACACGAACATCTCACTTCCCCATAATTATTGTCATTAAAACTATCAATACCAATACAAAAAGCATAGGGGTTGCGTAAGGGTAATAATTTACCTGAATTTTTTAAAATATTCACATAAAAGACATATAAATTTAATTCAAACGAATATTTTATTAACATTTAAAAACTAAAAATAATATGAATCTATACCTCTAATGAATTATCATCCTTATTCAGACTCATTCTCACATGTATATTAATGGATCTTTCAATGTTGTCTTACAATCTAGAAAAGTGGCATCGCCTTCCAATGTAAAAAACTTCTCACTGTAGTATTTAATCCATAAAAGATATACATCATTAGATTTATCTAAAACCAACTATATTTCATTATAGTCTATAATATGCATAGGTTCGGGATTGTACATCCTATACTAAGAATGGTAGAACATATAATGCATTGATTGACAATGTGTAGGAAGGTATAGATGAGAATCTACTGTCCAAACCCATTCAATGATTTAAAAGGTTATAAAAATCCAGGGTGACGGTTTCCCTTTCTTCCCCAAATGAGAATTCCCTTACTAAGGTTATAGTAATAAGAAAACACGGTCTCCTGAAGAAAATATCCAATGGTTATCTTCTATAGTCTATATGCAATCACCTTATGTTCTGAGTAGTCATATTCCAATTCCTAAACAATAGAACCCTCTTTATAACACATATTTTTTTATGAAATACTTTCTCTAAATTATTTTATTTATTAAATATCATGAATTTCATACAATCATGAGTTTAAAAAAACCATGAGATGACCATAGTATAAAATGACCATTTTAACATAGCCATTAGGTTTGCGGGAATAAATATAACTGACTTATGAAAATGTATGGTGAATTCATTCACTACAAATAATATATGAAAAATATAAATAAATTTTATATTGGTATTTTCCAATAAATTTAGAAAATTATTATTAATAAAATAAATTAAAAAAATATATAAGTTATATGCTTAATAAAATATTTTTGATATTCATCCAATAGATATTTTTTAGAGAGTATGAATAAACCCGATTTGATGTATAAAAACCTATATTTTTTAAAAAGAAATTTACCTCCCTTTAGTGGAAAAATATTTTTAAATTCATCAAAAAGCTGGTGGATTTATCTTCATTAGAGAATATTATTTTTAATTTTTGTCGAACAAATAATTATATCAAATAATTACAAAACATTAATGTAGTAATTATTTTATTAATAGAGATAACAAATACCTATTATTAAGAATTATAAAATAAATATATTTTTTTAATTAATTTTTCTAATGAATTTTATATATGAACTTTACCTCTTATAAATATAATAAAATATTTGGTTTGAAGTTTAATTTTTATTTTATTATTTTAAAAAAATAAATGAATTGAACAGTGTCAAAATGGACACTATTGATTGTTTATCAGAATAATGTTTTATTAAATTGTTTAAAAATAAAAAAACATTCTTAAAAAAAATATATAATAAATAATATATGGTCTAGAATGTTCTGATATATTTATTTATCATCTAATTGACATCATATAAGTAAACATTTCACCCTTTTAATAATGTAATTTTTTTTACCCTAGTTATAAATGATATAGAATAATTAAGTGTTTATTAAACGAATAAGTTTTAAATTGACATAAAAACATTTAAAAAAATTATTTTTTGATGATATTACAACCATATATTATCTCATATACTAAATTGATGAATTTTAGAGGTTTTTGGATGGGGTTTTATTTTATATAAAATTAATATTTTTTGAGATCCCAAAAATGCCCCTCACCTAAATTATAAAAGGGAACCTCATCCCTTACATCTTAACTTCAATTTGAGCCTTCATTCTCAAACATACCCTACACTATTCCATTATAAGATTACCAAGTAACATTCTAGAGGTTCTGGTCTTCTTCCAAGACTAACTCTAGTACTCTAAAGGGAGATTTTGAGGAATCACATTAAAGAAGAGGTAATATCCTCTACCAATTCTTTCAAACTTATTTCTTATAATACTTCATCATAATGAGTTATTTCATTATAATGTAACTAATATAGTATCACTTATATAATATGATGTTATTATAATTATGAAACAACCATATTCCACCTTATATCCATCCTACAAAAAACCAAATTACCACGCGTGTGTGCGTACGACTTACCATCTCCACACCGTGGTGTAATCTGTTTTTCACCACAACCTTACTTGGATGGGTATAATAATTGAAATAATAACTATAAATAATTATTATAATAAGATATTTATTATGAAATAATATAAATCATTCAATTACAAACCATTCTACAATTATGGGAATGATATTGTCATTCGTGCGTACGTATGGCATATCGTATCCACGATGTGATACCATTCATTCTAGATGATATTCATTAATGAATGATTATAAAAATGTATTGAATGAATAAATATGATTTATATATAATGATATTGTCATTTCTTAATAATATAACTAATAACTAGGAATGATAATCAGAACTTATTCAACAAAACACGCATAAGCAAATAAAGCAGTTAATACCCGAATAAAAAGTAATAATGATATGTTGTTAAAAAAAAGATAAAATGGTTTTATATGATACCATGAAAATGAAAATGATTCTAAAATAAGTCAATTAATTTATTTAAATCATTATATAAGAGGTTCAGATACCTAAAAAGTAAATCATACCTAAGGTAAGGGATAATTTCGCACTCTCATTATTATCTTAGACTGGTTATACATAAGTATTTACTAGGGTATATTTATCCGCAATGTCCTTGCTTCTTAAATATGTATTCAAAAATATTATTTTTATTCTTGTAAAATATTTTAGAGTTAATTTAACCCATTTGATAATTTATATTAAATGGCATGAATGGAATATTACGTCATTTTCAATATTAGGTACTTTTTAACTTTTCCAGAAATAGTATGATGAGAATGTTTTTTTAACTTAGACGGAATGAATAGATTTTTATGTTTTCATAAATCCTTATTTAAATTAATATTCCTCTATATTATTCCAAGTTTATTTTCAAATAAATTCCCTTATTTTAGAATTTCACGATATTTTTAGAAAAGAAAATGTTTTTGAATAAGAAAGGATATTTTCATCAAGAATTAATATCAAGTTTTTTTTAAAAAATTATTGTCCATCAAAGATGACATTTTTTAAATATGGTTATGTTTATATCACTATTATTACTCTAGTTTTATTTTATTTATGATGGAATTATATTTATGAAATCCATTTATTTTATATGGATTATAATGGAATGATGCTTAAGAAACCAATATTATTCATTGGGTTATAATATGATGAATGATTTATGTTTTTGTGGAAGACATTAAAAAGATTTCATTATTAAATGAGCTAAAACTATATCTCCCTCCAATTAATTGGGTAAGGATTTATATCTCATGAGATAAACATGGTTGGAACGGGAAATGATCTTGTTTTAGTAATACAGGGATGGAACGAGGAGTCAACTCGATTCAGAAATGAACTATGTCTGTTCAGTTGGTCTTAGAAATGAGCCTGGACTAAAATGAAATGGTTTTATATACTTATTTATATTTCATAAAATTTCATGTCTTATGTTATGACTTTTGGGATTACGTTCATCGATTCTTATAAACATTTCTGATTTATCCCATGGAATGATATCACCATCATTCATATGCAGGATAATATTTTAAAATGTTACATTCTTATGTCTTATTAATGAGATATGATTTATATCTCCCTTGTTTACAATTACTGAGAATCCAAGATCACTGTTTCATATTTTTCATTTCCCTAGGTCATGAAGAAGGTTATTAAGTAAGATATGTCAAAAAAAGTCTAGTTATGATGAATAAGTGGGCGACAATGAAGATGCCATATGAACCACTTGTTTATGTTTCCCAGTTTCTAAAGACACTATAATTATATGGTTCTTTCTTGTAATTGTTATATTTTTTAGTGAGTATTATTTAACATTGAAGTAATATCAATGTATGTAAAGTATGGGGCAAAAAATATGGTATTAGAAAAAATGTATAGTTAACCATTGGAACCTAGGATGATAAAAACATAGTAAGAACCCATAGGATATATCGAAGTTTAGGTTAAAATCCTAGTGTTTCAGAAATTATCATGAATAACCTAGGATAAACACTAAAGTGTTCTAAATTGAAATTTTTTTCTTGATTATGTGGTTTTCCATAATGATTCGTATTGATCGTACTATTATTCTTGGTTTTAGTCAATGGATGGAGTATTAAGGAACTGTGTGAGTGCTAAATGTGATAGGAAATGAAAAGATTTTCCTCTTGAGAAACCAAATTTTATGGGAGATGGAATGAAAAATATTGTATTTATGCTCCCACAACATTCTCAATAAATGAATCATGGAGTATTTCCAAACGAGAAAAGTAGGGAACAAAATTTTGTTGATTCTTTTATGAGGCAATGTGCTCCTTATTTTAGTGGGTCTTCTGATCCATTAGTGGTTGAACAATGGATTGGTACCACTGAAAATATATATTTTTTCTCTAATGCTGAGAACATGATAAATTCATTTTAACAGTTTATAATTTGGAAGAAGAAGTTGATCAATGGTGGAACTTCATCAAGAATACAAGGAAAGGAGTTAAAATTTAATCCATGGAATGATATGAGTTCAAGATTTTATTTTTCAATAAGTGATTTCCTCATATTCTTAAAAAAGATAGATAATGAGTTCCTTGAACTTAAAATAAGGAAGATGAATCAATTGGTACCTATGAATCAAATTTCACAAGACTTACAAGGTACGCTTATGGAATTATTATCCAGCTTGAGAGTAAAATTGATTGATTCTTTAGTAGATTAAAACTAGGTCACTGAAGGGCATTATCCATAAGGGTCATAAATAAATATGAATAAATCATTAAGTGTTCTCTCAAGGTTGAGATAGATATTGGAGTAACCCATCACTCTTATGGGTTCGATAAGAAGAGAAAGATGGAATTCAAGGAAAAATTTAAAGACCACACTGAAAAGAAGATGAATTTTACCTTATGCTCAAGGTGTTGAAAGAATCATGGAGGATATTGTCTTAAAGGGGCAAGTAAAGGTTTTATGTAACATGTGAGATTTTATGAGAAATATTTTGTTTTTATGTATTACACAACACCAAAGAAATCTTCCACTGCACACAACACTGTCTTGGCTTGCATTGCACGCAAGATCAACCTTCCTCAATAGCTTGTGTTGTACGCAATACCGAGTTTCACTAAACAATGATATGTTATTAAAATATTATTAAAACTATCCGTTATGAATATTAATACCCACTTTTTGAAATATTATAAATTTTATCTTTCAAAATGGACTTCATTTTTGGATTCAGAATATCGAAATTAGCCTAGGGTGAATGTTTGGTATTTTTCTGAAAACTTTCAATTTTTGATGAATAGTGAAAACACTGGATTACTATTTAAAAACCAACATTTATTTAAATAATTATTTATTTTATTTAAATTTATTTTAGGTCAAAATTGATATATAATACCTATATAATTTCAATGTAATTCATTGGAGTCATTTTATAATAATTTTAGATATGTAAAAATTTTATTGAACTTTTCACCGTCTTTTACCCACCTCCTAGGAGAATTTGAAAATTTACATAAAACATAATTTTACTACTTATGTGAGTGGAATTTTGAAAATATGATAGACACAGTTAATATCAAGGAGTAAAATGTGGTTCAATAAGTTAAAAATAATTTTTGGTGAATAGTAACTTTTTACTTTTATTTACCACGGTTAAAAGTAAATAGGGTAATTAAGGGTAAAAATGATATTATTATTACCCTAACACATGTCCTAATTCTATTGGATAAGTATAATTCGACCAAAAACAACCTTAGGGATAAAATATTACCCTTTAGATCCACTTGGATTAGATTAAGACATTTATTATTATTTTATTTATAGAATAGTTAAAATCAAAGTTTAATAACTAAAAAAATTTTAATATAGGGTTATACATAAAATAAATTCGACTATAAATATTCATTAAAAATATAAAAAGCATTGATACATAATGGTATTTTATTTATAATTTTTAGACATTAAATAAGTTAATTTATATATGACACAATGATGATGTAGTAATTACCTTATTAATGAAATATTAACATAATTGATATTATAAATACCCAAATAAATGTAATTTGAGACTTTTTATGAATTAAAATAATTTTATAAGTTAATATGACATGTTAATATTTATTTAATTAAATTTTTTTGAAATAATCATGCTGTTATAATTTTCACAAAAATCAATTACCAAATAATGTCAAAATTGACATAAAATAGTTTTTTAAAAAGATATTATATTATTAATTGTAATTCTATTCCTAAAAATCTAAGGTTCGGCCAAATTACTTAGATAAGGTTATATATATTAATAATGAACCACTTGGGGTTCTTTTTTCTTGTTATAGTAAGTTTATTAACCATATAGTGTAAGAAAACAAGAAGACACGGTAAAAGTTAAATTATTTAACTTAGAGTTAAATATAAATGATAAGGTTAAAATAGTAACCTAAACTTGTCTAAAACCTATTGGTTGAGATTATTTTGACCCATTCCCACTTTATCTTCTAAATAAGTCAATTTGGATCTATTATAAACCGAATATGTCTTTATTATAAAATAATAATTTAAGTTTTTCCTAAGGTTCCCCTCTCCTCCCTTATAAAAGGTCACCTCCTCCCTCTCCAACTCACAAAATTTGGAGCCTTAAATATCGGCCAACCCCTGCCCATTTTCCTTCTCAACTTCCCTAAAAACATACTAGAGGTTATGGTCTTCTTCAAAGACCAAATTTAGTGCCCTAACAGGAGGTTTCAAAGAGGTGTGTCGAAGAAGAGGTAATATCTATTACCGATTATTTCAAATTTATTTCTTCTTCTACTTCCTCTTCTTTAGTTGTTTCATTATGAAGTAAAAAAAATCAGTATCACTCATATACTGATATATTATTATAAATTTGAAACAACCATATTTCACCTTCTATCCATCCTACGGAAAACGAAATCATCGTGCCTGCGTACGAACGAAATATCGTCTCCACGTCGTGGTGTAATCTTTTTTCCTCCACCACCTTACTTGGATGGGAATAATGGTGTTAATAATAACTATATATGATTATTGTAAAGTTATATTTATTCTGAAATAGTATAAATACACTTCAATACAATTCCATGATCATGGGAAATATATCATCGCTTGTGCGTACGTACGGCCTACCGTCTCCACGATGTGATGTGACTCGTTCTACATGATCTTCATTGAAAAATGATTATATAAATGAATTGAATTAATAAATATTAAATATTTTACAATAATACCATTTTTTAAATGAAGTATCTATAACCTAAAAAGAATAAAAAGAATTTATTCGACAAAATAGGCATAAGAACAAAAAGCAATGAACACCCGAATAACAAGTAATAGTGAAATATTACTAATAAGAAGATAAGAATATGACCATATATGATATCATAACAATGAATATGATTCTGTAATAAGTAAATTACATTATTTAAATCATTATAAAAGAGGTTCGAATACATACGAATCAAATCGGACCTAAGGTAAGGGAAAATCTCGCAATCTCATTTTTATCCGAGATTATTTATACTTCAGAATTTACTGGGGAATATTTAGCATCAACATCCTTGTTTCCTCAATATGTAATATTATTTATATCCTCCTAAAATTGTTTAAATTCAATTTTTTCCCATTGGTTAGTTTTTAGTAAACTATATGAAAGGATTCTTTTGTCATTTTTAGTACGAGGTACTTTTTGACTTTTCCGGCCAAAGTATGAGAAGAATGTTTTTTTAACTTATATGACATGAATGGATTTTTATGATTTCTTAGAACATTATTTCAATGAATCTTACTTTACAAGTTTTCAAGTTTATTTTTAATCAACTTCTTTTAGTTTAAAATTGTATGAAATGTTAAGAAAGGAAAAATGTTTTTGAAGTAGAAAGGATATTTTCTTCAATAATGGATTACAAGTGTTTTATCAAAATTATTTTCCATCTAAGATAATATAGGGTTCTGTTTCTATACCTATTTTTACATTGATTTGATTATGTTATGATGGAATTAATTTCATGATGTCCTTTTATCTTATATGGATTATGTTATGATGGCATGATGTTTAAGAATCCCATTTTTATTACATGGGTTGTGCTATGATTTATGATTTTGTGGAATAGATAAGAATGGTTTCATTATGAGATGGGTGGGACCTATATCTCCCTCCAATTAATTGGGTAAAGATTTATATCTCATGATATAAACATGGCTGGAACGACAAGTTAATCTGGTTCTGTGATACAGGACTGGAACAAGGAGTGAACTCGGTTCAGAAATGGACTTTGTCCGATAAGATAGTCTTGGAAATGATTCTTGACTAATAAGAATTTATTTTCTATGATTATGCATTTATGCCACAATGTTTCATGTTTTATGTTATGATTATTGGGATTAAATTTTACTACTATGATTTATCTCATGTTATTATATTATGATCACTTTTTCAGATTAATATTTTCGAAATGCTATGTTCTTTTGAATATGATATTTCCTTTGTTTACCCTTACTGAGTATTTGAGCTCATCCTTTTGTATGTTTTCTTTCCCCAGGTCAGGAATAAGGTTATTATGTAGGATATTTCAAAAGGGACTCCAGATATGATGAAATAAATGATAGACAATGTGGATGATTTATGAACCAGTTGTTTATGTTTCCCAGTTTCTAAAGACATTATACCTATACGGTCCTTTCATGGTTTTTTTATATGTGGTAATAAGTATGCTTCCATTATGAAGTAATAACCATGTATGTAAAGTATGGGTCGTTATAGTTGGTATCAGAGGAAAGGTATAGTCAACCTTTGGAAACTAGGATGTGAAAGCCTTAATAAGAACCCTAAGGATATGTCAAACCATATGACAAAATCATAGTGCTTTAGAAATGGCCATGAACAATCTATGATAAGACCTAAAGTGTGAAATTTTATTACTAATTATGTTGTTTTCCTGTTATAATTAATGTTTCTCACAATATTATTCTTGGTTTTAGTCAATGGATGGAACCCGAAGGAACCGTGTTAATGCAGAATGTGATGGGAAATGAAATGATTGTCCCCCTGAGCAACCAAATGTTATGGGAGGTGGAATGAAAAATCTTGTAGCCTTGCGCACACAACTTTCTCAAGCTATGAATCATGCAGGACTTCCAAATGAGTAAAGGAATGAGTAACATTCTATTGAATCCTTCATGAGGCAGCGTCCACCCTCATTTAGTGGGTCTACTGATCAATTAGTGGCTGAACAGTGGATCAGTACCACTAAAAAGATATTTTCAGTTCTACAATGTTCTGAACATGATAAAGTCATCTTAGAAGTATATCGTTTGGAAGATAAAGTTGATCAATGGTGGAATCTTATTGAGAATACGAGGCAAAGGGATGAAATTGAGTCCATGGAATGGGACGAGTTCAAGAAATTATTTTTCAACAAGTACCTCTGAAGTATTCTTCGAACAAAGATGGACAATGAGTTTCTTGAACTGAAGCAAAAGGATGATGAATATGTTGATACATACGAACAAAATTTTACAAGACTTTCAAGGTACGCTTCCGGAATTATTATCCAACCTGAGAGTAAGATCGATTGATTATTTAGTGGCTTAAAACCAAGTCTTCAAAGGGTGTTAGACATAAGGGACTTCAATAGCTTCGAGGAAATCGTTTGATGTGATATCAAGGTTGATATAGAGATTGGAGTAACCCATCAGTCATATGAGTTTGATAAGAAGAGGAAAATAGAATTCAAAAGAAAATTTAAAGAGCACACTGAAAAGAAGATGAGTTTTCTCTTATGCACAAAGTGTGGAAATAAACATGGAGGGATTTGTATAAAAGGGAAAATTAAATGTTTCAAATGTGTAAAAGAAGGTCATAGGGCATTTGAATGCCACAATGATGGGAAGAAGATGTCTGGTGATGCGAACAAATAAAAGGCTATACATAGTTCACCTTCTACACTTCAATGTTACTAGTGCAAGGAAATGGGTAATTTTTCTAATCAATGCCCTAATCCATGGGTTGTTGATGATGATCGACGCCAACATACTCTTAAGGCCAAATACAAAGAAAAGTCACCTGAAATTTATATCAGTGATGTGGAGTATGATAACGAAGTTGTGAAAGGTACACATACTATCCACTCTAAAGTAGAAATTGTTTTATTTGATTCTGGATCCACCCACTCTTTTATTTCTGAAGAATTTTATAAGGCTATCATTGTATTACCTCAACAATTAGATGTTGAGTTAGCTGTGACAACCCCTAATGGCACAACTATCGCATCAAAAGTTTACAATTCTTCTCTGATTGAAGATTGTGGGAAAGTGCTTCCTACAAATATTGTGATCCTTCTTATAGTGGAATTTGATGTGATTCTTGGCATGGATTGTCTTTCCTTATGTGGAGCTCATATCGATTTCCAAATAAGGGAAGTCACATGTCATATTCCAAATCAATCTATGATCATATATCAATGCAACGATGAATATAACCATCCAGTGGAAATTTCATCTATCTTATGGGTCTTGATTCTAATAAATGAAGTTTATTTATCTCAAATGGTTGGCGAGAAACTCATGATTAAGAATATTCCCATTGTACGAGAGTTTGATGATGTCTTTCTGGAGGAATTTCCAGGTCTTCCACCAAATCATGAATTTGTGTTTTCAATTGAACTCATACCGGGTGCTATGCCCATTTCAAAGACACCTTATAGAATGGCCACAATTGAGTTGTAGGAATTTAAGAAGCAAATCCAAGAGAATATTGATAAGGGATTCATATGCCCGAGTACGTCACCTTGGGGAGTACATGTTCTGTTTATTAAGAAGAAATATGGATCAATGAGACTCTGCATTGATTATTCAAAACTTAACAAGATCACTATCAAGAACAAATATCCTCTCCCATGCATTGATGACTTATTTGACCAACTATGCGGAGCACAATACTTTTCCAAGATTGATCTTTGTTCAGGGTATCATCAATTATGGGTCAAAATGGAGGATATACCAAAGACAGCTTTTCGTACAAGGTATGGACACTATGAATTTATAGTGATTCCATTTGGTCTTACTAATTCGCCTCCTATCTTCATAGATCTAATGAATAGAGTAATTAAAGACTATCTTGATCAGTTTGTGGTAGTCTTTATAGACGATATTCTTGTCTATTCAAAGAGAAAGTAAGAACATGAAGATCACTTAAAAATTGTATTGAAGGCCCTGAGAAAGGATAAGCTTTATGGAAAATTTACCATGTGTGAATTTTGGCTTCAAAAAGTTGCATTTTTGGGTCATATAATCTCAAAATAGGGGATATCTGTGGATCCAGCAAAAACAGAGGTTAATGAAAGATGGTCGAGACCAACAATAGTAACTGAGATCCGAATTTTATTGGTCTGGCTGGATACTATCAACATTTTGTAAAAGATTTTTTAAGATTATCTAACCCACTAACCAGGTTGACTCGAAAAGGAGTTAAGTTCATTTGGATGGAGGAGTGTGAAGATAATTTCAAAGAGTTAAAACGAAGGTTCTCCATTGCACCTGTGCTCACACTTCCATGTAGTGGAGAAAGGTTTGTGATCTATAGTGATGCATCCAAGAAGGGACTGGGGTGTGTTCTCATGAAAAATGATATGGTGATAGCTTATGCATCACGACATTTGAAAATCCATGAGCAAAATTACCCAACTCATGATTTGGAGTTAGCTGAGGTAATATTTGCATTAAATATTTGGAGGTATTATCTTTATGGTGAAAGGTATTATATTTATACTAATCATAAAAGTTTAAAATATATTTTCACACAAAAGGATCTAAATTTGCGCCAAAGAAGATGGTTTGAGTTGATTAAGTTCTACGACTGCTCAATTCATTATCACCCTGGAAAATAAAAAAAGGTGGCAGATGCATTAAGTCGACAAGACCATTCCAGCTTATCCATGATGAGGATCACAAAAGATCCAATATTTATGTATTTACAAAGGATGGATCTTGGAATTATAATGGAAGGGGAGAAATATTATCTATCTCAAATGAATGTTCAACCATCTATACATGTGAAGATTAAAGAGCCACAAAAATAAGATGTAGAGTTACAAAGAAGATGAGAAATGTTCTTGAATTCAACCTTGATTGTGATGGGATAATAAGGTTCAGGAATCGGGTTTGTGTTCCTCCCATCCCATAATTAAAGAAGGATCTGCAGGATGAGGCTCATAGTTCTTCATTCTATGTTCATCCTGGAAGCATGAAGATGTATGGAGACCTGAAACAATACTTATGGTGGGATGGCATGAAAAGAGATGTTGCTGAATATGTCTCTTGATTCTTAGTTTGTCAGCAAGTTAAAGTTGAGAGACAGAAGTCTAAGGGGATGTTACAACCATTACCCATACCCGAATGTAAACAGGAATACATCACTATAGACATTGTCACCGAACTTCCTAAAACATCAAAAGTCAATAATTCTATATGCGTTATAGTTGATCGTCTTATGAAGTTGGCACACTTCATTGCTATTAGAGAAGATTTCTCTCTGGATCAGCTTTCCAAGATATATGTGAAAGAAGTGGTAAGATTGTATGGAGTACCACTTTCCATTATATCTGATCGGGATCCGAGGTTTACCTCGATGTTTTGGCAAAGTCTTTAGCATACTTTAGATATAGAGTTGAGTTTCAAAACTTCTTATCATCCTCAGACAGATGGTCAGTCTGAGAGAAAAATTCAAACTCTAGAAGATATGTTAAGAGCTTGCTCTATGGATTTAAAATGTGGTTGGGATCAACACCTACCTTTGGTGTAATTTTATTATAATAATATCTTTCACTCCAGTATTCAGATGGCTCCTTATGAAGCTCTCTATGGAAATAAATGCAAGACTCCAACTTTCTGGGATGAAGCTGGGGAAAGAAATCCATTATGACCTGATCTTGTTGATGAGATGGCAGAAAAGGTCAAATCTATTCAACAACACATAAGAGCAGCTCAGAGTCTACAAAAAAATTATACTGACAACCAATGAAAAGACCTAGAGTTTGAAGTGGGTGATAAAGTGTTCTTATGAATATCTCCTTGGAAGAGAGTAATGAGATTTGGAAAGAAGGGAAAGTTGAGCCCTAGGTATATTGGTCCTTTTGAAATACTGGACCGTGTTGGGAAGGTAGCTTACTGATTGGCGCTTCCACCGATTCTCTCTCAATTTCATGATGTGTTACATGTATCTCTCCTGAGAAAGTACATACCTGATCCATCACATCTACCATGCTCAGAAGTTGTACCGTTGGAGCAAGATCATTCATATGAAGAACAGTTGATAGAGATTCTGGATCGTAGTGAAAAAGTTATACGGAACAATACCACTTTCTTGGTTAAAGTTTTATGGGGGAACCACCAATTAGAATAAGCTACATGGGAACTTGAGGATATGATAAGGGAGAGGTATCCTCATTAGTTTGTTACAAACTGACGAATTTCGAGGGAGAAATTCATTTTAAAGGGGGTAGAATGTAACACCCAAGATTTTATGAGAAATATTTTGTTTTTTTGTATTACACAATACCAAAGGAATCTTCCACTACACACAAAACTGTTTTGGCTTTCATTTCACGCAAGACCAACCTTCCTCGATAGCTTGCGTTGTACGCAATACCGAGTTTCACTAAATAATGATATGTTATAGAAATATTATTAAAACTAGCTGTTATGAATAGTAATACCCACTTTTTGAAATTTTATAAATTTTATCTTTAAAAATGGACTTCATTTTTTGATTTGGAATATCAAAATTAGCCTAGGGTGAATTTTTGGTATTTTTCTGAAAACTTTCAATTTTTGATGAATAGTGAAAACACTCGGTTAATATTTAAAAACCGACTTTTTATTTAAATAATTATTTATTTTATTTAAATTTATTTTAGGTTAAAATTGATACATAATACCTATATAATTTCAATGTAATTCATTGAAGTCATTTTATAATAATTTTAGATATGTAAAAATTTTATTGAACTTTTCACCGTCTTTTACCCACCTCCTAAGAGAATTTGAAAATTTACATAAAACACAGTTTTACCACTTTTGTGAGTGTAATTTCAAAAATCCGAGAGACACGGTTAATATCAAAGAGTAAAATGTGGTTCAATAAGATAAAAATAATTTTTTTGAATAGTAACTTTTTATTTTTATTTACCACGGTTTAAAGTAAATAGGGTAATTAAGGGTAAAAATGATATTATTATTACCCTAACACATGCCCTAATTATATTGGATAAGTATAATTCAACCAAAAACAACCTTAGGGATAAAATATTTCCCTTTATATCAACTTTGATTTGATTAGGACATTTATTATTATATTATTTAAAGAAGAGTTAAAAGAGTTAAAATCAAATTTTAATAACTAAAACATTTTTAATATAGGGTTATAAATAATATAAAATCTAATATAATTATTAATTAGAAAGATAAAAATATTTCCTACATAATAGTATTTTTTTATAATTTTTAGATGTCAAATAAGTTAATTTATATATGACACAATGATGATGTAGTAATTACCTTATTAATGAAATATTAACATAATTGATATTATAAATACCCAAATAAATGAAATTTGAGTCTTTTTATGAATTAAACTAATTTTATAGATTAATATGACATTTTAGTATTACTTTAATTAACTTTTTTCGAACTAATCATGTAGTTATGATTTTCACAAAAATCAATTACCAAATAGTGTCAAAATTTACCTAAATAGTTTTTAAAACAAATATTATATTATTAATTGTTATTCTATTCCTAAAAAGATAAGGTTCGGCCAAATTACTTAGATAAGGTTTTATATATTAATAATGAACCACTGGGGGTTCGTTTGTCTTGTTATAGTAAGTTTATTAACCATATATTGCAAGAAAACAAGAAGACACGGTAAAAGTTAAATTATTTAACTTAGAGTTAAATCTAAATGATAAGGTTAAAATAGTAACCTAAACTTGTCTAAAACCTATTGCTTGAGAGGATTTCGACCCATACCCACATTAGCTTCGAAATAAATCAATTTGGAGCTATTATAAACCAAATATGACTTTATTATAAAATAATATTTTAAGTTTTTCTTAAGGTGCCCCTCTCGTCCCTTATAAAAGGGAACCTCCTTCCTCTCCTCCTCACACAATTTGGAGCCTTAAATATAGAGACCCAAAGCTTGAAGTACATGGAAATTAAATTAATTTTTCAGAATACTTAACACATAACAAAAACAAACACAAAAGGACTGTAATAGTGTAGTGTCTTTGGAAACTCAGAAAATAATCTTCTAATCGTGGTGAAAGATCTTCAGCATCTCCCATAAAGATCATCCCCTTTTGTTTTCTTACCTAAAACATTTCCTTATATCCTGGGAAAAAGAAAACATATAAAGGTTGAGCTCAAATTATCAGTAAGGGTATTCATGGAGAAAATAAAACAAACCATATACATTTGAACTTCAAAACATGAACATAAAGTTTACACATCAAAATCTTGAGTTGTGAAATAAATCTTGGCAGTACGTAAGGAATAGGTCATAAAGGAACATTAATCATGATAACATAGCATGGAAATAAAACATTTATTTGTGGAAAACCATTAATAACATGATATGATTTCCATAGTAGCCAAGTAATTGCCGCCAAGACCACCTTAGTGGATAAAGTCCCTTTCTGAATCGAGTTCACTCCTCGTTTCAATCATGTAACACTGAACCAGATTAACTTACCATTCCATCCATGTCTATATAATGAGATATAAATCATTACCCACTGCATTTTAGGGATATATAGGTCCCACCCATCTCATAATGAAATCATTATTACGATTGCCACAACATAAACATAAATCATTCATCATAACCCAAAGAATGAAATGGGTTTCATAAATATCATCCCATCATAACATAATCCATATAAAACTAATGGATATCATTTAATCATAAGAAAAGTGAAACCATTTAAATCATAGTCACATTACACTTGAAACATACACATATGAAATAATGTCATCTTAGATGGAAAATAGTTTTGACAAAACACTTGAAATGAATTCGTGAGGAAAATATCATTTCCTCTTCATAATCATTTTCTTTTCACAAAATGCCATGAAATTTTAAAAGAAATGGATTTTTTTTAAAATAGTCATGAAATATTGTAGAGTAAGAATCATGAAAATAAGGAATTATAAAACTGTAAGAATATGTTCATGCCATATAAGTTAAAAAAACATTCTCCTCATACTTTTAACAGAAAAGTCAAAAAGTAACACATATGGTAAAAAAAGAAAGATTCCTTCCATAACACAAATTAAATGTTAAAGAGGGGTAAACATGACTTTAAACATACATGGAAGTATATTAAACACTTTTTGAAAATTATTTTTTATGGACATGGATGAAAAATATAACCCCAGTAAATACTTACGAATAAACAATCTCAGATAAGAACATGATTGGAATAGTTATCCCTTACCTTAGGTCTGATATGATTTGTACATATCTGAACCTCCTTTATAATGATTTAAATAATGTCATTGACTTATTACATAATCATACTCATTGTTATGATATCATATATGGCTCACTTATGACTTTATATTACCCGTTCTTTTGTAAATTCCATGTTAAAGCATCGTTTTGGGTAACATCGGTTTATTTATCATACATGTTTGGACTTGTTGTTCTTGATATTATTATTCCTTATATCATGATTTAATTACTTCAAGAATTTAAATAATGATTTTTATATCATATATATTCAGTTAATATATATATAATAGATAGATAGATGAAATGAAATACACCGTTCATAGAGACGGTAGGTCATACATACGCATGAACGCTATTTTCTTTTCCTTATTGACTTGAATGGAAGTAAGTAGATGAAAAATATATATATATACATAAATACAGTAGCTTTATCATGTCATATATTTCATTATTATTAATTATATATACTTTATAATCATTCTTGTGTGGTTAACATGGAGAATGAATCTCATCACGTTGTGGAGATGGTAATCTGTATGTACGCACGAGCGATGATATCATTCCTAAAATTATTGAATTGAATTGGAGAGGATGATATAATATCTTAGAATAAGTATGATGTTATAATAACTATATATAGTTATTCTTTACACCATTATACCCATCCAAATAAGGTGGTGGTGGAAAAACTGATTACACCACGGTGTCAAGACGGTATTCCGTACGTATGCACGCGTGGTGATTTTGTTTTCCTTAGGATGGATAGAAGGATAAATAGGGTTGTTTCATATTTATAATAAGATATCAGTATATAATTAATACTTATGTTATTACTTTATAATGAAACAACTATATAAGAGGAAGTAGAAGAAGAAAGAAACTTGAAGGAGTCGGTAAAAGAGATTACCTCTTCCTCGACGCACCTCCTTTAAACTTCTTCTTAGGGAACTGGAGTTAGTCTTTTGAGAAGACCAGAACCTCTATGATATAACTAGAGAGGTTGATAAGAGGAATTGGCAGGGGTTTCCAGATATTCAAGGCTCAAAAGTGTGTGAAGAGAATAGGGAAGGGGTGCCGTTTTTATAAGGGAGGAGAGGGGCACCTTTGGAAAAACTTAAAATATTATTTTATAATAAAGTCATATTCGGTTTATAAAAGCTCCAATTTGATTTATTTATAAGATAAAGTAGGTATGTGTAGAAATCCTCTCAACCAATAGGTTTTAGACAAGTTTAGGTTACTATTTAAATTTTATCATTTCGATTTAACTCTAAGTTAGATAATTTAACTTCTACCGTGTCTTCTTTTTTTTCTTACACTTTATGGTTAATAAACTTACTATAACAAGCCAAAATAATCCCAAGTGGTTAATGATTAATATATATAACCTTATCTAAGTCATTTTTCTGAACCTTATATTTTTATGAATAAAATATCAATTAATAATATAATATTTGTTTTAAAAACTATTTTATGTCAATTTTCACACTATTTGATAATTGATTTTTGTGAAACTCATAACAACATGATTAGTTCGAAAAAATATAATTTAATAAATAATAACTTGTCATATTAACCTATAAAATTAGTTTAATTCATAAAAAGGCTCAAATTATATTTATTTGGGTATTTATAACATCCATTATGTTAATATTTCATTAATATGGTAATTATTGTATCATCATTGTGTCATAAATAAATTAAATTATTTAATGTCTAAAAATTATAAATAAAATACCATTATGTAGGAAATATTTTTATCTTTCTAATGAATATTTATAGGTGAAGTTATCTTATGAATAACCCTATATTAAAAAAATTAGTTATTAAAATTGGATTTTAACTATTTTAACTCTCCTTCAAATAAAATAATAATAAGTGTCCTAATCTAATCCAAGTTGACCTAAAGGGTAATATTTTATTCCTAGGGTTTTTTTGGTCAAATTACACTTATCCAATAGAATTAGTACATGTGTTAGCGTAAAAATAATATCATTTTAACCCTTAATTACCCTATTGACTTTTAACTGTTGTAAATAAAAGTAAAAAGTTACTATTCACCAAAAAATATTTTTATCTTATTGAACCACATTTCACTCCTTGATATTAATCGTGTCTCTTGGATTTTTGAAATTCCACTCATAGAAGCGGTAAAATTATGTTTTATGTAAATTTTCAAATTCTTCTAGGATGTGGGTAAAAGACGGTGAAAAGTTCAATAAAATTTTTAGATATCTAAAATTATTATAAAATGACTCAAATTAATTACATTGAACTCATATAGGTATTATGTATCAATTTTGACCTAAAATAAATTTAAATAAAATAAATAAAAATTTAAATAAAAAGTCGGTTTTTAAATAGTAACCTAGTGTTTTCACTATTCATCAAAAATTGAATGTTTTCAGAAAAATACCAAAAATTCACCCTTGGCTAATTTCAATATTCTGAATCAAAAAATGAAGTCCATTTTGAATGATAAAATTTATAAAATTTCAAAAAGTGGGTATTACTATTCATAACGGCTAGTTCATAATAATATTATAATAACATCTCATTTAGTGAAACTTGGTATTGCGTACTACACGCGCTATCGAAGAAGGTCTTGATTGTGTGTAATGCAAGCCAAGTCAGGGCTGCATGTAGTGATAGCTCTATTTGGTGTTGCGTATAACATAATCAAAACTTATTTCATTTATACATTAAATAAAATCTATACTTAATGTTGTATAGAATAATTTCCACAAAACGAACTTGAAATTGTGTGTAATAGGATCCAAGAATAGTGTTTCGTATACTGCAAGCTAATACAGTGTTGCGTATAGTACAAGATAATATTGGTGTAGCATATAATACAAGACATCAAAGAAATTAAAAATAATATATCTCATAAAACTTGGGTTGTTACATTCTACCCCCTTAAAATAAATTTCGCCCTCGGAATTTGTCGGGGTTATAAATGGTTTACTACTTTAATGTTTCTTTCATAGAAACCCACATCGTAAAAAGGAATACTAAAACTTCATTTTAAAAAGAAAGTTAGAATCATAACGGTCACCCAAAGTAACTCAGCACTGGGTTTCCACATAGGAAAATATAGGTAAAAATATGGATATGGAAGAGAAGTCTAACCATCATGTTCTGATAGAGAGTGGTAGAGAACATGGCTATGAAAAATCCATCAATCACAAAGCCATAAACTTGTGATGATTTAAGGTACCATCTAATTCATCGGGTATGAGGGTACTAGGACAACGTTTTTTAGTTCTCAAGATCATTTCCCTAATGTTGAAGAATTGTTGAATTAAAAGAAATACTTACTTGATTTTGGTACAGTCTCATTGTTGTTCATGCCTTGAACAATTTCCAATTCATCTCTTAAAGAAATGAAGTTGAATTTTTCATTCGTTAAGTTTTAGCAGATCATGCGATGGAATGATAGTTCATTCCATCTGTTTCTATTGAAAAAAGATTATAACAATTTATTAAATATACATAAGTCCATTTATGCTAAGATTAATCATATATGGTTGCTAAAATGGACTTATACTTCATCTATCATAACGCTTAATAAAATAAAACTATTTTCTATTGACCAGGGACTTCTTGTAGGTCTGTGGTAGGCGATAAAGGCCTGTCACACTTCGGTTGTAGGTTCGATTCCCACAACCTTGTCTGACGCGACAGGTTGTCGCCCGTCCTGTAGGTTGTCCCTTTTTCTAAAACTACATTATTATAACATTCCTGCAATAATATCGAAAAAGTTATATCCTTAAATAATAAAATCTTATGTCTAACTTAATTCATTTCAATCTTTGGGCTTATCCAAAATACATCAGTCCAAGATCATAGTATAAATAAAACGATTACTAGAAAGGTCATCTACTAAGAATGTGAATACCATCATTTATCTCCCATATATCATAAGATATATCTTTTTGGTCACATTCCAAATATTTTAATTCCATAATAATGTATTCTCTTGAAAAATCAATACCCATTGAACCTTAGTGAAAACATGAATGCTGTTAGAAGTTAACTCTTTCCACATACCAAAATCCCAAAATTTCTATATACTCAAACCATGATATCACTTTGTCCTTATATCAGTCATGAGCTTATTAATACTATCAAACATCTCATTATCTCTTTATCCTTTCATTATGAACATATCATCTACCTTTCAAAAATATATGAATAACCTTTCATGGTTACTGGTACCATTCAACATATACTTTCAAATACTTTAGGAAAAACAATAGTGTAACAATCCTTAGATGTTTCATTATTCCATAGTACCATACATTATTCTTGATAAACATGCAATCATTCCACTACCTTCATAAACCATTTACCTAGCTTCAAAACTTCTTTTGTCTCATATATAATTTGTAGTCTCTTCATCATCATCCACATAAATACTGCCCATATGACCATGCTGATTCTCTTCATGAGATTTTCCCTTAGGGAATTGGTTTGCATAATGCCCATACATTCCACATTTAAAACATTTAAACATTATTGATGTCTTAGAAATACCATTATCCTTTTCCACTGTGTTAACAGAACCTTTTACTTTACAATTACTGTCATTGTGTCCTTCTTTTCCACACCCAAATCATCTTCTAGTTCCTTTGAAACATTCTCTCTGATGCCTCTTCCCACATGATTTACTTGAGGGAAATTTAACTTTCTTTCCTCTAAGATCATCATGAAACTCCATCTTTCTCTTATTAGCTGAGTCAGGATACTTACCAAATTTGAGATTATTGATCATATTATGAGATTGCTGATTAGGCATAATAACGATATGTGGACTTCTAGATCCAATTTCATTTGGTTTATCATGAAGAATATCATTTCATTGTCCATCTTATCCTCCATTATCATGAATCTTCTTGTTTCCATCCATTTTCTAAAACCCAAAAAGAATAGTGTGAGAGGCCAAAATCATAATCAAGGGGGACTACCTTCAATATCTAACATCTTAAGTTAAATTCTAAGATCGTTACCATATTTATAGTACTATAACCTATATGTATACTTAACCTTAGAGACATCCCTATACATACCTTAGAAATATCTCAAGGGATTTCACTAGAAATTTCGCATCCTAGTTTCCAAAGGTTAACTAAACCTTTCCTCTGATACCAACTGTAGAGACCCAAATCTTGACGTACATGGACATTACATTAATTTTTTGGAATACATAATACATAACAAAAACAAACACATAATAACCATAATAGTTTAGTGTCTTTGGAAACTCAGAACATAATCTTCTAATCATGGTGAAAGATCTTCAACATCTCCCATAAATATCTTACCCTTTTGTTTTCTTACCTAAAACCTTTCTATATATCCTGGGGAAAAGAAAACATATAAAGGGTGAGCTCAAATGCTCAGTAAGTGTAAGAATGGCGAAAATAAAACAAACCATATACATTTGAGCTTCAAAACATGAACATAAAGTTTACACATCAAAATATTGAGTTGTGAAATAAATCTTGGTAGTACGTAAGGCATAGGTCATAAAGGAACATTAATCATGATAAAATAGCATGGGAATAAAAGATTTATTTGTGGAAAATCATTATGCACATGATATTATTACCATAGTAGCCATGGCATTGCTGCCAAGACCATCTTAATGGACAAAGTCCCAATCTGAATTGAGTTCACTCCTCGTTTCAGTCCTATAACATTGAACCAGATTAACTTACCATTCCAGCCATGTCTATCTCATGAGATATAAATCTTTACCCGATGAATTAGAGGGAGATATAGGTCTCACCCATCTTATAATGAAATCATTCTTACGAGTGCCAGAACATAAACATAAATCATTCATCATAACCCAAAGAATAAAATGGGTTTCATAAAAATCATCACATCATAACATAATATATATAAAACAAATGGATATAATTTCATCATATGAAAAGTGAAACCATGTAAATCATAGATACATTATACTTGAAACATACACATATGAAATAATTTCATCTTATATGGAAAATAGTTTTGAAAAAACACTTGAAATGAATTCTTGAGGAAAATATCCTTTCTTCTCCAAAGTCATTTTCTTTTCACAAAATGCAATGAAATTTTAAAAGAAAAGGATTTTTTTGAAAATAGTGATTAAATATTTTAGAGTAAGCTTCATGAAAATAAGGTGTTATAAAACCATAAGAATCTGTTCATGCTGTATAAGTTAAAAAACATTCTCCTCGTACTTTTAACGGAAAAGTCAATAGGTACCACATATGGTAAACAAAAGAATGATTCCTTCCATAACACAAAGTAAATGTTAAAGAGGGGTAAACATAACTTTAAACATACATGGAATAATATTAAACACTTTTTGAAAAACATTTTTTATGGACATGGATGAAAAATATAACCCCAGTAAATACTTACGAAAAAACAATCTTGGATAAGAACGAGATTGGAAGAGTTATCCCTTACCTTAGGTCTGATATGATTCGTACGTATCCGAACCTCCTATATAATGATTTAAATAATTTCATTTACTTATTACATAATCATATTCATTATTATGATATCATATATGGTTCACTTATGACTTTATATTACCTCTTCTTTTGTAAATTCCATGTTAAAGCAGCGTTTTGGGTAAAATCGTTTTATTTATCGTACATGTTTGGACTTGTTGTTATTTATATTATTATTACTTATATAATGATTTAATTACTTCCAGAATTTAAATAATTATTTATATATCATATATATTCAGTATATATATATATAATAGATATATAAATGAAATGAAATACACCATTCATGGAGACGGTAGGTCGTACGTACGCATGAACGTTGTTTTCTTTTCCTTATTGACTTGAATAAAAGTAAGTAGATGATATATATATATATATATATATATATATAAATCCAGTATCTTTATCATTTCATATATTTCATTATTATTAATTATATATACTTTATAATCATTCTTGAGTGGTTAACATGGAGAATGAATCTCATCGCGTCGTGGAGACGGTAATCCGTACGTACGTACGAGTGATGATATCATTCCCAAAATTATTGAATTTAATTGGAGTGTATGATATAATATCTCATAATAAGTATGATGTTATAATAACTATGTATAGTTATTCCTTACACCATTATACCCATCCAAGTAAGGTGGTGGTGGAAGAACCGGTTACACCACAGCGTGGAGACGGTATTCCGTACTTACACACGCGCGGTGATTTCATTTTCCATAGGATGGATAGAAGTTGAAATAGGGTTGTTTAATATTTATAATAACATATAAGTATATATTTAATACTGATGTTATTACTTTATAATGAAAAAACTAAAGAAGAGGAAGTAGAAGAAGAGAGAAACTTTAAAGAGTCGGTAAAAGGGATTACCTCATCCTCAACACACCTCCTTTGAACATCTTCTTAGGGAACTAGAGTTGGTCATTTGAGAAGACCAGAACCTATATGATATAACTAGAGAGGTTTAGAAGAGTAATTGGTAGGGTTTTTCTGAGCTTTAGGCTCAAAAGGGTGTGAAGATAAGAGGGAAGGGGTGCCCTTTTTATAAGGGAGGAGAGGGGCACCTTTGGAAAAACAGAAATTATTATTTTATAATAAAGTCATATTAAGTTTATAATAGATCCAATTTAATTTATTTAGAATCTAAAGTATGAATGGGCCTAAATACTCTCAACCAATAGGTTTTAGACAAGTTTAGGTTACTATTTTAACCTTATCATTTAGATTTAACTCTAGTTAAATAATTTAACTTTTACCGTGTCTTCTTGTTTTCTTACACTATATGGTTAATAAACTTACTATAACAATACAAACGAATCCCAAGTGGTTAATGATTAATATATATAACCTTATCTAAGTCATTTTTCCTAACCTTATATTTTTAGGAATAAAATAACAATTAATAATATAATAATTGGTTTAAATACTATTTAATGTCAATTTTGACACTATTTGGTAATTGATTTTTGTGAAAATCATAACAACATGATTAGTTCAAAAAGAGTTAATTTAATCAATAATAACATGTTATATGAAACTATAAAATTAGTTCAATTCATAAAAAGTCTGAAATTAAATTTATTTGGGTATTTATAACATCCATTATGTTAATATTTCATTAATAAGGTAATTACTGCATCATCATTGTGTCATAAATAAATTAAATTATTTAATGTTTAAAAATTATAAATAAAATACCATTATATAGGAAATATTTTTATATTTATAATGAATATTTATAGTCAAATTTATCTTATGTATAACCCTATATTAAAATTGTTTTAGTTATTAAACATTGATTTTAACTATTTTAACTCTCCTTCAAATAAAATAATAATAAGTGTCCTAATCTAATCCAAGTGGACCTAAAGGGTAATATTTTATTCCGAAGGCTGTTTTTGGTCGAATTACACTTATCTAATAGAATTAGGATATTTGTTAGGGTAATAATAATATCATTTTTACCCTTAATTACCCTATTGACTTTTAACCGTGGTAAATAAAAGTAAAAAGTTACTATTCACCAAAAATTATTTTTATCTTATTGAACCACATTTTACTCATTGATATTAACCGTGTCTCTCAGATTTTTGAAATTCCACTCACAGAAGTGGTAAAATTAAGTTTTATGTAAATTTTCAAATTCTCCTAGGAGGTGGGTAAAAGATGGTGAAAAGTTTAATAAAATTTTATATATCTAAAATTATTATAAAATGACTCAAATGAATTACACTGAACTCATATAGGTATTATGTATCAATTTCGACCAAAAAATGTTAAATAAAATAAATAATTATTTAAATAAAAAGTCAGTTTTTAAATAGTAACCCAGTGTTTTCACTATTCATCAAAAATTGAATGTTTTCAGAAAAATAGCAAAAATTCACCCTAGGCTAATTTCGATATTCTGATTCCAAAAATGAAGTTCATTTTGAAAGATAAAATTTATAAAATTTCAAAAAGTGGGTATTAATATTCATAACCTCTAGTTCATAATAATATTATAATAATATCTCGTTTAATGAAATATGTTATTGCGTACTACACACGCTATCGAAGAAGGTCTTGATTGTGTGTAATACAAGCCAAGTTAGGGCTGCCTATAGTGAAAGCTCAGTTTGGTGTTTCGGATAACGTAATCAAAACTTATTTCATTTATACATTAAACAAAATCTATACTTAATGTTGCGTAGAATAATTTCCACAAAAAGAACTTGAAATTGTGTGTAACACGAGCCAAGAATAGTGTTGCGTATACTGCAAGCTAATATGGTGTTGCCTATAGTACAAGTTAATCTTGGTGTAGTGTATAATACAAGACATCAAAGAAATTAAAAATAATATATCTCATAAAACATGTGGTGTTACATTAAATCTCGGCCAACCCCTACCCATTTCCCTTCTCAACTTCCTTAGAAACATACTAGAGGTCCTGGTCTTCTTCAAAGACCAATTTTAGTGCCCTAAGAGGTGGTTTCAAAGAGACGTGTTGAAGAAGATGTAATATCCATTACCGATTCTTTCAAATTTATTTCTTCTTCTACTTCCTATTATTTAGTTGTTTCATTATGAAGTAATAACATAAGTATCACTCATAAACTGATATGTTATTATAAATATGAAACAACTCTATTTCACCTTCCATCTATCCTATGGAAAATGAAATGTAGAGACCCGTATCTTGACGTACATGGACATTACATTACTTTTGCGGAATACTTAATACATAACAAAAATACACACACAAGGATCGTAATAGTTTAGTGTCTTTGGAAACTCGGAACGTAATCTTCTAATCCTGGTGAAAGATCTACAAAATCTCCCACAAAGATCTTCCTTTTTTTTTTACCTAAAACCTTTCTTTATATCCTGGGGAAAAGAAAACATAAAAGGGTGAGCTCAAATGCTCAGTAAGGGTAAACAAAAGAAATATCAATCACATAATTTTCATAAGAACATAACATTTTTGGAAATATTAACCTGCAAAAGAGAGCATAATTTCATAACATGGGATAAATCATAGTAGTGAAAATGAAACCATAACTTAAAACATTACTCATTGTGGCATACACACATAATCATAGAGAATCATTTCTTGTTAGTCAAGACTCATTGCCAAGACTATCTTAGTGGACAAAGTCCCTTTCTGAATCGAGTAATCCTCGTTTCAGTCCTGTTTCACTGAACCGGTATAACCTACCATTCCAGCCATGTCTATCTCATGAGATATGAAATCTTTACCCAATGCATTGGAGGGAGATATAGGTCCCACCCATCTCTTAATGAATCCTTTCTTATGTGTGCCACAAAATCATAAATCATAAATCATTGCATAACCCATGTAACAAAAATGGAATTCTTAAACAACATGACATCATAAAACCATTCATATAAGATAAAGGAATTCATAAACATAATTCCATCACAACATAGTCAAATCAATGTAAAAATATGGATATAAACAGAACCCTTTATTATTAGCTTAGATGGAAAATAATTTTGATAAAACACTTGAAATGAATTCTTGAGGAAAATATCCTTTCTTCTTCAAAATCAATTTCTTTTCACAAAACATCATGCAATTTTAAAAGAAAGAGATTTTATTGAAAATAGTCATGAAATCTTTTATAGGAAGCTTCATGAGAATAAGGCTTTATAAAACAGTAGAAATCCGTTCGTGCCGTATAAGTTAAAAAAAACATTCTTCGTACTTTTGTCGGAAAAGTCAAAAAAGTACCTCGTACGGAAAAACGACAAAAGATTCCTTTCATATTCTTTACTAAAAACTCACCTAAGGGTAAAATTGGATTTAAACTATTGCAAGTGGATGGAAACAATATTTCATATTGAGGGAACATGGATGTGGATGATAAAATACACCCCAGTAAATACTTACGAATAAACAATCTCGGATAAAAAATGAGATTGTGATATTTCCCCTTACCTTAGGTTCGACTTGCTTTGTAAGTGTCCGAACCTCCTGTATAATGATTTAAATCATGTTATTGACTTATTACAGAATCATATTCATTGTTATGATATCATATATGGTTCACTTATGACATTATATTACCCGTTCTTTTGTAAATTCCATGTTAAAGAAGCGTTTTGGGTAAAATCGTTTCATTTATCGTAGGTGTTTTGACTTGTTGTTCTTGACATCATTATTACTTATATCATGATTTACTTACTTCCAGAATATAAAATATGATTTAAATATCATATATATTCAGTATATATATATATATATAATAGATAGATAAATAAAATGAAAAACACCGTTCATGGAGACGGTAGTCCGTACGTACGCATGAACGCTGTTTTTCTTTCCTTATTGTCTTGAAATAGAAGTAAGTAGATGACATATGTATATATATACATAAATCCAGTAGCTTTATAATTTCATATATTTCATTATTATTTCTTATATATACTTTATAATCATTCTTAAATGGTTAATATGGAGAATGAATCTCATCGCGTCGTGGAGACGGTAGTCCGTACGTACGCACGAGCGATGATATCATTTCCATAAATACTGAATTGAATTTGAGTGGATTATACAATATATCAGAATCAATATGATGTTTTAATAACTATGTATAGTTATTCTTTACACCATTATACCCATCCATGTAAGGTGGTGGTGGAAAATAGATTACACCACGGCGTGGAGACGGTATTCCGTACGTACGCACGCGCGGTGATTTCTTTTTCCGTAGGATGGATAGATGGTGAAATAGGGTTGTTTCATACTTATAATAACATATCAGTATATGAGTGATACTGATGTTATTACTTCATAATGAAACAACCTAAGAAGAAGAAGTGGAAGAAGAAATAAAGATGAAAGAATTGGTAACGGTAATTACCTCTTCTTTGAAGTGCCTCTTTGAGACCTCCTCTTAGGGCACTAGAATTGGTCTTTGAGGAAGACCAGAACCTCTAGGATGTTGCTAGGGAAGTGGATAAGAGATTTTGGCAGGGGTTGGCCGAGCATGAGTGCTCAAATTGGTGTGAGGAGGAGGGGGAGGAGGTGTCCCTTTTATAGGGGAGGAGAGGGGCACCTTAGGAATATCTCAAAATATTATTTTATATTAAAGTCAAAATCGGTTTATAATGGTTCCAAAGGGTCTTATTTCGAAGCTAAAGTGGGGATGGGTCGAAATCCTATCAACCAATAGAATTTAGACAAGTTTAGGATATTATTTTAACCTTATCAATTAGATTTAACTCTAAGTTAAATAATTTAACTTTTACCATGTCTTTTTGTTTTCTTTCACTATATGGTTAATACACTTACTATAACATGCCAAACGAACCCCAAATTGTTTATTATTAATATATATATCCTTATCTAAGTCATTTGGCCGAACCTTAGATTTTTAGGAATAAAATAACAATTAATAATATAATATTTGATTTAAAAACTATTTTGTTTCAATTTTGACACTATTTGATATATGATTTTTGTGAAAGTCATAACAGAATTAAATGTTCGAACCAAGTTGATTAAATCAACATTAATATATCATAGTAACCTATAAAATTAGTGGAATTCATAAAAAGTTTCAAATTACATTTATTTTGGTGTTTATAACATCAATTATGTCAATATTTCATTAATACGATAATTACTGCATCATCGTTGTGTCATAAATAAATTAAATTATTTGATGTCTAAAAATTACAAATAAAATACCATCATGTAGGAAATCTTTTTAGCTTTCTAATGAATATTTAGAATCGAATTTATCTTATGTATAACCCCATATTAAAAGTGATTTACTTATTAAACTTTGATTTTAACTATTTTAACCTTTCTTTAAATAAATTAATAATAAATGTCCTAATCTAATCCAAGTGGGCCTAAATGGTCATATTTTATTCCTAAGTTTGTTTTTGGTCGAATTACACTTGTCCAATAGAATTAGGACATGTGTTAGGGTAATATTAATATCATATTTACCCTTAGTTACCCTATTTACTATTAACCGCGGTAAAAAAAAGTAAAAAGTTATTATTCACCAAAAATTATTTTCATCTCATTGAACCACATTTTAGTCCTTGATATTAACCGTGTCTGTCGGATTTTCAAAATTCTATTCACAGAAGCGGTAAAATTAAGTTTTATGCAAAATTCAGTTTTTTAACCTACCACTTAGTAGTTTCACTATTCATCAAAAATTGATGTTTTTCAGAACAATGCCAAAATTTCATCCTAAGCTATATTTCATATTCCGAATTCAAAAATGAAATCTATTTTACCAAATTCATAACATAGAAGTTGCATTAATTAATTTTATAATTAAATCCCGCTGTTAAAATAAATAGCGTGTTTTTAGGAAACAATATATATCAAAAGATTGACACTTGATTATGTCTGGTTTAAATGTGAAATTACAACCAATGACCAACATTGTATTAATTTGTAAAAATATATTCTAAATATACTTTAAAACCACTCAAATTAATAATTTATCACTATTATTAAAAAGTTGTTTTTTAATTATAATTTAGTAATTTTCACTATTCATCAGAATATGAAAGTTATCCGAAAAGTACCAAAATTTCACCTTAGGCTAAATTCGATACTCAGAATCCAAAAATGAAGTTCATTTTGAAAAATAAGATTTACAGAATTTTAAAAAGTGGTTATTACTATTCATAACGGCTAGTTTTAATAATATTTTAATAGCATATCGTTGTTTAGTGAAACTCGGTATTGCGTATTACACACGCTATCGAGGAAGGTCGCGATTGCTTGTAATGCAAGGCAAGTCAAGGATGCGTGTTGTGCAAGCTCCTTTTGGTGTAGCGTACAACCCAAGACATTAATAAAATTAAAAAGAATATTTTTTATAAAATCTGGGGCTGTTACATTCTACCCCCCTTAAAATGAATTTCGCCCTCGAAATTCGTCGGGGTTATAAATGGTTTACTATTCGAAAGTTTCTTTAATAGAAACCCACATCGTAAAAAGGAATGTCAAAACCAATCTTTAAAAAAAAAGTATGAAACGTAACGGTTACCCAAATAAACTAATCATTGGGTTTCCACATAGGTGAAAATATGGATATGGAAGAGAAATCTAACCATCATGTTCTGATGGAGAGTGGTAGAGAACATGGCTATGGGAAAGTCAGTAATCACAAATCCATAAATTTGTGACGATCTAAGGTACCATATGATTCATCAGGTATAAGAGAACTAGGACAACATTTTTGGTTTTCAAGATCATTTCCCTAAAGTTAAAGAATTTGAATTAGAATAAATACTTACTTTATTTTGGTACAATCTCACTGTTGTTCGTGCCTTTAACAATTTCCACTTCATCTCTTAAATAAATGAAGTTGAATTTGTTATTCGTAAAGTGTTAGCAGATCATGTGATAGAATGACGGGTCATTCCATCTGTCTCAAAAGGTTAGCAAAATTTATATACATAAGTCGATCTATAGTGGGATTAATCATATATGGTTCCTAAAATGGGCTTATACTTCATATATCATACTGCTTAATATAATAAAACTAGTTTCTACTAAACAGGGACTTCCTGTAGGCCAGTGGTAGGCGATAAAGGCCAGTCGCACTTCGGTTGTGGGTTCGATTCCTACAGCCTTGTCCGAAGCGATGGGCTGTCGCTCGTCCTGCAGGTTGTCCTTTTTATAAAACTATATTACTATAACATCCCATCAATAATATCGAAAAAACTTCTATCCTTAAACAATACTAACTTAGGTCCAACATAATCCAGTCTAATCTTTAGGCTTATACATAATACTGCAGTCCACACTCATAATATAGTGACAACGATTACTAGAGATTTAATACTGTCGTTGATCCCCACATATCATAAGATATGTCTTGTTGGTCACATTCCAAACATTCAAAGTCCTTAATCGTGTATTCTCTTGAATACCTTAGTGAAAACATGAGTGCAGTTAAAAGTTAACACTTTCCACATACCAAAATCCTCAAAATTCTATATACTCAAACCATGATATCACTTAGTCCTTATATCAATCATGAGCTCATGAATACAATCAAACATCTCATTATCTTCTTATCCCTTCATTATGCTCATATCATCTGTTTACCAAAAATGTCTCAATCAGTTTTCATGGTTACTGGTTCCATAAAATTATTGAAAACCACAATAGACCAAAACATAAATATTTCAACACACCATAAAAGTACCTCATCAACATTATTCTTGAATACCAATACATAAACACTTTAGTCCATCCACATCAATGATTATCCTGGAATAAGTCCTTCCTTGATTTAGAAGTAACTTTTTAGGTCAGGGCATTGAGTTGGGTAATGCCCATGTTCTCCACAAATAAGACATTGAACTCCATAAAAGTCTGTCACTCTATGACCCTTTTCTCCACATAGATAACATCGGTCCCTCCATTTGAGGTATTCCTCAAGGTTCTTCTTCCCTTCTTTAGAAATCTCAATCTTCCTTTCTTTATGCTCCTCAACATGCGAACATGCATAATAGTCTATCTTCCTCTTCTTTGAAGAATTAGTCATACCACTAAATTTCACCTTGTTAATCATATATCGCGATGACTGATTCGGCATAATCACAATATCTTTATCTCTAGGCATTACACAATTTTGTTGCTCATAGTAACCAATTTGTCCATTGGATTCAATGTTAACCGAATTCTTTCTGGTTCCCTCCATTAACTAAAACACAAAAAAGAATTTTGTGAGAGTCGAAATCATGCTAGGGAAGACAACATAGTAAAGGGGGAGCACCCTCAATATCTAACATCTTAGGTTAAATTCTAAGATCGTTACCTTAGTTCTAGAACTATATCCTATACGTATACTTATCCTTAGGGACATCCCTAGACATACCTTAGAAATATCTCTAGGGATCTCACTAAAGTTTTCGCATCCTAGTTTCCAAAGGTTGACTAAACCTTTGCTCTGATACCAACTGTAGAGACCCGTATCTTGACGTACATGGACATTACATTAATTTTGCGGAATACTTAATACATAACAAAAATACACACACAAGGATCGTAATAGTTTAGTGTCTTTGGAAACTCGGAACGTAATCTTCTAATCCTGGTGAAAGATCTACAAAATCTCCCACAAAGATCTTCCTTTTTTTTTTACCTAAAACCTTTCTTTATATCCTGGGGAAAAGAAAACATAAAAGGGTGAGCTCAAATGCTCAGTAAGGGTAAACAAAAGAAATATCAATCACATAATTTTCATAAGAACATAACATTTTTGGAAATATTAACCTGCAAAAGAGAGCATAATTTCATAACATGGGATAAATCATAGTAGTGAAAATGAAACCATAACTTAAAACATTACTCATTGTGGCATACACACATAATCATAGAGAATCATTTCTTGTTAGTCAAGACTCATTGCCAAGACTATCTTAGTGGACAAAGTCCCTTTCTGAATCGAGTAATCCTCGTTTCAGTCCTGTTTCACTGAACCGGTATAACCTACCATTCCAGCCATGTCTATCTCATGAGATATGAAATCTTTACCCAATGCATTGGAGGGAGATATAGGTCCCACCCATCTCTTAATGAATCCTTTCTTATGTGTGCCACAAAATCATAAATCATAAATCATTGCATAACCCATGTAACAAAAATGGAATTCTTAAACAACATGACATCATAAAACCATTCATATAAGATAAAGGAATTCATAAACATAATTCCATCACAACATAGTCAAATCAATGTAAAAATATGGATATAAACAGAACCCTTTATTATTAGCTTAGATGGAAAATAATTTTGATAAAACACTTGAAATGAATTCTTGAGGAAAATATCCTTTCTTCTTCAAAATCAATTTCTTTTCACAAAACATCATGCAATTTTAAAAGAAAGAGATTTTATTGAAAATAGTCATGAAATCTTTTATAGGAAGCTTCATGAGAATAAGGCTTTATAAAACAGTAGAAATCCGTTCGTGCCGTATAAGTTAAAAAAAACATTCTTCGTACTTTTGTCGGAAAAGTCAAAAAAGTACCTCGTACGGAAAAACGACAAAAGATTCCTTTCATATTCTTTACTAAAAACTCACCTAAGGGTAAAATTGGATTTAAACTATTGCAAGTGGATGGAAACAATATTTCATATTGAGGGAACATGGATGTGGATGATAAAATACACCCCAGTAAATACTTACGAATAAACAATCTCGGATAAAAAATGAGATTGTGATATTTCCCCTTACCTTAGGTTCGACTTGCTTTGTAAGTGTCCGAACCTCCTGTATAATGATTTAAATCATGTTATTGACTTATTACAGAATCATATTCATTGTTATGATATCATATATGGTTCACTTATGACATTATATTACCCGTTCTTTTGTAAATTCCATGTTAAAGAAGCGTTTTGGGTAAAATCGTTTCATTTATCGTAGGTGTTTTGACTTGTTGTTCTTGACATCATTATTACTTATATCATGATTTACTTACTTCCAGAATATAAAATATGATTTAAATATCATATATATTCAGTATATATATATATATATATAATAGATAGATAAATAAAATGAAAAACACCGTTCATGGAGACGGTAGTCCGTACGTACGCATGAACGCTGTTTTTCTTTCCTTATTGTCTTGAAATAGAAGTAAGTAGATGACATATGTATATATATACATAAATCCAGTAGCTTTATAATTTCATATATTTCATTATTATTTCTTATATATACTTTATAATCATTCTTAAATGGTTAATATGGAGAATGAATCTCATCGCGTCGTGGAGACGGTAGTCCGTACGTACGCACGAGCGATGATATCATTTCCATAAATACTGAATTGAATTGGAGGGGATTATACAATATATCAGAATCAATATTATGTTTTAATAACTATGTATAGTTATTCTTTACACCATTATACCCATCCATGTAAGGTGGTGGTGGAAAATAGATTACACCACGGCGTGGAGACGGTATTCCGTACGTACGCACGCGCGGTGATTTCTTTTTCCGTAGGATGGATAGATGGTGAAATAGGGTTGTTTCATACTTATAATAACATATCAGTATATGAGTGATACTGATGTTATTACTTCATAATGAAACAACCTAAGAAGAAGAAGTGGAAGAAGAAATAAAGATGAAAGAATTGGTAACGGTAATTACCTCTTCTTTGAAGTGCCTCTTTGAGACCTCCTCTTAGGGCACTAGAATTGGTCTTTGAGGAAGACCAGAACCTCTAGGATGTTGCTAGGGAAGTGGAGAAGAGATTTTGGCAGGGGTTGGCCGAGCATGAGTGCTCAAATTGGTGTGAGGAGGAGGGGGAGGAGGTGTCCCTTTTATAGGGGAGGAGAGGGGCACCTTAGGAATATCTCAAAATATTATTTTATATTAAAGTCAAAATCGGTTTATAATGGTTCCAAAGGGTCTTATTTCGAAGCTAAAGTGGGGATGGGTCGAAATCCTATCAACCAATAGAATTTAGACAAGTTTAGGATATTATTTTAACCTTATCAATTAGATTTAACTCTAAGTTAAATAATTTAACTTTTACCATGTCTTTTTGTTTTCTTTCACTATATGGTTAATACACTTACTATAACATGCCAAACGAACCCCAAATTGTTTATTATTAATATATATATCCTTATCTAAGTCATTTGGCCGAACCTTAGATTTTTTGGAATAAAATAACAATTAATAATATAATATTTGATTTAAAAACTATTTTGTGTCAATTTTGACACTATTTGATATATGATTTTTGTGAAAGTCATAACAGAATTAAATGTTCGAACCAAGTTGATTAAATCAACATTAATATATCATAGTAACCTAGAAAATTAGTGGAATTCATAAAAAGTTTCAAATTACATTTATTTTGGTGTTTATAACATCAATTATGTCAATATTTCATTAATACGATAATTACTGCATCATCGTTGTGTCATAAATAAATTAAATTATTTGATGTCTAAAAATTACAAATAAAATACCATCATGTAGGAAATCTTTTTAGCTTTCTAATGAATATTTAGAATCGAATTTATCTTATGTATAACCCCATATTAAAAGTGATTTACTTATTAAACTTTGATTTTAACTATTTTAACCTTTCTTTAAATAAATTAATAATAAATGTCCTAATCTAATCCAAGTGGGCCTAAATGGTCATATTTTATTCCTAAGTTTGTTTTTGGTCGAATTACACTTGTCCAATAGAATTAGGACATGTGTTAGGGTAATATTAATATCATATTTACCCTTAGTTACCCTATTTACTATTAACCGCGGTAAAAAAAAGTAAAAAGTTACTATTCACCAAAAATTATTTTCATCTCATTGAACCACATTTTAGTCCTTGATATTAACCGTGTCTGTCGGATTTTCAAAATTCTATTCACAGAAGCGGTAAAATTAAGTTTTATGCAAAATTCAGTTTTTTAACCTACCACTTAGTAGTTTCACTATTCATCAAAAATTGATGTTTTTCAGAACAATGCCAAAATTTCATCCTAAGCTATATTTCATATTCCGAATTCAAAAATGAAATCTATTTTACCAAATTCATAACATAGAAGTTGCATTAATTAATTTTATAATTAAATCCCGCTGTTAAAATAAATAGCGTGTTTTTAGGAAACAATATATATCAAAAGATTGACACTTGATTATGTCTGGTTTAAATGTGAAATTACAACCAATGACCAACATTGTATTAATTTGTAAAAATATATTCTAAATATACTTTAAAACCACTCAAATTAATAATTTATCACTATTATTAAAAAGTTGTTTTTTAATTATAATTTAGTAATTTTCACTATTCATCAGAATATGAAAGTTATCCGAAAAGTACCAAAATTTCACCTTAGGCTAAATTCGATACTCAGAATCCAAAAATGAAGTTCATTTTGAAAAATAAGATTTACAGAATTTTAAAAAGTGGTTATTACTATTCATAACGGCTAGTTTTAATAATATTTTAATAGCATATCGTTGTTTAGTGAAACTCGGTATTGCGTATTACACACGCTATCGAGGAAGGTCGCGATTGCTTGTAATGCAAGGCAAGTCAAGGATGCGTGTTGTGCAAGCTCCTTTTGGTGTAGCGTACAACCCAAGACATTAATAAAATTAAAAAGAATATTTTTTATAAAATCTGGGGCTGTTACATGAAATCATCGCACGTGCATACGTACGGAATACCGTTTCCACGTCGTGGTGTAATCTATTTTCTACCACCACCTTACTTGAATGGGTATAATGGTGTAAATAATAACTATATATGATTATTGTAAAGTGATATTGATTCTGAAATAGTATACATACACTGTAATACAATTCCACGATCATGGGAACGATATCATCGCTCGTGCGTACGTACGGCCTACCATCTCCACGAAGTGATGCGACTTGTTCTACATGGTCTTCATTGAATAATGATTATATAAATTAATTTAATTAATAAATATGATATATATTACACTAATAACATTCTTTAAATGAGGTATTTATAACCTAAAAATAATAATAAGAATTTATTCGACAAAACATGCATAAGTACATAAAGCAATAAACACCCAAATAACAAGTAGCAATGAAATATTACTAATAAGAAGATAAGAATATGACCGTATATGATATCATAACAATGAATATGATTCTGTAATAATTCAATGACATTATTTAAATCATTATACAGGAGTTTCGAATACATACGAAGCAAATTGGACCTAAGGTAAGGGAAAATCCCGCAATCTCATTTTTATCCGAGATTGATTATACTTCAGAATTTACTGGGGAATATTTATCATCCACATCCATGTTTCCTCAATATTTAATATTGTTTCTATCCTCCTACAATTGTTTAAATCCAATTTTACCCATTGGTGAGTTTTTAGTAAAAGATATGAAAGGAATCTTTTGTCGTTTTTAGTAGGAGGTACTTTTTGACTTTTCCAGCCAAAGTACGAGAAGAATTTTTTTTTAACTTATACGGTATGAATGGATTTTTATGATTTCTTAGAAAATTATTTCAATGATGCTTAATTTACAATTTTTCAAGTTTATTTTTAATCAAATTCGTTTGGTTTAAAATTGTATGACTTTTTAAGAAAGGAAAAATGTTTTTAAAGTTGAAAGGATATTTTCCTCAAGAATGGAGTTCAAGTGTTTTATCAAAATTATTTTCCATCTAAGATAATATAGGGTTCTGTTTCTATCCCTATTTTTACATTTATTTATTATGTTATGATGGAATTAATTTGATTATGTCCTTTTATGTTATATGGATTTTGTTATGATGTCATGATGTTTAAGAATCCCATTTTTATTACATGGCTTATGCTATGATTTATGATTTTGTGGCACACATAATAATGGTTTAATTATAATATGGGTGGGACCTATATCTCCCTCCAATAAATTGGGTAAAGATTTATATCTCATGAGATAGACATGGCTGGAATACCATGTTAATCTGGTTCAGTGATACAGGACAAGAACGAGGAGTGAACTCGGTTTAGAAATAGACTTTGTCTGCTAAGATAGTCTTGGCAATGAGTCTTGAATAATAAGAAATGATTTTCTATGATTATGTGTGTATGCCAAAAAGTTTCATGTTTTATGTTATGATTATCAGGATTACATTTCACTGCTATGATTTATCCCATGTTATGATATTGTGATCACTTTTTATGGTTAAGATTTTTGAAATGCTATGTTCTTTTGAATATGGTATTTCCATTGTTTACCCTTACTAATAATTTGAGCTCAACATTTTGTATGTTTTCTTTCCCCAGGTCAGGAATAAGTTTATTAAGTTGGATATGCCAAAAGGGACTCTAGATATGATGAAATAAACGAGAGACAATGTAGATGATTTATGAACCAGTTGTTTATGTTTCCTAGTTTCTAAAGACAGTATACCTATATGGTCCTTTAATGGTTTTGTTATATGTTGTAATAAGTATGCTTCAATTCTGAAGTAATAACCATGTATGTAAAGTATGGGTCGTTATATTTTATGTGTGGAAAAGAAGGTCATCAGGCAGTTTAATACCAATGTAATGAGAAAAATATGTCTACTGATGAAAATATAGAAAAGGTTATATATAATGAAGATCATACTATTCAATATTACAAGTACAAGTAAATGGGGTATTATTCCAATCAATGCCCTAATCCAAGGTTTTTTTATAATGATCAATGTCAGCAAACTCTTAAGTCTAGTGAAAAAGTAAATTAACATGAAATCACTGTAGGTGGTGTGGAGTATGATAATAAAGTTATGAAAGGTACACATACCATCCACTCTAATGTAAAAAACGTTTTATTTGATTATATATCCACCCACACTTTTAATTCTAAACAAATTTCTAATGGTATCATTTTATTACCTCAAATATTATATATGGAGTTTTAGAAAAAACTCTTAATTGAAAAATAGTCCCATAAAATGTTTATAAATCTAATTTGATTGATGTTTGTGGTAAATTGATTCCTAAAAATATACTGATCCATCCTATTGTGGAATTTCATGTGATTCTTGAAATTGATTGGATTTCCTTATATGTAGTTCATATCAATTTCCATGGAAGGGAAGTCACATTTCATATTTTAGATCAATATATGATCATTTATTGATGCAAGGATGACTATGAACTTATAGTGAAAATTTATTCCATCTTATGGGTCGAGATACCTATAAATGAAGGTTACCTATCTCAAATGGTTGGGGATAAACTTCACAATTAAGAATACACCAATTGTATGGGAGTTTGACGATGTATTTTCAAAAGAATTACCAGGTCTTCCACCAAATCATGATGTTGATTTTTCAATGGAAATCATACCAAGTTCTATTATTATTTAAAATACACCTTATAGAATGGACACAATTGAGTTATAGGAATTTAAGAAGCAACTCGAAGAGAATCTTAACAAGGGATTCATACGACCTAGTGCATCACCTTTGGGTGAACCTGTTCTATTTTTTTAGAATAAAGATGGATCACTAAGACTCTCCAATGATTACTGAGAACATAACAAGACCACTATCAATAAATAATATCCACTTCCCTACATTTATGAATTATTCAACAAACTACAAGGAGCTCAATACTTTTCCAAGATAGATATTTGTTCATGATATCATCAATTAAGGTCATGAAGGAGGATATAATAAATATGACATTATATACAAGGTATTCACATAATGAATTAATTGTTATTAATTTTGGTATTACTAATTCCCTAGATATATTTATGGATATAATGAATATTCTTTAGAGACAATCTTGATCCGTTTGTTGGATTCATTATAGAAGATATTCTGGTATATTCGAAAAGAATGGAACAACATGAAGATCACTTGAGAATTTTACTGAAGACCCTAATAAAAGTGATTCATTATGAAACATTTACCAATTGTGAATTATGGCTTCATAAAGCTTCAATTTTTGTGGTCACTTAATCTCAAGATTGGAGATATCTATGGATCCAGAAATTATAGCAGTTATTGAATGTTTTATGAGAACAACAACGGAAATTGAGATCTGATGTTTTCTTGGTTTTTCTAGATATTATCCACATTTTTTTAATGTATTTTCACAGTTATCTAATCCACACACCAAGTTGACTAATAAATTAGTTAAGTTCATATGGATAGACGAATGTGAAGATTATTTCAAAGAGCTCAAAAGATGGTTATCTAGTGCACCTATGCTCACACTACCATATAGTAAAGAATGTTTTTTTATTTATAGTGATCCATACAAAAAGTGGTTGGGGTGTGTTCTCATGAAAAATCATATGGTGATATCTTGTTCCTTACGACAATTGAAAATCCATTAGTAAAATTAACAAACTCATGATTTGGAGTTATCTATGGTAATATTTGAACTAAAGATATAGAGGCATTATCTTTATGGTGAAAGGTGTGATATTTATATTGATCATAAAATATTAAAGTATATTTTAACAAAAAAGGAGCTAAATATGAATCAAAGAAGATGGTTGTAGTTGATTAAAGATTGCGAATACTCAATACATTACCTCCCTAGGAAAGAGAACAAGGTGGGATATGATTTTAGTTGAAAGGACCATGCTATCATATCCATGATGAGGATCATAAAAGATCCAATATTTATAGATTTTCAAATGATGAATCTTGAAATTTAATATGAAGGGGAGAAATATTATATTTTTCAAATGAATGTTCAACCATCTATACAAGTGAAGATTAAAGAGTCCCAGAAGGAAGATGTAGAGCTACAAAAGAAGGTGAGAAATGTTCCTGAATTCAACATTGATTGTGGTATAATAATAAGGTTTAGGAATCAGGTTTGTATTCCTCCCATACCATAATTAAGAAGGATCTATTGGATGAGGCTCATAGTTATTTTTTATCTATTCACCCAGGAATAATAAAGATATATAGGTACCTAAAATAGTATTTTTGGTGAGATGGAGTGAAATGATTTGTTGCCAAATATGTCTCTCGGTGTTTGTCTTTTCATCAAGTTAAGGTAATAAGACAAAAGTCTAAGGGAATGTTACAACCATTATCCATACCGGAATAAAAATAAGGAAACATCACTATGGACTTTGTTGTTGGGATTCCCAAAACATATAAAGGTAATATTTCTATATGGGTATAGTTGATAACCTTACAATGTTGGCACACTTCAATGATATTATAGAGGATTTCTCTCTTAATCACTTTTCTAGGATTTATGGTAATATTTCATAGAGTACCACATTCCATTTTATCTGATCGGAATCCATGGTTTACATTGATGTTCTGGAGAATTCATTATTAATATTTGTATATATATTTATGTTTCAACACTTATTATTATTCTCAGACAGACGGTCAGTCTGAGAGCACAATTCAAAATCTAGAAGACATGTTTATAGATTTCCTTATGGATTTTAAAGGTTGATGATATCAACACCTACCTTTAGTGAAATTTTCTTACAAAAATAGGTTTCAATATAGTATTCATATGGCTGTTTATGAAACCCTCTATAAATAAAAGTGTAAAACTCCAACATGATGGGATGAAGTTGGGAAATGAAAGCTATTAGGACATGTTCTTGTAGATGAAATAGAAGAAAATGTCTTATCTATTCAACAATACATAAGAGCAACTCAGATTCAATAAAAAATTATTCCAGCACCTGAAGAAGAGATCTAGAGTTTGAAGTGGGTAACAAGTTGTTTCTATGAATATCTACCTGGAATAGAGTAAAGATATTTGGAAAGAAGGGAAAGTTGAGCCCTCGGTATATCATCCCTTTTGAAAATTTGGATCATGTTGGGAAGGTAGATTACTAATTAGCGCTTACACAGAATATCTCTCAAATTCATGATTTGTTCCATGTATCTCTCATGAGAAATTACATACTGGATCATTCACATGTACTACACTCAGATGTCGTACTACTAGATCAAGATCATTCTTATGAAGAACACTTGAAAAAAATTCTGGATCATAGCAAAAACGATCTACAAAACAAGACCACTAACTTGGTTAATTTTTTGTGGCAGAACAAAAAATTTGAGAAACCTATATGGGAACTTGAGGATATGATGATTTAGAGATATTCTCATCTTTTGGTATCCAAGTAATGAATTTCAAGGGGGAAATTCTATTTATAGTGGGGTAGAATATAACTCCCAGATGTTTTTATGAAATATTTCTCTAAATAATTTTAATTCTTCAATTGATTTCATTGAATGCAACCATGGGTATAAAAAAACTATGAGATTACCATATTATAAAATGACCATTATTACCTAGTTGTTAGGTTAGTGGATTATATATAACTAAATTATGAAAATATATGGTGACGTAATTTGCTACCAATTATTTAGGAAAAATAAAAATCAATTATGTATTTGAATTTTTTTAATAAATTGAGTGAATTAATTTTAGTAAATTAAATTAATGAAATGTATAATTTATATACTTAATAAACTATTTTTGATATTCATCCAAAAGATATTTTTGTCATTGCATATGAATAATCCCATTTGATGTATAAAAACCAGTATTTTTTAAAGGAATATTTTACTGCCTTTTAATGAAGAAACCATTTTTAATTATGATTTTGATACATTAATAATTTATATATTACAAAAATAAATTTTTCTTCGTAGGTGGGATATAAAAATTTACTTTGGATGAAATTTTAAATTTTTTTTGATACCTTTCAAAATTTGATAAAGAGTATAAATACACTATATTTTAATTAAAAAACTTGTTTCCTCAAAATAATTTTTATGGTTAAATTATAATATTGAATGTTTTTAAAGTATAAACAGAATATATTTTTTTCATTCAATATAATTTATATCATTATAATTAATTTTACATTGAATTTAGATATAAAAACATTTCAATATTTTGCAATGTTTTAACTTTTAGAAACTTGTTCTCCATTTATTATAATGGGAATAATTTTAAATTAATTACTGAAACATATTTTTTTGGAATTTTTATAATTGGATTCCATATTTGGAATCTGTATGTCCAAATTATATAATTTTCTCTATTTTATTTTTGGGCATTATGAATAGTAACTTCAATAATTTTTATTAATATGGTAAAAGGGTAAATATGGTAATTAAGGGTTAGAATGAAATTATAAAACTACCCTAAAACATGTCTTAATATCTTTGGATGAGTGTTTTTAGACGTAAATAATCATTGGGTCGAAATAGTTTCCTTTGGAAGCCACTTTGATGAGAATAGGATAGGGAATTTATTTTATTTAATGAAAAGTTAAATATGTCCCACTCAACTTTTAATAATTATCATTTTTTATATAAGGTTATACATAATATAAATTCAATTATAAATACTCATTTTAAAGATAAAATATTTTTCTTTATCCTAATAATTTATTTTTAATATTTATGAAATAAATAATTACCTTAAGGACTAATACATGGATAATGTAAAAATTAATTAATTGATGAGAAATCAATAAAAAAATTATTAATATTATAATATCCATCAAATGAGAGAAAAACATAAAAAATATTATTGGTCAAGTATATCTTTGTTGAGTAAATAAGGTTTTCTTATGACTTTTCTATTCCTTCTTGTTTTTTAAATCACAAACGCCTTATCTTAAGGAAAAATTTCATTTACCCAACGTTTTATGTTGATAAGGAAAATTTTACATTCTCAAGGAAATTTATCCTTACCATGTTTTTCATTGTTTATATTTTGTCTATGTATAAAATTCAGTTTTATATCTAAAACCTCGGAATATTATATATACATAGATATAAATAATTCTGTTTTCAGCATCTGAATTTAGGTTCTGAATTCTCTGAATTCAGACTCTGAACTTTTTGAGTTCCGGTTTCTAATTCTTTAAATTCAGACTCTAAACATTATAAGTTTAGACTAAGAATTATAATGAATTCAAACTCTGAATTACTATGCATTTAGACTCCAAACATTCTTAGTTCAGACTCTGAATTCTTATGCATTCAGACTCCGAACATTGTAATTTTAGACTTCAATTTCTACTGAATTTAGACTCTCAATTTCCTTGAAATTCAGACTCCATAATTATATAGAATTCCGACTCCCTCTCTAGAAATGCCCTATCAGTGATTTCCACGGATTCGACCCCCCCCCCCCCACGGAGAGGGGGGGAGATCTTCCTCCGCCTATTTCTGAAACTCGACCAATGCCAGTCATTCCTTTTTCTAACCCGGACTTTCTCTATACTTTCCCGGCTATTTCGATTTGCCAGAAGGTTCCAGACCTATTTGACGGCTCGCCTCAACTTGATCTGTCGACATCGGAATTCTCAGAAGCATCCGGCTTTCTGAATCTCACCTTGGTGGACCAGTTCAGATATACTCGACCCTCAATAGATACCTTTGACAGATTCATCTCCGGTTCTTAGAGATTGTAAGGTTAGGCAACCGTGGGGATTCTAGAAAAATGGCATATCATGATTCTCTTCTCTTTTGAGGACGACGTGAATCTATCTTAGTCCAAATCTCCCTTTTACATGCAATAGGTTTTGGTTCCTCCTTTTCAGATAAACCTTAAATTTCCACATGAAACGGGATACACATACTTTGGCACTATGGGTAAGATTTCCAAAACACCTGCAACCCTGTCAAAATCATGCTATTCTTTGTATGATAGGTAGTATTGTAGGTCGTTATCTGTGTTATGATAGTAGGACTAAGTCCGTATGTTGTCTGATATCTCTTCATATTTGTGTTGAGGTGGATGTTTCTAAACCGGTGGTGGAGTGGGTGTGGATTGCAGTGGGGGATGATTCCACTAGAAACAGGCTGTGGTATTTGATTCGTGGATGGACTAATGTTCATCTTGAAAACGTCTAGGCCACCTGGTTTCTTCCTATCATTGCACTTATAGGGATTGACATGGGGTTATTTCCTCATCAAATCATCCAGATTTAGGGTCTAAGGATGGCTCTTCAATGATTTATCTGGGCACTAAGGATGCATCTAATACTAAACATTTTCAAAAAGAGGGAAGAACACTTAATCAGGATCCTTCGTCAGTGCTGAATGCTAACTGCATCAGCCCCTTTGAGTGTTGGGATGTCACTCAACCGGCCCTGAATGCTGACAATTTTAACACTCACATAGCTATACCAGAAATTCTGATTCAATCTAGACCTCTACTTTTTGATCTGGAAGCTGGAGGTTCTTTGGGGTCGAGCTAGTTGACCGTAGAACCTAAGAGACCTACAATGGAACCAGTTTTATCAAGGAAATCATGCCCGAGAAGGGTTTCCCCTGTGATAAAGTTATCTAATCTCTTTGAGAGAATAAAGTTTAGTTTGGAACTGGGGGTTGAAGAATCACAAATTGATCACCCCATTGAGGAGAAGGGAGACCTCAGTGAGGTGTCCAGTGATGACCAATCTGATCAATCTTTGGGTGACAGTATAGGATAGTTTCAAGGTGAAGATCTCCTTAATCAAAGTTGGAGTAAGGGATGGAAAGTTTCTAGGAAAGGTCGGAAGGATTATTCATATTTTCCCCTTACAATAGAGACAAGATCAGTCAACTATATGAATGGAAAGGAAAAGATAGGTATCCCCAAAGCCTCTGGCTCTCCTGTTCGGGAAAAGTCAGATGTCTACAAGGCAGTCCCTTTCAAAGTAACCATTGATGACTCCCTATGTGATAATTTGGAATTTCTTATGCATTAAGGTGAATAAATGTTAGAGGATTTTATATGTATCAATGCTCTAGATGTGAATGTTGAAGAAATTATGGGAAGACTATAGCATGTGGAACTGAATTATGAACAAATTGACTGGATTAGCAAGCAGGACTGCATTTTGATAAGAGGCTTCAATGTGAGGAAGATCAATAAAGACGAATACAAGAAAACATGAGATTATTTGGTGCATCTATTTGAAGACCTTCTAATGGAGGACCCAGGTACACAAGATACTTCTATTTCTTGGAAATTGTTTAGGGAGCACTATTCCAACCAGCTTAAATTATCCATCAATAATTATGTTGTTTCTTTTAGGGGCTAATCTGCTTTGACTGTGCGGGTTCTCACTTCCCCCTAGAAATTTTTTTTAATAAAAAGTTAATTTTGAGTGAAAAAATATCCACGTATTACAAACACCGAATGGTTTTTGGTTAGACTCTGAACTGTCATTTTTCCTTACACTCCGAAAAATGAATTTGGTCAAGCAACCATATTTTTTCATACTCATGTTTTGGTTATAAAATGATGTCATGCATTCAGTTACTAACTAACCATTGTTTGAGTGACACGTGTACAAGTCCCTCTGAAAATCCTGGAAAAATATGACTGTTGGAGGAGGGAGCCGACCATTGAAGATGTGCCTATAAATAGGATCTCATTTGAAAGATCTCACAATAAGTTGATCAATCTAGAGATTACATGATGTTCAAGTGATTTATAGAGAGTGAAACTTTATTGCTCTATGTGTACTGAACATTTTGTTCAGAATTGCTTCGTGCAACTCTGAATGTTTCTGAGTACATTCGAGGACTTCCGGAGATAGGAAGACAATGGTGTCGACTACCTTAAAGTTCAAGGGCTTATGGGGATAGCAAGACATACTCGGATATTCATATTAAGGGATTACCCTGGTGTGGGTAGGACATAATTTCTTGAAAGTATAAATCAAGGGACCTTTATCGAAGGTTGTTGGATACCCTTCTCTTTGGGTTAAATGATTTACTATTTGTTACTTGTATTGTTTCAAGTTTTCTGCTACATTTTATTTGTTGAGGAAATTATAACTATCTTATAATTTCTTATACATGTACACTCTCATTTAGTAATATTATATATGCTTTAATGTAGAATATTTATCTTTGTAAACTTTTGTTATGTTTCATTTCCGGAATCAGATTTCAAGAATTACATTCTCAGAATCACATTTCCATAATGAAGCATGTTTTTTGAACTAAAATGTTTTTTGAATTTACTTTGTTTAACTTTACTAAACATTAAAATCTTTAAAAGTTCCAAAGGAATTTTTTAATTTATACAATTCACCCCCCCCCCCTCTTGTATATTGAGCATATACAATGTCATTTCGATCCTACAGTTGGTATCATTGGAAAATAGCATACTCTATACGAACCTAATAATTGGTATCAGAGCAGGTTTTTGAAATACTTAAATACATATATAAGTTTTCTTGCTCAAGTTTTTCATTATTCTATATTTTACTTTCTTAGGATATTTTTTCCCTTTTTTACAAACTTTTATTACTAACAAGTTTGTGTGGAATGATTTTCATTAAGATGACAGGAAGCAATGTTTGTTCCATAGAGAACCTATATCCTACTAGACCACCTATTTTTTATGGGAATGATTTCGAATATTGGAGAGATCACATAAATACATTTATTATCAATATTTGAGTAGACAATTTTGTAATGCTTGCTAGAGGATATAAACACCCAGACAAGGAAGTCAGTACTTTCACCACCCGAGAAAAGCATGAATATCAACTAAATTATAAGGTACGCAATACATTTCTTTATTCTATGACCAGAAATATATATATCCAGATTTCATCCTGTGAAGCTGAAAATTATATTTAGAAGAATCATTAAGTTAAACACTTTGGAACTTCAAAATTTATTGAAAATAGAAGAGCTATTCTTAGATCTAATTACTATGGTTTTTTCTTCCCTTATGGAGAACCAATATGTAAAGTACAATGGAGATTTAGGACTATTGTCAACAGATTATAATCCATGGGTGAAAAAGGATTGGATAATGAGGCAGTTGTCAACAAAATCATATACATCATGCCTAATGAGTGGGAATCTAAGAGGATAGCTATAGATTAGAATAAAAAAGTTACACAGATTTCGCTTGATGAAATTTCTGTAACTCTTCTTTAACATGAGACTAGAATGAAGAGAGATGATAATAATGTTAAGAAGAAGAATGGGAATGGAATTGTTTCTTTTACAAGAGCTTCAAATCATATGAAATCCAAGACTCCTGAGAGAGTTACTAGATATAAATCTAAGAATATTGTTATTCAATACAAATCTAGTGGAAGTGAATCTTCAGAAAATGAAATAGCCAATCTTTCTTGAAAGATGAACAAGATTTTTGGACAGAAGAAATTTCAATCCAGATACAAGAAGAAAGAAATAATATTCAGGAAATTCTTAGAAGTCACTTGTTATGAATGCAAAATATCTGGACATATAAGGATTGATTTTCCATTTCTTAAGATAAAAGATAGAAAGAAAAAGAATTATGAAAGAAATAGGAAGAAATACTACAAAGCTAAAGCTTAGAATGTTCTTAAAGCAAATGACCCCAGCAGTGCCAGTGGCGGTGACTCCTTAGATGAATTCTTTGATTACGAATCTTCTGGACAGAAGAATCTTGGTTTAATAGCCAAACTTCCTATTGAAAATCGTTTCTTAATGTCTATGTTACATAATATTGAATCCATCACCAATGTATCTTTAAATAGTAATAGTAAATACTATGAATCCTCGGATGAAGAATCTTCTTATGATGAATATAATACTTTACCTACCTATGAAGAAGTTTCTAGGTTTTCTAAACTCCTTGAGAATGATAATTCAAAACTCAAGAAAATGCTTGATAAGGAAAATTTTAGAAATACTATTCTTACTAAGGTGATATTATATCTTTCTAAAGATCGTGACAAGAAAATTTTTTATTTTGAAAGTATTTCAAAAACCCTTAAGGAAGTTAATTCTGATAAGGATAAACTTTCTAAGGATCTAGAAAAAGTAATTTCTAAGAAAAATGTTTTCGAGCCTATCTCTAGTGCTAAAACTAATGTTTTGGAAGACAAGAACTTAGTTAATAGACTGAAGTCAGAAATATTTTACTTAAGGAAGTGTTTGTTAAACTTTACCTTAGGAAATTAAAACTTTGATAAAATGTATTCTCAAATTCGACCTCTAATAAAAAATTTTGGAATTGGTTATAATAGTTCAAAACCGATTTTTAGTAACAATTATTTTGTTCCTCAAAATTATTCATTCTTCACTAAGTGTCAGTGTGGTGGTAAAGGGGAAAAAAATTATTCCTTTAACAAAACCTAGTATTTAGGTTTTCATAAATATTATTTCTCTAAGAAAATGTGGATACCTAAGATTTTTCATTCTGAAGATTCTAGATCAAATAAAGTTTGGATTCTGAAAATCTAATATTCTTATTTTCAGAAAAAAAAAAAGAAAGTACCAACATCCATACTTGGTACATGGATAGTGGATGTTCCCGACATATGACTGGTAAAAAAACTTCTTTGAAAATATTATCAAGACAAAAAGGAGGAAATGTACCTTTCGGTGATAATGCTAAGGGAAAAATTATTGGTATAGGTAACATCATTCTCCTTGGAAAAAATTTGATTTCAAATGTTTTATTTGTAAAAGTTCTTAAGAACAACCTCATTAGCATAAGTAAATTATGTGATGAAGGTTACCTTGTGAATTTTAGGAATAACAAGGGCTTAGTACACAATTTCCAAGGAAGAATTTATTATTTCTTCCCATAGGCAAGATAATGTTTACACGTTAAACTTAGAAGACCTTAAGAGCCAAGAATTACCTTGACTTAGTGAAATGGAAGATCATTCTTGGTTGTGGCATAGAAGGTTAGGACACTATAACATTAGAAACCTATGAAAACTCTCTATGAAAAGACTATTTAAGGATCTACTAGAGCCTAGATTTGATTATTCAAAAGTTTGTGATCCTTGTCAATATGGCAAGAAACATAAATCAAGTTTTTAATTAGTCGGTGAAGTCTCAACCACTGATGTATTATAGATAGTTCATATGGATATTTTTTGTCTAACACAAACTAGAAGCATTAGAGGAAAATATTATGTATTTATCTTAGTGGATGATTACACTATATTTACGTGTGTCTTTTTTCTAGCAAAGAAATATAAATATTTTACTTATTTCAAAAGTTTTAGAGCCCAAGTTAAACATGATAAAAACCATCCTTTGATAACTATTCATAGTGATCATAGAGGTGAATTTCAAAATTCTGATTTTGAAAATTTTTGTAGTAGAAAAAGAATTACTCATAACTTCTCAGCACCATGAACACCTCAACAAAATGGTGTTGTTGAAAGAAGAAATAGAATTATTTAAGAGATAACAAGAACCATGTTGAGTGAATATTCTAGAGACAATCATTTTTGGGCTGAAGCTGTAAGTACTGCTTTTTTTACTATAAATCGTGTTTTGATTATAAATTTTTTTTTAAAAACTTCTTATGAGTTATGGAATGGTAGAAAACCTAGACTTTCTTATTTTAAGGTTTTTGGTTGCAAGATATTCATTCTGAATACTAAAGATAATTTACACAAATTCACACCAAAATCTGATGAAGGAATTTTGTTAGGCTACTCCACAACTTCTATGGCTTATAGAGTTTTCAATAAAAATACTTGTACTGTTGAAGAAACAGTAAATGTCAAATTTGAAGAAAGTAAACCTTTTTTTTAACCAACCTCAACCTATATCTTCATAAGTGTTTTCAAAAATTGATTATCAACATTTTTTAGAAGATCCTTCCAATAAGTAAAATGTTCAAGAAGTTAATTCTGCAACATTTACCCCAGAAGACTTCCTACCTTATATTGATGAACAAGTTTTACAAAACCCAAAACAATTGTTTCTAAAGAATTATCCTAGTGATAGTATAATTGGTTATTTAAATCAACCTATAAGGACTAAAAGTTCCTTAAGAAATGAAATATATCATCTAGCATTCATTTCCCAATTAGACCCAAAAAGCACTGATGAAGTTTTAGGTGATGATGATTGGATAAAATCTATGCAAGATGAGCTAAATTAATTAAAAAGGAATAAAGTATAGACCTTGGTTGAAAGACCTAAGGAAACTTATGTTATTGGAGTAAAATGGGTCCTCAGAAATAAGTGTGATGAAAATGTGATTATTGTAAAAAATAAAGCTAGATTGGTTGCTAAAGGCTATAATCAACAAGAAAAAATAGACTATGAAGAAACCTATCATCCAGTATCTAGACTTGAATATATTCATATTCTACTTTCCTTTTCATCATTTTTCAATTTCAAACATTTTCAAGTGGATGTTAAATGTGATTTCCATAATGGTTTTGTTCAAGAGGTTGTTTTTGTTGAACAACCTTCTGGTTTTGAGGATACAAAAAATCCTGAACATGTTTTTAAACTTACCAAAGCCTTGTATGAACTTAAGAAACCCCTTGAATCCTGGTATGATAGACTTATAGGATTTTTGCTTCATAATAATTATGTTAAGGGAAATGTTGATCCTACCCTTTTTATAAAGAAAGATTAGAAAAATGTTTTTATTGTTCAAATTTATGTTGATGACATTATATATGGTTCAACTCAACAATATTTAACTGATTCCATTATGGATCTAATTAAATCCGAGTTTGAAATGAGTATGATGGGTGAGTTAACATTTTTCCTTGGTTTTCAAATTTATCAAAAACCAGAAGGAATCTATATATCCCAACATAATTATATTAAAGATCTTATTAAAAAGTGTGGATATGACAACACTAAGAGTTTATGTACTCCCATTGGTACCTCAAATTCAGTTTATTTAGATGAAGCTGGGAAACCAGTAGATCAAACATCTTTTAGAGGTATGATAAGAAGCTTACTTTACTTAACAGTTAGTCCTCCAGACTTAATGTTTTCAGTATTCTTATGTGCAAGATATCAATCCAATCCTAAGGAATCTCATTTAAATGCAGTGATAAGGATTTTTCGCTACATAAAGAGATCCATGGATCTTGGACTCTTTTAAACTTCTGGAAATGATTTTGTTTTAAAAAGTTTTTCAGATGATGACATTGGTGGATGTAGAATGGATAGAAAAAGTACATCTGGAACTTATCATTTCTTATGAGATTCATTAGTTTCTTGGTCATGCAAAAAGCAATAGTCAGTAGCACTTTCCACTACTGAAGCTGAATATATAGCAGCTGGAAGTTGTTGTGCTCAAGTGTTGTGGATGCAACACACACTCACAGACTATGGTATGAGTTTTACAAAAGCAAAAAATTTGTGTGATAATACTAGTGCCATTTCTTTAAGTAAAAACCATTAACATCACTCTCATGCAAAACACATAGATATTAGGCATCACTTTTTTAGGGATCACACACAAAAGGGGATATCATTCTTCAATTTATCATAACACAAGATCAACATTCTTATATTTTCACAAAATATTTACCCTCCGATAGATTAGAATACATTAAATAGAAGTTAGGAATGATAACTGTAAGTTAATCATCCATAATAACTTCTTGTTGAAACCTATCTTCTTATAGTACCAAACTCCTTTTCATAGGGGGAGTACATTTGTTAGTCAGATTTCTAATATTTTTTTAGTCAAAATTCTTCGTTATGAAAATTTTCTAAATTTTCATAATGAATATTTTCAAACAAATCATAATAAAGATTTTATAAATTTTTGTAATGAATATTTTAAATATTTTTCATAATGAAGTCTTTCTAAATTTTCATAATAATGATTTTCAAATTTTTTGTAATGATGATTTTCTCAAATTTTCATAATGAAGTTTTTTGTAGTTAAAAATTTTTCATAATGAATTTTCTTTTATGAAAATTTTCATAGTAAGATTTTTCATTCTTAAAATTTTCATAATCAAAATTTTCGGAATCTAAAGTTCTTCAAGAAGAATTTTCCTCAGTACTAATAATCTTTCTAACAATCTAAAAGGTATGTTTCCTTTCTTATATTTTTGTAATCTTTTTTTACTTGTTGGTATTTTCATCTGTTTTTAAATTTTCATATTCAATTTTTCTTAAATTAGAATGTTTTTATTAAAAACCTCAAAACCTTAGATTCTATCAAAATTTCCTTCCGGCTATCATCTCAACCGTCAGATTATATCACAAGATTTTTCAACTGTTGGATTGAGCTTGGAAGATAAATAGTCGCCTCAAATTCCTATATAATGGGCCCCTGATGATTGTCCCACATTGATCCTAATGCTTTCATATGTTGAATCCCTACCTTCCTACATAATCCCATTCAGGATTTTCAAGGTTTCCTCATCTCCTAATGTCTGTCAAAGTATCTTCCCAGAATGACATGACAACTGTCAAGCCGATTTCTAAATTACAGATTTAGATAGAATGGTTGGTACATCCAAATTTCATTGCAATGTATGATTCTATCATCTTAAAGAATATCAAGCTGAATAGATGGAAGAGTGTTTTCATATCAAAACCAGGAGCTCAGGATTTGGTATATCCAGACTTGTTGGTTGAATTCTATGATTCAACAAGTTTTTCTAAGGAAGAAGGAAAAGATAAGTTCTCTCTCAAGAGATATGGGAATACTTATGATCTTTCTTACACCAAGGCATCCAATTTTGTTGGAGTTCCTTATGAAAGAGAATCTGAGTTTTTTTCTCATAAGCTATTAGATGTTCAAGGAAGCTTTGTTAAGGTGAAGGATATAGCTTGCCTCAGTCTTTCATATGTAATGACTTCGAGGATTGTTCACCTATCTTAAAATTTTTGGATTCTTGAATTATGGGTTCAATTATTCATCATTAAAATAAAATGGTACAAGGATACTTTTAAGAAGAGTGACGTGTATATCCTAGATTTCTTGGTGAATCCAAGAAATATTAACCTGGTTAAGCGTATTCTGATTACAATTGAGAATATAAAGAATGGAAATCTGAAGGCTTAGATTATTATGTTCCAGCCATTCTCTCAAATATGATTGTTCAGTGTTTATATTCCTTCAAAATACCTTGTGTTCTAAGACAAGAAATTGAAAATTTATGCAGGTAAGTGATGACACTCTGAGAAGGATGATTGTTGGATTTTCTAAAGAATCCGAAGAATTTTATGATTTGCCTAAAGAAGAGGCTGAAGCCTTATTGATGAAATAAGAAGTGGCTGAGACTTCCAGAAAGTATGAAAGGAAGAGGAAAGTAAAGGATGTGGATGAAAAGGTAAAAACTCCAGAGGCTAAGCAAACCCAATCAGCACCACCAAATCCAAAGAAGCAAAAATCATATCCTAATGATGTAGTAGAAAAATGGAGGGAAGGCAAGGAGAAAAAGAAATTAGTGGAGCCTAGCTTTGGCTTGGATCCTAATGAAGAAAACCCATTAAAAGAAAAGAATATTGATGAGCTTAAAAAGTAAAAAAAGTGAAAAGAAACAAAAGAAGAAGATGACTGAAGCAGAGATTGCGCAATCTCTTCTGAAGGATGCTGAGAAAGCCTCCGAAAATATTATGGTACCACAATCCTTCTTAGTAGAATCTTTACCAGAGACACTAGGAAATAAATTTGTAACTCCGGAAAAAGTCCAAGAAAAATTAGTGGAGGAAGAAGAATAGGAAGAAGAAGGTAGTGTTGATACCGAAGATCTCATTAAGTAAGTAGAAGATTTTCATGAGAAGGAAAGTCCATCTTAGAAGCTTTCATTCCAAGCTTCTGAAGTAGAGTCTCCAAAGCTTGATACTCCTTGGAAAGATGAGAAAGTAGAAGATGAGAAGGTTGAAGAATAATTTAATAGGCTGTCTAAAGAAGAATGTTTTAATCATGATTTCATTCACCCAGAGGATGATGAGGCATGAGCTGAGAAGGAAAAGGTTTATGAAGACAGAATTGTTCAACCCTCTGGTAGTGAACATGAATCTCCAGACCAGGAGGTAGCCATTCTAAAAACTGATAAGGTAAAATAGTTTGTTATTGATACACCTACCAAAGTTGTGGTTAAGAAGATAGATTTTGGTGGTTCTTCAACGAGGAAAGTTGCTGATATAGAGAAAGATCCCTCACCTAGTAAAGTTTCTGATTCGGAATCATCATCCATTGGACATGATTTCGTAGTCCAGTCCGGGAAGACGCTTTTTGGGACTATACAAATATTTCCCAGTATATTCTTTAGATACCAGATGCTTCAACACATCCTAAATGAGAAATCAGATTCAGTATCCATGGTTATGGATAAGTGTGTCAAGCTTGAAGCAGATTTCAAAACTTTTTTCATAGACTATGAAGCACACAAAATATCTTGCAAGAAAATGACCAACTAGTCAAGGAAAACTATATAATACATGAGAAATATTTATGAGTTCCAAGATAGTTTCATAGATTCATTTGACACCTAATATGTAAATAGAAAGGATCTCACAAACAGTTTTGAGGAAAAGCTAACCCTAGAACAGAATTATCATATTCAAGAAGTAAAAGATCTGAATGGGAATTTGTATTCAGTTGCTCAGAGCTGTAAAAGATAAAGGGATCTCAAGATTCTGATAGAAGAGGAACATTCTAAGCAGGAAGAAGCATTGAAGACTCAGGAAGAGGTTCTTAAGGCTCAAGATGAAAGAATCCAAACCTTAGAAAAGAAAACTGAAGATCATGATCAGCTTCTAAAACGTGTAGAGGAAGATCAAAAGGAGCTCAAAAAGATGAAAACAATAGTAAAGAAGTTGATGCAGAAGGAGAATGAAGGATAATCTTGTTCAATTCTGATCTTTTGTTGTATTCCTTCCTTTTATAAATTTTTCTAATCCGAATGAAATTATTGTTTTCTCTTATTATATTTTTTTTCTAGTACTAATGTTTCTGGTACCATATTTTCTTTTCCATTCCTTTTAATCATTTTTGAAAACCAAAAAGGGGGAGAAAGGAAAAAAAATACTAGGTAAAGAAGAAATTTTCCCTAAGTGAGGGGGAGTTCATCTAAGGTGGAGTTCTTATCCAAGAAGATTTTCGTATGTAATAAAATGCTAGGTCTCATTTCAAAAATCAAGAATACGATCCTTAGTGTTTCCAAAGCCTATGGGAGAGTTATTCATATTCATATTTTCCCATGTGATAAGGGAGATAAGTTTTTCCTTCAAAGTTCAGAAAAATATTTTCTAATCCTTATATTATTTGTCATAAGGATGTTTGTGCTTTCCAAAAGGGGGATATTGTTGAGTCAATAAGATTTTCTTATGAATTTTACATTCCTTCATGTTTTGAAAATCATAAACACCTTATCTTAAGGAAAATTTTCATTTACCCTAATTTTTATCTTGATAAGGAAAATTTTCCTTCTCTAGGGAAATTTATCCCTACCATGTTTTTTATTGTTCATATTTTTGCTAAGTATAAAATTCGGTTTCATATTTAAAAACATAAAATCTTTTTTATACTTAGATATAAAGCATTCAATTTTTAGGATCCAAATTCAGGTTCTGAATTCTCTAAATACATACTCTGAACTTTGTGAGTTCTGGTTCTAAATTCTCTAAATTCAGACTCTGAACTTTCTAAAGTTTAGACTCTCAATTCTCTGAATTCAGACTCTAAACATATTACGTTCATACTCCAAATTCTAATGAATTAATACTCCGAACATTGTATGTTCAGACTCCGAATTCTAATGAATTAAGACTGTAAACATTGTATGTTCAGACTCTGAAATCTTATGCATTTAGACTTCAAACTTTCTGTGTTCTGACTCCAAATTCTTATGCATTCAGACTTTGAAATTTGTAAGTTCAAACTCCAAATTCTACTGAATTCAGACTCTGAATCTTCTAAAAAATCATTCTCCAGAATTATATAGAATTCAGTTTATGAATTATTTGGAAAATGGATCCGAATATCCACGTATTATGAACAGTGAATGGTTTTTTGTTAGACTCAAAACATTCATTTTTCCTTACACTATGAAAAGTGAATTTTTTCAAGAAACCATATTATTGCTTTCTCATGTTTTAGTTATAAAACTATGTCATTCATTTAGTTACTAACTAACCATTGTTTGAGTGACACATGTACAGGTACCTCATAAAACCAAGGAAAAATATGACCATTGGAGGAGGGAGCCAACCATTGAATATTTTTCTATAAATAGTAGCTCATTTGAAAGATCTCAAAATAAGTTGATAAATCTAGAGATTACATGAAACTGAAGTGATTTCTAGAGAGAGATACATTACTGATTTGTACGTACAGAACATATTGTTCAGAATTTCTCCATGTGACTTTGAATGTTGCTCAGTACATTTGAGGACTTCCAGGGATAGGATGATAGAGGTGCCTACTACCTTGAATTTCGAGGGCTTGCGGGGATAGCAAGACAGAACCAGATCTTCTTATCGAGAGCTTACCCTGGTGTGGGTAAGACAGACTTTCTTGAAAGTATAAATCAAGGGACCTTTATCCAAGGTTGTTGGATACCCTTTTCTTTGGGTTAAAAGATTTAATACTTGTTACATGTATTGTTTCAAGTTTTCCGCTTCATTTTGTGTGTTGAGGAATGTATAACTATCTTATACTTCCTTATACTTGTACACTCTGATTTAGTAAGATTCTATACGATTTAAGGTAGAATCTTTATCTTTGTAAACTTTTGTTAAGTTTCATTTCCAGAATCACATTTCTGGAATTATATTCTCAGAATCACATTTCCAGAATCAAGAAAGTTTGTAGAACTAAGAGGTTTTGTGAATTTACTTTGTTTAACTTTGTTAAACATTACAATCTTTAAAAGTTTCAAAGGAATTTTTTAAAGTATACAATTCACCCCCTTGTATATTGAGCATCTAAAATATCATTTTGATCCTACAGTTGGTATCATTGGAGAATATCATACTCCATATCAACCTAAAAATCTTTCCATAACCATCCAATGGTTAAGTTAGTGACCATTTTTAGCCTTATAGAAGAGATTGTAATAATTAAAGAATAAAATTTTAAATGTTTGATTTTCCCTGAGATAAATTCGACAAAAAACATTCTTCTAAAAGATAGTGGATTTATCTAAAACATAGTATTTTATTATATTTTTTTTATTCAAAAATGAGTATGTTAAATAATTATACAATTTTGATGTACTAATTATTTTATTAATAGATATAATAAATAAATGTTATTAAAAATGTTTGAATAAATAAAACATGGGATAATTAATATTTATAATTAATTTTATAGGTGACTATTACCTATTAGGAATATACTAAAATACTTTTTTTGAGGTTAAATTTCTATGACTGTATTTTTAAAAATCAATGAATTGAATAGTGTAAAAATAGATATTATTGATTGTTTATCAAAATAATGTTTTATTAAATAATTTAAAAATTAGAAAAACGTTTTTTAAAAATAGCGAATAATTATTATATGGTCAAAAATTATTTAATATATTTATTTATGGTCTAATTTATCTGAAATAAGAAAATATTTCACCATTTTTTTTTTGAAATATTTGTTACCCTAGTTAAAAATTAAATAGATAACTAAGTGTTAATTAAAATTATAAGGTTTATATTGAAATAAAAAATTGTAAAAAATTATTAGTCAATGAGATTACAACCATATATCATATCTTTTTCTAAATTCGGACACTTTTGATGTTTTTGGATGGGGTCTGAGTTTATAATAAATTAATATTTTTGGAGATCCAAAAAATGCCCACAAACTCAATTATAAATGGGCACCTCATCCCTCACCTCTTTACTTCAATTTGAGCCTTCAAGCTTGGCCATCACCTAAAATTTTCCTTATCAACATTACTAGATATATTATAGTTGTTGTGGTCTTCTTCCAATACAAACTCAAATTCCCGAAAGGGGTATTTAGAGGAATCATGTCGAAGAAGAGGTAATATCCTCTAACGATTCATTCAACCCTTTTTCTTATACTACTTTTTATTAATGAGTTGTTTAATTATAAATTAATAACTAAACTATAAATTATATACTATGATGTTATTATAATTATTAATAAACCATATTCTACCTTGTATCCATCCTATGAAAAATGAAATCACCACGCATGTGTATGTACGGCTTACCGTATCGACACCGTGTTGTAATCAGTTTTTCACCACCACCTTACTTGGATCTATATAATGATAGAAATTATAACTATATATGATTTTTATAACTTTATATTTATTCTAAAATATTATACACCATTCACTTTAATACAATTCCATAATAATAGGAATGATATCATCGCTCGTGCATACGTACGATCTGCCGTCTCCATGATGGGATGATATTAATTATACACAAAACTTCATTAAAGAATGATTATATAAATTTAAATATTGAATAAATATGATATATATAATTTTAATATAATTTTGGAAAGATATACATATGACTTATTAAGTAGAATCAGAACTTATTCGACAAAACATGATTGAGAAAATGAAGCAGGTAATACCCAAATAACAAGTAATAATTAAATGTTATAAAAAAGGATAATTATATGATAATATATGATATCTGAAAATGACTATGATTCTAAAATAAGTCAATGAAATCATTTAAATATTTATAATTTAGGTTTGGATACTAATAAAGAAAATTGGATCTATGGTAAGGGATAATTTTTCAATCTCATTATTATTTGAGGTTGTTTATATGTAAGTTTTTACTGTGGTATATTTATCATCCTTGTCCATTTTTCCTAATTGTGTATTCCAAAATATTAATTAAATTATTCTACATGTTTTTATAGTCAATTTTACCCATGGGTGAATTTTTATTAAATGGTATGAAAGTAATCTATTTTTATTTTAGATATGAGGCACTTTTTTGACTTTTTATGAAAATGTACGAGGATAATGTTTTTAAACTTATATGGTATGAATGTATTTTTAAATTATCATAACACCTTATCTACATGAAACTTCCTATGGAAAATTTCATGTTTATCTTCAATTAAATTCTTTTTTTTAAAGTACATGGCATTTTGAGAAAATAAAATGTTTTTGAAAAAGAAAGATAATTTCCACAAGAATTAATATGAAGTTCTTTATCAAAATTAATTTCCGTATAAGTTAAAATTATTGAAATATGGTTATGTTTCTATCCCTATTATTACTATTGATTGATTTGTTTAATGATGTAATTCTATTTATGAAATCCATCTATATTATATGGATTATAATGGAATGATGTTTAAGAAAACAGTTTAATCATTGAGTTATGCTATGATGAATGATTTATGGTCTTGTGGAAAGTGTAACAATGATTTCATTATGAGATTTTTGGGACCTATATTTACCTCAAATACACTGGGTAAATATTTATATCTGATTATATAGACATGGATGGAACATGAAATGATCTTGGTTTAGTAATACAGGGCGGGAATGATGAGTAAACTTAGTTTAGTAATGGGATTTGTCCACATTGATGATCTTGGAAATGATCCTTGACTAAATGAAATTATTTTCTATTATTATGTGTATGCCACAAAATTTCACGTCTTGTGCTAGAATTTTGGGATTACATTCATTGATTCTTATGGACATTCATGATTTATCATGTGGCATGATATCATGATCTTTCTTATGTAGGATAATATTTAAAAATGATATGATCTTATGTCTTATTAATATAATATGATTGATATCTCCATTGTTTACCCTTACTAAGAATCTGATATCACCCTTTTATATTTTTTCTCTAAGTCATGAAGAAGGGCATTATGTAAGATATGTCAAAATGGGATCAAGTCATAATGAAATAAGTGTGAGACAATGAAGATGTGTTATGAACCAGCTGTTTAGGTTTCCCAGTTTCTAAATACATTATACCTATATGGTCCTATCATGGATCTATTATATTTTGTAATGAATATTCTTCAACGTTAAATTAATATCAATGTATGTAAAGTATGGGGTGTTACACTCTCTGTGGTCTTATACATCATACTAGGCTAATGAACTACTACCTCAATAACATCATTCCAATATTGAGGTGAGAGACACGACCATCCATAGAGAGAATCAAATGTGGGCTATGTGAAGATTCTTGGAAAATACTTTTTTAGTGAACATAATTAAAACTAAGTTATTATACCATGATTCTCTTATGTCAATTGAGAATTCTCGACTCATATCTACTATTATGTGAATATTACCCTCAAGAATTCCATCTATCTGAGGGCAGTATGTTGTGCTCACTCTTTCTTGAGTCCCTAGGGCCTTATATATGACCAACTAAAACTGAAACATGAAATTTCCATATTTTTATTAGATATTAATATCAATGATACTATATGTTATCATAAGATCCTAGAGGCATTCAATTTTCCTATATTATCCCTGATTATGTCTTTTAGATCAGTAATAAGTGAGAAAACATTATCAACTAATAAAAAATCACCAAGAAATCATCATGACTCCTCAGGGTCCTATGTAATCCCATAAAAAAATTCATAACAAAATCCTACAACTTCCACATGGAGACTATAATTGGTTATATAAAACCACCATGAGTCTGATGCTCGACCTTTAACATCTAAATGTATTGAATCCAAAACAAACCTAATGATGTCCATCTTCTTATCAAGCCACCTGAATTATCACTTAAATTCTTGATACAAATTCATCATAGAGGGATTTACCTTTAGTATAGAGGTATGGAATACCATAATCATATCCTCCCTAGAATAATAAGGGACTACTGCTCTCCTGTGTACATAGATCATATCATCATCACTCGATAACCACCTGGGTATTGGGTCACCTCAAGTTATTTGTTTATATATAACAATACACCCGGGGTTAGTACCATATCCCATATTTAACTAGCCTACTAGAGAATACGTGAGAACCAAGGAAGAACTAGTTATAAATCCCTAGTCCTTAAAAGAATCCACTCATTAGCCAGCCAAAATCTCACAAGTGTCATGATCCTCTAAAGTCCTCTCACAAATATCTTCCTCCACCTATGGATTGTTAATAATAGAATCAAAAAATAAGTTAAAATTACTAGGTATATAGTCCATATCAATTATAAATGTTTGAATGTAATCAACCCAGCACTATTGCATCATGTTTAGGTACCTCTGTGTGAGGTTTTAAGTGAATATCTTTTGGTCTGTGTAGAAAAAAAATCCTCCCACTAAAGAGTTCATGTCGCCAAAAATTATGAGCATGGACCATGAGTGTAGGGTCCAATTCATAGGTTTGATAGTTATACTCTTCAAAACATTGATTATTTTAGCCATAATAGACAACTTTCTTAATCTATAATATTAATTATTCTAAAAAACCAAATGCATCACAACACAAGGAATATCTAATCCCGTGCATGGGGAGTATCAGCATTGGATTGGTATTCAATCTATTCTTTTTCTCAATAAACACTTCATCACACTGTTTTCCCACAAGAACATTAATCCCCTAATATTTAGTGTATTAATAGGTGCTCATAGATTTGATGATTCATAGATAAAATGATATTAGTACTCGAATAAACCTAGAAAACTCTCAATATAGAACATGTTATGAGGACATGCCTATGATTTTACTACATCCAAATTCTTTTGGTCCATAGATAATCCAATCTCAAAAACCACATTCCCCATGAACATAACCCCTAAATCTAGATTTAATTCTTCAATGTATTGTTTTGATTCCTATGTGATCAAAATTTACTAAAGAATATCTCACGATATCAGGCCTGTTTCTATGGTGTTGGTGGGTAGATGAGGATTCCATCAACCAAAATGAAAGAGTCTTTTTAAGGATAGAGGATCATTTTCATGAGGGACATAAACATTAAAAGAAGGTTTTCAAACAAAAAATCATCCCATTACACTCATACAGAACATAACATCTCTAAAACATAGTCATTGGGATGTCCACCTCACTAATCCATAACTTGGGGTAGTTTGACTAAAGATCAATCACAGAGAACCACCAAACTCCACGTAACTAATTGAAAGGATCATTGATGTAACAGCCCAAGATTTTATGAAAAATATTCTTTTTAATTTCACTAATATCTTGTGTTGTACGCTACACCAAAAGGAGCTTGCACAACACGCATCCTTGACTTGCCTTGCATTACACGCAATCGCGACCTTCCTCGATAGCGTGTGTAGTACGCAATAACGAGTTTCACTAAACAGCAATATGCTATTAAAATATTATTAAAACTAGCCATTTGAATAGAAATAACCACTTTTTGAAATTTTGTAAATTTTATTTTTCAAAATAGACTTTATTTTTGGATTTGTAATATCGAAATTAGCTTAGGGTAAAATTTTGGTACTTTTCGGATAACTTTCATTTTCTGATGAATAGTGAAATTTCTAAATTTTAATTAAAAACAACTTTTTTTTAATCGAAATAATTAATAGTGATAATTTCTTAATTTGACTGGTTTTAAAGTATATTTAGAATATATTTTTACAATTTAATACAATGTTGGTCATTGGATGTAATTTCACATTTAAACCAGACATAAACAAGTGTCAATCTTTTGATAGATATTGTTTCTTAAAAACACGCTATTTGTTTTAACAGTGGGATTTAATTATAAAATTAATTAATGAAACTTATATGATATGAATTTGGTAAAATAGACTTCATTTTTGAATTCTGAATATGAAATATAGCTTAGGATGAAATTTTGGCATTGTTCTGAAAAACATCAATTTTTGATGAATAGTGAAACTACTAAGTGGTAGTTAAAAAACTAAATTTTTCATAAAACTTAATTTTACCGCTTCTGTGAATGGAATTTCAAAAATCCGAGAGACACGGTTGATGTCAGTAAGTAAAATGTGGTTCAATGAGATGAAAATAATTTTTGGTGAATAGTAACTTTTTACTTTTATTTACCACGGTTAAAAGTAAATAGGGTAATTAAGGGTAAGAATGATATTAATATTACCCTAACACATGTCCTAATTATATTGGAAAAGTGTATCTCGACCAAAAACAACCTTAAGTGTAAAATATTATCATTTAGGCCCACTTGGATTAGATTAGGACATTTATTATTATTTAATTCAAAGAAGTGTTAAAAGAGTTAAAATCAAAGTTTATTTACTAAAACATTTTTAATATGGGGTTATAAATAAGATAAATTCGACTATAAATATTCATTAGAAAGCTAAATAGATTTCCTACATAATGGTATTTTATTTGTAATTTTTAGACTTTAAATAATTTAATTTATTTATGAAACAACAATGATACAGTATTTACCTTTTTAAGAAAAATTAACATAATTGATGTTATAAATGCCCAAATAAATGTAATTTGAGACTTTTTCTGACTTACACTAATTTTCTAGGTTAATATGACATGTTATTGTTGATTTAAGTAACTTTTTTCGAACTTATAATTCTGTTAGAAATTTCATACAAATCATGTACCAAATAGTGTCAAAATTGACATAAATTAGTTTTTAAAACAAATATTATATTATTAATTGTTATTTAATTCCTAAAAATATAAGGTTCAGCCAAATGACTTATATAAGGATAGATATATTAATAATAAACAACTTGGGGTTCTTTTGGCTTGATATAGTAAGTTTATTAACCATATAGTGTAAAAAAAAGACACGGTAAAAGTTAAATTATTTAACTTAGAGTTAAATCTAATTGATAAGGTTAAAATAATAACCTAAACTTGTCTAAATCCTATTGGATGAGAGGATTTCGACCCATCCCCACTTTATCTTCGAAATAAGACCATTTGGAACCATTATAAACCGAATTTGACCTTAATATAAAATAATATTTTGAGATTTTCCTAAGATGCCCCTCTCCTCCCTTATAAAAGGGCACCTCCTCCCTCTCCTCCACACACCAATTTGAGCATTCAATCTCGGCCAAACCCTGCCAAAATCTCTTATCCACTTCCCTAGTATCATTCTAGAGGTCCTGGACTTCTTCAAAGACCATCCATAGTTCTTTAAGTGGAGGTTAAGTGAAAGCGTGTCAAAAAGAGGTAATATCCATTACCGATCTTTTTCAATTTCTTTCTTCTTCAACTTCTTCTTCATTAGTTGTTTCATGATAAAGTAATAACATCATTATTTATTATATACTGATATGTTATTATAAATATGAAACAACTCTAATTAACCTTCTATCCATCCTACGGAAAAAGGAAATCACCGCGCGTGCGTACGTACGGAATATCGTCTCCACGCCGTGGTGTAATCTATTTTCCGCCACCACCTTAATTGGATGAGTATAATGGTGTGATGAGTAACTATATATTATTATTATAGAGTGATATTGATACTGAAATAGTATACATACACTTCAACACAATTCCACGACCATGGGAACGATATCATCGCTCGTGCGTACGTACGGACTACCATCTCCACGACGCGATGAGATTCATTCTCAATGATTAACCATTCATGAATGATTATAAAGTATATATAATAAGTAATAATGAAATATATGACTTAATAATGATACTGGATTTATTTATATTTATATGTATGTTATCTACTTAATTCCATTCAATTCAATAAGGAAACGAAAACAGCGTTCATGCGTACGTACAGACTACCGTCTCCATGAATGGTGTATTTCTTTCCATTTAATGATTTATTATATATATGTATATCCTGAATATATATATATATATAAATCATGTTTTATGTTCTGAAATTAAGTAATCATGATCTAAGTAATCATATGAATAATTACAAGTCAAAACACGGACGACAAATGAAACAATTTTACCCAAAACTCTCTTTAACATGGAATTTACAAAAGAACGGGTAATATAAAGTCATAAGTGAACCATATATGATATAATAACAATGAATATGATTCTGTAATAAGTAAATGACATTATTTAAATCATTATACAGGAGGTTCGGACACTTACGAAGCAAATCGGACCTAAGGTAAGGGAAATATCACAATCTCATTTTTATCCGAGATTGTTTATACTTTGGTATTTACTGGGGTGTATTTTATCATCCAAATCCATTTTTCCTCAATATTTAATATTATTTCCATTCACCTAAAATTTTTTAAATCCTATTTTACCCTTCGGTGAGTTTTTAGTAAAAGATATGAAAGGAATCTTTTGTCTTTTTTCGTACGAGGTACTTTTTTTGACTTTTTCGACAAAAGTACGGGAAGAATGTTTTTTTTAACTTATATAGCATGAATGGATTTTTAAAACATTATTTCCAAAAAGAATCCTTTACAAGTTTTCAAGTTTATTTTTAATCAACTTCTTTTAGTTTAAAGTCGTATGACATGTTATGTTTTTGAAGAAGAAAGGATTTTTTCCTCAAGAATGTAGTTCAAGTGTTTTATCAAAATTATTTTCCATCTAAGATAATAAAGGGTTCTGTTTTTTATCCCTATTATTACATTTATTTGATTATGTTGTGATGGAATTATGTTTATGAATTCCTTTATCTTATATGAATTTTTTATGATGTCACGATGTTTAAGATTCCCATTTTTATTACATGGGTTATGCTATGATGTATGGTTTATGATTTTGTGGCACACATAAGAATGGTTTCATTATGAGATGGGTGGGACCTATATCTCCCTCCAATGCATTGGGTGAAGATTTTATATCTCATGAGATAGACATGGCTGGAACGGTAGGTTATACCGGTTCAGTGAGACAGGACTGAAACGAGGGTGACTCGGTTCAGAAAGGGACTTTGTCCACTAAGATAGTCTTGGCAATGAGTCTTGACTAACAAGAAATGATTCTCTATGATTATGTGTGTATGCCACAAAGTTTCATGTTTTAAGTTATGATTATTGTGATTACATTTCACTGCCATGATTTATCCCATGTTATGAAATTATGATCTCTTTTGCAGGTTAAGATTTCCAAAAGTTATGTGCTTGATGTGATTTATATTTCTTTTGTTTACCCTTACTGAGCGTTTGAGCTCACCCTTTTATGTTTTCTTTTCCCCAGGATATAAAGAAAGGTTTTAGGTATAAAAAAAAGAATATCTTTATGGGAGATGTTGAAGATCTTTCACCAGGATTAGAAGATTATATTCCGAGTTTCCAAAGACACTAAACTATTACGATCCTTGTGTGTGTTTTTGTTATGTACTAAGTATTCCGCAAATGTAATGTAATGTCCATGTACGTCAAGATTCGGGTCTCTACAATTGATCAATAGAAAATGGTATTTTTTTTAATCACCATCACCTGGTTTATCATTTTTTAATAGATTTGGAGTCAATGAATAACATCTCCATTCTTGGTGAAAAAATTGGTGCACCCCAAGGTTAAGTAATTGGCCTGATAAATCCTGTCTTCTCTATGTCCTCGATTTGAACCTTCAGATCCATCAATTGTTATAGTTCCATATGATAGGGGGAATAAAAATGGGTCTTTCACCTGAAAAAAATTATATATTATCTTAACATAATGATTCTCCAAAGTCTCTTCTAATCCAATGTGTTCCAAAAATGCTTAAACAATTTATCAACAACATTATGACTTCCAATTCTCTGGAAGGAAGAAGAATGACATATTTGAAATTTACAAAAAATTTGACCATAGTTTTTAACTCATATTTCTTGGACACGCACTATGAAAAATACTTCTAGATGAAATGTCTTTACACCTTAACCAAAAATCTGGGGTGGGATAATTCTCAACCACATTCTCATATACATTCAATGGTAGAGCAGGAACATCCTCTCTTGCAAGAGTATTCTAGCCCAACTTATTATGTAGTTCCATAAGACTAATTTTACGAGACACCTTCTATAATTAAAATTAAACTCATAAAAAATGAATCTATTGGGACATAACCTAGTAAGCTCGTGGGATCACACACAAGTTCTCCTTGGATTCAACCCAAAATCCAATGCATATTCTGCCTACCACTTACCAAGGTTTCTATCCCTATAAATTAGTCATAATAAAATTTATAAAAAAATACAATCATTATGTTCTACATATTAATTATAGAATATATATATCATAACATCATAGATATAGATATATCACTCATAAAATAATTTAATTCTATTCAGAAAAGATAATGAAATTCAAGGAATTAAATTGAAGAAATACTATAGAGCACGAAAAAGGTATATATATATATATATATAGGATTTGACCCCACATTCCTAAACATGTTGCAGGAATGAATATAAAATATCATAAAAATATTTAAAAAATCATATCCATTGTAACATAGAAGTCAATTATACATTTTCTTGATAGGTACAATGAAACTCCCCTACAAAAGTCCCTTCAAACTATTTCCATGCTACAATTACCTGGGTAAGGCAAAAAATAATATTAGAAATATTCAATAATATAATTTCATAACACCCTGAACCAAACAACAAGGTCTAAGACAGAGTTCCAAATGAACCCATGTTTTCCTCCCAGTATACAAGAGAATTTCTAATAACAGTGTGTGTATAATACTATTAGTGGGGAGACTACACCCATAGAATCATGTCATAGAAAAAATAAGGAATAATGAACAATATAATAAAAATTTATTAAAATCATGTAGAAACTAATATCTAGTATACAAGTACATAAATAATAAACATCTCCCAAAAGTGGAAAGATAACTAGACCATAAAAGCAATATAGTTAAATAAATAAATATAATTGTAGTATCCCCCAAAATCACCATTTGTCCCTAGAAAAACAACTTTTTTTACACCTATTCTTAGCACCTCTTCTAGCATCCTAGTACATCCTCACCTCCCCTAGATGTACTGCTAAGGAGAAAAAACCTTCTTAAAATCTATTCTCACATTGTGACTAGAATTAACATCCATCCCTAGAAAAAGAATGACATGAGTACCCCCCCCCCCTTCAATTAATTCCACATGGATTGTATCTAGTAGATATCTATTCATGCAACATCTCTGAATTGAGATCATCAAGTCATTCCTCCCTAACTTGGTGAGGAAGCGTAGGGGGGTGACAAATATCTACTAAAGGTAAACTACACCAACCTCAACCATAAGGGGACAACAACAAAGAGTTTGAATTCATCATTAGATCCCTTGACAATAGTGGATAGAGAACTCTGTAGCGAGGACATGTTACCACAACCACAACCAATGTGGCTCTCATGATCATACCACCTCTTCCTCTATAGGTTAACCTATCACTCTCATGTATAAAATTAGATTTTATAGGGAATGTCCCTATGAGAGATGTTATACTACTAGAACTACCAAACCATGTCTAGAATAATAATCTTTTGTCTTGAGTTCTCCCACTCTGACGTTGAGGAAATTATGGTACCATCATTGAAGACTCCTAAAAACTAATACATGAATGGTTAAGGTTCTGGCTCATAAGCCTCGAAAATTTTTACTACATGGAACTAATTGTTTCCCTATCCCACCTGTTTACCAAAAATAGGTCTTTATCTGACACCTTAGTAGAACCAACATCCTTAAATTCAAAAGTCATAGAAACTCATCTATCACACCTCAACACTGTCCACTTTGGGTGTCACTGAATCTCCTGCACTATTTTGGATCACGTCTTAAGAAAATGTATTGATGGGGGAATTGTACCTCTTAATTATATGTTCAATGTTATAGAAAACAGAACTAGCATAGGGATATACTAATGCATAAAATCACTCTATAGATGTCTCACTATCAGGACCACCATTAGACAGTGGTCTAATCCATAGATGATATCCACACCATAGGTTCATGCCATTCCCTCCCCCCCCCAAACCCCCATCCGAGAAGGGGGTATATTCCACCATGTAACCTGGGTGATATCAAACTCTAAAACATGATATGAACACTCATAAATGGTTTATCATTGACTGGTACTACTGGGGCCAACTACTGCTCTATATAGAAAATGGGTTACCAGAACAACGATTCGATTGGTGAGGGTTCACACATGTTGGAAACCCAGACCACAACATTGGTTCAATCCTCTACCACATGAGGGTTTTTCTAGTCATGGAACCTCAATAATCCTCATCACTGGAACTCACATAACAGGAAAAGCCTATGAATTTCACCGTCTTTTAATATAGGATCTATTAACTACTCGACATGTAGGGGATCATATACCTAATCCACAAATGGATCCATGTGCTACTCAAATAGGGGGTACATTTTCTTGCAACCCACCTGGAGAAAAACTCTTTATGCATGGTTCTATGAACTAAAAACACAACACTCATTAGTTATTCATCATTTCACTACATTGGAATCCTAACTAGCTATCATCATAGAGGAAATTTTAATATTATCATGGCATACCATGATCAATGAGTATATTTGGGGAGCTGAATAAAGGAGGTCATAGAAACTACAAATGATTCCTATATGATTAATGTTCCAATGTTTTCATTCCAACAAGTTTCTACATATGTAGAGTCACTATAAAATTTATCATGGTTTGGGAAAATGGATACGTCGGCCTCCACAATAACACTGGACACCCTAGCCTGAGAGTCAAACATGAAACACTTTAACATTTTCACCCTAGTTCCCAAACCAAACCTCACCTCTAGACTAAAGTAACCAAAAACTCTAATCGTAACCCATAAAATGTCATAACACTTCAGCCTATGTGCGTCTTTAATATAGTTATATCATGAACTAGCCTGAAGGGATTCAAGACATAACTACCCCAATATTGTCTCCAACAGGCCAGGGGCTAGAGACTAGCACCAAGAAGGAATATCACAAAAAAGGGAGGCGTTTTCCTTATTTAAATGTACTCACACACACATCTACATTACCATACAATGCTAAAATATAAAAAAACTAAAACCAATGCACGTGTGCATCTATAATACTATAATACTAGAATGAAAAGAACTACTAGAAATCATAGAAATAGGAAAAATACAATCCCAACCAATATTGGAAAGTGAATTTTGACCTAATAAAAAGGTAGAGAATGTTTTCAATTGCAACATTGGTATACACCTCAGTCTATCTATCCCAATATGATTCCACCTAGTGTCACGACCTATCTCATAGGGTCTCATTCCATGACCCCCCAAGCCCCCCTTTAATAGGTCAGGGGTTGGCGACTAGCGTTGATTAGGTATATCAATAGCATGGGAGGACATAGACTAAGTAGATATACACAGGAACACATCTCCAAGCATATAAAATGATAATAATTTAAAAAATAATGAACCATCATGCATGTATACATCTAAATCCCACAACCAGAGTATAATAGGAAGTAAAGGAAAGTAAATAGGGCCAAATAAAAGACCACAAAAATGAATTTGAAAACACAATACCAATATGAATCTAAATACAAGGAAATTCTATTAGAAGCTATAGGAACACACATCAATCTGTCAGATCATACTAAGAACCATCTAGTCATACTCATTCTAGAACTCTCTCTAAAGGTCAATCGTCTGCACAAGACATTACACATGTGGGAAAAGCCTGAGCAGTGGTGAGTATACAAATACATAGTAAGAGACCCTGAAACCCCAAAGAATATAACAAAGGAAAATAAAGAATGATATACACAATTATATGCCTACAATAGATATAACAATAATATCCAGATATACTCAACAAATACACATAGTCTAAAGGTAATTCACAACCATAGTATACCAGCCTTGGATTCCATCTTACATATTCCACGAAGCACTCATCTGGGAGAACACAATCCTTAGTTTGATAGCACTGATGATTCACATCTGAAAGTTAGTAATCTTTGGGTCTCATCATTATAAAATACATGCTGAAGGTCGAAAGAGATATGATAAATTGATGGGGATCACTACTAAGTAAATTTTGTGATTCCAGCAACTCAATCTGGATTAACCAAATAGTTACAAGATCGGCGCCTGAGCAGTTTGGGTCCCAATAATAGCAAAAACTCCACATAGGGCATGAAGATGAATAGAGGAACTGACACTGGTCCTCTCAAAGGTATTTCAATTACACTATCTAAGAAGTCCTGCAGAAGGTATCGTAGTCTTAGTAGTTGGAGATAATGAAAATTTTCATTAATAAAAGAGAATGGAAACATATAATAATGAAATTTTTCCATGATACAGAGGACAAGGGATATAATACATGTATAATAAAGTACATGGATTGAAAATGGGTTATATATTGTGTCCCTTGACCCTGACTCCTGCTCGTATAAGTAGCCTTTCTATAGCATCCATATAGAAGTACACAATATGTAGGATTCACATGTAGTCTACTCGTGTGTATGTACACTACTCTATCCCATGAACATGTTCATGTGTAATAGTTCAGAGCTTAGCCCTTGTACTCGGTCTGGGCCCTATCCTTTAGGGGGAGTACATAGCATGCCCTAACCCATGTCTGTGTACCAACTGTGGTACTCACCAAGTCCCCATGGAGGGACCACACTCTATATAAGAGAGTTCACTTGTCATGTGATACTTATGTTCCTATTAAACCCTAGCCTCCACATAGGGGGGAAATGACATGTCGATCCAGTTTAAAGAACTTATAATGTGGATTTTTCAAGAAATATAGATTCAAATATTCACATACCTATTGTTTCTCAAACCTTGGATTCAGAAGCCGCTTTTCTAAAAAAAATATAGATTGAACTCATAAATTCATTTCATCACTGAATCAATAAAATTCATGATTTTGATCCCCTATGAAAATGGTATTTTTCATCGATCTTCGTTGTGCGATGAAGAACATAAAATTGGGTACCTATATTGTCGGATTCACTATGGTCTCCATCATTGCACCACCATCATGTCATGCCAATCCTATATCAACAATATCTGATTTTTGCACCAGGAAACGGGTGTGAAACACTGGATTGATCTATAAATGACAATCCTTAGTCCAAATGAAGAATTCTCATAGTTAAGGAAGAACCTATGGAGAAAATCTCCACAAAAAATTAGAGTAACAACCCTAGATTGATGTTCATGTTGATATCAATGAACTACCATGACAATAAAAATAATTAAATCAATAAAGTAAATGTAATTATCCTAGAACTAGATTATTCTTACCCATCATGAAAGATAACAGAACCATTGATCGATCTATTCATTGATAAATCTATGTTCATTATAGAAATCAAGAACTGGTAAAGAAATCAAATCAAAAACAGACATACCTTGATTTAGATCAATAACCAATGAAGAATGATGTGGTGTTATAGTAGTTGGTGAGATCCTTTGATTCCATCCTATTTTAGTCGTTGATCCCGGATCCAGTCATCATCTACCAACAGAATCTCATTCCACATTCTCCAAAGTCTCTCTAATGATTTGTAGAGATATGTGGGAAACCTCAAAAAAATTTCATAAGAGTGTATTTATATAAAGGGAATGTGGTCAATGTGTATCTATGTCAATAAAAAATAATTATTATTTTATTCATTTTACACACGTGATGGATTTTCAAAAAATTCCCCACACTAACAATGGCTATTTCATTCATTGGGTAATCCTCATGTTATAAACTCAATGGTGCCCTTGTATTTCTAATCCAAGAACATGTTTAGATTTTATTTCACTTTTCCTAAAACCAATTACCATAAGATATTAAATATATGTAATATATTTCAAACATTTCAATCATTTATTCCCAGAACACTTTCCCTTGTAATCACATACTTTATCAGTGCTTGGTCTTGAAAATAATCCATATAATTCTGAAAAATAATACCTGGAAAATATGAGTCAATACATTCTCTTCAACTTAGGTATTTATGTCCTCAAAAATACAAACCAAGGGCTACAGAAATAGATGTTGGTACTGAGCAGGAATCTCTACCTCCCACTCCCATGTTATCTTCTAAATATTTCTATTCATCCCCCAAACACACCATAATATAATTGATTTCCCATGAAGGATCCTCTCCGACCAATCCATGATCTCTACTAGGTACTCAGTAATGGAGGATCCATCCACAATATCTAGCTTTCCCAAGATGATAACGTGTGAGGGATCATGAATGTACCTCCTCAGATAAAACACATGGAAGATGCCATGTACAAGTCAAATAGAGGATGTAGAGCTAATTGGTACACCACCTCACCAACTATAGATAGTGTCTATAATGGGTAGATGAATCTCAAATATAACATTCCACACAAGCCAAATTTTAGTAATTCATGTCATAGAGAAACCAGTCAAAACACATGGTATCCTTTCTCAAACTCTAAAGACCTCTGTGTTCTATCTTCATAATAAATTTTATGGATATTTAGAGTCTTCATATTTTCCTAGATGATCCACACCTTCCTGGTATTATTTCAGACCAACTCGGGGACCATTACTGTTGGCTCTCCTAGTTTAGTCGAGAAAAGTGGTGACCTAAATGGTTTTCTATACGAAGCCTCAAGTGGTGTCAAACCAATAGTGGAATGGTAGCTATTACTTTAAATAAAATATACTATTCTTAAGTGAGCCTCCCAAATAGAAAAAATTTCCAACAAGGAAGCTCACAGTATATCCTCTCAAACAAGAATGGTCTAATATTTTTGGCCATCATTTTGGGGGGGAAAGATGGTTCTCAAGAATAAATGAGTCCCGAACACCACCTGTAATCACTTACACAACTAATATGTGATCTGATAATAACATTAATAAATTATTTTTGATGGAACTCCATGGAGTCAGACTATGTATTTAATGTAGAGGAATCCTTGGTCCTCTACTAAAATCTTCTCTTAGATAGATAACAAGTGGGTTGAATTATGGAGTCAGTCAAAAATCACAAAAATTTCATCATTACCCCTAGACATGTGTGGTAATACTATCATCAAGTCCATGGATATACCATCCCACTTCTATTTTTTCACCTCAAGGGGTTGATCGAAACTTTTTGTAACTTGGTAATCATCCTTAACTTATTGACAAGTAATTGTTCGAGAGACAAGATCTGCTAATCGATTCTTCATCCCAGGAGAGAAAAATGATGTGGTAGTTCTTGTCATATCTTTTACACACCTAGATGTATTGACAGAATAGATTCATGAAACTATCTCTAAACCTCCTCCCACAACATCGCAGGTACCACCGTGCATCATATAAAAAGAATGGTGTTATCTCCAACATTATAAAATCCATCGGGAGGTAAACCTAGAACATCCCCACGAAGTAGTTCCTCATGCTCCACCATCATTGCAAGAAAATGGGAACTCATAACATCCACTACACCGAGAGTTAGGCTATCCAACTGATGAGTAATTGGTTGCACCATTATATGCACGACTCCATCCTATGTTTCATGGGTTTCCTTTTCACTGACAAAAGAAAACATGGTTCCTTCACTGTAGACACACCGCATCCTTCACCTAAAATATTCCATCTGGGCATAAATTATAGATAAGCAGTCAATACCAAGAATTATTTCATAAGGCCTCGATATTTCAACAAATAGATTCAAATGGAAACTCTCACCTATAATAGTCAAGTCACACTATCAACATAATTGTGTGATCACTGAGCCGTCTCCTGTAAGAGTATCCAAGCGTAATGGTTGAGAAAAGAGTTCAATCAGAATCTATAAGTCCTAAACATGGTATGTGTAATAAAAGGGATGACTATCACCTATTAATTTCATCACATAGATAAGTTAAAAAACATATCATACCTCAAATCACCCTTGAAGCCTTAGGTTCATAAGCATCGACCACCTACATTTTTCTTCACCCATGTAATATAACTCCTTGAGCTTGATGTGGAAACCCTGGGGGTTGTTCTTGTAAAAAATCAAATAATCTAAAACCTATTGATGATCTCCCACCTCCTCTTCCACTTAATAAACCCTATAAACATGTATTCTCTTACCACTACCTCTAGCTCGGTGGCCGATCTATGGTATCTTTGTCTGCTACACGGTGGGTTGAAAAACTCATACATGATGTCCCATTCCATCATATGAGTAGCAATGCATCTCCCTGAGTAGAATGGAACCACCCTATGAGCCCTGAACTAAAGACCCTCTATACTAGGACCTCCTCCTAAAATGTGTTGCACGTCCCAGTTACTTTTACTAACATCGACTCCCTATCTTTAAGGTATCTGATCCTGATTTACCGTTGTTGACAACCAATTGCTATATCATCTCAACCAAGAAAATATCGACCACCAAGTATCACTATATAACCCTATCATAGGTAGGAATTCTGAGAGGGATAATAGTTTCTTAGATTTACCTAAACAGACCTCGATCGAATGTCTAGTCCCTAAATAACATGTGACAAACTGTATCCCTTGAGTACCTAGAATGGTTTGAAAACCTAAGTGAATACTCATCTACTGTATTTCTTCCCTTATGAAGCTACAGATGCTTCTGGATACATACAAACCCCATCATATCTTGTGAGATCTCTTTTTTGAATAGGTGGTCAAGATTTTTCTACAAAAATGTCACGTCATCGAAAGACTGGGTAATGATACCCCACCATTTCCCAAATGATCCATGAAGTGGGGTCACTTTCTGGACCACCATCTAATTTTATGGTGTCCTGAAAAGATGGAAATCTCGGGTTACTTCTTGAATCCAGTCCTCAACCACCTGTGGATCAGGCTCACCTCAAGAAGCTAAGGGGTCTCTCTCAATAAAACTCGTGAAGCGTGCTCAGCCTACACACCTCATTCGCTGGTACTTCAAGTGCCATGTGATGCTCTATGGGTGGTGGTATATCTAGAGAATCACCTCAAGGTAACACCTCGGGAACTGGTCCTTGTATCGATGCCTCAACATTGAGGGGTCATCCTCATGATCGTGATATTGAATCATGCCTGGCATACATTGTAGAGGTATCCTGAATGTAAATAAGATGTACCACAATCAATGAGTATATCTAAAGAGATGAATTAAGGAGGAAATGGAAATCACATACCATTCTTATATAATGATTGTACAATTGTTTTCCCTACAACCATTGTTCTCATGTGATGAGTAGAAAATTAGGTGATCAAAGTCCTAGTGTATAGATATGTCAGCCTCTGTACCAATACTAGAGTCCCTAGCCTAAAAGAAGAACTCGAAAAACTTAACAATCTTTACCCAAACCACTCTCAAAGACTATGGTCATAAAGTAGAACTTACCACTCTATCATGACCCATCCCAAAGGGGTTTATTATATGACACCCCAAGCCCGCCTCTGATAGGCCAGTGGCTGGTGACTAGCACCAAGTAGGCATATCATTGACATGTTAGGCCTTATCCTAAGTACCTATACACACAAATACAACTCCAGGATAATAAAATCCTAAAATATAAAAAACAAATGAACCACTATTCATGCATACATCTAAATCCCAGAACTAGAGTATTATAGGAAGTAATGGAAAGTAAATAGGGCCAAATACATACCCCCCAAAATGTCTAAAATCACATTTCCAATAAGAATGTATGTATTGGGGATTTCTATAAAACTCTAGAGAAAAACATGCCAAATTTTATGGTCTCATTAAGAACCATAAGGTCCAAGTATGTCTAGGAATCTATCAGAAGGTTGAGCATTTTCAGAATATATGAAACGTGTGGGAAAATCCAGTATAGGGGTGAGTATAATAGTAGTTAGTTGGACACCCTGAAATCAAAAATAATATAACCAAGGAAAATATAGAAATACTATAGAAGTATATGTCTATAACATATATAAGCTCGCAGATTCCATAAAGAACTCATCCTGGAAAACAACCACCTGAGTCTGATAGTAGTGATTACATATATCCCATAGGTAGATTTTGTCGGGTCTCTTCATTGTAAAATAAATGCTCAAGGTCTGAAGAGTTATTATACAAAGATGAGGATCACTTCCAAGACCATAGGGTGATACCAACAACTCTGTCTTCATTAAACCGCTAAGTAGAAGATCTATGTCCATGTAGTTTTAGTCATAATGATACTAATAAATCCACTTAGGGAATACTGATGAATATAGGATCTCGCTCCAGGGCTCTCAGAGGGATTCCAACGACTATATCCATGAATTCATGGTAAAGGTATCGTAGTCCTAGGAGTAAGAGACGATTCTATACTAAACCTCATAGAAACAATAAGGGGATACCACCATAACAAAACTTGTCCAATATATAGGGGTGATGGGATTCAATCCATGTATAATAAAGTACACAATGTTTTGAAGTTTAATACTCCATGTCCCTTGACCCCAGTTCATACACGTGTAAACTACCCATGTCTCTTTCCCATCTTTGTTTAGAAGTACACGGTGTGTAGGCTACCCATGTAGTATACTAGTGTGTAAGAATATAGATATTCACCATTTACATGTGACCATATAATAGTACATGTAATAGCCCATATACCTAGTATGGGATGTGTTTGTGTGGGGAAGTAAACGTTGTGTTCCAACCCATTTCCATGTACCGTATGAGGTACATGCTGAGTCTCGTGGAATGGACCACACACTGTGTGAAAGTGGTCACACAAATTGTGATACTTTAGTTCCTCTGACACTTGATCCATTTCAAATGGGGTCCCACACATCTTTTAGATTCATTTTATATTCCGTGTAATGTGAATTTTTCATGAAATCTATATCTTCTTCATTTTTTCAAGATTATTTCTCCAAACATTGAATCAGAGAACACTTCGCTGAAAAAATAAAGATCAAGCCTCATCAAGTCATTCAATCACTGAATCAATAATATTTGGGCCTTCGATCTGCTTAGAAAATAGGATTTTTATTTATTCTTTATTTCACACTGGAATAAGAAAATTGGGTACCTACGTTGTCTGATTCGCTATCATCTCCTTCTTCACACAACAGTAATGTCATGTTGATCACTAATCTACAATATAAAATTGTTGTAATAAGAAATGGAGGAGAAACAATTAGTTGAAAAGGATATTTCAAACCATAGGAAAATCAATAAATGCCTATAGTGAATGACGAACCAGGGGAGAAAATAATTAGAAAAATAAGAGAAATAAACCTTGATCGTTGTTCATGCTAATATCGATTTTTTTCTATGAGAATAACAATGAATAAATTAACAATATAAAATTAAATCTCCCAAAACATGATTAATCTAACCCATCCCATAAGATGATGGAACCACATACCAATATTTTCATTGATTGATTTGTGTTCATTTTATAAATCAAGATTGGGGAAAGAAAATAAATCAAAGAACAACCCTACCTTGATTTGGATCTATAACTGATGAAAAATGAAGTTGTTTCATAGTCATTGGTGAGATCCTTAGATTCCTTCCTCTTTCATTCATCGATCCTCGATTTGGTTATTGTCCACCCACAGAATCTCATTCCACATTCTCTAAATGCTATTTGTTGATTTGTAGGGTTATGCAGCTAACCTTGCAAATTTTCTATAAGGGTTTATTTAAATAAATGGAATTATGTCTCTCCATCCTTACATCAATAAAAACTAATAAAATAATATAATTAAATATTATATTCATTTTACTTCTATTAAGGATTTTCCAAAAATGACCAGCACTGACTAATGTTAAGTCACTTCTAGGGTAAACCCCACATTCTGAACATAGTTGTTCACTTCTATTTACTGATCTGGGAAACCATTTAAAAGTTATTCCACATTTTTAGGGAAACTACAACCACCTTCTTTTAAATATACTTAATATATTTCAACAATTTATTCCAGGAACACTTTTCCACTGATTCTCACATCGTATCATCTCCTGGTATAAAAAAAATCCATAAAATATCCAAAAATAATACATATAAAATTTGATTCATTATATGTTTCAAGCCCACCAAGGACTCCGAAAAATGGTCTCTCATCTACGTAAGACACGAGACGTGCATGAAAATCCCATGCTTGGGTGATTATAAAAATAATCAGTAGGAAAACCTGAAATAACAATGCACAAATCATCAAGAGTAAAAATTTTCCCTACATATGAATACGTCTAGAGAACATACATCAATAATAGTAATTTATAATCAACAAATGCACATTGTATCAAGTTAAAGTCTCAATCCTATATCCATCCTAGGATTCCTGCTATATGGTTCCATAAAATTCTCATCTGAGATAATAGACTCTATAAGATATATCACCAATAATGACATGCATCCTATAGGTCTAGCACGCCAGGTCTCAACACAAATGGAAATGGAGAGGGTTTATCTGAGATATACACTTGATCAAAAAAAACCTCATTATGAATATCAGATCTTAATACACTAAAATGGGGTTGATGCCTAGGGATCATTGGGGGGACACCGAACCCTAATGGAAACATCCTCCTAGATAGGGGATTAAAACCCGTGTAAATATTGATGACTATAATACCATCAAATCTCACATAGGGAATACATGAAGAATATAAGGATCACTCTAGGCCTTTCATAGGGATACATTCTCCAACATGCTAAACAGAATAGCCAATGAAATTTGAGGAAACTCACCATAGATGAAAGGAACTCACCCATACTACACTGATCAACAAGAAGATGACGAGGGGTCACCCACTATGATAAGAAAAAGATGTTGCACTGAACCCTCCAAGAATATACTATGGGAAAAAACATAACTGATACTAGTTATTATTTCTAAAATAATTATATAACTTACATGACCTCACATTTTATCTATGATGGAAAAAAATTCCATCACCATTTTCTATGTGGGAAAACTATTATGGGTGGACTACTCATGTACCCACATCTATGTCCAAAAAAAATACAGACGAGTGCTTGAGGATCATCATTCGTTAAATAGGATTCAACATAAATCCATTTATATTTCATTGAAAAAATCCACAAATTTCAAAACAGATCACATCGTTGTGGTCCTCATGGAAAAATACTTAGGATTGAAAATTTACTAACCCTAAACGAATTCACAGTGAAAAACTCACATTTCACCATATAACGCACCAAAGGTGCTTCATGGGCCCAAGACATGAAGCGGAATTGGACACCCGATATTGGTCTCAAAAAGTCGACCTCAATTTTTGGGTCAAAATAACACTAATAGTTCATCATTTCGATGTTGTATGATGGAGTTATGATAGATACAATATCCTATAATAATAATAATAATATTTTTATTATTTTCTGTTTCATGGACTCAAGCCATGATTTGGAAAAAGGTAACTAACAATGGACTGTAAAAGACCTTCCCAATTCAAGGTCACATTTCTACAAACGGTTTTTCAATCCGACACCATATAAAGAAGATTCATCAGAATGACTATGAGGACCCAACATTATTAGATTACATAATCTTGATTTTAGTCATGAAATCACTTCCTTTTACATTAAGGATATTTTCATGTTTATATATTTAGAGAATTGGGATATAATACATTCATAACATTACACATTGTTACAAAGTGGATACAATAAAAACAGTTTCCATTTTTTAAAAAATATAAAAATTTAAAGCTTAAAACATGATTTCTTTGAAAATTCTTCAAACATTTAACATAGATTAATTATTTATCTAACACATCCTTTTAACTTTTGAAAATAATTTAAAACTTGGGATGAGAACAAAAAGCTCAGTAAGGGATATAAAAAGAACGAAAGAACACATTAGTCCATGAACACTTGTAATGTATGAAATCATTTTCAAAAGAGATACTTGTCACCCATATATACTTACCATGAGAAAAATGAGATTTACATAAGATCCAAAAAAATATACGAACATAAATATAACCATAAAGGTGTCTTGGGGAATTACTTATATAATCTTGTAACCCTCTCGGCTACCTTATAATTTGTTACCCTCACGACTACCTTACAATTTGTGTAACCATCATAGTTACAATTGGAGAAACTATACGGCCGACCTACAACTTACACATAACCAATGAATTAGATGGAGATATAGGTCCAACCCTTAATCATAAACAATTTCCAAGATCTAGAACATAATCATACAACATGAACAATAGCATAAAAACATTGCTTTTAAATTTTATAAAACAAAATTTTAAAAGTAGATTTTAAAAGAAAACTCCATTATAAACATCATATAATTGAAGCGATACTTAATAGAGTTAATGGAATGTGTATATATACTAAAAATACACATAATTCATGATAATATAATCAATATTCATCACACAAGCAATTTTAATACCACATATTTAATGAAGTAGAATGTTAACCCAAAGAATGGGAATCTGGTTAAGAATTTCCTTACCTCAGGGTTGCCTTACTTAAAACTTGTTTAAACCTCATTTATAATTGTTAAAAAAGAGTTATTAATATATTAAAGAAATATATATATATATATATATTTATAATACCTTATATGATATTTACATTACATCATTTCTCCCTATAATTTTTAGTATTTGGTTCCTTCCACTGTTTTGGGTAAGTTCTTTACATGATTTCCATGATTGGTTCATAATTGTTGTTCTTATAAATTGGAAGTGAAACAACAGAATTGGAATGGAGTGGTATTTACATATTTACAGAATCCATAAATTATACCATTTATCATTTTGAATTCTTAAATGAAGATGATTAATAAGTTAGAACATTAATGATGTTCATTTAGATCATTATAGTGGTTCTTTGATAATAACGACCTCATTTTATTTTATAAATTAAAACCAATTGTAAAAAGGAATTATAGAACCATGGATGAGAAATATAAAATATATTATAACCTGGTTCAACCATAAAAATGGTTTAATGACCATACATGGAATAATTAAAGCAAAAAATAAATCACATCATCCACGATGTCGGTAATTCGACACATCACAGACAATGTTTGTATTCCTTGAATAAGTGGGACAGGAGAAGAATGATGATTATGAATTTTCCATGAACATGAGAAAATATAGAATATACATTATTTTTGGAGATTTCATGCCTCTTAGATAAGATTATATTATGAAATAATAAGAATATAAAATAACTCAAAATAAAATAATAGTTGAGAAATCCCTTACAAAAATTTGGCACCCCAACGACAATGCAACATGATTTAATAAAACATTAAAAAAAGAGGGGAAAAGGGTCAGCCATCAATAAATGAATCATAATACAGAATAAAGAAGGAATAAGATGAAAATAATAACATGGTATGGATTTATGAATTTTATACCACATAAAAGAGAACATGAATGGAAAAAGAAAGAAGTTCATAATTTTCTTACCTTGTAGAGTAACTCCTAGAACATGATGGCTGGGACCTTGAGGGCCTGAGAAAACCTTGGGAGGACTACTAGGGACGTAATGAGTCCAGAGCTTCATTGATGAGGAATTTTTGAATGAATTTAATGAATTAATGGGATGGAATTTATAGAAAAAGTGAGGGAATATTTTAATACTTTCCAAGGGACACCTCATTAGTGGTATTTGCAAAACCATGGGCTTGCCCCTAGTATTTTCCCATGGTATTAGCCACTTGCGAAACCTCATTACTTATTTTAATGTACACAATTTTACCATATTTATTACATCATTATTACATCGTTAATGATGTCATTAACACACTGAAACAAAAAACTGTATTTTCACTATTCACCAAAAAAATCAATTGTTTCAGAAAAATCCCAAAAATTTACCCTTACCATTTTTTGACGAGTAGAATTCAAAAATGAACTCCATTTTTTGAAAATAATTTTCTAAATATTATTAATTTAATTTTTAAATAAAACCATACTTAATTAAAAAATTAACAATTTAAATTATATAACTGCTTTTAAATAACATTGAAAAATTAACCAAGATGACATTATATTAAAACCATAAGAAAATAAAATAATAATATAATTTACTATTCCTTAAGTTCATATTACTATTTATAAGGGTATATTACTATTCACCAAAAAAACAAATTGGTTCCATTATGCACTAAAAAACTTGCTGAAGTTAATTATAGATGACCGTTTTTTAAAATTCAAAACATAGATGTGGTAAAAAAATTAAAGGCTAGTTATAAATATCTACACATAAAACAAAGTTTCATGAATTTCAATTTATTTTTATAAAACCTTAGGGTGTTACATTATCCCCACCTTCTAGAAATACCATCCTCACAATTTTATTTACTTATTAAACAAGTGATGGTAATTTTCCCTTATAGCATTTTCAGACTCCCATGTTGCTCCTTCAACCATGTGGTTTCTCCACAAAACCCTTACATAGTGAATTAACTTATTCTGCAATACTTGTTACCATTGGTCAAGAATCTGAATTGGTTTCTCTTCATAAGAAAGGTTCTCTTCTAGCTAAAGTTCTTATGGGCATAAAACATGTGATGAATCTAGCACATACTTCCTCAACATCGAAACATGAAAAGCATTGTGTACTTAAGACAAACCCTGAGGAAAAGCTAATCGATATGAAACTGGTCCAAATTTATCCAATATTTCAAAAGGACCAATGAACAGTGGACTTAGCTTCCCGTTCTTACCGAAATGCATCACACTTTTCCAAGGAGAGATTTTAAGGAAAACATGTTCACCTACCTCAAAAGAGAAATCTTTCCTTCTGTTATCTGTATAACTTTTCTACCTGCTCTGAGCTATCCTCATGTGTTGATGGATCATCTTCACTTTCTCAACCACTTACTCTACTAATTATGGCCCCATCTACTTTTTTTCACCAAATTCATCCCAAAATGATGGAGTCTGATACTGATTCCCATAAAATTCCTCAAATGGTTCCATCTGTACACTCAAAAAAATTATTATAAGAAAACTCAAATAATAAAATATGATTATCCCAAATTACCTAGTAGTACATTGATCAAGCTCAAAAAATATCCTCAAATTTTTTAATCATTTCTTCTGATTTCCCATCTGATTGAGGATGAAAAGTTATACTGAAATTTAACTCTGTGCCCAATGACTTCTGAATTCCCTTCCAAATGTTAGAAGTGAACCTGGGATCCTAGTCAGATACAATGGAAAGAGGAACTCTATGTAGCCTAACAATCTCTTTGAGGTATAGTCGATAAAGCTGATCCAAAGACATTGTATCTCAAATAGAAAGAAAATGTGCAGATTTTGTTAGTTGATCCATAATAACCCAAATAGCATTGTTACTTAGAGATTTCTTAGGTATTCCCACCACAAAGTCCATGGATACAATCTCCCATTTCCACTCTGTCTCTGGAAAAGGCTGAAGCAACCCCTTTGGTAACTTCCACTCTGCTTTAACCGGTTGACATGTCAAACATTTCATAGAAAATTCTACAATATCCTTTTTCATTCTATCCCACCAGTAATACTCCCGAAGGTCTCTATACATATTAGTACCCCCCAGATTAACGGAAAATGGAGAACTATGAGCTTCACACAATAAATATTTCTTCAACTGAGAGTCACAAGGAACACACAACCTTTTACCAAATCTTAAAACACAATCTTTATCAAGGTTAAATTCTGGAAACTTACCCATTTTAACCAATTCTACCTTTTTATGTATCTCATGGTCTACCTTTTGTGCTTCCTTAATTCTGTCTGATAACGATGACTGCACTGAAACCTGATACAAAATAGAGATATTACCTACACCAAAAACTTCTAATCCAAAATTCATCAAATCATTAATCAAGGTATCATGTTCCAAATGCAACATGGATAATGATGCATGATGTTTTTGACTCAAGGCATCTGGCACTTAGTTTTCTTTCCTGGGATGGTAATTTATCATGCAATCATAATCCTTTATCAGTTCAAGACATATTCTATGCCTCATGTTTAATTCCTTCTGAGTGAATATATACTTCATACTTTTGCAGTCAGTATATATTTGACATTTGGATCCGTATAAATAATGCCTCTAAATTTTCAAAGGAAAAACCCACAACCACTAATTACAAATCATATGTGGGATAATTTAACTCATGTGGTTTTAGTTCTCTTGATGCATAAAAAATTACCTGATCGTTCTGCATCAAAACACAACCAAGTCCCTTTAATGAAGCATCACTATAGATGAAAAACTCACCATTTTGGGAAGGTAAGGCCAAAACTGGTGCATTTACTAAACTCTTCCTCTATTTCTAAAAATAATCATTAAATTCTTATATCTAAATTTTTTTACCAGTTTTCATGTTAACTTAGTTGTTGGGCTAGATAACCATGAAAATTTCTTAACAAAACGTCAGTAATAACCTACTAACCCAAGAAAACTATGAATCTCTATAACATTTTTGGGTCTTGGTCATACATCAAAAAAAATTTTTGGCAGGATCAACTGTTATTCCATACTTATTTAAAAGTTACCCAAGAAAAGAAATTTTTTGCAACCAAAAATCACTTTCTGAATTTTCCATACAGTTTCATTTCTTTTAAGGTTTGTAAAACAACCCTTTGATGTTTTTCATGCTCCTCTTTATTTTTTGAAAATAACATAATTTCATTAATAAACACAACAAAAAACTTATCCAAGAACTCATGAAATATTCTATTCATAATATTCATGAATATAGTAGATGCATTAGTTAATCCAAATATCATAATAACAAATTCATAATGCCTATATCTAGTATGAAATACTGTTTTTGGGATATCATCCTCCTCCACCTTCAGCAGATGGTATCCGGATCTCAAGTCAATCTTGGAAAAGTATTGAGCTCCCTGGATCTGATGAAATAATTCATCGATATGAGGAAAAGGATACTTGTTTTTAATAGTGATTTTGTTCAATGCTCTATAATCAATGCAATGTTTTATGTAACCATCTTTCCTTTTAACAAACAAAATAAGAGCTCCTCATGGTGAAGTCCTAGGATGAAAGAAGCCTTTATCAAGAAAATCCTACAACTAATTTTTAAATTCAAGATGTTCTATTTGAGACATACGATATGGGGGTTTTGATATTGGTCTATTATCAAGAACTAAGTCAATTGTAAATTTGATTTCCCGGTCAGGTATTACACCAGGTAACTCATCAAAAAAACATCAAGGTATTCATTTACCACTGGCATATCATTAATCTGAATAGTTCCCTTGTATTCAACAATATGAGAAAAAAAAATTCATTTCTGTCTTTCAAAAATTTCTCAGATTTCTGATATGTTTCCAATTATATGGGTTATTTCATATATACAAACAAAAAATCTTTCTGAAAAAAAACTTTTTAGCTCTATAGTCAATCATAGCATGATAAACAGAAACCTAATCCATTCCCAGAATAACATCAAACTCGACTAGGGGTAAAATAAAAAGGTTTTTATTTAAAGTCTTTCCACATAACACAATAGAAATATTATTATAATTCTTCTTTGATATAATATTTTCCCTGGTGTTTTAATAACATGTTCCTGTCTCATTTTTTGAGGTGATATTTCTAATTTACCAAAAAATTTCTCACATATGAAGGAATCTGTAGACCCTGTATCAAACAAAACTTTAGTAAAATCCGAGTAAACAAATTACCTGATACAACTTCATTGGATGGTATAACGTATGCTGATGTGGTTGAAAAGGATCTCACTACACCTTTCTGCTTGTAGTCTGGCTTCTTTGCATCATTCGGATATCTATTTGGGTAGGCATTTGCATAATGACTCATCTCACCACATCTAAAAAACATAACAGTTTGATTATCAGGATTAGTCTTTGAATCATTTTCATTACAATCTCATGCCATGTCTCCAAACTTCCCACATTTAAAACACTTCCAAGTTTTGATAAGACGTTCCCTTAGTTGCTTCTTTCCACACTTTTCACAAACTGGAAACTATATTTTCTTACCATCAGATTTATTTTGTTGATTCTTACCCATCGATTTTTATATGGACCTCTTCTTCTCCTAGTTTTCCAAAATTCAAATGATCATCATCAAACTCCATCTCTACCCTCTCAGTATATCAAACTAGTTTCTCATAACTTCTTAATTCACGGGAGGCCAATGACCTTTGATACCTTGGAATTAGTCCTAAGTAAAAGTGGTTGATTTTTTCTATCAAGATCCAGAATAAGATTTGGAGCGTACCTCGCCAGCCAGGTGAAGTTTTATTCATACACAACCACTGAATCCTCTTTCTTTTTCTTCAATTAAAATAATTGCTTCTCTATCCTAAGTCGCACCACCTTAGGAAAATATTTTTAAGGGAAATACTTTTAAATTCATCCCACTCTATGGCATCAAAATCCTCTTGATCCTTGATATTCCTTACCATTAACCACCACTGATCAGCTTCACCTTCAAAACGATAAATGGAAAGACTTACCTTTTGAATGTCTAAACATACCATAACATCAAATATCTTTTCAAGGGATTTAATCAATGCTGCAGCCACTACTGGGTTAGAAGATCCATTGAAAGCAGGAGGGTGTTGTCTCATAAAATGTTCCACTACAATCATGTTCCATTTTAGTACCTCCAGTTTTTCTCTTAAATGGATTCTACCAACATTAATTTACTTCCTTATCTGATACATTACAGTCACAAACTTCTCAGTTCCAATCCCTACCATTTCAGGCTGCAAATTCAGAAGGATTTCATTATGTCAGTTCCTCTCCTCTTCAGCTTCCCTATTTCTTCTACGGAAAACCATTATGAACAAACATATCTTAGATGAAGTAATATTGTAATATTTCTATGCTATAACATTTCAAATTAATCATAGAGTAAAAATAATTTATGGTATTCTTTTAACATCATCTTAACTCCTAAATTTATCTAAACCATCATCTGATACCAACTATAAGCACCCAACCTTATTACATTACATAATCTTGAATTTAGTTAAGAAATAACTTCCTTTTACAATGAGGATCATTTAAATTTTAGATCTTTAGATAATTGGTACATAATACATTCATAATATTACACATTGTTACATAGTGGATACCATAAAAATAGAATCCATTTTTCTCAAAATATAAAAAATTAAAGGGTAATACATGATTTTTATGAAAATTCTTCAAACATTTAACATGGATTCTATATTTGCCTTACACATCCTTTAAACCTGTGAAAAATTATTTAAAACCTAGTATGATTACAAAAATCTCAATAAGAGATATAAAAAGAATGAAAGAAGACATTAGTCTATGAACACTTGTAATGTATAAAATCATTTCCAAAAGACATAATTGTCACCCATATATACGTACCCAGTGAAACATGAGATTTAAAAAAGATAAAAAAAATATAATAACATAAATATAACCATATAGGTGTCTTGGGGCATTACATACATAATATTGTAACCCGCTCGGCTACCTTATAATTTGTAACCCTCATGGCAACCTTACAATTTTTGTAACCATCACAATTACACTTGGAGTAACCATACGACCGACCTCCATCTTACACATACCCAATTAATTGTAGGGATATATAGGTCCCACCCTTCATCATAAACCAGTCCCATGATCCATAATATAATCATACAACATGAATAATATCATAAAAACGTTGTTTTTGAATTTTGTAAAACTGAATTTAAAAGAGGATTTTAAAAGAAAAGTCCATTATAAACAGCATATAATTGAAATGAGACTTAATAGAGTGAGTGGAATATATATATATACTATAAATACACAAAATTCATGATAATATAAACAATATTTATCACACAAACAATTTTAATACCACATAATTAATGAAGTAGAATGTTAACCCAAATAATGGAAATCAGGTTAAGAATTCCCTTACCTCAGGCTTGTCGTACTCAAATATTGTTTAAACCTCATGTATAATGGTTAAAAGAGATTTATTGATATTTTACAGAAACATATACATCTTTATAAAACCTTATATGATCATTAATTACATAATTTCTCCCTTTAATGGTCGTATTTTGTTTTGTGCACTGTTTTTTGGTGAGTTCTTTACATGATTTCCGTGATTGGTTTATGATGGTTGTTCTTGTCAATTAGAAGTGAAACTCCAAAATTTGAATGGATTTGTATTTATATATTTCAAGAATCAATAAATTATACCATTTATCTATTTTAATACTAAAATTAAGATGATTCATAATTTAAAACATTAATGTTGTTCCTTTAGATCATTTTAGTGGTTCTTTGATAATAACGACCTCATTTTATTTTATAAATTAAACCATTTGTACAAAAGAATTATAGAACCATGGATGGGACATAAAACATATATTATAATCTGGTTCAACCATAAAAATGGTTTCATTACCAGACTTGTATTGTTTATAGGAAAAAAGAAATTGCACCGTCCACGGTGTCGGTAATTCGACACATCACATACAATATTTTTATTCCTTGAATGATTGGGAGAGGGGAAGAAGAATGATGATGAATTTTACATGAAAATGAGAACATCCAGAATATACACGATTTATGGAGATTTCATGCCTCTTGGATAAGAGGATATGAGGAAAGAGCAAGAAAATAAAAGATCCCAAAATAAAAGAATAGTTGAGAAATCACTTAAAAAAATTTGGCAGACCAACGGCTATGAAAAATGGTTTTAGAAAACATTAAAAAATGAGGGGAAAAGGGTCACCCATCCAGAAATTAATCATAATACCTAATATATAAAGAATAATATGAAAATAATAATATGGTATGGATTCTTTATTTCTATACCACGTAAAAGAGAACTTGAATGGAAAAAAGAAAGAAGTTGGGAATTTTCTTACCTTATAAAGGAACTCCTAGAACGTGAATGTAAACACCTTGGGGGATTGAGAAAACCTTGGGAGGACAACTAGGGAGGTAATAAGGCCAGAGATTCTTTGATGAGGAATTTTGGAATGAATTTAATGAAGGAATGTGTTGGTATTTATAGAAAAAGTGAGGGAATATTTTAATAATTTCCAAGGGACTCCTCATTAGTTGTATTTGTAAAACCATGGGCTTGAACATGGTATTTTATCATGGTATTAGCCACTAGAGACACCTCATAACATATTTTACAGTACACAAGTATACCAGATTTATTACATCATTATTAAATCATTAATGATGTCATTAACACACAGAAACTCAAAACTATATTTTTACTATTCACTGAATAATCAATTGTTTCAGAAATATCCCAAAACATTACCCTTAACATTTTCAATGTATGGAATTAAATAATGAAATCCATTTTTTGGAAATAATTTTCTAAATTTTATTAATATAATTTTTAAATAAAATCATACTTAATTCAAAAATTAACAATTTAAATTATATAACTACTTTTAAATCACATTGAAAAAATATCCAAGATGTAATTATATTAATGCCTTAAGAAAATAAAATAATAATACAATGTAATATTAATTAGGGTCATATTACTATTCATATTACTATTCATAAGGGTATGTTACTATTCACCAAAAAACAAGTTGGTTCCATTAGGCTCCAAATAACATACTGAACACAATTGTAGATGACCATTTTTCATTATTCAATACATTTAAGTAGAAAAATTACTTTTAAAGGATAGTTATAAATATCTACTTAAAAAAAGTTTCATGCATTTCCATTTTTTTAGAAAATCTTGGGGAGTTACAATGATGGATTCCACAAAAAAATAAATAAAAATAATATTTTAATATTATTATTAATATTTTTGAACCCCACTCAAATATTGCATGTTAAAGGCTCTCCCTATTATATTACCACACCAAAATTGACCTTCTAATCCATTTAAGTATTTCAATTCCAATTTATTTTATATATTCAATTATCATTTTCAAGAGTCGATGCGTGCAGGGTCTTCAAGAACCCATATTCACACCTCCTCTCCCTTGTGAGTATAGGTTGGTTCCCTATCCATTTTATATTTTCATTGTTATTAATAATTATAATAATTATTTGCGTAACTCATTTAATATAATTTAATAATAATAAATATAATTAGTTATTATGTAGTACCCCCAGTTTCTGGTTAGCAACCCTTGTTTTATGCTTTATAAGTGTATGAAGTTTATGGGAGATGTTTGGGGAAAGTTTGGGAAACTTTTAAAGCGTAAAAGGGAAAAATGTGGGGATGCACGAGCTGCGCATGGTTTTCCAACCCATGCGGAAGCCATGCAGGTGGTGGTTTATTGGACAGAGGAGACCGCACGGTGTCCGCAGGGTTTGGGCAAACCGTGCGAGGAGGCCGTGCGGAGATCCCCTCTCTGGAAGTGACTACCGCATGGTTAGCACACGGTTTAACTAACCGTGCAGACTAACCATGCGCAAAGTCAACTTATATCCAATTTATTAGGATCTAATCTGTTTTATCATTTAACCCACTCGTTTTTGCTCCCAGATGGCACTAACTTGGGATTTCTCTCTCGAGAAGGTGGGAGAACACTTACCAGGCGTTTTGGAAGTGACCCGGAGGGTTGCCTTGGCGTTTAGAGGTCGGTTGATCGTGGTAACTCTCGTTCTTGTCTTGTTTTCTTAGATCTCCTCCTTCCCTCTTGTTGGATCCTTAGATCTACACCCTATATGGGTAGATCTAAGGTAGTGGATTACTTTTAAGTCAGGTTTTGGTCTTTTTGGTGATAGGGGAAGGAATCTAAGGAGGTTTTGTGGTGTTTCGTCCCGTTTCGTGGTTGTTTTATCCTATTTTGTTTAGGTAGGTGGCTTCACTCTCGATTCCTCTTTCTTAGAACATGAAGTCTTAGTTTCAATGTGTTTTCCTTGATTGAAATGGTTTGTTTATCTGTTGTGAAAGAATGGTTGAAACCCCTTTTTAGTAACGGGTGATGGAAATTGTGTGTTTTTGGGAAGTGGTTGTTGAAGTAAATTTAAAATGGTGATTTTAAATTGGCTATGGTTTTGCTGCTTGAAAGAAATGGATTTCTATTAAAAGAGTGATACTTTATTGAAAGGTTTTGAAGACACTTGGTGTTGGGCATGGATTTTCATGGGTGGTGGTGTGTGTTCATATGCATTGGGATAGATAAGGGCGAGAAGTCCCCCTATAAAAAGGTTGGGATAGATAAGGGAAAGAAGTCCCCCCATCATTAGGTTGGGACAGATAAGGTCGTGAAGTACCCCCGTCAAGGTCGTTCACTAAGTGACAACTTAGTGGAAGGATAATTCACCGCTCGTGAGTATAGGGAGGTCCTGGTTTCATGCATGGTTGGTTGTGTGGATTTGTGGAATGGAACGAATGTGCCAGATGGAAATGTGAATGGAATTGGGAACTTTTCTTGATTTCTTTTCTTGAGAAAGATGGGTTTTGTTGGAAAATGGTTTTGACATAGAAATTGTTATATTTTGAACTGTTTTTGGAATTATTTTATATAAATTTCTTTATATAAATGTGCTAACATGTTTTATCCTAGAGGCATGGGTTGGGAAGTCATCGGGGAAAACCTACTTAGTTAAATTACTCACCCCCTTCTTTGGTAGTGTTAAATTTGGCATCAATGGAAGAGATTGAGGAAAATAGTTTTCTAGCTGTGGTGGATCAATTTCTAGATGTCTTTCCCAAGAACTTCTCATGGTTACCACCTCTAAGGGAAGTGGAGTTTACGATTGATCTCCTTCCAAGGACTAGTCCTATTTGTCTTCCGTCTTATAGGATGGCACCAACGGAGTTAAATGAATTGAAATATCAGTTAGATGATTTGGAAAGAAAGTGTTTCATTCGGCCAAGCGTGTCTCATTGGGCAGCACCAGTTTTGTTTGTAAAGAAAGCAGATGGAACTTTGAGGCTATGTGTGGATTATCGTAAACTTAACCAGGTTATGATAAAGAATATATATTCACTTCCACACATTGATGACCTGTTTGATCAACTGAGGTGAGCTCAGTGGTTCTCCAAAATTGACTTACGGTCAAGATATCACTAGTCGTGAGTTCGGAAGGAGGATATTCTGAAGACAGCCTTCAGAAGCAGATATGGACACTACAAATACTTAGTCATACCTTTTGGTCTTACGAATGCACTAACAGTCTTTATGGAATTGATGAATCAGATATTTCAGTGATATCTGGATTCTTTTGTTGTGGTGTTCGTGTACAACATATTGGTGTATTAAAGAACAAGGGTTGAGCCTGAGAAACACTTAGAGATAGTGTTGGAAATCATTATGGACCACTAGTTGTATTCCAAATTATCAAAGTGCGATTTTTGGATACAAGAGGTACGCTTTCTGGGCCATGTTGTTTATGATAAAGGTGTTTCAGTGGATCCAGAAAAGATAGAAGTTGTTCTTTCTTAGAAACCTCTGAAGAATGTCTTTGAAATACGAATTTTTCTTGTTCTAGCTGGTTATTACTGATGCTTTGTCTGTGACTTATCACGACTATCTTTTCCTATGACAGCATTGACAAAGAAGAACAGTGCATTTCAATAGACTGAAAAATGTCAGAGATCTTTTCAAGAGTTGAAATTTTTCCATACATCAGTACCTATCTTGATTTTTCTGGAATCAGGACAGGGGTATGTGGTGTATTGTGATGCTTCAGGAATAGGTTTGGGTTGTGTTCTCATGCAAGGAGACCATGTGGTTGCTTATGGCTCAAGGCAGTTGAGGGTGCATGAGAAAAATTACCCAACACATGATTTGGAGTTGGCTGCTATCATCCATGATTTGAAAACATGGAGTCATTATCTCTTTGGTGAGAATTTCACTATGTTTATAGATCAAAAAAGCCTGAAACAAATTTTCTCACAACGAGATTTGAATCTGAGGTAAAGGAGATGGATGGAGTATCTTCAAATGTTTGACTTTGACCTGTTGTATACACAGGGTAAGGGAAATTCGGTGGCTGATGCATTAAGCGGGAAGTCGTATGCTCAGTTGGAAAAGGAAGCTTCAGATGAATGGCAGTTGATGTCAGACTTAGCTGACATGCATGTGGAATGTGAAGACCGAGGTGATGTTACTGTTTTCTTTTCAACTACACTTGTTCCTAATTTGGTGGAGATAGTAAAGGAAGCACATGCATCCGATGTAGACTGTGTTGCAATGAGTTCAAAACTCAATGGTGGGGAGACCATTGAGGGATAGAAGCAGGATGGGAGTTCAGTATTGTGTTACAGAGATCGGATGGTTTTACCCATGGTTTGTCAAGAACAACTCCTTCATGCCTACCACCATTCAAGATGGGGTGTACATCTGGGTACACAGAAGATGTATAAGGTGATAAAGGCATAGTTTTGGTGGAGCGGCATGAAAAGGAAGGTGGCTGAGTTCATCTCGCGATGCTTAACATGTCAGCAGGTTAAAGCAGAGCATCAGAGACCAGCTGGTATGTTATAGTCTTTACCTATCCCAGTGTGGAAATGGGAGCAGATAGCAATGGATTCTGTTACAGGTCATCCTAGAACGGTCCGGAAACACGATGTCATTTTGTTGATAGTGGATCATCAAACCATGTCGGCCCATTTCATCCCGATTCATGAAACTCATACGGTGGAAGATCATTCAAAAATATATATCTGAGAAGTGGTAAAGAGGCATGGTGTACTAGTGTCTATAGTCTCAGACAGAGATTCGAGGTTCACATATCGTTTTTGGAAATCATTATAGCAAGCCCTAGGGACTCAGTTGATGATGAGTACGGCGTATCATCCTCAGAAAGATGGGCAATCTGAGTGGATGATACAAACATTGGAAGACATGTTGCAGGCTTGTATAATGGAGACAACTCAAAGTCATCAGAAATCTTATGAAGATCACCATCGCAGAACGTTGGCGTTCATTGTGGGTGATCATGTCTTCTTAAGGATCTCTCCCAAACTTGGAAATTTTCATTTTGGGAAGCACAGCAAATTATCTCCTTGATATATAGGCCCTTTTGAGATACTGGAACGGGTTGGAGAGGTGTCGTATCGGTTGGAATTACCACCATGGTTCAGTGCAGTGCATAATGTGTTCCATGTATCTCAGTTAAAGAAGTATCAACCCAATCCTGACCATGTGATCAGATGGGATCACGTTGACCTAGAGCTAGATGCTTCGATGATACATATCCCGATGCAGATTGTGGATAGACAGGATAAGGTCTTGCATGGAAAAAGCATCGGCCTAGTGCGAGTTTTGTGGTAACATGGTCAGATTCAGGAAGAGACATGGGAATGCGAGAAAGAAATGAAAGATCAGTTGCCAGAACTCTTTCAGTCAAGCTGTGGTTTTCTACTTTCCGGGGACGGAAATACCGAAGGTGGGGAGAATGTAGTACCCCCAGTTTTGGGTAAGTAACCCTTGTTTTATGATCTTTAAGTGCATGAATTTTATGGGAGATGTTTGGGGAATGTTTGGGAGACTTTTAAAGTGTAAAAGGGAAAAATTTGGGGACGCACGGGTTGTACACGGTTTTCCAAACCATGCGGAAGCCCTGAAGGTGGTGGTTTGTTGGACAGAGTAGACCGCACAGTGTCCACACGGTTTGGGCAAACTGTGTAGGGAGGCCGTGCGGAGTGCCCCTCTCTGGCAGTGACTACCGCACAGTTAGCGCACGGTTTAACTAACCATGTGGACTAACCATGCACGAAGTCAACTTAGATCCTATTTATTATGATCTAATCTGTTTTATCATTTAACACACTCATTTTTGCTCCCAGACGGCCCTAACTCGGGATTTCTCTCTCGAGAAGGTGGGAGAAAACTTACTAGGCATTTTGGAAGCGACCTGGAGGGTTTCCTTGGCGTTTAGAGCCCGATTGATCGCGGTAAGTTTCGTTCTGGTATTGTTTTCTTATATATCCTCCTTCCCTCTTGTTGGATCCTTAGATCTATGCCCAAGATTGGTATATCTAAGGTAGTGGATGACCTTTAAGTCGGGTTTTTCTTTTTTTGGTGATAGGGGAAGGAATCTAAGGAGGTTTGGTGGTGTTTCGACCCGGTTCTTGGTTGGTTTCTCCTATTTTGTTGAGGTAGGTGGCTTCACTCTCGATTCCTCTTTCTTAGAACTTGAAGGCTTAGTTTCAATTTGTTTTCCTTGATTGAAATGGTTTGTTTATCTATTGTGAAAGAATGGTTGAAACCCCTTTTTAGTAATGGTTGATGTAAATTGTGTGTTTTTGGGAAGTGGTTGTTGATGTAAAATTAAAATGGTGATTTTAAATAGGCTATGGTTTTGTTGCTTGAAAGAAATGGTTTTCAATAAAAAGGGTGATTCTTTATTGAAAGTTTTTGAACACACTTGGTGTTGGGCATGGATTTTCATGGGTGGTGGTGTGTTTTCATATGCATTGGGATGGATAAGGGCAAGAAGTCCCCCCATCAAAAGGTTGGGATGGATAAGGGTGAGAATTCCCCTCATCATTAGGTTGGGACGGATAAGGTCGTGAAGTACCCCCATCAAGGTAGTTCACTAAGTGACGACTTAGTGGAAGGATAATTCACCGCTCGCGAGTATAGGGAGGTCCCAGTTGCATACATGGTTGGTTGTGTGGATTTGTGGAATGGAACGAATGTCCCAGATGGAAATGTGAATGGAATTGGTAGCTTTTCTTGAATTCATTTCTTGAGAAAGATGGGTTTTGTTGGAAAATGGTTTTGACATGGAACTTGTTATATTGTGAACTGTTTTTGGAATTGTTTTATATAAATTGCTTTATATAAATTTGATAACATGTTTTATCCTAGAGGCATGGGATAGGAAGTCATCGGGGAAAACCTACAAAGTTTCATTACTCACCCCCTACTTTGGAACGTTGGTGCTTTTTCATATGTCATATACCAGGATGTTGGAAAATGTAAAGTGTCACATGTTTAGAGAACTGCTTCATGATACATGGGATGGTTAGTGATGTTGGAGCTTGGAGCTTGTGGAGCATGGATTTGGGTTGTTGTATTGTAGTCTTTTAGTTGTCTTTTTGCTGTTTACTCTGATGTTTAGTGTTGGATTTCATTGTGGTACTTTTGGTTGGTTTTTGATAAAATTAATGGTTGAGTTGTTTTGGTTTTAAATCATGCATCATATAGTGGTTGCTTGGAGATGTTTATCTAGTTGCTATGTTTGTTGGTTGTTTTTAGTTAAAGGTTAAATCATCTACCAAGTATTTTAAAACCATTCATCATTTATTGCCAGCCTTTGGCGCCTTGGGGACGTCGCTTAAGGTCTAGTAATGACTCATTGAGCTCTCAAGCCAATGAGAATTGGCGGGTCATTACATATTATTATTAAAAATAATAATAATGCAACTACATATCTCGGGTCGTAAGAACTCAACCATCCACACTAATACTGAACGCAATCATTATTAGTGGATAGATTTCAGCCACTTTTTGCCCAAAAAAATCAATCACTACATCATCGAAGAGATTCTATCACTCCATTTTGGAAACCCCCGATACCTGATCCAAAGCTGGGTTCCAATTGTAATCTTGAAAACTCTGTCACATCTCCAAATTCATGTATGAACTTGTGACTGTGATCTGTTGTGTCAAAGAACTAACTCAAAATTATCGGGACACTTGGACATCGTTAAATCGATGGTCCAAACATATACTAATAATGAACACATGTAGAATGGAGGGAGAAAAGAATGAAACTAAAACATGAGGAACATACCTCAACCAATGTTCGTGCTGGCCACAACTCATTGTTGAAGGATGAAAAAGGAACATAAATAAGTAAACTAAGGAAATATTAATTCTCATACCACATCATGATAAAAAAAATTACCTGAATAAAAAAATTGATCCCAAAATTAGTGAGTTTGTTGATTAATTCATGTTCTACAAGGATAATAAAAATGGGAAAAAATTTCACCAAATAAAACTTCTTCCTTAATTTGTATCTGTTGCAGATAAAGAATGTTCATGTGTCATTATCATTGATGAGATCCACAAGAGCATTGTCATTGGAATACCTTACAACACTCTAATCGGTGATCCATGATCACGATGTCTACCAACATTCCTCCATTATCTCCACATAATTTTAAGGGTTATGATATTGACCCTAAAAATTGGTTATAACAGGATACTTATAGAGATCAACAGGTTTTTGTTCCAATGAAATAACATAAATAATTTATTTTATTTTATTTTATTATTTCTTCCGATGATGATTTTTTCACAAATAACCTGCATCACAAAGGTTATGTCTCACCTAGGATAAAATACATAGTATGAACTCAAATGTGTCCTTATATTTCTGATCTCAACCTCCATTTAAGAGTTATTCCACTTTTTCAAAAAAAACATCACATGTGTGATATTAAATGTATTTCAAAAATTAATTATGGGAACCCCGAGATTCATAATCTCACACAATCTCAACACCTGGCTTTAGAAATATTCCTAAATATATTCCAATTTCTTACATGGAAAAAACTAGGGCATTACAATTTATCTGTTCATTTATGATCATGAACGTAATTAGATCATAATTAAGAAAAAAATATTATATACCCTATAGTGATGGTTTTGAGTCATATTTGAAGAGAAAAATACATATCAATGGTTTATCATTGACCTATATATCATGATTTAAGGGTAAAGGTAGGAGATATGTCTAATGAATCCATTCATACTACATATGGCCACTATGAACTCATAGTTATTCCATTCAAAATTCGAATATTCGTTGTCATCTTCTTGGAATTAATGAATAGAGTACTTTTATATTACTATGAAAAATTCATGTTACTATTTTTTATTAATATTCAAATGCATTCAATGATTAATGAAATGTGTATTTGAGTATTGTGTTACAAACATTTTGAATAGTTAAACTATATTCCTTATTCAATAAGTGTGAATTTTTCCCAAAAAATTATCCTTCCTAGGTCATATAATCATAAGAAATTGTATATATGTGGACCATTAAAATGTAGATTCGATTGAATAATGGACTAGAACATCTACTATGATATCGTTCATTGTTTTATTGGATGTGCTAGATACTATAATATATAATGATAAATTTATCATGATTTTCAAACCACTAACAATGTTATCATTGAATATAGTGATGTTTCTATTTACATAAGAATTTTAATAAACATTCAAAGAGATTAATAAGAGATTAATTGGTTATTACATGAGTACTCACACAACCCTACGGTAGAGTAGGGCTTGGGAAATAAAAGTATTTTTTAGTGAACTTATTGGGTAGAGTCATTATGAAAACTGAAAATGTGATAATGTATACCTTCCTTCAATTAAGGACTCATGAGAAAAATTATCCTACACACGATCTAGTTGTAGAAGTGGTATTTTTTCATTAAAAATTTTGTTACATTAACCCTATAGTGAATAGTGTGATATATATACTAATCACATGATCTTAAATTACATATTCACATATAAGGATGTTAATATATTCCAAAGGATACAATTATAATTAATCAAAGGATATTATTATTCATTGCATTACTATAGTTGAAATCTAAATAAGGTGGTTGATTCTCACAATATATAATGGAGCATGCTACCCTATTCTTGATATTGATTCGATGTTACCCAATCATCATAAAAATTCAATGAATATATTTGGAAATATTTAAGGAGTGGATGTAATACTACCATTTGTGTACTCTTTTTAACATATCAATATACCATAATATCTAGGATTCCTAGAAAGATCGCATTGAGCTATAAAAGAAAGTATAAAACATTCAAGAGTTCAACATTAATAGGGATGGAGTTAAAAGATTTGAAAACCAAATATGCATTCTATCCATTCCATAATAGAAGAATGAGCCTTCATATGATGCACATTTCTCATCTTTATCTATTCATCCTGGAAGCATGAAGATGTAAATAAATACTAGGTAAAACTTCTATTTGGACCATAAGAAGGTATATATTGTGAAGTGTATATCATGATGAATGGTATTCTAGAAAGGATGATCATAAAAAATATAAGGGGATGACTCATCCATTTCCAACAACATAATTAAAATGGGAGAACTTAAAAATATATTTAATAATTAGTCATCCAGATACATCAAAAGGAAATAATTCAATCTTATTTGTTGTAGAGTGAATTCCAAGTTGGAACATTTCATTACAATTCAATAGTATTTCTCACTCGATTAACATTCCATTGTTTTGATAAAGGATGTGATAAGGCTATATGTGGTGAAATGGCCAATTTTATTTTATTTATAATTAATGTTCACATATAAATTGTAGAGAAATCTTCAACAAGAATTTAATAAATAGCACTTAATTTGTAAAAGTTATCATTCTTAAACCTATGATCAATCTGAATGGATGGTTATGGATTTAGAATATTTTAAAAAACCATATTCTATATATTTAAAATGAGTTTATGATCAATGTCATTTTCTAGTTGAAATCTCCTATAATAGTAGTTTCAACTATAGTATATAAATAGAAATATATGAAGCTCTATATGGGGATATATATAGAAATCAAACATGTGGTGTTGATATCTGGGATTAGAATTTTTTATGACCTACTCTCATTCAAGAAATGATAGAATTTTTTCAAACCATTCAGCATTACACCAATGTGTAAACAAGTTGATAGAATAGTTATGTTGATAATAATTACTCAGATATGAATTTTAATTTTTGTGAAAAAAAATTCATCTAATATCTCTATGGAATAGGGTTAATAGATTTATGAATAATGGAAAGTTATGCATTGGATACATTATTCCATTAAAGATTCTTGATCATGTAGGGACTTTAGATTATCTTTTATTTCTCATTCCATAACTCCCGCATGCGCTTGATGTTTCCATTCTGTCAATTTTGAGGAAGTACATACTAGATCCATCTCATGTACTAATATTGAAAGATGAGAAATTGGAATATGTTCTCTCTTACCTGGAATAATTTATGTATGTGTAGGATCAAAGAGATAAAGGGCTATGAAACATGGCCAACCACCAGGTCATAGTTCTATAGAGAGATCATAAGTTTAATGAAGTAACATGGGGACCTGAATAAGTAATTAGAAAAATATACCATCATTTGTTTTCACTTATGTAATGAAATTTAAAGGGAAAATTATTGGGGGCGAATGTAACAACCCAAACATATAATTCTAATTTTCTGTTAAATCTATGATAGATTTTCATACCGAAAAAATTAAAATAAAATGAATATCTTCCTATTAAATTACAATATAAAATTAAAATATAAACTCAAATGAATTAAAATATGTCAAAATTGAACCCAATTAGAAAATTTTAAAAATGAATAAAACCAAATGAAAATTTAATTACACTAAGATAGAAATATTCATCAACATAATATTTCTTAAGGATCATACCAATAATAATAACATTGGATGGAATGAATCAACTTATAATGATGATAAACATATTTAAAATAGGAATTACAGAATGAAATTATTTTTTTGGTAAATTGTGTGTGTTAATATATAGTAATGTAATACGATCATTTGGATTATAAGACCATTATGGTTTATATATAGTTATTAGAATTATGATTGTTGGGATAATATTTTTTTGATGCCATTCGTAGGCATAAGAAAAAACAATCAGATTAATTATAAGTAGTATTATATCAAAATAATATCGTTGTATATTTTCCGTTGAATTTTTTTATACATATGTAACTACATTTTGAAATCTATGTACGAAGATTGAAAATGCGAGTCGATTAGTCTATGTATTCTTTAGAAAGATCATTTGTACAACCATAGAATGGATGTAGAATCACAAGGTTTTTCTATAGAACAATCTCATGATAAACTTCAACAAGATCGACTTGGGTCGAATCATATGCGGGAGAGGTAGAGCTCATGGAAATCACTATGCGAGACATTGTAGCTGAATTACCACTCACAATAGACACCATTTCTTATATCACACTTATGTATTAGGTATAGGCCTTGAGGTTTTTTCTATTTATAAGTTAGGATTATATAAAAGTTTAATTATTAATGTAATAAGTGATATATGTATTTTTATTATTACTTGTGTTTTATATATTTGTTTTTTTAATTTACTTTCAAAAAATTAATTTATTTAAGGAAAATGTTTTTTTAAACGATTGATACCATAAGAAAATTTTTATTAAAAATTAATAAATTTGAAATAATTGGGAATAAAATCATTTGATGTTAAAAGGGTGTATTTTTTGAGGATTTATTTTTATGTGTGTAATGTAATTTTAACGTTATAAAATAAATTAATAAATAATAAAGAACGATTTTACTAAAATGTATTGATAATATAAAAAATAAAATAAATTTACATTCACCTAATTTTTTAAATGTCAATCAATAAGATCGAATTTATTTCCCGCTTAATTTTTTTTCTAAAAATTATCCATTTTCACATTATGAATTATTATATTAAATTTAAATACTTTCATATATAGAAATTTAGTGTAATAAAATTGAATCTAAATTTTGAATCATCACATAATAATTAAGTAGGAGGGGCATCTAGCCAGGTTAGGATGAGCCCGTAAGGAGCTCCGCTGTGGTAGGGTTTTCCCCGCTTCCGTCATCCTCGCCCAAGTCGGGTGGCTGCAGATCTTCTCCTTGGTAATCGGTGGCTCGTGGCATGTGGCTCCCTTGTCGGCGGAGGCGTCGTGGGTTTGTGGTTTGTGTTCAAGGCGTCGAGGGTCGGGATCCACTACTGTGTCGAGGGTTCATGGCGGCTGTCTCCTTGGCGGCGCGGTGAGGTGCTCCGGCGTCGAGGGTTGGGATCTACTGCGGCGTCGAGGGTTCTTGGCAGCGCAGTGAGGTGCTCCGGTGTCGAGGCTCGGGATCTTTGCGGCGTCGAGGATTAGTAAAAAAATAATTACCTCCGTAAATAGTTCAACCAGGAAAAAATATTAAATGTGGTAAAAATTAAATGGATTAAATTTTAATAATTAAAATGATATAAACCCATAATATAAGTCCCTTTTTAGGCATGGGAGTAAATTCTATAATTCTCACCAACATTTTCTTACATAACTCCCCTATCTCCCATGTGATTCCATTATTACAATTAGTCAAACTTACGTTTCCAAATAAATGTCCTTCGTCTTTACCGATAAAAAGGGCTCCATTCCACCCAATCTAAACCAATTATATCCTTATATTTTTTTGGAATCCTTACTTTAGTAACCTAGACCCAGTGTTTATCTCATTACATTGGTACAAGATACATGAAATCTCACCACGCATGATCGATCTATGTAGCAATCTTGTAAAACTTGATACATACATGATTCCTATATTACGCTGCAAATATAAAAACATAGAATTGAAAAAAAATATGGGTATCCTTGTTATCATTCATAATATATTTCTAAAAAACTAGAGGAAAGGAAAAAAATAATTGTTGAGATCAGAAACACCATATGAGGTACATACAATGGAAGTTATCATGAGTAAAAAAAGAATCATATACAAGGAAGAGTTGATAATAAAAACATATTCCATTAAATAAATACATTTTTTCAATGAGTATACAAGGATAATATCAACATATAAAACACATGGATAACAAAAACATAATTCATTAAAAAAGAAATTCATAATTTTGGACATCCAGGATTAAGGCCTCTCAATGAAGATAACATGAATATTACCATAATGGTCTCTCATAAGACACATCACTACTAATAAAACGGGTATGTGTAACCAAAAAACCATATAATATGGAATTTTTTATAGTTTTCCTCATTAGAAATATGGATTCATTAAGGGGCTATCTGTAACAGTGCCCCACCTTTCACTTGAACATCCCATGCATCACTTATATTTTGAATTTTCAATACGGTTCACTATCAAAATACATTATAAGTAAACAATTATATGTATTTAATAAAAAATATGGACCCTAAATATTTCATCATTATAAACCATCCAGTTAAATAATAATGATCGTATCACTGGATAATAACCCATGTAATATCAATGGACATTTTCATAGTTAGAAATAACTTTAAAATTTCACAGGAACCTTTTCAAGCAAAATAACCTGTTGAAATTGAAATCACATAATAAAATCTAAAATTTTTATAAATATTAAATAATTTTTTTCCTTAAATTGAATCCTAGATACATTTAAATCAAGATTTAATTCACTGAGTGGTCATGATGGTAGAAAATTCAGTTCTTGTAGTGTATGTTAAAAAAATTATTCTATTTACAATTTATGTATAAGGTCAAAAGTAAATTATTTGAAAAAAAACAAGAATATTCAATATAAAAAATTGTGTATAAATTATAATATTGGAAAATAACTTTAAAAAAAATATTAGATATTATTATAATTTTTTTAGAAAACATTGATATTGATGAAAAATGATTTTTGATCGAAGAGAGAAATAAGGCCGGGTTTCCATTAAAATATTATTTCAATCAATTAAGTACATATATAGAGAAAAATGAACAATGAACATTACCACTATACAAATAGAAAAAATAGAATAAAATTAAAGAGTTCCTTGAAAGATATATCATAGATTTTTTTTATGAAAACACAATCATAAACATTCATAGTAAAAATGATATGTTAACATAAATCCCTTACCAATTGTAAAACATTTGAATAAAAAAATTATTAAGAGAAAACATTATATGTATATTTAGAATACCATAATTTTAATTATAATAATTATAAATGAATTCATGGTTAGTATATGAACCATATAAATAAAACTAGTGTTTAATATGGTATATGTCTCATGGGAATAAAAGTGGGATGAAAATACATTACCTCTATTTCGAGTTGACTCGTAAGTTATATCAAATTAATGTATAATATTTTTTAAAAAAAATTACATAACAGAACAATATAAATATTTATAATAGTACATATTATCCCTTTATAACATTTCAATACCCATTTACTAATTGTTATTTATTAAATTTTTTGACTAGGTGTTAAAAATTACATTTTGCATGTATGTTTTTGTTTGGAGGATTCACTTATCACATATTGATCCATGATGCATCATTTACAGGATTTTAATAATGATATAAATATCCTATATATACATTATATACTTTTTTAAAACCATCCTTGAAAATTGGATATGGAAAACTAACCACATCACTTTAGGGATATGGTAAGCCACACCTACACCTGAGAGATGTTAACATTTTTAACGGGTGATACGGTAAGAAGGTAAACGATATATAATATTAATTGAACCATAATTATGTTTTAATTAGAATTTAAGTTCATTATATCAATATTTTAACCATTAATGTAAAATGGTGATTGAAAAATAATTTCACCGCCACATGGGGATAGTAACTCATATGTACACACGAGTGATGTTTTCAATTTTCATAGGATGAAAAAGAGAAGGAAAATAGTTTTCACATAATCATGATAACATCTTAGTATATTTATGGGGAACCATTTCAAGGCCCGTAGGCTCAGAGATTATATGGCATGTAGGCTTAGGAGATTACATAACCCGAAGGTCTTAGGGAATTCAACTAGACTATCTACAAGGAATTGACCCTCCCCAACATCAGCATCATGATAGTAGCTCTCCACCTTCTCATGGATGTCTGGCTAGGCTTCTCATGCAAGCACAAGCTGGTCCCGATGGCATAGTCATACCCTCTCATTCTGAAAAATCCATTTGGCTCTACTCTGTTGAGTGCACATGCTCTGAATCCTCTTTTGGGGCTGCTTTTTTTTGTAGTCTGTCTGGGGCAACTGCATGTGGCCCAAAGGCCTTGAGGTGGCCCAAAGGCCTTAAAGGTGGCCCGGAAGCCCTTATTACATGAAGGTCTAGGTGGCCCGAAATCCTTAAGTAATCCAAGCCCAAACCGGTGGGCCAAGGTGAATAGTTCCAGCTACTACAGTACCAAAAAGTATCTGCTACAGCAACTGCTACAGTACCACATAGTGTACAGTTTTGCTACAGTACCCGCACAATGTACAGTTCTGCTACAGTACCTGTACAGTGTACAATCTTTCTACAGTCCCGTACAATGTACAGTTCTGCTATAAAATACTGCTATAGTGCCTGCTACAGTACCCCTAGAAAATATTCCTCTGCCTGGTTTTGAACCTGGGTCTTGTGGATGCACTTAAGGATACCTCACCAACTGGGCTAAGGCTCATGTGCTCATTATATTTATGATATTTGAGTTATTATTTAATTTTGGGTGCGACATATATTTATGAAGTAGAAAAAGAAATATATTTGAAAGAGTCGGTAAGGATGATTCCTTTTCTTCGGTAGTCTTCTTTTAGAACCCCTCTTAAGAACCCATGGAATTTTATTTAAATAAGAAAAAAATCAATATTTTTTGCCTTGGTATTTTGATAAGATAATTCTTCATGGTTTTCTTGATCTAGTTTTCTCAAAGTGGTGTTATGAAGAAATGGAAGGCGTGTCCTTTTACAGGGTAGGGGAGAGACACTTTTGGAAATTAATATAAAATTATAATATAATATGTTAACAACTCATTTAAAATGGTTCCAAAATGAAATATATTCAAATTTCTGAGGATATGGAATTGATATAATAATCAATTAAAATATATATAGTATTAGATATCATTTCAAGAAGTATCATTTGAATTTACCACATGGTTAACAAATTCTAACATTAATCATGGTAATGAATTTTTCAATTTTAAAGGGATATAATTTTACAATTAATAATAAAATTGGCTCATAAATGGCCATGATATGAATTTAGAGACTATATCTTTTCCCCTTGTTTTAATTCATGACATTTTTTATTTATAATAATTTTATAAAATATTTTTGTCACAAAATATCATTATTTCTATTATAATGACTATTCATTTAATTTGAGATTTAAGATAGACATATATTGATAAAAGTCAAATATTAACCATTAAAACATAAATAAAATATTAAATTTAATTATAATATTTACAGAATGCAATAATTCATTAATGTCTTATTACTTTGAATATTTTTCTTAATTACAGAATCTATTACCTGAACAAATATTATGTCGGTGTTCCATAAGAAATTAAGATAATTAAAAAATTATTAAAAATTAAAAATAAACTAGCATCATAAAAATAATGAAATTATGTTCGAGAACAACTTCTTGAATCATTCATAACATATTATTGTCCCTGTGTGAAGATATAAAATATAATAAAATCCAGAGATTGAAATATTAGACTTTTCTTTAATTAAAATAATATAAATGTTATTATAAAGTTTAAATGGAACCAGAATTCCCTAAATTAAAATTTGTGATGATTTTTGGTAGAAATTAACTAATCTAATTAAATATTGAAAAATGTTAGTTTGGTTTTGAGGCATTATCTCATTGTAGTAACCTTGTTTTTTGTAACACCCCAAGGTTTTACAAATAAATAGAATTCATACAATACTGGGCCCTTGAGAAAAAATACTTCATTGTAGGAGATTATTAAAACCTTGTTTCTAAACATATTTTTTTCTTCTTCTGTGATTTGAATTTTAAAAAACTGACATACACAGTTGCGATCATTATGATATTTAGTGTTTGATGGGATAAAAATATTTTTTTGTGAATAACAACTTTACCCTTTGGAAGAGCAATGTTACCCTTATGAATAGTAAAATGAACAATGGAATAGTAACCTCACCTAATAAAGTATAAATATAATTTATATTCCATCATTTCTGTTTTGAGATTAGTTTTTCTTTACAATATAACGAATTTGAAAAATTGATTTTTCAGGTAAAAATTGTTCATTTCAGAGAGATTTAAATTATTATATCAATGTAAGGTTTAATAAATGTTTATAATAATGAAATAGTCATATCAAAATACTCTTATTTAATTACGAATGATAAAATAATTTTTTGAAGTGTCGAAAATTTTACGATGCATTTTATGTCCGCTGTTATTTTTAATAAATAAGTATTTTCGTAGGTAAAAGTTAAAATTTTCATATATAGAGAATTATTATTATAAAATAAATGTGATTTTTTAATTCATAACCTAAATATTAGGTTATTCTGAATTTATGATAATTTTATAAAATACAATATTTTTTCGTGAATAGTAAAAATACAGTTTTGAGTTTTTAGTATGTTTAATCACATCATAATGATATAATAATTAATACAAAATGTTGGTCAAATTTTTAACATCAAAATATTATATGAGGTGTCCCATGTGGCCAATACCATGGGGAAATACAATGGGCAAGCCCGTGGTTTTTCAAATACCACTAATGAGGTGTCCTTAGAAATTAATAAAAAGCACCCTATCTTTTACAATAAATACCCACCCATTCCTTAATTCCATTTCATTAAAAATTAATTATACTCGAGGCTCTGGTATTTTTACCTCCCAAGAATTTCTCCCAAGGTGACTCCAACCCCATAGTTCCCAAACGTCTTTTTTAGGAGTTACTCTACAAGGGAAAGAAATCTACCACCCTTCTCTTTCTCAAGCACTAATTTTATGTTATTCTTTTTTAAAATCCATTGAATTATATTGGGATATGTCGTTACATATCCCCATTAATGTCCTTATTATGTAAAAAATTATGGGAGACCAATTTTTCACTCGTCAACATATTTTATTAATTTTTAAGTGACGTTGTTAGGCTGCCGAATTTTTGTAAGGGATTTCACAACTTCACTTTTTCTTTCAAGTTCATTTCTTTTCCTTTTCTCTCATAAAATAGCCTCATCCCCAAGGAATGATAACTCCAGTACCTTACATATACTATAATTATTTTTATGATAATGGAATAAATCATCATCATCTCTCCTTTCCCCTCCTTTTATACAAAAAAATGAAAACACATTCGAGATGTGTTAATTTATCATTTTCAAGGATGATGGGTTTTCAATTTCTATTTTAGTCTTAATGGATAGAAATAAATCCATTTTAATGGTTGAACTAGAATATAATATATTTATTAGAACCTTTTCAATGTTCTTTAATGATTATATATACACAATACTAATTCATACGACAAACTAGTTTGTAACAATCAAGATATCGCCAAAATAATCTAAATGGTTATCACTAATGTTTTATCTAATAAATATTCCTCACAACATGTAAACAAGTGATATATATAACCATTTAAACTTATTTATTTTAATAAATAATATAAAAGTTCAATTATGGATAATTATATCCATTTCACATAAACTCTATTACTTATAATCAAGTGGACCGGACATGAAATCATGGAAGACCAACACTCCAGAACGATGGAATTAAATCTTAAAACTTATCAATAAGAACATAATTAAACTTAATAAAACTAGAATGAATTAAATATATGTATATGAATTTCTAAATTATTTAATTTAAGGATTTAATTTTATTATCCAAAACATTAAGGACACGTGTAAAATACAATCAGACATAAGGTAAGGGTTTTCTACCCGAACCTCCATTTACTTTCGGGATACCCATTATCTCACTTAATCCCTATTAAATTTTTAATTATTCTAATTTCGTCATCATAGGTATTTTTAATTTCCTATATATGTGTACTAATCATAATCAATATTTATTTTATAATTAGTTAAATGTTTTTTAAATGTCTTTCTCAATTCTTTACGATAAACAAGTCTAATTCACAGGAACTTCTCAAATTCTTATTTATTTTCATGTGCACTGTATAATATGAGTTAAGAAAAATTTATTTTTATAAAACCACTCATTTAATCATGGAAAAACTACAATCAGTTATTTTTGTTTTAATGTAATGATTTTTTCAAAAAGAACTATTCTTTTAAAAGTAAAAGTGCATTTCTCTCAAAATTTCCTCGATGATTTTATTACTTTATTTTTTTAATTCAACACCTCTGTTGAATTATATGTCTTATTAAGGATAATATCTTATGTAAATTATCTTCAATATTTTATTAAATACTTTATAATCAGTTTTACTATGGATGTTCTATCTTGATACTATTAACCATAGTAATCAGAATAGATAGTGTTTATGTGTACTGATTGGGGAATGTTATTTCATACAATCATTTTGTTTATGATTACTCCATTTCATATGAGGAATTAATTGGACTTAGAAATTGATGGGTGTGACACACTATAGCACCTTGATGTATCAGTAGGTCTCATGAGACAAAACATAATTGGGTTTTAGCCAAGTCATTAACCTAGTATTTTCAGATGTCTAGTATTATGCATCCCCTCATTATGGTATTATTAATTGGATAACCATGTGATTATTAAACTAGTAGAATATAAATGGGTATGTTTCATTCTCTCATGATATATTACTTGGCCTTATTTAATCATCATTAATTCTTTCCAAATTATGATAAATTATAATTTTTAAATGCATGTGTTTTTAGTTATTCACCATGCCTAGTGTTTATTATTATGATAACATCTGTTGTATTAACTACCCTTACTGAGAACCTGATATTAGCCCTTTCATATGTTTTATTTTTCACCATGAAATGTAGATGAATATTATGAATGAGTTGAAAGAATAATCTAGGAGTTTATGTGTGATACAAAAGAAGTTGATATGTTGAATTTCCTTTCAAGTTGTAATGTTGAACTTATGTATGTATCTTGTTTTACAAATATACAATGCTATACATTCCTTCAGGATAAAACTTACTTTTTTATATTCCAATGTAATAATGTATGGCTACAGATGTGGGGAAATGGGTTTGGGTCTTTACAGTTTGTATCAGAGGAATTTTATTAGGGAACCTGGAAACTAGATTTAGAAAATGTAGATTTGGGAACAAAACCCCAAAATAGTCTTTGGGGATAAACATAGAAGAACAACATGGAATTTTGGTAAGGAATATATTATGTTGATATTTCTAGAAAATACATCCCTATATGGATACTACAAGTGGATGTGGTTATGGAACAATTATACCTTAGAGTAACAACTCTGACAAGGTGTTTTGAGCTTGGCCCGGGGAATCCTAGTACACGACAACGAGCCTTAATGTGCACCTAGTTTGACACTCCTGGGGATATTCTTAAGATAATTCACATTCTCTTTACAAACCATTATGAATGAATTAAATGTAAAATTTTCCTCAATGAAACCATGTTTATGATTATGACATTATCTATGAATAGGATTTAAATTTATGCTATGTATTTTTCTAAGTTAGTATTATACATTATGATTCATAACCTAATATATTGGATTCCATTATTTATAAATGGAACCTAGTGGAAGGAGTGGAAACTACCTAAACACACATATCACATGTATGGATTTTCCACCTATATAATATGATGACGCTGGTATTGGAGCTACGACTGGTGTTGAGTTTCTTATAACTATATTGGGATAAATGGATCAGGTTATGAATATAACCTTACATATATAAAGAATCCTCAAACACAATGTGGAGGAACAATTTTAGACCTTTTTTTGCGACAACAACCTCCATCATTAAATGGGACTACAAAACCATTTCTAGCGATGAAGTGGATAAGTTCCCTAGAAAAGTTATTTATCGCTTTAGGATGTAACGAAAGGGATAAGGTGGTCTTGGAAATTTATTATCTATCAGGAGATGAAGATAAATGGTGGTTATTGAATAAAAAAAGAAGGAGGAAGAAATATAAAAAATATAATGGAGGAAAATTAAGGAAATACTCCTAGACAAATATTTTCCTTGAGAACAACAAGAATATATGGAAAGACAATTCTTGAGTTTGAATCAAAAAGAGGATAAAAATGTTGCGAAGTTTGAAGACAATTTTACAAGGATATCTACACATGCCACAAACTACATACATAATCTAAGGAGCAAGATTGATTGATTCTTTGATGGTTTATAACCATTACTCTAAAGGGCACTGGTTTCCAAAACATTCTTATCATATGAAGATATAGTCTCATGTGAAATCAAGAAAAGGAATGAATCCTATATGTCTTATACATTTAAAAGAAATGAATAGAATAATAGGGTGGTAGAGGAAATAATGGATAAAGTTATGAATAAAAAGGGAATTTTTCCAATATGTGACACTTATGGAAAGAAACACCAAAGATCCAACATAAAAGGAAAACGAGTCTATTACAAATGTAAAGAAAGAGGCCTCCAATATCGAGATTGTAAAGGAATGATAAAAGCTAACAATATTCAATGCTATAATTTCAAAGAGATGTGACATTATGCCAATGATTGTCCAAAGTGTCATGGAAAAATTCCCCACAGAAAGACAATGAAAAAAGGCCTAGATTTTGCAATCACAACTGCTGACGTTGAAGTTCCTAAGGATATGGTGGCAGGTACTATATCCATTTTTCATTAATTTATGGTGGTTCTCAGGATAAGGGGTAACAAAAAAGAATGCCTTAATCATTTTAAAAGTGATTATATTTCTCCATAGCTTCAATAATATGCAATGTATGTTTTAGAAGAAATCATGCCCGAGTTTCTTAAGAAATATATGAAATAAAGAATAGAAAATATTGGCTTAGTGGGTGTCTTGGGAATGAGACAATGGTTTGGAAAACTACTCATAGAAAATCAAATGAATAATTAAATTAATTAATGAAAATATCAGAAATTCAATGCATAGGAAAATCTCAAAAATATTTATTTCACATTGATCAATATTCTCCTCTAATCATGATTTGAATAATCTAAATCCTGTTGCTTATACCTACTCATTATTTTCCCCATTATCTCATTCAAATTTATTCAAAAAGAAATTTAAAATTCATGGCATGGTAATTATCCTTGATATTTTATGTCTCTTAGTTTATTTGAGTAAAGAAACAATCATGTGAAGCCATGAAATTAGTTATTAATTATTTAAAATATTTTCAATGGGGGAAATATAATATAATAATTATGAATTGAAACGATTACCCCCTTTAAATTAGTGCTTCAACATGGCCATGCAGTTTCTCCCTGCACTATATTCACATCCTATATTGATTATATGATGTGTAACTTGTTGATTTCATAAAGGGAACTTGATTCATGATGTGTAATGTTCCTAAATATTCTTTTACTTATTGTTTTTGCTTTCTACTATCAGTTCCTATGATGGACCCAATAAATAAAAAGAAAAAATTGAATGTATAAGCCCTTGAATTATGATAAAAATTGTAAGGGGAATTGAAATTATATCCTAATATAATATTAAATCCTATGAAATCATTAAATTTAAATTCCTAGAAAGTGATATAAAATAAGGTTCCATCCTAAAAGATTCTCTTTTTTAACAGCCGTTTAGCTCAACCATACTTGGGATAACTGATTGGAGTGCGGTATAATGCTAACTATCACCTGTCCACCCAATCTTGACATTGAAATTATCCATATTCATCTTGAATCATCCTATTTGAAATTAACATGGAATTCATAGGTGGTTACTAGAGTTTAAATATCTTGAGTATGAATAATAAGATCTCGACATCTATCTAGAATTTGTAAAATTACTCTTTTTATATGGATGCATATGTGTATTGGGATTCTTCAATGATCGTTTTAGGTTCCCTATCCATAATCTCATTTTATCCTTTTGTTGATGCTACTCATTGTTCTTATGCATAGTCAGTGTAGGCTTTAGGTGGTTCTTCTTACTCTTCTTATGGTGTAGTTAGATTTTCTAAGAAATTTTTGATGAATGTGGTGGTCATCATCTCCACATCGCCCTCCATGTCTTCTCCTATATCTTGATTTTACTTTTTCTGTGGTCTTATTTTTGTTAGGAATATTTGTTACAACACAACATATGAGGTTACTTTTTACTCTATTTCTTATTCTTATTTATGTTTTTTAATTTTTTTCCATCCCACTAAAGTTCTACCACAATGTTACCCTCTTCATTATATTATAAGGCCAAAAAATCAAGCTCATAATGATAAGAATACATATAGGAATTAAAAGTGGTACTTAACTCCACATAGGTTTCAACACTTGCTTGATTGTGATGCTCCTCATAGAATTCCAGCTCCAGGCTATGAGGTGTAGTGTAATCAGAACATGGGTACGGTTGCGGGTTATCATTGGATTTATTATTCATTATTTTAACATCATTGGGTAGTTATTCCATATCATCCAATAGGAAGGAGAACAACTCCTTAGTATTTATTTTGCTCTATAGTCCTACCATCACAACAAAAAATACTCAGTATGGTAAAATGTAATAAATAGTAAATAAAAAAATCTATGCAAAAATTAGAAAAAAAAATATGAGAAAAGAGTTTGTCTAAATTAATAAATAAATAAAATATTTTCTCCTGCCCTAAAAATGGAACAAAAAAATTGATATCCCAATGGGTTTCATTAAATCCTATAGGGTTATCGAATTTATAAATTTATTGACATGAAACAAAAAAAGAAATAAACAAATGGTTAGTATAGAAATTATAAGTCTGAGGTCAAACCCAGAGAGAAATTTTTTGGAAAAAATATTTATTAAATAATAAAAACCTAAAAAAATTATGAAATGAAGAAATTGAATCTAAACTACTGATAATTTTATTGTAAAATAATAATGGAGAAGAAATTAAAAATTGGTGCCAGGAATAAATGAATATAGGTTCATGGAATGAAAAAATATGAAACAATTAATTAACAATTATGTTCTCATAGGAATCAGTTCCAAGCGAGTCCAATGGTTATTAGAAATGCTCTCCATCCCAATATATAGTTTCCTTATATTAAGGAACTTCATATTGAAATGGATGGGAAACTCAAATCCTCATTTATACATAGGGAAGACACAAACCCAATGGTATTGGTGTAATTTTAAGCCCAAGACCTCACGTTTAATGAATGAAATCAATCCATTAACGCAATGGTCATGCTCAAAGATATAAATGAATACAACCCATTCCTCAACTCGAATCACAATGGTCATGCAAGAAGAAATTATGGAAAGGAAAAAATTGAAGAACAAATATGAAATCCCAACATGAATTGTAATAAAATATAAAATATATCATATAATCATTAACCATTCATCATGAACTTTATGAAACAAATAAATCACCCCTCATGATAGCCATGATAGGGTTCATAAAATAATAAGGAAAAATTCTACAATAAGTGCAAGGATATGTAACACCCTAGTATATCATAATACATTATCTCTTTAAAGTAATTCAATAGCTTGCGCAACACACAACACTGAGTTCAAGCACACCACGACTTAAAAAACTAGCTGTTTAAAAAGAGGTAATAAATATTATTAACTAATTTTTGAATTTTATATACTACATATAATTTTAACATCCATATTATGTGATTTTTATATATAATATAAGAACAGATACAATTTTTCAGATAAAAAAATGTGTTTATCAAAAAAATGTTACTTTACTGACTTTTAATGGAGAACCCTTTTTAAATCCAATATTTGACACTTTTATATATTCCATTTGACAAAATAAACTTCTTGTTTAGAAGAGGGACATAAAAATTTAGTCTGGATAAATTTTTGGTGTTTTTCTGATAACTTTAAAAAATTGATGAATAGTGAAAAATACCAACTTTTAATTGAAAATATTTTTTTTAATCAAAATAATTTATATTGTTAAATTATACATTTGAAAGGTTCTGAAGTATAATTATATTATATGTTTATCATTTAATCCAATGTTGGTCATTAGAAGTAAATTTATATTTAAATTAGACAGAAACACATATCAATCTTTTGATAGTGTTTACATCTCAAAAACTCGCTTTCTGGTTTTATCAACGAGAATTAATTTTAAATTAATTAATAAAAATTATATTTTTTTTAATTTGGTAAAATAGACATCATTTTTTAATTCATAATATCAAAATTATCTTAGGGTAAATTTATGGTATTTTTCTGAAAACTTTCAATTTTTGATTTACAGTGAAAAATATTACATGGTACATAAAAACCGATCTTTTCATTTAAAATGTTATTTTTAATTAATTTTTTATCATAAAATAGATACATAATAAATATATTAGAAAAATTTAATTCATGGGAGTCCTTTTTCAATAATATTAGATATATAAAATTTTATTGAACCATTTTTACGTCTTTTTACCCACCTTCTAGGCACATTAACCCACCTTCTAGGCACATTTATAAATTTGCATGAAACATAATTTTACCGCTTCTGTGAATTGGATTTCAAAAATACAAGAGACAAAGTTGACCTCAGTATGTAAAATGTAGTTCAATAGGATGAAAATAATTTTTGGTGAATAGTGACTTTTGAATTTTATTTACCATGGTTAAAAGAAAATATGGAAATTAAAGGAAAAAATAATATTAAAATTACCCCAACACATTTCCTAATTCTATTGGATAAGTGTATTTCTACCAAAACGAACTATAGAAAAAAATAATATCCCTTTGATCCATTTGTGTTAGGTTAGGACATTTATTATATTTTATTTAAAGAAAAGTTAAAAGTGTTAAATTCAATGTTTAATAACTAAACCATTTTTAATGTAAGGTTACACCTAATCTAATTTTGACTAAAAATATTCATTAGAAATATGAAAATATTTCATACATAATGGTATTTTGTTTTTTAGTTTTAGACATTAAATTATTAAATTTATTTATGACACAATAATGATTCAATAATTACCTTATTAATGATAGATTAACATAATTGATATTATAAATATCAAAATAAAAGTAAATTGATACTTTTTATGCCATCCACGAATTTTATAGGTGAATATGAAATGGGAAATATGATTAAATATATTTTTTTGAAAGTCATAAAGTTTTTATGACTTTAAGAAAAATAAATTACTTAATAGTGTCAAAATTGACAAAAATGAGTTTTTAATACAAATACTAATTTATTAAATAATATGAAAATCCAAAAATATATAATTAGAAAAAATGACTTAGATAAGGTTAGATATGAGATCAATGAACCATTTAAGGTTCTCTTGGTATTTTATAGTATGTTTATTAACCATGTAATATAAAAATACAAGAAGACAAGGTAAATGATAACTATTTAATGAAAAGTTAAATCTAAAATATAAGGTTAATATGGTGACCTAAGATTGTCCAAAACCTATTGGTTGAGATGATTTCGACCCATCCTCACCCAATCCTAGAAATAAATCTATTTGGTGCTATTAGAAACCGAAAATAGTTTTATAATAAAATAATATTTCAAACTTTTCCAAAACTTCCCCTCACATCCCTTATAAAATGGTACTTCCCCTTCTCTTAACTTCACACCTCCAAAGCCATTTGGATCGGCCAAAAACTTCTAAAATATCCTCCTAAATACTCTATATTAAACCTAGAAGCCTTGATTTGATCATAAATCTAACCTAATTTTCCATTTTGTTCAAATCAAAAGGACGTAACTGAAAAAGAGGTAATTATTTCATCGCCTCTTTTAAAGTTATTTTCTACTTATACTTCCTATTTCATTGTTATTTCCATACTAAAATAATTAATACAGTACCTTATACATTCTAATATGTTATTATAAATACGTTAAAACCATATTTATTATTCAATCTATCTTATGAATGACAAAGTCACCATACATGCGTACGTATGGCTTACCGTCTCCACGTCGTGGTGTAGTTTGTTATTCAACACTATATTATTCGGATGAGTATAATAATGAGTATAATTGATGTAAATAATAAATATAACATGTTAATTAGTTTTTATATTTAATATACCATCCAATTACATACGATTTCACCATCAATAGAGTAATATCATCGCTCGTGCGTACGTACAGCTTACTGTCTCCAAGGCGCGATGAGATTCATTTCCACGTTCACCATTCAACGATGATTATAAATATAAATATTATTAATAAGTATGTAATATATGAAATAATAATGCTACTCTAAGAATATATATATATATACATATATCTCATCCACTTACTTCTATTCAATACAATATGAAAAAGGAAACGGCGTTTATGCGTATGTATGACCTACCATCTCCATCAACGGTGTTTTTTGTTTTATATATATATTTATTATACATACTTATATTATGAATATATATGATACATAAATAATTTTTTATATTCTGGAATCAATTAAATAATGATATAAGTTATATTATCAAGAATAACAAGTTAAAACACATATGATAAAGAAAGCAATTATTACCCAAAATGTTATTTTAACACTGAAATTATTATTAAATGGGTATTATAAATCCAAAAATGAATCAAGTATGATATCATAAATACAAATATGGTTCTTTTATAATTTAATAACATACTATTTTCATTATACAAGAGGTTAAACATACCCTCGACCAAAGGAAAGTACAACGTAAGGGTTAATTCCTCAATCTCATTATTATAAGAGATTGTTTATGTGTAAGTATTTACTGGCACATTTTTATCATCCATGACCATATTTAATAAAAATGCATTCAAAATTTATATTTTAAGGTTTTTTGGAAGGGACTCGTTATCAATATCAACATTTTAAATGATTTAATGATTTATTTTTCTAATTAATGTCCATGTTTTAAAAATGATTTTAAGGATTTATTTATATAAACATGATTGTTTTAAAATGTTAATTCATTTCAAAAGTTTCAAAGTGGTATGGGAACCTTTGATTCAAAAATATATTTTTAATGACTTCCTTTATAAAGGCATGACATTTAAATGATTCCAAAAAAGGGATATTTCTCTCAAAGAGTTTTATAGATCATTTTCATCTATGTCAACATCCTTTAATGGATATTATTCTTGACTGAGGTTGATTTACTATAATAAAATATAACATATTGTATTGAATGAGTTTTTATATGTTTGACTATGGATGTGCTATTTTTATACCTTTCATGTTTTATGGTTAAAGTATTGAAATTTAGTATGCTAGTTTTAATACAAATGATTATGTTATGTTTCAACATTTTCATATGAGGAATGAATTAGACTTAGTAAGTGATGAGTGGAGCCCTCTATAGCTCCTCAATGCATCAGTAGGTCTAATGAGAAAAATTAGTGTCTTGGAACAAGGCCTTGAAATTTTTTTTATTTGTATTATTGGCATGAGGCCTTGACTCTGTGGTTATGATGTTCGGCATTATGCATTCCATCATTATGAAATTAGATATTGATATTACATGTGATTATTCAACTGATAGAATATCTATGTGAATAAGTAAATGGAATTATTTGATTTATATTTACCATATTATGCTGAAGCTTATGTTTAAAAGGCATGTGTTTTGGTCTTATACATTGCCTTTAATGTTTATGTTTATTTATGACAGTTTTCACTATATTTTTATCCTTACGGAGCATCTGAGCTCACCCCATTCGTATGTTTTATTTTTCCCAGGATGCGAAGAAGTGTATTATGATTGATATGTAGGGTTAATATAGGATAATAATTGTGTTCTCAAAATATTATTTATGTTATGTTTCATTTTAGAAATTATAATGTTACATTCATATATGTAATCTATTTTCCAAGACTGCTAAACTGACTGGTCCTTTAGGACTTGATTCCTAGTAATCATGCCAATGTATTAAAATAATGCACCGACTCTGGGTAACCGGGGTCCGTGCATTACATTTGGTATCAGAAGAAGTTTAGCAACAATCTTGGAAATAGATTTAGATAAACTCTGATTTTGAAACATTACCATAAGATATACTTTGAGTATTAGTACATTATAACTTCCTAGAATTATGGTAATGTAGAGATTCTGTGAATTTTCCAAGCAATATGTCCCTGTCTGGATACGAGTAGGTAGAGGCAGCTTTGGTACAGATGTATCTGGGGTAAAACATGAAAACACCGCTTTGACTTAGACTTGAATGAGAATTGGTGCAGACAATGGGCCTTGCTGCACTCTTGGTTATGAAACTCACTGGGGATATGCATTGGATAATTCACATATTATTTACAAACCATTATGAAAGATTTATGAGAAAATATGACATCAAAGAAACCATTTTTATGATTATGATACTAGATGTGTGAAAATATTCAATTAATGTGGAAAATATTTCTAGTTTTTTGGATTATAAATTATAAAATGATCTAACCAAGTGTATGTCACCATTTAGAAATAGAACCCAGTAGAAGGAATGAGAACTCCAACAATACACATGATCCATAGAGTAATAAGGGTCACATGTTTCATGGTCTTAAGCCAAAATTTAGAAGAGAAATAGTCTCCCACGTATTCTAATCATATGAAAAAATAGTATCGTGTGTTAATAAGATAAGTAAAGAATTATCTAAGTCGTATGGATTTGAAGGGAATCCAGAGAAGAAGATGATGGTAGAGAAATAGATGGATAAAGGTAATAAGAGAAATAAGGATTTTCCCATATGTGATAACTGTGGAAAGAATCACCCTAGTAAGTGCTTGAAAGGAATGGAAGTTTGTTATAAGTGTGGAGAAAAAGGACCCTAAGTTCATGATTACAAGGGTAATAAAAAGGTTTCAAATGTTCACTGTTTTATCTACAAGGATTTGAGATACTACGCGAATCAATATCTCAATCATCATAGTATACCTCAAATGATGATATTGTATAATAATCATGTTATGATACTAATGCAGATGAAGAGGAATGATTAGTGTTTTTATGTTGTTATTAATGAATTGTATCATTTGAGTATTGTATTAATGATGTACATGTTATATGAATTGTAGAGTATATAAGGATTGTACTACAATACTATTTCATTAAGGATTTGAGATTTTATGGTACCATGTAAAGTGACATAGTTTCAAGTTAAACATTTTTGGAAAATATATGGTTAGGGGAAATATAACCCTTAATATGTTTCTGAAACAAAGATAATTATTTCAGAATAAGATATGACTGATTTGGATAAATTATATTGGATATTCTTGACTGCCTTCAAACTAATTAATTGTTTGTTTATTCTATCATAGTTGGAGTTTACAACATTTTTGGATATAAGGAGTATATATAGTTTTCTATAAGGAATAAGGGAGAATTAGTGTAATAAATAAGGTTTTATGGTAAAAGAGAATACATGATGAAGGTATTCACATGTTATTACGTGGGAAAATAGATCTTCATTATGTTTACCTTCTTTATAAATTTTAGACTGTGAGTTTGGACATAAGTATTTAGGACAAGTATAAAGGTTGGAATGGATTAATTTGGAAATTGGATACTATTGTTTAATGTTAAAACATTTCTTCATATTATTTTTGGATTGTTATAAAAAGGACAACATAGAGGTCAGGTGACAACCCGTTGCGTCCAGAAAGACCATGAGACTTGAACCTGCAACTGAAGGGCGACAAGCATGCATCACTTACCACTGGCCTATGTGATTTAATGGTTTGTATAATGTAATTTTTTTTAATGGTATGACTGATGAATTATAAATTCATTATTTTTGGAACCCTATACGATTAGATTAAATAAGATATTTTTGAATTCTATTATATTTTGGAGTGAAATATGAGTTTGTGGTATAAGTTTGTTGAAGGATGGAACTCTACTTTTCATGTATTTTTTTCTCATATTCTATAAAGAAATTAATTATTAAACTTTAGGGAAGGGATCTTAAAACTAAAAATGTGTTTTCCTAAGACAAATCGTTTTGTTGAACCAATGATATTTAAATCATCATAGATTTATGGCTTTGAAGCCCTTAATATTCCATTTATTGTTCACTTGTTTGTGATTTATGACCTCAATCACTCCCTAAAAATATTATGTTTTACCTCCAATTATGTGTCTCTAATTTCCACCAATGATCTCCTATTCAAAATCCTAATTTTGTGGTGACTTTTTCATTTCCCTTTCCATATTATTAAGACTAAATTTTAGAAACCCTATTTTTGATGTGGGTTTTCCATAAAGGTATTTTCTATTTTCAACCTTTTATTTTCGAAAAAAATATCAAATTGTGAGGATGTAGTTTATTAAAGGAGGGTAGAATGTAACACCCCAGGATGTCATAATACATTATCTCTTTAAAGTAACTCAATTGCTTGCGCCACACGCAACACCGAGTTCGAGCGCACCACGACTTATAAAACTCCCCGTTTAAAAAGTGGTTATGAATAGTATTAATTGAATTGTGAAATTTATACACACCATATAATTTAAAAATCCATATTATGTTCTTTTTAGACATAATATAAGAACAAATCCAATTTTTCAGATAAAATAAGTGTTTTAAAAAAAATGCAATTTTACCACCTTTTAATGGAGAACCCTTTATAAATATAATATTTGAAACTTTTATATATTACATTTGAAAAAAATAAACTTCTTACTTAGAAGAGGGAAATAAATATTTAGTTTGGATAAATTGTTTGTGTTTTTCTGATAACTTTCATATTTTAATGAATAGTAAAAAAACTAAATTTTAATTGAAAACCGCTTTTTCAATCAAAAGAATTTATATTGTTAAATTATAAACTATAATGGTTTTGAAGTGTAATTATATTATATTTTTATCATTTAATCCAATTTATTTCATTGGAAGTAATTTCACATTTAAATTAGACATAAACACATATCAATATTTTGATAGTTTTTTCTTCTCAAAAACTCGCTTTCTGGTTTTGACAATGGGAATTAATTTAAAATTAATTAATGAATCTTCAATATTTTGAATTTGGTAAAATATACATAATTTTTGAATTTGGAATATCCAAATTATCTTGGGGTGAATATTTTGTATTTTTCTGAAAACTTTCAATTTTTTATGAATAGTGAAAAATACTGCATAGTACCTAAAAACCAATTCTTTCATTTAAATAATTATTTTTAATTATTTTTATTTTCTTAAAATTGATACAATATACATATATTAGTACAATTTAAGTCAATGGATTCATTTTACAATAATATTAGATATATAAAATTTAATTGAAGCATTTTAACGTCTTTTTGCCCACATTCTAGGCACATTTACCCACCTTCTAGGAAAATTTTTAAATTTTCATAAAACGTAATTTTACAGCTTATATGAATTTAATTTCAAAAATACAAGAGACACAGTTCACCTTAGTAAGTAAAATTTGGTCCAATTGGATGAAAATATTATTTGGTGAATAGTGACTTTTGAATTTTATTTACCACAATTAAAAGTAAATAAGGTAATTAAAGGTACAAATAATATTAAAATTACCCCAACACATGTCCTAATTCTATTTAATAAGTGTATTTATACCAAAATCAACCTTAGGACAAAAATAAGATCCTTTTTATCCATTTTTGTTAGGTTAGGACATTTATTATATTTTATTTAAAGAAGAGTTAAAAGTGTTAAATTCAATGTTTAATAACTAATGAATTTATAATATAGGGTTAAACCTAATATAAATTTGACTATAAATATTAATTATAAATATAAAAATATTTCTTACAACATGGTATTTTATTTGTAATTTTTTGACATTAAATAATTAAATTTATTTCTGACACAATGGTGATTTCGTAATTACCTTATTAATGAAAGATTAAAATAATTGATATTATAAATATCAAAATAAATGTAAATTGAGACTTTTAATGCCATACAAAAATTTTATATGTGAATATAACATAATAGGGATGATTAAATGTATTTTTTTGAAGTAATAATGTTTTTATGACTTTAAGAAAAATCAATTACTAAATAGTGTCAAAATTGACATAAATGCGTTTTTAATATAAATACTATTTTATTAAATAATATAAAAATATATAAAAATATATAACTAGAAAAAATAACTTAGAAAAGGATATATATGACATTAATTAACAACTTTATGTTCTCTTGTCATTTTATAGTATGTTTATTAACCATGTAATATAAAAATACCAGAAGACATGGTAAATGTTAAACTATTTAACGAAGAGTTAAATCGAAAAGATATGGTCAATATGGGGACCTAAACTATCCTAAAACCTATTTTTTGACATTATTTAGACCCATAATCACCTTATCCTCGAAATAAATCTTTTTGGGGATATTAGAAACCGAAAATAATTTTATAATAAGATAATATTTGAAACGTTTATAAAAGTACCCCTCACCTCCCTTATAAATTGGTACTTCCTCTTCTCTTAACATCACACCTTGAAATCCATTTGGATTGGCCAAAAACATCTCAAATATACTCATAACTACTATTGATTCATCTTATAGTCCTTACTTTGATAAAAAATTCATCCTAATGAGCCATTTCGTTCAAATCAAAAGGAAGTACCCGAAAAAGAGGTAATTATTTCATCATCTCTTTTAAAGTTCTTTTCTGCTTCCACTTCCTATTTCTTTTTTATTTCCATAATAAAATAATAAATACAATACCTTATACATAATGAGATTTTATTATAAATATTTTAAAACCATATTTATTATTCTATCTATCCTATAAATGACAAAGTCACCATACGTGCGTACGTACGGATTACCGTCTCTACGTCGTGGTGTAGTATGTTAATCAACACAATATTTTTTGGATGGGTATAATAATGAGTATAATTGATGTAAATAAAAAAATATAACTTGTTAATGATTCTGTATATATAATATAATATCCAATTATATATGATTTCACCATCAATATATTGATATCATCACTCGAGCGTACGTATAACTTACCGTCTCCACGACGTGATGAGATTCATTTCCATGCCCACCATTCAATGATGATTATAAATATATATATTATTAAAAAGTATGTAATATATAAAATAATAATTCTACTGGAAATAAATAAATATATGTACATATATGTGTTTGTGTGTGCGTATTTACATATATCTCATTCACTTACTTCCATTCAATATGATATGAAAACAGAAAGGGCGTTTATGCGTACGTACGATCTACCATCTCCATAAATGGTGTTTTCCATTTCATATATCTTTCAATTATACATACTTATATTCTAAATATATATGATACATAAATAATATTTTATATTATGGAATCAATTAAATCATGATATAAGTTATAAGATCAAGAATAACAAGTTAAAACACGTATGATAAAGAAAGCGATTATTACCCGCATGTTATTTTAACATAGAAATTATAATTAAATGGGTAGTATAAAGCCATAAATGAATCAAGTATGATATACTAAATATTAATATGGTTATTTTATAATTTAATAACATACTATGGTCATTATACTTGATGTTAAACATACCCTTGACCAAAGGAAAGAACAAGGTAAGAGTTAATTCTTTAATCTCATTATTATCCGTGATTGTTTATGTGTAAGTATTTACTGGGACATTTTTATCATCCATGTCCAGGTTTCATAAAAATGTATTCAAAATGACTATTTTAAGGTTTTTTGGAAGGGTCTCATTATCAAGATCAACATTTTAAATGTTTTAATGATTTTTTTCTAATTAATGTCCATGTTTTAAAAATGATTTTAGGATTTATTAATATGGACATGATTGCTTTAAAATATTAATTCCTTTAAAAAGTATCAAAGTGGTATGGTAAACTTTGATTCAGAAATATATTTTAAATTAATACCTTTATAAAGGCATGAATTTTAAATTATTTCATAAAAGGAATATTTCTCTCAAAGATTTTTACTGATCAGTTTCAACTATGTCAACATCCTTTACTAGATATTTTTCTTGATTGAGGTTTACTTATTATAATAAAATATTCCATATTGTATTGAATGAGTTATGATATGTTTGAGTGTGGATGTGCTATTTTTATACCATTCGTGGTTTATGGTTAATGTATTGAAAATTTTAATGCAAGTTTTAATACGAATGTTTATGTTATGTTTCAACATTTTCATATGAAGAATGCATTGGACTTAGTAAGTGATGGGTGGAGCCCTCTATATATAATGACCCATACATTACATACATTGTTAATACTTCAAAATTAAAGCATACTTATTACAACATATAACAAAACCATGAAGGGATCGTATAGGTATAATGTCTTTGGAAACTGGGAAACATAAACAACTGGTTCATAAAGCATCTACACTGTCTCCCATTTATTTCATCATATCTAGAGTCACTTTTGGCATATCCTACTTAATAACCTTCTTCCTGACCTGGGGAAAGAAAACATACAAAAGGGTGAGCTCAAATTCTCAGTAAGGGTAAACAAAAGAAATATCAATCACATCATATTCATAAGAACATAACATTTTGGAAATCTTAACCTGAAAAAGAGATCATAATTTTATAACAGGGCATAAATCATAGTAGTGAAATGTAATCCCAATAATCATAACTTAAAACATGAAAATTTGTGTCATACACACATAATCATAGATAATCATTTCTTAGTAGTCAAGACTCATTGCCAAGACTATCTTAGTGGACAAAGTCCATTTCTGAACTGAGTTCACTCCTCGTTTCAGTCCTGTTTCATTGAACCGGTTTAACCTGCCGTTCCAGCCATGTCTATCTCATGAGATATAAATCTTTACCCAATACATTTTAGGGAGATATAGGTCCCACCCATCTCATAATGAAACCATTCTTATGTGTCCCACAAAATCATAAATCATAGATCATAGCATAACCCATGTAATAAAAATGGGATTCTTAAACATCATGACATCATAAAACAATTCATATAAGATAAAAAAAATCATAAAAATAATTCCATCACAACATAATGAAATCAATGTAATAATAGGTATAGAAACAGAACCCTATATTATCTTATATGGAAAATAATTTTGATAAAACACTTGAACTCCATTCTCGAGGAAAATATCCTTTGTACTTCAATTTTTTTTTCCTTTCTTAACATGTCATACAATTTTAAACTAAAATAAGTTGATTAAAAATAAACTTGACAAATTGTAAAGGAAGCTTCTTGGAAATAATGTTTTAAAAATCCATTCATGCCGTATAAGTTAAAAAAACATTCTTCTCGTACTTTTTTCAGAAAAGTCAAAAAGTACCTCATACGAAAAACAAAAAAATATTCCTTTCATATCATTTACTAAAAACTCATAGAAGGGTAAAATTGGATTTAAACAATTTTATGTGGATGGAAATAATATTACATATTGATGAAACATGAATGTGGATGATAAAATACACCCTAGTAAATACCAAAGTATAAACAATCTCGGATAAAAATGAGATTGTGATATTTTCCCTTACCTTAGGTCCGATTTGCTTCATAAGTGTCCGAACCTCCTGTATAATGATTTAAATAATGTCATTTACTTATTCCAGAATCATAATAATTGTTATTATATCATATATGACCATATTCTTAGCTTCTTATTAGTAATATTTCATTGCTACTTGTTATTCAGGTGTTTATTACTTTTTGTTCTTATGCGTGTTTTGTCGAATAAATTCGTATTGTTCTCTTTAGGTTATAGATACCACATTTCCAGAATGGTATTAGTGTAATATATATCATATTAATTAATTCAATTCATTTATATAATCATTATGCAATGAAGATCATGTAGAACGAGTCGCATCACATCGTGGAGACGGTATTCCATACGTACGCACGAGCGATGATATCGTTCCCATGTTTGTGGAATTGTATTAGAGTGTATCAATAATATTTCAGAATCAATATCAATTTAAAATAATCATATATAGTTATTATTTACACCATTATACCCATCCAAGTAAGGTGGTGGTGGAAAATAGATTACACCACGGCGTGGAGATGGTATTCTGTACGTACGCACGCGCGATGATTTCATTTTCCGTAGGATGGATAGATGGTGAAACAGGGTTGTTTCATAATTATAATAACATATCAGTATATGATTGATAGTGATTTTATTACTTCATAATGATACAACTAAAGAAGAAGAAGTTGAAGAAGAAATAAAGTTGAAAGAATCGGTAACGGACATTACGTCTTCTTTGAAGCGCCTCTTTGAGACCTCCTCTTAGGGCACTAAAATTGGTCTTTTAAGAAGACCAGGACCTCTAGGATGTTTCTAGGGAAGTGGAGAAGAGAATTTGGTAGGGGTTTTCCGAGATTTAAGGCTCAAAGTGATGTGAGTAAGAGAGGGAGGAGGTTCCCTTTTATAAGGGAGGAGAGGGGCACCTTCGGAAAAACTAAAAATATTATTTTATTATAAAGTCATATTTGGTTTTTAATTGCTCCAAATTGATTTATTTTTAAACTAAGGTGGTTATGGGTCTAAATAATCCCATCTAATAGAATTTAGACAAGTTTAGGTATCTATTTGAACCGTATCATTTAGATTTAACTTTAAGTTAGATAATTTAACTTTTACCGTGTCTTCTTGTTTTCTTACACTATAAGATTAATAAACTTACTATAACAAGCCAAAAGAACCCCAAGTTTTTTATTATTAATATATATAACCTTATCTAAGTCATTTGGCTGAAACTTATATTTTTAGAAATAAGATAAAAATTAATACTATAATATTTGTTTTAAAAACAATTTTATGTCAATTTTGACACTATTTGGTAATTGATTTTTTTGAAACTCATAACAGAAATATTAGTTCGAAAAAAGTTAATTAAATCAATAATAACATGTCATATTAACATATAAAATTATTTTAATTCATAAAAAGTCTCAAATTACATTTATTTGGGAATTTATAACATCAATTATGTTAATATTTCATTAATATTATAATTAATGCACCATCATTGTGTCATAATTAAATTAAATTATTTAATGTCTAAAAATTATAAATAAAATACCATTATTTAGGAAATCGTTTTAGCTTTCTAATGAATATTAATAGTCGAATTTATCTTATGTATAACCCTATATTAAAAATGCTTTACTTATGAAACTTTGATTTTAACTATTTTAACCCTTCTTTAATATTAAATGTCCTAATCTAATCCATGTGGGCCTAAATGGTCATATTTTATTCATAAGGTTGTTTTTGGTCTAATTACACTTATCCAATAGAATTAGGACATGTTTTAGGGTAATAATAATATCATTTTTACCCTTAATTACCCTATTTACTTTTAACCGTGGTAAAAAAAGTAAAAAGTTACTATTCACCAAAAATTATTTTCTTCTCATTGAACCACATTTTAGTCATTGATATTAACCGAGTCTCTCGGATTTTCGAAATTCCACTCACAGAAGCGGTAAAATTAGGTTTTATGTGAATTTGGAAATTCTTCTAGGAGGTGGGTAAAAGACGGTGAAAAGTTCAATAAAATTTTTATATATCTAAAATTATTATAAAATGACTTTGATGAATTGCATTGAAATTATATAGGTATTATGTATAAATTTTGACCTAAAATAAGTTTAAATAAAATAAATAATTATTTAAATAAAAAGTCTGTTTTTAAATAGTAACGCAGTGTTTTCACTATTCATCAAAAATTGAAAGTTTTCATAAAAATACCAAAATTTCACCCTAGGCTAATTTCGATATTCCGAATCAAAAAATGAAGTCCGTTTTGAAAAATAAAAATTACAAAATTTCAAAAAGTTGGTATTACTATTCATAATGGCTTGTTTTAATAATATTTTAACAGCATATCATTGTTTAGTGAAACTCGGTATTGCGTACGACGCAAGCTATCGAGGAAGGTCGCGATTGCGTGTAAAGCAAGCCAAGATAGTGTTGTGTGTAGTGAAATATTCCTTTGATGATTTATATAACATAAAAACAAAATATTTCTCATAAAAGTCTCGGGTTATACATTCTACCCCCCTTAAAATGAATTTCACCCTCGAAATTCGTCACTTTGTAACAAAAAGATGAGGATACCTTTCCCTCATCATATCCTCAAGCTCCCATGTAGCTTCTTCTAATTGGTGGTTCCTTCATAAAACTTTCACCAAGCGAGTGGTCTTATTCCGTAGGACTTTTTCGCTATGATCCAAAATCTCTATCGGCTGTTCTTCATAAGAAAGATCTTACTCCAGCGGTACAACTTCTGAGCTGAGTACATGTGAAGGATCAGGTATGTACTTTATCAAGAGAGATACATGGAACACATCGTGAACTTGAGAGAGATTCGGTGGAAGCGCCAATCGGTAAGCTACCTTCCCAACACGATCTAGTATTTCAAAAGGACCGATATATCTAGGGCTCAGCTTTCCCTTCTTTCCAAATCTCATTACTCTCATCCAAGGAGATATTCATAAGAACACTTTATCACCCACTTCAAACTCTAGGTCTTTTCTTCGGTTGTCGGCATAACTTTTTTGTCGACTCTGAGCTGCTCTAATGTGTTGTTGAATAGATCTGACCTTTTCTGCCATCTCATCAACAAGATCAGGTCCTAATAGCTTTCTTCCCCCAATTGCATCCCAGCAAGTTGGAGTCCTACATTTTTTTCCATAGAGAGCTTCATAAGGATCCATCTGAATACTGGAGTGAAAGCTATTATTATAAGAAAATTCCACCAAAGGTAGGTGTTGATACCAACCGCCTTTGAAATCCATAGAGAAAGCTCTCAACATATCTTTTAGAGTTTGAATTTTCCTCTCAGACTGACCGTCTGTTTGAGGATGATAAGCAGTGCTGAAACTCAACTTTGTATCCAGAGTATGCTGAAGACTTCGCCAGAACTTCGTGGTAAATCTCAGATCCCGATCAGATATAATAGAAAGGGGTACTCCATGCAATCTTACCACTTCCTTCACATATATCCTGGGAAGCTGATCCAGAGAGAAATCCTCTCTAATAGCGATGAAGTGTGCCGATTTTGTAAGATGATCAACTATGACCCAGATAACATTATTGCCTTTGGATGTTTTAGGAAGTCCAGTGGCAAAGTCCATAGTGATGTTTTCCCATTTCCATTCTGGTATGGGTAATGGTTGTAACAACCCCTTAGACTTCTGTCTCTCAGCTTTAACTTGCTGACAAACAAAGAATTGAGAGACATATTCAGCAATATCTCTTTTCATTCCATCCCAACAGAAGTACTCTTTCAGGTCCCTATACATCTTCGTGCTTCCAAGATGAATAGAGAATGAATAACTATGAGCCTCATCCAGCATCTCCTTCTTTAATTCTGGGATGGGAGGAACACAAACCCGATTCTTGAACTTTATTATCCCATCACAATCAAGGTTGAATTCAGGAACATTTCTCACCTTCTTTTGTAACACTACATCTTCTTTCTGTGCCTCTTTAATCTTCAAATGTATAGATGGTTGAACATTCATTTGAGAAAGATACAATTTTCCCCCTTCCATTATAATTCCAAGATCCATCCTTTGTAAATCCATAAATATTGGATCTTTTGTGATCCTCATCATGGATAATCTAGCATGGTCTTATCGACTTAATGCGTCCACCACCTTGTTTGATTTCCCAGGGTGGTAATGAATTGAGCAGTCATAATCCTTAATCAGATCCAACCATCTTCTTTGGCGCATATTCAGCTCCTTTTGTGTGAAAATATACTTTAAACTTTTATGATCAGTATAAATATCACACCTTTCTACATAAAGATAATGCCTCCAAATCTTTAATGCAAAGATTACGGTAGCTAACTCCAAATCATGAGTTGGGTAATTTTTCTCATGGATTTTCAACTGTCGTGAGGCATAAGCTACTACCATATCATTTTGCATAATAACACACCCCAGCCCCTTCTTGGATGCATCACTGTAGATCACAAACCTTTCTCCACCACAAGGAAGTGTGAGTAAAGGTGCACTGGATAACCTTCTTTTCAACTCCTTGAAATTCTCTTCACATTCCTCTGTCCAAACAAACTTAACTCCTTTCTGAGTCAACTTGGTGAGTGGATTAGATAATTGTGAACAATCTTTCAAAAAACGTTGATAATATCCATCCAAACCAAGAAAACTTTCGATCTCAGTTGCTGTTGTTGGTCTCGAACATCTTTTGATAACCTCTGTTTTTGCTGGATCCACAGATATCCCCTCTTTTGAGATTATGTGTCCCAAAAATGCAACTTTTTGAAGCCAAAATTCACACTTGGTAAATTTGGCATAAAGCTTCTCCTTTCTCAGGGTCTTCAATATAATTCTCATGTGATCTTCATGTTCTTCCTTGCTCTTTGAATATACAAGAATATCGTCTATAAAGACTACTACAAACTGATCAAGATAGTCTCTAAAGACTCTATTCATCAGATCCATGAAGATAACAGGGGCATTAGTAAGGTCAAATGGCATCACTATAAATTCATAGTGTCCATACCTTGTACGGAAAGTCGTATTTGGTATATCCTCCCTTTTGACCCTTAATTGATGATACCCTGAACGAAGATCAATCTTGGAAAAGTATTGAGCTCCGTGTAGTTGGTCAAATAAGTCATCAATGCATGGGAGAGGATATTTGTTCTTGATAGTGATCTTGTTAAGTTCTCGATAATCAATGTAGAGTCTAATTATTCCATATTTCTTCTTAACAAACAGAACATGTGCTCCCCAAGGTGACGCACTAGGGCATATGAATCCCTTATCAAGATTCTCTTGGAGTTTCTTCTTCAATTCCTACAACTCAATTGGGGCCATTCTATAAGGTGTCTTTGAAATAGGTAAAGAACCCAGTACGAGTTCTATTGAAAACTCAACTTCATGATTTGGTGGAAGACCCGGTAATTCCTCCAGAAAGACATCATCAAACTCCTGTACAATGGGAATATTCTTAATCGTGAGTTTCTCTCCAACCATTTGAGGTAAATAATCTTCATTTAGTGGAATCAAGACCCATAATATGGAATAAATTTACACTATAAGGTTATGTTCATCCTTGCATCGATAGACGATCATAGATTGATCTGGAATATGAAATGTGACTTCCCTTATTTGGCAATTGATATGAGATCCATATAAAGAAATCCAATCCATGCCAAGAATCAAATCAAATTCCTCTATAGGAAGGATCACATGATTTGCAGGAAACACTTTCTCACAAACTTCAATCAGAGAAGAATTATTAACTTTTGATGCGACTTTTGTGCCATTAGGGGTTGTCACAGCTAACTCAACATCTAATTGTTGAGGTAATACGGTGATACCCTTAGAAACTTTTTCAGAAATAAAAGAGTGGGTGGATCCAGAATCAAATAATACATTTTCTACTTTAGAGTGGATGGTAAGTGTACCTCTCACCACTTCGTTGTCGTACTCCACATCGCCGATAGTAATTGCATGTGAATTTCCTTTGTCTTTATCCTTAAGAGTTTGTTGACATCGATCATCATCATCAGCCCTTGGATTTGGGCATTGATTGGCATAATTTACCATCTCCTTGCACTTGAAACATTGAAGTGTAGTAGGTTCATTCTGTGTATCCCTTCATTTGTTTGCATCATTAGAAATCTTCTTCCCATTATTTCGACATTCAATTTTTTGATGACCTTCTTTTCCACACTTATAACATTTTCTTGTCCCCTTAAGAAAATTTCCTCCATGTTTCTTTCCACACTTTGAGCATAAGGGAAAAATCATCTTCTTTTCAGTGTTCTCTTTAGATTTTCCTTTGAATTCCATTTTCCTCTCCTTATCAAACCCATATGGATGATGGGTTACTCCAATCTCCATCTCAACTTTGAGAGAACATCGAATGATTTCCTCATAGCTATTGAAGTCCCTTATGGCTAATTCCCTTCAGAGACTTGGTTTTAAGCCCCTAAAGAATCGATCGATCTTACTCTTAGGTTGGATAATAATACCAGAAGAGTACCTTGCAAGTCTTGTAAAATTTTCTTCGTAGGTACCAAAAAATTCATCGTCCTTTTGCTTCAATTCAAGAAACTCCTTCTCCATATTTGTTTGAAGAATATGAGGGAAGTACTTATTGAAAAATAAGTTCTTGAACTCGTCCCATTCCATGGACTCAATTTAATCTCTTTGCCTCGTATTCTTGATAATATTCCACCATTGATCAGCATCTCATTCCAAACGATACACTGCTAAGATGAATTTATCATGTTCCGAACATTGAAGAACTGAAAATAACTTTTCAGTGGTACTGATCCATTGTTCAACCACTAATGGATGAGAATACCCGCTGAATGAAGGTGGACGCTGCCTCATGAAGGATTCAAAAGAATGTTTCTCCTTCCTTTGCTCATTTGGAAGTCCTGCATGATTCATATCTTGAGAAAGTTGTGTGAGCATGGATACAAGAATTTTCATTCCAGCTCCTATAGTGTTTGGTTGCTCAGGGGGACAATCATTGCATTGCCCGTCGCATTCCGCATTAACACGGTTCCTTCGGGTTCCAGCCATCAACTAAAACCAAGAAGAATAGTGTGAGAAAAACTAAATATAATAGGAAAACCACATAATCAAGAATAAAATTTTACACTTAAGGTCTTATCATAAGTTATTCATGGCCATTTCTAAAACACTAAGATTGTGTTCTATGCTTAGACATATCCTTAGGTTTCTTACTAAGGCTTTCACATCCTAGTTTCCAAAGGTTGACTATACCTTTCCTCTGATACCAAATATAACGACCCATACTTCACATACATTGTCAATACTTCAAAATTGAAGCATACTTATTACAACATATAACAAAACCATGAAAGGAACATATAGGTATAGTGTCTTTGGAAACTGGGAAACATAAACAACTGGTTCAAAAAGCATCTACATTGTCTCCTATTTATTTCATCATATCTAGAGTCCCTTTTGGAATATCCTACTTAATAACCTTCTTCCTGACCTGGGGAAATAAAACATTCAAAGGGTGAGCTCAAATGCTCAGTAAGGGTAAACAAAAGAAATATCAATCACATCATATTCATAAGAACATAACATTTTGGAAATCTTAACCTGCAAAAGAGATCATAATTTCATAACATGGGATAAATCATAGTAGTGAAATGTAATCCCAATAATCATAACTTAAAACATGAAACTTTGTGGCATACACACATAATCATAGAGAATAATTTCTTAGTAGTCAAGACTCATTGCCAAGACTATCTTAGCGGACAAAGTCCATTTCTGAGCCGAGTTCACTCCTCGTTTCAGTCATGTTTCACTGAACCGGTTTAACCTATCGTTCTAGCCATGTCTATTTCATGAGATATAAATCTTTACCCAATTCATTGGAGGGAGGTATAGGTCCCACCCATCTCATAATGAATCCATTCTTATGTGTGCCACAAAATCATAAATCATACATCATAGCATAACCCATGTAATAAAAATGGGATTCTTAAACATCATGACATCATAAAAAAATTCATATATGATAAAGGAATCATAAAAATAATTCCATCACAACATAATCAAATCAATGTAATAATAGGGATAGAAACAGAACCCTATATTATCTTACATGGAAAATAATTTTGATAAAACACTTGAACTCCATTATTGAGGAAAATATCCTTTCTACTTCAAAAAAATTTTCCTTTGTTAACATGTCATACAATTTTAAAATAAAAGAAGTTGATTAAAAATAAACTTGAAAACTTGTAAAGGAAGCTTCTTGGAAATAATGTTTTAAAAATCCATTCATGCCGTATAAGTTAAAAAAACATTCTTCTCGTACTTTTGTCGGAAAAGTCAAAAAGTACTTCGTATGAAAAACGACAAAAGATTCCTTTCATATCTTTTACTAAAAACTCACCGAAGGGTAAAATTGGATTTAAACAATTTTAGGTGGATGGAAATAATATTACATATTGATGAAACATGGATGTGGATAATAACATACACCCCAGTAAATACCAAAGTATAAACAATCTCGGATAAAAACGAGATTGTGATATTTTCCCTTACCATAGGCCCGATTTGCTTCATAAGTGTCCGAAAATCCTGTATAATGATTTAAATAATGTCATTGAATTATTCCATAATCATAATCATTGTTATGATTTCATATATGTCCATATTCTTAGCTTCTTGTTAGTAATATTTCACTGCTACTTGTTATTCGGGTGTTTATTACTTTTTGTTCTTATGCGTGTTTTGTCGAATAAATTCTTATTTTTCTCTTTAGGTTATAGATACCTCATTTCCAGAATGGTATTAGTGTAATATATATCATATTAATTCATTCAATTCATTTATATAATCATTATGCAATGAAGATCATGTAGAACGAGTCGCATCACATCGTGGAGACGGTATTCCGTACGTACGCACGATCGATGATATCGTTCCCATGATCGTGGAATTGTATTGGAGTGTATGCATACTATTTCAGAATAAATATAACTTTACAATAATCATATATAGTTATTATTTACACCATTATACCCATCCAAGTAAGGTGGTGGTGGAAAATAGATTACACCACGATGTGGAGACAGTATTCCGTACGTACGCACGTGCGGTGATTTCGTTTTCCGTAGGATGGATAGATGGTGAAATAGGGTTGTTTTATACTTATAATAAAATACCAGTATATGAGTGATACTGATGTTATTACTTCATAATGAAACAACTAAAGAAGAAGAAGTGGAAGAAGAAATAAAGTTGAAAGAATCGGTAACGGACATTACCTCTTCTTTAAAGCGCCTCTTTGAGACCTCCTCTTAGGGCACTAAAATTGGTCTTTGAAGAAGACAAGGACCTCTAGGATGTTTCTAGGGAAGTGGAGAAGATAATTTTTCAGGGGTTGTCCGAGCATGAAGGCTCAATGTGATGTGAGGAAGAGAGGGAGGAGGTGCCCTTTTATAAGGGAGGAGAGGGGCACCTTTGGAAAAAATAAAAATAATATTTTATTGTAAAGTCATATTCATTTTTTAATAGCTCCAAATTGATTTATTTCAAAGCTAAAGTGGGGATGGGTCAAAATCCTCTCATCCAATATAATTTAGACAAGTTTAGGTATCTATTGTAACATTATCATTTAGATTTAACTTTATGTTAGATAATTTAACATTTACCATGTCTTCTTGTTTTCTTACACTATAAGGTTAATAAAATTACTAAAAAAATCCAAAAGAACCCCAAGTTGTTTATTATTAATATATATTACATTATCTAGGTCATTTTTCCGAACCTTAGATTTTTTGGAATAAAATAAAAATTAATAATATAATATTTGTTTTAAAAACAATTTTATGTCAATTTTGACACTATTTGGTAATTGATTTTTGTTAAAATTATAACAGAAATATTAGTTCTAAAAACAGTTAATTAAATCAATACTAACCTATCATATTAACATATAAAATTAATTTAATTCATAAAAAGTCTCAAATTACATTTATTTGGGTATTTATAACATCAATTATGTTAATATTTCATTAATAAGATAATTACTGCATCATCATTGTATCATAAATAAATTAAATTATTTAATGTCTAAAAATTATAAATAAAATACAATTATATATGAAATTTTTTAATATTTCTAATTAATATTTATAGTCGAATTTATCTTATGTATAACCCTATATTAAAAATTATTTACTTATTAAGCTTTGATTTTAACTATTTTAACCCTTCTTTAATATTAAATGTCCTAATCTAATCCATGTGGTCCTAAATGGTCATATTTTATTCCTAAGGTTGTTTTTGGTCGAATTAAACTTATCCAATAGAATTAGGACATGTGTTAGGGTAATAATAATATCATTTTTACCCTTAATTACCCTATTTACTTTTAATCGTGGTAAAAAAAGTAAAAAGTTACTATTCACTAAAAATTATTTTCATCTCATTGAACCACATTTTAGTCCTCGATATTAACCGTGTCTCTCATATTTTTGAAATTCCACTCACAAAAGCGGTAAAATTAGGTTTTATGTGAATTTGGAAATTCTCCTAGGAGGTGGGTAAAAGACGGTGAAACGTTCAATAAAATTTTTATATATCTAAAATAATTATAAAATGACTCCAATGAATTGCATTGAACTTATATAGGTATTATGTATCAATTTTAACCTAAAATAAATTTAAATAAAATAAATAATTATTTAAATAAAAAGTCGGTTTTTAAATAGTAACCTAGTGTTTTCACTATTCATCAAAAATTGAAAGTTTTCAGAAAAATACCAAAATTTCACCCTAGGCTAATTTCGATATTCCAAATCCAAAAAATGAAGTCCATTTTGAAAAATAAAAATTTTAAAATTTCAAAAAGTGGGTATTACTATTCATAACGGCTAGTTTTAATAATAATTTAATAGCATATCGTTGTTTAGTGAAACTCAGTATTGCGTACAACACAAGCTATCGAGGAAGGTCACGATTGCATGTAAAGAAAGCCTAGCTAGTGTTGTGTGTAGTGAAAGATTTCTTTGATGATTTATATAACATAAAAACAAAATATTTCTCATAATAGTCTCGGGTGTTACACTATAGCTCCTCGATGCATCAGTAGGTATCATGAGACAAATTAGTGCCTTGGGACAAGGCCTTGACAAAATTTTTATTTGTAGTCTTGTAACGAGGCCTTGACGATGTATGTATGATGTCTAGAATTATGCATTTCATCATTATGAAATTAGCTATTGATATTACATGTGATTATTCAACTAATAGAATATCCATGTGAATAAGTAAATGGAATTATTTAATTTAACTTTTCTATATTATGCTGAATTTTATGTTTAGAAGGCATGTGTTTTAGTCTTATACATTGTCTTTAATGTTTATGCATATTTATTATAGTTTCCGCTATATTGTTATCCTTACGGAGCATCTGAGCTCACCCCATTGTTATGTTTTATTTTTCCTAGGATGCGAAGAAGTGTATTATGATTGATATGAAAGGTTAAGCTAGGGGAACAATAGTGTTTCAAAGGATTATTTATTTCGTGTTTTATTTTCTAAATTATAATATAACGTTCATATATGAAATATATTTTCCAAGACTGCTAAAATGATCGGTCATTTGGGACTTTAATCCTTGTAATCATGCCGATGTATTAAAATAATTCACTGACTCTGGGTAACTGGGGTCGGGGCATTATAGTTGGTATCAGAGGAAGTTTATAAGAGACCTTGGAAATAGGTTTATATAGACTCTGATTATGAAACATTATTCTAAGATAGACTTTGAGGATTGGTATAGAATAACTTCCATGAATTTTGGTAATATACAAATTTTGTGAATATTCCAATCAATAAATCTTTTCCTGGATATGAGCTGGTAGAGGTGGATCTGTCATAGATGTATCTAGGGGTAAGACAAGAAAACACTGCTTTGAGCTAGAGTCGAATGAGAACAGCTGCATGACAATGGGCCTAGTTGCACTTTTGGTTAAGACACTCCCAAGGGATATGCATAGAATAATTCACATTTTCTTTACAAACCATTATGAAGGATTTATGAGTAAATAAGTCATTAAAGAAACCATATTTATGATTATGATACTAGATGTGTGAAAATATTCAATTAATATTGAGAATATTTCTAGTTTTTTGGATTATAAATTATGATATGATCAAACCTAGTGTATGTCACAATTTAGAAATGGCGCCCAGTATAAGGAATGAGAACACTAGAAATACACATGATCCAAAGAGTAAGAAAGGTCATATCTTTCATGGTCTGAAGCCAACATTTAGAAGGGAAATAGTCTCCCACATATTATCATAATATAAAGAAATAGTATTGTGCATTAATAAGATATGTAAAGAATTATTTAAGACATATGGATTTGAAGGGAAGCCAGAGAAGAAGAGGATGGTAGAGAAAAAGATGGATAAAGGGAAGAAGAAAAATAAGGATTTTCCCATATGTGATAATTGTGGAAAGAATCGCCCTGGGAAGTGCATGAAAGGAATTAGAGTTTGTTATAAGTGTGGAGAAAAAGGACACCAAGTTCGTTATTTCAAGGGTAATAAAAAGGTTTCAAATGTAAAATGCATTATCTACAAGGAGTTGAGATACTACGCAAATCAATGTCCAAATAATCAAAGTATACCCCAAATGATGCTATTAGATAATAATCAAGTTATGATACTTCCATAGATGAAGAGGATTGATAAGTGTTCTTATGTTGTTATTAAATAATTGTATCATTTGAGTATTGTATTAATTATGTACAAGTTATATGAATTATAGAGTATATAAGGATTGTACTGGAGTACTATTTCATCAAGTATTTGAGATTGTATGGTACCATGTAAAGTGACACAGTTTCAAGTTAAACATTTTTGGAAAATATATGGTTGGGGGAAATATAAACCTTTATATGTTTATGAAACTGAGATAATTATTTTAGAATTAGATATGATTGATTTGGATAAATTATATTTGATATTATTGACTACCTTCAAACTAATTAATTGTTTGTTTATTCCATCATTGTTGGAGTTTACTACATTTTTTGGATATAAGGAGTATATCTAGTATTCTATAACGAATAAGGGATAATGAATGAAATAAATAATGTTTTATGGTAAAAGATAATACATGATGAAGGTATTCACATGTTATTACATGAAAAAATAGATATTTATTATGTTTACCTTCCTTATAAATTTTGGACAGTGAGTATGGACAGAAGTATTTTGGACAAGTCTAAAGGTTGGAATGGATTAAGTTGGACATTGGATACTATTTTTTAAGGTTAAAAAATTTCTTAAGATTATTTTTGGATTGTTATAAAAAGGACCACCTAGAGGTTGGGTGACAACCCGTTGCATCCGGTAAGACCGTGAGACTTGAACCCACAAACGATGGGCGATACGGGTGAATCACCTACCACTAGCCTACGTGATGTCCTAGTTTGTATAATGTAATTTTTTTAATGGTCTGATAGATGAATTATGAATTCATTATTTTTGAAACCCTATATGATTAGGATAAATAAGATATTTTGGAATTCTATTATCTTTTAGAGTGAAAGATGAGTTTGTGGTAGAAGTTAATTGATGGATGGAACTGTACTTGTAAAGTATTTTTTTCTCTTATTCTATGATGAAATTAATTCTTAAACTATAGGAAAGGGATCTTAAAACAGAAAACGTGTAATCCTAATACCTTGTGTTTTGTTGAACCAAGGATATTTAAATCATCATAGATTTACGGCTTTGAGGCCCTTAGTATTCAATTTATTGTTAACTTGTTTGTGATTGATGACCTCAATCACTACATATAAATATTTATGTTACCACTATAATTATGTGTCTATAATTTCCACCAATTATCACCTTTTTTGAATCCTAAATTTGTGTCAACTTTTTCATTTCCATTTCCCTCTTATTAAGACTAAATTTTAGAAACCTTATTTCTGATGTGGGTTTTCCACAAAGGTATTTTCTATTTTCAACCTTTTATTTTCGAAGAACAATTTCAAATTTTGAGGACAAAATTTATTGAATGAGGGGAGAATATAACACCTTGGTATGTCATAATATGTTATCTCTTTAAAGTAATTCAATAGCTTGTGCAACACGGAACACCGAGTTCAAGCACACCATGACTTACAAAACTAGCCGTTTAAAAAGAAGTTATGAATAATATTAACTGAATTTTGAATTTTATATACTATATATAATTTTTACATCCATATTATGTTCTTTTTAGAAATAATATAAGAACAAATCCAAATTTTCATATAAAAGAAGCGTTTTTCAAAAAAATTCAATTTTACCACCATTTAATGGAGAACCCTTTTTAAATCCAATATTGGACACTTTTATATATTATATTTGACAAAATAAACTTATTCTTTAGAATAGGGACATAAAAATTTAGTTTGGATAATTTTTTATTGTGTTTTTCTAATAACTTTCATATTTTGATGTATAATGAAAAATACTAAAATTTTATTGAAAACAATTTTTTTAATCAAAATAATTTATATTGTTAAATAATACATTTGAATGGTTTTGAAGTATAATTAGATTATTTTTTTTATCATTTAATACAATTTTTTCTCATTGTAAGTAATTTTACATTTAAATTAGACATAAACACATATCAATCTTTTGATAGTTTTTACTTCTCAAAAACTCACTTTATGGTTTTGACAACGGGAATTAATTTTATATTAATTTATAAAAATTAGATGTTTGGAATTTGGTAAAATAGAAATAATTTTTGAATTTAGAATATCAAAATTATCTTAGGGTGATTTTTTTGTATTTTTCGGATAACTTTCAATTTTTGATGAATAGTGAAAAATACTGCATAGTACAAAAAACCGAATTTTTCATTTTAATAATTATTTTAAAGTAAATTTTTTTCTCAAAATAGATAAATAATAAATATGTTAGTAAAATTTAAGTTATTAGAGTCATTTTGTAATATTATTAGATATATAAAAATTTATTGAAGCATTTTAACTTCTTTTTACCCACCTTCTAGGCACATTTACCCACATTATAGGCACATTTGCAAATTTTCAAAAAATGAAATTTTACCGCTTCTGTGAATAGAATTTAAAAAGTTTAAGAAACATAGTTGACCTTATTATGTAAAATTTGGTTAAATAGGATGAAAATAATTTTTTTGAATAGTGACTTTTGAATTTTATTTACCACGGTTAAAAGTAAATAAAGTAATTAAAGGTAAAATAATATTCAAATTACCCCAAAACATGTATTAATTCTATGGGATATGTGTATTTTGACCAAAATAAAACTTAGGACAAAAATAATATCCTTTAGATCCATTTGTGTTAGGTTAGGACATTTATTATATTTTATTTAAAGAAGAGTTAAAAGGGTTAAATTCAATATTTAATATATAAAACATTTATAATATAGGGTTAAACCTAATATAAATTAGAATATAAGTATTCATTAGAATGAAAATTTTTTTCCTACATAATGGAATTTTATTTATAATTTTTATACATTATATAATTAAATTTATTTATGACACAATGATGATTCAGTAATTACCATATTAATGAAATATTAAACAAATTGATATTATAAATATCCAAATAAATGTAAATTGAGACTTTAATTCTATTAAATAATTTTATCGGTGAATATGACATGATAGGGATGATTAAATGTATTTTTTTGAATTCATAAAGTAGTTATGACTTTATGAAAAATCAATTACTAAATAGTGTCAAAATTGAAATAAATGAGTTTTTAATAGAAATACAATTTTATTAAAAAATATAAAAATACTAAAAATATTTAATTAGGACATATTACTTATATAAGGTTAGATAAGACATTAATAAACCACTTTTGGATATATGAGCATTTTATTGTAAGTTTATTAACAATGTAATATAAAAATATAAGAAGACATGATAAATGTTATACTATTTTACTAAGAGTTAAATCTAAAAGATAAGATTAATATGGTGACCTAAACATGTCCAAAACCTATTGGTTGAAATTATTTAAACCCATAATAAACTTATCCTAGAAATAAATCTATTTGAAGCTATTAGAAATGGAAAATCATTTTATAATAAAATAATATTTCAAACTTTTCCAAAGGTACCCCTCAACTCCCTTATAAAAGGGTACTTCCCCTTCTGTTAACATCACACCTCCAAATCCATTTGGATCTTCCATAACCTTCTCAAATATCCTCAAAACTACTCTATATTCATTCTATATGATTTAATTTGATCATAAATCCAACCTAATGATCCATTTTGTTCAAATCAAAAGGAAGTACTCAAAGAAGAGGTAATTATTTCATCACCTCTTTTAAAGTTATTTTCTTGTTCCACTTCATATTTCTTTGTTATTTCCATACTAAAATAATAACTATAGTACCTTATAAATACTTAGATGTTATTATAAATATGTTAAAACCATATTTATTATTCTATCCATCCTATGAATGAAAAAGTCACCATACGTGCGTAAGTACGGCTTACCGTCTCCATTTCGTGGTGTAGTTTGTTATTCAACACTATGTTATTTGGACGGGTATAATAATGAGTATAATTGATGTAAATAATAAATATAAAATTTTGATTATTCTTTATTCATCCAATTACATATGATTTCACCATCAATATAATGATATGATCGCTCGTGCGTACGTACAACTTACTGTCTCCACGACGCGATGAGATTCATTTCCACGTTCAACATTAAAAAATGATTATAAATATATATTATTAATAAGTATGTAATATATGAAATAATAATGCTACTGGAAATATATATATATATATATATATATATATATATATATATATATATATATATGTATTTACATATATCTCATTCACTTCCGTTTAATACAATATGAAAACGGAAACAACATTTATGCGTACGTATGGCCTACCATCTCCATAAATGGTGTTTTCCATTTCATATATCTATATATTATACATACATTTATTTTGAATATATATGATACATAAATAATGTTTTATATTTTGTAATCAATTAAATCATGATATAAGTTATGCGATCAAGAATAACAAGTTTAAACATGTTTGATAAAGAAAGCGATTGTTACCCAAAATATTATTTTAACATAGAAATTATTATTAAATGGGTAGTATAAAGCCATAAATGAATCAACTATGATATCATAAATATGAATATGGTTATATTATAATTTAATAACACACTATGGTCATTATAAAGGAGGTTAAATGTACCCTTGACCAAAGGAAAGTACAAGGTAAGGGTTAATTCCTCAATTTCATTATTATCTGTGATTGTTTATGTGTAAGTATTTACTGGGACATTTTTATCATCCATGTCCAGGTTTCATAAAAATGTATGAAAAATGATTATTTTAAGGTTTTGTGTAAGGGACTCTTTATCAAGATCAACATTTTAAAAGTTTTAATGATTTATTTTTCTAATTAATGTCCATGTTTTAAAAATGATTTTAGGATTTATTTATATGGACATGATTGTTTTAAAATATTAATTCCTTTAAAAAGTCTCAAAGTGGTATGGGACACTTTTATTAAAAAAAATCTTTTAAATGACTTCCTTTATGAAGGATTGACTTTTAAATGATTTCACAAAAGGGATATTTCTCTCAAAGAGTTTTACAGATCATTTTCAACTATGTCAACATCCATTACTGGATATTATTCTTGACTGAGGTTGATATATTATAATAAAATATTCCATATTGTATTGAATGAGTTATGATATTTTTGACTGTGGATGTTATATTTTTATACCATTCTTGTTTTATGGCTAAATTATTGACATTTCTTATGCTAGTTTTAATACGAATATTTATGTTATGTTTTAAAATTTTTATATAGGGAATGCATTGTACTTAGTATGTAACGGGTGGAGCCCTCTATAACTTCTCGATACATCAGTAGGTCTCATGAGAAAAATTAGTGTCTTGTTAGAAGGTCTTGAAAAAATTTATATTTGTAGTCTTGGCACGAGGCCTTGACTATGTGGTTATGATGTATGACATTATGCATTCCATCATTATGAAATTAACTATTGATATTACATGGGATTATTTGACTAATAGAATATCCATGTGAATAAGTAAATGAAATTATTTGATTTATCTGTGACATATTATGCTGAATTTTATGTTTAAAAGTCATGTATTTTAGTCTTATACATTACCTTTAATGTTTATTCTTATTTATGATAGTTTCTGAAATATTGTTATCCATACTGAGCATCTGAGCTCACCACTTTCTTATGTTTTATTTTTACCAAGATGTGAAGAAGTGTATTGTGATAGATATGCAGGGTTAAGCTATAGGAATAATGGTGTCCTCAAAGGATTATTTATGTTGTGTTTTATTTTAGAAATTGTAATGTAATGTTCATATATGTAATCTATTTTCCAAGAATTTTGAACTGATCAGTCCTTTGGGACTTGATTTCATAAAATCAAAACAAAGTATTAAAATAATGCATCGACTATGGGTAATTGGGATCGTGGCATTGCATTTATTATCATATAATGTTTAGCGACAACCTTGGAAATAGATTTAGATAAACTATGATTTTTCAACATTACCAAAAGATAGACTTTGAGGATTAGTATATAATAACTTCCTAGAATTTAGGTAATGTAGAGATTTTGGGAATTTCTTAAGAAATACATCCCTAGCTGGATATGAGCAGGTAGAGGATGCTCTGGCACATATGTATCTAGAGGAAAAACCAAAAAACACAACTTTGAGATAGACTTGAACGGAAACTGGTGCATGAAAACGGGCCTTGCTACACTCTTGGTTATGAAACTCCCAAGGGATATGCGTAGGATAAATCATATTATTTACAAACCTTTATGAAGGATTTATGAGTAAATATGTTAGCAAAGAAACCATTTTTTTGATTATGATACTAGATGTGTGAAAATATTCAGTTAATGTTGAGAATATTTCTAGTTTTTGGATAATAAATTATGATATGATCTTACCTAGTGTATGTTACCATTTAGAAATGGTGCCCAGTAGAAGGAATAAAAACTTTAGAAATACGCATGATCCAAATGTAAGAAGGTTCATATCTTTCATGGTATTAAGCCAACATTTTGAAGGGAAATAGTCTCCCATGTATTCTCATCATATAAAGAAATAACATCGTGTGTTAATAATATAAGTAAAAAATTATCTAAGTCATATGGATTTGAAGGGAATACAGAGAAAAATAGGATGGTAGAGAAAAAGATGGATAAATGGAAGAAGGGAAAGAAGGATTTTCCCATATGTGATAACTGTGGAAAGAATCACCCTAGGAAGTGCTTGAAAGGAGTGAGAGTTTGTTATAAGTCTGGGGAAAAAGGATACCATGTTCTTGACTGTATGGGTAATAAAAGGTTTTAAATGTACAATTCTTCATCTACAATGAGGTGAGATACTACACAAATCAACATCATAATCATTAGAGTATACCCCAAATGATGTTATTAGATAATAATCAAGTTATGATACTACCACAAATAAAGATGAATTATTAGTGTTCTTATGTTGTTATTAAATAATTGTATCATTTGAGTGTTGTATTAATGATGTAAAATTTATATAAATTATAGAGTATTTAAGGATTGTACTTAAGTACTATTTAATTAAGTATTTAAGATTGTATGGTACCATGTAAAGTGGTATAGTTTCAAGTTAAACATTTTTGGAAAATATATTGTTGGGGGAAATATAACCATTAATATGTTTCCAAAACTGAGATAATTATTTCAGAATAAGATATGATTGATTTGGGTAAATAATATTGGATATTCTAGACTACATTCAAACTAATTAATTGTTTGTTTATTCCATCATTTTTCGAGTTTACAACATTTTTGGATATATAGAGTATATCTAGTATTCCATAAGGAATAAGGGAGCATGAGTGTAATTAATAATGTTTTATGGTAAAAGAGAATACATGATGATGGTATTTACATATTATTATGTGGAAAAAGAGATCTTCATTATGTTAACATTCCTTATAAATTTTGGACCGTGAGTTTGGATAAAAGTATTTTGTACAAGTATAAAGGTTAGGATGGATTGAGATGGAATTGGATACTATTGTTTTAGGTTAAAACATGTCTTAAGATTATTTTTGGATTGTTATAAAAAGGGAAACCTATAGGTTGGGTGACAACATGTTGCATTTGGCAAGACTGTGAGACATGAACGAGCAATCGAAGGGAGACAAGGGTGCATCATCTACCACTGGCCTACATGAGGTATTAGTTTGTATAATGTAGTTTTTAACAGTATGATAGATGAATTATAAATTCATTAATTTTGGAACCCTATACGATTATGATAAATAAGATGTTTCTGAATTCTATTATCAATTAGAGTGAAAGATGAGTTTGTTGTAAAAGTTAGTTGAAAGATGGAACTCTACTTATAAAGTATTTTGTTCCCTTATTCTATGAAGAAATTAATTCTTAAACTTTAGGAAAGAGATCTAAAAACCAAAAATGTGTTATCTTAATACATTATATTTTTTGAACCAATGATATTAAAATGATCATAAATTTATGGCATTGAGGCTCTTAATATTCCATTTATTGTTCACTTGTTTTTGATTGATGACCTCAATCACTCCCAAGAAATATTAAAATTTTTCCTCAAATTATGTGTCTCTAATTTCCCCCAATGTTCTCCTATTCTAAATCCTAATTTTGTGGTGACTTTTTCATTTATCTTTCCCTCTTATTTAGACCAAAATTTTAGTAAGCCTATTTCTGATGTGGTTTTCAACAAATGTATTTTCTATTTTCAACCCTTTATTTTAGAAAGAACACTTTCAAATTGAAAGGATTAAATTTATTGAAGGAGGGGAGAATGTAACACCCAAGGATCTCATAATACGTTACCTTTTGAAAGTAATTCAATAGATTGCGCCACACACAACACCAAGTTTGAGCGCACCACAAATTACAAAACTAGCCATTTAAAAAGTGGTTATGAACAGTATTAACTACATTTTAAAATTTATATACTCCATATAATTTTAACATCTATATTATGTAATTTTTTGACATAATATAAGAACAGATCCAATTTTTCAGATAAAAGAAGTGTTTTTCACAAAAATACTATTTTACCGACTTTTAATGGAGAGCCATTTTTAAATCCAATATTTGATACTTTTATATATTCCATTTGAAAAAATAATCTTCTTACTTAGAAGCGAGGCATAAAAATTTAGTTTGGATTAATGTTTGGTGTTTTTCTGATAACTTTCATATTTTGATGAATAGTAAAAAATACTAAATTTTAATTGAAAACAACTTTATTAATCAAAATAATTTATATTGTCAAATTATACATTTGAATTGTTTTTAAGTATAATTAGTTTATATTTTTATAATTTAATCAAATTTTAGTCATTGGAAGTAATTTTACATTTAAATTAGACATAAACACATATCAATCTTTTGATTGTTTTTACTTCTCCAAAACCACTTTCTAGTTTTGACAACGAGGATTAATTTTAAATTATTTAATGAAACTTCTATGTTATAAATTTTATAAAATAGACATAATTTTTTAATTAGGAATATCAAAATTATTCTAGGGTGAATTTTTGGTATTTTTCTGAAAACATTCAATTTTTGATGAATAGTGAAAAATACAGCATAGTACATAAAAACTGACTTTTTCATTTAAATAATTTTTTTAATTTTTTTTCTTAAAATAGATAAATAATACATATATTTTTACAATTTAATTCATTGGAGTAATTTTATAATAAGATAAGATATATAAAACTTTATTGAACCATTTTAACCACGTTTTACCCACCTTCTAGGCATATTTGCAAATTTGCATAAACTATAATTTTATCGCTTATGTGAATTGAATTTAAAAAATACGAGAGAAATGATTGACATAGGTAAGTAAATTATGGTTCAATAGTATACAAATAATTTTTGGGGAATAGTGACTTTTGAATTTTATTTACCACGATTAAAAGTAAATAAGGTAATTAAAGGTAAAAATAATATTAAAATTACCCCAAAACATATCCTAAATCTATTGGATAAGTTTATTTCGACCAAAATAAACCTTTGGAGAAAATAAGATCCTTTTTATCCATTTGATTTAGGTTATGACATTTATTATATTTTATTTAAAGAAGAGTTAAAAGTGTTAAATTCAATGTTTAATAACTAAACCATTTTTAATATATAATTACGCCTAAGATAAATTCAACTATAAATACTCATTAGAAAGATAAAAATATTTACTACATCATGGTATTTTATTTAAAATTATTATATATAAAATAATTTAATTTATTTATGACACCATGATGATGTAGTAATTACCTTATTAATGAAAGATTAAAATAATTGATATTATAAATATCAAAATAAATATAAATCGAGACTTTTGATGCCATAAACGATTTTACTAGGTGAATATGAAATGTTAGGGATGATTAAATATATTTTTTTGTAAGTTATAAAGTTTTTATTACTTTAAGAAAAATCAATTACTAAATAGTGTCAAAATTGACATAAATGATTTTTTAATACAAATACTATTTTATTAAATAATATAAAAATAATAAAAATATATAAATCAGAAAAATTAATTAGATAAGGTCAGATATCACATTAATGTACCAATTTTGGTTCTATTTTAATATTATTGTATGTTTATTACCCATGTAATATAAAAATACAAGAAGACATGGTAAAAGTGAAACTGTTTAACGAAGAGTTAAATCTAAAATATAAGGTAAATATGGTGATCTAAACCTATCTAAAAACTATTGGTTGAGATGATTTAGACCCAAAATCACCTTATCCTATAAATAAATCTATTTTGAGCTATTAGAAACTGAAAATGAGTTTATAATAAAATAATATTTCAAACATTTCCAAAAGTTCCCCTCACCTCCCTTATAAAAGTGTTCTTCCCCTTCTCTTAACTTCACACCTCCAAATCCATTTGGATCAGCCAAAACCTGTAAAAATTTCCTCCCAACCACCATAGATTTATTCTAGAGGCCTTACATTGATCATAAATCCATTCAAAGGAACCCTTTTGTTCATATTAAAAGGAATTACTCGAAGAAGAGGTAATTATTTCATCACCTCTTTTAAAGTTCTTTTCTTCTTCCACTTCCTATTTATATGTTATTTCCATAATAAAATAATAAATCCAATACATTATACATACTGAGATGTTATTATAAATATTTTAAAATCATATTCATTATTCTATCCATCCTATGATTGACAATGTCACCATACGTGCATACGTACGACTTACCGTCTCCACGTTGTGGTGTAGTTTGTTATTCCACACTAAATTATTTGGATGGGTATGATAATGAGTATAATTGATGAAAATAATAAATATAAAATTTTAATTATTCTGTATATATAATATACAATCCAATTATATACTATTTCACCATCAATATAATGATATCATTGCTCATTCGTGCATACGACTTACCGTCTCCACGATGTGATGAGATTCATTTCCACGTTCATCATTCAACGATGATTATAAATATGTATATTATTAATAAATATTTAATATATGAAATAATAATTCTACTGGATATATATATATATACATACATACATATCACATTCACTTACTTCCGTTCAATATGATATGAAAAAGGAAACGGCGTTTATGCATACGTACAACCTACTGTCTCCATAAACGGTGTTTTCCATTTCATATATCTATCTGTTATACATAATTTTATTATGAATATATATGATACATAAATAATGTTTTATATTCTGTAATCAATTAAATAATGATATAATTTATATGATCAAGAATAACAAGTTAAAACACGTATGATAAAGAAAGCAATTATTACCCGAAATGTTATTTTAACATATAAATTATTATTAAATGAATCTATTATGATACCATAAATTTGAATATGGTTCTATTATAATTTAATAACATATTATAGTCATTATATAGGAGGTTAAACGTACCCTCGACCAAAAGAAAGTACAAGGTATTGGTTAATTCCTCAATCTCATTATTATCTGAGATTGTTTATAGGTACGTATTTACTAGGAAATTTTCATCATCCATATACATGTTTCATAAAAATTCATTCAAAATTAATATTTTAAGGTTTTTTTGGAAGGGATTATTTATTAAGATCAGCATTTTAAATGTTTTAATGATTTATTTTTCAAAATAATTTCCATGTTTTAAAAATGATTTTACGGATTTATTTATATGGACATGATTGTTTTAAAATGTTAATTCCTTTAAAAAGTTTAAAAGTGGTATGGGAAACATTGATTCAAAAATCTCTTTTAGACGACTTCCTTTATAAAAGTGGTACTTTTAAATGATTTCACAAAAAAAGATATTTCTTTCAAAGAGTTTTTCTGATCATTTTCAACTATGTCAGCATCCTTTATGAGATATTATTCTTGATTGTGGTTGATTTATTATAATACAATATTCGATATTGTATTTAATGAGTTATGATATGTTTTACTATGGATGTGTTATTTTTATTACATTTATGGTTTATGGTTAAAGTATTGACATTTTGTATGCTAGTTTAATGTTGAATGTTTATGTTATGTTTCAATATTTTCATATGAGGAATGCATTGGACTTTGTAAGTGATGGGTGGAGCCCTCTATAGCTCTTCGATGCATCGGTAGGTCTCATGAGACAAATTAGTGCCTTTTCACAAGGCCTTGACAAAATTTTTATTTGTAGTCTTGGAACTAGGCCTTTACTATGTGGGTATGATGTCCGGCATTATGCATTCCATTATTATGAAATTAGCTATTGATATTACATGTGATTATTCAACTAATAAATTATCCATGTGAATAAGTAAATGGAATTATTCGATATATCTGTTCCATATTATGCTAAAGTTTATGTTTAGAAGGCATGTGTTTTAGTCTTATACATTGTCTTTAATGTTTATGCATATTTATTATAGTTTTTGCTATATTGTTATCCTTTCTGAGCATCTGAGCTCACCCCTTCTTATATTTTATTTTTCCTAGTATGAGAATAAGTGTATTATGATTGATATGAAGGGTTAAGCTAGGGGAACTGTAGAATTTTCAAAGGATTATTTATGTTGTGTTTTATTTTATAAATTGTAATATAACGTTAATATATGTAATATATTTTCCAAGACTGCTAAACTGAGTGGTCATTTGGGACTTGAATCCTTGTAATCATGCCAATGTATTAAAATAATTCACCGAATCTATGTTACTAGGGTCATTGCGTTCTAGTATGAGGGCTCTACAGAGGTGTGATTTGATCCGAGAGGGATCTTCATTTCATCTCCTCCTCCCAAAATCTCTAAAGAGTGGAAGCATAGGTATTATTTTATAATAATTCACATAAAATCATCATCCTTATATCATTAATTGTTCTTTTCTCCAACAATTATATGATGTCTAAATATTAATTGACGTGTAATCTTTTAATTTTCAGTCATTGTGAATTTTGGTGTAACTCATCCAAAAAAATATCCTAAAAAACTAACATCATTTAAATTGAATAATTTATGTTGAAATCCCCTAATATAACATTAAATATCTAATATACCTCTATGTGTTTTTTTGTTCATCCTCAAAAATTCGATGATCCACTTAATGATTTTATCACGGTGTGAAGTGTATTTTAGCTCTTAAATTCACTTATTTTAATTCCATTATAAAATATCAGTTGTGCTATTACATAAAAAATGAAATAAATAAAATCTTTAAAAAATTGGAAGGAAAATCATTTAAATTTAAGAAATCATTTTACTAAAATACCATAAAATATATTCATGAAATACAACTATTAATGAAAAACCCTTACCTCAGGCTTCCCATTAGTTTTTCTTACATTAACCTAGTGTATAAAGGTTTAAATAATGTAATTAATTCATCTCATGACCATATTTATCTTTATTATAACATATATGATAACTTTATAACATCTTTCCACCCTTCATTAATAATATTTCATTATTTTCATTGTATCAGGTGCATTCGTTTTGTAGTTTCATTGTTGGTTCACTTGTGTATAATTAGGGATTTCCATGTCAAATGAAAATAAAACTCCATAAATGAAATGAAATGGTACTCATGAACTTAATTAATTTCAAAATTTCCCAAATATCATTTTTATTTGTGACATGATAATGATTTCATTGATAAAATGTTAATGATAAATGTTTTTTCAATTTAGTGGTTTTTCCGACTATCACGTAGTAGTATCATTTTGTTTAATATTATGTCTATGTATTAGTTCTAGAAAATGAAATAGGTTATAATATAACATTATAGATTTATTTAGAATGTATAATATTTTTATGTCCATCCTAGAAGTCGGTAATAGAAAATGAAAAATCATTATCCACTAAGACAAAACCACCATTATTTGGGAAATGGTTTTGTTTCATTGAATAGGATTATGTAATAAAAGGGATTGATATGAGATATTACATTAGAAATATAAAATTCTACTATATAAATGAAACTAAATTTTTTATTTCTATATCAATGTGGTATGTTATTATAAGGTAAGAAATAAATGAAAATTAGAGAGGTTGTTGGATAAAGATACGTCTTGAACATCACCTCCTTGAAGGACCAATTAAAGAGCATGAAATTTGTTTTTGGGTTACACAAGAAGCACATGGATTTTTTTAGATTGGAGAGGATAGGTTTAGGTTAATAATTTAGGAGCATCAAGTAACTTTTGGTGAAATTTGATGGTGATGGGTTGTATTTACACTTTATGAGAGGTGGTTTTAAGTGATTTAGTAATGATTAATTTAAATTTAAATCAAACCACATTTAGATGGAAATAATTACAAAGAATTATATTGATAATTATTATTTAAAATGGATTTTAGGGAGATAAAAAAATAAAAAACCTATTTAATTCTATATTTTATTTGTATTTTAAGCCTTTACCTTTTTTTATCAACCTAGTACATTATTTTACGTATACTACGACAACTCTTTTTTTATAATGATGAATTTTTTTCCTAAAAATTAAAATGACTTTATACCCTAATTTGGACCTAAAATTTTAAAATATGGAATCAATTTTTCTATATTAAATTTATAAGAGTGATAAAAATAAATTCTAAACATGTTATGCATATAAATCATAAAAACATTGTTTATGGTTAAAATCATAATTTTCAAAATTGCTAAACATGTGTTTCTAAAAGTAACAAATTGTGTGTGATTTTATTAAAAAAATATGTTTTGATCAAGAATTATGGTAAATAAATTTAATATAATAATAACATAATAATTATTTCATAAGACTTTTTGTATTTCATAAAAACAAAATTTTTACTTTTTAACAAAAAAATCACATTTTTAAGAAAATTCTCAAAAAATTAACCTAAGCTAATTTTGATGTGATGAGTCCAAAATAAAGATTATTTTTAAAAAACATTTTCTAAAGTTATTTAAAAAATAATTATATTTATTTTCACATATAATGAAATAAAAATATCCTTTTGAAGAAATCATATATATGAAGAATAAATTGAGTTTAAGTAAAATTATGTGTTCATTTACTAATAATAAATAAATTTTTATTTAATATAAACTTCAGGTATATTTCATAATATTTTTGATATTATTCAAACCCACTAATAGAATATGTATTTTATAATAGTTGTTTTAAAATAATGATATTTCAGAATTCATTTAAGCTTGGTGTTCTGGGAAACATAATCTTTTAAAAATAGTGTTATTTTAAAATATATTGGTGTTATATTCCCCCATAATTCAATAAATTACACCCTCCCTATATTACATTTCACTTTAAAACAATGGTTGATATATTGAATTTTTTTATACAAAACCAGCATCCTAATAAGGGTTATTAAAAAGTACTATTAAAAAGTGGGAATGAAAAATATGAAAGCCACCAAAAAATAGGTTTCTGATTAGCATAAAATTAGTCAGAATTGAAAAAATGGGCATTGAAAAGATATATAACCATTAATTTCTTATTAATAGTGATGGAGAACAAGGTCATTTGAAATTTTACGGTAAAAAATTTAAATCTTTGATGTGTTAAAATAAAATTGTTTTCTTATTAAGAAAAGTAAATGAATAATGTTTTTGTTCCAAAATACTTTTCCTTGAGTTTAATAATTATCTTAATTTATATATTATGAACATAAAGAAATATTATTACCTGAAACATATAGTTTCTTCCAATAAATAATTTCCACCACAATCACAATTTTGTTTCCAAAAGTCTATAAATTCCCAAAATATTCTATTTTTTTCAATCATATAGGGATCCCAAAATTGATATATATTTTATCATTGATATAGATTAAATAAATAAAAACTACATTATACCATTTAGGTCATCATCTAAGCCAATTTTCATCAATTCACCCTTGCATCCCTTCATTTGTGGGTTCATGTATTGTAGCCTTTTCAGATGCGATAAGTTTTCACTTGTCCTATGGGTTGTCCATTTTATAAAACTATGTTAATATAATACTTACAAATTTATCAATATAAAATTAGTATATTGTTTATTGATAAAATGTTTAAAATTCAAAGATTATCTCATACATTTCCTTTTTCATTCCCAGATTGCATTATTCTTTCCTGAAGTCTTTGGTTAGTTAGTGAAAAACTAATGTCATCCCAAAATCAAATAAATGGATAAAAAAATTAGTTTTTATTGACAAATAATTAATAATCATATTTAATGGATTGAAATACCCATAAAGGGTGACAATTTTTTCTATCTATTTAGAACTATTTTTCAAAAACAATATGGTCTGCACAAGTTATCCAATATTCATAAACCTATTAATATTTAAACATCATACAAAGTTCAACATAAACCATTTCATAAATGGTTAACTATATAAACCTTCCAAAAGATCATGATCCAATAATTTTGAAAGTAATTTACTGAAATTAAAAAATTAACTTACCAATACTCTCTCAATCAATATGGACTATATCATATTCATCACAAAAAACATGTGGCTACCTTCATCATTTTTCTCTTGAAATATGGTAACAAAATAAGTTACCATAAATCATTATGGTAACATATATTCTTCCTTATTACATAAATTAAAAGACATATTATTTTATATTTTCAATAAATTTAAAAAAATCTTCCAACTCCATATATGGTAGCTGAAACCACTTTTTCAACAAATCATTAATCAAATCTATCGTATATCATATCTTCATCTCAATATTATTATCTAAACATCAAGAACATATTAAGCGTTATATTTACATAAAAATGTATTTTAAAAAATATCAAATTTTAACAAATTCACTTTTCCTGGTCATTGGTACCATTTGACATATTTTTATAAATCATAATGAAAAAGTAATGTAGTGAAATACTTATATGTTTCAAGAAAATAATGAATAGAATGGGTTTACAACATTTTTCATGGATCAAAATACATGACCACTATAATCGTTCCACTTTGGCAATCTAATTTTCGAAATTCTAACCTTGATCCCACTGCTTCTTATAGGGTATATGTCCTTTAAACAAATGGAAATTATTTTTGTAGTTCCTTATCTCCAAAATGTTGAAATATTCCACAACTTCTTTCTTTCCCTTGAAATCACGATCCTAGTAGACATTCTCTCTGCAATTGTATCAAACTAAAATTCTTGTCAAGAAAGTACCTATGTGTTTATTTCCACAAAGATCATAGATAGAAAAAAACTTATTTATTTTCTTACCTTATCCATTTTTTCTCTTACATCATATTATTTCATTATTTTTCTTCAGAATTAGAAGACCTGTATTATTATTTCTTTACCTTGATAGAATAAAATACTATTTCCTCGCATGATGAAAAATTTTAGCAGTCACATTCCCTTATAAGAACTGTCTCAATCCCATAAAACATTATCCATCATGATATTTCGATTATGTATGAATTCCATTAAATTAATTTCTATCCTTGTAATATTGGATTCATACATAACGTCATTAACATCCTTATTTTATCTCATACTCATGAATTATCAATCCTAACCCCCTTAGTGTTCATGCGGAAAATAATTTTTGAAGAAAATTTCCTTAAAATACTACAATTATATGTTTTATATTTACTCCACCTCCTTAGTGTTTTGAACCAAATAACAACATTGATATTTATCTCTTAAGAGATGATAAACTACAGTGGCAACATTATTCCTATCATTACATCCCAATGTGAGAAATATCTTTTCTAAGGAATATATCCAATGCTTAGCGATAAATGGATTTTTAGTTCCATTGAATTATTGAAGTTATAGTCACATAATGTGGTCTAAAACTACTACAAAACATTTTGGGTCTACAAGATTCTATATATAGTAATGTTTATTTCTCAAAAACTGAGTTAGTTATCCTAATATAGATATAAGTTTTTTATCTCCAGCTACAGTTCCAGCTCCAACATCATTATTTTTTCCAGGAGGGTGATCCATATATGGATTATGTTCATTGATATGGTTCCATTACTTCAATTAAGATCCATTTTTAAAATATTTAATACACTAGATTAGTTCATAGCTTGACGAAACATAATGAATAATCTCACAACTACTAAATGTAAATTGAAAATTGTGATATAAAAAATATCTATATCATAATTTTTTTTTCATTGGGAGTATTTCCAATTTTTTATAGTGTTTTATGATATAATATATTTTTTTCCAAAATCTAGATCCCATGGTTTATACTAAACTTCCAATGATAATAATACTAGAGACACTGAACCTAGTATCTTGGATTTGGTGATTACATTATAACATTAGAACAAAATACAACGATCGACATCCAAAAGAACAAAATTGCATAATTTTTTTGGGAAAATAGATACATAATTTAACATTACATAATAATAGAAAATATAAAATCCCACCAAGATAATACTTTGATTACACACTTATTCTCTTAGCATAATCATTCATTCCAATCATAAAAAAATTCTTTCCATCCCAGGGAAAAATAAAAGATAAAAATGGGGTGTGATCAGATGATCAGTAAGGGTTATTTACAAAATAATCTATCATAAATAAGCATAAAAAATTATTGAATGGTAAATAACTAAATCACATTCCATTTTATCATTAACATGAACATAATATTTCTAGAATGAACAATGATCAAATAATTCCCTATAAATGATCAAATCAGCTTGAAAACATAACCATTGATATTATACAAATTGAATAATCACATGTAATTAAATAACTAATATCATTATTATGGAATATATAACATGGAACATCATCGACACACAATCAAGGATTCTTCCAAGACACCATACACAAATGGGTAATATATTAGCCAATACCGAAATAATTTTGTCTCATGGGACCAAAAGATCCATCAAGGGGCTATAGTGGGCCCTGACCATCACATACTAAGTGAAATTAATTCCCCTTATGAAATGGTTGAAACATAATCCAAATATACTTTTTTTGAAAAATGAAAACAAATTATAAATAACATTCTATAATTAGTAAACGTAATCCCAAACCATATAGAGAAATATGGTGAATGGTATTAACATAGTATATCCCCAGTCAAACTAATCAAAAAAAATTTAATAATGTTTTTAAAATAGTACCATAAGATATTAAACACAATGAACCATAATAATAAATAAAGTATGTTGACACATATGGAAATACATTACATGAGAGCATTGAAAAATTATCTCGGAAAATACACTTTTTCAATAAAAAAAATCATATATGATTAAAACACCACAAAATTTTAAAAGAAAACATTTTATTTTAGGACGAACATTTAAAATTTGAAAATAATTCTTAAATAATTATATCTTCATGATGGATGGAAAATCCACTCATTCCATAATTTATAAAAAAACATTCCTTCTGTATTTTGGTTGGAGAATTCCCAAAAAAAATTGTTTTGAAAATGAAAAAAATAATTTCATCACATTTTGTAAAAAGTCAAAAATGAGTTAAAATTACATTAAAAAATCCTAGACCAATAGTTGAAATTTTTTTGAAACAATTTTAAAAAACATGAACATGGAAGAAAAAATAAGTTTTAGGGGAAACTTCAAAATGATACTTTTTTTAAAAAAGTCCCTTATAAATATCATATCATTGAAGTGAAAATTAATCAAATGAATTAATTTTTTTATTAACTATAAATACATATAATAAAAATTTAAATTAAATAAAATATATTGACAAATCATTTAAAAATATTCTTAGTGTGGAATAATCATGGATGTGGATGTTTAACCCAATGAAATGAAATTGGGTTATGAATTCCATTACCACATTGTAATTCATCAAATCGTATAACCTATAAAAGTATTAATTATAAAATTATGAGTTAAATAACATAAATATAATTATATTCATGATATGATATATCAAATGGAATTATATACCCCAACCTAAAGAAATATTTTATTAATAAGGCATGTATCTCATAGGAGTAAAAGTGAGACAACATAACCTTTCCTCAAGCTTCACTATAGCTTTTTGTTAATTAAAATCAGGTAAAAAAGTATAAATAATATTATTAATTAATTAAAAAACCCTATTTATATTTATAATACCCTGTATGATAGCTTTATAAAATCTTACAACCCATTCATCAAAAATATTTTATTTTTTCTTTGTTTTTGGTGCATTTGTTTCATGGTTGGTTCACTTCTGTATAATTATGGATTTTATTTTAAAATAAAAATAAAAAAATGGAAGTGAAATTAATTTTTATTAATCCACACAAATATTTTTAAATAGTCCATAAATTATTTTTCCCATCATGAGGAACATTATTTTGATAAATTGTTAATGATTAATGTTTAGTTTAATTTGGTTATTTTTTCAAATATCAAGAACTAGTTTCATTTTATTAAATATTATGTCGATATATTAGATCAAGAACATGAAATGGGTTATAATATACCTATTAAAATTTTATATTACTAGTATAATAATTTTTTAAGACCATACTTGAAGGAAGTAATTGAAATTAAAAAATCATTATCTATAGACACGATTAACCTCCATAATTTGAAAAATGGTTATGTTTATTTGAAGAAGAGGATTTTATAAAATGGATGTTTATAACATATTACATCATCAATATAATATTTCAATTTATAAATGATACTGTAGTTATTATTCCTTTATGGATGAAGGATATTAATAGAAGGTTGAAAAGGAAATCAAATTAAGAGAGGATGTTTGAGAAAGTTACCTCTTGAATATCACCTCCTTAATGGACAAAATAAAGAACATATAATTGGTCATTAGGTGTGACTTGATGAACATGGATTTGGAGAGACTGGGAAAGAAAGTTTTTAGAATATAATTTAATATCTTTAGGGATTTTGAGGATAAAAGGTGGTGGAGAGGCATGGTATTTATACTTGAGGATGGGCGGCTTTTAGTAATTAAATAATGATTATTTTATATTTAAAACCAACCACATGTGGGTGGAATTAATTAAAATGAATTATATTGATATTTAATTTTTTAGTGGATGGTTATGTTAAATAAAGACATCAACCACCTTTTTAATGTATTAGTTTTTAGGTCTTTTAATCCTTTATCTTTTAACTTTAAACCATTACATTACATTACCTATACTATGGTAAATATTTTTTTCCACTATAAAAATTGTATGCCGAAAAATTAAAATGGCCTTATAAAATAATTTTCCCATAATTATTAAAAATATATAATCCATTTTATTTATTAAATTTTTAAATGTGATAAAAATCAATACTAAATACGTTGTGTTTATAACTCATAAAAACAGTTTTTTTTCACGGTTAAAAACATAGTTTTTAAGATTTCTAATCATGTGTTACTAAATATAATACCATAGGTATTATTTAATTAATTAAATTATTTTTTATCAAAAATAAGGATTAATAAATTTTAAATTAGGATCATATAATAATTATTTCAGAATATTTTTGGTATTTCGTAAAAAAAGGTATATTCACTTTTTAACACAAAAATAAACTTTTTTAGAAAATTCCAAAAATAATAACCTAAGAAAATTTTGACTTGATGAGTTAAAAATGATTTTTATTTTGAAAAATAAATTTTACAAATGTTTTAAAAATAAATTATATTTATTTTCTCATAGAAATCAACAAAAGACACTTTTTGAATTAAACTTATATTTGAAGAATAAAATGACTTTACTAAAAATTATTTTTTCATTTACGAAGAATAGATAAATTTTACTTAAAACTAAACTTCGTTTTTATTTATTTATATACATAGTATTACTCACATTATCCAGTGTAGTGGATATTTTTAGTGGTAATGTTAAAATAATGAAATTTTCTATTTCATTTACACTCGGTGTTCTGTGCAATATAAGCTATCAAATATACTGTCACATCAACAAACTGTGTATTTAGAGGCAGTTTATTAGTGGAGGTTTACTAAACCATCACATATTTTTTTTAAAAAGTTTGGCCAATGTTTTTTATAAACTTCTGATAAATAATTACACTTTTTTTAAATAATCAACACTCTCCCCCTCCCCCACACCATGACCCCCACTCTGTGAATCCCCAAAGCCCTAGCCTCCCTCACCTCACTAATACCTAATGAACCTTGCAGTTACAACATCATCGCTGACTGTTGTCTCCAATAACCATCCCTCACCTAACCTCTTCATTCCCCACTGACCCTCACCACCCCTCACCTCACGGTCCCTTTCCGCACCTCACTCCGCTAGGTATTAGACATGGATATCCAAATATGGTGTTTTATATTACACATGTTTTGATGTGAAAAATAATGAATACACCCTCTCCCCCTCTACCCCTTTGAATATTGTATCTTACATGTTAATACTTAGTTTTTTTTAGATTAACTTATAGTGTATAGAGTCACATGACCCACAATTGAAGGTTGTCATGTTTAGGTGATTTCTTGAGGTAGAGGAGTGGATAAATTACTGTGTTCTTTAGAGGTTAAGTCAGTGGGTTAGCTATATTAATACACATTTTCAACATTATTATGTTTAGGATCAATATATTTATGGTTTTACTAGATCTTTCAGTGTTTAATTTTTTTTCATGACCTAATGACGCGATCAGTTTCTCATAGAGTTTTCTATAGATCAGTTATGCGATTAAAAAATGATCGAAGTCACATGATTGGTGTAAAATAAATTGATTCATGTGAAAAGATTTGATAAAATATATCATTTGAAATGATATATAAGAGTAGGTATCATGAAGGAGATATATTCCCAAGATTACATACACATGAACTTGTGGGGAGGGTTATGCATTATCAGTCACATGAAAGAGTTATATGCTCATGGTTACGTTTCACCAGGGTTTTTGAAATTATATTTCTCAAGAAAGTATTCAAATATAATTGTACTCAAATAGGTAATTATTGGTGAAAACATGTAGTATTAAACATATAAATTCATTGATTTTAAAAATATTTCATAGTTTTTCGTCATTGTATATGATTTATTTTGGTGAAATTTAATTATTTCAGTTATATATGACATTAAATTCATCAATTGGAATTTCATTTTTATTTATGTATAGATTTGATTAGTGGAATATCATCTTATCTCTTATTCATTTTAATTTATAATAAAGGAGGAAATGACTCCCATTTATGATTATATACCCTCAGTCAATGTTCATATCCAATGTTGATATCCTATCATCATTATCCCTCTATTAAATGTTGAAAATCACTTTAAAAGGTGAATAAATGTAGTCCAACAAATTCATCTATCTATATAAAGTTGGTGGTATTATAATTTTACATAATTTTTTTTGGGTTTTTATATTAAGTTTTTTTATCCATATTACATACTTTCCTATGTTTCTTATAAAATAGATAAACCCCAAAATTAATTGTTGGAATTCAATTCTATACTTGATAGGAGACCTTGATATTCGGTTGGAGGTTGATTAACTCAACCAAACCACCACATTGGTCAGTATCACTACATTACTTAATGAATTATGTTTCCTTTGTGGCCTAAGCACCACTAAGACATTTTAGCATTAGATTTATCTAGTGAATATTGATAATGTGAGTTGATAAAATGATGTAGTCGAACAGATTATACACCATGTCCCCTCATATCATTTAGAAACTACAAGGATTAAATGATTAATTTAATTTAATAATGGATTGAGTGTTATTTTTATCCTTGAATTTAGTTTTTAAGGGATGGGATTAAATCATTAATACCATCTATAACGTACAGGAAATTACTTATTCTTATTATTAATTTAAGGAAATGACATTAATTAACATTCACATGGAATATACAAACACGACATTCTTTATTTCAAATTGTAATTAATAGAAATGAAACTTTATATTATTTATTTGGAGTATCTATACATGAAAATCCTCTATGTTATTCATAATTAATGGTCATGATGTCCCATATTGTTAAAAATTAATTAATGGACATGGCGTTACACATCTTCCTTTTTCAAATCAACGGGCATGGAATCCTCTTATAACATAACACTATCACTATGACATAAAGATAACTGAATTTATATTTTCCCCAAAGATCATAGGACTATCCTATATAGTTTTACATTCATCATGAAATGGGGAAAATATAGTTTCAATATACCCCCTAATAAATGGAATTTATTTATTAATTTACATAGGAAAACCTTATTTAATATATTCATATATTTTTTTAAACTATATCTATGAATATCTTTTCTTATTTATTAACAGTAATGTGTTTTAATTTTTTTAATAATCTGTAGGAAAATTGTGATATATATGGATAAAAGATGGATCCCATTACTGAAGAACACACCTTAGTATGCTAAGGGTTTGGAAGAGTTTTTTTTGATTTTTTCAATTTCCAATCGATCTGTTTATGAGAGAATAAGATGTCCATGTCATAAATTTTTAATTAGAAGATGGATGAATAGAGATGAAGTTTATGAAGAATTGATATTGAATCAATTCCATGGTTAATATTTGTGTTGAATTTTTCATGGAGAATCGAACCTTACAGAAAGGTTGAGCACTGATGTCAATCCACACAATGAACTCTCAACTTCTTCGACAATATAAAATGAAATGAAAAACCTTATAAATGATGCATTAGGAATTTTAAGACACCAGCATCACCATCAAGACATATCAGAACAACCAGTTGAGGGTGCTACAAATAGAAATATAAAAAGTGATGTTTTTGAGACTGTAGGCCAACCAGATCAAGATTGTAACATATCATTAGATCCTCCTCTTTACTGTGTGGAGAATAATGTAAGAGAAAACATCACTGAGAAAATTGTGTTTCATGGTTTAGTTGATGATGGAAATCAAGAGTTGTATAGTGGATGTTTGAAATATTCAAAACTTTCATTTCTACTGAAGTTGTACAATATCATATCCCGATGTGGAATTACAAATAAGGAAATGTCCATGATATTGTTATTGTTTGTGATGCATTTACTAAAGAAAACATCCCCATGTCTTTTTATGACATGATAAAAGTTGTTAATACGTATGGTCTGAATTATGAAAAAATACATGCATGTCCCATTGATTGTATGCTTTATTGGTGAGAGGATTCAAGCAGAAAGAATCTCAAAAAATGTTATTCTTCTTGATGGAAGTCAATTGGTGATGTTGGAAGTATGAATCAATATAATACCATAAATAACATGAGAAGGTACACACCTTCCAAGGTTTAACATTACTTTCATTTAAATACTTGATTGCAATGATTATTCATGTCATCAAAAACCACCAAACACATGAAGTGGGATTTTGTAGATTATAACAATGATGGGTTAATGATACATCCATGAGATTCACAATCATGGAAGACATTTGATTCATTACATCCTTATTTATCATATGTTCCTAGGAATGTTTTATTGGGATTTTCTGCTAATGGATTCAACCCATTTGGGACATTGAGTACCAGTTATAGCATTTGGACAATTGTTTTGATCCCTTACAATCTGCCTCTATGGATGTGTATGAAACAAACTTCATTTATCATTTTAGTTATTATTCCTGAAAAAAATTCCTTTAAATGATATAGATGTATACTCAAAGCCTATAATTGATTAATTATAGGTTTTATGAAGCAACAACATTGAGACATATGATGCTTCTTCGAAAACAATGTTCAAAATGAAAGTAGCACCAATGTGGACAATTAGTGACTTCCCTAGACTTGGGAATTTAGTAGTTTGGAACACATACATGAGTTTGTCTTGTAATATTTATAACTTTTATTTTGATAAAAAAAATGGCCGCCTCACAGTATAAAATGGTTCTTCTTGTGCCATCAATGATTTTTCAATGCATCTCATAGATTTCGGCTGAAAAAGTCAAAATTAAATGGTCTCATTAATCGTAGAGCACCTCCAAAGTTATTAACTAGTTCTAAAATATTAGCACAAAATGGAAATGTGGAAACAAAATTTGTTAAGGTTCATTATTTTAATTATAGTGGGAAACGATTTTGAAGTGCATCGTCAAGTGAATTAGAAACGCCACAATGAAAGAAAAAAGCATGTTCTTCAAACATCTGTATTTTGAATTTAATTTGTTGTGGTATAATCTTGATGTGATACATATATAGAATAATGTTTGTGAAAATTGGATCTTCACATTGCTTAATGTGCGTGGAAATTCAAATGATCAACTCAATTCTTGGAAAGACTTACAAATAATGAAAATAAAGCGTGATATCTAGCCATAAGAGAATTAAAAGTATACTTCAACAATCATTGAAATGAAAAATAGGGATGAAGATACATTACTTTGAATTTTAAATCATGTGAAGGTATTTCATTGGTATTTAAGTAACATATGACAGTGTTTTGACTTAAAATCCTCATATGTTACATGGATTGAAAAGTCATGATTCACATATTTTTTATAGAAATTTCTACCATTGGCATTGCGTACATTAATACCTGAAAAGGTTACTACTTTTATACTCCAATTATACACATTTTTTAGAAGATTATGTGAGAAATCTCTACATCCATTTGATCTTGAGAAACTTTAGGAAAGATTTGTTTTAACACTTTGTGCAATGGAGATGATCATTCCTGTATCATTTTTTACTGTTATGATACATTTAACTGTATATTTTGTTGAGGAAGATAAATTAGGAGGCCCCATAAATTATTGATGGATGTATACAATTGATAGGTACTTTATTTATATGTATTTCAGCTAAGTAAAAAATTCAAGGAACTTAATTATATACATAATTATGTTTCCTTATTTTATTTCACAAAAATATTTGGAATTTGAAATCTTGTGTGAGAAATAAATCTCAACTTGAAAGCTCTATTTCTAAATTCCATTTGGTAGAGGAGTGTCTTACCTTCTTTTCTAGATACATTGATGGAATTTAGACAATATTTAATCAATTTGGATGTGTTGATAACACATCTAGTGAATCTCAAATTCTTGGGAAATCAGAAATATTTTCTTCGATTGGCCAATCAGTTGGGAGGACCTCAAATGTTACACTGATAGAAACATAATTATTACAGGCTCATAAATATATGATCTAAATAGGAAAATTGAAGATACATTTATTTATGAGTTTAGAATACAAACAACGAGATGAATGAGAGTTTTAATAAGAAGTGAGAAATTTATAACAAAAGCTGTTAATAAAGAGCTTATAGAATGGTTTGCACAACGTGTAGGTTTATAAATATTGCAATAAATATGGATATTAGGATGAAACATATATTTTTTAAATATAATAATGTATATTTCATTTTTTTATCATGAATAATGATACTCGATTAGATTTTTATAATATTTGATGTTTTTTGCTCTAGGTCCTCTATAACAAGCTAGAAATTTCGACAATACAAAGCGAATGGCATTTGATTTTGTACAGTCTATCATGAAGAGGGTCTGAAGACACAGAATAATGGAATATTTACATTTTCTAATGTGGGATACTATGTAATGTTGACTTATATTATTTAATTAAACTACTATAGAAATTTTTCAGTTTTTTATTCAAATGCAATTGGGTCGATATGATTAGAGTTGTTAAAAGAGATTACTTTCAATTTACTACTGTGAACTTATCTCACATGATGGATGTTGGTGACCATTAATTACATGATCTATATATCTAATCATCTCAAGAGAAAATGGTATATTATGTGGAAGATATTGGAGATGAATAGTGGAGTGTAGTTACTCATTAAAAAAAGATATTTGTATGATATGGGTGATGAAGTGGGAGATTTGACCTATGACATTGAATCTCATAAACAGTATGAAGTAGACTTATTTATCCATCACGATATTGAAAATATAGTTGTTGTAATGGAGGATTAAGTGGATGAAGTAAGGGAGTTGAAGATTGACATGATTTAATGGAAAAATGATTTTATGTACAACTATCCATTCATTTATCAACAACTTATGTCATTTGGGCAGTCATTCACTATCATTGTTATGTCTATTTTGTTCATTAGTATGGTGCATATGTTATCATTTTTAATTTTTTTCCTACATAATTTTTTTAAATATATGTTCTGATGTTAATTTTATTTTATTAAATGATAGGTATTCCATGTAAGAAGCATTACATTGTTTCATCAACTACACCGATAGATGACGATCCATTTGTATCCCTCTCTACATCATGTGAGACACCATACGCTTTACCCCTAAACCATCTATCACACCCTCTATGATCATCCCTTCAACATCTTAAGAAATGCCTTCCCCTTCTGGAGCCTCGGTAGTGAGAGAGAAGGGTTCCACCTCTTGTTCTTTGCGGGGATAATGGAGGGTGACAATTATAGGTAAATTTTTTCATAAGAATAAATTTATTACAGTTTTTTATAATAACTATTGTTCATAAAATATTGGAAAAATGCATGTATGGAGAAAAATATAAAAAGTTCAGATGTGTGGAATTTGACCAGAGAGAATATAGTTGTCCCATTTGATTCATATGGGGTCCCTACAGATGATGCTTCCAGAATACTTGGCCAGATTATAGGACAGCTGGCCGTAGAGCCAATTTCCATTCCTATTACTTATGATGATTGGATGCATATGTCTTCAACTTGGAAAAATGATATTTTTTGATTCAAAAATAAATATAAGTTTAATACATTATAGTGTAATTTAATGTCACTATGTTATTAAATTATAATATTCTCAAAATGAATTTCTATGTACATATGTTTTTCTACTTTACGGTTACTGATGTGCTAACAAAAAGTTGACATTAAAAAATAGAGGGAAGATATGGAAAGAATTTAAATGGTGATTGTGGGGAGATGTCAATGATACATTGTGGAGAACCCAACAGAAGTTTGATAATCTTCCCAATGGGGTACCCAAAGAGAAATGGAAAGTTTTTGTTGATAGGCATCATGATGAGATGTAGAGGGTATATAAATATATATTTTTATATTAATATCATTTTACATTTATAAATATATATTAAAATTATATTACATTTCATACGTTACTATTAAATTACTTTATATTTATTTCATGATCTTTTAAGAAAGAATGCATCGATTTGGTCTAATCAAATCATCCCTTACACTGTGAGGTCAAAGATTTTTTCTTGAAGCTGATCAGCTATGGTAATATTTTCATTAGTTTAAATATTTATAATACAATGTTACCGATTTAATATATTATAATTGCTGATTTTTTTAATGAAGTCATAGAGTTTAGGGAACTCGACATTTCGAACAAAACGGTGGCTGGATGTTTATAAAAAATCTGATGGATTTTTTGTTAATGAGTCTACTAAAGAAGTTGAATTATGAATTCATTTTTCATTATAATAACTTATTTTTATTTTTCAATATGTTAATATATATGTCTTATAATATGAATGATATTTTATTTATAGGTAAAAATTAATGAACTATGGGATGCCAATCCCATGAAGTCCTACTCAGTCTCCTAGACTAGCATAGTTGGTAAAGTTCTTAGGAAGGAACATATTAGTCAAGTGCGTGGGATGGGTTTGGGACCCATACCATACGAGGTATTTGGAAGATCATCGAGGATTTATGCTTCATCTGATCTTAGTTTTAGTCATTTCATATCTTGAGATACTCAGTGATATATAATTTCAATGCAAAAAAGTGAGGATCAGGGGACTCAGATATCCTCTTTGCAGAAATAGTTGATTGATTTAAATTAGAAGATGATTGGATGTGTCCCTAGTGATATTACATCAGTGAAGGGTGGTGGTGAGTAGGTAAATCACACAAATTCAAAATAATTTAGTTTCAAAACATTTATTTGTTTTAAGTTTAAATATAAATATATATCAATATTTAATTTTCAGTATAATTGTTATATAGGTGAGGGTAACAGGAAGTAAAGATGGAGGTGGATAAGGTTAGGAGCTGTATTCATCATCAGATAGTGATTAGTGGTTTTGTTGATATTTTGGAAAAATTTGGAAATAGTAGGTTTGTTTATGTATCATGTGTGGCACCGAGTGGCCACCAAACATATTTTAATTGTATTTATGTTAGGATGTGTATATTAGTATTTTAGATGGTTGTTTACTAATTTATGTTAGAAGGTTTATATTATTTTATTATATAAACTCTTCACATGGGGTTTTTCAGGGCACTGGTAGTGGGGCTGCAGAATCTACCATAGTTTTTTATTTTTAAATCTACATTTAACTGTGTTTTTAACTGCCACTATGTAAATGGATCACATTTAGAGGTGGTTTAATTCACAACTAAAATTTTGTAGTATATTATCTGTGGCAGTTAAAACCACTGCTAAATTAGACAATGAATGTATTTTATCTACGGTTTTGTGGTTTTAGTGATAATTTCCATGCGGGAAAGATTATTTTTCCACCAGTGATTAAAATCACCTCTATAAACTTTTCAACGACACTTAATGAAAACCACTACGAGATTTAAGAAACCACTGTGTACTAGTTTCCAACACCCAATTTAGTGGAGGTTTTATGAAACCACTACCATATGAAAAAAACTGCCGCTTTGTAGTGATTTTCTTGCAATATTTTCTTTTCAAATCTCAACATTTTAAAGTTTGAATCATGAAAAATGCTTTCAAAATGACACAGATGATAATATAAAAAGGATATGGTATTAAAAAAATAATATAAAAAAACTTTATGGGCTTCGATATCATTTTAAACCTTAACATTTGGATTAACCCCCTGATTAAAAAAATTTATTCTTATCAATAATAATTAATATTTCAATATTAAAGGGTTATATGTTTTCATATATATTTATAATTAGATAATAAATGGAAGAGGAATAAAATTTTTAACTATATGTTATACTCCTTTTTATAATTCAATAATGTTATGATTTTTAATAATTTAATATTTTTTTCATAAATTTTAATTACTGTAATATTAGCACTATTCATTAAATTTCACTTTGATTTCATGAAGATAGAGAAAAAATATAAATATAAGAATTTAGCATATCTATAATATGTTATATTTATATATAAATTATAGGGAATACAATAATTCAACTAAATTTTTTTAATTTTTAAAATATTAAAAAGTATTAATTTTATTTTTTATTTACTTGAACAAATTTTATATCGGTGTTGCATAACCATTTATAGAAACTATACCATAATTAATCTATTTTTTAAAATAAATATAATAAAAATAAATAAATTATTTTCTATATAAAATTTTATATTCATTTATTACATATTCTGATCTCTTTGTGAACATATAAAATAAATTAAATGCTAGAGAGTGACATTTTGTAATTTTCTATAATTATAATAATATAAATGAAATTATTAAGGTCAAATGGCACCAATATTAAATATATTATAATTAGGGATAGTTTGGGTTGAATTAATCCTATAAAATTAAACAATATAAGGTTTTAGGTTGATTTTGGGACATTATCTTGTGTTTTTAACATTGTTTTAACAATTTTATCATCACCAAGTTGAAAAATACTTTATATGGATACTATTCATAATGGGAAAAAAATAAAAGGGACCTATTTTAAAAATTTGGAAATCCTGATTCAAAATATTCTATCAATTTTTTTAAGATTCAATCTCTATAGGGGAAAGAAATAAATTAAAATATAAATGCATGAAATACAATGAAAAACAACTTTTATAAAAATGTGTTTTTAAGAATAAAAATTATCTTATATCAAAGTTATTGATCTTTATGATTAAAATAATATAAATTTGAATATTATAAGAAAAATAATCATATTTAACTTGATTAAAAATATAAATATAAAATGATACTTTTAATTTAATTTATTTGAAGAAAAAATGATAGTAATTGAGCAATCATTATTTGTATTCAATTCCTAGAAAAATAAATCATCTTTGAAAAATCCAAAAAATATAACATATGCTAATTTTTATTTTATGATTACAAAAATGATATAATTTTTTTAAATTAAATGTATATATTTGAATGATATTAATTATAATGTCCCATAAAATTGTAACAAAACCCTCTTTTGAATAAAAACTTATTTTCAAAGAATAAAATAGTTTTTACGATAATTGAGTACTTATCTTCTATGAATTAGTAAATATAATTGTTTTAAATAAATAATTATATATAGTTTTAATAATGTTTTCAATACCATTCACACCCACATATATATTAGACACACGATAACTACTACAAAATAATACTTCAATAGTATATAAGAGTTCTTTTAAACTCTGTGTTTCTTACAAAGAAAGAAATAAAAAATATTAAATTTATTTAAGGAGACATATATCATAAAATACCAAGGTGTTATGGAAAACATATTTTATTAAACACCTTTTTTCCTCTATAAATTTCTTCTTGGATGTTTTCTTTTATTTTTATGTAATAATGAGGTATAAATCCATTAATTTTTATAAAGTCTTTGAGAGAAGGATTGATCCCTTCATTTTTAGTAATGAGTTCTTGTACATTAATTTTATTTACTTTAATATATGAAATCCTCTTAAATATGATTCAGTACTCTAATTATGTTCTATTATCATCATTATACTGATGTTAAAATGATATTATCTTAATAAAATTGTATTTTCTTACTAATTTAGTAGTTACAAATGTTCTTATTTTTTTTAGTTTTACCACATACATGAATGATGATATAATGATACCATCTTGAATTATTATTGAAATTTTAATACAGGTAATACGATTTCATAATATTGAATTTTACATTTTTTCATAATTATAAAATTTTATCACATATATTTATCCAAGTATATAATAAGGGCCCTTAAAACACAACACATATAAGTATATTCATTAATAAAATATATTATTTTTATTGAATCAATATTAAAAAAGGGGGAGTTCCACAGATCATTATAAACATTCTCTCTAACTTTTATAAAATGGAACATATACTTAAAATATATATAAAACATCTATGTTAACCCCATGATCATTCTATATTGTATGAACACATAATCAGTGATCAAGGTATAAAACTACCGTACCAATGTTAGCATAAAAAATGAGATAGTTAATACACAAATATTAATTTTCTTAAAAATATAAATGAAAAGGTAATAAAAAATTATAAATAAATGGAATCAATTATAATAAATATAAATATGGTTATGATATATGTTAATAATAAGAATAAATTGATTATATATGATGTTAGAGTTTGTCTGACTAAGATGATATCCATGGTAAGGGTTTTTATTAACTCAATTTCATTTAACTGAGTAATAATCATTTATCTTGAATTTTATTCTCATATGTTTGTTAATTTATAAATTATGATTCTTTGTAAAATAATTATTCTTATGATTATATGGATATTCATTTTCGTATCATAATAACATTTTTTCAATAATTCTAACACCATAAAATATGATATTATATGGGTTTATTTTCCAATCTCACATTTATATACAGATTATGTAAAATTAAATATCTATTTGGGGAACTAAATTAAATTTGTCTCTATAACACTAAATATTTTCTCTCCATATTCTCATTTTTATTTTTTTATGTTATTCTTAGTAATTCAATTATTTTTTATGATCATTTTCTATTGACATTGAATTTAATTAATTTTTTTTGAAAAGATTTTTTTCAATGCTTTCTACATGATCATATTTATCCCACTCTTTATTTCATTTGATTTATTAATATTTATTTATATGATTTCAGGTTTTTAAATTTAATTTATATTCACATTGTTTAAAAAAAATCATTTTAAAATTTAGGTTATTAAAAATATAAAGGTTCTTTCTCTAAATTTCCGTTCCTGTACACATGTTTCATATTATGTACCAATTTTCTTTTTTATAGTGTACATACTTCATCATTCAACTCTTTTCCTCATAAATAAATTTTTAATCATGGGGTTTACAATTTTATTTCATGTGTTCCCATTATTTAGATTCATTCATTAACAAATTTATAAGGTTTTGGTTGATTGAATTCCCATTTCAGGAGGTCTTATTCTTTATTTTTTATTATGATCTTCTATACTAGTTATATTCTTCCATTTCCCAATTTAATATTATATTTTCTCTTTTTATTTGGGTAAATTACATCTTCATTTTAAAATATTCTTATTTATTATATTTATTTCTTTATAAAAACGTGACGCCATCAAGAATAGTTATCTTCAACACTATTAATCATTTCTCCCTCTTATCAATATTATTTACTACCACAAATATTCTCAATTATTATTTTGATATCCAATTATATGTTATCTACAATTATATTTTCATATCTATTTATTTATTTTCAGAAATAAGTTTTATAACTCTTTTACTCATGTGGGTTTTCTCTACAACAATTGAAAAATCATAAAAGGCATTTTTTTTAAATTAAAATCTTCCACCCAACATTTAATTAAATAACACGTATTTCATTTCACAATTCCACTATTAGGTAATATTTTAAAACAATTATTGAAAATATTTCTTCTTCTCACCCGCTTAATTTTTTTTGAATATGACTTGTAACATAGTCTTTTATGATAATGGAGAAAATGTTTCGTGGAAACTCCTTTTTAATTTTGGAAACCATTTTCCTCCATATAATAAATAGATATACCACTTATTTAGTAATGTTCATGGTCAACCTATAAATTCTCTTGTGATATACTTATTTTTAAGACTATATTATTAGTATCAGCCAATATAATTATTGAGTTAATTTTGTGTGCTATCAATTTAAAATGTTATGTAACCAATTTTTAAACCATGGGTTTTCATGATGAGATGTATGATTGATTTCATGTAAAAAATATATAATAATTTCATCCTTATATGATGAGTGGGTCTAATATCTCTCTCCAAATCATTATTTAATGTTTTATATCTCATGATATAATGGTGTTATTCATGGACCTCATGACAGTTTATTGATAACCTTATAAATAGGAATGATTGTGATTTTCTATAAAAATTATTTGTGGACATGATTGGGGTTTGAACATAACATTATTTGTTGCAATGATTGATCATTTCACAAAACATTATGCGTAGAAATGATTTTGGTTTTCTTATATCCTTATTTGTCAAAATTATTGTGACTTTCTCACAATATTATGATTACATATGATTATTCTTATGCCATGAATTTATGTTAGTCCACATTAATATATGCTAACAATGGGTTATGATTATTTACAAATGACTATATTCTTATTCTATGGGATGTGTTATTATTTCATGATCCCCATTGAGGTTATGTATCTCACTATCATGATTTATAGTAAAATATTATGATTCATTATTATTAGTCAGATATTTATCACAAATTATTGTTTCCCCATTTTTTTATTTATCACTTCATAAATCAATGAGAAATGTTTTTATTACTTAGTATTTGATATCACTCCTTATGTCTCACATTTTCCCTTTGAATTTCATGTTGGATTATGTTTAGAAAAAATACACATGTGGTTAATTTTATTTGATGTGATGAGGATATAATATTCAATGAGACTCTCATGATACTAATTTTCAAAGGCACTAAATATTTAGGTTTTAAGATAGTGCATTTATATTTTATATTCGAGGCTTAAATTATGAAATTCAATTAAAATATATGATTATTATGCTTTGCTTTTATATGATACTTTGATATATGGTCAATCATTGAGAACCACATTTCCCCCTTTATTTGATCAAAGAGGTCATCAATGCCAGGAGAATTATTTTTATTCATAATAGTCAATAGGTCTATCATTATATAGTCAATTAATTGGAGAATTTTTCTATTTTGATTCGAAAAAAGAGAACCTTTATAGCTTATAAAGAAAGACTATACTATATTAATCCCTTGGATTTCATGAAATCCAACTTAACCATTGAATATTTTAATTTATTTGGATCTCTATGACATAAATATAGTTAAATTAACACTATATCAAGAAAAATATCAATAAAAAAATTACTTCCCACTTATATAGAAACCTTGAGAGAGAATCCATAAAAATAATATAAAAACTCCATGAGAATGGGAGATGACACACATCTTTTTTTCCATTACAAAACTCTATCAGAATAGATGAAATATGAAATATCCATATACCAACTTTGGAAAGAGTAGGTCTCGCTCGAAAATATCGTGAATCTAATTATCCTTGAAAAAAAATTAGAGAACCCATTAGGGGTAGTAAAAATCACTTTTCAAGGATAAAAATCAAGAACTCTTCAACATCAGTCATCCAATATTTTCCAATAGTATTATCAGAGGTTTATCTCAATAAAAAAGAAGTTCTATTACAATTCCACCTCTAAAATAGAGACAATACAATAAGTATATAATATTCCATTCATCTTATTTTTCTTAAGAGACATAAAAATTTCCATAACATATGTAATTATATCATATTGAATGTTAAAAAAATCACAAATATGTGAAGATATAAATGGATGAGTGGAACATGTATCAAATGAAGTAATCAACTAAGATAATGTAACAAGAATAGCACCATTCACATTCAATGTTCCTCCCTCAGATTAAACATGTTGATTCTCCAGTAAATGAAATTGTCTTGATTAATAATGTTTTAAGGAAAATTACTATTATAAGGATGATAAATCAACTTAACATATCCATATAATGATCCAAATTTACCTCCATGACCATTAGATCAGGATCCTAACACCTTAGAGTCATCATACTAAACCCTTCATACCATAGGAGTTGATAATCCTACAACAAAACTGAAGAGAGGATTTGGATCTAAAAAATATATTAGGATAGAACAAATTTCAATCTAAATGAAGAACCATAGGGAATAATTTTCTTGATCATATCAAATCCTATCCTTTATACTATAGTAAGAGATTAGTGGTATCATATTTATGCATACCTATGTTAAATATTTCCTTTGGTGTCTAGAGTCACTTGATTTTCACCTTCTAGGTTCATCACCCTTATTCTTCCTTTAAAATAGGATACTTTAACATATATTAAGAAAAATGAGAGCAACAATTATCCCAAACATTAATAAATGGTCGATCTAAAGCATCATGGATTAGTACACAACATATGCGGAGGTGGAATCCTCGACAAAAAAATTTGGGATTAGATGTTTGGTCACAGTCCCATATCTAATTATTGGGATTTTAATTCTTCATTTGAGGCCTATAGAGCCCCTGGTTGGGTTGACCAAAAAGTGGTGTGGTGTGAATTTATGGTCTTATTTTGTGAATTATCTCTCTATTTAATTAAATCATTTAACATATTATATCTCAAAATTAATTTAATATTATTTTATAGTTTATCTTAGTATGCAGTAAAAATAACATAGAACAAAATATAATATATTCAAAAGGTTCACCATAAAAAAATAATACTTACCATATTGATTATAAAACCCACCATTGATTTTGTACATGATATCAGAGTGGTTATATTAAGAACCAATTATAGGACTCAATAAAAATTAGATAGTAGTTGGTTATACACCCTAACTACCATACTCTAGCAACTAGTTATACACCCCAATCACAAAACTCATTTAATATTGATCTTGTAACAGAAACCCTATTATATTATACAGATTCCTTCCATGCCATTTTTGAATTGATCATCCTCTACAACCTGGTGGGATCAATATATCTTCTTACATATAATATTTAAGAACATCAGGAACAATACTAGTCTCAAAACTCTTTACAAACTATTGAGTAATGTAGTTTCTCTACTTCATTCACACACGTAAATATTTTTCTTGTATTAGCTCTCAAAAAACTCACAATTTCAATTCTATGTTATATAAATGAAATTCTAAAGTTATACACACATTATTCCTCTAATCATGAATGAATATATATTTCACCTATAAAATTAGTTATTCCAGTCTTCAAAAGAAACCATAATAAATTTTTTATAAATATTAGAATTTAAATCCCAGATGATTCAGATCAAGTCAACCATGATCTCTTCATCATAACAAAATATAAATCCCAGAATTTATTTTTATTTTTTCTATCATCAGTGGATCATGAATCATAACTACTCATTTAATCTCAATTTCAACACTTAAATAACTGGATCTTCTCATTTCTAAACGTGGTTAGTAAATAGTAGAAGTCAAAATTAACTGATACATTATCGACACATAGTTTCAATGATATTTATTTTATATGGATAGATATGGCTAAAACTCATTATTTTACCTATTTATTATTTACCATAATCTTAAATTACCATTCGGTATTCATCAATTTTTAAGCATAAATACCAGTATGACGTTTCTCTGATGAAACATTCATTTATTAGGCCATTCATATGAATTCACATGAAATTATATAGATATTCGTATTAAACATTAATAAAATCTAATTTAATTTTTTAGAACTTCAAATGTATGTATACCATCAATATCATTTGAAAGAAATTGTATGCATCATAGATTTCATTGGTTATTACTATGTGAATTTTCCATTGTAATGTGGAATTATTTTATATATTCTATCTAACCCTACCATGTATATCCAAATATCAAATGAGATTTATAGTGCCCATGAATATTATATTAACATAGTCCCTTATTTTTATTTATTTGAAAAAGAGCACAAAATATTATTAGATACATCAAAATATAAATCTTTTGGTTAGTTGGATTTTATCCACTGCATGGTTAATCCATGATTTTTCATATGATAAGTTCATATACCATGATTTTGAAATCCTTATAGGATCAATTTATTGATCATGGAACCAACCTTTATATAGTAGGTCCGTTAACTAGGAAGATGTCGCATCATATGGTTGGTTCAAGTTCTCTGTTTTTAGTTCGGATAGGGTATATAAAGATGTTCTAGGGGTGAATATGCCAAATTAAATAATTTAAACAAATAAATTGATTTATAATATTAATTTTTAATGTTAATTATTAAGGTTAATTAGAAGTGGAAAAAGTAAATATCACAAGGATATTTTTTATAGTCATTTAGTCAAAAGTGGGCCTACTATACTCTTATACCTATCTAATCGGTGATAGATATGTATGCACTAAAAATTATTTTTGAGGGGGAATCATAACCCAATTAAAAAATACATTTATAGTGGAGGGATAACCATGATACTAACATTTGTATGGTGAGTCATAACACTTACATATAAAGATTAGATACTGGGAGTCACAACCCAAATAGTCCTGAATTTAGATATAGGGAGCCCCAAAACATAGATGTTGACTTTAGAATTTTGGAGTCACAACCTGGGGAAAAAAGAATAAAATATAATTCTTTTGTGTGTAAAATCATAAAAATAAAAATAAAGTGTATGTCAGAGATGAGAAATAGTATTACAGACACAGAAACCAAATAAGAGATGATAAAATAATGAAATCAATTCTAATGGTTATTGATTATTAGATTAGCTATTCTCATCAAGAAAGTATAAGTGGAAGAAGCAGAAATTCAACCCTATAGATATCATACTAGTGATGAAATATATTGTCACATGATGTTGCAAATTCACAATAGGTTCATAGTTTATAGAAATTTCTCTTAAAAATGAATAGAGTATAAAAATGTTAACCCATGTTCCTTTTTGGTATTAATAATATTTCAATAACCTGAAGTAAAGAATGATTTATATAAGGAAGAAATATTCATAAATTTTTCATCTCCTATTTCTTCAGATATTCAAGATAAATTGATCCAATAGTGTTCAGAAATATATCCATGAAATCATAACACTTTTTCCTCTTTATTACTTTAGAATAGATCTCAAATAAAAGAATTTAAAATAAATTTAATTAAACTTCCAAAAATATATCTATCAAAATATCATTTAATGATTTTAAAACTCCGATTTAAATCCATGAAAATGCCTTTAAATTTAGTCAAAATAGTTATTAAAAACTATTATAATAAGTCGAAAGTAAATTCAAATATTTGAATTTAATTAAACATGAAGCCTATGACTTTATTAGATTAAGGCATTTAAAATTTTATTAATTTTTATCTTTAAACATAGAACCAAAAACATTAAAACTCTTTAATCATAATCCTTATATTTAGTGTGAAATTTTCCACTAGAAAAACCATTGAAAATAATCCATATATATACATCATACCAATTTTTTACATAAAATCAAAAATCCGTAGTAGAAAATTTGGGTACATAAATTAGGGTATGAATAGTTACATAGGGAATGAATAGTAACATATAGAATGAATAGTAACATATGGATCATCAAAGCAACATATGGAATGAATAGTATTGCAAGGAATGAATAGTAACATAGTCAATGAAAGTAACACAGGGTATGAAAGTAACATAAGGTATGAAAGTAACACATGGTTCATGAATGTAATATTGGGTTCATGAAAGTAACATAGTAAAACTATACATTTCGAAAGTAGTGTTTCTGAACCATACATTGTGAAATTAGGGTCCCCGAACAATAATTTTCGAATGTAGGGTTTCCGGACCATACATCGTGAATGTAGGGTTGTCGAACAATACTTCGTGAATGTAGTGTAGCCAGACCATACTTTATAAAAGTTGGGTTACTGAACAATACCATGAAAAAGTAGGGTTGGTGAAACATATTTTTTGAATGTAGGGTTTCCGAACCACACTTTTTGAGAGTAGGGTTGCAGAACCATACTTTTTGAAAGAAGGGTTTTGGAACCATACTTTTCAAAAGTAGGGACAACATACTTAAACATATTTCTAAAGGTTCATAAAAGTAGATGTGGTAATTTTTCAATAATAATTTTTTGTAGAAAAACTAATTATTTTTACAATGATTCAATAATCAAATAAATATGACTTCCATAACTCCCTAAATCAATGAAAATTAAAATAAAAAACATTCTGTAAAACTGATTTTGTGAAACAAAATTTCATAACTTCAGCTAATTAATTGACTATTCAAATGAAATTTTAGACATAGATGTAAAATAATGAAATCAAGATACACATATTGGATTTATATTAAATCAATTTTCATGAGAATTAAATAAATTTTTAAGTTGCAGTAAATTAAAAATAGTCACATTTGAAAACTAAAAACTGTAGTGTTTCTAAAACCACATCAACAATGTTATGGATTTTTTAGAGTACTAGAAAATAATTTTCAGACTACCTCCAAAAATAATAAACTTTAGATAAATATATTATGTATTTAATGTGTTTATAATCACACAAAAAACACTTTTGATTGATATATCAAAAAATATATAGGAAAATTAATCAAAAAAAAGAAAAACATGCTGATACACAAACAATCATACCCTTTTTGTTTGATTATAAAATCAATACATTTAAATCATTTAAAAATAATTTTAAAAACATTCAAAACCAATTTATTTATCCCACTTTTTCTAAATAAATAGAAAGTGAAAACAAACTCTACCAAAACAGATGCAGTAATAAAAATTAAAAATTCAAACATAATAAGATCAAATTTAATTTTTGGAAACTAACCAGAATCTAATGGATTTTGTAGAAATATCTTCTAGTTGATTCTAAAAAGTAATGAATTTTAAAAAACTAATCCCTTATTTACATGATATATAATAAAATTAAATCTATGATAAATATTATTTTTTCTAGAATGTTGTAATGGGTTTTTAGAAATAAAAATTGTAGAAGTATTATCACAAAAAATAGACTGTTTATCAAGATATACACCAAAATCACATAAGGTTTTCTTAATCTGTAATATTTTATCACAACTATTAGTATTATAGATATACTCAGCTTTTTTAGTGGATAAAGAAATAGATAATTGATTCTTATATGAATATGAAATTAAAAAGTTTTACCAAAAAATGAAACATACTTGATGTTCTTTTTCGGCTAATTCAACATCCTCAAAAATCAGAATCATAATAAGATGTTAAATCAAGACAATTATAATTTTGAAAAAATAAACTTGAATCAATAGTTTCTTTAACATATCTAATAATTATTTTTACATATTTAGAATGAAATTATTTAGGATCATCTTGAAATATTTCACACAAACAAACAATGAAAATGATTTTGGGTCTAGATGTAGTTAAATATAGAATGCTACCTATCATGCCTCTATAAACATTAAAATAAACAAATTTACTAGAATCAGTAATATCTAATTTACAATTAGAACACATAATAGTTTTTATATATTTATAAGAATCATGACCAAATATTTTAACCATCTATTTAGCACACTTATATTCATTAAGAAAAATTTTATCTTTTCTTTGAAAAATTTTAATTCCAAGAAAGAAATTTAATTCTCCCATTAATCTCATGTCAAATTTAGAAGGCATGAATGAAGAAAAATTAATATAAAGTAAATCACTAGAGTAATTAAAAATTATATCATCAACTTATATTTTTAAAATTAAAATTTCCTCATAAGTTATTTTAATAGAAATGGTTGGATAAACATTGCATTTATTAAATTATTTATTTAACAAAAAATAAAGAAATCCATTTCATTCCAAGACCGAGGTGCCTATTTTAGACCATACAAATATTTTAATAATTTTGAAACATGGTTATGAAATTTTATACATTTAAAACTATGGGGTTAAGAGACAAAAAACTTATTCAGTTGTAAAATCATTTAATAAAGTATTTTGTACATCCACTTGATATAATTTAAAATTTTGAAATCAAGAAAAGGACAATGAAATTACAATTTTATCTAACATGGAAGTATGTGGAAATGAATATTCTAAGTATATACCTTATTTTTGAGTGTATCCTTGAGAAATATGTCTGGATTTGTTTTTGAAAATCAATCCAGATTCATCCAGCTTATTTCTAAACATCCACTTAATTCGAATTACCTTCTTATCCTCAGGAAATTTTACTAAAGTCCAAACATTATTTCTAAAAAAATGATTTAATTATACTTGCATAGAAACAATCCATTTCACATATTTCAAATATTCATTAACATTAATAAGAAAAAAATAAAAACAAAAGAAAAATTGGAACAATAATTTAAAATAGAATTTCTAGTTTTCACACCAAAATCAACATATCCAATTATATTTTCAATTGGATGATATTTGTGAATATTCCATGATCTAGGATCATTTTGAGAAGGTTTATTCTCACCCTTAATTAATTCAATCTTATCTTTATTACTTTCTTTACAAAAATTAAAATCTATAAACTCATAAGCAATAACATTAGAATCTAAATTTATTTTAACATTATTTTCATCTAATATAACATGAATAGATCTTTTAATAATCATAAATATTTTATTATTAACTCTATATGATTTAATTTTATTCGAATATCCATGAAAACTACATTCATCACTTTTAGCATCAAATTTATATAAATAATACTTTAAATTTAAAATAAAAAATTACAAAAAAAAACTCTAATGTAAACAACATAAGGTTTTTTATTTTTGAATAATTAATTAAGAGTTTTCTATAAAAATGTTTAATAATAATTCTATTAGAAATATAACATGCATAAAAAAATCCCTCGATGCAAAAAAAAAAAGAAAAATTCAATTCAATTTACTTAGTTCGAGCTATTTAAATAAGATTTATATTTTTCCATTCTACAATGCCATTTTGTAGTGGTGTTATAGGAGAAAAAAAATTATAAAAATAACAGTTATTTTCACAAAAATTTTCAAAATATAAATTATTAAATTCACTGAATTTATCACTATGAATATAAATAATCATACAAACTTTTTCATTTTGAACTAATTTAAAAAAATTAGTAAATCTAGATTATATATCATTTTTATGAGCATGAAAGTATACTCATATAAATATACTATAATCATGAACAATAAATAAAGTATATTTCTTTCCCCCAAGACCATAAATTTGAAAGGGGCCAAATAAATCAAGATATACTAATTGTAATGGCTTATTAGTACCTATTTTATTGATGGGTCTATAATAAAGTTTGTGTTTCATCCCTTTTATGCAAGAGACAACTACCTGAAAATGTTCTTTCGTCATGGCAGGCAGCTGTAACTCATTATCATGTTTTGAGAGATTATATAATATTCTGATATTAACATGACCTAAACATTTATGAAAAATGTTGATGTCATTCTGTAAAACATTCAAACTCTTAACATGTTGAGTAGATAGTTTAGAAAAATCAATTGTATAAATATTACCTTTTTGAGTAGCATAAAATAATAAGGAATCGTCTTTAAAAACTAATTAATTATCATTTTTAAGTATATCTTCCATTCCGTCATCCCATAATTGTGATATAATAATTAAAATATGTTTTAATCCTTTAATATATAGAAATTTACAAATAAAATATTAATTTTCAATACCAACTTTACCAAAACCTTTTATTTTTCCATTGGAATTGTCTCTAAATGTAATAGTTCCCCCATCACATGTGTTGTAAATGGTAAAATTTGATGGGTCTCTAATAATATGCCTATATCATCCACTTTCAATGCACCATATGTCATTATTTATAAACCCATGACATTTTAACTATAAAAATCAATTATTTGTAAATTTTGGTACCAAAGCTACTTTAGGTCTAATGGGATTAATAATAAATTTTTTGGTACCCATACAAAATTTAAACATGTATTAAAAGGTACTATTGATAATAATGATTTAGAAATATCTGTTTTTATAATTCCCAAAGATTTTTTAAATCAAAGGGAACAATCATATGCATAGTCACATTTCATTCCACATTTAAAAAGTAACAATTGAAGTACAACCATTTTATGTTTTTACAAAATGAGTATTATGTGTTTGGGGTATTCTTCTATTACAACCAAAACCTTCTTTATTTTTATCAGTTTTAGTCAAAGACATCATATCATGATATTTTTCATGACCTTGAATAAAATAAGATAAACTTTGTTTAAGATATTCATCTCTGTTTTCCAAATCATCATTCAAATCTTGAATAGGTGTGAAATATTCATAAACTTTTGAATGACATGTAGAAGTAGTGTTTCTTAATTTTTCATTCTGCTGTAAAATTAATTTATTTTCATAAAAAATATTATCATTATTTTCTTTAATCTTATTATATAAATCAAGACCTTTGAATATATACTTTTTTAAGCATTCATTTTCTTTATTTAATTCATAAAAATTCATAATTTTTTGAATCATAGTCAGAATTAGAACATATAAAATAAAAACTAGAATTAGAAAACTTATCCTGTGATTGCATAAAGCACATGTTATAAGAATATTTTTCATTTCTAAAATTTTTCCTTGAATTATATTCTTCTGTAAAACTCATAATAGTGTTAAACACTTTTTTTTTCTTTTTTTGTATTTATATCTATTCTTCAGTTTTGTGAAATCAGGTTTGACATGAACTTTCTTCCTACACTTATCAAATTTCACATTTGAATCATTGATATTGTTACCACCTTTATTATCTCCCACATATTTTTCTTTCTAAGGGTTTTTTCTAAACCTATTATTGAATCATTTCATTTTCTTTATTTTTTAGACTCTAGACACAATCTGAACCCTATATTCTTTTCCACTATCATGTATATCAGAATCAAATGACTTAGTAGAAAAAACATTCATAGATATAAAATCTACACCATTTTTGGTCTCCTAATCATTTATGTTCTTTAATTAAATTTCATATTTGGGCAGTGATCCAATCAATTCATCAAATGTGTATTCTCCAAAAATCTTGATTTCTCCAATGGAAACCTTATTTTAATACCATTTCTATGGTAGATCTTATAGATATCTTTCAACAAGTACTGGGTTTTCTAAAACTTATTCATGTGAGTTCATTACATTAAATATGATTATGAATCTATAAAACATTTGGTTAACTATTTCATCTTCACCCATCTTGAGGTATTGATACTCAGTACGAAGCATTCCATGTTTGGTTTGGATTAATTTATCAGAGCATAGGTTAGTAAATTATAGAATCTTCCATATTTCATGAGATGTCTCACAAGAAGACACATGAATAAATACACTTCTGCTAAAAGAAATATATAAAATATTAGCGACTTTGTAATTTAAAACATATCTATTAGCATAAATTCTATTTAGAGTATATGGGTTACCTTCTGGTAGTGTTTACTCTTTTGACATGATAGAACAAGGCTCACTGCTCAACTATCTGAAATAATCCTCTATTTTTAATATCCAGTAAGCATAATCATTTCTTTCAAAGTGAGGAGGATTTTTAGGAATCCAATCATCAATGTGGTTCATTCCTTCCATCTTTAAGATACTGTACTTAGGCTATGAGATCTAGGAGTAGGTTATAACAATTAAATATAAAATCCTACTCTATAAAAGGGTTGGATAAATTATGAATGGAATAACCAATGATACCAATGTTTGGTATTGAGAAAAAGAATGATAGAGATAAACTATTCTTAAGAATGTTACCCTTTGATACCAATTGTTGGGTATCATAAAAAGAAAAATAAAGCTAATCAATTATAAAATGGATTACCCTCTCATACCAATTGTTAGGTCTGATAGGGTAATGGAAGATGATCTAGAGGTGGGTGAGTAGACCAAATTAAAAAATTTTAACAAATAAATTGAATAATAAGATTAATTATCAGAGTTAATAATTAAGGATAGTTAACAAAAAAAAGTAAATAACCCAATAATGTTGTTTAAATTAGTTACATGTAAATTGTACCTACTATGATCTTATACCTCTGCAATTGTTGAGAAATATGTGTGAGTAAAAAATGATTTTGGAGATAGAATCATAATCCAATTACAAAATCCTTTTTCTAGTGGTGGGATTACCACAACACTGAATTTTGTATGGGGAGTCACAACCGTTAAAACATGACTTTAGACACTATGAGTCACAACCTGAATAGTCTGGACATTAAAATCAGGGAGTAAAAAACATTAGATACTAACATTAGAACCCGGGAGTCACAAACCTAGGGAAAATAAAATAAAATAATTTTTTCTATGTAAAATCCTAAACATAAAAATACAGTGCATGTGAGAGTTGGTAAATAGTGTTATAGACTGAGAAATAGGGCAAGAGACGATAAATCAATAAAATCACCAGTGTTGTTTGTTGAGGATTAGATCAGATCATCTCGTTAAGAAAATAGAACTCAAAGTAAAAGAAATTTATTCATTGAGAGACCATTGAGGTGATGAAACATAGTGTTGTTGGATGTTTCAAATGAAAAACACGTTCAACATTCACAACACTTTCTCTTTAAATGATAGAGTATCAAAAATGATAACCACTGTGTCTTTTTTTGAATTACTATTGTTTCGATACCTTGAAAACAAAGAATGATATATATAGAGAATAAATATTCAACAGTTTCAATAGCTATAATTTCTTTGGATATTAAAAATAAATTATGTCGAGATCTTTCATAATTATTTCCATGAAAATCACAAAACTATTGCCTCTTTATTCCAATAGAATAAATATTAAATAAATGAATTTAAAATAATTTGAATAAATATTCCAACAATATCTCTAGAAAAATAGAGCGTTGAATGATTTTAAAATCATGATTTAATTCCATTCAAATGTCATTAAATTTAGTAAAAACAGTTCTTAAAACTAGCAGCACAAGTTGAAAGTAAATTCAAATATTTTAATTTAAATAAACCTGAAACCTCCATCTTTATTATAGAAAGTCATTTTTGTAAATTTTCACTTTTAATATATCACCAAAATCATTAGAAACTCTTTGATAATAATCTGCATATTTAATGTGATTTTTTATAGTAGAAAAACATTTTAAAATAATCCATATATATGTATACAACATATCATTTTTCGACATAAAAGAAAAAAGTGACAACAGAAAAGCAGGGTACCAAAGAAGGGTATAAACAGTAATGTAGGGAATTAATATTAACATAGGGAATGAAAAATAATGTATGGATCATTATAGTAACATATGGAATGAAGAGTAATGTAGAGAATGAATAGTAAAACAGAGAATGAATAGTAATGTTGGGAATGAACAATAACATAGGGAGTGAATAGTAACATTGGGAGTAAACAATAATGTAGGGTATGAAAGTAATGTAGATTTAATGAAAGTACTTTAGGGTACATGAATGTAATTCAGCAGAACTAGACTTTGTGAATTTAGTGATTCTGAACCATAATTTGTGAAATTAGTGTTGTCAAAAAACACTTTGCGAAGGTAGGGTTGTCGAACAATACGTTGTGAAAGTAGGGTTACGAACCATTCTTTGTGAAAGTAGTGACGAAAATCCATATTTTAAAAAAGTAGGATTCCCTAAAAATAAATTGTGAATTTAGTTTTGTCGAACAATACTTTTCCAAAGTAGGTTTGTTGAACCATAATTTGTGAAAGTTGGGTTGTTGGACCATACATTGAGAAAGTATGGTTGTTAAACCATAATTTACGAATGTAGGGACATCATACATTAAAAATGTCAATTAATTTTTGATGAATAGTAACATATGATTCAGTCCTTTTTAAAAAAAACAATTTTATAGAAAAACTCATTATACTTCCAACAAATCAAGAATAAAATAAATCTGACTTTTACATCTCCTGAAATCATTGAAAAACAAAATCAACAAATTCTAGAAAATTGCAGCTATGAAACAACATTACATATCTTTAAATAATTAAATGATCATTGAAATGAAATTTTTAGACTTAGATCTAAACTAATGAGATCAAGATAAACATTTTGGATTTCTATAAAATCATGTTTCATGAAAATCTGATATTTGTACAAATTACAGTAAATTAAATACTGTAACTTTTAAAAATTGAAAACTGAAGTGTTTCTAAAACTACAGTAGCAACTTCATTGAATTTTCAGAGTACTATAAAAGCATTTCCAGAATACCTCATAAAATAACGAAGTTTGTATAAATATATAATTTATAAAATATGGTAATAATCACAAAAAACCAAACAATTCTAAGTGATATTTCATCAAAATACATTGTCAAATTATTCGAAAAAAAGATAAACAATCAAAAAGAAAAAGGAAAAAATGCAAGTGGATAAAAATTATTTTCATAGTTCATCTATTTAATGTGGTTAGTTATGTGACCATATAGACACCCTTCATGTGGAAGGTTTAGATACCACGAGTAAAAGAGAATATGAACAACCTAATATGGAAAATATATCACCTGTATGATCATTACACAACCACAATATGCAACCTTTTGTAACCTTAATGACTCCCTACCTATACTTTCATAAGAACATGATATTTAGTCTGAATCATACATATAAGGCCCCAGCCTTAAACCTTACTTAATCTTGAGTTATTACAAGATTACACATTGAGGATCTTTTTAGGTTTATAGTTTTAGAGAATTAGATCATAAAACTTGCATTACATTCCACATTTAAACAAAGTGGTTACATAAAAGATAGTATTAATTTTTTCCCATCAACAGAAACATATTTAAAATAAAATATGGATTCACTCTTGACACTTCCTTGACACTATCATCATATCATGTACCCTTCCCTTGACCTGTAAAAAACATTTCAAAAACTTGGGATGAGCATAAAAAGCTCAGTAAGGGATATAAAAATATGGAAAGGAAACATGAGTACATGTATACACAAGAATCAAAGAAATCATACTCTACTCATAAAACATAATCAATTTAACAAACCTCATCAAATCATGAATAAATCATAGAAATCATAAGACATAAAGGTAACTTGAGGCATTCATAACATTCTTATGTAGGGACTAACCCACTTGGTTAAGTTTGGAATACCCATCACAGTATATTCCCTAAATCTATTCGGAGAAACCTCAACGTTTAACTCCTTCGCATTAACCAATGCATTGGAGAGCTATATCAGGCTCACCCACCCTTAGTTTATCACGGAACCACCCGTCTTCATAATAATGCCCAAGAACTATAACATAATCGTATCACATAAAACATGCATAAAGGAAACATAAAATTTCCACTTTTCCATCACAAGATATCAATACAACACATTGATATAAAAAATTTATGAAAACGATTTTCAATACCAAAATAAAATAAAAGTAAAACAGGGTATTTATTTTTCTTTAAAAAAAAATGTATGGCTTGTAGAGGAAGCCGAAACTCAAATAATGGTCACAGCGGCGGAGAAGTCATTGTCACCGCATACGTATGACAAAAAAATTCCCTTTTTTCATTTAGTAAAATGTTTCGTATAAAAGAGATTCCTTTTGGATAAACATAAAAGTCAAAGGGGTTTATACACCGTATAAAATAAAGTTGTGTATAAAACAAAATATGCCCCAATGAAAGGAGATTGAGACGAAGTCCCATACCTCGGGTCCGACTTGACGCAATCATTCTTTAACCTCCTGAATAATAAACATGAGTTAATTTCTACTTGCATGAGAACATTTTTCAAGTTCATTATTCCTTTTATATCACTTATTACCATGTCATGAACACTATGTAATTATTTAAGTTAATAACGGTCCTTTTAACGATCATTGGTACTTGAGTCAAAAATAAACTCTTTATAATTACAAGTTGTTCATGTATCCATTATATCCAGAGTTATACTCATTATGTAGATATCATATATATCATATATATCCAGTATATACATGCATTTATAATATTACATAACGTTTAGAGGTAAGAAATGAAATGCACCGTTCATGGAGACGATAAGTCATACGTACGCATGAACACTACTTTCATTTCTGTTTCGTATTTTATGGAATGGAATCATAATGATATAAAGGTATATTATAATTCCAGTATTGTATCATATATAATATCATTAATTACATCCTTTATACGTCCCACATATGGCATTAACGAATCAAATCACTTTGAGGGGGCAGTAGTCCACACTTCCTAAAATGAAGATATCGCATTTAGCCATAATGGAAACCATAAAGGTATGCCATAAATAAAAAATACAGAAGCTTAAGTAAAACATAAAAATATTATATATCATATATAAATATAGTGTCATCTTAATGGCCACCTTTGAAGGTGTTAAAAGAATATTGAACAATCATCATTTCATGAGGCCGAAATTCTCCATCCATGGAAACAGTATGTTCTTTAACCATTACATGTAGGTGTGTGTAAGTGTAGCTCGAATAATTCTTATAAAACAATCCTAGTATATCGAAGATACTGGTGTTGTTACAAAATAAATGAATAAAAAGAGTTTAGGGGGTTGGAGAAGCAAAATAAAACATAAGAACACAATAGAAGACACTACTTTTAAATCGGGTAACTCTTTTTGATTTGAGCTCAAAGGCTTCCTTGGGAAGACTTCTGCCCAAAGTGAGGGTTCTAGGAGTTATAGAGGGATGTGGAGAGACAAAATGAGCAGGGTTTGGCCGATCCAAAGGCTTTGTAAGTGTGGGTAAGGTGGTAGAGGTGGGGGCCTTTTATAAGAGGAGAGGAGGGGCACTCTTGGAAAGTTAAGAAAAGATACTTTGTTATAAAATGATTTTCAGATCGAAAAAGTCCCAAAATTATACATTTTGAGGATAAGGTGATAAGGGTTCTAAATAAACCCATAAAATAGGTTTTTGACAAGTTTAGGTCTTATATTTTAGATTATATTTTCATTTAATTTAAATCATTAAATAATGAGGTAATCGCTGCATCATCATGGTGCCATAAATAATTTAATTTATTTAACACCTAAAAATTATAAAAATTATATCATGATGTATGAAATCTTGTTATCTTTCTAATAAATATTTATAGTAAAAAATATGACTTTTATAACCCTATATAAAAATTGTTTTAGTAAAACAACTCATGTTTGTGTCATTTTTACTTTTACATTAAATAAAAAGCATTAATGACTTTATCTTACCCAAGTGGCTCCATGGGGTCCCAAAAATCGACCCATTGGTTTTCTTGGTCGGACATGACACATTCAATAAGGTTAGGACATGTGTCTAGGTCATTTAATATTATTAAAACATTATTTTTACCTTAAACTACACTAATTACCTCTAATCGTGATTAAAACTTAAAAGTTACTACTCACCAAAAAATTATTTTAATCCAATTGAACCACATTTTACTTCTTAATGACAACCATTTATGTCGGATTTTTGAAATTCAAAACACAGAGGTGGTAAAATTTTATTTAAACGAAAAATCAGTTTTTCTAAGTACCACTTAGTGGTTTCACTATTCATCAAAAATTGAAGTTTTTCAGAAAAATACCAAAACTTCACCCTGAGCGATATTTGATATTCCGAATTCAAAAATGATGTCTATTTTAAAAAATTCAAAACATATAAGTTAAATTAATTAATTTAATAATTATTTCCCGCTGTCAGAGCAAATAGCGTGTTTTTATGAAACAATAAGTATCAAAAGATTGACACTAGTTTAAGTCCAATTTCAAAGTGAAATTAATTACAACAACCACTATTGGATTAAATGGAAAAAATATATTCTAATTTAACTTTAAAACCAATTCAAAAGATAATCTAATCATATAAATAAATTAGATTAAAAAGTGGTTTTGAATTAAAATACAACATTTTTCACTATTCATTAAAAAAAATGAATTTTATCGGAAAAATACCAAAAATTTACCCAAAGTAAATTTAAATGTCCCAATCATAAAGAATAAGTTTATTTTGAAAAATAGAGATTATAAAATTTTCAAAATATTGATTTAAAAATGGCTTCCCATCAAAAGGCAGTAAAATAATCTTTTAAAAATATTAGTGTATTCCACGCTTAAGATTGGATTTATTCTCATTTTAAGCCTCTAAAACACTATATAATTCATTAATAGATATAGATAAAAATATATATTATTAATTACTTACTTGGGATGTTACATCCTTCCCCCTTTAGAAAATTGTGTCCCTGCAATTTGTTTACTTATCGAATTAGTGGGGGTATTTAGCCCTCATTTCATTTTCAGATTCCCATGGTGCCTCTTCAATCATGTGGTTTTTCCACAAAACCGTTACCTAATGAATCAACTTATTCCGTAACAGTTGCTCCCTGTGGTCAAGAATCTGGACCGGTTGTTCCTCAGAAGATAGATTCTCTTCCAGCTGAACTTCCTCTGGACTTAAAACATGAGATGGACCTGGCATGTTCTTCCTTAACATTGAAACATGAAAAACATTGTGTACCTGAGATAAACTCGGAGGTAAGGCCACTCGGTATGCAACTGATCCAACTCTCTCCAAAATTTCATATGGTCTAATGAACCATGGACTCAACTTTCCTTTCTTACCAAATCGCATCACACTTTTCCATGGTGAGACTTTGAGAAAAACATGATCACTTACCTCAAAAGATAGATCCTTCCTCCGGTTATACGCATAACTCTTCTACTTGCTCTGAGCTGTTCTCATGTGTTTCTATATCAACTGAACTTTTTATGCCATCTCTTCTACCAATTCTAGTCCCATCAGCTTCCTTTCACCCACTTCATCCCAGAAAGCTAGAGTTCGACACCACTTCCCATATAATGCCTCATATGGTGCCATTTGTATACTGGAATGAAAAATTTTATTATAAGAAAACTCAACCAAAGAATGATGTTGGTCCCAACGTCCCTGATAATCCATCAAACAAGCACATAGCATATCCTCCAAAGTATGAATTGTTAGTTCTAACTTCCCATCTGATTGAGGATGAAAAGCTGTACTAAAATTTAATTCGGCACCCAACGACTTCTGAAGGCCTTTCCAAAAGTTAGAAGTGAACCTGGGATCACGATCAGATACAATGGATAGAGGAACTCCATGTAACCTGACTATCTCTTTATGATTCAAATGGGAAAGTTGATCTAGGGAAAAAGTATCTCGTATAGCAATGAAAATGAGCGGATTTAGTCAAGCGATCAGCAATAACCCAGATTGCATTATTACCTCGAGGTGTCTTCGGTAATCCCACAAAGAAGTCCATGGATATATTCCCCCATTTCCAATCTGGTACTGGTAAAGGCTGAAGCATCCCTTTCGGTAACTGTCGCTCTGCTTTAACCTGTTGACATGTCAAACATTTCATAGTAAAATCAACAATATCTCTTTTCATTCTGTCCCACCAGTAATACTCCCGAAGATCTCTATAAATCTTAGTACTGCCATGATGAACTGAAAACAGAGAACTATGAGCTTCACATAACAACTCTCTCTTCAACTGTGAAACACAAGGCACACACAATCTCTTCCCAAACCTCAAAACACAATCATTATCAATGTTTAATTCAGGAAACTTACCCTTCTGAACTAGCTCTACCTTTTTCTACAACTCACTGTCTTGCTTCTATGATTGCTTGATTCTGTCTGATAGAGAATATTTCACTGATACCTGAAACAAAAAAGAAGAACATTATGCACCAAAAACATCTATTCCAAAGTTCATCAAATCCTTATCTAAAGGATCATGTTTGAAACACAACATTGTTAATGAAGCATTACTTTTTCGACTCAAAGCATCAGCCACTTTATTTGCTTTTCCCGGATGGTAATGAATTGTACAATCATAATCCTTGATTAATTCCAGACATCTTCTCTGTCTCATGTTCAATTCTTTCTGAGTGAATATATACTTTAAACTTTTGTGATCGGTATATATTTCACACTTTAATCCATACAAATGATGCCTCCAAATTTTTAGAGTGAAAACTACAGCAGCTAATTCCAAATCATGTGTAGGGTAATTTACCTCATGATTTTTCAACTGTCATGAAGCATAAGCAATTACCTGATCATTCTGCATTAGGACACAACCAAGTCCTTTCAATGAAGCATCACTGAAGATAACAAACTCACCATTCCTGGAAGGTAGTGCCAAAAATGGAGCATTCACCAATCTTCTTTTCAACTCCTGAAATCAATCATCACATTATTTTGTCCAGATAAACTTAACACCCCTCCGAGTTAGCTTCTTCATTGGACTAGATAACCGTGAAAAATTTCTAACAAAACTTTGGTAATATCCTGCCAACCCAAGGAAACTATGAATCTCAGTTACATTTGTGGGTCTTGGCCATTCTTCCACAAACTTTTTTTTGCAGGATCAACAGTTATCCCATCTCTAGAAACAATGTGACCAAGGAAAGAAATTTGTTGCAACCAAAAATCACACTTGCTGAATTTTTCATACAATTTATTTTCTTTTATGGTTTGCAAAATAACACTTAAATGTATTTCATGCTCCTCTTTAGTTTTAGAAAACACCAAAATATCATCAATGAAAACAACCACAAACTTATCCAAGAACTCATGGAAAATTCTATTCATTATGTCCATGAATATAGCAGGTGCATTGGTTAGCCCAAAAGCCATTACTACCAATTCATAATGGCCATATCTTGTTCGAAATGCAGTCTTCGGAATATCTGCTTCCTCTACCTTCAACTGATGGTACCCCAATCTCAGGTCAATATTTGAAAAATACTGAGCTCCCTGGAGCTGATCAAACAAATCATCGATATGAGGCAAATGATATTTGTTCTTAACAGTGATGTTATTCAAGGCTCTATAATCAATGCAAAGTCTCATAGAACCATCTTTATTTTTAACAAATAAAATAGGAGCACCCCATGGTGATGTGCTAGGTCGAATGAAACCTTTCACTAATAAATCTTACAATTGCTCTTTCAACTCTAAATGTTCAATTTGAGCCATTCAATAAGGGGGTTTTGAAATTGGCTTAGCATCAGGATCTAAGTCAACAGTAAATTCAACTTCCCGATCTGGTATTATTCCAGGCCACTCATCCGGAAAAACATCAGGATACTCATTTACCACTGACCAACGTGAGGCTTCTAAGAGTTAGAGATGTATGTGTAGAGATAAAATGAGCAGGGTTTGGCCGAGCAAAAGGCTTTGGAAGTGTGGGTAAGGTGGTAGAGATGGGGGCCTTTTATAAGAGGAGAGGAGGGGAGCTCTTGGAATGTTAAGAAAAGATACTTTGTTATAAAATTATTTTCGGATAAAAAAGGTCCCACAATTATAAATTTCAAGTATAAGAAGATAAGGGTTTGAAATAAACCCATCCAATAGGTTTTTTACAAGTTTAGGTCTTAGATTTTACATTATATTTTCATTTTATTTAAATCTTTAAATAATGAGGTAATCGCTGCATCATCATGGTGTCATAAATAATTTAATTTATTTAATGTCTAAAAATTATAAAAAATATATCATGATGTAGGAAATCTTGTTATCTTTCTAATGAATATTTATAGTAAAAAATATGACTTTCATTAACCCATGTAAAAATTGTTTTAGTAAAACAACTCATGTTTGTGTCATTTTTACTTTTACATTTAATAAAAAGCATTAATGTATTTATCTTACCCAAGTGACTCCATGGGGTCCCAAAAATAGACCCATGGGTTGTCTTGGTCGTCCATGACACATCCAATAAGGGTAGGACATGTTTCTAGGTCATTTCATATTATTAAAACATTATTTTTACCTTAAACTACACTAATTACCTATAATCGTGATTAAAACTTAAAAGTTACTATTCACCAAAAAATTATTTTAATCCAATTGAACCACATTTTACTTCCTAATGACAACCATTTATGTCGGATTTTTGAAATTCAAAACACAGAGGTGGTGAAATTTAATTTAAACAAAAAATCAATTTTTTTAAGTACCACTTATTGGTTTCACAATTCATCAAAAATAGAAGTTTTTCAGAAAAATAACAAAACTTCACCCTAAGCTATATTTGATATTCCGAATTCAAAAATGATGTCTATTTTACAAAATTAAAAACATATAAGTTACATTAATTAATTTAATAATTAATTCCCGCTATTAGAGAAAATAGCGTGTTTTTATGAAACAATAAGTATCAAAAGGTTGACACTAGTTTAAGTCCAATTTCAAAGTGAAATTAATTCCAACAACCACTATTGGATTAAATGGTAAAAATATATTCTAATTGAACTTTAAAACCAATTCAAAAGATAATCTAATCGTATAAATAAATTATATTAAAAAGAGGTTTTGAATTAAAATAAAACATTTTTCACTATTCATTTAAAAAATGAACTTTATCGGAAAAATACCAAAAATTTACCCAAAGTAAATTTAAATGTCCCAATAATAAAGAATACGTTTATTTTGACAAATAGAGCTTATAAAATTTTCAAAATATTGATTTAAAAATGGTTTCCCATCAAAAGGCAGTAAAACAATCTTTTAAAAATATTAGTGTATTCCATGCTTAAGATTTGATTTATTTTCATTTTAAGCCTCTAAAACACTATATAATTCATTAATAGACATAGATAAAAATATCTATTATTCATTACTTACTTGGGATGTTACATCCTTCCCCCCTTTAGAAAATTGCATCCCTTCAATTTATTTACTTATCGAATAAGTGGGGGTATTTAGCCCTCATTTCATTTTCAGATTCCCATGTTGCCTCTTCAATCATGTGATTTTTCCACAAAACCATTACCTGATGAATCACCTTATTTCGTAACAGTTGCTCCCTATGGTCCAGAATCTGGACCGGTTGTTCCTTAGAAGATAGGTTCTCTTCCAACTGAACTACCTCTGGACTTAAAACATGAGATGGATCTGGCATGTACTTCCTTAACATTGAAACATGAAAATCATTATGTATCTGAGATAAACTCGGAGGTAAAGCCACTCGGTATGCAACTGATCCAACTCTCTCCAAAATTTCATATGGTCCAATGAACCTTGGACTCAACTTTCCTTTCTTACCAAATCGCATCACACTTTTCCATGGTGAGACTTTGAGAAAAACATGATCACTTACCTCAAAAGATAGATCCTTCCTCCGGTTATCCGCATAACTCTTCTGCCTACTCTGAGCTGTTCTCATGTGTTTCTGTATCAACTGAACTTTTTATGCCATCTCTTCTACCAATTCTGGTCCCATCAGCTTCCTTTCACCCACTTCATCCCAGAAAGCTGGAGTTCGACACCGCTTCCCATATAACGCCTCAAATGGTGCCATTTGTATACTGGAATGAAAACTATTATTATAAGAAAACTCAACCAAAGAAAGATGTTGGTCCCAACTTCCCTGATAATCCATAAAACAAGGACATAACATATCCTCCAAAGTATGAATTGTTCGTTCTAACTTCTCATCTGATTGAGGATGAAAAGCTGTACTAAAATTTAATTCAGTACCCAATGACTTCTGAAGGCCTTTCCAAAAGTTAGAAGTGAACCTGGGATCACGATCAGATACAATGGATAGAGGGACTCCATCTAACCTGACTATCTCTTTATGATACAAATGGGAATGTTGATCCAGGGAAAAAGTATCTCGTATAGCAATGAAAATGAGTGGATTTAGTCAAGAGATCAACAATAACCCAAATTGCATTATTACCTCGAGGTGTCTTTGGCAATCCCACAACAAAGTCCATTGATATATTCTCCCATTTCCAATCTGGTACTGGTAAAGGCTGAAGCATCCCTTTTGGTAACTGCCGCTCTACTTTAACCTGTTGACATGTCAAACACTTCACAGTAAAATCAACAATATCCCTTTTCATTCCGTCCCACCAGTAATACTCCCAAAGATCTCTATAAATCTTAGTACTGCCATGATGAACTGAAAACAGAGAACTATGAGCTTCACATAACAACTCTCTCTTCAACTGTGAATCACAAGGCACACACAATCTCTTCCCAAACCTCAAAACACAATCATTATCAATGTTGAATTCAGGCAACTTACCCTTCTAAACCAGCTCTACCTTTTTCTGTAACTCACTGTCTTGCTTCTATGCTTGCCTGATTCTGTCTGATAGAGAAGATTTCACTGATACCTGAAACAAAACAGAAGAACATTATGCACCAAAAACTTCTATGCCAAAGTTCATCAAATCCTTATCCAAAGGATCACGTTCCAAATGCAACATTGTTAATGAAGCATTACTTTTTCGAATCAAAGCATCAGCCACTTTATTTACTTTTCTCGGATGGTAATGAATTGTACAATCATAATCCTTGATTAATTCCATCCATCTCCTCTTTCACATGTTCAATTCTTTCTAAGTGAATATATACTTTAAACTTTTGTGATCAGTATATATTTCACACTTTAATCCATACAAATGATGCCTCCAAATTGTTAGAGTGAAAACTACAACATCTAATTCCAAATCATGTGTAGGGTAATTTACCTCATGAGTTTTCAACTGTCGTGAATCATAAGCAATTACCTGATCATTCTGCATTAGGACACAACCAAATCCATTCAATGAAGCATCAATGAAGATAACAAACTCACCATTCCTGGAAGGTAGTGCCAAAACTGGAGCATTCACCAATCTTTTTTTCAACTCCTAAAAATAATCATCACATTCTTTTGTCCAGATAAACTTAATACCCTTCCGAGTTAGCTTCGTCATTGGACTAGATAACCATGAAAAATTTCTAATAAAACTTCGGTAATAGCCTACCAAACCAAGGAAACTACGAATCTCAGTTACATTTGTGGGTCTTGGCCATTCTTCCACAACCTTTGTTTTTGCAGGATCAACAGTTATCCCATGTTTAGAAACAATGTGACCAAGGAAAGAAATTTGTTGCAACCAAAACTCACACTTTCTGAATTTCCCATACAATTTCTTTTCTTTTATGGTTTGCAAAATAACACTTAAATGTATTTCATGCTCCTCTTTACTTTTAGAAAACACCAAAATATCATCAATGAAAACAACCACAAACTTATCCAAGAACTCATGGAAAATTATATTCATTAAGTCCATGAATATAGCAGGTGCATTTGTTAGCCCAAAAGGCATTACTACCAATTCATAATGGCCATATCTTGTACGAAACGCAGTCTTCAGAATATCTGCTTCCTTTACCTTCAACTGATGGTGCCCCGATCTCAGGTCAATCTTTGAAAAATACTGAGCTCCCTGGAGCTGATCAAACAAATCATCGATATGAGGCAAATGATATTTGTTCTTAACAGTGATGTTATTCAAGGCTCTATAATCAATGAAAATTCTCATAGAACCATATTTATTTTTAACAAATTAAATAGAAGCACCCCATGGTGATGTGCTAGGTCGAATGAAACCTTTCTCTAATAAATCTTGCAATTTCTCCTTCAACTCTAAAAGTTAAATTTGAGCCATTCGATAAGGGGGGTTTGAAATTGGCTTAACATCAGGAACTAAGTCAACAGTAAATTAAACTTCCCGATCTGGTATTATTCCAGGCCACTCATCAGGAAAAACATCAGGATACTCATTTACCACTGACACATCATTAATCTGAACAGTTCCTTTTTTTTCAACGATATGTGCAAGGTAACATTCATTTCCATCTTGTACAAGTTTCTTGGCCTCTTGATATGTTATCAATAGTAAGGGTTCATTCCTGTACACAAAATAAAATTCTTTCTGAAAATAAAATTCTTTAGCCCTACAATCAATCTTAGCATGGTAAATAGAGAGCCAATCCATACCAAGGATAACATCAAACTCTACTAGAGGTAAAACAATAAGGTTTCCAAGTAGGTTCTTTCCACGGATAAGGATATGAATATTCTTATAAATACTTTTTGCCTCAACATTTTCCCCATGTGTTTTTACCAAAAGTTCAGGAGTCATTTATTGAGATGGTATTCCCATTTTACTAGAAAGGGTTTCAGAGTTGAAAGAATGTGTAGACCCCGAATCAAAAAACACACTGGCATAATCTGAAAAAACAAAAAAATTACCTGATACAACTTCATTTTATGGCCCGACATCTACTGAAGTAGTTGCAAAGGATTTCACCACCCCTTTCTGCTTGTAGTCTAACTACTTACCATCACTCGAGATCTTTGTCGGACACTCGTTTGCATAGTGACCCATCTCATTGCACTTAAAACATTTCACTAACTGTAAATCAAATTTGGACTTACCATCACCTTGATCTTTTTCAGTGCAATCACAAGCCTTATGTCCCATCTTACCACATTGGTAGCACTTTCCGGAATTCAGAAGACATTCCCCAGCATGCCTTTTCCCACATTTATCACAAACTGGAAACATAGTTTTTTTACCATCAGACTTTTTTGAAAAATTATTTCCTTTCTCTTGCCACCTCGGTCTCTTCTTATGTTGGTTGTTATAGAACACTTGATCATCAAAAAACTCCATTTCCACCTTCTCAGCACATCGAACAAGCTTTTCATAACTTTTGAACTCACGATAAGCTAATGCCCTTAGATATTTTGGCTTTAATCCTGAGTAAAAATGATTGATTTTACTATCAAGGTCTCGGATAAAATTTGGAGCATACCTTGACAATCGAGTGGACCTTTCTTCATAGGCAGCCACTGAGTCCTCCTCTTGCCTCTATTCCAGGAATTGTTTTTCCATCCTAAGTCGAACAGCCTTAGGAAAATACTTCTCAAGAAACATACCTTTGAATTCATCCCAGTCGAGAGCATCAATATCATCAGCATCTCTGATATTTTTAACCATCGACCACCACTGATCTGCTTTACCCTCCAAAAGGTAGATAGAAAGACTAAACTTTTGATTGTCTGAACACCCCATGACATCGAAAATATTCTCCAGTGCTTTAATCCACCCTTCAGCTAGCACAGGGTCAGATGATCCTCTGAATGATGGGGGATGTTGCCTCATGAAATGTTCCACCACTGACATGTTCCTCTGCGGTTGATCTGGATGATCTTGTGCATGGATACCGCCACCATTTATCGATTGAGTCAACTGCACCATTACTGCACAAACTGTTCAGTTCCAAATCCGACCATCTCAGGATGCTGTTTCGGAAGGTTATTTCCTTCTGTATGCCTTCCTAGAACTGTTTCCCTATTTCCTCTGCGGAAAACCATTCTGAACAAACATGTATTAGATGAAGCAATATGGTAATCTTCAAATGCTATATCATTTCAATTTGGCCATAAAATGTTTTTTTGAATAATCATTTAATAAAATTCTAACTCCTAAAGTTATCTAAACCGACCTCTGATACCAACTATAAGTCCCCAGCCTTAAACCTTACTTAATCTTGAGTTATTACAATATTACACATTGAGGATCTTTTCAGGTTTATATTTTTATAGAATTATATCATAAAACATGCATTACATTCCACATTTAAACAAAGTGGTTACATAAAATATAGTATTCATTTTTTCCCATCAACGGAAACATATTTAAAATAAAACATGGATTCTTTCTTGACACTTCCTTGACACTATCATCATATCATGTACCCTTCCCTTGACCTCTAAAAAACATTTCAAAAACTTGGGATAAGCATAAAAAGCTCAGTAAAGGATATAAAAATATGGAAAGGAAACATGAGTACATGTATACACAAGAATCAATGAAATCATACTCTACTCATAAAACATAAGCACTTTAACATACCTCATCAAATCATGAATAAATCATAGAAATCATAATACATAAAGGTAACTTGAGGCATTTATAACATTCTTACGTAGGGAGTAACCCTCTTGGTTACGTTTGGAATACCCATCAAAGTATATTCCCTAAATCTCTTCGGAGAAACCTCAATGTTTAACTCCTTCGCGTTCCCCAATGAATTGGAGAGCTATATTGGGCTAACCTGCCCTTAGTTTATCACAGAACCAACCTTCTTCATAATAATGCCCAAGAACCATAACATAATCGTATCACATAAAACATGCACAAAGGAAACATAACATTTCCACTTTTCAATCACAAGATATAAATAAAACACATTGATATAAAAACATTATAAAAATCATTTTCAATACCAAAATAAAATAAATGTAAAACAGGGTATTTATTTTTCTTTTAAAAAAATGTATGGCTTGTAGAGGAAGCCGAAACTCAAATAATGGTCACGGCGGTGGAGAAGTCGTTGTCACCGCATATGTATGACAAAAACATTCCCTTTTTTCATTTAGTAAAACGCTTCGTGTAAAAAATATTCCTTTTGGATAAACATAAAATTCAAAGGGGTTTATACACCATATAAAAGAAGGTTGTGTATAAAACAAAATATGCCTCAATGAAAGGAGATTGAGACGAAGTCCCATACCTCGGGTCCGACTTGACTCGATCGTTATTTAACCTCCTGAATAATAAACTTGAGTTAATTTCTACTTGATTAAGAACATTTTTCAAGTTCATTATTCCTTTTACATCACTTATTACCATGTCATGAACACTATGTAATTATTTAAGTTAATAATGGTCGTTTTAACGATCATTGGTACTTGAGTAAAAAATAAACTCTTTATAATTACAAGTTGTTCATGTATCCATTATATCCAGAGTTATAATCATGATGTAGATATCATATATATCATATATATCCAGTATATACATGCATTTATAATATTACATAACGTTTAGAGGTAAGAAATGAAAAGCACCGTTCATGGAGAGGGTAAGCCGTACGTACGCATAAACGCTACTTTCATTTCTATTTCGTATTTTATGGAATGGAATCATAATGATATAAATGTATATTATAATTCCAGTATTGTATCATATATAATATCATTAATTACATCCTTTATACATCCCACATATGGCATTAACGAATCAAATCACTTTGAGGGGGCGGTTGTCCGCAATTCCTAAAATGAAGATATCGCATTTACCCATAATGGAAACCATAAAGGTATGCCATAAATGAAAAATACAGAATCTTAAGTAAAAAATAAACATATTATATATCATATATAAATATATTTTCATCTTAATGGCCACCTTTGAAGGTGTTAAAAGAATATTGAACAATCATCGTTTCGTGAGACAAAAATTCACAATCCATAGAAACAGTATGTTATTTAACCATTAGATGTAGGTGTGTGTAAGTGTAGCTCTAATACTTCTTATAAAAACATCCTAGTATATGTAAGATACTGGTTTTGTTACAAATGAAATGAATAAAAAGAGTTTAGGGGGTTGGAGAAGCAAAATAAAACATAAGAACACAATAGAAGACACTACCTTTAAATCGGGTAACTCTTTTTTATTTGAGCTCAAATTATTCCTTGGGAATCCTTCTGACCAAAGTGAGGCTTCTAGGAGTTAGAGAGGTATGTGTAGAGATAAAATGAGCAGGTTTTGGCTGAGCCAAAGGCTTTGGAAGTGTGGGTAAGGTGGTAGAGATGGGGGCCATTTATAAGAAGAGAGGAGGGGAACTCTTGGAAAGTTAAGAAAAGATACTTTGTTATAAAATGATTTTCTGATAAAAAAGGTCCCACAATTATGAATTTCAAGGATAAGAAGATAAGGGTTAGAAATAAACCCATCCAATAGGTTTTTTACAAGTGTAGGTCTTAGATTTAACATTATATTTTCATTTTATTTAAATCTTTAAATAATGAGGTAATCGCTGCATCATCATGGTGTCATAAATAATTTAATTTATTTAATGTCTAAAAATTACAAAAAATATATCATGATGTAGGAAATATTGTTATATTTCTAATGAATATTTATAGTAAAAAATCTGACTTTTATAACCCCATGTAAAAATTGTTTTAGTAAAACAACTCATGTTTGTGTCATTTTTACTTTTACATTAAATAAAAAGCATTAATGTCTTTATCTTACCCAAGTGGCTCCATGGGGTCCCGAAAATCGATCCATTGGCTGTCTTGGTCGGCCATGACACATCAAATAAGGGTAGGACATGTGTCTAGGTCATTTCATATTATTAAAACATTATTTTTACCTTAAACTACACTAATTACCTCTAATCGCGATTAAAACTTAAAAGTTACTATTCACCAAAAAAAAAATTTAATCCCATTGAACCACATTTTACTTTTGAATGAAAACCATGTATGTTGGATTTTTTAAATTCAAAACACAGAGGTGGTAAAATTTCATTTAAACGAAAAATTAGTTTTTTAAGTACCACTTAGTGGTTTCACTATTCATCAAAAATTGATGTTTTTCAGAAAAAAACCAAAACTTTACCCTAAGATATATTTGATATTACAAATTCAAAAATGATGTCTATTTTAAAAAATTAAAAACATATAAGTTACATTAATTAATTTACTAATTAATTCCCGTTGTCAGAGCAAATAGTGTGTTTTTATGAAACAATAAGTATCAAAAGATTGACACTAGTTTAAGTCCAATTTCAAAGTGAAATTAATTTCAACGACCACTATTGGATTAAATGGTAATAATATATTCTAATTGAACTTTAAAACCAATTCAAAAGATAATATAATCATATAAATAAATTAGATTAAAAAGAGGTTTTGAATTGAAATTCAATATTTTCACTATTCATTAAAAAATGAACTTTATCGAAAAAATACCAAAAAATTACCCAAAGTAAATTTAAATGTCCCAATCACAAAGAATAAGTTTATTTCGACAAATAGAGCTTATAAAATTGTCAAAAGATTGATTTAAAAATGGTTTCCCATCAAAAGGCAGTAAAACAATCTTTTAAAAACATTAGAGTATTCCATGCTTAAGATTGGATTTATTCTCATTTTAAGCCTCTAAAATAATATCTAATTTATTAATAGACATAGATAAAAATATATATTATTCGTTACTTACATGGGATGTTACATTACACATCTTCCACATTATTCTACATAGTGAGTGGGAATAGCTAATTACCCTTACACTATTCTGGAAATTGAATCTCACCTTTACAAGAGTATTAGATCACCTCTTGTAGATGATGGTATTACTCAGTACCATTACAAAATGCCTCATTAACTATCATTTGGTAGTGTAAGTCACACATTACCTTTACACATTATGTTTTATTAAAAGATAAAATTTAAGTAGATTCACTTCTTTTTTATTACCTTTACACATCACATAATTTACCTTTATTTAGGAGTGAAAATCTCAATTTACCATTTTATAGATTCATGATTTTGTAATTTACCTTTACAATTATTATATATTGCATAGAATAACTTTTAATAACCTATATATTTAGATAATTATATATTAGAAAGTTTCAAATTTATCTCACAATCAACCAAGGCCTTCTCAGACACTTAAGGATCTAAATCCCTTGTACTTATAACTTCTAAAACATGCAGTAGACAATGTTACATATTTCACAAAAATATTTCATGTATGCCTATTTTGATCATTAAAACGTCCATCCCATTTAACACCAACTTCTCTTGGACCAAGAATTTTCTTCATCAATCTATAAGCCTCATTATCCCTTTTTAAAGGAATATGGACGTAACCCAATCATCTTACGTGATTTCATTTGTGCTTTATAAAATATTTCAACCAGTTTTATTTTCAAGAATCGATAACTATATTCAATTAATTATCATTAACTCTATTAAAAACATATTTAACTACTATAAAAATACAATACATTTATGGTCACATCAATACCCACATTAAATTTGTTGTAAATGAAATAAATTCATAATTTTAATTTGTTTTATTGGATATATTTCGTCTTCTCCCCCTTATTTATAGTAAATGTTAATGTAAATATAAGGGATTTTATCATCTTTTCTTAGTCTAAATTTTCAAAATTGGTGAAGAAAATATGAGAGATACAACCAAGATTATAAATTATTTCCATAAATGAATATTCATATAATACCATGATAAAAACTCAACAATTCTCATTTTAAGGGCTATAAAAAGAAGTTATTATAAATGAGACATGTAACCAACATATATCTCAATAAACCACTAGAACTTTTCATGTCAAAATCGGAAGACTCCAATTTTTATTTTGATTTTATTAAGTAATACTCTCCTATCATATGTACAACTAATAAAATAATAATAAGGGTTGTGTCTAGGAGTCCCATAAAAAAAATTCCAATTTCAAAATCCATAATCGATTTCTATATTCAATAATTCATTGAAATAATAGATTCTTCTCCATTATTATCTCCATTAATGGATTTACTCAACTTGATTAATGTCATATTAATCCATATAAGTTATAATGGATAATCTATTAATGATTTCTAGTAGTGAAAACCTTAAATTAAACCATCAATTATCTATATGTTTGTGTAAATAAAAACTAATACTTGATAACTAGGTGGGTCCTCTCTGTTTCCAAAGAAGTGACACTGATAGTGAGGGTTTTCTCTCATCCTAGGACATTATTTCGTTTTAATAAGAAAATTTTATTTCCTTCCAACAATCATAATATATTCTAAACTCATTTTTTAGTAACCTAGTCTCCATAAACCCATTGAATGTAGTAATATAACATGTTTTGGACAAAATAGAATAGTTTCCAATGGAACCAACAACTTAGTAGTTTTAGAATAAAAAATACATAAATATTTTTTACATTACCCTCATGAACATTAAATAAATCTGAAAAATAATATAAGAACACTATTATCTTTGTTAATAAATCATTAATAATTACACATAGTTCTATACTAGGTTTCCAGTGGAGAGTAGAAAAATAAGGGGGAGATTATAAGATTAGTAAGGAGTAGAATACAAATGAATCTATCATATAAAAAGCGTGGAATCAATATTACAATATAAATAAATGATCTAAAATTTCAATAATCAAATGAAAATAAGATAATACTATATACCTAACCTCAAATAAATACATGGATAACAATTATAGATCACATATTAATCAAATTTATAATTCCATCCATTATAATAATATATTCAAGGATTTATGGAAAGAAAACATATGTAAATGGGTAAGGCATATCCCAAATACCCTATCTTGTTTGTTTCATGTTATATATTGAAACATCGAGGGGAAATCCATACCAGTCCCCACTAGAATATAATTAAGTATAATTCATTCCTAATGTGAATGAGTGAATAAACAATATAATATATAACTAACATGCCTTAGTGATCAATAAAAATCCATATTGAAATAATAAGTATACACATTGTCAATATTTATTTAATAAATAAATGTAATAACTTTTTATATAATAATCCCTGAAACTAACAGCACATGGAGTAATGTTATATGGTTAAGATAATAATTTAACCAATAAATAAATGGAATAATTTGTATTTATAGTATAATATCTCATATTAAATAAAAAAACTATGAGGTATTTATAATGTAAATAAATGAAACATTATCATTGAAAAAAATATAAATGGGTGGAGAGTGTATATTCAAAACATTATGTTATCAATATAAGATATTAAGTGAGTTTTGTAGTATGAATTGGTATGATGCCAACACAATGAGAGTAAAATCATTAATTATGGTTTGCATGGATGATTTTAATTATCCCATTTATATCCCCTAAGAGTGACTTCCTAGGGGATAAATCTTAATCCCACTTATTATGGAATGATTAAAGAATGATTTGATACTAAAACAACCATTTTTATGTTTTTACCAATATTTGGATCTTTTCCACAACCAAATAAAGTTTTTAGTGTCTATAAAGGGTTGTAATTTCTTAGAAAACCACACATAAAACTTATGTTTATTTTTTTGGATATTTGGGAACTATGTTTTGTTTAGTTATAATTTAAATAAAAAACATAAATGATTGAATTTAAAATAAAAAGTGAAAACCCATAAATCATTATAAAATCTTGAAATACAATATTTAAGATGCATTAATCTCTATAAAAAAAGAAATTTTTTTTATAACATATTCATGTCTACACGAATTGATGTTTGAGATAATGAACACATAACGTTAATCCAAGTAAGATGAATTTTATTTATCCACATGTATAACAAAAATAAATACCTTAATCACCAATTTTAGAATATTATTCATGCCAATAACCATTTTATACTTTATTTATTACTATTCCCTATATGTTTTTTAGTTAGATATTATCTATTATCATTATCTGGTTTGATTAATCTTGATCATTTTGAGCTACATTCATAATTTAAGTGATGTTATATATTATATTCCATTATTTTAGAATTATCAGAATAGAAATGGTTCTATAATTTATTCATCATAATTATTTATAATTTTATAATTTCATTCTATGTGATATTTTGTTTTAATCATTTAAGTTGAAATCTACGATGACCTGGTTCTAGTTATTTTTAACAAACATAATGTTGTTTTCTATCTAATGTTTTTTACTTTTAATTATAACATTATGAAATAAAATTAAAATAATAAATTACTTATTAAATTGATATTTTACTAGAAGCTAAATTTCCATAGTCATCTATGATATAAATTGATGGAATTTTTCAAGAGGGTGGTTTAACTAACTAAAACAACAATATACTATAATTAATTGATGATTATGTAGAGATTTACTTGCAATTTCATTAGAATAGAAGAATAATGATATTATTTTGTGTTTATTAGTTTGTTATATCAAAATTATAAAAAAATAAACAAATAAAATAAACCATATGAAGTTATTAAATTGTAAAAAGAAATCATTTTTTTTTCTTTTAGGAGACTCTTTGGGACATGTTAATTTACTATAGCTATTTAATTCCCATACAATCAATATTTTGTTAAACATGTCTTCCAAAAACCTTAATAATATCATTAAAATAATATTTATCTTCAAAATTATATCTCAATATATTTTATGAATATAATTTATGAAAAGGGAACAAAATAAGAAAATTAATTTTCACAACCCGTCCCCCGGGGCCCGTGCTGTGACTACCCCATGCCCGCCTTCTACAGGCCTGTAGTTGGAAACTAGCACTGGAATGATGTATCACTAAAATTTGAAGGCGTTGCTTTTGAACCTGCAAACACATAGACCAAGAACATGACAAGATTCAAACCACGTAGTAAAACTGCAGTAGTAAAAGTGTGTACTGAAGGTAAAGGGGCCAGAATAAAAGCCCACCCGAAAGATATAAAACAATATGAAATAGAAAACTACTCTTGGGATCATCCACCAAGGATCCTACATGGAGGGTAGGTACATATCGTCTCCTCAACTCTCTACGTCAACCAGTCACCTCCATGTACCCCCTGGTCCTGGATCCCTAACGTCTCATCCAAGATGCTCGTCATCTGCACAAGACACAATAAGGTTTGGGTGCAGCCCATGCATGGGTGAGTTTAACAATACCCAGTATGGACTCTGTGACCCTCAAAGGTCTCTCAGAAATCCACAAAAGAAAACCAAAAAGCATGATCTCAATCACAAAGTACAAAGAAAAATACACAACTCAAACTAAGTATACCTTAACTAAAGAAGTACATATGATTAGTCCTAAAGATAGATTATCTTATTCTGTCAAGGGTTCTGCTGCTAATCCACAAAGGATCGCTTGGTGCTGTTTGACAGAGGATCTCTAGGTTCTTATCCACACAAGATAGCTAGGTACAAATCCAAACAGGATCGCTAGCTGCTGATCCAGACATGATTTCTAGGTGCTGATACACATAGTATCTCTAGTAGGTGATCCACATAGGATCTCTAGGTTCTGATCCACACAGGATATCTAGGTGCTGATCTACACAAGATCTCTATTCATTCTTCACGTCTTAGCTAGCCACTAGATTCCCATAAATAATACGCTTGATTTTGAGAGGATCCACTACTCAATCCATTGGTCGTATTTCAACTTCTATTACATTCCACAAAGGTGTAAAAAAGGACCGACATGTCTTAAGGGATCCAATGTGACAAACGATGCGTTAATTGGACACCTGGTCTATGAGTTATAGGCATTTTAGTGCCGATGGACCTGTTGGATTTGGGTTAGATCCATCCCGGCTGTACTCCAAAATTCTCCAAAACTCAGATGGAGTATCTAAAAAGGACCGTATCATTCCAAGGATTCCAACGCCACTGATGGTTCATCAATGGGACATATGGTTTGCGAGATAAGGCCTTTTAAGCGTATTTGGGATGAAATGGGTCCAGGTCTGGTCCAACCTAGTTGGACCGACCTGACCCACCCCAACCTTGGCTGACCCTTCCCGGTTCCGGCCAACCTGACCCAGTTCCGGTAGACTCGCGTCGGTCTAGATCTGACCCGGGTTTAGGTTGGCCCATCCCAAACTGGTTAGGCCGACCTGAGTGGGCTGGTCTGCGGCGAGCTCAACCCGCTGGGCTGTAGGCTCGGCCCGCTAGGCTACAAACTGGCCTGGCCCGCTAGGTGGCCCAGCTCCATGGCTGGTGTTGTCCGCCAACTGGGCGACCATGTGGGGGTTTCTCCCCCTTCTCGAATGGTAGATCCATTCGAGTTGTGTAACCGGTAGTGCTATGTGGCGCCGCCTCGGCTATCAGCAGGACCTGTGGGGAATGAGTGCCCTTCACCACGACTTCGAGCTGTGACCTCCTCCCGTGGCGCGTGAAAGCGCGCCCCTCTCCATCAAAACGTATAGCCGAGGGCCAACCACCCTCTGCAGCTGCCTCAGATTTATGTCACGGCTGCCCTCCGCGGTGAGTGATGGCACGCCGCATACTGCCATCGTGGCTAGCTGATATTGACCCCGCCATCACCCGCTAGCATTGGTCGCCGGTGCTGCCGCACTGGAAAATATTTTTCGGGCCACTAGGTGAGCTCTGGTGGTCCATTTTCCCTTCCGATCATGCCTACAGTTCTTCTGGGTTGCTACCATCACTGCATGGCTCCTAGATTTGAATTTCCATCATGTTATAAATTCCTCTTTGAAAAATGAGACAAATACCGAAGCAACAGAGGGTTTGGGACTTGTTCGTTTGGCCCACACCCTCTGTGTTAGCATTACAACAAGCAGGAGTAATTGATTCAACATAGATAAACTATATTAATTCCGCATTTCAACTTTACTTTCAATAAAGAGGGAAAGAAACAATTCACTTGAATTTTAAAAAAAACCATACCTTGGAATCAGTGAAGATGTCATAACTTGCAGAAGTGAGGTTGCCGCCATTCGTTGATTCCGGATTGATTCCACCAACAACATCGTTCGATCCTCCATCCTTCATTGGTAGAAGATAATGTGGTACTTATCTAGAGGTTCCTCCCTACCGTGTCAAATACCCAAGCCTGACCTCCATTTAAATAGATGATGGAACCAACCATGTTACATAACAATAATGCAATTCATTTATGAACCACATTTAATGTTCCAATGTCAAGGTTACACAACCCAAGGGTCATACCCTTGAATGACCCATTTAACTCTGTGGTCTCACCAAGTCAATCAATGGTTAAAAAAAAGAAATAAAATAACTTGTTGAGTTTATTATTATTTTATAAAGCTAAAAATTAACTTTTCTATCTGACTTTTTATGAACAAAGCTAAGCTTCCCATGAGTAAATCTTGGTGCTGCGAGTCCAACAGTGCCCTCAAATTTCAATTCTGAGCACCAGTTCAAATTTTTGAAAACATAACTCGCATATTTACTGAACGTACCTTAAAAAAAGATCAAAATTCCATTTGGACACACCAGGCCTCAGAATCAAACAATATCAATTTTCATAGACTCGTAATAATCTCAAATAAATTTTAAAAATATTTATATGGAATTTTTGGGTCTTTACATTCTCCCCACCATATAGATTTTTGTTCTCAAAAGCTACAACAAATCTAGGGAATCAAATGGGGGTACTGAGCATGTATCTAAACCTCTTGATCCAAGGTACTCTCCTGGAGATTCCCGTGCTTCCAAATAACTCACACTAGAGGAATCGACCACCCACAAAGGACCCACTCTTGTTGATCCTCTATCTCCACTAGGAACTCCAAAAACGTCTCCCCATCATCAATGTCCAGCTCGCCCAATTTGATAACATGTGATGGATCGTGCACATACCTCCTCATCTATGACACATGGAAAACATTATGCAACCGGTGTATCTGTGGGCAAAGAGGTAGACTGTACGCCCCCTCGTGTATTCTATTGAGGATATAAAAAGGTTCAATGAATCTTAGAGATAGGTTGCCTCCCCATCCAAACCTCCATAATATTCATCGGGGTGAGACCCATAGGAAGACATATTCTCCCTCCTCAAACTCTATGGGTCTCCTTCTCCTATCGGAATAAGAATTATTTCTGCTCTGTGTAGTCTTCATCTTCTCCTGGATGATCTGCACCTTCTCTGTGGTAGCCTATACCAACTCTGGACCCATATGTCTTGACTCCCCTGGGTCTGTCCAGCAAATAGGTGATCTGAAAGATCATCTATACATGGCCTCAAATGATGCCATGAAAATGGTGGAGTGATAACAATTATTTTATATGAATTACACTAGTGGAAGGTGGTCCTCCCAAATACGACCAAAATAGAGGAAACAAGCAGATATAATGTCATCGAGTGTATGTATGGTCCGCTCTGTCTGACCATCTATCTAAGGATGAAAGGTGATGCACAAGCATAGCTGAGTCCCAAAGGACTCCTTCAACCTCTTACACAAGTAGGATGTAAAAAGTGCATCACGATCTGAGGCGATCGTCGACGACACCCCATGAATCCGTACAAACTCTTGTACGTAGACACATCCCATGATCTCTGCTGATCCCTACTCTTGGATGGGTAGAAAGTGGGCCGACATGGTGTGTTAGTGAACAATCACTCAGATGGAATCATGGACCTTAGACGTTAATGGTTTCCTGGTCATGATGTCCATGGAGATACCAACCCACTTCCACTCTAGTACCTCAAGTGGCTGATCTAAGCCTACAGGTACTTGATGCTCGACCTTCACTTTCTAATAAGTGAGGCATCATGAAACTAAATATGGAACCACTTTCATCATCCCTGGCCACCAATACTGATGCCAGAGGTCCTCGTACAACTTCGTCACACCAGGATGTACCACTAAAGGGGATGTATTAAACTCACTCAACACATCCTATCGTAGCATCACCGGTACCATGGTGCGTCCTCTGAAGAGGATGACATGCTCCCCACCTTCAGAAAATATTTTAGAAGACTATTCTGAGGATATCTGAGCATGTCGAGCCTTGCAGTAAACATACCCTAGTTGAGCCTCCCAAACTTTCTGAAGAAGTGTGGGAGTGAAATTCATAGACTGAAGGTATGTTGCTCCATCTCTATCCATACATGATAACTGCAACGTGACCATATGCTCTGTCACCTTACTCAGCAACTGTATTCTAGACCCCCTGTTGAGTGCATTTTCTACTACGTTCCACTTCTTAAAAGTGTAGACTATCTCAAAATCGTAGTCCTGGAGGAATTCTAGACATATTCGTTTTCTCAGGTTCAGGTCCTTCTATGAGAAGATATACCTGAGACTCTTGTGATCAGAGTAGACTATAAAATGTTCTCCCATCAAGTAGTTCCACCACATCTCTTATGCGAAGACAAATACTGATAACTCTAGGTCATGGGTAGCATATTTCTACTCGTGCTGTCTCAACCGCCATGAGCCATAGGTGATCACCGATCACTCATGCATCAATACATAACCTAGTCTGGTCCCTGATGCGTCGCATTAGACTAATTACACAACGACCTCTTCTAGTAGCCCTAAGATGGGGGCACTCATCTGTATCTGCCTCATCTCCTGAAAACTCTACTGACATATCTCCGTCCACACAAATGGTTGTCCCTTCTTTTTCAAAGTTGAAAAGGGTGTCTCAACTCTGGAAAATTCAAGTACAAATCTCTGGTAGTACCCAGCCAATCCCAAGAAACTCCACAACTCAGTCACACTCTTGGGTGGCTCCCAAGTAAGCACTGCCTCTATCTTCACTGGATCCACTGAAAGTCCATCCTCTGATATAACATTCCATAGGATGTGGAATTTCTGAATCCATAACTAGTACTTCGAGAGATTTCTATAAAGTTGGTGCTCTCGACGTGTATCCAGAACTATCTGCAGGTGGGTGATGTGGTCCTCCTTTTATGCTGAGTATATCAAGACATTGTAAATGAAGACTTCCACGAAGTGATAGAGTTATGGACAAAAGATCCTATTCATGAGTTCCATGAACACATCTGGAGTTTTGTTTATGCAAAAGGGAATAACTGAGAACTCATGGTGGCCATACCGACATCTGAATCCTATCTTTGGTACATTCTCATCCCGTACCCTGAGTTGATGATATCCTGATCTGAGGTCTATCTTCAAAAACCTTCGATTTACATTTATCTAGTTTAAGAGATCATAAATCCTCGGGAGTGGATACTTGTTCTTCAGAGTCACTTGTTTCAGGTGCTGATGGTCCATAAAAAGCCTCAGAATCCCATCTGCCTACTTGGTAATGAAAATCAAGGATACCCATGGAGAAACATTGGGCCTTATGAACCCCTTACTCTACAATTCCTCCAACTATACCCAAAACTCACGAAGGTCTCTGGGATCCATCCGATGTGCTGGTGTGGATATCAGTGTCATCACGGGGTATAGGTCGATGTAGAAGTCTACCACTCTATGAGGAGGTAGTCCCAAAACATTATCAGGAAAGACATCATCATACTGGTCCATCACAATAGGATAACTCGAACTACTCACGTCAACTACTCTTAGGGTGAGGCTAGCCAACTGATGAGTGATTAGCTAGAACCCTCCTATGAGAAATTCCATCCTGTCCTGTAAAGGTTTCCTTCTCACCGGTGTAGGAAAACCTAATCCCATCCTCACAGGCACACTAAACTTTGCACCTAAAATTGTAGATCTGATAATGGACTGTGAATAACTAATGTGTAATCATTGAAACCTCTTTAGTATGAGTTTCTAAATATAAGGATCGAGCCAATGGCTCTACCGGAATCTAAAAGCTCCAAACGAGAGACGTGAAAATGAAAGAGTGACGAGAGCCTGCGTCTATTAGAACTGTAGTTAGGGTAGAGTAGACACAAATCGTACCTCAAATCATCTCTGGAGCACCGTGGTCATAGGCCTCACCTGCTTGAAGTTGAGCTCGTCCTTGTCCGCCTGCTCCCAGAGGTCGGGGTGGATTACCTAGATGTAGTGGCAGTAGAACCTCAAATCACCGCATATCGCCTGCTGCACGGCCTGCTCCTCTTCCATGTCTGCTGCTCTACAAACCTCCTCGCTCGAATATCTGCCTCTACCTCAACAGTCCCTGAACCGTCTGTTGATAGGAAGTACGATGGGTCAGGTAGTCACGAGCCATGTGGCCCTACCCGCAGCACGTGAAGCACAGTCTGCTCCTCTGCTGGCCTGCTCTACCATGTGATCTCCACACCTCCGATCCTACATCCAGGGGCCTTCCTCTAGAAGTTCTGGCCCTCTTAGACCTATGTGTCATCTTCCTACTACCTGCTATAGATGACTCGACTACCTATCATCCGGTGGTGGCTATCACTATTGGGGCCTACTCAGCTAAGAAGCTCTCCACCAATAATGATTTCTCGAGTACTCTAGCCTACGTCAAAATATTAATCAATATCATCGATGCTCTGATCTCCCGCCGGAGACCCTTTTCAAAGGTCCGACCCCAAATGAAAGGTTCTCGTACCATGTCAGTCGATTAGAGCAAGAGGACAATGAATCTCACTGAGTACAGGGCTATTTTCAGATGGACTTGCAAACAGATGGATATCAGAGGCCAAACACATATACTATACTACCCTTCCTTCTGATCTTTTTCAAACCCATGTTAGAGACAATTGTAAAATACCATCTTTTAGACTATTATAAGCGTCCATTCTTCTCTTTTTTCAATAAATATCCCTCGAGCTCATTTTTCTCAAAAACAAATGTGCAGGAGCTCCTAAATACGCACAGAGATTAGTGTTACTGGAATGAACTCTGCCCTGAAGAGGCTCTCGAAGTCCATCCAGGTGAGGGACACCTCATCGTGTAACTTGACCATCAAGCTCCACCATCTCCCTTTTGTTTCCTGAATGATGATAGTATCTAAGATCACTATTTTATCTATTAGTGTCCCAACTATGAGTAAAACCTATGCAACAGCCTCCAGCTAGTCTTCAGCTACCTTGGGATCTGTCTCGCCTCAAAACCTTAGAGGCCTATGTCATTGGAACTCATGCAATGCGCTCAGTCATCATGCACATTTCTATAGTGGGGCTGGTGGAAAATACTACACAATGGGTGGTGGTGCGGTTGGTGCAACTCTTGAAGGTTCCATCACTGTAAGAGGGCCATGCACCGGAGCCTTATCACTCGGTGGGCTGTCATTACGAACTATATCTGGATTCCTGGATAGCTGTCTTCATGGTGACATCCTGATAAGAAGCAGGTGAACCGTGGCCAATAAGTTATACTTGGTGAGCTGACTCAAAAGAGATCAAAAGTAAAACATTTCCAAAACACACATAATCAGTGTTTTTGTGCACCGAGTTGGAAATCAGAATTCAGGGTCCTTGTGTATGGATATGTTGGCCGCCACACCAGCACTGGACTACCCAATCTAAAAAAACTCAAAACACTTAACACTATTACTCTATTGGAAAGATCAGAGTCCTAGTTCTTCAGTAGAATCATCTCCTTTGAAACCAATTTTTCACAACTCGTCCCCCAGGGCCTGTGCCGTGACTACCCCAAGCCTGCCTTCTATAGGCCAGAGGTTGGTGACTAGCATAAAAAAGGCGTATCCCTAAAATGGTAAGGCATTGCATTTGAACCTGCAAACACACAGACTAAGAACATGACTATATACAAAACCATGAAGTAAACCTGTAATAGTTAAAGTGTGTACTGAAATTAAAGGGGCTGAAATACAATCCCAAATAAAAGATACAAAACAATAGGAAATAGAAAACAACTTATGGGGTCGTCCACCAAGGATCACACATGAAGGGTAGGTACATCTCATCTACTCAGATCTCCATGTCAACCAGTCTCATTCATGTACCACCTGGACCTGGCTCCATAAAGTCTCAGCTAAGCTTCTCATTTTCTGCACAAGACACAATATGGTGCGAGAAAATCCCGTGCAGGGGTGAGTATAGCAATACCCAGTAGGGACCCCGAGACCCCCGAAGGTCTCTTTAAATTCCACAAAAAAAAATAAAAATCATGATCACAATCACAACACACAAAGAAATAGACATAGCTCAAACGAGGTATAACTTATGTACAAGAGCACATATAATTAGTAGTAAAGCTATATCATCATATTCTATCAAGGGTTCTACTATTGATCCAAAAAGTATTGCTTGGTGATGATCCACACAAGATCGTTAGGTGATAATCCAAACATGATCTCTAGGTGTTGATCCCTACAGGATCGTTAGGTTCTAATCCACATAGGATAACTATTCATTCTTAACATCTCAGCCAACCACTAGATTCTTGTACATAGTACGCTTGATTCAAGGATGATCCACTCCTCAATCCATTGTTCATACTTAAAACACCACTAAATTCTAGAAAATTGTATCCTAAAGGACCATAATGTCGTAAGGTTTCAAACGTGATAAATGGAGAATCAATCGGATGCCCTGTTTGTGAGTTATAATCATTTTAGTGTCGAGGGCCTGGTTGGATTCGGGTTCGATCCAACTCAGATGTACTCCAAATTTCTCAATAAATCAGGTGAAGTATCTTAAAAGGACCGTCTTATTCCATGGATTCCAGCGCCACATATGGTCCATCAAACGAATGTCTGGTTTGCGAGATATGACCTTTTAAGCATATCTGGTTCGAAATGGGTCTGGGTCTGATCAGACCCTATCGGACTGACCCGACTTACCCTGGCCTAGCCCGACCAGACCTGGTTTGGGTTCTAACCAGGTCCGAAGTAGCCCAGCCTGAACCGGTAGGGCCAACCTGAGTGGGATGGGCCACGATGAGCTCAGCTCACTGGGCCATGGGCTCAGCCTGTAGGGCCGCAGACCGGCCCGACCCACCTCGGCTGGGCGCGGCCTGCTGGGCGGCTCAGACCGATGGTTGGTGCAGTCCGCCGGTGGGCGACCGCGTGGGGGTTTCTCCCCCTTCTCGAACAGAAAATCCATTTAGGTTTTGTAATTAGTGGTGCCACGTTGCGCAACCTCGACTGTTAGCAGAACCCGCAGGGCGTGGGTCCCCTTCACCATGGTTTCAAGCCACGACTTCCTCACGCTACGTGTGACGGCACGCCGCTCTCTGCCAATGTGGCTGGCCAAGGGTCGGGTGCCCTCTCCAGCAATGATGGCTTGATTCCATGGCTCCCCTGTGTGGCATGTGATGACGCCTCACTTGATGCTGCCGCCATTTCCCACTAGCATCGCCGCGGTGGTGCCGCACCGGCGGATCGTCCGCGGGACACCGGGTGAGCTTCGATGGTCTGTTTTCCCTTCTGAATGCGCCTACGGGCCTCCCGGGTTGCTACCGTTACTTTGTGGCTCCTAGATTCGAATTTCCATAGATTTTTAAATTCTTGTCCGAAGAATGAGGCAAATTACGAAGCGACGAAGTGTTGGGGCTTTGTTCGTTTGGGTTGCGCCCTCCGCGTTAGCATTATAAGAAGCATGAGTAATTGATTCAACATAGATAAACTATATTAATTTTGTGTTTCAACATTCTTTTCAAGAATGGGGAAAGAAACAATTCAATTGAATTTAAAAAAAAACTCTACCTCAGAATTGGTGAATACATTGCGACTTGCAGAAGTGAGGCTTCCATCATTTGTTGATTCCAGATTTATTCCTCCAATGATGTCATTCGAGCCTCCGTCCTTCGTTGCTAGAAGATGTCGCGAAACATCACTAGAGTTTCCTTACAATGGTGTCAAAAACCTGACCCCAAGCTTAATTTAAATAGATGAGGGAACCAACTGTGTTGCCTTACATTAATGTTGTTCATTTATGAAAAGCATTTAATGTTCCATTGTCGAGGTTACTCAACCCAAGGGTCATGCCCATGAATGAAACATTTTACTATACAACCCCTCCACGTCGCTCAACGATAAAAAACTGAAATAAAATAAATTTTTGAATTTATTATTCTTTTTCTTAAATTAATATTTCAGTATAACATTTTCCAAACAAAGCTAAGCTTCCCTTAAGTGAATTTCGGTGCTGTGAGTCCAACGGTGACCTCATATTTCAATTCCAAGCACCTGTTCAAAAGTTAGAAAATGCTGCCCACATGTTAATGAATGCACCTTAAAAAAAGATCAAAATTACATTCCGAGCCAACTGGGCCTCAAAATCAATCACTGTCAATTTTCACAGACTCGTAATAATCCCAAATAATTTAAAAAAATTATATGGAATTTCCGGGTCTTTACATGAATCATTCTATGGAGATAATAGCCCACACATACTCAAGGTTAATGATTTCATTTACCATTGATGGGAAAACATTTATAATAAGATTAATTATTTCATAATACTAAATATTTTATAAATATAATAATTATTTACTAAATTCAACATTAGAAACATATTTGTAAGTTGGTTATGTAAAATGAAAGAGGACTCTTTGTGGATGCGGTAGTACACACACAAGCACAAATATTGTTTTTTGTTTTCCTTAGTGAAAATGGGGAAAGGGGGTCAATAGTTATTATCGTAGAATAATAAATTATGTAAAAAAAAACATAGTTCATTATATGTTGATTATAAATATAGATTTTTAAATTTACTATATAAATGAATAGAAATAAGGGAAAGTTAGTTCTCACATTTATGACTTGGAATTTTTTATATAGAACTTATTGTAATGGGGAGATTATGATACATTATTGTTACCAGAAGCCTAATAGGTTGAAATTTTATTATATGTAAAGGAATAATGGAAGTGTTTCATGTGAATAAATTTTTTATTGACATTCAAGGGGTGGTGAGAGGCCTTTTTTATATGTGGTGAGAATGGAATTTTTTTAAATATTTCAACCTAATATAATATGGGAACATGTTTCATAAGTCAAGTGTCTCAAAAAGTATAAAATAATTGATTGAGTGATTATATAAGGCCAATAATATGTAAAATTTTATATTAGAACATTTTTTATCATGTTTTAAACTCTTTAACCTATGATTTACTAATTTTATGTTTTTTGGTTTTTTTCATGGTAAAATATTTTTACATAAGTTAATGATTATTATACCTAAAAAAATAAACCTTATTTTAAGATTTGGAAATAATGATTAAAAATATTTAATACATCTACTTAGATGAAATTTATATGTTTAACAAAAATAAATTTTAACATTAATAAACGTGACACGTAAAAATATGTTCTTAGAAAAAGGATATTTTTATTCTTGAAATATAGGTGTTAGGTAATAATATAAATATATTTATTTTCCCTAATAAAAAATGGTTTAATATAGAAGTTATATAGATTTAAAATGAATACAATATTTTTATAGAAATAAAATTTAATTAAATAAAAAAACAAAAATACCTTTTATTTGAAAATATTACATAAGACCATAAAATATTAATCATAGGTTTAATATATCAAAAATTTTATTTATAAAATGTATTTTATAAAATCATGAATAATTATTTAACCAACTAAAAATTTTAATACATATTTATCTATTATTTATATAAAGATAATTTAAAAAAAATTAATGTTGATAAAAACAATATTTTTATTTATTCAACTAAAAATAAAATATTTCATAAAAAATATAAAAATCTGTTATTAAGATAATATTGAAATTATAAATCAAAAAACGAAGTTAATTAGATAAAATAAAGAAATGATAAGTAAATTCATGAATTAAGTCACTTTAGAGTAGCCATTATGTCATAAATTAGGGATATTACATTTATCAACTATATTTAGGTCCTAGGTATTACATTCTCCCCCGTAAAATAATTTTCCCATTGTAATTGAATAAATTTCATCTACAAAAAAGATATGGGTATTACTATACCATATATTCTTTAGTATCCAATGTTTCCCCATATAGTTTTTGATTTCTCCAATGGAATTTCACTAGATAAGTTTTCTGATTGAGAAACACATTCTCTATAATGATAAGAATCTGGAGAATATATTCATTATAATAGAAGTTAGGTTCCAACTCTACTCCATTAAATATGAGTATATATGTTTTATTCCTCATTTATTTCCTTAATTATTAAACATGTAATATGCCATGTACTTTTGAAATATTTTTCTCATAACCAATTGTTACGCTACCACTCTAATTTTATCTAGAATTTGAAAGGGCCCAATTGGTTTTGGGTTTATCTTCCACTTTTTACCAAAACTTTAAAATCCTTTCCACAATGATATCTTTATAAAAACATGATCTCATATATACAATTCTTATATATTGTTTTGATTATATAAATAACTCTTTTTTTCTTTATGATTCCTTAACATGATCTTGGAATGTCTATACTTTTGAATTTGATTCCTCTGTATGTTTTGAGACTACTAACTTCCTTTCACTAACACCTTATGAATAAGTTGATGTGTAAAAAATCATTCAATAAAATTCTTCATATGGTTCCATATGGATACATTAATGGAAACAATTATTATATGAAAATTTTACCATAGTTATATACTAATCACATTCACCCAAGAAGTTAAGAGAACATGTTCTAATAATGTATTCTTGTGTCTGAATATTCTTTTATGACTGATATTGAGTTTGTGGATGATAGGTTTTTCATAAATGTACTTTCATAAAATAATACTTTTGAATTCACTACATTAGTTTTAATGTGAACCATGGTTCATGAATAAATAAATTTAATTCTAGTCCCCCTTGAAGTATCACGATTTCATTGATATAATATCAGGTAATGTGCTCAAAGCATAGGGGAAATGTGTATACTTAGTAAGTCAATTTATGTTAATCCACATATAATTTTTCATACTTGGATTTTCAAAATCCTAATGAAAATTTACCTTATAATATTTTCCTCTTTTCATATAGGTATAGTCAGAGGTTTCATATAGGCATATGAAGAGGTTTCATAACACCCTTAGGATGTTGCGTTTCAGTCTTTACGTACTGACATACAAATCATCAATGAAGATAATATAAAATGTCCCTCATTATACAATCCCACAATAAATATTCTCTTAAATACCAATGCATATTTATTCTATCATGGTGTATATATATTGATCTAGGTGCCTCATTTTGTAGTTCCCTCAACAGTTCTAGTATGGTTAGACAACATAACCTCATTCTAAACATCAAAACTCAATATTTATATATTATTTTCATAAATTTCCCATATTTCATAGATTTAATCACCATTTTCAAATCCTTATCATCCCATGGGAAAATATCAATATTTTCTTATAATGATGGTATATAAATTTCATGAAAAGGAATGATGGCACCCCTTCACTATAAATCGGTATTTCTATCATTAATATATCCCTCAGTGTACCGTCCTTATTAATCACTATCATGGTTAGAAAACCATGTTCCCTCCTACTCAATGCATAATACACATTTTTTTCATTCCTATATTGGAAGTGTATTAAGAATTCATTGTCCTTGATCATATCTGACAATATTGATTGCCTCATGTTTAGCATTTTCATAGAGAAAATATACATTAAACCTTTTTGGATCATATATATGTTTAATTTTTATCCATAGTGATTTTTCATTTGTATTTTCAAGGAAAATATTATTGATTCCAACAAAAATTCATGGGCTATGTAGTTTATTTCATATATCAGCAATTTCCCTGATTAATAAGTAAAGGCTATATAATTTTTCATAAGTATGCATCCTATTCCTTTCCTTAATACATCTATATATTTATATATTTAAAAATACTTCTTTTACTGAAGATAAATTTAATACTAATGCATTAATAAACCTCATCATTATCTCTTCAAACCATTAATCACAGTCCTTGGGACATATTAATTTAACCCCTTCTAGTGTTAGTGTAGATAATGCCATGAAAAATCATGATAATTTTAAGAGAAACCAGTAATAGTAACCTGCTAAACAATAAAACTACGTATCTTAGTAATATTCAAATTTATATTCCATTCATTTACAAAATTTTTCATCAAAGGATCCACAAATATTATATCATTGGAGAAAATATGGTTTAAAAAGGAAGAAATATATATGCAATATTCATAATTACTTATTTTATGATATAATTCATTTTCTCTACGGGTCACAAGAATTATTTTCAGATGGTTCTCTTGATTTTAATAGATTTTGGAATATGTCTTGATATCATTAATTAATCATACCATGAATTTATTGATATAATACATTAGTACAATATAGATAAAATCATGAAAAAAACATATGATGAATTATAAAATATGAAAGAAATTACCATAAACTCATAATGTTCATATCTATTTTGAAATGATATATTTTATATATATTCCTTCTTCAGTATAATCTAATGATAACCATATTGAAGACCAATATTTTTAAAATGTTGAGCTCCTTGATTTTGATCAAATAATTCATCTATTTATAGTAGGTGATACATATTCTTTACAGTAATGGCACTGATCTCCCGATAATCGATTCACAATAAAAAAGAACCATACCTGTTTTTTTGAGTAAAATAGGGCATCCCAATGGTGAAAAATAAGGGATTATAAATCCCAAATCATAGATCTCTTTTAGTTTTTTTAAACACTACAATATCCACTAGTTACAATCTATAAGAAGTTTTAGATATTATAATTTCACTAGGAATAATTTCAATAGAAAATACCAATTCATGCTCTACTATATGACCAATAAATTCATATAGAAATTCATCAATGTATTTTAGTAAAATTGTTACATCATATGTCCCTAATATTTCCTCCCCATCCACAGATTGTGGTTCCAAATCCTTTTCTCTAATAAAATCATTAAGGTGTGGTGTAAGAGGTGGGTCTAAATAGGAATTGGGAGGTGAAGTATCTCCCTTGAGAAAATTTATTCTATGACCCCTTCATGATAAGTAATATCCTTTCCTTAAATGAAAATTAATTAATTATACATTGATATATAATATATAGTAATGATTAATTCAAAGCAAGACATAGGTATAACAACTATATGTTCAATAAGGAAATATCTTTTCATCTTTATAGAGAATGAGGAATAAATATTTATTACAATAAGAATTGAATGTGCTGTCTAAAATAAAAACTCATTTATAAGAGTATTACTGGATTGATCAATTTTCTTAGAAAAAATGCATCACATAAAGGATTACATTGATTCATAATAAAATAAATCATTAGATAACATTGATTTTAGGATCAATGTAACTTCTATAACACCATTTGGAACATCTCCTCAGTTTTAGTTATCACCTAAGCTCTACCTCTTTCCCATGAAATTTTCTAAATTTATTTCCCTTCATGTATTCAAAACTGGTTTGTAATGTTACCTATCAATTTATATTTAAATAATTTAACAACATTAAATTTGATGTTTCCTATCCATTTTTCATCGTCATTAAATTTCTTTCCACACATGAAAAAAATTCCCATTCCATTAATGTATATCCCATAGTGCTTATTTCCTTATTTATTACATGTATAAAATTCCCTTCTTGATTTCTTTCCATTTGATATACTTTTCTTTTTGTGGTAGTCAATAGAAATATTCGACTAAAGATTTCATTTAAAGGTATAATACTTGGAGAAATTCTTTTCCATATTAATTACACTTTATACTTATCATCATATGATAATATTTGTTTTGAGATACTAATATCCTTTGATGTCTCGACATCAACCCATCAAAGAAAAGACAAATATTGATCTCTTATAAATGTTTATTTTCGTTGAATATTCTAGAGGGAATAAAAATGTTATCTTAATAATCAATAACATTTTCCTCCTCCTTCTAGATATAATTGAGGAAATTATTTTCCATTTTAATATTTTCTAGTGGGGAGTGTTATTTTTTTTAAAATAAATCCTTAAAATTTATGAATTTATAAGCATTATCTATACTTCCACATTAGTGTTCTAAATTGGTGACCATTATTGATCTATATGTCATTTTACAAAATATATAACTTTGATCATTTCATTACTTCCGAAACTTATAAGTATATTTTCTAAGGACTTGATCCTTTTTTATTCCAATGTATTAATAATTATATTTTACTATAGTGGGTTTTCTGCATGAAGTGGTACAACATTGATTCAACACATTGTGGATCAAATTATTTCTCTATGCGAGTGATTTTACTTTTCAAAAGCAAGACCAACTACCCTAATATAGTTATGATCTTATTATCTACAACTACAACCTCATGGAATTTCATAGGAGGAACATCCCTACTTTGACTATGGGCGTTGATATTGTTCTCATTTCATACATCAGTCACCATCTCTAAACCATGGTATACAGATAATTAGTGAAATATATTCAACTATAAAATATAATTACTATTTGGTTTTCTTGGAAAAAATTACTGACAGTGAAATGGATTTTCCATATTATTTTGAATATCTAACAAGGTTCCTATAAATATATTCTCCACAGTTTTTATTAAACACCATCTAATAACAGTTGTAAAATCCCAATCTCCAAAAAACCATAGTTGGTTATTATATTTCATTATTGGTATGTAATATAAGAGTTATTAAAAGATACAATGACTTAGTGGTATTGGGGAACTATATATATAAATATATTTAACCTTACCAATGATAACATAAAATATATCATATAATCTAAATTATGAAATTATTATCTTCTATATTAGATCACTGAAAATTACGCATTGTTCTCATCTTGTTTTTATAGTGAATGGAAAGAATAAGGGTGACCTAAAATGATTGGTAAGAAGTAGAATATACAAGAATATATAAATGAATAATCATGTATTAAATAGTATTATATAATTATATGATAAAAATAATGAGATAATAAAATGAAACTCATGGTATAAAATATCCATGATAATAAATTAAAAAATGTATAACAATTATTAATCTCATACTGATGGAATGAATATTGTTGGACATTATAAAAATGTAATAAAGGAATTGTTCTAAGAAATCATATTAAATTATTTAGTCTCATTCCAATCCCAATGTTGGTTTTTATCATGAGATCTATCGACACATCAACGTTCTATTAATACTAGGGCCCACCTGTAATTAATTATTTCTAATGCATTCATCATACAATGGAATGAAAAAACTATACAATACATAGCCAAAATACCCTTGTAATAAATAAACATTCATATTGAATGAAAATATTATATGCATGGAAAATATTATACCAATTAAAAAATTGGAAAGCATTCTATGGAAGGTTTTATCAAACTAACATAGTATGCTGTCATAGAATATAGTTATGTCAATAAATTTCCCAATCAATTAATTCTATAGTTTGGATGTCTAAGAAAAAATAATTTAATCAAAATAGGAACTATCATGTATTATCATTGTAATTGTATGTACCATTATCAAATAAATAATGATAAGATGGTGGAGATTGTACTTTAAAAGTGTTGGGTTTTTAATTGAAGATAGTCATTTATCATAGAAAATTATTCATTAAGGTTTATAAAGATAATGTGAATTCTCGAAATCATATCCATAAAGTGTGTCTTGCTAGGCCTACAGTCATAACCCCCTCATCATGCACTGAGTGATGATTTAGATGAGACTCAACCATCCCCTTTTAGTGTAATTAAAAATTATTTCATTTGTGACATATGCACATCCAATTCTTAGTATCCAAATAGGATTTTAACTTCTAGGATAACCACACTGACTTTTTTACTTTCCAAAAGTTAGGATTGGTTTCATTATAATGAATTTAGGTAACATTTAAAACAAAATATATTGAAGAATAAAATTTCAAATATAACATTAAATAACTTTAATTATAAGGTAATATTGACATGAAATATTTAAGGGGTATTAATTACACTATAAAATATGAAACACGGTTTATAACATAATCATGCCATGAGGAATTGAAATTTTTGAAAATAAACCCTTACCTTTAATACCAATTAGTAAAATATTGTCAAACCACCTAAAAAATATAAATATAAATATAAAATTATTCTTACCTATTAAAAATTCTAAACTTTATTTATAATTCTTCTCTACATGTATATTAGTTTGTTTTTTCCTATTTCTAATATCATATGTCTATTATCTTGATAATTTGGAACTAGTTTCAAAATAGTAATGTTGTTATACATTTATCTCTCAAATTTAATCATTAAAATATCATAAAAAGTGATATAATTGATGTTTTATAAATATTTATCATTCTATTACTTAATTATACCAGATTGTTTTCAAGGTCTTTAAAAATTAAATTAGCAATAAACATGTTTCAATAATTTTTAAGAAAAACTATTATATCAAATATAATTAGTTTAATGTAAATTTTACCATTCTAGAACGAAAATAAAATAATTATTTACTTTATAATGTCATATATTACTTGAAATTAAATTCCCATAGGCACAAATTATAAATTTTTTTAGCATCATTCATGTAAGTGGTTAAACTAATAGAAACGAAAACATAATTTCATTAATTTATGTCCATGTAGTGATTTATTTATAATTTCATTATACTATAAACATAATGAGATTATTTAGTGTTTATTATTGTGGTATACCATAATTGTAAATTTTTTTAAGAAAATTAACATATATGAATTTATTTTTTTGAATGAAGAATTCATTTTTTTTATTATAATGCTCTTTTGGATGGCTGAATCTACCGTGGTTATTTAATATAAAATATGGTTAATATATTTTCTATTTTTTCCCAAACATATTAATTTTAAAAATATAATATTTATCCACTAAAATCAATATGGATAACGTTTTTTAAAGGTAGTGATGAAAAGAAAAAAATGAAATCAATCGTTCCATAGAGGTAGTAATCAGCATGTATGTGGGGTAGTTGATTTCATTTTACATAAAGTGATAGAAATATATAATCATTTATATCATTAAATAATATAATATATTTCATAAATATCATAATTATTTGTCATATTTATTATTGGGACCCTATGTTTAGGGGGATATGGAAGATTAACCATGCAGATCTGTGGAGGGCGTAGTCTGCACACACGCATGAATGATGTTCTTGTTTTCCTTTAGAAAAAAGGGAAAATATTTTTAATATATGTGATATTATAATTATAAAATTCATTATAAAAGAAATAATTATTTATTTATATAAGAATTGTATATATATATATATATATTTCAAAGTGTAAAAAATAATAGAATAGTAATTTGGAAAAATCATTAAGACTATTATCATGTAATAATAATATTTAAAGGGATAAAGAGACTATAAGGTTATTAATATGGTATTATTTTCAATAAAAACCCTAATTTTTAGTGGTATTTAATGAGTGGTGAGATTCCCTTTTTGTAAGAGGTGAAAATGATTTTTTTATTAAATATTTTAATATAATATAAAGATAGAAAATATTTATTATTTAAAGTGTCTAAAAATTGAAATATATTCTTTGGGGGAAGATATAATGTTGATAATATATCAAAAAAAATTATAAACAGATTTTAATAATGTTTCAATCTCTTTAACCTTAGAAAAATTACTCTTTTAATTATATGTTATACAATGGTAACATGTTTTTAGCTATATATATCAATTTTGATGACTCAAAATAAAATATGACATATTACATAATTTGAAAATAAAATTTATGAATAGTGAATTGATTTAATCCTATTAAATTTATATTTATAAAATACGACATTATCAATATAAGATATAATGTGAAAAAACCTTTTTTTGGTAAAAAATATTTTTTAGATTACAATATATGTGTACTGAAAAATTATCAACATATTTTATCTTAATAAAATAAATAAATTTATTATAATATTATTTTGGTTTAAAAAAATATAAAAAAAATTTACCAAAGAATTCTATAATTAAATGAAATAAATAAAAATAGTTTTTATTGGAAAATATAACTCAAGTCCATAAATTGATAAAGATAGGATTTCTGAACAAAACATAGTATGTTTAAAATGTATATTTTTACATATATAATACATATTTGACCAATTAAAAAGTTTTTTTTATAGTTTTAGGTCTTTCATTTATAATAAAAATGTCGAAAAAATTTCTAGTTTTGATAAACACTATATTTCTCACTAGTCACTTAAAAATAAATTATTTCCAAAAAATATTAAAAATTCGTATTTAGAATGTAATTAAATTCTCAATAAAAATGAACTTTAATTTGGATGAATTAAAGAAAGTTAACATTTAAAGAATGTGACAAATGATGCCTCTTTAGAGTGTTCCTTGTGAAATAGATTTAGGATGTAGTTCTTACCTACTATTATAGGGCATTGGGTATTACGTTTCCTATCCGTGGTTTTTTTAAATTGAGAGGTAATATTATTTTACTTATAAATTTTGGAAACATAATAATATTTTGCCTTATAATAAATAATCGTCCTCTTTTTTTCATAATATGAATAAATATGAAATTATTCTTATGATGTTCATTCTTATCAAATCTTTGATATATCCTATTTTTAATTTCTAATTCTCCACCTATTGATGAAATATAAAGAGGTTTAATATTTTCTTCTACCATCAGCTAATTTCCAAACAAATCCACGCTTCGGCTTCTTCTATCTGTTAGCCTAGAATAATTAGTTAGGCCATGAAATTAGTCATTCATTCTTAACTTTAATAGTTTTATTATAATTATTATTCAAATTATTTGTATCTTTTTTTATGACATTATTGAACCAACTGAAATTTTTTATTATTTTTCCCATCACAAATTGCAATATTTCTCTATATAACCTAATAAATAATAACTTTTATTGGTGATCCTCTACTCCACCTCTTCTTCCCACTTATTTTAAATACTCATATCTTTTTTGGATGTACAGATTTTGGAAAGATTTAATGACATTATTTCTATGTGTTTTTGGTCTTTTTACTCACCAAAAGAACTATTGGTTTCTACCTTGCTATTTGAAGATACATATTATTCAACCAAAAATAATATTTATATCTATACTTTCCTCAATCCTAATAAAAACTAAAAATTTTGATCTCCTAGATATAATGTACACATATCTAGAATTTTTATGGGACTATCATTCCAATTTTTTTTTATTTTTCATAAGGATCCATGGTCTTCTTGATTTATGATCTTACTTTTATAGGTATGAATATCTCGAAAACCCATTTCTTGGTCCAACCTTGTATATGATTGTTTTTAAGACTTAAATTTTCAATTATATATGATCTATATTGATATAAATAAGTACAATATTTTCCCTAATTATTAGAAAAAATCATCCCACCACCTTGAAAATATTATTCACTAACCCTTTCTGATTGTTGTAAAGTTTTTCTTGTTTTTTTAAACTCATTGTAAATTGTGACACATATGGATTGTTTCATAAAAAATCTTATTATTTTTAGTAAAATTTAAATAAATCTATCACACTATATTTTATTTCATAGCCATATTTACATTATATATTTTGATACCATCAATATATACATCTTTCTTATTTATTACCTTTTATATTTCTTTAGAAAAATTATTTTTCTCTTTAAATAATATTTCATTTTATTTCTTGAGATTTCTAATATCTTCAATACATTCTTCCAAAGCATGATTTATTTTCCATTAAAACTCTATAAATTATTTTCCATTATCATCAATCCATCACGAAACAATTTTTTTTTTAAAATATTAGAAAATAAATTAACATCATCATCAAAATAGATACTTGATGATTAAATAGGTTTATCATGTCTTCTAATAAAATTAATTTTCATAGTAATTTAATTATTCTTATTCTTCTTATTCTTTTACTATTTTTAATTTTTCTCACATTCCTCACTCAATTCAAATTCAGAAGGATTTTTATTTGGGAAATCATAGGAAAAAAATACAAATGCCTTCATAGTATAAATTTTTTTATATTTTTTTACATTTCCTTTCAAATTTTTCTTTTATACCCTCTTAATTTAAGGGCCTTAATCTCTTTAAGCACTTAATAATCATTATTTTATGAAGATATTATTATATTAATATCATATTCATTGAATTTTCCCTTTTACATTACTCAAAATACAATATAATCTATTTAATTAATATTTAATGCTTTAATTTTCCTAATATCAACATATAGAATCATGTTATCTTATAAATATAGTTTCAAATAACTATTTTCCTCGGTATGATATTTTTGAATCAAATAGATCTAGAAAATTAATTATCATTTTTTAACACAGATGGGATATTCTTGACTATTATACAAACTATATATGTTTCTCATAATCTCATTTTAACATTTAAAACATTAATCAACAGTATCATCTTTAGCTATCTTTTTATGCAAAAAATATATCCTCCAAACTTATAAATTTTATTCCATGACATTGGCGATTCCATTATAACCATTTTTTAATTTTACTAGATTTAATTTAAGATTGATGTTCCATGATCTTCTTATATCAATTTTCTGATAGATTCATTGAGATTTATTTTTGACACTTTCCATAAAACTCTATATTTCTATAATTTCAATTAGTTATAACAACACCGTAGAAAATTGGGGGAAATCAAAATATCACTACATCTATAACCACTAGGCCAAGTGATTGAAGGTATGGTGGCATTATATTCCTCCAATTATGATAATTCATACCATCTAATGTGGGAAAACATCAATTATTTAGTGGTTTAAAATTTTCCATGTCTCAGATTTTTTAGGATCTTTAGAGTTGGTTTTCAATATGATACCACTTTAAATTCCTAAACTGGGTTGACCATTAGTAGGGGAGTGAATTAGTGGCCTCATTTTGGGAATTCTATACCATTTCAATTATAGTTCATGATATACACAATATTATATACCAGTATCACATTATATACTATGATATTACAAAATAACACAACACACTAAACTTAAATGGTTCTATATAGAATACAACTCTTTTCCAAGTTGGATATACACCCTAATTTGGATTCTCTACTGAATCACTTGGAAAATATAGAAGGAATTAGTCATACACCCATGAAAAATAGTAGTTTAATTATTGAATAAAATTAATATCATTAAGAAATATTTTTTTTGATATAAAATATGACATGAAGCATCGAGCTTAAAAAACGTATGAAATATATTTATTTAAATTTATTCTTTTCAATATATTGTAGAATAGGAAACCCCAAATTGAAATGAAAAATAATATACTATGCCATTAGAATATTACCATTAAATTTGATGGTATTAATAGTACTAAGTAAATTATTAAAATTATATTTAACTATTGTTTATAAAAAAATAAAAACTATTTAAATGATAAATAATTATTTTTTAATATTTTTATAAAATATGGTTTGGTTGTTATGTTCACGCATAATTTTAAATTATTTTTATTACATTAATAAAAAATATTTAAAAAATTAAACTTTATTTTTAGAATCTTCATATCAATATTATCATGTGTTTAATTTATTTTATTTTTTGAAATGTTTATTTTTTTTGACAAGTAATGAAAATACTAATTTTTTACTCAAAACTACCATTTTTTATAAATTAACTATAGGGTAAAATTATATTTTAAATTTGTTTCAAATTAATATTGGTAAAATAAAATATCAATTAATACTATTTAGGTCATTTTAATCATGTTCATATTGAATTTTTATATAAAAACATTGTAATATTTTGAACAATTTCCCTTTAAAACCCATCTTTTTGATCACATCTGCTGTATTTATTTTAAATTAAAATCTTATACTTATGTGAATGAAATTTTCAAATATGGACTATATTTTTATAATAAAAATATATTATATTATTCAAAATTATAAAATATTTTTTACAAAAATTAATAGCGAATGAAGTAAAAATTAATTACCATTGTTAAGGTCAAAATGGATTCATCAAAGGGGGTTAAACTACAAACATTACCATTAAAATGATGTAAACAAGTTCATAAAATATTTATTATGGAAATATTTTAAAAATAAATTTAATAATAATTTATAATAATACATTATGGACTCATTTATCTTATGGAAAAAGCAGCTACAACTTTTTCTTTTCAGATATTAAAATTGTGATACTCACCTCACTTATAAAAGGCCACTCCCAATCCTCTATTCTTCACACATTAATACCCTTTTATGGCAAAAAAATAATAAGATAAATTCCAAAATTCATTCCACTCACCCTATAATCCTTTTTTAGAAATCCATTATTTTAATACATTAGGTATAATCTTAAATAGTTGGTTTGAGAATTGGTAAAATTCCTAACTATGTGTTTTTAGTTTATTTCTTCTTCCACCTCCATCAAATGATTATAATGTATTATTATATAATGAAAATATTATATTCCATATAAATAGATGTTATTATGCCATTGTAATTACATAAATCCATCTCCTCTTCCCTCAAATGGGAAATGATAATGTCGCTTGTGTGTATGGTGGACTTCTTCCTCGAGAATCAATGAAACACTTTACTATTAAAATATCCCTTGGTTGGATAAGAAGATAGACATTAAGTGTATATATTATATTTAAAAAATAATTAAACAAATAAATTCATTATATAATTTATTACATTTTACATTCCATTAGGTTGGGGATATGGTAACATCGCTTTTGTGAAGGGTAGACTACTGTCTCACCAATTGATGTGATTTATTTTTCACTAACGCTTTAAGTGGAAGTTAATAAGTATAGATTAAATAATATATGTGATACAGATGATGTAATTAGGATTTTAATTAAATATTTATCATTCTGAGAATATAATATATCATTTTCATTGTTACATTTTCAGTCACTTAATGATGATAACATCATTCATGTATGTAAGGACTACCACAGTCATGAAACAAGGTGACTCTATTTTTATCACCACACCATATAGATGTTATATATATAAGTAAATTTAAGAAAATAATATGGTTTTTATTATATTATAATCATTATATAATTGTAAAATATTACATACAACCTTTCCAGAATGATAGTTAAAAATTAAAAATATTACCCATGTATATGTCGTACCTACCATCTCTATGATTGTAACATAGTAAATTTTTTAAAAAACGTTTATCATTATTGTTCATAAAATTATAATTGAGGTAATGATATAATAATTATTTAATTATTATTATTCAATATATGATGTATGTAAGAAACCAACCATAAACATTACAACTTCTAGTAATTTTAAACTAGAATAAACATTATTACATTCCTAAGACTCTTTTGGATTAAGAGTTTTAGGGAATTAGGACAAATATTACAAGATAAACTCATAAATTACAAGTGTAATATTATAATTAGTGTCCACTTTTTTTACCAAAGGAATCCATTTTAAAAATAAAACTTGTTCTCTTTTATGAAAACTCTTGAATAATTTCTACAGGACTTCTTTCAATCTTTATCTCATCCTTAAATCCTATGGAAAACATTTAAAAATGTTTGGTGAGTATAAAAAACATAGTAAGGGATCTAGAAAAAGGAAAAAAAATATTTAAGTAAAAACATGGAAACTCATAAAATGATAACCTTTATCTTCAATGTTCTATGATAATATGAAAGATAATTTTTACATGAAAAAAAACACACATTTCTCTCAATGAATTTCTTTAAAACCATAGTAATAAATTAATTATCCATTAGGTGACTTAGAGCATCATATACATTAAAAAATTTGCAAAACCCTATTAATTAGAATAACCATATGGTAAAATTCCAATATTATAATTTCCCTATGCATTGGTGAAATTTAATGGGGATCACCCTTCATATAAGATAGATTAGGATCACTCATTTCTCATTAGCTATAATAGAACTCAACCCATCATATAAGCCATATTGGGATCACTAGTGAGCTATAATGGGGATCAACCCTTTTCATAAGCTATATTGGGCTCACCAATTTCATATAATTCTCATGTTCCATATCAATAGTAAAATACTCTCATCATAAAAACCCTTAATTTTTTAAACCCTTATAAAAACACATTCAGATAAAAACACCCTTTTCTTTTGAGAACCAATTTTCAATACCAAAACAATATTTTACTTGAAGGGCCATTTTCTGTAACCAAATACCCAAAAAGGTAAATATGGGTTTTCATTTATGAAAAATAAAATATTGAAAAGATTTCTAGAAATAATAATGGCCACAATGGTAGAAAATTTATGGTTGTTGTGCACTTAAAGAGAAGAACATTCCTTTTGTCATTTTCCAAAATGTTCTGTATCAAACATGTACAAATATTCTTTTTTTGAAAAAAAATCAAAATCAATATAAAATTTCATTTATAATCCACTTACATAAATAATATTAATAAAATTGGCATGGAGAAAAAATTTAATGATTAAATCAGTAAACATTCAAAGTGTCACATACCACATTGAACATTTAAATCATAGAATCCCTGAAAGAGATTTTTTTTAAAAAAATAACATGATAATAGATAAAACATTGATACGTAATGTCAATCGGTCTTTATATACACAATATAAAATAATAAAGGTGCATACCATTAATAAATGCATCTATGTAAATAGAATGATACAAAATCCATTACACACATTCAAATTTCTTCCAACTTGTTCAAAACTAATGTATAATGGTTTAAATAACATTATTAGACTATTATATTACTTTATTCAAATTAATTGTACCTTATATGATGATTTAATAACATATTATGTCCCATTAATTAATAATATTTTATTATTCTAATTGTTTTGGTGTGTTTATTTCATAGTTTAATGAAAAATTAATTTGTATAAAATTATGGATGTTATTAGAAAATGAGATTAAAAATATAGAAATGTAATGAAATAAAATTAATGTAATTCCAAAATTATAAAATTTACCATGTATCATTTCTATTCCTTAAAATAGTATGATTCATTAGATAACATATTAATGAAAAACCATTAGTTTATTTTGGTTATTTTACTAAACACCATGAACTAGTATCATTTAATTTACTATAATATATATATATATATATTAGTTCCATAAGATGAAATAGATTTATAATATACCTATAAAAATATTATTTTTCAATAAATGTATTTTTAAGAACATCCATGAAGCTGGTAATGAAAAAATAATGAAAACATTATCCACGGTGGTGATTAACCAGTTTATTATAGTCAATAAAGTAGTTTCATTTAATAGGAGGTTATGAGAAATTAAAGTGTCATGAGATATTAAATTAGAAACATAACACCCAAATATATACATTATTCTAGAGTTATCATGAATTTATGGATGAAGTAGGTGTGGAGAATGTAAAGTAATAAAATAAATTAAGAGAGGAACATTGGGAAACATTCATCTTGAATATCACCACCTTGAGTGACCCTTGAGGACCTTGGATTTGATCTTTTGGTGATACCAGAAGAAATTGAACGTGAGTAGAGTTAGTAAGAGAGTTTTTTCAAGATATTTTTTGAGCTAAAAGGGTTTTTGGGTCAAAATGGGGTGGAAGAGATGGAAATTATACTTTAGGATAGGTGGTTTTGAGGAACAAAATAACGAATATTTTACATTTAAATCTATCCACTTTGAGGTGGAATCAAAATAATATACTTTGGCTAGAAATTAATATTTTTAAGGATTTTAATGGTTGATACACACAACAATAAACCTGACCTATAATGTTGTTGAATTCGGTCAAAGTTTAAAATTTATATTCCTACTAACTACTGTATATGTGGAAAGCAGGGCCGAACCCACATGGAAGGTAAATTTGGCCACTATTCAACTAAAAACTTGTAAAACTCCACAGTTGTCAGCAGCAGAGTGATTTTTCTAAATATTTATTATCTTCTAATTTCATTTATGTTTTTATAAACTATAAAGTAAAACCACACATCTCTTGTAAATTTGTTCTAGCCTATACTGAAATAGAGAACAACTGAAAATAAGATGTAACAAAGAAATAAAATGCTGATAAGAGACAATAAAAAATAATGCTCAGGGATTTCTCTAGTGTACTGGTTTAAATTGTTTCTCCTAATCATATAAAAATACCGCATCATACCACAACATATAGGAGACTTTCTTACCTCACCAGGAGTTAAGTCGCGGAAATTTTAGAGCATAGAGTTCACCACTCTAAAGAAGTACAACTTCAGAAAGATGAATTAAAAGGACAAAAGTACAAAATCGCTGTAAGTACTAATGTTTTCATTATGATTTGATTACTTAAAATATTAATCCATAATAAAACTCGCCGAATGATTATAGAGTTTTGAAGAATTTAGTGTTTGTGGTATGAAGAAAAAACGGGTAATTAGAATCAATCTCTCCGATCAATTATAATCACAGAAGAAATGTTTAATGAAAAGGATGAAAATGATCACCATTAGATCAAGAACTCTCCCCGAACTAGAATTTTATAAAAATAATATATTGATCATTATCACAATCTCGAATACTAAATTCATTCAATTACATAGAAAGATATTTGGAAGAAAATAGAAGAAGAAAACTCCCTCTTCTTGCATAAATTACTACTTCTCCTGGCTCTCGGAACTCAGAAAAGTGGCTCTTGGAGAAGTGATCAAGGTTCTCTGCTCTACTCCGAGACTGGTGTGTTCGTCGAATCAATGAATGAGCATCCCCCCTCTCTAATTGTGCTTCTTTTTCTGCTTTATGTACCCACTATATTCTACGTCTTGTCGCCAGACGTCTCCCACCGATTATGAAAACCCTTCACAAATGCACTGCAAATGTGCATTTTTTCGTGACTAGCATGTCGTGCTAATTTTTCCCTCATAACTAACTCTGGATGAGTTAGTTGGAAGAACTTGGATGTGTTTTAGAATCTTGATTGAACCTACACATGTTAAACAAACAAAGTGAAATAATTAAAACTCAATAAAAGTAAATTAATATTTTACAATTAATATTTTATGTTTACTGTCATAAAAATTATTAAAAAGTAATCTAAAGTTGATTAATGAATAATTTAAAAGGTAATTTTTATTACATATTAATTAATTTTTAGTATTATATTTATTGATTTATAATTTAATATTTAATTAAATGAAATTATTATGTTCTTAATTTTTTTATCATTAATTTTTTTATTTTATTAATATTAGTATTACTAATACATAGTTAACATATCTTAATTAAATTATTAAATTCAACTAATATTAAAAACTATATTTAATAAAGATTTAAATTAAATTACAAATTAATATAATTAGTTATTTTAATTAGTTTAATATTTGGGTTAATTAATTATTAATTATTAATTTATTATAACCATTCTTATTATATTTCTTATTCGTTTATTTGTTTTTTATTTTTTTAATTAATCTTATCTCCCCCCCAAATCATGGCGCATATCAGGGGGGGTTTCTCTTCCTCCTATGTAACTCCACAGTAGCGGCTCCTCTTCACACACCAGCGCAACATCTCTCCTCAGCTCCAGCAACAACGCGATATCCCGGCTCCTTGCAGCGGCATACATCAACAGCTTCATTCGGCCTCCTCTGACTCCCACATTGGTGGTGACCTAGACTACGACCCGCTAGTCCTACTCCTTGTTGCGCAACGGCTGGAAACTAGTAGCAGTGACCAGTTTGCAGTGGCTAACCTCCTCCTTCTTTAGCGACTAGCGAATCTTCTCTCCCTTGAACAATGGCGCATTAGAGGTCTTCCGATGGTAGTTCTTCTAGCGGAGAACCCTTCCTATATCGGCTCGTACCTCCAAATCATTGGATGCTTTTTATTTTGTTGAATAGATCTGAATTCTATGTGATTTAGGGTTGATCAAGATTTTGATTTTCTATTTTTTTGTCGCTCTGAATGTTTTGATTTGCTGGAGTGTGGGTATGAGAATGGTTTTGCGGTGAGAACGAGGTAGAGGTAGTGATGGCGTAGGTGAGTGGAGGAGATATCAATGTTGTATGGGTGGAAGGGGAGAAAGAATGGTGAGGTGAAGGGAAAGAGAGGCAGGGAAGCGAGGTCTATCAGTGAGGAAATAAGTGATGCAACAGTGAGGTAGAAATAACAGTGAGGTAGAGAAACAGTGAGGTTTAAAAAATTTGGGTAACTGTGAGATAAGAGAAAAATTTATAACGGTGAGGTGCAGAAATATAAAGGGTCACTATTATAGTAATAAAAAACAGTGGTGTAACAGTGAGGTGCGGGAGTGGGGGTCACCGTTAAAAATTAAAAAAAATAAAAATAAAAATCCCACCATTACAAATAAAAACAAAAGCTACTATTAGTTTAAAAGAAAAAAAAGGTCACTGATAGATAAAATAGTCACCGTTATAAAGGGTCACCGATACTTAAAATAAAAAGTCACCGGAAGGATCGATAACAGTGGGACGGAGTTCACCGATATAACCTAAAAATAAAGTTCATGTTATACTTGAATGAGAGCTACCAGTAAGCTACAAACGATAAAATGGTCACCGAAAGAAAAATAATAGTGACCTTTAAAATAAACATGAAAATTAAACATAAAATTAAAACTTAAGTAAACAAAATAAAAATACATAAATTAATTAATTAAAATATTACTAAACACCATTAATTAAGACAAATTTTTTAATAACCTTTAAAACATTAAAATTATTAACTGACAACACTTAAATTATAAACTGAATATTTGTTAAACTAAGATTATGAACGCCTTAAATTATAATTACTAAATAAATAATTACAAGATAGTAATTAGTAGAAATGAAGAGTACGGGTGACCCAATAGGTCACCGCTATTAATAGTTTACCTTACCGGTAGACTAAAAACAATAGAAAACAAATAAATAATTAAAATACATATATAAAATAATATAATTAATGTTTAAAAACTATTAATTAATTAATTAATTAACTAATTGAATACATAAAATTAAAAAGCGAACTACTTAATTTAATTAAAAACACATATTATTTACTTAAATGATTAGCATGATGTCTAAACAAATTATTTAATATTTGTAATCTATTCAAATGAATGCAAACTAAATAATAAAATATTAAAATAAAGTCTAAATTTATTAAAACAAAAAAAAGTATGTTTAAAGATTAATAATTATTAATTTCAAATTATGAAATGGTGAGCAGATTGGAATTAACACAACTTTAAATCAAAAAAATAAGTAAAGATAAAATAAGTAAGATTAAAATTATTAATTTAAGGAAAAAAATAAATAATTAATTATAAAAATTGATTAATTAAGAAAGTTGACTATAAAAATACAAAAGTAAAATTATTTACTATAATGTGGTTAAATAATTAATTAAATCATTAAAAATTAAGTAAAAAGATGTGGCAAAACTATGTAAAAATAGAGCCATATCAAATTCCCCCACACATAAGCATTGTTTGTCCATAAACAATTTCATGTCTTATTATCTTTGAAAACTAGTAAAATGTATTAATGATTAAGATCAAACTATAACATATCCATCACTCAAAATAGAGGACAAAATATAACAGCAGGCTTTAAGAAAATGAATTACTCACATGAATCTTGCATATAATAAATACTCAAAGGTAATTAAAAAAAGCTATGAATCATCAAGAAAAGAAGATTTCATGCCTAATATGTGACACAACTTAGTGACTCATTTCAATCCAAACTCAGGTTTTAATCTCAAAAATGACATGAGGTAAAATATTAATGGAATTGAGAACTCAACCAAGGAACTTTGTACTTTGACTTTTCACCTAGGTTTCAAAAATAAATAATTTTTTTTGTGAAACACCTCAATGATACAACTTAAATGACTCCCAAATAAACCAATTGATCCCTTCTTCATCTGGCGTTCATCAATCCCCCCACCTTAATGAGCTCATTTTTGACCCTGGACACTTTATTTATTTTCCCCAAGCCATGTTTCATTGTGCTAAGCACTGTGTAATATGAACTTATTCAAGATGAACAGAGGGCATAAAGTTAACTAAAACGCACCCATCATCTACGGTCTCAGAGACTCACCGTGGGATCCCAGATGCACAAATTACTCTAGTTTCAAAATATTTATATAAAAAATCATTAACATTGTCTCATTAAAGCAATTAATTTTGATAATTAAAAGATGCAAGAGGCCCCTAGAATCAGAATCAAACCTCTAGTTCCAAGGGTTATGAACATAACTCCATAAACAAGAATACCCATATCATTTTCAGAAGTAGTTCCTAAACCATATTTCCATGAAACCATTAAGAAATTCACTCAGCAATCATCCAAACTCATTAATTTGAAGTTCAAAGCAGTTCTTAACTACCAACAAGGAACTTTTCCTAAGGCAAGAACCAATTGAGTACGATGTAAAGCCTAAAATTATGCAATAATTTTGAAAAATTTTATCCATTTTAACAAACTTTTTGAAATTGGAGTGGTAATGAATGGGATTTCAATTAAGCATAGTTTATCACCGTCAAGAATTGACCCCCTCCCCCACACTTAAAACACAACTTTTTCCCCAAAGTTGACTTCTAAATATGGAGAAGAACAACTAATAAATTAAGATTCAAAATAGATTTTCAATTAATTATATATATGACATGTATAAAGGGTCTCAATGAAGTTAAAAAATATTTCCTACCACAATGAATAACTTAGGAGTAGGTTCATTGGCAAAAACATGCATTAACATTTATGTCCAGTGACAAATATTTTCTATTAAAGTTCACACAAGGCTTGTAACTTTTGGGTGCAAAGTGAATAGGGTGTAGCATTTTAACAAATTATGATTCAAATGGATGTTCAATATAGCAGAAGATGCATGCTAAACACTCTAAAGACTAATTGGTTCTAATGAAAAACACAAGTACCAAAAAACATGCTCCCCCACACTTAGTTTCAAGTAGTGAAAAGATTTTAACAACAATGAAATTCAATTTTTCAGAAAATAGGTACATGAAGAATTTTACACAACATGTAGCAGAATTTAATACAGTTCAAGTCATGCAACATAATTTTCAATACACATGTAGAAGAATTTTCTACGCAGAATTTTTTTTCAAATCACACAGGAGCTGAATGACATCATTTAAAATGTAAAGAACTTCCCTGAGTATGTGTTTTAATTAATGCTCCAGCATGGGAATTCCACTCCTTTACTAACACAATGATAAGCACACTTTATGATCCTGAAACAGGAACGAGGAGTGAGTAAGATCAAAACATTCACTAAAATAGAGCATAACATCAATTTTTTCAAAAAAAAAACTATAATGAAACAAAGAAAAAAACTAAACAAGAACCATGGGTTGCCTTCTATGCAGCACTATGTTTATAGTCTTTAGGAAGACTTTATTAAGGATCAATATTCAAGAACAGTGAAGGTAGCCAATCCCTTTGGTTACCCCTCAAAATACAGTTTCACTCTTTCCCCATTAACCAGCATGGGTTTATATTCTTCACCAATAATTTCCAAAGCTCCATTCTTAAGAACTCTCAAAATAGTAAACAGTCCATACCATTTGAACTTTAGCTTTCCAGGAAAGAGTTTGAGTCTAGAATTAAAGAGGAGGACCTTCTGTCCAGGTTTTAATTCTTTGGTTTGAATGATAGAATCCTGAATAATTATAGACCTCTCTTTATAAATTCTTGAGTTATCAAAATATTCTCTCCTAATTTAATCAAGAACACTCAGTTCAAGTAATCTCCTCTCAACAACACTCTTAAAATCAAAATTTAGAGCCTTAACTACCCAATATAACTTATGTTGCAACTCCAAAGTTAAATGACATCATTTCCCAAACAATAGCCTATAAGGAGACATACCTATTGGGGTCTTGAAAGCAGTTCTGTATGCCCATAAATCTTCATCTAGTTTAAAAGTCTATTCTTTCCTAGAGTTTGACACAGTTTTCTAAAGAATTTGTTTTAATTCCCTATTTGAAATTTCCACCTGTCCACTGGACTGTGGATGATAAAGAGTACCAGTCTTATGAACATAGCCATATTTCTCCATCAATGATTTAAACTTGTAGTTCTTAAAGTGTGTTCCATTATCAATGATAAAAACTCTTGGGACTCCAAATATTGTAAAGATATTCTTCTTGAAAATTTTTACTACAAAATTGGATTGATTGTGGGGCAGTGCCACTACCTCAACCCATTTCGAAACATAGTCAACAACAAGAAGAATATACTCATTCCCATGAGATGTTGGAAATGGACCCATTAAATCTAAACCCTAGAAATCTAAAATTTCAACTTCCAAAATTCCTTTTTGGGGTAAATCCTGCTTCCTACCCACATTACCTAGCCTCTGGCACCCATCACAACCGACAAAAAAACTTCTCGCATCCTTAATAAGAGAAGGACAAAACAAACCAGATTGTAAGACTTTTTGAGCAGTTCTCTCACCCCCATGGTGAACTTCCCAAGGTGAAGAATGAAAACTTTCTAAGACATGCATCATCTCTTCCTCAGGCACACACCTCCTAATAATACCATCAGCACACCTCCTAAACAACAGGGGATCATCCCACAGATAATATTTAAGTTCAGAAATGAATTTGTTTCTTTGATTATTGGACAAATTTTTGGGAAAGGTACCTACTTCTAGGAAGTTGGAAAAATCCAAAAACCAACCATATTTCCTGATTGAGACAGTAAGAATATTTTCATTAGGAAAGGAAGAATTTATCTCCCTAGAATTTTCAGATTCAGATTGAGTAAGAGGAATCCTAGAAAGTTGGTCAACAACTAAATTTTAAGCTCTCTACTTATCCCTAATTTCTAAATCAAACTCTTGTAGAAACAAGATCCATCTAATCATCCTGGGTTTAGTTTCCTTCTTAGATAACATGTATTTTAATGCCGAATGATCAGTGAAAATGATGAATTTTGACCCTAACAAGTACTGTCTAAACGTTTCCAGAGCAAACACAAAATCTAACAACTATTTCTCAGTGGTGGTATAATTATTTTGGGCATCATCTAATGGTATACTAGAATAATACACCACATGTAACTTCTTATCCCTCCTCTGTCCAAGGATAGCACCAACAACCATGTCACTTGCATCACACATAAGCTCAAAAGGTAGTTTCCAATCAGGTGTTGTAATGATAGGTAATGAAGTGAGTTTCTCTTTAAGTAGATTAAATGATTTCAAACAGTTTTCATCAAAATTTAAAGGTGCATCCTTTACCAACAAAGAACACAAGGGCTTAGTTATTTTAGAGAAATCTTTAATGAATCTCCGGTAGGAACCGACATGCCTTAAGAAACTTCCAACACGATTGACATTAACAAGAGGTGGCCGTTTTTGAATAACATCAATCTTAGCAGTATCAACTTCTAGACCCCTCTTATATGCTCTATGACCAAGCACAATACATTCTATAACCATGAATTGAAATTTCTCCCAATTAAGAACAAGGTTGGTTTCAATTCATCTCTACAACACTAGCTCAAGATTTCATAAACAAGTTTCAAAAAGTACTCCCCACAATAGAAAAGTCATTCATGAAAACATCAATAATTCTCTCAATCGTATCAGAAAAGATAGACATCATAAACAGTTGAAAGGTGGCTGGAGCTCCACACAACCCAAAGGGAATCCGCCTGTAGGAAAATGTTCTAAAGAGACACGTGAAAGTGGTCTTCTATTGATCCTCTAGAGCAACTGGTAACTGGTTGTAACCAGAATACCCATCCATAAAACTGAATAATTCATTGCCAGCAAGCCTCTCAAGCATTTGATCCAAGAAGGGAATTGGAAAATGGTCTTCATAGTGGCTACATTAAGCTTCCTATAATCAATACAGACTCTCCATTTTGTGACTTTTCTAACTTGGACTTCTTCATTTTTTTCATTTTAAACAACAGTGAAACCCCCCTTTTTGGGGAAAACCTGGACAGGGATGACCCAAGAACTATCAGAAATGGGATAAATCATTCCAGTGTCCAACAATTTGATTACTTACTCTCTCACAAATTCCTTCATGTTTGGATTTAATCTTCTTTGACATTCTACCCTAGGCTTATGATCAGGCTCCATGGAAATTTTGTGCATTCAAAATGAGGGACTAATACCCTTGATATTAGCTATTTTACAACATATGGCATATTTAAACTTGTTCAACACATTCAACAGTCTTTTGTCTTGGCTTTCATTCAGTTCATTAGAAATTATTATAGGAAAAGTGGAGTTCTCACCCAAAAGTGAAATTTTATGATGAGCAGGGATGGGCTTCAGTTTAAGAGTGGGTGTTTCTACACTAGAAGGAAGACTCTTAGGCCAGGGAGGTCCAATATCTTCAACATATTTAGTTTAAGGATTATTAAATGATAAATGATTTTCAATTTCATGCTAAGATTCATAGATAATAGTCCTACTGTCCAAGGTGTACAGCTCGATATCCAGACTTTATATATCATAATTCAACATATCAATGAAAGAAGAATCATCAAGTTGTCTCAAAAGTTATTCCTCGTCAATATTGAAGTTCTTAGAAGTGTTGGTGTTAACAGAAACACCCTCAAATTCACTCAGAAAGCTCCTAAGATCAGAAACAGAGTACTCTCCTACAACAGAAACTAGATAGTTGTCCAGATCTAAAATATTTTCTAGATCGGTTGTTACAGCAGAATTTTCAGTTTCCAGATTAACTTTTTCAAAAGGAATTGGTTTTCAGATTCTTCAATGTGTTCAACTTGATTTTTATAAGAACATTTAGCATCAAGGAACTCTATTTTTGAACAGTTTTTATAATATGTTGGTTCTTTAATATTTTTTAAAACATTGAACTCTTCTTCTTGTTCACCAATTTTGAATATCAGCTGACCCTTTGAGACATCAATAACAGTGCCAACTATGGCCAAGAAGGGCCTACCCAAGATGATGAGAACCTATTGATCACATTCCATATCTAAGACAAGAATTTCAGTAGGCAGAAACAACTTCCCAACTCCAACTGACAAATCATATACCCTTCCCATAGGATGAGTAAAGGATCTATCTACCAACTGGAGAATGACTGTGGTATATTGAAGATCACCTAGCCTCAACTATCAAAAAAATGAGTATGGGAGAAGATTAATGCTAGCACCTAGATCGCACAAAAAATTGAGATGATCAGAGTTTCATAGTGTTCAAGGGATGATTAATCTACCGGGGTCTTTCAATTTTGGTGGGATTTTCTTTTGAAGCACAACACTAAACTCTTCAATGAGGCAGTAGGTAGCAAATTCTTCAAGGGTATTTTTGTTTGAAACAATTTTCTTTAAGGGTTTAAGATATGATGGAATTTTAATTAAGGCTTGGATAAATGCGATATTTACTTGTAGCTTAGATAGAAGACCAACGAACTAAAGAAGTTCTTCCTTGGAATTGCAATGAGGTTTCAGTTTCCCAGGGAAAGGGAAGGATGGTGTAAAATTTTTCAGAACAGTGGAAATATCCCTCACCTCTTCCAAAAAATTTTCTTTTCCTTTATTCTTTTGTTTTTTAGGAGAAGTTTCAGCTTGAGTTTCAGGTGACAAATTCAAATTTTGATCATATTCAAGACCTTTCTATGAATTTATAGCATGTGTACAAAGCAGATTTTTATTTTGGGTATTTTCAGTTTCCTTTTCAAAAACAACCCGAGTATTCAACCCACTCCATGTTACAATAGCCATGATATTCTCCCAAGGGTTAAGTTCAGTTGTACTAGGGAACCTACCTTTATCCCTAGAAGTCAAATCTCTAGCTAATTGTCCTAGCTATGTTTCTATATTCTGCATTCTCAAATAATTTTGCATTTTGTCTGACTCATATTGATTTTGATGTTTCTTAAATTGATCCACGTAATTTTCCTCTTGTGAATTAATTTTATTCAATATTTTATCCAGTTTAGAAGACATTTGATTATCATTATTTCCTTGAGTGTTTTAAGACTCCCCCCTTTGTTGATTTTGAAATTTCAGTCATGGTTGGTTTTGATAATTAGGGGTTGTTGGTTGCTTAATAATTTTTTAATCTTTCCATGATAGATTTGGATGGTTCCTATATCCTTGATTGTAATTTTTTGAGAATGGATCTTCTTTTTGAGGCTTCCTAGGACCATAATTAACAATGTTTAAGGTTTTAGGTTATTGGGAAGTTAAATCAGCATTAGGAAAAAAAATTCAGAGTGCCCAAACATACCACATTGAGTGCACTATTGCCTTAATTATTGGTAATGATTCTAATTTTCAATTTGATTTACAGTTTGTTTTGAATTCTGGTTCATTAAAGTTTGATGTTGGTTGGTGATTTCGGATAGTTGAGCTTGAGTTTCATTCATTGAACCATTGTTAGAACTCCTATTCACTCACTTTCTTCTTGAATTTTTATATTGAGAATTAAGGGCCAGATTGTGAAAAATTTTCCTCAACTCATCATCTGTTTTATCATTGTAACTATCCCTAGTAGCTTGATCCACTAAATTCTGACCTGAGGAGGACAACACTACATAAAAGGTATCCATGAGGAGATGATATGGGAGTTGATGATGAGGAAACCCCCTAAGAAGATTCATAAATCTATCCCAAGCTTCATGAAAAGCTTCTCCATCCTCTTGGTATAGACTAGTTATCTTAGTTCTCAGTTCTCCTTTTAATCTTTGGGGATAAAATTTCAAAATTAATGAGTTGTAAACTTGATCCCAATTCTCAAAAATGTTTTCATATAAACTTAAAAAACAATTCCTAACATTCTCTTTAAGGAAAACAGGGAAAAAATATCATCCTTACCTCATTTTCAGTGAGTCCTAATAAAGGAAGTTGCTGAAATGTGTTGTAGAAATCTCTAATGAAGGCTAAAGAGTTCTCATTAGAGAGCCCATTGAATGCAGACAGTAGTGAAATGTGAGATTGTTTCAGCTCATAGTTTCTGGCCCCAGGACTTAATCTGATGGATGATGGGTTTCTTGAAACTTGTGGGAGTTGTACCTCCCTCATCCTAGGCCTTTCATGTTCATCTAAGAGTTCTGGATGGTTATTTTGAAAGTTATAATGCTTAGGAACTCTATTATCTATGTTTTCCATTTCAATTTTGTTCTTCTTTCTTAAAGCAGTTAAATGTTTATCTAATTCAACATTTAGGGGCTATAATCTAACAACAGAGTGTCTTGTGATCATGAAAACAACAATAATAGACACTACTTAACTGTAAAAATTCAGCAAGAAGTGACACAATTTTTTTTTTAAATTTTCAGATTTTCAATTTTTTTAAAAGCTTTTTATAAAAGTGTTTTTTAAAAAGTTTTTTTGAGAAATGGATCATACCTTACCTAAAAATGGTGCGAAAAACATGACCTATACTGTCATTGAAGTCAATAAAAGTTTAAAATTTATATTCCTACTAACTACTGTATATGTGGAAAGTAGGATCGAACCCACAGGGAAGGTAAATTTGGCCACTATTCAACTAAAAACTTGGAAAACTCCACTATCGTCAGCAGCGAAGTGGTTTCTCTAAATATTTTTTTCTTTTAATTTTTTTTATGTATTTATAAACTGTAAAGTAAAACCACACATGTATTGTAAATTTGTTCTAACCTATATTGAAATAGAGAACAGCTGAAAATAAGATGTAACAATGAAATAAAATACTGATAAGAGACAACAGAAAAGAATGTTCGGGGATTACTCTAGTCTACTGGTTTAAATGGTTTCTCCTAATAATATAAAAATACCACATTGTACCACTGCATATAGGTGAATTTCTTACCTCGCCAATTGTAAAGTCGTGGAAATTATAGAGCTTAGTGTTCGCCACTCCAAAGAAGTACAACTTCAGAAAGATGAATTAAAAGGACAATAGTACAAAATCGCCGTAAGTAATAAGGTTTTCATTATGAGTTGATTACTTAAAAGATTAATCCATAATCAAACTCACTGAATGATTACAAAGTTTTGAATAATTCAGTTTTTGTGGTGCGAAGCAAAAATGTGTAATTAGAATCGATCTTGCTGATCAATTCTAATCATAGAAGAAATGTTTAATGAAAAGGATGAAAATGATCACCAGTAGATCAAAAAATCTCCCTGAACTAGAAGTTTAGAAAACTAATATATTGATCATTATCAAAATATCTAATACTAAAGTCATTCAATTATAGAGGAAGATATTTGGAAGAAAATTGAAGAAGAAAACTCCCTCTGCTTGCATCAATCACTACTTCTCATGGCTCTCAGAACTCAGAAAAGTGGCTCTCTGAGAAGTGATCCAGGTTTTCTTCTCTCCTCCAAGACTGGTGTGTTCGTCAAATCAATGAATGAGAATACCACCCCTCTCTAATTCTACTGCTTGTTCTGCTTTAAGTACCCACCGTCTTCTTCTGCTCATCACCAGACGTCTCCCACCGACTATGAAAGCCTTTCACAAATATACCGCACAACGTGCATTTTTTCACGACTGGCACGTCGTGCTAATTTTTTCCCTCATATCTAACTCTGGATGAGTTAGTTGGAATCACTTGGATGTGTTTTAACCTCTTGAATGAACCTGCACATGTTAAAAAAACAAAGTGAAATAATTAAAACTCAACAAAAGTAAATTAATATTTTAGAGTTATTATTTTATGTTTACTTTCATAAAACTTATTAAAAAGTAATCTAATGTTAATTAATGAATAATTTAAAAGGTAATTGTTATTACATATTAATTAATTATTAGTATTATATTTATTGATTTATTATTTAATCTTTAATTAAATGAAATTATTAAGTTCTTAATTTTTTTATAATTCATTTATTTATTTTATTAGTATTAGTATTATTAATACTTAGTTAACATATCTTAATTAAATTCTTAAATTAAACTAATATTAAACACTTTATTTTATAAATATTTATTTTAAATTACAACTTAGTTTAATTAGTTATTTTAATTAGTTTAATATTTGGGTTAATTAGTTATTAATTATTAATTTATTATAACCATTTTTATTATATTTCTTATTCATTTATTTTTTTTGTTATATTCTTTAATTAATATTATCTCCCCCCCAAATCATGGTGCACAGTAGGGGAAGGGTTTATCTTCCTCCTCTACAACTCCATAGCGGCGGCTCCTCTTCACACACCAAAGCGACGTCTCTCCTTGGCTCCAACAACGACACGACATCCCGGCTCCTTGTAGTGGCTGACAGTAGCGACTTCATTCGGCCTCCTCTAACTCCCACACTGGTGGTGACCCAGACTACGACCCACTTCTCTTACTACTTGTTGTGCAACTGCTTGGAACTAGTAGCAATGACCATTTTGCAACGACTAACCTCCTCCTTCTTCAGCCACCAGCGAATCTCCTCTCCCTTGAACAACGACACATTAGAGGACTTTAGATGGCTGTTCTTCTAGAAGAGAACTTTTTCAGTAGTGGATCGTACCTCCACATCAAGGGATGGTTTTCATTTTGTTGAATAGATTTGAATTCTAAGTGATTTAGGGTTGATGAATATTTTTATTTTTTATTTTATTGTCACTCTTAATGTTCTGATTTGCTGGAGTGTGGGTATGAGAATGGTTTTGCGGGGAGAACAGGGCAGAGGTGGTGATTGCGTAGCTGAGTAGATGAGATATCAATGTTGTATGGGTGGAAGGGGAGAAAGAATGGTGAGGTGAAGGGAAGGCGAGTCAGGGGAGAGGGGGCTATCAGTGAGGAAAAAAGGGTTGCAACAGTGAGGTAGAAATAACATTGAGGTAGAGAAATGGTGAGGATGAGGAAAATTGGGTAACTGTGAGGTAAGAGGAAAATTTATAATGGTGAGGTACAGAAAAATAAAGGGTCACTGTTATAGTAATAAAAAAACAGCAGTGTAAGTGTGAGGTGCGGGAGCGGGGGTCACTGTTAAAAATAAAAAAAATAAAAAAAGCCCACCGTTACAAATAAAAACAAAATCTACCCTTAGTTTAAAAGAAAAAAAGGTCACTAATAGATAAAGTAGTCACCGTAATAAAAGGTCATCGATACTTAAAATAAAAAGTCACCGGAAGGATGGATAACAGTGGGACCGAGTTCACCGATAGAACCTAAAAATAATGTTACCGTTATACTTGAATGAGAGCTACCGGTAAGATGAAAATGGTGAAATGGTCACTGATAGAAAACTAAAAATGACCTTTAAAATAAACACAAAAATTAATCATAAAATTAAAACTTAAGTAAACTAAATAAAATGTCTTAAAATAATTAATTAAAATAATTCTAAACACCATTAATTAAGACATAATTTTTGTTAACCTTCAAAACATTAAAATTATTAACCGACAAAACTTAAATTATAAACTGAATATATGTTAAACTAATATTATGAACGTCTTAAATTAGAATTACAAAATAAATAATTACAAGATAGCAGTGATTTGAAATGAAGAGCAACATTGACCCAATAGGTCACCACTATTAATAGTTTACCTCACTGGTAGACTAAAACAAATAGAAAACAAATAATAATCAAACTGCATATATAAAATAATATAATTAATGTTTAAAAACTCTTAATTAATTAATTAATTAACTAATTTAATACATAAAATTAAAAATAAAACTACTTAATTTAAATATAAAACATATTATTTACTTAAATGATTAGTAGGATAACGAAAAAAATTATTTAATATTGTTAATCTATTCTAATGAATCCAAATTAAATAATAAAATATTAAAATAAAGTCTAAATTGACTAAAACCAAAAAAGGATGTTAAAAGATTAATAATTATTAAAGTAAAATTATAAAATAGTGACTAGATTGGCATTAACACAACTATTAATAAAAAATAAGTTAAGATAAATAAGTAAGATTAAAATTATTAATTTAAGGACTAAAAATACATAATTAATTATAAAAATTGATTAATTAAGAAAGTTAACTATAAAAACACAAAAGTATAATTATTTAGTGTAAAGTGGTTAAATAATTAATTAAATCATTAAAAATTAAGTAACAATATATGGAAAAACAATGTAAGAATAGAGCCACATCAAAACCTTATAATGTTGTATTTTTATTTATTTTAACTCTATACCTTTTTAACTTTAACATGATTCATTTTTACCTATACCACCATAAATAATATTTTACCATAGTAAGTTTATTTATGGATAGAAAATAAATTTACCATAAAAAAATAATGTGGAACATATGATTAAAAATATGGAATCCATTATACATAATTTAATACACAAAATTGGTAGAATTAGATTTGAAATTAACCCCGCAGGCAAAACAAAAAAGATGGTTTTTAAAGTGAAAAGTTAAAAATATAGAAGTGTTTTTATATTGAATTTCAATATAAAATTAATTCCAATGATCTTAATTGGATTTAATTATGAATATTTGATATAATGAAAAGTTAAAAACAATATAAAATATAAATAAATATATAAATAAATTGGGTGAAATTTTTTTTCCCGATAAAATGTAGTATTGTTTACTATTCATCAAAAATATAAAATATTGTCAGAAATATAACATAAATTCAATGATAGATAATTTTGAAACCATTATTCCAAAAATTATTTTGTTCAAAATAAATTTATAAAAATGAATAAATTTAGATAAAAAATAGGTGTGTCGCCATAAGGTGACAAAATATAGCTTTTATGCTTAAAATATGATTTTTGTTATCTTAATCATATCAGAATTAATAAATGAATTTTAAATCATTTGATTTAAAATATAAAATATAAAATAAATTATTATATTTTAAAAAAAGTGATTAATTTAATTTATTAAGATAAAATTCCATTATGGGAATAAAAATATTTATTTTTTTATAAAAACACATTGTTTATATTCAATTGGTTTTAAGCTAATTTTTATTTAATTGGAAACTAATGAATTCATTGAATAAAAATGTGTAAAATATAATTTATAAATTTTTTTAATATCATTAATTCCCACAATTCCAATGGCTTGGTGATAACTATCAAATTTTAGTAATAATACTTGGTTGTTTATATAAGCTTTATGTGGGGTATCTAGTATGATATTGAGTATAATAGTTTGTTTTAAAATATTGGGATGTTACATTCTCTCCCATTTAATAAATAGTTTACTCTCAATTTTATCTCTGGATTAAAAACTAGGGGATTTACTTTTCAATAATAATTTATGTTGAAATCATACATTGGAAAACGAGTCAATAAAGCATCATTTTGAAAAGAGATATATGAAGATACGAAGGTTACCTCAGATAACACATACTGTATTAACATGTAGAAAATATTGACATGGATGAGAATTACAACTATCACGTTCTGATGGAGATTGATAGAGAACATGGTCATTAGAAAGTTAACAATAACAAAACTGTAAATCTGGGCTTGGTTAAAAGGTATTCGGTTTCCCATTATGAAAAAGAATAAAATAAAATTTTTATTTAAAAATACTTTTAACTTATATTTAAGGAATTATTTTACAACCAAAATTAATAACATATAGAAATGCCCTTACTTGAAAAGATAAATTTTATTATTTAATCAATTTCGACTATTGTCTCATTTTTTCACCTAAAAGAAGTATTCAAGATGAATTATTATACCTAATGTATCAAAATCAACACCTATAGATTAGAAAATAAAAAATATTATAACAACATTTCCCTATGTCTTTAGTAATTAAAAAAAACCAAAATTGTTAGTACAAAATAATATATGTTCCCAAAAATAATGAACAATTATGTGATTAAAAACTACTTCAATGTTTAGTATTAAATAGCGACATTCAAAATTAACATAAAAGAATAACTATCATTAATTTATTTTCAAAATAGTATAAAAAAGATTGAATCCCAAAATTTAGAATGATTTTTTACACACACTTCAATGATAAATTTATTATTTTCCCCCCAAAGTATCATCAATAACTCATAATGCCCCATCCAAAAAATATAATTTCCTAAATCACATATTCTCCAAGTAAGATATTGATTTATTGAATCACTATAATACAACAATAAAATCATATATTCTACAAAAATATAATTCAACCATTATTCCAAAAAATACCATTGTATTATATTTACTTTTATCATATAGGGTTCCAAAAATAGTGAATATCTTCCAAAATAACATTAATTAATTAATCATTAAATCATTTCAAAGCCCATCGAAATCTATTCGATAAATATTATGTTACCAAAATTAAATTTATTCATCATTTATAAAATTGTATCTCTAAAAATAAAAATTCCTAATAAATGTGACTTTATGTAGGCTAATGGTAATGTTTTGGCCATATCCCCCTTTAGTTGTGGATTTGATCCCTACGATCTTTCCAGATATGATGGGTTGTCACACATCTTGGGGGTTGTCATTTTTCCAAAAATATATTCATATAATCCTTATAAATTCTAAAAATTTCTGATACAACTTCAAAATAATACTAAATATTATTATCCTTAAAGGTTACCTCATACCATTAATTTTTCATCCTAAAAAGTAAGAACCTATAATAACCACAAAAATAAATGATCATATAAAAAAATAATGATAATAAATTCAAACTTATTCCCACCAAAATTAATGTCATTATTCTTCAATAATATTTTTTCATATCATAGGATTAGGGGTTATATTTACATTAAAAATTATCCCCTTCTCAAATGTATCTTTTCCATCTAACATATGCTCCAAAATTTATGAAAACATAACATAATATAGAAAATATTTAGGTGTTCCATGATCTAAAATATGTTTGTATAATACCAATATATCTTATTTTTGAAAACATAATACATAAAGACATCCTTCACTAAACATCCTCCTTAAACCATTAACCTTGTTTTGTATTCTTTTTTCTTAATAAATCATTCATATAATAAAAATTATGAGTTATATCCTTTTGGTTCATCAATATCAACATCAAATGTTGCACACATTTACCATAAAAAACAATTCATACCTTCAATTTAGCTAATAAGATCTTCTTAATATTCCATTTATCTTTTGGCTTATTGTTCCACTTTATAAAAGTAAATTTTCATGACACTTCTGTTATTTCACTTTTTGATAGAGTTTTAAGTGTTTAGAAATTGAAATAGGACAAAAAAGATACCATGACCAATAAAATATTTATAGAAATTAATAGGTGTTGGATAACTCAAACAATTTATTATAGGTGATTAGAATACTTGTAAAGCTATCCAAATCATTTGAACATTCTCTTTTAATAATATTGACTATAAAATCATTTGAGAGGGATAATAAGGTTGGGAAATATCTCTTTACTTACATCTTGAAAAACGATCCTTAATCAATTGAAAATAATATCACATAAACATGAAATGAATTATTAAAGGAAAATTAATCTATATAGGAAATATAATACATTAAAATTTTTATAATACTGGAATCCTTTAATCACCATATATCTCTGTTTATTTAGGTTTTTATACAATCCACCTAAATTAAAAAAAACCTAAAATATTGTCCATATGATAATAACCCCTGTGGTTATAGAGGATCTTTAACCTATGTTAAAATAAAATCCTTATCGCTAAATACATTTAAACTATGCTCTGATACAAGTTGCAAGGAATCCACCTTAAAAATTACAAGTTATAGTAATTCTAAAATATAATCCACATTAATACATTAAAAATAATTTATTAAGTTTAGAGCTTTATATAATTATGACAACTATTACAAAGTAAACTCATAAATGACAAGTGGTATCTTATACTCAATATCAAAATTTTCTACCAAAAGAAACCATTTTAAAAATAAAACATGACCTCTTTTATTAAAACACTTTATTAATTTCAATATGTATTCTTCTAATAACTTACTCATCATTTAATTATGTGGAAAACATTTAAGAATGTGGGATGAGAATAAAAATGTCAGTAAAGGATATAAAAATAAAGGAAACAATTAGTTCGTTAAAAAGAAAAATATATAACATTTACCTTTATCATTAATGTTCATTGAGAACATTAAATAAAAAATTTCACATGAAAAACAAACAAACATGATTCTCAAAGAAAATCAATTAAAGAACAAATAATAATTTAAAACTTATTTTGGTGACTTAGACCATCATAAAAATAAAACCCTTTCAAAACCCTTTTAATTGGAATAGCTATAAGACTGAATTCCAAAATTATCATTACCCAATGAATTGGATATATATATATATTTGGGATCACCCTTCACACAATCTTTATGAGGCTCAACAATTTTTCTGGGACTATATTGTGGTCAACCCTTAATATATGCTATATCAGAATAACCTGTGAAATATACTAGTGGTCAACCCTTCACATAAGCTGTATCAAGATCACCCGTTTCATATATTTCTCATATAACATATTAAATATAAAAGAATATCATTATAAATCCCTTTAAAAACTAATTTTATACCTATAATGAAAACAAATTCTGATAAAAATACCCTTTCTTTTGAGAATCCATTTTCACTATCAAAAAAACTTTTCATTTAATATCCATTTTCAAAATCAAATTACCCAAAAATATAAACATGGTTTCTCATTTAAGGAAGCAAAAAATCTTTAAAATGAATTCAGAAATAAAATAATGGCCATGGAGGAAGAAAATTGATTTTTTATTTGTACATTAGGAATGAAACATTATTTTTGTCATTTATCAGAAGATTCCATATTAATCATGTAAAAAGATTAATTTTTTGAATTTTTTAAATGAATTTCAAAACATAAATAATGTTTCAATTATGGCCCCTTTATATAAATAATATCCTAAAAATTGACATGGAAAAAAGTATTTTATAATTAAATAGTTTAACTTTCAATGTTTCCCATACAACTTTGAACATTTAAATCATAATCTATATGAAAGAATAAAATTTAAAAAATCAAATAACATGATTATAGATAAAACATTGATTTAGAATGTCAAATGTTCTATATATAAACCTTATAAATTAATAAGGGCACATATCATCAATAAACCCCTCAATGAAAATAGACTGAGGCAAAATCCAATACATTATGTTCAACTTCCTTCAAACATGTTCAAAATTCTTGTATAGTGATTTATAAAAGGTTATTAACTAATTAAATAAATATATTTATATTACCTAATATGTTAATTTTATATCATATTACGACCCATTGATTAATAATATTTTGTTATTTTCATGGTTTTATGTGCATTTGTTTCATAGTTACCTAATCGATTCATTTGTGTAAAATTATGGATGTTACTGTAAAATGAGATTAAAACATCAGAAGTGGAATGAAATAGTATTAATTTACTTCAAAAATATTAAAATTTCTCATATATCATTTTTATTTCTTATACATGGATGATTCATTAGATTAAATGTTAATGAAAAACATTTAGTTTATTTTGGATGTTTTTCTGAACACCACGAATTTGTTTCATTTTATTTACTATTATAAGTATATATTAGTTATATAATTTTAAGTACGTTATAATTTAAAGATGAAAATTTATTTAACTATAAAAACATTTTTAATACCACCCATGATGGTGGTAATGGGAAAGGGACAAAAACATTATTCTCGGAGGTGATTAACCGTTATAACATGGATATTAATTTCATTTCTTTGAATTAGAAGTGAAGAGAATTGAAATGGATAAAATATATTCAATTAGAAATATAACACTACATTATATATATGATAATGGAGTTTTCATGATTTTATGGATAATTTGGATGAGGAGAATGTATAAAATTAAAAGAAATTAAGAGAGTAGTTTGGGAATATTACCTCTATAATATCACCTCTTTGAGGGACCCTTGAGAAGCATACATACAGTCTTTTGGTTAGACCAGAAGGAGCTGGTTGAGGTATGAGTGAGGGGTAGAGTTCCAGGCATATATTTGAGGAGATACATGGCTTTTTAGTCAAAATGGGGTGGTGAGTTTTGGTATTTATACTTTAGGATAGGTGGGTTTGAGTGAATAAAAAATGAATATTTTATATTTAAAGCCAACCACATTTATGTTGCATTAAATTAAACGAATTTGGAATGAAATTAATATTTTGGGGTCTGGATAGGGTAAAGAAAACCAAAAAACCTCTAAATTTTATATTTTTTAGGTATTTTAAGACTTTTCCTTTTTAACTTTATCAAGATTCATTTTTTACATATACTACAATAAATAATTTTTTTACCATGGTAACATTTTTATGCCTAAAAATGAAAATGATCGTACAAATTAATTTGGGAATTATGATTAAAAATGTGGTATCCATTTTACCTAATTAAATTCACATATCTTATAGAACTATATTTCAAATTAATCTCATAGGCAAAACAAAAAAGAGGATTTTTAAAGTGAAAAGATAAAATGTTAGAAATGTTTTTATATCAAATTTCAATGTGATATTGATTCTAATGACATAAATTGGATTTAATTATTTATAATTTAACTAATTATACTTTATAACTTATATTAAATATATTTTACTTATATAAATAAATTATATGAAAAATATATTTTCAAATAAAATGTATTATTTTTCACTATTTATAAAAAATATGAAACTTTTCCGAAAAATACCAAAAATTCACAATTAACTAACATTGATATCCCAATTTTAATAATAATGTTTAATTTTAAATAAATAAAATTATAAAATTGAAAAAATTTATATTTAATGTAGGTGCTCCATTAAATGTTGGAAAAATATAGGTGTTTTTGCTTAAAATAAAATTTATTGTAATATTAATCCTATAAAACATATTGAATGAATTTAAAAGTGTTTTACTGGAAATAAAAAAACTAAATTTAGTTATGATATTTTAATATTAGGGATTAATTTAATAGGTGAAGATAAAATGTCATTATGGGCATAAAAAGAGGTTTTTTATAAAAACAGACACCTTATATCCAAATGGTTTATATTTCCATTTTTAATTAGTTTGTAACCAAAGAATTAATTTTATAAACATGTGTAAAAAATATTTTCAAAATTTGGTTAATCACTTTAATTTTAACCACTCAAATGGTTAGGTGGTGCCTATTACATATAAATATGAATAATTAGTTTATTTTAAATTGATGTGGTGTACTTTGTATGATATTGAGGATAGTGTATCATTTTAAAATATCAAGGTATCACATTATCCTCCTATAATAAATTTCAACATCATAATTTGAACTCAGGATATAAAAACTATAGGTTTTAATTTTAAATAATACTTTTTGTTGAAATCCCACATCAGAAAAAGAGTCAAAAAAGAATCCTTTTGAAAAGAGAGAAAGGAAATTACAAAGGTTACCTAATATAACACCTACTTGGATTATATTTAGTAAAAATTTGAAATGGGATATAATTATAATTATAATATTATGATGAATAGATATAGATAACATGATCTTCATAAGGTTAATAATTAAAGAACAAAAATTTTGTGACATGTTAAATGGATAATGATTTCCAGTTATGAAAAGAAAATAGATAAAAATATTATTCCATAATCATTTCCTGATATATTTGATGAATTAATTTTCTACCAAAATTAATAACATAAGTAAATATACCTACTTTACATGTTTAAGATCTTCATTTAATAAATTTACACCACTATTTCATCTTTTCTCAAAATGATGATTTTTCAAGATGAGTTCTCATACTTGAAGAATCATAACCAACTCTTATTTTTCAAAAAATCCACAGGATTGTAACACTATATTCCTCCTATATTTATGAATTATCCAAAAAAAATTAGTATAATATAATATATTTCCCCAAAATAAATAAATTATTACAATATAAAAGAGTACTTTAATATCAAAAATTCAATAGTGACAATGAAAGATCAACATAGACAAATAACTATCCTTAAAATTATTCAAAATATTCTAGAATAAGATTGAAACCCAAAATATAAAAGGATTTTAACACATAGAATTCAATGACAAAATTAACATTTGTCACCAAAAGAAGCATTAGTCTCTCTTAATGACTCATTCAAAAAATGTAATTTCAAAATTCACATAATATCCATGTAAGATAATCATTTCATGAATCTCCATTATACCAAAATGAAATCTTCTATTTTTACAAAATATAATTCAACCATTATTTATAAAAAATTACGATTGTATTCTCTTTACCTTGATCATATATGGGTCCCATAATAGAGAATGTCTTTAGAAATAACATTAATCACTTAATCACCCAATCATTTTCCAATCCCTTGAAAATCTATTCGATAAAACATATGCTTCCAAAATAAACATTATTCTTCATTCATAAAATAAATTGACTAAAAATAAATAGTCATAATAACCCAGAATTAATGTATTCTAATGGAAGTAGATGTACCCTTATCACCCTTTAGTTATGGGTTAGATCCCCAGGGTCTAGTTGGATGCGATGAGATGTCTCCAATCCTACATTTTTTCTTTTTTTTTTTCTAAAATTATATTAGTATAATCCATATAACATTCTAGAAATTTATGATACACCATCAAAGTAATCCTACATATAATTAACCTAAAAGGTTACCTCATACCATTCGTTTTTAATCCAAAAAATAAGAAACCATAATAACCTAAAAAATAAGATATCATACAAATAAAAAATAACACCAATACATTCAATCTTATGTCCACCAAAAGTAAATGATTTTTTCATAACATATCATTTTTCTTATAATTGGATTAAGGGTTTCATGAAATTTTAAAATAGTTACCTTTTAATTAATTTTAAAAGGTATTGATTCCATCTTACACATGTTTCCAAATTTATGAAAACAAAATATAATATATAAAATTATTAGAAATTCAATGATCCATGTAATAATTTTATAAGAACACTATATCATAAATTTCAAAACTTAATAGATAAAAACATTATTCACTCAATATCATTCAAAAACTATTTATTGTGCTTCTTTATCTTATTCATTGATACATCATTACTTAAATCAAGGGTATGAGTTATATCCTTATTGTTAATCATTATCAAACCATAAGTGTTTCACACTTTTAATATAAGAAAATAATTCATAACTTCTTTCCTACATTGAATATATATTTGATATTCTATTTATCATTAGGTATATTGTTATACTTTCAAAAAGTAGACTTTTAGGCCACTTTTTGTATTTAAATTTATGATAGATTTAGAAAAGTTGAGATCTTGAAATTGAAAAAAAAGACAGCATGAACAATAAATATTTTTTTAGAAATTAATAGGTGTTGGATAACACAAATAATTTCTTGCAGGTGATTTGAATACACATAACGTTGTCAAAACAATTTTAACAGTATTATACATAATTATAATAATAAAATAATCAAAGAGGGATAATACATCTGTATAATATCTATTTCCATCCATATTGACTAAAAATCCATTATATATTGAAAAATATCCCTTAAAAATAAAATTAATTATTAATAAAAACATATTCTATATGGTAAATATAATACATTCAATTTTTAATAATACTCTAATCCTTCAACCAAATAATATTTCAGTTGATTTATGTTTTTGTAATATCTAACTAAATTAAAATAATTCTACAATATTCTCCATATAATAATAAACATTGAGGTTATTGAGGATCTTTAACATAAAATCAAATAATATCATGACCCCTTGATTTATCTAAAACATGATCTAATAGAAACTATAAGGACTCAAATATATAATCCACATTATTGAACTCCCAAGAAGTGTTTTATTTTAGTGTTTTAGACAATTAAGAAAACTCCTAAAAGTAATCTCATAAATTACAAGTGTACTCTTACACTCAATATCCACTTTTTACACCAATTCAAACCCTTTTAAAAATAAAAAGTGGTATATTTTATGAAAACTCATCAAGAATTTTAACCTGACTTCATCAAATCCCTTACTCCTCAAAATAATTAATAATGCTGTATTAGCATAATAATATTTGTAAGGGATATAAAAAGAAAGGAAACTGTGACTTTGGTAAAAACATGTAATCTCATATAACGCTTCCCATTATCATCAATGTTATTTGAGAATATGAAATAAAACATTTTCTAATAAATGAAAAACACACATTTGTTTAAAAAAAACCATTAAAACCCATAGTAATCAATTATAACTCTTTTAGGTGACTTAGAGATTCATATACATAAAACCCTTTTAATTGGAATAAATATAAGGTTGTATTACAACATTATCATTACCCAATTCATTTTCAATCTATAATGGCGATCACCCATCATTTAATCTATATCGGGCATACACATTTCTCTTGATCTATAATGTGGATCAACCATTATTATAAGCTATAACAAGCTCAACCATGAGATATAATGGGGATCAACCTTTAATATAATTTATACTAGGCTCACCTATTTTATATAATTCTCAAGTACCATATCAATAGTAAAATACTCTTACATTAAAACCCTATAAAACACTTTTTAAACCCATATGAAACACCTTTTGATTAAAATATAATTTTCCCATGAGAACCCGTTTTCATTACCAAAACACCATTTCCTTTGAAAAATAATTACCAATACCAGAATAACAAAAAATATAAATATTGTTTATTATTTAAGAAAAAATGAAATCTTGCAATAGAAGCTAAAAATAAAATAATATCTATAGTGATATAAAATTTATTGTCACCATGTACATTAGAACTAGAATGTTCCATTTGTCATTTATTAAAAATATAAAAATATTACATTTATTTATTTTTCTAATTAATTTCAAAATTGAAATAAAATGTCCTTTATAATCATTTCACATAAATTATATCATGAAAATTGACATGGAGAAAAATATTTCACAATTTAATCATTACAAATTCAATGTTTCTCATACCACATTAAACATTTAAATCATAATCTACTTAAAATAATATCATTTAAAAACATTAAATAACATGAGAGTTGATAAAAAAATGGATATATAATTGAAAAATGGGATGTATATACATCTTATAAAAGGATAAATGGAAACATCATTATGAAATGTCCAAATGAAATGAGATTGAGACAAAATCCATTGACTCATGATCAAATTACTTAAAACATGTTCAAAATTAATGTATATCAGTTTAAAGAATATTATTAACTCATTCAAAATCTATAATCATAGTTATAGTACCTTATATGATGATTTTATAAAATCTTATGACCCATTCATTAATAATAATTTTTTATTTTCATTATTTTGGGTGCATTTGTTTTATTGTTTCAAAATCGATTAATTTGTCTAAAATTAAGGATGTTATTGTAAAATGTGATTAAAAATATATGAGTTGAATGAAACAATATTAATGTAATTACATAACTTTAAATGGTCTCATATATCATTTTTATTTCTAACATGAGGATGATTCATGAAATTAAATGTTAATCATAAACGTTTAGTTTATTTTCAGTGTTTTTCTGAACACCACAAACATGGTTAATTGGTTTTTACTATTATGAGTATTTATTAATTAAACAACAAGAAATAGGTTATAATATAAATATTAAAATTTTATTTTAAGAGAAAAATTAATTTAATAGAAGCCATGCTGGTGGTGATGGAAGATGGACAAAAACATTATTCATGGAGGTGATTAACTGAAAAAACAAGGACACTAATTTGGTTTAATTGAATAATAAAATATGAGAAATGAAATGGAAATGATATATTCCATTAGAAATATAAAAATATATTATATAAATTATTATGGAGTTATCATGAATTTATGGAATAATTATACAAGGATAGAGTTGAAAAAGAAAAGAAATCACTGGAGGTACTTTGGGAAAATTGACTCTTATATATAACATCCTTGAGAGACCCTTTAAGGCATTCTATTTGGAGTTTTGGTGTGACCATAAGAAAATGGACATGGGAAGAGTGAGTAAGAGAGGTTTTGGAAGATATTTTAGAAATGAAAAGTCTTTGTGGGTTGAAATGGGGTGGTGAGGGGGGGGGGGGTATTTATACTTGAGGAGAGGTGGGTTTGCGTAAATAAAACAATGAATAATTTATATGTAAGGCCGACCACATTAAATATTAACTAAATTAATCTACTTTGGAAATAAATAAATATTTTTTAAGATGTATAAGGTTGATAAAAACCTAAAAATTCCTTCAAATATTTATATTTTAGGTATTTTAAGTCATTACCTTCTTAACATTAACATGAATCATTTATTACCTATAACGCGGTAAATAATTTTTTTTACCAGGGTATATTTTTTTAGTAAAGAAATTGAAATTGAACATAAAAACTAATTTCTATCATCTGGTTTTAAAAATTTAATCCAATTTCCCTAATTAAATTTTCAAAAATGACAAAATTATGTTTAATATTTATCTCACAGACATGATAAAAAAGTGTTTTTTGAACTGAAAAGTTATAAAGTTATAAATGTTTTTATATAAAATTTCAATGTGAAATTGATTCGAATTATCTAAATTTTATTTAAATAGGTATAATTGAACTAATTATATTTTAAAACAAATCTTAAATACAATTTATCATTACAATTATATTAGATAAAAAAGAAATTTTCAAATAAAATGCTGTATTTTTTACAATTAACCAACAACAAGAAACTTGTCAAAAAAATTACCAAAAATTCACCACAATATAATTTTGATATCCTGATTTCGAAAATATTTTTTATTTTTTAAAATAAATTTTTTAAAAAATTTAAAATTTAAATTTAAAATAGGTGTTTTATCAAAAGTCAACCAAATATATCTTTTTATGCTTAAAATATGTTTTATAATTATATGAATCCTATAAAGAATATTGGATGAATTTAAAAACAATTTAATGATAATATAACAAAAAAATATAATTAATATATTTTACTAATATAGATAAATTTAATTAATTATGATAAAATTCCATTTTGGGCATAAAAATATGTTTTTTATAAAAACATATTTTTTGTATTCAATTGGTTTATATTTATTTTAATAATTAATTGGTAACAAATGAGTTCATTTTATAAATATTATTAAAATATATTTTTATAATTTGTTAAATTTAATTCATTAATTCCATTACAATGGCTAGGTGACAACTATCACATTCAAATAAAAATATTTAGTTGCTCGTCTAATCATGATGTGGTGCATCTTCTATGATATCAAGTATAGTGTTTATTTTTTAAATGGAGGTGTGTTAAAATGAAAATATAATATATTAATAAGAACTAGAAAATTCATATCAAATAACTAATGAGAAAAATGCAATTAGTACCAGAAATAATGAAAATAATGAAATATTATCAATGAATGAGAGATAAGATGTTACAGAAAGAACATATATGATATTTTATGTATTAATATAGTTATTAAATTACTTAATAACTAGTATAAAACAATATTAAAGGATGTTAAGTCATTTTAAACCAAAATAAATCTTGTGGTAGGATATTTTTTAATTCAATTACCAGTCATTGGGTTAAACTTGTACTTCATTGATTATATCATGCCAATATTATGTGTGTAATGATATTTTATTATTTTATGTTTTATTTACACTATTTTTATTTTGATTTACATTTGATACACCTAATCAAATCATTTATTAATCTTCACTTCAATGATATGATCATTTTATGGGACTTCATCTCAATTTTCCTTCATCAAGGTTTATTGTAATGTTATGAACCTAATTCCATTTATATGGTGTATATACTATAAATTTGACCTGTAATATCACTATTCATTCATAATTTATGGTATTTTATGTTTCAATATAAATTATTTCATCCATGTGGTTTGGATATAAAAATTACTATGTGGTAAAAGGTATTATACAATATCAATTTCATTTGTGATTGTTAATTTTCTCTCGAAACAATCACTTTCCAATGATCATTTTCAATTTGATATTAACTTTATCTTAAGGAATATATTGTTTTTTATGGATATGATTATTTCTTAAACATTATACCATTTTTACATATGATGTATATTTTGAATTTTATTTGATTAATAAAGGAAATATTGATAAATATACATCCTTTAATAAATACAGATATTTATTGACAAGGCGTATTGATTCATGAATTATATAGATTATTTAATATGTGAATAAATATTTAATCATACATACATGATTTGTTCATATATGTACATAAACCCACGACACATCAACAAGTACCATAAGCAGAATCAGCTGGCTAGCCATAGTCAAATGGGTTTCTACCCATTGTTTTAAATCATCTCGAGGAAAGATCTTAATTATAGATGTATCATGATTCCTGAGATCATGAAATCAATTAATTAAACATTATATTCATTGAGATTTAATTTATTCTTATCCATGATATTTTCTAATTGTAATTATATAAGGATTATTTTCATTCTTAGTTTATTTATTAGATGGATTGTGGTTTATGTTATATACCATTACATGTTTATTATGCCTCATCCGATTATAATAGTCACGTTATTGAATAAATGGAATTTTTGTCTATTTAATTACCATACCATGTTGATTATTTCTTCTATAATCACTATAGTCAAATTATTTAATTGGAATGTGTATTCAATTATTTACACTGACATGTTGATTATTCTTATTGAATCATGATAGATTTAATTGTCCATGAACGTTAATGAGAATTTGAGATCACCCATAAATTCTTTACATTACTAGGAATATAATAAGTGTATTATGAATGATATACAAGAATATTATGGATAAAATAATGATATTTTAAAAACAATTATATGGTAACTTTTGTTCTCAAATTTCTTATGGGAATCATGTATGTATCCTATTTAAAAAGACTACTAAACAATCTGGCCCTTTGGGTTGTGATTCCATGTAAAGACATGTAAAATTCAAGTAATTTTTTTTAATTTTTTTTGGAATTTTACAAGAACGCAGTTTCCGACGGCACCTGATTCTGAGGCCCGGTGTGCCCGGAATCATTTTCCGAAGTTTGGCTCAGGTACGTTCAGTGAACGAACGAGTGGGTTTTTCTAACTTTTGAACCAGTGCTCGGAATCGAATTCTGAGGGCACCGCTGGAATCACATCGCCAATATTTTCTTAGAAACGCCTTTTTCGGAGTTGCGTTTGCTCAGGTGTGGTTTTTAATTTTTGGGGTTAAGTTAAGAAATAAAATAAAGTTGGTGCAACACTTTATTTTATTTCACTTAAAGCCACTTAAAGCCACTTAAGCCAGGTTAAGAGGATAAGGTGGGACCCATGATATCCTACCCACTTGGTAGGATATTGTGAGGTGGGGCCTGCATGAGCCCCACCGTTTCTTTCCCTCTAAGTAACGCACCCGCAAAAACCTCTTTTAAATAAAGTCAACTGGTGCTTTTCATAAATTCTAAACGCCCCTATTAATTAGGCAGTTAATTCGTTACAGTTAATTCATCGAATTAATTGTTCGTTTCTTAACTTTGAAATTCTAATTGTTGGCATCGGGAATAAAATAAGACCAACACTTGTTTTACTTGAGGGTTTCTTGTTGAGAGGATTCGGAGAAACCCTAAAGCTTGAAGATCTTCATCCTCCTTCACGAAGAACGCGAAGAACGCCGGCCTCCAACGAAGGGCGACGAAGAACACTGAACCCTCGGATATCGATGACACGACGCCGTGTACCGCAACACCGACGATCCTCCTTTCGCGACGTTTCTTCCACGACGTTCCTTCCCCGCGACAATCTTCGATCAAACAACCAATTGAGGTAGGGGATTGTGGTTCTTTTAATTCCCTTGTGAATTATATCCTCAACTTGGATTTAATTGGTGTAATTAAATCTGTGTGTTTTTAATCCTCGGAGTTTGACAGCGTGACGCCGTGTAACACGACGACAGCGACGCCCCTTCCGCGACGCGACGATTCTCTTCTTCCGCGACGGTCAATTCTGTGATGAACTCACGTTCGACGAAAACGTTTAGGTAGGGGTTTTGTTCATTTTAATCTATGTGATTATATCCGAGGTTGTCTAAAAATTTGTTTTGAGACTTTTAAAACCACTAACGCGGTGGGTGGGGACCAACAAACAAGTCCAAACCCACCGTCCTTTTGTTCTTGGTGTGCGGATTGGCGGGCGACGACAAAGTAAGCCGCACGGGCAATGCGAGGTCCTCGCAGTGAAGGAAGGACCCCGGGAGGACCTTTGGCGATGACGACACGCAATTCCGACCACCGGAACTCGTCCGATGGTCCGTGGAGCAGCCCACCGCTGCGCCTCGCTGGCACGGCGGCGCCGGCAGCAGGTGGCGGCGGCGCTCGGCGCGCCGCCGGAAGGAGCCACCGCGGCTGAAGCCATGGCAGAAGGGCGCGGCCCCGTGAATGCGTGGGACCGGAGGGGGACGGGATGCGGCAATCGGCCGGGTCCGCTGGAAAGGCCGGCCCCACGCGGGGCCACGACTCCTTCACGCGGGGGCAGCGCGCCCCCTGCTTTACTCGGCCATAACGGCTGAGCCGATCCGCTGGCCACCCGGCCAGCGCTAGCCGGGTCACGCCCAGACAGGGCCGGGCCGTGCCGGCCAGGCCGGGTCATTCCATCCAGGTTGGGTTGACCCGGGTCGGGCCGACCCAGGGGGGGGGGGTGTGCCGGGTCGGTCCGGGCCCACACCCCCCATTTTCGGACCTATTCGCTCTTTTGCCCATATCTTGGGATGCAGACCTCCGATCGATGCACCGTCAGCGTTGATGTGATCCTTGGATCGAGACGGTCGTTTCGACATATTACAATCAAAGTTTCAGAGTACTTTGGGTTCAGCCGAGTTGGTTCGTACACAAAACCAACCGGGCCCTCGGAGCGGGAACGCTTATAACTTGAGCTCCGGACGTTCGATTGACGTGTCGTCAACTTTGTTGGATTCCTCTAAGTGAGACGGATCTTTTGGCTTACTCTGACCAAGGGTTGGATGCAGGTGGAGTACGGTCGGGTTGGTTTTGACTAAAAAACCAATCGGGCCCCTGGGACGAAAAAGCCAATAACTCTCAGACTGAGCGTCCGTTTGACGCGCCGTCTGTGGCGTTGAGTTCCTGTTGACGATACGAAACTTTTGGATACATTAACTCTTGACTATGTGTCAGTTGATGTATCAGCCTCTCGGATCGTATAGCGGACCCTTCCGAACGAGCTTGCTGTGTGCGGGAACCCTAGAGCTGGCTGCGACTGCGATGACGACGACGACTGTACAGAGATCCTCAGTGGATTCGACGGCGACGACTACAATACTCAACGATCCTCCGTGGATCAGTGTTTCGGATATTGTGTGGGTCCGATCCTGTGTGGGTCAGTGCTCAGCGGTCCTGTGTGGGCCAGCGCCTACAGATCCTGTGTGGGTCCAATCCTGTGTGGGTCATTGCGGGGGTTAGTAACCTATCGATCCTGTGTGGGTCAGATCCTTTGTGGGTCATTGCGGGGGTTAGTACCTATCGATCCTTTGTGGGTCTGACGACTTAGATGAATCAGTGGCTATATCTGATCATCACTATCGTCATACGTAGATGTATACCTGTGTGAGCTGAATCCTGTTTTGCTTTCCTATGTGGATTGTGTTGTGCTATCTTGTGTGGATTTACGTTTTGCTTTCCCGTGTGGACTGGGTTGTACTTGGGCTCGAATGTTGGAGCCGAACGAGAATTGATGACTTAGGTACATGTATGGGCATATACCTTAGCAGTGTCGAATATTACTTCGTGATTGTATCTTTCCTTTGTGCATTATCCTTTGTGGATTATGGGAGACCTTCTGGGGTCTTGGGGTCCCTACTGAGTAGCTTATACTCACCCCTGCACGGGCTATGCCCGCACTACGTTGTGTTGGTTGCAGACGATGGACAGCGCTGATCGTGGTTGAGGCTTGCGGAGGAGGACGGTACCTGGAGGTGGACCACTGGGTGGGACGTTCTCGGAGCGGACGGTTGGACCCGAGGAGCTATGGAGGCTATCTGTAATCACCCTTCAGGTGGGATTTCTAGTGGACAACTCGACGTTGCAGCTTTACTTTTCAGTTGATGTTTTCCCTTCCGGTTGTACTTTACTTTCAGTATGGGTTTGTATACTGGCCCACATACTTTTCCTCACTTACTGTTGTACCCAGTTTTTACTTAGTGTTTACTTATACTGCTTTCTTGCTCTGTGGTGTTTGTTTCCTTTACAAAGGCAATGCCTTCCCTTCTAACCGGGAATTACGCGTTGGTGCTAGTCGTCAGCCCCTGGCCTACGGAAGGCGGGCTTGGGGTAGTCATGGCACGGGCCCCAAGGACAGGTCGTGACAAATTGGTATTAGAGGAGTTCTGTTCTATCACAGAACTTGGGACTCTGATCTTTTTCTATGTGAAGCAATAGTGTTAAGCATATTGGGTGTGGTTATCAGTCCAGGGAGTCCAGTGTTGGTGCAGCCGCCGACGTAATCATAAACCAGTACCCCGACTACTGATTTCCGACTTAATGCACGAAAACATTGATTACATGTGTGTTTCAAGTTTTCTTTGTGATTAATTTGTGTCAGCTCACCAGGTATACTATTTGACCGTTGAACGCCTGTTTCTTTTCAGGATGCCCCCACGATGGCAGCCAGCTAGGGTTTCGAGAGTTGTGCGTGACGATAGCCCACCGAGCGACGAGGCCTCGGTACATGGCCCTTTGACAGCAGATGCACCGACAATACCTTACCCGCCGAGCCACCGATGCTACCAGCCCCAGCCGCTGACGATGCACGTCGCCTTAGTGCACTGCACGAGTTTCAGCACTAGCGACCCCCCAGGTTCCGTAGGGAGACGGACCCCCAGGCAACTGAGGACTGGCTAGAGGCAGTGGTGCAGGTTTTTAGGTTAGTGAGGACACCAGAAGACCTCATGGTGATCCTCACAGCGAGCCTCCTACACGCGACAACAGGCAGATGGTGGAGCTTGATGCTCTAGGTGCATGATGAGGCATCTCTTCTTTGGACAGACTTTGAGAGCCTCTTCCACTCGGAGTTCGTCCCAGCCACCCTCCGTGCAGTGCGCATTCAGGAGCTTCTACAGCTACGGCATGGCAGTTTGACGGTCACCCCGTACTCAGCGAGATTTACCGATCTCTCGCGATACTTGACAGACATGGTACATGACCCATTCTTCCGGGCCCGGACCTTTGAGCAGGGATTGAGGCATGAGATCAGGGCATCACTGATCTCCCTCAGCATTCCGACTCAGGAAGGAGTACTGGAGAGAGCTCTTCTCATCGAGATCTTTCTTGCTGAGTCTACACCAACGACGATACCTACCGCAGGGAAACACGTGGCGGAGTCTTCTGTAGCCAGCATTAGACAAATGTCGCAGAGGTCCAAGCGGGCCAGGCCATCAGGCGGACGACCACATGATACTAACTCGGAGGTGCGGGGCACATGCATCAGAACCAGTCCTACAAGTAGAAGACAGTGCTATGCATGCGGAGGGCAGAGCCACATGACTCGTGACTGCCCGGCCCGCCAAGAAGAGGAGCAGCAGATGGTTGAGGAACCACCTAGGCAGAGGCAGAGGTTTGACCGTGGTGGTCCACAGGGAGCAGGCGGACGAGGCAGAGGAGCTGGCTGAGCAGCAGGTGGTGGGCGACGCTTTGAGGCTCTACCACCACCACCACCAGGAGGTCCACCCCGACCTCAGGGGAGAGCACAGCTTCAGGAAGCTGAAGCTTATGATCATGGAGCTCCCGAAGCAGGTGGACAAGTGCGGGTCTAGCTCCAGGCATAGAGGCCTTTGCCCATTATTCCTCTATCTTCTTTGTTTGTGTTGTCGTGTGTCCTTGTACATTGAGTTGAAGTAATAAAAGACGCTTGCATTAGTGACGTTTTATTTCTTGTATTTTGTTTGTTAACACTAAGAGGTTCCGGTTAAAAATTGTTGACTTGACCCTCACTTGAGAGATTCTTACTGGAGGACACCCAGTGACCACACACTGATGCGGACAGTGTGAATCTACCCTTGGAGGCGAGAGTAACGGTTGGATCTCTTGGTAGCAGTGTCGAGGCCTTACGACGTCATCCGTGCCATGAATTAACTAATCATGATGGGATTGACTGTATTAGGCAAGGAACATGGTTCATCCAGGGGATGAGACCAGATTTCCCTTTTCGGCAAATGAGAAATCTTTGTAGCTCTGCAAAACATTAAGGAGGAAGGGGCAACCATTCATGTGGTAAAAAAGATGTCAGCAGAGCTTCCAAAAGCTGAGACAGAGACTGACCAGTGCGCCTATCTTGAGGTGGTCGGAGGAGGGAGTAGGGTACGTAGTTTACTGCGTTGCATCAGGGACCAGACTTGGATGTGTCCTAATGCAGGAGAGGGCCGTGATCGCCTATGGATCACATCATTTGAGGCAGCATGAGTAGAACTACACTACTCATGACCTGGAATTAGCAGCGGTGGTCTTCGCTCTGAAGATGTGGCGACACTATCTGATGGGCGAGCGCTTTACAGTCTATTCTGACCATCAGAGTCTCAGGTACATCTTCTCACAGAAGGACCTGAACCTGAGACAGTGGTGATGGCTCGAGTTCCTCCAGGACTATGAATTTGAGATAATCTATACTCCTGGAAAGGGTAACATGGTAGTCGATGCTCTCATTAGGAGGACAGGCGTTCAGATACATGAGGAGGCGACAGAGCAGCTAGCTGCTTGGAAGATATCCTTTGTGGATAGGGATGGTGCATCCTTCCTTCAGTCACTCACAGTCACTCCTCCACTACTGCAGCGGGTCAGAGAGGCACAGTGTGGGGATGCCAAATGTGATATGCGGCGTGCGTAGATATCCTCTGGATAAGTACCTAATGGATTCTCTGTAGGAGGAGAGCGCGACATCCTTTTCAAAGGACGTACCTTGCTGCCAGTTGCTTTATGGGAAGAGGTGCTGAGAGAGTTTCACACTTCTCCCCTGGCGGTACATCCTGCAGTGGCAAAGATGTACCAGGATCTCAGATGACAACACTAGTGGCCGAGCAAGAAGAAGGCTGTGGCAGAGTTCGTTTCTCGATGCCTCACCTGCCAGCATGTGAAGGCAGAGCATAAGGTACCAGCAGGCTTGGTACAACCCTTAGAGGTCCCAGAGTGGAAGTGGGACGGGATATCTATGGACTTCATGACTAGACTTCCACGCACTTCCAGGGGTCACGGCTCCATTTGGGTAACTGTCGACCGACTCAGCAAGTCGGATCACTTCTTACCCATCAGAGAGCAAGGCTTAGTGGAGAGCTTGGGACATCTCTACGTTCAGGAGATTGTGCGACTTCACGGTGTGCCATCATCTATCATCTCCGATCGAGATGCTCGCTTTACTTCCCGGCTTTGGAAGGGGTTTCAAGAGGCGTTCGGGACGCAGCTACGTCTGAGCACCACCATTCACCCTCAGACAGATTTTCAGATAGAGAGTACCATACAGACTCTCGAGGACATGCTCTGCACATGTGTCCTCGACTTTGGTCGCAGCTGGGAGGACCACCGACCCCTCGTGGAGTTTGCGTACAACAACAGCTACCACTCTACCATCGGGATGGCACCATACAAGGCGTTTTATGGCCAAACTTGCAGATCTCCTTTGTGCTGGACAGACCCTGGGGAGCCAGCACTTGTGGGACCAGAGATGGTCCAGGCCATGACAGAGAAGGTCCAGGTCATCCAGGAGCGGATGAGGACAGCTCAGAGCCAGTAGAAGTCTTATGCTGACAGGAGGTGGAGGCCACTAGAGTTTGAGGATAGTGACCACGTCTTCTTGCATGTCTCACCTCGACATGGATTATAGAGATTTGGCCGAGGCGAAAAGTTGTCTACATGCTTCATCGGACCATTCCAGGTCCTTAGCAGGATTGGCGAGGTGGCTTATCACCTGGCTCTACCACCTCAGTTGCACCGGGTGCACGATGTCTTTCACGTATCTCAGTTGAGGAGATACGTGCACGACCCGACACATATCATTGACCATGGGGAGCTGGACATTGATGATGGGGTGACTTTTGCAGAAGTCCCGGTGGAGATTGAGGATCGACAGGAGCGGGCCCAGACCCCCCGTTTTCGGACCTCTTCGGTCTTTTTCCCATATCTTGGGCTGCCGACCTTCGATCGACGCACCGTCAGCAGTGATGTGATCCTTGGATCGAGACGGTCATTTCAACATATTACACTCAATGTTTCGGAGTACTTTGGGTTCGGCCGGGTTGGTTCGTACACGAAACCAACTGGGCCCTCGGAGCGGAAACACTTATAACTTGAGCTCCGGACGTCCGATTGACGTGCCGTCGACTTTGTTGGATTCCTATAAGTGAGACGGATCTTTTGGCTTACTCCGCCCAAGGTTTGAGATCATGTGGAGTATGGTCAGGTTTGTTTTGACTTAAAAACCAACCGGGCCCCTGGGACGAAAAAGCCAATAACTCTCAGACCGGGCGTCTGTTTGACGCGCTGTCTGTGGCGTTGAGTTATTGTTGATGATACAGAACTTTTGGATACATCAACTCTAGACTATGTGTCAGTTGATGTATCAACCTCTCGGCTCGTGGAGCGGACCCTCCCGAATGAGCTTGCTGTGTGAGGGAACCCTAGAGCTGGATATGACTGCGATGACGACGACGACTATACAGAGATCCTCAGTGGATTCGACAGTGATGACTACAGCACTCAACGATCCTCCATGGATCAGTGTTTCAGATCCTGTGTGGGTCCGATCCTGTGTGGGTCAGTGCTCAGCGGTCTTGTGTGGGCCAGCGCCTATAGATCCTGTGTTGGTCCGATCCTGTGTGTGTCATTGCAGGGGTTAGTTACCTATCGATCATGTGTGGGTCAGATCCTTTGTGAGTCATTGTGGGGGTTAGTACCTATCGATCCTTTGTGGGTCCAACGAATTAGATGAATCAGTGGCTATATTTGATCATCACTATCGTCATACGAAGATGTATACCTATGTGAGATGAATCCTATTTTGCTTTTCTATGTGGATTGTGTTGTGCTATCCTATGTGGATTTACGTTTTGCTTTCCTGTGTGGATTGGGTTGTACTTGGGCTCGAATGTTGGAGCCGAACGAGAATTGATGACTTAGGTATCTGTATGGGAATATACCTAAGCAGTGTCGAATATTACTTCGTGATTGTATCTTTCCTTTGTGGATTATCCTTCGTGGACTCTGGGAGACCTTCGGGGGTCTCAGGGTCCCTACTGAGTAGCTTATACTCACCCCTGCACGGGCTATGCCCACACTACGTTGTGTTGGTTGCTGACGACGGATAGTGATGATCGTGGTTGAGGCTTGTGGAGCAGGACGGTACCTAAAGGTGGACCACTGGGCGGGATGTTCTCGGAGCGGACGGCTGGACCCAAGGAGCTATGGAGGGTATCTGTACTCAGGCTTCAGGTGGGATTTCCAGTGGACAACTCGACGTTGTACCTTTACTTTTCAGTTGTTGTTTTCCCTTCCAGTTGTACTTTACTTTCAGTTTGGGTTTGTATACTGGCCCACTTACTTTTCCGCACTTACTATTGTACCCAGTTTTTACTTAGTGTCTACTTCTACTGCTTGCTTGCTCTGTGGTGTTTGTTTACTTTACAAAGTCAATGCCTTCCCTTTTTACCGGGAATTACGCCATGGTGCTAGTCGCCGGCCCCTGGGCTATGGAAGGCCGGCTTGGGGTAGTCACGGCACGGGCCCCGAGGATGGGTCATGACATTCCATATATCATATTCCAATATAATAAATAAGATAGTTTCTCTATGCTACTATGGTCGGGGTCACTACATTTGGAATCAGTGGGAGGTCTTTTATAATCATTTGGAACTTGATTTTGGAAAAAATATATTCGGAATCATAAAACTACTATATAATTTGATCATATGTATATAAGATAATTATAATGTAATTTTTAATGTTGTGATTATTTTATTGTTCCATAAAAAATGTAACATCGTGACCCGAAAGCCACTAGACCGGTGCTCCGTGCCAGTTCGCCACAAGGCTTCAAACGTGCCTCCTCGTACACCAGAGGCTACCGACTAGCACGAGGGCCTAGGGTGTGATAGTGGGGAGACTATGCCCACATAACAGAGTATGAAAATAGTGGAAATAACTAAGGTTCATACAAAGTGGAAAGTATATAGTGTCTAGAAGCAACAAACAACTGAAATAGAACAAGCTATAATAGTAAAATGTTGTATGAACCCAAACAGTTATGCAATACAATACAACACCGGTCACCCACTGGGCCGACCATAAAGATGCAAGTACAAAAGAAACTTAAATTAAAAGTACAATGATCTTATACTAAATCCGAGCCAAACCACAAACTCAATCTCTAGACACTGTCAAACTGCAGCAACCCGATCAGTAGAACCACTCGAGCATCTCTTCTTGATCATGCAACACTAGGCCTCAGCCCTATCTACCATGCAACTCGTGCTCAACCAAAAAAGAAAACATAAAGTCTACACATACACTGAGGTTCATGTGAATGGGTGAGACATAATATCAGTAGGTCACCCCGACAAGCATCCTCTAACTGTGCTGCTAAATGTGTATGAAACTACAATGTGCTCAGCCTAGCTGGAACACAAAAAAGGAAGTAAACCAAACGTGAAACCACATTTGATCTCCGGGTATGTGATCCCTGTCAACTGGGAAAATGCCACCATGGATGTCCATATCTATATACATACACAAGTATAGTCCCATACCTATACAGATATACATAAATATGAATATTCTTGATTAAGTGATTCAAATAACAAGAAAAACATCAAAAATCTATCCTTGGGGCCATAAGCCCGATCTATTAAAGATCCTATGCAAGGGAATTGTGTTGGACTTCGTGCCACTCAAGTTGTATATCATTAAGTCGATATCTGGGCCCGTAATCCCATCGGCATGTACTTGCTTCGGCCAACACTGGAATTATGTCTCTGAACAAGTTAAATAAAAAATAGTAACCCTCTGGGAAGTAATCACAACCATCTCCTCTGATCCTACCTAACAAATACCAACAACCCTCTAGGCAGTACAATCAGCCTAAAACCTTTGGTTTGGTCATACGAAAATTATAATACTCTCTGAGGAAGCTCAGTCGTCCAATTCTCCTTATAGTATAAGGTAGTCAGGGACTCTCTGAGGAATATCACACAACCAATTCCCCTTATAGCCCCAATTTCAGGAGACTCTCTAAGAAGCTCACTCATTCAATTCATCTTATTATCTCAAGTCGTTCACAAACTCTCTGAGGAATCTCACCCGATCAATTCCTCTTATATCCTGTAGTATTTCAAGGTAATTCATGTAAAGCAAAGACTCTATGAGGAAGCTCACTCAATCTATCCCTGTATAGTCTATAATGCTCAAAGACTCTCTGAGGAAGCTCACTCGGTCTATCCCCATATAGTTTATAATGCTAAAAGACTCTATGAGGAAGCTCACTCGGTCTATCCCCGTATAGTCTATAATGCTCAAAGACTCTCTGAGGAAGCTCACTCGGTCGGTCCCCGTATAGTCTATAACACCAGGTTCTCATGGCCCCGTGTAAGTTAACGTATATTAATGCTATGAGGCATAAGTAAACCTACAAAACTACTTGGATAACTAATCTAAAACATATCACAACATGTCAGATAAAACCACTCCATCCTAAAAATACTAGGCATGGAAACAAGGTAGCCTAAATAGCAAGCTAGACTAAACGGAAAAAATCAAGCAACAGAGGCAAAGAAATCCACAAAAATTTAAAATACACTATTTAAAATCAAACCACCTATACTTAGACACAAAAGGAAAAAATAGGCATCCAAACAACAGGAAAGATGCCTTAGGTCAGGCTTAGTAGCCACCAACCAGGAATAACCTCTAGTAACCACTACAACATCAGCAAACTAAGTCAAATATAAAAAAACAAGTGTGGGTGGCATCATTTGAATCTAAATCAGTTGGTGGCCGGGTGCGAGCTGAGGACCGATGTTTCAAGAATTTTTGTGGACTCAAATCATGGAAGTTGTTTTTGAATGTCCTTATGTTGTAGAGGTGACTTTGTGAAATTTTGGGTTATCGTGAAATGGTTGGCCAGTGCTTGAATCCTGGTCAGGTTTTGGTAGGATGTTAGTGTGGCTCGGAGGGAGCTAGACACGCCTTCAGTGAGATATTGGTGTACTCTTGTAAGAGACGATCAAGTGCTATCTTGAGTCATCTTTAGTATGCTGAGAGAGCTTCGACCCTACATCAAGACCCTTTTTCTTTCTAAATGTTCATCCGTGTTGAGGATAGAACCTATTCTGTTTGTGCTCTCAGAGTAGTGTAAGGAAATCCATATGTTGGGGAGTGCACCATTGTCCCTTTGAGAGTGGGTTTTTCAGGATTAGGTTAAACTACATTGTTTTCTAGTGGGATTTTGGGCACAAAGTTTCTTTTAAGACGATGACATGGGTATTACTATGGTGGGGTGTACCAGTTTGGTCATAGTTGAATATCTTCTATATAGAAGGTGGTTGTTAACACTATAAGGCAGGTCATTGGAATGCCTAGATATATTGGTTATGAATATTCTCAGGTTATGAGTATGGTTTATGTTTCTTTCACTGGGCTTCTCGGGGACTAAAAGTTTTATGGTGGAGAGTTTGTAAGAACTCGGGTTTTTCCGGATAGTTATTTTGTGCAGAAATTTGAATTTTTGCTATTGGATGCTTGTAGGGGTAAAATGGTCATTTTATGCAACCATCTGATCTCTAATAATTTTTCTGACCACTCTATTGGTCCTGGAATAGGGTGTTTACCCTAGGACAAGAGTTTGGTGGAAATTTGAGATGTTTGAATTTTAGCGGAATATTTAATATTTAATATTATTAAATTAAATATTAAATTATTCATGCAGGTTAGTTTGTAAATAACTTTTAAAAGGAGTGTTGGATTGAGATTCTGTATATTCCATTGATTCCATAATGGGGAGTTTAGCCTAGGGAAGGCATAAACTCATGTCGGGCACCGGGGCCGGCCCGAGCCCCCTTTTCTTCATTTTCCTTTATTCTTTCCTTATATTTTCTTCTCTCTTTGTTCCTCCTCCTTCTTGTGCACTCTCCATATGAGATACTCCTTGGCCGTGAATTTTGGGGAATTTGGAGATTGAGAAATAGATAGAGTTGGGAGGTAAGAGGGGTATCGATTCGAAGCTCTCGACGCACTGAGTCGGCGTGCGACAACCGAGAGTCGTGAAATCAACTGAAGCTTCAGCAATTTCCGCCCGAAGGTAGGGCAGTTTATGTTTTTACCATAGATCTCATTTAAACATGTTATTTTAAGCCTTTTAACCCTGATATTTCTTGCTTGAAAGCCCATAGGGCTCGATCTGTTGTTTCGGGGGCGAAAACGGGCGTTTCGGGCATTTTTAGGGATTTCCCGTCGAAAAACCTAAAATATACAGCGTGTATTCTATGGGTAAATTCCATGTGTTCTTACCATTTGGGGAAGATGAATTTTTCTTAAGTACATGCCATTTACTTTGAGTACACGCCGTGTAGTGGGTGGCCGTGTGAGTGGCTGTGTGAAATAGAACACAGAATAGTGGTTTTTTTGAAGTACACACTGTGTACTATAAGTACACGCTGTGTAGTGGTACTTGGGCATGTGTTTTAGTGAAAATGAACACAGGGTGACTTTTTGTCAATAGTACACACTGTGTACAGTAAATTAAATGCCATGTACTATTACATAGGCATTCCCAATGTGCTCTGGCCATGTGCTCTGGCCATGTACTTCTTCAATTTAGTAAATTTGGGATATCTTATGATATGGAAGTCAGAATTGGGCGTGTGAGCAGTCAATACTGAGAGTTTTTTCTCGTAGATTGCTATGGTGGAATCCTTTTTTCATTTTCAGGTCATATAAAAGGGTTTTTAGGGGTTTTTATCTAAATGGAGGGGTTCTTCCTCCAGTTACAGAGTTCAGTTGTCTCCTGAGAGTGAGACTTTGCGTGGATGATAGGTTGGGTGCTCGGACCAACTTATTTGAGAAATTTAATAAGAGATGAGATATAATATATCTCTAGTAACCTATTATTTATCGGACATTTCCCTTGTGAGATGTACCCTTCTGGCCTATGAGTCTTTGAGACCAGGTACTTCTAAGGATCCCCTGAGGGATGACTTTTCTTGTGTGCTGACCTAGGGAGTCCCTTGTAGGATCTCTCTCTTGTTATTCCTTTGATATGAACCATGTTATGGAATGCCTATGTTTTAATTCATTTGAGAATCCTGTGTAGGATTCCTACCTTAATCTTCACTAAGGATCTCACGTTGGATGCCTTTGCTCGTGTTTACCTGGAGGATCCTGAGTATGATGCCTCCTCTATGTTTGACTTGAGGGATCCAGCAGGTGATCATTGTTTAATCGACCCTGAGTTGATTATGTCGGGTTTGGGTTGAGATGGTGATCGGGTGTCACCTATAACCCATTCCAAATTGGTGATCCCTTTGGGATTTGGATGTATTGTTGGGTTGGGCGTTCGGGCCACCCACACTCATTTGTTTATTTTTAACTTGGTTTGCTGTTGTTGTAGTGGTTACCAGAGGTGCTTCCTGGTTGGTGGATTCTGAGCCTGAAGCGAGGCATCTTCCTTATTGTTTGGATGCCTACATTTTTCATGTGTGTCTACATAGAGGTGGTTTTATTGTAAATAGTTTATCTTACCTTACCGTGGATGTGTCTTCCCTTGTTTCTTGATTTTGACTGTTTAGTATAGCTTTCTAGTTAGGCTGCCTTGTTTCAATGCCTAGTATTGTTAGGATGGAGTGGTTTAATCTGACATGTTGAGATATGTAGTAGATTGGTTATCCAATTAGTTCTGTAGGTTTACCACTTAGTAATGTCCCAACCCAGAAGCCACTAAACCGGTGCTCCGAGCCTGTTCCCCACAAGGCCTCAAGCGTTCCTCCCCGTATGCTAGAGGCTGCCGACTAGTAGCGAGGGCCTAGGGTGTGATAGTGGGGAGAATATACCCTCATACCAGTGTAAGAAAACAATGGAAATAACTAAGTATCATACACAATATAAAGTAAATAGAGTGCGGAAGAAATAAACAACTGAAATAGAACAAGCTATAATAGTAAAATGTTGTAAAAGCCCAAACAACTATAAAATACAATACAACACTGGTCACCCACCAGGACGACCATACAGATACACGTAAAAATGAAACTGAAAATAAAAGTACAGGGCTCTGGTATTAACTTCGAGCCAAACCACGTACTCGATCTCCAGACACAGTCGAACCGTAGCAGCCCAATTAGTAGAACCACTCGAGCAGCTCCACTCGATCATGAAACACTGCACCTCAGCCCTATCCACCATGCAACTCGTGCTCAACCTGAAAAGCAGACATAAGGTCTACACGTAAACCGAGGTGCACGTTCCAGGGTGAGAAATAATCTCTGTAGGGAACCCCAACAAGCAACCAATAACTATTTTGTTAAATGTCTATGCAACAACAACTTGCTTAGCTTAGCTGGAACACAACAAATGAAGTAAACCAAATGTGAAACCATAGTCGAACTCAGGGTATGTGATCCCTGCCAACTAGGCAAGTGCCACCATGGATGTCCATATCTATATACGTACACATATATAGTCCCATACCTATACACATATACATAAATATGAATATTCATGATTAAGCGATTCAAATAACAAGAACAACATCAGCAGTCGATCTTTGGGACCATAAGCCCGATCTCCTAAACATCCTATGCAAGGAGATTGAGGTGGAATTTCTGCCACTCAAGCTGTGTATCATTAAGTCTATCTCTAGGTCCATAATCCCATTGACATGTACCTACTTCGGCCAACGCTGTAATTATGTCTCTGAACAAGCTAAAGAAAGACAAGTAACCCTCTGGGAGGTACTCACAACCGTCCTCTCTGGTCCTACCTAACAAGTACCAACAACCCTCTAGGAAGTACACTCATCCTAACCCCTCTTGTTTGGTCATACGAAAATTATAAGACTCTCTGAGGAAGCTCACTCGATCAATTCATCTTATAGTCTAAGGTAGTCAGGGACTCTCTGAGGAAGATCACACAATCAATTCCCCTTATATCCCAAGGTCAAGAGACTCTCTAAGAAAGATCACTCGGTCAATTCCTCTTATAGTCTCAGGTCATTCACAGACTCTCTGAAGAAGCTCAACCGGTCCATTCCTCTTATAGCATGGGGTGGTTCAAGGTAATTCAAGTAAAACAATGACTCTCTGAGGAAGCTCACTCAGTCTATCCCCGTATAGTCTATAATTATCAAAGACTATCTGAGGAAGCTCACTCAGTCTATCCTTGTATAGTCTATAATGCTCAAGGAATCTATGAGGAATCTCACTTGGTCTATCCCCATATACTCTATAATGCTCATAGACTCTATGAGGAAGATCACTCGACCTATCCTCATATAGTCTATAACACATGGTTCTCACAGCCCCATGTAAGTCACCGCATAGTATTGCTATAAGGCCAAACTAAACCTACAGAACTACTTGGATAACCAATATACAACATATCAAAACATGTTAGATAAAACCACTCCATCCTAACAATTCTAGGCATAGAAACAAGGCAGCCTTACTAGCAAGCTAGACCAAAAAGTCAAAATCAAGCAACAAGGGAAAAATCATCCACAACAAGGTAAAATACACTATTTACAGTCAAACCACCTCTACTCAGACACACAAGGAAAAAGTAGGCATCCAAATAACAAGAATGAAGCCTCATGCAACAACAAAATCACAAACACTGGTCGACTAGGATAGGCACCCGAAATGCCTTCTCGTCGAAACCTGTGGTGAAAACAAACACCACCAAAAAGGCATTGGAAAACACTGGCTGAACTTTCACAAAAAGGTTTCCCTAGAACAGAAAAGACATCGACCTATAAGGGTTTGAGTCAAAACCATGGGTATCTAGGTCTTCCACCTATCCCTACAAAAAAGTATCACAACTGGGTCACAAGGTCTAACCACCTAGCCCAATAGATCCAAAACCTCTCAAAATAAGTTAAAAAAATCACAACGACCATTGAAAGTCAAAACCGAAACACAACATACAAGGGCCCTAATCCTCTCTGAGCATCCTCAAAAGGAATAACTCCTTGAAGGTCACAAAAGAATAGAATAGACAAGATAAACTGACACTCATCAGGTATCTATATACAAAAATACCACAAGGAGGTCCAGTTCACAAGAAAAGCCTTGCTATCTAATGACATCATTCTCAAAGATCCAACTAGATAATCACAGACCCGAGAAACAACACTCAATAAGGGTTAAATAGAAAGGCATCACGTGCCATATCAACCAATTGGGGCTACTGCACCACCTATACACAAGGAATGAGTCATCATCATTGCACCAACGCCTCAACATAGATCCACATAACCTGACATCAGAGTAAAAATTAGTTATAAGCAGACCCAAAGGTCTCAGTAGTTAGTAATAAAACATACTAGGAGGACTATATGCTATGAATCCTACGTGCCTAGTATGATGCATGAGATGCCTCTTACCTTTGTCATCCTAGAGTCAAAATCCATCCTTGGAATCTTACCAATGGCCAAGAGCCAGAGATCCATAGTAAATCAAAACACCACACAACATGTGCGTCGCTCAAGGAAAAAAATCATATACAACTGTAACATCGCAAAATCAGAACATCAATCCCAAACCCTGGCAACCAGGAATTCTTACTGGAAAAAGTGTTCTCGATGCACCAACCCGATATACATCACATGTTCCAACACATTAATAATACTACTATCTACCATATCCCAAATAGTATATACCAAGAAAGAAAACTCCTATGATACCACCTTGTAATGCCCTGACCTAGAAGCCACTAAACCGGTGCTCTGAGCTAATTCACCACAAGGCCTCAAGCACGCCTCTGCCTACGCCAGTGGCTACCGAATAGCAGTGAGGGCCTAGGGTGTAATTGTGGGGAGACTATTCCCTCATTCCAAAGTAGCCAAATAGCGGAAATAATAGTATCACACACAATGTAATGTAAACAGAGTGCAGAAGCAATAAACAACTGAAATAGAACAAGCTGTAACAGTAAAATGCTATAAAATCCTGGAACAACTATGCAATACAATACAACACTGGTCACCCACTAGGACGACCATAAAGATACAAGTAAAAAAGAAACTAAAAATAAAACTATAGGGCTCTACTACTGTCTCCGAGCCATACCACATACCCGATCTCCAGACACTGTTGAACTACAGCAGCCTGATCAGTAGAACCACTCGAGCAGCTCCGCTCGATAATGAAACACTAGGCCTCATCCCTATCCACCATGCAACTCGTGCTCAACCTGAAAAATTAGACATAAGGTCTACACGTACACCGAGGTGCACGTGCAGGGGTGAGAAATAATCTCAGTAGGGAACCCCAACAAGTGACCTATAACTGTGCTGTGAAAAGTGTATGCAACAACAATGTGCTCAGCCTATCTAGAACACAACAAAGGAAGTGAACCAAATGTTAAACCACAATTGAAATCAGGGTATGTGATCCCTTTAACCTGGAGAAGTTCCACCATGGATTTCCATATCTATATACATACACATTTATAGTCCCACACCTACCCACATATCATAAATATGAATATTAATGATTATGTGATTCAAATAACAAGATCAACATCAATAGTTGATCCTTGGGGACCATAATCCTGATATCCTAAACATCATGTGAAAGGGTATTGAGATAGACTTATTTCCACTCAAGACATGTATCATTAAGTTGATCTATGGGTCCGTAATCCCATCAAAATGTACCTACTTCGGCCAACGCCAAAAATATGTCTCTAAACCAGATAAACAAAAACAAGTAACCATCTAGGAAGTACTCACAGCCATCCCCTCTGGTGCTACCTAACAAGTACCAACAAACCTCTAGGTAGTACAATCAACCTAACCCCTTCTGGTTTGGTCATATGAAAATTATAATACTCTCGGAGGAAGTTCACTCGTTTGATTCCCCTTATTGTCTAAAGTAGTCAGGGACTCTCTGAGGAAGATCACATAGTCAATTCCCCTTATAACACCAAGGTCAAGAGACTCTCTAAGAAAACTCACTTGGACAATTCCTCTTATAGTTTTAGGTCATTCACAGACTCTCTGAGGAAGATCACCTAGTCAATTCCTCTTATATCATGTAGTGGTTCAAGGTAATTCAAGTAAAACAAAGACTCTCTGAGGAATCTCACTCTGTCTATCCCCGTATAGTCTACAATGCTCAAAGACTCTCTGAGGAAGCTCACTCGGTCTATCCCTGTATATTCTATAATGCTCAAAGGATCTATAAGGAATCTCACTCGGTCTATCCCTATATAGTCTATAATGCTCAAAGAATCTCTGAGGAAACTCACTCAGTCTATCCACATATAGTCTATAACACCAGGTTCTCATGGCCCCATGTAAGTCACCACATAGTAATGCTATAAGACCAAAGTAAACCTACATAACTACATGGATAACCAATATAGAACATATCACAACATGTTAGATAAAATGAATCCATCCTAACAATACTAGGCATGGAAACAAGGCAGCCTAATTGGAAAGCTAAACCAAATGGTCAAAATCAAGAAACAAGGGAAAACACATCCACAGCAAGGTAAAATTCAATATTTACAATCAAACCACCTCTACTCAAACACACAAGGAAAAATAGGCATCCAAACAACAAGAAATATTCCTCACGTTCGGATCATCAGCCACTAACCATGAATCACCTCTGGCAACCACAACAGCATCAGCAAACCAAGTTAGATAGAAACAAATGAGTGCGGGTGGCCCGAATGCCCAACCCAATAATACATCCAAATCCCAATGAGATCACTAATTTGGAACGGGTTCTAGGTGACACCCGATCACCATCACTACCCAAACCTGACGTAATAAACTCAAGGTCAGTCAAAAAATGAACATCTGCTTGGTCCCTCAAGTCAAACACAGAGGAGGCATCATACTCAGGATCCTCCAGGTAAACACGAGCGAAGGAATCCAAGGGACTAAGGGATGAATCCTACACAAGATACTCAAATGAAGTACAATATATGAATTCCATAACATGGTTCATATCAAAGGAAGAACAAGAGAGAGATCCTACAAGGGACTCCCTTGGTTAGCACACAAGCAAAGGCATCCCTAAGGGGATCCTTAGAAGTACCCGGTCTCAAAGTCTCAATGGCCAGAAGGGAACATCTCACAAGGGAAAAGTACTATAAATCATAGGTTATGTGAGATAGATCATAGATAATCTCTTATTAAAGTTATTAACTAAGTTGGTCCGAACACCCAACCTATCATCCATGCTAAGTCTCACTCTCAAGTGACAACTGAACTCGGTAACTGGAGGAAGAACTCATCCATTTAGTTTGAAACATCCAAAAACCCCTTTATATGACCTCTAAATTTAAAAAAGATTCCACCATTTCAATCTAAAAGGAAAAACTCTCAGAATCGACTACTCACATTCCCAATTCCAACTTCCAGAACATAAGATATCCCAAAATTACTAAATTGAAGAAGTACATGGCCAGAGCCCATTGGGCCTACCTGTGTAATAGTACACGACATGTAATATACTGTACACATCATGTAATATTCATAAAATGTCACCCCATGATCGTTTTCACTAAAACAAATTCCCAAGTACCACTACACGGCGTGTACTCATAGTATATGACATGTACTTCAAAAAAACAACTATTTCATGTTCTATTTCACACGGCCAGTCTCACGACCACCCAGTACACGGCGTGTACTAAAAGTAAATAGTGTGTAATAAATAAAAATTTGTATTACCCAAATGGGAAGAACACAATGTGTGTACACCTAGAATACACACCGGGTATTCTGGGTTTTCCGATGAGAAATCCCTAAAAATGCCCGAAACACCCGTTTTCTCCCCCGAAACAACAGATCGAGCTCCATGGGATAACAAGCAAGAAATATATGGCTTTAAAGACTTAAAGAAACATGTTTAAAGGGGATATAGAGCTAAAACATAAATTTCCCTACCTTCGGGTCTAAATCGCCGAAGCTTCGGTTGATTTCACGGCTCCCGGTTATCGCATGCCAACCCGGCGCGTCGAGAGCTTCGAATCGGTACACCTCTTGCCTCCCAACTCTCTCTATTTATCAATATAAAAATTCACCCAAAGGAAACTGCCATAGAGGATCATATATGGAGCATGACCAAGAAATAGGAGGAAGGAAGAGAGAAAAAAGAAAAGGAAAGAAGAAAGGAAAAGTAAGAAAAAGGGGCCCGGGCCGGCCTCAGCGCCCGACATGAGTTTATGCCTTACCTATGATAAACTCCCCATTACGGACTCAATGACATAGAAGGAATATCAATCCGAAACTTATTTTAAATGTTATTTCCAAATGAAACTACATGAATAATTTAATATTTAATTTAATAATACTAAATATTAAATATTCGGCTAAAATTCGAACGGCTCAGATTTCCACCAAACTCTTTTCCTAGGGTAAACACCCTATTCCGAGTCCAACAGAGTGGTCGGAAAAATTATCCATAATAAGATGGTAGAGGAAAATGACCATTTTACCCCTTACAAGAATCCAACAGCAAAAATTCAAATTTATGCTTAAAACGACTGTCCAGAAAAACATGTGTTCTCACAAAAAACATCATTTTGTGGATACTAAAAGTTGGCGTGGTTCTATAATAGATTTACCTAGGGGTAATTACTCTAAAAATTACGCATTTTTTATTGACCTGATTCTCATCTACTTTATGATAATGTGGCTTAATGTAGACATGGTTTGATACTCCTTGGGGATATGATTTGGATAATAAAAATATTCATTAAAAATAATTATAATGGATTTAAATTGATGATGAAAATGAATGCAATAGTTTAAACCTAAGGTGTCTCAGATTTAAAATAAGGGTTCCTTATGGAAATGGGAAATGGTTTATGCATGAAAAAATTATATATTGCAATTAATTTCTGATAAAAAATGGGGTGTATGCTGGAATGAAAAAAATCACATCCTGGGAATCCAATTATAGTTTATTGTCTTAAATGTGGGAATACATGGAATTATAAGAGTCAATTACCTATTCTAAATGTTAATCCCAAGAATAAGGGATGATATATGTTAAAATAACATGAATCATCTAGGGACTGTGTAAAAAATTAGAAGCATATATTACTTCCTTAACTTATGAGTTATGGATACTATAATTGTTTAAAATTTTAAAGGTTTATTGTAATTTTAATGTATTTAAAACCCCATTTTAAAACTTTTATTGAAATGGAATAACAAGATTGAAGATATTATTTAAAATTTTCTAGGAATAGAACCATTTTTCAGTATATAAAAACGATCTTAGAGTAAAAATTACTTTAATTTTATTAGGACAAAATTATAATGGTATTGGTATCCATTAAGGATAAATTTATATTTCATGTTTTTTAAAAATGGTTAATAACAATTTGGGAACATTATAAGAATATATTAATACAGTTTTAGAAAAAGGAAACCCAAATGAGGGGTGACAACCCGTCACCTCTGGAAATTTTATGCGGCTTGAACCCTCAACCAAAGGAAAGTATGGGTTTAACACTAAAAAAGGACTAAATGATGTCCTAGTAAATATTTAGTTGTCTTTAGTTACACAATTTGGTGAATAAATAATAAATATTAATTATTGGTATTACTATTGAGATTTAAATATTAATTTATTATATTTGATAACTTGTTCTTACAATATTGGTTGTGGAAAATTATTAATAAAAAATAAAAATACTTTTTACACTTTTATAGAACCTAAAAACTATTAAAATGAGTTCTAGTGCCTTTGGAAAAAAAATATATTTTGGATATTTATTTCCTAGACTAAGTGATCGATTAGAAATTGATTGATGAATAACCAATTAATGAAATTATTATTATGAAATAAAAATGTATGGAGTAATTATATTTCATTATATCATTTGATAGTAAAATAATTACTCATCCATATAAAGTGCGATCTTCAAAAAAAAATTATATCCTTGTATCATCATTTATAATGAATCAAATGGTCATGTAACTCATCACAAGTTTATAGTTTTTTGGTCGTTAACCTTCTCTAGATCACCATTTTCTCATGATCAATGATGTCTATCACTCTCAATAAATCTTGGGCCATTAGTATTATTTTACATTTAAATATTATAATTTCAAATCTTTATTTTCATACTTGGAAACATAGTTTTTTATTATTCTAGATGAAATTGTTTATCATTTTCTCTCTTATTAAGAGGAATTTTTATTAACTACTTTACAATGTCCATTTTCCAATAATGGTATTTTCAAATGTAAACCCTTGTTTTTTAGATCAAGTTTATTTTTTTATGGAATGAATTTATTTAAGATGGGGAGAATTTGACACCATTAGATTTTAAAATAATAACTTTGTTTTTTAGTATATGGTTCATTAGACACTGAGCTTAAATAACATACATAATATATTTCATTAAATGTAATCTCTTTGATAGCCCACAAAACATCCAACCCTGAGTCGAAATGAAATATAATATAGTATACGACTACAAACTTACCACTAAATTAGATTATGTTCATATTATTAACTAAATTATTAAAATTATTTTTATCTATTGATTATAAATAAAATACTAATCATTTAAAATAAAAAATATCTTATGGAAAACAATATTTTTTTCCCTAAAAGATAGTTTAATCGTGTTTTTTCGCAAATTATTTAAAGTATATTATTAAAAAATTTACAAAATTTATTTGAAAAAAATCTAATTATTTTTAAATCATCATATCATTTTTATCAAATGGTGTTTTTTGAGATTTTTTCTGAAATATTTCATTTTTCGATGAATAGTTAAAAATACTGAATTTTTATAGAAAAATACATTTTGGATGAAAATTTTTATAAAGGTAAATTTTATTTTAAATTGGTTAAAAATATATGAATTAATACATTTTTTAATTATAATTATTTTCAAATTTAATTTTTCTATAAAAACATTATAAACATTAAGTACTTTCTCTATGAAAACCTACTTTCTCATCCCATCTACAACATTAATTTAAAATTAAAATTTTCCACTTCAATGAAGGGAATTTTCAAAATGGATTTCATATATTTATCCATCATAATTTAAATTATCTAATATGGTCATGTTTATTTTTTACCAACATGAATAGTGAAAACAATAAAAATTATTTTCTTCAATCAAGGTGGAAATGGGTTTATGGGGGGTAAAAAATAAGATAAGTGTTTAATAAAACTAATAACTTGTCTAGAATATATTTTATAGAACATTATCAATTTTATATTTGATTTTTTCCCATAATAATCAATTTTATACCCTTATGGAATTTGAAAAATGAGGGTATATAATTTTATATTTAAAAATTACAAATGTGTTACTCAACTCACATATAAAAGGCCACCCCCTATCCCCTTATATTATTACCATAAAGAAATTTTGGATTGAAAAATATATAATTAAAAAACTTATAAAAATCCATCCCATCATTCTATAGGACTTGGTTTTTTCATAAATCCATTATAGTAAACCATTAGTTATAATCTAAAAGAGGTTGTCTGAGAAGAGCTAAAATTCATAACTATGTGTTTTCCTTTATTTCAACTTCCATGACCTTAAAATATTATAAATTTTATCTTATATATTAAATAAATTATATAAAATATACTGAGATGTTATTATATTATGTTCATGAACTATATCCACCACCCATTTCCTCAAATAAGAAATGATAATGCCGCTTGTGTGTACCAAAAACTACAACCACACGAATCAATGTGACTGATTTTCCATCAACACCAATCATGGATGGGTATGGGTATGTATAAAAAATTATATATATGATATTTATAACATAATTATACCATTTAATTCATTATTTCATATATTCTTCTTCTTTAATTTCCATTCCATCAGGGATACGATAACATCACTATTGTGTACGACAGACTACTTTCTCACGAAGTGACACAATTTATTTTTAAATAAATATTTACAAGGAATGTAATATGGGTATATTTAATTAATATATGTGACCTAAATTCTTTAATAATGATATGAATAAAATATTTATAATTATTAAATTATAATATAACATTTTATTTCTTAGCATTTCACTTACATAATGATTATAATACCATTCATGTACATGTGGACTACCACCTTCATGAAGTGAGGTGAACCTCTTTACATCAACACACCACATAGATAATATATATAATTATATTTAAAGAAATAAAATGGTATTTATGATATTATTATAATTATATTTTGATAAAAATTTACTTAACTCTTTTAAATAACGATCGTTGTAAAATGAAAATGTTACCCATGGATATGAATGGCTTATCGTCTCCATGATCATAACAAACATCATTTTTCCAAATCATCATTAATAATTGGCAATAAAAGTAAAATTTAAGTGTTAATATGATTATTATTTCATTATTATAATGTTGTATAGGATTCAAATATATAATATGTACAAGAAAATTATCTTTCTTGACAAATCACAAATGAGAAAACAACGCACTTAAAACACTGAACACTGAAAATAATGAAAGATCATTAATGAAGGAGTGATAAAATGTTTTAAAATAATCATATATAATATTGTTAATATTAATGTGGTCATGTAATATGGTAAAAATATTTTTATTACCACAATACAATAGGTTACAAAAATCCCAAAAAAATGAAGCATCAGGAAAGGGATTTCATAACTCAATTTCAATTATTTGGGTTAAACTTTTACATTGTTGATTATTTCGTTCCATGATTATCGGTTTAATTGACTTTTATTAATTTATATTTTATTTACACATGTTTTATATGGATTTAAATTTTTTAAGCATGATAAATTTATTGATTAATCCTCACTTCAATGACATGATCATGGTAATGGAATTAATCCCAATTTTATTTCATTAAGGCATATTGTTATTTTATTCATTTAAATTTTCCATATGGTGTATCTAAAACCAATATGACATATAATATCATGAATAATTCATAATTCATGGTATTTCATGTTTAATTTTGAATTATTTCACCCATGGGGATTTGAATTGATAATTACCAAATGGTGAAATAAATTTTACAATCTCACTTTATTTTGGGATTTTTTACTTCCTCTAGATGAAATCATGTTCTTATGATAATTTTTCATTGTACATTAAATTTCTCATAAATATTAATATTCTAGTATGATGGATATTATTTTTTCCTAAACTGTATACCATTTTTATATATAGTTTATACATTGAATGTTATTTGATTAACTAGGTAAATATTGATAAATCTATATTCAATACTCAATATGAATAATATTTGATAAGGAATAAAGATTCATAAATTAAATTGAATATTTCAAATATGAAGAATTATTTGGTCATAAAAATAGGTCCAATTTGTAGTGATAGATTTCCTTATGATGCATCAATATGTCTCAGGAGGCAAATCAGTTGGATAACCATAATTCAATGTTTTTATATCCACCACATTTAAACTGTCCTGAGAATAGACCTTAAAGGTAGATGTAACATTATTATTGAGATCATGAAGTCAAATAATTAATAATTTCCTTAATTGATAATTTTTTATAATAAATTCTATTTTCACAGTGATATTATCTCAAGATTGATGTAATTACTAGTTTATTAAATAAATGTTACCTATTTACACTTATTTAACATTCCATATTTAATATTACTTATAAACTAATGGTTGTATAGATATTGATTATATTTAATGTGTGGTATTTTATTTAAAATTCTATATTTATATAGTATTATCTAATCATGATAGTCAAATTATTAACATTTCATGTGTATTTAGTTATTTACCTTTATATATTGACTATACTTATTGAATCATGATACCTTATGACGTACTTAACCCTTACTTAGCATATATTTTCACCCTCATTTGGTTTCCCTTTCCCAGGAAGCCCTGTAGTATACTATTTATGCCATTTAAGGATATTCTACATAAAATAATGGTATTCTTAAAAAAAATTATATTAGAAATTCTATTTTCAAATATAATATTGGGATCATGTATGTATCAAGTTTTCCAATAAACTTAAACTATTCAGTTATTATGTATGGGATCCCTTGTATCTTATTACAATGTAATAATGTAAACACTGGATTCTAGAAATTAGAGATAAGGTATCTATAGTTATACACCCCAACAACAACCCTCTAGTAACTTGTTAAACACCACCGTCACAATTTGTTTTTATTTTGATATAGTATAAGAAGGACCTCAATATACACTAGATTTTTTCAAAATTAAGTATGAAATAATATTTCTCTATAATTAGGATGGATTAATATGTCTAATCATGTTCAATATTCATTGTCATCAATAAAACTATGGGTCTCAAAACTCTTTAATAGAACATGAGTAATTTGTGATCTCTTCTTCCCTCTCTCTCCTCCATACCGGTGTTGTATTATATCTCAGAATACACACATAGTAAATAGTGAGTTCTATCATAAGTATTCTCAAATACTAAACACATTTTTTAACTAATCACATTTCATTATGTAATTCAAACTTGCATATATTTATTTATGATAAAAAACCATAAATAAAACAACTATAAATATTTGAACTTATATCCCCAAGGAACTATATCAAGTTTCCAAAGATCACATCATCATAAATGTATATAACCTCATGTATATATTTTTTATTTTTAATTTTTTAAATAGTTATTTAATTATATGTCGTCATTTAGTTTCCTTTTAAATACCTGAAAGTCTTGGATCCCCTCACTTCTCTACATGATTAATAAATAATATCAATCTCATTTATCCTTTGTAATATCATCATGTATTGTGCAAGATGTTTCATTCAAATGTCTTGATGTGACTAATACTCCTTAAATTTCTACATTATTTCTTACCATGTCGTCAAACCAATAAACATTATTCCTCAAAATCAATAAATTTAAAGTGGCTAGATATTTTCAAATATTGTTTTCATTTAGTAACCGATTCACATGAATTCACATAAAAATTCAAGCATTCAACGATAACACATCCGCAATATCTCATTGAATTATATAAAACTTTTCATGTATTAATAATATCTACTTCAGTATGAATAATTTTTATTCTTCATGGATAGAAAAAATTATTGGAATAAGAGGTTTATATTGTGGTGTGGAATGTTTTCACCAATTATGTAAAACTCTCACATGAAAATCTCAATCTCATATGATATTTATAGTGTTCATGACCAATATAATGAAATAGTCCCATATGATTCTCCATATGAAAAATTGAACAAGATATTTTTTTATATTTCATAAGATATTATTATTACAGTGGGTTAGAGTTTATCCGCCACATGGTCTTTCTAATATTTTTCTCATAGTAGGTCTATCTACCATGATTTGTTACTCCTATGATCACCTGAGTGACTGTATGACTAGAAATCCGATGGTATGTTCACGTACTTTGATGATTTCCATTCATATGGTAGGATCATCTTCTTCATGAAATTATTAATTTCTTCATGTGGCTATATTACTGAAAGTATGGACATTTTTAGTGTGGTAGTTATATATACCATGAAAAAACATACTTTCTGATAAAAACATTTATTGTTATAGTATTTATTGTATGATATTTATGTATTCGCAATTTATACCCTCTTATATCCTTCAATACACTATTAATACGTTTATAAAAATAAATGGTAGTTAGTATGACCCTCACACATCAAATACATTTCTATACAAATTTATTAGAAATTATTGAATTCCATCACCCAAACCCATAAATTTGGTCTCAACTTTACATGACTATTATATCATCTTTACATAGATCTTGGTAATTGGTTTCACCACTATACAATGAATCCTTAACCTTACAATGATATTTTATGTCACACATTACCTTAATGTATCCACTATTATTACAGGATCAACATTATGTAGCTTTACATATATTCATAATAAATTTCTATAGTAAGTGGTTCACCATTATATATGAGTGGAAATATAAATGTACCCTTATATAGAATCATGATTTAGTTTTTTAAATTTACATGGTTTATGCATTTCATTTATGTCCCCTACACAGTTTGTATAGGAAATGAAATACCATTACACAGATAGCTATTTTTTCTTAGAATCATACATGATCTTTTTAAAAACATCCCAAATACCTCAAGCTCTATATACCATGTCTTTCCAACATCCAAAACACGTAGTAGACAATTTTATATTATCCAGAAACACTTATATTGTAATCCATTTAAGATTATCACAATAATCATCACATTTATTAACAATTTATCTTATATTAAGAAATGATATCATCTAGTTAATGTCCTCTTAATTCTTTTTCCAAAGATTGTAATAGTATCTAAATCATCTTATGAACTAATATTGATTCTTTTTTAGGAATGAAATCTATTTCAATCCTATAATATCCATATAAATACCACAAGAATTATAATCTACTCCCTTAAACACAAATCGATCAATTGATAATAAATGGAATAATTATTTGGTCACATCAAGATTATGTTAGGGGTGAAATGGATGAACTTGAAAAACTAGTTCTCATATTCCATAACTATCAGATTTTCTTATAAGATAAAAAAAATCATTTAGATTCTTTAAGGTAAATTTTACCTAGATAAAATTGATAGTGAACATGTCCTTCAAGTATTTCCAATCTATTTCACCATGAAACAAGGAATGAACTACTGACTATAACTTTTTTCAGATAGGGTTTTCAAGAATAAAAGTATTCAAATATACCTCAGTGGGACTTATAATCCTTATAAATTCAATAAACAATTGAATATTCCCTTGAAAATCATCCCCTATTATAGATTTTTTATTCCTTAATTGGATATGGGATGATGGTGAAAAAACACATAGGCTTGTTCTTTATTATGAATATGACCAAAAACTACCTCTTAAATTGAGTAGGGCCAGATCCCACTCCATGACCCCATTATTAGAAAATTTACACCACTACATCAATTATATACTGGTCTATGAGAGGATTAGGAAAATGATATTTACGCATATATTCATCTGGAGGGTTTACAAGAGGTCTTTGTGGCAACATAGTGATATATAAAATAAATCAAATAAGGATAAGTCCATTAAAAATGGAAATAAAATAAATTAAAACCATAAAAGACATAAAAAATATAAAAGAATCATATAAAAGTATTTAATAGATGTAAAATCTAAAAATCATCAAAAATATATATTATAAATGACTCTACAAAACATACACCAACCAATCTAGTTTCACTGGATGTGAGTTGTTGTATAAATGATTTTACAATCTATGTTTCAAATGTATAGGGAACACTAGAATCCTACAATATGTGTTTCATGGTTTGACAACATTGTCAGTATCCTATGTGCCTAAACTATATACCCAGGAAAAGATATATAATCGTTGATTAATCAAACCAAAATTCCAAAAAATATATAGTAAGGTATAGATAGTTAAAAAATTATCATTCTCTGACATTATATGAGGACATAAGTATTGTTAAAATGGGTGCTCAAAAATCACACACTCTTAATCAACCCTTGATTTCTTGATTCTTATATATTCTCTATATCTTATATTTTTACATATCATAGATCATTAATGGATATTGATTCCATTTTTCCATGAACTAGCTCATGAAACTAATAACCTTAAATCAAATTCGATTTGAGACAAGGTAAAAGGGGGTTCCTGATCCCCATTGTCTAGAAAATTGTTTTTGGGCATCATGAAACCTAAATTAGGAACAATTTCAATCAAATAAACCAACTATCTGCAGAATTTTTCAAATAGGGATACCAAAATTTCTCAATTATAAGTTAATAATTTATTAAACAAACTAAATAAAACTCTAATAATAAATAAAAAACAAATATATAATAAATGAAATCCTAGAAGAATCCCATACCAACCAATAATAAAATTTTCTTCTAGACATACCCAAAAGATGGAATGGAATGGGAGTTTGGTGAGGTGATAAAAAACAATAACTATAATTTGAATAAAATGAATCGAAAGTAACAATAAACCATATCTATGTGATATGAGGGCTCACTACCATTATGTAACCACAACACAAACTCTAGAGACGTGATAATCAACATTCTCAAAGTATTCCCTTTCCTTTACCACTATATATGATAAAAGTTCCATATATAAATATAACTATCCTAATATGATCCTACCATGTATTTTAGGAAAAAAATGTTACATAAAAAAATAAATCTAGTTTGAAAAATAAACCATATAATTTTTTTTAATTTTATTAAATTTAATGTTTTGCATCATGATCATTATTAAATTTTAAACATAAAAATATAATTTGTTTAAGAAATATTTCAAAACATTCACTATGGGAGAAACACCAAGGTAGCCAAGGTAATGGAACTATAGTATGATCATACTTTATTAAATTATAAACCAATCATATCCAACTACATATTGTCCACTATGGTGATATTTTTCAAATTCTTAATGGGTAATCCACAAACAATTCATCAAGATGTTATAGTTTATTTTTTAATACAATTTTATGGAGAGTTTATCAAATTCCAAAAAGATATTTCACCTTGGTTACCCACCTTAATAGACATAATTCTCATGATCTAACCCCTTTTCAATAAATTTAAATTTCATTTCAAAACCATTCCATAAAACCATTTCATTAAAAAATGTATTTTAGCAAAAACATGGAGGGTAGTGTTCCGTTTACATATGTAATAAAGATTCTGAAACCACATTAAAATTCCTTATCAAAGAGAACAATTCAAACAATTATATCACATATATCAATCATTAATAATTTTATAACATGGTTTACAAAAATTTAATACACTTTTTTAAAGGTAAGAAAGACCTTCGGGTTTGTAAAAAAAGGTACAAATTAAATGTAATCCCTATATCAAATGAGAATATAAGAAAATTGAGTGAATATATTAGTGATGAATAGGTTAGATCCTTAGAGGTAAATAGATATTTATAAAATCACAAACACTGATGTTATATTTGGGTAAAATATACCAGACATTCATAGCTATAGGTGACAAGAGAAAACCAAGTGGAATAAAAGAAAAAGAACAAGGGAGGGAAGATAAGACAGTTACATGATGATCTCTATATGATTATTAGTGGATGATTCACAGAAATATTGGATAGGGGGAAGAGTTTTGGGAGAATCTGAATCCACACTTAGGGTGGATTAAATGGGGGAAATGTAATGGGACATGGTTACACTGTGTAAGGGTAGGTATGTAATTTTGAATTTTTATAGAAATTGGGAAGACCATAGGTTTTGGTCGAAGAGTTTACCAAACCATGATCTAACCATGTGGATAAAACTTATAAGACATAGTATAACTACAATTTTTTGCCATAATGTTTGAAAAACTATACACCAACTATGTTAGAACAGTTAAATTGTGTTTCATGTTCTATATGGTTTGGTGAAAAGGTTTTCAGAAACTATGAAAAAATAATGTGACATAAATAACATTTACATTAATAAAAATTTCAATTGAAAATTACATGGAATGAATAAAAATTAAAATAAATCAATAAACCCACAAGATTTTATCTAAACATTACACTTTTAGTGTTATAATATTCATCCATAATTTATTCCCTTGGGACTTCCACTACCTTTCAAAATCTAATTGATTATATGGTTTGTTTTTTAATAATAACAAGGTTTTGGTGGGTTATATGGAATAGTAGAATAAAACTTTTTCAGGGTATAAAGGTTACTTTGGTTCTACTATAATAATTATCAAATCACTGTACAATATAATTTGGGTAAAATTTGGAATCATTTATGTCATAGTTTGGGTTAGGAAATTATAAATTGAGGTTATGAGTTCCATATTATATTGCTTTTAACCCTGTTTTGAGATTAGGTTTAGGTTCTATTTATTTCTAAAAATATTAGGAATAATTATTATGTTTACCACATGGTTTATAGGTCATTAAAAATTTTGGGTGCATTCATTCTCATGAAATAGTATGTATAATGGTTATGATTTTTTTAAATCCTTGGAGGAAAATGGACTGTAGGAAACACAACATAGTTAGTCATTACCATGTAATTTTTTAGTTGATACTTGAAAATGGATAAGGAAAACAGGGGGCAGAGGTTGGTTATTATTATAGGATAAGGATTGGAGGGTAATATATGGTAAAATGAGGGTGGTGTAGGCCATGATTTAAAATAATTTTTTTTGTTTCATAATGTATATCTAAGAGTATGTAGATATTGACATAGTATTATCTAATATTTTGGTCTATATTTTAAGATAATTTAGAAAATATATATCATGTAGTGTTTTCAGTCATTATCAGTCAAGGGATTGGGATAAGTTTAAACCAAGTACTTGATGGTCATCCACTACACCATAGTTCAATATAATTAAGATAATTTTCGTTTTTTATGATTCATTATCAATTCAATTTCATTCCATAATCATCAATTACATTATTCCTACAATATATAAGGTTTTAATTGGTATTGGGGTTGTTAATGATTTTCCATTGGAAATTTCTAAAAGAAATGTATTAATCATTGAAAGAAATAAATATACTAAATTACCCACATGAATTAAAATATTTTTAGGCTTATTAGAATATAGCATAGTTACTATATACTTAGTGATTCTTGTGGAGTATAAAATTAGTTGTACCTTCATGTAATTAGTTGAAAATGAGATATAAAGAGTACCTGTATTGTGATTTTTCCATATATAGAATCAATAGTTGTCCATTTAAAATGAATGATGATTTATAATCCACTTGAATTTCAATTTTCAATGATTGTATACATAGGTAATACTAAAATTTCCAAACCAAACCAACATTATTTTACCTAAAAATTTATCAAACCTGAGTAAAATATCATTACCTTATCAATATTTCTGAATTCCATTCACCTTATTCTTTAGGTATGTTAGTTATTAGACTTTTCTTAGTAGTTTTTTTACCCTCCCATTATCATATCACTTTATATTCTCATGTCCTTCCTAAATTAATATAAGTACATACATGTTTATTTATTTTTTATAATTCCCATTTTAAGGGTTTAAGTGGAACCCTTACAAGGCTTGTAGGCTTTCCAGCATTACATGAACCGAAGGCCTTAGAGAAATTCATCCTAGAGTATGTATACATGGAATTGACCCTCCCCAATGTCTACATATTGATGACAGCTACCCACCTTCACATGAATATTTAGATAGTTGTCCTATGAAATGATGCACATGCCTGGTACTGATGGAAATAGTCATACCCGCTTATTCTTCAAAATACGTTATCACTTACCATGAGCACATCTAATCTGAATCCAAATTTAGAGCTTTCTCATTGTAGTGTATGTCTGGTACTTCTGTAAAACGTGTGTCCAAAAGACCTTTAGGTGGACCTAATGCCTTAAGGTGGCCCAAACACCTTACTAACTCAAAGGCTTGGGTGGGCCTAAGGCCTAAAGGACTCCAAGATCAAACCGCCGGCCTGAAGGTTGAAACAGATGAATAGTTTTGGATGTTATAGTAACGAATAGTAGCTACTACAGTACTACAACAATGCCTACTTTAATACTCCTATAGTATCCTAGAATTTTGATTTGAATTCCATAATTTTGAATGTTATATATAATCCCATAGTGAATCATTTAAAATTTTGTTCTAATATTTTCATTCTATTATCACCATATTATCCAACAGTTTTTAAATGTTCTAATGTTAAAACTGCACTTCATATCATATTTCTGAGTGTATAGATGTTCAAGTATTGTATATCATTCCATATCACTTTTGGAGTCCTTGAATAATTCTTCTTTAAGTGGGTTCCACGATCACTAACATGTTACCAATTAATTCTATAATGGTAAAATAAGGTTTCTTTCTGAACATACTTATAAGATTTTTCACATTCAACTATGTTTCCATAATATCTACTTATTTTAAAATTTAATCCATACACTTCACAAAATTTTTGATACTAAAAGGGTTTAGTATAGGGTCTATGAAATATGTTCAATATATATCAAATAATAAACCTCATATATTGAGAGATTAATAATAATATTTTTTTCTTAATATTTTTTGTATTTAGGTAAAATAAAAAAATATAAATTACCCTATTTCATAAATTTTAGGTGTATTATAAACAAATATATTTTATTAAATCCTGTACATTTATTGATAGGATACATGGTGCCTTAGTAAAATGAATAATGAAATAAAACCAAAATACTCGTCCCATTCACATTGGATACAATCCAACAAATAATACCATGGATAAATTTATTAAATATATAATGTTCATTATAAAAATAGTGATTTTACTTTATTGGTATGTGATAATAAGATTAATAAGTCCATTTAACAGATAATTTGAGATGTGAATGAACCATATATGGACTTGTGAATGATTATTAAAGGAACTACCTTTTAATATCTAATAAATATTTTCAATTTACTTATAATATTCCATTGTTTTGTCAAAATTTTAAAAATAAGTCCTCTACCATTTACGTCAATCTATTTTTTCTCTATTGAATATGTACAACACTTATAGTAGGAGATTATACTATAAAAAGATTGTTTTCATGTATTTATTGTGTTATACCAGACATATGACTATATTATCCATAAAAATAACCTACTTCTTCAAAACCACCATCATTGGAAGAGAGAATTCTATTTGAGGATAATGGATATGATTTATGATGTCTTCTAGTAATAAATTGTTTGATAGCATCATTTGGTTTATTACATTGATGTGAAAAATCCATTATGATATTACATTCTTTTGAAACCTTAAAACATTTAAGGGATGATATTTATTATCATCTAGTGAATAATCAATAATGATCACTATTAGTCTATAATAATCTCAAAAATAAAACTACACTAAAATTATAGGGAGTAAAATTATCTTATATTTTTTGTCCTTATAATCAGAGAGATTAACTCATTGAAAGAGTCCATTGATAACTACCTTTTCTTCTTGATTTTTCATAATTCATGTCCATTTTTCAATTCATTATGGTATCCTTTATGACCCCCATGAATTAAATGATATCCAATATATTCTTCTCATATTAATTCATCAAACTCATCATTAGTGATTTCAATGTGAATGATTTTTTTCATTTCCCTAAATTTTCACCAGGATTCAAGGAATTCAGTAAATCCCAGGCAACTTGTTTATTGAAAACTCATATTATTAACCATAATTTGTGGAAATTGATTAGTGAATTTACCATGGCATGGGAAGGTCTTCTAAAAACAATAAAAAATTATATTTATTTCACAATATAGAGTATTAAAAATTATGTGGGAAATATGAATTTACCAATGTTGTGTGAACATAATCCTAAATACCAAATTGAAATTTCACGGACCACTTAATGAGTTTGATTTACACTCATAATGGATTAAGATTATCTAAAATATATATTTTTAAAATGACATGGGGAGTTCAATTAACTAATAATTTTGGTCACCTACTTCATTATAAATGTTATATGATACAATAGTTCATTATATTGTAATGATTCTATAATCAATCAACTATGGAGGGATATTCTATTAAAATAGATTTGAACACTCATCGCTAGAGATTTTTGATCCAAAATCCTCCATATTCTATTTCTAAGAAATGACATAAACCATAAATTTAATATATGATAACTTTTGATGGATTTTTTTGATTAATTTTTTTATTAATATAGATCATCATCATGATAAAAATAATCATCCAGTATTTTTATTCAATCTACCCACTCCTCATCCTCAATAGGAATATAATAAGTGGATTATATGATTCTAGCTTATTTTATTGTTTCAAATATATTATTCACTATTTTCAATTTTTTTACATTTTAGTATTTAATCTTATGTATTATCTATTTTATATTAATTTTCTTCTTGTTATATCCACTTGAACTTATTTTGTGACCCATATTTTATAATTTTAATTAAATTCATCTAGCTCTAACTTTATATGAAATGCATTAATATTAACATATTTTCCCAAAATGTCATTATTTTTTCCAAAAAACAATTAATGGTTAATGACTTTGATAATATAGTAGTTATTTTACCCACTTGGTACTCAATATTTTGGGGATTTTATTATTATTTGAATAAAAAATTATCTTTACCACCCATATTTTATCCATGATTTAAATATTATTAGTGATGATATATTTAATAAAAGGTTTTTCTATATTTGAAAACTAAATATATTGAAGTGGATAACTATATTGAGATTTTATAAGTTAAAAATTTTACTAAAGTTGAATTTCGGCTTCCTTTTAGAGATATTATTTAAGTGGAAATGTTTTTTTGGAATTTCAACCATGTTTTATTGATTATAGAAAAACTTTTAATTCTCAGCATCCATAATTAGCTATAAATATTATTGAATTATTAGTCTAATGAACCAACCTAAATACTTGATTGGACCCAAGACATATCTTTAAAACACCTCACGTGCATATCTCTACCAAAAGAGGTTGGTGTCAATATTGATATATTTTATCCATATTAGTGGGTTATGATTTTCATTCAATGGAATCATAGAGAGGAACATAGAAAAACAGAATAAAATTATTGAATGAACATTGGGTAGATAGGAAAATTGTACACCAATGGTGCTAGATAGTGGGGTATTTTTTTGATGGGTTATGTAGAAAACCCATAATTCCCAATCAGTCTAAAATATCAGTCAATGAACAATCAACCAATATCATCCATATAATTCCCAATATATGTGTATCCGTGAAAAATAATATTCTTAATTTGTGAAATTAAAACATGCACTAATGGAAGCCGAAATTTCAAGTCTCATGATGAGATCCCTCACATGTGAAACCATAGATAACCCCACTCCACCCACTCAACATTTGTAACACCCTAATATTTTTTGAGTTATTTGTGAATTAATTTACCCATTAGAATATTTTTCATTTCTTATAACTTTGAAAATAGTTTATTTTATATAAAATCACTATGTTTGGATTCCATTATATGTAACACCAAGTTAATCATTCACTACACACAAAATAAATTATAGCTAGCTCTACATATAACAACGAGGTCAACTATGACTTGGTTTACATTACCCGCAACACTAACTTGGATACGCAACATGCATCACCAACTTGGCATACGTTACATGCCACAATGATTTTCTACAAAAAAAATCTTTTTATAATTATAATTATTTAAAAATAATAATTATAACCTAGCTGTTAAACATAGTTATATGATTAGAAATATCTAATTTTAATTTTTTTATATAATATTTTATATAAATAAAACATATTCATGATGAAATATATAATATTCGGTAAAGTCCATATATGTATCAAAATAATATTCTCACAAAGAAAATACTTTTCATGTCATTCAATGAAAATAAATTATAAATATTTTGAAATTTAATTTGGTATAATAATGTAAAATTTATAATTTATAATTTATAAATTATCTATGGGTGAATTTTTTGTATTTTTAGGAGAAACATCATTTTTTGATTAATAATGAAAAATACCAAATATTAAATCAAAACATAATTTTTGCCAAGTTTATTTAAAAGGTAAAATTATATTCTAATTTGGATTAAAATTTTAATCAGATCATATTTTTTACAATTAATTCAATTTAGGTAACAGGAATCAATTTCATCTTGAAATTGGGTATGATATCTTAGAAAATTTATGGACCTTTTTACTTTAAAAACCTGCATTATTGTCCCATCAGTGGGATTAATTTAAAATTAGTTAATACCAATTATATGATTATAATTCTAAAAAATGTATTAATTTTTATAATAATAATAATTTATAATTTATAATAGGTTCAACCTAATTTTTGAACAAAGATATTTGTGAAAGTGACTAAAATTATTTACAACGTTTAAGAGAAACATTTTGTTAATAAAGTACTAAACCATAAATTTAATACCTAAAAAGACATAAAAACTTATCCAAAACACATTTTCTGTATATAATTCCTCCACTCACCTTCCATTCCTGAGTTTTCTTGGTTTGTTATGACTTTTTTTAGGTAAAAATGTGGGTACCCATAACTTATTTTCAAAAATGCCAAGTGTTTCCTTTCCCTTCCCTATAAAATCACACCAACCCTTCCTATTTTTCACACATCAAAAACCTATTGGGTTAAGAAAATATCTATCTAATACACTTAATAACATCCCTACCTTACTCTTAGAATCCTTTCCTTGGGAATAATAAAATACAAGGAAGCCTTTTTGAACAAATGAATAGTAGTTACCTGATTAAGAGGTAATGTGTTCTCTCAAGATCCATTCTTTTATTTTATTACTACACACCATCCATTTTCATTTTTAAATTATTGTTTAAAAAATCTAGTCTCCTGAATATACTATTATTTTTTATTATATTTTTTCTATTTACACTTACACACACCTCCATCTAATGGGTAACAAACATACTCTTTACATGTACGGAGAACTACCACCCCATTGAACAATAATTGTTCATTCTTCCTTTAATGCCTATCATGAAGGAAATTATGATAGGCACTATATTTATATATGTTATATATTATTTTTTTATCTTTATAATAATATAATACTTTTTAAACAAATATCATCATACTTTCTAGTTGGTGTAAACACAATAATTTTGTATGATGAAGTGTGGACTACAACACCTCAAAGCGATGTGATTCCTTCACACACTACCTGGAATGAATTAAAGATTAATATAGTGAATTTATATGATATATACGAAATAATAATTCTAGTATAGTTATAATATATATATGTCATTCTCCTAATCTCTTTTAATACAAAAATAAAAACAAATAAAATATTCATGCATATGTACAACTTACCATCTCCATGAATGATGTTTTTCATTTCATACCTATATATTCTATATATTATTAAAATAAAAATTTACTGAATATGAAATATATTTATATAATTATCTACATTATTCAAAATTATTATATAATTATAAGGACCATCGATATAATGAATTAAGACACATGCGAAGAATAAAACGAATATTACATGTAGTGAAAACATTACTTAGGATTGCTAATAAGTGGGTAATATAAGGTCATAATCTAACCATATATGATATTAATGTCAATTATATGAATCTATAAAATATTTAAAATAAATTCATATTTATTATATCGGTGATTTTAATGAGTATGATTAGTGTCAAGATACGATGTAAGGGAATTTCATCTCACTTTTTATATATTTGACATAGTGCTTTATTCACCACCCATTCCTTTTATGTGGTTTGTATATAGAAAATGAATGTAATATATTATTCCTATTCATAAATTTATTAGTATGTAAATATCTCTTATAGGATCTTCCTTACTTGGGGTTTATATTTGAAATGTTACCAAATCGGTAAGATAGTTTTGTCTCAGTATACCTTCTTCATGAAAAATGCCATGTAATGAACCTATATTTTTATATGAGGTATACATAATACCTTTGACATGTTATATAATGAATTTATATCATTTCCTTTTATGATTCATTTAATTTCCCTTTCTTACATGGGGATTACAGATCAACTTTATGTTGTGATAAGAGTTTATTGAAACAATCTCCCCACTTTTCATGATTGATTATGTTTATGCTTCCTTTTATGAAATATTATGATCAATATCTCATGAAAATTTATGTAATTTATTCTAGTCTATTAATTCATAATATATTAATTTTTTGATACCATTTTTTCACTCTTTGGTACATATGTATAGCGATGCAGGATTGACATACAATGATATAACAACATTTTAGATGAATATTTAGTAAATTACAAAAACACAAGCCCAAAGACTGTAATAGTTTAGTGTATTTGGAAACATGGAAATGAAATAATTTATCATTATGAAATATTTTCAAATTTACCCATAAAGATCTACACGTTTAGTAATTGTACCTAAAATATTTAATCATAACCTGGAGAAAGGAAACATAAGAAAGGGGTGAGCTCAAATGTTTAGTAAGGGTATCCAAGGGAGATATCTAAGCATAATCAGGAGAGAAAGGGTTTGATAACATGATCATGAATACATAATATCACACCCTATATCTCGAAGATCTTATACATGAATAATGGCATAATGATTGATAGTTCATATGGCATTACTCTAAAGGAAATAAAGAACATAATCCATAAAATTTTAACATAGGAATACAATATCTAACTATTAAAGACACATATGCATATATTATTATTTACATAGTATCCAAGACATCACTTCCAAGACCATATTGGTAGTATAGGTTCACTACCCATAACATCTTAGTAGTCATGTTTAATTCCCATGGCCTTCTTAGTAGCATGAGTTCACTCCTCATACCATCTTGGTATTCATGGTTCACCCCCATGGACATCCTAGTAGTCAAGCTTCATTCCCAAGTCTATATTATTCTATCTCATTAGATATAAATCTTTACCCAGTGCATGGTATAGTGATATAGGTCTCACCCATCTCATAATTAATTCATACAATCATGTTCCACAAGATCATAAATAACCACATCATAACCCATTAATTGAAATGGGTATCAAAAATATGTAATTATATTATAACCTATAGAAAAAAATAAAAGTTTTATTATAATTTCATCAAAAGAATAACCCATGAAGGAAAAAAAGATTTCATAAACCTATAACCTATGAATAAGAAATAGGTTCTATAAAGAACTTGATATTAAATATAACACATTCATTGAAATAATTTAAATGGAACCTTTAGATCATTTCTTAGAAGGTCATGATTAACATCAACAAGTTTCATCTTATATGGAAAATAATTTTGAAATATATTTTAAAAATGTTTCATGAGGAAAATATCCTTTCGACTTTCAAAAATAACTTTTAATAAATAAAACCATTTGAAATTTCTTTTTTGAAAAAATTAGGAAAACTTAAAAAGAAGATAAAAATAATTTTGAAAACTTTTTTCCTCGAAAACTTATTAAATATGTTTGAAAACATTCTAAAAACCATTTTATCCAAAATCACATAGATAACATATAAAGAATTCTTAAAAATATGTTTTCAACCATTTCATAGAAAATAATTTGAAAATTAATAAATAATAAATTAAAAAAATTTGAAATCCATTTTTACTTTAAAACTTATAAAATTATCTTCAAATCATTTTAAAAACTTTTTTTCTAGAAAACAAATAAAATAAAATTGAATTTTTTTTTGGAAAAAATATTCCTTGAAAATATATAAAAGGATATATAATTTTTTTTAAACAACATTCCTTGAAAATATCTTTTAAAAAAATTCATTCAAAAAATAACCTTTAAACATGAAAAGAAATCTTTAAAGGATTGCTGTCAGATATATCTATACATGTCGTATGAGGTAAAAATAATATTCCTTTTGAATCGTTAAAACTTTTGAAAAATGCCTCATTTATAAGGCAACGGGAATATTTCTTTTATAAAAATGGTAAAATAAAAAAGGGTAATTTTTTTTAATTATTATAGGAGATTTATACAATATTCTTGGAAACCTTTTTTTAGAAAACATGGTTTTAATGAAACAAAAAATTCCGACCGAAGAGAAGCTAAATTAAAGATTTATTAAAAATAAACTTCTAACTAAATTATGTACCAAATCTTAGAAGAAATGGTACCAATATATGAATAAATAATTAATAACCATAGTAGAATAAAATTCATGAATGTTCTTGAGATACAGATCATAATATTTACTAACATTAAGGTAAACATTCTTGAAAAATGATATTATTTCCTCAATAAACTCTTATAACATGGTAACATGGGATCATATTACAAATGTAAAAAAATTAAATTTAATGAATCTTAAAATATCATTAAAATAATGAAATTTCTGATATAACATATAAAATGGATGTATATACACCTTGAAGAGAATTTTGGTTCATAACAAAGAATGTATCTCAAATAAGGCAAATTGACACAAAACCATTTCACCGATTTTTAATCTTTTTAAACATACACACAATGAAAGAAAGATCATAAAATGGATATTTGAATACTCATAAATTAATGTATAATAATTATGGAATACAATCATGGGCATTAAATACACCTCACAAAAGGAAAGAGTGGCGAACATAGCATGTATCTTCTAGAAATAAAATGTGAGATAATATCTTCTTAACTTGTGTCTTGACACTCATCGTAATCATTCAAAACCACAAATATAAAAAATATAAATATATTATATATAATTTAAAGAAACATATAATTATATATAATACCATATATGGTTTTATTATGACCTTATATTACCCCTTGTTAACGATCCTATGTTATGGTTTCACTTTGGGTTAGATTTTATTATTCTTCACATATATCTTAATTTGTTATATCGTTGGTCCTTATACATATATCATGATTTATACAATTTAAACAATGATATAAATATCATGTATATAAAATATATGAATATTATAATAATACAAAGAATATATAAGTATGAAACTATATACATCGTTCACGGATACAGTATACCGTACATACACATGAACGATATTCCCGATTAATGGTCATGTTGAAAGAAAAAAAATGTAAAAGAATAAATAAATATATATATATATATAAAATTATTAAAATAGATCAATGATATATTGAATATCATACATATTCACAAAACCATACTTAATACAATCTGTGTAGTGTGTGAACGAATCACATCGTTTTGAGGGGGCAGTAGTCCACACTTCTTCAAAATAAATTATCATATTTACCCAAAATGGAAAGTAAAAAGATATTTTTTGTAAGAGGAATAAAAAAGATTAAATACATAACAAATATAATATATAAAATATATAAACATATTTTCCATCATAATTTTCTCCATGAGAGGAGCTAAGAAACAATTGAACAATCATTATTTTGTGAGGCCATAGTTCTCCGTACACATAAACATAATGTTTGTTACCCATTAGATGGATGTGTGTGTATGTGTAGGTAGAAGACACAAAATAATGACATACCAGTATATCTGGGATTTTGATATTTTAATAAAATAATGGAATAAAGAGAGTTGAGTGGGTGGAGAAGGAAAATAAAAGAAGGGAGATTGGGAGAACTACCTCTCAATTAGTTAACTCCTTTTTGTTTAACCCAAATGATTCTTAGGAATTATTTATTCCAAAAGGTAGACATAAAAAAGTCAATGAGTTATTTTTGAAATTATATTGGGATGATATTGGACGAACCTAAGAATATTTAGAGGTGTGAAGAAGAGGGAGAGTTTGTGGCCTTTATATGGAAGAAAAAGGAGTCACTCGAAATTTTTGAAAACAAGGTTGGTATACACATGGAAATATTAAAACAAAATCATACCAAACCCAGATAAATCAATCATGTGAGTTTTATTAATGAAATATTTCCTTCAAATGGGTTTTATACAAGTGGATATGTCATTTTCCTTCCTGAGATTATGGTTTAGTCCACAATTAATCTTAATTTGACCTTAATCGCTGTGATTAATTTTAATCACTTTTACTAATATTTTTGGTCAAAAATTAAGTTAATATTATCAGAATATAAATATTATAATAATTAAAATGGTTTATATATTTTTTTTCTAAATTCAATTCATGGAATCAGAGAAATTAAGATTAATCATAATACCGCAGACGAGACAAAATTTAATGTTATTAAGGTGTAAAGAAGTTCCAAAGTTTATTATGTTTTTATATTCAATTTCAATTTGAAATTGATTATAATTACCTAAAAAGTATTAATAGATGTATATTTGATCTAATTATACCATAAAAAATTTTAAAATAAAATTTAACCTTATTAATTATTTAAACTAAAAGATAGCTTTTAAATAAAAATAAATATTTTTCACTATTCATAAAAAAATGAATTTTCTCATTAAAATTTCTAAAAATCACCGTATGTATATTTTGGAATTATAAATTAAAAAATGAATTTAATTTCATCAAATTAAATTTCTAGATATATCAGAAATAAATTTTATTATTTTCATAAAAGGACATGAAGTGTAGTTCATAGTATTTTTAAGCATTTAACGACTTCACTATATAGTATATCTTTCATTTTTGATATATTTTATTCCAATAAAACCATTATAAAGAATATTTGAATAGTTTTTATTAATATTCATATCACTTTGTTTAACTTATATTTTATAAGTATATCATTTTAAAAAATATTGTAAAATAATGCTTCACAAAAAATCGGTGTTGCTTGTAACATACATCAAGTCAGTGTTGCGGGTAGCACAAGCCATGTCGGTATTACCTATAATGCAAGGAAAGTATAAATTTCATGTACCTCAGGCCAATTCAATTTTATATAAATGTAATTTTTGATATAGTGTTTTAATATATATATATATATATATATAAGGAACTATTTAAAGTGTCATGTGAAATAAAAAATATCAAAAATATAAATTAATTGGAAAATAAATTCCAAAAATATAGGGGTGTAACCTTATACTCCCCTTAAAATGAATTTATCCCTCGAAATTCGTCTGGGTTATCAATGGTTTAATACTAGAAATTTTTATTCATAGAATCCCATATCATAAAAATGAATACTAATACATCCCTTAAAAAGGAAAAGATGTAACCATAATATTTACCCAATGTAACATATAACTATATCTCCACATTAAAGAACATATGTAGGGAGTAGAGATCAGACATGGTGAAAAAGATTAAATATTTATAGGGAGTGATTAATTCTATTAATCCCAAACAAGTGAATAATCAAAGAATAGTTGAGGGCCTTAATGTCATAAATATATAATGATTTATAAGACCATTCATTAAAAAAATAAGTTATTAGGACAACACATTTTATTATTGTTATTGTATGGTTGATTAATTATTTAATTCACCAACAATATAAGGAAATATACATACTTGATATATTTCTATTAACAAAATTCCTTTCTATTGTTTTGATTCTATGAATTTATAATTCCTCCATTACTTCATGTAATTGATGTACAGAAATTAACTTTGATTCCTGAAGTGCTAAAATACAATTTTAGCAGATCTTATGGCCCATTAAGGAATGAAAATAATAACAATTTATCAATATATATTCATATAAATTAACATAGTTAAATACATTAATCTCTAAACAAAAAAGTTAACACTATTGCTTCATCATAAATAATTATTCATTATAAATAATTATAAATTGACCATGACATCACGTAGGCCAGTGGTAGGTGTAAAACCCTTATCGTCCTTAGGACATGGGTTCAAGACCCATGAACATGCCAAACTTGATTGGTTTTCCCCCAAAATACATGATGTAATTTTCTAAAATCACACTAATATAATTTCCAATATATTATGGACATCCTTGAAATAAGGATAATCACTAAATATCCTTTTAACCATGGTTTTCAATCGAAACTTAGTTCATAAATACTCCATTAGAAGTTTAACTTAATCTTTTCATGAATGATTCAACTTATAACCCTTCTGAAATATAAAAATCCAAAAACATAGAATTAAAGTCATGAAATCATATTAACATTTATTTCCCATATATCACAAATTATCTCTTGTTTATTACATTCCAAACATGTGAATACCATCGTGGAAAATTATCTTGGAACATGTTAACAACCTGAATTACCATAAATATATTTGGAAAACATGTATACTTCTGTATTCCATATATTAATGGATATATTCCATAAATGCAATAAGTTTTAATCTTCATCCATGATATCAGAAACTAATTTTCAACAACTTCTTAATTAGTTCCAAGGTAATATGTACCATCCAATTTACTTATTCATATACCACTTATCATTATATAAAAAATATTATCATAACATAACAAACATATATAGGGTCATCTTTCCCTTAATAATGTGTTTTCAAAGGACATCACCTTTCCATTATATCACTTTTCTATTCCATCAATACCATTCAACGTGTTCTTGTAAATCTACAAATAAAAATATAAAATAAACAATACTTATATATTTCACATTTAATATAACATATTTCTTGAATCAAAATACATAAAATCTTTTATTATACCATTTCATCATTATGCCATTAGCATGGATACCTCATCATATTAAACAATACCTCATTCCATTAACCTTTCATATGTATTCTCCTCATCATACGTGTTGTAACCATTACTCGCACTACCTTTATGATCCTCATCAAATGCTATACTCTTGGGGGATTGAATTACAAAATGATACTACATTCAATAGATAAAACACCTAACCCTTTATGATGTATTAGGGAGGAAAATATTTTCATCCATTTTGTTAACCAAACACTTCATTTTTACCTTGTTGTCACCTTTTTTATGTCCTTATTTTCCATAGTTTATTCCTATATGACATTCACTTAGGTTATTATTTCCAGATTCATGACCTAAAAAAAACCAAATCGTCTTTCCCCAGTGGTTTCCATTAACCAAAATCTCATAAAAAATCTTCTTTATCATCCTTGGTGAGTTCGAGAGGTGGAAAAGTTACACATTATTAATCATGTTCCCAGAAAATTAATTAGGCATGATCACAAAATCATTCACTCTAGTGATCATCCCACTTGTATTATCTTCAGAAAACCATCCATCAAATTCAACATTAATCCAGTTCCTTCTAGTTCCCTATATTGACTAAAACCATAAGCTAAGTGCGACCATTACATATCATAGAGGAAACTGACATAGTCATGAAAATATTTACTTATAGTATGTATAAATCCTGACTCCTTCTTTAATCTATAACAACCTAACTTTATCCTAGGTTATTCAAATCCAAATTATATTTAAACACATCATGATTGTTCATGGATAATTTGGGAATTCTAAAAACATATCACTCAGGATTTTCAAACCAAGTGTGAATCCAGGCTTGTTGTAATGTATCAGATTACCCTAAGACGGGATTGTAACATCTTGTCAGAGTTTTTACCACTTGGTACATCTGTTCTAGGGCCACATCCACTTTTAGTATCCTAACGGGGATTTATTTATAGGAAATCACACACTCTATCCTTTTCTAAAATTCCAGGACATTTTCCTAAATGTTAACTCATCCTTATATATATCCTTAGAGACATACCTATACATATCCTTAGAAATAAACCTATGGATCTCACTGAATTTTTATCATCTTAGTTTCCAAAGGTTGAATAATTATTTCATTTGATACCAACTCTAGAGACCCAAGATTTAAATACATGGATATTATATAATTTTAGATAAAATATTCAGTAAATTAAAAAAATACATACCCAAGGACTATAACTGTTTAGTACATTTTCAAACATAGAAAAAAAAATTATCTAGGTAAAAGATCAGCAAGATATCCAAAATATATCTCCACCTTTAGTACATCTACCTAAAATCATTATTCGTAACATGGGGAAAGAAACATAAGAAAATTCTGAGATAAAATTCTTAGTAATGGTAAACAAGGGAGATAAAAAGCATAATCATGAGCCTAATTTTTTTAGAACATGATCATGAAAATATATGATCGCACCATGCACGTCATTGATCATATAAATGAATCATGGCATAAATATTGGTAGTTCATAATGCATGAATATTAGGTAAATAAATAACATAATCCATAAAATCCAAATATAGGCAGAAAAAATAAAATATCGGTAGAAACATAAGAATATAATATGATATCTATAGTAGTGAAGGCATGACTGTCAAGAACATCTTAGTAGTATGGGTTCACTCCCCATACCATCTTGGTAGTCTTATTTCACTCCCATAGACATTTTAGTAGCATGAGGTCACTCTTCATACCATATTGGTATTAATGGTTCACTCCCTTGGTCGTCTTATTAGTCAAGTTTCATTCCCAAGTCCATCATAGTGTATCTCATGAAATATAACTCATTACCTAATGAATTGGAGGGAGATATAGGTCCCACCCATATCATAATGAAATAATACAATCATGTTCTACATGATCAAAAATAATAAAATCATATACTATGAAATGAAATGGGTATCATAAATATATAATCATATCATAGCCCTTGAAAAAATATAGGTTTAATGATCATTTCATCAAAAGAATAACCCATAATAGAGAAACAGATTTTATAAACATATAACCCGTGAAATATAATCATGTTTTGTAAACACCATGAAATTAAGCATGACCCATTCATTGAAATAATATGAATGGAACCTTTAGATTATTTTCAAGAAGGACATGAGTAACATCAACCAATTTTATCTTTAATGGAAAATAATGTTGAAATATATTTAAAAAATGTTTCTTGAGGAAAATATCATTTTTTCTTTGAAAAACATTTTTTAATACTTAAAACCATATGAAAATAATTTCTTAATAAAGTATAATAAAGAATACTTGAAATTATTTTGAAAATATTTTTTATTTAAAACATATAAAATAAGATTCAAAACATTTTAAAAACATGCTTTGAAAACACATTGAAAACTTATATAGAATGCTTGAAATACTTTTGGAAATAGTTTCACTGAAAATACCTAGAAAACTTATAAATATGTCTTGAAAAAATAGTGAAATCCATTTTCCCTTAAAAAATATAAAATAATCTTCAAATATTTTAAAAACTATTTTCATGAAAACATATAAAATAAGCTTAAAAACATTTTGAAAACAATTTTCCTTGAAAAATTGAAAAAGGATATTGAAAAAATTTTGAAAAAATTTTCCTTGAATATATATATATATATAGAAATATTTTAAAATAAACTATTAAACATGAAAATAAATATTCAAAGGATTTAAGGAGGATAAATCTGTACCTATCGTACAAGGTAAAAAAGCCATTCCTTTTGCATAGTAAAAATTGTTGTAAATTACTCATCTAAAAGGTTACAATAATATTCAGTTGAAAATATAGGTAAAATTAAAGAGGGTAAAGAATTATTTTAATGATTATAGGATATTAATAGATTATTCTTGGAAACCCCCTTTAGTAAATATAGTTTTAATGGAACACAGATTTTTCGACTAAAAAGAAGGTAATGTCTTGATTCTTTTAAAAATAATTTCTTAACTATATTATGTAACCAATAGTGTAATAAATTGTAAAAATATATTAATATATCATTAATACACATAGGAGAAGAAAATTCATGAATGTTATTGTGATATAGATTATAATATTTCATTAAAGGAATCATAAACATAAACAATCTTGAAAATAGACAAGATTGTATCAATAAACACTTATAACTTGGTAACTTGTGATGAAACTGTCCATGTAAGAAAATGAAATTTAATAAAGACTAAAATATCATAAAAATAATTAAATTCATTATATAACATGTAAAATGGATTTATATACACCTTTAAGAGAATTTAGGAACATAACAAAACATGAGTCTCAAAGAAGAATAATTAAGATAAAACTATTTTATTGATTTGGTTATACCCCATGAAAGAAAGATAATAAAATGGATATGTGAATATCCTCAAATTTAATTGTAAAATACAGGGAATAAAATCATTGGAAGTACATAAACTACACAAAAGGAAATAGTGGGGAACTTATCATGTATCTCACGAAAGTAAAAAGTGAGATAAAATCCCCATACCTTGTATCATGACTTTCATCATACTAATTCAAACAACATGCATAATAAATATAAATTTATTATAAAAAATTTTATGAACCATATTATTATATATAATTCCATATATGGTTTTATTATTCCCATATATTACCTTCTTTTTAACCATTCTATGTTATGGTTTCACTTTGGGTAATATTCACTTTGTTCTTCACATTTGTCTTAGTTTTTTTATCTTTGTCCTTATACTTATATCATGATTTCCAGAATGTAAGACATGATATAAATATCATTTATATATATTATATTTTTATTATAATAATATATATAATATATACGTATGAAATGGAATAAACCATTCATGGAAACGGTAGGTCGTACGTATGCATGACTGCTATTCCTCTTTTAATTGTCATATTGAATGAAAAAAAGTAAAATAAATATATATTTATAAGAATTAAATTAGTATTATGATATAATATATATCATATATATTCACTAAAATCATCCTTAATACAATCCATGTAGTTTAAGAATGAACCATATCTCTTTGAGGGGCGATAGTACACACAACCTCAAACAAAATTATTGTATTAACACAAAATGGAAAGTAAAAATATGTGTTGTAAAAAGTAATACAGATGAATAAAGGAATAATTAATATAATATATGAAATATATAAATATATTTTCCATCACAATGTCTTCCATGATAATAGGTAATGAAAAACTGAAAAATCATCATTTTGTGATGCAGTAATTCACTGTACACATAAAAAATATGTTCGTTACACATTAGATGGAGGTGTGTGTATGTTTTCGAAGAATACATAGAATAAAAAAAATCCTAATATATTAATGATAATTTTTATACAATAATTAAATAAATATAGTGTATGGGTGGAGAAGGAAAATAAATGAAAGGATCATGGGAGAAGGCGTTACCTCTTAATCAGGTAACTCCTTATGGATTATGCCAAAAGGATTCCTTGTAAGACTTCATTACCCAATGTAGGCTTAAAGGAGGAAGTTAAGGATGTGGTAGAGTATATTGGGAAGATCATGGTTTATCCTAATAGGTTTTATATGTTTCAAGAAGAGAAAGAGTTTGTGGCCTTTTATAGGGAAGGAAAAGAAGTCACTTGGTATATTTTAAAACAAGTGTGATGTACACATGTAATTACCTAAAAAAGTCATAAATAACCAAAATAAATAAATAATAGAAGTTTTATGACATATGTATTTCCATAAAATGGTTTTTGTACAAGTTTACAGGTCATGTTTCTCCCTAAGATCAAGGTTTAGTCCCTAATAAAGGTTATTTTGACATTAATTATTGTGATTAATTATAATAACTTTTACTAATATTTTTGGTCAGAAATGAAGTTGATATTAATAGAATAAAAATATTATAATTATTAATATTGTGTATTCTTGTTTTTCGAAATTAAATTCAAAGAATAAAAAAAATTATGATTAATACTAATCCTGTAGACGAGACAAAATTATTTGTTTCTAAAGTAGAGATAAGTTCAAAAGTTTTTTATGATTTTATATTAAATTTCATAGTGAAATTGATTATAATGAACTAAATTGTATTAAAATATGTATAATTGATATAATTTGACATTAAAAAAATTTAAAATATAATTTAACATTAATACTTACTTAAACAAAAGGTAGTTTCTAACTAAAAAGCAGTATTTTTCACTATTCAAAAAAAATAAAGTTTCTCAGAAAAATCCCAATGTTTTACCCTAATATAATTCCATAAATATAAATAAAAGAATAATGTTTATTTTATCAAATTAAATTTATATATGTTTCTAAAATTACTTTTATTTTTTTCATAGAAGGACATCAAGTGTTGTTCATAGTATTTTTAAACATATAAGGATTTTACCAAAACAATTATATCTTTTATTATAAATATATTTTATTTCTATAAAACCTTGATAAATATTTTTTTAAAAGTAGTTATTAATATTAATACCACTATATATATTTGTTATGTTATAATTATATCATATAAAAATATAGAATAAAATGATGCTTCATAAAAGCTCGGTTCTGTGTGTAATAAATGCCATGTATGTGAGACATGTAGCACAAGCCATGTCGGTATTTTCTGTTGTGCATGCCATGTTGGTATTACATGTAGCACAATCCAATTCGGTGCCATATGAATGGAATGTTTGACATAATGCTTTAATATATATATATATAATGAACTATTTCCAATGTCACATGAAATACATAATAAAAAATAGCTAAATTAATTGGAAAAACAAATTCACACACTCTTAGGGTGTTACAATATGATATTTAAGAATTATTTTTAAGGAAGACCAAAATTTCTCACTATTTTATCATTACTATTTGTTCTTTCAAAACCATGTTGTCTAAAAAGGGTTTCTAAGAATATTATATAATTATATTATAATCATTAAAGTACGTTTTTACCCTTTTTGGCTTTACCATTTTTTTAAAGGAATATTCTTCTCTCTTTCGAAATAAGAAATATTTTTAACCTATTATAGTGAAATGTAATGTTATTATTAACTTATACAAAAATTACAGATTTACCCACCATTATTTCAGTGAGGCGTGATTTTCATGTTTAAATGATAAATTTTTTTAAAAAATATTTTAAAAATAATTTTCAATGAAATGGTTTTCATAAAATTTTCATGATTTCATTATATGTTTTAATGTATTTTTTAAGAGAGTGCTTTTCAAAAGGTTTTTAAGATTTATTTATATGTTTTTATGGGAAAATAATTTCAAAAGGATGTCAAATATTATTTTATAAAATTTTATGGAAAATTGTGGGAAAAATGTTTTCAAAGATTAGTTTATATTTTTCAAGGAAAATGGATTACAAAAAATATTTGATCTCACTTTATATGTTTCAAAAAAAATGGTTTCTAAAAGTTTTTCAAATTTTTTATATAGAATTTACTGTTTATTTTCATGAAAATGGTTTCCAAATGGTTTTTATGTTTTAAAGAGTCTTTTTCAAAGAATAAAGAATATATTCCTCTAAAAATGTTTTAAAAATATTATTCCAAGTTATTTTACATCTATGATGACATGTGTTGTTGTTACTCATGCCCTTCTAAGAAATTATCCAAACTTCCATTCATATTAATTCATTAATTGATTATTTTTAATGTAATGATTCTTATGATACCCGTTTCCCTTCCATGGATTATATGAATTTGAAACTTACTTCCATTCATGGATTATTATTTGATGAAATGATTATGAATCATGTATTTTTTCACAGGTTATAATATGATTACATGCTTATAATACCCATTTCATTTAGTGGGTTATGATACGATTTTTCTGAATTTGTGTGTAACACCCCAAGATTTCAAAGTACGTTATTTCTTCAATGCAATTCAATAACTTGCACTACACGCAACACTGAGTTCAAGGGAACCACGACTTAAAAAACTAGCGGTTCAAAAGCGGTTATGAATAGTATTAACTGAATTTTTAACTTTATATAATTGTTATAATTTTAGAATTTATATTATGAGTTTCCTAGACATAATGAAAGAACAAATTCATTTTTTCCAATGAAAGAAGTATTTTTCAAAAAATGCAATTTTATCGCCTTTTAATAGAGAACCCTTTTTAAATCCAATATTTGAAACTTTTATAGATTCAATTTTACAAAATAATCTTTTTCTTTAGAATCAAGAAATAAGAATTTAGTTTCAATAAATTTTTGGTCTTTTTTCTGATAACTTTCATATTTGGGTGAATAGTGAAAAATACTATATTTTAACTGAAAAAACTTTTTTACGAAAAATAATTTATAGTGTTGAATTATAAATATTAATGATTTGGAAGAATAATTAGATTATATTTTTACCATTTAATCCAATGATGGTCATTGTAAGTAATTTCACTTTGAAATTGGACATAAATGAGTGTCAATCTTTTGATAGTTATTATTTCTTAAAAACGCGCTTTTTGGTTTTGACAACAGAAATTAATTTTAAATTAATTAATGAAACTTCTATGTTTTGAAATTTGTAAAATAAAATTCATTTTTGAATTCCGAATATCAAAATTATCTTAGGGTGAATTTTTGGTATTTTTTTGAAAATATTCAATTTTTGATGAATAGTGAAAAGCACTGAGTTATTGTTTAAAACCAAATTTTTATTTAAATAATTATTTATTTTATTTAAATATATTTTAGGTCAAAATAGATACATAATACCTATATAAATTCAATGTAATTCATTGGAGTTAGTTTATAATAATTTTAGATAAATAAAAATTTTATCGAACATTTTACCGTCTTTTACCCAGCTCCTAGGAGCATTTGCAAATTTACATAAAACATAATTTTACCTCTTCTGTGAGTTTAATTTAAAAAATTCTAAAGACACGGTTGATTTCAGTAAGTAAAATGTTTTTCAATAAGATGAAAATAATTTTTGGTGAATAGTAACTTTTTACTTTTATTTACCACGGTTAAAAGTAAATATGGTAATTAAGGGTAAAAATGATATTATTATTACTATAAAACATATCCTAATTAAATTGGATAAGTATAATTCAACCAAAAACAACATTATGAATAAAATATGAACCTCTTTGGTCCACTTTTATTAGATAAAGACATTTATTATTGTTTAATTCAATGAAGAGTTAAAAGTGTTAACTTCAAAGTTTAATAACTAAAAAATTTTAAATATAGGGTTATACATAAGATAAATTCGACTATAAATATTCATTAGAAATATAAAATTATTTATTACATAATTTTATTTTATTTATAATTTTTGTACATTAAATAAGTAAAGTTATATATGACACAATGATGATGTAGTAATTACCGTATTTATGAAATATTAAAATAATTGACATTATAAATATCTAAATAAATGTAATTGAAGACTTTTTATGAATTAAAAAAAATTTATAGGTTAATATATCATGTTAGGGTTAGTTAGATGATTTTTCTTCGAATTAATAATGATGTTATGAATTTAGAAAAAAAAAACCAAATAGTGTCAAAATTGACATAAAAGAGTTTTTAAAACAAATATTATATTATTAATTGAAATTATATTCCTAAAAATCTACGGTTCGGTCAAAAGACTTATATAATGATAGGTATATCATTAATGAACCACATTAGGTTCTCTTGTATGTTTATAGTATGTTTATTAACCATATATTATAAAAATACCTAGAGACATGGTAAATGTCAAACTATTTAACTAAGAGTTAAAAATAAAAGATACGGTTAATATAGTGATCCAAAACTGCATAAAACCTATTAGTTGAGTGGTTTTAGACCCATACCCACGTTATCATTTAAATAATTCATTTTGGAGCCATTATAAACAGAGAATTATTTTATTATAAAATAATATTTTATGTTTTTCCTAAGGTGCCCCTCACCCCTCTTATAAAAGGGCACATCCCCTTCTCTCAAATTCACAACTCCAAAGCCATTTAGCTCGGCCAAAACCTTCCACAATACCCTCTCAACTTTCCTACTTTAATCCTAGAGGAATTCCTTTAGTCATAAAGCCAACCTAAAGATCCATTTTGATCAAATAAATAGGAAGAACCCGAAGAAGAGGTAAATATTTCATCACCTCTTTGAAGTTCCTTTCTTCTTCCACTTCGTCTTTCTTTGTTGTTTCCATTATAAAATAATAAATCCAGTATCTTCTATATACTGTGATGTTATTATAAATATGGTACAACCAAATTCATTATTCTATCCAACCTTTGAATGACATGTCACCATACGTGCGTAAGTATGGCTTACTGTCTCCATGTCGTGGAGTAATTTGTTATTCAACACTATGTTATTTGGATGGACATGATTCTGAGTAATAAGAATAAAAATAATGAAAATAATATGATAATGTCTCTGTAAAATTAATATACCATCCAATTCCACACTTTTAAGGAAATGATATTGTCGCTCATGCATACATGCAAATTACAGTCTCCACGATGCGATGAGATTCATTTCCATGTTAACCATTCATCGATGATTATAAAAATATATATTACTAATAAGTATGTAATATATGAAATAATAATGATACTGGATATATATATATATATCAATGTACTTGCATATATCTTATTCACTTACTTCCATTCAATACGATTTGAAAATAGAAACAACGTTTATGCGTACGTACGACCTACCATCTCCATAAACAGTGTTTTCCATCTCATATATCTATTGTCAAGACCTGCCTTCACCAAAAGGAGGGAAGGGTTAGTAGAATGCCATGCCCTTCCTTCTTTAAGTTGAAGAAGAGATAAAGACCCCCGAAATCCACCTTTAATAGGTCCCGGAGTGGCGACTAGAACTAAGGGTATAGAATCACACACTAAATGGAAGGAATTTCCCTTTTTCTGTTTTATAGGATCAGGAGATAAGATGATGAAACCCAACAACACCAAAAGTAATAGAAAAGTAAAGCCAAAAGTAAACCATTCCCACATGCATGTTCCAAAAGTAAAAGCCACAAATTACAAAAGTGACTACAAGGGTAAGTACCGAAGAAGGAAAAAAAGCAACTGCAACACCCCAAAGGTCTGAGCTAGTAAGGTCCTGTGTGATCCTTGAAGTCCTCTTGGAATCCTGAAAGCAGTTTTATATACGTTGGGTGAGAATACAAGTACACTCAGTAGGGAAAACCAAAGACTCTCGTGCACATGTGGGGGAACGTACTAAAGTACCATGAGAAAAAGGAGTAAACCAAACACCTAAAAAGGTAAACTATACACCCAAGCCTCACCAAGGCACACTCCCCAAATAACTCAAGTCAAGTAATATATATAATAAGATCACATCGATGTTTGGGTACCCCGCGCCACTTTCCCACTGGTTATAAAGACATCCTATGCATCAAAACAATCCTGCCATTCTCACCGCAGTCCCACTTCCACACCCGCCCGCACACACCTAGGCCACAACCACACATAGTACCACTGCCGAATCCCACCCGCAAACACCTGGGCCACAACTGTCACACGTAACCATGCCTGTAAGCACCTAGGCTAGAACAACCACTGCCAAGCCCAAAGACACCTGGGCTATAAGATCCACTACCATGCCCGAAGACACCTGGGCCTCATCTCGAAGACACTTGGGAAACCACCTGCAGCACACACCTGGCCAACAACCACACTACCCTGCCTGAAGATTCTTGGGCTAATAATGGACCTCAGGCTATCACAGCCTGCCCGAAGATACTTGGGCTATCTAGGAAAGGGAGCAGAAAATGAGCTAATAACCAGCCACTAATAATAGTGTTGGGAAAAACACGCCCCATGAAATGGGGGTTTTCGGCACTAAGTGCTCAACTTGGGTGGGGCGTGAATAAGAAACACAAAACTAAAAGTATATATATAGGTAACAAGCACTCACCCAAAGTTAGGTTTTTCTTCAGTCAGCCTAAAGGAAAAAAACAACACTCAAGTCCGAGTCACGATTCTTGACAACAAAACCCATTTGTCCCATTCTTGTTTTCATGTTCAGTAATGATGTTTAAATAAGTTTACGCACTACTGGGAAACTAACACCATAAGCATAACCAAGGAAAAGAAACCAGCCAAACGTCAATTTAAGTATTCACACCCGGTTCTCTTGTAAAGTCACAACAACAAAGGGATAAGTGAGATCCCTCGAAGTACTGTAACCTAAGACAACCCAAAGACACTGCCCCGTGTCCAACATCCAGGAGCCAAAAGTGTTTCTCAACAACAGAGGATCCCACCCCAATTCGTGATATAAACAACGTAAGCACCCGGTCTGAAAACTCACAACCACTGAATCCATAACAATAAGAAATCCCATCCCCAATTTCATAACCACATAGAGTATAAAAGCAGGGGATCCCATCCCCTCCCACATCTCAAGCAATCAGCCCGTAAAATAAAAAAACCAAACCACTACCACCAACACAAAGTAGGTCCATGCCGGTATTTTCAGATTTATAAGATTTAACACACTCCATGATTTCAATTTCCGTGTGCTTTAACTGGGGGTTATCACAGAAGGATTGATCATGGTGCCTCAATTTATTTAGCTGGATATACGTGATTAACCAATCTCCTTTTTCACATTAGGAGTTCACAATTACAAAAAAATTCATTTAAAACATCACCAGGGGTTCATTAGTGCACAGAGAAAGACCACCAATGACCATGATTTTTAGTAGGCGTAAGCCCGCACAATTCAGAAAGAAGATCATAATAAAAAACATCATCAATGATCACAGCCCCCCTTCTTTCTTTATAGATTCTGTTCATTATATTTATTTAGGTCTGGTTTATCCAATTCTATAGAAACAAAAGCACACTCACCCCGCATGATACACAAAAAGGAGAGACGAAGGAGAAAATTCCATACTTGTTGATCAATGATCGATACTGAGCCTGGGAGAGGAACTTTACGGATAACTATGCAGCTCTCCTGAACGAAAAGTGGCTCATCTGAACGAAGGGTACTCTAGCACAGGGTGAACGAGAAAGGAACCCTACGGCAAACCCTTAAGTTTATAAGTCCAGGGACGATTGATATTAGAACATGAAACTGCGTAAGGTGCGGGGTTATGGGTTGACCACATGGCCCCACACGTCATTAAAGGGTCGGGCAGTTTAAACAGACGCACACACCAGGTTAATTCATTAAATATTTAATAAAAATGTTTATGCGCGTTACTGGGCTTTAAAACAAGCGTAAAGAGGTCAAAATAGGGTTTAAAACCAAATTTGCGCAAAAAGGACCTCTAATGGAAAGAACTCGTGGGGGTAGGCGAGAGCCACTGATAGCCAAGAAACACCAATGGCTGCAGCGACCAATAGCTGATAGCTACCGGTGGCTGTCAGCGACCGGTAGCCGAGCTACCGGTAGGCTGCAGCGACCGGTAGACCAAGCTACCGGTAGGCTGCAGCTACCGGTAGACTGAGCTACCGGTAGGCGGCAGCTACCGGTAGACCGAGCTACCAGTAGACAGAGCTACTAGTAGACCAAGCTACCGGTAGGCCTGCTACCAGTAGGATAAGGCTACCGGTAGGCCTACCATTACGCCAAACTTCACCGAGATTCCCAGACCAGAAATCCCAACATGAGATTTTTACAAAGTAATGGACCCCTAAAACCCGGTCCATTACATCTATCTATTATAAATATTTATATTCTAAATATATATGATACATAAATCAAGGTTTATATTCTTTAAGTATTTAAATCATTATCTAATTGATATAATCAAGAATAATAAGTTAAAACACGTATGATAAAGAAAGCAATTATTACCTGAAATGTTAATTTAACATGAAAATAATTATTAAATGGGTTGTATTAAGTCATAAATGAATTATTTATGATATAATAAATATGAATATGTTTCTTGTATAATTTAATAACATACTGTAGTCATTATACCAGAGGTTAAATGTACCCTTTACTAAAGGAAAGTTCACGGTAAGGGTTAATTTCACAATCTCTTTATTATCTGAGGTTGTTTTTATGAAAGTATCTACTAGGAAATATTTGTTATCCATGTCCATGTTCCAGAGAAGACTTTTCAAATGGATTATTATAAGGTACTTTTTACTAAAATATCATTTTAAATGTTTTAAATATTTATTCTTCTAAATCATTCTCATTAATGTTCATGTTTTCAAAATGGTTTTTAAGGATTTATCTATATGGACATGAATATTTTTAAAATGTTAATTCCATTCAAAAGATTAAAAGTGGTATGGAAAATTTTGATTAAAAAATGCCTTTAAATTTTTTCCTTTCAAAATTGTGTGTCTTTTAAATGTTTTCATAAAAAATGGATATTTCTCTCAAAGAGTTTTACAAATCATTTTCATTTATGTAAACATCCTTTGATGGATTTTAAACTTATTTGAAGTTGATTTATTATGATACAAATATTCCATATTGTATTGAAAGTTTTATGATTTGTTTGACTGTAGATGTGTTATTTTTATACCATTCATTATTTATGGATAGAGTATTTACATTTGGTATGCTAGTTTTAATATGAATTTTTATGGTATGTTTAAAGCTTTTTATATGAGGAATGAATTGGACTTAGTAAGTGACGGGTGGAGCCCACTATAGATCCTCAATGCATCGGTAGGTCCCACGAGACAAACTAGTGTCTTAGAACAAGGCCTTTACAAAATATTGTTTTTATTCTTGGCACAAGGCCTTGACTATGTGGTTATGAAGTGTGGCATTATGCATTCTATCATTATGAAAGTGGATATTGATATTGCATGTGATTATTCGACTATTTGAATATCCATGTGAGTAAGTAAATAGATTTATTTTGATTTATATTTGCCATATTATGATGAAATTTATGTTGAAAAAGCTTTTTTTTAGTTCTATACATTTCCCTAAATGTTTATGCTTATTTATGAAAGTTTCTGCTATATTGTTATCCTTACTGAGCATCTGAGCTCACCCCATTCTATGTTTTATTTTCCTAGGATCCCAAGAAGTATTTTATGTCTGAGATATAGGGTTAATCTAAGGGAACAAAAGAATTATAAAAGGATTTTTTGTGTGTTGTATGTTAGAAAGTGTAATGTAATGTTCATTCATGTATTCTATTTTCCAAGACTGCAAAACTGATCTGTCTTTCGGGACTTGATTTCTTGTAATCATGCCAATGTATTACCATAACTCATGGTGTAAATTATGTTGTAAAATAGGTTTATTTATGTTATATATTATATTTATTATTCCTTTAATCTTATTTACTCATTTTTAAAACAAATATCTTTATTCATTCCTCTTGGTGTAAATACGATAATTTTGTTTAAGGAGGTGTGGACTACCGCCCCTTCAAAGTTATGTGATTATTTAAAACATTAAATTGAATGTATTAAGGACTTGTTTATTGAAATTATATGATATATATGAAAAAATAATTTTACTATAATTATAATATATATATATATATATTTCATTTTCTTTCTTTATTTTAACATGGAAATAAAAATAGAAACAATGTTTATGCGTACGTATGACTTACCCTCTCCATTAATGGTGTATTCCATTTCATAATTCTATATTATAATGATTATTATAATACATGTATACTGTATATACATGATATTTCAAGCATTGTGTACATTATTTAAATAATTATATATTTATAAGGTCAAGATATATGACAAATTAAGGCACATGTGAAGAATAAAGAAAATATAACCCGAAGTGAAACCTTAACATATGATTGATAACATGTGGGAAATATATGATCATGGTAAAACTATATATGATTTTATATATAATAATATGTTTATGTAAAAGATTTATAATAAATTTATATTTATTATACAGGTGGTTAGAATGAGTTTGACAGGGGTCACGATATAATGTAAGGGAATTTCATCTCTTTTTATTTCTGTGAGATACATGCTTTATTCACCACCCATTCCTTTTGTGTGGGGTATATATTTCCCATTAATTTATAATTTGATTATTATTATAAAATATATGATAATATAAATATATATTATAGGATCTTCCTTTAATGGGGATTAACATTCAAATATTACCAAATCATGAAGTTAATTTTGTCTCAATTTACCTTCTTTTAGGTAGAAGCCTTGTTAAGCACCTGTATTTCTATTTGAGGTGTACATACATACTTTAACATGTTATATCATGAATATATTTACATTCATGATATTTTATGCTTTATTTAATTTCACATTCTTACTTGGGGACTATGGTTCAAAGTTACAACATTATAAGAGATGATTGAAACAATGTCATTGCTTTTATAGATTGATAATGTTTATACTTCCATTGATGAAATATTATGATCCATCACTAAAAAATAAGTAAATTTTCTTATCCTCTATTTAATCATAATATATTCTTGTAGTAGTACCATTTTCCACTCTTTGTTTCAAATGCTGTTTAAGATATTTTCTTTAAGGAATCCCAAATTCCCCCCCCCCTTCAGAAATATATTTGACTTCCTTCAAAATGATGTTTTCTAAAAAAACAGTTTCCAAGAATATTATACTATTCTCCTACAATCATTAAAATAAATGTTTTCCATATTTTTATATTAATAATTTCATCAAAGGAAAATTCTTGTCTCTTTTCGAACAAGTCATTTTTCTAACCTTTTACAATGAAAAATGAATTTTCTTCTTACCTCATATGGAATGTATGGATTTACCCACAAAAATTTCCATGAATATTCCATTATATTTTTAAAAGATAAATTGTTATATAAATAATTTTGAAAATAATTTTCAAAGAAACTTATTTCAAAACAATTTTATGATTTCCTTATAAGTTTTAATGTATTTTTCAGGTGAAGTTTTATTGAAAAGGTTTTTAAGATTATTTTATATGTTTATATGGATAATTGTTTTCAATGTTCTCCGGGTTTATTTTATATTTTTTTAAGGAATTTTTTTTAAAAATATTTTCAAATATTCTTTTATAATTGTTTTATGAAAATTAATATCAAAACATTTCCAAGCTCACTTTATATGTTTCCAAATAAAAAAAATTCCAGAAGGTTTTAAAATATTTCTTTTTAGGGTTTCAAGATTATTTTCAATGAAATGGGTTTCAATTTTTTTTTTATGTTTTAAAGATCCTTTTTAAATGAATAAGGGATATTTTCCTCAAAAAATCTTTTCAAAATATATTTCCATTTTATTTTCTATCTATGGTGACGTCTTTTGATCTTAATCTTTCCCTTCTAGGAAATTATCCAAAGGATCCATACATATTTTTTTCGAATAGTTTATGATTGAATGAAATGATGATTTTTCATTTCACATCTCTTCTAAAAGTCATATGATTTTGAAACCTACTTCAATTCATTTATTATTCTGTGATGAAATGATTATAAAACATTTCTTTTTTAACATGGGTTATGATGTGATTACATATTTATAATACACATTTTACATCATGGATTATGATATGATTGTTTATGATTTTGAGTCACATGTCTGTATGACGTAATTATAATATGGGTGCGTCCTATATCTCCCTAAAATTCATTTGGTAATGATTTATGTCTCATGAGATAGATATAGAAAAAACAATAAATGAAATCAGTTCAGTATTAATGGGTTAGAACAAGAAATGAACTCGATCCAATATTACTGCGCTGCAACGAGGAGTGAAATTAGTTTAGTAATACAGGGCTAGATTAGGGTGTGAACCTTGTTCAGTAAAGTACTTTTTCCACTAAGATGGTGTCAACAAAAAAACCATGACTACTAATAAAATCACTATATATGTTTATGTTTATGCAAAAAATCCATGTTTTATTCCTATATAATTCTTTGATGGCTTATGTTTTTTATTTCTATATGATTCATGTCTTATGAACTTCCAAGATTTGTGGCATGATTCATGTTTATGAAATTTGATATGCATAGTGTGATCTTTTATTTTCAATATCATGTTATCATACCCTTATGCTCATGATTATACTTGCGTGTCTCCCTTGTTTACCTATACTGAGCATATGAGCTCACCCCTTTTTATGTTTCCTTCCCCTGTTTTTGAATATGTGTATTATGTTGGATGTGTCTAAGAAGGGTGCCAATCAAGAAGAACCTAATGGGAGATGGTATAGCCCATTTATGTACTATTGTTTTTGTTTCCTTGTTACCAATGGCAATAGTCTAGTTTGGTCATTAGGCATCTATTTTTATAATGTTTTAAGTATTCACCAAAATATATGTAATGTTAGTGTATGAAAAGAGAGGGTCACTATAACATTCCCATGAAAAACTAAAGAAGTGTAAATTCCAAAATCGTACAATGTATACAAGGTCCAGTCATGGTTTTATTTCCTCAATACTAATGAAAAATAACATTTCCTCTACCTAGGATATGAAAAATAGAGCATATATGAATTATAGATGAACACATGAACGATGTTATTAAAATATAAAGAATAAAAAAACCACCCTACCTAAGATATTTCATCATTATATTGACTATAAAATTATGAATGAAGAGTTTGTAGGTAACAATAAATCACAAGTTTTTTATCAATTTCCTGGTCACCTGAAGATGCACCCGTAAGGGGTTCGTCCGCGGTGCAAGGGTTTTCCCATCACCACCTTTCTGCTCTTGATCATCTTTGGCTCCACTCCTCGGTTCTCTGTGAGTTCATGTTGTGCTTGTAAAGACCGGCAATTTCTGTGATTTTTTTTAATTAAATGGGAATTTTAGTAGTCCGCAAAAATTGATGGCATGTGATTCTGAGGCTTGAAGGGCTTAGAATGAATTTTTGAACTCTTTTTTGGGTATGTTCAATAAACGTGTGAGTGAGTTTTTCTAAATTTTTGAACCAGTGCTCAGAATTGAAATCAGAGGGAATTGTTGAACTCGCAGTGCTGATATTCTCTTAAGGAGACTTTCACCTTGAGGGTAGTTGGTCGAGAGTGAAAGATAATTTTTTGAGATTTTCGTGAAAGAATAAAATAAAATAAAATTTGTATAACATTTTATTTTATTTTTGTTTAGGATCTCCCATGTGTATTTTGAGAGGTGGGGACTGCCAGAATAAAACCTCCCCTTGAGGTTATGAAGGTGGGGACGAATGAACCAAAACTTCTCATGAGAGGTGGTGGTGGTGGGGACCACTTGAGAATAAAACCCTTTTGAACGTCCCACTTAAATGTCGGGAAGTCCCTTCAACTGCCCATTGTTTAATTATGCCACCCCCTTAATTAATTAATACAACCAAAATGGAATTAAATAATACAATTTTAAATTGTGCCAACAATTAAAACTGGGGGAACATATCATAAGTTAGCTACATTGAAATTTGGTGGATTTGGGGAGAGGAGAAATATTTGGAGGATTACACTTCTCCAATGAAGTATGCAATCGAAGAATATTCTTTAGAAATCAAGGAATAGGACGATGAGTGAGACTGACATCGAAGAGTGGTTTCAGAAGCGACAATTGTTGGCACTCTCTTCGCCTTCTTCGAATTCCTTCTCAAGCCAACGTCAACGAACAATCCAAGGTAGGGGTTTAATTTGAGTATGATTATATTCCCATGTTCTTCCCTTCTAAGACAAAGAATGTGGATCAACTCACTATCATGATGATTCACAGATGTTTTCTTTTGTGGGTAGGGAATATTTATTGCGGAAGGTTGTAGGGATGGTTTTTGAATTATTTTTCCTTTACCCATTCATGTGATTCAAGAATTATAGCCGCTTGCTACCACTCTAATACGGAGAGTGGGTTCCAAACAAACATGGACCATACTCTCCGAATTTCATGGATAATTCTTGTGTACTTAGCGATGGAGGAGGATGGCTATCTACCGTGATGAAGGCGACGAAGGCGATGAAGGCATGATGCCCTGTGGAACCCGTGACCTCTGCCGCCCCGGCCGAGCTACCCCGCGGCCTCCGCCACCCCGGCTGAGCCGCCATACAGCCTCTGCCCTCCCGGCCGACCTGCTTCGTCCTGGCCGAGCCAACTGGTGACACACGTAGCCACCACCTCCCCGGCTGAGCCGCTCTGGCTGAGCCACCCGGCGACCTCATCATGCCACACCGGCTGAGCCGCCCCGCGACCTCCATCATCCCGGCTGAGCTGCCCCACTACCTCCGTCATTCTGGAAGATCCGCTTCATCTAAGCCACCTCGTGACCTCACTGTGCCGCCCCATGGCACCCACCGCCTCCTCCCTCCTGGACGAGCCGCCCCGCGACCTCCACTCTCCCAGCCGAGCGACTCCGGCCGAGCCACCCTGGGGCCTCACCGCGCCTCCCTGTCCGAGCCGCCCCGCGGTCTCTGCCATCCCAGCTGAGCCATTTTGGCCGAGCCGCCCCATGGTCTCACACCCTCGCAGCAACCCCCGTGGCAGAGCCACCCCGCACCCTCATGGAACCCTTGTGGCCTCGCATCCCTCACATCCTTCCGGGATGCCCAGTGGGCCAGGTCGGTCCGACCGAGTCGGACCAGACCCAGAACAAATACGACCTTATACATTACTTGGGCCATAACATTGGTACCGAACATCCACTTGACGAACCATCAGTAGCGCCAGAAACCCTGGAGTGAGATGGTCCCTCTGGTATACCCCACTTGAGATTTGGTTAATGATTTGGGAATAGTCAGGTTGGATCGATCACGAATCCAACTGGGCCCTTTGGGATAAAATGGAAAATAACTCACAGATAGGGAGTCCAAATGAGGCGTCGTCTGTTGCATTGACACCCCGATGATGTGGAAGACCGTTGAGATAATTTTTATTGGGAATTTGTAGTAGTTGAATTATCAACCAATGACTTGTGGAGAATATACTCTCAATGAAGATCATGATTAGTGCAAGAACTCAGTTGTTGGTTGTGATGAGAAAAATGAAGAGCAATCATGTGCGGGTGAACACCTAGCGATCCTGTGTGGGTCAGATTTTAGTGATCCTGTGTCAGTCAGCTCCTAGAGATCCTATGTGGGTCAGATCCTAGTGATCCTATGTGGGTCAGCTCATAGTGATCCTGTTTGGCTCAGCACCTAGCGATCCTATGTGGGTCAAATCTTAGTGATCCTCTGTGGGTCAGCTCCTAACGATCCTGTGTGGGTCAGCTACGAGCGATTCTGTGTGGGTCAGCTCATAGAGATCCTGTGTGGGTTAGCACCTAGAGATCTTGTGTGGGTTAGATCCTAGCGATCCTGTGTGGGTCAACTTTTTTACAAAGTAAGATGATTTAATAGTTACATCTAATCATCTCTACAATTGTACTTAAGTTATACCTGGTGTGATCTGAGTTCATACCTGTGTTGTACTTTCATTTGTTGTAATACCTTGGTGGTATATTTCTGTGTGGAGTCCCTGTGTGGTACTTCCCATTGTGGGTTTCCTTCCTTTGTGGAACAATTGAGCTTTGGGCTTTTAGGTTGGACCCTGTGTTTTCTCATGATTGTGATGGGCATACTTGATAACTTAGGTATATGTATGGGCATATTCTTAAGTAGGGTTGACAGTTGAATTCATGATTTGAGGTTTATCCTTTATGGATTTTGTGAGACCTTGAGGGTCTTGGTGTTCCTATAGAGTATCGTTATACTCACCCATGCACGGGCTATGCCCACACCTTATTTTGTTTGGTGCATACGTCAGATAGTGTTGATCGAGACTGAGGGTACCAGGACTTGATGGTGCCCGGAGGAGGACCTTATGATTAGTCGGTACACGGAGGAGACGGTTGGGCATGGAGTTCTGAGGAGGCAATCTGTACCTACCCTTCAGGTAGGAACCTCGAAGGAAGACCCATCAGCTGTCTTCCTTTTTGCTCCAATTTACTTGTACTTTTAATTTCTTGTACTTTTCAGTTGGGCTTGTATTCTGGAACCTTTTACATATTATACTCACTCTATTTACTATCATTTTACTTGTATTCATATATTTCCGTGTTCTTGGTTGTGTGTTTTTACAGATTATAAAGGCAATGCCTTCCCAGTTTTAGGGATTACGCCTTTCGGTTCTAGGCACCATCCCATGGACTATAGAAGGTGGGCTTATTCTAGTCACGACACAGGCCCTGGGGGGAGGGTCGTGACAAATTGGTATCAGATGAGTTGGTTATACCGTAGAACATAGGACACTGATTTTCTTTTAATTACAATAATGTTAAGTGTTATGAGTGCGGTTTTCAGTTTGGGGAAACCAGTGTTGGTGTGGAGGCCAACATATCTATACACTAGGACCCTGACTTTGGATTTCCGACTCAGTGCATGAAAACACTAATTGTGGGTGTTTTTTCAAGATTTCTCTTTGTGATCTATTTGAGTTAGCTCACCAGGTATAACTTATTGACTGTGGCAGACCTGTTTCTTTTCAGGATTCCTCCACACAAACAGCCAGATAGGGTTCTGAGAGTAGAACACTCTGATATCCCACCGAGCGATGAGGCCTCATTACAGGGCCCTCTTCTAGTAGAGGCACCAGTGGAGTCACCAACAACACCATTACCCATTGGACCACCGATTCCATCGGCCCCAGAAGTAGACGGTGCATGCCGCCTGGGCGCGTTGCATGAGTTCCAGCACCAGAGGCCTCCCAGGTTAATGGGAGAGACAGACCCACAGGCAGCTGAGGATTTCTTGGAGGCCATAGTGAGAGTTTTCCAACTAGTAGGGACACTAGACGATATCATGGTGATCCTTGGCGCCAGCATTCTACAGGTAGCAGCAGGCAGATGGTGGAGCTTGATGCTCCAAGTTCACAACAAGGTGAAGCTTCTCTGGGCAGACTTCGAGAGCCTATTTCAGGTAAATTTTGTCCAAACGAATCTTTGCGTAGTGCGCATTCAGAAGCTAATTCATCTGTAGAAGGGCACCATGACTGTGGCTCAGTACTTAGCAAGGTTCACTGAATTCTCATGAAACTCCACAGATATAGTGCAGGACCAAGTCTTCAGGGCCTAGACCTTTGAGTAGTGGCTGAGGTGAGAGATCAGGGCTTCAATGATCTCACTCAGCATCCCGACGTAGGTGGGGGTGTTAGAGCGAGGCCTCTTAGTGGAGAGTTTCTTTTCTGGGTAGTCACCAGAAGAGAGACCCACCACCAGTTGTCACGTAGCGGAGTCTTCTACAACTAGCGGTAGACAGATGAAGCAGAGGTCCAAGAGGACCAGACCTACAGGTGGACGATCGTAGGATTCAGGGTCAGTTGTGCAAGGCACCCGAGGAAAAGACGGTCATGCCAGGAGCAGGTAGTGTTACACATGTGGATGGCAGGGTCACATGGCTTGTGACTATCCGACCAAACATACGGATGATCAACAGACGGTTGAAGGACCTCCTAGGCAGAGACAGAAGTTTGACCGAAGAGGTCCGTTGGGAGTAGGCGGACGTGGCAGATGAGCTGGTCGTGTAGATAGAGGTGGCCGATGATTCTAAATCTTACCACCACCACCTGGAGGTCCACCCCGACCGTAGGGAGCAGGTGGACAGGGGCGAGCTCAGCTCCAGGTAGTTGATGCCTATGATCATGGTGCTCTAGAGATGATACGAGTTACGATTTGTGTCTACTCCACCTTATTTTCAGTACTTATAGACACATGTGCCCATCCTTATTTTATTACCACTACCCTCATTCGAAGCTATGAGATTACAATAGAGCCGTTGGCTCGATCATTACGGCTATAGAGTATTATGGGATTGGATTCGATGACTATGCATTGGTGCTAGAAGTGTGAGCTTACTTTAGGAGGAGAGAGATTTGGCTGGGATCTCCTAGTATCGACGTTGAGTCCTTACAACATCATATTGGGTATGGACTGGTTATCTATAGTCCATGCTCACATTTACTATATTAGGTGCAAAGTACAGTGTGTTCGCATGGATGGGACCAGTTTTACCTTCACCGGTAAGAAGGGAGCCTTTTCAGCACAGGATGGACTTACCCAGAGGAAGGTGCAGCCGATTACACATCAGTTGGCTAGCCTTACCCTCGGAGTGGTTGATGTGGAGAGTCTGAGTTATCCTGTAGTGGTGGAACAGTACGAGAATGTTTTCCCTAATGATGTTCTGAGTCTACCTCCTCTCAGATAGGTGGACTTTTACATTGACATGTACCTCAAGATGACACGAATATCTACTGTAGCATATTGTATGGATCCTACAGAATATTGTGAGTAGCGGGTATAGCTGGAGGGAATACATGGGAAAGGGTTCATTCGGCCAAGTTTTCCTCATTGGGCAGCCTCGATTTTGTTCGTTGAGAAGGCGGATGTGAGATTGAGACTTTGTGTCGACTATTAGTGCCTGAACTAGGTGACTGTGAAGAAAAAGTACCCACTTCTGAGGATTGAAGATCTCTTTGATTAGCAGATGGGAGCATAGTGGTTCCCAAAGATAGACCTCAGATCAGGCTGTCACCAGCTCAGATTACGAGACGAGGATGTGCAGAAGATGACGCTCAGATGTCGGTACGACCATAATGAGTTCTTGGTTATTCCATTCGGTGTAACAAATGATCGAGCAATGTTCATGGGACTTGTGAACATGATCTTTCAGACATAACATGATCTCTTTGTAGTAGTCTTCAACGACGAAATTATGATCTACTCAGATACTGAGGAGGAGAATGCTTATCATTTGTAGGTAGTACTGGACACACTCTGAGAGCATCGGTTTTATCATAAGTTCTCGAAGTTCCATTTCTGGATCCAAGAGGTTCACTTTCTAGGACATGTCATATTGGAGGATGATGTTGCAGTGGATCCATAAAATATTGAGTCGGTACTTGCTTTAGATCCACCTAGGAGTGTGATGGAGGTACGAATTTTTCAGGGTTTGTCTGGATACAACTAGAGATTTGTACCAGATTTCTCCAGAGTTACAGCACCACTATCAATGTTGTTGAAGAAGGGGCAAACCTTCTTGTGGTCGAAGAGATACCAGCTGAGTTTCCAAGAGCTGAGGTGGAGGATGATTATTTCCCCAATCTTGAGGCTTCTAGAGGAGGGTGTAGGGTACGTAGTTTACTACGATGCATCAGGGACCAGACTCGGATGCGTCCTGATGCAGGAGAAAGTAGTGATCACCTATCGTTCACAACAACTAAGGAATCATGAGCAGAACTATGCTACCCATGACTTGGAGTTAGCAGTAGTGGTATTCTCCTTGAAGATGTAGCTGTATTACTTGATTTGCGAATGTTTTACAGTCTACTCGGATCACAAGAGTCTCAGGTATATCTTCTCTCAGAAAGACCTGAACCTGAGACAGCGACGTTGGAATGAGTTCCTCTAGGACTATGACTTCGAGATTGTTTATAATCTTGGGAAGGCGAACGTTGTATCAGATTCACTCAACAAGAGGTCTGGTATACAACTGCAAGGAGAGGTGATCGAGTAACTGGCCAATTTGCAGATATTCTTTGTGGATAGAGATGGATAAGATTTTCTTCAGTCTCTTACAATTACTCTCCCACTTCTTCAGCGAGTTAGGGAGGTGCAGCGTGGGGACGCTGACTGCAAGACACGACGTGCTCATATATCCACAGGACAAGCACCTAATGGATTTTCTGAAGGTGGGGAGCGTGTCATCTTCTTCAGAGGACATACCATGGTACCCGTGTCACTTCGGGAGGAATTTTTGAGAGAGTTCCATGCATCCCCTCTAGTGGTATATCCAGGATTGGTGAAGATGTACCAGGATCACCAATGAAAACACTAGTGGCTAGGAATGTAGAAATCAGTAGCAGAGTTTGTCTCTCGATGCCTCACTTGTCAACAGGTGAAGGTGGAGCATCATGTACTAGCAGGCTTGGTTCGGAATTTAGAGTTCCTAGAGTGGAAGTGGGATGTGATATCCATGGACTTCATGATAGGACTTCCACATACGTCCAGAGGTCATGACACGATCTAGGTTATCGTCAACCGACTCACCACATCGGCCCACTTCCTACTGATCAGAGAGCTGGGTTCAATAGAGGGCTTAGGACGCCTCTATATGCAGAATATTGTGCGGCTACATGGAGTACACTCGATGATTGTCTCTGATTGTGATGAAATTTTTACTTCCCGAATATGGTAGGGTTTGCAGGAGGCTTCTGGGATGCTACTTCGTTTGAGCACAGTCTTCCATCCTTAGACGGATGGTCAGACTAAGCAGACCATTCAGACCTTCGAGGACTTTCTATGTGCTTGTGTCTTCAATTTCGGTCATAGTTGGGAGGATCAATTTCTATTGGTGGAGTTTTCATACAACAACAGTTATCAATCCACCGTTGGGAAGGCACCTTTCGAGGACTTTTATATGCGACCTTGCAGATCACCTTTGTGCTAGATTGACCCAAGGGAGTCAGTACAAGTGGGATTAGAGATGGTATGGGCTGCCACATAGAAGGTGCATCTCATCCAGGAGGGGATGAAGACTACACAGAGCAGGCATAAGTCTTATGCCGACAGGAGACAGAGACCTCTGGTGTTCAAGGACGCTGATCACATCTTTCTATAGGTCTCACCCCGATGAGGTCTGTGGAGATTTGGCCGAGGTGAAAAGTTATCTCCGAGGTTCATTAGAACTTTTTAGGTCCTCAGCAGAGTTAGAGCGGTGGCGTACTACTTATCCCTTCCACTTCAGTTGGACAGGGTGCAAGACATCTTCTACGTATCCAAGCTGAGAAGATACGTGAAGACCCTTACCACATCATCGACCACAGCGAGCTAGACATCGATGATGGAGTGAATTTACAGAGGTTCCAGTAGATATTGAGAATCTATAGGAGTGGGTAATTTGTGGATAGTTGATACCTCTGGTGTGCATTCGCAGGCAGCACAGGAACCTCCATGAGAGCACATGGGAGCGGGAGGCTCATATGCATGCTTAGTACCCCCACTTGTTCCCTTAGTTTGAGTTGTGGCTTACATAAACGTAAATCTCTGAGGTGGGAAGAATGTAAGGACCTAGAATTTCCGTGTAATTTTTTAATTAAATGGGAATTTTACGAGTCCGTGAAAATTGACGGCACATGATTTTGAGGCCCGGAGTGCCCAGAATGAATTTCTGAACTTTTTTTTTTCAGGCATGTTCAGTAAACGTGCGAGCGGGTTTTTTCTAACTTTTGAACCGGTGAAAAGAATTGAAATCCGAGGGCACTATTGAAATCGTAATTCCAGTATTCGTTTAAGGATACTTTCACCTTGACGACAGTCGGTCAAGAGTGAAAGATAATTTTTTGGGTTTTTTCGTGAAAGAATAAAATAAAATAAAAGTTTTATAAAGTTTTATTTTATTTTTCTTTAGGATCTCCCATGTGGATGTTGAGATTTGGGGACCACCAGAATTAGACCTCCCCTTAAAGTTATGGAGGTGGGTACCACCGAACCTAAAACCTCCCATGAGAGGTTATGGTGGTGGGGACCACCCGAGATTAAAACCACCTTGAACCTCCCACGTAAATGTGGGGAAGTCTCTTGAACTTCCCCATGTTTAATTGTGCCACCCCCTTAATTAATTAATAAAACCACTATATAGTTAGTTAATCTAATTTGAAGTTGTGCCAACAATTAAAATTAGGGGAACATATCATAAGTTGGCTACTTTAAAATTCGGTGGATTTGGGGAGAGGAGAAATTTTGGGATAATTTCACTTCTCCAATGAAGAACGTCATCGAAGAACGTTATTCGGAAATCATGGAAGAGGACGACGAGCGAGCCCCACATCGAAGCGTGGTTTCGGAAGCGATGATCGTTGGCACTCTCTTCGCTTTCTTCTACTTAGTTCTTGTGCCAACGTCAACGAAAAATCCAAGGTAGGGGTTTAATTTGAGTATGATTATATTCCCATGTTCTTCCCTTCAAAAACAAAGAATGCAGATCAACTCAATATGAAGATGATTCATGGATGTTTTGTGGGATGGGAATATTTATTGAGGAAGGTTATAGGGAGTTTGTTTGAATTATTTTTCCTTTACCTGTTCTTGTGATTCAATTATTATAGCCGCTTGCTACCACTCTAATGCGGAGAGTACGGACTAAACAAACATGGAACTTACTCTCCAAATTTCATGGATAATTCTTGTGTTCTTCTCGATTGAGGATGAAGGCTATCTACCGCGACGAAGGCGACAAAGGCACGACACCACATGACACCCATAGCCTCTGCCACCCTGTCCGAGCCGCCCCGCGACCTCTGCCCTCCCAGCTGAGCTGCTCCACCCCGGCCGAGACTCCCCGCGGCACCCGCAGCTTCTGTTGGCCCGGCCGCGCCACTCTGGACAAGCTGCCCCATGGCCTCGCCAGACCGCCCGCGACCTTCACCCTCCCGGCCGTGCCGCTCCGGCCGAGCCACCCTATGGCCCCGCTGTACTGCCCCAGCCAAGAAACCCCACGGAACCTACAACTTTCGCCCTCCTAGTCGAGCTGCCTCACGACCTTCTCCCTCCCGGCTGAGATGCTCCGACCGAGCTACCCCGCGGCCTCGCGCCCTCACGGCACCGCACGCGGTCGAGCCGCCTCGTGCCCTCATGGCACCCTAGCAGTCTTGCAGACCTTGCGGCCTGCTGGGCTGGACCAAGATGTTCAGGTTAGGTCAACCCGAAATGGGCCGACCCAGGCCGGGTTGGGCTGACCGAGTCAGACTGGACCCGGACCAAATACGACCCTATACTTTACTTTGGCAATAACTTTGGAACCAGACGTCCGTTTGATGAACCGTCAGCGGCGCCAGAAGCCATGGAGCGAGATGATAACTTTGGTATACCCCAATAGAGTTTTTTATAAATATTGGGAAATGGTTGGGCAGGATCGAGCATGAATCCAACCCAGCCCTCGGGACAAAAAGGCTAATAACTCACATACCGAGCATCCGAATGATGTACCGTCTGTTGCATTGAGACCCCTATGGCATGGAAGAACATTGAGATACTTCCTCGTGAAACTTTTTAGTAGTTGGAGTATTGACCATTGAATTGTGGAGAAGCTCCTATCAGAGGCGAGCTGGCTTAGTGCGGGAACCCAGTTGCTGGCTGTGACGAGAAGAATGAAGAGAGATCCTATGTGAGTCATCAGCTAGCGATCATGTGTGGGAAAGCTCTTAGAGATCCTGTGTGGTTCATCTCCTAGAGATCCTGTGTGGGTTAGCTCCTAGTGATCCTCTGTGGGTCACCTCCTAGAAATATTCTGTGGGTCAGCTCTTAGTGATCTAGTGTGGGTGATGTAACACCCGATACTTTTATAAGAAATATTTTGTTTTTATGTTATATAAATCATCAAAGGAATATTTCACTACACACAACACTAGCTTGGATTTCATTACACACAATCGCGACATTCCTTGATATCTTGCGTCGTACGCAATAATGAGTGTCACTAAACAACAATATGCTATTAAAATATTATTAAAACTAGCAGTTATGAATAGTAATACCCAATTTTTGAATTTTTGTAATTTTTATTTTTCAAAACAGACTTCATTTTTGGATTTGGAATATCGAAATTAGCCTAGGGTGAAATTTTGGTATTTTTCTAAAAACATTCAATTTTTGATGAATAGTGAAAACACTATGTTACTATTTAAAAACCGACTTTTTATTTAAATAATTATTTATTTTATTTAAATTTATTTTAGGTAAAAATTGATACATAATACCTATATAAGTTCAATGAAATTCATTGGAGTCATTTTATAATAATTTTAGATATATAAAAATTTTGTTGAACTTTTCACCGTCTTTTACCCACCTCCTAGGAGAATTTCGAAATTCACATAAAACATAATTTTACCACTTCTGTGAGTGGAATTTAGAAAGTCTGAGAGGCAAAATTAATATCAAGGACTAAAATGTGGTTCAATGAGATGAAAATAATTTTTGGTGAATAGTAACTTTTTACTTTTTTACCACTGTTAAAAGTAAATAGGGTAATTAAGGGTAAAAATGATATTATTATTACCCCAACAAATGTCCTAATTATATTGGATAAGTGTAATTTGACCAAAAAAACCTTAGGAATAAAATATGACCATTTAGGCCAACATGGATTAAATTAGGACATTTAATATTAATTTATTTAAAGAAGGGTTAAAATAGTTAAAATCAATGTTTAATAAGTAAATAATTTTTAATAAAGGGTTATACATAAGATAAATTCGACTATAAATATTAATTAGAAAGCTAAAAAGATTTACTATATAATGGTATTTTATTTATAATTTTTAGACATTAAATAATTTAATTTATGTATGACACAATGATGATGCAGTAATTATTTTATTAATGAAATATTAACATAATTGATGTTATAAATACCAAAATAAATGTAATTTGAGACTTTTTATGAATTAAAATAATTTTCTATGTTAATATGACATGTTAGTATTGATTTAATTAAATTTTTTTAAACTAATTGTTCTGTTATGATTTTCACAAAAATCAATTACCAAATAGTGTCAAAATTGACATAAAATTATTTTTAAAACTAATATTATATTATTAATTGTAATTTTATTCTTAAAAATATTAGGTTCGGCCAAATGAATTAGATAATGTTATATATATTAATAATAAACAACTTGGGGTTCGTTTGGCTTGTTATAGTAAGTGTATTAACCTTATAGTGTAAGAAAACAAGAAGACACGACAAAAGTTAAATTATCTAACTTAAAGTTAAATATAAATGATAAGGTTAAAATAGATACCTAAACTTGTCTAAATTCTAATGTATGAGAGGAGTTCGACCCATACCCACCTTAGCTTCTAAATAAATCAATTTTTATCTATTTAAAACCGAAAATTTCTTTATAATAAAATAATATTTTTTGTTTTTCCAAAGGTGCCCCTCTCCTCCCTTATAAAAGGGCACCTCCTCCCTCTCTTCCTCACATCACTTTGAGCCTTCAATCTCGGCCAAACCCTAAAAAATTTTCTTCTCCACTTCCCTAGAAACATCATAGAGGTCCTGGTTCTATTCAATGACCAATTTTAGTGCCCTAAGAGGAGGTCTCAAAGAGGTGCTTCAAAGAAGAGGTAATGTCTGTTACCGATTCTTTCAACTTTATTTCTTCTTCCACTTCATATTATTTAGTTGTTTCATTATGAAGTAATAAAATTAGTATCACTCATATACTGGTATTTTATTATAAGTATGAAACAACCCTATTTTACCATCTATCCATCCTACGGAAAAAGAAATCACCGCGTGTGCGTACGTATGGAATACTGTCTCCACGCCGTGGTGTAATCTATTTTCCACCACCACCTTACTTGGATGGGTATAATGGTGTAAATAATAACTATATATGATTATTGTAAAGTGATATTTAATATGAAATAGTATGCATACATTCCAATACAATTCCACGATCATGGGAATGATATCATCGCTCGTGCGTACGTACGGAATACCATCTCCACAATGTGATGCGACTCGTTCTACATGATATTCATTGAATAATGATTATATAAATGCATTTAATGAATTAATATGATATATATTACACTAATACCATTCTGTAAATGAGGTATCTATAACCTAAAGAGAACAATAAGAATTTATTCGACAAAACATGCATAAGAACAAAAAGTAATAAACACCCGAATAACAAGTAACAATGAAATATTACTAATAAGAAGATAAAAATATGGCCATATATGATTTCATAACAATTAGTATGATTCTGTAATAAGTCAATGAAATTATTTAAATCATTATACAGGAGTTTCGGACACTTACGAAGAAAATCGGACCTAAGGTAAGGGAAAATATCACAATCTCATTTTTATCCTAGATTGTTAATACTTTGGTATTTACCGGGGTGTATTTTATCATCCACATCCATGTTTCCTCAATATGTAATATTATTTTCATCCACCTAAAATTGTTTAAATCGAATTTTACCCTTTGGTGAGTTTTTAGTAAAATATATGAAAGGAATCTTTTGTCGTTTTTCGTATGAGGTACTTTTTGACTTTTATGAAAAAAGTACGAGAAGAATGTTTTTTTAACTTATACGGCATGAATGGATTTTTAAAACATTTTTTCAAAGAAGCTTCCTTTACAAGTTTTCAAGTTTTTTTAATCAACTTCTATTAGTTTAAAATTGTATGACATGTTAAGAAAGGAAAATGTTTTTGAAGTAGAAAGGATATTTTTCTCAAGAATGGAGTTCAAGTGTTTTATCCAAATTATTTTCCATATAAGATAATATAAGGTTCTATTTCTATACCTATTATTAAATTTATTTGATTATGTTTTTATGGAATTATTTTTATGAATTCCTTTATCTTATATGAATTGTTTTATGATGTCATGATGTTTAAGAATCCCATTTTTATTAAACGGGTTATGCTATGATGTATGATTTATGATTTTGTGGCACACATAAGAATGGTTTAATTATGAGATGGGTGGAACCTATATCTCCCTCCAGTGAATTGGGTAAAGATTTATATCTCATGAGATAGACATGGCTAGAATGGCAGGTTAAACCGGTTCAGTGAAACAGGACTGAAACGAGGAGTGAACTCAGTTCAGAAATGGACTTTGTCCGCCAAGATAGTCTTGGAAATGAGTCTTAACTACTAAGAAATGATTCTCTATGATTATGTGTGTGTGCCACAAAGTTTCATTTTTTAAGTTATGATTATTGGGATTACATTTCACTACTATGATTTATCCCATGTTATGAAATTATGATCTCTTTTGCAGGTTAAGATTTCCAAAATTCTATGTTCTTATGAATATGATGTGATTGATATTTCTTTTGTTTACCTTTACTGAGCATTTGAGCTCACCATTTTGTATTTTTTCTTTCCCCAGGTTAGGAAGAAGGTTATTAAGTAGGATATGCGAAAAGGGACTCTAGATATGATGAAATAAATGGGAGACAATGTATATGATTTATGAACCAGTTGTTTTATGTTTCCAAGTTTCCAAAGACACTATACCTATATGGTCCTTTCATGGTTTTGTTATAGGTTTTAATAAGTATGATTCAATTTTTATGTATTAATAATGTATGTAATGTATGGGTCGTTATAGTTGGTATCAGAGGAAAGGTATAGTCAACCTTTGGAAACTAGGATATGAAAGCCTTAGTAAGAAACCTAAGGACATGTCTAAGCATAGAACAAAATCTTAGTGTTTCAGAAATGGCCATGAATAACCTATGATAATACCTTAATTGTAAAATTTTATTCTTGATTATGTGGTTTTCCTATTATAATTATTGTTGATCACACTATTCTTCTTCGTTTTAGTCGATGGCTAGAACCCGAAGGAACCGTGTTAATGCATAATGCGACGGGCAATGCAATGATTGTCGCCCTGAGCAACCAAACGTTATTGGAGCTGGAATGAAAAATCTTGTAGCCGTGCTCACACAAATTTCTCAAGATATGAATCATGCAGGACTTACAAATGAGAAAATGAAGGAGCTACATTATGTTGAATCCTTCATGAGGCAGCGCCCACCTTCATTCAGCGGGTCTTATAAAGTCATCTTACAAGTGTATCGTTTGGAAGGAGATGGTGATCAATGGTGTAATCGTATCAAGAATAGGAGGCAAAGAGATGAAATTGAGTCCATGGAATGGGACGAGTTCAAGAAATTATTTCTCTATAAGTACTTCCCTCGTATTCTTCAAACAAAGATGGAGAATGAGTTTCTTGAACTAAAGCAAAAGAATGATGAATCTTTTGGTACCTACGAAGAAAATTTTACAAGACTTGCAAGGTACGCTTCTGGTATTATTATCCAACCTGATAGTAAGATCAATCGATTCTTTAGTGGCTTAAAACCAAGTCTTCGAAGGGCGTTATCCATAAGGAACTTCAATAGCTATGAGGAAATCCTTCGATGTGCTCTCAAAGTTGAGATGGATATTGAAGTAACCTATCATCCATATGGGTTTGATAAGAAGAGGGAAATGGAATTCAAAGGAAAATCTAAAGAGCACACAGAAAAGAAGATGAGTTTTCCCTTATGCTCAAAGTGTGGAAAGAAACATAGAGGAAATTGTCTTAAAGGGACAAGAAAATGTTATAAGTGTGCAAAAAAGGTCATCGGGCAATTGAATGTCAAAATAATGGGAAGAAAATGTCTAATGATGCAAACAAAGGAAGGGATACAGAGAATGAACCTACTACACTTCAATGTTTCAAGTGCAAGGAGATGGGACATTATGCCAATCAATTCCCAAATCCAAGGGTTGATGATGATGATCGATGTCAACAAACTCTTAAGGCTAAAGACAAAGGAAAGTCACATGCAATTACTATCGGCAATGTGGAGTACGAGAATGAAGTGGTGAGAGGTATACTTACCATCCACTCTAAAGTAGAAAATGTTTTATTTGATTCTAGATCCACCCACTCTTTTATTTCGGAAGAATTTTCTAAGGGTATCACCGTATTACCTCGACAATTAGATGTTGAGTTAGCTGTGACAACCCCTAATGGCACAACAGTCGCATCAAAAGTTTATAATTCTTCTCCGATTGAATTTTGTGGGAAAGTGATTCCGGAAAATCTTGTGATCCTTAGTATAGTGGAATTTGATGTGATTCTTGGCATGGATTTCCTTTCTCTATATGGATCTCATATCAGTTTCCAAAGAAGGGAAGTCACATTTCATATTCCAGATCAATCTATGATCGTCTATTGATGCATGGATGAACATAACCTTCCAGTGGAAATTTCTTCCATCTTATGGGTCTTGATTCCACGAAATGAAGGTTATTTATCTCAAATGGTTGGAGAGAAACTCACAATTAAGAATATTCCCATTGTACGAGAGTTTGATGATGTCTTTCCAAAGGAATTGTCGGGTCTTCCAACAAATTGTGAAGTTGTGTTTTCAATAGAACTCGTACCGGGTTCTTTACCTATTTCAAAGACACCTTATAGAATGGCCCCAATTGAGTTGCAGGAATTGAAGAAGAAACTCCAAGAGAATCTTGATAAGGGATTCATACACCCTAGTGCGTCACCTTGGGGAGCACCTGTTCTGTTTGTTAAGAAGAAAGATGGAACAATGAGACTCTGCATTGATTATAGAGAACTTAACAAGATCACTATCAAGAACAAATATCATCTCCCACGCATTGATGACTTATTTGACCAACTACGCGGAGCTCAATACTTTTCCAAGATTGATCTTCATTCAGGGTATCATCAATTAAGGGTCAAAAGGTAGGATATACCAAAGATGGCTTTCCGTACAAGGTATAGACACTATGAATTTATAGTTATGCCATTTGGTCTTACTAATGCCCCTGCTATCTTCATGGATTTGATGAATAGAGTCTTTAGAGACTATCTTGATCAGTTTTTAGTAGTCTTTATAGACGATATTCTTTTATATTCAAAGAGAAAGGAAGAACATGAAGATCACTTGATAATTATATTGAAGACCCTGAGAAAGGAGAAACTTTATGCCAAACTTTCCAAGGGTGAATTTTGGATTAAAAAATTTTCATTTTTGGGTCACATAATCTCAAAAGAGGGGATATCTGTGGATCCAGCAAAAACAGAGGTTATCGAAAGATAGTCGAGTCCAACAACAGTAACTGAGATTTCAAGTTTTCTTGGTTTGGCTGGATATTATCGACATTTTGTGAAAGATTTTCCACGATTATCTAATCCACTCACCAAGTTGACTCGGAAAGAAGTTATGTTTGTTTGGATGTAGTAATGTGAAGAGAATTTCAAGGAGTTGAAAAAAGGTTATCCAGTGCACCTGTACTCACGCTTCCTTGTAGTGGAGAAAGGTTTGAGATCTACTGTGATGCATACAAGAAGGGGTTGGGGTGTGTTCTTATGAAAAATGATATGATGATAGCTTATGCGTCACGACAGTTGAAAATCCATGAGCAAAATTACCCAACTCATGATTTGGAGTTAGCTATGGTAATCATTGCATTAAAGATTTGGAGGCATCATCTTTATGGAGAAATGTGTGATATTTATACTGATCATAAAATTTTAAAGTATATTTTCACACAAAAGGAGCTGAATATGCGTCAAAGAAGATGGTTGGAGCTGATTAAGGATTACGACTGCTCAATTCATTACCACCCTGGGAAAGCAAACAAGGTGGAAGACGCATTAAGTCGACAAGACCATGCTAGCTTATCCATGATGAGGATCACAAAAGATCCAATATTTATGGATTTACAAAGGATGGATCTTGGAATTATAATGGAAGGGGGAAAATCGTATCTTTCTCAAATGAATGTTCAATCATCTATACATGTGAAGATTAAAGAGGCACAGAAAGAAGATGTAGAGTTATAAAAGAAGGTGAAAAATGTTCCTGAATTCAACCTTGATTGTGATGGGATAATAAAGTTCAGGAATTGGGTTTGTGTTCCTCCCATCCCAGAATTAAAGAAGGTGCTGCGGGATGAGGCTCATAGTTCTTCATTCTCTATTCATCCTGGAAGCACTAAGATGTATAGGGACCTGAAAGAGTACTTCTGGTGGGATGGCATAAAAAGAGGTGTTGTAGAATATGTCTCTCGATGCTTGGTTTGTCAGCAAGTTAAAGATGAGAGACAGAAGTCTAAGGGGATGTTACAACCATTACCCATACCAGAATGGAAATGGGAAAACATAACTATGGACTTTGTCACTGGACTTCCTAAAACATCCAAAGGCAATAATGCTATCTGGGTCATAGTTGATCATCTTACAATGCCAGCACACTTCATCTCTATTATAGAGTATTTCTCTTTGGATCAGCTTGCCATGATATATGTGAAGGAAGTGGTAAGATAAAATGGAGTACCACATTCTATTATATCTGATCGGGATCCGAGATTTACCTCGAAGTTCTGGCGAAGTATTTAGCATACTCTGGATACAGAGTTGAGTTTCAGCACTGCTTACCATCCTCAGACAGACGATCAGTCTGAGAGGACAATTCAAACTCTAGAAGATATGTTGAGAGCTTTCTCTATGGATTTCAAAGGTGGTTGGGATCAACACCTACCTTTGGTGGAATTTTCTTATAATAACATCTTTCACTCCAGTATTAAGATGGCTCCTTTTGAAGCTATCTATGGAAATAAATGCAGTACTCTAACTTGTTGGGATGAAGTTGGGGAAAGAAAGCTATTAGGACATGATCTTGTTGATGAGATGGCAGAAAAGGTCAGATCTATTCAACAACACATTAGAGCAGCTTAGAGTCGACAAAAACATTATGTCGACAACCGAAGAAAGGACCTAGTGTTTGAAGTGGGTGATAAAGTGTTCTTACAAATATCTCTTTGGAAGAGAGTAATGAGATTTGGAAAGAAGGGAAAGCTGAGCCCTATATATATCGGTCCTTTCGGAATACTGGATCGTGTTGGGAAGGTATCTTACCGATTGGAACTTCCACCGAATCTCTCTCAAGTTCACCATGTGTTCTATGTATCTCTCCTGAGAAAGTATATACCTGATCCTTCACATTTACTCAGCTCAGAAGTTATACCGATGGAGCAAGATCTTTCTTATGAAGAACAGCCGATAGAGATTATGGATTGTAGCGAAAAATTCCTACGGAACAAGACCACTCGCTTGGTGAAAGTTTTATGGAGGAACCACCAATTAGAATAAGATACATGGGAGCTTACGGATATAATGAGGGAAAGGTATCCTCATCTGTTTGTTACAAAGTGATGAATTTTGAGGGTGAAATTCATTTTAAGGGGGGTAGAATGTAACACCCAAGACTTTTATGAGAAATATTTTGTTTTTATGTTATATAAATCATCAAAGGAATCATTCACTACACAAAACACTAGCTTGGCCTTCTTTACACGCAATCGCGACCTTCCTCGATAGCTTGCATCGTACGCAATACTGATTTTCACTAAACAACGATATGCTATTAAAATATTATTAAAACTAGCCATTATGAATAGTAATACCAACTTTTTGAAATTTTGAAATTTTTATTTTTCAAAACGGACTTCATTTTTGGATTCGGAATATCGAAATTAGCATAGGGTAAAATTTTGGTATTTTTCTGAAAACTTTCATTTTTTGATGAATAGTGAAAACACTGGGTTACTATTTAAAAACGGACTTTTTATTTAAATAATTATTTATTTTATTTACATTTATTTTAGGTCAAAATTGATACATAATACCTATATAAGTTCAATGCAATTCATTGGAGTCATTTTATAATAATTTTAGATGTATAAAAATTTTACTGAAATTTTTACCGTCTTTTACCCACCTCCTAGGAGAATTTCCAAATTCACATAAAACCTAATTTTACCGCTTCTGTGAGTGGAATTTTGAAAATATGAGGGACACAGTTAATATCAAGGACTAAAATGTGGTTCAATAAAATAAAAATAATTTTTGGTGAATAGTAACTTTTTACTTTTTTTACCACGGTTAAAAGTAAATAGGGTAATTAAGGGTAAAAATGATATTAGTATTACCCTAACACATGTCATAATTCTATTGGATAAGTGTAATTGGACCAAAAACAACCTTATAAATAAAATATGACCATTTAGGCCCACAAGTATTAGATTAGGACATTTAATATTAATTTATTTAAATAAGGGTTAAAATAGTTAAAATCAAAGTTTAATAAGTAAATTATTTTTAATATAGAATTATTAATAAGATAAATTCAACTATAAATATTCATTAGAAATCTAAAAATATTTCCTAAATAATTTTATTTTATTTATAATTTTTAGACATTAAATAATTTAGTTTATTTATGACACAATGATGATGGACTAATTGTCTTATTATTGAAATATTAACATAATTGATGTTATAAATACCCAAATAAATACAATTTGAGACTTTTTATGAATTAAAATAATTTTATATGTCAATATGACATGTTAGTATTGATTTAATTAACTTTCTTTGAACTGATAGTTCTGTTATGATTTTCAAAAAAATCAATTACCAAATAGTTTCAAAATTGACATAAAATTGTTTTTTAAAAATATATTGTATTATTAATTGTTATTTTATCCCTAAAAATCTATGGTTCGGACATATGACTTAGATAAGGTTATATATATTAATTATAAACAACTTGGGGTTCGTTTGGCATTTTATAGTAAGTTTATTAACCTTATAGTGTAAGAAAACAAGAAGACACGGTAAAAGATAAATTATCTAACTTAAAGTTAAATCTAAATGATAAGGTTAAAATAGATACCTAAACTTGTATAAATTCTATTAGATGAAAGTATTTCGACCCATCCCAACCTTATCTTCGAAATAAAACAATTTGGAGCTATTAAAAACCGAATATGACTTTATAATAAAATAATATTTTTAGTTTTTCCAAAGGTGTCCCTCTCCTCCCTTATAAAAGGGAACCTCCTCCCTCTCTTCCTCACATCACTTTGAGCCTTCAAGCTCTGCCAAACCCTTCCAAATTATCTTCTCCACTTTTCTAGAAACATAATATAGGTCCTGGTCTTCTTCAATGACCAATTTTAGTGCCCTAAGAGGAGATCTCAAAGAGGCGCTTCAAAGAAGAGGTAATGTCCGTTACCGATTCTTTCAACTTTATTTCTTCTTCCACTTCTTATTCTTTAGTTGTTTCATTATGAAGTAACAACATAAGTATCACTCATATACTGGTATGTTATTATAAGTATGAAAAAACCCTATTTCACCATCTATCCATCCTACGGAAAACGAAATCACCGCGCGTGCGTACGTACGGAATACCGTCTCCACGCCGTGGTGTAATCTATTTTCCACCACCACCATACTTAGATGGGTATAATGGTGTAAATAATAACTATATATGATTATTTTAAAGTGATATTGATTCTTAAATAGTATGCATACACTCCAATACATTTCCACGATCATGGGAACGATATCATCGCTCGTGCGTACGTACGGAATACCGTCTCCACGATGTAATGCGACTCGTTCTACACGATATTCATTGCATAATGATTATATAAATGAATTTAATGAATGAATATGATATATATTAAACTAATACCATTCTGGAAATGAGGTATCTATAACCTAAATAGAAAAATAAGAATTTATTCTACAAAACACGCATAAGAACAAAAAGTAATAAACACCCAAATAACAAGTAGCAATGAAATAATACTAATAAGAAGCTAACAATATGGCCATATATGATATCATAACAATGAGTATGATTCTAGAATAAGTCAATGAAATTATTTAAATCATTATACAAGAGGTTCGGGCACTTACGAAGGAAATCAGACCTAAGGTAAGGGAAAATATCACAATCTCATTTTTATCCGAGATTGTTTATACTTTGGTATTTACTAGGGTGTATTTTATCATCCACATCCATGTTTCCTAAATATGTAGTATTATTTCCATCCACCTACAATTTTTTAAATCCAATTTTACCCTTCGGTGAGTTTTTAGTAAAATATATGAAAGGAATCTTTTGTCGTTTTTCGTAAGAGGTACTTTTTATCTTTTTCGACAAAAGTACTAGAAGATTGTTTTTTTAAATTATACGGCATGAATGGATTTTGAAAACATTATTTCCAAGAAGCTTACTTTAAAAGTTTTCAAGTTTATTTTTAATTAACTTATTTAATTTTAAAATTTTATGACATGTTAAAAAATGAAAATGTTTTTGAAGTAGAAAGGATATTTTCCTCAAGAATGGAGTTAAAGTGTTTTATCAAAATTATTTTGCATCTAAGATAATATAGGGTTCTGTTTCTATCCCTATTATTACATTTATTTGATTATGTTGTGATGGAATTATTTTTATGAATTCCTTTATCTTATATGAATTGTTTTATGATGTCATGATGTTTAAGAATCCCATTTTTATTACACGGGTTATGCTATGATGTATGATTTATGATTTTGTGGCACACATAAGAATGGTTTCATTATGAGATGGGTGGGACCTATATCTCCCTCCAATGCATTGGGTAAAGATTTATATCTGATGAGATAGACATGGCTCGAATGGCAGGTTAAACCGGTTCAGTGAAACAGGACTGAAACGAAAAGTGAACTCGGTTCAGAAATGGACTTTGTCCGCTAAGATAGTCTTGGAAATGAGTCTTGACTACTAAGAAATTACTATCTATGATTAGGTGTGTATGCCACAAAGTTTCATGTTTTACATTATGATTATTGGGATTACATTTCACTACTATGATTTATCCCATGTTATGAAATTATGATCTCTTTTGCAGGTTAATATTTCCAAAATGTTATGTTCTTATGAATATGATGTGATTGATATTTATTTTTTTTACCCTTACCAAGCATTTGAGATCACCCTTTTGTATGTTTTCTTTCCCCAGGTTAGGAATATGGTTATTAAGTAGGATATTCCAAAAGGGTCTCTAGATATGATGAAATAAATGGGAGACAGTGTAGATGATTTATGAACCAGTTGTTTATGTTTCCCAGTTTCCAAAGACACTATACCTATACGGTCCTTTCATGGTTTTGTTATATGTTTTAATAAGTATGCTTCAATTTTGAATTATTCACAATGTATGTAAAGTATGGATTGTCATAGTTGGTATCAGAGGAAAGGTATAGTCAACCTTTGGAAACTAGGATGTGAAAGCCTTAGTAAGAAACCTAAGGATATGTCTAAGCATAGAACACAATATTAGTGTTTTAGAAATGGCCATGAATAACCTATGATAAGACCTTAAGTGTAAAATTTTATTATTGATTATGTGGTTTTCCTATTATAATTAGTGTTTCTCACACTATTCTTCTTGGTTTTAGTTGATGGCTGGAACCCGAAGGTACCGTGTTAATGAGGAATGCGACGGGAAATGAAATGATTGTCCCCCGGAGAAACCAAACATTATGGGAGCTGGAATGCAAAATCTTGTAGCCATGCTCACAAAAATTTCTCAAGCTATGAATCATGTAGGACTTCTAAATGAGCAAATGAAGGAGCAACATTCTGTTTAATCCTTCATGAGGCAGTGTCCACCTTCATTCAGCGGGTCTTCTGATCCATTAGTGGCTGAACAATGGATCAGTACCACTAAAAAGATATTTCCAGTTCTTCAATGTTCTGAACATGATAAAGTTATCTTTGCAGTGTATCGTTTGGAAGGAGATGTTGATCAATGGTGGAATCTTATCAAGAATATGAGGCAAAGAGATGAAATTGAGTCCATGGAATGGGACGAGTTCAAGAACTTATTTTTCAATAAGTACTTCCCTCGTATTCTTCGAACAAAGATGGAGGAGTTTCTTGAACTAAACAAAAGGATGATGAATCTGTTGGTACCTACGAAGCAAATTTTACAAGACTTGTAAGGTACGCTTATGGTATTATTATCCAACCATAGAGTAAGATTGATCGATTCTTTAGTGGCTTAAAACCAAGTCTTCGAAGGGAGTTAGCCATAAGAGACTTCAATAGCTATGAGGAAATCGTTCGATGTGCTCTCAAAGATGAGATGGATATTGGATTAACCCATCAGCCATATGGGTTTGATAAGAAGAGGAAAATGAAATTCAAAGGAAAATCTAAAGAGAACACTAAAAAGAAGATAAGTTTTCCCTTATGCTCAAAGTATGGAAAGAAACATGGAGGAAATTTTCTTAAGGGGACAAGAAAATGTTATAAGTGTGGAAAAGAAGGTCATCAGGAAATTGAATGTCAAAATAATAAGAAGAAAATGTCTAATGATGCAAACAAAAGAAGGGATACACAGAATGAACCTACTACAATTCAATGTTTCAAGTGCAAGGAGATGGGGCATTTTGACAATCAATGCCCAAATCTAAGGGTTGATGATGATGAACGATGTAAACAAACTCTTAAGGCTAAAGACAAAGGAAAGTCACATGCAATTACTATCGTCGATGTGGAGTACGACAACGAAGTGGTGACAGGTACACTTACCATCCACTCTAAAATAGCAAATGTTTTATTTGATTCTGGATCCACCCACTCTTTTATTCCTGAATAATTTTCTAAGGGTATCACCGCATTACCTCAACAATTAGATGTTGAGTTAGCTGTGACAACCCCTAATGGAACAATAGTCGCATCAAAAGTTTATAATTCTTCTCTGATTGAAGTTTGTGGGAAAGTGCTTCCTGCAAATCTTGTGACCCTTCGTATAGTGGAATTTGATGTGATTCTTGGCATGGATTGGATTTCTCTATATGGAGCTCATATCAATTTCCAAATAAGAGAAGTCACATTTCATATTCCAGATCAATCTATGATCATCTATCGATGCAAGGATGAACATAACCTTCCGGTGGTAATTTCTTCCATCTTATGGGTCTTGATTCCACTAAATGAAGGTTATTTATTTCCAATGGTTGGAGAGAAACTCAAGAATAAGAATATTCCCATTGTACGAGAGTTTGATGATGTCTTTCTAGATGAATTACCAGGTCTTCCACCAAATTGTGAAGTTGAGTTTTCAATAGAACTCGTACCGGGTGCTTTAACTATTTCAAAGACACCTTATAGAATAGACCCAATTGAGTTGCAAGAATTGAAGAAGCAACTCCAAGAGAATCTTGATAAGGGATTCATACGCCCTAGTGCATCACCTTGGGGAGCACCTGTTCTGTTTGTTAAGAAGAAGGATGGAACAATGAGACTCTGAATTGATTATCGAGAACTTAACAAGATCACTATCAAGAACAAATATCCTCTCCCATGCATTGATGACTTATTTGACCAACTATGTGGAGCTCAATACTTTTCCAAGATTGATCTTCGTTCAGGGTATCATCAATTAAGGGTCAAAAGGGAGGATATACCAAAGAAGACTTTCTGTACAAGGTTTGGACACTATGAATTTCTAGTGATGCCATTTGGTCTTACTAATGCCCCTGCTATCTTCATGGATCTGATTAATAGAGTCTTTAGAGACTATCTTGATCATTTTGTAGTAGTATTTATAGAAGATATTCTTATATATTCAAAGAGCAAGGAAGAACAAGAAGATCACTTGAGAATTATATTGAAGACCCTGAGAAAGGAGAAGCTTTATGACAAATTTACCAAGTGTGAATTTTGGCTTCAAAAAGTTTCATTTTTGGGTCACATAATCTCAAAAGAGGGGATATTTGTGGATCCAACAAAAATAGAGGTTATCGAAAGATGGTCGAGACCAACAACAGTTACTGAGATCCGAATTTTTCTTGGTTTGGCTGGATATTATCGACGTTTTGTGAAATATTTTTCACGATTATCTAATCCACTCACCAAGTTGACTCGGAAAGGAGTTAAGTTTGTTTGGACGGAGGAATGTGAAGAGAATTTCAAGTAGTTGAAAAGAAGGTTATCCAGTGCACCTGTACTCACACTTCCTTGTAGTGGATAATGGTTTGTGATATACAGTGATGCATCCAAGAAGGGGCTGGGGTGTGTTCTTATGAAAAATGATATGGTGATAGCTTATGCCTCACGATAGTTGAAAATCCATGAGCAAAATTACCCAACTCATGATTTGGAGTTAGCTGTGGTAATATTTGCATTAAAGATTTGGAGGCATTATCTTTATGGAGAAAGGTGTGATATTTATACTGATCATAAAAGTTTAAAGTATATTTTCACACAAAAGGAGATGAATATGCACCAAATAAGATGGTTAGAGATGATTAAGGATTACGACTACTCAATTCATTACCACCTTGGGAAAGCAAACAAGGTGGCAAATGCATTAAGTCGACAAGACCATGCTAGCTTATCCATGATGAGGATCACAAAAGATCCAATATTAATGGATTTACAAAGGATGGATCCTCGAATTATAATGGAAGGGGGGAAATCATATCTTTCTCAAATGAATGATCAACCATCTATACATGTGAAGATTAAAGAAACACAGAAAGAAGATGTAGAGTTACAAAAGAAGGTGAAAAATGTTCCTGAATTCAACCTTGATTGTGATGGGATAATAAAGTTTAGGAATCAGGTTTGTGTTCCTCCCATCCCAGAATTAAAGAAGGTGCTGCTGGATGAGGCTCATAGTTCTTCATTCTCTATTCATCCTAGAAGCACAAAGATGTATTGGTACCTGAAAGAGTACTTCTGGTGGGATGGCATGAAAAGAGATGTTGCTAAATATATCTCTCGATGCTTGGTTTGTCAGCAAGTTAAAGCTAAGAGACAGAAGTCTAAGGAGATGTTACAACCATTACCCATACCAGAATGGAATTGGGAAAACATCACTATGGAATTTGACACTGGACTTCCTAAAAAATCCAAAGGCAATAATGCTATCTGGGTCATAGTTTATCGTCTTACAAAGTAGGCACAATTAATCGCTCTTAGAGAGGATTTATCTCTAGATCAGCTTGCCAGGATATATGGGAAGGAAGTTGTAAGACTGCATGGAGTATCACTTTCTATTATATGTGATCGGGATCCGAGATTTACCTCGAATTTCTGGCGAAGTCTTCAGCATACTCTGGATACAGAGTTGAGTTTCAGCCCTGCTTATCATCCACAGACAGATGGTTAGTCTTAGAGAGCAATTCAAACTCTAGAAGATATGTTGAGAGATTTCTCTATGGATTTCAAAGGTGGTTGGGATCAACACCTACCTTTGGTGGAATTTTCTTATAATAATAGCTTTCACTCCAGTATTCAGATGGCTCCTTATGAAGCTCTCTATGGAAAGATATGCAGGACTCCAACTTGTTGGGATGAAGTTTGGGAAAGAAAGCTATTAGGATCTGATCTTGTTGATGAGATGGCAGAAAAGGTCAGATCTATTCAACAACACATTAGAGAAGCTCCGAGTCGACAAAAAAGTTTTGCCGACAACTGAAGAAAAGACCTAGAGTTTGAAGTGGGTGATAAAGTGTTCTTACGAATATCTCCTTGGAAAGGAGTAATGAGATTTGGAAAGAAGGGAAAGCTGAGCCCTAGATATATCGGTCCTTTCTAAATACTCGATCGTGTTGGGAAGGTAGCTTACCGATTGGATCTTGCACCGAATATCTCTCAAGTTCACGATGTGTTCCATGTATCTCTCCTGAGAAAGTACATACCTGATCCTTCACATGTACTTAGCTCAGAAGTTGTACCGCTGGAGCAAGATCTTTCTTATGAAGAACAACCAATAGAGATTCTGGATCGTAGCGAGAAAGTCCTACGAAACAAGACCACTCGCTTGGTGAAAGTTCTATGTAGGAACCACCAATTAGAAGAAGCTACATGGGAGCTTGAGGATATGATGAGGTAATGGTATCCTCATCTGTTTGTTACAAAGTGACAAATTTCGAGGGAGAAATTCATTTTAAGGGGGGTAGAATGAAACTCCCGAGACTTTTATGAGAAATATTTTGTTTTTATGTTATATAAATCATAAAAGGAATCTTTTACTACACACAAAACTAGCTTGGCTTGCTTTACACGCAATCATGACCTTCTTCGATAGCTTGCGTCATACGCAATACCGAGTTTCACTAAACAACGATATGCTATTAAAATATTATTAAAACTAGCTGTTATGAACAGTAATACTGACTTTTTGAAATTTTGAAATTTTTATTTTTTAAAACGGACTTCATTTTTGGATTCAGAATATCGAAATTAGCCTAGGGTAAAATTTTGGTATTTTTTTGAAAACTTTCAATTTTTGATGGATATTGAAAACACTCGGTTACTATTTAAAAACTGACTTTTTATTTAAATAATTATTTATTTTATTTAAATTTATTTTAGGTCAAAATTTATACATAATACCTATATAGGTTCAATGCAATTTATTGGAGTCATTTTATAATAATTTTAGATATATAAAAATTTTATTGAACTTTTCACCGTCTTTTACCCACCTCCTAGGAGAATTTCCAAATTCACATAAAACCTAATTTTACCACTTCTGTGAGTGGAATTTCGAAAATCCGAGAGAAATGGTTAATATCAAGGACTAATATGTGGTTCAATGAGATGAAAATAATTTTTGGTGAATAGTAACTTTTTACTTTTTTTACCATGGTTAAAAGTAAATAGGGTAATTAAGGGTAAAAATGTTATTTTTATTATCCTAAAACATGTCCTAATTCTATTGGATAAGTGTAATTCGACCAAAAACAACCTTATATATAAAATATGACCATTTAGGCCCACATGGAATAGATTAAGACATTTAATATTAATTTATTTAAAGAAGGGTTAAAATAGTTAAAATCAAAGTTTAATAAGTAAATAGTTTTTAATATAGGGTTATACATAAGATAAATTAGACTATAAATATTCATTAGAAATATAAAAATATTTCATACATAATTGTATTTTATTTATAATTTTTAGACATTAAATAATTTAATTTATTAATGACACAATGATGATGCAGTAATTATCTTATTAATGAAATATTACCATAATTGATGTTATAAATACCCAAATAAATGTAATTTGAAACTTTTTATGAATTAAAATAATTTTCTATGTTAATTTTACATGTTAGTATTTATTTAATTAACTTTTTTCGAACTAATATTGTTGTTATGATTTTCACAAAAATCAATTACCAAATAGTGTCAAAATTGACATAATATTTTTTTAAAACAAATATTATATTATTAATTGTTATTTTATTCGTAAAAATCTAAGGATCGGCCAAATGACTTAGATAAGGTTATATATATTAATAATAAACAACTTGGGGTTCTTTTGGCTTGTTATAGTAAGTTTATTAACCTTATAGTGTAAGAAAACAAGAAGACACGGTAAAAGTTAAATTATCTAACTTAAAGTTAAATCTAAATGATAAGGTTAAAATAGATACCTAAACTTGTCTAAATTCTATTGGATTAGAGTATTTCGACCCATACCCACCTTAGCTTCCAAATAAATAAATTTTGAGCTATTAAAAACCGAATATGACTTTATAATAAAATAATAGTTTTTATTTTTCCAAAGGTGCCCCTCTCCTCCCTTATAAAAGGGCACCTCCTCTCTCTCTTCCTCACATCACTTTGAGCCTTCAAGATCAGAAAAACCCTGAAATATTATCTTCTCCACTTCCCTAGAAACATCCTAGAGGTCCTGGTCTTTTTCAAAGACCAATTTTAGTGCCCTAAGAGGAGGTCTCAAAGAGGCGCTTCAAAGAAGAGGTAATATCCGTTACCGATTTTTTCAAATTTATTTCTTCTTCCACTTATTTTTATTTAGTTTTTTCATTATAAAGTAATAAAATCAGTATCAATGATATACTGGTATGTTATTATAATTATAAAACAACCCTATTTCACCATCCATCTATCCTACGGAAAACGAAATCACCATGCGTGCGTACGTACGGAATACCGTCTCCACGCCGTGGTGTAATATATTTTCCACCACCACCTTACATAGATGGGTATAAAGGTGTAAATAATAACTATATATGATTATTGTAAAGTGATATTGATTCTGAAATAGTATGCATACACTCTAATAAAATTGCACGATCATGGGAACAATATCATCGCTCGTGCGTACGTACAAAATACCGTCTCCACGATGTAATGTGACTCGTTATACATGATATTCATGGAATAGTGATTATATAAATGAATTGAATGAATTAATATGATATATATTAAACTAATACCATTCTGGAAATGAGGTATCTGTATCCTAAAGATAATAATAAGAATTTATTCGACAAAACACGCATAAGAACAAAAAGTAATAAACACACAAATAACAAGTAGCAATGAAATATTACTAATAAGAAGCTAAGAATATGGCCATATATGATATCATAACAATGAGTATGATTCTGTAATAAGTCAATGACATTATTTAAATCATTATACAGGAGGTTGGGACACTTACTAAGCAAATCGGACCTAAGGTAAGGGAAAATATCACAATATCATTTTTATCCAAGATTGTTTATACTTTGGTATTTACTGGGCTGTATTTTATCATCCACATCCATGTTTCCACACAAATTTAATATTATTTCCATCCAACTAAAATTGTTTAAATCCAATTTTACCCCTTGGTGAGTTTTTATTAAAAGATATGAAAGGAATCTTTTGTCGTTTTTCGTACGAGGTACTTTTTGACTTTTCCGACAAAAGTACGAGAAGAATGTTTTTTTAACTTATACGGCATGAATGGATTTTTAAAACATTATTTCCAAGAATATTCCTTTAAAAATTTTCAACATTATTTTTAATAAACTTCTTTTAGTATAAAATTGTATGACATGTTAAGAAAAGAAAATGTTTTTGAAGTAGAAAGGATATTTTCGTCAAGAATGGAGTTCAAGTGTTTTATCAAAATTATTTTCCATCTAAGATAATATAGGTTACTATTTCTATTAATATTATTACATTGATTTGATTATGTTGTGATGGAATTATTTTTATGAATATATTTATCTTATATGAATTGTTTTATGATGCCATGATGTTTAAGAATCCCATTTTTATTACATGGGTTATGCTATGGTGTATGATTTATGATTTTGTGGCACACATAAGAATGGTTTCATTATGATATGGGTGGGACCTATATCTCCCTCCAATGCATTGGGTAAAAATTTATATCTCATGAGATAGAAATGGCTGGAACGGCAGGTTAAACCGGTTCAGTGAAACAGGACTGAAACGAGGAGTGAACTCGGTTCAGAAATGAACTTTGTCCGCTAAGATAGTCTTGGCAATGAGTCTTGACTACTAAGAAATGATTCTCTATGATTCTATGTGTATGCCACAAAGTTTCATGTTTTATGTTATTATTATTGGGATTACATTTCACTACTATGATTTATCCCATGTAATGAAATTATGATCTCTTTTTCAGGTTAAGATTTCCAAAAATGTTATGTTCTTATGAATATGATGTGATTGATATTTCTTTTGTTTACCCTTACTGAGCATTTGAGATCACCCTTTTGTATGTTTTCTTTCTCCATGTCAGGAAGAAGGTTATTAAGCAGGATATGCCAAAAGGGACTCTAGATATGATGAAATAAATGGGAGACAGTGTAGATTCTTTATGAACCAGTTGTTTATATTTCCCAGTATCCGAAGACATTATACCTATACGGTCCTTTCATGGTTTTGTTATATGTTGTTATAAGTATTCTTCAATTTTGAAGTATTAACAATGTATGTAATGTATGGGTCGTTATAGGTGAGCTCCTAGCGATCCTGTGTGGGTAAGCTCCTAGTGATCCTGTGTGGGTAAGCACCGAGCGATCTTGTTTTGGTCAACTCCTAGCGATCCTGTGTGGGTCAGCTCCTAGCTATCCTGTGTGGGTCATCTCCTAGCAATCCAATGTGAGTCAGCTCCTAGCGATCCTGTGTGGGTCAGCACCTAGCGATCCTGTGTGGGTCATCTCCTAGATATCCTGTGTGGGTCAGCTTCTTTTTAGAGTAAGATGATTCAATAGTTACATCTAATCATCTCTACTACTATACTTATGTTATACCTGGTTTGAGCTGAGTTCGTACTTGTGTGGTACTTTCCTAAGTGGTAATGCCTTGGGGGTATTCTTCTGTGTGGCGTACTTATGTTGTACTTGACTTTGTGGTTTTCCTTCCTTTGTGGAACAGTTGAGCTTTGGTCTTTTGGTTTTGACCATGTGTTTCTTCATGATTGAGATGGGTATACTTGATAACTTATGTATATGTATGGCCATATTCCAAAGTAGGGTTGACAGCTGACTTCATGCTTTGAGGGTTATCCTTTGTGGATTTTGTGAGACCTTGAGGGTCTCGGGTTCCCTACTGAGTATCTTTATACTCACCCCTGCACGAGATATGATCACACCTTGTTGGGTTTGGTGCAGATGTCGGATAGCGTTGATCAAGACTAGGGATACCAAGACTTGACGGTGCCCAGAGGAGGACCTTACGGTGAGTCAGTACACGGAGGAGACTGATAGGCATGGAGTGCGGAGGAGGCAATTTGTACCTACCCTTTAGGTAAGAACCTCAGAGGATGACCCATCAACTGTCTTCCTTATTGATCCAGTTTACTTGTACTTCCAGTTTCTTGTACTTTCTAGTTGGGCTTGTATTCTGGCCCATTTTAATTACTGTACTCACTCAGTTTACTATTCAGTTTACTTGTGTTCGTATCTTTTTGTGGGCTTGGATGCATGTGTTTATAGGTTATAAATGAAAATCCTTACCAGTTTTAGGGATTACGCCTTTCGGTGCTAGTCGCCAGCCCCTGGCCTATGGAAGGCGGGCTCGGGGTAGTCACGACATGGGCCCTGAGAGATGGTTCATGACAGTGCTCCTCCTAATATGGGAATGTTATGGTTCGATTCCAGTTTTAAGCGTTTTTGAGGATCCGGATTGTTGTTTCGTGGCTTTACGGGTTCTCTGGCGACATCGTGGGTGGTTTTCAACATTGGGCTTTGTGATATCGAAGACTCATGATCATTGGTGGGCTCGGATTCCATAGTGGCGCGGTGAATTCTGTGGTCGAGTGCTAGTCTGCTTTGGTTCGAGGTTGCTTCTTTGTGTCTCGTATGTGTGCTTTGGGTGGATTTGCGGTCTCCTTGAGCATGGGTGGCGACAAGCTTTGGCTCGGCTCATATGAGGCAGGATTCTACTGGTATGGATGTCTCCATGTGTGGTTGTGGGGGTGGTGTCCAGATCTACAGGCTTCTTCCAGCGAGATCTAGTGATTCGGGAGGCCGATCAGCTCGCGGTGCTGACGCCGCTGTGTGGCCTGCCCTGGGTTTCCCTATGAAGGGTGAATCGAGGGTCTGATGCGACACAGTTTCCAGCTTGTTGTCGACATCATGGAGTTCTAGAATCTTTGCGTTTTTGGCTCGTCACTGCTTTTTCATGGTTTCATGGGGGAGTGTTTGGAAGCAATGGATGTCGAAGGTGGATTTTCGGACCAGAGGTTTGTGGTTCGGTTTCTTTTTGGAATGTTTTTATGTTGTGCGATGTTGGTGTTTTTGCAGTGGTGTTGTCGCTAGAGTGGCTCTCTCCTTCCTCCCCGGTCTCTTCTGCTTCCCATGGCTCATCTGACTCAGAATCTGGGGAGGGTTCTTTGGTGGATTTTTTCTAATTGGCTCCAGCCTAGAGTAGGTTACTATCCTAGATCAGCTCAATTCTCTTGAACGGTGATGCTCCATTTACTTGTTGTTGATCTTATAGTTCTGGGTGATGAAAAATCGGCTCTATGCTCCTTGGTTGGTCCTCCCATTTTAGTTGATGCAGATGTAGTCGAAGGGTGCCTCGTGGTGGCAGAGGGGTTCATCTGGTTTCAGTTACTGCGGTGCTTTTTAGCGGGGGAGTCCAGATTCTCAACTTCACCCATTATGTTCTATTTTGGTGTGAATCTATTTTGGTGAAGTTTGTTGGTATGCGGAGTGTTGATTGGTTCATGGTTGCACTACGGTGGATGCAGAGTGGGATACGACGTATGGATGGCCTAGCCTTCCTCATTCTGGTTTCTTCGTCGCCCTTTGTGGATGAGCTCTTTGGGCCATCTCACATCACTGGAGGGTTGGGGGAACTTTGACTGGAGTTCACCGATGGTTTTGTTGATTTGGGCTGGTGTCGATGGTCGCACTGGTGGGCACTAGAGGAGAACAATTCTTTGGTTTGCCCTAATTTTTTGTTGTTTGTGTTCCCTGATTCATCGTACCTCAGTCTTCTCTTGATGATTTCCACTCCAACTATGATGGTATGTCAGTTTTATTGCATGATTGGATTGTCCATCCATTATGCTTGAATGTTGTTTGTTGTGAATCATTGTATTGTTTTTAGTGGGTAAGTGAGGAATTGGGAAAATGGTGAAGTGGTGAATTGGTGAAGCCATGTATGGTTTCTCACTTTTTCCTCAAAAGTGTTGGCGTTTTAATAAAAAAATAATTTTCAGTCAGTTATCAAATGAGAGGCATGATAAAAAAAAAGTGTACATTCTCATCAAAGAATCAATTAATATATAACATGTGTAAATACTATTCTCATAACTCCATCAGCATTATCCAAACCTTTTGTATCCATGAATAAAATCCAAATAAAATAGTCTCCTACAATATAAAACAAGTCCATTGAGGATGTTTGACAGAAACCACCCTCGATAAGTGGTAATGTGTGTGTGTGTGTTTCTATGTGTGTGTGTGTTAAAATTTATATATCTATCTATAATCGTTCTACCTAAGAGATCTCCCAATTATTATTTGGAGGAATTGAATGTGTGTATCGACCTCATCATCATCTATTAGGGCACTCATATTTTCAAAGTAAGGAATATAAATATATATATATATATAATCAATTATTCATATATAACCCTACACAATTTTAGGAATATCTCCTCTTAGGGATGAACAAATCATATGTATATAAAAGGTCCCCATGTGCAATCAGTAAACATGTAAATAAAATAGATCAACATCTTCATTCATAATATTTTAAAATATATGGGTGTACAGATTAAGTATTATTAGTGAATCCTCTAGGAAACATAAATATGTAAATATAAAATAAATATAACACAAAATAAAGTAATTATATGAATTATTTATCCATAAATGAATCAAGTATAAATTCTCATCATTAACATATCTCAGTGATCTGCTCTAGTGTCTTTTGGAAGCAATAACTTCATTTTTTTACATTATTTACCCTAATATGGAATAATAAGAATGGATTTCACAATTATGAAGTTGAAAAGGTTTATATGATGAATTCATATGGAAAATAAATTCTACATTTTATAAATAAATAAAAAACATTAAAGGAATAATATATCATGGATTAACTCTCCAATTTAATCAAGTGAATAATAAATGAGACATATTCAATGATTAAATATTCATAAACAACCAAGGGAAAAATTACTCAAGAATTTTCAATTTCCAATTAATTGTAATCAAATTTTTAATAAGAACCACTTCCAGGTATCCCTCAACCTACCATATTCCCCTATAATAGCAACACAAGTGTAATATAAGTGTAAGGGACATGATCCCTATATAATTTCCTTTTTATTGTTTTAGGTGTTTGAGATACCTTAAAGATGTTCCAATATATTTAGAGGGAGCTTGGGGAGGTTTGGGGGGATCCGTAGCCAAACATGGAATGAATGCATTGTGGAGGTGTGAACTACACAATATTATTGGTGGATGTATTTTAGTGGATCCATACTATAGTTTAAGATATTTCAAGGTTCATTTCAAGGATACTACTTTTTATTGGTAGCTATATTGTGGTATATATGATACAGAGTGGTCCCTTTATAGGAAGTGGGGGCCCTATGACATGGTGCTTATGACTATTCCATAATCCATAGATCCACCTTTATAGGATCAGAGATTGATTCATAGAGTCACATTTGAATGTTAGTGTCTATGGAGTAATCCCTCAAGCTATTCCACATAATTCATTATGTCAAATAGTGTCGCGGCATGATCTATGGGGACAGTCAATGGTCTTCAGTTTTATAGTGGGAAAATTAATCCATAGAGACTCCTAAAAACCATTCCCTTATAATCCTTACACTCAAACCCAAGGTTGCCTAGAGATTATTTTAAAAGTAATTAAAACCCCTTTCAATTGAGGATTATTCCATGCTCCTAGAGATCAATCCTCGGTGATCCAAGGTGAGTTCTACCACTTCACTCTTATCATTTATCTCCATTTAGTTTCATGTTCTAATCATTTATTCTTTTAATGAAATAAAACTAGAGATATAATATTATTATGGGATTTTTTTATTTAATTAATGGTTTTTTCATGGAATGAGAATTTTTGGATATCATTATTCCTTATGGGAGAGGTGATCAAAGATCCCCGACATTAGTATGTTCTCATGGGAAGAACATTGATAACTTTTAGGTTGGGAATTTACTAAATATTATATTTATTTATGTGTAATCATAAATTTAAAATGGTTTATCCCTTTTTATAGAAATTTAATTAAGCTAATAAATATACAATTGGATAAATAAATAATTGGATTGGAAATCAATTGTTATTTTTTTCTACTGTGATAAAATCTTTCCTCTTGATTTTCTAGATAGTGTGCTAAATATTCTAAGTTTATGAATAAAGCTGTTATTCTTTGTTTAAATTTTTTTTGTTAATGTAAAATGGTAAATAATATAGAGATTTAATCAATTGAATAGTTATCATAATAATTTATGTAGAGGTTTGTTTATAATCTGGTGATTATTGTAATTTGAGGGAAATTCAAATTTATTTGATGCACATGTTTAATTGAGTTTTATCTTCCATGTGTTAATGTAATTAATATATAGTGTGAAGGATGATAATATTTAATAATAGTGATGAAATAAAAAGGAATTCCAAATGTGAAATAAATTTAAAATGATAAATCATTTGAGATGAGATCTTAAATTAATAATGATTTTAGTATTAACTGTATTTTAAAATGTTTGATATCTATTTATAGATGATGCTTCATGTTTCCCATAGTTTTCACCTATAAATAATGAATATATTAATTAAATATGGAATAATAACAAGTTATTTGATAATGATAAATCATTTGAGATGAGATCTTAACTTTTCTTATTAAGGCTAAATGACTTGTATTGGGAGCCACAAGTTCTAATATTTCTATAAAGGTGAAAGGAATTGTTTTTAGGGCCTGGAATTTATTATTGATAGTGCACATTTATTTCCTAACTTGTGATACACTCTAGATTTGATCCTTATTGTGTGGTATGTCCATGTAATGGATGAGCCTGTGATGGATGGTGAGATGGTTGGGGAGGCCCAAGGTTGTAAAAGGAGTTGATACATGTGACAATTAGATACATAGAGATATCAATGAAGGTGTAAGGGATGATTTTGAAGGTGAAGGAATGTATTGAAGTTGGTATTACACATCAATTTGATAGTATTTAATGTGTTATGGATATTTATCTTTTTTATGGATGGATATTCTATTAACTTTTTTATCTGCATTTTTTCCCATTGCTTGAGGAAGATGGATGTTCTCAGTTTAATGTTTCATATTGGAGGATCCTTCAATTTTTTTTCCTATTGTACATTGAATATGGGCTGTTAATAACGTTTAATAATTCTTAACACATGGGGTTGGTGATGATGGAATGTAAATACTAGAAAGTTGTTAATCATGAGAACTATAGACTTGGTTTGGATTATCACTATAGAGAATGGACCAATCATTATTTTTTAAATATAATGTAATATGAAATAATATTAATTTTTAATTAATAGATAATGAATTAATTTATTAAAGGAATACTATATAATGGAATGAAGAAATTAATGCATCTATTAAATTATTGTGTGCCTATTTGATATCATTTCTATAGTAATGACAATTGAGAGTCCACGATATGTTATCTGAAGTTTATTTTATGTATAGGTTATTCTCATAGTGTTGTTGTGTGCTATATTATATAATGTATATTTTATGATTTCATAAAATACCCCAACCATGTCTTTTAGGGCTACTGACACCCAGTGGACATACAAAAGATGTTTTACCCAACATTCTTATGGGAGGATGGATGGTTTACCATCCCCTCTAACACTACCCTCTTATCTTGGAAGTATTTTATGTTGGTATTCACAACAATCAGTTTCCCCATATTATTGGTAGAGGGTTTTGATTGATTGTGGTTTTTTCACACACTTATATCTCAAAATATATTATCTAAATGGTTATTATAGGTATAATGTGTATTAGTTGTGACGTCCTAAAGATCCTTAATCCATGTATGTGCTGTAATAGCTTGATTTATAATTATCCATTTACGATACACTTTATATGGGCTATGATATCTCCCAGTATATAATTCGTTACTACATAGAGATATGAGATTGGATGATGTGATGAAATGATGCGTGAGGTTCATTTTCTTGCATGTTTCCTTGGTGTAGTTGAATAGATAATTATGGAGATAGGTTCCTCAAGATAAGTGATATTGGGGAGGAGTGGAAAGCTAGTGTGGATGTGGTAGTGGGGTACCCATTTTGTTCAATTATTATAATAAATGATTTATATATGTGATACATGATGAGATATTTCCATGGAGAGGCTTAGAACATATAATACATGTTTAGGTGACGATGTAGTCTCATTGTTGTTCATTAAGATTTAGTATGATTTCTTTATCTCTTTCACCAAAGTCTCTAGGGAGGATACTACTATGTATACTATTATCCACACACCATGTATATATAATTTTTTTTAGGTTAGTAGTATATGGTTTGGATATCGGGTTCGATATTACAATCTCATGGATTTTCATGAGCTATTTGGGATTCGTGGTCACTATTATCTTTATATTTTTTGGTACTCATAGTTTCCAATTTAGTTATTTTAGTGTTGTATGAAATTAAATACATGTACTTGTGATATATTTTATATATATCTTAGTAGGTTTTGAATATTTTATCTATTTTATCTCTATATTCTATATGTTCCCTTAGAGGGTAATTCCACCATTATGTATGCTTACTATATCGTCAATGCTAGTCGCCAATCCGGGGCCTACTAGATGCATTACATGGGCAGTCACCTTCTCCCTTATCTCATTGCTAGTCTAAGAGGGGTACTGTAGGTGGGGTCATGATAGAGTTGTTTTAAAGGTTCATGTTGAGAAATAGGATGTATTTGGAGTCATTCCTAAGTAAGCACTCCATGGGATTGTAGTTAAAAAATTTCTTCTATGTTTATAAAGTGATGTAAAAATCAGAAGATGAATAATATATGACTATCCAATTCCCCTTTTGTTTTGGTGCATTAACCATTAATTTTATTATGTTTCCTAAATGAAGTGATACTAATTACTAGGTAGAGACTTAGGAATGGATCACATATCATTATTATCTACCCATAAATTTAAAATTGGTAGACCATAGGAAATGTAAAACATTAAATGAAATTAGATACATAGTTAATTAATTAATTTCTTTTATTCAATATTATAGATTTGGGAGTCTTACCATTTTTTCTTCTTGTAGGTATGGAACCAAGACAATGTCCTTGTTAGGTTCATGCTAAAGATGTTCAGCAGGATGTGCCAGGATACTTTCATAGAGTACATGATGATTATTAAGAAATGTGGTGGAAGATATTTATAGAGTTTTTGTTCCATATAATATAGAATTATAAGAGCTCCATTTCAAATTCAGTCATAAAAAACTGGTTGGTGGAGGTTTAAATAGATTTTAGATAAATCTATGAACACATGGTGCACAGGGTTTTATTTGTTATGATGATGAGGTGTAGAGTAGAGAGGGAGTGGTTGATATTATTCCTTAGGAATCATAAGGAGTTGGTCGTCTCATGAGAGATGTTACAAGATGAGTTCCAAGTATATTTTCTTTCTTCCACTGTGAAGGCATCCTATCAACAGAAGCTACTTACCCATTGATAGTAGAGCTCCGACATGCGGGAGTTTGAGAACTATTTTTGGGATCTTCTACAATATGATTTAAATAAATTTCTATATGATAAGTGTAATGACCCAAAGCTTTTTAATGGAAATTCCCTTCTTATAAATATGTCATAAAATAACATTAAATCACAACATAATGAACTACTAAGTGATAAGTGACCATTAAACATAAGTTTGTCACCTCAGTATTTGGAATTTTGAAAATCTGACATACACAGTTATGTTCAAGATGATTTTTGGAGTCTAATGAAACAAAAATAATTTTTGGTGAATAGTGACCTACCCTTATGAATAGTAACATACCCTTATGAATAGTAATATGACCCTTATGAATAGTAAACCATCCAATATAAGAGTAACATTACCTATAGATAATTAAATAAAATTTAGTCATCTTAGAAATTGACAATTTGACCTTAGTAAATGTTTTGGTATTTTCTAAGTCATAAATAATTAATTATAATTAATTAATTAATTTAAAAGAATATTTATTTCCATAAAATGTATTCATAAATTATTTAATCAATGTCTTATAGTATTTAGATAATTTTATCAGACCCTATGTAATTTTTGGAAGCACTATAAAATCTGTTTTAATCTTAAAAAATGTTTTTTAAGTAAATTATGATTTTAATTTAATATTAAATTAATAATATTTAGAAAATTATTTTTGCAAAACGGACCTTATTTTTGGATTCTACATGTCAAAAAATTGTAGGGGTAAATTCTTGGGTTTTTTTTTTCTGAAATACATCAATTTTCAGGTGAATAGTAAAAAAATACAGTTTTTCGCATAATCAGTGTATACTAAATTGCATCATTAATGATGTAATGATGAAATAAACATTCTAGAATATTTTTTTCGGTCAAATTATATTAAATTTCATAAATGGTTCCTTAAAATACAATAAATCTAGTTCTCAAACCTAAAAAGAACTTTCCAAAGCCTAAAGTCAAAAGGTGATTTCTTAAAGTGTCTTTTTCTGTTTCTTTCACTTTCCTTTTAATAAATTAATGAATTCGAATTATAAAGAATAATTAAAGCCTAAAACGAATTATATTATATTAATATGTGATTTAGGATGTCAAAAAACTACTATTACAAGTCTAACTCTTGATATATTATTTTATTTAATATTTTATACCAAAAACACCTCCCTCCTCATGTATAAATAAGCCCTCCCCCTCCTCTTGCAAAACCACAGCTCTCAAGCATCAAGAATTGTCTAAGCTCTACCCAATAATCTCCCCTAGCCTTTTCCCCACATCCAAGAGATTTTGGTCTCATCAAAAGACCAAGATTAGGCCATTAAGGAGGTTCTCAAGTGAAGGATTCAAGAGGTAATTTCCCTCCCTCTTCTCCTTTAATCTCTTTTCATGTTCAGGTTCCTTTCTTGATCTCTCCCCACCTATATTCATCAAAATTGTTTTTTAACTCTATTATTATACATATATTGTAATTTTATGATTCTAATTTGATATTATATCACCCCACACCCTTCCCCTCTTCCTTTTATTTTATTGAAGAGAGCGTTGTTCATGAGGTGTTAATTTATCACCTTCAAAAATGACATGCTCTCTTCTTCCATTTCTACCTTCAGATATTTTCATGAAACCATTTTTATGGATGAAACAGAATATTTTATATGTATTATGTTCTATTTTAAGTTCTGGAAAAAACCTATGGACATATTACTAAGTTAAAAGTTAAAACAAGTTCATTGTGATCAAAAAACCGCTCAAATTGACCCAAAAAATCATCATGTAATTCTAATCTAATGATTCACCCACATGGATCTAATATAATTCATTATAAAATCATTCAAGATCCTGTAATATCACTAATAACATGTAATATCATTTCTGGATGTTTACCCATGATCTACCCGAACATCAATTTAAGAATACAAGTGAACCACCCAAGAAAAACCATAAAAATGAACATCCCAGAACAATGTTTTTGAAACCCTATATATCATCCAAAATAATATAATATCACATAATGAAACCAGAATGAACCCTATTAATGTACACATGGTTCTAGATTTCTAATTAATGAATATAATGTCATTATACAGGACATTAAAGAGAAGGAAGAATTCAGGTAAAAGGTAATGGGAAATTCTCGAACCCAACTTTCATCCTTTGGGTTCTACCTCTTTCACTCCATTTTTGATATGGTCACTCCTTAAAGATAATTTTTTTCTCATTTTCATTCCTTTTCTGTTATATATATTTTTTCTAATGAAGTTTATGTCAATCCAAATGTTTTCTGAAATAACTCTTCTCTTAAGAACTCAACTTTTACCTCTCATTCATGGTTGATGGTTCTTGTATGAAGTATGTTGTTCCTTCTTTCTTTTGGGAACTGATTCTCACTCAAATTTACCAAAAAGAGAAGGTAGGACGGTCCTTGTAGTCTAGCTTGGGTTGTCGAATCCACAGAGACCTAAGAAGTAACCTATAGACATGCATATTCTAAGGACTGTTTTAGCTATTAAGTGGCCAACTATGGTTGATTTTAGATGGGTTTAAAGGAACTCTAAGATAATTAAGTGAATTCAATTTAAAATAATGAGTTGATCCTAGGTTATTGCTTGGGGTGGATTGGATGTATTTCCTTTTTAATGATTTCAATTTCTTATATTTGAGATGGGTTTATTTAAGGAGATAAAACAACATCATCACTTACTATTTTAATGCCTACACCCTTTAATACTAATCACCTATACACTTGAAGGATCAAAGTTTTGAGAACTTCAAGGTAAAGGTTCGTATTAGCACATGAAGTGTGTGGCATTAATTTCAACAAGGACGGTAGAGTTTAAAATCATCAAATAAAAATCTCAATTAAAGAAGTGATTATACGTTAATGGGGTGATAAATAACATCCAATACATCCCCTTTCTACTTCATTGGATCAACCCATAAGTGGGTTATCCCTCCATTGATTCTATGGTTTCAATGGAAGTGTAAATTAGACTCATGAGGGAGGACATTGAGAAGTAAAGAAAACAACAAAAATAAAATGACCACTCCACCGTTGTGTGAATAATTTCACAAGATTTGGTGTGAATAAATTCAAACCTTGAGGAAATGATATCAAAGTGAGATGTAGAACAATAGAATAAGAGGAGAAGAAGAACTTTTATTAAGAAATTAAAGTGAATTGAACAACTTACAAGTGAAGGACAGGTTTCAGACAACAAAATCGCAGCATAACATTACAATTGAACAAAGAATCCAAGATCCTCAACTCCTCCACCAACACTGCCTTAAATAGGAATTTGGGAAACCTTGGGTCGAGCCTCCAACAGTACAAAGCATCCCACTTGATTATGGTAGGCCTAGTGTGGTGGAAAGCTTGTGGAACTTAGACTTTTCCACATTTGACCCGAGGTGGCATCTAGCTTTCATCCACCGAACAGACGTGCTTTGATGACAATCTATATTTCCGAATCAGAGTGGTCCATTGAATCATAACATGGATCCCCAGATGTATCCTAAATGCCTGTAAAATTTGGGCCCATTTGGAGGTTTATATTCAGAGATATGATCAGATTAGTGGGCTATTTTTCTGGGACACAGAATCTGGCCCGTAATTTTATCTCTAACTTGGGCCACCGAAATGAACACAATTAAGCTGAATTATCATTGGATCCTAAAGAGTGGTTTGTTCCTATAAATGTCTTCTATAATCCCACAAAATTTGGGATTCATTGAGCCGGTATGCTGGGCCCCACCATCTCATCAGTGGGCTGGTGTCCAATATGCCTTCTCTAGAATTGCTTCCTTTCATCACAAAATATCCCCATCTTCTTCCATGAATTTTCCATTGATCCCTGAATGAAACATGTTCATATTGGAGTTTAAATCAATTTAAAAAAATATCAAATTAAAATATGTATAATTAGATTCTTTAAAATCATATGAATCATTGGGTACATTAAATGTTGTTCAAATATGTACCACATAATAGTGCATTTTAAGAAGGTATTACTATCATAATGTGAAATGATGTTCAAAGTGTAAAATGCACTAAAATGGTGTTTATGAATAAAAAATAACATGAATATTATGTATATTAACAATGAATATTAGCCTCATTTAGTGACTAATAACACCCCTCAACTTGAGTTTTGCTAGTCCCGAGCAAAATATATCTCAACAATATGAAATTCGAATTCTCTTTTCCAAAAACATTTTAATACATAATGATCACCAGAAACTCATATACCAAACAATCATGAAACACATCAAAATATTTTAATACAAGACAGTTTCATAAGCAGATCTCACTCCCAAGCCCATTCCTTTGTACAAATTCATTCACATATTTCATCCAATATCAATTAAGTATGAGAATGTGTTGTGCATCACCATAGACATGGGGGTTCATCTTTATTAAAGGGGAAAATTACAGAAGTGCTAGGTGGAATCACATTTCAATATTAAGATGAGTATTAAAAATATATATATATATTTTTTGTTTTTTTGTTATTGTTTTGTTTTTGTTTTTTCAATTTTGCCATGGTAATTGAAATTGCACTCAAAAGAGTCAACCCTTGTAGCGAGACTTTGCCGATGACTCCCAGGCTCAAAGACCTTAGGGAACCAAGTGAAGCCCACATACTCGGGCATCATCTCAAGTTAACTTAGTTAAAAACAAATTCAAATTACCATAAATAGAGATAAAATTACTAACTCTGGGCCAAACAACTATGGAGTCATGATCCCCAAGTGCTGAAAGCCACAGATTAGGTCATTTCATTGCTCTACGTGCAAATGTTTTTTTAAATTTTTTTGAATACTCATACTAAAACTAAAATGATAACCAATCCTATTCTATTTATTTTGGGGACCCCATGAACTAAAACTAATACCCCACTATCCAATGTACGTGCATTGTGATCTTTTTTTTATTTGGATGAAAATATAAACAATGAAATATCACATTGGAATGCCACACTTTCCAAAATCTATGCTCATGAAATTATACAAGGATTAATATCATAATAATGTCATGCTAAATTATTTGATATTCAGTTTCAAAGTTTTCAATGTGTAATATCATGTCCAAAGTTAACGGAATTTTTCCTTCCATTTACATTTTTTTTCAAATATTTTTTTTTCGAAAGCAATTTTTTTTATTTCATCTCCCCCCTACATAAAACAACACTATCCCCAATGTTTGAAGAAATGAAAATTTAGGAGTAGAGGTAGATAATGGAAGTTCAAAAAGGAAATTGAAAATGAGGATCATGGAATGAAGTCACCTGGTGGTTGAAGTTTGAAGTTTTTGCTACTCCAATTTAGTCCTTGGATATCCATGTCGCTTGCAAAGCTCCTTAGTGGAAAAAGGAAAACAAAAAGAAAGAAAAAATACAAAACAATATATATATATATATATATATAATAAAAAAGTATTAAAATATAAGTATATATATAAACTGATGATACATTGTCTTCTTTTTATATTTCTGGGTAAGGTTTTACTCAAGGATCACACCACGTAACACGGATGAATATGGTGCTCCCCTTTCATACCCATCCATAATCATAATTGAAGAACAGGTCCACATTATATTTTTTAAAATATAAAGAAATGTTTAATTAATCTTATTTAAAATATAAAGTTGATTAAAATAACAAAATAATAGGAAACATGAAAACCATGGGTTGCCTCCCATGCATCACTTTGTTTAACGTCGTTAGCTCGACTTGAACCCCCCAATTTATCCAATACCAACATTCAACATTTTAAGGACCACATGTTTCACCACATCTACTAGGTTGAGATTGATTCTATGTTTAGAATATGTTTCATGCACAAACCTATGTTCTAAAATGAGTGGTAAAATCAAAGGAATATCATAAATGGTTGATCCATTTTCCTTTGTAGTCTTTCCTAAGACATCAATGATCATTAAAACTTCTTTTTCAAGAGAAAAATGACTTAAAATTGAAAGGTCATGATTATAACTTATAAAGGGATTATTTAGAGGTGAGGGAAAGACAATAATTTTGAGCTCAGGTTGGATAGGACATTTAGACAAAAGTTGATATTTTGAATCCAACATAGTTTAATTTTCCAAATTTTTCCACAAAATTGGTTCCTTTTGAATAGAAGATTCAAACACCAAATTAGAAAGATCAGTTTCAAGAATGGTTATGGACTCAAAGTTTTTGATTTCTCTCAATGGTTCAATGGTTGGTGTTTTTGAAAATTCATCAATGGAGTTATACTTAGGATACTCAATCCATGATGTCAAATTCTCCTATTTTGAATCCAAAAAGTCAATTTCCTTTTGATTTAAATACCCTTCAAAAATTCCTTGATCCTCTTTATCTTCCCCAAATCCAATGGTTTTCTCTTCAGTAAATTCATGAGAGGTTTGTGGTAAACTAGACACTTCACATAAGGTTATGGAAGGGATAGTTTGTGTAGGGATGGGTTCCTCATAAGTTTTAATGATTTGTAGTTATAACCTCAATGATGAAACCTCAAAATTAATTTTCTCCATTTGTTGACATAGTTTTTCAAGTAATGGATGTGGATCAGGATGGATAAGGGGTTGAGACAGATGATATATTCCAGGAGGATAACTATGTTGTTGGAATTCTATTGAAGGATGTTCTGATTGGCCTTGTTGGGATTGGAACTCAAAATAGGTTGGAATGTTTTGTGGAGAATAGGAGTTAATTTTTTTTTGGCTCAATAGGCTATTTATTATCACACCAGTATAAAATAGGATGGTCATTGTACATCACACTTGGTGTGGAGTGATCAATGTAATGAGAGGTTCCCCATGTTTGGATTTGTTCAAAAGGGTTTTCCATAGGAATGAAATTGGGGATGAGATAAGAGAAGTGGGATAAAAAAAGGATGATATTGTATAAGATAAATTACTTAGTTCCCCGATGACGGCGCCAAAATTTGATTCTCGCTCAAATTTACCCAAAAGAAGAAGGTAGGACGGTCCTTGTAGTCTAGCTTGTGTTGTCGAATCCACAGAGACCTAAGAAGTAACCTATAGACACACACATTCTAAGGACTGTTTTTGGCTTTTAAGTGGACAAATTTGGTTGATTTTATATGGGTTTAAAGGAAATCTAAGAGACTTAAGTGAATTCAATTTAAAATAATGAGTTGATCCGAGGTTAACGCTCGGGGTGGATTAGACGTATTTCCTTTTTAATGATTTCAATTTATTATATTTGAGATCGGTTCATTTAAGGACATAAAAAAACATCATAAATTACTGGTTTAATGCCTACACCCTTTAATACTAATCACCTATACATTTGAAGGATAAAAGTTTTGAGAACTTCAAGGTAAAGGTTCATATTAGCACTTGAAGTGTGTGGCTTTAATTTCAACAAGGACAATGGAGTTTAAAAATCATCAAATAAAAATATCAATTAAAGAAGTGATTATACATTAATGGGGTGATAAATAACATCCAATACATCCCCTTTATAATACCTTGGATACACCCATAAGTGGGTTATCCCATCATTTATTCTATGGTTTCAATGGAAGATGAAAGTAGACTCATGAGTGAGGGCATGGAGAAGTAAAGAAAACAACAAAAATAAAATGATCACTCCACCGTTGTGTGAATAATTTCACAAGATTTGGTGTGAATAAATTCACACCTTGAGGCAACGATATCAAAGTGAGATGTAGAACAACAGAATAAGAGGATAAGAAGAAATTTTATTAGTAAACTAAAGTGAATTGAACAACTTACAAGTGAAAGACAAATTCGAGACAACAAAATCGCAGCATAACATTACAATTGAACAAAGCATCCAAGATCCTCAACTCCTCCACCACCACTGCGTTAAATAGGAATTTTGGAAGCCTTGGGTAGAGCCTCCAACATTACAAATCATCCCAATTGATTATGGTAGGCCTAGAGTGGTGGAAAGCTTGTGAAACTTAGACTTTTCCACATTTGACCTCAGGTGGCATCCAGCTTTCATCCACCAAAAGGACGCGCTTTGATGAACTTTTAGATAACCGAATCAGAGTGGTCCATAGTTTAATAACATGGATCCCCAGATGTCTCCTAACCGCCTGTAAACTTTGGGACCATTTGGAGTTTTATATTCGGAGATACGATCCGATTAGTGGGCTGTTTTTCTGGGCCGCAGAATCTGGCCCAAGAATTTTATCTCTAATTTGGACCGCCTAAATGACCACCATGGAGGCTGAATTAGCATTGTATCCTGAAAAGTTATTTGTTCCTATACATGTCTTATAGCATAACACGAAATTTGGGATTCATTGGGCCTGAATGATGGGCCCCAACATCTCATCAGTGGGCTGGTGTCCAATCTGCCTTCTCTAGAATTGCTTCCTTTCATCACAAAATTTCCCATCTTCTTCCATGAATTATCCATTGATCCCCGAATGAAACATGTTCATATTGGAGGGTAGATAAATTTCCAAAAATATCAAATTAAAATATGTATAATTAAATTCCTTAAAATCAGATGAATCATTGGTTACTTTAAATGATGTTCAAATATGTACCACATAATAGTGCATTTTAAGAAAGTATTACAATTATAATGTGAAATGATGTTCAAAGTATAAAATGCACTAAAATGGTTTTTATGAATAAAAAAGAACATGAATATTATGTATATTAAAAATGAATATTGGCCTCATTTAGTGACTAATCAGGAATCCAAAGTTTATGAATGTGTTCTTATGAGATGGAACCCATTACTTTTCATGGGTTAGTTATGTTCATTTATGTTATATGTTCATTATGGGATGCATGATAAATGATAATGTTATGATGTGACGGGTGCGCCCGGAATTACATAGCACAATATGAATGTTTAAATGTGACGGGTGCGCCCAGAATTATATAGTGCTCCAATGCATTGGGTAAAGTGATGAATCTCATGAGTAAATGTGAAACGATGTGTGAACAAGATGCTATCTTGTTTTACAAGTATGTGTGGAATTTAACCACTAAGACATGATGTTTCATTTTTATGCATTACCACATTTCAAGTCTTTTATTTATTAACCTCTCATGTTCATGATCTTTTTCCTATGTTATGATTATGCTCACCCCATGCTATATTGTTCTCATCTATCCTTTTACTGGGCTTCTAGCTCACCCCTTTTGATGTATATCCTTAGGTGGCTACATGTACTAAGGAGATGACAAGTGCCACTCTGAATCTAGGGAAGATGAAATTAAATAAATGTTTATGGTTGATGTTGTATTTGATATGTGTGGTCCTAGTTTTCCCATGATACGAAACCTTTGGATCCACTATGTGTAATACTATTATGTTTTTTATCTTTGAAATGCTGCAATAGTAATGTAAGAAAAGGCTGGGTCACTATAGTTAGTATCATAGGAAAGGTTTAGTTAATTTGGGAATTAGGATTTGTGAACCCTAGAGAAAACCTCTAGTATGAGACTATGTAAAAATATACACACAAGAATAGTTTCCTAGGGATCCCATATGTTATGTTTTTGGTATAATTGTTTAAATGAATAAGTTATTAATGAATTTTTTAGTTATGTTTGTTCTATCCTTTTCTATTTTATAAAATGGTGGGAACCAGGAGAAATTAGGCCAACAACTCATGCGAGGGCCAATGCAACGATTGCCCAAACGACATCCCTAATGATTTGGGGGGTGGAGTTCAAAACTTCATGGCGTTGCTTACCCAATTATATCAGGTTATGAACAATAACCATAATAATGGGGAATGTCCTCCTTCACCAAAGAGGGAGAAACTGGCTATTGAATGTTTTATGCAGCAACGACCACTGATGTTTTGCGGATCTTCCGATCAACTAGTTGCGGAATAGTGGGTCAACTCCATGGAGAATATATTTTATGTGCTTTACTATTCTGAGACGGAGAAGGTGGCTCTAGCCATTTATCATCTAGATGGAGAAGCTGATCAGTGGTCGGATTTGATTAAGAACACCAAGCCAAGGGAGGAAATTGAAGAGATGGAATGTGAAGACTTTAAGATAATGTTTCTTAACAAGTATTTCCCAAGAACACTTCACACGATGATAGAGGGGGAATTCATAGAGATCAAGAAAACATAAGGAGAATCTGTCACAACCTATGAAGCAAATTTCACAAGGCTCGCAAGGTATTCCTCGGGATTTGTTATAAACAATGATTGAAAAATTGATAGATTCTTTAGTGTATTAAAACCACACCTTCGAAAGGCTCTTGCAATTAGAGACTTTGGGAGATATGAAGAAGTTGTTCGGTGTGCTCTCAAAGTGGAGATAGAGTTTGGAGAATGGTCCCATGGCTATGGTGATAAGAAAAGAAAGATGTATTTTCAAGATGGTGGATCTAATGACAAAGGCGGGAAGAAAAATCAATGACCCACATGCCAAAATGTGGGAAGTTGCACCATGGGAACTGCCTCCATGGGACGGGGAAACGATTCAAGTGTGGGAAAGAAGGACACCATGCTCAAGAGTGTCAGAAAGACACAAAAAATAATGAGAATGTGGCCGATGAATGGAGAGAACCACTCATGGTTCAATGCTTTAACTGTAGGGTTCTAGGGAACTATGGAAACCAGTGCACTAAACCTCGAGCTCTCGAGGGTAATCAGTGTCAGCAGCCACCAAAGCCAAAGGAACAAGGGAAGGCTTATGCCATCACTACTGCAGATGTGGAGCATGATAATGAAGTCGTACAAGGTACACTTCCTATTCACTCAAGAATGACAAAAGTCTTATTTGATTCTGGTTCTACGCATTCCTTTATGTCTTTCAAGTTTTCTAGAACTATATAATTGAAGCCCCAAAATCGTGAAGTAGAGATATCTGTAAAATCACCAAGTGGTGAAATAATTGAAACCCAAGTGTTTAACTCTTATCATGTTGACATATGTGGGAATATTCTTCTGTAAAATCACGTAATACTTCCCTTGGTGGAATTCGACGCTATAATGGGAATGGACTGGCTCTCATTATATAGAGAACATATCAACTATCGGGAAAAGGAAATATCTTTTCATATTCCGAACCATCCCATGCTCCTATACAAATGCAAGGAAGATCATGAATATCCTTTGAAAAATCCTTCAATGGTGTGGGTGTTAATTCCCTATGAAGAAGCATACCTCACTCAAATGGCTGAGTCGAAGGAAAGTTCCAACCTTGAGGAAATGCCCATCGTGAGGGAATACAGTGATGTATTTCCTAAAGAGTTACCCAGAATTCCCCCAGATCGCAAGGTAGAGTTCTTTATTGAACTCATAACCAGAGCTACTACTATCTCGAAGTGCCCCTATAGGATGGCTCCTATAGAACTGGAGGAGTTAAAGAAGCAGCTACAATAACATCTGGACAAAGGGTTCATACGCCCTAGTGAATCACCTTGGGGTGCACCATTTCTCTTTGTGAAGAAGAAGGATGGAACAATGCGGCTGTGTATCGATTATCGGGAACTTAACAAGATCACCATAAAGAAAAATTATCTTCTCCCAAGGATTGATGACTTGTTCGACCAATTAATAGGAGCTCAATAATTCTCAAAGGTAGATCTTCGTTCTGGATATCATCATTTAATGGTGGAGAAGGAAGATATTCAGAAGACTGCCTTCCGTACAAGGTATGGGCACTATGAGTTATTGGTGATGCCCTTCGGAATTACTAATGCCCCTGAAATCTTCATGGATTTTATGAATAGAGTCTTTAGACATTACCTTGACAAATTTGTGGTAGTTTTTATCGATGATATTCTCATCTACTCCATGAGCAAGGAGGAACATGAAGAACATCTAAGACTTTTGTTGGAGACATTAAGAAAGGATAAGTTTTACGCTAAGTTCAGCAAGTGTGACTTTTGGATGAATCATGTCACTTTCTTGGGACATGTGATCAAAAGTGAAGGAATTTCTATGGATCCTTAAAAGAAAAAGGCGATTAAGGAATGGCCTAGGACCTCTAGTGTCACAGAAATACATAGTTCTATTGGATTAGCTGGGTACTACCGATATTTTGTGAGAAACTTCTCACAATTGTCAATCCCACTAACTAAGTTAACAAGGAATGAAGTAAAGTATGTCTGGATGGAAGAATGTGAGGGAAGCTTCAAGGAGCTAAAGAGAAGACTAATCACAGCACCTGTACTCACACTACCAAAATGTGGAGAATGTTTTGTGATATACATTGATTCTTAAAAGAAAGGCTTGGGTTGTGTACTCATGAAAAATAATAATATGATAGCCTATGCCTCATAATAGTTGATGATACATGAGAAGAACTACCCGACGCATGATCTAGAGACGGCAGCCGTGATTTTTGCCTTGAAAATCTGGAGGCACTACCTTTATGGTGAGAAGTGTGACATATACACTGACCACAAGAGCCTAAAGTATATATTCACACAAAAGGAGCTCAACATGCATCAAAGGAGATAGTTAGAGCTAATCAAGGATTATGATTGCTCTTTTCACTATCATCCTAGAAAGGCGAACAATCTAGTAGATTCTCTGAGAATAAAAGAACCTTCTACTCTATCCATGCTGCATATTGATAAAGACCCTATCTTCTTTGATATGCAAAGGATTGATTTGGGAATTGTATGGCAAGGGGATACATCCTACCTTGCCCAAATGATTGCACAACCATCCATCCAAGAGAAGATTAAGGAAGCACAAAGGGATGATGTGGAGATACAAAAGAGGGTGAATGCAGTATTGGAAGGGAAGCTGCAAGAGTTCCATATAGACGATGATGGTGTGATTCGGTTTGGAACGTGGATTTTTGTGCCTTCATCAACCGGGATAAAGAAGGAGCTATTGGATAATACACATAGCTCAACTTTCTCTTTCCATCCTGGGAGTACCAAGATGTACCGTGATCTCTGAGAACACTTTTGGTGGGATAAAATGAAGAAGAAGATTGCGAAATATATATCAAGGTGCTTGGTATGTCAGTAAGTTAAAGCTGAGTGAAAAAGTCCAAAGGTATGATTTAGCCATTGCCTATACCCATATGGAAATGGGAAAATGTTACTATGGACTTTGTCATAGGCCTCCCGAAGACATCAAAGGGAAATAATGTGATATGGGTTGTGGTTGACTGACTCACCAAGACTGCCCATTTTATCACTATTCGGGAAGACCTCTCTCTTGAACAACCTACAAGGATATATGCGAAGGAAGTGGTGAGACTGCATGATGTTCCACTCTCAATTATCTCTGACCATGATCCAAGGTTCACATCTTCGTTCTAGAGGAGCCTTCAACATGCTTTGAGTACAAAATTAAATTTCAGCACAACCTATCACCCCCAAACTGATGGCCAGTATGAAAGGACTATTCAGATGCTTGAAGATATTCTAAGAGCCTGCTCTCTAGAATTCAAAGGTGGATGGGATCAGCATCTCCCATTGGTTGAGTTATCATACAAAAATAGCTTCCACTCAAGTATTCAGATGGATCCGTCTGAAGCTCTGTATGCAAAGCGATGTAGAACTCCAACCTGTTGGGATGAAGTTAGATAAAGAAAGCTACTTGGGACTGATCTTGTTCAATAGATGATAGAAAAGGTTCAAGTAATCCAGAAACACATCAAATATACTCAAAGTTAGCAAAATAGATATGCTGACAACCGTCGAAGGGACTTGGAGTTCGACATTGGAGATAAAGTCTTCCTTCGAATATCTCCATGGAAGAGTGTCAAGCGATTTGGGAATAAAGGGAATCTAATCCCTAGTATATTGGCCCCTTTGAGATCCTTGACAGCGTAGGAGTCGTGGCCTATCATCTTGCACTTCCACCGAATATAGCTCACGTTCATGATGTGTTTCATGTTTCACTACTGAGGAAGTACATACCAGACCCCTCACATGTACTAAACTTAGAGGTGGTGTAGCTAGAAGATGATCACTCCTATGAAGAGAAGCTAGTAAAGATTCTGGATTGGAGAGATAAGGTTCTATGAAACAAGACAACCCATCTTGTTAAAGTTTTGTGGAGGAACCATAAGTTTGAGGAAGCAACTTGGGAACCAAAAGAGGCAATGAAGGAGAAGTACCCTCACCTGTTTGTGTAAAGTGAAATTTCGGGGGCGAAATTTCTTAAGGGGGTAAGGATGTAACGACCCAAAGTTTTTTAAAGGAAATTACCATCTTATAAATATGTCATAAATGAACATGAAATCACAACATAACGAACTACTAAATGATATGTGACCATTAAATATAAGTTTGTCACTTCAGTGTTTGGAATTTTGAAAATCTGACAGACACAGTTATGTTCAAGATGATTTTTGGAGTCTAATGAAACAAACATAATTTTTGGTGAATAGTTACCTACCCTAATGAATAGTAACAAACCCTTATGAATTGTCATATGACCCTTATGAATAGTAAACCATCCAATATAAGAGTAACATTACTTATAGATAATAAAATAAAATTCAGTCATCTTAGAAAGTGACAATTTGACCTTAGTAAACGTTTTGGTATTTTCTAAGTCATAAATAATTAATTATAATTAATTAATTAATTTAACAGAATATTTATTTCCATATAATTTATTCATAAATTATTTAATCAATGTCTTATAGTTTTTAGATAATTTTATAAGACCCTACATAATTTTTGGAAGCACTATAAAATCAGTTTTAATCTTGAAAACTGTTTTTTATGTAAATTATGATTTTAATTAAATATTAAATTCATAATATTTAGAAAATTATTTTTGACAAATGAACTTCATTTTTTAATTCTACACGTTTGAAAATGGTAGGGGTAAATTTTGGGTTTTTTCTGAAATACATCAATTTTCGGGTGAATAGTAAAAAAATACAGTTTTTCGCATAATCAGTGTATACTAAATTGCATTATTAATGATGTAATGATGACATAAAAATTATAGAACATTATTTTCGGCCAAATTATATTAAATTTCATAAATGGTTCCTTAAAATACAATAAATCCAGTTCTCAAACCTTAAAAGAACTTTCCAAATCCTAATTTCAAAAGGTGATTTCTTAAAGTGTCCTTTTCTCTTTCTTTCACTTTCCTTTTAATAAACTAACAAATTCGAATTATAAAGAACAATTAAAGGCTAAAAATAATTATAGTATATTAATATATGATTTAGGATGTCAAAAAACTACTATTACAAGTCTAACTCTTGATATATTATTTTATTTAATATTTTATACAAAAAAACACCTCCCTCCTCATGTATAAATAAGCCCTCCCCATCCTCTTGCCAAATCACACCTCTCAAGCTTCAAGAATTGTCTAATATCTACCATATAATCTCCCCTAGTCCCCCCCCACGTCCAAGAGCTTCTGGTATCATCAAAAGACCAAGCTTAGGCCCTTAAGGAGGTTCTCAAGTGAAGGATTCAAGAGGTAATTTGCCTCCCTCTTCTCCTTTAATTTCCTTTCAAGTTCAAGTTCCTTTCTTGATCTCTCCCCACATATATTCATCAAAATTGTTTTATAACTCCATTATTATACATTTACTGTAGTTTTATGATTCTAATTGGATATTATATAACCCCACACCCCACAACCTTTCCCTCTTCCTTTTATTTTATTAAAGAGAATGTTGTTCATGAGGTGTTAATTTATCACCTTCAAAAACGACATGATATCTTCTTCCATTTATACCTTAAGATATGGTCATGAAACCATTTTTATGGTTGAAACAGAATATTTTATATGTATTATGTTCTATTTTAAGTTCTGGAAATAACCTATGGCCATATTACTGAGTGAAAAGTTAAAACAAGTTCGTTGTGATCCAAAAACCGCCCAAATTAACCCAAAAAATCATCATTTAATCATTATCTAATGATTCACCCACATGGATCTAATATAATTCATTATAAAATCATTAAATCTCCTATAATATCACTAATAACATGTAATATCATTTCTGGATGTTTACCCATGATCTACCTGAACATCAATTTAAGAATACATGTGAACCACCCAAGAAAAACCATAAAAACAAACATCGTCGGACAATGTTTTTTAAAATCTATATATCATCCAAAAGAAGATAATATGACACAATGAAACCATAATGAACCCTATTAATGTAAAAATGGTTCTGGATTTTTAATTAAGGAATATAATGTCACTATACATGACATTAAAAAGAAGGAACCATTCAGGTAAAAGGAAATGGTAAATTCTTGAACCCAAATTTCATCCTTCGGGTTCTACCTCTTTCACTCCATTTTTGATATGGCCACTCCTTAAAGATAATTTGTTCCTCATTTTCTTTCCTTTTCTGGGACATACATGTTTTCTAAAGAAGTTTATGTCAATCCAAAAGTTTTCTGAAACAACTCTTCTCTTAAGAACTCAACTTTTACCTCTCATTCAAGGTTGATGGTTCTTGTATCAAGTATGTTGTTCCTTATTTCTTTTGGAAACCCAAAGTTTATGAATGTTTTCTTATGAGATGGAACCCATTACTTTTCATGGTTTAGTTAGGTTCATTTATTTTATATGTTCATTGTGGCATGCATGATAAATGATAATGTTATGATGTGACGGGTGAGCCCATAATTACATAGCGCAATATGAATGTTTAATTGTGACGGGTGCGCCCGGAATTATATAGTGCTCCAATGAATTCGTTAAACTGATGAATCTCATGATTAAATGTGAAATGATGTGTGAACACGATTCTATCTTGGTTCACAATTATGTGTGGAAGTTAACCACAAAGACGTGATGTTTCATTTTTATGCATTTCCACATTTTAAGTCTTTTATGTATAATCCTATCATGTTCATGATATTTTGCCTATGTTATGATTATGATCACCCCATGCTATATTGTTCCTATCTATCCTCTTACTGGGCTTCTAGCTCACCTCTTTTTATGTATATCCTCAGGTGGCTACATGTACTAAGGAGAGGACAAGTGCCACTAAGAAGCTAGTGAAGAAGAAATTAAATAAATGTTTATGGTTGATGTTGTATTTGATATGTGTGGTCCTAGTATTCCCAAGATAATAAACCTTTGTATCCACTATGTGTAATAATATTATGTTTTTTATCTTTGAAATGGTGTAATAGTAATGTAAGAAAAGGCCGGGTCGCTATAATAAGGCCTCATTGATTCATTTCATGGATGTTTTAATCTAGATATCTAGTTGAGGTCACCATATTTTTGTTTTCAAAATATCCTAAGTTGATGGAAAGAGGAGAGTTCACTGAGAGGATACTGGCTAGAACTAGGTCATTATGAAAGTAGTTTCATCAGGATTCATCATGAAGTAGATCCATGGTCTGGGGTACCATGTTTTCTGGACATAGGAGATCTTGGTTAGCTAAGGTTAGGCCCTAGCCCTCATCACATAAATTTTATGGGTTTGGAAACTATAATGACTATTACCAGGGATCATAATTGTGTTTTTATTTTAGAGTCCAATGTTATCAGTGGTGAGAGTAACCTTTCTAAGTAGTCATCATGTAGAAAATGTTTTTCTCAATGTTCCACCATTGAGGTAGTTTCAACTGAGACAATAGAAGAACAATGTTCCATTTTAGTACTAGTATGGAGGATATGATATATATTATACTCATTCTTAGAGAGTAGAGCACAGACATGAATGTGGTTTTCAGAATGGTTATAGAGGTCTTGAAGAAATCCAATCCAAGATTCATGTTTTATTATTTTCAATTTCAGGACATATAGATGTCATTCTATGTACCCAATGATTTCATTATAATTGGGTGAATGCTTTTTTATCTGAAATATATGAAATCAGTCATATCACATACCCTTTTCCATGACTTTTTATGTGTTTTAGAGAGGATTCTATGGCTTGTGGTGTTAATTTTTTTTTCAAAGGGCTACATGACTTTCGTGAAGTATGTGAAGACTATGATCTACTTTCAGGAAAGAACCTTTCTTTAGAAGAAATCATATGTTTACAGATACATACATAAGATATATTACACTACATGGATTGAATTTATTTGGTTTAGGATTTTGTGTATTTATTTAGAAGGTAGGTTCTATTATATGATGTTGTTGGTGATTCAGTATTCGTTGTTGGTGAGTGATACCATCAAATTGGTTTGAGGCTTGTTTTTTTCTAACCTTCCTTGATGGCCGAGATAATTATTTTTTAGGAGGTTTAACCAATTATTTTTCCTAGTGTTGTCGAAGAGTACCCTGATGTATTACTTAGCGATGTTGTATTGTTATGCCTTAAAAAGAGATCAAGTCTAGGATTGATCAATTATTGGGAATGCCTCCTATCTCACTATCTATATATAGTATGAAAGATTCTTTGTGGAAGAATCTATTTGTACAAGTCAATTTTCTATTTTAGTGTGTTTTACTAAACCATGTATATCACCTGGGGGTGTACTAGTTTTGTTCATGAAGAAGGATGTTGGTAGTTTTCATCTTTGTATTAATTATCAATGTCTGAACTAAGTGAAATTGAAGGATCGTTATCCCCTTATACATATTGGTGAATGAATCAATCTGTTGATGGGATAAATTTATTTCATGAATATTTATTTATGATCTGGATATCATCCTATGAGGGTGAAGGATGAGGATATTCTAAAAGAATTTTTTATTATTTTAAGGAAAATTATGACTTAGTTATGATGATATTTGGTGTGATGAACACTAGATCTATATTCATTGATTTAAGAATGTTGTGTTTATAGAGTTTCAAAATATGTTTATGGTGGTTTTCATCAATTTCATACTTTAGTAATTTTTTTGAGGAGGATAATGTGGAGAATCTAAATTTCATTTTAGGAGTTCTTTATCATTAAAAACTTATTTGATATGTTTTCAAAGTGCGATTTTATTCTCATGAAGTTTGTATCATGGGGAATGATGTGTACCATATGGGAGTTGTAATAGATCCATCAAAAATATAGGTAGTTGATTAGTGGTGATCCCTAAGAAACTAGTATTGGTGATAATTTTCCTTGGTATTACAAGCTATTATAGGAGGTTCAAGGATGATTTATCTTGGGTTTCAACTCCTATGAATACTTTAATCTAGAATGATCATTCCTTATTATATAATAACTACTATTAGGAATCATTTTGGTACTAGGAGAAGTTGTTTAGCACTCTAGTACCGTGTTTAATAGCATAGGGATTTCATTTTGATGTTTTATTTATCGCTTTGTCTCCTGGTATAAGCTTTTTTCTATTATATTTGTGATTAGCTATTTCTTATCGGTATAGACAGTTGTGTACTTATGAGTGTAACAATTCTAGCCATGATATTTAGTAGGAAGAACTAGTGTTCTTATTAGCATTATAGTGTCATTACTGCATCAATTATCATTTTTTTGGTTTATAACAATCACAAGAGACTACAGTTTTTCTTATCCCAGTGTGACTTGAACTTAACTTAGTGATGGTGGATAAACTTATTACAGGATTACAAATTTTTGGATTCATATAAACTAGGAAATGGAAATTTTTTACCTAATTATCTGGTCATGAAGTCATGTAGTAATTTCATAAAACAATATTGGGATTCTATATAGTGATGGAAGATCTCTTAGTGATATATTTATATATGGGATTCAATGTATCAAGAGGTTGTATTTTCTATACTAAATTGTTGTTATCTTTGGAACATCATCAGTAGGAGTCCTAGGTAAGGGATTTTTAGGTAGGTGTATAGAGATATTTATTTATTTTAATTCCCCTAATCCTAATTCTGATAATGAATAACACATGGTGTTGTTCATAGAGATGTTTATTTTTCTTCATAAATTTGTTAGATGGTTCTATAAGAGCTCCATAGCTCAATATTGGTGGTATATCCTAGTGTGAAAATGATGTATTGAGATTTGATATGTCAGTTTTGGTGGCCTAGATTGAAGAATGTAGTTAAGGAATTTGGGTCTCGATGTTTGTTCTTCCATAATGTGATGGTTGAGCACAATGTTCTTAATTTTTTTCTCCATAAATTAGAATTGGTATGATTTCTAGATGGAATTATTTACTAGTTAACTCAATATAAATGAGGATTTAATGATATATATTTAATATTGTATCATTTTATGAAATTATCCCACTTTATAGAAATCATGGTGTTGTTCCCATTTGGATATTTCTTGAGGAAGTATTTGTAGGAGGTGGAGAGTCTCTACAAAGTCACAAGGACGATCATATCTAATCGAGATCCTCATTTATCCCATAAGGTATAGGAAGGTATACAACATGATTTGGGAACATAGTTAATCCTTATAAAAACCTTTCATACGTAGAAGTATGGTCAAAAAATGCTAGACACTAGACTCTTGAAGACATGTTGTGTACATGTGACCATGATTTAGGATATTTGTGGATGTAATCTCAAAGGTAGATAACCAATTCCAAGGGAGTTGGAAACCGGAGAATTTGATGATGGAAAGGGAAGATTCCCCCAGAGAGCAACTTGCAGCAGGTCCTTCAGTCGACCTTCAGAGCCTAGAAGAGACAGAGTTGGATTCTCAGATAAAACTACTCATGCACTGTGGAGAAGAAATTAAGGAGGATGTTCTGGTGATAAAGGCTGCAAGGGAAGACATTGATCAAATGAAGGGAAGACTGATCCAAGTGGCAGTTACAAGGGATCAAGCGGAATGGATTGACAAGCAAGATAGTATACTGTTCAAAGGATTCAATATAGAGAAGATTAGCAAAGAAGAATACATGCAGGCTTGAAAGTATCTAGCAAGGCACTATGAAGAGAACATAGGGGAAGATCCAAGCTTCCATGTAAATTCCCTTCCCTAGAAATTTTTTAGGGAATGAGACTCTAATCACCTAAGACTTGAGTTTAATTGTTCAGTTGTAACCTTTGATGCTTGAAATTTTTATCTGTAGGGTTATCACTTCCCCCTTAAAAGTGTTTGAAAATAAAAATAATAATTAGGAGGATATTTATGGATGTGGAGCATGTACTTAGTCACATTTTCATAAATAATATATTTATCACTCCCATAATCATAGGTAAACCTTTTATGGTTTGTATGGATGCTTATTCCATTTTTCATTAATCTAGATTGGGGTCAGAGTGGAAACAATTCTCAGGATAGAACTGGTGTAGAATACAATAGTGACGAATTAGGTGATTTGAGAAAGGATAAAAGTAGAATACGATCAACTGAAATACTATATTGATCATTCGAGGAGATATCTAGAATACAGATATAGAGATTATGTGTTCTTAAATGTGACTCATCATATGTAGAGAAGGTTTTTTCAGGGGATAATTTGTCTTCTTAGTTTATTGGGCCTTTAGAGGTGTTTCATCACATTAGAGATATGGAATAATGGATAGAAATTCCCCATAGATGAGCTGAATACATCGGGTTTTCCACATGTATAATCACTTTAATTATCATAATGATGACTCTCACATCACCACTTTGGATGAGATTAGTGAAGTTGGTGATGCGACCCCCAAGAAGTGGCTTGTGGAGAATAAAGACTCCTAATAGAAGGTGTTTAGTTGGTGTGATATCCCCTTATCATGTTTTACATGAAATCAAAGTGGCATAGAGGAGAGTCCCTGGGAACAAGATTCATAAATATGCACTCAGTACCCCAATCTATCTTGTTTTTTATATCTTCTCCTATAACATTTTTAATTCAAGGTTGTTGAATATTTTTAGTTCATGGGGTTTTTTCAATTATTTCCATGTTATTGGTAACCTTTATATCATTTTATATTTATCTTATCTATGAGAGAATTTAGAAGATATATTTTTGGTTACAAGCTTGTACAAATGATGATGTGGATGAGCTCATGTGAGGGAAAGATCCTCAAGAGGTATATCGTAAGATGGTTTTTTAGATAACCCCATTTCATTATATCTCCCCATATTGGGTCTTTAATTCTAAAGAACAGTAAAAATTTTATTGGTATATAACGTAAGGTAACAAATAATAGTGGAACATCACATTGTGACTTTTGGGTGTTTTAGGAACTCAGAGGAGATTCTTGGATACTTAGAGGGTGTTTTAGGAGTTTTGGGGAATCCATTTTCAAATGTGGCATGGTTGTGGTGTAGAGGTGTGCATTTCACTGTAGTGTTTGTGGATGTGGCATAGTGGATTTTGTATTTATTTTTAACAGAGATCAGGTTAAATTTTAATTAAATAACTATTTAGTGGTAGTTTTTCAAAGGGATGTAGTTTATGGCATGTTCTATTTCTTGGATAAGGTTTTCCTATGGTGTTGGGATTATGGTAGCAATGTAACCGAAAAATTCACTTTTATAAAATCTAAGCCAAATTCTCAAAATTTCCATTGAATAAGAGTTATTTCATTATATTCCCTCAATCTATTCTACACGATTCCTATCTCAAATAGCACTATAGTGTGGTCTAAGGTGTTATTCCATGACCAAAATTTTTTCAATTGGTCTATAAATATATTGAGACCCCCGAACCCCATTCATTTTCACTCCATCCACTTGAAACTAAGGAAATTTATATATTATTTCACAATGAAGATGCTGGGGAGGAGTAGTTCCATGTAGTTAGTCTGGGTTGTATGTAATATTTAAAGCCTATGGGTAATGAATTCCTCTTAGGCCTATGGTCCATTTAATACTTATGCCTATGGGAATTTTTAGGGTTCCACCTCACTCTTGAAAGGTGTATTATCAAAAATCAATAAAAAATTATGGCCTTCGGTCTATTGGAGTGGAGAAAATTTATATAGATTTTTAAAGTATTTTAATAATTTTATAATGTAATTAATCCCCGGATCCTAAAGATCAATCCATGGTGATCCAATATGATTTCTACCTCTTCTCTCTAATGGTTTTTCTCAATTTGGCTTCTTTTTCCTCATATTTTTTCTATGAATAGAAACTAATTCTCCTTTATTCATATGATGTTTTCTTCTTTCTTTTTGGAGTGTTTCCATGGAATGATGTATTTGTGAGATCATTTTTTCTTCATGAGAGTATTGATTAGGGATTCACGACATAGGTCCAATCTCATGAGAGGAATGTTGATTTCATTGAGGTAGGGGATTCGTTGCATCTCCTATTTATTTTATTGAAATCATATTTTTATCATGGTAAAGTCCATTTGATGAAAATTTAATTAACCAAATAAATATTTAATGCGCTTCATAAATAATTAGATTGTAAATAACATATTTTTTCTTTTTGCTGTGATACCAAATTTCCTTATGATTTTCTAGAGAGTGTTCTATATATACTATTTTTATGTAGCATGTATTTATTCATGTTCCTCCTATTCTTCTTATTGTAAAATGTTAATGAACAAAAATCCAAAATTAGTTTTTTAATTGGATTAATAATTTATTAAGTGGTATGTTTCTAAATATTTGATCCTTGTAATTTTATGTTAATTAAAATTGATGTAATGCACTTGTTTCACAGAATTTGATATTCCTTTTTGGAATGTAATTTATAATGAATGTGAATCATGAAAATTCTTATTGAGAGTGATGAAATAAAAAGGAATTTTTAATGTGTCTTTAATTTTATGAGTTTTAGAAACTGTAGTTAATGATAAGATCATGTTATAATTTTTTATTGATTATTATGGATGATGTTATAGTTTTCAAATAGTTGAAAATATTTAATAATGAATTAGTGAATTAAATATAGAATAATAAATAGTTGTATGATAAATATAAACCCTTGGGGCCAAGAGTTCTCAAGTTATTATAAACACCGAATATCTTTTGTTAGTTTACATGAGAGCTCATTTTTATGTAAATGGTGAATACATTACATTAGGACCAATATTATCCTTTTGAATATTCTTGTATTATGGATTCCTTGTGATTTTATCTGGATTGGAGCCTTCCTATGAGATATGAGGTAGTGATAACTGATATTGGAATCATTTATGAGAAGGGAAATGACATATGAGGTTGTGGAATAATTAGATTCTTGTGATTATGAGATGCATAAAGATATCCATGAGGGTGTTGGGGATGATTACAAAATTGATGTAATTGATTGAAGCTAGTCTTAATCATTTATGTGATAAACTATGATGATTTAATGATATTAATCTATTTAATGGAATGATAGATGGGTGAAATGTTTTATCTACAAACCTTTTCCCTATGATTGAGGCATATGGATGTGAGTGGTTATTTTTTTATTCTTAGTGGCAGTTTTAAGGACCCCGAACCTAGTAGCCTAGTGCCTAAGGTTACTTTATTTAATTTATTCTAGATTTGATAAATTAAATCCCACCTTAAAATAGTTTAGTAGTATTGGAGAAATTGAGAAAAAAATTTAATTTCATATTACATTTGAAATCATAAATACAATATTTCAACTATTTTAAGGACACCATTATTCCATTTAGAATATCCTTTCATATAAATCATAAAATTCTTTCTAGAATCCTTGGAAAAAGAATAAAAATAAGGGGGTGATCTTTAATGCTCAGTAAGGGAATTAATATAGTATAATTTATCATGAATAAATATGTATAATCAATATTCCATGGTAAATAACTAAAACACATTCCTTTAAATTAATAACTTGAACCTAAATAATAATATGGCATGAGTAAATAATAACCATGTAATTCCATATAAATAATCACATGAGCTTGAAACCTATCGATGTATATTATAAATAATTAAATAATCACATGGAAATCAATAACCAATATCATAATTAATGAATTCATAATGTCGGACATCATAAACATATCATCAAGACCTCGTTCCAAGAAATAATATATATATATTGTCAAGGACTCGGCAAAATACCCATTATATATTTTCTCTTGAGACATAATGATGGAAAATTGGGATATACTGGGCCCCAACCATTTTTTACTATGTATAATGCATCACTTATATAATAGAGGTGAAACACAATAAATATAAATATTCATATTGAAAAACCATAGTATATAATGTTAAAATTATCCCTAATCAATGAACATAATCATAAACCATCTAGTGTAATAAGGGTAATGGTATGGATATAACATATCCTCAATCAAAGAATTCATAAACCATCTAGAAAAATAATAAGGATGGTATCATTATAATATATCCTAAGGGGATCATAAGTGAAATTAGGTCAATTGTCGTTGAAGAATAGAAATATAATAAAATTTATATTAATAACATTCTTGATGAAAATATTCTTCTCACTTTGAAAATCACTTTACAAAACAAAAATAATTCTGAATAATAGTAAAAAAATTTCTCTTAAAATAAATATTTTAAAATTTTAAAGGATGATTGAAAAAAATGATATTGGTTAGTTACATACATTTTATATATGTCAAAATATTTTTTTTAACCCTTGTAAAATGGATAATAATTACCTCATTCAGAGAACACAAAATAAAATATTTCAAAATAATTATGTAAAAAATAGATGGGTAAAAATTTAATTAAGAAATGATTTTAATAATTTTTAATAACTTTTTATAAAATATTTTTAGAAAACATAGATATGGATGAAAAGGATTTTCATCAAAACAAATAAAAAAAGAGTGTTTTCTCAAAAAAATATTAACCATTTTAAGTACCAAAGAGAATAAAATTGCAATATTACATTAAATGGTCATTAATTACTTTATCATAAGAAAATATACTTGATATATGAAAAAATATCAAACAATTTCCCCATGTAAGAGTTAAATATATAGAATTTCTTATAATTACAAGATGATGAAATAAACTCTTACAACTACAGTAACATGTTGAATCATAACCCCCATGAATGAAATAGGAAAATTAAAATTTCAATATTATGAATATAATTATATTCATGATATAACATATATAATATGATATATATACACAAGAAAAAAATAAATAATTGGGGAATATGATATATGTCTTATGGAAGTAAAAGTTCGATGAGAAACCCTCACAATAGGTCTGATTTCCTCATATGTGTCTATACCTACTATATAAAAATTATATATTTATTATAGTTATATTATTGAACCAGATACTATTTTTATTTCAACATATTATTTAGCTATAGTCCCCTATGACCCTTTCCCTAAAAATTTATTGTTAAAATCACTATTCCAGGTGTTAATTTCCTTGTTTCTCATCTATGTTTTGGTTCAATTATTCCATTTCATTAACATTTATCAATGATAAACTATATAAATAATGATTAAAATGATATAAATATCATATATTATCATTATATAGTATTAATTATAGTACATAAAACATAGATATGGGAAAATGAGTTACACTATTCTAGGAGACAGTAGACGTTTGTACTTAAGAATTATATTTATATTTCCCCAATAGATAGAAAGTAATAAAGGTAATAAATATTTCATATTTAGAGACACATTATTATTTCAAATATCTAATATATATCCATTACATATATCCTTAATACCATCCATGTCAAAATAAAAAGAAAATAATTTCATTTCATTATGGGAAGGCTTGAGTCCATACGTATGCATGAGCGATGTTATTGTTTTCCAATGATTTTGAAGGAAAGAAGGTATGTATATTATTATAATTAATTATTTATTCTAATGTTATATATTTCATATACATATGTCAAATCCATCATTATATCTAGATGATATAGGTGGTGATAGAAAATGAATTACATCGGTTCGCAATGCGGTAGTCCGCCGTAGAAACGATCAACAATTTCGTTTCCCATTTGATGAAATAGAATGTGAATATAAGTTATTAAATTTAAATAATAAAATTTTATCATATAATAAATATTTTATTTATCATTATAAAATATTTGGATAATATTTTGAAGATATATATCAGGATGTAAAATGAAACTCCATGATTAAGAACACTACATCTTTGTTAGGTTTATAATTAATTCCTTCCTATATTAGACTTTTGATAAATATATAGCCTCTAGGATGTGGGGAGGGAGTTAGGTATGATATTTTTATATTTAATTTCCATTTACAATGTTTTTAGAGGTTTGGGGAGGATTCGATATGGGGTTTTCTTTTTTAAGTGGGGGTGAGGATAAAAATGGAATTTTTGAAAACAAAATGTGATTCCCACATTTTGAACCTGACATAAAGATCGAAAAAAAATTATTATAAAAACATTGGTGTGATGTGGTCTTAATTTATACATAAAAAAGTAATTTCATAATTTTATTGGAAATTTTAACCCTTATTTATTTTGATTAACCTATCATAACCTCATTTTAACCTAAATTACGTTAAGTATTTTGTACAATGTTTACTATTCATTATGAAAAAAATTATTTTAACCTTATTATATAATATTAATTATTATACTTCAAAATATATAATCCATTTTTATAAATAAATTAAGATTTTTGGGGATAATTAATTTAAAATTAATTCCATAAACATGAAAAGCGGACTTTTATAGAAAATCTTTCATATGTATAGAAATTTTTAATATCAAAATTCAACATTATTTTGATGAAAATGAAACAAATTTTAATTTTAGAAATATAATTTTATTAATATTAATTTTAAAACATTTTTTGAAAAAATGGAACATTTATATTATTTAATAGAAAATGCGGTTTTAAAAAAAACAAGTCTTCTTCACCACTCATTGAAAAATTAATCTTTTTAAAAAACTACCACAATTTCAGTCTATGATAATCTTGATACGATGATTTAAAAAAATGATTTTTGTGTATTATATGTTTAATATATGTGAAAAAAATTAATTTTAAAATATGTGTCTAATAAATGATGAGGTTTACTTTTAAAAAAATACAGTTATTTAGAAAAATTCATTTTCGTTGAAATGATTCATATTTTATATGAAATATATAGATAAACATTAAAATTTTTTTATACAGTAATAGACTATATAATTTCAATAATTTTTTATTCCTATTCATAAACATCAATTTAAAAGATATGTTATAATGTTATATTATCTATCGGTTTATTTAGACTTGTGGTCGAATTTATTACAAGCTATCAAAGGGATTACATTTAATGAAATATATTTGTGTAGGTCACTTATATAAATTGTTTCTATCACATAATCTCTCAAAAAAATATACAGATTTTAAAATATCTCGATTTACCCTTCTCACATTTCTTAATAAATTTCATCTTCACTATTCAAACTTATTTTAAGAAATCATGGTTTTTTCATATGAAAATACATTTTTTGAAATCCAACCTCATAAAAAGGGTTAATATAACATTATATTAAAATAATTAAAGTAAAATAAAAAGATCATGTAGAATAACACATAACTAGGTTTACATGTATGATAATATTAGTGGGAATTTAAAATATGGGCATTGATGGAATGAAAAAATAATTACATAGAGTGAAATAGATCAATGATGATAAGAAATTGAATAATCAAGGTAATTATAATCAATAAGAAACAAAATATCTATAATGAGTTAAAAGACCACTGATTCTTCATATATATTTCTTGTAGGATAAATGTTTTTTCCATGATTTTTTCTTAGAGTTATGGGATTTTGTTTCTATCATGATAGAGAACATGAGGAAATATACTTACAATTTAATCCTTTGTTTTTTCTTTGATCAACTAACACTTCATTTAATACTCTAATAATTGAAAATACAAAAATATTTTATTATTCATGCAAAAAAATTATCTACTATTGGATTAAACTTATCATATAAAAATGAATATTCATTTTGACTATCATTAAATATTTTCGAAAACTAAAAAAGTTATACATTAATCTCTAAATCCTAAAAAAATCGAAAGTTCAACATAATCTATTCCATAAGTATTAATTCCAAATATTATTTGAGTAGAAACAATATCATTTTTAATAGAACATCATGTAGTCAAGTGGTAAGCACTAAACCCTTGTTATCCTTTCGTTGTGGGTCCAAGCCACCCAACCATGCATATTTAATAAGTTTTAACCTAAAATATAGGTTTTCCTTTCTCAAAAACCATATAATTGATTTAGTATTCCCAAAAATAAGATCAATGTATTTAAAAATAACAATGCTCCAAAAATATTTTTCTTAACCACAAGGTTTTCTATATGACATTTTCTTTCATCCATAAAATCAAATAATCTTAATTGAATATTATTACCATAACATCAATGATCATATATACACTAAATTTCACCAATATTGTTAATATTAGGTCCAAAAAATGTACAAAAATTATTAATTAAATTAATTTTTCTATGAAAAATATATAAATACTTTGACTTTTCCATAAATTTCACCATGAATATCCTAAATATTTTTATACACCAATAAGATAAATACTCAAAATGGGTTGTATTAGGCACAAATTTTATGATCAACCATAAACTCATAAACCCATTATGGTATCCAAAAATATTAATTAAATCATACCTAAATACTTATAGTCTTTACAAATTTTAACAACACTTATAGGTTCATAATTCATTTTACCAAAGTACCATTTCTAAAAATAACTCTAAAATATAATTATTTAATTAAAATACACAAGAACTTTAATCATTCCATTGTATATATATTAATAGAATAAACATGAAATTGATCCCTTAGATTATTATATGGAATATTCTCTTGATTATTTTGGAATTAATTTTCATAGTGACCCACATTCTTATAGTTGAATAACAATACATTAGTTGATTCTTTCTTTATATTGTAATAATGATTTAACTGGACTTTTTATCCACACATGATGTAATCTAACATTCATTTTATGTTTGTACCATGGTGTTTCTTTCCACAAATTTTACATTCACGAAAATAATTCTTTCATATCTTACAATTATCTAATTTTACTATATCATTATATTATTATTTTGCTTCACTTTGAGGCCATAAAACATAGATAATTTCTTCTCTATAATTGTATTGAATGATATAGTTTACTCTGATGATAAGATGGATTGGGATACTGGTGTCCTTTTAAGGATTGAATTTATACCTTAAATGAAATGGTCAACCTTAGTCTTTGGATTACATATATATTATACATCATTTCATTAAAATATTGTAATGTTGGCATCGTAAAAAGAAACATTTTCATCATCTATTTTTCTTAGATATAGGAATTGACTCATCCAATATTATTAGTGCCTGTTGGTAAAATATTTTTCCTAGAAGAGTACCTGAAAATCCTTCCACTCAATGATTAATATTTCTTCATGATCCTTAGTGTATTTAATCAATGAACACCATTTATCTGCATCCAATAATACTTGATAAACTTCCATGAATTCATTATCTCATCCATTACTCCCGAGAGTGAAAAATGTATTCACTACAGAACATGTGCATTCCTCGACTATATATTAATTTAATTCCCCATTGATTGGTAGAGGTTGTAGATGTATGGAGTTTTCTATCATTTTTACACAACATGGTGGATCATAATCTTTTTCCGTATAGATAGTTTTATTACTCATTACCCTACCCAGCTACCATAATTTTTTATAAATTGGATAACCTCAAACTATAGTTCCATCTACATCATTATTATCTTTCCCATGTGGGAAATATATAAATGGAGTATGTGCATTGATATGACTACCATTAATTACACGATGAATCATTTATAAATAATTACATACACAAGATTAGATCATAAAACTATGAAACATAATATATAATACCAACAGTAGTGAAATACTTAACATAAATTGAAAATCTTATGCACAGATAATATGATAATAATAAAAATGGTTTTTGGGTATTTTTTCAACTACCAGTAATATTTTCAAATAATTCATATTCATTTGTAATGAAATGTGAATTATATTATGTATAACCCCTGAGAGTGTTAGGAAAGATGTCCAGTAATGAACAATTTTTTCACCAGGAGATGATCGAGTTAAATCCCAATAAACTATTTTCATTTTCATAAACCCTAGGTAAATTTTTTTAAGATATTCATCCAATTTTAGTATCCATATATGGGTTTATTTCAATGGAAAAACACATAATCTCTTCCTCAACAAAAATTAAGAAGTTCTTTATTATTATAATTATCCTCAATGTTATTCATAGGGTTATTTTCCCTCTTTTATGTTTTAATAAATCTCATTCCCAAGGGCTCAAATGAAAATTCATTAATACAGAATATTAATACCTTGAACCTAGTACCCCAAAGTTGGTGGTGGATACATTACATTAGTTCTTGATACAAGGAATCACACACCAAAAGTTCAAGTAGTTTATCAGTATTGGAAAACTAGATACAAACAAGAATTTCACATTATATTTGAACACATAAAATACAATATAGAAATACTATTAGGGACACCTTTAATACCTTTATCATAACCCTTCATATAAATCAAAAAAATATTTATGGAATCCTATGCATATAAAATATTAGAATGATGAGCTCTAATTATTAGTAAAGGTATGAATAAAATAGATCATATTATGAATAGATAAGGCATAATCAATATATAAAGGTAAATAATAGGTATAGAATCCATTTAATGAATAACTTGAATATGAATAGTAATATAGAAGGAATAAATGATGTTCATGTAATGACATAAAAATATTCACATGGTCTTGAAACATATCCATCGATACTCTAACAAATTGAATAACTACATAGATAACATTAAAAAATCACATAATGAGAGAATAAATAATTCCGTTGATCATAGATATACCTCCATAGCCTCATGCGAATAAGTCTTACATATAAGGGTAAGGACTCAACCAAATACCCAAAGCCAGCTTATAACAAGAGACCCACCAATTCTTCAGGGGGCTATAATGGCCCACTCTAATCACATAATAATTCTAATACAATCACCATATAACAGGGGCGAAACAAAATCATTGAATTTTTTTATTGAAAAGTATCAACTGTAATGTTAATAATTCCACTACACAACAAACATAATAATAAAACACCTATAATAATATAAAGAATGACATAAAAATAGTTTATCCCCATTCAATACCACCATTAACAGTCTAGATAAATAATTAGGATGGTATAATTACAACTTATCCCTAATTAAGCATATGTATAATGAGGGTTGTGTTCATTGATGAATAAAAATACCATAAAAATTCCATTAATAACATTATTTGAAGAAAATAAACTTTTAACTTTACAATTCACTTTAAAAAAATTCAAAATATTATGAAAATTATTTTATTCTAAGATAAATTTTGTAAAAAGTTAGAAGAAAACATAAAAGAAATATTTTAGGTTTATTTATACATGTCATATCAGTTACAAACCTTTCTTTCACCTTGTCATAAAAGGGTAAAAATTAACTCTCTTAGAAAATCACAAGAAGATTCCATTTAAACCCAATTTAGTAAAGTCATTTATGGATGGAAATGTCTTTAATAAATCTTTTATATAATATTTTTAGAAAATGGGATAATTCTTTTTGAAAAAAAATATATAGAGGAAAAAGATTTTTGACTGAAGATAGAAATAAAGTCATTTTTTCCCAATAACATTATCACATTAATTTTATGTCCCTAATAGTGGAAAAATGTACTATCACATTAAAATTTAATAAATAACGAGAAGATAAAAATGTATTATTTTTATGATAAAAATATCAAAAAAATTCCCCCAATGGATATTTCAACATAAACAATCATGAATAATGATGATATTGTGAAATAAACATTTACCAAATTGGTCACTTTTGAATTTTTTGTCCATGAAATAAATAACACAATTTTTAAATTATCATGCCTCTTTTAATATTTTTCAATATAAATAGTAAACCTAATAAATTATGTCACATCGGAAAAGGGTAAATTATTATAATATATGATAAAAATAAGTGATAAGGCATTAATTCTTTATATAAATTATTATTGGATGAAGTTACTTATATCCTTATGAGAGTACCATCTAAATAGTGTTTTTTAATTGAAAAAAGTTTATAATAACTACCAATATAATTTTTAATATAACGAATTTTTCAAAATAACATTGATTTAGTTTAAAATTTATATTATGTGTGCACATAGGTACAAAGACTAATTATGAAAAAAATATTAGAATTAATATTGTTAATAATTAAATTAAATTTATGATTGTATATTTATATCATTTTTCGTCATTAATTTATTACCTTAAATGCTCATGAAACATTGATGTTGTATTTCTCCAATTATCAAAAAATCCTATAAAATTATTTTAGAAATATTAAATGTAATATAATTTGTGTGAGTTAATGTGTGAGAAAATTTATTTATATTAAAATTACATATTATTTTTATATTAATGAAATATATTTTAATTCCAAATTGTTCATTATATATTTTAAATCAAAATAAATGAATTATGGACAAATTGGAAATAATAATATTTTATGAAAATACTATTTTATTAAATTAAATAAAAAACATAAAAATCATAAAATATAAAAATAGGTATAAAATATGGTCTATTATTGCATCCCATTGAAATTTATAGTCCATTTTGAACCATTTTTATTGATAATAACATTAATATATTTTTTCTTTAGAAAATTTGAATAGTACCCTCCCCTCTATTATAAAATAAGACCCATCATTTCTCTTCTTAATACCACTTTGAGCCTTATATATCAAACCAATTATCCAATTTATCTTATAAACTCCCATATACATTTTTTATATGTGATATTATTGAAAAAAAGACAACCTTTAGATCCCTTAAGAGGAGATATAAATGAGTTATTCAAAAGAAGATGTAATCATGATAACCAATCACTTTATTTTTAATTATTATTTTTTACATTCTCTAGATATGATATTTTCTTGTTAAATTATTAAATTAATTACCCTAAATATGTTAATTTATTATTATTATTATTAAATTCTTTTAGGAACCATCTTTTTATCAAAGGCAGAGATATGATATCGCTAGTGTGTTCATATAACTTACCATCTCCACGTAGAGGTACAATTCATTTGTCCTCACCAAATATTATGAATGGGTATTATTATGAGATTAATGTTTATATATGATAATTATTACATAATTATACTTATATAATTATAATATCACATATACCTTCTTATCATCATACCCTATGAAAATGATAATGTCGACGTGCATGCATATAGACTATCACCCCCACAAAGTTATTTGATTCAATTTTCATTTATTTTTTTACATATATTGAAATAGGATTAATTAATTAATATATATTATATATATTATATAATAAATATTTTTCAAATGTTATTTTAATTCATCTTTCTCTCATTCCATCCATCAAAAAATGATAATAATGTTCATGCGTACATATGAAATATCATCCCTATAAATGATGTAGTTTATTTTTCTTTATATACCCTTATTAATGGATATTAAAATGAAATTAAATAATATAAATAATAATTATATCAATATTTAAATTATATTAATTATTTTTCATGATCAAAATACATGGACTAAAACAACTGAACCAAATAATACATTAAAAACGATTAATATCACTCAAGAACATTGATTTTAATAAACAAGTGTTAACAAATTGTCTAAAAAAGGTAATAATTAAATAATATATGGTATCATATAAATTATTAGGTTTCAGTAATATATTTATAATAATTATTCATTTATTATACACATGGTTTCAATGTGTATGAATGAATTCAAACAGAAGGTAATAGATTTTAGTCTCAAATATATTTTTGTTGGACACTTTCTTTATTCAAATATTATTTATTTTGTGTAATGTATATACTAACAATAAATAAATTTATTATTATCATTATTATAATTATTTTTATTTATATACCCATCAATGTATATATCATTCATGGAACTTATTACTCAGAAGTTTCCAATGTGCTATAGGTTCTTTGTTACAATATCATTGTTTATTGGGATTGTTTATTATTAAATTTATAGTGATAAAATAATATAAAATAATTATCAAGATACTCTCTAATCTTTATCTCCTCTAGTTATTAATCTAATATTCATTTTTTCCTTTTTTCCATCACATTATGTTATAAAGTGACCAAAAATATTTTTTTAAGTAAAATTGACTTTATTTCACTCTATGGTGGAAAAACCTTTTTCTTATATATTCATGTATTATAAAAAATGTTAAAAAATGGATATTAATACTATCATATGATTTTTTATTATATTTTCCCAATTTTTCACTTTTTACAAAATGGTTCAATAATAATCTTATTTTGTTTTCCTAACAAGGTAAATTTTTTACTTTTTTAAAAAATTTTGAAAGAATGTTTTCTTTTAACTTATATGGAATGAATGTAATTTCCCACAATAATTCCCACTCAATGATTTAGTTATTACATTGAATGAATAATTTTGTTTAAATGGAAATATGTTCCCTAATTTTTTGGGAATATATTTATTTTAAAAGTTACATTCAAAACAGAAATGTTGTCTTCCTCAGGATTTTTTCCAATGATCTTATAAATGAATTTTCTTATATTACATCATCCTTGGATGTTGTTTATGAAATACTAGGTATATGATCCATTTATAACAATATTAATATTTATATGGATGCTTAATGTTCATGTTGTTGAGATTTTTATAAAACCCATTAATTTACATTGGTTTTGATATAGTGAATGGATGAAAATATAATGAAGCGTGTTTTTATTACATGGGTTAAGATGTGATGATATGATAATGGTTTTATGATCTTGTGTCATAAATATGCAATTTATTCAATTATGTGATAGTGGTTATGTTACAACCAAGGATGTTGGTTATGTTATAAAAATGGATGGTGGTTACATTATTTCTAAGGATGATGGTCACATTTTAACCAAGGGTGTGTGTGTGCTATATATCCTTACAATGAATTGGGAAAATATAGAAATGTCTTGAGTTAAAATTAATAGAATTGGGATTGAATAATTTTCATCTTGGTACTTTTTCAATATGATAATCTTGGGACTAAAACTTGACTGCTATAATGATTTGGGGAGGGAACCCATTACATTATGATATTCTTGGCAATGATAAATAACATCTATGGAAATGATTTTCTATATTTATATGTATAACATAAAATTGTTTCTTTGGCCACTTATATGATCTCATGGATTATGTTATTGGATTCCATTTGGATATATGTACTTTGAAATTCCATGTTATCTTTTACGACTCAAGATTATGATATATGATATGTATGGTAAGATTTTCTAAAGATATTCTCATGTTATTATACCATAATATTCATGTTATATTCATGTAATCTTTGATATATTCATTAATATAATTCCCCGACCCTAGTTACCTAGAGTCGGTGTATTATTTTAATACATTGGCATGATTGTAAGGAATCATGTACCGAAAGACCGATCAGTTTAGTAGTATTGGAAAATAGATTATATACATGAACATTACATTACACATTAGAAAATAAAACGCAACATAAATGATCCTTTTAGAAAGACATTAATCCCCTAGCTTAACCCTGCTTATCAATCATAATACACTTCTTGGAATCATGGGAAAATAACATATAAGAAAGGGGTGAGCTCAGATACTCAGTAATGATAACAATATAGCAGAAAATTTCACGAATAAGCATAAACATTTATTGTAATGTATAAAACTAAAACAAAAGCCTTTTAATCTTAAAATTAAGAATAATATGTCAATTATAAATCAAATAATGTCATTTACATATTCAAATATATATTCTATTAGTCAAATAATCCCTTGCAATATCAATATCCACTTTCATAATGATGGAATGCATAATGCCAGACTTCATAACCACATAGTCAATGCCTTGTTCCAAGACAAAAAATGAGATTTTGTCAAGGACATGTTCTAAGACACAAGTTTCTCTAATGATACAAATCGATCCATCGAGGATATATAGCAGGCTCAACCCATCACTTACTAACTCCAATACATTCCTCATATGAAAAGGTTTAAAAATAACATAAACATTCATATTAAAACTAGAATATGAAATGCCAATATTTTATCCAAAAACCATGAATGGTATAAAAATAAGACATCCATAGTCAAACATATCACAAAAACTTTAATATAGTATGGAATATTTGTATCATAATAAATCAACTTCAAAAAAGTTTAAAATCCATCAATGGATGATGGCATAGATGAAAATGATTTGTAAAACTCTTTGTGAGAAATATCCATTTTTCATGAAAACATTTAAAAGTAACAAAATTTTTAAAGGATGATATTTAAAGAAATTTTTGAATCAATGTGTTCCATACCACTTTGAAACTTTTGAATGGAATTAACATTTTAAAAACATTCAAGTGCATATAAATAAATACTTAAAACCCATTTTGAAAACATGGACATTAATGAGAGTGATTTAGAAGAATAAATATTTAAAACATTTAAAATGATGTTTTAGTAAAAAAATCCATTAAAAAATCCCTTTGAAAAATATTTTATGAAACGTGGACATGGATAATAAATATGTCCTGGTAGATACTTACATTAAAACAACCACAGATAATAAAGAGATTGTGAAATTAACCCTTACCTTGTACTTTCTTTTAGTTGAGGGTACATTTAACCTCCTGTATAAAGACTATAGTATGTTATTAAATTATCTCCGAACCATATTAATATTTATGATATCATACATGATTCATTTATGACTTTATTCTACCCATTTAATAATAATTTCCATTTTAAATTAACATTTCGGGTAATAATGGCTTTCTTTATCTTACGTGTTTTAACTTGTTATTATTGATTGTATCACATAGATCATGATTTAAATAATTCCAGAATATAAAAAATGATTTATATATAATATATATTTAGAATATAAATATGTATGATAGACATATATATGAAATGGAAGACACCGTTTATAGAGACGGTAGGTCGTACGTACGCATAAACATTGTTTCCATTTTAATATCGTATTGAACGAAAATAAGTGAATAAAATTTATATAAGTACATATATATATATCTAGTAGAATTATTATGTCATATATTACATAATTATTAATTATATATATTTTTATAATCATCGTTGAATGGTGAACGTGGAAATGAATCTCATCGGGTCGTGGAGACGGTAATCCGTACATACGCACGAGCGACAATATCATTATATTGATGGAGAAATTATCTGTAATTGGATGATATATCATATATAAAGAATCATTAACATGTTATATTTATTATTTACACAAGTTATACTAATTATTATAACCATCCAAATAATGAAGTGTTTGAATAACAAACGACACCACACCGTGGAGACGGTAAGCTATACATACACACGTATGATGACTTTGTCATTTATAGGATCAATAGAATAAAAATTATAGTTTTATCATATTTATAATAACATAAAAGTGTATATAAGATACTGGAGATATTAGTTTAGAATTTAAACAACAATGAATGTGGAAGTAGAAGAAGAAAAGAACTTGAAAGAGGTGATGAATTATTTACCTCTTCTTTAGGTTCTTCCTTTTGATTTGATCCAAAGGGCTCATTAGGATGGTTATATGACCAAAGGAAGGCCTCTAAAATGAATAGATGAAAGTTGGGAGGATATTTGGTCAGGTTTTGGATGAGCCAAAAAGATTTGGAGGTGTGAAATTAAGATAAGGGAATGTTTTCTTTTACAATAGAGGTGAGGATCACATTAGGAAAAACTTGAAATAATATTTTATAATAAAACCATTTTCAGTTTATAATGGATCTAAAATGATTTAATTTTGATTATAATATGGGAATGAGTCTAAAAACTCTCAAAAAATAGGTTTTAGACCGTTTTAGGTCACCATATTAATCATATCATTTAGATATAACTCTTATTTAAATAGTATGACATTTACCATGTCTCTTGGTATTTTTATATTATATGGGTAATAAACATACTATATAAATCCAATATAACCCTAGGTGTTTCAATAATGTCACATATATTTTCATATAATTATTTTTGTATAACAGTATATTTTTAGGACTGTTATATCAATTAATAATACAATATTTGTTTTAAACACTCAATTATTTAAATTTCAACACTATCTAGCATTTGATTATTTTGAAAGCCATAATAACCTTATCACTTAGAATAAAATTTATTTAACCAACATTAACATGTCATATTAACCTATAAAATTAGTTTAATTAATCATAAGTATCAATTTACATTTATTTGAATATTTATAATGTCAATTATTTTAATATTTCATTAATAAGGTAATTACTGCATCATCATTATGTCATAAATAAAATAAATTATTTAACGTATAAAAATTATAAATAAAATACCATTATGTAGGAAACTTTTTTATATTTCTAATGAATATTTATAGTAGAAGTTATGTTATGTTTAACCCTATATTAAAAATAGTTAAGTTATTAAACATTGAATTTAACACTTTTAACTCTTTTTTTAAATAAAACAATAAAAAATGTCCTAATCTAATCCATGTGGACCAAAAAGGATCATATTTTATTCCTAAGATTTTTTTGGGTATAAATATAGTTATCAAATATAATTATCACATGTGTTAGGGTAATTATTATATCATTTTTACCTTTAATTACCCTATTTACTTTTAACCGTGGTAAATAAAATTCAAAAGTTACTATTGACCAAAAATAATTTTCATCTTATTGAACAAAATTTTCCTTACTGATATTAAACTTGTCCCTATGATTTTTGAAATTCATCTCATAGAAGTGGTAAAATTATGTTTTCATGCAAATTTCTAAATGCTTCTAGGAGGTGAAAAGACGGTAAAAAGTTCGATAAAATTTTATATATCTAAATTTATTAAAAAAAAGACTCCAATGAATTAAATTGAAATTATATAGTTATTATATATCTATTTTTACTTAAAATAAATAAAGAAATAACTAATTACTTAAATAAAAAGTTAGTTTTGCATTATAATGCAGCATTATTCACTATTCATAAAAAAATGAATGTTTTTAGAAAAATAAAAAAAAATTACCCAAAGATAATTTTGATATTATGAATTCAAAAATGAAGTCTATTTTAAAAAATTAGAAACATATAAGTTGCATTTATTAATTTAAAATTAATTCCCGTTGTCAAACCCAAAAAACATGTTTTAAAAAAGTAAAAAAACTATCAAAATATTGACATATGTTTATGTAAAATTTAAATTTGAAATTAATTATAATGACCTACATTGTATTAAATGATAATAATATAATCTAATTATACTTTAAAACCATGCAAATGCATAATCTATCACTATAAATTATTCCGATTAAAAAAGTTTTTTTCAATTAAAACATAGTATTTTTCACTATTCCTCAAAATATGAATGTTATCAGAAAAGCACAAAATATTTATCCAAACTAAATTTTTATGTCGCACTTCTAAAGACGAATTTAATTTCATTAAATTGAATATATAAAAGTGTAAAATCTTGGTTTTAAAAAAATTCCTCCATTAAAAGGCGGTAAAATCGAATTTTTTGAATAATACTTATTTTATCCAAAAAAATGAATTGTTCTTATATTATGTCTAACAAACACATAATATGGATGTTAAAATTATATGGAGTATATAAGATTCAAAATTCAGTTAATACTATTCATAAATTATTTTTTTAATGGTTAGTTTAGTAAGTTGTGGTGCACTCGAACTCGGTGTTGCGTGTAGAGCATGATATTGAATTACTTTAATGAGATAACATACTATGAAATCTTGGGGTGTTACATTCTCCCCTCCTTCAATAAATTGAATCTTCGAAATTTGAAATTTTTCTTCAAAAATAAATGATTAAAAATAGAAAAATACCTTTGTGGAAAACCCACATCTAGAATTGGGTTAAAAAATATAGTCTTAATAAGAGGGAAAGGGTAATGAAAAAGTCACCACCAAATTATGATCTTGATTAGGAGAACATTGGTGTCAATTAGAGACTCATAATTTGAGTAAAAACTAAAATATTTATAGGGAGGGATTGAGGTCACCAATCAAAAAAATGTGTAAAATTGAGGGCCTCCAAGCCATCAATCTAAGATGATGTAAAATATCATTGGTTAAAAAAACATATGGTATTAGGATAAAACATTTTTAGTTTTAAGATCCCATACCTAAAGTTTAATAATTAATTTATTCCTAGAATAAGAGGAATATATATATGACAAGTATAATTTTATCCTCCAACTAATTCCTACCACAAAATCATCTTTCACTCCAAAATATAATAGAATTAAAAAATATTCTATTTATCCTAATTGGATAGGTTAAAAAATGAATTTATATTTATTTTTTAGACTATTTAAAAATACTACATTATACATACAAGGAAATCACGTAGGCCAGTGGTAGGTGATGCACCTGTTTCACCCTTTAGTTGCGGGATCAAGTCTCGCGACCTTGCCAGACGCGACAGGTTATTGCCCGACCTCCGGGTTGTCCATTTATGAAAATTCAAAAATAATCTCAAGAAATGATTTAACCTTAACAATAGTATCCAATTTTAAACATAATATATTCCGACCTTTAGACTTATCCAAAATAATTCTGCCCAAACTTACAGTCCAAAATTTATAAGGAAGGCAAACACAATAAAGATCCGATTTTCCACGTAATAACATGTGAATACCTTCATCATATATTCTTTTAAAACACATTAACACCTCAAATTACCATAAAACCTTATTGATTACATTCATTCTCTCTTATTATTTATATAATACTAGATATAATCCTTCTATAAAAAAATGTTGTAAAATCCAACAATGATGGTATAAAAAAACCATTAACCAGTTCCAAGGATGTAAAAAATATCCAATATAATTTATCCAAAGCAATCATCTCTTATTCTAAAATCAATACCTCAGTATCTGTAACATATTAAAGTTTTGTCTTACCTTCAACCATGTATTTTCCAAAAAATTTAACTTGCAATTGAGTCACTTTTCTTGGTTCCACACAATCTCAAGTCCTTAATTAAATAGTATTATTGTAAAATCATCATATACTCTATAATTATTTTAACATGTACATCATTAATACAATACTCAAATGACACAATACTTTAATAACAACATACGAACTTGTAATCATTCCTCTTCATCTTCGGTAGTATCATAACTTGATTATTATACAATAGCAACATTTGGGGTATAATCTTATGATTTGGACATTTATTTGCGTAGTGTCCCAACTCCTTGCAGTTAAAGCATTGTACATTTGAAACCTTTTTCTTACCCTTGAAATCACGTACTTGGTTTCCTTTTTCTATACACTTATAAAAAAATCCCATTACCATCAAGCATTTACCAAGGTGATTATTTCCACAGTTATCACATATGAAAAAATCCTTCTTTCCCATTTCCCATTATCCATCTTTCTTTCTACCATCCTTTTCTTCTCTGGATTCCCTTCAAAGCCATAGGACTCTGAGTATTATTTACTTATCTTATTAACACATGATACTATATTTTCATATGATGATAATAAATGTGAGACTATTTCATTTCTAAATGTTGTATAAATACCATGAAAGATATGATCCTTTTTACTCTTTGGATCATCCGTATTGCTAGAGTTCTTCTTCCATCAACTGGGTGCCATTTTTATACAATGGCATAAACTAGGTTAGTTTATGAATTGAAATGCATAATTCCAAACATGTGAAATAACTAATATAAATTTAAAATATTATGCATATAATCTATAATAAAAATAATGATTTCGTTGAAGAAGTATTTACTACAAAATCCTTCATAATATCTTGTAATGAAAATGTGATTTATCCTAATCATATCCCTTGGGAGTGTCGTAACCAAGAGTGTAGAAAGGCCTGTTGTCATGCACCAGTTCCTGTTCGAGTCTATCTCAAATTAGTGTTTTTGGGTTTTACACCTAGGTACATCTATGACAGAGCCACCTCTTCCTGCTCATATCCAGACAGGGATGTATTTCATAGAAAACTCACAAAATCTATAAAGTACCAAAATTCTAGGAATTTCTTCTATACTAATCCTAAAAGTTTATCTGAAGGTAATGATCTCTAATCAGATCTTATATAAATCTATTTCCATGGTTGTTTCTAAACTTTCTCTAATACCAACTGTAACACCCTGAACCTAGTTACCCCGAGTTGGTATATTATTTAAATACATTGGCATGATTACAAGGAATCGATTCCCGAAAGACTGACCAGTTTAGCAGTCTTGGAAAATAGATTACATACATGAACATTACATTACAAATTATAAAATAAAACGCAACATAAATGTTCCTTTGAGAACACCATTAATCTCCTAGATTAACCATGCTAATCAATCATAATACACTTCTTGGAATCCTGGGAAAATAAAACATAGGAAACGGGTGATCTCAGATGATCTGTAAGGATAATAATATAGCAAAAACTTTCACAAATAAGCATAAACATTTAATGAAATGTATAAAACTAAAACAAATACCTTTTAAACATAATATTAATCATAATATGGAAAATATAAATCAAATAATTCCATTTACTTATTCAGATATATATTCTACTTGTCAAATAATCACATGAAATATCAATAGCCACTTTCATAATGATGGAATTCATAATGCCAGACTTCATAAACACATATTCAAGGCCTTTTTCTAAGAATACAAATAAGATTTTGTCAAGGACTTTTTCCAAGACACTATTTTGTCTCATGAGACCTACCAATGCATCGACAAGCTATAGTGGGATCCACCAGTCACATACTAAGTCTAATGCATTCTTCATATGAAAAGGTTTTAACATAACATAAACATTCGTATTAAATCTAGAATATGAAATGTCAATGCACTATCCTTAAACCATTAATGGTATAAAAATAAGACATCCACATTCAAACATATCACAAAACCTTCAATACAGTATGTAAGATTTGTATCATAATAAATCAACTTCAAACAAGTTTAAAATCCATCAAGGTATGTTGACATAGATGAAAACAATTTGTAAAACTCATTGAGAGAAATATCCCTCTTTCATGAAAACATTTAAAAGTCAAAATTTTTTTAAGGAATAAATTTAAATACATTTTTGAATCAAAGTGTCACATACCACTTTGAATCATTTTAATGGAATTAACATTTTAAAAACATTCATGTTCATATAAATAAATCCTTAAAACCATTTTGAAAACATGGACATTAATGAGAATGATTTAGAAGAATAAAAATTTAAAGCATTTAAAATGATGTTTTAGTAAAAAATTCTCTTATAAAGGATCCATTTTAAAACTCTTTTATGAAACATGGACATGGATAATAAATATTTCCCTGTATATACTTACATAAACACAACATCAGAAAATAAAGGGACTGTGAAATTAACTCTTACCTTGTACTTTCGTTTAGTCGAGGGTACGTTTAACCTCCTGTATAAAGACCGTAGTATGTAATTAAATTATTCCATAACCATATTAATATTTAGGATATCATACATGATTCATTTATGACTTTATAATACCAATTTAATAAAAAATTTCATGTCAAATTAACATTTTAGGTAATAATCACTTTCTTTATCGTACGTGTTTTAACATGTTATTCTTGATTGTGTCATTAAGATCATGATTTATATACATCCAGAATATAAAAAATGATATATATATAATATATATTTGGAATATAAATATGTATAATATAAATATATATGAAGTGGAAAACACCATTAATGGAGATGGTATGCCGTACGTATGCATAAACGCTGTTTCTGTTTTCATATCTTATTGAACGAAACTATGTGAATAAGTTTTACGTAAGTAAGTAAATAAATAAATATATATATATATATATCTAGTAGAATTTTTATGTTATAAGTTACATAATTATTAATGATATATATTTTTAGAATCATCGTTGAATGGTGAACGTGGAAATGATTCTCATTGCGTCGTGGAGACGGTAATCCGTACGTACGTACAATCGACAATATCGTTATATTGATGGTGGAATAATATGTAATTGGATGGTATATAATATATAAAAGATCATTAAAATGTAATATTTATTATTTACATCAGTTAATATCATTACTATACCCATCCAAATAATGAAGTGTTTGAATAACAAACAACCCCACGACGTGGTGACGGTAAGCCGTACGTACGCACTTATGGTGACTTTGTCATTTATAGGATGGATAGAATAGAAAATATGCTTGTACCATATTTATAATAAAATTACAGTATATAGAAGATACTGGAGATATTATTTTATATTGGAAACAACAATGAAAGAGAAGGTTGGAGAAGAAAAGATCATGAAAGAGGTGATGAGATATTTACCTCTTCTTTGGGTTCTTCCTGTCAATTTGATAAAAAGGGCTCCTTAGGTTGGATTTATAACTAAAGGGAGGACTCTAGGATGAAGGTATGAAAGTTGGGAGGATATTTGGGTAGGGGTTGGATGATCTAAAAGGCATTGTAGGTGTGAAATTAAGATAAGGGGAAGTTCCCTTTTATAAGAGAGGTGAGGGTCACTTTAGGAAAATTTTGAAATATTATTTTATAATAAAATAATTTTCAGTTTCTAATGGATAAAATATGATTTATTTAAAGTCTAAGGTGGATATGGGTCAACAAACACTCAATAAATTGTTTTTAGACAGGTTTAGGTTACCATATTAACCTTATCTTTTAGATTTTACTCTTACTTAAACAGTTTGACATTTACCATGTCTCTTTGTATTTTTATATTATATGGTTAATAAAAAAACTATAAAATTACAGTAAAACCAAAAGTGGTTCATTAATTTTATAAATATTATTATAAATGTATTTTTTTCAAACCTTATATTTTTAGGACTGTTATATAAATTAAAAATACAATATTTTTAAAAAAAACTGAATTATGTCAATTTGGACACTATTTAGAATTTGATTTTTTTGAAAGCTATAATTACTTTATAAATTCAAATAAAATGTATTTAACCAACCCTAACATGTAATATTAACGTATAAAATTAATTTAATTTATCAAAAGTCTCAATTTACATTTATTTGGATATTTATAATATCAATTATTTTAACTTTTTATTAATAAGGTAATTACGACATCATCATTATGTGATAAATAAATTAAACATTTTAATGTATAAAAATTATAAATAAAATACCATTATGTAGGAAATATATTTATATTTCTAATTAATATTTTTAGTCTAAATTATATTGTGTGTAACCATATATTAAAAATGGATTAGTTATTAAACTTTGAATTTAACACTTTTAACTCCTCCTTAAATAAAATAATAATAAATGTCTTATTCTAATCCATGTGAATCAAATAGGATCATATTTTATTCCTAATGATGTTTTTTGTTGAATTATAGTTTTCCAATAGAATTATGACATGTGTTAGGGTAATTATGATATCATTTTTACCTTTAATTACCCTATTTTCTTTTAAGTGTCGTAAATAAAAGTCCAGAGTTACTATTCACCAAAAAATTACATTAATACTATTGAAGCACATTTTATTTACTGATATTAACTATGTGTCTTTTATTTTTTAAATTAAAGTCACAGTATGTGTAAAATTAAGTTTTATGTAAATTTGCAAATGCTCCTAGGAGATGGGTAAAATACGGTAAAAAGTTCGATAAAATGTTATATATTTAAATTTATTATAAAATGACTCCAATTAGTTGAATTTAACTTATATAGAAATTATTTATCTATTTTTATTGAAAAAAAATTAAAATAAAATAACTAATTATTTAAATAAAAAGTCAGTTTTGAATAATAACGCATGTTTTTCACTATTCTTCAAAATTTGAAAGTTTTCAGAAAAATAAAAAAAATTTACGCTAAGATAATTTTGATATTACTAATTAAAAAATGATGTCTATTTTACCAAATTAAAAACATAGAAGTTAAATTTATAAATTTAAAATTAATTTCCTTTGTGAAAACCAAAAAATAGGTTTTAAAAAGGAAAAAACTATCAAAATATTGACATAGTTTATGTCAAATTTAAATGCAAAATTACATATAATGAACTAAATTGTATTAAATGATAAAAAAATAATAAAATTATACTTCCAAATAATTAAAATTCCTAATTTATCACTAGAAATTATTTTGATTAAAAATGTTGTTTTCAATTAAAACATAGTATTTTTAACTATTCCTAAAAATATGAAAGATATCAGAAAAGTACAAAAAATTAATCCACAATAAATTTTTATGTCCCGATTCTAAATAATAATGTGATTTCATTATATTGAATATATAAAAGTGTCAAATATTGGAATTAAAAAGGGTTCTCCATTAAAAGGCAGTAAAATTACATTTTTTTAAAAATAATTATTTTATCTGAAAAAATGAATTTGTTCTTATATTATGACTAAGAATCTCATAATATGGATGTTAAAATTATATGGAGTATATAAGATTCAAAATGTGGTCAATACTTTTAATAACTTCTTTTTTGAACAGTTAGTTTATTAAGTTGTGGTGTGCTGGAACTTGGTGTTGCGTGTAGCACAGGCAATTGAATTACTTTAACAAGATAACATACAATGAAATCTTGGCGTGTTATAATTAATTACTCACATTATACATATAGGATTACCCTCTTTATGTGTTCTTTACCTAGGTTATTTAGATAGGTAAAACATATGATATTTCTATGAAGGGATCCATTTATAAAGGAATTTGAGGGAGTTGATATATATTTTAGGAACCATTTATTTATATCCACATTTTTTTAAAGGAACTAGAACTATAAAAAATACCCTATATAATTATGTAGCGTAGTGAATATCTGTCTATTAAAATGTGGGGTATATATATATATATGAAATTTATGGTTAACTATTGTTGGTTTCAGAGTAAGGTTTAGTTTACCATTAAAAATTGGGATGAGAAAACATTAGCAAGATCCCTAGGGATAAGTCTAAGTATATGATAAAATCCAAATATTTTGGTAATGATCATGAATTGAATTGGATAAACCTAAGGCATCATAGAAGGACTCATGATTTAGACATCCTATAATTTTTTTTTCATGATTATATTGTTTTGCACTATGATTATTGTTTCACACACTATGATTTTATAGTAAATTGTTAAAAACCAATAGAAATATGTTAATACTATATTTGACTAGAAATGAAATGATTTTACTCACATTGAAGTAAATGATATGGTGGTTGGAGTAAAAATTAATAATGCTATGATCACACAACGTTCTCAAGCTATGAATTATGAAGAGCATCAAAATGAGAAATGTTCATAAAATTATTATGTTGATACCTTTATGAAGCACCATCCACCTTCTTTTAATGGGTATATTAATACACTAGTTTATGAGAGCTAGATCATTACCACTAAAAATAAAATTTTCATCCTATAGTGAAAAAAACATAGGAATGATATTCTTGATATTTATCATTTTCATGGGGAATTTGATCAATGGTGGACTCTTATAAACTAAATTAAGAAACATGATGAAACATAATATATAGATTTTTATGAGTTTAAGTGCACATTTATCAATAAGTACATTCCTTTCATTCTTCAAAATAAAATGGAGAAGGAATTCCATGATCTGAAACTAAAGGATGCTGAATCCATTGGTTACTATTTATAATAATTTACTTGATTTATGAGGTAAATTGCTAGTGTTATCATCTTACATGAAAGCAAGGTTGACCAGTTATTCAGTGTCTTAAACAAAGTCTCAAAATTATGATAACCATAAGGTAAATCGATTGATATAAATAAATTATTTTAGTCCCATCATGTTTGAAATGGGTATTGGAGTTACATATCAATCACATGGTTCTGATAATAAAATAAATATAGAATTCAAATTGAATTCTAAAAACCATGGATAGAAGAATTTGAACATTATTTTATATCTAATTTTGGGAAGGAAACATGAATGATATCGTCTTACTGAACTGGTAATATTTCATGTGTGGAATGGATGTTCATTAGGAAATTAAGGGCCAATGTGATTGGAAGAAGTTAACTAATGATGTGAATTGAGAGAAAGATCCATATAATGCACCAACCACACTCGAGTGCTTCAAATAAAAGGAGTATAGGAATTATGATAGCTAGTTCCGAAATTCAAATGTTAATGAAGATGATCAATTTAAGTAAAAAAATAATCTCATAGAAAAAGGTAAATCTAATGTGATTAATATTTCTGATAAGGGGTATGATAACGATGTAGTGAAAGGTACACAAACCATCCACTATATAATTTATAATGAATTGTTGTATAATATATCTAAACACGATTTTATATCCATATAATATTCATAGAGTATAAATATACCACCTCAATGAATAGATGTTGAATCATTAATGATAAAATTTAATAGTATGATGATCAAATATCAGGACTATGACTCTTCTCCTATTGAGTTTTTTTGGGAATTTTTTTCCTATAAAAAATTTTATTCATCCCCTGTTTGAATTTAATATTATTTTTGACATGGATTTGCTGTCTTTTGAAAATCCCACATCAATTTAAAATAAATATATGTCATTTTTAATATTTTAAATTAACACATTATTATCTATCAGTGAAACAATAATTAATAATTTTTTATTGAAATTATATTTATTGTACGGGACTCGATTCCTATTTAAAATGGATTTTTTTCATAGATGGTTGGGGAGAAAAGAAGTATTAAAAATATTACTATTGTGTGGGAGTTTTTTGATGTATTTCTAGAATAATTTTTTGGTATTCCACCAAATAATGAAGTTGAATTATTTGATATAACTCATAACTAGTTCTTCATCTATTTATAAGAGTATATATAGTGTGGCTTCGTTTGAGTTGTAGGAACGAAAGAAGAAAATACAAGAGAATCTTAACATAAGATACATTTAACTATGTTCATAACCATGTAGTGCACCAATTATTTTAATTATGGAAGAATATGTTTCACTGCAATTCTGCATTTATTATTTTGAACTTAATAAGATCATTATAAACAAAAAAATTTACTCTACCTCGTATTCATGACTTCTTTGTTCAACTCTTCAGAGATCAATAATTTTCTTAGATTTATCTTCTTTTTTGATATCATAAATTTAGGTTTAGGAGGTAGGGTATAACCATGATATCATTCTATAAAAGTTATGGACACTATGAATTTATACTGATTCCATTTGGTCATAACAATCCCTATAATAGATTTATAGATTTAATGCATAGAATCATTAAAGATAACCTTGATCAGTTTATGGTTGTAGTTATTGATGATAATCTAATATATTCAATGGAAATGAATGGGAATTAGGATCACTTTAGAATTGTACTGAAGACCCTATGGAAGGGTAATATTTATTAAAAATTTACAAAGTTTGAATTATTCCACTAGAAAGATTCATTGTTGGCTCATATAATCACAATTGAGTGTCTGACGAAACATCCTTTACAGAAAAATGTTGTTGAACAATGGAAAAGACCAGCCACTATGACTAAGTTTTTTAGTTTTATTGGTTTTTATGCATATGTTTTTTATTTTTTGGATAATTCTTCATGACTATGTCATCCATAAGGTTAGTCACTGATCCTTATGAATATGAGATTTGTAGTTTTATAAGGTTAGTCATTGAACCTATGCTTAATTTACCCTGTAGTGGATAAGGGTTTAAAATATATTTTCATGTATTCATGAAGGTATTGGGATGTATTTTCATATAGTAAAATATGGCTACAGATTATGCCTCACACTAACTGAAGGTTCTTGCGAAAAATTACCCAACTCATTATTTTAATTAGAAATTGTAATTTTTGCATTAAATATTATTTGGAATTGTATTTATATTTAATTTTTTGACATAGATATACTGATAATAATAGAATAATATATATTTTCTCAAATAAATAGTTGAATACGTACTAAAGAATATGGTTGGATATGTTTAAAGACTATTAATACTCAATAAATTACCACCTAAGGAAAGTGAATAAGTAGAAGATGATTCATTCTAAAAAGATCATGTTACCTTATCTATGTTGAGGATCAAAAAAATATAATAATTATTTATTTGAAAAGTATGTATATTAAAATATTAATGAAAGTGTAGAAGTGTTATCTTTCTCAAATGGGTGTTCAATCACAAACCCATGTAATGATTAAATATGTGTATAAAGAAGATATGAAACTACAAAATAATGTGAGAAATAATCCCAATTTTTTCCATAATTGTCATGGGATGATGATGTTTAGGAACCATGTATTTATTCCATCCATAGCTTATTTTAAGAAGGAGTTATTGGATGAGTCTAGTATTTCATCATTCTCTATTGATCATAGATGTAAAAAGATGTATCGAGATTTTAAAAAGTGTTTCTAGTGGGACAACATAAATAGTGATATTATTGATTTTTATCTTGGTGTTTTTTATGTCATTAATTTAAGCCTAAGAGACAAATGTCTAATGGGTTGTGAAAACAATTAAAAATACCATAATGTAAATGGGAAAAAACACCCTATGTTTAGTAATCATACTACTGAAAACATAAAAATGGATTAATGACATGTGGGGTTTAGTTGGTCAACTTACGAATTCAGCGCACTTAATTTCTATTAGAATACATTTTTCTCTAGATCATCTAGAAAAAATTTATATTTAATAATTTTAATAATTCATGGAGTACAATGTTCCATTTTATCTGAGAGGGTTTTTAGGTGAACCCTGATGTTTTATAGAAAACATTAGTGAGATCTAGATACAAATTTGGGGTATAGTGTGGTATTTCATTCTCATATAGATGGTTATCTTGAGAGGAAAACTCAAAATCTAGAGGATATGATGACATAATATTCATTGGATTTCAATGGTGTTTGGGATGAACACCTTCCCCTAGTTGAGTTTTCTTACAAAAATGGATTTCACTCATGAATTAAGAGGGTCCCTTGGAAAGACCTATATTGAAGGAAGTGTAGAAAACTAACATAATGGGATTATATTAGAGAAGTAAATATATTAGTACCTGATCTAGATTATGAATGGATTGAGAATGTCAGATCCTTTCAAAATTACAATAATGAATCTCAAATTCGAATGAAAATATATGATTCCACTCATCAGTGTGACCAAGAATCTGAAGTAAGTGAGATGGTTTTTCATTGAATCACTCCATGTATTAAGGTTATGAGATTCATAAAGAAGGGAAATAATCAATAGTTATATTATTCTTTTTGATACTCCTGATCTAATAGGGATGGTAGATTATCACTTGGTTCTTCCATAGAATTCCTCTCACATTCATGATATGATCCATATAACTCTTTTAAATGAGTATATACCTAATCTATAATATATACTATATTAAGAGGTCATAAAATTGGAAAATGAAGTTTCTTATGAGTTAGAACAAATAAAAAACACAAATCGATGATATGTTGTACTACATAACAAGACTACTAACTTTTTAAAAGTTATATATAGGAATTACAAATTCAAAGATGATTTATGGGAACCATAATATGTAATAAAACAAATACATCCACATTTGTTTTTATAAAATTGATGAATTTAGATGGAGAAACAGAATTAATTAATGGTAAAACGTTACACACCAATATTTTATTAAGTATATTATTCTTTCAAATAAATTTAAATTATTTAATAGATTTGATTACATACATCACCGAGTCTAAACATAACGTGATACCGTATAAAATATAATTATTTAATGTGATATTTTTCACCATACCATTTGATTAGTGGGTATGAATCGGAATGTATAAATTTTGAAATATTAATATTAAAATAGTCAAAATAAATTTGTTGGATATCAATTCATTAGAAATAAAAAATCAATTTCAATTAGAAGGGCAATATTTTTTCGAAAAAACTATTTTTACACACACAATTTAGATGTTAAATTATTTATTTGTGAATTATTTAAATGAAATGTATATATTAAATAATAAATAAAATGTTTCAACATATATTAAATAATTTTTTACGAATAAAAATTAATAAACCAAGTTATATTTGGATAAGTTTTTTTCTAAAAGTGGTTTTCATTTTGTATTGGGAACTTGTTTTAAAAATAAATTTTTTCAACTTATAGAAATTAAATTTGATAAAATTTATTCCAATTATGGAATTAAGAGGTTCAATTTTATGTAATTTTGTCCCTTTTATATTGGGATAATATGAATATTTTCCTTTGTAGAACATATCACTTCCGTAATGGTCATGTATGGTTAGTATGAGTTAAAAATAAATGATAAAGCCATAGTTTTCCAACCTAAAAATTATTTTATGAATTTAATTCTAACATTATCTCCTTATTCATTATATTTATCTGTTAATGGGAATTTTTATATGAAATTGGACAATATATTGTTCCATGATATGTCCTTATGACCTAACCCAAGTTGGGGCTTCTACCACAACTACCCCAATCCCACCTCCATAAGCATGGGGTGGGTGAATAGCATCGAAGGCACACAAAATTCAAGGAGGCCTTTTCCTAAAAACCTGTACACACATATAGAAAACTCAATGAAAAAGTGCAAAGTAATAGGAAAACAAAGTACAACATAGTTATGAACAAATCACAAGTATACATCGACCTCTAAATAGTACAGGGTTAGGTGTTGAACTGTAAACTAATAGGTAAAGGGAAAAAATACACAACCAACCCGAAATATACCAAAACCCAGCTATAAGTGAAAAAGTGAAATATCTGAGAGAGCCCTACTCCTGAATCCCAAGCTATGACCACCACACGTGGTCTAAGCACCCCATATTCATAAGTTCCTCTCATGTCACAAACAACCTGTTTGTCGTCTGCAAGGACACAAAAAGTGCAGGAGAATCCCAAGTAGGTTTGATCATAAAAAATACTTAGTAGGATGTGCTAAAGGATCAAGGGAGAAGAAAGAGAGGTGCTAAATAGGGTAGCAGTATCGGATACATCTAAAGAGTAAAGCAAAATAGTGAACAAGGTACAGTAAAAGAAGTATACCTCAACCTAACAAGAGAGTGATGTAAGGTTTTCCAAACACAAGGAGATAGAAACAGTGAGAATATGAACTACTCTTCTAGTATTAGATACCCATAGTAGGAGAATAGAATCATCCAAAAATGAGAATATAGACACATAAATCATATGGCAAACCCTGCTTGTCTTCGCCTCTCCTGGAAGGAGAGTAACCAAAAACCAAGAAGTGGGTGCAAGAAATAGAATATATATGTATATATATTCAGAATCAAAGAAACCCAAATGAGGGAGTAATGGGATCTTCATCTCAGATCATAGCCCAAGAATGTGAATTAACTACAGTCACTGAAGTAACAGTCAATTCCTAGTATACCACATGACTGCTCTAAAATGTAAGTCAAATGGACTCAATAACCAAACATTGATAATATCTTCATTGGACATCACTACCTCACCTTCATGGTTTTAGGTTTCATCACAAGGATGATTCTTGGGGGTAAAAGTGTCCCTCATTATTTAGAATCCAAGGGTAAGTCAACCACATCTCATCGTTGTGTCACACATATGAGGTGTAAACCTAAAGTAGAGGATACCCACACCCTAGTACATTAGGGGGATTCCACTCTAATAGTAGTCATTGAGGCTACCCATTCCATGATTCATTAGGGGGATTCCACCATAACGGAATTGTAGAGGCTTCCCATGCCCTAATGCATCTGGGAGATTCAACTTCGATTGAAACTCAATACAGACGGCTCGTGTATACAGGGGTACATGAGCAGGGGGAGGGGTGGTGCGGGATGAGTGTGGTTCTGTTCACTTAGCCTTCCCATCCAGGCTGGGTCAGGGATCCTCTCTCTAAGCGGAGGCTGTGACGATGTTCATCGGGCTTACCTTGTGTAGACAGTAGGGGATGGCCATCTTGGAAGTTGAAACAGACTCCTTGGTTGTCCATGATTCCTTGAATCTGTGGGGTGTCGCACCATGGTCGATATGCTATACTATCAGAAAATGCAAATGGCTCCTCAATGGAAACATTATTATACGACACACATGGAGGGAGGGGAACATGGTGGCAGACTACTTAGCCTCGGTGGAGTACCCTGGCACGACAGAGGTGTTTCTCCACACGGCTGGCAGCATTAAAACCAAGGGGATTGATTTTATTAAAGGGGATTCCCTCGGTTTAGACTACTTGAGACCCCCGTAGATTCCCTTACGGAGGAGAGCCCATCCTGGCTTCTCCTTCTTTGTACTTATTTTTCTTTCCTTTTTAATAAAATTACAAAAAGGTTCATGGTAGGGGCTATCCACACCCTGATACATCATCGGGATTCCACTATGATAGAAATTGCAGAGGATACCCATGACCTGAGGTGTTAGGGTGAATCCAATCTGATAGAAGTCATTGAGGCTATCCATGCCTTGATGAATTAAGTAGATTTTACTCTGATAGAAGTAACATAGGATATAGATTTGTTATCCCTACTGGATGGTACTATAAGAAAAGAAACACTGCTGCATTCATCAGGAGCCACACCAGATAGGCTTCACACCCAATACAACTTTCATTATAACTCGTAAGACACTATAGAGGTCACCAACATGTTCTATGAGAAAAAACACTCATGATAGGCTACACACATGCCAAAATATGGGTCTCAATGAAATAGATCCAAGATATAAAAGATTTGTAAAGAAGTACATGGTGCGTGTGTGGCCCACATGACATGTGACCCCACCTCATCACCCGCCCACATACCTAACAATTATTAAGTAATATACATTGAACATGTACCCTTAGGCATGTCAATATACTCATAGAGTACATGAAACACCTAGTCAAAAAGCTGACAAGTGCACAATGATCATCATTGATTCAGAGTGCCAAAAGCATAATTACACTGGCACACCTCCTCAAATGGCTCCAGAACATTTGACCACATCCTTTCATACATCTTCTCCTCTCTAACAAGAGTCGAAGCTAACCCAAGCCATGAGTTCTCTTCAAACACATCAAAAATATCTTCCAAATATATTGCTTTCAGGATTTCACATTTAATGTGATCAGGAAAAAGATGCCATGGTTTCAAATGGATCACATTATTGTGATCCTTGTAGAAAAATATGCAAGATCGACTATTTATTTACCCTAAATGGATATTGGATTGAAAATCGTCAGTCCCCGCACTACGCTAGAAAGGTGTCTCATGGGGACCACACCTTGGTCCTGAAATTAATAACACAGATTGCACCATTGTGATCCTCTTTGAAAAACACACGATATGGACTACTCTTTCTCGCAATATAGATTCCTGGTGGAAAAGTTGTATTTCACTATAAAGTGTGTGACCCAAACCCGGTGGGGCCCACACATTGACATTAGTTTAAAAAAGTAGTCTTGAAAATTCCACACTAGGACCAAGGGTGTTCCATCACAAGCGGTGAGTTACATAGATTTTCCATTTAGAAGATATGTTTGTTACAAGATTTCTTAATAAAAATAATTTTATTATTGTTATTTAAACTTGGGTGTTCCATTTAACCAAGTCCCAAGACCAAACATTTAATTTCCTAAACTAGTCTAAAATGATATGTATCGTTGAGAGAGATGTGTGGCCGCATACAGCACATCAATCAAACCCACTGTTTAGAATATACGACCATTTAAAGAGGTTTGGACAAACATGGGGCCAGTCCCCTACACCTTGGTCAGACAACCATGACCGGCCCAGCCTATCCTGCCACAGCCCGGATCGACCTGCTATCATCCTGGACTGGGTCTCTACAGATCATACCCCTTGATGCACTGGCTAGTTGTACCATCTTAACTTGGGACTTGTGGTTTCCCCCTTATCAACACACGATTAACATCGCGTAGGTTGCTGCCTCCGGGTCACCAACCAACTGTCAGAACTCCGGGCTTCGTACAGTCTGACTACGATGGCCCCTCCAGCTGCCGATCTACTACCCTCTAGCCATGCCACTACAAAACCATGGGTACACCTCCTCACACTCCCTACCTCAATTCGGCCCTGCTATGTCACCTACCTCGCAACTCAGCTCTAGAACCCGACGACCTGCTGCCTACTCTGGTCGCCCACCGACCAGCTTCCCACTGACCAGCTGCCCACCAACCAGCTTCAGCCTCTCCTCACCGTACGAAAACTACCACTATAGCTGGATGCTATGGTTTTACATCACTTTGGGCCACCACTGACCACCACTAGCGGTTCTAGTTCATCGGACCATTGCACGAGCCACCGCACCCACACATGAAGTTCGAAAATAAATTTGAGACTAGTTTTAGAATCCTCTACGGGGATCTTCCCAGCACCGACCTCTGCTCGATGATTCTTTGAAATTTTTACATGTCCCATATTAGATGTTGAAGAACCTAAAGAATAAGTGTATAACACGAAGAACAAAATTGGTTTTTATCAACAATTGATGGTCGTGTTAGTGCGACCACCGACAATGATAAAAAATGATGAAAAATAGGAAGAGAAAGATTTTTAGTTAAATAAATTAATAAAAATTCAAAAGTAGATGATATATTTCTTTGATTGATCCATTAATCACTGTCGACAAGTCTCTATGATCTTTCTTTGATCCGTAAAGGTTCTGGAATAGATTTCTCCTCGATTCAATGAATAATGAACAATGAACGATTGAGATGGGGGGGGGATTAGGGCTAAGCTTAATCCTAAACTCTTATACATTCATTTATACAAGTTCCACTCGACGCAGAATCTGAAATTCCCATGCCCCTCTTTTTATGTTTTCCCTACAAAAAATACCCCACTTCGAACTCGACCGCATTCTCAAATTTACAATCTGATTCCTCGTTAGAAAGTTAATTGGCTCAGTGTTCAAGGTAAAATAATTAAATTTAATTATTTTATTTATGATTTCCCCTGTGTGAATTTTCTCATAGAAGTCCCGCTCTGACACATGTTATACCCCACCTAGGGTAAAAGCCACATTAGATACTCAACCATGACCTTATATGTTTTTATCCGAGCTACCATTTAATAGATATCACGTTTTTGTCTTGTGTATAGTACAAAAAAACATAATATTTTGGCATAGTTTATTTTTGAAACACTAGGGATCATAATTGCACACCATCTTAGGGCCTATATTTGGAAGTATATGTAGAAATATTCTAATAATTTACAAGGCCTGAAACGAGCCTCTACATCATTCCCTCCTTCAAGATTTTCATCTTTGTAAAAAGAAAAAAAGGGGAAAACAACATGAGATACTTAGATAACACATGGCTCTCCCAATCTTAAGAAAACCTACCAGTTACCATGATGACAGAACACGTGACCCAGTGGGATGTTCTATCCTCATAAGGTATTCTCTTGTTTATGACATGCATTTGATCACGAATGCATCTACTCATCTACGACGTGTGGGAGATGTTGTGTGCCCACTCCATCTATTGGGGGTATGGAAAGAAGATAGACAAGCTCACCATCTTTTCCATAGTTCCTAACAGCCTGAAGAATTTTTTTGGATAGGTTACTTCCCCAACCATACCTCTATATTCCTAATCATGACTGGAATCGTGGTTTTTTCCTGGAACAGGGTCTCATGATTCCCTCCATCGGAATATCCATCCGGTGAAACAGCCAAGGACATCTTGTCACACATGGATTCATAGTTGATGCCTTGGAACTGATAATCTATGACGTTCTCAGGAAGTGAAGGAGTCCACACAATTTACTGAAGAAACGGTGTACCCTCTTGCACCGCCAGAGTTAACTGTGGGGAAGATAAGTACTCTGAAACTTCCTACACTAGGAGAGCTTGATACTTCCTGCTATGGGAATTTTATTCAACATTTCACATTAATGGTGTATAGAATATCTTAATTTCATAGTCCTATAGGATGTTCAACCAGCTTCACCACCTTGGATTTAAGTCTCTCTGGTTGAATATGTACCTGAGACATTGGTGGTTCTCACAACCACAAAGCACTCTCCTAGAAAGTAGCATCACCACATTCTCAGGGTGAAGAATACAACTTCCAACACCAAATAGTGAGTCATGTAGTTCTATTCATGGGGTCATTATCACCCCAACCTATACATGATAATGGTAGTATCAAGACATGACATTGAGTACACAAGGTACCAATGAACATGGTAGGTGGGTAAACTCATCCAACAACAAGAGGCTAGACCTGAAAAGAACATGGCATACCCCATATGCCTTTTTTCTTCTTGTAATGAGGGTAATCCCCAAAAAAATGAACTATACCGATCCCACTAGTAACATTACCAGCTAAAGTAGGTCAAGAATAATGACTCCCCTAGAAAATACAAGACATTCATTGACACTCCATCGCACAACCTCACCTGGAACACAAAAGTCTAAGGGAGTCTATTGCCACACCTTGATACTATCTTCTTTGGGCAGTACTGAATCACCCCCATATTTTTTTCTTACATCACAAAAACATGTCTCGGTTGGTGAAGGACACTTCTTCCTCATGCATTCAAATCTACGTCGAACAACATTGACACATGGTTACCCCGAAACCTTGTGTGTCACCCTTGATATACCTTAAGGATGGAGTAGGGAGAAAAGTGTAATTCACATAGTGCCTAAAAAGTTCAACTATAAAAAGTTGAAATGATATGGGGAATACCTATTTTCATCACATGCTCTGTAAGATCGCATATATCCAAAGCATGAGGTTGTCCATGGTCCCATATTCCAGCATCCTGATCCTAACATGGGCCACATGGCGGAGGTGGAAATACCTCATAATGCCATTCCCCATATCCATATTTTCTTTCTCCTATACCAACACCAACTCCTTGACCACCACCCTTATCATGGTGTTGTCTCATCCATGGTGGTCCACCTACTACCTTCTTGGTGTTCTCAACATGCCTTGTTGGGATGTCTCATGCCAAGTGACCATGCCTATCACAAACATAACACTTTCCCTCCCCATGTTTTCCCACACCTTGCGATGCCTCAGACCCATACAAATACATTTCTGAAACCAATTATTAGGAGGCCTATTATGTAGAGATCTTGTCGACTAGTGTCTTCTAGCTATGACATGCATCATAGCTCTATTGCGCTCACTACCACAACCAACTATATGGCATCTCTCAGATTGAAAGCTCTCTCTCAGTAATTCTTGATCCAGTGCCTCCACAAAGGTGATGATTCACATGGGTACTATGATATCATGGATCACTCTAAAGAGTATCTTCTCGAACTTATAGGCTAGAAAGTAGCCATCATGGATCAGGTGTAGAGCATTGCATGTATTTTATGTGATCCTAGTCCTGTATTAACTCATCACCATCCCTCCATACTGAAACTGAAGGAGCTTATAAAGTAAAATGTAGCATAAGTATGAGGGGTAGTACTCCTTGAGAAACAACTATTGGAAGCCATCCAATGCGAGTTTTGACTCATCGTACATCTGAGTAACAAAAGTCCACCAATATCCAGCTGCTCTAGGAAATATGTTTTCTATTAGAGCCACCACCTGATCAATCGGTGTCCATAAAAGCCAGAAGAGGTGCACCATAGACTCTAGCCAAACCTCTTCTACCTGATGTTCTAGCTCACCACATAAGCTCAGTAGTGTCTGGGGCTGGAACTCATGGAGAGAATTCAACATACACACATCCTCAGTCTGATGTGTTGGGGTTGTATACTACTCAACATGTGGGGGTTTCTCTACCTACCCACCTAGAGGAAGGGGATCACATGATGGGTCCTGAACTAAGGCCTCGTTTCTCACAGGATCGTCATTTAGAACCAGAGCTAGTATCCTGGTTGAATGTCACCGCTGATACATCCTAAATGGTTTCAAGGAGTACCACATTAAAATGATCATATATATATATATATATATATATCAACAAAAATGGGGAGATGACTTATGAAGGATAGTCAAAGACTCAATTATATATGATGCATGTACCATTGTTCCTTACAAAAAGTGTCTTAGGGTTAAAAGTCGACAACCAGGTAATCATGGTCCAGGTGAATGCATTTGTCGGTCACCCGTATCATCACTAGACACTCCGGCCTGACAGTCACTATCGAGACACTTTGACAATTTTTCCCCAAACCCAACCAAGACCTTTTAGGGAAACGTCTAAATAATGTCCTAAGGGTCAAACTACCTCTGATACCAAATTTTCATGACCCAACCCATGTCGGGGCTCAACCCACAACTTCCCCAAGCCAGCCTCCATAGGCAAGGAGCTAGTGACTAGTTCTGAAGGAACAAAAATATTAGGGAGGCCTTTGCCTAAGAATCTGTACACACACACACACACTACCAACTCAATGCAAAATTTTAGAGTAAAAGGAAGAAAAGAAAAAAACTACTGTAAATAAACCAAAAGTATGCATCGAACTCCAAAAAATACAATTATAGGCAATGAATAACAAATTGAATGTAAAGGGGAAAAATACACGCCCAACTAGAAATGTTAAAGAACCCGGATATAGGTGAAAAAGTAAAAAAGATGAGAGCCCCGCTCCCGAATCCCAAGCTATAACCACCACTCACGGTCCAAGCACCCCGTATCCCTAAGCTCCTATGATGTCACGATCAACCTGCCTGTCGTCTTCAAGGGTTGACCATGTGAAGTAAAATCCCATGCATGGGTGATTTTAACAAATACTCAGTAGGATTCCTCAAAGGCTTGAGGGAGAGGAAAGATAGGTACTAATGATGGAAGAATTAAGAGATAAAATTGAATAGGAAAGCTGGAGATAGGATAAGGTATAGTAAATGAAGTGAAGATCAACCCAACAAGAGAGTGCAGTTAGCTCATCCAAAAAAAGGATCTAGAAATGGTGAGAAGTTGAAATTATTTTTGAGATTTCACTACCTATAGAAGAAGAGTAGACTCATAAAACCATGAGAATATAGACACTTAAATAACATGACATACCCCTCGTATCTTTACCTCTCCTCGAATAAGAGAAACTAAAACCCAAAGAGTGGGTGTCGGAAGTAGAATATATATGTGCTCAGTCAATGAAACCCAAATGAGAGAGTACAAATATCATCACCTCACAGTTCAGTACAAGAATGATTGTCACCAATAGTCTTAGAAGTAACCATTGATGCCTATAATACCACAAATCTACTATGAAATATAAGTGAAATGGACTCAATCACCACACCTTGATAAAATACTCTTTGGACGACACTATCCCACCCTCATGTTTTTTGGTCATGTAATAAGGAATCATCTTGGTGGGAAAATCATCCCTCTTTCTTGAGATTCTGAAGGTTCTTCAACCAAATCTCCTTGTTGTTTCATACACAGGAGGTGTAATCCCAAAGTAGAGGATACAAAACCCTAGTAAGCTTGGGGAATTCCATTTTCATAGTAATATCAGAGGCTACCGATGTCCTAATGCATCAGGGGGATTCCACTCTGATATAAGTTGAAGAGGATACACATTCCCAGATGTGTTAGGGGGATTCCACTTTGATAGATGTTGTAGAGGCTACCCGCACTATGATATGTTAGAGGGATTCGAATATGATGGATGTTTCATATGCTACCCATGACCTGATGCGTCAGGTGGATTCAACTATGATATAAGTCATAGAGGATGCCCACTATCCATCGTTACTGGATAGTACCAATCAGAAAAGAAACATCACTACATTCATCAGGTGCCACCCTTTATAGGTGTCACATTTGATACAACACGCATCATAACTTTTAGGACAATAAAGAGGCCACCATCTTTTTCTATTCAAAAAAATACACAGGATTGGCTACACACATGAATAAATCTGTTTTCAAAAGAAAGAGATGTGAGAGAAATATTATTCATAAATTAGTACATGAAACGTGTGGGGCCCATATGATGTGTGACCCTGCCTTATATCCCAACCATGTAACTAACCATTCAAAAGTACTAATATATGAACAAGTACCCAGAGGCATACAAGCTTACCCCAAGAGCACTTGACTCACCTAGTTAAAAGGTTGAAGAGCACATGATGCCCGTCCTTGATTTGGAGGAAAAAAGTGTAATTATACTGGAACACCTGCTCAAATGGCTCTAGAACATTTGACCACATCCCTTCACACATCTTCTGAAGTCTCACAAGATTTTAAGTTGACCCAATCCATGGGTTCTCTTCAAACACATTAGAAATATCTTCCACTGATAATCCTTTCATGTTTCCACATTTAATGAAATCATGAAAAAGGATATGCATGTCCAATCATATCATGAAATCACTATCATTGGGTAAAAACATGCAAGACTGACTATTTATTTTCCCCAGATGGATATCTGATGGAAAAATTGTGAATCTCCACACTACGCATGAAAGGCGTCTCATGGGTCCCACACCCTCTCCCGAAATTAATTACACAGATCACGCTATTTCGACCATCTCTAAAAAACACATGATGTAGACTACTATTTTTTCTAACATGGAAACCTGGTGAAAAAGATGCATTTCACTACAAAGCGTGTGAACTGAACCTCATGGGTACCACATCTTGACTTTAGATTAAAAACTAGAAAGTAGTCTTGAAATGTCTCCACGAGGACTAGGGCCACGACCCCTCTGACGGTGCGTCAAATGAATATTTTGTTCAGATGATATGTATGTTACAATATTTATTAATAATAATAATTTTAATATAATTATTTAAACTATGAATGTTTTTTAGCTGAGTCCCAAGTCCAAACCATAAAAGTCTCAAATAGGTCGAAAAAATTCCATCCCATTGAGAGAGATGTGTGGCCACATACGACACATCAATCAGAGACAACCTTTAAGACGTATGACCATTTAATGGTGTTTTGGACCAACTTGGGCCAGTCCCCTTCACCTAGGTCAGCTTTCCATGGACGGTCATGTCCATTCCATCCTGCCCGTGACCTAGTCACATGGCCTATCTTGTCCTACTATAGCTTGGATCCACCTGCGATAGGCCTGGCCTGATTCTCCATGAATCACTCCCCTCAGTGCATTGGCTAGCTGGCCCCTTCAACCTCAGAAACCTGTAGTGTCCCCCTCGTCAACACACGACCTGTGCTGTGTGGGTTGTTTTGTCTTAGTCACTAGCCACCTACTGCGATCCCATGCTCCACTCTATCTGACCATGATAGAACCTCCTACCTCCAGTCTACTGGCCTCCAGCCATGCCGCAACACCACCTGGGTACACCACCCCACACACCCAGCACTGATCTACCCCCGCTATACCAGCCACCTCACAAATCCACTCCAGCACCTGGACTCCATCTACCTTCTCCACTCACCAAACAACCATCCGCATTCTAGCTGGCTTCCACCTCACCACACCATAGGACAACCAGTGCTCCGACCGACTCCTATAGTCTGCCACCGCCTTGGGCCACCACCCGCCACCGTCGACAGTTCTACTCAGGTGGCCCCTTGCATAGGCCACTTTAGCCACAACAGAAATCCAAACATTAAGATGAGACCGATTTTAGAATCCTCTAGAGGGGATCATCATAGCACTAGACTGCACTCGATGAAACATTGATGTTTTGACATATTCCATATTAAACATTGAAGAACCCGAAGAATAGATGGAGAACACCGTGAAATTTGTTTTTTCCACAAGGATTGATGGTCGTGTTAGTGAGACCACCAATGACGATAAAAAATGAAGAACAAATAGGGAATGAAGGATTTTCAATTCAATTCTTGAATTGGAACCCAAAAGAAGAAGGAATTTTACTTTGATTGATCTGTTTATCACTGTCAGCGAATCCACTGGGATCCTTCTTTGATCCTCCAAGGTTCCAACATAGATCTCTCTTTAATTAGATGATGAAAAAATGATGACCGGTTGAGAGAGAGAGAGTGAGGAGAGAGACAAAGAGAGAATTTGGGGAAACTGTAATCTTGAAATCTTAAACTTCTTTTTATAGAAGTTCCGCATGACGTGAAATCTGAAATTCCAGCTCCCCATATTTTTATGTCACGCCAAGGAGAAAAACCCCCTTACAAACTCAATTGAGGTCTCAATTTTCAAATCTGATTCCTTGTTTGAGAGATATTTGCCTCAGTGTTTTACATTAGATAATTAAATTTAAATATTCTATTTACATTTTCCCCCTAAGTGACTTTCTTTGTATAATTTCTTGCGCCGACAAAAGTTATACCCCACATAGTGTAAACTCCACGTTCCTAACTCAAATGTGGCCTTGTATTTCTGATCTGAGCTACTATTTAAAAGATATCCCATATATATTGCATTCATAGTAAAAAAAATTAATGTTTTTGTATAATTTATTCAGGACACACTGGACCACATAATTTCATTCCGTCTCGACTCCTAGCTCTAGAATTATATGTAGAAATATTCCAATGTCTTATAAGGTGAAAACCGAGTATGTATATGATAATAAAGTTATAAAATTTTAGTCTCATAGTTATAAATATCTTTTATGGCATCTTGTAGGGACAAAAATATGTTATGATTGATTTTATTTGTAAATTTGTTCATAATTTTGTAATATTCTTTTTTTTAATATTTTTTAGTGGTTATATAATTACCTGAAATTCTTATGCACCATTGATGTAGTATTTCTACGATTAATAATAACAATATATATATATATATAATGATATTAAAAATATTAAAATTAATGTAATTTCATTGATGTAATGTATGAAATAATTTTTTAAGATGAATATGACTTATTAGTGTTATTTTAAAGAGTTACATTCAAATTCGAACATTCTATTTATATATTTTAATTAATATTAACAAAAAAGGGTCAAAATTTGAAATAAAAATATTTTATGAAAATAATATTTTATTAAATTAAATAAAAAAAATAAAAATATTAAATTTAGAAGAATAGGAAAAACTGTAGTATAAAATTTCATACACTTCCCAATTTTTAGCCTTTTGGTACTATTAGTCTTGATAGTGCCTTTAATATATTTTAATGTTTTAAGAAAATCCAAGGGTGCCCCTCCCCAAAATGGCCAAAGGGATCTCCCCCTTTATCTTATTCACACCACCTTGATCCCTTTAGATTGACCACCCTATACCATGGTATCTTATACACTCATATATACACCTTATATAATTTCTTATCATCCTTTTAAGAAAACACTAGAGACCTTAAGAGAATATCTAAATGATTTTTTTTCAATGAAGTGGTAACAAACTTAACCGATAAAATTCTTTTTAATTAATTTTTTTCTCATACAAATAAATTTTGTTATTTATAAAATAATATATCCTATTATCTTATATATTACATAATGTTATTATTTTTTTGAATCTACCATTATTCACCATATTTCAATTAAATTTGATGTGAAAATATCACTCATACGTATGTACAATTTACCGTCTCCACATAGAGATACTATTTATTTCTCATATCCATATTTTTTAGATGGGTGTTATGATGGTTTCATTTTTTATATAAGATACATATGAAATACTTATACATTTTTAATTATAACATAATATCTACCATATTCCCTTACAAACTGTTAAAAAATAATATCATCAACCACACATACATGTGGACTATAACCTCTACAAAGTGATGTGATTCGTTTTTAATTTTTATTATATGTGTAAAAAAATAAGGTTATTATTTTTGAATACAAATGATATATTTGACTTTTTATTTATTCTTTAAGGGTAAACTTTTATTTATCATTATTTCATTCCATCTGTCAAAAATTGAAAACATTGTTCAAGTGTATGTATGGTCTACCATGTCTATGAATGGTGTAGTTCATTTTTCATTCTATACCTTTATTATTGAAACAAACCATGAAGATAATGAATACATAAAAAATTTATATGCTGATTTTCATTTTGGAAATAATGAATATATGATCATAATACATGGGGTAAAACTACCTAACCAAAACATACTTGAAAAAAGAAGCACATGTTGCTCAGAACAACGATCTTGATGAAGAAGCATTAACAAAAAATTTGATGAAAGGTTATAACTCATATATGGTATGGTTTATATTACTGTGGTTATATAATTTATTTATAATAATAATATTTTAATTATAAATTATTTTTCAACACATATTAAGGAATTCATACTTTAAGGTAAGATATTTTTATCTCACATTTATTTCTATAGGGCACATGTTTTATACAACCCTTCTTCATTTTATTTGGTGTATATGATGCCCATAAATTAAATATATGAGGAATATTATTAAAATTATGTGGATTTACATAGCTAGAAACTTGTATTTACATCATGGGACTAATTATTCAAAATTTACTAAATTGTTAACGACTTTTTGCTACTATCTCATTCTTTTTAGGGATTGTTTATTATTAATCTTATAATGAATAAATTTTATGTTATAAATATATATACATTGATTAATTTTCATTTCCTATGGTTATTTTATGAAAATTCATGGTTTCCACTCATTTACTCACCTTGAGTACTCAAGATATAGAAAATATTTTTTTCAAAGAAAAATAAATTTATTTCTCTCTTTGGATGAAAATATAATTTCTTCCATAATAATTTTTATAAAAATGTTTTAATGAAATATATTAATATTATAATATGATTTTTTAAATTCATTTTTACCCATGTTTTAATTTTTATAAAATGGTTCGAAATGGAACTTCTACTCATTTCACAAATAAGGCACTCTTTTGACATTCTCATAAAAATGTAAATGGAGTGTTTTCCATTAAATTATATGGACTAAGAAAAATATCCAGCTATCTTAACAAATAAATGTTATGAAAAATCCATTACTATATTCAATGTGTATTTTTGGAGATTTTTTTTCTAGAATAATGTTTAAATATTTATAATTAAAAAGTAATTTTCAAAATAAATATCTTATTTTCCTCAAGAAATATTTTATTGATTTGTAAAGTAATTTTATTATATGATAACATTATACAATGTAAACTATAATTTAAGGGTTATATGTTCCATTTATACCATCCTTTTTATTTATTTTTGTGATTAATATTAATGTTGATGAGATGTGTATGAAACCCATTTAATTATAAGGGTTATTTTATAGTGAATTGATGAATTATTTATGAACCCCATTTTATTTCACTGATTATGATGTGACGATTTGATGAATGTTTTAAGATATTTTAGGAAAAATATTGGTCATTTTCATTATGTTATGATTGTTAAGTTATAACCAAGGATATTTTATATGTTAAAACCCAGGAAAATAGTTATGCAATAACTATGGATGGTTTTTACTTTACAACCACATGCAGATGAGACCTATATCTCCCCTAATGAAATGGGTAAAGAATGATATCTCGTGAGATAAATATGAATGAAATTGGGATTGAAACCAATATAGTAAGGTAATTTATTCCCTTTGATTGTATTAGGAGTCAACCTTTTCGACTATGATGTTTTTGTGAGTGAACCAATTCAACTATTATAGACTTCTATTTGAGCCTTTTTTTTATAAGTTTTTTATTTTCTATTCTTATGTGTATGCCATGAGGCTATGTCCCATTCCTATGTTTTTATCTCATGGATCATGTTTTTTTTATTCCATAATGATTCGAGCCTTATGAAATGCCATGTTTTATACCACAACTCATTATTATGATCTATGATATGAATGATATGATTTTTAAATGTTATTTTTATGTTCTCACACCCTTACGATCATGTTATGCTCAAGTGATCATTAATACATCCCTTCTTTTCCATTACTCAACATCTAAGATCACCATTTTTTGTTTCTTATCATAATGTTATAGAGAAAGGTACTATTTTTTATATATCTAAGAAGGGTTATTGTTTGGGAGAAATTAGTGTGAGACATTATTGATCATATATTAACCATTTTTATGTTTCTATGCTTACAAAGTCTTGATACCTATATTATTATGGAATGAATTATTTTGATATATATAGAATATTCAACTATTTGGATGTGATATATTTCAATGAAAAGTATGGGTATCTATATGAACTAATATTGTTCATTAAATTATATTAATGGTTCAAAAGATTCAAAAAAATAAAGGTATTGAAATTCTAATATAATAATTATGATGATAATCATCAATGAGTTCTGAAGCTTGACATTATGGACAAATTATTCCTTCAAATGTCTCCATAGAATAGGGTTATGCGATTTGAGAAGAATATAAGTTTTATCATTAGATACCAATATCCATTAAATATTCTTGGTCTTAAATAGACTGTGAAATATCTATCTGACCTCCCTTTATTCTATATAGGTTCATGATTTTTTCCATGCATCAATTTTTACGAAGTACATACCTGATCCATCTCATGTACTGAACATTGATTCTCCAATACTCGAACATGATCTCTATTATATTGAAAAAATAGTAGAGAACTTTGATTGTAATGTTATTATACAAGGATATAATAAAAACCACCAATTTAATGTTCTAAGGGAAAATCATAGGGTCAATGAACCTATTTTAAAAGCTAATGATATAATTAGAAAAATGTACCATCATTTTTTCTAACCTAAATAATTAAATTTCAAGGGAAAATTATTATGGGGTGGGAGAATGTAACACCCAAAACATAGAATAATAAATTTCATATAAAGCTATGATATATTATTTCATTAACTTAATTAGAATAATATGAATATTACTTATTTCATTAAGATATGAAATTATAATAAAAAATCTAATACCTTAAAATATATCTAAATAAAACATAATTACAAAAATTAAAAATGTAATAAAAACCCAGTAAATAAAAATTAAATTAGATTGAAGTATTCGTTATCATAATCTATGTTAAGTGTAACACCCCAAGCTTCCATGGTACGCTTCTCTTTAAATAATACAGTAGCGTGTGTTATACACAACTTCGAGTTCTAACACACACCACAACTAATCAAACTAGCCGTTATGAATAGTAATACCCAATTTTTGAAATTTTATAAATTTTATCTCTGAAAATGGATTTCATTTTTGGATTCGGAATATCGAAATTAGCCTAGGGTAAAATTTTGGAACCTTTCAGATAACATTTATATTTTGATGAATAGTGAAAATTACTAAATTTTAATTAAAAACAACTTTTTAATCAAAATAATTAATAGTGAGAAATTATGAATTTGAGTTGTTTTAAAGTATATTTAGAATATATTTTTACCATTTAATACAATTTTGGTCATTGTTCATAATTTCATATTTAAACCGGACATAAACAACTGTCAATCTTTTGATAGTTATTATCTCTTAAAAACACGCTTTTTATTTTAACAACGGGAATTAATTTTAAATTAATTTTTTTTCACATTTTTGTTTTTAATTTAGAAATATGTATTCCATATTTGGAATCAGGAGTTCCAAATTGTGTAAATAGGTTACCTTTTTTTAGACATTTTGAATAATTACTTCAGTAAATATTTTATTTACCATGGTTAAAGTGTAAATCCTATAAATAAGGGTAAAAAATAATATTATAATAATATTAATTTTCCCTAAAACGTGTCTTAACCCTATTTTTTGATAAACTTACGACCATGGTCATATTTGGGTTGATTTTGGGACCCCATGGATCCACTGGTAAGTGATAATTACACTTTATATTAATTAAGTTAATGTAAATACAAAAATGACATAAGCATATATCTTTTAGAAAAACAATTTTTACATAGAGTTATATATATTATATTTTCAACTATAAATATTCATTATAAATATAAATATATTTACTACATAATAGTATTTTATTTATAATTTTTAGACATTGAATAATTAAATTTATTTATGACACAATAATGATGCAGTATTTTACATATTAATGAAAGAATCAAATAATTGATATTATAAATATTAAAATATATATAATTTGAAAGTTTGGATGCCATCCACGAATTTTATTAATTAATATGAAATGTTATAATTTCGTAAATGAATTATGTTCGAATTAATAATGTTGTTAAGACTTTAACAAAAAATCAATTATTAAATAGTGTCAAAATTGACATAAAAGAGTTTTTAAAACAAATATTATATTATTAATTGTTATTCTATTCTTAAAAATCTATAGTTTTGAAAAAGGACTTATATCATGATATTTTTATCATTAATGGACCACTTGGGGGTCTCTTGGATGTATATAGTAAGTTTATTAACTATATAATATAAAAATATAAAGTGACATGGTAAATGTCAATCTAATTAACTAAAAGTTAAAACTAAAAGATAAGGTTAATATAATGACCCAAACCTGTCTAAAATCTATTGTTTGAAAGGATTTAGACCCATCCGCACCTTAGATTTTGAATAATCCTCTTTTTAGCAATTACAAACCGAATATGAATTTATTAGAAATTAATACTTTAAGTTTTTTCTAAAGAGCCCCTCCTCCCCCTTATAAAAAGACACCAGTTCTAACAAATTATTCACACCATCAAAGCCTTTTTGATCAACCAAACTCTGCCCAAATACCCTCTAAAATATCCTCCATTCATCTTAGAGGCCTTAATTTAGTCATAAATCCTACTTAAGGAACCCTTTTGATCAAATCAAAAGGAAGAAACTGAAGAAGAGGTAATGTTTTCACCACCCTCTTTCAAGTTCCTTTCTTCTTCAACTTCTACTTTATTTGTTATTTACATTATAAAATAATAACTCCAGTAACTTATATATACTGTGATGTTATTATAAATATGGTATATCTATATTAAGTATTATATCCATCCTTTTAATTACATGTCACCATACGTGCGTACGTACGACTTACCGTCTCCACGTCGTGGTGTAATTGTTATTAAATATATTATTATTTGGATGGGTATAATAATGATGTGTAATTCATGTAAATAATAAATATAACATGATAATGATTCTGTATGTATGGTACAACATCCAATTGTATATTATTTTTATTATCAAAAAATGATATTGATGCTTGTGCGTACGTACGAATTACCGTCTCCACAAACGCGATGAGATTCATTCCCCATCGTATCCATTCAAGACTAATTATAATTTGATGATTAAAAGTAATGTATAATAACTTTATATCATTATAGATATGAATAAGATACAACCTATCCATAACAAACACGCCTTATGTAACAAAACATATAAAATAAAACGAGTAAGTTAACACCCGAAACGACGATAATACTAAAATATTATTAACAAAGCATTAATAGAAGATCATATATGATATCATAATTATGTGTATGGTTCTTTTCTAACTTAACAAAAATGTTTTAACTATTATACAGGAGGTTAACATACCATCGACTAAGTAAAAGTACAAGGTAAGGGTTTATTTTACAATCTCTTCATTATCCGAAGTTGTTTATACATAATTATCTACTGAGACCTCTTTATCATCCACATCCATGTTTCTTAAAAATTTATTTCAAAAAATTCTTACTATTTTACAGAATATGGGTTAATGTCATTTATACACTTTTTTTCTTTTTATAATATGTTTATAAAGGAATATTTCTGTCATTTTCCAAACAAGGTCCTTTTTAACCATTTCAACTGAATTAAGGTAAGAATGTCTTTTTTAACTTATACGGTGGGTGCAGATATTTTCCACCATTATAAAATCGTAGAAGCTTCCATTATAAGATTATAATAATATTTTCAAAGTAAATGTTTTATTTTATAATTATGTGACTTTTAAATGATTTCAAAAAAAATATATTTCTCTCAAATAGTTTTGACTTCATCTATGTCAACATCCTTTGATGGATTTTAAGCTGATTTGAAGTTTATTTATAATGATAAAAAACTTCCATATTTCATTGAAGGTTTTGTGATATGTTTGACTATGGATGTGTTATTTTTATACCATTCATGGTTTATGTAGAAAGTATTGACATTTCGTATACTAGTTTTAATACAAATTTTTATGTTATGTTTAAACCTGTTCATATGAGGAATGCATTAGACTTAATATGTGATAGGTGGAGCCCGCTATAGCTCCTCAATTCATCGGTAGGTCTCATGAGACAAAATAGTGTCTTGGAACAAGGCCTTGACAAAATCTTATTTGTATTCTTGGCACGAGGCCTTTGCTATGTGGTTATGATAGTATGTCATTATTCATTCCATCATTATTAAAGTGGTTATTGATATTGCATGTGATTATTCGAATAGTAGAATATATATGTGAATAAGTAAATGGAATTATTTCATTTTATATTTTCCATATTATGCTGAAGTTCAAGTATAAAAGGATTTTTTAGTTATAAATTTCCTTAAATGTCTAATCATATTTATGAAAGTTTCCGCTATATTGTTATCCTTACTGAGCATCTGAGCTCACCCCTTTAAATGTTTTATTTTTCCCAGGATGTGATGAAGTAATTTATGAATGACCTGTAGGGATAGTATGAGGGGATATGAAGTCAAGATATTGTTGTAGTAGTTTTTATTTTATGATGTAATGTAAAATTTATGAATGTATATAGTTATTAGAAGGCTACTAAACTAATCGATATTTTGAGAGTTGAAATTTTGTGATCATACCAATATTATGTAATAATGCACCGACTCTGGGTAACTGGGGTCAGGGTGTTACAGTTAGTATCAGAGGAAGTTTAGTACAAACCTTAGAAGCTAGATTTAGATAAACTCTTATTAGAGCACATAGCCCTAAGATAGATATTGAGGATTAGTATAGAAGAACTTCCTAGAATTTTGGTATTGTAGAGATTTTGTGAGTTTTTCAAGAAATACATCCCTGTCTGGATACGAGCAGGTAGAGGAGGCTCTGGCACAGATGTACCTAAAGGTAAAACCTGAAAACACCGCTTTGAGCTTGACTCGAACGGGAACTGGTGCATGACAACGGTCCTTGCTGTACTCTTGGTTACAACACTCCCATGGGATATGCTTAGGATAATTCTCATTATAATTACAAACCATTATGAAGGGTTTATGAGTATATACTTCCCCAAAGAAAACATTATTTTGATTATGGATTATATCCATAAAGTGTTCAATTTGTGTTAAGTGTTTTATAAGTATGGAATTATGTATTTTGATTCATAAACTGATCTAGTTTATGCCATTATTTAGAAATGGTGCCTAGTGGAAGAAATGGATATCATATCAATGCACTCACTCCATGTAGGGATTTCCCTCCTGCTCAAGATAATTATAGTGGAGTCGGTGATGCAACTGGTGCTGATCAGCTAATCACCATACTGGGACAACTCAATCAGGTTACGAATAATAACCTTACCCGTATGGAGAACCCTGATCCGTAGTGTGAAGGATCAATGTTAGATCTCTTCATAAGGCAACAACCACCGAAGTTAAATGGGAGTAAAAATCCCTTAGTAGCTGAGAAATGGATAAATTCCCTAGAGAAAATATTTCAGGCTTTGGGGAGTAGTGAAAGGGAAAAAGTTATCATGACAGTTTATCGCCTCACTGGAGATGTTGATCAGTGGTGGTCATTGATACAAAACACAAAGGATGATTATGAAGTATAAAATATGGAATGGAGGGAGTTCAAAGAGTTTTTCTTAGAAAAATACATTCTTCGTGACCATCTAGTAGATATGGAAAGGAAATTTCTGAGTTTGAGACAAAAGGAGGATGAGAATGTCACAAAGTATGAGGCTAACATTACAAGGTTAGAAAGGTATTCTGGAGATTATATATGTAACCCAATAAGTATGATTGATCATTTCTTTGAAGGGTTAAAACTATTTCTTCATCGAGCATTAGTCTCACAATCATTATCGTCGTACGAAGATATTGTCTCATGTGCTATCAAGACAGAAAAGGAATTCTCTAAGTCTGATGACTTTAATGTAAAGCAAGAGAAGAACAGATCTTCTGATCACTATCGGAATGGAAATCAGGGGAACAAGGGAAAAGTTGAATATCCATCCTACAGTAAATGTGGGAAGAAACACCCTGGTACTTGCTTAAAAGGAATGGGATTCTGTTACAAGTGTGGTGAAAAGGCCACCAAGCTAGTGATTGCAAGGGGAAGAAGGAATCTACCAACATCCAAATGCTACAATTATAGGGATATGATACATTATGCAAATGAATGTCCTAAGCGTTAGGGGAACATACCTCAGAAAAGGCCAAGGGATCAAGGCCAAGCTTATGCTATCACTACTGCTGAGGTAGAAGCTCCGAAATACATGGTGGAAGGTAATTTAATGGTTTCCTCAAGTTTAGAAAATGTATTATTTGATTCCGGATCATCACATTTTTTAATATCTTCCCAGTTTTCTAAGAAAATCAGATATTTCTATTTTGATTTAACAAGGGAGTTGTCAGTTAAAACTACTCTGGGATGTATCATTGCTATAAAATTTTGTGGATCCATCCCCATTAGGGCATATTAATGTTCTTTATCTGCTGATCTCATCGTCTTACCCATGACTGAATTTGATATAATCCTCGATATGGATTGTATTTCAGACCATGAAGTGAAAATATATTGTAAGAAGAAGGAGGTTACAATTTTTGATAATGATGATAAAGAATACCTTATCTTTACAGTGGAATCATCACCACCTAATTCTTACCTAGATCCACCCCCAGTAGCTCAACTTAATTCAATTATCGGGGAGGAAGAGAATGAAATGACTGTGGGTGAGGAAATGAATGTTCAAATAGAGGATGTACCTATTGTGAAAGAATATATAGATTTGTTTCCAGAAGATTTACCTGGACATCCTCTAGAATGAGAAGTTGAGTTTTCCATTGATTTAATTCCTAGATCAGGACCTATATCGAAGAACCCTTATAGAATGGCCACTATAGAATTAGTTAAACTAAAGAAACAACTATAGGAATTTAGTAATAAGGGATTTATCCACCCTAGTGTTTCTCCATGGGGATCCCCTGTTCTTTTTGTTAAAAAGAAAGATGGATCTATGAGGTTATGTATCGACTACAGGGAGATCAATGCTATAACAATAAAGAACAAGTATCCCCTACCTCTCATTAATTATTTATTTGACCAACTGTATGGAGCTCAATACTTTCCAAAGATTGACCTTCAATCTGGATACCATCAGTTGTGTGTGAGAAAGGAAGACATTCCGATGACAGCATTTCGAACCAGGTACGAGCATTACGAGTTTACAGTAATGCCTTTTGGATTGACTAATGGAACCTCTGTATTCATGGATCTAATTAATAGAGTTTTCAAGGAATATCTTGATGATTTTTTGGTGGTATTTATTGATGATATCTGGGTATATTCCAAAAGCTACAAAGATCATGAAAATCACTTGCGCATTATCCCAAAGACTCTTAGAAGACATGAATTATATGGGAAGTTTAACAAGTGTGAATTCTGGATTCCAGAGATTTGTTTTCTTGGCCATATTGTCTCCAAAGATGGAATCTCTGTTAATCCTTCTAAGACCAAGGAAATCCAAGAATGGCCTGCACCAACGAGTATAACTGAGGTACACAGTTTTATTGATTTAGCAGGTTATTATTGTAAGAACCTGGTTATTTTTTAGAGGTACGGGCTTCTTCTTTTCCTTTTCCTTAAGTGATTTAGAGAAAATATGGAAAAATGGGGAAAAATCCTAAATTTTGAAACTACACGCCGTGTACTTTGTCCACATTCCATGTACTTTTGGCCGTGTTGGTATAAGTACACAGGGCGTGTTGCCTCGCCGACGACAAAGGGTGTAGGAACTGACTACACACCGTGTAGTGGTCCTTTACACGCCGTGTAGTCAGTCGGCTGGTTAAAAGTAAGGTGGTGGAGTTGCCTCCAGCTGGGCGGCAGTACACGTCGTGTTCTTGGGAGTACATGTCATGTACTCTTGTCGGCAGATGAACAGTGTGGAGGTGCCACCAAATGAATAGTTAAATGAAAGCAGTACATGCCGTGTACTTTTCTTTTTCGGCTTAAAATAGGCAGTAGCCTCCTCATTTGGCAGAGGAGGCACTTGAGCCGTTTTGGAGCCAAAGGAGGAGGCCAGGTCTTTAAAGATCCATCGGGCATTCGTCTGGAATCCGATTTGTCTTTGGACAATTTTGTTAGAACTACATGGGTAAGCCCTCTCCCCTCCTGGTACTGTTCTTGACAATTATTCTCCTAACATAATTTATTTATGTTTGAATGAGTTTTTTTCTTCGTCAGATCTACGCCGTTCTTGGGCGTTTTTGAAGTCAGCGTTCGGGTATAGCGTTCGTTGGCATATAAGGTAGGTGGCTTTGTGTTATTTTCCAACTGTCGTGCGTTTTTGTTCGTTTTCATGCCACGAACCCATGTTTGGGTGTCGTGTGGCTGAGGCCATTGCAATATTTATTGCCTATAATTGCATAGGTGATTAAATGGTGATAATAAAATGATGTTTGGGATCGTTGCTTAGATCCAAGACCATCCCGAGGGGTGTGTTCCTCTGTTTAGCTGTTTGGCCAGGATACCCGAGGGTATGCCTTAAATGTAGTAACTATAGAATTGCCTTGATAGGAATTGCTTGTTTACTGCATTTTGATATTTTGTGCATGGCTCGGTTACCTATTTAGCCTGAGGGCATTGTTGTGATTAGCCTGAGGGCGTGACTATTTTAGCCCGAGGGCTGTCGTTATTCCGCATGAGGGAAACCTTTCGTGCCTAAGGGCTTGACTTTTGTGCCTGAGGGCGACACTTCATATGCCTGAGTGCGAGAATTTCTGTTACGCCTGAGGGCAATACCTGCGGGTTGGATTCTGTATGGACTGAGGGAAAGCCTAAGGGCGTGGTTACTATTTTAGCCTGAGGGCACGGTTCTGGTTGGCCTGAGGGCTTGGTGCTATTGAGCACAAAAAAGTTACTAAATTAAAGGAATTAAATGAATAATAAAATGACAATTTAACTGTTAAGTTAGTTACTTTTGAGTACTGCTTAGTTATTGCATTTTACTACTGCACACTTGTTGCATGTTTTACACACAGTTGAGCACGTGCCTTTGTTGGGTGCCTACTGAGATATATTTCTCACACCCTGTTTGGGTCACACATTTCGGCCCAAACAGATTATGTTGTTGCAGGTGTAGATAGGGGCAAGAGTCCCTATATAGGTACTTGACAGTTGCTGAGGAGTAGGAGGGAATGGGACCGAGCCTAGGCTCGTGATGCCATTGCTAGCTGTTTTTCTTGATTTACTATACTCTATTTCTTGGCTATACTATATTAATGTATAACAGGTTATGGCTGTTTACTTAGCACTTGAATCATGTAGCATCATCACTTATATACTGTTGGTTATATCCACTGCTGTAGTTATTTCAGTTGTGTATGTTTACTGCTTCTGCTGTTGTTGTATGTTTATTTTGGTATTCTGCTGCACCACACTTTGAAAAATGAGGGCATAGTTTCCCCACTTTCAGACCTGGGCCCTCGTTGCTAGTCGGAAGCCTCTGGTGTTTGGGGAAATGCGCTTGAGGTCACGTGGCGAACCGGGCTCAGGGCACCCGTTGCGTGGCACCCGGGTCCGGGACGTTACAAAGTGGTATCAAAGGGGTTTCTTTTCTTTGACTTACTATTTGGATCCGTAGTCAGGGATAGGACAGAACCATAGTTGGTAATAAGCTATGCCCGGGCATAGCTAACCCATGTATAGGGAAAATCCAGTCTACCTCGTATTTTGCATTATTTGATTCGCAATTTTACGGTTGATATGTTTTCACCATTGGGTGACGCACTTGGATTGTGTTGTTTATATTTTATCTGTGGGTTCTATTTAGTTGCAACCCAATGAGATGAGGGTATGCCGTCTCATGCATCATATAGGCACATGCTAGATATCACATGCCATGCATAGTTTCCATGACATGTAGGTGTATTAGAAATTCACATGTTGTTGTGATAGTTTTTGTGCTAAAAAAAGCATGCAGTTGTGATAGCTGCTTGATAAATACCAGCCTTGTGATATGGTATTTTTGTTTGATCTTGTTTATATAATGGATGCCAAACTTTGTTATTTGGGGAGTATGGGCCCCCATTCACTGGAATTTGGTGGATCATTGACTGGTTATTGGTTATAACACATATAAGATGTCAAAATTTGATTCGTTGGGTGTATGGGCCCCCACGGGTCGAAATTTGACACTTAGGTGTTGTTTTTCTGTATTTTCTGGGTTCCGGGGAAGTTTCTGAGGCATACTGTCTGGAAACCCAGTATACACGCCATGTAGTACTTTATACATGCCGTGTATGTTCTTCTGTTCGGGAAGAAAAATTAACTTTTTGAGTACACACCGTGTACCCGGAGTACACGACGTGTAGTCTCTTCCCGTATCACAAACTGTGTGGATGGCAACACGGGGTAGGGAAGGGCTTGGGAAAAACACGATGTGTATTTTTAGGCACGCTGTGTAGTGTTGACCCGGAGTCCGGCCATGTAACTAACAACACGGGTCGGTGAACTCCTGTACAGAACATGTCGTGTCAATGATGCACACGCCATGTAGTATGACCTGGAGACTTGGCCAAGTAACTAACAACACGGGTCGGTGTCACATCTCCTTTAACACGCCATGTACCTATGGGACATGCTGTGTAGTCTTGTCCGAGGACAGACTGTGTGGACTTAGCCGTGTGGCTGGGAAACGGGATGGTGTACACACCGTTTGCGGGTGTAACACGCCGTGTAGAGTAAAGCCGAGTGGTCGGCCGTGTCACAGACAACACAGGCAGTTCGAAAATAACACCGTACACAACGTGTAGATATTATACATGCCGTGTAGTTTGGTTGAACAGAAGCCGTGTGGCTTAGCTGTGTAGAAGGACCCAGGCAGGGGAAAGGAAGTCAAGTACACGTCGTGTAGTCTGTGTACACGCCGTGTAGTCTTGTTTTGAAAATTTTGAAATGCCATCTTCCTCTTGTTCATTTTTGGTTCCTTCGTTTCAGTCTTAATAATCATGAATCTGAGGCGTGCTTTTAACCTTGTAGAGTCATGCCGCCTAGACGACTACGAGTTGTTCGCCAAGAGAGCGGTGACGATTATACTCCGGAGATGGTGGGCCATGGGCTACCAGTTGATCCACCAGCAGAGCCAGATGCGGCACCAGCAGTTATACCGGACACAGGAGCGGAGGCGCAGTTCCGTAAAGGCTTATTGCGGTTCATGCAGACCTTTTAGGGAGCACCGCAGGCTGCCACATCTATGGCCGAGCTGATGCATATTTTTCAGCAGCAGCATCCGCCTACGTTTTCAGGGGATGGAGGAACACAGGCTGCGAAGTCTTGGCTAGGATTGATGCAGACTATTTTCGAGCATCATGAGACGCCACCAGGGCAGAGGGTCAAGCTCGCGACTTACATGCTGCGTGATTCCACCAAGAGGTGGTGGGATGTTACCACCCAGTCAGAGCATCACATGGACATGGAATGGGAGGATTTTCAGACAGTCTTCTATGAATTCTTCTTTCCCGAGACACTGAGGGAAGATAGAGCTCGAGAGTTCATGAATCTGCAGTAGGGCGCTATGTCAGTGATGGACTTTTCTGCTCATTTTACGGAGCTTCAGCGCTTTGCACCCGTGCTAGTGGGTGATGAGACGCTGAGAGCCAGACGTTTTGAGGATGGTATTCGGTATGACATCTGAGCACCGGTGAATGTTATCAGGTTTCCTACTGTACACGCGATTGTGAATCAGGCGTTGATTACAGAGAGGAACCTATGAGAATCTAGTGGTGTGGGCCAGGGCGGTTCGACACCTGTTACTGGTAATATTTCTGCTGGCAAGAGGAAGAGACAGATGGACTTCTCTCAGGGCGGCAGTACCAGCCAAGCATCTTCTTCAGGTGGCCCGATCAGGTGCTACCAGTGTGGCAGAGAGGGGCACAAGAGGCCGCAGTGTCCACGAGACCCAGTGGAGTGCCGAGCTTGCGGCAAGATGGGTCATCTACAGCACTTTTGCAGGGCATTTCTACCTGTGGCTAGTGAGAGGGGTTCTGTGCTGACTTCGTGTGCGGGAGCAGGACCAGTGGATTCTTACCAGTCAGGGAACTGGACTACGTCAGGGCGTGCTGGTAGAGATGGTGGTTGTGGCCGTGGTAGCCAGACAACAGGATCACAGAGGCAATAGGGCGGGACAACTCAGGGTAGCCAGGCTGTGTCGCAGGGCCGCGGCACTGGGCATGTATATGCAGTGCAACATACCCAGCCGGAGCAGGATCACGGACCTTCGATAGTCAGAGGTACTATTCTAGTAGAATCTGTCATGTCTTCAGGATATATGTGCTACACATAGTTTTATATCAGTACCCGTTGTGGAGAGCCTTGGGCTCGGTGTTTCTACTTCTTCTGATAACTTGACGCTAGACACTCCGTTGGGGACTAGGACGGTTGGTGTGCGTCAATTCAAGGAGTTACCCCTTGAGGTTGGTGGGTGTCACTTCCTTTGGGACCTCTATGAACTGGAGATGACGAGCTATGACATCATTCTCGGGATGGACTGGTTGGTTCCCTTCCAAGATTTTGTAGACTGCTATCATCGCAGGGTACGTTTCACGTCACCAGAGGGCGGGGAGGTTCTATACAAGGGCAAGTGGGATGTTTAGGGGAGTCGAGCTGGACCAGAGCATCATGGGCGAGGTGGAGTCACAACCCAGATTGCGAGCTTATATCTGGGTGACCAGGGGACTTGTCAGACGGATTTCCCTCTAGTTGTCTATCGTTTCAGGGATGTCTTCTCGGATGACTTTTCAGGTCTATCTCTGGTGCGTGAGGTGGATTTCTCAATTAATCTTGTGCCAAGAGCAACACAGGTGTCCATTCGTCCTTATAGGATGGCCACGCCTGAGTTTCAAGAGCTCAAGAGGTAGTTAGAGGAGCTATAGGCAAAGGGTTTTATCCAACCCAGTACTTCTCCTTGGGGTTCTCCGGTCCTCTTTGCGAAGAGGGCGGATGGTAGCCTTAGGCTTTGTGTGGATTATCGGAAGCTAAACCATTTGACGGTTAAGAACCGTTATCCCTTGCCGAGGATAGATGATCTGTTTGATCAGCTTCGTGGAGCACGAGTGTTCTTGAAGATTTAATTGAGATCCGGATATCATCAGCTGTGTGTGAGACCATCTGGTATACCTCTCACAGCTTTCAGGAGCAGATATGGTCTATATGAGTATATGGTTATGTTGTTCGGACTCACGAACACGCCAGTAGTTTTCATGGCTCTGATGAATTGTGTATTCCATCCGTATCTTAATTCATTTGTGGTAGTATTCATGGACGACATCTTGGTGTACTCTCACACTCGACACGACCATGCCACCCATCTTGAGATCGTATTGAGTACACTGAGAGATCATCACCTTTATGCTAAGCTCTCGAAGTGCCACTTTTGGATAGACCAGATTCACTTCCTGGGTCATATCATCTCAGAGGCAGGAGTTGCAGTGGACCTAGAGAAGGTGAGAGCAATAGTTTACTGGGAGCATCCCAAGAATGTGTTTGAGATACGAAGTTTCTTAGGGCTGGCTGATAACTACAGATGCTTCATACAGGACTTCTCCCACTTAGTAGCACCGTTGACAGGTCTGACTAAGAAGGGTGTGAAGTTCGGTTGGTCAGAAGCTTGTGAGACAGCTTTTCAGGACCTGAAGGGAAGGCTGACATCAGCACTGATCCTGATACTCCCAGAGCAGGGGAAGAGCTATACAGTTTACTGTGATGCATCAGGGATTGGGCTGGGAGCCGTTTTGATGTAGGGCGACCGAGTTGTGGCATAAGGGTCTCGGCAGTTGAGGCCACATGAGAGGAATTACCTGACGCATGATCTCGAGTTGGCTGCAGTTGTTCATGCGTTGCGCTGTTGGAGACATTAACTGTTGGGAGAGCATTCTGTGGGTTTCACCAACCACAAAAGCCTCATTTATATCTTTAGCCAGCGTGACCTGAATCTGAGGCAGAGAAGGTGGGTCGAGTACCTACATTCCTTTGATTTTGAGCTTGCCTATACACCTGGTAAAGGTAATGCAGTAGCCGATGCACTGCGCAGGAAGACTCAGATACAGGAAGTACAGGAGGCTAGTGGTGAGTGGCAGCTTATGGCTTTGTTCTCTGAGATGTATCTGGATGTGCATGACAGTCTGGGGAATACTTATCTTTCCTCATTAGCTGTTACTTCTACCCTCCTGGACAGAGTGAGGATGAGGCGGCTATCGGTTTCAAAAGGCCTAGTTCTACGGGAGTCGGCAGCAAGTGAGGACCCTCCTTCCGGTTGGATGATAGGAAATGATGAGGTTTTGAGTTTCCATGGACGTTTATGGGTTACAGGGGATATACGCGAGGAGATGATGAGGGAGTTTCATGCTTCATCTTGGACAGTTCATCCCAGGGTTACCAAGATGTACCGAGACTTGAGACGTCAGGTGGCCGGGTATGAAGAGAGAGATAGTTGGTTTTGTTACGAGGTGTTTCACCTGTCAGCAGGTGAAGGCAGAGCATCAGAGACCAGCTGGGCTGTTACAGCAGTTTCCCATTCCGGAGTGGAAATGGGACGATGTTGCGATGGATTTTGTGATGAGATTGCCAAGGTCACCTTGAGGCAATGACGCCGTATGGGTTGTTGTGGACAGACTTACGAAGGTAGCTCACTTCTTGCAGATCAAGGAGACCTTTGGTGTGAACGAGACTAGAAGGCCGTATATTCGAGAGATCGTACGTCTGCATGGTGTCCCTCGTTCTATCGTTTCAGATAGGGATGCCCGCTTTACGTCTCGTTTCTAGCAGAGTTTTCAGAGGGCGCTGGGTACATAGGTGCTTCTGAGCACAACATACCACACTCAGACAGATGGCCGGTCGGAGCGGATGATACAAGTGCTAGAGGACATGCTACACGCATGCGTCCTAGACTTTGGGGGCTCTTGGGAGAATCATATACCCTTAGTCGAGTTTGCCTATAACAATAGTTTTCAGGCAACTATTGAGATGGCACCATTTGAGGCTTTATATGGTAGGCCATGCCGATCACCTTTGTGCTGGTTAGAGGCAGGTGAGGCAGCTTTACTGGGACCACAGCTCGTGCAGGAGACATCTGAGTAGGTCCAGTTAATTCAGAAGCAGATGGCTACCGTGCAGTCTCGTCAGAAGTCTTATGCTGATCGCCGCAGACGACCTTTGGATTTTGCGGTTGGGGATCAGGTTTTCTTGCGTGTTTCGCCGAGGCTGGGACACAAACGGATTAAGAGAAAGGGTAAGATTTCACCGAGGTATGTGGGACCATTTTAGATTCTGGAGAGAGTCGGGCTGGTTGTTTATCGGTTGCAGTTTCTGCAGCGGTACCGATCCATGCACGACGTCTTCCACATGTCTCAGTTGCGTCACTACCATTCAGACCCGTCTCACACCTTTCAGCCAGAGGAGTTTGAGCTGCAGCATGATGCGTCCTTTGAGGAGCATCCGATCCGTATTGTTGACAGGAGCACGAAGGTTCTCCGAAGCTGGTCAGATCCTCTCGTACGGGTGCTATGGCAACATGGCCGAGTGCAGGACAAGACCTAGGAGCGGGAGGACGATGTACATGCTCAGTGGCCAGACCTGTTCTGAGCTTTCTCTTCACCACCCTTGAAATGGCAATTCGGGGACGAATTGCTATAAGGGGGAAGTTTGTAAGAACCTGGTTCTTGTTTTAGAGGTACAAGCTTCATCTTTTACTTTTCCTTAAGTGATTTTGAGAAAATATGGAAAAATGGGGAAAAATACTAAATTTTGAAACTACACGTCATGTAAATTGTCCACACACCATGTACTTTTGGCCGTATTGGGATAAGTACACAGGTCGTGTAGCCTCACTGGCGACAAAGGGTGTAGGAACTGACTACACGCTGTGTAGTGGTCCTTTACATGCCGTGTAGTCAGTCGGCAGGTTAAAATTAAGGCGGTGGAGTCGCCGCCAGCTTGGCGGCAGTACACGCTGTGTTCTTGGGAGTACATGTCGTGTACTCTTGTCGGCAGATGAATAGTGTGGCGGTTTTGCCAAATGAATAGTTAAATGAAAGCAGTACACGCCGCGTACTCAGAAGTAAACGCCATGTACTTTTCTTTTTCAGCTTAAAACAGGAAGTAGCTTCCACATTTGGCAGAGGAGGCACTTGAGCCATTTTGGAGCCAAAGGAGGAGGCTGGATTTTGAAGATCCACCGGGCGTTCGTCTGGAATCTGATTCGGCTTCAGACGATTTCGTTGGAACCGCACGGTTAATCCCTCTCCACTCCTGGAACTGTTCTTGACAATTCTTCTCCTAATGTATGTTATTTACAATTGAATGAGTTTTGTTCTTCGTCAGATCTATGCCGTTCATGGGTGTTTTTGAAGTTGGCGTTCAGGTATAGCGTTCATTGGTGTATAAGGTAGGTGGATTTGTGTTATTTTCCAACTATCGTGTGTTTTTTTGCGTTTTTGTGCCACGAACCCAGGTTGGGGTGTCGTGTGGCTGAGACCGTTTCTATATTTAATGCATATAATTGCATAGGTTATTAAATGGTGACAATAAAATGATGTTTGGGATCGTTTCTTGGATCCAGGACCATCCCGAGGGGTGTGTTCCTCTGTTTAGCCGTTTGGCCAGGATACCCGAGGGTATGCCTTAAATGTAGTAACTGTAGAATTTCCTTGAGAGGAATTTCTTGTTTACTTCATTTTGATATGTTGGGCATGGCTCGGTTACCTGTTTAGCCTGAGGGCATTGTTGTGATTAGCCTGAGGGCATGACTGTTTTAGCCCGAGGGCTGTCGTTATTCCGCCTGAGGGCAACCTTTCGTGCCTGAGGGCTTGACTTCTGTGCCTAAGGGCGACACTTTGTATGCCTAAAGGAGAGAATTTCTATTACGCCTGAGGGAAATACCTGCGGGTTGGATTCTGTATAGCCTGAGGGCAAGCCTGAGGGCGTGGTTACTATTTTAGCCTGAGGGCGCGGTTCTGGTTGGCCTGAGGGCTTGGTGCTGTCGAACACAAAAATGTTACTAAATTAAAGGAATTAAATGAATAATAAAATGGAAATTTAACTGTTAAGTTAGTTACTTTTGAGTACTTCTTAGTTATTCCATTTTACTACTGCACACATGTTGCATGTTTTACACACAGTTGAGCACGGGCCTTTGGTGGGTGCCTACTGAGATATATTTCTCACACCCTGTTTGGGTCACGCTTTTCAGTCCAAACAGATTATATTGCTGCAGGTGTAGATAGGGGCAAGAGTCCCTATACAGGTACTTGACTGTTGCTGAGGAGTAGGAGGGCATGGGACCGAGCCTAGGCTCGCGATGCCGCTACTAGCTATTTTGCTTGCTTTACTGTACTCTATTTTTCTGCTGTACTGTATTGATGTATAACAGGTTCTGGCTGTTTTCTTAGAACTTTAATCATGTAGCATCATGACTTATATACTGTTGGTTATATCCACTGCTATAGTTATTTCAGTTGTGTATGTTTACTGCTTCCGCTGTTGTTGTATGTTTATTTTGGTATTCCGCTGCACTACACTTTGACAAATGAGGGCATAGTTTCCCCACTTTCAGACCTGGGCCCTCACTGCTAGTCGGAAGCCTTTGGCGTTTGGGGAAATGTTCTTGAGGTCACGTGGCGAACCGGGATCGGGGCACCCATTGCATGGCACCCGGGTCCGGGACGTTACAATTATCGACGTTTCGTCCAGAATTTTGCCTGGTTGGCTAACCCATTAACAAAGCTCAAACCTAAAAGCGTTAAATTTGTTTGGAAAAAAGTGTGTGAAGAATGTTTCAAACAACTGAAGAGAATATTAGTCAATGCTCCTATATTGTCTCTACCATCGGGGAATGGTGGATTCGTTATTTATAGTGATGCATCGAAGAAAGGACATGGTTGTGTCCTTATGCAGAATGATAGGGTTATTTCATAGGCATCATGACAACTAAAAATTCATGAGAAAAACTATCCTACTCATGATCTTGAGTTAGCTGCTATAATCTTTACTTTGAAGATATGAAGACATTATCTCTATGGTGAAAATGTGAGATTTATACTGATCACAGGAGTTTGATGTATATTTTCTCACAGAAAGAACTCAACATGAGGCAAAGGCGATGTCTTGAAATACTCAAGGATTATGATTACATGATACACTACCACCCGGGGAATGAAAATAAGGTGGCAGATGATTTGAGCATAAAAGATCATGGAGTTTTGAACAAGATGAGAATTGAAAGGGATCCTATTTTCATGGATCTAGTGAAGATGGATATGGGAATTACCATAGAAGGTGAAACATAGATACTTTTTCAAATGGTTTCCAAACCACCTTTACTAGAAAATATACAGAGTTCTCAGACCATTGATGAATAATTTCAAAAGAAGATTAAAGCTGTGAATGATGGGAGAGTGAGAGACATTGTGTATGAAGAAGGAATTTTGAAATTTGGGAAGAGACTTTGTGTTCCCGATATACCTAATCTAAAAAGGGAATTGTTAGATGATGCTCATAGCTCCAATTTCTCTATACACCCTGGGAGCACCAAAATATATAGAGATTTGAAGGAACAGTTTTTGTGGGACAACATGTAGAGGGAGATTTCTGATTTTGTGTTAATATGTATGGTTTGTCAACAAGTGAAAGCTAGAAGGAAACAACCTAGACAAGTCATGCAACCTCTTCCCATACCTGAGTGGAAATGGGATAATATAACAATGGACTTTGTCATAGGACTACCAAAGACTCCTAGAAGGAATGATGCAATATGGGTCATTATTGATCATCATACCAAGTTAGCACATATTCTTTCTAGAAGGGAAGATTTACCACTTGAACTTCTAGCAAGGATATATATTAATGAATTTGTGAGACTTCATGGAGTACCTCTATCAATTGTTTCTGATCGTGATCCCCATTTTAGTTCAAGATTCTAGAAAATTCTTCATAAAACCCTGGATTCTGAACTTCGTTTGAGCACTGCCTACCACCCTCAAACAGATGGAAAATCAGAACGGACTCTTCAAACCTTAGAATACATGTTGAGATCATGCTCACTTGACTTTCAGGGTATTTGAGATCAATATTTACCTCTGGTGGAATTTTACTATAACAATAGCTTCCATTCGAGTATTCAGATGACACCATATGAAGCGTTATACGGAAAGAGATGTCACACACCAACCTGTTGGGATGAAGTTGGTGAAAGAAAATTTGTAGTCCCAGAACTGGTGGAGGAAATAATGGAAAAGGTAAAGGTAATCCAAAACCACATCAAAGCAGCTCAAAGTAGGCAGAGAAGCTACGCCGATAACCGAAGGATGGATTTGGAATTTCAGGAAGGAGATCATGTTTTCTTGAATGAATCTCCATGGAAGGGATATGTACGTTTCAGTAAGAAGGGTAAATTGAGTCCTAGGTAGATCAGACCTTTCGAAATTCTAGAATGAATTGGGGTTGTAGCTTACCGTTTGGAAATGCCTCCAAGTCTCTCCAAAATTCACAATGTGTTCCACGTATCACTGTTGATGAAATACTTGTCTGACCCAATGCATGTACTCACCTATGAGGAATTAGAACTGGAACCCGATCTGTCTTATTACGAAGAGCCCATCAGGATTCTTGATACAAGAGAACAAGTACTGAGAATCTGGACGACTCGTCTGGTAAAAGTTCTATGGAGAAACTATAAGATAGAAGATGAAACATGGGAACCCGAAGAACATATGATGAAGAACCACCCGAGTCTTTTTATCCAATAATATTCTAGAAATTTTGAGGATGAAATTATTTGAAGGAGAGAAGAATGTAACACCCCACGCTTCCACAGTACGCTTCCCTTTGAATAATACCGTAGCATGTGTTGTATGCAACTTCGAGTTCTAACACACACCACAACCAATCAAACTAGCCATTATGAATAGTAATACCCAAATTTTTGAAATTTTATAAATTTTAACTCTTATAATGGACTTCATTTTTGGATTCGTAATATTGAAATTAGCCTAGGGTAAAATTTTGGAACTTTTCGGATAACATTTATATTTTGATGAATAGTGAAAATTACTAAATTTTAATTAAAAAAAACTTTTTAATAAAAATAATTAATAGTAATAAATTCATAATTTTAGTGGCTTTAAATTATATTTAGAATATATTTTTACCATTTAATACAATTTTGGTCATTGGACATAATTTCACATTTAAACCGGACATTAACAACTATCAATCTTTTGATAGTTATTATCTCTTAAAAACACTCTTTTTGTTTTAACAAAGAGAATTAATTTTAAATTAATTTCTTCCACATCTGTGTTTTGAATTTAGAAATATGGATTCCAGATTTGGAATCAGTAGGTCCAAATTGTGTAAATAGGTAACTTTTATTTTTAGACACTTTGAATAATTATTTCGGTAAATATTTTATTTACCATGGTTAAAGGGTAAATCTGGTAAATAAGGGTAAAAAATATTATAATAATATTAATTTACCCTAAAACATGTCCTAACCCTATTGGTTGAAAAATTTCAGACCATGGGCATATTTGGGTTGATTTTGGGACCCCATGGATCCACTTGTCAGTGATAATGACACTTTATATTAATTAAGTTAAAGTAAATACAAAAATGACATGAGCAGATATCTTTTAGAAAAACAATTTTTACATAGGGTTATATATATTATATTTTCGACTATAAACATTCATTAGAAATATAAAAATATTTCATAAATAATATTATTTTATTTATAATTTTTAGTCATTTAATAATTAAATTTATTTATGACACAATAATGATGTAGTATTTTCATTGTTAATGAAAGAATCAAATAATTGGTATTATAAATACTAAAATAAATATAATTTGAAAGTTTTGATGCCATCCAAGAATTTTATTGATTAATATCACATGTTAGGATTTCATAAATGAATTTGGTTCGAATTAATAATGTTGTTAAGACTTTAACAAAAAATCAATTATTAAATAGTGTCAAAATTGACATAAATGAGTTTTTAAGAAACATATTATATTATTAATTTATATTCTATTCCTAAAAACCTAAGGTTCAGACAAAGGACTTATATCATGATAGTGGTATCATTAATGGACCACTTGGGGGTAGATTGGATGTATATAGTATGTTTATTAACTATATAATATAAAAATACAAAGTGATATGGTAAATGTCAATCTAATTAACTAAGAGTTAAAACATAATGGTACGGTTAATATAATGACCCAAACCTGTCTAAAATATATTGTTTGAAATGATTTATACCGATCCCCACCTTATACTTTAAAAAATCTACCCTTTAGCCATTAGAAACCGAATATGAATTTATTATAAATTAATACTTTAAGTTTTTTCTAAAGAGCCCCTCCTCCCCCTTATAAAAGGACACCACTTCTAACCAATTATTCACTCCTTAAATTCCTTTTTGTTCAGAAAAAATTTGCCGAAATACCCTCTCAAATATCCTAAATTCATCCTAGAGGGATTAATTTAGTTAGAAAGCCAACCTAGGGAACCCTTTTATCAAATCAAAACGAAGAACCCGAATAATAGGTAATGTTTTCACAACCCTCTTTCAAGTTCCTTTCTTCTTCAACTTCTACTTTCATTGTTATTTCCATTATAAAATAATAAATCCAATATCTCATATATACTATGATGTTATTATAAATATGGTACAACCATATTCAGTGTTCTATCCATCCATTGAATGACATGTCACCATACGTGCATACGTATGGCTTACCGTCTCCACGTCGTGGTATAATTGTTATTCAATATATTATTATTTTGATGGTTATAATAATGATGTGTAATTCATGTAAATGATAAATATAACATGATAATTATTCTGTATATATGATATAGCATCCAATTATATATTATTTTTAATATCAAAAGAATGATATTGTCGTTTGTGCGTACGTACGGACTACTGTCTCCACGAACGCGATGAGATTCATTCCCCATCGTATCCATTCAAGACTAATTCTAATTTGATGATTAAAAGTAATTTTTATGAACATTATATCATTCTGGATATGAATAAGATAGAACCTATCCATAACAAATAGGCCTTATGTAACAAAACATATAAAAGAAAATGAGTAAGTTAACACCCGAAACGACGATAATACTAAAATATTATTAACAAAGCATTAATAAAAGAACATATATGATATCATAATTATGTGTATGGTTCATGTATAACATAATAACAATGTTTTAACTATTATATAGGAGGTTAAAATACCATTGACTAAGGAAAATTACAAGGTAAGGGTTTATTTTACAATCTCTTCATTATCCGAGGTTGTTTATACGTAATTATCTACTGGGACCTCTTTATCATCCACATCCATGTTTCTTAAAAATGTTTTTCAAAAAATTCATACAATTTAAAAGAATATGTGTTAAAGTCATTTATAACCTTTTTTTTCCTTTTTATAAGAATTTTATAAAATAATATTTTTGTCATTTTCCAAACAAGGTCCTTTTTATCCTTTTCAATAGAATTAAAGTAAGAATGTCTTTTTTAACTTATACGGTGGGTGCAACCACTTTCTATCATTATAAAATCATGAAATCTTCCCTTACAATCTTATAAGAATATTTTAAAATTAAATGTTTTATTTTATAATTTTGTGACTTTTAAATGATTTCAGAAAAATATATATTTCTCTCAAATTGTTTTGATTTCATCTATGTCGACATCCTTTGATGGATTTTAAGATTATTTGAAGTTTATTTATTATGATAAAAAACTTCCATATTTTATTGAAGGTTTTTGTGATATGTTTGACTATGGATGTGTTATTTTTATTCCATTCATGGTTTATGGAGAAAGTATAAACATTTCGTATGCTAGTTTTAATACGAATGTTTATGTTTTGTTTAAACTTGTTCATATGAGGAATGCATTGGACTTAATATGTGACGGGTGGACCCCGCTATAGCTCCTCGATGCATCGGTAGGTCTCATGAGAAAAACTAGTGTCTTGGCACAATTCCATGAAAAAATATTATTTGTAGTCTTGGCACGAGGCCTTGTCTATGTGGTTATGATAGTCTGGCATTATGCATTCCATCATTATGAAAGTGGTTATTGATATTGCATGTGATTATTTGACTAGTAGAATATCCATGTGAATAAGTAAATGGAATTATTTAATTTTATTTTTTCCTTATTATTCTGAAGTTCAAGTTTAAAAGGCTTTTGTTTTAGTTATACATTGCCTTAAATGTTTAATCTTATTAATGAAAGTTTCCACTATATTGTTATCTTTACTGAGCATCTGAGCTCACCCCTTTCAATGTTTTATTTTTCACAAGATGTGAAGAAGTAATTTATGAATGACCTGTAGGGATAGTATGAGGGGATATGAAGTCCAGATGTTGTTGTAGTAGTTTTCACTTTATGATGTAATGTAAAATTTATGAATGTATCTAGTTATTCAAAGGATACTAAACTAATCGGTCTTTTGAGACTTGATCTTTTGTGATCATGCCTATATTATGTAATAACACACCGACTTTGGGTAACTGGGGTCAGGGTGTTACATTAAGAATCATACTAAAGACAATGGAAATGAAAATAATATAAAAAATTATTAAGATGATAAACATACTTATAATAGAAATGAGAGAATGTGATGATTGATTTTGATGAAGTGTTTTTTATTTATTTATAATAATGTAATATGATATTTGGGAATATAAGACCATCGGGGTTATATTTCCATTGGTATTATATGATCATTATGATAATATGGTTATTCATACCATCAGTAAACATATGAATAAATAATGAGATAAATTATAATTAAATTTTTTTAAAATATCTTTTTTAGCAAAGACTTTGATTTTGTTTGTATAAATAGAAGTAAAAAACATTATAAAATTTATGAAGTATGTTTAAAAAATGGCATCATGTAGTATTATTTTTCCTTATGATGACAATTCATTCAAGAATAGAAGAGGGGTAAAATTTATAATTATTCTACTAGACTCTCTTATTTATATTTAATAGTTATGACTTTAGTAACACAATATATAGTACAAATACTAGCTCCTAAAAATAACATGGGGATTCATGCTTGTTGAATTGAAACCCACAAATCCCACCATTTATTTTATCACCCTTAAGTCTTATAAAAGTGTCTTGATGTGTTTTCTAAGTAAAATATAGGATGATATAAAAAAAATTGATAATTTAATAGTATATATATATATATATACATTTTCATTATTAATTTTAATTTATATATTTTTCATTTTAATAAAACTCAATATTAAAGAATGAATTTAACTAAAAAAAACATCTTTTTTAAAAAATATTGATAGAATTAAAAAAAATTATTAAATAAAATATACATTATAAATAAATAATAATAAAATATTTTAAAGTTTAAATAGATATATTCATCAAAGAATTGATTTTATTAATTTAATGTATTTGTATCTTAACACATTATATTTTTTTATTACTAATGAATTATTATAATGAAATTTATTTATAATATATAAAATATAAAGAATAACATTAATTTAATGTTTTATAAATATAAAAACACTAAATTTATTTAATATTAAAATATATATTTGTCTAAAAATTATTTTTACACACTATATTTTTCTATTAAAATATTTATTATAACTTTTAGAAATATAATTAAATAAAATAATGTTAATTTTTGGAATAAATATATAAAAATTTTGCAGGAGGGTTTATGTAGTATTTTTATAAATAATAATAATTACCATGGTAAGTAATTAAACAATGTAAAAAGTGGTAAATAGTGATAAAATTTATTGAAATCAGATTCTGATAATTTAAATGATATGACCTTATTTTACAAGTTCTTTTCCGGTGGGGTATTCAATCCTACATGTATCATCAATAAATACATACCAAAATCACCTTAATCTAATTCAATTCCATCATTACCCCTACCTAACAAATTTATTGAAAATATATTTCTCTTATTTCAACATATAAAAGTATCTATCATCCACCCGTTACAAAAAATCATTTGTATAACCCCTGAAATGTGGTACTCAATATTATTATTCATGTTCTATTATGTTTATATCCACTGTAAAGTTTAACTAGAAGTAATTTTTTATTGGACTAGAAGATGTTTAAGGGTTGGTTATAGGATATTTCTTCAACAAACAGTCAGGTCATGAGTGGGTTTCACATCTTGAATTATTCAAGGAATATACCATGAATCATTTTAAATCATGAATGTTTTCTTTTAATTCATGAAGGATGTTGAAACCTTTCACATATAGAATACATTATATCTTGAGAAATAAGATGAGGTGGCATGAATATCAGTGTAATTAGTGCCCTGAGAAATTTATGATATAAAACCCTATCACGTTATGAATCCATCAGGCCATGATAGTTGTTCCCAACATGTGGGTGTAAAAATTATCATTCCTTATTATCTTTAGCCTTTCAATATCCATGGATTACCTAGGAAATTTTTGGAGATCATTGATGTGAGAACTCCATTGGAAATGAATATTTGAGTATTCATTCATGAAAAAAATCCTTAGGATGTCCTCCTCATTCCTCATCTTGGATCTCCTTGATTTGTTTCACAAATAACCATAGATTTATGTGCAAGAAAGGTTCTATGGATTTAAATTTTAGTGATGATATATTATAAATTTTTGATAGTGTAACATAATGATGAGGTCGATCATCATAATCGTTTAAGATCTTTTGTGAAATCGTAATTATGGTATGTTGATTCTCTTCCATTGTACTATTCTAGAACTTCTTTTCTTAATATTTTCTAAAATATGATAAAATTGATTGAAATATATTTTTTGATAGATTTGGAAAACCTTGTTTGATGTGATTTAAAATGGATGGGTTTTGAATTAGGATATTTTTTTAAATAAAATTTTTATTGGAAATTTTGTATAATGGTGTTTATGTGTGTTCAAGTTCATATGGGATAGGTAATGGAAAGATGTACCATTTTCCATTAATGAAAAAAATATCATGGATTATGGTGAGAATTTTTGTTGTCAAATTTGGTCATCATGTGATGGATTAGAGGCATGATGTATCCCCAATCATGAGTATAGGAAGGTCCATGATTGCACGCATAATGTGTGTTCATGGGTGTGTATTTGGAACAATTATACCAAATAGTATTCAATATTTTGATTATATTTATTTAAATTTTTAAGATTTTTTTTGATAAATTTTATATATTATTTTTATTTATTTGTCATATTTTAAATATAAAATGTTCTAACATATTATTTTTCATGTTTATTGTATTGGGAAGCATTTGGGGGAATCATACTAAGGGATATACTCACCTAATACATGGGTAATTTGGTTCATTTGTTTAGTCATCTAAAAAGATACCGAGAAGGGTCATGTGTGATAATTATCAAGTGGTGATCCTTGACATCATTGTTTTTTTGGTGATGCTATATCCAGTGGTTGTCTATATATTGGTTAGGGATGGTTTCACCTTCATTATAATTTCATTCAATTTGGAGTCTTATACATTCACATTTATACATATTATATTGTAATCATATATCATTCATTTATTGGGATTTTATTGAGTTGTGTGATTCATTATTTGTGTGTCATTTAGAGTATTGAATGTTTATTTTTCATCATTGTCACAATGATTGAATTTTAGAAAAAATAATCTCTCAATAGGTTACATAGCCCATGAAATTTATTTCCAGCCTTTGGTGTCCTAGGGACGTCACCTAAGGCCAGTACTATCTCTATTTATTCCTAATACAATGAGTGAGTGGGAGGGTGTGAAACATACTTATAACCCCTCTCTTGAATTCCAACTCATTTTTACTCTCTTAATGTATAAATAGGAATTTTATTTCCTATGTCACACTAAGGAGGCATAAGTCTATAATTCCAAGGGAAGATGTTGTGAGACGTAGTGATTCCTTCAAAGAAAGTGTTGAGTTCTTCTTCATTCCATTCATGTACATTATCATCTATAATATTTCTAAATCTGATTTTATAGTTGAAATATGCTATATTAACATCATTATGATTTTGTAAAAAATGTTATTTTAATAATATTACTAGATGTTCTTACTCATTCATTAATTATAATTCATTCATGTTTTGGTTAGTTTTACCACATACAAAAATTTTAGAATAATGTTTATATTGTGAATGAATACAATAACCTAAATATAGGTAATATTTTGTTATAATAATGAATTTAACATGTTTTTGTAATTATTTAATTTTTCCACATTTTGGTATCTTTGTACATTACATGGGAGGCCGTAAAACAAATCTATGAAAATTTAATTATAAAATAAATTCAGTTTATTTGATAATAATTCTCAAAATGTGTATGTTAACCCATCATTACAAACAGTTTGCATAATTCAATAAATATACATTGAACGAATAAACAGTAAAACCTTTATAAGACCATAAGTAGAAGTATTACAAAAAAACATGGGGATATGGGAAAAAATATCTGAAGTGATGATCACTAGTGGATTAAAATATTGAAGACCAAGAGAATTAACAAATATATGGTTGGAGCATATATGGGGAAGTGAACCAAGGATATAGAAAATCATACAATGGTAATCTTCCCTACCCCTAAAAACCTCAAATCCTACCACTTTATTCCCCTCTCTATCATTTAAGGAGGATGACCATATTGGTGGTGTATTTCTTGCATCGTTAGATAAAGTAGGTGATGAACAATATTGTATATGAATTTTTAAGAATATAATTATATATTTCTAATGATTCTATTTAAATTATAGAGACATAAATTCCATGAGAAAGAAATAATTACAAACTAGTAACAATGGCTTGATCTTCAGTGGTGATTGTGTTTCCATTAGAAAAGAAGCTGATGAAGGCCACTAAGAACGAGACCTTGTGATCAGGAAGCTTACCTCCCCCTCTTATAAGGAAAAGAAAGAAAGAACCATCCACATTTTGTTTGAGACCCTTATTTTGTGAATTCCATCATACCCATATTCCAGGATATGATGCCCCCAGCTGAGGGGAAAAAGCACATCTCCCATCCATGATTATTCTAAGGATGTCATTATTATCGCACTATTTAACTAAATAATCTGTCTCCACCATAAAATATCTTAATAATATTTCTATGACCAATAGAGATATAGTCATTCCATCTAATCATGATTTGTTTTTAATAGTCCAAATAGTCCGACAATCTATGGGTAAGATAATATGCCTCACTATCTGATCCTTATTGTTAGAACTCACCACATCAAACCAGTTTTGAAAAATATATATACTAGTGTTTACCATTGAATCAAACTATTTAGATATCCACATTTATTTCAAAAATATATTTCACATTCCCTAATTGAAAATAAAAGATCAGCGAACACTTCCTTTGGTCGAAAACAAAATTTTCATATTAAAGCGATGTAGATCCTCTTCTTCTTGATGGAATCCTCTATAAAAATGGGGGATTTAAATGAATTTCTAGACTAGGAAATTAACCTTTACTTGAATTCCCTCACAACATGTCAAAGAAACCCATTCATTGATAAATCCATTATCCAAGACAGAATACATGTACATCTTTGTGTAAAAAATACCCTCGAGGGATTAAAAAAAATTAGGTGATCAGGGTCTAAGAAATATTAATGCAACCAAAATATTCCCTTTATAGATGATTGAGAGTGGTTTGAATAAAAATAGGATGAAAACTCACCTACGAGAAAGAGGTGTTGGGATAAGTGTACCGAGGGAATCCTAGAGTGTCAACAACACAATTATGTAACTAATAGAAAATCTTTCCACAACCCACATTCTATCGAGTGCATTGACTAAGTGTTGGGACATAGATGTGGCGAGACATCACAATAGAAGAAACATTCATCGATGTGAAATATATGGTCATTTAAGATGTGATGAACAAATAATCAATGATTAATGAACTAAACCACCATACTGATGCTTGCACAAAACAAACAGAACAATTAATACGTGAATACTAAATTTATAAAAATGATTAATAAATGGGTATTAGAAAATAACAAATGACTGTTATAAAGATAAAAATATAAATATGGTTCTTAAATATGTTAATAATGATTCTAAATTGATTATACCTAAGGTTAAAGTGTATCTGACCATGAATGATCTAAGATAAGGGTTTTTATTTACCCAATATCCTATAATTTTGTTATAATTATTTTCTAAGAACAATATTCTTATATGTGGAGTTCATTATAACCTATGATTTTATTATATTATACCACCTCTTATGTTTTTATGGATATTAATTTCTTTCTGAATGTAACTTTTTCAATCAATACTAAAATAATATAATATGAAATTATATGGGACTCTTTTCTAATATCACTTTTTATACGTAGTTATTATGAATAAATTTATATTTAGGGAGTTTAAATGATTTTTATCTCTAAAAAAACATAAATTTTATCTCCTTTATATTCATATTAATTATTTTATGGGAGGCCTTCCATATACCACAGTGATTGTATTAGATCATTTTCCATTGATATTGAATTTCATTACAATTTTTTAAATGGATTTATTTGTTGAATTCATAATGATAATAATTTTCAATATTCTTCTTCAAATTTATTTATGAACTATGATATAAATATTATCATGGGATTTTAATTTAATTTATATTAATTTTTTTAAATTACTTCTATTAAAAATAAAAGTTATTAAAAATTCAATGGTTATGAGTCTCAATTTTAATTCATCTAGTAATGTTTCATATTATTCACTAATTATCTTTTTTATGGTTTCCTTACAAAACCATTCAAATATTATATTCAAAAATGAATTTTAAATAATGTGGTTTGAAATTCTATTTTATATGTTCCCTACTTGTTGATTTATTCATTACCAAATTTGTAAGGACTTTATTGACTCATTTCTCATTTAATTGGGTTACAATCATTATTTTTTACAATGTTTTTCAATATTTGTCATATTATGAAATATTTGTATTTAATATTGTTTTTTACCATTTACACAAGGTAAATTATATTTTTATGTAAAAATATTATTTTTTGAGGTATTTATTTCTTCATTAAAATATGACGTATTTATGAATAATTCTAATTGTGTATATATTTTATTTCAGTACCATTTACATATTATTTTTACCATAAATGATTTATATTAATATTTTTAAATCCAATTATATATTATCTACTATATTTTTCATATTTATCCCTATAATATTTCAAAATTATATTTTTTAACTATTTTGTCAATGTTATTTTCCACTAAAACAATATAAAATACTAAAAATGCATTAATTTTTTAAGTTGATATCTTCCAATTCATGTTTAGTTATATATATATTTTTTGTCATCGTTATTATATTAAAAGTAAATCCTTTAAAAAAATATTTCAAAATTTATTCTAGTTAAATTTATGAAATTAGTTTTTTGAAAGTGACTATTAACTTCATCGTTTACAATAGTGTTGAAATTGTTTCATGGAAAATCATTTTTTAAATTATGGATCATTTTTCTTATATATATTAATTATATATATCTCTTATAATATTGATGATAACCATATAAATTAACTTTTGATATATATCTTTCGGGGGATAAAATTTTTAGTATCAATCAATCTAAATCTGGATGTCGTTTTTGGTGGTACAATCTTAAAATGTTTTATAAATAATATTTATTCCTTGGGTTTTTAAAATTAGATGTATAGTTTAGTTCATGTTTCAAAAAATGTATTTTTTATACTTATATGATGGGAGGTGTTAATATATCCCACCAATTAATTGGGTGATATTTTATATATCATGATATAATGATGTTATTGGACAACTTTATTGTGGTTTTTCCCAAACCCTATTTGGGTGAATGATTAGGGTTTTATCAAAACCTTATGAATGGACATGATTATGGTTTTAACACAACTATTTATATTGGAACCATTGGGGTTTCCAAATTTTTTTCATGGAATGGTTTTTTGTTTACCACATTATTAGTGGGAAATATTGTGATTTTATCACAATGATATGATTACTAATTATTTTTATTATACCATAAATATTTGTAATGCCACAATCTAATGATATGATATGATATTTTGATTATTTTTCGATGTCCATATTCTTATTCAATGGTATGTGTTATGCTTTCGTGATTCCCCTATGAGGTTATATTTTTTATTAACATGTCTATAGACAACTTATATGATTCCATGTTCATTTTAATTATATATTTATCACATGTCCATGGTTTCTCTTATTCTTATGAACCCTTTATGAGCAATTAATAAGTTTCTTCCTTCCTGACCGTTTGAGATCGCATCTTATTTTTCAATTTTCTCAAATGAATTACATGCTAAATTATATTTATAAATAAGTCATTTTTGTATAATTTTATGGTGTATGTTGATAAAATAATATTCAATAAGTCATCCATATTACTAATTATCATTGACATTAAACCTTTGAGTTCTAGGATGGAGCATTTATTTTTTATATGTGGTGTTTAAATTGTGTAATTGATTTGATATATATACTTGTTATGTTTGGATTTTATAATATATCATGATATATGTTCAATAATTGATATCCACCTTTCCCACTTCATTTGATCAAAAGGGTCACTAGTTTGAGTATGTGGTTTGTAAAAACCCCAACCCCAGTTTCCTGGAGCAGCCACATTATTTCATTACATTGGAATAATAAACAAGGAAGCTTCATCCCAAAGGACCAAATAGTTTAGTAGTTTTGGAAAACCAGATAAAAATATAAGATTTAAATTACAACATGAAAGGAAATACAAATTATAAATTCCATTGGAAACATCTATAACACCTATATTATCCATGCATGTCATTCATAATATTCATCTTCCCATTTTGGGGGAAAATATGACATAAGAATGGGGAGATATATGATTCTTATTAATAGTAATTAATATAGAAAAAGCTAATATAAACAATAATTCATGGTGAATGACTGAAGAAACATATAATTAGAACATAAACATGAGCATAATATTCCATGAATAAATGATGAATAAATAATTCCATAACAATAATATCTTGAGAATGGAGCTTAAACATGGATATTCAACTAGAAAAAATTAACATAGATTTTTAATTAATAATATAATAATGATAAAATTCATAATTCTAGAGAAATGAAACATACTGCTGAGGCATCCTCCAAGACATTGTAAAATATATGGTTATGTACTTGGCCAAAACCATATTTAAAAATGGTCACGACCTTAGCCAAGTCCATATCTATTTTCTCTCATGATACCTAATAATGCATCGAGGGGATATAGAGGGCCCCACCAATCAATTTCTAATTCCAATACATTCCTAATATAAATGGGCTTCAACATAAACAATATATACATGATTAATGTAAATAACATTCCCTAATCTATGAACTTAATCACTAATCATTTTGATTAGTATGGTGAATTGGATCAAGATAGCACATCCATAGTCAAACTGATCATAGACCATTTAATAAAATATCATATATTATAATCATATGTGTAAATCTCAATATAGAATAATATTTAATAGATATTTTTAAATAGGCGAATATAATCTATTAAAATGATTGTTTTTTTGAGAGAAATATCATTTTTAACTTAAAAAGAAGAGTGGTTTTAGAAAATAATTTTATATTTTTCAAGATTGTTCGTATAAAACCTGAAATTTAAAAATATATTTCTTATTGAAAAAATTTGTAATTTTAGAAAAATAATTAATTTTTTAAAATATATTATGGATGGTACTAGAAAATGGGTATGAAATTGAGATGTTCCCTTTAATTGGGCTTGCTTTTCGGGAAGAATTGAGAATGGAACCATGTAAAACATGTCATTCCCATAAACGAATGATTAATAGATATTGGTACATAATTTTTTAATTTATACATATAATTTTTTGAAAATTATATGAAAATAATTAATAATTACAATGATATATAGAGTGAGAAATTTTAACCCAAATGAGAATAGAGGTTCATGAAGAAAACCCTAAACTTATGTCTGAATGTGTTATGCACTTGACCTTAATGTACAAGATAATCAAATTAAATCCATTAATTAATTAATTAATTGACTTTTATACATGTTATTGATTAATTATAGTATTATTAATTTCATTTATGGATTTATTAATGAGTTATAGAGTTTAATATCATCATTCGAGAGAATTTGTTTTCATGGTTTCTATGATCGATTATCTTGTTTATAAGTAATGAAGTTCATATAAAATGGGTATATTTCACAGGAATTGTAATTATATGTTTTTAAGGAACATAAATAAGTTTAATTGGTTTTATATATTATTTTTCCCATATATTTTAATGAATCATTTGAAAATATGTTAATGGTAACCGTTTAGATTAATTTTAGAGATTTTAGACCACAATGAACACATTTTGTATTATCATTTAGTATTATGTAAATATGTTAATTAAAAAAATAAAAAAAAAATTAATATAAATTTTCAAATTAGTTTCAAGCATTAAAAAGTTTTTTTCAATATCCTTTAAGACGATGAAGGAAAATGAAAAATTTTCACCCTTGAAGGTGATGAAAAAACACCTCACATATGACGTTTCCATTTTTAGAATAAAAGCAAGGGGAGAAGGGGATCGATGGCAGAATATTCAATCATAATAATAAAATTAAATTATATGTAAGGTATTAAAGTTATCATGTTATTTTCACGAGGGGAGTTTAGTATAGAATAAAAAAAATTGAAGTAAAATTAAATGAAAAATAAAGAGGATTTTACCTCCTGATTTTCGCCTCCATACACACCTCCATAGGGATTTTTTTGGTCTTATGATGATACTAAGATATTATTCACATAGTGGAAGGGATTGGGAAGAATATTGGGAATAAATTATAAAAGGGTAAAATTTTGTAATGTGTGAGGAGAAGGGGTGGTACTTATAGTGGAAGAGAGGGGTGTTATTTGAATATTATATTCATTTGTTTATTATTTTGGCTCAAGGCTATGAATATTTTGATAATTATCACAAAATATATTTAAATATTGAATTATAATTCTATATTATGGTATTAAATCATCCATCCATCACATATTATTGAATAATTCATGTATTTAACATTTTTATAAATTATCAAATTTTATTATTCACAAAAGATCGGTGTGTTGGGTTTTGGCGTAGGGAACCCTAGGTGAGTGGTTTTCCTATCACTAAAGATGGCGGTGGCCAGGCGGATCCCTCCCCCTTGGTGGGGGAGGGGTCTTTGAGGTTCCAGCCCTACTCTAACCCTGACCTGCTACCTCCTTTCCCGAAGGCACCGATATGCCCTAAAGTACCAGAGCTCCTCAATGTTTTCCCGAAACATCAGATATCAACAGCAGAGTTTACGGAAACCTCCGCGCTTCTGATGCTCACACTGGTGGCACAGTTCAAATAGAGAAGACCTTCAGTCGACTTCTTTTACCTCTTTGTCTTCGACACCTGGGACTTGCAAGATAGGGCGACAATGGGATTACTTGACAATCACCATGTTATGATCCGATTCGAATCAGAGGAGGACCTCATCATCACCTGGGTGAGGGCTCCAGGATGCTGAAATGTCCTTTGGTTCATTCTCTTCCAATGGTCGTTTAATTCCCACATGAAGTGAGACTCTCCCTCCATTGAAATTTGGGTTAGTTTCCCCAATTTTTCATTACCTTTCCAGAATCCCTCTGTTATCAAAATGCTAGGTAATATGATCGATAGGTACCTGTGTTCATATAGCCGCACAGAATTGGGTTGTAACCCTATAAATGCACGAATCTGTGTAGAGGTTGATGTGTCTAGAGTTCCCTTTGAATTTTTTTGGATCACAGTTGAAGAGGAGTACAAATGCAAACAACTTGTGGTTTATGAGAGTTGGACATATTTTTGCTGTTCATGTGGTCGGCTGGGTCATTCCATGGATGTATGTTCTCAGGAGCATCCTTAAAAGGTGGGAAGGGGACTTAAAAATCAATTGAATGTTGATCGGGAGGTCCTGGTTCCACCAATGATGGCGGGACCTTTTCAGAGCAAGACTTTGGAAACATGTGAGGCTGTTGGAATGAGACAGAGGGAAATATGAGGAGATGATACCGGCGGTGAAGATAGATTATTGCGACTGGGTGTGGAGAAACCTACCAGCAACGAGGTAATGGATCACAGCTCGGAGGTCGGCGTGGGTTATGGCGCGGAGAAGGAAGTCATGACGCACCAATGCAATCCGAAGGTTTCTGATGTGTTTAATCGGCTGCGGCATGTCCTTTCAAGTCCCTCCAACATACCAGGGGGTGAGGCTCCTCAATTCGGACCTCAATCATCCTGGGAAATAGGTTTTAAGGTCTTGCAAAAGTATGGTTGGGAGATGAAGCACCTATTGTGGTTGAGGGAGAGGAGACTAACAGGAAGAACCTCGATGGCCTGAGTATGGAAGTTGGACAAATTGACCGTGTTTTTCTAGATTGTTCTATTGGAAGTGGGGTAGAGGAACCCATTGTAAAAAGTAAGAGTTTATCTATAGGGCAGTCTAGTCCGAGGAGAAACATGTGAAATTGGAGGATGATGGGTTGGAAATATTACTCATCCTTACCACGTCCCATGAAGACTTGGTCAGCAAAAAAGAAAACGGATGAGAAGTTGGATAGTGAGGTCAGGTGTCAATTGGAACCACCTGGTCAATCTGCACTTCCCTTGGAGCTGATTTTAAGTTTGGATGATGAGGTGATAGAGCAGGTGTTATTTCTCAATGCGTCGGAAGAGGAAGCATCCAAGTTGATGGGCCCGAACATTGAAGTGAATCTTAATGAGGAAAAATAAATTTGGGTCGAAAAACAGGACACGATCCTGGTTGGGGACTTTAATAAGGGGATAATCAGATTTGAGGAGTACATATAGGTCTGGGACAAACTGTCCTCTTCGCTTGAAGTACTGATAAGGGGAGATCCGCATATCCAGTTATCCGCTATATCATAGAGGTTATTTAGAGATACGGTATCAGGTAGAGTTAAATTGTTTTTCAACGATGCTGCCTTACCATTATTTGACTAATGCTGGGGTGCTATATTTTTCTTGAGATGTTTGGATATGAGGACGTGATTCTTTAGTTTGTGTGTCCTGATGTGATTTTGGTTGTTTCAATTCTAGCAAGTTTTATGGACTTTCCTTAAATGAGTTTTAGAGCACAAGGCCATCACTTCTGCATGTCACTTGGAGTGGAAGGCTGAGAGGGTACGGCTTGGCCATTGGTACCATGCCCGTGCATCTTTGCACGAGACTGTTTGTCGAGTCCCATGCTTTGGTGGAGGCCTTTTAATGTTGAGATGCTGGGAAGAGGTAGGACCAGTATTTTCTTGGGGTTTATTTTTGCTGTTTTTGGCTGTCTGATGGACTTGGGGTTTCTCACTTCTCCTTAAAAGTGATTTGATAATAAAATAAAAAAAATAATTTTCAGTACTATTCACAAAAATTCATGCATTTTAGAAAAATCGAAAAAACATCCCAAACCAATTTTATAAATGCAGAATTAAAAAATGGCATTAATTTTATGAAAACATTTATAAATATGAAAATTTTATTTTTTAATAAAAATAATCATTGACTCAAAAAATAATTATTTTAAAATTATAACTTATTTTATAACACATTGAAAAAATAGATAAGGTCTCATAAAATTATATTCAAATTATTAGACAAAAAATATTAATATATGAATATATTTTATGAATGTAATTTTTTTTAAATAATTATATTAATTATAAAATTTTATTTAATTATTTATGATTGTCAAAAATACAAACACTTAATTAAATTTTTTTAAAATATTTATTTACTTATACTATAATATAATTATATCATACATTAATTTAAAAGATTCCAAAATTTTATTTATACTTTCATGGGTGAGGATAATATTCATTTTTTCCATTTACTATTCATAAGGGTCATATTACAATTCCTAATTCCATGTTACTATTTCATCAGTATAGGTTTATTATCTTCTAAAAATACCTCTTATTTCATTCGTTATTCATTTATAAAGTTTGTATTATATTATCTATGTTATTTTATTTGATTTATACTGTATGAAATTATTAAAATAAGGGATAATTCATTGATAGTATTTTGGGTCATTACATTTTCCCCTCCTACAAAAATATTATCCTTCAAATTTTCATAATAGAACCTCATAAAAAGATTTAGGTAGTTGTTCAACATAAGTTTCTTAGACTCCCATGTCGCCTATTCAATTTTATGATTTTTCAAATGTACCTTAACCAGTCGAGTCATCTGATTCCTCAGCACCTATAATTTAGTGTCCAAAATCTGGATAGGCTCTTCATAGTAAGATAAATCAGGTTCCAAATATATTCCTTTATAAGTGGGTATATATATTGGGTCTCTCATATAATTCCTTAACAAAGAGATGTGGAACAAATTATCTACTTTATAAAGCAAAAGAAACATTTCTAAATGATATCCATATCTCTAATTATATCCATAATTTTCAAAGGGATAATGTACTTGGGGATCTGTTTCCCTTACTTCCCAAATCTCATAATACCCTTCTATGAAGATACTTTCGAGAAAATAAGGTCTCCTACATGAAATTCCAAATCATTAATTTAATTATTTGCATAGCTATTTTTTCTACATTAAGCTACTTAGATATGTGTTTGAATAGTCTTTACCATTTTCATTGTTTCCCCCACATGCTCTAAACATAGAAGTGCCCTTTCACTAATTTAATCCCAACATGTTGGTGTATGACATCTATTTCCATACAATGATTCATATGGTTCCATTTGGATACTGGAATTGAAATTATTACTATAATAAAATTCTACTAGAGGTAAATACTGATCCAACATACCTTCAAAGTCAAGTGATCATGATCTCAACAAGTCTTTAAAATTTTGGATTGTTCTTTATGATTCCCATCACTTTGAGGGTGATAAGAATTACTCAAGTAATGCTCAGTTTCAAAAAATGGTATAATAATTTTCCAAAATGTTGATGTAAATCACATATCATGATCAATAAAAATTTAAATATGTGCTCTATGATTTTATACAAATTCATTAATATATAGTCATGCAAGCTGTTGCAATGAAAAATCATCCATTATAGCGATGCAATGTGCAGATTTAGTGAGTCGATCACCAATTAACCATATGGAATCATTCATTAATGGTGTTTTTGGTAATTAGGTGAAAAAATACGTAGTTATGTCATCCCATTTCTATGTATAAATAGGTAAAGGTTTCACGAATCATCTAATATTTTTTCTTTTAGCCTACACTTGTTGACAGACTAAACATCTTGATACATAATCAGAAATTTCACACTTCATATTATCCCAGTAGTAATGTTCCTTAAAATATAAATATATCTTAGTGATTCTATTGTGTATAGATAAATTAAATCTATATAAATTGTCCAATAAATCTATTTTTATATCAGGTATATAGGGAACATAAATCCTCTACCCAAATTTTAGAATTCGACTATCATACACGAAGTATGCCAACATGCCATCATTCATAGAAATAATTTTCTATTAAATATTATCATCATATCACTGAGAAATTTTAATCCTTTAAAATAAAGATTTTAGGGAAACCAATTAAAATATTATTAAAGTTTCACCTTTGTTGATAATTTTCATTTCCAAATTTCTATGATCCATATATATATTATCCTTGTCAATCCTTAATTTTTTCAGAACCCTATGATCCTTCCTGCTCAATAGATCTTCTACCTTATTCACCTTCTTGAGGTGGTAGTGTATTGATCATTAATAATCCATGTGTAGATTGATCCATCTCCGTTTCCCCATGTTGAGTTCTTTCAGTGATAAGATAGATTTCAAGCTCTCGTGATCTGTAAATATCTCACATCTTTCACCATAGAGATAGTGTCTCCATATATTTAGAGAAATGATTTCTGCTAATAACTCAAGATCAGGAGTTGGATAGTTCTATTCATGAGTTTTTAACTTCCTTGATTCATAGGTAATAACTCTGTCATTCTACACAAGGAAACAACATAGTCCTTTCATTAATGCATCACTATAAATAAAAAAATCCACCATTTCCGAATAGTAGATTCAATATTATAGAATTCACCAACATCGTCTTCAATTAGTCAAAACATTCTTAAAATTCTTTTTTCCATAGGAAATTAAACCCTTTACAAGTAATCTTGGTTAATGGTCTTGATAATTGAGCAAACTTCTAAATAAATCATTGATAATAACATGCTAAAACAGTAAAATAATGTAAATCGGTTATGTTCTTTAGTGTAGTAAATTCATAAATAACCCTTTTTCATTGCAGGATAAACCATGATTCCATCCTTAAAGACAATATGAAAAATAAAAGAAACTTTTTGAAGCTATAATTCACAGTTTCTAAACATACAATATAAATAGTTTCTTTTATGTGTTTATATATAAATCATTTAAGTGGTTCTCAAGGTCCTCATAGATTTCATAGTATGTAATATATAATCAATAAATACCACAAAAAATAATCAAGATATTACTTGAACACCTTATTCATTAGATCTATAAAAACATAGGGTTCTTAGTTAGTAAAAATGGTATTACTGCAAAATCATAATGATTATATCTTGTTTGAAATGCCATCTTTGGAATATATTCTTTCTTTACGTCCCAATGATGATATCCAGATCAAAGTTAAATTTTCATAAAATATATATCGCCATGAATTTGATCAAATAAATCATTAATGTGAGGTAGTGGATACATTTTATTCATTGTAAAAAAATTTATCTCTCTATAATCAAAGAACAACCACATGGATTCATCTTTCTTCTTGACCAAAAGAATAGAGGATCCCCATGGAGAAAACTAGGCATAATAAATCCTTTATCATATAATTCTTCAAGATATTTCATTAGTTCTACTAATTACAAAAGGGATAGTCTACAGGGACACTTTGACATATGTCTTGCGTCATGAATTAAATCAATAGTGAACTCAACTTCACGCTCTAGAGGATGTCTAGGAAAATCCTCTAGAAATACATCAACATATTTTTGCGCAATAGGCACATATTAAATTTTAATATTTCTTTCCTCATATATATAATATGTTTCTATTCATATGCAAGAATTTCATTCGGTATAGATACTGGGGTGGATCTAGAAAATCATCTAATTATGAGGTTTCTTCTATAAATATAATTGATTCTACATATTCCTCACCAATTGTAATTTCAATCTTTTTGAAATAGGTTTTTTCATAATATTTTAAAAACCATTCTATATTAAGGATTATATAAAATTAAATCATAGGTATGATGACAAGGATAACAACTAAATGATGTTTATTTTTCTTAAAGGGGACTGACTGATAAATCTTTACTACAATGATACTTCCCCAAAATTTTTTGACTGTAAAATACATTGTTAAATAAAAATAGAAATTTATAATTTTCAAGGGGAAATGGAAATATATTATAGAATTAAATTATCCCAAATCCAATAAAGCATTGGATATGTTTGACGAAATGATTAAAGTACCTACCACCACATTATTAGGAATTTCAACCTCAGTAGTTATGATCACATAAGCTTTCCTTATCTCCCATGTCCTTTTATAAGGCATGTTTCCTTAACACTTTGTAAAATAATTATAGTAGTGTCCCCTATAACTAAAATTATAGAATTGAACATTGAAAGCTTATTTATTTCCCTTTAAATCATCAGTACTATGGTCTTTATATCCATACTTATACCAAACTCATTTTCTTTTTAATCCAACACCAGGGTGTTTCCTTTCACAAGTATCAGGGGTTGAAAAATTCCACATTTTATTATTCCCTTTATACATTAATTCCTCTTCAAACATACTATTCTCTTATTTCCATTTAAATACATTATTCATAGAGAATTATTTTTGGGTCTTGATAGCACATGAGACTATATCTACATATGAAGAGAAATTTTGGGAGACTGGCTCCCATTAAAGGAATGGTTTAAAACCATCAAATATTCCATCAATCATTATACATGATTTATGTATATAGTTTGTTTCATGAAATTTCTAACCTTGGAAAGTTGTCTTCATACTTTGAAATTTGTCATCCTCCTTTTTTTTCAGACTCAAGAATTTTCTCTCTATATATATTCAGTGTTCAAGAGAAAAATACGTTTCTTGGAAAATGTACATAAAATACCTATTTTAAATATTTTAAATTACATCTCCATCCATTGGGTTTTGAATTAATAACCATTATTGATTTGCATCTCCTGATATATGTTAATCTTCCATAAAAACCTTATCAGTTTTGTTACTTCACGAAATAAGAAATATCTTCTCTAAGGAACATATCCACTACTCCATTACAAATGGGATTGTAATCCCATTGAAAGATGGAGGCTTTTATTTCATAAAGAACTCTAACATTTGTCCTCTACGTTGTGGACTAGGATTCTAAATATGGGTAAGGTTATTATTCATAACCTGAGTTAGTTTTCCCAGTATAGTTATAAGTTCCTCATCACTAATTGAAGCTCTAGTACCAATATCATTGTCACGACCCGACCTCGGGGCCCGTGCCGTGACTACCCCAAGCCCGCCTTCCATAGGCCAGGGGCTGGCGACTAGCACCAAGGCGTAAAATCCCGGTAAACAGGGAAGGCATTGCCTTTATAAGTAACAACCACCACAGAGTCAGCAAGCGGAAAGTAACTACAAGTGCAGAAAAGTAAAGGGGGCCGGAATACAAGCCCAACTGAAAGTACAACTGAAAAGGTAAAGAACAGCAACTGAAGAAAAGACGGCGGCCTCGTGTCGTCCACTGGCAATCCCACCTGAAGGGTGGGTGCAGATAGCCTCCAGGCTCCTCGGGTCCCACGTCCGCTCCGAGCACGTTCCGCCCAGTGGTCCGCCTCCAGGTACCGTCCTGCTCCATGCCCCAACCGAGATCAGCGCTGTCCGTCGTCTGCATCCAACACAACAAGGTGCGGGCATAGCCCGTGCAGGGGTGAGTATAAACTACTCAGTAAGGACCCCGAGACCCCCGAAGGTCTCCCGAAATCCACAAAGGATATAGCACAAAAGGAAGGTGCAATCACGAAGTAACATCTGACTCGACTTAGGTATATGCCCATACATATACCTAAGTCCCCAATTCTAGCTCTGCTCACGAGCTCAAGAACAACTCAATCCACACAGGAAAGCAAGACTCAAATCCATAATGGAGAGTAAACAGTAAATCCACATAGGATAGTTCAACACATTCCACAAAGGAGAGTAACATAAGATTCAGCTCAACCAGGTATACTTTTTCAGATGACGTCGAAGATGATCACTGATCCATCTAAGTCGTCGGACCCACGAAGGATCGATAGGTACTAACCCCCGCAAAAGACCCACACAGGATCGGGCTCACACAGAACCTGTAGGCAGTGGCTCACACAGAACCGGTAGTAAGGACCCACGCAGGATCGGGCCCACACAGGACCTGTAGTCAAGGCTCACACAGAACCGTAAGGTGATGACCCACACAGGATCGGGCCCACACATGACCTGTAGCACTGATCCACGTAGGATCGCTGAGTGCAGTAGTCGACGCAGTCCACTGAGGATCTCTGCACAGTCGTCGCCGCAGTCCACGAAGGATCTCTGCTCTGTCGTCGTCGCTGTCCACGGAGGATCTCTGCTCTGTCGTCGAAGTCACAGCCAGCACTAGGGTTCCCGCACACAGCGAGCTCGTTTAGGAGGGTCCGCTCCACGAGCCGAGAGGCTGATACATCAACTGACACATAGTCCGAAGTTGATGTATCCAAAAGTTCCGTATCGACAACAGGATCTCAACGCAACAGACGGCGCGTCAATCGGACGCCCGGTCTGAGAGTTATTGGCATTTTCGTCCCAGGGGCCCGGTTGGTTTTTAGGGAAAAACCAACCCGACCGTACTCCGCCTGTGTCCGATCCTCGGGCGGAGTGTGCCAAAAGTTCCGTCTCACTTAGAGGAAACTACCACAGCTGACGGTACGTCGATCGGACGTCCGTAGCTCAAGTTATGAGCGTTTCCGCTCCGAGGGCCCGGTTGGTTTCGTGTACGAACCAACCCGGCCGAACCCAAAGTATTCTGAAACCTTGAGTGTAATATACCGAAAAGACCGTCTCGATCCAAGGATCGCGTAGCCGCTGACGGTTTGTCAATCGGAGGTCCCAGACCCAAGATATGGGCAAAAGACCGAAGAGGGCCCGAAAACGGGGTTTCTGGGCCCGGGGCGACCCGGCCTGGGCGCAGCCCGGCTGACCGGACCGGCCGGCTCAGCTTCGGCCGAGCGGCCGAAGCGAAGTGCCGCGGGGCACCGCCCCCGCGGCTCGGTGGAAAACGCGGCCCCGCGGGGGGGGGGGGGGGGGGCGCCTGTCACGCGGCCGGGCCGCCATGTCCCTCCCCGGTTCCGCGCGGCCGCGGAACCGGCCACCGCCGCCGCGGCTGAAGCCGCGGCGGATTCCTCCACGGCGGCGCGCCGGGCGCCGCCGCTGCCTTCCGCGGGCCGCCGGAGTTGCTCCGGTGGCCCGTTTTGCCTCCCGTCTGCGCCATAGCTCCTCCCGGGGGCCGATCTTCACTGCGGGATCAACGGATTGCCCCTGCCGCACAGTTCGTCGTCGTCCGCCAAATCCGCACAACAAAAAGATCGGCTGAGGGTTGCCGGGTCTTGTTCGTTATACCCCCACCCTCCGCGTTAGTCATAAAATCATCGGAAGGGATTAAGGCAGCCACAATTTTATCCAAAAATAAAATTGTTCAAGTTTGGTTCTTTAATTAAAAAGAATTAGATCACGGGAACGAATCACCAATAAAAAAATAAAATCCCTACCTCGATGTCGCCGTCGGACGTGAGGTCGTCGCGGAATCGCTCGTCGTGGAAGGAGGGGATCGTCGCGTCGTCGCGGAAGAGACGTTCGTCGCACCGCGGGAAAAACGTCGCGCCGACGATCTCCAGATCTAGAACAAACGGATTTAATTAATTAAATCCGTTGTCATTGAAATTAAAAGGGAGAATTAAACGATCCGTTTCTCACCTTAGTTGCCGAACGAGGATCGGCCACGGAAGAAGAGGCGTCGCCGAAGAACGTCGCGGGTAGATCTCGTCGACGTCGCAGATCACGGTGTGCGTCGTCGAATTCCGGTCGCCGGCGTTCTTCGCGTTCTTCGCGTTCTTCGCGTTCTTCGCGTTCTTCACGTTCTTCGCGTTCTTCGCGGGGAGGGTGGAGGCCCAGAAAATCTCGCACAATAGGAGGATCCTTCAAAATAGACAAGTTTGTCTATTTTATTAATTTGCCAACAAACGCAAACGCGTAAGTAACGACCCATTAAATTCGTTGAATTAATTCAACGAATTAAACAGCCCATTTAATTCACGAAATAAACCGGCCAATTAAATGGTCTGTTAAGAATTTAAGAAAACGCGTCGGTTGACTCTTTAGTTACTTTGACGGGTTTTCGCGGGTGCGTTACTTAGCGGAAGAAACGGCGGGGCTCGTGCGGGCCCCACCTCACAAATATCCTAACAAGGGGTAGGATATTTCCGGATAGCACCCTATCCGCTTTAACTCAGCTCAAGTGGCTTTCAAGTGACTTCCAAGCGGCTTAAGTGAAATAAAATAAAGTTGTCACACAACCTTTATTTTATTTCCGACTTAAAGCCCAAAATTTTAAAAACCACGGTTGAGCAAACGCAACTCCGGAAGAGGCGTTTCTAAGCAAATACCGGCGCTGCGATTTCATCGGTGCCCTCAGAATTCGATTCCGGGTACCGGTTCAAAAGATAGAAAAACTCGCTCGTCCGTTCACTGAACGTACCCGAGCCAAACTTCGGAAATTGATTCCGGGCACACCGGGCCTCGGAATCAGGTGCCGTCTGAAGCTGCGCTCTTGTAAAATTCCAAAGAAAATTAAGAAAAAAATTTCCTTGAAATTTGCGGGTCTTTACATTACTCCCACCTCAGGGATTTACGTCCCCGTAAAGATACATAAAAAACTAGGGGAACAAATGGGGGTACTGAACACGCATCTGAGCCTCCCGCTCCCAAGTGCTCTCCTGGAGGTTCCCGTGCTGCCATCTGATGCGCACCAGAGGAATTGACCGCCCACGTAGGACCCGCTCCTGTCGATCCTCGATCTCCACTGGGACCTCCGCAAAAGTCGCCCCATCGTCCACGTCCAGCTCCCCAAAGTCGATGATGTGCGTCGGGTCGTGCACGTATCTCCTCAGCTGAGACACGTGGAAGACGTCGTGCACCCGGTGCAACTGAGGTGGTAGAGTCAGGCGATAAGCCACCTCTCCTATCCTGCTGAGGACCTGGAAAGGCCCGATGAAGCGTGGAGACAACTTGCCGCCTCGGCCAAATCTCCGTAAACCACGTCGAGGTGAGACACGCAAAAAGACGTGGTCGCCATCCTCGAACTCTAGTGGCCTCCGCCTCCTGTCAGCATATGACTTCTGCCAGCTCTGAGCTATCCTCATCCTCTCCTGGATGATCTAGACCTTCTCTGTCGTGGCTCGGACCATCTCTGGTCCCACGAGTGCTGACTCCCCAGGGTCTGTCCAGCACAACGGTGATCTGCAGGGTCTGCCGTACAACGCCTCGTATGGTGCCATCCCGATGGTGGAGTGGTAGCTGTTGTTGTACGCGAACTCCACCAGGGGTAGGTGATCCTCCCAACTGCGACCAAAGTCGAGAACACATGCACGGAGCATGTCCTCGAGTGTCTGTATGGTCCTCTCCGTCTGACCATCCGTCTGAGGGTGGAAGGCTGTGCTCAGATGGAGCCGCGTCCCGAACGCCTCCTGCAACCCCTTCCAAAGCCGGGAAGTGAAACGAGCATCTCGATCGGAGATGATAGACGATGGCACACCGTGAAGCCGTACGATCTCTTGGACATAAAGACGTCCCAAGCTCTCCACTGAGCCCTGCTCTCTGATGGGTAAGAAGTGTGCCGACTTGGTGAGTCAGTCGACAATCACCCAAATGGAGTCGTGACCTCTGGAAGTGCGTGGAAGTCCAGTCACGAAGTCCATGGATATGCCGTCCCATTTCCACTCTAGGACCTCCAAGGGCTGTACCAAGCCTGCTGGTACCTGATGCTCTGCCTTCACCTGCTGGCAGGTGAGGCATCGTGAAACGAACTCTGCCACAACTTTCTTCATGCCCGGCCACCAGTGCTGTCGTCTGAGATCCTGGTACATCTTCGCCGCTCCGGGATGTACCGCCAAGGGAGAGGTGTGAAACTCTCTCAGCACCTCCTCTCGTAAAGCGACTGGTACGAAGGTACGTCCTCTGAAAAGGATGTCGTGCTCTGCTCCAAGGGAGAAACCATCAGGCGCCTGACCTGAGGATATCAGTGCACGCCGGGTCTCACAGTCAGCGTCCCCACGCTGAGCCTCTCTGACCCGCTGTAGAAGTGGAGGAGAGACTTTGAGAGACTGAAGAAGGGCTGCTCCGTCTCTATCCACGAAGGATATCTGTAAGGAGGCTAGCTGCTCCGTCGCCTCCTCAAGTAGCTGAATGCCCGTCCTCCTGCTGAGGGCATCGGCTACCACATTCCCCTTCCCAGGAGTATAGACTATCTCAAAGTCATAGTCCTGGAGGAACTCAAGCCATCTCCGCTGTCTCAGGTTCAGGTCCTTCTGAGAGAAGATATACCTGAGACTCTGGTGGTCAGAAAAGACTGTGAAGCGCTCGCCCATCAGATAGTGCCGCCAAGTCTTCAGAGCGAAGACCACTGCTACTAACTCCAGGTCATGAGTGGCGTAGTTCTGCTCATGCGGCCTCAACTGACGTGATCCATAGGCGATCACGGCCCGCTCCTGCATCAGGACGCACTCGAGTCCAGTCCCTGATGCATCGCAGTAAACTACGTATCCAACTCCCTCCTCAGGCAACCTCAAGATAGGTGCGCTGGTCAATCTCTGTCTCAACTCCTGGAAGCTCTGCTGACATCTATCTGACCACACAAAGGGTTTCCCCTTCTTTGTCAAGGCTGAGAGTGGTGCCGCAACTCTGGAGAAGTCTGGCACAAATCTCCGATAGTATCCGGCTAGGCCCAAGAAGCTCCGCACCTCCGTCACGCTCCTGGGTGGCTCCCAAGCTAGCACTGCCTCGATCTTCGCGGGATCCACTGCAACTCCCGCCTCAGAGATGACGTGCCCCAAGAAATGGACCTCACGTAACCAGAACTGGCATTTTGAGAGCTTGCCATAAAGCTGGTGCTCTCGGAGTGTGTCTAGCACAACTCGCAGGTGGTAGGCATGCTCCTCCTCAGTCGTCGAGTATACCAAAATGTCGTCAATGAAGACCACGACAAATCGGTCGAGGTATGGCTGGAAGATCCTGTTCATGAGGCTCATGAACACTGCTGGAGCATTGGTTACGCCGAATGGCATAACCAAGAACTCATAATGGCCATACCAACACCTGAAGGCTGTCTTCTGCACGTCCTCGTCTCGAACTCTGAGCTGATAATAGCCTGACCGGAGGTCTATCTTCGAGAACCACCGCGCTCCCTTGAGCTGATCAAAGAGGTCATCAATCCGTGGCAGCGGATACTTGTTCCTCACTGTCACCTGGTTCAGGCGACGATAGTCGACACACAGTCGCAAGCTCCCGTCCGCCTTCTTGGCGAACAATATCGGGGAAGCCCAGGGTGAAACACTGGGTCGGATAAACCCCTTGCTCTGCAAGTCCTCCAACTGTACCCGCAGCTCTCGAAGCTCGGCGGGGGCCATCCGGTATGCTGGAGTAGATATCAGGGCTGTCCCGGGGTACAAGTCGATGTAAAAGTCTACCTCTCTACGAGGAGGTAGCCCTGGAACGTCGTCGGGAAAGACGTCCACGTACTGGTCCACCACTGCAGGAAAAACTGAACTCCGCACGTCCACTGCTCCTAGGATGAGGCTAGCCAACTGATGAGAGATGGGCTGCACTCTCCTCCGCGGAAGTCCATCCTGTGCTGCAAAGGTTCCCTTCTCGCCGGTGAAGGTAAACCTGCTCCCGTCGGTGCGAACACATCGCACCTTGCGCCTAAAACAGTCGATCTGGGCATGAACCGTGGATAGCCAATCCATGCCCAAGATGACGTCGTAAGGCCTCGACGCCGCTACAAGGAGATCCCAGCCGAAGCTCTCGCCTCCTAGAGTAAGCTCACACTGCCGGCACCAGTGCGTAATCGTCGAGTCTGCTCCCGTAGGAGTCTCTAGCCGTAAGGATCGAGCCAACGGCTCAGTCGGAATCTCCGAGCTCCGAACAAGGGCAGAGGCTATGAAAGAGTGACTCGCTCCTGTGTCTATAAGTACTGCAGTAAGGGTGGAATAGACACAGATTGTACCTCGAATCATCTCTGGCATGTCGGGGTCGTAGGCCTCCACTGCCTGGAGCTGGGCCTGTCCCTGCCCGCCAGCTCCCTGTGGTCGAGGTGGCCCTCCTGGTGGTGGTGGGGGTAGAGCCTGGAAGCGTCGCCCACCACCCGCTGCTTGGCCAGCTCCTCTGCCTCGTCCGCCTCCTCCCTGCGGACCGCCACGGTCGACCCTCTGCCTCTGCCTGGGTGGCCCCTCCACCGTCTGCTGCCTCTCTGATCGGCGAGTCGGGCAGTCACGAGCCATGTGACCCTGCCCGCCGCAGGAGTAGCACTGCCTGCCTCTCGGAAGGCTGGAACTCCGCTGTGTGCCCCGCACTGCAGAGCCGGTGTCCTGAGGCCGTCTGCGTGGGGGTCTGGTCTGCCTGGACCCGAGAGTCATCCGTCGGCTACCTGCTGCCGAAGACTCAGCTACCTGCCGCCCTGCGCTAGGTCTCGCCGCTGAAGAAGGCTCTGCCAGGAAGCTCTCGATCAGGAGGGCTCGCTCCAGTACTCCCGCCTGGGTCGGAATGCTGAGGGAGATCAGCGACGCCCGAATCTCCTGCCGCAAGCCCTGCTCGAAGGTCCAGGCCCGGAAGAAGGGGTCCCATACCATGTCGGTCGAGTAGCGAGATAGGTCAGTGAACCTCGCCGCGTACTGAGCGACCGTCATGCTGCCCTGGCGCAGCTGGAGAAGCTCCTGGATGCGCACCGCTCGGAGGGTGGCCGGGACGAACTCAGAGCGGAAGAGGCTCTCGAAGTCCGTCCAGAGCAAGGATGCCTCATCGTGAACCTGGAGCATCAAGCTCCACCATCGTCCTGCCGCCGCCTGCAGGAGGCTCGCCGCGAGAATCACCATGAGATCCGCTGGTGTCCTCACTAGCCTAAAGATCCGTACCACTGCCTCTAGCCAGTCCTCGGCGGCCTGGGGGTCTGCCTCACCGCGAAACCTGGGCGGTCGCTGGCTCTGAAACTCATGCAGTGCCCTGAGGCAACGTGCATCGTCAGCGTCTGGTACTGGTAGCATCGGTGGCTCGGCGGGAAAAGCTACCGCCGGTGCCACTGCTGGCAAAGGGCCCTGCACCGAGGCCTCGTCGCTCGGTGGGCTGCCGTCGCGCCCTACACTCGGAACCCTAGCTGGCTGTCGTCGCGGGGCCATCCTGAAAAGGAGAACAAGAGCACCACAGTCAGAACAGTATACCTGGTGAGCTGGCACAAGTAATCACAAGGAAAACTTGAGACTTTCATGAAGCAGATCAGTATACCCGATGAGCTGACACAAGTATTCACAAAGAAAACTTGAAACACACACGCAATAAATGTTTTAATGCATTAAGTCGGAAATCGGGAGTCAGGGTCCTGGTGTACGGATACGTCGGCCGCCGCACCAACACTGGGCTCCCTGAACTGATAACCACACTCAATACACTAAACACTATTGCTTCATATAGAAAGAAAAGACGATCAGAGTCTGCGGTAGAACCAAACTGCCTCTGATACCAATTTGTCACGACCCGACCTCGGGGCCCGTGCCGTGACTACCCCAAGCCCGCCTTCCATAGGCCAGGGGCTGGCGACTAGCACCAAGGCGTAAAATCCCGGTAAACAGGGAAGGCATTGCCTTTATAAGTAACAACCACCACAGAGTCAGCAAGCGGAAAGTAACTACAAGTGCAGAAAAGTAAAGGGGGCCGGAATACAAGCCCAACTGAAAGTACAACTGAAAAGGTAAAGAACAGCAACTGAAGAAAAGACGGCGGCCTCGTGTCGTCCACTGGCAATCCCACCTGAAGGGTGGGTACAGATAGCCTCCAGGATCCTCGGGTCCCACGTCCGCTCCGAGCACGTTCCGCCCAGTGGTCCGCCTCCAGGTACCGTCCTGCTCCATGCCCCAACCGAGATCAGCGCTGTCCGTCGTCTGCATCCAACACAACAAGGTGCGGGCATAGCCCGTGCAGGGGTGAGTATAAACTACTCAGTAAGGACCCCGAGACCCCCGAAGGTCTCCCGAAATCCACAAAGGATATAGCACAAAAGGAAGGTGCAATCACGAAGTAACATCTGACTCGACTTAGGTATATGCCCATACATATACCTAAGTCCCCAATTCTAGCTCTGCTCACGAGCTCAAGAACAACTCAATCCACACAGGAAAGCAAGACTCAAATCCATAAAGGAGAGTAAACAGTAAATCCACATAGGATAGTTCAACACATTCCACAAAGGAGAGTAACATAAGATTCAGCTCAACCAGGTATACTTTTTCAGATGATGTCGAAGATGATCACTGATCCATCTAAGTCGTCGGACCCACGAAGGATCGATAGGTACTAACCCCCGCAAAAGACCCACACAGGATCGGGCTCACACAGAACCTGTAGGCAGTGGCTCACACAGAACCGGTAGTAAGGACCCACGCAGGATCGGGCCCGCACAGGACCTGTAGTCAAGGCTCACACAGAACCGTAAGGTGATGACCCACACAGGATCGGGCCCACACAGGACCTGTAGCACTGATCCACGTAGGATCGCTGAGTGCAGTAGTCGACGCAGTCCACTGAGGATCTCTGCACAGTCGTCGCCGCAGTCCACGAAGGATCTCTGCTCTGTCGTCGTCGCAGTCCACGGAGGATCTCTGCTCTGTCGTCGAAGTCACAGCCAGCACTAGGGTTCCCGCACACAGCGAGCTCGTTTAGGAGGGTCCGCTCCACGAGCCGAGAGGCTGATACATCAACTGACACGTAGTCCGAAGTTGATGTATCCAAAAGTTCCGTATCGACAACAGGGTCTCAACGCAACAGACGGCGCGTCAATCGGACGCCCGGTCTGAGAGTTATTGGCATTTTCGTCCCAGGGGCCCGGTTGGTTTTTAGGGCAAAACCAACCCGAACGTACTCCGCCTGTGTCCGATCCTTGGGCGGAGTGTGCCAAAAGTTCCGTCTCACTTAGAGAAAACTACCAAAGCTGACGGTACGTCGATCGGACGTCCGTAGCTCAAGTTATGAGCGTTTCCGCTCCGAGGGCCCGGTTGGTTTCGTGTACGAACCAACCCGGCCGAACCCAAAGTCTTCCGAAACCTTGAGTGTAATATACCTAAAATACCGTCTCGATCCAAGGATCGCGTAGCCGCTGACGGTTCGTCAATCGGAGGTCCCAGGCCCAAGATATGGGCAAAAGACCGAAGAGGGCCCGAAAACGGGGTTTCTGGGCCCGGGGCGACCCGGCCCGAACCACCCCTGGGTCGGCCGGACCGGGTCGACCCGAACCGGGTCGACACGGCCCGGCCCGACCCGGCTAGGCCGGGTCCGGTCCGGCCTGGGCGCGGCCCGGCCGACCGGACCGGCCGGCTCGGCTTCGGCCGGGCGGCCGAAGCGAAGTGCCGCGGGGCGCCGCCCCCGCGGCTCGGTGGAAAACGCGGCCCCGCGGGGGGGGGGGGGGGGGGGGCGCCTGTCACGCGGACGCGGCCGGGCCGCCGTGTCCCTCCCCGGTTCCGCGCGGCCGCGGAACCGGCCGCCGCCGCCGCGGCTTCAGCCGCGGCGGATTCCTCCACGGCGGCGCGCCGGGCGCCGCCGCCTTCCGCGGGCCGCCGGAGTTGCTCCGGTGGCCCGTTTTGCCTCCCGTATGCGCCATAGCTCCTCCCGGGGGCCGATCTTCACTGCAGGATCAACGGATCGCCCCTGCCACACGGTTCGTCGTCGTCCGCCAAATCCGCACAACAAAAAGATCGGCGGAGGGTTGTCGGGTCTTGTTCGTTAGACCCGCACCCTCCGCGTTAGTCATAAAATCATCGGAAGGGATTAAGGCAGCCACAATTTTATCCAAAAATAAAATTGTTCAAGTTTGGTTCTTTAATTAAAAAGAATTAGATCACGGGAACGAATCACCAAGAAAAAAAATAAAATCCCTACCTCGATGTCGCCGTCGGACGTGAGGTCGTCGCGAAATCACTCGTCGTGGAAGGAGGGGATCGTCGCGTCGTCGCGAAAGAGACGTTCGTCGCACCGCGGGAAAAACGTCGCGCCAACGATCTCCAGATCTAGAACAAACGGATTTAATTAATTAAATCCGTTGTCATTGAAATTAAAAGGGAGAATTAAACGATCCGTTTCTCACCTTAGTTGACGAACGAGGATCGGCCGCGGAAGAAGAGGCGTCGCCGAAGAACGTCGCGGGTAGATCTCGTCGACGTCGCAGATCACGGTGTGCGTCGTCGAATTCCGGTCGCCGGCGTTCTTCGCGTTCTTCGCGTTCTTCGCGTTCTTCGCGTTCTTCGCGTTCTTCGCGTTCTTCGCGTTCTTCGCGGGGAGGGTGGAGGCCCAGAGAATCTCGCACAACAGGAGGATCCTTCAAAATAGACAAGTTTGTCTATTTTATTAATTTGCCAACAAACGCAAACGCGTAAGTAAGGACCCATTAAATTCGTTGAATTAATTCAACGAATGAAACATCCCATTTAATTCACAAAATAAACCGGCCAATTAAATGGTCTGTTAAGAATTTAAGAAAACGCGTCGGTTGACTTTTCAGTTACTTTGACGGGTTTTCGCGGCTGCGTTACTTAGCGGAAGAAACGGCGGGGCTCGTGCGGGCCCCACCTCACAAATATCCTAACAAGGGGTAGGATATTTCCGGATAGCACCCTATCCACTTTAACTCAGCTCAAGTGGCTTTCAAGTGACTTCCAAGCGGCTTAAGTGAAATAAAATAAAGTTGTCGCACAACCTTTATTTTATTTCCGACTTAAAGCCCAAAATTTTAAAAACCACGGTTGAGCAAACGCAACTCCGGAAGAGGCATTTCTAAGCAAATACCGGCGCTGCGATTTCATCGGTGCCCTCAGAATTCGATTCCGGGTACCGGTTCAAAAGATAGAAAAACCCGCTCGTCCGTTCACTGAACGTACCCGAGCCAAACTTCGGAAATTGATTCCGGGCACACCGGGCCTCGGAATCAGGTGCCGTCAGAAGCTACGCTCTTGTAAAATTCCAAAGAAAATTAAGAAAAAAATTTCCTTGAAATTTTCGGGTCTTTACAATCATTATCTTCCAAAGGAGGGTAATCCTGATGTGGAATACATGTGTTGATACAGTTTCCATTACTTAAACCATGTACCATTTCTAAATACAAGAAAACACTAGATTAAGTTTTAAATCATAATGAATAATTTAAAAATAGAAAAAAACATAATATAAATAGGAAATTTATTAATATCTAATCTCGTATTCTTAAACTTGGTTTCTTTTGGGACATATTTACTTTTAAATCATTCATAATATTTGGTCAATAAATTAGGAATTATCCTATGTATAACCCTTAGGAGATTCAAAATAGATGCATAATAAGGCATGTTTTTGTATTCCAGGTTACCACGAGTTAGCCCCGAGACACCTTCTCAAACTTTTTACTCCTAGGTACACCTGTTCCTGAACCACATCCACCTGTAGTATCCAGAAATAGATGTATTTATTGTAATACCCACATAATATCTTGTTAACAAGAATTCTAGGACATTCTTCTATGCATATCCTCAATGTCTATATTAATGTTATGTTCCCTAAGATATGATTTTCTAAATCTTATTTCAAATGTTTATACTAAAATTCCTTTGATACAAACTATAAATACCCTGACCCTAGTTTCCCAGAGCCGGTGCCTTATTTCATTACATTAGCATTATAAACAAGGAATTCATATCCCGAAATACCGAATAGTTTAGTAGTTTTGGAAAACTAGATAACTACATTAGTTTTACATTACTACTTTAAAGGAAATACAATATATAAAGCCCATCAAAAGTATCTATAAATCCTAGGTTATCATTTCAATTCATTCATAATATTCATATTCACATCATGGGAAAAAACAAAACATAGGAAATGGGTGATATCTGATGCACAATAATGGTATATAATATGTAAGAGTCTAATATAAACAATAAGAAAAAGTGGATGATGGAAAAAACATTCCATTAAAACATAAACATTATCATCATATGAAATTATTAAAATATGAATAAATAATTCCATAAAAAATCACCTCAGAATAAAGTTTAACCATGGATATTATACAAGTAAAATTTTAAAATGGATTATAAATTAATAATATAAAAACGAGGGAGTGCATAATTCTAGTCATATGAAACATACCATCAAGGGCTTGTGAAATGCGTTTGAATATAAATTTTTAAGGCCTCAGCTAAAACCATATCTGAAAATGGTAAAGGCCTCAGCCTAGTCCATACATGTTTTGTTTCATGAGACCTATCGATGATTAGATGGGCTATTGAGGTCCCAAAACATCAATTATTAAGTCCAATTTATTCCTTATATGGGTTGGTTTATACATAAACAACATATACATCATATACATATGTAATGTAAAAAAAATCTCTTAATATATAATCATAATCACTAATCATTCTAAGTATTATGGTGAATGGTATCAAGAAAGAGAATACACAGTCAAATTGATCATAAAGAATTTAATAAAAAATAGTATATGATAATCATATTAGTTTAAATTTAAAATAGCATAATATTCAATTGAGGAGTCAAAATAGATGAAAATAAACAAATAAAATCATTAAGGAATTCTGGAGATAAATACACTTTTACTTTTCAAAGAAGATTTCTTTTGTTAAAATTATTTGTGTTTATCATGATTATTTATACAAAACAAAAAATAAAAAAATAGATTTTTTCATGAAAAAATTATTAATTTAATGAAAAAATTGTGTCTTAAAAAATATTAAAAATGGTACTTGAAAGTGGATAAGAAATTGAGATGTTCCCTTTAATCGAGATTGCATATCAAGAAGAATTTAGAAGAGGAACGTGTAAAACTTGTAATTCCCACAAAATAAAGATGAAATGGTATGGGTAATTTTTTTTAATGTATACAAAAAATTTAGAATATTTATATTAAATTAATGAATAATTACATTTGTGTGTATAGGGAGATATTATAACCCAAATTGAAATGAAGGTTCATGAAGAAAACACTTACATTATGTCTGAATATGTTCTAAACATGACCTTCATGTCCCGGATGATAAAGTTAAATCCACTAATTAATTAATTAATAAAATTTTATAGGTTTATTTTATTAATGATCATTTTATCAAGTTCATTTATGCCCTTATTTATGAGTAATAGAGTTTAATTTAAACGTTTGGTGTCATTAGTTTTCTCGGTTTTCATGATCATTTCGCCTATTTTTAAGTAATGAAGTTCATGTAAAATGTGTATAAATATCCATAATTTAAATTATATGTTATTAATGAACATAAACAAGTGTAATTAGTTACATATATATATAAATATTTCTTATATATGCATAAAAATTATTAGATATTATGTTAATTATAATCATTTAGATTTATTTTGGTGATTTTAGTTCACAAAGAACTCATTCGATTCTATCATTTGGTATTATGATCATATATTAGTTCTAGAACCTAAATGCATTGTAAAAAAATAAATGTTATTATACATTTCCTTGAATATGGTGAAGCAAAATGAGAACTTTTTTCCTTGAAGGTGATGAAACAACACCTCACAGACGACGTTTCCATTTTTATAATAAACGGTATAGGAGAAGGGGATTGAGGTTGGAATATTCCATTAGCATTATAAAATTACACTATATGTAGGGTACTATATTTATCATTATATTTTAATGATGGAAGGTGAGTAGAGAGTAAAAAAATAATTAAAAAAGTTAATAAATTAAAAGAAAAAGAAAAAAGTTTTTACCACTTGATTTTCCCTTCTTGGAGACTCATTAGGGAAAATGTTTTGGTCTTTGGATGAGACCAGGAGATCTGGGACACGAGGTAAAGGATTGGGAAGAGAATTGGGAACAAAATTGACATTAATAAAATCTTGTAAGGTTTGAGGAGAAGGGGTAGTGATGGGTTGTATTTATGGTGGATGAGAGGGGAGTTTCTTGAATATTTTATTCATTTGTTTATTAATTTAGCTCAAGAAAATTAATAGTTTGAGAGTTTTCAAAAAATATATTAATATAATGACTTAGAGTTCCATATTTTGGTCTTAAATCATCCATGCATCACCTATTCTGTCAATAATTCATGAATTTTACATTTATCCTAAGTTATCAGATTTGACTATTCACAAAAAATTCATGTATTTCAGAAAAATAAAAACAATTCACCTTAATTTTTTTTTTGAATTGTAGATTTAAATGATTAGCAAAATTTTATTAAAATAATTTTATAAACATGATAAGTTTAATTTTAATTTAAATTCGTAATTTAAATGATTTTTTTAAAATATTAATTGCTTTTACAACAATTTGAAAAATTAAATAATGTCTCATAAAATTATCATAAAATCACATGAAAAAAATTAATATATGAATATGCTTTATTTAAATAAATTTCCTTTTAAATAATTATATTAATATAAAAATTGTAATTAAATATTTATGACTGACAAAAATACCATCTCTAATCCATACATTTTAAAATATTTATTTATTTATACTATGATATAATTATATTATACTTTTATTGATAAGTTGAAAAAAAATTATTTACGCTTTCATGGGTGAGGTTAATATTCATTTGACTAATTTACAATTCATAGGAATCATATTGTTACTCATAAGGCCAAGTTACTATTTCATTGGTATAGGTAACTTAACATCTAAAAATACCTGTTATTTCATTCATTATTCATTTATAAAGTTTGTATTTTTTTCTCTATGTAATTTTATTTGATTTATACTATATGAAATTATCAAAAGAAGGGAAATAGAATTTATAGATTTCTAGGTTGATACATGGTTAATTTTTTTTCAATTTTCACCTGAATAAATATTCTATGAATAATACTTTAGTGATGTCCTACATTTGATTTATTAATTATGGAAACAATAATATCAAATGGTGAGACACTCGATAAAATGATTCCCTTGAATTTCAAGGCATGAGAAAAACTTCACCTCTTTCAATTTTAATAGATCCATGCAATACGAACATAGTGAAGTTAATATAGGTATAGAAAGCATATCAATGAATAAATAATCTTCACACTTAGAAGAAAACATCAAGAATTCATCCATAAACACAAAAAAAATCCATGTAGATGGGAGGTAACTGAAATAAGTTATGGTAACACATATATGTTATTCCATTAAACATCCTCAACTCAAATACATTGAATATGATATATAAGTATAATAACCTTAAGAAGAGGATGTACCAACCATCTAGACCATGGGTCCTGTTCTCCATGAAACAAATGAGATATCCCATTAGGTGAAGTAATGTATACACATTAAGGAGAAAAATATACAAAAAATTTTAAATTAATCATCCTATGAATTCCAATAATATTATCAACGTGTTCAATGTAGAGAAAATTAATGTCCCATCATCATTCAATCTCAAATTTAGTGAAAATACAAGAATAAAATAATATTATATGTCTATTTTTCATTCTAATAAGTATATATAATCATATAACATATGGAACATGTTAATATGGAAGGTGAACAAAATAAAATATATAGGATGATCTAAATGAATGCGATGAACCTGTATCAAATAAATTTGTTTCAAAAGATGACTAAATAAATATAGTACTACTCATTATCATCAGACATGGTTAATATTCCATAGGAACATTCAATACTACATATAACTATATTTATTCCAAATGGATTTGAGGCCAACTACCAGACTATGTATTATCCCTAAACTTATTAAACCCATATAATGACCGACTTCTATATACACACCCATGATATATGTATCTAGAAAATATAGTGGAATCAGAATTAGTGATGTGTTCTTAATGAGCTAATTATCCTACACCACTTCTATGAGAAGAGTTCTATTATTAAAATATTTTGATATATAAAAAGTTACAACATACATGAAAATCCTTAGGGATTTTTTCCCATGTATATCTCATATCCCTAGTGTTTCCACATTAGTAGAATACCTATGGAAAATACTCATATAGGTTTCTAGATCTACTTATGTTTCCCCTTATGGATCTATCACACTTAGTATTCCTTTTAGAGAAAAAATATTCACTTATATTAAAAACAAAGGGAGAATAAATCAACCAAGTCATAATGAAAAAATATATCTCTACCATTATGGATTAATCCACTACCACTACATAGGTGAAAATATTCAACGGGAATACATGGGATCAAATTTTGGGTCACAAAAATATATCAAATAATTAATATTTTAATTCATTAATTTAGTCCATCACTCAAGTGAAATGGATAAATATAATGAAATAGTTTTCATATTTCATAACTATTATGTTACCTTGATGAATGAAATCAAATTCTATAGATATTGGATGAACCTTTGTATCTGGAAAAAATTGACTTCCTAACATGACCATGATGTATTTCCATTCCATTTTCTCATGTTACTTGGGTTTAATAACATAAAATGCATTTTTCACAAGAATAGTCAACTAAAATTATTCTCAAATCACCTTTGTGGACTATGGCCTCCATGGAAATTAAAAAGAAATTATAAAATTCCAGAGACAATCCTATACATCTTGTGGACTATTTCTACCATGAATTGATTGATTATGATGAAAAGTAACCCCTACTCCTAGTCAATATAATGAAATTAACCCAAGACTTCGAATTTAGTTTGAGTTAGGTGAAATAAAATCCATGACCCTAGGATTTAACTTTTCACACTAATACCTCAATAAAAATTTGTTCTATGTTAGGATTAGTGATTGTGATATTATGTGTAGCTTTCTCTAGGGGGGGGGGGTCTATAGGATATCTTTGGGAGTGAATAATGATATATAAAATCAAATAGTGATGGATTAAATGATTAAAATGTGAAAATACTATCAACAAAAAAAATAAAAACCATTTAAATATATATAATATTTATTAGAAAGAATCTAATTGATTCAAATGAATAAATCCTCAAAATGAACAAAAATAATGATTTACTAAAATCTACACCAAATGTGAAAGTCATAATCAGTGTATGGGGTTGCCTACATATTTGTAAAAACCATTTTTTGATGTCCATCAGACACACTTGATTCCTTTAGTATAGGCCACATGGTTTAATTGTATGGTCTATAACATGTTCACCTTAACTGTGAACCTTAGAAAAGATATCAGATCTTCCATTCTATAACCCAAAATCCGTAAAAATATATTGTTTTGATCTAGATACATCCAAATTACTTATTCCTTAATTTCTTTTGGATGCTTAAGTACTGTTATGAAGAGTATTAGAAAAACTACCAATCGTAATATGACCCTAATGTTCTAATGATTCTATATCATTTCAATCATAATATTATAGATATCATAAAACATAAATTACATTATATATAATTTATTTCCACCATTGAAATCCCTTGTCCTTAAAACTACACATATGCGATAAAAAACCTAATGGGGGTTTTCTATCTCCAAAAAATTGAAACAAATTTATAAAATTTATAAAATATTTAATCAGAATGGTTTTACCCAAATAAAATAACTTTCTACAAAAGGTATCTAATTGGGATCCGGACATGAGATCTCCATAAGGTAATGAGTAAATAACATAAATAAAAAAATCAAAAAAAAAAAATCACCATCAAATATATCATAAATGAAATCCAAAAAGAAAATTGTAACAAAAAATATAATAGTATGATCATAATAAAATTACCAAAAAAAATTATATGAATAATGAAATGAACCATAAAAAAACTAAATTTTTTAATGGGATGGTAAGCTTGTCTATAAACAATAATATATACAAAAAAAATCCATAAAAATTAGTCAAAAGAAATGAAACATATCATAAATACAATAGCCTAGAGTCAGTTGTTACATTATTAAATTATCATCTAATTCAATTGACTGAATCCCAAAGGACGAAATAGTTTTGTAGACTTAATGAACCAAATACATACATCTTCCCCACATTACATTGGAAATAATTAAATAAACCACATAAAAATATTCTCAAATCCTTGGTATTATTCATAATATCCTTTTTCTTATCCTAGAGAAAATAAAACAAATAAAATGGTGATATTATATGCTCAGTATGTGTATGATTATTGTGGAATAAATTATGAATCAAAAACATATATTCAATATGTATTGATACTTATCTGAGAAAACATTTAATTTATAAAATATATTGATCAAAAAATGAATCCATGAATAATATCATATTGAAAGTATCATTGACATTAATTATTTAATTCTAAACTAAATAAATTCATACTATTAGATGTCATGATTTCTGAGATTGTGACATCTCTACCATCAAGAACTTATGTTTAACAACCCAAAACCCACACTCAAGGATCCTGTAATGAAATCCAAAACTGTACATTCCAAGATTGGATGTTGAAAATTTTGGCCCAAAGATTTAATCTAAAACCTAAAACATGAAAAGGAAACATGGATAAGTTTTATTATGGAGGAATTTTTAGGTTTAGAGTTTTAGAAAATTAGTACAAACTTCTATGAATAAATTCACATAAAATTAAATGGAAATTTCCTTCACTTAACCGTAATTTTATTTTTTACATTAATATATCAACATCATTAATATGAAAACCCTTCTTAAAACAACTTTTATAATATCATACTTTAATTATTAGGTAAAATGAAGCATGAAAAGGGTGATCTTAGATAATCAAGAAGGGTCAAATTATGAATTTACAAATTAATATCATCTATGAGAATAATAGTGCATAAGGGTATGATGAAACATTTAATGTGAATAAAGGAGTTATAAAATAACTCATACTCATCAATACTTGCAACGTAAAATATAAAAACAAATAAATGGAGAGTGTTAAGAAAAATCAATAATTATAATCCATGTGATATAAATCTCAATCATCAGAAACATTATAAACTATTAACAATCCATTAAAAATATTTTTATAACATGGATCATAAATTTAAAAAACCATTTAAAAACCATTTTAATTAAAATAAATTTATATCATAATTCCAAAATAATCATTACCCAATGAGTTATAGATTTATAATGGCCATATCCCTTTATATATATTATATCGAGAACACCCATTTTTTGTTATCTATAATGGGGATCAACCCTTCATAAAAGATATATTTGTAACATCCTATTACTTTTTAAGTATTTTTAAACCCCTATATTGATCATGATTTGGTTGGGTTTTGTTTAGGGGTGATTCAGGTGACATTTTTTTAAATTTTTTACTGTTTCTAGGTTATGCATGGTTTCTCTACGGTTTTCCAGAAATGTGTGACCTCTTAGTGGAAACCTTGAAAACCCAAATATTGGTGGTTTCCACATCTAGATAATGGTTTTAAAAACCATGTAGAAACCAAGTAAAATCTTGGAACCCCATTAAAAGGGGTGAATGGGTTTTTTTAACTATGTGTCCCTACCTAGGGAACCATTCATGACATTTTACTAATCTGAAAATTAATTTTTATAACCATAAGACTCTCATTTTAAGTGCACAAGAAGACTTACTAGATATATTGAATTTTATTCTTTCTTGGAGGATCCTAAGAGGTGAAGTTGGTTCCTCTACACCCATCTAATAGTAGATCATGCTTGTAAAATGGTGTCTGATCTCTTCCGGGTTAGTTTCCTCTTCTTGTTGTCTTTCTCCCTCTCCCTACTCTTTCCTCCTATGTTTTTGTAGATATCCTTGGTGTTAGAGGACCTAATATCCCTTGTTTTTTATATTTTATCTAGGGCTTAATCTTAGATATTAATTTTTTAATCACTTATTTAGAGTTTTATAATTGGGTATTGGTGTTTCAGGATCCTGTGACCACAAGATAGGGTTCCATTTATGAGGGAGATTTTGGTTAACCCAAAATTGTTTGATTTAAATTAATTTGTTAATTTAAATTCAATTGTTTTAAATTTTACATAATTGATTTATTAAAACACCAATTAAATTGAATTGGGAAATTTGGATTTGGTTTGGCATGAAATTTGGCTAAACCCCCCAATTCTATTGAATTGGGGTGTATCTGTGAAATGATGGTTTTTTTATATTTAAATTAAAGAATTAAAATTAGTAAATTTAAATTTTGGAATTGATTTAAAAATGGTATTATAGAAAAATGCCTTGAAATGGTTTTTATATAAACTCATTTTCTTTATCTTGGAAAATTCATAATTGTATTAAAACCCCTTTTTGGATTTCAAATTGAAATTCGACATATTAGAAATGGAAGAATGGGATCAATTATATTTTAAAAATTTTCAAAATTAATTTCCCATGATTGTTTGTTATTAAAAAACACGAAAACCAAGGTAGTTAGTGAGTTATTTGGAACATAAATATATTATTTAAAACACTAAGAACACATAGTCAGTACATGACTTCCCCGATGGGATTTTGATGAGTCCTCATTGACCAGTGCCTGAGGGACATTAGTAGACATAGTTTCACGATAACAATTTGAGTGTGAGGGACTCCCTTATCCAAGAACTATCATAACTTTTCTTAATTTGACAATGATTATCAGTTATTTATATTTAAAAAATATATTACATTGTTTGTAACCTATCATACCGTTATTTCGGAATTTATATAGACTATTTTATATAAAATGTTGATCATGACATTTTGATTAATGTATTTCTATCATATGAAATATAAATCATAATTTTTTAAATATTATTATGAAATTCAATGAATATTTATTAAAAAATTAACACTTTATTTGGTTAATTAATTGTGTAATCTACTATGGATTCCATGGTGAGTCCCTAATGGCCTTTTAGCTAACACCATACATGTTTCTTTGGGTGTTTGTAGATTATTTTTTTCTGGTTCGATTAGGGGTAAAAAACACATGGAGCTTGTTCTACCCTTTGGTCATTGTGATTAGATAGTTGTGTCCATGGGGAATCGAGTTTTTTACCTTTTATTTTTGGTAATTTTTTTTAGCACATGGGGAAGATAATACTTTATTTGAATTTTAGTATAGTTTTGTCGGTATACTTTTTCTTTTGTGCATACTAAATTGTATATCTTTCTTCCATTATGTTTGTGGAAAATTATTTCCCACATTCATATTGTTAGATTCCATGTTCTATTTGCCAACTCATGGGGATAAAAAATCAAATTTGGGTTATTTATGGACTGGTTTAGTTATCAGGGTGCCAGGGTATATTGCTTGGTTTGTGGAATAGTGGTATCAGAGCTCTAGGTTGAGCTTCTTTCTAATGCCAGTATGTAGTTGTGTAATATTTTCGAGACTAATGAGGTCATTTATATTTACATCCTATTCATATGTAACCATAATGAACCATAATTTAAAATAGGTGGATTGGAAAAAATATCCTGAGTATTAGTTATTATTAATCATGTTGATTTGGATATTTTGAAATACAATTATTGTGTTCAATCGTTAGGGATTAATTACCCCATTTCTCTATATGAGTAAAAATATGATTCCTTATGTGCTTCCTAATGATGTTTTATAGAATCATTCCTCTGATAAGACATGCTAATCATACCTATGAGGAATATGATGGTGAAACAAAGTAATACATTATCTTGTAGACCCTAGTTTGGTTGAGGCGATTGTGTGTATTGTCCAATATTTAGGACATGACCCACCACTTTCTCACTATCAGGCTATAGTTGTGGAACCTCAGAGGGATGTTTTCCAGAATCAATTTCCATAATATAATAGAATTAAATGGCACCAATGATCATCCATATTCTTTGGAATGGTTATGTTGGATTGATGATTTTTTATTGATTTTGTGGAGACACCTGATAAAAATAAATATGATGTATTCCACATTCATTCTAGAGGGACCAAGTAGGATATTCTGGAACAAGATGGGGATGATGAAGAAGCATGAGGTATTAGAGTGGAAATACATCAAGTATATTTTCATTGACCATTTCAATCTAGATTAGATAGTGTTATCCAATGCTATTGAGTTTCTAAATCACATGAATATAGATAAGACTGTGAAAAATATGAAAAATGTTTGGTTGAGCTTGTTAAATTTGTACCTGATATAGTATACCATGAGAATATTAAGACTGAAGGGTTTAATATGGGAAGTCGATATAATATTTGTTCTCATATTTTCATGCTGGTGCTTCCAAGTTATGATGATTTTTTTCATTGAATACTGATGGTCTTAACAGACTTGAATGGAAATTTAGGGATGATGAGAGTTTATTTTTCTCCTAATGGTAATGAAAATTATATTAAATTAAAGAGTAATTGTAATGATTATCATGGTGGTTCTTGATTGTATGGTTTATCCAAACCACTTTCTATGCTTGAAAGAGTCCCTTTAATTTGATATGAAAGTAGAATACCATGGCATTCAAAGAGGGGTTTAACTGAGGCACCCATGAATCGTGGATCTTGTGGACACTTGAATCACATGAAAAAGTTATTCCATGAATTTTATAATCCATGTAGTGGAACGCTATCATCATCACCTTATAAAACCATGTTGAAATTAGATGATTCATGTAAAAAGGGGTTCCAGCTATGGGCATCAACAATGAAGATTTCTCAAATAGTAGAAGTGTAACCTACAGAAGTGGATATGGGCCTATCAACTGTGAGAGGTACCATCGTTATATATTCTCAATTAGTGACCAATTTACATGATATTATTGAATCTCATTTTTTTTATTTCAAACCGTATGGTCAATCTGTTAAATATTCTTACGATGATTTTTCTTATGTGATGTGCATTACTACACCCCTTGGAATGAAGAGACAATAAAGTATTTTTAATCCCTCTTGTGTTTTCTATTTATCACATGTTGAGATTTTCTTGGATTTTTTGGTCATCAACATTATAGTTCTTGATTCCTTTTATGGGGATGGATTGGATCATTGCCAAAATTTTCCAAATGGATTGTTATCGTTGATGGGTCTCCTTTAAAACAGAAGATGTCATGTGCCTTACATTTCAAGGAGAATGGGACCCAAGGTTGAGTATAGCTAGACCTTCTAATATATAAATGGGAAATATAATATATAGGTTTGATTTTGACCTGGAGAAATAACCATTGACTGGTAACCTCACTCCAATTGTCATCGAGTTTCCTAATGTCTTTCCTTAGTACATCTATGGTATCCCACCATTTATGGGGTAGAGTTTTCTTTTGATTTATTACATGTACTAAACCAGTGTGTATATATTTTTACCACATAAAACAAACTAAAATAAAAGTCTGAATGACTTCACTAGATGATCTTTTAGAGAAATCATTTGTAGGCCTGAGTGTGTCACCTTAAGTGGCACCGATTCTCTTTGAAAATAATCCTAATGGTTCAATTAAACTCTTTTTTTTATTATGAAAATATCAATAGATTCATGATAAACTAAAAATATACATTTACAAGGATTTGTGATGTACATGATAAGTTAAAAGGGGATAATTGGTTTTCAAAGATTAATTTTCATTCAAGATTCCACCACCTTATAATAAAATAATCTGACATTCAAAAAACCACCTTTCTGAGAAAGTATGATCATTATGAGTACCCTTTAATTCTATTTGGTCTAAATAATTATCTGGAAAACCTTGTGGCTTTAATGAACTAGATTTTCCATGAGTATATAGATTCCATCATCATAGTCTTTGTAGAAGAAACCGATTTTTTACTCCATGCTCGAGGAGGATCATGTGGGTCATGTGAGAGCAGTTCGGGAATTGATAATAAATCACCAACAGTATACCAAAATTTTGAAATGTGATTTCTATATTTGAGGAGTGAAGTTAATGGGTCACTTGGTATTGGAAAATTCTAATTTAGTTGACCCTGAAAAGTTGAATGTTATTATGACATGGGAACAATGAAAAAACTATTTCCAGATTTAAATATTCTTGAGTCTAGTTGGGTATTATAGGTGGATTATAATGGAAAAATAAAAGATTTATTCTCTAATGAATACTCTATATTGGAAGGGAGAAATTTTTTCCTAGAGTAGAAAATTTCATAATTATTTATTTTATTCAAAATTTCTTTTGATTACTATGTCGGTGGTGGCTCTCCCAAAGGATGGGTAGGGCTATATAGTCTTCAATGATGTACCGGGTTTAGGTTTGGGAGGCATTCTTTTACAGGTTGTTCATGTAATTTATTATGGATCTCATTAACTTTGGGAACATGATAAGAATTACCTAATCCATGACCATGAATGTGTATCTGTGATTAAAGTGATTCTGTGTTGGCGGCATTAACTTTTCATAGAATGATTTACAATGTACTTAAACCAATAAATCAATAGTTGTATTTTATCTCAAAAATATTTAATTCTCCACCAGAGGTTTTGGGTGGAATAACTAAAATATTTTGACTTTGACATTACCTACACCTCGAGGAAAGGGAATTTCATCCTAAATGATTTGAGTATAAAAATTCTAACTGAGTCCATGAAATAATATTTGAAAGTATGGAAAATGATGAATCTATTTTCATAGTTGAATATTAGAGTACATGAATAGGGTTAGATGTTTCATTGGACAATTTTCAGTTGACCTTCTCTATTCTAAATAAGATTATTTAGAAAAAATGCTTAATGATGAGTTTTGTAGCATTAGAGAGTCTCGTTATTGGTGAAATAATGTTCCTTATTGGATTTTATTGACAAATGGAATTATATTCTATAAGATTTATTTATTGTTACCATTGTTGATTATGAAATATGTGATGGGGGATATCCATAATTCCCAGGGAATGTGCACCTATGAACCACAATGATGATATATGAAATTTGATGTGGATTTTTTTGTCTAGGTATGAAATAGGTAATTGTTTAATTTTCTCTAATTGTTACACATTCCATCAGGTCGAGCATTCCAATAGGTCAAGGCTGAGCACCAAAAACCTTAGGTTTTTCTTCATCCACTTATGGTACCTACATGGAAGTAGGAGAAGATCTTTATGGACGTTGTGATGAGTTTATACATATCCAGAGGAAGAATAATGAAATATGTGTTGTGATCTTTAGTCTTAATAAATGGTCACAATTTATACTAATATGAGATATAACAAAATTTGATGAGTTGTTAATTATCTTTATGAAAGAAATTGTTCATATTCACAATGTTCAATCTACTATACTCTATGATAGGGATTATAGGTTTACTTATCCATTTTGTAGAAGTCTTCAGGAGGTACATGAATCTCATGTCCATTTGAGAATGTCATGCCATATACAGTCAGATGGCTAGAAAGAAATAGGTATAAATATTCTTGAGGACATGCTCAATGAATTTGTTCATGACTTTTTTTGGTCATGGTATGATCATTTGGGGTGGGATTACTTTTCATTTAAAAATAGTTATAAGTACTTGTTTATAATGGCTTATTTTGAGGCCTTGTATGGTCAGTCTTACATATCTATATTGTCTTAGATGGAGATGGTTGAATGTTTCAAGATTGGTCAAATAATTGAGGGCAATGATTTAGCTAATTCTTTAGAGAATTTTGACAGCACATAGCTAGTATAAGTATTATGCTAACCATTATCAATGACAATATGATTTTTTAGTGTACAAGTTTTTTTTAAAGTTTTCACCTTGGCCAAGTAATCGATGACTTGGGAGTCAAGGAAAACATTCCCATTGTTTTGTGGGACCTTTTAACGTAATTCGATAGGTGGGGAATGTGGCATACTATTTATCACTTCCAACATAGATGACATAGATACATAACATATTACATTAGAATCATATATGGATGTATCTATCATACAAATTTCATGTTTTCATCTGGAGTGACATAGAGTCTGAACCTAATTTATGTATGACTAAGAATCTAGTCCGGATAGTTGATTCTGAAACAATGGTACATCATGGTGGTGGGGGGATTCATTTGGTTTGAGTTATATAAGAGCACAATTATGATTCTCATGAGACATGGGGGAGGGAGGAATTGATGAGTGAGTAGTGGCCTCATTTTTTGACATGGAAGCTTCTTCATAGTGTTTATAGGGATAAAAAGTTTCTATTGTGAGTATTTTATAATATCCTATTATTATTTTCATGTATTTTTAACCCCCTATTTTGATCAAGATTTGGTTGGGTTTCATTTAGGGGTTATTCGAGTGAAAATTTTGGAATGTTTCTAGGTTGTTCACAGTTGGTGCACTATTTCCCAAAACATGCACCCTCTTTATGTGGAAAGTAAAAACCGAATAAGTGGGGGGGGGGGGTTAAAAATAGCACACGGTTTGAAAAATCATGAATCCACCTAATAAAAATCAAGAAACTCCATTAAAAGGTATGCACTGTTAATGTTCATGGTTTGTCTACCTGTGGAACCCTTCCCAAGAAACCGTGTGCATCTTTTAATTAATCCAAAAATTAATTTTTAAAACCCTAAAACACTATTTTTATGTTTTTAATGAATCTAAATCTACTCATTGCATATTTTTATTCCTTTTAAGCACTTATAAAGTTTTTTTGGACCCTCAAAAACCATATGAATGAATATTTAATCTTGTATAATGATGTCCTATCTCTACCTGGTAGGTTTAGTGTTCCCATTTTCTTTCTCCTACTCTCTCATCTTTACTTTGTATAGTTTTATATATATCTAAGTTATTGGATTTTATAATATCTATCATTTTTTATCTGGAATCTAGGTTTGATTCTTGTATATTCATTACCAAAATTATTCATTAGAGTTTTTTGATTAGGTCTTGGTGTTTCGAGATCCCATGATCCTGAGGTAGGTGGTTTCATTTATGATGGAATATTTAATTAACCCAAAATTTCATGATTTAAATCCAATTGGTTAATTTAAGTTATTTTATTAATTTACTTCAACTGATTTATTAAAATAACAATTCCATTGAATTGGGTAATTTGGATTTGATTTGGGATGAAATTGGGGAAAAACCCCCAATTATATTGAACTGGGTTGTATTTGTAACATTGATGGAATTTTGTGAAGTATATATTCTTGAATTTAAATTGATAAATTGATTTGATTGAATTGATTTATAATTAGATTTTTTGAAAAATGGATTTAAATGGTTTCGATTGAAAGCCAAAGGTTTTATGCGGGAAAATGCCCAATTTTTGAAAGACCTGTAAATTTCAGGGAAATTTTTTTCTTAAATTTTTTGGAATTCTATGAGTACACAGTTTTTGACGACACCTGATTCTGAGGCCCAGTGTGCCTGGAATATTTTAATGAATTTATGCTTAGGTAAGTTCAGTGAATGAACGAGCAGGTTTTTCTATCTTTTGAACTGGTGCTCGGAATTGAAATCCGAGGGCACCGATGAACTCGCAACGCCGGTATTCGCTTAAGGGTACCATTACCGCAGTTGCGTTTTATGTGGGTTGAAAGTTAATAATTGGGGATTTAGAATAAAATAAATAAAATTGGTAGTACACAATTTTATTTATATCTATGGTAGTAATATCCTACAAAGGGGAGTTAAGGGTGGGACCCACAACCACCTAACATCCCATGTGTGGATATTTGTGAGGTGGGGCCCACACGAGCCCCAACATTTCTTCTTCCCTAAACTCCTTTAAACCGCCTTTATTTAATTCTTTACAACATCAGTTATTGAATGACAACTCTTACTCTTCCTCTCTCTCTCTCTTTATTATTTTCCAACACACCTTAATTAATGAATTCAACTTCTTCAATTAATTAATTAAGTGATTTGAATTTTTAATTTCATGTGTTAATAAAATAATAGCCATATCAATTATATTATTTTGGAACACGTTGTGTTGGGAGGATATTTGAGAAAGATCTTGTGTAAAAGAAGAAGATAGTTCCTCTTTCTTTGAAGAACACCATCCTTCTATGATGAAAGACGCCTCTTCAATGAAGAACGCTGACTCCATGAAGAGCGGCGACGTGTCTTCCTTCCTCTTCTCCGCAACAAGTGAGGAGACACTGCTTCCTCTTCAGAAGCACACCGACATCATCTACGAATCCTCTCCCCGCGACACTGTATTATGTGAAATTTACTACCGCAAACCTTAATTCGAGGTAGGGGGATTATATACAATTTTAGTTGATTAAAAATTGTTCTTTTTCTTCGTTGAATTTTCTAAAACGAATTCGGCCAACTGTTACTACCTAACATAGAGGGTGCAGGCCGAACACACACGGCCCAACGACCCTCCATAGTTTCTTTTATTTGCGATTGAGAACATGTTGGAAAAAGGTGGTGACGAATAGAGGTGGAGGCAAATGAAGGCGCCAACCGCGTGAGGAAGAGCTGTGGCCCGCAACTGTAGGATGCTCGACCGACGAAGAACCGGCTGGCTAAAGCCGACCGGGCTGAAGGAGGACTACGGTTCCACAAGGGGTGCCGCACTATGGAAGACCGCAGACCACATTTCACGGGCCCCTTCAGTGGAAGAACCAGTCGGCCCGATGGCTGGTCGGGCGGAGGAGAGGCACCGCGCTGGAAAAACCGCGTCCCACCCGAGAAGGCCTCTTGCGCCAAGACGTTCGGCTGGCTTTTGCCGGCCGGTTTGGGAGGAGGTGCCACTTGGTGCCACCGGTTCAGGCAGTCGGGGGACCCCCCTCCCCCCTCAGACCACTCGGCTGCCGGGCTGAGCCACGGTCAGTCGGGCCGCGCCGCACTGGGCCGCGCCGCGCCGTGCTGGTCCGGGCCGTGCCACGCTGTGACGTGCCCCTTGGGCTAGGCAACATGATTCACTAGGCCAGTCCGACCCTCTTCCGGGTCGGACCCGCCAAAACTGGGTCTACCTGACCCGCCAGCCCACTGGGCCTAACGGGCCGGGCCCGTTTTCACATAATCGTGATTAACATAAAGACCGCACATCCGATCGATGCACCTTCTGTGGTACTATGACCATTACGATGAGGCGGTCCTTTTGCGATACACTATGTGAGTTTTGGACAACTTTGGATAACAGATGAGTTAGGAATGAGCGTATTTCTAACCGGGCCCCTGGAACGAAAAAGTCAATATCTCTCAGACCGGACGTCCGATTGACGCGCCGTCTATCGCGTTGGGTTCCTTTTGATGAGACGAAACTTTAGGATAAATCAACTCTGGATTTCATGATAGTTGATGTATTGAACCCTTGGCTCGAGGAGCGGACCCTCCCGGAATCGAGTGTGCTGTGTACGGGAACCCTAGAGCTGGTTGCGACTACGTCGACTACCATACTGGGATCCTCTGTGGGTTTGACGACGGCGACTACCGTATTGGGATCCTCTGTGGGTTTGGAGACGATTAATGCTGTACTTAGATCCTATGTGGGTTCGACAATGATGACTACTGTACTTGGATCCTACGTGGCTTCGACAGCGATGGTTACTGTACTTGGATCCTTTGTGGGTTTGGCAGCGACAAATTCTATACTAGGATCCTATGTGAGTTCAGCAGAGGAGATGATTCAGAGGCTACATCTAATCATCTCCTCCCCTCTTCGTGAGTAGTTTACCTGTGTGAGCTGAGTCTTGACTTTCAATCATTATCATTGATGTGATTGCTTCTTTCCAGTGTGGACTGAGATGTGTTTGGGCTCGAGAGATGGAGTCGAACTGTAATAGATAACTTAGGTATATGTATGTGCATATACCTAAGTAGAGTCAGTTGATACTTCGTTTTTGTATATTTCCTTTATGGTTTATCCTTCATGGATTCTGGGAGACCTTTAGGGGTCTCAGGGTCTCTACTGAGTATCGTATACTCACCCATGCACAAGCTATGCCCGCACTACGTTGTGTTGCATGCAGACGACGGACAGAACTGATTGAGGTGGAGGCTTGTGGATCTATACGGTACCTGGAGGTGGACCGATTGGCGGGACGTACACAGAGTGGACGACCAGACATGAGGTTCTGAGGAGGAAATATGTACCGACCCTTTAGGTGGGATTTCCGGAGGACGATTTAGTAGTTGCTGGTTTACTTTACTACTGTTGTACTTTCTTTTCAGTTGTACTGTACTTTCAGTTGGGTTTGTATACTATCCCTTTTATTTTTCAGCACTTTCTTTTGTAATTAGTTTACTTAGTGAATTCTTCCCTTGCGTATTCTTTTGTATTTTTTTTTTACTTTTATAAAGGTAATGCCTTCACTTTTATCAGGATTTACGCCCTTGGTTCTAGTCACCAGCCCCTGGCCTATGGAAGGAGGGTTTGGGGTAGTCACGGCATGGGCCCCGAGGACAGGTCGTGACAAATTGGTATTAGGGGAGTCAGTTTTACTGAAGAACTCAGGACTCTGATTATTATTTGCTGTGATTCAATAGTGTTAAGATTATTGAGTGTGGTTATCAATCCAGGGAGCCCAGTGTTGGTGTGGCGACCGATGTATCCATACACCAGGACCATGACTCCTGATTTCCGACTCAGTGCATGAAAACATTGATTGAATATGTGTTTAAAAAGTTTTCTTTGTGATAACTTTGTGTCAGCTCACCAAGTATACCGTTTGACTGCGACGCACCTGTTTCTTTTCAGAATGGCCCCACGAGGGTAGCCCGTTAGGGTTTCGAGTAACGTGCAAGATGGCAGTCCACCAAGAGACAAGGCCTTGGTGGAGGTCCCTATCACAGCGGAGGCACCAGCGGTACCACTACCCGCTGGGCCACCGATACCACCAGCCCTAGTATTAGAGAGTGCACGTCGCCTGAGTGCACTGCACGAGTTTCAGCGACAGAGGCCACCCAGGTTCCGCAGAGAGATGGACCCTCAGGTAGCTAAGGATTGGCTGGAGGCTATCGTTAGAGTCTTCAAATTAGTAGGGACACCTGCTGATCTTATGGTGATCCCTGTAGCGAGTCTCTTGCACGCAGGAGCAGGTAGATGGTGGAGCCTGATGCTCTAGGTGAATGACGAGGCATATCTACTTTCGACGGACTTGGAGAGTCTCTTCTGCTCGAAGTTTGTTCCAACCACCCTTCGTGCGGTGCAGATTCATAAGTTACTTCATCTACGGCAGGGCAGTATGACAGTAGCTCATCACTCAGCAAGGTTCACTGACCTCTCACGCTATTCCACAGACATGGTATCAAACCCATTATTCCAGGACCGGACCTTCTATTAGGGAATGAGGCATAGGGCTTCGATGATCTCCCTCAGCATTCTGACACAGGCAGGAGTGCTGGAGCGAGCCCTTCTTATGGAGAGCTTTTTTGCTGAGTCGACGCTAGCTGCGAGACCCACCTCAGGGCAAAGCATAGCGGAGTCTTCTGCAGCCAGTAGTAGAAAGATGTCTCAAAGGTACATGTGGACTAGGCAATTAGGTGGGAGACCATAGTATACTGTTTCGGAGGTGCGGGGCACACGAAATAGAGCCAACCATTCGAGGGGCAGGGAGTGCTATGCATGCGGCGGGCATGGTCACATGGCTCGGGACTGCCTGACCCGCCATGAGGATGAGAAACAGACAGTAGAGGGACCTCCCAGGTAGAGCCATAGGTTCTACCATGGAGGTCCTCAGGGAGAAGGTGGATGAGGCAGAGGAGCTGGCCGAGCAACGGGTGGTGGATGACGCTTTGAGGCTCTACCACCACCACCACCAGGAGGACAACCCCGACCACAGGGAGCTGGCAGACATGGGAAGGCTCAGCTCCAGGAAGTCGAGGCCCATGACCACGGCGCACCTAAGATGATTCGAGGTACTATCTTTGTATACTCCACCCTTGCAGTAGTACTTATAAACACAAGAGCGGTTCATTATTTTATTTCCACTACCCTTGTTCGGAGCTCGAAGATTCCGATGGAGCCGTTGGCTGGATCCTTACGGCTAGAGACTCTTATGGGAGAAGACTCGACGATTACGCACTGGTGCCAGTAGTGTGAGCTTACTCTAGGAGGCATGATCTTAAGCTGGGATCTTCTTGTAGCAGCGTCGAGGCCTTACGACGTCATCTTGGGTATGGACTGGTTGTCTACAATCCATGATCAGATTGACTGCATTAGGCGCAAAGTGAGGTGTGTCCGCACGGATGGGACTAGGTTCACATTCACTGGTGAGAAGGGAGCCTTTGCAGTGCAGGATGGACTTACACAGAGGAGAAGGTAGCGGATCACACATCAGTTGGCTAGTCTCATCCTAGGATTAGTTGATGTGTGGAGTCCGAGTTTTCCTGTTGTGGTGGATCAGTATGTGGACGTTTTTTCTGATGACGTTCTAGGACTACCTCCTCACAGAGAGGTAGAATTCTATATTAACATGTACCCCAAGACAACACTGATATGTACTCCAGCATATCTGATGGCTCCCGCTGTGCTTCGTGAGCTGCGGGTACAGTTGGAGGACTTACAGGGAATGGGATTCATCCGACCTAGTGTTTCACCCTAGGCTTCTCCGATTCGGTTCACCACGAAGGCGGATGGGAGCTTATGACTATGTGTCGAATACCGTTGCCTAAATCAGGTGACCATAAAGAACAAGTACCCACTCTTGAGGATTGATGACCACTTTGATCAGCTCAAGGGACCACGTTGGTTCCCAAAGATAGACCTCAGGTCAGGATATCACCAGCTCAAAGTTCGAGACAAGGATTTGTAGAAGAAGGCCTTCTGGTGTCAATATGGCCACTATGAGTTCTTGGTTATGCCCTTTGGCATAACCAACGCTCCATCCGTGTTCATGGGTCTCATGAACAGGATCTTCCAGCCTTACCTTGATTGTTTTGTCATAGTCTTCATCGACAACATACTGATTTACTCGACTACTGAGGAGGATCACACCTTCCACTAGCAGGTTGTACTGGACACACTCTGAGTGCACCATATTTATAGAAAGCTCTCAAAGTGCCATTTTTGGATTCGATAGGTTCATTTATTGAGACACGTCATCTTCGAGGTGGGGGTTGCAGTGGACCCAGCGAAGATCGAGGTGGTACTTTCTTAGGAGCCACCCAGAAGCATGACAGAGGTGTGGAGTTTTCTAGGTCTGGATGGGTACTATCAGAGATGTGTTCCAAACTTTTCCAGAGTTACAACACCACATTCATCTTTGACGAAGAAGTGGAAACCCTTCGTGTGGTCAGATAGATTCTATCAGAGATTTTAGGAGTTGAGATAGAGATTGACCAGTGTGCCCATCTTGAGGCTACCGGAGGAGGGTGTTGGGTATGTAGTTTACTACAACACATCAAGGATCAGACTCAGGTGTGTCCGGATGTAGGAGAGAGCAGTGATATCATAGGGTTTATGGCAGTTGAGGAAACATGAGTAGAACTACGCTACCCATGACCCGGAGTTAGCAGTAGTGGTCTTCGCCTTCAAGATGTGGTGACACTATATGATGGGCGAGCGCTTTACAGTCTACTATGACCACCAGAGCCTCAGGTACATCTTCTCGCAGAAGGACCTGAACATGAGATAATAGTGATGGATCGAGTTCCTTCCGGACAATGACTTCGAGATAGTCTATACTCCTGGGAAAGGGAATATATTAGCAGATTCTCTCAACAGGAGACGAGGAATTCAACTACTAGGAGAGGCGACAGAGCATCTAGCCGCATTGAAGATATCCTTTTTGGATAGAGAAGGAGCATCCTTTCTATAGTCACTCATAGTCACTCCTCCACTCCTTCAGCGAGTCAGAGAGGCACAATGTGGAGATGTTGACTGTGAGATGTGACGTGCTCAGATATCTATAGGGCGGGCGCCTGATGGGTTTTTTGAAGGAGGGGAGCATGTCATCCTTTTCAGGGGATGTACTATGGTACCAGTTTCATTACAGGAGGAAGTGTTGGGGGAGTTTCACACATCCCCTCTAGTTGTACATCCAAGAGTGGCAAATATGTACCAGGACCTCAGACGACAACACTGGTGGCCAGGAATGAGGAAGGTTGTAGCATATTTCGTTTCACGATGCCTCACTTGTCAGCTGGTGAAGGCAGAGCACAAGGTACCAGCAGTCTTTCTATAACCCTTAGAGGTCCCGAAGTGGAAGTGGGACGAGATATCCATGGATTTCGTGATGGGGATTACACTTACATACAGAGGACATGAATCTATCTGGGTGATCGTCGACCGACTCACCGAGTTAGCCCACTTCCTAACGATCAGATAGAAAGGCTCAGTAGAGAGCTTGGGATGCCTCTACGTTTAGGAGATCGTCCGACTTCATGGTGTTCCATCGTCAATCGTCTCCGATCGAGATGCTCACTTTACATCCTAGATTTGGAAGGGGTTACAGGAGGATTTTGTGATGCAGCTACGTCTCAGAACCACCTTCCAACCTCAGAAGGATGACCATATGGAGAGGACCATTCAGACTCACGAGGACATGATCCGTTCATGTGTCCATGACTTTGGTCGTAGCTGGGAGGATCACCTACCCTTGGTGGAGTTTGCGTACAACAACAAATACCACACCACCATCGGGATGGAACCTTATGAGGAACTGTACGACCGACCTTGCAGGTCACCTCTGTGCTATATTGACCCTGGGGAGTCAGCACTTGTAGGACCAGAGATGGTTCAAGCTATGACGGAGAGGGTTCAGATCATCCAGGAGTGGATGAAGACTGCACAGAGCATACAGAAGTCCTATTCTAATAGGAGAAGGAGACCACTGGGGTTTGAGGGTGGTGACCACATTTTTCTACAGGTCTCACCTCGACGAGGTCTACAGAGATTTGGCTGGGGTGGCAAGTTGACTCCATGATTCATCAGAACTTTCCAGATCCTCAGCAGAGTAGGTGAGGTGGCTTACCGCCTGGCCCATCCACCTCAGTTGCACAGGGTGCATGACGTCTTCCATGTATCTCACCTGAGGAGATACGTGCACGACCCGACCCATATCATCAATCATGGGGAGTTGGACATCGATGACGGGGAGAAATTTTTAGAGGTCCTGGTGGAGATCAAGGATCTATAGGAGCGGGTCCTACATGGACGGTCGATTCCTCTGGTGCGCATTCGATAGCAGCATAGGAACCTCCAGGAGAGCACTTGGGAGAGGGAGGCACAGATGCGAGCTCATTATCCTCATTTCTTTCCCAAATCTATGTTGTAGCTTTTCGGGGACGTAAAGCAATGAGGTGGGGGTAGTGTAAAGACCCATAAATTTCAAGGGAATTTTTTTCTTTAAATTGTTTGGAATTTTACTAGTACGTAGTTTCTGACGGCACCTGTTTCCGAGGCTCGGTGTACCAAAATAATTTTCTGAAGTGATGCTTGGGTACGTTTAGTGAACGAACAAGTGGGTCTTTCTATCTTTTGAACCGGTGCTCGGAATTGAAATATGAGGGCACCAATGAACTCACAGTGCCGGTATTCACTTAAGGGGACCTTTACCGCAGTTGCGTTTTATGCGGGTTGAAAGTTAATAATTGGGGATTTAGAATTAAATAAATAAAATTTGTAGTACACAATTTTATTTATATCTATGGTAGTTATATCCTACAAAGTGGAGTTAAGGGTGGGAACCACAACCATCTAACTTCCCATGTGTGGATATTTTTGAGGTGGGTCCCACACGAGCCCCAACCTTTTATCTTCCCTAAACTCCCTTAAACCCCCTTTATTTAATTCCTTGACAACTTCCCTTATTGAATGTGAAATATTCCTCTTCCTCTCTCTCTCTTTATTATTTTCCAACACACCGTAATTGATGAATTCATCCTCTTAAATTAATTAATTAAGTGATTTGAATTTGTAATTTAAAGTGTTAATAAAATAATAGCCATAGATATTATTTTATTTTGGCACACATTGTTGTGGGAGGATATTTGAGAAATCTCTTGTGTAAAAGAAGAAGAGAGTTCCTCTTTCGTTGAAGAACACCATCCTTCCATGAAGAATGATGCTTCTTCGACGAAGAATGTTGACTCCACAAAGAGCGACGATGTGACTTCCTTCCTCTTCCCTAAAAAATGAGGAGACACTGCATCCTCCTCGGACACACACCGACGTCGTCTATGAATCCTCTCCCCATGACGCCGTCTTCCGTGATGCTGACTACCGCAAACCTTAATTCAAGGTAGGGGATTATATACAATTTTAGTTGATTAAAAAATTTTCTTGTTCTTCATTGAATTTTCTGAATGAATTTGGCCAACTATTACCACCTAACACAAAGGGTGCGGGCCGAATGCACACGACCCGACAACCCTCCGTAGTTTCTTTTATTTTCGATTGAGACCATGTCGGAAAAATGTGGTGATGAATAGAGGTGGAGGCAAAAGAAGGCATCGACCGCAAGAGGAGAAACCAGGGCCCAAAACCGCGGGCCGCTCGATGGACGATGAACCGGCCGGGCAGAAGGAGAACTATAACGACCCGAAATTTTGAGTAAATATTTTTTCCTAATTTTGTGTGTTATTTTATTTTTATACTCAACAAAACTATTTCATTTGATTACATGAGTATAATTAAAATGAGACCGTTGGGTTTCGACTATTATATGACCATTGGTTAATATGACCATTTGAAACTAAATGTTGCGATTATTTTCTCTAAATACAAGTGATCTTGGTTAATTAATATAGAAAGAAGATTTGATGGCCTCATCCAGTAGTCTCGGGCTAATCGAAGCCCATCTACCAGAACTTGGGAAGGAGGTAGCACCACTGGGCTTTGCTCTGGACCAAACCCAAGCTGAAATTCATCATGTGAAGCTAGAACAGAATCGCCTTCGCGATAAGTTAAAAATGACAGAAATTACTACTCATGCGATGTTGGCCGAGCCGCCCTCAGATTCTCTCACCTTAGCACACCTTACACTTAGGTCTTATGTGGAGGTTATAAGGGGCTCTGTAAGGAGATTGTAACTGCTTTCTGTAATCCTTTGAGATAAATAAAATTGTATTTTATTCTTATGGTGAATTTTTTAAATTTTCAAATGTCCTGATAAATGTAGGATGTATATTATTGATGAATTTGAAAAATAAGGATATTTTAAAATATTTTGCTAAACCTTAAATAATTAATGATGTGTAATAATTTTCAAAAATTGGTCTTTTGCAAATGAGTTCAGTAAGAAATATGGAGTCTAATAAGATCAACTTTTTTTGATGAATATTAATTTATGAATAGTTATTTTATGCTTAGGATTAGTAATGTGACCAAATAGATTAGTAATCTCTCTTAAATAATGTATTAATATAATATAGGCACCATGATTTCGTAATGTGATTCAATAAAATTGGTAAATAACTGTTTCAGAAATTTTTAGTCAGGAATTAGTTTTTTTTCAGGTGAATATTATTTTTTAATTAAAAATTAAATTAAAAATATTTATAAAAATATTTTTATAAAATTGAATTTATTTTTGAATTTAGAACATTGATATTATGTTAAGGTAATTTTTGGGGATTTTTCTGAAAAAATGAATTTTCGGTGAATAGTGTTTTTATTTAAAAATTAAATTAAAAATATTTAGAAAATTATTTTTATAAAATGGATTATATTTTTGAATTCAGAGCATCGATATTATGTTAAGGTAAATTTTTGGGATTTTTCAGAAAAAGTTGAATTTTCAGTGAAAAGTAAAAATACAGTTTTAGGGTTTCAGTATGTTTAATGACATCAGAACTGCATCATGATGATGTCATGAGATATTTTAAGGGATGGTTGACTTATGAATAGTAAGATAAGGTATGAGGTGTCCCAAGTGGCTAATACCATGAGAAATACCACTTGTTTTTCCAATACCACCAATGTGGTGTCCCATGGCCATTAATGCCTTGTCCCCTCACTTTCCCTATAAATACCAAGCCATTCTCTCATCCTTTACATTCCAAAATCCTCCTCACTGATGTTATGGTCTCCGTACCTCCCAAGGTTCCCTCAAGCCTCCCACGGTCCCAAACTTCATGATTTCGATGTTACTCTTCAAGGTAAGGGATCCTACATCTCACTTTCTTTCCAAGTACTCTCTTTTATCTATTTATTTTATGCTCCATGTTCTTATGTTGGAGGATATTCTTTTATATTCATCCTACTGTCCTTTTCATGTTCATATGATGAGAGACCCCCTCTTTCTCTCATAAATTCATTTTAAGAATGTTCAAGTGGCACCGTTAGGCTGCCAAATTTTTAAGCGATTCTTTCACCCTTCTCGTTTCAAGATCTATTTTCATGTAAAGTGTAACACCCCAAGCTTCTACGGTACGCTTCTCTTTGAATAATGTGATAGCGTGTGTTGTACGCAACACCGAGTTCTAACACACCATAACCAATCAAACTGGCTGTTATAAATATTAATACCTACTTTTTGAAATTATATATATTTTATATTTCAAAATGGACTTCATTTTGGATTCGTAATATCGAATTTAGCCTAAGTTGAAATTTTGGTACTTTTCGGATAACTTTAATATTTTGATGAATAGTGAAAATTACTAAATTTTAATTAATTTTTTTTAAATAAAAATAATTAATAGTGATAAATTATTAATTTGAGTGGTTTTAAAGTGTATTTAGAATTTATTTTTACCATTTAATACAATGTTGGTCATTGGACATAATTTTACAATTAAACCGGACATAAACAAGTGTCAATCTTTTGATAGTTATTATCTCTTAAAAACACGCTTTTTGTTTTAACAACGGGAATTAATTTTAAATTAATTTCTACCACTTCTGTGTTTTGAATTTGGAAAAATAGATTCCATATTAGAAATCAGGATTTTCAAATTGTGTAAATATGTAACTTATATTTTTAGACATTTTGAATAATTACTTCGGTAAATATTTTATTTACCATGGTTAAGGGTAAATCCGGTAAATAAGGATTAACAAATAATATTATAATAATACCAAATTACACTAAAACGTGTCCTATCCTTATTGGTTGATACATGTTCGACCATAGGCATCTTTCGGTCGATTTTGGGACCCCATGGAGCCACTTGTAGGTGATAGGGACACTTAATTTTAATTAAGTTAAAATAAGTACAAAAATTACATAAGTATATATCTTTTAGAGAAACAATTTTGAAATAGGGTTATATATGTTGGATTTTCGACTATAAATATTAATTAGAAAGGTAAAATGATTTCATACATAATTATATTTTATTTATAATTTTTAGAAATTAAATAATTTAATTTATTTATGACACAATGATGATGCATTAATTACCATAATAGTGAAAAATTAAAATAATTGATATTATAAATACCCAAATAAATATAATTTGATACTTTTAATGAATTAAACTAATTTTTTAGGATAATATGACATATTATTATTGATTTAATTAACTTTTTTCGAAGTAATCATTCTGTTATGAGTTTCACAAAAATCAACTATTGAATAGTGTCAAAATTGACATTAAAGAGTTTTTAAAACAAATATTATACTATTAATTGATATTAAATTCCTAAAAATCTAAGGTTTATAATAGAGACTTATATCATGATATTTTTATCATTAATGGACCACTTAGGGGTCTATTTGATGTATATATTAAGTTTATTAACTATATAATATAAAAATACAAAGTGACATGGTTAATGTCAAACTAATTAACTAAGAGTTAATACTTAAAGATAAGGTTAATATAGTAACCCACACCTGTCTAAATTATATTGGTTGAATGGTTTTATACCTATATTCACTTTAAAATTTAAATAATCAATTTTGGAGCCATTAGAAACCGAATATGAATTTATTATAAATTAATATTTCTAGCTTTTCCAAATGTGCCCCTCACCCCTCTTATAAAAAGGAACTCCTCATTCTCATTTCTTCACACCATCAAAGCCTTTTGGTTCGGCCAAAATCTGCCCAAATACTCTCCCAACTTCACTCACTACAACCTAGAGGCCTTAGTTTGATCAGAATGCCAACCTAAGGAGCCCTTTTGATCAAATCAAAAGGAAGAACCCGAAGAAGATGTAATGATTTCACCACCCCTTTCCATATTCCTTTCTTCTTCCACTTCTTCTTACTTTGTTATTACCACTCTAAAATATAACTCCAGTATCATATATATACTGTGATGTTATTATAAATATGTTACAACCATATTCAGTATTCTATCCACCCTTTGAATAACATGTCACCATACGTGCGTACGTACGGCTTACCGTCTCCACGTCTTGGTGTAATTGTTATTCAATATATTATTATTTGGATGGGTATAATAATGATGTGTAACTCATGTAAATAATAAATATAACATGTTAATGATTCTGTATATATGATATACCATCCATTTATATATTATTTTAATATCAAAAGAATGATATTGTCGCTCGTGCGTACGTACGGACTATCGTCTCCACGAACACGATGAGATTCATTATCCATCGTATCCATTCAAGTATAATTATCATTTTATGATTTTAAAATGATGTTTAAGGACTTGATATCATTCTGGACATGAATAATATACAAACTATTCATTACAAACATGTCTTACGTAACAAAACATATAAAAGAAAATGAGTAAGTTAACACCCGAAACAACGATAATACTAAGATATTATTAACAAATCAATGTTAAAAGATCATATATGATATCATATTAATGTATATGATTCTTGTATAATTTAATAACAATTATTTCACCATTATAAAAGAGGTTAACCTACCCCAACCAAGTAAAAGTACAAGGTGTTGGTTATTTCACAATCTCTTCATTATCCGAGGTTGTTTATACGTAATAATCTACTGGGATCTCTTTATCATCCACATCCATGTTTCTTAAAAATGAATTTCAAAACATTTTTACTATTTACTAGAATATGGTTTAAATTCATTTATACCCTTGTTTGACTTTTTATAAGAGGTTTATAAAGGAATCTTTCCGTCGTTTTCCAAACAAGGTGCTTTTTAACCTTTTCGACAAAATTAAGGTAAGAATGTTTTTTTTAACTTATACGGTGGGTGCGGCTATTTTCCGCCGTAATAAAATTGTCGAAGCTTCCCTTACAAGATTATAAGAATATTTTCAAAGAAAATGTTTTATTTCATAAATATAAGACTCTTAAAATATTTCAAAATAGAAAGAGATATCTCTCTAAATAGAGTTTTGATTTCATCTATGTCAACATCCTTTGATGGATTTTATGCTTATTTGAAGTTGATTTATTATGATAGAAAACTTCTATATTGTATTGAAGGTTTTTTGATATGTTTGACTGTGGATGCGCTATTTTTATACCGTTCATAGTTTATGGTGAAAGTATTGACATTTCGTATGCTAGTTTTAATACAGATGTTTATGTTATGTTTAAACCTTTTCATATGGGAATGCATTGGACTTAATATGTGACAGGTGGAGCCCGCTATAGCTCCTCGATGCATCGGTAGGTCTCATGAGACAAACTAGTGTGTTGGAACAAGGCCTTGTCAAAATATTATTTGTAGTCTTGGCATGAGGCCTTGGCTATGTGGTTATGATAGTCTGGCATTATGCATTCCATCATTATGAAAGTGGTTATTGATATTGCATGTGATTCTTTGATTAGTAGAATATCCATGTGAATATGTAAATGGAATTATTTAATTTTATTTTTTCCGTACAATGTTGAAGTTCAAGTTTAAAAGGATTTTTTATAGTTATACATTTCCTTAAATGTTTATTCTTATTTATAAAAGTTTCTGCTATATTGTTATCCTTACTGGGAATTTGAGCTCACCCCTTTTCTATGTTTTATTTTTCCCAAGATGTGATGAAGTAAATTATGAATGACCTGTAGGGATATTATGAGGGGATAATAGTGTGGATTATGGAGACAAAATGTTATTGTAGTAGTTTTTCACTTCATGATGTAATGTAAAACTTTATGAATATATCTAGTGTTTCCAAGGATACTAAACCAATCGGTCTTTCGAGATTTGATCTTTCTTGTGATCATGACAATGATATGTAATAATGCACCGACTCTGGGTAACTGGGGTCGGGGCGTAACAGTTGGTATCAGAGGAAGTTTAGTAGAAACCTTTGAAGCTAGATTTAGATAAACTCTGATTATATCACGTAGACCTAAGATGAACATTGAGGATTAGTATAGAAGAAATTCCTAGAATTTTGGTATTGTAGAGATTTTGTGAGTTTTCCGAGAAATACATACATGTCTGGATACGAGAAGGTAGAGGCGGCTCTGGCACAGATGTACCTAGGGGTAAAACCCGAAAACACCTCTTTGAACTAGACTCGAACGGGAACTCGTGCACGAAAACGGGCCTTGCTGCACTCTTGGTTATGACACTCCTGGGGGATATGCTTAGGATAACTCTCATTTTATTTACAAATCATTATGAAGGGTTTATGATTATATACTTCCTCAAAGAAAAAATTCTTATGATTATGGATAATATCCATAAATAGTTCAATTTATGTTAAGTGTTTTGTAAGTATGGGATTATGTATTTTGATTAATAAACTAATCTAGTTTATACTATTGTTTAGAAATGGTGCCTAGTGGAAGAAATGGAAACTGTATCAATGCACTCACTCCATGTAGGGATTTCCCTCCTACTCAAGATAATTATAGTGGAGCTGGTGATGCAACTGGTTCCGATCAGCTAATCACCATACTAGGACAACTTACTCAGGTTTTGAATAATAACCTTACCCATATGGAGCACCCTGATCCACAACATGGAGGATCAATGTTAGATCGATTCATGAGGCAAAAACCACCAATGTTCAATGGGAGTATAAATCCCTTAGTAGCTGAGAAATGGATAATTCCCTAGAGAAAATATTTCAGGCTTTGGGGAGTAGTGAAAGGGAAAAAGTTATCATGGAAGTTTACCGACTCACTAGAGATGCTGATCAATGGTGGTCATTGATTCAAAACATGAAGGAAGATGATGAAGTATCAAATATGGAATGGAGGGAGTTCAAAGATCTATTTTTAGAAAAATACATTCCTCGCGACCATCGACCAGATATGGAAAGGCAATTTCTGAGTCTGAGACAGAAGGAGGATGATAATGTCGCAAAGTATGAGGCTAACTTTACAAGTTTAGCAAGGTATGCTGGAGATTATATACGTAACCCAAGAAGTAATATTGATCATTTCTTTGATGGGTTAAAATAATTTCTCCATCGAGCATTAGTCTCACAATCCTTTTCATCATACGAAGACATTGTCTCATGTGCTATCAAGACCGAAAAGGAATTATCTAAGTCTTATGAATTTAAAGAAAAGCAAGATAAGAAGAGACCTACTGATCAACCTAGGAATGTAAATAAGGGGAAGAAGGGAAAGTTTGAATATCCATCCTGTGGTAAATGTGGGAAGAAACACCCATGTACTTGCTTGAAGGGAATGGGAGTCTGTTACAAGTGTGGTGAAAAAGGCCACCAAGCTCGTGATTGCAAGGGGAAGAAGGAAGCTACCAATGTTCAGTGCTACAATTGCAGGGATATGGGACATTATGCAAATGAATGTCCTAAGAGTCAGGAGAACTTACCTCAGAAAAGGCCAAGGGATCAAGGCCAAGCTTATGCTCTCACTACTGCTGAGGTAGAAGCTCCAAAAGACGTGGTGGTAGGTATTTTAATGGTTTCCTCAAGTTTAGAAAATTCATTATTTGATTATGGATCATCGCATTGTTTCATATCTTCCCTGTTTGCTAAGAAAATTAGATATTTCCAATTTGATTTAACAAGGGAGTTGTCAGTTAAAACTCCTAAGGGAAGTATCATTGCAACAAAGTTTTATGAATCAGTCCCCATTAGAGTACATAAATGTCCTTTATCTACTGATCTCATCGTCATACCTATTATTGAGTTCGATATAATCCTTGTTATGGATTGGCTTTCGGACTATGATGCGAAGATTTATTGTAAGAAGAAAGAGGTTATGATTCTTGATGATGATGATAAGGAACACCTTATCTTTAGAGCAGAATCGTCACCACCTAATTCTTATATAGATCCACCCCCAGTAGCACAACAAAATTCAATTATTGGGGAGGAAGGGAATTAAATAACTGTGGGTGAGGAAAGGAATGTTCAAATAGAGGATGTACCTATTGTGAAAGAATATGTAGATGTATTTCCAGAAGATTTACCTGAACATCCTCTAGAACGAGATGTTGAGTTTTCCATTGATTTAATTCCTAGATCAAGGCCTATATCGAAGACCCCTTATAGAATGACCACTGTAGAATTAGTTGAACTAAAGAAACAACTAGAGGAATTGAGTAATAAGAGATTTATTTGCCATAGTGTTTCTCCATGGCGAGCCCCTTTTCTTTTTGTTAAAAATAAAGATGGATCTATGAGGTTATGTGTCGACTACAGGGAGATCAATGATATAACAATAAAGAACAAATATCCCCTACCTAGAATTGATGATTTATTTGACCAACTGCATGGAGCTCAATATTTTTCAAATATTGAACTTCGATCTGGATACCATCAGTTGTGTGTGAAGAAGGAAGACATTCCGAAGACAGCATTTCGAACCAGGTACGTGCATTACGAGTTTATAGTAATGCCTTTTGTATTGACTAATGAACCCTCTTTATTCATGGATCGGATGAATAGAGTTTTCAAGGAGTATCTAGATGAATTTGTGGTGGTATTTATTGATGATATCTTGGTATACTCAAAAAGCTACAAAGATCATGAAAATCACTTGCACATTATCTTGAAGACTCTGAGAAGACATGAATTATATGGGAAGTTTAGCAAGTGTGAATTCTGGCTTCAGGAGATTTCTTTTCTTGGCCATATTGTCTCTAAAGATGGAATCTCTGTTGATCCTTCTACGACTAAGGCAATCTAAGAATGGCCAGCACCGATGAGTATAACTGAGGTACGTAGTTTTATTGGTTTAGCAGGTTATTATCGACGTTTCGTCCAGAATTTTGCCCGATTGGCTAACCCATTAACGAAGCTCACACGTAAAGGGGTTAAATTTGTTTGGAAAAAAGAGTGTGAAGAATGTTTCGAAGAACTGAAGAGAATATTAGTCAATGCTCCTATATTGACTCTACCATCGGGGAATGATGGGTTCGTTATTTATAGTGATGCATCGAAGAAAGGACTTGGTTGTGTCCTTATGCAGAATGATAGGGTTATTGCTTATGCATCATGACAGTTGAAAATTCATGAACAAAACTATCCTACTCATGATCTCGAGTTAGCAGCTGTGATCTTTGCTTTGAAGATATGGAGGCACTACCTCTTTGGTGAAAAATGTGAGATTTATACTGATCACAAGAGTTTGAAGTATATTTTCTCACAAAAAGAACTCATCATGAGGCAAAGGATATGACTTGAATTACTCAAGGATTATGATTTCATGATACACTACCACCCGGGGAAGGCAAAAAGGTGGAAGATGCTTTGATCAGAAAAGATCATGGAGTTTTGAACAATATGAGAATTGAAAGGGATCCAATTTTCATGGATCTAGTGAAGATAGACATGGGAATAACTAGGGAAGGTGAAACATCAATGCTTTTTCAAATGGTTGCCAAACCATCTTTACTAGAAAGGATTAAGAGTTCTCAGACTGATGATGAACAATTTCAAAAGAAGATTAAAGCTGTGAATGATGGGAGATTGAGATACTTTGTGTATGAAGATGGAATTTTGAAATTTGGGAAGAGACTTTGTGTTCCCAATATACCTGATCTAAAAGGGAATTGCTGGATGATGCTCATAGTTCCAATTTCTCTATGCATCCTGGGAGCACCGAAAATGTATAGAGATTTGAAGGAACATTTTTGGTGGGACAACATGAAGAGGGATATGGCTGATTTTGTGTCAAGATGTATAGTTTGTGAACAAGTGAAAGCTGGAAGGAAACAGCCTGGAGGAGTCATGCAACCTCTTCCCATACTAGATTGGAAATGGTACAATATTGCGATGGACTTTGTCATGGGACTACCAAAGACTCCTAGAAGGAACGATGCAATATGGGTTATTATTGATTGTCTTACGAATTCAGCACATTTTCTTGCTATAAGATAAGATCTACCCCTGGAATGTCTAGCAAGACTATATATTAATGAAGTTGTGAGACTTCATGGAGTACCCCTATCAATTATTTCTGATCGTGATCCCCGTTTTACTTCAAGATTCTAAAAAAGTCTTCAGAAATCCATAGATACTGAACTTCATTTGAGCACTGCTTACCACCCTCAGACAGACGGACAATCAGAACGGACTATTAAAACCTTAGAAGACATGTTGAGATCTTTCTCACTTGACTTGCAGGGTATGTGGGATCAGTATTTACCTCTGGTAGAATTTTCATATAACAATAGCTTCTATTCGAGTATTCATATGGCACCATATGAAGCGTTATACGGAAAGAGATGTCGCACACCAACCTTTTGGGATGAAGTTGATGAAAGAAAACTTGTAGGTCTAGAACTGGTGGAGGAAACGATGGAAAAGGTGAAGGTAATCCAAAATCACATCAAAGCAGCTCAAAGTAGGCAGAAGAGCTATGCCGATAATCGAAGGAAGGATTTGGAATTTCAAGTCGGTGATCATGTTTTCCTGAAGGTATCTCCATGGAAGGGAGTCATACGTTTTGGTAAGAAAGGTAAATAGATTCCCAGGTACATCGGACCTTTCGAAATTCTAGAACAAATTTGGGTTATAGCTTACCGATTGGAAATGCCGCCAAGTCTCTCCAAAGTTCACGATGTGTTCCACGTATCTCTGTTGAGGAAATAAATGCCTGACCCAACGCATGTAATCACTTACAAGGAATTAGAACTGGAACCCGATCTGTCTTATTGCGAAGAGACCGTCAGGATTCTTGATACGAGAGAACAAGTACTGAGTAACCGGACGACGCGTCTGGTAAAAGTTTTCTGGAGAAACCATGAGATGGAAGAGGCAACGTGGGAACCCGAGGAACTTATGATGAAGAACCACCCGATTCTTTTCATGAGGTAGTATTCTGGAAATTTCGAGGTCGAAATTATTTGAAGGAGGGGAGAATGTAACACCCCAAGATTCTACGGTACGCTTCTCTTTGAATAATGTGATAGCGTGTGTTGTAGGCAACACCGAGTTCTAACACACCATAACCAATCAAAATAGCCGTTATGAATATTAATACCTACTTTTGGAAATTATATATATTTTATATTTCAAAATGGACTTCATTTTTGGATTCATAATATCGAATTTAGCCTAAGGTGAAATTTTGGTACTATTCGGATAACTTTAATATTTTGATGAATAGTGAAAATTACTAAATTTTAATTAAAAACAACTTTTTTAATCAAAATAATTAATAGTGATAAATTATGAATTTGAGTGGTTTTAAAGTATATTTATAATATATTTTTACCATTTAATACAATTTTGGTCATTGGACATAATTTTACAATTAAACCGGACATAAACAAGTTTCAATCTTTTGATAGTTATTATCTCTTAAAAACATGTTTTTTGTTTTAACAACGGGAATTAATTTTAAATTAATTTCTGCCACTTCTGTGTTTTGAATTTGAAAAAATGGATTCCATATTTGGAATCAGGATGTTCAAATTGTCTAAATAGGTAACTTTTATTTTTAGACATTTTGAATAATTACTTCGGTAAATATTTTATTTACCATGGTTAAGGGTAAATCCGGTAAATAAGGGTTAAAAAATAATATTATAATAATACTAAATTACCCTAAAACGTGTCCTATCCCTATTGGTTGATACATGTTCGACCATATGCATCATTGGGTCGATTTTGGGACCCCATGGAGCCACTTGTAGGTGATAGGGACACTTAATTTTAATTAAGTGAAAATAAGTACAAAAATGACATAAGTACATATATTCTAGAAAAACAATTTTTACATAGGGTTATATATGTTGGCGTTTCGAATATAAATATTCATTAGAAATATAAACAAATTTCCTACATAATGATATTTTATTTATAATTTTTAGACATTAAATAATTTAATTTATTTATGACACAATGATGATGCAGTAATTACCATAATAGTGAAAAATTAAAATAATTGATATTATAAATACCCAAATAAATATAATTTGAGACTTTTAATGAATTAAACTAGTTTTCTAGGATAATATGACATATTAGGATTGATTTAATTAACTTTTTTTGAAGTAATCATTCTCTTATGAGTTTCACAAAAATCAACTATTGAATAGTGTCAAAATTGACATAAAAGAGTTTTTAAAACAAATATTATATTATTAATTGATATTAAATTCTTAAAAATCTAACGTTCGACAAAGAGACTTATATCATGATATTTGTATAATTAATGGACCACTTAGGGGTCGCTCGGATGTATATAGTAAGTTTATTAACTATATAATATAAAAATACAAAGTGACATGGTAAATGTCAAACTAATTAACTAAGAGTTAATACTTAAAGATAAGGTTAATATAGTAACCAAAACCTGTATAAATTCTATTGGTTGAATGGTTTTTGACCTATCCCCACCTTAACATTTAAATAATCAACTTTGGATCCATTAGAAACTGAATATTAATTTATTATAAATTAATATTTCTAGCTTTTCCAAAGATGCCCCTCACCCCTCTTATAAAAAGGAACTGCTCCTTCCCATTTATTCAAACCTTCAAAGCCTTTTGGTTCGGCCAAACTCTGCCCAAATACTCTCCCAACTTTTCTCACTACAACCTAGAGGCCTTAGCTTGATCAGAATGCAAACCAATAGAGCCATTTTGATCATATCAAAAGGAAGAACCCGAAGAAGAGGTAATGATTTCACCACCCTTTTCCATGTTCCTTTCTTCTTCCACTCTTCTTCCTTTGTTATTACCATTCTAAAATAATAAATCCAGTATCATATATATACTATGATCTTATTATAAATATGGTACAACCATATTCAGTATTCTATCCACCCTTTGAATAACATGTCACCATACGTGCATACGTACGGCTTACCGTCTCTACGTCGTGGTGTAATTGTTATTCAATATATTATTATTTGGATGGGTATAATAATGATGTGTAACTCATGTAAATAATAAATATAACATTTTAATTATTCTATATATATGATATACCATCCATTTATATATTATTTTAATATCAAAAGAATGATATTGTCGCTCGTGCGTACATACGGACTACCGTCTCCACGAACGCGATGAGATTCATTCTCCATCGTATCCATTCAAGTATAATTATCATTTGATGATTTAAAAATGATGTTTAAGGACTTGATATCATTATGGATATGAATAATATACAACCTATCCATTACAAACATGGCTTACGTAACAAAACATATAGAAGAAAACGAGTAAGTTAACACCCGAAACAACGATAATACTAAGATATTATTAACAAATCAATGTTAAAAGATCATATATGATATCATATTAATGTATATGATTCTTTTATAATTTAATAACAATTATTTCACCATTATAAAGGAGGTTAACCTACCCCAACCAAGTAAAAGTACAAGGTAAGGGTTATTTCACAATCTCTTCATTATCCGAGGTTGTTTATACGTAATAATCTACTGGGATCTCTTTATCATCCACATCCATGTTTCTTAAAAATGAATTTCAAAACATTTTTACTATTTACTAGAATATGGGTTAAAGTCATTTATACCCTTGTTTGACTTTTTATAAGAGGTTTATAAAGGAATCTTTCCGTCGTTTTCCAAACAAGGTGCTTTTTAACCTTTTCGACAAAATTAAGGTAAGAATGTTTTTTTAACTTATACGGTGGGTGTGGCTATTTTCCACCATTATAAAATCATCGAAGATTCCATTAAAAGCTTATAAGAATATTTTAAATGAAAATGTTTTATTTCATAAATATAAGACTCTTAAAATATTTCAAAATAGAAAGAGATATTTCTCTAAAAAGAGTTTTGATTTCATCTATGTCAACATCCTTTGATGGATTTTATGCTTTTTTGAAGTTGATTTATTATGATAAAAAACTTCTATATTGTATTAAAGGTTTTGAGATATGTTTGACTGTGGATGTGATATTTTTATACCGTTCATAGTCTGTGGTGAAAGTATTGACATTTCGTATGCTAGTTTTAATACGAATGTTTATGTTATGTTTAAACCTTTTCATATGGGAATGCATTGGACTTAATATGTGACAGGTGGAGCCCGCTTTAGCTCCTCGATGCATCGGTAGGTCTCATGAGACAAACTAGTGTCTTGGCACAAGGCCTTGGAAAAATCTTATTTGTAGTCTTGGCACGAGGCCTTGGCTATGTGGTTATGATAGTCTAGCATTATGCATTCCATCATTATGAAAGTGGTTATTGATATTGCATGTGATTATTCGATTATTAGAATATCCATGTGAATAAGTAAATGGAATTATTTCATTTTATTTTTTCCATACAATGTTGAAGTTCATGTTTAAAAGGCTTTTGTTTTAGTTATACATTGCCTTAAGTTTTTATTCTTATTTATGAAAGTTTTCGCTATATTGTTATCCTTACTGGGCATTTGAGCTCACCACTTTTCTATGTTTTATTTTTCCCAGGATGTGAAGAAGTAAATTATGAATGACCTACAGGGATATTATGAGGGAATAATAGTGTGGATTATGGAGAAAATATGATGTTGTAGTAGTTTTTCACTTCATGATGTAATGTAATAATTTATGAATATATCTAGTGTTTCCTAGGCTACTAAACCAATCGGTCTTTCGAGATTTGATCTTTCTTGTGATCATGCCAATGTTATGTAATAATGCACCGACTCTGGGTAATTGGGGTCCGGGCGTTACATCAAGTCTTTCATGTTCCTTTTTATTATATTGGGGTATGATCTCTATATCTATCATACTGATATTTTATGTTCATATGATGAGAGACCCTATTTTATCTCATCGATTCTTTTTTTTAAGTTTTAAGTGACACTGTTAGGCTGCTGAATTTTCATAAGAGAAATCTTATTTTATCTTCCTTCCATGTTTGTCATTTAATATGGTATGTATTTAAAATTTCATTACCATGTTCTTATATACTTTATATTTTTTCCCTCTACTGTTTTATGGATCATTTATTAGTGTGTGACCCATTTCCCCTTTCCTTTCAATATTTTCTAAAATCCTTTAACATAGCCGTTGTGCTGCATAATTTTCATCTCAAAATGTCTCTCTCTTTTTCTCAAATCCTTTTATTTTATTAAGTGAATACTAAAATATCTTTCTTCTATATTGGTATTCAAAATTATATTATAATTTTCTATTTTGATTCTTGGGGACTTACATACATGAAACCCGCTTTCCTTTTTACGTGGGTTTAAAGTGACATAAAGATCATGTCTTTAAAGCAGTTTTCAAAACGTTATGATTTTGAAATGAAACTCATTTATTTTATTCTATAAGGGTTATTTATGAAATTTTTGATGATTATATATGTGGATCACTTGATAATAAAGGAAAATTTAAGGGTGATATCTGATAGCGCTCCAATGCATTGGGTAAAGACTTCATCTCTAGAGAGGATCATTTTAAAGATACCTTGGTGAATAACCTTGGTAATTTTTTAATGACACCTTGAGGATGGAACTTGGTGAAACAGAAATGATTGTCTATGTTAAATTTTGTAGACACATCTTTATTTTACGATTCATATTATTTTTATTATGATATGACTCATGATATCTTTCACATGCCTTAAAGTTATTTTTCATGACTTTTTGATATATATCAAGTTCGCATGTATAATGTTTCCATTTTTTCACTTACTCTGCCTTCTGCTCACCCTTTCCTTTTATGTATGCTCCCAGGTTATGAGATGCTATAATGAACATAGGATGAACAATGAAGAAACCTTTCAAGTGTTTAAGAATAATTTTTTATGTTGTCATGTATTAAGTTCTTGGTTTCTAAGACACTAAACCTTAAAGATACTTGGTTTTGTATAATGTAATGAAATTTAATGTGATAAAAAGTTGGGATGTTATAGTTGGTATCAAAGGATGTTTTATTTATTTGTGGAAATTAGGATATGAAAACTTTAGGAATAACCCTATAAAAAAACTTTAAATATAGGAAATCTTCCTCGTATTTTGGTGAGTATTAAGTAAGTGAGTTCCAAAAAATAAATCCCTATGTGGATACGAACAAGTAGAGGTGGCTCTGGAACAGATGTTCCTAGGAGTGAAAACTCTGAAAAGGTGTTTTGGGCTTGACTCGGGGTAACTTGGTGCATGACAACGGGCCTTGCTACACTTTTGGTTTGACACTCCCGAGGGATATGCTTTGGTAAGTTCATAAGCTTTGTATGAACCATTATTAAAGTGACAAGGATAAAATAAAATAAAGATCCACATAAGAATATATGATCATAGACAACCTAGATTATAACCTAGGGGATCATAAGTTGGGGTATACTTTTCTTCTACAAGTTTATCCTTCTATGCTTTAAGTTTCATTTTCATGATCATTGGCTAGGTATTTAATCCCCCTAATTATACTTTCTTTTCTTAGTTAATGGCGGGAAATGGAAGAACGTGTCCCAAAAACAAATGTGACAGGAAATGTGACTATTGCCCTTATAATATGATAGATATGACGAGAGATCATGTTGAACATGTTGTGATTATTCCAAACTAGCTATCAAGAATCACAATTAATAATTGGTACCTATTTGAAAGCCCAAATTCATCAAGGAAGAAGAAGACATAGTCTCAAGGATGTTCATCTGATAAAGTTGATAAGGGAAAAAGACCCAATTTCCTTTGTGAAAAAAGTGTGGAAAGGGTCACCAAGGAGAATGTCACAAAGGAACCGAGAGATTTTTTAAGTGTGGGGTGATAGGGAATAAAGTATCCAACTACTTTAAAAAATGGATAATGTGATGAATAGAGATAAGGTTTGATCTAAAGTACCTTATACTTTTCAATGTAGTAAATGTGGAGAAGTTGGACATTATCCAAGGCAATGGTATCTTGGAAGGGATGAGAAGCATGATGAGCATCAGCAATCTTCATGGATAAGGGAACAATGCAAGTCCTATGCTGAGATGGATCATGATGACTAAAGTACATTTAACTTCTTCACAATAATTGTCTATGTCATGTTGTATTTTAGTTCATGTCCTATGAGCATATCTTTAATGTTTTCTAAGAACATCGAGTCACTACCTAAGATGGTTTTATATCATTAAGGAAAACATCTATTGTTATGTAACACATGTTGATGTTGGGAATCTGTTCTTCTTAAAAAAAGATGATTAGAGGATTAAAATATGATTATTATTTTGGAAGACGTTCACTATTTTGGGAACCCTACATGATTGAGGTAAATAGATTACTACGGTATTTTCATTGAGGAGTAAAGTTTGACTTATATTTTGAAGAATCGATGAATTTAAGTTGAACATTTAGTAATTTAGGTTAATTATGGAAATGATTAACTTATCTTGGGGAAAATATGTTTAGGATAGTTACTTTTGTTATAAGATGTTAGGAGTGGTTGATGTTGTTTGGAGATGAACTATAAAGTTTAACTTGGAATACTATGTTATCAAATCCTTCTTATATTTGGGTTTCAATTTTAGTTTGGATTATTTTGAGGAATTTTAAGGACATTTATTTATGGAATGGTCTATGATAAACTTTGGGTAGTACCGTGTAATTTTGAACATTTAAAAGTAGTTTCCCTTCCTATGAGATTATTTATTTTTAAAGAGTTGTTTTATCTTACCCTTTCTGTTTTTGGGATAATGTTTAAAGATAGAAGAAATCGATAGTTAATATTTTGTGGATTATGTGATTCTCTAGAAGATGATTCTTGTCCTTTTGATGAGACCAAGTGTTTTTGAATGCACATAATTTGGAGAAAAGATTAGTTTTGGTAGAAACTTATTAAAAGATGAAACTCTACATAGAGGTAGGTATATTTAGTTATGTTTTTATTCTATTTAGTAAAATAATTCCTCAAAATTATGAAAAGGAACGTAAAACAAATACGTTTTTGGTTTACATTTCCTACTGGGTAATGAAAGACCATTTACACTCATCATAATTTTTTGATTTTCATGTGGTTAAATTTCTCCTCATCATGTTTTCTATCACTCTCCATCAGAACTTGACCGTTTATTTTCTCCTCTATATCCATGTTTTCCTACATGGAATCCTAGTATGGGTTAACTCGGGTGACCTTTGCACTTCCCTTTCTTTCTTTTAAAGTAATAGTGTTAACAAAACTTTTTCTGATATGGGACTTTCAATTAAATATACAAGCCCAATTTTAAAAATTGTGAGGATGAAATTTCTTAAGGGGGGAAGAACGTAACGACCCGAAATTTTGAATAAATCTTGTTTCCTAATTTTGTGTGTTATTTTATTTTTATACTCAACAAAACTGTTTCATTTGATAACATGAGTATAATTAAAATGAGACTACTGGGTTTCTACTGTTATATGACCATTGGTCAATATGACCATTGGAAACTAAATGTGGTGATTATAGTCTCTAAATACAAATGATCTTGGTTAATTAATATAGAAATAAGATTTTGTAACGACCCAAAGTTTCATTAATGGAAAATCCCTCTTGATCCAGTTAAATGTTTCTTTATGAAAAAAAATGTTTTTATAAGATGTCAACTTCTTTAGTTTTATGTTAAGATTTGTGACCGTTACTTTTATAGCCGTTGAACAGTGATCATCTGAGTAGTATAAATATAAGGCTTTAACGAAACCATTTCTACTCAGAAAAAGGAAGCGATGGCCTCATCCAGTAGAATTGCCCCTTACGAAGCCCATTTGTCGGAGCTCGGAAAAGAGGTGGCGTCTTTGGGCTTTGCCCTTGACCAAGCCCAAGCTGAGCTTCATCAAGTCAAGCTCGAACGTGATCGTCTACGGGAAAAATGGAAGTTGATAGAGATTACCACTCGAGCGATGTTATCCGAGCAACCCCAAGAGTCTGTCACCATCGCACACCTTACCCTTAGGTCTTATGCGGCTATTTTAAGGGGTTATGTAACAAATAAGTAGCACCATGTTCATGTACAATATTTTTTGTATATAATAATGAATATAATTTTTTTGATACATTGTAATTAGTTTTTAAAGTACAAATGGTGTTTTTAGTTATTATTTAATTAAGAATTAGATTTTATTAAATTAAAGGATTTTTGAATTAAATAATATTTTAATAAAATATTATTATTAATATTAAATTAATTTTTATTAAATATAAATGATCTTATAATTTTATGAATGCAATTAAAATTTTTATTAAGATTTGAAAGCCATTTCTTTCAAAACCCGTGAATTTTTTATAAATGTCGGTTTTTATTTTAAGTGAAAATTCACATATTTAGAAAATTATTTAGATAAAATAAATATTATTTTTTGGAATCAGGACGTCAAAATTATCCAACGGTAAATTTTTCATAATTTTCTGAGAAAGTCAAATTTTTGGGTAAAAATTAAATACCATTTAAATATATAATGTGTTTTATGACATCATAATGACCCAATGGTGATGTAATAAAATACCATAATCCTTATGTTCGGCCAATATGTGTTTTATCATTAAAATAATGAGGTTTTGGGTTTTTTTGACTTACTTTTCAAAGCATTAATGGAGCCCTCAAGACTTATTCAACACTTTGCCTTTTTAAATTAATTTCCATGGGAGTGTGACTCACCTCCACATAAGCAACCCAAATTTTGTAATAAGTTCGGACCTTGGACTTGTAAAATATTGTTTTCCTCTTTCCTTTTCCAGAAAACATGGGCAAATACCATGGGATGGTTTGTGGTTTGGATTATTTTAATATAAGGGGTCCCAAACCTAAATAATAAAGAATTCTCTCACCTTTCCTATATAAACCCACTCAAGCTCCCACTTCCTCCTCACTCAAAGCCCTTGAAGTTCGTCCAACCTCTGCCCTACTCTCTCTATAATCCTCTCAAGGTGCCCCAAGCTCCCAAGAAGCCTCTCACAAGCCTCTCTATAGCCTTTGGAAGCACACTTCCAAGTAAGGGGTTTTCTTCCTTTCTCATTTTTGTCAATTTTCTTTAAGTTGTATTGCCTTTTTTTATTTCAATTATGAATGTTGGGGTATGGTTTCGCACCTCCCCCATACTGCCCTCTTATTGTTTGAATGATGGGAGAACCCTTTCTCTCTCATTAAATGCCTCCCATGTACACCCGTTACTATGCCGAAATTCTGAAAGGAACTTCTCTCTCTTCTTTTACATTCAAGCAATACTTTTGTATCATGAATCTAAATTCCATTTCTATTTTTGGGACATGTATATATATGATCTCCTTATTTTCCATTAAATGTAAATATGATGAGGAACCCCTTTCTCTGTCATCAACCATTTTTATGAATTCTTATGTCACGCCGTTACGCTGCCGAAATCGCACCAATTTTCTAAGCCAATGTCTTTGTGTAGTGAATACCATGCCCATTTCTCCATCAAGGGTATTCACCTTTATGCACATTTACATATTGATTATAAATTTTCATGTATGAATTCCACATTCCTTTATCGTGGAAGAAATGATTATGTTTTATGAATCCATGTTTTATGATCCATGTGGCACACTTATGCATGAAATGAAATGTTTAAGAAGGGTGCGCCCTTTATAGTGCTCCAATGCATTGGGTAAAGTATAGTATCATGATACGTCATGTGCAATGAGTGTTTACTCATGCTAATTCAAGTGCAAAGAGGGTTTACTCGTGCTTCAAGTGCAATGAGGGTTTACTCATGCTCCATGTGCAATAAGCCTTGGCTCATGGTAATTCAATGTTAAGTGTTGTTGCCACATTTCCATGTTATGATTTTCATGCTTTATCATGCCTTTATGTTCATGTTTCTATTATGCTCTATTGATATGCCTATTGCCTAACATGTATTTCACTCCTCATGTTATTCATTGTTTACTCCCTTACTGGGCTTTATAGCTCACCCTTTTCTTATGCATGTCCTCAGGTTATCCCATGCAATGCTAAGTACGAAGGAATGTAGTGGTCATGTAAAGGAAGTTTTCAATAAAGATGTTGTATTTCAAGTTTAAAGTTTTTATGTAATGATCCTAAGCCCCAAAGACACTAAACCTCTCGATCTTCTTTGTTGGATCAAGTGAAGTTTTATGTAATAAAGCATGTTTAAGTTGTAATAAAAAGCAGGGTTGTCATAGATTTGGTGTCCTCATATAGTAGCCTCGGGCCAATAGAAGCCCATATAATAGAACTTGGGAAGGAGGTAGCACCACTGGGCTTTGCTCTAGACCAAACCCAAGCCGAACTTCATCGTGTGAAGGAAGAACAGAATCGACTTCGCGAGAAGTTCAAACTGAGAGAAATTACAACTTGTGCGATGTTGGCTGATCCTCCCTCAGATTATCTCACCTTAGCACACCTTACACTTAGGTCCTATACTGGGGTTATAAGGGGCTATGTAAGGATACCATAACTGCTTTATGGAATCCTTTGAGATAAATAAAATTGGATTTTCTTCTTATGGTGAAGTTTGTAAATTTTCCAATGTCTGGATAAATGTAAGAAATATATTTTTCATGAATTTGAAAAAAAGTTTATTTTAAAATAATTTTGAAAACCTTATATAATTAATGATGTGTAATGATTTTCAAAAAATGATTTTCTGCAAATGAGTTCAGTAAGAAATTTGGAGTCTAATAATATCAACATATTTTTTGGTGAATAATAATTTATGAATAGTGATTTTATGCTTAGGATTAGTAATGTGACCAAATGGATTAGTAATCTCACTTAAAGAATGTACTAATATAATATAGGCACCTTGATTAAGTAATGTGATTCAATAAAATAGGTAAATAACTTTTTCAGAAATTATTATTCAGGTATTAGTTTTTTTCGAGTGAATATTGTTTTTTTAATAAAAAATTAAATTAAAAATATTTAGAAAAATATTTTTATAAAATGGACTTTATTTTTGAATTCATAACATCGATATTATGTTAAGGTAATTTTTGGGGATTTTTCTGAAAAAAATGAATTTTCAGTGAATAGTGTTTTTATTTAAAAAATAAATTAAAAATATTTAGAAAATTATTTTTATAAAATGGAGTTTATTTTTAAATTCAGAGAATTGATATTATGTTAAGGTAAATTTTTGGGAGTTTTCTAAAAAAGTTGAATTTTCAGTGAATGGTAAAAATACAGTTTTAGGGTTTCAGTATGTTAAATAACATCATAACTGCATCATGATGATATCATGAGATATCTTAAGGGATGGTTGACTTATGAATAGTAATATAAGGTATGAGGTGTCTCAAGTGGCCAATACCATGAAGAAATATCACTTGTGTTTCCAATACCACCAACGAGGTGTCCCTTGGCCATTAATGCCTTGTCCCCTCACTTTCCATATAAATACCAAGCCATTATCTCATCCGTTCAATTCCAAAATCCTCCTCAACGATGTTATGGTCCCCTTACCTCCCAAGGAATCCTCCCAAGGTGTCCTCAAGCCTCTCAAGTCTAAAAATTTATGATTTCGAATTTACTCTTCAAGGTAAGGGATCCTACCTCTCTCTTTCTTTCCAAGTGCTCTCTTTTATCTCATTTCTTTTATGCTCCATGTTCTTATGTTGGAGGATGTTTTTTTATATTCATCCTACTGTCCTATTAATGTTAATATTATGAGATACCAACTCTTTCTCTCATCAATCCATTTTAAGAATGTTTAAGTGGTGCTGTTAGGCTGCCAGATTTTTAAGGGATTCTTTCACCCTTCTCGTTTTCAAGATCTATTTTCATGTCAATTATTTCATGTTACTTTTTATTATGTTGGGGAATGATATCTATATCTATCATACTGATATTTTATGTTCATATGATGAGAGACTCTCTTTGATCTCATCAATTCTTTTTTTATGTTTTAAGTGACACCGTTAGGCTGCTGAATTTTCATAAGAGAAATCTTATTTTTGTCTTCCTTCCATGTTTTTTATTTCATATAGTATGTCTTTTAAAATTTCAATTCCATGTTCTTATATATTTTATATTCTGTCCCTCTACTATTATTTGGATCATTTATGAGTGGGTGACCCATATCCCCTTTCTTTTCAAAATTTTCTAAAACCCTATAAGATAGTCGTTATGCAGCAGAATTTTCATCTCAAAATGTCTCTCTCTTTTTCTCAAATTATTTAATTTTATTAAGTAAATACTCAAATCTTCTTCTTCTATATGGTTATTCACATATATATCAAAATTTTCTATTTTAATTTTGGGACTTACATACATGAAATCCGCTTTCCTTTTTTCGTGGGTTTAAAGTGACATACAGATCATGTCTTTAAAGCAGTTTTTAAAGTGCTATGATTATGAAATGAAACTCATTTATTTTATGATATATGGGTTATTTATGAAATGTTTGAGGATGATATATGTGGCTCAAATGATAATAAAGGAAAATTTAAGGGTGCCCTCTAATAGCGCTCCAATGCATTGGGTAAAGACTTAATCTCTAGAGATGATGATTTTAACGATACCTTGGTGAATAACCTTGGTAAATTTTAATGACACCTTGGGGATGGACCTTGGTGAAACAAAAATTATTGTCTATGTTAAATATTTTAGCCACATATTCATGTTATGAGAAACTTTATTTTTATTATGATATGAATGATGATCTCTTTCTCATGCCTTAAAGTTATTTTTCATGACTTTTTGATGTATCTCAAGTTCAAATGTAAAATGTTTCCCTTTTTTCCCTTACTGGGCCTTCTGCTCACCCTTTCCTTTTATGTATACTCCTAGGTTATGATATGATGTAATGAACATAGTATGAACAATGAATAATCCTTTTAAGTGTTTAAGAAGAATGTTTTATGTTGTCATGTATTAAGTTCCTGGTTTCCAAGTCACTAAACCTTAAAGATCCTCGGTTTTATATAGTGTAATGAAAGTTCATGTGATAAAAAGGATGGATGCTATAAGGACCGAAGTGCCACAATGGGTGTCGTGCTGCAGAAGACCATGACCTGTATTCCGTGGGTCGCTTCAGTGGAAGAACAGGCCGACCCGACGGCCGGCTGGGCGGAGGAGAGCCGCGGCGCCAGGAGGGCGCCACGCCGAACAAACCGCGTCCCGCCCGAGCGGGCCGCTTGCGCCAAGAAGGCCGGACGACTTCAGCCGGCCAGTTTGGGAGGGGGCGCTGCTTGGCGCCACCGGTTCTGGAAGCCGCCCCCCCCCCCCTCAGACCGATCGTCCTCCGGGCCGAGCCGTGGCCAGTCGGGTCATGCTGTGCCGGGCCGGGCCACGCCCCGCCGGGCCGCGCCCCTCGGTCCAGGCCACATGATTCACTGGGCCGGTCCGAACTTCTGTCGGGTCAGACCCGCCAAAACTGGGTCAAACTGATCCGCCATCCCACTAGGCATAACGGGTCAGGCCCATTTTCACTTAATCGTGAATAACTTAAAGACCGCAAGTCCGATCGACATGCCATCTGCAGCACTGGGACCCTTATGAAGAGGCGGTCCTTTTGCGATACTATAAATGAGTTTTTGATGACATTGGAAAACATTCGTGTTGGAAATGAGCGTATTTCTAACCGGGACCCTGAAACAAAAAAGTTAATATCTCTCAGACTGGACGTCCGATTGATGCGTCATCTGTCACGTTGAGCTCCTTTTGACGAGACGGAACTCTGTGATACATCAAATCTAGACTTCGTGATAGTTGATTTATCGACCCCTTGGCTCGAGGAGCGGACCCTCCCGGAATCGAGCGTGCTGTGTGCGGGAACCCTAGAGCTGGCTGCGACTACGTCGACTACCGTACTGGGATCCTCCGTGGGTACGACGATGAAAACTACCGTACTGGGATCCTCGATGGGTTCGACGACGATGAGTACTATACTTGGATCCTATGTGGGTTCGGCATCGATGACTACTATACTTTGATCCTACGTGGGTTCGACAGCGATGGTTACTATACTTGGATCCTATGTGGGTTAGACAGCGATGACTTCTGTACTAGGATCCTACGTGGGTTCGGCAGAGGAGATGATTCAAAGGCTACATCTAATCATCTCCACCCCTCTTCGTGAGTAGTATACCCGTGTGAGCTGAATCTTGACATTCAATCATTATCATTGATGTGATTGACTTCTTTCCTGTGTGTACTGGGATGTGCTTGGGCTCGAGAGTTAGAGTCGAACTGTAATTGATCACTTAGATATATGTATGGGTGTATACCTAAGTAGAGTCGTTTGATACTTTGTGTTTGTATCTTTCTTTTGTGTTTTATCCTTCGTGGATTCTGGGAGACCTTCAGGGGTTTCGGGGTCCCTACTGAGTATCATATACTCACCCCTGTATGGGCTATGCTTACACTACGTTGTGTTGGATATAGACGACAGACATCACTGATCGAGGTGGAGGCTTGTGGAGTGGGACGGTACCCGGAGGTAGACCAATTGGAGGGACGTACACAAAGTCGACGGCCGGACCAGAGGCTCTGAGGAGGACATCTGTACCCAAGCTTTATTTGGGAATTCCAGAGGACGATTCAGTAGTTGCTACTTTACTTTACTATTGTTGTACTTTTTTTTCAGTTGTATTGTTCTTTCAGTTGGGTTTGTATACTGGCCCATTTACTTTTCAGCACTTACTTTTGTACTCAGTTTACTTAGTGATTTCTTCACTTGCGTACTCTATTGTGTTTGTTTACTTTTATAAAGTCAATGTATTCCCTTTTATCGTGATTTACGCCTTTGGTGCTAGTCACCAGCCCCTGGCCTATGAGAGGTGGGCTTGGGTTAGTCACAGCACGGGCCGCGAGGACGGGTCGTGACAAATTTGATTAAAAAGTTATTTTGTTTTTAAATGGAAAATGGGAATATTTGAAATGGAATAATGGGCTGAATTTTATGTTATATAGTTTTAGTATAAATTTCCTATAATTTTTTTTTGTTATTGGAGAATATTAAGGCCTACTTAAATTGTGAGTTATTTGGGACTTCCCTCTATGATTTAGAAAACTAACAATACATTTGAAACATGTCACATAACCATTATAATAGTGACGAGCCCTCTATGACCAGTGTTTGAGTAACACGTGTACATATATTTCTATCATAACTATTTGAATTTGAGGGATTTTCATTTTTTAGATATTTTTTACTTTTAGATGAATACCATCTTTCTCTCTTGTTTGTATTTTAAATATATATAGAATTTTTGTAAAATTCTTTACCATGCATTATGGATTTATATAAACTATTATATATATAATTTTAATTTCATCCATTATTTTAAATTATTTCTATCTTTTGAAAAGTACATCTTGATTTGTTTAAATATTATTTTGAAATTACATGCTCTTTTATTGAAAATTGAATGTTTTATTTAGTTAATTAAATTTGGAATCTTATTAGGGAATACTTTGTGATACCCTACAAGGATTTTAGCTAATTCAATACTTATTCCTTTGGGCATTTTTTGATTATCTCCAGAGAGATTTGAGTATAGGTAAAACAACACTTAGAAATTATTCTATATGTTGATCTTTAGGATTTGATATTTTTATTTGTGGGGACTTGAGTTCTTTACCTTTCATATTTTCAGGTACTTTTTTGTATTACATGGTGTTGTTTAGAACTATTTTAATTCTAGTATAGTTATCCTTGTGTGGTTTTTCTTGTATTCATACTGACTTGTTTATCTTTGTCTAATTATGTTTCTCGATAATTTGTTCCCACTTTCATATTGTTTGATTCCAGGTTCTGGTTTCCAACCCATATAGATTAGAAACACCCTTTAGAATATGTTATTACCATTATGGTTATTCGGGTACCGGGGTATCCAGGTCAGATCGTGGAAATATCGGGCTCACTCATGCGCTATAATGGGTATCAACCCTTCATATAAACTGAATCGAGCTCACCCATTTTGTATATTTCTCATGAAGCATATAAAAAATAAATAACATTAATCACAAATCTAATATATATAATCATTATTCATTTATAACCTGATAAACCCATGGAAAAGAAATGGGTTCAATAATAATGTATTTGGAACAATATTAACCCTTGAAAAGTAAATAAGTTCCATAAAAATCTCTTTATAACATGTTTAACCCATGAACATTATACGGGTTCGAAAACAATATAATTAAAACCTGATGAACCCATAGAAGACAAATTTGTTCCATCAAAATCCCTTTAAACCATGGTTAGCCCATGTAAAATAAATAACATCCATAATAGTATATTTGAAATAATGTTAATCCATAATAAACAATGAGGTTGGTATCAATACCAATTTTACCCAGTGTAGGATAAGTAAAAAAAATTATTGATTCTAATGAATTTAAATACCATTAAAATACCATTAAAATATTCATGGGGAAATTAACCTCTTAAAATTACAAAGTATCTCATACCACCTTGAACCATTTGAATAATAAGCCTCATAAATGAATAAATATTAAATGATACAAAAATATCATTATAACAATAATAATCATGATATATCATGTAAAATTAGAATTATATATGCCACATAGAAGTAGATAGGTTTTTAACATAACAAATATCTCAAAGAAGGCAAGTTGTGACAAGAACCGATTACCACATTGGTAATGTTGAAACAATAAACACCATGAATGTGATATAATCCAAATGATGTGTAAAAAACATAAATATTAGGATAAAAATCATAAAAATCATTAATGGAAATTATATACACCACAAAAAATATATATATGGTGAATATTGAATATATCTCATGGAAAAAAATGTGAGATGATGAAAACCCTAACAAAGATCGTATCTTTAGAGAGAGGTGAAATAAATGAAATAAATGTGTATAACATTTTAAATCCAGAAAATAAATTTGAAAATATATAATAATAAAATAAGAGTTCATTTCATACATATTATTTACATAACAGAACCAAGGAAATATATATTTAACCCAATGAATAAAAAGTGAGTTAATAAATCTATTATAACTATAGAAACATTTGAATCCAAAACCAATAATGTAATAATCATAAAATGAAAAATATAAATAAAATAAATATAAAATAATTAATTATATAATATATCTAAATGGTTAGTGGATGCACCACACAGAAGAAGTAAGTGGTAAAGATGACATTTATCTCACAGATGTAAAAAAGAGAGATAAATATCCCTTACCTTGTGTATGAATTTTCTCGTATGTATTTATCTTCCTAAATAATGAATATAAGATAATTATTTAAATTATTTATATAATTTTTCAATTATATCATTAATTATATTTTACAACTAAATTTTTGTATACAATAACATGAACAATTATGTTTATGTTAGGGGTTTTGAGCATATTTGTCTTATGTGTCAAAAACGACATTAGATGGTCAAATATGGTTAAAAGGTTTATTATTAAAGAATATACGAAATAAAAATCATGAAATAATTATAATATTTATAAATAGATTTAAATTTTAATGTAAATCAGGAATCATGGTTATGAAAAATTTACCAACATTATAATTATAGAGATGGTAGGGAATACGTACACATGGGTAACATTCCATTTTTTCAATGATCATTATATAAGAAGGTAAGTAAAATTTAGATTTAATGAATTAAAATTATATCATAAATACAATTATATTTAATTTCATATACTTATACATATCATTCATGGGATGTAAAAGGAGTCTCCTCGCTTTTAGGAGATGGTGGTCCACACATCCCTGAATGACGTTATCAATATTAAATGTCTAAAAAGGTAATAAATAAGATGATATATTATATTTCCAAAAATGTAATTTTTTAATTAATATAAATTATATTCTATTTATTTCACATATATTTGTTAAAATCATCCTTAATACATTTCTTATAAATTCGGAACATATTACATCACATTGAGGAGGAGGTAGTCCACACATCCATAGAAAATACTATCATATTTCCAAATAATGGGAAGCATGATGGTATGTAACACCCCATGATTTCATATTACATTATCTCTTTAAAGAAATTAAATAACTTGCGCTACATGCAACACAGAGTTTGAGCACACCACAACATACCAAACTAGCCATTCAAAAGTGGTTATGAATAATATTAACTGAATTTTGAATTTCATATACTCCATATAATTTTAGAATCCATATTATGTGTTTCTTAGACATAATATAAGACCAAATACATTTTTCAGATAAAAGAAGTATTTTTCAAAAAATGAAATTTTACCATCTTTTAACAACGAACCTTTTTTAAAACCAATATTTAACACTTTAATATTTTCAATTTAATGAAATTAAATTATTCTTAAGAAATAGGATATAAAAATTTAGTTTCGATAAATTTTTGGTACATTTCTAAGAGCTTTCATATTTTTGATGAATAGTGAAAAATACTAAATTTGAATTGAAAAAAACTTTTTTAAATTAAATAATTTATAGTGTTAAATTATACATTTGAAGGGTTTTAAAGTATCATTATATTATATATGCATTCTTTAATATTATTTAGGTCATTGGATGTAATTTCACATTTTAACTAGACAAAAACATGTGTCAATTTTGATAGATATTACTTCTTAAAAACACGGTTTTAGTTTTGACAATGGGAATTTATTTTAAATTAATTTATGCCACTTCTGTGATTTGAATTTGGAAAATGGATTCCATATTTATAATTAGGAGGTCCAAATTATGTAAATAGGTATCTTTTATTTTTAGATATTATGAATATTTACTTCAGTAAATATTTTATTTACTAGGGTTAAAGGGTAAATATAGTAAATAAGGGTAAACAAATATTATTATAATAATAATAAATTACCTAAATTTGTGTCTTATTCCTATTGAATGACACATTTCTGACCATGGTCGTCCATGGGTCTATTTTGGGACACCATGAAGCCACTTGAGATTGATAATGACACTTTATATTAATTTATTTAAAGTAAAGACAAAAATGACATAATCATATATTTTATACATCACGTATATAAATTTATTTATGAAACAATAATGATGTGGTGTTTACCTCATTAATGAATGATTTAAATAAATGATATCATAAAAATTAAAAAATATCCAAAAAATGTCCAATTATTATTGGATGATTTTATTTCAAAAAAAAGTTATCATATATTTATCTTTAAAGGGTTTTTGAATTTTTGAAACCAAAAATCATTATATAATAAAATAATATTTTCAAACATTCCATAAGTGCCCCTCCCCCCTTATAAAAATCCATCACCTATAACCCATTACTCACACCTCTTGTAACACCCGAGACTTTTATGGGAAATATTTTGTTTTTATGTTATATAAATCATCAAAGGAATCTTTCACTACACACAACACTAGCTTGGCTTTATTTACACGCAATCATGACCATCACCGATAGCTTGCGTCGTACACAATACCGAGTTTCACTAAACAACGATATGTTATTAAAATATTATTAAAACTAGCTGTTATGAATATTAATAAGAAAATTTTTGATATTTTGAAATTTCTATTTTTCAAAACGGACTTCATTTTTGGATTCGGAATATCAAAATTAACCTAGGGTGAAATTTTGGTATTTTTCTAAAAACTATCAATTTTTGATGAATAGTGAAAACACTGGGTTACTATTTAAAAACCGACTTTTTATTTAAATAATTATTTATTTTATTTAAATTTATTTTAGGTAAAAATTGATACATAATACCTATATAAGTTCAATGCAATTTATTGGAGTCATTTTATAATAATTTCATATATATAAAAATTTTATTGAACTTTTCACCGTCTTTTACCCACCTCCTAGGAGAATTTCCAAATTCACATGAAACCTAATTTTACCACTTCTGTGAGTGGAATTTTGAAAATCTGAGAGACACGGTTAATATCAAGGACTAAAATGTGGTTCAATGAGATGAATATAATTTTTGGTGAATGGTTACTTTTTACTTTTTTTACCACGGTTAAAAGTAAATAGGGTAATTAAGGGTAAAAATGATATTATTATTACCCTAACACATGTCATAATTCTATTGGATAAGTTTAATTCGACCAAAAACAAACTTATTAATAAAATATGACCATTTAGGCCCACATGGATTAGATTAGGACATTTAATATTAATTTATTTAATGAAGGGTTAAAATAGTTAAAATCAAAGTTTAATAAGTAAATTATTTTTAATATAGAGTTATACATAAGATAAATTCAACTATAAATATTCATTAGAAAGCTACAAATATTTCCATATAATGGTATTTTATTTATAATTTTTAGACATTATCTAATTTAATTTTTTATAACACAATGATGATGTAGTAATTATCTTATTAATAAAATATTAACATACGTGATGTTATAAATACCCAAATAAATGTAATTTGAGACTTTTTAAGAATTAAAATAATTTTATATGTTAGTATGATATGTTTTTATTGATTTAATGAACATTTTTGGATCTAATATTTCTGTTATTATTTTCACAAAAATAAATTACCAAATACTGTCAAAATTGACATAAAATTGTTTTTAAAACAAATATTATATTATTAATTGTTATTTTATTCCTAAAAATCTAAGGTTCAACAAAATTACTTAGTTAAAGTTATATATATTAATAATAAACAACTTGGGGTTCGTTTGTCTTGTTATTGTATGTTTATTAACCTTATAGTGTAAGAAAACAAGAAGAAACAGTAAAAGTTAAATCTAAATGATAAGGTTAAAATAGATACCTAAACATTTCTAAATTCTATTGAATGAGATTATTTAGACCCATCCCTACCTTAGATTCTAAATAAATAAATTTGGAGCTATTAAAATCCAAATATTACTTTATAATAAAATAATATTTTTAGTTTTTCCAAAGGTGCCCCTCTCCTCCCTTATAAAAGGGAACCTCCTCCCTCTCTTCTTCACATCACTTTGAGCCTTCAATCTCGGCCAAACCCTACCAAATTCTCTTTTAAACTTTCCTAGAAACATCCTAGAGGTCCTGGTATTCTTCAAAGACCAATTTTAGTGCCCTAAGAGGAGGTCTCAAAGAGGCTCTTCAAAGAAGAGGTAATGTCCTTTACCGATTCTTTCAACTTTATTTCTTCTTCCACTTCTTCTTCATTAGTTGATTGATTATGAAGTAATATCATCAATATCACTCATATACTGGTATGATATTATAGGTATGAAAAAACCCTATTTCACCATCTATCCATCCTACGTAAAACGAAATCACCGCGCGTGCGTACGTACGGAATACCGTCTCCACGCCGTGGTGTAATCTATTTTCCACCACCACCTTACTTGCATGGGTATAATGGTGTAAATATTAACTATATATGATTATTGTAAAGTGATATTGATTCTGAAATAGTATGCATACACTCCAATACAATTCCACGAACATGGGAATGATATCACCGCTCGTGCCTACGTACAGAATACCGTCTCCACGATGTGATGTGACTCGTTCTACATGATCTTCATTGCATAATCATTATATAAATGAATTGAATGAATTAATATTATATATATTACAATAATACTATTCTGTAAATGAGGTATCTATAACCTAAAGAGAACAATAAGAATTTATTCGACAAAACACGCATAAGAACAAAAAGTAGTAAACACCCGAATAACAAGTAGCAATGAAATATTAATAATAACAAGCTAAGAATATGGCCATATATGATATCATAACAATGATTATGATTCTTGAATAAGTATATGACATTATTCAAATCATTATATAGGAGGTTCGGACACTTACGAATCAAATTAGACTTAAGGTAAGGGAAAATATCACAATCTCATTTTTATCTGAGATTGTTTATACTTTGGTATTTATTGGGGTGTATTTTATCATCCAAATCCATGTTTCCCCAATATGTAATATTATTTCCATCCACCTAAAATTGTTTAAATCCAATTTTACCCTTCGGTGAGTTTTTAGTAAAAGATATGAAAGGAATATTTTGTCGTTTTTCGTACGTGGCACTTTTTGACTTTTCTGACAAAAGTATGAGAAGAATGTTTTTTTAAATTATACGACATGAATTGATTTTTAAAACATTATTTCCAAGAAGCATATTTTAAAAGTTTTCATGTTTATTTTTAATCAACTTCTTTTAGTTTAAAATTGTATGACATGTTAAGAAAAGAAAATGTTTTTGAAGTAGAATGGATATTTTCCTCAAGATTGGAGTTCAAGTGTTTTATCAAAATTATTTTCCATCTAAGATAATATAGGGTTCTGTTTCTATCCCTATTATTACATTGATTTGATTATGTTGTGATGTAATTACTTTTTTGAATTCCTTTATCTTATATGAATTGTTTTATGATGTCAAGATGTTTGAAATCCCATTTTTATTACATGGGTTATGCTAGGATGTATGATTTATGATTTTGTGGAACACATAAGAATGGTTTCATTATGAGATGGGTGGGACCTATATCTCCCTCCAATGCATTGGGTAAATATTTATATCTCATGAGATAGACATGGCTGGAACGGCGGGTTAAACCGGTTCAGTGAAACAGGACTGAAACGAGGAGTGAACTCGGTTCAGAAATGGACTTTGTCTGCTAAGATAGTCTTGGCAATGAGTCTTGACTACTAAGAAATGATTCTATATGATTATGTGTGTATGCCACAAAGTTTCAAGTTTTATGTTATGATTATTGGCATTACATTTCACTACTATGATTTATCCCATGTTATGAAATTATGATCTCTTTTGCAGGTTAAGATTTCCAAAATGTTATGTTCTTATGAATATGATGTGATTGATATTTATTTTGTTTACCCTTACTGAGAATTTGAGCTCACCCTTTTGTATGTTTTCTTTCCCTAAGTCAGGAAGAAGGTTATTAAGTAGGATATGCCAAAAGGGACTCCAGATATGATGAAATAAATGAGAGACATTGTAGATGCTTTATGAACCAGTTGTTGATGTCTCCCAGTTTCCAAAGACACTATACCTATACGGTCCTTTCATGGTTTTGTTATATGTTGTAATAAGTATGCTTCAATTTTGAATTATTAACAACGATGTAAAGTATGGGTCGTTATAGTTGGTATCAGAGGAAAGTTCTAGTCAACCTTTGGAAACTAGGATGTGAAAGCCTTAGTAAGAAACCTAAGGATATGTCTAAGCATAGAACACAATCTTAGTGTTTTAGAAATGGCCATGAATAACCTATGATATGACCTTATGTGTAAAATTTTATTCTTGATTATGTGGTTTTCCTATTATAATTAGTTTTTCTCACACTATTCTTCTTGGTGTTAGTCGATGGCTGGAACCTGAAGGAACCGTGTTAATGCGGAATGCGACGGGCAATGCAATGATTGTCTCCATGAGAAACCAAACGTTATGGGAGTTGGAATGCAAAATCCTGTAGCCATGCTCACACAACTTTCTCAAGCTTTGAATCATGAAGGACTTCCAAACGAACAAAGGAAGGAGCAACATTCTATTGAATCCTTCATGAGGCAGCATCCACCTTTATTCAACGGGTCTTCTGATCCATTAGTCATTGAACAATGGATCAGTACCACTGAAAAGATATTTTCATTTATTCAATGTTCTGAACATGATAAAATCATCTTAAAAGTGTATCGTTTGGAAGGAGATGCTGATTAATGGTGGAATCTTATCAAGAATACGAGGAAAATAGATGAAATTGAGTCCATGGAATGGGACGAGTTCAAGAAATTATTTTTCAATAAGTACTTCCCTCGTATTTTTCGAACAAATATGGAGAAAGAGTTTCTTTAACAAAAGAAAAAGGATGATGAATCTATTGGTACCTAGGAATAAAATATTACAAGACTTGCAAGGTACACTTCTGGTATTAATATCCAACCTGAGAGTAATATCGATCGATTCTTTAGTGTCTTAAAACCAAGTCTTCGAAGGGCGTTAGCCATAAGGGAAATCAATAGCTATGAGGAAATCATTCGATGTGCTCTCAAAGTTGAGATGGAGATCGGTGTAACCCATCAGCCATGTGGGTTTGATAAGAAGAGGAAAATGGAATTCAAAGGAAAATATAAAGAGCACACTGAAAAGAAGATGAGTTTTCTCTTATGCTCAAAGTGTAGAAAGAAACATGGAGGAAATTGTCTTAAGGGGACAAGAAAATTTTATATGTGTGGAAAAAAGGTCATCGGGAAATTCAATGTCAAAATAATGGGAAGAAAATGTCTAATGATGCAAACAAAGGAAGGGATACACAGAATGAACCTACTACACTTCAATGTTTCAAGTGAAAAGAGATGGGACGTTATGCCAATCAATGCCAAAATCCAAGGGTTGATGATGATGATTGACGTCAACGAACTCTTAAGGATAAAGACAAAGGAAAGTCACATACAATTACTACTGGTGATGTGGAGTACGACAACGAAGTGGTGAGAGGTACACATACCATCCACTCTAAAGTAGAAAATGTTTTATTTGATTTTGGATCCACCCACTCTTTTGTTTCTAAATAAGTTTCTAAGGGTATCACCATATTACCTCAACAATTAGATGTTGAGTTAGTTGTGACAACCCCTAATGGCACAACAGTCGCATCAAAAGTTTATAATTCTTATCCGATTGATGTTTGTGGGAAAGTGATTCCTGCAAATCTTGTGATCCTTCCTATAGTGGAATTTGATGTGATTCTTGGATTGGATTGACTTTATCTATATGGATCTCATATCAATTGCCAAAGAAGGGAAGTCACATTTCTTATTCCAGATCAATCTATGATCATCAATCGATGCTAGGATGAACATAACCTTCTAGTGGAAATTTCTTCCATCATATGGGTCTTGATTCTACTAAATGAAGGTTATTTATCTCAAATGGTTGGAGAGAAACTCACGATTAAGAATATGCCCATTGTACGGGATTTTGATGATGTCTTTATAGAGGAATTACCGGGTCTTCCACCAAATCGTGAAGTTGAGTTTTCAATAGAACTCATACCGGGTGCTTTACCTATTTCGAAGACACCTTATAGAATGGCCCCAATTGAGTTGCAGGAATTGAAGAAGAAACTCCAAGAGAATCTTGATAAGGGATTCATACGCCCTAGTGCATCACCTTGGGGAGAACCTATTCTGTTTGTTAAGAAGAAAGATGGAACATCGAAACTATGCATTGATTATCGAGAACTTAACAAGATCACTATTAAGAACAAATATCCTCTCCCACACATTGATGAATTATTTGACCAACTATGCGGAGCTCAATACTTTTCCAAGATTGATCTTCGTTCTGAGTATCATAAATTAAGGGTAAAAAGGGAGGATATACCAAATACGACTTTCTGTACAAGGTATGGACACTATGAATTTATAGTGATGCCATTTGGTCTTACTAATGATCCTGCTATCTTCATGGATCTGATTAATAGAGTCTTTAGAGACTATCTTGATCAGTTTTTGGTAGTCTTTATAGATGATATTCTCGTATATTCAATGAGCAAGGAAGAACATGAAGATCACTTGAGAATTATATTGAAGACCCTGAGAAAGGAAAAGCTTTATGCCAATTTTACCAAGTGTAAATTTTGGCTTCACGAATTTGCATTTTTGGGTCACATAATCTCAAAAGAGGGGATATCTGTTGATCCAGCAAAAACAGAGGTTATCGAAAGATGGTTGAGACCAATAATAGTAACTAAGATCCAAAGTTTTCTTGGTTTGGCTAGATATTATTGACGTTTGTGAATGATTTTTCACGATTATCTAATACACTCACCAAGTTGACTCAGAAAGGAGTTATGTTTTTTTGGATAGAGGAATGTGAAGAGAATTTCAAGGAGTTGAAAAGAAGGTTATCCTGTGCACCTGTACTTAAACTTCCTTGTAGTGGAGAAAGGTTTGTGATCTACAGTGATGGGTCCAAGAAGGGGCTGGGGTGTGTTCTTATGAAAAATGATATGGTGATAGCTTAAGCCTCACGATAGTTGAAAATACATTAGCAAAATTACCCAACTCATGATTTGGAGTTAGCTGCGGTAATTTTTGCATTAAATATTTGGAGGAATTATCTTTATGGAGAAAGGTGTGATATATATACTGATCATGAAATATTAAAGTATATTTTCACACAAAAGGAGCTGAATATGCTCCAAAGAAGATGGTTGGAGCTGATTAAGGATTACGACTACTAAATTCATTACCACCCTGGGAAAGCAAACAAGGTGGCAGACACATTAATTCGAAAAGACCATGCTAGCTTATCCATGATGAGGATAAAAAAAGATCCAATATTTATTGATTTATAAAGGATGGATCTTGGAATTATAATGGAAGGGGGAAAATCGTATCTTTCTCAAATAAATGTTCAACCATCTATACATGTGAAGATTAAAGAGGCACAGAAAGAAGATGTAAAGTTACAAAAGAAGGTGAGAAATGTCCCTGAATTTAACCTTGATTGTGACAGGATAATAAAGTTCAGGAATCAGGTTTGTGTTCCTCCCATCCCAGAATTAAAGAAGGAGCTGCAGGATGAGGCTCATAGTTCTTCATTCTCTATTCATCCTAGATGCACGAAGATGTATAGGTAACTGAAAGAGTACTTCTGGTGGGATGGCATGAAAAGAGATGTTGCTGAATATGTCTCTCGATGCTTGGTTTTTTAGCAAGTTAAAGTTGTGAGACAAAAGTCTAAGGGGATGTTACAACCATTACCCAGACCACAATGGAAATGGGAAAACATCACTATGGACTTTGTCACTAGACTTCCTAAAACATTCAAAGGCAATAATGCTATCTGGGTCATAGTTGATCTTCTTATAAAGTCGGCACACTTCATCGCTATTAAAGAGGATTTCTCTCTAGATCAGCTAGCCAGGATATATGTGAACGAAGTGGTAAGATTGCATGGAGTACCACTTTCTATTATATCTGATTGGGATCCAAGATTTACCTCAAAGTTCTAGCGAAGTCTTTAGAATACTCTGGATACAGAGTTGAGTTTTAGCACTGCTTATCATCCTCAGACAGACGGTCAGTCTGAGAGGAAAATTCGAACTCTAGAAGATATGTTGAGAGCTTGATATATGGATTTCAAAGGTGGTTAGGATCAGCACCTACCTTTGGTGTAATTTTATTATAATAATAGCTTTCACTCCAGTATTCAGATGGCTCCTTATGAAGCTCTCTATGGAAAGAAATGCAAGACTCCAACTTGCTGGGATGAAGTTGGGGAAAGAAATCTATTAGGACTTGATCTTCTTGATGAGATGGCAGAAATGGTTAGATCTATTCAACAACACATTAGAGTAGCTCAGAGTCGACAAAAAAGTTATGATGACAACTGAAGAAAAGACCTAGAGTTTTAAGTGGGTGATAAAGTGTTATTACGAATATGTCCTTGGAAGAGGTTAATGTGATTTGGAAAGAAGGGAAAGCTGAGCCCTAGATATATCGGTCCTTTCGAAATACTAGATTGTGTTGGGAATGTAGCTTACAGATTGGCGCTTCTACTGAATCTCTCTCAAGTTCATGATTTGTTCCACGTATCTCTCCTGAGAAAGTGCATACCTGATCCTTCACATGTACTCAACTCAGAATTTGTACCGCGGGAGCAAGATCATTCTTCTGAAGAACAGCCGATAGAGATTCTGGATTGTAGCGAAAAAGTCCTACAGAACAAGACCACTCGATTGGTGAAAGTTTTATGGAGGAACCACCAATTAGAAGAAGCTACATGGGAGCTTGAGGATATGCTGAGGGAAAGTTATCCTCATCTATTTGTTACAAAGTGACAAATTTCGAGGGCGAAATTCATTTTAAGGGGGGTAGAATGTAACATCCGAGACTTTTATGAGAAATATTATGTTTTTATGTTATATAAATCATCAATGTAATCTTTCACTACACACAACACTAGCTTGGCTTGCTTTACACACAATCGCGACCTTCCTCGATAGCTTGCGTCGTACGTAATACCGAGTTTCACTAAACAACGATATGTTATTAAAATATTATTAAAACTAACCTTTATGAATAGTAATACCCACTTTTTGAAAATATTTTAATTTTTATTTTTCAAAACGGACTTCATTTTTAGATTCGGAATATGGAAATTATCCAAGGGTGAAATTTTGGTATTTTTCTGAAAACTTTCAATTTTTGATGAATAGTGAAAACACTGGGTTATTATTTAAAAACGGACTTTTTATTTAAATAATTATTTGTTTTATTTAAATTTATTTTTGGCCAAAATTGATAAATAATACCTATATAAGTTCAATTCAATTCATTGGAGGCATTTTATAATAATTTCAGATATATAAAAATTTTATTGAACTTTTCGCCGTATTTTAGCCACCTCCTAGGAGAATTTCCGAATTCACATAAAACCTAATTTTACCGCTTCTGTGAGTGGAATTTCGAAAATCCGAGAGATACGGTTAATATCAAGGACTAAAATGTGGTTCAATGATATGAAAATAATTTTTGGTGAATAGTAACTTTTTACTCTTTTTACCATGGTTAAAAGTAAATAGGGTAATTAAGGGTAAAAATGATATTATTATTACCCTAACACATATCCTAATTATATTTTATAAGTGTAATTCGACCAAAAACAACCTTAGGAATAAAATATGACTATTGTGGCCCACATGGATTAGATTAGGACATTTAATATTAATTTATTTAATGAAGGGTTAAAATAGTTAAATTAAAAGTTTAATAAGTAAATAATTTTTAATATAGGGTTATACATAAGATAAATTCTAATATAAATATTCATTAGAAAGATAAAAATATTTCCTACATAATGGTATTTTATTTATAATTTTTAGTCATTAAATAATTTAATTTATTTATGACACAATGATGATGTAGTAATTATCTTATTAATGAATCATTAACATAATTGATGTTATAAATACCCAAATAAATTTACTTTGAGACTTTTTATGAATTAAAATAATTTTATATGTTAATATGACATGTTAGTATTGATTTAATTAAATGTTTTCGAACTAATATTTCTATTATGATTTTCACAAAAATCAATTACAAAATAGTTTCAAAAATGACATAAAATTGTTTTTAAAACAAATATTATATTATTAATTGTTATTTTATTCCTAAAAATCTAAGGTTCGGAAAAATGACTTCTATAAAGTTATATATATTAATAATAAACAACTTGGGGTTCTTTTGGCTTGTTATAGTATGTTCATTAACCTTATAGTTTAAGAAAACAAGAAGACATGAGAAAAGTTAAATTATCCAACTTAAAGATAAATCTAAATGATAAGGTTGCAATAGATACCTAAACTTGTCTAAATTCAGTTGGATTAGAGGATTTAGACCCATACCTACCTTATATTTGAAATAAATCAATTTGGAGCTATTAAAAACCTAATATCACTTTATAATAAAATAATATTTTTAGTTCTTCCAATGGTGCCCCACTCCTCTCTTATAAAAGGGAACCTCCTCCCTCTCTTCCTCACATCACTTTGAACCTTCAAGCTCGGTAAACCCCTGCCAAATTCTCTTCTCCACTTCCATAGAAACATCCTAGAGGTCCTGGTCTTCTTCAAATACCAATTTTAGTTCCCTAAGAGGAGGTCTCCAAGAGGCGTTTCAAAGAAGAGGTAATGTCCGTTACTGATTCTTTCAACTTTATTTCTTCTTCCACTTCTTATTCTTTAGTTGTTTCATTATGAAGTAATAACATCAGTATCACTAATATACGGTTATGTTATTATAAGTATTAAACAACCCTATTTCACCATCTATCCATCCTATGGAAAACGAAATCACCACGCATGTGTACGTACAGAATACCGTCTCCACGCTGTGGTGTAATCTATTTTCCACCACCACCTTACTTGGATGGGTATAATGGTTTTAATAATAACTATATATGATTATTGTAAAGTGATATTGATTATGAAATAGTATTCATGCACTCCAATACAATTCCACGATCATGGAAACGATATCATCGCTCGTGCGTACATACAGAATACCGTCTCCACGATGTGATGCGACTCGTTCTACAAGATCTTCATTGCATAATGATTATATAATTGAATTGAATGAATTAATATGATATATATTACACTAATACCATTCTAGAAATGAGTTATCTATAACCTAAATATAACAATAAGAATTTATTTGACAAAACACGCATAAGAACAAAAAGTAATAAACACCCGAATAACAAGTAGCAATGAAATATTACTAACAAGATGCTAAGAATATAGACATATATGATATCATAACAATGAGTATGATTCTGGAATAAGTCAATGACATTATCTAAATCATTATACAAGAGGTTCGGACTTATGAAGCAAATCGGACCTAAGGTAAGGGAAAATATCACAATCTCATTTTCATTCGAGATTGTTTATACTTTGGTATTTACTAGGGCGTATTTTATCATCCACATCCATGTTTCCTCAATATGTAATATTATTTCCATCCACCTACAATTGTTTAAATCCAATTTTACCCTTTGGTGAGTTTTTATTAAAAGATATGAATGGAATCTTTTGTCGTTTTTCATGCGAGGTACTTTTTGACTTTTCCGACAAAAGTACGAGAAGAATGTTTTTTTAACTTATATGACATGAATGGATTTTTAAAACATTATTTCCAAGAAGATTCCTTTTCAAGTTTTCAAGTTTATTTTTAATCAACTTGTTTTAGTTTAAAATTGTATGACATGTTAAGAAAGGAAAATGTTTTTGAAGTAGAAAGGATATCTTCCTCAAGAATGGAGTTCATGTGTTTTATCAAAATTATTTTCCATCTAAGATAATACAGGGTTCTATTTTTATCCCTATTATTACATTGATTTGATTATGTTGTGATGGAATTATTTTTATGAATTCCTTTATCTTATATGAATTGTTTTATGATATCATGATGTTTAAGAATCCCATTTTTATTACATGGGTTATGCTATGATGTATGATTTATGATTTTGTGGCACACATAAGAATGGTTTCATTATGAGATGGGTGGGACCTATATCTCCCTACAATGAATTGGGTAAAGATTTATATCTCATGAGATAGACATGGTTGGAACGACAGGTTAAACCAGTTTAGTGAAACAGGACTGAAATGAGGAGTGAACTGGGTTCAGAAATGGACTTTGTCCGCTAAGATAGTCTTGTAAATGAGTCTTGACTACTAAGAAATGATTCTCTATGATTATGTGTGTATGCCACAAAGTTTCATGTTTTATTTTATGATTATTGAGATTAAATTTCACTACTATGATTTATCCCATGTTATGAATTTATGATCTCTTTTACAGGTTAAGATTTCCAAAATGTTATGTTCTTATAAATATGATGTGATTGATATTTATTTTGTTTACCCTAACTGAGCATTTGAGCTCACCCTTTTGTATGTTTTCTTTCCCCAGGTCTGGAAGAAGGTTATTAAGTAGGACATGCCAAAAGGGACTCTAGATATGATGAAATAAATAGGAGACTGTGTAGATGCTTTATGAACCAGTTGTTTATGTTTCCCAGTTTCCAAAGACACTATACCTATATGGTCCTTTCATGGTTTTGTTATATGTTGTAATAAGTATGCTTAAATTTTGAAATATTAACAATGTATGTAAAGTATGGGTCGTTATACCTCTCAAGCCCATTGTCTAACCCAAAATATGCCCAATTAAGATCCCTACATCCCTGTCTTCCTCCTAGAATACTTAACATAGGCATCAGGAACTTCAAGTAAGCCTTTTGGTTCAAACTAAAAGGAGTTACCCAATTTAAAGTCAACATCTCCTCTTAAGTTATTTTATTTTATTTTAATTCTCCAACCCCCTAAAATCTCTTTATTCCTCTATTTTATAACAACACCACTCTCCTAAATATACTGGGTTGTTATTATGATAAGTATTTGAACTAAACTTAGATACACCTCTATCTAATGGGTATAGAACATAATGTTTCTGTGGACGGCGATCTACTGCCTCATGAAACAATGATTGTTCAATATTCTACTACCACCAATTTTGGTAGCCATCTTCATGGAACACTAATTATATATGATATTTATGATATTTATTTTATCTAAAATCTTCTGTAATTCTATTTTATAGAATATGTTTATTCTTTTCATGTGGTATATATACGATAATTTCATTTGAGGATATACGGACTACCTCCCCCTTAATATGATATGACTCGTTCATACCATACATGGAATGTATAAAATAAGGTTTTAATGAACTTACGTAACAAATATAAAATATTATATTATACTGTAATAACAATATACCTATGTATCATTTGGTGTTATTTCCTTTTAAAATAAAAAAATCAAATGGAAGTAGCGTTCATGCGTACGTGTAGATTACCGTCTCGACGGACATAATGAAATTCATTCCCCATCATAACCATTAAAGAATAATTTTAATTGGACTATTAAAAATATTTTTTAAGAACATAATTTCATTCTGTAAATTAATCAAATACATCCTATCCATAACAAACATGGCTTACGTAACAAAATATATAAAGGAAAACAAATCAGTTAACACACGAAACAATGATACAACTAAAATATTATTAGAAAAGCAATATTAGAAGATAATATATGATATTATATTTAATTATGTGGTTCATTTATAATTTAATAACAATTATTTGGATTTTATATAGGAGGTTAACCTACCCTATACCAAGGAAATGTACAAGGTAAGGGTTAATTCCTCAATCTCATTATTATCCGAGAATGTTAATGTATACGTATTTTCTGAGAAAAATATATTATCCATGTCCTAATTTCATAAAAGAGATTTCTAAAGGAAACTTTTTAAGGTACTGTTTAACTAAAAAAACATTTTAAATGTTTTAAATATTTATTTTTATGAATCATTCTCATTAATTTCCATGTTTTCAAAATGGTTTTAAGGATTTATTTATATGGACATGAATGTTTTTTGATGTTAATTTATTTAAAAAGATTCAAATTTGTATGGGACACTATGATTAAAAAATATCTTTTATATGCCTTCCTTTAAAAGTTGTGTCACTTTTAAATTATTTCATGAAAAAGGGGTATTTCACTCAAAGAGTTTTACTGATCATTTTCAACTATATCAACATTCTTTACTAGATATTATTCTTGATTAATGTTGATTTATTATAATAAAATCTTCAATACTATATTGAATGAGTTATGATATGTTTGACTATGGATGTGCTATTTTTATGCCCTTCATGGTTTATAGTTGAAGTATTTACATTTCATATGCTAGTTTTAATATGAATTTTTATGTTATGTTTCTACAGTTTCATATGAGGAATGAAATGTACTTATTAAGTGACAGGTGGAGCCCACTATAGCTCTTCGATGCATCAGTTGGTCTCATGAGACAAACTAGTGTCCTGGAACAAGGTCTTGATAGAAATTTTATTTGCAGTCTTGGCATGAGGCCTTGACTATGTGGTAAAAATGTATGGCATTAGGCCTTCCCTCATTTTGAAATTTGTTTTTCCATGTGATTATTCGACCAGTAGAATATCCATTTTCATGTTTATATGGTGATGTTTACTTTATTTTTTCCGTATTATGTTCAAGTTTTCTGTTAAAATACTGATGTTTTTATTATAAAAATTTACTTAAATTTTTATAGTTGTTGAAAAATTATTTACCCTTACTGATCATCTGAGCTCCCTCATTTTTTATGTTTTGTTTTCCCAGGATTTCAAGAAGTGTAATATGTTTGATATATAGGGTTAAGCTAGTGGAATAATCGCATTCCAAAATGATTATTTATGTTGTTTTTTATGTTAGAAAGTTTAATGTAACATTCATGTTTGTAATCTATTTTCAAGGACTGATAAATCGATTTGTCCTTCAGGACTGGATTCCTTTTAATCATAGTAATGTATTAAAATAATGCACCATCTCTGGGTAATTGGGGTTGGGGAATTACACAGTATGTGTTATATAATACTTAAATAAGTATGAATACATAATAAATATTATATATATCACAAGAAAATTAATTAAATCATTATTATCAACCATTATAGTTGGTAATGGAATAACGAATGACATCAGTTCACGATGCAATAGTTTATTGTACACATGAAAGATGATTGTGACTCCCATTTTATGGAGGTTGTGTAGGTGTTGAAAAAAAACTAACATAAAAACATCAATTATAATTTTTTAATTCATGTATTATTTTATAATCATGATATAAAAATAATCTAATGAGTAGAGAATGAAATAATACAAAATTAGTCATTGATGAGTGTTACCACTTTTTCGGGTTACTCCTTCTCATTCATAACAAAGGAATTCATTGGATGGATCAACACACAATGTGAGGCTTCTAGAGTTAGGAGAGGATTTTTGGGAGATCATTTGGGTAGGTTTTTGATGCTAAAAAGTGATTGATATGTGAGATGGTAGGGGGAAGAGAAGAGGCCTTTTATAAGGGGAGAAATGGGCACATTTGTTATTCTTTAAAATATTTGAGTTATCCTCGATTTTTAGTTCTTAAAAATGGGTAATAAATGGACCATTATAAATAATTAGAGGTTTAGTAGTCTAATTATGGTCATAAAATAATTTTTAGTCAATATTATGGTAATGTTTCCACCATATATTCTATGTTAAATCATTAAATAAGCTCATTTTACCTTAATCACTATAATTAATTTTGATTAATTTCACTATTATTTTTTGTTAAAAAACAAAGTTTTAATTAATATAAAATATAAATTGTTCTCCTTATAATTATTTAATATATATTTCCAAATTTCAATAACAAAATGGGAAAAAATTAAGTTAAAATTAATCTCGTTGATGGGACGAGAAATATGTTTTTCAGAAGAAAACATCAAAAGTTTGAAATGTTTTTATATCAAATTTCAAAGTGAAGTTGATTCCAATGAAATAATTTGGTTTAAATAGTATAAAATTCTAATAATTTTAGTTTCTAATAAATTAAAAACATTATATAACACTATAAATTATTTTAGAAAATAACCAGTTTTCAATTACTATTCGATGTCGTTCACTATTCATCAAAATATGAATGTTTTCCGAAAATTTAAAAATATTAACCGAAATTAAATTTTTATATTAAAATTTCAAAATTAATTTTTAATTTTTCAAATAAAAATTATAAAAGGTTAAAAATTTATTTTTAAAACAATTTTTCTATTAAACAAGGATAAAATTACATTTTAAAAATATAGATCATGTTTTGCTTAAATTTGGGTTTATTCTTATCTTAAGACTATCAAACATTTTGGATGAGATTAACAAAATTTTATTAAAAATATAACATATATATTTCATTAATATCTTTCACTAATATATATGAACTTAATTTATCAAAAATAATTCCATTATGGACAATAAAATAGTTTTTTATAAAAACACATCCATTATATTCAACTGGTCATTATTTTAATTTATAATTAATTGGTAACCAATGAATTCAAAATATAAACATGTAAAAAATATTATTTCATAAATTGGTAATTAATATTAATTCACGCCATTCATACATCTAGGTCACATCTATTATTTTAACCAAATAATATTAACATTATATTGTTGTCCTCTAAGACTCAACCTTTCTTACAACACAATTTATAGAAGAGACTCAATGTTACAAGCAATGAAAGATAAATTTTTTGATCTATATTATGAAAGATAAAATATAAATTTTATTTAAGAAAAAATATCATAGAATATAAATTAATTTCAAATAATATATTTCTTAAAATATCGAGATGTTACATCCTACCCCTTTAAAAAGAATTTCACTCTCAAAATTCATCTTTTTTATCAAAGGATTAAATTTTTTATAATTACTATATTAGAACCCACATTTTAAAATGATTTAATGAAAATAAATACTAGAAAGATAATGTGGTAGAAATAAATGCCTCTAGAAGTTACTCATAAATAAAATTCCACATAATGGGAATATAGGTGATAATGGAGTAAAAATGTAAATTATTTTAGAGAGTGATTAGTCATAAACAAGTGAACGGTCATTACAAAGTTAAGGGCATAAAAACATAAATCTATTAAGGTCAAAAGACCATAATTTCCTCAAGATTGATGGTACTTGGATAATAAATTTTCTTCAAGAACATTTTCCTAATGTTAAATAATTATATAACCATCCAGACCAAAAGAAAAAAAGTAAATATACATAGTTGATGAGTATAATTTCATCCATTAATTAATTTCCACCATATTATATTCATCTTATCAAAATGACGAGTACTCGAGATGAAATTTTAATTCCAGATACACTAAGATATACTTTTAAAGACCATAAAACCATAAGAGGGATAATCATGATATTCCACCTATATTTAGAAATTAACCAAAATTAAAGTGGCTAAAACATGGTATGATAATTTACAAAAAGAATAAAAAATAAAATGGTACAATAATAAAAAAATTAAATAGTAATACCTAAAAGTCAAACTGAATTATTCCATAAATAAATATCCTTAAAACACTTATAAAATTTCCAAACTAATTCATAAAGTCAAATATTAGAAGGATTTGATCATATATTATTCCATGACTAAGATTCCATTATTCCTAAAATAAAATCCCACACGTTTCGTGATGAATTTAATATTTACCAATCAAATCTCATGATAACTAGGATATAGTTTATGAATGTGGTAGTGTGTGAAATCCTTATCATCTGTTGATCATGTGTTCAAGACTAACTACCTTGCCTGATGTGATGGGTTTTCATATAGCACATGTGTTGTCCCCTATTTTTTATTTAATATTTAAAAGTAAATCCTTATAAAAGACATCAGGTTGATCCTAGGAATTTAAAATAAATCAAATTTTTTTTCCAAAAACATTATTGATAACATAAAAATTTATACTACATAAAAACCTCAACTGGGGTATCTTTTAAATTTTAAATTATGATCATTCATAAGCATATAGTTATAAAAAGGTATCCCTAACTCTTAAAATAACCTCACATAAAAACATCCTAGTATCCAAATTTAATTAAACTAACCTTTGATACCACCTATAATTTCATGAAACCCACACTCCTTAATTATGTGCTAAAATCTATAAATATACAATCCAATCTTTGATTCTGATAATTGGGACCCAAATTTTCCATCAAAAAAATAAAAAATAAAAATGATAACATAGACCACTTACATTATAAAGGACCTTTCAGGTTTATATTTTTATTGAATTAGAGAAAACTCCTACATTACAATCTCACATGACATTAAATGATCATTTCATCATTTTTAAAAATATTTTATTTTTTCACATTAATACATCATCATATTCATCTATATGAAACTAATTTTAGATATAAATTATTTGACATAATTATTTAAAACATGGTAAAAAGGAAACAAAAGAAGGGTGATATCAGATGCCCAGAAAGGGTAAACATAGCCATTAAAAATTGAAGGTCAGCAATGATAATTGGACTTCATAAGTGTATGATTACATAAACAATGTGCATGAGTGAGTTAAAAAGGAAATAATAGCCATAAATATGTAGATAATAAAATATGAAAAAATAGAAAATAAAAGAGTCAAAAATAATAATTAAAATCGATGTGATGTCAATATCAATTAGTGAAATAATTATAAACTCATAATAAGAAATTAAAAATTATTTTTTTACTTAGATAATCACTTTCATGAAATCTTTTCAAAACATTTTTAATTAGAATAATCATATTATCCACTTCAAATGTAAATATTACCCAATTTATTATAGATCTATAATGAAGATTACTCTTTTTATAATCTATATCATGCTCACCCAGTTTCTATAAGATATAAGGGGGATCAACCCTTTTTATAATCTATATCAAGCCTAACTGTGAGCTATAATGGAGCTCAACTACTCATATAAGCTATATCGGGCTCACCCATTTCATATAATGATCATGTACCATATCATGAATAAACCACATTCATTACAAAACTCATAGAAATAGGAATTATTAATTTATAACCTGATAATCCAGTGGGAAATTAATGGTTTCCAAATCAATTTCTTTAGAACATGATCAACCCATGGAAAGGAAATGGTTTCAGTAACATATTCTTTGAAACCAGATTAACCCATGTAAAATAAATGGGTTCCAGAAAAATCTATTTAGAAAATTGTTAACCTATATAAAACAAATGGGTTCCGAAATAATATCTTTTAACCAGGATTAACTCATGGAAAATAAATGAGTTCTATAATAATATCTTTAAACAATGGTTATCCCTTGGAAAAGAAATAACATTCATAATGATAAATTTTAAATAATATTAATCCATACATAAAATAATGACGATGATATGGGTAAAAAATATCCCCTGTGGATGACTAATAACAATAATTTTGTTGTTGTTTTTGATTGGAAATACCATTCAATTATCATTAATCATATTCATTAGGAATGTAATCTTTTAGCATTCCGAAGTGTCCCATTCCACCTTGAAATATTTCAACCATAATCCCCATAAAATAATAATGTTAAGTGAAACATATAATATAATTAGAATAAGAAGATTTAGGATATATAATGTCAATGGATATGTATTCACACATCAAAATATAAGATATGTGTATAACATAACAAATGTCTCAAATAAGATAAAATATGGAAAAAACTCCATAATGCATTTTTTATCTTTGATACTGTAAAACACTATAAAGAGAGATATTAAAAAAGATATGAAAAAATCCATTAATTTAAGGTTAATAATCATCATATACCCTCCTGGGTAGTATATTCACTAGAAAAAAATGATTCGTGGTGAATATAGAATATATGAACTAAAATAAAAGTTAAACGAGAACACACTTACAAATATCATGTCATTAGAGTGAGAAAAAATCAAGGAAAAAATTATTTATGATAATTGAAATTATAAAAAATAGATTTTTAAATAAATAAAAATACAATTATAGTTTATTTCATACATTTTCTTGGTATAACATAACAAATGTTAAATATGTTTAACCAAATGAATGGAAATTGAGTTAAGAAATCCCTTACAACTATGGTAACATTTTAATAGGGAAAAACATAATAATCATAAAATGAAACATTTGAATACAATGATGATAGAAGATTTAATGATATAATATTTCAAAAGGGGTTGTGGATACACCACACAAAATATGTAAGTGGTGAATATGGCATTTATCTCATAGATGTAAAAAGTGAGATGAAAATATCTTACCTTTAGTCAGACATGTCACGTGTGATTTATCTTCCACAATAACAAACATTTGTTAATTTTATAATTTCATCAAAATATTTTTCATGTTTTCAATTATTTTTATTTCACTTATTACATTGTTTAATACAATTACTTAATCCATTAAGTTTATGTTGGGTGTTTGACCATAATTAGTTTATGTGTTAAAAAAACTTTGGTAAGTCAACTATGGTCAATGAGGTGATTTTTAAAAAACAAATAGATTAATAATCATGATATAATTATCTTATTTATACATAAATTATTATTTTATAACCAATGATTATTTATTTTCATGAAAAATGTACCAACGTTATAATTATGTAGATGATAGATCGAATGTACCCATGAGCGACGTTCCCATATTTCAATGATCCTTATGGAAAGAAGGTAAGTCGAATTTATCTTTTCAAAATGATAAATATATTAGAAATACCATGAATTTTGATTTTATATACTTATACATATCTACCTTTTTATTAAAAGTAATCACATCTTTTTGAGGAGGTAGTAGTCCATACATCCACAAATGATGTTTTCACTTTTTCAGCGTGTGAAATGGTAATAATGAAAATGATATATTATATTTACTGAAATATAATTATGTCATGAATATAATATATAATTCATATATTTAACAAATTTTTACTAAAAACATTCTTAATAAATTACACATAAAGTGTGAATCTATCACATTGCTTTAAGATGGTGGTAGTCCACACATCCACAAACGATGTTACCGTATTCCCACAAAAATGGAAGGAACGAAGGTATGTGTTATAAAAAAATTAATGAATTATTAAAAAGTAACTATAATTATGTATTTATATATTTAAAATTTTATTTTTTTCATTATTTGAAACCTTGAAAGGTTTTAATGGATGAACAAACGACATCAGTTCGTGAGGTGGTTGTCTGTTGTACACACAAAAGACGGTCGTATATCCAATTTAATGGAAGTGACTGTAGTTTTGGGACTAATTCATAAATTTAAAAAATCAAATTATGTTTATAATAGTTATTTTTTATATAATACTTATATAAATTTAATTTAAGGGGTGTAGATAGAAAAAAACAAACATGCTCATAGAAAAATGTATCCTCTTTTTTGGGTAACTCTATTAGTTATGCTCTAAAGGACTTCCTTGGTTAGATTAATGCATAATTTTTGGCATATAGTATGAGTTAAGTGCTATTGGGAGATTTTCTAGTCAGGTGTTGGGATAGAAAATGTAATTTAGAGGTGTGATAGGAGGAGGATAGGAGTCATTTTATAAGTGGGGAAAATGACACATTGGGTATTTCCGAAAATATTAGAGTTTTTCTTACATTTTAATTGTCCCCAATGTGTCAAAAAATGGACCATTATAAATAATATGAGGTTTAATAACATATATATTTATAATAAATAAATTCTAGACATGTTTTGGGTCATTTTGTCTCATTATATTCTAAGTTTAATCATTAATAACCTTTTTTTACCTTAATCACAATAATTTATACTAAATAAATTCACTTAAATTTTGTGTATGAAAACTAAGATTTCAATAATAAAAATTATAAATTATTCTTATTACAAATATATAATCCAATTTTCTAAATTCCAATAATATTAGTGTTATATATTAAATAAAATCAATCTTATAGATGGGACATGATGGCGTGTTTTTCAAGGGAAAAGTTTAAAAGATTGAAATGTTTTTATGTCTGAATTCAAAGTGAAAATTATTCCAATATCCTAAATAGGGTTAATCTATATACATTTGATCTATTTATACTTTAAACCCAATTAAAAATATAATTTAACACTATAGAGTATTTAGGAAAAAAGTATTTTTCAATTAAAATAATGTGGCAGTCACTATTCATCAAAATATGAAAGATCTCATAAAAATACCAAACATTAAACAAAAGTAAATTTAACATTTATATTTGAAAATTTTAGTTAAATTTTCAAAATTAATTATAAATGTGTTAAAATTTAGTTTTAAAATATGTCTTACATTAAAAGGAAATAAAACCACTTTTTCAAAATATTTAGCTTTTGAGGCTTAAAATTAGATTTATTCTTATATTAAGACAACAAAAATTAGTGAATTAATTTTGAAACAATTTTTCAAGTATATTAAATATAAATATAATTAATATATTTCACTAATAGAGATTATTTTAATTTATTATCATAAAATATTATCTCGGCCGTAAAAATAGTTGCTCATAAAAAACATCCTTTATATTAAATTAGTGTTTTTTCATTTCTAATTAATTAGTATGAAATGAAACCATTTTATAAAAAAAATTTAAAAATTATTTCATAATTTATTTATTCATACTCATTCACTCTATTACAAGGACTAGGTGATACCAATTAGGTTAAATAGATAATATTAATTGTATATTTTTTTTGGCAAGAACGGACCAAGTGTGTTATATAAGTTATTGAAGAAAAAAAATGTTCCATTAATTTAAATATATAATTGATATTTCATACAAGGAAATAAAAACTGTGCATTTCTTTTAACACAAGCTATTAAAGAATATAAATGAATTTGAAAGAAGGTATTTCTTAAAATCTATGGATGTTTAATTTTTCAAAGATAGATTAAAACATTGGAACACCCCCATTTAATTAAGCCAAATTAATTTTATAATTAGATTTACAGATTCATCAAGGGGTTATATAATTCCAAGACCACTCATCACTACATGTCCAATACATACATCGTATATCAAATAATTGAGATAATTCATGAACAATATACGTTATCACAAAAATTTGATATTGTGTAATGTGAATAGGTTTATAATTACATCCCATGTAAATCATATAATTCTTAAATGTAACACTGTATGTATGAAATGGTATATTACATAAGAAATAACCATATCCATTTTACAAGGTTATGGATTTAAAGAGACCTTAAAAATAAAATGATCAAATATAAGTGAATGCTTTAATATATGCTATCTATAAAACATATACCCAGTGGTGAATAATAAAAATAAAGGGGTTTTTTCATTTATGAGTAGAAAATTTATTTAAAATATTATTAAAAACATATTAGAGGAAAATATATTTTTCACAATCAAATTTAATTTTAATGAAAAACATCGCAAGTAAGAATGAATTTTTTTATTTGAAATTAACATTGAAAAATTGTAAATGAAACATAAAATAATTAAGGCTTTAGGATACTTTGAAAGTCTAATCATTTTGTTTATGTTGAATTTTTTTTTGGTATTTTTCTGAACAGAAAAAATGTAAATCATTTGGAAAACTAAAAAATTATTAGAATAAATTTTTTTAAAAACTAAATCATGGGTAATAATTACATAAAAAATTGTAGTAAAATTTTAAAATCCATTTTGAAAAAACTTTTAGAGAAAATGGAGATTTAATTGAAATATTACTCAGTGGGTATGTAAACAAATCAATACTGAATAATCAAGAGAATGTGAAATAAAACCCTTAACTTGCATTCAAATTGAATTTTATTTGATTCTAAAATCCCATATAATAATTATATATTTTTTATAAATATATAAAAATACTCATATGTGTCATAGGGTATATTATTTACATATATTATAACCATTTTACTAACAATTATTTGTTTAAATACATATTGCAGGTAATAACTCCTTCATTTTTTATATATCTTTTTCGGTATTTTTTTTTATAATTTGAATATTTTTTAATCATATAAAGATAATTAATAATGATTTAATTATCATATATACTCATTATATATATATATTGTAGTTTATAAATGAATGATTTATAAAATGAAATACACTATTCATGGAAATGGTAAATGGGACTTACACATGCATGTTGCTTTTATTTATCGAAGAATAGAACTAATGATGGGTAATTAATTAAAATAAATAACCTATTAATTATTATATCAAATATATAATATATGATCGTAAAATAAAACATTATTAAATTCAAGGTTAAATATAAAATAAAAATGAATCACATCCCTTCATGGTTATAGGAGTCCTTATATACGAACGAGAAACGTTATCATCTCTGAATGAATTGGAAGGAAGATATGATATTTCCATGAAATAAGTATAATTATTTTTAAAATATCATATATAAACAATAATACCATAATAATTTCCACTTATAATATTTGGTGATGAAAAATTAATTGTATCTCTACATGGATATGGTAAGATATATGTATGCACGAGTGATACATTCACATTCAAATTTATTGAAAAGTGGGTAGATAATGGCTGTATAATAAACATGATAAAATTTTATTATATTGAGTATTAAAATGTTAGAAAATGAAAAATTAAATATATTTAGAAATGGTAGAATAAGAAATAAATAGGAAGAGTACAGGTTAGAAAATTACTTATTCTTCATGAGACCATCTATAGATCCTTTCTTACTGGACTTATAGTTCAAATTTTGTGGGGAGAAGTACCTCTAGAATGTGGATAATGAACTTTGGAAGATTAATTGGTTTGAAATTTTCATGATATAACTATCAATTATGTGTGTATAAGTGATGTATGAGGCATCATTTTATAACTGATGCGAGGGGCACTTTTTAAAATATCTCAAATGATTAAAATATAATAAGACTATTCTAGAGACAAATGATTCAAAAAGCAATATAAATCCATAAGAGGTGAAAATTTAAACCATATATTATCCTCATTTTTCTTATTTAGAATTTTATTTTATATTTAAAAAGTTAATAAAATATTAATCTAATAAAATATTATTATTATTAATTTTGATATTATTCATTACATTGACTTTAAAAAAATCCAAACAAAAAACAAAATTTAAAAATTATTATATCCTAAAAATATCATGTTAATCTATATAATTTTTGGATCACCATAATTATTAAAAATTATGTTACGTTTAATATTTCTAATATCATTAATTTGATTATTCCATTAATTAAATAATTTCTCTCTGAGTGTTGTGTAAGATTTTATGTGAGTTAATTTTCCCTAAAAAATAAAAAGAAATTATGATGATGAAAAAAGTATTTTATATTTCCAAATACAATTTATCATCAATCATATCCATTCTATAACATCATATTAAAAACATTTTAGTTTTTAAAAACAGAAGTGCGCAATGCTTTACTTTTCCTATAACAATATAAAATAAAGGTAATATTCTTATCCAAATGGCCATAAAATAACATATAAATGAATCAATGATGATTATAGATGACATGGATTAATACTATAAGAATTATTCAAGTTATAGTGTCATTTTATAGTCCATATTATTTTATTTTTATCATATGGTACCTAATTTACCCATACCATAGTAATAAAACTATTATAGTTACTATTCATAATGAACAAACATAAAAGGGTTATATTTACCAAATTTGGACTCTAAAATTACAAATATTTATTAAATTTTTCAATATTAATCTCATGTATAAAGCTAAAAAAAATTTAAAATTTATCACACAAAATAAAATGAAAAACATTTCCCATAAAAAATTCACGTTTACATAAAAAATGCACTTATAACAAAATAAGGTATGATTTTGTTTTAAAATGTAATAAAATAGAATTCATATAAATAAAGAAAACATAGTTTAATTTTATATCAATTTAAATTTATAAAGGTATTTTTTAATATAATGAAAATGTATGTTTTATAAAAAACAGTATTGTTCACTACTAACTAAAAATTAATCTTTTCCCAAAATTTTAATAAATTCATCCGATGATAATATTGACAAGATGAGTTAAAAAATGATAATAATATTTTAAGATAAATTTTTTATCATTTCATAAAATTAACTTTAATATTTACCCATAAAAACATACAAAAAATATTTTTTAAGAAAAAGAATATCTGAAACATAACTGTACTGAAAATCGAGTCCTTCATGTATAAGAATAAGTCATTGAATTTTTATCGAGTAGGTCCATTATATATAATTAATAATTATGTTAATACTATTTATAACTCTAATTTAATGGATAACATATAAAGATTGTATTTAAATAATAATATTTTGTTGTTTGTTTAGGCTCATTGTTTCGTGAAACGTAAGCTAGGGATGGGAATAATTTTTTAGAAAGAGAGATACTATGAAATATTAGGGTTTTATGGTCTTCCCCAATTCAAAAAAATTTATTCCTTGAAATTTCTATAATTTTATCTGAAGGATTTATTTGGGTTGTTCTTCATCATAATTTACTTAGACTCTAACATTACATCTTTTATGTTATGATTTCTCTAATATTCAATTACTATTTAAGTCATCAAATTCCTCAACACTTGTTTCTAGTGTATACAATCAAGAGAGGATCCATAAAATTAGATAAATTAGGTTCCAATTATATTTCATTAAAAGGGATAACATTCTTCATTATTATCATGTACTTCTTTAATAATGATATGTGGAGTATGTAGTAAAATTTAGGGAGGCTAGGATGAATTTAAAAATGTTATCCAGAAATTAAATTCATTTTAGGATTTATAAATTTCCAATGTACTTTTGGATTAGTTTTACTTTCATACCAAATCTGATATCACCCTTCGATAGAGATACCTTCAAGGAATACCTGATCTCCCAATTGATATTCAAATTCCTTCATCTATTTTTATGTATAGCTATTTTCCTTCTATGATAATCATTTATTTGAGTTTGAATATTTGGTACCTTTTCCACTATCTACTCCACATGTTCAGGGCTTTGAATATTCAATTTAGAAACTTTATCCCTACCTTTTTGAGTACGACATGTTTTTCCATACAATGCTTCATATGTCACCGTCTAAATACTTGAATGAATAATATTGTTATAGGAATACCCTTCTAAAGGTAAATATTTATCCAATATACCTTGAAAGTCATGTGACCATGATGTCAACGTTTCTAATAATGTTTTAATAGTCTTTTCTAATAGCCCATCATTTTGAGCATTATAGCTCAAACTAATCATTGAATTAAGAGATTTATAAATAATTTCCCCAAATGTCATTGAATATAATTGTCCACTATTCTACAAAATTGAAATAGGTGAACCATGAAGTATTATACTTTCATTAATATAAATCTTTAAAAGGTGATAAAGTGGTATATCATTTCTTATAGAAACGAAATGTGCATATTTGGTAAAGAAATAAATAACATATTTCATGATTCATTCTTGGAGTCTTTGGTAATACAGTAACAAAATCACTAGATACGTCATCATATTACCACACAAGAATAAGAAGAGGTAACAAAAATCGTATATGATTCTATCACTTGACCTTAGCTTGTTGAAAAACCAAACAAAGTAATACATATTCTTCAATTACCACTTCATATTATCCCAAAAAATTTCCATTAAATATTTATACATATTAGTCCTTCCATTGTGTATAGATAAATTATAGCTACGAGAAACATCTAATAATTACCTTTTTTGCATTTGTATATATGGAACACATAATCTCATTTTAAATTTTAAATCAACATATTCCAATATGAAGTCTTTATATTTTCCATCATAGATAGATTTAATTCTCCTTTGAATATTTTCATCATTATGATGAGAAGTTTTTTATATTTTTCAATGAATATGGTTTGGAAATTATTTGAAATTTTTTAGAGGTTTCCACTTCGTTAATAATTCCTATATCCATATTTACTCGATCTATGACAATAAGATCCCTATCAATCCTCATTAGGTAAAAATTACATGATCATTATTACTTAGTGAATATTTTATCTTATTTTACTTTCCGGTATGGTATTGTATTGAGAACTCAAAATACTTCAGTAGATTGATCCATCATCTTTACTTATTGTTGAGTTATTTCCATGATATTATATATTTAAAATTTTTGTAATACTAAGATGTATCACATATTTCTCCTTAGAGATAGTGTCTTCATATCTTTACATAAAATATTACATCTCCTATTTAAAGATCATGGGTTGGACATTTTTCTTCCTGATACTTTAACTTCCTAGGTATATAAGCAATAACATTATCATTCTATATTTAGACACAACCAAGTCCATTAATTTATTCATAACTATTTATCTCAAATATATCATTTCCTAGTGGTACAGTCAAAAATGAATCATCCACCAATATCCTCTTAAATTCTTCAAAACATTATTTGCATTTATTTTTCTGATGAACTAAACCCTCTTTTGAGTAAGCTTAGATAATGGGTTACACAATCGGTGTTTTTTAAAATATTCTTATTGTATGATTCCAATACATTTTAACTAAATACATTTGTTAAATTCATTATTGTATTCCAATCATAGAATAAAATTTTCTACCTAGAATCTACTAATATTCACCAATTAAGTCAGAATTTTTAAGAAAATAAACTTTATAAATATAGAATTCATACTTTCTAAATTCTTAATATAACACTTTTCTTCTAAGAGTCTAAAGAATGATCTACAGGTGATTTTCATGGTACAAATTATTTTTAGATTACACCAATATAACATCAGTAAACACCACCATAGAATCATCAATATATTCCTTGAATAAATTTTTCATTAGATCGATGAAAACATAAGGTGAATTAGTGATTCCAAATATAATTAATCTAAATTCATAATGTCCAAACCTCATTATAAATCAATTGTTTGGAATATATCCTTTATTTACTCACAATTGATGATACCTGGAATGACATTCAATATCTGAAAATTATTTACCTTCATGAACATGATTAAATAAATCACCAAATGCTTGGTAGATGATACTTATTCATTATTTCTATAGATCACATTTTACTATAGTTACTATAAATCCTCATTGATCCATATTTCCTTTTAATGAATTAAACAGAGGCTTCCTAAGGAGAAACAGTAGAATGTGTAAATCATTTACTAGGAAAATAATCTATTTGTTTATTTTACTCAACTAATTCAATAATGGAAATTGTATAACGAGTTTTATATATTGGTTTTTATGAGATATTAAATCAATGAAAAAATAATCTTCATGATCTGGTTGATGTCCAAGTAATTACTTAGGAAATACATCAATATATTCATATTCAATAGTTTCACACACAATTTGAAGATTATTATTTCTATATATCTTCTCTTACTCCAGAGGAATATAAAAAAACTGATATTGGAGGTATATCTAGACATACCCCATTGATTATGTCTCTTACCTAAATATAAGGGATTCCAAAACATTATCACAAATCTTGATTTACTTTTCTTTGTAATAAATTATTTAATCATTATTTTATATCAAGTTTATACAAAGGATTATATGATAGTCACCCAATGATATGATATTATGGTCCAAAAATTGAAAATATTTATGTATCATAATGGGGATTTCTTAAAACATCCTCATTTATATAGACTTTCACTAGGAGTTTTTAAAGACTAATCACATATTAAAATTAATGGGTAAAATCCAATTTTCATAGAAAAATGAAAGACAAAAAAGAGTGATATAGTCCCGAATCAAAAAAGTATTTTATAAATTTGATTCAATGAATATTGTACATGTCACAACATCATTTGGTACTTTGACTTAAACTATGGTGATCACATATTCATGTACTTCTCCCCTCATCCTCTTCTATGTTATGTTTTCCAGAATAACATGGAATGGATTTGAATAATTCCTCATTTTCTATAGTTTTTTCATTATAAATATTTTATTTATTTCTTCCCCCTTTATTAATTTTCTATACGTCCCTTACCTATTCAATTATAACAACTTCCCAAACCCTTCATAAATTTTCTATGATTTTCATCCCACCATTTTAATATTATAGGAATTGTTTTGTTCACCTCTTCTTTATTTACGGTTTAACTTTTCTATGGTTCTCACCTAGCCTATTATTCTTTTGATTCCCTATGAATATATAAGATCTAGTAAATTCCTCCCCAATTTTGGTGTAACATAATTCCATTACATCATATATTGAAAATGTTTAGGAAAGTAGTTCCCTTTAAATCATTCGATTATGGACTTTAAAAAAAGGATCAATTATGCTTTTTGGATTACATACGTAATTCAGAGTATCTCGATATTCTTTTAATGGAATCCTCATACTCCATAACACTTTCTTCCTCATTTTTATTTAATCATATGAACCCTCTCTTCATTTAATTTCATTTCTCATGAGTAAATTATTTATATAAGAATATTTAATTAAAAGGTTTCCACTCTATATCTTCTATTTATTATTATTATTTATTATTCAATATTAATGACCACCATGGATCAAACTCACCTCTAAGACAATATAATATCAATGTAAACCACTCCATTTCATTTAATACCATAGTGATTAATATCCTTTCAAGGGTCTAGACCAATTACTCAGCAACCACCGTACTAATAATTCCACAGAAACATGGAGGAATTTTATTGCTTAAAACAATTAAATATTGTTGTATCATGTTATGAAACATCATGTTTTCAATGTGAGAAAGATTATTAGACATATCCTGGGTTAGTTTCCCAAATGCCAACTGTATTGTCTTCCTCAGTGGGAAAATACTTACATATACCATGAGTATTGATTATCTTTCTTTCATTAGGCACCATATTAAAATAAGGGTACACACTATGTCATATAAAATTTATCATGAATATTTATCCATAAAATAAAATACCACCAGTTTAAAAGTATTATCTAATACTACATGGGATTATCATTGTTCTAATATTGTCTATGTTAATTTCAAAATTATGTTCCCATATTTTCTACTAAACTTCCTATGATACCTACTATGAAGGACCCCGACACCAATATCATATATTTTGTGATTACATTATGAAACATTCATAAGATACAAGTGATCACCTCCCAAAGGATTGAATTGATTAGTTATCTTAAAGAAACAGATACATACATGTCTCCCATATTACATTGGAAATAAAAAATACATATAATAAAAATATTATTGCATACTTGATATTATTCTTAGTATAATTCTTCATATCCATGGAAATGGAATACATATAAAAGATTTTTATTAGATTCTTAGTAATGTTATTTGTAAGGAATATGATATAATGATTAAATAATGAATAATAAATATGGTGAGGTAGTCAACTTAACACATTGGAAATTTAATCAATATCTTGATCATAAAATGAATCCAAAAATAAAGTCATACTGAAAATATAAAGGTTATTAATAACTGATTTATCAGTGAAGAAAATTCATAACATTAAAGGTCATGATTTTATATATCATGATATCTCTACCATCAAAACCTTGCACCAAGGAAGTTTACAAATATGGGTAAAACCCCCATTTAATTTGGACAACTAATTTGTCTTATAAGACATAATGATGCATCAAGGGGATATATAGTTTTGGGCCCCAATATTTAGTCCATGTCTAATACATTCACCATATATCTAATGATTGATTAAATTAACAAAAATATGCCTTATCAATAAAATATTAATATTGAGTAAAGTATATGAATATACTAATAATTCCCCAGTCAATCAAATACATTTAGTATGTAACACCGTATATAAAAATGGTTTATGGATTAATCAATAATCATATACAAGATAAATGATTAAATATATTTAAGGAAAATGAAATATAAGATTATCAAGAATAATTTAATTCATCAATGTATGGTATAATTAAGAAATATACAAAGTGGTGAATAAGTAAATTAAAGGGTTCTTTTCATTTATTAATATAAATTACAAAAAAAATATTATAAAAAATATTATTCAGGAAAATAATTTTTCACATAGAATTTAACTTTTAAAAAATTTATCATGAACAAATAAAACAAATTTCATAGAAATGAACCGTGAAAAATTATAAAGGAAACCTAAAATAATTAACTCATCAGGATGGAGGTAATTTCCAATCATTCCATATAATTTAATAAACATTTCTTTAATATTTTATTTTGAAAAGTCACAATGTACCTCATTTGGAAAATGACCATTAGATATCATCCAAACTATTTTGTAAAAATTCAAATATGTGTAAAAATTACTATTTAAATTGAAATATATCAGTAAATAATAGTCTGAATACAATTTTTGAATACATGGACATGGAATTGGAATATTCTTGAGCAAAGACTTAAACATTAACCATCTCAAATAATAAAGGCACTGTTAAATAAAACCCATACATCACGTTCAACATGAATCGTAAGTGATTTATACAACATGAATCATAGATATAGATTTACTATAAATCTACCACCATACTAATATATATTCTACCATATATTATTTACTTATTTTTTCACTAATTTATTAACAATTCTTTGTTACAATCACTATTTTTGGGTAATAACTGGTTTATTTATATATATATGTTTTGGTTTGGTGGTTCTGGTCCTTATACATTGAACATGTTTTAATATTATAGAGAGTTAATAATTATAAAAATATCATATATATTCATTATATATGTATTTATAGTAGTTTATAATTTATAGATAAAGATAAATAATTACACCATTCATGTAGATGTAAGGTCGTACGTACAAATAAATATTGTTTTAATTTATCAAAAGATAAAAATAATGGCAAGTAAATAACAATTATATGTGAAATAATATTTATTATATCATATAAATAATATATATACATAAAATCTATACTTATTACCTTATATGTAAAATAGAAACAAAAAAAACACACTGCTTCGTGGATGTGGTTGTCCACATGTACTTATGAGAAAAATTATCATTTCACAATAGATTTGAAGGTAGATATGATATTCCCATTATAAAATTATAATTATTTCTTAAAAATCATATATACACACTAATAAAATCTTAATTCTAATTCATAAAATATTGTGATGAAAAATTAATTGTATCGCTATGGGGAGATGGTATGTCTTACGTACTCACAAGTGATGCTTTCACATTCCATTTGATGGGAAAGTTGGTGGATAATGGTGGATTAAATATCATGATAAAATTTCATTATATTTATTATACCTATGTTAAAATTTTATGAAAAATTAAATATATATTAAAGTTATATTAAGAAATAAATTTAAATATTTCATGTAATAAAATTACCTCTTCTTCTAGAGGCATTCCTTAGATCCTTTCATTATAGACTTAAAGATAGTATTCCGAGGAGACCAACACCTATAGAACATTGATATGAAATCATGGAAGTAAAAATGGTATTAATTGGTCAAAATAAAGGCACAAATTTGTGTGAGAAATTGTTGTAGGGTGTGTATATTTTAATTTAGGTGATGGACACTTTTGTAATTTCTAAAAATATTAAAATATACTAAAAGTATTATAGAGAAAAACGCTTCCAATTATCCAATAAATTAATAAGGGATTAATTTTTTGATAATATATATTTTTTATTAAATACATTTATTATTTTTATATAATTTAATAAAACATCAATCCCATAAAATATCATTATTTCCAATTTTTATAATATTCTCTACTTTGACTTGAAAAACATTTAGAAAATAGGTTAAATTGAAAAAAAATTATTATATCATATAAATTATATTTTAATATAGAAAAATTTTGGGTTACCTTAAATATCTCAATATATGTTACTTTTAATATTGTTAATATCATATATTTTATTATACTCATAATGAAATAATTACTACATCATCATTGTGTATGAATTTAAGTTAATTATTTATTCACTAAATATTGAAAATAAATTAACATTATGGTTATAATACTTAATTATTTAAAAATATTATTTATATTAAAACATATTCCCTTTATTACACCAAATTAATAAGATTATATTTATTAAAAAAAATATTGTGACATGTTTGACTTTTCATGAGATAAAATATTATAATGGTAATAATATTAACTAAATATATATTCAACTACATATAATTAAAATATTTTATGGTTATAGATGAAATGGAATCATAAAATAAATTTTAGGCATGTTTTGGGGTCATTTTCTAGTCCTTATCATTTTATTCACAACCAAAATTACTTGATTTACCCATACCATATTAATAAAATCAATATAGTTACTATTCATAATAACCATAAATAAAAAGTAAAATATTTTCCAAAGTTTTACCAAATTATTCCATATAAATATTAATTTTCTCAATATAGAACAGTCATATTTGATATAATTTAATTTATAATTAATAAAAAATGAAAAGAAAACAGTTTCATTAAAAAATATGTTCTGAATCCTAAATATGTACTTATTCCAAGATAAGTTATAATGATGATTAAAATGTAATTAATTAGTTTATATATAAGTAATTAGTTCTTAATTTAATTTTAGATCAAACTAAACCATAAATGGATATTTTAATATAGTGAAGATGGTAGTTTTATAAAAATCGGTATTTGGCCACTATTCACTAAAAAATTAATCTTTTGAGAAAATTATAAAAAATAAATCAACATATAATTATTGAATGATGAATTAAAAAAATAAATTATTTTTTTCAAAATAATTTTATAACATTTCTCAAAATCAATTGTAATATTTACTAATAATAATAATAAAATTATTTTTTTAGAAAAAATATTTCTAAGGCATAACTTTATTGAAAATTGATAACTTATTTCATAATAATTAATTAAATTATATTTAATTGGTAATTTATATTTAATTCCTAATTAATTTTATATTATTCATATTTTTCAATTTAACAAATTCTTTATAATGTTCATATTTAGATAATAATATTGTGGGCTTTGTTTTGGTTCAGTGTTGCATGAAATGTATTCTATTAAAGAGATTACATATATTTAAATGGATAAATACCATAGAACCATTTAGTGTTATAAAAAACCACTAAAAATATATTTTTTAAATGAGGTATTACACACACTATGTCACTACCTCCAATATGGACACTACAAACAGAAAAATCCATGACCTCTAGGTGAGACCATTCCATTACATGTGTCTATCAAAACAAGGTCAACATAAAATCAGAGGGTAAATGTAGGGATATTTCATAACAAGTCTAATAGGATACCACTTATTATTTAATAATAGAAAACTATTTGATAATATAATAAATCATGTTTGAATAATACAACATATTAATATATTATTTTTTAAACATTTTTATATTGGAAGGTAACAAATAAAAAGAGTTATTGCTATAGTGATCCATACATTAAATATATAAATACTACATATTATTAGTGGAAATATACATTATATATCAATATGAACCACGCAAAAAGAAAAACATTTACGTGTCTTTGGAAACATGGATATACAAACAACTGGTGCATAAATGATCTATATCATTTCCCATTTATTTCTTTTCAACCATCACCCATTTTTGACACAACAAACATAAAAACATTATCCATGGCCTCATACAGATAAATAGAAGGAAGAATGAGATCATATTCTCATTAAGGGTAAAAATATAAAACACCAATAAATGATAATAAGTGAGAATAATATATTTACATGGTAATGAAAACTTGAGATAATAATTAGAAATTCATACACATCAACTTGTATTTCATTATCATGAAACATTATATAAAGTTAAAGCAATTGAAATTTGTAAAATAAAAGTGGTTGGAATAAAAAATAATCAACAAAAATATATGAAAAATATCAATTGTGTCAGAACAATGTTTTTATAATGAATATTTGTTTGGAAATATTTCATTAGTTAAGGATCACTACTAAGAGTATCATAGTTGACTGGGTTCCCACCCCATCCAATATTTCCTTAGTCAATGTTCACAACTAATAATATATTATTAGATAATGTATGATACCAAACATGGATTACATGACATTATATTCCTTATTAACTCTTGAAATATCTATCCTTATCAAATTCATTATAGGGATATATAATTCTAGGACTATAGATCACAAAATGTAAAAAACACATATGTGGGCAATAAGATAATAAAAGAATCTACTATATCATTAAATTATAACCAATGGAATGGATATGAGTTTTGAAAAAAAAATATTACTACCAAATAAACCATCTATATAAATAATATAGATGGTAAAATTAGATCATAACACAATTAAATCATAATGAATATTAAAGGATTTTTTTATTGATAAAAATAAAATTAAAAGACAACTAAATCATTTCATGAGGAAATTTCCCAGTTTATTTGAAACAGTTTATATATAATATAGAAAATTTACATATTATTAAGGAAATTATTTTCATTTAAAATAATAAAATAATATTAAAAAGTATGTTTTAAAAAATTATTGTTCACGATGGTTGTAAAATTCAATCATACAATGTATGTAAAAAAATCATTCATCATAATTAGTAATAAGTCAAAGTGATATATTTTGAAAATAAATACAATTTTTATTATATAAAAAAGTATTTAAATTAATATACATCCATAAATAATTTAAATTTTTTTTTTTAAATATTATAAAAACATTTTTGAAAATATTTTAACGAAAATCAATAACATGTAATAAATGATTTCTGATGGAAGGGATAAAAAATACCAGCCTTCCTTGAAAGAATAATTTTGGTCAATTGAGTACATAAAGAGGTAAAAATGAATGGTAAAAATAAAATATATAAAAATAATACAGGTATATTAAAATAAATATTATTTTTAAATATATAACTTATAATTTCATCATATACGAATTTTAGTATAAAAAATACAGATAAAAATAAAACTTTAACATAAAACCCGTACCAAAAGTTTATCTTTCTGCATATGAACTATAATATATTTTATAAAAAAATTATAAACATTATTATAATTATATAATATGACCATAATCACACCAATAATACTGCATATGGTTTACTTATAACATTTTATAAACTTCCCATTAATAACCCTTTGTTATCATCATCATTTTGGGTGTTAATAGATAAAGGTTTTCATGTATGTTTTAATTCAAATATTAAAGTCCCTACACATAGATCATTGTTAATTCATATAAATAATGTCTATAATGGTATAAATATTATATAAATTCATTATTTAAAAATTTATTACCATTCATATAAGGTGATGATGTAAAATGAATTACATCACTATTGGGAGATGACAGTCTATACATACACATGATTGAGGGTTAATTTTTTTGATGGACGTAAGGAATGAAGGTTCAATATTAATTCAGTCTTAGATAATAATTATAATAACATAAATATAATATATAAATAATTATTACATCATTATAACCAACCATTAATGAAGGTTTTGAAAATGAATCACATTGCTCTGTGGAGGTAGTAGTCCACACGTACCCTAGGGCAACACATTCCTCTCCCATTCAATAGATAAGAGGTAATAAATGGTTGTTCTGTAACTGAAGTAAATTATATGTATATTTATATTAATCTAATTTTCATTTTTTGGGGATAAAATATTTTTATAGGATGTAAAAGAATAAATAATATTGAAAGATCTTTGTCAACATCTATACCACTATTTTGAGAGGCCTCTATTGGATTACACATTATTACATGAAGGATTTGTATGAGGAGAACATCAAAATATCTATAAAAAATGTAAGGATTTCATTAAGGTCATTATTACATATTCTGTAGTATATAAGGATAAAATGGATTGAATAAGGGTTGAGAAAATGTGACATTTTATAAGTTACGGTATGGACACATATATAATTTATTAAAAAAAATTTATTATATACGGCCACTTTAATGATAATGTTACTCAAAATGGATAGGTATTATAGGATAAGATATTATAAGGTAAAAATATAATTAAAAGTAATAATTATACATGTGTGGGATAAAATCCCATGCATATCTCCTATATTAACCGCATGTAAACCCATTTTAAACAAAAATTTTGTATTAAGATTTTACTATTTTAATTAATTACTCTAGATAAAATTATTTTCTTCATATTATAATATAAAAATCAACATCATTACAAATATTGAATCCAATTTACCAATTTAAATTTCTTTAAGTGGAAAATATTAATTTTAAATAAGTATTGAACTCACAATGGAAACCAATTTTAGAAAAATGAATATGTATGGATAAGAAGTATTTAACTTACATTACGTTACTTGTAAAAAAATAAAATGAATATGAAGATATATTTTTTATTGTAGAATATATAAATTCCCATAAAATTATCAATAATTGTAGAATAATTTAATTTTATAATAAAAATAGACATATGATGAATAAAAATAGTATTTAGGAAAATTCGTATTCAATCCTAAAAATTATCTTCATTAAAAATCAATGATAATAGTGATTATTATTTAATTAATTAGATTATTTATAATTAATGTATATTTATTTTAATTTAAGGTCAAATTTAAAATAGAATGGAGCTTATACATGAATTAAATGACACTTTTTTCAAAAGTTATTATTTATTATTATTCAATGATAAATAAATATTTTTTGAAAAATATTAAAACAACACCATATGATATTATTCAAATAATGATTTAAAAAATTCATATTAATTTCCTAAAAAAAATTTTAAATATTTTTTAGAAAATAATTATAATGTTTTCATGAAATAATTGAACAAACCCCATTTTTTAATAAAAAATATTTTTGATATGTAAAATGAATTTACTAAATACTATGTACTTATTTTTTTATATTAATAAATAAATTTGAGTTTTGAAAAACATTATACAAATTTTTTATAATGTTTTTATTTCTACTAATACCTAGAAATTTAATTATTAGGTTATACTATTTTATAAAAGAATGTTTCATATAGTATCAAGGTTCTGTTGAAAGATAAATATCAAATACTTCGTGTTTTATTAATATTAAATGATAGTGTGTTACATAGAACCCCACATTAAAATTAATTTATCCCTTAAAATTCCACCACAATAGTAAAAAAATAAGGTTAAATCTGGCTCATCATCTCCTCATATTCTCATATAGGTTCTTGGAATTTATACTTCCTTTAAATAAATTCGACATGTCAAGTAGTCTTGTTCTATATTCCATTATCTCTATGACTAAATATTTCAATTGGATATTTTCAACTAGAATGATAAATCTCCAGAAATATAACCTCTTAGATCAATATATGTGAATGATCAAGTATTTACTTCACTAAGAGAGATACATGGAAGACATTATGACCTAAAGAGTGGTTTGGTTGGAGTCCCATGTGATAAGATATAGTACTTACTCAATCAATAATATCAGAGTGAACATTAGACCTTGAGATAAAATTTATATTTATTCTGAATGTCATTGCCATCTTCCATGATGAAATTAGTAGGAAACCATCTCACCAAAAAATCAAGATCTCGCTGATAATTTTCGGTATATCTCTTGTGTCAACATTATTATTCCTTTTTGTTTTTCTGAATTGATGTAATTTTTGATTCCATTTTATTAGTTGGGCCAGGTACTAATTGTTTTTTATACATCTTTAACAAAAAATATTTGAGTTCTACACTTATTTCCTTAAATGGTCTCATGAGAATCCATTTGAATGCTCATGTGAAATATATTTTTATATGAAAAAAATTTTAGAGGAGGATTTTGATCCTAATAAACATTAAATCAATAGAACATGATAATAATATATGATCCAATATTGTAATGGTCACTTAAAACTAACCATATGACATAGGATGAAAAGGCTTATTGAATCACATCTATTTAACTAAATATTTCATAATATTTATCTACAACATTGATGTGAACCTTATATCCCATTATGATACTTTATAATTTGGTTTTAAATGTAACCTTACCACTTATTTAGTATGTATCAAGGAAATATGATCCAGGGAGAAATATCTTATGATAGAAATGATGTTTAATGGCATTATCAGGTGGTTGAATACCAACCAAATATTATTACGAACATTATATAGTTTTGTGAGTCCAATAAGAAAATATATGGTGATGTATTAACATTTTTTATTTGTTATGGGTAATGGATATAACATCAAATTATTCTTATATATCTCATCCTAATCTATACAATGATAGAATTTTGAACACTAATTTTATCATTATAATAGTTATCCCCTTCCATCAATACTTTTGGTACATCATTTGAATATAAATAAAAATTCTATATTTTGTTATCATCATCATAACTAAGGTTGTGTAATCCTTTCGACTCAAAGTAGTTTCCACTTTTTTCTATTCTATAAGAGGTAGTGTATTGAATATTGATATTCTATAATATACTATAGACAACTTATTTGGATCATATTAATCACATTCTATGTGAATGTATACAATAAAATTTTATGATCGGTACATATATTACAAATTTTTCTATACAAAAACCCTTTGTATCTTTAATTAAATAAGTATCATTGATAACTCTAAATAATTGGTTGGGTGATTTTTTTCATTAACCATCATTTGGAACGATGCATAAGATATCACCATACCATTATTTGTAATAACAATCCCAATACACTTATTGTTATGAATTATATAATTAATAATAACATTATCTACAATAGGGTTGTGGAGAACAGGTGCAATGACCAAAATTTCCTTCAGTTCCATGAAATCTTCTTCACATTAATCAATCCAATATAAATTTATTCCCTTTAGAGTTTAATTTATTATTGGATTATATAAAAATAATAAATCCAACAATAATTAATGATAATATATAACCAATCCATGAAATCTATGGATCTCAGTAACAATAGTTGGTCTGGGCCAACAATAAAAAACAATGTTCATTGATGGATCTATTTATATACCATCAATTGAGATTATATCATCCATATATGATAGTTTTTTTATGTCAAAACTCATAAATGGTAAATTTTTAGTACAGGATATCATTACATAGTATCTTATGTCCAATACTAATGAAATATTAATTCCCTTCATTTATAAAATATTATATAAATCTATCCGTTACAAAGACCACAACATACTAATCAAGGTAATAAATAAAGTCTCTATGGATTAAATATATGATGATAGTGAGAAACTCTGTTAGACCAAATGGAATAAATATAAATTCATAGTGTATGTACCATTATTAAATGGTTTTATTGGGTATGTATTCAAATTTTACCCTCAATTTATAGTTTCTATATCAAAGATATATTTTGGAAAATTATTGAGATCCTTGTAATTCTCCAAAAAAATCATCAATACAGGATAAAAGAAACTTATTTTTGTCCCTGATCTCTTTTTCTACCTGATAATCAATGTATAGTATCATTGATCAATCATTCCAATCAATAAAATGAATATGTGAAAACCATGGGGATGAAATTGGATGAATGAAATCATATTAAGATTCATATAGAGTTCATTCTTTAATTCTAACTCAATCGGGTTAATTTTATGTGATGTATTTAAAATAATTATAGCATTGGATACGATTTATATTGAAAAATGACATAATGATTTTGAGTAAGAAGAAGTGACTCTATTTTATAGAAATAAATAAACTACCAGAAAAACTGCACATCTTTGATGTTCAGTTTCTCCCCATCTATCTGAGAAATATACACAAATTTAATAAGACTCAAGACCCATTAAATAGATGTAATTTCCATTATAAGTTCACATTTTTTTCATTCACTAATATACAATAAAAATATTATTCATAATAAAAAATTTTCTTCCCCCAAAAAAATTATTATTTGAAATATAAAAACAGTCCCAATCAATGCCCAAAATCACACAGAATTAAACTAGAGGAAGTGTAATATGATATAAATAGAGAAAATACATTCGAACATATATTGGGGAAGACTGAAATATGTGAGATGAAATCCTAATAAATTTTATTTACTACTATTTTAATATCCACTCATTCGGGTGATAATGTGATGACCTTTAAAAAGTCTTCAGATATAAAATATTCGGTAAAAATAGAATAAAAAAAGAAATTAGTAGTTCTGGAGTTGATGGTATATGTATATTTACCAACTTAATTATCCCACCCCACATATTCAATAGTGATAACTTGAGATTTCCCATTTTCTATAGGCTTACAAGTTGTTTTTTTTGTTGATCATTTTCATTATCCATTGGTTTCAATCACTATTAAGAAAAATGTTTAAACTCCATGTAATTATAAATTTATTTTTTTGGGAGGTTCATTATGTTGATTTTTATCTATCTTTTCTATATTGGAAAAAATGTTCCCATTAAATCATTATTTCATTTCCTAATAACCTTATTTTCCATATTTTAAACATTTAGTATTTCACTTAAGATTTTTTTTTTTTTTCCTACCACACTTCTAGAATAAAAAGAAGAATCATCTTCTTCCCATAGTGGGTTTTGATTATATATTCATATAAATTTATATATTATTTTCTTATCTAAACCATTAAATTTATTTGTGTCACTAATATCCACTTCCTTCATGATATAAAATCAAATTATTTCTTCATAACTACTGAATTATATTATGGATAACTTCATTCATAGACTCATTTTTATGCCACTAATATCTTGATCAGTCTTACATTATGGATAATTAATTACAAGGACCCAAACATTCCATATATTAATTTTTTTTAATTTTTCTTTAATATATTTCACAAACACAATTTCATGTCCACCATTAAGGATTGGTATCTTTGGAAACATGAATATGTAATAAAATGGTACAAAATATACCTATTTCATTGGATTTTTTTTTTCAAAACTAGAAACCTTCTTATATATAACAAACTTAAAACCATTCTCGATTAACTGGGGTATGGAAACATAAGAATGGGTGCGCTCAGATAAACAGTAATGGTAAACAATAGTTATATCAATAAATCATCATAAGTGAGAATAAGATAAACACAATGGAATAAGAACATGAGATAATCATTTGAAAATTATACCTATCAATTAATATATCATAATCATTAAAATTGGAATAATTTTTATTAAATCGAATGACATAGGACATAAGAGTGTGGTATCATAAATAATAAATCAAATTCCATGAAAAGACATCATAATCATAAGATATAAGTATAAATCATGAATATAAGCATAGAGAATAAATTCCATAGTCAAGTTTTAATGATAATACTATAATAGTGGGTTTTAGTCACTCCCCATTCAATCATTTCCTTAGTCAATCTTTACTCAAAACACTACCAATGTGAAAAAATCCGCTTAATAAATGTGTATCACACCCTATTAAATTCCTTATTGTCTCATGAGATTTTCTAATTTACCCAATTCATCACGTAATTATATAATTTCTATCCCATCCAATACATAATTTAAAATAAAAAAAATTTCCATAAGAATAGAAAATCATTCATTATATTATCAAATCATAACTCATGGAATAGACACAGGATTCATAAAAATTTCATCATCATAATAATTAACCATCTAGATAAGTAATAATTATAGTAATGTCTTATCTTATCACTAGTAAATCATAAGAAATAAAAATGTTTTTTGTTATATATTAAAATACCTTCAAATTATTACTAAAACATTTCATGAAAACAATGCCACTTTTATTTTAAATCAGTTATTTTGAATCAAAAAAGTTATAAAATTATAAGTGAAGAAAATAAAATAAAAAAGTAATCATATAATATATTCGTTCAAAAAACGAGTATTCACAATGGCTAGGGAATATTTTCAAGTTGTGTTTGTTTAAAAAAATACATTCATATTTTTGGTAAAAATAAAAATTGTACCACTTTTTGGAATTAAAGATAAGGATCTATTGATTCCATGGTAAAGAAAGTAAAAAGAATTTAAAAAAATTAATTCAATAATATTAATAAAAAATTACAAACATTCATAAATTTTTTGAAAGAAAATTTGGGCACGGAAGAAAATATTCTCTACTAAAGGGGAAAACAAGGTAATTTTTCTATAAAAACATTTTTTCAGTATCTTATCTAATTATAAAAATTAAAATAAAATAATGATAATTAATATCCTATAAAAATATATATTAAGAAATTATTTAATAACAAAGAGGGATATATATTATAATTTCAACATTATAAATTTTATGCATAAACAATCTTGATAAAGTGAGATTATAATATAAAACTCTGACAGATTTAGAAATAATTGAATAACAACTCATTAAATTTCTGAAAATCATTAAGATATATAAACACCGTTAATGAATTCCATTTTTTTCCAAAATATATATTTTTTATATACCAATAATAGTTATGAAATTGGTTCATATCATTAAATCATGTCTCAATAAAGAGAATTTGAGATGAATACCCCTTACCTCATATATTACTAGATTTATAACCTCTCTAGCCTAGTGTAAAGTAAATTTTTTTAATTATAAATTTAAAAATAAATCACATTGATAAATAAAATTTTATATATGATTCAATAATATCATTTCAGTATATATTTATTGGATATTATATACTAAATAAATCTTTTCAGGTGTTTATTACATCATTTTTATGTGTGTTTAAGTCTAATATTCATGGTCCTTACACATTAATCTTGGTTAATACATATAAATAATTTTAATAATGATATAATTATCATTAATAATAATTATATACATATTTATAACCTTAAATATAATGTGGTTATGTACAATAAAGTACATAACTGTACGGAGACGGTACTCTGTATTTTCGCAAGAGTGAAGTTTCCATTTTTCAATTGATGGAAGTAAAAAAAATATAAATTTTAAAAAATAATTTTATAAATATTATTATATATTAAATATCATATAATTTAATTAAATATATCCTTCCTATAATCCATAAAAATTTTAAATGATAAATAGATCACATCACTTCATAGAGGTGGTGGTCCACATGCATGAACGAGAAATATTATCCTTTACCAAATGATTAGAAGGTAAAAAGGTGGAAAATATTTTTTAATAAAATAAGAATAATCATTTATAAAAGAATATATATAAAAATTGAACTCCTCACAATAAATATTCATGAATTATGTCAGTGTAAAATGATTCAGATAACTACATGGAGGTGGTACTCCACACGTAAGTACGAGTGAAACCTTCATCTCCCATTAGATAGTAAAGATGCAGTAAATTTTCATTACATATACATAATATAATATTATTATTATAATGATACTTTTTCAACAAAATTTTGATGGATACACTATTTTTATAGAAATTTAAAGAAGAAATAAAATTGAAATATCAAGGTTACGGTCCTAACCTCTTCATTAAGAGTCCTTTTTGGAATACAGCTCAAGCATTGTAGAATTGGTAATATGAGAATAATAGAAGCTCTATAAAGAATCAACATATTATATTAATGTTTCAGTTAAGGTATTGGATAATATCGAAGGCTAATAAGGTCCTAATAGGGGAGGATGAGAGGTTCTCTTTTATAAGTAGGGGATATAGGTGGAATTTCATAAAATATTTTAATTTTCAAAGGATTCTTTCAAGGGAAAGTGGATAGAAATATCAATTTATTAGAATTTCTGGTAATATAAGGTTTAAATATCTTAAAAAATTATATTTTAATTGGGTTGTGAGGAAATAATACCCTTATCTTTTGGTTTAACCCATGGTAAACCCATTTTATCGATAACCATTATAACAAAATATTACTATTTGTACTATTCACTGTGGCCAAAAAATAAATCAAACTTATCAAAATACTAAAATTATATCTATTTATAATATGGAAACCATTTTACATGATTTAATTTTTATAAGTGTCATAACTAAATTCTAATTAAGCACATAAAGAGCAATTAATAAACCTTTTTTGAAATTAAAATTTTTAGCATATGAAAATAAAAAATATATTTTATGTTCATTATAAAGGCACTAAAATGAATGTTAAAATATTATTTTGAATATATAACCTATAAATTTTGTTTAAAACATTAATAATTATAAATTAAATTCAATTATTAAAAGTGTAACATAATGTGCATAAAAAATTTTTTTTTTTCTGAAATATGTGTTTTAGAGATAAAAAATAACTTATACCAAAATGAATTATAGTTATTATTAATATATCATTTATTAGGTTTTTTAAAATTAATGGATAATTATTTTACATCATGGTAAAATTTAAAACATAATGTGTCATTTATATGAAATGAAATGATTACTTTTACAGAAATATATATATTTTATAATCTTTTAAAAATAAATCATATTGAAAAATTTATAAAAATTCACCTTAAAGAAAAATTAAAATGATTATTTATAAATATATTTTAATTTTTAATTTTTTTAAAACTATTAGAAATTAATTATAAATATACTCTAGAAAAAGTATAATAAACATTTTTTTGAAGAAAATTGATGCATAAAATGACATTACCAAAAATTGATTACTTATTAATTACTTATTACTCAATAAATATATAATATGAAAAAACTTTATACAAATATTTCAAAATTTTATTATTCTTATTCATACCTATCTATTTTATGGATAGATTCTAAAAGATTAATATATCATCATTCATATAGACTCGGGTTTGTGTGTATGTTAATATATAGATTAATTCCTATTTTATTTCCAATAAAATAAATATAAAATATCAAGGATTTTCAATAATAAATTAACAAAAAAACATAAGACTTTTAAAATTTTCGACATATGCACCAACATATTAATCATTCTTTTACATAATCTCAAACAATTCCTTCTCTGTCTTTATAAAAATAATACATGGTAAGTACACCTTGAAAAATAAACTCATAATCTCATACTATGTTACATATATCAAGTCACTAGGTACCTCATATTTGGAGTTTTTTATGTATGATGGAATTCTTGGTGTTCAAGGGTGTTAGGGGTAAAAACAGGGAGTTTTGGGGTTGTGAGACCATGGTCCATGGTTAGTGTAGGGGTTGTCCAAATAGTTCGACAATAGTGTGAGGGGTTTTATAGTTATTGATAGTACATTTTCCGATGGTTTGAGAATGGATTCTCAACCCATGAGACATCATAGAGAAAAAAATGTAGCATATATTTGTTGGACAGTGGAACCTACGTGGTCTACCCATGGTTTTCTAATTGTACAACCAAAACATAGGACCCTATAATGATAATTCAAATTAGTAAAATTACCAAAATTCCCTATCTAGTTTTTATATTTTTAGGGTCCTTATTCTTTCTCTATCATGCACATCCCACCACAAATATCTTTAGAGCTTTACCTCCTCCTTAGTGGATTTCCTCTTTTCTTCCTTATGGGTTGGCTTGATGTATAGTGAGTTATTCCTTCATTCTTTCCTCTTTCTAATCCAAAAGCAATTTTCATACATTTATATGGTGGTTTGGAACCATATGGGTTGTGTTGTATGAATATAGTTTCTATAATTGGGGTTTTTTGGTTTCATTTCAGGTGGATACGCTATATAAGTCTTATTTATACCTTTTTCCGGCAGTCTTCTTTATATGTGTATAAATTTGCACATAATATATGGTTAGAGACTCTATCTATGGGTATTTTTCATGGAATACTATTTAATTTAAAATCATTTGAGTTTTATTGTTTTAAATTTCAATTTAAATGATTTATTCTTGGCTTTTATTCTATGTTTTATGTTTTTCTTGGATTAATATGGAAATAATGATGTTTAGTGTGGGGTTTTACAAATGAGAATCATTTGTATGCCCACTATGTGATTGATAATACGGTTGAAAATTATTTTTTTAAAAATTTAATATAAAATGGGGTGTAAGAATTGGTTTTACCTTTTTGAAGGTGTTTTTATAAATTGGGATTATTTTTCTATATAATGGACTGCGTAATAGCTTCATTGACATGTGTACTTTCTTGTGATGTGTTGGTAGGGAGTAACATGTTGGATAAATGGGGTGTAGGTGAGAGGATTTTCAATGGACCATGTGAAACTTTAAATTGAATATCATGTCTTTCTCTATTTGATGCCAAGGGATCAAGTAACTCTTTGAGTTGGAATACCAAATGTTCTTACAGGTTGGTTGCCAATATACCCTGGAAGATCATAGTGTAGGGCTTGAGGAATACTGTGTTAGATTTAATTTCTATGTTATCTATAAAACTTGTCTACTAAATCATGTTAGGATTGATGGTTAGTTCCCCTAGGTTCTCTTTAACCATGAATTATTGGTTTGTATTCTTTCTAAATTTTATTAGTGGCAGATTTTTATGAAGACATAGATTATTACCATTTGTTTATTTTCAATTTATATGGTAATATGATGTTACTGATTATTTTCACCATTATTATTAATTTAGGGTTATGTTGAGGATGTTGTGCCTTTTGTAATTGTTTACATATTTGATTTGTGTTTGGAAATAGTTTTGGAAAACCATGTTATTTAATTGTAATGAAAAATGAACAAGTTTTAAAGATTTACTTGAAATTGGATTTTTTTCAAGTGGTTCGGTTTTGAAATTTTTTTCAAATGGTTTATTGGTTTGAATAGGTAAAATAAAGAAAGAGATTTATTATGGTATCCTACTTTTATTTTTTCCTCATACCCTTCAATGGACCTTTTTGGTTTTATATATTTCTTTTTATAGGTAATAGGTAAAGGAATGAGAATCATGTTCTAAGGTGTATCTTCTTTATTACTGGCATTAAATGTTTTGTTTAGGGGACATGGTATCTCAATGATGGAATCATGTTGGTTTTTCTTTATTTTTTACCCTCTTAGATGTTGGCTGGGATATTATTATAATCATTACTATTTCTATTTAATTTGAGTTTTTTTCGATACCATGTATTTTTAGGTTTCTTTTTATGGAATGCTTATCAAGTGATTTTTGTTTTGGATTTTGGTATCTACTTATCTACTATTGTTTAATATGATGATATTGGTGTGGATGTTCAGTTTTATGGATTGGTAATGTCAGTTTACCTATTATGAAATCATTCCCAAGAAATATTTGTTCATGCTCAGTGCTTATTTTCAGACCACGAAAATCAGGAATGTGCTTCAAGCCACGTGTCAGGAAGACTCATGTGACATGTTTAGATGAACCTGGTTGGTATATTAAAAAGTGGTACTATAGCGCTTTTAATTTGGGAGTAATATGAACATGGGAGTTTTGACCATTGAGACTCAAGAGGTAGGAATGGGTGGAGCTCCAAGATAGGTCTTCTTTGCATAGAACCTTGAATTTTGATGGATGTTTTTGGATTATGATAATGTTTAGAACTATCTCAGGGGTTCTTTGGATAAAATTTCATTGTATTTACCAACTATAGGTAAGTATCATGGTAAAATATGTGGCCATTTCTAGTTTTGGGTTGAAACAATGAGGTCTAAGGGAGGTGAACAGTTAATGTGCATAGTTATCAGTAACCATTTTGTACCACATGTGGTTTTTATTCCAAATATAGTAACACCAACTCAGTTGGCACATGGTTTTCAGAACTGGGAAAAAAACATGCAGTGTGGAAAATTCCAGAAATGTTTTGTGTTTGGTTCCTCTATTTTTTTTCTTATGATATCATTGCTTCTGTGTGATACCCATCTTGAGGGGATCTGTTATCTAAATGTTTTTGTCTATTTTTAAATATTGGTTGACATAACTTCTATTTTTTATATTCTAGATAATTCATTTTCCAAGGAGATCATCCTGGTGAATATATGGTGCAGTGGAGAGTACACAACAAGTATATAGTCTTGTTGATTCATATTTCTTGGATTTATGGACTCATACTATGTAAAACATTGGTTAAATATGTTTCCATGAGTAGACATGGAATGTTTACCATGATTAGGAGTTTTTAATGAATAATCCAACAGTGTTCCTTAAAGTCAAGGGACCAATTGAACCCAATGATTTGATGGATCTTAGAGTTCATAATGATCATGGAGACCTCAAATGTGTGCTTTAAAATGTAAGTTCTAGATTGAATATATAGAAAGTTGTGTGAATCGATGGTGCTTTTAGAGAATCTTGATGATCACTAATAAACAACATTCAATGCATTTTAAATTTTTTAATTAAACCATATGAGTATGAGAGTGGTGGTGGACCATGAGTTTCTTAACCTGGAGTAGGGTGTTTATTCGTTGATTGATTATAACACCTTATTTACTGAGTTGGTGTGTGTATCTCTCTATTTTCATATGATCATTATCTCAGAGATCCGTGTTTTTATGATAGGTTTGAAGATAGAGACTAGATCTATTTTCTTTCTTCAATATTTACAATACTTTTTAGAAGTGGTTGAAAAGAAATATATGGAAGAGTAATGTTTTACTAAAATGATAGTTCTCAGTGGTGTTAATTCTTTGTTAATTATATAGAGTTGTTCTATAGGAGAAAAGAGGAATCTTGATGAGTCTTGTAAAGGTAGTGGAAAGAGTGTCCAATAGTCTTCCAGATTAGATCCTATGGTTTCTAAAGTGGTATACCAGTAGTCTATTATCAGTGTGAATGAATATAAATATTATTCCTTAGATCTTATACACTTTATGGACATTCCCCCAGTGTGGGAAGTCAAAATGTAACAAATTATTTTGTCTCTTTTCCTTATGTGAGAGTGAAGTAGGATCAATTTTCTTAGAAAGATCTTTCTTGAATTTGGAGGCCTTCTAGAGTGGATGATGATGTCCTAATGGAAAGGTGTAATCTCCCTAGTTAAGAATTCATAGGGAATTTCTGAGCCATGGTATCTTGAAATAGTGGATTTCATGCGATATGACATATATTTCAGGCCAATCACTATTAGAGGTACAATGTTCGATACTTATTATATGGAATTAGTTTTATTTGAAAAAGGGAATACCATTATTTTGTTTCACTTTTCCTAGTTTATTAATTGGGTAATCATGTTGAGTTGATTCCTTATGTAATGGATTTTCAAAACTATTTGGGTGGGTTGAAAGGGAAAGGGTTTAAGTTCTCTACGTACTGTGTTATGGTAGCTAGCGTGAACATTATTTTGGACATCCTAATGTAAAAACTTCACATGTTCAACCTCATTATTATTATGGATTTGTTGAAAATATTTAGGGTCAATTTTAATCTCTTTATAGTGTAGTCCCATACTACAAGAATAAGGATTGAATTCATTTAGGGTGAGTGGGATCTCAATTTAGGGAAGGGTACCACTTATTTATTTTGAGTTTAGGTTGATCTTGTTCTAGTTGTCTAGATTTTTTCTTGAGTATGTTGATAATACTTCTTCAAGAAAACTTATAGTGGTTGTGTACTACTACCAAGATGTGTTTCTAGATCATTTCTTGGGATTTACTCCCCAGTGAGAGGTCATGTTTACTATTTATCTTTCCCCAAGGATGAAGCTCATTAACTTTTTTTCTTATTGTAGGGCTTCACCCAAGATGAAGGAGTTGAAATTTTAGATTGAGGATCTTGAGGTATATGGATTTATTCACCCTAGTGTGTCAGCATGTGCATCACTAGTACAATTTTTGATAAAGTTGAATGTTATGTTCATACATTTCATAGAATATTATAAGCATAATAAGATAATAATAAAGAATTTATTCATGTTTCCTTGAATTGATGATCTATTTTACTACCTTATATGGGCTTGTTGGTTTTTTAAGTTTTACCTGAGATTGGGGTACCATTAGTTGAGGATTTGGGAATAAGATATTCAAAAGTAAACTATCTAAATTTGGTATTTACACTTTGAGTATTTGTTTATCTAAATTAGGCTTACCAAATATTTGATAGTTTAAAGTCACTAATTAAATAGATCTTTCATCTATTTTCATACTCCTTCATGTTCGTGATTGTAAATAAAATCATGGTGTAATCCATTGTAGAAGAGGATAATGCATACTATCTAGAGGTTATTTTAGTTGTCTTTAGAGAGATTCTTCTTTATTTTAATTTTCAAATTTTCCATTTTTAAATTTAGGAAGTAACTTTTCTGGGTCACAGGATTTCTAACATATAATTTATTATTAATCCAGAGAATATTCGAGAAGTCATGTCTGAGGAGATTCTAGAAAAAGTGTTCATGGTCCATATATTTATAAGGTTATATGGGTATTATATTTGTTTTTTAGTATTTCCATCAACTAGAACATCACTTGATGTCATTAACCATAAAAGGGATAAAATTTCAGGGAAATGAGATGTTCTAGGGTTCTTTTTAGAACATGTAGAAACATTTAAAATCTACTCATGTTTTGAATATAACTAATCATGAATGATCTTATGCAGTCTATTATGATGATTATGTTAAGGATTTGGGTTGTGTACTAACTTAGGACTACCTTCTGGTTACATATGAATAATTTACTCTATACTAAGAAGAGAAGAAATAACTCACCCACATCTTGGAGTTGCTAGCAGTTTTTCATGCACTATATATGTGGTGTCACTACCTCTTTAGGGAGAGTTTTACAATGTATTAAGATAATATGAACCTAATTTATATTTTCTATCATATAAACCTGACCCTAAAAAATATAAAATAGGTGGAGTACCTTTAGTTTTTTAGTTTAATATTGCATATATTCTTATGATGAGAATTGTGGTTACTGACACATTGAGAGGGAATCTTCCAATGTAACCTATTAGAGAATCTGTGGTTGAGTTGGGTTTTATGAGTTTTTTTCTAAGATAACAATGGAAATGTAGGATGATGGATGGTATGTGTTCTTATAAAGGGAACATTCTACAATATCTCTCATTAATTGAGTGAGGAGTTAGATAATATTTGACCCCAAGTGCTAGCATATTAGTAGTTCGTTAAATCGTTGTGTGACATTTGGTGATTGGTATCAGCCTCTAGATGGTTCTTCTCTCTTCTAAAAGTTGATGGTAGTTCCATTGGGTTTGAGGCATGATGTGATAAATAAGGCATATCATTATTGTTGGATTATTATCCCTATGTTGTTTAATATGTTTAATCCATTTAGAGGCAGGTATTTGTGTCCTGAGATGAGAGGTGTTGTGGAAGAGGTTGTTTCATAGTGATTAATCTTCCAAAAAATGAAAGCGGAGGCTCATATGCCACCTAGGATATTGTTTCTAGTTCCAATGACTACGTAGAAGTAGGGAAATATCTATATGGATTTCATGTTTTTATTACCTCGTAATCTGAGTGGGAATTATTCCATATGGATGATTGTAGATCGCCTGACAAATTGACACATTTTGTATCCCTTAGAGAGTCAATGAATGTAAGGGACCATAAATTCATGTATGATAAACAAGATGTTCTGATTCATGGAGTACCCATGATCAATGTTTTATACTGGGATTAAAATTTTATATATCATTTATAGAATTGAATCTAGGAGGTGATCAGAACCTAGTTGAGGTTTAGCACCTCATATCAGCCACTGGCAGATGTCAAGTCTAAGAAGACCATCCAAATGGTCAAGGATATGTTTGGGTGTCTGTTCTTGTTTTTGTTTTCTTATGGGAAATAAAACATATTTTCACTGAGGTTTTTAATTATAATATCTATCAGTATTGAATAAGAATTTCCCCAGTTTATGTGTTATATTGGTAGTTATACTAATCGCCATTGTGTTGGGCCGAGGTGGGTGAGTGTTCTTTGGTTTGACTGATCCTCATCCAAGAGACCACTAAGATAGTGAATCTAATTAATAAATGTATTGAGATAGCTACAAGTTTCTAGATTTCATATTCCATCTATCTTTATCATTATTTTGAAATTGAGGTTGGAAATCAGGTGTTTCTCTCAGTATCAGTTCATTTGAGTTGTCGACAATTGGGAAAGTCAGGGAAGTTGGAACAACATTATGTCTATCCTATTTTTTTGGATTGTATAGGGAACATAGAATACTGGTTGGAGTTTCCACCATGGTTTTTCTTGACATAAGTAATCTTCCACATCTCTAACGGATGAGATACCATATCAATACTACAAAAAACGGTCTTTATCTGTGCTCAAAATAGGAATTACCAGCTCTAAAAAAGCGTTGTAAAGCTAGGCGCTGATAAAGGGGGGTGCCCTTTATCAGTGCTAAAAGCACACAGATAAAGGTGGACATTATCAGTGCTAAAAAAGCGCTGATAAAACAACCCTTTATCAGCACTACAAGAGTGCTGATAAATTTGTGTTTTATCAGTGCTCCTTTAGCACTGATAAAATGATCCTTTATTAGTGCTTCTTTAGCACCTATAAAGGTGGAGTTTATCATCACTTTTTTAGAGCTGTTAAAGCTACATTTATCAGCACTAAAAAAGCGCTTATAAATGCCTTGTCTGCTGCTACAAAAAAAATCTGCAACAAGACACCCGAACACCTGCAAAAAAAATTCAGCATCTCAATAAGATAATTAGAGCAAGTATACCCATAAAAAATTAGCAAATAAATCATAATCTAATTAGAAAAAGTATACCCATACAACAAGTATACCCGTACACCATTAACACATAATTAATAATTTAATTAAGTACATAAAGAATTCAATTCAGAATACAGGGGGTTGGGGGGCTATCCAAGGGTTTGGGGTGGCTTTCCAAGGGGGGTATGGGGTGTCCGGGGGGATGGGGTGTCTGGGGGGGCTGGTGTCCAGGGTGTCGGGGGGCTTTACAGGGGTGGGGTGTCCGGAGGGGTGGGGGTGTCCAGGGGGTGGGTTGGTGTCCAGGGGGGTGGGGGCAGTCCAGGGGATTGGTGGGGTTTTCTCATACATGTTATAAAGGACCCATGGATTGTTCTTATAAAAGATCAACACAATCCGAATGTGTTTGGTCGGATTTCTGTAGGTCAGTTGTTGTTTTCACTTAAAATTGTGTCCATTTTAAAACAAAGAGTGACCCTTTGAGTTCTACTGGCCACACCATGCCTTATATTGAGGTGGGGATGACTCGTACATGTCACAAAGGACCCTTGGATCATTCTCCAAAATGATCAACACAATCCGAATGTGTTTGGTCATATTTCTGTAGGTCAGTTGTTGTTTTCACTTAAAATTGTGTCCATTTTAAACAAAAGAGAGACCCTTTGAGTGGTACCGGACACACCGTTCCACAAATTGAGGCTGGGTTGACTTTTACATATCAAAAATGATCCATGGATCGTTCTTATAAAATATCAAGACAATCTGAATGCATTTGGTCAGATTTCTGTTGGTCAGTTGTTGTTTTCACTTAAAATTGTGTCCATTTTAAACCAAAGGGAGACCATTTTAGTGCTACCAGCCACACCATGACTCATATTGAGGCGGGGATGACTCATACACGTCAAAAAGTACTCTTGGATCGTTCTCCTAAAGGATCAATTGTCATGAACCGTCCTCGGGGCCCGTGCCGTGACTACCCCAAACCCGCCTTCCATAGGCCAGGGGCTGGCAACTAGAACCAAAGGTGTAAATTCTGATAACTGGGAAGGCATTGCCTTTATAAGAGTAATAAAACACCACAGAGTACAGGCAGAAGTAAAACACTAAGTACAAAGAGAAGTTCTGAAAAGTAAATGGCCCAGAATACAAACCCAACTGAAAGTACAACTACAACTGAACAAAAGTACAACAGAAAAATTCCACAGCTGGAAGAACGGAAGCGGCTCCTAGGTCGTCCTCCTTGGATCCTACCTGAAGGGTAGGTATAGATGGTGCAGCTCCTGGATCATCCACCATGGATCCTACCTAAAAGGTAGGTACATATAGCCTCTACAACGCTCTCGCCCCTCAACCTCCTCCGAGTGTCGTCTTACCGTGAATTCCACCTCCGGATACTGTCTCGTTGTGTAGTCCACCTCCACAACGAGGTGCGGGCATAGCCCGTTCAGGGGTGAGTATAACGATACTCAGTAGGGACCCCAAGACCCTCAAGGTCTCACTAAAACCAACAAGGATAACCACAAAGAAGATCTCAACAGATAACCTCTGCTTAGGTATATGCCCATACATATACCTAAGTTATCAAGTAACCCATCTCAATAATGAGGAAACAAAAGATTATAAAATCAACGGATAACCACTACCCAGGTATACGCCCATACATATACCTAAGTTATCAAGTGACCCATCTCAATAAAGAGGTAACACAAAGGTCATAGACTCACCTCAAACCAAGATTTTCATTATTGAAACCGTAACTGCTGAAGAGCCCTGTCTCTGGAGTGTACATTGGTCTTTTCATGACTCCGAGGTACTGCTCACTAACCTAAGACTGCTGAGGAACTCCTCCTGTCGAGTACCGTGGGTCAGCCACCCAAACACAGTAGTGCTTCCCGTCGGGGTATGCTACCCAAACACAGTAGTGCACACCCACTAGTAGCCTGCAGAGGTACTCTCCGAACGAGTACCGCGGGTCTACACTATCACACAGGTAGTGCTCCATCTGCCATGGGTCTACACCCAAACAAAGTAGTGCTCCGTCCACTATGTTAGTCGACTCACTCCAAGTCAAGTCGATCAAGCTGTCGTCAGGTCTTAGTCGGCTACACGGTCTCCATACTCCGCACGCTCATCTCTGGGAGAATCCGCTCCACGAGCTCCAATTCGATACTCCAAGTATCTCAAAGTCCCACGAAGAAGTATCTCAAAGGACTGCCTCGTCATAGGGGTCTCAATGCAACAGATGACACGTCAATCGGACGCCCGGTCTGTGAGTTATTAGCATTTTTGTCCCAGGGGCCTGGTTGGTTTAATTAGCGAACCAAACCGGCCGTATCTCAACTGTACCCCGAACTCTCATAGGGTATACTCATAGGGACCGTTTCTCAACGTAATCACCAACGCCGCTGACGGTTCTTCAAACGGACGTCCGGTCTGAAAGATATCAGCTTTTCCATTCTAGGGGCCCGATTGGATTTCGGGTATGATCCAACCCGGTCACCATCCAACAACAACCAAAACTCAGGCGAAGTATGCCAAAAGTTCCGCCTCATCAGGAGGTATTTATCGAGACAGACGGAGGGTCAATCGGACGCCCGTTCTGTGAGTTATTGGATTTTTCGTTCCAGGGGCCCGGTTGGTTATGTGAGCAAACCAACCCAACCACACTATGACGGCGTCCAAACCTCGAGAAGAGTAATCCAAAAGTTCTGTCTCATTAAGAGGAATTCAATGAAGTCGATCACACGTCAATCGGACGTCCGGAGCTCAAGATATGAGCGTTTATGCTCCGAGGGCCCGGTTGGTTTCGTGTATGAACCAACCCGGCCAGATCCAAAGTTCTCTGAAACCTTGAGTGAGATATAATGAAACGACCGTCTCGATCCAAGGATTGCATCACCGCTGACGGCATGTCGATCAGAGGTCCGTAGCCCGAGATATGGCCAAAAGACCGAAAAGGGTCTAAAAATGGGGGTTTCGGGCCCAGACCGACCCGGCCCGAGACGCCCTAGGTCGGCCCGGCCTGGGCGCGACCCGGTGGCCCGGCCCGGCTCGGCGCCCGGCCTGGCGGCCCGGCAAACTAGCGCGCGGCGCCGCTGGCTCGGCCGAACGACCGAGCCATTCAGTTTGTGGGGGGGGGGGGATGCCCCCGTGTCTTGTAACCGCGGCCCCCTTAATGGGGGCCGCTAGCTGGCCGGCCGGGGGTTTGGACCCCCGGCTTTCCCCTTGTCTGGCCGGCCTGCCCCACCGGCTGGTTTCTGCCGCCACGGGACCAGCGACGACCGGTCCCCTCCCTACTCTGACACCAGCGGCCCTTTTCCAGCCGCCGGTCCTTCTCTGACACCGGTGGCCCATTTCCGGCCGCCGTTTCCCATGCTCCGCCACGACCCGGTACCGGCCGCGGCCTTCATTTGTCCGGTGCAGCGTACCGGCGCCGCACCCCTCCGTCGTGGCCCCGCTCCGGCCGCGGTGCTTTTGCAGTTCTCTGGCGTGGCGTGACGACGCCGCGACTTGGATCAATTTCACGGCGCGGCGCGACGGTGCCGCGCATTCCTTGCCGCACGATCCCGTGCGGTGCGACGACACTGTGCCATTTCCATTCCAACCACATTAGAAACAAACATGGATAATGGAGGAGGGTCAGCCGTGTTTGTTCGGTCCGGCCCCCTCTCGTTAATCGACAGAAATTGGTCATATTCCACGAAGAACGTCAAGTAGTAATCAAGAACAAAAATAATTAAATAAACCCCTACAGTTTTCCCACAAACAATAATTCCCAACCCGCAACATATTCTTCGCGGATCAACTTGATGTTTAGTTGATCCGCGTTCTTTGATTTAGAAGGAAGTAACATGGGGTTCATTAATATTCAAAAAACAATTCCCTACCTCGATGTTGCTTGAACGGAGGTTCGTCGATTGAGGATTTGTTGCGGAAGGAGATGTCGCGAAAGAAGACGTCATCGACGTCGTGGTAAGAGGCATCGCGGAAGGAGACGTCGCGGAAGGAGACGTCAACCTCTGAGGAATCCGCCGTTCTTCGCGTTCTTCGTGCTCTTCGATGAAGAGGATGAAGAAACTCAAGTCTCCCTTAGCTTTTCTCCCAAAGCTCTCAAGAAACAAGCCTCCAACCCAAAATAAAATAAGTCCCTTACTTATTTTATTAACACAACTTAAGGTTTCAAATTCAAGAGTTTGAAATTCAAACACTCACATTAAACACACTTCATTAATATCATAAGTTATCAAAACTTAAGTTATCAAATTAAAATGTGAGTTGAGGGAGTTAAGGAATGTGAAGGGGTGGGGTTCGTGTGGGCCCCACCACTCTCATAATCTTCCATGGGATGTTGGGTAGTTACCCAACTTCCACCGAAAGCTTAAATCCACTTAGAGAAAATAAAAAATGTAGTTAAATTTTTATTCTATCTTCCACAATTTTTATCAACCTCTCTCATGAAAATGCAACTCCGGAAAAGGTGTTTCTAAGCAATTACCGGTGCTGCGGTTTCATCAGTGCCCTCAGAATTCGATTCCGAGCACCGGTTCAAACGTTATAAAAACCCGCTCGTCCGTTCACTAAACGTACCCGAGCCAATCTTCGGAAAATGATTCTGGGCACACCGGGTCCCGGAATCAGGCGTCGTCAGAAACTGCGTTCTTGTAAAATACCAAAGAAATTTAAGAAGAAATTTTCCTTGAAATTTCTGGGTCTTTACATTACTCCCACCTCAAGGCTTTACGTCCCTGTAAAGCTTCAACACTAACTAGGGATAGAAAAGCGGTATTGAGCACGCATCTGAGCCTTCCGCTCACATGTCCTTACCTAGAGGTTCCCATGCTTCCATAGAAAGTGCACCCGAGGAATTGACCATCCTCGTAGGATCCTCTCATGTCGATCCTCGATCCACACTGGAACCTCTGTGGAAGTAACCCCATCGCCATCATCCTGCTCATGGTCGATGATATGCGAATGGTCGAGCATTTATCTCCTCAATTGAGATACGTGGAAAACGTCATGCACCTTGTGCAACTGAGGTGGATGGGTCAAGCAGTAAACCACCTCGCCTACCCAAATATGGACCTAGAAAGGTCTGTTGAACCTCGGAGATAACTTGTCGCCTTGGACACATCTCCGTAAACTTCGTCGAGTGAGACCCGTATAAGGACGTGATCGTCATACTGGAACTCTAGAGGTCTCCAATTCCTGGTAGAACTGAAACTCAAAACGACTGTTGCCACGAGGTTAAGGTTGACCGGCTCAAGTGTGATCGGTCGCACCCTTCTGTGCATGAGTTTATCTTGTGCAGCCTGGGGTTTCCTTTTCCCCGACCAAGGAAAACCCATTCCGAAGTCGTAGTTAAACCACAATATTTTTTTCTAATACCGTCAATTTGTGTATGAAATGTGATTGCCTAGTCCATACTCAAACCAACGTCGTAAGGCCTCAACGCTGCCACCAATAGATTCCAACTGAAACTCTCGCCTCGAGGGTCTGACCACACTGTCGGTGTAAGTGTGATTATTGAGTCTCCTCCCAAGGTATATCCAGACGTGAGGGTCAAGTCCACGGCTTACTGGAAGCTCTATGTCTGGGAAAAGATTTGTGAAAGCAAGGAATGATTCATATCGACGTTTGTTACTACAGAAGCTAGTAGTGGACACAGACTGTCCCTTGAATAATTTTTAAAGCCATTGGGTCACACTCCTTGACTGCATGCAGCCACACTCTTCCTCCGCCCTCCAGCTCCCTGAGCCTGGCGGGGATAACTAAAGTGGGTGATTGTAGCATGTTAATATGTACACCACCTCATGCTGCTCTCCTAGCTCTGCCTCCACGTCTGCTACTTCGCAGACTCATCTTTCCTTAAACCTTCCTCTTCTTGAAACATTTATCACGCTCGAGTCTCTAAGAATGGCACCGGTTTCCTATTTCTTACTGCACTGTGAAGTCTTCATCCGCTCCTGGATGATCTGCACCTACTTTGCCTACGATCTGAAAGAGCTGCTAAAAATTTCTCCTTTGCCGAAAAGAGAAATTCGGTCTCATATCCTGGATGAACCATGCCCATTGCCTAATACATTCAATCCTGACATTAATGATGCATTCATGCCATGGATGACGTCGTAAGGCCTCAACGTAACTACCAAGAGATCCAACCGTGACTCTCGCCTCTAAGGGTCGAGTCACGCTGTCGGCATCAGTGTGAGGTCACTGGGTCTCCTCCAGTAGAAATCTCGAAAGTGAGGGTCAAGTCAACAGTTTTTAACTGGGACCTCTCAGTATCAACCAAAAAAAAGGACAGGAAAGAAAACATCACAAAGATAAGTGTCTTTTTATTATTGCAGCTCATAGTACAAAGACATGAATACAACAGAAATATGGAACTAGAGGTACAAGGGATGTATCCACTAGTTCTGCTCCTGTCCACCTGCTCCCGGAGCGCTACTGCCTTGTCCACTTCTTGGCTGTTGCTCAAGCACTCGTCGCTGCTTCTGCCTCGATGGCTCCTCCAACGCATGCAGATCCACAGTGCGGGGGGTCAGACAGTCACGTTCCAGGTGACCCTTCCTGCTGGATTCATAACACTTCCTGCTCCTCGTATGACTGGCTCTGACCCCACCCCGGGTGCCCCGCACAACCGGTCCTAAAACCGGAGATCGCCCAACTACTGGTCTGGTCCTCCTGGACATCTGCATCATCTGTTTACTACCCACAGATGACTCAGCTACTGATCGAAAAACACGCGGCAAAGGCAGAAGCTCCTGAACACGCTCTAGGTGTAGAGCTACTGGCACAAACTCCACCCTGAAGAAGGTCTCAAAGTCTTCCCATGTGAAGGTCATCCCATCACAAAACTGGAACAAGTGGCTCCACCACCTACCTGCTTCTGCCTGAAGAAGGCTGGAAGAAAATATCACCGTGAAGCTTACATGCGTCCCCACTAGCCTGAAGACTCTCACCACAACGTCCAGCCAATCCTCAGCCGCCTGCGGGTCCATCTCTCCCCAGAACTTGGGTGGTCTCTGGCGCTAGAACTCATGCAGCGCGCTCAAGTGGCATGCATCGCCTACTGCTTGGGCTGGTGGCATCGGTGGATCAACGTATGGTAGTACCGCTGGTGCCTCCGCTGGTGCCTCAACTGCAAGAGGGCCCTGTACCAAAGCCTCGTCGCTCGGAAGGCTGTCAGTACGCACATCCCTCTAGGCTCTAGCTGGTCGTCCATAAAAAGGCATCTTCAAGAAACAACGTGACACGGTCAAATGATTATACCTTGTGAGCTGACCTGGTTTGAGATGACATTTAAAAACTTCTAGAAACACACACACAATCAGTGTTTTCGTGCACAAAGTCGGAAATCAGTTGTTAGGGTCCTAGTGTATGGATACGTCGGCCGCCCGCAACAACGCTGGACTCCCTGAACTGAAAACCACACTTGGTACTCTTAACACTATTTCGTTACAGAAAGAAAATATCAGAGTTATATGTTCTGCTGTAGAACTGACTCCTCTGATACCAATTTGTCACAACCCATCCTCGGGGCCCGTTCCGTGACTACCCCAAGCCCGGCTTTCATAGGCCAGGGGCTGGATACTAGCACGAAAGGCATAAATCCTGATAACTGGGAAGGCATTGCCTTTATAAGAGTAAACAAAACACCACAGAGTACAAGCAGAAGTAAAACACTAAGTACAAAGAGAAGTGCTGAAAAGTAAATGGGCCAGAATACAAACCCAACTGAAAGTACAACTACAACTGAACAAAAGTACAATAGAAAAAGACAACAACTGGAAGAATGGAAGCGGCCCCTGGGTTGTCCTCCTCGGATCCTACCTGAAGGTTAGGTACAGATGGCGGAGCTGCTGGATCATCCACCACGGATCCTACCTGAAGGGTAGGTACAGATAGCCTCCACAATGCTCTCGCTCGTCAACCTCCTCCGAGTGTCGTCTCACTGTGAATTCCACCTCCGGATACTGTCTCGTCATTTATTCCACCTCTACAACGAGGTGCAGGCATAGCCCGTGCAGGGGTGAGTATAACGATACCCAGTAGGGACCCCGAGACCCTCAAGGTCTCACTAAAACCAAAAAGTATAACCACAAAGAAGATCTCAACAGATAACCTCTACTTTGGTATATGCCCATACATATACCTAAGTTATCAAGAAACCCATCTCAATCATGAGGAAACACAAAGATTATGAAATCAACGGATAGCCACTACCCAGGTATATGCCCATAAATATACCTAAGTTATCAAGTGACCCATCTCAATCAAGAGGTAACACAAAGGTCATAGACTCAGCTCCAACCAGTATTTTCATTACTGAAACCGTTACTGCTGAAGAGCCCTGTCTCTGGAGTGTAAAGTGGTCATGTCACAGCTCCAAGGTACTGCTCACAAACCTAAGACTACTGAGGTACTCTTACTGTCGAGTACCGCGGGTCCGCCACCCAAACACAGTAGTGCTTCTTGCCGGGGTATGCTACCCAAACACAGAAGTGCACACCCCCAAGTAGCCTGCAGAGTTACTCTCTGGACGAGTACCGCAGGTCTGCACTGTCACACAGGTAGTGCTCCGTCCGCCATGGGTCTGCACCCAAACAAAGTAGTGCACCGTCCACTGGGTTAGTCGTCTCACTTCAAGTCGAGTCGGTCAAGTAGTCGTCAGGTCTCAGTCAGCAACACGGTCTCCATACTTTGCATGCTCGTCTCGGGGAGGGTCCACTCCACGAGCTACAGGTCGATACTCCAAGTATCTCAAAAGACCGCATTGTCATAGGGGTCTCAACGCAACAGACGGCGCGTCAATCGGACGCCCGGTCTGTGAGTTATTACCCTTTTTGTCCAAGGGGCCCAGTTGGTTTTGTGAGCGAACCAACCCGGCCGTATCTCAACTGTACCCAGAACTCTCATAGGGTATACACATAGGGACCTTTTCTCAACGTGATCACCAACGTCGCTGATGGTTCGTCAAACGGACGTCCGGTCTGAAAGATATCAGCTTTTCTGTTCTAGGGGCCCGGTTGGATTTCGGGTACGATCCCACCTGGACACTATCCAATAGAAACCAAAACTCAGACGAAGTATGCCAAAAGTTCCGTCTCATCAAGAGGAATTTAACGAGACAGGTGGCGCGTCAATCGGACGCCCGGTCTGTGAGTTATTGGCTTCTTCGTTCCAGGGGCCCGGTTTGTTTCGTGAGCGAACCAACCCGACCACACTCCGACGACGTCCAAACCTCGAGAGGAGTAAGCCAAAAGTTCCGTCTCATTAAGAGGAATTCAATGAAGTCGATGGCACGTCAATCGGACGTCCGAAGCTCAAGATATGAGCATTTCCACTCTGAGGGCCCGGTTGGTTTCGTGTACGAACCAACCCGTCCAGATCCAAAGTTCTCCAAAACCTTGAGTGAGTTATACCAAAACGATCGTCTCGATACAAAGATCGCATCGCCGCTGATGGCGCGTCGATCGGAGGTCCGTAGCCCGAGATATGGGAAAAAGACTGAAAAGGGTCTGAAAACGGGGGTTTCGGGCCCGGACCGACCCGGCCCGAGACCCCCTGGGTCGGCCCGGCCCGGCTCGGCGCCCGGACTAGCGGCACGGAGCACTGGTGCGTGGCGCCAGCTAGCTCGGCCGAACGACTGAGCCGTTTGGTTTGCTGGGGGGGGGGGGGTGCTGCCCCCTGTGTTTTGTAACTGCGGCCCCCCTTAATGGGGGCCCCTAGCTGGCCGGCCAGGGGTTTGAACACCCAAATTTCCCCTTGTCTGGCCGGCCGGTTTCTGCCACCACGGGACCGGCGACAACTGGTCCCCTCCCTGCTCTGACACTGGCGGCCCGTTTCCGGCCACCGGTCCTGCTCCGATGCCGACTTCCCATTTCCGGCCGCCGTTTCCCATAATCCGCCACGGCCCGGTACCGGCCGCGGCCTTCACTCGTCGGATGCGGCGCAACGGCGCCGCACCCCTCCGCCGCGGCCCCGCTCAGGACGCGGTGCTTTTGTGGTTCTCTAGCGTGGCACGATGGCGCCACGACTTGGTTCAATTTCACGGCGCGGCGTGACGGCGCCGTGTATTCCTTGCCGCACGATCCCGCGCGGTGTGATGACACCACGCCATTTCCTTTCCAACCACATTAGAAACAAACATGGATAATGGAGGAGGGTCGACCGTGTTTGTGATGTCCGGCCCCCTCTCGTTTATCGACAACAATTGGTCATATTCCATGAAGAATGTCAAGTAGTAATCACGAACAATAATAATTAAATAAAACCCTACAGTTTTCCCGCAAACAAGAATTCCCAACCCGCAACATATTCTTCGCGGATCAACTTGATGTTTAGTTGATCTGCGTTCTTTTATTTAGAAGTAATTAACATGGGGTTGATTAATATTCACAAAACAATTCCCTACCTTGACGTTGCTTGAACGGAGGTTCGTCGAATGAGGATTCGTCGCGGAAAGAGAGGTCGTGAAAGAAGACGTCGTCGGCATCGCGGTAAGAGGCGTCGCAGAAGGAGACGTCGCGGAAGGAGACGTCGACCTCCAAGGAATCCGGATTTCTTCGCGTTCTTCGCATTCTTCGTGTTCTTCGACGAAGAGGATGAAGAAACTGAAGTATCCCTTAGCTTTTCTCCCAAAGCTCTCAAGAAACAAGGCTCCAACCCCAAAATAAAATAAGTCCCTTACTTATTTTATTAACACAACATAAGGTTTGAAATTCACGAGTTTGAAATTCAAACACTCACATTAAACACACTTCATTAATATCATAAGTTATCAAAACTTAAGTTATCAAATTAAAATGTGAGTTGAGGGAGTTAAGGAATGTGAAGGGGTGGGGTTCGTGCGGGCCCCACCACTCTCATAATCTTCCATGGGAAGTTGGGTAGTTACCCACCTTCCACCCAAAGCTTAAATCCACTTAGAGAAAATAAAAATTGTAGTTAATTTTTTATTCTATCTTCCACAATTTTTATCAGCCTCTCTTGTGAAAACGCAACTCCGGAAAAGGTGTTTCTAAGCAATTACTGGCACTGTGGTTTCATCAATTCCCTCAGAATTCGATTCCGAGCACCGGTTCAAAAGTTAAAAAAACCCGCTCGTCCGTTCACTGAATGTACCCGAGCCAAACTTCGAAAAATGATTCCGGGCACACCGGGCCTCGGAATCAAGCACCGTCAGAAACTACGTTCTTGTAAAATTCCAAAGAAATTTAAGAAGAAATTTCCCATGAAATTTCTGGGTCTTTACTTCAATACAATCCGAATGTGTTTGATCGTATTTCCGTAGGTCAGTTGTTGTTTTCACTTAAAATTGTGTCCATTTTAAACAAAAGAGAGACCCTTTGAGTGGTACCGGCCACACCGTGCCTCGGATTGAGGCTGGGTTGAATCATACAGGTCAAAAAGGACCCATGGATAGTTATTATAAAAGATCAAGACAATCTGAATGCGTTTGGTCAGATTTCCGTAGGTCAGTTGTTGTTTTCACTTAAAATTGTGTCCATTTTAAAACAAAGGGAGACCCTTTGAGTGATAGCGGTCACACCGTGCCTTGGATTGAGGCAGTGATGACTCATAAATCTCAAAAAGGACCCTTGGATCGTTCTAATAAAGGATCAACACAATATGAATGTGTTTGGTCAGATTTCCGTAGGTCAGTTGTTGTTTTCACTTAAAATTATGTCCATTTTAAACAAAAGAGAGACCCTTTGAGTGGTACCGGCCACACTGTGGCTCGTAATTAGGTGGGGTTGACTCTAACACATCAAAAAGGACCCATGGATAGTTCTTATTAAATATAAATATAATATGAATGCGTTTGTTTAGATTTCCATAGGTCTGTTGTTGTTTTCACTTAAAATTGTGTCCATTTTAAACCAAAGAGAGACCCTTTGAGTGCTACCGGAAACACTGTGCCTCAGATTGAGGCAGGGATGACACATACATGTCACAAAGGTCCCTTGGATAATTATCCTAAAGGATATGTACAATCTGAATGTGTTTGTTCAGATTTCTGTAGGTCAGTTGTTGTTTTCACTTAAAATTATGTCCATTTTAAACCAAAGAGGGACCCTTTGAGTGATACTGGGCATACCGTGCCTCAGATTGAGGCAAGGATGACTTTTACATGTTAAAAGAGACCCGTGGATCATTCTAAGTAAGGATAAATACAATAAAAATGGGTTTGATTGGATTTCTGTAGGTCGGTTGTTGTTTTCACTAAAAATTGTATCCATTTTAAACAAAAGAGAGACCCTTTGAGTGGTACCGGCCACACCGTGCCTCAAATTGAGCCGGGGTTGACTCATACACTTGAAAAAGGATCCATGCATCATTATTATAAAAGATTAAGACAATTAGAAAGCATTTTTTCTGATTTCTGTAGGTTAGTTGTTGTTTTCACTTAAAGTTGTGTCCATTTTAAACCAAAGAGAGACCCTTTGAGTGCTTCCAGCCACACTGTGACTCAGATTGAGGCCAAGATGACTCATACAAGTCAAAAAGGACCCGTGAATCATTATTCTAAATTATCAACACAATATTAATGCGTTTGGTTAGAATTCCATAGGTTAGATATTGTTTTCACTTAAAATTGTGTCCATTTTTAACAAAAGAGGGACCCTTTGAGTGGTACCGGCCACACTGTGCCTCGGATTGAAGTGGGGATGACTTTTAAACCTTAAAAAGGGCCCTTTTATCATTATTATAAAATAAAAACACAATCTGAATGGGGTTGTTTGGATTTTCATTGGTTAGTTGTTGTTTTCAATTAAAATTGTGTCCATTTTAAACGAAAGAGAGACCCTTTGAGTGATAGATGCCCCAACGTACCTCATATTGAGGCGGGGATGACTCTTACATGACAAAATGGACCTTTGTATTGTTCTAAAAAAGTATCAACACAATCCTAATGCATTTGGTCAAATTTACGTAAGTCATTTGTTGTTTTCACTTAAAATTGTGTCCATTTTGAACAAAATAGAGACTCGTTGAGTGGTACTGGCCACACCGTGCCTCGTATTGAGGCGGGGTTGACTCTTACATGTCACCAAGGACCCTTGGATCGTTTTTATAAAAGATCAAGGCAATACAAATGCGTTTGGTTGGATTTTCATAGGCCAATTATTGTTTTCAATTAAAATTGTGTCCATATTAAACAAAAGAGAGACCCTTTTAGTGATTTCTATCACAACGTGCCTTGGATTGAGGTGTGGTTGACTCATACATGTCACAAGGGTCCCGTGGATAGTTCTCCTAAAGGATCAACACAATCGGAATGCGTTTGGTTGGATTTTCATAGGTCAGTTGTTTTTTTCACTAAAAACTGTGTCCATTTTAAACAAAATAGAGACCCTTTGAGTGATACCGGCCACACCGTGCCTCGGTTTGAGGTGGGGTTTACTTTTACACATCACCAAGGACCCGTGGATCGTACTCCTAAAGAATCAAAAAAATCCTAATGTGTTTTGTCAAATTTCTGTAGGTCAGTTGTTGTTTTCACTTAAAATTGTGTCCATTTTAAACAAAAGAGATACCCTTTGAGTCATATCGGCCACACCATGCCTCGAATAGATGCGGTGTCAACTCTTACAAATCACAAAGGACCCATGGATAGTTCTTATATAAGATCTAGACAATCCAAATATGTTTGGTCAGATTTCCGTAGGTCAGTTATTGTTTTCACTTAAAATTGTGTCCATTTTAAACCAAAGAGAGACCCTTTGAGTGATAGCAGTCACACCGTGCCTTAGATTGAGGCGGGGATGAATCATAAATGTCACCAAGGACTTTTGGATCATTCTTCTAAAATATCAACATAATCTGAATGGTTATGCTTAGATTTCCGTAGGTTAGTTTTTGTTTTCACTTAAAATTGTGTCCATTTTAAACAAAAGAGTGACCCTTTGAGTGGTACTGGCCACACTATTGTAGAGACCCGAAGCCTGAAGTATGTGGACATTACATTAAATTTTAGGAATACTTATTACATAACAAAAACACACACACAAGGATCGTAATAGTTTAGTGTCTTTGGAAACTCGGAACGTAATCTTCTAATCGTGGTGAAAGATCTTCAATATCTCCCATAAAGATCTTCCGTTTTTTTACCTAAACCCTTTCTTTATATCCTGGAGAAAAGAAAACATAAAAGGGTGAGTTCAAATGCTCAGTAAGGGTAAACAAAAGAAAAATCAATCACATCATATTCATAAGAACATAACTTTTGGAAATCTTAACCTACAAAAGAGAGCATAATTTCATAACATGGGATAAATCATAGTAGGTAAATGAAATCCCAATAATCATAACTTAAAACATTAAACCTTGTGTCATACACACATAATCATAGAGAATCATTTCTTGTTAGTCAAGACTCATTTCCAAGACTATCTTAGTGGACAATGTCCCTTTCTGAACCGAGTCCCCCTCGTTTTAGTCCTGTTTCACCGAACCGGTATAACCTACCATTCCAGCCATGTCTATCTCATGAGATATAAAATCTTTACCCAATTCATTGGAGGGAGATATAGGTCCCACCCATCTCATAATGATACCATTCTTATGTGTGCCACAAAATCATAAACCATACATCATATCATAACCCATGTAATAAAAATGGGATTCTTAAACAACATGACATCATAAAACAATTCATATAAGATAAAGGAATTAATAAAAATATTTCCATCACAACATAATCAAATCTATGTAATAATAGGGATAGAAATAGAACCCTTTATTATCTTAGATGGAAAATAATTTTGATAAAACACTTGAACTCCATTCCTGAGGAAAATATCCTTTCTACTTCAAAAACATTTTCCTTTCTTAACATGTATTAAAATTTTAAACTAAAAGAAGTTTATTAAAAATAAACTTGAAAATTTGTAAAGGAAGCTTCTTGGAAATAATTTTTTAAAAATCCATTCATGCCTATAAGTAAAAAAAACAATCCTTGTACTTTTGTCGGAAAAGTCAAAAAGTACCTCGTACGAAAAACGACAAAAGATTCCTCTCATATCCTTTAATAAAAACTCACCGAAGGGTAAAATTGGATTTAAAAAAATTTAGGTGGATGGAAATAACATTACATATTGAGGAAACATGGATGTGGATGATAAAATACACCCCAGTAAATTTCAAAGTATAAACAATCTCGGATAAAAATGAGATTGTGATATTTCCCTTACCTTAGGTCCGACTTGCTTTGTAAGTGTACGAACCTCCTGTATAATGATTTAAATCATGTTATTGACTTATTCCAGAATCATATTTATTGTTATTATATCATATATTGTCCACTTATGACTTTATATTACCCGTTCTTTTGTAAATTCATGTTAAAGTAGCGTTTTGGGTAAAATCGTCTCATTTGTCGTTCGTGTTTTTAACTTGTAATTATTAATATGATTACTTGGATCATGATTACTTATATCCAGAATGTAAAACATGATTTATATATAATATATATTCAGAATATATATATATATATAATATATCGATAAATGGAATGAAATACACCGTTCATGGAGACGGTAGTCCGTACGTACGCATGAACGCTGTTTTCGTTTCCTTATTGAATTGAATGGAATTAAGTTGATGACATACATATAAATATTCATAAATCCAGTATTATTATTATGTCATATATTTCATTAGTACTTATTATATATACTTTATAATCATTCATGAATGGTTAATCATTGAGAATGAATCTCATCTCGTCGTGGAGACGGTAGTCCGTACGTACGCACGAGCGATGATATCATTCTCATGATCGTGAACATGAGTTGAAGTGTTTGTAAACTATTTCAGTATCAATATAACTTTATAATAATCATATATAGTTACTCATTACACCATTATACCCATCCAATTACAGTGGTGGCGGAAAATAGATTACACCACGGCGTGGAGACGGTATTCCGTACGTACGCACGCGCGGTGATTTCCTTTTTCCGTAGGATGGATAGAAGGTTAAATAGAGTTGTTTCATACTTATAATAACATATCAGTATATTATTGATACTGATGTTATTACTTCATAATGAAACCACTAAAGAAGAAGAAGTTGAAGAAGAAATAAATTGGAAAGGATCGGTAATGGATATTACCTCTTCTTTGAAGTGCTTCTTTGAGACCTCCTTTTAGGGCACTAAAATTGGTCTTTAAAGAAAACCAGGACCTCTATGATGATACTATGGAAGTGGAGAAGAGATTTTTGAAGGGTTTGGCCGAGCTTGAATGCTCAAATTGGTGTGAGGAGGAGAGGGAGGAGGTGCCCTTTTATAAGGGAGGAGAGGGGCACCTTTGGAATAACTAAAAATATTATTTTATTATAAAGTCAAGTTCGGTTTTAAATAGATCCAAATTGATTTATTTCAAGGCTGAGGTGGGTATGGGTCGAAATCCTCTCATCCAATATAATTTAGACAAGTTTAGTTTCCTATTTTAACCTTATCATTTAGATTTAACATTAAGTTAAATAATTTTACTTTTACCGTGTCATCTTGTGTTCTTACACTATAAGGTTAATAAACGTACTATAAGAAGCCAAACGAACCCCAAATTCTTTATTATTAATATATATAACCTTATCTAAGTCATTTGGCCGAACCTTAGATTTTTAGGAATAAAATAACAATTAATAATATAATATTTGTTTTAAAAACTATTTTATGTCAATTTTGACACAATTTAGTAATTGATTTTTGTGGAAATCATAAAAGAATGATAAGTTCGATAAAAGTTAATTAAATCAATACTAACATGTCATATTAACCTAGAAAATTAGTGGAATTCATAAAAAGTTTTAAATTATATTTATTTGGGTATTTATAACATCAATTATGTCAATATTTCATTAATAAGATAATTACTACATCATCGTTGTGTCATAAATAAATTAAATTATTTAATGTCTAAAAATTACAAATAAAATACAATTATGTAGGAAATAATTTTCTCTTTCTAATTAATATTTATAGTCGAAAATATCTTATGTATAACCCCATATTAAAAATGTTTTAGTAAAGAAACGTTGATTTTAACTCTTTTAACTCTTCTTTGAATTAAATAATAATAAATGTCCTAATCTAATCCAAGTGGGCCTAAATGATAATATTTTACACATAAGGTTGTTTCTGGTCGAGATACACTTATCCAATAGGATTAAGACATGTGTTAGGGTAATAATAATATCATTTTTACCCTTAATTACCCTATTTACTTTTAACCGTGGTAAATAAAAGTAAAAAGTTACTATTCACCAGAAATTATTTTCATCTCATTGAACCACATTTTACTTACTGACATCAACCGTGTCTCTCAGATTTTTAAAATTCCATTCTCAGAAGCGGTAAAATTATGATTTATGAAAAAATTAAGTTTTTTAACTACCACTTAGTAGTTTCACTATTCATCAAAAATTGAAGTTTTTCACAAAAATGCCGAAATTTCACCCTAAGCTATAATTGATATTCCAAATTCAAAAATGATTTATATTTTACAAAATTCCCAACATATAAGTTGTATTAATTAATTTTATAATTAATTTCCGCTGTCACAACAAATAGCGTGTTTTTAAGAGATAATAACTATCAAAAGATTAACACTTGTTTATGTCTGGTGTAAATGTGAAATTACATCCAATGACCAACATTGTATTGAATTGTAAAAATATATTCTAAATATACTTTAAAACCACTCAAATTAATAATTTATCACTATTAATTATTCCGATTAAAAAAGTTGTTTTTAATTATAATTTAGTAATTTTCACTATTCATCAAAATATGAAAGTTATCCGAAAAGTACCAAAATTTCACCTTAGGCTAAATTCGATACTCCGAATCCAAAAATGAAGTCCATTTTGAGAGCTAAAATTTCTTAAATTTTAAAAGGTGGTAATTACTATTCTTAACAGCTAGTTTTAATAATATTTTAATAGCATATCGTTGTTTAGTGAAACTCAGTATTACGTACTACACACGCTATCGAGGAAGGTCGTGATTGCGTGTAATGCAAGGAAAGTCAAGGATGTGTGTTGTGCAAGCTCCTTTTGGTGTAGCGTACATCACAAGACATTAATAAAATTAAAAAGAATATTTTTCATAAAATCTCGGGCTGTTACATTCTACCCCCCTTAAAATGAATTTCGCCCCAGAAATTCTTCTGGGTTATAAATGGTTTACTACTCGAAAGTTTGTTTAATAGAAACCCACATTGTAAAAAGGGAATACCAAAACCAATCTTTAAAAACAAAGGTATGAAACATAATGGTTACCCAAATAAACTAATCACTGAGTTTCCACATAGGTGAAAATATGGATATGGAAGAGAAATCTAATCATCATGTTCTGATGGAGAGTGCTAGAGAACATGGCTATGGAAAATCCAGTAATCACAAATCCATAGATTTGTGATGATATAAGGTACCATCTAATTTACCAGATATAAGGGCACCAGGACAACATTTTTTTGGTTTTCAAGATCATTTCCCTAAAGTTGAAGAATTTGAATTAGAATAAATACTTACTTTATTTTGGTACAATCTCACTGTTGTTCGTACTTTGAACAATTTACACTTCATCTCTTAAATAAATGAAGTTGAATTTGTTATTCATGAAGTGTTAATTGATCATGTGATAGAATGATGGGTCATTCCATCTGTCTCAAACAAAAGGTTAGAAAAGTTATCAAAAAATACAAAAGTCCATCTATAGTGAGATTAATCATATATGGTTCCTAAAATGGACTTATACTTCATATATCATACTGCTTAATAAAATCAAACTAGTTTCTACTAAACAGGGACTTCCTGTAGGCCAGTGGTAGGCGATAAAGGCCAGTCGCACTTCGGTTGTGGGTTCGATTCCCACAGCCTTGTCCGACGCGATGGGCTGTCACCCATCCTGCAGGTTGTCCTTTTTCTAAAGCTATATTACTATAACATCCCATCAATAATATCGAAAAAACTTCTATCCTTAAACAATACTAACTTATGTCCAACATAATCCATTCCAATCTTTAGGCTTATCTATAATACTGCAGTCCACTCTCATAACATAGTGCAAACGATTACCAGAGATTTAATACCATCGTTGATCCCCATATATCATAAGATATGTTTTGTTGGTCACATTCCAAACATTAAAAGTCCTTAATCATGTATTCTCTTGAATACCTTAGTGAAAACATGAATGCAGTCAAAATTCTATATACTCAAACCATGATATCACTTAGTCCTTATATCAATCATGAGCTCATGAATACTGTTAAACATTTCATTTTCTCGTTTTCCCTTCATTATGAGCATATCATCTTATTTCCAAAAAAATATATCAATCACTTTGAATACCACATTAGACCAACACATAAATATTCCAATACTTTATGATACCACATTATTTTGGAATCCCATTACATAAACACTTAATCATTCCACCACATCGTTGTCATATTCAACATCGCCAATAGTGATCGCATGTGACTTCCCTTTGTCCTTTGCCTTCAGTGGTTGCTCATGTTGATCATCACTAACCCTTGGATTAGGGAATTTATAAGCATAATGCCCCATTTCCTTGCACTTGAAGCATTGAAGTGTTGGTGGTGCGTTCTCTACAGTGTTTTCTTTATTCACATCATTAGAATCCCTTTTTCCATTACTTCGACACTCAGATGCTCGATGACCTTCTTTTCCACACTTAAAAAATTTTCTAGTCCCTTTAAGACAATCTCCACCATGCTTCTTTCCGCACTTTGTGCATAAGGAAACATTCATCTTCTTTTCACCATTATTCTGAGATTTCTCCTTGAACTCCATCTTTCGTTTCTTGTCAAAACCATGAGATGGATATGTAACACCAACTTCCATTTCTACCTTGATAGCACAACGCACAATTTCTTCATAGCTACTAAAGTCTCTTATAGCTAATGCCCTTCGAAGACTTGGTTTTGAGCCACTGAAAAATCGATCAACTTTACTTTCAGGTTGGATGATAATGCCAGATGCATACCTTGAAAGTCTTGTAAAATTCACTTCGTATATACCAACAGATTCATCATCGTTTTGCTTTAGTTCAAGAAACTCCTTCTCCATCTTTGTTCGAAGAATACGAGGGAAGTACTTATTGAAAAATATGTTCTTGAACTCGTCCCATTCCAGGGACTCAATTTTATCTCTTTGCCTCGTATTCTTGATAAGATTCCACCATTGATCAGCTTCTCCTTCCAAATGATATACTGCTAAGATGACTTTATCATGTTCAGAACATTGAAGAACTGAAAATATCTTTTCAGTGGTACTGATCCATTGTTCGGCAACAAATGGATCAGAAGACCCACTAAAAGAAGGTGGATGTTGCCTCATGAAGGACTCAATAGAATATTGTTCCCTTCTCTACTCATTTGGAAGTCCAGAATGATTCATAGCTTGTGTAAGTATAGCAATAAGATTTTGCACTCCATCTCCCATAACATTTGTTTGTTCAGGAGGACAATCATTGCATTGTCCATTGCATTGATCAACACGGTTCCTTCAGGTTCCATCCATCGTCTAAAACCCAAAAAGAATAGTGTGAGAGGCAAAAATCATGCTAGGGAAAACAACATAATAAAGGGGGAGTACCTTCAATATCTAACATCTTAAGTTTAATTCTATGATTGTTAGCGTAATTCTAGTACTATAACCAATACATATACTTAAACTTAGGGACATCCCTAGACATACCTTAGAAATATCTCTAGGGATCTCACTAACGTTTTCGCATCCTAGTTTCCAAAGGTTGACTAAACCTTTCCTCTGATACCAACTCTAGAGACCCGAAGCCTGACGTACGTGGAAATTACATTACATTTGCGGAATACATAGTACATAACAAAAACACACACACAAGGATCGTAATAGTTTAGTGTCTCTGGAAAATCGGAATGTAATTTTCTAATCGTGGTGAAAGATCTTCAATATCTCCCATAAAGATCTTCCCTTTTTTACCTAAAACCTTTCTTTATATCCTGGGGAAAAGAAAACATAAAAGGGTGAGCTCAAATGCTCAGTAAGGGTAAACAAAAGAAAAATCAATCACATCATATTCATAAGAACATAACTTTTGGAAATCTTAACCTGCAAAAGAGAGCATAATTTCATAACATGGGATAAATCATAGTAGTGAAATGAAATCCCAATAATCATAACTTAAAACATGAAACTTTATGGCATACACACATAATCATAGAGAATCATTTCTTGTTAGTCAAGACTCATTTCCAAGACTATCTTAGTGGACAATGTCCCTTTCTGAACCGAGTCACCCTCGTTTCAGTCCTGTTTCACTGAACCGGTATAACCTACCATTCCAGCCATGTCTATCTCATGAGATATAAAATATTTACCCAATGCATTGGAGGGAGATATAGGTCCCACCCATCTCATAATGATACCATTCTTATGTGTGCCACAAAATCATAAACCATACATCATAGCATAACCCATGTAATAAAAATGGGATTCTTAAACAACATGACATCATAAAACAATTCATATAAGATAAAGGAATTCATAAAAATATTTCCATCACAACATAATCAAATCCATGTAATAATAGGGATAGAAATAGAACCCATTATTGTCTTAGATGGAAAATAATTTTGATAAAACACTTGAACTCCATTCTTGAGGAAAATATCCTTTCTACTTCAAAAACATTTTCCTTTCTTAACATGTCTCAAAATTTTAAACTAAAAGAAGTTTATTAAAAATAAACTTGAAAACTTCTAAAGGATGCTTCTTGGAAATAATGTTTTAAAAATCCATTCATGCCTATAAGTAAAAATACATTCTTCGTACTTTTGTCGGAAAAGTCAAAAAGTACCTCGTACGAAAAACGACAAAAGATTCCTTTCATATCATTTAATAAAAACTCACCGAAGGGTAAAATTTGATTTAAAAAAAATTAGGTGGATGGAAATAACATTACATATTGAGGATACATGGATTTGGATGATAAAATACACCCTAGTAAATTTCAAAGTATAAACAATCTCGGATAAAAATGAGATTGTGATATTTCCCTTACCTTAGGTCCGACATGCTTTGTAAGTGTCCGAACCTCCTGTATAATGATTTAAATCATGTTATTGACTTATTCCAGAATCATATTCATTGTTATTATATCATATATGGTCCACTTATGACTTTATATTACCTGTTCTTTTGTAAATTCATGTTAAAGTAGCGTTTTGGGTAAAATCGTCTCAATTGTCGTTCGTGTTTTTAACTTGTAATTATTAATATGATTACTTGGATCATGATTACTTATATCAAGAATGTAATACATGATTTATATATAATATATATTCAGAATATATATATATATAATATATCGATAAATGGAATGAAATACACCGTTCATGGAGACGGTAGTCCGTACGTATGCATGAACGCTGTTTTCGTTTCCTTATTGAATTGAATGGAATTAAGTAGATGAAATACATATAAATATTCATAAATCCAGTATTATTATTATGTCATATATTTCATTAGTACTTATTATATATACTATATAATCATTCATGAATGGTTAATCATTGAGAATGAATCTCATCGCGTCGTGGAGACGGTAGTCCGTACTTACACACGAGCGATGATATCATTCTCATGATCGTGAACTTGTGTTGAAGTGTATGTATACTATTTCAGTATCAATATCACTTTATAATAATCATATATAGTTACTCATTGCAGCATTATACCAATCCAATTACAGTGGTGGCGGAAAATAGATTACACCACGGCGTGGAGACGGTATTCCGTATGTACGCACGCGTGGTGATTTCCTTTTTCCGTAGGATGGATAGAAGGTTAAATAGGGTTGTTTCATACTTATAATAACATATAAGTATATTATTGATACTGATGTTATTACTTCATAATGAAACAACTAAAGAAGAAGAAGTTGAAGAAGAAAGAAATTGGAAAGGATCGGTAATGGATATTATCTCTTCTTTGAAGTGCTTCTTTGAGATCTCCTTTTAGGGCACTATAATTGGTCTTTAAAGAAGACCAGTACCTCTAGGATGATAATAGGGAAGTGGAGAAGATATTTTGGCAGGGGTTGGCCTAGATTGAATGCTCAAATTGGTGTGAGGAGGGGAGGGAGGAGGTTCCCTTTTATAAGGGAGGAGAGGGGCACCTTTGGAATAACTAAAAATATTATTTTATTATAAAGTCAAGTTCGGTTTTAAATAGATCCAAATTGATTTATTTCAATGCTAAGGTGGGTATGGGTCGAAATACTCTCATCCAATAGAATTTAGACAAGTTTAGTTTCCTATTTTAACCTTTTCATTTAGATTTAACATTAAGTTAAATAATTTTACTTTTACCGTGTCTTCTTGTGTTCTTACACTATAAGGTTAATAAACTTACTATAAGAAGCCAAACGAACCCCAAATTGTTTATAATTAATATATATAACCTTATCTAAGTCATTTGGCCGAACCTTAGATTTTTAGGAATAAAATAACAATTAATAATATAATATTTGTTTTAAAAACTATTTTATGTCAATTTTGACACTATTTCGTAATTGATTTTTGTGAGAATCATAACAGAATGATAAGTTCGATCAAAGTTAATTAAATCAATACTAACATGTCATATTAACCTAGAAAAGTAGTGTAATTCATAAAAAGTCTTAAATTATATTTATTTGGGTATTTATAACATCAATTATGTCAATATTTCATTAATAAGATAATTACTGCATCATCGTTGTGTCATAAATAAATTAAAGTATTTAATGTCTAAAAATTACAAATAAAATACCATTATGTAGGAAATCTTTTTAGATTTCTAATGAATTTTTATATTCGAATTTATTATATATATAACCCCATATTAAAAATGTTTTAGTAAATAAACTTTTATTTTAACTCTTTTAACTCTTCTTTGAATTAAATAATAATAAATGTCCTAATCTAATCCAAGTGGTCCTAAATGATAATATTTTACACTTAAGGTTGTTTTTGGTCGAGATACACTTGTACAATAGGATTAGGACATGTGTTAGGGTAATAATAATATCATTTTTACCCTTAATTACCCTATTTACTTTTAACCGTGGTAAATAAAAGTAAAAAGTTACTATTCACCAAAAATTATTTTCATCTCATTGAACCACATTTTACTTACTGACATCAACCGTGTCTCTCGGATTTTTGAAATTCCATTCACAGTAGCGGTAAAATTAAGATTTATGAAAAAATTAATTTTTTTAACTACCACTTAGTAGTTTCACTATTCATCAAAAATTGAAGTTTTTCAGAAAAATGCCGAAATTTCACCCTAAGCTATAATTGATATTCCGAATTCAAAAATGATTTCTATTTTACAAAATTCCCAACATATAAGTTGCATTAATTAATTTTATAATTAATTTCCGCTGTCACAACAAATAGCGTGTTTTTAAGAGATAATAACTATCAAAAGAATAACACTTGTTTATGTCTGGTGTAAATGTGAAATTACATCCAATGACCAACATTGTATTGAATTGTAAAAATTTATTCTAAATATACTTTAAAACCACTCAAATTAATAATTTATCACTATTAATTATTTCGATTAAAAAAGTTGTTTTTAATTATAATTTAGTAATTTTCAGTATTCATCAAAATCTGAAAGTTATTCGAAAAGTACCAAAATTTCACCTTAGGCTAAATTCGATACTCCAAATCCAAAAATGAAGTCCATTTTGAGAGCTAAAATTTCTAAAATTTTAAAAGGTGGTTATTACTATTCTTAACGGCTAGTTTTAATAATATTTTAATAGCATATCATTGTTTAGTGAAACTCAGTATTACATACTACACACGCTATCGAGGAAGGTCATGATTGTGTGTAATGCAAGGAAAGTCAAGGATGTGTGTTGTGCAAGCTCCTTTTGGTGTAGCGTACAACACAAGACATTAATAAAATTAAAAAGAATATTTTTCATAAAATCCCGGGCTGTTACAAGTATTCCTTGGGTTGAACTTGAGTTGACTCGTACACATCACTATTGAACCATGGATCATTCTTATAAAAGATCAAGACAAACTGAATGTGTTTGGTTGTATTTTTGTAGGTCAGTTGTTGTTTTCACTTAAAATTGTGTCCATTTTAAACCATAGAGAGACATTTTCAGTGACAGCACCCACACTGTGCCTCAGATTGAGGCGGGGATGACTCTTAAACATCAAAAAGGACCCTTGTATCTTTATCCTAAAGTATCAACACAATTGAAATGTGTTTAGTCAGATTTCCGTAGGTTAGTTGTTATTTTCACATTAAATTGTGTGCATTTTAAACAAAAGCGAGACCCTTTGAGTGGTACCAGCCACACCGTTCCTCGTATTGAGGTGGGGATAACTCTTACACATCAAAAAAGAACCCGTGGATCATTCTTAAAAAAGATTAAGACAATCTGAATGTTTTTGGTCAGATTTTCATAGGTCAGTTGTTGTTTTCAATTAAAATAGTGTCCATTTTAAACAAAAGACAGACCCTTTGATTGATAGCGGTCGCACCGTGCCTCGGATTGAGGAAGGGATGACTATTACATGTCACAAAGGACCCATGGATCGTTCTCCAAAAGTATAAACACAATACGAATGCGTTTGGTCTGATTTTCGTACATCAGTTGTTGTTTTCACTTAAATTGTGTCCATTTTATACTAAAGAGAGACCCTTTGAGTGGTTCATCATTCTTGTATGTTTCTGGTGCATATCATCTGTTAAAATGGGAAAATGACTCATTGGAGAAATGATGTTTTATTTAATAATAATTACAATTTTCCTACGAACATTTACATACAAAAATGTTTCATCTTTTGATCCCGTTAACCCCTCTAAGAAATGACCACCAATTGTACATGTCCCCAAGTCAGATCTTCATTGTATTTGTTTACAATCTGCCATCATGTATGCATCCCACTTGTTTCGGAACACATTTTATCATCTTGTGAGTATGAGGCTTTTCGGCAGTCAGAGTATTACTACAAAATATAAAAATAAAGGATTAATAAATAAATTAAACGAACTAATTGTTGTTTTTGAAAATTCCTCTTTAGGGATTCTAGTTTGTTGATGAAAAACGATCTATTTTATAAATTTACAAACATAATAACCACAATCATTATCGTTTTTTTGTTTTGGACACTGCCAAAAAATTGATCACTTGAAGAATTAGTAACTTGTGTTGAGATGTGTTTGGGTAGTGAAATTTTATTATATATACCCTGATAATTGTCCAGACGTAGTACTTGCTCGCCTCCTTATGCTTATCCCCTGTCCTCATTCATTTTTTATATTATAATGATACACCACCCTATCATAACATAATCCTCAGTAAAAGATAATATAAATTAAATTACATGATGTTTAGACCTAAAACGTAAGATGTAGTGTCTTAAAGATTCACAAACTCCATCATGTGTGGTTGGTTTGATGGATATCCTTTCTTTGAATCTAGAAAATAAATCTTTGGAGTATCCAAGTTCAACCCAATTAGCAACCAATGTTTCTGAAAAACACAAAAAGGAATAAGTAATAAAATAAGTGAAAATATAATTGATATGCTTTAATTGTTGAGTTTTACCTCTACCTGGTTGTTATTAGGAAGAGTCTGTCATCTGTAATCTTGCTTTCAAATGTTTTCAGCAAGACATTCTCTATTCCATCCCTTTTTAATCCCTCTAATTTTTTTAGGTGTGTTGATGTGGTATGAGGACTAACGAGTCCAAATCTTGGATCATGGGAAAATTCCTTCAACTATTTTTTATAAATGCGTCTGTAAATAATATAAAATGCATTTAGTCATAATTTTCACATTAGATCAGATTTTAGAAAATCAATTCCTAGAAACATACCTCATATATACATTTAAAACTATGATGCCTAGAAAACTAATTTCAAGGAACTCATTTTTATTTTCAGCAGCAACTAAATCTTGACATTCCTCACCATATATATTCTCTTCAAAAACCACTATATGAATATTATCATCTTTTAGCTTCGTATCCACATGAGCCTTCAATGCTAGTAAATGTAGATAGAGAACAAGTGGTGTTATTGTGCTTTCAGTAGCTCCTTGGGATCTGTTGGTCAATCCTTTAGATGGTTTTGAGCCGATGTTTGTCACCCCCTTCCCTTTCTCCATCTATAAAAACAATCATTGGTTCAGACCCTTTTTTCATTAGTTGTTAAAGGTTTAACTTGAAAAAAAGGAAATAAATACCTCTTTGTCTACATGTAATCTTACAAGGTGTGATGGCCATGCGATGAATGTCCCAATAGCCTTTTCGACCGTATAAATATCATCATCATAAAGTGGAATAGGTAGCTATGCATTTGGATCATGAGCTACAGTAATCGTCACTTTCAGATGATCTTTCAGAAGTCGTCTATTATGCAGCGTGGCATCTGGGATATTGAATAATGTAGCCCTCGCTACAAGGTGATGGGTGGGTGTTGATAGATATAAATCACAATCATTATCACCCTGTAGAAGATCAGTACAACAAAATTATTAGTGTTTGTCTCATTCACATTTCATGGGAACAATTATTAGAATATTGATTACCAAGACTAAGACAGTTCTTTGAGGGAAATGGCTTGTCTCAAAGCTGGTGGGGGGTGAGGTGGTATGTTCACACACTGGTTGTTCCTGAGATGTGTCTTCCCTTTTCTTCCCACCCATAAAAGTTGCTATCAATTCTCCCTGCCATTGCAATCGTTCTTCAATGTTTTCTATTTTTTCACTCATTTGTTCAAATCTTTCATCTGTATCATCCATTTTTTTCTTATCAAAATATTCTCGGGGTGTCACCCCAAACCCCGCACCTCTGACATGACCGTATTTTTCTAGCTGCTTCAAAGCCGTCGATATTAGGTCTGTATCCGCTATAAGAGTAGCTGATTCTTGTGACTGTCAGATATAGAAAAATAACTAATTATTTTTATGTAATAGAAATTTAAAAAAATCTTTTTTATCATCATGTCATACTTACAGATATTTACCACACCTTTTGTGTGTTCTCATCTACTAACTTCCCTTCCTTATTCACACGTGCCTCCTTCCATAGCACATGATGTGGGATGGAAGTGTATTTGGTTTTAGACTCATCAATCTACATATAAACATAGAAAGATAATTATGATGTTGTTTATTTTCACCTAACAATATTACTGAAAATTTAAAATATGTACCATTTTCTTTTCTAATGAAGAATACCCCATCATTGCTTTACAATATGGGTATGTTGGATTAGATGCACGTTTCTTATTTTTAGTACAGATTTTCTATTTCATAAATGAAATATTGACAATCAAACTGATGAATACAGGTATCCTCAAACAAATTATTATCACCCACAATGTACCTAAAACTTCTCATCCCCACGGAGTCCAATAAATGTATCCCATGTTTCCTGGGATATCAGGTGAGCGTAGACAATGGGTGGGTGCAGGTTTATTTTACCATTGTAATATTTCAGGTGACATCTTGATAAAATAGTGAGAAAACCTCGATGAACTCTTTCACTCCATTCTCGTACTCTATTGTCAAATGATTAGCATCCATCCAATCTTTATTCATCTACATCCTATTTGAATCTCAAATATTTGTATTTATGGTTCAAGTACACAAAAAAAGACTTCCAAATACAGTATAAGAGAACCACTTCCTTATAAAAATAGTGATTAATAAAGCCTAACATTTAGTATTTATTCACCTTCATTAAATATAATTACTTTAGATTCATTATAGTTTCCTCAAATAACCCCAGACCAAACACAAGAATAATAAAAAATGATGCATCTACCACTCCTAGGTCTCTGACCTACATTAAATATCATCAGGCCTAAATACCCATATATCCACACATACACATGTCACAAACACATAAAAAACCATATCCACATTAGAACCAAAGTACCAATATAAATTTCAATCAGGTTACTCCACTCAAGTGGTGGTGTGTAAGATATAATAAGAAAATATAATAAGTATATAGTCAGACATAAATTTCAAACTGGTGTTAATAATCCAATAATCCCAAGGTATCATTCCATCTATTAGAATACTCTGAAGAATCCCATATGCGACAGTAGTCCCAGGTGATGAAGGTTCCTGAGGATGAATGGGAGAACATGCACCTATCAGGGTTCGAGGTCAGGTCACTGAGGTTGAAGGTGGACCGATAATCCAACAAGGGTTCATTCCATATTTTACAAACCATGTCCTAGTACCCTAGGATGTTAACCCACATCTGGTGGAAGTGAAACCATTCCTGATGATCATTCCAAGAAGAAATGGAAACCCAGAGGGGGGATTGAATCAAAATACCTCAAGAAAGATGAAAAACATGGTATTTGAGAACAGGTTAGTGGCTTTCATGTTGGCTATACACCTATCCAATAGACTCCACAAGCGGTGACGACCCCTTTAGTTGTTTCACCTGGTGAAACTGTCACCTGAGAAGCTGAGATCAAAGAGGCCCTTCCCAGCCATGAACTAAAAAAACTCCATGATGGCCTTCCTCTGGAATGGGTTTCTACCTTTCCTTTCCTTTGGGTTGGAATTGACATTAAATTCACCTGCAACACACAATGGTTGGTGACCGGGATTGATTTTATTTTGTTCACTCCATAGAGATTCCCTTTGAGGAGGGTCATAACTTCCAAAAACAAAAGTCACAAGGAAGGAGGTGTCACCGTTGGACACCTTGGTAGTGATGAATTGATTGTAATCTTTAATGGTCTCAACAAAATATTTATTGTGCCAAAATACCCATTTGTGTCTATTGGAGGTGTCAGAGTGTATAAATCCATGCAACTTAATCATATAGCAGAATTCTATGATTATTATAGGGTTTTTTTTGTTATTTGACAACAACAACAATGAAATTATGCTTTTTGATATCTATAGTGAGGGCGCCCAATTTAACAAGGGCAATAAGACCATTAGCATTACATATGAAGATAATAATGATGGGTAGGATAGGGCTCTAGCATTGGATATAGAGCTAGTAGCGTTATTGAAGTGGGTGGATGATCTCTCATTGAGTTCCCTTGATTTTGAACATGTTCATAATCCCTTCTGGTTGGTAAGCTTCATATGAGTGGGAGTTGAGGATCCAAAGGTTCAGGGGAAGGATGGGTAATGAAACATGGGGGATGGTGAGGGAGTTCTCTCTAGATCAATAGTTATTTGAAGCTGGATGATAGGCTCAGAGCCAAGGGAGACAGAACAGACACTGCTAGGAAGGGGCCTGGCCACTATAGAGAAGTAGTCAGTAACCTCAACAAGGGATAAGGATAGAGATGGAGGAAGGGGTGGCAAAGATAGAAAGCATGGTGGTCTGGGAATCATGCCATATAAGTGAACTACTAGACAAATTCACTTAGATAGCATGAAGGAAAGAAGGGGGGAACCCCTCGAAGAAAATAGGGTTCAAGAATTGGATGACCTAGAAATGCATCAGAATCGGGTGGTGTTGTCCTTAAAGAATAATGTTATCCTTAATTCCTTACTTTATAGTGACATGGTGTTGGATGTAATGGAATTGATGGTATCTAAGAGGAATCTAGTGAAACTGGAATCCAAGTGTGAAGGACCTTAAAATTTTCATAAACTTCACTCTGATATTGTAAACTCATTGATCACCATTGATGAAGGGCATATCAATCTTTCCACCAATACTAGATTTCTCAAGAGATATTTTACATGAATAAACCTTCAATTTAGTCTGAGATATATGGATTTGAACTAAAAATACAACATCCTAGTTATATGATGTTTCATGTGGTGTTGAGCCGCCACAAGCCCCTTCCCACATCAGGTCGTTATTCTTGCATGAAATGCCAAAAATTCTGGGACACACCCCCTTTGGTCCATGAATCATGAACATAAAACCTTTTCATCTTCTACCCATATTTCACATGGTTTAGGGACTCTATGGATGGAAAATTCAGCTCACCCTCACTACATGTTCAAGTTCCATGATATGAAACCATGTGACTTTTTGGTAAAATATATTCAACCTTAAAATACATTATCATAATCCTAATCACAAGATATTAAAATGTGTGTCTAGTGTTCTAATTGCATGAGGATAAAAAACTTGGTTCATGTCCTTATTGTATGATATAAAACTTTGAAATGAATTTATCCTTCAACAGAGAGGGTCCCTCTGTTTTATGTCGATCACATACCACACCATGTTGATGAACTGAATAAGGATTGATTCCCATTTAATATCATGGGATATCAAGAGACTGAAAAATTATATATCATTGGCTCATCTCACTCATTAAAATACTTTAACACTTACATCAATGAAAACAAGTTTTTCTCTCACTCACGGATGCACTCCATCTATTAAAAAATAGCATTCAATCAATTAAAAAACAAGACATTGTGGTCAACCATTTTTTAAAATATATATTTCATTTTTTATAAATGAAAAAAAATCTCACGGAATTCTATTTTACTAATATAATCTACTTTTATACAAAGAACAACACACATATTAAGAAATCCATTTTAAAGAAAATCAACCCTTGTCAAACATTCCCCAAAGATTCCACATTTTGATTTACAGTAAGAAATCTATACTAATAGAAAATCGTAGAATAATAGAGTAATGATAAAAGAAAAAATAAATAATCAAGGTTAGATAAAAACTAAACTATAGAAAAAGTAAATAATAAAGGTAATAAATTGGAGTAACTCATAATCACAAAATCACCCATTAAAATAATTATGTGAAAGAAACTAATATTAATTGTAGAAACAAAGGATTATATCTGACCTATAGGTTCTAATGAAAATTGACTCACTCACGGAACACCACCTGGTTATGTGACTAGACAATAAATATAAATGAGGCCTCTTGGGGACATCAAAAATAGACTCAAGTGATCACCTCAAGGATAACTAGAGTAGAACCCAATTGATTACTCACAAATCAAAGGTCTCCCAAGTACCAACTACAAAACATAATGAAAAGTATTCATCACAATCATCAATAGTAAAACCCAAAATCAAAAAATGATTAGGAAAACATGACTTAAACATATCATTAACTTATTTCAGGTATATCTAGAACCTTGTTTTGGTCTCCTTATATTTGGATATTATCTAAAGATGTTTTGAGTGAATTTTGAGAAATTTTGGTGGTTTTGGGGGGGTGTTCACGGTTGGATCATTGTTATGGAAAATCATGTCATTGGAAACAATAAACCATTCATCCTATGATAATCCACTACAAGGGGGTTCATAGATTTTTTAGACCATTAAAAGTGAAGCTCGAACGATGGTGGAGGTCCGGCATGCAAAGCTCAGCGGGAGGTGGAGGACCGGAAAAGCGAAGCCCAAGAGCGGCAGAGGTCCGGAAACACGAAGCTCGATGGGTGGTGGAGGTCTGGCCAAGAGAATCTCGAGGGAAGCGGAGGTACGACAACACAACGCTTAGCGGGCAGCGGAGGTCCGGCAACGAAAAGCTCGAGGGAGGCAGAGGTCTGGGAAAGTGAAGCTCAGCGAGCAATGGAGGGGAGTCGTAGGGTTCCAGTAATGAGAGAGCTTTAGGTCGCGATGAAATGAGGGAACGCTTCGACCAAATTTATAAAAAAATGGACTATGATTTTATCAACGCTTTTTTAACGCTGATAATGGTACTCTTTATCATAGCTAAAAAGCGCTGATAAATCTTTCCTCTATCAGCGCTAACATTTTAGCGCTCATAAAGAGATTCTTTATCAGTGCTAAAACTTTAGCACACATAAAGGGTGGATTTATCAGCGGTTTTTTCTTAGCATTGATATAAGGTGGCACTTCCCTTGAATGTTTTTTAGTAGTGTCCGAAACTATATCATGTATTGGGGTGGGAAGATTTGGAGTTGGAGAATGATGCCACCATGTTGGAGAAACTTGTACATATCATGGATGTTTAGAACAAGGTTATACAAGGAATGATTCTCCCATTTGTATGTGTGATCTATTAGTATAGTGGATATAGAAATATAAAATGGGAATGGGAAATATAGGTTAGGGATCTATGGTCTCACCTTTATTCATCTAGCGAATAATGAGGAATTTTTGGGTTAATAAATTTGTATTGTGAGGAGTTTTTGCCACCTGACAATATACTATATTGTATAATTTTTTGTTATAATTTTACATGAATGAATTCATTTGTATTTTAGTGATGGGGGTAATTACTTGGAGTTTTTTGGGGGATAGAGTAGGGAGAAAATTTAACAAATTATTTGTCTAAGCTGTGATGTAAATGTGTGAGGGGAGTCATGACTATTTACAATTTATTTTTTCAAGGATTGAGAATGGTTTTTTAAAATTTGTAACAATCTACTAAAAAACATGTGATTTATTTTTGGTTGACAGTATAACCTTTATAGTGAGAAAATTATTTTCCAAACTGTACAACTAAACCGTGCTACCGTAATCATATCATTAAAATGGCGAAATTGCCAAATTTTCCTTTCTCGGTTTTTAGGATTTCACGGTAATTTCTCCTCATATAGTGTTAACATCCCTCGCTATTTTTCTACAGATCTCCTCCCCTCTTTCCATGGTCATTTTCATCTTGGGTTCCTGGTGGGTTGGCATGAGGTATGGTTATTTATTCATGATTTATTTCTTATTTCCCCTCCTCAAGACTTGTTCTCCCATTTATATGTACTTATGGAACACTATGGGTTGTGATGGATGAATATATGGTATATAAATCAGTTTTCTTGTATTATTTATTATTTATTAGTAGTTTGAGATTAATTTATCCCTTTTCTGGGTGGTATTTAACAAAATAGACGAGCTTTGGACCGAATCCAAGGTAGGACTCTCTATGTAAGGGGATTTCTAGTGTATACCATTGAATTTATAATTTCATTTTCTTTTTTTGATTAAATTTCAATTTAAATGATTTAATTTATGTTTTTATTCAATTTTTTTTTGTGTTTTATGGATTTTTATAAAAAATTTGGGGTATAATGTTGGGTTTTCCAAATGGGTGTGGCATGAATGACCACTAAGTGTCTGATAAAATGGATGAAAAAGGTTTTGTGGTATTAAATGATTCTGTAAAGGGGTTTAAGAAATTTTTTTACCTTTTGAGGGTGTTTTGATAAAATTTACTTTTTGTTGTATAAAATGGTGTGTGTTATGAAATGAATAATATGGGAACATGCTTGTGATATGTTGATATGTAGTAGCATGGGGGGTTAAACATGCTATAAGTGAGAGGATTGTTCGAGGGACCATGTGATCGTTGAGAGGGAGGAATGTGATAGCCTCAATTTATTTACAATGTAAAAAAGATAGCATTTGGTTAGGAATATCATGTTATATTCCTTTTTGGTGGTCGAGATAACTTTTGAACTCTTGGATTTTGGACTGGGGAAGACCATGTGAGCTTCTATTGCTTATCTAGATAGTATACTTGTTTACTCTGACATGTTAGGCCTTATTTCAAGAGCCCCTTAGTTGAAATTACTCATTCCATATTTTTTTATATGATTTATAAATATTATTAGTTAAATTTTAATGTGATGATATGTATTTTGACCAATTATTCATTATTCATTTATATGGTTATATTATGTTTCTTTTTTTCTCACCTTTATGACAGAATTTGGGTTATGTTGGGAATATTATTCCTTATGGATTTGATAATTTATTTTATACTTGTTTGTTTTTTTTTTGGAAAATCAGGTTTTTCTTTATAATGGATAAAAATTGATTTTAAAGGTTTACTTGATATTGGTTTGTATTCAACTGGGTCAGTTTTGATATTAGTTTCAAAATAGCTTAATTGGTTTTTACAGGTAAAATCATAAAATATAATCATGGTGTTATCCTATTTGTATTTGGGCTTCACACCCTATATGGTCTATTTTTGGGAATTTATAAATAACATTTTTAGGGAATACGTAACAAAAGGGGAACCACATTATATGGTGGCTCTTCGTGATTAACATTATCAATTGATTTGGAGAGGAGACAAGTTATTACTTGGATTGAATCATGTGGGGATATATTTTTTTTATTTTGTACCTATTGGGATTTTGGATGGGACATGCTGGGAATTTTACTAATTTATATTGTGTTTTAGTTTGCTTTTGAGATACCATGTATGGAAATTTTTTATTTTTATAGAATGGTTTCCAAATTACCTTTTTTTATGATTATGATATCTTCATATCTACTACTGTTGAAATTGATGATATTAGAATGGTTGTCCTATTTTTGGATGGGTGATACTATTTTGCTTATGGAAAATCATTCTGAAGTGATTATTGGTGATTCTTGATGCTTGTGGCAAGAATATGGGGATCAAGAACATGCTTCAAAACATTTGGTGGGTCAACTCAGGTGACGGTTTTGGTCGAACTAAGTTGTTTCATTATATCCCGTTTTATAGAGTTGATTTATTTGAGTTACATTAGATCATTGATAAGAGTACACCATTAAACCATTTCAGTCTCCAAGTGATAAATATATATGAAAAACATTCCATGGTCTAGGCACTATAGTTTTAAAAATATACTTTTAATGGTATTATTCCATTTTCCAGCAATGAGAGGATCATCAATCCCATTAAAATATTATGGATGTTTCTTGATGAAAGACTCAATAGTATAGTGTTCCTTCCTTTTCTAAATTTAAACCTCAATATGATTCATGGATTGAGAAACTTTCAAAACCATGAAAACATGATTTTTCATTATAACTCCCGAAAAATTCAATTGATTAGGGGTAAAATAATTGCATTTTCTAGGAATGCAGTGTTAAAAAGGTATATTTTGGTTCCATCCATTGGCTGCAACAAAAAATAATAGTATGAATAATAATAATCATAGCGTGAAATTGAGTAATATGGAAAATAATTTATTTGATGTCTAAATAACAACAAATTTTATTTGAACTATAGAACCATATGTTTAACAATGGTTATCCATGTTAATTTTCTATTAATATCCCTTATAATGTCTATAATGAAAAATGTGAATTAACCAAAAAATATCCCCTCATATTATTAAACCAGATGTGCTATAGGTGTAACGTCCCAACAACTTGAAAGAAGAACATACTATTATATAACATATATTAAATGAAAAAATTATTATAGAAGATAATTCACCACCCAGATACATTATGGTAACTTTTTTTAAATAAATTCAATCTCATTGATATATTGTGATGCACACAACATCGATTTTAAACGAAACATGAGACTTTATTTAAATATTATTATTTTAACATAAACATAATAATAAAGAAATTAAGTTATATGTTTTGAATAAGACTAAATAAATTATAATAAATTATATTTTATAAAATAAATTTACGGTTCATACATTGATTTAAAATAAAATAAAAAAGATTTGAAGAAAAAAAATGTTTTATTAAGAATTATATTTTCCAAAATGGCGGTTTAGTCACTCTTTTAGAACATTACTTAAAATTAATTTTTGAAAATTTTATAAAATATATTTGAAAAAATAAAATTAATTTTTTAAATATACATGTCAAAACAATTTTCTATTTATTTTTTTGGATTTTTTGAGATGATAAATTTTTTAATAAAGAGAGAAAGATATTGTTTTTTTATTAAAATTGACTATTTTTTTACATTTTATACTTGAATAAATAATATTTTGAATTGATATAAAGTAAAATTAGTTTATTAATGTTATTATTTAACTAATTTAGATCATTCTAATATGTTTTCTATTTAATTATTATATTAATAAATTATAAACATGTGAGAATTGCCTATTTTCAAAACCACTCATTTATTGAGTCTCTAGATTAATTTTAAATAGAACTATTTCACTTCTTTGAATTGAATTTGAAAAAATGTATAAATTGTATTAAATCATCATAATTTTAATTATATAATAAGTTTAAATTTATCTTTGACCATATTGAGTAATGAAAATAGTAAAAATCAATTACCATCATTTTGGTAAAATTCGGTTTTCCATGGGGTTTATAATAATGGGTAAAAATTACCTAAAATATGTACAAAACCCATTTTATGGATATATATCAACCCAATATCGTTTAAGGGTCTATAAATATCCATTTGGAAGTTATTTCATGGGAATATTGTGGGGATCACTTTATATACTAAAAATTCCACTTGTATCCTATCCCCAAATTAAAAACGGACACCCCTATCCTACACTCTTCACACATTCAAAACTAGTTTTTTCTGTAATTACCTACCCAAATCCATAACATAAATATATAAAGACATGATATAGGCCATATTTTTTTAATAATACCTTATATAGAGGATTTATGTATAAACATATAAAGGCATTCTGAAGAAGAGGTAAAACACTTATATAGGTTTATTTGTTTTATTTGTTCATCCACCTCATTAAAATAATATTAAAACATGATAATATAATAAAAATATTGTCTAAAATATAACTAAATTTTACTATTTAAATTTAATACCCTATATCCATCTCGACATTTATTATAATGGGAATGAAATAGTTAGTCGTGTGTACGAAAGACTACTAACTCACGAACTAATGTAATGTTTTTACATATTACCACCATTCAAGGTATGATATAATGATGTATTAGAAATTTTTATAATATATTTATAAAATTATTTCACTTTTTAATTTTTTTATATTACATATACCTTCTTACTTTGAATTCTATGAGGTATATGATAACATTGATTGTGTGTATTGTAGACTACCTCCTCCTAAAGAGATGTGAATTATTTATCTTACGCTTTACATGGAAGGTATCATGTTTAAAATTAACTAACTATGTCATATTTATGAGATAAAAAATTATATAAATTTAATATCAAATATATATTCTTTCATTCATAATCAGCTAGAAAATAATAATTCCACTTATGTGTACTTTTGGACCACCTCTTCCACATAGCAATGTGAAATGATTTTTATTTTATATTTACATGGATATTTATAAGGATATATTTGATTAATATAAATTATATATATGAAATAATTATGATTTTTTAATTATTAATTTAAATTTATTTTCCTTTTATTCCATCCATCAGGAAAAATTGAAACAATATTTATGCATACATACAAATTATCATCTCTATGATCTATGTAATCCATTTTCAATCTCTAACTATTATAGGTTATATATATAATTAATATATATTATAATTATCATGGATTAATTTGGTAGATAATCTTTTCGTAATCAATTTAAGATAAAAAAATTACTAAAGAAAAACAGACATAAAAAATGAAGCAACTATCACCAGAAAATGTGATTTAAACAAAAAATTATTAATGAATTGGGGATAAATTATAATAATTATGTCTTATATGGTATAAGATATATGATTATGTTTCAATAATATATTTTTAATAAACATAAATTTATTTCATGGGAGGTACATACTTGTATAATGGAAGTAAAAAAAGTGGTAAGGGTATCTCATCTCACATTTACATCTATTATACATATGTCATATTCACCACTTATTATTTCTAATGATGAATGTAATAACCATAACATATTTTCCAATCAAAATAAATAGTAATAAAAATAAAAATCAATTAGAATTTTTAATCTTAAAATGTGTTTTTTAGGAGTTAAGCTAAACAGTTATGGGATAAAATCTCAAAAAAACATGATTAAATTATATTTTTTGACCATATTTAGACCCTATTTAATGGCCCAAATTAGATCCATTTTTTGTGAATATACATTAATTTATTTATTCTTTTAAAACATTACAAATGTGTCATATCCTCCACTTATTAAAGGATACATCCTCTACTATCCTATAGACACTTAAAGATCATTTTATTTCAACCAAGACCTTCCAAAATCAATCTCATGTGTCCTTAAAAATTACATAGAGTCACTTCTATTATTCATAAATCCATCTTAGGAAGGCTTTAACTATAAACCTAATGTGGTTTTCTGAGGAAGAGGGATAATTTTTAACCATAATATTTTTTTGTTTTATTTCTTCTCCTAATTCTTTCACATATTATTAAAAAATGATGATATATTAGAACAATTATATTACATAATCTTATATTTTATTATGTTAATTTTATGATATATATTTATCTCCTCATCCATTAAATGGGAATTGAAAATATTGATTCTGTGTACAGTAGACTACCACATCCCAATAGGATGTAATTTGTTTTCCATCAACACCATTTATGAAATAATATAATGATATGTTTAATATAAATATAAATATATTATTTATTAACTAATTGGAAATCTAGAGTTATAATACTACATTTATCTTCTTACCTTATAAATTTTTGGATGATGATAATGTCACTTATGCATATGTGTGAACTAACCCATCTACAAAGATGTAAGATTATATTTAAATTATATTTTGATATTGAGGGAAATAAGGATATAATTAATTCATAAATATGATATATATGATATAATTATAATTAGGAAAGTTTTATGACAATTTATATTTCTTTTATTCTATTTTTTGGAATATTAAATATTGTTCCTACGTATGTATGACATATCATATCCATGAACGGTGTGATTAATTACCCTATCCCTATCCTTCATAGGTAAATATAAATATGTATATAATGCATAATTATTATATTTATATAATTATTAACACATTATCGTGATTAATAGACAATCAATGAATATGGACCAAAATTACCTAACAAAAACATATAAGAAAAATGAAGCCGCGATAACCTATATCCATGGTTTTAATAAATAATTGTCAATAAACAGGTGATAGAATGTGATATATAAATCATATATATATATAATAAATATGAATATTATAATGTAATAGATGTATGATAAATATATATTTATTAAACATGGGGTTCTAACATGAAAAAAAGGAAGTTGAACATAAGGTAAGGGTTTTATGATACAATAATATTATTTATAGGGATTGTTTATAATGATATTTTCAATGATGAAATCTTATTATTAATATCTCATCAAAATAATTAACTTTTTAGTCCAATGGATATGTATTTAGAATATGTTTTTTAATTCAATTTAATCTATTTATCTACTCAAGATACCAATAGTTCATTTTCATGTAAAACAAACTTTATTTTTCCCTTCGGTGAAAAAAACGTTTTCTTCAATATCCATGTTTTATAAAAATATATTGAATTTTTTTAAATTTCACTTATACTATTTTGAAATAATATTGAAAAAAAATATTTTTCAAAAATAGCTTAACTGTAATATTATTCTCCTTTTAGGAATGAGGTACTTTTTGACATCCAAAAAAACTAAGAAAGGAATATTTTTATTTAACTTATACAGTGTGATCAGAATTTGCAATAGCCATGAATAGAAAATGTTATTAGTATTCCTTTAAAAAATTAAATTTTATGATCAAATAAAATGTTTTCCTTTAATGAAGGGAATTTTTTGGATTTTATATATGAGATTTGAAAGGTAAATTGGAATTTTCCCTAGGATATTTTTGAAGTGATATTTTAATGAAATTTTTCTAATAAAATATAATCCATTGATGTTACATAAGTTTTGCCTAGGATATGATAAAATTATTCCATAATTATTCATTATCTATATGGTTTTTTGTTATGATAACTGGATGATTATGTCACAAACTAGGCCAGGGTTCTATCCAACCTGATACCCAACTCGGTCTGCGGTATGGCCCGAATGGAGTTCCCAATCCCCATGGGTTAGAAACTAGTTTCAAGAATCAAAGACAATACATGTGGGAATGATTTCATTTTGATAACTTTGATCAATGAAATAAACTCAAGATTTATATAACCAATAAAATAATCTCAAAATAAATGAACAACCTAATATAGTTACAAGGTAAAAATGGACAAAATAGAAGAAAAAAAGAAAAACAAAACTGCTACCAATGTTATCTCCATGTGTCCTCAATGTCACCATCATCCACCAACCAAACTTCTCCAAAAACGATCACATGAACCAAGAACCAGAAAAAGAAAGAGAACCTACAAAATATTTTGGGTCTACCGATACTGAATAACACAATTAGGGTGTGACCTAAACAGATCTATAGACAACCACCAAAGAATACATGTGTTTCATTTCTCAAAAAAATATATTAACCCTAGTTTGAAATACATTAATGAAAACCGGTCATTCGTATTTTAATAAACCATATTTCTACTAATTTTTAAACAAAACCCACAATATCTATATTTTCAAAAAATGGGTTACCATTTATGAATCAATATGGATGAAAAATAGTACAAGGCTATACAAAAATAAAAAAACCAGAAGAGTAAACTAGAAAATAGATACAATAGAAGATAAAAAAAGGATATAGATACTAATTGTTGAATTTTCTAAAAATCCCTAGAGAGATCCTTGGACGTACTAGGTTCGGACCCACCTACAGAAGTATAGTGAACCTACCTAGTCTATAACCAACCGAATTCCTTCAATTGACTAATCTAGTGGCACAACCCACTAGGTTTCTCAGAAAATACAGTGGGAACAAACAATCTTATCAGGGCTTGTAAAGAACTTTCACTCAATCCTCTAAAATTATCCTAGTAACCCATGGTAAAAGTATACTGTGTAAGTAGGTTTCCCTCACATGTCTGACTCACCTTAACTGTATTCAACACACTTAACAACCCCAAACACAGACACAACCTATACGATAATCCATATAGGGAAATACCTAATAGTTTTATCCATTATATATATATATGACACAACATAAAAAGTCTCAACATGGCCATAACATCATATAAATATTCAATCCTTTCTTTAAAAACATAATAGTTTTTTAAAACAGTCCATTGATTTTACGCACCTGAATTCATTTTCAAAAAACATTCCCAAACTTTAAAAAAACATCCATGAACACTTTCTAAAAATTCCATCACATTCCAAAAACCAATTCCACTTTCAAAAATATTTCAAAACCAAGATGAAAATTCATAACATAACAAAAGATTCCAAATGGGATTTCACTCCATTTAGAAACCAATTAGCCTTCCTAAAGTACCAAATGGGCCATATAATTATAGATAACTATTAAAGTCACATAAGTGTCACTTGAGACAAAAAAACATTTAATGAAGGACTAAGAGTTTGAAAGAGGGAGAAAAAAGGGAGGGGTAAGTGTTTTGAAATCCAGCTCTTAATTCATGCCAAGCCGTTATCATTTTTGTGTGTGCATTATAAGCACATATAGATGTTCCCACATCCAATGGCACACTACAAGTAGATTTTACCCAAAACCATTTTCAAAGAAACATCACATGCTTTCTATCAAATGTTATAAATCACATTATAAAAATCACCACTTTCAACATATCAAGCCCAAACACAATCTAATCAACATAGTAAAACATTTCTAAAGGAAAACACCACCCAAATAATATAATCAAACATTTAATGGATCGATTGTCATTTAATAAAACATGTTTGGTGCGTAAACACATAGTCATAAATAAATACTCACTCCAAAACCGATTTTTATGAAATTATACCAACAAAAAACCACACTAAAAAATTAGATATGTTCACTATAAAGGTGAAGAATCAATTTTAAAAATTATTACAAACACTCAGAAAACATATAGATTGAATCAGGAAGGGAACAAATGGAAACACTTAACTCAATGGTTTATAAATGTGATGAAAGTATCGGAGAAGGTATATTAGGTTCCCATGGATGATCCTACCACCCTAGATCCAAATAAAACTGAGTTACAAACCAAAACAAGCTGTTAGGGTTTAGTCAAAAGGGAAACACCTCAAGTGAACCCTTTAAATTGAGAGGGAAAATAAATAGGAGGAGGATAAATGGATAGAAATCAAAAAACATTTCTCCAAATTTAAGGAGAGGCACCAAGTAGGGAGAGGATCCAAAGAGAAGGTGGTTTGGGACCCCTTCATGTGCCAAAATTTACCAAGATGGATGGGTTGGATTAGGGTAGAATATGTTGAGGGTAGAAAAAGGTTCTTAAATTTTTAATGACCAAGCCTGATCACATGGTTTGACCACACAGTTTACTAAAAAATGCTTCTACTATGTGGTATCCACTTTCCAAGAGAGGATTGATCACACGACCAACCCACACTTTTTGACCAACTGTGCGCCAACAATGTGGTAGCTACTGCTAATGATGGGATTGATCGCATGACCGTACCACGTGATTTTACCGACCATTCTTGATCTGTGCGATGTCTTCTATCCAATACTAGGGCCTTGTACACAGGTACTTGGGAAGAACCACAATATTTCCACTAACCATGTGGTTCCTATTAATAGGCTAAAAATCCACTATGATATCCAAAATTTTAAAATTATAATTGGGACTCAACCCAAACTTAAACCAGAAAGATCCAAGAAAAAGAAAAGAGTAAAATAAAGCAGTATATAAGGTCATGGTGTGACAATTATTTCGACCACATATACCTTCTACACCATAAAGTCACCAGGGATAAATTCAAAAATACTCAAGTCCATCCCCAATTGAATCCGATAGAAACCATAAGCCTCAAGGTGAACTTTCATTTCACAAGTCACACCTGAAAGATCAAGATGAATCGACAACATAACAATGAGGGTAGAACATGGAGGGTTTCTTCTCATCAAGTCTTCTCTACCTATAGTAGGAGAGCATACTCATCCAACAACGAGTATATAGACATGGATAACATGTGTCTTACCCCACACATATTTTCCTCTACTAGATGGTAAGTAAGCAAATCCCAAGGAGTGAGTACTAGAAATAGATTATATATATATGTGTGTATATATATATATATTATCATTCCAAGAAACCCAAAAAAGGGAGTAAGGGGATCTCCATCTAACATATCAATATAATAAAGTGAGTCGCTAGTATTCCCAGAAGTAACCATCTATGCCTAGCGTCCCACATGACTTCTCTGAACTGCAATTCAAAGGGAACCAATCACCACACCTTGACAATATCTGCTTTGGACGACACTATATCACCCTTATGGTTTTAGGTCATATCATAAGGATGTGTCTTAGTGGAAAATGTGTCCCTCTTTCTTGAGAGTCCAAGGGTACATCAACAACATCTTGTCTTTGTGTCCTGCATATGAGGTGTAAAATTAATGTAGAGGATACACATGACCTAGCATGTTATAGTGATTACACTCTCATAGTAGTTGTAGAGGTTACACATGCCTGGATGCATCTTGAATATTCCACTCTGATAGAATTCACCAAGGCTACCCATTCCCTAATGCGTTTGGGGGATACCACTCTGATTGAAGTCACAAAGGCTACCCATGCCCTGATACATCATAGGGATTCCACTCTCATAGAATTTGTAGACGCTACCCATGCCCTGATGCATCATGGGGATTCAACTCTGATAGAAGTCATAGTGGTTGTCCACACACTAATGCATTAGGGATATTCCACTTCGATAGAATTAAGAAAGGCTACCCAGTGACCATCCCTACTATATGGTACTCTCAAAAATGAATCGATACTGCATTCATCGGGTGCCACACTGGATAGTCTTCACACCCAATATGACTCGCATCATAAATCCTAATCTACTACAGATCTCTCCATCATATTCATACATAGAAAAACACTTAGTGTAGGCTATATGCATCCAACATCCATGTCTAGAAGAAGAATATGTGAGAGACATAAGATTCATAAAGTATTCAACAACGCGTTAGGGGATCACCTGAGCTATGACCCTGTCTCATAACCTAGCCATGTACCTAACCATTCCCAGGTTCTAAACTATGAAAAAGTTCTCCTAGGCATGGAAACATACTCCTAGATAACATGACACACCTAGTCAAAAGGACGATGAGTGTATGATGCTCGTCGTTGATGTGGAGGGCCAAAAGCATAATTACGCTATCACACTGCCTCAAACAGCTCTAGAACATTTGGACTCATCCCTTCAAACATCTTATCCACTCTCATAAGAGTCCATGTTGACCCAATCCATGGGTTCTCTTCAAACATGTCAAAAGGTTCTTACACCAATATCCCTTTCATGTTTCCACATTTAATGAGATCACGAAAAAGTATCTCCACTCTCAAAAAGATTACACTGTTGCGATCCTTACACAAAACACACAAGGTCGACTATTTATTTACCCCAAATAGATATAGGATGGAAAATTTTGAGTTCCCACACTTTTCTTGAAAGGCATCTTGTGGGGCCCACACCATGGTCCTGAAATTTATTGTACAAATTGCACCATTTCAATCCACAATGAAAAACACACAATATGGACTAATCTTTCATCCAACACAAATGCCTGGTGAAAATTTTTCATTTGAAAAAAAATCATGAGAATCAGACCACATGGGGCCTACACCATAATATTAGTTTAAACACTTTAAATAAGTCTTCAAAATTATGCACTAAGACTAGGGCTGCGCAGTTGCTGACGATGCATCAAACATATGTTGCCTTTAGAATATTTTTTCGTTACAAGATTTCATAATAATAATTATATTATTATTTAAAAACAAGTGTTTTTTACCGAATCCCAACACCAAACCTTAAAAGACCCAAAATAGTCAAAAAAAGGTTTGTCTCGTTGAGAGAGATGTGTTCCACATACGACCTGTCAATCAGACGCACCTTTAATAGATACAACCATTTAAAGTGGTTTGGCCCAACATAGGACTATACTCTACACTAGCACCGACCCAACCCATCTAGCCAGCTCCATTGTATGTAGGATCGAAGTAACGATGTAGATGCTCAATATACAACATGGGGTGAATTGTACACATTAAAAATTTCCTTAAACAAGGAAACATCTAAGTTTAACAAAGTTAAACTAATCAAAATCACAACACCTCTAACACCAATGAATGATTGGGAAAAAGTATGAAGTTACAATCTTATAGTTTAATGCACTTGCTTATATCTGGAAAGTGATTCCAAAAAACAGGTTCTGAAAATACGGATCCAGAAATTGAAACTTAACCAAAGTTTACGATATGATATTCTACCTTAAAGCATATAGAATCTAAATGAATCAGAGTACAATTGTAAGGAAATATAAGAAGATTATACTTTCCTTACAATACGAAAAGCAGCGGAAAAACAAGTAGTAAAACTAAAAAAAACAAGATATAAATCTTTTAACCCAAAGAGAAGGGTATCCAAAAACCTTGGATAAAGGTCCCTTGATTTATACTTTTAAGCAAGTCTGTGTTACCCACACCAGGGTAATCCCTCGATACGAAGATCGAGGTCTCTATCTTGCTATCCCCGCAAGCCCACAAATTCAAGGTAGTTGGAACCTCTTTCTTCCTCAGTAATTAAGCCCTCAACTTTAAGGTAGTCGGAACCTCTGTCTTCCTATCCTCGGAAGCCCTCAATTGTAATCACCAAAAATCAGAGTCGCACTAAGCAAGTATGCACAAGGAAAAGTTTGAACAAGTCGTTCAAACTTTCTGCACGATGTTTGAGAGTTGATAAGAGCCTCTTTCTTTAGAAATCACTTCAACATTATGTAAGAAAAAGTTATGTCAAAGTTTTTTGAGGAGCTCGTTAAAATGATCTCCTATTTATAGGTGAAGCTACAATGGTTGGATCCCTCCTCCAATGGTCAAATTTCTCCTTGAATTTTGGAGGGACCTTTATATGTGTCACTTAACCAATGGTTAGTTAGAAACAGAATGGACGACATCGTTTCATAAAAAAACATGTGTAACTGAAATCACACCATCATTTTTTAATGAAACAAGTGTAATTATAAATAAAACTGAAGTTCAGAATATAAGAAAATAAAAATTTGGAGTCTAACCAAAATAGAATTCAGAGTCTACAATTAAGAGATATTCAGATTCTGTTTTGTAGGAATTCAGAACCTGAATTCTGTGGAAATACGAAGTCTGAATTACTAAGGAAATTTGGATTCTGGTTTCACTAGAATTCAAAATCTGTACTTACAATGTTCCGATTCGAACTGATAGAAGTTTGGAGTCGAACTCATAGAAGTTCGGAGTTGAACTAGTAAAATTTCTGAGTCGAACTAGTAAAAGTTTGGAGTCAAACTAGTAAGATTTCGTATCCAGAATTTGGAATGGTACTTCATTAGAGTTCGTATCCAGAATTCGGAATGAAACTTTATTGGAGTTCGTATCCAGAATTCAGAATGGAACTTCATTAGTGTTCGTATCTAGAATTTGGAATGGAACTTCATTAGTGTTCGTATCCTGAATTCCGAATGGAACTTCATTAGAGTTCGTATCCAGAATTCAGAATGGAACTTCATTAGAGTTCGTATCCAGAATTTGGAATAGAACTTCATTATAGATCATATCCAGAATTCAGTATGGAACTTCATTAGAGTTCATATCCAGAATTCGGATCCAAAAACAGAATGCTTCAGATCTATGTATTATATGATTCTGAGGTTTTAGGTATGAATCCAATTTTTATACTTACAAAAAATATTGATATGTGTATGGAAATACATGTTAGGGTAAATTTCCTTAAGGAAGGAAATTTTCCTTATAGAAGAAAAATATCAATTTTCTTAACTATAGGGTGTTTGTGATTTTCAAAACAAGAAGGAATGGAAAGCTCATAAGGAAAGCCTTATTGACTCAACAATCTCCCCCTTTTTGGAAAGCACAAACAACCTTTCGGAAAATAATATAAGGTCTTTGAAAATTTTCATTAGACTTTGAAATTAAAACTTATCTTCCTTTGTTCATAGATGATAGTGAATACAACTAACTCCCCCTTAGGCATTGAAACTCTAAGGATTGTATTCTGAATTTCCAGAGTGGAGTTTTCATTATCATTTGAAATGAAAAACTTCGTATTGAGGAACTCCCCCTCACTTTAAGGATATCTTCACTTAGAAAATTTTCCTTCTCGATTTAAAATTTTTCTTTCTCCCCTTTTGAGTGGTTCTTTTTCCTTCTCCCCCATTGTGATTTTCAAAAAGAATTTAAGGGAATGGAAAAAATTAAAGTACCTGAAACATTAGTATATAGTAACATAAGATACAACTAACCAAAAAGTTCAATAGAGATAAAGAAAATTTCAAGGAAAGATAAATGCAACCAAAGATTGGATTTGTCTATTTGTCCTCCTTTTCCTTGGGAATTAGGTTCTTCAAAATAATTTTCAGCTTCTTCAAATCATTTTGATCCTCCTCAGCCTGCTTCTCCAAAGTTTTTATTCTTTCATATTGAGCTTTCAAAACTTCTGCCTGAGCCTTCATGGCATCTTCTTGCATCTTCACTAACTAATCTTTCCTTACAAGTCTTTTTTCGAGCTCAATCTAGAGATCTCTATCCATTTAAAATTTTAAGCAAGAGAGTTAACCTTATCATTCAAGTCCTTCACTTTTTGACTCCGAGAAATTTGCTCAATGATTAGCTCATCCTGAAGATTCTTAATCTTGGAGTCCTCGATGTTAAATGAATCTTTAACATCATTCTAAAAATAATCAAACTCAACCATGTCTTTTAAATCATTCTAAGACGACAAAGTGAATTTACTACATGATTTCATGTGTACATCATAGTTGATAAGGAATTTCTATGGTCAGATTCAATTTTCACACAACTATCCATCACTATGGATAAGGATTCCGATTTCTAATTTAGATTATGTTGAAGCATCTGGCATCTGGAATCAATAGTGGGAAATATAAGAATGGTGTCCACCAACTTTTTCAAAGACTCGACAACAAAGTCATGACCGTGTGCTGATGACTCTGAATCACAGACCTTGCTTGGAGATTGCCCTTCTTAAACATCTACTAGCTTTCTTCTAGAAGAACCACCAACTTCCCTCTTCCTGATGATATCTTTTGTTGGTGTATCCATGATCACATGCTTACATTTATCAGTTTTTTGAATGGTTTGATCATCTGGAGATTATTCCTCACTCTCTGATAGTTGAACAATCTAGTCTTCATCTATTTTCTCCTTTTCTGCTCCTTCCTCAAGAAAATTCTTCTTATAGGATTCTTCCTCATCATATAAAATTCTTTCCTTCTCTTCCTCTTGCTTATCATCATCCTTCCTACTTTCTTTCTCAACTCCCTTTCCCGGAGTGAGAAGATTTTCGGATTAAGCCTTTTATTGATACTATTCTACTTTCTTAATCAAGTCATCTAGATCAGCACTTCCTTATTGTTCTTCTTCTTCTTATACTACTTCTTCTTCTCTTTCAACAACTTCTTTTTCTTTAAGATTTTCCAGAGTGATGTAGTTCTTTCCTAGAGTCTCTGGTAATGGTTTGGTAAGTAAAGTTTCTAGAACCAGAAACTACTCAGAGGAAATCTCTGTTGCTTTCAAAAGAGATTGAACAACCTCATCTTCAGACATTTTCTTCTTTAGCTTCTTCTCTTTTGTTTGCTTCTCTAACTCATCCGTAGATTTTTCTCTTAAGGCCTTAGCCTCAGCATGGTCCAATCAAAACTGTGGATCCCCTTATTTTACCTTCTCTTTGTATTCCCTACACTTAGTAGCCACTTCATCTGGACAGGCTTTATGTTTTTTCGTCTTGGGTGGTGTAGATTGAGTTTCCTTAGATTTGGGGGTTTTGTCTTCAGAAACCACTACCTTAAGCTTCCTCTTCTTTGTAACTTTCTTCAATTGCTCAGATTTTTCCACATTTTCCAGAATGGTCTTAGCCTCTTCCTTTGGTAAAGGACATAATTCTACGGATTAATCAGAAAAACCCATTTTTATCCTCTTTAGTGTATCATCACTAACTAGAATTACCTTGCAATTTCATCTCTAGGAAGTGCAAGAAACATTAAAGGAATCAAGACATCTGATGATAAGTTTAGAAATCAAGGCCAGATATATTATGATCTGAGCTTTTAGATTCCCTTCTTTAATATTTTTAACTGTAATCAAAACATGCATCATCAAATTTATCTTCTATAGATTTACCAAGAAATATAGGATGTAAATTTCACTCTTCTGGAGATTATCCTTGTCACCCCTTCTTGGTACGAGAAAACCTTGTACCCACAACTATAAAATCTGATTATTAGAAGAGAGATGAGAAATCTTAGATGTCTTGGCATCTTTAAGTCCAAGGAATTTCAATTCCTTCACCTTGTTGAAACTTCCTTGTTCATCTAGAAGCTTATGGGAACGGGAACTCAGCTTCACCTTCGTAAGATAAACCCACCAAGCTTGCAGCCTTGGTGTAAGATAATTTGTATGTCTTCCCATAAGACTTGAAAGAAAATAACTCTCTACCATCTTCCTCAATGAAGGAAACAGACTCATAGAACTCAAAAATCAAATATTTATAAACCGGATCCTATTTCTCTATCTTCGATAAGCAAACCTCCTCCCAGCCATTCAATTTGATATTCTTAGATATAAGAGAATCATACTTGTAGAAACTCGGATGCACTAACCTCTCCCTGTAAACTAACAACTTTGAGATTGTCTTCATAGTTGACATATCTTGAGAAGTTTCTTCAGCAGACATTTGGAATGGAGAGTTCTAGAAGATTCGGAACGAGCTTTAACAAAGACTGGAATGACCTTAAGAAGAGAGACAGAGCTTCGAGACGAGAGAGCTTTGAAAACCCAATGTGGGACGACCCTCGGGGGTCCCCTTTATATAGGCGGTGGAGTTGACCTTTGAACTTCCAAAAACCATCTAATGGTTGAAAACCCCTTTGATCTGATCTGACGGTTGAAAACATACCCACAAGAGAATCTTTAATCCAATCTTTTGAGGTATCTAAGAAAAACAATCGGATTAAAGAAAACTAGTATCCGAGAAATTTTAAAACTCATAATAAAATACCAGCAAGAAAAATATGACTACGAAAACATAAGTTAGGAAATAATACCTTTCGGATTGGCCAGGAAGTTTATTCATAATAGGTGATATTCTTCTTGAAGAAAACAAATTTGACTATGAAAAAATAACTACGAAAAACTTAAAGTTGAAAAGACTATGAGTACCAAAACGTCAGTACGTAAAGTATGAGTATGAAAAATTCCAGTTCGAAAAGTATGAGTACGAAAAATTTCATTACGAAAATTATGAGTACAAAAAATTCTAGTACGAAAAGTATGAGTACAAAAAATTTCAGTAAGAAAATTATGAGTACGAAAAATTCTCGTTTGAAAAGTATGAGTACGAGAAATTTCAGTATGAAAATTATGAGCATGAAAAATTCCAGTACAAAAAGTATGAGTACGAAAAATTTTAGTACGAATGTTCCAGTTCCGAAAACTCCCATTATGAAAATTTCAGTTCTGAAAACGTCAATATGAAAATTTCAGTTCTGAAAACATCATTACAAAAATTTCCAGTTCCGACAACTTCATTACGAAAATTTCCACTTCCGAAAACTTCATTAAAAATTTTTTTTATAAAAGATTTTGAAAAAATGACTATGAAAATTTTGGTTACAAAAGCTTTAAAAAAATAACTATGAAAATTTTTGTTACAAAAGATTTAAAAAAACGACTACGAAAATTTTGGTTACAAATCCATTTTTTTTAAAAAATGACTATGAAAAATTTGATTATGCTATCAAGAAAATGTACTCCCCCTATGAAAAGTAGTTTATTACTGTAAAAATAATTGTTCAACAAGAAGTTAATAAAGAAGGATTACCTCATGATTATCATTCTTAACTTCTGTTTAATATATTAAAATCTATCGGAGGGTAATGATTTTGTAAAAATATAAGCAAGTTGATCTTGCGTTCCGATAAACTGAATAATGATATCTCCTTTAAGTGTGTGATCCCTAATAAATTGATGCCTAACATCTATGTTCTTTGTACGAGAGTGATGTGCAGGGTTTTTACTAAGGGAAATGGCAATTGTGTTATCACACAAAATTTGAGTCTTAGTAAAACTCAAGCATTAATCTGTGAGTGTGTGTTGTATCCACTAACACTTGAGCACAACAACTTCCAGCTGATACATATTCAGCTTCAGTAGTGGAGAGTGCTACAAAATGTTTCTTCTTGAATGACCAAGAAACTAATTAATCTCCTAAGAAATGATAAGTTCCTGATGTACTCTTTCTATCCATTCTACATCTACCAAAGTCAGCATCCGAAAAGCTTTTTAAAACAAAATCATTTCCAGAAGTATAAAATAATCCTAGATCCATGGTTCCCTTTAAGTAGTGAAAAATTCATTTCTCTGCCTTTAAATGATATTCCTTAGGATTAGATTGATATCTTGCACATAAGCATACTGAAAACATTAAGTCTGGTCAACAAGAGGGTATGTAAAGTAGACTTCCTATTGTGCCTCTAAAAGATGTTTGATCTACTGGTTTCCTAGCTTCATCAAGATCAAGTGTGTTTGAGGTACCAATAGGAGTACATATACTCTTAGTGTTGTCATAACCATAATTTTTAATAAGGTATTTAATATAATTATGTTGGGATATGTAGATTCCGTCTGGTTTTTGAGAAATTTGAAAACTAAGGAAAAATGTTAACTCAACCATCATACTAATTTCAAACTCATATTTCATTAGATCTGCAAAGAAATTTGTTAAAAATTGCTGAGTTGAACCAAATATGATTTCATCAACATATATTTGAACAATCAAAACATTTTTCTTATCTTTCTTTATAAAAGTGTTGGATCTGCATTTCCCTTAACATAGTTATTTTGAATCAAAAATCCTATAAGTCTATCATACTAAGCTCATGGGGATTTTTTAAGGCCATACAAAGCTTTGGTAAGTCCAAAAACATGATTAGGATGTTTTTTATCTTCAAATCCAGGAGGTTGTTCAAACAAAACTTCCTCTTGAACATAATCATTAAGAAAATCACATTTCACATCCAGTTGAAAAAGTTTAAAATTAAAGAATGCTGCAAAGGCAAGTAAGACACGAATAGATTCAATTCTAGCTACGGGAGCATAGGTTTATTCATAGTCTATTCCCTCTTGCTGATTATAACATTTAGCAACCAGTCTATCTTTATTTCTAACCATGACTCCATTTTCATTACACTTGTTTCTGAAGACCCATTTTACTCCAATAATAGATGTTTCCTTAGGTCTTTCAACCAAGGTCCGGACTTTATTCCTTCTGAATTCATTTAGCTCATCTTGCATGGCATTGATCCAATCATCATAACCTAAAGCTTCATTAGTGCTTTTAGGTTCTAATTGGGAAAGGAATTCTAGATGTTCTACTTCATTTCTTAAGGAACTTCTAGTCCTTATAGGTTGATAGACATCACCAATGATACTATCACTAGGATGATTCTTTAGAAACACCTGACTTGGGTTTTTTAAAACCTGTTCATCAACATAGGGTAGAAATTATTCTGGGGTAAATGTTTCAGAAGTATATTCTTCAAAATGTTCCTTATCAGATGGATCTTCTTTCAAAGGTTGATAATCAGTTTTTGAAAACACATCTGAGGATGTCGGTTGAGATGGTTTAAAAACAAAATGACCAATTTTATCAAATTTTACATGTACTTTTTCCTCAACAGTACATGTGTTTTTATTGAAAACTCTATAAGCCATAGAAGTTGTGGAGTAGCCTAAGAAAATTCCTTCATTATATTTTGGTGCAAATTTGTGTATATTATCTTTAGTATACAGGATGAATACCTTGAAACCAAAAACCTTGAAGTAGGAAAGTCTTGGTTTTCTACAATTCCATAACTCATAAAATGTTTTATTAAGAAAAGGTCTAAACAAAACACGATTTATAGTGTAACAAACAATACTTACAGCTTCAGCCTAAAAATTTTTAGCTATATAATATTCACTCAACATGGTTCTAGTTATTTCTTGAATAATTTTATTTCTTCTTTCAACTACACCATTTTGTTGAGGAGTTCTAGGTGCTGAAAAGTTGCGAGTAATAACTTTTCTACTATAAAAAGTTTCAAAATGTGAATTTTGAAATTCTCCTCCATGATCACTATGAATAGTTTTCAGTGGAAGGTTTTTCTCATTTTTAACTTGGGATCATAAAACTTTTTAAATGAGAAAAATCTTCTGACTTCTTTGCTAGAAAATAGACCCATGTAAATCTAGTGTATTCATCAACTAGAACAAACACATAGTATTTTCCTCCAATGCTTCCAGTTTGTGTTAGACCAAAAAGCTCCATGTGCACTAACTATAATGCATCAGTTGCTGAGACTTCATCGATTGATTTAAAACTAGATTTATGTTGTTTTCCATATTGACAAGGATCACAAACTTTAGAAGAATCAAATCTAAGATCTAGTAGATCCTTAACTAGTTTCTTATTAGAGAGTTTACTTAAGTTTCTAAGGTTACAGTGACCTAGCGTTCTATGCCATAACCAAGAATGATCTTCCATTGCACTAAGGCAAGGTAAGTCTTGTCTCCTAAGGTCATCTATGTTCAAAGTGTAAAAATTCTCTTGCCTTTTGGAAGAAAGAATAAATTGTTCCTTGGAATTGTGTACTAAGCACTTATCATTCCTAAAAATCACAAGATATCCTTCATAACATAATTGACTTATGCTAATGAGGTTGTGCTTAAGACCCTTTACAAACAAAACATTCTAAATCAATGTTTTTCCAAGAAGAACAATATTACCTATAACAACAATTTATCCCTGAGCATTATCTCCGAAATTTTCTTTTCCTCCTTTCGTCTTGATATTATTTTTGAAATTGTATTTGTTACCAGTCATATTCCAGGAACATCCACTATCCATGTACCAAGTATTGTTGTTGGTACAACCTTTATCTTCCTGAAAATAAGAAAAGAATTAGACTTTTGGAATCCAAACATGTTTGGATCCGATATTTTCAGAAAAAAAAATTTTGGGTAACCACATTTGTTTAGAAAAATATGCTTTATGAAACCCAAGAGATTGAACTTTATTCAATGAACAATATTTCTTCCAATTTCCACCACTTTGACACATAGTGAAAAAAGGGGCTCTAGAAAGAACAAAATAGTTGTTTTTGAAAATGGGTTTTTGGTGAGTATAACCTACTCCAGTAGTGTTTCCGTGAGGTTTAATTTTAGAATACATCTTGTCAAAATATTCCTTCCTAGAGGTAAATTTTGCAAGGATCTTTTTTAGAGAAAATATTTCAGATTTTAGTCTAACGACTAAATTCCTATCCTCAGGAATTATTTCCTTAGAGTTAGGTTTTTCCTCAAAAAAATTTATTTTTGAAATAGAATTATTAGGATCCTTAGAAAGTTCTTCCTTATCATAATTTTCTTTCTCAAGGTCTTTAGAAAGTTTTTCTAAAAGCTCTTCTTTATCTTTTAGATCTGAAGAAAGATCTGAAATCTCTTTTGTAAGGATTTCTTCCCTAGTATTTGCCTTGTCTAATTTCTTAGAAATTTTACAATTTTTTGTATCAAGTAACATGTAAAATCTAGATAATTATTCATATGAAGGCTCTTCATTTTCTGAGGATGAAGTATCTTCATTAGAAGTACTATTTTCAGAATAGTAATTCTTATAAAGAGATAGATTTGTTAAAGCCTCAGAAACGTGTACCTTGGCCATAAGACATGTATGTGTAAAAGAAGTATTAGCAATGAATCCCATATTCTTCTGAGCTAATGAATCATATTCTTAATATTCACTTTCTGAAGATTCTCCACATCTAGCACTCCAATTAGTATTAGCTTTTAGACTTTTCTTAGATTTAGCTATGTAAAACTTCTTCTTGTTCCTTTCAAAATGACTCTCTTTCCTTTATTTATTTTTAAGCATAGGGAAATCAGGTCATATGTGTCCACTTCTCTTTAATTCATAGCATGTGACCTATGAATCATTCTTATCTTTCATTTCCTTCTTCTTATAACTAGATTGGAATTTTTTTTGACCAGCTATCTTGTTCATCCTTTGAGCAAGTTTTGCTACCTCATTCTCTAAGACTTCACTCTCAGTAAATTCAGATTGGATAATAACCTTCTTAGATTTGGATCTAGTTACTCTCTTAGGATTCTTTGCTTTCATGTGATTTGAAGTTGTAGTAAAAGCAACAATACCATTCCCATTCTTCTTTTTGATGTTGTCAGTATCTCTCTTCATCCTTGTTTCATGTTTGAGAAGGCTTCCAAACAACTCATCTAAGGAAATTTGAGTAACATTCATGTTCTCATCAATTGTTGTTCACTTTGATTCCCAATCATTTGGCATAATATCAATAATCTTATCCACAAGAACATCATTATCCAGACCTTTCTCTCCCAGAAATTTTAATCTATTCACGATAGTCATAAACTGTTGTTTCTCCTTACAAATGGGTTCTTCATAAGGAAAGTTAAAACCATGATACTCAGCTATGAACATAGCTCTTCTTGTCTCAATCACTTTAGATGTACCAAAATATGTAACTTCAAGTTTCTTCCATATACAGTTAGATGTTTCACAAGAAGAAATTTGTCTATATATGTTCCTAGTCATTGAACATAGTAGATTATTTTGTACCTTATAGTTTAATTGATAATCATGCTTCTCTTGGTTTGTAAACGCACTAACTTCCTTATCAGGAATTTTATAACCTCCAGTAAGCATAACAATGTTATCTACTCTAGTATTGATAATGAAAGTCTTCATTCGATCTCTCCAGTATTCATAATCATTACCATTAAAAATTGGTGGTCTTGTTGGATTTTGGTTGTTGATGGAGCCAACATTTAAACATGCCATCATAAAAATCTATCTACATAAAAACTTGTTGAAAACAAAAGTTCGGATTCAAGGAAAATATTCCGAAGCAAGGAAAATATAAAACAATGAAAAAATGAGCAAGGGAAAACATATATGTGAGTATATGTATTTCAGAGAACATCTCTGATACCAAATGTAGGATATATATAGAGTATGAGGTTTCCAACCTCTGATACCAATTGTAGGATCGAAATAACGATGTAGATGCTCAATACACAAGAGGGGGGGGGGGTGAATTGTACACTTTAAAAATTTCCTTAAACAAGGAAAGATCTAATTTTAACAAAGTTAGTCTAAGAAAATTTACAACACCTCTAACACCAATGAAATATTGGGACAAAGTATGAAGTTACAAACTACTAGTTCTATGAACTTGCTTATATCTGGAAAGTGATTCTGAAAAATAGGTTCTGGAAATATGGATCTGAAAATTGAAACTTAACCAAAGTTTACAATATGGGATTCTACCTTAAAGCATATAGAGTCTAAATGAATCAGAGTACAAGTGTAAGGAAATATAAGAATATTATACTTTCCTTACAATAAGAAAAGTAGCATAAAAACAAGTAGTAAACATACAAGTAACAAGATATAAATCTTTTAACCCAAAGAGGAGGGTATCCAACAACCTTGGATAAAGGTCCCTTGATTTATACTTTCAAGCAAGTCTATCTTACCCACACCAGGGTAAGCCCTCTATAAAAAGATCTGAGTCTCTATATTGCTATCCCTGCAAGCCCTCAACTTCAAGGTAGTTGGAACCTATGTCTTCCTAAGCAAGGAAGCCCTCAACTTTATGGTAGTCGGCACCTATATCTTCCTATCCCCGGAAGCCCTCGATTGTAATCACCAACATTCAGAGTCACACTAAGTAATTCGGCACAAGGAAAAGTTTGAACAAGTCGTTCAAACTTTCTACACGAAGCTTGAGAGTTGATAAGAGCCTCTCAATCTAGAAATCAATTCAACAGTTTGTAAGCACAAGTTGTGTCAAAGTTGTGTGTGGAGCTCATTCAAATGATCTCTTATTTATAGGTGAAGCTCCAACGGTAGGCTCCCCCCCTCCAATGGTCATATTTCTCCTTGAATTTCAGAGGGACCGGTATACGTGTCACTTAACCAACGGTTAGTTTGAAATAGAATGGATGACATCGTTTTATAACAAAACATATGTAACTAAAAGCCCGATATAGTTTTGTAATGAAACAAGTGTAAGTATGAGTAAAACTAAAGTTCAGAATGTAAGTAAATAAAAATTAGGAGACTAAACAAATGGAATTCGGAGTCTATAATAAAGAGATATTTGGATTCTGTTTTGTAGGAATTTGGAACCTGAATTATATGGAAATATAGAGTCTGAATTTTTAAGGAAATTTGGATTCTGGTTTCACTAGAATTTAGAATCTGAACTTACAAAGTTTGGAGTCGAACTGATAGAAGTTCAGAGTCGAACTCATAGAATTTCAGAGTCGAACTCCTAGAAGTTCAGAGTCGAACTAGTAAAATTTTAGAGTCGAACTACTAAATGTTTGGAGTCGAACTAGTAAGAGTTTGTATCCATAATTCAGAATGGAACTTCAATGGATTTTGTATCTAGAATTCAGAATGGAACTTCATTATTGTTCGTATCCAGAATTCGGAATGGAACTTCATTGGAGTTCGTATCCAGAATTCGGAATGGGACTTCATTGGAGTTCGTATGCAGAATTCGGAATAGAACTTCATTAGAGTTCGTATCTAGAATTATGAATGGAACTTCATTAGAGTTTGTATCCAGAATTTAGATCCTAAAACAGAATGCTTCTTATCTAAGTATTATACAATTCCGAGGTTTTAGGTATGAATCTGATTTTTATACTTAAGAAAAATATTGATATGTGTAAGGAAATATAGGTTAGGGTAAATTTCCTTAAGGAAGAAAATTATCCTTATAGAAGTAAAATATCGATTTGCTTAAGTGTATGGTGTTTGTGATTTTCAAAATAAGAAGGAATGGAATGGTCATAAAGAAAACCTTATTGACTCAACATTGTAGTCTTCATATGGCCTAGCAGTGAACCCCAGACCGTCCTACAGTGTCCTGGCTCAGCCTGCCGTCAGCCCAGCCTGGGCCTCTGCATCCCGTCACCCTCAGTGTGATGGCCATGTGGCCCCTACGAACTCGGGACCATGTGGTGTCTCCCTCATCAACGCGCAACCTGCACCGAATGGTTTATTACCTTCTGGTCCCCTACCACCTTTCATGACCCCGTGCTTCACCCGGTCTTACCGCGATGACACACCTATCCACCGATCTACTGGCCTCTAGTCGAGCTCCATTGACACATGGGTAAGCTGCCTCACACCCCCAATATGGATGTGCCCACACTATGCGTGAAACCTCATGTCTTAGATTCAGCACCCGGCCTCCTAATGCCTGCTCAACTCACCAAATGACCAGCTTCCCACCATCTATCTTCCACCTAGCCTCACTACATGCCAATTTCCACTCCGGTAGTCTCCCATGGTCTGCCTCCACCTTGGGCCGTTGTGACCACATCAGATGTCTGAAATTTTTTTTGGGACTGGTTTTGGAATCCTCATGATGATATATTCATAGTTCCAACCTCTTCTCTATGATCTATTGAAGAATTGATGTGTCCCATACTAAAAATCGAAGAACATGTAGTATGGGAAAAGAACATGATGAAGAAAATTAGTTTTCAGCAAATATTGATCATCATGTTAGTGAGACCACCAAAAATAATAAACAAAATGATGAAAAAATAGGCAATGATAGATTTTAAATTAAATTATTGAATATGAACTATAAAGTAGAGTAAATCCTACATTGATTTATTCATTTATCTCTACTGATGTGTTCACTATAATCCTGCTTTGATATCGCAAGGTTCTGGTTGAGGTCGCTCCTTAATTCAATAAAGAAAGAATGATGAATAGTTGAGAGAGAGGGGGGGATAGAGATAAAGAGATTGATAAGTAAGAATAACCCTAATCTTGAACTCTTAAACTACTATTTATAGATGTTTTTCTCAGCACAGAACTGAAAATTTACATGCCCCATCTTTTTATGTTTCTCCTAGAAAAAAACCCCATTCCAAACTAAATGGAGCTCTTAGATTTACAATTTGTGTCCTCATTTGAATGTTTTTTTCCTTAACATTCAACATAAAATAAATAAATATAATTATTTTGTAAACAATTTTTCCCCTGGGATACTTTTCTCATTGAAGACCTACGTTGACAGAAGTTATAATCTACCTATGGTAAAATCAATGTTCTAGAGTTGACCATGGCCTCAGATTTTTGATCTGACCTACCATTTAAGAGATAGAAATTTTTTTCACGTGTATAGTACAAAAACACACAATATTTTTTTATAATTTATTTTGGACACACCAGGCCTCGAAATTGCACATCATATTAGTGCCTGGCTTTGGAATTATAAGTAGAAATATTAAAAAGTTTTACAAAGAGAGAAACATGTCTCTAAATCATTATATACTTCAGGATTTTCATCCCCAAAAAGAAAAATAGGGAAAAAATCGGGATACTAAGTTCACACATGAATATGCCTCTCCTTGGAAAACCTATAGGTTTCCATGATGGCACAACATATGAACTTAAGGGATGGTTCGTGCTCATAAGGTCATATCTTGTTGATGACATTCATAAGATCACACATTAATATACTCAAATACAAAACATGAAAGCTGTTTTGTGACCATTCAATCTATTGGGTGTGGGAAAAGGCGTTAGACAACCTTTGCATCTCTTACATGGTTTCAAATTACCCAATGAAAATAAAGGGATAGTTTACTTCCCTAACCGAACCTCTACATTCCACATTGCAACTAGAATCATAGTTATTTCCTATAACATGGTCCTGTGATTACATCCTTCATAAAATCCATCTAGTGAAGCACCCAAGGATATATGGTCACACAAGATTTCATAGTCGATGTATGAAAAACGAGACTCCCTGACATGCTCAGGAAGAAAATAAGTCCACACCATCGAATGAAGAAATTTTTTACCCTCTTCTCTATCAGGATCCGCTAAGGGGAAGTTAACTACTCGGAAACATCCCTAACAAGGTGAGCCTGGGAATTCTTGTTATGGGAATATGGTACAAAATAACCCATTCCTGGTGTATAGACTATCTAAAATTCATAGTGTTGTAGGATGTTCAACCAACATCACCACCTCTGGGTCAAATCTCTCTAGGTGAAGGCATAACTGAGACTTTGGTGGTCTACAGTACCACAAAGCACTCTCCTAATAGGTAGAATCACCACATTCATAGAGAGAAGACTACCACTTCCAACCCCATATTTTGAGTCGCATGGTTTTATTCATGGGGTCTCAACCACCCCAACCTGTACATGATAACAGTAGTATCAATACATGACACTGAGCACAAAAGGAACCAACAAATATGGTCTGTGAGTAAACTCATCCAACTGTAAGAGGCTAGACATGGAAAGAATGTGGCATACCCAATGTGTCATTTCACCTCTTGGAATTTGAGTAATCCCTAAAAAATACACTCTGCTAATCCCACCAGCAATATTACTGGAAAAAGGATGTTAGATAGAAATACTCCATTAGAAAATCGAAGACATTATTTGACACTCCTTCGCACAACCTCACCCTGAACTCACAAGTCAGATGGAATCTTATACCACAAATCGATGCTCTCTAGTTTGGATGTCACTAGATTTCCCTCATGGTTTTTCTCACTTCACAAAAAACATGTCTCAGTGGGGTAAGGAGAACTCTTCCTCATGCATTTGAAACTACGTCAAATAACATCAACAAAGGGTTACACCAATGCCCCGCATAACCCTAGTAATATCTCAATCATGGAGTAGGTAGAAAATAGTACTTCACATAGTTCCCAAAAATTTCTACTATAAAAAGTATAAAATACATGGGGAATACCTCTTATCGTCTCATGCTCTGTAGGATCGTAGACCTCTGTAACATGCGGCTATCTGTGGTCCCAACTTCCAGCTTCTAGAGCATGACATGAACCACCTAGAGGGGCTGCAAATACTTCATAACATCATTCCACACCTCCATCATCACTTTCTCATCTATTAGAACCACCTCCCTAGGGAACATCTTGATTACTGTGCTATCTCTAACATTTTTTTCCACCTGTTAAGGCCTAGTATTCTCAGCATGTCTGGTTGGGTAGTCTTATACCAAGTGACCACGACCATCACAACCATAATAGTGCTCATATCTAGGCTATCCCAACACCCTACGCTGTCTCAAAACAATATAATTACACGACTGGGACTGATTATGGGGATTCCTACTAAGTCTAGATCTTATCAACTGACATCTACTTGATATGGTAGATGGATCGGATCTATTACACTCATGGTCACAACTAGTTGTATGGTGTGTCTCTAACAAAAAATTCTATTTGATCAACTCCAGCTCTAGTACCTCAACATAGTTTATGATGAACAAGGGTACTATGATATCATGGATCACTATACAGAGACTCTGCTAGAACTTCTGTTCTTGGAAGTAGCCATCATGGATCATGTCCAGAGAGTAACATGGAAGGTCTATGAACCTTGTCGCATACTTAGTTACCATTACCCCCTGATGAAATTGAATGAGCTTATGAAGTTCAATGTAGTGAAAGAAGGAGGGTAGTACTCATGAAACAACTATCATATGATGTCCCACAAGAGTTTTGATTTGTCATACATCTTAGTAACCAAACACCACCAACGTCCAGATGATCCATGGAAAAGGAAGGATACCAAAGCCACCATCTAATTTTATTAGTGTTCTTACCTTCCTTAATATGTGGACCGCCAACTATAGCCAATCCTCTACTACCTGAGGGTATTGCTTACCATGTTACCTAAGTAATATCTGGCACTGGAACTCACAGAGTTCGTTCACCATGTGCACATCCTCATCCTACTTTGCAGAGGCTATCTACTTTTAAATGGTGGAGGTGTTGCTACCTTACCACCTAGATGAAGGGATCACATGATGGGTTCTGAACTGAGGGCTTGTTTCTCAAAGTATCATCGTCACAAACCAGATCTAGTATCTTAGCTGGATGTCTTTGCAGAGATATCCTAAATGTTATCAATGATTACCAATAATATATAAACACAAATAAACACACACTCTCATATATATATATATATATCAACAATAGTGGGGAGTTGGATTATGAAGGATAGTCAAAGACTCTATCCTATATGATTCATGTACCATAGTTCTCTAAAATGAGTGTCTCAGAATTACAATTCAACCAGTTAGTAATTAGGGACCTGGTTAATGGATACATGGGTCACTCGTACCATTACTAGGTGTCATGGCTTAAGAGTCCCTCTCGATAAACTTTGACATTGTTTCCCCAAATCCAACTAAGACATTTTTAGGGAAACCTCCAAATTTTTTTACAAGGGTTAAACCACCTATGATGCCATTTTTTCATGACCTGACCCAACACAGGGCTTGAGCCACAACTACCTCAAGCCTGCATCTATAGAACATGGGCTGGTGATGTGTGCCAAAGGCACATCAAACTCAAAGAGGATGTTGCCTAAGAAACTTCAAACACACACACATACTACTAACTACACGAGAATGTGCATAGTAAAAGGAAAACAATGTACAACACTACTATAAAAAACTAAATGTTTCTATTGACCTCTAAATTTAACAATTATTGGTGATAAAATGTTAACTAATAGGTAAAGAGTAAAAATTTGCACCCAACTAGAAATGTTATAGAGGCCAGTTATAAGTGAAAATGTAAAATAGATTAGAGCTCTTATACTGAATCCCAATCTATAACCACCACACATGGGACAAGCACCCCATATCCCTAAGCTCATCTGATGTCATGATCAACCTATTAGTCATCTGTAAGGTCACACCAAGTGAGGAAAAATCCCAAGCATGGGTGAGTATAAAAAATATTCAGTAGGATGACTTGATGGCTTGAGGGAGTGGAAATATAGGTACTAAAGAAGGGAGCATTAAGAGATACAACTAAAAAGGAATGTAGTAGATAGAATAAGGTATAGTAAAAGGAGTGCAACTCAACCCAACAAGAGAGTGTAGTCATCACATCCAAACACATGGTGCTAGAAACTGTGAGAATATGAAATTCTTTTCAAGTTTTCACTACCTATAGATGAAGAGTAGACTCGTATAACCACAAGAAGCTAGACACATAAATAATGTGGAATACCACACACTTCTTAGCCTATCTTGGAAGAATAGAAACCAAAACCCATGGAGTGGGAAATGGAAATAGAATGTATAAATGCTCAGTCAGTGAAACATAAATGAGAGAGTAAGGGGATGTTAATATAATAGATCATCCTAAGAAAGTGAGTCACCAATTTTTCCTGAAGTAACCATAAATTCCAAGAATCCCACACGTCTGCTCTGAACTACAATTCAAAGGGACTCAATCAATGAACCTTGATAATATCTACTTTGTATGACAGTGTCTCTCCCTCACGGTTTTTTCCATGTCACATTTATGCATCTTTGTGGGAAAAGAGTCCCTCTTTTTTGATATTCAAAAGATATGTTAACCACATATTAATGTTTTTCACCACAACGATGGTGTAAAACCAAAGTAGAGGATACCCATTCCCTAGTACATTATGGGAATTGCACTCTCATTATAGTCAAAAAGGCTACCCATGCCCCGATGCAATAGGGGGACTCCACTATGATAGAAGTCATATATACTATTCATGCCCTAATGCGTCTAGGAAATTCCACTCTGATTGAAGTAATATAGGCTTTCCACACACTTATTTGTCAGGGGGATTCCACTCTGATAGAATTCTCATAGGCTATGCACACCCTGATACGTTAGGGTGATTCCACTCTGACAGAAGTAGCATAGGATACCCACCCCTTGATGCATCAGGGGGATTCCACTCTGATAGAAGTCACGTAGGCTACCCATTGGCTATACTTACTGGATGGTACCTCTTAGAAATGAAACATCATTGCATTTATCGGGTGTCGCCCCAGATATGTGTCGTAGTGGGTACAACTCGCATCGTAACTTATAAGCCATTGTGGAGGAAACTATCTCATTATACATAGAAAAACACCCGAAATAGGCTACATGCCTGCCAAAATCAGCGTCCAAAATAAATTGATGTGAGAGATAGATGATTTGTAAAGTAGTACACGACATGTATGGGACCCACAAAACCTGTGACTATTATTCATCATCGGGCGGTGTACCTAACCATTCTAAAGTACTAAACTATGAAAAAGTACCCCTAGGCATACCGACATACTCCTAGAGTACTTGACACACCTAGTCAAAAGGCCGACTATAACACGACATCTATCATTGATTCAGAGGGCCAACAAAATAATTATGCTGGAAAACCTCCTCAAATGGCTTTAGAACATTTGAATAATTCCCTTCATACATCTTTCCCACTTTCAAAAGAGTCAAAGCTGACCAAAGACATGGTTTATATTTAAAAACATCAAAAATATCTTCCACTGATATTCTGTTACTATTTACTAATTTAATGAGATCATGAAGAAGGCTCTGAACATACAAATAGATCACAACATTTTTATCCTTGCGAAAAAACAACCATTATAGACTATTTATATTCCCCAAATGGATATACAAAGGAAAAAATTGTGACTTACCACAATATGATCAAAAGGCATCTTGTGGCACCCATTACTCGGTTCTGTAATTAATTACATGGATCGCACCATTGCATTCCTCTCTGAAAAACACACGATATGGACTACTCTTTTTTCTAACATGGATATCCCATTAAAAAGTTTCATTTAACCAAAAATTGTGTCAACCAAACCTCATGGGGCCCACATATTGAGTTTAGTTTAAACACAATAAATTAGTCATGAAATTTCAGTACTAGGACCAGGGTCACGCTACCACTGACGGTGCATCAAATGGATTTTCCGTTTAGAAAATATGTATGTTATAATATTTCTTAATAATAATAATTTTATTATTTTTATTTAAACTCTAACATTTCGTTTAGCGTAGTCTAAAGAAAAAACCATAAAAGTTCCAAACAAGTCTAAAAAGTTCTATCTCTTTGAGAGAGATGTGTGGCCCTTGATAAATCATTAATCGGACATGCCGTTTAGAAGACACTTCCATTTAAAGGTGTTTAGACAACCTTGGGCTGGTCCCCTTCACCTAGGTCGGCCCACCAGGCCAGTCTGGTCTATAGTAGCTAGTCTGCGGCCTAACTGTGTTGCCCGACCCATCCTATTTTCACCTAGATCCCCCTTCCATAGGCTTGTCCCAGATCCCCACAACCCACCCCCCTCGGTGAACTGGACAGTTGGCCCCTCTGACCTTGGGACCTCCCAGTGTCCCCCTCGTCATCACGCAACCTGTGGCATGTGGGTTTCTACCTCCTAGTCAATGGCCGCCAACCACTTCCTCGTTCTCCCCCAGTCTAACCTTGATGACACCAATAGCCACCGTTCTGCTATCCTCTAGCTGTGCTCAAATGCCACCCAAGTACGCCACCCATGTATTCCACCTCGCACACCCATCACTGATCCGACCCCACAATGCCAGCCACCTCATGACTCTTCTCCGGAACTTAGCCGCAAACCGTTTAGTCTACTCACCAACCAACCATCCACCCACTAGTCGGCTTCCACCTTGCTGTACTGCAAGAGAACTACTACTTTGGCCATCTCCCATGGTCTGTTTCCTCCTTTGTCCATTATCATACGTCGCCATCTGTTCTACTCTAATGGCCCCTTCTTCAGTCCACCGAAACTACACTAGACATTTGAACATTAATCTAAGACTGGTTTCAGAATCCCCAGGATAGGATCATCATAGTTCCAACCTCCTCTCGATGATTTGTTGAGGCCTTGACCCATCCCATATTAAACATTAAAGAGCCTAAAGAACGGGTGAAGAACATGACAAAAAATTTGTTTTTAATCAAGGATTTATGGTCATTTTAGTGTGACCATCAACAATGATAAAAAATAAGGAAAAAAGGAAATGAAGGGTATAAATTTAAAACAAGAATTGGAACTCAAAATTAGTATAAAGTCTACTTCTATTGATTTGTTTATCACTTCCGGCATGTCTGATGTGATCCTCCTTTGATCCACCAAGGATCCAAAGGAGGTCACTCCTCAATTCAATTAAGAATGAATAATGGATGGTTTAGTACGATAGAGAGAGAGTGAGGAGAGAAAGATAGAGAGTGAATTTGGACTAACCCTAATGCCGGACTCTTAAAATTCCATTTATAAAAGCTTCTCTTAGCTCAGAATATGAGATTCCTTCTCCCCATCCTTTTTTGTTATGCTTAGGAAAAAAATCACCTTACAAACTAAATGACGGTCACAAAATTAAAATCATAGACCTTGTTTCAAATTTATTAGGTACATTATTTTTGAATAAATAATTAAATTTAATTATTTTGTTTATGATTTTCCCCTATGTGAATTTCCTCAGAGAAGTCTGCTGTTGACCGAAGTTATTCTCTGCCTAGGGTAAACGCCACATTTCAAACTCAACTGTGCCCTCAGATTTCTGATCCGAGCTATTATTTATGAGATATCCTATTTCTTTTTAATTCATAATACGAAAACACTCAATAATTTTTTATAATTTATTCTGGACACACCGGATCACATAATTTCACACCATCATAGTGCGTGGATTTGGAATTATATGTACAAATATTCCAATGTCTTACAAGGTGAAAACAAGGTCACTACATGATAAGAAAGTTAGAAAATGCTAGTCTCAAAATTTTAAATATCTCTTATGTTTTTATATAGGGAAAAAAACCTTATGAATGAATATTAATTGAAAATTTATTCATAATTTAGTAATATTCATTTTTTATAATTTTTAGTGGTTATATACTTACAGTAAATTCTTATGAAACATTGATGTAGTATTTCTATAGTTAAGAAAAATAATATATATTTAATGATATTAAATATATTAAAAGTAATATAATTTAATTGATGTAATGTGTGAAATGAAGTTTTTAGTTGAATATGACTTATTAGTGTTATTATGAAGAGTTAGATTAAAATATTTACTTTCTATTTATATCATTTAAGTTATATTATATAAAAAGGGTCTAAATTTGAAATAAATATATTTTTTGAAAATAATATTTTATTAAATTAAATAAAAAACAGAAAAATATTAAATTTTTAAAAATAAGAAAAAATGTAGTAAAAAACATCATACCCTTACCATTTTTAGCCTTTTGGGACTATTAGTCTTTATAACGCCTTTAATATATTTTAATGTTTTAAGAAAATCCATGGGTGCCCCTCCCCAAAGTGGCCAAAGGGAACTCCAACATTATCTTATTCACACCACATTCATACTTCTAGATTGACCAAGCTATTCCATGGTATCTTATATATTCAGTTATACACATTATATAATTTCTTATCTTCCTTCAAGAAAAACCCTAGATCCCTTAAGATAAGATCTAAATGAGTTATTTCATTGAAGTGGCAACAGACCTAACCAAGAAATTTTTTTTATTATTATTTTATTCCTAGAAATATATAGTATTATTTATAAAATAATATATCCTATTATATGATATATTACAGAATGTTATTATTATTATAAATATACCATTATTCGCTATCTTTCAATCAAATTGGATGTGAAAATATAATTCATACGTATGTACAACTTACCATCTCCACATAGAGATACTCTATATTTATCATCTCCATATTTTATAGATGGGTTTTATGATTGTTTCATTTTTTATGTTAGATATATATGGAAGACTTATAAGTTTTTAATTATAACATAATATCTTCCTTATTCCCTTACAAACTGTTGGAAAATAATATCATCAATCACACATACCTGTGGACTACAACCTCCACAAAGTGATGTAATTCATTTTTCATTTTTATTTTATGTGAACAAAAAGTAGGATATTTTTCTGAATTTAAATTATATATTTTATTTTATAATAATTATTTAATGGAAAACTATTATTTAGCATTCTCTCATTCTATCTATCAAAAAATGAAAACATCATTTATGTGTATGTATGGCCTACTATCTTAATGAATGAAGTAGTTCATTTTTATATCTATAACTTTATTAATGAAATTAAACATTAAGATAATGAATACATATAAAATTTCTATCCTGATTATCATTCTGGATTTGATGAATATATAATCCAAATACATGGTCTAAAACAACCTAACAAAAATATACTTGAAAAAAGAAGCATATGTCGCTCAGAATGATGATTTTGATGAAGAAGTGTTAAACAAAAAATGTGATGAAACGTTATAAGTAACTCATATATGGTATGATATATACAATTTTGGTCATATAATTTATTTATAATAGTTATATATTAATTATAAAGGATTTTTCAACACATATTGAGGAATTCATACTTTAAGGTAAGATATTTTCATCTCACTTTTATTTCTATGGGGAACATGATTTATAGAACACTTCTTCATTTTATTTAGTGTATATGATGCCCATAAATTCCCTATGTGGGGAATATTATTAAAATAATGTGGATTTACATAGCCATAAACTAGTATTTACTTCATGGTACTAATGATTCAAAATTTACCAAATAGTTAACGGATTTCTATTACAATCTCATTCATTTTTAGGATTGTTTATTATTAATATTATGATGACTAAATATGACATTATAAATCTATATACAATCATGCATTTTATTTTACTATGGTTATTTTATGAAAATACCTGGTTTCCACCCATTTATTCATCATGAGTGCTCAAGATATAGAAAATATATTTTATAAAGAAAATTAATTTTTTTCTCTCTTCGGATGAAAATATTATTTCATCCATATTAATTTTTATTAAAATGTTTTAATTAATGATCTTTATATTATACTATGATTGTTAAAATTAATTTTTAACCATGTATTATGTTTTTCAAAATGGTTCAAAATGAAACTTCTACTCATTTCACAAACAAGGTACTTTTTGGCATTGTACATAAAATAAGAAATGAATGATTTATATTAAATTATATAGACTGAATAGAATATCTAGGTGTCTTAACCAATAAATGTTATGAAAATTCCTTTATAATATTCAATGTTTATTTTTGGAGAATATTTTTTTCTGTAATAATTTTTAAATATTTATATTTTCAATGTAATTTTCAATATTGAAAGCTTATTTTCCTCAAAAAATATTTCAGTGATTTCTAATTTAATTTTAATATATGATAACATTATTAAATTTAAACTATTATTTAAGGGTTATATGATCCTTTTATACCATCCTTATTCTTTATTTTTTTGGTAAATGTTTTTTTTGACGAGGTGTTTATGAAAACCATTTAATTATAAGGGTTATTCTATAGTGAATTGATGAAATGTTTATAAACCCCATTTTATTTCAAGGATTATGATGTGACGAGATGATGAATGTTTTAAGATCATTTTGAACAACTATTTGTGGTTTTCATTATGTTATGATGATCATGTTATATCCAAGGATAGAGGATATGTTATAACCAAGGAAAACAATTATTCAATAACTAAGGATGGTTGTCATGTTACAACCATAGATGGTTGGGATATATATCCCCCCAATTAAATGGGTAATTAATGATATCTTCTAAGATAAATAGGAATTTAATTGGGAGTGAACCCAATATAGTATGGTTATTTATTCCCTTTAATGGTATTTGGATTCATCCTTTACGACTATGATGGTTTGGTGAGTGAACCAATTAAACTATTATAGTCTTCTATATAATCCTTTTCTACTAAGGAATTTATTTTCTATGCATACGTGTATTCCAAAAGGCTGAGTCACATTCCAATGTTTTGATCTTAGGTATCATGTTTTTTTATTATTTTATGAGTCATGCCTTATGATCTTTTTTTTATCCCACGACTCATGATTATGATCTATGATATGAATGATACATCTTTTAAATGTTATTCTCATGTAATCATACTATTAAGTACATGTTATGCTCAAGTGATCATTGATGCATCCCTTCGTTACCATTACTCAGCATCTAATATCACATTTTTTTGTTTCTTATCCTAATGATATGGATAAAGGTACTATTTTTGATATTTCTACGAAGGTTTTTTATTATGAAGAAATTAGTGGGAGACATTGTTGATTATATATGAACTATTTTTTATGTTTCTATATTTACTTTGTCATGATACCTATATTATTATGGTATGAATTATTTTGATATATACAGAATATTCAACTATTTAGATGTGATATATTTGAATGAAAAGTATGGGTATCTATATGAACTAATCTTGTTCATGAAATGATATTAATTGTTCAAAATATTCAAAAAAATATTAGTATTGAAAATATGATAGAATAATAATGAAGATAATCATCAATGAGTTCTAATGTTTGATGTTAAGGAAACTATATTCTTTTAAATGAGTCCAGGGAATAGGGTTATGAGATTTCTGATTAATATAAATTTTATCTTAAAATACCAAAATGCATTAAATATTCTTGATCACTAATGGACTGTGAATTATATATTTGAACTCCATCCATTCCTTATACGTACATGATTTGTTCCACGCATCACTATTTAGGAAGTACATACCCTATCCATCTCATTTACGGAACTTTGATGCTTCGATACTAGAACGTGATCTCTCTTATATTAAAAACCTAGTGGAGACCTTTGATTGTAAATATACTATGTAGGGAAAAAATACCAACCACTATTTTAATGTTCTAATGGAAAATCAAATTTTCGGTGAACCTATTTGAAATCCTAATGATAAAATGAGAAAAATGTACTATCACTTTTTCCAAACTAAAAAATTAAATTTCAAGTGAAAATTATTATGAGGTGGAAGTATGTAACACCCCAAATATATGATAATAAATTTCTTATAAATCTATGATATCTTATTTCATAAACATTATTAGAATAATATGAATATTTCTTTTTTCATTAAGATAAGAAATTATAACAAAATATCTAATACATTAAAATATATCTAATTTAAACACAATTAAAAAGTTTTAAATTGTAATAAAAAAATATAAATAAAAATACAAAGAGAATGAATTATTCGTCATCATAATATAACTTAAAGATCATACTATAGATAATGAAAACTAAAATAATATAAATAATTATTAATATGATAACCACAATTAGAATAGTAATGAGAGAATGCGATGAGTGAATTTGATGAAGTGTTTGAGTTTGTATATAAGAATTTAATATGTTCTTTGATATTATAAAACCATTGGGGATAAATTTCTATTAGTATTATATGATCATTAAGATAATATGGTTATTCAAACCATTATTAAACATATGAATAAATAATGAGATAAATTATTATTATAACTTATTAAAATGTCACTTTTATAGCATAGACATTGAATTTGTTGATAAAAATAGAAGTAAAAACACTATAAAATTTAATTTGGATGTTTAAAAAATGGAATCTTGTTCTATATTTTATCCTTATGATGATTATTTATTCAATATTTGAATGGGGGTAAAATCCCTTGGTTTTTCCCTAGACTCACTCATTTATCTTTAATAATTATGACATTCACAATTTCATATATGGTAGCGATACAAGCTTAGGGAAATCACATAGAGATTCATGCTAGCTAAATTACCACCCATAAATTTCACAATTTCCTGTCTCACCCTTATGTCTTATAAAAGGGTCTTCATTTATTTTATATGTAAAATTTAGTGTGATATAATCATGAAATTATTAATGTAATAAATTATGTATATGTTTTCCATTTTAATTGTATTTTATATATTTTTCATTTTAATAAAAATCATTATTAAATAATGAATTTAATTAAATAAGAAACATTGTTTTTAAAAATAAAGTATATAATTAAAATATTTTCTATTATATAAATATAAAATTTAATTAATAATAATAAAATAATTTAATTTTTAAACATAGATATTTATAAAAGAATTGATTTTATTCTTTTAATGTATTTGTATCTTAGCATGTTATATTTTTCACTACTAATGAATTATTTTAATGAAATGTATTTATTATATATAAAATATAAAATATTACATTCACTTAATTTTTTCTAAATATCAAAAGCACAAACTAAATTTATTTAATGTTAAAAAAATATATTTGTCTAAAAATGGCTTTTGACACACTATAAATTCTAATATTAAAATAATTTATTAAAAATTTTAGAAATATAATTAAATAATATGATGTTAATGTTCGGAATAAATATTTAAAAATTATTCTAGAGGGTTTAACTAGTATTTTCAGTAAAATAATAATTACCATGGTATGTAATTAAACAATGTAAAAAGTGGAAAATCATGATATGAATTATATGACTCAAATTAAGATAATTTAAATAATATAACCATATTTTATAAATCCCTTTTTAGGTGGGGGGTTAAATACTACATTTATCATCAACATGAAATTACATGACTCAATTTAATCAAATGAAATTCCTTATTTACCCTTTACCAAACATCTTCTTGAAAAAATGTTTCCCAGATTTCTACATATAAAAGGATCTATCATCCACCCATTCAAAAATAATAATATTTTAGAACCAGTGGAATGTGGTACTCCACATTATTATTCTTGTTATATTATGTTGATATTAATTGTAATTTTTTAACTATATGTTCATTCTTATAAGAGGATAAGATATTTAAGGTATGGTTTTAGGATATTTCTTCAAGAAACATTCACATTGTTAGTGGGTTTCACATGATGAATTATTTAGGGAAGCTACCATGAATAATTTCAAAGCATGAATGATTTATTTTAATTCATGAATGATGTTGAAACAATTCACACAAAGAATACTATTTCTCTTGAGAAATAAGCTAGGGCGACAAGAATATTGGTTTAAGTGTTTCCTTGAGATATTCTTGACATAAAACGCAATAATGTTATGAATCTGTTGGGCATGGATAGTTTTTAATAGCATGTGGGAGAAACATTTCTCATTCATTAGTATCCACACTATATCAATATCCATGGATTCCCTGTTAATTTTTTTGGTGATCCATGATGTGATAAATCCATTGGAAAAGCATCTTTGAGTATCTGTTCATGAAAATAAATGCTTTAGATCTTCTCCTTCTTCTTCATCTTTGATCACCTTGATTTTTTTTTCACAAATAACCCTATATTTTTGTGTAAGATATGTTCTATGTATTTAGATTTTTGGGGATGATATCTTATAGGTTTTGATAGTGGGGCATAATGTTGAGTTCAATCTTAATAACTGTTTAAGATCCTTTGTGAAATCAAAATTATGGTATGTGGATTCTAATCCACTATAAAATTCTTGAACTTCTATTCATGTTATTTTCAAATTATGTTAAACTTGATAGAAATATATTCTTGGATTGATATGGAAACACCTTTTATGATTTTATTTAAAATGGGTGGGTTTTTAATGATGAGTTTTTTCATTAATATTTTATTGTAATTTATTATAATTATTTTTATGTGTGTTCATGTTCATAGGTGATTGGTAATGGATAGATGTTCCATTGTATAGTAATGAAAAACATGGCATGTTTTATGATTAGAATTAATATAGTCAAATATGGTTACCAAGTGATTTCCTAGAGGCATTATGGATTATGAGTCGGGAATATAGAAAGGTACATGGTTTCATGCATCATGTAGATGCATGGGTGTTGATTTGAACCAATTATACCTAATAATATGCAATATTTTGATAATATTTATTTATTTTTTTAAGAATTTTTTTGATATATTATATATATAATTTTTATTTATTTAAAAAATTTTATAAATAAAATGTTCTAAAATGTTCTTTTTATAGTTTAATGTATTGGGAAACCTTTGGGAGATTCTTAATGGGTGATATACTCACCCCATACATGGGTACTTTGGTTCATTTGATGATGTCATCTAACAAGATACTTAGATGGGTCATGTGTGATACTTCCCTAGTGGTGATCCTTGACATCATTGTTTTTTTTTCTGAAGCGAGATCTAGGGAGTTTTTACATCTTGTCTAGGGATGGTTCTACCATAGTGATAATGTCTTTCGATTTGGAGTATTTTACATCATTTTTTTATATTCTATTGTACTCATATGTCATTAATTTATTGGGATTTTATAGTCTTGTGTGATTTTTTATTCATGAAGAATTTAGTGTACTGGATGTTTATTGTTCATCATTGTCAGAATGTTTGATTTTCTATAAACACAATCTCCCAATAGGTTACTCATCCCTTGAAATTTATTTGTAGTCTTTGGTGTCATGGGGACGTAACCAAAGGCTAGTAGTATCTCTATTTCTTCCAAATCCAATGGATGAGTGGTAGGGTGTGACACATACTTATAGACCCTCTCTTCAATTACAACTCATTTTTACTCTCTTAAAGTAATAATACAAATTTTTTTTACATTGGTCACAATAAGAAGGAATAATTATGTCATTCCAATGGAAGATTTTGTGAGATTTAGTGATTTGTTCAAAGAAAGTGTTGAGTTAATCTTCATTCCATTCATGCACATTATCCCCTATAAACATTCTAAATATTATTTTATAGTTTAATTAGGATCTATTAACATAATTATATCTTTATAAAAATGTTATTTTCATAATATTACTTGATGTTATTACTCATTCATTAGTTATAAAGAATTAATGTTTTTGTAAGTTTTAACACATACAAGAATTATGCTATAATGTTTCCATTGTGAATGAATACAATAACATAACTGTTTGTATTATGTTATCATAATAATAAATTTAACATGTTTTTTTATTTATTCAGTATTATCACATGTTTAGATCTATGTACATTATAGGGTGATTCCACACAACACGTCTATGAAAATTCCATTATAAAATAATTTCTTTTTATTTAATCAAAATTAAAAAAGGTGTATGTTAACCTATAATTACAAACTGTTAGAATAAATTTGATAAAATGACTATTAATGAATAAATAGTAAAATTATTTTAAGACCAAAAGTAGAAGTAATACAAGAAAACAAGGGGGGTATGAGGAAAAAAGAATTGATGTCATGATATATGGGGGACTGAAATATTATAGGCCAAGTGAATTATAACAAATGTGTTTAATTCATATATAGGGCTGAGAACCAAGGATATATAAAATCATAAAATAGTTATCTTTCTCTACCACTAATAACCACATCGTTTAACACTTTATTCCCCTATCGATAACATTGAAGTAGGATCAACTTATTGGTAGTGTATCTGTTACACCTTTGGATAAGGTAGGCGATGGACTATGGAGTAGAAGAAATTTCAAGAATAGAATTACAGATTCAAAATGATTCTATTTCAGTTTAAGAAACACAAATACCATGAGAAAAGTAATATTACAAACTAGTAACAATGACATGATCATTAGTGTACATCATGTTTCCCAAACTGAAGAATCTATTGAAGGCCACTAGGACTGAGCCATTGTGATCACGAACCATGCTTCCCCCTCTTATACGGACTAGAGATAAAGAACCACCCAAATTAAGTTTGTTACCCCTGTCATGTGGTTTCAATCAGACACATCTTCCAAAATGTGATTCCCGTAGGTGATGGGGAAAAGCACATATCCCATCCATTAATTTTCTAAGGATGTTATTATTATCCCACTATTTAACTATTGAACCTAGAACCACTAAAATATTTCTCAGGTGGATTTCTTCGACCAATAGAGAGATGATCATTCCATCAAATCATGATTTGTTTCTAAGAGTCCAGATATATGAACAGCCTATGGCTAAGAAAATGTGCCTCACAATTTTATCCTTATTGTAAGCACTCACCAAATCAATCTAGTTTTGAAAAAAAATTGTAGTAGTGTTTACTATTGAATTTAAACTCATTAGATATCCACATTCATTATAAACTGCTATTTCACATTACCCAATGTGAAATAGAAAATTAGTCGATCCTTCATTTTTTTTGAATAAAACATTGGCATATTAAAGAAAGGTAGATCATATTATTCTTGATGGCCTCCTCCGTAAAAATGGGGATTTTAAAGACATTATAGATAATGAAATTAACTTTTACATGACTCTTCTCACAACATGTCAAGGAACCTTATTTAGAGATAATTCCATTATCTTAGACAGAATACCGGTATATCTTGGAGTAAAAAATACCCTCAGGGGATTTAATAAATATTAGGTGATCAGGGTCTAATGAAGTATCAATGAAATCAAAATATTCATGTTGCTGATATTTGAGAATCTTATTAATAAAAATAGGATGACCACTCACCTATGAGAAGGATGTGTTGGGATAAGGGTACCTAGGTAATCCAACATTATTAACCGCCCATATATGTAACCCCTAGAAACTCTCACCACAACACATAGTCCATCGAGAGCATTGAGTGAGTTTTGATACATGGATTTGGCGGGACATCCAATATATCATCCTGCCTTTTTATCACATAAACTTTCATTACATTTTACAAAACCGAGGATCTTTAAGGTTTAGTGTCCTGGAAACCAGGAAGTTTAAACATGAAAACATAAAACATTCTTCTAAAACACTTGAAAGGCTTCTACTCATGTTAATCCTAGGTTCATTACTGCATCACATAACCTGGGTACATACATTAAAAGAAAGGGTGAGAAAAAATCCCAGTAAAGGAAACAAGAGAAACATTTTACATGTGAACTTGAGATACTTCAATAAGGTCATGAAAAAACTTAAGGCATGAGAATGAAATCATGAGGCATATCATAATAAAAATAAAATTTTCATAACTTGAAGATGTGGCTACATCATTTAACATAGACAATCATGAACATATCACCAAGGTCCATCCCCAAGGTGTCATTTAAAATTTACCAAGGTTATTCACCAAGGTATCGTGAAAATTGTAATCTCTAGTGGTTACATCATTACCCAATGCATTGGAGCGCTATCAGGGCGCACCCTTAAATTTTCCTTTATTATAATGTGACCCACATATATCATCATAAACAATTAATAAATAACGCATATAGCATAAAATAAATGGGATTCATTTCATAATCATAACTTTTAAAAACTGCTTTTAAGACATGACCTTTATGTCACTTTAAACCCACAGAAAAAGGAAAGCGGGTTTCATGTATGTAAATAACAGAATTTAAAATAGAAAATTTTGATATATATGTGAATACATCTGTAGAATAAATAGCTTTGAGTATTCACTTAATAACATAAAATAATTTTGAGAAAAAGAGAGAGGCATTTTGAGACGAAAATTCTGCAGCATAACGGCTATGTTACAGGGTTTTAGAAAACATTGAAAAGAGAAGGGACATGGGTCACCCACTCATAAATGATCTATAAAAATAGTAGAGGGAAAAAATATAAAGGATATGAATCATGGTAAAGAAATTTGAAGGACATGACATTTAAAATGAAAAACATGAAAGGAAGACAAAATAAGATTTCTCTTATGAAAATTCTGCAGCCTAACGGTGTCACATAGACTTCAACCAAAAATGAATTGATGAGATCAAATAGGGTCTCTAATCATATTAACATAAAATATCAGTATTATAGATATAGAGATCATACCCAAACATAATAAAAAGGAACTTGAAAGAATTGAAATGAAAGTAGAACTTCAAAACGAGAAGGGTAAAGAACCACTTAAAAATTCGGCAGCCTAATGGCACCACTTAAAACTTCAAAATACTGAATTGATGGGATCAAATGGGGTCTCTTATAATATGATCATAAATGATCAGTATGATAAATTTAGATATCATACCACAAAATAATAAAAAGGCACTTGAAATACTTTACATGATAATAGATCTTGAAAAATGAGAAGGGAGAAAGAATCTGTTACAAAAATTTCGGCAGCCTAACGGCGCCACTTAAAACATCATAAAACGAAATAATGAGAGTAAGAGGGGATCTCTCATTATGTGAACATGAAAAGGGAAGTAAGAGGAGTATAAAAGAACACCCTTTAACATAATAACATGGAGCATAAAAGAAATTACATAAAAGAGATTTCTTGAAAAGAAAGAGAGAGATCAGATCCCTTACCTTAAAACATAACTCTTAAAACTCAAAGGTTGGGACTTTGAGGGATTGGGGGCACCATGGGAGGACTCCATGGGAGGTAATGAGACCAGAACTTCGTTGGTGGAGAGTGGGGAGTCGAATGGATTAGAGGATGTCTTGGTATTTACAGGGAAAGTGATGGAACAAGGCATTAATGGCCAAGGGACACCTCATTAGTGGTTTTGGCAAAACCATGGGCTTTCCCATGGTATTTGACCATGGTATTGGCCACCTGGGACACCTCATACCTTATCTTACTTTTCTTAAGTCGACCATATTGATTACATACATAATACATCATTTAATGATGTCATTAGACACCCGTAACTTAAAAACTGTATTTTCACTATTCATTGAAAATTCAACTTTCTCAGAATAATCCCAAAATTTCACCTTAACAAAATATCAACGCTCTGGTTAAAAATATAAACTCCATTTTATAAAAATAATTTTCTAAATATTTTTAATTTAATTTTTAAATAAAAACACTATTCACCGAAAATTCATTTTTTCAAAAAAAACCCCAAAAATTACCATAGCATAATATCAGTGCTCTGAGTTCAAAAATGAAATCCGTTTTATAAAAATAATTTTCTAAATATTTTTAATTAAAATTTTAATTTAAAAACACTATTCATATGAAAAAACTAATAATTGAATAATAATTTATGAAACCGTTATTTAACCATTTTATTGAATCACATTACTTAATCAAGGTGCCTAGATTATATTAATACTTTAATTAAGTGAGATTACTAATCCATTTGGACACATTACTAATCCTAATCATAAAATCGCTATTCATAATTTACTATTCATCAAAAATTAAGTTGATCTTATTAGACTCTAAATTTCGTACTGAACATAATTGTAGAAGACGATTCTTCGAAAATCATTACACATTTTTAATTATTTAAGGTTTACATAACCATTTTTAAAATATCCTTTTTTAAAAATTCATCAAAAATATGCATACTATATTTATCCGGTCATTTGAAAATTCATAAACATCATCATAAGAAGAAATCCCAATTTTTATTTAAAACAAAGGATTACACAAGGCAGTTACGGTCTCCTTACATAGCCCCTTATCACACCAGCATAAGACCTAAGTGTAAGGTGTACTAAGGTGAGAGAATCTGATGGAGGCTCGGCTAACATCGCACGAGTAGTAATTTCTATTAGTTTGAACTTCTCGCAAAGGAGATTCTGTTATAGCTTCACACGAGGAAGTTCAACTTGGGTTTGGTCCAGAGAAAATCCCAGTGGTGCTACCTATTTCCCAAGTTCTGTTAGATGTGCTTCGATCAATCCAAGACTACTGGGTGAGGCCATCAAATCTTCTTTCTATAATAATTAACCAAGATTACTTGTATTTAGAGGCAATAATCAAAATGTTTAGTTTCTAGTGGTCATATTGACCAATGGTCATATAACAGTCAAAGCCCAATGGTCTCATTTTAATTATACTCATGTTGTCAAATGAAACATTTTTGTTGAGTATAAAAAATAAAATAAAATAACACACAAAATTAGGAAACAATATTTATTCAAAATTTCGGGTCGTTACAATCTTCCCCCCTTAAGAAATTGCATCCTCACAATTTTTTTTTAAAAAAAATTGGGTTTTGAAATTTCATTGAATGTCCCACATCGGAAAAGGAGTCATAAAAACTATTACTTTAAAAGAAATAAAGGGAAGTACAAAGGTCACCCGAGTTAACCCATACTAGGATTCCATGGAGGAAAACATGGACATGGATGAAAAAAGGGTCATATTCGGGGGGATAGTGATAGAGAACATGATTAGGAGAAAGTTAACCATAAGAAAATCCCAAACTTATGATGTGTGTAAACGGTCTTTGATTACCTAGTAGGAAACGTAAACCAACAACGTTTTTGTTTTACGTTCCTTTTCTTAATTTTGAGGAATTCATTTACAACATAAAACAAAAACATAAGAAAATATACCTATCTTCATGTAGAGTTTCATCCTTTAATAAGTTTCTACAAAAAAACTAATCTTTTCTCCAAACTATGAGCATTCAAAACTACCTGGTCTCATGAAAACAGAAGTATCATCTTCATAATCCACAAAAGATTAACTATCTATTTCTTCAATCTTTAAACATTATCCAAAAAACAGAAAGGGTAAGGTAAAACAACTCTTCAAAAAGAAATAATCCCATAGGAATGGAAACTACTTTTAAATCTTCAAAGTTCCATGGTACTACCCAAAGTTCATCATAGTCCATTCCATAAATAACGGTCCTTAAAATTCCTCAAAATAAACCAAACTAACATTGAAACCTAAATACAAGAAGGATTTGATAACATAGTCTTCCAAAATAAACTTCATTGTTCATCTCGAAACAACATCAACCACTCCTAACATCTTATAACAAAAGTATCTAACCTAAACATATTTTACCCAAGATAGGTTAATCATTCCCATAAGTAACCTAAATTACTATAAGTCCACATTAAATTCATCGATTCTTCAAAATATAATTCAACCTTACTCCTCAATGAAAATACCGTAGTAATCTATTTACCTCGATCATATAGGGTCCCCAAAATAGTTAACGTCTTCCAAAATAATAATCATATTTTAATCCCCTAATCATCCCTATCATATTAACACAACAATCGTCGCATTTCTTATCACATTGGTTGTTGGGACATGTTCTTCCATTTCCCACCATTAACTAAGAAGAGAAGCATAATTAGGGGCTTAAGTACTTAGCCAATAATCATGAAAAGGAACTGAACACATATAAGGATAACTTGTAGAAGAAAATTATACCCTAACTTTTGATCCCATAGGTTCCCATCTAGGTTATCCATGATCATATATTCTTATGTGAATCTTTATTTTATTTTATCTTTGTTCCTTTAACAATGGTTCATACTAAGCTTATGAATTTACCAAAGCATATCCCTCGGGAGTGTCGTAACCAAGAGTGCAGCAAGGCCCGTTGTCGTGTACCAGTTCCCGTTAGAGTCTAGCTCAAAGTGGTGTTTTCGAGTTTTACCCCTATGTACATCTGTGCCAGAGCCACCTCTACCTGCTCGTATCCAGACAGGGATGTATTTTCTTGGCAACCCCTTACTCAATACTCACCAAAATACCAAGAAGATTTCCTATTTTTTAACTTTTCTATAGGGTTCTTCCTAGAGTTTTCATATCCTAATTTCCACAAATAACTAAACCATCCTTTGATACCAACTATAGCATCCCGCCTTTTTATCACATAAACTTTCATTAAATTTTACAAAACCGAGGATCTTTAAGGTTTAGTGTCTTGGAAACCAGGAACTTTAAACATGAAAACATAAAACATTCTTCTAAAACACTTGAAAGGCTTCTCCTCATGTTCATCCTAGGTTCATTACTCCATCACATAACCTGGGGACATACATCAAATGAAAGGGTGAGCAAAAAGCCTAGTAAGGGAAACAAGAGAAACATTTTACATGTGAACTTGAGATACTTCAATAAGGTCATGAAAAGAACTTTAAGGAATGAGAATGAAATCATGAGGCATATCATAATAAAAATAACATTTTCATAACTTGAAGATGTGGCTACATAATTTAACATAGACAATCATGAACATATCACCAAGGTCCATCCCCAAGGTGTCATTTTAAAATTACCAAGGTTATTCAGCAAGGTATCGTGAAAATTGTAATCTCTAGTGGTTACATCATTACCCAATGCATTGGAGCGATATCAGGGTGCACCCTTAAATTTTCCTTTATTATAATGTGAGCCACATATATCATCATAAACAATTAATAAATAACCCATATAGCATATAATAAATGGGTTTCATTTCATAATCATAACTTTTTAAAAACTGCTTTTAAGACATGATCTTTATGTCACTTTAAACCCACAGAAAAAGGAAAGCAGGTTTCATGTATGTAAATACCAGAATTTAAAATAGAAAATTTTAATATATATGTGAATAAATATGTAGAATAAATGGCTTTGAGTATTCACTTAATAACATAAAATAATTTTGAGAAAAAGAGAGAGGCATTTTGAGACGAAAATTCTGCAGCATAACGGCTTTGTTACAGGGTTTTAGAAAACATTGAAAAGAGAGGGGACATGGGTCACCCACTCATAAATGATCTATAAAAATAGTAGAGGGACAGAATATAAATGATATGAATCATGGTAATTAAATTTTAAGGACATGACATTTGAAATGAAAAACTTGAAAGAAGACAAAATAGGATTTCTCTTATGAAAATTTTGCAGCCTAACGGCGTCACATAGACTTCAACCAAAAATGAATTGATGAGATCAAATAGGGTATCTCATCATATCAACATAAAAGATCAGTATGATAGATATAGAGATCATACCCCAACATAATAAAAAGGAAATTGAAAGAATTGAAATGAAAGTAGAACTTCAAAATGAGAAGGGTGAAGAACCACTTAAAAATTCGGCAGCCTAACAGCGCCACATAAAACATCAAAATACTGAATTGAAGAGATCAAATGGGGTCTCTCATCATATGATCATAAAAGATCAGTATGATAAATTTAGAGATCATACCCCAACATAATAAAAAGGAACTTGAAATACTTTACATGATAATAGATCTTGAAAAATGAGAAGGGAGAAAGAATCTGTTACAAAAATTTTGGCAGCCTAACGACACCACTTAAAACTTCATAAAACGAAATAATGAGAGTAAGAGGGTATCACTCATTATGTGAACATGAAAAGGGCAGTAAGAGAAGTATAAAAGAACACCATTTAACATAAGAACATGGAGCATAAAAGAAATTACATAAAAGAGATTTCTTGAAAAGAAAGAGAGAGATCAGATTCCTTACCTTAAAACATAACTCTTAAAACTCAAAGGTTGGGACCTTGAGGGCTTGGGGGCACCATGGGAGGACTCCTCTGGAGGTAATGAGACCAGAACTCCGTTGGGGGAGAGTGGGGAGTCGAATGGATTAAGGGATGCCTTGGTATTTATAGGGAATGTGAGGGGACAAGGCATTAATGGCCAAGGGACACCTCATTAGTGGTTTTGGAAAAACCATGGGCTTGCCCATGGTATTTTCCCATGGTATTGGCCACTTGGGACACCTAATACCTTATCTTACTATTAATAAGTCTACCATATTGATTACATACTTAATACATCATTTAATGATGTCATTAGACACCCGTAACTTAAAAACTGTATTTTCACTATTAATTGAAAATTCAACTTTCTCAGAATAATCCCAAAATTTTACCTTAACCAAATATCAAATCTCTGATTAAAAATATGAAATCTATTTTATAAAAATAATTTTCTAAATATTTTTAGTTTATTTTTTAAATAAAAACTCTATTCACCGAAAATTCATTTTTTTAGAAAAAACCCCAAAAATTACCATAGCATAATATCGGTGCTCTGAGTTCAAAAATGAAATCCGTTTTATAAAAATAATTTTCTAAATATTTTTAATTAAATTTTTAATTAAAAAACACTATTCACCTGAAAAAACTAATACTTGAATAATAATTTATGAAACCGTTATTTAACTATTTTATTGAATCACATTACTTAATCAAGGTACCAAGATTATATTAATACTTTCTTTAAGTGAGATTACTTATCCATTTGGACACATTACTAGTCCTAATCATAAAATCACTATTCATAATTTACTATTCAACAAAAATTAAGTTGATCTTATTAGACTCTAAATTTCATACTGAACATAATTGTACAAGACCATTCTTCGAAAATCATTACACATTTTTAATTATTTAAGGTTTACATAACCATTTTTAAAATATCCTTTTTCTAAAATTCATCAAAAATATGCATACTATATTTATCCGGTCATTTGAAAATTCATAAACTTCATCATAAGAAAAAATATCAATTTTTATTTAAAACAAAGGATTACACAAGGCAGTTACGGTCTCCTTACATAGCCCCTTATCACACCAGCATAGGACCTAAGTGTAAGGTGTGCTAAGGTGAGAGAATCTGAGGGAGGCTCGGCTAACATCGCACGAGTAGTAATTTCTATTAGTTTGATCTTCTTGAAAAGGCGATTCCATTCTAGCTTCACACGATGAAGTTCGGATTGGGTTTGGTCCAGAGAAAACCCCAGTGGTGCTACCTCCTTCCCAAGTTCTGTTTGATGGTCTTCGATCGGTCCAAGACTACTGGGTGAGGCCATCAAATCTTCTTTATATAATAATTAACCAAGATTACTTGTATTTAGAGGCAATAATCAAAACGCTTAGTTTCCAGTGGTCATATTGACCAATGTTCATATAACAGTCAAAGGCCAACGGTCTCATTTTAATTATACTCATGTTATCAAATGAAACACTTTTGTTGAGTATAAAAAATAAAATAAAATAACACACAAAATTAGGAAACAATATTTATTCAAAATTTCTGGTCGTTACATCCAAATAAACGAAGCATTCATCAATGCAACCTTTATGATCATTCTGGATGTGATAAACACATAATCAATAATTAAGGACCCAAACCACTATATTGGTACTTGCATAGAACAGACAGGATAATTAAGACATGTATACTAAATATAAAAAAATGATTAATAAATTGTTAAAAAATTAATGGATGAATGTTATAAAGTGAAAAATATAAATATGGTTAAAAAATAATTAAATAATGAACCAAAAGTGATTATAATCGAGGTTAAAGAGTTTCTGACCATGAATGATCTAAGGTAAGGTTTTTTTTGTTAACCCAATTTCTTATCATTTTGTTTTTATTATTTTTCTTGAAAAATATTCTTATATGTTGAGTACAGTATAAGATATGATTTTGATATATTATACTACATCTTATGTTTTCATGGATATTAATTTCCTTCTCATAGTCACATTTTCATTTGATACTTAAATAACATAATTTAAAATTATATGGGTCTCTTTTTTAATATCATTTTTATATCGATATTGACTATGACTAAATTTATATTTAGGATGTTTAAATAATTTTTATCTGTAAAACACCATATATTTTATCTTATTTATGTCCATATTTTTTTATTTTATGGTATACCTTCTCTATTAAACAATTATTATGTTAGATCATTTTTATTGACAATGAATTTCATTAAAAATTCTTAAAATGTTTTTTATTGATTTCTTCATGATAATATTCATCTATATTATTCGTAAGATTTATTTATGAGGTTTTGTTTAAATATTTTCAAGGATTTTAAATGTAATTTATATTCATAATAATTTTTAAAAATTATTTCCTTTAAAAATAAAAGTTATTAAAAATCCAATGGTTCAAACTCTCAATTTTAATTCCTCTAGTAATGTTTCATATTATTCACTAATTATATTTTGTATATGGTGTAATTAAAAAAACCTTAAAATATTTCATTCACAAATGAATTTTAAATCTCGAGGTTTACAATTATATTTTATGCATTCCCCATCTGTTGATTTGTTCATTACCAATTTCGTAAGGATTTTATTGACTAATTTCTCATTTCATTCGGTCATAATAACTATTTTTGACAATGTCTATCAATATTTTTCATATTATGACATTTCTCTATTTAAAATTTTGTTTTTACCTTTTACTATAGGTAAATTATATTTTTATTTCAAAATATTATTCTTTGATTTATTTCTTTCTTCATTAAAATATGACATTGTTATGAATAATTCTCATCCTATATATTTTTTATTTCACTATTATTTATATGATATTTTTTACTATAAATGTTTTATTTTATTATTTTTAAATCTGATTATATATTATCTACTAAATTCTCCATATTTATCTTTATAATTTTGTAATATTATATTTTATATCTCTTTAATCAATGTTATTTTTCAAAAAAAAAACAACATACAATACTATAAAATGATTTTTTTAAAATTCATATCTTCCAATACACATTTCAGTACATATAATTTTTCTATATTCATTTTTATATTGTGAGGAACTTTTAAAAAAAAATTATTTCTAAATTTCATCTAGTTACATTCTCAAAATTAGATTTTTTTGAAATAGACTATTAATATCATCATATAAAATAATATGGAAAATTTTTCATGGAAAATATTTTTTTTAATATTTGTATCAATTTTCCTCTATATATTAATTATATAAGTCTCTTATAATATTGAAAATATCCATATAAATTACATTTTGATATGCATGATTTGATGGATCAAATTTTTAGTATCAATCATCATAATTTTGGATTTCATTATTGTGTGGTACAATTTTAAAAAGTTATGTAACTAATATCTGTTCCATGGGTTTTTATAGTGAGATGTACGCTTCAGTTAATGTTTAAAAAAAAGTAATTTTTATACATATATGATGGGAGGTTTTAATATATCCCTCCAAATAGTTTGGTAATATTTTATATCTCTAGATATAAAGATGTTATTTGATGAAATTGTTGTGGTTTTTTCGATACCCTCTTTGGGTGAATGATTGGTTTTTTCTAACAACCTTATGAAAAGACATGATTAGTGTTTTTTCACAACAATTTCTATGAGAATTAATTGGGTTTTCAAACAATTTTTTGTATGGAATGTATTTTTTTGCTTACGAATTTATTAGAAGGAATTATTGCAATTATGTCACAGTGATATAACTATTAATTATTTTTATCATACCATAAATATATTTAATACCTCAAGGCTATGATATGATTTTACCTTATGATTAGTTTAAAATTTCCATATTCTATTTTAATGGTATGTGTTATGATTTCATGATTCCCCTTTAAGGTTCTATTTTCTTATATAATGTCTATAGAAAACTCATAGGGTTCCATGTTTGTTTTAATTATATATTTATCACATCTTCATTTTTTCTATTATACTTATGAACCCATTATGAGTAATTGATAAGTTTATTCCTTACTAAGCATTTGATATCACATCTTATCTTTCCCCTTTCTAAAATGAATGACATGAAAATTTAAATTTATACATAATTCATTTGTGTATTATTTATGGGATATGTTGATGAAATAATGTTCAGTAATACATTCATATTAATAATATTCATTGACATTAAACTTTTGAGTTTAAGTATAATGCATTTATTTTTTATATTTGGTGTTCAAATTCTGTAATTGATCTGAAATATATTCTGGTTATGTTTGGGTTTTATAATATATCATGATGAAAGGTAAATATTTTACAACCACCTTCCACACATAATTTGATCAAAAGGGTCACTAATATGATTATATGGTATGTAAAAACCCCAACCCCAATTTCCTAGAGCAGGTGAATTAATTCATTAAATTAGCATAATAAACAAGGATGTTTCTTCCCCAAGGACCAAATAGACTAGTAGTTTTAAAAAAATAGATAAAAAGTTAATCTTTAAAATATAACATGAAAGTAAATAAAATTTATAAATCCCGTTGGAAATATCCATAACACCAAGATTATCCACGAATTCCATTCATAATATTCATCTTTGAATCCTAGGGGAAAATAAAACATAATAATGGGGAGCCATAGGATTCTCATTAAGGGTAATTAATATTGAAAAGATAATATAAACAACAATTCATGGTGAATGACTGAAAACACATGTCCTTATGAACATAAACATGGGATTAATATTCCCATAATAAAAGATGAATAAATAATTCCATAAAAATAATCACCTAAGAATTAAGCTTAACCATGGATATTGTACTAGTAAAATATTCATGTAGATTATCAATTAATAATATCATAATAATGGAATTCATAATTGAAAACATCTAAAACATACTTTTGAGGCCTCTTCCAATAGACCTGAAAATAAATTGTTAAGTCCTCGGCCCATACCATATCTAAAAATAGTTATGGCCTCAACCAAGTCCATATCTATTTATTCTCAAGATAGCTGCTGGTTGATCGAGGGGATATAGAGGGACCCACCCATTAATTTTTAATTCAAATACATTCCTCATATAAATTGAGTTAACCAAAAAAATAAACAAACTTTATTTAATAACTTTCCCCAATCTATAAACATAGTCACTAATGATTCTGAGTAGTATAGTGAATGGTATCAAGATAGCATATCCATAGTCAAGCTGATAAAAAATGATTTAATAAAATATGGTAGATTATAATAATAATAGGTAAATCTCAATATATCATAACAAAAAATAGAGGTTTCGAAATATATGAAAATAATTCTCTAAAATCATTGAGAATTTTTTGAGAGAAATACTCTTTTTTACACTACAAAGAAGAGTTCTTTTAAAAAATAATTTTTATTTTTCATGATTGTTTGTATAAAACAAGAAATGTAAAAATATATTTCTCCTAAAAAATTTATTAATTTTCAAAAAATAATGGTGTCTTAAAATATATAATGGATGGTACTCAAAAATGTGTAAGAAATTATGATGTCCCCTTTAATTGTATTTCCCTATCATGATTAATTTAGAATGAAACCATGTAAAACATGTCATTCCCATAAAGAAAAGTGTAATAGATATATATACATACATTTTTTTTAGTTTATAAATCGAATTTTGAAAATTTATACGAAAATAATTAAAAATTACATTGGTGTATAGAGGGATAAATTGAAACCCGAATGAAAATTGAGTTTCATGAAGAAAACCCTTACATTATCTCTGAATATGTTATGATCATGACTTAATGTCCGAGATAATAAAATTATGTCAATTAAATAATTAATTAATAAAATTTACAAATGTATGGGATTCATTATTGTTTTTTAATTTCATTTATAGTGTTATTGATGAGTTATAGAGTTTAATGTCATCATTCGAGAGAATTTATTTTCATGGTTTTCATGACAAATAAACTTGTTTATAAGTAATAAAGTTCTTGTAAAATGGATATATTTCCCCATAATTGTAATTTTATGTTATTAATGAACATAAATAAGTGTATTTGATTTTTTATAGTTTTCCCCTAGATATGTGAATTAATCATTAGATAATATGTTAATGATAATCGTTTAGATTAATTTTAGAGATTTTAGATCACAACAAACACGTTTTGTCTTATCATTTAGTATTATGTAAATATTTTACATAAAAAAATAACAAGGGGTGTAATATAAATTTTTAAATATGTTTCAACCATTAATTTTTTTATGAATATCCTTGAATATTATTAATGAAAATGAAAACTTTTCATCCTTGAAGGTGAGGAAACAACACTTCATGGACGACGTTTCAATTTTTTGAATAAAAGGGAGGGGAGAGGGGGATCTATGTTTGATTATTCAATTAGAAAAATAAAATTAAATCATATTTAATGTATTGGACTTATCATTCTATTTGGATGATGGGAGTTTAGTATAAAATAATAAAATAAAAAAACCTGAAATGAAATTAAATGAAAAAGAAAGAGGATTTTATCTCTGAATTTTATCCTCCATGAGAACCTCCTTTGGGAATATTTTTTGGTCTTTTGATGAGACCAGAAGCTCATGTACATGGTAGAGGGTCTTGCAAATAGGATTGGGAATAATTATTACAAGGCTCAAACCTTATAATGTGTGGGGAGAAGGAGTGGTGGAGGGTGGTATTTATAGTGGTGAAGAGGGTTGTTTTTTAATACTATATTCATTTGTTTATTGTTTTGGATCAACATATGAATAGTTTGATAATTATAACCAAATATATTAATATATTGAATGATTGTTCAATATTATGGGATTAAATCATACATTAATCAACTATTATTCAATAATTCATGTATGTAAAATTTTTCAAAAATTAATGTATTTTACTATTCGGAAAAAAGTCAATTATTTTAGAAAAATCCAAAATATTCCCCCTGAGAAATTTTCAACCTGTAGAATTAAAAAATGTCCTCCATTTTATGAATATAACTTCATAATAAGATAAATAAAATTTTATCTAAAATAATTATTTGCTCAAAAAAATATGATTTTAAAATTATAACTTATTTTATAACACTTTGAATAAATAACTAAGGTCTTATAAAATTATCCTCAAATCATAAGAAAAAAAATATTAAAATATTAATCTATATTATGAAAGTAAAATTTGTTTTAAATAATTATATGAATTAGAAAATTGTAATTAAATATTTAATACTGTCAAAAATACCAACTCTTAATTAATAATTTTTAAAATATATATTTACTTATACTATGATATAATTATATCATACTTAAATTTATTAGATTATTAAATTTTATTTGTACTTTCATGGGTGAAAATAATATTCATTAGGCCAATTTACGATTCAAAAGATTCATATAACAATTTCTAAGGCCATGTTACTATTTCATCAGTATAAGATCTTTAACTACTAAAAATAAATTGTATTTCATTCATTCTTAATTTTTAAAGTTTTTAATATAATAAATAGGTGATTTTATTTTATTTATACAATAGTAAATAATCATAAGATGTAAAATTTCATTGATATAATTTTTGGTCATTACATCTGTTCCCACCGATAATGATTTTTTCTTCTGTATTTCTAGAATAGAACCTCATACAAATATTTGGGTAGTTGTTCATCATATTTTTTATGCTCCTACATCACCTCTTCAATTTTATGAATTTTCCAAAGAACCTTTAGCAGTCAATTCGTCCATTTCCTCAACATCCAATATTTATTGTCCAATCTAGATAGGCTCTTCACAGTAAGATAAATCAGGTTCCAAGTCTATTCCTTCATAAGTGAGGACTTGTGTTGGGTCTCGCATGTACTTCTTTAACAAATATATGTGGAGTGCATTTTATAATTTAGAAAGGATAGGTGAAATTTCCAAATGATATTCAACAACTCCAATTCTATCCATAATTTCAAAAGGGCCTATATTCTTGGTGCTATGGTTCTCTTTCCTACTAAATCTCATGGTACACTTCTATGGAAATACTTTTAGGAAAATAATATCTCCCACTTGAAATTACAAATCATTACTTCTATTATTTCCATAACTCTTTTTCTTATATTGAGCTACATTGATATGTGTTTGAATAGACTTTACCTTTACCATTTTTCCTCCACAAGCTCTAAGATTACAAGCTTCCTTCACAAATTTCTTCCCAACAAGTTGGTGTACAACATATCTTTCCATAAAATGCTTCATATGGGGCCATTTTGAATACTATAATGGAAACTATTATTTTATTAATACTCTTCAAAAGGTAAATAATGATCTCGTTTACCTTGAAAGTCATGTGAGCCTAATGAAAAGATGTCTTCTACAGTTTGGATCATCCTTTCTGACTACCCATTAGTTTGAGGGTGATAAAAAGTAATGAAGTTTTACCTTCCTTGATAATTATCATGTCCATATTTTCAAGATACATATACATATGATCCTTATCAATCCTTATTTTTTTATAACTTCATGATCCATCCTTCTCAATGGATCTTATATCTTATTCAAATCACCTAGTGGTAGTGTATTTAACAATCATACTTCTTGTGTAGCTAGAGCTATCCCATTTTCGTCATGTTGAGTTCTTTCTAAGGGAAGATATATTTCAAACTCTTTTGATCTGTAGATATCTCACATATTTCACTATAGAGATAGTGTCTCCATATCATTAAAGAAATTATTACTAATAAAACCTTACGATTTTGAGTCATATAGTTCTATTCATTAGTTTCTAACTTCTTTTATGTATATGAAATAACTCTATCATTATACATAAGGACACAATTGATTCCTTTCATAGATGCATCACTATAAATAAAAAATCCTCAATTTATCTATGGTAGACTCAATATGATATTATTCACTAATTTCCTCTACAATTATTCAAAACATTCTTAACATTATTATTTCCATAGGAAATTAACCCCTTTACGAGTAATATTGGTTAATGGTTTATCTAATTGAGAAAATTTTTGAATGAAACACTGATTATAACATGATAAACCAATAAAATAATGTACCATGATTTTGTCTGTTAGTATAGTCCATTATCAATCCACTTTTTTCATTTTAGGATCAATTATGATTCCATACTTAGAGATATAATGGAAAAGAAAAGAAACTTTTTTTATGCTAAAATTGACACTTACTAAACATATGATATAAATCTTTTCTTCTAAGTGTCTCCAGAAGAACCTGTAAGTGGATCTCATGGTCCTCATAGATTTTGGTTTTTAGAAATATATCATCAATAAATACCATAATAAAAACATCAATATATTCCTTGAACACTATATTCATTAGATCCATCAAAACGAAGGGTTTACTTGTAATGTCCATACCTATATTGAAATGTTGACTTTAGAATATCTTCCTTCCTCACACATAAATGATGATATTTATATCAAACATTATTTCTTGAAATACATTGAGATCAATGAATTTATTTCAATCAATCATTAATTTTTGGAAGGGGATGCATTTTATTGATTTTAATATCATTTATTTATATATAATCATTGAACAACCTCATGGATCCTTCTTTCTTCTTGAAGAAAATAACATGTGATACCCATGGAGAAAAACTAGGGAGAATAAATCATTTATCCCGAAATTCATATAGTTTTTTTTCTTCAGTTCTAATAATTCCATAATTTTTATTATATAGCGACTCTTTGATATAAGTCTTGCACTAAGAATTAAATCAATAGAGAAAACTATAATTTCATTTAGTGGAGCTATTTGGGGTGGATCCAGATAAGCATTAGATAATGTGGTTTCTTCACTAAATATATGAGATTACACATCTTCATCACTAATTTTAATTTCCATCTTTTTGAAATATATTTTTGCATTATATTTTGAAAAATAGTCCATATGAAGTATTATATCAAAGTCAATCAAAGGTATGATACCATGATTAACAACTAAAGGAAGTTTATTTTTAATAAAGTGGACTAACCAACACATCATTGTTGTAATGATACTTCCCTTAAGAGTTTTTACTGAAAAATACATCATTAAATTAAAAGAGAAATGTCTTATTTTCAATGAAAAATAGAAATATATAATAAAATTAAATGATACCGAATCAAATATAACATTGTATATGTTTGAGGAAATGATTAAAGTACCTACAACCACATCATTAGGAATTTCAACCTTAGTAGTTGTGATCGCATAAGCTTCCCCTTTCTCCCATGGTCTTTTTTGGGGCATGTTTTCTTAACCCTTTGGAAAATCATTATAATAGTGTCCCCTATAACTAAAATTGTAAAATTGAACATTAACATCTTATTTTTCCCCTTTCAATCATTTGTAATATGTTTTTTATATCCATTCTCGTACTGAACTATTTTTCCTTTTAATCAAGCAATATGGTGTTTTTTCCACAATTATCATAGGTTGGAAAATTCCACATTTTATTATTCCCTTTATCCATAATTCCTCTTCTAACTTATTCTTCTCATGTTTCCCCTTAAAAACATAATATATAGAGTGTTATTTCTATGTCTTGATTGCACATGAGACTATATATTTTTATGATGTGAAATTTTGGTATACCATCTCCCTTCAAATTAATTGTTTAAAACCATAAAATAATCAATAAATATTTATCCATAGATTAAGTATATAGTCCACTACATGCCTTTCTGACCTTGTAAATTGTCTTCATACTTCGCAATGTTATTATCCTCTTTTTTTCAGCCTCAAAAATTGCCTCTCTATATATGCTCACTATTCAAGAGGAAAATATGTTTCTATAAAAATTTACATAAAATTCCTCCATTACATATTTAAAATTTCTTCTTCCTTTTATTGGTTCTGAATTAGTGACCACTATTGGTCTGTATCTCCGGATATATGTTAAACTGCCATGAAAACCATATCCATTTTGTTACTTGTAGTCCAATTGAATTATAGAGGTTATTATTGCATAAAATTATTAAAATTTCACCTACATGTGGATTAGGATGATTCGTACGGGTATGGTTATTATTCATAACCTGAGTTAGTTTTCTGAGTATAGTTATAAGTTTCTCATCACCAATTGTATATATAGTACCAAAATAATTATTTTCCCTAAGAGGGTAATACCTACATGTGATACATATGTTGATACAGTTTCAATTCCTTCCACTATGTCCCATTTCAAAATAATGGAAAACACCAAATTAGGTTATAAATCATAATGTATAGTTTAAAACCAAAAAAAAACTTATTATAAATTGGAAATTTTTTCATATATAATCACATATTCTTAAACATGGTTTAATTGGGGACATATTTACTCTTAAATCAATTATAATGGTTTGTAAATATAATGTGAATTATCCTAATCATACCACTAAGAGTGTCAAAAGAGGTGCTCAGTAAGGCCCATTTTCTTATACCATGTTACCCAGAGCCAGGCTGAGGACACCTTGTCAGAGTTGTTACCCCTAGGTAAATCAGTTCCCGAAACACATCCACTTATAGTAAACAAACATATATATATTACTAAGAAGACCCAGATAATCTATAAATATCCAAAATTCTAGGATGTTTTTTCTATGATCATCCAAAAAAGTCTATATTAGGGTTATGTTCCCTAATATATGATTTCTAAATCAAGTTTAAAAAGATTCTACTAAAAATCTTTTGATAACAACTGTAAATACCCCGACCCTCGTTTCTCAAAGCCGATACATTATTTCATTACATTGGTATTATAAAAAAGGAAGTCACATCCTAAAGGACTAAATAGTTTTGTTGTTATAGAAAACCATATACAAACATTAGTTCTAAACTATAACATGAAAGTAATTACAATGTATAATTTCTATTGGAAATATCCATAAATCCTAGGTTATCCATGTAAGTCCTTTATAGTATTCAACTTCGTATTGTGGGAAAAAATAAAACATAAGAAATATGTGATATATGATACCCGGTGAGGGTATATAATATAGACGAAGATAATATAAATGATAATGAATGGTGAATGATGAAAAACCATGCCCTTAGAGCATAAACATGAGTGTAATATGGAATGATTAAAAGATGAATAAATAATTCAATAAAAATAATCACCACACAATGAAGCTTAACCATAGATATTATACAAGTAAAATATTCAAATGGACTACTAAATAATAATATAATAATTAGGGAATGAATAATTCTAGACATACGAAACATACCATCAAGGAATTTTTCAAGGAAACTAATAATAAATGTTTAAGGCGTCCACTAAACTATATTTTAAAATGGGAAAGGCCTCAGCCAATTCAATATATGTATTGTATCATGAGACATACCTATGCATAGTGGGGATATAGAGGGCCCCAACCATAAATTAATAAGTCTAATTAATTCCTCATATGATCTGGGTTAATCATAAACAACATATAATAATGTAATGTAAATATGTTTCCTCAGTATAAAAATATAATCACAAATCATTCTATGTAGTATGTTGAATGGTATCAAGAGAGAACATATACAGTCAAACTAATCATAAACCATTTAATAAAATATGATATGAGATAATACTATGATTTTAATTTCAAAATTTCATAATATTCAATATAGGTTGATAAATTGGATAAAATTCCCAATTAAAATCATCGAGGAATTCTTTAGAGAGATACCAATTGACTTTGCAAAGAAGCATTTTTTTTGAAAAAATTATTTTTATTTTTCATGATTGTTTGAAAAAAAAGAAATAAAAAATATATTTTTTCATGGGAAAATTAGTAATATTACAAATATAATGGTTTCTTAAAACATATTTTGGATAATACTCAAAAATGGATATGAAATTTATATGTTTCCTTTAATAGGGCTTGCTTATCAGGAAGATTTTAGAAGAGGACCTTGTAAAACATGTAATTTCCATAAAAAATGATAAAATGATATGGATAATTAATTTTGGAATCCATACATATAGTTTAGAATAATTATATAATATTAATGGATAATTACATTTGTGTGTAGTGGGAGACATTACAACCCGAATGAAAATAAAGGTTACAATAGAAATCCCATATGTTATGTCCGAATGTGTTCTTAACTTGACCTTAATGTCCTGGATAATCCAATTAAATAAATTAATTATTTAACTAATAACCTTTTATACATTTATTTTATTCATTATAGATTTAATAAGTTCATTTATGCTCTTATTTTTGAGTTATAGAGTTTAATTTCAATGTTCAGGGTTATTTGTTTTCGTAGTTTTCATGATCATTTCGCGTATTTATAAGTAATGATGTTTATGTAAAATGGGTATAAATCATGATAATTGGAATTATATGTTATTAATGAACATAAGAATTTGTAATTGGTTATATATATATATTAGATATGCATACCAATCATTTGACATTATGTTAGTGATAATCATTTATAATAATTTTAGTGGTCTCAGATCACAACGAACTCGTTCTATTCTATCATTTAGTATTTGGTTAATATGTTAATTATAGAACATAAAATGGGGTGTAATATAAATTTTATAATATGTTTCAACCATTAAAAGTTTTTATGAACACCATTTAATATTGTTAATGAAAAAGAAAACTTTTCATCCTTGAAGTCAATGAAACAACACCTCATAGACGACGTTTCCATTTTATAATAAATGGGAGAGGAGAAGGGGAATGTTGATGGATTATTCCATTATTCTAATGAAATAAAATAATATTTAAGTTATTATAGTTATAAATTTATTTTTATTAGGGGTGGTGAGTAGAGATTAATAAAATAATAGAACATGTAAATAAATTAAAAGAAAATAAAAAGGTATTTACCTCTTGATTTTCTCCTCATTGAAAAACTCATTAGGGAAAAGATTTTGGTCTTTTAGTGAGACCAAGATCTCCAGGACACGGGTTAGAGGATAGAGAAGAGTACTAGGTAAAATATTTTACATTGATCAAGGCTTGTAAGGTGTGATGAGAAGGGGTGGTGATGAGTGTTATTTATAGAGGATGAGAGGGGTGTTTTTTGAATATTTAATCCATTTGATTATTATTTTCTCTCAAGACTATGAATAGTTTTTAATTATCAACAAATATATATAAAATAATGAAGGAGATTTTGATAATTTGGGCTTACATCATCCATTCATCACCTATGACTCAATAATTCAAGTATTTAACATTTATAATAAATTATTGTATTTTACTATTCAAAAAAATAATGTATTTTAGAAAAATACAAAAAATTAACGCTAATTTTTTTTTGAAATTTAGAATTAAAAAATGAGTAAAATTTGATGAAAATAATTTTCTAAATACGATAAATTTAATTTTTATTTATAATAATCATTTAATCAAAAAAATCATATTAAAAATTATAATTTATATTATAACACTTTGTAAAATTAACTAAGGTCTCATAAAAATATCTTAAAATCATATGCCAAGAAAAATTTAATATAGAAATATATTTTATTAAAATATAATTCCTTTTAAATAATTATATTAATTATTAAATTTTAATCAAATATTTATGAATGACAAAAATAAAAACATTAATAAATTATTTTAAAAATATTTATTTACTAATACTATGTTATAGTTATATCATAATTTAATTAATAAGATGCCTAAATTTTATTTGTACTTTTATGGGTGATCTTACTATTAATTTGGAAAATTTACTATTCATAACCAATATATTACTATTCTTAAGGAGAAGTTATTATTTCCTTGGTATAAGATCCTAAACATCTAAAAATACCTATTATTTCATTCATGATTCATTTATAAAGTTTGTATTGTATTCTCTATGTGATATTTTTTTTATACTATATGAAATAATCAAAAGAAGGGAAATATCATTGATATATTTTTGGGCCATTTCATGGTTATGTTATTTTTAAGGTCCACCTGAATTAATTTACAATGGATAATACATTAGGTTTTTCCTACATTAGATTTATTGATTATGGGAACAACAATATCAAATCTTGAAACACTCAATCAGATGATTCCCTTGGATTTCAAATCATCAAAAAAAAATTCATCTCCTTAAATTTTAATGGATCCTATAATAAGAAACAGTGAATTCAATATAGTTAATGAAATTGTATCAATGAAGAACCCAACATCACACTTAGAAGAAAACATTGAGAATTCATCCATAAACATATTAATAAAATCCATGAAGATGGGAGGAAACTCACTAATTTTATTGTAAGACACACATGTTATTACATTCATCATCCTGAACTCAAATACATCAAATATGATATATCAGTCTAATAATCATTAGACGAGGAGGTCCCACCCAACTAGACCATGGGTCCCTTTCTCCAGGAATCAAATGAGATATCCCATTAGGCAAGATAATTTATACCCATCAAGGATAAAACTAATCATAAAATTAAAAATCAATCATCCTATCCATTCCAATAATAGTATCAATGAGTTCTCTATAGAGAAAAAGGAAGTCCCATCAAAATTGTAATCTCAAATGTAGAAAATTTACTAAAAGTAAATCATATTATATGATTATTTTTCATCATTATATGTATATATAATTCAATAACATATGGAACATGTTCATATGGATGGTTATAAAAATAAACTATATAAATTGATTTAAATGATTGAGATAAACTTGTATCAAGGAATTTAGTTCAAAAAATGATTAAATAAGAATAATACAACTCACAAACACCAAACATGGTTAAGATTCCATAGGATCAGTATCTTCTATATATAACTATATTTCTTCCCAATGTATTTTAGGCCAATTACCAGAATATGTGTTATCCCTAAACTTATTATACCCATTTAATCACCATCTTCTACTTACACACCCATGATATAGGTATCTAAAAAAATTAGTGGAAATAGAATGATGGTGTGTTCCTAAGGAGCTATTTATCATACTCCACTTCCATGAAAAGGGTTTTCTCATTAAAATATTTAGATATAGTAAAAATTAAAACCTTCATAAAAATAATTAGGGGTTTATTACCATGTATATCTCATATTACTAGTGTTTTTACATTTGTAGAATACCTATGTTAAATACATATAATGGTGTCTAGAGACACCAAATTTTCCCATTCTGGGTATGTGGAACTTAATCTTCCTTTTAGAGAATAAATATTCACATATATTCATAATAAAAGGAATATAAATCAACCAAGACATATTTTCCAAATATATATCTACCATTATGGATCAATCGAACATCATTGCATAGGTGAAAAGATTAAATAGAAAAATATGGGATCCAATTTTTGGTCATAGAAAAATCTAAGATAATTAATATTTTAATTCATTAATTTATAAAATATATTAATAGAAATAGGTGAACATATAGAAATAGTTTCCATATTTCATAATTATTATTTTTACCTTGATGGAGGTAATGAAATTCTCAGAACATTGGATGATCCTTTGTGTATGGATATAAAATTGATTTTTAAACATTACCTTGACATATTTTCATTCGGTTTTCTCATGTAACATGGGTTGAACAACTAACATCACATTTTTTACAAGAATCATCATCTCTAATTTTTGTTCATTTCACCATTGTGGCCTGTAGAGTCCAATGATATTAAAAAAATCTTATAAAATACCATAGACAATACTATACATCTTGTAAAATTTTTCTACATTGAATTGATTGAGGATGACGAAAATGAAACTCATACTCTTAGTCAATATAATGACATTGACCCAAACATGCCAATTTAGTTTGAGCTACACCAAATCTAAATCCATGACCCAAGTATCTGACTATTCACAATATTACCTCAATAAAAATTTGGTCTATGGAAGGAAAAACTATGGGGATGTTATTTTTAGCTTTATAAGAGGATCTATAGGAGGTCTTTGGGAGGGAAAAATACTATATGAAATAAAATAGTGAAATATTAGATGATTGAAATGTGAAAATACTAACAAATAAAAGAATAAAAATCATAAAAATATCTATAATATTCAAAAAAGGAATATAATTGAGTTAAATTTATAAATCAACATAATGAACACTAATCATGATTTACTAAAATATACACAAAATGTGAATGTCACAATGGATATAAGGGGTTGCATACTAATTTTTAAAAACAATCTTCTAAGTGTACTAGGCACACTAGATTCCTTTATTATGGGCCACATGGTTTAATGGAATGCTCTATAGTATGTTCCCCTTAATTGTGAACCATATAAAAGCTACCTGATCTTCAATTCTATAACCCAAAATCCATCAAAATTAAAAAAAAATTATCTAGATACATCCAAAATACTTATTTCATAATTTTCTATGGATACATAATTGTAGTTATGAATAGTATTGGAAAAACACCCACTCATAATCTAACTATAAAGTTCTGATGTTTTTATATCATTTCTATCAGAAGATTATATATATCATAAAACGTTAATTAGATTTTATATAATTTTCCCATCATTGAAATCCGTTATCCCTATACCAATACATATATAATAGAATACCTAATCGGGGTTTTCGATCTCCATTGTATGGAAATCAATTTATGTGAATCATAAAATATTCCATTGGAATAGTTTTACCCAAATAAAATAACTTTCTCAAAAAGGTCTCCACTCCAGATCGTAAAATTACATATCTAGATGTTAATGAATAAATAACACAAATAAACGGATCTATAAAAATAAATCACCATAAAATATATCATAAATGAAATCCTAAAATTAAACTGTGAAAAAATATATAATAGTATGATTATAAAAAATTTAGCATAAAATAAGTATATTAATAAATAAACGAACTTTAATAAAAAAATAATGACTAAAATTTTGAATGGTATTGGAAGATTGTATGCAAACCCAAATATATAAAAAAAATCGAAAAAAATTATTCAAAATAAATGAAATAAACCCTAAATCTAGTAGCCTATAGTCGACTGTTACTTTATTAAATCGCTATATGATAGAGCTGATCAAATCCCCAAGGATGAAATAGTTTAGTAGTATTAATTAACCAAATACATACAACTTCCCCAGATTATATTAGAAATACTAAAATTCACCACATAAAAATATTCTTTAATCCTTGATATTATTCATAATATCCTTCTTCATATCCCGGGAAAAAATAGTGATCTTAGATTCTCAGTAGGTGTATGATTATAGTTGAATCATTTATGAATCAATAACATAGAATAAATATAGTTTGTAATTATTTGAACACACATTTATGTTATACAATATCTAGATCATAAAATGAATCCATGAAAAATTTCCTAGTAAAAATATCATGAACATTAATTGTTTAATTATAAATGAAATAAATGAATACTATTCGACATCATGTTTTCTGGGATCCTAACATCTTTCCCATCAAGGCCTTATTTATAATATCCCAAAACGTACACTCATGGATTCTATGATGAAATCCGAAAATGTACATTACAGTATTTGATTTTGTTAATTATGATCCAAAGATGTCATCTAAAATTTACATCCTAAAAAAACATGAATCTATTACATTTTGGATGACCTTTTAGGTTTATATTTTTAGATAATTAGTAAAAAATCATACAAACAAAATTAAAATGACAATAAATGGAAATTTCTCCTGATTAACCATACATTAATTTTTTACATTAATATTTTAATATCATTTATGTGAAATCCCTTATACAAATAAATTTTAAGACATCATCCATCAATAACTAGGTAAAATGAAGCATAAAAAGTGTGACCATAGATTCTCAGTAAGGAAAAACTTATTAATTAAAAAATGAATATCATTAATGATCATAAGAGTGCATAAGTGTATGACGACACAATCAATGTTCATAAACGTGTCATAAAATAACTCATACCCATAAATACCTAAAACATAAAATATCAAACACAAAAAATTAATGATTTTGAAAAATACAAAATTATAATCCTTATGATATCAATATCAATCATCCGAAATATTTTAATCTCATAACAAGAAATAATACTCATTTTTATAACATGGGGAATCACCTTAAAAAACCAATTTCAAAACACTTTTAATAGTAGTAAATATATATCCTAATAGAAAAATAACCATTACCCGATGAGTCATAGATTTATAATGGGTATATCCCTTACTATATATTATATTGAGCTCACCCATTTTATGTGATCTAAAATGGGTATCAACCCTTTGTAAAATCTACATTTGTAACATCATATTACTTTTTTTGGAATTATTACACCCATATTTTGATCATGATTTGGTTGGGTTTTGATTAAGGGTGATTTGTGAAAGATGTTTTTAAAATATTTTTTGTTTCTAGGTTGTGCATGGTTGTCTCATGGTTTTCCCAAACTGTGTTCCTTCTCATGAAAATTGAGAAAACCCAAATATTGGTGGTTTCCAAAACTTGAGGATGGATTGGAAAACGTTTTATTCACCAAGGATAAACCTTTAAACACCATTAAAAAGGGTGAAGTGTTTTTCTATCTTTTTGTACCTACCCAAGATTCTATTCATGAAATTTAATTAATCTAGAAATTAATTTTTAAAACCACAAAATCCACATTCTATGTTCCCAACAAGACTAACTCGGCCTATTGCATTTTCTTCTTCCCTGAAAGATCCTAATAGGTCACATTAGTTTTTATACACCAATCCTGAAGTGAATCATGTCTTGGAAAATGGAATTTGATCTTTGATTAATAGGTTTCCTCTTCACATTTCTTTCTCCTTCTCCATACTCATCCCCCTTGGAATTTGTAGATATCCATGATGTTGGAGGATCTAATATCATATATTTTAGATATTTAATCTTGGGTTTATTATTATATCATTATTTCTGATATTCTTATTCAGAGTTTTATAATTGGGGATTGGTGTTTTGAGATCCAGTGACCTCAATACATGGTTCCAATTTAGATGGAGAATTATATTATCCATAATTTTTTTTATTTAAATTCAATTTATTAATTGAAATTAATTTTATATAAATTGCAGCCAATTTCTTTATTAAAAAACCAATTCAATTTAATTAGGGAATTTGGATTTGTTTGGGCATGAAATTGGGGGACCCCCTCCCCCAATTCTATTGAATTATGGTTTATTTGAGAAATTGATGTAATTTTTTTTAAATTTATATTGTTGAATTAAAATTATGAAATTGAATTTATAGAAATTATTTGAAATTAGTATTTTAGAAAAATAACTTTAAATGATTATCATATAAAATCATTGGATTTATATTTTAAAATACATGATCTGATTAAAACCTTTTTTGTTTTCAAATAGAAAATCAGTATATTTAAAAAGGAAAAATGGGATCAACATTATTTTAAAAAGTTTTTAAATTAATTTCCCATCATTTTTTTATAAAAACCAAAGAAAAATAAGGTATTTGGTGAGTTTTTGGGACATCAATATATGATTTAAAACACTATGAAAATATATGCAGCACATCACATCCCTAATGGGATGATGATGAGTACTCTTTGTACATTGCCTAAAGGACATTCGTACACATATTTTCAGGATAACTATTTGTGTGTGATGGACTCCCATAGACTGGAACTATCATACCATTTTGGAATTTGAAAATGTTTCTATGTAATTTATATTTGAAATATATATTTCTTTGTTTATAAACAATTTTACAATAATTTCTGAATTTATATATACTATTTTTTTTAAAATTTTGATCAATTATTTTGTTTATTTTATTTCTATCATTTGAAATATAAATAATAATCTTTTAAAATATTATTGTAAAATTCCATACCACTTTATAATAAAATTTAACTCTTTACTTGGTTAATTAATTGTGGAATCTAACTATAGATTCCTTGGTGAGAACTTACTTTACTTTTAGCTCACACCCTACATGTTCCTTTAGTTGATTTTAGATTATCTCCTTCCTTGTTTGAGTAGGGGTTACACATCACATAAAGGTTGTTCTAGCTATTGGTCATTTGTATTAGAGAGTTTTGTCTATGGGGAAGTGAGTTTTTTCCTTTCCTTTTTTGGTACTTTTCTGTAGTACATTGGAATTTTATTATAGTTCTCCTTTTGTAGTTTTTCTTATTTTCATACTGACTTGTTTATCATTCATCTATTAGGTCTATAGAAAATTCTTTCCCAAATTCATATTATATGATTCCATGTGACAGTTTCCAATCCATGAGGATCGAGAATGCACTTCAGGCAATTTCAGGACTTATTTAGTTATATGGGTGCCAGGGTAAATGGGTTGGTTTTCGAAAAGTGGTATTCGAGCAATAGGTTGATCATCTTTCTTATATCAGTTTTCTATTCAATAATCTTCTTAAGACTTTTGAGGTAGTTTAGATTTACATCATAGACATATCTCACCACAATGAACCTTAATTCACCAAAGGTGTATTGGGAAAAACATCATGAGGATTATTTATTTTTCATCTTATTAATTTAGATAGTTTGACACAAAAAACATGTGTTCAATTTGTTGGGATTAATTCCTATATTTCACTACTTGAGTGTCAATAAGATTCCTTATATTCTTTTTGATGATTTTAATAGCATTATTACTTATAGAATACATGATAATAATATATAAGAGAAAGATGATGACGAGACAAGGTGAGAAAATCCTGTTTTATAGCTGTGTTTGGTAGAGGAGATTGTGTGTATTGTCCAATATTTGTGACATGAACCACCACAAGTTCCCCTATATGCTCTAGCTATGGAACCACAAATGGATGTTTTCTAGAATCTATCATAAGAATTTCTTTTCTAGAGTCCACTAGCATTTAAAGGCACCAATGATCCTCCTAAGTCTGGGTAATGGTTGAGAAAGATTTATCATTTTTATTGAGTTCATGGAGACACTAGATAAAATAAAATGATGTATCCCACATTCATGCTAGAGGGACCAAGTAGGATATGGTGGGATGATATGGATATGAAGAATACAGATGAGGTATTAGAGTGAAAATATATAATGTGTATTTTCATTGACCATTTCTATCCAGATTCGATGGTGTCATCCAAGGATATTTAGTTTTTAAATCTTGAGCATGATAATAAGACGGTGACCAAATATTCAAACTATTTAGATGAGATAGTATAGTTTTTACCTGAGATAGTATCGCACGAGAATATGAGGAATCTATGGTTCAATATTAGAAATCAATCTTATATTCATTCTCATATTTTCTTATTGAAGCTTTATTTTAATGATGATGTGTTAGATAGAGCATTGATGGTCTTAATTGATATGGATGGAAAGTTAGGGATGAAGCGATTCTCTTTTATCCCAATGGAAGGGTAAATTCATATAATGGAAAGAGGAATACTTCTTATTATCATAGTGGTTCTTGGTATTATGGTTTTTTTGAACCACTTTTTGTGCCTAGAAGAGGCCCTTTAATTTGATACCATAGTGGAATACCAGGGCATTCAAAAAAGAATTTCACTGAGGCACCCAAGAATTGTGGATCTTGCGGACACTCAAATCCCAGGAAGAAGTTATTCCATATATATTATACTATATGTAGTGGAAAAATAATTTCATTTCCTAATAAAAATATGGTGTAATCAGATGCTTCATGTACATAGGGGTTCTTGCCATAAGCATCTACAATGAAGATTTTTCAAATAGAAGAAGAGTCTCTAATAGATGTGGATATGGTTCTATAAACTATGGGATGTAAAATAACAATAGACACATAATTAGTGCTCACTTTATTTGATACTATTAAATCTCATTTGATTATTTCAAACTGTATTTTAAATCAGCTATATATTCCCATAACTATTTTTCTTATGTGATGGGCATCAATACACCCTTGTAATGATGAGATTACAAGGTCCTTCTAGTCCCTATTGTGTTTTCTATTTATCATATGTTTAGATTTCATTTGATTTTTGGTTCTCGATATGAATTTTATTGATGTCATTTTTGGTGATAGATTGGATCATTGCTAAAAAAATCCTAAATGGATTTTTATCTTTGTTGGATCTTCTTTCAAACAATGCATACTGCGTTCCATACCATTCAAGGAGAATGTGACCCATGGTCGAGTAGAGATAAACATTTTTATCTTGAAATGGTAAAAATAATATATAGGTTTTCTTTTGACCTATAGTAAGAACCATTGAGTGGAATCCTCAGTCTATTTTTCATAGAGTTTCCCAGTGTGTTTCCTACTTACTTCTATGGTATACCACCATTAAGGGGGAGGGGAGTTTTCATAATATTTATTACATGGTACTCAATAAGTTTTTATTACTTTTTACCACTTGTAACCAAATGAAATATAAGAGTTGAATACTCATATAGATGATCTTCTAGAAAAATTATTTATACACTTAAGTGTGTCACTGTAGGTGGCACTGGTTCTCTTTGAAAATAAATCTGACGGTTCAATTCATCTTTTTTATTACTAAAAACTCAATAGAGGCACAGTGAATTAAAAAATATATTTACATGGATTTATGATCTATATGATTAGTTAAAAGGGTAGATGTGGTTCTCAAAATTGATCTTTATTCAATATACCATTACATGAGAATAAATGAATCCAACATTCTCAAAAATGCCTTTTAGAGTAGGTTTAACCATTATGAGTACCCTTTAATTTCATTTTGTCTAACTAATGCTCTTTTAATCAGTGTGGATTTAATGACATGGAATATTGATACCTTTGTGATATTCTTTGTAGATGTCATCATTTTTTACTCTATGTTTGATGAGGATTAAGTCTGTTATCTATGAGCAGTTATGGAATTTTTGAGAAATCATCGAAATTATGCCAAAATATTAAAAATTTATTTCTAGAATTGAGGAGTTATGTTAATTGGATACATGGTGTTGGATCACATTGGTTTAGTTGACCTTATCAAGGTAACTGCAATTATAACATGGGAACAACCACATAATCATTTTATAATTTTGAGATTCTTGGGTCTAGTTGCGTATTATAGGAAGTCTTGTAAATGACATATGAAAGTTTCCTTCTCAAATTAATACTCTATCTTGGAATGGAGAAATGTTTCCATGGGGTGGAAAATGTCCGAATTATTTTATTTATCTAAAATTTATTTTTATTTCTGTACTGGCATTGACTCATCAAGAGGCTGGGTAGGGCTATGTGGTCTTCTATGATTTATTTTGTTTAGGTTTGGGTTGTATTATTTTGCAGGGTGATCATGTCCTTTATTATTACTCTTGTTAACTTAGGACACATGAGAAGAATTACCTAACTCATGATCATGAACTCGTATCTGTGATGAAAGTGCTTAATTATTTGCAGCATACCATTTCATAGAATGTTTTACCATGTATTTGTACACCAAAAAAAGAGTTGTATCTTCTCACAAAATTATTTAATTATATAGAAGAGGAATTGGGTGGAATTCCTGAAATATTTTGACTTTTAAATCCCCTACACCCTGAGGAGAGGGAATGTCATTGTATAATATTTGAGAATAAAACATCTGACCAAGGCCATGAAATAATATTTTGAAGTATGGAACATTATAGATATCTTTTCACAGTTGAATATTATAGTATTGGAATCAAGGATCGAGGTTTCTTTGGACAATTTTTAATTGACCTACTCTATTAACAAGATGATTATTTAGGAAAAAATATTAATAATGAGTTTCGTAGAATTAAAGACTCTCTTTATTATTGGAAACTCGTTCCGGATTGGTTTTTATAAACGGAGGGAATTCTATGCTATCAGATTCATTTATTGGTACCATTATTGATCAGGAATGATGTGATGGTGGATTTCCATAATTCCAAGTGGCCAATACACCCACGAACCACAATTATGTTCTTTGAAATTTTGTGTGGATTTTGGTGGCCAGTTATGAAATGAGGCATTGCTAAATTTCTCTCCCATCATTATACATTCAAATTGGTCATTGCTACACACCAGAAACATTCTTTTTTAGCCACTTTTGGTGCCTACTTGTATGTGGGGTGATAAATTTATGGACCTTGCAATGGGTTTCCATATATCCATTGGAAGAATAATGTTATCTATGTCGTGATTTATAGTCTTACTAAATCGATGCAAATTATACAAATTTAGGATATAACCAAATTTAACGAGTTGGTACATATATCTATGAAATATATTTTTTATTTTCATAGAGTTCAATCTACTATAGTCTATGATTGGGATCCTTGGAACACTTATTGCTTTTGTAGAGGTATTCAAGAGGTACATGGATCTCATGTACATTTGTGAATGGCATACCATCAGCAGTTAAATGGATAGACTGAAAGAGCTATACAAATTCTTGAGGACATGATTTATGCATGTGTTCATGACTTTTGTGGTTCTTGGGATGATCATTTGGGGATATATGAGTTTTATTATAACAATAGTTTTTATCCAATGATCAGAATAGATTATTTTGAGGCCTTGTATTGTTGGTCTTAAAGATCTCCATTGTTTTGGACGAAGATGGTTAAGAGTTTCTAGTTTGGACCAAAATTGGTTAAAGAGATGACAGAAAAGATTTAGTTGATTCTTTAGAGAATGTTGACAACACAAAGCTATTATAAGTTGTATTTGAGTCATCATCACAGACCATTGGAATTTTTAGTTGGTGGCTAGGTTTTCATAATGGTTTTACCTCAGTCGGCTCATCAATGTCATGAAAGGCATGGTAAACATGTTCTTTTTTTGTGGGAACATTTTAGGTAATTGAGTAGGTGGAGAAATAAGAATACCATTTAGAACATCCACCACTGTTGACATAGATACATAACACATTCCATTAATATCATCTATGAATATATATATATCAGATCAATCACATGGTGTGATCTAGAGTGATCTAGAGTTTGATCCTAATTTACCTATGACTAAGAAAAGGGTAAGGATAAATGATTCTAAAACCATGGTACTTCATGAGGGGAATATACCTTTGGTTTTAGTTCTATAGCAGCATGATTCTAATTATTATGATACTTGGGGGAGGGATACACTGATGAGAGAGTAGTGGCCTCATTTTTTTAACATAGATGCTTCTTCACATGATTTATAGGTATAGAAAGTTTCTCCAGTGATGAATTTTCCAACAGCCTTTTATTATTTTCAAGTATTCCTAAACCCCTATTTTGATCAATATTTAGTTGGGTTTCTATTAGGGATGATTCTGTTAAAATTTCTTCAATTTTTGAATTTTTTTGGGTTGTGTATGGTTGGTGCATTGTTTCCCAAAACCTGCACCCTCTTAGTGGAGAAAGTGAAAATCAAAAAATTTGTGTTTTGTACTGATAGAACACGATTTGAAAAATCATTTACCAACCTATGATAAATAAAAAAACTACATTAAAATGGGCACACTATTAGAGTGAATGTATCTTCTACCCATGTGGCCCATCCCACGAAGCCATGTGTGGCTTTTAATTAATCAAAAAATTAATTTTTGAATCCTTGAAACCCTAGTTTTAAGTTCCAGATAGCTCTAACTCGACCTATTGCATATTCCTATTCCTTTTAGTCTCCCAATATGTGACTTTTTTCCTTCAACAACCTTATGAAAGCATATTGAATCTTAGTGAGTGATGTTTGATCTCTAACTGGTAGGTTTAGTGTTCTCGTTATCTTTATCCTGCTCTCTCATCTTTACTCTATAGGGTTTTATAGATATATATGTTATTAGATGATAAAATATTTACTATTTTAGATCATGAATTTAGGTTTTATTATTATATATACATTGCTGACATTATTCATTGGCGTTTCTTGATCAGGGCATGTTGTTTCGAGTTATAAAGATCCTGACGTAGGTGGTTTCATTTATGATGGACAATTTAATTAACCCAAAATTTCTTGATTTAAATTCAATTGATTAATTTAAATTAAATTTATATAAATTTACTTCAATTGTATAATTAAAAACCCAATTCCATTTAATTGGGAAATTTGGATTTTATTTGGCATGAAATTTGGGAAAAACTCCAATTACATTGAATTTGGATATATTTTTAAAATTGATGGAATTTTGGGAAATTGATATTCTGGAATTTAAACTCTGAAATTGATTTTATTGAATATATTTAAAATTGAAATTTTTTAAAAATTGATTTAAATGGTTTTGATTAGAACCCAGTTGTTTTATCTTGGAAAAGTCATGATTAGATTAAAAAACTATTTTGTTTTTTAATGGAAAATTGGATTATTCAAAATGGAAGAATGGGATTAGTTGTATTTGAAATAGTATTCAAATTAATTTCCTATAATTTTTTTTATTATAGAACATGAAGGGATGCATATTTAAGGATTTATTTGGGACATCACACTATGATTTACAAAACTGACAATAAATATACATGTGGTCACATACCTTATGGAATAGTGATGAGACCTCTTTTACCATTGTCTGAGCAACATGTGTACATATATTTCAATCATAATTATTTGATTGTGATAGATTCCCATAGCCTATAAATTTTGTTCCTTTTGGAAGAAAGCCAATTTTCTATCTTTATTTTATTCAAAATAAATATACAGATATGTCTGTAAAATGTTTTACCATTCCTTATGGATTTATATAAATTGTTTTATATATAATATATATTAATCCATGAATTAAAAGTATTTTAATTATTTTAAATGTACATTATGATTTATTTACATATTCTTTGAAAATTATATGATCAATTATTGAATACTAAATATTTTATTTGGTTAATTTAATTTGGAATCATATTATGGAATCCTTGGTGAGTCCCTTCTTAGATTTTAGATCATTCACAACTTGTTCCTTTGTGTGTTTGTAGATTATCTCCATATAGTATTTAGTATGGGTAAAAAAACATGGAGGTGGTTCTATCTATTCATCCATAGGATTAGAGAGTTTTATTTGTGGGGACATGAGTTATTTACCGTTCATATTTCTTGTTACGTTTCTATTGTACTTGGGGTTGTTTATAGTTGTATGAATTATTGTATAGTTCTCCATGTTGAATTTTTCTTGTATGCATACTGATTTATTTATCTTCTCCCAGTTATGTTTGTGGAAAATTTGTTCCCATATTCATATTGTATGATAATAGGTGTTAGTAACCAACCACTGGAGATTAAGAACACCCTTTGAGATATATTGTTACCATCTTGGTGATTAGGGTTCTGAGGTATCTATGTTGAATTGTGAAAATATCAGGCTCACCAATGAGTTATTGTGTGTCTCAACCCTTTATATAGGCTATATCAATCCCACATGTTATGTATATTTCTCACGTGGTATATCAAGAATAAAACACATTAATCACAAAACTAATTAAAATAACCATTATTTATTTATAATCTAATTAACCAATTGTAAACAAAAGGGTTCTATAACAAAATCTTTAGAACATGAATAATTCATGAAAGAGAAATGTGATCAATACTAATCTATTTCAAATGAGATTTACACGTTGAATGTTAATAGGTTCTATAAAAATATATCTAGAATATGATTAACAATGAAAATCATATGGGTTCCAAAAAAATATAATTAAAACATGATTAACCCATGGAAGATAAATGTGTCCCATAATTATCTCTTCATACCATGGTTAGCCCATTGAAAAGGAACAACATCCATAATAGTCTATTTGAATCAATTTTAATCCATAAATGAAACAATAAATATGTTATCAATACCAAATTTAACTAGTGTAGGCTAAATAAAAAATTTTATTGATGTTGATGAATTTAAATACCATTAAAGGAGCATTAAAAATATTCATGAGGAAATTAACCTTTAAAAATTCCAATGTGTCCCATACCACCTTGAACTATTTAAATCATAAGCCTCATTAAGTAATAACTATTAAATGAATCATTTTATATCATGAGAATAATAAAATTCATGATATATTATAAAAAATTAAAATTATATATGATAGATAAAATAAGATAGGTGTATAACAAAACAAACTTCTCAAAGAAGTCCAGTTGTGAAAATAACCCATTACAGCTTTGGAAATGTTTTCAGCCATAAACCCCATGAATGTGAGATAATCAAAATGATATGTAAAACAACATAAATTTGAGGATAAAAATCATAAAAAAATTCATGTTAATTATATATGACCAAAAAACTATAAGTAGTGAATATGGAATATTTCTCACAGAAACAAATGTGAGATGTGGAAAACCCTTACAAAGATCATATATTTTGAATGAGTAAAATAAAATGAAATAATTGTGTGTGAAAATATTAAATCCACAAAATAAATTTCAAAATACATAATAATAAAATAAGATGTCATTTCACACATATTGTTTCCATAATATAACCAAGGAAATATATGATTAACCCAATGAATATAAATTGAGTTAAGTAATCTCTTACAACTAAGTAAACATTTCAATCAAAAACCCATAATGTGGTGATAATAAAATGAAAAATATAAATAAAAAAATATAAAATAATTATGTATATAATATATCAAAATCGGTAGTGGTTACACCACAAAGAAGAAGTAATTGGTGAATATGAAATTTATCACACTGATGTAAATAATGAGATAAATATCCCTTAGCTTGTTTCTGACTTGTCACATATTTCATTATCATTCTAAATAATAAAATTATGTTAATTATTAAATTTTATAAAATAAAACTTCATTATATAATTTTTTTTTCAAATATTAATTTTTTTATATGACTACTTAAAAAATTATGTTTTTGTTGAGTGTTATGACCATATTCAGTTTATGTGTCAAAAATGACTTTAGAAGATAAACTATGGTCAAAAGGATCATTATTAAAAAATATAAAAAATAATAATCTGGAAATAATTATAATATTTATACATAAAATAGAATTTTAAATTAAATCATGAATTATGGTTATGAAAAATGAACCAACGTTACAATCATAGAGACGGTAGGCCGTACATACATATTAGTAACATTACAATTTTTCAATGATCATAATGGAATGAAGGTACGTAAAATTTATATTTAATGGCTTATAATTTTGTCATGAATACCATTATGTTTAATTTTATATACATATACATATCATTCTTGGGATGAAAATGGAATCACATCGTTTCGAGGACACGGTAGTCCAAACATCCACAAATGTCGTTATCAAATTTTCAGTGTGTGAAATGATAATAAATAAAATGATATATTGTCTTTCCAAAAATTTAATTTTATAATTAATATCATATATATCATATTTATTTCAAACTTTTTTGTTAATAAAATATTTAATAGATTCTTTATAAATTTTTAATGTATCACATCGCTTTGAGGAGGCGGTAGTCCACACATCAACATGTAATATTATCGTATTCCCACATAATGAAAATCATGGAGATTTGTTTTATATGTTAGGTCCACAAGGCTGAATACCCTGAGAGGGGGGGGGGGGGTTAATTAGTGTATGACTAATTTAAAATTAACGCCCGTTCTGATCTTATTTCTCTATTAAGAAAAACACTCTTCTTTCTCTTTCCTATTGCACAATGCAAACAGAATGTAAAGCATGCACATGACACAACAATTTTTACTTGGTTCACCCGCACTGGAATATGTCCAAGGAGCATACGCTGACAAGTTGTCGGTCGTACCAAATTCCACTAAACTTCACTAGCTGTGGATACAAGGATCGGGTATAGTCACTCTGTCCCAGGCTCACTGCCTTTACAAGATTTAGAGTCAGCTCACTGCTTCCCCAAGAGTCACTCCCTGTTTCTCTCTCTCTGGCTCACTGCCGGTGGAGAGGATCACCTTCTTCCTCTTCCTTCACTCACTACTCTCTAAAGGATCCAGTCACAGTTTATAGACCTATAGTTCTCTTCATTTGAATGAAAGAATTCATCTTACTCTATATGTAGATGCTCTATTGAAGTAAAACTTTCACCCGTATATGAATATCTCTTTGCACCGAAGGTATCGGGCAAACTTTCAGCTTCCACGCAGCTCAAACATCACTGCTAGAAATAATCCTTACTTGGTGCGCAAGTCAATCTCGGCGCGCAAGTATCGGTGTGCAAGTCACAACTGGTGTGCAAGTCTTCCTCAACTACATGCACGACTAAAACTTCTGCAACTCCAAACCTGCATGACTCACTTCCTTCATCGCCTAAACCACTTCAGGCGTGCAACTAACACTTGGCGCGGAACTTCTAATACTGGCACGCAAGTCCCACTTGCGTGACACACCACAACCTACGCGACCACCACACCTACATGACACGAGCTCTGAATCTTCAAAGTGTTGAACTCCGGTGAAGAATAAAGAGGGGTGGTCCAGTATTTATAGGCATTTGGTCACCCCTGCGCGACGGCGTGCAACTCTCCCTTCAGCGCGCAAGTCTTAGCACGCAGGTCTCATCCCCTGCAAGTCACTTGGATGACCCAATTCCAAACTTGCGTGAACCTATCTCCTTTTCCATATTTTGATCATCTGATCTTGAAACACCATAGGCACTCATGTTCTCAAGCTTCCAAGGCATCGATGCACATGTCTCTTCACGGCGCGCATGTCACCGGCGCGACACCACTAATACTTGTGAGAAACTTATCCCTTTGCCATATTTTGACTATCTGATCTTGAAAAACCTAAGGCGCGCAAGTTTACAAGCCTTCATGTACAAATCGCACAAGTCCCTTTGGCAAAAACAACTTTTCTTAATTTGTCAATTTTCAGGCCCAAAAATTTGGCAAACACTGGAAAACGGCGCCACCTTATATCTGTTCTTCTGTACTGCCTCTAGATCATCCATTCCTTTTGTCAACGTTCTTGAGTCAATCATGGATTGTTGACCTCAACTCTTGAACTCGACATTACATCATGAAATCCTCTTTGTCAACAAATTTGTATGTCATTGTTTTTCTTTGTCAACAATCACCACTAAGTTTTCTACTTTGTCAACAAACACAATCACCTAAAAAATGCTTCAATGATAACATGAGGGATTTTTGCCCAACAATCTCCCCCTTTGGGTTTGTTGAAAACTCTTCCATAAAAGGATACATCGTTGGTTATTCAGCCACCGTTCTCCTCATTGCGATTCTAATAGCAATCAAGGATTTTCATAACACCTACTCTAAGCCCACATGAGCAATGCTCGGTGTGAGAAACAAGAGTAAATGTAAAGTTCATCAATGAATAAATTCAACCATGAAATCCATTGTTGACACCAAACTGATACCAATTGACAAAGTGATACCAATTGTTGATACTTCACTGATACCAATTTTTGGAAATATTCAAACCATATTCCAACACCACTCTTCTCTTCTTCTTTTATCATGATCCTCAGATGTCGTCATATCTTTGATTTGATCGATCACTTCTAGAATCGTCAGATTTAATACTCACCCCATTTCTGTTCACATCTTCAAAACCTCTTTAGCCCTACTTCCTGTGTTGTCCAAGCTAAGCTCTGGCTAATAACTTTCAACTACTCCCCCTATCTGGCAGCTCCACCTATCAGCTTCTCCCCATATCATTCAAGATTTATCAAATCTCCACATTGTCTCTCCCTTGAACAATCACTATTTTCTCCCCCTTTGTCAATGAACCCAAAGGTCACTCCTTTATAGTCTATACCAGAGTAGAGAACACATATCATCACATTAAGAGAAAACACATCATACCTCGGGGAGAGGGGGGGAGGGGGGTGGAGGGGGGTTATTCTACATCCACATTATTTCAAGTGCGGGGAGTCGACTAAACACCCAGATCCAGTCGATGCCTCTCAAAAGATTCCTTGGGTAAGGCCTTTGTTAGAATTTCTACAACCTGTATCTCTGTAGGCACATACTCCAACTTCACAATTCCCTGCTCAACCTTCTCCTTGATGAAATGATATTTAATCTCAATGTGATTTTTCCTTGAGTGATGAACTGGATTTTTGCTAAGATTGATAGCACTTGAGTTATCACACTGGATTCCGATCAGAGACTTCACTTCAAATCCCATATCGTCAAGATATTGCTTAATCCATAATCATTGTGGGTATGCTTGAGTGGCCGCAATATACTCATCTTTTGCGGTGCATAATGAAATGCAATCCTGCTTCTTTCTTAACCAAGCAATACATAGTCTGCCAAGATAAAATGCACCTCCAGATGTTAATTTCCTATCATCTGCTGAACTGGCCCAGTCTGCATCAGTATATCCCAATAACTATGTGTGAGATTTGTCGTTATATGTCAAGCCGAAGTCCACCATGCCCTTGATATACTGAAGTATTCTTTTCACTGCGAGCATGTGACTTTACATGGGATTAATCTGATATATCGCTGCTTGGAATGTGGAGAAAAAAATATCAGGCCTTGTCGCCATCAAGTACAACAAAATTATAATAATTTGCCTGTATTCTGTGATATTAACTGCCTTTCCATCCTCATCTTTTTATAATTTCATCCGGGTAGCAACCAGAGTCTTCATCTACTTGGAATTTTTCCAAATCTTATAAGAACCTTTTTTTTATATTTCTAAAAACAACCTTCACAAAGATTCATTTGAATCAGAGATTCTGAAAATATTGATTCGGTATTGAATACCATTCTATCAGTTCTTGTTCAAGCCCTTATAACGCCTTCTTTAGCCGACAAACCTTTTTCTCATCCTCATGAGTGAGAAAACCATTTAATTTCTTGAGATACACTCATTTCTCGAGAATCTAGTTCATGAAATGTAGATTTGACGTCCATCTGAAACACCTTGAACATTTTTTGCACTACTATGGATAAAAATAATCTGATTGTCTCCAACCTAGAAACAGGTGAAAATGTCTCATCAACATCAATACCCATTATTTGGTAGTATCCTTTGAACACCGGGGGTTATTTGTTTCGAATAACTATACCATCTTTGTTCATCTTGTTGAGAAAGACCCATTTAATCCCGATGATGTTCTTATCTGCTGGCCTCAAAACAATCTCCCACATCTGATTATTTTCAATCTGATTTAGCTTTTCATTCATGGCCTGAACGTAGTTATCATCTTCAACTGCATCATCAAAGCATTTCGGCTCAACCTGAGATAGAAAAGATGTTTGCTGTAATGACTTCATTCTTTGAGTCTGAACTGGAGCTGTATGGTCACCAATGATATTTTGGCTATCAATTTCAGCTCGACTCTTTGGCTTCCTTGTAGACACAGACTTGACACTTTCTTTTTCATCATCAGTATCTTCTTCTGAGTCATCCTCTACCACTTCTACTCCCCCAGTGTCGCTTACCTCATCATTATTTTCATCCAGAAACTGTTCACTAATTCGTTGAGTATTCTGTTCATTTTCAACTATAGTGACATCATTTCTCTCAATGATTTTTACCAGCCTTTTTTTGAAACATTTATATGCTTTGATTTTCCCTATGTAGCCAAGGAATATCCCCTCATCTCCTCGTGCATCAAAATTCCTGTGATTTTATTTGTTGAGAATGAAACACTTACTTCCAAATATTAGAAAGTATTTCAACATTTTCTTCTTTCCGTACCACAGTTCAAAAAGAGTCTTCCCTTGCTTCAGACACAACAGAGACCTATTCGAAATATAGACTGATGTCAAAACTTCTTCCTTCCAAAATTTCTCTGGTAGGTCTTTATCAGTAAGCATCGTTCTGGCCATGTTGTTGATGATCTGATTTCTCCTTTCAACCACTCCATTCTATTGGGGAGTTCTTACTGATGAAACTTGATGCCTTATCCCATGTTTCCTGAGATAGTTTTCAACTTGACTGTTTTTTAATTCTGTACCGTTATCAATACTAAAGTTTAGAATTTTCTGCCCAAGCATCTTTTCTGATTCCCTCCTATACTACTTTAAGAAACTGAACACCTCTGTCTTATGGGCAATGATGAATACCTAGGACATTCGGCTATAATCATCAATTAAAATAACATAGTACGTTTTCCCATTTATAGCTCGTGGTGAAATTGTAACGATCCAAAGTTTCATTAATGGAAAATCCCTATTGATCCTGTTAAATCTCTCTTTATGAAAAATATTTTTATAAGATGTCAACTTCTTTGGTTTAATGTTAATAATTGTGACCGTTGCTAATATAGTCGTTGAACAGTAATTACATGATTAGCATACATATAGGACTTAAAAAAATCCAATTTACTCAGACAAAGGAAGCGATGGCCTCATCCAGTAGAATTTCCCCATACGAAGCCCATTTGTCGGAGCTCAGAAAAGAGGTGGCATCTTTGGGCTTCGACCTTGACCAAGCCCAAGTTGAGCTTCATCATGTCAAGGTCGAACGTGACCGTCTACGGGAAAAGTGGAAGTTTATTGAAATTACCACTCGAGCGATGTTATCCGAGCCACCCCAAGAGTCTGTCACCATCACACACCTTACCCTTAGGTCTTATGCGGCTGTTTTAAGGGGTTATGTAACAAATAAGTAGTACTATGTTCATGTAAATTATTTTTTTTATATAATAATGAATATAATTTCTAGTCACTTTTGATACATTATAAATAGTTTTTAAAGTACAAATGGTGTTATTAGTTATTATATAATTAAGATCTCTATTTTATTAAATTAAGGGATTTTTGAATTAAATAATATTTTAATAAAATAATAATATTATTATTAAATTAGTTTTTATTAAATATAAATGATCTTATAATTTTATGAATGCAATTAAATTTTTTTAAGGTTTGAAAGCCATTTATATCAAAACCTGTGAATTTTCGATAAATGTTGTTTTTTATTTTAAAAGTGAAAATTAAAATATATAGAAAATTTTTTAGATAAAATAAATGTCATTTATGGAATCAGGACGTCGAAATTATCCAATGATGAATTTTTCTTAATTTTTTGAGAGAGTCAAATTTTTGGGTAAAAATTAAATACCGTTTAAATATATAATTTTTTTATGACATCATAATGACCCAATAGTGATGTAATAAAATACTATAAACATTATTTTCGTCCAATATTTGTTTTACCATTAATATAATGTGATTTTGTGTTTGTTTGACTTACTTTTCAAAGCATTAATGGACCCCTCAAGACATATTCAACACCTTGCCTTTTGAAATTAATTTTCATGGGAGTGTGACTCACCTCCACATAAGCAAACCTAATATTTTAAGATGTTCGGACTTTGGCTTTATAAAATATTTTTTTCCTCTTACCTTTTCAAAAAACCATGTGCAAAAACCATGGGATGGTTTGTGGTTTGGGTTAATTTAATATAAGGGGACCCAAACCTAAATAATAAAGAATTCCCTCACCTTTCCTATATAAACCCACCAAAGCTCCCACTTCCTCCTCACTCACAGCCCTGTTAGTTCGTCCAACCTCTTCCCTACTATCTATAGAATCCTCCCAAGGAGCCCCAAGCTCCCAAGAAGCCTCTCACAAGCCTCTCACTAGCCTTTGGAAGCACACTTCTAAGTAAGGGTTTTTTCTTCCTTTCTCATTTTTGTCTAATTTTCTTTAAGTTGTTTTTCCCTTCTAATTTCAATTATAAATGTTGGGGTATGGTTTCTAACCTCCCTCATACATCCCTCTTTATGTTTGAATGATGTGTGACACTTTATCTCTCATTAAATGCCTCCCATGTACACCCGTTACTATGCCAAAATTCTGAAAGGAACTTCTCTCTCCTCTTTTACATTCAAGCAACACTTTTGTATCATGAATCTAAATTCCATTACAATTGTTGGGACATGTATCTATATGACCTTCGTACAGTCCATTACATGTAAATATGATTAGGAACCATTTTCTCTCTCATCAACCTTTTTTATAAATTCTTATGTCATGCCGTTACGCTGCCGAAATCGCACCGATTTTCTAAGCCAATTCCGTTGTGTAGTGGATACCATGCCCATTTCTCCATCAAGGGCATCCCAATTTATGCACCTTTACTTATTGATTACAAATTTTCATGTCTGAATTCCACATTCCTTTATAATGGAATAAATGAATATGTTTTATGAATCCATGTTTTATGATCCATGTGGCACACTTATGCATGACATGAAATGTTTAAGAAGGGTGCACCCTTATAGCGCTCCAATGCATTGGGTAAAGTATAGTATCATGATACGTCATGTACAATGAGTGTTGACTCATGATAATTCAAGTGCAACGAGGGTTTACTCATGCTTTATGTGCAATGAGTATTTACTCATGCTCCATGTGCAATGAGCCTTGGCTCATGCTAATTCCATGTTAAGTGTTGTTTCCACATTTCCATGTTATGATTATCATGTATTATCATGCCTTTATGTTCATGTTTCTTTTATGATCTATTGATATGCCTATTGTCTAAAATTTATTGTACTCCTCATGTTATTCCATGTGTACTCCCTTACTGGGCTTTATAGCTCACCCTTTTCTTATGCATGTCCTCAGGTTATCCCATGCAATGCTAAGTATAAGGGAATATAGTGGTCATGTAAAGGAAGTTTTCCATAAAGATGTTGTATTTCATGTTTTATTTTTTTATGTAATGATACTAATCCCCAAAGACACTAAACCTCTCAATCTTCTTGTTGTATCAAGTGAAGTTTTATGTAATAAATCATTTTTACGTTTGTAATAAAAGCAGGGTTGTCATCGTTGGTATCAGAGGATAGGTTTAGTTATTTTTAGGATTAGGAAACCCTTGTAAAGCCATAGATACAAGACTAGGTATAATAAAAATATCCATAAGTTTTGGTAAGTACTGAGTAAGTGGTTTATCAAACAAATACATCCCTGTCTGGATACGAGCAGGTAGAGGCGGCTCTAGAACAGATGTATCCTAGGGGTAAAACCCGAAAACACCACTTTGAGCTAGACTCGAACGGGAACTGGTGCACGACAATGGGCCTTACTGCACTCTTGTTTACGACACTCTCGGGGACATGTTTTGATAAATTCACAATATTATTATGAACCCTTATTAAGGGAATTAAAAAAAATCCCCCTACGAATATATGTTAGAAAGTAAATCATGAAAAGCCTAGATTGAAGCCTATAGACTCATGAGTAAGGAAATAAAAGTTTATTTATAAGTCATCAAATTTTGACTTTGGATTACCCTTTTTGTGTTACCCCTAACATTCCTTTAATTCCAGCCAAAGGCCGGTAATAGGAGGACTCGGGCTAACAACCGTTGTGAAGATTAGTGTGATGACTATACTAATGAGATGCCAAATCCAATGGGAGCAGGAATCGCAAACTTTGTCACGCTTCTCTGTCACCTAAATCAAGTTTAGAATAGAAACACGGGTCAAGTGGAACGTTCAACCCCCCCTAAGAAATAACAAGTCTCTATTGAGGGCTTCATGAGACAAATGCCTCTCACTTTTAGTGGATCATCCGATCCCACGATCGTTGAACAATGGATCAACTCCATTAAAAAGATCTTCTCCATCCTTTAATGATCTGAACAAGAGAAGGTTCTCCTGGCTGCTTATCGTATGGAGGGTGAAGCTGATCAATGGTGGATGTTGATAAAAAATACGAAGCCTGAGGAGGAGATCAAGGAGTTGGAATGGAAGGATTCTCGGAAGATTTTTTTCGATAAATATTTTCCACGCACCCTCCAGCTTAAGATAAAAAATGACTTCCTTTCCCTCAAGCAAAAAGATGAAGAATCTATTGGAGCGTATGAGGAAAACATCACAAGTCTTGCACGTTACGCTTCCAGATTTGTCGTTACCCCCGAATGCAATGTTGACCGCTTCTTTGGTGGGATGAAGCCTAGCTTGCGGAATGCATTAGCGATCCGTGACTTCGACAGATACGAGGAAATTTTCCAATGTGCCCTCAAGGTCGAAATGGAGATCAAGGAATCACAGGGGTATCATGGGGAAAAGAAGCGTAAGGTGGACTTCAATGCTGGTGGTCCGCTGGATAAATCCAATGGTGCTAAGAAGATCCAGCACCCCACATTCCAAAAGTGCGGAAAGAAGCACCCTATTAATTGCCTTAAGGGGACGACAAAATGATTTAGTTGTGGAAGAGAAGGGTACCTAGCTATTAACTGTCGGAAAGAAAGACCCACGGCTGTGAGAGAGGAGAGGAACGCTCCGTTAGAACCTCAACGCATTGTTAAATGCTACAAATGAAAATAACCGGGTCATGTTTCAAATCAGTGCCCTAATCCAAGGGTTTTCGGAGACAACCAACAACCTCCAAGGCAGCAAGGAAGAGCTTTTGCCATCACGTTTGCCGAAGTGAACCCCGACAACGAAGTGGTGATAGGTACATTAGTTATTAATTCATGAATAGCGAACGTACTTTTTTATTTAGGTTATACGCATTCTTTTATATCTCAAAAGTTTAGTAGTACAATCCCAGAACCACCACAAATCATGGATGTAAAGATGTCGGTGAGTACGGACAATGGGGTAATCATTGCATCCCATTAATATAAGTCCTCCCTTATTATAGTATGTGGATTGAATTTCCTGGTGAACCACGTCATACTCCCTCTGGTGGAATTTGATGCAATTCCTGGCAGGGATTGGCTTTCTTTATATAGAGCCAACATAAATTTTCGGGAGAGGGAAATAACACTCCATATGGAGAATCGACCCAGGATTCTTTACAAGTGTCAGGAGGAAGATGAATCTCCTTTAGCTCCATCATCTCAAGCATGGATATTACTACCCTACAAGAACGCATATCTGGCTCAGATGATTGAGTCTAAAGAAGAAACCATCCTTGAAGAAATGCCTATTGTGAGGGAATTCGCTGAAGTGTTTCCTGAGGAACTGCTTGGTATTCCTCCAAGAAGAGATGTTGAGTTCTCAATTGAACTTATACCTGGGGCGCTACCAATATCCAAGACTCCATATAGAATGACTGTTGTCAAGCTTGAAGAGCTGAAGAAACAACTACAGAAGAATCTAGATAAAGGGTTTATACGCCCAAGTTCTTAACCGTGGGGTGAACCAGTCCTCTTCGTCAAGAAGAAGGATGGGTCAATGCGGATTTGCATCGATTATCATGAACATAAAAAATCACGACAAAGAACAAGTATACTCTCCCAAGAATCGATGACTTGTTTGATCAGCTGCGTGGAGCACAATACTTTTCCAAGGTGGATTTGCGGTCGGGATATTATCAAGTAAGGGTGAAGAAGGAAGATGTCCCCAAGACTGCTTTTCATACAAGGTACGAGCACTATGAATTCATAGTAATGCCTTTTGGACTCACAAATGCTCCAGAAATATTTATGGACTTGATGAATAGAGACTTTAGAGATTACCTAGACAAATTTGTGGTAGTGTTTATAGATGATATTCTAATATACTCCAAAACCAAGGAGGATCATGAGGAGCATTTAAAAACTATACTAGAGACTTTGTGCAAGGAGATGCTCTATGCAAATTACAGAAACTGTGAGTTCTGGTTGAAGGAGGTCTCATTCTTGGGCCATATCATTACAAGCAATTGGATATCTGTGGATCCCTTCAAAACAGATGCAATTGAGGGATGGCTGAGGCCAACATTGGTAACTGCTATCCGTAGCTTCTTGGGCTTAGTTAGATATTATCGACGATTTGTGGGGAATTTTTCACGATTATCCAACCCTCGTACCAAGCTAACTCGGAAGGGAGTAAAGTTTTCTTGGAGTGATGAATGTGAATAAAGCATCAAAGAGTTAAAACAGTGGCTTATCACTGCGCCCGTGATCACTTTACCCACAAGTGGGGAACTTTTTGTGGTATTAAGTGATGCTTAAAAGAAAGGATTATTCTATGTGCTGATGCAGAATGATAAAGTGATATCCTATGCCTCAAGGCAGTTGAAAATCCATGAGCGAAACTATCCAACGCATGATCTGGAGTTGGCGGCGGTGATCTTTGCCTTGAAAATATGGCGGCATTATCTCTATGGAGAGAAATGTGAGATATATACTGACCACAAAAGTCTTAAATATATATTCACACAGAAAGATCTTAGTATGCGCCAGAGAATATGGATAGAGCTCATCAAAGATTATGACTATTCAATACATTACCACCCTGGGAAAGTGAACAAGGTGGCAGATGCCCTAAGTATAAAGGACCCAGCAATTCTATCAATGATGAGAACTGAGAAGGATCCAATCTTCTTACACTTGATGAAGATGGATGTGGGAAGCATAAAAAATCAAAAAACATCAATCCTTTCACAAATTATTTCTCAAACATCTCTTTTGGAAAGGTTAAAGGATGCTCAAAAGGATGATGTTGGAATTCAAGAAAAAGTGGAAGCTATCAAAAAGGGGAAATCCTTGGAGTTTAATGTTAATGAAAAAGGAATTGTGCGGATTGGGAAAAGACTATGTGTTCCATCAACTCCAGAGCTGAAGAAGGAACTTTTGGATGACACACATAGTTCAAATTTATCTATTCACCCAGGGAGCACAAAGATGTATCGAGATCTCCTAGAAAACCTTTTGTGGGATAATATGAAGAAGGAGATCGCTGAATATACATCAAAGTGCCTGGTGTGTCAGCAAGTGAAGGCAGAGATGCAGAAGTATAAGGGGATGATGCAACCATTGCCCATACCAGAATGGAAATGGGAGAATATCACCATGGACTTTTTCACCAGACTTCCGAGGACATCCAAAGGCAACAATGCAATTTGGGTTGTTGTGGATCGTCTTACAAAGAATGCACACTTCATTGCTATTCAGGAGGATTTTTCATGGGATCAACTGGCGCAGATATATATCAGGGAAGTGGTAAGGTTGCATGGAGTACCACTATTTATTTTTTCTGACTGATATCCAAGATTCACCTCTATGTTTTGGAAGAGTCTTCAACATTCTCTGAATACTGAACTGAACATCAGTACGGCCTATCATCCTCAAACTGATGGCCAATCCGAGAGGACAATCCAAACACTTGAGGATATGTTGAGAGCATGCTCAATGGACTTTAAAGGAGGATGGGATCAACATCTTCCTCGGGTTCAGTTCTCTTATAATAACAGTTTCCACTCGAGCATCCAAATGGAACCATATGAAGCCCTGCATGGGAAAAGGTGCCGAGCACCGGCATGTTGGGATGAGGTTGGTGAACGTAAACTACTTGGACCAGAAATGGTCGAGGAAATGGTGGAGAAGGTATAAACCATTCAACAATATACCAAGGTAGCTCAGAGTCGACAGAAGAGTTATGAATATAATCATCGACGAGACCTTGAGATTAAAGTTGGAGATATGGTTTTTCTACGCATATGTCCGTGGAAGAAGGTCATGAGTTTTGTAAAGAAAGGGAAGTTAAGTCCAAGGTACATCGGCCCCTTTGAGATTCTTGATCGTGTCGGGGCTGTGGCCTATCATCTAGAAATTCCACCTATTATGGCCAAAGTACATGATGTCTTTCATGTATCCCTCTTAAGAAAGTACATACCGGACCCTTCACATGTACTCTCTTCTGAGGTGGTACAATTGGAAGATGATCTTTCTTATGAGGAGCAACCAGTGAAGATCTTAGATCATAGAGAAAAAGTTATACGATATAAGACAATTCCCCTCATCAAGGTGTTGTGGAGATACCAAAGTTTGAAGAAGTAACTTGGGAATTGGAGGATATGATGATGCCGAGTTACCCACATTTTTTTAGTGTGGGTAAAATAAAATTTCGAGGGATAAATTTCTTAAGGGGGGAATATTGTAATGACCCAAAGTTTCATTAATGGAAAATTCCTCTTAATCCAGTTAAATGTCTCTTTATGAAAAATATATTTATATGATGTCAACTTCTTTGGATTTATGTTAAGAATTTTGACCATTGCTAATATAGGCGTTGAACAGTAATCACATGATTAGTATAAAAATAGGACTTTAACAAATCCAATTTACTCGGACAGAGGAAGCGATGGCCTCATCTAGTAGAATTTCCCCATACGAAGCCCATTTGTCGGAGCATGGAAAAGAGGTGGCGTCTTTGGGCTTCGCCCTTGACCAAGCCCAAGCTGAGCTTCATCATGTCAAGTACGGATGTGACCGTCTACGGGAAAAGAGGAAGTTGATTGAAATTACCACTCGAGCGATGTTATCTGAGCCACCCCAAGAGTCTGTCACCATCACACACATTACGCTTAGGTCTTATGCGGCTATTTTAAGGGGTTATGTAACAAATAAGTAGTACTATGTTCATGTACATTATTTTTTTCTATATAATAATGAATATAATTTCTAGACATTTTTGATACATTGTGAATAGTTTTTAAAGTACAAATTGTGTTTTTAGTTATTATTTAATTAAGAAATCTATTTTACTAAATTAAGGGATTTTTGAAATAAATAATATTTTAATAAAATAATAATAATATTATTAAATTAATTTTTATTAAATATAAATGATCTTATAATTTTATGAATGCAATTAAAATTTTTTATTAAGGTTTGAAAGCCATTTCTTTCAAAACCCGTGAATTTTTGATAAAAGTCGGTTTTAATTTTAAAAGTGAAAATTAACATATTTAGAAAAAAAAATTAGATAAAATAAATGTTATTTCTAGAATCAGGAAGTTGAAATTATCCAATGGTGAATTTTTCATAATTTTCTGAGACAGTCAAATTTTTGGGTAAAAATTAAATACCGTTTAAATATATAATGTGTTTTATGACATCATAATGACCCAATAGTGATGTAATAAAATACTATAATCTTTATGTTCGGCCAATATTTGTTTTACCATTAAAATAATGTGATTTTGGGTTTGTTTGACTTACTTTTCAAAGCATTAATGGACCCCTCAAGACATATTCAACACCTGGCCTTTTTAAATTAATTTTCATGGGAGTGTGACTCACCTCCACATAAGCAACCCTAATATTTTAAGAATTTCGGACTTTGGACTTATAAAATATTTTTTTGCTCTTCCCTTTGACAAAAACCATGGGAAAAAACCATGGGATGGTTTGTGGTTTGGGTTAATTTAATGTAAGGGGACCCAAACCTAAATAATAATGTATTCCCTCACCTTTCTTATATAAACCCACCCAAGCTCCCACTTTCTCCTCACTCAAAGCCCTTGGAGTTCATCCAACCTCTGCCCTACTCTCTATAGAATCCTCCCAAGGTGCCCCAAGCTCCCAAGAATCCTCTCACAAGCCTCTCTCTATCCTTTGGAATCACACTTCCAAGTAAGGGTTTTTTCTTCCTTTCTCATTTTGTCTAATTTTCTTTAAGTTGTTTTTCCCTTCTAATTTCAATTATAAATGTTGGGGTATGGTTTCAAACCTCCCTCATACTGCCCTATTTATGTTTGAATGATGGGTGACTCTTTCTCTCTCATTAAATTCCTCCCATGTACACCCGTTACTATGCCAAAATTCCGAAAGGAACTTCTCTCTCCTCTTTTACATTCAAGCAACACTTTTGTATCATGAATTTAAATTACATTACAATTGTTGGTACATGTATCTATATGACCTACTTACTGTCCGTTACATTTAAATATGATGAGGAACCACTTTATCTCTCATCAACCTTTTTTATAAATTCTTATGTCATGCCGTTACGCTGCTGAAATCGCACTGATTTTCCAAGACAATGCCATTGTGTAGTGGATACCATGCCCATTTCCCCATCAAGGGTATCCAAATTTATGCACCTTTACTTATTTATTACAAAGTTTCATGTATGAATTCCACATTCCTTTATCGTAAAATAAATGATTATGTTTTATGAACCCATGTTTTATGATCCATGTGGCACACTTATGCATGAAATGAAATGTTTAAGAAGGGTGCGCCCTTATAGCGCTCCAATGCATTGGGTAAATTATAGTATCATGATACATAATGTGCAATGAGTGTTGACTCATGACAATTCAAGTGCAATGAGGGTTTACTCATGCTTTATGTTAAATGAGGATTTACTCATGCTCCATGTGCAATGAGCCTTGGCTCATGCTAATTCCATGTTAAGTGTTGTTTCCACATTTCCATGTTATGATTATCATGTGTTATCATGACTTTTTGTTCATGTTTCTTTTATGCTCTATTGATATGCCTTTTTTCTAACATGTATTATACTCCTCATGTTATTCCATGTGTACTCCCTTACTGGGATTTATATCTCACCCTTTTCTTATGCATGTCCTCAGGTCATCCCATGAAATGCTAAATATGAGGGAATGTAGTGGTCATGCAAAGGATGTTTTCAATAAAGATGTTGTATTTCAAGTTTTATGTTTTTATGTAATGATCATAAGCCCCAAATACACTAAAACTCTCAATCTTCTTATTGTTTCAAGTAAAGTTTTATGTAATAAATCATGTTTAAGTTTGTAATAAAATTAGGGTTGTCATAGAAATAGGTCCACATACATCAGTATGTACCAGTTCGAGTACTCTGGATGATTACTATTCCTTTGGCCAATATGTCTTTCTTATGATCTTCCCTTGTTGACAAGCATCTCATGTATGAGTACGATCACATGATAGTTTGGGAAGGTCTCTAGCAACATCATATTTTACCAGATCTTCCACGGATGGTTGATATAAGTGACCAAGTCGCTTATGCCACAGTTGGTTTTCTTCCTCTCTAGATAAAAGGCACAAATCTTCTTCCCCACTTACAATGTAAAGATTTCCCTTTGTCCTTTTTCCTTTTAGAACAACTAGTACATCTTTTTCTTTCACAACACACATCTTCTTGGTAAATCGAATAGAGTGACCAGATTCACATAATTGATTGACATTGAGTAAGTTATGACTAAGCCCCTCTAATACCAAGACATCAGCACGTCTTATTTCTTTTCCCCCAAATTTGGCCTTTTCGGAACCAACAATCTTCAGCCCTTCATCATTACCAAACTTGACAACTCCTTCTTTTTCATATTTTATGTCTGTAATTAGATCCTTGTTCCCTGTCACATGGGATGTGCAACCACTGTAAAGGATCCATATTCCTGAACAATCTGAAGCTTTAAGGTAAATTTTTGCAACTACTGCCTTTTCTTATTTCTTCTTCTTGGTCCAATCTTTTCCCTTCTCACTCATTATAGATTGAGAATTATGTTCTTTCTCAAAGTATGATTGACCGGCTTCATCTTGCAAAGCCGCAAATCTATTTTTCATTTTTAACTCACCTATGGGTATATTGATCTGCTGCTTGTGAACGTTTTGATTCTGCTTTGGCTCATTTCTCTGTATAGTCAAAGTACAGTACCTAGCCATGTGTCCAAATCTTCCACACCAAAAACAGTGTCCTTCGAAATATGTTCTGGAAAACTGTTCTTTGTTTGGATGCCACCTCTGTTCTTGTTCCCTTCTATATCTCTTGGCTACAGAACCCACATACTGTGAATGCCCCATCTTCCCACAATAATAACACCTGATATAGGGTGCATTCCTTCGTGTTACTTTAGCACTATGATTTTCCCTTTGGGATCTCTTAATATTCTGATTCTGTTTTGTGCCCAAATCAAACTTCAATTTCGGGACAGGTGCTTGCGGTCTGACATCAACTACCACAGATTTTTGTTTCTTATCAAGCCCTGAATCAACCTTAGCATTTGAGCTTTCTTGCTGCTTCACTCCTGCTGAACTACGAGCCTCCTCTTTCATCTTCTCTATCTTCTGAATGGCCTTCTTTTCTGATATCACATTGGGGGTCAAGAGTTTTTCTTGATCCTCAATTATTTGTCACAGACTGACCACTTCTTATTCAAGCTCTTTGATATGGCTGAAATGCTCATTTCTTATGTTAGTCAAACAATCAATTTCCTTATTTTGTTCCTCAATTTTAAGCTTATTCTTAATACTCTTTTCTGAGCTCTCTGGTGTTGAGGATTTTAGTTTTTCAATTTCTTCTAACAGCTCAAAATTTTCTTCAGCTTGTTGTTGCATATAGAGTTTGGCATCATGAAACACATTATTGGAATTCTTCATTTTGGCTCTCCAAATGTCTATCTCCTCAAGAGCTTCTTCCAATTCGGCTTCCATATCAACTCTCCCTTCAATTTCTTCTTCTTCTTCAGCGTCAGCTTCTTCCTTTTTCTGAGAACTACCAACAATAGCCACCAAGGCATTTACCCCATGATCTCTGAAATTTTCTGTCTCCTCAACCTCTTCTCCCTCAGACTCATCTGAACTTTCAAATTATTGTGAAATAATATTCTTCTTCTTGAAGAAATTTATCTTGAATTTTTTTCTTCCCTTTCACAAATGCTAAAGTCTTCTTCTTGGGAATTTCAACTTCATCATCATTATTATCGTTATCTTGAAACTTCTTGGGGCATCTTGCCGCAAGATGACCAAACTTTCCACATCAAAAGCATGCTAGTGGAAGTTTCCCTTTAAACTTTCCTCTTCCTCTTTGCAGATTTGAAGAAAGGAATGACATCACATCATTTGCCTCTTCTTCTTCTTGAGAATCTTCAATGGTTAGCTTTTTCATGGCCTTGAATGCCACTTAATTGGATTTCCCCTTTTACACAGCATCGTTATCATCATTTCTCATTTCATATGCAACAAGAGTGTTGTGCAGGTTATCCAATGTCAGTTCTTTTGGGTCTTTATCTTCCAGAACAAAAACTTTCAGATTGAACCGAGGTGGAAGTTTTCTCAATATGTGCTTCACAATTTTTATATCTTCAATAATTTCTCCAAGACCCCGCATGTCTTCTCCCACAACATTTACCCTGTCAAAGAATGCATCAACAGGCTCATTCGGGTTTATTCTCATATCTTCATACTTGTTCCATAACACTTGCAGCTTGGCCTCTCTCACCTTTGTATCCCATTCATATATATTCAAAAGTTTTTCCCACATGGCATGTGACGTTTTGCAAGAAATCGCCTTTGTATATATAGGATTGGATAGGGCTCCCCCTAAGGCATTGATAGCTTTGGAATCAACATCAGTCTCTCTAAGCTCATCTTTTGATAATGCACCACTATTGATGTCAGTTGTTATTCCATGCATTGCTGCTGTGAACACATTCATTCCTAAAGATCGGAAGTAGTGTTGCATCCGATTCTTCCATAGATGAAAATTGATTCCATCGAAGATCGGAATTCCATTATGATTAGTGACCTACATTGAGAGAAGAACTACTGTCAACCTTTCCCTATGATACCAAATGTTAGGTCCACACGGCTGAATACCCTGAGAGGGGGGTGAATCAGGGTATGAAAAATTTAAAATTAATGCCCATTCTGATCTTATTTCACTGTTAATAAAAACACTCTTCTCTCTATTTCCTGTTTCACAATGTAAACAGAATGTAAATCATGCACAAGACACAACGATTTTTACTTGGTTCACCTGCACTGGGCTACATCCAAGGAGCATACGCCCACATGTTGTCAGTCATACCAAATTCCACTAAACTTCACTAGCTATGGATTCAAGGTTCGGGTACAGTCACTCAGTCCCATGCTCATTGCCTTTATAAGATTTAGAGTCAGCTCAATGCTTCCCCAAGGGTCACTCACTGTTTCTCTCTCTCTGGATCATGGTCGGTGGAGAGGATCACCTTCTTCCTCTTTCTTTGCTCACTGCTCTGGAAAGGATCCACTCACAGTTTATAGACATGTAGGTCTCTTCATTTTCATGAACGAATGCATCTTCCTCTTTATGTAAATGCTCTGTTGAAGTACAACTTTCACCATTAGATGAATATCTCTTTGCACCGAAGGTATCGGGAAAACTTACAGCTTCCACGCAGCTCAAAAATCAATGCTGGAAATAATCCTTACTTGGCGCACAAGTCAATCTCGACGTGCAAGTATCGGCGCACAAGTCACAAATTGTGCGCAAGTCTTCCTCAACTACTTGCATGACTCAAGCCTCTACAACTGCAAACCTGTGCGAATCACTTCCTTCCTCGCCTAAACCACTTTAGATGCGCAACTAACACTTGGCACACAACTTCTAATACTGGCGCGCAAGTCCCACTTACGCGACACACCACCACCTGCGCGACTACCACACCTGTGCGACGGAATGAAGAGGGGTGGTCCAGTATTTATAGGCATTTGGTCACCCCTGCCCGACGTAGCACAAATCTCCCTTCGGCGCGCAAGTCTTAGCGCGCGGGTCTCATCCCCGGTAAGTCACTTGCGTGACCCAATTCCAAACTTGTGAGAACCTCTTTCTTTTGCCATATTTTAATCTTCTGATCTTTAAAAACCATAGGTGTGCAAGTTCTCAAGCTTCCAAGGCATCGGCGTGCATGTCTCTTCACATCACGCAAGTCACCTGTGCGACACCACCAATACTTGCGCGAAACTTATCTGTTTGCCATATTTTGATGATCTGATCTTAAAAAACATATGGCGCACAAGTTTCCAAGACTTCATGTACACGGCGCGCAAGTCCCTTTGCCAAAAACCACTTTTCTTCATTTGTTGATTTTCAGGCCCAATCATTTGGCAAACACTTGAAAATGGCGCCACCTTGTATCTGTTCTTTTGTACTGCCTCCAGATCATCCATTCCTTTTGTCAACGTTCTTGAGTCAAACATGGATTGTTGACCTCACCTCTTAAACTCGACATTCCATCATGAAATCCTCATTGTCAACAAATTTTTATGTCATTTTTTTGCTTTGTCAACAATCACCACTCAGATGTCCACTTTGTCAACAAACACAGTCACCTCAAAAATGCTCCAATGATACCTTGAGGGATTTTTTCCCAACATTATATAAAATTTCAAGAAGAATTAAGGCATAATAAATATTATATATATCACAAAAAAAATTAGTTAAATCATTATTACCAACCATTATAAGTGGTAATGGAATGACAAATGACATCAATTCATGAGGCAGTAGTCCACTGTACACATGAAAGATGACTGTGTGATGCATTTGATGGAAGTTGTGGAGGTGTAGAATAAAAAATAACATTAAAAAATCTTGGGATATTTTTTTTTATGAATTTATTACTTAATAATGATATAAAAATAATCTAGTCGGTTAATAATGAAACAAAACAAAAGTGGTCATTGATGAAATTTACCTCTTTTTTAGGTAACTTTTTTTTATTTTCACCAAAGGACTTCATTGGATGGATGAACAAACAATGATAGGATTCTATGGTTAGGTGAAGATTTTTGTTAGATTATTTAGGTAGTTTTTGTAAAAGAAAAAGTTCTTTATAGGTGTGATGGTAGGATGAAGAGAAGAGGCCTTTTGTAAAGGAGAAATGGACACATTGGTTTTTCTTGAAAAGATTTTAGTTCTCCTCAAATTTTACTTGTCTCAAAAGGGTCCAAAATGGACCATTATAGACTATTAGTGTTTTAGTAGTCTAATTATGGTCTTAAAATAATATTTATAAAATATTAGGGTTATTTTTACCCCTTATATTCTATGTTTAAACATTAATTAAGCTCGTTGTACCTTAATCTATGTAATTAATTTTAATCGATTTCACTGTTATATTTTGGGAAAAAACAATGTTCTAATTAATATATATCATATATTGTTTTAATTATAAATAATTAAATCCATATTTCTAAATTTAAATCACAAAATGGGAAAAAATTAATTTAAAATTAGTTACGTTGATGGGACAAGACAATATGTTTTTTATGAGAATACATCAAATGTTCAGAATGTTTTGATATCCAATTTATAAGTAAAATTTATTCCAATGTCATAATTTGGATTAAATAATATAAAGTTTATCTAATTATAATATTAATAAAATTAAAAATATAATTAAACACTATTTATTTTGAAAAAAAGTAGTTTTCAATTAAAAATTTGATGTCATTAACTATTCATCAAAATATGAAGGGTTTCATAAAATTTTCAAATATTAACCCAAATTAAATTTTTATATTAAAATTTCAAAATAATGTTTATTTTCTCAAATAAAAATTATAAATCTTTTAAAATTTGTTTTTAAAAAAAGTCTTCTATTAAACGCCGATAAAATCACCTTTTTAAAATATAGAGCATTTTTTGCTTAAAATTGGATTTATTCTTATCATATTCCTATGAAACATATTGTATGAGTTTTAAAAAAATTTATTGAACATATAAAATATTTATTTAATTAATATCTTCCACTAATATATATTAATTTAATTTATTAAGACAAAATTCCATTTTGGTAATTAAAATATTTTTTCATAAAAACACATCCTTTATATTCAATAAGTCTTTATTTTAAATAAAAATATATTTTTAACCAATCAATTGAGATTGTAAACATGTGAAAATTTTTATTTCATAATTTTTCTAATCATATTCATTCCTACCAATCAAACATCTAGGTGATAACTATTATGTTAACCAAAGAATATTAATAGTATATTGTTGTTTTGTAAGACTCAACCTTTCGTGCTACAAAATTTATCAAAGAGACTCAATGTTACATGAAATGAAAGATAAAATTGATGTTATGTAAAATTAAGGATAGACTATGAATTCCATATAAGAGAACATATCAATAAATATAAATTAATTTGAAATAATATATTTCTTAAAATATCAGCATGTTACAGCCTACCTTTCTTAAAATGAATTTATCCCTTGAAATTCATCTTGGTTATCAAACAATTAACAATTTAATAATTCTATAATTAGAACCCAAACATGAAAATGGTTTTATAAAAAATCTTATGAGAAAGATAATGTGGTAGAAATAAATTTCTATAGAAGTTACTCATATCTACAATTCTACATAATGGGAACATTGGTGTGAATGGAGGAAAATTGTAAATAATTATAGTTAGTGATTATTCATAAAAAAGTGAATGATCAATGGAATGTTATGTGCCTAAAAAACATATATATTTGAAGGTAAAAAAGTCCATCTGTTCAAGAAGATTTAAGGTACTTGGATAATACATTTACTTCATGATCATTTTTCTATAGTTAAATAATTATTTTACCATCTAGAAAAATAGGTGAAAGAAAAATTAAATATACTTAGTTAATTAGTATAATTTCATACATCGATTAATTTACAAAAAAATATAACCATCTTATCCAAATAATGAGTATTGAAGATGGTTTTTAAATTCATAATACACCAAAATCAACTTTTAAAGACAACATTACCATAAAATGGAAAGTCAAGTTATTCCACCTATTGTTAGATATTAACCAAAATGAATGTGGCTAAAACATGGTATAATAATTTCCAAAATGTGTAAAACATAGAATGATAGAATAATAATAAAATGAAATATTAATAACCGAAGTACAAACTGAATTATTCCATAAATAAATATCCTTAAACTTCATCTAGCATTTTGTACTAAGTCATAAACTCAATTATTAAAAGGATTTGATCTTGTATTGTTCCATGATAAAGAAACCATTATTCCAAAAATTAAATCCCATAATATTTGTGATAAATATAATCTTTAACAAAAAAATATCATGATAATTTGGATATAGAGTAGGAAAGTGGTATTGCGAGAGACCCTTAACATCCTTGGATCATTTGTGTAAGCCTAAGTACCTTTCCAGATGTGATTGGTTATTATAGAGCACAAAGGTTGTACCCTATTTTTTATTTAATCATGAAAATTATATATTCATAAAACACATCATTTTTATCTAAGGGTTTTAAATATCTCAACCACCAAAATTCTACAAAAACATCATCGATAACCTCAAAATTTTTTCTATATTAAAATGTCTAATGGGGTGCCTTAATAAATTGAAATTATGATCATCCTTAATATTATAGTCAGACAAAGGTATCCATAATAATTAACATAACAACATATAAAAATATCCTAATATGAAAATTTATCTAAACTGACCTTTGATACCAACTATAATATCCCCAAAACCCACACTCCTTAATCCTGTGCAGAAATATATAACTTTACATTCTTATCTTTGATGATGATAATTGGTCCCAAATTTTCAATCTAAACCATAAAAAATCATAATGATAACTTATATGACTAGCATTATGGAAGACATTTTAGGTTTATATTTTCATTGAATTATGGAAAACTCCTAATTAAAAATTTTACATGATTTTAGATGATCATTTCATCCTCTTTAACCATATTTTATTTTTCACATTAATACATCATTATCATCATATATATATGAAACACTTTTTAGATATAAATTACTTGAAATCATTTTTTAAAACACGGTGAAAAATAAACAAAAGAAGAGTGATCTCAGATTCACAGTAAGGGTAAACATAAGCATTAAAAATTTAATGTCAACAATTATCATAGGAGTGCATAAGGGTATGATTGGATAATAAATGTACATGTTTACTAAAATAAATTCTTTCCCTAAATAACTAGAAGAAAAAAAAGAAAATAAGGAAAATGAAAGAGGAAACAAAATCAATAATTAAAATCCATGTGATATCAATATAGATCATTATAAACATTATAAAATCATAATAAGAAATTAAAACTAATTATTTAACATAGATAATCACTTTCATAAAACCTCTTCAAACCATCTTTAATTAGAATAACCATATGGTCAAATTCCAATATAATAATTATCCAATGTATTATAGATCAATAATGGAGATCAATCTTTATATAATATATATCATGGTCAACCAGTTTCTATGAGATATAAGGGGGATCTACCCTTTGTATAACTATATCGATCCCAAAACTGAGCTTTAATGGAGATCATAACTTTATATAAGTTATATCATGCTCACCCATTTTTTATAATTCTCAATTAACATATCATGAATAAAAAACATTCATATGAAAACATATAGAAAAAATAATTATTCATGTAGAACCTAATAAACCCATGGAAAATATATTTTTTCAATAACATTATCTTTAGAACATCATCAAACCCTGGAAATGAAATGGTTTCTATAATAGCCTCTTTGAAACCAGATTAACCCATGGTAAATAAATGGCTTCCATAAAAACTTGTTTAGGAAGTTATTAACCCATGGAAATAATATGGGTTCGAAAATAATCATTTTGAATAATGATTAACCCATGGAACATAAATGAGTTCTATAAAAATATATTCAAAACATGGTTAGCCCATGGAAAATGAACGACTTCCATAATGATCTATTTGAAATAGTATTACGCCATACATAAAATAATTACAATGATATGTGTAAAAACTGTCCCTAGTGGAGGTCTAAAAAAATTCATGTTTATGATTAAAAATACCATAAAAAAATCATTAAACATATTTATGAGGAAAATAATATTTAATAATTCCAAAAGTGTCCCATGAAACCATGAAATATTTCAATAATAATCCCCATAAAATAGTAATGATAAATGAAACTAAGAATATAATTATGATAATAATATTCATTATATATCATGTCAATGGAGAAGTATACACACCACCTAAAATAATACTGATGTATAACATAACAAACGTCTCAAAGAATGAAAATTGTGACAAAAACGCTTTAATGCTTTTGTAACATTGAAACGACAATACCCATGAAAGAGAGATAATCAAAGGGATATGTAAAAACCCATTAATTTTTTTAATAATAATAAAACACCCTAATGGGTAGTATAGATACCAGAAAACAATGATTACTGGTGAATATGAAATATATCTAACTAAAATAAAAGTGATATGAGAATAACCTTACAAATATTATGTTATTGGAGTGATAAAATATCAATGAAAAAATTATATGTGATAATTGAAACTATAAAAAATAAAACTATAAGTAAAAAATAATATAATTTCAGTTAATTTATTGCATTTTCTTGGCATAACATTACTAATGATATGAACGTTTTACCTAATGAATGGAAATTAAGTTAAGAAATACCTAAAAACTATGGAAACATTTGAATAGGAAACAAAAAGTAATAATAATAAAACAAAAAATTTAAATAAAATTAATATAGAATATTTAATGATATAATATTTCAAAATGGGTGGTGGATACACCACACAAAATATGTAATTGGTGAAAATGATATTTATCTCACATATGTAAAAAGTGAGATGAAAATCCCTTACCTTGAGTCAGACATATCACGTGTGTCTTTTTCTTCCTCAATAACAAATATATATTTATTATATAATTTCATCATAATGTTTTTAATGATTTTAATTACTTCTATTTCACTTATTACATTGTTTAATACAACTTTATTACCCACTATGTTTATATCGGGTGTTTTGACCATAATCAATATATGTGTCAAAAATAACATCGGTTGGTCAACTATAGACCAAGGGGTCATTTTTAAAAAACATATAGATTAATAATCATGTAATAATTATCATATATATAGATAACTTATTCATTTAAAACCAATCATTAATTATTTCTTTGAAAAATAAACCAATGTGACAATCATGTAGACAGTAGGTCGTATGTATGCATGATCGATGTTCCCATATTTCAATGATCATTATGGAAAGAAAGTAATTTTAATTTATCTTTTCATAATGTTAAATATATCATAAATACCATGAAATTTTATTATATATACATACATTTATATATATATCATTATTTTTATTTAAAAGGATTCAGATTGCTTTGAGTAGGTAGTAATACACACGTCCATGAACGGCGTTATCACTTTTTCAACATGGGGAATGGTAATAATGAAAATGCTATATTATATTCACATAAAGATAATAATTTCATGAATATAATATAAAATTAATATATTTAACATATTTTTAATAAAACCATTCTTAATAGATTCCATATAATGTGTGAATGTATCACATTGCTGTGAGGAGGCGACAATCTACACATCCACAAATGATGTTATCATATTCCAACAAAAGTGAAAGGCATGATTTTATGTGTTAATAAATAGTTAAATAAGTATTAAAACATCATAATTATTATATATATATATATATATTTTTAAAATTATTTTCATCTTTATTTACAACCTTGATAGGTGGTAATGGAAGAAGAAAAGATATCAGTTCATGAGGTGTTTGACCGCCGTACACCCGAAAGATGATTGTATATCTAATTTTATGGATATGAGTGCAGTTATGGGTCAAATACATAATGTAGAAAAATAAATTATTTTTAGAATATTTATTTTATTATATAATAATTATATAAAATTAATTTAAGGTAAGTAGATTAAAATAAAACAAAACTGCTCATTGAAAAATGTTTTCACTTTTTTCGGTAACACCTTTTGGTATACACAAAAGGACTTCCATGGTTGGATTTATGCCTAATTTGTGGCTTATAATATTACTATAGTGATGTTGGGAGATTATTTTTTCAGTTTGGGGGTGAGAAAATGTGATTTATATGTGTGATGGGAGGAGGATATGAGTCCTTTTATAAATGGGGAAAATGACACATTGGGTATTCTTTATACGATTTGTGATATCCCTACATTTTAATTGTCCCAAATGGCTCCAACATAGACCATTATAAATCATAAAAGGTTTGATTGTCTATATATTTCCATAAAATATATTCTAAATATATTTTGGGACGTTTTACACCTTATATTCTATGTTTAATCAATAATAAACTTTTTTTTACCTTAATCGCAATAATTTATACTAATTAAATTCACTAATATTTTTGGTAAAAAACTATGTTTTCCTTAATAAAAATTAAAAATTATTCTTAATCATAATATGGAATCTAGGTTTTCTAAATTCAAATAATAGAATTTTTTGAATGTAATTAAAATTAATCCCGTAGATGGGACGAGATGGGGTGTTTCTCAAGGTAAAAGTTCAAAATATTGAAATGTTTTTATGTTTGAATTCAATTTGAAAGTGATTTCAATGTCCTAAATAGGGTTAATATATATATATAATTGATCTATTTATACTTTATAACCAATGAAAAATTTAATCTAATGCTATAAACTATTTAGACAAAAGACAGTTTTCAATGAATTTTTTTGGCTCTCATTATTCATCAAAATACGAATGTTCTAATAAAAATACCAATAATTAACCAAATGTAAAATTTTACATTAATTTTTTAAAAAATAAGTTTATTTTTTATATAAAAAATTATAAAACTGTTAAAATTTAGGTTTAAAACATGTCTTCCATTAAAAGGTTGTAAAACTACCTTTTCAAAATATATAGCCTTTTATGCTTAAAATTGGATGTATTCTTATCTTAAGCCCACAAAATATAATAGATTTACATTTAAAAAATAAAATATATAAAATATAAATTTAAATAGTATATTTCAATAAGAGTGATTAATTTAATATATTATGAATAAATATCTTTCAGTTCATAAGAATAGTTTCTCATAGAAAAACATCATTTATATACAATTAGACCTTTTCATTTATAATTAATTGGAAACCAATGAATTCATTTTATAAATAATTTTAAAATATTGTTTCATAATTTTTTTAATCATATTCATTCCATCTATTTCAAAGACTAAGTGATAACAACTTGGATAAATATATAATATTAATTTTATATTGTCTTTTGGTAAGACATGGCCTTGTGTGTAAAATAAGTTATTGAATAAAATAACTGTTCTATGAAATTCAATATATAATTGATATTTCATAAAAGGTAAGAAAAATTGTGCATTTAATTTAACATAGTCTATTAAAAAATATAAATTAATTCAAATAAAGGTATTTTTTAAAATCTATTAGTGTTAAATTGTTTCACGATAGTTTAAAACTACTGAAATCCTCTACTTAATTATGCAAACCGAATTGTATAATGAGACTTATAGATGCATCACGAGGATATATAATCCCATGTCCACTTGTCACTTCATGTCCTATATATACATCATATACCAAATGATTTATTTATTTCATGAACAATATAACTTATATACAAATTTCCATATTTCATTAAGAGTAAATATTTATAATTAATTCAAATATTAATAAATGAATTAAAAATATAACACCGTATGTATGAAATGGTGTATGACTTAGGGAATAGTGATATCCATGATACAAGGATATATATTTTTAAGAGAAATGAAATATAAAATGATAAAATACAAGTGAATGATTTAATATATGATATCCATAAAACATATACCCCGTGTTGTAAATTTAAAATAACGGATTTTTTCATTGATAAGTAGAAAATTTATTAAGAAACTATTAAATATATTTTTGAGGAAAATATATTTTTCACATTCAAATTTACTATTAAATAATAAATGCACATGTATTAATGAAACATTTTATTTAAATTTTACCTTAAAAATTATAAAATAATCATAAAATAATTAAGGCTTCATGATAGTTGGAAAGGACACTAAATTTTTATGTTGAAAAAAATTCCTTTGGTATTTTTTCAAAATATACCAAATGCACTTGATTTGGAAAACTAAAAAAAGATTCCATTCATTTTTAAAAAAAAATTCAAACATGGGTAATAATTAAATTTTAAAAAAATTGTAAAATATTAAAAAACATTTTGAATATTCTTTTAAAAAAGATGAACATGGAAGAGATATATTCCCCAGTGGGTACTTAAACACAAACAATACCGAATAATGAAGAGATTGTGAAACAAAACCCTTACCTTGTATTAAAAGTGACGTGTATGTGGTTTAAACCTCCCCAATAATAATAAAATATTTATTATATATTTTTAAAAATACTCATATCTGTCATACCATATATTATTTACTTTTTATATAACCCTTTTATTAACAACTCCTCATTAAAATCCCTATTACTTGTAATAACTCTTTCATTTTTTATATATGTTTTTGTGCGGTAGTTCAAGTCCTTATACTTCAATCAATTTTTAATCATATAAATATAATTAATAATGATTTAGATACCATATATACTCATTATATATGTATTAATAGTAGTTTAAGATTTATGTATATAGAAAATTAATTACACCATTAATGGAGCCGGTAGGAGGGACTTGCGCATGCATGTTGCTTTTGTATATCGATGAATGGAAATAATGAGAGTTAATTAATAAATATAAATAAAATAATCATTATTATATCACATATAACATATATAATCATGAAATAAATCCTTACTATCTTCTAGGTTAAATAGAAAATAAAAATGAATCACATTTCTTCGTGGTTATAGTCGTCCACACTTACGAACAAGGAACATTATAATTTCCCAACTGATTAGAAGGAAGATATGATATTACCATTAAAGAAGTATAATTAATTTTAAAATATCATATATATATATATATATATATATACAAAAATAGAACACTTATTTTAATCCATAATATATGCTGATGAAAAATGAATAGTATCTCTACATGAACATGGTAATATGTACATGCACACGAGTGATACATTCCCTTTCAAATTTATGGAAAACTGGGTGGATAATTGTTGTATAAAAATCATGATAAAATTTTATTATACTGAGTATTATTATGTTAAAATGATATTATATATTTGAGAGATTTATAATATGAAGAATAAGAAATAAATAGTAAGATTCCAGGTAAGATAATTACCTCTTCTTCATGAGGCCTTTTATATATCATTTTTTTATTGGACTTGTGGTTCAAATACTGATGGGACCAAAACCTCAATAATGTTGATAAGAAACATTTTAATATTAATGGGTAGGAAATTTTCAATATATAAATCTCAATTATGTGTGTATATTTTATGGATGAGGCATTATTTTATAACGATCCTAGTGAAACATTTTATAATTTCACAAACGATTAAAATATAATAAGACTATTCTAGAGAAAAATGATTCAAAATAAAATAGAAATCCATTGGAGATGATATTATAGACCATATATTATCCAAATTTTATTTATTTAGTATTTTATTTTATTGTTAAATAATTTAATAAATTATCAATCCCATAAAATAACATTATTATCAATTTTGATATTATTCATTTCTTTGACTTCAAAAACATCATGACAAAAAATCAAAATCAAATAATATTATTATGTCCTAAAAATATCATGTCCATCTATTTAATTTTAGGATCACCTTTATTATCCCAAACGTTGTTACATTTAATATTTTTTAATATTATTTATTTGATTATTCCCTTAAATAAATAATTTTTGTATGGTTGTTGTGTAAGATTTTAAGTATATTCATTTCTCCCTAAAAATTAAATAAAATTACCATAATGAAAAAAATATTCTATATTTCCAAATACTATTTTTCATCAATCATATCCATTATATAACATCGTATTAAAAACCTTATTGTTTTTAAAAATATAAGTGCAACATGCTTGACTTTTCTTAAAACAAAATACAAAGAACGTAATATTCTTCTCCAAATGGACATAAAATAACATATAACAGAAGTAGTGATGATTATATATTAAATGTGTTCATCCTAAAAAAATTATTCATGTTATAGGGTCATTTTATAGTACATATTACTTTATTTTTATTCTATGTTACCAGATTTACCCTTACTGTTGTAATAAAACTATTATAGTCACTATTAAGAACGACCAACCATAAAAGGGTCATATTTACAAAATTTGGATCCATAAATTACCAATATAAAATATAGTTTTCAATATTCATCTTATGTATGTTTCTAAACATAATTTAAAATTTATCCCACAAAATAAAACAAAAAATATTTTCCTTGATAAATTCACTTTTAATCAAAAAAATAAAGTTATTCCAAAATAATGTATGAGGTTTGTTAAAATTTAAAAAATTAGATTATATGTATCTAATGAAATCATATATTAATTTTAGATAATTTTAAAATAAAAAAGGTTCCTCTAAATATAATGAAAATAAAATATTGATAACAATTAATTGTTTTCACTATAGATTTAAAAATTAATCTTTTTTAAAAAAAATTATAAAATTCATTTGATGATAATATTGAGATTATAAGTTCAAAAAAGTAGATTGATATTTTAAAATAAAAGTTTATATCATTTCCTGAAATTAATTATAATATGTACTCATAAATATACATAAAAAACATTTCAAAAAAAATACTTCTAAAACATAACTTTACTAAAAAGTGATTACTTCTTATATAGTAATTAGTCATTACATTTATATTGTGTATGTCTGTTATATATACTTAATAATTAGGTTAATACTATTCATACCTCTAATTTATCGGACTAATTATAAATTTCATATTTAAATAATAATATTTTGGGTTTATTTAGGCTCTGTCTTTCATGCAACGTAAGCTATCAAAGAGAAATGTTTTTTCTAGAAATAGAGATATTGTTAATTAATACAGTATTATATTATTCCCCCTTCTAAATATCCCTTGATTGAAATTTCCATAATTTTATCTCATGGGTGTATTTGGGTAGTTCTACATCATAGTTTCCTAAGGTTCCAACATTGTCTCTTCTATATTAGGATATCTATAATGTTCATTTACCAGAGGAGTCATCTAATTCCTCAACCCTTGTTTCTAGGGTCCAGAATCATGTTTTTATCTTTAAAATAAGATAAATCAGGCTCTAATTATATTTCATTAAAAGGGATAACATTATTTATCATTATCATGTGCTTTTTTAATAAAGATATATGGAATACATAATGACCTTTAGAGAGGCTAGGTGAATATCCAAAAAGTTATCTATAAATCCAATTCTTTTTTAGGATTTCAAAATTTCCAATGTATTTGGGGATGAGTTTTACTTTCTTACTAAACCATATATCACCATTCCATGGTGATAGATTCTAGAATAAATGATCTACCAATTGATATTCAAATTCATTCCTCTAGTTTTCTGTATAGTTATTTTTCATTCTTTGAGATTATTTCAATTTACTTTGAATATTTATTACCCTTTCCACTATATAGTCTACATGTTATGGGCCTTGAATCTGTATTTCATCGATGTAATCCCATCATTTTTGAGTATAAGATGTTTCTTCGTACAATGCTTCATATTACACCATCTAAATTCTTGAATGAAATATATTGGTGTGGGAATACTCTTCCAAAGGTAAATATATTTCCCAAATACATTTACAGTCATGTGATCATGATTTTAACATGTTCAATAATGTTCTAATAGTCCATTTTAGATGCCCTTCATTTTTAGGATTATAGATCCAACTGAGCTTATAATGAAGATAATTATTAAGAATTTTTATAAATTTCAATGTAAATCATTGTTAATTATTCGACAAAATTTAAATAGGTGCACCATGAAGTCTTATAAATTCATTAATATAAATCATTAAAAGGTGATCAATAGGTAAATCTTCCCTTATAGACAATAAATATGAATATTTGGTAAGGAAATCAACAACATATTTCATTGTTCTTTATTAGAGTCTTTGGTAGTCCAGTAACAAAATCCATAGAAAATTATTCACTCTACCATACATGAATAGAATGAAGATACAAATATCCTCTAAGATTCTATCTCTTGAACTTAACTTATTGTAAAACCAAACAAATTGATACATAATCATCAATTTCCAACTTTATATTGTCCCAAAAAAATGTTCCTTCAAATATAAATGCGTATTTGTCCTTCCATGGTGTATAGAGAAATTTTATCTATGAGAAACATATAATAATTACCTTTTCCGCATAGGTATATATGGTACACATATTGTCTTTATGAATTTCAAAACACCATATTTTTATCTGAAGTATGTAAATTTTCCATCATCGGTAAATTTAATTTTCCTTAGAATATTCTCATCGCGAGGACGATAATTTTGTTATATTTTTCAATAAATAAGGTTTAGAACTTGTTTGAAAATAGATAGAGGATTCCCCTTACATAATAATTCCTTGATCCATATTTTCTAGATCAATGACCATAAGATCCCTACCAATCCTCATTGGGTCAAAATTCCATGATCATTTTTACTTAGTGAATCAGTTATCTTATTTTTCTTTCTAGGAAGGTATTGAATTAAGAACTCATAATCCTTTAGTAGCATGATCCATCATCATTACATAATGTTGAGTTCTTTTTATGAGATTATATATTTAAAAATTTTGTAATACAAACATGTCTCACATATTTCTACAAAGAGATAGTGTCTCCATATTTTCAGAGATAATATTAAGGCTTCTATTTGAAGATCATAGGACGAAAATTTTTCATCATAATACATTAACTACCTTGATGTATATGAAATAACATTATCAGTATACATACATAAAAAACCTAGTCCATACCACGAAACATTATTATTTATAAAAAATACCTCCTTTAATAGTTGTATATTCAAAATTTTTTCCTCGACCAATATCCTCTTAAATTTTTCAAAACATTATTCACATTCATTTTTTAGATGAACATAACCACCGTTTTATTAAGCTTTGGTAATGGGTTACCCAATAGAGTTTTTTTACATGTTTCTGATTCTAACATGTCAATCCAATTCAACTACATAACGTGGTTATATTATTTGGTGTATTTCATTATTGGACTACATTTTTATATATAGGATCTAATGAGATTTTATCCTTAAAGATAATATTTCCAGGTAAAGAAAATTTTTAAATCTAGAATTAATACTTTCTAAATTTCCAATATAACTCTTTTCTACAATGAGTCTCACGAATGATCTGTATGTGATTCTCATTATAATAATTGTTTTTATATTACAGTAATATATAATCATTAAAACTATTGAGAAATCATCAACATATTTTGGGAACGAAATTTTGATCAGATACCTAAAAACAAAAGCTGTATTAGTAATTCTAAATATAATTACACTGAATTCATAATGTCCATAACTCATTATAAATTAATTTTTTTGGAAGATATCCTTTATTTTATCTTAATTGATGATAGTTGGAATGAACTTCATTCTCAGAAATATATTTGACTTCATGACCATGAAAAAAGAAATCACTAAATGTGGGGTAGAGGATACTTATTCTTTATTACAATTGACCTCATTTTCATAGAGTTAGTATGAAACCTCTTATATCCATATTTTATTTTAATGAATAGAATAGAGGATTCTAAAGGTAAAATAATAGAATGTACAAATCCCTTACTAAAAAACTAATATTGTTGTTTCTTTTACTCAAATAATTTTATAAAGGCCATTTTATGTGGAATTTTTTATATTGGGTCTTCATGAGATACTATGTCAATGGAAAACTAAACTTCAAGATCTAGTGGACATCCAAGTAATTACTTAGAAATTACATCATCCTATTCCTATATAATAGTAATATTCACTATTTGATGAGTGATATTTCTATATGTCTTCTCTTACTCTATAATAATCTCATAAAAAATAGATAATGGTGGTGGATCTAGACATTACCCCATTAATTATGTCTCTTCTCTAAATATAATGAATTCTGCAAATTTATCAAAAATCAGTTTTCATTCTCTTTCTTATAAATTCATTCATAGTTATTTTATTTCCAGACCTTACCATTGATTACATCATTGTCACCCTTTGGTACGATATTATCATCCTCAAATAGAGAATATTTATTTATCATAATGGATACTTCTTAAAACATTATTATTATAGCGAGAAATCCAGTAAGTGTTTTGAATGACTAGTCATCTTTTAAAATTAATCAGTAAAATACAAATTTTATTAGAAAACATGGAACACATAAAAGAGTGATATGATACAAAATTAAAAAATGTATTTTATAAATTTGATTCAATGATTAATTTATATACCACAATATCATTGGTGGATTAACCTTAAACTTTAGTGATCACATATTCTTTTCCTTTTCCCCTCAACCTCTTCAATATTTTGTTCCAATGAATATTAGTGAATTATTTTGAATAATTCACCATTTTTGTACAATTTTTTCATTATACATATTTTATTTATTTCTTCCCCATCCATTAATTTTATATATATCCCTTACCTATTCATCTATAATAATTTCCTATAACCTTCATGGATTTTCTAAGATTTTTCATCCCATAATTTTAATATTATAGTAATAGTTTTGTTTACCTATTCATCTTTCATGGTTTACCTTTTTATGGTAATTTTATAGCCTAATTTTCTCTTATTTTACATTTAATATATAATAACTATTAAATTTCTCCCTTATTTTGATGGAATATAATATAATTTTATCATATGTTGAAAATGCTTTGGAAACTATTTTCCTTTGATTCTTTCGATAATGGACTTCAAAAAAAAAGATCAATTATTCTTTTTAGTTTCTGTATATAATTTATATAGTATCTGGATATTCTTTTAATGGAATCCTCATACTCTATAACACTTCCTTAATTATTTTCATTTAATCCAATGAAAATTCTCTTCATTTAATTTCATTTTTCATTTGTTAAATATTAATTAAAACATATCACATTAAAATGTATCAACTCTATATGTTATATTTATTCATATATTTTTACTCTATATTAAAGACGACCATTGATCAAATTCACTTATATGACAAAAAAATATTAATGTAAACCAATAAATTTCATTTAATCCCATAGTGAGTGATATCTTTTCAAAAGTCTTGACCAATTACTCAGTTGCCATTTTACTAGAAATTCCATAGAAATATTGAGGATTATATTTAAATAAATGATCCAATATAGTTGTATCATGTTATGGAACTTCATGTTTTCAATTTAACAATTCTTATAAGACATAACCTGTATCAGTTTCCCTAATATAGTCATGATATGTTCATACCTAATGCCAACTGTATTTTCATTCTCAGTTGGAAAATCCTAACATTCACCATGAGTATTGATTCTCATTCTTTCATGAGGAACTAACGCTAAATAATCATACACACTAATTCATCAAAAAATTTTCATGAATAAAGATCCATAATAAAATCCTACCAGTTGAAAAAAATTCTCAAATACTATAATGGATTATCATAGTTTTATGATTATTATATAATCTATTTCCCATGTTTTCTACTAAATATCCTATAATACCTAGTATGAAAGACCCCAAATCCAATAGCCTATATTTTAGGATTACATTACTAAATATTCATAAGATAAAAGTGATTAAATCCCAAAGGATTGAATAGTTTAGTTGTCATGAAGAAACATATACATAAATGTTTCCAATATTACAGTGGAAATAAAAAAATACATATCATGAAAATATTCTTGCATAGTTGATATTATTTTTAGTATCATTCTTCATATCCATGGTAAAGTAATACTTATAAAATAGCATGATTGTATTCTTAGTAAGGGTATGCATACAAGAATAGAAATAATGATTTAATAATGAATAATCAATATGGTGAGGTAGTGATCTTAACACATTGGCCAATTAATCAATATATTTACCCTAAAATGAATCCAAAAATTATATCATTGGGAAAATCTAAAGGATATAAATAACTTATTTATGAATGAAGAAAATTCAAGCTATTGGTGGCCATGATTTTAGGGATCATGGTATCTCTACCATCAAGGAAATTCACCAAATAAGATTAACAATATGGGTAAAACCCCCATTTAATTTTTCCAACTAATTTTTCTCATAGGACATGATGATTCATTGAGGGGATATATAATTCAGGGCCCCAATATTTACTCCATGTCCAATATTTCCCCATATATTGAATGATTGATTCAATTCATGAAAAATATTCCTTGGAATAAATATCAGTATTGATTAAATTATATAGATATATTAATAATTCCCCAATCAATGAAATATATTACAAATGTAACACCATATTTAGAAATGGTATACAGATTAAGCAATAATCATATATATAATAGAAGATTAAACATACATAATGAAAATAAAATATATAATTATCAAAAATAAGTTAATTATTCAATGTATGGTGTCATTAAAAATGTACCACGTAGAGAATTTGTAAATTAAAGGGTTTTTGTCATTGATATATAGAAGATCGATAAAAATATTATAATTTTTTTTTGAGAAAAATATTTTTTCACATCAAAATTCACTTTCAAAGAAAAAAATTCTCAATTATTAATGAGAAAATGTTTCATATAAAATAACCTTATAATAAAATGAATGAAGCTTAAACTAATTAAGGAATGATGATGGAGAAAAAATTCACTCATTCCATAAAAATTAATAAATATTACTATAATATTTTATTTAGAAAAGTCACAAAGGACTTCATTTGGTAAATTACTATAAGATTCCATGCAAACTGTTATATAAAAATTATAAAATGGGTAAAAATTACAATACAAATTGAAATATAATAGTAAAAAATAGTTCGAATAAATTTTTTGAGAAGTTGTACATTGAATTGGAATATTCCTTAGTAGGGAGTTAAACATAAACAGTCTAGCATAATAAAGGCATTGTTAACTAAAACCCTTAACCCACATTTCACATGACTCGTAAGTGATTTCTACCACATGAATCATAAAAATATAGATTTATTATAAATACACCACCATACTCATACATATTTTACCATATGTTATTTAATTATTTTATGACTCATTTATTAACAATTCTTTGTAATAATCACTATTTTGAGTAATAAATGGTTTATATATATATATATATATGTTTTGGTTTGGTAAATCTGGTCATTATACATTAATCATATTTTCATCATTTATGAAGACTTAATAATGATATAAATATCATATATATTCATTATATAGGTATTTATAGTATTTTATTAATGTTGGATAAATTTAAATAATTAAACCATTCTTGGAGATGGTAGGTAGTAGTACATAATAATGTTTTTTTTCATTTATCAACAGATGAATGGAATTATAGGTAAATAAAAATTATATTTTAAGGAATTGTTATTATATCATATAAATCATATATACCAATAAAATACATCTTTATTACCTTAAATGTATGATAGAAACCAGAAAATCACATAGCTTCGCAGATGTGGTAATGGATGTCCTCATGTACGAATGAGAAACATTATCATTTCACAACATATTGGAAGTTAGATATGATATTATCTATATATAAGTATAAATATGTTTTAAATATCATATATACACACACTAAAACAATCATAATTGTCATTTATAAAATATGGTGAAGAAAAATGAATTGTATAGCTATGGGGAGATGGTATGTCTTACGTACATAGGAGCGATACTTTCACTATCCATTTGATGGGAAAGTGGGTGGATAATGAATTTTTTATAATCATGATAACATTTAATCATATTTATTATCCTCAAGTTAAAATTTTATGAAAAATTAATGATATTTAAAAGGTTTAATAATAAATAAATCGAAAGTGTTAATGTTAAAAAAATACATTTTCTTCTAGAGACCATCTTAGATCTTTTCATAAGGGACATAAGGATAGACTCTTGAGGAAACCAACACCTCTAGAACATAGACATGGAAGAATGTAAGTGAAAAGGTTTTGAATTGGTCACAATATATGGCACAATTTTTTTTTTCAAAAATAGTGGCAAGGTGTCGATTTTATAATTGAGGTGAGGGGAACTTTTGGAATTTCCAAAAAGATTAAAATATAAAAAGAGTAGTTTAGTGAAAAATGATTTCAATTAAACTATAAGTGAATAAAGGGTTAATTTTTTTACAATATATTATATCATATATGTTTATTAAATAATTTTATTATTTTTATATAATTTAATAAAACAATAATCCCCTAAAATATCATTATTTCCAATTATTATACTATTCTTTCCTATGACTTTAAAAACATCAAGAGAACATGTCAAATTCCAAAAAACTATTTGGTTATATCATATAAATTCCATGTTAGTAAAGAAATCTTTTTGAATAACCATAAATATCTCAAATTAATTTACTTTTAATATTATTAATATCATATATTTGTGTATTTTATTAATTAAATAATTACTGCATCATCATTGTATAAGAATTTAAGTTAATTTGTTATTCACTAAAAATTGAAAATAAATTAACATTATGGTTATAATCTTTTTATAATTTAAAATATTATTTATATTCAAACATATCCCCTATATAACTACAAATTAATAATATTATTATTTGTAAAAACAATAGTGTGGCATGTTTGACTTTTCATGAGATAAAATATTGTAATGGTCATAGTCTTACCTAAATATATATTAAATTATGTATAATAAAATAGTTTATAGTTATGGATGAAATGGACTCGTAAAATAAATTTTAGTAAAGTGTTGGGGTCATTTTCTTGTCCTTATCATTTTATTTATAACCTAAATTATATGATTTACCCATACCATAGTTATAAAATTACTATAGTTACTTATCAAAATGAAAAAAAATAAAACGTAAAATATTTACCGAATTTGGACCCATTGATTAAAAATATATATTAATTTTCTCTAGATGAAACTCTCACATGTGGTATAATTTAGTTTAGAATTAATAACAAAAATGAAATGAAAATAAAAATAATTTCATTAAAAAATAACTTTCGAATCCCAAAAGTTTACTAACACCAAAATAACTTATAATGAGGATTAAAATATAATTAATTAAGTTATATAGAACTAATTATTCTGTAATTTAATTTTATATCAAGTTAAATTATAAATGGACATTTTATTACGAAGAAAATTATAGTTTTATAAAAATCAGTATTTTCACTATTCACTAAAATTTTAATCTTTTGAGACAATTTTAGAAAATAAAACCTCATGTATATTTGACGTGATGATTTTCAAAACTAATTTTTTTAAATTCATATTATGAAATTTCTCAAAATCAATTGTAATATTTACTCCTTTAAATGATAAAATTATTTTTTTAGAAATTTTTTTTCTAAAGTATAGCATTATTGAATATTTGGAACTCATTTATTAATAATTAATAAATTAGTTTCTATTTATTAGGTAATTTATATTTAATTAATAATTAATTTAATATTATTAATACATTTCAATTTAACAGATTTGTTATAATTTTCAAACTTAGATAATAATATTTTGGGATTTGTTTTGGCTTGGTGTTGCGTGCAATGTAATCTATCGAAGAGATTAATTCTATTTAAAAAGAGATAAACCATAGAATCGCGAGGTGTTATAAAAAAAATAAAATTATCTATTTTAAACAAGTTATCACTCACTCTATGTCACCACCTCCAATATGGACACAACAAACACAACAATCCATCACCTCCATGTGAGACCTTTCCTTTATATATGTATATCAAAACAAGATCAACATACAACCGGAGGGTGAATGTAAGAAGATTTCATAATAGTTCTGATATGATACAAACAAATTTTTAATAATAAACCACTATTTAATAATGTAAGAATGCATATTTGAATAATAGAACATATTAGTATATTATTTTTTAACATTTTTATTGGAAAAGAATCAAATCAAAATATTTATTACTATAGTGATCCATATATTAAATAGATAAATACTACATAGTATTAGTGGAAATATAGAATAAATATCAATATGAACCACAAAATAAAAATGTTTTAGTGTCTTTAAATAATGGATATATAAAATAAATTTGGCGTAAATGATCTATATAATTTTCTATTTAGGTTTTCATAACCAACACACTTGTTTTCCATAACAAACATAAAAACTCTATCTATAGCCAGAGGAAGATAAATAAAAGGAAAAATGATATCATATTCTTAGTAAGGGTGAAAATATAAAATAAAAATAAATGATCACAAGTTAAAAAAATATATTTATATTGGAATGATAAAATGAGATATTAATTATAAATTCATTAACATCAATTTGAATTTCAATATCATGAAACATTGAATAATGTTTGATCAATTGAAAGGAATAAAATAAAAGAGGTTGGAATCATAAATAATCAATAATAGTACATGAGAAACCATAACTAGTGTAAGAAATAAGTTTTCATAATGAATATATATTTGAAAATAATTCCTTAGTCAAGGATCACTTCAAAGACAATCATAGTGGGTTCACTCCCAATCCATTATTTCATTAGTCAATGTTCACTTTTATGAATATATTATTTGAAAATATCTGATAAGAAACCAGGATTACTTCCCATTATAGTCATTATTAACTATTGAAATATCCCTCCTTACCCAATTCATTGTAGGAATATATAATTCTGGGCCTATAGGTCATGTAATGTAAACTATACATATGTGTTCCGTAAGATAATAATGTAATCCACCATATCATGAAGTCATAACCTATAGAAAGGATACGAGTTTCATAAAAAATTAGTATTACAAAAAAACCCATATAGAAAAAAAATATAGATGGAAAAATTGGATCGTAATATAATTAAATCATAGTGAATATTAAAAGATATTTTTTAATTATAAAAATCACTTTAAAAGATAACAATAAAATTTCATGAGGAAAATTCCCTATTTATTTGAAACCATTGATATAGAATGTTAATAATTTTAATATTAATAAGGAAAATATTTTCATTTAAAATAATAAAATAATATTATATATTATGGTTTTAAAATGTATTGTTCATGATGATAGAGAAATTCAATCATGTAGTGTGTGTAAAAAAATCTTTCAACATTCTCAGTAATATGTCTAAAGGGACATATTCGGAAAATAAATACAATTTTTCTTTCATAAAAACCTATCTAAAGTAAAATATATTAAAAATTAAGTTAAATAATCATTTAATACTTCTAAAAAATATGATAATATTTTAATGAAAAACATGGACATGTAAGAAAAGCATTCTGATGGATGGGACATAGAAGGCCAGTCTTCCATGAAAGAATTATTGTGGTCTCTTGAGTGTATAAAAACATGAATGTTATAGATGAAATATATGAAAAAAATTAGTTTATAATAAAATACATTTTATTTTTTAAATATATAACTTATAATGTCATAATAAATGAATTTAAGAATAAAAATTACAGATAAAAATAAGACTTTAACATAAAACCCTTACTAGAAGTTTTTATTTCTTTGTAAGAACTAGAAAATATTATATAAAAAATTTAAACATTATTATAATTTTATAATATAATCTTAGTCACACAAATATTACTCTACATGGTTTACTTATAACATTTTTTAATCTTCTTATTAATAATTCTTTTTTTATCATAATCATTTTTGGTGTTAATTGCTTCATATTTGTATGTATGTTTTGGTCCAAAAATTATGGTCCAGACACATAGATCCTGGTTACTTCATATAAATAGTGTCTAAAATGGTATAATTATTATATATAATCATTATATATAAATTTATTACCATTCATATAAGGTGGTGATTAAAAAAGAATTACATCACTATTTGGAGATGATAGTCCGTACATACACATGATTGATGGTTAATTTTTTTGATGAATGTAAGGAATGAAAGATAAATATTAATTATCACTTCAGGAATAATTATAAAAAAATAAATATAATATATAAATAATTAGTGTGTCATAATAACAAACCATGAACTATGGTTGTGAAAAAGATTCATGTTGCTCTATGGAGGTAGCAGTCCACATGTACGCCTGAGCAATACTTTCATCTCCCATTTGATTGAGAAGAGGTAGTAAATGGTTGTTATGTAACTATAATAAATATATGTATTTTTATATTAATTTATGATCAATTTTTCTAGGTTTAAAATATTTTTATAGGATGTATAAGAATAAATAAAATTGAATGACCATTGTTAACATCTATACCATTATTTTGAGAGGCCTCCATTGGATTACAAATTAATCATATAAGGATTTGTATTAGGAGAACATCATAATATCTATGATGAATGTAAAAATTTAAATAAGGTTTTGATTACATATTTTCTAGTATTTAAGGCTAAAATTGTCTCAATTATGTTTGAGAAAATGTGACATTTTATAAGTTAAGGGATGGACACATAAAAGTACTTAAAATATTTTTATTATATAATACCACTCTCATGAAAATGTTAATCCAATTGGATATGTTTTCTATGTTAGGATATGATAAGGTATAAATATATTTAAATGTAATAATTGACATGTGTGGCTGAAATCCTACCCATATATTCTATTATATCTATAGGTAAACCAATTTTAAATATAACTGTTGTAATAAAAGTTTACCTTTTTAATTATTTTCAATATAAAAAATTATTTTTTCATATTATAATATATAATTATTCATAATTACAAATATTTAATTCGATTTACCATTTTCAATATCTATATTTGGAAAATTTTAATTATAAATAAGTGTTGAACCCATAATAAAAACCCATTTTAGAAGAGTGAATCTTTAACTATAAAAAGTATTTAACTTACATTAATTTACATGTAAAAATAGATAAAATAAATATAAAATTATATGTATTATTATAAAATATAAAAATTTGATTAAAACTATTAGTCAATGTAGAATAATTTAATTTATTTTTAAAAATACACATATGTTGAATAAAAAGAGTATTTTGGACAATGTGTTTTCAATCCAAAAAAATATTCTTCTGCAAAAATCAATGATAATAATGATTATTATGTAATTAATTAGATTATTTATAATTAAAGTATATTTATTTTATTTTAAGGTACAACTTAAAACATAATACAACTTATACATTAATTAAATGAAACTCTTTAGAAATGTTTTTATTAATTAGTATTCACTGAAAGATAAATTTGTTTTGATAAATCATATAAATTCACCCTATGATATTATTGAAATAATTATTTAAAAATTCATATTAATTTCCTAAAATAAAATTTCTAAAATTTTTATAATGTAATTATAATTTTTTCATGAAATAAAATATGAAAAACCATTTTTTGAGAAAACAGATTTTTGAAGTGTAAAATGAATTTATTGAATATTATGTAATTTTGTTTTTAAAATAATCAATAATTTTTAGTATTTTAAAAATACTACAAGTTTTTTTATATTTTTTTTATTTCTACTCATACCTATAAGTTTAATTACTATGTTATAATGTTTTACAGTGCCATGTTTCATATAGGATTTGGGTTGCGTTGAATGAAAAACATCGAATACTTCATGTTTTATAGATATAAATTTATATTTTGTTACATACAAACCCCCATTATAATGAATTATTCCCTTAACATTACATCACTATGGTAAAAAACAATGTTATATATAGATCACCAGCTCCTCAGATTCCCATATAGGTTATTGAAATGTATTGATCCTTAAAATAACATTGACTAGTCAAGTAGTCTTGTTATATATACCATTATCTCTGTGAACCAATATTTCAATAGGATGTTCTTCACTATAATGATTATTATCCAGAAATATAACCTCTTATATCAATATATGTGAATGAAAATATATTTACATAATTAAGGGAGATGCATGGAACATATCACAACCTAAAGAGTGATGTGGTTGGAGTCCCATGTAATAAGTTATAATACATACACAATCAAGAATCGCAAAGTGAAAAATACACCTAGAGATCATATTTATATTTATTATGAATATCATAACCTTTTTCCTTGGAGAAATTAATAGGAAACCATCCCACCAAAAAAAATTCTTGATCTTGCTCATAATACTTTGCATAACTCTTTTGTTAACTATAATATTCCATTATCTTTTTCTGAATTGATGTAAAATTATATTCCATTTCATTAGCTATGTCAGTTCCCAAAAGTTTTTATCCTACTTTATCCCAACATATTAATGTTCCACATATATTTCAATTTATGGACTCGTGAGGAACCATCATAATTTATCATGTGAAATCTATTGTTGTAATAAAACATGACTAGAGGAGGGTTTTGATCCCAATAAACATTAAATCAATAGAACATGGTATTAATATATGATCTAGTATTTTAAGGGTCATCTGCAACCAACTATCTCACATATGTTGATAAAAAGTATAGAAACACATCCCTTTAACTAAATATTTCATAATATTTCACCTCAAAATTGAGTTAAACCATAGATCCCAATAAGATACAATAGAATATGGTACTAAATGTAACTTTACCACTTCTTTAATGTTTATCAATGAAATATGATCCATAGATTAATATCTTCTGATAAAATGAATTTTACTAGGTTCCTAAAGTGGTTAAATACAACCAAAATATTATTATGAAGATTAGATGGTGTTGGGAGTCTGAGAAGGATATGTATGGAAGTTTATTAAATTTTACATTATGTTATGGGTAAAGATTATTACATAAAATTATACTACTATCTCTCATCCTAAACATGGTGATATACCCATCACCGAGTATGTGCACAAAAATATATCTCGTTATGTTGTCCCACTAAAAATACACTTTTGATCTAAATACATCCTCATACATCTAGTATTGATAGAGAATGATGAGCTATGAGATTCTTCAAATATTTTAATCTTAAGGCATGGTATTAAAAAGAAACATACTCAATTCCAAAAGTATACCATTCCATCATAATAATGGTTAAAATTAGGAATAATTATCACCTTCTTCAGTAGATCCATATCATTCTTTTTTGCCTCTTTAATATGTATATTGACTGAAGCTCGAACAATGATTTTATCATGAAAACAGTTCTCCCCTTCCATCAATATTTACATTCAATAATTTAAAAATACATAAAAAATGTATCTTTTGTAATCAGCATCATAAATTAGGTAGTGTAATTCTTTCAACTGAATGTTGTTTTCTCTATTTTCCATTCCATTGGAGGTAATATATTGAATACTCATAATCAATAATCTACTATATCCATCTTCATTGTGTCATATTAATCATGTTTGAGGTGAATTTCAACATTAAAATTTTATGATCGGTACATATATCACACATTTATCTATATATAGACCCTTTGAATCATTAATTAAATGATTATCATTTCTAACTCTAAATAATTGGTTGAGTAATTTTTTCATTAACCTTAAATGGGCATGGGGAATAAGATATCACCATATCATTCTATGTAATAACACACCCAATACACTTTTTATTACGAATAATATAAATAAAAACAATACTCCTTAAAATATTGTAGTGGAGTACTGGTTCACTGACCAATTTTAGTTTCTAGAATTTTTCTGCCCAATCATCAATACAATGTAAATTTATTCTATTTAGAGTTTACTTTATTAGTTGAATATATAAAAATTATAAATCCATCAATAATTAATGATAATATCTATCCAATCTATGAAAAATATGGAACTTAGTCACAACGGTTGGTCTGGGCCAATAGTAAAAACATTGATCATTGATGGATCTATTTGTATAGCCTCTCTTGATATTATATGACTCATATATGATTGTTTTATTCAAAAATACAGACATTGTAAATTTTTAGTACAAGATATAATTAATTAGTGTCTTAAGTAAAATATGAAGTAATATTCATTCACCTACTTTCTATGAGAATATATAAAACTATAATTTATAAATACTACCACATACTAATTGAGGTAATCTGTAAAGGCTCTATTCAATAAATCCACAAAGATAGTGGGGAAATTAGTAAGACCAAATGGAATGAATATAAATTCATTGGGTATATACCTTAATTAAAAGGTTTTATTGGGAACGTATTCACTTTTTACCCTCAATTTATAGTTTTCATATAAAGGATATATTTTGAAAAAATATTGGGAACCTTGTAATTTTCCAAAAAAAATCATCAATACGGGATTAAAGAAATGTATTATTGTTCCTAATATTTTTATCTGTATGATAGTCAATGTATAATATCATTGATAAATATTTCATACTATTAATAAGAATTGGAAAAATGCATGGTGATGAAATTTGATGAATGGATTCATTACCAAGATTCTCCTAGAGTTCATTATTCAATTATAACACAACTAGGGCCATTTAATGTGATTTATTTGAAATAATTATTTTATTATATATGATTTATGTTGAAAATAATTTATCATGATTCAGAGTAAGGGTAAGTTAATTTTTTTGAATGAATTAAATAAACTCCCATACAAAAGGAATATCTTTGATGGTGTGTTTCTCCCCATCCATTTGAGATAAATACCCCCATTAAAAAAGACTCATGACCTATGCAAAATATGCAATTTCAATTAGAAGTTCATATTTTACCATTCACTAATTGAAAATCAATATATTGTTCATAATATAAAATTATACTTCACTTGCAAAGAAATTATTATTCTCATTATAAAAGTAAACCCAGTCCATGTCCAAAATCACATAAAATTAAACTAAAAAATGATTATTAAGATTTAAAGTGAGAACATTCTTTCAAACATAAATTGGGGAGGAAATAAATATTTGAGATCAAATAATCATTCAATTCATTTTTTTAACTACTATATTAACATCCAGTCATTGGGGTTATAATGTGATACCCTTAAAAATACTTTTGATATAAAATATTTGGTAAATTAGAATAAAATAAGACATTAGTAGTTCTAGATTGGGTGGTATCTATAAATTTACCAACTTCATTATCCCACCCTCCTCAGAAATAGTGATCACATGAGATTTTCTATTTTCTATGGGATTAAGAGTTTTTTATGTCGATCAATTTCATTATCTATCGGTTTCAATAATTAGTATAAAAAATGTTCAAACTTCATGTAATTATAGATTTGTAGTCTGGGAGGTCCATTATATAGAGGTGTATCTCCATTTTCAATGTAAGAAAAATTATTCCCATTACATCATTATTTCATTTCTTGATAACCTTATTTTATATATTTTAAATATTTAGTATTTCCCTTAATACAATATCTTCCATATTTCCTTTCACAATTTTGGAATAAAGAAAAGAATCATCTTCTTCCCACAATGATTTTTTATTAGAATTTCTATTAAATTTATTATTTATTTTCTCATCTAAACTATTATATTTATTTTGATACTAATATATGTTTCCATCATTATATAACATTAAATGATTTTTTTTCATAGCTGCTGAATTAAATTATGGATAAATTCATTCATAGACTCCGTTTTAGGCCACTAATTACATGATCAATCTTACTTTATGGATATTTAATTATAAAGAACCATACTTTTCATATATACATTTTTTTTATTTTCAATATTTCCTTAATATAATTAAAAAATGGCATGTGAACCATTGATGATTAGTATCATCAGAAACATGAATATGTAAAACAATGGTGCAAAAATTACCTATTTAATTATCTATTTTTTCTTCAAAACTGGAACCCTTATTATACATAAAAAACTTAATACCATTTTCAATAACATAGGGATGGGAAACATGATAAAGGTTCTGCTCAAATGCACTATAAAAGTTAACATATGTTATATCAATAAATGATCTTATGTGAGCATTAGATAAAAACAATGGAATGAGAACATGATATAAAAATTAAAAATTTCTACCCATCAGTTCATATATCATAATCATATAAAATGGAATAATTTTTTATAAATACAATGACATAATCCCTAAGAGTGTGGTATCATAAATAATCAATAATATTACTTGAAAACACGTTATAATCAAAACATATAAGTATACATCATGAACATAAGCATAAAAAATAAATTACATAGTCATGTATTAATGATAATTCTATAATAATGGATTTTATTCACACCCCATTTAATTATTTCACCATTAAATCTTTACTCAAAATACCATAATTATGGAAAAATCCCCTTAATAAATTAGTCTCACATCATATTACATTCCTTATTATATCATGAGATATACTTATATACCAAATTCATTAGGGCGTTATACAATTTCTATCCCATCAATTAAAAATATAAACAAAAAATATGTGTTCCATAAGAACAAGTAATCATTCATTTTATCATCAAATCATAACTCATGGAATAGATACAGTTATCACTAAAATTTATTCATTATAATAATTAACCATCTTGAAAAAAAATAATTATGGTAAAATCTTTTCTTATCACCAATATATCATAAGAAATATCAAAGGTCGTTCTTATAGAAAAAAACACATTTAAATTATTACAAGAAAATTTCATAACCAAAATTCCATTTGTATTTTAAATCAAATATTTATAATCCAAAAAATTATAAACTTATTAGAGAAAAAAATAAAATAAAAAAAGGAATCATATAATGGATTATTTCAAAAAATGAGTATTCATGATGGATATGGAAGATATTCCTGTTTTGATTGTTTAAAAATTTTTATTCACATTTTCAGTAAAAAATAAAATTGATCTACTTTTGGGAATTGATAATAAGTCTCCATTGATGCCTTGGTAAGCAATGTAAAATAAATTAGAAAAATGTAATGAAATAATATTTATATAAAATTACAAACATTATTAATATTTTTAAAGAATATGTAGGCATGGATGACAGTATTCTTGACTATAGAAAAAAACATGGTTATTTTTCCATAAAAACATCATTTCAGTATCATATATAATTAAACAATGTAAAATGAAAAGATGATATGAAATATCCTATAGAAATATGTTATAATAAATTAAATATTAATAAGGAGGGATAGATTATATTATTTCATCATTATAAAATTTATACGTAAACAATCCTGATAAATAAGGGATTATAACGTAAAACTCAGACAGATTTAGAAATCATTGAATAAAAAGTCATTGAATGCCTAAAAATCATTAATATATATAAACACCATTAATTAAATTATGGTTTATTACAATAGATATATCTATATTATATACAATCTATAGTTACGAAATTGGTTCATATCATTAAATAATGTCACAATGAAGAGAATTTGAGACGAATACACCATTACCTCATATATAACATGATTCATAAACTCTCTAGTATATTGTAAAGTATATTTTTATTAATTATAATTTAATAACTGAATTATATTCATAAATATAATTTTATATATTATTTAATTATATCATTTCAATATATATTTGTTAACAATTATCTACTACAGTTATCCTTTCAGGTCATAATTACATTGTTTTTTATGTATGTTTGATTGTGGAAGTACTATTACTTACACATTAATCATGGTTAATGCACCTAAATAATGTTAATAATAATATAATTATCATTAATAATCATTATATATATATTTCTAACCTTTAATATAATATGGATATGTAAAATAAATTACATCATTGTGTGGAGGCGGTACTCTGTATATTCGCAAAAAGGATGTTTCTTTTTTCAATCGATGGAATAAAAAAAATTTAAAACATAAAATATGTTTTTATAAATATAATTATATCATAAATATCATATAATTTAATTAAATATATCCTTGTTACCATCCATGAAATTTTTTAATATTAAATTGATCGCATCACTTCATGGAAGCGGTGGTCCAGATGCACGCATGAGAAATATAATCATTTACCAATAGATTGGAAGGTGAGAAGGAGGATAGGATTTTATAATCACATAAGAATAATTATTTCCATAAATAATATATAAAAAATGAAACTCTCTCAATAAATATTCATGAATGAAGTTGATGGATGACGAGTCATATCAATACATGGAGGTGGTAATCCACACGTTAGTAAGAGTGACACATTCATCTCCCATTAAGAAAAAATGAGGGGGTGAATAATCATTACATCTCCATAATTTCATTATTTTATAATTATGATAATCTAGTAATGAAATTCTTATCGATAAAATTTTTTATAGGAAGTAGAAGAAGATATAAAATTAAAATATCATGTTTAAGATCTTTATCACTTCCTTAAGAGTCTTTTTTTGGATTACACCTCAATAATTAATGAATTGGTCATATAAAAAGAATAAAAGCTCTATGATGGAGGTAAGTATTTTATAAATTTTTTGGATTATGTAATGAATAATATACAATGATAAAAATGTCCTAATAATGGATGACGATAGGTTTCCTTTTATATTTGGGGGGGGGGGACACACGTGGGATTTCATAAAATATTTAAATTATTTAAGGAAATTTTCAAGGGAAAGTAGATAAAATTTTCAATTTATTATAATTTAGGATAATATAGGGTTTAAATATCTTAAAAAAATTATTTTAATTGGTTTTGGGAGGAAATACTACCCTTATCTCAGGGTTTAACCCTCGGAAAACCCATTATATCATTAACCATTATATCAAAATAGAACTATTTTAATTATTCACTATAGCCAATAATAACATTGAAATTATCAAGATATTAAAATTATATTTATTTAAAATATGGAAACCATTTTACCTTATTCAATTTCTATAACTGGAATAACTAAATTCTTATTATGCATACAAATCACAACGAAAAACCGTTTTTGAAGATAAAATTTTATACATAAAACAAAATTTAAATATATTAATTCCCTTATAAAGAACCTAAAATTAAGGTAAAAATATTTTTTTGAATATATATTCTACAAATTTTGTGTAAAAAATTAATCATATTAAATTAATTAAATCATTAAAATAATAAAAAATAGGATATACAAAAATATTGTTTCTGACAATTGTGTTTTAGAGCCTGAATATTATCTTTTACCAAATTAAATTATAGTGATTATTCATATGTATTTTATTATGTTATTTAAAATTAAAGAAGCATTATTTTACTTAATGATAAAATTTAAAACATAATATGTCATTTAAAAGAAATGAAATGATAATTTTTACCAAAATCTATATTTTTTACTATTCTGTGAAAAATAAATCACATTGAAAAATTCATTAAAATTCTCCCTAAGGTCAAATAAACAGGATTAGTTATAAAATGATGTTAATTTACTCAAAAAAATTATAAAACTTTTAGAAATTAATTAAAAATATCATCTAAAAAACCATAATAAACACTTTTTTGAAGAAAATTGACGCAAAAAATGACATACAAAAAATTGATTACTTAATAATTATTGGTTACTGAATAAATAAAAAATATAAAAAACATTCATACATAATTTTCATAAAACTATTATTACTACTCATACCTACTTATTTAATGAATAGATTATAACAGTTTATTATATCATGGTTCATCTAGATGTAGGTTTGAGTATAAGTAAATATATTGAATAATTCATGTTTTTTCAAATAAAATAAATATAAAATATTAAGGATTTAAAAAAATAATAAAAAACTAATCTCTTATGTTTTTTAAAATTTCCCTCATAGGTTTCTACATATATATCATCCTTTTACTTAATCTCAAGGAATTCCTTCTCTATCTTTATAAAAGGAATACATGGAATGAACATATTGAAAAATAAACTCCTTACCTCATACCATATGACGAATATTTGGTCACTGGTACATAGAATTTTGAGTTTTATTTATCCTTGAGATAATTATTTGTGTTTATGGGTGTTGGGGGTAAAAACAGGGAGTATTCGGGGCGTGAGACCAAGGTACATGGTTAGAGTAGTGTTTGTCCAAACAGTTCAACAACAGTTTGAGGGGTTATATTGTTAATGATAGTGTAGTTTACCATAATTTTAGAATTTATTATCAAACCATGATAAATCATAGAGAAAACTTTGTAGCCTATATTGGTTGGATAGTGGATCATATATGTTTTTCTCATGGTTTTCTAAACCGTATGACCAAAACATCTTATCCTAACATGATAAATATAATTAGTAAAAATACCAAATTTCACTCTCTAGTTTTTATGTTTCTAGGTCCCTTATTCTTCTTCCATAATGTGAAAACCCCATCAAATATCATTAGATATCTTCTCCTCATTCCGTAGTGTCATTCCACATGGTTTCTTGGTGGTTTAGATTGAGTTAATGTCGGGTTATTCATGAATTATTTCTTCTTTCTCATCCTTAAGCTATTTTCATCCATTTATATAGAGTTTTGGAACCCTATGGGTGGTTTTAGATTAAAATAGTTTATATAATGGGTATTTTTTGTTTTATTTTATGTGGATAAATTGTGCAATGCTTAGTTATACCTCTTTCTAGTGGTCTTCTTCATAGGTCGAGAACATTGCGCATAATCTAAGGATAGAGACTCTATCTAAGGCCACATTTGATAGAATATAAAATAATTTAAGTTTTTTTAGTTTTTTTTATTAAATTTCTTTTTAAATGATTTATTATTGGATTGTGTTATATTTTTTATGTGCTTTATATATTTCCATGGAAATAAGGGTGTTTAATGTGGGGTTTTACAAATGGGTGTAGTTTGTATATCCACCAAGTTTTTGATAAAATGGTTGAAAAGGGAATTTCTTAATTGAATTTATAATGTTGTATTAGAAATGGTTTTACATATATGAAGGTGTTTTTATAAAATGGGATTATTGGTCTATAAAATGGATTGTGTTAGAGCTTCATTGATTTGGGTACTTTCTTGTGATATGTTGGTAGGGATTAACATGTGGGTTAACTATGGTATGAGTGATAGATTTTTACAATGGGCCATGTGAGCCTTTAAAGTGACTATCATGTTAACCTCCAATTTATGCCAAGGGATTGAGTGAGTATTTTGATAGGAATACCATGTGTTCTTATAGGTTAGTTTTCAAGATACCCTACAAGATCATGTTGTACGGATTGAGGAAGACCGTGTCAGCTTCAAATTCAATGTGAGCTATAATACTTACATACCGTATCATGTTAGGACTGATGGTTAGCTCCCATTAGTTTTCATTAACCAATAATTATTGGTTGGTATGCTTTGTGAATTTTATTAGTGACATTTCTATGTGATGACATGGATTATTCACATTTTTTCATTTTACTTTAATGTGGTTAAATGATGTTATTACATACATTCACATTTTTTTATTAATTTTGAGTTCTGTTGAAGATGTTTTTCTTTATGTAATTGTTTATTTATTTGATCCATGCAAGGAAATTGTTTTGGAAAACCGTGTTATTTATTTGTAATGGAAAAAAATGGGTTTGAAAGGTTTACTTGAAATTGGTTTTTTTTTTCAAGTGGTTTGGTTTCTAAATTTTTTTCAAATGGTTTATTAGTTTGAATAGGTAAAATACTTAAAGATATTTATTATGGTATCCTACATTGATTTTTCCTTACACCCTTCTTGGGACATTTTTGGGTGTTTATTGATTTATTTTTATAGGGAACATGTAAATGAAAGGGCACAATGTTCTATAGTGGAAATTCTTGATTACTGACATTCAACGTTTTGTGGATGGGACATGGTCTCTCAGTGACAGAGTCCAGTGTTTTTTTATTTTGTAGCCTCCTGGATTTTGGTTGGGACTTTATTTAAATCATACCTATTTCTATTTAGTTTGAGTTTGTTTTCAGATAACATGTATGTGTATGTTTCTTTTTATGGAATGTTTTTATAGTGTTTTATGTTTTGGTTTATGGTATCAACTTATCTACTATTATTGAATATACAGATATCGGTGTGGATGTCATGTTTTATGGATGGGTAATGTCTATTTTCCTATTATGAAATTATTCCAAAGAAATATTTCTTGATTCATGGGGCTTATTTTCAGACCTCGGAAAGTGGAAATACGCTTTAGGCTATGTGGAGGGCTGACTCATGTGATAGGTTTGGTCGAACCTAGTTGGTTTATTAAAAACTGGTATCATAGACCTTTTAATTTGAGAGTAATAGGTAGATGGGAGTTTTTACCATTAAGACTGGAAAGGTAGGAATGGTTGGAGTTCCTAGATATGTCATCTTTGCATAAAAAATTTATTTTCTATGGGTTTTTAGGATTTTGATTAATTTTTGAAATCGATTATAGGCTTTTAGGATTAAATTTCCTTGTATTTACCAACTAGTGGTAAGTATCATGGAAAAAGATGGGGTCATTTTTAGTTTGGGGTAGAAATGTCGATTTCTAGTGGAGGTGTACAGTAAATGCGCAAGGTTAGAAATAAACATTGTGTACCATATGTGGTATTTGTTCCAACTTTAGTGATACCCACTCAGTTGGCAAACAGTTTTCAAAACTGGGTAGAAAAATCATGCAGTGGGGGAAAAATCATGCAGTGGGGGAAATTCCAGAAATATCTGGTGTTTGGTTCCTCTCTCACATTTTTTTTCTTGTGATATTAGTGTTTCATGTTGATACAGATCCTAAGGGGATCTGTTATCTCCATGTTTTTGTCCATGATTGAATTATTATAGATATAAATTCTATTTTTTTGTCATCTAGACAATGGATCCTCAAAAGAGCTTGTATAGGTGAATAGTGGGTGCGATGGAGAGTACAACACAAGTAAACACTCTAGTTGATTAGATAGGTTGTATTTAGGTACTAATACTATCTAAAACATGGGTTAACTACGTTTTCTTGATTATACATGTAATGTGGACCATGATTAAGAGTTTTTTAAGAAGAATATAATGATGTTCCTTGGAGTTAAGGGAAAAATTGATCCCAATGAGTGGATTGATCACATTGAGTTGATCTTAGGGTTTATAAAGACCCTTGATACCGCTTATGTGTGATTTAAAATGTATGTTTTAGATAAAATGTGTAGGATTTTATGGGATTCAATGGTACTTCTAGGTATTCGTGATGATCTCTTATGGATAACATTCAATATTTTATTAAATTAGTAATAATACCCTAAGACCATGAGAGTGGTGGAGGACCATGAGTTTCTAAACCTATAGTTTGGTGATCGTCCATTGATGGATTATGACACCAAATTTACATAGTTGGTCCATGTATCTCTATATCTCTTTGTGAATCATTATTTCAGCGCTCATTGTTTTTTGAGATGGTCTTGAGGCCAAAGATCAGATATATTTTCATTCTTATCGGAGTACTATCCTATTAAAAAGTTCTTGTCATGAAATAAATGGAAGATTAATATTACACTAGAATTATAGATCTTATCATTGTTAAGTATTTTTTAAGTATCTGGAGTTATTCTACCACACACAAGATAAATCAAGATGAGTATCAGAAAGGTAGTGGAAAGAGTGTCCAATAGTCTTTTAGAACATATCCTATGGTCTATATAGGGGTAGACCAGCTATATATTATTGGTGTGAATGAATGGAAATTCCTTGCCTTAGTTATTTTACAATATACGGAAATTCCAATAGTGTGGGAAGTCACAAAATAAAAAATTATTTTGTCTATTGTCTTTGTGAGAGAGTGATGTAGGATCAATTTTCATAAAAAGATCTCTAGTGCAGTAAAAGGCATTCTAGAGTGGATGATATTGTCTTTATGGTCAGTTGGATTCACACCAAGAAAAATACATAGGGAATTTCTGAGCCATGGTATCTATAAATATTGGATTTTATTCCATAGGACATAGATTTCAAGCCAGTCACTATTACAGGTACAATGTTTGTAACTTATTCAATGGAATAGATTTATTTTGACATTGGGGAATCCAATTATTTTGTTTAACTTAACCTAGTTGATTCTTTGGGTATGCATGTTTAGTTGATGCCTTATGTCATGGATTCTCTAAACTATTGGGTTTGTTTAAAGGGAATGATTTTAATTTCTCTAACTATTGTGTTGTGTTATCTTCTGTGGACATCATTCTATAATTCCTTGTGTATAAACTATACATGTTAAAATTCATTATTATTATGGATTCTTTGATCATAATTAGGGTTAGTTTTAATATCTTTAGGGAAAAATTACATAATATTGACAATAGAATTCACTTATTTTAGGTTTAGTGGGTTCTACATTTAGGGAAGGTTACCACCTATTTATTTTGAGTTGGTTTTGATCTATTTCTTGTCATCTATATTTTTTCCTGAGGATGTTGGCAAGAGTTCTTCCAGATAACTTCTAGTGTTAGTGGATTTCTACCATGATGTGTTTCTAGATCAGTTCCTGGTATTTCGTCCCCCTTGAGAGGTCAATATTTCTATTGATATTTCCATTAGGATGAGACTCATTTCATTGTAGTATTATAAAATGGATTCGGCTGATATGAAGGAGTTAAAATTTCATATAGAGGATCTTGAGGTATAGGGATTTATTCACCCTAGCACGTCACTATGTGCATAACTAGATCAATTTTTGATGAATGTGAATGTTATATTCATACTTTTTATAGAATATGGTTTTCTTAAGAAGGTTATATTAAATAATTTATTTGTGTTTCCAATAATTTATGATCCGTTTTACTAGCTTGGAGGGGAATGCTAGTTTTTAAAGATTTACTTAAGATTAGGGTACCATTAGTTGAGGATCTGAGAATACAATATTCAAAAGTAGGATATCTAAACAATATATATAAATTCTTAGTACATGGTTATTCCATTTGGTCTTACTAAATATTCGACTGTTTAATTTCACTAATTAAATAGATCATTCATCTCTTTTTACACTCCTTTAGTGTCATGTTTGTACATGTAATCATAGTGTACTCCACAACAGAGGAGTGCCGTGAAACCTATGTAGATGTTGTTTTTGTTTACTTTAGATAGATTATATTTTATTCTAATTTTCCAATGTACCATTTTTGGATTTAGTAAATGAGGTTTCTCAGTTATATGATTTTTAACAAAGATTTTTTAGTTAGTCCAGAGAAGATTCGAGAATTTGTGTGTTTGGAGAATCCTAAAAAAGTGTTCAGGATCCATATATCTCTAAGTATGGATTGGTATTATATATTTTTTAGTATTTACATCAACTAGAACATCCCATGATGTCATTGACCATGAATGGGTGGAAATTTTAGTGAAATGACATGTTCTAGAGATCTTTTGAGCACTTATAGACCCATTAAAATCCACTCATGTTTTGATTATACTTGATCCGGGAATAGATTATGTAGTCTATTATGATGCTTAAATTATGGATTTGGGTTATTTTCTAATGTAGGAATACAATTTCTTTTTATATGGCTCATTTCATCTACACTGAAAAGATATTAATTATGCCACCCAAGGCCTGGAGTGGGTAGTAGTTTTTCATGCACAGAAGATGCGGTGTAACTACCTCCTCAGTGAGAGTTTTATAGTGTATTGTGATTATACAAGCCTAATGTATATTTTCACTCATATGTACCAGACCCCCAGAAATATACATTATGTAATGTATCTTTAGGATTTTTTTTCAATATTGTATATATTCTCAGGAAGGGAATTGTGGTTACCAACACATTGAGAAGGACACTTCATGGGTATCCTATTTGATAATGAGTGGATGAGTGGGGTTTTGTGAGTTGTCTTATAATATAATTATGGAAATGTAGGAGGATGCATGTTATGTATTCTTGTACAATGTGTAGGTTACACCCTATCTTATCAATTGATTGAGGATTTAGTAGATATCTGACCTCGAGTGCCCGCATATTTGCATATCCTTTAATATTAGGGAGGAATCTTGTTATTGGTCTCACTGTCTCGATAGTTCTACTCTATTATAATAGTGGATTATATTTAAATTTAGTTTCAGGCATGAGGTGATGAATGGGGCATATCATTATTGTTGGGTATTTATCCCTATGGTGGCCATTATTTTTTATACCTTGAGAGGCAGGTATTGGTGGCCCAAGATGAGAGGTTTTGTGTAAGACTTTCTTTCTCAATGATTAATATTCTACTAGATAAACGTGGAGGCTCAGAGGCCACCTAGTTTATTGTTGCTAGTTCCAATTACTGTGTAGAAGTAGGGAATGATCTATATGGATTTTTTGTTTTGATTACATATTAATCTGAGTAATAATTATTTCATATGGATAACTGTAGATCGTCAGAAAAATATTCCCATTTTCTATCCATTAGGGAGACAATGAAGGAAAGGGACCCTAAATTCATGTTTTCTCAAGAGGATATTCAGAATCATAGTGTACCCTCATTCATATTTTTTGACTAGGATACCCATTTTACATCTTGTTTCTAGAATAGAATCTAGTAGGTCGTGGGAACCCAATTGAGGTTTAAAACCTCATATCATCCACAGATAGATGGCCAGTCTAAGTAGACCATCCCAATGCTCAAAGATATGTTGTGGGTGTGTGTGTTTTTTTTCACGAGGAATAAACCTTATATTGATTGAGGTTTTGAATTATAATATCTATCTAGATTCAATTAGGATGACCCCATTTTAGGCATTTTATCGGTTGTTATGAAACTCCCCATCATGTTGGGCTGAGGTGGGTGAGTTTTCTTTGGTTTTACTGAGCCTCATCCAAGAGACCACTAAGATAGTGAAGATAATTAATAAATGTATCGACATAGATATGAGTTTCTATAATTCATATTCCAACTATCTTTATCATTATTTTGAGTCTCAGGTTATAAATTATGTGTTTGTTTGGGTATGAGTTCCATCGAGTAGTCAACATTTGGGAAAGTAGGGGAAGTTGAAACCACGTTATTTCTATCCTATTTTTTTGGATTGTCTAGGGAACATATAATATTAGTTGGATCTTCCACCATAGTTTTCCTTGAAACAAGAAATAATAAACATCCCTAACTGGTGTGATACTATCTGAACCCAACTCATGTGTTGGTGTGAGATGATGTGGAGTTAGAGCATGATGCCACCCTGTTGGAGTAGCTTGTACATATCATGGATGTTTTGAACAAGGTTATAGATATTATGGTGATACCATTGGTATGTGTGATCTAGTATTATGGTAGAAATAGATATGAAAAATGGTAATTGGGAGGATAGGTGAGGGAGTAGTGGCCTTACCTAATTTTTTTCTAGAGAAGCTTGAGGAGTTTCTTGGGTATGAAAGTTTCATAGTGAGGATTTTATGCCACCTTCCATGTTATTGTTATGTGTAGTTTTTTGTTTTAATTTTCCTTGAGATAATTAATTGATTTCTCTAATGATGGGGTTAATAACATGGAGGTTCATGGTTGAAAAACTAGGGATAATAGTTAACACTTCATTAGTCTAAAGTGTCATGTATGTATTTGAGGGGAGTCACAGTTATTTACAATTAATTATTCAAGGATTGAGAATGGTTTTTAAAATTTTATGAGAACCTAAGGAAAACTATGTTCTCTATTTTTTGTTAACAGTGTAACTTTTATGGTGAGAAAATTATATTCTAAACGATAAAACAAAACTGTGATATGATAAACATCTCATTGAAATGGTGAAATTACAAAATTTTCCCTACTTATTTTTTTTATGATTTTAGAGTTATTTTTCATACTATAGAGTGAATAGACCCTATTATTCAGTCATAGAGATCCTCCCCTATTTCCATGGTGTTCTTCATCTCTGGTTTATGGTGGGTTGGCTTGAGGTAATGTTATTTATTCCTGATTTATTCCTTATTTCCCCTGCTCAAGACTTGTTCTTCCATTTATATGTAGTCGTGGGAAACTATGGGTTTTGTTGGATGAATATATGTTATATAATTCTATGTTCTTATATTATTTCTTATATATTAGTACTGTAATGTTTAGTATTACCTTTTCATGGTTGTCTTCGATAAAAGCGATGAGCTTTGGACCGAAACCAAGGTATGTGTCTCTATGTAAGGAGATTCCTCGTGAATATCATTAAATTTCTAATTTAATTTTGTTATTTTTTTTAAATTTACATTTAAATGATTTAACCATGGTTTTAATTCAATGTTTTATGTGTTTTATAGATTCTTATACAAATTTTGGGGTTTAATGTTTAGTTTTCCAAAGGGGTGTGGCTTGTATGCACACTATGTTTCTGATAAAATGGACAAAATAGGTTTTGTGGTATTAAATGATTCTATAAAGTTGTTTAAGAAATGTTCTTACTTTATTGAGGGTGTTTTGATAAAATTGACTTATTTATCCATAAAATGGTGTGTGTTATGGCTTGATCACTATGGAAGTATTCTTGTGATGTGTTGACATGGAGTAGCACGAGGGTTAAACAGACTATGAGTGAGAGGATTATTCGAGGGTCCATATGATCCTTAAAATGGAGAAGTGTGAGAGCCTCAATTTATTTACAATGCAACAAGTTAGTATTTGGGTATTAAGACCCTTTTATCATCATTTTTGGTTGTTGAGATAACATGTGGGATCTTGGAGTTGTGCCTGGGGAAGACAATTTGAGCATTCCATGCTTAGCTAGATAATATACTTGTTCACTCCATTATGTTATGCCTTATTTCTAGAGCCCCTTAGTTGATATTACTCAGTATATTTTTTTATATGATCTCTAAATATTATTAGTAAAATTTTAACATGATGAGATTTATTATGACATTTCGGTTATCTTGAGAATGTTAGACCTTATGGACTTTATAATTTATTTGATCCTTGCTTGTAAGTTTTGTGGAAAATCATTTTTTTCATTATAATAGGTAAAAATTTGATATAAATGGTATACTTTAATTTTTTTAAGTGGGTTGGTTTTGATGTCATTTGTAAAATGGTTTTATTGGTTTGTATAGGTAAAATCAAACAATAGAATAATGGAGTTATCATACTTGTATATGTGCCTCACACACTTCATGGTCTATTTTTTGGCATTTAAAAATATCATTTTTTAGGGAATATGTAAACAGAAGGGAACAACATTCATGGGAGGCTCTTATTGACAATAATTTTCAATTTTTGGGGGGTGGAGACACGGTCCTTCCGGGATTTCATCATGTGTGGTTGTTTTTGGTATTTTTTAACTCTTGGGATTTTAGTTGGGACATTCTGGGAATAGTACACCTTTATATTGAGTTTTAGTTTTTTTTTCAGATACCATTTTTATGTATGTTTATTTTTAGGGAATGTTTTCCCCATTATATATGTTTAATATTATGGAATCTTCATATCAAATACTATTTAATTTGATGATATTATAATGGTTGTCCTATTTTATGGATCGGTCATACCAGTTTAGCTAGGGAATGTCATTCTGAATTGATTATTGGTGATTATCGATGCATGTGGCTAGCATGTAGGTATCATGAGCATGCTTAGAAACATGTGGTGGGCCAACTGAGTTGATGGTATTGGTCAACCCGAGTTGGTTTATTACATACCACTCCATAGAGTTAATTTCTATGTGTTAACATAGATCATTGATAAGAGTACACCATTAATCCATTTCGGTCTCCATGTGATAAATAACTAAGATAACCATTCCATGACATATGAACTACAAAATAGAAAATATCCATTCAATGGTTTTAATCTATTTCCCAACAATTAGTAGATCAACAAACCAACTACAAGATGATGGAAGTTTCCTGATGAAGGAATCAATAGTACAACCTTCCTTTCTTTTCTAATTTTGATGCTAAACATGATTCATGGATTTAAAAACATTCAAAATAATGGAAAAAAGATTTTACATTATAACTATCATTAAATTCATTTGATTAGTGGTAAAATAATTTCACAGTTAATGACATTAATCATTAAAAATTTTCATTTTGGTTTAATATATTGGATAAAAACAATAGTATTTAAAATAAATATCATAGAATGAAATTTAATAATCATGAAAAAATTTATTGGGTATCTAAATAAAAAAAATATTTTAAACCCATAGAACCTTAGGTTTAACCAAGATTATCCATGGTTATTTTCTATTAAAGTCCATTATAATGGCTATAAAAGAAAATGTGAATTAACCTAAGAATATACCCTCTAAATATTAACCTTGATGTGAAGTAAGTGTAATGCCCCATGATTTTAAAAGAAGAACATTATATTCAATAAAATATATTGAATAAAAAACTAATTATAGAAGATAATTCACCACCCAGATCATTTATGATATGGTTTTTTAAAATAAATTCAATCTTATTAATATCTTTTGATGCACACAATACAGAGTTTAAAAAAACATGATACATTATTTCTATATTATTATTTAAAAATGAACATTATAATGTTAAAATAATATATATAGTTTGAATTGGACTAACTAAATTATAAAAAATTATATTTTATAAAATAAATTTAATGTTCATACATCGATTTTATATAAAATAAAAATCATTTGAAAGAAAAAAATAAATGTTTTATGATGAAATATATTTTCCTATTGTTGGGAAAAAATCCCTCAGGGAATCATTGAATCATTTTTGAGGTGATTGTGTTTGTTGACAAAATGGACATCTGTGTTGTGATTGTTGACAAAGAAAACCATGACATAGAAATCTGTTGACGAAGGAGACTTCATGGTGGCATGTCGAGTTCAAGGGCTGTGGTTAACGATCCATGTTTGATTCAAGAACTTAGAAAAAGGAATGGATGAACTTGAGGTGGTACAAAAAGAGAAGATACAAGGTGGTTCCATTTTCCAGTGTTTGCCAAAGTTTTGGGCTTGAAAATAGACAATTGAAAAAAAGAAGTTTTTGGAAAAAGGACTTGTGAACCGTGTACTTGATGGAGAGGAAACTTGTGCGCCATATGTTTTTCAAGATTATAATGTTAGAATATGGCAAAGGGTAAGGGTTTCACATGTTTTAGAGTTTTTCGCGCAAGTGATTTGCGAGGAAGAGACTTGCACGCCGAAACATGCGTGCCAAGGGGAGACATGCATGCTATAGCGCAGGGTGTCGAAATTCCTCTAAATATAGGTCTAACCCTACTCATTCGGTGAAGATTTCAACACTTATAAAAATTAGAGCTCCCGTCGCGCAGGTGTGGTGGTCACGCAAGTGGTGGTGGGTCGTGTAAGTAGGAGTTGCACAACAGCTATTCGTTGTGCGCCCCAGGTGGTTTAGGCGAGGAAGGAAGAGAGTTACACAAGTTTTGAGTTAAAGAAGGATGTGTCACTGAAGTTGTTGAGGTGGAATTGTGTGTGAGTTTTTAAGAAGAATGATTGTTGTTAGTTGCGTGCCAATATCGGTTTGGGCGTAAAGGGAAGTGAGTCACGCAAGTTTGTAGTTGCAGAAGCTTGTGTCACACAAGTGGTTGAGTAGGACATGCGTTCCAGTTATAACTTGTGCACAAATACTTGCACGCCGCCTAAGAGAAGGGTGCTAGGTAATGTTGGTTCACGACAGTGATTTAGTGCTACGTGAAAGCTGGATGTTTTCCAGATACCTTCAGTGCAACGTGAGATTTATCTACGGGTTAAAGTTGAACTTCAACAGAGCATCTACTTAAAAAATAGGATGTATTTATTAGTGATAATGAAGAGAAATAAAATTATATAAACTTTGAGTGGATCCTTTCTAGAGAAGTGAGCAAAAGAAGGGGAAAAGGTGATCCTCTACACTGGTAGTAAGCCAGAGAGAGAGAAATGGAAAGTGACCGTTGGGAAAGCTGTGAGCTGACCCTAAACCTTGAAAAGGCAGAAAGCCTGGGCATAGAAGTGATCTAGCTTGAACCCTGTAAAAAGAAGTATTCTTTAGTGAATTTGGTACAATGGCACGTCGCCATTGTATTCTCCTTGGACGTTTCCCAGTGAGGGTGAACCAAGTAAAAATCTATGTTTCTGCCTGCTTACATCCCTACATTACATTTAAAGCATCATCATTAGATAAAGAAGAAAAGAAGTGTTCACAATAAAAACACATGTGCAAACAAATTTTCCCTTGTAATAAAGTGGTGAAGATACAGTGGGGCAGAAAGAATTTTGAAAAATAATATCCATACCCTGATTCACCCCCCCCCCCCCCGCTTAGGGTATATAGGCCCCTATTGGTCCTAACACCTAAAGGGTTGTTTAGTCACGCCCTGAGAACATTATTTAAAATTAATATTTATAAATTTTATAAAATTTACTTGAAAAAATATATTTTTTAAATATACATATCCAAATTATCTTCGGTACAATGTTTTGGTGTTTTTTCTTGAAGATTAATTTTTTGATGAATAATGAATAATACAGATTTTTATTGAAACTATCTATTTTTTTACATTATTTACAAGTATTAATTATATTTTAAATTGATTTAAAAGTAAAATTAGTTTATTAATGTTATGATTTAACTAATTTAAGCCATTTTAATCTTATTTATAATTAATTATGATACTAATACATTATACACAATTGAGAATTGTCTATTTTCAAAACTTCTCTTTTATCACGTCTCCAGATTAATTTTAAATAGAATTCTTCTAAGACTGTGAATTGATTTTTAAAAAATGGATAAATAATTTTAAATCATCATAATTTAAATTATTTAAAATAATTAACCTTATCTTTGACCATATTGAGTATTTAAAATAGTAAAGGTAATATTGGGTTTTCCATGAAATTTAACATTGACAATAATGGATAAAAATGACCTCAAACATATAAAAACCCCATTTTATTGATATATATCGGCCAAATAAAGTTTAAGAGCCTATAAATATCAATTTTAAGGTTTTTTCATTGGAAAATTGTGGGAATCACTTTATCTACTAAAAATTTCATGTGTATCCTCTCCCTAAATTATAAAATAACACCCCTCTCCTACAGTATTCACACATCCAAAACCATTTGGTTCTAAAATTACCTAACCAAATCCATTACATAATTCTCTGAAGACATTTTATAGGACATATTGTTTTATCAATACCTCCCATGAAGGATTTAGGTATAAACATATAAAGGCATTCCGAAGAAGATGTAAAAGTCTTAAATAGGTTTATTTGTTTTATTTATTAATTCACCTCCTTCAAATCATATTAAACAATGATAATATAATAAAAATAATATTTAATATGTAATGATATTATATTATTTAAATTTTATAACCTATATCTATCTCCACATTTCTTAGGATAGAAATAAAATATTTAGTGACGTGTACAAAAGACTACAATATCACGAAAAACGATGTTCTTTTCAATCCATAACCACCATTTGAGGTATTATAGAATGATGTATTTGAAATTTTGACATTGTATTTATAAAATTATTAACCCTTTTAATTTTTTATAACACATATATCTTCTTACTTTCTATCCTGGGAGGTATATGATAACATCAGTTGTGTGTATTGTAAACTACCACCTCACAAAGAGATGTGAGTTTTTTATCTTACGCTTTACATGGAAGGTATTATGTTTAAAATTATTAAAATATGTGATATTTATAAGTATAAAAAATTATATAAATATAATATCATATATAAATAATTTCACACTAAATTTTTTGGAAAACAATAATGTTGCTTGTGCGTACTTTTGGGATACCTCTTCCATGTAGCGATGTGAAATTATTATTATTTTATTTATAGGGATAATAATAAGGATATATTTGATTAATATAAATTATATATATGAAATAATAATTATTTTTTAAATCTGTATTAATGTTTATTTTTCTTTCATTCTACCGTCAAGAAAAATTGAAATAGTGATCATTTGTACATACAGCTTACCTTCTCCATGATCCATGTAAACCATTTTATATCTCTAAATATTATAGATTATATATATATAATTAATATATATTATATTTATATCATAGATAAAATTATATAGATAATTTAACCCTTATCATATTAAAATTAAAAAGAAAAGTACAAAATAAAAACATACATAAAAAATGAAGCAATTATCACCCGAAAGAGTTATTTAACCAAATAATTATTAATAAATGGGAAATAAAACGTAATAACTATCTATCATATTGTATGAGATATTTGATTACGATTCTATAATATATTTATAATAAAATTAAATTTATTACATGGGATGTACGTACATGTATGGTGGATTTCCAAAAAGAGGTAAGCGTTTCTCATGTCACATTTACGTCTATGATACATTTTTCATATTCACCACTTATTATTTTTTTTATGAATATAATAACTTCAACATTTTTTTTGGTCAAAATAAATTTTAATAACAATAAAAATCAATTACTATGGTTAATCTAAAAACATGTTCCCTGAGAGATAAACAAAAAAATCTATCGGATAAAATCTCAAAAAACATGATTAAATCCTATTTTTGACCACACTTAGACCCTATGTAATGGTCCAAATTAAATCAATTTTATGTGAATATACATTAATCTATTTTATTGTTTTCAAATATTCCAAATGTATCCTCTTATCTACATATAAAAGCATATATCCTCCTCTCTCCTCTAAAAACTTAATGATCATTTTATTTCATCCATGACCTAACAAAATTAATCTTTTGTTTAACTTATCATAAAATAGATTAACTTTTTTTATCATATAACCATCCTATGAATGATTTAATTTTAAACCTAATGAGGTTTTCTATGGAACATGGATAGTTCTTTACCATGTTTATTTATTTATTCTTCTAACTCCACATATTATTAAAAAATGATGATATATTGAAATCAAAACTACAAAAAACTTTTCTTTTATTATGTTAATTTAATGACCTATATCCATCTCCTCATCAATCAAATATAGAATTGAAAATATTGATTCTGGGTACTGTGGACTACCACCTCACGACCCGATTTAATTTTTTTCCATCACTACTATTCATGAAAGAATATAATGATTGGTTTAATGTATATATATATATATTAAATTTATTAAATAATTATATATCTAGAATTATAATATCACATATATCTTCTTACCATAGAATATATTGGATGATGATAATGTTGCTCATGATAATTTATTAACTACCTCATCCACATAGAGATCATACTATATTTAAATTATATTTCATACAATAAGGGTAATAAAGATATAATTTACAAATAAATATGATATATATGACATAATTATATTCTGGTATGTTTTATGTCTATTTACCATTCTCTTATTCTATTTTTTTAAAAAATAAAATAGTGTTCCTATGTATGTATGACCTATCATATCCATGAATAGTGTGATTAAAATTTCTATCTCAATCATTCATTGATAAATAAAAATACGTATAAAATGAATAATTATTAAATTTATATAATGATTAACATTTTTTGTGATGAATAGATAATCAATGTACATGTACCAAAACTACCAAAAAAACATATAAGAAAAATGAAACAACTATCACCTAGAGCCCTGATTTTAACAAATAATTGTCAATTAACAGGTGATTGAAGGTGATATGTAAATCATATATAGTCTTATATATATAAATATTATATTTTAATAGATTTATAATAAATGTATATTTATTATACATGGGGTTTTATCATGCATAAGGGGTGTTGAACATAAGGTAAGGGTTTTATGATACAATCACATTATTTATAGGGATTTTTTGTAATTACATTTTCAATGATGAAATAATATAATCTATATCTTAATAAAATAATTAACTTTCTTATTCTACAGTTATTTATTTATAATATATTTTTTGAATTAATTTTAATCTATTTAAATACTGAAGATACCAATAGTTAATTTTCATGTAAAACTGACTTTATTTTTCAGTTCGGTCAAAATACCTTTTTCTCCATATCAATGTTTTCTAAAAAAAGTAATAAATGTTTTTAAAATTACATTATATTATTTTGATGTAATATTTTCCAAATATTTTCTTTATCAAAAAAATAATAAAAGTAATCTTCTTTTCCATTTACAAATGAGGTACTTTTGGACTTTTTTAATAAAAAGTATGAAAGGAATATTTTCCTTTAACATATATAGCATTAACAGAATTTTAAACTTCCTTGGAAACAATATTTTTTGAGTATTCTTTAAATAACAATGTTATTGTCAAATAAAATGGTTTCCTTAAAATTTTGGATTTTTTTAGAATTTAAATATTTGATTTGAATGATAGATGGGCGTTTTCTATTGTAAATTTTTGAAGAGATATTTTAATGTAATTTTACATATAAAATTGCATCCATTGGTGTTGCATAAGATTTACTTGGGATATGGTCCATTTCTTCCATAATTATTCATTCTATATATGGTTTATGATAGTTACAACAAGATGATTATGTCCCGAACCATTCTAGGATTCCATCCAACCCAACACCGAACCTGATTTGCATCATGGCCCCAATGAAATTCCCCATCTCCATGGGTTCTAACTAGTGTCGAGCATCATAGAAAAAAATCAGGAATGATTTAAAAATAATAAAAAAGATAATTTAAATATTCATAAGACACATATAACCCACAAAATAATCACAAAATAAATAAATCGGTTGATTCAAATACATGGTAAAAATGGACAAACTAAAATAACAAAGAAAAACCAAACCCCTACAAATGTGATCCCATGTGACCTCAAGGTCACCAACATCTAAAAACCAAACAAATCAAAAAACAATCACATGAACCAAGAACTATAAAAACAATGAGAACATAAAAAAATAGTTTGGGTCTAAAGACACTGAACAACACAAGTAGGGTGTGAGATAAACAAATCATTTGTCCCCCACCAAAGATTCCATCTGTTTCCTTTCAAAAAAACTATCTATTGACAGTAGTTTGAACTGAATTTATGAAAATTAGTATTTTTTATTTTAATAAACCATCGTTATATAAATTTTGAAACAACTCCCACCACATCTCTATTGTTAAAAAGGGGTTACCATTTATGAATAGAAATCCAAAAAAATAGTACCATGCTTTACAGGAATATAAACAGGATAAATAAAATAGAAAATATATTAAATATAATATAAACAATAAGATTTAGATAGTAAAAATGGGATTTTTTGGACATCCCTCCAGCTATCCCTGGATGTACTCGATTTGGACCCACCTACCGGTGTCTGGTGAATCCACCAAGTATGACAACCCTGCTTTTTTATTACAACTTAAACATGATTTATTACATAAAGATTCACTTGATAAAAGAAATAAGATCGAGAGGTTTAGTGTCTTTGGGTCTTAGGATCATTAAATAAAGACTTAAAACATGAAATACAACATATTTATCGAAAACATCCTTTACATGACCGCTACATTCCCTTTTACTTAGAATTGCATGGGATAACCTGAGGACATGCATAAGAAAAGGGTGATCTATAAAGCCCAGTAAGGGAATACACATGGAATAACATGAGGAGTAAAATAAATGTTAGACATTAGGCATATCAATATAGCACAAGAGAAACATGAACATAAAGTAATGATAAAGCATGATAATCATAACATGGAAATGTGGAAACAACACTTAACATGGAATTAGCCTGAGCCAAGGTCCATTGCACATGGAGCATGAGTAAATCCTCATTGCACATAAATCACGAGTAAAACCTCATTACACTTGAATTATCATGATTCAACACTCATTGCACATGATTTATCATGATACTATACTTTACCCAATGCATTGGAGCGCTATAAGGGCACACCCTTCTTAAACATTTCATTTCATGTATAAGTGTGCCACATGTATCATAAAACATGGATTCATAAAACATAATCATTTATTCCATGATAAAGGAATGTGGAATTCATACATGAAACATTATAATCAATATGTAAATGTGAATAAAAGTGAATACCCTTGATGGTGAAATGGACATGGTATTCACTACACCATGACATTGGCTTAGAAAATCGGTGCGATTTCGGCAGCGTAACGACGTGACATAAGAATTCATAAAAATGGTTGATGAGAGATAAAGGGGTTACTCATCATATTTAAATGTAATGGAAAGTAAGGAGGTCATATAGATACATGTCACAACAAATTTATTGGAATTTAGATTCATGATACAAAAGTATTTCTTCAATGTAAAAGAGGAGAGAGAAGTTCCTTTCGGGATTTCGGCATAGTAACAGGTGTACATGGGAGACATTTAATGAGAGATAAAGGGGTCTCCCATCATTCAAACATAAAGAGGAAAGTATGAGGGAGGTGCGAAACCATACCCAAACATTCATAATTGAAATTAAAAGGGCAAAACAACATAATGAAAATTGGACAAAAATGAGAAAGGAAGAAAAACCCTTACTTGGAAGTGTGATTCCAAAGGATAGAGAGAGGCTTGTGAGAGGATTCTTGGGAGCTTGGGGCACATTGGGAAGATTATAGAGAGAGTAGGTCAGAGTTTGGACGAACTCCAAAGGCTTTTAGTGAGGAGGAAGTGAGATCTTGGGTGGGTTTATATAGGATAGGTGAGGGAATTCTTTATTATTTAGGTTTGGGACCACTTATATTAAATTAATCCAAACCACAAACTACCCCATGGTTTAGGCCCATGGATTTCGGAAAATGGAAGAGTAAAAAAATATTTTATAAGACCAACATTCGAACTTCTTAAAATATTAGGGTTGCTTATGTGGAGGTGAGTCACACTCCCATGGAAATTAATTTAAAAAGACAAGGTGTTTAATAAGTCTTGAGGGGTCCATTAATGCTTTGAAAAGTAATCCAATCAAACCCAAAATCACATTATTTTAATGGTAAAACATATATTGGACGAACATAAAGATTATAGTATTTTATTACATCACTATTGGGTCATTATGATGTCATAAAACACATTATATATTTAAACGGTATTTAATATTTACTCAAATATTTGACTATCTCAGAAAATTATGAAAAATTCACCGTTGGATAATTTAGACATCCTGATTCAAAAAATAACATTTATTTTATCTAAATAATTTTCTAAATATGTTATTTTTCACTTTTAATATAAAAACTGACATTTATCGAAAATTCACGGGTTTTGACAAAAATGGCTTTCAAACCTGAATAAAAATTATAATTACATTCATACAATTATATGATAATTTATATATAATAAAATTAATCTAATAATAATAATATTATTATTTAATTAAAATATTATTTAATTCAAAAATCTCTTAATTTATTAAAATATATTTCTTAATTAAGTAATAACTAAAAACACAATTTGTAAATTAAAAATTATATACAATGTATCAATAATGACAAGAAATTATTTTCATTATTATATACAAAAATAATGTACATGAACATAGTACTATCTATTAGTTACATAACCCCTTAAAAGAGACGCATAAGACCTACGTGTAAGATGTGCGATGGTGACAGACACTTGGGGTGGCTCCGATAACATCGCTCGAGTGGTAATTTCTATCAACTTCAACTTATCCCATAAACGGTCCCATTTGAGATTGACATGGTGAAGCTCAGCTTTGGATTGGTCAAGAGTGAAGCCCAAGGATGCCACCTCTTTTCCAAGCTCCAATAAATGGGCTTCGTATGGGGCAATTCTACTGGATGATGCCATCGCTTCCTTTGTCTAAGTAAAATTGGATGTGTTAAAGCCCTATATTTATACTAATCATGTGATCACTGTTCAACGACTATAAAAGTAAAAGTCACAATTCTTATCAAAAAACCAAAGAAGTTGACATTTTATTAAAACATTTTATATAAGGAGACATTAGTAATATTAAGAGAGATTTTCCCTTAATGAATCTTTGGGTCGTTACAATATTCCCCCTTAAGAAATTTCGCCCTCGAAATTTTCCTTTTCCCACACTAAAATAGATGTTGGTAACTCATTTTCATCATTTCCTCCAATTCCCAAGTCACTTCTTCAATCTTGTGGTTTCTCCACAACACCGTGATGAAGGGCATTGTCTTATTTCATAGAAATTTTTCTCTATGATCTATGATCTTCATTGGTTTCTCCTCATAATAAAGATCGTCTTCTAATTGTACCACCTTAGAAGAGAGTATATGTGAAGGGTCCGGTATGTACTTCCTTAAGAGGGATACATGAAAGACATCATATACTTTGGCCATAGTAGGCAGAAGTGCTAGTCGATAGGCCATAGCCCCAACACGATCGAGAATATCGAAGGGGCCGATGTACCTTGGACTTAACTTCCCTTCCTTTCCAAACCTCATGAACTTCTTCCACGGAGATATGCGTCAAAAAACCATGTCTCCAACATTAAACTCAAGGTCTCATCGACGATTATCTGCATAACTCTTCTGTCAACTCTCGGCTGCCTAGATATGCTTCTGAATGGTTTTCACCTTGTCCACCATTTACTCAACCATTTCTGGTCCAAGCAGCTTACGTTCACTGACCTCATCCCATCATGATGGTGTTTTTCACCTTTTCCCATACAGGTCTTCATATGGTGCCATTTGGATGCTCAAGTGGAAACTGATATTATAAGAGAACTCAACCAGAGGAAGATATTGATCCCATCCTCCTTTAAAGTACATTGAGCATGCTCTCAACATATCCTCAAGTGTTTGGATAGTCCGCTTGGATTTGTAATCAGTTTGAGGATGATAGGTCGTACTGAAGTTTAGTTCAGTATTCAGAGCATATTGAAGACTCTTCCAAAGCATAGAGGTGAATCTTGGATCTCGGTTAGACACAATAGATAGTGGTACTCCATGAAACCTTACCACTTCCCTAATATATATCTGTGCCAGTTGATCCAATGAGAAATCCTCCCGAATATCAATGAAGTGTGTCGTCTTTGTAAGACGACCCACAACAACCCAGATTGAATTATTGCCTTTGGATGTCCTCAGAAGTCCGGTGACAAAGTCCATGGTGATTTTTTCCCATTTCCATTCTGGTATGGGCAATGGTTGCATCACCCCCTTAGACTTCTGCCTCTATGCCTTCCCTTACTGACACACCAGGCACTTTGATGTATATTCAGGAATATCCTTTTTTATATTATCGCACCAAAAGTTTTCTCAGAGATCTCAATACATCTTTGTGCTCCATGGGTGAATAGAGAAATTTGAACTATGTGAATCATCCAAAAGTCCCTTCTTCAGCTGCAGACTTGATAGAACACATAGTCTTTTCCCAAACAGAACAATTCCTTATTCATTAACATTAAACTCCGAGGATTTCCCTTTTTCGATAGCTTCCAATTGTTCTTGAATTCCCACATCATCCTTTTGAGCATCCTTTAACCATTCCAAAGAGATGGTTGAGGAATAATTTATGAAAGGATTGATGATGTTCCCTTCTCTATGATTCCCATGTCCATCTTCATCAAGTCTAAGAAGATTGGATCCTTCTCAATTCTCATCATTGATAGAATCGATGGATCCTTTCTACGTAAGGAATCTGACACCTTGTTCGCTTTCCTGGGGTGGTAATGGATTGAACAGTCATAATCCTTGATAAGCTCTATCCATCTTCTCTGGCACATATTAAGCTCTTTTTGTGTGAATATATATTTAGGACTCTTGTGGTAAGTATATATCTCACATTTCTCTCCAGAGAGATAATACCGCCAGATTTTCAAGGCAAAGTTCACCACCGCCAACCCTAGATCATGCGTTGGATAGTTTCTCTCATGGATTTTCAACTGCCTTGAGGCATATGATATCACTTTATCATTTTGCATCAGCACACATCTTAATCTCTTCTTCTAAGCATCATTGAATACCACAAAAAGTTCCCTACTTGTGGGTAAAGTGAGCACGGGCGCAGTGATAAGCCTCCTTTTCAACTCCTTGAATCTGTCTTCGCATTAATCGGTCCAAGAAAACTTTACTCCCTTTAGAGTTATATTGGTATGTGGGTTGGAAAATCGTGAGAAATTTCTCACAAATCGTCGATAATATCCAACTAACCCCAAGAAGCTATGGATATCTATTACCGATGTTGGCCTCGACCATCCCTCAATTGAATCTGTTTTGGAGGGATACACAGATATCCCATTGCTTGTGATGATATGTCCCATGAATGAGACTTCCTTCAACCGAAACACACACTTTTTGTAATTTTCATAGAGCTTCTCCTTTGCCAAAGTCTCTAGTACAGTTCTTAAATTCTCCCCATGATCCTCCTTGGTTTTGGAGTATATTAGAATATCATCTATAAATACTTACACAAATTTTTCTAGGTAATCTCTAAATACTCTATTCATTAAGTCCATGAAGGGTGATGGAGAATTAGTGAGTCCTAAAGGCATTACTATGAATTCATAGTGCCCGTATCTAGTGCAAAAAGCAGTCATAGGGATATCTTCCTTCTTCACCCTTACTTGATAATATCCCGACCGCAAGTCCACCTTGGAGAAGAATTGTGCTCCACACAGCTGATCGAACAAGTAATCAATTCTTGGGAGAGGATACATGTTATTTATCGTGATTTTTTTATGTTCAAGATAATCAATGCAAAGGCGCATTGACCCATCCTTCTTATTGACGAAGAGGAGTGGTGCACCCCATGGTGAAGCACTTGGGCGTATAAACCCTTTATCCAGATTCTCCTATAGTTATTTCTTCAGCTCTCCAAGCACTACAACTTCCATTCTATATGGTGTCTTGGATATTGGTAAAGCCCCAGGTATAATTTCAATTGAGAATTCAACATCTCTTCTAGGAGGAAGACCAGACAGTTCTTTGGGAAACACTTCAGCGAATTCCCTCACAATAGGCATTTCTTCAAGGATGGTTTCTTCCTTGGACTCAATCATCTGAGCCAGATATGCGTGCTCATAGGTAAGTAATATCTATGCTTGAGATGATGGAGATAAAGGAGATTCATCTTCCTCCTTACACTTGTAAAGAATCGGGGTTCGATTCTCCATATGGAGTGTGATTTCCCTCTCCCAACAATTTATGTTGGATCTATATAAGGAAAGTGAATCCATGCCAATAATTGCATCAAATTCCACCAGAGAGAGTATGAAGAGGTTCGTCGGGAAATTCAATCCACAGATTATGACAAGGGAGGGCTTATATCTGTGGGATGCAATGATTTCCCCATTTTCAGTACTCACCGACATCTTCACTTCCATGATTTGTGTTGGTGCTGGGATTGTTCTACTAAACTTTCGAGATATAAAAGAATGCGTAGATCCTGAATCAAAAAGTACGTTCGCTATTCTTGAATGAATAAATAGCGTACCTATAACCACTTCGTTGTGGGGGTTCACTTCGGTAGGAGTGATGGAAAACGATCTTCCTTGCTTCCTTGGAGGTTGTTGGTTGCCTCCGAAAACCCTTAGATTAGGGCACTGATTTGCAAAATGACCCGGTTCTTTGCATTTGTTGCATTGAACAACAATTTGAGGTTCGAACGGAGTGTACCTCTCCTCTATCGCAACCGCAGGTGTTTCTTGCTGACAGTTAACAGCTAGGTGCCCTTCCCTTCCACACTTGAAGCATTTCCTTATCCCCTTAAGGCAATTTCTAGGGTGCTTCTTTCCGGACATTTGGCAAGTGGGCTGCTGGATCTTCTTAGCACCGTTGGATTTATCCATCGGCCCACCGGCATTGAATTCCACCTTATGCTTCTTTATCCACATGATACCCCTGTGATTCTCCGATCTCCATTTCGACCTTGAGGGCACATCTGAAAATTTCCTCATAGCTGTTGAAGTCACAGATCTCCAATGATTTCCAAAGGCTTGGCTTCAGCCCACCAAAGGAATGGTAAACTTTGCATTATAGGGTAACGACAAAGCTGGAAGTGTATCGTGCAAGCCTTGTGAAGTTTTCCTCGTAAGCATCAACATATTCTTCATCTTTTTTCTTGAGGGAAAGGAAGTACCTTTCCATCCTAAGCCAGAGGGTGCGTGGAAAATATTTATCGAAAAAAGTCTTCTGGAAATCCTTCCATTCCAACGCCTCAATCTCCTCCTCAGGGTTCGTATTTTTGATCAACGTCCACCATTGATTAGCTTCACTTTATATACGATAAGCCTCCAGGAGAACTTTCTCTTGTTCAGAACATTGAAGGATGGAGAAGATCTTTTCAGTGGAGTTGATCCACTAAATGTAGGAGGCCTTAGTCTCATGAAGCTCTCGATAGCGACTTGTTCTTTCTTGGGGGGGGGGGGGGTTGAACATTCCACTTTACCCTTGTTTCTATTCAAAACATGTGATAGCTAAGAGAGAAGCGTGAAAAAGTTCTCGATTCTCGCTCCCATTGGATTGGGCATCTCATTAGTATAGTAATCACACTGATCTTCACAACGGTTGTTATCCCGAGACCTTCTATTACTGGCCATTGGCTGGAATAAAAGGAAAGTTTGGGGTAACACATAAAGGGTAATCCAAAGACAAAAGTTAATGACTTATAAATAAACATTCATTTCCTTAACTCATGAGTCTATAGGATTCAATCTAAGCTTTTTATGATCTACTTTCTAACATATATTCTTAGGGGCATTTTATAATTCCCTTAATAAGGGTTCATACTAAGCTTGTGAATTTACAAAATCATATCCCCCAGGAGTGTGTTTAACCAAGAGGGCAGCAAGGACCGTTTTCGTGCACCAGTTCCCGTTCGAGTCTAGCTCAAAGCGTTGTTTTCGGGTTTTGCCCCTAGGATACATCTGTGCCAAAGCCGCCTCTACCTGCTCGTATCCAGACATGGATGTATTTTCTTGATAACCCAATTACTCAATACTCACCAAAACATAGGGACGTTTTTATTGTAGTTAGTCTTGTATCTAAGGCTTTACTAGGGTTTTCTAATCCTAATCCAAAAAATAACCAAACCTATCCTTTGATACCAACTATGACAACCATGCTTTTTATTACAACTTAAACATGATTTGTTACATAAAACCTCACTTGATAAAACAAAGAATATCGAGAGTTTTAGTGTCTTTGGGGCTTAGGATCATTACATAAAAAGCTTAAAACATGAAATAAAACATCTTTATTGAAAACTTCCTTAACATGACCACTACATTCCCTCGTACTTAGCATTGCATGAGATAACCTAAGGACATGCATAAGAAAAGGGTGAACTATAAAGCCCATTAAGGGAATACACATGGAATAACATGAGTAGTACAATACACATTAAACATTAGTCATATAAATATAGCACAAGAGAAACATGAACATAAAGGCATGATAAATCATGATAATCATATCATGGAAATGTGGCAACAAAACTTAACATGGAATTAGCATGAGCCAAGGCCCATTGCACATGGAGCATGAGTAAATCCTCATTGCACATAAAGCATGAGTAAACCATCATTTCACTTGAATTGGAATGATTCAACACTCATTGCACATGACATATCATGATATTATACTTTACCCAATGCATTGGAGTGCTATAAGTGTACACCCTTCTTAAACATTTCATTTCATGCATAAATGTGCCACATGGATCATAAAACATGGATTCATATAACATAATCATTTATTCCACGATAAAGTAATGTGGAATTCATACATAAAACTTTATAATCAATAAGTAAATGTGAATAAAGGTGAATACCCTTGATGGTGAAATGGGCATGGTATTCACTACACAATGACATTGGCTTATAAAATCAGTGCGATTTCGGCAGCGTAACAGCGTGACATAAGAATTCATAAAAATGGTTGATGAGAGAGAAAGGGGTTCCTCATCATATATACATGTAATGGACCGTAAGGATTTCATATAGATACATTTCCCAATTATTGTAGTGGAATTTAGATTCATGATACAAAAGTATTGCTTGAATGTTAAAGAGGAGAGAGAAGTTCCTTTCGGAATTTCGGCATAGTAACGGGTGTACATGGGAGGCATTTAGTGAGAGATAAAGGGGTCTCCCATCATTCAAAAATAAAAAGGGAAGTATGAGGGAGGTGAGAAACCATACCCCAACATTCATAATTGAAATTAAAAGGGAAAAACAACTTAAAGAAAATTGTACAAAAATGAGAAAGGAAGAAAAACCCTTACTTGGAAGTGTGGTTCCAAAGGATAGAGAGAGGCTTGTGAGAGGATTATTGGGAGCTGGGGCTCCTTGGGAGGATTATAGAGAGAGTAGGGCAGAGGTTTTACGAACTCCAAAGGCCTTTAGTGAGGAGGAAGTGGGATCTTGGGTGGATTTATATAGGAAAGGTGTGGGAATTCTTTATTATTTAGGTTTGGGACCCCTTATATTAAATTAATCCAAACCACAAACCATCCCATGGTTTTTGCCCATGGTTTTTGGAAAAAGTAAGAGGAAAACAATATATTATAATTCCAAAGTCCTAAATTCTTAAAATATTAGGGTTGCTTATGTTGAGGAGAGTCACACTCCCATGGAAATTAATTTAAAAAGACAAGGTGTTTAATAAGTCTTGAGGGATCCATTAATGCTTTGAAAAGTAAGCCAAACAAACCAAAAATCATATCATTTTAATGGTAAAACTTATATTGGCCGAACATAATGATTATTTTATTTTATTACATCACTATTGGATCATTATTATGGCATAAAACACATTATATATTTAAACGGTATTTAATTTTTACTAAAAAATTTGATTGTCTCAGAAAATTATGAAAAATTAAGCATTGGGTAATTTCGATGTCCTGATTCCAAAAATAACATTTATTTTATCTAAATAATTTTCTAAATATGTTAATTTTAACTTTTAAAATAAAAACTGATATTTATCGAAAATTCACGGTTTTTGACAAAAATAGCTTTTAAACCTTAATAAAAATTATAATTGCATTCAAACAATTATATGATCATTTATCTATAATAAAATTAATCTAATAATAATAATAATAATAATATTTTATTAAAATATTAGTTAATTCAAAAATCCCTTAATTTAATAAAATAGATTTCTTAATTAAATAATAACTAAAAACACCATTTGTACTTTGAAAACTATTTACAATGTATCAATAATGACAAGAAATTATATTAATTATTATTTAAAAAAAATAATGTACATGAACATAGTACTATCGATTAGTTACATAACGCCTTAAAACTGCCGCATAAGACCTAAGGGTAAGGTGTGCGATGGTGACAGACTCTTGGGGTGGCTCGGATAACATCGTTCGAGTGGTAATTTCTATCAACATCCACTTCTCCCGTAGACAGTCCCGTTCGAGCTTGAAATGGTGAAGCTCATCTTGGGCTTGGTCAAGAGTGAAGCCCAAGGACACCACCTCTTTTCCAAGCTCTGATAAATGAGATTCGTATGGGGAAATTCTACTGGATGAGGCCATCACATCCTTTGTCAAAGTAAAATTGGATGTGTTAAAGCCCTACATTTATACTAATCATGTGATCACTGTTAAACGACTATAAAAGTAATGGTCACAATTCTTATCATAAAACCAATGAAGTTGAAATTTTATAAAAACATTTTATATAAAGAGACATTTAATAAGATCAAGAGGGATGTTAAATTAATGAATCTTTGGGTCATTACACCAAGTCTATAAACAACTGGCTTCCCTCAACTGACCAATCTAGTGGCACAACCCACTAAGCCTCTCAACAAATCCAGAGGGTACCAACCCATCTAATCAAGGGTAGTAAGGAACTATCACTCAATCCAAAAAAATAATCCTTGGAACCCATGGTGAAAGTATACTATATTAATAGGAATAATTCTCATGTGTGACACACCCTAACTACCGTCAATGCACTTACCAACCCCATACACAAAAAAAACCTATATGATAACCCATATCGGTAAATCCCTAAGAGGAGTGTCTAGTATATATATATTTGTTACAACATTGAATGTTTCAACCTGGACATCACATCATATAAAAATTCAAACTGTTATTTAAAAACAAAAAGGTTTTTCAAAAAAATCCATTGATTTTACCACCCAAATGCATTTTCCAAAAAATTCCCAAAACGTTTCCAAAATAATGAGAAAAAACACATCCATGAACACTTTCCAAACATGCCATCACATTCCAAAAACTGATTCCACTTTCGATTCAATTTCAAAACCAAGATGAAAATTCATTACATATTTAAAGATACCAAATGGGATTTCACTCCATTTAGAAACCAATCTTCCTTCTTAAAGTAAAAAATGGTCTATAATATTAAAGATAACCTTCAACGCTGCATTATAATCACTTGAGACATAAAAGACATATAATTAAGGCCCAAGAGTTTGAAATAGGGAGAAAAAGGGAGGGGTGAGTGTTTGGAAATCTGATTATTAAGCCATGCCAAGTCATTATCATTTTTGTGCCCCTCCATGTGGACATTTCAAGCAGACATGTATTTTACCACATCTAATGGAACACCAAAAGTATCTTTTTTACAATACCATTTATAATGAAACATCACATGATTACAATCTAATGCAATAAACCACGTTATAGAAGTCACTGCATTCCACATATCAATCCCAAACACAATCCACTCAACATAGTCAAACATTTATAATGGAAAACATCACCCAAATCATCTAATCCAACATTTAATAGACGAATTTACATTTTATAAAACATTTTTGGCATGTAAACACATAGGCATAAATAAATAATCACTGCAAAACTAATTTTTAAAAAAATTATACCAATAAGAAAACACCCAAATAAACTATCTATGGGCATTATAATGTTTCAAATAATGTTTAAAATATATTTGAAACACCCATGAAATATGTATATTGCATCGGAATGGGTTTTGATGGAAGCACCTACATCAATGGTGTGTGAATGTGATGAAACTCGTAGAGAAGGGTGATTAGGGACCCATATAAAATCCACACACCCAAACGACACTACATTTTATTACACACTTAAAATTGATTTATTAAATAAAATATTTACTTGATACAATATAGAAGATCTATAGGTCTAGTGTATTTGGGGATTAAGAACATTACATAGTAACTTAAAACATGAAACAAAACTTCTTTACTGTAGAATGTATTCAAATGATCTGCTCCTGCCCATTGCCCTGTCTTCCACTGTATCTATGGTTTTTTATGGGATTGATATGGTTGATCTTGTTCTTTCAGGGCCTAGAGGTGGTCCGTTTCATTCTTCAAGATCTCATTCAAGAATGGGCTCATGTGTTTCCCCCAGTCTCTGATTCCTTGACAGAAAGGGGTTTCATCAGTTCCCTTAGGGGTTTCTTTTTCTTTAGAAAATGGATTCCCTATCCTCGCAGTTTCGGTGAAGTCCTTTGAAGAGGTAGAGAAACATCCACAATGGTCCCTAGTTGCAAGATTTGGCATGGAAAAACCACCAATCTCACTATTCCAGGACTGTGTCAAGCGGTGGGGCATCAAATTCCCATCCAGAATCTCAATCTTGGATCGGAAGGCTTTCTACATAATTTTAGACTCCCATGTGTACTTTGTAAAGGCTTAGTGTAGAAACCCCCGTTGGGTGGGGTGTTGGAGTTTCTTCCTCTCCCAATGGTCGATGGATGCCCACTGAGGGAGAGGGAGTCGTCTCACGACGGTATGGGTCTCCATCCCTAGGCTCCCCCATCCTCTGATGCATGAATCGTTCCTGAAGGCGACTGGGGATTCTTTGGGGACGTACCTGTCTGCGGATGGTTGTACGACTCATCAGGAGGAGTCATCGGTTGCTCGGATCTGTGTATAAATGGTCATTTCTCACCCGATCCCGGACCAGATTGTGCTCAGGATTGAGGGGTTAAAGGATCGTCGCTAGGCCTTGATATACCACACTTTTCCTCTCTTCTTATCTTTCTATATCTTATCTGGCCACTCTCTTCGGGTATTCCGAATGACCTGAGGGAAGGGTCAAGCGTTTTTGTGGCATTTTGGAAAAATCACTTCCTCGACGCCTGCGAATAACTATGGTCAGGGTAAAGGGGTGTCCTAGAAGTGCCCAGCTCAAGGTTCTGAGGATTCTTCCTCCATGCCCTCGGTCGCCGATCCAATTTCCTCCTACAGGGATCTGGCCTATTTCTTCAAGGGAGGGTCGACAGAGAGGAGGGTCTACTTTTGGATGGGATGCGATGCTACAACTTTTTTAGGTTTTGTCTGAGGGAACTCCGGGTCACTTCCGACATCAGCATCACAGAGATCCTCCTGCTAGATCTGGGGTCTGAGGAATCAGAAATCTCTCTCTTTCCCTTGGCTAGTGAGGTGGTCAATCTTCATCCGTCTTCATTTCATATGTCCTCATTGTCTCCATAGACGCAAGCATTGGTGGGTATGTTCCCCCCATCTTCTGTGACTCCTATGAGTTGTCCGGTTCCTCCACCCCCCTTGGTGCCCCTGGTGATGTCCCCTTCCCTAGGGCCTGTTTCGAAGGCGTTGCTAACCCCACCGGGCCTTCCCTCTATGTCTCCTGCTAAGAGTATGGCTGATGTTAATATCCTTGTTTCTTTAGAAGTTACCAACAGGGCCTGGCTTAGTGGAGACCACACTCCATCCTTTAACAAGGTCAGGATGCACAATAGTTGCACCCGTTATATGTCTAAGTCAGCTCCTTCAAGTTCCCCATAATCGTTGTTTCAAGCAAAAGGGCAAGAGTCTGGGGCTAAATTCAGATTCCCACATTTCAATGTTTAGTGTAATTTTATGAAAATCCCGAGGGCTAGGGGAGAGGGAGAAAATTGAATTCCTTGTTAATGAACTTTTTAACCACATAGTCTCCATGGTTGTTGTCCTAGAACATAAGAAATCATCAGACTGAATAGATAAATTTGTGTAGAGGATCAGAGTTCTTGGTTTTTTTCATGGGAACCCTCATAACTCCCATATATGGCTATTTTGGTAGGATAATATATCATAGGAATTTCTTCATGTGATGGATCAATTTCTGTCCCCATAAATATTGGTTGGTTCTCAACGTTTCTGTTTCTATTTTGTTTATACTAAGTGTAATGTCTAGGAGAGAGAGGTTCTCTGGAGTGAACTTGAATTCATTCTTGATGACAACACTCCTTGTATTATCAGGGGTGATTTTAACATAATAACATTGGTAGAGGAGAAACAATAGGGAGTGGCCTTTCCAAGGAGTACTATCCAATAATTTGGTTCTTTCTTGGGTAGATCGGGTCTGATCAATGTCGGCTTTGAGGGGGACTACTATACGTAGTGTAATAACCATCAAGGGGGAAGACATACTTGCTATTGGATTGATCAGTGTTTTTTGAATTAGGCAGCCCTTTCTATCTTCCTGGACACTAAATTTCCCCATCTGTTTTGTTTTATATCTGACCACTCTCCACTGTGGCTCTCTCTCATTTCCTGTACCTTGAGAAACGACCGCACCCAGTTCTCTAGTTCATGGATGGAAGAGCTGGGCTTCAATGATGTGGTTATGGATTCATGGGATTGGACACATTTAGGTAGTTAGTGGATATCTTTCCACAAAAAAAATTAGGATGTTCAAAAATTCGTTACAAAGTTGGAGGAAGATCGTTCCTACACGTGATTAGGACCTGCTTGTGATAAGTCAAGAAGTGGAGTCCATGGAGACCCATCTTGAACCAGGATGTGATGATGCATTGTTCAACGATCTCATAGATAATAAGGGGATTTTATGTGATCTTATTCTAAGGAAGGAGAGGCTGGTGAGAGAGGGAGCAAGGGTTTAAGTGGATTCATTAGGGCGATCGAAATACCAGTTTTTTTCCATGCATGAATTAAAGAAAGGTGACGTATTCACATGCCCCATATTCTTAGAGATGATGGTTCTTATACCAATGAATAGGAAGTAGTGGGGAAAATGTCCAGTGACACCATCAAATATTTACTGGCTGGTCCAAACCATATCATGGCTGGAAGTTCCCCAAGTGTGGCTACAGAACTTTTTGAGGACATTTAGAGCGAGGTGCCTGGGGAAATTGATGAGTGGATGAAGAGGATACCGGTCGAGGAAGATGTTAGGGAGGTGGTGTGGAACTTGAACTCTAAAAGTTCTCTAGGGCCAAACGAGATCCTCAGGACTTTTTACAGGGCTGCATGGGCTACGATTAAAGGGGATTTAGTGAGAGAGGTGCGTGACTTTTTTCTGGTTGGACATCTTCCGTGCATTTCCAGTGCTACCAAGATCGTTTTGGTACTGAAAGTGAGTAACACCCATCCCATAGTTCAGCACAGGACGATCAGAATGTGAAACATCCCATATAAAGTTACGGCATGTATCCTTAAAAAAGGCTTGGGGCTCACTTAAATAGATGGTTAGAAGGAGAGCAACACAGTTTTGTAAAAGGGAGGTCAATTCCGGGTGCTATCAGAGTGGTGCATGAAATGATAAGTGAGATAAACAATATAAGACCTTTGGTAATAACCTAGCTATCAATCTTGACATGAGTAAAACCTATTATATAATGGAATGGGGTTTTATATTACAAGTGCTGACCAACATGGGGTTCTCTAACTGGACCCAAGATGTCCTCTTCCGCTACTTTAGCTTGACATGGATCTCCACTTCGTTTATGGGTAAAATTTTTAGTTTTTTCAAGTCATGTAGAGGATTACGTTAAGGGGACCCCATTTCTACCCCTCTGTTCATTTTATCTCAAAATGTAATAAACTATTTTATAAAGAGGGAGCTACATTTGTGGAGAGTCCTTCCTTATAAGGATATACATGTTCAGATGGGTATCTCTCACGTGATGTTTATGGATGATACTATCATTTTTATTAACGGATGTTGGAGATCAGTGAATGGGATGAATGAGATGATAGGGGAATATTGAAAATTGAGTGGAAAAGTGGTGAATAGAGAGAAAAGATTTTTTTACTGCTTAGAACATTTCTTCCATAAGGCTTGGGTCTTTGGAACACAGTTTGAATATGAAGAGAGTCTCTTTTCCCTAACTCTATCTTTGTGCCCCTGTGAGTCCAAACTCCCTTCATGTTCACCACTTTGACAAGACAGTGGAGAAGATTTTGGGGTGCATCCCCAATTGGAAAAATATGTTCCTATCCTTTGGAGGGCGTATCACTTTGGTTAATAATGTTCTTGTTTCTATCCACATGCACCTCATGTCCACCATGAAGGTTCTTAAATGTGTGATTGCCAACATGTAGAGGATAATGATTTCTTTTAAATGGGATGGTCAGCTGGATAGTAGGTACCACTGGGCCTCGGGAAAGCATCTAACAAGATCTGTAGCTGAAGGAGGTATCAATTTATGGAGTGAAGTGGTGAAAATGAAAGGAATGCATGCCAAAATGGCTTGGGTAGCGATGGAGGGGTGAACATTGTAGGGACAACTTATGCAGGAAATTTTCAGGATGGATTTGGTGGTATAGAGGTTTCATCCTTCAAAAACATGGATTTTAATTAATTAATTCATTTTTGGATTTCTTCATCATGCACATTGGCTGGTTGGAAGAGGTGATGTGAATTTCTGGCAACAAGATTGGGTTGGAGGGAAGCTATGGAATCTGGGTTATCCAATACTAGATATTTCTTTAAAATAAGTGAGTCAGTACCCTAATTTTATCCAAGATATTCTCAATGATGATAAATTCAACATTTTCAATGAGATTTTTGTTAATGAGGAACCTGACCATCACATTTTCAAGGGTTCTACGTTGGCTGATTTTTCTCTCAATGCATATGGAAGACTAAGGAGGGAACCCAACTCAGATGATCCATTGAGTAATATGCTGTGGTGTAACGGAATTCCTCAAAAATTAAATTTTCTACTGTGGAGAGTTTTGAATAAAACCATTCCCATTGACGACAATATTGAACATTTGGGTGCTAACTTGGAATCGAGATGTTGGTTTTTCTTAATTCCTTGACAAGAAATAGCGGAGCATCTATTCTTCAACAACGATTGGGCTCGTTGGAGCTGGAAGGCACTCGGTCATGTATCATAGGGGGGGGGGAGTATAGGTGGTAGAATGGAAGAGGCCTTGAGTAGGTGGATTTTTTGTACAGGTGATCATTTTCCATAGAGGAAAGCTAGGGCCATCATTCTGGTGGCAGGGTACTGGATTATTTTGAAAGAAAGGAATGACGCGCGTCACAAGAACTCCTCTGACAATTGTGTGAGCACCAGCATCAAAATGATGAATACGATGCTGGAATTAGTCAGCTTATGTGAATATTGTCATGGTTCCCCTTTTATTAGATTTCTTATCCCAATAATAGCTTCTCAAGAGGGGAGGTTAGGTCAAGGCCATTGGGTACGTTAGTACCCACTATTTGATGGGAAGAACCTCAACAAAGACATTTCATTTCAAGGTGGGGATATGAGAGGCAGAGGTGTTATTAAGGACCAAAGGGGGTCCGTTGTGATAGATTTTTCGGCCTTTTACGGATGACATGACACCATTCAGGCCAAGGTTAAGGTGATGGTCACAGGTCTAGAGGTATGTGCATAATGGAATACAGCTTTGAAGATGGTGGAGACTGATTCTTTTATTCTCTATAAAGATTTATCTAGAAGAGGAAGTATAACTTGGATCATATCTTATCTTATACGAAAGTGGAAACAGTTCTTGGGCACCCATAGAGGGATCTACCACACTTGGCGTGAGGGGAATAAAGTTGTGGACTTCTTGGTTTCCCAGGCTTCCCCAAGCCATAATATTTCTCTCTTCCTTAGTCAATAATCCTTCCCTCCTGGTGGCATCAAATTTGTTATTAAAGATTCTTTGGGGATTCACTTGTTTCATCCTGCTTGATGTATCCTTTTTTGTTTTATGTCGCTTTAAGAATTAAAAATGATAATTTTCAGGAAACTTCTTTACTAAGAACTTCCTTTACATGACCACTAAATTCCCTCATACTTAGCATTTCATGTGATAACCTAAGGACATGAATAAGAAAAGGGTGAGCTATAAATCCCATTAATGGATAAAAAGGCATAAAATGAAGATTACAACACATGTTAGGAAATAGGAATATCAATGGAGCTCATGAAAAACATAAACATAAAGGCATGATATAACATGATTATCAGAACATGGAAATGTGGAAACAACACTCCACATGGTATTAGCATGTGCCAAGGCTCCTTGCACATGGAACATGAGTTAACCGTCATTGAACGTTAATTATCATAATTAAATCCTCATATCACTTGACTTATCATGATAATAATCTTTACCTAATGCATTGGAGCGCTATCAAGGCACACCCTTCTTAATCATTTCATTTAATGCATAAGTGTGCCACAAGATCAAACAACATAGATTTATTAAACATCATAATTTATTCCATGGTAATGGAATATGAAATTAATACATGAAATTATTATATAAATAAGTAAATGTGCATAATGTTGATTTCCCTTAATAGATAAATGGCCATTGTATTCACTACACAGTGATTTTGGCTTGGATATTGGAAGTGCAATTTCGACAGCATAATGGCCTGAAATAAGACTTCATAAAAATGTTTGATGAGAGAGAAAAGGGTGTCTCATCGTATGTACATGAAATGAAAAGTAATAAGGTCATATATATACATTTCCCAACATATGTTGTGGAATTTGGATTCATAATATAAAAGAATTTCTTGTTTGTAAATGAAGAGAGGGAAATTCCTTACGGAATTTCAGCATGGTAATGGGTGTACATGGGAAGAATTATGGAGAGAGAAAAGGGGTATCTAATCATTAAAACATAAAGAGGAAATTATGTGGGAGTTTTGAAATCATACCCTAAAATTTATAATTGAAAATAAAAGGGCATAAAAATATTATGAAACTTGGATAAAAAGATAAAGGAAGGAATCCCATACTAGGAAGTGTGATCCCAATGGCTTGGGAGAGCCTTGAGAGAAGATTATTGGGAGATTGGGGATACAAGGGATGATTATCGAGAGAGGATGGAAGAGGTTGGACTAACTATAAAGGATTTTATTGAAGAGGAAGTCAGAGTTTGGGCAGGTTTATATAGGAAATGAGAGGGAATTCATTATTATTTAGGTTTGGGACACCACACATTAAACTAATCAAAACCACACACCAGCCAATGGTTTCTTCCAAAGTGGATTGGAAAAAATATTTTATATGTCCAATGTCTGAAACTCTTAAAATAATAGGGTTTCTTATGTGGAGGTGAGTCACACTCTCAAGAAAATCAATTTAAAATGCTAAAATGTTTTATAAGTCTTGGAGGGTCCCCTAAGGCTTTGTAATTTTTTTTAAAAAAACTTAATATCACATTATTTTAATGGTAAAACATATATTGTCGGAACATAATTTTTATTGTATTCTATTACATCACTATTGGATCATTAGGATGTCATAAAACACATTATATATTTAAATGGTATTAAATTTTTACCCAAATAATCAACTATATCAAAATTATTAAAAAAAATCACCATTGGATTATTTCGAAATCTTGATTCCAAATATAATATTAATTTTATCTAAATAATTTTATAAATATGTGAATTTTTAGTTTTAAAATAAAAACCATAATTTATCAAAAATTCATGGGTTTTGACAAAAACATCTTTCAAACCATAATAAAAATTACAATTGTATTCATAAAAATTATACATTCATTTTTATTTAATAAAATTTAATTAAATAATAATATTTTATTAAAATATTATTAAATTAAAAAATCCTTTAATTCATAAAAATATATTTCTTTGTTGAATATTAACTAAAAATACTATTTGTGCTTTAAAAACTATTCACAATGTACCAATAATAAAATGAATGTATTTTATTTATAGAAAAATAATGTACATAATCACAGTTCTAGGGTCTTGTTACATAACCCCTTAAAACACATGCATACTTCCTTATGTTAAGGTGCCCGATGATGACTGACTCTTGGGGTGGCTCCGATAACATCGCTCGAGTGGTAATCTCTATCAACTTTCACTTCACTCGTAGGCGGTTCCGCTCAAGGTTAACGTATTCAAGAACACCTTGGGCTTAGTCGAGAGAGAAGCCCAATGACGACACCTTATTTACAAGCTCTGAAGAATGGGCTTCATACAGGGAAAGTATTCTGGATGAGGCTATCACTTTCTTTGTCTGAGTAAATTGGATTTGTTAAATCCTTATATTTATATGAATCATGTGATCACTGTTCAATAGCTATATTAGTAATGGTCACAATTCTTAATGGTATTTTAAAATCAAAAGTCATAAATCCAAAGAATTGCATATGTTATATAACCATTTCACATAATAATACAATTAAATACATCAAGATGAATTTTAATTAATAAAAGTTTGGGTCGTTACAATCTTCCCCCCTAATTAAATTTCACCCTAAATATTTCCTTTTACCACAATAAAATAGACATGGGTAACTCTATTTCATTACTTCATACTATTCCCACACCACTTATTCAATCTTGTGGTTTCACCACAACACCTTGATGAGGGGCATTGTCTAATTTCATAGAACTTTTTTTCTTCGATCTAAGATCTTCACTGGTTTGTCCTTGTAAGAAAGATAACCCTCTAATTGTACTACCTATAAAGATTGTACATTTGAAGGGTCTGGTATGTACTTCCTTATGAGGTATACATAAAATACATCATGTAATTTGGCCATGGTGGGTAGAAGTGCTAGTCTGTAGGCCACAGCCCCAACACGATCAAGAACCTCAAAGATGCCAATGTACCTATGACATAACATCCCTTTTTTTCCAAACCTCGTAACCTTATTACTTGGAGAGATGCATAGAAATACCATGTCTCCAACTTTTAACTGAAGGTCTCATTGATAGTTATCTGCATAACACGTCTCTAAACATTGGGATGCCTTGATATTCCGGTGAATAATTTTCACCATCTCTAACATTTCTTCGACCATTTCAGGTCTTAGCAGCTTACTCTCACTGACTTCATCCCAACACACCAATGTCCTTCACCTTTTCCCATAAAGGGATTCATAAGGAGGCATTTATATGATTGAGTGTAAATTGTTATTGAAGGAGAATTCAACCAGTGTAAGATGTTGGTCCCATTCTCATTCAAAGTCCATAGATCATGATCTTAATATATATTTTAGTTTCTGAATATTTCACATTGATTGTCCATTAATTTGAGGATGATAGGATCTACTAAAGTTCATTTCAATGCTTAGAGCATGTTAGAGACTTTTCCAGAACATCGAGGTAAATCTCATATCATGATCGGATACAATAGAAAGTGGTAATCTATATAGCCTTACCACTTCATTGATGTAAATCCGTGTAAGTTTATCTAATGAGAAGTCCTCTCGAATCCTGATAACGTGAGCAGTCTTCATAAGATGATCCACTATGACCCATATAGAATTGTTTTCTCTAGAGGTCCTTGGATGTCCAGTGACAAAGTCCATGCTAATTGTGTCCCAATTCCATGTTGGTATAGGTAGTGGTTGCATAATTCCCTTAGACTTTTTCCTCTAAACCTTCACTTACTGACATAATAGTCACTTAGATGTATATTAAGGAATATCCCTTTTCATATTGTCCCAAAAAAAGTTTTTTGGAGATCTCAATACATCATTGTGCTCCATGGGTGAATAGAGAAAGTTTAGCATTGTGCATCATTCAGAAGACCATTCTTTATCTCTAGATCGGATGGTACACATAATCATGACCCAAATCTCACAATTATATCATTTTCTACCACGAACTCTATGAATTTTCATTTCTAATATCATATGCCTTTTTCATAATTTTCACATCCTTTCTTAGATCATCATTTATTTTCTCCACGAGGGATGGTTGAGCAATCATTTGAGAAAGTATTGATGATGTTTCTCCCTTAATGATTCCCATGTCCATCCTCTACAAATCTAAGAAGATTGGATCCTTTTCAATTCTTATAATTGATATAGATGCAACATCCTTTCTACTTAGAGCATCCCCCACCTTGTTTGCCTTATCAGGATGATATTATATTAAGAAATCATAATTCTTGATGAGTTCTATCCATCTTCATTGGGGCATATAAATCTCTTCTTTTTGGGAAAATATATTTTAGGATCTGGAGATTAGTATATATCTCACACTTCTCCCCATAAAGATAATGTTAGCAAATTTTCAACGCAATGATCACAACCCCCAACTCTAGATCATGTGTGGGATTTTTTTGCTAATGGATTTTCAGCTACCTTGAGGCGTAGGCTATCACTTTATCATTATACACCGACACATAACCCATGCCCTTCCTCAAAGCATCACTAAATACCAAAACAATTTCTCTACTTCTGGGTAGTGAGAGCATGGGTGTAGTGATAATCCTCCATTTCAACTCCATAAAGCACTCTTCGCATTCATCACTCAATGAAAACATTACATCCTTCTGACTTATCTTGGTAAGAGGGTTGGATAATCATGAGAATTTTCTCACAAATCGGCAATAATATCCAGATAACCCCAAGAAGCTACGAATATTTGTTACCGATGTTGTCCTCTCCCATCCCTCAATTGTTGTTGTCTTCGAGGGATCAATAGATATTCCATTGCATGTGACGATATGACCCAAGAATGAGACATCCTTCAAACATAACTCACACTTGTTGTACTTTTCAAAGAGATTATCTATTTTTTCAAGTCCTCTAATACAATTATTAGAATACTAAAAATATGTCTTTTATCAGCGCTAGGAAATGTGATTAATAGCACTAAAAAAGCAGAGTTAATTGAGGTGAAGTTAAAGGTGGTCCCTTTTTTCAGCACTCAAAAAAGTACTGATAATGGTACATTTATCAGTGCTAAAAAAGTGTTGATAAAATTAAAAAATTTAACAAAAAGTTAAAAGGAATATATAATGTGGGGGTGGGGTGGGGGATCATTTAACTTTGTTGGACCCCCAGCCCATTATCAGCACTAGGCGGACCCCCTCACTTTCTCCCGTGCATTGCCCTTTCCCACGCCACCCGCCACATACCCGCACGCCCATCATGGCTTCCACCCGAACTCGAACCCATGACCTCCCCCCTTGCGTGCCTGCACCATTACCACTAAGCCATTTTTTCTCTATTTAATGATATATCAATTTACTTACATATATATTTTGTTATATTTATTAGTATATTAATATAGATTAATATTAATATAAATATATTTAGTTATATTAACACATATATATATTTATTCATATATTAATATATATATCATTATATGAATATATATATAGTAATATTTATTCATATATTAATATAGATTCATATTAATATAAATATATTTAGTTCTATTAATATATATATATTTATTCAAATATTAATATATATATATATATATTTTTATTTGTATATGTAGTTATATTTAGTAATATATTAACATAGATTCATATTATGAAAAATATATTTAGTTATATTAACACATATATATTTATTCATATATTAGTATATATATATTTATTCATATATTAATTTTTTTTAATATTTATATATATATATTAGATTAGTTTTAAATACTTTTATAAAGTATGTTTTTATGTGTGTTTATAAATAAATAAATACATTCATACAAACATATATACAACACACACAAGCACACACAAATATATATATTTCTGAATAAATAAATATATATGTGTATTTGAAAAGAAATAGAATGATAAAGTGACCAAAAATTTTAATCTAGAAGTCCGTTTCTACTCTACAACCTATCAAATTGATGAAAATGAAAAAATCTTCGATATGATATGTAGTACATTCCTAGATGACATCCATATCAGAAGTTATACACTACTGAAAAAACGTCCTATACCCACGGTTTTGCGAACCGTGGGCTAGAACGACGTCGGTATACGGGTCTTAGCCTATACCCATGGTCTAGAACTGTGGGTATAGGAGAGTCAAAGTGTGGCACACATGTTCGAGTTTGGCACACAATAGACCCACAATTTTGAAACAATGGGGTATTTTTTAAATTCAAAAATATCGCTGTAGGGGGGATTTGAACCCGCGCTTCACACATAAGCTCACGGGCGTGCCGCAGCAAGGGACCAACCAACCTATGATATTTTATTATTATGTATACATATATCACCGTATATATATTAATATTATTTAGGTGGGAAATATTCAAAAACACGGGTAGAGGGATTCGAAGTCACGCTTCACGCAGAACCTCATGGTCGCGCCGCACCAAGGGACCAACCGACCTGTGATTTTATATTGTTATATATACATATATCATCGTATATAAATTAATATGATTTACGTGGGGAATTAAAATTCAAAACCGTGGGAAAATGTATTTGAACCCGCGACCTACAGCACCAGATGAAATTTGTTTACCAACCGCGCTAAATAATTTTTGAGAACATATATTTATATTTATGTAAATATATTAATATCAATCGTGAAAAAATGTCTTCATTCCAAATTGTTTTCGTGTCCCGCCTAATTTTATTTCCCCTCCATAACGCTGGAAAGCTATACCCACAGTTCAGGAGAACCGTGGGTATATGTCTTCAAAAAAAATCCCAATACCCAAGGTTTTGATAAAATATCGGTATAGGTCTTCGAAAAATAACCTATACCCAGAGTTTTCTCCAAAAATGTGGGTATAGGTCTTGAAAGACAACTATACCCACTGTTTTTTGCACAACCATGGGTATAGGTAGCCTATACCCACAGGTTTTGAAAACCGCGGGTATAGGTTCACATAATATTCCTATAACCACAGTTATGGAAAACCGTGGGTATAGGGGTACCGTATACCGAAGGTTTTTTTGGAAAAACATGGGTGTAGACCAATTTTATAGTACTGATAGCTGTTTGAATGTTAAAAAATTCAGTGTATCCCGAATAAAAACTCTGTTTTGAAGGCCTTCTGAGCCTTTTGGGCCTTGAAAAATGTTACATAAGGTTCCATTCGGTCACCAACATGTAGATATCATAACAAGATTTGACTTGGTATGTTGAAGAGCTCAAACGGACACCCGGATCAAAAGTTATGTCTATTTGAAGTTTAAGTTACATTTTCAACATATTGTAGAACTTTTATTGGTTTTTTTGAATTTTTGTGTCTTAAAATTATTATTAAATGATTATTAATTGATGATAATTAGAAAAATATTAATTAATAATATTTTTTAAAATATTTTGATGCAATTTTCACTAAATTTCTTATATATTTAATGTAATAGTCTTTTTATACTTATCTACAACATATTTAAAAAATATATATTATATTTATATCAATATAAATATACTTATATAAAAATATATTATTTTTCATGATTTTATTGAAATATAAACTTTATCAGTGCTAGTAAAAAGCACTGATAAATCCCCCTTTTATCAGTGCTACTAAAACAGGCGCTGATAAAGGGGTCCCCTTTAACAGCGCTAAAAAAATCGCTGATTTGGGGCCTCTATCAGTGCTAAAAACCCACTAATAAAGTGTCACTTTTAACAGTGATTTTTTAGTGCTGTTAAAATTTCACTATATCGGTGCATTTTTAGTGCTAATATAGGCTATCCCATTGTCAGCCCTTTTTTTAGTGCTGTTAAAGGGTGGTGCTGCGGAAACCCAGTTTTGTGTTAGTGTTAGATGCTTCTCATGATCCTCCTTGGTTTTCGAGTACATTAGACTATCATCTATATAGACTACCCCAAATTAATCGAGGTAACCTCTAAGGACTCTATTCATCTAGTCTATAAACATTACTAGATCATTAGTGAGTACAAATGGCATTACTATGAATTCATTGTGCTTGTATCTTGTACGAAGAGTAGTCTTGGGGATATTCTCCTTCTTAACCCTTAGTAGCAAATATCCCGACCAAAAATCCACCTTGGAGGAGTATTGTGCTCCATGTAGCTGGTCAAACAGGTCATCAATTTTTGGTAGAGGATACTTGTTCTTTATCTTGATTTTGTTATGCTCACGATAACCGATGCCAATGCACGTTGACCCACCCTTCTTCTTGAAGAAGAGGACTAGTTCACCGCATGGTGATGCACTTGGGCTTATAAAACCTTTATCCAGATTCTACTGGTGTTTTTTTCATCTCCTAATGCTCTATAATAGCCATTCTATATGGTGTCTTGGATATTGGAAGCTCCCCAGGTATAAGATCAATTGAGAATTCAACATATCTTCTAGGAGTAAGAGCATGCAATTACTCAAAAAAAACTTCAGCAAATTCCATCATAATAGGCATGTCTTCAAGGACGGTTGCTTCCATAGAATCAAGAATTTGAGCTAGATATGTGTGGTCCTAGGGTAGTAATATACATTCTCAATATGATGGTGCTAATGAAAATTAATCTTCCACCCTTCAATTTTATAGAATCAAGGGTCAACTATCCATATAGAGAGTGATTTCTCTCTCAATGAAATTTATGTTGGATCTATATAAGGAAAGAAAATCCATGTCGAGATTGCATAAAATTCTACTAGAGGGAGTATGATGAGGTTCTTCGGGATGTTCATTCCACCGATTATGATAGGGTATGAGTTATATTCACGGGATGCAATGTTTTCCCCATTTACCTTACTCATTGAAATAATAACTTCCATGATTTTTGGTGGTGCTGGGATTGTTCTTTTAAACTTTCAAGACACAAAAGAAATTGTAGAACCATAATCAAAATGTGCATTCAATATTTTTGAATGAATAACTATCATACCTGTAACCACTTCATTTTTGGGGTTCACTTTGGTGGTAGTGATGAAAAAAGCTCACCCTTGCTTCCTTGGAGGTTGTTGGTTGCCTCTGAAAACCCTTGGCTTAGGAAATGATTTTGCAAGGTGCCCTGGTTCTTTGTAGTTGAAGCATTGAACAATGAATTGGGGTTTTAATAGAGAATCCTATCCACTGTTGCAACTACATGTTTTTTTCTTATTAGTAGTTAACAACTATGTTCCCTTCTCTTCCCCACCAAATGCATTTTCTCATTCCCTTCAAGAAATTTTCGGGGTGTTTCTTTCCCCACCATGTCCAAGTGGAGTGCAAGATTTTCATAGCACCATTGGATTTATCCATCGGACTAACAGAATTGAAGTCCACCTTATGCTTCTTATCAATAAGATAGCACTACGATTATATGATTTCAATTTAAACCATGAGAATAGATCAGAAAATTTCCTCATAGTTGTCGAAGTCATAGATCATCAGTGCTTCCCGTAGGCTAGGTTTCAACCCAACAAAGAAGCAATCAACCTTTAATTCAAGGGTAACGACAAAGATGAAGGTGTATCATGAACGCCTTGTGAAGTTTTCCTTGTACACTCCGATGGATTCATAGTATTTTTTCTTGAGAGAAATGATGTCTCCTTCCAACTTATGCCGGAGGGTGCAAGGAAAATATTTATCAGAAGACATTTTCAGGAAATCCTTCCTTTAAAACGCCTCGATCTCCTACTTAGCCTTCATATTTTTTTATCAATGCCCACTATTGATTAGCTTCACCCTCCATATGATAAGAATCCATAATAACCTTCTTTTGTTCAGAATGTTGAAGGATGGAGATGATCATTCCAATAGAGTTTATCCATTGTTCAGCAAATTGATGGATCAGATGATCAATTAAAGTAGGATGACTTTGTCTCATGAAGCTATCATTAGTGACTTATTATTTCTTAGGGGGTGTTGAACATTCTTCTTGACCCATGTTTCTATTCAAGTCTTGAGTTAACTGAGAGAGTATCATAACAAAGTTCCCGATTCCTTATCCCATTAGGTTGGGAATCTCATTAGAACAGTCATTACATTAGTGTTCACATCATTTGTTAGCCCGAGTCCTCCTTTTACCGGCCATTGGCTGGAATAAAATGAATGTTAGGGGTAACACATAATGGGTAATACAAAGACAAAATGGTTGACTTATAAATAACTTTTATTTCTTTAACAAATGAATCTATAGGCTTCAATTTATGTTATATATGATATAATTTTTAACATATATTCATAAGGTATTGTTTTTCAATTCCCTTAATAATGGTTCATACAATGCTTGTGAATTTACCAAAGCATATCCCCTGAGAGTGTCAAAACAAAGAGAGCTGCAAGGTCTATTGTCGTGTACTGGGATACCCTGGGTCAAGCCTGAAACTCATTGTTATATTTTTCACTCATATGTACATCTGTGCCAGTGCCACCTCTTCCTGGTCATATCCAAACAAGGATGTATTTTCTCGATAAACCCTACACCCAATAATCAGTAAAATTTAAGGATATATTTATTATACTTAGTCTTATCCCTAAATCTTTCACTAGGTATTTCTAATCCTAATCCCAAAAATTACTAAACCTATCATGTAATACCAACTATAATAACCCTGATTTTTTACACACATAAACATGTTTTATTACATAAAACCATCACTTGATACAATATAAAAGATTGAGAGGTCCATTGTCTTAGGGGCTTAGGAACATAAAATAACGACTTAAAACACGAAACCCATAATCTTTATTGAAAAATTATTTTACATGACCACTACATTCCCTCATACTTAGTATTTCATGAGATAACCTGAGGACATGAAAAATAAAATGGTCAGCTATAAATCTTAGTAAGGGTGTAAACAAGTCATAAAATAAAGATTACAACACATGATAGGAAATAGAAATATCAATGTAGTGCAAGAGAAACATGAACATAAAGTCATGATATAACATGATTATCATTACATTGAAATGTAGCAACAACACTTAACATGGTATCATCATGAGCCAAGGATCATTGTACATGGATCATGAGTAAAGCCTCAATGAAATTGAATTTTCATGAGTAAATCCTCATTTCACTTGACGTATCATGAAACTAATCTTTACCCAAGTAATTGGAGCACTATCAGGTCACACCCTTCTTAAACATTTTATTTCATGCATTAGTGTGCCACAAGATCATACAACATAAATTCATTAAACATTCCAATTTATTCCACGATAAAATAATTTTGTATTCATACATGAAACTCTTATATCATTAAGTAAATGTGCATAAAGGTTAATACGAATGATATGGAAATGGGAATTGTATTCACAACCCTCTGATTTTGTCATGGAAAATGGTGTTACAATTTCGACAGCATAATGGCGTTTCATAAGACATCATAAAAAAAGGTTGATGAGAGAGAAAAGGGTTTCTCATAATATCTACATGAAATTTAAATTAAAGGGGTCATATAGATTCATGTACTAACATAAGTAATATAATTTTGATTCATAATACAAAATAATTTCTTGAATGTAAATAAAGAGAGAGAAATTCCTTACGGAATTTCAGCATGGTAACAGGTAAATATTGGAGGCACTAATGAGAGATAAAAGGGGTCTCACATCATTCAAAAATATATAGGGCAGTATGTGGGAGATGAGAAATCATACCCCAACATTTTATAACAGAAAAAAAGGTCATAAAAATATTAAGAAACATGGATAAAATGAGAAAGGAAGGAATCCCTTACTAGGAAGTGTGATCCTAAAGGCTTGGGAGAGGCTCGAGAGAGGATTTTTAGGAGCTTCTGGTACCTTGGGAGAATTATAGAGATAGGAGGGAGAAGTTTGGACGAAATCCAAAGGATTTTAGTGAAGGGGAAGTTATACCTTGGGTGGGATTATATTAGAAAGGAGAGGGAATTCATTATTATTTAGGTTTGGGACACTGCACATTAAACTAATTAAAACCACAAACTAGCCCATGGTTTTTGAACACGGTTTTTTTCCAAGGGGAGTGTAAAACAACAATTTATAATTCCAATGTCCTAAAATCTTAAAATAATAGGGTTGTTTATGTGGTGGTGAGTCACACACTCAAGGAAATCAATTTAAAAATCTAAATGTTTTTATAAGTATTAGAGGGTCCACTAAGGCATTGTAAAATAAATAAAACAAACCTAAAATCACATTATTTTATTGTTAAAACATATATTGGCCGAAAATAATGTTTATAGTATTTTATTACATCACTATTGTGTCATTATGATGTCAAAAAACACATTATATATTTAAATGATATTTTATTTTTACCAAAAAATTTGATTGTCTCAGAAAATTATGAAAACTTCACTATTGGATAATATCTACATTCCGATTCCAAAAAAAATATTAATTTTATCTAAATATATAAATATTCCTATTAAAAAACTAACATTTATCGAAAATTAATGGGTTTTAAAAATATATATATTTAAATACTAAATAAAAATTACAATTGTATTCATAAAAATTATACGATCATTTATATTTAATAAAAATAAATTAAGTAAAAATATTTTATTAAAAGATTTCTTAATTGAAAATCCACTAATTAATCAAAATATATTTCCTAATTGAATGTTATTTAAAAATACTATATGTGGTTTAAAAACTATTTAAAAAGTAACAACAATAAAATGAATGTATATTATTTATAAAAAGATAATGTAAATAGTTGTAGTAATATGGTCTTGTTACATAACCCCTTAAAAACCCACAAAAAACCTTAGGAATATGTGTGTGTTGGTGACATACTCTTGTGGTGGCTCAGATAACATCCCTCGAGTGGTAATCTCTATCAACATCAATTTCTCCCATAGGCTGCTAAACATTTTTTTCCATTTTCTAAAGGCCGGTTTAAGGGTTTCTAGTACCGAATACAGAACATCATCACTTCCACATCACAAATTCAAAACCTTCAATTCAAACTTAAAATTAAAAACACCCAAACTAGAAATCAACGAGACAGGCCCTCGAGATGCGCACCTACCATCGTACCACACCTCTGTCTGTGCATCGGTCCACACACTAGTCATCGGTCCATGGTCCTTCACCACGCGCCACCATTCACAGCAGAATGATGACAGTAATCTACCATCATCGTTGCCGAAGCATAGTCAATACCATCAAACTGTCCACCAGAGAAACAAACAATATGAACAATCCACACTTCCTGAAACAAACAAGAAAACTTCATCTGCATCGTAAGCAACACCAAAATGCCCTCGAAGAATAACTGGAGCACCATCCAAACCATCCATGGCATCGCCACCAACCGATTAATCACCTCACCAAAGATATCAAAAATCACAGAGAAACCAAAACAATGACACATTCATATATCACCTTGCCAATACGAGAGATGAAAGGGAGAATCAAAACCAAATCTGAACTGATCTTGAGAAAACCCACAAAATCAAAATTGTTAACATCAAAATCAAACCATACCACACAGAAGCACCGCCGCATAAAAATCCCCACCTTCCAAATCCTATGAGAAGCCTCTACAGAGGACCTTGGAACAAGGAATTAACATTTCAAAACAAATCAAGATCCCGACGCCACCAACTGCAACCTCCAGAGAGACAATGCTCAACCTCCAACCACCCAGATCTAAGGACGAAGTGACGATTTCAATTCGTCGGGCTAGGAACTCAGGTGCAGATTCAACACTACATCAAGAAGATAGACACTAGTGCGCACAAACGAGCCAGAAGTGCTGTAGCAGCAGAGAACCACCACCTCGAACCGCCGAATCTGGGAGAAGAATAAGAGAAGATCTGAGAAGGGGATGGTGGCGTAAGAGGAACCCTAACAGAGCGACGTTGTGCCCCTTAACTTTAAACCTTAATGTATTCAAGCTTCGATTGGGCTTTCTCAAGAGAGAATCCCAATGACTCCACCTCCTTTCTAAGCTCTAAAAAATGGGATTTGTATGAAGAAAGTCTACTGGATGAGTATATCGCTTCATTTCTATATGAAAATTGGATTTCTAAAGCCCTATGTTTACCAAAATCATGTGATCACTGTTCAATGGCTATATTAGTAACAATCACAATTCATAAAATTATTTTAAAATCCAAAGACATAAAACCAAATAATTGAAATTTTATATAGTCTTTTCACCTAATAAGACATTTAATAAGATCATGATGAATTTTTATTAAAAAAAGTGTGGGTCGTTACACCCTAGATGAAAATACAACTAAGCTATACACCAAACCTAGACATTTGGGTTCATCGAAAATGGGAACCCCAAAAGAGAACCCTTGAAATTGAGAGGACAAAGAGAGAGGAGGAGGAGAAATGGGCAAAACCCTAAAAACATTCCTCAAAATATATGGAGAGGCACAAATTACGGATATGAGAAATGGAGGAGGGGGATTGGGGCCCCTACTTATGCAAAAACCAACCAAGATGGAGGGGCCAGATTAGGATAAAATTGGAGGAGGGTAGAATAGAGTTCTTTAATTTTTAATAACCTAGCATGATTGCATGGTTTGGATGCATAGTGTACCAAACCATGTGATAATCGCACGGTACCCATTTCCCAAGTGTGAATTAACTAGACGATCAACCCACACTATTTTTCCAATCGTGCACCAATTGTTTAGTAGCTAATTCCTTAAAGGGAACCGATCGCATGACCATACCACATGATTTGACAGACCATGATCAAACCATGTGATAGCTTATATCCAATACAAGGGCCTAACACATGGCTACATGGGCTGAACCACACTCTTTCCACTAACTATGTGTTTCCTATTAATAGGCCAAAAATTCACAAGGACTTCCAAAATTTAAAAATTATAACTGGGAAACAACCCGAACCTTAACCAAAAAGATCAGAGAAAAAGAAAATAATGAAATAATGCAATATATAAGGTCAAAGTGTGAAAATTCTCCCAACCACAGACACTTTATACCCCCAAAAAGTCACATAGTATAAATTCAATGAAAACTCATGTCAATGTCCAATTAAATCTGAAGGAAACCATAAGCCTCAGGATGAACATTCATTCCACAAGTAACACCTGAAAAATCATGAAGAATCTACATCATAACAATGAGTAGAGAACATGAGGGTGTTCTCCCCACAACAAAAACTTAGGTAATATAAGTGACATTTAATCCCCCAACATGATAGCACCAACACGAGAACTCCAACCACTCTACCCCTGGCTGTCTCATGTAGAAACTCCCAACATGGATCTCATCCAATTATCCCAAAAAAATTATTCTACACTGTAATGACACAAATAGAAAACCTAAAACCAAGAAAATATGAAAAATGGCACCCTGAAAACCAGCTCAACTACTCCACACTAACCAAGAAACATCATCACCGCAACATGGAGCTATGGTAGTCCCAAAACGAAGTCATCCATATTATTTAGCAAAAGTGAAACAACACCCCCATAAGAACATGAAATTTACCATACATACCTATAATACCAACAAGAGGGGATAAAATCATGAAATGAAAAATATTTAAACTGAACCACTGTCCATAAATTTTACAAAACTCAAGAATCCCAAAATAATCACTGAAAAAAACCAAAACCAACTCACACAAGGACTGATCACACTCCGGAAAAAACAACTGATTCTAAAAGTCACATCTGATGAACACAACCATTTAGATAGAATAATTCCATCATAATTTTACAATGACATGATGAACATACAAAAAAATGAAATAATACAATGAAACTTCAAAATTCCCTACCCCATCACAGGAGAGAAAAATATTTCCATGGTTTCACACACCCATGAAAACTCTTGACTATACACATGCCTCACTCCTAGGCTTGTGGATGGATCTATAATGACTAAATCATCTACTTCCACTTAGTGAGGTACTGTAATCCTCCTATAAAAAACACCATAATTGAATAATGCTTCCAATATAACTCATCCAGGTGTCCCAAATTGAAAAAATGATTGTAGGTCTTTATAAAGATGCATGAAGACATCTTCCAATATCCGAACTATCCACCTAGGTGGCACACAAGTGAACAATATAACAAACAAGAATCCATAACTAGTATGAGAGACTTCTCAGGGACATGTTTCTTCAGCATGCACTCTTTTCTATATGGGGAACCTTTATGATCAAATAAAGACACCATATTTCAAACTACATGTTCTCTGGAAACCAACTCAACTAGAAATGCTTCATCCACTAACATCTCGAAATGAAGATCCTTGGAGAAGAGGACTTGTTTCTTGATATCAGGATGAATACCCCCTAGGAAAATAGAATCACTCATAAAATCTTATGACACCACCTTTGAAGAAAAGAAAAATATCTCCTTAAATTGTTCATCATAGGCATTCATTATCTGCTGGCCTTGCAAAAAAATCATAAGATCCACCCTTTTGTTCTCCTTTACCTCCTAATGTATGAACCATTAGAAAAATAAGAACATTAACACTTCCCAAATCATCACAACATGAATTAATTGGTGAGGAAAACTTCTACCATTTACTTGAATATGGACCCTCAAACAAACCCAGGACAACACAAACTCTAACGTTTTTTGGATTTCGCAATGATATGGAGATGATCACAACTTCCTCAAGCCCTCAACTTCCTCTAATGGACCTCAGTCGTGATGAATAATATATAAAAACCAAGATGAATGAAAAAAATTGGAATAACTCCTTGAAATGTTTGGAGACTTTTCTGGGTGACATATTTTGAACAACATGAGAAACACAAGACCACAAGCAATATCAGACTGAAGCATAATAAAAAAGAACACCTTGAGACAAAAAAATAGGCTCACAAAACAAATACATACAAACACAACCAAAACATGTATAAAACCCCCCAAATCCATATTAATTTCCAACACCACCTTTTTCCAAGTCCATTTAAAAAGAATCCACATTTCAAAAAACTTAATCGACATTATATAATAATAAAAAAATTTCAAAATCATTTCCCTCAATCGAAATCGAATCAGAAAAACAAGGGAATGTTCGTGATATCAATCCCACCCCATTGAAATCATATTAATCACCACATGTTTGTTCATCAATTTTCACCCATACATTCCATAACAAACTTTCCAAACATACCCGAACACATGAAAACTTTCATATTGAGTACTATGGTCTATGATTTCTATTTCATCTTCAAAACCAAAGGATTCACAAAATTTTCAATCCAAAACACCACTTCCTTAAAACCCATTTTCCAATTTTAAAATAACATAAATGAAATCATTTTATTTTTCATAAACTGGTTTCTTTTTAAAAGATCACTCACTCCAAGAAAAACCAAAATAAATCATAACTAAATCCAATTCACTGGAAGAAGGATCTAGTAGTCATCGATAACCTGAAAACATCGTAGTGAGAGATGCCCTAAGTAGGAAATAGCAAATAAGGGAACCTTGATATATTCACTTGGATTTTAAAAAATGCCACAACTTTATGTGAGGTTATAACATGACACTATCTCACATCAACTGTAATTATTCAATCTAAAGAAAAACAAAACAAGTCAACAACTCAATTACTATACGACCCCTATCAACTCTAGTCTCTCCATGAGTGGTGGTGATCAGGCACTAGACCATGATATACATCATGATCTTTAAAAATTATAATCTCTAACTACCAAAAAATCTAAATAAAAAAGAACCTCATCTAATACCATTTTTTCACAAACCAAGCCAAGATTCTATCCAACCTGACACATGACCCAGTCTGCAGCATAGTTGGAACGATGCTCTCTATCCCCAAGGGCTGGAAATTAATGACATGAATCAAATACAATACAAGTGGTAAAGAATTCATCTTAATTACCAAGATCAATGAAATAAACTTAACACATAGATAACCAACAACCAAATCTAAAAATAAATAAAAATTTTGATTCATTTACAGGGTAAATAAAATAAAATTAAGAAAATAAAAGAAAATAAAAAACTACTACTAAAACGATCATGTTATGGCCTCAATTTCGCCACTATCCATTGACCAAACTGACCTAACAATGTGCACAGAAAACAAGAAAATGAACAATAAAGAGAACCTATGAAATCATTCATGTATACCTGCACCGAATTGAGATGGTTATGTGTTTTCTAAAAAATTCAGTAGTAAACCACCAAAGAAAACATGAGTTTCATTTCTTGAAAACAGTATATTAACACCAGTTTGAAATAAATTTATGAAAATAGTTCTTTCACATTTTAATAAACCGCCTTTCCATTCTTAAAAAAACACACAACACATCTCTATTTTCAAAAGGGGTTACTATTTAATAACCAGAACCTATATCAAAATCCAAGAAAAATAGTTCTATACTATGAAGAAAAATAGACAAGATGAATAAATAAAAAAATATATGCAGAAGAAGATAAAAAAGAATATATAGACCATAACCATTGTATTTCCTAAACATCCCTAGAGTGATCCATGGACGTACTTGGTTTGGACCCTCCTAATGATTTATGGTGAAGATCCCTAGTCAATAACCAACAAGCCTCCCTCAACTATCCAATCCATAGACATATCCTACCTAGCCTCTCAACCAATCATGGGGTACCTACCCATGTAATCGGGGCTATTAAGTAACCACCACTCGATCCTCTAAAAGACAATAAGGAACCCATGATTAAATATACTGTGTAAGTAGGAGGCCTTCACACATGTGACTCATTATACATATAATCACAACACTTTCCATCCCCAAACATGGACACCACCTATATGATAACCCATATAGTGAAATCCCCACAACTAATTCCCACAATATATATATATATATCACATCATCAAAGGTATCAACTAGGCCATCATATCATATAAACATTCAACCCATTCTTTAAAAAAATACTAGATATTTATAACATACCTTTGATTTTACACATCCAAATTCATTTTCAAAAAACATTCATAAAATTTTTCCAAAATAAAAAGAAACACCACATAAATGAGTACATGCAAAACATGAATTCACATTCTAAAACCCAATTCCACATCCAACACAATTTCTAAACAAATATGAAAATTCATAACATAACTGAAGATTATAAACAATATTTCACTACATTTAGAAACCAGAAATCCTTACTAAAGCGTCAAACATGTGATAATATCAAACACAACCTTTAAAACTACATTAGAGTCACTGGAGAAAAATGAAATTTAATGAAGGACCCAGAGCTTGAAAGGGTGTGAAAGAAGGGAGGGTTAAGTGTTTTTAAATCTTATCCTCAAGTAAATCATGTAAATCATCATTTGTGTGCCCATCCATGTGCTCACTTTATAGAAAACATGGATGTTCCCACATCCAATGGCACACCCCAAGTAGATTTTTCCTAATACCATTTTCAAAGAAACATCACATGCTTTCTATGTAATTCAATAAAAAATATTAGGAAAATCACCTCATTCCAAATATCAATCCAAAAATCAATCCACTCAACTTATTAAAACATTTGTTAGAGATAAAACTGACCAAATAATAAAATTCTACCTTTAATTGATCAATTAACATTTAATCAAACATGCTTGGTGTGTAAACTCAAAGCCATAAAAAAAATATTACTCAAAAAACTATTTTTAAAAAGTTCTACCAATAATAAAACACCATAATAAACTAGATATGCGGATTATAATTGTTAAAATAATGTTTTAGAATTATTTGAAACACCCAAGAATCAATTATATTGTATCAAAAAAGAAACAGATGGAAAAACCTACCACAACGGTGTAAGAACATGATGAAAATCTCAAAGAAGAGAGATTAAGACCCTAAAAATGATCTGCTCTCCCTAGACTGAGAGAAAATTTATCTACACATCAATCCTAGCCATTACGGTTTAGAAAAAGGGATTCCCCTCAACAAAACCCTTGAAATAAAGAGGGGAAAGGGAGTAGATAAAGTTAAATGGACAAAAACCCTGAAGTTTTACCTTGGAATCGATCGAGAATCACTATAGAGGGAGAGGATCCAAGGAGAATGGGGGGTTTGGGATCCCTTCATGCACGAAAACCAACCATGAGGGAGGGTATTTTGATATTGTAAAATATGAGGGTAGAATATAGTTTTAATATTTTTAACTACCAATCATGATAGCATAGTTTGGCTGCACTGTTTACAAAACTATTTTCCAAGTGTGTGGTATCCTCTTCTCAAGAAATAACTGACCACCTGACCAACCCACGTGGTTTGGCCAACTATGTGCAAACCGTGTGGTAGCTACTTCTTAGGAGGGGACAAACCACAAAACCATACTACATGGTTTGATTGACTATGATAAAACCGTGTGGTTTCTTCTATCCAACACTATAACCTACTGTACAGATTCCTAGTCTAAACCACTGGGTTTCCACTAACTATTATGTCCCTTTGCACAAACCAAAAATTGACATAGACATCAAAAATTGGAATATTTTAACTAGTAATCAACTCGAACCTCATTCAGAATGATCAAAGAGTATGAAATGAATAAAATAGATAAGTATACATGGTCGAGGTGTGAATTTTTATGAAACACATTACTCTTGTCTGGGTTATTCTATGATTTATTGATGAAATTATTATGAAAATAATTTCGTTTTCATAGATCTTTTCAGGATGAAATATTTAGGAATCTAATTGTATTTTCAAGGATGATGATAAGAAAAAATATTATGATCTTATGTCGCACATATGTATAATTTTCATTATGTTATGGTTGGTACATGAATTATATAAGTATCCAATTAATTGGGTAGAGATTGATATCCCATAATATTAATAGGTTTTGAATGGAGAGTGAATGTAATTAAGTAAGTGAATCTATTCAGTATGATAGTCTTGAGAGTGAACCATTTCAACTACGATTCATTAGGTAGATAACCCAACCCACTATGATAGTATTTCTAATAATTCATTACCACTATGGAAATTATTTTCTAGGATTATTTTTATCCAACACATCTATATCTTATTCAAGTGTTATGATCTCATTTCTTATGTTCTCTGATTCAATTATGACTTATATCTTATAAACTTCCATGATTTATGACATAACTCAATATTATGATATATGATATGTTTTTTAGGGTTTTAAATTTTTAAGATCATGTTCATATACCTTTATAATCAAATTATATTAATCGATCCTTTATATATTTGTTTTTTACCCAAACCGAGAATCTAATATCATTATTTCTTATATGTCATTTACATTGGTTTTTAAGATAGAATTTATGACTTATATGACTTATATATTTTCTTTTTATGAATAAAATAGTTGGAGATTATGAAGATATCATATGAATAAGATGATAATTTATCCATGATCCCAATGGTAGTGGATTTATATGATTATGGAGTGAATCATAATATTCTGTAAGGATTATTAATCAAATAAGATATAATATCAATGTTTGAAAAGTAAGGGTCACTATGATGTTGACCCTATTATATAATATTTATTTTTATGATTAAAAATATAGAATTAATTTTACTATATTACACCTCTATATATTGATGAAATTATTATTATGTAAGTGTGCATTTGTTAATGGAAATCTGTTTTTGAATAATTAATTATTATGGAAAAAACATAATTTACATACTTTAAATTCCATGTAAAATAAAAAATTCAATATTGAAATATATGATAGAATATATAATATCTACATTTCATTAAAACCATTAATAATTTTATATTAATTTAATTTATTAATATATAAGACATTGTCGACAAAAAATATAAGGCCCCGACCTTAAACATTACTTAATCATGAATTAAATGAATAATTCACAACGAGGATCTTTTCAGGTTTAGAGTTTTAGAGAATTAGGACATAACTATTACATCTCAAAAGATTAAAAAGTAGACACTTCTACTAAGTTTCCATAAATAAAAAAAACTCTTAAAAGAAACATGTCTAGTTCCATGTTTTAGATAGCATGTCTTTCCTTGATCCCATCCTTGACCCTATTCATCTTTAAGTCCTGTGTAAAACATTTCAAAAACTTGGGATGAGCATAAAAAGCTCAGTAAGGAAATAAAAATATGGAAAGGAAACATGAGTACATGTATACATACGAATCAATGAAATCATACTTTACTCATGAAACATAAGAACATTAACATACCTCATCAAATCATGAATAAAACATAGAAATCATAAGGCATAAATGTAACTTGAGGAATTCATAACATTATTACATAGAGAGTAACCCTCTTGGTTACGTTTGGAATACCCATCATAGTATATTCCTTAAATCTCTTTGGAGAAACCTTAACGTTTAACTCCTTCGCGTTAGCCATTGCATTGGAGAGCTATATCGGTCTCACCCGCCCTTTGTTTATCACGGAACCACCCGTCTTCATAATAATGCCCAAGAACCATAACATAATCGTATCACATAAAAAATTAATAAAGGAAACATAAAATTTCCACATTTCAATCACAAGATATCAACACAACACATTGATATAATAAAAACATTATGAAAAACATTTTCAAAACCAAAAGAAAAGAAAAGTAAAACATGGTATTTATTTTTCATTTAAAAAAATGTATGGCTTGCAGAGGAAGCCGAAACTCAAATAATGGTCACGGCGATAGAGAAGTCATCGTCGCCGCGTACGTACAACAAAAAAATTTCCCTTTTGTCATTTATTAAACTCTTCGTATAAAAAACATTCCTTTTGAATAAACATAAAAAGTCAAAGTGGTTTATACACCGTATAAAAGAAAGTTGTGTATAAAAAAATATGCCTCAATGAAAAGAGATTGAGACGGATTCCCATACCACATTGAATCTTTTAAAATTTTAAACCATTAATATCCATATAAATAAATCCTTAAAAACATTTTGAAAACATGTATTTTAATGAGAAATATTTATAAGAATAAATCATTAAAACATTTAAAATGATATTTTAGTTAAAGGGTTTTTAACAAAATGAGAGACACTTGAACACAATAATTGAGGGATAACATTTAATCAAAACTTTATAATATCATGAGAATAAAGGGATTCATGATATAATATTCCAAAGGATATTATATAAACCAAATAAAAGTGAACTGGTGCATTACAATAATGGAGTCCCAATAGAAATGTAAAATGATATGAAATCCATTATAAAGAAGGTTTCCTTCAATTAAGGATAAATCAATCTCATAATTATGTGTGAAAAATATAAATACACCCAATATATGTGGATATTAAGTGTAAAATAATCAATGGTCATTCACACATATTCAAAGGATGACATATTCAATAACTACATGTTGAACCCAAAGAAACTGAAATTGGGTTAAGAAGTTCCCTTGACAGCCTAACGACGTCACATCAATTTTTAGAAAAAGAGTTTATGAGAGAGATAAAGGGTATCTCATCACTTGGACATACAATTTATTGCAATAAGGATATATAAGAACATATCCTCACATAATAAGATGAATATTATAAGACATAACAAAAGAATTCTTTTAAAAAGAGGACGGTGAAAGGTCCCCTTGCCGATTTAGGTAACTTTTGAAACACACATCCCATGAAAGAAGAACTATAAAACATTGATGTAAATAATTATAAACGAAATTATGTTACAAAAAGAGTATAATAATGGAAAATACATATACCAATCAATGTAAATGGTGGTAAAAGTAGCATAAATCTCATGGGAATAAAAGTGAGATGAAAAATCCCTTACGCAAACTCAGCAGCTGAACGACGCCACTTAAAACTTCCAAAAATGGATTGATGAGATAAAATAGGGTCTCTCATCATATTAACATAAAATTTACAGCATGATGAATATAAAAGAACATCCCAATCATAATAAGGATGAGCTTAAAAGGAATGACATAAAAGAGTGTACTTAAAAAGAAAGAGAGGGGTAGGGTCCCTTACCTCGGGTCCGACTTGACTCGATCGTTCATTAACCTCCTGAATAATAAACTTGAGTTAATTTCTACTTTCTTAAGAAACTTTTTCTAGTTTATTATTACTTTTATATCACTTAATACCATGCTATGAACACTATGTAATTATTTAATATAATAATGGTCGTTTTTTAGATCTTTACTACTTGAGTCAAAAATAAACTCTTTATAATTACAAGTTGTTCATGTGGTAAAATATATATTATATCGAGAATTATATTCATTATTTAGATATCATATATATCATACATATCCATTATATAAGTTCATTTATAATATTACATAACATTTAGAGGTAAGAAATGAAATGCACCGTTCATGGAGACGGTAAGCCGTACGTACGCATGAACGCTACTTCCCTGTCTATTTCTTATTTAATGGAATTAAAACAGAATGATAAATAATAGTATTATAATTCCAGTATGATATCATATATAATATCATTAAATCTATCCTTTATACGTTCCACATATGGTATTAACGAATCAAATCACTTTGAGGGGGCGGTAGTCCGTACTTCCAAAAATGAAGATATCACGTTTAACCATAATGGAAACCATAAAGTTATGCCATAAATGGAAAATAAAGAAGCTTAAGTAAAACATAATCATATTATATATCATATATAAATCTAGTGACATCTTAATGGCCACCTTTGAGGGTGTTAAAAGAATATTGAACAATCATCGTTTCGTGAGGCAGAAATTCACCATCCACAGAAACAGTATGTTCATTAACCATTAAATGTGGGTGCATGTAAGTTTAGCTCTAATACTTCTTATAACAACATCCTAGTATATTTAAGATACTGTATTTGTTACAAAAGAAATGAATAAAAAGAGTTTATTGGGTTGGAGAAGCAAAATAAAACAAAAGAACACAAGTGAAGACATTATCTTAAAATCGGGTATCTCTCTTTGATTTGAGCTCAAAGGCTTCCTTGGGAAGACTTCTGCCCAAAGTTAGGCTTCTAGGAGTATTATAGGGATGTGAAGAGACAAAATGAGTAGGGTTTGGCCAAGCCAAAGGCTTGAGAGGTGTGGATAAGGTGGTAGAGGTGGGGGCCTTTTATAAGAGGAGAGGAGGGGCACTCTTGGAAAGTTACAAAATGTTACTTTATTTTCAAATGAGTTTCAGATTTTAAAGGTCCCACATTAATTTATTTCAAGGATAAGGTGGTAAGGGTTCGAAATACACTCATACAATTGGTTTTTGACAAGTGTATGTTATAGTTTTAACATTATCTTTTCATTTTATTTAAATCCTTTATTAATGAGGTAATCACTGCATCATCATGATGTCATAAATGATTTAATTTATTTAATTTCCAAAAATTATAAAAAAAAATATCATGATGTAGGAAGTTTTTTTATATTTATAATGAATATTTATAGTAAAAAATATGACTTGTATAACCCCATTTAATTTTTTTTAGTAAAACAGCTCATGCTTGTGACATTTTTATTTTAACATTAAATAAAAAGTTATTTTTGTCATTTTCCAACCAAATTGGCTCCATGGGGTCCCCAAGTTGACCCATGGACTGGCTCGGTCGGCCATGACACATCAAATGAGGGTAGGACATGTGTCTATGTCATTTCATATTATTAAAACATTATTTTTACCTTAAATTACACAAATTACCTCTAATGGCGATTAAAAACTTAAAAGTTACTATTCACAAAAAAATTATTTTAATCCCATTGAACCACATTTTACATCCTAATGACAACCTTTTATTTAGGATTTTTGAAATTCAAATCATAGAAGTAGTGAAGTTTCATTTAAACAAAAATCAGTTTTTAAACTACCACTTAGTGGTTTCACTATTCATAAAAAATTGACGTTTTCAGAAAAATACCAAAAAATCACCCTAAGCTATATTTGATATTCCGAATTCAAAAATGATGTCTATTTTACAAAATTCAAAACATATAAGTTGCATTAATTAATTTAATAATTAATTCACACTGTCAAAACAAATAGCGTGTTTTTAAGAAACAATATCTATTAAAAGATTGACACTAGTTTAAGTCCAATTTCAAAGTGAAATTAATTCCCATGACCACTATTGGATTAAATGGTAAAAATATATTCTAATTTCACTTTAAAAAAAATTCAAAAGATAATCCAATCATATAAATAAATTAGATTAGAAAGAGGTTTTGAATTAAAATACTACATTTTCAATAAAAATGATCTTTATCGAAAAAATAACAAAATTTTACACAAAGTAAATTTTGATGTCCAGATTCAAAAGATCGATTTTATTTTGTCAAATAAAACATATAAAATTGTCAAATGTATATTTAAAAAGGGTTCTCCATTAAAAGGCAGTTAATCAACCATTTAAAAAATATTAGAATATCTATGCATAAAATTGGATTCATTTGAATTTTAAGCCTCTAAAATTTATTGGATAAATATAAAAAAAATTGAAAAAACATATATAATAATTTTGTAGTTAGTTCTATTCATTCCAGCCATTACAACGGCTAGGCGTTAACTACCTTTTAAAATTATATTATTTTATTACTAGAGTGCAACATAAGATTTCAAAAAAACTCGTTTTTGCGTATTGGATTGGCCATCTAGCATAGCGTCCCATTTAAAGTAATATTAATATTTTATTAACAAATCAGGATAAATATGAAAATGTCATATTCTTTATTTACCTGGGGTGTTACATCCTTCCCCGCATTTGGGAATTGTGTCCTCGCAGTTTTAAAATTGGTCTTGGAAGCTTCATTGAAAATCCCACATCGGAACAAGAGTCAGTAAAACTATCACTTTAAAAGAATGGGAGAGAAGTAAAAATGTCACCCGAGTTGACCCATACTAGGATTCCAAGAATGAAAATATGAATATGGGGGAAAAACAAAGGGTCATGTTCTGATGGAGAGTGACAGAAAACATGTTTAGGAGAAAGTTGACCACAATAAAATCACAAACTTGTGGTGGGTTAAATGGTATTTGATTCCCCGGTAGGAAAAGTTAATAGACAACATTTTTGTTTTAAGGTACTTTTCATTGAGGAATTTATTTTTGATCGTAAGGAAACATATTTACTTGTCATGTTGACTTTCAACTTTTACTATATTTCTTACAAAAACTCAATTTTCTCCAAAAGATGAGTATTTAGGATGACTTGTTCACATTAAGAGAGCTATAATCAATATCTAGGGAATCACCTAATCCAAAAAAGAGGACTATATACTTCCCATGTCTTTAGACCTTAACCAAAACTAAAATGAAAAAGGTTAGTATGAGATCAGATAATACCCAAAAAGGATAATCCTTTATAAAAAAAATCTATTCTTAATCTTCAAAATTTGTCAAACAAAACCCAAAGTCCAACAAATTCCATTAAATACACATCTATCCATAAAATTCTACAAATTAAAACAAACTAAGATTGAAACCCAATTCTATGAAGGATTTAATCACATAGGCTCCTAAGATAAATTTTAACATTTTTCTCCAAAATAACATCTGTTACTCTTATAGTCTCATACTGAAAAGTAACTAACCTAATCACATATCCTCCATGATAGGATAATCATCTCCATTGATAACCAAAAATCAACATACTATTAATTCATAAAATCATCTAACTAAAAAGAATCATTCAAAATAACTAGGGACTTCATGTAGTCCAGTGGTAGGTGATAAATACCAGTTGCACTTTGGTTGTGGGTTTGATTCCCGCATCTTCGTCCGACGCGACGGGTTGTCACACGGTCTGCGTGTTGTCCATTTTTAAAAGCTATATAATTTTATAACATTCCTCAAAAAGATATAAATTCATCAAAAATAACCATAACATATTTTAACCACAAAGGTTATCTGATAACTTCCATTTTGCAACCCAAAATGTATTAACCAGTAATTGCCACAAATTCAGGGATCATATAAACAAAAATGGTTCTTTATAACTATATCCACAAAAGAAAGGATAATTATTCCTTGAATAAAATTTTCATATATCAAACATCAGGGTTACTATAAAAAGTCTTCTAATGTAACCCTATCATCAAACGAGACTTAATACATCTAAGAATTTCACCATCCTAAAATCTACCATAACTCATGAATCCCTTATATGATGACTTCTTACTCATTCAACATTCTTCATGATCCATTAGCCATTCCTTTTCAACTTATTCTGAAATACTTCATTCCTACAAACAAAATCATGAATCATATCCTAAGATTCCAATAATAGGAAAACATATGTTAAGAAATAATCCATACATTTCATTGTTCATTGTCAGTTTATTCATCCTCAATTAGAATGGCATTAGGTATTGGTAAATGAATATTTGTAAAATCTTGGTGACCCCATTCCTGAAACTTCTTCGTAGGAAATGTTTTTGCATAATTACCATGCACACCACATTTAAAACATTCAATTGATCCTTCAGAATGATCTTGTTTCTATTTATTAGAGTCAACTTGGATACTTCCTTTTTCCATGGCAGGTTCTTGCTTTATGACCTTCATTTCCAAATCTATAGAATCTTTCTGTCCCTTCGAAACATTTTCCTATATGTTTCTTTCCACATATTTGACACAAAGGTTTTTGAACATACATACCTTTATGATTATTACCTGATCTTCTGTAAGGATTTGTTTCTCGCATATACGATGCCTTATAAAAATTACCATGGTTCAGGTGGCCAATCATGACTCCAGATAGTTGGTTGTGGATAACCACAAGAGTTCTCATTGCAGCTCCCATATCATTCAGTTGTTCTTTCATAAAACTGTCACAGTTCTCTTCAAATCCACTGTTACTTTGGTGCCTGCTAGATCCAACCATTTACTAAAACCATAAAGGTCAGTGTGAGTATATTAGTAAAATCATCAAATAAAAAATAGGAAGATAAACACCATGATATAATTATCCAAGTTATCTCAAACTCATTCTAACTTTTAAAAAAAATAATGACTCCATCTAATATACTAACCATTTTGGTTATACACAACTTGTCACTTTTTCTTAAACAACACTCTAACCTCTAAAGTTATCTAAACCGACTTTGATACCAACTATAAGGCCCCGACCTTAAACATTACTAAATCGTGAATTAAATGAATAATTCACATTGAGTATCTTTTCAGGTTTAGAGTTTTAGAGAATTAGGACATAACTAGTACATCTCAAAAGATTAAAAAGTAGACACTTCTACTAAGTTTCCATAAAAAAAACTCTTAAAAGAAACATGTCTAGTTCCATGTTTTAGATAGAATGTCTTTCCTTGATCCCATGCTTGACTCTATTCATCTTTAAGTCCTATGTAAAACATTTCAAAAACTTGGGATGAGTATAAAAAGCTCAGTAAGTGAATAAAAATATGGAAAGGAAACATGAGTACATGTATACATAAGAATCAATGAAATCATACTTTACTCAAAAAACATAATCACTTTAACATACCTCATCAAATCATGAATAAAGCATAGAAATCATAAGGCATAAAGGTAACTAGAGGAATTCATAACATTCTTACGTAGGGAGTAACCCTCTTGGTTACGTTTGGAATACCCATCAAAAAATATTCCCTAAATCTCTTCAAGGAAACCTTAACGTTTAACTCCTTTGTGTTACCCAATGCATTAGAGAGCTATATCGGGCTCACCCGCCCATAGTTTATCATGGAACCACCTGTCTTTATAATAATGCCCAAGAACCATAATATAATCGCATCATATAAAACATGAATAAAGGAAACATAAAATTTCCACATTTCAATCACAAGATATCAATACAACACATTGATATAATAAAAACATTATAAAACCCATTTTCAATACCAAAATAAAAGAAAAGTATAACATGGTATTTATTTTTCATTTAAATAAGAGGTATGACTTGTAGAGGAAGCCGAAACTCAAATAATGGTCATGACGGTGGAGAATTCGTTGTCTCCGCATAAATATGACAAAAAAAACATTCCCTTTTGTCGTTTATTAAATGCTTCATATAAAAAATATTCCTTTTGAATAAACATAAAAAGTCAAAGTGGTTTATACACGTATAAAAGAAAGTTTTGTATAAAACAAAATATGCCTCAACGAAAGGAGATTGAGACAGATTCCCATACCAAATTGAAGCTTTTAACATTTTAAACCATTAATATCCATATAAATAAATCCTTAAAACCATTTTGAAAACATGGATATTAATGAGAAATATTTATAAGAATAAATCATTAAAACATTTAAAACAATGTTTTAGTTAAAGGGTTTTTAACAAAATGAGAGACACTTGAATACAATAATTGAGGGATAAAATTTAATCAAAACTTTATAATATCATGAGAATAAATGGATTCATGATATAATATTCCAATGGACAGCATATACACCATATAAGAGTGAACTGGTTCATAACAACAATGGAGTCTCAATAGAAATGTAAAATGATATGAAATCCATTATAAAGAAGGTTTCCTTAAATTAAGGATAAATCAATCTCATAATTATGTGTGAAAAATATAAATACACCCAATATACGTGGATATTATGTGTAAAATAATCAAAGTTCATTCAGACATATTCAAAGGATGACATATTCAATAACTACATGTTGAACCCAAAGAAATCGAAATTGGGTTAAGAAGTTCCCTTGACAGCCTAACGACATCACATAAAATTTTAGAAAAAGAGTTGATGAGAGAGATAAAGGGTATCTCATCACTTGGACATAGAATTTAAGGAAATATGGATATATAAGAACATATCCTCACATAATAAGATGAAAATTAAAAGACATAACAAAAGAAGTCTTTTAAAAAGAGGAGGGTGAAAGGTCCCCTTACCGACTTGGGTAACTTTTGAAACACACACCCCATGAAAGAAGATCTATAAAACATTGATGTAAATACTTATAAACAAATGTATTTTACATAAAGAGTATAATAATGGACATTACATATACCACTCAAAGGAAATGGTGGTAAAAGTAGCATAAATCTCACAGGAATAAAAGTGAGATGAAAAATCCTTTACGAAAACTCGACAGCAGAACGACGCCACTTAAAACTTCCAAAAATGGATTGATGAGATCAAATAGGGTCTCTCATCATATTAACATAAAATTTACAGAAATACTAATATAAAATAACATCCCAATCATAAGAAAGATGAGCTTCAAAGGAATGACATAAAAGAGTGTGCTTAAAAAGAACGAGAGGGGTAGGGTCCCTTACCTCGGGTCCGACTTGACTCGATTGTTCTTTAACCTCCTGAATAATAAACTTGAGTTAATTTCTACTTTCTTAAGAACATTTTTCAAGTTCATTATTCATTTTATATCACTTACTACCATGCTATGAACACTATGTAATTATTTAAGTTAATAATGGTTGTTTGGAAGATCATTGCTACTTGAGTCAAAAATAAACTCTTTATAATTACAAGTTGTTCATGTGGAAAAATATATATTATATCCAGAATTATATTTATTATTTAGATATCATATATATCATATAGATCCATTATATACATAAATTTATAATATAACATAACATTTAGAGGTAAGAAATGAAATGCACCGTTCATGGAGTCGGTAAGCCGTACGTACGCATGAACGCTACTTCCATTTCTATTTATTATTTAATGGAATTAAAATATAATGATACATAATAGTATTATAATTACATTATGTTATCTTATATAATATCATGAAATATATCCTTTATACGTACCACATATGTTATTAATGAATCAAATCACTTTGAGGGGCGGTAGTCTGCACTTCCTAAAATGAAGATATCACGTTTAACCATAATGGAAACCACAAAGGTATGGCATAAATGAAAAATAAAGAATATTAAGTAAAATATAAACATATTATATATCATATATAAATATAGTGACATCTTAATGTCCACCTTTTAGGGTGTTAAAAGAATATTGAACAATCATCGTTTCGTGAGGCAGAAATTCACCATCCACAGAAACAATATGTTCTTTAACCATTAGATGTGGGTGTGTGTAAGTGTAGCTAGAATACATATTATAAAAACATCCTAGTATATTGAAGATACTAGAATTTTTACAATATAAATGAATAAAAATAGTTTAGGGGGTTGGAGAAGCAAAATAAAACAAAAGAACACAAGTGAAGACATTACCTTAAAATCAGGTATCTCTCTTTGATTTGAGCTCAAAGGAATCATTGGGAAGACTTCTGCCCAAAGTTAGGCTTCTAAGAGTAATATAGGGATGTGGAGAGACAAAATGAGCAGGGGTTGGCCTATCCAAAGGCTTGAGAGGTGTGGATAAGGTGGTAGAGGTGGGGCCTTTTATAAGAGGAGAGGAGGGGCACTCTTGGAAAGTTACAAAATGTTACTTTATTTTCAAATGAGTTTCGGATTTTTAAGGTCCCACATTGATGTATTTCGAGGATAAGGTGGTAAGGGTTAGAAATACACTCATACAATAGGTTTTTGACAAGTTTAAGTTATAGTTTTAACATTATCTTTTCATTTTATTTAAATCCTTTATTAATGACGTAATCACTGCATCATCATGATGTCATAAATAATTTAATTTATTTAATGTCTAAAAATTATAAAAAATATCATGATGTAGTAAATATTTCTATATTTATAATTAATATTTATATTCAAAAATATGACTTGTATAACCCCATTTAATAATTGTTTTAATAAAACAACTCATGCTTGTGACATTTTTATTTTAACTTTAAACAAAAAGTTATTTTTGTCATTTTCCAACAAAAGTGGCTCCATGGGGTCCCCAAGTTGACCCATGGATTGTCTTGGTCGTCCATGACACATACAATGAGGGTAGAGCATGTTTCTATGTCATTTCATATTATTAAAACATTATTTTTACCTTAAATTACACTAATTATCTCTAATCGTGATTAAAAACTTAAAAGTTACTATTCACCAAAAAATTATTTTAATCCCATTGAACCAAATTTTACATCCAAAAGACAACCATGTATTTTGGATTTTTGAAATTCAAATCACAGAAGTGGTGAAGTTTCATTTAAACGAAAAATCAGTTTTTAAACTACAACTTAGCGGTTTCACTATTCATCAAAAAATTGAAGTTTTTCAGAAAAATACCAAAAATTCACCCTAAGCTATATTTGATATTCCTAATTCAAAAATGATTTCTATTTTACAAAATTCAAAACATATATGTTGCATTAATTAATTTAAAAATTAATTCACATTGTCAAAAAAATAGCGTGTTTTTAAGAAACAATATCTATTAAAATATTGACACTAGTTTAAGTCCAATTTCAAAGTGAAATTAATTCCAATGACCAATATTGGATTAAATGGTAAAAATATATTATAATTTCACTTTAAAAACAATTAAAAATATAATCTAATAATATAAATAAATAAGATTAAAAAGAGGTTTTGAATTAAAATACAACATTTTCAATAAAAATGATCATTATCGGAAAAATAACACAATTTTACACAAAGTAAATTTTGATGTACAGATTCTAAAGTAGGATTTTTTTGTCAAATACAACATATAAAATTGTCAAAAGTATATTTAAAATGGGTTCTCCCTCAAAAGGCAGTTAATCGACCATTTAAAGAATATTAGAAGATTTATTATCAAAATTGGATTCATTTTCATTTTAAGCCTCTAAAATTTATTGGAAAATGTAAAAATCTTTGAAAAACATATATAATAATTTTGTAGTTAGTTCTATTCATTCCCGCCATTACAATGGCTAGGCGTGAACTACCTTTTAAAATAATATTATTTTATTATTAGATTGCAACGTAAGATTTCAAAGAAACTCGTTGCTGTGTATTGGGTACGCCATCGACCATAGCATCCCCTTTAAAGTAATATTAATATTTTTTTCACAAATATGGATAAATATGAAAATCTCATATTCTTTATTTACCTGGGGTGTTACAAAAAATCAATTTTTAGATAAACACTTTTTTATGATAAAAAATACATATATCAAAATAAGTTATAAAGAGGGGTATTTGAAAATTAATTATTTTATTTATAATTAAACTATACTTATGTTTATTCATATTCTAATTCAATACATAATATGAATTTTACTCAAAAATAAATTAATTTTTTAAAAAAAAATCAGCACTTTTCATTATTCACTAAAAAATAAATCATTTTATAAAAATACATAAAATTCAACCTAAGATAATAATGAGATTATTATTTTAAAATCACACCCATTTTTACAATAAAAATGTCATTAATATTTTATAAATAATTATAATGTTCAAGTGAAAAAATGTGATAAAAACAAAATTTTATGAAAAAATATATTTTTATCCAGAAATAACTTTTATAAAATTTGAGTAAATATTTATTATGAATTACAAAATACATTTGAATTATTAAAAAAATAATAAACATTTTTCATAATGTGGAAATTTCTATTCCTACCTTCCAATTTAATGTCTACATTATATCGATTGAATTTAACGTAGTTCATATAGACATAGGGTTTCATGCAAGGAATGATATTTAATACATAATTTATTATACCAATGGAATATTAGGGTGTCACAATTATTATTTAAGTATAATCATATTTTCATTGAAAATAAAAATTTAAGAAGTTACACCCTAGGAGAATCATTATGGTAGCTAAAGATAGGGAACCCTAACATCTTTGGACATTTTTATGTTTGAAACTAATCATATACAACATCATATGGGTCACTAAGGAGATATAGATAAAATTATCATTGTTAAATATATATCCATGTTTTCATTATGTCATAACTTATTGGGTAACACCATTCTAGATAAAATTTACCAAATGCATAGACATACTTCTCGAATTTTATTCTCTGAAAAATATGACATCCTCATGTGTCATTACTTGTTTAAATAATTTAAATTTTATTTCCATACTATTTAGGTAAATTAATTTCATTGAAATATAAATTTTACTAGACACAAGGATGGTATAATTCAATTTTCTTATGTAAAAATCCATTTGAAACCACTTTTAATGCATATATAATTGAGAATAATTCAAGCAATTATAACACATATATATGCTCTAAATTATTTTATAACACCATTTAAAAACAATTTAAGAATTAATTTAATATTAATTATGAACATATTGTTCCTAAAAATAGTAAAACCTAAAACCACCTACCATAATCATATTTATGTACAGTCTAAAATTAGATGCACCTTCATGTCCTTAATCCAATATGAGAGAGAGAAATTGAGTGAGAGTAACTTCCTTATGAGTTTTCCAAATATAGAATCAATCATTTCTATTTTACATTGAATGCTTATTTATTATCCACATCAATTTCATTATCTTGATGAGTGTAAATATTGATAACTGTAAATGGTCTTAAATAACTCAACATTAAATTACCTAAAAAATCTCAAACATGAGTACAATATAATTACCTTCTCAAAAGTTTTGAATTACCTTCACCTTATTCATTGATTTTGGTGGTTTCTATTTATTTCTACATAGTTATTTACCATACCAAATTAATATCACTTTATATATTCAATTTGACTAAGCTATATGAGTCTTATATTCTCATTATTTTTTAAAACCATATTATTGTTCAATATATCCTAAAACAATTTATCCATATAATCAACCTATATTTGGAATGGTTACAATATAGAAACAAGATTTTTTTGATCCAAATATAATTTTAATGATATATAATACACCCAAAGTGAATAATATTACATTAAATACCAATATTTTATATTCAAACTCTTATATTCACCATTATTTTCAACTCATTCACACCATATTCGCCAATATTTTCTTAATATCCAAATTTTATAACTATAATTGACCAATTTTGTATGGGTGTTAAGAAGTAATAGTGTTTTACCTCATTATATATCACATGTGTAATCCTTATTTCATTTTATGGTTTAAGTGGTTTCCTTGATCAATTACATGTATATAATGAATTCCAAACATAAAAAATTAGTCTTATCTATCAAAACAATTATACCAGTTGACACATTCATCTATGTTTCCAAAAATTCTAAATATTTTGAAATGAAAACCTAACCAAAACAATATTTGTGTTATTTTAAGGTTTGAGTATGTTCACTATAGAATCTATTCCCTATATATTGAATATATCAACCTCTAATATAGTGTCTTAACAATTCTTTTCATATTTCATTAATTTTTGTAATTAATAAATTTAAATTGCTCCCATTAATTATTATATCATGTGGTATAAAATAATATTTATAATGAAATCATGGAAATCATTTGTTATGACCCATGCTGTCTGGAATGCCCTAAATTGAACCATAGAGTCTGATATGGAGATCCATAAGACCACATGTGCCCTTCCTCATATGAAAGAGGCTGCCAATTAGTAGTGAGGGTTTTCAGACCCTTAGTGTATTGAATCTACCACTTGTATCATATCCTTACAATAATAATATAATTAAAATACAAATACTCAGTGTAAATAATTAAGCATAAAAATAATATCAAATGGAACACATTTCATATCATAAATGATTAAATGGGTTTAATGTATGGAAATTTAAACCATAGTAAGAGTTCATGTAAATAAATAAATAAAAACCCTATAAAATACTCCAAAAATTGTATCTGTCCTTCGACCTGCTCCCAGATACTCTGCATAACCATATTCCATGGGTCCCATCCATTTCATTGATCCTAAAACATGAATTTTTTAAATTCATAGAGATTACCATGTATGTTGTGATTAATAGAACCTAGTAGGACACCCCCAATGTCTCCCTAAAATATATTTACCGCTATAATTTTTTTATTATATGCTAATAAAAATTTGAGAATAATGAAATACTATCATATACTGAGAATTTTTTTTGACAAAGTCACAACGAGCCTCATCGGTAAATACGTCGGCTCTATACCAAAGGAATATAATGATATTTTTATTCAACAAGAACTATCAAAAATTTTAGTAAACATAACACACAAAATTGTGTCGGCATGCTATATTACATCCACTAATCATCATGTGAGTCATGTTTTTGGCATCCACTCAAAATTATGTTACCGAGTTACTCCCTGTTTACTCGGCTATGTAAACATACTAATTGATATCCAATTATCATCGAGTGGATCACATGACATCTATGAGAAATTGTCTTATTCCTATATTATTCTCAAATCCATCATAGACATCATCAGAAATTTCTTAAACATTACCTATATAAGGGATAACCCTATCATGATGGTCCACCTATTCTTAGTAACATTAAAAAATCGAAATAAATAGTAACAAACATAAAATGATAGATCAAAGATATCAAATCATAGAATATATTCATTAGAAATTCGATTTTTAATGCAAAATGTGTGATCAATATCAAACCTTATCCACAATAGACAAAAATACTCATGTAAACAAGTATCATAAATAGGTATCATGGTTTACAAACACAAACAAACCCGCATGCGATCATAATCTATCATGATTATCAAAGTATGAAAAAAATAATTATAAAAAGGAAACAACTGAATACAAGAGTCCCAATTAGCAAAGAACTACCTACCTTAATGTTTTTGAAAAAGAACATTGATGATCCCCAATATATGAAATATGATTCATATTTCACAACCACAAAGATTTTTTTAATCATGTATATCTGGTTTGGTTCCATTTATCAATAAATGAGGTTTAAAATGAGAGGAATAAGAGTATAAAATATGGAAAATACATTTTTCAATTACATAACTCTTTGGACCCATCAATGAAACTAGTTATAAGATATGTCAAAAGAGAAATCAGTAATTCCCCATATCCATTGTTGATTCAATAATAGATCATGAAATCCACATCAATTATAGAATAAAGCTGTTGGTCTATCGAAAAAATATTTATCCAAAAACAATTTTTTACTTATGAAGATATCCAATATTAGATTAAATAATAAGAAGATTACATGACTATTAGTCTAAATAAACATAAACAAAAGTGACCATTTTTGTGTGGAAACAAGATCCATTTAAAAGGATTTCAGTGGAATATCAAATCCACCACCAATTATTTCAAAGGATGATCACTAAATTATAATTATATCATCTATATTCCATCAATAAAAGGGTTAAGAAGAAGATTTATAGACATATAAAAGTAAAATTTCCATATTTTTTTTGTAGATATGGATTGGATTATGTGATGAAATACAAACACTAGATTTTCCACTAATATACAAAGAATTGAAGAATTCATCATTAGAACACACACAAAAAATAGATCGGTCTCAGGTCCATGATCATCTCTCAATAATAAAGAAGGATTTGGTGTATATCTAATAATAACTCGGTGTTGTATCATTATTGTATTGATTAATGAATGAATAACCAAGGGGGAATGAATGGTAGAGGACAAGGGTCAAGGGAGGTGATATAAAATTAAAAATAGGTAATTTTTGGTTGTATTTGGGTGTCAAATTTGTTCAATTATGAGTTTCTTTAAAATACAATGGGGTTAATTTAATAAACACTCTAATTTTATGGTGAAATAGTGAGCCTCACCAGATATCCACTAGCACCACCAGTGGGTTGGTGGCTAGACAGCAGTTGTCCACTTAGCCTTGGGCCTTCAGGATATGTAATGGGTCTCCCTCTACCTAGTCTAAAGAGGTCTTTGCTTTAAATAATAAACTGAGGATTCAGCTCCATCCTTTAAAAAAAATATTTCATAGCTAATCATGGTTTTTTTATACTTGGTTTTGCATGTAATTAATTTTTTCAAATACATATAAGTTATTTAAAGATAAATATGTCATAAAATAATGTGGTGTTAATTTATATACCGTAATAAGAATTAATCCCTTGAAATTTACCCACTATGATACTATCAATTGATGACAATTCCTCCTCATCACATCATTGGGTTTGTATACTGATTCAGAAATTTATTGTTCCACCAAAAAAAATTGAACAATTGAATGGTATTTTTCTAAAAAACCTTATTACATTGATAAAGAGTCTCTACAATTTGTTAAATATAATTGTTATAATTTTCTAGTGATATGAAACACATGTGATGAAAATTCTATGGATTTGACATGTACATTATCTAGAGAGATACATGGAACACATCGTGAAAATGAGTGATATTTGGTGTAAGCTCCAAGAGATAACAATCCATCCAAATATGATAAATAGATTTAATGGGACTGATATATCCAGGGATCAACCTTCTACTCTTACCAAATCTTATAACATTCACACAAGGAGATATTTAGAGGAATACGTTTTCATTAACTTCAATCTCATGATATTTATCATGATTGTTATGATAATGTTTCTACCAAATCTGACATTCCATGATGTGCTGTTTTTTGACTCTAATATTCTTTTCCATTTCCTCAACATGAATAGAACCCAATAACTTTTTTCTTCACAGTCATTCTAGGACATTTGATTTATCCAATTCCTATCATAGGGGTCTTTATAAGGATACAAATGAATCCTTTAGTTAATGTTATTATTGAAGGAATACTAGACTAGATAAATTTATTGATCCCAAACACATGAAAAATCCAGACGAAATACCATAAACAAATATTCTAGAGTTTGAATTTTCCTCTAAAACATACTATCTATTTGAGGATAATATAAAATGCAAAATTTCAACGTCACATTCAATGAATATTGAAAACCTCTTAGAACAATAATGTCAACCTCAAAAAAAAATCAGATAGAATGGAACATTGTACTCTATGTAACCTTAACACTTATTTAATTTATATCATAGAACAATTATCAGTATAAAAATCATTAATCCTTAAGTTGAAATGTGTTGATTTCATTAGGTGATCTCCTACGAATCAAATAACATTATGGCTTGTAGATGTTTTGTGGAGTTTAATTATGAAATAAATGGTAATGTTTTACCAATGAAATTTAGGTATGGGTAATTGTTATAAAGTCCACATAGGAATATTTCTCTCTTCTTCATCTTTCCAACATACCTGGAATCAACATACATTCCTAGAAAAATCAGTTTTCATGTGTTCCCATTAAAAATAATATTTGAGATCACTATAAATATTTGTAGTTTTAGTATTAGTATATAATAATACACTATAATATTTATCCAATAGATACTAATTCAAATATGGTATTGATAGTAAAAATACATGGTTCATGAATTTTATCCTTCAATCACAATCATAATTGAACTCAAGAACATTCCCCCATTTCATTATTATTTTCATATCTTTTCTCTACGACTCTTTAATCCTCACATGGATGGGTGATTGAACATTTATTTGAGAAAGATATGATACTCCCCCATAATCTTGATTTCAAAATTCAACATCACAAAATCCAAAATTATTTGAATTCATTCAGTCCTCATATTGGATATGCAGGCAGGGTCTTTCCGTCTCATAACATCAACCACCTTGCTCAACTTCCTAAGGTGGTAATGTTTTTACAAGTCGTAATACTTAATCAACTCAAACTATATCATTTTTAACATATTCAACACATTATATAACAGCATATATGTCAATTTATTATTATTAATATCTATACATATTTCATATTTCACTATAATAATTGTAGCTTCATATTTTTAGTGAAAAAATATTAATACCAACAACAAATCACAATTTGGGTAATTTTACCCACGAATTTTAAATTATTGTGAGTAAAAAAGATTCCATCATGTCATATTTAAGAGGGTATATCCTAGTACCTTATTTTAGGCATCATAATAGATAAAAATTGTATCCATTATAGGGTATAGTGTGTGTAGGATCATTGATCAACCTTCTTTTATGCTCCTTGAAAATTTTCTCATATTCATATGTATAAAAGATCTTGTCACCCTTCTGTGTCAATGTAATTATTGGAATATATATCCTTGTATATAGTACACATATAACTTATGAAAACTATGAATATTTTTCACCTTGGTTGGTTTGGGACATTTTCCAATAACATTAATCACTGATGGATCCACTGAAACAGACTCTCCAGAGACTATATGAACCAAAAATGAAATATTCTATTATCAAAAATTACATTGTTTACATTGGGAATACAAATTATCCTTCCCAAAGCTAATAAAAACAATAATAAAATGATATTAATTTTCTTCCTTACTCATGGAATATATAATAATATCATCTATTCAAACTACAAAAAATGATCAAGGTAATCTCTAAAGACATTATTTGAAAAATTCACCTAGATAACATGTGAATCTGTATGTCTAAATGTTATCAATATAAATTCACACTGACCATACCTCATTAAATTTTTTTCTTTGGTATATCATCAATATTGAACCTAAATTTATGATATCCACATCAATTATCAATCATGGAAAAATATTGAGCGCCTCGTAATTCTTCAAAACAAATTGCTGATACAATATAAATGATACTTTTTCATAGTAGTGGTATTTTTATCTTATTGATAATTATTGAAAATATTTATTGAACCATATTTTCACTAAAAAATCACATTAAAACACTATGTTGATGAAATTAGTCATATGAATACATTTAAAATATTCTCTTAGAGTTCCGTCTCTTATTCCTAGAACTTAATCAAAGCCATTCTATACGAAGTCATTGAAATATTTTGTGAACCAACTATAAGTTCTATTGTAAACATATCATCATGATAAAAGGTAATAATCTGAAAAATCATAATAAATACTTAATAATATTTCTAAAAAATATTAATATATTCATTTTCTTTCTCCCCACACATTTTAGATAAATATCCCTCATAAAAAGGTTGTATGACCTATCTAAAGGAAGTAATTTCCATTAAAAATTGGATATTCATCCTTGCATCTTAACACAATAATAGGTTGATTCAGAATATTAAATTGTGACATACCATCCTTGTCCATTGATATGTATTGAATATAGAGATACCTAATCAGTGAGAAAAATTATATTCTACTAATAAAAGAGTTGAAATATATTAATAAGAAATTATATACAAACTTTAACAAGATATCCCAAAATCTATAGTGGGGAATAATTATTCCCTAACCATCATGATCGAATTTTTTTATTAAAATATCATTTTACATTACTTTCTATATGGGTCGGCCCATGGATTAGGTTATTGAATTAGAAAAATCCATTGTTATCCACACATAAGAATTGAACAATTAGGGGTAGCTTATTATGAACATCATTTATATTTTTTAAAAAAACATTTAAACTTGAATGTTAGTTGATTTATGAACATAATTTGGACACATTAATCATCCTTTTATTAAATTGAGAAATTTAATTAGGTTATTGTTCCTACATTCATGATATTTAGTATAACAATATTGCTCTTTAATTCACATTAATAAATGATTTATTATATAAGGATACATTTAATAAAACCCAAATGATTGACGAGTCTATTTTATTTTGGAATTAGGTACATTACATTACAATTTAATAATGAAAAAACCATCATCTTTATTGAAAACATCCTCAACATGTTCGCACATAAGACTACATGGGATAACCTGAGGACATACCTAAGAAATGGGTGAGATATAACTCCTAATAAGGGAATAAAAATCAAATAACATGAAGAGACTAATACATGTCATATAATAGGAATATAAATGGGAAAACATGATTAGTAATTATATACCTGAACAATGATACATGATATAAAATAATAATTATAAAGGAAACATGGAAAATTTTGGAACACCTTAAAACACTACATCATAAACGTATGTTAAGTAAAACATACAATACCTCTAGATAAAAAAATTTCCATAAATGAAGCAGGTTTAATCCCTATCCCAACATGACATCTCATGAGACTAATCATCACTGAATGCATTGGAGGGTTATATAATTCTGTGCGCACCCGTCAAATTAATTTCATTCTCTTTCTTATGTGTGACACATTGATCATACAACATGAATTCATTCATCATCATGTGTAATTAAATACAAAATGATTATATAACTAAGAAATGTATATCCCAAGTAAAATAAGTACAGTTTTATAATGTTGGACACAATTGATATTAAATGGATACGATATTCAATAAGTTATGGTTTTGGCATTGAAAATCGTGGTGAAATTTGGGAAGCATAACGAAGATACTAAAAAATTTATAAAATGAATTGATGATAGTGAATGGGGTATCTCATAATTTTTAAATCAAATGGGAACTAATATGGAAATGTAAATACATATCCCAAAATTAGTAATTGTAAATAAAAGGCATATAATAATAAATAAACCTGAATAACGAAGAGAAGGTGATGACCCCTTTCTAAATTTTGGCATGGTAATGAATGTACATAATGGTTCAATAGAGGGATAACTGAATGTAAAAGGTGTATCTCATCATTTTGAAACAAAATTAAAATTATGGGTCATATGGAAGAACATATCTCAACATGAAGAATATGAAGTTAAGATGCAAAACATAAAAAAGGGTCAGAAAATTTGGAGATTTGAAGACCCCTTAGTAAGCTTCGGCATAATAACAACATAGGTATGGGTCAAAATAAAGATGATAAATGTTCAATAATTAAAATAAAATCAATTTTAAGGTAATTTAATTTTTATAAATGTATTAAATTATAACCAATTTAATTTAAAAAGACTAATTTCATAGAAGGTTCTTGAATTGAAAGGAGGAGAGGGTGCTATGTTACCTTTATAGGGTGATTCCAAATGCAAGGGAGTAGCTTCTTTAGAGACTTGGGAGAAAATGGGGGGACTATAGGGAGGGAATGGATGAATAATTATTTTATGAAAGTATTTTTATGGAAGAGAAAATGGGATCATGGGTGGGATTATATAGGTAATGAGTGGGGGATTCTCTATAATTTCATTAACATAGGTTTTGGACTCCATATAATAAAATAACTAATACCACAACCATAACATGGTTTTTCAAATGGTTATACCTATGTTAAGTGGATTTATTTATTTTATAAGTTTAAGGGAATAAATAAATAAAATAATAACCTTCCAGCTTTTAAAGTGATCTATACTAATATAGAATGATTTTAAAACCTTAAAATGTACAAATTATTTTTGTGGACTCATAAAAGATGTTTAAATTTAATAAAATAAACCTAAAATTACACTATGTTTATTATATAACCAATATTTGGTCATTTATACCCTTTATATTATATATTACATTACTTTTGGGTCATAATGATGCTATAATACACACTATATATTTATACAGTGTTAATTGTTTAATAGAAAAGTCTTATATCTCAAAATATTTTGAAAATTTCACCACTGGATAATTTCAATTTTTTGATTCAAAAAAATTATTTATTATATCTAAATAATTTTATAAATATTTTCATTTTTAGTTTTAAAATAGTTATTGACATTTATTGAGACATGATGAGTTTTTTAAAATAATAGATTTCAAAACCATATAACATATTTTACTTCATAATATTTATATAATAATTTAAATTTAATAAATATTACTTATTAATAACATTTTATTCATTTATTATTTACTTCAATATTACATTAATTAATAAAAAGTAATGTATTAATTAGAATTTCATAATAGTTTTACATACAGGTTTTTGTTGTATAAAAATATAATTTTTATCAATCTAATTACTTAATCAATTATAAATTAAAGGAATAAATATAATAATTGTTTCAAGGTAATATATATATTCCTAATGTTATTTTTTGTTTTTTTCTAGTCTTTGTTAAATAATTTTTACCATTAATTAACATATTATCCTTTTACCTTTTTAATAAATATTTACTAAAATTACTATTCATAATGTTTTAAAAATTTGTTGAAGTTATTTAATAATATTAATTATGATTATTAATATTATGGAATTACTTTTCTAAAAATAAATTAATAAATATATATATATTTAATTTAATTTGAAACCCACAAGCATGAATGAATGTAGTTTTCTAAAAAATGTGTTTTTAATCATAAAAATAAACGTATACTAAAATCTAGTACAATGTTTATTCAAATGTAATTATTTTAATAAAATATGACTAAATAATATTTATTATACCTTTTAATAATGTATGTTGAATCATTATACATTTAAATTTATTAATATATCAAAATAAAAAAAAATATATAAAAACCATAATTTTCACTAATCACTCTAGAATATATATATTTTTAAAAAAACCCAAATTTTTCACAAAAAGATAATTTAGATATATCGATATAAAAAACAAATCCCATTTTATTAAATTAATTATTTAAATCCTCTAGAGAATAATCATAATATTTATTTTATGAAAATAAAAAAAACTCATTCTTGAAGAAAACATATTTTGAAGAACAAAAGTACTTACCAAAAAATGAGTGATTATTTAATAATAATTTATCAATAAATTTATATTGAGTTTGAATTATATACATCTGTCTTAAGTTATCTAATAAAACTCATAGCCCAAAAATGTAATGGAAGGGTTAAAATATACGTCTTTCAATCATTATTGTTTGTTTTAGATTGGAGTTGTGTATTACATACACTACGAAACATAGTTTTCTCTTTTAAAAACATGAGGTGCTACATTATTCCACCTTTAACAAATTTATTCAATGAAATATAAACTATAACTCTATAAGAAATGTTTTTACACATGAAAATATTTATTGAAATGTTACATCAAAGAAACGATTAATGAATCATCAACTTTAAAAGAGGGAAATTGAACTATGAAGGTGACCAAATAATTAGGTTTCCAGGTAAGAGAACATTATTGGAAAGTGAAAACATATACATGGAAGAGAAAACAAACACCAAATAACTAGTATATTATGTTAGATAATATGTTTGGGAGAATGTCAAGGACTACAAAACCATAAATCTATGTTGGGTGATAAGACCATCAATTCATCGAAAATGATTGTAATATGAAAACATTTTTTAACTCAATATTATTTTCCAAGAGATAAGGAAAATTTTTATCATTTAGAATAAGAATATATGAAACATACATCATTTAAAAGTATAATGTCTTAATTTAATTAATTTAAAATATAATAACATCTTTCTTTCCAAAAAAGTGTGAACTCAAAATACTTTTTTATTCCTGAAGAAGTTGAATTAACTACCATAGGATCACATAATCCACCATTGAATAAAGTGTTATTCCTCTTATTTCAAGACATAGATAATAATAAAGATATAATTAGGGATGAATATTTTTTATCTTTTCTACACATAAATGGGAATCCAATAATATTAATGGTATTTCATAAAAATAAAATGTATTTCATTAATTTATGAGTTTGTAGAATTAATCTTATGTTATCCAAGATTTATTTCCTATCATAGACACTTATGGGAACCTTTTTCCCTTAAAAACACTTCATCATGAGATTTTGTATTTACTAATGCATATCCTTCATGAGTGTCTGCACAGGTGTCAAGAAAGACCAATTGTTGTCCACTAGTTCTTGGTCAAGTCTAGGTCAAGTTGGTGTTTTTAGGTTTTACCCCTATGTACAAATATGCTACAACCACATCCACTTGTAGTGTCTATAAAGAGATATATTTTCTTGATAAACCACATACACATACACACCAGAATTTAGGGATGTTTCATTTTACATAGACTTATCCCAAAGGATTTTCTTGCAGTTCTCTAATAATAATCCTAAAAATAATTAAATATTATTTTCATGTTGACTATAATAATCCTTCTATTTATTTCACATTAATAAATGATTTATTACATAATTCTATATGTAATATAACCTAGAACATATAGAATTCTAGTCTCATTCATATTTAGGTACATTAAATTACAATTTAAAATAGGAAGAACATCATCTTTATTGAAATATTCTTTAGCATACTCATACTTAATACTATGTGGGATAACCTAAGGACATACATAAGAACGGGGTGCTCTATAAAGTCTTGTAAGGGAATACACATGACATTACATGAACAAAATAATACATATTAGACAATAGGAATATCAATGGGGAACTAAAGGAGTAGGAATCATAAAAATGAACAATGTGGTCTGATATATCATGATAATACTGAAGGAAATATGGGAAATGTGGAAGTAATTTTAAACATTTCATCATAAAAATTGTGTTGACCTCCTAGTTTCAATGATCCCATAATGATCTTTTTAATAATGTTAATAAATTTTATATTTACTTTTATTAAATCTATATTTTTAGAAAATGTGATAAATATATCTATGTATGAGACAACATTGGTCATGACACACTACTAGTACAAATATTGTCTAATTCTGAGATACCACAAGGATATCACACCATCATACTATGATATTGTTAGACTAAATAATTGAAGTGTATGAGACACTATTGATATATAAACTTTTAGGATATTATGACACCAGAGAATAATTTTGGACAAGTGTGAGATATTTCTAAATGAGACACCATCCCTATCACACCATCAGACTCATATAGATGACACTGAAAAATTTTCTAGTTCGAAGACACCTCCATACTATACAATGATATTATAGATACTGCCAACTTTTCAGAAAACAATTTAGGTGTAAGAAAATTCTAGAACATCATAATATTAGAGAAACTTACCATCCATGTTACCACCAATGTCATACCACCAGAACATGAGACACCACCAGAGATTAAGATAGTGTCACTATTTATATTACTTTAATTATTATTTAAATTAAATCATTATAACATCTTTATTTATTGATGTTAATGATAATTTAAGTTTTAATGATTACCTCAAAAATTTATGAAATAGAGTATGCCAGAACTATTTTTATGAGGACGTAGCTCCAGATATTCTCTATGATTCTATAGCTGATAAAAGGGCAGCACACTCTATCATGAAATAGAGACTGAACACACACAATGGATATTAAATAATCTTCAACTACCAAAACATATTGATATTATCCTATTCTAAATCAAAAGATATGAATTACTAAGAAATCCTGATGGGAAATACAAACTACCTCATTTAATTAAGTGCTTTATTCTAGTCAGAAAACAAGATTTTTTGAAACTCTATTTTTCTAAATATTTAAACAAGACTCAACTAAATCTTTATTGGTGAACCAAATCGATAGAAAAAAGATTCATTGCAATAGACCAATGATTTATAAACTCTATAATCCTAGATTTTTTTTCCTATTTATATTTTTTCTCATTTGAGAAGTATATTCTACACTCTATTTTAAATATAAACACTATCTCCTGTGTTAAACTCAAAGATACCTGATATCTTCTCAAACTGTCTTATCATTTGTTTTCCCAAAGATAAGAGTGTTATAGGTCCATATGTGGCCTATTTATCATTACTCTCAAGAATAACTACATAATATGTCATATATGACCTGGATAGTGTTATCTGTTATAAATACCGATCCATGTTTTGGACTATCTATTTGTACTTTAGAAACATCTTGGTTGTGGTTGATCACCTGGTGGAGAAGAATAAGTATTAACTTGAGACTGAACATCTTGTATTCATTTTTCTATTCTGTTTTTTTACATCGTTTTCTAAATGAAATTTAAAACTATTTTAACTATAATCAAAATTTATACTTTTTTAGTTTTATCATAAATTGTGTTGATATTGTATTTTAATCATGTAAATTTATTTCAAAGGATTCATTAATATTATATATATTATTAATTTTAGACTATAAAAATCGTAAGATAAATATTTGGAATGATTGAGATATATATCATACAATTGTTTTTTGGAAGATTATAACTTATTTTTATAAGCTTAGATATTTTTTGAATATTTGGGGCATTTCAAATAATCCATTTTTGAAATAAATATTAATTGTGTACTACATTGATCCCTATCTTAAGATACTCACTCATAACAACATTTGGTATCAGTGGTTCTTAAAAAAGATATTTCAAATAATTTTTAACTATGATTTTAGTTGAACACTAATGATCTTAAAAATTTTATCAGTTTAAAATTTTTAGATATTTATACATATATCTGCTAGTCTTTTAGTATGGATAATTTTTTAGAAGGTTCTACTACCAATATTCCACCTTTCATCAATGGGATTAATTATACCTAATGGAAAATAAAAATTAATGTGAATATTGAATGTATTGGTTTCAAAATCTAGCCTTCCATAGTAGATGAGTATAAAATTCCTTCTACTATTGGTAATACTTGGGATGATTCAAATAAAGGTGGTTTTAATTATTATTTGAAATACATGAATTCTTTATACTATGACTGAGGTGATGAAGAGTTTAATATAATTATTTCATGTAAAAAAATTAATGAGATCTGGGATACTATAGAGGTCTCACATGAAGGAACTACAAATGCTAAAGAAATGAGGCTTAATAGTTACACTATTAAATATGATAATTTTAAAATGAATCCTGATGTTCCAATTCATGATATGTATCCCAAGTTAAATGAGATTTTCAATAACATAATCTCTATAGGAATTCATATAATTGGTAAAGACCAGATAATGATATTTTTCAGTTGTCCACTAAAAAGATGGTGAGGCACTTTAGTGTTAATCAGAGAATCCTACGATATCAGTAAATTTCTATTCAATTAAATAATAGGTAATGTAATGATGTATGAAGAAGAAATTAAATAAAACCATGAGGAGGATGAGGATCCTAAGATAAATTCAACATTTTCCAAGACTAATTCCCCTAAACAATATAAGGGAAAATAAAAAGTAAAGGTACAAGCTGTTAATGCGGGTGATAGTTAGTATACTTCTGAAAGTGATGGGAAATTAATAACCTATAAAAAATATTTAATAAGTCCTATATAAAGATTTTTTTGTTCAAAAAAAAAATAATGTAAATTATATTATATAAATATAGAGTAATGGATGAAAAATGATGATTATTGAAAGAATGTCGTCTGTTATGAGTTCACATGGAGAGGTCACATAAGATCTAACTATCCTATGTCGAAATAAAAAAATAAATATGATGATAAGGATTAAATTTATATAAAGGCCCTAAAAAAACATATAATGCATATAATGATAGTTCAAGTGACTTGGATTCTTTCCCTGAAGAAAAGCCTGATATTGCAAATATGTTCATTATAACCAACATCATTGAGGTATTTTCATTACCAACTTTTTCTAATATTCACCCAACACATGAGTCTGATGAATATGATAATTATGAAAATGAAAACCAAGATGATGAAAATATTTCAAATGAATAATTATTTTACTAATTCAATAAGATAGAGGAAACATGTAATTAGTTAAAAGGAAAATACAATGTTTTGAAAAGAGTATATTCTCAGACTATAAACTACAAGTATGAGATGTCTATAGAAAATGTGAAGAATATTCAATTGATTAAAGAAAATAATGAACTTAGAATTTAAAATGAACAATTAATTAAAGTACATAAAAATTTTAAAAATGGTACAGAATCATTAACAAAAATATTTCTAAATCAATTTGATTCCAAATAAGCAACTGGAATTTGATATGATCCTGGAAAAAGAAGGATATCTAAAAATACCATTGTTCTTAAATTCAGTCATGAAATATCTATCTCTAAAAACTCGTCAAAGGGTCCTAAATTTATTTTATTTATAAGATTCTACAATCTATTTACAAAAAAACCCATGAGGAAAATATAAGTTATCAATGAATTTATATTTAACAATTTTGTACATTAATAGATTTGGGTACCAAAATAATTTCTTTATTAAAACCTATTTTATAGAAAAAATTACTGATGATATCTAGTATAAGTATATTGCACTTGGATAGTAATTGTCAAAGACATATTATTTGAGACTAATCATACATTAAGAGGATTATCATGGTTTATGGTGGCCATGTCACATTTGGTGATAATGAAAAATGAAAAATCGCCAGTGTAAGATAGATTAGTAACAAAAAATTAGTTTTACTTTCTATGATTATATATGTTGATTAATTAAAATATAATCTATTTAGTATTTCACAGTTGGGTGATGATGGTTTTTTATGTTGAGTTTTATAATGATTATTGTAATTTTCTTTATTCTAAAAATACTTTAATCTTTACTTCTTTTAGAAATGACATGTTTATGCTCAAGATTTAAATTCATTAATCTATTAGAATTTTTCATGCCTATTTTATTTTCATAAGGAATATTTTCTTTGGAATAAGAGACTACGGTAGTTCAACATTAAATAACTCAAAAAGCTAAATAGAAAAGATTTATTTAGGGATCTACCAAATCTCAAGTTCCTAACTAATAAAGTCTTTAACCATTATAAAAAAGGGAAACAACATAATGTTTCTTTTAAACTAAATAATTAAGTGTCAATTTCACATCATCTTGAGTTAGTTCACATTGATTTTTTTGTACCTTCTAGATTTTGTAGTCTGAATTGGAAGTACTATGTTAATTTTATTATAAATGACTATTCTGGGTATACATGTGTATATTTTCTAGATCACAATAGGGATGGTTGCTCTTACTTACCAAGTATGATATGCATGAATAAAATCTTAGTGGACTTAGGATTAAAACCATAAGAAGTGACCATGGTTTGGATTTTGAAAATCAATATTTTAAATCATTTTACTCAAAAAATGTATACACTCATAGCTTATCTGATCCTAGGAATCCTCGCCAAAATGGAGTTTTTGAAATAATAAATTGAACCTTACATAAGATAACCCATACTATGTTGAATGAGTATGACCTACCTATATATTTTTTAGCAGAATCTATCAATACAACCTGCTTCGTCATAAATAGAGTTGGGATTAAACCCATCCTTAAGAAGACCCCTTCTGATTTTTTGTATAATAAGAATAATTAGGTTAATTAATTTAGAGTTATTGGTCCCAAAGTATTTATTCTTAACACTAAGGAAAATCTTGAAAAATTTTCCTCCAAAAGAGATGAAGGAATATTTTTTGGTTACTCATTGTCTTCAAAATATGATAATGATTTCAATGAAATGTACCAGACTGTGGAAGAATAATTCCATGTTAAATTTGATGAAATATATCCACATGAGGCTAATTACTCTTTAGGAAACCATGAGGATGACTTATCTTCTATGAATATAAATTCAGAATCATTAGATTTTACTATACAATAAGACAAAGAATCATCCAATTATGAATAATTTTCAGAACAAAGACCTGAAAATATAGAAGCAACCAGACCTACCTTATCTATAAGTATTATAACTCTAAAAAAACAATCATTAGATACTATTGTAGGAGATATAGACAGAGAACCCCAAAATCGAGATTCTGTTAGAAATCAGGTTGAACATCAATCTTTCTTATCTCACCTTGAACCTATGAATTTCAATGAAGCAATTAATGATGAATTCTAGGTAATAGAAATGCAAGAAGTGTTAAATAAATTTTAATTAAATAATATATGGTAACTTGTATATAGAGCCAATGACACCTTGACTGTAGGTACAAAAATGGTATTTAGGAATAGAGTTGAAAATTCATGAAATATTGTTAGAAACCAAACTGGATTAGTTGCACAATGTTACAGCTAGGAAGAAGGATGTGACTATTAAGAAACATTTAACCTATATCTAAACATGAGTCTATAAAAATCATGCTTTCCTATGCATCTCATCATGATTTTAAACATTATAAAATTGATTTCATGAGTGAATTCCTAAAAGTTGTTATTATTGAAAATGCTTTTGTAGAATAACCCCCGGTTTTCGAAATCATTATTTTCAAAATATAGTTTATAATTAAACTAAAACATTATATGGTTTAAAACAACATCCTAGAGATTGGTATGATAGGTAGAACAATTTTCTAATTTTATATAGTTTTTAAAAATAAATAGATGATCCTTCCCTTTTCATGAAACTAATTTCAAAAGATGTATTAGTAATACAAATTTATATCAAGGATATTATTTTAAGATATTCAAAATAATATCTTGGTACTGGTTTTTAAAAAATAATGAAAAATTAATTTGAAAATAGTTTAATGGGTAAACACATGTTCTTTCTTGTATTTTATATTTTTCAAAACAATGAACGAATTATTTTTAACTGATGTAAATATAAAAAACATATCTGAAAACATTTTAATCTGGATAGAACTAAAGGTAATGATACTTCTATGGATACCTTCTATAAATTTGATCTTGATGAAATTGGAAAACCAGTTGATCAAACATATTAAAGATGTATGACTAGAATTATTCTATACTTGATTTCTATCAAACCAAAAATTATGATTACTATCTTTATGTGTGCTCATATTCTAGAAAATAAAAAGGAGTCACGAATATTTGTAGTTAAATGATATTTTAAATTCCATATATATAAAAATAATTTATGATAGTTTTACCCTATAGGATAAGCATTTTATTTAGTAATCTACTTTGAAACCGATTTCAGTGGATGAAATTTAGATAGAAAAATCACCTCTAGAACATCTCACCTTTTTTGAGGAAGTCTCTAGTATAGTGGTGTAGTAAAAAGATTAATTTTTTTTGAATTATCTACTTGTTAAGATGAATAAATAGTTGTAGGAATTTTCTTTGAAATTTTTTTTGGATGAAACACACTCTACTAGACATTGGATATCAATTCTGACATGTATCTATACATTGTGACAATATAAGTAAAATAAATATATCTAAAAAATGTTTCTCATTCAAGAAAGAAACATATTCATACAAAAAATCAATTTTTAAGATATCATTTCCAAAAGGGATGTATTAGTATTGAATTTATTTTCATTGGGCATCATATAGCTATTATATTTAATAAACCATTGAATTCTTAGAAAATTATTTTATCAAACATGATTTTGGAATGATAAATTCTAGTTTTGTCATACGTTTGGTTGTCTTACCATTGGTTTTAGTACTATTGGATTTCATACCATTGGTTGTCATACTATTGGTTTTCATACATTTGGTTTTAATACCATTTATTGTCATACCATTTATTTTTGTACCATTGATTCTATTTTTTTGAAATATTTTCTATTTATTGATATTAAGAATTTAAGTTTATGTTCTTGTTTATTTCTTTTACTAAAACCTGATCGGTATCATTATCTCATTTTTTTTATTTCATGATTAAATTTTATTTTATAATACCCATTATCCAAACTGATATGAATACAATATAAGTATATTCCCAAAAAATCTTGGGCCCCATTCTATATTTGTGTATCTCTCACAAGACATGTGTAACTCTTTTCCTTAATCATTTAAAACATTCACTTTACCATAAACAGAATTTGAAAAGTTGATCTTCATTTTAGAGAATGAAGTGACCTTTGGTTCCTTCAATGTTTAAGTATAGATTATCAAATAAGAGGAAGAAATAATCGAGTGTTGCTACTCAACTTCCTCCAGTTGACCCTGATCTTGATAACTATATTATTATATAAGAAAAGGAATTAGATTTAAAGTTTTTTTATCAATTAAGTCTCTATTTCTTATAGTTATTAAAAAAAGGTAGTTGGAGTGGTTCTCATCAAATGAGTTACCTTTTTACCCGAAGATGGTCGATGAGTTTTATCAATATGTATAGTTTGTGTTTAATGAAGATGGTGTAGATTGGTTAAAAATTTGTGTCAGAGGTCAGGTATTTCTTTTTTATTCAAGAAAATGGGATATGTATTTTAATGTACCCCATGATGGAGTTAATGATGATCATCAAGGTAGCATTACCGAAACTAGTGACCTTTTCATTTAGGAGGAATCCCTTATTGTGTTAATAAGAGATGTTTCAACAATAATACATGTTGTCTTTGAAATTTATGGAGTTTGTAAGATGATTTTCATGTTTTAGGTAGCATGTGTTTTTTACAAGGAAGGGATATTTGTCAAAATTCACATACCATGATGATTATCTTATTTCCCTAATTTTAGAAGTGCATAAGATTAATCTTTTCATATATATAGTGGTACATATGTGTGAAATTGTAAAACCTTCCTAAAGATAAATTTTTTTATTTTTTCTTAGATGATTTATTCAATTTTATAATTGAAGGGACTAGTTCATGATGATGAAGATTCTGTAATTGATTGTGGTATTTTTTTGTATAACAAGTTCCACATGCCCTAGAAAAAAGATATACTTGAACCCATGGAAGATACAATGGGTTAGATATTATGAGAAATTATATATACAGTATAATCCAATTGATCATTATAGAAGACAAAAATATGAAGTTGATCCTTGTTTGGAACATGTTGAGGTAGTGGACCACTCAGATAAAGAGAAATAAGAGGCTGTTGTGGAAGAAGAATAAATGGACCAATCTATTAATGAAGGGAGTGATCCTCATATGTCACCCAAAGCTTGTCCCATCACCAATGGAGATCCAAGTATAGCTTGGATTTTCCAAAAAGTGATAAATTCCTCAAAACTGATGAATATGATATTGAGGCCTCTAGAGAATATTAATATAAAAGTTCTAATTCAACTAAAGCTGACGATGATGATAATGATGAGGAAGCAGAAATTGAACTAAAATATGGTATTGAAAAAGAGGTTAAAAATAATGAAAGTGAAGATGAAAGTGATTCCAAACATGATAATGATAATGGGAGAATAAAGAATAAAGATATTGAAATGTGTTTGAGCTTAAATAGGCATTTGTTTAGGGGGAGAATTCCCCATTAGTGGAGATCTTTCATGATACTCCAACAGGTGATGTTGTTGAAGCTAAGTCTAGTTTCCATCGGTCACGAGGTTTTAGATTCTACTATGGGTGAATAGTTAATTGTTATAGAGTTTGTTGAATAGAATGTTGTTAATTAAGAAAAAACGTATCAAATTGGAGAATAATTTGGGAATAAACAGATAGTTGATGTTCATAGGTCTATTTTGAATGAAAATGTTGAAGGTAAGTCAACTATTGTTTATGCTCATAGAGATGTTGATATGAAAGAAGTAACCACTATTGATACTTAGTTGGAAGTCAAAAATGATAGTTTTTGACACGCAGTGGCTCATATGTGTTCAGTAAATTAGAGGAATCAGGGTGTTTCAGTTTTTTCTACATGTGTGGTTCGTTTTGACACAGTTTCTGTTTCTGAGAGCTAAGTTAACCCTATGGAAAAGTAATGCGGCATATTATCTAATGTTTCAAGGATACCTCCATGGAATGATAGAAAAAAATCAATTTTAAAGGTGATCTGAAGGGATCCTTAATACCCATGTTGATCTTGAAGGTATACTTTTGAAGTTCAGTTCTGTGTGACCTCCTATTCCAGAATCTTCTCTAGCTCCTCTATTTGTTCCTTTGTACATTGTCACACATGTTTTCTTAAATGTTTTTAGTGAATGTATGGTGGATACGTTTCAAAAAAATTTCAAATATGAAAACCTTATTTTGAAAAATCTCAATGAAAAATATGGAAGGTATATATTTGAGTTGGTTATTATTTATATCCAACAAAAAATGATGCATCACATTCAGGCTGTGGAAATTAAAAATAAGAAAATTTGAAATGAGATGAATTCTCTCAAATCTTTGTTTGAGGAAATGAAAAATGAGTTTAGATATTCACTGTATAGCATTCCAAAAAGTATTTGAGATAATTTCTAAGAAAATTAAGTTACTTATATTCCTCCCCTTCTAGTGATTGATGTTGATGTTATTAGTTGAGTAGTTAGAGATGAATTTTCAGCTGCCTCGAGTGGTCCTTCCAGTGGAGAACATATAAATTATAATTTCTTAGGATATTTGATCAAGTAACTGAGCACGATCACATGATTATATGAATGTATTACAAGGATATAAATTATGAAAAAATTTCTATTACTATGATTAAAATGTTCTATCTATCAATAAAATTTGACAAAAATTATATTGATACCATCATAAATTCTTGTTTGAGAATTATAGATTGCTACTAGTGACCCAATCCTTTAGAGATGAAGTTATGAAACTCAAGGAACTCACTCCTTCTCTTTAATCCTTCATGTAGAATATGGATGATTTCAATAATGCTATGGAAAAGGGAGGAAAAATTATTATGGATTTTATCAGTCTCCTGAAGTCGTATCTTCATGTTCAAACAATTACAATTAAAGCTCTCGATGCCTTTCTCATTCCATGAACCTCTTCTAGACTCACTGCTTGACTTTTTTACCCTTTACCTCACCCAAAATACAATTTCCCTTTATCAAAAATCATTTTTCACCTTCAACTCCTCGACATGAACCTTTTAAGATGAATCCTACTAAGGAACTCAAACACTTGTAGCCAGTTAACTAGAGAGAGTTACCTTCCTCTAGCACATCCGCTTCTCCCACGATACCAACACTTATTACCTGGTCTTCAAAATCTTATTTTATCACTTCTGATAGTGAGAATGAGTTGATGGGACCTTATTCTAAGGTTTAACATTTATTTTTTAATATATTAGACTCTAATGTCATTGATGGGACTTGGATTGTAATAACTTTATGATCATCCATATGAATATCTTTCTTACTACTTATTATGAATTATTTATTGTGATCTGCAATTAAACATCTCTTAATTTGATCTTATTTAAATTTTTTATAATGGAAAAAGGGGGAGATTTTTTATGTCATACATAACTTATATAATATTTTCTTATAATTGATTTTATTTTCTTATCGTGTCTCTAATAACATCTCCACATACTATGAATGATAATTCTTTCATTACTTTTCTCAAATTACTTTGATAACGTGTTTTTACATCTATTTTATTATTTTCATGCCATGATTTTTAATCATAAAAAAGAGGTAGATTGTGGACCTCCTGGTTTTAATGACCCAAAAATCATGTTTTTAATCACTAAAATAAATTTAATATTTACCTGTAAGAACTTTTTATTCTAATAACAAGTGATAAATATGTCTAATTATGAGACACCATTGGTCTTGACACACCCCTAGTAGAAATATTCTATAAGTTTGAGATACCTCCAGGATATCATGCTATTAGAATATCGTACTACTGGACTCAATAATTTACTAAAAAAGATACATCAATATTCTATACAATGTCTGGATGTTATGCTTCCAGATTATAATTATGGATATGTATGTGATAGCTCTAGATGAGACAATATACATGTCACCCCATCAGACTCATACCACTGACACTAATAAATTTCCTAAGTATGAGACACCCCTATCCTATACATCACTAGTTGAGACACCACTAGGTTTCTAGAAATTTGTCTATGTCTAAGATACCACCGTAAAAACATACCACCAGAGAAACTTATCATAAATGTTACCGTTAGTGTCATACCTCCATAACCTGAGACACCTCTAGGTGTTGTGATACTATCTCTATTTATATTACTTATTTTTTTTTTGAATTATATAATTCTAACAACTATATTTATTAATTCAATGATAATTACTAAATTAAATAATGTGTCTTAAATTTCTACTAGAAACTAGGTCATAACTAGAAGTATGAGGAAGAAACTATAGATATTTTCCTTGTTGTTATAACTGATAAAAGTGCAAAACACTCCATTGGGCAAAAGAACGATATAAAAAACCAGAGATAGAAGAGAAGCCTGAGCTAAGAAAACATATGAGCCAAACCTATTACAAATAAAAACAGATCAATTGATTATAATTATCAATGATAAATCCAAATTGAATCATTTCATTAAGTTCATTCTTCCAGTAATAAAACAAGAGTTTTAGAAACTCTATTTATCTAATGATTTCAAGAAGACTCAACTTAAGATTTATTAATGAACCAAATAATGATTCAAAAGATACACTATAACAGACCAAGAATCTCTAAAATCTATACTTCTTTATATCTTGTTCACATTTATATTTTATCTCATTTGATCTGTCTGTACTAACTTTTTATTTACATGTGCACACCATCATCTACACAAAACTGGAAGATACATAATATCATATAAATCATTTTTCTCAATTTATGTCCCATGGATAAGAGTAGTAGAGGTCCCTGTAAGGCTAATTAATTTTTACTACAATGAATAACATTAGAAGAGGTCATGTGTGACCTATAAATTTTTATCTATTATAAAAATTGACCTAGGTTTTGGATTATTAAGTATATTTTATCAACTTCTGGGTGGTGGAGGATCACCAAGTGGAGAAGACTAAGTCTTGACATTAGACTGAACCTTATTTTTCATTTTTCCACTGTGTTTTTTTTAATTTTGGTTTACATTGTTTTCACATTAAAATTGAAAACGTTTTTAACAATACACAAATTTATACATTGTTTGCTTATCTTAATTTCTGTTCATATTATTTGTTAATAAAGTAAATTAATCTCAACAATTCAATGATATTATATATATATATATTATTCATGCCTGACCTAATAAATCTTATGATAAATATTTTAAACGATTAATATATTTTTCATTCTATTTATTTTCATAAGCTGGTTTGATTTTTAATATTTTGGGGATTTCAAATAATCTATTTTAGGAAGATATTTATATTGGATGCTCAATTAACCTTTGACTTGAGATACTCACTCTGACCAACACATTGGTTAATGATAAAAGAAAAGTAATCATGATGTAAAAAACCCCAAAAAATAATTATGCTTACTCTCTATCCCAATATGACTTCTACTGAGACTAAACGTTACTCAATGCATTGGATCACAATATAATTCAGGGGCCCCAATCTCTTTCATTTCTTTCTCAGGCTTATGTTTGTCACATAGATCATGGACCATGGATTCAATTGTTATCATATTTTAATCCATAATCATGGATTATGGAATAAATAAACATAATTATGAATTAAAATTATTACAATGTATAAAGGTTAAATACATTAATTTGAAATTGTTACAGTATTCGATACACAATTGTTTTTGGAATTGAAAATCATAGTGAATTTTTGAAAGCATAATGACGTCTCTTAAAAATTCATAAATTTGGATGATGGGAGTGAACATGGTATCTCATCATTTGGACATCAAATGGGAATTAATAGGGGCATATAAAAATATGTACCATCATTAGGAATTGGAAATATAAGGTATAATATAATAATGAAACATGAATAAATAAGAGAAGGTGATGATCCATTACTAAATGTTGGCACGGAAAAAGGTGTAACTATAGTGTTATGGGGGGGGGGGGGGTAGATTAATCAGAGTAATATGGGTCTCTCATAATTTATAAACCAAAGGCACCTTATAGGGTATATTCAATAAAATATCATGAAATGAATAAAATAAAATTCAGAAGAAAACATAAAAGAGGTTCTTGAATAAAAAAGAGAGTCGAAGATCCCTTACTAACATTTGTCATAGTAATGGATCAAGTAAGGGACCAAATAAGATAGGATAAATGGTATCAACTTCAAACAACATCAATTTGATAGTAAAGGTATGTTTATAAATGGATGAAAATATAACCAATTGAAATTAGATACTCTAATTTCAAAGAATTTCCGCCTATTCAATGGAGGATAGGAAGTCCCTTACCATGAGAGGGTGATTCAAAATGCTTGGGAGGAGCTTCATGAGAGCTTAGGGGAACATTGGGAGGGACTCTATAGATGGAATGTAATATCAATAACTATTAATTTGTTGAATTGTACTTATTTTGATGTACTATTTTTCTATATGTTGACTATATTACATTTGGGTTTTACATTGGAGTGATTTTGGGAGGAAATTGAAAGAAAAATGAGATGTTCATGGTTGGTGCACAATTTATGAAAACCATGAACCCAGACCCAAAAAACCTTGTGAACCCATGAAGAGGGGATTCACATGGCTGACACATTTTTTGGAAAACAATGTTCCAAAAAAGGACAAACTATGTACCCCTATATTAATGGAACATGATTAGGCACATGGTTTGGGAAAATTTTTCTCCCCTTCCTAGAAAACCTTATATGGGAATTATTTTATCCTAAAGATTAGTTTTAAAAATTCTTGAACCCCCATTTTAATCATAATTCGACACTTGTATAATATATCCTCCCGTTCATGATTTTGGAGCCATCCAGGTAAATTCCAAGCCTCCCATACCTTTATTATTCATGATTGGAAACCATTAAAGTAGATCTACACCCCTACTTGAATGTAGATTCTATCCCATTGGTTTTCTAATAATTCCCTATTCCACTTCCATACTTGAAAGTTTTTATTTATTTTTCACAGATTAGATCTAGATCTAGCATTGCAGATCTAGATCTATATTTAATGTATCTTGACTTATTTGATCTTTATTTAGGGTTTTAGATCCTGATCTCATTCTAAGTCATTGTAATACTCAAATTTTGTATAATTCCATTGATAAATCGTTCATCAACGAATTGTGGTAGGTGGTCTATAATTCAAATATTGTAGTCTTTATTTAAATTTAATGTATGAAATTTTTGAATTTCTATAAAATATTTAGAAATTATGTTCTTGTTTTAAATTAATAAAGTTGGAAAATTAATTATTTAAGGAGGTGTTAATAGGGTTTTTTTTGATATTATGGATTTAGAGATAATTCATTGATGAAATTATTTTGAGGTATTGAGATTTAGGATTAATATAATTAATTATTGGAAATAATTATGTGATTTTGAGTTGAGGGTTTTGATTAATTAATTGAGGGGTTAATTAGTGGGATTTATGTAATTATTTAATTAAGTAATTAACTAAGGGGGTTATGTGATTAGTTAATACTTGAGTTAGATAATAGAAATTTGGTAATTTAAATCGTTGTATAATCGATAATTGAATTTATTTAGGTATTTAATTTTTGAATTAATTATGTGATGAATGGGGACATAATTATTTTTTCATGTATGTAATGTATGTTAACATGTTCATTTAGTTGTGAATTTAATAATGATAACTTGTTCATTATAATGTATCTGGTATGAATGGTAACATAGTCATTTATTTGTAAAATAAAAAATGGGAACGTGGTCATTCTATTGTGTAATCTTTGAATGGTATCATGGGTATTCATTTATGAATTAAGTATTTTTAACAATGCTATTTTGATATATAATATCACTTGGGAAAACATTGATCTCTATCATGAGAAGATGTAGGGATTGAGTTACAAGTGCCTATAGGATCCTAGGAGTTATGTGGATAAATAAAGATTAATTAATAATGTAATAATTTTTTACTTATTCATTGTAATTGTTATCTTTATAAAATGTTATACACTATTATTTTACTTGATATTGTTTCATAGGCCATCAATATTGGCATACTTTTTTGTAATCACACACTACTCGTGTTTCCAGATTTGTACTCGAATGGAATTTGTGTTTTTTTGGACTAGTCATGGAAAATTTCCTATGATAGTTTTCTAAGTTTTTATAGAGAATGGATGAGGGAACCGAGCATGTTTTGGGACATTCTAGGGGATTATTCATTGTACTTATTTTGTGTTTAATTTTAGACACATTACACAAACATTTACAAGGAATATTTTACTATTTCAATTTTGGATTTTATATTTTCAAGTTTTTGTTATCCTGAGATAATGGTATTGTTCATGGTCACTTGTTATTCCACTATTTATTATTTATTTCCACCAGTGTGTTACTTTAAAAATAGAGTTTATAGTCTCCCTATGATCAATATACCAAACCATTGCTTCTAGTCAAATACCATTGGTGTACGAGGAGGCACAAAAGAGGTTATGTGACCAACCAGTTTAGGGAACCAATTTGAGGAACCCCATCCCGGATGTTACAAAGTAGAATCAGATCCTAGTATTTTTCTTTTTGCATAGTTTTTGAGAAAGTTAGATAGAAGAATTGTTAGATAAGGGATTTTTCTATGAGATTGTGCATGGTAGTTTCTTGCCCATGTACGGGGGAGAACCCAAGTACCCAGGGTTGGATTTTTTTAATTATTGTTTTATATTAGGTTGAATAATATTTCACCCTAGTTGATGCACTTTTTGTGTGATGTGATTATTTAAGTTAATATTTTATAATATTTGACACATGCAATGGCATGGAATGAGAGTAGATTTTACATTCATCATTCTAGGAACTCTAGGTTAATGTGACATGCATCAGTTTAGGAGCACACGAAATATGGGTTAAAGGTAAGTAATTGATCTTGAAATGTTTTTACTTTCTTGATAAATTGAAATGAAAATATTACCAATGATGAAATTGATAAAGATTGAAAAAATTTGATTCGAGATGATAATAAATGGGTTCCTAAAAGAGAAACATGAATAATGAGAATTTTTTAACAATTGTTTACAATGTCTAAGGTATAGGATGGTTAAGGGTACATATAGTGCCTCAGTTTTTATTGTGTGGTGATGGTTTGGGAAAAGACTTGGTGTGTTTACCTCTTATATAAACATGTTTTTTTTTGGGTGAACAATGTACTACTGTACTTGTTTGACATTGTGGAGAGTATGCCTCCATGATAAACTCTATTGGGAAGATGACTGTAGGAGATGAATAGGAATGATCCCTAGAGAGGGATCCAGAGGTACTGATTGTGTAGAGTGAGGAATTAGTAGATTAGTTCTAAGAGAACATTTCGTAGTTCATGATATTCCTAGGGAGACACTTAGGGTAGGTTGTGAATAGTATCTCTTACGTGAATAGGGAGTTCCAATTGTAAAACCCTCCAAATTTTACTTAGGAGGGTTAAATTAAGGGAGATGAGTTCTGAGTTGATTCCATTGAGACTAAACTTGTCAAATTGGTGAATTCTATAAAGAGGAAGTTCATGTTGGATTCATACATGCTCTGAGGAGTAGTGAAGCGTTGTTGGGATATTGAAGCATGAATCAGATTGGATGATGGTATGTTGTTGATGGAATATTTGGAGAGGTTCTTGGATAACTTCTATCCATATATGAATAGTTAAGAGAGATATTATGTGTTCATGAGGATGACATAGGAGAGTATGTATGTGATTGACTATGATTTGCGATGATATTCATTAGTGTTAGCAAGGGACATGACAGCTACAATGAAACATTTTCAAAATGAGATTAAATGTGAGATTAAGTCCCATGTTAATATTGTTTGATTAAATAAGTTTGAATATGTGGTGGATCGGGATATCATAGATGAGGGGAACCTAAAGAATAATTTTTATGCAGGATAGGTAGCTCCATTTGGATGATGAGATGGTGTGGCTTCCGAGAGTTGGAAGTGTAATTATGATAATGTCTTCACGAGGAGTGGGAATAGAAGTCTGTAGACAAAGGGATCCATTGCATAGGACATCATTCAAGTGATTTGTCACTAGTGGGGTAGTTTGGGTCACCATTGAAAATAGTTCTACCATCCCCAAGTTGAGTACTCATCTAGTAGCAATATAAGAAATATAAATAATTTTTGATGTACCTAGTGATAGATGGGAAATCAAGGTGCATCTGGGGAAAATAAAAGTGTAGGAAGGGGATTTATGGAACAATATCAAAATGTTTTCTAGAGTTACAAGGGATGAGGAGGTAGAGGTGGTGGGCATGGAGGTTCGAGGAAATATCAACCATATTATAATAGTAGTGCATCATAGGGGAGTCAGACTGCATCACTGGGAAAAGGGGCAAGAATGTTTCATGAGGTATAACCTACACTTGTGGATAGCAAGGATGAACCATCGATAGTTATAGAATCTATTCTTGTAGCCTCTATTTTATCTGGATCTTTATATGATAATGTAACATCTCATTCATTTATTTTTACACAACGTAACAATGTTTTGAACATGGTGGTTCAGTTCATGAGAAGGGTTATGACTATAGATACACCATTATGTGTGTGGTCTAGAGAGACCTCTTTATGAAAAGGGTGTTCTATTGATATTAAAAAGAATCATTTTATGAGGGATATCTACATCCTAGACATGTTGGGATTCAACCTAATACATGGTGTAATTCGGAAAGATGCATATTAATCCCATATTTATCTTTACCATAAGAGAGTGAATTTTACATATCCTAAGGGTTTTAACAATATTAACCTTGGAGAGTGTGACATCCTGGAAGTCTAACTAGGTCTAATCACTAAGAAACCGATAGAGCTCAAATCCCACGATTCTATTCTATTTTTGGATGATAGAGGTATAATGTATGGTATCATTTCACTAGTAGTAGATCGGTGTGAGGATGTGTTCCCTGAATACTTCTCAAGGGTTCCACTTAAGAGGGATGTAGAATTCACTATTGAAATTATTCAGTGAGATGATCTAGTATCTATTCCAAAGTATAGAATTCCACCAATTGAACTTCAAGAGATCTACACTTAGCTGGAGGAGTTGGGGGGTGAGGGAATTATCCATTTTAGTATATCACATAGGGGTTAACCATTGTTGTTTTTAAATAAGTATGATAATAGTTTTTTATTATGTGTTTATTACCAAAAGATGAACTAGGTTACTATGAGGTACCAGTATCCTATTTTGTGTATCGATGACCTATTTGACTAATTGAGAGGATCTTATATAATCTCAAAAATTTACTTGAAATTAATGAAAAATCAGTTGATAGTTTGGACTTATGATATACCAAGGACTAATTTCAGAAGTAGTTATGACCTAAATGAGTTATTTTTAATCCCATTTGGGTTGACAAATACACTAGAAGTGTTTATGGACATGGTGAATTGAATCTTTAATTTGTACCTAGATTAATTTGTATCAGTAGTTGTAGACAACATCCTGTTGTAGTCTAAGACTCCTAAAAATCATGTCAAACATTCTGAAATCTTCCTGAGTAAACATAGAGTGAATCGGCTATATAGAAAGCTATGTATGGGCCAATTTTGGATAGATCAGGTACAAATATGAGTTTACATCATCTCATAGGAATATAGTATATTCGGATAATGTTTAGGAAGTGGATTATTGGGAGAATCCCATGAATATGTTTAATATGCATGGCTTGTTTCTATTAGTCCGATATTATAGGAGTTTCATCCAAAAAAGTTCCCATTTGGCAGCCCAACTTTCGAGAATGACCAAAAGTGGTATAATGATTCAATGGTTAGATGCTTAGGGGGATGCTTTCTTGGAGCTGAATAAACATTTTAAAATGACACCAGTCTTGATCCCACCAAACCATGTGAGATGTACACTGTGTATTGTGATGCTTTATGGATTGGACTTGGAGATATGTAAATGAAAGGAGATAAAGTTGTGTCTTATGGTTTCCTACAGTTGAAGCCCCATAAATTGAACTATTATACACAAAATCAATAGTTTTTTTTACTAGTTTATTCTTTGAATTGATGGTGGCACTATCTTTCAGGTGAAAATTTTTCTTTGTATATAGATCACAAGAAAATGAAGTACATAATTTGATAGAGATATTTGAATCTTTTAAAGTGAAGATGGGTTGAGTAAATGAAATAATTTTATTTTGGTCCAGAATATACATCTGGAAAGGGGAATAGTTTCTCATATGATATAAGAAGGAATACACTGACATAAGTGATACACAACTCTACTGATGAGTGGAGGATGAAGACATTCCTGTATGAGATGAACATTGTGGTTCAAGTGATTCAGGAGCAAATGAATCTGTAATTCTTTTTAGTGGAATGTACTATTTTGAGATGGAATAGAGAGTGACTGTATTAGGATCTAAAGTGTATGGACTTCATGGAAATAATTGATGATGTGGAGTGACCTTCTGATTTTAGCATTGATGAGGATGAGATTTTCCATGTCTGAAATCAGGTTATTGTGCCTATGAGCATGCTAGGGAAGCCAATGCATGATTTTCATTCCGCAATGTGGGTGGTTCATCTAGGGTTGAAAAAATTTATTGTGACCTACGATGATAATTTTGGGGGCCGAGCATGAATATGAAGATAAGAGGGTTTGTGGAATGATGTTACACATGTCAGTATGTGAAGGTGGAGCATTAATGACCTGGAGGTTTTCTACAGCTATTGAAAATTCCATAATAGAAGAGGTATGATGTTAATATGAATTTTTTATTAGGTATCCCATGGAATCCTTTGTAGAATGATTATATTTGGGTGATTGTGGATTGATTAACAAAAGAATCACATTTCATACAAATACGAGATAATTTTTCAGAGGAGAAGTTGGTAGAAATCATTATAAAGTGATAGTACATCTGCATGGGGTACCACATACTATTTTATCAGATCATGAATCATGTTTTACTTTTTTCTTCTTGTAAATTTTTACATAAATAAGTTCATACAAAAACATTATTGAGTAAATATTTCCATCCACAGATAGATGGGAAGTCGAAATGTACTATACAAGTACTTGATTATATGATGTGAGCATGTGTTCTAGAATTCAGTGGGTCATGGAAAATTAAATATAACTAGGGTAGTTAATCTATAAAAGCAATTATCATGAATTTATTCAAATGTCACAATAAAAGGATCTTTGTTTTATTCCATGAATATCACTTCAATGTTGGATAAAGGCTGGTGAGTAAGAGTTGGTGGGAATATGTCTCATGTATGAGAAGTTAGAGAAGGTGTAGTTGATTCAAAAATGTATGGCTATGGCTCAGAGTAGACTGAATTCATATTTAGATGTACATCAATGACACCTACTGTTTGGATAGGGTGATCGTGTATTCCATATAGTGTCCCCAAGGTTGGGTCACCATAGGATATGGATACAAGACAAGTCATAATCTAGTTTTGTTGGACCTTTTGAGGTTGAGGAAAGAATCGGGCTAGTGGTGTACCAATTATATGTCCCATAGAGGTATAATTCTATGCACAATTTTTTCAATGGGTCATAACTTTTGTGGTATCACCCTAAACCTTCACTTGTTATAGATGCGGATGATGATCAGCTTGAGGTAGAGGTGAATTTTTTGAAGCAACCGATAGGTGTGGTGGTTCACAATGAAAAAGAGTTGTGGGGAAAAACCATGATAACTGTTAATATTTAGTGGAAACAAGGACATGTACAAGATGAATCATGGGAAATAGAATCAGATATGAGGGCTTAATGACCTAATATTTTTAACTTGGAATCAGAGGTATTCTTGGGAGTGTAGCTTGATGAAGTATTATTATATGGTGGGGGGGATTGTAAGATCTCGAACAATTATGGATTTGTCTCAGGCTTGATTTTTGGTAACCTTTTTAATTTTATTGTGAACATTTCATTTGGGTTTTACCATAGGGTGTGTTTGGGTGAAAATTGAGAATATTGGAAGACAAGGGGGCATTTCATGGAAGGCACACAGTTAAGGAAAAACTATGCATTGTAGCCTAACTAACCATACAAACCCAGAAATAGAGGATTAACATATCTAGCAAACATATTGTAAAACTAATCATCCTAAAAGAAGAATCTCTGAACCCTTATAATAGTGGTGCATGGCTAGGAGAATTATTTTGGAAAAATTTTCAACCCTGCTTAGGAAACCATTCTTGGGAATTATTTAAGCCCAAAATTTAGTTCTAAAAATTATCATATCCCCATTTGAATCTCAATTCAACCCCATTTGACAAAAGCCCATATTTCCCAATTTTGGACCCCCAAAAAGAATCCAAGCCTTGTCAACCTATTTTTTTCCTGATTCGATCCTCAGATCCTATATATTCACCCCTCCTAGCAATTGGATTCTATCAATTTGGTTTTTCGTTCATTTTCATTTTCTATTACATCCTTGAATGGATAATTTATTCTATTTTGACAATATCTATATAAAATATTATAGATCTAGGTCTATATTTAAAGAATATTTATATTTTTATCTTGACTTAGGGTTTTAGATATGGATCTCATTCTACATTGTTTTTGTTCTTCAAATATTTGGGAATTTCCATTAGGTGATCATTTGTCAATGAATTGAGGTAGGTGGACTATAATTCAAACACATAGTATTTATTTAAACATCATGTATTCTATTGTGGAATTTATATTATATATTTTATAATTTCATTCTATATTAAAATTATTTATTTTTATGAATTAATTATTTAGGGATATGTGAATTGGGGATTTTGGAAATTATGGATTTTGAGATAATTGATGATAAATAAATTAAGAGGTATTGAGATTGATGATTTACATAATTAATTATAGAATTAATTTTGGTATTTCTATTTCTGGGTTTGGATTAATTAATTTATGGTATAATTAAAGGGATTAATATAAATAATGAATTGGGGACTTAATTAAGGGGGTTATGTGATTAGTTAATTCTTGAGTAAGCTAATGGAAATTCTTGTATTTAACTAATTGTTGAATTTGAAATTGAATTGATGTGGATAATTAAATATTAAATTAATTATATAATGAATGGTAACATGGTAAATTAGTTTTAAGTTAAAAAATGGGAAAATGGTCATTCAAATGTGTAAGGTATGAATCATAACATTGTCATTTAGTTTTAAATTTAATAATGGTAACATTTTCATTCTAATGTATGTGGTAGGAATGATAACCTGATCAATTTGTTGTGAATTAAGGAATATGGACATTGTCATTATATTTTGTAATGTGTGAATTGAAACATGTGAATTCAATTATGAATTAAATATTGGTAATAATGGAATTTTGAAATGTATTATTACTTTGGAATATATCGAGCTCCGACATGATCTGAAGAAGGGATTAAGGTATGGGTGTCTATGGGAACCTAGGAGTTATGTGGATATAAAATATTAATTGATAGTGATATATATATTTAGTTATGCATTGAATTACTTTTATTTATAAAAATAAATATACAATTATTTTATTGGATATTATTTTAGACAATTTTGGTGGTGGCCTACTAAGTTATACTCACACCCTACTTGAGATAACTGATCATTCCCCGAAAATATTTTGTGTTTTTTGGACATGTTAACGGAAAAGGCCATGAGTTAGATTAGTAAATTGGGATGGAGCCTAGATGAGGGAACTAGTTGTGGTTCAAGGCCTTCTTGTGAGTTTTCGGTTTCCTTATTTTGGATTTTATATTAGACACATGACAAGTACATTGACCTGTCAAATTTTTCTATTTCAGTTTTGGATATTTTAATTTTTTGGTTATCAAGAGATATTGGTATTTTTCATGGTTATATGTTATTACAATATTGATTTTTTATTTCTTCTAGTGTGTTACTCTGGTAAAAGAGGATATTTTTTTCCCATGATCAATATATCAGACCCTCAATACTAGTCAATAGCCTCTAGCATGCAGGGTGGTATGATTAAGTTTAAGTGACTGACATGTTTTGGGTACCAGTGTGTGGAACATAGGATGGGATGTTACAAGGAAGGGAAGAGTAAGTACATGAATTATATATTTTGAGTGAAAAGAAAATGTGATCATGGATGGGTTTATATAATAAATGTGTGGGGGATTCTTTATCATTTTTCAAACATATATTTTTGACTCTATATAATAAAATAACCAAAAAGAAAAACCAACAATTAGTTTTTCCCATGGTTTCAACAAAAGTGGAGTGGTTTTTATTTCTTAATAAATAGATGTGTATAATTTAATAAAATAAAACCATTTTTGATGTGTAAGTGATTCAAACTCATAAATATGGATTTTAAAACCATAAAAATTTAAAATTGGTTTTGGTGGACTCACAAAAGATTTTTATAAATGTAAAAATAAACATAAAATCACATTATTTTAAATGGAAACATCTATTTTGTCATGGATACCATTTATAGTAATTATTACATCAATTTTGGTTCATTATGATGTCATAATATACATTATATATTCATACGGTATTTAATTTTTATCCGAAGATAAAACTTCAATAGAAAATTATAAAAACAAAATCCACCGTTGGATAATTTAATCAATATAATTATAGAAATAATAATTATTTTATCCACATAATTATATGAATATGTTAAATTTAATTTAGAAAATAATTATCAACATTTATTTAGAAATGTTTTGTTGGTTGAAAATATCATTTTTTAACGCTTAAAAAAATTATATTTGATTTCATAATAATTATACTATCCTTTTAATTTAATAGAAATTATTTAATAATATTATTTTATTAAAATATTATTTATTATGAATGTAAATTAATTAATAAAAAAGGTATGTCTCAATGGAAATTTCATATTAATTAAAAATACAATCTCTGTTTTGTTGTATGAAAATATAATTTTTATCTAACCTGTTATCATATCATTTATAAAGTAAATATAGTAAGGAAAAAATAATTATTATTCCAAATAAATTTATATTCATAATTTAATTTTTATTTTTTTCCTGTATTTTAAAATTATTTTTACACTTAATTGACCAATTTTCATTTTACCTTGGTAATAAATATTTAATATAATTATTATTCATATTTTTCAAAAAATACGTTGATTTCTGAATTTTTTGTATTATGATGATTCCAAATATGGAATCAGTTTTATCAAAATAAATTCATAAATATGGATGAATTTATTTAAATTTTAAACCCCCAATCCAAAAAGAAATAGTTTTTCTTAAAAATGGGGTTTTAATTTTAAAAATAAACTTATACTAAAATCATGTACAAAGATTATTTAAATGTAATTAACTAAATTAAAGATGAATAAATAATACATTTTTTACCTTCAAATAAAAATAAAAATAAAATATTATTTTTATATTAATTTATTTATCAAAATAAAATAAATATGTATATAAAAAGGTTGGATTTCACAATTCACAAAAAACATATATTTACCAAAAAATCCAAAATATTCTCTTTATATTAATTTAGATATATCTTTATAAAAGATGGATTTCATATCATTAAATTAATTTTTTAAATGTTTTATAGAATGATCATAATATTTATTTCATAAAAATAAATAAAAATCATTCTTGAAGGAAATAAATTTTCACGAACAAAAGACATCAGCAAAATATAAGTGATTATTTTCTGGGAATTTATCAGTACATCAATACTGAGTAGGACATATATATATTTCATAAAGTAGTTAATATTAGTCATATGCAAAACATTCATGGAACGGATAAATTAGTTATATTTAAATAATCATTGTTTGTTTGGTTTTGGTGTTGTATATCGTATACCATATTGAAGAGAGTTTTCTCAATTAAAAACTCAAGGAGTTACAAGTATGATTTTGAATCATCCTCCCTACATGGTAATTATCACTAAAATATCACAAAATTCTATTTTCTATTATTTTTGAATTTCATAAATTCACCTACATTCATGTGATTAAAAAAAATTTAATATAGATGATTAGGCATAATCAAATGTTTTTTTATTCCCGCACCAATTTCATTTGTTTTCTTATGAGGAAAATAATTTCATTGGTCATCACATTCATTCATAACCCAATTAATCCTAGTTCATGGCACTGATTGAAACCAAAAAATATAATTTGAGTATCATACATCAAAATTCGAAGTAAGTAATAATTAGATAATTGAAATCAATCATACGATTCCAAAAATAAGTACAACTTATTTCAACCCAAGAAAATTTAAGTACTTCCCAAATCACTATAGGTTATCATAGGTTGTCATATATTATATATTTAATTAATATTAGTGGTTCATAATAATAATTTGATTTAACAAAAGAATATCTCCAAGAGTTTAAAAATATATGTGTAGTTTTTAGCTCATTGATCATGCATCAGGTGCTTATCATTTTGATACTCCAACAAATTGTTTTATGTTTTTTTCTACTAGATGAATAAATTTTATAATCCCTATTAGGATTTAGTAGTTTATAATGGATACAATATGGGTTTGTGTTTGATAAAAAAATTAACTAATTAATAAAAAAAATTATTATGTTGTATCGAACATAGAATGAGTATGATGATAAAAATATATAAAAATGGACACGAAATGTGTTTATAAAATAAAATTAAGGAATTTATTTCAATAATAATATATTATAACAAATTTAACAATGTAATGTTGAACATATAAAAACAAGTAAATATAAATATTCTAATAAATGTAATAATGATTTAATAATGATTTAAAAAAATATTTTCTCTCTATAACAATATGAGTTCTGTTTCTCCCCATAGGCAGCTAGGTGTCTGGGTTGTTGGTGTGTGGGGAATAGTTTGTGGGGTCATGTACCTAGACAATTTTTTTTGCAGCATGTGTATATAACATAAGTTTACCATTATAATTTTAGTATGTCAACAATCCCTGACATTAGGTATCGATAATTTAATCCAAAATACGAAGTCTGTATTTATTTAGTAGAAGTACCTTGATCATTAATATCATAAAAACTCTATCTTCATATATTTGGATATTGTCGATCACCCTGATCAGATCCCACAGTCCTCCTGTCATAAGATTTCCATGATTGTATACCGGATAAGAAACATAACAAAATGAAACAAATTTATATGAATTTTACAATTCCTTGGATGAAATTTTATAAATAGAAACTATTTGAAAAAATTACAATGTGAATTTTATGTGTAGTTAAATCAGTGAAAAATATAAGAATAGTTGAGTTAAAAAATAATTATATATGAAATCCTTGAATGTACTCTTATTTATAGGAATTACTCCAAAATCCATATTTCCATGATTCTTAGAGTTGGTTAAAACGACCTCGAATTATCTTCACTTGATTACTCAAAAAATTATATATTAATTTGATGTTATTATAGTAGGACCATTACAATGATTTAATAAAAGTATTTCCCTTGATATAAACTATTCAATGAATTCGATTATAAACCTTTTTATTTCAATGGAAAACATTATTTGATCTAGAGATGAAACATTGTGACACCAAAAAATTGAATATTTTCATAGTGATAGAATAAATATCATCAAACCGATAGAGTAATATTAGTAACACTAATAGATATAAATATATATTACACTAATAAACTCAATATTGTCACACTGATATATTAGATATCATCATACTAATATACTAGATATCATCACACTCATAAAATCTATATGGTTCTTCTGGTAAATTGAAGATTGTCAATCTGATGAACCCGAATATCTTCAATATGATGTATTAAATATTATCATACATATGGAATAGATATCTTCAATCTTATAAGATATTATTTAGTTAGTCTTGTGGGACAAACATTAGTATTTAAATTTTACATTTTTTTGTTATGATGTATTTTTAAATCATATAGAAAATTCTGATTTCTCAAAGGATGTTCAAAAATCATGGGAAATATAAAATTAATAAAATATTTTTTTTAAGAAAGTGGTTGATACTTTCAATATAAATTAAATGAAATTTAGAAATTATAAACATCCGACTTAACAACATCTCCCTTTTTTTAAACCCCAAAACACATCACCTAAAATGAAAAACTACAAACATTGAAAAACATATAAAACCATTGTTCATTTAAGAATTGTTGGGAAAATATTTTTCAAAAGAAACTTCTCCCCTTTGTTTCTTATCTTCTCCTATCATTAAAACATAATTTATATCAATATTACCTATCTAAATGATCATTTCCTAAATATAAATGACCATTTCTAGTATATTCATCCGTTAAAATAATTCCTCGATTAATATATTCTCTCCATTTGTGATTTTCAGAAATAATAGGGGTGGTAATAATATATACTTGAAAGGATAGAAATGATAACTACCAAAAAACTATGTTTGAATAATCATTAACCCATTGTATAATGATATTACATTCAACAATGTAAAATTGGGGAAATATTTGAACTAACATATAAGTTGGAAAATCCATTAAAAAAAATACTAATTAAATTTTTGTGGACTTTGGTAAACTAAGAGTTTAGAAGAAAAAGTATTCTTTATTTATTATATACATTATAGGATATAGATTTTTTATTCCATAAATCATTATTGTTCTTATTGATCACTATTGTTGTGGGCTTGAGTTTTGATATCTTTTATTCCATGATAGTGTAACATCAATTTTCTACTTTCGAACTGACTAAATACTATTCATTATTTATTATATTTTTATTTTCCACTTTGATTATTTTAAAATACTTTTGCAAAATTTGATTTAAGAATTCTATAATTTTATAATTCTAGTTTAATATTTTAGTTATGTGATTTCTTGATTTTGTGACTTTCATAATTTTGTGTATTAATCCAAATATTTTATTCTTTTAGAAGAATTTGATGAGAATTTTTCTATGGAGTCTATAATATAAAATGAAACATTATTTACTTCCTAAAAATAAACATCATAGAATTTAATACATCCATAAATTTTTTTGACCATCTCACCATTTCACTAAAACAACTTCTTTTCCCCTTTTCTTTTTGTTTGAAAATAAATATATCAACTTAATTTCGGAAAATGGTTTATTTCCTAAACGAAAAATTCATCCAATTTATTTTTCTCATATTTATAAACAAATCGAAGATGATGATATGTAGAGCATTAAATGTATCGTGTTTTCCACTCCCTATTTTTAGAAATCCTAGTATCTGTCATGTCCCAACTCTTGCATCCAATGAAACATAAATTAAAAATTATTTTTTTACAAAATATGACAACATGAAAGATTTAGATTTTATTTTTTCAAAATATACTATAACTTTTATAATGTTTTGAGAATTAAGATAAGACTATTCTTCTAAAGGAATACTAATCATGTATACTACATTATTAATTGATTGAAAATTAGATTCACCAAAAATATTAAAGATAATTATTTCCATATCGCTTTTAAATATGAATTACACTAAATAATATAATTCCTTAAAAATTTATGAATAATTAATTTTTATTTCCCATTTATCACCAAAAATGTTTTCCAATACCTGATACTTTAATACTTATTTCAATAAAGAGTCTATTTTTTCATATCAATGTTTTTTAGTATTTCTTTCAAAACATCATTCTTATCAAAATATTATAATGAATTTATTTTTCTAAATCTAATGAAAATAAGGAATTGTCATATGATGAATCTGATCAAAATAATTTCAAAATTTTCTGCAGAGCTATAAAAGGATGTCTGGGAGTTAAGAGATAATTCCTAGAAATGTGATGTGTTATGTCATGACCCACTACCTTATATATAGGCATGAGGTGACCATTCCCATTCTAGATATCATATGGTTTGGAGAAAACCCAAATATGATATAACAATTGATATGAATAATCTAATATATATATAATATGAACAACAAAGTTTTTTAATGAAAACAATATTATCTAACTGAACAACTATCTGGTTTTAAAAATATTAAAATATTTTAAAGATTCAAGGTTTGTAATAGTTAGAAATATATAAACAACAACAAAAAATATAACTATAGGATAAAGGGGAAACTAAAAGATTACAAAAAATACCTCATTTAATAGAATTGTGACATTTGTTATGAAATACTGTAATTTAACCTATTCTTCTTTTGTCTATAAAAAATGAATATGATAACATATCTAATAAAATATTATCTGGAAACATCTTTACTACTGTTTTTAGTATGAATTTTTTGTGAATAATTTTTTCTTATAAATTTTTTTAAAAATTAATTAATTAAGAGTACTGAAAATATTATAAATACTAAATATTGTGAAACATTTTTTGGAAAACTAATGTTTTATAAGAACTAATGATTTTAGAAAACTAAAATCATATGTATTAGACCTATGAAAATGATTTCATTATTTTAAATAGATTCACTTAAAAAGTAGATATGAATGATCATTTTTGATTTATCTCTATTTTAGGTTTTAATTTATTTATATTTACTAGAATTTAAGTGTTTTGTAAAAATATCAGCATGTTTATCCTGTTTTCTAATATATGCTAATATGATATATCATTTTTTTCACGATCTCAATGGAAATGATGTCTTATATCTATGTTCTTTTCTCGTGAGTGATATGTGGGGATTTTATAAAAGGAAGTGGAATTTGTATTATCAATAATTATTTGAGTATTACATAATCTCATACCATATTCAATGAGTGTGTGTTTCATCCACAAAAATTATGAGAAATAACTTCTTCTTTCAACTTATTTGGCTTCAGCTATAGAAATTGACACTAAATATTTTTATCAAAGACTAACCTATTAATGTTCCAAAAAGTAATTTTTCTGTCCAATCTATATCCAAGAATATATATATTTTAAAATATATATATATTACAAAATTATTTCTAAAAGAAAAAAAGAAGATGAAATCCATAGTTCCTATAAAATAAAAAAAAAAATTATTTTATAGCTTTAATATGGGTGACTTTTTGATTTTATTTATATCTAGCACGCAATAATTTAGAAGACATTGAAATACTTATAACTAAATATTATGTATAATAATATTCCACTCATTCCTCTAATGATCTTTTGATAAACTAGTTTATCAGACCTCGCAATATATAAAGTATTTGTTGTTTAGAAATGATTAATAATCAATTTAGTAATGTCATATCAAAATTTCATAATATGTTTTTTTTATACATATGTTGAGATATAAAAGATCAATCAATATTTAAGAAATTTGAATGCCTAAAAAATATGTATATCATCCCATAATTCTAATTTAAAACTCATATTTTATATGATCACAATAGAATATATTAATGATTATTGAGTTGAACCATATATAATTTCAAAAATATACATTTGTAATACAATTATCTCAAGAATATTATTTTATATAATTTCTTGGATCCAAAGATATATTAAAAAAGTTGTTCTATAACAAAAATCATGATAATATATTATACCAAGATCTAGGGTATTATTTTTGTTCATAATGTTCCTTGATACATATAAAAATATTTTCTGTATATTATGTATTTTTAAAACAACTGGGTTGTTCAACACATACTTACTCTAAAATTATCCTTTAATAAACTCAAACTTCACATCTATTTTATATTTTTTAAAATTAATAAATGTAGTATATGAGTAGTATTAAAAAAACATAAAGTATATATACCAGAGCATAAGTATCATCATAGTAAATTCCCTATTGTTTATTATATCCCTTAGAAACAAGTATAGATTTATTTCGTACTATTATTTTGTTTTTATAAAAAATTTTATAGAAAACCCAATTTATTTTAATTATATAAGTACCTTTAGTTAGATCATAAAAATATAAAATTTGATTCCTTTAAAATTAAATGACTACAACATCAATTTAGTTTATCCAATCATTATCACATAAAACTTTATAAAAATGTTTATGTTGAAAATTAGATAAATATGAAAACATTTCAATTTCACTTAAATAACTTCTAGTTGTGACTAGTTGATTGACATCACAAATGATGTTACTACTAGGATAATTCCTAAGAATTAAGTGATTCCTTCAATTTAGAGAACTATATACTTCAAAAACAATGGGAAATTATTCTTGATGAAGAACATCTAAAACAACATATTTAGTTAATATCTGATGGGAATAACTTTCAATAGTAGTTCAAAATCAATTTTTTAAATAAGATAAAAAAATGTGGTATGAAATTTTTTGAATACAAAACGATCTGTTTTCATAAATATTAACACGTATTATTTCTTCAATAATGGTAGTATTTTTAATATAGTCCCTACATGCATTACTTGTAGTAGAATGACCTAAATATTTTCCTTCAATAGATTTTGTAAAAAATTGTGTAAGTTATATTTTGTATTCGAAATGAATGATTTAAATAAAAAAATTAAGTAATAATTTTTTTGGATTCCTTATGATCCATAACTCAAAAATAATTTTGTTAATAAATTTACCTATTAAAACATGATTTATATAATAAAAGGAAGTACTAACTTCTTCATCTAAAAATTTATTAGCAACTATGTACTCACTTAGCATCATTCTAGTAATCTAATGAAATATTATATTTGTTCTTTCTATTAATGACTGTATTGTGGAGTTCTAGGAGGATGAAAAATCATACATTATACCCTATTTAATAAAAAAATGTTTAAAAATATAAATTAACAAATTTTACACCATATTAATTATTAATTTATATTGAGTATAGGTTTTTCTCATTTTTAACATTGGCTATATAATTTTTAAAACTAAAAAAAGGATTTTGACTTCATTGATAGAAAAAAGAACCAAGTATATCTAGTGTAATTAGAAAAAACATTATATTTTCCACCACTACTTCCAATTTATGTAGGAACAAACATATCAATGTGTTTTAACTAATAAACATAAGATGTTGAGACTTCACTAATAATTATAAAACATGTAATATGCTTCTTACTGAGTTTACAATGATCAAAAAATTCATAATTAAACAACTTATTTTATAGTAGATCATCAACTAGTCATTATATAGAAGACATAACTAAATATAATATATTATATGTCCATGTATTCTATTTCATAACCAATATTGATTTTCTATTTCACAATGGAAGGAAAGATGTTGTCTCTTATGGTATTTTAAGTTTAGTGTGTATGTATTATCATACTGTTTTACAGAGAGAATATTTTCATCTTTAGAACTATGAAGAGTACCTTTTTCATTGTTGATGTTCATAAGATATACCTCATAAAAAAATTGACTTATGCTAACAGGGTTTATCTTATGTCACAAACTAAAAAAAGTTCTATATAATAATTTTCTATGAAGAATGATTTTACCTAATTCGATGATTTATCCTTGAGAATTTCCATCATATGTAACCATTCCAAATATCATTTTTATAATATTATTAAATAAATAATTTATCCTAGTCATAATATTGGAGAAAAAAGTATCCATGTACCATATTTTTATATTAGTAAATTTATTTTCTCTCGGTAAAAATTGATTAGATTTTTGGATCCAAAACACAACTAGGTTTGACATTATTAGAAAGTTAATTTTTTTCGAATCTACATTTTTTCATGTTTACCGTGTTGAGAAAATGAAAATTATTTTGAAAAAAATCTTTTTAGAACATAAGTATTGAACATTATTTAATGAAAAATTATTTTTCAAGTTACCTAGACTTTGATATTTTGTATAAAATGGATATTTTTTTGAAATAATGTAATAATTTGGTAAAATAGTTTTTCTATCAGTAAAACCCATTCCTAATACATCTTCATGTGGTATAATTTGATTATAGAACATTTAAATGTTTTCCTAACTAGTAATACACTTCAAAAAAATATTATTTAAACAATATAATTGTTAATTTAGTTTTACGAGTAGTTTCACATCCTTAGTAGAAGTTATATTTGAACAATATATATCTATATCATTTAATGAACTAGTTTTCTGGAAATTAAACTTCTATAATTTTTCTAAAAGATCATATTTGTAAAGAAATACCTAATTATTCTAAAGTATATGATATGTTATTTATGTGAGTATGAATCCTTGAATTTCATTTCATATGTTTTTCTTGAGACATATCATTTTTTTAAATTTTAAAATTTTGGATATCTAGTTGTTTAGCTCATATCAAAACCACTTAAAAACAATGTAGTGTGATATTTTCCTCTAATGAAGAAGATTATTCATTGGATTATGTTTAATTATTATTATCATCTATTTCAGGGTTTTTTTAATTTAATGTATGTTTTTTCAAGGATTCAATTGTTAAATTTTCCATGAATAAATTATTAATATTTCAAATCTCAGTAGATAATTCGATATTCTTTTTATCACCACATCCAATTTCATAAGATCTGTATGAAAAAAATAACTCATACACTAACACTCTAAGCATCTGAAGGTGTCAAACACTTTTTATTCTTCTTCTGGTATAATTTTTTGGAATTCAATTATGAATTCTTATCCTTCTTATCATTTATTTTAAACTACATAATTTCTTATCTAATTTTTCCATATTTCATACATTTTAAAAAAAATCATCTAGCTAATCCTTATAATCACATCATTCCTTCTGATTCTTGTTTCATATATTTTAGAAATAATTTTTTCGAACTATATTATTTATCATTTTTCCAAAATTAACTAACTAATTTATGGATTGATCTTATGGGAAACAATCATATTCATCGATAAAATTTTTTATTCTGATAATACATTAAATACTTTTCAACTAAATGATCTTTATTATAAAGATAAGAAATTTTTGGAGAAGTAACTCCTCCATTCTTCTTTTAAAACTTTTTGAATATAATTTTTATATTCCCTTATATTACATAATATTTCCTATCAAGTAATCCAGATTTAGATTTGTAATTCTTCTAGTATTATATAAATGTATTCTTATAGACTCTTATTAACCAGTAATGGTCTCACTTATCTTTTCAACTGAGAACTCATATACAAGATCTTACTATGAAATAAATTGTAGAATATTTAAAATAATCATGAATCATTAATGAATATTTTAAAAAAATCACCACGTAAGAAACCAAATTCTTAATAATCAACATTGTGAAAATCTCTGATAGTTTCAATATATTTTGATGTTATAAAATAAGGACCTCTTAATTTCTTCCAAATACTATTGGAATCTTTAAAAGATGAAATCTTACTCTATATTTTTCGATTAATGGAACATAAGAATGTAATAATTAAAATATTATTCAAATGATATTATTTAATCTCTTGATTAGTTAAAATATAAACTTCCTTACCAAAAATATTATAGTTACTCATCAACATAAAAAAATCTAAACACTAGAATTTATAATAAAAGACTTCATTCTTTCTCTCTTGTACTCATAATCAACCCCATCAAAAATTGGTGTTCTACTAGGATATAGATTTTCTGGAGTAAAAGTAATTAAACCTCTATATTATAATGACCAAAAATCATTCTACATTTTAAAAATTACTGTATTTAAAATTTATTAAAAAATTGTATATAATAAAAGTTAAAAAAATGATTAATATTTCAACAGTATACCTAAAGTAAAAAAACATGTAAATTAGTGGAAACAACTCTTATTCCAATTGTTATATCATAATAGATTATGATTGCTATAAGAGGGGGTAAAATTTAGCTAAAATAATTTTAACTAATTAAAAACTATAACAACTTAGTTATGTTGTATTGGAATTACCATGCTTCTAATGCTCAATTTTTATTAGAACAGACTCATAATGTGTCCATGAAATCAATGTAATGAAACGTTTAAAATAATAAACATTCTTAGAAAAATTGACAATAGAATAATTAAATTTTAAAAACATGTAAAAATAAATATTATATTAAAACTATGAATGAATTGCTAAATAATTTTAAATATTTTATACTATTTAACATTAAGAGTGAAGGAATTATATAATCCATCACTTTTGTAATAATTTTTTTAAACCAAATAGTCTTGTATATCTTTCTTCAGTATAAATCCCTCAATCCCTAGGATCAAAATAAACTATGTATTCCTACCAATTGAAAACTGTGATCATCATATTCAAACTCATTAGTCTTTTTATGTTTTAAATCCCTTGATTGCATCTTTGACCAGACATAGAATATAAATTAAAAAACAATTCTATGAATTTTATAATTCTTCACATAGAATTTATATAACATAAAATCCTTGAAAACATTTCAATATGAATGTAACAATAAGTTACAATATAGATAAACCATATACACTTTTATTTCACAAAAGAATCAGAACCTATCTCCTCATGTGGAATTATATTTAAAAGAATACCACCAATGTCATATTTCAGTTATTATTAGAGTTGGATGCAATAACCTCAGATAATCTTCACTTGAAAACTTAAGAAGTTATACCATCAAATGATTTCAATATGGTATAACAATTACAATGCTATAATAAAATTATTTTATAATATATAATAAATACCAATAATCCAATTATAAAATTTGATATTCTAATGGAAAAAATTAAATGTTCAATAGATGAATCTCTATCACACAGACAGACTAAATGTTTTTACACTAATAGAATAAATATCAATAATTCGATATACTAATGTTAATCACATTGTTATACTTAAATATCAATCATACTGATAAACAGAATATCATCACATTGATTTATTATATGTCAATATATCTATTGAGTAGATATCGTCACATCGATTGAAGGGATGCATTCATACCAAAAAAATGAATATTCTATATCCAATGGACTATTATATCATCAATGTGATAAATTATATATTATCAAACTGATATAATTAGACATGTTCAATGTGATGTACTGGTGCTTAGTCAATCCGATGGATCAGAATAAGTTATGCAATATTTATATTTGTATATATATAAAATATTTCTTTATCTAATAGAAAACGTTGTTTTCTAAAAAAATTCACAAATACATGGTAAGTCCTAAGATAGTAAAATATAATCTTAAGAATTTTCTTATGATTTTCAAAATAAAGGAAATCAATTGTAAAAGGTGGAAGCATTTAACCCAACTTTCACATCCACTTTCATGTATCTAGAGACAGATGTAATTTTAAGGAAATCTCATAATCAGTACTTTACAAAAACATCATGATATTATCACATACATAGTCTTACCCATATAATTTTCATTAAAATTATCCTATTCAATCATTTAAAATAACTAAACACTTCATAAATACCAAATGAGGAGACCAAACCATTAGACATTAAAGTATAATAATATTTTAGAGGAATATTCTATACATCGAATAATAATACTTCCCCTAGTGTCATAGGGTATTATAGTATTTATTTAGTAGATATATAATAATATAATTTAATAAATGATCTCTAATATCTCCCCCAAATTTCTGATGATATAGTATACTTCTTAGACACACCATAAATAAAAGCATTCTTCATAACCTCAGGATTGTAACCATAATAAAGTGTGTGCTCAGATGACCAATAAGTGTAAACATAATACATCTCAATCAATGTTAAAATGTGAACATAATATAGGCTTATGTTTATAATAAAATTATCATAACATATTAATGTCATACCCAATCAACCACATATCATTAATCATTAATCATGAAATCAGGATTTTCAAAATAACAAAAAATAATTCATAATGGTGTCGAATCATCAAAAATAAATCAAGAGCCACGAGCACATATTATAAAAATAAGGTATAGGTTTCTGTAAAACATATAATCATTGAAAATATTTTTCTTTTTCAAGGACCACTATCAAGAATATAATAATTTTTTAGTTTCAATACTCATTTCGTAATATCATTAGTCATGGTTCACACCCAAGACAGTCATAATGGACAATGTCTTTTAATTAAATAGATTCACTCCCTATTCGAGTGCATATTATCTCCTGATATATATATATTTATCTAAGGAATTGGATGGTTATATAAATTTGATCCCACCTGTTACTTATTTAAAAAAAATATAAATTTCATTCAAAATATCATAAGATCAGTCATAATTTAATCTAACCATAATCCATGAAGACGGAATAAGTTTCATAAACATTTCATCACAACATAATCGAATAGTGTGAAAGAAAAAGTTTTCATAGAATCGTTCTTAAATTTTCATCAATATTTTCCATCTATAGAATGAATTAAAATGATATCATAAGATCATATCACCATGAAATCATAAAAATCATTAATGGGTGTTGATATAAATCAAAAATAAATTTATAAGAGCATTTGAACATTTCATTGAAGACTTAGAAAATACCATTTTCTCTTATTACATAAATTTTTTTTCCTAGAATATTTAGAAAAATATTTTCATTGAAAATTTCAATGTAATAATGTAATGTAATCCTCAAATAAAATATTATTTATGATGGTGGGAATATATTTTTAGGTGGATCACATTGAAATAAATATTCCTTGTACTTTTTTTTGTAAAAGTAATAAATAACCTCTTCCAAATATACAGTAAAAAATTTTGTTTTAAAAATATAATGGAAAAGAAATTATGATTTGAAATTACTATAAATTATCATTTTATTTTAGAATGTAGTATTCCTAAATAATTTTTTAAAGAAAAATTGTAATGGAAGAAAAAATTCATTAACTGACGTGAAAATTGTGTCTATAATTTTAATAAAAAATTATTGATCTTTTTTAATATAAAATCATAGAAAAATGGAACTAATAATTGAAATTTATTTGAATAAATAAATGATAATAAACTATATATGGATAAATGACATGTTTTTTATAGTTTCCATCAATGGATATCTAAGATAAATAAGCCTTAAATGAAAAGTGACTATAATAAAAAACCCATATGTCAAGTCTCGTCAATATTCCTATGCATACAGACCTCATAGATTAAAAATTATGATTTATTATACATATTTCATAGACTAATATTCATACATACGATTCTGTCTATCATTATCTTATAGTTTTCAATTATCAATTTAATAAAAAATTATTCAACCAAATGGAAATTTTGGATAAAATTTGTATGTTTTATAATTGTGTTTCACTTTAATAGTTTAGGTCGATGAGAATTTTTCGTTGTTTTATTATATAATAATTTTTAGTTATGTAAATAAAATAATTTTTTTATTATTTAAACATTTATAACCATTTATATAATTAATTAATTAAACTTATTTGACATCACTTCGTGCATACGATAGTCCGTACGTAACCATTAGTGATGTTTCATCTTTTAGATGAATATAACAGAAGAAAGATAATGTATAATTCACTATTTTTATTCATAATTATATAATAAATACCATTTATATTAATTTAAAATATCCTTATAACCATCCATGTCTATAGAGAATGAAAAATGAATCACATCACTTTGTAAAGGTGGTAGTATATATGTACGCATGAGTGACATTATCATTTTCTATAATATTGGTGAGAGATAGAAAATGTATATACCATTTAAATAAAATTGAAAAAAATTATTATATATAATTATTCCATAATTTCAATATGGTTATATAACATTTGTACACGGTATAATAAGAAACGAACATGAAAAATATATGAAAAAACAAATACCTTTTATTCAACTAAATTCCTTTCAAAAGATATATAATGATTCATATATGACTATTTTTTGAAGAAAAGAAATATATGTTCATGGATTAATATGTTATGAGAGTATTTTGGAAGATATTTTTTATGACAAAGGGCTCAATTGGTGTTTATAATAGATTAAAGGGGTTACCTTTTATTAATCATAGGACTGACACTCTTTTGAATACATGAAACGTTATAATATATTAAAGTAATATTCATGTGAATATAGAATAAAATCATTAAATATCAAAATATAATATAATTTTGAGCTGAAATCTACATAATTCATATGATTTATAAAATTTTTATGTATTTTTAATTTTTCTACTTTTAATTTAAACTATACAAAACGTATTTAACCATTACTATAGTAATGAAACATTTCCATTGTTACAATTCACAATGAACAAAAAAAATTAAAATCAGTATAGAATTGGGGAATTATGATTCTGAATATATATACTATTTACAAGATTCTATTTTTATAAATGTAATTAATTAATTTTAAAAGATTTGTATATAATTCATCGAAACTAACTTTTAGAAAATTGCATTTTAAATAATAAAACAAATTTTTTACTTATACATATTGTACTAAAATCCATTAAATGAATTTTACAATATTTTAATAAATATATTATGTTAAAATTTCACAAAAATAATTCATCATTAGTGATTAATTAAATTAATTAATATAAAAACACATTTAATGTATCAAAATACTTTTTAGAAAAACAATACTTCTTTACATTGAAATTGTTTTGATTTCATTTTCAAAAAATTGATAATAAATTTTTCATTTTCTACAAATGTAAATAATTTATTTTCTTAATTTATTTTGTTCTATTAATACTCTTTTTTTCTAAGAGTAGTATAATAACAATCATATTTGAAAATAATATTTCAATAATATATGGTGGATCAATTAAATTCTATGTTGAGGTTAAAGCCGGTAGTAAAAGTCATAAAACATATTTAAAGGGAAATATATAATAAAATATCATGATTCCAGACTTATTTAATTCATTGATGATAAAAATAGTTGTTTAAAAAAGAAATACTTGTCTACAACTCCATGAAATAAAACCAATCTACATGAGTATGTTATTTTACATAGATCCTTATCCACAAGAGATGGATACAAATGTCCATCATGTTAAACCACTGAGGAAAAGGGAAACTAAAATCCATTTCCCCACTACACTCTAAATACATAAAGGGGTTAATAAATTTATACATAGACAACCCTCAAATCATCATCCATAAATTATATAATCAAGCTGATACTTGTAGAAATATATAATTTCATATCCAAAATTCCATAGTTTTTTCCTATCATCAATATAGTACACATAACAAAAATCAATCATATTTATCTACATTTGAATCAACTTTACCCATTTTATAGTACCTTATGAAATTATTTTACCAATAAAGTATAATTATATAATATTTTTACAACATAATAGATAATGAATTTTTCTTTCATAGAAATCCTCAAACAGTTCCATATAAATTAATTTTAAATTTCTATTATTGTAGATAGACTATACATGTAGAAAATAACTCTCCCAGGACATAAGAAAATGGTAATCTCTTCACATATCATCCAAAATAAAAAACATTCTCCCCAAAGATCGTTCTATGGTTGATAATCATTACACTATTTTAGATGAGTCCTAATATCATTTTCAAACCCTCTTTAATACAAAAAGGTGATCCAGGAGCTTGATTAGATAAAAAAATCTTTGACGACCCATGAAGATTTCCCATCTAAAAAATGTAAATAATTCTCTAAACATAAGTATAATTATCCTCTCAATTAGGTATAATTTATTTATCTATTGGTGTGAAATTGATAAACACCCAAACCAAAAATATTCCCTTTAAGGAGGCGGTATGTTTTTTATGAAATTAAGTGTGATTTCATAAAATTTAAATTAATGTATAGGAAACCATTAATATTATCCCAAAGGGATTTGGTGTTCTATCTTCATCAACTAATAGTTATGTCATTAGAGTAAAATAAGATAATTTGTTTCATTTCATTCCTTGAAACTAAAGTTACATATGTATATACTAATACATTTCTGAAATTCAGTAGCACCCAACCTAATAAGAGGAGTGATAATCCCTCATAATCCCTTATTGATTTTGGAAAGAACCACTAGTCTTCCATGTATATAGGGGAAGGATGAAAATTTTCATTTTAATCTATTAATGATATCCCCACCATTCAGTCTCTTCCAACTAATTATAATTCAATTTGAAATGATATAATAATCCATCACCTCTTACACCAATGATGATTTTGGATTAATGAGGTATAAATACAACCTATATTAACCTTTAATTATATCTAGATAGAGGTTATAAATAATAAACATTAAAATTTATTATTCTTTACCTTCTCATAGTAATGAGGTTTAGACTTCCTACTGATTGTATCAACATCAACATTTCACTTTTGTGGTGCATGAAGAATCATAATATCAAAATATTGAAAACATTCAAGATTATTGAATAAACTAAAATTATTATATCTATAATAATATATGATTTATTTTTAATGAGATATATATACACTATATATTTAACATCCATTATATCTAGATAAAAGTTATCATGAATTTACATAAACCTTAATTCTTTATTTTACCCTCATATGTTATGATGTTGAGAAAACATACAAAGGATATACAGTTAAACACTTACCTTTCTAGGTGTATATAGAGTATTAAAATAAAAATATTCTAAACATGAAACACAAAAAAATGAACTAAAATTAATATCTATCTATGAAATGATATATTTTAGTCAATTATTAATATTATTCACCATTAATAAACCAATTAATTAAAAATTCCTTGTGAATTTTTGGAACATCCCCAATGTGATAGACTATAATGAAATGGTTAGGCAATTTCATCATTATTGTCAAAAGATCCTAGAATGATAGTCCAACATGTGACTGTTCTTCAATATCATACATCCAGACCAATCTATGTTCTATCAAAATAATCCTAAAAAATTATACCTAGATCCTAAAAAATGATCATATGAGTCATTTTATGTCTTATTATTACCTCATAAGAATCCATCTCACACTATAGTAAACATGATAAATTCATTCATTTAATTTTCAGAGCATTAATTTGTGAAACTATAAGAACAAATTCTTAATGAACTGATGGTAATAAAAAATGTATCAAGACACTCTATACCTTAATTACCTTCATAAATACATACCACAAAATAAAAAATTCCATTATTTAATGATCTAATCTGAACTATAAAATGACAAAATATAACCATAAATTTTGATTCATATATAAAAAATAAACATAGTTGACTTTTCATAAGTCTTATATTCAGTCAATGTTCCCAGAACCTCCTTTATATGTATTATATTATCTTTAAAGTTATTTTAATGTACTAGGATGTCAGTAATATATATTATGAAAATTTATTTGATGAAAGGGTGGAAGAGTTCTTTTATGACAGATTCAAAAACTCGACGTGAGTTAATTAAGACAAAAGGCATGACTAAATATTTTATATCACCATAGTGACATTAGAATTATTTATTTTTAATATCATGAAGTCTCACATGATGTTTATGTTACCAAAACATCAAATAGATTTTAAAAAACTATATATCATAGTATAATTGGAAGATTAAATAATCGATTTGAAGAAATGGTTTCATATATTAATAGTTACATAATCTAAAACCAAATAGTCTTCATAGAGAGGTATTCTCCCTACCACATTATTTTTTATGTGAATTGAATAATCATGGGGAGAATATTATGGTTGTATAAAACCTTAGTAATAAAGATCCTCAACAATTTTTTCAATACTATCAACTCTTATAGTACCATAAATTATAAATTTTTTTAATGTAGGTCAATTCTAGAACCAAGTATACAAATAAACCCACCTCACGTATATGAGGTAACCTTGAAAATTCATTAGTGAACACATTATAAAATATTCCTACCATAAACTTTTAAGCATATTATTTCATTCCCCCCAAAACATAGAGGACTAAATAAACTATTTATGACTTAATTTCTCTAAAATTTATAGGTCCCATTAATCTCAACTTGATTTGTAATCCTATTATTCAGAAAGGATTTAATTTTTTCTACTAGAATATGAGAATATGTGTGTCCACATATATGAATATATAACATCATTGAAATGGGAAAAATAATATATACCAAATATGAGATCAAAAATGATAATATAAAGTGTATAAAATATATAAATATATCAAAATGATCCCACCAAAAGAGGACAAGTGAGAAACTACTACTTATTTTGGAAAAATATACCTAGTGGTTCATAGATACATCTGATAATCAATGATGATTATACCTTTAATCATTAAGGAGACACTAAGGGAATAACTAGTGTTAAATAAATCATATATAAGGGTATGGGATACCACAGTGATACCTCTCACCATTTCAAGAAGTTACAGTGCACCTATATTTAACTGCTCAACTACAAAAACACCTCTTGAGAAATCTAGATTACTCTTCTTATGTGATATCTTCCTTGATATGGAACCAGTAATAGCTGGATCTATCCTAGTAATTTTTATTCATTAAAAAATCTACTTGATTGTGGTCATTTTCTTATAAAATAATATCCAATAGAATATATTAGGTATGAATTTGTTTTTGTTCGAAACTAGAACTCTATGAGGGGTTTTAAATATAGAACATATGGAGGTTTATTGTCCAAAAACATTCAAAAATATTTTTTTCATAAAATTTGAAATTAAACACTATTTTAAAAATTATACTTCATAAATAATAGCACACATTTGGCCAACTTGATTATGATTAATATAATACATCCCCACTCTACAACTCTTTGATGATAATAACTTGAAATTATTTTATCCAATCTTGGTAGTTCCCCAATATAAATCATATATCATTGATATCTTGATCCTTTAAATATGTTTGATCATTCTCTACAATGATCAAGCAGTTCAACATGTTCATTGAATAAATATATATATTAAATCCATTTTCCAGATCCTACTATTCAGAACCACCCTAATTGTTTTACGAACCTTAGTGTCTCTAGCTTCCCATAAATTTATCCCTTTACACAATATATAATGTATCTGGGAAAGAGTCCAAAAATAATAAAAATTTATAGAGAGATTCACTATAATATCATTATCCTTAGTTCCCTCTTAGGAAACAAATAGGTTATATTGAAGTATCATTATCTATATTATCGAATTGAATCACATGAAATTTATTTGAAGAAAAAGGGAAATTTTTCATTACACTATAAATATTACTAATCAGGTCATAAGACCTCTCACATGTATTTATTTTTTCCATGATTTCATATTTTAAATAGATTTTAACCTAAGATATGACTAATAGAAAAATAATTTAAATGTGAGAAGGTGAAATATTGTTTTTAATATCAAAAAGATGTTTTAAAATAAACTAAAACCGTATATTGTGTTATAAGAAATAACTCATCACTAATAAGTAAATTGGAAATCTATATTTATTTATTTATTATTTTTGTTTTAGTAATGATAAATATTCAAATAAATATAGTAATTAAAGAAAAAATGTAAGGCACACAATATTCCATGTTACCATATTTTTTCCTAACTATAAAAGTCTACTCATGATGAATAAGACACTTATGGTTGTTATAACTCACAAATAATGATAAAATAGAATCCAAACCAACCTTGGTAGCTCTAGATTCAAAAATAATTTTACTAATTGTCAAATTTATAACTTTATTATTGAGTCCCAAAATTACATTCTCTGTACTACTATTAATACCTTACAAAAGTTTCATATTGTCGCATTAATACCCCTTAATAAGGACTTAATGAAGACACATGGTTAGATTTGATCCAAATCCCCACCAAACATTGGTACAATCATAATCCATTGAAAATAGGGAAAACATCATGGGTTTATATAAGTGCAATTAGGAGATGATTTAACAATTATGGAATCCTAGAGAGACCCCAAGAAAAACACACAAATTATATAGAATTACCTTTGGATAAAATAGATATTCAAACACCAAAACTATCTTCTAATGAAGTATTTAACATTATGGGTTTCCTAGAAAATACATAATGAAGAATCTATTTGAAATGTATCTCCTTTATAAATAATCTAAAAACCACATGAAACTCATAATATAAGTTTATATAAAAAATAAATATATATGAAATTTTTTTTAAAACCAAACACACCAAAAGGGGTCGTAATATGATTTACCATTATGAAATAATCTGTGGATGAAAATGTGTATTGTCTCCATACACCCACAACACATGCCATAGTGAAAGTCATAATGTGTCTGTACGAACATTATACATCATATACAATAACCACACATGCTCTGAATTTCTCAACCCATATGTTTTGGAGCTCTATCATTACCAAGGCCACACAAAATATAATCTATGACCATTCTAGAAGAACATGTGTAGGTTGTGAGTATAGTGTACACCATGAAATTGGCTCCTTGATCTCTATCAGTATTGCATTAAACCAAATGATCAATTATGTAATAAAATGTCAGTATGTCGTAACAAATCATAGATGTTCTATCAAATGAGGTGTTGGATAAATAAATTTGGCAGGCCCACCAGATGATCACGTAATTGATTATATGAAATTAATAAATTTTACTAACATCATCCAACCCTTCGTTATTCTAAGAATATAATCTATTTCAGATACATGTCCCTTTAAGGGGTATATAATATTTGGAATGTCTAATTGATCCAATCCCTTATAGGAAGTAATATACATACATACATACATACATTCATTTATACATACATATATTCATATATATAGTCACCCTCCATCGGAGGCCACTATCTCTTTATAAGGGGGAACTACATTTTGGTGTCATCCTCAACCAAATTTTAGAGTCCACTAGTCCTCCATTAGGAAGGGATGTGTACTTATACACAGACACATTTATGGAGATACAAACACAAACACAACTCTACTATATATTATGCTTCTCTTATATTAGAGATGGATATATAACTTTTTTATAAATGGAACCCATGGGAAATTAGAATAAATGTTTTTATTTGGAACATTCATTACATTCCCCAAAACATACACAAATAATAAATGCAAATACAATGCTATATATATGTTATATCATCAAATAATCCTATAAGAGATAGGATAATATCAGAATAAAACAATAGAGTCATTAAAATAGTCATTATAAAATAAATCTATCTATAATATTTCAATTGGTCATCCTAATCATTAATGTTTCATAAGGATCATGTTAGGTAACTTTATAAATCAGTAATATCTTTTTACATACAAATTCATCTAAAATATTGTATACTAGACTTGGATTTCACTATCAAGAAGAAGAAAAACTATAGAACATGAAATATTTATGAATAATTCCTTCAACAAATTAGAAATTAATATAATACATATAATGAAATATATATCATTGGTTACTCACCACTATTAGACAGTTTCTTATGTGAATATACACATTCATTGATCAAATAATAAAAAATCCACAAGGGAGGACCGGTTTAATATTTTGTTTTCAATAATTTTATCTTATTTTTTTAATAAAGATTATTTTTTAATTATATCTCATTATATATTATTCACCTATTCTAGAAACACTATTAAAATACATGATAAAGGGGATACTTAACACAATATAACATTTTAAATTATAAATCCTTAAACCCACATAAGTTATAAAATCCATAACCAACTCAATTAATAATCCTCTAATAGATTTAATATAGATTTAGGTTTCTTCCCAGATTTAAAAAATAATATAATTATTATAGAATAAACTACACCCAAAAATTTATAGACCATGAAAACCTGATAACATTACGATAAAATATTATAATAACCAGACCACAGATCTAAACTCTTAAAAAATAATTAGGTTAGATGAGAAATGAAACAATAGTAAATATTACATAAATTAATTTGATAAGGTAGAGCCTATATAAGCATAAAAAATTTTAGAATGTCAAGGATACATGGTGATGAATCTTATTTAAGACCTTAATATCATTTGAAAAATATTTTGAGTAATGGTAATATATTCTCCAAATCATGTATACAATATGTAAATGAAGAGGAAATAATTACTTAGGGAATATAGGAGGATTATACTTAGGTGTATAATAATGAAAAATAGATATACTAGAAAACCAGACTACATACTCCCAAGTATTGGGATTAACATAATCAGTTACTTGTTGGTGTTGATATTTATGTTCCAATATTATTTCTATGACAGGGTTCCCTGTTCCTACCTCTGAGAACATAGTGGTTTTATGAACATTGATTTTATTCACATTTACACTATCTCCCTTATTTAAATTTCTACGACTCATCAACAACATTATAAAGAAAGAAAAAATGAATTAAGTGGAAAAATTGAGTGGATGAGAGTATCCCAAAAGGGTTTGGGTATATACAAATGAGTTTGTTAGTTATTTGTGTCATATCTTTCATTGATTATTTGGTTATGCAATATACTATCCTCATCCATTCTATCTTGACTCCTATGAGGGAATGCATCATGGCCTAATGCTTTCTCCCAATATCCATAGGCTAGAACACGTTCTATGTGTATCACCCATTGTCTTCTAGGAATTATTTCACACTCATACACATCTTAGAAATAAATAATGGGTTTCTATAAAAAATATGGCACGAAGCATCCATATATTGAAATTTATAAGTATAATAATAAATAATTTATTCAAATAATAATCAATCATGAATTAAATAGTAAAAAAACAAAAAATTATTTAATTAAAATACCAAACCTTATAATACCATGAAAACATAAATTTTGTTATACACATGTAATCTAAAACTATAAGAGTAAAAAAATGTAAATTCAATATCCTAACAAGAACCATAGAATGATACAAAAAAAATTAAACAAAATATATCCATAGAATTACATATAAATATAAATACATATTAATCATAATCACCTACCATGTAAAATAATCATCATAGGTAAAATAAATAAAAAATTTATATCATTAAAAGACTAATACATTGTTATGTTTCCATTATCATTTAAAACCATGTCTTTATAAACAAAAAATATTGTATATAGGGTGTTTGAAAAATGACTGGTATGATACCCCTAAAGAATCAATCAAATTACTTTTAAATAAAAAGTAATACATTTTAATTGATAATAATTTCACAAAACAAAAAATCTAATTTCTAATTGGGTTTTGAATATTTCTGGGGAATTTACTAATAACTTCATCTTTATATATTTGATTTCTAAACATTGAACACTATTAGAGAATTTTATAAAATCTATTAAAATGAAAACCAATATCAACAAAGAAATACCCATACATAAGAGTTATTCCCACTACTCTCTAATGATAACTCAAGCCATAAATTTTAAAATGCATCTACCCTCTTATTTCATATTCAATTTGGTAAGATGACTTTCTCAATTGTGGAAAAATAATTTGGCGTCATCATGTTGAGAAAAATAATAACTAGTGATACCAATTAGTTAATGAGAAATCATAATTAATTAATTTTATTGTGATAAATAATAAATCGATAAAACTATAACATTAATTTAAAAAAATGGAAACATATAACCTTCATTAGGTATCAAACTATTGCCAATAGAATCAATATAACCTAAATCACATCACTCATGTCACCCATAACCACCATATCATAGAAGATGTTTTCTTTCTATAAATTAACACAAAATTCATTCCTACAAAATTCTTGTTAACAAAAAATATATAATAGGGTATGAATAAAATTGCATAAAAATAGAACACTTCATATCAATTAAACAATTAATAAAATTAAATTTTTGGTAACACAATTCACATAAGAAACACGTGGGGATTTTATATAGAAGACATATATTTTAATATCAAAAGAAAAATAATCACTCCAACAAAAAAATCATAAAACTACATTTTATAATGATAATATTTTAAAATCATCTTTGAATGGGAAGCATTGAAAATGAGTGTAAAGGGATATAATCACCTAAAATAGATTAGAACACAATAAATGATTACTTCAAAAAATAGTAGAATGTTTTTATTGAATATTCCACACACCCTAAAAATTAAAATCACTAAATTTAAGAAATTATAAGTAATATATATTCTCAACTATGAATGGTTCATCTATAATGAAGGAATAATAAATTACATAATGATGATAACAAATTATTGATATATCTTAATCCTTCTGATAATCTTGAGGAATCACTAATTACTTATCCAAAAACATCAACAGATCAATGAGGGAGTATTTAAATGGGTAGAAAATTCCTATAAAATATTGGCATTTAAAAAATGATATAATTATATAATAATATAAAAAACTAAAATTCAAATGAAAAAATTATAATCTTTCAACTTTAATTCACTACAGATTATTTTGGTCATCAAGATTGTGTGAGGGACCAAGCATTTACCATTGATCCATATTTTAAACCCTTCATAATCTCCTTAAATGTTCTCTTTGGTCATGCATGTTTACTATATATTCTATTAAAATTTATATAATATTTTTATATTGATATAAAATACTGTAAATCATAACGTGATAAATTAAAACTAGATTAATTTTATACTAGTGAAATTTTAAAATAGAATATTATCTTCAAAACCATATCTATGATTCTAAAATAAAATTTACCCTAAACAAATTTTAAAATACATTTAATAAAAAGTGAGTTTAAGAGGTGTTAGATTTACCACATGAATGGTATCATGCTTCCTTGATAAGACTCTACTTGGGATGCGAAGAGTGTTTTCTCTTATATGTAATTTATGTCATTCCACAGTGGAACATAGTTAATTTTGTATATACTTTTATTTTGATTCGTCTCAATATGGATATATATTTTTTAATTTTAGGGTTTTCAACAACAATCTACCATTTACAAAGGCATCAATCAAAGATGTTGAACTTACCTAAAATATGAATTCATACATTTTTATTATAATTAAACATCCAATTTTGGATTTGTTAATATTTATATTGTCTTCTTAAATTACCTAATGTAATCAACATAATTTTTGAAATAATTTTAGATAAAATTTAAATTTATTGTTTTAATTTCAATACATGAAAAGGTATAAATTACTTTTCAAAAAAAAATTTACATAACATGTCCCAATTAGAAACTAAGGAATCTATTAGTTTCCTCATCTAAAATGTTTTTCAGTATATCAAAATTTATTTAAATTTTATAAATTTTATATAATATCTTTAAATTTATTAATTCTTTAATGTATCACATACCAATAAATTTTTCCATGTCTTTGTCATTTGACTCTCACTTTTGGTTATCCCGATGTTTTTAGATTTAATGGTTTACATAATGATAATTGAGGAAGAACTATAAATAAATGTTAAACCCTGTTTTTTAATGGTCCTTTATCCTTGTTAATGTTTCTCCTCATTTTGAATCTAATGGATAGGAAATTTTTTAGCCACCTCTCATTGTTTTTTAAGAAAATATCACTTTTCCATTATTGATAATTGGAATCTCTTGATCATGGAAATATAGTATAAATTTTTATTTGTTTGTGTAATCACTGACAGATTAATATGTTCATCAATTTTATTTTACATAAGAAAAAAATCATACACCATTACATGGTGAATGTCATTACTTTTTTTTGTGAGAAAATTTAATTTTTCCATGTCATGGTGTTTATCATAACTGATTTGATCTATCATTAGACCATTTATCCAATGAATATTATAATATTATTTCTTAAGGAAATACATTATTCTGGTTTAATGATAATTATTTGATAAGTAATTATATTTAAAAATGGCTTAATAAATAAGACACTCATTATAAACATTATAACATTTAAAATCTATGAAATATCTTAATTAATATCATCCAAAACATTTAAAATTTAGTTGTATAGATTATTGAATAAGGAACATATATTAATATGGATTTTTGGAATCTCATTTCAGGGAAATGAGAATAATTATATAATTATGTATAATTATCTCTTGTTATCTTTTCAATATTAAAATGAAAAAGTGGTTTTAGTACACTATTTGAATGGTAAGATGTCATTTCCAAATGACTAATGATTCCATATTCATAGTAGAAAATTTCATTTTTCATTGAATCATTTTAATCAAATGGAATCCCCTACTGACCTTACTAGTCAATAAATAATAATGATTGATAGTGAAGTATCTTGGGTTTATTCATCCTTTTCACTTTATAGTTTCTTCTTCTAGTCAAAATTATTGTTTGGTTCTATGTTTTATTCAACTTCATTTTGTTATTAATATTCCCCACAATACCATTCTAAAATATTAATGTGATTTAATATAATTAATTAATAATAAATATGATGAACAAAGAATAACATGTGAGTGTTTTCAAGAATCACAACTACATATACATAATTAAATCATGATTTATAGTAAAATTTCATTAAAAGACCATGGTTTTGAAAATATGTAATGGTCATTCTTATAAAAAACTAAATATCATAAAAACATTTCCACTGTAATGTTTTTACTAAAAAATGGAAATGGTTTATCGAAATTGATTTTCATGTAAAATTAATGTCATGAAAGTGATTAACAAGGCATGGTGAAACACATGAACGTTGAAAGTTACCTATATAAAATGACATATGTAGTTATACCATGGCATGGTGTAATGTGTAACCTTCAAGAAACTATTTTCATCAAACAAAAATTGTAGAGAAACCATAGTATGGATATTTTATTTATTTATAGAACATATAAATAATTAATATTATTCTTTAAAACCATTCATCATTTGGGATAAAATTAAACCATATACATTTTTAAATAGAACATGTTATTTGAAACATTTTTAATGTATTATGAAAAATATTTTAGTTTTTTATTTATTTAATTTTACCAATAATTAATATTCATATATTCATATATTTTATGTAATTAATTTTATATTATTTCATATAAATTATTTAAAATTGTTTTTTATATACCATCAATAATATTCTTATATGCTAGGTAGGAAAAAAGACTTTCTTTTATTAAAATATGACTAATAGTTTTAATTTTTTATGAATTTAATAATAATATTTCATTATAATTCATACATATTAGGAATGATGATTATATTGGATTTAATATCTTTTTCGATTAATAATCTCTCGATATTGTGACTTTGGGTCAGCCTTTTCAAATGATCATGGGCTTAGTCACAATTTAAGAAAATTGGGAGTCCACAACTTATCAACCCATAATTATTTTGGATATATTTTTGTTTTATATGATTCTAAACTACTAAATTAATGGAATTAATATAATTTATTATTGATGTTGATTTATATTTTATAGATTTAATATATATTTTTAAAAAATAACATAAATGATTAGTTTTATAAATTATTATTCAATAATATACTTGGAATATATAATTTTTTTGAAGGTATATGATAAAAAATATATTTCTAGCTGAATTTATATATATATAGGGATTTCATGTCGTGAAATGACTATATATTGTGATATGATGTGGTAGAGATGCATATGAAATTTGTGAGGTGAAGAAAACCCCTTGAAATACTATGTTAAAGATTCCATTTGATTCAAAATATGTCGAAGCCCTTGATTATTCATTTTGAGGTACTATAACAGTATGAACTCAATGATTTAATTTAATAAGTAACGAACAATGTAGCTAACAATAAAATTTATGTGTGTATGTTTCACTGTGTGCATTGGGTTTAAAATATCTTGTTAGTCTTATGTCTTATGTAATGAGATAAATGGAGTTAGTTAAATTTCTTATGATAAATTTGGTTAATTATTTATCAAAAATAACTCTTTATGATTCATATTTTATATAATTGACATGATTATCAACAAAAATAACTATGTTTTATAGATAAACAATAATGTTCAATCAAAGATTACTTATATATGCATCATGTACCATAAGTGGATATAATGTTTGTTATCATCATTTTAGAGGGAGTATGTTTCATAAAATTACTTATTCAATAGATATAAAACATTATTATAACCTAGTTAATACGTCATATTATAGAATATGGAATTCATCAGGATCATCATTTTAGGATATGGTATATTTTTAGTGTATTTTCTAATAGATTAATTTATATGTTTTAGAAGGAAAATAATTAAGAATATTTATAATATTGAGGATTTGGATGTTAATGAGATTAATTACCCATTTAATGGAAAATGTGTATTACATATTTGTAGTGTATGCAACATTTTTACTAATGAAAATAATTTTATAAATACAAATGAATTGGTGAATGCAGATGAATAGTTAGTTTTTGGTAGAGTGGAAAGAGTTTTTACATTAGAGGTCGGCACATATTATCTATATCAATAATGTCCATTAATTTAATAATTATAAAACCAATTTAATGTTTCATTCATAAATTATAATTTTATTTCTACATCATTTTCCAAAAATAAGGGCTTTACATTCATGATAATGACCAAGTGTTATTAAATAAACATGAATTAAAATGTTTAAATAATTCATAATGTAGTGAATAATTAATGTAACACCCTAAAATTTTATGAGATATATTCTTATAATTTCATTGATTTCTTGTGTTTTAGCACACCAAGATTAGCTTCTACTACACGCAACATTGTATTAGCTTACAGTATACGCGACACTATACATGGCTTGCGTTACACACAATTTAAAGTTATTTTGATTGAATTATTTTAATGTGACACTGAGTATATATTTTGTTCAATGTAAAAATAAAATAAGTTTGGATTATTTCATGCACAACACCAAAGGAATCTTTCACTACATGCAACATTGACATGGCCTATGTTACGCCTTAGAGAAGCCTTCCTCGATAGCTTGTGTTCTATACAATACCGAGTTTCACTAAAATACAATATTTTATTAAAATGTTATATAAACGAGAATTAATGAATAATATTTACCAAATTTTGAATTTTATATGACATTTTCATTCATCTTAAAAATTTTCTAGAACATGATATGAGAACAAAATCAATTTTTTCGGATAAAAGAAGTATTTTTTGAAAAAAGTAGTTTTACGACCTTTTGATAGATTACCAATTTTAATTCTGGTTTTGACACTTTTATAAGTTAAATTTGAAAAAATAAACATCTTCTTTGGAAGAGATAAATAAAAAATTACTTTTTTTTGAATTTTTGATATTTTTCTAATAAAATTAAAAATTTAAGGAATAATGACAAATATTGCATTTTAATTCAAAAATGGCTTTTTATCTAATTTATTTATATAGTTAGATTACATTTTTTAATTAGTTTTAAACTTTAATTGTGTTATATTCTTAAAATTTAATTAAATTTTTTTCATTGAAAGTAATTTCATCTTTAAATAAGACATAAACACATGTCAATCTTTTGATAGTTATTACTTCTAAAAAACCCACGTTTTGGTTTTGACAATAGAAATTAATTTTAAATTAATTACAGACACTAATGTGTTTTTTATTTGGAAAAATGGATTCCATATTTTGAATAATAAGGTTAAAATTGTGTAAATTGACACCTTTTATTTTTAGACATTATGAACAGTAACTTCAGTAAATATTTAATTTTCCATGGTAAAAGGGTAAAACACCTAAATATGGTTAAAAAATAATTTTATAATAATATTAAATTGTCGTACAATATGTACTTAAACTATTTTATGTGATATTACTGACCATGGGAATTCATGGGTCTATTTTGGGACTCCATGGATTTACAAGGATGTGAAAATGACATTTTATAATAAATAATTTAATGTAAAGATAATTATAACATAAACATATATCTTTTACTAAATTGATTTTAATATAGGGTTATAAAAAATATCATTATGTCTATAAATAGTAATTATAAATATATAAATATTTACTACATCATGGTATTTTATTTATAATTTTTAGACATTATATAAATATATTTACATATGACACAATTATGATGTAGTGATTATCTTATTAATGAAAGATTAAAATAAATGAATTTATAAATATTAAAATAAATTTAATTTGAGAATTTTGATTCCATAAAAGAATTTTCTAGTTGACATTGACCTATTATGGATTTTTTAATGGTTCTTTTTTTGAAGGAATCAGGTTGTTATGAATTTTTTAAAAAAAGTCATGTATGAATAGTGTTAATAATTGACATAATTCAAAACATAAAATATAAAATAGTTTATTAAATGAAATTAAATTAATAAAAAGATAAGGTTAAGATAAATAGTTAATATTATCCCACATATGTCATAAATAATTCTTCTTTTTATCTGCTGATAAGATATGGTAATTACATTAATGCACAATGTGTAAATAACATGATATCACAGAAATATTAAGATGGGTTAAATAAGGATTAAAGCAAAAAGAAAAGGATAAAATAATATTCATAACTTGTCTAAAAATTATTTTATGATGATTATTCTAACCAAAATCATCTTATATTTGAATTAAATAATTTTTGGACAATTTATAATACAAATTTAATTTATAATAAATTAATATTTTGTGAGTTTCCTAAAGTGCCCCTATCCTCTCATACAAAAGGGGACCTCCTACCTCCCGTATTCACTCCATTTTGAGCCATAAGTTTCGTCAAAAACCTACCCATTTCTATTATAAAATTTCCTAGTTACATTATAATGGTTCTTGTCTTATCAACGGGCCAACTCTAGTGCCCTAAGAAGAAATTTAGAGAAGGCATGTCGAGGAAGAGGTAATCTCTTCTACAGATTCTTTCAAATTTATTTCTTCTTATACTTCCTATTAATTAGTTTTTTAATAATAATGTAATTAGATATATACCAAATATATAATGATATTTTTTATAAATATGAAACCACCTTATTTCATCTTCTACCCATCCTATGAAGAATGAAATCACCACGTTTGTGTACGTACGACTTACTTTCTCCAAGCCATGGTGTTATCTTTTTTTCACCACCACCTTACTTGTATGGGTATAAATGTGGAAATAATGGATATACATTATTAATACAACATGATTCTAATTCTGATATTTTATAAACAGTCCCCTTCAATACCATTAATCAATTATGGTAATGATATCATTGCTCATGCGTACGTACGACTTACCGTCTCCAAGGTGTGATGTGATTCATTATACATAATATTTATTAAATAATGAATATATAAAAGATTTAAATTAATAAATATGATATATATTATAATAATACCATTCTATAAATGATATAACTATAACATAAAATAGTAATAAGAACTTATCTGACAAAACATGCATAAGAACATAAAGCATTTAATACCTAAATAACAAGAAGCATTGAGTTGTTAATAAAAAACATATGAAAAGATGATCATAAATGTTATCATAAAAATGATTACAATTATGGAATAAATAAAAAACATTATTTAAATCCTCAAACAAGATGTTTAGATACATAAGAATCATATCAGATCTGAGGTAAGGTATTATTTCATCTCACTTTTATTAAGGTGGGATAGGTTTTCTAAACACCACCTATTTATTTTGTTTGGTGTCTATCTATCCCATGAATGTTTTATGAATTTTATGATATTTAAATATGAATTTAATTTTCTTTATTTTATGAGGCATATGATTCCACTTATTATAATTAGTAAGGGATAATTTAGTAATCTAATTATTATATAAGATTTCTTATATATAAGTATTTACTATTGTTATATTTACAATCCATGTCCATGTTTTTTTTAAATGTCATAAAAGGGTTAATATTATTCCATGTATTTTTAAAGAAATATTACCCATTTTTTAGTTTTAATACATTGTATGGAAGGAATGGTTCTTTTTTAACCATAAAAGGTTCATTTTTTACTTTTCGGAAAAAAGTATGTGGAGAATGTTTTTTTAACTTATACCGCATGAATGTATTTTTATTCTTTCATAATGAGTTATTCTCACGAATATTCCTATACATTTTTACAATGTTATTTTCAATTAAATTGTTTTCTTTTTAAAATTCATTCTATTTGAAGAAAAAAAAAATTTGAAAAACAAAAATGATATTTTCCTCATGAAGTAAGTTCGAGTGTTTTATTAGAATTATTTTCCATCTAACATGACATATGGTAATACCTATTATTAATTTGATTTTATTGTTTTTATGATGGATTTATTTTTATGAAATACATTTAATTTATATGAATATTTTTGCAATGATGTTTAAGAAACCCATTTTATTTCATGGGTTATGCTATGATGAATGATTTATGTTTTTGTAGAACATGTAAGAATGATTTCATAATGAGATGGGTGGGACCTACATATCTCTCAAATGCATTGGGTAATGATTTATATCATATGAGATAAACATTACTAGAATTTAAATTAAATCTAGTTCAGTAATACAGGTCTGGAATGGAAAGTAAACACAGTTCAGTAATGGAATTTTCCCACAATGATGGTCTTGGTATAAATGCATTGTCTGCTATAGAAATCATATTATGTTTTTATTAGTTCACCACAATTACATATTATATGACAATTCTATTCTATCATGGATAGTGATTCATTATTATCTATTCCTTACATACTGCAAATATTTATTTCAAGACTCGTGATTTTGATGTTTAAACATCATGTTAGTGTTTTTACGTTCAAATGTCTATTGTTTTTTTTATGTTCTCCATGTTTACTTTTACTGGGAATTTGATCTCACCCTTTTTATGTTTTATTTTCCCTAGGATACAAATAAAATTTTATGTAGGAAAAAAAGGGGATGATATTTATGGGAGGTGTTGAAGATCTCTCACCATGTTATAATATTATCTTCCATGTTTCAAAAGAAACTAAAATAATACAGTCCATGGGCATCTGTTTTTTTAGGTATGTAAGTATTCTACAAAAGAAATTCAATGTCCATGTACTTAAATCAAGGGTCTCTACATTTGGTATCTAAGAGAATTTTTAGTGAACGATTGTAAACTAGGATGAAAAATCATTAATGAGATACCTAGAGATATTTCTAAGGTATGTCTAGTTATGTCTCTAAGGGTAAGTATAACTAATAATTACAGTCCTAGAGTTATGGTGACTATCATGAATAAACTAAAATTTAACCTAATATTTCAGTGATTGAAATTACACCCTCATGATAATGTTGTGTTCTATTGTGTTTTTTTCTTCTCATACAATTGTTTTTTGGTTTTAAATAATAGCTAGAACCCAATGGAACCAGGATAATGACCAATGCCCTGGGCAATGCAGTGATTTTTCTCTTAAACAACCAAATGTTATGGGAGATTGAATGAAAAATCATATTGTCATACATACACAATATTGGAATCATTTTGGACTTCCAAATGATTAGATAAGGGAACAAAATTCTATTGATTCCTTCATAAGGAAATTTTCACCTTCTTTGACTGGGCCATCTAATCCACTTATTACTGAACAATAGATTTGTACCATTGAAAAGATATTTTACATCCTTCACTGTTTGGAACATTAAAAGTTCAGTTTGGTTGTTTATCATTTAGAAGTTGAAGTATACCAGTGGTGGACTCTAATTATGAATACAAGACAGCATGTGAAATTGAATCCAGGGAATGAGATGATTTCAAGAACATGTTTTTTAATAAGAACTTCCCTAGCATTCTTCGAACAAAGATGGAAAAACAGTTCCTTTAGCTTAAGAAAATTTATGATGAATCTATTAGTACATATGAGGTGAATTTTATATGTCCTTCAAGGAATACTTCAAGCTTTATCATCCAACCTTAATGTAAAGTTGATCAATTCATTAGTCGAATAAAATCAAGTCCTTGTAGGTAATTAACTATAAGAGACTTCAGTAGCTATGAAGAGATGTTGTGTTGTTCTATCAAGGTAGAATTGGAAGTTGGTGTTACATATGCATCTCATGGTTATGAGAAGAAACAAAATATGGATTTGATGGAAAAATCTCAAAACAATGGTGAAAATAATATGAAGGTTTCATTATGCACAAAGTGTATAAAGAAGCATGGTAGAGATTGTCTAAGGGGACTATACAATGTTTCAAGTGTGGAAAAGTAGTTTATGAAGAAGTTGGGTGCCAAATTAATGAGAAAAAAGTTTTCTAATTATGCGAATAAAGAAAAGACTATTGTGAACGCTCAACCAAAACTTCAATGATACAAGTGCAAGGGAATGGGGCATTATGCTAACCAGTACCCTAATCCATGGTTAATTATGATCGATGTCAGCAACCTCTTAAGTAAAAATATAGGGGGAAGTCACATGTGATCACTATTAGTGATTTTGAATATGAAAACTATTTGGTATAATGATTTGGTGTTTACGTAAAGGGATTACAAAATAGTGTTGTGGAATCTCATTTCTATTATTATGGAATATTGGAATATCAATGTACTAGTTTATTATGGTTTTCAATAGTTATATGGTATCAGTAAGCATGAAAAGTGATTGAAACATTTTTGGAAAGCACATGATATGTACATAATGAAAAGATATAGAGATAATAAGATGTTTGAGTGTATTATTAAGCTCATGAGTGATACAAGAAAAAATTAATATCATGGATTGAATTATTGGTATTTTTGGTGTGTGGAAAGAGTTAATTTTGATCAAATTTATTTTTTCAATACGTATCTATAGAAAATCATGTTATTTTCATGTTTAAAGAGAATCCATGATTAAGGTGTTCATGTTTTTTGAATGTGAAAACCAAGAACTACCAAATGTGATATGCGAGACAAATATTAAGTCGATTTAGTTCACCTCCTCCGAATGTTTTATATTTTCAATTATTGGAAGGATTATAATGTTATCCACTTATAGATAGTATAAGTTATATTCAGGTTTAAGTTTGTTATATTAATGTATTGCCTCACTATAGGTGGACTTATGCATATTTGACAACCTGTTCTAACCTTTTTGTTGAGATAAATAAAATTACCTATCATTCAATTGCATAAACTGCTAACACTGCAAGATTGATAAACTAAACTTTATTTATTTAAAAAATAGATGAAGGGGAAATTGTTTAGGGAACAATCAATGGTAATGATATCAAGTAAATATTTCTTCTCAGGAAAAAAATTTCAACATTAGGTTAAGGATCTTAAAAACTAAAAATGTTATCTTAGTAACTTATTATCTGATGAATCAGATGGCCACTTAAATCATCAGAGGTTTATAAAATTTTGGTAGTTAACTTTCCCAAAACTATATTCTCAATCACTATTCATTAGAACATTATGTTTAGATTTCTCCTCCATATCCATGTTTTCACTTCCCACCTATGTTTTACTATTTGGAAACCCATGGAAGAGTTAATTTGGGTTACCAACATGTTTATAAATTTTCTTTTGAAAATTATGTTTTAGTATTCCTCTTTACGATGTGGGTTTCTATGAAAGTAACTTTCTATTATTAAACTATTTATAACCCTGAAGAATTTCGAGGGAGAATTTCATTTAAAGGTCAGTAAACTGTAACACACCAATATATTATGAGATAAAGTCTTTTAGTTTAATTTTTTTCTTGTGTAATATATTACACCATGATTATCTTGTGCTATAAGAAATACTGTATTAGCCTGCAGTTTACACAACACTGTACTTGTTTTGTATTACACGCAATTTCAAGTTATTTTGACAGAATTCATTTCACACAACATTGAGTATAGATTTTGTTCAACATATAAAAAAATATGTTTGGATTATGTTATACGCAACACCAAAAAAATCTTTCACTACACAAAACACTGACATTTCTTTCATTACATGCAAGAGCGGACTTCCTCGATAGACGACGTTGTAAGAAATACTAAGTTTCACTAAACAATGATATATTATTAAATTATTATATAATATAGACTTTATAAATTGTATTAACCACATTTTTTATTTTATATAACATCAGCATTCATCATACACATTTTCTAGATCATGATATTAGAACACAATAAATGTTTTTCAGATAAAAGAAGTATTTTAAAAAAATGCAGTTTTACCGTCTTTTGATGGCGCACCCATTTTAAATATAGTTTTTTAAACTTTTATAAGTAAAATTTGATAGAATGAGCTTCTTATTTGGAATAACAACATAAAAATTTACTTTTTATTAAGTTTTTGATAATTTATAATAAAATTAATATTTTAATGAATAGTGAAAATGATACATATTAATTCAAAACTGCATTTTGATCTTATTTATTTATATATTTATATAGTCATTTTAATTGGTTTAAAGTTTAATTGGACTATATTTGTATCATTTCATCTAATTTTGGTCATTGGATGTAATTTTAGTTTTAAATTGTACATAAACACATGTCAATCTTTTGATAGTTATTATTTCTTAAAAACCAGCTATTTGGTTTCGACAACAAAAATTAATTTTAAATTAATTACTTTAACTTCTGATTTTTTAATTTGGAAATAAGGATTAAATATTTAGATTCATATGGTTAAAATTTTGTAAATAGTTACCTTTTATTTTTTGACATTATGAGTAGTAATTTCAGTAAATATTTTATTTACTTTGGTCAAAGGGTAAATCTGATAAATAAGGGTAAAAATAATATTATAATATTATTAAACTACCATCACATTTGTTATAATCCCATTTAATGAGATATTTCAAACCACGGTCATCCTTGTGTCGATTTTGGGACCCCATGGATTCACTTGGATGTGAAAATGAAATTTTATAAGAATTAATTTATAGTTTTGATAATTATATCATAAACATATATATTTCACTAAATCAATTTTAATATAGGGTTATATAAGAGATAATTATATATATAAATATCCACTATAAACCTAAAAATATTTTCTAAATCATGGTATATTATTTATAATTTCTATACATTATATAAATATATTTATAGAAGACATAATTATGATGTAGTCATTACCTCATTAATGAATGATTCAAATTAATGAATTTGTAAATATTTAAATAAATTTAATTTGAATATTTTTTTTCCATCCATGAATTTTATTGATAAACTTGAAATATTAGGGATAATGAAATGAATTTTTTTTTAATGAATCATGATGTTAATAATTTTTTAAAAAGTCATTTGCGAATAGTATCCAAAAAATGATTTAATTGATAACATAAAACATAAAATAGTTTATTAAATGATATTAAATTCATAAAAATATAAGATTAATAAAAATGGTTAATATAAGTCCACATATGTCATTAATAACTTTTTTTGGTTGTCTTACATGATATGTTAATTAGATTAACCTACAATGTGTAAAAAACATGATATCACAGTAAGATTAAAAAGGGTAAATTAAGGGTTAAACCAAAAAGATAAGGATAAAAAGAATATTTAAAACATGATTAAAAATTATTGGATGAGGTTTATTCGAATAAAAATAATCGTATATTCTAATGAAATATGTTTTGGGCTATTTTTTATCAAAATTAAATTTTTATTAAATTAATATTTTGAGAGTTTCGAAAAGTACCCATCTCTTCTCAAAAAAGGGAACCTCCTCAATCCCTTATTCACTCAATTTTTAGCCTTCACACATTTCCAAAACAAGAAAATTTATCTTCTAAATTTACCTAGTTTTATTCTATTGGTTATCTTCTTATAAAGGGACCAACCCCAAGGCCCTAAGAGAAAATTTAAAGGAGGCACGTCGAGGATGATATAATCTCTTCTACTGATTCTTTCAAATTTATTTCTTCTTCTACATCCTCTTCATTAGATGTTAAATTATAAAGTAATAACATTAGTATCACTCATAGAATTATATTTTATTTTAAATATGAAAAAAACTATTTATCTTTCTGTTTATCTTATGAAAAATTATATCACTGCGTAAGTGTACGTATGGCTTACCATCTCCACGCCATAGTGTAATCTGTTTTTCACCACCGCCTTACTTAGATGAGTATAGTGGTTGAAATAATAACTATATATGATTAATATAACATGATACTGATTATGAGATATTATACACCATCCACTTAAATACCGTTCATCAATTATGGGAACGATATCGTTGCTCTTGCGTACGTACGGCTTACTATCTCCACAATGCGATATGATTCGTTCTACATAATCTTAATTAAAGCATGATTATATAAATGAAATAATTGAATAAATATAATATAAATTATAATAATAAAATTATGTAAATCATATAACTATAACCTAAAATATTAATAATAACTTATTTGACCAAACATGCATAAGAACACAATGTAGTTAATAACCGAATAACGAGTAACAATGAATTATTACTAACAAACGAATGAATATATGATCACAGATGTTATAATAAAAATGATTATGATTATGTAATAAATAATTAACATTATTTAAATAATAATAGAGTATTTTTTAATACATACAATGCATATTGGACATAAGGTAATGGATTATTTCGTCTCACTTTTATTTCTGTGAGACATATGCCTTAAACACAACCTATTTCTTTTGTGTTGTGTTTATGATTCCCATGAATTTTTTATGAGTTTTATCATATTTAAATATGAATGAAATTTTATTTATTATTTGAGGAATATGATTCCACTAATTAAAATTGGTAAGGTATAGTTTTTCAGTATGATTTTTATCTGAGATTACTTATATATAAGTATTTACTGGGGTTATATTTATCATCCATGTCCATGTTATCTAAAAATCTTTTTATAAAATTTTTATTATTATTACATGTATGTTTAAAGACATTTTTACCCCTTTTTTACTTGTACTACCTAGTATGGAATGATTCTATATTTTTTTTACAAAACATGGTACCTTTTTAACTTTTCCAGAAAAATTTGAAGGAGAATGATTTTTTAACTTATAAGGCATGAATGAATTTTTACACTTTTATAATTCCTTATTCCCATGAATTTTCCTTTACACATTTAAAATTATATTTTTAGCTGAATTATTTTCCTTTAAAATTGTATGTCATTTTTTGAAAACATTTTTTTTTAAATGAAAGGATATTTTCCTCAATAAGTATGTTCAAGTATTTTATCATAAATATTTTCCATCTAAGATGACATAGGGTTATCCCTATTATTACTTTCATAGGATTTTTTTTATTATTGATTTAATTTTATAAAATACATTTATTTTATATGTATTTTCATGCAATGATGTTTAAAAACCGAATTTTATTCCATGGGTTATGCTATGATAAATGATTTATGTTTTGTTGGAACATATAAGAATGATTTCATTATGAGATGGGTGGGACCTGTATCTCCCTAAAATGAATTGGGTATAGATTTATATCTCTTGAGATAGACATGAATGGGATAGAAAGTAAATCTGGTTCAGTAATTCATGGCTAGAATAGTGAGTAAACACGGTTCTGTAATGGAGTTTTTTAGCAATGATGGTCATGGAAGCAATGCCTTAGATACTATAGAAAACATATTATGTGATTATTAGTTCGCCACAATTACATGTTTTTTTAAAATTATATTATATCATGCTTAATGTTTCTTTATGATCTATTTCTTACGTACTACCAATATTTATGTTATGAATCGTTATTTCGAAGTTTAAAATTTATTTTCATGTTTTTACTTTCAAATGTTTATGGTTTGTTTTATATTCTCCATGTTTACACTTATTGAGAATTTAATCACACCCTTTTTATATTTTATTTTCACCGGGATATAATGAACGGTTTAGTAGGAAATGAAAAGGGGAAGATCGTTATGGAAAAGTTTCGAGGTCTTTCACCTAGTTAGAATATTATGTTCCATGTTTCCAAAGAAAGTAAACTAATATGGTCATTGGGCATCTATTTGTGTCATGTATTTAAGTATTCTGAAAAATAAATGAAATTTACATGTACATAAATCTAGGGTATCTACAATTAATGTATTATATATATGAATAATCCATTCAATAAAATTCATGATAATATAGTCAATGTAGTTGAAATACCACTTATATTTAACATTTCCACCATGTACATATGAATGATAATCACAAATAAGATTTATTTAGAGATAATTTTTTTTGAATAAGTTGATTATAAATCATTTATAATATAAAATATATTTTATTATAAATAATTACCATGGAAATAATTAGTATAAAATGAGTGGGTGAGAGAGGACTATTGGAACTAATATATTATGATGGATTCTTTGAAATGAGTGGTATACATACTTTATAAAATTTATTAATGAATATTTTAGGCATTATAATCATAATAATATGAGATAAATGTTTAAAACCTTTTGAAAATTTGAAGTGTTAAAAATGGAAATGAATAATAGGCGTGGAAATTGAATAGATATTTAGAGAAAAATGTGGTGGTAACTATTTGAGTCTAGAATTTAATAATCATATGGAAGATTTTAGAATAGGTTTAAAAAACACTATTAAAGTAAAAAACATAATATATTGGTGTGTATTGTAGGAGGGTGTTACAATTTTGTACATTGATTTTTTAGGGATGATTGAGTTTAAAAATTTTATATCATTATACAGAGAATATTTGGAAATAATATCTTTTATTCTAAATTAAATTCCATTTATGGTAATCATAGATATGTTATATGATATATGGGCTCATAAGAAAAAAAAATTATCCATTATGATTTTTTGGTAGTAATGTATATATATAATTTTAATTTAGGAAATATTTTGCCTATATAAGAAATATAGTTTTCTATTGGTTGTTCATATGAATTGTTAGGTTATTTTTTATATAATATATAGAAACATGTAGTGTTAGTGTTTTAATACTATGTTTTCGATAAGAATGTTCACATAAATAGTTATATTATTGGGATGATAATTAATCATGGGGAATCACAAAACCAAAAAATATTAGTGGTTGTTGGGATGGAATGTTAACATGTTCCATAAATGGTTATATAGACTATAATGATTCATGTTATAGAATAATTTTAAAAAATTTATATGTTTAATTACTGGCCTAATAGATATGGATTTTATGTGGATATAATGGTGAATAAAATTAAATATTAGAAATGATAATTCCTTCTATAAGTCTATTTAGAATTAAGATTCTGAGAAATGAATATAATCTATGGGATATATAATATACTTTACATTTCCTAACAAGGTTTTGAACATGGTCAATTCACTATATTCATTGAGACTTATAGGGTGAGAATAGTTTTTTCATTTGATAAATAACATGGATAGTAGAGTGTTTACCTATAAATATTTTATAGTAGTAAAAGGATATAGGAAAATTCTTGATATTGATAATAAATATACTATTTCACTAGTATTGATGGTAAATTTTATTTGGAAAATTATAACCATAAAATATCATTATAAATATGAGATATATAAAATAGATGTTAAAAATATGTCCTTAATGAAAAAAATTTCATGTATGTGTATCTAATACAATCCAATTTTCATGAGGAAAAAAGTAGTTTTGTTAAAGTAATCATGATATGTTGATTAATTTACAAATCAAAAGGAATATTATTAGGGTTGTAACATTTAGTATGATGAATTACTCAAACATTGTTTTCTTGAAGAACCTAGATAAAACATGTACATATAAGTTCATTTTTTGGGATATTTGGTTGTTTATAGTGTTGTAAGTGTACTTCATTAAACTAATTAGAAATAATATCCTAAAATTACATTGTGTAATGTTATTGTTTTTAAAACTATTCTCCACGAAATGTATAGGTGAAATAGAATATATACTAGGTGTAAATATCAATAAGTACATATTGAACATATTTTTATGTTTGAGATATAACATATACATTGGTAAACTATTAAAACGGATTAGAATTTAGAACTCTATGAAGGGATATGTGTGGTAATTGTTACGAATCCCCATTACCATCATTAAAGTAAAATTTGAAACGTAGTTATGAGTTCCATATAGATTACTAACTTAATCCATTATGCATTCTAATTTTTAGCACATGAATAAATTTCTTTTAAACATTTATTATTATGAGCACATTCTCAAAAATCCAAATATGAGTCATTAGTTGGTAGTGATGAACATCCTTGCATATGTGAGAATAATAATGGATTTGATCAAGTTATTTGGAAGAATAGAAAGGTTTAATATAATATATTTTAGGGAAGTTAACTTCTTATATAAAAAGGATCATTAAATATCAATATTTTTATTATGTTTTTACATAATTATGGAGAAATTAAAAGATATATTTCTAAACAAGACACCTTTAAGTTATTAAAAGTAAGTGTAAAATAAATTATTATATAATATAGTGCAAAAAATCTATTTATATCAATAAATTAATTACTAAAATTAAGGAGGTTTTAGTATATTTGGAACATTACCGATCTATGATGGAAACAATGGTGTGATTGATCATTCCAAGGTACCATAGTGTCACCAATGAACAAATAAAATCGTTTCAAATACAATATTATTTGATAAATTAGTGGTAATAGTGATGTAATGATTTTTTGGACATCTAAATAGGATAATGGAGTTAATTCACTAAATAAACTATTAATATATATGAAACATGAAATTAATGTAAATTATATAAGTATAATATACTTGGAATACTATGTGTAATGGTTTTTTAATACAATTGAATCTTTTTTTATAATGAAGGAGATATACATTCACCATTTATCCATACATACTGGGTATTTTAAATCATGATTATAATGCTATTAAACTTTCAAAGTATGATATTTTTTATTTTCTAGTTCATTTCCATTTTTTATTATTGATCATAATGATATGTTTATATTAATACGAGTAGAGTCTCATATTTTATATAGATTAATATTGTAAGATGTTATGTAAAGGAAAGTTATGATTGAGTTTTTAAGGAACATCACAAGGAATTTCATACATATGGTCAATGATATATTTTGAGGTGTTTGATTTATATCAATACTAATTAATATAGTTTATCAAATTATCCCACATGTTAATATTCATACATTTATTCCTTTATTATGCCAGTTATGAGGTTGGGATAATCAGATGGTTTTTATGTATGATATTCATCATTTGGTTGGTATTTATTCATTAATTTGGGTTCCCATATTTTTTAAAATGTATGATATTTGGGACCTTAATTGAATTATATTATGAAAATTTGTATCCATTATTTTTAGATAAATAAGTAATATTATTTTATACTTGAAATAATAATGTGTTATTTATTCAAATAATTTTTTTCAATCTATTTTTTTAATGGAGTATTTACAAGTTGAAATATATTGGGTTTACAACTATCTAGTCAACAGTATTACTAGATATGTAGTTAAAATGGATTATATTATCATACATATGATGAATTGATATATACATTTTTATATACATGTGTTTCTAGAGATATCAATGTGTTTGACAGATATCACTCTATACCTCATTATTCATGAATAAAAATTACATATATACATATATATTTCTTTTTATAAAATTTTGATTTGAAAATATTTAAATTTTTAAAGCTAAAATTTGAATAGGGTTACACAGCATTCTGTTGAATATGGATCAATTTTTGTATAATGTGATTATCAAAAATTCATTGGATATTGTTTTGATAATCAAATATAAAAATGTATATATAGACTCAATAAAGGGTCTAAATATTTTTCACAAAGAATAAATTGATTTTGTATAATTGGGAGACTAGTAGAAACATACTATAAATATAAACCACTACATATTTAACATCTCTTCAGTGTAGTTTATGTTATTATAATTTTTTATTCCATACCATGGTGTACATTTTCAATGATATGAGATATAATTTTAATTTTCACCTATGAATATTATTATAATGTTTTCTTCTAACACATCACGTGATGACTTTTTGATGATTAATTGAATGGTTATGAATTTTGATAACAACATAGTTGGTGTTTTTTGTAAACATTATAATGGATGAGAGATAAGAGTTTTCTTGTTTTGTAATGTACAAAGAAAATAGACACCATATAGATACATTATTCAAAGGATCAAAATTTATAGTGAGTATTTATAAGAAATTCTTGGGTTATAAGATCTATTCTATAATAAGATAAACATTTACATGGTTATCTTATCTTTATAAACATTATAGGTTGTTCTTTCCCACCATTCCAAATAGAATAGTATCGAATATATAATAAAATGAGTTAATTTTTCTATTGAATACCTATGATGGTAAATAAATAATTGTAATCACAATGTAGTCTCAACAATAATCTCTTATCATGATTGAGTTATAATGGAAAATGGCTTAATCATGGATTATATTTTATTTTAATATTAACATACAAATTACTGGTTGATATTATGGTTGGGTTTTGATATTTTATTTTCTATATTTGGTCACAACGATTCCCAATATAACTCTTGAATGTATTCACTTGTGACCTATTAATACGAGGTTATGAATTACCAATGATGAAAATGGAATAATTTTTAAAAAAATAAAAAAGGAAATAAAATTTTTTATTCAAGAATCTTTTAAAATTAAAATATTAATTTCGTATGTCCTTTAACCTGAAACTAATAATATAAAATATGTAATGGTATCATAGATTCTTATGGATGGAGGAAAAAGTTTAAAAATTTCTATGATACTTTTTAAATACTATTAACTACAAAATATTTTTATAACATGAGTTTATAGACAATCCAATGATGTGATAAACAAAAATAAACTTATTTCTTTAACCAATTTCAAACAATTCAAAATTATAATATATTTTCATTGTGACTCTAACATCTATAATGTGAAATTATTTTTTAAAACTACTTATGAAATAAGAATTTCGAAACCAATTTTATTGGGTGGTTTTATAGATTAATTATAACCATATTCACCATATAATTTTTTAGTTAATTGGTGGAAAGTCACAAATTATAATTGATTTATTATAAATAAATCCATTGATACTATTTTAATCAATTAAATTATTTGATCATAGAACTGAAGAATGGAATGTGAATTAATGTTTAATATTTGAATAAATGAAATAAATATAAATAGATTTTAATGATTTATTTCACTCTAATAATTTTCAAATCCTATATTAATAACTCTCACTATCATAGAATTTTTAAGTAATCAGTGTTGAATTATTTCAAAATATAAAATTCAACTAAAATAACTTATACATGAAGGTAAATGATAGAAATATTAGGTAAGAAACCTTATAAAAATGACTGTATATCTCTTAAGAGACATTGTTTCTCTTGAAGGAATGATCTTAAATAAAAAGTGGCTAATTAATCATAAAAATTAAGATATATTATGAAATAATTAACTGTTCAAATAAAATAAAAAATAAAAAATATTATAATATAATATTTGTTAATATTGATTAGAAAATAAATTTTTTATATATCATAGAGTATAAAACAATTCCCTAAAGGTTTTGAATAAATAAATATAAAAAATATAATCAAACCTACAATTATTTATAAGATCTAAAAAACCACATTTTTGGGGTGATGGGTATAATGTGGATACTCTATATACTTAAAAAAGACATAACTATAAATCAATACTAATGAAAAATTGTGATATATATTTGTTTTTATAATCTATATTAACTCTATGAGTTATAAAAATGATTTGGATTCAACAAATATTCTTTATATTTATCAGTATCATCCTAAAATGTGACACCCACTTGGTCATAGGTATGATTTATGTTGGGTCGACATTATCTTTCTCGAGGTTATAATGTATTTATAAAATCATGTGTTCTATAATCATAGTGTTGGGGGAAACATGATAGGGGAATGTTACTATTATTAGTAACTATGGTGTAATATTTTGGTATGACTAGGGTAACTCCAGTGGAGTTTTTAATTATACAGGTATAGATTTTCTAACCATGTGAGTGACCTAATAACTGTGCTAATTAATGCATTTGGGTCAATATTGAATTAAATGGATTCAATATAGTTTTTATAATTTTTTGTCTATTCTAACATAACTTTGCACTTCTATATTCAAGGTGTAGTATCCATCTCATGGTTAGTGAGTGGTTTTTCTAATCATGCAAAACACCATGTAGATGGTATAACATAACTTAATTTTAAAAATTACCACATTACCCTTTATTATTCTACCCTCTCATCCTCTCTTAGTTCCTCGATATCTCATGCTAGAAATTCCATGATTCTCTTAGTTGTTCTTCTATGGTCTTTTGGAAATTCTCTTTCGATCATGGTGGATCCTTTTAAGGTAAGATCTGATTTCCACAAGATTTATCTTTATATTTACAGATCTCTCCTTGTTCCCTATTCTAATTCATGTTTTGAAAATATTAAGGGGATTTGTGTATAGATATATAGGTCTCTATGGAGAATTGAATATTTTAATTTTTATCTAAACATTTGACGACATGTTTTCTTTATTTCCAATCATTGTTTTCAAAAGAGCCCTTGTTTCCTCCATTGGTGAGGTAAGTTTCTATATAAAGTTATTTTATCTTTGAATCTATATGAGGTCAACAAAAATTTAGTTGGATTGGTTTATTAAAATCATTTTATTGATAAAAAATAAGTGTATTGTATGAAATTTTATATTCAGTGGTATTATAATGTTTTTTAAAGTGGGTTTCCCTTAAAAAGTTTTTATTCACTTATTGTTTTTATGAAATTATTTATTTATGATTTTTAATCTAAATTAAATTATAAAGAATGGTATTGGTAATACTTTTGTTTTGGAAATTTTTCGGTAAAATGGTGAACATGGTTTACATAATTTTTTTTGTATAAAACAATTACACTTTGAGAACCATGTGTGTATTGGTTTATAGCTATATGTATGTTTTTATAATGGGAGCCATCAATAGTGATTATGGACTTGTTTAATTATTATTGGAAAGATAATTGGTTTAACTCATACAAAAAGGATATTTTAAGAATCATTATAATTATAAATAATGTTATGTTTGTTAATTATTCCTTTAATTTCCATGTACACATTCTCAAATAATAGATCTATATTTTTTATAGGATTTTATAAATGATGGTGATGTTTCATGTTTGATTTTAAACATGTTTATCCTAGTAAATTAATATGGATAGTTATGATTGTTTCCATTTATTTTCTTTTAATGTAAATTTTCACAATCTTAGATTATTTTAACATGAAATTACTTAATAGAAACAAAAATATGTTTTACATAAAAAGTTTTCGAATAAAATTATTTTACATTATTTTTTTTATTTTAAGACTAGAAATAATAGTTACATAGTTATAGACACGCAAGAGACTCATTACAGTATTATTATAGCAGTTTCTTTACACCTTTCATTTACTATGGGTTGTAAGATGATTTTATTTTTTAAGATAAAGGTAATGGGAAGAGTATCATGTATCTTAATAAATTCTATTGGTTCATGTTTCATTAATTGTGGGTTGGGGTGGTGTTTAAATATAGTCACATAGGTTCATTTTTGTCATTATTTTTTTCAGAATTGGAATTTCGTCATTATTTTGATTTGCCTCATGGTTATTTACTTCTTCTTTCATGATTTACCCTATTTTTATCTTTATCTTGTTATATTAGTGATAGTTTTTTATTGTGTTTTATGGTGAAATCATTATTTTGGTTTTTTTATTCTGATAGAAAGGTTATTTTCACCAATCCATGGTGGGAAGGAATCTACAACAGGCCTTGTAGGGGGATAACATCAGTGACATATCAGAGTGACCTGAGTTGGTTTGTTAAAAAATGGTATCAGAGGTGAATTTTAATTTCATAGTGGTTGGTATACTAGATATTGGACCTTAAAAACATTGGTAGAAGTGTGGACGGGTTTCTAGCCATCTCGCATTCATACCATAGCTCTAGTTACCATGGGTGGATATGGATTTTTCATCAAGTTTTGAAAATAGTTTTAGTTTATTTAGGGGAAACTAATTTTGAATTTTTGAATTATCCTTTTCATGTTTAACTATTGTTTTTTTCTATTGTAAAAAATATATATTGATTAATGAATATAATTTGATTAGAGAATTTCGTGTTCTAATTCACAGATGTATTTTTTAGATAATTTGGTGTTGTCTCTTATGATTAATAGATAATGAATCATATAAGTGCTCATCTGAATCTGGGAAAAGATGTTTCTAGATAGGATCCATAATAAAATCATATAGTAAAACCATTTTTTTTGATGAACATATAAGGACAATTAAGACTCTAGATAAATGAGTGTGAGTAATAGTGAATGGAAAATGGACTATGCTTTAAAATTTACCCACATAATCAAACTATCATTCATTCTGACAAGGGATCCTGAGAACCTATTGAGTTTCTTGAATGGATTGAGAGTGTTTCTGAAATCATAAAGGCTCCAGATTAGTTAATGATGGGTTTCCCACATATATTCTTGGTGGAATGAGAATTAAATTGTGGTACATCTTCATCCAAGCTATGTTTATTTGTGATGATTCCTAAAAGTAATCAAGAAAGAATTCAATAAGTTATCTTAACCAGAAACATTGTGTCTGATAGGTATTCAAAAAATTTTAACCATTGAGAAATGTGATCATTGAATTATATATCATTCTACTAATTCATCTAAATTATACCACCTATCACCAAAGATTATTTTTAATTATTTACATAATGCTTGGTGGGTCAATATGGGTTTGAAGGTCAATATCTAGTTAGTTATAATCCTCTTTCACCTTCCAACCTTTTCTAAGGTGTTTTTAGTTTAGTAGTAAGAGACCCATGACTCAATGTGATATTTTTTAGTTATTTATCTTAACATGTCAACCACGTCATTAGAATTGATTAAGTGATTAAGTTTAATGTCCAAATTGATTTTTATCATCATAAAGTTCTATTTCTATCATATAATGGGGTTATATATTATCTTAAAGGCATGTGGGATCCTTGATCAGAGAGAGTTGGGCATATTTTTCTAGAGGCTAGAATGATATGACCTGGATTGTAAGAGAAAAATCTTGATTTCTTCAACCAGTTTTTAATTTGTTTGTTTATTAATATGATTGAGGATTATTCAATTGTTTTCCTAATAATATTTCTAGGTTACCACCCCTCAGGTATGTTGAATCTTCAATTCAATTTCACCCATAGAAAAATTCCATCTCCATGCCATCTTATCTTATGGAACCCGATAAGTTGAACAAACATAATGTTATACTTGATGATCTAGAGTCTAATTTATTTAGTTTTTCAAGCATGTCACCTTGGTCTTCACTAGTTCTATTAAAAAATATTGAAGATTGAATCTACCATATTTCAGTTGATTATTAAAGGCTTAACCATGCGACTCTTAGTAATATGTTTCATTTGACTATGATTGATGCTCTATTCAACCAATTCAGTGGAGGCTAATGATTTTATAATTTTGACTTGTAATAGGGTATCGATCAGTTATGTGTTTTAGATGATTATATTCATAATACAATGATTAATTGAAGATATGAACATTATGAGTATTTTGTAATGCCACGTCATATTATTAATTATTATATTATGTTAATGAAATTGATGAACCATAATATTAATTGGTCCCCTAAATATTTCAAGGTTTCCATCAAAGAATAAGTTTTGGTGTATTCTAATTCAATCGAAAGAATAATATGATCATCAATATTTTATTCTAAAATAAATGATCTTATATATATAATATTTAGAAATGTGAGTTTTTCAACTATAAAGCGATCTTTTACTATGATGTTATTTATAAGAGCTTAACCATATTGAATACTAAAAAGAGACATGTCATAATATATTGGGTGTAGCTATCGACACCATTAAATGATCACTGAAAATTATAGAATTGATTATATACCAAAATCATGGGAATTATATTCTCCACAAAACAATGGAAGGAGACTCGTGAATATTAGATAGCTGAATCACATGGATTGTGTAACCTCTAGAAACATACGAAATTTAATGACCCTCATAAACCATTATGTTATTATAATAAAATATAGAAAAATGATTATGATCATGAAAATAGTGTTAGATGGGATCTTCATACCAGTCATCATTTCAATAAATATATTCCTAAAAATAATCCAAATCCCCTCATATAATAAAAGTAAAAAATATGGAATCTTTATGCGATGGAGAGTTATGTAGATCCTCAAGCAACCTACTTATTGGAATTTCAAGACATTGTGGATCCCCCATCTAGGGTGTCGACCATGTCACTTGATATCATGATTGTGTTTCACCTTTTTAATGTTATGGTTCCTCGATACATCCATTTGATCATGTCATACCTCTTTGTCTCTATATACTAGTTGGGGGATCTCACACGATAATGTTGCAAATCCATCGTAAGATCCATCAGTGATCACATGACACATCACCGATAAGAAGAGTGACTATCCATGAAAATTCTCTAACAAAGTCATGAGATCCCCAAAAAATCTTGTGATTCCAAAGTGGAAAACTAATGGGAAATGGTTTAGATCCTTTTATTATAAGATAGAAAATAAAATGGGAAAAGGAATATGCCTTTCGTGAAGGGAAGATACAATTATTTTCATGTGAACGGGTTATTTACCTCATGTGATCAGCATTTATCATGTGAAGGCCCATTTAAGATACATTCATGGTCTCATAAAGGCCCATCACAAATCCTCTTGAACATCCAAAATGCCAATGCAGAGCCATATTGATCTACTGAAATTCCCTAGGCATGTCTTCTTTGATCATGTAAGAACCTTTCTGTGGGCATATTTATCTTGCGAAGGATATCAAACTTGTTTGTTTAATGATGAAAATGACATTTTGAATTTCAACATGATTATGTATAAACCATTTGATAAACGATTGTTACCATATATATTAAGATGGTAGAGTGTTCTTATGGTTTCTATTTTTCTTGTGATTCCTTGAATGACCCACAACTGGATCATGTTATGTGAGTGATACAAAAGACCCTACACCAAATCCTTCTCATATCAGTGATATATAATACATTAAGGATACAATTAAATTGGTTGTAGTGGGATATGAAATCCTTCAAACCTTCACAAAAATGATGAATAATAGTGAAAACACACATAGGATAACAAATACACCCATGGGAGCACAGAAAAGTGAACTTCTCATAGTAGAAAGTCACGAGATCTCTATATCCTTCCACTAGGTAAAATATATAGGCATACATCAGTGATCATGAGTCATGAATATGTGATTCATGTCATCACTCAATAGATCATAGGAATAACTTTTAGTTTTCCTGTTAGAGTATTAAAATAAGTTTCCGCATATCAATTGGATAATGTAGAACCCATAAAATCTAATGATTGAAAAACTTTGACACACATATAGAATAAATACGATAACAATATTGAAGAATTATGATAATAATGGTATGATAATTTTTATATGAAGGATTCAAGTGATTTTTATAACCTTTTCAGATCATGTGTTAGTGCAAGGACAAGTTATCCAAGCCTTGTGAATTCATTTGGACATATCATCAATGTCAGGTTGCAATACCAGGACAAATCTCCCAATTCTTGATAAGGCCTCTAGAAATATCACCTAGGTATTGTAAATTCTTATGTACATGTCCCCCGAGCCTTCAGATTTCTATTGAACATGTTTCCAAAGCCTTTCAGAGTCCTCTCGACATGTCTCAGAAATCATGTGATGTCTTCTACACATGTCATCCAAGTCATAATATGTCTCCCAGACATACCGTGGTATGTGATACCACCAAGACATGTCACCCAAGTCGTGTGGAAGAACACAATTTTATCACCCAAGTCTTGAGGGGTCCTCTATACATTTCACCCAAGTCTTTTGGGAGCCTCATGATATATCAGCTAGATCATGTGACCTCCTATAAGCTTATTAGATGGGTTATGCGACATCATCTAGAAATTCTATCCATATCATGATATGTCATCCAAAAAAATAAATTGGATAATGTGATTGTATTCATAAATATTCATTAGAAAACCAATACAATTAAACAAATACCTAAGCATGTCAAATAGATACCCTGAACATGTCATGCATACAATCAAGACATGTCAGGTAGAGACCCCATGACTTGATAACATTGTCATATTTGGACATAACCAAAACTGAACTATGATAACTCAGATTTCCATATAAATAGGATTTATAGGACACCTTCCTATGTCTAGAGATCCTACAGGCTTCCACCTCAGTTTATGTCATTCCATGTCTCATACACTCTAACCAGTGGGATCCAAACTCTCTTATGTGTTGATAATTCTTTCTCAACCATCAGTGGATCATTAGAAAACTAAACTATTAGTTCTATGATTCCTTCTATAAATTCAAAAGGACCGAGTTCTATATCGAACACCCCATTATGGATGACCTAGCATGTATTTTTTGAATCTATGTGTGATGAGACTAATCACAATCTATCCCCTAGTTCTCAAAAAGAGTATGAATAACGTGGGATTAGGTATTTTCAATGATCTTATTATTCGCCTCATATATTTTCACCATCCTCAAAAACCACATTTTTAAGCCCCATTCAGTGTCATGATATGAATGTCCCCAAACAAGTAAATCCACCTTAGGGTATGTCAGGAAATCATAACTGAACAACATTAAATCCTTTTTCAATTATAAATATAATACATAGGATGCCTTTATAAGTCCTTAGTTCCATACCTTGTTCCTACTCCCCTCATATATTTTCCTTCTACATGATGTTAAACTGTGTGGTTTAATAGAAATACTCTTCTTTTGTTCCAATAATAAACATGATATGTTGGATGCTTCATAGAGGTCCAATCCTATCCTTGAAATACCAATAACGTCCCTAGGTAGAATTAAACTCTATAGTGCCTAGTTATATGGATTAAAAATAAAATAAGATAAAAATTTCTAAGAAATAATGGGGAAATGATTAAGAACATAAGATACATAAATATTTCCACATTAACAGAACTCCCTTTACACGTAGAAGGATTCAACACCTGACAATTCTATTAGGGTAACTAGTTCCATGTCATGATTAGGAATAAATTTAAAAACATATCTTAAACTTATATTAGATTCTTAAAATAGACAATAACTCCCTCAAAATGGTGAAATGAGACCTAAATACCATCCTCCCCACTAATGTGAGTTCCTATGTGTTGTTGGGTATGAAACCCTAAAGGAACACCTTCCTTAGGAAGCCAATTTTTTATTCTGTTATGGATGTGGGAATCGTTTTTGGTTTCCATTAAGGATGTATGTGTTCAATAATTGTTATATTATTTCACAAAATTCAACCCCCAATAATTGATTGTCAAGGGAAACCATGTACTTTCATGAAAAACAAAAATGGTGGACCTGATTTGATTATCTAAAATAAAATATGCTTGGCTGACCATAGGTCAATCAACTTTAATTTTTACCCATTGTGAAAATGGAAATTGTATTCCTAGTATGAAATCCTAGAAATCTAGGGTTTCTATCAAATAAATCCACTCCCATTTAGATATGTACAGATGGGAAAAATGGCCAAAATAGAAATACCAAAGGAAATTTGTGTTAGCTATTTATATATGATTGGTAACATATAATAGCTTCAGTAATGAATGTATTAGTGAACTTGTTACATGTTTTCTTTATGAATATATATTCTAATATCATAAGAAACACCCTGACCCAAACCCATATCTTCATTAAGATTCAATTCATGAACATCAACTACAGTTGCAACCCCTGTTGGTCATAAAAAAATCTCACCAACCTGAAACCTTTTGATTTAGGTGTATAACACAATTTTTTAAGAATATCATCTACATTTTATGATCCCTACCCTCTAATATGCATGTAAAGGTTTCTCAATGATGATTCCATAATGTCTACAACATCTGTGTGAAGCATTAATGAAAAATTCTCTTGACGTTTCCACCACCAATTTCATTGGAATAATATCCACATAGCATTGGATTAAACACTATCTATATCTGATGAAGGTGAATTGATGAGTCGAATATGGATCTATATTGTTTAGGAGATGTTGTGTATGGATCTTGTTAACCTCCATTCCCAAAATAAAACCATCATTACCTCTTAGTCTTCTGATGAGGGAACTACCCAACACATTTCCACTCATGACACGCTTGCACAGGTACCATGGAAATATTATTGGGTGCATCAAGATATGGATAAATGGGAGTGGTATAATATCCCCACATATATCGATGATGCCTACAAGCATATCCTAGTTGTAGCCAGTGGAAGAGCTCATACCCCTTCCCAATTAGATCATTTATGCATAAATATTCATGCTGTAAGAATGTGGTAGGCACATATGCCCACCCCCATGCATGAAGTCCACCGCCATATTATGATTTCCAATGGAAGATAAGAGTGGGATTATATTATCTCTCCAAAACAAATATATTTTATTTCATATGTGAGATTTAAAATGTGTAGGCCTACATTCCAACACACACTTTGAAAAAATATCACTACATTCTAGAAACATTTAATGAACTGTATCATCATATTTCGTCACTAATATAGAGAGATGGATGATAAAATATACATATTTATATAGAAAAAGTATCACATCACCATGATTAGTATGAAAAGGGTGATACTCTAGAGAAATCACACATTCATTCACCCACCTATAGGATGATTAACATATTTAGGTAAAGGAAGATCCATAGGACTAGAATCATATTTGTGTTCTAACCGTGGCTCAACATGTGAGAGAAGAAAAAGTTTGGGGACATTCACACATTCGTTTAATAAAAAGACTAGAATATTAATCTAATTTCAAATTACCTCCCTCATATTACCATTCCAACTAGGACTCACCAATTTGGAGGAGAACATGTCCTAGGTTGGATCTTATTCCTTTAAAAGAAGACTCGAGGCATAATCCAAATGAACCAGATCAGGCTCATGTCACTGTTACCACTAGGTCCTTCCAGGTGAGAGTGAAACATACCTTGGTATAGTTTCATATTCCTATCAGTGAAGCTACTCACCGCACTCTTACGGCTCATAGAAGCCATACTCATATCTTTACCTCCACTATGAAATGACTATACCAGCATCGTTCTGAGGCTACACAAGAGAAGTATCATATCTTGTATCTTTTTTCTAATAGACCATCAACATATTCTTCTTGATAATGCATATTTAAAGAGGGATAATGAGAAAGATTCATTTTATTTTGAATAGTATATTTCTGCAACCACTTCCAGGAAGGCTCATATTCCGTCCAGTAATACGGAAGCTCATTGAAATACAATATAATACTATTAGAACAAGAATTATAATCCCAAATAACATAAATATTATCAACATATTCCATAAAAAACATTGATAAGACTCATATACTTGATCAACCCCAAAAGGAAGGTTGGCATATTCTGGCGATGACATTGAATGAGGCTCATATTCCATATTTTCTCAATTATTGTGTCCTTGAGTCTGTCTGATGTATATCAGAAACATTTTAAGTGGTTTTCAACACTTAATTGATTTATAATGTTTTCATTACCTTGATAATAATCCTTATAGTAGTGCGAAGATAGATCACATGGACTCTTCTCCTGACATCAATTATGTTTAGCCTCCCCATTATGATATCTCTCTCAGACAAGGAAATCCTCCCATTTCCTAGAAACCACTATATAGATAGATAATTAAATATCGGAAACTATAGTATAATTTGTTTCTTAAAACATAATGGTTAACCCTGTATAGTATGCCATCAAAAATCAGCAAAACATCACTATGGTTAGTAGAATACCGAGAGATACAACCTCTATGGACTGACCTAGTAGATGTATAAAAATATGATTAAGAAAATGAAAATATAAATATATTTAGAGATCTATCTAGGAAAACCTGATCATCCATGTTTTCACCCCTCACTACTTCTGAAAATGAGATCAGAGATGAGCTAGAGAATTTGATCATACCTTGATAACACCAAAATATATGGGAGAAGCATCCGTAGTTAATGTCTTCACATCATCCTTATCTATGATATAGGAACCACCTTCATTCCATAAACATACTGTATTATAAAATGGGCATAGCTTAAATCTCAATGGCTCGAGAGATGAGATCAAAAATGAACAAAGTAAATTTACAACACAGTTTCAACCTGTGTACGACAACTCTTTGGTAACTTACCATTAAAGCCTTATCAGGTTTTTTGTATTTGATGATGGGAAATGTATGGAGTGCTGCAATCACCACGTCCTAAGAATAGAAGAACACCCTAGATATAGAATCATGTAATGAAATATCCTCTAGTGATATCAGGTGAAAAGATAATTTATGACTTAGTCAGTAAATAAAATTAAATACACCACATTGAATATGAAAAAAACACCACAAACCAAGGTAGAGGACTACTAATAGATCGTTATGTTGGTCCCATAAAAAAAATGGTAATGCATCTTAAATATACATTATGATGTTGTGTGGAACATGAAAACTTCTTGTAGAACATGGCTCCCATCATGAACTATCATTGAATCTATCTCAAACATGAGTAAAATTTCTCCAAATGGAATGGATCCCAATAGCATCTACCTAATATTTTTTCTAGGAGTGAAACAAATTCACATGGATGGGGTAATATTTACCACCACTTCCACCTCTCAGATCATCAGTACCTGATAGGATTATTGGCAAATAGGTTATAGATGCAAACCAACCCCAACCCACAGGTATGGTGGAATCTTATCTCAATCAAAAGCAATAGGTTAATCACACCATTATAGGATCTTAGAGAAAATAGGAGTGAATTCAGTTCAATCAGGGCATACATGGATAGAAGTAATTTTAATCTCAAATTTCATCCTATGAGTTATTGAAGCCTTGACTAAAATCATCAAATCCAATTCAATAGGATCCAAAAACACCAATGAAGACCCCAAATATTCCACCACCCATAGGCCTGGGGGGAATTTTTATAATAATCATCACTACCAAGGGAGTTAGTCTTCACTGGGTTGGGAGGTAAAAATTTACGGTCAACATCCAATATGATCATCCCACCACAAGGTAAGGATTTATTATTCAGGGCTCGTTCGAAAAAACATGACCAAAAACTCTTTTAATTTCAATATTCATATACCGAGATAAGACAAATTCATTGAGAAGGAAGTCAAACTATGTATGCTTTTTATTAAAAAATAGTCCAATATAGACAAGGGTTGGGGAAATTACCCTGATTCTACCCTTAAATTAGGAGTTAGTGGTGAAGAATCACCATATCACAAGAACAGTAATGGGATATCTACCATTTTCAGATGTTCCTCATAGAATTCCATCACCATTAATGTAATAGATGATCTAAATCAGAACCAAAATACATAGGTATGTAAAACATAAAATATACCTTCATAGGAGGGTGATCTGGAACCACAATCATGGTTTTATGTACACAAAATTAGAGGGGATCCAAAACCTGTAAACTCTGAATAATGAATTTTTACCTCAACTATGTAACACTTCTACGTATAGTGGGAATTATGTAGCTATGTCCCATTCACTACCCAGAAGATCTGAAACATCCTATATAGAGGAAAGGATGGTGTAATATGAAAATAAGATACTGAAACTCTGACAATACAATGAAAAGATACTTGAGGGAAACATTCCCATTCGTTATTATCATTAGATATAATTGAATATACCTCATATAAAACATCATTATAGAGCTAATCATCGAACAAGAGTGATATATGATCATTATGGTAGTTGGGAATCCTAGAATCCAGTCTACATAAGTGAAGAAGTTGAATATGATCAAGAATTATTTCCATTTTAGTGATAAACTCTCCCCCTCTAGAGAGATCATTCAGACATAGAATGGAAATATAATTACTGTGAGTTCAAAAAAGGGCCACCTCATCAAGGCTTTCCCACATCATATCGAAGGTAGGTATCCTAAAAATAATAACTAGGGAACTGCTCAATTCCACTAAATCCCTTGTACCACAAATTGAAGTCGTGGATGGGCATTACCCACTAGTTCAACCTGCAAAGAATCCATATCATGAATGGGTTGATGAAAATTTACCCCCATCCCATTCCATAAATAAAATATTTTAACCTTTTATGCAATGGGAAATCCAAAATAACATATCATGCACTTTGTGGCCCGATGTGGTTTGTTGATGGGTCATCAATATCAGTAGAAGATTACCAAAATAAGTCATTTTATATAGACACTGATAGTACCAACCATCATTTGATATATAAGACTTATAGCATGGTCGATCGCAATATGGTAAGACCATATTCATTAATTCATTTATTATTTCAGCTTTATACTAAAGAAACCAACAATTATCGACCTCAAACACTACAAGAAACATGAAAATGAGTGGCTCTTGAATATTATAGACATATTGAAAATTTTAAACAATTCACTTTGCATCCATCACTCCCATGAGAAGTTAATGGAACTCTATAAAAAATCTTAGAGATGAGATATAGACACCTCTAATTCTAATGATGTTTCTAGGTAGATTATGAATTTTTTATGAAACTTAACAATGCTTGGAATATTCCATTCAATGGACCAGAGATTAAACTTTACTCATGTGTTCATTATAGTGAAAGAGGATTATAAAGGAATAGAGTATTTATATTACACTAAAACTAGTTGTAGTTCTAAAACAAGCACCCAGAATAGGCCCAAATCTTCCAGCACCTCCTACCGACTGGTAATAATAAAAACAACATCTACCTTGACCATAAGAAAAATGGAAATAGGGTCGACTAAAATTCATGGATCAGAATAATAAGATGTTTTTCTTATAAAATGATCAATTCTAACATAATTTTCCTCAATACATGTAAAATAAACTACTTAAGCTACTATCACCTAGTAATCTCAATGAGGTTGACATCACTAATCATCATAACTACTTCTTTTTCTATAGGAGGTTGGGTCACACCCTCTAGAATTTCTTCATCTTTGAATCCATTTTCCAATAAATGGTTGACTCTGGATAGGTGATGTTGGAAAATTCACCAGCATTAGTGACTTGAATATTCATCACCCAACTAGATGGAGAGGGTGATCAGTGGGTAGTTTTGGCTGGGGTGGGCAGAAGATAGATAACTATATTATAGGAAAGGAAGTCAACCGAGTTCATTCCTCCATGAGAGGAAATATTCAACAACTCATAAAGATCCCATATCATAGGGAGTTACATAAAAACACCTCCCAAATTGGGATTTAATCATCAAACACTAGAATATATAGAAGAAGAAGAGTCATAATCATCTCCCTCACAAGCTCTTACTCTCACAGATCCCTTTTCAAAAAATCTATTGAACGGGAACTTCCCCACCAAATGGAATCCAAATTGGATTAAGAGACAATTTCTTTTCTAAAAAAAGTTAAAATAATTTAGCCATCCCATAATGTTTAGTATTACTTCGAGTATGAGTCTCTCATACATTAATGGGGAGACGGATGTTAAAGGCTTATAAGTCAATTATATAGTTGACATCGCACACATGGTCGGACTCAATATCTTTTTCATAACATTGTAGAGGAAATATATGCAATTTATACCATTGTAAGAGATCACTAGAAATCCAAATAGAAACATGTAGTTTTCCTTGAGACATACAGTGGTCTTACAATACAAATTATATTACACGGTTGATTTTAAGGGGTGTGATTGTCTAATCATCCTTGATAATGGGGGAGGCTAGAGTTACCAATTCTATTGGAAGAAGATTCTTCCCTAACCTCTGTATAGACACCATACCCATCCAATTGAAATGAATCAACACATAAACCACATAATATGGAGTATCCCTACCTAGGAAAGCATCGACCTCTGGAACAAACATAAAACATCGTAAAAAAGTTGGAAGTTTTCATAGGAAAAATTTCAATCATGAACACTCTCTATCATTCAAAATAACACAGAGAGGCACACATCGAGGACCACCAGAGTCCACATGCATTGATGAGATAAGTCATTGTAGCTATGGTTTATGGAGTAAATATCATTCCATTTCAATTCCATAACTATAGATTATTGATATATAATTATAAAGAAGTGTAAATCAATGAACAAATCAGAAACCTATATATTTTAGGAAAGAAATAAATGTGTAAAAATCAGAAGAGCTCTAATTTTAATTGGTTTTGGGACCAACCTCATCCAGATTCCAAACAATAAAATTTTGGGATATATTAGAGGAGATAGATCTACTAAAAGTATAACCATTAGCATGCACAATTTGAGCAAGAAAAATCCTCTAAATAAGGCTAGATCAAATTTCAATTTCTGGATCTCACAACTAACACTATGATCATTCTTATCTAACATGAAACTGCATATAATCTATTGTTTGGATGTCCCTTACATCATAGTAATGTGAAGGCACCTTAAACATTTCATCACTGTTTGAAATACCAAAATGATGCGATGTTTGATAGACATCATGGTGACATTTCTCCCTTTGGGTCATGAAAATATGTTTAAACTATGGTAGATTGCTACAAAATATTGGAAAAACACTGATTGTGGATGAAAATACATTGTCTCTAACACCCATTAGTTTGGGGACTACCCCTAAAAACCATAGAGTATGCTGGATGGTGACTATGTGCTACCTATAAAACTAATTGATTCATTAGATTTAATCCACGATTTTTAGACACTGTTAACCACATTGATAACACAAATGAAAATAATCAACTTCGACATCCCTCAACAATGAATTTGGTAGTTAACTATGAGAATTTTTCTTCCCATGGTCTCTATCGCCTGAAAAATGGCATAAATGGCCACAGATTACCTATAATATTTGAAAACCCATCTATAGTCTCAGAGGTGGAATAAGAAGAGGATGAAATCAAGAATGAATCTCCATCAATTGGGGATGGAATCCCCACTACCACTAATGAGGTTAGACACATGAATCTAGGAATAGAATAAAACCATTGACCCTAATTGATTAGTGCCTTCGTGACTCAAATTGAGGAACATATGTACTTGTCATTTCCAAATAAACAGTAATTAGTGTTATATTAGAACTATATGGAAATAAATAGGTTGAATCCTAATGTGTATACACACTATTTAGACTTACCCAACGACCATGGAGGTTTCAAGAAGGAATCCAGGATGATACACCCCTCTCAGCATACTAACATAGATTCAGATATTGAAAATTTTATCCAATTAAACATTGTATGGGATGTAAAATGAAGAATTTGGCAATAAATATTTTCCCCATAAATAAAAATAATGGGATGATTAGCATATGCATCAATTTTGGAGACATTAATCAACATTTTTGGAAGGGTGATTTACCATTTCTGGTCAACAAAATCTTGGTTTATAAAACTACTTTCTTCCAATATCATTCATTAATGGAATGGTATTTAAGATACAATCACATAAAAATGGAATCTGAATATGAGGAATCCAACTTCTTTTGATTACCCAAATAATCCATTTTTATCATGTCATTATGATTGGATTAAATAATGATTGATGTACTTGCCAACATTCTATGAGTCATATCATTAATATGTTCTTTATATGAATAACAAAATTTTATGTCAACAACCTTGTGTTAAAATATCAGAAATGATGTGATAACGTCATGGAAATTAAAAAAAATCTTTCACAAGTTGTTGTATCACATTTTAAAGAGAAATTTTCTGAATTTCAATTTGATGGTAACATTGGGGAAATATCTAGTTTGAATGATACACCACCAAGGCATGGAGGTCGAACAAGAAAAGACTAGTTCAATCATAGCAGTGTAAGCCCCTTAGAGTCTCAAATAACTAAGGGAGATTAAATGGAACATCACTTATATTTTATATTTCATATCTATTATTTGCATAAATTCTTTCCCCTTCACAAAGCTAATAAGTAATGGAGATTTCTACTGATGTGATAGGTAAATGAAATAAAACATTGAGAGTCTTAAGGGTTACTTTCTTCCCCCAAGAATTGTTTATTCTATCAATTGAATGAAGGATACTCATATTATATGTGTCATACCTAGAATGATCACTTCATGGTATTGTCACACAAAAAGAATGATGCGGGGAATAAAAACTGACTCAAATACTTCAGCCGAATGATTCTAAGTACTGAGACTCAGAATTTTTATTTCAAGAAGATTTTCCTTATGTTCATATTTCAAATAAAAAAGAAATTGTATTATTTTCATCACAAAAAATTCCCCATCTCACATATTGAACCACTAAAATAAATCCTTGGCCTCCCTTTTTTTAATGGGAATTCTTCCTAATCAGTAGTTAGTTTGTAAAATTATGACATTGAGATCATGTCATAGAATGTATTGAAAGGGATGAACCTAGATAATTTCATTGTGAAACAGCATGCACGAAAAATTACTTCAATGGACACCAAATTTCTCTATGAATTTGTATTTGATGATCATGACACATTAGGAATATGGGATTTGTATTTTGATGGTTCCTCCAAAATCCCTTTTGTAAAGAGGATAAACAATTTGATTCTCATTCTGGTTAGTTTAGGGATTGTAGTTATTTCTGAGGAAAAATAATATTTTCCCTACTCTTTATCACTATCCAAAGGATTCACTAGTAATTGGTTTGAATATCTGGCCCCCTTTTCCATCTTGGAACTAGATATATATCAATAGATAGAATACTTGAACATCAAAGTGGATTCAAAGATAGGGCTAAAATAGTTCAATAAAGAATATACCATCAACACAGAATAATTTACCCCACAAGTCATATATATCATAGGACTAATGGAAGATTTCCATTTTTAAGTGATATTACATCATGTCACCTAATGTCAAAAATGATTATGTGGACACACTAGCCAATAAAACCACAGTCTTAGCTGACCCTGATCAAGATGTGGTATTCTTCGAAATTATGAATAAAAGGATGGATTATTTGGTTATCATTCATGACATGGATGAAATAAATCATATCAAATCTTCCCTATGGTGTGATAAACCAATATCCACCATTTGATAGAGGGATACTATAATTGATTTTCACCAAATTTATTAAGGAAAGAGAGATTCCTTCAATGATGGATGAAGTTAGCCTTAACTCTAATGATTCTCAACTGTTTGGTACAAAGACCCCCCATCAAGTCGGGAGGCATAGTTACTACTTTAAAAAATAATACAAGGTCATGCATGCAAGATTTTGGAAAAATTAATCCATCATACCAATAATTTATGCATACATCAAAATATTCGTTGTTGTTTTCATTATAGGGAACATATTTTGGGGCCCCATATCCCCCAGCCATATGTAACACCCAAGACTTTTATGAGAAATATTTTGTTATTATGTTATATAAATCATCAATGAAATCTTTCACTACACACAACACTAGCTTGGCTTGATTTACACGCAATCGTGACCTTCGTCGATAGCTTGCGTCGTACACAATACCAAGTTTCACTAAACAACGATATGCTATTAAAATATTATTAAAACTAGCCGTTATGAATAGTAATACCCACTTTTTGAAATTTTTTAATTTTTATTTTTCAAAATGGACTTCATTTTTCGATTCGGAATAACGAAATTAGCCTAGGGTGAATTTTTGGTATTTTTTTGAAAACTTTCAATTTTTGATGAATAGTAAAAACACTGGGTTACTATTTAAAAATCGACTTATTATTTAAATAATTATTTATTTTACTTAAATTTATTTTAGGTCAAAATTGATACATAATACCTATATAAGTTCAATACAATTCATTAGAGCGATTTTATAATAATTTTAGATATATAAAAAGTTTATTGAACTTTCTGCCGTCTGTTACCCACCTCCTAGGAGAATTCCAAAATTTACATAAAACCTAATTTTACCACTTCTGTGAGTGGAGTTTTGAAAATTTGAGAGACACGGTTAATATCAAGGACTAAAATGTGGTTCAATGAGATGAAAATAATTTCTGGTGAATAGTAACTTTTTACTTTTTTTACCACAGTTAAAAGTAAATAGGGTAATTAAGGGTAAAAATGATATTATTATTACCCTAAAACATGTCCTAATTCTATTAGATACGTTTAATTCGACCAAAAAAACCGTAGGAATAATATATGACCATTTAGGCCCACATGGATTTGATTAGGACATTTAATGTTAAAGAAGGGTTAAAATAGTTAAAATCAATGTTTAATAAGTAATTCATTTTTAATATGGGGTTATACATAAGTTAAATTCGACTATAAATATTCATTAGAAATATTAAAATAGTTCCTACATAATGTTATTTTATTTATAATTTTTAAACTTTAAATAATTTAATTTATTTATGACACAGTGATGATACAATAATTATCTAATTAATGAAATATTAACATAATTGATGTTATAAATACCCAAATAAATGTAATTTGAGACTTTTTATGAATTAAAATAATTTTCTATGTTAATATGACATGTTATTATTGATTTAATTAACTTTGTTCGAACTACTATTTCTATTATAAGTTTCAAAAAAATCAATTACCAAATAGTGTCAAAATTGACATAAAATGGTTTTTAAAACAAATATTATATTATTAATTGTAATTTTATTCCTAAAAATCTAAGGTTCGGAAAAATGACTTAGATAAGGTTATATATACCAGAAAGTCCGAGAGCCAGGTGAAGGCCTGCTCCCAAAAAGATATATAAAAACATAAAAAGTACAAAGCAACTCAGGATAAAGTGACATTACATAACCTTGAATACACAACCCCATTCCCATCACTAAGGGCAAGATTACCGCAGTAGTCGGGAAGTACAAAAGACCAGCTGGAGCTTGCCTCCATGATTGCTCTTTTGGACAGCACGTCTGCAACTTGGTTTGCTTCTCTATACACGTGCGAAACCTCCAGGGAAAGCGGCTCAGCAGCCTTCAAGGCACCAATCCAAGCAGGGATCATCCTCCAAGGAACATTCCTGGAGCGCTCCTTAAGGATCTGCACCGCCACAGAAGAATCCGACTCGATCCAGATCTTTCGCCAGCCATATCTATCGGCATACCTTATCGCCTTTATCATGGCCCACAACTCAGCCTCAATTGCATACCCGCTGCCAATATAGTGGAAGAAGCAACCTTTGACGAAGCCCCTATAGGTCCTGAACACCCCACCACATCCGGCCGGTCCAGGTGCACCAGATGCTGCCCCGTCAACGTTGACCTTGAGCCATCCAGAGATCGGTGGGATCCATCGTATATACTTCATCATCCTGGGCTGTCTTTCCCTGCCACTTACACCAAGAGTCCTTAGCAACAGAAAATCAGACATATTATTGCTCATTGCGCCAGTTTGAATCCCAGCGGCAAGACTAATACTCCGGTGAATCATCATAATACCCTCCTTGAAAGACGGGCAGCCCTTATTAAAGGCAATAGCATTCCGAGCCCTCCACAGATAAGCAATAGCCGAGATGGCGGCAGTGATAAGTAGGGACTTAACCTGGTCACTGCAATCAGCCTGGAACACCGAAGCCAGAAGTGTACTAATCGAGCAGCATGCCAAATCACAATGGAATAAATCCTTCAGGTAAGTCCAGAATCGCCCAGCAAAGGTGCAATGAATGAATATATGGTCTGCATTTTCATCAGCATTTAAGCAAAAGTAGCACACTGAGGAAATGCACAAACCTGTCCGCTGCAAGGCCGGTTGCATGGGAAGCCGCTGCTTCCAGATTCGCCAGATAAGAAGGGCCTCGGCTGGTGCAATGAAAGAACTCCGGGCCCCCAAAACCCAAGCAGGAACTCCACATGCCGCGCCACATTGGTTCATATAAGCATCCCGGCTGGAAAAAACTCCATTAATGGACGGCTTCCAGATCAAGATATCGGAGTCAGCATACTCATATTCATCAATCTCCATCCGAAGGTGAGCTGGAATTATCTCAAGAGCCTGTGCATTGTCCTGCAAGTCAAAAATCGAGAGATTCCTCAGCAGCAAAGGAACATTAATGCATTGTTCGATTGGGTTATTAAGCCACTGTGTCGACCAGCAATTCATCTGCGAATTCTTGCAGACCAGCCACTTGGCATGTGACATAATGTAAGAGCAAGAGTTCCTTATTGATGTCCAGACAGAGGACTGCAAATACACCTTAGATAAGGTTATATATATTATTAATAAACAACTTGGGGTTCGTTTGGCTTGTTATAGTAAGTTTTTTAACCTTATAGTGTAAGAAAACAAGAAGACACGGTAAAAGCTAAATTATCTAACTTAAAGTTAAACCTAAATGATAAGGTTAAAATAGATACCTAAACATGTCTAAATTATATTGGATGAGTGGAGTTCTACCCATCCCCACATTATCTTAAAAATAAATCAATTTTGAGCTATTAAAAACCGAATGTGACTTTATAATAAAATAATATTTTTAGTTTTTCCAAAGGTGCCCCTCTCCTCCCTTATAAAAGGGCACCTCCTCCCTCTCTTCCTCAAATCACATTGAGCCTTCCAGATCGTCCAAAACCTATAAAATTCTCTTCTCCACTTCCCTAGAAACATCCTAGAGGTCCTGGTCTTCTTCAAAGACCAATTTTAGTGCCCTAAGAGGAGGTCTCAAAGAGGTGCTTCAAAGAAGAGGTAATGTCTGTTACCGTTTCATTCAAATTTATTTCTTCTTCCACTTCTTCTTCTTTATTTGTGTCATTATTAAGTAATAACATCAGTATCACTCATATAATGGTATTTTATTATAAGTATTAAACAACCCTATTTCACCATCTATCCATCCTACGGAAAATGAAATCACCGCGCGTGCGTACGTACGGAATACCGTCTTCACGCCGTGGTGTAATCTATTTTCCACCACCACATTACTTGGATGGGTATAATAGTGTAAATAATAACTATATATTATTATTTTAAAGTGATATTGATTCTGAAATAGTATCCATACACTCCAATACAATTCCACGATCATGGGAATGATATCATCGCTCGTCCATACGTACGGAATACCATCTCCACGATGTGATGCGACTCGTTCTACATGATCTTCATTGCATAATGATTATATAAATTAATTGAATGAATTAATATGATATATATTACACTAATACCATTCTGTAAATGAGGTATCTATAACCTAAAGATAACAATTAGAATTTATTCGACAAAACACACATAAGAACAAAAAGTAATAAACACCCGAATAACAAGTAGCAATGAAATATTACTAATAAAAAGCTAAGAATATGGCCATATATGATATCATAACAATGAGTATGTTTCTGGAATAAGTAAATGACATTATTTAAATCATTATACAAGAGGTTCGGACACTTACTAAGCAAATCAGACCTAAGGTAAGGGAAAATATCACAATCTCATTTTTATCTGAGATTGTTTATACTTTGTATTTACTAGGGTGTATTTTATCGTCCACATCCATGTTTCCTCAATATGTAATATTATTTACATCCACCTAAAATTTTTTAAATCCAATTTTAACCTTTAGTGAGTTTTCTGTAAATGATATGAAAGGAATCTTTTGTCGTTTTTCGTACGAGGTATTTTTTGACTTTTCCGACAAAAGTACGAGAAGAATGTTTTTTTAACTTATATGGCATGAATGGATTTTTAAAATATTATTCCCAAGAAGATTCCTTTACAAGTTTTCAAATTTATTTTTTAATCTACTTCTGTTAGTTTAAAATTGTATGACATGTTAAGAAAGGAAAATGTTTTTGAAGTAGAAAGGATATTTTCCTCAAGAGTGGAGTTCAAGTGTTTTATCGAAATTATTTTCCATCTAAGATAATATAGGGTTCTGTTTCTATCCCTATTATTACATTGATTTGATTTTGTTGTTATGGAATTATTTTTATGAATTCCTTTATCTTATATGAATTGTTTTATGATATCATGATGTTTAAGAATCCCATTTTTATTACATGGGTTATGCTATGATGTATGATTTATGATTTTGTGGCACACATAAGAATGGTTTCATTCTGGGATGGGTGGGACCTATATCTCCCTCCAATGCATTGCGTAAAGATTTATATCTCATGAGATAGACATGGCTGGAACGACAGGTTAAACTAGTTCAGTGAAATAAGACTGAAACGAGGAGTGAACTCGGTTCAAGAATGGACTTTGTCCACTAAGATAGTCTTGGAAATGAGTCTTGAGTACTAATTAATTATTCTCTATGATTATGTTTGTATGACACAATGTTTCATGTTTTATGTTATGATTATTGGGATTACATTTCACTACTATGATTTATCCCATGTTATGAAATTATGATCTATTTTGCAGGTTAAGATTTCCAAACTGTTATGTTCTTATGAATATGATGTCATTGATATTTCTTTTGTTTAACCTTACTGAGAATTTGAGTTCACCCTTTTGTATTTTTTCATTCCCCAGGTCAGAAAGAAGGTTATTAAGTAAGATATTCCAAAAGGGACTCTATATATGATGAAATAAATGGGAGACAGTGTAGATACTTTATGAACCAGTTGATTATGTTTCCCAGTTTCCAAAGACACTATGCCTATACGGTCCTTTCATGGTTTTGTTATATGTTGTAATAAGTATGCTTCAATTTTGAAGTATTAACAATGTATGTAAAGTATGGGTCGTTATAGTTGGTATTAGAGGAAAGGTATAGTCAACCTTTAGAAACTTGGATGTGAATGCCTTAGTAAGAATCCTAAGGATATGTCTAAGAATAGAACACAATCTTAGTGTTTTAGAAATGTCCATGAATAACCTATGATAAGACCTTAAGTGTAAAATTTTATTCTTGATTATGTGGGTTTCCTATTATAATTAGTGTTGCTCACACTATTCTTCTTGGTTTTAGTCGATGGCTGGAACCCGAAGGAACCGTGTTAATGCGGAATGAGACAGGAAATGATATGATTGCCCCCCCCCCCTGAGCAACCAAATGTTATGGGAGCTGGAATTAAAAATCTTTTAGCCATGCTCACACAACTTTCTCAAGTTATGAATCATGAAAAACTTCCAAACGAGCAAATGAAGGAGCAAAATTCTGTTGAATCCTTCATGAGGCAGCGTCCACCTTTATTCAGCGGGTCTTCTGATCCATTAGTGGATGAACAATGGATAAGTACCACTGAAAAGATATTTTCAGTTCATCAATGTTCTGAACATGATAAAGTCATCTTAGCAGTGTATCGTTTGGAAGGAGATGCTGATCAATGGTGGAATCTTATCAAGAATACGATGCAAAGAGATGAAATTGAGTCCATGGAATGGGACGAGTTCAAGAACTTATTTTTCAATAAGTACTTCCCTCGTATTCTTCGAACAAAGATGGAGAAGGAGTTTCTTGAACTAAATCAAAAGGATTATGAATCTGTTGGTTCCAACAAAGAAAATTTTACAAGACTTGCAAGGTACGCTTCTAGTATTATTATCCAACCTGAGAGTAAGATCGATCTATTATTTAGTGGCTTAAAACCAATTCTTCGAAGGATGTTGGCCATAAGGGACTTCAATAGCTACGAGGAAATCGTTCGATGTGATCTCAAAGTTGATATGGAGATTGGAGTAACCCATCAGCCATATTGGTTTGATAAGAAGATGAAAATGGAATTCAAAGGAAAATCTAAAGAGCACACTAAAAAGAAGATGAGTTTTCCCTTAGGATCAATGTGTGGAAAGAAACATAGAGGAAATTTTCTTAAGGGGACAAGAAAATGTTATAAGTGTGGAAAAGAAGTTCATTGGGAAATTTAATGTCGAAATAATGGGAAGAAAATGTCTAATGATGCAAACAAAGGAAGGGATACACAGAATGAACCTACTACACTTCAATGTTTCAAGTGCAAGGAGATGGGACATTATGCCAATCAATGCCCAAATCCAAGGGTTTATGATGATGATTGACGTCAACCAACTCTTAAGGCTAAAGACAAAGGAATGTCACATGCAATTATTATCGGTGATGTGGATTACAATATCGAAGTGGTGAGAGGTACACTTACCATCCACTATAAAGTAGAAAATGTTTTATTAGATTCTGGATCCACCCACTCTTTTATTTATGATGAATTTTTTATGGGTATCACCGTATTAACTCAACAATTATATGTTGAGTTAGCTGTGACAATCCCTAATGGCACAACAGTCACATCAAAAGTTTATAATTCTTTTCTGATTTAAGTTTGTGGGAAAGTGCTTCCTGCAAATCTTGTGATCCTTCTTATAGTGGAATATGCTGTGATTCTTGGCATGGATTAGATTTCTCTATATGGTGCTCATATCAATTTCCAAAGAAGGGAAGTCACATTTCATATTACAGATCAATCTATGATCATCTATCGATGCAAGGATGAACACAACCTTCCAGTGGAAATTTCATCCATTTTATGGGTCTTGATTCCACTAAATGAAGGTTATTTATCTCAAATGGTTGGAGAGAAACTCATGATTAAGAAATATTCCCATTGTACGGGAGTTTGATGATGTATTTCTGGAGGAATTACTGGGTCTTCCACCAAATTGTGAAGTTGATTTTTCAATAGAACTTATACCGGGTGCTTTACCTATTTCAAAGAAACCTTATAGAATGACCCCAGTTGAGTTGCAGGAATTTAAGAAACAACTCCAAGAGAATCTTGATAATGGATTCATACTCCCTAGTGCGTCACCTTGGGGATCACCTGTTCTGTTTGTTAAGAAGAAAGATGGAACAATGAGACTCTGCATTGATTATTGAGAACTTAACAAGATCACTATCAAGAACAAATATCCTCTCCTATGCATTGATGACTTATTTGACCAACTAGGCGGAGCTCAATACTTTTCCAAGATTGATCTTCATTCAGGGTATCATAAATTAAGGGTCAAAAGGGGGGATATACCAAAGATGGATTTCCGTACAAGGTATGGACACTATAAATTTATAGTGATGCCATTTGGTCTTACTAATACCCCTGCTATCTTCATGGATCTGATTAATAGAGTATTTAGAGACTATCTTGATCAGTTTGTAGTAGTCTTTATAGACGATATTATTGTATATTCAAAGAGCAAGGAAGAACATGAAGATCACTTGAGAATTATATTGAAGACCCTGAGAAAGGAGAAGCTTTATGCCAAATTTAGCAAGTGTGAATTTTGGCTTCAAAAAGTTGCATTTTTGGGTCATATAATCTCAAAAAAGGGGATATCTGTGGATCAAGAAAAAACAGAGGTTATCTAAAGATGGTCGAGACCAACAACAGTAACTGAGATCCAATGTTTTCTTGGTTTGGCTAAATATTATAGACGTTTTGTGAAAGACTTTTCACAATTATCTAATCCACTCACCGAGTTGACTCGGAAAGGAGTTAAGTTTGTTTGGACGGAGGAATGTGAAGAGAATTTCAAGGAGTTGAATAGAAGGTTATCCAGTGCACCTATACTCACACTTCCATGTAGTGGAGAACGGTTTGTGATCTACAGTGATGCATCAAAGAAGGGGCTGGGGTGTGTTTATATGCAAAATGATATGGTGATAGATTATGCATCACAACAGTTGAAAATCAATGAGCAAAATTACCCAACTCATGATTTGGAGTTAGCTGCGGTAATATTTACATTAATGATTTAGAGGCATTTTCTTTATGGAGAAAGGTTTGATATTTATACTGATCATAAAAGTTTAAAGTATATTTTCACACAAAAGGTGATGAATATGCCCCAAAGAAGATGGTTGGAGCTAATTAAGGATTACGACTGCTCAATTAATTACCACCTTGGGAAAGCAAACAAGGTGGTGGACACATTAAGTTGACAAGACCATGCTAGCTTATCCATGATGAGGATCACAAAAGATCAAATATTTATGGATTTACAAATGATGGATCTTGTAATTGTAATGGAAGGGGTAAAATCATATCTTCATGAAATGAATGTTCAACCATCTATACATATAAAGATTAAAGAGGCACAGGAAGAAGATGTAGTGTTACAAAAGAAGGTGAAAAATGATCCTAAATTCAACCTTGATTATGATGGGATAAAAATGTTCAGCCATCGGGTTTGTGTTCCTCCCATCCCAGAATTAAAGGAGCTGTTGGATGAGGCTCATAGTTCTTCATTCTCTATTCATCCTGTAAGCACGAAGATGTATAGGGACCTGAAAGAGTACTTCTGGTGGGATGGAATGAAAAGAGATGTTGCTGAATATGTCTCTCAATGCTTGGTTTGTGAGAAAGTTAAAGCTGAGAGACTGAAGTATAAGGGGATGTTACAGCCATTACCCATACTAGAATGGAAATGGGAAAACCTCACTATGTACTTTTTCACATGACTTCCTAAAACATCCAAAGGAAATAATTCTATCTGGTTCATAGTTGATCATCTTACAAATTCGGCACACTTCATCGCTATTAGAGAGGATTTCTCTCTAGATCAGATTGCCAGGATATATGTGAAGGAAGTGGTAAGATTTCATGGAGTACCACTTTCTATTATATCTGATGAGGATCTCATATTTACCTCGAAGTTCAGGCGAAGTCTTCAGCATACTCTGCATATAGAGTTGAGTTTCAGCAGTACTTATCATCCCCAGATAGACGGTCAGTCTGAGAGGACAATTCAAACTCTAGAATATATTTTGAGATCTTGATCTATGGATTTCAAAGGTGGTTGGGATCAACACCTATCTTTGGTGGAATTTTCTTATAATAATATCTTTCACTCCAGTATTCAGATGGCTCCTTTTGAAGCTCTCTATGGAAAGAAATGCAGGACTCCATCTTGCTGGGATGAAGATGGGGAAAGAAAGCTATTAGGACCTGATCATGTTGATGAGATGGCAGAAAAGGTCAGATCTATTCAACAACATATTAGAGCAGCTTAGAGTAGACAAAAAATTTATGCCGACAACAGAAGAGAAGACCTAGAGTTTGAAGTGGGTGATAAAGTGTTCTTACGAATATCTTCTTGGAAGAGAGTAATGAGATTTGGAAAGAAAGGAAAGTTGGGCCCTAGATATATCAGTCCTTTCAAAATACTGGATCGTGTTGGGAAGGTAGCTTATCGATTGGCGCTTCCACCGACTCTCTCTCAAGTTCACAATGTGTTCCATGTATATCTCTTGAGAAAGTACATACCTGATCCTTCACATGTACTCAGCTCGAAAGTTGTACCACTAGAGCAAGATCTTTCTTATGAAGAATAGCCGATAGAGATTCTGGATCATAGCAAAAAAGTCTTACGGAACAATGCCACTCGCTTGGTGAATGTTTTATGGAGGAACCAACAATTATAATAAGCTACATGGGAGCTTGAGGATATGATGAGGGAAAGGTATCCTCAAATATTTGTTACAAAGTGATGAATTTTGAGGGCGAAATTCATTTTAAGGGGGGTAGAATGTAACACCCGAGACTTTTATAAGAAATTTTTTGTATTTAAGTTATATAAATCATCAAAGGAATCTTTCACTACACCAAACACTAACATGGAATGCTTTACATGCAAACGCGACCTTCCTCGATAGCTTGCGTCGTATGTAATACCGAGTTTTACTAAACAACGATATGCTATTAAAATATTATTAAAACTAGCTGTTATGAATAGTAATACCCACTTTTTGAAATTTTGTAGTTTTTATTATTCAAAACGGATTTCATTTTTGGATTCGGAATATTGAATTTATCCTAGGGTGAAATTTTGATATTTTTCTGAAAACTTTCAATTTTTGATGAATAGTGAAAACACTCGGTTACTATTTAAAAACCGAATTTTTATTTAAATAATTTTTTATTTTATTTAAATTTAGTGTAGGTCATAATTGATACATAATACCTATATAAGTTCAATTAAATTCATTAGAGTCATTTTATAATAATTTTAGATATATAAAAAAAAATTATTGAACTTTTCACCGTCTTTTACCCACCTCCTAGTAGAATTTCCAAATTCACATAAAACCTAATTTTACCGCTTCTGTGAGTGGAATTTCGAAAATATGAGATACACAATTATTATCAAGGACTAAAATTTTGTTCAATGAGATGAAAATAATTTTTAATAATCTTCTTTTAGTTTAAAATTGTATGACATGTTAAGAATGGAAAATGTTTTTAAAGTATAATGGATATTTTCCTCAAGAATGGAGTTCAAGTATTTTATCTAAATTATTTTCCATCTAAGATTATATAGGGTTCTGTTTCAATCCCTATTATTACATTGATTTGATTATGTTGTGATGGAATTATTTTTTTTGAATTCCTTTATCTTATATGAATTGTTTTATGATATCATGATGTTTAAGAATCCCATTTTTATTACATGGGTTATGCTATGATGTATGTTTTATGATTTTGTGGCACACATAAGAATGGTTTCATTATGAGATGGGTGGGACCTATATCTCCCTCCAATGCATTGGGTAAATATTTATATCTCCTGAGATAGACATGGCTGGAACAACAGGTTAAACAGATTTAGTGAAACAGGACTGAAACGAGGAGTGAAATCGGTTCAGAAATGGACATTGTCCGCTAAGATAGTCTTGGAAATGAGTCTTGACTACTAAGAAATGATTATATATTATTATGTGTGTATTTCACAAATTTTCATGTTTTAAGTTATGATTATTTGGATTACATTTCACTACTATGATTTATCCCATGTTATGAAATTATGATCTCTTTTGCAGGTAAGATTTCCAAAATGTTATGATCTTATGAATATGATGTGATTGATATTTCTTTTGTTTACCCTTATTGAGAATTTGAGCTCACTCTTTTGTATTTTTTCTTTCCCTAGGTCAGGAAGAAGGTTATTATGTGGGATATGCCAAAAGGGACTTTAGATATGATGAAATAAATGGGTGACTGTGTAGATGCTTTATGAACCAGTTGTTTATATTTCCCAGTTTCCAAAGACACTATAGCTTTACTGTCCTTTCATGGTTTTGTTATATGTTGTAATAAGTATGGTTCAATTTTGAAGTATTAACCATTTATGTAAAGTATGGGTTGTTATACCATACCTATGCTGTTTAAGTACATCCTCATTGGTACCTACTTATTTTCTAAATAGGATGAGTAAATAGCCCAAAATAAAGTCTAAATGAAGAATATCAATAACATCATTAAGTCCAATATTATCATGAGATTTAGGGTCCCTCACACAATATTGATGGACAATGACACCAACTTCTATTATACTGAGTTGAATAATTGTTACTGGAGTAAAACATTTAATCTAAACATTTTTCCTGCATTCATACAATAGGGAATTGACAAATATAGGCCTTAAATAAGATGTTATAAAATATAATCCAAAAAATAGTGAATAAGTATGAAAATTCCTGTCACGGTAAGATCCTTTACAGTTTAGGGGTCTACTATACAACTATGTTCACTGTTACACAAGAAAATATGTATTCATTTCTGTATAGAATAGAGGATTTATTTTCCATTAAAGACCAGTTTCCCTCACATCAAATATATATTTCTGTACAAATATCACATGATAAGAAATCAAAACAGTTAATAGATGAGTTTGAATGGATCAATGATAAAAGTTTTTAAAAAATAAACATCCTTTAAGTTAATTAGTATTTGATCATATAATACATAAATATAATGGTTTTTTCCACTTATTCCTTCATGAAGAAGTAGAATTGGCTCTCAGAACCCAAATGATACCAATTTAAAGACCTCCAAAGTTGGTTCCAAAATGTGAAGGTCCTGAAATAATATATAAGCTATATTCTAATGGATCTTTCTCATTATACAAAAATAATTGGAATGTGTCACATCGCCCACCAATGCATGGATTCTCAAGAAATACTTTTCATTTCCACCATCAATTCCATCTACGTCTTATTTGAATGATATTAAACTATATGAAAATAAACCTTGTTATGTGATGTTAAACGTTATGATTGTTCATAACCACATTACCTAAAAACATATTATTCATCCTTACATTATGATGTTCAATTTCATGGAAAAGGTCACTTCATAGATGACCTGATGCACATGAGCCAGATCTATGAAATTGAAAAATGGTGTTGCCTCTTCCCTATGTGTGAGTCAGATCAATATTGGGATTCAATACATTTAATAACTATCCACAGATTCATTCACACCATCACAAGATACATAGTAACACCTAAGTCCCAAAACCTTCGTCCAGTCAGAATATATCAAACTTATTTTCAAGACTTTAGACTATGAGAAAATGTCCTCAATATATGAAATTAAAATGTAAAGTTACAGTATATACCAATAAATGGATTAATGGGTCAACTAGATCTGGATTCCTGATATCATAAAAATAGTATTCCTCTCATGAAATGGTATCTAGAATTCATGGAAGACATTTATAGGTATTTTTCCTTCTTTTTCATGTTAGATAACCCTAATATGTTCCACGTGATGTTAAACAACACAGTTCCACATAACAATGATCATGTTGATTCCTATTCCAATGAGATACCTCTAGATTTCTTTGACCTTATATAATGAAACATCCCCCAAATTATATAGAATTACCCTTACCATGATTTTAATCACCTCTATATCATCAATTAATCATTTTACGGTCCTTGTTTCTCACACAAGACCATAGATGATATGGTATTATAAAATATAAAAATGAATTCCCTTCATCATCATGACATATCAGTTCATGTCATGGTTATCATGGTTCTTGATTCAAGACCATAAAATAAACACCACAAGTCCTTAAAACATGGCATTAATCTTCATGGTTGATGTCTCTTGCATGACATAAAACTACACATTACTGTGAACCTTTCCTTAGTGGATGATTATCTTTATAGTTAGTCTCCCACCAACCTCCATTCAAGAACTATATGTATCATTATTCCTTTTATAATGGGTAATATAGTGATGCTCAAATCTCTTTTCTAGGTTATATTCATGATAATCAATATAAGCAATTCCCCCTATGCATATTGTCAGACCTTTGTGGATAGTTTCCTATTCATTAATATCATGTGGCTTTATTATTATCATCACTTGATATGCAGTGACGCTTGAAATTTTAATACTAGGTCAATCCATGATCATAAATTGGAACAATGATCCCCTCTATATATGGATCAGACCTATGTGTAGAGTTTCCTATTAAATAACAATGTTTGTCTTGATTCCATCCCCAATATGATATGTAGTGATGCTTGGATCTCCAACCCTAGGAAAGACTAATGAATTAAAATATCATTCTTCTTTGTAAATGGGTCAGACCTACATTGGGATATTTATGTCTAAGACCTATTTTTTGTCTCAATCTTATCATAATAACATATATAGTGACACAAAGGTCTGAAATCCTTGGACCACCCAAGAATATCAGTGGGAATGCTTCCTCATTTCTGCATATGGGTCATACCTGTATATATAGTATCTTATGTAAAAAATATGTGTGTAATTATTCCTACCTTCCTAGGATACATGGTGATTCCTATATCCTAAATTATAGGTTCATATGAAATATATAGAATAATAATAATAAACTTATCCTCTAATTATATATGTTATGGACTTATAAAATAAGAAATTTGAGTTCCACCCTCATATATTTTAACTGGCCACCTAATAATCCATTATTTCTCATTCTAATAATGGATCATGTTATCTTAGGGAACCTAGATATTCACTCTATATGGTGAAACCAATACATTTAATGGATAAAAAATATATTTCCTTACTAAATGAAAATACACTACAAGTAAAACATCTTTTCCACCTATAATTAAACTGTAATGGAAACATACATGTCGAATGATTTTAGATTTACCAATAGATATGTCCCCGCTACATAATGGAAAATGTACAATTCATCACCCATAATCATTTCTCATCAAAGGCCCGTAATAATCTGACCCTTGTTAACCATTGTACGATGTTATTTCCACCTAATTCAAGAAAAATGATTAATAAATAACACTTCAAGTCATGAGTTCCTAAGGGCACCTTAATCCTCTCACGGTTCGTGGAAATGAAAAGTCATCTATTTATTTGACCATGTAAGAAACCCATGAGGGATAATTTCTACCAACTATATTCATCATGACCCTACATGAAGAGATATATCACCCTTGTGATCTTGATACCACTCTAGGAATATTCATCACCTTAGGGTGTTTTGGATCATCCTCAGTATTATTTTCACATATCGTTACTCAATGATTGAGTACCTCAAGACATGATTAAATTTTTTTCATATTCTTCTCAAAATTATTTTCATGTAATATTTACCATGGGTAACCTGATTTGGTTGTTGTGTTGTGTTCCCCTAAAACAAGTTCTATATAAACCATGAACATAAACATCATCCACATTTTCCAAAGATGTAGATACATAATCTTTATCCTTTGATGGCCAAAATCGCATGATGCTAAGAATTTTATTGAAAGAGTCATAAAACATTTTAGGATTAAAACTGAAAAAGGTAGGTCTGATCAAAATAAAATTATCAAAATTAAAAACACTTCATCTCTATAGTTTTGGAAAATTATACAGCATAAATAAACAAGGAATAAAATTTATAAGGCCTATGTTTTGGCCCTATTAAAAGTCTATCCATTCTCTCTAGACCCATTTGGACATGATAAAGTTATAGTAATGAATTTTTAGGTCTCTTATTTATGATATAATATTCACTATGCGACCACACAATATTTAGGGTTCTCAAATTCTTCTTGAATGTTATAATTTTCATAAACTAGCTATGTAACATTAAAGTCTGAGAAGACACCACATGTTCCTTGAGTTTAAATCCTTCTCTTACAACCCCACACACCTTGGTATTCTATGCTCTTGGATCATCCCAATAGATAACTAATACTAGATATTGGATCCTCCAAACAGACTCTTGGATCTCCCAAAGGACCCCCATAAATCGATGAGTTATTGTTATGACCACACAGAAAATTAATGGTTCCCTCCACTGAAAATGGTGTAACTATTCACATTTGTTCCCTCCTCCAGTTAACTCAAATATTCATCGAAAATGATTAAAAATACTTCTATAATATATTTCAAGAAAAATTGACAAAAAAGATGTTATTTCACCATTTATTATACCTTTTATTAAATAAGTAATGTGACACTCCATTCCTAATTCTTTTGATAACCCACACCACATGACTCGAAGCCATAGGATGTTGGGCTCAAGCCTCCTAACCTTTATCTAAACTTCCATAGGGTTATATAACACTTGGGTAGAATTCACTCCACTTATAACCTTATCATCTAAATATTTCAACCTTCACAAACATTTCATTGACACATGGAGAGTGTGGGGAAACCACTACATTACCAAGCACGAATTACCTATGGGTTCATTCATAAGTTCTTTTGACCTACACGCTAGAGACATGTCTTCCTTAAAATAAAGGAACTCTAGCCCTCATTATCATTGATGACACCAAGGAATTACTCAACACCTTAGCTTGTTTTGTTACATACATAGTTGGTCTTCCCCATTCCATATTCATCAGTTCCAACTCATGTCCAAATAAATTAGATGACCCATATTCTGGATATCCTTATGTAATCAGCTTCCCTAATATCTTACCAACTTCCAATACCTTATCAAACATCATTCATGACCATTTCAAAATAGTGGGAATAAATATGTTTGACCATGATAGAAACACATAATAATTTTGACCTACCAACTAGATGCATTTACTCCTTATAATAAGGGAAATTCATTCCTCATGATCCTTGGAAACACCATGGTGGAACTCAATGCCTTGGGGTTTTTTCACTCATCCCCAACTTGTCTTCTAAATTCTATATTCATTAATCTTATCCTAAATCAAAGGAATTAAAATAAATATCATTTTTATGTCCTTACCACAAAATGTTAACCAACATAAAAACTTTATATAACACACGATTTAAAAATACACAGACAACATCCTTACTAAATTATGTTAAACTACACAAAAGACGTTCATAACACATGATAGTAAATTGTATGGAATATTTAATTACCGCATGAAATTAAAGTAAATAGATAACATTAATTTATTATGTATTTATTACCAGAAGCTTAATTTCCAAGTAAAAATTCCTTAAGATATATGAAAACATTGGTATACTTTATAAGACCATATAACGTCCAACTTAAAGGGACACAAGCCTCAAAATGATTAAAACTATAAAAGGAAACTCTAGGTAAAATTTGAGTCACTTCACATATGACATGCATATTGGGTGATCCAAAAAATGGTCAAGAGCTCAGAAAATTAAAATTTCATAGAACATAATAGTTTGAAAACACATAAAAATAAGGCCTAGAAAATATCGAATTCTATACCTGCTATGTGCATTCTATATGAAACATAGGAATTTTATTTGAAATAAAAAATAGAAAAGAGTAATATTTTTAGGGATCAAAATTTATCTAGAGAAAATATCATTATATTCTCTCTAGGTCAATTGAAATATGATATAAGAATATCATTCTCCCCCTGAGATATATATCTTACTCATGTTATCCTTCGAAACCAAGTGGTCTCAAGGATATTAGATCATGTACGTCCATGAGGACTCGCATGTTAGTGGGAATTCATTAGCGCTTCTCAAGAAATATTTTTTTTATTTAATCTTTAAAATATAAAATTTTAGGTTTACATGGTATTGTACGAAGGATAGGTATCTTTAATGACTCGTGTGACATGAGATTAATGAAATGGAATGTGCATCTTAAATGAAAAAAAGATGTGAAATGATATATAATCTTTAGAGGATATATTCATTGATAAGGTGGAAAAATGTATAAATTTATACATTTAAGTGCCTCTACATAGATTCCATCAAAACCCAAACATTTTTTATTTGACTATATAAAAAGTAATTTTTTGGAAATTTCCAAATTAGCCCGAGTTTGGTGAGAATTTTTAAATGAGCGCCGATGTTCTGCCTGTCATGATTCTTTTGGTATTTCTTGAGGAATAAGTGACTTGATAAAATAATATAGATATATACACCTTTTTTGTTAGTAACAAATAATTATTATGAGAGAAAATGATCAGATATTGAGGGAGCTAAATTCTTATACTGTTTCACTATCTTCATGGTCAAGTAATTTGTCGGGGCATGCAATGAAGATATTCTTTGATGTATCTATTTCAAAACCACTAATAAAATTCATTCTTATTATACTATAGGATTCCCATTATCAAAATAACACAAATACCATTTTCTATTATCCAATACATTCAATTTTCATAAAACAATTCACATGATATTATATAATGGTTGCCAGTCAAAGATGCCCACCCCCAAATAGTAAAGGAGATGGTTAATTAAATACTCTTGGTACAAAACAGTCTCCATGAGTGTCTCATATATCAAGGTATGAAACTTATACAAGATTATAAACATTCAATCATGGTACTATGTAAATATTTGGGTAGGTATATTATAAGGGGGTATGGTTTTTGAGTCGACAAAGGAGGAGAGGAATATTAATGTGTTCTAATCTCAAATCAGGCATCTTCCATTGCTGGTATAGAAGGACCAAAACCCTAAATAAATTATATCCCAAAAATGTGATATTCATATTTATTGACGAAATTCGTACTTGGATTATAACACAAGCCCTAAATTAACTCTTGTATTGCTACAAATATGGGGGTTGGTGAAGCAAATGGTTTGCCCACCTAAAAACCAATCTATTCAAAACCCCCCTATATAGACATCCACCCAATCTCTATCATAGTCAAAGAATTGGAATAAAAAGTTTACTATAAGGTTAATAGTAATATTATTTTTTGTGTCTTCACATTCCAACATAATCCCAAATTGTCGGGTAAGCCCGAGGTGACACTCTCTCCACACTCTAGCTGAAAGAAAGGAGAAACCCATTGAATTCATCAAAAAATTGAGAGAAGTGATATGTGGTATATGGATCACAAATAATAATATCATCCACATGGGTCATAATAACACCATCCCAGAAATATACTATATATGAACATTTATTGAGAGAGCCACATCCATTATCAGTAATTGACCTAATATAAGAGGGATAGGGGAAGGATTTGAAATGAATACTCTATTCATACATGAAAATATCCTCATGAGGGACTATGAATATAACCTAAACATAAGAAATATTAAACATCCTAGTTTTGAAAAAAGGATTAGGGATCCATGTAGTTTTATGGTATTTTTAACAATGTAATTTATCTTATATCCAACCAAATAAGAACTAGAAAGGGTCATCAATCATGAAAAAACATTACCTTCTTTGATACTTCCCAATAGTTGGTACAAGTGAGAAAGAGTTGGAATAACAACATTAAGAGGTTTCCCCTCTACTAATAAATCATCCATCGCCAATGTGCCAATTAGGACTCGTAAAAATCTATCCCCATCTAGGAAAAGCGATCAATTAAAAAGCGTGTCTAAAAATAATGGTTGATTAAGGCTTGTGGATACCTCTAATCTCACATGGTATCCCCATGAGGCATACTCCCTAACCTTAGGTATTTATCAATAAGATCCCAAACTATCATGGTCTTATTAGGAAGGGCATCAGTGAGGGAGTATAGTTGTTGGATGGGTTTTTCAACTACAAAGAAAAATTTTGATCCATCCCTTAATAGAAATAATCTAGAATAGGTTCATCCCCTTACTTAACTTCTCCATAAAATTTGTAGGTATACTACTTTTGTGAATAAGAGATTTTTTAGGGGCATCCAAAATGTTTTTGGTAGTAATTAAATCATCATACATATCCCTAATAAGATATATTCCAACTAGTTAGTAAATATCCCCAAGGATGATCCCTACCTCTCCATGGGGAATATAAAAGGAATTAGTGTCAGGAAACCAGTGGGTGATCAGATCTCTGATAATTTCTTACTGAAGATACATGATGATCTCAGAGATTGATTCTACCTAAAAAAGATTAATGGAATGTAGTTGGTCAAAATTTCTATGTAGCTCTTCCTAACGTAAAATGTCTTTGCCTACTCAATAAAAAAATCACCTCTCGATCAAATGTACCATTTAAAAATCATACCATTTCTCATATTGTTTATTGTGGATACAATTATGAGTGAATAACTTTGATAAATTGGTTAATGGTAAATATCATAATCATATGGACCCCGAGGGGAGTTCAATAGCATATGAAATAATACTTGGTGTAGTGCGACCACCAATTGAATGTCCTTAAAGATTGTTTATTGAATATAGTAAAGGTATGATGATATCCAATAAGATTAAATGTTGTAATCAGGTGATGTAAGGACAACAACTTCCAGCAGACCAAATCCATACAAATAAATTCAGTGTGATGGGAGATAACTCGAATGTTGATGTTGGATAAGTGCCTTCAAAGCCTCATTTTTAGATCACACAAGATAATGAGGGTCAACATTTTGATTCCCAGCAATCATCACCATCAGGTTGGAAAGTGGTAGAAGATGTTTGAGAACTAGAGTCCATCTATATGAAAAAAAACATTTCACATGATCAAAAATCCTTAGAAAAAGAAGATCATGAGTCATTTATAATCATGTCAATTGAATGACCCATGGAGACATCCTAAATCTCATGACCACTAGACACCTCACGAGTCATATAGACCATAGATTATCTCACAAATACCTGATCTATTGTATGACTTGTGATCATTTGACCCTGATATGGTCATATGAACTGCATGATGACCATGTTATCACGTAATGGAGCTTGATGATCATGCGAATCCTACAAGGAACCCATGTTGCTGAATGAATGAGTTAGGGTTTAGGAAAGTTACCAAAAATTATCTGATGATTCATTCAAACAATTTTGGAGATGAATTACTCACATGATGATATCTCACAAAAAAATTTCATGGAATAATATTTTGATCAGTTCTTGTGGGGAGGTATCACGAAAGGTATCTTTTGACATGTTCTAGAGGAGGTGTCCTTTAAGGGGGGAAGTCACAAGGTGATCTGAAATTAAAAGTCACTAGAGGAACAATTTTTCCATCACTATCCTATTTATTGGAAAATTCAAGTGATACAAAAGGTCACTTGGAAGACCAAATGTCATTGGAGACACCAATAAGAAAAATCCCTATAGAATTAGATGATCATTTACACTCCCCATAACTGAGTCTATGTCCCTATGGATATCACTTCAGGGGGGTATGGATAATATCCTGAAACATTTGAAATAAGAATTTTCAAATTCTAGTTTTGAATAAATAGCTGAATAATTTTTATTATTTTCTCTAAAAATAATAGAATGAGATTAATGAAGACTAGATGGAAAAATATTTTTGATCATGTAACCTCTATAAGAACATGTGATCGACTTACCATTGGAACGTCATCTGAATGGATCATGCATTGTGTATTACATTCTTATTATCTCATGAATCCCCACTAACAAACCATCCTTCTCAATAAATGTTAGCTGGAGAAGGACTACTAGTCATGTGATGTCTTCTAGAAATGTTCCTCTGACCATGTGGCTTATCATTCTATAGGTTCCAATAAATCAACCAAAAAAATTTATAAATTAAAGGAATAAAAATCATATTTCTCATGTAATCGAGAGTTGATTAGATCCTTATGTGATGTGTACATGGAATTCAAAGACACTATAGACCCCCTGGTGATAGGTCGAATTCATCATCAGAGAGATTGATGGCATTTCTCCTTGGTCATGCAATGGATCTTGGATATGTCTATTTGATAACTTGACACCCCTTATTCTCCATATATAGGACATCTAGTCTCTTCTTACAATTATTATACACCATCTCAGTATCCTTTAGATATCATGCAACACATTATCATCAAAAATAGTTTTTTTCTATGATAATTCTCACCCACAATTGGGAGATCCCCTATATATCACTCATGACCCTACATAGAAACCAATTAATAAATGACGAGTTCCTTGTAAAATAAATAATTAAAATATATTGGAAATGTCAAAATTCTCTCACAAAGTTATGATATGTTTATTTTCATGTGAAAGGTTTATGTGACTCTTATGATCATCATTGTTCACATGAAGACCATTAGTTATGTCATCCTTGTGTCATGGAGGCCCCTAATTAGAAATATTGATCTTGAAAATATGACACTAATGAGCCGTCTATATTTTTTGAAGGACCCTATAAAAGTCATCTTCAATCACACAAAATCTTTCTGTATGCATCTTGATTTTTAAGGCTATACTACAAGTCATTTCAATGTTGAAAACTAAATTTTACTTGTAAAGAATATTTTGATAAATCCCTTCAAAATTTTAATTGGATTGTAGATATATAGATAAAGTAGTTTTAATATGGTTGTTGTTTAATATGCGATGACTTGGACAACCTTCGACGAGATCATACAATGTTTTGAATTCAAAACTCAATTAACTGAATCCAACTCATATATGCGACATATGTGTTGTGTAACGTAGAATATAAATGAGTAAGTGATAACTATGAATCCTTTCCCAAAACAATTATGATGAAAATTTAGAGCACACAATGGTAGGAGAATACACCTCCAGTAGTGTAGAAGAAAGAACTTCTTTTAGTGGAAAGTCAGATGATCACTAGAGCATTCCAACTAGTAAAGTTTAGGAAACAACCTAAGGGATCATGTGGTAAGAATATGTGCTTTGCATGATCACTCTATAGATCATCTGAAGAAATTATGGTGGTACATCTAGATTAATAAAAGGTTTTTTTACATGTCAATTGGTCCATGTGAAACCTAAACAAGCTAATTCTTGACAAAACATGTGTAACAAATGGAATAAAGTCATTAAAAAGATATAAGACTTATAAGAATAAATATAAACTAATTTTTAAGAGAAGGTATCACATGCTTCCCATGACCCATATAGATCATGATATAGTGCTAGGACATGTTATCCATGTCTTGTGAAGCCTTGTGGACATGTTACCAATGTAATGTGGCAGTACCGGTATATTTGACCCATGCCTTGCAAAGTCCTTCGAACATGTCAGCTAGGAATTTTAAATCCCTCTAGATATGTCACCCAGTTCTTATGAAGTCATTCGGACATTCCTCCTAAGTTTTATGGTTTCATCTCGACTCTCACCAAAATCATGAGATGTTCTCTAATCATGTCACTTCATTCATGTGACAAACTTCATACGTGTCACCCAAAAAATGAGGAAAAATATATACATGATGTCAAGGTCATGGGAGAGCATTAGAACACATCACCAAAGTCTTGAGGGGTCCTACAAAAATGTAACCCAAGTGCTTTGGCATCTTATAAACATATCTTTTGGACCATATGATGTCCTCCAGGAATGTAGTATAGTTCATGCGACATCCTCCATATATTCCATCTAGATCATGTGATGTCTTCCAGATAAGTCATCTGGATCATGTAACTTCTTTCAGACGTGTCCTCTAAAAAACTAAAACCTATCCAGACAACCCCATACATGTTTGAAAGATACCCCAGACATATCAAGAATACAATCAAGACATGTTAGGAAGACACCTTGTGACATGATAACCTTGTCTAATATAGGAACACCCATAAATGAACTATAATAAATATGATTCATCTGCATAAATTATAAAAAGTATTCCCTCCTTAGTCCCCATCTCTAATTTAATTCCACATTTATTTTAGTCCCTCTATGTTTTAGAAAATTTAACCTGTGGAACCTATACTCTAGTATGGGTTCATCATTCTTCCTCATCCATTAGATGACTATGAAATCAATTGATCTATGTGAAATATTATTTCTACATTAAAAGAAAACATATGATTCCTTCCTATAGACCACACTCCATATAAAACAAAAATTTAGAGCATCCCTAGAAAATAATTCATTAATTCAGGCAGGATGAGACTGATATTTGATATCCCTTGCTTTTAACACCTAGTATGGCTCAACGGGGATTAGGGATTTTCAATGATCATATAATTAAAATGATATATTTCCCCCATATTTTGAAAACATAGTGTGTAATCCCTATTTAGTGACATTATATGACTTCACCCATATATGTAAATCCGCCCTTGAGTAAATCCTGAAGGCACATCCAAACAACAATGTCCTTAATTCGAATTAAAAATAGGATACAATAGATATATTCCTAAGTCTCAAGATCCATACTTGGTTCTTATGTGCCCTTATGTATTTAATTTCTATGTAATGTTACACCATTTGAATTAAACAAAATAACAAGTATTCTTATTCCCTTTTTAAATAGAATATATAGGTCACCTCATATAGGTTCAATCTTGTCCTAAAAATATCAATATCCTCCCTATATGGGAGTAAATTGTAGTGTTCCTAGTGTATGGTTTATAAATATAATCAAATTCCCATTTCTATTATATAGTGATAATTTGATGAAGAACGATGTATACATATATATGATCTATTTAATATAAAACCCTTTACACATGTTGGGATTCAAGACTTGATCATTTATTTAGGGTATTCAGTTCTGTATTAGGATTTGGAGGATATTCTAGAATATGCCATAAATATATTAGAGAGCCCTGGAATAGGAAATAACTCCCCCATATGGGTATGATGATACAAACCTCTCATCCTCTCAACCAACGAAAGTTCTTAAAGGATGTTTCATATAAAACCCTAATGAACCATATGTATTTGGAAAGAACTTTTGTACTTAGGATTGGATGTGGAAACCAATGGTAGATTCCATTAAGGAAATAATTATTAATTTGATGTGAATTATTCTGAAACATTTAACACCCCACAATAAAATTTTTGGAAAAACCAAGTGCCTCTATCAGAAACAGTATCCAAAAAATGTTTATGAGTTTTTTAGATTCCTACCACTTTTCGGTTATTAATGGAATATTATTTATAATTTATCCAATATTTTATATTTTATTATGGAGTAAAAAAATAGTGTTTTTATGTTAAATTATAATGATAGGTTTAGAAGATCATTTTTCAAAGTAAAGGTGATATTCACTTCGACTACAGTTCTAATTATTTTGGAGCTATTTTTGGGTTATTAAATTTAGTGAAATACCTAAAATATGATATTAGGATGTTTTATAATATAGGGTAAGTTGGTGGTGGACTATGGATCATTATAACTACATCATCATGATAATTATATTCCTATGAATGATCTCAAGTTGGATGTAGTAATACATTCTCTTAAGACTTTCATCTATTATCTCTTTTGTATATTTTTTTATATTATACTCAGATCATAGGTACCTAAAGTATATTTTTACCTATAGAGAGATAAATTTTAAAAAAGATTTTATAGGTGGAGTATCTTAATAATTTTGATTTTGATATTACATATAAAACCATTAAATTATTGTGGTTTCTGAAGCATTGAGTAGGATGTTATCAGATATGTACTTGAAGAAATTAGTGGAAGAGTTTTCTATTAATGATTAATTTCACTCAGATTCACTCTAATATGGAAGAAGATGATTTTTAGGTGTTCACATATTGTGTGGAAGAATATTTTTCAATTGATTTTTATATATTTCATGGGAAAAGAGTACAATAGATTATCATCATTTAGTAAAAATCCTTAAAGGTGGGTTGAACTCAGTGGTAATGTCTTGGTATCCTAATGGTGGTCTGTATTTATGTGGTATATCAAATTTTATTATATCTCTAATGAACATGTTGATAGATATTGGACATCAGTATATTAGAGTTTTGTACATTAGTACAACTAATATATATCATGATTTTTATGTCGGTATTGGTCTATAGTGATAAAGAGGTTGATTGTAGACTACATTTTATAACTCCTTACTTGTGAGAAGATTATGGTTTGGAACCAGATAAATTAATGTTTGTTGGGACATTAACTGGTAAAAATTTTTAATTATATTGAAAAATTCATAATTTTTTTTTCAAGAACTTATAGTGAAAGGGATGTTATTGGAGGATCACTATTCAAAATATAAAATCATCACACATCCCTCCAAATTAAGAGACTGTCAAGGTGGAATAAATTAGAAACCTATAGGCCTAAGAGATAATGGGACATAATGGATTTGATTTTATGTTGCTAAAAGTTGGGGTTTATAGTATATATCCTGGTATTAGAATGTGTTTCAAGATGAAATGGGTCCCGTTTTAAAGTTAAGCATGATATATCACCATCAGATAGTTGGAAAGACTTAGTAAGCCATTTAAATTTATGAGGATATGCTTCAAGCATGCATGATTAATTTCATTGGTTCATGAAAAAATAACTCTCCCTCATCTGATATCACCAATAGAAATATTCATGATTCATCAATTAAAATTGACCCTTTTGAAGAATTGTATGGTAGTCCATGTATATATTCTTTTTTTGGAATTGGTGTATTTTAATGGATTGATTCATTTCTAATAGAACAAGGATAAGGTTTATTTTATCTAAAAGTGTTTATATAATGCTCGTATTTTCTAGAAATACTATGAGGACCATCTTCATCTCCCATTTCATTTTTTTAGGTGATCAGTTTTTTCTTAGGAATTCGTCATATTTGGGGAATCATCATATTTTAAGAAAGGTAAGTTGGGATAGAATTTTCTACCATTTTTATATCAGCAATAAACTTATAAATGTTTCTAATCAATTTTAAATTCTATCTCACATGATATCAATTCAAAATGTGTGTTATATTTCACAACTGAAGGGGTATCAACTGTATCCTTCACTTTTGATAAAGTGGAAGGAAGTTCATCATGAACTTGAAAACTATTATTGAGAAAACATATTAGATAAGGGATATTTATAATAAAGTTTTCTATGATAAAATAATTACCTTGGTAATTTTTCTATGGAAATGTTGATGGGATGACCAGGAGACATTGAACTTAGATTTATTGATGAGAATATAGTTCCCTTGACTCAATGTGGGTCCAGAATCCAGAGAACATTCTGAAGAATTAAAGTGGCATGGGGAGGAAAATTTTCATAACAACCTTGTCATAATTACATTTTATTTTGGGACTATTTTATCTCATTTGAGGTCATAAATCCTTTTATGAATTATGGGTTATGTGTAAATAGATTTTTTGGGGAAATAGGCAAGGTGTATGATCTTCATATTGGTTATTAGTAACCAAGAGATATTCATGTTGAATGGATCTATTTACAAGAATGGTATTTCCCATGGTTTTTTCAAGTTCCTTATACCATGGGAGTCATCAGGAAACCCACATGGAATACTATTAATGGAAGTGGAGGTCTTCACACAACATCATCATGGTTTTTATAATTTTGTATCTATTCTTAGGTAACCATGAACATTGGTTTTTAAGGGGTAGTCTATACCACAAGGTTTGCACAAGGTTCATCTAAATGTGTTGACTAACAATGAAAGCTATATTACTTTAATAAATTTGAAAAATTACCCTAATACCCTAACTTTTTTTAAAATATAGTCAATCATTAATTTTACATTATCTCAAGTCATCCATTCATTGATTCTCTATGAATTTCTCCCATGACCTCTTGGAAATTATATTTCATTAATGGTGGATTTATTTGATGTATGTTTCAATGCCCACATGATTTCTCCTCTTATTTCTTGATTTCTCCTCGATCTCTATTCCCCATCAACTATTTAAACTCTTATTATAATTGATGGCCAGATCTGTATGTTTTTATAGGTAGTTGAATATAATTATTTAGATCTAGGATTTTTAGTATAACAACCCCAAACATTTAATAAATAATTATTACATCTTACTAGCATCACATTCATTACATGTCAAGAATATTTATGACATAATAGTAAATGTTTAATAAATTATGAAAAGTGGATACATAAATAACATTTAAAAATATATATTTTATTTACCACTATATTATTAAAAAATATCACCCTTATTGGACTTATAATAATTAAAACCATTGTTCATAACCTCAGAAAGGGAAACATAAGAAAGGGTGAGCATAGAAACTCCTTAAGGGTAAACATATGATATATCAATCTATGATAATAAGTGATAATAATATAAGAAAAATGGTATGATAAAATTTTAAAAATATACAACATTCATATAAAATTATTCAAAGATTTGTAAAAATGAATCATGAAATAAGTTTTATTCAATCAAAATATATAATACATAAATGGGTGGAATCATAAATAAAAAATTCTGATCCATGAGAACATATCATAAGCATATTTATACTTTTTTATCATTCACATATAAATACAAAATAACATCATTATTCAAGTTTCTTTCTAAATAATATCATTGTGAACATTTTCCCATAATAAAAATTCCCACCTTTTCATTTCCAATATTCATATTGGAGTAAAATCCATCTTGTAAAATCTTTCATCTCTTAGAATTCTGTTTACTCTACTGTAACATAGGATATTATCAACTATTACATTATTAACCAATTAATTGGGGGGTTTTATTGGACCCACCCATCCATATATTATAATGTGAATACTATTCCTTGGTTTATTAAAAAACCACTTGTCACATAATAATAATCAATTCATACACATGCGAAATTATCATGAAAATATTTATCATTACATCATAGATTAAACTCTAGAAAGAAAATGTGATTCATAAAAATTTCATCATTATATACATAAAACTTCTATAGAAACTATAATTATGATACCATTGGATCACATCCTTAGTAAATGAAAAAATAAATAAAATAACTTTTTCATAAAATATTCATACTTTTAAAAAATCAATGGATCTTTTCTTATAGAAAATTTACTATTCATTTGGAAATCACTTACATGAAATATGATATTTTACAAAATATGATGGAAAAATTTTAATTGAAAATATTACAGAAAATATATAATGTAATACAGAAGGAAAATAGTATTCATCATGGTAGGGAATGATGTTCAGGTATTGTGTATTAAAATAATTCTTGTCACATTTTCTGGGAAAAGTAATAAGTCACTCATTTCAAAAATGTCCAAAATATTCCATTAAAATATATTTATTAAAATAAAAATTTGTTTAAAATTTTAATTAATAAATACTTTCAAAAAAGTTGAAACATTCTTCAAAAACTTCTAAAAATATTGACATGGGTTAATGGATTACCGACAGAAGATATAAATGTAGTTGGATTTTCAGAAAAATAGTCATTTAATGTCTTGGATACTTAATGAGAGAAAAATGAAAGTAAAAAATCAAATAACCAAAAATAAATAGAGGATAATAGAAGAAATATTATTTGGGAGAGATATATCAAATATTTTTTATCATTGTAATATTTTAGTATATTCAGTCTTCATAAAAATGAGAATGTAACATAGAATACTAACCATATTAGAAACATTTATCTCATAATTCCCCTGAAATTAATAAGATAAAATGAATCAGTAATTACCATGAATTAAAGGATTTTCCTAATAAAACCTGTAAAAATTGAAGAAGATACACATTATAAAATAAAATGGTTTATTATATAACATATATCTCAAAGATGGAAATTTTATATGATAAACTCGTACTGCTTTCGAATCATTAGAATCAAAATACTTTGGATTAAATAATTTTAATTATAACTTTAAATAAAAGTATTTAATAGGATGCATCATATAACAAGACATGAGATCAGTATACACAACATGTGATCAGAAATATGTATCTTACATAAAATATGTCTCAACGAAAGAAAAACTGATATGAGGAAACCATTATGAAATTAGTAAATTTTGATTCAAAATTCAATAAAAGCATAAAATCATATAGCTATATAAATTCCCCTAATTAAATCATTTATTATTTTCAAATATATTATGTTTGAGTATATAACCAATAAAAAAATTAGTGCATGTTATTAATACATGTCGTAATGAAGAGAAATTGAGAGGAAAGCCTAACCAATTATCTTACTCGATATGTAAGTACTCTAACTTCTTTTATAATAAATTCAGATTTATTATAAATCTATTAAAAAATATTAATTCTTCAAATATATTATATTATCAGATTATGACAGTTCCAAACCATTTATTAATGTCACTATGTGTGTATTACTTCATTTTTTGTATATTTTTATACTGTAGTTATGTTATTTGTAAATTCATAGTGGTTCATCTCTCTATATAATATTCTTCACAATATAAATATCATATATATTCATTATATAATTATTTATAATCATTCTTAGTAAAAACGAATGAAAATAGAATTACATCACTTTGTAGATATGATAATCTATTATTACACATGAGTGATGTTTCCGCATTTCAAGGGGTGAAAAAAAATATGAAAATGATAATGTGACTTCCTAAACATAGGTTCTACTCAATGGTTTCCCAATCCTGGTTGTCTACATGGCATCAATCGAATCTACAAATACTCCAAATGCTACTGACTATCAATGAAGGCCTATTGGTGTGTTAGTGGGGAGACTATGCCCTCATTAGTGGAGCATAGCACATCGAAAAAATAAAATAATGGGAGGTAAACAATAGAATAAGTATGAACATATGAAGCTACAAAAGAATTTAGAATAATAAAAAACATGAACCACTGATAATGATATAAAAATGTCAACACATGTCAAGTATCTATAGAAATTTAAATCATTGATACAAGAAAACATGGAACAGTACTATAAAAAAGTAGAAAAGGGAATCCAAAAAAAATTCAAGCATCCTGAGCTCCTTCTCTGCCATCTACTAGTGAGCTCCATCCTAAACTAGTCAAGAAATCAAGTGTCCAAAGAGGAACACATTACTACATACATATAGTCTTTTATGATACCAATGGCATCCCATATAGGGTGTGAGATAAATCCTAGAAGGTGACCACTAATGTTGTCGATAACATTTAATAAATGTAATATAAACTGAAATAGTGTGCAAGCATTCTTATATAAAAGTAATGTAGTATAGTAATATAAATACTGAAGTACATGATTTATCCAAAATTGGTGTCGGAAGATGTAACCATTTCATTAATTAATTATGTTTTGGTTTACATAGATATGTCATGTGGGATATAACCAGTACTAACAACATGACATGATATTTACAGTGATAATGGTTCTAGGATGTAACAAGGAATCAAAGATAATGATAATATAAATGGAGGGAGTCTATGTAAATAACCAAAGAATCCTTGTCCTCAGGGGTTGGGCCAAATCAGGTTATAACTATAGCAAGGTTATATGGTAAGAGTGTAATCCAATGGGAATCACCCAATGGATTAAAAAAATATTTTAATTACAACTGAGTGCAAGGAATTCCTCCATGGTAAAATGGGATAAGATGTGACTAGGCCCAAGGGTGTATCAAATGAGCCATATGTTCGTAGACATCATGATTGATTGATGGAGGGAATCAGAGGCATCCTGTAATAATAATGGAGGGATCCTATAGTGTCATACTAGTCATCCACACATAGACAGTGATTGTGTTCCAAGGTGGGTATCAACCATGGAAACCGACATCCCTGAATCAGAATGGCTTACATGAGTGCTCAAAAAAATACCTTGGGAATCCGAAGGTAGATCGAGACTAAACAACCCAATAATAATTTAAATCTTCATATACATTAGGAACCTTATGATTAATTCATTAATCAATTAAGGCTATGTAAAAATATTATTGTTTAATAAGTCAATTGGTTCATTCCCTTACCTTTCATTAAAGTGACAAGGCTAAAAGGACATGAAACCACTCACTAGTATATATAAATCATAGAATATTCATTAGGTCCATTCCACTATGCTACATAATACATGTAATGGGTTGTTATAGACTTGAAAACAAACATTCGTTTACATTTAATAATTTCATGCCATACACTTCATATAATTTTCAAATTAACCATTTAAACATTTATCGATTACTCAGAACACATACCTTAGAAGGTTCAAGTGACACTAACATATTCATGGGCTAGTCAAAAACAAAATCAATAATAATTTATTTATGGAAGGGATTTATATAGGCATGTTCAAGACCAAACTCACCCAAACAGTGGCACAAATGTAGATAACAAATCTCAAATTGAATAATTAAAGGTGACACCATATTTGGGTGGTCAATGCTGATGAAAAAACCTCTAAAAGTGGCTATGATTTATAATATGAGTGTTAGAATATAGTTATAGTGAGTATAATAAAATGAAAAATAATAAAATAGGTCACACCAAATGAAATTAATGTGCACTAAATGTAATTTATAAAATGATGAAAATTAAGGGGTGAGTTATAGAACACCTACCATAGCTCTGTATGTCTCTTCATATCCTGTATCAGCCTCTAGTTTTGAATGTATTGTGATTGATTTGAAAAATATATTAATGCCCTAAAAATAGGTCATAAGACCTTGAATCAATACAAAGAAGACAAGAATGATGAAAAAAAAGAATAGAGATATTACTGAGAGGAATTCAACGATACAAACAGTGCATATATTGGACTTCAGGTGGACTCTTGACATTAAAAATGATAATAGTTGATTTTGGGAGAACCAAGAGAATTTTTTGTTTATTGGAAGGAAATAATGGGAGTGAAGAGTTGTCAAAACATTTTATCTAAGGGTGTTTTTTAGTTTTACCAAAAAATAGGGGTCATAATTTTTTTTTCCTAGTTGGCAAAATTATATGCCAACTCTGTACCCTTTACTGCTTCATTGGGTTGTTTTCACAGTTAGGCTATACAGTATTTGAAACCACATTCCAGCCATACAAAACTCCTCTGCAACAATTTCTTTAGTTTCCCAACAATCATGCGGCCCCTGAGGCATGGTTGGGGAAACAGTACCCCCTGATTCACCCCTGTTTCCATTGCCTTAGGGTTAGGAGATACCATAAGGGCTGCATCCATACATGATTGAGAAACTATGTTCTTACAGTGTTTCCCACATAATGGAAAGTGTCCTTGATTTCACCTTCCCATGGCATAGAAACAGTCTATGAATAACTAGGGATATGTAGAATGTAAATTGGCCTCTGGTTACCAAGTCTTATCATATAGAAAGTCGTGTTAGCATACCAACCATACTAGAGGGACATACTGGCCTCACGGAGCCTTCAAAAATCAGTTGATGATGCATATAGGATAATACAGAAATGAATAATTGAAGTCTAACTCAACATCCTTGGGATTAAAAGTATGAGATGATTCAGCATTATAGGAGCGATGTTTTAAAATGTGGAAGATAATATTGATATAATAGTACCTCTAAGATTGCATCAATTGATAGGATACTCTCTAGACTCATTCCAGTGACTCAAATATCCCAACATAATGAAATAATATCTTCCATTTCATCTATATCTATTTATTCCCAATCCCGGTCTATACCCATGGGAAAAAAATATCCCCAACCTCAAACTATAGAGTTCATTGACTATAATGAGAATAAGATTTATGTCTAGACAGACTAGTAGACATAAATTTTAGGATCAACTGAAGCTACTCTAAATTCTACTATAATAGATGAGGACCTAGTAGTGTTACCTCAATATCCTCTATCCATTACAAGGGACAACAACATAGCCAACCATACAGGTTCTCAAAAGAATCTATCTGAATTTATTGATGAATTATATTATTGTAGGAGAACTCAACGATATGGTTATGATTCTCTAAAGAGATATTTAAATCAAGGACATGGTCTTGTAGAATGTTTTCTAACACTTTTATCATCTTTTTTTAATGACCATTGGTTTGAGGGTTAAAGCATATGATTAAAATCACTTATGTACCCATATCCTTCTACAACTCCAACCAGAACCATGGCTTGGAGTGAGCATCCCTTTCTGAAATGATCGTACATGGGAACCTGTGTAGTTGGATGATTCATGGACATAAAATATTTCCAAAACCTCAACATATAAATCATATTAGATAGAAAATAATTGGGATACATTCTCATATTAGTCAATGATTATATAAACAACATCATTACCCCAAATACAACTCAGTAAACTAATTACATATTCCATGGAAACATCTTCCCATTTCCATCCTGAGAATAGAATTTTCTATAACAAGACATCATGCCACTAGTTCATCAACCAATTATTGTTGAGACACCAATTAATAAAGACTCTTATGTGATATTTCTTCATAGGACACCAATACTGTCATTACATGTCTTGATACATTTTTGGAGATTCCTGGATGAACTGCCCATTGAGAATAATGGGACTCCCACATCAGTTCCTCTATCATATTTGTATGACCACAAACATGTGTATGTAAACATAGGGTATCATATACATCCATATACGAATCTATAGGTGGGTTTTATCTTGAAATACTATCACAGAAAACCAAGCATTCAGGATCTGAAAACTACATACTCTTGACCTAATTATGGTGTGAAGTGGTATCTATCAAGTCTGGGATATGGGATTACATGTGACTATCATGAAACTCCATATTTATAACATATTATAAGGCCATAAATTTCCATTCCTCATTGGATTATCATATGGAATGTGCCTGTGTTTTTTAACTCAGTGCATCAGCTAATGCGTTATCCTTTCCACGTGTATAGGAAAGATCAAAATTGAAGCACTAAAGGTACTCAACCCAACTCACTAGTCAAAGATTAAATTCAAGCTATGTAATGATATATTTGAGTCTCTTTTGGTTCATATAAACCAAAAATAACTCACCCATCAGATAGTTTCCCCAGTAACATCAGTCATCGACAACTACTTCTTGTTCAAGGACACGAGTTGCGTAGTTTCTCTCATTAGGCTGAAACTACCAAACTCCAAACATATTGAATATTTTATCCTATATTTTAATTGCACTTATCCTGAGGATTATTTTGTCACTAAACATTATATATCCCCATTCAGTCTCTATAAGACTCAGAATATGTGCTGAAAGGATCCTCCCATTCAAATCCATAATGTATTTATCACATTCTTTGGGCCATAGAATCATGACACCCTTCTTTCTAATACCTATACGAGGTGTAGCAAGACATGAGAAGTCTTGTATAGAATTAACTTAGTATCTATTAACCCCTAATACACTCCGAATATAAAACATGTTATTTGGATGCTCCTAGAGAGCCACATCACTCACCTTCATTGGGTCAAAAGATACTCCTAATTCCAATATTATACGACACATGAAGTGAACATTTTTGAACCATAAGTGGAACTTATCAAACTTTAAATAAATCTTATTCTCTCTCAATGTACTCAAAACATTCTAAAGGTTATTATAATGATCACTACAAGTGTGATAATACACTAAGAATTCATCAATAAAGACCATGAAAAATTATTCTAGATAAGGGTGGAAAACCATATTCAAAGTAGCAATGAAAATGGTGGGAATGTTCATGAGATTGAAAAACATAAAGATATACTCATATAGACCATAGATACTATAAAAAGCTGTAAAACTTATTTTTGAAGGATAGACTTCCACTTGATATTATCATGAACTCAGTTTGATCTTTGAAAACACCATAAAAAATAAGATCAGGTCGAAGAGGTCATCAATTCGATGTATTGGATATCAGTTCTTGATATTAAGCTAGATCAATGATAAATAATCCACACATAAACGAAGGCTCCAATTCCCCTTCTTTGTGAAAATCATGGCTGAACCCCAAGAGGAAGTGCTATGACATATAAAATATGTTTCTTCCAAATCCTTTAATGAATTCGGGAGCTCATAGATAATAGTATATTCTATCCTTTATGAAGGAATGGACACTATAACTACTCCCTAAACAATAAAAATCATAAACTCTACCTATATATTAGTTGGTAAGCTATAAAAATCATTAAAAAATATATCCATGAAATGATATAATTCCATAGGGAATTCATAATAATATAAACATTGTTCCTACATGAAGATATTAAAAATCTGGGAAGTCACTCCACCTAGCCCATGATGCTATTGTTGAGCTCTTCTCTAATGAACATCCCACACACCCTTAGATGGATAACTTCTACCCTCTAGGGATGTAAATGAAACCCTACATTGATTTTAGTCTATAAAGGTTTGATACAGGACCATCCAATCCATTATGATAAAGAAATAAAAGGAAATCATGATGTGTACAAAGTGGTCCCATTAGAAATGGTAATTTCATACCTCAGGTGGATTGTTCCTTCATTGGCGTATGCCCTCTGACCATACTCCCAATGGTTTATTAAGGATCATTGCACAATAGTAATAATTTATTTAATGCCCAATAATTTCCAAAACAGATAATGAGATGAAGTAGTTTCAAGATCCTATATCAAATAAAGTAGACACTATTGTGGAGGATACTAGAATAGTACCTCATGCTATTGATAGACATGTACTCTTATCCTCAGGTATTAGTTTTAATGTATGCAACTGACCAGATCCACAGGCTTGCATTGTAGCTAGACTACCCTATGTATGATAGATCTATTGGCACTGAGGATCTAATGTCTGACTACCAGGTCCACAACCTACTCTCAACTAGTCAAATCATTGCTATTCCAACTCCATGCCTAATGTGACATCAAAGATCCGTCCCTTAAAGGTGGAGTTGATGCAGAGCCTCTTCCACTAAAAGAGATGGAAAAGTATGATAGAATCTATGATGATGCCCCATATGGCTGTAAGAACATTACTCCATCAGGTCTCTATCACACTAAGGATTTATATTCCCCTTATGTTCACACTTATGTAATAAAATGAAGATTTCATTCTGGTTACTATGACCTCCACTACTTTGACTTGAAATCTCCAGGTAACGTTTCATGTTACAGAATGGGATAGGGGCCTCCCTCAGCACTAATCTTGTATAACCAGTTCTATCTCCAACCCTTAGGTTTCACTCAATGATAAAATCCTGATTAGTGTTCTTCAGAAACATTTGTAGTTGAAATTAATTTACCTATCTATGGATGGTATACTAAATAACATCATCAAATATTATACCATGTAAAATCTCATCACCATCTATAAGGGGTTCAAATAAATATAACATAGAAAACATGCTGAATATTCCTTGATTTACATAACACCCATATCTATATTCATGATCTCTCTGGCCCAGTCAGCTCTCAACATCAGACGAAATAATTAATCATATATGGAATTATTGAAATCAACCCAAGCCATGCCTTAATGGAAACCATTCTGGGTAATCAAAACCCACCAATGTTAGGTCAAACCCCATAGCATGTATGTATTAGGCTTGGCCCTCCTTTCTGGAGTATTCTCTAGATTCTAAAAGACAGAAAGGGTGGCCTCCAGCCAAGACTCGAAAACCTATGGACTACACTCCCCTAAGAAGGTAGGAGGATGATGCTGATGGAACTTATCGGTCAGATTAGCCATTGAAGGAGCAAGTTTTTGAGCACTTTACATGGACTCCATAAGATGTAGAAAACTATCAAGAAGTAGAGAATTAGTTCCTGTATTAGGTATAAAAGTAGGTGAATCAACACTCACTCGTAGAAGTAATACTATCAGCTCATGGCCTTCCACATCTAGAGCAAGGTAATTTCCACCCTCTTAGAATATGATATGAGGATGTCATGGTCGTATTAGCTTACAAATACCAATCAAACACTATAGAACATGATTTAAGAATCTAAAAACACTAGCGAAAGAACAACAACAGGAATGGGATCACTACACAATATATACTACCCCAGCTTCCAGATTAGATGGAAAACTATTGGTAAGTATTCAGGTGTAAATTATTGGGGTTCAATTAGTTTAATGGGTCAATACCATGATGCCTCATTATTTTCTAGAAACCATTACTCTTTATAATTAACGTGTCTCATTTTTATGTTTCATTTTATAATTTTTACATATCAATGCTCATTTAAAATTGATAACCATTCCTAGTGAATCGGGACCCATACATCTTATCACTAAAATAGACACCCATTTAATTTCATTTTAATAGATCTAATTAGTAAATTACCTATTCCAACCCATAAGGGCCCACACACCTCTTGAGTTGAAACTAGTAATCAGTCAATCATATCCAAGGAACAAAAGACACACACACACACAAACAGATATACATATAATATATATATCCACCATAGAATTACTCAAAAATAATAGGAAAAAAGGAAATGAAAGTAATGTAATGATCATATATAAAATCGCATATGCATGACCTATGAACTCTAGATGATTATGATAATGCATGTAACAATGATCATTGATCTCATATCATCATGCTATAGATGAATTATAATTATAAATCATAATATTAATAATAATAACAATGACACAACATGCATGTCACCCAATAATGATATGATATCTACTATAATATGAAAAAATAGAACAACAATAATAAATTTGGACACTATAACCTTACCACGAGCATGGGTTAACTACACCAAAACCAAAAACTATAACCAAGTCCCAATGAATTCCTAATATCCAGTATATTGTCTCTAAATAATATACAAAAAATGGAACCCACTTAGATATCACTGTGACGTCCCAAGCCTAGGTGCCACTCCAAGGTTCCTTGAGCCTTGCGGGCAACATGTCCTCAAACACATCTTTTCGAATGCTCGTGGATTTCGACTAGAAGTGAGGGACTAGAGTGTGTTTGTGTGTAGACTAAAACCTCAATACCGTAGTGTAGAACATTGAATAAATAAAATCACAGTAGGTAAACAGTTGATGAAATATAAACAGATGGAAAATAAGAATGAGGTTGAATATTAAACAAGAGCAACTACTTACAATGATATAAAAATGTTGATGAATTCCATGTCTCTATAAAATATGAAAACATGGATATAAAAATACAAGAAGCAGTACTATACAAAATGAGAGAATGAAATCCAAAAAATATCCAAGAATTAAGAGCTTTAGCATAGTCATCTGCTACACAACTCCATCCCAAATTATTCAAGAGAACATGTGTCCAAAGTAGAATGCTTCCCTTTGTCAACACATCTTTTACATATAATTTCTATTGGTACCAATGGTGCCTAAATAGGTTGTGAGATCAATCTCAGTTGGCTGCCACGGATGATGTCTATATCATCCTATCCATTTATTATAAACTGATATAGTGTGAAACCATGAATATATGAATGTAAAGTTGTATAATCACGTAAATAACCATGTACAAACTGCAACCTTATCCAATGTTTCAACATGTAACCATTTGATTAATTGATTAATTATATTCCAGTTTTATAGATAATTCATTTTTGGTATACCTATAACTGACATAATAACAATACATGTATAATGATAATGGGTCCATGATAAAAACACGGAATCAATGATAGTTATAAAGACAATGAAAGCGATCCAAGGTTATATAAAAGTCATTATTAACCTTAGGGTTCATGACAACTCAGGTAGTATCTATATCCTTGCTATAGGGTAAGAATGTAATCCAAGGAGTATCACCCAAGGCATTCCACAATAAAGTAACTCTAGTTGTGTCTATGGAATAAATCCAAGGTGAAACTAGATAAGCAGTGATAGGCCTCAAGGGTGTATCTAAGGATCCTCATGATCATAGAAGTCATGTTGGATCAATGGATGTCTTCCAAGGCATCCAATAATAATAATGGATGGATCCTATAGTGTCATACTTTAAATCCACAAGTATAAAAGTATTCAGTTCCAAGGTGGGTATGAACCTTTGAATCCAGAATCCATGTATTGGAATGGTTTCCCTGAGTGATCAAGGCATTCCCTCAGGAATCCATGGCCAGCTAGAGTCTAAGAAAACCTATAAAAATATGATGTTATGTATACATTAGGAAACTTATGGTTAATTCTTTAATTAATTAAGGCATGTAATAATTATGATGTTCAACAAGAAATTTTTTCAATTACATTCCCTTTAATACAAGTGAAAAGGCTACAGGGAAATTCAACCACCCATTGGATAATATAAATTATAGTCAAATCATTTTGTCTATTCCTCTATCTTCTGTCAAATATGTTAAGGCATGTTATGGACATATAGAAAAAACATTCATTTACATTTAATAATTCCAAGTCATATACTATAAAACATGAAAAATTATTCATTTAAACCTTCATTAATTAAAAGGAATACTTACATTATATGATTAAAGTGACACTAACATATTCAAGGGCTAGTTAGAAATCAATTAAATAGTCATTGATATAAAAAATGGATTACCATTATTATGGTCAATCCAAGGCTCACTCAATTGGTGGTTCAGACACTCATAACAATCCTAAAAAGGAATAATTAAAGGAAAACCCTATATGGGGTGGTCAACATTGGGGATGAAACATCCAATGATGGATAAAATTTATATCAACAGTCTTAAAATATAGTTATACAAACTATAAGAAAGTCACATTATTTAAATAGGTCATGCCTGATGAAATTGGTGCGTGCTCAAGACATTTTTTAAAATTAAGAGACTTAAGGGGTGAGTTATAGACCACATCCTTTAGTCTCGTATGACTCCCTTCATCCATAATTATCCTCTAATTTGCATGGATTGGAATAGATCTTATGAATAAATCTTCTTTCTAAAAATAGGGCATCTGAACCTATATCCAAATAACATCATTTATTGAAAGAAGAATGATGAATGACTAAAAGGGAATTGAGATCTTACCTTGAGGAATCCAACCATATGAATTGTACTTATATTGAACTCTAGCTGGATTATAGAGATCAAAAAACTATTTAATTGGATTTTTTGAGCCAAAGGAGAAATGGTTTTCTACTACATAGAAAAATAAGAGGAATGAGGTGTTAAACCATTTAATTTAATGGATTTACTATAATGCTACCCAAAATCAAGCATCTCGAAGTTTGGATATATAGTTGGCCAAACACTATGCCAGTTGTGCACCCTTGATTGATTTGAGGAGAAATTTTTAGGATTAAAAAGCATGGTGTGGGAAACGATACGCCTACCATGTAAAACTCACATGCCAAAATGTTTGTAGTTTTTTCATGAGTGTGTGCCCCCTGGTGCATGGTTAAGGAAAATTGTGTTCCCTATTTCACCCCTCTATCAAGCCCCATGCAGTTTTGAGAGACCATGTGGGATCAATCACATGGTTTCTATTGACCACGAATCTAAGTGTTTTTCTTTACTAGATGAGGTTCCAACCTCCAAAAAAAGCCATAGATACCCCTTGAAAACAGCATAGACTCATTAGGTTTACATATTTGGTTCAAAATAAATAATTTGACCAAATTTAAAGGGTTGTATACCATAATAAAAAAATAGGTTCTTATGGACAATTCAGATTCCCAAGATCATTATTACATAACAAATAGCCTACGTGTTCATTAAATCTTTCCTTTTTTACTATCCATAAATATTAGAACTGATAATATAAGCACGTTGCTTCATAGAGGCTGTAGTCCACATGCATGTCAGAGAGAATTTATCATTTAGTAATAGATAATAATTTAATAAGATATATAATATATTATAATTATAAAACCATACTTATTTATTAAATATCTTATATAAGCACTAATTCAACCATCTAAACCACCCATGAATTGGGTTGCTGGAAAAACATTCATATCACTATGTGGAGGTAGTAGTCTACACATTCACCTGAGTGATACTTTCATCCCCCATTTCATTGAGATGAAAGGATAAATGGTTTTACTATCATAATAATAAAATATCAATATGATATGATGTAATATTCACCATTTTCAAATTGATAAAAAAAAATTTAGTGCGTGTAAAAGAATAAATAAAATTGAAATAGATTGGTTAAGATCAATACCTATTCTTTAATATCCCTCCATTGGATTCACCTTAAGCATTGAAGTATTATTCTTAGGAGAATAAAAAAAATATATATGATAATTTGAAGGATTATTTGAAAGTTATAGTGTAGGTATCATCGGATATATAAGGGTCAAATTGTACGATTAATAGAGGAGTAGACCTTCCCATTTATAAGTGTGGTGAGGGACACAAATGGGATTTCATAACAGATGTTAATGAAATAAGATCGATTTCATAGGAATGTGGTTCTAAATGCAAACAAATTTTAATTTATTATAAAATAATTTTAAAATATCTTATACCAATACGAATGTTATATATTTTTTGGAAATTAAGAACCTCAACTCATAGTTTCACCACCCACTTGGTAAACTCGTTTTGACTTTAAACGTCGGAAAAAATTGTAATATTTTTAATATTAAAAATAAAAAAATTAAGTTCACCCTATTTGATAATTTTTATTTCTATGATTAAAAATATGGACCCCATTTTACAAAATTAAATTTCTGTAAGTGGATAATTATAATTTTGAATAAGTGTGCGACTTGAAATGAAAACACATTTAATAAAACGTTTTTAAGCATAAAATATGGATTTTATACATTACATTCCATAAAAAATAAAATTAATATTAAAATATATGATTGAATATATAATATTAATTTTTTATAAAAACTATTAATCAATATAGGTTAAATTTTATTTATTATGATAAAAACATTCCCCGTATGTTAATGGTTTTTATATAAAAGAATTTTAATCCAATAATTTACTTATATCAAAATCATTTATAATGATTATTATTATAGAATTATGTATATTATTTATTATTAAATTAAAAATATGTTACTTGAAGATAAATTTTAAAACATAAAGTGACATTTATTTGAAAAAATGATATTTTTTTGAAAAATAATATTTTTTATTATTAACTAATAAATAAATCTTAAAAGGAAAATAATAAAAATCACCATAAACTAGAATTTACCTTATGATTTAAAAAAAATAATTCATTTTATCAAATAAAATTTTAGAACTTTATATTAATTTATCATAAGTTTCTCCTACAATGATGTGGTCAAACACATTTATGAAGAAAATATATTTTTAAGAATAAAATTATGTCAATAAAATTTGATTACTTATTTATTATGAATTAATATATACATATTAAATAATTAAATCATTTATAAATATTTTCCTTAATGTGGTTATTATTTTTCATATCGACCAGTTTAATAGTTATCTTGCAATGGATTAATAAATTTTGGCTAATATAAACTTTTGATTTCATGTAAAACAATCTCTCAAACGAGTACAATTAATTTAATTAAAATACACTAAAAAATATCATTGTGTAGCAATATCCCCCATTAAATATATTTCATCCTATAAATTTTCATATTCTTAATAAAATTTTCAATATTTTAAAATAGATTTTTTAATATAAAAATTATAAAAAGGGAAAATATAGCATCTTTTGAAATGAGGAAGTGGTAAAAATATTGTTTACCTGTAATAACACACAATTGGGTTTGTATATGAGGATAAAATTAGTTATAATTGAAAATATGGACATTGTACAGAAAGATAATTTATAAAAAAATAACATTGAGTGATAGAGAACATGGCCATTAAAAATTTAACGAACAAAAAATTATAAATCAATGAGTGGTAAAAAAGACCATCAGATCATCAGAAATAGATATAAAAAGGAAAAAAATTCATTTCCAATATAAATCTACCTAAATTTATGGAACTATATTAACATATAATCAGGAAAAATACTTACAGGTTTTATTTCCATTCCATAATCATACTTTAATCCTTTGGTTTTCCTTCGATTAGTTAAAAATTTAGTATCATCTCTTACTCGAAGAAATTATTATTCAAAATGAATTTTTCATATGAGAAGCACTAAAATTAAATTTTAATGTATCTTAAAAAACATTAAATAATACCAAGTCATTTTTTATATCCTTATAAATTTATGAAAACATGGTTAGTAGAATATATCTAATATGGATAAAAATTCATGTGATGAAATAATACAGTAATCCCTATAACTAAAACAATAGAACCCAAAGTTCAACATAAACCATAATTTAAATATTTTCCCTTAAAACTCTTATAAAATATTTTTGGGTTACTTCAAAGCTTGTAATTTATCAAAAAGGTTACAAAAGTTCAAAAATCAAGTTAACATTAATATATAAACAACATAATGTTTTTCATAAATGAACATGTCAATCATGGGAATACCTTGATCATATTTTCACATAAAAAATTTTAATTACCTGAATCATAATGGGCTTATCCGTTTAAACATCTTATTACAGGATTTTAAGAATAATTAGCCATCAAATGAAAACCAAGTATTGTAAATTCTACTATCTTTACAAGATTGGGTATATAATTAGAAATCACAAAAAAAATTATTTTACTAAATCATAATAATGAAATTTTAACACCCTTCGAGACCATAAATTTGTATAGGATAACTTATGGAATACATGAATAAATGGATGTCCAAAAAAACCTTGTAAGGGAATAAACATTAGAATAAATCATAACTCATGCGTCAGAAGGCATAACAAGATGACAAAAAATGGAAGAATCATAAATAAAAATAACATATATAAAATGATATCTTGTTATCATATTAACATGGTTGAAACATGGAACATGACATAAGCATGATTCTAGGCTCATTGCACATGGAAGAGAACCAGTCAAGACTAGCCACCAAGATCGTTTCTCATGGAGCACGAGTCAAGGCTAACCACTAAGACCATTGAATATGACATCTCATGAGAATAAAAATTAGCCGATGAATTTTAGTTATCTCTGGGAACACATATTATAACATTTTCATTAATATGTGTGACACATAAAGAATCAGACATAATGAATCAAACATAAAAATAAGTGTTACCCCTGGATGGAATTCGATATCAGAATCGTGTTTGATGGAATATAAAAACGGAATATCATAATGGTGTCTATGAAATCATGGAATAAAATAATACATGGGAATTAATAAGGGAAAATTGAAATATATCATGATAATTTATGTCAAACCAAAGTGAACATATGTGAGAATAGTGTTTAATAAGTTGTATAAATAAAATATTTAGAGAGGTTTAAGAGAAAATTTTCCAGATTCATTAAAATAAAAATGGAATAATTTTATATATAAAACAAGAAATGATCCAAGATATATGTTCATTAAATAGTTAGTGATTTTAGGAAAATAATTTTGGAATAAAATAGAATATTGAGTTTACTTGAAAATGGGTAAGAAATTTGTAAGTTCATGTTAATCAGTCTTTCTTATCAAAAAGAATTAAGAATGGAACCATTTTAAAAACGTATTTACAATCAAATAGGGATTTAATAATAGATATAAATGAGTTTATAACGTAAAAACACAATTTTAATAATTATTTTAAAAAATTAGAATTATATTTGGGTAAATAGAGAGAAAATGTGACCCAAGGGAAAAATGGGGGTTCAGAAAGAATCTCATACCTTATATTTGAAATGGTTATTCACTTGTAATTAATTTCTTGAATAATCATCTTAAATGCATTAATTAAATAATTAATAAAGTTTTATTACCAGTATTTAATTTTTAATAATTTTATTAAGTTCATTTATGGCCTTTTTTATGAGTTATAAGATACAATTTAGTCATTTGGGAATGTATGTTTACTTTTTTTTCATGATCGGTTCACTTGTATTTGAGTATCGAAGTTCATGTAAAATTATAATAGTTATTCATAATTGATTTTATATGTTATTAATGAATATAAAAAAGATTAATTGGTATTATATATCATTTTCACATGGTATGAGGATGATTTATTAGATTCAATGTTACATATAATCATTAGACTATTTTAGCAGTTCTTTAATCGTCACCCAAAAATTTCATTTTTTATTATGAATTACGTGAATTTTAATGTTCCAAATCATAAATCAGGTTATAAAATAAATTTTAAAATAAATTTTAACCATTATAATGGTTTAATGGCCTGATTTTATGGTGTTAATGTAATATGAAAACATGTCGTCTATGAAGGTGGTGAATCCACACCTCACAGATGATGTTTCCAATTTTTTTGAATAAATGGGAGAGAGGAAGTGGTTTGATAATTAATTAATACATAAAAATTCTTATATTATACTATTTATAAGATAGTGAGGTTTTAATGTCACTTTTATAAGGTGAGGTGGTATGATAATAAGAAAATAAAATAACTTAAAAAAGAAATTAAAAGAAAAAAGAAAGATGAATTTACATCTTGAATTATCCTCCTTGAGAACATCCATAGGGAAATTGGATTTGGAATTTTGTTGAGACAAGAAACTCATAGAAATTTTTAAGAGTATTTTTAAGAGTATTGAGAAAAAATTAGGCAATATTTATGTCTGTATAGGTGTTATGAAAATAGTTGGTAAGTGGTGGTATTTATAGTGGAAGAGATGGGTGTTTTTTGATTATTTTATTCATTGGTGTATTATTTTGGATCAAGACTATGAAAAGTAGATATTCATATAACTAAATAAAGAAAATAATTTATTTTTTTTTCTAACTAATAACCACATAAATCATCCCTGACTCAATCATGACTCTAAAATTCATTTCATTATCTTATACAACAAATTTCTATATTTCACTCTTCACCAAAAATTAATCCATTTTAGAAAAATATTACAAATTCAACATATCGATTTTTAGATGTGTCGAATTTAATAATAGAAATAACATTATTTAAATAATTTTCTATATATGAGAATTCTAATTTTTAAATAAAATCGTCATTTATTCGAAAAATATAGTTTTCAAAACTATAACCGATTTTATAACACATTGAAAAATTAATTATTCTCCTAAATTTATATTATAATCATAACACAACAAAATATTAATTTATCAATACATTTTTTGAAATTAAATTATCTTTTAAATCATTATATTAATTATAATATATTTATAAAATATTTATGATTTATAAAAATACAATCACATTAATTTATCATTCTCAAAACAATTATTTACTAATACTGTGATATAATTATATCATGTTTTCATTTATATGATGAATAATTTTTAGTTATCAAGTCATATGTGAGGTTACTAATCTACTAATCGGGTCATTATTATTAACGGTTACTTTACTATTCTATAGGACATTTTACTATTAAATTGGTTGAGGTTCCTTAATTTCTATAAATACTTTCCATTTACTTTATTATACATTTATAATATTTTATAGTGTTCTATATGTCATTTTATTTGATTTATAATATATATCGTACTTATATAAAGGGAATTCCCATTGATACAATTTTGGGTCATTATATTCTCCCCCCATTATGAAAATTTTCCCCCAAAATTTCATTTTACAACTAATAATAAAACATTTGAGGATACTTCTCCTTCATTACTTCCTATGGTTCATATGTTTCATATTCATACATATAGTTCCACCATAGTACTTTGACTAGGTTGGTATTATTTTGCATTTATCATTATCTCTACAGTCCAAAATCTTCACTGGTTTCTCCTCTTGAGTGACATCATCTTCCAACTGTACCGCCTCTAGATTTTGTACATTAAAGGGATCTAGTATGTACTTACTCAAGAGGGATATGTGGAATACATAATGTACTTGAGATAGGGTTGGAGGAAGTTCTAGTTGATATGACACAACTCCAATATGATGAATAAAATTGAAGGGGCTATTTTACCTGGGACATAGCTTTACCTTCATCATGAATCTCATGATTATCTTCCACAGAGATATGCATAGGTATACCATGTCGCCAACCTTGAACATCAGTTATCGTTGATGATTTTCTTCATATCTCTTATGTCAACTTTGGGCTGCCAAAATATGCAATTGAATGGTTTTCAAATTTTATAACATTTCTTTGACCATTTTAGGTCTTATGAGCTTATGTTCAATAATATCATCCCTGAATTCCTGTGTTTTCATCTTTCCCCAAAAATGGATTCATATGGATCTATAGGTATGACTGTGTGGAAACTGTTTTTAGGAGGAATAGACCAAAGGTAGATGTTGTTCCTATAATCCCTTTATGTCCATATAACACTCTCTCAACATGTCTTCAAGTTTCTAAATATTCCATCAATATTAGACATCATTTTGAGTTTGATTTTCCATATTGAAGCAAAGCCTAGTGTTTAGAGCATTTTAGACACTTCTTTAGGATATAGTGATAAATCTCAGATCTGGATCAGTTACAATCGATATTGGTATTTCATGCATCCATAACACTTATTTATGTATATCCATTCATGATTATCTAGGTATAAGTCCTCTCAAATTGTGATAAAGGGAAATATATTTGTAAGATAATCCATAACAACCTATATTTCACTTTTTCATCTTGATGGCTTTTGAAGTATAGTGACAATGCCTATGTTAATGTTTTCCCATTTCTGTTTTTGTATGGGTAATGGTTGCATCATCCATTTAAACTTTTTTCCTTTCATCATTCAAATTATGATATACTAATAATTATGTTGTGTATTCAAAAATATTTTTCTTTAGATTGTCCAACCAATATTTTTCTTGCAGATCTTGATACATCTTTGTGATCCTTGTGTTAATATAGAAGGTCGAGCTATGTGCATCATTTAGAATGTGTTTCATTATCTTGGGTTTGAATGTACACATAGTCATAACCCAAATCTCGTGACTCATTCCTCATTCGTTTGGAACTCTGAGGATTTCTCATTTCTGATAGCTTCAACTTTTTTTGGAATTTAGACATCATTTCTTTAATTATCTTATATTTTATCCATGAACGATGCTAAATAAATCATTTGAGAAAGGGTTTATGATTTTTCTTCCTTAATGATTCCAATTTCAATTATTTGAAGGTATAATAAGATTATATACCTCTTAATTATCGTTATTTATAAAGATGTCAGATCCTTTCTACTCACTACATCATCCACATTATTTTAATTAATAGGATGGTAGTGGATTGAGAATTCATAATACTTGATAGTCTATAACCATATTCACTAGTGCATATTATCCTCCTTCTATGTGAATATATATTTTATGCTCTCGTGATCATTATATATCTCACACTTCTCTCTATATAGATAATGTCACTAGATTTCCAATTCAATGATCACAGTAACCAACCCTAGGTCATGCATGGGATTGTTTTTCACATGAATTTTCAAATTACCTGAGGCATAGTCTATCACATTATCATTTTACATTTCTAAATTGCTAATGGAAATCTTTTAATAATCAATGTACACCACAATGAGTTCCCTACTTATTGGGAGTGTGAGTACTAATGCAAAGATAATCCACTTTTTCAACTCTTTAAAAAGTAATCGCAATCATTGGTCCAAAGAAACTTGTATCTCGTTCGAGTCATCTTGGTTAGGGTGTTTGAAAATCATGTTAATTTTTTTAATAATCACAAATAATATCCAACTAATCCAAGTAATATACAGATTTCCATTATAGATATTTTCTCGGTCCACACTTAGATTACCTTTATCTTGGAAGGGTCCACATATATCCCTTTACTTGTGAATACATTCCCTATTAATGATACTTCTTCTATCCAGAACTCACATTTCTTGTAAGATACATAAATTTTATTCTTTTTCTAAGCCTTTATCATAGTACTCAAATGATCTTCATGTTCCTCCTTTCTCAAGAGGTATATCAGAATATAATAAATAAAAATTACCAAAAAAAATTCAAGGTAATGTCTACAGACTCTATTAAATAGGTCCCTAAAAATTGATCGATCATTAGTGAGTATAAAAAAAATCTCTATGAACTCATAGTGTTCATACATATTTGAAAGGTAGTATTGGTAATATCTTCGTTACCCACATTAAATGGTGATATCCTGACCGAAGGACCATAGTAGTGAAATAAATGTCCATGTGTAGTTCATAGAAATAATCATCTATCCATGGAATGAAATTCTTATTCTTTATCATGATATTTTTGAGCTCATGATAATAAATGATGAGGTGTATTGATCTATCCTTCATATTTATGAAGAGGACTGGCACCATGGTAAAGCACTCAGTCATATAAAACCCTTGTCGAGATTTTCCTATAACAACTCCATCAGTTATTCAATCCCAACAATTGTCTTTCTCTAATAATTCTTTAATATAGGTAGAGATCAAATAATGAATTTAATTTATTATAGAAAAATCTCATTCTGGAGGAAGACCATGCAACTCTTTGAGAAACACATCAGTTTATTCCCTCACAATGGGCATGTATTTAAGAATGATTCTCTACTTTGTCTCAATAATTTGAGGTAGATATGTTTTTTTCATATGGAAATAATATCCCAAATTAAGATAAGTATTCTAATAGAGATTCACCATCCTCTTTACACTTTTACAAAATTATGGGATACCTCGGGATGTGAAGATTTATCTCCCTTTCCTGAAAGTCAATATGTGCTTTTTATAAAGATATCCAATCCATTCCCAATATAGATTCATGTTCTACCAAAGGATGTATGACAAGATTTATTAGGTTGGTTAGCCCATAAACATCAACTGGGGAGTAATTATAAACTTTGGATATAATAATTTCCCCATATGTTTTTATCAATGATAAATCAACCTCCATATTTTGAGGTGGTGTTTCGATAGTTTTACTAAACTCTCAAGATGATAAAGAATGTGTAGAAACATAATTAAATTGAATTTTCACTATTATTATAGATAAGTTATCTTTACATACATGGATATAATATTTATTTTTAATAATACTAAAATACATGACACATAAAGACGCCCAATGACCATATTAGTTTTGTGTCTTTAGAAACATGGTATATAATCTTCTAACTTGCTGAAAGATCTTAAACATCTCTCATTACGATCTTCCCCTTCTATTTTCTGACTTAAAACCTTGCTTTATATCCTGGGGAAAGTAAAACCTATAAATAATGAGATAAATTGTTTAGTAAGTGTAAACATGGAGAACATAAAACCAACCGTAAACATTTGAATGTTAAAAAATGAAAATTAAGTTTAAAAATCAAAATCATGAGTCATGAAATAAATCTTAGCAGTACGAAAGGAATAGACCATAAAGGAAAATTAACCAAGATAGAATAAAATTGGGATAAAAAATTTAATTGTGGTGAAATAATAATCACATAATATGATATTCATAGTAGCTATGGAATTGCTGTAAGACCATCATAGTGGACGAAGTCCATTACTAAACTGGGATTATATGTCATTCTAGCCATGTATTACTAAACCAGATTTACTTTTCATTCTAGTCATTTATATCTCATGATATATAAATCTTTACCAAGTGCATTGGAGGTATATATAGGTCCCACCCATCTCATAATGAAATCATTCTTACAAGTTCCACAAAACATAAATCATTGATCGTAGCATAACCTATGAAATAAAATACATTTCGTAAACATCATTCCATAAAAACACATATAAAATAAATAGATTTAATAAACATAAATCCATAAGAAACATAATAAAATAATGTAAATAATAGGTATAACCATATTTTATCTTTTATGGAAAACAATTTTGATAAAACACATGAACATACATATTGAAAAAAATATCCATTCTTTTTCAAAAAAAAAATCTTTTCTCCAAATATTGTACAATTTTTTAAAATAATAATTTAGTTGAAAATACACATTTAAAAGTGTATTGTATGATTCATGGGAATAAGGAATTATGAAATCATAAAAATTATTTCATGACGTATATTTTCAAAAAACATTCTCCTCGTACTTTTGTCCAGAAAAGTAAAACAATTACCTTGTATGGAAAATAAAAGAAGGATTCCTTCCATAACTTGTTGTAAAAGTCAAAAGTTGGTAATAATGATTATAAAAATACATGGAATAATGGTAAACATTTTATGGAAACATTTTTAAAAAACATGGACATTAATGATAAATATAAACCCCATAAATACTTATGTATAAGCAGTATCAGATAAAAATGAGATTGAAAAATTATCCTTTACCAATTATAATCAGTGGAATTATATCCCTTGTAAATTAAAAAAATTACATGAATATGTATATATCATAAAAATCATAAAAAATCATGGGAATCATAAACACCAAATAAAAAAATAGGTCATGTTTAAGGAATGTGTCCCGCAGAAATAAAAGTGAGACGAAATAATCCCTTACCGTTGTTATGATATTCTTAGTAAGTATCTGAACCTCCTATATGATGATTTAAATAATGTTACTGATTTATTCCAAAATCATAATAAGTTTTATGATAACATTTATGATCATATCTTCACAATTTTGTTAGTAACATTTCACTGTTACTTATTATTCAGGTATTAACTGCTTTAAGTTCTTATGCATTTTTTCGGATAATTATTTATTACTATTTTTACATTATAGTTATATTATTTAAAGAATGGTATTAGTATAATATATATCATATTTATTCATTTATTTCATTTATATATTAATTCTTTCATTAATTTTATGTAGAACAAATCACATCTCACTGTGAAGACGGTAAAGCCATATGTACGCACGAGCGACGATATCATTCCCATAATTGAAGAATGATATTGATGTGGATAGTGTATAATATCTCCAAATAAGTATAATGTTATATTAATCATATATAGTTTTTATTTAAACCATTATACCCATCCAATTAAGGTGGTGGTGAAAAAAGATTACGCCATGGTGTGGAGACGGTAAGTCGTAGGTACACACACGCGGTGATTTCGTTTTTCATTGGATATATAAAAGGTGAAATAAGGTTGTTTCATATTTATAATAAAATATTAGTATATTATTTATACTTATGTTATTATATATAATTAAACAACTAATGAAGATGATGTATAAGAAAAATGAAATTATAAAGAGTCTCCAGAAGATATTACCTCTTCTTCGACGTGCCCCCTTTAAATTTCCTCTTTGGGAACTAGAGTTAGTCCTTTGAGAAGACCAGAACCAATAGATTGTAAATAAAAAAATTGAGAAGAGATATATTTATGGTTTTCATGATCTTTAAGGATCAATATGACGTCAAGAATGGAGGGAGGAGGTTAACTTTTTAAGAGAGGAGAGGGGAACTTTAGGAAACTCTCAAAATATTAATTTATTATAAATTATTTTTCGATTAAAAATTGTCCAAAAGTTATTAAATTGTAATATAGGATTATCTTGGTTAGAATACCCATCATACATTTGTTTATAGTCATGTTTTTATTTTTTTTCTTTATCTTCTTTGTTAAACACTTATTTTACCCTTTGTAATCTTACCATGATATCATGTTATTTACACATTGTTGGTTGATGGAATTACCATATCATGTCAAACAACCTAGAAAAAATTATTTATATCATATTTGGACTTATATTAACTATTTGGATGAATATTATATTTTTATAAATTTAATATCATTTAATAAACTATTTTATGTTTTACATTATGAATTATGTCAATTTTGGATACTATTAATGCATGACCATTTTAAAAATTCATTAAAATATGATTACTTTGAAATAAAGCCATTAAAATATCCCTAATATGACAATGTAATCCCATAAATTCATGGATGGCATAAAAATGTTCAAATTAAATTTATTTTAATATTTATTAATTCATTTATTTGAATCATTCATTAACGAGGTAATCACTACATCATAACTGTGTCATATATAAATATATTTATATAAAGTATAAAAATTATAAATAAAACACCATGATGTAGATAATATTTTTATATATCTAGTGGCTATTTATAGAAATAATGATATGTTATATAACCCTATATTATAATCAATTTAGTAAAAGATATATGAATATGATACGATTATCTTTACTTTAAATTGATTCTTATAAAATGTAATCTTTACATCCAAGTTAATACTTGCAGTTGAAAAATTGACCGAAGTATGCATATTGTCGGAAATATATCATAAAATAGGATTATTACACATGTTAGTGTATTTTAATGTTATTATAATGTTATTTTTTACCCTTATTACCAGATTTACCCTTTTACCATCGTAAATAAAATATTTAATGATGTTACTATTCATAATGTACAAAAATAAATGGTACCTATTTACACAGTTTGAAACTTATAATTCTAAATATGGAATCCATTTTTCCAAATTCAAAACAAAAATGTTGCAGTAATTAGTTTAAAACTAATTCATGTTGTCAAAACAAAAAAGCGGGTTTTCAAGAAGTAATGACTTTCAAAATATTGACATGTGATTATGTCAAACTTAAATGTGAAATTACAAAAAATTACCAAAATTGGATTAAATTATAAAAAAATAATCCAATGACAATTAAAAACCAATTAAAAATATAATATGACTATATAAATAAATTAGATAAAATGAATGCTTCGAATTAAAATGCAGTATTTTTCACTATTCAATAAAATTTTAATTTTAATAGAAATATATAAAAAAATAACTAAAATTAAATATTTATGTACCTATTCCAAATAAGATGTTTTTTTTAATTTAACTTATAATAGTGTCAAAAATTATATTTAAAATGGGAGCTCCATCAAAAGGCAAAAAAACTGCATATTTTTAAAAATACTTCTTTTATTCGAAAAAATTGATTTTGTTCTCATATCATGTAATAGAAAATGTTTTATATGAATTATAATGTTATATAAAATTAAATTTGTGGTTAATAGTACACATAACATCTAGTTTATATAATATTTTAATAATATATCATTTTTTAGTAAAACTTTGTATTGTGTACAGGGCATGCTATTGAGGAAGGTCTCTCTTGCATGTTACGCATGCCATATCAGTGTTGCGTGTAGTGCAAGATTATTTTGGTGTTGTGTATAACATAATCCAAACATAGTTAATTTATACATTGGACAAAATCTATACTTAGTGTTGCGTGAAATGAATTCTATCAGAAGAATATGAACTTGTGTGTAACACAAGACAAGTATAGTGTTTCCTATACTAAAAAGAAAATACGGTGTTGCGTATAGTGAAATCTAATCTTGGTGTAGTGTACAACACAAGACATCAAAGATATTTAAAGAATATATCTCATAAAAGCGTGGGGTGGTAAAATTATTCAATCGATAACTAGTGTACCAATCCCCACATCATTGTTGGGATACACCTGAGTTATAGTGATAACATATACCCTTCTATGCTTCGATATAGGTTTTTAATGATTTTCTCCAAAATCCATTGGATTAGGTAAATGGTTCATACAATTAAAATGTTTCTTCTATTTCAAGCACTTAAATTCATGCTGAGTGTTGATCCGAACCTTCCATTATTTTTTCACATTTGTGTGATTCTTTAAATCCCTTCAGCAGTTATTATCCAGATGCCTCAATCATCAACTCTTGAAGAATATCCTCATTCCCATTAAATATTTCCTATGATGATTCTTCCCAAAATTTTGATACATGGGATATTGGGTTTTATTTTTATCATGGGATTTATCTATTGGTCCACCTATATTAAACTTCATTTTCTTCTTTTTATCTCTAGGCCCCTGACACCACTGAGAGTATCCGGTATCTATTTAAACCATAAGGGGACAACATAAAATCTTATAATAACTGTTGATGTTAAGATTATCTAAATTTTTTGAGACATGGGTTTATTCTTTTAATGAAAAATTCACCTTCATTTCTCTGTTCATGAAAAATCTATAGTATTTTTGGGCATGCCTTGTGAATTTATTTCATACACCCCGATGGAATCATCTTTCATCTATTTTAGTCTGAGGAACTCCCTTCCCATATTAAGATAGAGGGTATTAGGGAAATATTAACTAAAAAATATTTTCTATAAATCATCCCATTTCATGGAGTAATTTTCCTCCTTGGACTTTTTGATCTTGATCAATGTCCATCCTGAATCAGTTTCCCCAAATACATGATAGGTTATAAGTACCATTTTCTCTTCTTCTTAGAACTTGAGGACAACAAATATCTTCTCAATGATGTTAATCCACAATTTTATGAAAAATAGGTTGGAAAATCTACTAAACATGGGTGGAATTTTTCACATAAATAATTAGACTAAAAATTTCTCTCTCTTAGGAGATAATGGTTGTTCCACATGATTGAAGTTGTTATTCATAAAATGAGATAGTTGATAATGTAATGTAATAATGTGTTGATCACCTTTTAAAATCATATTTGGCATTTTATTTGGTAAATCATCACATATCACATATCATTTATTATTGGAACATGTTATTTTTTTCAATAAATTAACTATGAAAAATATAGAACAATTAGAGTGGCCGAGATACAAGGCTATGACCTTGTACAGAAGAAACATTGAACATAAAAGGATTAACTTTTAAATAGAAATCATATTTGATCATTGGATTACCTAAGTTTCATTCTAGGTTATCTGTGGTGATAGAATTATCCCTATGGTTCTTACTAAACTGTTATAGGCCTAATCCAAAAAAATAACTATACCTTGATTTGTTAGAAACTATAATAGAACTAAACTTTTACAGATATTATTATTTTATTTTAAGAATAATTATCCTTCCAATAAAAAACAAGGATCATAATGTCTAGTGTTTTTTTATGATTAGATACATAATTATAAAGCATAAAACCAACATAAAAACAACTTTTATTTAATCTTCATAATGAGATACTAACACCCTTTGAGCCCTTACATATGTATATTATAACATGGGGAATACATGATCATAAGGATGACCTAAAAATCCCAGGAAGGGAATACACATAAGGATAAAGCATAACACATGGGATTGAATTCATAACACGACACATAAAATGACATGAAAATATGGAAGCATAACATACATAACATGGGGTTTTATAATCTTGTAAACCTAGTAATTAAGAATAAACATAAAACATGACATAATCATGAATCAAGTCTCATTTCACATGGAGGAGCATCAGTCATGGCCAACCACTAAGACCATTGCACATGGAGGAGTCAAGGCTAACTACCAAGACCATTACACATGACGTCTCATAAGTCTAAACATTACACAATCCATTAAATATCTATATGAACAGACCCATAATAACATGTTCGCGAATTTTTATTCCACATAAATAATTATTCATGTTGGATGGTATATTAAAAAAGAATATCATAATAGGGTCATGAAAAAATGTATATAAATAATACAGGGAATTTAATAATTTAAAATAGGCATATATAATGATAATTTATTTTATAATGAAGTTAAAACATGTAAAAAGTGTGTTTTAAAAATATTATAAGTAAAACATTTTATTGTGATTTAAGGAAAATTTTTCATGTTTCTTTAAAACAAAAAAGGCATAAATGTCAGTATAAAACCATAAATGAACCAAGATAGTATTTCATATTAAAATATGTGATTTTTAAAAAATAATTAAATCCAAAAACTTAATATTGGGTAAACATGAAAATGGATAAGGAATTGGGACTTTCCCTTTAATTGGCCTAGCGTATCTGCAAAAATTGAGAAGGGAACCTTTTTTAAAACATGTATTTCATTTAAAATAAGAATTTACTGATAAAAATACATGATTATAGAGAATATAATTATATTGTAGAAGAATTATATAAAAAATAGGATTTTCATTTGGATAAAGAGTGATAAAGAATGACCCAAGGGGATAATGTAGGTTCAGAAAGAATCCCAAACCTTATGTCTGAAATAATTTTTCACATTTTCTTAATGTGCATAATAATTAAATTTATTCCATTAAATTATTAATTCAAAAAATTATAACATTTATTTTATTTATTATAATTTTTTATGCTTTTTTGTCCTTTTTATTAGTTTTATGATACAATTTCATCGTTCATGAGTGTTTTTTTCATTCATTTTCATGACCAGTTCTCTTGTATATGAGTATGGAAGCTCATGTAAAATGAAGATAGTTATCTAGAATTGAATTTAAATATTATTAATGAACATATTTAGAGTTTAATTGGTATTATATGTCATTTGGTTATATTTTATTATGATGATTTATTAGAAAAAATGATAATGATAATTTATTTTTCTGTTCTTTGATCAATATGAAGTAGTTTCATTTTACTATTTAGTTTTATGTGCCTATGTTTGATTGAAAATGTAATTTAAGAAAAAAAAATAAGTTTTGAATTATATTTAAACCATTATAATGGTCTTATTACCAGAATTTATGTAGGTAATTAAAAACAAAAGCATGTCATCCATGAAGGTGGTTAATTGATACCGCAGCGATGATGTTTTTATTTTTTTAGAATAAAACGGAGATGAAAATAGGTTTAATGATGACTTGATTAATTTCAATGATAAAATTACTATATATATGTTATAATATAATTTTCATGTCACTTAGTTTTGGGGATGTGAAGAGATAATAATAAAACAATATGACTTTTAAAAAAATAAAAGAAAAAGAAAGAGGATTTTACCTCTTGAATTCTTCTCCTTCAGAAACTCCATAGAGAAATTGGATTTAGTCTTTTTTTGAGACCAAAAACTCATGGGAATTTAGATAATAATTGGGAGGAGTATTGGAATATTTTTTACAAGATTAATGTCTTTAGAGGTGTAAGTAAATGTGGTGGTGATGGGTGGTATTTATACTGTAGAAGAGGGGTGTTTTTTTATTATGATATTCATTTGTACATTATTTTAGGTCAATACTAAGAATTGAGTGGATTATTTTAAGTAACTAGAGTAAATAATGCATTTTATTTCAAAATAATCTTCACTTAAACCATCCAAGACTCATTCATGACTCAAAAATTCATTTATTTACCTTATACTTTAAATTATCGTATTATAGTATTCACAAAAAAATCAACTCTTTTAGAAAAATCCCAAAAAATTAAACATAACAATTTTTCAACATGTAAAAGTCGAAAGTGGACTCCATTTCATGAAAATTATTTTTCTAAATTTTTAAAATTTATTTTTTAAATAAAATCCTTATTTATTCAAAAAAATATAGATTTTAATATTATAAATGATTTTATAACACTTTAAAAATTTAATTATGGTCTTATAAAAATATATTAAAATCATAATTCAAAAAAATATTAATTTATGAATACATTTTATGGGAAAAATTTTTATTTTAATTTCTTTAATTAATTATAATATTTTAATTAAACATTTAGTTTTTATAAAAATACCAATACATTATTTATCATTTTTAGAATAATTATTTACTTATATTATGATATAAATATATAATATTTTCATTTATAAGATGGATAAATTTTATTTAAACATTCATATATTAGTATAATATTTTATTTGTTGGGTTACTATTCTTATGTTTCACATTACTATTCTATAGGTATTGTCTCTATTCTATTGGTTTAGGTTCCTTTAATTTCTATAAATATTAATCATTTCATTAATTATTCATTTAAAAAGTTATTATAATGTTATATATTTGATTTTATATGATTTACGCTATGTAACATAATCATAAAAATGGAATTTACATTAATAGAATTCAGATTCATTACTTGAATCATCATAAAATCTTAATAGAAACCACTATACTTACAAAAGGTAAACATATCCCTTTTTATCAAGTCATGTCACAAACTATAAAATATTTAAAATAAATATAAAATCTAATAAACACATAAATAATAACCTAAATAACTTTTTCATTAAAAAACATATCAATTTCAAGATCAAAAATATTATCCAATTTACCTAATCAATATTTATCAACACATTATGCCATCTAAATATTATTGACTCAGCCACAAGGAAATATTTAATTATATATATCCCATAATCCAATGTTTTCCAAAAATATCCCTTAACACTAATGACCACTTCAATTTTATTATTACCATTCAAGATATACCAATAAATCCTTATTGAAATTTTATTATGGATGAATCCATAGATGTTTCGTGATTACTATAGCCATAATATTAGTAATAAAATAATTCCAAAACATAAATATAAAACCCCAATACATAAAATATTTAATTATTCCACTTGAATTATTAGAAAAACATATTTTATTCATTAGTGTAGATGTAATCCATTTGATTAGGGAATTGACCTGGATGATTTCCATGTTCCCCACACAAAATACATTTAACTATAAATGGTAATTCGGGATGAACATTATTTACTACCAATTAACTCTTATTTTTTATTACCAAATACTTTCTATATTCCTATATTTTTTAAACAATAGATACTTCTCCATACCATTGAGAAAAATCCCTAGGCACTTCTTCCTATATTCTCAACAGTAGAAGGATTAATTTTATTTATCTAATGATATTCATTAATCTCCATTTTCTATAACATGGTTCATTAAAAAACTCACACATTCGTAGGTTATTAATCGTATATTGAGAAAACTAGTTAATAATAATAACAAGAATTTATATATCATCTCAAATTTATTTTGGTTTCATGCAAAGACAACTATTACATGATCTATAAAATTCAACTTTAACATGATTCATCTTGGTTCTACTTCATAATTTAAATGAAATGCATAATATGATAAAAAAAATGTTAATTAACTATCAAATAATCAAAAATCACTCATAGGATATCTATTCATTGAAACCTGATGTTTATCTTGGGTCATATATGGTCATTTTACATTAAAATCCATCATAATGTGTCAAAATTTTAATGTGAATTAACCCAAGTATATCACCTACGAGTATTAATATATTTATTGTTGTAAGTTCCCATTCACCATGTGGTATAATTATGTATATGATATACTCGGCTAACTCTTTTAGGGTTATTACCCCTATATGTATATATTTCCAAACCACATCCTCTTATAGTATCCAGATGGTGATGAGTTTCTAGGAAATCCACCCTCTTCTATATACCCTAACATAAGATGTTTTCAAAAATCATGGGATTATAATAATGTTCACCATTAATTTTTTGAGGTCTTAGTTTCAAAAAATAACTAATCCTTTCTCTTATACCAATTATATAAACCACCATCCTTTTATATATATCTAAATAATAATATTATCATAATATTTCTTATATATTAGTATGATCCAAACCAGAACTATAGAGGATTTTTTGACTTTGAATAATTGGATAAAAAAACTAATATATAAAATATATAGATCATTTCCAATTACATTCTCTGTAACGAAAACACTTCTTATAAATATAAAACATAAAACCCATGTTCACAACTAGAGGAATGGAATAACATAAAAGGATGAGAACAAATGCTCAATAAGGGTAAAAATAAGAGATTTAAATCCATTAATATAAGTGAAAATTTTATAATAATAATTGCATGATAATAGGATCAAAACTATCAATAATCATACCCAATCATTCAAGTAACATTAAAAAAGAATCGGGGTATAAGGTTTTTCTAATCAAAAAACATAAGAAATAAGAGTGAAAAATCATTAATAAGAAATAGTGATCCATGAGAGCATATCATAAGAATAAAAAATAATTTTTTTAAATTTACATAGTAATTGGAAATGACTTCCTCAGTTAATTTTCACAACAAATACAATAATTTTGGATGAAATCCCGTAATGGAAATTCATATCGAGACATTTCCTAAAATCTATTAAGAGTAACTTCTATATAGTTTAATCCATTATATGCTAGGATATTATAAGATTTCACATATCTTAGGAGTTTCAGAAATCCCAAATTATTATAGTTACCCCCTGATATTTTATGAAATATATTTTTTCAAATAAATTTTACATCCTTGATAGAATTTGTTACATGCAACACTAAGTATAAATGAACCACGACATATAGTTGAAATATTATTATTTAAATAGGATCATTTTATCCTCAATATTAATTTTTTACAATGGATAGGAATAAAAACATTATGAAAATTAATTATAATGTTTTTATATAAATTAATTACATTGATATTTATGTACTTAATTTTTTGGTAATGTCTTTATAGGCTTAAAAACGTTTCTCAAAAAATGACTTTTATTTCGTTTTTTGATCCAATAATGAGATAACTTTTTTTAGTAATTTCAAAAATTATTTTTTAAAAATGAAAAAATGTTTTTTTAATCAACATGTAATATCTTTAAAGGTGATATTGTTTTGGATTTTTCTAAATAGGTTTTTCATTAAATTGTGAAAAATAAATTTTTTTATTAAATACTGCCTTTTCTTTTCAAGAATTTATTGTGTTCTATTTTGTTTTAATATTTATTAAAAAAATATTTCAATAATATTATGATTATTCAATTTTAGGTCAATTAAATAAAATTCATTTTGTTTTTTGATATTTTTTTATAGTTATGGAATTTTTTGGGAAAACTGCTTTTTTATCCCCTTTTCGGGTTTAATTTCAAATTAAATTCTAATAATAATATGAATTCATTCTTTCTAAAATAGATTATATATTTTTAATAAACATAATTAATATTTTAAAATTATATCAATATTTTTTTTCATAAGAAATAGTAAAATTAGTAAAAATTAACCACTATGGTTGATGATAAAAAAGGGTTTACATGGGGTTAGACTAGAGATATATGAAATAAAATGACCTAAAATATTGTAAAAATAATTTTTGATGTCCATATTTAGACCTTATATCTTTTATGGTTCAATAATTACCCATCTTGAATCATTGAGGAAGGTTTTAAACCTATGTAAGTTTGTCCTTTCCACCTCTTATAAAAAGGCCCCCACTCTCCTCTCTTTTCACACATTCAAATAATTTTTCCATCCAATACCATCAAAAATACCATAATTAAATAACTAACCATGTTTTAATGGCCTTATATTGATTATTAAAAACTTTTATGAAGGTTTTTTCAATAATCTTAAAGTGGTTTTCCCAAAAAGAGGAATAAAATGCAACCATGCATGTTTATTTTATTTCCTATTAAAATTACATAAAATATTTTTCAATAAAAAATATATAAAAAAATTAGAATATTATACCTATTGAAATTTTATTATGTTAATTAAATGAACTATATACATCTCATCTTTTATTAAGTGGGAAACAAACTCGTCGATCTTGTGTAAGACAAAGTATTGCCTCACAAATAGATGTGATTCATTTCCCATCACCACCTATCATGGATGGATATAATTATTTATTTAAATTAAATATATATTATAATTAATATATTATTATAATTCTATAATTATAACATCATATCTACATTTTTACCTTCAAATATTTTAGAGAATGATAATATTTATTGTGTGTATGTTTTGATTAACTCATCCATGAAGTAATGTGATATTTTTTTCATATTATATAGATGTAGATTGTAATATGGAAAATTTTAATTAATTTATATGTTATGTATGATAAATAATTTATATTTTAGATTTTAATTGACATATAACTTTCTTTCTTTTCAATCTAAAAATGAATGATGTGTTCATGCGTACGTACGATATACATTATTCATGAATAGTGTAATTTATCTTCCATCTATAAAATTTATGGTTTAATAAAAAAAGAATTTATAATTAATATATATTATATCTATAACATGATTAATATATTTTAGATATTGTAAGTATTATTAGTGTACAAGTACGAAGACCACCAAACCAAAACACACATGAAAAACAAAGTGGTTATTACCCAAAATAGTGAATTTAACTATAAATTTTTAATAAATTGGTGATAAAAGGTGGTGAGTAAATAATATATCTTATTATATATTTTATTATGGTTCTTTAATATTTTTTTATAAAACTAAATTTATTATATTTTATTTTTTATCATGTTTCAAGAATTTCAAGATTAGAGGTAAGGAATTTTTGTCTCGCTTTTATTTCTGTGGGGCACATACAATATTCACCACTTATTTCATTTATATAGTTTATATACATATCTTTAATGTCTTTTATAATTATTCTCATAAATATTAATGTATATACATATCAATATAAGTTTAATTCTTTCATGGAGATTATTATACAAAAGTTGCCAATGTAGAAATTGTTTTTATTATATAATATCATTATTTATCAAGATTTTTTTATGATTATGGTTCTAAAGATATAATAATTATGAATTTTACCTAAATAAATTCTTTAATTTTCATTATATATTGTTATGTTTTTTTACATTTCAATTTTAACTCATTTTACTCTATTTATGTACTGAAGAGTTCAAAAGAATGTTTTTTAAGTAAATTGAATTTATTTATCACTTTAGTCGAAAATAATTTTTCTCACATATCAATGTTTTTAAAAATATGTTTTCAGGAATTTATTTTTATTTTCTCTATTAATTTTTGAAAATATTTTTTACAAATCATTTAATTTTAAAGAAATAGTTTAAAAGGGATCTTTTTTATTTTTTATGTAACATACCAAGTAAGTAATGAATAATTGATATTTTTATCTATGTCTATTAATGAATTAGATAGTGTTTTAGAGGCTTAAAATGAAAATAAATCCAATCTTAAGCATGGAATACACTAATATTTTTAAAAGATTGTTTTACTGCGTTTTGATGGAAAACCATTTTTAAATCTATATTTTTATAATTTTATAAGCTATTTTTGTCAAAATAAACTTATTCTTTATGATTGGGACATCAAAGTTTACTTTGAGTGATTTTTTGATATTTTTCTGACAATGTTCATTTTTTAATGAATAGTGAAAAATACTGTATTTTACATCAAAACTACTTTTTAATCTAATTTATTTATACGATTAAATTATCTATTGAATTTTTTTTGAAGTTAAATTAGAATAAATTTTTACCATTTAATCCAATGGTGGTCATTGGAATCAATTTCACTTTGAAATAGGACTTAAACTGGTGTTAATCTTTTGATACTTATTGTTTCATAAAAACACGCTATTTATCAGGCAGCGGGAATTAATTATTAAATTAATTAATGTAACTTATATGATTTTAATTTTTCAAAATAGACATCATTTATGAATTTGGAATATCAAATATAGCTTAGGGTGATGTTTTGGTATTATTCTGAAGAACTTCAATTTTTGATGAATAGTGAAACCACTAGCTGGTAGTTAAAGAAACTGATTTTTCGTTTAAATGAAACTTTGCCACTTCTGTGATTTGATTTTCAAAAATCCGACATACATGGTTGTCATTAATAAGTAAAATGTGGTTCAATGAGATTAAAATAATTTTTCGGTGAATAGTAACTTTTCTGTTCTTAATCGCGATTAGAGGCAATTAGTGCAATTTAAGGAAAAAATGATATTATAATAAAACGAAAATACCTATACACATGTCCTACCCTTATTGGATGTGTCATGGCCGACCAATAAAATCCATGGGTCAACTTGGGGACCCCATGGAGCCACTTTGGTAGGAAAATGACATTAATATCTTTTTATTTAATGTTAAAATTAAAATGACACAAACATGAGTTGTTTTACAAAAACAATTTTTAAATGGGGTTATACAAGTCATATTTTTGATTATAAATATTCATTAAGAATCTAAAAAGATTTCCTACATCATGATATTTTTTTTATAATTTTTAGACATTAAATAAATTAAATTATTTATGACATCATGATGATGCAGCGATTACCTCATTAATAAAGGACTTAAATAAAATGAAACGATAATGTAAAATCTATGACATACACGTGTCCAAAACCTATTTGATGGGTAGATTTCTAACTCTTATCACCTTACCCTTGAATTATATTAATTTGGGACCCTTTTAATCCGAAACTCATTTTAAAATAAAGTAACATTTCTTTACTTTCCAAGGGTGCCCCTCCTCTCCTCTTATAAAAGGCCCCCACCTCTACCTCCTTACCCACACTTCCAAAGTCTTTGACTTGGACAAACCCTGTCCATTTTGTCTCTCCACCTCCCTCTCTTACTCCTTGAAGCCTCACATTGGGCATAAGTCTTCCCAAGGAAGCCTTTCAGCTCAAACCAAAGGGAGTTACCCGATTTTAAGGTAATGTCTTCACTTGTGATCTTTAGTTTTAATTTGCTTATCCAACCCCCTAAACTATTTTTATTCATTTATTTTGTAACAACAACAGTATCTTCCATATACTAGGATGTTTTTATAAGAAGTATTCGAGCTACACTTACACACACCTACATATAATGGTTAAAGAACATACTGTTTCCATGGATGGCGAATTTATGCCTCCCGAAATGATGATTGTTCAACATTATTTTAACACCTTAAAAGGTGGACATTAAGAAGACACTATATTTATATATGATATATATTATTTTTATGTTTTCCTTAAAATTCTGTATTTTTCATTTTAGGCATACCATTATGGTTTCCATTATGGGTAAACGTGAAATCTTCATTTAAGGAATTGCGGACTACCGCCCCCTCAAAGTGATTTGATTCGTTAATACCATATGTGGGACGTATAAAGGATGGAGTTATGATATTATATATGATATTACACTGGAATTATAATATACCTTTATATAATTATGATTCCATTTCATAAAATACGAAGTTGAAATGGAAGCAGCGTTCATGCGTACGTACGGCTTACGGTCTCCACGAACGGTGCATTTCATTTCTTACCTCTAAATGTTATATAATATTATAAATGCATGCATGTAGTGGATATATATGATATATATGATATCTACATCATGAATAACATTCTGGATATAATGGATACATGAACAACTTGTAATTATTAAGGGTTTATTTTTGACTCAAGTACCAATGATCGTTAAAACGACCGTTATTAACTTAAATAATTAAATAGTGTTCATGACATGGCAATAAGTGATATAAAAAGAATAATGAACTTGAAAAAGGTTCTTAAACAAGTAGAAATTAACTCATGTTTATTATTCAGGAGATTAAAGAATGACCGAGTCAAGTCGGACCCGAGGTATGGGTCTTCGTCTCAATCTCCTTTCATTGAGGCATATTTTGTTTTATAACCAACCTTATTTTATAAGGTGTATAAACCCCTTTGACTTTTACGTTTATTCAAAAGGAATATTTTTTTTATACGAAGCGTTTACTAAACGAAAAAAGGGAATGTTTTTGTCGTACGTATGCAGCGACAATGACTTCTCCGCCACTGTGACCATTATTTGAGTTTTGGCTTCCTCTACAAGCCATACCTTTTTTTTAAAAAGAAAAATAAATACTATGTTTTACTTTTCGTTTCTTTTGGTATTGAAAATGGTTTTCATAATGTTTTTATATCAATGTGTTGTATTGATATCTTGTGATTGAAAGGTGGAAATGTTATGTTTCCTTTATGCATGTTTTATGTGATACGATTATGTTGAGGTTCTTGGGAATTATTATGAAGACGGGTGGCTCCGTGATAAACTAAGGGTGGGTGAGCTCGATATAGCTGTCCAATGCATTGGGTAACGTGAAGGAGTGAAATGTTAAGGTTTCTCCAAAGATATTTAGGGAATATATTGTGATGGGTATTCCAAACGTAACCAAGAGGGTTACTCCCTACGTAATAATGTTATGAATGCCTCAAGTTACCTTTATGTCTTATGATTTCTATGATTTATTCATGATTTGAGAGGTATGTTAAAGTTCCTATGTTTTATGGGTAAAGTATGATTTCATTCTTATGTATATATGAACTCATATTTCCTTTCCTTTTTTTTATAACCCTTACTGATCTTTTTATGCTTATCCCAAGTTTTTTTGAAATGTTTTTTCATAGGACAATGGAAAGGTATATGATATGATGATAATGTCAAGGAATTGTCAAGAAAGAATCCATGTTTTATTTTAAATATGCTTCTATTGATGGGAAAAATGAATACTATCTTTTATGTAACCACTTTGCTTAAATGTGGAATGTAATACATGTTTTATGATCTAATTCTCTAAAACTCCAAAACTGAAACGATCCTCAAGGTGTATTCTTGAAATATCTCAAGATTAAGTAAGGTTTAAGGCTGGGGCCTTATATTTTAAATGAGGTCATTTTGACTTTTTATAAAAAATATGAAACATATCTTCATTTTAGCATACACAACATAAAGAAAGTTTATTTCCATAATGTTTACTATTATATTTGAATCATAATTTAAATTTTTTATATTTTCTTTTACAAAAACTTGTTTTCATAAATATTTCATAATTTTTTAGATTATAATTAAGTGATTTTGTAACACCCCAATATTTTTTGAAATAATATTTATGAAGTGAATTTCACCTTTTTGATACTTTTCATTACACTAAATATAGAATTTATATTTATTTACTTGAAATACCAAGTTATTAATGTTCTACATGAAACATTGGCTTACCTTTCCTTATACACAACACTGAGTTTAAAGAAACTTGAATATATTATTAATTAAGCTATTTACATGCGGTCTATATAACCAAGCCTTTAAGAATGCAGAAATGAATAGTAAAAAAAAATACTTTTTTAATATTATTTATAATGGTTTTATATAAAAAATTATTGAATAAAATAGTTTATTTTTGATAAAATTTTTATATTTTTTTAAAAAATATTTGTTTCAAAAAAATGTTCTTTGTAAATTATTTTTTGGAAAAATAATTAAATTAAATTTTTTAAATTATATTAAACTAATTCGATAAAATATATTTCAATTTTTAATTTATATTGTAAAAACTAGGTTACAGTAATTTTTTTTGATTTTTATGAAATGTTTTATTTTTTAATTAATTGTGAAATATAGAGAATTTTAATTGAAAACTGCATTTTCATTTAAATTTTTAATAATATTAAATTATATTTGATATTGGATTTAAATTTAATTTAGATTAGTTTTTTATAAATTATTTTAATTTATTTCATTCAAATCTATTTAATATTGATTTTATATAATAAATATTGTAAACTTTTGAACAATTTTACTTTAAAAACCTTGTTTCTCATCACGTCTATACCATTAATTTTAAATTAATTTTCCCCACTTCTATTTTTTGGATGTAAATATTTTATTCCAAATTTAGAATCATAATAGTCTATAATTTCAAAAAATATTAATTTAATCATTGACAATATTGAATATTGAATTTTGTAAAAAATAAATTATCACGGTAACAGTAAAACATGATTTACCAAGGGGTTAAATTAGAATGATAAGAGTAAAAATGACCAAAAATATTATTTTAATTCTATTTAATGAGTATATATAAGTCTTTTCCATAAAATTCTCTTAAATAAGGATGTTTTATACAACTTTACTTTTAATATGACCCATATAATTAGTTGTGTAATGGAAAAGAAAAAAATATACCTTTATTATATTTAATAACTATAATGCTTTATCATAGGAATAAAAAATACCTTCATTCAGTTATACAAATTATTTTGAAATATAAATGTGTTTTTTAGAATAATAATTTATCATTAATTTTTAGAGATAATACTATTACAAAGAATTCTTATAAAATGCCAATACGACTATTATTTAGTTAATAGTTAAATATAATAAATAAAACTAAACATATTAAAATCGAGATAAGTTGAATTAATTATTGTCTTACTTTATTTTTTATGATTAATATATAATTATCCATAGGTTTTAAATCACTTTATTAAAATTCCATCATCATCTTCGGATTTATTAAAATTGAAATTAACTGAATAATGACAAAATGAGCATTAATTTTATTTTATAATATATTTTATATTAATTGATAACTCAAAATAATAAAAAAATACAATGAACTAGTAGAAATCTAGATATAAATTACATAAATTTAGTGGAATAATTAAAACAAAATACAAAAAGACACCAAAATAACATATTAATTTAGTTCCTTAGGAAACATGGAAACATAAACACTAGAACGTAAGAATGTAACATTATCCCCAACAAGGTTCTTCATGACATTAAAACTTATTGAAAAAATCATACTTAATAAATATATTCATTACCTAAATAAGGAAACGTAAAAATTAAGGAGCCCATATGCACATTAAGGGTTAACAAAGGAGACATGTACGCATATAAATGAGCATTGGGGTATGAGAATGTGATCAACACATTAGAAAATCATAACCTTCATATCAAAGATCATAAACATGTATCATGATATGATGCTTAGATGTTCATAATAAATGAATCTTAAGTAGATAAATAACTTAATCCATGAAATCACAACATATTAATAAAACATGGAATTTTTGAAAAAATTAATAATATAATATTATTTTCATATAAGCCAAGGAATCGCTTCCAAGACCATCAAGGTAGTGTGAGTTAACTCCTCATACCATATTGGTTTTCATGGTTTACTCCCAAATCCATTTTAGTTTCATTATTACAAAACTAATACCATATTTATAGTCAAGGTTCACTCCCATGGATATATTAGTAGTCAAGGTTCAATCCTAAGACCATCATTGGCTATCTTATGTGATATAAATCTTTACCCAATTCATTGGATGGGGGGTGAAGGTCCCAAAAATCTCATAGTTAAATCATACATACATATGCCACAAAAAATAAACAATTGTGTCTTAACCCATCAAATGAAATGGTTATCGTAAACATGTAATCATATCATAACGTGTTGAAAAAGATACATTTGTCATAATAATTTCATCAAAATCATAAACAGTGAAAATTAGAGGGTTTAAAAGTAATAAAACCTATAAGGAGAAATTAGTTTTAGAAACATTATTCCAAAAAACATTAACATTCAAAAAATTGAATATGAATGGAAACATTGAATCATTTCACCATAAAGGAATGAGTAACACTAATGTATTTCATCTTAGATGGGAAATAATTTTGAAATATCTTTTTGAAACATTTATTGAGGATAACATCATTTCTCGTGGAATTTTTTTTAAACCCAGCTATGGAAAAAACAAGTTTCCATTGAAAATTTATTGAAAACATTTAAATAATGGTTGAATTTTTTTAAAAAAAAATCCCTTGAAACATTTTTAAAACATTTTTTCTTGAAAACATATAAAATAATATTGAAAACATTCTTTAAAACCATTTTCCCTAAAAACATATTAAATAAGCATGAAAACCTTTCAAAAAAATTTTTCCATGAAAAAATATAAAATAACATTGAATAAAAATTAAAAACATTTTCCATGGAAAATTATAAAAAAATATGGACAACAGTTTCAAACATTTTTCCCATGAAAACTTATAAAATCAACTTAAGATATTTTAAAAAAAAATTCTTTGAAACCACCATAAAAACATATAAATAAATCTTGAAAATAGTTTCAAACCCATTTCTTTGAAAATAATCTAAAAATATATAAAAATATATTTGGATTTTTTTGCAAACCATTTCATTGAACATATTTTAAAAAATATAAAAAATCTTTAAAATGTTTTGAAAACCATTTCATGGAAAATACATTGAAAACATTTAAATAAATTGTAAAAAAATTGAAAACCATTTTGTTAAAAACATATTGAAAACATATAATGAAATATTGAAAATGTTTTAAGAAAAATCTATAGAAAACACATTGAGAATTTATAAGTAATTATTGAAAACAATTTTAAAAACTTATTACAAAACAAGGTTTTGAAACAACATTGATTTCTGACCAAAGAGAGAGGTAACAGAAAACATCCCTAAAAAACATTCTTAAAAATATTATGTAAGAAGGACTGTGAAAATGATACTAATACATGATTATATCATGAATATACATAAGATAATAAAGTTCATTTGTTCTTTTTAGATACAGATCATAATATTTCCTCTATAGAAGCATAATCATAAACAATCTTGATAAACTAAGCGATGGTTTCAAAAACAATTTACCACATGGTAACATGGGATCATACTCCCCATGTAATAAAATTAAATTAAATTTAGATTATAATATCATTAATAGAAATATATTAATGCCATAAAACCACAAATAGAAGTATATACACCTCAAAAAATGTAGGTGCATAACAAAACATGTGTCTCAAAGAAGAAAAATTGAGACAAAACTATCTTATATAAGTGGTAACTTTTGAAACATAATACCCAAGAAATTAATATCATATAATTGATATGTAAATAACCATAAATTTAATAATAATATTAATTTAATATAGTAATTATCATTATATACACCACCAAAAATAAAATAGTGGTGACAATGGCATGTATCTCACGTAAATAAAAAGTGAGATAAAATTTCATTCCCTTGTGTCTTGACTCTCATCGTACAAATAACAAATTGTTATATAATAAATAAAATATTGTTATAAATCTATAACATTACCAAATTCTTATATCTATACAAGAAGTTGTTTTATTATGACATTATATTTCCCACTTTTTTATGATTATATGTTAAGGATTCACGTTAGTTAATATCCTCTTTGTTCTATGCGTGTGTCTTAAATTTTAATATCTTTGATCCTTATACATATTTCATTATTTAAAGAATTTAAAAAATGATATAAATATCACATATATTCATTATATTTTTATTATAATAATATATAAAATATAGAAGTATGAAATGGAATACACCGTTCATAGGGAGGGTAGGCCATACGTAAACATGAATGTTATTTCTGTTTTATAATAATATTGAATGAAATAAGGAAAATGAAATATATGTATATATTTATATAATATCATTAAATTAGTATTATAATGTCATGTATACCTTATAAATTCACTAAACTCTCCCTTAATACATTCCATGTATTTTGTGAACAAATCACATCACTTTGAGAGGGTGGTAGTCCATACATCCTCAAATAAAAATAACTTATTTATACCAAATGGAAAGTATAATGATATGTGTTGTAAAATGATTAAAGAATTTTAAATACATAATAAATATAATGTATAACATACATAAATTTATTTCCCACCATAATTTATAACATTATAGGTGGTAAAGGAAAAAAATAAACAATTATTATTTCATGAGGCGATAGATCACCGTACATGTAAATGGTATGTTTTTTACCCATTTGATGGAATTGTTTGTAATCGTAGGTTGAACCCTTTAGCATAAAAACATACCAGTATATTTAGGATAATTTTGTAGTCATAAAATCATGGAATAATAATATTTTATTGGTTGGATAAAGGAATTAACATGAAAATAACTTAAGGAAGAATTTTACCACTAATTCGGGTAACTCCGTTTGGTTTACATCAATGGGATTCCTTGGGTTTCTTTCTATAAAAAATGGAGTCCTAAAAAAATAATGAAATCATTTTTTAATGTCTATTGGGTAAATCATGGATGATCATATGTGTTTGTATAGGTTTGATGAAGTAGAAGATGTGGTGGCCTTTTATAGGAGAGGAAAAGGACTCACTTGGTATTCATGAAAACAATTTAGGTGTACCCACATTTTTACCTAAAAAAGTCTCCAAAAACAAAAAAATCAATAATAAAAAGTTCAGGGGTCGATTTTGTTCAAAAAAATGTTTTGGACAAGTGGCTAGGTTATTTTAACCCTTATGTTTAAGGTTTATTCCTTTGCAAAGATTAATTCTAAATTAATCATTATAATTAATTTTAATTTCATTCAATAATCTTTTCAGTCCAAACTAAGTTGATATTATTATAAATTATAAATTAAATTGATTTAAAACATGAAGTACATTTTTCCAAATACAAAACCAAGAATTGGTAAAAAGTATATTTAACATAATCCTGTTGATGGGATGACGTAACAAGTTATTAAAGTAAAAACATCCAAAACCATGTAATGTTTTTATTGTCAATTTCAATGTGAAATTGATTTCAATTAAAAAAAATTGGATTAATTGAACAAAAATTGATCTAAACAACTTTGAAACCAATTTAAAATGTAATTTAACCTCATAAATAAATTATTTTTAAACATATTTTGGTACTAAAATTCTGTATTTTTTAACTATTAATTAAAAATTAAACCTTAAAGAAAAATATGAAAAATTTATTATATACAAATTTTTATTTTTTCATTAAAATATGATGTTTATTTTAATATATATAATTTCAAAACACGACCCTTGTTGGGGCTCGATCCACAACTACCCCAAGCCCAGCTCTATAGGCTAGGTGCTGGCAACTAGCACTAAAGGCACGACAAATTCGGAGAGGCCCTTACCTATGAACCTATAAACACCCATGCAGAAAACTAAATGAAAATGTATAGTGGGAAATAAGTTATAGTTGAAAACTATTATAAATAAAATCAACATGTATGAAACACTAAATAGTATAACTGCAGTATAATAAACTAAAAGGATAAAGGGTAAAAAATACATGCCCAACTAGAAAAGTTCCACAACATGGCGAAATGTAGAAATTTAAAATAGTTTGAAGATCCCCACTCCTGGATCCCAGGGTACGACCATTACACAAGGTCAAAGTAGCACATATTCTAATGCTCACATGATGTGATGATCAACTTTTATGTCATATGAATGGGCACACAAAGTGCGGGAAAAGACCAAGTAGTGGTGAGTATAAAAATAATCAGTTGGATTCCCTTAAGGCTCAAGGGAGCAGCAAAAGATTTACATAAGGGTGGATAAGTAGATTGAACAAGGTACAATAAAAAGGAGTACAACGCAATCCAACAAGAGAGTGACACAAACTCTTTTGGAGACATGGATCTAGAAACAGTGTGATTATGGAATTCTTGTTGAGTATTTACTACATATAGTAGGATAGTATAATCATCCCACCACGAGAATCTAGACACAAAAATCATGTGGAATATCATGTGTATCTTCTCCTCTCCTAGATGAAGAGTATCCAAAACCAAAGGAGTGGGAACTGGAATATGATACATATATATTCTTATTCAAAGAATTGTAAATGTGAGAGTAAGGGGGTCTCCATCTTAACTATTAGCCGAAGAATGTGAGTATCCAATAGTCCCACAAGTAAATACCAACAATGCCTATAATCCCACATATATGCCAGGAACTGCAATTCAAAGGGACTCAATCACCAATCCATGACACTATCTACTTTGGACGACACTGTATCTCCCTCACAGTTTGGGTTTATGTCAAAAGGACACATCATAGTGAAAAAAAGACCCATGTATTTTTCTCGCACTAAAGGTATGTCATAGAATGCCTCCTAACAATGTCACATAGACAAGATGTTGTATCTCAATGTCAAGGTCCCCTTCCTAGCCTGGATGAAGGGTTCCACTCTAGTCCTTGGGTATTCATTCCCTAGTATATCAGGTGGGAATCATCACCCGGAAATAAACAGGGACCAACTTCCCAACCAATATGGAGGGTTCTTCTTGGAAAGTTTCATCGACAGGATCCACCACCTAGCCCCACTAGAGGGAATCCTTGAACTTCTTTGGCTATCCATGCTTGATCGTTCCTCTCAAAAAAACCATTAAGAAACTCTAGCCATCCAAACTAAAGGGTACCTCTCAGAAAAACAAATATGAACATTGGACATATTTATTGGATGGCACCTCTTGGAAAATCAGTATTGTAATCATAATGTTATTCCCCAAATATGAATCCCACCTAGAGAATCTCGCATCATAACTCAAAAGCCACTATGGAGGTCTCCATCACATTCCACATGAAAAAAACCCAGGATATGCTACTCACATGAAAATATCCTAGTCCCTGAGATGGGGTTATCAGTGGTTTATAAGATTCATGAAGTGGTACATGGAGTGTGTGGCACCCACACGATGTGTGATCCTACCTCATAACATGTCCTTGTACTTAGCCATTGTGGAGGAATAAATTGTGATCACATACCCTTAGGCATGTCAGTGCACTCTAAGACTACACATCATATCTAGCCAATATTTTACAAGAGCATAATGCTTGATGTTGATTCGATGGAATACAATATAATTTCATTTATACATATCCCCAAACGGATGTAAAACAATTGATAACATCTATTCATACATCTTATCCACTCTCACAAGTGTCAAAGAAGAACTAAGTCCTAGGATTTCATAAAACAAAATTAAATAATATTCCCCAAATATTCCTTTCAGGTTTCCACATTTAATGAGATCACGAACTATGCTCTGCATGTCTAAACTGATCACATTGGTGTGATCATTGTAGAAAAACATACAATGGTGACTATTTAATCCCCCAAAATGAACCTCATGTGGAAAATATGTATTTTTTTGCATTATGATGGAAAGATGAACTTTTGGGCCAATGAATCATTCCCAAAACAAATTATATAGATCATGCCATTAAGATACTCTCGAAAAAATACACGAGATAGACTACTCATTCATCCAAAACAGATACCTGGTAAAAAAGCTGCATTTTACTACCACGTGAGTGAACCAGAAATCATGGGGGCCACACTTCATATTTGGTATAATCACATGAAATTAGTCATAAAACATCTAAATAAACATCAGGGTCATAGCGCCTTTGATGGGATGTCATTTTGACTTCAGAAGCATGCGCTACGTCTGAAAGAAGGAACCACAAATTATAATAATTAAATTATTATTAATAAAGTGAGCATTTCATTCCAACTACCATTAAAAGTGAAATTTAGAAATAACAAATCCAATTAAAATAGACTAGCTTGACTCATGTATCATGTTTCCCCATACGTCACATGAATGGGAAGCCTATACCAAAAGTTACTGGCATTTGAAGTGCCCAGGCCCAAATTGGCCCATAGAGGTCGGACCGGCCGGGTCTAGCCCCCCCAGTCTGCATCCTATCCACATGGATCAGCCCTCCCAAATAGATTGAGGCCCATATTCCAGCACTAATCAACTCAATGTCCCATCTTCCTCCCAGATCCGACATAATTGGGTAGACCGGGTCGTGTGGGTCTCCCCCCGGTCATTGTGTTGTAGTGCATGCCCGACCACCTCATCTCCTCTACCCAACAACGGCTCACCGACTCCACCTCACCGCACTAGTGCCCCACTATCCTGCCCTCTCCATCAATCACACCTTTGTGAAACGTCCCATGCTCCTCCACCCTTACCAACCCCCGACTCGCCCTAACCGCCTGCCACCTCAAAACCCATTTGTGCCGCACGCTAGGTCTGCCTGCTCCCCTGGATGTCATCTCCATGAAGAACCCCACCACCATGTTATGCCTCCAGTCTCCACACCTACATCACTACAACGGTCCCTTATGCAGAACATTGAAACTCCTCAGGATGCCCAATTTTAGATCCAAGGGATGATTGGTTATCCCTGAAATGAGAATATCACAACACCAACCTCTGATCGATGATCTCATAGTCGATTAATGTGTTAGAAAAAAGAGCAACAAAATCCATGAAGAAATGAAAGATCCTCAGATAAAATTTTAGTTTTGTAACATGGATCTACGGCTGTGTTTGTTTGGCCATCAATGATGATAAACAAATGATGACACAATTTAACAATGAATGGATTTTCAATTAAAACATCAATTTGATGTTCAAAGGAACAAAATCCTACCACAAATCGATCATCTTGACATCACCAACTCGTTTTCCTCACTTTTTTTTCGATCCTCCATTGATATATTCTTGATTCATCAAAGAAAAAATAAGATATACATGAGAGAGAGAGAGATATTTAATAGATAAATAAAGATATATAAGGGTTAACCCAAATTATAATTCTTTAAATCTCTATTTATAGGAGCCTCACATGTCATGGAATGTGAAACATCAGTGCCCTCTTATTTTATGTTGAGCCTAGAAAAATAAACCTAATTCAAACTCAATGGAGGTCGTGGATTTCCAACTATTTTCCCCATTTTAATGTTATTTTCTTCGGAATTCGAAATGAAATAATTAAGTTTAATTATTTTATATACGATTTCCCTACGTGACTTTTATCATAGAAGTCTCATGCCAAAAAAATTTATTCCCTAACTAGGGTAAACACTATGTTACATACTCAATAGTAGAATTATATTTTTTTATCTAGGGTACCTTTTACGAGATATAAAATTTCCATTTCATGTATAGTAAAATATACATAACATTTTGGTATAATTTATTCTAGGAAAACCGGGCCTCAGAATTTCACTATGTCTTAGCTCTTAAATCTGGAAATATTACTATAAATATTTCAAAGTCCCACAACTTGAAAAAGGGTCTCTATATATAATTCATAATGGTTCCTAAAATTGGATTTAAAATAGGTTCTGCAATAAAAGGCGGTCAATATGACTTAATGAAAGATATATTATTTCTTGAAAAAATTGGGTTCATTTTTATCGTAATCCTATAAAATATAATGAATATCAAAAATATTTGATTGAATATATTATATTATATATATATATATATATCAAATTAATATCACTCAACATTTTTAATAAATTGAATTTATTATGGTCAAATACCTATGTGGGTATAGTAATATATTCTATTATATTCAATTTGTTTTCATATTCTTTTCAAACTAATTTGTTACCAATGAAATCATTTTATATTTTTGTAAACCATATATTATCATAAGTTAGTAAACCCTTTTCATTAATATTATCTTAATGACTAGTTTATATTAAATTATATATCGTTATTTGGTAATATTCGGTCTGGCTTTTTACACAAACCATCGAGGAAATTCATTTTTGTGTGTTAGGCTAGCTAACATCAATGTTCCATACAAAGGAAGATAACATTTATGTTTCGGGTAGTGCATTATTAAATCGGTATTTCATATAATTAATTCCAAGAATAGTTATTTAATATAGAATAAAATATTTTTACTGTTTCCTTAAATAAAAAATATCAAAATATTAAATTATTTGAAAAAATATATTTCACAAAAACAATGGGTGTTACATTCTACCTCCCATAAAATGAATTTCTCTAACAAAATTTGTCCAGGTTATCATAGGTTTAATAATATAGTTTTTATTAATATAAAACCACATTATAAAAATGATTAATAAAACATCCCTTAAAATTGAAATGTTGGTACCATAATAGTTACCCAAATTAACATATAACTAGGTTTCCTCATAAGATAACTTAGTTTGGAAGTGAAGATTGGACTTGGAGGAAAATGTAAATATTTCTATGGATTGATTGAGGTCATAAATAATAAAAAAGTGAATGATAAATGGAAATTTGAGGGCCTAAAATTAATAAATATGTGATGATATAAAAGGCCACTAGTTTTTAAAAAAATAAGGTATTAGGACAATACATTTTTTATCATTATCCTACCAGTGAGTAATTATTTATTCGATTTATAATTCATACATTACATCAAGAAATGGATGTACAATAATTAAATTTAATTCCTGATGTACTAAAATACACTTTTATCAAGTCTTAAGGCCCATAATAGAATGAAAATTAATATTATTTATCTCTAACTATTATTCAAAATCTCTATGGTTAATATATTAATATTTAAACATAAAAAGTAACTCTACTAATTAATCATTAATATTTATTCATCATAAATAATTAGACATTAACTAGGACATCATGTAGGCCAGTGGTAGGCATGAAACCCTTATCACAATTCAGTCATTGGTTCAAGACCCACATCCTTTCCATTCTTGATTGGTTGTCACCCAACATACATGTTTCCCTTTTCAAAAACCATTGTAATAAAATTTTAAAAATATGATAGACATCTATGAAATTATGTTAATTACTAAATAACCTTTTAGCCAAGGTTTTCAATACTATATCACTACAAAAATACTCCTATGAAGTTTAATTTATACTTTTCATGAAAGGTTAACCTTATAACACTTAAGAAGTAGAGAAATAAAAGGCAGTATAAATATGGTCATGAAATCAACTTAATATTGATCACCCATATATCGAAATGATTCTATGGGTTTTTTAAAACATGTCAACATCCTCCTTTCATTTTCTATTCAAACATGTTAACATCCTAAACAATCATAAATACTTGTTGAAAATGTGCATGTTTTTTTTCCAAAGTCTATTGGATCTATTATTTAAATAAAAATATGTTGTAATTACATAAATGATAGTATAAACAACATTTCAACAAGTAATAACTTAGTTCCAAGTTAACCATTACCATGAAATATACATATTCATATCCCACATATATTTATCCAAACAACATTATCATAACGTAATGAACATATTAAGAGTAACCTTCCCTTAGTCAAAATATCACCTTATCATTAAATCACTTTAGAAATCCATCTGAACATTTCAATATATACTTGTAAATCCTTATAAATAAATAAAATTAACAATCCTTGTTTATTTCATCATTCATATAACATAATTATTGATTCAAAATAAATAAAAACATTGATTATTCCACTTCATCCATATTGCATATGAGGGATACCTTATCCTTTTATATAATACTTATTTATTTTTAAATTTTATTTGTAGTCTCATCATCATCAATAATATAAAAAATTCTCATACCAACTTGCTAATTCTCTTATAGTGCTTTCCCCTTAGAAAATTCATTTTAATAATCACCAATAATTCCACACATAAAGAATTTTAACATTGATTATGTCTTAGGGAGGCTAATATCACCATCCTTTTTTAGTTGAACCCTGTATTTTTCATTTGCAGTTACTTTATTTGTATCCTTTATTTTCATAGTAAAAACACCATCTTGTTCCTATAAGACATTCCATTAGGTGATTATTTCCACATTCATCCAACAATGTAAATGTTATCATCCTTCCTCCATGGTCTTAATTACCAGAAATCTTAATGAGAATCTTTAATCTCTTTAATGTTGAGTCTGAGAGTGGGTTATGGTACATATTTTTAGTCATGTTATGTGAAAACTCACTAGGAATGATCACAACATCCTTCGAACTAGTGAAAATCCCACTTGACATCTCATGATCCAATTGTCCATCACATTTAAAGTTGACCTAGTTCCTTATAATTCCCACCATTGATTAAGACTATATAGCATAGTGTGAGAAAAACTTATCATCATGGAAACTTGTATAATCATGAAAATAAAAACACATTGGATGTTTAAATCATTACACCTTCTTTAATATATATATCCCTCAGTTTATCCTATGTTATTCAATGGAAACTTATTTTATAATATTTCATGATAGTTTATGAAGGGTTTGGGAATTTCCAAATCATAACCCCTATGAGATTCAAACTAGGTGTGTAGAAACGACCATTGTCATGTACCAAGTTATGCCATGTATGACCCAACACACCTTGTTGGATTTGCTACTCAAAGGTACATATTTTATAAAAAAACAACCACTTGTACTATCCATACAGGGATGTATTCTTAGGAAACCACTCACTCTATCCTTTAACCAAATTCTAGGATATTGGTAGATACATTAACTCATACTTGTACTTAATCTAAGAGTCATCCCCAAACATATCCTTGTAAATATACCTAGGGATCTCACATTAGTTTTTTCATACTTGTTTATAAAGGGTGAATAAACCTTCACTCTGATACCTAATATAATTAATCATTCCTATGAATATAGACATTTCCTAACTTTTTCAGAATACATAAAACATAATATATAAATACAACCAAGGACCACATTAGTTTAGTGCATTTGGAAATGTAAATATGATGATATAAGCAAGATGAATTATCTTCCAATAGGTTAGTCATGGATATAATCCTTATTAGACACATCATAATTAATAAATATCTTCATATCCTTGGGATAGAAACATAAAAAGGTGTGGTCTCAGATGCTCGGTGATGGTAAACAATGGAAATATATAAGCATAAACATGAGCATATAATTATGAGAATTTGATCAAAATCATAAAATATCATAACTGTTATATCAAATATCATAAACATGAATCGTGGAATTAGTCTTGAAACTTTATAAGATAAGAATAATAATAAAATAAATACTATAACCCATGAAAACATAACATAGGAATAAAACATGGAATTATAGAAAAAACATAAGCATATAATATGATTTCTATATTATCCAAGGAATCACTTCCGTAACCATATTAGTAGCGTGGGTTCACACCCTATTCCATATTGGTTGTATGGTCTTACTCCCATGGAAATATTAGTAGAATGAGTTTACTCCCCGTACTATCTTGGTAGTCAAGCCTAAATCCACTGACCATCATAGTAGTCAAGGTTCACCCCAAGACCATTTCAGTCTATCTAATGATATATAAATTTTACCCAAATAATTGAATAGAGTAATAGGTCTTACACATTTCATAATGAAATCATACAAAAATTTTCCACAAAATCATAAAAAATAATATCTTAACCCGTGAACTTAAATGGCTATCATGAACATGTAATCATATCATAACACGTGGTAAATGATACATATATCATAATCATTTCATAAAAATCATAACCCCTGAAAAGAAGTGGGTGTCGAAGGAATATAACATAAGAAGAGTAACATATTTTATGAATATCATTCCATCAAAAAATTTATCATTCAAAGAATGAAAATGAATGGAAAAATTGAATCATTTCCCCAAAAATTCATTAGTATCACCAACTAATTTCATCTTAGATAGAAAATGATTTTTATATATATTTTAAAAAGATTTATTGAGGAAAATATCATTCCTCTTTGAATTTTTTCTAAAAACTACGAATATTAAAAAAAATAATTTAAAATGGATTGAAAATTTAGAAATAAGGCTTAAAATCATCTTGAAAATATTTTTCCTTGAATACTTATAAAAAAATAATGAAAAAATTCTGGAAACCATTTTCCATGAAATAATATAAAACAATATTGAAGGCATTTTTTAAAACAATTTTCCTTGAAAACATATAAAAGAAGCTTGAAAAAAATTTGAAAATATTTTCCATGAAAATATATAAAATAAGAATAAAAATAAATTTGAAAACTATTTTCTCTGAATTTTTTGAAAACATTCTTGATTAAATTTTGAATACTATTTCCTTGAAAACTTATAAAATAAGCTTCAAAACATTTTAAACAAATTTTTCTTATAAAAAACATTTAAAACATATGAATAAATAATGAAAACAATTTGAAACTCATTTATTTAAAAGTAAATTGAATATTTATAAAGGAATCATTAATTTTTTCTAAAAACAATTTCCTTGAAAATACTTTGATAGAATATAAATAAATCCTAAAAAAATGACAACCATTTCTTTCAAAATACATTGAAAAAATATAATTATATCTTCAAAAAAAATTAAAACCAATTTTTTAAAAATAATTTAAAAACATATAATGAATGCTTGAGTTTTTATTGAAAACAATTCCATTTAAAACACTTTGAAAACATATAATCAATTCATCATTAAATTTTGAAAACCATTTTGGAAAAAAAATGTTTTTAAAGAACACATATTTCTGACTGAAGAGGGAGGTATAGTAAGAATTTCATAAAAACATTTTCTCAATAAAATAATAAACCAAGGAGTATAAAAATGGTACCAATACATGGATATGTCATTTTTAAACATTGGAGAAGAAATTAATTGTGTTCCATTGAGATATGAATCATAATATTTCATCAATGAATATACAATAATAAAAATCCTCATAAACTATGAGATGGTTTCAATAAACTAATACAACATGGTAATTTGGGATCATACTCTCTATGTATGAAAATAGAATTACATAAAGCTAAAAATATCAGGAAAAGAAGAAGGTTAGTGATATAATATTTACAATAGAAGTATATACACCTCAAAAAATAATGTCGGTTCATAAAAGACATGTGTCTCAATGAAAAAAAAGATTCAAAACTATCTTAATGATTTTGTACATTTTGAAACATAATAATCCTAAAATAACTATAAAATAATTTATATGTAAATACCGATAAATTTAATAATAATAATCCTTTAATATATTCATGGTAATTATATACACCATATTAAATAAAAGGGTGTTGATTATGGCACATATCGCATGAAAATAAAAAGTGAGATGAAATTTACTTACCTTGTGTCTTGACACTCATAGAACTCGAACAAAATTTCTGTATAATAAATATAATTTTATAATAAATATATCACATTACCATATTATTATATATAATTCTATATATGGTTTTATTATGACATTATATTACCCATTTCTTAATAATTCTATGTTAAGGTTTCACTTGCAGTAGTATCTATTTTGTTCTTCGCACTTGTCTTAATATATTATATCTTTGGTCCATATACTAATATAATGATTTTATGAATTTAAAAAATTATAGAAATATATTTTATATTCATTATATTTTTATTATAATAATTTATATAATATTGAATTATGAAATTGAATACACAGTTCAAGGAGACGTTAGGTTGTACGTACAGATTAACATTGTATATGTTTTATTATTGTATTGAAAGAAAGAAAAAAAATTGTGTACATGTATATAAGTATATAATATCAATATATTATAATTATTAAGCATTATATACCAAATATGTTTACTAAAAACAGCCTTTATACATTCAATGTATTGTGGGAACGAATCACATCGCTTTGAAGGGGTGATAGTCCACACTTCCTTAAACGAAATTATCGTATTTACACAAAATGGAAAGTATAATGATATGTCTTGAAAATGGATTAATGAATAATAAAGACATAATAAATATAATATATAACATATATAAAAATATTTTCTATCATAATGTTCACCATCAAATACGGTAATGTAAAAAGTTTATAATCATCATTTCCTTAGGTGGTAATTCGGCGTACACGTAAACTGTATGTTTGTTAACCCATAAATGGAAGTGTCTATAAGTGTCAGTTTAACACATAGAATAAAGAAATAATATTATTTTTAGGATATTCTTTTTATTATAAAATCATAGAATAATAATTTTTTATGGGGTCTATAATGCAAATAATAGAAATGAACTTGAGGAATAATGTTACCTCTTATTCTGGTAACTTTTTTTGGTATAATCCAAAGGGCTTCCATAGATTTCATTCTACCATAATTGATTCTTCAAGGAGGAAAATAAGTGTTTTTTAAATATTATTGGTATATCTTTGAAGATCCTATGTTGATTGAGAGGTGTGAGTAAATGAGATAGTTGGTGTCCTTTTATTGGTGATGAAAAGGACTCACTTAGTATTTTTTTAATACATTTTTTTACAAATTTTTTTACATGAAAAAAAATCCATACAACACAAAAATATAACGATTTTATGTTCACTTTTTAATAATGTCCATTAAATTGGTTTTTACACATTTCTAGGTTATTTGGCCCCTTTGGTTTATGGTTTATTCCCTTATAATGCTTAATTTTACCACAATAGCTATAATTAATTTTAATTACATTCACTAATATATTGCATAAAATAGAAAGTTAAATTTTTCATAAATTATAAATTATTATTATTATTAATATGGAATACATTTTTACAATTTAAAATCACATTAATTGATGAAATTAATTTAAATTTAATACAACTGACAGGACGACTTAGAGGGGTTTTAAAGTAAAAAGATCCAAAATTTTCTTAGGTTTTTAAGTAAATTTTAGATTTAAATTCATTTAAATGACCTATATTATATTAATTGTTAATATTTTAATCCAGTTAAAAATTAAAACCAATTTAAAATTTAATTTCACCTTATAGAATATTGATTTGATAATACATTTTTGAGCTATAATTTAGTATTTTTTCAACTATTTATTAAAATTGAAACGTAGTAGAAAAAAATATTTATCATTAAATAATTTTTCTGGTTATATTTAAAATATTATATTTTATTTTGACATATATATTCCATAAAAGTTCAAAAAATTGGATTTAAAATTGGTTCTTAACTAAAAGACTGTAAAACTGCCTCAATAAGAAATATAGTATTTTATGCATAAAATTGGGTTTGATTTTATCTTAAGCCTATAAAAATGATTAATATAAAAATACATTATTCAATAAAAAAATATATATATAATTATTATAAATCACTACTTTTAATTAATTTAATTTATTAGTGTAAAACAACTTTGTGTATATAATAATATTTTCCTTTATATTCAATCAGTTTTTATATTCGTTTATAATTAATTTATGACCATTGAATTCATATTATATTTTTGTAAACTATATATTTTTATAATTTAGTTAAAACTTTTCATAAATACTAATTTAGAAATGATTTTTTATTATATATTATACTGTTATTTTAAAAAACATGATCTTTTATATTACAAAAAGACATCGCAGAAATTCATTGTTGCATGTGAGGAAAGCTAACATCAGTGTGCCTTGTAGCGGAATATAAAATATATGTTTCATGTACTGAATTATTAACTATGTTTTTAATATAACTCTATACAAATATAATGCTTTAATATAAAATAAAACATTGTTAGTGTTTCTTGAAATGAAAAATATCAAAAACAATAAATTAATTAATAAACACAATTTCAAAAAAATATAAGGGAGTTAAAAAATATATTATTCTTCCTAGTGATTTTAAATATTAATAAATATCTAATATCTTCCATTAATGTTCCAGTTTTTCTATTATAATGACTATATTTATTGATTAATAGTAAATACTCGTTTAGTGCTTGTTATGTTTAAAGTGGTGTGTTTTCACATTACAATCGTTTCTATGAAAATTAATTTCTAAAAAACATAGGATTAATTTTTTATACGTTAGATGTAATATTTAGAATAATTTTGTTCAAATTATATAATAAATCACCCTATAATGTATTATTAATTGTCAAATTAAATATTTAGGAAACCAGTTACCGTAGTGAAAAACCAAAATGGAAAAACTTAGGATACCTAGAAGTTAGAGAATGAAATGTTTAAAACTTGTGATTAATTTGGTTTTGGAGGAGTTTGTAGACCATATAATCCTTACACATGTTTAATTATTATATTTTTAGCCACTTGTGGTAATATTGACAACCCAATAGCGAATAACTTTGAGTAATTAAAAAAATGCCACACCTCCTTAGCTATAAAAGGGCAATCACTCTCCCCACTTCTTCACACCTATAATGAAATTTCCCTCAACCATGATTTACCCAAATCACCTCCCATGTTCCCACACCACATATTATAATCCTTTTATTTGGCTGAAATATAAATAATAAATGCTTTTGTGCAATCCGAAGGAGGATTCATGGAGAAGTGATAATGTTCATCAACTAGCGTTTTCATAGTATTCCATCATAAAACAAAATATATTCTTATTATACCATAATTATATAATTTCATTAGTATATTATGTATACTAATATTTTGTTATATTACTTTGAAAATCTATAAACACACTCAATTCTATCAAATGGGATATGAAATCATTGTTCGAGTGTATGGAGAACTATCGCCTCTCAACCCAATATTGTTCATTTTTTCCACTACAACCTTTAAAGGTTGACATAAATGTTGTCTTTGTTGAATATGATTATTATAAATATGATATTTATTATTTTTTTATACTTTTATAATTATTATATCTCACATGACATCATGCTTTCAATTTAGTAGATATTACAACAATGCCATTCATGTGTACGACGATCTACCGCCTCATGAATCAATGTGATTCATTCAAACATTATATGAAATGTATTAAGGGTGTTATTAATAAAAAAATAAAATTTATATGAAAAAAATATTTTATGGATTTTAAATATGTATATAATTTATTTTTATTTATTTCATTATGATATGAAAATGGAAGTTGTGTTCATTCGTATGTGCAGCCCACCGAATCCATGAATGGCCAATTTCATTTCTTATCACTAAATTTTAGGATTTACTCTAAATATATATATAATTAATATATATGATATTTTATAATGATATAAATTTTGTATATGCAGATATAATGAAATGATTAAAAGGACTAAAATCAACACGTAAAAATATACTGGAAAAATCATTTATTGCCTGAAACGTGGCATTAGAATGAAATTTTTAATCAACGGGTAATAAGATTTTATAAAAAAATATGTCAATATATATAAAATATGTTTCGTTAATTGATTTATAATAAACTTATATTTATAAAATAGAATTTCTTAACATGTATAAAGGAAATCTAGAGTTAACGTAAGTGGATTTCTAGTCTCACTTTTATTTTTGGGAGCCTTATACCATATTCACCACTTAATTCATTTATGTAGTATATATATTTCCATATGAAATTATATATCATTAATATACCTCATTTAATTATAGATAATGTTACTATTTAGGTTATTATTTCATGGGGATTAAGATTCAAAAGTTACTCAAGTAATAAAGGATTTCTGACTCACTTTAATTTTTTTTGTGAGACACACATATATTTCCTATTATTATATATAATTATTCTTAATATGAAATCAATTTGGGTTTATATATACTTTTCAGGATATCTCTATCATGGGGTTTACAAATCAAAATTTACCAAATCAATTATGGTCTATTGTCTCTATTTTCGATCATTAAGACTTATGCTATGTTATAAACCTATATTATTTATTGAGGTATATATAAAGAACCATTTATTTATAATATAATGAATTTATTATTACTCATGATATTTTATGTTTCATTTTATTTAAATCCATCATGGGACTAATGATTCAATATTACTAAAGTTGTGAATATTTTCTATTACAATCTCATCATTTATTGGGATTCTTTATGATTAAGTATATAATGTTTAAATATCATTTTATAACTCTTGAATATTCTCATTAATATCATTATCCAATTTTTAATCATGATGTTTTATTATAATGATACTATTTTTTTAGTTTTTGGAACTTAAAATTATATAGAATTTTTTAAAAAAATATTACTTTATTTTTTCATTAGTCATAAATCCATTTTCATCCAAAACAATGTTATCTAAAATTATATTTGAAATTTTTTTTATTGTCATTATAATCATTTTAAATGGAATTAATAACCATGTTTTACTTTTTATAATAAATTTTTTAAGGAAAATTAATGTCATTTTTAAACAATTTCTTTTTTTATTTTAACAAAAATGATAAAATAATATTTCTTTTAAACATGAATGATATGAATATTATTTACAATTATCATGAAAACCTAATTACTTAAATCATACCTAAAATATTTTCAATGTTATTTTAAAATAATATTTTTCCATTATATTTGAAATATTTTAATATTTTAAATAAATTACATCGAAAAGAAATTATTTTGAAAGTGTTTTTTATTTTTAAAAATTATTTTCAAAGAGGATGGATATATTCCTAAAAAATGTTATAATTGATTCATAAGGATTACATTTTATGTTTTCAACGATATTTTTTTTAAATGTTTTCATTTGTTTATATATTAAATTTTTTACTACAATTAGGAAAATCTATTTTTCACAAGAAATGTTTTTAATGATAAATCGAAATCATTTTCCTCCTATGATTGTATCCATTGAAGTTTCATATTCCTTAATGGGGATACTATCCAAGTATAAAATTCTTATTATTTCTATGAATGGTTTATATTTCTATAGAATGTTATTTATGAAACCCACTTCTCTTCCAAAAGTTATATCATGAGGAAATACATATGAAACCCTCTTCTTATCAAGGGTTATTATATGATGAAGTTAGTAGTAAATATGTATCTTTTCCATAAGTTACAATTTGATGAAATGTTTATGATTCCCATTTCATTTCATGGGTTATGAAATTATTACTTTTTATGATCTTTTGGGAAACATGTATGTGATTTTCATTATTTGACTAGTGGGACCCACATATCACTCCAATGCATTTGGTAGTGATAAATGATCAATGAGATTAGATGGTACACAGTTGTAAGTACCGGCCAAAAAATGAGGAAAAATTGGTGTCTTCCCAAGACTAAAATAGGGTACATGGGTGGTCATCCAAAGCCAAAAAGAGAGTAAATAAGAGTTAATCCCTATCCCAACGTAGGTACTTTAGTTTTTATTTAGTGGGTAAAATGTTATAAATGTATTTGGGGAAATCCTTGACATAATACTTCTTATGATTATGTGTATTCTATAAATATATGCCTTTTTCCAATATTATTCTCTCATAAATCTTGTTCTTTGATTATCTAAATACTCTTATCTTATTAAAATCTAATTCTTTTCCATCACTCAACATTATAATATTTAATATTCATAGTATGGTTTTAAAATTTTATTCTCGTGTTATACTACACTAATGTTTATTTTATGCTTACGTATCTCAATTTCTTACCTTTACATGGCATCTAAGAACATAATTTCTTATTTTTTCCTTTCCCCATGTTATAAATAATGGTTTTATTATGGTATTTCTATGAAGAGTAATAAGTGGGAAATATTTTAGATATTTCTTCTAATAAGGATATTATGTTCCCTGATTTCAAATGAACATAACTATTATGGTCCTCAAGAGTCTATTTTGGGTAATGTAATGAGTATTCATTCAATAGAATGAATATCCATGTATGAAAACCTGAGGTATTTATATTTGGTATCAAAGGAATGGATTGGTTAACCTTATATACTAGTATGAGAAAACATTACTGATATCCTAATGGATATTTATAAGGATATTGATAGGCATGTATCTAAGGATAAGTATGAGGATGAGTCAATGTGTATGAAAATGTCTGGGAATTTTGGAAATAGATAATGAATTTCATTTTCTAGAAATACATCACTCTCTAGATACTAAAAGTGGATGTGGCTCTAGAATAGATGTACATATGGTTAACATCCTAAAAACACCATATTAAGTTAGACTCGATTGGGAACGAGTTCATGAAAATGGGCCTTGTTGCACACCTGGAATGATAGTCTCATTGGAAAGGATATTAAAATTGAAAAATTAGTTATGAACAATCACGAAGGATATAAATAGAATATGAAAATGATTGACGAAGGATAAACCTATGGGGTTATTGATTAAATAATGTTTAAGGATTTATACTTCATTTAAGTGATTTTTCATGATTATGTTTTCACCCATCTTGATCATTGTTTATTACACTATGTTTTTTATATTTAGTCAATGGATGTAACTAGAAGGAGTCATGTTAACACTAAATCTAATGGAAAATTTAGTGACTACAAGTTACCAAATTGGATGAATACTAGAAATAATGATATTGTAATTATTCCTAATCTGTTATCAAGATATATTCTCAACAACATGTACATTAGTTATATTCTTGACACATCAAATATGTGGATGAATAAATTTTATGAAAGTTATGGTAGAAATGAACATGGAGGGAAGAATACTTGGATTCTTACATGTTAATAAGGATGGAAGTAAAACCCAACGAAATATCACAAATGTTGAAGAAGATGTTATCTATATGAAAAACATATTCATATAGTGAAAAATCATCACAGAGATAAGTGTATTATTTTGAGAGAAAATGGGCTTACTCAACTAAATTCCCTAACCCAAGAATTATACTTTAGAAAAAGGAAGGAACTATTTTATGATAATCATTAAAATAAAGGATTAAATTAGTCATATATTTGGATACAATAATCATGAATTGTGAAATATATAATGATTTTTTAGAATAGTTTATTCATTAAGGATTTGAAATAACATTTTCAATGGTGTTGGTGGATTAGAAAATAAATTTAATAAAAAGTTTTTTTTATTGTAGAAAGGTATCACATAATATGTTCCATGTGTTAAGAAAATTATTTTTAGTATTGATAAAGAGATAATTGATATGGATAATGTTGGATACTATTGATGACCTCATAACAGATAAAAGATTTTTTGAAAATGTTGTTATTATTATCATTCGTTAAGTTTTATCATGTATAATGATATTTTAATAGAAATGATTTGAAATTAAACCCATTAAATTTTTATATAGAGACAATGTCATTAGGTGATAAATTCTTGTACAACTATTTTGAATATTATTAATTGAATTGTTGACCTTTAGTGCTTACCATATCTTTGATGTTGAGATAATAATGGGTTTTAGTGGATCTACTTACAAATTAATCACAATTCAATGCCATTAGAGAGGATTTATCATTAGATATTTTTCTATAATATAAATTAAGTAAGTGGTAAGTTTCAATTTTATCCCATTGTAAACTATATTTTATCACATCTTTAGATTACCATAATGTTTTGGAAAATTCGTCATCATGATCTTCATATAGAGTTCAGTTTTAGAACTGAGTATAATCCTCACACAAATGGTCGAATTGGGATAATAAATAAAACACTATATGATATTATAATATATTGTTCTATTAAATTCAATGGTTTTTTGATTAATACCTCTTACAAGTTTATTTTTATTGAAACAATATCATTCACTATAACATTAATATGGGTCTCTATAGATTCCTTTATGAAATAAAGTTCATAATTCCAACATACAAGAATGATACAGGAGAAAGAAATCTATAGATCCCTCAGATAGACGATAATATAGTAGAAATTTTCATAGTCATTTTAAAGAGATGATATAAATGTTATGTTGATAATCAATGAGGTGACATAGAATACAAATTTAATGATAGGGTTGTTCTATGAATTTTGTTCTGTAAGAAATAAGGTAAAACTAATCCCAACAAATATGATCCCAATTAAAATATTTGATCATATCATGAGATTATATTTTTATTTGAAACATAAAAAGAAACCCTATTAGGTTCTTTATGTGTTCCATAAACCACTCCTGAGGAAGTACATACCTAATCAATCACATGTACTATACATAGAGGTCATACCATAAGTGCATGATATTCCTTATGAGTAACAAAAATTATAGATTCTAGATCGAGTAGACAATTATATATAGAAAAAGACCACCAATATGGTAATTTTTTTGGTGAAATGAGATATGTAAGAACCAAAAACATCTTTTCAGGTGTGTTTCTCTTTTCTGTTCATTGTTGATAAAAAGAGGAATTTTCGGAAGAAAACGTTAAAAGTTGTAGAGGCTGTGCATGGGAGCACGGTTGGAACACGATTTGTTCGAACCGTGCGATGAGACCAGGGAACTGTGCACCAATGACAGTGGGTTCCCCATGGGAGGCGCACGGTTTGTCAAACCGTTCGGGCCAACTATGCGAAGTTCTTGGAGGAGACAGTGGGTTCCACACAGGCAATGCACAGTTTGTCAAACCGTGTGGGCAGGCTGTGTGAAGTCCCTGGGAGAGACAGTAGCAACTCCACTATTGACGCACGGTTTTACAAACCGTGCAGCCACATAAAATTGGGGTTTAAAGCCCCAAGCCTCTCTATATTCCTCATTTCTTCTCCAAACTCTCTTCCACTCGAGCCTCACTCAGGATTTTGGGATCTCAAAGGTTGAAGGAGCTCTTCCACTCATTTTGAAGGCTAATCGAAGGAGTTTATTGGCAGATCGAAATCGTTTCATCTTGGTTAAGTCATTACTCTTGGTTTTTTTGAGTTCCCTTTAGATCTACATCTCTCTATCCATTTTCTTTCTAGATCTACACCCATTGTGAGTATATCTAGTGTTGTGGTTTCCTCAGGTGTTGATTTCTTGACTTGTGGATGTTAGGGAAGGAGGTTTAGACTGTTTCCAGTGGTGTGTTCGCCAGTTTTGAGGATATGGAATTGCTTGTGGATTGTTTTCCTCGGAACCCTAAAGGTAGGTGGTTTGTGTCTTTCGGTTTAAGGTCTTTCAATTGTTGTGAGAAATCACCAATACACATGAATGGGGTATTGCGTGTTACTATTTTAGCTCTATTGATTGCCTCCTTGGTTTTATGCTAGAGTAGAGGATGGATAATGTGTTTTGGGGTAATTACTATGATTTTGATGTTTGGCTCATGCATGTCTGATATGACCATTTGGTCTAGTTTCACCTGTTTGGATATAACCTGTTTCCATGACTAGTGTTATAGGATGGTGTGTTGTGATCTTCTAATATGCTGAGATGTTGTAGACCGCTAAGGTTTAATTTGGCTGATATGCGCACTATACTCTTGATGAATTACACAGGGCTGTGAGAACCTATTGTAGTAGACCATAGGGAGAATGTACATAGGGGCTTCTCCAAAGTTTCTTTATAATAAAATGAGAGACTACAGTGAGAATTGATCTTGAGTGCTTCCCTAGACTGTTTTTAGTTCCTCGACGCAAGCCACAGGGGGAATGAGATGTTGAGTACTTCACCAGAGCGTCTTTAGTACGATATGAGACTGTAAGGTGAATTGACGGTGAGTTCTTCCCCAGAGAGTCTATTATTTAGCTGAACTAGAGGGGTGAGACTGTGTGTTCCTCCCATAGGTTTTCTAGTACTTGTTGGTTGAACTAGAGGGGTTAGGTTGTGAGAACTACCCATAGGGTTACCTGTTTTTTCTTCTTAATTGAGTAGATAATTACCTATTATGGATTAGATTCTTGAAACTATGGATTGTTTACTATTTAGTACTTTCTTGTTTACTGTTTCTGTACTTTTACCTGCCATATATTCATTGACTGGTAGGCACATATCTTGTGGTGGTTGCCTACTGGTATTTCTATCTCACACACTATTTGGCCCATGCTTTTGGGCCCAAACAGATTATATTGTTGTTGGTATAGATAATGGAAAGCGCCCTTCTACATCAGGTTCTTGATTGTACTGGAGCTGGAGAGCATGGGACCAAGCTGAGGCTTGCGATGTTGAGGAGTTTCTCATCTGTTTTTCTTTTTTACTTTGGTTTAGTATTTTATTCAGCATTGTGACTTGTTTGGATGTTTTTTAGACATATATGTACAATCCATCATTTACATATATTCCTGCTCCAGTTTTTTATTTATCAATTTTCCTATGTTATTGTTGTTGTATATTTACTGCTTTCATTGTTTTATGTGTTGTTACTTCTTTTGTCTACTCTTCCAATGAGGGCATTGTTTCTGCACTATCACACCCATGGCCCTCGATGCTAGTCGACAGCCTCTGGCTTTTGGGGAAATGTGCTTGAGGCCATGTGACCAACCAGGTATGGGGTGCCTCTAGGTGGATTCCATAAATGAGACCTTACAAATTGGTATCAGAAGATTCTTTTTTTCTTGACTTGATGTTTGGACCCTTTAGCCATGAATAGGATGAAAAAGGTACTTGGTAATGTGTTATGCCCGGGAGTAGCTAACTTTTGTACATGGAAAATCCATACTACCTCTTTTATTACAATTTTACTGGTTTTCAATTTTACAGTTGATTTTATTTCACCGTTGGGTGATTCACATTATTTGTGCTGTTACCGTTGTTGATATTGTGGTTCTATTTTCTGTCACAAATCGATGAGATTAGGGTATGCCATCTCATGAATTATATAGGAACTTGTTATAAATCACATTTCATGCATTCTCCAAGCCATCTAGGATGCATTAGAGATTGCATGTTGTTGTGATAGACGTTGTGTAGATTATGCATGTTGTTGTGATAGATGTCGTGATAGAAACTTTTCCACATTTAGAGCTTTGTTTTTAATTTTTTTGTCAATGAATGCAAAATTTTGGTTCCTGAGGTGTTATTGGCCCTTGTGGACTATAAATTAGTGGATAATTGCCTTTTCTACTTTTCTATAACATGTGTAAGATGCCAAACATTGATTAGTGGGGAGTATGGGCCCTTACGGATCGAAATTTGGCACTTTCAATGTTAGTTTTAGTGTTTCTATGGGTTCTGGAGTAGTTTTTGTGGCTTACTGTCAGGAAAAACCCAAAATGAACGCCGTGTAGTTTTGACTACATGAGATGCGTTCTTCTATTTGAGAAGAAATATTCTTTCTCTGTACATGCCGTGTACTCCTATGTTTCAGTCCCTGTTAATCTTGATCTAAGGTATGCGTTTGACCTTGTAGATTCATGCCACCGATATATCCTTCGGTTTTCCACTAGGTGTTGGGAGACGATCAGAAAATGGTCATGGCTGATCAGGGAATTCCGGAAGCTCCTCATGTTTTGCCAGTCTTGGCACCAACAATTATACCAGAAGCTGGTGCTAATTCACAGTTCAGATAAGGCTTCATGAGGATGATCCAGAACATCTAGGGAGCACCGCCTCCTGCCTGAACTGTGGCAGACATGGTGCGGGTTTTCCAACAGTAACATCCTCCCACCTTCTTAGGGGATATAGGACCTCAGGATAGAGAGTCATGGCTAGAAGCCATGATGAAGATCTTCGAGAATCTGGAGAATCCTCCAAAGAGGCGGGTCAAGCTCGCTACCTACATGCCATGTGACTCTACCAAGAGGTGGTGGGATGTGATCGCATAGGCTGGTCATCTGCAGGTTATGGTGTGGGAGGAGTTTTAGTGCATATTTTATGACTACTTCTATCCAGAGACCCTGAGGGTCGACCAAGCCCGGGAGTTCATGATCCTAGAGCAGGGTACTCTTTCTGTCATGGAGTACTCCTCTCATTTCACCGAGATTCAGCATTTCACACCCCTTTAGGGTGGAAATGGGTTGTTCTTGGCAAGGAAGTTTGAGGATGGTCTCGGACGGGAGATCTGCTCACAGGTGAATATCATCAGGCTGACTTCCATCTCTTCCATCATCAACTAGGCACTGATTGCAGAGCTTAATCTAAGAGATTCTGGATCCAAGATCCACGGTTGTTCCGCTTCCAGGGATAGTGCTTCACCACCAGATAGTAGGAAGCACCGTAGGGAGTCTACGCGCGGTGATCTGAGGTAGTGAGATAGACATTTAGGTAGTCAGGTGTTATTCTACAAGTGTGCAAGAGCTGGGCATACGAGGCTACAGTGCGAGAGGGACCCGGTGGAGTACCGATCTTGCGGCAGGATGGGTCACCTTCAACAGTTCAACCAGGTTTTCTCAGCAGAAACTGGTGACAGGGGTTCTTCCATGACTCCTCATTTAGGATCAGCACCACCAGTTTCTCACCAGTCTGGGAACTGGAGTTCTTCTGGTCTTTCATGCCGAGGTGGAGGTAGAGGCTGTGGTGGTCAGTCACCGGTCTTTCAGCGACAGCAGGGTGGATCATCTCAGAGCGGTCAGCCAGGGTCACAGGGTTGTGGTGCAGGCCAGAATTTTGCGGTGGAGCAGACCCAGCAGAAGCAGGATCTCGGACCCTCTTCAGTTTGATTTACCATTCTAGGTGCCTCGGATTTATCTTATGATCTTTTCAATACAGGGTTTTCCCATAGTTTGTATTCATCGCTATTGTGGAGATCCTTGGGCTCTGTATCTTGTCTTCTGTCGATATATTAACAGTAGACACGCCGTTGGGAACAAAAACATCTATTATACATCAGTCCAGAGAGTGCCCTCTAGAGGTGGTGGGGTGTCACTTTTTATGGGATCTCTATGTCATAGAGATGACAGGGTATGATTTCATTCTCAGAATGGAATGGAAAGTCCCCTTCTAGACAGTCATCGACTGCTACCCGCCACAGGGTGAGTTTCATATCACCATAGGGTGGATCTTTTCTTCATAAGGGCGAGTGGGATGTGGAGGCGAGTAGAGAAGGACCCGAGAATCATGGTCTAGGTGGATTTACAGCTAAGATTGCTAGTCTATATATAGATTACTAGGGGACTTCACAGTTGGACATTTCTCCAATGGTGGATCATTTTAGTGATGCCTTTCCAGATGACTTTTCATGTTTTCCTCCGTAGTGTGAGGTAAACTTTTCTATAGGTCACTTTCCAGGAGCGGCACCAGTGTCCATTCCTCCTTATAGGATTGCAACACCTGAGCTAAAGGAGCTCAAGAAGCAGTTAGAGGATTTAAAGGAAAAGTGTTTCATCTGACCCAGTACTTCTCCTTGGGGTTTTCCTATCCTTTTTGAGAAGAAGGAAAATGGTACTCTTAGGAGGTGTGTGGATTATCGGAAGTTGAACCAACTGATGGTCAAGAACCAATATCCCTGTGCCAAGGATTGAAGATATTTTTGATCAACATTGAGTAGCACGAGTGTTCTCAAAGATTGAATTTAGATCCAGATATCATCAGTTGCACGTTATACCATTGGACATACTGCATACAGCTTTTCGGAGCAGGTATGGTCTATATGAGTAATTGGTCATGCCGTTTGGACACATGAACGCGCCAGAAGTTTTCATGGATCTGATTAATCGTGTGATCCACCCTTATTTGGATTCTTTTGTGGTATTCTTCATAGAAGATATCTTGGTGTACTATCACACTCAACACAACCAGGACACCCATCTTGAGATCGTATTAAGTACACTGAAATAGAATCAGCTATATGCTAAGCTCTCAAAGAGACAATTTTGGATAGACCAGATTCACTTCCTTGGTCATATTATCTGAGAGGCAGGAGTTTCAGTAGACCCGGAGAAGGGTAGAGAATTTTTTTCCTAGGAGAAACCTAAGAACGTTTTTGAGATACATATTTTCATGGGGATAGATGGATACTACAGGATCTTTATACATAAATTCCCCTGCTTAGCAGCACCGATGATGGGTCTGACTGAGAAATGTGTGAAGTTCATTTGGTCAGAAGCTTGCGAGACAACCTTTCAAGAGTTGAAGGGAAGGTTGATATCAGCACCAGTCCTGATTCTTCTAGATTAAGGGTATATCTATACAGTTTACTGTGATGCATCAGTTATTGGGTTTGGAGTAGTTTTGATGCAGGGTGATCGAGTATTTGAGTACGGGTCTCGGCAGTTGAAGCCACATGAGAAGAATTACACGATGCATGATGTCGAGTTGGCAGCTGTTGTTCATGCCTTACTCTGTTGGAGACATTATCTTCTGGGAGATCATTTTTTGGTTTTCAATTACTAGAAAAGTCTCAAGTACATCTTCACTCAGCATGATCTGAATCTGAGATAGTGTAGGTGGGTCGAGTATCTTTAGTCCTTTGATTTTTATCTTGCCTATACCCAGTGAAATGGCTACTCTGTGGCTGATGCATTGAGCAGGAGGACTCAGATACAGGCAGTTCGAGATGCTAGCAGTGAGTGGTAGCTTATGGCTCTGTTCTCTGAGATGCATTTGGAGGTGCACGATAGATAAGGCCAGACCTTTCTATCTTCTGTAGTTGTTACCTATACACTTCTTGATCGGGTACAAATGAGGAAGCTCTCAGATTATGAAGGCCTAGTCCTACGGCAAAGTGTGTCCGAAGAGGACCATATTCAGGGACGGACAGTATGAAAGGATGTGATCTTGCATTTCTAGGGATGGGTATTGGTGCCAGCAGACATACGCGAGGAGCTGATGTGGGATTTTCATTCCTCAGTTTTGGCAGTTCATCATGGCATCACTAAGATGTATCGTGATCTACACCACCATTATTGGTGGCCAGGTGTGAAGAAAGATGTTGCAGGTTTTTTCATGAGGTGTTCCACTTATCAGCATGTGAAAGCGGAGCATCAGTGACTAGTAGGTATTTTACAGCATCTACCCTTTCTAGAGTGGAAGTGGAATGATGTTGCGATGGACTTCGTAACCGGTTTTCCATGATCACCTCGAGGGAAATATGTTGTTTGGATTGTCATCGACATGATTACGAAGGTTTCTCACTTCATGCCGATCAAAGAGACCTTCAGTGTTGATGAGCCAGGACGGTTGTACATCCATGAGATTGAACATCTTTATGGACTTCCACACTCCATTGTTTCAGATAGGGATGCACGTTTTACTTCTCGGGTCTAGAAAGGGCTTCAGAAGGCTTTGGGTATACAAGTACATTTGATTACAGCATACCATCCTCAGACAGATGGCCAGTCTGAGCATTCAATTTCAGTGCTTGAGGATATGATCTGAGCATGCATCCTAGATTTTGGAGGATCTTGGGTGAAACATAAACCTCTTGTGGATTTTTCCTACAATAACAGTTTTCAAGAAACTATTCATACGGAACCATATGAGGGTTTGTATGGTAGGCCATGCCAATCACCCTTATGTTGGGTGGAGGTAGGAGAGGCAGCTTTGCTGGGACCTCGTCTTGTTCATGAGACCATATACCAGATAGAGTTGATTCGGATGAGGATGGCTAATGCATAGTCTCGTCAGAAGTTCTATGCTGATCAACGGAGATGACCTCTAGATTTCGAGGTTGGGGATCTGGTTTCACTACGTGTCATGCCGAGGTTGGGACACTAGAGTATTAGGAGACAGGGTAAGCTTTTTCCAAGGTATGTCAGTCCATTTGAGGGGTTGAAGAGAATTGGGATGATTGGCTATCGGTTGTAGTTACCTAAGAGATATCAGGATATTCATGACATCTTCCACGTCTCTCAACTTCGATGTTACTTTTCAGACCCATCTCATGTCTTTCAACCTGAGGAGATTGAGCTCGAAGAGGATGCGTCATTTGAGGAGCATCCTTCCGGATTGTCGATCACATTACAAAGGTTCTCCTTGGCCTGTTTGTTCCTCTAGTATGAGTGTTATGGCAGCAAAGTTGAGTACAAGATAAGACTTGGGAGAGGGAGAACGATGTACGACCTCAGTGGCCAGATCTGTTCGGGGTTTCTTCTTCTGTGCCGTGCTAGGGAAATTTAGGGATATATTTCTTTAAGGGGGGGGGGGGAAATTGTAAGAACCCAGACCTTTTTTCAGGTTTGTTTCTCTTTTCTTATCATTGTTGAGAAAAAGATGAATTTTGGGAAGAAAACTATTAATGTTTTAGAGGCTATGTAGGGGCGCACGATTGGCACATGGTTTGTTCAAACTGTGCGACCAGCCCAGGAAAATGTGAACCCTTGACAATGGGCTCCACACGGGAGGCACACAGTTTGTCAAACCATGCGGTAAAACTGTGCGAAGTTCATAGAGGGGATAGTGGGCACCACAAGGGCAGTGCACAGTTTGTCAAACCGTTCGGGCAGGTCGTGCGATGTCCCTATGAGAGACAGTGGCAACTACATGGTTGGCGCATTGTTCGCCATACCTTGTGTGGAAACCGTGTGGCCACTTAAAATTAGGGTTTAAAGCCCTGTGCCACTCAGGATTCCTCATTTCCTCTCCAAACCCTCTTCAACTACAGCCTCACTGAAGATTTTGGGTTCTCAATGGCTGAAGGAGATCTTCCACTTGTTTTGGAGGCAAATAGAAGGGGTTTCTTGGCAGATCGAAGCCGGTTCTTCTCGGGTAAGTCTCTCCTCTTGGTTCCATTGATTTCCCTCTAGATCTACATCTCGCTATCCCCCGGTTTTTTAGATATACACCTGTTGTGTGCAGATCTAGGGTTTTGGTTGCCTCGAGTGTTTATATCAAGATTTGTGGATGTTAGGGAAAGAGGTTTAGACCATTTTCAGTGGTGCATTCGCCAGTTTTGAGGTGGCAGAATTGCTTGTGGATCATTTTCATTAGAACCGTAAAGGTAGGTGGTTTCTGCCTTTTGGTTTAAGGTCTTTGAATTGTTGTGAAAAATTGTGAATACCCATGAACATGTTATTGCATGTTATTTTTTTATCTTTATTGATTTCCTGCTTGCTTGTATTCTAGAGTAGAGGATTTTGAATTTGTTTCGGGATAATTGTTATGATTTGGATGTTTTTCCCATGCATGTCTAATATGATGGTTTGGTCTAGTTTCAATTGTTATTCTATGGCCCTTTTCCATGCCTAGTGTTATAGGATGGTGTGTTGTGATCTTCTAATATGCTGAGGTGTTGTAGACTACTAGGAAAGTAGTTCTTGAGGTTTACATTGGCCGATATGCACACTATACTTCTGATGACTTACACAGGGCCGTGATAACCTCTTGTAGTAGACCATAGTTAGAATGGACATAAGGGGTTCTCCAGAGTGTATTTATAATGCGATGCAAGACCACATGGGGAATGAGACGTTGAGTGCTTCCCCTAGGCACCTTTAGTACGATACGAGACTATAAGGGGAATTACGATGAGTGCTTCCCTAGAGAGTATATTCTTTAGCTTAAATAGAGGGGTGAGATGGTGTGTGCCTCCCATAGGGTTGCTAGTACTTGTTTGTTAAACTAGAAGAGTTAGGCTGTGAGAACTACCCAAAGGGTCACCTGTTTGTTCTTCTTGATTATGTAGATGATTACATGTTATGGATTAGATTCTTGAAACTGTGGATTTTTTACTTTTTAGTGCTATCCTATTTGATATTTTTGTAGTTTTACCTGCCATATATTCACTGACATATACGCACATATCTCATGGTGGTTGCCTACTGAGATTTCTATCTCGCACTCTATTTAGGACATGCTTTTGGGCCAAAACATATTATATTGTTGCAGGTATAGATAAGGGAAATCACCCTTCTACTTCAAGTTCTTGATTGCACAAGAGTTGGAGAGCGTGGGACCAAGCCGAGGCTTGCGATGCTGAGGAGTTGCCCATCTGTTTTACTTTTGTCCTTTTCTTTTGTACTGTATTCAACATTGTTACTTTTTTGGCTATTTTCATAGACATATATGTACCATGAATCATTTACATATATTTCGGTTCCAGTTTATTATTTATCAGTATTCCACTTTTATTATTGTTGTATATTTACTGCTTCCACTGTTGTATGTGTTGTTACTTATGTTGTGTTCTCTGCTAATGAGGGCACAGTTTCCCCACTATCACACCCAAGGCCCTCGCTGCTAGTCGGCAGCCTCTGGCATTGGGGGAAATGCACTTGATTCCATGTGACCAACTGGGTACAGGGCGCCTCTGGGTGGCTTTTAGAACTGGGACGTTACAAGATATTTAAGGAATCTACTTGGGAATTGGGTCTTTTAATAAGGAAAATGTATCCTCAGTTTTGGTAACAAAGTGATGTATTTTGTCAAGTATTTTTAAAATGAATTTAATTTTTTTATATTATTCATTATACATAATATAGAGTTTATATTGGATTACATGAAACACCAAGTTATTATTTCACTACATGTGATAGTAGAATAGCTATCATTATACATTGCACTATATTTTAACAAAACCATGATATATTATAAATTTAGTTGTTTCTAGAAGGCCATTATAAACTATCCATTAAAATGGTGATAAAAACATAACTAAATACTATTAAAATAACAATTATAATGATTTATATAGACAAAAAATATTGATAAAAACTTATTATTTTTCCGTAAATTCATTATATGTTTTGAAAATACTGTTTTCCTAAAAATCATTTCTTTTTATTTCATTTTGTGAATAATACTAAAATTAAATCTTCATAATTTTAGATAACGAATTTGTAAAAAAATAACTTTTAATTCATAATTTCATAATAATATTTTGTTGAATTGTTTTTATTATTCTAAAAACATTCATTTTTTGTTGAATAGTGAAAAATACTAGATTCTAATTGAAAAATTATTTTTTGTTTATCTTATTTATAATGTAAAATTTTATTAAAAATATGTTTTTAAGTAAATTAAATCAATTTTTATATCAATTACTCTAATTTATCCCATTTTAATTTTTATCATAATTTTTCTAGATATAAAAACATTTTAAAGATGTTATATTCTTAAGGTTAAAAACCCGATTTCTCATGACATTAGCGAGAATAATGGTATATTAATTTTTTCCACTTATGTGATTTGAATTTTTAAAAATTTAATAAATATTTGGAAAGATCATAAAGTTTTCTGTCTAATAAGGTTAAATAAATTTTTGATCAAAATTAATAGTCATTGTAGTAAAAATTTAATTATCATCTTAAATGTAAAGGTGGATTTACAACGGAGTTAAACTGGAATAATAAGACTATAAAATAACAATAATATTGTATTAAATTATTTAATTAGTTTATTTATAAATTATACATAAATTTCTCTAAAATATGGATATTTCATCCTAGTTTACATAGAATATGAACCATATAAAAGGTTACATAAAATACATAAAGGATGCATTTCTACCTTTTAATATCTATATTTTTTTAGGATATGGAAAAAACAACATTGGTTTAGTTATAATTAATATTTTAAATATCAATTATTTTTTATTATCATAATAACTTATCATTATTTTTTATAGGAAAAGTAATTACTTTAAGTTATTAAGAAACTCGAATGTATTAATTATTTAGTCCATAATAAAATAAAATAAATAATACTAAAAATATTAAAAGTAAAGTAAGTTGAATGATTTATTATCATAAAATATATTTTAGATGAATATATAATGATACACATGTGTGAAATAAATATATTCTAATTTAATCATTATTCTATTATATTTACTTTATTGACCATTAAATAGTAAACCTTGAACTAGAATGATTAAGTTTAAACTCGGTTTTTTCATGTTATATGTATTTATTTTAAAATAAATTTCCAACATAAATATTATTTATATTTTATAAATTATATATCATATTTATAGTAATTTGGTAAAAAGAATTCTTTTATTTTTCACTTTAATATATTCTTGATGGTTAAATTTCCAATATTATAAAACTAGTTGTAATGACCTGACCCTAGTTACCTAGAGTAGGTGTATTATTTTAATACATTGGCATGATTACAAGGAATCAAGTCCCGAAGGACCGATCAGTTTAGTAGTCTAGAAAAATAGATTACATACATGAATGTTACATTACACTTTATAACATAAAACACAACATAAATAATCATTTATGAACACCATTATTCCCTTAGCTTAACCCTGCATATCAATCTCAATACACTTCTTGGAATCCTGAGAAAAATAAAACGTAGAAAGGGGTGAACTCAAATGCCTAGTAAGGGTATGAAATATAGCGGAAGATAACATAAATATTAATCATGGTGAATAAATGAAACCACATGGCTTTACCAATAATAAACATGAATACTTTTATGGAAGGAATATGTGTTGTGTAAATAATGCGATAATAAAACATAGTCATGGGTATTCTTCAAGTCGAATAACCACATGAACCATCAATATTATTTTCATAATGAGGGAATGTATAATGCCAGACATTCTAAAATTTTTTATCAAGGCCTTGGCCAAGATGTCTGAAAATGATTAAGGCCTCAGCCAAAATCATATATCAAATTGGGAAAAGCCACAACAAATTCCACGTCGAATTGTCTCATGAGACCTATCGATGCACCGAGGATCTATAGCGGGCTCCACCCGTCACTTACAATGTCCAATACATTCCTCATATGAAAAGTTTGAAACATAACATAAACACTCGTATAAGAACTAGGATATGAAATATAAATACTTTACCCATAAACCGTGAATGGTATAAATATAACACATCCATAGTCAATCATATTACAAAACCTTCGATACAATATGGAATATTTGTATCATAATAAATAAATTTCAAACAAGTTTAAAATACATTAAAGGATGTTGACATAGATGATAATGATTCATAAAACTCTTTGAGAGAAATACCCCTTTTTCATGGCATCGTTTATATGTTTTGCAATTTATAAAGGAAGTCATTTAAAAGAGTTTTTTGAATCAAATTGTCCCATACCACTTTGAAACTTTTGAAAAGAGTTAATTAAAATGGTTCAGAAAGATAAATCTTCAAAAAATTTAACATGATTATCTAGTTAAATATATCCTCCCATAAAACTTTAAAATATTCATTTTGAAAACATATTTATGAAATATGGGTATCTATGATAAGTATGTCCCAGAAAATACTTACACATGAACAATCTCAGATAATAATGAGATTGTGGAAATAACCCTTACCTTGTACTTTTCCTTGGTTGAGGGTAGGTTATCCTCCTGTATAATGTTGAAATAATAGTTATTGAATTATACAATAATCATATACATTAATATGATATCTTATATGATCTTTTAACATTGCTTTGTTAATAATATCATAGTATTATTGTCGTTTTGGAAATTAACTAATTCGTTTCACTTTATATTCTTTATTATGTGTGTCATATTCGTTATGGATAGGATGTATCTTATTCATATCCATAATTATATCAAGTCTTTAAACACAATTTTTAATCATCAAATGAAAATAAATCTTGAATAGATACGATGGGGAATGAATCTCATCGCGTTCGTGGAGACGGTAATCCATACATATACATGAGCGACAATATCATTCTTTTTATATTAAAATAATATATAATTGGATGGTATATCATATATACAGAATAATTATCATGTTATATTTATTATTTACATCAATTACACATCATTATTATATACATCCAAATAATAATGTATTGAATAATAATTACACCACGACGTGGAGACGGTAAGCCGTACGTACGCACGTATGGTGACATGTAATTCAAAGGAAGGATAGAATAGTGAATATCGTTGTACCATATTTATAATAACATAACAATATATATAATATTCTAGAGTTATTATTTTATAATGGAAACAGCAAAGAAAGAGGAAGTGGAAGAAGAAAGGAACATGAAAGTGGTGATGAAATACTTACCTCTTCTTAGGGTTATTCCTTTTGATTTGATCAAAAAGGGATCCATAGGTTGGCATTAGGACAAAATGAAGGCCTATAGAAAGAATTGAGTAAATATTAGAGGATATTTGGGCATGTTTTGGTTAAACCAAATGGATTTTAAGGTATGATTTTGAGAGATGGGGGGTGCCCTTTTATAAGAGGGGTGAGGGGCACCATAAGGAAAACCTAAAATATTATTTTATAATAAATTTTTATTCGGTTTCTAATGGCTCAAAACTGATTTATTTTGAGTCTAAGGTGGGGATGGGTCTAAATAAACTCAACTAATATGTTTATACATGTTTGGGTCACTATATTAACCTTATTATTTAGATTTAACTCTTAGTTAATTAGTTTGACATTTACCATGTCTGTTTCTATTTTTATATAATTTTTTTAATAAACTTACTATAAACTTCCAAGAGAACCCTAAGTGGTTCATTAATGTCGTACCTATCATCATATAAGTCCTTTGTCTGAACCTTAGATTTTTAAAAATATTATATCAATTAATAATAAAATATTGGTTTTAAAAACTCTTTTATGTCAATTTTGACACTATTTAATAATTGATTTTTCGTAAAGTTATAAAAACATTATTTATTCAAAATAAATTTATTTAATAAATTCTAACAGGCCATAGTAACCTTTAAAATTCTTGGATGGAATAAAAATATTTATATTATATTTATTTTGTCATTTATAATACAAATTATTTTATTCTTTCATTAATAAAGAAAACACTGCATCATCATTGTGTCATAAATAAATAAATTTATTTATGGTCCAAAAAATATAAATAAAATAAAATTATGTAGGAAATATGTTTATCTTTCTATGTTATATTTAAAATCGAAAATATAACTTATATAACACCTTGTAAATTTTGTTTACTAAAAGATATATGTTTATGTCATTTGTGCCTTTACTTTAAATAAATTAATATAATGTGTCATTATCAATCTCAAGTGGCTCTAAGTGGTCCCAAAATCGACCCAAAGATGACCATGGTCGGAAATGTATCATCCAATTTGTTTAGGACATGTTTTATGGTAATTTAATATTATTATAATATTATTTGTTAACCTTATTTCCTAGATTTAACCTTTTAACCACGGTAAATAAAATATTTACTGAAGTAAATATTCCTAATGTCTAAATATAAAAGTTACCTATTTACACAATTTGGATATCCTGATTCCAAATATTGAATCCATTTTTTTAAATTCAAAACACAGAAGTGACAGAAGTTAATTTAAAATAAATTTCTATTGTTAAAACAAAAATTGTGTTTTTAAGAAAAAATAACTATCAAAATATTGACACTTTCTTATGTCCAATTTAAATGTGAAATTATGTCCAATGACCATAATTGGATTAAATGGTAAAAATTTAATTCAATTATACTTTAAAACCACTCAAATGCATAATTTATCACTATTAATTATTCCGATTAAAAATTTGTTTTTAGTAAAAATTTTGTAATTTTCAATATTCATTAAAATATGAAAGTTATCAAAAAAGTACAAAAAATTCAGCCTAAGATAATTTTGATATTTGGAATCCAAAAATGAATTATATTTTGAAAGATCAAATTTATAGAATTTCAAAAAGTGGGTACTACTATTCATAACGGCTAGTTTGATTGGTTGTGGTGTGTTAGAACTCGAAGTTGCGTATGACACACACTATTGTATTATTCAAAGAGAAGTTTACCATGGATGCTTAGGGTGATAAATTCTCCTCTCCTTAAATAAATTGCTTCATCACAATTTTTTATCATTATTGGAAACATGGGGTTGACATTTCAAAATATCTTAGTTGAAATCCCACATCGAAAATGGATTAATGAGGACTCTATTTTAAAATAAAGAATGGTATGTATGAAGGTTACTGAAAATAAGACATACTAGGGTTCCATGTAGGAAAACATGGATATGGAAGAGAAAAATAATCATCAAGTTCTGAAGGATAGTGATCAAGAATATTATTATGAGAAATTTATTGATCTGAAATCCATAAACTTGTGATGGGTTGGAAGGTCTTTGATTACAACATAAAGAACTTAAATGGGAAATGTTTTTGTTCTGAATTCCTTTTCTAAATGTTGAGGAATTTATTTATGAGATTGGATAAGATCATAAGGATATATACTTACTTTATAATTAGAGTTTTATCCATTAATAAATTTCTACCACAAACTCATCTATCACTCCAAAACATAATAGAACTCCAAAATGCACTATTTATCCTAATCGTATAGGGTTCCAAATATAAACATATACCATTTAAATGATGAAAATTATTTTGTAACAACCAAGGACTTCTTGTAGGCTAGTGGTAGGTAATAAAGGAATTTCGCACTATAATTGTGGGTTCGATTCCTATAATTTTGTCCAACACGATCGGTTATCACCCGAGCTACAGGTAGCCATTTTCCCAAGACTATAGTATTATAATATTCCAAAAATAATCATAAGAAATGTTTTATCCTTAAACAATTATTTTCAAAGTTCAAATTAATCCATTACAAGCATTATAGTTATCCAAAATTCCTCTATCTAGACTCTCTGTAAAAGGTATCAAAATTTCAAGATCAATTGTGACATCAGATTCACCAAACAAAGTAATGTTCCTCATATTTTCGCATTCTCAAAATATGATTACCTTACTTATATTAAAACCTTTATGAAAACAATAAGTACTGCAGTACTATCCTTATATATATCATATTATTCTTATAACCAGAATATAGTTCTTGAATCCAAAACATAAATACAATAATTATTCAACTTCAACAGTAGTAACAGCATAAGCTTGGCCTTGATCCCTTGGCCTTTTCTGAGGTAAGTTTCCTTGGATCTTAGAACATTAATTTTCATAATGCCCCATTTCTCTACAATTATATAATTCAACACTGATAGCAACAATCTTTCCCTTGCAATCATGAGCTTGGTGGCCTTTTTCACCACACTTGCAATAGACTCCCATTCCATTTAGGCAAGTACCAAGGTGTTTCTTTCCACAATTATGACATAATAGAAAATACTTCTTTCCCTTTTTCCCATTACCTATCTCTTGCTCCACCATTCCCTTCTTCTCTTAGTTTACTTTATTGTCATAAGATTTAGATAATTCCTTTTCTATCTTGATAGGACATGATACAATATCTTCGTATGATGATAAGGATTACGATACTAAAGCACGAATGAGAAATGGTTTTAACCCATAAAAGAAACGATCAATCTTACTTATTGGGTTACATATATAATCTACAGCATGCCTTGATAACCTTATAATGTTGGCCTCATACTTTGCAACATTCTCATCCTCCTTTTTCCTCAGAATGAGTAATTTTCTTTCCATATCTGCACGATGGTCATGAGGAAAGAATTTTTCTGTGAAAATCTACTTAAACTCACTCCATTCCATACATGATACTTCTTCATCCTCCTTTGTGTTTTGAATCAATGACCACCATTGATCAGCATCTCTATTGAGGTGATAAACTACCATGACAACTTTTTCCCTTTCACTACTCCCCAAATCCTGAAATATTTTCCTTAGGGAACTTATATGTTGCTCAAATACCAATGGATTTGTATTCCCATTGAATATTGGTGGTTGTTACCTCATGAAGCGATCTAACATTGATCCTCCATGTTGTGGATCAGGGTTCTCCATAAGGGTAAGGTTATTATTCAAAACCTGAGTGAGTTGTCATAGTATGGTGATAATATGATCAGCACCAGTTGTACCACCAGCTCCACTATAATTTTCTTTAGTAGGAGGGAAATCCCTACATGGTGTACGTGCATTGATAAAATTTCCATTCCTTCCACTAGGTTCCATTTATAAACAATGGCATAAACTAGATTTGTTTATGAATCTAAATACATAATTCCAAACTTGTAAATACCTAACGTAAATTGAAAAGTTTATGGATATAATCCATAATCATAAAAATCATTTCTTTGAATAAGTATAAACTCATAAACCCTTCATAATGGTTTATAAAGAAAATGTGAATTATCCTAAGCATATCCCCCCGGGAGTGTCGTAACCAAGAGTGCAATAAGGCATATTGTCGTTCACCAGTCCTCGTTTAAGTCTAGCTTGAATAGGTGTTTTTGGGTTTTTCCTTAGGTACATCTATGCCAGATCTGCCTCTACCTGCTCATATCTAGATAGGGATGTATTGTTTGGAAAACTCACAAAATCTCTACAATACCAAAATTCTAGGAATTTCTTTTATTCTAATCCTCAAAGACTATCTTAGGTCCATGTTCTCTAATCCGAGTTTATCTAAATCTAGTTTCTTAGATTTATACTAAACTTTCCCTGATACCAACTATAACACCCTGGCCACATTTACCTAGAGTCGGTGCATTATTTTAATACATTGGAATGATTCCCAGGAATCATGTCCCGAAGGACCGATTGGTTTAGCAGTCTTGGAAAATAGATTATATACATGAATGTTACATTACACATTATAGCATACAACACAACATAAATAATCCTTTATAAACACCATTTTTTCATTAGCTTAACCCTGTATATAAATCTCAATACACATATTCAAATCCTGTGAATAATAAAACATAGAAAGGGGTAATCTCAAATGCTCAGAAAGGGTTAGCAATACAACGGAAGATAACATTAATATTAAGCATGGTGAATAATTGAAACTACATACCTTTACTAATAATAAACATGAATAATTTTATGGAAGTAATATGAGATAAGTAAATAATGACATAATAAAACATAGTCATGGGTATTATACTAGTTGAACAACCAAATGAACCATCAATATTATTTTCATAATGAGGGAATGTATAATGCTAGACATTCTAAACCAGTTTTTTAAGGCCTCGACCAAGACGCCTAAAAATGATTAAGGCCTTGGCCAAAACCATATATCAAATTTGTAAAGGCCTCCACCAATTCCAAATCTAATTGTCTCATGATACCAACTGATGCATCGAGGAGCTATTGTGGGCTCCACCCATCACTTACTATGTCCAGTACATTCTTCATATGAAAAGGTTGAAACATAACATAAACATTCGTATAAGAACTAGGATACAAAATGTAAATACTTTAACCATAAACCATAAATACAATAAAAATAACACATCCACAACCAAAAATATTACAAAACCTTCGATACAATATGGAATATTTGTATCATAATAAATCAACTTCAAACAAGTTTAAAATCCATCAAAGTATGTTGACATAGATTAAAATGATTTATAAAACTCATTAAGAGAAATACCCCATTTTCATGAAATTGTTTGTAAGTCTCATAATTTATAAGGGAAGTCATTTAAAATATATTTTTGAATCAAAGTGTATCATACCACTTTGAAACTTTGGAAAATCATTATCATTTCAAAACATTCATGTATATATAAATAAATCCTTAAAATAGTTTTGAAAATAAGGACATTAATTAAAAAGGTTTAAAAAGATAAATCTTTAAAACATTTAATATGATGATCTAGTTAAATAGACCCTCCCATAAAACCTTAAAAGATTCCTTTTGAAAACATTTTTATGAAATATGTTTATCTATGATAAGTGTGTACCAGAAAATACTTATACATGAACAATCTCAGATAATAACGAGATTGAGAAAATAAACCTTACATTCTACTTTTACTTGTTCGATGGTTGGTTAACCTCTTTATAATGGTGAACTAATTGTTATTAAATTATACAAGATTCATATACATTAATATGATATCATATATAATCTTTTAACATTGCTTTGTTAATAATATCTTATTATTATCATCATTTCAGGTGTTAACAGATTCGTTTTCTTTTATATTCATTATTATGTGAGTCATATTTTTTTAAGGAATGGATGTATCTTATTCATATACAGAACTATTTCAAGTCTTTAAACATTATTTTTAATTAGAAAATGAAAATTAGTCTTGAATGGATACGATGGGGAATGAACCGCATCGCGTTCGTGGAGACAGTAATCCGTACGTACACACAAGTGAAAATATCATTCTTTTGATATTAAAATAATATATAATTGGATGGTATATAATATATACAGAATTATTATCATGTTATATTAATTATTTACATCAATTACACATCATTATTATACCCATCCAAATAATAATGTATTGAATAACAATTAAACCACGACGTGGAGACGGTAAGTTGTACGTATGCACGTATGGTGACATGCCATTCAAAGGATAAATAGAATAGTGAATATGGTTGTACCATATTTATAAAAACATCAAAGTATATTGAAGATACAATAGTTATTATTTTATAATGGAAACAACAATGAAAGAGGATGTGGAAGAAGAAAGGAACTGGAAAGAGGTGATGAAATATTTACATCTTATTCGTGTTCATCTTTTTGATTTGATGAAAATGGGCCCCTTAGGTTGACATTATGACAAAAGGAAGGCCTTTAGTATGGAGTGAGGGAATGTTAGAGGATATTTGGGTAGGGTTTGGCCAAACCAAAAGGCTTTGAAGGTGTGAATGTGAGAGACGATGATGCCCTTTTATAAGAGGTGTGAGGGGCACCTTAGGGAAAACTTAAAATATTATTTTATAATAAATTCAGATTCAGTTTCTAATGGATCAAAACTGATTTATTTTGAGTATAAAGTGATTATGGGTATAAATACACTAAACAAATAGGTTTTAGATAGGTTTGGGTCACTATATTAACCTATCTTCTAGATTTAACTCTTAGTTAATTAGTTTGACATTTACCATGTCTCTTTGTATTTTTATATTATTTGGTTAATAAACGTACTATAAACTGCCAAGAAAACCCCAAGTGGTTCATTAATGAAATACCTATCATCATGTAAGTCCTTTTGTGGAACCTTATATTTTTAGGAATATTATATCAATAAATAAAATATTATTTTTTTTAAAACTCTTTTAGGTCAATTTTGACACTATTTAATTTTTGATTTTTGTTAAAGTCATAACAAGTTAATTAATTCAAACTGAATTTATATAATCAATAATAACATGCCATAATAACCTAGAAAATTTTTGTATGGAATCAAATTATTCAAAAAAATTTAGTTTAACATTTATAATACCATTTATTTTATTCTTTCATTATTAAGGAAAACATTTCATTACCATTATGTCATAAATAAATTTAATTATTCAATGTTTAAAAATTATAAATAAAAAACCATTATGTAGTAAAACCTTTTATATATATAATTAATTTTAATATTCAAAAATATAACTTATATAACACCTTGTAAAAATTGTTTCACTAAAAGATATATGTTTATGACATTTTTTCATTTACTTTAAATTAATTAATATAAAGTGTCATTATCACTCTAAAGGGGCTCAATGTGGTCCCCAAATTGACCCAAATATTTCCATGGTCAGGAATATATTAGAAAATAGGGTTAGGACACGTTTTAGGGTAATTTTATATTATTATAATATTATTTTTTTAAATTATTTACTTGATTTACCCTTTTAACCACGGCAAATAAAATATTTACTGAAGTAAATATTACTAATGTATATAAATTAAAGCTACCTATTTACAAAATTTGGACCTCCTGATTCCTAATATGAAATCAAATTTTCTAAATTCTAAACACAGAATTGGCATAAATTAATTTAAAATTAATTCCCGTTGTCAAAACAAAAATCGTGTTTTTAAGAAATAATAACTATCAAAAGATTGACACTTGCTTATGTCCAGTTTAATTGTGAAATTATGTCCAATGACCAAAATTAGATTAAATGGTAAAAATATTATCTAATTATACTTCAAAACCACTCAAATAAATAATTTCTCACTAATAATTATTTCGATTAAAAAGTTGTTTTTAATTAAAATATAGTAATTTTCACTATTCATCAACATATGAAAGTTATCAGAAAAGTACAAAAAAGTTTCCCTAATCTAATTACGATATTCCGAATCCAAAATTGAAGTCCATTTTGAAAGATAAAATTTATAATATTTTAAAAAGTGGGTACTAGTATTCATAACGGCTAGTTTAATTGGTTTTGGTGTGTTAGAACTCGAAGTTGCATATAACACACACTATTGTATTATTCGAAGAGAAGTGTATCGTGGAAGCATGGGGTGTTACACTATTTACCAAAGTGAAAACACAAAAATGGTAAAAATGGGGATTCATAAATGTTTGAGAATGAAATGTATAAAACATCTATTTTATTTTTATTTGGATGTTTAGGTTTATGGTATAATCCATAAAATCCATTAACTATCATATTTTGGGCCCATTTGGTATGGTTGTCCTCCTAATAGTGAATATATTTGACTATTTATAAGATTTCCTCTCTTCCAAAACTATAAAAAGGCGCTCATTTTCCACACTTATTCAAACATATCAACAAATATGGATCAAACAATGACTTCACAAATAACATAAAAAATACTTCCCCTCATCATAGAATCCTTAGTTTTGATAAGAATCCAACCAATCAAGGAATTATTAAAATCCTAACGTGGATAATCGATAAAGAGGCAATGTTTATCAACAAGCCTTTACATTTTATTTCTTCCTCCACCCTGTTAAATTTATATTATACATTGATTATATAATAGCCATAGTATATTACATGTAATAAGATATTTTTATGTTATGTATGATACCTGTAAATAACACTTTCATCGAATGGGTTATAAAATCACCATTCATGTGTACGGCGGACTGCTGCCTTACGAGCTGATGTTGTTAGATTTATCCATTTCTATCTTTCAATGTTAGTCATAATGATGGAATTATATTTTATATATGATATTTATGTTTTTTAATTATTTGGGATATATCGTATCACACATACCATCATGCTTTCAATTTTTTAGAATATGATATTTTCATTCACGCGTACGACAGACTATCGCCTCATGAAGCGATCATTCACATTTTACATGGAATATATTAATAATGGATTTAATAAAAATATGTGACATTTATGGCATAAAAAATATTATTTAATTATAATATTTATATATGTATATTGTACTTTTCTTTTATTTCTATAAGATATGAAAACAGAAACAATGTTTAAGCGTATACATGGCCTACCCTCTTTATGAACGGTGTATTTCATTTAATATCGCTAATTTTCATGAATTACGGTAAATATAAATATACTGAATATATATGATATTTATATCATGATTAAAATTTGTTAGAAGATTAAATCATAATCTATGTAAAAGGAAAAAAACTAATAAGTCAAAACACACATGAAAAAAGTAGATATTACCCAAAATATGAATTTATCATGAAATTACTAACAAACAGGTAACAAATTGTTATAATAAAACTATATATAGTATGATATATATGAGTTTTTAATTAATAGATGTATAAAAAACAAATAAATATTATATAGTAGGTTTTAACATGTAAGAAGGAATTCAAGGATTATGGTAAGGGGATTTCTAGTCTCACGTTTATTTCTCACAAACTTCTTCCATATTCATAACTAGTTGATTTTGTGTGGTGTATGTACTACCCTATGATACAATATATCATGAATATACCTAAATTCATGTTAAATAATGTTTCAATTTATTTTTTTATTTCATTGGTATTATGATTCAAAATTTACTCAAGCAATAGAGGATTTCCATATCACTTTAATTTTCTGTGAGACACATGCCATATTGACCATATATTTATTTTATGTGGTGTATATATATCCCATGAATGTAAATTATGTTTCTTCTACAGAAAAACATTTGGTTTTACATATCGTTTTTAGGAACTCTCTTTCATGGGGTTTATGGTTCAGAAGGTACCAAATCAGTAAGGGATTTTTTTCTCAATTTTCCTTCTTTGCGACGTACGTTATATTATGAACCTATATTCATTATATGCGTATATAAATCCCATTATACATGTAATATCAAGATTTTATTTATAATCACGATATTTTTAGTTTTATTTTATGTTATTCCTTCATGGGGATATAATTCATTATTACTAAAGTGGAAGAGATTTTATGATCTCTTCATATATCAGGATTATTTATGATTAAGATTATAATTTCAAAATATTATGTTCTACATATCAATAATTCTCATAAATTATATTATCCTTTGTTAATCCATGATCTCTTTTGGTAATGGAATTATTTTTACACTCAATGGTACTTAAAATTATTTATGAATTGTTTTTATAAAAATATGTCTTTATTTACCTTTTTAGTGATAAATTTTTTTCATCAGATAACATGTTTTCTAAAAAAATTGAAAAATGTTTTGTTATAATATTATGATTTTTAGATTACATTTTTACCACTGAATAGATTTTTATAAATGTTTTTAAAGGAATATTGATGTTATTTTCCAAACAGTTTCTATTTTCCTCTAACAAAAAATTTGAAATGAATGTTTTTTCTAACATATATTTCATGAATAGAATTTCCAAGTATCATTATGACTCGAAAATTTTAATAATCCCTAATAGGTTTGATTTTTTCAATGAATTGCCTTCGATAATATTTGGGAAATTTTTAAATTTTAAATAAATGATTTCTAAAGGTATTTATTTGGAATGTGTTTTGTGTTTCTAAAAATAATTATCATTGTAGAAAGGATATTTTACTCTATAAGTTATTTTAATTATTCTTAAATCAACATTTATAGTTTTTCAAAGAATTTTTGTAAAAAAATATTTTTATTATTTTTATGTTTAAAAAAAATTCAAATAAAATTATTTATTCTCTTCTTGAAATGTTTTGAATGATCAATAAAAATAATTTTACATGTATGATGTCATCTATTTATGTTACACATTCCTTAGTAGGGATTAAATCCATTGATAAAATTATCATTTTTTCTCTTAATAGTTTATTTTTTGATGGCATATTATTTATGAAACCTATTTCTCCTCCATAGTTTATACCATGAAGTAATTATTATGAGTACTAATTGTTTTCATACGTAATTCTACGATGAAATGATTATAAAACATACCAATTTTCCATAGGATATGATGTGATTGAATGTTTATGATATGCATTTTATTTCATGTTTTATGATATAATAAGTGTTTATGATATTATGGAATAGATGTGTACAATTTTAATTATGTGATGGTTGGGGCCTATATATCCCTCCAATTAATTGGGTAACAATATATGTTCTATTAGCTCGGGGGTGCAGAAATGGTCATATCATGCCCAAAAGTGAGGGTACACTATAGGTTATCCCGATCCCCAAAGAGCGTACATGGGAGGTCATCACAAACATTAAAGAGGGTACACATGAGCTCATCAGAAGCTTGAAGTCAGTATATATGTTGTTAAAACAATACTAACATGTAATAAACGTGTATGAGGGTATACTTAATAATATTTGTTATTCTTGTGTGTATTCCATAAATATATTCCTTATGATAATTTTATTCTCTAATGAATGATGTTTTTTATCATTTTATGATTCATGTCTTATAAAATAGAAATATATATTCCATTACTCAATATTATGATCTTTGATATGCTATGTATGGTTTTTAAATGTTATTCTCTTGTTATCAAAGGATTATGTTGATGTTATTCTTATGTGTCTCCCTTTTTACCTTTACTGAGCATATGAGCTCACTATTTCTTATGTTTCACTACACTATGTTCTGAAGGAAGTTTTTATGTAGGGAATTCCTTTTAAGATTACTAAATGTGATGATATTTGTTGAAAACATTGAAGTTATTTCATCATATTAGATCATTGTGTTCTATATTTCCATAAGAACTTTACTATTATAGACCTGAGGTGTGTTATTTTGGTTTATATAATGAATATTCCTTTAAAAGTGGAACCATCTATTTCTAAAATTTCGGGTCACTATAAATTTAAAAGTAAAAATATTATTTTCCTAAAGAAATGTCCCCAGTAATCTTCTAAAAGAATTTTCAATCTAAGATGAAATCCTTTAATATTTCTAAATATTTAATGGGGATATTATTCAATCGTATCTTCCATATTAATGCTATAGATGGATTATAATCATGTTGAAAATATTTTTATGAATCCCAAGTATTTTCAACGGGTTATTCCATATTTAAATTCCTAGAAACCATATACCATTTCCATGTTAGAAAACATAATAGACTGTTGAAATATTTTCGATGCCATTTTCTTTTCAATGTGTTATACTATGATGAAATATTTAAAAAAAAAATTTGTGGGTTATGTTATGATAAAATTTTCATAAAAACCATTTCATTTTCCTGGGTTATGATATGATGAAATTTTTATTAAACCAATTTTTATTTCATCGGTTATTTTATTATGAAATGTTTGTGTAACAAATTATATCTTCATGGGTTATGATATGATTAATATTTTAGGATATTCTAGAAAATATTTATATAATTTTAATTATGTTATAATTTTTCTATAATTATATATCCCTCTAATTAATTGGGTAAATATAGATATCTCATTAGATAAATTACACTATAATGGGTAGTCAACCCTATCATATAAGGGACTTTTCCCTCAAGGATAATCTTGGGAGTAAACATTGACTACTAAGATGGTTTGGGGAGTGAACCAATTCCACAATTATAGTGTTTTAATTAATCCTTAACTAAAAAGTAAATTATTTTCTAAACATATGTGTATGATAAATTTTAAGCCTTATGCCAAAGTTATTCTCTCATGAATAATATTTTTTTATTCCATTATGATTCTTCTCTTGAAGAATACCATTATATATGTCACAACTCATAATTATAGTCCTTGATCTATATGAAATGGTTTTAAAATGTTAATCTCATGTTCTCAAAAACATATTATCATGTTATTCTTATGTGATCATTAATAACTCCATTGATTTACCTTACTGAGATTCTGATACCACCCATTTTTATGTTCCGTTTACCAATGTTATAAATAAAGATATTAGGTATGATATATCGAAGAGGGGTTTTAGTTATGAAGAAAATATTTGGAGAAAATTTGGATCATTTATGAACTAAATTTTTATATATCCATGTTTCCAATTTCACTTGTCCAATTTCAATTTTGGCATGGATTACTATTCTATGTAATGAATATTTATAATTTAATATGTGAAATATATGTATGAAAAGTATATATATCTATATATGGTATAGAATAACTATTTCATTTTACATTTAGAAATAAGATGGAAAAACTTAAGGGAAAAACATAAATATAAATTTATATATTATAAAATATCCCTGAATTTTAGTGATGGATAATGTGAGTTGTTTAAAATAATTCACATCCCTGTTTAGGTGCTATAATGGTATGTGGCCCCAAAATAGTTTTAACTAGGGTTAATGACCCTAAAAAGGGCTCATTTGGATTTTTCAAGATCATCACCATGTGTATGACTGTAATACTTAATGCACACCAAGATTGATACTCATTTGGGATATGTTTTGGAAATTCAAGAACTCATTTCAAAACCATCAAGAAAGATTTGAATAAATGATCACCATGAATGAAGTAGGATAAATCTAAGGTGGAACGTATTAAAAAATGTTTCATGATTTCTATATCCTATGAATGATTCAACACTCTGATAACACATTCATGATTATCATATTAACCATTTCCATTCTTCTAAGGGATTGATGATGGAAAATTTAAGTTGGGGTGGTGAAAGGTATGATCATATACTGAATTATCATATTTTATCTTAGTCATATAAATTCACTTATATCATGAAAATTATATTGTAATGTTAATTCTTTTTCCAAAATATTATATGTTAAATTAGCTATAAAACCCAATAAGGGTATGATGTTTGAATCTCAAGAATATGATTTTTCTTTGTTGAAGTTTATGAGAATGTGATTCCTAAAAAACATGTTATTCTCCCTTTGGTGGAATTTGATGTTATCATATGTATAGATTTTCATTCTATATAAAAAAATAAATTTATAATGAATGGATGTATCATTTGATATTCCAAACCTAACTAAGAACATCATTCCATGTGAAGATAAATATAATAATCCAATCAAAATCACAACCATTGTATGGGTAATGATTCCTATTTATAAGGGGTTATTATATCATATGGACAAAAATAATCATAGCATGGATTATATTTTAACTATGTGGTAGTTTTTTTATGTCTTTTTAGAAGAGTTTCATAGATTCCCACTGAATTTTAAAGTAGAGTTTTCAATATAAATCAGACCTGGTGTTACACCAATTTCGATGACTCCCTATAAAATTGACATGATTTAGTTTATTGAGTTGATGAAGAAACTCTAAGATAATATAAATAAGGGATTAATTTGACTATGTGTTTCACAATGACTGAAATTGTTCTTTTTATAATAAGAAATATGGATTCATGAAAATCTATATTGATTATTGACAACTAAAATAGATCACAATCGAGAACCTGTATTCCCTACCACATATTAATTACTTATTTAATAAAATATCAAGAGATTAATATTTTCAACTATTAAAAATATTCTAAATTTATTCAATTGTATTGCAAGATGATGTATTTACTAGAAAAACATTTTATTCCTTGTATGGACACTATAAATATATAGTGATTCAATTTGGTGTTACTAGTTCTCAATCTATATTAACTGATTTCATGAATATAATATTTAGATATCTCCTTGATCCATTTGTTGTAGTAAATGTATATGTTTTTCTTTTATAGTAAATGTGTAAGGAAGATCATGAAGATCAGTTGATAACAATTTTGATGAACCCGAAGAAGGATATTTTGTATCAAGGTTTTTTGTATGTTTTAATTATGTCTATTAATGGTTTCATTTTCGGGTGATATAATCTCAAGAGAGGGTATATATATGGATCCATAATTGTGTCAATTTAGTGAATGTGGGATGAGACCAACCAATGAGAAGAAATATGATGGTCTCTTGGATTTTCTTGATATTATCGATTGTTTTTATGGAATTTCTCATCACTATCTATTTCACTCTCCATGTTAACTCGGAAGTGATCCATGTTTCATTGAATTGATGAATGTGTGGAATCTTTCAAGGATAAGAACTGAATAATAGTCAAAATAGTAGTTCTTAAACTACCTTAATTTGCAGATGTGTTTTTAATATATAGTGATTCATTGAAAAATGTATTGTGTATAATTATCATGAATAATGTCATGTTTATAGAGTTTAGCTCATGAAAATTGATGGTTACTAATAAAAAATAACCAACACATGATGTGGAGTTAAGTATGGTTGTTTATTCATTAGAGGTATCAGGGAATTGTATAATGGAGAATGGTGGGATATATATACTAATAAAATTAGTTTAAAGAATATATTTACCCAGAAAGATTTGATAAATTTTCATAGAAGATGGTTGGAGGGGATTAATGTTTATGACTTTCAATGAATTACCACAGTGGGAAAGCGACCAAAGTGGGAAATGCTATAATTTTAAATGATCATTCCATATTATTTATAATGAGGAAAACAAAATATCAAATATTTCATTATTTTTAGTGTATGGATCTTGAAATTATTTTGGATGGGGAAAATATTATCTTTCAAAAATGATTTTTCAATCACCTATAAAAGTATTGATTAGTGTGAAAAAAAAAGTTGGTTTTGAGTTATAGAATGAGGTACAAATTTTTGATGATTTTATCCATGTTTATATTAGAATGATATGGTTTATGAACTGTTTATATATCCCACCGATATTATATTTGAATATGGTTCTGTTATAGGAAGCTCATAAATCTTAATTCACTATTCATCGTGGATGTACAATGATGTATAGAGATTTGTAAGATTTTTTCTAGTGGGATGGCATGAAGAGAAATATTTCTAGGTTTTTATCTTGGTTTTTTTATGTTAGCATGTTATAGTTTAGAGAAAAAAATTAGTGGGATTTTATAACCATTATATATATCATAATGTGATTGATAAAAAATTATCGTGGATTTTTTTTCTGGACTCCCCAAAATATCTAAAAGGAACAATGTTATATTGGTTGCAGTCAATTTACTAATGAATTAAGTTCTCTTAATAATCATAAAATATTTTTTCCCAATATATTATTCATATTATTTAAATTATTTAAGTGGTAAGGTTTAATGGAGTACCAAATTCTACTATATCTAATCGAGATTCGAGGTTTACCTCAATGTTCTAGTGATGTCTTCAACAGGCTATGGATATTAAGTTAGGTTTCATTATGAATTATCATTTATAGAAAGATATTTTTTTGATAGAATAAGAAAAAACTTATAAGAAATGTAAAGATATTTTTATTAGGATTTTAATGGTGGTTGGGTTCAACACCTTCCTCTAGTAGAGTTTTTATAAAAAAATTTCTTTTACTAAAGAAGTTTAATGGAACCTTATGAAGCCCTAAATGGAAATATTTGTATGACTCTAATGACTTGACATCAATATAGAAAAATTATTATATCTCATCCATATATACTATAATAAATGATTTATAATGGTAAATCCATTCTGCAACAAATATGGGAAACAAAAAATTGATAGAGAAGATATGCTGATAATCATTGATGTGATCTTGTATTTTATATTGTTGAGAATTTGTTTCTATGACTGTTTCCATCGATTAATATTTTGAGATATATCAAGATATGAAATTTTATCCCTACATATATTTTCCTTTTTTATATTCATGATTGAGTATATATGGTTTATTTCTAATTGGTGCTTCAACCAAACCGTGGTCAAGTGTATGATGTGCTACATGTATCTCACCTAAAGAATTACTTACCTGATCCCTCTCATGTAATTCACTCAGTGGTTATACTAATGAACAATGATAATTAATATAAAGAATATCCTCTAGATATTTTATATGGTAGAGATAAATTTCTATGAAATAAGACAACTCCATGGGAAAATTTGTTTTGTGACACTATCTGCTTAAAAGAGCTACATGGAGACCTAAATATAAGATGAGGCACAAGTATCCCTAGTTTTTTTTTGTCAATTTGATATAAATTATACCTTATAATCATATTAAGAAGGTTATGTTTAATTTTATAGAGATTTGATGAAATAATTCATTTTGAATAAATTTAATTGCTTTGATAGCTTGTTTTAGATACTATAATAAGGGTATAATAACTACTGTAAAAATTTTAAATATTATTTTTTAAATATAAATATTATAAAATAAACATTATATTTGGAGGTATTAGTATGAATAACCATACTCTTATAATTAGTTTTCAATTGTTATTCAGAAATTACATTTTTCTAAATCCTGGTCCTTTTTCATGGTTTTTGATTGTATGAAATGTTTATGAAACCCATTTAATATAAAAGGGTTATGGTATGATTAAATGTTTATTAAAACCACTTCATTTTTTTTGTTTTATAATAAGATAATTGTTTTATGTTCCTTTAGATGACATATTTATGATTTTCATTTCATGATTCATGGGCCTGAAATTATATATCTATCTAATGAATTGGGTTTAGATGGTTATCTTAGTAGATAAAAAAAGACTGCAATGGGGAGTCAACCTAGTTATGTAAGGAACTTTGTCAACTATGATAGTGTTGGGAGTGACCCTTGAGAACAATGATTGTTTGGGGAGTTAAAAAATTCAATTATAATGGTCATGAATTTAATCCATTACTACTAATGAAATTATTATCTATTATTTTGTTCATGAATAAAATCTATGGTTTATAGAAATTTATGCTCTCATGGATCATATTCATTTACTCTATTACAATTCATGTGTTATGAACTTCAAAACATTCTTCCATTACACTATATTATGAAATTTTTTTCATACATAATATCTTGTTTTCATACCTTATACTCATATTATTCTTCTGTGATCCTTGGAATATCCCTTGTTTTACCTCATTTTTTTTTCTAATATCACTCTCTCTTGTGTTTTCTTTTCCCCATGTTATGAATAATAGTATTATGTTTGATATATCTAAGATGGATTATCATTATGAACAACATATTGGGGGATCATGTTTTTCACTTATGAATCATTTGTTTGTACATTCAATTTTTAAATGGCATTATCCCTATATGACACAAGACCTATAAAATTATACTATGGATTATTATATTATGGAATGAATAATCATCTAATAAGATGTCAAATATGTGTATGAAAATCATCAGTCACTATAATTATGAAATCATTTTTGGGGATATAAAAGAACCACCTATGCAAGGATATTAACATATCCATCATTCCTTTGTATATAATTGAACCATTGGTCACATACTCATAATACATTCATATATAGTCTATATGATAATGAAAATATTTTTCTTTACATCAATGCATAACCCAATTAAATAAAATTTGTTTTACAATGATATCATCACAATTGAAATTAAGCCTCAATATAAATATTAATGAAGGTAAAATTGGATCTAATCATTAGTAAATTATGTGAAAAATAAATGGATGTTGATATAGTTGAAAAATAGCTTTCAAAGACCACTGGAACATTTCTTGAGAAAAATTTCCTTTTCATTTTATAATTACTTATTTAAAATATAAAAAATTATAAAATATTAATGAAATATTTTCATTTAAAAGTACCAAGTAAACCTATAAAGGAACCATAATAAAAAATATTATTCATTCTAATGGGTAACTCAATTCAAGTGGTGCATCTTAAAATAAAAAAACCATTCACATTATCATTAAAAATTCATGTGTAAATCATTCAAAAGTGTAAAATAATATTCCTTCAAGAATTTTTTTTAAAAAGTAAATCATGGGTAAAAATGACCTTAATAATTGTTTTTATAATAGTAGTAACTTAATTGAAAACCTATTGATGAAAACATTTACATGGAAAAAAATATAACCTAATAAAGAGGGAAATGAAGGTTATTTTCCTTAAAAATATTCATTTGGTATTTAGAGTTCATGAAGAGAATAAAATATAAGGGAAATGTAATATAATTAAATAATTATAGGAAAAATAATAAATATTTTTTGGTAGATATATATAAAAGATTCATTATTATAAAATTAATGCATAAAAAATATTAGAAATAATTAGATTGTTTATAAAAAGCCTTATTACATTCAAACTTTTGAGTAATAACTCCCTTTAATTAAATAAAATAAATTGAAAAATTAAATACTATGAAAATAAGGATTTTATTATAGAAATATAATGATTTTAGTAGATGCACCTAATTAAATAATATTGTTTTATAACAAATCATATGTCCCTATGAAGATAATTTGAGATGACAACCCACACCACTTTGGTAAAAATTGAATCAAAACCCCATGGATGTAATAATTTGAATTTTAACTTTAAATACCATGATATGAGAATTATAAAATATATATGATTTCAAAATATAATTATCTACACATTATAATCATAAATAGGTTCATAATATCCAACATGTATCAACCAAATAAAATTTAGATGATGGAACCTTAAGACATATGTAATTTTTGAAACAAAACTCACATGATGATTCAAAATATTATTCTTGTATAGAAATCTCTAACAAAATTATTTATAATATTAAAATATTTTATTTGGAACTATATACACCATTGGAATATAAAATTGGTTCAATGCATTAAAACATTTCTCAGTGAAGATAAATTGAGATGTAACCATTACCACTTATCCAACATGATTCACATGTTCTCTAACATAATGTGTAATAAATTTATATTTATTATAATTCTATTAAAAATCATAATAATACTTATATTATCATATATTATCCAATTATGAGAATTACATGCCGGTTTGTTAATGAATCTATATAAAATCCCCCATTTTGGCTTTTAACTACATCATTTTCATGTTTTTTTGGTTGGCTATTTGAGGTCATTGCACAATGATCATGGTTCCATCATATCTATAATTTTTATCACAATGTAGTTCAATATATAATTTATTATAATCATTCATATTAATTGATGACGAAAAATGAATTATGTCACTTCATGGAGACTATAATCTATACGTACACAAAAGTGATGTTTCCAATTTTTGATGGATGGAACAAAATAAAGATTAAAGATAATTAAACATTATAGAATCATTATTACATCATAAATATCATTTATTTTCATTTTATATATCCTTGTCTCCATCCAATTAAATTGTAATTGATAAAATAATCACATCACTTCATAGAGCTGGAATCCCACACCTATACATGACTATCATTACCATTTACCTGTAGATTAGAGGGTATGTCGGTAGATAATAAATAAAAATTAAAATTTATAAATAATTTTAAATATTTAAAACATAATCATTAATTACTTAATTATATATATCAATGAAATATAGTTGTGTAAAATAAATCAAATTACCACATGGAGATGATAGTGCGCACATATGCACGAGGGATACATTCAACTCCCATTAGACTTAGAAGGGGTGGTAAATGTTTTTTTAATCATAATAATACCATATTATTATTTTTTATGATATGATATTTATCATTTTTTATGCATACAAAATTTTAATATGAATAAAATAAAATAAAATTTAATGAGCTTGGTTATAATCTATAAATCTTCTTTGAGAGGCCTGTTTTGGATTACAAATTATACCTTAATGGATTGGTATTAGGAGAAAAAAAGAACATCAATGATCAAGGTAAGGGTTAGAGGAAGGTTTTGGAGTAGTTATTTTCAAATCATGAATTCTAAAATTGTTTGAATATAAGAGGAGAAGAGGTTTTCTTTTCAAATTGTAGAGAGGGATACATATGTATGTTCTTAAATGATTTCAATTACAAAAGGCCAAAATCAAGGGAATGAGGATCTTCAGGGATAAAGGCTTAATGTTATGAGAGGATGAAGTTGAAATATATTCACCCTATAAAAATTATTCAACTATGGGTGGCAATCATGCCCTTACCTCTTAGTTTAGCCCTGGAGGAACCTATTGTTACCTAAACCCTGAAAAAAATAACTTTTTTTACTATTCACCCTAAACAAATTTTTTTCACATTTTAGGTTATATTAATTGTTCTGATTTAAAATATGTATTCAATTTTATTTGATTCACTTTTAATATGTTTTATAATTTAATTTTTGTTAACTGCACAACACGCAAAGAAAATCCATTTTAGAAAAATTAATCATTAAAAATAAAAAAATATATTTAGATTAATTTCCGTAAAAAGCATATAATGAATTTCAAAAAATAATATTTTTTTATATAATAAATAAATATTATTAATACATTAATTAATAGTGTGTAATTTAATTTATTAAGATAAAAAAACATTGATAATATATAAACATTTTTAGAAAGATGTGTTTTTTAGGAGGAAGATGAACATGTTTTAAAATAAAGTATAATGATGTGTATTGTTTAATTAATTATATAATTACAAATTAATGTATAAATATTTTTTTATTAGGATCAAATTATTCACATAATAGAACATTTAGATGAAAATAAATTATAATTTTTAAAAAATTGGTATTTTTCACAATTTACTAAATAATAAATTTATTTAGAAAATACTAAAAATTAACCCAACAAAAATATTTGATAGCTTATTTAAAAAATGAAATAAATTTAATCATAAAAAAATCTATAAATGTTATAAATTAATTATAATAATTTCATAAAAATTTGATAAAAACATATTTTCAATAAAACATATTTTTCATGCATAAAATGGAGTTGCTAAAATTTTAGTACAAAATTATTATAAAATACTCAATAATATTTTAGTAATTTTTTAATATAATAGTAATATATTTATTAATATTAATACATTCCAATTTAAAGGCTATTTTGTAACAGATTTGTGTACCACAGTTCATATGGACATGGGGCTACTTGTATTGAAAACTATTGAAAACATATAATTTCTTTAAAGAAAAAATATATTCTAAAATCATAGGAATTTCTAGTGAGGACCTAAAATCATTTTTTCCAATAAAAATTTTGAAATTTGTCTTTGTTTCCTCAATTGGAAAGGTAGATTTCACTATAACCTACTTCTCTCTCATTATATACATGATGTTTATGTGAATTTTGGCGGTTTGTTATATGAAAAGGATTAAATTTATATCATTGAACAATTTTAAATGAATTTTCATATTTAGTGGAAAATAAATGGATTTAAATGTTGTTTTTATTTAAGACTATTTTTATTCACTTCTTCTGTTTATTGGAATTCCACATATATGGTTTTGACTATAAAATATTTTTCCGTGCATGGGAGTGATAATACTCTACTGATAGAAATGTTTGTGTAAAATGGTAAGCATGGTTTACATACATGTTTTGATGAAATTATATAACATTGGGAACCTTGGTATTCTTAGGTTATGTAAATATGTACATTTATAGTTAGTTATTAATTAATATATATTATGGATCTGTGGTCAATATATTATGGAAGCAAATGGGTCTTCATGATAATGATATACTGTGAAAAGGCTCATGTTAATTAGGAATCATGTTTTCCTAACATAGTTTTATTTTTTTTCATAGTACATAATATAATTTTATATATACATACATGTTCTTGGTATTTAAACCTTATTTTAATGTTTCATATATGACTTATCATTTGTTTATCTTATGAAATTTGCATTGATGGTTGTGAATATTTATCACTATTTATCTTCAATGTAATTTTTTCTTATTCATGGATTATTTAAACATACCATTATTTTAAGTAAACAAGTATATTTTTTTGAAAATTATATTCAAATTATATTTATTTATAAACATATTTTATTTTAATTCTTGAACTCATTGTTTTATGGTGAAATCCAGTGTACAGCTTGATGGTCGAACCCTAATATCTGTTTTCTTCACATGCTTCATATACCGCATGGAATATACATATATTGTTTTATATGAAAAATGTAATTGGAATATTTTTATGTACCATGGTTGCTAATCTTGCCTATTTATGTCTCCGAGAAGGGTTGGGGTGGTGATGATAGATAGCTACATGAAGACGTGGTTTTGTTTATTGGATTAACCTTCTAGATTTGTTTTGATTTTTCATGAGATTATGTAATTTTTCCTCAGTAATGGACTATGGTTGTTTATATTTACCTCAATATACATGAGAAATGTTTTTGATTCACTTTAATGTGAAATAATTAGAATTTTTTTATATAGATACTCAGGCGCTTGTGGCCAGTCCATTGCGATTGGGAATGTTCTTTGGGAAATATGGAGGGTTGGGTTGGGTGACATGTCTTGACCATAATAGTAACTTAATTTCATAAAAATATTCCATGAAGAGAGAAAAATGGAATATTTTTATCCCTATATATAATTATTATACAATGTAAGATGAAAAGATTCCTTAAATTACAGAGTGCTGTAGAAATCTAAAATAATTTCACTTATTGTTTTTTTACTCTAGCATTATTATTATTTTTCTAGTTTGTGGTTTTAACTTTTACTCAAATGAAAAAACCATATATCCAATAAAATTATTGTTTTATAATATTCTAATCAAAGTCTTCAAAAACAAATATATGTATCCAATTACTTGAGACAATATTTAAAACATTATAGAATAATTAAATTTCATGTATAATATAGTATTAATATTAAAATTCCACTAGAAATAAATATACTAATTTAACATATAAATTATCTAATTCATTTAAAAATTACAAATATAAGTATCGAATTGATGACACATATAACCTATTTCCAAACCATAATATTTAATCATCATCAATGTTGAAGTTTTATTACATTAAACAATATATAAATTTTTAATTCATCAATAATCTAATGCTTTTTTCCCTTCTTCATCTTTTAATGTTATGATTTTTTGATAATTAATTGAGAATGGTATGCCATTTTTCATTCCCTCATTATATATATGTCTACCATTACTAGGTAAGTTAACATTGTATTATTTTTAAAACTATTATCCTTTATACTTAAATCATTATATTCATTTTTTTCATAAATATATTGATAATATTTGTCCCAATTATAATAATGAAGATAATAAAATATTATATTCATCATAATAAATATATTAATTTTCAATAATATAAATACATACATTTATTTATGAAATATCAATGTAGTGTTACATTTTCATTCCATGTTAGGAATTATCAAATTCATTTCTTTGATGCACTAATTATGATTAAAATTTCATCATTTTCTTCTACAAGGATAATAAAGGTATATTAAAAAAAATTTCTTGAATTATCTTAATGAATTCCTTTTTTCAATTTAATTCATAACACATGTTAGCATGGTTAAATGATTACTGAATCATATAATGTCCCCAATAATCTTGTAGATATTAATTTTATTAACAATGAAATCAAAATATTTTCATTATATTGGTATTTTTTGGTATAATGTAATAACCTTTATATTTAAAGGGTGTACACATATATCATCCTAGTTGAGAAAATGACCACAGAAGGATGAATATTATAGCCAAACATTAAATTTTTTTATTTTTTCATGTCAATCATTCTCCATATAAATTTTAAGGATGATATAAAAATATGTTTTCTTACATATATATCTCATAGAGTTTAAAATGATATCATCAAAAAATATAATAATAAATTTGAGAATAATCATGAAAAACTACTTTAATTAAATCCATTAATATAAGGGTTGTATTTCTTATTCTAAATTGTATAAAAATAAATTAATATTTAAAAATGATTTATATAAAACTGTATTTGATATAACGTACAATTTTTACATCTATTGATAGAACCCTAACCTTAAAAAAATCTCCAAAAAGTAAAGTCCTTTAATATTTTTTAATAAAATAACTAAAGGCAATGTGTAACTGTTACATAGGGTGAAATTTTTTTCTCTCTATATTCATGGAATGTACTTCATCATATACCTATAACTTTTAAAAACCAGATTAGTCGCACTAAACCTGAAACAGTTAGATTGGTAAATCCCTAATATATTTATTATTTAAATTCATTATTAAATTCCAAAAACAAAAACCATGTTTTTAAAATAAGGTCAATTAGATATTGGGTTTTCCATATAAAAATGTATTATTTTGAATTAAAATTCTCAATAAATGGGGATAAAAAATTAGAATATAAATAAATCAATGTACACTCATTCTATGGGTAGTTATTTTATTCTAAAAATGTGCCACATACCAGATTAAGATTCAATCATTACCAACACTTGACCCGACTCTCCCCTGACCCGATGAGTATTCATGATCCCCATGAGTAGGGGATATGTACCAGGGAATCATACATAAGCATTTTTAGTGATGTTTCAATTAAATGATATTTAGTTTGAAATATAATATTCAATAAAAATATTCATCACCCATAAATAATTTTTATTCCCACATAAGACAAGATAAATAGAAAAAAGATAGTATTTAAAAAAATAAAAATAGATATGATAGATGTAAAAAAATAATCCCTTATCCCACACTCCAACCAACACCATTGAAAATCCCCTTGTATAACTGTGACCTCTATAGATATAGTATTGCACCAAGAAAAATAATTGACAGTATGAAAGACCTACTTTTCCGATGCCTAGAAAATAAATAGAATAAATATAACTGACTAACCTCCACATAACAATTGGTTACTATCTGACCCTAATACAATCAATTCACTATTAGAGAACCTGAGATAAATTAACATCCTAAAATGAACATGTAATATAGGCATGAAACAAATCTTACTCATTAAGTCACCATGCATATATCCAAAATCCTAACACTTAAATAAAAACCCGTTTTATTAGGGTTTATAAAAATAATGAAATACATGCAATTAATTATTACATAGATAAATTATCGTAAAACATCATGATGGTTTCATGAAACATAAAAATTTATTTATTAAAAAATAAAAAATAAAATAGAAAATAGTTTACCAACATAAGACTCATTTGTTAAATCACTCTTTGGAAATAAATATTTTTCAAAAGACATTTTATTTGACCTTATTAAAACACTTTGGATCCAATTTAAGCAATAACATTTTAGGGGAATGGAATAAGTCATCAAGGATCCATATCATAATGAGAGAATAATGTGGAATGTATTAAATAAATAAAATGTGACCCAAAAATCAATCAATCATGGAATAAAATAATAATTCTTGTAAACCCCCAATATCGAACTGACAACCACAGTAATAGGTGTCATGGGCTCAAAATAGGTCCTATAGTGAGACAGTTATAGACTTCGTGAATCTATACAAACTAGTTATCCATCATTTTATGTCAATCCATCCTACAAAAACCACCAAAACCTATCATAAATCAAGGGTACGACTAACATAAACTATCATATAATAAGGGGGTACTTATAGTGTGGTAATACCTTCAGTATCCTATGACTAGAATATCCACTTTGTGAACTGGATTCCCAAAACCTTATAAAGTAAGATTAAGTAAGCAATAATCAACCAAAATTGTCATAATATATAAATCATAATCTCATAATCACATTCAATGGAATATCAAATAATATCCCAATTTCACACTATCATATCATCACAATATAATAAAACACATCAATGGGAACAACTTGTATAATAGAAAATGGTGTAAACACAAACATCAAATTTGATGTAAAAATTAGTAAATTGAAATAAAAATGATGTGTATTTCCCATTAATTTTTTTTATTAATTTTTAAAAATAAATTTTAAATAATTATTTAATATAATTTTAACAATTTTTATAATTAAAAACACTTATAAAAATTGAAAAGTTTATTTAAATTATTAACCTATATTTTTTAAAAACAACCAATGTTCAAAAACATGACACTTAAATTTATTCAATTAACAAAATGGTCTAAAAAAATTATTAGGCCTCATGTTTTACACTAATCCAGTTGTTATATAATTTATCATTGCGGGAAATTTTATGTGCCACTAGATATTCTATGAAAAGCATTTAAATGATAAATTTAAAAACGAAAAAAATAATTAACATAAATAAAATTTTTATGATCTATTTATGAAAACATTCAATCACATAGTATGCATGGTTAAAGAATATTAGATTATAACCAACCATTAAATTATGAAATCCATTAAATTTTGATGAAACAGAGTTGAAAAAAAATATTTTTCATAAAATTTTAATACACACATTAACCAATCAATAATAAAATTAAATCATGAATTTAGACCACCAAGCATTCAATAATTCGAAAATTTAATTTTAAGGAATTGGAAACCCTACCTCAAATTGATATAGAATGGTCTCAAACATAAAAGGCAAGATGAAGAAATTATGATAAATTATTCACATACCCTAATATTATATGAATAAAAAAATGTATCCAATCTATCACCCGAGGGTTTGGTATTACTGAAATGTAGATATGTGAAAGAAGAACCTAATAGGAGAGGGTTAAGAGGCAAAACAAGAGTTGCAATCTATATGATGTAGTCCCAAAATGTGAAGAATAAAAAATAGAATTACAAAAGGGAATGGATTGTAAGATATAGAGGTTAATAATAAATGAGATTCTTTGATATAGGGTGTGATACCAAAGGGATAATGGTAAATAATAATTTTATATTCTTAATTCAAGGAGGGGTACTTTCTAGAAATTCATAAATTTAAAAATTGGTTGTCCCGTTGGGTTTATGCGTGGTTTAATAAATTGTGAATATAATATAAATGAATATTAAATACCCACTTTTTAGACCAAATAGTTTCCCATATGACCCTATATGTTTTTACTTACCCTGTTCTAGCCATTCCAAAAAGTACTGTTATGTTATAAACCAGAAGGCACAACTTTAGTGCATTTATAAAAAATTATGTGATAACCATTGGACAGTTCAAAATTGTCCAAAATTTTAAATATCCTACCCAAAAATTATCAAAAAAAATAACAAATAATTATAAAAAATTAGACAAAATTATTATTAATAGTTACATAGAGTGTTTCACAACCACCATTTCGTAAACTATTTATTAATAATTTCCCTCTTTAACAATTATTTTAATAAAGTGTTATTAAATTGTTGGTTTTTATCAGGACTCTTGTATATATATTTCTATATTTAAAATAAATAATTTTTTTACCTAGATAATAACTAATAACTATTTTTTCTGAAATTATTTTTCATATATTTGTTAATGGCCTATTTTTGCCTAATATTATATAAATAGTTTTTATTTGTATAAAAAATAGGTACAAAAATAGTACACACCCCCAACGTTTAATTGAGAGATTATTCTATATCCCAATGAATTTAAGTCCATAATTGTTCTTCTAATTAATAAATCTACTTCAGTTTCATTAAAACATACTTAAACATTATTTAGAAACACGATCATAATATTGACAATTTTTAAAATATACCCCAATAATATACTAAATAATTTAAAATATACAATAATATTATCTACTATAACATCAAAAACACCTAAAAAATATATTTTAAAATAATAATATACATGATACCTTTCTTAAAATTCAACCCTCGGCTTTATGAGAACTATGATATATGGTAAAATAATATTATTTAATTGTGAACATTATAACCAATCATTGAAATTGATTATAATAATATGATTTAAAAAATTATGAAAAATATGTATAATGGTTTTTTCAAAGACAAATTTATTTACTAATTCATTATATTTAAATTTTCAATTATAATTAGGGTCATTCTATGCTTCAAACACATGTTTTAAACAAAAATGTTTTTATTTTTATTTTTAACTAACATTATAATTAATTAATAAATTTTTTTCATTATATAATTGGATGAAATAAATATCAGTTTTTAAATAAATATTTAGATACAATATTTGTTTTATAATTATGGAATTTTTCTGAAGGAGATATTGTTCCGTGAATAGTGGAAGACATACAGATTTTGTGTAAAATTATCTTTCTATTCATTAAACGATGTAATTTAAAATTTCCCTGAAATTTTTAATTTTATCACAATGTGACATAAATATATTTTAAATTTATATAACTTTATTAATTATATTGGAAAAAAATTTATACTTTATTTTGGAATATGTTCATTTTTTGTCATAAAAAACCTTTTTCGGATGTTGTTTTATGGTGTGCATTTATTTCTTAATAAATTGAATTAAACACTATTTATTAATTTTTTTAATGAAAATAATATATTCTATATTCATCCAAATATTTTAACAATCATTTGATGGTTTTTAAAATTAAAGTAAATTCTATAAATTCAGGTTTAGGTTTAAAATGCTTATTTCTAAAAAAGAGACTTTGTTTCCTTTTCTTCAATTTATTAAAATTAAGTTCATATAATTATTAAAATTAAACCTTTTATAGTGGATCCAATATTTTTTATTATAATAATTAAAATAATTTAATATGATAAAATTATTCTTTGTAAGTAATTAATAAAAAAGAGTAATTTTTTTTTCTACGGTTAAGGGTATAATATGTTTACTGGGGGTGAGGTTTAAACTAAGCGACAAGGGATGTAATTGCTCATAATGATTTAAAATTATTGTATTTTAGAATGTTTAAGGTGTATAATATCTTATATTTTAATTATTGTCAATTTACTATCACCTTCTCATGAAATAGACCATATATTGTTGAAATCATTTAAGTAATTTCATGTATGTCCATTCCCTCACTTATAAGAGTGCAACTATTATCCTCCGTTATTTATAGAAATTTGTCCTTTAATATATTCCATGATCTACTAACAAATTACTATATTCATTAAATTCATCATATATCTTATTGTATTCTCCCAAGACTAATCCTTCTGGGAATAAGGTGTATGCCATATAAGGTCTCCCAAAGAAGAAGTACAAATTTTCTCAATTATCTTTGAATATTATTTCTTCTCAAAAATTAAATAAACATAATGTTTTTATAAATAACATGTTAAATCTTATATAAAATATATATTGATACATTTTTATGATAATTTAACAATCATTTACTTCATCATATCCATCAAATGGGAAATGAAAGTATCATTCATGCATAAGTGTGGATTACCACCACTATAGAGATATGATTAATTTTCCACCATCATCATTAATATTTTTTTTATTAAGATAAAGTTATTATATATATATATATATGATATTTATTTTGTAAAAATTATTTGGGAAGGTTTCATTACTGTTTACAATTCTTTGAGGAAATCCGTTAAAAATGGAAACTGCCACTCATTCGTACGCACAGAATACTATATGAATAGAGTGATGTAGTTTATTTACCTTAAATATATATATAGATATAAAATATTATATAATGATTAAATTTTATATATATTAAACTATTAATATTATATATATTTTTATCTATAGTCAATGTACAAGGATTAGATCATTTGAAACAAAACATAGAAGACAGAAGAAGTTGTTAACACCTAGAATGGTGAATTTAAAATATAATTGTTAGTAATAAGGTATTGAACTATTATAATTGAAAAAATATAATATCATATGTATAAATGTTAGTAATTAATATAATTATAATAAATATAATTTTTTATATAATAATTTAGAGTGCTTATAGATCATGTTGGATATAAGATAAAGGGTTATTCATCATAATATTATTTAGTGGAGGTATTTATGTTGTTGTGAAAGTATTTATGTATATAGGGTATATATACAACACAATTTTTATAATGAATTATTTATATACTTATTTTCATGTTATTCAATTTTTCTTTAAATATTATTTATGTATGGAAACTTATGGCTCAAACATTATCAAAACAATAAGGGTATAACATTATAATCTCATTTTTACCAGGATTATTCATGCTTAAATTTTATAATGATGACATTATATGATCTATATCGCTATAATATAATTTATTTTATTCTCCCAAGTTTATTTCTTAAGATTAAACCTTTTTCCTTTAATTTTCCTCTCTTTATCTATTAATGAGACCAAAATAATGTTTTTATGGATGAATTATATTAATTCTCCCTTCAGTTTGGAATCTCATTCATCCATCACAATATTCCATTAAATGAGGAAAATCCCTTCATTAATGAATTATATTTAATTTTTTTGATCCATTATATTTCATATGTATATTTTGAAATAAATTTTTTCTATAATGTTTAATAAATTTTAATATTTTAAATAAGTGATTTCAAAATAGAAATGGTATTTTCCATTGGAGGTTTTCCATTGATCCTTCATATATTTTTTCACATATAACAAAATCATTTTATGTTTCATATAATTACTTAGAATGTGTTCCAATTTTATTGTATTTAGTTTTTATTGGATGTTTTGTAAATATGATGATGAAATATTTTTTTAAATTTATTTTCTTTTCCACATGATAAGATTTGATGTAATTATAAATTCTTTAATGATCTTGTGACATACAAATTTATGGATTATGATCCTGGGACAACAAGGTCGATTAAATACCTCTAATATTTGGGTAAATATTAATCATTTATGATGTCAAATGGTAAATGGGTGGTTATCATAATCCCAAAAGAGTGTAAATGAGAGGTTATCACAATCCCAAAAGAGGGAAAATTTGTGGTTATCTCAAGACCAAAATTGGCTACATGGGATGTTATCACAAGACCAAAATATGTTATATATGAGGTTATGCCAAGAAAACATTTTGTAAATGAGAGGTTATACTAATACCAAATTAGGTTCATGGGTTGTTATACAAATCTGAAATTCTGATAAATATCTTTGTGGGTATCATTGTCATATGATTTATATGATTATAAATATGACAAAAGTTATTCCACTCTCTTATGAAATGTTCTTAGGAAAATGTTATAATCTTGTACTCATTCTCATTATTATTTTAATATATATGCCTCCTGATATACTGAATCACTATGTTGTTGTATATGTTTATGGTCTATGCATTTCTAGGAAGCATTTTCTATTGTTATGTTTATGTTTCCCTGAACTTATTCTTAATATATTATAATAAATTATTATTGACTAATACATCTCATGTATACCCATATTAATCATCTAAGCTCATTATTTTTGTGTTTCTTTTCTCCAAGATATGAATAATTGTTTTATATAGGATGTTAATAACATGTATCATTTGTGATATCAATTTTGGGGAAATGTTTAAAATATTTACCTAAATAAAAGTATTTTATATCTGGTCTCTAGAGAGAATAAAAAATTATGGACACTGAGTGTTTATTATTATGGTATGTATTTAATATTCGTCTAAATTGATAAACTATTTTTGTATTTAATGTTGGGGTTTTTATAGTTAGTATCATGAGATGATTCAGTTATTTGTAGAGATTCTAATTAAATTAAAATAAAGAAAAACTTTATGATAAACCAATTTATAAGTGAACAACATATGATATGGTAAAAAAATTAATGTAGTTTTCTAACAAAATATATAAATTTCTCAATTCTAGAGAGATAATGAGGCTATAGCATAAATGAATATAGGGGAATCAACTCAGAATCAATTGGATTAATTATTTACATGATCTTCACAAAAGCATGATTAGTGAGACTAGGACTACACATAGATCTTAAAAATCATAGAGGATATTCTTTGATTAATTCAAATTTTCATTATGAACCATTATAATGGATTTAGAAAGATGATGAACATGGGTTAAATAGGTTTTTCCTAATGTGTTGTATATTGATAATAATGTGTTGGGATTTAGTCATATTATGAATTAATTTAACATTTACAAAATTATACACTCTATTTGTGATATATAACATTATGAATTTTTATATAATTCAACGTATGTAACTAAGAGGAATCATGACAAACCATAATGTGATTTAAAATGCAGTAATATTCCTCGTGAAGTGACTAGTGAAATGGGAGATGGACTAGAACATTTTATGATTATTTCATACCAAATTTATTGGTATATGATTAAAAACATGAATGTAGAGGAATTTATAAATGAAAAATATATATAAAAACATATATTCATAAATCGTATGATGGAATGAACATTTAACTTCATACTTGTCTTAAATATGAAATGAAGAACTTATAATGATGTTTCAATCAATTATGGAAAAAAATGACTTGTGAAAAACCTGGGAATAAAGAGACAATTTGAATATGAAAAATGAAAATATTGGTTAAACATTATTTAGTAATAATGGTTTCCATAATTTTCCATCTATTTTTTGAATGTTTTAAATGGTCTATTTTTGTTTGTTATTAAAAGAGACGGGTTAGGGGGAAATACCATGAAAAGGATAAATGAGGTTGTGTGAGTGAGGGTTTAATTATTAATGATGAAGATACTATTACTAACATATAAAACGTATGGACTATTTAAAAATTAATTATTATTTTAATAGTGTTAAAATTATTAAATTTATGTTTTTGTATATCAAGACATCAGTCATATATCATATTGTATGAAGAAATTATTAATGAGTAATATGGAAAATCTTGAAAATTGGTTTAATAAAGAAGTGGAATGATAGAAGATTTTTTATTTTGATTTCAAACATATATTGATAAATTGATTTATTAATGATATTATAGTTATTTGAATAATATAACAACAATTTAGTTTTCTGTATTATTTCATCAGTAGTTATTTTCAAGAATATTTTTTAATCAAGGTTTCAGAGAACTTTGGGTTCGGCCGGGTTGGTTCATACATGAAACTGACCGGGGCCTCGGAGCGGAAATGCTTATAACTTGAGCTCCGGGCGTCCGATTGACGTACCGTCAATTTTGATGGATTCCTATAAGTGAGACGGATATTTTGGCTTACTCTGCCTGAGGTTTGGACGCAGGTGGAGTACGGTCGAGTTGGTTTTGACTTAAAAACCAACCGGGACCCTGGGACGAAAAAGCAAATAACTCTCAGACCGGGCGTCCGATTGACGCGCTGTCTGTGGTGTTGAGTTCCTGTTGACGATACGGAACTTTTGGATACATCAACTCTGGACTATGTGTCAGTTGATGTATCAGCCTCTTGGCTCGTGGAGCAGACCCTCCCGAACGAGCTTGCTGTGTGCGGGAACCCTAGAGCTGGCTGCGACTGCGACGACGACGATGACTGTACAGAGATCCTTAGTGGATTTGACGGCGACGACTACAACACTCAGCAATCCAACATGGATCAGTGCTACCTATCCTGTGTGGGTCTAATCCTGTGTGGGTCTTTGCGGGGGTTAGTTACCTATCGATCTTATGTGGGTCAGATCCTTTGTGGGTCATTGCGGGGGTTAGTTACCTATCGATCCTGTGTGGGTCAGATCCTTTGTGGGTCATTGCGGGGGTTAGTACCTATCAATCCATTGTGGGTCTGATGGAATAGATGAATCAGTGGATATATCTGATCATCTCTATCGTCATACGAAGTAGTATACCTGTATGGGCTGAATCTTGACTTGATATCCTGTGTGGATTACGTTATGCTTTCCTGTGTGGATTGGGTTGTGTTTTCCTATGTGGAACGGGTTACGTTTTCCTGTGTGGACTGGTTTGTACTTAGGCTCGGAGTTGGACCGAACTAGAATTTATGACTTAGGTATATGTATGGGCATATACCTAAGTAGTGTCTGATGTTACTTTGTGATTGTATCTTTCCTTTGTGAATTATCCTTTATGGATTATGGGAGACCTTCGGGGGTCTTGAGGTCCCTACTTAGTAGCTTATACTCACCCCTGCACGGGCTATGCCCACACTACGTTGTGTTGGTTTCATACGACGGACATCGCTGATCGTGATTGAGGCTTGCGGAGCAGGACAGCACCTGGAGGTGGACCACTGGGTGGGACGTACTCGGAGCGGATGGCTGGACCGAGGAGCTGTGGAGGCTATCTGTTCCCACCCTTCAGGTGGGACTTCCAGTGGACGGATTGACGCTGCGGCTTTACTTTTCAGTTGATGTTTTCCCTTTCCAGTTGTACTTTAATTTCAGTTTGGGTTTGTATACTGGCCCACTTACTTTTCCGAACTTACTGTTATACTCAGTTTCTACTTAGTGTTTACTTCTGCTTGCTTGCTCTGTAGTGTTTTTTTACTTTACAAAGGCAATGCCTTCCCTTTTTACCGGGAATTACGCCTTGGTGCTAGTCGCCAGCCCCTGGCCTATGGAAGGTGGGCTTGGGGTAGCCACGACACGGGCCCCGAGGACGGGTCGTGACATATTTTGAGTGTTACTGATAAACTCGGTCTTTTATTTAGTATTATGTTAATATTTACGGTAACCAATATTAAGTGATAGATAAACCTTAATATGTTCCTTATTTGAGATAATAATATTTTTTGGGATATTGTTATGATTGATATTGATAAACTAAATAGTATAGTATTGGTGAAAATTAAATTAATGACTTATTTGACAATAAAGTGGTTTACATTATCATTTAGGAAGTGTTTTATAGTGACCCAGACTTAACATACATGGATATTACCTCATTTTATATTAATATTTAGCACTTCACAAAAATACATGTTCGTGGACTATAGTAGAATACTGTCTTCGAAAACAAGAAAACATAATCCTCTAACATGGGGAATGACCTTCAATATCTCCCTTAAATATCATCCCCTTTATTACACATACCTAAAACCATTCTTTATAACATATGTAATGTTAACTTAACAAAAGGCAGAGCATAGATGCTCAGTAAGAGTAAAAAAGTTACATATGTAAACATAACATGAGAATAAGTATCTGAGAACATGATCATAACATTATAATATCATACCATGCATATCTGTATTCATAATAAAGAGACATGACATAAATATTTTCAGTTAAAAAAAGATCAATTTTGAAGTAATAGGGGGCGTAATCCCTGAAAGCATTACATAGGAATAAAGAATTGAATTATGGAAGACACATAAGCATATAAAAAAGATTACCATAGTAGTGAAGTCTTAATTCCAGGGAAATATTAGTGGAATGTGTTAACTTCTCAAACGATATAAGTAATCATGGTTCACCCCCATTATCATCGTAATTATCAAGGATAACTATCAATACCATCTTAGGGGACAATGTCCTTTATTGAACCATGTTCTCTCCTTGTTCCAGCCATGTCTATCTCATGATATATAAATCATTACCAAATACATTTGAGGAAGATATTTGTCTCATCCATATCATAATTAAATCATACATTAATGAGAAAAAGGATCATAAAAATCATATGATAACCCATGAAATGAAATAGGTATAATAAACAAGTCATTGTATCATAACTTGTATAAAAGAGACTGGTTTCATAAACATTTAATCAAAGAATAACCCATAAAAAATTGGTTTTAATAAGAATATAACCCTTGAAATAGAGATGGGTTTCCTAAACATATAACCCAAGAAAGATAAATGAGTTTTATGAAAATCATTCCATCAAAAGATAAACCATTAAGCGAAATAATTTTAATGGAATCCATGGATCATATCTCTATAAAAGGAATGTATATCTCCAACAGATTTCATCTTAGATGGAAAATAATATTAAAATATCATTTAAAAACATTTCTACTGGAAAATATCTTTTCTTTCTTGAAAAAAAAATATTTTTAAAACATAAACCATTCAAAAACCATTTTCATTGAAAATGATATTGAAAACTAATAAATGAATCAAGAAAACATTTTGAAAAACATTTTACTTCTTAAATTATAATGTAATCATAAATTTTTTTTTAAAAACCACTTTATTTGAGAATATATTAATGATTCTTTGAAATATATTGGAACCCATTTTCTTTTAAAATTCCTTAAACAATTGAAAAAAATTTGGAAAAATGTTTATTTTGAAAATACTTTGAAAACATACGATGAAATTATAAAAAATTTACAACATTTTTCTTTTAAAATAAATTCAAAACATATAAATATTTCTAGGAATATTTTTGACAATATTTTTCATCTAAAATATTTTGAAAATATATAAAGATTGATTCAAAACATAATAAAAACATTTTTCTATGAAAATAATTTCAAAATGAATAATGAATGCTTGAAATCATTTTGAAAATATTTTTCTTTTGAAAATAATTTAAAAACATATAATGAAATCTTGAAAAAAATTTCTTTGAATGTGCTTTGAAAATTTATATAGAATAGATGAATACAAATTGAATATATTTGACATTGATAAATTATAACAAAAATATTGAAAAACTATTGAAAAACCTTTTCTAATAAATTTTACAAAATTATAATGAAAAAATTTAAAATACTTTTGAAACATAAAACATTTACTAAACCCTTTTTATGATATATGGTTTTAGAAGAACACAGATTTATGACTGAAGAGAGAGATAATGTCGGACCTTATTAAAAACACTTTTTTAATAATCTTAAGTGAAAAAGAATAAAATATTAAGACCAATACATGATGATATCATAAATAACCATAGTAGATGATAATTCTGGAGTGTTTTTGAGAGGTGAACCATAATACATTATCAATTAAAGAATAATCGTAAATAATCTCGATAGATGATGATATTGTAACGATGGAATATTACCACTAAGGTAACATTTAATCATAATCCACATGAAAAAATAACATTAAATTTAGTTTAAAATATAATGAAATAATTGTATTCATGATATAAAATGTAAATGGGTATTATATACACCCCATAGAAAAATATTTGTTCATAACATGGTAGGTATCTCAAGGAAGAAAAATTGAGAGAAAAATTACACTACCAAATTGGTAAATTTTGATCTGTAAACCCCAGAAATATATTTCATAAATTGGATATTTAAATAAACATAAATTTATGTATAATAGTCAAAAAATACCTTCATGGTTTTTATATACACCACAAAAAATAAATTACTATTTAATAAGGCATAAGCCTCATATAAATAAAAGTGAGATGAGAATATACTTACCTTAATTCTTGAATTTATTTGTACACATTGAAATCTCCTATATAATAAAGATTATTTTATTATACATCTACTAGAGATGTATATTATTATATATCATACAACATATGATTTTATTGGTACCTTATATTATTCATTTATTTACAATTCCATTCGTGTAATATCTCCTTTGTTTTTTTGTATATGTTTTAACTTGTTATTATTCGTCCTCTTATATAGATCATCATTTAATTATTCAGAAAATGTAAAAAATGATATAAAAATAATATATATTAGGTTTGTAAATATTTATACTAATATATAAAATATATAAATATGAAACTAAATTCATCGTTCTTAGAGTTAGTTGGTCGTACGTACACATGACCATTGTTTCTGCTTTCTTTTTATATTGAAATAGATAATGTAAACAACATATATGTGTGTGTGTTTGTAATATTACTCCAACATAATTATTATTTAAAATATATCATATTATTTCTCTAAAACACCCTTAATACATTCCATGTAAAGTGTTATAGAATCAGATCATTTTGAGGAGGTGGTGGTCCCCAGTCTATAAAAAAGTTATCATATTTACACAAAATGGAAGGAAAGAATGTACGTGTTATATAATAATTAAATAAGAATAAATAAATCCAAAATATAATATATATATATATATATAATATAAAAACATAAATTCCATCATTCTCCCCAACCATTAAAGGTGGAAATGTAAGAATGAATGACAACGGTTCGCGAGGAGGTATTCTTCCACACACAAGAACGATTATTTTGTATCCCATTTTATGGAAATGTATGTGTATGTCTGTTAACAACATAACATAAAAGAAACTAATAATATTAATTATAGTTATTTTATCATATAATTATGAGATAAGAATATTTTGGTTGGTGGAGAATGAAAATAAAACAAAAATGCTTTTGGAAAGATGTTGTCCCTTCTTTGGGAAAATGCATATGGTTTGCACCAAAGGGATTCCATGACAGGATTTCTAAAAAAATTTAAAGAATCTAGGATTATGTAACACATGTTTTATATTATTTTTTAAGTTTTTTTATGATTCAATGGTCTTGATAGGTGTGATGATATGAGGGGGTGGTTTCCCTTTTTATAATGGAGGAGGAGTTTAATTTTTGTAAATATAAAAAATAATCAAAATAGAGGGGTATACCTTATATCATGTTCTAAAATAACATTAAATATTTTATAAAATATGTTAGTTGTTCATAATATTTCTTTAAAATGGATTCTTGAATTTGTTTTGATAATTTGGCCCCATAAGATTAAAGTTAAACCATTAAGGAAACATGTTTTTACCTTAATCGTTATAATTAATTTTACTTACTTTCACTAATCACACTTATAAAGGATTAATATTTCCTTATAATAAATTAAAAAATTTTATTATTCAAAATATGGGAAACTTTTCTAAAATTAAAAGAATATAGGTTTATGAAATTAGTCTAATATTAATCCCACAGATGGGATGAGATGATGGGTTTTTAAATCGAAATGGTCCAAAATTTGGAAATGTTTTTACATCAAAATTCAATGGTAAATATGATTAAATGACATATATTTGAATAATTGGTGTATTATTGATATATTTAATCATTAAAAATATATTTAAATTGAATTTAACTATATAAATAAATTATACTAAAAAGAAATTTGTCATTAAAATTTAGTGTTTTTTTTACTATTCATCAAAAAAATAAAACTTATCAAAAAAATTAAAAAATTCACCGAATGTAATATTCCCCGTTAAAAAATTAAATTTGTTTTCTCAAATAAAAATTATTAAAGTTACAAAAATTATATTTAAAATTGGCGCACCATTCAAAGGTAGTAAAATTTCCTTTTTGTTAAAATACGTCTTCTTAACAGTAAAATTGAATTTTTTTTATATTTTGACTATTAAATATATTATATGACTGTAAAAAATTATTTATCGTATAATATAGAAGTTTTTTTAAAAAAATTCTTAAAGAGGGGTTTTTTTAATTTTTTGTGACAAGATTATGCATGTACATAGAGATACAGTTTTTTTAGAAAAGGAATTTTGTTATTTTAATATAGTTATTACATTAATTTATAAATAATTGGAAAACAAAGGACACATTTATAGGACCATGGAACACACTGAGAGGGGAGGGGTGAATATGTGGCTCAAAAGTTTCTTCTAATATGACAGATCCTATTACCATGTTGATAGGAACCGGTTAAACATCCCTAAAAAGAAAGTGTAGAAAACAAAATGTCACATGAAAAGAGATGACACAATAATTTTACATGGTTCACCCCTAAGGGCTAGTCCATTGATCATACATTGATATTGTGTTTCTAATACCAAATTCCAATAATATTTAATAGTTTTGTAGTACTAAATTTTAGACATATTCACTATGTTTCACAAACACCGCCTTTACAATATTTTAGGGATAGAACACTACATCCCTCTAAGCACTTCCGTTGACTCCCCCTTTCTCATTACATTTGGTGATGTCTCAATCAGTCTATCTAATTGAATGTATCTTAAATATATTTTCATTTAACTATTTTTCTCTATCTGGCATAATACTTTTCTTTTATCGAAGTTTTTAATAGATTCACCTGAAATAACTAAATGAACAAACAAGATAAATCAAGCCTATTAGAATATCAACATTGCACATGGGTGGAACGCAACTTCTAGAATTCAAGTATGGGGCATGTCATGAAAGCTAACTATCACATAAACCATACATTTAACTAAACCATTTTCTACCACACATACCTTATCTTTCAGGTAACCCTTATCTATCATGAATCTACACCATAAGTTTTATTTCATCTTTTAGAGACCAAAAGAACACTTTCATACAAGTTTTACTCCACACAAGTAATTCACATGAAAATCCTTTGCATACCGAGACAAAATATATTCATTTTAAAAAATTATTTTTGTCTTTAATGGGGGGTACTCGCCAATTTATAAGCATTTTGGTGACCCTTCATACAAGTCATGAAACTATCCCCCAAACACACAAGTCTCAACCACCTTATCCACTATCGCGCTACTCACCTTTTGCACCAAACCATGACTTGTACACCCTTTCTCTTCCATATTTTAATGAACCGATCTCGAAAAAATCCTTGTGCTCAAATTTTAAATAATTTGTAACAATGGAACGCAACCTCAACCCATTCTCTATTTATAGAAATGACCATACTTGGCTCCATCACAATTTTATACACATGTGAAAATAATATTTTTACAATTTAGTTAATCTTATTCATAACATCCATTCCAATTGCTACGTGGTAACTGTAATGTTATCTCAATTAAAATATTAATAGTATATTGAAGATTATTAATACTCATCCTTTCATATAACACAAGATATCTATGTAACTGAGCATAGTATGTAAAATAAGACTAATCTAGAATCGAATGTACCATAAAATAATCTATGTATTGCATGTAGTGAAATATTAACATGGTGTTTAGTGAAATGAAATAAAACATAGTTATTTCATATAAAAAATCTATATTCAGTGTTGTGTGAAATGAAAAAAATATAATAATCATTATATTTATTCAAAAAAATATATTTCTCAAAATCTACATGTGTTACATTCTACCCCCCCCCCCCCCCCATAAAATTAATTTTACCCTTAAAATTCATCTTGGATATAAAATGTTAAGTACATGAAAAATTATTTAATAGAAAATAACATCATAAAAATGAATACTAAAACATCCCGAAGTAGCTCATAAATAGTTTTCCAAGTAGAAAAACATAGGTCTAAAGTGAAAACGTGTACATCGAAGAGAAATTAAATTATCTTCTTTTGATGGAAAATGATAGAGAATATGGTTAGGATAATTTCAACGATACACAATTTCATATTCAAATAAGCATGAAAATTTTAATTAATATCCTATGATAACATTTTATTTTAAGACCCTTTTTCCTAAAGTATAAAATTTTTCATTAGAAGATGTACTTAGTTGATTTCAGCACAATCAACCCCTTTCTTGTGACTTTATCAATTTCAACATCATATATTAATTCACTAAATGAAGGTTAATTATTCATTCAAGAATAAATAACAGATCATGAGGTATAATTGTAAGTTATTACATCAATCCCCAATTAAAATCGCAGTAAAAAGGACAGAACAAGTTATCCCATATGCATAAATTATCATATGGATGTATAATACTTTAATCTCTAAAATATCATTTAATTTTTAACTTAAACCATTCCATAAATGGTTAAACTAATATCACATAAAAAATCTGTAAGTACAAAACATTATAAATAATGGAACAAAATTTCTCAAAAATAACTTTTCATTGATCCCCTATATATCATAATGTTGATCGGTTTTTCCACATACCAAACATGTGATTACCTTCATCTTAAATTCTCTTGGAACATGGTAATTAAAATAAATCCTTATCGAATGCATTGAATTTACCTTATTCCAATGTTAATTGGATATATTCATTAAATACAAAAAAGTTAACCTTTATTCGTGATAAAATAAACCACATGTCAAAAAATCATTAATTAGTTCTAAGGTAATCAGTGTTGCCCAATTTACTTATTCATATCCAATATATCTTTACACCAATATCATTATATTAACATAATAAAAATATTAAGTGTTATATTCCCTTAGTAAACTATATTATTTCAATTAAATCTCTTTTCTTGTCCATCAGAACCATTCAACACAATCTTGGTAATCCTAAACAAAAATACATAAAATAAAAAATCCTTACATAATTTTCCATTCATAATTCTTGAATCCAAATACATAAATACTTCAATTATTCAACTTCAAACATAAAAAATAATAAGAAAACCTTATCCTATAACATAATACCTATTTATTTTTATATTTCATATATATATCATCATCAGAAGCAATATAACCATTACTCACACCACCTTGATGATTACCTTTGGGATCATTCAACTTAGGACATCAATTCTCATAAATATCATTCATCTCACACATAAAGAATTAAATTATTTATGATTTATTATATAGTCCATTATTTTTATTCATTCACTTAACTAAATTCTTCTTTTTTTACTTTGAATTTATGTGATTTGTGTCCTTCTTTTCCATTGTCAAGGATCTTCTTGTTCCTCTAAGACTTTCACTTGGGTGCTTCTTCCCACATTACTGAAATGTAGGAAACTAAATGGTGTTTCCACTATGGTATCCATTACACAAATTCATAGTGAACTCTTTCATAATATTCTTTGGTGATTCCTATTGTTGGTTAAGTTACACATTTTTAATCATGTTCCAAGAAAACTAATTAGCCAGGATCACAAAATCCATCACTCCAACTATCATCCCATTTGACTGGTCATCACCAAATTTTCAATCACATTCAACATTAAACCATTTCTTTCTTGTTGCCTCCATGACTAAAACCATAAATCATAGTTTGATCTGACCATATCATAATGGAAACCAACATAATCAGTAAAAATCACAAATAGGATGTCTAAATTATCACGCATTTTTTTAAATCTATGACATCTTAGGTTTATCCGTAGAGACATCCCAAGAAATATCCTTAGAAATATCCCTTGGGATATCACTAATGTTTTCTCATCCTATATTCCAATTATTGACTAATCCATTCCTTTGATACCAATTATAGTGACCCAATATTAACACACATGGATGATAAATCAATTTAGTTGAATATTCCACACATCAAAAAAATACATGATTGGGGACTGCAATAATTTATTGTCTTTGGAAACATGTAAATATAATATACTAAATTGGTAAAATATCTTCATCATCTCCCATAAATATATTCTTCGTTATTACTCATACATAAAAACTTTCTTCATAAAATTGGGAATGGAAACATAAGAAACGGTTTAGAAAAGATGATCTATAAGGGTAAACAAGGGAGATATATAAGAATAAAATGAAAATAAGGGTATGGGAACATTATCATAAAATTATAATATCAAACCATTCATATAAAATATAATATTCAATAGTAATATCTTAAAGTTTTGTAGTTCAAAATACATGAACCATAAGGTAATAGAGGGAATAATCTCTGAAATCATAACATAATAATAAGACATGGAGTTTTTCCATACACATACACATATAAAAATTATTTCAATAGTAGTAAAGGATTAATTACATGGCCATATTAGTGGAATTGGTTCACTCCACAAACCATCATGATAGTCATGGTTCACTCCCATTAGGATCTTAGTAGTCATGTATTACTCCCAATACTATATTAGTAGTCAAGGATTATGACCAATATCATATTAGTAGTCAAAGGCCTTTACTGAACTGAATTCAAACTTTGTTACATATGTATCTGTATCAGGAGATATAAATCTTTACCCAATTCATTCTAGGAAAATATATTTCCCATCCATATCATAATTATATCATTTTTACATATTCTACAAGATCATAAAAAACATATCATAACCAGTGAAATTAAATGGGTATCATAAAAAGGTCATCATATCATAACTTGTGGGAAACAATATAGGTTCCACAGTCATCTAATCAAATTATAATCCATGAAAATAAGTGGGATTCAAAATAATATAACTCATGAATGAGAAATGGGATTCATAAACATATATCCCATGAAAGTGGAACATGTTTCATAAAAATCATTCCATCAAAACATAAACCATTAAATGAAAGAATATGAATGGAAACCTAGGATAATTTCCCCAAAAAATTAGTGATTAACTCCAATTAACTATATCTTATATGGAAAATAAATTTTAAATAGATTTTATAAACATTTTTGGAGTAAAATATCCTTTATCCTTTGAATTTTTTTAAATACTGAATAATTTAGAAAACTATTTTCATTGAATAAAAACCAAAAAATATATAAAATAATTTAGAGATTATTTTGAAAACATTTTTCTTTAAAACATATTAATGGGTGCTTCAAAAAATTTGTAAAACCTATTTCTTTGAAAACATATAAAGGAATCACAAAAAATTCATGAAATATTTTTTAAACAATTCATTCAAAGATTGAAAAAAATTATAACTTTTTATTTGATAATAAATTGAAATCATATAAAGAATTATTGAAAGCATTTTTGTTTGAAAATAATTTGAAAATTTATACTAAATACTTTAAAATATTTGGAAAACCACATTATATAAAAATACAATGAAAAGTTATAAATAATTTTTTAAAACATTTTAAAAACTATTTCATTGAAACTAATTGAACGAACTATAAATAATTATTGAAAAAAATAATACATTACTGATTGAAAATATTTTGAAAATGTTTAAATAAATCTTGAAAACCTTTTGAAAAAAAATTTCATTCAAAATACATTGAAAACATATAAATAATTATTGAAAACATTTTGAAAACAATTTTCCTAGAAACCTTATAAATTAAAATTTAAAGCATTATAAAGATTTTTTAAACTTTTAACATTTTTTGAAACCATTATACAAAACCTTGTTTTAAAATAACATATATATCTATGACCCTAGATAGAGATAATGTCATATTTTATTGAAAACACTTTTTTAATGATCATATGTACCAATAAGTGGAAAAATTATACCAATACATGAATATATAAATAATAATAATGGGAAAATAAAATTATTCAGATTTCATTAGAGATGTATCATAATACATTATCAATAGATACATTATCTAAAACAATCACAAAAAATGATGAGATTTTAGGAATAAGTTATTATCACATTGGTAACATGGACTCATAATACAAATAATAGAATAACATTAAATACAGCTTAATATATCATTAAATAAGCAGAATCATGATATAAGATATCAAATATTAGTATACATACCCCATATAAAAATATATTTGTATAACATGACATGTATATCAAAGAATAATAATTGAGATAGAAATTACATTACCAGATTGGGAACTTTTTAACCATGAACCCCTTGATATAAAGACCATAAACTGGATATTTAAACACCCAAAAATTTAATTATTATAATCATAGAATAAACTCACTTGTAGTATACACACCACATAGAATAAATGAGTGGTGAATAAGGCAGAAGTCTCATAGAAATTAATGTGAGACGAGAAAACTCTTACCTTAAGAATTGACATTATTTTTAAATTTTCAAGCCTATTGTATAATAAATATTAGTTTATTATAAATCATCAAAATGACCATAGTATTATATATCATACGATATATGAAACATTTTTGAAATTATATTACCTATTTAATAATAATTCTATTTTTTTTATGTTTTGTTTAATATCAACTTTGATTTTCATATATGTTGTTACTTTTTATTCTTGATCCTCTTACTTAGATCATTGTTTACATATTTAAAAAATGTAAAAAATTATATAAAAATCATATATATTCATTATATAAATATTGATATTAATATATAAATTATATAAATATGAAATATAATACATCATTCATGGAAAAAGTAGGTCGTACGTACGCAAGAATGTTGTTTCCATTTTCATGTCATATTGAAAGAATGTAAGAAAATGATATATATATATATATAAATATAAATATATATATATAATTCTAGTACCATTATTATTTTACATATATAATATACATTTACTAACCCCATTCATAATACATTCCATTTAATTTTTTATTGAATCACATCACATTGAGGAGGTAGTAGTTCACACATCCAGAAATGAAGTTATCGTATTTACAAATAATTGAATGTATGAAGGTATGTGTTATATAGTAATTAAGTAAGCATAAATAAATTATAAATAAGATATATATCATATAATATTAATATTTAATTATTATCCCCAATACTGAAGGCTGGAAATTGAAGAATGAATGACATCAGTTTTCTAGGTGGTAGTCAGTTGTACACACGAATGATGATTGTGTATCCTATTTGATGGAATTGTTTGTGAGAGTAGTTAAAAAGAATGAAATAACAAAAAATTAGTATATTTAGGATCATTATGTTATTATATATTTATGTAATAAAAATATTTCAGGTGTTTGTGAATAAAAATAAACCAAAAGAGCTTATTTATTGATATTTCCTTTTCTTTGGGTAACTCTATTTGGTTTTCACCAAAGGAATTAATTGGTTGTAATTATGGAAAAAGTGAGGAATATATGATTAATTTAGAAGATTTTTAAGATATTTTGGAAGGTTTTGGATGATTAAATGATCTTTATAGGTGTGAATAAGTAATGGGTGAGTGTCATTTTATAACGAAGGAGGACTAAAATTCTTGTAAATATAAAAAATAAAGACACTATTGAGAGGTACCCTATATATAATTTGCTTCCAATAATTGTAAATTTTATCTCCTAAAGGTTACATGGACAAAATATGTCCATAAAATGTATTTTTAACAAGTTTAAATGGTCATTTGAACCCTTAATAACAAATACATACCATTAATTAATCTTTTTTTACGTTAATCAGTGTAATTAATTTTAATTACATTCACTAATCAATTTGGTCAAAGAACATGTTAACCTTAGTATAGATTATAAATTATCCAGATTCTAAATAATGAATCCCTTTTCCCAAATCCAAATTACATTATTTGTATAAATTAATTTAAAATTAATCCTATAGACGGGACTAGACGACATGTTTTTAAAGCAAAGAGGTCCAAAAGATTGAAATGTTTTTAAGTATAATTTCATTGTAAAATTAGTTCCAATAAATAAATTAGATTAATATATATATATATAATTTATCTAATTAAACATTAAAACAAAATTAAAATATAATTTTATAATATAAATAAATTAGATGAAAATCATTTTAAATTTAAAAATAAGTGTTTTTCACTATCCACCAAAAATGGACCTTTTCCGAAAAATATCAAAAATTAATGAAATTTTTTTCATATTTCATTTTCAAAAATTAATTCAATTATTTAAAATAAAAATAATAAATGTTTCAAAAATTATATTAAAAATTGGTGTGCCACTTAAAGATGTACAAATTTCATTTTTTAAAAATAACATATTTTAATTCATAAAATTGGATTTATTATTATATTATGCTTATAAAAACAATTCGATGAGTGTAAAAAATTAATTTAATATATTATATATTAATTTACTAAAAAAATTCATCAACAACGGTTTTGTTAATTATTTATGATTTAATGTTGTTTGTACATAGAGAAATAGATTTCTTGGAAAAGGAATCTAATTATTTTAAAAATATTTCTTACATTAATATATATATAATTGATAACTAAAGGAATAATTTTATATAAATTTGTAAATAATATTTCCACACATTAGTTAATATTATTCATAGCATTCATTCTAACATCTAGGTTGTATCTATAATAATATTTTATTAAATTCATTTATAGTTTATTTTAGTTTGTTAAAACTCAGTCATACATGTAACCCAAGAATTCAAAAAAAAACTAGGCATTAGTTGAAACACGTTCATAACATAATGTTACATTTACCAAAATCTAATATATTTCATGCGTGTAGTCAATGATTAACATAGTGTTTCATTAAACACATGCCAAACATATTTTTTTCATATAATACAAGAAATATTCAGTATTGCATGAAATAAAAAATATAAAAAATATTAAATTAATTAAAAAAATATATTTCAAAAAATCATGGGGTGTAAAATGTATTAACTTTTTGTATCTATGGATAACTATGGGTAGTCTGTGATTTTATTTTAAGAATAATAATAACATAATTTTTTAAAGCGTATATTTTTCATTAAGGTTCTATAGTTATGTAGGATATTAGGATGTTTTAGGAGAATATGTGATCATGGTATTCACATGTTTGGTGTATCAAATTATGAGCTAATTTATGTTTTTGGGGTTAAATGATAAAGTTAAACATAGAAAAATTATGAGAATAATTCACCTTATTTTTTTTTTCTGATTTTCATTTAGACAAAATGTATTTTGGGTTACTTTTAAGAGTAATTATTTATGGATTATTTTACACTGTACCTTTTTGGTTCCTAATGAGTTTTTTATAATAATGTATTATTCAATAATGTAATTATTTCTCTATATTTAATGTTTTATGAAAACCATTATGGTTTTGGTAAATATCATGATATTTATGTATTGACTTGAATTTTTTTATGTATCTTATGATCCATTAAATTTATATTTTAGCACTTCACTTATGAATAAATCATCATAAATATATATTTCGTGGTGTAAGATATGATATAGAAGTGGAAACTCATCGAATCATGACAAAATATTGAAATTGTGCTTATGAAATAGAAAGAAATCAGGTAAGTATATTTTCACATTTTTTTAATCATGATAGTAAAGGATTATATCAAAAATAGAAATAAGATCCTGAAAATGAATATAATTTATTCATAAAATCATTACTGATAAATTGATTCTCTTCTCACCACTAAATTATTTATGCTTTTGTAGCCCTCAACTTTTTAAAGACTATGTTCTCTATGACTCACAATTATTCCTATGAAATTATATTTATCATGTATGTATATATTTTCACTTCCTAATGATGATATAATAACTAGGGAGCTTATTATGTCTTATATTAGGTATACTTTGTATTACCCAATTCCCACATTTCAATGGAAGTTTTATTTTTATGTTATATAATGTTGGTTTCTGATAAATGTATTTTCATGTGTTAAACCTTTATTTAATGAGATAAATATCCATTTAAATTAATTTATATTTGTGGTGATACTATAATAACCCTAAAATTTAGGATAAAACAATATTATGATTGCTAGTGTGCTTAACACATAGCACATAGAATTAAAAGAACTACGATATACAGTAAAAACATTATTTCTTTATGTATATTATAACATACCATATAAACTTTAGGTATGCATGTGAATAACCACATTATGAATTATATGAATAAAGTTATTAAATAATTCATTTGAATTTATTAATTAATAATATATATGTACTCAATTTCAATAAAATCATTTTATGCTTCAAACACATGTTTTCACCAGAACTATTTTTATTCCATTTTGTGTGTGGACATTATAATTTATTTACAAAATTTTTTAGATATTTTATGAGTAAATTAATAAAAAATAATTAAATTTTCTTATAAATATTATCTTAATTTTAATTTTTTTATCTTTCTAAAATGATTTATTTTTCAGGGAATAGTGTAAAAATAACTAATTATTTAAAAAAATAATTTTATTTTATTAAATTAAGTTAAAAAATAAACACATTATGTTTCAAAAATTTTATTCATTTAAAATAAATTATCATTTAATTATACATAATATAATAAATTATTTATTAATTAGTATTATAGTTGACTTTGTTATAAGTTCATTTTAAGGGCATAACAACACATTCTTCTAAAAACTATTCTTATACACACAATGTGTATTACATTATGATTAATTTAATTAATTTATGTTAATTAATATTTTTTAATGAAATATAAAAATTATTTATTCATTCAAATATTTAGATAATAGTTTTATTTCATTTCATGGCATGTAATAGATTTAAATTCAAATTTTAACGATAAAATATCATTTAAAAAAAATTATTTCATTTTTTATGCTTATTAGAATTAAATTATACTACGTAAAGTAAATGGATATAGAAAATTAGATTTGATATTTTTAATCAGAATAATTATTATAATATAATAGGGTAAAATTATTTTTGTGTTAAAATAAATAGTAAAAATAGATAAATCTTTTTATCATAGATAATGTTAATGTGACATTATTGGCGGTTAAACAAATTGATAAGGGCATAAATATCATAGTAAACTTTTACAATACCTATTGGTTAGAGATATTACCACATTTAATTATCTATTAATATAATTATTTAACATTTCTTATCCCTTTCTCATGAATGTGTCCATACATTATTGAAATCATATATGTAATTACATGTGTGCCCCTCCCCAGACATATAAAAGGAAACATCTTATCCACCTTTATTAAAAAAATATAAATCCAATATATTATCCAATACCTTCTAAAAACATTCTTAGATTCCATCCCTTTATTTTAGTTTTTTTTTTCTTTTCATAATACATATCATTCAGGGCTTATAGTGTAATCCAACGCAGGCCTCTCAATGAAATAGTATTAGTCTGAACCAAGGTATTTCAATTTTATTTCTTATTTAACCTTATATAAACCTATTTTATCTATCATAAAATGAACAATACATTATCTTCAATATACATATAGGTTTTTATTTTTTTGGGAAAACTATTTCACACCTCTTATCAATCATATGTTAAATGAAATTATTGCTAGTATGTACATGTGGAATATCATTTATAGATAACAATATGATACATTTTCTACCACTATCTTTCATGAAAGGTGGTTAGATAGTTTTTTGTATATATATGATATATATTATATACTAATACAAATTTAAAATTGAATTACTCATCCAATTTGGGACTTTGTGCCACCTATTTGGGCCTATGGGTCTCAGGGTCTCCAGGGCACCATAAGACTTTAGGTCGTAGAGTTTTCAGGTCACCAAGGGATTTTAGACCACCAATGGCCTCTGGGAAATAGGGTTTTCATATTTAAAAGACCAAGAATAAATACAAGAAAAACAAATAAGAGAAGGCCTAAAAGTGTATTCTGATCATAATGGAATCCATCACAGTAGAGATAACAAAATTGGAAGAATGATAGTTTATGGAACTTGACATCGTTACCAGACACTATATAGCTCTACACGGGGAAACACTATCTGATTGTCCATGTGAGGTGGTGAGATAGGTGTCTTAAATATAAAGATTTTGGGGAGGGTTTTTTTTAATTGTGATAGGTCTTGGGCCTTCATGTTCATTCATTGCGATGTCGAGTCACATATTGGGACTTCAGATCATGTATGTGCCTTGTTCTTTGGGCCAACGGGTCATGTAAGGCTTCCCCCTCAACCCATAAAATGGGAATTATCCAAACATCAATAAAAATTATAAGGCCTTCTATATTTCAGAATATATAATTTTTATATATTATAATTAATTAATTAATAATAATTATGATTTTTTGGAACCATTATCAATGTACATAGATCAAAAATGATGAAACCAAACATATAAGAGAAACGAAGTAGTTAACACCTAAAATGACGACTTTAATAGAGTATTGTAAATAAACTACTGTATAAATGTTATAAGTTGGAAAAATAAGACATTATAAGTAATTTTTTATTATTTTATATAATTATAATATATCTAAATTTATTATATAGTATTTTAGATCTCTGATGAATCATATAAATTGTACGGAAATTTTTCTCAGTCTCCATATTGCTTTGTTGAGACATGTTAGATATTGTGAACCTATTAATGTTTATGAGGTGTATCTACCAACCCATTTATATTTTTCCTCAATAATTTATATTTGTTAATATTATTTAATTTTTCATTTTACATTATTTCTTTAATGGGATATATGACTCAAAAGTTACCAAAACAGTAATTGTTTTATGTTACAATATAATTTTTACTGCAATTATTAATGATTGTATTTTTATAAAGAAATTATATGGTATGTCTCTATAATATTTTATTTCATTTATTCTAATCTGTTTATTTCAATATTATATATATTTTCTTTTTATTTTCTTCTCTTTATGTACCAAACAAACTGATAAAATGTTTTTACTAAAAAGGGACTTTATTTCACTCTTCAATTATGAATTTTATACATCCATGTTGATATTTTATTCAAAATGTTTTCAGAATTATTTTACCTTTACATGAATAATTTATAACTTCAATTTTAAACTTGTCTGAAATTATATAAAAATTCTTAAAATGTTTAATCTTTCCATTTTCTGAATGATGTAATTTGACTTATTACAAAAATTGTGAATACTCTTTTATCATACACCGCATGAATGGATTATCACACTATTATATAAATTATTTCCATTGACTCATACATTAAATGTTTTGATGATTATTTTCTAGAAAATTATTTTACTTAATATTTTTATCTTGGTTACATTTTTAATATGTGATTTCAATATGAAAGGGGTTATTTCCTGAAGAAATATTCATGTGATCCTTAAAAATTATTTTAATCTATAAAAATATCACTAAATGTTTCTTATAATTTACCTTGAAATGATACAATGTTTCCATCATTATTCCTTATACGTTTGTTTAAGATAATTATTTTAAAATATTGATGAGATAAATTTTCTTTTCAATGGGTAAAGAATTAATGTAATGGTATATTTTTTCATTATTTTATATGTGAAAGGTGTGACCATTATAGCACATAAATTAATTAGGTAATGATTAGTGTTTTTTAGCATAAAATTTACATGGGATATTATCCCAAACCTAATAGAGTTTACATAAGTGGTTTTCCCAAGCCCAAAAGAGGGTACATGGAGGTTATCCCAAGCCTAAAAGAGGTTCAATGAGAGTTTATCCAAAGAAAAATTGTTGTTGCATGAGATTTTATTATAATACAAAAAATATGGTAGATGAGAAGTTATACTCTGCCAGAAGTAGGTACATGAGGGGTATCCTAAGCCTAGCCTTTGATGAATGTAATACACCAATCCAAATAACAAATTCTGAGATATAGAGTCACATCAGCTAATTTGTACCATCCTATTTTCAATATGCTTTAAAATAATAGAAAGGGTCTTAACTCTTTCTGTGGGGATACAATATGATAAGTTCCATATACATACATAATAATATTAATATAATATAACAACTCATAGTAACAATGTGGACTTAAATAATGACATGCAGAACTCATGTCATACATATAATAAAGGCCATACCTATGTGTAAAGACAATACATTGAATATATAGAGTGAAATAAAATAAATAAATAATCCATTATATCCTTTAGAGTATATTTTGGAGAAACTCCCAACTCCATTATTATCATTCCAACCATCTACCATGGTTCCCTTACCATTTCTTGTATCCCCATACATGATGTCTCTATGTTCATTGAAAAGTCCCATATAGGATCTAAGTAGTAAAACCTAGTAGTACACCACTAATTGGATCATAAAAAATGTACACATGTATAATAATTAAATTCTATTATAAAAAGTAATGTTTAAGCAATAATAAAAACATCTGTTGAGTACCCTTGTTCTAACCAAGCCACCGCATGCCCCGACCGCACCTTCTTTGACAACAAGATGTAAGAATGAATAAAATATTTCAAAATATCAAGAACTATCCACATGGATAGAGAAATATGACTCAACATTCTCAATGGATCTAGTGTAAAATCTACTTAATATCCATAAGGCATTGAATTTTGGCCCATTCTATAGTATACTCAAGGCACGAGACTCTAGTTCGAGCCTCAAAGATATCATTATTCTACCCAGATTAACTATCCACCATCTTCATTACCACATGTTATGCACTCTCCCTTGCTATGGACAAACCATACCAGTATGGTCACCTATCATCACTACAAATAAAAACCAATAAATTAATATAAATACATATAATATAGATGATCTTAATAATTTAAGCACATCACATCATCTTGAGAATATATTACCAAACATATAACAAAACTTGATCAGTATCTAGTGTGGTACAACATACTCTATCAATATTCATTGAAATAATGGTCATATATTGTTATCATGAAAATAAACATATCCATAATAAATAAATCATGAAAAAAACTATATTCCATCACATCATGATCCAAAGAACAAAAGGGTACATATGTGCCTCAAATTAGAAGGTAACATCTAATCTCAATGTTTCTTATGAAGAATTATATGGTTTGGAAATGGATTGAATATCAAACATTCTTTACCCCAACAAAAAATTGTCCCACACACCAAGGTTTCTTAACAAGGGTTTTCATTTTTCAATAAATCTATTTAAAATATAGACAATATAATATTCCATGTCCTGAAGATCATTGAATAATTACATACATTAAGGGGTGTGTCAATAGAAACAATTTTGAGGTATGTTGAAGGAAGGGTTTCTAATTAACTGGATTTATTTTCCATTTGAAAATGGATCATGAATTCCAAACCAATTATATAAGGGTTACTTGATTATATCCATCAATCATCGGTCCTTTATCAATATATAGATTTAAAATAGATTCAATATTATATTCACCTTGAAGAATATCTCATGATAATTTTTTAGAGAGAATTACCGAGAAACATCCATAATTCTTGAGAATTATAACAATGGTGCAATGTGGTTGTTGTTGAAACATTAAATCCACCCACAATATATAATGGAATTGTAAATGGATTTAGGATCTATAAATAATCCTCCATTGATAATATTTATATGAAGTTGATTCCAAAATATATACATATATAAAACTCATATTCATTTGTAGATCTTTTGTTCATAAATATATGATGTCAACTCACATGAACTACCATCATTATACAATTGAATAGATAATTAAGCATTTGATCAATAAAAAAACAAAACATCCATAATATATCCATGTCTCTATATCATATAAAGAGAATAATGTTTCATGTATCTAAATAAGTATACCAATGTTAGCATCACCATATTATTTAATGGATTGATAGAAATGGTTATAAGAATGAGATAGTAATGTTTCATGAGAGAAGGATCAAAATTTATAATATTCCATTGTGGGTATGATTTTAGTTCTAAATTTGTTCCAAAATAACGTGGAGTTGAAACCCAAGGGGTTAGTTTTATGCACCCTTGGATCGGGTGCACTAGCTGGTCGATGGACCACACCAATGGGGAGGTGGATTCCACCAAAACTTCTATGGCTATTTTTTTCCACCACAATGTCAAGGCTCAGAAAACTATTCTAACATGTGATTATTAAACCATTTCCACTAAAAACATACCATTAACTGATATATAATAAGGATGAATAAAACGAGATAAGAAAATTCATTAATTTATTATTTAATACATTGTATAAAATCATAGTTGTCACAATTATTCCTCACTGACAACTTCTCATACATGGGAAGTACATTTGAAGGTTTATCTAAATAAAATCAAGGAATTGTTCCTAATCATTTGACTCTCACTCCCATGCCTCCTCCTGGATCCATCTATAAAAGAACAGAATTTGGACTTATGGTATTATCTTCCCTCAAAGGAATTTCTTTCTATAGTAGATGATACCACTATGTTCTCCAAATATTGTACGTTAAGATCCACCTCAAAGTATTCAAAATCGATGACATGCATAGTATCATGCTTGTAAATCTAAATCTAAGACATGTGAAATTAATAATCATTACCTAGGAAGTGAGAAAGATGATCCTGATGGTATTATAAAAATTCCTAGTACACAGTCTATATGGGTCCAACATAGCATGAAGCTACATTCCCATAAATCCTCAAAAATTGGTGGACAATCCAAGGAGTCACTCTCAAAAAAGAAAGGTTCAAATAGAAAAATCTAATGACCTATTCCTAAGGATTGAGTAAAATTATTTCAATTTTGAGACATAATTAATCTATACTAAATTTTACTCACTTTATTGGAGGTATTTTGTACTATACTAGGACCCACAACTACTACTTCGCATCCTTATTGAAATAGAGTGGTGAACACTGTGGACTACCATAAAAAGCCTCATAATGGCCAATGTGAATCAAATATTGGTAACTATTGGTGTATGTGGACATGAATAAAGATATGTTTTCATTTATTGATATATAGGAATGAATCCTAAAACATATCCACTAGTATATGAATCATCTATTTAGACAATTTTTCACCCTATGGATGACACACTATTCTCAATATCAGTTCATACATTAAGGACTTCTGGAAGCATTTCAAAGACGTGATATAAAATTTCCATATTTATGAAAATGCTTCGAAAGGGAACTCTACATAAGAATAAAATTTGAAAAACATAATAATTATCAATATCATCAACTAAATTAGTCACATTGATTAGTAAAAAATGATTATTTTTTCTTAACCAATCAATAATCACGAATACATTGTCATGATTCCTTGGTGTCCTAGGTATCCCTGTCACAAAGTCTGTCATTATAACCTCCCAACTCCACACGAACACTATAAGTGTCTATAGTAGTCCAAAATGATTCTAATACTCTACCTTTATTCTCTCATTTATAATTCATTGAGATAAAAATATTAAAATGTCCCTCTTAATCCCTTTCCATGAAAATATCCACATGATGTCATTGAACAATTTTTTTCACCAGAATGTACCACTGACAAAAAGGTATATAATTCAATCATCAATTATTCCCTAATGTATGTTTGGACTCAGACACTCTAAATTATTAGTATCACATCCTTTTTATCCAATGAAATTGGGTATCCGGTCACCCATAGATATCAGATCTTATATAACAACACACTGAAGGTTATAATTATGGAAAACACCACACATTTTATAACATTATATGGGATAAACATTGTATAACACATTATTTATCCTTAATAATTAAAAGAATTCATATTTCATTCACTAAATAATATTATTAGGTTCTACAATTCATCTAAAAGTCTTTCACTAATCCCTTGTATTAATTTTTTCTTACAGATATTGTCATGACCCGTCCCCCGGGGCTCGTGCCGTTACTACCCCAAGCCCACCTTCCATAGGCCAGGGGCGGGTGACTAGCTCCAAAAGGCATAATCCCTAAAATTGGGAAGGAATTACCTTTATAACATGTAATCACACGCAACCAAGAAAAACTGAAAATAAAAACACAAGTATATTGAATAGTAAATAGAGTTAGTATAGTAATTAAAGGGTCCAAAATACAAGCCCAACTGTAAGGTACAAGTAAAACTAAAGAATAATAGACCTAAAGAAAATGGGAAGCAACTACTGGGTCATCCTCTTAGCTTCCTACCTAAAGGGTAGGTATAGATCCCCACCTCAACAATCCATGTCTGCTCTCTCCTTTGTGTACTGATAGGCCTTATGGTCCACCTCTGATCACCGTCCAGTCCTGGAACCCTTTTCCTCGATCAGAGCTATCTTCTATTTGCACCAAACACAACAAGGTGTAGGCATAGCCTGTGTAGGGGTGACTATAATGATACTCAGTAGGGACCCTGAGACCCTCAATGCCTCACAAAATCCACAAAGGATAAACCTCAAAGCATGAAATCAACTGACAACCCAACTTAGGTATATTCCCATACCTATACCTAAGTTATCAATTATTCTTATCACAAACATGAATAAAAACACTAGATCGAACCCAAAATCCAAAGATCAACTATTCCACAAAAGAAGGAATGTCACAAAGGTATTTCCACAAGGAAAGTACCACACAGGTACGAACTCATCTCATAATAGGTATAACTTATGTATAGTAGTAGATATGATTGGAAGTAACTACTAAATCATCTTACTCTATAAATGAGATGACCCACATAAGATCTATAGGAGCTGACCCACACTAGATCACTGGGTGATGACCCACACAAGATCACTACGAGATGACATAATCAGATCGTTAGGAGCTGACCCACACAGGATCACTAGGAGCTGACCCACAGAGGATTTCTAAGAGCTGACCCACATAGGTTTGCTAGGAGCTGACCTAGACAGAATCTCTAAGAGATGACCCAGACATGATCGCTAGGAGCCGACCCCCATATGATCACTATGAGCTGACCCACATAGGATCGCTAGGAACTGACCCACAGAGGATCATTAGGAGCTAACCCACATAGGATCGCTAAGAGTTGACCCATACAAGATCTCTAGGAGATGACCCACACAGGATTGCAAGGAGCTGACCCAATAAACACTTACCTCTTAGTAACTTTGAATTACACTCCCCATGTATGAAAATGAATTCACATGAAGTTTAAAATATCATGAAAATAACCAAAATCATTAATTAACATGTAAAAGTAACTATATTTTCTTCATAGAAAAGTATATTTGCGTAACAAGGCATGTGTCTTAAAGAAGAAAAATTGAGGCAATATTACTTTACCAATTTGGTAGCTTCTGAAACATAAAACCCATGAAATAAAAATGAAAAAATTAAAATGTATATAAAAAAAATTAATTATAATAATCATAAAATATAATGGTGTTTATTATACACACCAAACAAATGAAATGAGTAGTGAATAAGGCATGAATCTCAAGAAAATAAAAAATCAGATAAATTTCCCTTACCTTGTGTCTTAACTCTCATCATACTAGTAAATAATTCCATTATAATGAATATAAATTTATTATAAATCTATCAAAGAACCATATTATTATATATAATACCATATATGTTTTTATTATGACTGTACTTTACTCTCTTGTTATTATTTCTATGTTAAAGTTTCGCTTTGGGTAATATACGATTTGTTCTTCGCATGTGTCAAAATTTGTTATATCATTGGACCTTATGCATCTATAATAATTTAATTAATTTATAATGTGATAAAAATATAATTTATATCAATTATATTTTTATTATTATAACCTATATAATATATATGTATGAAATGGAATACACTGATCACAGAGATGGTAGGTCGTACGTATGCATGAACACGATTTTCATTTTTTGTTTTATTGAAAGAAAGAAATTTAATGAAATATATGTATATAATATAAATAAACTAGAATTATTATGTCTTATATATCATATAATTTCACTAAAAAACCTTAATACATTCCATTTAGTGTGTGAAAAAATCACATTGCTTTGAGGGGGCAGTAGTCCACACTTCCTCAAATAAAATTATCGTATATACACAAAATTGAAAGTATAAGGATGATTGTTGTAAAATGATTAATGAAAATTAAATCCATTATAAATATCATATATATTTTATATAAATATATATTCATTCGTAATTCCCCCCATGAGATGCGGTAAAGGAAAAAATGAGTAATCATCATTTCATGATGTGGTAGTTCACCTTACACATAAACAGTATGTTCCTTACCCATTAGATGGAAGTGTATGAAAGAGTAGGCCAAACAATATAATAAAAACATATAATTATATTTAGAAAACTATTTTTCTCTATAATAAAGTAATAATGAGAGCGGATGGGTGGAGAATTAAAATAATAGAAAGGATCTTGAGGGAGGAGTTGCCTCTTCTTTGGGTAACTTCTTTTGGTTTTCACCAAATGGAATCCTTAGATTTATTAAATCCCAAAGGGAGGCATAAAGGAGTAATGGAGAGATATTTTGAGTTTCATTATGTAGATATTTTCTAAACCTATGTGGTTTTAGAGGTGTGAGGAAGCGGAGAGGTAGTCGCCTTTTCTTGGGGAGGAAAAGAACTCACTTGGTATTTTTGAAAACAAGTTAAGTGTACCCACATTCTTAACCAAAATAGGTCATTAAAAACAAAATAAAACTCAATAATTGAAGGTAATTGATGAATAATTGTCATCCAATGGGTTTTGGAAAATTTTCTAGGTCATTTATTCCCTTATGTTTAATCTTTATTCCCTTATAAAGCTAAATTTGTCATTAATCATTGTAATTAATTTAAATTACATTCACTTATGTTTTTGATCAAAAAATAATTTTACCTTATTATAAACAATAAATTATTCTAATTAAAAATATGTAATCCATTTTTAAAAATTCTTATCACATAAGAGGAAAACATAATTTTAAATTATTCCCGCATATAGGATGACCATGCGGGTTTTTAAGGTAAAAATGTTCAAAAGTTTTCTGTATTTTTATATTCAATTTTAAGGTGAAATTTATTTTAAATACCCCAATTGAATTAATTTAAAAATATTTAATATAATTATACTTTAAAACAAAATTATAATATAATTTATCACTATAAATTAATTGAAAAAATTATTTTTGAATTTAAACTCGCTATTTTTCACTATTCATTAAATAAATGAAACTTCACAGAAAAATACCAAAAATTAGCCCTAAAATATTTTTTATATCAATATTTAAAATAAAAAGTTTATACTGAAATATAAGATTTATAAAAGTTCCATAAGTCGGATTTAGAATAGGTTCACCGTTAAAAGGTCGTAAAAGTGCCTTAATGAAAATAGAGGTTTTTATGTGTGAAATTGGGATTGTTCATATCCTATTCTTATAAAATATATTGTATGAATATAAAATGTATTTTATTTAATATATAATATATATATTAAATTGGTATCACTCATTAATTTTAATTAATCTAATTTATTATGATAAAATATCATTATAAGAATAAGATTAGTTTTCTATAAAAACAATCCCCTTATATTCAATTGGTTCTTAGATTCATTTCGAATTCATTTGTAACTAATGAATTACACCACATATTTTCATATTAAATTTAATATTATTCATAAATATAAACATAATTTCTAAGTTATATCTCATTATATTAAATTATAATATTTTTAATAGTATGCATTATAATTTGGCAACACTTGGTCTTATGTATTACGCAAGCCATCGAGGAAAGTCACTCTTGCATGTAGTGTATGCTAAACTTAGTGTTCCGTACAGAGCATGATAAAATTTATGTTGTTTATAGTGAATAATTATTTAGTGTTGCATATGATGCAATCAAAATATAGTTCTTTCATATTAAAAACATAATATATAGTGTTGTGTGAAATGAAAAATATTAGAAGATAAAATAAATTTGAAAAATATATATTTCAAAAAATCTCAGGGTGTTACATGTCATCTATTTTTTCTCCTCCCAATTGACTATATGTTTCTTAGATAAAAAGGAAATTATTTTCTGCTCTGAACCAGACTCGTAAAATTCCTTGGTGTATATATTCTGGCTCAATGCATCAGAAACACTATATCCATCTCCAACTGTGTAAACTATGTCAAAATCATAGGATTTCATTTAATAGACACATAAATTCTACCAAAGTTTTTAAATAACCCTAGGAAAATATGTATTTTGGGAACATATGATTAATATAATCGATAAACCTCTCTCCAAAAGATAATTCATTCATTAATTCAAGTCATAAACCACTATAGATACTCAATATTATGTGCAGGATATTTTCCTTCATGTGGCCCAGATTTTCATGATTCAGATAGCATGAATTAGTCCCCCTTTATTAGTACTTACTCAAGACTAGTTACAGTCTCTTCCTAGAAAAATGGATAACCCTCATCCATCTTGGGTTAGATTATGATAGGTACGGTGGATAATTTCTTATTTAGAAGATGAAAGTAATATTTTTATTCTTAATACCACTCCATCATCATGACTTCCATATTTATGTGTGATAGTGGAACATTCTTGAAAGAAATTCATTTTATAACCCTTCGGTAATAACCCTCGAAATCAGAAAACATTTGATAACAAAAAAATTATTTGGATTTTCCCAATAAAACTTCTTCTTGAATCTTTTCATGGTCCTCTAACACTCTATCATTTGAGATGTTATGTCCCATGAAATGTACCCTGTCAATCCATAAATAAAAGTTTGATAGCTTGGCCTATAGTCGATTCTATTTCACTATACTCAGAATTATGTCAATGATTTTTTAATGGTCTTCATGACTCCATCAACAAAAGAACTAAAAATCGCTCTATGTATGAGTTAATGATCTTGTTCATCAAGGGAATAAACACATGTGGAGAATTCATCATCTCAAATGTCATACTAACAAACTTTTACAAGCTATAGCTACATTTAGATGAATTACGAGGTATATCATAATGTCTCACTCTCAACTGATGCTTCCCTGATCTAAAATAAATCTTGTAAAAATACCCAAGCACATCCAGGTTGGTCAAAAATATTTTCAATTCATATAAGTGGACATGGGTTTATAACTTTCATCCAGTTCAACTTCTGATAAATGAAACCAAAACACAATGATACTTTAGTATTCTTGGTGGAAAAAAACTTGTGATATGCAAGATGATTTACCTAGCTAGATAATCCCATTATCATCCAATTATTACATATATTTCTTATGATCCTGATGTTATTATATTTCAATAATATAAATCTATATATATGTTGGTTCATCCCTTGGAATTAGCTCAATATTTAAATCAACCACTATCTTAGGTGGACGTCCTGAGAATTCCTCAAGAAACATTCCCTAATAATGGTCCACTTCTAGATGGAATACACCATGCTCAACTACCCATTATCTAGAAACAAACCTGCAACCTAGGTTGTAATATCACCCATCTATCTAGGAGCCAACCCATCACAACCCTTCTGAATATCCCATTCTTCAGTATGATCATAGGTATTACATTCATGAGATGTGAAGTTCACTCTCATATGGTAATAATCAATATGGTCTAGATACAAAAATAATAAATCCATTCCCGGTATCATGTTAAAATTTGACATCTCAAGCATGTACAAATCCAAAAGGAAACAGAACTGACCAACCTCAAGGGACTACCACTTAAAAATATAATTTCATCTCAATTTCTTCTCTAATAGAATGTTAATCAATATTATTTTGCAAAACAACTCTACCAATGGACTCAAATAATTTACAAACCAATAATATATTTAATAATGTGAGGTTTTTGCTTCAAATAAATCATGTACAAACATGAAATATATAAGAAATGTACAACCAATTATCGATGATCCAGCCGCACTAACATCAGGTACATGATGAACGACATATTGTAGACCATTCCCTCTACCATGAACTCATATCTGAGTCCCCTAGAAAACAATTACCAATCGATATAGATTGTGTTATCCATACATAATATAAAAACCACCACAAGATAAATGACCGGTATAACACAAATTTCAAGACTAATATACACTAGAAGATCCCTTTCTAGTTCACATTATCGACCTAGGTCCTACATTTTTGGGAAAAATCCCTCAAGGTAACATTGCATCAATTTTGGGTTGATTGTGTTTGTTGAAAAAACAGGTTTCCATGGAGAATTGTTAAGTTCCAGAGATGTTGTTGAAAATCAATGTTGACAAAGAACCATGAAAAAGGAACTTATGATCTGGAGTTGGCACAAAAAGAGCAGTACAACGTGGCACCATTTTCCAGTGTTTTCCAAATTTTTGGAGTCCAAAATTTGGTGTTTGGTGAGCATCACGAAAAGTGAGTATCCTTGAAGATATTATTTAGATATTGAAAAGGCATGAGTTTCGTAAATATTTGACTCATGGATTGGATTTCGTGAAGACCAGAAAAATGATGGAGGTGATTCTTTACAATTACATCAAGCTTCACGAACGACAGAGTTGAAGAGCATTGCAGTGGCGAAGGGATTTGCGAGGGAGCTTCTCGGCGAAGGTGCAAAATAATTTACGGGATGTTCCGTGATTACGTTGATCTCCGTGATATGAAAATTGTTGTGGTGCTTCGCGATTTTGAGAGAATTTTAGCGGGAACTTCGGAGCTTCACGATTTGAGATGATGTGGTGTTGACTTCGCGCAGAAGGTTCGAGGGTTGGTGTAATCGCCTATAAATAGGCCTTGACCCCTTGGTAGAATAAGAGAGAGTTTTTGTAGAAAATATTTTTCTCTTAGTTCGCGAAGCTAGTTCGTGAAGGCAGTGTGCTTCGTGAAAGGAAAGAGCATCGCAACAGCTATTCTAGCTCCATGAAAGTTTCGTACTCCGCATTGGCACAATGAGCTTCGTGAGGGAAGTTTCTTTGCGATGACATGAGCTTTGCGAGAGTGCATCACAGGAGTGCTTTGTGAGAGTTCTTCACAAAAAGGCAGGAGCTTCATGAAGGCTAGTTTAAGATTCATGAAATTGGGAGCCTCGCAAACTAGGGTGATTTGCAAAGGTATTTCCAATGGAATTTTCTATTGTTCAAAGGCAAAGGGGTATTCATCAGTGGATAAAAGTTGAACTTCAACAGAGCATCTATCAAAAGTTGAGGATGCATGTATTCATGTAAATGAAGTGACCTAGAGGTCTATAAACTGTGAGTGGATATCTTCCAAGTACAATTAGTAATGGAAGGGGAAGAAAGTTATTCGTTCTACCAGCAGTGAGCCGGAGAAAGAGAAATAGGGAGTGACCCTAGGGAAAGTAGTGTGCTGACCCTAAACATTGTAAAGGTAGTGAGCTTGGGCATAGAAGTCATCTAGCCCGAACATTATTGGAAGTGAGCATTACTGGATTTGGTAGAGTGGAACATCATCACTGTTTGCTCCTTAGATGTAGCCTACTAAGGGTGAACCAAGTAAAAAATTTATGTGTCTGCTTGGTCGCTTCCATTCATTGTATTTAAAGAATCATCATCAGATAAATATAAAACGAAGTTATCAACATAAACACATAAGGTAAAACAAAGTGGCCATTATAATATTTAGGTCATGATCCAGTGGGGCAAGAAGAATTTTGAAATAGAATATACATACCCTGATTCACCCCATCCCCCCCCCCCCCCCCCCCTCTCAGTGTATCTAGGCCCCTTTTGGTCATAAAAATTGGTATCAGAGGAAGGTTGATTTTATCATATTTGTTTGCTCTGACTTGGTTTAGTTGATCTGTGTGGTCAAAGACTCAGTTTACTCTTATCTGAGTCTGCCATGGAAAAGGGTAGAATGTCAAAGAAGAAGCAGAAGTCGGGTGGTATCTCTCAGTGCGGAAGTGTCTGTGGAGACAATGTGATTCAGTTAAAGGAATACAGTAGTGAACAAAATGTTGATCTGGATAAATTATATAGTAAAAATTCATACACATTCAATGATGATGATGGAATGAGGGAATAACATGATATTTCAAGTGATGTTTAAACTACTGATGATGAAGAGGATCCCAGAAGGATAGAAGTGGATGTTGTCCATAAAACAATGGAAGTGGACCCGAAGTTGGATGAAGAGATTAAATCTAAAGATATTCAGATCCATGCACTGGAAACTAAGATCAACAAGCTAAGAGGTTTGAATCAAAGGATTATTGATGTAGCTACTGATCTGAGGTGAAGAATGATTCTCATGATGAATAATTGCAAAAGATATCTGAAAGGGTAGAAAAATCAAAAGCTGATGTTAAGGGAAAGAATCTGAACTCAGATGAGATTCAAAATTTGAAATCCAAAAATGATGATCTTCATACATAGCTATTTGAACTAGTTCAGAATAATCAAAGGCTATAACAATATAATGCATTTTGTTATGATTTTGTTGAAGAAGAAAAATTGAAAGTGAATTAGAAAAGTGACATGGTAGAAAATCTCACACGAGAACTGGAAGATTAGATGAGTAGTGAGATGAATCTCAGAAAAAAAAACTCAATGCTCAACTAGAATCAGGAGATAAGAATATTGAGAAATTGGAGGAAGTGATAGAACCATCCAAAAAAGAAACAGAGATATCAAAAGTCAATGGAAAACCTAAGTTGAAGGATGAATTTCACTTACTATTTGATTTCCCTACAGTAGGTGATGATAAAATGAAAACAAAGTATGAGATTTATAAGGATAAACAACAACATATTTTCTCCGATCAAAGACCATACAGTTTCGGAATAACTGTTATTGGATTTGATGAATCCCCTCCTGTGCATGAAATAAAGAGAGCCATGAATAGTTCCATAAGTGGAGAAAATCCAATAGGTGCTGGTGACATGCCGATGAAGATAGTTACAAGAAGTAGTGATGACATGTGCTATTTCTGTGGGATTCATGATCACACATCAAGATTCTGTTTAGAGTCCCAAAAATACATTTTAGGCTATTAAAATAGACACTTTTCTAAATCTATGAATAAGAATAAGTGTTGTGAAAAATCAGAAAGAAGAGTCTCTCAGACGAAATCATTTACTAGAAGTTATAACTATGGAAGAATGGGACACACCATGAGTATGTTTCAGGAAGCTCAGGAGCTCAATTTTAGAGGAAGAACTCAATTTACATCAACATCTTGACATAAATATAATTAAATGAGGAATTCCATTGATGGAAAATGTTTTATATGTTCTCATTATGGGAATTTGGAAAGACTTTGTAGTAAGAAGAATTTAGTAATGGAAAAGGGACTCGAAAAGATATTCTCGACTCCAATGATGCATAATGAGAAATTATACACTAGGATACCAAGTGGTAAGTTAAATAATAGGCTTAGAGCCTCAGGGAAATCACATGGAGCTGAACAAAATGTATATCAGTCACCTCCTCTGTCACACTCACAACCGCTGTCTTAGAAAGAACATGAAAAAATTTGGAGGAAAAAGGGAGGAAATGCTACAGATGTGAGTAAGATGAATGCACATTCAGTGGAGGACTCACCACCAGTGAAAAAACAGGTGGTGTCTCAAATATCTAATAAAATAAAGATGAACAGCAAATGCATTGAAAAATTTGCATGTTGGGTTCCACAGCGAGAAGTGGGGGAAAGAGGAAGATCACTAAATTGGTGGAAGAAGAAAGGGAAGATGCCAAACAGAGAGATTTCCACCAAGATATGGAATCAAGGGAAATGGAATATTGGTGGTACATCAAAGAGGGATGTGTGTATAAGTGGGATTAAACCCCAAATTGTTAAAAATGATAAGCCTACAAAATATACATTTCATAAAAAGGCTCAGCATGTGGGTAATGAATGCTTAGTCCTATGGCCAGAGTAGTTGAAGTTGGCTAGGTAGTTAGAAGAAGCAAGGAAGGAGTCTGATTCTCTGTAAGAAAGAATCAAGGGGTTGACCCATCAGGATCAACCACAATCCTCTTCTTGAGGATTCCAGAAATTACCCCTCTCCCAATGTATATAAATGTTGTTAACTAATGATTCAAATGTACCAAGTTTTAGGCAGATGCGATCCAAGGGGAAGATGCATCTAAAGATGCAAAGTGGAGAAGTGATATGCTTCAGAGTTTCAATGGACTCAAATCAGGTATCAGAGTTTGAGAAGAAATGGAGAAAAAGAGTACTATAGGAAGTGATTGTGTTATTAACATTATCTCGTGTTTCCTACACCGAGTTCCAACTCAGTAGGCCTAGAGATTTTTTTAATGGCCTAATTTCAAGTTCCAGAAGAGAATAAATGATTATGGATAAAAAGATTGTTTATGGATCTAAACAGTGGGCTTAACCAGAGGAAGTGTTGCATAACATAGGGGGTCATTCAATAAAAAAATATGATAAAAGATCCATCAAAACAACAATTGTATGAATCATCATAGGTTTTTTCTATAGAGTGAAGAAATATTGCGGTAGAAGAATCAATAATCATCCATCTTATTATCATTTATTTTTCTCTAACAATGTGGTATCAGCTGACTGTTTTTCAGATACCAAGAAGCTGCGAGAGAGTATCAACAATGTTTCAAAAAGAATCTCAGAAAATTAATTGAAAGAGATGATTAAATAGAACAATGAAACATTGATAACTTTTCTGAAGAATGTGATGAGGAGGAAAACAAAAAACGGGGAGCATAAGTGACTGATGCTAATTCAGAATAGAATTAGACATGGGAGATTATTTTGACACCACAAATAAAAATGTCATTAGGAATAAATGGGTCTATTGCAACAAGATAAATAAAGATGGATAAGTGATTTGGAACAAAGGATGACTAGTGTGAATGGGATACTCCCATGTATAGGGAATAGATGTTGATGAGACATTTTCACCGGTTGCAAGACTGGAGACAGTCGGATTATTCCTAGCCATTGTAGTGCAATGGAAGTTCATAGTGTCCCAGATGGATGTCAAATCTACATTCATGAATAGAATTCTAGAGGAAGAGGTGTATATTGAGAAGCCAGATGGTTTTTTCATTCATGAGGATGAGTACGAGGATTTCAGACTGAAGAAGGCATTGTATGGGCTGAAACAAGAACCAACAACACAGTACTCAAGGCTTAATCAGTACTTGAAGAAGCTAGATTTATAGCATGGGGGGTTGATTACAATATCTATTTCAAAAAGTATTCAAAGAATGATGGTATTTGTTTATGTCGATGACATAATATTAGTCATATTAGATTAATATTAGTGCAGATAGTTTTCCGAATTCCTAAAAAGTGAGTTCGAAATGTCAATGATTAGAGAGCCAAAAAATTTCCTTGGTCTACAGGTGACACAAGGAAGGAATGTAACATTCATTTCTCAATCCAAATATGCCAAGGCGGTTTTTAAAAGATTTGGAATGGAAAATTACAAGGAGATGAATACTTTGGTTGCTACCAAAATGAAATTATCAAAAGATGACAATGGAAATGTAGTTAATATCACAGAATATAGGTAGATTATCGGGTGTTTACTGTACCTGATAGTGACAAGACCTGATATTGTTTTCACCACCTTCCAAGCATCAAGATATCAAAGAAATCCCAAGGAAAGTGACATGATTTCAGTAAAAAGAATACTTCGGTATATCAAGGGAATGGTGGACTATATCTTGATGTATAATGGAAAATCTCAGACAGAGTTATTGGGATATACTGATGTAGATTTGGCCGGTTTAGTGGATAACAGGAAATCAACGTCAGGGGGTGGATTCTATCTTGGTCGAATATGTATTTCTTTGCTAATCAAGAATCAATATTGCATGTCATTAAGCACCACAGAAGTTGAGTACATTATAGCCACTCAAGCATGCACATAGTTATTGTGGATGAAGCAACAACTTGATGATATGGGAGTTGAAGTGATTTCTCCGATCGGAATCCAGTGCGATAACTCAAGTGCTATCAATCTCAGAAAAAATCCAATCCATCACTCAAGGACAAATCACATTGAGATAAATTATCATTTTATCAAGGAGAAGGTTGATCAAGGATATTGAAGTTGGAGTATGTGCCTACAGAGCTACAGGTTGTATATATTTTAACAAAGGCCTTATCGAATGAAGCATTTGAAAGGAATCGACTAGCTCTGGGAGTTCAGACGACTCCCTGCACTTGAAAAAGGGTGGATGTGGAACCCCCCTCTCCCCGAGGTATTTTTTGTTTTTCTCTATTGTGCTAATATGTGTTCTTTCCAATTTTAAAGACCGCAAAGGGGTGACCTTTGGGTTCATTAACATAGGAGGAGAAATAGGGAATCCTCAAGGGGGAGAAACTGTGGCTAAGGAAGGGAGAAAATCTCTTAGTAAAAGACAAAAGGAGAAGATGATAGGTAGAGCCGTGAGATAGGGAGAAAGTAATTAGATAGGGGGTATTAAATCTGATGATGCTAGATATGATCGATCAAAGATTAGATATCACGATAGCTAAGGATCATGATACAAGTAGAAGAGTGATTTTGGAATGGTGTGAGAAGGGTTCTAGCAATCAAAAATTGTTATCAACAATTGGAATTAGTTTGGAAATTGGTATAAGTTAAGTGTCAATAGTCGGTGGAATAAATGAAGTGATTCATTGATGATATTTTTATTTACTCTTGTTTCTCACGCTGAGAATTGCTCATGTGGGCTTAGTGTATATGGTGAGTGAATCTTTTCTCACTACCTGAATCGCAAGAGGCGAATGGTGGTAGATTATGGAAGGAGACATATTGAGGTATGAACATATAAAAATCATTCTGAGAAGAGTTGAGAAGAGTTGTCAACAAACCCAAAGGGGGATATTTTTGGGAAGAAATCCCTCAAGGTAACATTGTATCATTTTTGCGTTGATTGTGTTTGTTGAGAAAGCATGATTCCATGGCGAATTCTCACATTCCAGAGATGTTGTTGACAATCAATATTGAAACAAAACCATGACAAGGGAATGGATGATCTGAAGGCGGCACAAAAAGAGCAGTAGAAGTTCATGCTATTTTCCAATGTTTTCCAAATCTTTAGGGTCCAAAATTTGGAGTTTGGTGAGCATTGCAAAAAGTGTATATCCTTGAAGATATTATTTAAATGTGACAAAGTAATGAGTTTCATGAAGATAGGATTCGTGTATTGGATTTCGCGAAGACCAGAAAAATGATGGCGGTGATTCTTCATGATTACGCCAAGCTTTGCAAATGGCAGAGTTGAAGAGCATTTCGGCGGTGAAGGGCTTTGCAATGGAGCTTCACGACGAAGGCGCAAAAGAATTTACAGGATGCTTTGTGATTACGATGAGCTCCATGATTGGAAAATTGTCATGGTGCTTCGCGATTTTCAGATAATTTCAGCGGGAACTTTAGATCTTCGCGATTTGAGATGTTGGGGCGTTGAATTTGCGTGGAAGGTTTGACGGTTGGTGGAATGTTATATAAATAGGCATCTACCCCCTCAGTAGATGAAGAGAGAGTTTTTGGAGAAAATATTTTTCTCTTGGTTCGTGAAGGTAGTTCGCGAAGGTAGTGTGCTTCACGAAAGGAAGGTGCTTCGTAGCGGCTATTCTAGCTCCACGAATGTTGCGAACTCCAAGTTGGCTTAGTGAGCTTCATGAGGGACGTCACTCTGTGATGACTTGAGCTTTGTGAGAGTGCTTCCCGGGAGTGCCTCGTCAGAGTGCATCATGAATATTCAGGATCTTTTCAAAGGCTAGTTTGAGCTTCGTGAAATTGGGAGCCTCGCGAATTAGGGTGCTTTGCAAAGGTATTTGCAAAGGAATTCCATAGTGTTCAGAGAAAAAGGGGTATTCATCAGTGGAATTAGTGGATTTGGTACAGCGGAACATCGCTGTTGTATGCTCCTTGGATGTATACCAATGAGGGTGAACTAAGTGAAAATATGTGTGTTAGTCCGGTCACTTCCCTACATTGCATTTAAAGCAACATCATCAGATAAAGATAAAAAGAAGTGATCAACATAAACAGACAAGTGCAAAAAAAGTGACCCTTATAATATAGAGGTCAATATCCAGTGGAGAAAGAAGAATTTTGAAATAGAATATCCATACCCTGATTCACCCCCCCCCCCCCCTCAGGGTATCTAGGCCCCTTTTGGTGCGGACATACATCAATAAACATAAATCAAGAGTTCCATTCAAACCAGTTTTGGTTTCCCATCCATCCACAAGCTTAGAAATCATGTATTGATCGATCATGTTTCCTGGTCTACTGTACTAATATAAAAACACTCAATTCCTTCCCTGATTAGATGATCCTCTCCCCCTGTTACTTTGTCTTCTATCTCCCTGGTGGTAGTTCTCCAAATGGTGCTTCCTAATATTGTAAAGGCAATGAGGTTCGGCATAGATATGATCTAGCCCAAACATTATTGGCAGTGAGCATTAGTGGATTTGGTATAGCGACACATCTTCATTATATGCTCCTGGGATGTAGCCTAGTGAGGGTGAACCAAGTAAAATTCTTTCTGTCTGCCTAGTAGCTTCCTTGCATTTCATTTAAAGCATCATCATCAGATAAAGATAAAACTATGTGATCAACTTAAACACACAGGTGAAAACAAAGTGACCCTTATAATATAGTGGTCAATATCCAGTGGGGCAGGAAGAATTTTGAAATAGAATATCCATACCCTGATTCACCCCCCCCCCCCCTCTCAAGGTATCTAGGACCCTTTTAGTCCTAACATACATCAATAACCGTAAATCAAGAGGTCTATTGGAAGCTGTTTAGGTTTCCCATCCATCCACAAGAATAGAAATCATGTAGTGGTTGACTACATGGATCAAGCATGTTTCCTAGTCTACTATACTACTAGAAAAACACTCAATCACTTCCCTAATAGGATGATCCTCTCCCCCTGTTACTTTGTCTTCTATCTCCCATGTGTTAGTTCTTCATATTGTGCTTCCTAATATTGTAAGACGTACTAAAAAATTTCCCATGCGATACTTTCTACCCACAACTAGAAGCCTACATGAATTTATCATCATTAATGAGATCTTGGTCGATAACTTCATTGATTCTATTCCCATATATGATATTTACCAAGGATATGTTCTCACGAATAAGTCCATCTTGAAAAAGACTTATGCCAGCTAATATACCTCTTACATATTCCAGGGAAAAATGATACAAATCAATGAATTTTCAAGATTAATCCATCACTGACATACTTCCAAGGGTCAAATGCAAAAATTATATATCATTATATTTCCTTAATGCTTCTAGGTTAAAATGTTCAACAAATTTATCCTAGAATTCCTTCCACTTGATGCCCTTAATCTTTTCATCCCAAACCAAAATATCCCTCTAGTACATCACTATTTAATATAAAATATAATCTTATAACATGACCCTATTATCCAATGGTGTGTATAGGTGATACATAATCATCATGATAGACTGAATCTAGATCTGCATAACCAAGTTTCCACCATCATTGGTAAACTTCGGAGGGTGATATAGCTAGAACTCCCTCCTCAAGTCACACATACATGGTGAAACACAACCTAGATCCTTTTAAACAAACTATATAAAATGATTGAAATTATCATGCTAAAACTCTTCCTCGTTATCTCAAGAATAATTGGGGATTCTAGTCCTACAACTCGAGGCACATTCCATATAATATATTCTTGTCACCCAACTTGAAACACTCATTATGGTAAAATCACTCTACAATTCCATACACACATTACATTACACATATCAAATAGTTTCCATGGATTGTACAAGATATGGCTAAAAACAATCCATCAACAAGTATCTTTTCATACACTATACATATGACCATACCCAAAACAATATCATTACCCTCACTCATCCCTATTCTGGTCCATGGTTACCTTAGGGTAAAGAAACTTTTCAACTTCCAATAATCTTGTTTAACACCATTGTCTCATATTTTAAATTTAATACAATTACAATGTCACTATTATTCAAAATTTTATCCATTTCAATTTAACACATTTTCAATTTAAACAAAATCACCATATTTATTTGCTGCTTTCCTTTAAACTCATAAAATAAGAAAAAGATTTTCATTTTTCACACCACCATCATAACATTAATTCCCATGTGATTATAATATGATTCATGTCACACAAATTATTAAATTTATCAAATGATGGATCCATACATGATCCACATTCTATACCACCAAATGAGTAATATCTATGTGAAACAATAACATCACTCTTTATGTGAATCATACATGGTGAAATTATATCAAACAATAACTATCAAAGATAATGAACAAAAATTCCACCTTAGGAACTTAGGTTTCCCCATGAACATAGTTCAGTTAAACCCATGTATGAGATCTTTTCCAAGACCTACCACATTCAATTATTCTATCCAAATTTCCCAAATATTAATATCTAATAAATGAAAATATCTCTAATGTATATTTGTAACTTCCTAGTCTTGCTGCCACTATATCAGTACCCAGATCCAGTTGGTCACGTGACCTTGGGCATGCCTCCTCATTTTCCAAATGTTATAGACTACTAGATAGGGTCTAATAAGAAACATATGGAGACTATGTCCTATTTACCATAACATAAACATATTAGGAATCTAAATGAACTATAACTACATTATTAAAAAAAATAAACATGCTTCATGTAATGTATTCTCCAAACTAGGGGGACTCCCAAAACAAAATAAAATAAACATACTATGTCTTACAAGAGACATGTATTAGGGAAATCCAAAATGAAAACACCCAAACAATCCCCAAATGGGTTTGGACATTAGTATGTTTCCCACATTCATACTCCATCCCAAAATCCCATATCATCCAACTGTTATAGGGGATTTTCCCTTTTCTGGACCTGTAACCATGAAATCAGATCAGGTATAAACAGCATCCCAAGAAGGGTGTGAGTTCAGCTCGGTAATCCACTGCCAATAGTCTCACAAAAATATTTCATTTGATAATAAATTATACATCAATATAAATGATTCTTATTATATAATTAAATAAAAATAATTTTCATAATTTAACACTATTCAAATTTCCCCATGGGTGTTCAGGTTTGAGAATGATAACTATTTCACCAAACCATCCTTATCACACTCCAGGAATCTAAACTATATACCATGATGGGTTAAAGAATTTATGTCACAATTTAGTTTATAAATTAATTCAATATAATTCATTTTACCTTTGAGCATCAGTCTAGGTACCCATACCATATAAATAATCATACCTTGATGTATCAGTCATGGTACTCATACCATGTAATCATCATATCATAGAGTAGCAGTCCAATTATGCATACAATTAGAGAATTTATCATCAGTCTAGCATCTTAATCTATGAAATATATTAGTGGGATAAGATAATAAGTCTAACAAAGACCTTTTAAGTCACCTCTGGTTCCTTGATTCATAGTCTAGCCCGCCTTAGGGATGATGAGCCTTAATCCAATATCCAACCATACTATTTGTAGTACCCCCAGTTTCGGGTACATAACCCACTTTCCTCACATTTTTTTAATTGGTCTGTCTTTGAAAGGGTTTCCTTAAAATAGGTATTTTCCATAAAATAGAGAGTTTCCATAATATGGAGAGTTTCCATAAAGTGGGGTGTTTCCATAATGTGGGGTGTTTCCATAATGTTGGGTGTTTCCATAAAGTGGGTTGTTTCCCTAAAGTGGGGTATTTCCATAAATTGGGATGTTTCCATAAAAAGGGGTACAGTTGAAGGTTGGAAGAATTTGGGGTTTTTGATGGAGTTTTGGGACCAAAATTAAAGTTGCATGATCCATACACAGTTATCACAAATCGTTTGGACAAATATTGCACAGAGGTCAAATCTAGATCCTATTTTATATGAGCTTACTCATTTTTGATCTATTTAATTCTTTTTGGCTTAAAAAAGCCCCTAATTCGAGATTAATCTCCCTTGAAGGCTGTATAACCCTTACCATATGAGTTGAAGCCATTCCGGAGCCTTACCTATGTGATTTAGAGTCTGATTCATAAGTTTTTTCACTATTCTTTACAGATTTGTCAGGTTTTCTTAGATCTGCTTAGATCTACTTCTCTGATCTCTATTCCATCTCAGATATGAACCTATAGTGAGTAGATATAGGTTTTTAGAAGCCAAATATTTCAATGTTGAGTCGTGGTCTTGCTAGGATAATAGATATAAGGCCTCTCTTGGAGAATCGATCCGCTTCCTTTTACGTTCTTCGTCTATTGTTAAAGTTTCATAAAACCCTTCAAAGTAGGTGGATTCTCTCTCGAATCCTCTTGCTATAATTTATTGGATTAGATTCAAATTATTTTATTGATATTTAAATTCAAGGAAAAATATTCAATTGGGATGATTTATGGTTTTGGTGAAATTGTGTGATCTTGGTGAATAGTTGTGCAAAAGGGGGTTTAATTTAAAATGATTATTTTAAATTATGGATTTTATATAATTTCTAAATGGTTAATGAAAATGGGGTTTTCAATAGAAATGGATTTCAATAAAAATATAGTTTTATTGAAATGGTTTGGGTTTGAAATTGTTCGGCATTGAAATGTTTTTGATGGAAATAGTTTTCAATCAAAATGTGTTTTTATAGAAATCTTTATTTTGGCTTGATCATTGGGCATATGTGTTGTGTGTTCGTATTTCATATATGGGGCTTGGATAAAATATGACATTATGATTGGTTCCAAATGTTTTACTGACACATGGTAATTTCATATATGGGGATTTGTTAAAATATGACCATGTGCTCAGTGCCAAAGGATTAATGGATCATGGGAAACAATTACCTTGTGATGACATGGTAGATAGACGAGAAATTGCTCAAGGGTAGGGAACTGTCAAAACATAGCATGCATGGTTTGTTTAATGTGTTTGATTAATGGTTAGTTATATTGATATAGGGATATTTTGAAATGTTTGTAAATATTGTTTAGTTATTTTTCTGGAAAAATATCTTGATGAGAAAAATTGGTTTCAATTTCACTTGTATGGATTGGTAATGAATGGTTTTGGAAACATATTTATATTTAGTTATAAACTGTTTTTGAGAAATTGTTTTATAAAAAAAATTTATATAATTTTTTCTAACTCTTATATCCTAGCGGTGTGAGTAGGGAACTCATTGGGGAAATCCTACTGAGTTTTATACTCACCCCGGCTATGGCACTTTGGTGCTTTTGCAGATACTATCTTCTGAGACAAGGGGAGAGGTAATGTTTCACACATGTTTAGAACTACCTCATGATGTTTGGGTTGTTCTGAGATTTTGGAGATTGGATGTTGTGGATCATAGATTCTTGAGAGATTCTTGTGTAGTTTTTCCACTCTATACTTTGATACTTGATTATTCTTCCAATGTTTCATATTTTGATGTTGTTTTGAGATACATGAAGTTTTTTATTTTCTTTTATTTGTTCATTCATTATATAGTGAATTTTGGTTATGGTTGGTAGGTTTATTGGTTTATTTGTTGAAGTTCAAATCATCCCCAAATTGTATTTGAAACCCTTTGACATTTATTTCCTGCCTTTGGCATCCTATGGATGTCACTTAAGGTCTATTAATGTCTCATTGTACTCTCAAGACAATGACAATTGGCTGGTAATTACACTATTTATTCACATTTTATATGTTATTTATCATTGATATTTTTATTATACTATAGAGGTAGGGGTTACACATTTCATTTATCAACATTTTTATGGTTCGATACTTCTAATATGATTAACGTAATTCTATAACTATCCCACTTTTCTATTTTTTCCTAATGAAAACCATTGAACATAATTTGAAACAATTTAGATACAAGTAAATTCCCACATAAAACATTTAACACATTTACCCTTCATCCTCCCATTACCCATTTTACTTTCCAATAAAATAAAAATAACCCTTTATTGCATGTTAACTTGGTAAACATAATTAAAATTAGTTCAATCTCAAAAACCCATTAATTACCCATTCAGAAACACAATTTCCATTGTCATGGGAGAAGAACACCCCATGGGTTACCTTATGCCAACTCTAATAAAAATTAATGGATCTAAGGAGAACCAATAATGTTCCAACACATCATTTAGAAACCTAATATATAATCCCATATCATGTAATAATTTTTTTATGCAATGAAACAAACACACAAACCACATAGACAAAAATAACCACCAAGAATATGGTAATTAACTTATAAACCCTTTAATCCTATCTCCATGACATGTAATCACTCATCATTTCCCCCATATTTAATCAAAAACGAATGAAATCACCAAGGAAAATAATATTCATGAAATAGTTTTTATAATATTTGGATGGAGATGGAGTAGTATAGAATAATTATACAAAAAAAGAATGAAAAATAGTTAGAGACACCATGAATTTTTTTCTCGCTAAACAGCACACTAATTGCCTATGAATATATGAATAATGAACCTTGTAATAGGATATATATATTTTTTCATAACCCTTACTACTAGATAAGGAATGGAGGAAAAATATGGAAAATCATATAAGGGATAAGGGGGAAAATTATCAATTCTTCTTATTTATGTGGTGCATGGTTTGACAGCATAGTTTTCCAAATGATGTCATAATATTTTTTTCCTATTTTACATTATAAAAACAATCTACATGGTTAGTCTAGCCACCTACATGGTCTGATAAAACATATGGTAGCTGGAAAATTCCCTCTATAAAAGTGGCGTACGCAACAAAGTGTCCCGGATCCTTCTCATATAGTCTCATAACCATGAAACACCTTCTACAAGGCCACATGGTCATGGTTTATTATTATATCTTATTGTCTTCCAACTGTGCACTATGTATTGGACAGAAATTTTCCCACATTTTGATATCAAGAAGCCCTATGACACTATCCGTGCCTTTCTCATTCCTTGGAGGTTTTTAATTAATCAATATGATGGGAGTTCAACCAAAATATAAAATAAAAATTTACATCTTCATATTTTTAGGATCATATATATGAATATTTATGATGATCATTAAAAATAATAATAATAATTAGATATATAGTTTGATACCAAAGGAATTTTTTGTTTAGTGATATTTCTATTGGGGTGTATGACCAAGAAGAGTATATGTGGTCCCATGCTAGGGAAATCAGTCATCGCCAAAATTAAGGGGTCTCTGTTTAGATAATAAATTGTAGGAATTATGAAGATTCATTAAAGGGTTAATGGTTACTAAAAAGGAAAATACTTTAAAGAATTTTAAATAAAATTATAAATGAATAAAAATTATTATGAAATCTTATAGTAACACCACCATGTATTGACTAAGATATTAGGGAAAATGGATGTAAAGTTAGGGTGCATAGATATCAAATAAACATAAATTACATATGGTTGTTGGTGGTATAATTCACATTATATTTATAAAAGAAGTGGAATACATTGAGAATGAATTATCAATGTTTTATGTGTAAAGTTATCATGAAATTACTAGGGTAATATTGATTTATTTTATGATAAAAGAATAAGAAGAACTGTTGAAGGATGCATCAACATTCTTTATATGAGTGAGGATGTTGGGAATAAGAAATATGAATTTAAATAGATTTACAATATAGGAAAGATGTTAATATCATCATTTGTTCTTTCCCTCTAAGGGAAACATGGTTATATGTGTTTCTAAATATGAACATCTAATATATAATGGGTTGTCTGATGTATGATATTGGTCCATGGTTTACAAAGGAATAGAACCATTTCATTAAGACAAACATAGATATTAGTTGGGGAAAAATAAGTAATACATATTGGTGAATCGTAAATCATTTAGAGTCTCCTAGGGGTACTATGGATCACTTTAGGATAATGTTTCTTAAAAAATATAGATTTATAATAATATTTTCCACGATCTATAGACCCTGTGATTGCTTCATGACTTTTCATTAAAATATGTATTGAATATTTAATTTTTATGAATATTTCATTATTTTTACCTATAATTTTCTAAATACATATATGGTGTGGGCTTAAAATGAATGAAACAACGTTCTATTAGTCATGAATTTGAGAATTTTCAAGTATAAATGTATCATTTAATTTATATATATTTTAAGTTCCTTTGGTTTATGTTGTTAGTTTCTCTATTGTTTATAGTAATATAGCTCTGAAAAAATATTCCAAATAGTCAATATTCAAAATGATTTGACCAAATGGTTATTTTAAGATTAAGTTCATACATAATTGACCAATTTGTTTTGAATTATTATAAGTTCATACTACAGGGAAAAATGGTTTTTTATTATTTACGATTATAGTACTCGAACTAAATTTTTCATTTGAGGTTAAGGTCTTATAACATCAACCAAATAATGGGTTTTAGTTAAAAGTCATAAAACATTGGCAAAATAATGATTTTTTATGTTGTGGTCATATAACATAGATAATGTTTTCCGTATTTTATATTCTTGTAATATAGAGAAACAATCCATGTATTTTAAATATTTATAGAAAATACAAAGAATGGAACCAGAAAATATTTTGATCGGATCAATCATGTATACTTGATATTCCTAATGTGGTCCTTTCATTTATGAAATAATAAATTTTCTTTTTTAATGGACCAAGTATTAATCCCATACTATTCTTGTAACTTTTTATTTATTCTTTAATTTCCTCTGTAGCTATTTAAGGATAAGTCTTAATGAATAAAAATTGATAATTTCTATGGCTACCCATTTTTGGTTTTCATCTTAAAATGTTGGTTGTCACATTTATCTCCCATAAAAAGAGATTTTTAAAATATTATTTCATGCGGTTTAAGTAAATACAACATAAAAAACTGGGAATTATTATTTAGGTTTTTTAGTATTAACTTAATTTCATATAATTTGTAATTTTTTAAATGAAATATGATCCCAATTTGCAAGTGTGAGGTCCCTAAAATGGTTTTTAACAATTATAAAATGGTAAAACAGTTAAAAGAAAATATAGCTATGCTTGAGTAGTTTTTTTTAACCAATGCGTAACCTATAAATATATGAATCAATCTATAAATAATTATAAATAATGTGTTACAATAATATGAGTAAAAAGGTAATTTATCCTAAAAACTTGGATGATTAAATATAAAATCACATTCAAGTAGTTCAATCCCACTCAAACATAAGAAAGTAAATGAGGTAAATCATATTTATGATACTAGAATAAAAAGTGATGAATAATGATAGGTGGAATTTTTTTTAGGAATAACTATATTAAAAATAGTGGTGTTATCATCACACTATATGAATGCAACATACCTATCTAAATAATTTGTAATGATATGAAAAATAGAATTCCAATTACCTAATTTGTGTTCCTGATTTGTATAGATTGGCACAAGTTTCAATTCAATCACATATTTTAATGGTATCAATATACCGATTATGAATACATGAACAATAATGAAGAAAAATCATGAAACAATAAATGAACACAGCAATAAATTTTTTAAAATGTATAAATTTCAAATAAAATAATAGTTACAAAGTTAAGAAAATCAATACATAAGATAACACAAGAATATAATAATATTCATACAATATCCCAATATGACACATGATAACCTATAATATCACCAATTTTATAACATCATTACACATTATATGGTCTAAAACTATTGTAAATGAAAAATAATTTATATACCTACAAAATATGCCAAAAAGATAAGGATACATGCACACAAAGGTGTGCATATAGTGTTTGAAATAATTAACAGTTGGATAACACCAAGATTCTATATAACCCCTTTTAGAATTCAAAATAAATATTCTAGTTTGAAATATTTTTTGAAAGTTCATTTGTTGTGTATTCATTACAAGGAAACCCCTTTATTTTATTCCAATTATATGATACCCAATATTATACTATGAAAGGATTATAAGAAAAAAATAAATAAACAAGAACCCAAGGATTCCATAATTTTTAAATCATAAGATAAAGTATATGTAATGGAATAAAATAATTCATGGTATAAATATTTCCACATTGTTAAATATATCTCAATGTAATGTAATACATGATATGGGAAACACATTTTATTCCATAGAGATATCCTTGGAGAACTCTCATAGATGCACCTACTAGCCCATTCCAGGAATTAATTAACACCGACCCTGACTTACCCATTATATTTTCATGGTTGAACCCCCTATCTAGAGTGAAATGTTAAATAGGGAACCCTAGCCAAAGAGAAGTCCTGTATACATTAGAAAAAATCCTCATTCTACTATATTGGCACCCAATGTGTCTCTATAACACAAACAAACATATACCATAACCCCTTTATCAATACTATATCATGGAAATCAAAACAACAATTCCATTCATTTTTATATCATAACTAAAGAGAATAGTCACCTAATAAAAATTAATCAATAATAATGTAAAACATACCAACCAATAATTTGTAAGGTGTACCTCAATTTTAACCCACAAAGAATCTTCAAAAAAAATCCAACCATAACTCTAACAGACTTTTTAAAATTTTTCTGAGTCTATCTAGTCCTCATATATATTGTATAGAAAATATTTTCTATATAAAATATAAATTTTTAAAAACTAACACATTAATACATGATAAATATTTTTTTAATTAATCAATCATAAAATAAAATATACATCAGAGAAACATTTTAATCAAAATAAACCTATAATACATTTAATCAAACACCTTATGAGAACGAAAATTATCTTTCCAAAAGAAACCTATGATTTATTTATTAATCCATTTTATATCAAGGTTTGAATTTTTAAATAAAATAGTTAAAATTTATAATTTCACAATGTAATTTTCATATTGGTATTATTATAATAAGAAAAACCTTTAAAAATCTCACCATTAAGAGTTTGTTAAATATAAAGAGATTATATAGAAAAAAACAAGTACGTTGACAATTAAATATTCATTTTACTAGATAAAGATAATTTTATGGTATAAATTATGTTTAAATCCTTTTCAAACCAAAATAAACATACAAATATGGTCTTCTTTTGGAATTTGAAAAATCCTAATATTGATTAAATCCTAGGCCAAGAGAATGTGACAAGGAGTGGGGAAAAAGATGTAGATGAGAATGAAGATAGATAATAAATATGAAAATATACCAAAGTATCCTTATATAGGATTCATTATAGAATATTGAATAGAATAAGGGGAAATATGGATGTCCCTGTATTACTTCAAATATAGTTGTTGAAATAAGGAAGAAAGGATAAGAGTACCCTGTTTTTTATTATTTTAATAATGATGATGATGATTATATTGATTGTTATTATAATTATAATATTATTATTTTGGAATCACATTAAGGTATTTATCATGAATGGTTAATTAAAACACACACCCATATATCTTAATTTAATAGAATCGCCATCAAACTTAGTTAACAACTTATTCCATTTAATATATTATGAAAATAATTAAACAAAATAAAAAATACATATAACATATTTTTAATTTTTAATTTTATTATAAAACATAATCAGAATAATATAACACAAAAATGTATTTAGTCTATTTAGTAATTATAAATATTAAACCACTATAATTAAATTTTTAAATTACAAAAAATATTTAATAATGATTTATAAAAAAGTAAAAAAATATAAAATTATATTTTAATCAAATGTTTTTATTAAAACAAAATCTATTATATTTGAAACTCACTTCATAACATACAAAAGAAAAATTCAAAATTAAATAAAAATAGTATATTAATTTATATATTATTTACTATAATACATGAGATGTTGGATCTTTGAAAATGATGTTTTTAACCAATTTATAGGCTTTCATATTTACTATATATAGTTTCCAAAACATTTCACGTCCCAAATCCAAAACACTGTAACAAGGAATTGTTATTGAGAGTGATTTCTCAAATCATTCTAAAATTGAGTGTCAATAAAGAAATTAAATATTATAAAAGTTGTCCTTATTTTTTTATAAAGGAATTATAATAATAACCCTTATTAAAAAATAAAAAAGTGGGGTGTTATAATTATTCATCCATACTGCTTTTTACTACCATATTTCCCCTCATATATATGTCTCTTTAGAATCATATTTTATTTAAAAAATTTGAATATTCTCAATTTTAAAACATTTATTACATTACAAAAATCAATTTTTATTTAAGGAAACATTTCGACAAAAAACACTTCCACTATACATTTCCATGTGGGAACTCCACACTATGATGATTTCTGATCACATCCATTATGTGAATATCATAGATTCCATGTAAAGGATTTTATTATCATGATACTCCACACTATGTTGAAAAATTATATATATTTCATCATAAACCACATAAATTTAATGTTAGACACATAATCCAAATCTCATAACATTTCAATAGCCATAAAAAATACCTCCTTTTTAAATTAGAAAATATAAATTCTAATTAAATAACCATTTATAAAATAACACACATTGAGAAAAAAAATATTTGAAATTATAGATAAAGAACATTAAAACCTATGTATGATATAAATTTTGACCAAAAAACAAAAAATAATGTTCAAATTTCAATTTATAAAAATTTACATAGAATATTTAGAATTTGATATCTTGATATCAAATTGAATTTTAAATGTGTAATAAATAAATTTAAATTAATAAAAAAACTCTATAATGTACCCCCTAGAGAAGATATTTTAGATATATTTGTATGGCTTAATTTAGTAGGTAAAAAAGTAATAATAGACACACATATCATAAGTTATTTCCCTTTTAAGATGAACTCTTAGTTTATTATTATCTAATGAAATTTTGGATGTTCATGAACTATAACCAAGAAATAAATAGTTCTCAAAGGTCGCATGAGAACTGATAACATTGTTTTTAAGAACATCCCACTATACATGATTACCTAACTATTTACTGACCAGAAAAAGTTTTCTAAAAGGTTTTCAGATATGTACAATTATAATTCATGGTATTCAAAACATTACACTAACAATACATAAATTTCTTGGAAACTATTGGAATTTCCTCGATACGTTGACGTGTTTTCAATTATATGCACAATGTATCAAGATTTATCCCAAGATATCTTTATTTCCAAGTAAAAATGCAATGACTATAAAAACCATCCTTGTTTTTATGAAAAAAACTATGAACATCTATAAATAGATTGTATTGATACCCATTTTAACAATTCTTTCCGAAAATTATTCCATGACATATAATACGCAAATATGAACAAATAATATATGTGTGCTGAAATCTATAAACAACTATCAATAATTTAAAACCATTTAAAAACTTGTTTCCTTATAGAATTCCATTTATTTTATGAACATACAATAAATAAATATGTCAATACCGTAATTTATATTCAAAAATACAAAAAACTATGGCCAAATTCACATATTTTAGAGTCTAACGCATTTTTAAAACATGAATTAAACTTTTTTAGACCATATGGTTGTAAAAAACCATAAATATCATGAAATATATTTTACGTATATTGTTTCTTCAAAAATATGCAACTCAATCACACCATTATCTACAATTTCATCACACACATCCTACTTGTTTTTTAATATTCTAAAATAAACTTAAAATCACTGAAACTTAATTGATGAAAATATAATTATAAAGTCATAACATAAACAATTTATATAAAACTAAATAGTATAAAAATGAAATGGCCATCAATAAAAAATATAATTTTAAAATAAAAAATCCATAAAACATCCCTTTGTGAAATAATCAGTCACAAAAAAGTACATTAACCTCACAGAGATCATGGGTTCGATATTTTTCATTAATAAAGTATTAATAACATCTTTATCCAATATGATAACATGTATTAAAACCATAAAATAATTTTTAACACACACAATACTTCTGATTTTCAAAAATCAATCTTAACAATAAGAAATCATGACTTTTAAAGATAAGTTTTTTTAGTGATTTTAAGTATTTTTTGTTAACCAGTTCAATTAAATCACAAAACACCTTTAAGATCCAATGAAATAAAATTTTAACTAAGTCTTAACAAAACAGAACCTAGCCAAATGTGCTATTAAACAACAATTAGCTACGAAAAAGGTTTTTAAAGAGCATCATTTTTTATAAAACTAAATTATCTTATTTATAGAAGTCAAAAAATAACATAATTAATATGTATCATATACCTAATATTTTTAGTAATGTATTTATTATCAAAAATTAGTTAATAAAATAATTTTAAGACATACCTTTTTTATTCAAGGGAATCAATTTTCAAAATTTAAATATAACCATGAAATTTTCATGTAATGATTAAAAAATAATAACATACCATTATTAAAAATTTCATAAGAATTTTTTTTATTATAGAAAATTTGATCACCTAAAAATTTACATTACAATTTTATATAAAATTTAATTTGTTAATGTATAAATAACTTCCTAAATAAAAATTATTTTTTTACCAAGTTCCATAAAAAATATGAAATATAATCTATTCTGATTTGAGATATTCTTTAATACTATTAGATAAAAATAATAACAGCACTAAAATCTATATTTACAAAAAATAAGTTTTAAATGCCATTTTTTTAGAAATATAAACACATGTTTTTATCAAATTAATGAAAAATTGAGAAGTGGAATAAGAAAAAAAAAGATCCAAAAAATCAATATAAGAAAATAGTAACTGTATAAAAAACTAAATTATCCGTATATATTCATAAAAAAAATTATGATATGAATCATATACCCATTTACACATTTTTTGAAATATAAATAACCCATTTGGATTTTGTTGTACTAATTTTTTTATGTCATTTAAATTGTTTTAATTCCAATTCTATTTTAATGTATCTTAATATAAATTATGAAACCCATTAAAATAATTTCAGTCCAAAATGACATATTTTCAAACCAAAAGGAACCGGGTATCCTATTTGTTAAATATTTCAATATACTAATTATATTAAATTTCATATAGGAAAATAGTTTAAATATTTTTTAAATTATAAAAATAAGTTTATAATAATTCAAAACGTTTTTTCTTCTAAAACAATTTTACTTTTGAAATTAAAATACTTTATATTATCACTTATAAAAATATACTTATAAAAACTTATATAAAAAATAAAATTTCATATCATTTTAAATTATATAGTCATTTATAATAAATTGATAATTAAATTCTTTATTAAATGAAATTTCATAAATCTCCCTAAAACCCTCATTTAGTTTTGAAATATTGATAAATACAGTTCATTATCATAAAAACTCTTCATTGAATTTTAAAAAAAATTACATTTTCACTTGATAAGTGAATTTATATATTTTAAAAAATAACCCATAATTTTGTCATATATATTTATTAATCTATCAATAAATCATTCAAACAAACACATCATAAGAAATGGAAACCAAGAAAGTGAAGAAAAAATTGAATAATTTTGAGTGGAATATAATTTATATAAAATAAATCATAATTCAAAAAATTTGAATAAATTTTATTAATTTGAAAATGAAATTTAGGATCCTCACTACAATAAAAAAAATTATTGATAGACCATTGATATTTAGATTGATTCTAATAAATCCTTGACATCATTTAGTAACATGGTTCACCACTATAAATCATTTGATCAAGTCAATTCAAGTATTACTTCCCATGTTCTGAATATAAAACCCCACCTACCAATGTCTAAAAGACATACTTATACTCCGATATGATTTTGTTAAAAAAATTGATCTTGATACTCAACCATAATACTCTAAACATCATCCCATAAAAGTAAGGTGCATTCGCAATCCTCGTATGATTGGAAAAGTTCCAAGAGTATCATACATGAAAATAGAAATGATTAAACATTTATGAGTAGATATTTATTAAATAAATAAATACAATTATAAATCAATTAATACAGCCCAAATCAATTCTTACCATGTGCAATATTAAAATTTAATAACTCAAACATATCCTTGATAGTCAATACATAATATGACCTCTATTCAAAATATGATCAATAAATTATCCTTGGGTGGAATTATATTAACCTAAATGAAACCTAAACATTAGTCTCAAATCCAATTATATCCCACCCATGGTTCAATTTTCATGTATGGATAAAATTTTTGTTATATATCATTTTTATTTCTTCATATATATGTTTTTTACCAATGAAATCACGAAAATATAAAAAAATAGATATAATTGTTTTTTTGTTTTTTGGAGAAACTAGGAAAAAATTATGCATCAAGTTTGTAAATTATTAATGTTCAGATTTTCATGGATAGACAACGGTTTACCAACCATGTAACCCAACCATGAATATTATCCAGGATAAGTGTGGTGATATATACATTTATTAAATTTATAGGAAAACCATTATTCTAAAATGTTTGGTCTTTTAAGAGCTTCAGACAAATAAAATTCCCATTATGGCTTCACCCAATTTAACCCATATTTATAACATTTCTCCTCTCACTCAACCAAAAAACCACTTCCTATTGTATAAACTACTCTCCATATATCGCTAAAATTATTTTTTTAAATTCCTGAAACAATATCCTCATGGAAACACTTGGAATGATTCTATCCTTCATTTCCCATAGTTCATTATCCCTTTCAATGGATTTCTCCAGCCATTGTGACTTTATCAACCTTGGTTTTGTATTTTATGATTTTTATGGGTTATTTATTATTTGTTTTTTAGGATTTATTCCTCCTACTTGTGGTTTTTTTTCCTCATTTTATATTTCCAAAAAATGATATGTGGTTTATCTGGTTAAAGGTGTGTAGTTTCATGATGTTCAAATTATTGAAAACTAAATGTTTGTTTTAAAATTTTTAAATACTTTTTTAATAATATTTTTGAAAATATAACTATTTTAAAGAAAAAAATTGTATGTGTTTTAAAGAATAGAAAATTCCATCCTTTTTATTTTAATGAAAATGGATTTTATAGGGTGACTCTTGTTCATGTGATAAATTATAATATAAATTAAAAGATATATTTAATTGGAATGTAATGTGAAATTATCATGATAACAAAAATTAACTAGGTGGGATGAATAGTAAAAGTAACTGTAAAGACCCACAATTTCCAAGTAATTATTTTTAAAATATAAATAAATTTTGTGAGTCCGCGAAAATTGACGGCATGTGATTCTGAGGCCCAGAGTTCCCGGAATGAATTTCAGAAAAAAAAAATTTGGGTATGTTCATTAAACATGCGAGCGGGTTTTTCTAACTTTTGAACCAGTGCTTGTAATTGAAATCTGAGGGCACCGTTGAACTCGCAGTGTCAGTTTTCTCTTAAGGATGATTTCACCTCGATGGTAGTGGGATGAGAGTGAAATATAGTTTTGGGTATTTCATGTAAGAATAAAATAAAAATAAAAGTGTGTGACATTTTAATTTATATTTTCGGTACCCATGTGGGTGTTGGGAAGTGGGGTCCACCGGAACAAAACCTCCATGTGGTAGTAGGAAGTGCGGACCACCAGACCTGAACCTCTCAAGAGGGGTTATGGTTTTGGGGACCACCCAAACCATAACATCCCATGAGGGGTTATGGTGGTGGGGACCAACCGGGATTAAACACCCTTGAAACCCCACCATTTATTGAGAGAAGCTCTCAACCCCCCTCATTAATGCGGTGGATCCTCTTGACTTTCTCCACATTAATTTTTCCAATACACATACCTTTAATTATGCCAAATATGTTAATTGTATTACCCCCTTTTTAAATTAAGTAATAGCGTCGTTGGAATTTAAGAAGGATCCTAATAAATGAACCGTCATAAATTCCACAATCGTTACCTACCTTCCATCATATCCTATATATTTAGAGCTTTGGTGGAGGATTTGGGACAGCTTCACCTAGCGACGAAGCACTGGTAAAAGTAACACGACACCCAACACTTGGAGGATTACACTCTCAAATGAAGAACGATTACTCCACAAAGAGTGCTGACGAGGAACGTCTCTGACTTCTTCCTCGAAAGCACGTTGCGGAGGAAACTGATGTGGGACGTCTTCGATGACCGACCTTCCCTCCTCATCGTCATCAATGAACAATATGAGGTATGGTTTTAATGCTATTTGTTTATAATTTTCCATGAACCCCCTTCTTTTCTTCTGCTGGTTGGGAAGAATCTTTGCGGGAGGGTTTGTTGTGCCTTGTTCTTGTGAACCTCTTGCTACTGCTCTAATGCGGAGAGTGCGGGCCAAACTAACGTGGCATGTCCTCTCCATATCCCTTGTGTTGATTTGTAGTGTTCTTCGAAATGGTGGAAGGCAACGAAGGAGACAAAGGCAACGAAGGCAATGACGATGCCACCTGTGACCTTTGTGACCTGCGCCCCCCTCGCGCCGCCCCTGCAACGCCCCGACCTCCCGGCCGAACTGGCACAACGCCGCTGCTGGCCGAACGGGCCTTGGTCGAACCTTTCCCCAGCCACGCTGCCCACTAGCCTCACCGCACCCCGACCCCTAGGCCGAGCCACCCTTCATTACGGCCCTCTGAGCCAAATCGGCCCTGCTCCCCATGTCGAGCCGCCCTCACGACACTCTCTGAACCGAGCCGCCCACGCGGTGCCCTTCTGGCCGAACCGCCCTCGTGCCGACTCGCAACCAGTCCATGCCCTTACAGCCGTTCGGTGCCCTCACGGCTCTTTGCGGCCCCTCGCGGCCTACTGGGCTCAGCCGAGCAGGCTGGGTTGGACTGGACTTGGGCCCACTACGACCCATTTATGCTCCTTCGGCCATATCTTTTGCACGGGATGTCCGTTTGATGAACCGCCAGCGGCATAAGCAATATTTGATCATGACGGTCTCTCAGAGTATACCCCTCTCTAGTTTGGGGTATAGTTGAGATACAGTCAGGTTGGATCGTGCACAAATCCAACCGGCCCCCCGGGACTAAAAAGTTAATAAATCACAGATCGAGCGTCCAATTGATGTGCCATCTATTTCGTTGAGACCCCTATAACTTAGTGGACCTTTGAGATAATTCTCCATGGGACTTCGTGACAATTGGATTATAGAACAGTAGCTCGTGGAGTGGATCATCCCATAGATGAGTGAGCATAGTGCGGAGACCTAGTAGCTGGTTGAGACATGACGACTACATATCGTTTTGATTCGGAGTGACTCTACTAGCCTATTGGGGAGCGCCTTGGTGTCGTAGCTGACCCACGATGGGGAGGGCCACTATGTGACACGACAGACCCACGGTACTCTACAGGTGGATTAACTCAGCAGGCTATGAGGGGGAGTGCGCTTGGTGACGCAGCAGACCCACGGTGGTGAGCGCCTCTGTGTGATGTGGCAGACCCACGGTACTCGACAGGCGGAGTACCTCAGAAGTCAAAGGTTAGCGGGAAGCACCCTTTATGTCCTGGCAGGCCCACTGTAATTGATAGAGGATGTGTTCTTCAACAGCTGAGGTTTCAATAATTTTACTGGGTATGTTATTTGATACTACCCATAGAATAAAATCCTGGTTGAGCTGAGTCTGTTTTTCTGTGGTTTCCCCCTGATTGAGATGGATCACTTGATAAATTAGGTATATGTATGGGCATATACCTAAGTAGGGCTATCTATTGATTTCATTCATTCTGTTTTATCCTTGGTGGATTTTTTTGTGAGACCATGAGTGTCTCGGGGTCCCTAATGAGTATCGTTATACTCACCCCTGCACGAGCTATGCCCGCACTTTGTTGTATTGGATTCAAATGACAGACAACGCTAACGGAGGCTGAGAGTGCCCGGACTAGATGGTACCTGGAGGTGGACATTACAGTGTGTCAGCACCCGGAGGAGACGGATGGACGTGGACTACTGAGGAGGCAATCTGTACCTACCCTTAAGGTATGAATTTTGGAGGACGACCTAGTAGCTGCTTTTATTTTCTCTTTATTCAATTGTATTGCATTTCATGTGTACTTGTACCTTTAATGTAGGGAATTTATTCTAGATCCTTTTTTACTTTCCATACTCTTTTGTTATATAGTTTATTTGGTGTTTCATCCACCTGTGTGCTTGCGTGTGTTTTTTTTCAGGTTATAAAGGCAATGTCTTCCATGTTTTTGGGAATTACACCTTTGGGGATAGACGCCAGCCCTTGACCTATGGAAGGCGGGCTTAGGGTAGTCACGACACGGGCCCCGGGGGATAGGTAGTCACAAATTGGTATAAGAGGATATGATTCTACTATAGAACTAGAACTCTAATATTTTCTATGAAGGAATAGTGTTAAGGGTAATGAGTGCGGTTTTTTATTCAGAGAGTCCAATGTTGGTGTGTCGACCGATGTATCCATACACCAGGACCCTGACTTGTGATTTCCAACTCAATGCACGAAAACACTGATTGATTTTGTGTTTTAAAAAGTTTTCTTAATGTCACCTCACCTGGTCATCTCACCAGGTTTAACTATTAACCATAGCACACCTGTTTCTTTTCAGGATGCCCCCATGCAGACACCCAGTTAGAGTTTCAAGAGGTGTATGCACAGATATCCCACCAAGAGAAGAGGCCTTGGTACATGGCCCTTTTCCAACAGAGGCACCAGTGGTACCTTTTTCCATTGGACCACCAATGCCACCATCCATAGCAGTAGACGATGCACGCCGCTTGAGCATGTTGCACAAGTTCCAGCGCAAGAGGCCACCCAGGTTCAGGGGATAATCAGACTTGCAGGCGGCAGAGGATTGGTTGGAGGCTGTGGTGAGAGTTTTTTGAGTAGTAGGGACACCAGTCAATCTCATGTTGATTCTTTTTACCATCCTTCTATAGGAAGTAGTGGGAAGATAGTGGAGCTTGATGCTCTAGGTCCAAGACGAGGTGACACATCTCTGGGCTAACATTGAGAGCCTATTTCGGACGGAGTTTGTTCCAGCGACTCTTTGCGTATTGCGCACACAAGAGCTACTTCATCTGCTGTAGGGAGAAATGAATGTAGCTTAGTACTTAGTGAGGTTCACACTACTCCACAGAAATGGTGTGAAATCCTTACTTCAGGGCCCGGACCATTGAGTAAGGGATCAGCTGAGAGATGAGGTCTTCGGTGATCTTTCTCAGCATCTCGACGCAGGCAGGAGGTGTTAGAGAGATCCCTCTTGGTGGAGAGTTTCCTTGCTGAGAAGTCACCTGCAACGAGACCCACTACCAGTCATCATGAAGCAGAGTCTTTTACAGCTAGCAGCAGACAAATGTCATAGAGGACCAAGATGGCCTGACCTACAGGTGGGCGACCGCATGACTCAAGATCGGTTGTGTGGGTCACCCGAAGCGGAGCCAGTCTTTCCATGAGCGGGCAATGTTACTCAAGAGGCAGGTAGGGTCACATGGCTCATGACTATCTGAACCTCCATTCAGATGATCAGCATATGTTCAAAAAACCGCCCAGACAGAGACATAGATTTGATCGAGGAGGTCCATAGGGACCTAGAGTACGTGGCAGAGGAGCTGGTCATGCAGGTGGAAGTGGGTGATGATTCTAGATAATACCACCACCACCACCAGAAGGTCCACCCCAACCACAGGTAGTAGGTGGACATGGGAGAGATTAGCTCCAGTACGCTGAGTCTTACGATCATGGAACTCTGGAGATGATTCGAGATACGATCTATTTTTACACCACCATAGTTATAGTACTTATAGACACAGGTTCCCATTGTTCTATCATTTTCACTACCCTTGTTCGGAGCTTGGAGATACTGATGGAGCCATTGGCTCGATCCTTACAGAAAGATACTCCTACGAGAGTAGATTCAATGATTACACACTGGTGTAGGCATTGTGATTATACACTAGTAGGTGAGAGCTTTGGCTAGGATCTCCTAGTACTGGCATTGAGGCCTTACGAAATCATCTTGGGTATGAAATAGTTATCTACAGTCCATTAAAATATTGACTATATTAGGTGCAAAGTGTTGTGTTTCCGCATGGATGGGACTGGTTTTACCTTCACTGACGAGAAGGGAGCCATTGCAGAACATGATGGACTCTCTCAAAGGAGAGTGCAGCTGATCACTCATCAGTGGTCTAGCCTTACCCTCAAAGATGATGATGTGGAGAGTCTGAGTTATCTTATAGTGGTGGACTAGTACACTGATGTTTTCCTTGATTATGTCATAGGTCTACCTCCTCACAGAGAGGTGGAATTTTAAATTGACTTGTACCCCAGGACGACACCGATATCTACTCCAGCATATCGGATGGCTCCCACAGAGCTTTGCGAGATGTAGATATAGCTAGAGGACTTTCAGGGGAAGGGGTTCATCATGCCTAGTGTTTCTTCCTAGGAAGCCTCAAATCTGTTTTCCAAGAAGGCAGATGAGAGCTTGAGACTTTGTGTTGACTATCGGTGCTGAAACTAGGTGACCGTGAAAAACAAGTAACCACCCCCGAGGATTGATGACCTCTTTGATCATCTTAAGGGAGCATGATTGTTCTCGAAGATAGACCTTAGATCAAGCTATCTCTAACTCAGAGTATGAGATGAGGATGTGAAGAAGATGGCTTTCAGATGTCGGAACGGACACTACGAGTTCTTGGATATGCCTTTCGGCGTAACCAATGCTCCATCAGTGTTAATGGGGCTCATTAACAGGATCTTTAAGCCATACCTCAATCGCTTTGTCATATTCTTCATCGAAGACATTGTGATATACTTGACTGATGAGGAGGAGCATGCCTACCATTTGTAGGTAATGCTGGACAAACTCTGAGATCACCAACATGATGTTATGCTCTCAAAGTGCCAGTTCTAGATCCGAGTGGTTCACTTTCTGGGATATGTCATCTCCGATGCTGGAGATTCAGTAGATCCAGTGAAGATTGAGGTGGTACTTTCTTGGGATCCACCCAAGAGTGTGATGGAAGTACGAAGTTTCCTGGGTTTGGCTGGATATTACCGGAGGTTTGTCACAGATTTCTCTAGGGTTACAGCACCACTTTCAGTGTTGATGAAGAAGGGGAAACCCTTTGTGTGGTCAAAGAGATGCAAACGGAGTTTTCAGGAGCTGAGGCATAGGATGAGTACTTAACCCATCTTGAGACTTTTAGAGGAAGGCATAGGGTACGGAGTCTACTACGATGCATCAGGGACCAGACTTGGATTTGTCCTGATTCAAGATTAAGAAGTGATCACATATAGTTCTCGACAATTGAGACAACATGAGCATAACTACGCAACACATGATCTGGAGTTAGTAGCAGTGGTCTTCACCTTGAAGACATGGCGATAATATCTTATGGGCGAGTGTTTTACCATGTACTCTGATCACAAGAGTTTTAGGTATATCTTCTCCCTTAAGGACCTAAACCAGAGATAATGACGTTGGCTTGAGTTCCTCTAGGACTATGAATTCGAGATAGTATATACTATTGGGAAGGGGAACTTTGTTGCAAATGCACTCAGAAGGAGATCTAGTATACAGCTTCTAGGAGAGGTGATAGAGAAACTGAATACTTTACAAATAACCTTTGTGGATAGAGATGGAGCAGCCTTCTCTTAGTCTCTTAAAGTCACTCCCCCACTTCTTCAGCGAGTCAGGGAGGCGCAGTGTGGGGATGTTGACTGCGAGACACGGCGTGCTCACATATCCACAAGAGAAGCACATGATGGATTTTTTGAAGGTGGGGAGCACTTAATCCTCTTCAAAGGACATACCATGGTACTAGTGTCACTTTAAGAGGAATGGTTGAAGGAGTTCCACACATCCCCTCTATCGGCAAATCCAAGAGTGGAAAAGTTGTACTAGGATCTTTGACGTCAGCACTAGTGGTTGGGAATGAAGAAAGTAGTTGTAATGTTTGTCTCTTGATGCCTCACTTGTTAGTAAGTGAAGGTAGAGCATCTGGTACCAGCAGGCTTGGTTCACCCTTTAGGGGTCATATAGTGGAAGTGGGATGGGATATCCATAGACTTCATGATAGGACTTCCACATACATCCATGGTACATGACTCGATTTGGGTGATCGTTGACCGAATCACCAAGTCATACCACTTCCTACTGATCAGAGAGCAGGGTAAAGTAGAGAGCATAGGACGCCTCTATGTGCAGAAGACTGTGCGGCTATATGGAGTACCCACAACAATTGTCTCCGATCATGATACACGTTTTATGTTTCAGCTATGGAAGGGTTTGCAGGAGGCTTTTGGGACGCAGCTTCGTTTGAGCACCGACTTCCATCCTCAAACAGATGGTCAGACTGAGCGGACCATTCAAACCCTCAAAGACATGTTGTGTTCTTGTTTCCATGACATTAGTCGCAGCTGGGAGGATCACAAGCCTTTTGTGGAGTTTTATTACAACAAAATCTATCACTCTACCATTGGGATGACACCTATTGATGTGTTATAAGGGCGAACTTGTAGATCACCTTTGTGCTAGACAGACCCAGGGGAGTCAGCACTCATGGGACTAGAGATGGTACAGGATACCACAGAGAAGGTGCAGATCATCCTGGAGTGGATGAAGACTGCACAGAGAAGGCATTAGTCCTCTGCTGAAAGGAGATGGAGACCGCTAGAGTTTGAGGATGGAAACCACGTCTTTCTACAGGTCTCACCTCGATGAGGTTTGCAGAGAGTTGGATGAGGAGGCAAGTTATCTCTGAGGTTCATCAGAACATTTCAGGTACTCAACAGAGTTTGTGAGGTGGCATATTGGTTAGCTCATCTACCTCAGTTGCACAGAGCGCACAATGTTTTCCATGTATCCCAGCTGAGCATAAATTTTCATGACCCTTCTGACATCATCGACAATGGCGAGCTGGACGTTGAAGATGGGGCGACTTTTATGGAGGTTCCAGTAGATATTGAGGATCGAAAGTAGGGGTCCTTAGTGTAAGTTAGATACCTTTGGTGCACATTCTCTGGTAGCACGGGAACCTCCAAGAGAGCACATGGGAGTGTGAGGCTAACATGCATGCTCAGTACCCCCACATATTCCCTTAGGTAGAGTTGTGGCTTACGCAGACGTAAAGCCTAAGGTTGGTAGAATGCAGAGTCCAGGAATTTTCATGTAATATTTTTAAATATATGAAAATATGACGAGACTGCGAAAATTGACAGCACGTGATTCCGAGGCCTGGAGTGCCCATAATGAATTTCTAAACATTTTTTTGGTACATTTAGTAAACATGCGAGTGGGTTTTTCTAACTTTTGAACCATTACTCGGGATTGAAATCTGAGGGCACCATTGAAATTGTAGCGCCAGTTTTCACTTAAGGAGACTTTCACATCGACGGGAGTGGGTCGAGAGTGAGAGATAGTTTTTGGGTTTTTCGTGTAAGAATAAAATAAAAATAAAATTGTGTGACATTTTAACTTCTATTCGCAGCACCCATGTGAGTGTTGGGATGTGGGGTCCACTAGAACGAATCCTCCATGTGGAAGATGGATGTCGGGACCACCATACCTTAACCTCTCATGATAGGTTATGGTGGTGGGGACCACCCGAACGATTAGCTCCCATGAGAGGTTACGGTGGTGGGGACCACTCGGGATTAAACCTCCTTGAACTCCCCCCCCCCCATTCGTTAATTGAGAGAAACTCTCAACCCCCCTCCTTAATGTGGAAGAGCCTTATGACTTCATCCACATTAATTGTGCCAACTCACATACCTTTAATTGTGCCAACTGAGTTAATTGTCTTACCCCCCCCCCTTTTAAATTAAGTAACAATGTTGTTGTAATTTTGGAAGGTTCCTAATAAATGAACCGTCATAAATTCAATGATATTTACCTACCTTCCCCCTATCCAATATATATCGAGCTTGGGAGGAGGATTTGGGATGGCTTCCCCGAGCGACGAAGCCCTGGTAAAGTGACGTGACACCTAACATTTAGAGGATTATGATCTCCAATGAAGAATGCTTCTTCCATGAAGAACACTGGTGAGGAACGTCTTTGAATTCTTCCATGGAAGCACCTTGCAAGGTCAACTGATGTTGGACGTATTTGATGACCGACCACCCGCCCTCATCATCTTCAACGAAAAATACAAGGTAGGGGTTTAATGCTATTTGTTTATGATTTTACAGGCACCCCCTTCTTTCCTTTTGCGAGTTGGGAAGAATACTTGCAGGAGGGCTTGTTGTGCTTTGTTCTTGTGAACCTTTTTCTACTGCTCTAATGCGGAGAGTGCAGGACAAACTAACATGGCATTTCCTCTCTATAACCCTTGTGTTGATTTTCATTGTTCTTTGAAATAGAGGAAGGCGACGATGGCGACAAAGGCAACGATGATGCCGCCCGTGGCCTCTGCAGCCCCTGCCGCCCCTGCAGCGCCCCGATCTCCCGGTCGAACCGTCCCCATGCCTGCGCCGACTGCAACGGCCCTGGCCACTCCTCGCCCTGTCCATGCCGCACCCTGGTCACGCCACCCCATGGCTTCTTCGCACCCTGACCACTCCGGACTCCCGGCTAAACCGGCCCCGGTCGCGCCTCCTGCTGGCCGAACCGGCCCCATTCGCACCACCCCGACCCCAGGGTCGAGCCGCCCCTCATCACGGTCCTCTGAGTCTAACTGGACCTGTGGCATGGGGTAATCCACTATCGTGGCGCTCTCCAGGCCGAGCCGCCCATGCGGTGCCCTTCGGGCCAAACTACCCTCAAGCCGACTCGCGGTCGGTCCACACCCTCATGGCTCTCCATGGGCTCTCATGGCCTGTTGGGCTGGCCCACCCAAAAGGCTGGGCCAGACCCAACGGGTCTGGATGGGTAGACCCGAACCGAGTTGGTCCAGTCTCTTTTGGGCTGGGTTGGTCCGACCGGGTTGTACCAGTCCTGGGCCCACTACGACCCAATTATGCTTCTTCAGCCATATCTTTGGCATCTGACATCCGTTTGATTAACCGTAAGTGGCGTTGAAAATCGTGGAGCATGAAGGTTCCTTTGAGTATAAACGTCAAGAGAATAGGGTATACTTGAGATCCGTTCAGGTTAGATTGTGCACGAATCAAACTGGGCCCCTAGGATTAAAAGGCTAATAACTCACAGACTGTGCATCCGATTGACATGCAGTATGTTGCATTGAGACCCCTATGACGTGGTGGACCTTTGAGATACTTCTTCATGGGACTTCATGAATGTTAGAGTATCGACCAATAGCTCGTGGAGCGAATCCTCCCAGAGACAAGCGTGCATAGTGCAGAAACCTAGTAGCTGGCCGATACCTGACGACTGCTGACCATTTTGACTCGAAGTGACTCTACAAGCCTAGTGGGGAGTGCCTTGGTGTCACGGAAGACCCACAGTGGGGAGCGCATCTGTGTGACATGGCAGACCCATGGTGCTTGAAATGAGATGTACTATAACAGGCTACGAGGGGGAGCATGCTTGGTGACGCGACAGACCCATGGAGGGGAGTACCTCTGTGTGACTCGGCAGACCCATGGTACTCGACAGGAGGAGTACCTCAGAAGGATATGAGGGAGAACATGCTTGGTGACATGGTAGACCCACGTTGGGGAGTGCCTCTGTGTGATGTGGCAAACCCGCGATACTCGATAGGAGGAGTACCTCAACAGTTCAAGGTTAGTGGGAAGCTCGCTTGGTGTCGTGGCAGGCCCGCTATACTCGATAGAGGAGGAGTTCTCCAGCAGTTGAGGTTTTAATAATGTGACTGAGGATGTTACTTGATACTACCCCTAGAATAAAATCATTGTTGAGCTGAATCATTTTTTCTATTTTTTCCTCATGATTGAGATGGATCACTTGATAACATAGGTCTATGTATGGGAATACACCTATGTAGGGTTATCTATTGATTTCATTCTTTGTGGTTTATCCTTGGTGTATTTTTTTATGATACCTTGAGGGTCTCAGGTTCCCTACTAAGTATCGTTATACTCACCACTGCATAGGCTATGCCCGCACTTCATTGTGCTGTATACAGATGACAGATAGTGCTGACGATGGCTGAGAGTTCTAGGACTAGACGGTACCTGAAGGTGGACCATACGGCTTTTCAGTACCTGAAGGAGACAGATAGGCGTGGAGTGCTTGGGAGGCTATTTTTAGCTACCCTTCAGGTATTAATTCTAGAGGATGACCTAGTAGATTCTTTTATTGTCTCTTTCTTTAGTTGTACTGCATTTCAGTTGTACTTATACCTTTTCTGTTGGGCTTGTATGCTGGCCCCTTTTTACTTTTAGCACCCTTTTGTAATACATTTTACTTGGTGTTTCGTCCAGTTGTGTGCTTGCTTGTGTGAGTTTATACAGGTTATAAATGCAATGCCTTCCCAGTTTTAGGTAATTATGCCTTTAGTGCTTGTAGGTAGCCCATGGTCTACGGAAGGCGGGCTTGGGGTAGTCACGGCACGGGCCCCAGGGGATGGGTTGTGACAGTAAGGCTGAGAAAGGTCTTACCTCTCTATCATTTGGACTATTCTACAAATCTAACTGAACATGGTGGAATGGGTTATGGTTCCATGGTTAGGTTTCACCCTCTACTAGGCTCATGATGATATTCCCCCTATTATCCACACAACCACATAATGGGTAGAATCAGTCTTTGAGTTTATGATAATCCAAGGATATGGCCCCAACCTTAAATATTCTATAGTTGTCCCATAGTTTTTCAAAATAACTATTTATTATTCTTTATCAGTTAATTACAATTTTTAGGGCCTTGATTTTGTTTAGTATTTGTCAATTTAGCATGAATATTTTTATCTAACAATTGTTATTCATGAAACGCATGGTTAGATATCATTGGGATTAATATTTCTTTATCCTCCATTATCCAAATATCTCTATGAACACTTTTTTCTAATGGATAGGCCTTTTAGAGAGTAAGAGGGTACTTATGTTAGAGGATCTGTGTTGATGGAGGTGACATGGTGGGAGGTTAACTCTGATGTCACATAGATAAGGGTAGATTTATTTCATTTTATTTTATTTCTTGGATAGAGTACACTAACCATCTTTTTTATATTCACTTTTCTTCTTATCCAATTATTTTTTTATTTTGTTATTAATTATCTATTTTTGATGTTTTTATTTTGATTATTTTATTTGGGTTTTTATGGTTTCTTTAGATGTCATATATATTATGCTGATGAATTTATACGAAAATTCATTCCCATTGTATGTTCTTGATTTCAAGGCACTGTTTTCCAACCCATGGGGATCAGGAATACAATTTAGACCATACTACGGTGTCGATAAAGTTCTAGGTTTAGAGGTTCGTTTTGGTAGGTTTATGAAAGACTACATAGTTCACCCCAATAATAATTTAACATTAATTTCCATAACTACATGTTATTAGGAAATATAAGGATATGTACACACAAAGGTGTGTATAAATTGAAGGAGATTATTAAATTATAATACCACTAAAACACAATATAACTCCTCATATAATCTCAAAGTTAAAAAAGATAATTCAAAATACCTTTACAAAAAAAATTGATTTTTACATAATAAATAAAACTGATCATATCACCTCTTTATTTCAAAATCCATTTATTACATCAAAAAGGAAAACTACCATGAAATAAAATAATAATCATTCAATGGTGTCCTATTTCAAAAGGAATATGACATATCATATTATAATGCAGAAAATAAATCATGAAATGAAGTAAGTTACATTATAAAATAAATCATAATGTAATATAAAACATAGTATGGGATAACAAATTAGATATTATGGAGCCAACATAATACCTCTTATAGTGAACTACAATTTAGATTATGGCATAAACCAACCCCTTTAGCCTCATGCGGTTATAAATCCTAATTAATTGGGAGATGAAAACTATGGGAAACTAGCTAGAGAAAATTCATTTCTAGAGCATCACTCATACTCATTATCTATAAATAGCTACAAAATACTCTTACAAAATCCAATAATTATAAACCATGACCAACATAAATGTTTTTATAAGGAATATCAACATCATTATTACATCAAGTATAATATAAATTATAATGGTATTAATAATAAAACTATATAATCAATAAAAATAAAAATTATACGAGAAATTTATTTGTAAGGTATAAAAAATTTATACCAATAAAGATCCTTACAAAGAAAATATATTACAACACAAATAACAGTGATAAATTATTTCATCTCAATTAATGCCACATAAATTTTTTCTCATAATACATTAATTTATAACATATTTATTTTTAAAAACTAATACTTCAATAAAATAGAAATTTTATTTAATCAAAATAAAACCCATTAAAAATTTCTATTACAAACCCATTTGAATCACAATGAACTTATAAAAAAATTAATCAAAACCATTTGAGTAATGTAATTAGAATTCTAAATAAAATTGATTATTTCAATATAACTCCCTTATATTCCAAGCTTAAAATTATTGAATAAAAAAATTATACCTATATTTTATGTAGAACATATATTCATATGGATAAAAATTAAAAAGAAAATGAATAATGATTTTCTTATGTGTAAGAATATTACATTGTAACAACCACCCTAATGTTGACAAAATCAGGATGCCCTGACTAACTCGGGATGATTTGGGGATAAAATGATTTTTAGATACGTTTTACCAAAAAATAACCATATAAATCAAGGGGTTTTTTCATTACATGAAACCCCCAACTTAACAAAAAACCTAGATCAAGATAATTCAAGAGAGAGAGATGATAAAAAGTTGAAGAAGAGTTAGAAGATAGATAATAAAGAATAGAATATACTAGGGACTCTATAAGGAATACATTTTCATTATGTTTAAATAGAGGATGAAAAGTGAATGTGTCCATTAAACCCTTAAAATATAGGTTATTGGATAAAGATGAGAGGAAAATCTGCAACTATTTATTCTAATAAATATATTAATAATAAAATCGAAATTCTTATTTTCCACTCACAATACATGATTTATCTAAAATCTATAATTAAAACACACAAACATATCTTAATTAAATATCATTACTAATAATCTTTGTTAAAACATTATCCCCTTTAAGGTACCATAAAAATAATAAACCTAATACATAACATATAATTTTTCATGTTTACTGCATTATAAAATCTAAAAAAATATTATTACACAAAAAATTGTATTTAATGCAATTAATAATTAAAATTATATCACTTTCATCATTATACTTTAAATTCCTAACTATCTATAATATTTAATTAAATTAATAATTCAATATAAAAAATAGAATAAATTATTATATATATACATAATCTTTATAAAAATATAATATTTGAAACATATTTTATAATTTTTATAACCAAGAGTATATATTCAGTAACATCAGTATTTTACTCCATAAATCTATTACCTAGGATCATGGTAAATTAAAAGATGGAAAATATTATTTTGAGTTAACATAAATCGTTTCATGATTTTGAAGCATGGATCCCCAAAAATTTTACAAAATATATAATAATAACAATCTCAACATTATAACAATTCATAATTATTAATATTGGGTTTTCAAACCATTTTGAAACTATTCATCATTAAAAAAAATCAACAAAATAAATTTTTATTTATTTTCATTATAAATTTAATATTACATTATCATTTTTTCAAAAATAAAAAGTCATGTTTCATATAGAAAATGGAACATGGGATTAGAAAATATTTAATCTAGTGATCATAAACCCAAAATGGATAAGGAAATTTCGTGATTTGGGAACTGTGTTATCACTATGAGATAATGGGCTCTATTAATATATGAAAATGTACCTAAAACCAATGGCCAATAAGAAATTTATAGATTTTTTATGATTCATTATTTTGAATATTTAAATATTTTTTATTGATAATTGAGATTTTCACAAGGGTTTGAGTACCCTTTGATAACTTCACTATGAATTGGGGATGTCATAGGGGAAACATATGTGAATGTACATGAATTCACATAGACTAATAAACTTTTCATGAAAGGAAGGGTGAGCATTGGGATGAATTTTCATGTAATTTCTTTGAACACAAACAAGTGAAATTATTTTGAAAAGATATATGTTATTGTGGTAAATAAAAAAGTGAATTATAACATGGTCCTAGAAGGGGTGTGACCATGGAAACTCACTAAAACCTGGTGTTTGAATAAAATTACACCTCAATATGACCAAGGATTGGTCTAATAAATGGATTATTTTTTGACTCTGACGAAATGATCTTATATGTCACTAAATATCATTAGAAGTGTAAAATCATGACATGAATAGTTATAGATTAAAAAAATTCCATTTTATAAAGGTAAAGGGTAAAAACTAATAATTTAATATACTTTAACTGGAAGTTATCGTGTTACAATATATCATATGAATATTCAGGTCAGGTTTCACATTGTGTTATATGGGGGTTATTCTTTTATAGATTAGTTTAACAGTGAAATTAATTGAGAGATGAATTAAAAATTATTATATTAGTTCACAAATTGTCTTAAATTGGATAACATGATACATAAATGAAAAAAAAAACAATAGGAATTTTATATAATAATAGAACCCCAATATTAAATTAATGATGTAGACCTAACATAAATACATCAATTCCCCCAATCAATCGTTGTATAGGAATAGATATTTTGGAAGTAAAATTATCTCATTATTTTTAACATAATTTATTATGGATGGTTATCTACTATATAATTTATCATTGAGTGTAAATTTTGGGGGATAAGGTATGTAATTTATGTATTTATGGAAATTTCATATTCCCTTTAAGATTTTGGCCTTGTAGTAATTACTATTAACTTATATATCTTAAGGTCATGTGATAGGGACCATTATTCCTTATAGTTTTCCATCACATAGTAAGGATGTAAAATAGGATGTTATTATATATACATATATTTATATATATGGAACATCATAAAAGTATCAAATCTATTGGATATAAAATACAAACTCTATTTGAAATGATCAAAGTTTATTCTTCATCAGATTAATCCTTTTGTATCATAAATAACCATTCTTATTTATGCTCAATTTTTTATCTCTTCTTCCCTATTATAATCATTTTATTCAAATAAAAAATCATTTCACCTTAAAACATGCTTTTGGGAAAATGTTATGTAAAATATGGGTCACACAATTTTGATGTACCTAAAGGTTTTAAAATGATCACAGCCTCTTTTTCTCATGGGTTTCCAAGTCTTCTGAAAAAAAAATATTATCATTCATATTGAATTATATAATCATATATTTTGGTTTATAGTAAGTTTAATTCCACATATGTTTCATTTTTAAATACCACCACAATCCATATATTATGGACTATAGAGGCCTTGGGCAGGAGTTCTTATCATGGTATCATAATCCAATAATGTGTTGATAATCATGTCCAACCAAATACTATTTTTCTTTTCTACCATAATTTATAATATTTTTGAATGAAAATTATTAAATTTCACTTTATATCTCTTAATAACTTCATGTTAGTGGTAGTAGTGACTACAATATATATTTGACATAAATTATAAATTTGTAAAACTCACATACATAGAAAATTGATGAATTATCTAAAAATATATCATACATAACTCTAAATAAATTATTGATTATATATATCATAAAAATTAATCATGGTCTTCTTTCTGGCCTCTATTATAGGTACAATTTTAGCTAATTTGGAGAAAAAAATTATTCTAGAAATGATGCATTTATACTACTATATATTAGTCTGGTGGAATGTGAAAATGATATTTATTTCCTAAAATTAAAAAATTCTAGGAGTACTTCATTCCATAAAAAAACTAAGGTTTGATGAGTGAATATTGAGTGAAGAGAACTCACATAAATATTTATTAAAATGTATATAATTAATAATCTTGGAAGATTAAAAGTTCCCATTTCTTCTAATTTGGTGTTTGATAATGGATACCATCAGATGTAAACCACGTATAGTGTCATAGAATTTTATTCTCTCAAGGATTTTTAAACTTTTAATGCATATAATAAACAGCTCCAATGAATCTATACTTATAATGAACCCCTTTGTTTCATATTCAATTATAGAGTATGAAATTTTCATTAAATATATTTATTTTTTCATATTGGACACTTTATTTTGGAAGAGTTCCATTTTATAGTTGCTTTACCATTAGGGTAATTCTTTTGATTATTTATACAATATATAATGGTGGTCTTTTCTATGGTCATGAAATGAAAAATCAATCACCTATTCTAGTATATTATTAATGAATGTTTTTATATATATTTAATACACTATATAAATGATTATTTCATCTTAGTCTAGCATAGTAGCATATGTACATAGGTTATCTAGATCGTAATCATAGCCATTGTGTAGTTAGGGAATATAGTAACAAAATTGATTAGGGGTGAAGTGTGCCATTAATTCTATAGTGTCATTGATAATGGACATTAATTCAACCCTCTTGATAGAATAATTCCCATTTATTGTTTGATCATAAACACTAGATCACTAAAAAATTATATTAGATTATCAAATGATGATTGGAGGATACAAGGATTTTGTTGAGTGATTTATACTCAAATACTCTTTTGGTGAGGCCCCATATTAGGAAGAATGAATATGGAATGGGTTTCGTTTTAGTGTAATTGAAGATACCTATAAGGATGGAAATGTTAATCCTAGTATACTCCCTTCACTACCATGATATTATGGGAGAATCACCACCACAGTAAATTTCCCATTTTATTAAATTTTAAAGATATATATTAATTATTCATTAAGAAATTCTATAACAAGGGTTAGTTAATATGATAATAGAAGAACTATTTGAATGTATTTCTAGATAATTTTATACAATCTCTTTTTGAGTGATGAGATTATTCTCAAACTACCTAAAAATTATTTTCTATACCAATAAGCATCCAATTAACAAGGGATTATTTTGGATGTACCTAATTATATCACTTTATAAGATTTATTGGACCCAATAATGTTATATAATATTGTACAGATTTTAAACCATGATGTTAAAATTAAATAAATTCTATTCTATATAGGTATATATAACCATTGCCTCTGGATTATTTCCAGTAAAGTAGTATATGATTCTCCTTTACCTTAATGATTATTTTGGGATAAGGGATCACCAATAGATCATTAAAATAATACCATCATAGGAATTATATGTTTGTATTATATGGGGGAAATCATGCCTAGAGGGTGTGATAGGTGATTCTTAATTATACCGAATTCACATGGAATTTATTTATCCCTTTGATATATTATGTTTTTTGACTAGTTTTATCAAATGAAAACATTTACTAGGTACATTTGTAATATAATATGTTTTCACTAAAGAATATATTTTCGTATTCTCCATATAATTTACATCATTCTATGTATTTTAATTTAACTTCAATCCATCAAATTAAATGACATGATTTCATGGATATGTTTTATAAAAACATGATTTTTAAGTAAATTTTTTATTATTTTACTAAAAAGGATAACATATGAATTCATCCATAAGAGAATGATATATTTAAAAAAAATGTTTCCATTGATTCCAAAATTAGGCGTTTCACTTGAGAGAGTATTTTTTATAATATTTTCATGCTCTTAAGTTATTACATCATCAAAAGAGAAAATTTATTAATAAATTAATAAATTATTTAAATGGGTTAACTGAGAAAAGTCAAGAATAAATTACTTATATTTTACATCATTTTACGTATTTTAACATTACATGTCATGTAAAAACAAACTCAAAATACTAAATGGTTTGTGGTGTTAGAAAATTAGATACAAAACAATATAATTACACTATAACATTCCAATAACTCCAAAATAATTTTGCGCACATGATTTCCTCATGTCTATATTATTATATATAATTTTAAGGGAAATATATAACTATAAGAAATGAGTGAGCTAAAATACTCCTTTATTAAAAACATATCAAATAATCATAATGTATTAGAACATAAACTTATTAGAAAACATGAACGTGGAAGAAATACATGTTTAATGGGAAAAGGTAGTGTAATAATAATAGGTGATCATATAGAAAAAAGACCATAACATTGTAATTTGGAACCATAAATTGATCATCATATAAATATAACATATTCTAGGGAATTGAAAAATTATAAAATAATACTATAATAAAGAATCATAGAAATATAACATAGGAATGTGGAACACAAACAAACATTTAAAATAATAACAAATGTTAAGGTTAACCACTAGGACCATCATAACATAATAGATCAATAATAACCACCCATGTCCCAAAAAATAGTGGATTAAGAATTACTAATTGTGTCCTATTAAAATCTCATAAAATTTATATTTTACTCAATACATTGAGTGAAATTTAAATTGGATAACAAATATAACAAAATGACAAACAGTACATATTTATTCAACATAAAGTAAATCATAAATTATGTTTAGAGTAACCTATGAAAATAGGATTATTTTATGACATTTTCAAAAGGAAACATACAAGAAACAATTAGGAATTGTTTTTGATTATACCCAAATTTCAATCACTCAATAGACATATATCATAAAAGAATTAGAGGTTGAAACATCAATGATATGACATATTGAAATATCAAAAATCTTTTTGATAAAGAGAGTAATATGTAAAGGAAAAAATGAATAAATATTTAATTATTTGTAATGTTATTATAAAAATTATTTAAAAGTAACATTAAATATAATTTATAAAAGCTGTAAAATGAATTTAAATACTCAATTTTATTATAAAATTAAAATAGGTGCTAGAAAATAAATAATAGAAAACATTATGATATATGTAGTCTAAAAAGGTATATAGAAGAAATATGAAATTATTTTTTCTAATTTCATATTAGTGTTAAAGAAAAACACAACAATAAAATATTTGTATACTATATCATTTTGAATATATATAATGAAATATATAAAAGGTAAACAATTTAATAAAATTTTATCTTTAAAAATAATGAAATAAATAAATTTTTTGGTATGAAATAATATGTAAATTGAAAATAAGTTTTCAATAGAGTTAATGATAATTATTTATAACAATTTCATTGTCACGACACATCCTTGGGACTCGTGTCGTGACTACCCCAAGCTCGCCTTTCATAGGCCAGGGGCTGGCGACTAGCACCAAAGCGTAAATCCCGACAAAAAGGGGAAGGCATTGCCTTTATGAAGTAAAAAAACAATACAGAGTAAGCAAGCAGAAGTAAAAACTAAGTAAAACTAGGTACAATTGTAAGTGTGGAAATGTAAGTGGGCCAGAATACAAACCCAAACTAAAAGTAAAGTACAACTAGAAAGAAGGTACAACAACTGTAAAGTAAAGCAGCAACGTCGAGCCACCCACTGGAAATCCCACCTGAAGGGTGGGTACAGATAGCCTCCTCAGCTCCTCGGGTCTAGCCGTCTGCTCCGTGTACGTCCCGCCCAGTGGTCCACCTCCAAGTATTGACTTGCTCCACAAGCCTCAACCACGATTAGCGTTGTTTGTCGTCTGCTTCCAACACATCGTAGTGCGGGCATAACCCATGCTGGGGTGAGTATACTCTACTTAGTAGGGACACCGAGACCCCCTAAGGTCTCCCAAAATCCACAAGGGATAATCCATAAAGGAAATATACAATCACAAAGTAACAACCAACTCTACTTAGGTATATTCCCATACATATACCTAAGTCATATATTCCAGTTCAGCTCCAACTCACGAGCTCAAGTACAACGCAATCAACACCAGAAAGTACAATCCAGTCCACACAGGAAAGTACAACCCAGTTCACACTGGAAAGTACAACCCAGTCCACACAGGAAAGTAATTCAATCAATGATAATGATTTAAAATCAAGCCTCAGCTCACACAGGTATACATCATTTGTAAAGCCAAAAGAGATGATCATATGTAGTTACTGATTCATCTAGCTGGGACCCATGTAGGATACAAGACCAACTAAGTTGTCGGACCCATGTAGGATACTACTACAGAGGTCAATACTGTCGGACCCATGTAGGATACAAGTACAATAGTCATCACCACTGAACCCACGTAGGATTACAGTATGGTTGTCATCGTCGTCGAACCCAGGAGGATTCCAGTACGAAAGTCTTCACCATCAAACCCACGGAGTATTCTAGTATGGTTGTCGTCATCGTCGAACCCCTGGAGGATTCCAGTACGAAAGTCATCACTGTTGAACCCATAGAGTATTCCAGTACGGTTGTCGTCACTACCAAACCCACAGAGGATTTTAGTGCAGTCTTCGTCGTAGCCAATCCCACGGAGAATTTCAGTGCAGTCGTCGTCACAACCAGCTCTATGGTTCCTGCACGGAGCATGCTCATTTCCGGGAGGGTCCGTTCCACAAGCTAAGGGGTCGATAAATCATCTGACACTTAGTCTTGAGTTGATGTATCCCAAAGTTCCGCCTCATCAATAGGAACTCAACATGACAGATGGTGCGTCAATCAGACGCCCGGCTGGAGAGTTAATGGCCTTTTCATTCTAGGGGCCCGATTGGTTTTTAAGTCAAAACCAACCCAACCGTACTCCAATTGCATCCAAACCTCAATCGAAGTAATCCAAATGTCTGTCTCACTAAGAGGAATCCAACATAGTCGACGACATATCAATCGGACATTCGGAGATCAAGTTATAAGTGTTTCCTCTCTAAGGGCCCAGTTGGTTTCGTGTTCGAACCAACCCGGATATACCCAAAGTTCACTGAAACATTGAGTGTAATATACCGAAATGACCATATCAATCCATGGATCTCATCATAATTGGTGGTGCATCGATTGGAGTTCTGTAGCCCATGTTACGTGCTTTTGAACGAACTTGTCCGTTTTAGGGGGTTTTGGGTCCGGACCGACCCAGCCCAAGACCCCCTGGGTCGGCCCGACCCAGGTCTGGATCCAGCCCAAAAGGGTGTGGCCCAGCCCGACGCGTCTGGTCCGGCCTAGGCGGCTCAGTGCTGGTCGAGCGGGGTGGCTGGGTGCCGGCCGAGCGGGGCGGCTCGACGCTGGCTCACTGGAGCGGCTCCACACTGGCCGAGCGGGGCGGCTCGACGCTGGCCGAGCAGGGCTGCTCGGTGCTGGCCGAGCGTGGAGGCTCGGCGCTAGCCGAGCGGATACGAGAAGGGGGGGTGTGCTCCCCCCCCCCCCCCCCTTGTTGTAATGGCGACCCCCTCATGGGGGACGGCTAATTTGCCAGCCAGGGGTTACGACCCCTAGTTCTTCCGAAATGGCCAGCCCAGCTAGCCAGCAGGTGATGCTGCCGTGGGACCCCACGGTCTCACCCCTCCGAGGTGTCGGTGGCCGGTGGTCCCGACCGCCCCTCCTTGCACCGTCGTGGCTTTATGCCGTGGCCTTGTCTGATTGGCGCGATGCGACGGCACCGCGCCCCTCCGCCGTGGCCCTGCTCCAGCCGCGGCCCCCTTCGGCATCAACGACGCGGCGTGATGGCCCCATGCACCTTTTCCTCAATAAAATTCCTTGTCCCCGCGTGGTGTCATTGCACCGCACTGCCTTCATCCCAACCGCAACGAAGAACATCAACAAACGGGGGAGGAGGAACGTCCGTGTTCGTGTGGTCCGACCACCTCCTGTTAATTTGATAACAGGTGGCCGAAATAAATCAGCATCTTCAAGCAAGAAAGAATTTTAATCCATTAAATTTGGACTTAAAACCCTACCTTGAAGAAGTCGTCGAACGGGGATCCTCTCGGGAAAAAGACGTCGCGAAAGATGGCATCGCAGAAGGAGGCTCCGTAAGGGTCGTCGGTGTTCGCCCGATGAAGGATGTGGTGTTTCTTCATTCTTTGTAAAAGGAATCTCTCACAGGCTATGGAGAGTAGAGAAGATGACACGATGGTCTTCCCTTGCAGTGATTGTGTCCTTCATCGTAGACTCGGCATTCTTCGTGAAGAAGATGATGTTATTCAAGACCGTGAGAGTTCTCTCCTTGTTTCCGCACAACGAATCAACCCCCAATAAAATAAGACATTGTATTATTTTATTATCACACACACATGCCAACATTAAATTTGAAATAAAAAAAAAATATCACACTCAACTAAATGACTTAATTGAATAGCGTTTAATAATCCAATTAATTTCGAGAGTTGACATGTCATTTGATTGGGGGAGCGGGTGTGTTGCACAAGAGGGAGGTTTAATGGAATTGAAGGGGTGGTTCTCGTGTGGGCCCCACTTCAATAATATCCTACCAGGTAGAGTTAAGATTTAGTGGGCCCCACTCTAACATCCATGCAAAGGTTATAACTACTTAGAATAGAAAATAAAAAATGTGGCACAAACTATTATTTCATTCTTTAGTTAACCCATTTTTTTTATAACTTCACCTAAGAAAACGCAACTCTATAAAAGGTGTTCCTATGAAATTACTGGCGTTGTGATTCCATCAGTACCCTTGGATTTCGATTCCGAGAACCAGTTCAAAAGTTATAAAAACCCGCTCGTTCGTTCAGTGAACGTACCCGAGCTAAAGTCCGGAAATTGATTCCGGGCACACCGGGCCTCAGAATCAGGTGCCGTCAAAAACTGCGTACTCGTAATATACCAAAGAAAATTAAGAAAAAAATTTCCCTTGAAAATTATAGGTCTTTACATTACTCCAACCCCAGGGCATTACGTCCCCGTAAAGATACATCACAAACTAGGGGAACAAACGAGGGTACTGAGCACGCATCTGAGCCTCCCGCTCCCAAGTGCTCTCTTGGAGGTTCCCATGATACCACCTGATGCGCACTAGAGGAATCGAACATCCACATAGGACCAACTCCTGTCTATCCTCGATCTCCACCGAGACCTCCGCAAAAGTCACCCCATCGCCAATGTCCAGCTCCCCATGGTCGATGATATGTGTTGGGTCAATCACGTATCTTCTCAGTTGAGATATGTGGAAGTCACCGTGCACCTGGTACAACTGAGGTGGATGGGTCAAGTGGTAAACCACCTCAACTACCCTGTTGGGGACCTAGAAGGGTCTGATGAAGCATGGGGATAACTCGCCACCCCGGCCAAAACTCCGCAATCCACGTCGAGGTGAGACCCGTAGGAAAACGTGGTCGCCATCCTCGAACTCTAGTGGTCTCCACCTCATGACAGCATAAGTCTTTTGTCAACTCTGAGTTTTCCTCATCCACTCTCGGATAGCTTGGACGATCTCTTGTCCTACAAGAGCTATTATGATTTCTTCATTGCCGATAAGAGAAATCCGGTCTCATCCCATAGATGAACCACACTCTTTGCCTAATACAGTCAATCCTGACATGGATGATACTAATCCACACCAATGATGACGTCGTAAGGCCTCGACACTACTACCAATAGATCCAACTGTTACTCTCACCTCCAAGGGTTGAGTCACACTGTCGGCATTAGTGTGTGGTCATTGGGTATCCTCTAGTAGGTATCTCAAAAGTGAGAGTCAAGTCAACAGTTTTAAACCGAAACCTCTTAGTATCAACTACATTAAAAGGACAGGGAACAAAACATCACAAGAACAAGTGTCTTTTATTACTACAGCTCAAGGCACAAAGACACATAACATCAACAAACCTAGAAGAAACATGAACAAAATTCCCCATGTCTTGAGCTAGACCCGCTCCTGTCCATATACTACTAGAGATTCATGGTCATAAGCCTTAGGTGCCTGTAGCTGAGCTCTCACCTATCCACCCATTCCCTACGGTCGAGGTGGTCTTCCTAGTGGTGGTGGTGGTGGGGCCTCAATGCGTCGCCCACCACCCACTGCTCATCCAGCTCCTCTACCTCATCCTCCTACTCCCTGTGGAACACCATGGTCGAACCTCTACCTGGGAGGTCCCTCTATAGCCTGCTGCTCATCAGCAGGACTAGTTGGGTAGTCTCGAGCCATGTGACCCCACGCGCCGCATTCGTAGCACTTCCTCCTCCTCGTATAGCTGGCTCTCCTTCGTGTGCTCCGCACAACCGAATCTGCATCCTAAGATTTCTCATCTAATGGTTTGGACCTTTTGGACCTCTGCGTCATCTGTCTACTGCCATCCGTAGAAGAATTCGCTACGGGTCCTCCTGCGGAGGGTCCCGCCGCTGGTGACTGCTCGTCGAGAAAACTCTCCACTAGAAGGGCTCTCTCCAACACCCCTTCCTGCGTCAGAATGTTGAGGGAGATCATCGAAGCCCTGTTCCCATGCCTCAGTCCATGCTCGAAGGTCCGGGCCCATAAGAATGGGTCCCGTACCATATTTGTGGAGTATTGCGAGAGATCAGTAAACCTCGCCAAGTACTAGCCCACGGTCATGCTGCTCTGCCGTATATGTAGTAACTCCTGAATGCGCACCGTATGGGGGTGGCGGGGGAATACTCTGAGCAGAAGAGGATCTCAAAGTCCGTCCAGAGAAGAGATGCCTCGTCATTCACCTGGAGCATCAAGCTCCACCATCTGCCTGCTTCTGCGTGCAGGAGGCTCGCTGCAAGGATCACCATGAGGTTAGCTGGTGTCCCCACTAGCCTGAAAACTCGAACTACAGCCTCCATCCAATCCTCGGCGGCCTGATGGTCTGTCTCCCCGCGGAACCTGGGTGGTCTCTGATGCTGAAACTCATGCAGTGCACTAAGGTGACGTGAACTCTCAGCGGCTAGGGCTGGTGGCATCGGTGGCTCGGCAGGTAGAGGTACCGTTGGTGCCTCCGCTGAAAAAGGGCCATGCACCGAGGCCTCGTCGCTCGGTGGGCTATCATCTCGCAAAAAGGTCGGAACCCTACCTGGCTGCCGTCGTGGGGCCATAAAAAAAACAGGTGCGCCATGGTCAAAACAGTATACCTGGTGAGCTGACACAAAGTAATCACAATGAAAACTTTTGAAACACACATGAAATTATAGTTTTCGTGCACCAAGTCAGAAATCATAAGTCAGGGTCCTGGTGTATGGATACATCGGCCGCATCACCAACATTAGACTCCCTGGAATGATAACCACACTAAGTACCCTTAACACTATTACCTCACATAGAAGAAAGATCAGAGTCCTATGTTCTGCGGTAGAACCAACCACCCAATGATACCAATTTGTCACGACCAATCATTGGGACCCGTGCCGTGACAACTCCAAGCCCGCCTTCCATAGGCCATGGGCTGGTGACTAGCACCAAGCTATAAATCTCAGCAAAAAGGGGAAGGCATTACCTTTATAATGTAAACAAACACCATAGAGTAAGCAAGCAGAAGTAAACACTAAGTAAAACTGGGTACAATAGTAAGTGCGGAAAAGTAAGTTGGTCAGAATACAAACCCAAACTAAAGTAAAGTACAACTGGAAAGAAGGTATAGCAACTGAAAATTAAAGCAGCAATGTCAAACCATCCACTGGAAATCCCACCTGAAGGGTGGGTACAGATAGCCTCCTCAGCTCCTCGGGCCCAACTGTCCGCTCCGTGTACGTCCCGCCCAGTGGTCCACCTCCAGTTACCGACTAGCTCAACAAGCCTCAACCATGATCAGCGTTGTCTGTCATCTGCATCCAACACAACATAGTGCGGGAATAGCCCATGCAGTGGTGAGTATACGCTACTCAGTAGGGACCCCGAGACCCCTGAAGGTCTCCCAGAATCCACAAGGGATAATCCATAAAGGAAAGATTCAATCACAAAGTAACAACCAACTCTACTTAGGTATATGCCCATACATATACCTAAGTCATCTATTAAAGTTCAACTCCAACTCATGAGCTCAAGTACAACCCAGTCCACACCGAAAAGTACAACCCAGTACACACAAGAATGTACAACCCAGTCCACAAAGGAAAGTATATCCCAGTCCACACCGGAAAGTACAACCCAATCCACACAGGAAAGTACAACCCAATACACACACGAATGTACAACCCAGTCCACACAGGAAAGTAAGTGAATCAATGATAAAGATTGAAAATCAAGACTCATCTCTCATAGGTATACATCATTTGTAAAGGAAAAGGATATGATCAGATGTAGTTACTGATTCATCTAGTTGGGACCCACGTAGGATACTAGACCAGCTAAGCTGTCGGACCCACGTAGGATACTACAACAGAGGTCAATACTGTCAGACCCACGTAGGATACAAGTACAGTAGTCATCAACACTGAACCCACTGAGGATTCCAGTATGGTTGTTGTCGTCATCGAACCCACGCAGGATTCCAGTATGAAAGTCTTCACCGTCGAACCCACGGAGGATTCCAGTACGGCTGTCGTCGTCGTCGAACCCATAAAGGATTCCAGTATGAAAGTCTTCACCGTCGAACCAACAAATGATTCCAGTACAGTTGTCGTCACTGCCGAACACACGGATGATTTCATTGCAGTCATCGTCGCACCCGATCCCATGGAGGATTTCAGTGCAGTCGTCATCACAGCCGAACCCATGGAGGATTTCAGTGCAGTCGTCGTCGCAGCCAACTCTAGGGTTCCCGCACACAGCATGCTCATTTCCGGGAGGGTCCTCTCCATGAGCCAAGGGGTCGATAAATCAACTGACATGTAGTCAGGATTTGATGTATCCCAATGTTCTGCCTCATGGATAGGAACTCAGCGTGACAGACGGCGCGTCAATCGGACGCCCGGCCTGAGAGTTAATGGATTTTTCATTCCAGGGGCATAGTTGGTTTTTAAGTCAAAACCAACCCAACCGTACTCCAACTACATCCAAACCTTGATTGGGGTAATCCAAAAAGTACTTCTCACTAATAGGAATCCAACATAGTTTACGGCATGTCAATCGGACGTTCGGAGCTCAAGTTATAAGTGTTTCCGCTCCGAGGGCCCAGTTGGTTTCGTATTCGAACCAACCCGGTCATACCCAAAGTTCCCCGAAACCTTGAGTTTAATATACCGAAACGACCTAATCGATCCAAGGATTCCATCGCAATTGATAGTGTGTCGATCAGAGGTTAGTAGCCCAAGTTACGGGCATTTGAATGAACCTGTCCTTTTCTATGGGGTTTTGGGCCCAGACCGACCCGACCCAAGACCCCCTGGGTCGGTCCGAACCAGGATGACCCGACCCAGGTCCGGGTCTGGCCCAAAAGGGTGTGGCCCGGCCCGGCCAGGGCGGCTCAGCGCTGGCCGAGCGGGGCGGATCGGCTCTGGCTAAGCGGATGCGAGAAGGGGGGGGGGCGTGCTGCCCCCCCCCCCCACTTGTTGTTACTATGGACCCTCATGGAGGCCCGCTCCTTTTCCAGTTGGGGGTTACGACCCCTGGTTTTTTCGAAACGGCCGGCCCGACTGGCCGACCAGTGCTATCGCCGCGGGACCCTACGGTCCCGCCCCTCTGAGGTTCTGGCGTCCGGCGGTCCCGGACACCCCTCCTTGAATCGCTGCAGCTTTAAGCCAGGGCCTTGTCCGACAGGCGTGGCACGACGGCGCGACACCCCTAGGTCGCAGCCTCGCTCTTGCCGCGGCCCCCATCGGCCTCAACGGAAAGGGGTGACGGCACCGCACTCCTTTGCCATGGTAAAATTCCTCGTCCTTGCGCGCTGTCGTTGCATGGCACTGCCTTCGTCCCAACCGCAATGAAGAACATCAACAAAGGGGGGAGGAGGAAATGTCGTGTACGTGCGGTCCGACCTCCTCCCGTTAATTTGATAACAGGTGGCCGAAATAAATCAACATCGTCAAGTGAGCACAATATTTAATCCATTAAATTTGGACTTAAAACCCATACCTCGAAGAAGTCGTCTAACGAGGATCGTCACTTGAAAAAGAAGTCGCAAAAGACGGCGTCATGGAACGAGGCTCCGTAAGGGTCATCGGTGTTCTCCCGATTAAGGATACGGCGCATCGTCGTTCTCCAGAAAAGACATCTCTCACCGGCTGCGGAGACGAGAGAAGACGACACTCCAGTCTTCCCTTGCGGTGATACAGTCCTTCGTCGTATACTCGGCGTTCTTCACGAAGAAGATGAAGTTCTTCAAGACCGTGAGAGTTCTCTCCTTGTTTCCGCACAACGAATCAACCCCCAATAAAATAAGAAATTGTCTTATTTTATTATCGCACACATGCCAACATTAAATTTCAAATTTAAAAAAAAATATCACATTCAATTAAATGACTTAATTGAAGAGCATTTAATAATCCAATTAATTTCGAGAGTTGACATGTCATTTAATTAGGGGAGCGGGTGTGTTACACAGGAGGGAGGTTTAATGGAAATGAAGGGGGGGCTCGTGTGGGCCCCACTTCACTAATATCCTACCATGTGGAGTTAGGATGTAGTGGGCCCTACTCAAACATCCATGCATAGGTTAAAACTAATTAGAATAGAAAATAAAAATTATGGCACCAAATTTTATTTCACTCTTTAGTTAACCCATTTTTTTAATAACCTCACCTGAGCAAACACAACTCCAGAAATGGTGTTCCTAAGAAATTACTAGCGCTGCAATTCCATCAGTGCCCTCATATTTCGATTCCGAGAACCTGTTCAAAAGTTATAAAAACTTGCTTGTTCGTTCACTGAACGTACCCGAGCTAAATTTCAGAAATTGATTCCAGGCACACCGAGCCTCGGAATTAGGTGCTGTCAGAAACTGCGTACTCGTAATATACCAAATAAAATTAATAAAAAAAATTCCTTTGAAATTTATGGGTCTTTATAGTCATAGTTTTATGAAGCAAGAGAGAAAATTATTATTATTATTATTTTTATTAAAATGTAATTCCAATATTTATAAATATAATATACAATATGATAGGGAGTTAAGTTAGAATATAGAAAAATAAAGAAAATATCTACATGAAATGGATTATGATTCATCAAAACAAGATTGAGTTAAGAGAAATGCTTAACCTAGATTCTTCATCACCAAGATGCACTTAAAATTTTTATTAGGTGAATCATTGACTCATTGATTTTATAGTTATGTTTTGGTAACTATTAATACCTCTAATAATTTTTATCACTGGTATGTTTGGTATAATATGTTTTTAGATTAGTATGATTTAATATTTAATATTTTTTATTCAATAACTAATATTAGGATATGTTGAAGTTATGTGATTTTTTATAAATTTTTTTATGGCATGTAAGAAATATATATGAGTTTTTGTGTTGATTTAGAGATAAATTTTTTTAAAAAGATGATAAAAAATATTTTTTCATGGGTTAATATTTTTTTCATAAGAGTAACATTGACATTCAAATGTTGTGATCAAATAATCATATATCTTGATAAGCACAAAACGTTACACAAAACAATAAAAATTTCATACTTCATGTAAAAAGTATAACTTACATTATCTCAAATACTAGATACATGTTAGGATCTCATGTGTTTTCATTTTCAATGTCAAATCATGAATCTAACACATCATACATTATCTATAATAGATATAGGGTCTGCTGGTGCAACATTTCTCATCACCGCAACAACATGATGATTTTGTAAATGAATGATTCAAAATCAATTTAACATCATTGTTATTGTAATAAAAAAATTATACATTTTTTATAGTCTAAAATATTATGATCCATTGTTTGTTAATAAGACTTTTTCAACTAGTTTATATTATACTAATAAATATAAAAATTCTATATAAATTCATTTTAGGGTGTTTGAATCAGGTTCTATTTTTATTTAAACAAAATCATTGAATGTCGGTTTCATATCTGGTTGAAATAGAGGTATGCACAAAGAATTCATGTTATGATAATTGAATATAAAATTCATTATCATTATCATTATACTGTGATATTTCCAAAAAATTACTATGATTTTACATCAGATTATGAAATGACTAAAACATATTATCAAATGATAATGTGAAGTAAAATTGATATGATACCACTATATTGACATAGGCACATGAATATATGAATAAGTTATGTGAAATGTTCAAAATACTAGTATTGGTCACATTCATTTTTTTAAATTTGAATATTTATTATTTGAGTTCATCAAATAGTATTTAAAAAACATTTCTCATAAGAGTTAAAATGATGTATTTCTTAATTAAATGGTATAATGAAATTCATTGAATATTTACCATAATAAAATTTTAAATATGGTTCAGTGTTTGTTTAAGAAGTTGATCCACTATTATAGAACTATAGTTAGGTGAAACTTTTGTTAATTAAGTGAATATTAGGACATTATTAATTATTACATGTTGTTTAATGATTTTCTAATAACATTAGAAAGAAATATTTTCTTTTTGGTCTGTCTGAAGCATTAATGATTTAATATTTATTCATGAGGTGTTGATGGTTTATCATTTGTATCCTCCACTATCATTTAATTTATACTCGAGAATCCTTAAATTTATCATTTATTGTAATATAGTATAAATAGTTATATCTATATCATTTCAGTTGTAACAAAACTCACATATGGCTTATACCACCTTTAAATGAATGATTTTCATTTTTCTTACCCGAAACAAGAATTTTTACTTGGTTTTTCTTATTTTTATAAATAGTATGGTGGGATATGATTTATATGTTTAAAATATATTTTTTGGTTCTTACACTCTGGTGAAAGTTTGATTATATAACATGGTTTACAATCCCTTCCAATGTGAGTATATAATGAATGTTCAAAACTACCAAAGATATTGGGAGTCTATTAAATGTGGATTAGAGATTTACCTGAGCCACTATAAAATATCTTCTATATTCTGGGTTTATTATTTCTATATTTACATCATGAAACTGATTATCCTCATATTATATATATAACAATAATTTCATTTATTTTATATGATACATCATAAACCATATTTATTTCTTACTCTAATTTTTCATAACCTGAACATAGTTTTAAAGGATGATAATCACCCCTTTTCATGGACATCCAATTGATATAACCAAATAATTTGATTTAGATAAATACCTTTTAGTCTTCTTGTGCCTTGATATAAATTTTATTAATACTAACAGTGGGTATCAAATCACTGGATCTAATAGAACTCCTTTTTTTAATGTATATGATTATATATATTTTCTATGCACTAATCTTATTCAATAACTTATAAATCCTTAAAAAATATCAATTTTTTATGATATATAGGAAGGAAATTTTATATTTCGTTAACATATCAAATCCAAAATTATTTATTAGTTAGTATCATTTACTATATAAAATAAAAATATAGTTCTTGATAATAGATATTATGGAATAAGGTGTGATTATCATGGTAAATCCTTATGATATTCTTAACAGTGATTTTGATGAGATTAATGATGTTGATACCATTAATTAGTTTTTTAATATTATAATAATTAATATTCTACATTATACTATTATTAGAAATATTTTTCATGAAATATGTTAATTTTATACAATATATAACATGTGGGAAACATAATTTTTTATAAAAAATCTTGAATATCTTGAATATATAAAAAAATGATGAAAATAAGAACATCAAATTAGATTCTTCAATTATTAAAACATATCTTTGTATGATATGTGATACTTATTATAATTTATATTCAAAAATAAATAAAAATAAAGGGATGCTATAAATAATTAATAATAAGTCTGAAGCATGTATAATATCGGCAAATAGACTTTAAATGGTTTGTTACATTTTATTAGTCTAAAGGTCAATTCTTCTGAAATAACATATTTACCATTATCCTTAAGAAATATTTTAGATAAGAATAATTATATTCATGATAAATAACTATATGATTTTTCTAATGTATTCCTTTATTCTTAAGATCAATTAAATGAGCATTTTATTCTTTCATTTAATGTTTTGAATTTAATGAATGTCGATTCTTCATTTAATTCCATGTTAATTTTTTATTGGAATGTTACATGAACCCTTATATACAAAAATTATAACTTTCATGTTAAAAATGGATTACTATAACATAATAATGATAAAACATGTCAAAATTAGTTGGTTTAATATTATATTGAATTACATATTGATGTTTAATATTAAATATATCATACTAAATGAAGTGATTTTTTTAACGATAAATAACATGAAATATCTACTTATTAATTTCATGAATTTTTTGATAATTTTGATACTTTTTCTATCATGTATTTAAAACATAAATAGAAATTTAATTCCATTAGTAATAAAATTTAATTATTAAATTATGTAAACGAAAAATTGTGAGGTGTTGTTTCTTTAATAATAAATTTAAAATGGCCTTGTACATAAACAAAAATTACATGATTGGGCTCTTTATTAGTTGTATTAATTGTTTAAACCAAACTATTTGTGAAGAAAAATTATATCCTTGGTTATTCAACTTTACCTCTATAAGGATGTTATAAAAATTAATACATATACCAAAAAATATTTTAAAAAATATATATAACATATTATTCTGGGAAAATATTTTCCAATTTTATTATTATAATAATCATAGTAAAAGGTTTCATGAACTAAAATATTCTAATAATATTCTTATTTTTAAATAATATTCAATTCTAGTTCATTCAAAAAATACATATATTGATTCAATATTTTTTATTTGCCTAAGTGACTTTTTCATGTGTTTCATTGAACCATTACCAACATGGATTATATTTATGTTAACCAGCTTTTTAATTTAATGTTATTATGCATATACCTTTCCTTTTGAGTACATTACATGTTTATTATATTAATAAATTATAATATATTTATTTGAATTAATTAATACATCTCCCAATTTTTGTATCTTAATGAAATATCTTGTTTATACTCATTATTCATATTTTCAGTTTTTGGACCATCAAAAGAAGTTATTACATAGAAAATGGATAATATTGTTTCCATATATTTATGTTTTTATAAAAAATAATCTTTACTCTTTGAAAGAGTTTACAACTATCATAAATTCTATGATGTATCACTCTATAATTCTATATTATATAATTATATATGATATTATCATAAGTAATTATTTTTCGTAATTAAAAAATCAAATTAATATTTTTAAGTATGAATTTTTTTCATCGTATTTTATATTTTATCTTTTTTAACCATACTTCCTAATATATCAATTATATCTCTTTTTATTAAAAATTGAATATAAATTATATAATTGTTAATTTAAAATCTCCATCATCCACAAATTGAGATCCAAATAAGGAAACTATTCCTCTTATATTACAGTCTCTCTCATTGTATTATTAATATTCATATAGGATGATGAAACTAATATTTTTCAAGACCAAAACATGCATGTTTTTCTATATTTTTTATTTATTCATTAGTTTTATGAAAAATAATGGAATAGTGACCCTTGAGGTTTCTGAATGTCTAAAGAGTATTCCATCACCAAATCCTATAAATATAAAATTTTAATATCGTTTAGATTTTATAAAATACAAATAGAAATGTTTTAATAAACATTATTCTTTTACTATAATTAATCACACTACTAAAAATAAGACTATTAGCGACCGCCATTGGCGGTCGCTAAAGGGCTGTAGCGGCCGCGCAGCGACCGCCATTGGCGGTCGCAGTTGCCTCGTCGCTAGAGGCCTTTAGTGACCGCCACTGGCGGTCGCTATAGAAGGCCGTCAGATCGGCCTTCAGCGACCGCCTGGCGGTCGCTGAAGGCCCCCTGCCAGGCACCCTATAGCGACCGCCTCTGGCGGTCGCTATTCAAAAAAAAAATTTAAAAAAATTTTAATTGAATTCAATATAAATATATATATATATTTATGTAAAAATATTCATATATATACTATTAAATACAATATTTTAAATATATATATATATATATAATATTTTAAATGTTTTAATATATATTTAATACATATATAATATCAAATCATTGTGTTATAATAATTTAAAAACTTCGATTCAAGAAATAATCTCATTTCAGGTCGTTCGGAGCACGTTTGCTCCGAATGGGACCGCCGCACGCCGTTTTGGTGTTTTATGGCGCCGGAAACGCGTTTCCGGCCGCCGCGGTCACACGGCACATCCGAATGAGGTGCCGTCTGGCCGACCATTTCACAATTCACGCCCCGGATGTTGTCGTACGGTTTCGTGGCATTCGGAGGTCGTTCGGGTGGTTTTGACCCCCCAACGCGCCATTTCAGCGCGCGCCGCGCTGCTGAAAACGGCACAATCGGACGTGCCGCGCGAACCGCACGCCCGATGGACGTTCGGCCTCCTCCTGCATCTCAGGAATAATATTTCTATCGTTCCCGTGCGGTTTCAGGTCGTTCGGAGCACGTTTGCTCCGAATCGGACCGCCGCACGCCGTTTTGGTGTTTAATGGCGCCGGAAACGCGTTTCCGGCCGCCGCGGTCACACGGCACATCCGAATGACGTGCCGTCTGGCCAACCATTTCACAATTCACGCCCCGGATGTTGTCGTATGGTTTCGTGGCATTCGGAGGTCGTTCGGGTGGTTTTGACCCCCCAATGCGCCATTTCAGCGCGCGCCGCGCTGCTGAAAACGGCACAATCGGACGTGCCGCGCGAACCGCACGTCCGATGGACGTGCGGCCTCCTCCTGCATCTCAGGAATAATATTTCTATCGTTGCCGTGCGGTTTCAGGTCGTTCGGAGCACGTTTGCTCCGAATCGGACAGCCGCACTCCGTTTTGGTGTTTAATGGCACCGGAAACGCGTTTCCGGCCGCCGCGGTCACACGGCACCTCCGAATGAGGTTCCGTCTGGCCGACCATTTCACAATTCAAGCCCCGGATGTTGTCGTACGGTTTCGTGGCATTCGGAGGTCGTTCGGGTGGTTTTGACCCCCCAACGCGCCATTTCAGCGCGCCCCGCGCTGCTGAAAACGACACAATCGGACGTGCCGCACGAACCGCACGTCCGATGGACGTGCGGCCTCCTCCTGCATCTCAGGAATAATATTTCTATCGTTCTCGTGCGGTTTCAGGTCGTTCGGAGCACGTTTGCTCCGAATTGGACCGCCGCACGCCGTTTTGGTGTTTAATGGCGCCGGAAACGCGTTTCCGGCCGCCGCGGTCACACGGCACATCCGAATGAGGTGCCGTCTGGCCGACCATTTCACAATTCACGCCCCGGATGTTGTCGTACGGTTTCGTGGCATTCGGAGGTCGTTCGGGTGGTTTTGACCCCCCAACGCGCCATTTCAGCGCGCGCCGCGCTGCTGAAAACGGCACAATCGGACGTGCCGCGCGAACCGCACGTCCGATGGACGTGCGGCCTCCTCCTGCATCTCAGGAATAATATTTCTATCGTTGCCGTGTGGTTTCAGGTCGTTCGGAGCACGTTTGCTCCGAATGGGACCGCCGCACGCCGTTTTGGTGTTTTATGGCGCCGGAAACGCGTTTCCGGCCGCCGCGGTCACACGGCACATCCGAATGAGGTGCCGTCTGGCCGACCATTTCACAATTCACGCCCCGGATGTTTTCGTACGGTTTCGTGGCATTCGGAGGTCGTTCGGGTGGTTTTGACCCCCCAACGCGCCATTTCAGCGCGCGCCGCGCTGCTGAAAACGGCACAATCGGACGTGCCGCGCGAACCGCACGTCCGATGGACGTGCGGCCTCCTCCTGCATCTCAGGAATAATATTTCTATCGTTGTCGTGCGGTTTCAGGTCGTTCGGAGCACGTTTTCTCTGAATCGGACCGCCGCACGCCGTTTTGGTGTTTAATGGCGCCGGAAACGCGTTTCCGGCCGCCGCGGTCACACGGCACATCCGAATGAGGTGCCGTCTGGCCGACCATTTCACAATTCACGCCCCGGATGTTGTCGTACGGTTTCGTGGCATTCGGAGGTCGTTCGGGTGGTTTTGACCCCCCAACGCGCCATTTCAGCGCGCGCCGCGCTGCTGAAAACGGCACAATCGGACGTGCCGCGCGAACCGCACGTCCGATGGACGTGCGGCCTCCTCCTGCATCTCAGGAATAATATTTCTATCGTTGCCGTGCGGTTTCAGGTCGTTCGGAGCACGTTTGCTCCGAATCGGACCGCCGCACGCCGTTCTGGTGTTTAATGGCGCCAGAAACGCGTTTCCGGCCGCCGCGGTCACACGGCACATCCGAATGAGGTGCCGTCTGGCCGACCATTTCACAATTCACGCCCCGGATGTTGTCGTACGGTTTCGTGGCATTCGGAGGTCGTTCGGGTGGTTTTGACCCCCCAACGCGCCATTTCAGCGCGCGTCGCGCTGCTGAAAACGGCACAATCGGACGTGCCGCGCGAACCGCACGTCCGATGGACGTGCGGCCTCCTCCTGCATCTCAGGAATAATATTTATATCGTTCCCGTGCGGTTTCAGGTCGTTCGGAGCACGTTTGCTCCGAATCGGACCGCCGCACGCCGTTTTGGTGTTTAATGGCGCCGGAAACGCGTTTCCGGCCGCCGCGGTCACACGGCACATCCGAATGACGTGCCGTCTGGCCGACCATTTCACAATTCACGCCCCGGATGTTGTCGTACGGTTTCGTGGCATTTGGAGGTCGTTCGGGTGGTTTTGACCCCCCAATGCGCCATTTCAGCGCGCGCCGCGCTGCTGAAAACGGCACAATCGGACGTGCCACGCGAACCGCACGTCCGATGGACGTGCGGCCTCATCCTGCATCTCAGGAATAATATTTATATCGTTGCCGTGCGGTTTCAGGTCGTTCGGAGCACGTTTGCTCCGAATCGGACCGCCGCACTCCGTTTTGGTGTTTAATGGCGCCGGAAACGCGTTTCCGGCCGCCGCGGTCACACGGCACCTCCGAATGAGGTGCCGTCTGGCCGACCATTTCACAATTCAAGCCCCGGATGTTGTCGTACGGTTTCGTGGCATTCGGAGGTCGTTCGGGTGGTTTTGACCCCCCAACGCGCCATTTCAGCGCGCGCCGCGCTGCTGAAAACGGCACAATCGGACGTGCCGCGCGAACCGCACGTCCGATGGACGTGCGGCCTCCTCCTGCATCTCAGAAATAATATTTCTATCGTTCTCGTGCGGTTTCAGGTCGTTCGGAGCACGTTTGCTCCGAATTGGACCGCCGCACGCCGTTTTGGTGTTTAATGGCGCCGGAAACGCGTTTCCGGCCGCCGCGGTCACACGGCACATCCGAATGAGGTGCCGTCTGGCCGACCATTTCACAACTCACGCCCCGGATGTTGTCGTACGGTTTCGTGGCATTCGGAGGTCGTTCGGGTGGTTTTGACCCCCCAACGCGCCATTTCAGCGCGCGCCGCGCTGCTGAAAACAGTACAATCGGACGTGCCGCGCGAACCGCACGTCCGATGGACGTGCGGCCTCCTCCTGCATCTCAGGAATAATATTTCTATCGTTGCCGTGCGGTTTCAGGTCGTTCGGAGCACGTTTGCTCCGAATGGGACCGCCGCACGCCGTTTTGGTGTTTTATGGCGCCGGAAACGCGTTTCCGGCCGCCGCGGTCACACGGCACATCCGAATGAGGTGCCGTCTGGCCGACCATTTCACAATTCACGCCCCAGATGTTGTCGTACGGTTTCGTGGCATTCGGAGGTCGTTTGGGTGGTTTTGACCCCCCAACGCGCCATTTCAGCGCGCGCCGCGCTGCTGAAAACGGCACAATCGGACGTGCCGCGCGAACCGCACGTCCAATGGACGTGCGGCCTCCTCCTACATCTCAGGAATAATATTTCTATCGTTGCCGTGCGGTTTCAGGTCGTTCGGAGCACGTTTGCTCCGAATCGGACCGCCGCACGCCGTTTTGGTCTTTAATGGCGCCAGAAACGCGTTTCCGGCCGCCGCGGTCACACGGCACATCCGAATGAGGTGCCGTCTGGCCGACCATTTCACAATTCACGCCCCGGATGTTGTCGTACGGTTTCGTGGCATTTGGAGGTCGTTCGGGTGGTTTTGACCCCCCAACGCGCCATTTCAGCGCGCGCCGCGCTGCTGAAAACGGCACAATCGGACGTGCCGCGCGAACCGCACGTCCGATGGACGTGCGGCCTCCTCCTGCATCTCAGGAATAATATTTCTATCGTTGCCGTGCGGTTTCAGGTCGTTCGGAGCACGTTTGCTCCGAATCGGACCGCCGCACGCCGTTCTGGTGTTTAATGGCGCCGGAAACGCGTTTCCGGCCGCCGCGGTCACACGGCACCTCCGAATGAGGTGCCGTCTGGCCGACCATTTCACAATTCAAGCCCCGGATGTTGTCGTACGGTTTCGTGGCATTCAGAGGTCGTTCAGGTGGTTTTGACCCCCCAACGCGCCATTTCAGCGCGCGCCGCGCTGCTGAAAACGGCACAATCGGACGTGCCGCGCGCACCGCACGTCCGATGGACGTGCGGCCTCCTCCTCCATCTCAGGAATAATATTTCTATCGTTCCCGTGCGGTTTCAGGTCGTTCGGAGCACGTTTGCTCCGAATCGGACCGCCGCACGCCGTTTTGGTGTTTAATGGCGCCGGAAACGCGTTTCCGGCCGCCGCGGTCACACGGCACCTCCGAATGACGTGCCGTCTGGCCGACCATTTCACAATTCACGCCCCGGATGTTGTCGTACGGTTTCGTGGCATTCGGAGGTCGTTCGGGTGGTTTTGACCCCCCAACGCGCCATTTCAGCGCGCGCCGCGCTGCTGAAAACGGCACAATCGGACGTGCCGCGCGAACCGCACGTCCGATGGACGTGCGGCCTCCTCCTGCATCTCAGGAATAATATTTCTATCGTTCTCGTGCGGTTTCAGGTCGTTCGGAGCACGTTTGCTCCGAATTGGACCGCCGCACGCCGTTTTGGTGTTTAATGGCGCCGGAAACGCGTTTCCGGCCGCCGCGGTCAAACGGCACATCCGAATGAGGTGCCGTCTGGCCGACCATTTCACAATTCACGCCCCGGATGTTGTCGTACGGTTTCGTGGCATTCGGAGGTCGTTCGGGTGGTTTTGAACCCCCAACGCGCCATTTCAGCGCGCGCCGCGCTGCTGAAAACGGCACAATCGGACGTGCCGCGCGAACCGCACGTCCGATGGACGTGCGGCCTCCTCCTGCATCTCAGGAATAATATTTCTATCGTTTCCGTGCGGTTTCAGGTCGTTCGGAGCACGTTTGCTCCGAATGGGACCGCCGCACGCCGTTTTGGTGTTTTATGGCGCCGGAAACGCGTTTCCGGCCGCCGCGGTCACACGGCACATCCGAATGAGGTGCCGTCTGGCCGACCATTTCAAAATTCACGCCCCGGATGTTGTCGTACGGTTTCGTGGCATTCGGAGGTCGTTCGGGTGGTTTTGACCCCCCCAACGCGCCATTTCAGCGCGCGCCGCGCTGCTGAAAACGGCACAATCGGACGTGCCGCGCGAACCGCACGTCCGATGGACGTGCGGCCTCCTCCTGCATCTCAGGAATAATATTTCTATCGTTGCCGTGCGGTTTCAGGTCGTTCGGAGCACGTTTGCTTCGAATCGGACCGCCGCACGCCGTTTTGGTGTTTAATGGCGCCGGAAACGCGTTTCCGGCCGCCGCGGTCACACGGAACATCCGAATGAGGTGCCGTCTGGCCGACCATTTCACAATTCACGCCCCGGATGTTGTCGTACGGTTTTGTGGCATTCGGAGGTCGTTCGGGTGGTTTTGACCCCCCAACGCGCCATTTCAGCGCGCGCCGCGCTGCTGAAAACGGCACAATCGGACGTGCCGCACGAACCGCACGTCCGATGGACGTGCGGCCTCCTCCTGCATCTCAGGAATAATATTTCTATCGTTGCCGTGCGGTTTCAGGTCGTTCGGAGCACGTTTGCTCCGAATCGGACCGCCGCACGCCGTTCTGGTGTTTAATGGCGCCGGAAACGCGTTTCCGGCCGCCGCGGTCACACGGCACATCCGAATGAGGTGTCGTCTGGCCGACCATTTCACAATTCACGCCCCGGATGTTGTCGTACGGTTTTGTGGCATTCGGAGGTCGTTCGGGTGGTTTTGACCCCCCAACGCGCCATTTCAGCGCGCGCCGCGCTGCTGAAAACGGCACAATCGGAAGTGCCGCGCGAACCGCACGTCCGATGGACGTGCGGCCTCCTTTTGCATCTCAGGAATAATATTTATATCGTTCCCGTGCGGTTTCAGGTCGTTCGGAGCACGTTTGCTCCGAATCGGACCGCCGCACGCCGTTTTGGTGTTTAATGGCGCCGGAAACGCGTTTCCGGCCGCCGCGGTCACACGGCACATCCGAATGACGTGCCGTCTGGCCGACCATTTCACAATTCACGCCCCGGATGTTGTCGTACGGTTTCATGGCATTCGGAGGTCGTTCGGGTGGTTTTGACCCCCCAATGCGCCATTTCAGCGCGCGCCGCGCTGCTGAAAACGGCACAATCGGACGTGCCGCGCGAACCGCACGTCCGATGGACGTGCGGCCTCCTCCTGCATCTCAGGAATAATATTTATATCGTTGCCGTGCGGTTTCAGGTCGTTCGGAGCACGTTTGCTCCGAATCGGACCGCCGCACTCCGTTTTGGTGTTTAATGGCGCCGGAAACGCGTTTCCGGCCGCCGCGGTCACACGGTACCTCCGAATGAGGTGCCGTCTGGCCTACCATTTCACAATTCAAGCCCCGGATGTTGTCGTACGGTTTCGTGGCATTCGGAGGTCGTTCGGGTGGTTTTGACCCCCCAACGCGCCATTTCAGCGCGCGCCGCGCTGCTGAAAACGGCACAATCGGACGTGCCGCGCGAACCGCACGTCCGATGGACGTGCGGCCTCCTCCTGCATCTCAGGAATAATATTTCTATCGTTGCCGTGCGGTTTCAGGTCGTTCGGAGCACGTTTGCTCCGAATTGGACCGCCGCACGCCGTTTTGGTGTTTAATGGCACCGGAAACGCGTTTCCGGCCGCCGCGGTCACACGGCACATCCGAATGAGGTGCCATCTGGCCGACCATTTCACAATTCACGCCCCGGATGTTGTCGTACGGTTTCGTGGCATTCAGAGGTCGTTCGGGTGGTTTTGACCCCCCAACGCGCCATTTCAGCGCGCGCCGCGCTGCTGAAAACGGCACAATCGGACGTGCCGTGCGAACCGCACGTCCGATGGACGTGCGGCCTCCTCCTGCATCTCAGGAATAATATTTCTATCGTTGCCGTGCGGTTTCAGGTCGTTCGGAGCACGTTTGCTCCGAATGGGACCGCCGCACGCCGTTTTGGTGTTTTATGGCGCCGGAAACGCGTTTCCGGCCGCCGCGGTCACAAGGCACATCCGAATGAGGTTCCGTCTGGCCGACCATTTCACAATTCACGCCCCGGATGTTGTCGTACGGTTTCGTGGCATTCGGAGGTCGTTCGGGTGGTTTTGACCCCCCAACGCGCCATTTCAGCGCGCGCCGCGCTGCTGAAAACGGCACAATCGGACGTGCCGCGCGAACCGCACGTCCGATGGACGTGCGGCCTCCTCCTGCATCTCAGGAATAATATTTCTATCGTTGCCGTGCGGTTTCAGGTCGTTCGGAGCACGTTTGCTCCGAATCGGACCGCCGCACGCCGTTTTGGTGTTTAATGGCGCCGGAAACGCGTTTCCGGCCGCCGCGGTCACACGGCACATCCGAATGAGGTGCCGTCTAGCCGACCATTTCACAATTCACGCCCCGGATGTTGTCGTACGGTTTCGTGGCATTCGGAGGTCGTTCGGGTGGTTTTGACCCCCCAACGCGCCATTTCAGCGCGCGCCGCGCTGCTGAAAACGGCACAATCGGACGTGCCGCGCGAACCGCACGTCCGATGGACGTGCGGCCTCCTCCTGCATCTCAGGAATAATATTTCTATCGTTGTCGTGCGGTTTCAGGTCGTTCGAAGCACGTTTGCTCCGAATCGGACCGCCGCACGCCGTTCTGGTGTTTAATGGCGCCGGAAACGCGTTTCCGGCCGCCGCGGTCACACGGCACCTCCGAATGAGGTGCTGTCTGGCCGACCATTTCACAATTCAAGCCCCGGATGTTGTCGTACGGTTTCGTGGCATTCGGAGGTCGTTCAGGTGGTTTTGACCCCCCAACGCGCCATTTCAGCGCGCGCCGCGCTGCTGAAAACGGCACAATCGGACGTGCCGCGCGCACCGCACGTCCGATGGACGTGCGGCCTCCTCCTCCATCTCAGGAATAATATTTCTATCGTTCCCGTGCGGTTTCAGGTCGTTCGGAGCACGTTTGCTCCGAATCGGACCGCCGCACGCCGTTTTGGTGTTTAATGGCGCCGGAAACGCGTTTCCGGCCGCCGCGGTCACACGGCACATCCGAATGACGTGCCGTCTGGCCGACCATTTCACAATTCACGCCCCGGATGTTGTCGTACGGTTTCGTGGCATTCGGAGGTCGTTCGGGTGGTTTTGACCCCCCAATGCGCCATTTCAGCGCGAGCCGCGCTGCTGAAAACGGCACAATCGGAGACGTGCGGCCTCCTCCTGCATCTCAGGAATAATATTTCTATCGTTGCCGTGCGGTTTCAGGTCGTTCGGAGCACGTTTGCTCCGAATCGGACCGCCGCACTCCGTTTTGGTGTTTAATGGCGCCGGAAACGCGTTTCCGGCCGCCGCGGTCACACGGCACCTCCGAATGAGGTGCCGTCTGGCCGACCATTTCATAATTCAAGCCCCGGATGTTGTCGTACGGTTTCGTGGCATTCGGAGGTCGTTCGGGTGGTTTTGACCCCCCAACGCGCCATTTCAGCGCGCGCCGCGCTGCTGAAAACGGCACAATCGGACGTGCCGCGCGAACCGCACGTCCGATGGACGTGCGGCCTCCTCCTGCATCTCAGGAATAATATTTCTATCGTTGCCGTGCGGTTTCAGGTCGTTCGGAGCACGTTTGCTCCGAATCGGACCGCCGCACGCCGTTTTGGTGTTTAATGGCGCCGGAAACGCATTTCCGGCCGCCGCGGTCACACGGCACATCCGAATGAGGTTCCGTCTGGCCGACCATTTCACAATTCACGCCCCGGATGTTGTCGTACGGTTTCGTGGCATTCGGAGGTCGTTCGGGTGGTTTTGACCCCCCAACGCGCCATTTCAGCGCGCGCCGCGCTGCTGAAAACGGCACAATCGGACGTGCCGCGCGAACCGCACGTCCGATGGACGTGCGGCCTCCTCCTGCATCTCAGGAATAATATTTCTATCGTTGCCGTGCGGTTTCAGGTCGTTCGGAGCACGTTTGCTCCGAATCGGACCGCCGCACGCCGTTTTGGTGTTTTATGGCGCCGGAAACGCGTTTCCGGCCGCCGCGGTCACACGGCACATCCGAATGAGGTGCCGTCTGGCCGACCATTTCACAATTCACGCCCCGGATGTTGTCGTACGGTTTCGTGGCATTCGGAGGTCGTTCGGGTGGTTTTGACCCCCCAACGCGCCATTTCAGCGCGCGCCGCGCTGCTGAAAACGGCACAATCGGACGTGCCGCGCGAACCGCACGTCCGATGGATGTGCGGCCTCCTCCTGCATCTCAGGAATAATATTTCTATCGTTCCCGTGCGGTTTCAGGTCGTTCAGAGCACGTTTGCTCCGAATTGGACCGCCGCACGCCGTTTTGGTGTTTAATGGCGCCGGAAACGCGTTTCCGGCCGCCGCGGTCACACGGCACATCCGAATGAGGTGCCGTCTGGCCGACCATTTCACAATTCACACCCCGGATGTTATCGTACGGTTTCGTGGCATTCGGAGGTCGTTCGGGTGGTTTTGACCCCCCAACGCGCCATTTCAGCGCGCGCCGCGCTGCTGAAAACGACACAATCGGACGTGCCGCGCGAACCGCACGTCCGATGGACATGCGGCCTCCTCCTGCATCTCAGGAATAATATTTCTATCGTTGTCGTGCGGTTTCAGGTCGTTCGGAGCACGTTTTCTCCGAATCGGACCGCCGCACGCCGTTCTGGTGTTTAATGGCGCCGGAAACGCGTTTCCGGCCGCCGCGGTCACACGGCACCTCCGAATGAGGTGCCGTCTGGCCGACCATTTCACAATTCAAGCCCCGGATGTTGTCGTACGGTTTCGTGGCATTCGGAGGTCGTTCGGGTGGTTTTGACCCCCCAACGCGCCATTTCAGCGCGCGCCGCGCTGCTGAAAACGGCACAATCGGACGTGCCGCGCGCACCGCACGTCCGATGGACGTGCGGCCTCCTCCTGCATCTCAGGAATAATATTTCTATCATTCCCGTGCGGTTTCAGGTCGTTCGGAGCACGTTTGCTCCGAATCGGACCGCCGCACGCCGTTTTGGTGTTTAATGGCGCCGGAAACGCGTTTCCGGCCGCCGCGGTCACACGGCACATCCGAATGACGTGCCGTCTGGCCGACCATTTCACAATTCACGACCCGGATGTTGTCGTACGGTTTCGTGGCATTCGGAGGTCGTTCGGGTGGTTTTGACCCCCCAATGCGCCATTTCAGCGCGCGCCGCGCTGCTGAAAACGGCACAATCGGACGTGCCGCGCGAACCGCACGTCCGATGGACGTGCGGCCTCCTCCTGCATCTCAGGAATAATATTTCTATCATTGCCGTGCGGTTTCAGGTCGTTCGGAGCACGTTTGCTCCGAATCGGACCGCCGCACTCCGTTTTGGTGTTTAATGGCGTCGGAAACGCGTTTCCGGCCGCCGCGGTCACACGGCACCTCCGAATGAGGTGCCGTCTGGCCGACCATTTCACAATTCAAGCCCCGGATGTTGTCGTACGGTTTCGTGGCATTCGGAGGTCGTTCGGGTGGTTTTGACCCCCCAACGCGCCATTTCAGCGCGCGCCGCGCTGCTGAAAACGGCACAATCGGACGTGCCGCGCGAACCGCACGTCCGATGGACGTGCGGCCTCCTCCTGCATCTCAGGAATAATATTTCTATCGTTCCCGTGCGGTTTCAGGTCGTTCGGAGCACGTTTGCTCCGAATTGGACCGCCGCACGCCGTTTTGGTTTTTAATGGCGCCGGAAATGCGTTTCCGGCCGCCGCGGTCACACGGCACATCCGAATGAGGTGCCGTCTGGCCGACCATTTCACAATTCACGCCCCGGATGTTGTCGTACTGTTTCGTGGCATTCGGAGGTCGTTCGGGTGGTTTTGACCCCCCAACGCGCCATTTCAGCGAGCGCCGCGCTGCTGAAAACGGCACAATCGGACGTGCCGCGCGAACCGCACGTTCGATGGACGTGCGGCCTCCTCCTGCATCTCAGGAATAATATTTCTATCGTTTCCGTGCGGTTTCAGGTCGTTCGGAGCACGTTTGCTCCGAATGGGACCGCCGCACGCCGTTTTGGTGTTTTATGGCGCCGGAAACGCGTTTCCGGCCGCCGCGGTCACACGGCACATCCGAATGAGGTGCCGTCTGGCCGACCATTTCACAATTCACGCCCCGGATGTTGTCGTACGGTTTCGTGGCATTCGGAGGTCGTTCGGGTGGTTTTGACCCCCCAACGCGCCATTTCAGCGCGCGCAGCCCTGCTGAAAACGGCACAATCGGACGTGCCGCGCGAACCGCACGTCCGATGGACGTGAGGCCTCCTCCTGCATCTCAGGAATAATATTTCTATCGTTGCCATGCGGTTTCAGGTCGTTCGGAGCACGTTTGCTCGGAATCGGACCGCCGCACGCCGTTCTGGTGTTTAATGGCGCCGGAAACGCGTTTCTGGCCGCCGCGGTCACACGGCACATCCGAATGAGGTGCCGTCTGGCCAACCATTTCACAATTCACGCCCCGGATGTTGTCGTACGGTTTCGTGGCATTCGGAGGTCGTTCGGGTTGTTTTGACCCCCCAACGCGCCATTTCAGCGCGCGCCGCGCTGCTGAAAACGGCACAATCGGACGTGCCGTGAGAACCGCACGTCCGATGGACGTGCGGCCTCCTCCTGCATCTCAGGAATAATATTTCTATCGTTGCCGTGCGGTTTCAGGTCGTTCGGAGCACGTTTGCTCCGAATCGGACCGCCGCACGCCGTTTTGGTGTTTAATGGCGCCGGAAACGCGTTTCCGGCCGCCGCGGTCACACGGCACATCCGAATGAGGTGCCGTCTGGCCGACCATTTCACAATTCACTCCCCGGATGTTGTCGTACGGTTTCGTGGCATTCGGAGGTCGTTCGGGTGGTTTTGACCCCCCAACGCGCCATTTCAGCGCGCGCCGCGCTGCTGAAAACGGCACAATCGGGGGGCTGTACGGGGGTGGCGGGGGGCTGTACGGGGTGGCGGGGGGCTGTACGGGGGTGCCGGGGGGCTGTACGGGGGTGCCGGGGGGCTGTACGGGGGTGGCGGGGGGCTGTACGGGGGTGGCGGGGGGCTGTACGGGGGTGCGGGGGGTTGTACGGGGGTGTCGGGGGGTTGTACGGGGGTGTCGGGGGGCTGTACGGGGGTGGCGGGGGGCTGTACGGGGGTGGCGGGGGGCTGTACGGGGGTGCGGGGGGCTGTACGGGGGTGGCGGGGGGCTGTACGGGGGTGCGGGGGGCTGTACGGGGGTGGCGGGGGGCTGTACGGGGGTGGCGGGGGGCTGTACGGGGGTGGCGGGGGGCTGTACGGGGGTGGCGGGGGGCTGTACGGGGGTGGCGGGGGGCTGTACGGGGGTGCGGGGGGCTGTACGGGGGTGGCGGGGGGCTGTACGGGGGTGGCGGGGGGCTGTACGTTGGTGGCGGGGGGCTGTACGGGGGTGGCGGGGGGCTGTACGGGGGTGCGGGGGGCTGTACGGGGGTGGCGGGGGGCTGTACGGGGGTGCGGGGGGCTGTACGGGGGTGCGGGGGGCTGTACGGGGGTGGCGGGGGGCTGTACGGGGGTGGCGGGGGGCTGTACGGGGGTGCGGGGGTGCGGGGGGCTGTACGGGGGTGGCGGGGGGCTGTACGGGGGTGGCGGGGGGCTGTACGGGGGTGGCGGGGGGCTGTACGGGGGTGGCGGGGGGCTGTACGGGGGTGCGGGGGGCTGTACGGGGGTGGCGGGGGGCTGTACGGGGGTGGCGGGGGGCTGTACGGGGGTGGCGGGGGGCTGTACGGGGGTGGCGGGGGGCTGTACGGGGGTGGCGGGGGGCTGTACGGGGGTGGCGGGGGGCTGTACGGGGGTGCGGGGGGCTGTACGGGGGTGCGGGGGGCTGTACGGGGGTGCGGGGGGCTGTACGGGGGTGGCGGGGGGCTGTACGGGGGTGGCGGGGGGCTGTACGGGGGTGGCGGGGGGCTGTACGGGGGTGGCGGGGGGCTGTACGGGGGTGGCGGGGGGCTGTACGGGGGTGCGGGGGGCTGTACGGGGGTGCGGGGGGCTGTACGGGGGTGCGGGGGGCTGTACGGGGGTGCGGGGGGCTGTACGGGGGTGGCGGGGGGCTGTACGGGGGTGGCGGGGGGCTGTACGGGGGTGGCGGGGGGCTGTACGGGGGTGCGGGGGGCTGTACGGGGGTGGCGGGGGGCTGTACGGGGGTGCGGGGGGCTGTACGGGGGTGCGGGGGGCTGTACGGGGGTGGCGGGGGGCTGTACGGGGGTGGCGGGGGGCTGTACGGGGGTGGCGGGGGGCTGTACGGGGGTGGCGGGGGGCTGTACGGGGGTGGCGGGGGGCTGTACGGGGGTGCGGGGGGCTGTACGGGGGTGCGGGGGGCTGTACGGGGGTGCGGGGGGCTGTACGGGGGTGGCGGGGGGCTGTACCGGGGTGGCGGGGGGCTGTACGGGGGTGGCGGGGGGCTGTACGGGGGTGGCGGGGGGCTGTACGGGGGTGGCGGGGGGCTGTGCGGGGGGTTCTCCGGGGGTGCAAAGGCCATCCCATTGATTACAAAAGTGAAAAATAAAAGTGATAATATCTAATTAATACATATTTCTTTTATCGATACCATACAGAAATTTATAAAAAATATATTAATAATACATAATCTATAATATCAGATTTATTGATCTGTTGGAATTAGTTCGACTTTTTCAAATGTAGAATCATTCAAGATTATCTGATCAAAAACTCAATGTGTATAAAATATTTAAAAGACCACCATGGATGGTAATAATGCATTACTTAAATGAATAAATACAGTACATCAATGTCAACCCTACCAGTAAAAACAAAAAACATATCTCGTGAATATATGGTGCGTCACGTGTTGCCATCACTGCTACCTCCTTCTGGTGGGCCAGGTGCCTACAACAAATAAACATTATAAATATTTTAATAACAAAAATAATTTAAATTAAATAAATAAATACAGTATATACCTGCGTCGTATGATCCCCTGTACCATCAACTCGACGCACATATTCCCGCAGTGCTCTAACCTCAGCTGTCAATTGCGCATTTGTCTCCTCGGAAGCGCGCAGCCGTGCCTCAAAATCTGACATCTGCTGTGTCATATGAGCAACAGCAGGACCGACAACCGCAGCGCGTGACACTACAGAACGAGGAATCCCTGCTCCATAGGTCAAACTATAGCCATGCCCGTCCCGACCAATAATGCGATGAAAGATCTCATCCCGTCGCATGGGAAGCTGTCGCTGGTCCTCTGGCAGATGTTCTAACTCAGCTTCAAATTGATCCTGTGAAATATTTAAATATATATATGTTAATATATAGATTTATGTAATTATTGGTAAGTACAGACACTTACTATCAATGCTGCAACCTCTGGATCATTGCGATCACGAGTCCTTATCCACACCGACATTTTATCAGTTGCTGCACCTTGCCCTCGCAACTGTATATTAAAAGAATGTAAACACAAAACCATATTAATTAATAAATTAAAAAATGAATAATATATACCTCATGTCGGATCTGAGACACGTGACGAGTCCCGAGCCTGTGAGCTGGTCCCTGCAACGCTCGATTCTCCGAATGGCGT